>CM059603.1:4675000-9675000 GCA_030412105.1 Cyclura pinguis | reverse complement strand
ATCACCTCATTGTCATTGGCAAACCTTTCTTCCTTTAGAATCGTAGAAGAGTTGGAAGAGAGCACAGGGGCCATCCAGTCCAACCCCCAGCTATGCAGGAACACACATCATTCCCAGCAGATGGCCATCCAGCTTCTGCTTATAAACCTCCAAAGAAGGAGACTCCACCACACTCCCAGGCAGCATTTTCCACTTCTGGACAGCTCTGCCCATCAGGGAGTTCTTCCTGAGGTTCAGGTGGAATCTCCTTTCCTGTAGCTTGAATCCATTGCTCCTTGTCCTAGTCTCTGGAGCAGCGAACAACAAGCCCACTCCCTCCTCAACATGGCATCCCGTCAAATATTTAAAAAAATATTTAAACATGACTATCATGTCCCCTCTTAACCTTCTCTTTGGCAGACTAAACATCCCCAGCTCCCTAAGCCGCTCCTCATAGGGCATGACTTCCAGACCCTTCACCATTTTGGTCGCCCTCCTCTGGACACGCTCCAGCTTGTTGATATCTTCTTGAACTGAGGTGCCCAGAATTGGATACAGTATTCCAAATGAGGTCTAACCAATGCAGAATAGTGTGGTACCATTACCTCCCTCAATCCTTTAGCTCATACCTGTAAAATGTCCCAGGTCATATTGACAATTTGGTTTCTCTTCGTAGCCCATATCAATCTAGCTTTTTCTTGCTCTAGCTTCTAGGGACTCTCTGATCTTCCTCATTAAGGTATAATCTATTCTTTAGCTCATTAAGGCATGGTCCACTCCTTAGCTCAGGGCTTTCCAAATGGTGTGCCGCAACATGTTAGTGTGTCGCCTGAAGTATGTGGGTGTGTCACCTACAATCTTGGAAATGTATGTTATTATTTATAAAGGTTTTCATGAGATATGTTGTTTCCCCATACATTTTGTTATTACAATTTATATATGTGTCTGCATGCCTTATAAGAAGTTAGTTTAACCTCTAGTTTGCTAGTAAAACTGAATTACTATGTCGCGAAATTATGCATGTCTAAAAAGTGTGTCACCAATATGAAAAGTCTGGAAAGCTCTGCCTTAGCTCATTAACTTTTCGGATGTACATTTGCTCTTTTTCCTTTTTACATACCCTCTCTGTGAAGCCATTTTTGCAGTTTCAATATTGACTATTTCAGCAAAATTACCTTTTATTTTCTCTAACCTCCATTGCTTCGATATGATAGCCCCAAACACTCCTTTTCTTCTCAGTGCTTCTGGAAAAATTTGGAAGCCACAGACTGTTCCAACTGCTCAAAGAAGGTGACTCGGAACCAAGGACCAAATAATAGAGGAGGCTATCTTCCCATAACGATAAGGATGTAATTGATGAATTTTACTAAATAAAAAGTTGCTATGTCTACTGAACAAATTAAAGTGTGGTTAAATATGCAATGTATAGTATGCATAGAAAGGTAAACATTGGTGAGAGGGGATGAGGGCACAGAATGTTGAAAGTGGCTGGTGACTAATGTTTGAAAGGATGTTTAAAAGGCTGATGTGTCTGACACATCTACAAATTGTCCTGATTTGGCAGGGACAGTTCTGATTAATCTTCTGTCATCACACTTTTTCCAACTGCTTTCCAAATGTCCCAGTTTCTCTCTCCTTTTGTTACTTTCCTTCTTTGTCCTCAGCTTACTTCAATTGCTGCAAGCTGAGTTCAAAGTCCAAAAGCAGTTTGCATGCCTCTGCCATTTCTGCACTAGACTGTTATAGTGCTATTATTCACCTTCAACATCCTATGGAATCCTGGGGTTTGCAGTTTAGGGAGGGGCCTTTGAGGCCCCTCCCTAAACTGCAAACCCCAGGATTCCATAGGATGTTGAAAGTGGACTAATAGCATTGTAACAGTCCAGTGCAGAAATGGATTCAACAGGGAGGAGACGAACAAAGGGGCTAGAGTCTTTCTCTTTCCAGCTCAGACCACCTCAAACTTCTGCAGCCTCTCCTAGCTTCTTTATTCTTCCTCATTAATCACTTTGGCCATCTTGACCAGACTTTGATGTGGCTTAGCCTTTCATCTGTGAAAGGTTAGAGAGTATGCATAAGGCAAGGTGCCTGGAACACAAAAGGCTAAAGTCTTCCATCAGAAGTAACAGTGAGGAAGTTAAGGACAAACAGCTGGGACCTTGCCTTCCACAACTGTGTCCCCAGCATCTAGGAGCCCATCATGCCACTCTGCCTAACACTAGGGCCTAGGGATTCCAGATCTTGGGGTCTAAATCTAAGGCCCTTACCGCACTATGCCCCAATAGAGCATCATCCTGGTGGTATCCCAGCATTGCCATCGCCGGGATGGGATCAGGGCCTGAACACTCCCCACTGCATTCAGTCAGCTGCCACGGATGGGTAGCATCAGGCACAATGTTTTTCCTTCCACAGTATAACATCAATGGCGAGTCCCTTTCCCCACTTCTTCCCTTCCCCATGACCCACGATTGGTCAGTTCCTGTGCTGAACCGCAGAAGGAAGCACTATTGAACATTTTGGCCCTAATTGCAGGCAGGCAGCTGATGGGATCATTGCAGAAAAGGGAGTCATTACCAGATTTTTTCTGGTAATGAAAAAGCATGCATTTCTCACAGATGGGGACACGACATCAGAGGATGAGTGACATGGTGCAATGGCACATCTCCTGGACTGGGAGCAACACACTGCTCTGCTGGGACGACAACTTCATGTGGCAAGGGTCTCAATCTCAGGACCTGGATCCTGTTTTCTAGTGCTTAAGGTGACGAAGAGGCATCTCAGAGTGAGACTACTGGCTTGAAAAAAATGTGTGCTGATCAAATCACCAGAGTCTGTTCCTTGCAACATCACCAGAGGTCGTTGATTTTGGCCAAGAAATTCCAGGTCCTAGGGCAGGGCTTTCCAAATGTTGTGCTGTGACACGTTAGTGTTTCACCTGAAGTGTGTAGGTGTGTCACCTGCAATCTTGGAAATATATGTTATTATTTATAAATCATATATTTTTAAAAATATATGAAAGGTTTTCATGAGATGTGTTGTGCACCCATATATTTGATTATTACAATTGATGCATATGTCCATATCTCTCATCTCGTGACACAGTAATTCAGTTCTACTAGCAAACGGGACGTTAAACCAACGTCCCGTTTGCTCGTAAAACTGAATTACTGAGTCACGAAATGATGTGTGTCTAAAAAGTGTACCACCAACATGAGAAGTTTGGAAAGGTCTGTCCTAGGGTGATTCTCGCCTGACAACTTTCAGGCTGATCTTTCTCTAGGTACAATCCATGGGATGAAGTACATGCCAGCCCAAGTGAAGCATTTGAAAAGTCTCACTGCCTTCCCCAGTGGAGAATGTTAAGCGCATGTTTGACTGACGTTACTTCTGTGGAGTAGCCGCGCAGCTATGGCTGGTCATGTGAGGTGTAAAGGCCCAGGAGCCCTCATGGCTGACTCTAACAGCTGCTGCTTTGACCAGGTTTCCTTTGTAAACAGAAGCTATTTATATACCTTGGCATGCCTTTGTGAGGGCTTTGCTGAAGTAAGCGTCGGGCAGGAACAATAGCCTTCGGCCCGCCTAAAGCCCTGCAGCTTAACTGCCATTTTGTTCTCTTTCGATGGCGTTTTGTGCGAAGGGAACCTTGTGACTGGAGCATCAGAAAGGGGCCCTGAGTCATAACACTGTCCTTTGCCAAGTCCTCCATCTCGCCAAGTACGCTGCCTTCATCGGCCTGGAAAAATGGCGGTCATAAGTGGAAAGGACAAAGGGAAAATGAAAAAAAACTAAAAAGGGCCAAGAGAAAACTCCTTTGCTAGGTGAGGAAAGGCCAAACGGATTGGATTTTTTGAAAGACTGGAAACCGTTCATGGGTGTTTTGAGCAATAAGGAATCTAATGATGTAATAATCTGTAGTTATGTTTATTAGTAATTCTGGTAAGCTGATTGCACATAGATGTGCAATGGTAGAATAAGACATGGGGTATTAACTGATTTCTCCTTTTCATTGCAGTGTGTACGGATGAGTCAGAGTTCTTTTGTGTTCAGAGTAGTTTAGCATAACAGATTTGTCCTTCAGTAATGAGTTTTGTTATTATCTCTTACGCCCTTTCCACGCCCTTCGTTTTCATTCAGACATCCGGTGGGGTCTGTCGGGAGGGGAGCATGACAGGAGCACTCTCCTCTGCACTTGCTGGCTCCGTGGTGAAGGAAGTGCCATGTCCATGCCTCTTCCTTCCGCAGCACAGCCCGGTACTTTCCCAGGCTGTCCTAGGACAGGAAGCACAGCCATTGCGCTTCCTGGACTTCCGCGGGACAGGTAAGTCCACAATGGTGGAGTGATTGCAGGTCACTGACGGGGAAAACCCATCAATGATTTAATCCATGATTGCACCGCCTGGGGACGGGAGAAGGATGGGACCGCAACATCGCCATGCAGAAGCGTCGTTGCAGTCCTGTCTTTCTCCCATCCCCCTGGCAGGTTGGGACGGTGATGCAGAAAGAATCTAAGTCTTGGTTTATTTCAATTTAGTTCGGTTTAGTTTTAGTCATACAGTTATATTGTTTACACATAGTTTGTTCCCTTTTCTTTTGTTCCTTTTTATTTTAAGTTGTGAATCAGTCTGATTGTATCTCTGTACTAAAATTAATGAATATTAAATCTCAAAGAAAACAGAGGCAGTATAATGTAGTGATTAGAGTGTCGGGCACAACTGAAGGGATGTAGTCCTTGCTGACCCGTGTCACTGACTATGTCGACTTGGCCCAGGCATTGTCTTTCTCTCTTTCGCTCTCTCTTTTCTCAGCCTGACCTTCCTCACCATGAAGGTAAGGATGGAGCATGGAAAAGGAAGAACCAAATATATTACTGTGAGGTCATTCAAGGACTGGTAGGGTTTAAATGTAGGGTGGCATTCAGTTAGGTATTTATGACATTGTAAATGGACTTGCACTCACATAAAGGTAAATTGCAATGTTGCACAATGCTCAGATGGCCAGGTGAGAAACAGACATCGCTACATCTCAGGGACCATTGTGTAAATGGGTGCAACGGTCTGGCCATTGCACAAGGGGTCCCATTGCTCAATGCTATGGGACTCTGTACAAAGGGAACTCCCATTGCACTGAGGACAAAATAAAGTTGGTCTGTCCTTGAGCTTGGGCAAGTCTCATTGAAACTTCTCCTAAATCACTGACATTTTAAGTAACTTTAAAAGTTATCATTTATATCCTTAAAGCAGCCTTATTTTTTTATTTTTTAAAATTTTTATTGATTATTTAAACAACATTACAATACGTGACATTACAAAACACAAAACACAATATCAAATACATAATAAACATATACTAACAAACCGCTATGTATCATATACTCTTAAACCTAATCTATTTTACAATTCAATCATAAGTTCTCCCCACCACCGGGACCGTTAGAGGTGCAACCATTTTCATCCCCTTTAGGACGTTCCATTCCCCTTCCAAAATTGTAATGATTGTTCAGTTAGTTTACTTCCTTTCCCCTTTATTAACACATCATCGATCAATTTGCCCCAAGTATCTATAAAAATGTCTCTTTTTAATTCCCCCTTCTTTACTTTGATATTACAAGTCAATTTATTGTTAATAGCTGTATCCCATACCTCTTTATACCATCCATTTAAGTGAGTATCTTGCTTTATTTTCCAATTCTCAGCTATCCTTAATCTTGCTGCAGTTAATAAAATAGAAATTAATTCTCTTTTTGGCCACTTACTTTGTTCCTTATCAAATATTGATAACAAGGCTACCTTAGGATTTAACTGTATATTTTGATTCGTTATTTCCTTTATTTCTGTAAAAACTAACTGCCAAAATTTCAGTACACTTTCACATTCGCACCACATATGAAAGTAGGAGCCAGTTTCTTGGCAACCCCTCCAGCACAGATCGGAATGATTAGCATTTCTTTGACTTAATTTTAAACATCAGCAGTCTTAACAACTTGGGCAGTAATTAATGTTTTGATGTTCTTACAGTTCACAGTACATGGTTATAACATAATTCCACTTTAACCGTCATGGTTGCATCACATGGAATCCCGGAGTGGGTTGTCTGGTGAGGAATTAGCATGCTCGGCTTCAGAATTCTCAAAATCTTTCCCCAAACTGCCAATACAAAGATTCCATATGATGGAACCATGGCAGTTAAAGTAAAATCATAGCGCTATCATACCCACCAACTCTCCCAGTTTAGCAGGGATAGTCCTGATTAATCCTCTGTCATCCAATGTTTTCAGCTCCTTTGATAAATATCCCACTTCCTCTCTCTTCCACCCACTTTCCCCCTTTCTCCTCAGCACACTTCTGAGTTCAAAGTGGAAAAGTAGGTTGCTCTCAACTCATTTGGAGGAGAAGAGGGGGCAGAATCTTGCCCTTCCCGGGAGGCTCAGGCAAAAGCAAACTGCTGCAGCCATTCCTGCCTTCCCCACTGACAACTATTGCTATCTTAACCATGCACACTCTGATGCTGCTTGACCGCATGTGGCCCAGTTTTCTTCTGTGAAATGTTGGAGAGTGCGTGCTACAATTGTGAGAGGGCTCAGAGTGACCCTGGTGCAGTTTTCTGTTCCAGTGAGAACCGCACAGTCACTATCAGAAGACATTTCCCATTTTGTTCACTCATTCTTCTAGCTACCAGATTTGCATCTGTAGGTTTGTTGACGCTAGAGGGCGGCAGAGGTTTGTTGACTATTCATTTCTTCCTGTTGCAGAAAAACTACACTGTTATAGTGCTATTATTCCACTTTCAGCATCCTATGGAATCCTGGGGTTTGCAGTTGAGGGAGGGGCATTGAGAATCCTCAGCCAGAGAGCTCTTTGGCCTCAGGAAACTACAAACCCCAGAATTCCACAGGACGTTGAAAGTGGAATAATAGCACTATAACAGTGTAGTGCAGAAATGACCTTAGTCTGGCCATAATGGCAAAATGACTATATAATTTGTGTACACAATGCCTTGTGTTGCTACATGTACCATCTGCAATGGCGTAATTAATAAATGCAAGAGAAAAGCAAGGCCAAAGTTGGCTGATGAGTCTGTTCTGAAGATGCCATGTTGGCAACTAACTGACTGGTGAGGAAAAGGCTTTTAATTGAAGGAAAGGTACCAGTATAGTCTATAATGTTGTTTCACAACAGCGGCAGCTGGGTCAATGGAGCAGTGAATCCATCCTGGGTTTTACTCTGAAGTTTAAAAGACCTATTCAAGATGTTGTACCCAGTCTCTAAAATAAATCTGTCACCTTGGACAGCTCATTGACAGAGGCTTTGTTAACTGTGTTATGACTGTAATTTAATAATTCAATAATTATAAGTCATAGAATCATAGAGCTGGAAGAGATCACAAGGGCCATCCAGTCTAATCCCATTCTGCCATGCAAGTATTTTAGACTTCGGCTTCCAGAATCCTTGATCATTGGCCAAGGCAGCTGGGACTTCTGAAAGTTGCATTCCAAAAAACCTGAAGGACTAGAGTTTTGGAATCACTGAATGTATATATTAGAGATGTGAAGGACACTTAATCATATTCACATCCTCACAGGGGTGACAGAATAATAGAGCTGGTAGGAATACACCCCTGACAGATGGCCAGCCGGCCTCTCTTTAAAAACTTCCAAAGAAAGTGACTCATAACATTCAAAGGCAATGTATTCCACTGTTGAATGGCTCTTACCATCAGAAAGTTCTTCCTAATGTTTAGGTGGAATCTCTTTTCCTGTAGTGTGAATCCATTGCTCTATGTCCTAGTCTCTGGAGCAGTAGAAAACAAGTTTGTCCCATCTTTCATATGACATCCTTTCCAATATTTAAACATAGCTATCATGTCACCTCTTAACCTTCTCTTCTCCAGGCTAAACATACTCAACTTCCTAAGCCATTCCTCATAGGTCATGGTTTCCAGGCCTTTTACTGTTTCGGTTGCCCTCCTCTGGACACGTTCCAGGTTGTCAATATGCTTTTTGAATTGTAGTGCCCAGAGCCGGGTACCAGGTGAGCTCTAGCCAAAACAGAATAAAGTGGTACTATTTATTACTACTAAATTTCTCTGGTCCTTAAAGAAGAAAAGTAGAGAGAACAGCAGCGAAGAAAAATGGGTTCATTTCAAGCCATTGTGGTCTCTCCCAGAGCTTGAAATATTATTTTTTTAAAAAGTAATTTCTTCATAGTTTTGTATTGTTCCAAAAATGTACCACACTCTCATTGTTTGTTACTTGCTATTTGAAGACTGCTTCAATGCATTACTCATTACTAATGTGTTGCCTTAATAACAACAATAATAGCAATAACAACAATAATAAAAAGTGTTGTAGTATTACTAATATTATTAATAGTAGTACAGTCATCCCTCCACATTTGCTAGGGTTAGAGGAACAGGACCCCCATGAAAGTGAAAAAAATGTGAGTAACTATAGGCCCTCCCAAACCATATTTAACACACACACAAAAGTATGATCATCATCTTCAATCCCCCATGGATTTCTTTGAGGCATCGGGGTTCCTTCCCAAGGCAGAAGTGGGTGGCTGGTGGGGCTGACTGCCAGCTCCACTGCTGCCCCACAACATTTTTAATGGGGACTTACAAGCCTTGCTTGCAGTTTCTCAGTCTTACGAGGCTTGCAGTCCCTAGTAAAAATGGCACAGGGAGGCAGCAGAGGTGACAACAAATAATCCGTGAATAATCAAATCCTCAAAAGTGAAACCCGCAAATGTGGAGGGCTGACTGTAGTTTGAGATAAAAATGGCCCCCAATCTCCTAAGCAACCCCTTCTCCCCTCCAAAAAAATCACCATTTTAGGAGTAGCTATTACACAGTAAGTAAAAAGTGATTAAGTTAACACTGTAAGGTTTTGGACAACAATAACACACCTCCCTCTTTCTTAATCCCCACTCTCCAAAAGTCATGCGCTATGCAGGTAACGTCATCATGCGTAACACATTAATCCCAAGCCCTGGGCTCCTCCCAGCGCATCTGCACTCTGCTGTTCACCCTGTGAGCTTAAATCAATGTCGCCAATTACAGCTGGCTCTGTGCAAAGTTATGAATGGGAACATGTCCTGTGATAACCTCTGATGCTGCTTTCCCCTAAGGCAGACTGTGGTGCATGGTGAGTCCCTTCCCTTCCTGTCCTTGAGGTCTTAACATTTCAATCCATTCATACCCACAGACATAGAGGAGAGGATTGAATGAAATCCGCATGCTGATATTCCCCTTCCTCTCCATCCCTTTTGAGAAGATCATGCCTACCTTGTGATTTGGTTTCAAGGTGACCCGTAAGCTTTACAATCAGCTTTACAATTAGAGGCTGAAAATGGAATATCCTAGGAATCCAGACCAGGATGGTCGAGATGGTGGCTTTCAAAGAGTGTGAAATTGTCCTGGGGAGACAATTCTGCTATGAGTTTTAGTCCGGACTTTAAAGGATCTCTCCGAATGCTAAACATAACCTCCCCCCATGCAGGTGTGATCCACTTTTTGATTTTCTAACATTCTGCTCTTTTGTCCATTGTAAATTACAGGTCTACACCATTCTTTGCCTGTTCCCTACGGGAAGAAGGCAAGAGGAATAGAACTGATGAAAAGCTGGGTTCTGCTTTTCAACCAATTCCACTTTCTGACCATGCTCTGGTCCCTAACCCATCAGGGAAGTGGAGGATGGCTGTAGGGTCAAAATGTTGGATTGCAACCTTAAAGTTCAGACTAAAAGCCAGAAGAGAGTCACAATCCCACTAACATAGAAACCAACAGCCACTTCTAATTCTATTCAAGGGTGTAACTGCAGGGACCCACATGAGTACATGGTCTCCCGAATAAGAATTCTGCCCCCGTAAATGAAATTTCCCCTTCGATCCTCAAATTTCTGTCATTGCAGTAACTAAAAACCTCAGGTGAGTACTTAGGGATATGGTTGAATTGTTGTTCTTCCTTTTGGCTACCTGCAGATACTAACAGAAGAAGGGCAAGTCACTTTTCCCATCTGTTATCATGCTTAAAGAGGAAGCCTTTCACAAGTATGGTGTGTTCATGGAATTGCCCTCCATGTGTTCAGTGCAGCTTAAGTAAGCAAGCATAAGATACATCGTATGCAGCTTTTGTTATTTCTGGGAGGCAAAGATGCAGCTATAGGGTGGTTGAAAAGAGGGAATTAATAAATTATTATTATTATTATTATTATTATTATTATTATTATTCCACAGTCTAGGGGAATGACCTGCCAGAAGAGAATCAACAGCAAAATAAGCTGCTTCAGTTCAAAAAAATACTAAAGACCTATCTCTTCTGGCAGGTCTACCCATTCTATTTTCAATTATGATTGATGTATGTTAGTTATATATTGCCCTTGAGTAAGAATTCTACCCCACCAAATTAAATTTTCATTCCGTCCTCACATTTCTAGCCTTGCAGAGAGTAAAACGTTGAAAACTTTTAAACTTTTCACACCTAGAATTCTTCTGTCTGCTGTGTTCCTATCCCTTTGCCTGCCCCCTTTTCCTTGAATGCCTGAACTGTTAATTCTAAACACTCTGATAAAGTTTTAAGTTACTGCAATGCTAGAAATGTGGGGGGAAATTCCTTTGGGGGGCCGAATTTAAACTGGAGGAGCAATGCCTTTATTTGCATGGAATCATAGAGCTGGAAGAGACTGCAAAGGCGATCCAGCCCAACCTCATTCTGCCATGCAGGAATACACAATTAAAGCACTTCCAACAAAGGGTGATCCAGCGTCTCTCTAAAAATTCCACCACACTCTCAGGCAGCAGCATATTCCAATGTCGAACTGCTCTTTCCTTGAGGAAGTTTTCCTAATGTTTAGGTGGAATCTCTTTTCCTGTAGTTTGAATCCGTTGCTCTATATCCATTGATTTTGTCTCCTTGCAGCTACATCCCTGGTTCCACCTGTGTGTTGGGGGCCAGTTGTGTAGTTGGATAACTGTAGACCCTGAACTTACTGGTCTTGCCCGAGCCTTCCTTTTCTAGATGGTAATGAGCAATCCTTCACTTACTTAAATACTGATGTGTTGGCTTTTGATATATAGCGTTGTTGCTTCTCTGTGCAGAATGGGAACTTTTTTCCAAAAAATGCATGGGTAGATTAGACATCCATGATTTTTTTTAAAGTAACTATTGTTCTAAACTGAAAAATAACCATCCTATATATATATTGCACACTGTGGACCACAGCAGAATAGAATGGTACTGTTACTTCCCTCAATCTAGACACTATATTCCTATTGATGCAGCCCAGAATCACATTGGATTTTTAGCTGCTGCATCACACTGTTGACTCATGTTCAGCTTGTGGTCTACTAAGATTCTCAGATCCCTTCCACATGTACAATTGTCAAGCCAGGTGTCGCCTATCCTATATCTGTGCATTTCTTCCTTTCAAAATTCATTTTGTTAGTTTTAGCCCAGCTTGTTATTCTGTCACAGTCATTTTGAATTCTGATTCTTTCCTTTGAGGTGTTAGCTATCCCTCCTAATTTGGTGTCATCTGCAAATTTGATGAGCATGTCCTCTGTTCCATCATCCAGGTCACTGATGAAGATGTTGACTAGCACTGGGCTCAGGACAGAACCCTCTGGCACCCTCGGATGAAGAGGATTTGGTTGGTCAACCAATTCAAATCCGCCTAACAGTAGCATTGTCTTGCCTACATTTTACCAGCTTGTTTGCAAGAATATCATTGGGACATCGTCAAAGGCCTTGCTGAAATCAAGATATGCTACATCCACAGCAGTCCCTTCATCTACCAAGTGTATAACTCTATCAAAGAGAGAGAAAGACAGAGGGGGGGATCAGTCTGGCATGACTTGTTTTTGAGAAATCCATCATGACTTTTAGTGATCACAGCATTCCTTTCTAAGTGCTTCCAGATTGATTGTTTAATGATCTGTCCTAGAATCTTTCCTAGTACTGATGTCAGGCTGACTGGGCAGGAATTGTTTGGGTGCTCTTTTCCTCCACTTTTGGAAGATGGGGACAACATTTGCCCTCCTCAAGTCTGCTGGGACTTCTCCTGCTCTCCAGGAATTCTCAAAGATTATTACCAGTGGTTCTGGGATTACTTCTTGTAATACCTTTGGCTGGCCTAACTATCCCTGCAAACTTGAGATGCCCCAGACTTGTCTCTTCTCTCTCTCTCTCTCTCTGTCTCTCTCGTCTCCTCTGTGAGTCACAGCCAGGGAATGAACGAGCACATCCCCTGCATCTGTCAGTATTTTTCCATCCTTCCCACGATCTTACATAACCAAAGCACATTTTTAGAAATGCAACTCAAGGACGGCACCCCAGCCACCACTTCTGCACCAATGGCTGGATGTGCAAGTGATTTCTGCAGACCTCAGACATATGGCTTGGATGCACTAGAATAACCTGGCATGGCAGTTGTGGGGTGGAGGAGGAGAGGACTGAGAAGGAAATGAAATCTGGAGAGGTGAATGGAAAGAAGCTTTGCATACACAAATAAGCAAAAAAGATACATCTCTCCTGCTTGCCAGCACTTCCCAAACCTGAAACCCATCTAGATGTGTTTGGAGTACAATCTCCACTGTTTCCCAAAAGCATGACCGTGCTGTCTGGGGAAGGTGGGAGTTTTCATGCAACACATTTGGAGGCTGCAAGGTTGAGACAGGCTGGATTAACGGAGGCACAAGTGTTTCCACAGTGATAGATGTGTTGCAGCAAAAAACGGTAAAGAGATCTGGGGCATGTTAAAGACTAGGAAACAGATCACAACATGAGCTTTGGTGGTGGATTTTAGACTATGAACTATAGCCCACAAAAGCTCATCTAATATATAAAAGTCAGTTTGTTTGTCTGTGTCAGATGAAGACCTCATATGATTGGCTGTGTCAAGCAAAGAGCTCGTATGATCGGATGCCTAAGAAGATTCTATGGAGTCCTGGGGTTTGCAGTTTAGGGAGAGGCCTTTAGAATTCTCAGCCAGAGAGCTCTTGGGCTCAGTCAACTGTGTCTGTCTTGAACAGGCCGGTTACTACAGAGATGAGGCCTAGCAGCAAGAAGGAGGGCAGTGTATTTCCTCAGCAACCCAACCTCTGTACGTTAATAATTCTGAATACAGATCGGATTGGGGAATATGGGGAAAAGTTACAGGTACTGGACAAGACGGTTTGGGGAATTAGAGACACAGGGTCTCAAATCTTTCTAACAAGTGTTACCTATGAGAAAATAAAATCCCAGGCTACGCTGAGTATATATGCTAGGGCTATAATAAATGTTTTAGTCTTTAAGATGCCACTGGAGTCTTTGTCAAGAAAAGAAGAGAGCAGTTGTGGAGTGGTGGTCGGAGAACAGTGACCCCACCTCTGCAGATCCTCATCTCTTTATGACACCTAATGTAGGCTAATGGTCCAGGGTGCCTGATCGGTGTTTCATCCATTGAAGCTAATGGCTAGGAGATGGCCTCCTGATGGCTGGAAACGTGTCTCTATTTTTGAATGAGACACACCCACGTCAGGCTGGAGGAGGCAATGCCTCCCCAGCTAAGGCGATAGAGCAGCTATATGGGAGTGCGCATGACACCAATTTTTGGTTTCGAGAAGACAATGGACTGCAGCTACAGCCTAGGGGTCCTGCCCAAAGAATTCCCTAGGACAGTCATTTTCAATCTTAGGTCTTCCAGGGCTTTTGGATTAGGGGGCTAAAAACGAGACATGCTCAGCTCTTGACATAAAGCTAGCCGTAAAACATTTGTAATGATTACAGTTCTTAGCATCCCTCACCCAGCATGCTGGGAGTTGCAGTCCCAATTACCTAGGGACATGGGGGCAGGGGGCTATTCATCCCGGGCAGAGATGTTTTTGGGGTGTCCCGCCCCATAGCCATCCCCCCGCGCAGCCTGGCCACGCCCCCACGCACAGCGGCCATACCCCTGGCACTGTAGCCCCACCCCCCTCCACATATTCCAAGCTCCGCCACTGCAGTCCACCAAGTCATTTCCTCCTTCCGTCTTTGCTTGAATCCACCAGCCCTCCTGTTTTCTAATCTGTGCCTTTTGAGGCCCCAACAAATATCTCTTCCACCTAACGAGCCAAACTAGATGAGACTGAGAAAGCCTTTTATTTGTTAAAATAGAATAGAGTCATAGAGTTGGAAGGGACCATAATGGCCATCGAGTGCAACCCCATTCTGCCATGCAGGATGACACCGTCGAGGCATTCCCCACAGATGGCCATCCAGCCTCTGTTTAAAAACCTCCGAAGAAGGAAACTCCACCACATTCCAAGGCAGTATATTCCTCTGGCAAACTGCTCTTACTGTCAGGAAATTCTTCCTAATGTACCGTACCTGTTAAGGTGCTGGGATGGAGAGAAGGACTTCTCCTTTGGATCTCAGAGTCCAGGTACATTCCTATGGGGAAGACTCGGTCAGACAGATTGCCTGGACCTCAGCCCTATAGGGCCTTACAGGTCATCGCCAGAACTTTAAATTGTGTCCGGAAAGAGTCTGGCAGCTCAGTGGCGCGGTTGGAGCCAAGGAGTTGTATGATCCTTGTAGCCCGCCCTAGTTAACTGTTCTGCTTCTGAGCGAGCCTGCTGTTCCTCCTTTTCTGCTCTTCCCTTTCTACTTTGGAGTTCTGTCTATAAATTCACTGTTAGCCCACTTCTTTTCCCATCTGAAATAGGTACAGCACTTTGGATAGCTCCTTTCAACTGTTGAGTAATACCTGGGGTGGATTCAGTGCCCCTCTGACACTGTTTCAGAGCAAGATGGTTTCTCAGAAGCCTTTCTGATTGCAATTCGTTACAGAGGGCAAAGGGACTGGGATGTGAGTCCCATCACGTACGTGACATCAAACCCGTGACAGAGCAGCAAATCCGTATTGAAGCACCTCACCAAGTCTACCGGCTGCATGAACACCCCCTGAAGCGTGGCTCTCACCTCCAGTCAAACGCAATGCGACCAGCCAGTCTTGGCAGGTCTTCTGTTTCCTAACTCCCTCCCCTGTAACGTCAATTTAACGCCGATTGCTTCCACATGAACATCAAAAAGACTCAACCCAGATTACAAAAAATGAACCCATCATTAAACACTCAGCCTAAATTACAGGAAATGCGCCCACAAAAATGTCAACTGTATTTGCGAACGCAAGCCCCGGATTAGGCCAAATTCCAGGGATAATGTGGCAGCATACCACGCAAAGGATTCTGGGAGCCTAGAGCTGGTATAACAGAGCCACTGCCCTGCCTCCATCGGTGGCTATTAAAATATTTATACCTTGCCCTACCTCAAAACAATCTCAGGGCCTGCTTCCAAGAAACCTACGTGCAAGAAATGAAGACATTAGCCTCTGCCCTTTGGCTCTCCTTTTACAAACTGTGTAAAGGTCCACTGCTTCTGAACCTTCAGGTTCCAACTGGTTAACATGACTAATGGATCTCCACAAATTGAGCAAATCCCCTTTTACCACCATCTAAGCTAGAGGGCCATTATAGGTTACCAACTTCATAAACTAGCTGTTTATCATAGGTAGAAATCACATAGAAAAGTTCTTCCCAGGGGGTTGGTACGAACGTCAACCCCCATTTCTGGAGACCGGCTAACCATTTACATTAAGACACTTTGAAATAATAACAAATTATAAGTGTCTAAAATGTCTAAAACCATACATCTAAAAATTTGATGTTGCTAACTGCCGTCGACTTTGGCTTACGGTGACCCTATGGATGCAAGATCTCCAAGTCACTCTATCATCAACTGCCCTCCTGAGATCTTGCAGATTCAGGGATGTGGCCAGTGGCATAGGGACAGGGGGGTGAGGGGGGCGGTGTGCCCTGGGTGGCCCTTTTTTGGGGACGCCGCCGCTCCTTGCCTGCCCCTCATGTGCCATTGCCCCTCCCACATGTGCCATAGCCCTGCTCCCATTTACCATAGTCCTATCGATATGCCACAATGCCCCCATCCCACCCCATTCATGCCAAGCTATGCCACTGGACATGGCTACCTTGGCTGAGTCTATCCATCTATAATGCAGTGTTCCTCTTTTCCTACTGCCTTCTGCCTTACCAAGCATTATTGTCTCTTCTAGTGAGTCATGTCTTCTCATGAGATGGCCCAAGTATAACAGCCTCAGTTTAGTCATCTTGGCTTCTAGGGAGAATTCAGGCGTGATTTCCTCTAGCATCCTTTCGTTTGTCTTTTCAGCAGCCCAGGGTATCCGCAGAACTCTTCTCCAGCACCACATTTCAAATGAGTTGATTTTCTTCCTAGCAGCTTTCTTCACTGTCCAGCTCTCACAACCATACACAGAAATTGGAAATACAATGGCATGGACAATCCTAACTTTAGTTTTCAATGATATATCTAAAAATCACAGATGTCTAAAACCACAGGTTAAAACAGCTGCTAAAATACAATAAAGCAATTCAAACAATCCGCAGAAGGCAACATATTAAACACTTCTGTATGCCCTGAGAGCTTCTTACAAAAACTGATATTTTATTGACTGACGTCTGAGAGACAAAAGTATAAAGTAACAAACAAACAGAAGAAGACAACTTCCATGTGCATAGAAAACTAGCGCATCAGGGACAGGATCTTTCTCTTGCATGCTGCGTTTCTCTGTGCAAGGAGTTACGCGTGCAAGCCCAAGTCCGCCTCTGTTACATAACATTTCCCTGTGCTCTCACCACCGCCATTGCAGCCTAACTGGCTGCTGGAGAGCAAATCCCTTTTGTGGCCAAAAGCCCATTCTGGACTTCTCTCAGCATCTTTTATCCTCAGATGACCGAGTTTTGATCCTGGATTCTGGCATCAAATTACATGATTAAAACAACTCAACAGAGCAGCTCTTTTTTTGCTCCCCTTTTGTGGCACTCCCCTGTGTCCTGGAAATGAATGCCCTGTGGGATTTTTTAAGAAATTTGCACAACCCACATATTTGCAGCACAAGTTGACAGAACTGTTTGATACTGGGAAATTGGTGATTTTCTTCCTAAGAAAATAAAAACAGGGAGAAGGCAAGGTAGGATCAAGCTGAATGCCATCAAAAGTCTACATCCCAATCAGATCTGACATGTGACAATTTAGTTTTCTTTTTTGACTGTGCGCCTCCCTATAGTTAGCATGCTCTAACCTTTCCCCAACCCACATGCAAGTTAACATTCAGTGGGGAAAGTGCCTTGCAGTTCCAAGTGAAAATTTTAATTGGAGCAACAACAAAAAAAAGAGGTTTGTTGCTGTAGTATAAATACCAGGATCTCCTCAACTCTGAAACATTCCAAGAAAAGCCAATACCAGGAGGAGGGTGGTATTATACGAAAACTGGGAAAACCAGAATGTTTTCTATACCAAGACAAATAATCACCCTGCAGATCTGATTACAAACATTTGCTGGGAAGGAGGAAAACCATGAATCCTTTTTTTTTTTAAATGCCAGTTATATAATCTATGAATCCCAACATGTGCGGAGATCAAAAAAATACTTGCCTGCTGCTATTTCAGGGCCATGATCATTTGATCAAGAAAGAAAGAATGCTAGCAAGGAGAGCAACCATGTTACTAAATATTAATATTGTTACTGCTAACTGAGCTTAGTTTGCTTTGGATGGGGAGAAAAAAGCACTGGATGATGACGCTATCTTTGTAACGTTTGCTTTATTTGCAGATACGCAAGTCAAGCATTAGTGAAAGCAAAGAGCCCAGGTAGATCCCTATCATCGGTTAGCCGCAGCAGCCGCCTTGGTTGGCAGATGCTGGGGAGTGGGGGTGGTAGCAAGACAGGTAGAACTGTGTGTGTGCTAGAAGGCCTGCATTTAATAATAATAATAATAACAATAACAATAACAATAACAAACAATAACAATAATAATAATAATAATAACTTTATTACTTGCCTCTCCCCAGTGCTCAAGGCAGAGTACAGAATAGATGGAGTTGCAATACAAATGGAACAATTGATACAAATATGCTATAATTAAATATATCATAGTTAAAAGTACAATTATATACAGTTAAAAATACAAGTAAAAATACAAGTAAAAGCACAATTAAAACTCGACTGGGTAGGCCTACCAGAAGAGATAAATCTTTAGCACTTTTTTAAATTCAGCCAGTATATTTTGCTATCGGCTCTCTTCCGGCAGATCACTCCACAGTCCAGGGGTGACCGACAAGAAGGTCCTTTGGATGACCATTGCCAGTCTAGTCCTGGCTCGTTTAAATAAATTTTACCCCTTTGCCTATTCTTCTGCAAAGGATAGAAAACTGTGGGCCTGTGGTTCCCAGAATGCCCTACCGCTGTGGTTCTTAACCTTTTCTTTCCTACAGACCTCCTTTAAATATATTTTGTTGCTGCGAACGACTAAGACTTAACTTAAGGTGGCTTCTGGCTGTAGGTGTGGTAGCCAGAAATGTCATGCAGTTTCTCTCAGCCACTCAGCCTCTTTCTCTTGCATGTTCTCACCACGTGCAGAAGTAGCAAGGGTCGAGTGCATTTTTTCTTTTACTATCAAACAGTTTCATAACTTTTGAACTGTTTGAGATGTTGCAATGAAAATTTGTACGAATGATGTCTGTCACTGGCAAAAGACTCCTGCTCTTTGAGATCAACATGTGACTGTCTGTCTGTCCATCTGATCTTCCTTCCTTCCTTCCTTCCTTCCTTCCTTCCTTCCTTCCTTCCTTCCTTCCTTCCTCATTTCCCTTCATTCATTCATTCATGCATTCATTCATTATAGATATATAGATATATATATAAATATCACATTAAAAAGTGTTATAAGCTAAAAATACATACAATGGAAAACATAGAAAGCATACATTCTACAGACTTAACTACAAATTACATATAGTCTACAACTCACCTAATCTAACTATATAAATCTACTTAGATTACGTACAGACTAAATACCACCAAACAATTACAGTGAGAGAAGTCTACTAAACAACTTCCAGCACTTGTTGAGACGGATATAATTTTCTCTAATCCAGTTGCTTCTTCCAGGATATTCACCAAAGATGGGTCTGACTTCTTGTCTGTTGCACCAGAGCGCAGGACTAGAACCAACGGGTAGAAATTGCTAGGAAGCAGGTTTGAGCTCCTAACAGTAAAAGCTATTTGGCAGTAGGCGGAAAAAAAACTGCCTTGTGAGGTGGTGAGCTCTCATTTGTGGTAGAGTTGCCAGGTTAGGACCATCTTGACCCTGAGATATCAGGACCCAAACCTGAGATTTAGGGACAACTCCCTTATGATGTCATAAAATACAGGCCCTAGCAATACTGCTAGGGTGATGTTATAAGAGATAACCCTTGGTGATACCACTAAGTATAAAACATAGCTGCACAGAGTATGGTATTCTGGTAAAAAACCCCACCAAATATAATGAGGGAGAATACACACACACCATACGCATATCTTTCAAGGTAGTGCTCTTGCCCTGAGATTCCTCCCCAATACCTTGTAGAATGGAGGGGTCAGACTTTGAGAATCAGGGCCAGGACTTGAGATCTGGCAACCCTATTTGCTGGAGGTGTGTCAGCAGAGACTGGATGGCCATCTCGCAGAGAATGAGGATTCTGCACTAAACGAATAGGAGAATTAAACTAGGTGACTTCAAAGTTTCTGTCCAACTCACTGTAACGTAACCTTCAACATATCTAAGAACGTGTCAGGCCTTGGATCTTGCACCATCTTCATCCTCTGCTGAGATCTCTTTTTCTAGACTCTTCTGCCAACCAAGAAAAAAAAAATAATCATCTTTTCCAGCCATCCTCACACTCAGCAGTGTTTATTCTTCCTCCTCTCTTTCATAAAACTCAGGACTTCAAAACTGGTTTCTTTCAGCTATGACCTTGGCAGTTGGGAATGGGTGTGACAGACATTCTAGTGGCTTAGAATCCAAGTAGCCGCCGGCCAACAACAGGCAGTAATCTGGACCCACGGTCACCGCCACTATGGCATCTAAGCCGCGATGTTGAGAACAGGACCAACTTACGTAACTGAGGAGGAGGCTTACCTACAGTATTGTTTCACCCGCTTGCTTTGTATCCTTTGGGGCTAGTGAGGCAAACGTACATCTAGCCTCCAGGCTGAGAATCCATGAAACCTCGTGACCTGCTGTTGGCTGCAAAAGCAAGCGTTCAATGCCACTTTCTGAATTAATTAGCTGGCACTGTTAATAGCTTGTAACAGCTTTTATTTTTATGGCAAAAAGTCACATTCCTTCGGATGAATGCTGGGAGAGCTTAAGTTCTGCTGATGATCGGTGGCCGCTGGTCTAACGTCTGGCCACTAAAACAGACTGCAATTTGCAGAATTTTATGCTCCGGGGGTTGGTTGAGGTGAAATGAGGACACAGCAAAAGGTTGCTTGGGGAACTGGCATTTTGTTTTATTTATTTTTTTATAGGCAGCCTGTCTCCAAAAGAAGCAGAGTGGCTATATTCCAGTTTCCACCACATCTCAGACAAACGCAAATGGACGACTTTGCGCACTGAATTTACTTCCTGGCTGCCTTTGGAAAACCCAGGGGTAAATTCATACCAGACAGTTTCAAGATAGCCCTGGGGGGAAAATACGTTTTAATTATGCTTTATTTCAGCTTAAAGCCAGAGACTGAATGGGCATCATATCTTACAGACACCTGATTCTGTCTGATCGTGGAAGCTACAGGGGCTCCGTTCTAGTTAGTACTTGGATGGGAGACCACCAACGAATACCAGATGCTACAGGCTATATTTCAGAGGAAGGAACTGGCAAAACCACCTATGAGTATTCCTTGCCTAAGAAAATCCAATGAAATTCATGGCACCTCCATTAAGTCAACAGGCAACGATACAGAAAGACACAGATGAAGTATGGAGAATAAAATATATGAGGAAAAGCTGAGGAAATTGGGCATGTTCCGCCTGGTGAAAAGAAGTGACATGACTGTACTCTTGGAATATATAAAGGGCCAGTTTGTTCTCTGCTCCTCCAAAGGGTAGGATGAGGTTTACTGGTTTTAAGTCACAGCAAGGTAGACTTCAATTAAACGTTAGAAAGAAGTTCTTGACAGTAAGAGTGGTTCGACAATGGAACAGATTACCTAGAGAAGTTATGGAGTCTCTTTCCCTGATTTTCTTAGAAAATACATTGGACGGTTACGTTCCGGAGATGCTCCAGCTGGAGTTCCGGCATTGGGCTTCTTCCAGCTCTAGCATTCTATGATTCCATGATTCATTATCAGCATGGAGGGGGAGTAGAGGGAAATTAAGGGGGACATTCAGAATTGGAAACCTCAAACCTCGGGGCAGTGTACAATTTCTTTAAAAAAACAATTAGAAACCTACAAAAAGGTGACGTAAAATTAGGATGAAACTATCAAAACTATTTAATACTGCACTTAAAAAGATAAAATGCTATTAAAATATTTTTTAAAACCTTTAAAATAATTCAGTCCCAAATAGTACAGCATCCTCGGTCCATCCTTTAAAGATTTTCTGTTTTAAAAGGCCGTCAGGGTAAAAAGGGCTTTGCCCGGCAACAGAAGAACAGCACGGAGGGGAGGCCCAGAGTCTAGGGGCAACTGCCACGAAGGCCCTCTCTCACCTTGTCACCCATTTTGTTTGTAAGGATGGTGGGACTGAGAGAAGGGTTTCTCCCAACGATCCAGGCAGGTTTATACAGTGAGATGCCGTCTGCCAGATTGCCTGGACCTGAGCCATATAGGACTTTATAGGTCATAATCAGTACTTTGAACTGTTTCCAGAAACAAATCTGGGATCTTTTGCATCCAAACAGGTACTTTATAACCAAATCATATTCTTTAGGTTTCCCTAAAAAATGGGCTGGAATACCATGGATTAACCCCAAACGAGAGTAGACTCATTGAGTAGTGAGTCAACATGCAAGTAAATCCTGTTGATTCAATGGGTCTATTCTGATCAGGACTAGTAATAGGATTTCGAATAATAGAATCACCGAGTTGGAGAAGACAGCAAGAGCCATCCAATCCAATCTCCCGCCAGGCAGGAGTGCACAGCCAAAGCATTCTGGACAGATGGCCGTCCAGCCTCTGCTTAAAAACCTCCAAAGAAGGAGACTCCAGCATACTTCGAGGGCAGCATATTCCACTGTCAAACTGCTCTTACCATCAGGAAGCACTTCCAAATGTTTAGACTGAATCTCTTTTCCTGAAATTTGAAGCCTTTGCTTCATGTCCTAGTCTCTTGAGCAACAGAAAACAAACTTGCTCATCCATACGTCACCCTTCCAAATATTTAAACATAGTTTCATGATCCCCTTTAAGTTTCTGTTCTCCAGGCTAGACATATCCAGCTCCCTAAGCTGCTCCTCATAGGGCATGGTTTCCAGGCTTTCTACCATTTTGGTTACTCTCTTTCAGATAGGTTTCAGCTTGTCCAACTGGTCAGTCTCCTTGAGTTGCAGTGCCCAGAAGTGAACATATTACTCCAGGTGGGGTCTGACCTTGACCTAGATGCTATGATCCTATTGATGCAATATAGGATTGCATTGGTTTTTTTAGCTGCTCGATTTAGGTCCTTGGGTATCCTGCCCTACTGTCCCAAAGATGTTGGTAGTCAAACTTGGGGTAGGGGAGAGATCCCAAAAAGTCCAAAGGCCAATTTTGCAACCTCAGGACTCTGCCATTTTCCCATTAGTTCTTTTATCCTGATGAGAACAAATCACAGAAGAAACCAGAAATTCTATTCACAAATGTGATGAATCTGTTTTAGGTTTTACTGTAGACTTTCAAAGAGCCCCTTGGGGTTCAGCACCTTGGAGAGTTCAATTAAAATTCCAAATGCAGAGCGGATTCACCATCCCCACTGACATGGAAGCCACCAGCCATAACTGTGGGGAAGAAATGTAAAAATGTAAAAGGTGGAGAAGAGAGAGGATCAGAATCATGGGGGGTGTTTAACAAACAAACAAACAAACAAACAAAGTTAGAAACTCAGGCCATTTTCACACTAAAGTGTTGCAACGCTATTATTCCACTTTCAACATCCTCTGGAATCCTGGAGTTTCCAGTTCAGGGAGTGGCATTTAGAATTCTCAGCCAGACATCTGTTTGGCCTCAGTAAACTCCAAACCCCAGAATTCCACAGGACTTTGAATGTGGAATAATAGCACTATAACAGTGTAGTGCAGAAATGGCCTCAGTCTCAGCATACTCTTCAAAGAGCAGAGGGAAGGGGGAGACCCTTTTCATGCTGAAGAAGAGACCAAGATATTTGGGAGGAAAGAAAAAGTTAAATACTTTATAATGGAATTTCTGTTACACGTTTGCATCTCTTTTGTTTTTTGTTTTGTTTTGTTTTTTATTTGTTGGTTTTATTAATTTAGGGCTTTACAATTTGCATCCCAGTGTTGCAATATTATTAAGCAAAAGAGTCTTGCAGTCAAGTCCTACACTGGCACCTCATGGGATCCATGGAACTTTTGAGACAGTGCATATTTGTCAAATTTAATATATAATCTGTTGTATCATTGCTAAATAGATATATTGGGACTTCAGTGGTGATTGCATTTGTAATATCAAATTACAGCTGGCACCATAGAACCCAGAGAGAAGTACACTGCCACACCAGGATGACTTGCATTTCAACTAAATAGTGGGAGGTTTTCTTGTAAATGAAGCCAGTTTCAATAACCATCATCTAAAATGGATGAGAACATTAGCCCTGCAGCCTGATCGGGGCTGACAGGCCATGCCAGAAAGTCATTTCATTGCTCACGCTGATTCTCACCCATCTCCAAAAAGAATGCAAAAAGAAAGACTCACAAAACTGCCAGAGAGTGAGGAACGAGGCAGATTGTCACGTTGGATTAGACGCTATTACAGTACAATAATAGACCATGCCTTTTTTCAAAAAAAAGGGGGATCTCCTTTCATCTGAACAATGGATTGCGCACAGCTTTGCAGCTTCCAGAGAAATCAGCTTATCCCATTGGGAGCTGAACGTCCCTCTCTAAATTTGGCCTTATTCCACAGAACAGCACTGGAATTTATTTTTAATCCAATTTGTCAAAAAATTGGAACCTCATATACTGTGGCAACAGCAGGAGGGGAAGCCGGGGAACAATTCCACAGTTTGGGGGCCACCACCATACAGGACCTGCCAATCAAGACTCTCCACTCCTCGACTGATGAAATGTAGCATGGCCACTTATCATGGGAGGGGGAAGGAAGCAGATTTTGGACAACATTTCCATTGGAAATACTTAACTGGTTTTTAGATACAAATCTAGTACTTCTGAGCACAACGGATGAGGCTGTGACCAAATAGTCTATACATATGATGCTCATTCTGCTCTGTACATACCTAGTATTGATGCAGGTAGGGTCTTTCCCCTCCTTTAGGATCAAAGTGACATTGGTGTCACTCCAAGTTTCCAGTTTACCAGTAGTTAAGATATCATTGATCGTTTTCTGAAGAGCTAGAGAGATTTCTTCCGGAACATCTTATAATGTCTGGCCAAGAAGCCATCCGGTCCTGGGGCTTTATCCAGTTTCATTTTTCTAATAGCTTCTGTGATTTCTGCCATAGATATCAGCCAGTTCCAGAGAGTGTTGGTGAACAACTCCAAAATCCCATCCCTTATCTCCCTTCTTTGTCACAGAATCATAGAACTGGAAGAGACCACGAGGGCCATCCAGTGCAGCCCCCTGACATCCAGAAATACACCATTGAAGCATTCCTGACAGATGGCTTTAAACCAATCACTTCTATCTTTTTTTTGGGGGGGTGGGACCTGGTGCAGTCTGAAACGGGACACGTGGCACAAAATTGGTCCCTGGAGTCCCAAAGTTTACTAGAGGGTATATATCTGAGAGATACATATACACAGGAAAAAAAGAGAAACAAATTTCCAAGTGTTCTGTCGATGGTCTTTATTATTTGAAACAAGCCAAACACATTTCAACCTATGTAATTGTGTTAAATTGCCTTCTTCAGGGCCACACTCAGTTGTTAATTGTTTATCAGTCTAGCAAATGGAAAGAGATTTTTCAGCTCCAGAACTTTCTGCTGCTACTGGCTTACGTTGCCCCTGAAGAAGACCATCGAAAACAACTACACAGGCTGAAATGCTTTAGGATTGTTTTAAATAATAAATAACAACCATCTACATGGAGACATGTTTCCCCTTTTTTCCTGCTGCTTCTGTTATGGGCTGTTCAGTATTTGTCTTTGCTATATTGATTAAGAACCTTTCTCCCTATATTTATTAAGACCTTTTCTACCTTGTAGATCGGGGTGGTGACAGACAGGTGTTAGGGACCGATTTCCTTCCCAGTCCCACTGGGGGTCACAGATATCCCCCACAGCAAGCCGAACACCAAAAGTGCAGCATCCGCTACTACTAATGATTGGAACCAAATATGTTTGCAACTGTTAGCATCTATAAGGAAGTGGGCATGATCAGAGTTTGCACAATCTGAAGCTTTTGGGTTACCTTCAAGGGCAGCCCCACTTACACTGTATTACACTAGTCAAACTGGGGGAAAAAATTCAGAAGTTTGGGGCCAGTATGAGAAATATATTCTCTAAGAAGATGTTAAGCCTATGAAATAGCCACCAGTGGTTTTTAAAAAAGCATTATCTAGCCCCTGAAGTCAAAGGGTGACCTTTTTTAAGAAAAAAGGTTCTACAGTCATCTCTCCACATTTGCTAGGGTTAGGACCCCTGTGAAAGTGAAAAACTGTGAATAACTCTAGGCCCTCCCAAACCACGTGTAGTATGCAAAAAGTATGCTCACCATATTCAACCTACCATGGATTCCTTTGAGGCATCAGGGTTCCTTCACAAGGCAGAAGTGGGTGGCCGGTGGGACTGACTGCCACCTCCTCGGCTGCCCCACAACATTTTTAATGGGGACTTACAAGCCTCGCTCACAGTTTCTCAGTCTCACAAAACTTGCAGTCCGTATTAAAAATGGCATTGGGCAGCAGCAGAGGTGAAGCCAATAATCCGTGAATAATCAAATCCGCAGAAGTGAAACCCACAAATGCGGAGGGCTGACTGTACATCCAACAGCACACAAAAGCCACAATGCCTCTCCTGATCAAGCAGAGAGGCCACAGTCCCATCAAACCAAACCACGCTGCAAATGTACCCCACTAATTTATTGGTTGGGTTTATTTCAGTCCCATCTTTCCCCCAACCTGGGGCCCAAAACCATTTACGGCACAAATTAAATCAAGTAGAGTCAGCCCTCCACATTTGCAGGTTTAGCTTCAGCAGAATTGATTATTTGCAAATTTCTCCAACCCCTGCCCCCCTCCCCGCCCCGGACACCTTAGGAGCTCCTTTTCTGGGGGAACGTTCCCTCTCAGAGGCTCTGATCAGGCCATGCAGGCCTTTAAAAACCCACCCTGGCCCTCCTCTTCCTCCACCAGCTGCTGCCTAGACAGCTAAGGATGGCTCGCAGCCTGATTTTTCAGCACCACAAGACCTCTTCTGATGCCCCCGCACACACACAAGGGCCTTTTCCGCACTACACTCTTATAGCGCGATGATTCCACTTTGAACATCCTATGGAATCCTGGGGTTTGCAGTTCCGGGAGGGGCCGGCCGGCCCCTCCCGAAGCTGCAAACCCCAGGATTCCATAGGATGTTCAAAGTGGAATCATCGCGCTATAAGAGTGTAGTGCGGAAAAGGCCAAGGAAGGAGACCAGTGATAGAGAGGAAGTATAGGGCCACTGTGCCAACCTACCTCCTTTCCCTCTCCTTTCCCTGAAGAGTTTTGGACTTTGGGTTCCCACTCTCCCCACCACGCCTCAGCGCCCTTCCCACACAGACACACACCCATATTCTGGTATTTGAAATTTTTCCACTTTTGCGGGGGTCCCGCGCCCCTAACTTTAGCCAATGTGGCGGGCCAACTGTATAGCTAAAGCAGAACTATCACAATGAAAAGGGATTTATTAAGGAAACAAACTGTCCCATTAAAATCAGAACCAGTTTTGGAAAAGTTCGAAAACACTTCAAACACCATTTTGAGAATGATAACTGGGAGAAGAAAAATGCGGAATACACACCCCCACTGAAATACCCTTCTACGCTAACCAGCTAAGGGCCAAAAATTTGTCTAAATAAGATCTTGGGCTGTCAGCAAGAGGGAATAGAAAGCGAGCCAGCCTAGCCTCCCTGGAGAGCGTTTCACAGCCTGAAAGCAGCCACCAAAAAGGACCTCTCATACACACCCTAACCAAATGCATCCCTGACAACGGTTAGATGGAAGGAAAGCCCTCTCCTGAAAGTTGTCCTGCCCTGAAACCTAAGCAGGCTCCTGGACAACCACTTCAGAGTTCGGACTAAAACCTGGAGTAGATTCCATGGCCCACTGGCACGGAGTTCACCAGCCGCCACTCTCCCAGATTCTTTGTGGCTCTCAGCGGGGTTACCGTCTCAAAGGGCAGAACAATTACTCCAAACGGCTATCGATGTATAAAGACACCTGCCCTTGTTGGTCACTTGCCAGGCAGGTGGTATTGCATCACTACAAGGTTTCCTAAAAAGGAAAGGAATGTAGAAACATCAACAAAATAGAAGGAAATGCTAGTGCCAAAATGCCCCTGCCTGGCTAGACGTAGTAGCACGTGGATAACTAGGTCAAAATGGCACGCCCAGCTGACCTTTGATACCTGTTCAGTGTGTCACAGAAAGAACAGAGTCTCCAAAGTCCGTGTTACTACACCTTCTGCTGCTTAAATGCTACCAATCCCTCTGTTAAAGAAGTTAGGTTTTAGTTGGACAAGAGCAAAAGGCTTACTTTTCCTCCACTATGTCTGCAAGCATTCTTTCCTTGCACTTCTCATCTACATTAAGTTTTAGCTTCATTTTAAAAACTGTAGTAGTGTCAGGAGTGCTGGGAGTTGTAGCCCAGCATATCGTTATGTTCAATTCCAAACAGCACCTCCAGGCTAAAAAGAAGGATGAGTGGCCCTGTAAGGCCCAGCTTCGGGGGTCCCTCGTATTAGTATGGTTTGGATGGGCACCATTCCTAACTGGCAACACATTTTACTGGCTCTGATATCAAATTCAAGCCTGAGAGGTGATGGAGAGGTCAAACCGAGCGAGGGAAAGAATTTGACTGTAAATGTGAGAAGGGTAGGTCAACTCAAAACTTCCTCCAGGTAAGACTGAGTCGTTTGTCAGGGAAATACACACCATTCCTGTGGATAATAGGCTTAAATAGAAGCTGGAATTTTCCAGGGAATCCAACCGTGAGGAGCCCACCAGGACACTGATTGACAGCTACCCATCCCTTGTACACCTGGATTCCTTCCTCTTTCCTCACAGCACCCACAATAGACAGCCATTACAACACCCATCATGTCTTTCTCAATCAAAGCGCTAAGCCCATCAACAGGCGAAAGACCCATTGTCCACAACAGGTTCCCTTTGAATTGCATCTGGAACCTTCACAGCCACAAGCCATTTTCAGGGTACAAATACCCTGATTTCAGGAGGCCCAGTGCAGTCTCTTGAAGGTCTACCCGTCACTCTGTCCGTCTGGCTCCTGAATGAGAACTACCCTTAGGTCCTACCAAAGCCAAAATACATTTCTACTCTTCACTACTCTTCTGGACTGGTAATTATAAATCCCCCAAACCCCTCAGCCTCTCTATAATTTTGCCTCTCTTTCTCTTTCAGTTAGCTCTTGTGTGAACGCGTGATTGTGTGTATCTTGTGTTCATGCATGGGTGAATTCCCCTCAATAAAACACATTTTTAGCTTACTTCTGAATCTCTGGCTGGTTCTTTTCCTGCATGTGCCCCTAAACACTGGTAGAAAAGATCTCGCTAAGTTTCCCCCCTCTCGCAGCCTCCTGATTTTGAGCTAATTAATTCCCCACTTTTTCAAGGAGGTATTTGGCATGGCGGAGTGGCGCTTGTGGCACCTACGTTTTGGGGTAACAGCCCCATCAAGAGACAGAGTTTTTATGAGCATCATGGCCAAACGTTAACAGTCAGCACTGTTGTTGTTGTGTGCCGTCATGTCATTTCCAGCCTAGGGTGATCCTTATGTGAACCTATCATGGGGCTTTCCGAGGCTGTGTGTGTGTGTGACATGTTCAAGGTCATCCAGTAAGTTTCCGTGGCTGAGCAGGTGATGGAACCTTCATCTCTAGCATCACCGTCTAATGCTCAAACCACTGCGCCATCCTGGCTCTCACCAGTCAGGATAAAAGGGCTTAATTTATAACATTTCCGCACGACACTCTTATAGCACGATGCTTCCACTTTCAACCTCCTATGGAATCCTGGGGTTTGCAGTTCCGGGAGGAGCTGGCTGGGAGCCCTGGGAGTGTGGATGGAAAAGGGAGGCAACGTACTGACAGAGAAATAGCTCCAAAGGTGCGCAAAATTAGGACATTGTACCTGGCAAAATATGAAATCTGTCTCCAAATGATTTTTTCCTTCAGTCCCAAAACTTCTAGCATTGCAGGAACTTAAACTTTCTATTGAGCCAGTTTCTATGCCCAAAGAAAAAGGGGCAGGCAAAGCTACCAGAGCTTGTCTGCTCTTGGAAGCTAAGCCAGGTCAGCCCTGGTTCGTACTTGGGTAGGAGACCACCAACAAATACCAGGTGCTGTCAGCAGTATTTCAGAGGAAGGAACTGGCAAAACCCGCCTCTGAGTATTCCTTGCCTAAGAAAACTCCTATGAAGTTCTTGGGGTTGCCATAAGTTGAAAGGTGACTTGAAGACACGTTGTTGTTGTTGCTGTTTTATCTCTTCAAGTAGCTTCTAACTTGTGGTGACTCAAAGGTGAACCTATCGCAGGGTTTTGTGGGGCTGAGAGTGTGTAATGTACCCAAAGTCACTCAGTAGGTTTCCATGGCTAAGCGGGGAATTGAACCCTTGCCCCCAAGTTCTGTTGTCAAATGCTCAAATATATACATACCTATAAGTGACCAACATGATGCAAATGTACCTACATGTGAATAATTCTCAATGTCTCACTCTTTTTAGTGCTAGAAATTTGCAATGCTAGAAACAGTCCTGGAGCTGGTGACAGGGAAGGCACAGCAGAGTTCTACATGTGGAATACTAAGGCCACTTATGGCCATGTAGGATCTCAGTCACAATCTGCCCCAGATTTGCATAAACTTGGCATGCAAACATATTGGCATGCAAATGACTTCCTTTCTGAAGTTTACCTTTTAAAATGGAGTAGGCAGCCTTTCAAAGAGAAGACTTTCCTTTCTAAAGTAGGACTCCAATAGGGAGTGTGCCTGATAAACAAAGGCAATTGGAGCATGTGATATTACTATGATCTAATGTTAAGACATCACCTTTCACATGATGAAGCAGGTCAGAGGGAATTAGGTATGCATTGTTCTCGCCAGACTGATGTACCATCTACAGTTTACTGATTTGTGATACACACACACACACACGCACGCACGCACGCACACACACACACTCCTTGCAGGCTCTTTGCTTAATTGACCATCCATTCAGTACTCTGTATTTCCACAGTTCCAGCTGATCCTCAGGGTCCGACGGCATCTCCATATGAATTTCCTCATTCGAATCCAGAGCGCATGGCTGTGTCTGACTGCCATCGGGGCTAAGCAAGTTAATTTTAGAAGAGGTAGCAGCGACCTAATCTGGTTCCATTAGCAATTGCTGAGTACAATCTCCTCTCCTTCACAAAAGGCAACGGCAGCCACCGTGTCTGGTCTCCCTAGCTTTCAGCATGTCACAGAAACCTTTCTGTCGGGGTACATGCCAACAGGCACGCCAACAGGCAGGTGTGCCTTTGTTGCCGTACAACGCCCTTCCAAGACATTTACCGAGGCAGAGCAGCATGCAGTGTCCCTATTCCTACGCAAGTCAAGGTGCAGCTGCCTGCCGTTACAGTTGCTTGCTATTGTTGCTGTGTGCCTTCCAGTCAACTCCAACTTATAGCAACCTTATCACTGTGTTTTGTTGGTAATATTTCTATTGGGGAATGAGAGACTTTTGGTAGATCTCTCTACCTAGCAGAGCAATTAAGAAGCTTAAGCAGAAGTCTGAACAGTTTAACAGCCTACCTTATTCACCAGCCTACCTCACACACTTTACTCTAGCTGCAAAGTAAACACAAACTCGGTTTTGTCAGCTACATGGTTTCATTGGAGCTTCTCCTCTGGAGTGTTCCTGGCCACAGGCTTGAAGGAAGGCAAGCAGAAGAAGAAAGAAGAGGAAACAGAAGCCATTTCCATACTAGCCTGTTATAGTGCTATTATTCCACTTTCAACATCCTATGGAATCCTGGGGTTTGCAGTTTAGAGAGGGGCCAACCAGCCCCTCTCTAAACTGCAAACCCCAGGATTCCATAGGATGTTGAAAGTGGAATAATAGCACTATAACAGGCTAGTGCAGAAATGTCCAGAGAGACGAAGACCCCGAGAACAAAAGATACTTACCTGCTAGAGGAAGAAAGTGAGTGTGAACAAACAAACAGGAAGCAATCTTGGGTTTTCGAAGGCTTTCACGGCCAGAATCCATTGGTTCTTGTGGGTTTTTCGGGCTTTGAGACCTTGTTCTGGTTGTATTTTCTCTTGACGTTTCGCCTGGATCTGTGGCTGGCATCCTCTGAAGACGCCAGCCACAGATGCAGGCAAAACGTCAGGAGAATATACAACCAGAACACGGTCTCAAAGCCTGAAAAGCCCACAAGAACCAATCTTGGGTTTTGTTCCCAAATGTACAGAGTGATCACGCAGCCTAATTAAGCAGTGTGTTACCCCGCTTGATGGGGGTCCCTTAGGAGGATTCCCAACGCCTGTCAAAATTATCACGTGTGGGGAAAATTAGCTACAAACACCGCTTTAGCAATGCAAAGAGGGCAGGGTAATTAAGGATCTTTTGCCCGTTGTTTACGGAGTTGGATCACAGAGAATCAGGCTAATTGTTCAAATCTAAGTATTTTATTGAAATAGATGTTAAAGTCCATACAATCACTCAGCTGCACTCACTCCAACAAGCATACAAGACTATAGAAATTTAGGAAGAGGTGAAAATTAAGAGAGAGAGAGACATAAGGGTTTAGGGGTAATACTGTATCAATCCAGAAGTCTTCAGCTGGGAGAAAAGGAGCAAAAAGCTGATCTCAACCACGCCTTTTGAGGCCGAGGGGAGCTTACCAGCAGCATTGTTTGCGAATCTGGGAGAACTCCAAAAGAAAATGAGAAAAAGGGGGCTAGTTATAGAGCTGAAACATGTCCCGGGGAACAGACGGCTGCAGTTTTATGAAGATGGATTTCAGCGTTGTAATTCAAAGAAAATGCAGCCAAACATCCTTGTAGTTTCCTGCAAGATGAGTTTCTCATCCGGGGATGCATACCTACAAGGTGTCACATCCCTGGCTGTTTGACATGTTCATTTGATCCCAGAAACCTGTCATCTCCTGTTGGTGTTGTTATCACTGAAAATCCATTCAAATAGTCTGTGTGAGTCTGGGATGGTCTGTGTGAACCATTTGCAAGATTCACCCAGGATGCATGACAGAAAACAGGCTACTCTTTTGATCTGTCTCCACAGCTCCACTGCCTACGGGGCCTTCCAATAGATCTCTATGGCTCACTATGTTTGATATAAAATAATTAGGACCCTCAGGACATACTTTTTAGGTGGGTTAGGTGGGTAATAAGTGAGGTCTGAGCATGCAAAGATTGCAATTCCCAACAATTTCATCAGAGGTTTTGCCATTGCCTTCCTTTGAGGCTGAGAGAGTGTGACTTGCCTAAGGACACCCATGGATTTCCATGGCCTAGCAGAGAGTGAAACCCTGGTGGTCCCCAACCTGTAGTTTTCCAAATGCTTTGGACTGTATCTCCCAGAATACCTGACTATTGACCAAGCTGGTTACACCATCTGAGAGGCTTTCTTAATGATGTTGTAGATTAAGGCTGTTTCCGCACTACACCGTTATAGTGCTATTATTCCACTTTCAACATCCTGTGGATGTGGATGTGGTTTGTAGTTTAGAATTCTCAGCCAAAGAGCTCTTTGGCCTCAGTAAACTACAAACCCCAGAATTCCTCAAGATGTTAAAACTGGAATAATAGCACTACAACAGTGTTGTGTGGCAACAGCCTTAGTTATCAGTTTTTACACAAAATTACATAAATCCAACAAACATTTCTAACATAGACATAAACTAATGTTAACCCACGAAATAAAATACCAAACAACAAACTTTTTCAAAACCCTAAATTTTTGACTTATTCATTTAGACAACTAAACAACTAAACAGTAAAATATTAATACACTAATACACAACAGGGGGCAGGTAAAGTTATCAAGAGAAAGCAAACACAGCAAATAGAAGAGTTCTAAGTATGAAGAATTTTTAGTGTCCCATGCTCTGCGATGCTAAAAATTTGGAGACTGAAGGGAAATTTTGTTTGGGTGGGGAAAATTCTTCTTGGTGGTGCAATACCATCACTTCCCCTAGCTATACCCCCAGTTATCAGTGATTACCAATGGCATGTTTTAAGGTCTCAGGTATTCCCCTGGAGGTGAGGAATTTTGCAAATGACAGTCTCAGACCATTTCCGCACGAGACCCTCCCTAAACTGCAGACCCCAGGATTCCATAGGATGTTGAAAATGGAATCATAGCACTGTAACAGTCTCGTGCGGAAATGGCCTCAGTTTAGAAAAAGAGCACTGAGTTCTCACTTTGTTCGCGTGTATCCTTCCCTGGCCCTAGTACATGTGACTTAAAGAATTTCACCAGCTCTGGACGTGTAGGGAAATCACATTTTCATACCTTGCCCTTGCTGACACAGGGACTGAGCAATAAAGTAAAGAATGCACCCAGCTCCTATCACAAAGTCAGGTGACATTTGTTTTAAAACTCATTACGTATTTAATTTCTAGTCTACCAGAAAGAGAGTTCTGTCTGGAGTGAAGTTGTATCAATTGCCGTGAGTCACGAAAGAACCTCCCATGACCGGAGGCAAGGTATCTTCCCGGGAAAGAAAACATCGTGGAATGGTTATCTCATTGCCTCCGGCTTATGAACTTCTCAGAAACTGCCAACTGTGAGACAGAGCAGATCCAGCACAGAAAGTGTTGATTTTAATTAGGAGAGGGTGAATGTTCAAAACCGAGCTGTTCAAGGGTGAGCCCCATCTGCAAAGAAACAGCTGGAGAACTTTTCTCCATTCTTCACAATGAGAAATCCAATGTAATCTTTGTGTCTTTCCCCACTACACTGTCATAGAACCTTTCCACACTACGCTGTTATGGTGCTATTATTCCACTTTCAACATCCTGTAGAATTCTGGGGTTTGTACTTTACTGAGGCCAAAGAGCTCTCTGGCTGGGAATTCTAAAGGCCCTTCTCTAAACTGCAAAGCCCAGGATTCCATAATACGTTGAAAGTGGAATAATAACACTACAACACTCTAGTGCGGAAATGGCCATAGTGCTATTATTCCACTTTCAACATCCTGTGGAATTCAGGGGTTTGTAATTTACTGAAAGAGCTCTCTGGCTGAGAATTCTAAAGGCCTTTTCCCAAACTGAAAACCCCAGGATTCCACAGGATGTTGAAAGTGGAATAATAGCACTATAACAGTGTAGTATGGAAAGGTCATCTGCCCCATATTTTTATGGCCATAAACAGGGTGGGAGAGCCAGCACGAGGCAGTGGTTTGAGCATTGTACTACAATTCTGGAGAACATGGGTCTATTCCCCGTTTGGCCATGCGAAACCAGTAGGTGGCCTTGGGCAAGTCACACTCTCTCAGCCTCAGAGGAAGGCAAAGGCAAACCCCCCTCCCGAACAAATTTTGCCAAGAAAACCTGGTGATAGGTTCACCTTAGGGTTGCCATAGGTCAGAAATCACCTGAAGGCACACAGCAGCAGCAACAGGATGCACGTAGCTTAACAAAAAGAGAAAAAAAGAGTTTCCTCCTCAACATAAAGAACTCTTTCTACTATAAGAGCTGTTTGGCAGTGGAAGAGATTGCCTTGGAGTCCCTTTCAGCTTAAGATTCTAAGGCCATTTCCACACTAGACTGTTATTGTGCTATTATTCCACTTTCAACATCCTATGAAATCCTGGGATTTGCAGTTTGGGGGGGGGGCTAGGATTCCATAGGATGTTGAAAGTGGAATAATAGCACTATAACAGTCTAGTGAGGAAGTGGCCTAAGGTTCTATGATTCCCTGGTTGCAACAGCTCCCCTTGGTGCAGGTTTTTTTTCAGGCACAATTCAAAATTCTGATTATGACCTATAAAACCCTATAGACTGCTGGTCCAGGGTACCTGAAAGACCATATCTTCCCATTTGAACTTGCCTGAACAATAAAATCTTCAGTGAAAGCACCTCTTTCATTCCCACCACTTTCCCAGGCATGTTTAGTGGGAACACAGCAGAGGGATTTCTCAGTGGAAGCTCCCAGTGTTTAGAATTCCCTCTCTAGGCCCTTTTCACATGGCATTCACCATGTGAAAGGGCCTCTGGAGCGTCGCGCCATTGCGAGGAGCAGTCCGCATGACGTCCTCGTAATTGTGCGACACTGCCGGGGCCGGCAGGCACCAATCGCGCACTATTTCAATTTCGGCTTGTAGCCGAAAATTGCACATCACTCCAGGGCCAGCCTCCAGAGCCACGGCGCTCACGCTTCCTGCCCCAGCACAGCCTGGGAAAATCCCAGGCTGCACTGCGGAAGGAAGAGGAGGAGCTGTCATGCTGCTTGCTTGCCAGCAGCCAGCAACTGCAGAACTGACGCAGCAGGACACAAGAGCCTCTCGCAAGAGGCTGCTCGCGCGATCCCCGTGCCCCAGCACCGCAAAAAGGTAAGGTGAGGAAAGGGCCTAGGGAAGGTAGGATGACTCTCTCCCGGATGCGGACTTTTTTTCCACGATGACAGACTTTTAGAAAACTGCAGAGGCTTTTAAAAGGGTGCTGTTCTGATTATTTTTATTACTGCCTTTCGATAGATTTGTTTTCAGCAGTTTTAATTCTATAGATAGTGCAATTACTTTTTAACAAAAACTTTTTATAAGTTTGTCTTTATACCATTGTACCGTATTTACTGGCTTATAAATTTCACTGGCGTATAAGACGCACCCCATTTATACACTGGAAACTACTATTTGCCAGAGTTTAAGACACACTGGCGTATAAGATGCACCCCATTTTCAAACAGTATTTTTCGGGGGGGAAAGTGCATCTTATATGTCAGCAAATACAGTAAGTCCTTTTAACTGTTTTTTTAATTTAATTTTTGTAAGCTGTTTTGTGGGCCAATACTGGGGAAAAGGTAGGGTATAAATGAATGGAATTATTACTGTTACTATTATTTCTAAAAATATTTATTTAGTATCATTTCTCTGTGTGTGTATATGTGCTTTCAAGTCACCTGTCAACTTATGGCAACCCCATGAATTTCAAAGGGCTTTCTTAGGCAAGGAATACTCAAATGTGGTTTTGCCAGTTCCTTCCTCTGAAATATAGCACCTGGTATTTATTGGCAGTCTCCCATCTAACTACTAATCAGGGCTGACCCTGCTTAGCTTCCAAGATCAGATGGGATCTCGTACCTTCTTGGTATTTAGGCTCCTTCTTATAATTTATACTAATTATTTTTAGTAATACTTTATAATAACCATGTATTTATTCTAAATGGATAATGATGTACACATTGACATACAGAATGCAAATTTCTGCAGGGTTGTTGCTTCAAAACTTGGAAATGTTACAACCTGGCTGGGGAATTCTGGGACTTGCAGTCCCCCAAAGCTCAGTTTATTTCCAGGCTTTGCAGCTAATTCAGGTCCAAGAGAAGGCTGCATATTTCTATGTATGTTTCTCCTCCTTGGTGATCTTTCACTTCGTCTTTGCAAGGTTAATGTCACATGAAAGGGTGAATCAGCCCCATCTCAAGAATCACATGGTGAGAAATACCAGCCATGTGAGTCACCAGAGAAAGGTCTGAGTCATGTTGCTACCTGCTGGAAAATATGATCCCATATTTGGCAGCCCTTGACTAGTGCAGGTAAAGAAACAGGCTCCTAAAATCCAAGGAAGAATTCATTAGAGACAAAGAGGCAAGTCATCCAATTTAATGAATCAGTTCCTTGCTTTCTCCTTGCACACCTTGTTTGTTTTTCCAGTGAAAGCCTTCATTTTCCAGTGAAAGCCCTCATATTTAAGGATTAGTTACACTGAGAGTTTATCCTTCCTCCATTGAGATTGTCACCAGATCCGAACAGCGTTCATGGTTTTCCTTTTCCTCCCACATGATTTTCACAACCTTGTGTGCATGTGTGTGTGTGTGTGTGTGAGAGAGAGAGAGAGGCCATTTCTGCACTAGACTGTTACAGAGCTATTATTTCACTTTGAACATCCTATAAAATCCTGGGGTTTGCACGGTATTGCCTGAGGCCTCTCCTTAAACTGCAAACCCCAGGATTCCATAGGATGTTGAAAGTGGAATAATAGTGCTATAACAGTCTAGTGCAGAAATGGCAAGAGAGAGGAGCAGGAAGGGTGAGTGATTGGCCCAAGGCCACCCTATGAGTTTCATAGGTTAGTGATGACCTGTATCTCTATATAGCCCTATAACCACTATACCACACTGCCCATGTATTACCCGTAAACATAACACAGCACCTAAACACAATATTACATCAATATTATACCCTACCAATGTTTACGGGCTCATGCAGAAAAAATACCAGCCGAAGATTCAAAAGTAAACTAAAATTGTGTTTTATTGAGGGGAATTCACTCATGCATGCACACAAGATACAAAGAGTCACACATTCACACAAGAGCTAACTGAAGGATAAAGGAAAATAAAATTATGGATAGAGAAGCTGAGGGTTTGAAGTTACAATTACCAGTCCAGACGAGTAGTGAAGCAGCAGCAACGTGGCTGAGATTTGTGTATCTAAGGACAGTACACAGCCAGGAAGCAAAGTGGCAGAGAGACCTTCAGCAACTGGTGAACTGCAAAGCTAGTTGCTCAAAACTGAAGATTTTTATACTGTTTCCCTCCCTGAAGGGATGTGAGTTAATTGCTTTCTGGCAGGGTAAACAAAAGAGGTCTGGGAATGGACTGATTGTTTCGGTGTCTTGGTTGGGTGGAGTTACTGGGCCAGACTTCAGTAGGAAATGCACACAGCAGAGGTGCTTGCCTCTGCACCTGGGCAACTTATTTTCTGAGGTTGAGTGGTTGATAGGATTAGCTCAGAGCTATTAAGTAAGGCGTTCTCGGCTAATTCTTATGACCTGGCCATGTTGAGGTCACCTCTGACCTACTCCGAGCCAGTGTCCTCTCTTTCACACACCCTTTCCAGCCATAAGCATATATAATTTATATTTTGTGCCAATTAAACCATATCAAAGCATGGACGTGTACGGCTTGGTAACACTACTTCACCCTAGCAATGCCTAAGCTGACCACCCAATCTAATACACATCCAGTATATACCTTATGAGGGGAGCCCTGCATCCTGACAGCCAGCCAGTATGATGATACTTCTGCCAGTAGTCTGGCCAGCTTCCTTTTCTTCCCTAACTTTTGTTAAGTGTTACACAGAGCTCACACCTCAAAATGGCATTTTGACAGGAAGGGCCTTCCCATATGAGCAAAGCCATCCTTTTGCCTTGGGAATGCAGTAGATATCTCAGTCCTGGAAGAGATCTGGATGCTGATAAGACAGCTAGACATGTCTTTGGATGAGTGCTCTTACCTATAGCAATCAGTAAAACTAATCTGCCATTAAGCCTAGGACATCTGGAATAAAATATGAACTCAGTGATGAACAATTGGCTTATTAGGAGCTGCCTTGCCTCCCATAATGTAGGGGGAGGAAGGAAAGAAAAATAAAATTGTAGCATATGCAACTCCTAAATTATGGTGCATGTTTTATTTTCTCCTTCAACTTTCCTTTTAGCCCGTAAAAGCACCTGGGAATTATAAATCCCAGAATCACCAGCCAGAATTTCCATACAAACTGAGGAGTTCTGGGAAATGTGGTTATTCTACCCCTGCCATACAGAGCACTCAGTTCTTTCACTAAATGCAGAATTAGAACGACTCGGCAGATCAGACCGTGAAAGCTAATCATGAAAGCATGATTGCCCTTTTGCCACTTTGATAATTACCAGAGAGACTTTTGATAAATTGTGCAAACAACATTGGAACAGGACCAAAGGGGAAGAGGTCGGGGGGGGTGGCAGTGTCTACCTGTCCTGGAAATAGATTAAGCCGTATGGAACCAGTTGCTACCAATGTTCCTTTTCACCATCATCACTAATTGCACCAGAGCTGTTGCAGAGTTTTCCGATAATTTCCTTTCCATTTAAAGAAAAGCCTGTTCCATTTTGTGGTTCACTTTTTTCTACAGACAGAAAAAGCCCAGACAATCAGTTCAGTTTTTTTCAGGAAAGCTGATGAAATGGCTTCATAAGCAGTTTCGGGAGGGGGCCGACTCATAGCACGATGATTCCTCCTGAAACTGCAAACCCCAGGATTCCATAGGATGTTGCAAGTGGAATCATAGCGCTATAACAGGCTAGTGCGGAAATGGCCCTGGAATTCTCTTTCTCTGGCCATTTCCGCACTACAGTGTTACAGTGCTATTATTCCACTTTCAACATCCTGTGGAATCGTGGGGTTTGCAGTTTGGAGGGGGGGACATTTAGAATTCTCAGCTAGAGAGCTCTTTGGCCTCAACAAACTACAAACCCCAACACAGGATGTTGGAAGTAGAACAATAGCACTATAACAGTGTAGAGTGGAAATGGCCTCTCTCTCAAATCCTGCACATAAAATACTTCCAATGAGCTGGGATGATAACGGCCAGTACTGTATATCAGCTAACTTAGTTAAGTGTAGTTAGTTAAGCATACTTAACTAAGTAACTTTTCCTGGCCCGGCCCCTCCAAATCTGAGACATCATTCATACTGATGCCTGATAACGGAGGTGGGGAGGGGGAATTAGAATCACAGCAATGGTGACACAATTTAGAATCATGGCAATGGTGCCACAATTATGACTTAAGTGTGTACAAAACAGTTAATAAATCTAGGGAATTGTTCTATATTCACCATTGCTACCTAGTTAACAATTGCCACTGTTGTGACTCCCTCTCCAACCTACTTCGCTGAGCATCAGTTGCACAGGGAGAGGAGATTCATTCTGCCAGCAACTGGAGTACACAAGAATGACACTTCCATCACATTTGGGAGGGACCAGGCCAGGAGAGGCTACTTAATTAAATACACTAAGGCCATTTCCGCGCGTGGTGAGGGAATTGCTCCCTGCCGCTACTCACCGGATCTTCTGTCGGTCCGGTCCGGTCCAGGGTGAGGAGGAGCAGTGCGTGATCACAGATCCACACTGCTCCGGCGTCCAAAATGGCGGCTTCCAGTTGGTTGTGGGTCTCGACCAACTGCTGAGGCTCGCCAGCCTAAAGCCTGCCCTCCGCAGATCACAGGCGTGCATTGGCGCGAGCCTGCGAATCTGCATTGGAGAGCAGGCGTGCAATGGCGCATGCCGGCATTTTGAAAAACCTGAAAAATCAGGTTTTTCAAAAACACGCTGGAGGACTACTTGGGGTCGCTCCGGAGCGGACTGAGGTGCGGATCTACAGTAAGTAGTCCGGACCCAGTCCGCTCCAAGGTGCAGACGTCCTCCGTGGAGGACGCACTGCACCGTTTTTTTTAACCCATGTGGAAATGGCCTAAGTAGCTTATATCGAATATAGCCCATTGTCTTTTTGGATGTTAGAACATTTTCTGGTCCCTTTCTAATTGCAGGTGTGTGAAGTTGTTTTTAGTGGAATTTTTCAAATTTTATCAATCCTGAAGTTTCAGCGTTTCTTTTCCTGCAAAAAAAAAAAAGAGTATCAGAAAAGTAACAGGCAATTCTGGAAAGTTAGTAACAATGAGTTACTCCAGTGAGATTTCTTTTTTTAAATTACATAATGAATTACTTTTTAAAACTGTGACTCTTCAGTTTCTAAACCAAAGGAGATGTAAAATGAGATAGGTCTCCCTACAGACTGTTGTTTCTATTTTGTTTTGCCGAAATGCAGTCACGGGGAAACAGCAGAACTGATTGGACGAGTGAGGTATCTGTGTAGACGCCTAGCAACTTTCTACATGGGGCACAGTCACCTTGAACTTCCTCAACCTGCTTCTCTTTCCTGCGGGGAGGAAGGCATACCTTGTACATTTCCCTTGCAAGTAGAGCAGCTGTTTTAAGTTGGCAGTATTTTTACTAAACAAAAGATCAGGGACATACTATGCATTTACCAGTTTCAACCTTTGCATGTTTAATCCAATACACACCCTACTTCTGAGTCAATGCACAATGTCAATGGAGCCAACTTGCACAAAACTATTCAGAGTCTATACGTTAAGGATGCAAGACTATAATATTGTAAAATGATAAGAGGTAGAACAGTCTTTATTACCATTTATTTATTTATTTATTATTTAATATTTATGGTTTTATTCATTTATATCTCACCTTTCTCCCATATGGGACCTGAAGTGGTTCATATTATAGATTAAAACAAAGTACAGCCAAAAACCTATCATGAAAATAAAAGCAATTAAAAATAATTTAAATGAACTGTCCTATTGAGAGCCAGAGTGGTACAGTGGTTGGAGCCCTGGACTATCACCCTGGAGACCAGGGTTAGATCACCTGCTCCGGTATTGAAATCTTGGGTGAGTCACACACTCTCATCCCCAGAAAACCCCATGATAGGTTCATCTTAGGGTCACCGTAAGTCAGAAACAACTTGAGTCAGAGGAAACCAGGAGATTTTAAAAGCAACTGAAAAAGTGGAATGACAGAGGATTAATTGGAACTGTTCCCGTCAGAGCAGGATAGCTGGAAGGTATGCTATTGTTACGAGGCTGTACAACCTTCCTCCATGATATGGTTTGATTGGCAAAACATAGATTTAATTGGCATAAGGTATAAATTATATCCTGCTATGACTGGGAGCTGGATGGAAAAGAAGAAACTGGCTGCGTGTGTGTTGCAAAATTAGGTCAGGATGAAGCCTCAAACCGTGGCTAAGTCATAGCGAGGAAAATTTCCAGACAGTAGACTTGTAGATGTCCCTCAACGACTCAATCTTTAGAAACAATGGCACCAAAACTGCTTCCACAGGACTGATTGTCTTCAATCTTCTCCCTTTGTCCAGCAAAAACTCTCCTTTGTCCCCTCACCTGTCCCACAATTAAGGAGCTATCACGATTCCTATCAGTCCCTTTGTCACCTAATGCTAAGGTCACTAGTTCATTCCAGACCCCATTGCCTATTCTACCAGAGAGCTATTTATACCTTTCCCCTCAGGGCAGAAAAAAGCATTTAAACCCTGGATTTTCACCAGATAACTCATAGTACTTTGGGTGTATTTGCCATCACCCTGCCACTCCAATTCCTGATTTGTACAACCCTTGGACTTCTAGTCTAAGCCATAATTGCTTCTTTGCTTCTCTCTAGATTGGTAAATATCACCCATTTCACCCTAAGCTCTTGCTATCCAAACCTTTCCTCCCTTTTCCTTCAGCTACCCTTGTGTGATTGCGAGACTGCTTGGATCTTGTGTATGTGATTGTTAATTCCTCCAATAAAACAAACAAGCTTACTTTTGGATCTCCAGCTGGTTTTTCCCTGCACTAGTACCAGTATACATAGGTGTAAAAGATCTCGTAAGGTTACCTTCCTATCACAAGCCTCCTCTTTGAGCTAATATTCCCCACTGTTTCACAGAGTGATATTGTGAGTGGAACCTCAAGGCACCCACATTTTGGGATAACACTATTATTCTGAAATGTAAACAGGACAATCTCCAGGGGCCCAGGGGGCATATTTCCAGCCCCACCCAATGGAACCAGAAGGTTACTTCTTGACCATTTCCGCACTAGACTGTTATAGTGCTATTATTCCACTTTTAACGTCCCATGGAATCCTGGGGTTTGCAGTATAGGGAGGGGCCTCAAAGGACCCTTCCTAAACTACAAACTTCAGGATTCCATAGGATGTTGAAAGTGGAATAATAGCACCATAGTGCAGAAATGGCCTTTGTATTTTAAAATGTATTTTAAAACCCTAGATTTTCTGCTAAAACAAATTGTGGGTAGGATACCTTGTTTCAGAAGAGAATCACACTCTTTGGAAGCATGTTTCCCCTAGTTTGGAAGGAGGAAAGAGAATTCAACAGAAAATTGTCACAGGGGTCAAAAAATCAGCTCTAACAGTTACATTATCCCATTCCCTGCCCAAACGTGTCTAGTTACTTCATCAGGTGAAAGAACAGCGACACAGGCCAGCCGGGAAGTATGAGCATGCATAATTTTTATTGATTTTTTTTGTACGCACGCATAGTTATAGAGCTCTACAGGAGTGTCTGTTACTTACATAAATGGGTAGGAATGATCAAAGGCGAAGAGAGAAAGTCTCATTCATTTCGTCATCTTTTATGACCACCTGTGGGGCAAGGAGAGGATTTTAAGGAACAAGGGAAAAAACTGCTCTTAATTACATGGCTGTCTTATAGGAAACTAGCATATATACCCAGCGTTGCCCGGGATCTTATTTTCTCATGGGTAATACTTGTTAGAAAGATTTGAGATGTCTCTAATTCCCCAAACTGTCTTGTCCAGTACCTGTAACTTTTCCCCATATTCCCCAATCCAATCTGTGTTCAGAGTTATTAACATACAGAGGTTGGGTTCCCGAGGGAATGCACTGCCCTCCTCCTTGCTGCTAGGCCTCATCTCCATAGCAACTGGCTTATTCAAGATAGTCGCAGTTGACTGAGGCCCAAGAGCTCTCTGGCTGTGAATTCTAAAGAACTCTCCCTAAACTGCAAGCCCCAGGATTCCATAGAATCTTCTTAGGCAGCCAATCATATGAGGTCTTCACCTGACACAGCCAATCGTATGAAGTCTTCGCCGGACACAGACAAACAAACTTTGATTTTTATATATTAGAAAGAGAAGCAGAAACTGAAGAGCTTTGAATGAAATCCACAAAAGAACCTGAAAAAGTGTTTCATGATGCTTAAAAGATTGTTTCTTTTAGTAGTAGTAGTAGTAGCAGTACTAGTAGTAAAAAGAAATGCAGTTTGGTATAGTGGTTTGAGCATCACACTTAGACCCTTGAGACCAGAGTTCAATTCCCCGCTCAGCCCTGGAAATCCACTGGGTAACCTTGGACATGTCATGCACTCTCAGCCTCAGAAACCCTGTGATAGGGTTGCCTTAGAGTCGCCCTGAGTGAGAAACAACTAGAATTCACACAACAATAACAAAGTAGTAAAAAAAGACCATGCATGCTTTTAAGGCCTTCTTTCTTCATGGGGCTATTGACCATAAAACCATTTATTGGATAAGTGGGGGGGGGGACCAGGAACTCTCAAGCCATTTACTAGGCCAGTGAAAACCCAAACTGGTTTTTGACTTGTTCACTATAACGGCCCTTTCCGCACCTTACCTTCTTCTGGCGCTGGGGTGCGGGGATCACGCGAGCAGCCTCTGGCAAAAGGCTCTCACGTCCGGGGTCCTTCGGCTCCCCTGCCTGCTCACGCAAGAGCCCTTCCTCTGGGACCTTCCCAGGCTGTGCCGGGGCAGGAAGCGCAACCAGTGCGGCTCCGGAGGCTCCGCACACCAGGTAAGTGCGTGCGGGGCCCGGGAGCAATACGTGATCACGCACCATTTTCAGCTTCTAGCCAAAAATGAAAAGGTGCGCTGTCGGCGCCTGCCAGCCCCTGGAGCATCGTGCGATTGTGAGTGCATTGTGCAGATTGCTCCTCACAATCGCGCGATGCTCCAGGTGCCTTTTCGCGTGGAAAATGCCGTGCAGAAAGGGCCAACATTGAGAGTTCTGGTACAGGAGTTTCTGAACTATTATTCTGAATTATTATTCTGAACTATTAAGGGCTTAAGAGTACACACAGGCTGAAATGTGTCGGGCTTTTTTTACTAATAAAGCAACCATCTATCGAGTGTCTTTGAGATGTGCCTTCTTCAGCCTTTTCTGTCCTGTACAATAGCCAGTGCTTTTAGTATCCTTTGAGTAGGGAGGGAAAGAAGACCAGGAGCCACACAAACTGCCAAAAATGCCCCCTTAAAAATGTGGCTGAGAACCCACTTCTTTTGAAAATGGAGGATCTTTTTATTTGAAACTACACAACCTATTTGAAAGAATTCATCTCTCTCTCTCTTTTTGGCCAGAAAAAGTGTGTTATAGGGAGGCGGTATCAGCTGTAGGCTGCAAAAACAGTTCTGGTGACCAGCTGCAGCCCCTGGGCTGCACTGTCCCCATTCTGATGTGGAACTTTTGTAAATAGCAAATGTCTGCCCATCTAGGCAAGCCCACTTTTGCATATGGTACTGTTTCTCACAGTTTAGCCATTGTAATATAAAATGACAAACTATATCCTCTGCCTAGCAAAAAGCTACTGCTGGGGTGTCTGGATGAGAACTAATTCCCCAAAGAATGCAGTACAGGATTTTTTATGTGCCATCCTGAAAGTAAGTCCCACTCAATTCCTCCAACTTATCGCAGAAAAAAATCAGGACACACGTAGCTAAGCAACATCAGAACATGGTCAAAATGGCAAAAGTTATTGATGAGGAAGGACAAGCAAAAAAAGTGACTGCAGCAGTTTGCTTTTGCCTTAGCCTTCTGGAAAGGGCAAAATCCCATTCCTGCTCTCCTCTCCTCCCTGCTGCTGAGTTAATTGAGTGAAACTACTCTTGCACTTTGAACTCAGTTTGCAGAAATGGAAGGGAGCTGAGAACAAAGGAAGGGAAGTGGGATACTTTAAAAGCAGCTGAAAAAGTAGGATGGCAGAGGATTAATCAGGACTGTCCCTGGCAAATTGAGACAACTGGAGAATATGTTGTAATTAGCTGGGTGTAGATTTACACTAAGCAAGCATGGTATGGATCTCAGCCATTGTTTCTAGGAAAATTCTTCAAACACCCCCACTTCCAAGTGCTCTGGAAATTGCTGCTCAGCTCAGAGGGAGCAGGGAAGTCTGAGGAAGAAGACATCATGGTACCTGTGAATCAAAAGTTCATGGTATATTGGTTTCAGAAGCCCTGTTTGTACTAAAACATCAGTCTCACTTTGTTCAATAGATCTTGTAAGTGTACTTATGACTGCAGCCATAAACTCTTGCTCACACATTGGTTGTACTGTTTGCTTCCACAGGAAAAAGCCTACTTTGTCAGATAAAGAGAGATAGAAAGGCCAGACCAAAAGGTACACACCTGCTCCTTCATTTCCCAGTCAGATTCCCATCAGTAGATTTCTGGCTGGCTCCATAGGAGATTTGTTTCCTTATGAGAAAATGCAGTGATGTGACCAAAGTCAGGTTTCGTGGATGTCTCATTCCTCTGCAGCTTGGGAAATGAGTCAGGAGGGCCAGCAGATGTGACCGGAAGCGCATAGAGAGACTGGTGTGTGTGTGTCTGTGTGCACACAAACACACACACACACAGAGGCCAGATTTGCTATTTCTTTCTGTTCCTCTCCCTCCTCAGGGGTGTAGCTACAGGAAGGAGGAAGTGAGGGTATTGCTCCTCACCAAAAAAAAAAAAAAAATCCCATGAAATTTTCCTTCAGATCCCCAAATTTCCAGCATCGCAGTAATGGGAAAATTCAGCTGAGTCTTTAGAAATACAATGGTCCCTCCACTTTCGTGAGGGTTCAGGGTGCAGAATCCTCGCAAAAGTGGGAAAATAGTGAATAGTTCCCCCCTGCAATACCTCCCCCATTCCCTTCAAGGACTCCCCCCTACCGTTCCCTTCTCTTTTGCACCGGCACACAAGCCTTCCTTCTCTGCATCAGGTCCAGAGACAAGCAAGTGGGAGGGAGAATCTCCAAAACGAAGAAAAAAGTAGCACACTGCCTCCCCCTTCCCCAGAGGCAAGGGAACGGAATGGGGAGTCTGGAAGGCAGAAGGAAAGCACGCACGTTCCTCTCACCACCACTATTCCCTTGCCTTTTGCCTGGGCCCCCTCGCCTTCTTTCTCCGCGCTGCCAAAAAGGCAAGAGAATGGGAGCAGGAGAATCAGGGTGAGGGAAGCACAGGCGCCTCGCAAATAATCGTATTCGCGAAGGTCGAACCCACGAACAGGGAGGGACGACTGTACAATTTACACGTTCAGAGAACAGAGGCAAGCCAAGTGACCCAGGGAATGTGAACACAGCCAACAAAAGAGTTCTAAGGGTGGACACTTTTCTGTGTCTCGCCTTCTGCGGTGCTAGAATTTTAGGAACTGGAGGAAAATTCCATTTGGAGGGAGCAATGACCTCATTCTTCTACCTGTACAGCTACACTCCTGTGTCTCCTGAAACAGAAATCTTTATTTTTCCAATGACTCTCTCAGTGCTTAAAGTAAACCATCTCTCATGCTTCCACAGGAGGTACTAACCTACTTCTTGAAACCTTTATGGTTTTGCGTACTACATGAATTAGTGTCCTTTTGTGTCTGTGTAGGGTTCTACCTCATCCACTCATTTGCCAGAAGTCAGCATTGTGTAATGGTTTGAGCATTGAGCTATGGCTCTGGAGTCCAGGGTTCAAATCTTCACTCAGCCATGGAAACCCAATGGGTGACCTTGGGCAAGTCACATTCTCTCAGCCTCAAAGGAAGGCAAAGGCAAACCCCCTCTGGAAAAATCTTGCCAAGAAAACCCCTTGAGATGGTAGCCTTAGGGTCACCGTAAGTCAGCAATGACTTGATGGCACACAACATCACAATTGATTTGCCACTGGTATTGCCCAATTTCTTTCCTTACCTCTCAGGGCCTTTCTACATGTGGGGGGGGGAACGGGCAAAAACGCCCAAAAACGGAGCTTACCTGAAGCCGGGTAAGTCCGTCGCCACGCGGAGCAGCGCGAGCTCGCTGCTCCGCAGTCCTCCGGCGTCCCAAATGGCGGCTTCCAGTTGGTGGAGGCTCTCCGCCAACCGGAGAAGCTCGCCAGCCAGAAGCCCACCCCCGGCAGATCTGCAGGCACGCATTTGCGCGCCCCTGCAAATCCGCGTCGGAGCCGGGCGACGGAGCGGCGCGGGGCTGCGCGCTCCGTGCTTTTTAAAAACCTCTCGAAAGAGGTTTTTAAAAAACGCCGCGCAGCTAGTTCCGGCCGCTCCTGAGTGGATTCTGGTGTGCAACTACAAAAAGTAGTCCACGCCAGTCCACTCTACGGTGCAGAAGACCTCCATGAGAGGTCGCTCTGCACCATTTCAGAAGCCCAGTGTAGAAATGGCCTCAGTCTTCTAATAAGAAGCTCAGAAGTTTCATACTAGGTTTGGCCCAAAGGCCTATTTATTCCAGCATCCTGTTGGCCCAAAATGGCTAACCCACTGGAAGCTTACAAGCAGGCTATGGATGCCCTAATGCCATCCTATGGAATTCTGGGATTTGTCATTTTGGGATCTATTTAGAATTCTGTGCCAATGAATTCTAAGTGCTTCAGCAAACTACAAATCTCAGGATTCCATAGAATACAGGGCCTTTCCGCATTGCACTGTTACAGTGCTATTATTCCACTTTCAACATCCTATGGAATCCAAGGATTTGCAGTTTAGGGAGAGCCATATAGAATTCTCAGCTAAGGAGCTCTTTGGCCTGTTTTATTACTACAGAGGGCATACAGAGAAGTCACCAATACTTATTGGTCCCATTTCCATCAGTCCAATTGTACATTGGGATACTGGCTAGGGAGTCCTGACGTACATCGGTCGAGCAAGACACTCTAACTGGTGCAGTTAGACTAACTGGACCTAATGCAAGGTCGCAATTCACGAAGAGGCTTTCTTAATGCCTCTGCCATATAACTAAATATATGTAAGGTTACATATTCTGTGATGGAGGATTCTGGCCATCATCTGCTAAGATCCACCATAGTCCTCTAGAGGTCTCAGTAGATGATGTAAACATTTTATGTCTGGCTATAAGGACATAGCCAGAAGGCCTGGAGATTATGCCTTATGAGCCCAATGGGGCTGAGTGGGAAGGGGGCTTTGGTCATTACAGAAGGTGGAAAAGAATACGCCCTGTGAGGACCAGCTTAAGGAGCTGAATGTGTTTAGCCTGGAGAAGAGAAGGTTAAGAGGCAACATGATAACTGTTTAAATATTAGAAGGACCTATGGAGGATGGAGCAAACCTGTTTTCTGCTGCACCAGAAACTAGAACACGGAATAATAGCTGCAAACGACTGGAAAACAGATTCCATCTAAACGTTAGAAAGAACTTTCTGATGGTCAGAGCTGTCTGGCAGTGGAATATGCTGCCTGGGATTGTGCTGGAATCTCCTCCTTTGGAGGTTTTTAAACAGAGGCTGGATGGCCACCTGTTGGGAACACTTTGATGGAGTATTCCTGCATGGCAGGGGGTTGGACACGATGGTTCTTGTGGTCTCTTCCAGCTCTATGATTTCATGATTCTATTTCTCCAACACCCCACTCCATCAGCCACAGAACTGCTGTGGGGTTGAATGGGAAGGGGTCTTTGGTCACTTCAGAAGGTGGAAGAGAATATCAACCTCCACAACAACCAAAACAAGAAATACACAGGCAGATGGCACATGTCTCTTGAGAACCCTGGTGGATCCCGGCAGATAAGCAGATGATTATTCCGCATACGGATATAGCTATACACTCCTGCTATCCTTCTTCAGTCTCCACTAGCCACAGAATGGCTGTGGGAGGAGTTACAGCATCAGAATAGTGAATCCCAGCAGGGGCCTTTAGTGCAGAAAGTACAATTGAGTATGAACCTCCACAATGACCCAAAAAAGACATATACAGGCATAAGGACTTACGCCTGCATGTGTCATTAAGAGGATGCCAACCACTGACTCTGCTATGTGGTCTTCATGTTGAATGACCAAATGCACAAATGTGCATGCAATCAGAAGTTGTACCACATGTGGAATCGCACTTCAACAAACTCAAATCTAAATATGGAAGTTACAGATCAGGCAAAAATGCCCAACTGCTTCTGTAGGGGAACGTACCCATTTGTGAGCAACCAACAAAATTCTGTCCTACATCTAACAGTGAGTTTTCTCTGTCTCCCAAGGCAAATTTGCACATCACCTTTCCAGTGATGTAGATTCAAGCAGCTGACTCGGACTCAAGTCAGACTTAAGTCGCTTCAGTGATTCAACTCAGACTCGACTAGGCAATAAATGATGCACTGACGCAACTTGACCCAAGACTTGTATATGTTAGTGACTGACTTGCTGCCCTTTGTTCAGTAACATAACACATTCATCCAGAAACCTTACAACCTTTAAGAACCTTTCCATCCCTTTTTGCCTAATGGTCACATGACAATCTGTCTCAAACCCAAAGTGTCGGTGCATTTCTCAGAGGAGAGCAGCAAATGGGTTAGGCAATGGGCTTGAGGTCTGCTCAGCAGCCTGTCCCTGCTGGATCTTGGAGAAGCCTTCTAAAACTTTTCCTAAGAGCGGAAGACAAGACTTGCCCCCAGGATGCAGGGTGCATTTCTCAGAGAGGAAAGGCATATGTATTAGGCAACAGGCTTGAGGAGGAAGGATCCTTCTAAAGCTTTTGAAGCTTCAGTAATGGGGTATAAGGAGGATCCTATTCCCTACTTCTGAAAAATCCTCAAGCTTTGGAAACGGGAAGCAAGAAGGATCCTATTTCCCACTTGCAAAGTTGCAGATGGCAAAATTGCAAATGTGGAAGGCCGACTGCTTAAATTATTAAAACTGACTTTATTCTACTCTGTCCAGAAATTCTGGAATACAAGTTGGAGTACAAAGTTGGCTCCGAGACTTGAGGTTTGACTTAAAGGTATCTTCAAGGACTTTCGACTTCACTTGAAACTTGAAGGTAGAGACTTGACACTTGACTTGAGACTTGAAGTGAAAGACTTAAATACATCACTGCACCTTTCAGTGTTTCAGGACATCAAAAAAGGAAGTTTCAGTCTTTTTTATCCCAGCTAAGCAGGGGGAGAAAAACCCAATTTGTACAGGCATGCTTCAACTTTGATATTGTTGTGAAGAAGAGAGACAAGAAGGCGAGACAATTAGAAGACAAAATATTTTTGGTTATGATGATTAGAGGATAAAAGGTTTTTTCCACATACTATACATCACGATGCAGGGTGTACCTTGATAAAGATGTTCTGGTTGAACTGTTGTTGTGTCTACTGCTTGGAGAACGCAGAGAGATAAACATCGAAAATGGGTTATGGGAGGCCACTTGGATGCCCAAATCAACAAGTTATGTAAGGAAAGTATGAAATGTTATAAAACGAACGCAAGGGCGGAGGGATGCAGTTGCAGGGAAATTTTGTGGGGTGTTTAATCCTTCAACCAATTGCCAGTGCTTCTTTGTAAATGGTAACCAACCAAGATCTAAAACCAACATAATTTGGGAATGGAAGAAGTAACCTAGAATTGTGGAGGGTGGCGGAACTGGTTGCAAGTGTTAGTGATGAATTAACCATATTCTCAACCCTTAAATTCAACTTGGCTTTTAGATTCTCTCTCCCACCATCTCTTCCCTAGGCCTGGAGAAGCCCTGCTGCAGGCCTGTGCTAAGAGCCCTCTTAGGAACATGCATATAAATCTCTTTATGTCTTAGTTTTATTTACATCCTGCTTTTCATCTGATGAACGTACACAGCTTCAATCCTCTCCACTTCATTCTCACAAAAGAACAAGACTCTGAAGCATGCTCAAACTGAGAAAAAGTGATTAGCCCAAGGTGTGCCCATTGAATTTCAAGGCTCAGTGGAGACTTGGAACCGAATTTCTTGAGATCCAGTCCAGCATTCTAAGCACTGCACCACGTATGGCCATTTCTGTACTAGACTGTTATAGTGCTATTATTCCACTTTCAGCATCCTCTGGAATCCTTTGAGGCCCTCCCTAAACTGCAAACCTCAGGATTCCATACAGGGAAAGTGAAATGAGAGCATTGTCAGCCTAGTGAAAGTTTTGTTCCCCCAAATGAGATTTTCCTTCAGTCCCCAAATTTCTAGCATTGCAGAGCATGAGACAATGAAAATCGTTCACACCTAGAACTCTTCTATTTGCTGTATTCTATTTTCTGTGCTTGCCCCCTTTCTTTGGATGCCTAAACTCCCAAATGCTACCAAAGTTACTGCAATACCAGAAATTTAGGGACTGTAGGCAATTTAGTCAGACCCCACCTGGAATACTGTGGGCACCACAGTTCAGGAAGGATATTGACAAGCCGGAACATGTCCAGAGGAGGGTGACCAAAATGGTAGAAGGCCTAGAAACCATGAAGCCCTATGAGGAGCAGTTGAGGCAGCTAGGAATGTTTAACCTAAAGAAGAGAAGGTTAAGAGGCAACATGTTTAAATATTTAAAGGGATGTCATACGGAGGATGGAACAAGCCTGTTTTCTGCTGCTCCAGAAACTAAGGCCCTTTCCACACCTTACCTTTTTGCAGCGCTGGGGTGCGGGGATCGCGCAAGCAGCCTCCAACAAGAAGCTTTCGCATCCCCACTGCTTCAGCTTCACACGAGCTTCCTGCTCCTGAGCAGGTAGCACAAGAGCCCCACCTCTTCCTTCCGCAGCTCAGCCTGGGAGTTTCCCAGGCTGCGCTGGGGCAGGAAGCGCAACCGCCACGGCTCCACAGGCTCCGCACGCATGGCAAGTGCATGCAGAGCCCTGGAGCAATGCGCAATCACGCACCATTTTCGGCTGAAAGCCAAAAATGAAAATGCGCGCGAGTGGCACCTGCCCTACCCTGGAGCGTTGCGTGATTGTGAGTGCGTCGTGCAGCTCGCTCCTCACAATCGCGTGACGCTCCAGGTGCCCTTTCGCACAGCAAATGCCATGTGAAAAGCGCCTAGGACATGGAGCAATGGCTTCAAACCTTTGGAAAAGAGATTCCAACTAAACATTAGGAAGAACTTCCTGGCACTAAGAGTTTGGCAGTGGAATTACACTGCCTCAGAGTGTGGTGGAGTCTCCTTCTTTGGAGGTTTTTAAAGAAAGGCTGGATGGCCAAATGTTGGGAATTCTTTGATGGTGTATTCCTGCATGGCAGCCGGGGGTTGGACTTGATGGCCCTTGTGGTCTCTCCCAGCTCTGTGATCCTACAAAAATTTTTTTGGGGGGCTGCAGAATTCCTATGGGAGAGGCAAAGCCCCTGTGACTGTACCCTGATCTCTGTGTAGCTTGTATCTGTAGTCAAGATTCAATATTCAACACACATGATTGATCAGCAGGTACCTGAGAACTTACTTGCTCACCTGCCCATCTGAGATGCTCATGTGGAAGTCATCCCAGCCGCTCGCTCTTCTGCCCAAGTCTCAGATCTTGCATTTATGTTATCTCAGCAAACATATGTTTGGGATCACATGCTTGCTAGGGTAACTGTGCAGTTCTGTCTAACACATTACAGAGAAAGACAAAAGAAGTCAATACATATTGAAAGATGTGGATTCCTTTGATTCCATTTTACCAGAAATCTCTTCTCCCAGAGATCAAACTGCATGCAACAGACATTAGGTTTTTTGGTCTCTGCAGTCTGCTTTTTCCATGTATGTGTGTGGATCCTCTGCAGACCTACCCTCCAAGAATTATGATTCGTGACAGCAACAGCAAAACATGGTCTTCTTTATGTCTCTTGGGATACTTCCCCACCAGGGTGAAAGCAACAAGCCAAACTGTACGTGACATTATTCCTGTCATTAGCCTTGTCCCTATCACAACATAAACTGGTTAAACACTGAGCAGCCCTCCAGATGTTGTTGGATTGCAACTCCCAACACCCTTAGCCAACATAAGCAAGGGTGTGGAATGCTGAGACTTGCAGTTGGGAGGCCCAGACAGTTTTCACAGAAACTCAGGTGAATGAACAGAGAGGAGAGGAGAGGACCATAGAATCATAGAGTTGGAAGAGACCCCAGGGGTCATCCAGTCCAACCCCCTTCTGCCATGCAGGAACACATATCAAAGTACTCCCAACAGATGGCCATCCAATCTCTGCTTTAAAACCTCCAAAGAAGGAGATTCCACCACACTCCCAGGCAGCAGATTCCACTACCGGACAGTTCTGACCATCAGGAAGTTCTTCTTGAGGTTTAAGTGGAATCTCTTCCACTGATGAGAGGAGAGGAGAGGAGAGGAGAGGAGAGGAGAGGAGAGGAGAGGAGAGGAGAGGAGAGTTGGATAGATAGACAGACAGGGAGAATGGACAGGTGGGTGGATGGATGAGAGGGCTGGCAGGCAGATAGCAGGACGGGGGAACTATTCAAGCGGGGAAGACTATGGATGAGAACCTAAAAAGATTACATTTGGGGCTACGGTTCCAAAAACTCCCTGGCCAGCAGGACGACTGAGGGCTGCTGAGAGTTGTAGTCTGAAAAGGGTAGCATTTCCAAGCTCTGATGGGGACTGGCCCACTGTGGGTCAATGCCATGTCAGATTTAGGTCAGCATACCTTTCAAACATTCCCAGTTTGGATGCGACCTTTAGGAAACGGGTGGAGAAGAAATGGCTTATTAGAATACAAATAGCTGTTACCAGGCCAGTCCTAACATTACACAAGCTAAGACAGGGAATGGAGAGCTTACAGCAACAGCAGCCACTCCTAGGATCAGATATTCCCTTGGAAAGAGGCTAGGCTGACTCGCTTCTTTCTGCTCTTCCTTAGACAGGTGAAGATCTTTCTGCTACAGCAGGCCTTTGAGGACAGGTTGATCAGGGGGAAAGGGTCTTCCATAATGCACTATATTATGTATGTTTCTTGTTTGTTCTTTTTTTTAATGGGCCTGTTTTTGAATAGCTTTTTATTCTACTGATAGTTCAATAAAAACTTTTGTATAATTGTTGTATCTCTTTTAGCTTTCTTAAGCCACCTCGACTCTTAGCACTAGAGGAAAATGAGAATATAAATAAAGCACTGCTATCAATACATGTCGTTGTTCTGTGCCTTCAATTCGTTTCCAATTTATGGCGACCTTAGGTGAGCCTATCATGGGGTTTTCTAGGGCTGAGAGTGTGTGATGCACCCAAGGTCACTCAGTTGGTTTCCGTGACCAAGCAGGGAATCAAACCCTGGTCTCCAGGGTCATAGTCCAATACTCAAACCACTATACTATGCTGGCTCTCTAATATCAATACATACTCTGCAACATTTCACAGATGTAAAGTGGGGTAGGTACGCCCAAGAAATATCAGCATGCAGTCAATACTGTGGAGATTAATAATGAGGAAGAACACATAAGCTAGGACAGGCTGCAGCAGTTTGCTTTTGCCTGAGCATGCAGGGAAGGGCAAGATTTCCACTGCTACCTTTCCTCTTTCCTACTCCTGCTCAGTGAATTGAGGAGAAACTATTTTTGCACTTTGAACTCAATTTCAAGCAACTGTGGTAAGCTGAGGATGAAGGAGGAGAGGAGGAGGAGAAAGAAACCGAGACCTTTTAAAAGCAACCGAAAACATGGGAACAGCTGAAAACTTGGCAGAGGATTAATCTGGACTGTCTCCGCCATATCAGGACAGCTGGAAGATATGCCAATACCTTTGATCTCCCTAGACTCACCAGTCATTTCCACCCTCTATAGCAGGGATGGATAAAGTGCAGCCCACAAGACCCTCTAACCCGAAAAGGAGTGACTTAGGGGTCCACTCGTAATGCCAGTACCTCCATTCAAAAGTGAGGAATTATTAGCTCAGATTAAGAGGCCTGTGACCTCACGAGATCTTTGACACCAATGTTTACAGGATCTTCTTCAAGGAAGAACTACCAGAGAATCGAAAGTAAACTAAAATGTGTTGCACTGAGAGAAATTCAGTAACACACAAGATCCGAACAGTCATGCACTCACACAAGGCTAACCAAAGGAAAAGAGAGGGAAGTTTAAGGTAATGAGATTTCAGGGTAAAATGGGTGATTTCAAGAGCAGTGATTTCAAGAGTAGTGAAAAAACAGCAATGTGGCTTTGACTTGCATCTAAGGGTAGTACACAACCAGGAATAAAAGTGGCAGAGTGACATTCAGCAACTGATGAACTGCAAACTAGCTGGCCAAAACTTGGTATTTAAATACTCTATTTCTCTCCTTGAAGGAGTGTGAGTTAATTGCTTTCTGGCAGAGTAGACAAAAGGGGTCTAGAATGGACTGATTGTCTTAATGTCTTGCTTAGGTAATGTGACTGGGGAAGGTTTCAGTAGGAAATGCATACAGCAGGGGTGCTTGTCTGCCGCACCTGGGAACTTTGACTATTGTTCTCTGAGGTCAGGCAGTTAAGAGGATTAGCTTAGAGCCATTAAGTCAGGCTTTCCCTGCTAATCCACAGCAAACTTATCACCTGTCCACACTGAGGTCGTCTCTGACCTACCTTTGCACATCTTCCCAGACAGCGTTCCTTCTCCACATGGCCTTTGAGCCAAAAGTGTATATAACTTAATTTCATGCCAACTAATATTTGTCAGTTAGGCCATATCAAAGTGTGGGGGTGTACAGCTGCTAACACGCATGGAGCCACTTACACCCCCAGACCACATTTTGCCCTAGTCTCCTATAGTATCACATGGAACAAGCACAGATGTGCAATTATGGATTGCACATCTGCTCAGAAGTGAGTTTCACAGAAGGCAGTGAAACACACCAAGTGTGCATGTTAAATTAACTCTGCCCTTTATACAAGTAAATTGCCCTTGTATCCCCAGGTTCTCGCTCTTCCTCTCCGTCAGCTCCTATCTTTCTCCTCCTCCTCCTCCTCCTCCTCCTTTCACATCCTCCTCTTGCTCCTGCAGCGCCAGCGCATCGCCTGATCTTTTTCAACGTCCAATTAGAATCCAGCTTTCTGTAAGGCAAGACCTAAGGGCCCTTCTCATTGGCCCGGCATAGTTCTCACAGCAAGTCAGTTGCCACGGCAACAGAGCATAGATGCTGCCCATGTTCATCTACTGTGGTCCTGATCTCCTGATTCCTTGAAGGTTGGCTCAGCATCCTTAACCCCTTCACGGTTTGCTGCAGGTTGGTTGTTGCTCTGAAGGAAGCTGTTCCTGAGTTTTATCTCAAATTCCAGCGCTTTCAACCTCCCTGAGGGAATCACAGGCTCCATCTGCCTTTTTTGTCAATCTCTCTCTCTCCTTTGTCTTTTTGCTTTTTTCAGAAAAATGGGCTTTATTATAGGGAAAAGGCACCATTCAAATACAAAATATAAAATCAGGATATGGGAGCAGCATTTTGCATGATGCCTAGTTGCCTAAAATTAAAATCAACATTCCCACATTTGGCTCCAGATTTGGACCTAACAAGTTTTCACCTACCTCAGCGTGACAAATTCTCCCTCTTTTCAGTTAATACTAGTAGCACAGCACTCAGAAAACTCTCTCTCTTCCTCATTAGTTTGACCATGTCTTTTTGCTCATTTCCAAGACTGGTTTTAAAAAAAATACAATGAAATGGATTCAAAAGGTGTATGATCTCTGTCGGGGAAAAAAAACTTGGAAACTCTATGCTGAAAGACAAAGACTAGAGAGTTGAGTACCTTTGGGAAATTTGCTGTGGTTCAAGACACCTTTGTGTTGCTGATCTTGTAAACCCCTGAAATTTAAATCCAGGTTTTGCCAAGCAAACCTCTTATTAAGTCAAGAAAATCCAGTCCTGCATTCAATAGTTTTTTTTCACCATCCTTTGTAACAGAACTTTCTCTTCCTGATGTCTAGAAGCGTCTTCCCTCCCTCTCTGCATTTTTTTTTTGCAAAGGTCAATGCAACGTAAATTTTCCACTGATTGCAACTATCATATCAGCGTGTTGACCAATAATAACATTGTCGTTGTGTGCCTTCAAGTCCATTCCAACCTATGGTGACCCTAAGGCAAACCTATCATGAGGTTTTCTTGGAAGATTTGTTGAAAGGGGCTTTGGCTTTCCCTTCCTCTGAGGCTGAGAGAGGGTGACTTGCTCAAGGCCATTCAGAGGGCTTCCAGGACCTGAGTGGGGATTTGAACGCAGGCCTCCCGCTGTCCTAATGCAATGCACAAACCGCTACGCTACCCTGGATAATAACATGCTCATTTCACTGACGGAAGTGCGACGTGTGGGGCCAAACAACAGCAGAGTTGGTCAAGATGGCAAAAGTTATTAAGGAGTGAGAACACACAAGCGAGGAGAAGCTGCAGCAATTTGCTTTTGCCCGTGTCTACTGGGAAAGGACTCAGTCCTCTTCTCTCCTTTTCCTCCATTGAAGTAATTGAATGGAAACTTCTTTGGCACTTTGAGCTTAGATTGTAGCTGACGAAGTCAACTGAGCGCAAAAGGGGGGAGTTAGGAGACGGAAACTGAGGCCACTTCCACACTGCGCTGTTCTAGTGCTATTATTCCCACTTCCAACATCCTGTGGAATTCTGGGGTTTGCAGTTTCTGGAGGCCCAAGAGCTCTTTGGCGGAGAATTCTAAAGTCCCCTCCCTAAACTGCAAACCCCAGGATTCCATAGGAGGTTGAAAGTGGCATAACAGCACTAGAACGGTCCAGTGCAAAAATCGCCTGGGACATTGTAGGAACTGGGAAAGTGGGATGACAAAGGATTAATCAGACTGTCCCCGCCAAGTCTAGAAAACGAGAAGGTATGCCCCTGGGTTGTTTTAGTCACTTCTGTTTCACTTTCTGAGTTTAAAAAAGGTTTTTCCTGGGCCCAAAATGACAAGAGGAGGGCAAAAAATGGAGTGAAACTGCCCCCATGTGCCCCCTTTTCACCCCTAGAGGGCACTGGGGACCACGGAAGAGCCCTGGAGTCTGCAGCTTTCTCCTTAGGTATTACTGCTATAGTTCTCGGTTTTGTTGTCCTGATGTAAGAAATAGCTGATAAGACTCATAAAACAATTTAACACAGGATCGGCTGAAGCATTAAATGTTTATTTGAAATGCGTCTCTGCAGAGCCGGGTGCCTCCCGAGAGAGAAGGATACCCCATGGAATACCTCATATTTTATCCCCCTGCCCCTCTTGCGGGTTTTCCCTCCCCTGGGATTCCGTTGGACGGGACCCCAAAGGTTACAACCTATCCGGATCGCCTAGGAAGTTACATTCCCGCTTCCCCATATTTACAGTGTGAGTGATCACGCACTTGATCATGCATTTCCCTCGTGCATCATGTTACGTCCCAGGTGTCTTATCAGTAGCTTCAAAAGTACCGCTTTGTGCTTCTTCCATGTCCCTATAGATCAGTTTACTCCTTTACCGACGGCGGCCTTGTCTTGTCTCCTGTGTTATCTGGAATATACCAGTTACCCTCCAAGGTCCCTGAGAGGCCCTCCTGTTCAACTCCCATCTCTAAAAAATCTTCCTTCTTAGACTTATTGGATTACTGAAGCTCAAATGCTAAATATATTGAAATATATGTGTAAATATGTCTAATATGTGTTATACTTATAAACTAATACATATATGTGAGTAATACATGTTAATAATACTTGCAGAAACTAAAATGTATTTTATTTCTCTCACTGGAACTGGAAGGATACTGTATCTCGTATTCCAAACTCTTTAATAAGGCTTTTTATTTATTTATTTATTTTTATATTTATATATTTATATATATATATATTTTATATATATATATATATAATGTATTTTTTTAGCTTTCAGTGTCACCTCCCTTTTTTTGTCATTCAGCACCACAGTTCAAATAACTTATGGCTTTCCCAATACTGAAATCACTGATTATTCCATCCCGCATATCCCTTCCTTCCCTGTGTTTCATAGGGCCTTTCTGCACTACACTGTTATAGTGCTATTATGCCACTTTCAACATCCTATGGAATCCTGCGGTTTGTACTTTAGGGAGGGGCGTTGAGAATTCTCAGCCAGAGAGCTCTTGGGCCTCAGTAAACTGCAAACCCCAGAATTCCACAGGATGTTGAAAGTGGAATAATAGCACTATAACAGTGTAGTGCGGAGAGACCGTTCAGTTTAAAGATCTTAGCACTGTCTTTCGCAGGGCCGGCCCTACCTGAAGGCAGAGTGATAAAGTCACCTCAGGTATCAGTCCCCAAGCACTCCGATAGGGTAGCAAATTGTTGGTTGTTTTCTTTATCATTGTTGCATTTTTACTGCCAGCCACTTGTGGGGTTTCCTACCTTATGGACCGAAACAACTTGCCTGGCTTTCCAATGTGGAAAAGTTACTTTTTGGTCTACAGCTCCCAGACTTCCCCCAGGCTGCCATGCACCTTGACTTCAGTGAGGGAATGAAGAGTGTTATTTGCTCCTGTGCCTCGGGCAGCAAAATGCATCAGGCTGCCACACCTCGTTGTTTACTTTCCCATCGGAAAACCGTGGATGGTGTAGATGTCTCCACAAGCCCCCTAGAACAGAAAGGTTGTTGTAGAAAGGAAAGGCACATTTTAATAACCTTATGTAATCCGGTCTCCAAAACAGAGAGAAGCACGAAAGTGGCAAAGCTGGGCGAGAGCCACAAGGGACTGTCACCACAAATTATTCATCAAGAGGAAGGCGCCATTTCCCTCTCTTGGCAACATCTTTGAGGGAGAAGTTTGAAAATAACCACATTTTATGTTCCTCCTTTTTGCAGGCAAGCCTATGAGGTTTCTTCTCATAAGAGAATTTCGAACAGTTCCTCACTTGGACAGGGTCCATTTGTCGTCCAGTCCCAGGATTTCAAAATAGGGTTGGCATTGGGCTACCACGTTCCCATAGGATGCAGAAACTGGAGCACACCCAATGAAATCTACGTAAGAATATGGAGACAGGTCTCTAGATGCTTAAAAGATAGTTGTTTTATTAGTAAAAGAAGCCCAGCATGTTTTGACCTGTATATATTCTTAACTCCTTCTTCAGGGGCTACTTAGAACGTAACACTTCTGGACCAGGGACACACTCACCTTATACAACTGTAGTGCTATTATTGCACTGTTAGCATTATAGTGCTATTATGAGAGCCCCTCTGGTATAGTGATTTGAGCGTTAGATTATTCTCGTTTAAGTAAATCTTCAGCTTTTAACTAGCTGGGTTAATGCAACAGGCATGTTGGTTTTAGTGTGTAGTAGGTTTTAATGTGGTTTTGACTATTCTAAATTAAGTTTTTAAGTGGAGAGTTGTTTCATCTTTTTTTGATTTTTGTATTTAGATTCATAGCATCATAAAGTTGGAAGAGACCACAATGGCCATTGAGTCCAACTCTCTACCATGGAGGAACACGCCAAGCATCCTCGGCAAATGGCCATCCAGCCTCTGCTTAAAAACCTCCAAAGAAGGAGACTCAAACACACTCTGAAGCACCATATTCTACTGTTGAACAGTTCTTACCATCAGGAGGTTCTTCGTGATGTTTGGGTAAAATCTCTTTTCTTATAGTTTGAATCTATTGCTCCATGTCCTAGGCCCTTTCCGTACCTTACCTTTTTCCAGCGCTGGGGTGCGGGGATCGCACAAGCAGCCTCTGGTGAGCGGCTCTCACGTCCGGGGTCCTTTGGCTCCGCACAAGCTGCCTGCTCACGCGAGAGCCCCTCCTCTTCCTTGCACAGCGCAGCCTGGGAGGTTCCAGGGGCCCGGGAGCAATGCACGATCGCGCACCATTTTCGGCTTCTAGCCAAAAATGAAAAGGTGCGCGATCAGCACCTACCGGCCCCTGGAGAGTCGCGTGATTGTGAGTGTGTCGTGCGGATCGCTCCTCACAATCACACAACGCTCCAGGCCCTCTTTCGCATGGAAAATGCCATGCGAAAAGGGCCCTAGTTTCTGGAGCAGCAGAAAACAAACTTGCTCCATCTTCAACATGACATCCCTTCAAATATTTAAATATGGCTATCATGTCCCCTCTTAACCTTCTCTTCTGGAGACTAAACATCCCCAGCTCCCTAAGCCGCTCGTCCTAGGGCATGGCTTCCAGACCCTTCAGCCTCTTGGTCACCTTCCTCTGGACATGCTCCAGCTTATCCTTCTTGAACTGTGGTGCCCAAAACTAGACACAGTATTCCAGGTGAGGTCTAAACAAAGCAGAATAGAGTGACTTCCCTTGATCTTGACACTATACTCCTGTTGATGCAACCTAGCATCACATTGGCTCTTTTAGCTGCAGCATCACACTGTTGACTCATGTTCAGCTTGCGGTCCACTAAGACTCCTAGAGCACTTTCAGACATATTGTTTTCAAGCCAGTTTTAGCTATTTTGTTTTAACGTATTGTGTATGTCGCTTCGGATCCCATATGGGAGAAAAGCTGGATATCAAATAGGTAGGTAGATAGATTGATGATAGATAGATAGATAGATAGATAGATAGATAGATAGATAGATGGATGGATAACATGAAAGAAAGAAGGTGAGAGAAACAGAAGCTGGTGTAAAACAGTGAGAGACTATTGAAATGTCACTTATAAAGGCTTAGTTACAATCAAGCATGAAGACAAGACAGTTGTGCCAAAGACATCTTAGAAAATTACATTTTGGAGAGGCATTTTTTTCCCCACGGTTCGGTTTTTGGATGTTGAAACAGAACGGGCAAAGAATCCAAAACCAGAAAAAAGATGGGAGTACTGATACTCTAAGCATGGATGCCTGCGATGGATGAGTTTGTACAGCAGCAATCCGTTTAATTCTCAAGGAACACTAGTCAGGTTAATGGCAACTCCCCTGTTTTTCCCCCAGGCCCAAATCCTATGGGTAGTATTGACAAGAGAAGAACGGTGCATTTACCCATTTGTTGACTTTGCATTCAACAGTTGAGTCAATGGGTCTGCTCCAATTGGGGCATACTAACTGGATTCCAGCCTCTGTTACAATAAGCCAAACGGAGAGAGGCTTATATGTTAAACAGAAGTGAATTTTGAGGGTTCCAAATATTCTGTGGGTGCTGTCTTTTTACCCTTCCACCTGCCCCAACAATTACGTTTCTGTTCTGTTGTGTTTTGACCCAGCAGTATGAATTCATCCTCTGTTTGTCAGCCACTGACACACACACACACCGCACACACCACTGCAGGGTAAGGTTACCAAATGTCATTTCTTTTTCTCCCCCCCCCAAAAAAAAATCTGAAAAAAACAAAACAGATGATCCGTATGTTACATAACCCGTCAAACTCAAAAGCACATTAAAAGGTGGGGGCGCTGAGAGGCGGGTTTTAACAGGGCAGAATTTTCCTTCTTTTGTTTCAGCTAGAACTCAGTAGAAGGCTCTCCCCCCCCCTCTCTGTCTCTCTCTCTCTCTCTTACACACACACACACATCCATACACACACCATACCCTCCAACATTTCACAGATGAAAACTGGGACACATGTAGCCAAGCAACATCTGAGTGCGGTCAAGGCCATTTCCGCACTACACTGTTATAGTGCTATTATTCTACTTTCAACATCCTGTGGAATTCTGGGGTTTGTAGCTTATTTAGGCCAAAGAGCTAAGTGGTTGAAAATTCTAAATGCCCATCCCTAAACTACCAGTCCCAGGATGTTGAAAGTGGAATAATAGGACTATAACAGTGTAGTGCAGAAATGGCCCAAGAGTTGCTGAGTTGATTGCAAACTTCCTTTGCACTCTGGACTCTGTTTGGAGCAACTGAAATAAGCTGAAGCCGAAGGAGGAAAATGGGAGAAAGGGAGAGAAACTGGGACATTTTAAAAGGAGCTGGAAAAGTGGGACGGGAGAGGATTAATTTGACAAATCAGGAAAGTTGGAGAGTATGATGCACACACACACAAGCAGTATGTGTGCAATGGTGAAAGTCTAAGCTCAATCCTTGGCATCTCTAGTTAGGAATCTCTCACAGGGGTGGCAAAGGCACAGATCTTGGAAGATGGTGCTCGGCTAAATGGAAGGTGAGGAATGTCTGCAAATTTCAGTATAAGGGAAGTTCATGTGGACTGAATTCCAGTGGTACAGCAGTAGATAAACAAGAGTGGGACCAAAGCTACCCCACATTTTATCTTATAGGTCTGACTGCGGTTAATTCATCCTTAGGAGAGGCACTCCAAACTTTTTAGAATGGGAGGAAAAATATTAAAAAGCTAGGAAGATGCTCCACAGTGGTGCCCTGGGGATAGATCCATCTTCCTCTAGGGTACTGGATTGAGACCAAGGCAGCCACTAAACCTGCGGTTTTTCTACCCCTTGTCTGGGTGAGTCGAGAGTAAGGCTCAATACAGCACCTTCACCTATCCAAAGCAGATGTCCGGCGGAACTCTTGGGCAGAGCTATTCCATTTTCCCCTCCCCAGGGATGGAAGAATATTTTACAAATACCAGGGACCACAGAAAAAGGGGAGCTGGGTCGAAGAGCAAGTCAAGCTCGAACTGTCCCTAGAAGCCAAAATTGTAAACTGAGGCCATTGTACTTGGGACAGATCATGAGAAGACATGACTCACTTGAAAGGACAACTAAGCTTGTTAGGTGGAAAGCTGTAGGAAAAGAGGAAGACCGCATAACAGGTGGATAGACTCAATCAAAGGCCATTTCTTCCCTACACTGTTATAGTGCTATTGTTCTACTTTCAACATCCTGTGGAATCCTGGGATTTGCAGTTTCGGGAGGAGCATTTAGAATTCTTTGGCCTCAGTAAACTACAAACCCCAGGATTCCACAGGATGTTGAAAATGGAATAATAGCACTATAACAGCATAGTGCAAAAATGGCCATGAAGGCCATGGCGCTGAGTCTGCAAGACCAGAGCAGGGTGGTTGATAACAGTGTGTTCTTGGATGTTTCTCATTCATTTGTATGTGTATGTGCATGCGCGCGCACTTTCAAGTCGCCTGTCAACTTATGGCAACCCCATGAATTTCACAGGGTTTTCTTAGGCAAAGAATACTCAGAGGTGGTTTTGCCAGTTCCCTCTTCTAAAATACAGCCTACCATACCTAGTATGTATTGGCAGTGTCCCATCCAAGTGCTAACCATGGCTGACCCTGCTTAGCTTCTAAGATTCAGACAGAATCTGGTAACTTTCAGGTAGGTTTGCCATAAATCAAAGCCGATTTGAAGACAATTAACAACCAGCAAATGTTGCTGGATTGCAAGTCCCAGCAGGCCTAGGCAGCTCAGTCAATGGTCGATCATGGGAGCTGCAGTCCAACAACATCCGGAGAGCCACTCAGTTCCCATATCTGCTTCAAGTCATGGGACTTTGGTGCTGTGCTGTACATATGACGGAACATGTGCTGCTTGACTGCAACTTCCATTGTCCTTCACCATTGGCTCTGCTGACTAGTGCTGAAAGGAGTAGAGGGCCACACTAGAGGAATGTGTGGCCTTCCATGGACTGCAGCTTCCATCATATGTCAACATTGGCTGTGCAAGTTAGTGATGATGGGTTTTGCAGTCCAGCAACATCTGAAGGGCCACATGGCATCCCACCTTGCAATAGGTAGTATGGGTTTTGCACATGGATTCTGTCAATCTGAGAACTGAGGTCTGTTGGACGGTTCCTCCTCTGTGTCCCATCAATGGTGGCAATACGTTGTGGGAGGACATGGGAGAGGGTCTTGTCTGAGGAGGCACCCCACTTATGGAATACATTCCCCTTCAAGGCCCAACTGGCTCCAAAGAAGGTATCATAGAGTTGGAAGAGACCACAAGGGCCATCCAGTCCAGTCCGGGCCCCCCACCTCGCCATGCAGGAATACAGATTCAAAGCCTTCCCAAAGATGGCCACCCAGCCTTTGTTTAAAAACTTCCAAAGAAAGAGACTCCACCACACTCTGGGGCTGTGTATTCCACTGTCAAACTGCTCATTCCATCAGGAAGTTCTTCCTAACATTCAGATAGAATCTCTTTTCTGGGCACCCCAATTCAAGAAGGACATGGTCAAGCTGGAGCAGGTCCAGAGGAGGGCGACCAAAATGGTGAGGGGCCTGGAAGCCATGCCCTATGAGGATAGACTTAGAGAGCTGGGTCTGTTTAGTCTGCAGAAGAGAAGGTTAAGAGGGGACATGATAGCCATGTTTAAATATTTGAAGGGATGCCATGTAGAGGAGGGAGAGGGCTTGTTTTCTGCCGCTCCAGAGACCAGGACAAGGAGCAATGGATTCAAGCTGCAGGAAAGGAGATTCCACCTGAACCTCAGGAAGAACTTCCTGACGGTCAGGGCTGTCCGGCAGTGGAATATGCTGCCTGGGAGTGTGGTGGAGTCTCCTTCCTTGGAGGTTTTTAAGCCGAGGCTGGATGGCCGTCTGTCGGGAATGCTTTGATGTGTGTTCTTGCATGGCAGGGGGTTGGACTGGATGGCCCCTGTGGTCTCTTCCAACTCTACATTTCTATGATTCTATGATTCTTTTCCTACAATGTGGAGCCATAGTTCCACATCCTAGTCTCTGGAGCAGCAGCAAACAACCTTGCCCCATCTTCCAGATGACATCTCTGCAAATATTTAAGCACGGCTCTCATGTCACCTCTTAACGGTCTCTTCTCCAGGCTAAACGTACCCAGTTCCCTAAGCCTCTCCTCATAGGGCTTCATGGTGTCCAGGCCTTCGGCCATTTTGGTTGCCCTCCTTTGGAACCATTCTAGCTTGTCAGCCTCCTTCTTGAACTGTGGTGCCCAGAACTGGACACGGGATTCCAAGTGGGGTCTGACCAAAGCAGAATGGAGCGATACTACTTCTTCCCTCAACCTAACACTATACTATTACTTTTCAGTTGTTATTGTTGTTCTATTTTCTTCCAGTCTGCACAATCACGGCCCAATGCTCAAACCGCTACACCAACATGGCTCCCTCTTCCACACAACCGCTGCTGATAAAGGACTCTTGGCAACCCTAGGCTACATGTGCAGTATTGAAAATGTGACAATTGTTGTGTTGATGCAAGAACTAGGAAAAATAGTAGCACTGGATGACATTTGTGTCTTTGATCAATCGGTCTGTCCTGTTGTGATGGCTGTGTGTATGTGTATCTAACACCACAACAGGAAAAGGACCTTTTAATTGGTTTAATAGGGTTTTCATCTGTTTAAATTATACCTTACTGTTGTTTTTAAACCTGGGAATTTAGATGGCTTAGATTGTTTTAGGGTGGGATATAATTATTTAAATAAATAAGTGGCATTGATCTCATGCAGAGACAAGCGTTTGGGGCTAATTTCGTTTTGCACAAACTGTAAAAAGCTCTGTGGCAAAAGGGGTAAAAAGCCAATAACTCTCGTGGGAGCTAAGATTTCCTGAAAAGACCGGAGAATCCTTGTATTCCTGGTTCCCGGTGTTAAGATGAGCAGCCCTTGACCGAGAACTGCAGTGGCAGAAGCAGAAATCTCTAAAGGTACTGATTCCCACAGTAAATTTCACAGCCTTATCAGGTTCAAGCTTTCCTTCCTACCTAGTCTTTATCTTTCGTCTCCAGCAATGGGTGGGCCACACAGCTACTCTTACCGCAGCGTGCATGCGCACCCCTGTGCACGTACACATACAGACACTCCATCACTGATGGTATCCTGGATGTTTGTGTACATCCTACAACAACCATTCATTAACTTCAGGGGGAAATACACTGCCGCAGAGAATGTTGGAGTGTCCCTCTTTGGAGGTTTTCATAGAGAGGCTGCCTGGCCATCTGTTGGGAGGGCTTGGATGGTGTATTCCTGCATGGCAGAATGGTATTGGACTTGATTTTTTTTTTCCCTCCACAACTACTTTTTCCAGAAAAATTGGGGGAAAAATGGATGATGAGTTACTTTCATTTATAGAATTGTAGAGTTGGAAAAGACCACAAGGGCCATCGAGTCCAAACCCCTGCCATGCAGGAATACACCATCAAAGCATTCCCGAAAAACACCATCCAGCCTCTGTTTAAAAACCTCCAAAGGAGACTCCACCACACTCCTAGGCAGCATATTCCACGGTTGAACTGCTCTTACTGTCAGGAAGTTCTTCCTAATATTTAGACAGAATCACTTTTCCTGAAGTTTGAAACCATGTCCTAGTCTCTGGAGTAGCAGAAAACAGGCTTGCTCCATCCTCCATGATATCCCTTCAAATATTGAAACATAGCTATCATGTTGCCTCTTAACCTTCTCTTCTCCAGGCTAATCATACCCAGCTCCCCAAACCACTTTTCCACATCCTCCATGCCGCACAATTGCCCTCTGGGGGCTTTTCCATACTACACAGATCTAGTAGCGCTTCAATTGCCATCCCCTAGAATCTTGGGATTTGTTGTTTCATGAAATAGTTCACATTCTCTGACAGATAGTTCTAGCACCTCACCAAACTACAAATCCCAGGATTCCATGAGATGTCATCATGGGCCTCACCAAACTGTAAATCCCAGGACTCTGTAGGATGTAGCCATGGCTATTAAAGCTGGATCGGTGTGTTATGATTATGAAGTGTGAAATAGACAGGAGATGTACTTAAAGTCACGATGCCTCGTCAGGCACAGTGGAGTTTCAGGAAAATAGAGATGGAAAGTCACGGCTGTTAAAAAAAAAACTTTACAGAATTTTGAAATCTAGCTTTGATAAAGTAGGGCTTACTGATAACAAAGATGTCTCTATTGCAAAGAAGAGAAAAACATCCTTGAATTACCCTTTGTGCAGCCAAACGGAGGAGGGACAGTGGAAGAATTTGGTAACCGAGCTGTAGACAAAGTGCTCTTATCATACCCCCATCCCTGTGCCTATGGGCAGGAGACACTATTATTATTGTCTTAGATGAAAGCAGTCTTGCCATCCTCATCTGATATTCACCAGTGCTGCAAAAAGAGAACTTTTATTCTCCCTTCCCCCTGGAACCTGAAATAAAATTGGCAAATACACACACACACAGGCTATTGGAATCATCATATTAGCTTCCAAATTTTACCGTACTCCTCTGCCTGATTGTTCTGCGGGGTACACGGAATGATCAGCCCATTCGTTCTGTTCCATAATCCCACAATGCTGACTCTTTATTCAAATATATTGGTATTGCTGTGTGCCTTCAAGTCATTTATGACTTATGGCAATCCTCAGGCAAACCTTTCCATGGCCAAGCAGGGAATTGAACCCTGGTCTCCCAAACCTATGCCAGGGGTTTCTGGGGCTGAGAGTGTGTGACATGCCCAGGGTCACCCAGTGGATTTCCATGGCTGAGCAGGGAACTGAACCTTGGTCTCCCAGGTTGTGATGCAACACTCAAACCACTACACCATTCGTAACTTTTTCTGTTCAATCTGGGCAGAATTATATAAAGACAAAGAAGAATTCTGTGTTGTGTTATAAGGTATTAAGGAGCATGGTGGCACAGACAAGGAAAGCTTTGTGTTGATTGGCTGGCCCTTCTCTTGCATCACAGAGGGGCAGGGTGGGCATTGGCTGAATTAGGCTCTAATCCAGGGGTTGGAATAAGACAGCCCATGAGATGCACGCAGCCTTTGGAGGATCCAATGGGGGCATCGGGATCCCCACTGAACTCTCCCTAGCCCGTAGCAAACCTCCCCCTCCCCACATCTTTGGGATCCATCTATTTAGGACCCAAACAATCCTCAAGGTGCAGTTTTGGTGAGACAGCCTGAAGCAACACCTAAAACCATTGAAATTGCCGCAGAAAGCAACTAGAAGTGATGTGACATCGACATACCTTCCAACATTTCACAGAGGAAAACCGGAACACACATGGCCAAGCAACATCAGGGTGTGGTTGGGATGGCAGACCTTACTAATGTGGAAAAACCGACAAGCTAGGAGAGGCTGCAGCAGCTTCCTTTTGCCTGAGCTAACTGAGAAGGGCAAGATTCCACAGTCCTCTCCACTCTGCTGAGTTGAGTGTAAACCACTTTTGCACTTTGAACTCAGTTTGCAGCAACTGAAGCCAAAGGGGGAAAGTCGGAGGAGAAAGTAAGTGGGGCCTTTGAAAAGCAGCTGAAAAACTGGGACAACAGAGGATTGCTCTGGACTATCCCTGCCAAATCAGGACAGTTGGATGGTATCCATCACTTCCTGTGGCACAAAATGGCAGTGAGGCCCAAAGGAGCCCAAAATCCCAGTATGGCTCTCCAGGGTTCTGGAACATGCCAAACCTTTACTCTAATCAGTTGCCCCCATTCGAAATCAAAGACAGTTTCTACTTTCCATAATCTGTAATATTTTTTTAAAGTACCCCTCTTTTGCCTTTGAGGAATGCTACGTTAATAAGCACTTTCAGGAACATTATTTTAACTTCAAGAAACCCCGGGGGATGAGATGAACTTTGAAGAGATTTCTGACTGGAACACAAGATGTGACTGGTCTCTACATGCTTATGTTAACAGTGCCACGTAGCATTTTCATGTGAGGATAAAAGTGATTTTGAGTGGCTGATTAGATTATATGGGGAGCAGTTATTCCAGAGAAAAGTTGTAGAATACAGAATGGATAGAAGAGAGTATTTCAAGGTGGCAGGAAAGGGCTGATGTAGCCAGCAGTCCAGCCCAGCTTGGACTGGAACACTAGCAATATCCCTTCCTTGGAAAATGGATTTGATCAGTTATCCTGATTAGATTACTATAACATGCTCTACAAGAGGATCCCCTTGAAAATGGTTCAGAAGCTTCAGCTAATGCAAAATGTGGCAGCCAGATTGTTGTCTGGTTTTCATATGAAAACCCCATCACCAATCCTGTTCCAACTGCAGTGGCTTGCAACTGCCTTCCAAGCTTAATTGAATTTGCTATGCTTGACCTGCATAGCTCTAAATGGCTTAGGGCAGCATGTCTGAAAAGACTGCATCCCCTTACATGAGCCTCCCAGGAACCCAAGATTTTCAACTGAAGCCCTGTTGTCTGTCTCACAAGCTCAAGAGGCTGAGATGGTGAGTACATGAGACAGGAATTTTTCTGCAGCAGAACCTCAGCTGTGCAACGACCTCCCCAAAGGAAGCCAACCTGGCTCCATCTTCGTGGGCTTCTGACAGGTCTCCAAGAGTGTACTGTTTTCCATGGCTTCCAGTTTTTAAAACTGGCCTTTAATATACATTGTATTGTACATCACCACAGAACCCCTGGTAGCAGAAAAGCAATGAATAAATACTTTCAGTAAGTAAGTGTTTTCATTTGTGAAATGATGGAGGGTTAGCGATTGCAGAAGGATAAGACAAGCAGAGACACATTTCAGCTACCTATTTCAGCCTGGTCACTTCCAGATTAAACATCTGTGGTGCACTGAATGAAGGGCTGACAGTGAAGATAGTATTGAAACCACAATTAGTTCAAAAATGGAGCTAGCTGAAGGGCTGTTAACTGGGACTGCAAATTATGATCCCATTATATCTGTGGTTTCATCCAACTGGAGTTAGCTTCCAAACTCATTTCAAGGTGCTGGTTTTGACTTTGCAAATTGCTCCTATTTTAAGACTAGAATAATCCAACTGTAGTAACGTAGGGTTAAAGTGCTGAAACCTAGATTCAAGCTCTCTGTATGGCTCTGAAGCTGTTTGGTTGACCTCAGGCTGGCTGGGTCTTTGCCTAACCTACCTCATGGGATGGCTGTGAAAATTAAAAGGACAGTATCATGCTCTCTGAATGAAGGGTGGAATAAATCAATAAAACAACAGAATAGGAAGGCATTGAAAAGGTCATCTAGTCCACCAACACACATACACACTCACTAGTGTCAGAAAATAAGGTAGAAAAATAAATAATATTGATCAGAAGCATCCACTAAGTGGGAAAACACTTTGCAAACAAACAGTTTCTATTTCAAGAAGATATTTAATTGGTCCAGCAACTGCAAAATATACAAATTTCCAAAAGGCAGACCTGTTTCATAAGCTGGCACTGCTTCATCTCAGGCAACACCCTCCCCCACCCCCCAAAAAAAAAATCCAAACACATATATACAAAGTTAACATCACACATCAAGAAAAAAAACACACTCCTTTCTCAGTCCTGCAACATCCGTTAAATAAATAAATAGCATTTTGCTATTAAACATGATAAAAATATAAATTCAAGTATCAAAGGAAAAACACAATCAAAGAATGAGTCATTGGTGTTGTTTTCAATTGCCTTTCCCTACTCAACCAGTGCTTGTCTCCAGAATGGCTGAGCCTCTCATACTGGTAATTCTGTAAAACCAACCATTCACCCACCTCCAACCCTTTATGTTCCCCTTTTTCACTCAGATCGCCTGAAGCAGGAATAACATCTCGTTGTCCCAGGATTTCCTGTTTATAATCCAGTTCCCCCCCAACCCCCACAATTCTCACCGATTTCTGATTTTCATGACCTATAAGACCAAGCAAAGAACAGCTTGCCCAAAAGTGTGCTATCACGGGGCAACAGAAGTGGTGATGTTTGCCTGCAAGTGGGTTTATCTAAACAGGGCAGAAGGCAGAACAAGGACCAAAAAAGCCACTTGCTGGGTGCATGATAAAGTCTCTTTAAAAAAAAAAATTAAAGTGGGGAAGAAATAATTCCAGTCACTAAGAAGCTGGAGCAGGGAGGGCAAAAAAACTCAGTGCATGCAAAACACTCTGAAAACACTCTCTCCCCTCCCCAAAGCGGATGAGTTTTTAAAACTGTAATTATAAAACAGAAAGGTTCTTCCACCTGTACAAAAGGGTACACCTACAAATCCCCCTCACGTGGCAAATCCCTGTCAAAACAGTCAGAGAGCTGATGTGGCCAAAAGCAGCTCACTGAAGTGCCACACTAATACTCCTTCTTTTAAAAAAAGAAAAACGTACTAAAGCACTTGTCACAGCACAAGGCTAATGCTGAAGGCACTGCTTTTCGCCTTTGCAAAGCCAACCTCAAACATCTCCCCAAATCACAAACACACAGATCACAACATACCTACCAAGTCATTCAATCTGGGAAGACTTTGCCTGTTAACAGGCACCTGGAATTAGAACGTTTAGACAGGAAGGGGGTTGGAAGTGAGCTTGCTTCTGCTTTTCAGACACCCCAGATTTCTTTGCAAATGAGACTGTGCAAGCCACCCTAAGAGCAGGGTTGAGCAATGCAGGTCCCCTTTAGATGGGCCATGTCCCATCGGCATTAGGGAGCATAGCCAATGGTGAGGTATGCTGGGAGATGCAGTCTGACAGCATCTGGATGAACTCACTTTGCTCAACCCTGCTCTACAGACTATACTACTAGATCCACTTTTCAGGGGTTTTGCCTTCATCAGATCAAGAGCTATCTGTGCTCCCTGCTCCCCCCTGCTCCCCACTGGAGGCTCTATGGAGGCAGGGGAGGCAAAAGCAGAGTAAGGAGAAGAACTCTTCTAGAAGAAGGCAGGCTGGCTTTCACAAACTGAAATGACACCCTAGTGGTAATGGATCCAGTAGATGATCAAGCTGCTTCCCTAGATTGCTAACAAACCAAACCAATCAATCCTCAGATAATCTCCTATAGCTACTTCAATAGATTAGTCTCTTATACTTCCTTTCTATTACTGCATGCCTACAGCTGATCTGATGCCCTGCATGAACAGAAAGTGAAAAGCCAGAAAGAAGGGGAAAAAAAGTGAGGAACTAACTTGCAAAAATGCAATTCATACACACAGTCAGTGGTACCTACACTTGCTCCTTTCCCCTGTGCAGTCTAATCAAAAACAAGTTATTTCAGATGGTCACGTTCCACTTATCTCACCCAGCCTATACACCGGCTTTCTGCTACATTTATCAGCAAGAGATTTCCAGTCCAGAAGGGCGGCTGAAATTCCCTCTTCAGAAGGAAACACAAAGCTAAGGCTAAGCTTCGTTGTCACTTTAAATCAAACAGCAAATTCTCCCCCCTCCCCACAGCCCCAAAACAGGTGACCTCCCAACAAAGGGAGGTATGTGTGTAGAAGAGACATGCAAACTGTTAGAGTGGACACACTTGTTGGTGACTTCAAGAGCAGTTTTTATGGCCTTCTCTCTAGCTACTTTTCCTTTATGTGCACATTCTCCCAAGCCCATCCTTTTTTTTTTTAACACATGCTCTGAGTAGCACAGTGCTCCCCCTTTTCTTTGCAAGGCAACTATGTCTCATTAGAAATAATTTAAAAAACGATAAAAATGAAAATAATTGATTTAAGATGTAGTACTTAGAACCTGATGTGGTCTACTGGAAGCTTGGGGAGGAGAGATGAAGGAACAGCTCAAAGATCAGTGTAACCCACAGTTTACATTATGAGATGTTCTCTTTCCAGTGTCTCTTTCTCTTTATTTCCCCCACCCTCCCTAAAACTCCCATTTCTGGTAAGTCCAGGTAGGCAGGTGATCATCAACAAGGGTCATCAAGCCTCAAGTCAAATGGAGTCATACGGCAGAGGCATAAGCTTCAGAGATGGGTGACGCAACGGAGCTGGGTTTCTGTCGGCGGTTTTTCAAGCATCGCCCGAAGAAAATCCAAGACTGCTTCTAGGAGTTGTTCAGGTTCTGTAACCAAAGAGAAAGAGAAAAGAAAGAAACTTTTGAGCCCATGGTTTTAAAATCTGAACTTTAAAAAAAAAACACAACAGCAAAAGATAAGCAAGGCATTGTTTGCATGCAGATGGTTTTTTTTAAAAGCAACAAAAAAAATCCATCACAGAGATCACTGTGGAAACATTATTCAGGGAGGTAGTAGCCATAGGGCAAAATGACCTCATTGAAGAAACAGCCAAGTCCTAAGACAAACAGGCCAGGTTCTCATTCATCACTCTCCTTCATCTCCTCCCTGTCCCCTGGAATGAATTGTGAAAAATATCTAATCATCTCAGCAGCACGGGTCACTGAGCCAGCTATACGAAAGCTGGTTGTTTCTGCTTGCCTCGCCTCAGGAAGGATTTCTATGATGTTGTTGCCGGGTATCACGTGAAGAACTAAATGCCTCTAGCTTGAGGTAGCTGTTCTGATGACTAGTGGGTACCAACTACCAATACAACCTTCAAGGACTAGAAGAAGGAAGAATTTAAAGTTTTGCAAGCAAGAAGGAGTACTGAAGAAACTTGGCATTACTTCTGAAGATGACATTTATCTGTCAAACAAATGTCCACTCCTTCTCTGCTCACCTTGTGTTTTTGTTCCCCCAAATGAAGATATTACAAAAATATTGTAACCTAAAAATATTCAGTGGGAAAGACTGCCCCTTGGCTTTTTACAAGCCCCTCTGACCTTCTCCCAAACTAGAAAGAGCCACGTTGAAAAAAACGAAGAGTAAGAGAAGGAGTTGGCTCCTGATTCGTCTAGGTGCAAAAAAAATCACTCTGCATGTAGCCATTCTGGTAGGCACCTGCAGATTTGGGACTGAACACCTTTATTTTTTGGGATGATTTAGAAACAAAGCACAAAAAAGTTTCTTTATAATTTAAAAAAAACTTCTTGAAAACACCATGGAGTAAGCTAGAATACAATTTTTTTCCATAGTGTATTTAATTTCTACTTCTAGGGAGTTTTCCACATGGAAAACATGTAAAAAAATGTTACCTGTCCTCTACACTTTTAAGTGGTACATTCCTGCCTAGAATCTTTTGCTTCATGGGTAGATCAGGCATATGTTTTAGTAAACACTGAAGAAAGTTTAGTTTCCCTGTTTAGTCTGACACACAATTCTGTGTAACTCAAAAACTGACACACTTTCTATACTAGTAAAGACACTAGTCTATCAAAACATTAGCACTTTCCATCTAATTTTGCCTAAAGTAGATAGACCCTTAAAAAGTTGCAAAGGTAAGGGGTAGAGGCAGGTAGAGAAACTGAAGATACAACACATTTGGCTCAGAAAAAAGCATATGCTGCCTGAAGTATCTCAGGACACAAAGCGAGACCCCCACTTTTTGCTACACATGACAGCATTTCAAGGAAGGAAAGCAGCCGCTGAAAGGGACTCACACATGCATCATCAGAAACTACAAGCTTCACCTCCATCTAACCTCTCTTCCCCACACACCCCCACACACACACACACAAAGGTCAATGCAGAAACGATCTTGGTAAACTGTTATTTCAATGAGCTGAGGGTAGGCTTGGGGAAAGCACAACACGCAGAGCAGCAGTTTACCTTGGAAATATTAGTAAAGCAAAAAGGTTGAAAATGTGACAAAGGGGCCGTCTTTCAGCGTGAAAAGGGAAAAGAGAGAAAGGCAGTGAAGAAGAGTGGCCTTGCAGCAAAACTGTCTAAAACAAACGCAACTTCAGAGGTTTTCTTCACCACCAAGGCAAGGTGGCTTACGCTTCAAAGGTGCAATAGAAAGGAAGGCTCATCTAAGCCAGAAACCAAAAATACAAGAGCTCCCTTCTCCCCAGGAAGAATCACTAACCCTCTACTCTCTTCTCCTGAGTGATAGTGGCAACACAAGAAGAACTCCTTCCTAGCCATACTGTCAGTTATTCTACAAAGGGATGGACTATTGCTCCCACAACTATTCGTTTCTAGGTGGTTCTCCTTCCCAGCTGGGAAGCAGAACCACCTAAAAACGAACAGTTACACTCCACCCAGAAACCTTCAAGCATTGTTGCTGTTGTTGTTATACACCTTCTAACTAACTCAGACTTACAGTAACCCTATCATACAGTTGCCTTGCAAAGATTTATTCAGAGGAGCTTTGCATTTGCCTTCCTTTGGGGCTGAGAGAACGTGACTTGCCCAAGGTCAGCCAGTGGATTTCCATGGCTGAGCAGGGAACTGATCTTTCAGAATCCCAGACCAACACTCAAAGGACTATACTACACTGGTTCCCAATTTGTCCATTTTAATTGTATTTTGGAGAAAGCAAACAGTCTTCTTTCAGACCCAGAAGTGACCAACCCTGAAACAGTCTTTCTTCAGAAGCGGATCTGACCTTCCAGGTTCCAAGGTCGAGGAACCCAAGGACCTCCCAAATGGTGAGGAACTGCTACTTTCCATCACCCCACCCCTCAGGGCAGCCTGGCTGCACTGGGTGGGAATTGGAGTCCAATAACATCTGGAGGATGTCCTCAACCTATTATACTCCATTGGTAAGTCTTGAAACTCCCAGGGCCGAACTGAAACAGCCAAATGGAGAGATGCCCCTTCCCTCCATCCCAAAGCTCTCTGCACCATCTGAAAACTCAGCTCTGCACCACAGCTTCTGAGAACACATAGAGGGTACAGAGTAGGGTCCACACGTAGGGCAACCAACTTTCCCATTTCCACTGGATTCTGCTGTCCCACCAGTGAAAGTCCAGTGCCAGATTCTGCCTCAGACCTCTACCTAGCAGGTTTTATTTCACAGCCGAAAGATCAGTCATCCTGAACATGATGGATGGAGACTCCTATAATTCCTAGCCAACAGGCACAACAGGCACAGAATGTACCATCTCAGATCAAAAACTTTTGCTGTCAGACTGTTGGTTCATGTAGCTCAGTACAGACTGTCTATACGGACTGCCTGCTAATTCCCTACAGTTTCAGACAGTTCTTTTTCCAGCCTGTCTAGACACCCCCCAAGACTGAACTTGGGCTCTTCTGAATATAAGTCATGTCCTGCACAGAGCTATTGGTCTTCCTCTAGAAAACATGGCAGCAGGCAAGATAAACACATACAGTATTAAGGTTCTCCCCTCAGTACAGGTGAGGATTTTGCAACTACCCAATACTCTGTGCTAAAATCAGGTTAAACCCATCACTCTTGTGTTCTTATCAGCCCCAGAAAGAGAAAGCTTTCCCAGGTTATCAACAGTGGCGTAAGCTGAACGTGAAAAGCTAACCATCCACTTATGTGGCAGCAGACGGAAAAAAAAGAAAGCCAGGCAGGTGAGAAAGAAAGAGGTCAACCCGCAAGAAAATACTTACAGGCAGGCCTTCCCCAGTAAAGGCTGTAAAGAGACAAAAAGAAAAAAAAAGAAAGAAAGAAAAATGGAAAAGAAATCAGTATGGTTTGCAAAGCTGATTCATGATAGCCAACAGAAAGCCCATGGGAGAGGGGTTACTCAGATTGCCCAGAAAAAGACAAGACAAAAAGACACGAAGCCATCCAGCTTCAGCATCTACCTGCATTCATGCTCAAAGGTCACAGAATGTCAGCAAAACACACCCTCCAGCATTTCAGATCCCTAGTACAAAGATGACCCAAGAAGGGTGTGGAGAGGGTGAGCAGAAGAGAGAGGAACCTCTCAGATACAGAGTTTACTGCCAACAGAGGCTGTCTGTAAGTGTCTCTCAATTATTTCCCATTTCATGCCCATACCTGACTGAGGTCAAAAGACAGGTTCAGCTTTCAAATCATCTGAAAGACTGTATCTCCCTATACAAGCCCACGCTTTGGGGAAGGGCCTTCTCTTCATCCCACCAACATCACAGGTGAGGACTCAGGAGAGAGCTTTCTCAGTGGCTGCTCCCAGGCTATGGAACTCTCTTCCAAGGGAGGCTTGGTCAGCCCCCCTCCGCTGCCCTCTTTTCACCAGCAGGCAAAGACTGGTGGGGCAGTGTACCAGGTGAGTTGGTTCTTAATATATAATAGGTTTTCATGTGTTTTCAACTGTTCTAAACTAATATTTTTAAGTGGATTATTGTTTAATGCTTTTCAAATTTTTCTATTGCAGATTATTTTAGCTATTTTGCGTTCATGTACAGTGCTAGCCACTTTGGGTCTGATATCGGAGAAAAGCAGTATACAACTTAATTGAATAAATTAGGCAGCAACTCATAACAACACTGCTACACTGAGAAGTGTTCTGAGAAAAGTCCTCCATCTTCCCACTAATTTAAAAAAGCATTACAGAAGACTCATCCTGTTCTACTGACTTCTGGTAACTGAAATCCTCCGAAATGGCCTTAAGATGCCTCACAAAACAGGTACATCAGGAACTTCTGTGCAAGTTTCCCAGCAGGACGAGAGAACTCCTTTTGGGCTGATTTCCATTCATTTCGATGGCAATTGTGTTGGGAAAGAACCCAAAGGATCATCCAAAAGATCTGATGGATGGGACACCTACAATTTCAGTTCTAAGAATATAGGGGAGTTGCCTTATACAGACTCAGGTCAAACTCTGATGCGCAGTGGTTCTCCAGGTTTTCAGGTAGGACTCTTTCCCAGTCCTACCAGGAGATCCCTGGTGTTTAATTATGGTCTCCCATCCAAGTACTAACTAGGCCTAACCCTACTTAAAACCAAAATCAGAAAAGATAAGTGTGCTCAGGGTGTTCTGGTGATCTCTTGTAATCCTTGCACTAAAGACACTTGCTTACACCCAGCTCCTTGGCAGCTAGAGATCAAAATCCAATGCCCATGTAGGCAATGCCTCTGATACAGAAATGAAAATTGCTTTCTACAAGTATCTATGCTAATGACACCAGGACTAAAAACACGTTGCTACATTATCAACAAACTGACATTGTTATTAACTCTTTAAATTATGGAATGATGGTACAGGTACAGCAGAAAACCAGTCAAATGAGACACTATTTAAATTTGTGCTACTTCAAAACTTTTAAAGCCACAATGAGCCTATTTCTGATAATCAAGCATGATCTACCTTCATACTGACTGAAAGCACATGCCACGATGCAACCTAGCTCAAAACACACGAGGGTACAAAATCTAACTAGATTTTAAAGGTTGACATAAAGTCTTTATATCGAGTCTTCTACAGCCAGTTTTTTAATGAAAGGAGACGAGTGCAAAAAAAGTTGGCTGTGATCTCACAGACAGTATCCTATCGCTATTTTAAAATGGGAACAAGCCATACCAAAGTACTACGTCCCAAGACCTAAAGCAACAGAAGGTACAAACATGCAATGACAACAGCCACAACACTCTGCCATCACCACCACCACACACACACACAAAAAAAGGAAAACCACCAACAAAAGAATGTAACGAACTTGTCCAGGCAGCTGGGTGGGCACCTCCTGGGGCATACAGATGGGCAGGGCAGCAGAAGCAGCAGTGGCCACATGCTCCTCAAAGCTGTTGATGCGAGGTTTTTTGGTGGGCTCTGGGCTTGCTAGAGGGGTAACGCTATTGCGCCTCATGAGGGTGTTAGGTCCCTTCTTTGCATCCTAAATTAGAGCGAGACAAAGATAAAAAAAGGAATAAGGAAGAAGGCGAAAGTTACAAAGAAAGCAGTTTAAAAAAAAACACATGATGGGTTAATTGATCTGCCAAAATATATGAAACAAAAAAAAAAAGTGAAGGTCAGGAAAATCAGGAGATATTTTGAAAGAATGAGAGTTACTACTATTGCAATCTCTTGTAACAATCTCTCGTTAACAATCTCTCTCAAACACACAGACACAAAAGGGACTTAGCATACTTTTTAGAGCGGTAATGTAAGGCCAGGAATGAGGAGGTTCTGGATTCAATCTCAAAGTCTCTACTGGATTTCTGAAGGAAGCAAGTATAAGGGTCTCTAACTACAGCTTTAGCATGATACAAAAGTACACTGAACAAAGACACGGTGAATGCATTATAGAAAGTGAAAAGCCCTAGCCAAATTGCAAATCCCTGTCCCAAAGCACAGCACGGCAACCTAAGTATTATCTATTTGCAGCCTGCCCTTGGGTTCACAATTTTGCCTCCAGATATGGCTAGTAATGGTAAACCATTTTAAAAATACATTCAAAAGAGTAAAGTCCTTCAAAGATAACACAAATACAGCAGTGAACTAGACATTATATCAATGCCCTTGACACCTAACTGGGATATATGAGATCTTTGCCAGCTTTCTAAAACTTAAGAAGAAAAGTAGCCAAGTGAGTCTCACAAGTAGAGAACTTCACCAGGCAAAGGGTCATCAAAGAAAAAGCCTACTGCTAACAAAGGACAACATGGTTTCCACTAACATCACAATTCTAATGGCTTAATTAGACTTTCCAAGGGCTGTAGAACGGAGACAACCTCCCCAGTCTAGGTTTCTGGTATCACTTCTCTCAGTGAGCCTCTGATGTGTTGTTCACATTTGAAGAAGAAGAGAGTGGCTAAAGAGAGTGGGTAGCCAACTTGGGAGAGATTTCAGCATCCTTCACTTGTGTGCTCCTTCAGTTGCTAAGTACTGGACCTCCCACCTCACTTTTCACCCACTGCTGGGAAAGATCTGCAGGTGAAGAAGCATGCCTGCTATTTCCTATCTAGTTATGATCCGAAGTAGGCACGAGGTCTCAATTTATACATCATTTGGGTACCAGGACCCAGAAAGCCGCACTCTCATTAAGCAATCCAGTAATCCCATCCCCTCCATCACTGCATACTTGGGCCCCTTGGAGAGCCTTCCATAGTCACACCAAATGGTGTCACAGTCTCAAATGCCCTTCCGTAGTGTTGCCTAACAAGGCTACACCCAACGCCTACTGAAGGCATTCCAAGTAAGCAAAGAGCCCTCTCCCACTGCCCCACAAATCAATCCTTGTTGTTTAAAAATCAGTAGAAATTCTTCCACGCCCTACCTCCACATTCTTGTGCTGATTTTTTTTTTTAAACTCCTACGCCTGTACTAGCCCTGGCTGCTTTCACAGAAGGAGTATAAGATCACATGGGCTTACAAGGATTTCCTCAATCAGTTAAAAACAAACCTTGTGAAATGGGCCAAGAAAGCCAAGAGGCAAACTGGGTGCTAAGGGGCACTGTATGGGAGCCGAGAAGAAAACCTTACCAAACTTGGAGTTGGCCTAGCTTTTAAGGACACAGTGACCCTGTACATTGGGTCCACAGTTCAGATTAGGCTTGCCAGATCTCAGGACCTGGCCCTGAGTCTTAGGACCTCCCCATCTTCTCCAACCCTGAAAGCAAAGGGCGGGAAACCTCAGGGTGAGAGTACCATCTTGAAAAGTATGCATATATATGCATTTTCATTTGTTAGATTTTTAATGCAACGGTGGTTTATCCTTAAGGACATCTCTTCCTTAACAGCATCACTAAATGCCACCCTTCGTGATATCAGCCTTGCAACATCACCAGAGCCCACCTCCTGTGATATCACAAGGGAGAATCCCTGGGTCTCAGGTTTTGGCCCTGAAATTTCGTGGCCTGTGATAGCCCTGGTCTGGCAGTCCTAATTCAGACCTGGGTGACGGGTCAAGGAAGGTGTCATGAAACTGAATGCTTCTCAACATGAACTAAAATATACCTCCTTCGCAGTAATTTTTTCTGTCCAGTTAGGCAAGAAGCTGCCTCTCTGACATACTGGGTTTTTCACATACTGTTTGGGGGGGGGGGTAGGTAAGGTGTACAAAAGCCTGACACAAGATGGCCACCCCAGCACAGTGCCTCATATGCATGAGAAAGTTCAAACACTCAGAAAGAGCTACTAAACATGATCCTTTTGTACTACTTACTACCGCTGCTACTATTGTTATTCTACTACTGTTACTACCACCACCACCATCCTTCCACCACAGTCAGGAAAAAAACACTGCTTACAACAAGAGGGAATCCGTCTTTGAATGTTTTTCTAAAACACAGGTGTCTACCCAAGTTCTTTCCATGTACACAGGGCTGGGGGGATGAGGGCCCAAGAGGAGGGCAGAGGCCCCTCACCTCTGGTCTGTCCCGGTGAGTGTTCACAGCTTCGACATTCAAATAGATGGATTCAACTCTACAACCTTAGGGACGGATGAGAGAAAAAGAAGAAAAGACACAGAACACGGTCAATTACTTGGGACTCAACGTTCAGTTAACTGACTAAATTGGAGGAAAAAATATTAATCGACAATGTTCTGATCACTAGAAAGGACCCCAATTAAAAACAGAAGGATGATTAAGAAGCAGCTTAATTATCCTCAGGTTCAAGCATTCAGAAATCTGAAGAGGAATGGTATCTTGCTGAACCCTTTTCAACTGTGTTTTATATGCTTTTAAGTTTTCTTTTTAATACAGGCTTCCCCCGCTTACCTGATATGTTAGGAACCAGAGTATTGTCAGAAAACAGAAATGTTTTCTACTGTAGGGAACGTGAAGGACTTATGGAAGCTCACTTGGGACTGACTGCACACATGTGCGCTGCTTGTAAAGTCTCTCAGCTGGCTCGGCATCTTTTTCCCCACCCTGAGCTTGCTTTGAAAGCAGCACATACGCAGTCTCAAGCAAGCCTCCATAGGGAAAACTGACAAAAGAGCAGATCCCATATCAAATTAATGCAACTTATCCTTAGTTTGGAAGCACTGAAGGAGCAAGTCATCAGATAACAGGGTATCAAAAGGCGGAGGTTTCCTGTTTTGGGAACAGTTTAATTCTATTTTAATGTCGACTTTTCTATGTTTTCAACTATATTCTTTCTGTATGTTTCCAGCTGCCATCCCCTTTTCCTTCTGTGAGATATTTATATAGTGCCACACCTCCTGACAACCAAGACAACAGGAATCCTTCAATGATTTTGAGCTTTCAAAAAAAATAAATAAATAAACAAACCAGCCTTGGCAATTACAGAACGTATGAGTACGGTCTGACACACCCATTTGCGTCAAGGTTATGTATGTTGTTTCCAGCTTCAACAAGAGCAAAACCAGTGAAAATTCATTTGAGTAGATACAGCGCAACCTTCTTGGGCTAAGCCCTCCATACTAACTGCACACAAAATGAAATAAGAGGATGAGGTAATGCTCAGGGCTTTGTATTCAAGAGCAGTATATGCAGAATGCATCTGAATTATCTGAATTCTGCAAAAAGGGGGAAAAGGCAAATTATGTGAACTTGTTTAGGTATGCATATATGTATATACACACATATGCAAATTCAATGCTTACTTTACACAATTTCATCCTGCAAGACTTGACATTCTACAACCTATATTAATTTTGCTAAATCACAGTCAGGAATTATGTAAGAAATTCATAATTATGTACGTAATTCATTAGGAATGACGTAGGGCTTTGAATTCCTCCCCCTTTTCTTCCAGCCAGTGGAAAAAAATACTGTTGGGATACCACTAGTTCCAACCACCCTTCTGGCTCTGGAAATTCCATTCCACACTGTCTACCCACATCCAAGCATATCTCTGCAGCCACATTATAAGGGCTGGAGGCTTGGTTTTCATAATGAAAACTAACATTCTCAATAATCCACATTCTGCGTCTGTTGCCACCAACTGTGGAAGCACACAAGACAGCAAACCTTGGAAAAAGCAGAACAGGGGCGTCGGAAAGAAGCTCACTGAAGTCCTTGGGCAGATAACAGGGAGGTATTCAGGAATGTACTAAAGCATCCGTATCAATGGAGAGGAATGTGAAGAAAGCACCAGCAGTATGGCAATCAGTTGACCTCTCATTCATCAGCAGCTCTGGTTTGTCTCTCAGACTTCCACACATTCTGTCATCATCATTTTAAAGCTTACTTCTATCACACAATGAGGTCTAGAAACACACACATTCATAGGAAAGTTAGGGGTTCTGAAGGCCTTGACAATGCAGAGCTCAGGGCAAGCAATTCATCCCTGAGCTGCAACCTCAGGTGTACTTAGCTATGAAAAAGCTTTGTGGGAGACAAAAGAAAACTCACCATAGGCCACAGGGGTCAGCTTCAGCACTGTGTGGAGGGGGCATTTCAAGTAAGGCATTTCCTCTGAAAGACGAAAGAAACAAAGGGATCAACCGAAACCTATCCCATGGGTTCGGTGCTCACAACCCGCAACTGTCAGAATGCAACTCCCACAAGCCCTAGCCAATGCAATCTAGCTTGGGGGATGGCTTGGTAGAGTTACCTGCAGAATGAGCATTTGACTAGTGCCTTTCAATCTCCCTGACCTAGCCTATTTTATCCTATTTGTGGTCCACCTCCACCCATGAAATCACAATCCTATGATTCCAGTGGCTGCACTGGTTTCTTAAAGGGCACAATGCCCACTAGAAGGTAATATTGCAAAGAAACAGAGCGCTCAAGTTCATAAGACTTTGTTAGCTCAGCAGCACCTCAATCCCTTCACCTATTTGTAAGGGGTAGGCTCATGGGTTATATGAAATATAAGTAGCAGAACCAGGAAAGGACTGACAATGAAAAGGCCTTGTTGAGCTGCAGTCCAGTAGGGTAGACATGACAAAGCTCAGAAATGTTACTTGGGACCAAGGGCTAGAATGACTTTGGGCTGCTCACCTGCACTCTTGTCAAGGAAGTAAGCCAGGAGACACCTCATGACAGCCTGGTGACAGATGACGAGGACATTCTCCTGTCTCTCTAGCTCCATGATGACTGGCTCTAGACGCTGCACCAAATCTTGGTAGGACTACGGGAGAAGAAAGAAGACAAAGCACAGATCAAGATGCTGCAGAAGACAGAAGAACTCACTGGCACACTGGGCTGCAAAGGAGTGATATGGGGCTTCTTCTGGTGTGGTCCACGCCACAAGTTAATGATTTCAAGGAGACTAGGAAGCCAAAGATGAATCATTGTCAAGAAAATGAGCAACGATGAGATTGCTTTGTAAATATGAATGTTTGAATTCTTTTGGTGTAAAGAAAGGGTGAAAACTGTGCAGTCCTCCAGATGCTGTTGCACTGTGATTCCCAGCAGCTCTAGCCAGGACAACCAATGGTGAGGAATGCTAGGAGCTATAGGACAACATCTGAAGAGCTGTACAATTCCTTGGTGTTCAGGAACATTGTTTTATTGCTGTTTATTGGCATGCTTATTGCATGTGGTCTTACAAAATCTTGTAAATATTTTTAAGCCCTGCTCCCCTGACATTCTTCCTTCCTTCCCCACCCCACAGTCCAGCCCATTCAGTGGGGTCTACCTGATTCTTGTATGGGGATTGGCAATGAGAGGCAGGGACCAAATATTCACTGTCCACCCCTTCCCTCTGGATTCTTCCCGTATTTTTATAACTACCAGTCCCACCTTCCACAGGACATACCTCTCCTGAGGGATAGCGGTAATAGTATTTGTCCTGGTCACGCAAAGCAAACTCTTCAGGATACTTCTCCTTTATTTCCTCATAAGTCATCTCTTCACACTTACCCTGTAAGAATCAAAGAGAAATATTCCTGCAGCTGCATGGCAATCTTCAAATAGAGATGGGAAGGTTAAGGTATCTATCCCCAAACTGTTTTGCATTCCATTGTATTTAGGTTCTGACATCTTCCACCAAGACTTCTTTTGAGAGGTGGGGATAAGGGGAAGAGGACAACCTCTGCTTCCCCATCAGAACAGACTGCCAAGCCTGAGGCCAACAAAAGCACTTACAGCATCAATTTCATTCAAGGCCTTCCACTGCTCGTAGGGCAGTTCAAGAGCTTCTGCTGTCTGGATTGTCCTCTTCAACTGGCTGGTCCAGACTTTGAGATCTTTCAGGTTCTGCTCCTGGACAAAATGTTTCAGTGCAATGGAAAACTAGAAAAGGAAAATAAGAAAAGAACAGTTGATGGAAACAGTTTATAACATTCTGTGAGCTCCCAACGCCCCCACTTCATCCAGCAGCCAGAGTTGCTTCCAGAAATGGCAAGGTCAGCTGTGTCAACAACAAGGATATAAATCTTTGCTTACAGTCTGACAACAGGAGAATCTTATTATTTGAGCTCCTGGGACGTAGGGAACCTTCAGAGAACAAGCTTTAACTACATGAACAGAGTCCTGTAGTTCTTCAGGGATGGAATAGAGCAAGGGTGGGTAGATGTGGCCCTTAAGTCCCACTTTTGTGGTACCTGAAGGCCCCCCTCGCAGCCACCCAAAGCCTGCAAACCAACCCCTGAACCAACATCTTCCGAAAAAAAACCCTCAAGAGTATTTGCCCTCAAATGACACAAAAATCCTCCTAAATGTATGGAAACACACAAAAATACTGCCATCCATGCCACCACCAGCCCAAGACCCCCATACTTCCCCCAAACCTCAGTTTCTCTCTGCAGTTACTCTCAAAATGGTGACAGGGTGACATTGCACTGAGAGGGACTGCAGAGAAATGCAGAGGTATCTGGGTTTTCTGTGAGAGAGTATGGTGCAGAGGGCCTGGGGTGGGGGGACTGGCCCCTGCCCCCCAACACACACAGATCAATTCAGTCTATGAGTAAGAGGAAGATCATGGTAAAAGGATGTTTGTTTTCCTTGTGACACAGACTTCGGGATTCTCAAAGGTCTTAGTCTTTGCCTTGCCTTGTTTACAGCTTCAAATAAAAAGCTGCCCTAATGTTCACAGTCATGTATGCACATTCTACAAGTCTGAAGGAGAGTTGTGTATTGTTGTATGGTTACCAGCCTTTCACGAAGCCACAATCCTCTCAACGGAGGCATCTCTAGTTCTTCCCCCAAAATTTAAAATACTACAGTTGGAAATAAAGCCCCCAAATGTCTTTATCTGGCATAATTTAGATATTACAAGGTAAAGACGTTAGAAATGGGCCTTTGCGCACATTCCTACAAACCCAATCCCCTGCTTCTGTCTAAACAGGCATAGGTCAAGATTAGGGCTCACTCCCAGATAAGCCTGCACCGGACTGCATTCAAATTACCCTAAAGGAACTCAATCTTTTTACCCCAAAAGACAGGACACTGTCTAGAGCCCTACCTTTTTCCCTCTGGTAGATAGCCCTGAGTCTCCTCCAATCTTCCCTTTGAGATTGGATTCACTCTCGCCATGCCGGCACAAGTAGATGGTGCGAGGCTGGACGTGGATGTTCATTAAATAGTAGACTATTCGACTCTGGATGTGGTCTTGGACCCTGTTCACAAGGTACCGTCGGCCAACGTCAATCACCTTGATAAACGACAATTCTCTGGGGAAGGAGAAAAAACAGACACACCATGCGGTAGATCAGAACCGTTTGCCCCAATGAAACATCAAATACAAAAATGGCAGAGCACAGGTGAAATGAGCACATCAGCAGCAGATGTAACTGGCAGCTGCTAACAGTGTTATGGAGAGTACCATGTTTCTAACCAAAATTTCAAGAAACTCGCATCCTATATAGGTGGAGTGGAAATTGTGTGGTCCTCCAGATGCTGTTGAACAATTAGTCCCCACACCCCTAACTAACCAGCACAGCCAATTGTGAGGAATGTTGGGAGATGCAGTCCAAATCTGCCACATGACTCCCACCCTGATAAACAAATTGATCACAATTAACCCAAACAGATTACAATAGGCTGAGGCACATTCATCCTGCTGAAGTGGAAACTACCCTTCCTTATCTGATTTTTTGACAACAGAATCAGAACAACTAACTTCCCACTTTAACCTGAGAATATAGGTTAAAAGGCACATCACGCTCATCCAACCCTCTTGCTAGCAAGCTCACAGAAAGAGCTCTGGATTTCTTGTTTTGCATCTCAGGGCATTCTAATAGCTTAAAATCAGGCAAATACTTTCTGTCTGCACCTAGTGACTTTGGCAGGAATAATAAGTTTATCAAAACTATTTCTTTATCCTAGAACATCTTTTCTCCTTTTAAGAGAGTCCCTAAAGCAATTAACAAAATTTTAAAAACTGTACCTCTTTTAAATTATTTCCAATTTAGCTATGATTGCTTAAAAAAGATAAGATTGTACTACAGTGGGGAGTATTTGAGTGTTGGATTAGGACTCTGGAAGACCAGGGTTTGAATTCCTGCTCATTCATGGCAAAGTCACTGGGTGACTTTGGACAAGTTATACTCTCTCAGCCCAAGAGGAAGGCAGTGATAAATCTCCTCTGACAAAAACCTGACAATAAAACGTTAGATTAGGGTTACCATAAGTCAGAATCGATTTTAACACCACCACCACAGTATCCTTACCTGTCGTAGTCATCTGGGTCAAGAGGCTGGTAACTAGATTGGTAACAGCTGATCCTCTTCATAAAATCCTCCATAGCATCGTTTGAATTGCAGTCCTTATAATCTGGACTAGATAACTTAACTTCCTAAAGCAGTACAAAGAGAGAGAGGGAGGAGAAGAAAATATACAGAAATAAGAACTGGCATAAAACCAAGATAAATTTTACTGCTGCGTTGGCAGAGGATGATTCAGAACACTGCACTGCTTCAGTAGTGCCAGTTGTCAGAATGTGATGGAAAAATGAAAGAGCAGGATTCTCCTCGCCTGCCCACAGTTGCTGCCATTTTAGCCTGATGGAAAAGAGTTGATTCAAAGAGCCCCTTCAAAAGGAGAGTTGGACCTATTACCAAAAGTCAATTTGAACACAGTGAAAGAGAAGAGCTCATCAACTGGCAGGCCAGTAATCCTGCACAGCTTCTGGTCTAAAGACTCACAGTGGCCTGAATCCTTCAGAGGGCAGAGAAAGAAAATTAAACAGTCCATATTTATAGTCCTTGGCCACTGGAGCTCTCTATGCCATCACAGTATCGTGACTGGTCCAATTTTTACCAACGGGTTACAAAGATGAAGGAAGACTTAACTCAAAGTCACCCATTAGGTCCCTGACTGGACAATTTCAGACAAGCCCAACATAAACCAAATCCACTCAAAACTTCACCAGCCATATCGGAGCAGGCAGAAGTTCCTTTCTGGGCTACAATTCCAAGAATCCACAGCCATGCTAGCCATGCAGCCCAAAAAGGAACTTCTCCAAACTTTGTTCATTATTCAACTCTATCCAACTGGGACAAAACTCTGACAGAGAAGGGACATTTTTCATCCTTACCATAATGTTGGTAGCAACAACAGTTGGGTCATTGCAGACAGATTCAATGAAGAACACCTGGTGGGTACAGAAGGAAAACACACCAAAAAAAAATTGTAGGTAGCAGAAACACATTTGAAATCCTTTTTCAAATTATTAATCCATCTAGTTCTTTATTGTTATCGGCACTGGCTCTCAAAGACCTCAAGCAAAAAAGCTTTTCTTAACCCAGCTAACTGAAATCTTTATTCCTTTGAAGATTGGTTCATCATGAACAATCTGCATGTGAAGTAGATGCTCTGTCATTGATGGCTCTTCATTTTGACCTCCTTCTCAAACCATGGAAAATTTACTTTTTGATCACAGAATTCTCTACTGGTCATGATAGCTGGAAGATTTTGGATGCTATGATTCAAAAAGGTTATTTTTCCAGACTTTGCTGTTAACTATTCCCAGCTAGATGGTACCATCCTACTTATTTCAAATAGATCTTTAAAATGAATTATTCAAGCAAAAATTTTGGGAAGTGTTTTCTCCGAACCATCTGCAACTAAGAAGAGGACTACAGCAATCATCTACCAATTGGCACTAAGGGACAGCCAGGGAAAAAGAAATTTCTCAATTCCAAGTTCCAAAATCATCATTTACTTTTGCTCAAAAAGTGAAAGAGAAAGGTACAAATCTTTTTAAGTCAGCCCAAGTCACAGAAATTATAAAATTCGAAGGGATCACAGGGATCGTCTATCCCAACCCCCTTCCATGCAGAAAGAGATAAGAAAAATATGCATATATTTCCACCACCACCCTCCAGTCATTATGACAAAAACCACCAGACCAATTTTCATTACCAGCTTGGGTTTTGTTTTGTTTTTAAACTCACTTTGAATCCATTTTCTTTGGCAAAATGCAAGATCATTGATCTTCTCTCTCGGGTCGTGTTTGTAGCATCAAAAACCTTTATTGCAGAAGGCAAATTTTAAAAAAGGTTATAATACTCGTTTTAAAAACTTATTTTAAAAAGATAAGACATCTTTTTCAAGAACTGTTTCTCCCAAAGGAGATGTCTAGGACTAGCAGAAGACTGCACCACTGAAAAAAATTTGGATTACTGAGTCCTTTCTAAAGGCTAGACTTTAGGAAGCTGCCTTATACTAAGCCACTTGGCTATCTAACCCAGGACAGTGCAAACTGGCATCATATCTTCAGTCTCATGAATTCTTTTTAAAATAAAAACTTGCAAATGCTATTGACTGACCCTGGAACTTTCTGCAAAGTATGAATTCAACCACCATATAGCAGGTCTCTACTGTCTAAGCAAGAGGGCAGAGCCAAGGCACAGAAACCAAGCTATATTCAGGAATCCTAATGGTTGAGAGACATAGCAATGGAGCCAGAAACAGTTTTAAAAAAAGACGGAGTGGTCCAGGTTGAAGATGGAGCTGAGCAGTGCTAGGGAAAGGTTATTTTTCCAAAAAAACATCTTCCAGAATTTGCCATTCAGCATGGCCAGTAGCCATGCTGGCAAGCAGATTCTAGGAGAGTCCAATAAAAAGGCAACCTTTTCCAAGTTTTGTCCCTGAGCAAAAGACTGTAACAAACCAGGCTTTTTCCACCGGAGACTATTTTTGCACACATGATCTAAAATGGAAAAGGTACCTTCAAACTGTGGAGACAGAACGTCATTCCACCAGAGGCAAGGCCCTAAGGATTCTTTTTAAACAACAACAAACAACCACTCACCGCAATCTGACCCCCTTCCTCAGACAGGTACAGTTTGACGTCTCTCAAAGCAGCTAAGGCACATTGTCTGCAACGGCAGGAAAAAAAGGTTAAGGACACTCCAAGTTACAAAGCTAGGAAGACACAATCAATCCATCAGTTCCCAAAACCTCCATCTCATTTCAGTACATAATCCAGATCATGGTGGGCTACAAAGGAAGTTAACCAGTGATGCACAACAGGCTATTTGCAGAGGAAATAACCTACAGGGTGATGTAAGAAAATCAAACTGTGACTGATTAGTTAACATGTTCCTATGATGCAGCAAGGATCTATCAGGACAACTAACTATGTAAGGCCAATACCATTCTGATCTACTGGAAGTGAAGCTTCGCCACAGATTTATCCACCATCATGAGGTCTAGCATCCTACTTGCCAAGAGGTATACATGAGCTCAAATCCTATGTTCTGTATTCCAGACTGTGTTCCAGAATGCTGATTCCACTAAAACCAACAACTACTGCACCATTCCTGTAGAAGTTCTCTCATCTCTTGAGTTCCACAAACTTCATATTTACTTCACAGGACTGAAGGCCACAAGCTGTACGGTAAATGTCTTCAACACTCATTAACAAAACAGGTATTTGGATGCTTCCCTAAGTAACAAGAGGAGGCACTGTGTTGAGTTCTGTGCCAACAGACTGCTTGGCCAGTCAACAAGGGACAATGCTTCCATTCACAAAAGGCACTTTTAAGATTACACCTGATTCTTCATAACAATTTTCGTAATGACAAAACCTCCCCTCAAGGGAAGCCAAAGGCATACAGATCACAGACATTCCTGGGGTTTGCAAGACTGGAGCGGGGGTTAGTATTTTAAGCTCTCCTCTGCCCACTGCCTCCTTCAAAAAATTTCAATGCCACCATACTTGATAGCTGAACTACAGTTTGCTAAATGTGGCTGGAAAAGAGAAGATTATTTTGGGGTTCAAGGGATGTGGAAAGCAAAATAATAAAATACAGAAGGGTTGGCCTTTGCCACTAGCTGTTCAGTTTAATAAACGTTTGAGAGCTGGAGGACAGTATAGTATAAAGCCTTTAGAAATGCTCCTTGCTGCTACCTTACGGTTTTTAGAGGAAATACTGTCTACATCTTCAGTGTTTTTACCTTTTTCAAATGTAATCTGACCAGACAGGCCAGCTTGCCTCACTTTTGTCCTCACGCTTTTACCTTAGCTCATAATCTCCATCTTGCCAATGCATTAAGATGGCAAGAACTGACTAGCCAGGACACAGGACATTTGCAGAACCAGGCACTACTTGCAATTGTTATGGATGAGAGAGAGCATGATGACTTGATCTGAGCAGATCTGAGACCCATAAAAAGCCATGCCTCCTAATGCAATCAAGACAGTGTCTTACCACTCAGTAAATGGCTTTAGTGAATCTAGGTGTGGCACCAAAATGCTCCCAGCTAGAATCAAGTAAAGCAAGGTCACCCTCTCCATTTCAGTTGGGTGATAAGTATCATTTAATCTAGTGGCAGTCATGTTGATGGGACAATTCCAGGATTTCATTCATATTTCCAAGGAGCAATCCAAGCTGCTGAAGTTCAGCACCTTAGATAGCTCCTGATGTGGAAGCCACAACCTATTAAATCAGATATAAGAACAGAAAAACACCAGTCCCAACCATGACAACTTGTTTCTTCTAACTTTCCAACTCAACTAGGTTTGTCAAAAGGAAACAGACCATTAGCAGCAGCAGTATCTTACATCTCCATTCTGCTGTTTGCCATGTCATTTTGGACAGGGTACTTAGTGGTACAAAAGGACATCTCCACTCAGATGGCTGCAAGAATGACAAGGGGGCACTTGGCTCAATGGAATTCACAATAAGAATCACACTTACTTGCGGACTTTCATAGCCTCCTCGTTATCGGGACGAAAGAAATCATAGGAACTGTAATGTTTGACGGCCTCCCTGCGGTATTCCCCGACATTGAACACTGCAAGGCAAAAAGTGGTGGGCATAGTCAGAGACAGCCCTTCAAGCAGACTGCTCAAGAAGCAAACCAATGAAACCCCCTATCTGATTGCCTCCAGGGCATGTAGGCATGTTTCTGTAAAACCGGATGAGCATGGGCTGAGTTTAGCTTCCTCCAGGTTGTTGATGTGTGCAACAGTTGACTTTCACAAGTACGAACAGCCTAGAAACGATATGCTATTTGGAAATCTGAACAAAAGACAGGTGCATCAAAAGGACAGCACTCTGCATCTTGCTGTTCTTACTCTGGGACAAAATCACACCACTCAGGTCTCCCAAGAAGCTCCAGTCACATGAACATATGAAATGCCCTGTCCTAACTGAGGCTATTGGTCCATCTACGGGAACAGCATCTATTTCAATTATTCATATGCATCAGAGTCCTTCTTGGGTTAAATTTTTTAAAGGGATGGAACCTGGCATATTCTCTGTATAAAGTATGTGATCTAGGGCTGAGCTAGGGCTCAGCTATCCAATTCAAATGCCTACACACAAGGATATGCCTTAAAACCCAGCTAACCTATTAGCCCAGCTTTATCTAAACTCACAGATGGAGCTGTCTTGTCCCATTGTCTCCTGGAATTCTGCTACTCAGGAGCAAAAGTTACATGCTGCCAGGACAGTCTTTGGAATTGTAGGCTAAAAAAATAACTTTGTTCCACCTCTGCCTGCAATCTTTGCAGAGGGAAATGACATATTTAAAGCTGGGATTTTACTACCAACTCAGAGGCTACTCCATAAAAAAATCATGGAAACACACTTTCAGACATGCTATAGATCAGCTCTTCTCAAGCTGTCTGATGTGAAGGGCCAGTATTTTAGAGACTGGTATCATATTTGTGCTGTATTGCTTTGCTGTCTGGCAACTTGCCCTGGACAAGCAGCCAATAAAGTTACCCCGAAGACCACCACTTTGAGTAGTACTGCTAGAGATGGATGAATACACAGGAGATTTTCCATATTTGAATTTCTGAGACAGGTAACCTGGCTGGGGCAGTCCACCAAACACCAGATCTGGCTCATCAGAGAGGGCCAGCTCCATGACCTGATTTTCAGAGAATTATTCCTGAAGACACCATGTATGTGAAAAGGTTTCAGAAGAATCCATCACGCATGTAGCCTGTTCAAAGAACATATTTTCAGCTAGACCTGTCAGGCATCCAACTTCACAGTAACACTGATGGTGATGGATTCATGGATGATGCAGCTACATGGGAGTGCTTGAAATGCCCCCAGTTTTAGAGAAGTGAACCTCACCTTTTGTAGGAACACCAATCCAATTGAGGTAGCGTGTCAGCTTCTTGGAAATGTAGGTTTTCCCGCGAGCCGGGAGGCCGACCATAACAATCACAGTGGGAGAATTGGTCAGCTGAGGACCACATGCTGCAAGGGGTACAAAAGAGAAACACAAAGGGAAAAAGCGTCTGGTCAGACAACGTAGGATCACTTTTACAGATTTAATATTGAACAAGCCAACTGGGATAACCATTACTCCTTGGCAAAGGGAAGCAAAGAGCCAAGAGGCCAGTCTGCATATTAGGAATCCCCGGCTCTAACTAAGCAGAAGGCAGCTACAGCAGTTGAGGGAAACCAATTTTCACCCCACGGTAGGTTGCACTACATCATTTTCAGTCACAAAAAATAAGGCAAAAAATCATCACCAGAAGTTACCTCCAGTTGCAGGTCCCAAACTTGGTGGTAGCTTTGCAGGGACTGGTGAAGTTTGGAAGGGGAGTTATCCACTATTCCTGGCCTCCAGAAACATTACATATATATTTGGGGGGCAAAAAAAAAAAAGACCCTAACAATTTAAAAAACGGTCTGAGAACTTTAGGGGAGACTAAAATTTCCCAGGGGCTGCACACAGCCCTTGTGATTCCCACTCCTCTTGGAGCTTGCCCTCCTGATAAACTCATTTGATGGTCAGAAGAAAACCACTGTCTCTCAACTGCAGTCCTGCTGTCTCCAATACAGAAAGAATGCTAATCCACTACGTAGAACTGTTGCAAGGATTACCAAACTAACGTACACAAATCATTTTGCACAGTGACAAAGCATTACACAAAACACAAATCCTATTGTTACATACTTGGTCTCTCCAAAGACCAAGGAGCTGGGGAAGACAACAGCTTCTGATTTGTCACAGATCTGCCCTTCTGCTCTGGCCTTGAGACGTAACTAAGACATTAAAAACTGCAAAATCTTCTGACTCATGATTACAACAGACACGTGCCAGACAAAACAGACACTGCAGAGGGACTGAAAAAGAAAGCATAGTATGGCAGCCAAGATCTCATAGTCCCCCACACACAAACACACACTATCACACCCATCCAACTTAGTGCAGGCTTGTTTGTATATGGCATGGCTACGGATGCTATTGTCATTTTTCCTATTCATGCATGCCAAGTACAGCATTCTAGAATTCTAGCCTTCATGGAGGGGTGGGCGACTCTAGTGGGGGGGAAATTTTTGAACCTGTGCTTCACAGTAGGATGTGTTTAGCTCAAAATCAGTCCAAAATAAGTCTCAAAAAGTCACCAGATGTCTCCTGTCAGTTTCTAATTCAGGATTTTTTGCTGATTTGTTGTCTTTCAGATGGATTCACTGGCTGGTAGAGTTAAAAGACAAATTACTGCCACAGGTGGCTCTTAGGGTCTTCTTGCACTCCCTCCCCACAAAAATATGAGGGTTCCAGGGGTTACAAAAAGAGTTAGGGCCGTATCTATCCCACAGGCTGCAGTTTAATCGCCTGTGCCTTACAGATCTTTAAAACAGAACAAGACTTAAAAATCCATGCAACATTTACTGTCACAATTTCCCAAGCCCATCGGAGAAACAGCCTACACCAGGCAAACGTTCCTTCTCTGTGAGCAGCCATTTCCGCTAGGTTGAACCTACTCTCCCTTTCAGGTGCCACTTGGTACTACCACTCAACTACTCTCCAGCTGGCTGTTACAAGAGCTTGCAGAAGTTACTCTTTTTTGGACTATACCTCCTTGTTCCTGAACATGCTAGCTAAGGGGATTTTGGGAGCTTCAGTCCCAATAAGGAACTGTTCCTCAACAGAACAGAAACCTGTTTACAGGCAACATACATTTCCCTTTCTCTCCCTCTACTGCAACTTCCTCAAACCTGATGTGAGAGGTATTTGTATCTCTCGGGGCTTGGTCCTATCCAGCACATCCCTATAGCAACAACAACAAGCAAACACATTGTACAGCACATGAGAGCATGACAACCAAAGGATGCATCAAACTGCCCTTGCCACCTCAGGGGAAAACAAATTCAGGGGAAGAAGATGAGCAGCTGGCACCCTGTCTTAAGCGATGGCACACCAAATGCCCAAGGGAGTTTTGAGGTGGAATGATGCCAAGTCCAGGAAAAATCCATGCCTTGCTTTTCTTGCATTCCAAGCATCTTTGGAGTGAGGCTTTGGTTGGGAACAAAAAGTTCCAGATTCTTAAAGACAAATGCAACCAGCCAGCATATGAAAGAGTCTTGCAGCCTGTAAATATCTATGAGAGAATTGTTTGGTAAGAAATTGTTCTATAAAGCTGTGCTGAACTTGCCGAATTGGAAACTCAGGATGCAGGCTGCTACTAATTATGGTTATGGCTTGAATAAAGAGTTGACTTTCTACAAACAGGCAAAGCCTTATGCACACCAAAAATGAGCAGAATGCATTTCAGCCAGCTTACTTTGTTTCAGAGAATGGAGTAACCCATTCAACCAAGGCAGACAGATTCAGCCAATGCAAACTAGCTCAGAATACTGATACAGAATGTTTTGTTGCTTTAAGAAAAAAAGAACTAGTTTTTGCAATGCTTGAGGGGGACAGAACTCACAGGCAACCTCCTGAAATGAATGAAAACCATACAAGAGCATCTCCATGCAGAAAACTAATGAAGGTTAGAATGCTTCCATGCATATAAACAGAAGGATCATTCACTGATGAGTAAATGCAACCACCAAGTACTCATTAAGATTAAGAGAACAACAATGTAGAGGGGGAAATGATGTCAGGTGCTGCTATCATCACCATTGTTGTAGCTTTCTGAGTGTTCACGGAAATACTTGATTTGGTCACTTATAGGTTTTGCATTAGGCAGCTGCCATCCCTTCCCTAGTAGTCAAATCAGGCTTTCATGCAAAACATTGCATGCAACCCAAGAGCATCTCTCATGGGACTCTTGAGCCAGCTTTCCCGCTTCCCTTCTGAGCAATGCAAAGAATGCCTGGGTGATAAATATTAACTAGAAGTGCAAAGTGAAGGGGGGAGCTGATTTCTCCACCAATTACTCCCATACAACAGTCTTTTCTCCCTGTATTTGCACCACAATGCAGCTATGAGCTAGGAGGACTCCAGCAGTGGTGCCCAGCCTGACCTCTAAGCCCTCATTTTCACTATCGGCACCAATTACTAACCAGGAGACGGGGTGAAGGCAGATTTAATTAAACCCTCTCCTCTGCCAAAGCTGAGATATAAAGATTTGTGGCCAAGTGCACTGGACATTGAAATATTACTGGAAAACTGCAGCCAATGTGGTTGCATAAGCACTTACTTCCATGAATGCTTTATTCCTGTGGTGCCCCAATTTCTGAATCTCTGTCTCAGTCTGATCTAGAGATGCAGGTTAAATTTCCTCTCAAAGCACAGAAAGCCTTCAGGCTTCTCCAAAAATTTTTTTGGAAGGTCTTCTGAATATGATTCATGCTAGCCTTGATCAGGAAGTGCAAAATTTTATTAAACATACTCTACAAGGAGTCAATTTACTTGCCAGGACAGGATGACACTGAGTTGTGTGCACTCTAGCACAAGAAACTATAAATTTCAAGAGGGTTGCGAAGTAAAATACAATAAGGAAGAAAATGTTCATAAAGTGGCAAAACAACTTTCTTCTGCTGCTGCAGGTGAACTCCTATGCTTCAGTGATCCAACAACAGAATTTTAAGGAACTGTCTCAAAATGGTACAAAGGAAGGCAACCAACAATCCAACTAGTGATATGCACATTTCACTTAATGCTGTAGACACACCATTCCACAATAATAACACATCTAGGAGACCAAGACAATTCTCCCTCCCACCCACCCAGAGCTACAGAAAACTCTGTTCAAACTAACCTATGGCTTTACTCACTCCATCTGCCACACGGAACAGGTTAGAAGAGTTCCACTTCTAATTTTAAACTAAGTACAGGTTAGCATTATGTCTGAAATTAGACAGACTGATAATCAAACCTAGGTTTAGGGCATTGTAGTCAAGACTAATCATAAATTTAGAATTCAGACATAACCCTAAATTACACTTAATTAGAAGTGAAGGTTCCAGTCTTCTTGTGGCCATGACGGGATTTAATGGCAAACCACTGTTCAGTATTATATCCAGCGGCAGCTGGTCCCTCCCATGTCAGTGGAACAGTGAATCAAGTCTGGGTTTCAGTCCAAGTCTGGGAGGAGCAATCCAAGGTGCTTTGATCCTATCTGTGTGGTAGAGGTCAGCATGATAGGTAACTCCTTTGAAGCCAAGCTAAATCACCAAGGTTACCACTCACCTACATAGTAGCTGTAAGCCAATACTCACTGTGTCTGAGCCAGGCCAGTGCTTTTCAGCAAGAAACCTGTTCTCCCACAGGAGGCATAAACAGGACAAATTCTATCTAAGTGTGCTTCTTTACTTTCTTGGATATTTTTCCCTAAAAAGTGCAGATGTTTAACAATTCTTCAAATGTACTAAGCCATACAAGAAACTGAATTTGCTGATCATGCAATACACGGAGTGATGGTTTCTGGATTCTTCTGTTTGCTATAACGTGTGTCATAATATGCGACAGATGTGGTCCTCTAAATCAGTGCTATTCAAATGGTAGTCCATGGACTAACATAGGACCAGAAGCCATCAAGTTACCAATTCCTGGAGAGTTTCCTGGGAAAGAAAGAACTCCCAATGGGCCCATATAGGAAACTAGTCCCTGATGCAATGGGGAAAGAAATTGCTCACTCTACACATCACATAGCCTAAAAGGCTATTTGCTACTAAACCCTGTTGAAACAAAGACCTAAACCAATTGGGGGACTCAACTACAGCAGCTCCTTTGAATAACATGTTGCTCCCATTATTTCAAAGAGTTTACTCTGCCGAGACTAAAATCTGGGTTTAAGGAAAGGCTGTTAAATACTTATTAAAATATTTATTATTATTTGTTCAGTATCTCTTAGCCTGCTAGTGCCCCCAAAGTGCCATACAACAAATAAGAATTGATAAAAGCATTCTCTAAAAACAAACCAAAACTATTTTAACAAACAGACCATTAACACAATAGCAAGAATAAATTGTGGTTTTATAGCCCAAAAGTCATACAAAACTGTGCAACCTTGGCTGCCCACTAGAACCTAAAAAAGAATAGTGTTAAGTTGCATGAAAGAAAGCAGGATCTCTTGTCCCGAGTACTATAGCTATATATTTAATATGCTAAATATAGTTTTTTACTAGATTATAAAGTGGATAAAGAAGCAGAATTAAGATTCTCTGATCATTAGATTCTAATGCGATAATGACAGAAATAATGAGATCTGAATATCTGCAAACTTTCTACTAAAATATTTTTAAAAGTGGGGGACCCTCTCCCACTGGTACGTAAGCATGAATCTTGTGTGTGCATGTACATGCAGACACACACGTGGTCCATGCAGAGCTCACACAAGTAACTTAGAAGTGAGCTCACATGGGTTCAATGCAGCAAAATGCCTCTCATTCTCTTTCTCTCCATCCTCATCCCTCCGTCCCTCCTCCCACCTAGATGTCTCAGCCCATTAAGCCAGCAGCCAGCACTAACGTGGCTTTGGAGATCCTACGTGGGCGACGTGCAATCTGACAGAAAATGAATGGATCGCCACTAGGAATTCTGACTAAGGCACTCTCCACAGCCAGCCAGCCAGCCAGCCACCCTCTTGCTAGGAAGAGGAGGAGTCAGGGAATTAGGTATCGCTCACACACCAGACACACACAAAGCCAGAAGCCGTCTGGGGCCAGCAAAGCGCGTGATGCTTTTAAAGGAGAAGTCACTCCCTCTCAGCTCTTCCTGGTTTCAAGCAATTTGCATCAGTTAAGAACCCCCAGCGTAAGCCTGAATATATACTCTTCACCATTATTTTGAACCTTCCACATCTTTATTTGGAGGACAGTGTTGTTTCCCAACACTGAGCAAGGCTGGGGGCAGGAGGAGACAGTGAGCTAAGAAAACCTGGAGAAATTCACTAAGAAATCCCAAAGAATCCAACACACCAGCACAAGAACCAGAGATGCAGGGTACACATTTTTCCAATGCAAAAAATTTTCTGCAGAAAATTTCCCGTATCCTATATAGAGAGACATTTATCTATAGTTCAAGCATTGAGAAACCCCAGTGCCCATGGTAGAAATGAAAAATAACAAATGCAACCTCTCCCTGTACAACTATACTGTGAAGTAGACAAATATGCAGTATAGTGAAAAAGGATGTACAACTAGTTGCATTGAATCTTAATTCTTCTCAGCCTGAAATGGAACTGATGTAGAATGACTGAGTGAAACTGAAAATACTATAGCTATACTACCAGCCAAAGAAAGCTTAACTGGATATAAATATGTACAGGTACAGCTCTCTTTAGGTTATTGCTGAGTGTCTCCAAGTCATTTCTGGCTTATGATGACCCTAAGGTGAAACTATCACATGGTTTTCTTACCAAGATTTATTCGGAAGAAGTTTTGCCTTTGCCTTCCTCTAAGGCTGAGAAAGTATGACTTGATCTTTAGGTATGTATCATTTAAAAATCTTGTTCTTTCAAGTGTAGCCATGGTTTAAGCACTGGACTACAACCCTAGAGACCAAGGTTCAATCCCCTGCTCAGTCATGGAGACACACAGGATGACCTTCTGGAAAACCCACATCACTGACAAGAACATATGGAAAACCCACATATACCAGAGGTGCTTGACTAAACCCAAAAATGGGAACCCGCAAAACAATAATGCTGTCTATGGAACTGCTAAGATCTCAAAGGCTATAAAACGTTGGCATTCTGTGATTTAACAGCACTGTCTTCATTTTCTCTTGAACAGCCACTAATCTGATGAAGAAATCAATTGGACAGCTCACTGAACATTCATTTGAAAAAGTGATGAGCCAAATCTATCTACATATGTATCTCATCTATGCTCCCCTGCTTCACCTTCAATTTCCACAGTTCTGCCACAAGCAGCAAAGGAGGTATAGCCATCCACTGTGAGCCTTTCTGAAAACCATTTTTATACTGAATGGACACATCCAGTTAAGATTGCAGTCATAAATCTTTCATAGACACCATAGAAATACACATTTCTAAATATATATATGTACACACACACACACATGAATAGATTCAATCAAGGAAGCCACAACCATGTATCTGCTAAGACCTGAGCAGGACTGTTAATAAGAGGATGCTCTTCAAGGTGTCATTCATAAGGTCGTCACAAGTCAAAGCCGACTTGGCAGCAATTAATAACAAAGACACTAATCCCCACTGAATTCAGCAGACTTACTTCCGATTGAACAGGCCAGTAACTGTGCAGCATGGCAATAAGCTGCTTACCTGAAAGAAAATCACACAGAAGTGGATGTGGCCTACTTTGGAGTAAATATGTCTCCGATTGGGATGTTTATGCATCTTCAGATACAGGGAAACTTTGTTCAGTTGCACCTAACTAAACTGATCTCCCACCAGGAAAAAAAAAATCTTTAAAGCAACTTCTTTCCTCACAGCGCAAAACTCTATATTTATCTACTCAGGACTGTTTCACCCAGTTTACTAATACATTTTCCAAAGTAGATGTAAGCATGATTGCAGCCTAAATTATACCACACACTGATAGAAGCCCAACAGAAACATTTTATTTTTTCAAAAAAGAAATCTGAAAGGAAGTGAGCATGACCCAGCCAAGTACAAGCACATGAAAAGTTTCACAAATTTCATCAAGAGAATATCTAAATTGTATCCCTACAGAGTTCCCCTGCTATCAGGGGATGAAAGGGTTTTAGATGGATACCTGTCCAAAATATCTGGACAGCACCTGACCAGGGAAGGTTGTTCTAAAGGATGTATTCTTAGTGGAAAAGTAATACTGCAGCCTTAACCATATGCTTAAAATGCCACCTTTAAAAGTGGCTTTTAAGGTGTTTTTTAAATCTGTGTTTCGGTTTTTATACGCACATCTCATTGTACTTCTTTCTGGGAACCCTGTTGGGAAGAAGACCAAGTGATCATTACTTTTAATAAAGTATGTAAGCGACAGATTGAAGCACATGCAGTCCCTGGACTGCAAAGTGGCTGCCTAAAGACATACAGCCCCAAACTGCTGACAAATTTTCACTGCCTGCGGGATTTTCATGAGGAGGAAGCGGTCCTTTCAGGACAACAGAGCCATCCATTTCAGCTTCCTCTAAAGACACTAGAGGAAAGTCCAGTGGGATTCACCTGGCAGCATTATTCAGCCACTTGCAAAAACCCTGGCCAAAGAACCGAAGCACAGAGAAACCAGCTCAGCTTCATTTATCCTCCCTCTTTAATCCAATATGCATTTATTTGAAAGAGACAGGCCATGTGTGCAAAGGGTCCCAACAACCATGGGAAAGGGAGGATCGCTTATATTCTCCCTCTCTCTCTTTGACAATCCTTCCCTCATCCGTAGCAGACTTGAGGTACCAGCCGGCAGCTGGCTTAGCCACACTGAAAGACCTAAAAAACTGGTCACGATACTGAGCAAGGAGAAAAATGAATGGAGCATGGTTTCTTTCCTTCACCCGCAACTCAGTGAAACATTTCAGTACTGCTTTAGGGACAGCGTTGCTTAGGAGAATGATAGTCACTTCATTGTTTTTTTAAGGCAATATAAAAGGAGAGGTTTGACTGAGATTAGCTGAATGTCAAGTATATGAATTCATTCATTCAACTCAGGATTGTCAGGAAAAGCCAAACGTTTGCAATCCCAAAGGCAGAATAACCTCAAACTTACTTTGTAGGACTGAAGAGGGAACTGAAATATCATCTGGCCTGGATTCCAGGATCTGTCATAGTCAGCTACATGTTTGGAACTGCATTTTATTAGAAGACTTTGCAAACAAGGTTGTGTGCACTGAGCCTATTTTAGGTCAAGGAAGGGAGTGGCCCTCAAGTTGGCTGAGCAGCAAGTAGCCTACCCATGCAGCTAGGTCCACTTGTTAGGTCATCAGCATTATTTGACATCTTCTTATGGTGCACTCATGCTCTGCTTCTGCTACACAGACTCATGCTTGTGGCACATTATGATCTGGTGTGCAGAAATTGATCAGCATTCATATGTGTGGGAGTCACTGTGTGCCAGTTTAGTTTCTGCAGCGGAGATCAGACTAGATATCTGTGGGGTGCACAGCAGCAATGCACCTATCTTTCCTTCACACACACCCCATTCTTGTCTCCTTTGGAATCAGAACTTTTACCCCATATGGATGCAGCAGTCTTTCCGTCTGGGAAGGTGCTATTTTTTTTTTTCAAGAATACAAAGAAGCAATCCCACTGAACGGTTCAGGAGAAGCTGTGCACGCTTGTAAGAATGAGCAGGGTGAGCCAGGGACTGGAGGAATACGGGGAGAAAACGAATGAGGTTAACAGCCAACAGATTCAGTGGTGAGACTGCAAGGTTCAGCATCCTCGGCTATGACACCAGAGGTGGGGAAAGTGCTCTCCCAAGGCTGTTTTCATAGCCCTCAACTGCCTCCCCCCAAAAAACAAAACTGCCGTTCCTAGAAGCATCCAGGATTAGCAATTGCCCTTTTCAACAGATTTTAACACAGACACACCACCGCTGGTTAGCGCAAAACATTCCCCTCTTTCAAAAGCAGAATTCCATCCCCTTCCAGGTCTTTGTCCTAGTCTTCTGGTATTTTGAGCAAGGTATGTGGTCCCTGCCTTGAGACGGCCTCTGGGCCGAAAACTGGCCTCCAAACCAGAGGCACTGCTGCCTTTCCACTTCAGCGAGAAGCGCGGTGGCTCTCTCTGCAGGGGTGAGACATTCGACAGCCATTCCTGCGCCTCGAGGGAGCACACAATCCCCCCGCCACCAGGGAAAGGCAGTAGGCGGGAGGGAGCTCCAGGCAGGGCAAGCTGGGGGCACTACCTCCTATAAACCCCCGCCCCCCTAAAATTTCCCTTCAGTCCCCAAATTTCCAGCACTGCAAAGACTTAGAACTTCCGCTGAACCTTCTAAAAGCATCCAAAGAGAAGGGGCTCGGTGACCGAGGGACTATGAATCCTGCCAATACAAGGGTTTTAACAGCGGTGCCCAGAATTTCACTCTGCTGGAAATTTGGAGACTGAGGGATAATTTCACGAGGGGGGCATTCTTGAGCTGGCCAACGCCCCCATTTTGCCGCTACATTCCCGGCCCAGCTTCCTCTCCTTCGCCGTTTTCTAACATTCTGGGCCGCCTGTGTGCCCCCCCACCCGAGGCAGAAAATGCGCCCCCTCAGCCGTCCCCCACCGCTTCCTTTCACGGCACAACGAGGTGCCCGCGGGTAACGTAATGGCGGTGGGCGGGCGGGCGGGCGGCTGTTATGGCGCGGCCGGCCGGGCCAATGGCGGGGCTGAGGCGGCCCCCGACGCGGCTCCAGCGGCCCAGGGAGGGTCCTTCTCCTTCCCCTGCCCGCTCTCCCCCTCCCCACGCCCGGCCCGGCCGCCGCCATGCGAGGCGTGCGCTCCCTCACAGCCGCAGCGCCGGCTCCCTCGGGCGGGCGGAGGAGGAGGAGGAGGCGTGGCCGCCGGCACGCGCCTGCGCACCCGCGCGCCCGAGAGAGCATTTCAGGTCAGCCGCATGGCCCGAGCGGCCGCGAAGAAAGGAAGAGGAGGAAGCCCCGGGCCATCTCCGCACTAGCGTGTTACAGCGCGACGATTCCACTTTCAGCCTCCTATGGAATCCCGGGGCTTGCAGTTTAGCGAGGGGCCCGAAAAAACCCCAGGATGCCAGAGGAGGTTGAAAGTGGAATCGTCGCGCTGTCACACGCTAGTGCGGAGATGGCAACCGTCCCTGCCACCGTTTTCTGTCGCCGCCCGGGAAAGGAGAAAGCAGGCGCGGGAGGCGAGCGCCCCGCAGACGTGCCTTTTTCCGCCGCCCCCTGGTTTTCCCGCGCGCAGGGATGGAGAGGAGAGAGGAGGGAAGCCCGGAGATCACGCCGGGCGCGCACCTGAGCCGGGCGCGCCCCCGCGGAGCCCGATCCACAGGCGCCGGGGGTCGCCTGAGCTGCTGCTCCCTGCTCGATGCCTGAGGCTCACCCCACCCCGTCCCCTCCCGTGTCTCTGCCCCCTTCGGAGCCGGAATTTTCTGCCTTACGCGCACTCCCACCCACCCACCCACCCCCAAAAAAGAAAGACCCGCAGTCGCGTTTGCAGCGATGCACGCCCCCCAGTTCAAGGCATGGCTGCACCCCAAGGTCTCTCCTCCCGACACAGCAACGCTCAACGGGAAATCGGATCCGGATTTCCCTGCTATTCCTCGGTGCCCTGCCCCGATGCGCACGCAAAACCTCTCCGAGCCCCCCAGCGTTCCTTAATTGCACGCTACCCCCCCCCAAAAAATCATCTCCAGTGTCCCATGCAGGCCCCCTGTCCGCCCAGAGTCCCCCCCCATGCAACCCCGCTAGGATAGCGCAAATCCTCCGGCGCACCGGGTCGGATCCCTCCAAGGTGCGCGATCCTTCTCCCCCCCTCAACCCCATTTCCCCGTCGCTACGGACCGCTTTTCCTCTCCCCTCGGTTCCAAACGGCCCCCAAAGGGCGGTAAGCGCCCCTCTGCTTACTCACATCGGTGGGGCAGCGCCGGGTGATTGTCCGGGGGCAGCCAAATCTTCTGGATCCGGCTTTGCGTCAGCTCCATGGGCATCTTTACAGCCGAGGTCTTCGGGGCGCGCTTCGGCTCCACCTTGGGGTTGCGGATGCAGCCGGAGGACGGGGAAGAGGCGGAGGAGGAGGAGAGGCGGGACGGGGAGGTGGTGGAGACGGAGAAAAAACCGAGGATAACAAAAGGGGGGTCTTTTTCCTCTCTCTTTTTAGTTCCTCCCCTCTTTTCTGCTCGAGTCTTTCCAAGAACTTGTCAAAATCTGAGATCAGAGGTGAATAAATCACCTTTTCCCAAATATACAGGTTATTTTTTTTTTCCTGGGGTGGGGAGGCAAAGGAGGCGCCTCTTTAAACCCAGGGGATCAACGGGCGGGAACAATTTCCTTGCGAGGACCAGGAGGGAAAAGGGATAGCGCGGCTCCTTCCCGGCGATCTGCTCAAAAGATGCTCCGCGATCGGCTCCGCTCGCCAGGCTGAGACTCGCTTCCTGCCTCCCCGGCGCGGTATTTCAAGAGGCCGGCCGGCAAACGGGCGTGACGTCACGGGCCTCGCTCCGCCCCCTCCTCCTCCTCAGGGGCGGGGGGAGAAATTCCTGTGAGCTCGCTCACGTTCTGAAGGAGGAAGCGGGAGGGGCCGGGGGGAGGCCGTCGCCGGGCGTCTCGCGGCTGCCCCCTTCTGGCGCCTGGCTGAACTGAAAGCCGGCCATTCACTCCGCCTGGAGACAAAGGGAGAGCAGAGCGTTCCGGAAGGAAAGAGAGAGACCTTATCTGCACTAGCCTGTTATAGCGCTATTATTCCACTTTCAACATCCTATAGAATCCTGGGGTTTGCAGCTTAGGGAGGGGCCCTAAGCCAGGCCCCTCCCTAAACTGCAAACCCCAGGATTCCATAGGATGTTGAAAGTGGAATAATAGCGCTATAACAGGCTAGTGCGGAAGTGGCCAGAGAGAGGGCGTTTGAAAAGAACAAATATAATTATCTCTAGCCTAGCCTGTCTTAGACAGGAGGAGTTACGGGTGCAATCCGGCGGCTTGACTTAAGCCTCTTCCAGTGCTGCCTGAATTCTTTCGGAAATACTTTGCAAACTTTGCAAATGTCCAGGAAATGTGTGTCATGGTTGCAGAAATGAGCACTCGAGTGCTTCCGCTCGGACTGGAAAGGAGAGTATAGAGCAGTCCTGTGCATGCTTACTCGGAAGCAAATTTCAGTGCATTCAATGGGGTTTTACTTGTTTAAATCTTTTTAAATTATTTTAATTCTACGGTTAGTTTAAATTACGTTTTAAATCCTTGTATTATTTTAATTTCAATTAATTTTAACTCTTAATTTAATTTTAATTTGTAAGCCACCTGAAGCCCCACACTGGGGGAAAGAGAGGATAATGGATATTTATTTATATATATTTATAAACATAGGAACATATAGAGGCAGGATGGCTAGTGGGTTGAGTTTTGGACTTGGATCCTGGGAGATCGGGATTCAAATTCCTGCTCAGCTATGGAAACCCACTGAGGAGGTCACACTCTCTCAGCCCAAGAAGAAGGCAATGACAACCCGTTTCTGAGCCAATTAAAAGGACACAACAATAAATATAACAACAGCAACATCCGTGTAAATATGCACTGGACTGCAGCCCAATAATGTACTCCTATAGGTATATACACAGCATAAGCTCCACTGAGTTAAATGGGGCTTATTCTCAAGTAAATGAATACAGAATTACAGTATAAAAGTGCTTAATTTTGGCAGGATAATGTTCCTCAAGGGAAAAAATAGACACATATCTATGCATTTACAGATTGTGTTGTAATATCCATTTATGTAGAACAAAAGTAATTTTCTAGGGAAGTTTTTTTTCCCTCTGATTTCTTGAGAGAATATTTCAGATGTTTGAAGATAAATTACCCAATTTTTGTAAATGAAAAAATACTAGAAATTAATATTAATGAAATCATACTGGATAATTAAGAGAGTAAGGAATAAATAATTAATTATTCACTTCTTGAGGTGGGATGGGTGGATTAAAGGGGGGTGGGGGTGGAGGGAGGAAAGAGGGATTTGATATGTATTACAGGAATTATCGGGTAAATACTATAAGAATAATGGTTATTATTGTCATTCCTGTGGTCATATATTTCCTTCTGCGCTTTCTCCACCCACTGTGGGGGTTTTTTAACCTAATTTTGGATATTAATAAAAATCAATTTAAAAAAAGAAATTAATATTAATGCAGAAATATACCTCGGTAAAATTTCATGGACTTACTCAGAGTTACTGTTTTAAATAATTACTCCCAACTTTGTCAGCTACAGAATCTGTATTTAAGGAACCTAGAACCTGGTCCCAGATTTGTAGAAACTGAAAGCAATTCAGCACATTTCCCAGTGAAATGGCAAGCTGCAAAAACGTTGTTTTGAAATAAATAGGTTGTGGGAAGTTTCAAGTGTTTCCCATTACAAGTATACTGTATAATCAAATAAGATGCAGCCCTTTGCATAAAAGTGAAATATTATGAAGACAACATTATGAATGCCATCTTATTTCCTGAAGAAGAAAACTCACTGAGACTTACGTCAGACTAAATATGTTTAGGACTGCACTGTGCATACACTTCCTGTATTCTAGGGAGGTACACGTAAAGATACCAAGTCTCAGAATCCATTAGAAGGAAATGAAACTTTAAAATAGACGGTTGAAATACTTAGAAACAACACAGTATAATGTACCCTTGCCTAGATTCCAAACGTATATATTCTGACTCTCTGAGGTTGTTGCTTCACCTTAGGATCACCATTAAGTCAAAAATGACTTGAAGGCACACAACCACAATGCAACAGACTATCACAGGGTCTTCCTGACAAAATTTGTTCAGAGGTGGGCTGGCCCCTGCCTTCTTCCAAGGTTGAGAGAGTGTACCACGCCCAAGGCCACCCAGGGGGTTTCCACGGCCAACCAGGTACCTTGATAAATTTTGAAGTGCAGGTATTTTGCACAACAGCCCCCAAAGCCACAACTCCAAGGAGAACGCAAGATGACGGGCAGCTGGCGTTAGTAGGTTGTTGTGGGTTTCCCGGGTTTTGAGGCCGTGTTCTATTAGTATTTTCTCCTGACGTTTCGCCCGCGTCTGTGGCTGGCATCTTCAGAGGATATTAGTGTTTCCAGGTCAGAACTATCCTAGACCCTGAGACTCGAGAGCAAAACCTGACAGATAGAGATGACTTCCCTTTGTCATACCATGGGACATTTGCAGGTGATGTTACAAGAGGCAACCCTGCTGAAGCCATTAAGGTACGTTCGGTCTAACAAACATGGAAAATATATATATGTACTCACTTTCCAAAGCAGTGCTCCCTCTCTCTCTCTCTCTCTCTAAGAACCCTCCTCAGGACCAGAAACAAGGGGCTGGACCCCGTGACCTTAATGTTGATCCATACTGACAAACTAGTTAAAGCAATTTGCACCTTAACTAGGACCAGGTCTTTTATAAAGCTAATGGATCTTATTTGCACATTGAGGGCAAAACCACTCCAGATTCTTTGGATTACAACAGGGATCGTTCATATTGAAATGCTATCATTCAGAAACCCCATCTTTCTTGCAGCAGCTGTGAAGATTGCACCTAACTTGAAGTAGATAGAGAGATTTGGAGGGGAGAGGGGAGGTGGCAGACAGCATCATTGGACACCCAACGCCACTGGAGAAAAAGACTAACCAAGGTGTAAATTTCTGTGGTCTAGAATCCACCTAACCACGTGCACAGTAATGATTAAGAGGCTTATAGTGCTTATGCCCTAGCTCTAGTGTTTCTAGAGAATTAAATACATCTCTAGCTAGTGTTAAATGCTCTTTAACAACGGAATGTACAGTAAAGCTCTCATGAGATTGTGCTGAAAACTTACACTCATCCCAAAGTCAGACCCAAGGAATATACGCAGAATTATAGCCTAGGCTGTCGGAGCATCCGCAGGGCTAGGTGTGCCTTTGCCCATTCTGCGCCTAAATCAATATAGAATTGGAGTGGAATTCTAATTATGCAACCCTCACCTAATCATGTTTACACACATCCTGTACCCACTATTTCTAAAAAAAACCCCAGCCATCTGAACCTTTCAACCAGGGATGCCAAGGGCTGAACCTGAAGCCTTCTTCATTCAAAGCTCTGCCACTAAGCTATGATTCTTGCAGATTCAGTACATAGGCTTGAACATGTTTCATGTCAGGTCATGCCATGTCTAATTCTCCTTTTCCTACTAACATGAGGAGTTGCAAAAACAATTCAGTGAGGATGTTTCTACCATGCATTTCATAGAATCATAGAGTTGAAGAGATTTGAAAATAAGGAAAAAAGAACTGAAACTAAAAGCGTTTCCAGATGATGTAATCATAGTTTTGGAGGATCCACAAGAATCAGTTCAGGTGCTGATGGAAACTTTACAAAGATACGGACTAAAAGCAGGTTATAAGATAAATAGAGAAAAGACAATGATGATGACGTTTAATATGACAAAAAAAGAGCAAGCGGAACTGGAGAGAAGATCCGGATATCAACTGACCAAGAAAACAAAATATCTGGGGATAACTATGACGAAAAAGAACCAAGAACTATTTGAAAACAATGATTCAAGAACATAGAAAGAAATTAAATGTGATATGGAGAAATGGAAAAATCTGAATTTATCCTTTTTGGGTAAGATAAATGCTTTTAAAATGTCTTTATTACCAAAGCTTATGTTCCTCTTTCAAAACCGCCCAATAATAGGGAAAGAGAAGATATTTAAGGAATGGGAAAAAGCCCTACAAAAATTTATTTGGCAAGAAAAAACCAAGAATTAGATTTAAAACACTCAAAGATGCCAAGAGAGAGGAGGACTTGACTTACCATCATTAAAAATCTATTACCATGCATGTTGTTTAGATTGGATCAAAGACTACATTCAGTTAGAAAACACAACCACTAAAGAGTTAGAAGAAATAAATAATAGATTTGGATGGCATGGATATCTATGTTATGATAGATCTACAGTGAATAAAGAGTTTAAAAACCATTGCATCCAGCCCCTCCCGAAACTGCAAACCCCAGGATTCCATAGGATGTCGCAAGTGGAATCATAGCGCTATAACAGTATAGTGCGGAAATGGTCATTGTGTAGTGTGAAAGGACCCTAGCTCCCACAGAGATCATCTCAGATCAAAACTGTGATGAAAAAGCTATCTTCCTTTTACAATAAACTAAAATTCACCTTTAAACTTTCTGTAGAGGCATGAAGGCCCAACAAAGGTAAACATGAGAAGGTGTGGAGAACGGGATTCCATTTTTCTCCAGCTTTGTTTTCTAGAGCTCAAAAAATGAGAAGGTTTTGTTTTGGGGTTTTTTTTGGCAGATTGGAAAGAAAGTATGCAATTTATCTCCATAGGAGCAGCAAAAGAATTTGGAAAGCAGAGGTGAGTTGCTGCACTGCTCCGGATGTTTTTGACCTACAACTCCCATAAGCCCTAGAGAACATGGCCGGGTGAGAAAATGATGGGAATTCCAGTCCATTGCTGAACAATGTTCAAAACAAAAGTGCGACATTTAGGAAAACCATTTTTAAAATGAGGACAGGAAACCCACTGGTACGTACGTACGGTGCCTCTGGACAGTGGCCAATACGGATACTGAAGCCCTTCCGTCCTTACAGTAATCAGATGCTGTGGGGCTTTTAGGCAAGAGAAGTCACAGTCATAGTCACAGTCACAGGAGTGCGTGAACATTGATGCCGTCCTGACTGGTAGGGCTGGCTGCCATTTAGAGTGCAGCTGCGTCATGAGGTGTATCTAATTATATTCTTGGTGGTGGCCAAGAACCATTCCATACACACCAAGCGTGGGTTTCAATTTTATCTTTCCCAGATGGCAGCCTTCTCCGAAGTCACGGAGCAAGTTGCTTGAAGCTGAGCAAATGCCCAGTTTGCGACCCAGTTTGTGCTAGGGGTTGGTGCATAAGAAGGGGAGAAAACAAAACAAAATCAGAAAACCAGGCATGCCTGAAACAGCACTTGATGATTCCTACCCGATGTCAGACGTTCTTTCTCTGTGCCCTGCCCATGTGGCAGGGCAAATCGTAAGGGTTTTCAACTCAGAAAAGCAACTATCATCAAAGCCCCTCGCTTCAGTCAAGGCCAGCCTTAATGGGCAGCAGAGCAAGGTTTCATTAAAAGGCAGCAAACTGTTAATTATTTAGCTTTTATGGCTGTATGATGGGTGGGTGGGTTGGTTGGTTGGTTGGTTGGCTGGCTGGTTGGTTGGTTGGTTGGTGACGCTACACTATCTCAAATTTAGCAGTGGTGTTTTCATATTATATATATTATATTTGTTTGCATTCCACTTTTTTCTCAAAATTAGGACTCAGAGCAGCTCAAAAGGCATAAAGTTAGAAGGGATTTTAAGGGCCACCTGATCCAATCCCCTGCCATGCAGGAATACCTAACTAAAGCACTTCTGAAAGAAGCCCGTTCAGTCTTTGCTTAATGACCTCCAAAAAAGGACAATTCACCGCTACCGCTATCCAAAGCAACCCATTCCACTATTTGACAGTTAAGAAATTCTTCCTAACAATTGGTATAATCTCTTCTTGTCATCTGAATCCATTGATCCGTATTGTAATCTCTGGATCAGCAGCAAACATGCTTGCTCCATCTTCTCTTTAATTACTTCTTGAATTTATACCCTGCCTTTTACCCGAGATGGGATCCAAGGTGGATTATGAAACATCTCTTCAGATACTTAAAGATGGCTATTATGTCACCTCTCAGTTTTCTTTTCTCCAAGCTAAACATACCAAGATCCCTAAATTGTTCTTCATTCAGCTTGTTTTACAAAATATGAGAGGAGAGATTGCTGCTTTAAGGAATCTACTGTTTCATCTGTAATCCTCTTTAAAGGGAATAGCAATGGACAGGAAGGGAATACGAGGAGATGTGAGGGTAGGAAAAAAGGCTGGTACCGTCGCCTGGCATCCTTGCATCCTGGCAAGTGCTTCAAACAGCCCCGAGCAGCCCCAGTCCTGCCCTAGCATTCCACAATATTTACTGACTGTGAGACCTGCTATTATAATTTTGCCCCAATATAGGGTTACTCTGAGGCCTTGTGGGAAGTGAAAATGGCTGTACCTGGTAAAGGGTGTATCACAGGGCCCTTCATCTAGGGCTTCCCGGAATTAAGAGCTGTCCCAAGTAAAGATGGGAAGAACAAGGGTTCCTTTCAGTTCTGAGAGATATGGAGACATGCTTTAGTATACTAGGACAGGGTGGAGAATACCTTTCATTCCAAGGACCCTCTTCCATTTTTGAGATATTCTCAGGGGTTAGACTCCAGCGGAACCAGGCAACCAGGGCAACCCGGGGTTAGACTCCAGTGGAACCAGGGCAAGACCAAAAATGCCATCTTAGTCTTGCGTAACGTGCTTATTGCAAGTAGCTAAAGCTGAGGAGGTGTGGGAGGGCAAAACTTTGTATAAAAACCAAAGGAATTGCTAAATAATGGTGCAATAGGATATAGTCACTCAGCCTCAAGGCCTGGGGTTCCCTATCCCAGGACTAAGAGGGGATGGCAGAGGCTTGGCAGTAAGCTGGTGCTTTGAGAAAGATCTACCATAGTAGTGGGGCATATTTGTGTTGTCCACCTCAGCCACTGCCTCATTGAGAATAAGATGTTGCCAAGGATGGCAAAGAAAGAAAGAGGCACGTATCCTGAAACACATGTTGTAACTGGCATACCTTCTTATAGTAATATCCTACACAACCACTGAGGGTGCTCAAGCAGACTAGGATTCTGCTTTAAACATCAAGGAGACTAGGGCCATTTCCACATGACGTCGCCGTCCCGCAATAGGGATGTGTTGCTGCCGGTCCATGAGTCGTGCTTCTGCATGATGTCATTCCGGTCCCGCTGCCAACGCATCCCCATCCATCACGATTGCGGGATATTCCATTACCAGAAAAAATCCGGTACTGGCCCCTGTAATCCGGTAATGGCCATGGGTGGCCGTGCAGAAAGGGAGGAAGTGCAATCTAGGCGCTTCCTTCCCCGGTGCAGCACGGGCAGTGGCCAGCTGCACCGGGGAAGGAAGGCGCATGTCGCTCACACTACCCTTCCGCAGCAGAGGGGAGCGTTTGATGACGGAGGCAGGTAAGGTGCAGAAATGGCCTAGGATTCAGAAAAAAACTAAAATACACCTTTTTTTTCATTAATATACATATATCTCCGTGTGTGTGCGTGTGCACGCGCGCATGTGCATGCATGTGTGCTAACTTTCTTGGTACACACAGCTGTCTAACAGGATGATTTATTTTTTAATCCTCTTGGGTGAAGCATGTCACAAAGTTAGCCTATAAAACTGGCTGGAGTCCTGTAGGTTTATCCCAACTAGAGCAGACTCGTTGAATCAGTTGTTGAATAATAAGTCAATCTGCAGGTAAACTCAACTGATTCAGTGGCTATATTCTAAGGACTAAGAATAGGATTTAAACCACTGATTTATTGTTGTTGTTGTTGTATGCCTTCAAGTCATTTCTGACTTATGGTGACCTGAAGGCAAACTTATCACAGGGATTCCTGAGGCTGAGAGTGTGTGACACACCCCAGGTCACCCGGTGGGTTTCCATGGCCGAGTAGGAAATCGAACCCTGGTCTCCAGGGTTGTAGACCAACACTGTAATTGCTATCCTACGCTGGCTCTCAGACAACTGATGGCAGCATGTAAATAAGCACAGCAGTTTTGAAAGCAGGCAGGTGTTAGCTTTTCCCATTTCTCTCTAATATCCATAATATATTTTTCTTGAGCAGATATTTTAAAAAGCATCTATCCTACACTTTCCACATAAAATGCCCAAAGATGTATTCAATAAAATTGCAAAAAATGCTATAAAAGAATCATAAAATAACTTTTTAAAAAAGATAAAGATGCTACACGTGTGTGTGTGTGCTAAAGACCTAATTCACTAAAATGTGGAGAGGGGAACCATCCTTTGTCTTTTCATTCTTCTTCTTTCAGGTTCTTGTGAAAGGCACTGTTCTAATTCTCTTCTAATTCGCAGACATTGCAGCCATCTAAATTTGCTGGACAGCAGATTTTCACTTTCTCAGTTCCTGTGCGTTGTGCCAGGTGATCGGTGCTGCCGCCGTACCACAACTCAAGGAGATTTGCCCAGGAATGAAACCCCCTACTGATTTAGAAAGCAAGAGGCCGGCCAAAGAGAAAGCAAAAGGTGTCAGCTGACTCACTCTGTGGCTCTGGCACGTTTCTCACGTCCCACATGATTCCACTGGGGAAGACCTGTCACTCAGAGCGGGATGCAGACGCAGCAAAACCCAGGAGGCAGAGAGGACCACTTCTCCTCACTCCCCTTCTTAGCCTGATCACCAAGCAAGCACGAGACTCTCTCATGCCATTCTCTAGTTCTTCACTCCAGGATTTGCTGGCAGCCGAGCAGCAGGCGTGTCCTGGCAAGATGTCCCGAAAACTGCTACTACCCAAAATGTAAGCCACAACACAAATTGCTTTTTCATCAGGACTTCCTGCTGCTTAAGCAAAATGGGGCATCGCAAAGGTATGAAAGTTCACAAATGATACGCAATTGGGGGACCTGGGACACCTCTAGAAAAGGTGCAGAAGAGTAGTTTCCATCTCGCTTGTATGTAACCTCTTTCTCTCACTTCCCGGCAAGTCTGCTTTCAAAAATGCATATTCTCCACGGAGTTCTCACTCACTATTCCACTTCATCTTTTTTCCCCTATTCTCCTCCATCCTGTTTTAGAAATGTATGCTGTAAGCATCCAGGGGCAGGGATTTATTTTGTTGTTGTTTACAATTCTCACCACAGACAGTGATAAAAATAAATTAGAATACAGTACTACAGTCTTGCCATCAGGTGATTCAGGGCCCTGATTATTTTTGGCACAGTTTGACAGGGCTGGGGTCGGGGTAGGCAACTCACACAACATCCTGGGTGTGCCCAGAACTTAGAAAAGCTACCTTTTAAACTACAGCTCTCAAAATTTCCCAATCATTTCCCAGTCCCCCAGAATACATTTTTGACCTTTGGAGTTCCCTGATTCAGGGCATATTCATCACAGACGATCTTTATTCCACTGTCAACTAAAGAATTTAAATTGACAGCATACACAGACAATATATGACCCGAAGAATTGCAGATGTGCAGGTTGCAGTGTGCAGATGTGTCGTCTTAAATGTCGCGGGGGTAACGGATGCTAATTATATCAAAGTTATGAAATTGGTGAAAAATGCAAATTTTAAAAAAGATATGCAAAAGTGGAGCTGATGAAGGGTAATGACATTCCTTGCCATTGGTCTGTGATTGAGTCTTGAAGCTTAACTGACAATTAATGCTAATTAATAGGTGATCAATGCAGGCCACACCCAAATTCCTGGAAGCACCACCAGCTCTCCTTTTCCCTACCAGAAGCGAAGTAGAACAATCTATGATGCAGCATCAGTGGCTTTGCACCCCGACTGGTAAGTTTTGTGTCCTGCCAGCACTTGGAATCACCCCACCCTCTATTTTTTTCCTTGGAAACTTCAAATAGGTAGTAAAAACAGATGGGTTAGCAAGATCTTCATGTGCTGCCCAAAACAGCTGCAAAATGGGCTGTGTTGTTTGGCATGATAAATTACAGAATTTACTGAATCAGACTGCTGGGTGGTTACTCTGTTTCTTATCTATCCAGCCTGCAAGGAGCTCTGGTGGGTCTTTTTATCTTCCAACACTCCTGGGAGATGGATTAAACCAAAGGATGCTGACAGGTTCCAGAGGCTACTAGAGAACGACGAGTCTTTTACCCAAAGTACAACATTCAGTCCTCTCTTCCGCAAAATATTTTAAACCTGTTCTTTGTGGAATACGTGGTTTTCAGAATTGTGTACGGGGATGCCTATTTGTCTAGTAGTGTCCATTACCAGATAAGACCTACTAAATCTGGTTTAAGAAGTACAGAGGGAGAAAGAGGAATAAAGTAAACTATTAATATCACCATTGGCACAGATAGTTTCTTATAGGATTAATGGCTGATTAATGTCTGGGATAATGACCTATCGTGCCCATTAGCAGAACGGATCTTGTCATTAATACCCAGGAAGTGCACCAAATCAAGATGGCCAAGGCTTGATTGATCTTAATCCGATGGCCAGATGACTATGAATGACCCTTTTACATTTGACAAATCTTGTCCTTTGAGAGGTCTCTGCTCTCTGAGCTTCACTAAAGCAACCTGAGCCCCAAATAAATATTGCCTATGAACTGCCTTGGTTCTTCTAGTTTCTTGAAGGAACTTTCCCCATCTTTGCTTGTAGCAGAACACCTACATAATTCTGCCTCTCTACCTTCTCTAAATTACTCATTACTCATTGCTAATTTACTAATCAAGCAAGCAGTGGTTGAAATGAGATCAGAGCGATCTAGATTCAAGTCTCTGCTTGGATAGATGAAGCTGCTTTTGGCCAGTCATCCCATAAGGCTGCTGCAAAGATAAAATTGAAATAAAACATCACCTTAATCTCATTGACAGAAGAGTGTTTAAATATTTACTTCATCCTTTAATACTTCGATTGTATTTTTCCCTGACCATATATACTTGTATTTATAAGATGCAAAGATCTAATGCCTGTAATGCTGGGAATGACAGCAGAGACGCCAGTATATAAGTAGCATTTGAATCCTACTATTCAGCTTTTGGCATCTATACCACATAAGACCTCCTAAACCCAGTTTCTATCCCCAAAGTGGCTCACATAAATTAAAGCACAAGTAGACAAAGACAATCCTCCGTGTTGTCACAGGAGCAAGCCCAAGCCCTGATGAAGCAAATAAGCATGATAATTTAAGAGGAAGCCATTCAGATTTAAAAACCAGCAACTCTATGTAATGACAAATGTATACAGTTAATATACCTACATGCACATGTTTCAAGGCAGTGCTCTCACCCTGAGATTCCTCCCCCTCACTCTGAGAACTGGAGAAAAGCATATAGGTCCTGAGACTCAGGGCCAGGCTCTGAGATCTGGGAACCCCACAGGTCATGCTAGTAGAATTAAAACAATTACACTTTTCATCCTGAAGTGTGGCTAACTTTCAAAATTGTCTGTAGTTTCATATCAGATTTTAACAACACCAATGACAGACGTCTTCCTTCTCCTGCAGACTTTAGCCATGCTGTATAGGAAATTTCCCACTGGTATCAAATTAAAACTTTTTCCCCCAGACTCATAGCAGCCCGTGGCAGTGAGATTTAGTAGGGTCTACACAAAGGGTTGCCAGAGTGAAAACTGGAGATGGCTCCTGTTCCTTTTAAATAGCTGTGTGGAAAAGGGAATTTCAGCAGCCGTTGCTTGTTACCTGCAGAAGTACCCTCTTCTCCATGTCATCAAATGTATAGGAGCCCTCCCTAGTCCTCTGCATAGCCCTGGTGTGAATCATCCCCAAGCTTATTAGTTATTTCAAGCTTTTAGAAGATTCCAGCAAATTGATGTGTTTAATCTAACGTCACAATCCTTTGACCCTAAGTCAGTGCATCTGCAGATGCCGGAAACTCTGAAGCACAGTTGGCCCTGTTGGTCTAAAAAAAAAAAAGACTTTCTCACGGACAATGCTAGAAATGACAGTGGCCAGCCTGTGTAAAGAAGCAGGCAGAATCCTTCTATCATCCCATCCCCACAACCTATTTTGAATCTGTTTTTTTCTGTTAGGGTTCTGAAATTGGGAGCAACGCTCACTGGGAGAAACATGTCTTTTCGAAAGCAGTCTGGGATGACCAGGGGGATTGTAGGCAAGGACCGAACTTATAAATATTACTTTTCTGGACCACACGGCTCCCACAATCCCCCAGTTAGCACGGCCAGCTGTAGTCCAAAAAAAGTCACTTTTCCCTGCTATGGAGGAGAAGTTTCCACTCTCTCTTATCTCGGCACACTGAGCTACAAGCGACCTCTCGCGCTCCATTTTGTAAGAAATTGGCAGGATCTAGGTTTGGCCTTGCTATGTCACATTCAGCCGGCCCCAGCATTTTCCCAGTGAAGTTCACAGATAGTTTCATTTTGTTCATTTTTCCTTTGGGGGAAATCCAACTGCCACAGTATTACTCAGAGTCTAGCGTCATGCCCTGTGATTCAGTTGTGTCACTTCAGGTAAAAGCTAAATACAAAGAGAGGCAATTTCACTTTTTATTACAAGAAAAGGGAGCAAAGGGAGGAAGAACACGCACTTTAGGCCTCTGAAAGGAAGTTTCAGAAGGAAATAAGTAAATAAATAAAACAATCATCGCACTTGTCTCTGAAGAGATCGAGTCCATGCAAACTAGGTCCTGATAGCTGAGCAGCCTGTTTTTCCCTGTGCAGTGTTGTGTCATCCTGCTCTTTATCAGCACTTGTTGATATAATCACAAACACCGATGCCTATCTTTTCTGACAAATTCCACCAGAGCTGACCCAAGACATTTTGCTGCCTGAGGCAAAGAACAAGATGGCACCCCCTCCTTTTCCACAGACAAAACCTTCCAGGACTAACAGCTCCACACTCCACACTCCACACTTGAAGACTGGAGGCCAACTCAGGGGGGCAAGTCAGCATGTAGTTGTCTGTTATAACACCTTGTTCCTTGAGCCAACTGCTTCCCTCTGCCTAATGGTAGGGCCAGCCCTGAAATCCAGTTAATTGTTTTCCAAACACTCCTCTGACTAGGGCCATTTCTGCATTAGCCTGTTATAGTGCTATTATTCCACTTTCAGCATCCTATGGAATCCTGGGGTTTGCAGTTTAGGGAGGGGAACTGCAAACCCCAGGATTCCATAGGATGCTGAAAGTGGAATAATAGCACTATAACAGGCTAGTGCAGAAATAGCCTTATGCTATACCTCAGTGGTAAAGTGCACATACATCTTCCCTGGAAAAGGTCTCAGGTTCAATATCTGACATCCGTAAGCAGGGCTGGGAAGACTCTTGTCTGAAACTTTGAAGAGCCAAAGCCAGTTAATGGATGGACCGCTGGCTATCTGGGCTAATGGTGGCGTGACTCAGTCAGAAGCAACCTCCTTTTTTCAAGAGAATCCCAGACTAATTGCCAGTCACGTTTACTGGTTAACCAAGGCCCAAACTATATATCAGCTAGAAGATCTGTGATTGAATTTTCCCCTTTGTTTTTTCTATTTTGAAAATAGCCAAAGGGGAATTTGATCAGAGCCAACTGAAATCAGAGGAATCGAAATCTCCTACGCCGTGCTATTTTCTTAGACCAGTTTTGCCAACGTTATCTCTGCAAAGTGAAAAACACAGGGAGATCTCCTACGGGTTTCCCACACCTTATGCTCCAGAACTGGTGAATCTGTCACAGATACAACAGCTCAGGCCCTTTGCTTTGGGTGTCAACCAAAGTTTCTCTAGGAAGAAACTGTTTCACTAGAAAAGAATTAGGAAAAGGTGCCCTCTTGATGCTATTGGACTACTGATCCCATTATCCCGCAGCCCTGGCCAGGATGCCTGGAGGGCAAAAGATTCCCCTCCTCTTCTCCAGAAAGTCAGGCATGCCTTTTCACCAGCTAATGTAAAAATGCAGAAGCCCACAGTGCCAACTAGGAACAGAAGGCTTTTAAGGGAAAGCTTGAATGTCGGTTCTCAGGGATGGGATAACGCTTCTGCTAGAGTGAATATTACTGGAGTGATGAGGTAGCTTTCTTTTCCCAGCAACCTAGATTTCTTTTTCCCTGTGGACAGCAGGGGAGAAAATTGTTGCAAAGAACAACAACAAAGCATTCACTGTGGCAATCAGCTGGCGGCAGAACTAGGAAAAGGAACACACTGCCATCTCCATGGAAAAAGTTGCCGGGCTTCAAGGATTTAGAAAAGTTGCATTCAGAGTCTGAAAGCCGGATGTCAACAGGAGCTTGACAGGGGAGTATGGAGTGGGGGAGACTTTGTTTTTTTTTAAATAGACTTTTTCTGAATGCATTTTAATAGTGTTTTTTTTTTTAAGCCAGGAGCATAAAAACATGGTCGATTTCAAAGGTTTGTTCATTACTGTCAGAGCATGCTGCATGAAAAGTGCTTTTTACAGAGAAGAAAGAGCATTTATTTAACTATGACTGCACAGACTGGAACTGTACATAATAAGAGGGTCCCTAGATTGAAAAAAAAATAGTCAACTCTAGTAATGATTTCAGTGTCTGTGCAGGTGGCAAGATGAGTGTAAACAAGCAACATGTGAAATTTAGCATAGCAGACTCTATAATTTAAAATAAAAGGTGTTTCATGCTTCTTTTTCTTCCAAATTTTCTTTTTTCTAACCAGTTTGATGAAGAGCTCTGGAACACTCAAAAGCTTGCAAAGAACTATGGAATCGTCTCTGATCCTAATACAGGTGTTGCCTGCCTGGGGATTCTGGGTTTTGTTTTGAATTTCTGTCTTAATGTCTATGTACCTCAATCCCCGCCCACATACATGCAACCCCTTACCAGGTTTTCTCAGCCAGAGCTTGGAAAAACTATTTTCTTGGACTACAGTTCTCAGATTCTCCCAGCCAACGTTGCAGCTGGGAGTCACAGTCTTAAAAAGCAACTGATCTGATATCCGTCTTGCCTTCTTATCTCAACTTCATCCTGTCTTCTCATCTACTGTAAACTCTTTTCTCTATAGGGGTGAGGGAAGGTGCAAGTTCACCAGGTAGAGCCAGCACAGTGTAGTGGTCTGCAAGTTGGACCAAAACTCTGGGAAACCACAGTCTGAATCCCTCCTCAACCATGGAAACCCACTGGGTGATTTTGAAAAAAATCAAACGGGGGGTGGCAAATGATATTCTAGGACAGCTGTTCTTAACCTGGGGTCAGTGGGCCCTTGGGGGGCCATGATGTCCTCGCAGAGGGGTCTGTGAAGACTTGAAGAAATGTTATGAGCTTTCACAGTTAAAAAAAGAATGAAGGGAAGGATGTAAAGACAGACAGATGGACAGACAGACAATTGTGCATTAATCTCAAAGATGAGGAGTCTTCTAAAGCAGACAGGCATCATTTGTTCAAATTTTCATTACAATATCTCAAACTGTTCAAAAATTATGAAATTGCTTGATAGTAAAAAATGTATTCGGCACTTGCTACTTCTGCACGCAGTGAGAACATGCAAGTGAGTGTCGCTGAGAGGCTGAGAGAAAGCCGGTGACATTTCTTGCTACCACACATACAGCCGGAAGTCGCCTTGAGCTAAGTCTTGGTGGTCTGCAGCAACCAGATATCTAAAGGGGGTCTGTGATAAAGAAAAGCTTAAGAATCACTGTTCTAGGATGTTCTAGGAGGTTACCAAGACGGGGTGGATATTTCCCCTTCCCTGTCCACATAATGTACTTTAGCACAGGTCAGCTTTAAAGCTCCCACCTCTCTGTACCAGCCTGTGCCTTGTCCAGCTATGAAGGTGGGGGAGAAAAATGGATTCCGTGCCCTGTCTGTTTCTAAAACTTTGGTACTCATTCATGATCTCACTGTGTATTTAAAAGGCAGACCCTCACCCCAACTCAGACATCCACAGAGCCTAGACTGTATTCTCAACCAAGGCTAAAAGCAACCACATTTCAATTTCGTGTACAGCAGCCCCATTTCACTCTTACACAATTCAGAAACATGAGCCTGCAGAGGCTGTGGATTAAGAGAATTATGTGTACTTTTCAAATGATGCCACTATACTACATGGTTTGCAGTACCCTCCAAATTTGTACCTGAAGTGGGTGGTTATTTATCAGCAACATGCATTTGGATGCTTTCCTATAAAACTACCTATCCATCTTGGGAAATTGTTCTTCCTCCACCCCAAAGTAACAAACCTCTGCAAGCGTTTGTACTTTGGAAGTATGAGAACGTAAGAAGATGCCTGCGGGATCACAGTGCCTAATATAGCAAGGCTGGCCCAGCCTTCTGAGATGGCACTCTCTGTTCGCTCGGCCAAGCACTCGAAGCCGGGGGTGAGGAAAGTCTAAGCACAGGTTGATACCCCTGTGGAAGGAGGAAGGGGCAGCAGCTGGATTCCTTTTGGCAACATCTTTATTTATTCACTGGCTGCTATCCTGCTAAGGAGGCTAAACAGCCTATTGAAAGAAAGAACATTGTGTAAAGATCACTGACACAATAATGGATGAAACGACGGCTTGGCCTAATAGCAATGCAAATACTTAAATGGAAGCTGTAAAATATCCTCCGAAGCTTGTGAAAAGCAAACAGTAGCCCTTTCACTACTCCCCGAGTTGAACGCAGGGGGATAGAAACACCCTAAGTATATACTTCTGTTCCTCTCTTGCTTTGAAGTATGACCAACGCCCTGTGATATTCTGCATCTGTCTTAAAAATGCTGTTGTGCCTATCCAGATGATTTTAAATTGTGAATTTTAACTATGAATTTTAAATATAATTGATTGTTTTAATTAGGTTTTTGTATTATTTGTTCTTTTAAACTGATATTATGCATTTTAACCGCTATTTTTTAGTTGATCTGTTTTTAACTGATATGTGTTAATCTGTTGTTGCTCCTCACCTCAATCCATGGGGAGAGGCAGGTAAGAAATAAATATGGGATGTTAGGAGTGACCGGCAATTGACTGACTGAATAGGATTTTGAAAGGCCGGGGTATAATAGTTGGATAATTGCAATGTGAGTTAGGACCTTTCTGCACTAAGCTGTTATAGTGCTATTATTCCACTTTCAACGTCCTATGGAATCCTGGGGTTTGCAGTTTAGGGAGGGGCCTTTAGAATTCTCAGCCAGAGAGCTCTTTGGCCTCAGGAAACTACAAACCCCAGAATTCCACAGGAGGTTGAAAGTGGAATAATAGCGCTATGATAGTGTAGTGCAGAAAGGCCCTAAAGTTAGGAAAGGTAGTCAGAGTCAGCGATAGAGATTGGTTAGATTCGGGTCAGTTAATTAGGAGTTTGTTGTCAGTAGTTAGATATATAAGAGATGTATTAGGCCATTTCCGCACTAGACTGTTATAGTGCTATTATTCCACTTTCAACATCCTGTGGAATCCTGGGGTTTGCACTTTAGGAAGGGGCCTTTGAGGCTCCTCCTTAAACTTCAAACCCCAAGATTCCATAAGATATTGAAAGTGGAATAATAGCACTATAACAGTCTGGTGTGGAAATGGTCTTAGTTAAGGTCAGTCAGGATTTAGGTATCTTAAATGAGTAATCTTTCACTTTGTGTTGAACTGCTGTTTAATAAATTATTTGCCTTTGAGAACGCTACATAAGGGTTATTGGAATGCTTGAGTTCATGATACATGGTGTCTGTGGTGTCAGCAGTTACTCAAGAGTGGTAATGTCCAGTGGTGGGATGAGATAAATAAAGGCTAAAATAGGAACCACAATGACATCTAGGAGGTCCTCACATTTGGTGATGTAGATGGGATACGAACCAACATGCGCGGTACAAACCCAAGTGGGTATTAGAAACAGACATTCAACATAAAGTTTAACCCTCCCCAATAGATCACTTACTTTATTACATTTACTATACATTTATTATACAGTAGAGCCATTGTAGTGTAGTGGCTTGAGCAATGGATTATGACCCCAGAGACCAGGATTAAATTCCCCACTTGGCCATGGAAACCCACTGGGTGAATTTGGGCATATCACACACTCTCACCTCCAGAAAACCCCATTGTAGGGTCACCATAACTCAGAAACAACTTGAAGACACGCAACAACAACAACATACACAGCTATATCTTACCTTAATTTCTCTAATAAACCCAACCACATTTTTAATAAAAATCCAACACATCACACACACCCCTCCCATTTAGCTATGGATGGCCAAGATAAAATAAATTTAAAATAAAATTTAAAATAAAATAAAATGAATTTACCATGATCAACAATGGTTTTAATTCTATTTCTCTCAAAACTTTTGTTTTTCTACAGGCTGTGGTTGCATCCACACTGTATCCCCTTTGCACTGTATTTTGCTGGAAAATGCAATATGGCAAAAGTGCTGTGAATTTCTTGATAAAGATTTCTAAGCCACTTCTCAGAACTAGGGCTGGAAATGCACTCCATACTATCAGAGCATCCTGAGCTAGATGACTCCTGTCCAGCAGATCACAATTTGCCAGGGCTAAAAAATGCTCTCCATGTTAACGGAGCGTCTTGAGCTATTAGTGACAAACTTAAGTCCAAGAGAATGCCAAGTGGCAGACTCGCTCTTTCAGGAGCATTTCCCCTGGCAATGGGTCCCGGAGGTTGGGAGATACCAACAAAGCAGTAAATCAGATCCAGGTTTACTAACAAGAAGAAAAATATTTATTTGGGAAAATGTTCAGCACATACAGGCATTTCCCACAATAAAGAGACAGCCAAGCGTTCTGCAAGGAATAGCCAGCCTATTTGAACACTGCTAATGAAATATGAAGTACAATTTATAGCATATTTGTTTACAGGCATAAAAACCAGCTTGTATAAGTGATTAGTTGCTGGTGTTATTTATGAAATCCTACATCTCAGTTTTCTCAGCATATAATAGAGCTCTGCATTTAAACTTTCACAGCATATAGGAAAGCATGGTACTAGCTGTCATTGCTGATAAGGTTGATTCCCAAAACTTTCCCAGCTGCACATCCTGGAATATAAGTTTCTGGTACCAGGAGAACAAACTTGTCTCTCCTGGGCCTCCTTTGACCCATATTCCAAGTAAAGAAAGCAATACTTAGCACTACAAGCCCCATTTTAAGGCTTAAAGCAGCCACTACAAGCCCCAGGCGAAAACAATCATACATTTTGTCTGCCGGGGTAGAAAAGGGAAATGACTGGATACCCGCTGCCATCCATGGGAACCATTCCTGCACAAGACACCACATCCTTCTCTCCCCGGGATTCACAAAGGCACTGGATGTTGGAGCCATTCCCTGTCTAAGTGCCTAGAAAATGGCCTGGAAAGAAGGAGAGGTCGACTTGCAAAGGTCTTTTGGCAAAGATGTTGTTCTACAAAGAGGCAGAAAGCCAGTCCACGCCAGTGGGAACGTTATGAACAAAAGGGAGTGACGAGGCAACGGCCTGCATTCTGAATTTCAGCAGCCCAGCACGGCAGACTTTAAAACTTCCCTTCCAATTGCACAAAACAAGTGTCGTTTCCCATTCGGCCCCAAAAAGCGAGAAATAATGATGTTGCAGGAGATGGAAAACTGTGAAGGACTTCTTTTTCCAAAGTTCCCAATGTTGGCAAGTGGAATTACCCAGCAGTTTCTCCATAGCACCAGGCCGTAAAAAGAAAAAAACACCAGCCACACAGAAGTGGTTATTTAGAAAACAAAGCCAGTGGGCGCTCGACTAGGTAGGTTTAGCTAGAAGAGAGAAGGTAGCAAAGAGAGATGTCGCTAGTTTTTCAAATATTGACAGGAATCTTCCCAAAAAGGGGATGGGAAACAGCCAATCTATGCACCAAGGACAGACCATGAAGGAATGAGACTACGGTAGCCAAACAGAGAAGTCGCCGTAAAATCAGTCCAGCCAAACCACTTATCCATGTGCTTAAGGCTTCTCGCATACCCTCTTAGCATTTCACAGATGGAAACCAAGACATGGGTGACCAAGCAACATCAGTCTGGTCAAGAGGGCAAAAGTTACTAACAAGGAAGAATGCACAATCTAGGGGAGGTTACAGCAGTTTGCTTTTGCCTGAGCCCACTGAGAAGGGCAAGACTCCATGCTCACCTCTCCTGACCCTCCACTGAATTGAGTGCAGACTACTTTTGGATTTTGAACTCACTATTAATCAGGATTGCCCTTGCCAAGTCAGGACAGTCGGAGGGTATGGCACGGCTTCCCATGAGATATAGCAAAGGGCTCTTTAAAATCACCACAACCACTAGAAGTGAGGATGTTTAACAACAGAGTGTGTTCACCCCTGCTGACCTTCAAGCATGCAGGCCTGAAAAGGTGAGTCAGAAATAAAGCAGTCGCTATTTATTTATTTTCAATTTTATTTGATTCATATCCTGCTTTTCTCCCACTGTGGATGCAATGCGGTTTCAAACAGATCAAGACAGAACATTTATATGGAAAGAAAGGCTTAAAAGAGCTTCACGGCAGACCAATTCCTCCTCCCTCTCCCCCTAAAAAAGCCCAAAACTTTTCACCCACTCTGAACTCCTACAAAATCCCCTCCAAATATAGGCCCTGGGCGTGTAAATTATATGTTGACACGGAGAAGACTCTTCATTAAAATGCTTTTTTACTGTTCTTTTTTTCTGCTGCCCTCACGCCTGGCAGGTTGTTCAGATAAAAAGCCTTTGCAAGTTTAATTGTGGTGGATATTAAAAGCCAGTTAGTCTCTGCGCCATAAATTATGTTTACTGGGGATGTTTGCAGTTTTCTGGCCGGAGATCATGCTGCAACAAGAGTATTTCTATATATAATGAGATGATACCTGTCTGGAGTTGGTCATATTCCCTGAACAGGGAAGAACAAAGCAGATGAAGAAATATGCCCATGCTGTGTAGACTTCTTACCCAGCGGCGTTAACAGGTAACGTGCAAAAAAGGGCCTTGGTGAAGACAGGAGTTAAAAGACACTTTCCACTAGGGCATCTACAGAGCTCGGGACAGCGCCATTTGGGTCTACAACTCCCAGATTTCTCCAGCAATCATGGCCACTGATTAGTATAGTCCAAACAAATAGCTTTTATCTTTTTTTCAGGTCCATTTCCGCACTAGACTGCTATAGCACTATTATTCCACTCGCAACATCCTACGGAATCCTGGGGTTTGCAGTTTCAGGAGGGGCCGCAAACTGCAAAGCCCAGGATTCCATAGTTTGTTGCAAGTGGAATAATTGCGCTATAAGAGTGTAGTACAGAAATGGCCCAAGCCTCCATGGGAAGTGAGTTCCAGAGTTTGGAGCAGCATCCAAGAACAAGCTCTCATGCTTCCCATCATGCCTGTGAAGGCTATGGGACAGAAACAAGGGTCTCTCCTGAAGATCTCACAGTCCAGGGAGGCACGTATGGGGAGGTAACAGTCTGTCAGCCTGGACCTCCCCACATGAAGATTTTGGCTAAAAAATTTAGCTGATTTTAGCTAAAAGTAGAAGCTAAGAGAGCTATCTGTCGGAGAAGCAACCAGTTTCCCTGCCTCCACGGTAAAGGAACCAGAGGGACCAACCTGCTCTGCACAAGAAGGGGACCCTAGCAGCCAAATTAGATGGGCAAATGGTTGCAGGGGGTAAGGTTTAGTGAAAAAAGTTAAATGCTGCAAGGCGAAAAGAGTTAATCTGGTTTCTACCGCACTGTGATTTGGATCAGATCATACCACCCACGTACATCTGTGACTCCTTTTCATTAAAACAAATAAAGCCAGCAATAAGCAGGCTAGAAGAAATGCACTACAGCTCTCATGTGCCATTAGGTGCGCTCTAAAACGGAGCTATTTGAAATCCTAACCTTCCTCACTCCTGACTTTATGTTAATCGCTGCTGCCTGCCATCTCAACTGCTGTAGAACATTCATACCATCTTTTTTTCTTCAGCCGTGAAGGGAAACCTTCTTGCTGCAATACATTTTCCTGCAGGACAAGAAGTACTGGGTGTCCAGTTTTGCAATATTTGACTTACTAATTCTCTTTGATTAAAAAATCTGAAATTCCTTCCTTCCTCTTTGTTTATAGTATGAAACCGACTAGGAAGCCCAGAAGAGTAAAATATCTAAGTTCCCGAAACCACTTCTTGAAATGCTACTGAATCGTGAGAGCCCAGTCATGTAATTTTATCCAAGTAATGTATGTAAAAGTCTAAATCAGAAATCCTAAATGCACTGAGCCCTAACTATATTGCATTAAATTTTGCAGCCTGAATTCTATTGGTAGTCCCAACTAGAGCAGACCAACCGAATCAATTGCTGAATGCCGAGTCAACATTTATGAAAATTTCATTGATTCGATTGATCTACTCTGGTCAGAACTAATGATAGAAATCAGACCACAGTACTGTTGCCAGGTTTTCAAAATAAACAATGAAGGATAGTCAAAACTGATGCCATGCAGAGTTGACAATTAATGAGCAGCAGCTATTACAAGTTTGTGTTTTGCTTAAGCACCAAAAAGTTTGATATTTCTTTCAGTTCATTTAGCCAGGCATTTCTCTCTAAAATTAACGTATTGTGTCCACATTCATAAATTAAACAATGCACACAGTTCTTCCTTTATGAAAGGCCTACACCTTTCAAAATACAGCATATTTTGGCATCTTTGTTCAGTGTGTATGAAAGGAAAATCTTTCCAGCCCTCCAATAGGGAACGTCCTTTATAAGCAGGGGCAGCTACCAGCCCTGTAAGGGACAAGCTTTGCAACTGTCAAATAGGGTATAATAATGGACACCTAGCAACCCGAAGCCAGAGGAACTTAACTTTGCAGTAAATACATTTATGGTTGGAATGTACAAAACTCAAACAAACTTAGATTTACACTACAAATTTAAAGTCTGTCTGTTAAGAGGTTTAACTGCTCTTGGCCTCCTTGAAAAACTCATGCTGAATTTTTTCAGTTAGATGGAAAAATGTTAGCTGTCACAAAAAAAAAAAACATTTCCCAGAACTCTTTGGAATGGATACATAAAATGCATGCTACTTAATCAGGCTTAGAATGTGTCTTGTAGATCTAAAAGAGCTATTCGGCAAATTAACAAGTTGCAGAAGGAATAAATGGGTAGCAGAATCTTTCAGATGGTTGTTCCTTTTGGGGAAAAGAGGGCATTTGAAGATTTGAGCTATCTTATAACCAGTTAGACCAGTGAACTTTCTGGCTTAGTAGCACAGTCTTATCACAGTGGCTCTTGGTGGACATTTTTCTTTACTGTCTCTTCTAGAAGTGACTTTTTTTTACTAGAGATGTTTGCAGACCATTCTGCATGAGTTATGGAAAATACACCAATATTAAAATCACTCCACTGGCTTCCAGTTATTTTCCAGGCAAAGTAGAAAATATTGGTTATTACCCTTAAAGCCCTAAATGGTTCGGGTCCAAGTTACCCACAGAATTGCCTCCTCCCATACAATCCACCGCGTACACTCAGGTCCGCTGAGGGCCATTTACTTAAACCAGCCAGGACTAGACTGGCAATGGTCGGCTGGCCCTAGACTGTGGAATGGCCTTCCAGAAGAGATTAGACAGCAAAAAACACACTATCTGATTTTTTAAAAAGTTCTAAAGACCTATCTCTTCTGGCAGGCCTACCCAGTCAATTTTTAACATGAATTTTAAATTAGTGAATAGTATTTTAAATGGTTTTAAGGTTAACCCACCTTGAGCCATGGGGAGAGGGAGGTAAGAAATAGAAAATTATTATTATTATTATTATTATTATTATTATTATTATTATTATTATTTTATTACTACTACTATTACTTCTACAGAGAAATGTCAAGCAAAGACGTTTTAGATACGTAATATAGTGTCTGACAATGCAAGCTTGATTTAGAGATGATACACTGCAACTTTCTCCTGATGTACAGCCCTCCGGTTGTGTAATACAGGATGTCATAACGCTACTGCTGCAATCAGTCCATCCCTGCCACCCTTGAGGACGTAGATTACTGCACCAATAATTAAATAATTACAAGAATATGACAAACAGGAACTTTTCTCAACAGCAAACTTACCGGGAAGAACGCAAAAGATGCTTAACCAATGCATCCTGAATGTGACCAGATTCATAAAAACAAGATTCATGTGGAAAAAAGTTTCAAGAAATAAATTACATTCAATAACAGTGGAGGGACTCATGGACCCTGTGGAGTGGTTGGACTCACCCTGAAATGGTGGGGGCATAATTTGTGGTTCATGTTCAACAAAAAAATTTGTACAAATTATAAACTTTCTTCCTCGATTGTTTTTAAGTTCATTTTCTTTTGTCTTAGGCCATTTCCACACTAGACTGTTATAGTGCTATTATTCCACTTTCAACACCCTATGGAATCCTGGGGTTTGCAGTTTAGGGAGGGGCATTTAGAATTTTCATTCAGAGAGCTCTTTGGCTTCAATAAACGGCAAACCCCAGAATTCCACAGGATGTTGAAAGTGGAATAATAGCACTATAACAGTGTAGGGCGGAAACAGCCTAAGATTTCTGCAAGCAAGCCCTACTTTGTGGGATGCATGGAGTTTTAGGAGACTATATGCTGCATCCCATATACAACAAAAAAGCACAGGCAGGTTGTAGCACACACTATGCACGCACCTTATATTTGCATAGCACATATTTGCATTCACATATGAGAGGAAGGAATACCATCCCATCCTTGGCATGAAGCTACCAAATATCTTGGGCAAGAAGAGACAGACAATCGGTGTAATCCATCAGAATTATCAGTTGTAGTAGTCACTATTTCTATTTTATTTATTTATATCCTGCCTTTTTCCTTATATTGGAACACAAGGCAGCTTACAAATTACTAGAATTCAGTACAAATTAAAAATATCTGTAAATGTGTGTGTTAGTTTTAAACCAATTAATCAACAGAGTGAAAACCCTTTAAAATTCATTAAAAGGCAAACTACAAAATACCAGCGAAGCAGCTCACTGTTAAAAGCCCATCGCAGTCAGTTCCTGAAAGCCTGATGGGGATGGTTGCCAGAACGAAGAGGGAATATCAGCAGGCGTTGCTGGTTATGTGGTTGGAATATAACCCTTTTCTATACAACCATAAAAGCACAGGAGCCCTCTCCAGTTTTCAGGTTGGCAACTTAATGTGACGGAATAAGAAAAATTTCACTTGCTGGCAGGAGACGGCCAAGGAGAGGGTCATCCTAGCCTCTCTAGGGAGAAATTTTCAAAGAATGGGAGCAGCCACCAAGAAGGTCCTCTCCTTTGTTCCCATGAATTTTATTGTTGTTGGTGGTTTGCTGCAGCTGTTGTTGTTTATTCATATAGCCAGCCTTGCCAAAGGCATACAATCTAAAATATATGCATACGTACACAGCAGTAGGAAGGAGTAATGCAAATATAAACTAAGCTACACAATTGTAAAAGACATTATCCAGATTAACACCAAAAAATAATAAAATATAAAATAAAGCAAACTGTCAAATACATGTAATCAAACCTTACAAGACGATGGAACAATTTCAGACCAAAACTGCAAAAGCTTTGGAAAACGAGAAAGTTTTCAACCGAGATTTAAAAACAATGAGAGAAGAAGCAGTCCACAAATGTTTAGGGAGACAATTCGAAGATCATGGAGTATATCTGAGTGTCTATGTGCCTTCTGGCTCCAGCTCACCTGCAAGCACAGAAAAGCACTGTGGGAAGGAGCCATTTCTTGAAGAACTGTTCTGACCTTTCCGCATTACATTGTTATAGTGCTATTATTCCACTTTCAACCTCCTGTGGAATTCTGGGGTTTGTAGTTTACTGAGGCCAAAGAACTCCTGGGCTGAGAATTCCAAATGCCCCCCCCTAAACTGCAAACCCCAGGATTCCACAGGATGTTGAAAGTGGAATAATGGCACTATAACAATATAGTGCAGAAAGGCCCTTACACTTTAAGGCAGGCATCTTTTTCCTAGGTCCTGAGGCAATGAAATCCTTCTACCCTGTCTGAGCCAAAATTGTTGCATTCCACTTTTGCTCCAAGCCTGATAAAAACATGAGGCCACAGCAAAGCCAAAGCTGCCTGTTGACTCATGCGGACCCTATTGATTTCATTGGGTTTTCTTAGGCAAGGAACACTCAAGGGTAGTTCCTTCCTCTCAAAAGCAGCCTGTAATACCTGATAATTCATTCGCAGGCTCCAATCCAAGTACTAACCAGGGCTGACCTGGACAGAAGAAGGAAGTAGCAAAATTGCTTGCCCAAGAAAACCCTAGGAAATTCATGGAGTTACCATGAGGCAACAGGTGACTTGAAGAAATATTACATACATACCGGGGGAGTGAGCGAAAAAAGACAAAGGCCATTTCCGCACTAGACTGTTATAGCGCTATGATTCCACTTTCAACATCCTATGGAATCCTGGGGTTTGCAGTTTCGGGAGGGGCCAGGCGGCCCCTCCCGAAACTGCAAACCCCAGGATTCCATAGGATGTTGAAAGTGGAATCATAGCGCTATAACATTCTAGTGCGGAAGTCGAGAAAGCTGACCCAAGGAAGAGAATAGTTGTCGTTGTTGTTGTTGTTTGCCTTCAAGTCATTTCTGACTTACGGTGACCCTAAGAAGAGCCTATCACAGAGTTTTCTAGGCACAATTTGTTCAGAGGAGGTTTGCCTCTGCTTTCCCCTAAGGCTGAGAGATTGTGACTTGCCCAGTGTCACCCAGTGGGTTTCCATGGCTGAGCAGGGATTCAAACCCTGATCTCCAGAGTCATAGCCAAACCACTACACTGTGCTGGTTCTGCATCATCATCATCATCACCAACGTTGCCATGGGCTTTTTCCCAACATTGGGACTCAAGCCAGCTTATATTTGAGAAACAACAATACAGCCAGAAACATAACAATAATAGTGAGGAAGCTGGAGAAGGCAGTAGGGCAGAGGGAAGGGTCAACTCTAAAGGGTCTACTCTACTCATTTCCACACTACACGCTTATAGCGCAATGATTCCACTTTCAACATCCTACGGAATCCCGGGGTTTGCAGTTTCGGGAGGGACCAGGTGGCCCCTCCCGAAACTGCAAACCCCGGGATTCCGTAGGATGTTGAAAGTGGAATCATTGCGCTATAAGAGTGTAGTGCGGAAATGGCCTTAGTGCTCAACCAGACTCATAGACGGAAACACAGCTCTTTGGATATCCTGCACCTAAGCTGTATATTATATGCTTGATTTCAACGGAATACAAAAAAAGAAACTAAGCAACCAACAGTCAACAGTTCTATATGGGCAGTTGTGATTAAATAAGAGGACTTTCCCCTCTACTGCAGTGGTTCTTAACCTTCTCTTTACCAGGGACCCCCTATAAATACAATTTATTGCTGGGGACCCCCAAGACTTAAAACTCAAGATATAAATATTTAAATGTAGGATTAAACATTCAAATATTTATTTAAATATTCAATGGTTTATTTATTAAAGGTTTCTGGGGAAAAAGGGTTCAAATCTCTGCTCAGACAGTGGGTGACACCGGGCAAGTCACATTCTCTCAGCCTCGGACGCAGGCAAAGGTAAACCCCCTCCGAAGAAATCTTGCCAAAAAGAGCATGCGATAGGCTCCCCTTGGGGTTGCCGTAAGTCGGAAGTGACTTTGCAGCACCCAGCAACAGAGGCCATTTCCGCACTAGACAGTTATAGTGCCATTATTCCACTTTCAACATCCTATGGAATCCTCAAAGGCCCCTCCCGAAACTGCAAACCCCAGGATGCCATAGGATGTTGAAAGTGGAATAATAGCACTATAACAGTCTAGTGCGGAAATGGCCAAAGTGCTACTGTCAGGGGAAGTTCTTTCTAGCCCTCATGTCTCTCCCGTTTGAGAACCGACTTACAGCAACTCTGAGGGCATTTCCGCACTAGGCTGTTATAGCGCTACTATTGCACTTTCAACATCCTATGGCATCCTGGGGTTTTTGCAGTTTCGGGAGGGGCCTACCGGCCCCTCCCGAAACTGCAAAAACCCCAGGATGCCATAGGATGTTGAAAGTGCAATAGTAGCGCTATAATAGTCTAGGACGGCAATGGCCTAAGGTAAACCTGTCACGGGGGTTTTCTTGGCAAGATTTGTTGCTGTGGCCCTGGCCTTTGCCTCTGAGGCTGAGAGAATGTGACTTGTGTGAGGTCACCCAGACAGGGGTTCACAGACCCCTGTGAGGGCTCTGCGGACCCCAGGTTAAGAGCCCCTGCTCTACCGCGTTATCGCCCGACAAATCCTTCTCTCTCCTTGCGTAAAACTCACCTCATCTTCCCTTTGGGGTTCAGAGCGGATGCTCCCGCCTCCTCTCTTGTCGGCTGCATGAGCCGACTGACTCCCCTCCGGGCCTGACTCAGCCGCTGACATCACAAGGCCCCCGTTGCTATGGCGACCGGCAGGGCATCCTGCAAAAGACAGGTACCCGATGATGTCACGGGGTGACTCAGGCATTCCATCTGCAAAGCGGCCGCCCAAACTCGGCGGTTGCCGTATATCTGAAATTATATTGCTGCTTTTGCTCATCCTTGGTATCAGGCAGTGAGAAACCGATTGCCAACCTAAGTCTAATTTGTCAATAAACGTGATGATTTCTAACGGTTTTATTGTCTTTCTGCTTTTAATTCGCTTGTAATCTGTGTTCAGCTTGCTTTTAAGCTGTTTTTAATTTTATTTTTTTCTATTTTTTTTTTACTATCTTCAGCATTATTTTGGAGCAGAAACACAGGATAGAAATATAACAACACACGGAAAGAAGTGCCCCCTTCCGTGCAAACACAGTGGGAAGACGACAGTGTAGGTACATCCACTGGAGATCATACAGCCCTTCCACACCCTCCGGGAGGGACAGTCCCAATTAATCCTGGGTCGTCCCACTTTTTCAGCTGCGTCTAAAATGTCCCAGTTTCTCTTCCTTCCTCCCACTTTCCCCACTTGGTTCTTAGCTTACTTCAGTTGCTGCAAACTGAGCTGAAAGTCCAAAAGTACCGTCAGCCGTCCACATTTGCAGGTTGAACTTTCACAAATTTGATTTTTTGCAAATTTCTTCGACCTGTGCAACGCCCCCATCTCAGGTGCTTCTTTTCCGGGGGAACCTTCCCTCTTGGCGGCTCCGATCGAGCCACACAACCCTTTAAAATCCATCTCTGGTCCTCCTTCTCCTCCAGCAGCCGCTGCCTAGCCAGCTAAAGCCAGCACCATAAACCTGTCCCGATACCCCCCGGCACACCCAAGGAAGGAGTTGGGCAAGAGAGAGAAAGTATACGGCCATCATGCCAGCCCACCCCCTTCCCTCTCCTTTCCCTGACCAGCTTTGGACCCTGGGTGTCGGTTTTCCCCACCATGCCTCAGCCCCCTTCCAACACACACACACATTTTGATATTTGCAATTTTCCCACTTTTTCAAGGATCCTGCACCCCTCACCCTAGCGAATGTGGATGGCCAACTGCAGGAGGAGGTGCAGAATCCCAGTCTGCTCGGGCAAAAGCAAACTCCTGCAGCTTCTCCTAGCTTGTGTGCCCTTCCTCGTTAATAACTCATCTCGACCACACTCTGATGTTATCTGACCACTCACATCCCTGTTTTGATCCGCAGAAATGTTGGCGAGTATCCCCTCCGCATGTCGTACTGAAACTTCCAGCATCCCTCACTACGGGCTGCTGGGACATGCACTCCAAGAACATTGGAGAGCTGCAGGATTCCTACCCCTGGGATTAAATATATACTCAAAAGTTGGTCCCAGCCAAGTTCAATGGGTCTTCTACTCCTGTCCTCTGGAAGTATGGAGTGGCAGACTTAGTAACCTTATCTGTTTTCTCACTGTGCCAAAAGCATTACTGTCTGGTCAGTTTATATAATTCTTGGCTACACGGCTTGACCGAGAAACTTCATACCCCGGTGTACACAGCCAATACTGTCTGTGCCCAGGGAGCTATGAAACCTCTCTTATTCCTCCTCGAGCAACCGGGCCACCACAGCACAATATGTACTGAGGGTTGGGTTCCGAAAGCAGGCCCCTCCCTGCCCACGTCATTGAGCTTTGGACCTGCAAGACACTGAGGATCATCTGTCCTTGTTCTGAAAGTTTTACCGACGCTATTGCTTTCCTTGTTGTTGTGTGCCTTCAAGTTGTTTCCAATTTACGGCAGCCCCAAAGGCAAACCTTTCACGGGATTTTCTGGGGTTGAAAATGTTTGACACGCCCCAAACCACCCAACGGGTTTCCACGGCCAAGCCGGGAATTGAACCTTGCTCTCCAGGTCATAGTTGAGTGCTCAAACCACTACACTATGCTGGCTCTACCTCGGACTATATCATTGAATCATCAGATTCTAGAGTTGGAAGAGACCACAAGGGTCATCATGTCCAACCCTCTACTGTGCAGGAATATACCATCAAAGCATTCCTGGCTGATGGCCATCTAGACAATGTTTAAAAACCTCCAAAGAAGGAGACTCCACCATACTCTCCAGCAGCATATGCCACTGTCCAACTGCTCTTTACTATCGAGGAAGTTCTTCTTAATGTTTAGACAGAATCTCTTACCCTGAAGTTTGAAGTCATTGCTCCATGTCCTAGTCTCTGAAGCAGCAGAAAACAGGCTTGCTCCATCCTCCATATGACATCCCTTCAAATATTTAAACATAGCTATCATATTGCCTCTTAACCGTCTCTTCTTTAGGCTAAATATACTCAGCTCCCTAAGCCATTCCTCATAGGGCAGGGTTTCCAGGCCTTCTATTTATTTTGGTTGTCCTCTTCTGGATACATTCCAACTTCTCAATATCCTTCCTGAATTGTGGTGCCCAGAACTGAACATAGTATTCCAGACAGAGTCTGACCAAAGCAGAATAGAGTGGTATCATCACTCTATTGACCTAGACAGCCCAGAATTGCATTGGTTTTTTTAGCTGCCGCATCACACTGCTGACTCATATTCAGCTTGTGGTCTCCTAAGACTCTTAGATCCTTTTATTTTTGCAGGGCCAGACATAGCAGTTACAAATTCATATTCCACAGCCCAGCTGATACCTCTTCCCCAGAGAAACTTCCCAATTAAATCCCAACTCAAGATCAGTGCTTGGAAAACGTTAGGAGCGTTTTGGACTACAGCACCCCAGATTCCCCTTTGTCCATGCTGTTTGGGAGATTCTAGGATGCTCTCATGTTGTCTGCGAGAAGTAATTCCCCAGTGCTTGTAACGGTATGTGAGATCTTTTTGATAATTAAAACTTGTCGTTTTCATCTTCCGGAGCTTCTGTTTTAATGTGTGTGGTGTACTGTTGCGTGATATTAAACAGTTGTTTTGCATAATCTATAGATTGACAAACTTATATAGATAGATCTATCTATATATTTTGTATAATAGATAGACAGAAAAATATATGGATGGATGGATGGATGGATGGATGGATGGATGGATGGATGGATGGATGGAGGGAGGGAGGGAGGGATGGAGGGATGGATGGAGGGATGGATGGACGGACGGACGGACGGACAGATGGCCAGACAGATACTTATCTACCATAGTGTCCCCCATCCCTTGAAACTGTTTGTGACAAAAGGCAGGATAAGATCTTTAAAAACAAATCCAAAATAGAATATCTGAAGAACATGCTAAAATAAGCCTGTGACTGGGAAGGAATCCCAAATCAATAAAAACTAATTGCACAACCCCATCTTTTAACATCTTTTTAGGGAGTGCCCCAGGAGGGCGAGAGGATAACTCCAGCACTGCAATGAGATAGGTTTACCTGTCGATACAAAGAGCTCTCACATACCCTCCAGCCTTTCACAGGTGAAAACCTGCAGCCAAGCAACATCACAGTGCAGTCAAGGTGGCTAAAATTACTGGTGAGGATGAGCAGATGAACTAGAAGAGGCTGCTGGAGTTTGCTTTTGCCTGGGCCTAACGGGAAGGGCAGGATTCTGCCCCGTCATATCCTCTCTCCCTCCCGGCCCTGCTTGAGTTAATTGAGTGCATATTCACAAATTCACAAGATCTGAGCAGGGCAGCTGATGACAGATTTTGTATTCATGGGTCACCATAAGTTGAATTTGACTTGATGGCAAGGAAGAACCACAGATCAGCACCTTGAACTGGGCCCAGAATGAAATCAGAAGGCAGTGCCTTTGATACGGGATTTCAGTCATATGGCTGTATTTTGCACTAGCTGCCATTTCTAGACAGACTTCCAGAGCAGCATGGACACCCCTGTTTTCTCTAATGATTCTAGAAGCATGTGCTATAAAGTCCACTCTAGAGACAGATGATGCTGCCTTTTAATATTAGAGGATTGCCTTCCAAATATCAGAGGATTAATTCAGATTGTCTCTGCCAACTAGGGCAGTAGGAAGGTATGCTCTATAGCTTGGAAAAGTTACTTTTTGGAGTAAGAAGAAGCAGTTTTCTTTGTCATGTTTTGCAGCCAAGAAAGAAGAGCCAGAGCAAGTCCCAAGGGCAGACAGGTTTCACATAGCACTAGCGTAGATCCCCGGCATTGCCTGGAATTTTTTTTTTCTCATAAGTAACACTTCTCAGAAAGATTTGAGATCCTGTGTCTCTAATTCCAAAAACTGTCTTGTCCAGTACCCAGATCTTTCCCCCATATTCCCCAATCCAATCTGTATTCAGAGTTATTCACATACAGAGGTTGGGTTCCTGAGGGAATACACTGCCCTCCTCTTCCTTCCTGCTGCTAGGCCTCATCTCCATAGCAACCAGCCAGGCCCAAGAGCTCTCTGGCTGAGAATTCTAAAGGCCCCTCCCTAAACTGCAAACCCCAGAATTCCATAGCATCATCTTAGGTAGCCAATCATATAAGGTCTTTGCCCGGCACAGCCAATCATATGAGGTCAGGTCTTCACCTGACACGGACAAACTCACAAACTTTGACTTTTATATATTAGATTAGATTTCCTTCTCCTGGAAAGCAGGCACCGTTTGACACCGCCTTGTCCAGAGGGCACCCTGGATCCCAAGCGGGGTTGCTTTACTGCTGTTAATGGAGTTTAAATTTTACTGTCCTTTGTCTCAATCCCCATGTGTCCGAAAAAAGGGAGAGGCCTCCATCTGCATTTAGATCCCTCCTGACCAACTGAACATATGATACAAAATCTAGGGCGGTGACTCCAGCACCATCATTTTTCTTTTCCCCGTATGATTTTTTAAAAACATCTTTTGCCTGATGAGGAAGCCAGTGGAGCTTTGAAAGCTTGCATGAAGCGTTCTGTGCATTTTGGTTGGCTAATAACGGTACAGAAACCCAGCATGGTGCAGCAGTTTGAGTACCGGACTAAACCCTGGAAACCAGGGTTTGATTCCCCGCTCAGCCGAGGGAACCCCCTGGGTGACTTCCGTCAGGCCCCAGAAAACCCCATGATAGGTTTGCCTTAGAGTTGCCATAAGTTGGAAACAACTTGAAGGCACAGAACAACAACAATCGAAGCATCACTTTTTTGTGGATTTTGGATTTTGTTTTGCATTGTCCAGGACACATCCATTGGCTGCTGACACCTTGCAACATCAGAAATAGAAAACAAAACTGCTAGCTCTGTTCCTTCAAATTCTAGGAAACAACTCTGACTACATCAAACATGTTTCTTGCCCTCCCCTCAGAATTAAAGCCGTCTAGAGCCGTTCCTTCGTCCTTATGCGATGTTATGCAACCGTTCAGCAGGCTGACGCCCGAAGCAGGGAAACCCTGCAGCTGAATCTGGGGTGTTTGAAAAATATGTTTTCGCTCTAAAGTGCTGAGCACGAAAAACATTTTGAGCCCGCAGGACTGCTTGTTTATCAGGCTCGCTTGTTCCCGAGGCTTCCTGGAAAGTGCTCCTTCACGGAGAAGCCATGTGAACGGGACCGAGAGCAACAATGAGCGTGCATGTGTCTTTCACATGGCTCAGAAGCCGCTCCGAAGCTCGGTTACAGAAAGGTCAGGCAACGAAGCAGGAAGAAAACAAAACTTCCTGCTACTGGGCATGTGGAAGGAGCGTGCACAGGCAGTCCGGCTGCTACGACGCCTCCTGCGCATGCCATTTCTCCTCTGCACAAGAGGCCCAGCTGTTTACCCGCCTAGCGCATGAACTTGCAAGCCAGGGAACGGCAGAGAGGAGAATGTTCCCAGGGCTGGGATGCCAGCCGCCCTTTGCCCCACACCTTGCAAAATGAAAACAACACACGCAACTCCACACACACACACACATCTCTCTCTCCTCTCAAGGTACTCGCAGTTTCATAAACAAATTTCACACACAAAAATAGGACCCATTAGAGTGAAAGGTTTCTGAGAAGCGGATGTTCCATAACATGAAAAAAAAATAAAATAAAACCACTGCCCCCCAAGTTTTATTTATAGCAATAGTCATTATTTTGCTTCCTTTTTGCTGGTAAATCCACAGGTGCATAAACAGATTGATAAAAACTGCAATGCTAGTCAAAAACAGCCTCTTTTAAAAAAACACACGCAAAGAAGAAATAAGCCAACATTTTTCTACTGTCTTTCTTCAGTCTTCAGTATGCAAGCCCTTCAGGGCAGAGACCTATTGAACTTTGTAAACCATCATGTCCAGCAATGGTGTTCAAGAAGGAACCATGTCTGAGCCCAGCAGATTCATCAAGAAGCTGTCTAGCAGCACTATACAATTATGGACTGGAAAAAACCAAAAGCCCCCTGGAAGGTAACTTCAGGGTCCATAGGGATGGAGTCAGACAGACCTCCCAAGGGACAGAATTCAGAACCTCAATTCTGAGAAGGTCTCATCTGTGATGTGGGAGACTGGGCTGTGGCCACCTATTAGCAGTGGAAAAACATTCTGCGTGTGCTCCCTTCCAACTGCTGGCCACGTTCTAGGACCGAGATGTGGAAGACAAGTTACTTTAAACAGTTACATCCACATCTCAGTCCAAGACTATGGGCAGCAAGGCGATGAATCTGATTGGAAGCTACTGTGGCTACCAACCAGCAGTTTAAATGCATATCTGTTTTAAAAAACAACAACAACAACTAAGGAACACAAGTAGAACAGCAGCCAATAAAACTGCAGACAGATAATAATGTGAGTGCACTGTAGTAAGAAATTAACTGCCAGGAGCTTAAGCAACTAGAAAAAGGTTTGGTATGTATCTCAATGCCTAGGGAGGTATTTCATCAGATAAGGGCCACTACCGAAGAGACCACGCCAGTGATAATCATTCAGCACACCTCTGAAAGCATGAGGACTCAAACTGCAGCATCGTAGAATCATAAGCCCTTTCCACAGCTTACCTTTTTTCGGTGCTGGGGTGCGGGGATCGCGCGAGCAGCCTCCAGCAAGAGGCTCTCGCATCCCCGCTGCTTCAGCTCCGCACGAGCTGCCTGCTCCCCAGCTGGCAGCTCGAGAGCCCTGCCTCTTCCTTCCGCAGCGCAGCCTGGGAGTTTCCCAGGCTGCGCTGGGGCAGGAAGCATGACCGCCGCAGCTCCAGAGGCTCCACATGCACAGCAAGCGCGTGCAGGGCCCTGGAGCAATGCGCAATTGCGCATCATTTTCGGCAGAAAGCCGAAAATGAAAAAGTGCGCGAGTGGCGCCTGCCCTACCCTGGAGCGTTGCACGATTGTGAGTGCATCATGCAGATTGCTCCTCACAATTGCACGACGCTCCAGGCGCCCTTTCGCATGGCAAATGCTGTACAAGAAGGGCCATAGAGTGGAAGGGACCACAATGTCATGATGCATGGCTCCTGTCATATGTATGCATTAGTATATGTATTATTATAGCTGCATAGATCAAAAAGGGCATCGCTTGCTGAAGAGCTACTATGTATTGCTAATCGGTACCTGCAACAGTGTATCCAGTTGAAACTCTAAAGAATCCCAAGGCTCCAAATTGTTAATTGCTGTAATGTTCAATGTCACTTTGTAGCTGGCAAGAGGGAGGAAGATCAAAAGGGTGGAAACAGTGATGTACTAGGAAGGTGTTATGGGAATCAGCTATGCATAAGATAACAATTCAGGAATTTAGTTTCACTCCCATGATGAAAGAAATGTAGCTAACTAGAAGCCTGGGAAAATGCCTATGCTAGTGGAATGACTTGACCATTTACTACTTTAACCAATCATGGATATGTGCACAAAAATTTGTATGACAAGGTATAAAACCTGCAACCAACTTAGATGCTTGCTTTTCTTAATAAATATTTCTCTTTGAAACTCTGAATGAAGTTTTTTGAGAGCAGGTTATCTATGACATACAAGGGCCATCTAGTCCAGCCCCCTTCCACGCAGAAGCATACAACTAAAGCACGCCTGAAGGATGTCGAACGGAGGAATAAAATTTAATGCAGCTTAAAGTACAGTGGAAGAATCCCAGGCCTTGGTGCTGTATTCAGCCCTCGGTGGTTCCCCCACAAATCCTTGGTCACTGAAATTATATTTGATGCTGAGCCAGCTTTCCTGTCAATGTGTCTAATTCTAAAACATTGAATTTTGTCTCCTGAGGCTTAGCTGCTCTTAGAGTTTTCAGCTCAAATACGCTTGGGTGTTTGATCCCATGCTTTTTGCCTTTGGCCTGACCGCTGCAAAATGGCAACATCTGAAAACTTCTTTGAAAACATTTCAGTCCTCAGGGCAAAAGTGGCCCCCTGTCCCTGGAATACAGCAAGGGAAATTACAACTGAGTTTGGAACCGTAGCGGGAAACATGCACATTTCTGGAAACATGCCCATTTGACAACCGTCAGTCAGGATCTATTATTTCTATCCATGACAACCTTGGTAGAGCTTGTTTCACTTCTCTCAAGCCAGGAGTGGCCAAACTGTGGCCCACAAGCCACATGCTGTTCCTGGATGCCATTTTTGTGGCCCCTGAAACTCCTCTACCTCTCCCCCAAAGGTCCCCAATTTTTCAGCACATATTTGGGCTTTTTTTTTTGCACCAAATCCGCACGAAAAGCCCCACCTCCATAACCCCAAAAGCACACCAAAACCCCATAATACCCCCAAATACCTTCATTTTCCACTGCAGCCTCTCTCAAAACGGTGACAGGGAATGACACAACACCACTTCATGTCACCATTTGGAGAGGGGCTGCAGAGAAAAACAGAGATATTTGGGCTTGCTATGGCAGTATGTGGTCCATGGGTAAGAGTCTGTAAGGTAAAAACTGGCCAATGCCGCCCAAGCGGCTTGCCCACTCCTACCTCAAGATGTGAATCCACCAAGGCACAAATCCTTCAGCTCCCCGATAGGGTGCCCGGATTTCAGGACATAACCTTCCTAGTTTGTGAACATTCAGTGAGGATGAACAGACACATACAAGGAACCAAGGGCACAAAATTCATATCGGAAGCTGCAGAAACTCTGACAAGAGGTACAAAATTTCTGTAAAATTAAATACAAACAGCAGGACACAGGGACCTATTACTCAACAGTTCTCACAAACTGTCGGTCTTTTGGTAAAAAGAAAACTCGATAAATTCCTGTACTTCAAGGTGTGGGCAAAAACTGGGCTAGGACTGGACACATTCCCCCAAATGCTGCTTTTACAATCTCCAAACTCTCCAGACTCCTACTTTTCTGGCCATAAAAAGAATAAATTACTTCTTGTGGAAATGTGTAGGTCTTGCAAATCAGTTTTCTCACAGGTTCCGGTCCTTCCTCTGCCCTCATAATGAACATTTAAAAATTCTATTTTTCACAAAAAGAAGGAGACTCATGACTACTTTTGATAGTGTCATGCATAGATGTATTGGCAGGGCTGTATTCACTCCCTGTTGTGGTCACTGTCATTGCTGTTTTAAGTCACTTTCACCTCTGTGAGCACGGCATGTAATGGAGAATCTCCTACTCATTAACCATTGCTCCTTGGTACAATCCCCTGCAGACCCAATCTGCTTTTTTCCCCCCACAGTGCCATTGGGAAGCAGAAGATATTCTGCACAGAATACCTTTGTGACTGATCTTCACAACAAAGCCATGGAGTCAGGGAAGAAAGCTGCCACTCATCCTCATTGCCCTGATTTGAGATGCACTTTCCCTGTTTGTCTTGCTGTCTGACCTTTCAGGAGGTTTGGTGCAAATCCAGTTTGAAAGGTTTGTGCATTCCAGCTAGCAAGATGGCCATTTCCTGACGCAGATGGGATATTCTTTGCCTTGGCAGTCAAATTCTGATTTGTAATCAGATCTCCTGTGGGTTTTGTTTCAGTTCCAATTTATAAAAGCAGTAGCCAACCTGAATCCAATCAGGGAATTTTCCTGAGAGGGAAAAATCAACTTAAGGATTTGGGCAGGGGCAGGTCATAGCTTCCAGGTCAATGAGACTGTGAAAATGTTCTGGGTTTTAATCTGGACTTTCGAGGGGCTATCCAAGATGCTGAACTTATCTCAAGGACGGGGTCTAGCACCTTGGATAACTTCTAAAGTTTGGACTAAAACCCAGAGCAATTTCACTGCTGTACTGGCAGGGAAGCCGCAAGCCTATCACAGGGTTTTCTGAGGCTGAGAGTGTGTGATGCATCCAATGGCTCATCCAGTGGGTTTCCATGGCCGAGCAGGAATCAAACCCTGGTCTCCAGGGTCCAATGCTCAAACCACACTGGCTTTCCTACACACCATACCTCAAGAAATGTTCCAGGATTCCTGCATTTTAGTATAAAAAGGAGCATGGAAACTGTTGTTTAGAAGTAGTGTGCTGCACAACTTGTTACTTGGAAAAGCAGCAATGAAGAAACTAGATAAGATCCTCGTGTCAGCTGTGTGTGTGTGTGGGCGTGCCTTCAAATCACCTGTCAGTTTATGGTGACCCCATGTATTTTACAGGGTTTTCTTTGGCAGGGAATACTCAGATGTAGTTTACTGTCGTTTTCCAAGATATTGTTAAATGCCAAAATCAGAACCATCCATGCCATAGTATTTCCATTTTCTATGTGTGGGTAGAAAAGCTGGACAGTGAAGAAAGCTGTCAAGAAGAGAATCAACATGTTCAAAATGTGGTGCTGGAAGAGAATTCTGTATTGCCACATGCTTAACACACACATGTGCTCACACATTATGACCTCCAGGTGGGTGACAAAAAATCCAGAGAGTGAACTCAAGCGCATGATGGTTTCTCATATTTGGCTGGTAGTCTTAGCCAGTCCCACACTGCACAGAATGCCACAGGCAGCCTTGACAAATGTGCATTTTGTGATGCGTAGGATCACTGGGCTTTGGAGCGCATGTACCAGCGGAAAAATGTGTCTGATCACGGTGCGTGACAACCAACACAAAAGGATGGGTGCAGACTGTGTGCACCCACACACTCCTACTTAAACCTCTCTATCCTTTTAGCTTTTCTTTGGAAAACAGCAACTGCAAAGCAATGAGGACTTTGGATCGGCAGCGGGGAAAAAGAGACAGACCAATTTCTATTCTTGGTAACATTGCTCTTGGGGCCAAGTGACTTCAGAAAATTACTTTCCTCTTTGACACAAAAGAAAACTTTCCCATCTCTGACTTACTCTGGAATGAGACTGGGAAAACCCAGGTTTTTAGGAAGGATGACAACCAGGCAATATTTCTTCTGTATCTAGCTGAGCCAAGTCTTTCTCAACCTGCTCCGCTCCAGAGATGGTTGAACTACAGCACACAGCATTCCTGCCTCTTGGCCATACTGGTTAGGGTTACCAGATCTCAGGGCCTGGCTTGGAACCTCCAGTTTTCATGGGTCATCTCCAGGTGGGAGCCGAGGGTACAAATTTTACCGTTTTGGGTGGGGTTCATCTCTGGGCAAGAGGAAAGCTCAACTATTAAAGGAGCAGCTTGCTACAATTTGCAAGCCTTAACAGATTTGTTGCTGAAACTTATAAAGGTTCTCCAGGGGGCTCTACATATTTATTTACTTAGCTTCCTTTTTCCTTCCCAGTTTTTAGGGGGTGCCAGGGCTCACCCTCCATTCTGCTCTACATCCACCTTCTGGCTAGAAGCAAGTAAGCTAGGCTAAATGTTCCTATCTTCTCATGTAAGTGAGGAGGAATCATCCCCTAATTTCACCTTGATTTGAGAACAGCCCCTTTAGCTAAGATTGCTATCTTAATTTCTAAACAGGGAAAGATGTTCTCTCTGCGTGTGCCTTGAATGACAAGCTGTGAGCAATTGTGCTTAACATATAACACTTAATGACATCCCCAGGGGCCATCCTTAGATCTCAGATTTTATCCTAGAAACATCAGGACCTGGGATAATTTTGAACTGGCAACTCTAATGCTGGCTGTGGTTGACAGAAGCTGAAGTCCAAAACATCTGGATGATATGCAAAAGGATCTTGTAGCACCTTTGAGAGTAAATGAGAGAAAGAAGTTGGTAGCATAAGCTTTCCTTGAGTGAGAGAAGGCTGATCTCCTCCAATTCTATCTATTTATTATTATGTCTTGCCTGCTGTCTCAGAGTGGCATTCAGTAAAATCAAGCTTATTAAAATAATGTAACCAATAAGCATGGTTTTAAAAGGTTAAAACACGTTACATACATATTATATATATAAACATTTTATATGATAATCCTCCACATTCATGGGTCTGACCTTTGCAAATTTGATTATTAATGAGGTACCCATATGTCTTCCCTCCCATTCTTCTCCTCCCCTTCCCTTGCATTTTGCCAGGTTCGGAAAAGGAAGGCAAGCCCCTGGGCAAAAGGCAAGGGAATGGGGGGGAGCACATACATGCCTTCCTCCTCCCCTCTGGAGCCCCCCTCCCATGCCCTTGCCTTTGGTCCTGGGGCTGAGAACATGTCAACACAAAAGGCAAGGGAATGGGGTGAGGCATGCATGTACCTTCCCTCTCCCCGTTCCCTTGCATCTGGCCCGGCACGCGAAAGGCAAGGGAATGGGAGGGGGGAGCCCGTGAATGGAATGGGAGGGGATCACAGCGGGCAGGGGAATTAATCTCGATTTTCCCACTTTTGCGAGGGTTCCACGCCCCAAACCCTTGCAAAAGTGGAAGGACCACTGTACAACCAAAACACAACACTAGGACGCTACACTAAAACACTGGGCACTAATGAACTAAACCACTAAACACTAACTTACTGAAACACAAAAGGCCTATGATGCCTTCAGCCAAAATGTAATGAAAGGGGGAAAAAATTAAAAATAGTACATATTATTCTACCATTACAGATCCGGCCAAGTAATCCTACTAGAGTTACTAGTAACACTAGCCACAGACTAGTGCATCGTTAGATTTCTTACTGCTCACGAAGTCCATAAACACATTCTGATCTTTCAAAAATCTTCTTTTGGTTTTTCCTGGAAAACACCCATCAGTTTGGCAATTTGGGCTAACTCAGCAGCAATCCATTCTTCTGTCATTGGTGCTTCCGTCCGTTTCCAGGTTTGAGCAAACACTGTTCTCGCTGCTGTCATCACATAACAAAGTAATCCATGTTTAGTGTCTAGTTCTTTATCCTTTACCTACCCACCCACCCACCCACCCCAAAAAAAAAACAATTTCTGGTGACATTACAAAAGCTACCTTTAGAAAATTTTTGGATTAACATGTAGGTCTTAGACCAACAACATTTCACCTTCTTACAACTCTACTGCATACGGAAAAAGGAGCCCTCCTTATCCCAACATTGGCCATTTCCGCACAAGACCGTTATAGCGCTATGATTCCACTTTCAACATCCTATGGAATCCTATGGAATTCCATCCTGTGGAATTCAACATCCTATGGAATCCGGCCCCTCCCGAAACTGCAAACCCCAGGATTCCATAGGATGTTGAAAGTGGAATCATAGCGCCATAACAGCCTAGTGAGGAAATGGCCTCTGATTTGAAACAGTTACTGCCTCCCTCTGAGGCCGAGAGGATGTGATCTGCCCAAGATCAGCCGGCAGGTCTCCATGACTGACCAGGGATTTGAGCTCTGATCTCCCAGAGTCCTAATCTAACACTCAAACCACCATACCATGTAGGTTTTCAATGGAAAAGTATAATATGTCCAGTGAGGAAGGAGGGCCCCTAGCACAACACTGACTGCAGGAAGCAAAACACGTTCTGCTCCTGCTGAGAATTACAAGGTGCGCATGCATGTGTGTGAGTCTGTCCACGTGCGAGGCATGCGGGATGCTACATCAGCATACTCTGAAGAGCAGGCGCCTTCACACCAACCTGGCAGATCCTTGCCAGAAATGGGAAACCCGGACAGCATGAGTCATCGAAAGCACTAAGGAAGCTCCAAGAATAGCCGCTCTTGCTGGCAATTGCACTGAAAGCTGGGTGAGGGGGTGGATGTCAGGAGCCTGCGTCCAATGACATCTAGAATAATACACACAGTCATGTCTTTATTGAATGAGTCTTCAGACTGCAGTATTTCAAACAAATAGGAAAATAAGGCCATTTCCGCGCTAGACATCCTATAGAATCCTGGGGTTTGCAGTTTCAACATCCTATCAAATTCCACTTTCAACATCCTATAGAATCCTGGGGTTTGCAGTTTCAACATCCTATCGAATTCCACTTTCAACATCCTATAGAATCCTGGGGTTTGCAGTTTCAACATCCTATCGAATTCCACTTTCAACATCCTATAGAATCCTGGGGTTTGCAGTTTCAACATCCTATCGAATTCCACTTTCAACATCCTATAGAATCCTGGGGTTTGCAGTTTCAACATCCTATCGAATTCCACGTTCAATATCCTATAGAATCCTGGGGTTTGCAGTTTCAACATCCTATCGAATTCCACTTTCAACATCCTATAGAATCCTGGGGTTTGCAGTTTCGGGAGGGGCCAGGTGGCCCCTCCCAAAACTGCAAACCCCAGGATTCCATAGGGTGTTGAAAGTGGAATAATAGCACTATAACAGTCTAGTGTGGAAATGGCCTAAGAGTGAAAACAGAAACATCAGCAAACAAGCACATTCATAACTGGTAAAATTATAAAATACGAAATATATGCAATTAAAATAACAGCTTTTCAAATCAGAAAGGACCAGTCCCTCTGAGTCACCAATAAAGCCCCTCTAATAATAGAAATAAGAATTACATACGAGACATCTAGGTCAACCCTTTATCTGCTTCTAGCTTCCTCAGATTAGCTGCTTTACACGAGAAAAGGGTAGCCCTGAGAGTTGCAACGGGAGTAACCCCATGCAGCAGAAAAGTCAGTTTGGACTCACCGTCCCACCCGCTCCAACTATCTAGGAATGCGAATATATGTTAGCACATCACTGGCAATGCAATATGTAACGGGCAAGATCTTCAACTTCAGATGCCCCACATATACAAATTCTGTCTTGTGCAGGAATGCCCTGAGAACGACTTTATAACATCCTAGTGTCCATTTGCTCAAAGCGGAGCAAATGCAGTACGTAAATCTTTTTTCATCGTAGAAGACAGGCTTATTTCTTCCTGAAAAAGAGATTTGGCCCTTGCTAACAGTTTCATAGATCTTACAGAAGACAGCACCGCTCCTACGATATCTATAGGAGACAGTTTCAAATGAAAGGGAGGGGGATGACTCTTCAGGAGGGACCCTGCTCCGGCCTCTTGTCGAAGCCTATTCTCCAGAGACGGACAGAGGAAAAATAGGGAAATAGGCGGTTTGATAGTAAGTGAACAAAGAGCTAATGAAATGAGAACAGGTATGGAAAAGGGCCAGGCAGTGAAGTCTGGTGGAATGACTCACCAAAGAAGACTGTGTGTCCGTGTGTGTGTGTGTGTGTGTGTGTGTGTGTATCTATCTGCAGTTTCCTACTGCCGCTCAGCATCTAAACCTCAGCCTTCAGCATGCAGTCTTTCTAACTCATCTAAGAACGGGACATGTCTTAGGCAAAGACCTGCATCTGCTTTCATCTTTGTAAGCCACCCCGAGTCATAGAATCACAGAGTTGGAAGAGACCCCAGGGGCCATCCAGTCCAACCCCCTTCCGCCTTGCAGGAACCCCCATCAAAGCACTCGCAACAGATGGCCATCCAGCCTCTGCTTAAAAGCCTCCAAAGAAGGAGACTCCACCACACTCCATGGAGGCAGCAGAGTCCACTGCCAGACAGCTCTGACTGTCAGGAAGTTCTTCCTGAGGTTCAGGTGGAATCTCCTTTCCTGCAGCTTGAACCCATTGCTCCTTGTCCTGGTCTCTGGAGCAGTGGAAAACAAGCCTGCTCCCTCCTCGACATGACATCCCTTCAGATCTTTAAACGTGGCTCTCATGTCCCCTCTCAGCCTTCTCTTCCGCAGGCTAAACATCCGCAGCTCCCTCAGCCGCTCCTCATAGGACTTCGTGGCTTCCAGACCCCTCACCAGTTTGGTCGCCCTCCTCTGGACACGTTCCAGCTTGTCAATATCCTTCTTGAAACAAGGTGCCCAGAACTGTTCCGTGAGTAGGAAAAGTGTGGTAGCTAAAGAGGAGGAGGACCAGGAGGAGAAGAAACAGTAATAGTAGTAGGAGGATGTGGATGAAGAATAGCAGTAGTAGCAAAAGGAGGAGGAGGAGGAAAAGGAATAATAGTAACAGGAGGCACAGGAGTAATAGCAATAGTAGTAGCAAAATGAAGAAGAGGAATCGTAAGAGGAGAAAAGAGGAACAATAGTACTAAAAGGAGGAAGAATAATGGTAGTAGTAGCAGGAAAAGGAAGAGGAATAGTAAGAGAAAGAAGAGCAATAGTACTAAAAGCAAGAGGAAGAAAAGTAATAGAGGCAGCAGGAAGAGGATAGGCTAGAGCACAGAGACAAATTTTGTAAATTGCCACACTGCCTCTTCCTTGGAAATTGCCACATTCCATTGGCCGCCTGTGGGAGGCTAAGTATGTGCCTCTCCAGAATGTATAACTACAACCCCCATCATCCTTCACCATTCACTGTCTTGGATAGGGGTAGTAACAGTTGCAGTCTAACAACATCTGGAAGGCTGCAGGTCCCTCAGCCCTGTTTTATATAGCGGATATTTGAAATATTACACAGTAGTGTCCCATTCCTACTGTTCTGGACTTTCCATGCTACACTGTCATAGTGCTATTATTCCACTCTCAACTTCCTGTGGAATTCTGGGGTCTGTAGTTTCCTGAGGCCAAAGAGCTCTCTGGCTGAGAATTCTAAAGGGCCCTCCCTAAACTGCAAACCCCAGGATTCCATAGGATGCTGAAAGTGGAATAATAGCACTATAACAGTGTAGTGCGGAAAGGCCCATAGTCTCAATTAGAGTAAACTCCCTGAATTGATTGGATTTACACATGTGTTGATTCATTATTCAACAACTGATTCAAAGTGTTCTTCTAATGCAGAATTCCAATTGGATTTAGGCCTGGATTTTTAGGAGAGTGAACAATGGATAGCTGCCCACTGCCCAGTCAATCAATATGCTATCAATAATTTTTAGAGGGGCTGATCAGATGCCCCTTTATGTAATCAATCCACTGTGTGTTAAGTTGAACGGGAGAGGAAGAGCCCACCCAACTAGTGTGCCTGCCTTGCAGTGATGTAAAGAATATTTGCAAATTGTCCCATCCTCAGTGAGAACAGGTGCTTCAGCACATCAAAATATGCCCTCGAGGAAACGGTCAACCTCAGTGAGATTTTTTTGCATTTCAAGACTTCTCTGCCAAAAAAAAAAAAGTTTGCACAAAAAAGCCTTTGACTTTCGCCAGCATTCTTTCACAGAAAACTGTATCTATTGCACCAACGTTTTCAAAACATATATACCATAAAAATGCCCTTTTTTGTTGTTTGTTTGCAACCAGGTCCCAAAGTCTTTAAAAAAAAAAAACTTCCAAAAATTTGCAACATGCTCTTGAAATCTCACACAATGGGGAAGAAAATTCTCAAACCTATTTGTGCTTTGGGATTTGTCTGCAAAAATGAAATAAGCAAAGAGTTATAGCCCAACTGCCCCGCCTCCAGCGGTGTTAAGCATTTCCGACAGATATGTAATAAGGAGCTCGTAGCATTGAATTCATGATGGACGGGCTCCAGCTGTGCAGTCATTTCCTGGATTATTTTCCCCCTGTGGGAACTCGACTGAATAAAGTGAACAATAGTCATGTTCGCCTCTTGCAGCTAAAATCACAGCACTTGCCTCTTGCAGGCCTTATGACGTAAACCAAGGCCATTTCCGCATTAGACTGTTATAGTGCTATTATTCCACTTTCCACATCCTATGGAATCCTGGGATTTGCAGTTCAGGGAGGGGTCCTGAGGTCCCTCCCTAAACTGCAAATCCCAGGATTCCATAGGATGTGGAAAGTGGAATAATAGCACTATAACAGTCTAGTGCGGAAATGGCCCAGGACTTGTCTTCAGGCAGCCATCCAACTTTAAAAAGGTTACTCGCCAGCAACAATAGACCTCATAACAGAATAGAGACACAGCAACCAGACTCTGTGGAAGATCCAGGTGCCAATTCTGCCCCTATCTAGTTTGGCATCACTACATCATCCACATCATCAGGTATTTAAAGATCTCCTCATCTTTAAGTTGCCATCATTTGCCAGAAATGTCCTACGTACGGCATTCTCTGGAGATCAAATTGGCTAATGTTTATTCAAAATAATAAACAGGCCTCAAGCTAAAGTCAGAAATGGTAATTTTCAAGACCCAGTAGGGGAATACTTCAGTGTCTTCCAACGATCTTCTCTCCATTTTCAAGGTGTGTATTTTTCTCTTGTACAGTACTGTATTTTATGTAATACTAGCGTATATACCCGGCATCGCCTGGGATTTTATTTTCTCAAAGGTAATACTTGTTAGAAAGATTTGAGATCCTGTGTCTCTAATTCTCCAAAATGTCTTGTCCAGTAGCTGTAACTTTTCCCCATATTCCCCAATCCAATCTGTATTCAGAGTTATTAACATACAGAGGTTGGGTTGCTGAGGGAATACACTGCCCTCCTCCTTGCTGCTAGGCCTCATCTCCATAGCAACCATCCTGTTCTCTGGCTGAGAATTCTAAAGGTCCCTCCCCAAACTGCAAACGCCATAATTTCATAGAATCTTCTTAGGCAGCCAGTCTTTACCTGACACAGCCAATCATATGAGGCCTTCGCCTGACACAGACAGACAAACTTTGACTTTTATATATTAGACAAATACAGATATTCCAAAGTCCAAAATTTTTTTAAAAAAATACAAAATACCACACACTTCTGGTCCTATGCATTTCAGATAAGGGATGCTCGACCCATAATAATAATGTTAAGATGCAACAATTTTTTGTTGTTGTTGTTTTTACATGATCTGAACCCATGCATATTGGATTTTTCGTGAATTGGGGAAAAAAAGCATAATAATAACAAGTTACAAGTTACAAGTTTATTATTACGGCAAAAAGCCAGCAATGCATCATAACAACAACACCAATCGTATTCAACTTTGAGACATGACAAGTTTTTCACTGTTTTTACGTGATCTGAGCTGATGCAGACTGGATTTTCCCTGTGTAGATCCCACTTGAACATTATGTTCTGTGCCAGTACCTGGTGGGACAGGAATGCCAGGTAGCTGGAAGCCCTCGTGCTTGTTTAATTGTTGCCACGTCTAATTAAATTCTAATTCAGAATATTTACTTAATTTTTTTCAGCCTTGTCTACATATAGGTAATGATCATTCTGTACAGTCGAGGTTTAATCGCAAATCAAACAGCAAAAAAAAAAAAAATCTAACCTAGTTCTAAGAACACAGCACGATCCGTTCCTCCACTTTATGTACCTCTCTGTTCTTCTTTTTATTTAAGCGGTTATTTTTCTTTGACCTTCGCCTGTTACAACACTTGCACATTATCAGTTCATCAATCCGTGCTTACCCCGCATATCTCAGGTTTTATGCTCCTGGCTCATCGTCTTTTCTCAGATCTCTTCAGATAACACCATCCTCCCACTTGCATAACATGATCTTCATGGCCTTTTCCAATATCAGAACCAACTTGAACTTTCTAAAGTTAATAAGAGCCACTGAGAGGCAGTGCGGGACAGCGGTATAAGTGTTGGGCAATTACTACGAGGCGGGAAGTTGGAGGAGATGGTCCTTGTGGTCTCCTCCATCTCTAAAGGTCAATGATTCTAGGGCCATTTCCGCACTAGACTGTTATAGTGCTATTATTCCACTTTCAACATCCTATGGAATCCTGACGTTTGCAGTTTGAGGTCCCTCCCTAAACTGCAAACCTCAGGATTCCATAGGATGTTGAAAGTGGAATAATAGTGCTATAACAGTCTAGTGTGGAAATGATGGATGTCTCCAAGACATCCGGGATCAGATTCCTGCTCAGTCCTGAAAATGTACTAGGTATCCAAGGGCAAAGCATATTCTCCCTCATCTGCAAAGGAAGGCAATAACAAACCTTTCCCGAATAAATCTTACCAAGAAAATGTCCTAAGTCTGAGACGACTTGAAAGGACTTAACAACGATTACAGTGAATTTGCTTTCTGCAAATATCACTTATACAGAAGAACCCAGCGAGGTGTAGTGTGGTGTCCTGGAGCCCAGTGTTCAATTTCTTAATCATGGGAACCCACTGGGCATGTCACATCCTCTCACCCCCCAGAAAACCCCCTGATTGCCTTGAGGGCAGCCATAAGCCAGAAATAACTGAAGGCACACCACAACAACAAAACCCATATCATTCAAAAAATTTCCTAACGCCAAGTTTTCCAAAACACGCTGTACACTCCCCAGAAAAGAAAAACAGGTTTTCCCTAACCCAGATTGTGCAAAAGTATATTACGTTTTCCACTACCAAGAAAAGCCATGCCACATTCCTCAGTTCCAATTATACCCAAACGGATCCCCCAGGGTAGTTCAGATCTGCCTCAGGTCAACTGTGACAAACACATAACTGCATTTTTTCCAATAAATGGTACCAGTTTCACACATCTCATATTCCCCAGCATGTTTAAAGCCGTCTCATCTTCCATTATGGAACATATAATGTCTATCATGTGATATCAGGCGTGAACCTCAAGAGCCCTTTGCAATCATGCAAAGGGCTTGGGAAAGCTCTCCTTTTGAACTGCAACTCCCAAAAGTCAGTGTGGCCACACACGCAGTATCCACTAAGAGATCCTGGGAGTTTTAGACTGAAAGAATGGCCCTGCTAGCTGGGGCTTTCTGTTGTTGTAAAGAATATAAATTTTCTCAGTTCTGATCCTGTACTCATGGAGGGTAACAGCCGCTATTTGGTTTTTATATAAAGAGGACTGACCGATTTCCACTCAGTTCAAAACTGAGCCAAGCAGCAGGGAAGAAGAGAATAGAAGTGGCATCTGGAACCCTTTCACACCACACAACTGTAGCATTTTGATTCTGCTTTAATCACGTGGAATCCTAGGATATGTAGTCAGGGAAGGCACCGGAGCTCCCTGGCAGCGAATTTTAATAAACATCACGAAACTACAAATCCCAGGAATCCATAGGATGCAGCCATGGCAATCAAATTGGAATCACAGTGCTAAAACTGTTAAAGGGCCCCTGGTTTGTTCTGTGCTCTCAGCCCTAGAAAAGCCCCTTTGCCTTAGAGTCGCCGTAAGTCCAAAACGACTTGAAGGCACACAGTAGCAACAACAACGAGGAGAAAAACAGTTCCTTTCAAACAACAGGGGTGGTGCGGAGTGGATGAATGGATGCTGGATGGACCAGTTTATCTTTCACACTCGATGTTCCCGCCCGCCTTGCCTCGGGAGAGGAAAAATTACATCACTAAAGCGCCCTTAATCTCTTTGCTCTTGAGGTTTTCCATCGCTTCCCCGTCACTCTTCTCAGCCCAAGGCAGGCCGGTTTCTATCCCGCGCATTTAGGCAGCCGGACTCCAAGCTGTAAACCGATTTCTTCACTAAAATTTTTCATACCACTTTATATCAAAAAGGGATAATTACTCTGGCATACGGCCAGTTTAAGGTAACCTGTCTAACTCTCGATCCGTGTATCCTAGACATGTTGCTCAGTGGACGGCAAATTCATTTTTTATTATTTTGGCTCAACATAACCTTAACAAAACGGGACATGGCCGTGTTTTTATTATATTTTATATTGTATTGTAGTTTTTATAATTGTATAGTTTTGTCACTAACAATTGTTTGACATGGCCAGTAGACTCATTCCATAAATGGATCATCTATGTATCTATCCCTAGGCATTTCTCTTTCTTCTTTTGTCACTTCTTTTTCCTTTCCCTCATCTTCTTTTATTTCCCTCTTTTCCCTGCATTTTATACTTTCAAAAGAAAGAAAGAAAATTTCAGAGATGTTGACAATACAATGAGATCAGAGACACCTAAAATCAAATCAAATCAGAGATTTATAATACAATAAAATCATAGCCACGACAGAATAATTAAGAGACGTCCAAGGTAAAATGGAGGAAGGAAATGGCAAAACCATCTCTGAGTATTCCCTGCCCAGGAAAACCCAATGAAAATCCATGGAGTTGCCATAAATCAAGAGGCAACTTGAAGGCACATACATGCCTGGACTCGACCCTTTAATGCAATGGGATTTACCTAACTGTTGACTTACCAGGCTTTAATTTATTCAAATAAGTCTGTTTTAGCTGGAGCTAGTAATTGGATTTAAGATAATACAATGCATCCCTCTATCTATGTGGGTGGATATGTGGCTGCTATCATATATATGTTGAATGTATTGATATTTGTAACATAGATCAAATAGAGCTGTAATTTGCTGAAGCACTGTCATGTATCCATCGCTAATTACTAATTGCAATTGTGTGTCCAGTTGGAACCCTTAAAATATCCTGGGGTGCTAAACGGTTAATCATTGGAATATTCGATGTTACTTTGTGTCAGGCAAGAGTGAAGAAGATCAGAAGAAGGAATGTAAAGTAGTGAGAAGGTGTTATGGGATCCAGGCAATGCAAAGATACAGAAACAGTCTCGCTCCCAGGATGAAAGATATGTAAATAACAGAAATCCTGGGAAAGTGCTTGTGCTAGTGACATGACATTTATGGCTTTCTTCAGTGATTGATGTGGGCGCCTAAATTTGTATGGCAAGGTATAAAATCTGTAAACGGCCTAGATGCGGTAGTCTCAACAACTTTTGTTCTCAGCAACTTGAAATAAAAACTTCTGTTTGAAACTGTGTTGATTTTGTGAGCACAAGTTCTTCAGGGCACGACAGCAGAAAACGGACCTCTTGCATAAAACAAAAAACACAAATGCCCTGTCCCAGTATCATCAACGGATGCAACGTGCTCACACCCGCATCGGGTCCATTGACGACAATGGGACACAAGACTTCATGCAACCTCATATTTGTGTGTGAGGGGGTCACGCCAGCAAAGGGAACACTGTATCATACGGTTGAAACTTTTGCATTTTGATGTTTTTTTTCAAGAATGTTTATGCATTAGTTTTAAAACAAGCAATCTAATTCACTGTCAGAATTGCAACCACAATCAGAAAATATATGTTCAAAAAGAGAGGGAAAAAAAGGACACAAAGCTAAGATGTTAAACACTAACTAGAACACAGAACAGTAATTTACTAAAACACAAAAGGGCTCCTGCATACCCACATGCCAAACTAGTAATGAAAGAAAAAAAGATAAAAAAGAAAAAATATACCATCACAGATCCAGCTAAGTAATCCTCCAGTGCTCAAACCACTACATCATACTGGCTCGGCCTACTGGTATGCACCCAGCCCTTTCCTCTTGCCTGGAGCTGAGCATCCCAAAATTGGGAATTTGCACCCTCATCTCTCCTCCCTGGAGACGACCCATGAAAACTGGAGACTCAGAGCCCGGCCTGCAGAACAAACAACATTCCACTTCATTCTGCAGGTGTGGGGCAGAGGCGTAATTGAATGTTCTTCCATTTTAAAAAAAATAACCATCCACACAGAAATCTAGCCTGCCAAGGAACTATGGTCTACCCAGTATGCTAGTTTTCTGCGTGCAGGGAACTCCTCCTTGCCCAGGAGAACAAGCACCCGGTCGGCCATATGAAACTGCTCTACTTCCTCCACCTGCAGTTGCCAGCTGCGCAGCCAGACACAGGTTAATCTCCTCTGCAAAAACAAAGCCGAGGACACAAACGCCAAGAGTCGTCCCTGACTTGAAAAACAGCCAAGCACAGGACAGATTCTCGGATTTGGCCCAGAGGACAGGAGAAAGGCAGAGGTAGGCACAAAGTCCCCCAACCAGCTCTACGTAGGAGGCCAAAAAAACGGGGAAGCCCCGCCTTCCCAGGTTGAAGAAGGAAACAACAGCCAGCTCCTTACCTTTCCGGAAAGGCATTGCAACAGATGTTTGTTATCTCTTGCTTGGAGAAAAGGGAGAAGCGCAGCCGGCCGTACCTCCAGGGGTCCTTTCTGGGCAACCCCCTGGGCTCCCCGAGAACTGCTGTATCTTCAAGGAAACTGACAAATTTGGTCAATTCCTCCAGGCAGCGTCACTTGCCTTTGATTGCAAAGGAGGAAGCAAGCTGGCAAGATGCTGCCTGGAGAGCTTCATTTAACTCTTTCCGTACCTGCCTGCTTCATTATTACTCATACCAGGATGTGGCTTAAATGTAGGGTGTTCCTCCACCAAGCAAACAAGAACCAAAGTTTGGGGTTTTTTTCTCCAAAACTGTACCAACGGTCTGCTGCCATAACCTTTCCTATTTAGTGAGAAGGTCTACAGCTCTCTATTACAGGGGGGAAACATTGGATAGGTGTTGTCGTGCCTCAGGGAGAATGTACGCCCGCCACCATAGAAAGGCCAGGAGGGGGGAAGCCACAGGGAGGGCAACAAGGGGTGGTTGACTAACCGAACCTGAAGGTTCGGCTGCTTTTAATCCTGGAGAGAAGTGACTAGCGGGGTGCCACAGGGTTCTGTCCCGGGCCCAGTGCTATTCGACATCTTTATCAATGACTGGGATGAGGGAATGTAGGGCATTCTTATCAAATTTGCAGATGACACCTAATTAGGAGGGATAGCTAACATCCCAGAGGACAGGATCAAAATTCAAAATGACCTCAACAGATTAGAGACCTGAGCAAAACTAACAAAATGAATGTTGGTAGAGAGAAGTGTACGGTACTACACTTAGGCAGGACAAAAAAAAATGAAATGCACAAATATAGAATGGGTGACATCTGGCTTGATGTGAAAGGGATCTAGGAATCTTAGCAGACCACAAGTTGAACATGAGTCAACAGGGTGATGCACAGCTAAAAAAGCCAATGTGATTCTGGGCTGTATCAATAGGAGTCTAGTGTCTAGTCAGAGCTTTCCAAACTTTTCATGCTGGTGACACACTTTTTAGACATGCATCATTTCGTGACACAGTAGTTTAGTTTTACTGGCAGGTTAAACTAACCCTTTATAAGAGATACAGACACATACATAAATTGTAGTAACACAATGTGTAGGGACACAGCATATCTCATGAAAACTTTTCATATATTTTTAAAAATATATGATTTATAAATAACAACATACATTTCCAAGATTGTAGGTGACACACCTACACACTTCAGGTGACACACTAACGTGTCATGGCACACCATATGGAAAGCCCTGGTCTAGGTCAAGGGAAGTAATAGCACTACTTTATTCTGCTTTTATCAGACCTCATCTATAATACTTTGTCCGGTTCTGGGCACCAGAGTTCAGGAAGGATATTGATAAGCTGGAAAGTGTCCAGAGGAGGGCAACCAAAATGGTAGAAGGCCTGGAAACCCTGCCCTATGAGAAGCAGCTTAAGGAGCTTAGTATGTTTAGCCTGGAGTAAAAAAAAGTTAATGAGTGACATGACAGCTACTTTTAAATATTTTACTGGATGTCATATGGGGATGGAGAAAGCCTGTTTTCTGCTGCTCCAGAGACTAGGACACAGAGCAATGGCTTCAAATTTCAGGAAAAGAGATTCCACTTAAACATTAGGAAGAATTTCCTGATGGTAAAAGCAGTTCAACGGTGGAATACGCTGGCTCAGAACATGGTGGAATCTCCTTCTTTGGAGGTTTTTAAATAGAGGTTGGATGGCCGTCTCTCAGGAATGCTTTGATGGTGCATGCCTGCATGGTAGGGGGTTGAACTCAATGACCCTTGTAGTCTCTTCCAACTCTTCTATAATTCAATAAAAGATCCAAAATGTGACAGCTTCTGTTTAGAAACCAAGATGAATAAACAGAAGCTGTCACATTTTGGATCTTCAGGTGAGAATTCAGGTCTGATTTGCTCTAATAGACAGGTGCTCCCACTCACCTATAAAGTCCTAAAAAGTGTTAGCGTCACAGTATCTGAAAGAACAACTGTTTCCTTCTCCATAAAGCTACCTCTAGATCAGGTAGCAAGGCAGAGCCATGTGGCTTCCCAGATGTTGTTGGACTGAAACTCCCATCATCACAGGCCATCATAAGATGAGATGCAGTTGGAATGTAACACCTCTCAACCCTAAATATGATAGGTAATGGTGAAGGGAGGTACAGTTCAACAGAGGGCCACATACTCCTTATTCACGATAACAATCTTTTATTTTGCAGGGGGGAAAGGCTATGAATTACTTTATTTTTAGTCCTGAAACATGGCTGCCACGCACTGTTGTCATTTTTTACTTATGCCAATCCTAAGACGACCCTATTATGGGTTTTTCTTGGCAAGATTTGTTCAGAGGGGAATTGTCTTTGCCTTCCTCTGAGCCTGAGAAAATGTGACTTGCCCATGGCCACCCAATGAGTTTCTATGGCCAAACCTGGTCTCCAAAATTGTAGTTCAACACTCAAACCCCAACACCACATTGGCTCTCATTGGATTGTTGGCATGATAGAAATATAAAATTCCTGGAAACTAAAGCCATTCTTTTCCTGAAAAAAAATGCAGAAATGTTAAAAAAAAAATTTACAAAATGCATTATGATCACCTTTTACAGACTAAAAGTTGCTTTGTAACTTTGTTGTTGTTGTTGTTGTTGTGTGCCTTCACTTTGTTTCCAACTTATAGTAACCCTAGCACAGGGTTTTCTAGGGCTGAGTATGGTGTAGGTCACTCAGAGGGTTTCCATGTCCAACCAGGGAATCTAACCCTGGCCTTCAAGCCACTACATCACACTGGTTCTCCTTTGTAACTTTAGAGAACATAAAATGCATTACGTGTAACTTGATTTGGCATAACATTATCATGTACAGTCAGTCCCCCACTTTTGCAAGAGTTGAGGTGCAGGACTCCTGTGAAAATGGAAAAAACTGGAATATTTTCCCCCTTCCGCCCCAGTGAGCGAAGCAACGCGTGTATGCACCCTTAGTCTTGCTGCTCCCCCATCCCATTCCCTACTCCCCACCCACGAGTAAGCAAAATATATGTGAGCCTGCCCACTTCAGGCCACCCCCTTCACCTGCCCACATATGTGAGTACATAAGGGAATCAGAGGTGGCAGCAAATAATCTGCAAATAATCAGGTTTGCAAAGGTCAAACCCTCAGAAGTGGAGGAACGACTATGGAAAAAAAACAGTTTATCCAGAAAATAATTACAAATCAGACTTACTTTTTTAATCAATTGAGTTACAAGGTCTTGAACTCTAAGGAACACCTGAATTCTAAGGAGCCTCTTTGGGTTTTGCCAGTTTATGAGGATCAGGCAACACCTCCTTGATAAAATGGAAAGAAACCACCAACATCTGTAAAAATGCAAAAATTTTATCTCCTCTAGTCCTCTGTAGTGCTCTGCAGCCATCAAGTGCTCACTCCCATATTGCAATGATGTGAGAAACTGTAAAAAGTCTTAAATAAATGTTAACACAGTTTTTAGAAATAAGGTGGGGGCAGTAAATATAGTAATGCCTTATCTTAAATATTTTATTCATAATTCTAAAAAAAAAATCTATAGTTTTTTCCAAAAAGTAACAAAAAAAGTGTTTCCCCATTTTTTTCCAGGCCTTCTCATCTCTAGCCGTGGATTGGCGTTCCACTGACAAAGCTATTATCAGTCTTCACCATATAATTATGTAGGTACTAACCTCAGTTTTTCACTATCTGTTGCTTTCCAGATATTGAATGACAATCCCGGTAGGCCATGGTCCAACATAGGACTTCTGGGAGTTGTAATCCCCACACATTTAGAGGGTAGTAGGTTTGGAAAGGGCTGTACTAGGCAACATTTTCTTACTCAAAGGGTATAATGGTTTAGGTTCTTCCCCTGAAACTCCAGGCTCAGATATTACCAGAACAACATGGGACTTACAATGCAAGCACTAGCCTTCACTCCGTGAAAGAATCAGTTAAGCAACGAGAAGAATGCACTGGCCACCATAGATACATACCATCCTGCCAGTATGGCTCTCATGACAAATTCACCTGTATGATACAAATCTGTTGCACGTACATTTCACTTTTGGTAGGGATACAGACTTTTAATTCAGGACAGACAAAAGGAAAGGCATCTCTGCACAACACATAGACAGACTATGGAATTTGCTGTAGCCACTATATTCTAATGCACACGTGTCAAACACACGGCCCATGGACTAAATATGGCCCGACAGGCCATTTCATGTGGCCCTTGCACCTCTCCTGCAGCTGCAGCACTCCCCCTATGTGGTGAGCCCGATCCCCACATTGCAGGCCCCTTGCTGCCAGTGTTCTGAAGAGGGGCCCAGCAGCCAGCACTCATGATTTACTTCTACTTCTGATTGTTCCTCTGTCCAAGTCTCACCATGAGAGCATTGCCATGGGTTACCATGGCAACGCTCCGCGCAGCTCACAACAGTCGGACAGAGGAGCAGTCGGAAGTAGAAGTAAATCACGAGTGCTGGCTGCTGGCCCCCTCTTCAGAATACTGGCAGCTGGGGGCCCACAATGTGGGGATCAGGCTTACCAGGTTACAGAGAGGGGCAGGGGGGCAGAAAGATACACAGGGGAGGCAGGGAGCTGAAAGAGGAACTAGGGAGCGGGGAGCAGAAATACGCACGTTTGTCTGATGTTTAAAAAAAAACTTTCTGTTTTCAGAACTCATTTTTCAATAAATTGTACAATACAACCGGCCCTTTGAGGGCAACCATAATGCTTATAAAGCCCAAGATAAAATTGAGTTTGACACCCCTAATGGCTAGTCGTTTAGAGAGCTCTGCATGGGCATTAGACAAACTCACGTAGGATAACACCAAACCATGTGGCCTGTGTCGTAGCTCCACATTCAGACAGTCTGATTCCTGCATTACCATTTGCTGGTGAACATGATTGGGAAGGCATTGCTGCACATGTGTCCTACAGCTGGTCGGCCTCCATAGGCAACAGGATCCTGGACAACAAGATCCTGGTCTTCAGTATGGTCCAGTGGGGCTCTGCTACTTTTCTTAGCTTCATTGGAGGCCACGTTCCCTTTCACAAAATTTAGAACAAGCAAATCAAGTACACTGGCATGAATGTACTTCAACCACACGTGGAGTTAGTTACAGACACTATCCCTATTACAGCAGGCTACAGGACCTTTGGGCAGAAAAGCAGTGCACAAACAAAATAAATAGATCAACCAAAAACGTTTTAGTCGTGACTTAAATCCTGCTGATTTCTGCTGTAAGCATGACCACACCTGAAGCCAAACCAGTGTGCTATGAGAATTTGACTTTTCTGCCTCTCTTGCTTGTTCAAAGACTTTGAACTGTTTGATGCAATTAGGGGAGACAACAGCTTTTGTGTTATGTTCCGAGTTAAATCAAAAATCTTTTCCAGAGAGGCCTTAATGTCTTTCCTGTATCACATCAGTAGCCATCACAATGTATTTCACAATAGTAGCATTTATTCCTTTATGTCAGACAAACTGCAGTTACCACCAGGCAGTTTTTTGCTACCATGAGACACACCCCAATTCCCCCACCATAAAAAAACGATGTTTTCTGCTCCTGGAGCCTCCAGGGTTTGGCCTAAAAGGGTTTGGCCCACAGGGACCCCCAAGCATCACAACCAACCCCACCCACCGAGAGAAACTGAAAGTGGATCACCAGTCAAATTTCTGGTTCCATTTCCAGGCCTGGTGCGGCCTGCAGTTGGGCCTAAGGAACAAAAAATTGGCCTCTGGAGTCACTGGAAGTTGCCCTACCCTGTTTTATGTTGAAAAGGAACAAGCAGGGAAATAAAACTAAGCTGTCCTAAGACATTTTAACCATGGAATGACTAAAGCCTGGGCTGTCTTTATGATCACATGGGAACAAGCACAAATTATTTACAAAAATAAGCATCTGAGAAATGGCCGCTTCATAGATCACAAAACCCATGTTGTTAGCCATGAAATGTCTGCTGGACAAGTTGACAGTGTGAAGAAAGTGTTGGTGATCTGATAAGAAATTGTGTCTGCATGCACTGAACAAGATTTCAAGAAGGAACAAAGGAGTCCTAGCTGCTCCCTGACTGAGCCTTGACCCCACTCCTGAAATAGCAGTGCTAATTAAAACATAGGGTGAGGCACACAGCATAGTTTTGCACAAAATTAAATAATTAAAATTTTTCTAACAAAGATACGGATTACCACAGAGAAGATTCCCCCTCCCCAAATTTTCCCCTTTAAACAAAAGTATTCCACTATATGCTTTGCCATCACATCTGTCAAAAAGTACTCTCACAGTTCACGGAATTCATATCATGAGAGTTCTGAATCCCTTGGGTAAACTTTTGCTCTTAAAAAATGTCTCCTCTCCTCAGAGTATTTTCTTCTAAAACATACTCTAAAATGTAGCCTCTAAAATAATCAGGAAGCTGCAGAACTAGAGAAATAGTGTTATTTTTCCACTGTACAGCAGGCAGGCTCCTAATAATCATAAAAGCAGCAAACCCAAAGGGACCCCGGCTCAAAACAAGGAATTGACCGCCAAGTTTTAAAGACACTTTGTTACTGAAGGGGATGGGTAAAAGGAAATCTTCTAACAAAGAGGTAGAATCTGTAATAGAGAAGGAGCATTGTCATTTGGGGGGGGAACACCTATCACTCCAGGAAACGAGTGTGATGTGAAGTCAAAGAAAAATATAATTAACATGTACCAGCCTTAGACTCAACCAGGCCAATTGTCTATTTAGACAAGGTGTGGGCAAGGGTTTGTAGGCTGCTCTGGCTCCACAAGGAGTTTGGAGGGCCACAGGCCTCCCACACCCAAAATGAAAAAAAAAAAATTCTTTGCCCCCCAACTTATACATCACTTCTTGTTGGAAAAGGCCTCTCCTGAGCTTAAAGTGGCCCAGTGAACATGAAACAAGTGAAGACTTGCCTCCTACCCTCGCTTGGGTGGTGTTTCAGGGCAACAAAATGGTGGAATTTTTGTCAAAAAAAAAAGGGGGGCCCTGGGGATCACACGTGGCCTGCACACCACTTTCCTCTCCCAATTTAGAAACATAGCATCTACTATGATCAACAGCTTTGAAATGTACCACTGAAGAGTTTTCAATACTAACAGGTGAAACGGTGTGGAAGATGACCATCTTCCTGAGTGTGGTGGAGTCCCCTTCTTTGGAGGTTTTTAAACAGAGGCTGGATGGCCATTTGCTGGGGGTGCTTTGAGTGTGTGTTCCCGCATGGCAGGGGATTGGATTCGGTGGTCCTTGTGGTCTCTTCTAATTCTATGATTCTGTGCTGGCGTGTTCCCTCTTCCCTCTCTGTACTTCCTTCAACTCCTCATTGTGTAAATATTCTAGTTTGCCCAATTTGTATGAGCCAGCAAACTCCAGTTTGCCACCAAATCAGAACTGGAAAGGAATAAGAAACCATAAAGGGAATAAGGAGCCTGTAAGCACAAGATTCATTCAAAAGTGGCCCTTTGGCACTCAAGAGAGAGAGTGGAAGCTGACACAACCCTCTTTCACCCGCAAAACTACAAGAGAATTCTGGAATAATATAGTAACCCTGCATTTTGTTCAAAGATCGGCGTGCCGATGAGGATTCGCACGTAAGCCGTCAACAGTCACGTCTCATGAAACTTCAGTTGGATAAAAGGCAACAGCCAAAACCAAAAACGGGTAGTATCTTTAAGGAATTTTATACTATAATAAAAATAAATTGTGTCCATCACAATGAACATGAAAAAAGCCACTCAGGGGGCTGGTTTCCAGTTTGCTCCATTCCCAGCATGCTGCCAAGAAGCCAGACGTAATGTGTCCATGTTCAATCCATGGTAAAAAAAAAAGGCAATCAGACTTGCTCTGCAAGATCCAAGACTCTGAATTTGTCCAGGTTGTAGAAACATGCTTTCACTACTCGTCCTCCAAAGTATCTTCCGTTCAGGTCAACAACCGCTAGAATCAAAGTACAAAATATATCCATTGAACACAGATCAGTTCTCCCAGTACAAACACCTTCTTGCTTATATGGAACTATGCACGCGCAGATGGAATCTACAATAAAATGAGCAGGATATCTTATTCCGTTAGCCAGAGCTGGGTGATATCAAAGCTTGGAAGAGTTACCTTTTTGGAGTACAACTCCAAGAATCCTTCCATCTGTATGTCCAACAGCCATGCTAGCTAGTGGACTCTGGAAGTTATAGTCAAAAAGATAAATTTCCAAAACTCTAATGAATATATGGTTCACTGGCTCACTGGGATCCTTTTATGACTGACATTTTTATACAAGAAAGAATGAAAAATCAGTATTCAATCCTGTTTACTTCATGGATAAATGAAAATAAAGGGGATGCCTTACAACATACCAGGACAAAGTTTGCCAAGATAACATATAAAATCTACAAAATCCAGCCAGCAACTTCAAGGCAAGCAGAGGGTTAGAAGACATTTTAAGAATCTATCATGACATCATTAAAAATCTAAGTGGATTTTACCGAATAAGCTTCATGGCCAGAAGGTAAGCTGTTACTTTTATACTATTATATTTAGAAATTGCTTCTAGACTACCATTAGACCAAGGCTATTACCTTTAATTGCAGATTCAACTCTTTCGAATTCTAAAAATATTCTCACAGCTTCATCATCAGGAGCACCTGGAATCTGAATCAAATATACATAATTGCAGTAAGAAAACAGCAAACCGAAAGTCAGCACAATCTAACGTGTTCAGTTCTAGTCCAACTAGGCTGTAGCAATACTGTAACCCCCAAACCTGGTTCCAGGATCACTAGTGATGGATACTGACAAAGCACACATAAATCAGTAACACGCTGCAAGTAACCACAGTGCCTGTTTAAGGGGGTTTAATGATGCTCCTTTCACACAAAAATGGAAGCAACTACTGTACGATTTTGCCAAAGATTTTAAATATTGTTGGTGCACGTGTGTTCATCTGTTGGCATAATGCATTATGTCATTCACAACTTCCAAAATGTTGGGTGATTTGGAACCTTTTTTTCCAGGATTAAACAAAATAAAAAAGTGGTGCATTAGTAACAACAACGTTTCACTTGTAAAGTAACATGTAACACAGTGACACATAACAAGTAGCAACTAATTAGTTACTTTTTTTAAAAAAAAGTAGCACCAATATATGCATTAGTTTATTAAAACTATATTCTATATTCTAGACTCTAGCTGGGGCCTGGATTGGGAAGACCCAGGTTCATTTCCTCATTCAGGAAGACAATGAGAGATCTTGGGTCAGTTGTTCCCTCTTCTTAGTCTTGCCTCTCATGGGATTGTTTTTGAGAGGAAAAAAGGAAGTGGGAGACATAGACTATCTGGACATAACTGGACATAAACTGGGTATCATAATAAATAATTTTTCAGGAATGGGATGGCAGCAGCATTTTGTTCACCATTTTTGAAGAACAACTGGGTGAATGGTGTACTCAAATAATTCATAGGAAGCAAGCTCTGTCTGTATTTTGAGATGCAGACAGAGTGAATCACCTCCAAGAATTTCTTTCAGCATGAGATTCCAACCGACTCAGGTTGCCTACCCAGTGACTTTTCACCCACTGACATTAGAGATGTCAAACTGGAGCAACTGTAGTGTCAAATCATTTGGTGGCTGCCAGGATGATGTACACCAGAGACTGAATACTCAGTGTAAGCAGGACACTGGAATGCATGGGAAACAGTACACCAAGCTCAAAGACCTCCACGGATGACGACAGTGATGACCAGGTTAGTACAGTGCAGAGTACATTTCAAAAACACCCTAGAATATCATTGTTAGCAGCAAAGATGGGACAAACTGTATTCTCTGTCAAGGTATGGCTTCCACTTCAGGAACATAGCCTTGCGTACATAAATCCTAAACTGAGATACATGAGAGATGTTTTGGTGCATAGCTCCACATAAAGGACATGGTATTGTTTGACAAAATATTGTACTGAGTATTAGAAGAAAAAGCTATTTGTGTTTTAGTTAGACCAGTCCTATAACCACTGGTGATGAAAACTACTCTCCAGAGCAATTCTATGAGGAAGCAAGAGATTTTTTTTTGTCCCCTTCCAGCAGAGCAATGTACAGACGTGACATCTCGGCTCATGCTAAAGACTTCTCCTTTTCACCCCCATTACTAATGTTCTCCACTTTTAAAAGCCGCTAGGCCCTATCAGGGATCTGCCTTCTTTCATTTTTTGCAATTTATTGAACAATATTCAATAAAGATTTGATGTCTTTAAAAAAAGAACAGAGTAACTGCTTCTGCAGGATAGCAAGACTAGCTTATACCTCAAAGATGACACACTTCCCAACTTTGCCGTATTTTTCACACTCTTCCTTGGTTTCACCTTCCAGGTCTTCATCAACCTCCCCAGCTCCAACCATATTCTGAAAATAAGAAAAACCAAGTCAACAGTGTGATTCTAGGCTCAAAACAAAACACCACCACTTCTGGCAGGGTGTTTCATTTTCTAAATGGTAAGGCACAAGTAAGAGAGGGTTCAAGCATTGTATATGTCAGTAATGGCCAACTGTGGAGTCTCAAAGTTCAGACATCCCACCAGTGCCGTGATACACATCCAAGTGAAACAGTGGGAAAGCATAATGAGCGGGATTTCCCCTTCCAACAGTCCTCTACAGGGCAGAGGATATCAGAGAGTGATGTCACAATATCTCTGATATCACTGGATCCCTCTCTGAACTCTGGGTGGAGGTTCTCTATGATAGTGCTCCTCAAAGTGGTGGTACCCGGGGCAGTGCTGATGAGTTTCCAGGAAACAACTGTAGACAATGGATGCAAGTATTATACCAGGCCCTTGTAATTAGGCAAAAATTATTGTCAGCCCCCCCCCCATCAGATTAGTGTACTGGTCTGAATGTTGGGCTAGAAAACTGAGAGACTGGCTGGCCACAGAAACCCACTGGGTAACCTTTGGCAGGTCACATTCTCTCAGCCTCAAAGGAAGGCAAAGGCAAACCGTCTCCGAACAAATTCTGCCAAGATAATCTTGTGATAGGCATGCCTTCAGGTTGCCATAAGTAAGAAATGACTTGACGGCATGCAAGAACACATTAGATTGCTTAGGAGGCAATACTATGTTATGTTTTGGCCATGGACCTCTGTTTTGCTAACACCTCCACATACAAATGCTTTTTCATAAAGCAAAAGGGAAAGAGAGAACCACGAGCCACAACTTCAGGGCTCAAGCAATATCTGCAAATATAAATTGGATGGGACAGGGGCTGACTCATGCCAGTTTCTAACCCTACACCCAGTGGATATATTCTCTTGATTTTTCCTGGTATTTTTCATCCCCCTTTTTTACTTGCTAGTCCTCCTACTGAACAGGGAGAAATCTAAACCAAACCAGTTTTGCAGTTCTCCTGTAACTTTTGAACCATGGCTCCTCTCTGGCTATTGTAACATCAACCAAAGACTTAAAACCAGAAGTGCAGGAAACAGCACAAGAATAGAAACCTAAGGAACTTACCCGTAGCAGAACCACTTTGGTTGGGCACTTTAATATCTCTGTTAAAGGATTTGAATCAGATTTCTTGGATGAATCTGCTATTCAAAAGACAAAAACCAGTTAAAAGGCCAATATTAAATGTTAAATCATTATATAATTCAGTAATCTCATGCTAGATTTTCCTTGCATACAGAAGGAAAGCTGTGAGTTCTGCAATTCCAAACAAGCATAATTTGCATGTTCCAGAATACTGAGAATCCCAGCTGTCATTAAAAGAAGAGGGAAAACAAGACAGCTAACCACTATGGCCATATTCTTACATGACAATCCAGGCTTTCCCTGCTTATCCAACAGGTTTGGGATCAGAGCACTATCTGAAAGTGCAATTGGTCTAAATGTGGAACCTACATAGAGAACATGAAGGAATTAATTTGCAAGCATCAAAACAGCGGGTTTCTATTAGTTCTTTTGGGCTACAGAGGCTCATTTGGGACAGACTGCCTGTTTCCAAAGTCTCTCAGCTGGTTTGGTACCTTTTTCCCCCTCTCAGTTTGCTTTGCAAGCAGCACACGTATGGTCTCTCAGAATCACAGAATCACAGAAATGTAGAGTTGGAAGAGACCACACGGGCCATCCAGTCCAACCCCTTACCATGCAGGAACACCCTCAAAGCACTCCCGACAGATGGTCATCCAGCCTCTGCTTAAAAACCTCCAAAGAAGGAGATTCCACCACACTCCGAGGCAGCATATTCCACTGCCGGACAGCCCTGACCGTCAGGAAGTTCTTCCTGAGGTTCAGGTGGAATCTCCTTTCCTGCAGCTTGAATCCGTTGCTCCTTGTTCTGGTCTCTGGAGCAGCAGAAAACAAGCCCTCTCCTTGCTCTACATGGCACCCCTTCAAATATTTAAACATAGCTATCATGTCCCCTCTTAACCTTCTCTTCTGCAGACTGAACATACCCAGCTCTCTAAGTCTATCCTCATAGGGCATGGCTTCCAGGCCCTTCACCATTTTGGTCACCCTCCTCTGGACCTGCTCCAGCTTGACCATGTCCTTCTTGAATTGGGGTGCCCAGAACTGGACACAGTATTCAAGATGAGGTCTAACCAAAGCAGAATAGAGTGGTACCAGTACCTCCCTCGATCTAGACACCATAGTCCTATTGATGCAGCTGAGAATTGCATTGGCTTTCTTGGCTGCCGCATCACACTGCTGACTCATGCTCAGCTTGTGGTCTATTAAGACTCCTAGATCCCTTTCACACGTACTGCCATCCAGCCACGTGTCCCCCATCCTATATTTCTGCATTCCATTTTTTCTACCTAAGTGTAGGACCTTACACTTCTCTCTGTTGAATTTCATTTTGTTAGCTTTGGCCCAGCTCTCCAATCTATCCAGGTCATTTTGAATTTTGATCCTGTCCTCTGGTGTATTAGCAACCCCTCCCAATTTGGTGCCTCCCAAGCAAGCCTCTGTAGGCAAGAAGAACTGACAGAAACCCACTGTTTAGATGCCTGAAAATTACATACAAGTTCCATCAGTTCAACAAGAGTCTGCTCTTTCCATGGGCAACACTTGAGATCACACGTGAGAGTGGTCTGAAACAGGCCTCCACAGGCAAGAATTACTGACAAAAGAGTGGATCCCTCATCAAATTAATGGAATTTGTCTGTAATTTGCAAGTGTCAAAATAGCAGAACGTCAAAAAACAAGATGACAAAAAGAATGGGACACCTATACATCGCAATCTTAAACAATTCTGGTACACTGTGAATGAGCTGCTGCACACTGCTTTATTGCTCTCACTTAACTCCTCCTACAAGCTGCAAATAAATTGCAAATCTGTGGGTTGACATGTGAACCACAAACTCTGGCTTGTCTCTCTCTCTTATGTGGCTCATGATTCTTCTATCTCTGAAGAGAGATGAGCCAAAGTTCCTACTTTGCTCAGATCAGTTATGGCATGCTGTGAACAAAGCTTTTCTGGCCTGTCAGCAAATGAAAACCTTCCTGTTCCAACAGACTTTTTGGGAAGTGACTGCAAGGGCATTTAAGTGTATGCTGCTCTTCATCTTTGGCCTTTTAGTGGATGTGTTCTAAAAGTAACAATAACCTTTTAGACGTTTTTACTTTTCTCTTTGTAGATGTTTCAACTTTATTTGTTTTATGCTACCTTGAGTCCCAGTATTGGAGATAAAGGCTTACAGCTGCAAGGCTAGATTTCCATGCGTGTGGGTAAGTAGAGATGATTTTTCAGAACCAAAGAAGAACGTGGATGAGTTGCTTAAATGGCTACAAAGCTCTTGTCCCTTCTCCTAATTAGAAGGAAAGGGATTACAAATATTCCACTCTTCAGTGAAAAATATTTTTCTCTTATAGAATATTCTCACTTCTCTACAATAGCTCTGATTATTTATTATTGGTTCGCTTTGTTTGTTAAACAGTGCACACAAACCTAGTTATATTAACCATTAAGGTATCTAAACAACTGACTGCTGGCACCTCTGTATGGATAATTATGTGCGTGTGTTTATCTTCAACTTCCCTCTTTTTCAAAGTGTTTAATGTTAACACAAAGCAATGCAGCCTACCACAAATACTAAAATTCCTGAGTGACCTCCAGAGGTCTTAAAAAACATAATAATGAAAGCAAACCTCCCTTGATCACACGTGGCATTTTCCTGCAATAGCCTTACTGCTCTGAACATCTACCACAAACCAATGGCTGCAGACAGAGGTTTCCTCATCCTCTGATCAGAGATGCTGTGAAAGGAGGGAAGCTCGGCCAGTCAAAAGCTAAGAGCCCAAAGCACTCCCACCGCAGTCTATGTTGTAGCCACTATGGGAAGTGGCTCCTCCTATCGGAAGCTTTTTTCTCCCATGGTAAGAAGGCTAAGCAACAAAAATGAAGAACTCTAATTTTGAAAGCACGTTTCCATTTGTCAAGCCAAAGACTCTGCGGTGAAGACATGTTTCTAAAGAGGTGAAATCACTGGGAGTCAGCAGTCATAACCGAAAATGAATCTTGAATCTGGAGACTCCTGCTAGATTTGTTGGCCCGTGGGGAATAACCCAACTGTTGTAGATTGCTCCTCTGTGCCATCTGGAGAATAGCCTTAACAAATATGCCATATCTTTGCCTGTTAAGGTGAAAGATTATGTTCCCTGAAAACATCTCAGCCTGTTACAGGTGGACGCAGAGTGGAATTTAAGACAGATTAAAGTAAGGGGAAAATGGGGCAGTTAATGATTAAATTGCCTCAGCTGGTAGCAAACTGCAATAAGAACAGGGGATAAGATACGAACAGGCACCCTCTGCTGGCTCTGCCCCATCTTCTGGTCACTTCTGCCCACCTGTGAATGAGTGCAACCCATCCCCACCTCTTACCTTTATCAGCAGAGTCACCAACAATGATTTTGCCACCCCTCTTGCTTGTTTTCTCCACTGACAGGGCAGTGCTCAAGCCCTGTTCGTGCTTCCCAAGACCCTGGCCCTCTCGGAAGCCATATTTCTGCATGATCTTGTGCGCAACTGTGCCTCTGAAGACAGAAGAGAGAGCATCAGTCTGAGCACTGGACATTGCCTGACACAGATGTGCTGGGCAGCGATTAACTGAAATGACCTTTGGTAGTATGAAACCCTACAACAGTAACTGGCATTCTTCCTCCACTTCTTTTATTTAGAAGCATTTCGGGAAACAATTGTAACTCCCAATGTAAGTGAAAATCAGCTACCTTTCTGAAATACAAAAAAGTGAAATGCAGTTGCTCGCTAAAGGGGAGGGGTAGACAAATCATCATCGGTAATTAAAATGATTACAGAGAAATGTATTTCCAAGTTTAGCACGGTAATTGGCAATGTGGTATGGCAGATCTTATTTTACCTAATCTATTCTCCATTATAACACAAATGCATGCACATATACACATTTACTGCATAATTTAATATTCATACAAGGAAGGGGGTGTATAAGAAACTGAAGCTCTTTCTTGGGCTTCTAACGAACACTGACCAAATGTGCACGTCTTTATGGATGTAGGGCACGCTGTGTCTGTACAAATGCACTTAAAATGAAACTATGTATAAGATAGGTAAAAGAACTACATCCCTTTAAACAAAGGCTAGATGGCCATCTGTCAGGAGTGCACTGATTGTGCATTCCTGCATGTGGGAGGAAGTTGGAACAGATGGCCTTTGTGGTCTCTTCCAACTGTACGATTCTGGACTGTAGGGAAAGGAATCCCATTTTTCAACGTTTCTGAAAAAGAATACAGTCAGCCCTCCACATTTGTGGATTTGATTATTTGCTGTCACCTCTGCCGCCTCCCTATGCCATTCTTAATAGGGACCGCAAGCCTCTTGAGACTAAGAAACTGCAAACGAGGCTTGAAAGTCCCTATTAAAAAGGGTGTGGGCCAGCAGTGGAGGTGGCAATCAGCCCCACCAGCCACCCACTTCTGCCTTGTGAAGGAATCCTGATGCCTCAAAGGAATCCACGGTGGATTGAATATGCTGATCATACTTTTTGTGTGTGTTAAATACGGTTTGGGAGGGCCTAGAGTTATTCAAGGCTTTTTTACTTTCACGGGGGCTTGTGCCCTAACCCTAGTGAATGCGGAGGGTGAACTGTATTACATTTTGAGCCAAGAACCTGGGTATCTTAAGGTTGCCTTTTGCTAAAAGCAATGACATGGCTTCATCAGCTCAGACTGCCACAGGAAGGTGCTTGCAAATTTATAAACCAAACCCATTATGTATCATTTCACACAAACCCACTTCTTTAAAATAAAAATAAATCCTCTTGCAGAACCTTCTCTGAGTCTCTGTCAACATCCTGCATGAGCAAAAGCTGTGCAGTTGCTGTTCCTCATTGCCCTCTACTGGCATCCTGTGGGAAGCATCAACTGCTCCCAGATCACTCACCCCATATTAGCCAGGAAGGAATTGCTGGGCCCGGTAGGGGACCGAGGTCTCTCAGGTTCATCGTACATGGGCGGCGGAATGGCTGCTTTCGAAGATGAACCACGAGGCCTTGACTCTTCTTCATAGGAGAAGGATGAGACAGCTGGAAGAGAGACCCCATGTTAAAAGTGACAAATGTATTTGGACATATTACTATGCACTCTCTCAGGACAAGTCAGAATTAAGTTTGGTTTTTTTAGATGCTTCTTTCTAAAAATGACCCAAGGTATCTTACAACAGTTAAAAACAGTGCAAGTGGCAGACTTATACTAAAAAGCTGTGGTTACCAGGGGATGGCCCAAGTGCTACATACGGCCCCTAGGGTTGTTGGAAAAATGAAATATACATACGTTCTTTGTCCTTCTCAACCAGAGACGTAGGCGGTGCGATGGCGGCTCCTCCCATGCCTGTGTGAAAACAACCACCATATGAGAAGGGGTACAAGAAACCACAACAGCTTATGCCACAACAAATGTGTTTGACTTCCAATCTTCTACAAGATTCTGCACTGGTTTTGCTGCAACAAACTTAACACAGTGGCACACCTGGAAATTTAACAACCTAAGAGTTTGGTCAGCAGGGATGAGAATTTATCCACCATATTTTTCAAATAATTCCAGAATAAACCTTTACATGACTGTGAACAAGCAACTGAAATAACCTATTATCTTTAGGCCTGACAGTCTCTTCCCAGCAGATGTTAACCACCTTCAGTGAATTATAAAGAGATCAAATCAACAACCAAGTTCAATGCAGCAAAATGGGTCCACATCCATTCTTTATGGCTGATCTAGATAGACTACTCCCGTGAAGACTATGCATGCCTCAGGGCAAGCAACCACACCACCCAACTCCACCACCCATGATGTAGCAAGCATCATAGCCTCTCTCCACCTGTATACTCATTTGCAGGTGGTCTTACCTAATGGTAGTCAGTAAGCCAGCTTAAGAGCCCTAAGTGCAAGAATGCAACAGGGCTACCAGCTTCACCTTTGCACAGGCTTGTCCAGAAGTGTCAGAACTTTTGGGCAAGCCCATTCATAAGTGACTGTGTATGATGAGGAGGCTGGAGGCTATAAGAGTGAAAGGGCAGGAGACTGGAGTCAAGCATCAACCCCCACTGGCCTCAGCAAATACCCCAGTGCACTGCTTGATGCTTCTGTGCTTGCAGAAATAGGTAAGATCCCATCCACACTTAGTTAAGACTGCAATATTTCATTAACATCCAATGCTTTGCAATTAGGGTAGTTCCGTACTTCTTTTCCTTCTCTCCCTTTCATAATCTTCATCTTCATCAGAATCTGGATCGGGCCGTCTGGAAAATCCACTCGCCTCATGTCTGTCTTTGCGCCTCCTTGAAAAAGGAACAGAAATCACAGGAGATTTTAAGATGACAATCCCATAACAAGTGTACAATAATGCAGAATAGATGAAGAACTTGTGGCCATCTGGATGTTGCTGGGTGCCACTGGCCACACTGGCTGGGAGTTGATGCCAAACAACATCTGGTAGCTTACAACTTCTCCATCCCTCCAACAGAGAAATTGTTGACTGCAGACAATTACAGCACACAAAATTTACTAGTCTCTGTAGTGTAGATGATATTCATCTTCCTTCTGTTGCAAGCATTTACATAGTTTGTGCATGACAAACAACTCTTCTGTTTAATGCAGGCGTGGGCAACTGTGCCAGGCACCATTTTTCATATCCAGACTGCCATAATAAAACTGGAAAGGATGTGACATCAGTTCTAGTTTTCTTTTCAGCCTCCACCTCTTGTGGGAGGGTATTGGGATGGATTGTTGGGGAAGAAAAGGTGCTCCATTTTGTAGTGCATTTCACTTGTTTGGAGTGATTTGGGAATCAAAAAAATTCCTTTAAAAATTTTTTAAAAATTAGGGGTGTCTGGGGAGCTGCAAAGGCTGAAAAAAAAAAGGGGGGGCCATGCTTCCCCTGTAATGCCTGTATGAAGTGATTTTGTATACAAATATAAAAATATTCAGAAGCAGTTAATGATGTGTACTGCCTTCTGTTTTAGTCTGTGAGCCTCACCAAAGCCCAGACACCGTGTCTATAGAAACCCTTCTAATAATGACATCAATATTAGTTTACCACATGCTGATTTCAAAATGCCATGGAAAATTATTCTGAAACATTCAGAATTACACATGACAACATCACTCACACATGGAAATGGTATTCTAGCACCAACGATGTACAAGCGAATAATGGGCCCACAGGTTTAATGGGATTTACATGATACGAATTTACTTCAACTGGTCTGGTTGCTCAGCCGAAAGACTTCAACACAGTGAAAAGGGTTTAAAAGGCAAGGCTGCTATTTGACAAGTGGTGGCACAGACAACTCACTTCTCTCTTTCTTCAATCTCCTTCTGCCTCTCCAACTCCCGCTGTCGTTGCCGCTCTTCCCGCTGGCGCTTTACTACTTTCTCATAATCATTGGGGAACATAGGATCATATTCATCTGCTAACGGGATTAATACATCTCCAGAAGAAAAGCCGCTGGGAACAGGATCCTGAGAACAAAGAGAAGAGACATGCCAAATAAAGTTATCAAACAGATAAGGAGGGCCAAAAGAGGCCCTCTGAGCTAATTTGGTTCTGCTTTCAAAGTAATTCCCAAAATTTTCCTTGCAAACACCTTTATAAAAAGAATACCTATTCCCAACTCCAATCCCCAGCTCAAGACCGTAGCTGTAATCAAAGCGATCTGCATATAAGATGTGCCAACATGTACTTCCAACCTGTGTCCAACCGTATTGCAAGGAAAGTTTGAGAACAGGTCAGCTGCCTGCTAGTGACACACCAGGCCTGTTAATGCTGCTTCAAAGAGACAATACAGTCTTATTCTTTTTTTTCCTTTTTCTCTTTTTAATGCAGGAACAGTTTGTCGCCCCCTCATTATTGCTACACATCTCATACAGTGTTTGCCAGTTTGCTTCTGCACTCATTTCAAGGTACCAAGCTGCGCCTATAAATTGAACACTTCCCTGTTCAAACTTGGGAAAGCATACCACCAACAAACAGCAAAGACAGGGAACCTCAGGCTTGCCAGTTGTATTGGAATTCAATTCCCAGAAGCCCTACCCAGTATGGCAAATGGTAAAACGTTCTGAGAGCGACAGTTCAAACCATCTGGAGAGCCAAGGGTTGCTCACACCTGTCCAAGTCTGACTCTTCCTCTATGAATCTTGCCAAGATCCTCATAGGGGTAGGGGAGAAGTCCCCGTTAAAAGTCCTCTGCCCCAGCACAAAGATAGGAAATGCACACCTCTTGAGAAGTGCTGAACTGCAATTTTTAGCAGCTTCAGTAAGTATAGCCAACAGTGAGGATATGCTTTTCAGCATATCTGGAGGACTATACAATTTCCACCCCTGTCCTGGTAGATCCATTTAGTAACAACTTTTCCACAGGCAGAAACAACTTCCACAAAAATCAGCCAAAGTCATCTAAGAGAAGAGCAAGTTGATCCTTAGGAATGGTTCAGCTATTATGAAGGCCCTTTCTCTCTTCTCTCTCAATGGAGCCTCCACACCAGGTGAGAGACAGAGAAGGCCTTTCTTCCCAATGGGAGGAAAGAGGGAGGTTGTTTTGACAGGAAGTGACCCCTCAAAGCACCACTCTGTTGTCTCCTTAAGATTCCTCTGATCTATTTTAGAAGCCCATTTTCCCCCACAAAGTCTGGTTTGCCTCTGAGTAACCTCATTCTTACCTTCAGGCCAGCTGCTGGATGTGGTGGCGTGTCTACAATCTGTCGCTCATCAGAAGCACTGCCTCGTTTCAGGTCAATGACAGGAGCAAGAACTGTGCTTTGCTTTGTCCTCTGACTCTAAAACAAAATTCAGAAAGACCATAAAATGATATTATAAGCAGACACATAATCCTGTATTTGAAAATTTGTTTTACTGATTGTTCATGACCTGTGTGGTTATTCCCTCAGCTAACTAAGCATGGCTTGAAAAATCTGCTTATTAAAAAATAGTTTTACAGTCAGCCTCTCCATTAAAAAGTCCAAGTGATATAGTATCTTATTAATCTTTCTGTTAAAACATTTCTGTCATTCAGCTCAAAGCGCCCTCCAGGAGAAGCTTTTCTGAACAGCCTATTTTGAGCCAGAACATGTGCAGAAGAAGAGTGCATTTTATAAACAGACAACCAATTGAAAAAGTTAATTTGATCCAGAACTATACATTTTAAAGTATGCGTTCATAAAACTATCACAGAAAACTGTTTACCACAGTAGCAAACAACAGATCTTCATAGTAATAAAGACAGTGTTCCATCTTTTTCTTAAGACAAGATATGACCTTCCCATGCACCTGAACTCACTCACATTTTTCCTATGTATGGCACTGAAAATTTTGCATTCAGATGTAATAGGTCAGGGTTGCGAATTATGTGCCCACTCCATATTACCGGAGCCGGCATAGCCAATAATGATGCATTCTGGGAGCTACAGACCAACATCATCTGGAGTGTCATACAATTCCCATACCTGCAACAGATGTAAGAAGCTTAACCAACTCTCTGAATTTATTGCTAATTTTAAAAATACTGCTTCCACTAGCAGTTATAAAACATCTGAAACCAAGACAGAGACTACCAAATTACTGGAAAAAGTTGTTCTGAGTCAAGGCTTTTAATTATTAATGTTTGTTATCCCTCCATTCAAAACACAACACCTGAAAGTGGTTGTATGGGTGGAAAATCATGAGCTTGGGTTTTCACAGAATCCAAATTCCATCAAATGCCCTTGTTATATCTTCCAAGTGACTTTCAAATACTGGAAACAAAATGAAGGTGATGAACCTCTTACACAAATTACAGTACTCTGGTGTTTCCCAGGATATTAGGGTTATTGTAATTCACATAATTCATTCAACAAAGTCTAAATAACTGAAGACTGATTCATCATATCAAGTTCAGCAGAAGATGCTGAGAAACACAATCTATCTACTATTCTGGAAGCAAAACACTGTAGGCCTTTTTAAAAAGTTAACAGCTCAGATTCATGTTTTTCAAAGCATTATTTCCTGACTCGAAGTCAGTGGCTAAATAATACTTATTTCAGAAGCAGCAGGATGGCGGGGGAGGGGATTTGAGAGGAATAAAACCTAAGGCCTCTCTCACAGACCTCTGGTTCAGAAGTTAAAGCGTGCTTTTGGAATTGTATTAGTTGTTTCACACATGCAAGACACCATTCAATTGTTATTGAATGATTAAGGATGTGCCCTTAAGTCATTTCTGACTTATGTTGAACCTATCACAATATTTTCTTGGCAAAATTTGTTCAGAGGGCGTTTGCCTTTGCCTTCCTCTGAGGGCTCAGAGAGGCTGACTTGGCCAAGGTCATCCACGGGCTTTCCATGAAAGAGCGAGGATTCAAACCCTGGCCTCTAGAGTGAGAGTTCAATGCTAAAAACAACTACATCATACTGGCTCTCGCACATGAAAGTGACCTGAGCCTAAGAATTCTTCAAATGCGTCAGAAGTCTTGTTGATATCGGCTCAATGGAAAGACTACACAAAAAAATATATATTTAAATTCTATTGTACATTAAGTGTTAAATTAACGATTGCTGAGATGGCTATGCTTAAAAATACAATCAACAACAGCAGAAGTCATTTCCACCATACTTTTCACTGTTTACCTTTGCTTGGGTGAGAGCCGCCTTTTTCACTTGCAACTGAGACTGCAGGAGTTTGAAGTTTTTGGACCAGCCTTCTGTTTTGGAATCACTAGTCTCCACTCCCAAATCATCATAGAGTGACATTTTCTTTCTAGTTCAGAGCTAGGAAAAGAAAAGATAAATTTCCATGAAAAGGGATCACCACAGCATCACTTAAAGCTATAGATTTTATGGGTTTGTTTTTAATAAAGCCTCAGCTTCATCTTTGCCTTAACATAAGGAAATGTTATGTGTGTCTCATGAATTGGGCTTTGGTTGATAAAGATTTATGTTGTCAGTCCTTAAGGTAATACTATCAGAGACAGAAGAATAAAAAATCAGACACCCTTTCACTGCACCTCATCCAACTCTAGCTGAATGTTGTCCAACTACCATCTGCCAATGCTTCTGTCCCCAAAAAGAGAAATAACAATTTATCCATTGTGCTTAAATACAACTCTATGACTTGCAGAATATACCTACTGAACTGAACTTGTGCTTGCTTTTTTTCCTCCACTCTCCCCAACCCCTTTTTTCTTTTTGGTTATAAGCCTGCAGGCAGGGACCATATTTGTAAGCCTTCTCTGGGAGCCTTTTTTCTGAGTGAAAAATGGAACAGAAATATGGCCCACACAATACTTCTAGTTTGCTCTATTGCGTATGAAAATTGGGCTCACGTCCGCAAAAAGTAGAGCTTTCTCAAGTCAAACAGCTTTTCCAGCAGCAAGCAAACAAGAGGGAAAGGCTGCACACATTACAAAGAGATCAGAAAAAAATCTTAGGCGGAGTCTGGAGAAGTTACTTCTTTGGGCTGTTGTATTTGTTGTGTGCTTTCGTTTCTGATTTATAATAATCCTAAAGTGTATATAATAATCCTAAAGTGTATCATGCATTTTCTGGGGCTAAGTGTGAGCTGCAACCAAGGTCACTGTTGGGCCCGAGGCCCTCTGGGCAGGCCTTGCGTTGTACACTCACACATTTTAGTTCAGCTTGCCTTCACACTAACGAACATATTTAGGGGGGTTAGCTCATGCTATTGCATTGCTAGGCCAGGCTGCCCTGGATGCTGCAGACCTGTGAGACCTGTGAGAATGAATAGTCAAGGAATGTTAACGAGGGGTACTTCACTCCTTGTGCCGTCCGGTACAGGAAGGGGAGAGTGAACCCTGATTAGGGACCGTCCACCGCCATCTCGGGCAGGTAATGAGACTTGGCCACAAGCCTATCATGCACCTGGCCCATGGATGCCTCCGTAATTGGCATTCGAGGTGGGATAGCCCCCCCCCCCCGTCTTGGCACTAGGGGTTGATGGATGGACAACCTGTTTTGCTACTTGCGTACAAAAAGCCTATATAAGCTGTTGGAACAAAGAGAACCCTGCTCCGTTGCCTGCTTTGCCTCTCCAACGGAGTCAGAGTGTATGTATGCTTGTGCGCCTTTCGTCTTTCTTTTCGCTTCTTTGCTTAATAAACCGCATCCTCAAAGACCAGAACTGGCTTGGTTCTTGCCTCCCAGCATCTCGTACTTCGAACCTTGCACGGCCACCCAACCCAGGGAGGGTCGTGTGTGCTACGGCCACCCAGTGGGCTTCCATGGCTGAGTGGGGAATCGAACCCTGCTCTCCAGGGTTGTAATCCAATGCTCAAACCACCTTACTATGCTGACTCTCTTTGGACTACAACTCCCAAATCCTTTGCTAGCTAGGAGATTCTGGGAAGCCATGATCCAAACAAGGAGTATCTCCAAAGCGCCACTGTTAGGTACAGTATTTAACCGGAACGTCCATGTTTAGGGCAGTTCACCATTGAAAACCAGTTACTGGGAGCCAGAGTGGGAATAAGTGTTGCCTTCATACTTTTCTCGCATACTCTCCAATGAAACCCTTGCTGGCCACAGTGGGAAAGAGGGTGCTGGACAAACAGATCTTCAGTCCAGGGTATCTAGGTGCCTTTAAATCGGAGATGACTTATGGAGACCCCATGAGTGTTTTGTTTTTTGTTTTTTTTTTTTGATGCCAGGAATACTCAGAGGTGGTTTGTCAATGCCTCCCTGTGAAATACAGTCTACAGCTCCTGGTAGTTCCTCATCCAAAAAACAAATCAGGCCTGACCCTGCTTAACTTTCAAGATCAGATGGAACCTGGTGCCTTTAAGGTATTTAGGCCATTCCTTTAGTCTGATATGGCAGATTTCCACTGAGAGACCGCACGATGCAGACATTAGTGGTGGTCTAGGATTGATGAGATCCAGGTTCAACTGCCTTCTCAGCCACAAAACTTGCTTGATGTCTTTGAGCGGCTCACTCTCTTTAAACCACTGACCCGCCTCACAGGGTTGTTGTGAAGAGGGAGGAAGGTTTCTTTGTTTACTCCTTCTAAAGCCCTGTTAGGCTAGGTGTCTGGCCAGTGAAACCAGGAGAGGAACTGAAAGGCATCAGTAATAAGAGTGGGATACAAATACACTCAATAAATAAAAGTGATACAATTAGAACATGAGCATTTGAACACTTCAAGTCAGCCGGAACAAATTAATTCTTCTTCCACGTGCATAACTAAATCTAGGGACCTCACTGACGCAAATATGGATTAATTAAACAATGGATTATAAACTACTTGTGGCCATAATAGCTAAGCAGTACCTCCACATTCAGAACCTCCACAATTCGGGGACAAACAGGAAGAGACTAAACTGGCTGCACATCTCCGAAGAAAAACGCCGTTGCCTGGGCCAGATCGCCCTTTCCATTTGATCCAAAAGAATCAGTCTTCTGCTCTCAAAACCCACGTGTCTAGAAATTAGCCCTTCTACCTTCCCAACCCTGGAATACTATTATCTCACCTACAGGCACAACGGGGAGACAATGACTCGCTCGGTTGCGGTTGTTTCCTGGCGACTGAAAGGCACTCTACACGTGCTCAGAGACACCCTTGCCACTTCACAACTATATTCACGGGTGCCTAAAGATCACCGTGGTTTTTATGACGTTAGGAGTATCGTTAACATTTTCTTTCTGGCCAAGGAAAAGGCCTAGAGAACGAGGCACCACTCCAAACTGGGTCAACCGTTCACTCACATACAGGCACGCACTTTTAAAAACCGATCAGAAACTCTATCTCGCTTCTCCTCATCCTTTAAACCGAAACCACCTCCGGCCCTACAAATCTCCCTAATCAATAGCGAAACCTTCCTTACCCTTTCGCACAGGCCTCAAGCCGGGACCTCGCGTAGGACCCGACGCCGAAAAAAAGCACCTCCTCTTCGGGCAGGGAAAGCCCTCGCGTCACGGGCAGGAAGAACCAATCAGCCTCCTCCTCCCGGAGCCCGCTAAAGGCGCCTGGATTTTCTTCGGCTCGCTCCAACGGAGAGGCGCAGCCGGTACGTAAACTCCGTAGCTGGTGCGAGGGAGGAGCGGGGCTACAGCGTTCACTCCCCCGATGGTAAAACTACGCCTACTCCGTAAACTGGCAACATGGGGCCGCTCGGTTTGCTCCGCATTAGAATTATTTTACTCCAACTGCGCAAGCAAAAGGAAGGGGGAGAGGGAGGGGGAGCGAGAGAGCGAGAGAGAGAGGTTCTCTGCTGACCCCTAGAGACGCCTGGCTGTAACTGCAAATCAAAAGACCGGGACATCAATTTTATTAAATAGGATTTTGACTCCATCTGTATGGGATCTCATATGCAGTTATCCCTCCACATTCGCTGGGGTTAGGGGTACAGGACCCCCGTGAAAGTGGAAAAACGTGAATAATTCTAGGCCCTCCCAGACCATATTTAACGCACAAAAAAGTATGATCATCATATTTAACCCCCCCATGGATTCCTTTGAGGCATCAGGGTTCCTTCACTAGGCAGAAGCGGGTGGCTGGTGGGGCTTCCTGCCACCCCCACCGCTGCCCCACACCATTTTTAATAGAGACTGGCAAGCCACGTTTGCAGTTTCTCAGTCTCAAGAGGCTCGCAGTCCCTATTAAAAACGGCATAGGGAGGCAGCAGAGCAAGTCTGACAGCAAATAATCTGTGGACAATCAAATCTGCAAAAGTGAAACCTGCAAATGTGGAGGGCTGACTGCAGTGCTTTCCAGGCTGTCTATGCATGAACTGTCTAAGCATGAACGAAAATACCACTGTTAACCTTTCAGGTTTTGAGTGGCAGTTAAGTAAGTTGGCCACTGGAGAGCCAACGGCTTTGGTTAGAAGTGCGCAACCAAGACACCTGCGGAAATGTGCTGTTATTTGCCATCGGGATGGCTTTGACGTATGGCAACCTTATGAATGAGAGATCTCCAGCTCTTCTGTCATCAACAGCCGTGCCGAGGTCTTGCAAACTCAGCGCCATGGCTTCTGTTACTGAGTCTCTCCGTCTGCAATGCAGCGTTCCTCTTTTCTCCCTGCCTTTACGGTCTTTTCCAGGGAATCTCCTTGTCTCACGGTATGCCCAAGGCATGACCGTTTCAGTTTAGTCATCTTGGCTTCTAGGAAGAGTTCAGGCCTGATTTGTTTTGGGACCCATTCGTCTTTTTAGCAGTCCACGGTACCCACAGAACGAGAACCTTCCCGCTGTGGAAAAGCGAAAAACTAAATCCCTCTCCTTGACAGGCTTTGTGATGTGTTTGGGCTGTAACACAACCTGTGCTGTAACACCTATTTGCTGTTATGTTCTGTCGAGACTTTCAAGTCCGGAACATGAAATGTGTGTGGCAGATTCATTTTTTTTTTTGGACCGGTCCATGATTTCCCATGATCTTAGCAAAGGCATTCCTATAATTATTAAAACAGTATATGTTTGTCATTGTTGCTTGCCTTCAAGTTGTTTCTTAATTATGGCAACCCTAAGGCAAACCTAACATGGGGTCTTCTTGGGCTGAGAGTGTGTGACGCACCCAAGGTCATCCAGTGGGTTTCCACGGCCAAGCAGAGAATCAAACCCCGGTCTCCAGGGTCATAGTTCAGTGGTCAAATCACTACACCACACTTGCTCTCATTCGTATATATACTTATGTATTAATAAATATATGACTTGAAGGCATACAACAATGATATATACTTATTCCGTGGCAACTGTGTAAACTGTAAAAGAGTTTGGACAAAATACCTACAAACTGAATTTGATAAAAATCCAGAGATATATTTACTGAATATGCTTCATACAATAGATCAAAATATAAGGAAAAACTACTCAAGGATCCTGCTTTATATGATAACTGTGGCAAGAATAGAATATGCCAAACCTTGGAAAAAAGAAGAGACACCTAAGATAGAACAATGGATTCAAAGTCTGTCAGAGATAAAAACAGCAGACATCTTGTCGCAAAGACGTAAAGGTCTGACAGATGAGAAAACAGAAAAAGATTGGGTCCCTTTGAGGCAATTTCTTCAAAAACAAAGACCATAAAACAAATAGACAAATATACCTACTGAGTGAGAGGAGGTACGGATACGTTGAAATGGGGTAACAAATGTGTAATTTAAAAAAAATGTAAAGGAGGAGGTATTATCAACTATAAGACTTAATAAAATAGAAAACAGTTCGAGTATCAACAAATTTAATATACAAGGTATTAAGAAGTATACTTAAGGGCACGATAGATAGGATTAATCAGGAACAAATATCCATAACATTTTCCTTTTTATAGAGTTACTTATTTCTGAGATATACATTAATAATTATATACTCTGGTAAGGATGCAAGGAAGATATTATGACACCGAATGAGCTTCAACAGATTGTATAACTGTACTTTATTCAATATGTATTTTTTATTTATTGAATTGTTAATAAAAAGTATTTAAAAAAAAGAGTTTAGACAAAATAGATAGTACTTCCCCAGTTTTTTCCTGTCTACTCTGCAGGAATGATCAGAGATCCAGCGCCCTGGATGGTTCAGTTCACAGAGGCTATTGCCTGCTTAAACGTCCAGGCTAAAGGAACTTTCTCTCTCGTCTCTCTGCCTTTGCTTAACTAGACTTCCTCCATTTTGAATGCTAATCGGCTTTAAAGGTTGTTCTTGTTGTCAGGCTCTTGTCCTACTTAAAGTTATGCTGACATTAATTGATAAAGCAGATGCCAAGATTCTCAGCATCTGTTCCCAGCGGTCTGTTCTTACACTTCACTGCTGAGCAAATACACGTGTGATTCACACTGATTGTTAATCAGAACTTATTTTATTGGCATGTGTCAGAATTTTGGTCTTGAGAAAATGATGACTCTTAGACGCGTGTGGAATGCTTCGTGAGATCATTGTTACTTTAACCTATGAAAACCCCTCTTTTTTCTTTCTTGGTCTTTTACAATAAAGGGTCCTCCTCTTTGCTCATGTAAGTGCTTTTGACTGCATTCTTCCTGGCAGTGGTGTTACCCTGACTTCTGGGGGTCCCCTGGGGTACACCTTGATTTGCTCCAAAAATGCAAAGACTGGGGAAATTAGCGGAGCACTGGCTATAGCCGAGCGAGACCTTCAACCCAATTTTTATGGGGTCAGACCAAGCAAAAAGCCAGACAATCATATCAGTGAATGAATTTTATTAACAAATATGTTCTCATGCACCAACGCAGTCACTCACTCGTGCACACAAGGCCTATCAAGAAAGGAAAGAGGTGAAAGCTTATAGGGGACAAGGCAGAGAGGGTGTAAAGGCGGTAATACTGCACCTGTCCAGAAATCTTTGGTCTGGGAAGCAACGAGAAGGAAGGAGCTCGGCGAAGAGAGGCAACTGAGGGGAGCGCTCGACTAACAGAGTGCCGGTCTGCTAGCGTGGCAGGGAGTTCTCCAAAGAGACCCTCAAAAACGGCAACTACTTATAGGGCCGAACGCATCTCGGGGGCAGACCCCTTCCCGGAAAGAAGAATGGTCAAAACAGAAGGAAAAATACTGCACAATAGCAACTTGATGGCTTGCATGATTGGTTCATGTAAATGGACCTCGCCCTTGTAAGATTTGTCAAAGTAAGCATTGCTCAACGGGGGGAAAACCCGGGGATCCCCCCAAACTGGCTTTGTGGCTGAGGACCCTTTGTCTGTGCAGACATGCTGTGCCTGAAGTTTCCTTGGGAAATGTAACTGGGGATTTTCCTGGCCTTGACCTATGTCCAGTCGCCTGACCTATTTCTCTGCGCACCCACCTGGGCAACGTCTCCGGCATAGTTGATGTATTTTTGGTATTAATTTTATATCCCCCTGGGACGGGATCTGCCAAGGGGGTAGCAGTAGGAGGGAGTCCCTTTGGTCAAAGTTGGGGACCTTTCCAGGCTGATTCAGGGCTTACCCACGGTAGACTACTCAGAGTAGTTCGTGTGAACATAGTATTTTAGGTCTGGCCCCACATTTTTATTTTGAGGGTTTGGCATATCCCTAAATAGGCACAGCACCAAGTCTGAACTCTCCCTAGAAGCAAACACGATCATACTGAGACCAAACAACATCAGAGCTTGGTGAAAATGGCTAAAATTATTAATGAGGGAGAACACACAAGCTAGAAAAAGCTGCAGTAATTTGCTGTTGCCAAGATCTGCTGAGAAGGGGAAGACCCTGCCCACTCCTCTCTTCTCTCTCTCTTGCTGCGTGCAAAGTTCTTTTGGATTTTGAGCTTAGTCTGGGTTGCGCTAATTCGGAAACAAATTGAAGGCACGAAACAGGGAAGGTGAACCAGGACTGTCTCTGCTAAACTGGGGCAGTAGAAGGGTGTGTACTTTGAAAATGGGATAATAATGTGTAGCAAAATGTGAGGTGGTAGGAAAAGAGGCAGACTGCATCACGGGTGGATTAATTCAATCAAGGAAGCCACAGCCCTGACTCCAAAAGATCTTAACAGAGCTGTTAATAACAGGGTGTCTTCTTGCATGTCTCTTGTACACAAGGTTGCCATACGTCTCATTTGGGAGAAAGGCAAGAAGTGCAAGTAATAAATGAATAAGTAAGCCTAAGCCAACCTAAATGCAATTAACACAACAACACTTTTTCCAAGAAGACCAGGAAGAGTTTTCTTTACCTCCTTTGGGTAAGAATACATACCCCATCCCTGACAAAGTTTACTGAAGTCCACGTGATGAGGCCTGCTCCCTTCTTGTGTTTGCCCACCGTAAGGCAAAAAAAGTCAGTTGCCTCTTTATTGAGCATAACAAAGTTATTAAATTTAACACTTGACAAAGGGGAATGCACTCCTGTACTCCTCTGCCAAAATTCCCAGTGCAATTCAACATCTTTATCAATGATTTGGATGAGGGAATAGACAGCATTCTTATCAAATTGGCAGATGACTCCAAATTTAGGAGTCACAATTCAAAATGATCTTAAAGGATTAGAGAGCTGGGCCAAAACTAACAAAGTTAATTTCAACAGTGAGAAGTGTAAGGTACTACAGTTGGACAGAGAGAATGAAATGCACAGGTGTAAAATGGGTGACTCCAAGCTTGACCACAGTACCTGTGAAAAGGATCTAGGAGTCTTAGTAGAGCACAACCTGAATACGAGTCAGCAGTGTGATGCGGCAGCTAAAAAAGCCAATGTGATTCTGGGCTGCATCAATAGAAGGACAGTGTCTAGGTCAAGGGAAGTGATGGTATCATTCTATTCTGTTGTGGCCAGCCCTCACCTGGAATACTGTGTTCAGGAAGGATATTGACAAGCTGGAGCGTGTACACAAGTTGGTGACCAAAAGGATAGAAAGTCTGAAAACCATGCCCTATGAGGAGCAGCTTAGGGAGCTGGGTATGTTTAGCCTGCAGAAGAGAAGGTTGAGAAGCAACATGATGGCTATATTCAAATATTCAAAGCGATGCCATATGGAGGTGGAACAAGCCTGTTTTCTGCTACTTCAGAGACCAGGACACGGAGCAATGGCTTCAAACTTCAGGAAAAGATTCCATCTAAACATTAGGAAAAAATTCCTAACGGTAAGAACAATTCAACAGTGGAATCTGCTGCCTGGGAGTGTGGTGGAATCTTCTTCTTAGGAAGTTTCTAAACAGAAGCTGGATGGCCATCTGTTGAGAATGCTTTTATGGTGTATTCCTGCATGGCAGAGTGTTGGACTTAATGGTCTTACGGTCTCTTCAGCACTACGATTCTATGAAATGCAGGAGTGGGTAAATTGCAAAATTCTCTGATTCAGACTGAGCACCACATTCAGGCCTCACTTTTGGGGGGGGGGGGGCAGGACCTGCCAGAGCCCTTTCTCAATTGAAAACAATGGTCCTAAATGCCTGCCATTGTTGTTGCGTGCCTTCAAGACATTTTACAGTTATGACAACGCCAAGGTGACCCTATCACAAGATTTCTTTGGCAAAGTTTGCTCAGAAGGGATGTTGCCACTGCCTTCCTCTGAGGCTGAGAGAGTGTGACTTGCCCAAGGCCACCCAGTGGGTTTCCATGACCAAGCAGGAATTGAAACCCTGGTCTCCCAGTGTCATAGTCCAACATTCAAATGACTACACTACACTGGCTCCCCGCTATGGGTGTTGGCGGGGAGGAATTTCACTTTTCCCTTAGGCCATTTTACTTTTTGAACTGGACTTTGTACAATTTGCATTAAAATACATCAATAATTGGTGTACTTGACTGACTTTCTATCAGAGGGATAGAAATACAGTCTGGGACGGGGAGCATTGCTCAAAGGGACAAAGCCAATTCCATTTGTTTGAATCCAGTTTTCACACTCAGTTTAAACCCATAGGGGAGGGTGTCACTTTTCATCTACGTATCCCGTCGGCCTTCCACATTCACTAGGGTTAGAGGCACAGGACCCCCCCTCCAAAAAAAACCCTGCAAAAATCACAAATATAAAAATCGTGGGGGGAACGGGCACCCACGATCCAAACCAGGTGAAAGAAGGAAGATGGAAAGTGAGTTGGCACCTCTCGCTCACCCATCTCCTTCCTTGAGTGTACGGCGGGTACTGGGAGAGGGTTTGACGTGCTCAGAAATGGGGCCGCCAGCCGTCTTCAGCGGGCCAGGCAGCTACTGGTGGCGGTGGAGGACCAGAGGCGGCTTTTTAAAGGGCTACACAGCCTGACTGGAGCTGCCAAGAGGGAAGGCTGCCCCAGAAAAGTAGTGCCTGAGGAGGGGGGCAAGGGTTGAAGAAACTCACAAGTAATCAAATCCATGAAAGTTGAATCCACAAATATAGAGGATCAAGTATACATTCTACAGCAATAGTTCTTAGCCTTTTCTTTACCGGTGACCCCCTGTAAATATAATTTGTTGCTGGGGTTCCCCAAAACTTAAGATTTAAATATTTAAATATAGATTTAAATATTCATTAAAGGCTTCAGGAGACTAGGATTCAAATTCCTGCTCAGACAGTGGGTGACCTCGGGCAGGTTACATTCTCTCAGCGTCAGAGGAAGGCAAAGGAAAACCCGCTCTGAACAAATCCTGCAAACAAAAAAGAAAAAAGAAAAAAAGAAGCCTGTGATATGTTCATCTTAGGGTGACTTGAAGGCACACAACAAAGTGCTGCTGAAAGGGGAAGGTTCTTTCTAGCCATCATTTTTCTCTCCTTTGAAAACTGACTTATGCCAGCCGTAAGGTGAACCGATCATGCAGGTTTTCTCGGCAAGATTTGTTACCTTTGTCTTTCTCTGGGCCTGAGGGCACCCAGTGGGTTTCTACGGCCAAGTGGGGACTCAGACCCTGGTCTCCAGAGTCATAATGTGGGTGCGCGCACACACACCTGCCATCACGTCCCTTTCGTCAGTGACATGGCAGCGGACTGTGTGTGCACTAAAATTGCTCTTGTTTGCAAACAAGAGAGCAGTTTGGGCACACACCCATGCTGCCTCTGTGTCCCTTTTACACCCAGCAGGGGGTGTGGGCACAGAGGGACATGGCAAAAGGCATGTGCCCCAAATGTTGTTTTCAGTTTGGGTGCGCACATGAGCCTGCTGCCAGGACCTTTTTGTCAGGGATGCGGCTGTGGGGATTGTGGGCGCAGAGGGACACGGCACAAGGTAGGTGTGCACGCCCCAACCGCTCCCTCATTTCACAAATGAGAGAGCAGTTTGGGTGTGCACACGTGTGCGCACGCACACACACAAACACCACTGCTGTTGGTGTCCAGCAGCAGGGCTCCATGGACTCTAGGTTAAGAACCACTCGCTTAAGGGACCCATGTTCCAAAACCTGAAATATTCCACTGCCTTTTCCCCACCATTGTTGCCATGAATCCTACAATACTCTTAGTTATTAAAGTCCCTTCTGAACCCATTGCACCAGAAACTGAGCTCTGCTTAAGCTCTACCAAATAATCCTCATATTTGTAAATAATCACATGGCCTTTTCAATGACAACTGATAGCGTCTGTAGAACCAAAACTGTGTGAGATAAAAACAGCAAGGGGGGAAGGAAAGGAACAGATCCAGACTTACAGTGTATCTACTGAAATCTGTGGGAAAAGTTAGTCACAACCAAATTAAATCCCATTGATTTTGGTAGTTTTGTTTCAAAAAGGGCTAAATCTTCTTCACATGCTAGTTTGTAGGGCAAGGATTTAACTGTGCTTTCAGATTTATTTATTGTGAACAAATGCATTTCTGGAGACAAATTACAGCTTGTTTTTCTTCTCTATCAATAGAAGCATGTTTCATCATTTCTTCAAGTGGTGGAACAATTCTCAGCAGAAGATTTCAGTCCATTTGCTCCTGCATGCCAGTATTGGGGTTGTTTTTTTTTTAAAAAAAAGCCTCTAGGGGTTTAATGCAAACACAAAGTAACTGGGGGACAGCAATGTCAGAGAGCAAAAACACACCACACAAAAGATAACCACTTGTGATAAGAGAAACTAGTAGATGTTCCTGCTTCACAATCTTTATTCCAATGTTAAAAACACACTTCTCTCCAATAACATTTGATCCTGTTCTACCTCCAGTGAGGGACATCTCTGCACCCATCAATAACCTGTTTAACAAATGTGCTGTAAATTAAACTGGAACTTTATATCTAAAATTTGTTGGACAGCATAGTGTTTGTGAACATTTACAGAGTTATTAACTTCGTTATAGAACAGTACTCAAAATTTCAATAAAGTTTTCTAACAAGAATTAAAAACTGAAAAGGAAAGATATTAAGTGAAGTGCATTCAAGTGGCAACAGCCAATGTATTTGCAAAAGACCAATGATAAGATGAGGAGCACTGAAGTGTACAAAAAAGCAACATTATAAAGATAGTTCAGGTTATATATTTACAGGAAATTGCAGAGTTGCTCATATTGGTAAACAGATCCATATTCTGTAGTATTTGAAGTCATTAGTGCTACAGGATCATCACTCCAAGAGTTCTTGAACTGAGTTTTACAAAATTCACCTGTACACACGGAAAATGTTAGAAAACCAAATACAGGGTGGAAAAATTAGTGTATGCAAGTTCCCTGAAAACAAGCAAGCCTTCCACTGTTTGTTACAGCAAACTCAAACAAAACAGCACATTCCTTACAGATACACCCAGAAGACAATTTTAACACTTATGCTTCAAAAAGAAAGAGCCACAAATAGCACTGCCACCCAATTCGGGCCTTTCAGCTACAAAGTAGCAACAGTTTTGAGTGACAGACACCAAATCATCAACATTTAGACGCATTCATCAAAGCCTGGGGAAGTGATTCACAACAAGACCTCTGTTAAGCCCATAACCAAAAAAAAGATATCTTGCAGGTCCAAAGGATGCTTTACTGTGAAAGCCATGATGCAAGACTGCCATTCCAAATTCCAGGGTTAAAACTCTCGACAGTTCATTCGATGGAGTGACAATTAAAAAAAAACTCTTCCCCATCCCAGTTATTTTGGAAGCATCTCCAAGAAAGCAGAATTTAACTGGGATGAGATACAGCCTAGAAAAGATGCTGTTCATAAACTTAAAAAAAGGATGTTACATTCTGTTAAACTGATTTTAAAAACTGCTAATCAAGTGTGCAAATTATGAACGAATCCACACACACACTGAGATGTCCATATCTCAAGTAGTGCTGCAGAATCTGAATTGAAGACCACAGTCAAATAAAGTACAGCCAACATGTATTTGAAATAGGCTTCCAAACAGTTCCATGATAAGATTAGGAAATCTGAATGCATTTCCTCCTGCAACACATCATCTTATGCTACATATAAAAACAAACCAGGATGTTGCAAATTAGGCATGCTTACCATTAACACTTTTGAACTGGAAAAGCTGCAGAATGCATTTTCCTAAGAAAATGCTGACTGCCATGACACACAAGTTATGTGCAAACTGCAAGGTCCCTAGAATAGCAGATATGAGTTTATGTACAGAGGACATCACTATCCATTTAAATAAGCAAAAGGATGAGTCTTCCAGAGTTTATAAGACAGAACAGTAGCCGCCACAGCTGCCTCTATATGCCTCTTCACTGTTTGATAACTTTACACCTCGGTTTTGGCTCTCGCTTTCCCACAGTCCAGGAGTCTGAATGATTTTCTCAACCAGTTCTTCAAAGGCACACTGTACACCATCACATGTCTTTGCACTTGCCTCTGGGTGGGTGTGAGAAGGAGAAGAGCAAAAGATAAATGTCAGAGAAGTGTCAAAGTACATTGTCTCAATTTCTTCTCTCACAGAAAAGTTTATCTTTCCCAGGACTGCACCACCAAGCTGAGAACACAAGTGTTGCTCCACCTATTGGCACAGAATGAACAGAAGCTACAAGAAGACTTGTTTGGAATTAACATAAATTTGAGAAAAAAATTTTGATGAAGCAAATTACCTAGCTTTGTATTCCACAGGTTTTGTTTTAAATACTTAATATCTCAATACAGTCACTGCCAAAAGCTAGCAAGGCAAGCAATTCAACAGGTTTAAATTGCAGCTCATTAACCTGTCTCCTAGTGCTTCTCAAACTGTGGGTTGTGATGTGTGTGTAAACGAGTCACGGGGTTTTATAAGTAAGCCCAAAATAATTATTGCTTTTGACCCGTGACTCAATTCTTCCATTTTTTTTTCTGTTGGTGTTCTTTCACATAAAATTATTCATAATTTTGTTTGAGTACCACAAATATTTCAACAAACTCCACTTTAATAGGAAGGTATGTATACGATTTTTGTCTCAATGCCTATACTTACTGTTATAGAACTATACACATGTAGTTAAAAAGCTCAAAAACCAATCACTGATAAAAACCAATAACCATGACAATTAATCAGCAGGTCTTCACACAGAGCAAGTTTTGAGCTTTTGTTCGTTGTCCCTGAAAGGCTGAGAAAACATATCCTAATTGAAATATTTCCTGTGAGCTTTGGTTGAAGAGGATGTGGTTCAACAAGCTACGCATGGACAGCAGTGTTCCTATTGCTACTTTTTCTTACTTCAACATACAGTTATCAAACTTTCTCTTTAGAGACTACTGACTCATTTACCATAGTGCTCCACTGCATTAACGTAGATGATTTCGCAACATAGTCCAAGCTACATTCTTGGATTGAACAGGACATTAGCCTCCCGGCCCTGTTTACCTGTGAGACTTGGAACATCAAGTTCTCCAACAGTTGCATACTGCAGTGGGAGATCAGTGGAGAACAAGCTGACAAGCGAGATTTCTTGAAAGGTGCGCTTTTTGTTCTTTAAGAAGACATTTTAAAACCATACAATTCATTTGGGAGGGGGGAATCCTAGAGTGGTGTACAAGTATAATACCCAACAGAAACACTAGAACTATGCTGAAATAAAAACAAAGGCAGCGGATACAACGGAAAAGGCCAACCCATCAAAATGTCTCAGTAAACAAAGGTTCTGAGCTGTTATAAACACTAGACAGGAAAATTATTCCAGTCAGGACTTCATAATCAAGAACACTGTTCCCTTGCCACTATATAACAATGCTCAAGTCACATGGAGAAGCAATTCCTCATTAAATCTTTGTAAGTGCAGCAGGTAGGTGAGAAACAAGCTCTGGGGAGACACAAGGTGAGTTCCAGCTGTGAGAAGCACTGATGCAGAATTTCCAGAACAAGGAGAAAAGAAAAATTTCCTGGAAGATTTCCTCATTTCCTGAAAATGTTATATTCAAACACATTCAAAGGTATGTGAGAATATTGTTGGAATATTTGCTATAATATAAAGAGAACAGCATAGATTTCCCTTGTATTTAACAAAAAACAATACCTGAGGGGACTATTTTTTCAAAGGCATGTACCTAAAGAGAGCTGCACTTGATACATTTTATATCAGCATCTTAATTTTCTCTTGCTCAGGTGTAACTGTAGTACTTTTGGCTTCACTCATTCACTCTCTGCACTGCTTATCATGTCCATACTTCAAGCTGAAAAAAAACTGATTCAGTATAACTAGCTGAACATTACATTTCACTAAAGAATGTATGTGAGTCTGTGGGCACAGTCAGGTTATTACCCTTTTTTTTACTACTTATATTTATGACTGACTGGGAAGCATGAGGTTGTGTGAAATACAACCAAGTTTAGTAGTGTGCTTATTATTTTATTCCTCTAAGGATGAGGGTTTGTCAATGTTTGCTTCCTTGTAGGAATAATGAGAAATTAATATCCTCCATCTGGCCCATCTAACATGATAGACTGCAGTACAAATGCCCAGACAACTATCAATAAACGCGCACATGCACCCATGCACATTATAGCATTGGAAAAATTTCCACCCCACATTTTTGCTGAGAAGCTGAATCTAGAACTCAACATATAACAACAGCCCTTTAAGGACTGAACACTTCTGTTTAAGATTTTTGGATAATTCTTTTTGGATTTCTGCTGTCATGAGCTTATCTAAATACTGCATGGAGACAAGGAAAGGGAAAGTCGAACGTGCCACAGATCGCATTGGAGTCAGAGCAACTTGCTAATTTGAACAACATAAATTGCATGTTCTGATCCTCCTCCCTACCATGATTTATCCAAAGTAACAATTTAGGATGACAGGTTTTTTCCTTTTTTTTTTTTTTTAATCCATTGCCAAGTTTCAGCAATGTTTAGCCAATTCATTTTGTCAAACTGCAACCAACAAATATGGTTTCATGCTTTCTGGGGAAGAACCAGACTGCTTTTTGAAATCCTATCAGAAGAAAGAAGTAAGTCAGTGCCTGCAGGAGGAAACTGCAGCAAACTGTTTTCTGCTATATCAGCACTTGGCATCTTTCTTTTCCTGGTGCATGGTAAGTGAACTGAAGCAGGACTGGTCTTCTCACAGTAGGGGTTATGTTCTGAATGGAAAAATTGTGAGGCGAAACCAAAGACACAACCACACTATATTTTAAACACAGAATTTGCTCATTTTAATGAGAACCATGTTAAAAAATCTCACACAATCCCCCCTCAAAACAGAGTTCTCACAGTAATAGAGCAACGGAACTGAATTCAGGGAATTTAAAGCAAGAACCAGAACAACAGAACATGCAAGGTTGTTATTTCTTCATGGTCTAAACAGTGCAAAGTGAGATTTTTAGAAACTGAAAAACCTCCCTGATACTTTACAGGAGAATGTATTTTAGAAGTACAGTTCTAAAATTCTACTGACCTTACTTCTATTGTAAAATTCTAGAATGCAACACCATAACCTCAAACATTATACCTAATTATGTAAAAACCAAACTACTGAACAAATCACTCCCTCGTATTTTTCCATGTCTTTTCAAGAACTTACCTATGAACAACATGGAATGTTTCCGAGCGAACTTGAGACCCTCATTTCTGTCAACCTCCCTGTTTTCCTATTAAAAAACAACCAGAAAAAAACAACCAGAACTATTAGTTACAAAAAACAACAACCCAGGTTTATAAGCCAAATCCATAATTTTTAGAGCTACGCACCTTATCAATTTTGTTGCCAACCAACATTTTAACTATATCATTTCTTGTGCAGTATGTTTCCAATTCAGTTAGCCAGTTGTCTAGTTTAGCAAAAGTGTCTCTTCTTGTAACATCATAAACTGAAATCAAGATTAACAATGTTCAGCAGTGCTTGTATTTCAAAATTGCTGATAAACATTTCTAGATCTCTACTGTGATATACCTGTCCTGCCACTCTATGAAACAATTATACTTACTTACAGCAGTATAATTTAGAAAGCAGAGAGCCACCCCTTAAAATGAATCAGCAAACCACACCATTTTTTCTCAACAAGATTCCAGCTCAACTGCACTCCTAGCTCTGCAAAGATCCAGGAAGTACGCTTGCAGTTCATGAACTTTAGGAAATCAGGCAGATAACTGGGGGGAGGGAGGGAGAGCAAAGGAACTAATTAAAATGCCGAATTATACCATGCTGCATGCAATTTTCAAGCAAGCACCTCTGAAGGATTACTGGAAGGAATCCATAAAAAATTAACTGTGAGTAGCACTGGGTGGTTTGTGATTCCCTCTCTCAGTTGTTCTCTTGAAGGAGCTGCATATAACTTCATATTATACTGGGGATGAAGAGTCTGTAACTCTTCCCCTCCTAGTAACTTGTCAGCTAAAAATCTCTTTCCAGTGCATTTCTTCCAAAGAGAGACATTTAATAACACATATTTAGTCTCTTGGGAAGAAAACATTTAACAGCTCTTTCATCTGATAAAATAAAACCCTATGAGTGGCAGAAAAGAGAAAAAATACACATAATACATAGTTCCACTAGCAGCAATACTCATGGTAATGGTTTCTAACTACCCATTTGTTCAAGCTTTCCTCAAAATACAACAATTGCCAGCAGCCTAGAGACAGATATCAGGATCAAAAATTTCATCACGAAACCAAGCATGGAAGATCAATATTTAGATTTTCAGATAAATGTTTTCAGATAAATGGAAACCAGAGGCAGGCTTACCTAATATAACACCCTGGGCTCCCCTGTAGTAGCTGGGTGTTAGTGTTCTGAACCGTTCCTGACCTGCAGTGTCCTGGAGAAGTCAGAAAGTTTTTAAAAGCCTGTACTTGACATAGCTAAACGTTTTCCTTCTCCTTTCCTTCACTAAGCTAAGTCACTTTACAAACTGACATTATATGTTTTGGTATTCAGTATTTTCTAGCTAGCAAGAGCTTCCTGATTTGTACCTTTGAAGACAAAATTCTACAGGCCACATCTAAATTGGGTACAGTTCCTATCACCTTTTCTCTGGAGTGGATAAAATAATTTTTTTCCAGACACTACTGTACTAAAATTCTCAGCATTCCTTGCATTTTAGCAACTGTGATATACAGAGCTCTGAAATCCTTTAGAAAGAAGAACATCTGTATGGGATGGCAACAGAGACAGAAGCGTGCCCATTTCCAAACAAATGTATAAGAGGTTTCTCCTTCTTATATCTGGACTTGGCTCTACACGGTTTATCCTTCTTGTTTTCTTTGAAAAACTGCAGAAGATTATTTTACTTCTCAAAAGAAAACTCTAAATTCACTATGACAGAGACTTATACAAACATCAATACTGCTCTGTTTCGAAATATAGAGCCCCAGTTTAGTATCGAAATATAAGGTCCCAGTTTAGTAGTTTTCCACTCTTCTCTTCCTTCTTGCTATCAGTGAAGTCCAGCTGCAGAAGCCGGTTCCTAAAGTCCTTTTTCTGACAGTATGTTTTAAGTACTCCAAGTTAAATAAAGAGATTTTCATTTAAAGTAAGAAGAATACCAAGTAATCTTGAAGATTTTTCAGCTTACTACCCATCAACTGTAAGTAGTTTTGATATTTCTGATATATGCTTAGAATTAAGTGCTACACAGAACCTTTATGATATTCTCTATGTAAAATCACAGCTTTAATTTCTATCACCAGGACAAGATAATTAATATAAGACATTTTGAATGACCCGTATATCACTTACAGTGGCCACATCTGAGTGTGTAGTCCACAAGTGGGTCAGTGCAAAAGTTTTAAATGCCCTGATTTTCATGCCCAGGAACACAAGAAAGCCCAGGAGCAAAAGAAATTCCACTCATCATTATTCAATGGTAGCCTACTGTAATCGCATTTACCCAACCAAAAAAAAAAAAAAAACCAGTCACTTCCTGGCACTGCCTTCTTCTGTAGAACAAAAAAAATTTATATGCTAACACAGTTCTTGGCATAACTCAACAATAACAAAGTGAAGTATCACAAGTTCTATTATTGCAACTTACCCATATTGCTAGCTTGGCCTTATTTCCATCAACCGAGATGGTCTTCACTTTGAAGTCAACACCTAAAAGACAGCAATATTAGCATTCTCTGAAAGCCAGCACTGGATTTACAGCAAAAGAACACCACATAGCTCAGCTGAACACTGAGGACTCACTGTGTACTAATTCTGAAATCAGTTTCTTTCTAAAGCACATTTGTGCTCTTCACTCCCTTATTCTAATGCAATGTTTTGGAAAGAGACAGGGATTCCACGCTTTCACTGCATGTTATACTTCCAGATAAGCTGTAAGACTACAGAACACAAAAAGATATTGATAGGAAAATGGAATTATTGAACTACTGATGTGCCATTAACTTTCACATAAAATTTGGTAGTACCTGAGGCATTCAGTGTGTTCAAGGAAGGTACCATCAACAGGCCCAGAACAGAGGGGCCAACTACACACATGATTTTTGAAGGAGCAGTTCTGTACAGGGAAATCGAATACTGTAGCCACCTCATCTCAGTAAGTGGCTAAACACATTGAATTGCAAGCTGGATTCATTCTACTTAAAACGGACCTCTGACTAACAAATTAACACGGCAAAAACTGTCTGAAGAACAACCCTATGGCATCCTGTATAATACAGAGTCTATACTAAGACACCCACCTCTGCTTTTCCTGGCTCACAGAATGCAACTGCAAAACTCATTCCAACAAAAGGACACCTGTTCATTGTACTGACTCTATAAAGACAGATGAAGGGACCAAGATAAAAATCCAACCAGAGAAACAAAGTTGTGGCTTCCCTGCAGGCACCCACTCTCACTCAGCTAAAGAGAACAGAGCAGTAACACCTGCCCTGACAGCCAAATAAAGACAAGAATTCAACAAAGAAGTAGCTGTACCTCCCTTGCAACAGTTTACACATACTTACCTAGAGGCCTTCTTCAACCAGAAAACTGCTATTATAGACGGATAATTTTCATGATGTAGCCTCCATAAAGAAATTATGAGCTCCTCTTTACACTACCCTATTTTGAACATGAACCTGCTATTCTTTTCTCCTAAAATCTGTTGTAGCAGCTGTTTGTGTTGAGTGTCTGCAATGGAATTTCCCCAGTGTCATCTTACTCCTTCAGTATGAGCTTCCCACACTTTCCTGTAAACTTTAAATCCTAAAATATTTAATACTAAAATGTTTAAAGTTTTTGAAACTTTGCACTATTTGAGAGCTTGAACCAACATTTTTCTGCCTTTTTAGTTAAACTAATGATGGTATTAAAGAATACAGACTATGGAATTTTAATGCTATAGATCCATGTGGCCCTGTGTTCACCTTTGATCTATTTAACTGTCATAGCTGAACTATACCAGCCTCACAATTCAAAGCTATTAACATCTTCTCCCAGACAAAGTGATGTGCTAAATATAGCAATGATCGTTCTAACGACTTATGGTCATATGAAAAAAAATGCAAGCAAAGGAACAGTTAGACTGAAGAAATTTCCACTTCAAATGAAATGCTTTAAAACTTACAACACCACAGTATTTACTTGGGAAAGATTTTCGACTCCCCCTAACAGCTCTTAAAGGCCATCATTCCAAACACCAGGCAATAACTGCATGAAGACTTATTTTATTTGCTACAGAGTAATTTAAATGTAGATTGCATCTTTAAGATAACAATACAGTATGCATTAGATTAATCTCATAACAGTGGGAAGCACATAAATGCAACACTGCTGCTTAGAGCACGGTATATTAACTTTTTATAACTCATCATTTTTATGAAATATATTACAGTTACTCAGTGTTAAGAGTAAGCTGTTATGTTGCTCCATATAGATCATGTTACTTTTGTTAATTAAAAAAAATACAAACACACTACTCAAACACTGCCCATGAAGTAATATTGTAAATGTACTAAATCTACTTTATTAGCTTCACTTCAAATACAACGGTATTAATTACTGTTACTTTTCAATTAATAACCAACTTAGTAACATGTTAGAGGTCACATGTTACTTCTAAGATCGGCTCTAGGTGGTGATAATGGGAATGTAGGGCATCCTGTCAAGGAAGTCTAATCCGAACATTTCAAATTGTTTGATCTTAATGATTTAGTTGAATTTCCATAGTTAGAACTTTCTGTGAGATGTAATTACTATATTGAGAAAAAGGTGACTGAACTACACTGTCAGCTTCCTTCTGTGTCTTTTTATATCACTTGAGTTCTACACTTTCATTTTAAATATATTTCTTAAGTTATCATGGACCTGGTTTTGTATGAGTGCTGCAACTTTTGCTGCTACTTTTGTCGGGACAAAATTTATCCACTGCAATACCACTGCTTTTATTGAGCAATAAAGTAAATGTCAACACTACCACCAGGCACCCTGTTTTTGATCAAAGCACTGAAGACAACAGAAACTTACCAATTGTTGCTGCAAGTTCTGGATCAAATGTGTCATCTGTAAAGCGTAACAGAAGGCTATATAAAGGGGGAAGGAGATAGGAGGAGAGAAAGAAAAAAAATGACCATTTTATAACAAACAGATCCTTGTTACTGGTTTTAGATTTGCTAAGTTACATTGTCAGATAAGGACCCAGTCTCCTTCTCACAAAGCACTGTTTTAAGACAGGGTTGAAGAAAGTGGGCTCCTAATCACAAGTCCAACACAAAGTTTAAATATCACGCCAAAACTGATCACAGTACAACAAGGAGTAGCAGTTTCAAGGTGCACACCTACCCCAAACCAGTCCCTCAAAAAACCCACAAGTAAAAAGTAGAGAAGTTACTTTCCAGTCACTGCTGGATTTTAGCTAAATGACATGAAACTGGCCTCTACCCCATTGCAGTTGCCCTGCCCTGGCTTTAGGATAATCAGATCCTTTCTGAAGGAACTTTAGAGTTAATTATCTTTCTGTATGGATTAAACCATCTGAAGATCAGAACTTAGTATTCCACTGATAAGCTGGACAAGCTGGAACGTGACAAGAGGAGGGTGCTCAAAATGGTCAAAGGCCTTAGTTTCTGACGCAAAGACAAGCATATTTCAACACCATTATGGTTTAACCTACTTTCTCCAAAAATGTATTTTTGCTTATGAATATCCAGACTAGTCCAATTTAATATCTTCAGACTACCCTCATGAATCTTGTTAAAGGCACACAAAAATAAACTATATTACTGGATTCACAACACAGGCAAGGAAAATTTGCATCTGCCAACACAGTCAACCACACCCAGGCACACTACTTTTGTATACAACTCTGTATCTGAGGCCAAGAGGTAATGAAGTTCTCATGTAAATGAGTGTTCTCAATAATGAGATCTCAGCAATTTACCTTACATGTACCGTGTAATTTAGGAATCATGCTGTTAGCTTTAGCTCTAGCATACTCTGTGCTTTTTTTTATATTTATTTATAACAGTGGCAACCACTCTAAAAATATAACAGAGTTGGAAGAATGCTAACATTCAAGTTTGCGGATACCAATGGGTTCCAAGAATGTGCTGTGTAATGCACTAGTTAACAGTAAACAGCTGGACCTCTTCTTTGAAAACTGACCTTCAGACTCATTAGGTGGCCATAGGCAAATCAATATTCCCTCAAATTCTCAGTTCTGTAGATAAGCAGTTAATATCAGCCAATCTCACAGGACTGCTTCAGAGAATTCTACAAGAACATTCTAAATGGGTCTGAAGAGGCCTGTCTGGCTTCTTCACTCCATTATCCAGGCTGCTCACATCTGACAATTTCACTTTACCAAATAGCAATTTGACATTTGAATTGAATCATTAGTGTACCTCTCGGTATACAACCACATAAGAAATTTGATTTGACTTTTTAGGAAAGCTTAAGCAAAGTACTTCAATACATTAAAAAGTGCTACATTTGGGTAGTCAACCTCATCTCCACAGCTGCACTTCAGCGAAACTCCCATAATCCTTGATTGGCCTTACAGGAGCCAGCATGGTGTAGTGGGTCTGAGCATTGGACTACAATCCTGGAGAAGAGGTTTCAAAACCCTACTCTGCCATGAAAACCCATTGGGTGATCTTGGGTAGGTCACACTCTCTTAGCCTCAGAGAAGAGCAAAGGCAAAACCCTCTCTAAACAAATCTTGCCAAGAAAACCCCATGATAAAGTCACTTTAGGGTTGCCATAAGCTGGAAATGACCCGAAGGTACACAACCACAAATCAGCCTTGCTGGTTGGGCTGACAGGGGTTGAAGTTCAGAACTTCTGGACAGCCCTCGACTGTGTAAGCCAAACTTACATTACTACTTGAAAAATGTTTCATCTCCAATGGCAGCAGAATTCACGAGACAGGAATGTAAAAGATAGCAACCTTTCTAAAGAAATATCTAAGCTGGTCATGGGTACTGTTTAATCCATTCTCTTACTTAGAACATATCTACTTGTGACACACGCATCCATACATGTACATAAGACCAGGATGTCTCCATGAGATACATTATTCTTCCCACTGCTTCCCTCCTGTCAGAGTCACATCCTCAGTCCTGCTGCAAACCACAGGTTAACTTTATAGCTAACATAGCCTCAACTTGCTTTCTAACTAGCCAAGAGCATTCTAACAACTTAATTGTTGTTTTGGAGACTAAGAACGAATAAGCACTTTTCCTAGGAGCACTGGAAGATTACAGTGAGCAATGCACAGTGGAGATATATATGTAGTTTTCTAAGGTCACATACCTGAAGACGACCTAATTTCAAAAAAATTCTCCAGTCATGCCTGCCAACGCTAAGCCTAAGTGGTTGCAACATCTTATAACAGTGGCAAAGAAACTTTGTCCCTCCAGATGCTTTAGATTTCAGCTACCAGAAGTTCCAGTCAGCACAGCCAATGGCAAAGAAATTTGGGAGCTGTAAATCAAAGCATCTGGAGGGCTAAAGACTCCCCAAACATTTTACAGATTTATATATTAAGAGGAAAACATTGGAGAAGGCAAAGATATGGATGCATATATTTTACACACTACAATTAGTTAGCCTTTTTTCCTTTTTCTCTCGTTCTGTAAATTCAGAGGAGTAGATTCAGTTACTAAAAGACTGTCAGTTCTATGAAAATACAATGTTATGATAAATAATGCTTTCTATATTTCATCAAGAACTGACAAGACAACTGGTTAACATTTAAAAAGAGAAGTCACATGGATAATTCAGATCCATGTAACAGATGAATTATAAAAGTATTTTTTTTAAGCATGAGTAAAGTTTCAAACATAGGGTTGCCATGGTATACCTGCTATATACCCTTACTCTGTATTTTACTGTGCCTCCTGAAAGTGTATGAGCTCATATTATGATAAAATATGGTTCAATTTATTATCAACAGAAACATTAGGGCACATTATGTTATTCTTCTAGGAAACTATCTTCCCACTGTAGTATATAACTGATAAAAAGCACTCTATGAAAAAGGCAAAGATTAGTAATGAATGATATAAGGAGGAGCTAGTGTGCCATAAAGCAAGAAATCCAGAAATGTGTGCAAGAAATCCAGATTTTAGTCTTCAATGACCCATGAATCAGGATAGGTGACCTTGGGTCAATCACTCTGTCTCAGCTGGACCCACCTCACAAGGTTACGATGAGGATAGTTTGGGAAGAAGGAGCCACACAGGTCACCATGGGAGGAAAGGTAAGATATACATTTTAATGATAAACAATCATAAATGGTAGCTATACAAAACAGAAGAGACCCCTCAGACAGGGAACTCAAACTGGAATATTGTTCAGAAGCAAGGAAGAAAGTAAAAGGAGAAAACAGACTAAGTCTGGACTTGGAACAGGGAAGCCTATTATTGTTATCCTGCTTTTTTTTCCTAAAATTGGAACTCAGAACAGCTTATAATTAAAAAAAATACAATTAAATATATAAAAAAAGGAAATATATAACACAGAATTAAATTAGTTACAGTATTGAAGCAACACATCTGATTAAAGATGCAATTAAATAAGGATAAAAAGCACTTAATAGAGAAGGTTTTGTTCTTTTTTTAAAATCATCTCTACTTACCAAGTCTCACAAATCACTACAGCTCCCTACCTCTGAAGAGAAGGTTCCTCACCCCAATCATATATCTTATGCAGAGTTTGGAAACGTTACTTTTTGAGTCTGTAACTGTTAGAACACCCCCCCCCCAACCCAACCAGCATGGCAACTGGCTGGGAGTTATAGGTCTAACTGCTGAGAGCTATAGGCCAAGAAGTTACTTTCCCAAGCTCTGGTTACAAGGGTGGGGAGCAATATAGAAACGAGCAAACCCTTGTGACTTGTCTGCCCAAGCCAAGAATAAGAGACTTTTACTTCTAAGGAACCTCACCCCTAGAACCTGCTTTCAAAACTGAAAGGCAGAGTCCAAAAACACCAGGTCACGCAAGACAAACGTCTGACACTTATGCAAACAAACCTCAAGCGAAGCTATCTAGAAGCATATTTTTTAAAAAAAATTGGGCAGGCAGGGTCCGTTTGAGTCATAAATAAAAGCAGTCTAGCGAGGAATTAGTGCCTCTGAGCATGTGCAAAAGGCAGTGCCACTCCCTCCTTAGTAAACAACAAGGAAAAAAAAACCAAGAGAAACTTCATAGCGGGAGGTTTTTTTGGGGGGGTGACAAAAATTTGGGGGAAATTTCCCAATTAGGGGGCGTGGCTTTCGGACACACCCGAGCCCCGCGCTCGCTTTCCCTTCTCCCGGGAATTACGGTCCCAATCCGTAACTCGGTTCTTGCTCGGGAGGAAGGAATCGAGAGGGTTTACTCCGGAGTAAATGAGGAGGCGCGGAAGACGCGGCAAAGTCACCGAGGGAAGGGGCCCGAGGACAGCTCCCTCCCCGGACGCAGGAAAGGGAGCAGAGGCGCCCCCGGGCCGGGCGGAGCGGGGCCGCCGAGCAAGGCCTCTCCCGAGAGGGTGAGGGAAAGGCGGGCGAAGGCACGGCCCCCTCCGCGAGCCCGCTCCCTCGCAAGGGGCCTACCTGGACTTCCCGACGCCGCTCTCGCCGATGATGAGGATCTTCAGAGTGGTCAAAATGTCCTCCTCCATCCCGACAGCGACCGAGACCGACCCCCTCCGAGACCGACGGCCGAGCGACCCAAGAGAGGCGGCGGCAGCGACGACTCCGCCTCAGCCCGTTCCTACGACAGCGGCCGCGTCTTGTGCGCATGCGCTCCCAAACGCCCCTCCCTCTCCCCTGATGTGGCCGCTCGGCTCCTTCCGACGAGGAGGGCGGTGTCGCTACAGCACGCGTGCGCGCGAAGGAACTCTTCCGTATTTGCATCCTATGGCGCTTGATCCCGCCTCTTTCTCAGGTGTTGCCCTGGAATGAGGCCATGGCGCAGGTGACGCATGCGCAGATTGAGTTTTTCGCCTCCCTTTCTCTCTCTCCTGTGAGTGTGAGGGAGAGAGCGGTAGTAAAGGATAACCAGAATTTGCGGGAAGACCTTAGAGAAGTTATTTTTTTTGACTACAGTTCTCAGAATCCTCCTGTCGATGCGGTTGCTAACTGGAGGTTCTGTGAATTGCAGTCTTAAAAGTCATTTTTTTAAAAATCTCTCCAGTAGATACTTTAATTCAGTTTTGAGAAGGGAACATAAAACCTCACCAAAAAGTCATTTTTCTAAGCTCTGATTGGGGCTAGTTCTTGTCAAAATTCGTTGGCAGGTCCTTCTGATGGCGAGATAACCACATACGGTCATGACGGTGACTAGCAAGAATGCAAGCCCATGGCTGACAGCCTAAAATATCTTATTACTAAAAATGAAGATTGATTTTTTTTCATATATATATATATATATATATATATATATATATATAAAAAAAAATAAAAAGAATACTGCTTGTTCTAAGCCTGTTTTTGTTGATGATGATGCCTGAAGGCTTAAAATAGGGCATCCAATGTAAATAGACAAGATCACAATAAAACAATCTTTAATACTACTTAGAAGATGTCACATATCCAATGATACCTTTCTGGTGCCTAGAGTCTTGGATAGAATCCTGATCACCAAGGGTCCAAAATTCAGGTCAGTAACACCTAGTAGATGGTGAAACTGAACTATGAGCCCTATTGGGTTTTCCTGATAACGACTGATCCTGATATTATTCTGTCAGGACATTTGCCCTATGGGATTTAGCTTTCTTGGACCAAGGCAGTGGGAAACTCTTCCCATCTGTCTCCCTAATCTACGTGGCATCAGCGATTAGGCATTCGGTCTAATGTCAGAATTCTCTGGCTCAATCAGCAGTCCTCTTTCATCTCTGCATTCCCACATTGCATCATGTATAGAAATTGGGAGGTTTTCACTCATCTCTTTGGTGACAGATTGAATGAGTGATTTTTAGCCCATTTGCCAAAAAAAACGATTGGGATTTAAAAAGTGGAGAAGAAAAATTAATTGCTTGAAACTCTAGTTTTTACCCCCATAAAAATAAGTCTCACAGAATGAATCTTCACAGAGGAACAACTCAGTTTTTATTTCTTTTGTTTGCAGAATCTCTTTGGTGGTTGTCCACTTTGGGTCCTCCAGATGTTTTGGATTTCTTCTCCCAGCAGTCCCAGCAAGTATGGCCAATGCTCAGGAATTATGGGAGTTGAAGCCCAAAGTGTATGCGGAAACAAAGATTGAAAAATACTACTATAGATCAGTGGTTCTCAGATTGTAGGGTGGGACCATAAGGGGGAAAGTACAATAGTTGCTAAGGGGGAAAGTGCAATAGTTGCTCAGGGGGATGCAAGAAAAGTCAGCCTGCAAGTACAGCAAATATGAAAAAGAAGGGCAAGCCTGTATGTGTGGGTGAGTGCACACCACTGAGGAGCAACTGATCTCTGTAAAAGAGAGACACAGAATGTCTTGTCCATTATGCCTTCCTCCAACCTCATATAGAGCAAAAATTTAGCTTCTCTTTTTTATGGTTTTCCCACTCATCTTCTCCAAACGTACCATCCTTGGCGCAGCGGGTGCATGCCCCTTGGTGACCATGAGAATTCAGCATTAAGATGGAGGCCATGTGTGGCACGAGGGGCCTGAGAGAGGGAGAGAGAGGCATAAGATAGGACATGGGGGGTGTGATGCAGAGTGGGGAGGGTGCAACATCCTCATGTAGATATAAAGGGGGTCACAGGGGTAAAAAAAAAGTTTAAGAACCACTGCTATAGCTTATAAAGACTAGTTTGTTCACTTGCTCTGAGAACAGCTCTGTGCCTTGACTACTGACAGTCCCTGAAGCTTCTATTCTCTGTCAAGCTCAGCTTTGTTTCCCCTAACGAATATAATTATCAGTGACTGCACAGGACAAGTATAATAATAATTATGTTATATGAAAGAGTGGAGTTTAAATGCACACCCATAACAAATGTGAAACAAGGTTAAGTGCAATAAAAAAAAATAAATCCTATAGTAATATTAATGCCATAATGGTAACCCAGTAGCAACTAATTGCTGAAGAATGTGAGCCATAGCTGGGGAATACATAGCACTTCAGAAATTAACTGCAAATCCTATCAGTCCCAAACAGCACAGACAATCAGAGGTTACTCCACTGACAGCATTTTTACCAAAAACACTCTTCGATTTACATTTTGGCAATTAGAGTTTGGCTTTGGTTATTGTGTTAAAGACGGAGTTTGAGGGACAAGCTGTCATTTGACAAATGGATTGGCTAATGAAAACAAGATCTCTGGACCCTGAAATAACTTGGCATAGAATCACAAACTAGAAGGGAGTATAGGGGCCATCTAGTCCAAACACTGCCATGGAAGAATACACAATTATATCCTGAAAGATGTCCATCCAACCTTCGTTTAAAGACTTCTAGTTGTGTGCCTTCAAGTAATTCCTGACTTATGGCAACCCTACGGTGAACCTATCATGGGGTTCTCTGGGGCTGAGTGTGTGTGTGTGAGATGTGCTCAAAGTCACCCAGTAGGTTTCCACAGGTAAGCAGGGAATCAAACCCTCGTCTCCAGTATAGCCCAATGCTCAAACCACACTGGCTCTCATTTAGATTACCAGGAAGCAAAATCCTCTACCTTCTGATGCAGTCACTGTAGAAGAGTTCTTACTGCTAGGAAGGTCTTCCTAATGTTTAGATGAAATTTCTTTTCTTGTATTTTGAATCCATTGGTTCATGTCCATGTCTCTGGAGCAGCAGAAATCAAGCTTGCTCCATCTTCTACATGACATGGTAGAATGGTGGGGATGATGGAAGTTGCAACTGAGCAATATCCATACATTCCCTATTCCTGGCTTAAGCAAAGGTGAAGATGCTATTACGTGACAGAGCAAAAGTGGTATGTAAATGCTACCTTTTAACAGAAAAAGTATTGTATTTATTAAAAAATTATTAGTCAGTTTTCTCAAGTTATCTTATTTAGACGCAAACAAAAATTGAAATATAAATATAATGATATGCTACAATGGGATGGATTTTGATTAGAAGACAACCTGCTGAAATTAATGGAACAAGTAAATTGTGACTTAAGTTTGACTGATTTCTATAGGACTGTTATTTTAGGAATTCTGTGTCATCCAGGACTGCCTAGAATTGGAAGGGAACTGTCCTCTCAGTCACCTCTGCCAGAAAAGGAAGATTTGATACTGTTCTATAGTTGTTAAGATCCAGAGGGTCTGGGGAGGGATTTTTAAGTAGTGGTCACATCACTGCTTCTTTTAAAGAAGATGGAAAACTCCCTTCCTTGAGAGATGAGTTAATAATACGTTGTAACTGAGATCTAATTTCTCTCCTCCTTGTAAGACCAGCCATGAAGGACAAGGATGGAGTGTGGTCTTCCTTATCTGTTCTAGCAGCTTGTCCACATCAGCAATACTCACCAATTTAAATTGATACAGTGCAATTCTACTCACAGTTGCTGAAAACCTTTCAACTTCTGCAATGCTGCCAAGTTACTGCAACAAACATAGGATTGACTCATTTTAACTAAAAGTCCAAACATTAGTCCAAGGAACCCTTCTGGATGGGTGTATTTCTCTCTCTCACACACACTGTCTCTCTGTAAATGAGGTGCAGCTGTCAATGAACCACTAGACAGCACTTTTGGGGATAATCCCACTGAAGACAAAATAATCAGCACTAGGACAGATAAAGGGAACAGAAATTCAATTTGTGAATGAATACGCTATGTTGGTCATTAAATTTGTCATCAAAGTTATTACAGGCATAGTAGATTATTTTAAAAAACTCATTTTATTCACTCACCATGGTATAATTAGAACACATTAGAACTGTATAGAAGTTTTATCTGAATCACAAGATCCTTTATTTTTGTAAAAAAAGCATATCAAAAGAAAAACACACAATCTTCTTGGATGCTGCCAAGAATTATTGCTAAAATTTACATAGCAAAAAGACAGATGTGAAGTAGAAGTGTAGGTAGTTGTGCATAAAACTTTTGAAGGATGCATTTCTTATAAAAGTCTCACCCACTGAACAGTCTACCCACTAGGAATGGAGGTTTCAAAGGCTTCCCATGGAATGAATGCTTTCTTGTATGTCCGAATCGGACTCCACTGTGTCACTTCTAGAAGGATCAGCTTGGTGCGCGCTTTGATCTCCTCCTGCAGCAAAGCCTAATGTATAGGGAAGTCTTTTTGAAGAAACTTTACTATTTTCACTAGCAAGGGCGCTGAATTTATTACTGTAGCCACTATACATATTTATACTGGGCTCAGAGACTGAACGCTGAGTAGCAACTGGTTGCCTTACAGAGGAATCTCTTCCCTCTAATTCCACAGGCTGGCTGCTCTTCTCCAAAGATACTGCCAGGCTGGCTTTTGATGTGTTCTCCTCCATTCTCCAACTATCAATTTTATCTTCAACTTCTTGCCATAAGCTCTGCTGGGGCTGACCAATGAGCTGAAGTTCTTGTGTGTTTGCTGCAGCAGGGAGGACATGATTTGCAACCTGACATGGACTTAAATCTTTCTGGAAGCTGACAGGACCAGGAGGAGCAGATGAACCAGTATTCTAGACAGAAGAAGAAAATTAAAATCAATGTCAACTCCCTGATGGAGTAAAAACACGTCAAAACATTAGGCTGGAAGGAGAGGGACTGAGAAACAGATAGGAAGAAAAGAATTTTAGACTCCTGCTTTGAGTTGCTGGTACATGAGCATAAATGCATATGTCATGGATTGGTCCTTCACTCATCTAGAGAATGCAAAGTTCCAGTTTGTTACAAAGCTCCAGTCTATCACCAGTGGCTTGAATTGTGATAATGTATTTCTATCACACGACATGTGCTAATGGGAGCCAGCATGGTATAGTAGTTTGAGTGTTAGACAATGATCCTGGAGACCAGGGTTCAGTTCCCCACTCGGACATGAAAACCTACTGGATTACTTTGGGAGTGTCACATACTCTCAGCCACAGAAAACTCTGTGATCGGTTTGCCTTAGGGTCACCATAAGTTGGAAGTGACTTGAAGGCACACAACAACAATAGGACAAAATAGTTCCTTTCAGAAAAAGAGATGAGTGGAATGGATATTTGATGGACCACTATATCTTTCACACTCAGGGTATTGCCTCCTGCCTTAGCTCAGGAGAGGAAAGATTACCTCACTAAATCACCCTTAACCACTTTGCTCTTGAGGTTTTCCATTACTTCCCTGTCATCCTAACTTGCCCAAGTCACACCGGTTTCTATCCTGCATTCAATTTGTTTACTAAAACTTTATAGTAGAAAGGGATAATTGCTTTGACATATGGCCAGTTTAAGATACCTGTCTAGCTCAGCAACAGTTTGCTTAATCAACAACTTTAATACTGCAGTTCTCATTGTCAGTATTTTCTGCATTTAATCTCTATATGAGTTCACTATCTACAATCCCACCCCTCAACTTCTGTATTGAATAAATAATCTGACATACTGGTTAACACTTCAAGCATCTGATGAGGGTGTTACAGTCCATATGGAAGGTACCACAGGATCTTTTATTGTTTTGGCTGAAACAGAATAATGTGACCACTCCTTTAGAAATGTCTACCTATAACTATGACCTAACAAGCATTCTGAGATTGCAGATTCCTTTCCTTACAGTAAGACATGCTAAATCATATTACTTTCTCTGTGGCTTTCCCTATATCAGAAGGAAAGGAGGAAGGGGAAGAGGAAGGAAATGGAAAGGAAGCTAGAAATTATGATAAAGAGCAAATAAAAAGCAAATCTCACCTAACACATAGAAAGCATACATCTACCAATTTCTTCCGATATCAGGCTCAAACTAGGCACTGTGCTTAGAACTATGTTTAGAAGAGAGGTCTCTCGAGTGATGAAATACACCTAACGCTTGACTTTCCTCAACTACATATTTTAGTGTGATTTGTAATTAAGTATGTATAAATTTGAGACACATCTCTCTGAGGAAATCCTGTTTCATGAAGAAAAATGAATTACAGTGCACCCGCCACATACGCAGGGGTTCCGTTCCAGGAAATCACATTTAAAGCAAAAATCCAAGCATTGTGTCCCATGGTAGTCAATGAATGCATGGGTGTGCACCCACTGCATCTATTGATTATTGTCGGATATGACTGCTTTGCATGACCTCACACTGGTTCATGCAGAGGTCACGCCAGAAGAGGGTGCACTGTACTTGGAAGAAAGATGTATTTCCTCTTAATGTCGTGTTTGACCCTCAGCTTGCTTTATTTTACTATGATATTTTCTTATTGCCTCTCATCAATCAGCACATCTGATCAATTAGTTTAAAATGGACTGAGGGGATCTTCTTACCAACTTAATCAAAGTATTGTAACATCAAATTGTATATTTAAAGAATTCCCTTCATGGCTATTCCTCCAGTTATGAGACCCTCCCTACGGCCATGTTAAGTAAAATCAAGATCAAATATCATTTAGAAGTGCTCTGAAGCCTTAGCATTTCAGGGGGTATTTAGTAACCGGTACAAACTGCATGTGTGTTTGGACCTGTACAACCACTTCCATCACATTTCCAAGGTGATATGGTTTCTTTTTTCAAATGATGTATCAGATCAGTGGTCCTATCATTCCAAGCCTTACAGTCATGACTTTTCTTTGGGTATCATAAAAAAAAGAAGTGTTGGATATTGTGAGATCTGAATAGAAATATATAGAAAGTGTGTGAAGCACAATTTCTGGCAATGGAACATACAAAAGTAGTTTTGTACTCAAGCACCTGGTACATAGACAGATGACAGATGACAAAGATGACAAGCAACTAGATGTAGTTAAATGCAGGCTCGCAGAAGAACGGAGCATTCAAACCTTTCTCCTTGCCCCATGCAGAATGCGATAAGCTGTTAAGAGGAGCAAAAGTGCTGCCAACCTCTATCACAGTAATATACAGGCCAGCACTTTTCAAGAATAGTTACAAGGACACCTGAGGGGAAAGGGCGGACATAAAAAAGGGAAACCACCTGGAAAGGTTTGAAGGGGAAAGCAAAAAAGGAAAATTTTAAAAACACAAACCATGCAGTTGGATCAGGCAGTATTTCTCATGTGACAGAAACTTACTCTAAAATTCTGCATGTGTTCCTGTCTTTCTTCTTCAAATGACTTCTCCCTTGGTGTTACTGCAGCTTTGGTTAGAGTAGAAGTCATTTGGGGATGGCGTAATATGCCAAAATCTGATTGATCTATACCAGCCATTGCTGCAAGCTGTCCAAGTCTATAAGATATAAGAAATCATATCCCTCTAAATGAAGGTAGTGACTGTTGTATATGAATTGCTCTAGCAGAAGTATTCTTAAAGCAAACAATAAAGAAAAATTAAAGCATAATATATAACTTTATATAAAGAAATTAAACACCAGAAATAATAAATAAAAAACAGTTCAAGCAATATATTCCTGTCAATTAAGCAAGCCTAAAAATCTCTCTATTTCAGCAGTGTCAACTGAATTAAAACATTATGCACATTAAAACAACACCACTTTTAGAAGTCCACCGGGACTTTCTTTGTTTCTGAATTTGTAATATGCCATGACCATGGCTAACTGCAGAAAGAAGAACCAAAAAGATAAAACTGCTTTCTCTTACCCAGCATCTTTAAGAAGATCTAAAAACGCATGAAATTTCTGGAAGGAACTCTCAATGCTACCCAAAACTCCTTCATCTTCCAAAATTGTGCTGGCTACAGACTGTGCATGGAGAACCTCTGACAGGGAGTAATTCAGATTTCTTAAGCGGGTATTTTCCAGTTCCAGCTACAAAAAACCATGAAACAAACTTCCTTTAATTGATAATGTGTCTTCTTGAACTCCTGGTAGCGGGAAGAGACCTCCCGCATTTTATATATATAACATTTTGGCTTTGCAATATGCTTTACCACTTCTCAGCATCTTAGATAAAAAAACACAATAACCACAACTTAGACAGCTATAACATTTAGGTCCTATGAGTGAAGACCTGCAAACAAAGACCATGTGCCATGTTTATCTGCAAAGGTGGTCAGCAAATCTGTAGTTCTCAGGAAAAATTTTGGGAAGTGAAAAATGGTTAAAATGGCCTTATATTACCTACCACTGCAGTGAGAGAAAAGTTGCCATGTGTCAACACTATGGTAGCCAAATTATGCAACTTATCAGAAATATGACTGGTGCACTACAGGAGCTTCTGAGATTTTCATTTTCCTATGCAAACTTACCATTTTTCTGAAAAAAAAATGGATGCCTACAAACTATACTTAAAACAAAATTAAATTAAACAGAACAATACATGAAGGCGTAGTTATGCCAGTACATTCATCATTTATATACTCTAATATACTCAGGATTTAAATGCAGGAGTCTTTTCAAAGGAACATAGGGGTATTTTTTCTGTACTCCATGATGTCAATCTGAAAGATATAGTACTGTAGGGGAACTGAAGCATAGAAATAAATTTGAACTCATTTTGGGTTTTTTGTTTTGCAAAGAGATGTACATGTCTAATGTATATTGAGAGCATGGCATTTATAAGGATATGCTGCACTAACACACACATGCCGCATATGGGCTTCACATATGGCTCTGAATACAGAATAAGGTAATCTCTCTGTTCTATCCAAATACTACACACTCATTTAAATAAAGTGTTACAATATGGAGTGGGCTGCAAAGCCCCTGAAACAAACAAACACACAAACAAACAAACCCCTACATCTTACTGTACATTGATGTCTTTGCTCTTTATTGCTTTACAGCTGACTGTCAAACAATTGCTATTAAACAGAGCTCCAAATGGTCTGTTAAGCTCAACTTTGAAAGCCCTTAAAACCTACAATTCTAGTATATTCAGTTTCTGCCTATAAGAGAAAAAGGCTGAAGTGATATATAAAATGAGACTTATGTGAGAAGATTATAATAGAATCACAGAGCACTCTTTTTAACAGAAGATGAACTGCTAAGAAAGAAAACGTGCGCTACCTCCATTATCCGTTCCTCAGCAGTTACTCTTGCTTTTCGTTCTTCCTTTAATCGTAACTGACACTCTTCATAATCCAGCTATCAGAAACAAAAAGTGGTCTGTTGAGACACTTGCCAGTTTCATTCGATGGGCACTGTACTCAAATCAGATTTTCCTTCAGATACATTTAGAATTTTCAAAATTGAAAACAACTCTCTGTTGTGTGTCAGTTTTAACATCAAAAGAAAAAAAGTATACTGCTCTTACTCTCATTTTTACATCACTTCTCCTTTGCACAATTCCCAAATACTTTACACCAGCACCAAAAGACAATAAAACATTTTTAAAAACACAGTAATATAATATTTGAGAAAACTGAGACTGGCCCAAATGTTGGAAAAAGCCAATTTTTTAAAAAATGTGTTCAATAAACCTCCAAAACACATCAGCATTGAGGATAGTCATGCATTATCAAAAATTCTAGGATCCAATCTCAGCTAACAAGCAGAATGAGACATTAGGCCTGCCATATTCTCCAAGACAACAAGCATAGCTTAGTGGTAGAGTTCACATGCTTTGTATGCAAAGAATCCTGGTTTCAGCGTCACTCACACTTTAAAAACATCTTAAGTATCACAACTGCAGAAGATTTCTGCCCAACATCAGGAGTACCCACTGTCAAAGTGGGACAATTCAGGGCTGGGTAAATCAATAATCTGACTTAAAAATCAACTTCTTTGAAGGACGATTACAAAGTTTTCAGTTTTTAAAATAAATTCTTTCTGTATATAAATGAAATACAGTTGCGTTTCTCAGAAATAGTTTCTCAATTTTATCATGTCCCATATCCCAAGAGATACAAGATAGACTAATTTAGCTATCCTTGCACTCCCAAAGAATCCAAGTATTTGTGGCAAAGGCACACATTCTCTAGTTTTTGCCAATGTAGTTCCTGGTTGAAGAGTCAATCTGTTCTTGTTTTAAAAGCTGCTCTGGTCTTGGTTTGTGTGAGTTTTTCATACCCCCTTTAAACACATGTATTTTAGACACTCTTTAGAACAGTCAATAATTACATAGGAATCATACTCCCTAGCCCTACAGTATCACTGCATTATATTTGGCTATAATAAAATCTAGGACAGTAACCATACCTGTAACTGATGGCGTTGTTTTATGTTAATTATTTCTGGAGATTCTTTGGCAACAGTTTCACATGTAACTTCTTCTATAGCACCGTCTGTCTCGGTTTCAGATGTAGAAGCACTTTCCACAGTAACTTTTACAGGGATACCAGCCTGCATACATAAAATATATATGATTCATTCTATTTATCTGTTTATATCCTACTTCTTTCACAGTAGCGAGACGCAAGGCAGTTAACATATTTATGAATTAAAAACAATACATAAGCATTAATAAGAGCAAGGATGGGCCCATCCTGGTCTCCCTAGGGACGGAGTTCCAAAGTCTAGGATAAGCCACTACAAACACGCTCCCCCTTGTGCCCACCAAACCAGCCTGAGAAGGTGGTGGGACAGAGAGAAGGGCCTCTTCAGATGGTCTTAGAATGCTAACGGGCTCTTAAAGGGACCTATGCTGTATAGGGCTTTATAGGTCAAAACCAGCACCCTGAATTCTGTCCCCTAGCCTGCATCTAAAGTAGGGACAGTAAAAGCACTTGGGTGTAAATATACTAGTTTTCCATCACTGGTGAATGCTTCAGTGATACATCATTGGGATCTGGCAGTGAGGACATATCTCTTCCTCAGGTCAAGAACATACTGTATTTGTTCCAGAATGGGAAAATTTATGCTAAATTCCTTCGGCATATTCTTCACAAACCCAATTACAAAACTTACGCTTGAGTTTATCTTTATTTTAGAAGACATATTACCTGGATTTGCAAAGGAAATTCATGGGTCTTCTTCCCAGATGAAGCCCTAAAAATAAATTAAATGTCTGAGAAAAAGGAAAAAGAAGAGTCCAAGAGTCTGTAATACCAGTCCACTGATTTAAGTCTACAAATACTTCTAAGTCTACTTTATTTCATCCTCAGACCTTGTCCACTTAATACTTCCCAGCCTAAAGTCTCACTTTCTCCATTTCTCCTCTGCTTTACACAGTATAACTATAGCAGCAAGTTACTGAGTAGCCCATGGTTCTCTCCACTATCTCTGCTTTATTTGTTTCCCACATTGATCTGATATACTCTCCTATTCACAGATAAAAATTCAGCCACCTTGGCACAAGCAATAGGCCTCCTTCCCCAATTCCACTTAAAGTGATGCAAGAGAGACTAGCTGTGTTTAAAAGAACATATGCAGAGTATATTTTCTTGTGTCTTACTTTTTTATTTATGTAGGTAGACCAAACTGCTGTCACAAATCTGCTTCTGCAGCATTGGGCCACACAGTGGATTCTTGAGTTCAGAAAAAGGTCACTGCAGTATCAAGAAGCTTTTCTCTCTCACACACGAACCACACTTTTTGCCAAACTGCAAGGCATGCTTAAACAATTTGTCTATTTGCAAAGCAACAGCAGAAGTGATTCACTTGTCAAGAATGTGACAAGTGAAGTCAAGACTTTGATTAAAGGACAAGATACAAACCATCAGCTTTCTCCTAAAGTCTAGCCTAGTGATGGGGCAGGCAACCTGGTGTCCTGCACATTTTGCATTACAATCTGCACAAAGCCCCAACCAAAATGCCAGGGGCTGTTGCAGTGATCATCCATATCTAGAAGGCACTACACTGCCTACTCCATGTTGCCTTTCCTCAGCTAAGTTGTACACACAGCCCATATCTAAGACCACAAAGAAACAGTACTCAGAACTATATATTTTCATAAGTAAAACTCAATTAAGGAAGTTAATTGAGTAAGTATATTACTTACTCAGTGAAATGGTATACCTGCATTACCAAAGAACAATCTATTTGCTTCTTTCACATTACCATCATCCTTGGCACCTGTATGGTGCATTTTCTCACTAACTTCAATATACATTACCTATGTCGTTTTGCACGTTCTGCAGTACGCCACGGTAGGAAACCATGTGCCCCTGGAGGCAATGGCTTTGGAGCATAGTTGTCCTGATCACATGATATTGTCTTACCGGGACTTGAGGACTTTTTTGAAGCAAAGCCTATATCCATCAAGAAAAGGGGAGAAAAGATATCGCTATAGATATTTCACAGGAGGAAAAACAATTAGAACTTTCAAGATTTAGAAACATATGAGATTGAGAGTGAAGCTCAATTTAAAACCAACACAGGTTGTAAGTCACCTCAGAAAAAATGTGCTACTGAATCTACCCAGAGCCTGTTTTAATTCTGCAAATTCTGTGTTATGTTCCACAATTGACAGATACCAAATGGTTACAGTAACTTGGGGGAAAACCACCAGAATCACCAATAACTATTCTTTCTACCTGTTTTCCACCGCATAGGTTCACAAAATACTGAAGTACCTTCTCAAGCAAGCAAGATTTCCTAGGATTATTGGGATTTCTTTTTCATGTGCATTAGGCTCCAAAATGTATTATCAAGGAAGAGAATGTGTTTTTTTAATTAAAAAAACAACCATCTTAAGAAGTATCTAGCCATATTAGCCAATGCATCAAAACCCTGAAAGATGCAGAGCTATAATTCATATTTCAGCCATAGAGCAAGCTCCTACTGAAATCTCTATGAAAATTATAGCCTTAGCAGAAATGTTCCTTTACAGCAAAGGGTCCTCAACCTGTGATCCTTGATCCTTGTGGGGGCCAGGAAGTCCAATTTTGTCTTTTTTTCACGTGCCTTTGAATTGTGTCAAGTGCATCTGTCTAGGAAGAGAGTCCATTGTTTTCATTCTCAAAGGGGTCCATGACCCAACAAAGATTAAGAACCACTCTCATACACTCAGCTAAGCATGCTGAATATTAAGGATCACGAAGGTAAAGAGAACTTCCTCCTGGTAAATCTGCTCGAGAAAACAGTTCTGCTTAAGGCAGCAATTACCCAGCTTAATATCAGTCATGTTTACAGGGAAGAAAACCCCACTGAATTTAGTGTCTTCCCACACGTGACAAAGCAATCTTTCAACACAATTCTTTACATCTTCATGAAACAAAATGTATCATGGGGCTACAGAGATCTGCAGCCTTTGTTTCCCAAAATTTTACAGGCCATACCATTTTGAATGCTTACCTCTGTGTCTCCAAATTACTGAAGCAGAAGTTAGAAAAACAGCCAAATAAGATAAATTAAGAGGCAGCATATTATAGATATCTTTATGCTTCAAACAACTGGTCACAATGACTGACTCGCTAGTTCAAGGTTCTTCCACATCACCTAAAAACACACTCTTTTTTTTATTTAATTCATCTCCTACCTTTCTCCTGAGACAAGAGTCATATCTTAAGAAACTCCACACCTAAGCAACTCCTAACCTATTCAGGCTGCAAACCCCCTAGCCTAAGCAATCCCTAACCTAAGAAGTCCAATCACAATTAATGCCTGATAATGAATCTTTTTTGTCAAATGTAACATAACTCAAAATGAAGTGCACACTATGTAGTAAAAGTCTAAAAATACAACACTTTTCAGAATTACGTGTATCAATCTATAACAGCAGACCACATTTCCATTTTCTGCCATTGCCTTGACTCATTGTCTTTCAACAGTTAGAACAAGAAGGCACCATTTTTCTCTCTAACATGGAGATGGAGATGGGGTAACAACTGTCCCCGGTGGTTGCAGTTTGGACAAGGGGCTCCACAAAATGACAGGACAGTCTCCTGTCTTCTGCTCCAATTCAAGCTAGAAGAGAGAAAATCAGGAGACTGAGCAATGAAAGTTAAGATGGCCTCAGAGCACTGAAGCCATCTCCCTGCCAGCATGAGTCTGAGTTCAATCAAAGCACAATTTCTGCCACTAGCTGTTAAAATGAACCCCGGCTGTCTTCTTTGGCTCCAGTGGTTAAGATGGCTGCCTGCCAAAGACAAGCCACTGCTTCTGTGCACCAGCTTGAAAGTCTGGAATTAGAGGGAGGAGCAAGTACCTGTCCTGACCTCTCGAGGCCACTTCTCTATGCACATTTACCTAGGGTAAGCACCACTAGATTTACTTCCAAGGAAATGTGCACAGGATTACAAAGGAATGGAAGGGGAACCGGGTAGCAGTTAAGCAGCTTTACCTTCATTTTTAAAAAGATGATGAATGGTTAGAGAAGCTAAATTTTCAGTTATAGCCAAGAACTTATATAAGATTCTAGAATACAAGGTATACTTAGGAGCAGAATATTGAAACAGAAAAGTATTTAAGGACATTAAAAACTTGGTCCTCTCTGTCTATCAAACTAAGACAATCAGTTTTTGATCTCCGCAGAACACAAGCTGAGAGGACTGCTGAACTTTTCAACTGCTTGGAATAAATTGTTACTGCAATATCATCTACTTCTCAAAGTTGAATTACAACAGAAGGACTGTTTAATAAGCTATCTTCAAAATAATGAATCACGGAAAAGTGAATTTGAGAATGAGCAACCTGTTAAGAATTTGTCGCTACACTTGGCCCTCCAAATTTCCTAGGGTTAAGGGCACAGAACCCCCTCAAAAGTTGAAAAATTGCAAACAGCAAAATATGTGTGTTTGTGGGAAGAGGCTAAGACATGGTGGGGAAAACAGGCACCCAGTGTCCAAACCAGGTCAGGGAAAAGAGAGGGAAATGGGATGGGCTGGCATGGTGGTCCTATAGTTCCACTCTCCCATCCTTTTCCTTACTTAGGTATGGGGGGAGGCACTAGGAGAGTGTATGTGGTGCTGAGAAATCAGGCTGCAAGCCATCCTTAGCTGGCCGTGCAGTGGCTGAGAAGGGTGGTGGTGGTGGAGGAAGAGGAGAAGGAATACCACCAGAGGTGGATTTTTAAAAGGCATGTGGCCGGACTGGAGTGAAGGCTCCCCCAGAAAAGAAGCACTGAGGTGGGGGGCGGGCAGGGGTTGAAGAAACTCATAAATAATCAAATCTGTGAAAGTCAAACCTGAAAAAGTGGAGGAACAACTGTATTTATTTCTGCCATTTCGCTATTTTAATAATCTCACCTCTAAATAAATTATGACCATGGACAAAAAATTAACATTTATTAATGAACATGCATGTCACTCCATACAAAGGAAATGACTATAATTACCAATACGAATTGTAGCTTTTCCTTTTCTGCCATTTCCCAAGACAACCGTTCTTTTTTTAGGTTTATTTTTAACATCTTTTGAAGATGGTGATGGAAGCCACTTGTACTGGAAAAGAGAAAACAGAGTATAGGAGTTATTTTAGTTCAAGATGCACATACCTCTAAAATTAATGTGCATTTACCCATACTAATAGTAGAAGTTGAAGAATGCTGCCAGAATATACCTCAGAATTAGTTCCATCAGCATTCATGAGAACTCTTTCAATTATTTTCTTCATCAAAGCATGATCTATAAATAACGAGTAATACAAAAGTTGATATTTACATTATGCTATTTAAAAACAATTCACCAGATGTGTTACTCATACAGCCATTCCTCTTCCATCCTTTCTGGCATCAAAGATCAGCTGACTGAAATTATGAGGCAGAACTACCCTACCTACAGCCTCAATGGTTCATCCCTAGATCCAGCATAGGTCAGTGTGCTTGTGACTGGAGAGATACACCTCTGGAAAACCTGTTCAATCTGTCCTATGTTAGACCAGGTCTTCATGAGGAAACTTAAAGAATGAAGAGCGCACTGAATTTCCCAATACCTCAGCTCAAGGGAACAGTATTAATGGGACTATACAATCCATTATACTTTTCAAACTCCAACATCTCTCTTTTTCACTTCAGATTAGTGAAAGAGAAACATACAAACCTACTAAGGGATTTTTTCTGATGTCCAGAACCACAAGTGTTGTGTTAGTTTTAAATGCATCCAAGAGCGATTTTGCCCCCTCGTTGGTAATTCCACACTGCTGCAAATCAAGTGCTAGAATATTAAAGAGGTTTAACATTACAATTGTGGAATGAAATGTAAGTATTTAGCGACATCAAACATCTACATAAATCAAATACATTTCAATGAATGCACATGATGAAGTCCACAAACGCTTAAGCCAAATAAAAGTAATTAGTCTTTTTAACATGCTGTTAGCCCAGGGAACACGCAGAGTGCAGCCCTGGGGCTGCATGTGGCTCTCCAGGATGTTTTAACGGTCCTCAACCCTTCCATATATTGCCCTTTTTCTGGCAGTTTTCTGGCCCTTTTTCAAAACAGGGTGAATTACCATTCCTTTTAAGTCTCCAAGAAGGGAAACTCACATTTTAAGTTGGTGGCAGATCTTCCCTGCCCTAATACCACAAAATACCCATTTTTCAAAGTGATTCCTGACCATTTATGAATTTGGAGCTCCCATGCTTTTTTGCATTTTTTTTTCAGTTTGTCCAACCCCAGAAAGGTCCTGGAGCTGAAAAGTACCCTCCTCACTTCCCATAGCTGCATTTCTGCTCTAGATCATTTTTCCTCCAAGATATTATTTCTGAAAAAACAACAGCAAAAGTAAATAGTCCTTATTCCTCAGGCTGCTGAATGTCCCCTTGATTAAAATATTCTGCACATTCTTTAGAATTCAGCCACTTGTTGGTAAAGTCCACAAAAATGAACAGTCAGAAGAGACAGGAAAAATAAAAATAGAGAGATTGAAGCTGAGTTGTCCCAATTTAATTCAACACAGAGGTTACTCAGTTCTGAAAGCCCATGATTCATTATTTTAAAAAGATAAAAATTACGGAAATATTGAGGCCAAATCTTATTCAATCTTCATCCAGGCAGGCTGGATATTTTATTCCCCCAGTCATGTTTTTTACAATATTTTTAGCTGAAGAGTTGCAAGTAACATACCCACGTTTCAACAATGCAAGCTAATTGTTACTGCAGTCAGAAAAATGTCTCAAATCAAGTTAATCTGTGCAGGTTTTTGTACCTGCTTGGATAAGGGTTAAAAAATCATGTTAGAGTTACAAGAAAAGGAGAGATATGTTCACATTTTCACTCTGAAATCAGGACTCAGTCTTGTAAAACAGACAAATATTTAAAGATATATTCTTACAGCTAGCTCTGTAACTAACACCTACCTTTCAGCCACAAGTCTTCCCCAAGGCATTCAGCTAAAACAATAGCACCTCGGTCACCAATAAGGGTGTTGCAGTTAAGAGTGATGCGTCTCAAGCCAGCCATGCAGTCCAAGTCAGGTCTTCTATATCGCAGGCTCTCAGCCCAGGCTTCTCCGTGTCTCCTCATCGCTTGGTGCTTTTGAAAAATAAAGCTATTGTCATAGACATAAAAACAGCTACCAAACAGACAAGTTCAGAGAAATAAGAACTGAATGAATGTTCTGTCACTGAATCTACAGTGTTTAAAGTTATAGCAAAATACATGAATATGAGTTTCATTTCAGTTCCATTCTTTACTCTGTGAAAATAAATTGTGTAATAAATTCTTTAGGAGCTGGCATATGTTACAGCATTTCTTACTATGAACCTTCAGAGGCAATGTTTTACAAATTACTACTTCAGCAAAAAGTAGTGCTTTGGGACATGAGTGTTCTCCACCTTTTTTTCATTCATGAAATAGGGTAGCCATAAGATAAAGCTGAATTGATGGCAAATAACAATAAAAATTCTAAGGAATTTGATACAATTTGATACAGAATAAAATATTGGAAAAAGGGCTTGAACGAAGGGAGAGATCAACTCACCACATGCACATACAGAAAATTCACAGATATGAATGCCTATTTACAGTTTGACGATTCATATTTCAGGATTTATAGGTGTAATACTTAGATTAACACATATTCTGAAGTTGACTTTGGAAGTGAAGCCTGTATATTGACAGAATAACTTGTAGATAGAAGGTACCCGGAGCCTGCCGGAGGAGACCCGGTACATTACCAGCCTTGACTGCTTTAAGAGAGCAGTCAAGACTGATCTCTTCCGACAGGACTTCCAAGACTAGCATTTCCATCGCCTCCCATCAATTGTCTTGCTGTTCTTTTAATAGTTGATTGATTGTAGTGTGTTCTAGGGGGTTGGTCTTAGGTGGACTGGTGGGTGGGGAGGATTGGGTATGTTTTTTAATGTTTTTAATGTATTAATGTATTTAATGTTGTTCGCCGCCTCGATCCAGGTGGAGAGGCAGGATACAAATAAATTTTATTATTATTATTATTATTACCCCCTGAAAAAAATCTCAGATTCCACACAAAGTATCCCAAACAACACATTCCGATCTTCTAAAAGAGCAGGATAGACCAAACATTCACCTTTACTTTTAATCATATTACCAACTGTTTATGGGGCTTTGTAAAGAAATATTGGTATATTGTCCAACATATACCACGCTGTCAGTGTAGGCCCCAAATCTCATTCAAAAGAATCAATCATATTTGGAACATTATGATGAGAAGAACTGTGACATGCTCTTTATTCTCCCTCAGATTCGTGTGGCAGTTCCAATCCAATAAAGCGCCCTGTCAATACCACTTTGCCCTTACTCTAACCATTTATCATAATCTTTGTGCAAAGGGGCTAGAGTTTTAATTGTTCCTCAGAACCAAACTATTTATTTAAGGTAGCATATTGTCTTTATTAGAGTGACTTTAGATAACTCAGTCCGACTCTGCAATGATAAAACAAATTGTAACCAATTTATTATAGTAACAGTGGAAATAAAGTTTCTGGTTCAAATTCAGTTGTAGTACAATGTTGATACGTTAACAGTTTACATTTCTGACAAACTTGGAACAATCAATTCCTACTTCAGACACCAATTCCTTGTGTCCTTTCCTCAGCTAATAATCACAACCAAGCCACCTTCTCTCTGACTAGTTCTTACTGAAGGCTCAAACACACACAAAGTTTTCCTCATATAGAATTCCTCTCTAGGATTGGCATCATTCACATTAGAACCCAAATTTTAAAGCTGATTTGATGAAAACCAGTTTTACCTTTAGGATGCTGGCTATGTGTTCTGTTCCTCGCCAGGTTAAACTACATCCTGTAAAATCTATAGATTTGATGCAGGGTGAGTTCTTCACACTTTGACAAATTACTGAAAATGAAACAACATTATTTCAGTATTTATATAGTTTCCAGTTGTCATCTTAACTAGGTTATATTTAAAGACAATTAAAAAAAATAATCCAGGAATATATGCCATTTAATTTCAGTCTTATTTATCCCTTTTCCCCAACATAATGCACCTAAAGTAACCTAAGGTATTACTGTACCCAGAAATTGAAACTGACCATAGCCACTATGTTAACCTTCAGCTCCCAAGATACTATCAAACAGGAATTGTTACTGACTGCTTCTTAGACTGGCTTACAACATGGGTTAAATTCCATTCCTGGAGACCAGGTTGAACCTTACAGTTCAGCTAACTAATCCAGATGTCCTATGAATGTCCTGCAGAAAAAAAAGTCCAGTTGCAAGATGTTAACAGAATGATGTCACGGTGTTTCAAACAGTGTTTCAACATCCAAAAGGAAACAGATACAGTTTAAAAACAGGTGTTATATAAACTCTGCTTACTACAATTATGAATGTAAACAAAAGTTGGAAGAAATAGAAGTAAAACACAGTATATTTTAAAAACTGCATTGCTTCACATCCAATTCTATTTTTTCCTAGAAAACTGGGAACTTACGTTCCAAACCTCCATCACCAATGGGTGAATGTGCCAGAGACAGTTGTTCTAAAGATGTTGTATTAGCCAACCCCTACGAAACAAAGAATATTATTTTAAAGCAGTCAGAGAACAACAGTATTTTCCTAAGCACACTCATTTGTTAAAACTGAATAGCCTTACTTTTGTCAAGAATAGTAAGTCTTTTTCTCTCAGAAGCAATCCCCGTAGTTCCAGATTTCTCAGTGAAGTTGATATCATCAGACAGCCTTTGACAGCTTTACACAGCTGGTTGGTCAAGTCTTTGGATCGAACAGCTGGAATTCTCCTTCTTATATACGGCCCCTGTCTTTCACTACCTATCAAATAAGAATAGCAAATTAAATTACCTTTGATGTGAGTACACAGACTAAGGTTTTACATAGGCTACCCAGCATGCCATCTCATTTTTCCAATCAGATTCATTTTCCTCTTTATCACTGTCACTGAACCCAAAATTTTCAGGGGGATATCTGCACTAGTCTTCAGGGTGTGGCAAATCTCTGTTGCTTTTGCCACAACAGGCTAACAACTTTTATTTTGACACAGGTTTTTGTGGACTGGAGTCTACCTCATCAGAGACATGGATGGCTGATGTCCATGAAGGTTTATGCAAAATGAAACTTTATTTCTAACATGCCACAATACTCTGTTGCTTTTACAGTGACCAAAGGAATTCCAAGACCTAAGTATGATAGAAGTCATGCTTGCAGGTCTCTGTCTTCAGACAGTACATGGAGAAATAATTAGAAGAAGCAAGGGGCTGTAACTGAAAAGCTGGAGAAAAATGATTTAGTTAAAGGAGAAATGCCAGAAAGAAAACAATTCAGGAACACAATTCTATTTTTTTTTTTAATTTAACACATCTACATGTCTTTAGTTTCATTCAATTAATCACTGGGATGCTCCAGAAATTTTAGATTCCATCTTTACAAGTCTCTAGTGATGATCCCCAATGAGCTCAACAATGGTGATAAAACTATCTACAGATCTCTGTGAGAGAGAAAGAGAGAGAGAGAGAGTGTTAGCGTGATGTTTACTGAAACAGTCATACCTGAATCTGCATGCCCCTGATGGTGAAAACTCTTTAAGGCAATAGAAGTCAAAGTCTTGTTGTGTCGGATGGCAGTCAGGAGAGGTACCCAGTCAGCAGCTTTGATGCGATCTGCATTTATATCAAGAACACCTTCAGGTTTCTTAGCTTTCACAGATACCAGGGGGGCACAACCTTGAACTGCACAGAGGTGCTCATAATGAGAGTAAAAATCCAAGCTGCACTGCCTCCTTATCTTGACTGATTCAATCATTTCTTCTCATATATTGAACTGGGAGTCAATACTACAAAAATAAAAACAATATATATATATATAATTAATGTTATGTTATGTTATTTTAACTGCAACATATGAAGTGTAACATTTGCTATACTGAATTCTTCAGTATTATAACATTGTCTTGACACTATTTTCCTTCAGGATTGTTCTTGCAAAGAGAGTAGAAAAATCACTTGGGCTTCAAAGATTCAGTCCCTGCAGAAGATGTGAACAACTGAGCAAGGAGATCCTATGCATGCTGGTACACTGGATCTTTTTAAAGAGATAAAAACTGAATTAATCTCAAGGATTAGTTAAATGCAGGATCACCTGATTCATTTCTTTCAGCAGTCACTAGAAGTGTAAGAGAGATAATACATGTATGAGGACTAAACCAGTCACTTCTAGGTGAAAGCTCATCTGGACATGCCCTTTTTTCCTACCGTGGATTTCTGTTTGAAGAGACAGAAGGATATGACGATGTTACAAGACCCCCACTCAAGTCTTCCCACTGTCAAGAAGCCATCATTCTAAAAGCAAGGGTGGACTGAGCTAAATAAAATGTATAATCCACAATTGAGGTCACCAATATTATTTGCCAGAATTCCAGCGCAAACATATAGCCACGTAAATTTATCATCTAACAAATCTAATTGAAATTTTTAGTTATAATCAACTTATGGTAATCATGAAGTTTTTATAATTAAACTCATCACATTATGTGTGCCATTTCTTCCCAAAAGCAAACCACTAGTCTAAATGCATGCATGCAGGCATACATACATATCTATACATATGCATGTATATGCATTCATCACTGGCAAGACCACAAAAATGGGACAAAAAATTCCTTATTTCTCCATCCCTACCTACAGAAAATCAGTATCTTAGTCTTATTGTTCATGCTGCATGGTTAGGCAAAATATCACACAATGCCCAACTAGAACAGTCATGGCAGAGACTGGGGAAATTTTGGTCCCAGAATCTCCCAGCCACTCCAAAAACTAACTTTCCCATGTCAGATATATGTAATTCCCAGGACTGAAGCGAATGCGCCCAGTTTTCTTAAAAACTCTTTAAGGTCAAACTAGTCTCCACAACTCTCACTTGGTCATGAGTTTTGGAATGCACTATCTTCATTCTCATGCACACTTTACTTTTATTTATTTGATTTCTATCCAGGCTTTCCCCAAGGTTTGGGATATACGGCAACTTCCAACACCATATGTGCGTATATACATATGTGGATATATATGTGTGTGTGCATATATTCACACACACACACACACACACATATAGATGCACATATGTATATACACGCATAGTTATCCCTCCACATTCGCTAGAGCTAGGGGCACAGGACCCCCCGTGAAAGCGGAAAAACTGTTAACAACTTTAGGTCCGCCCAAACCATACTTAACACAAAAAAAGTATGATCACCATATTCAACCCACCGTGGATTCCTTTGAGGCATCAGGGTTCCTTCACAAGACAGAGGTGGGTGGCCGGTGGGGCTTACAGCCACCTCCACTGCTGCCCCACAACATTTTTAAGATGGACTTACAAACCTTGTTCGCAGTTTCTCAGTCTCACGAGGCTTGCAATCCTTATTAAAAATGGCACAGGGAGGCAGCAGAGGTGACAACAAATAATCCATGAATAATCAAATCCGGAAAAGTGAAACCTGCAAATGTGGAGGGCTGACTGTAGTGTGTGTGTGTGTGTGTGTGTGTGCGCGCGCACACACACATATATACTTTTATGAAGTATAAACCATAAAATGGAAGGCTTTAGAGAGTGTTTTGATGTATTAGTGTGTGTGTGTGTGTGTGTGTGAACTCCGAAAAGCAGTCTAAAAACAATCCCAGAAGGGAGTTTTGAAACAGCTAAAAAAGAGATTTCAAACACTGAATGCCATGTCGAACTGCACTCCTACAACAGTTCGGATAGGCTTTATGCCTGAGGCCCGAACCCCACTTAACACTGCATCCAAAGAAGCAAATTTATATCCAGGAAACCTGATGCGAAAAACAAAAACCAGTGACTCTTTAAGGCGCTCCCGCCTTTCTCTTCTTTCTCCTCTTCCTCCCTCCCTCCCTCTTTTTTATACAGCAAGGGGCAGCCCTGGTCTAGCCCTGAAAGCAGTTTGAGGGGAAGAAAAAGACCCGCAGCCACAGGCGAGGGGGAAGGCCGCCGCTCACCCACACCATCCGCCCCTTCCTCGCCGCCTACAAACGCCTCACCTGCTACCTGGCTCAGGCTCCGCCCCCCTCCCGCTCGCGCGTGCCACCGTTCCCTTGGTTCCCCAACCGCCCTGTCCCCGACTTCCCCCACGTGACCCGGCGAAGCGGCTCTCTGATTGGCCGTTCCACAAAAACGCGCCCCTTTCCTCTCCGCTCCCCCTCCCTTCCACCGTCTTTTGTTGCTCTTACTGAAGGCGCTTTCCTCAGACGTGGCTCCGCCCCCGTTGAAGGTTGGGCGTGGCGCCTGTTTGGCCCTCGCGGCGGACGCTGATACGCGCGGCTCATGCAGGCGCTTCTGCTGCAAATGAGGGTTGTCAGGTGTCGCTAATTTGTGGGCCGGAAAGCTTGGCCTTTACCAGGCGGTCAGATACTCCTAATTATAAAAGGAGGTCGCCTGTTTGAGGGTCAGAAAGCTGCTCTTTTTATATAGACTGAAAGAGACGCCCCCCAAAAATCCTGTGTTTTGGGGTGTCAGCCCTTCATATAGAAAGACATTTATCTAATATATAAAAGTCAAAGTTTATAGAATCATAGGGTTGGAAGAGACCCAGGGGCATCCAGTCCAACCCCCTGCCATGGAGGAACCGACATCAAAGCCCTCCCTTTGACAGATGGCCCTCCGGCCTTTGCTTAAAAACCTCCAAAGAAGGAGACTCCACCACACTCCATCCAGGCAGCAGATTCCACTGTTGGACAGCCCTGACCGTCAGGAAGTTCTTCCAGAGGTTCAGGTGGAATCTCCTTTCCTGCAGCTTGAATCCATGGCTCCTTGTCCTGGTCTCTGGAGCAGCAGAAAACATGCCCTCTCCGTCCTCGACATGACATCCCTTCAAATATTTAGACAAGGCTATCATGTCCCCTCTTAACCTTCTCTCCTGCAGGCTAAACACCCCCAGCTCCCTAAGCTGTTCCTCAGAGGGCTTCATGGCTTCCAGACCCTTCAGCATTTTGGTTGCTTCCTTTGGACACGCTCCAGCTTGTCCATATCCTTCTTGAATTGACATAGCGTTCCAGTACTTCCGGTTTCATATGGTTGGCTGTGTCAGGCAAAGACCTCATATGATTGGCTGCCTAAGAAGATTCTGTGGCATCCTGGGGTTTGCAGTTTAGGGAGGGGCCTTTAGAATTCTCAGCCGGAGAGCTCTTGGGCCTCAGTCGACTGTGCCTGTCTTGAATAGGCCAGTTGCTATGGAGATGAGGCCTAGCCTCAAGGAGGAAGGCAGTGTATTCCCTCAGGAACCTAACCTCAGTATGTTAATAACTCTGAATACAGATCAGATTGGGAAATATGGGGCAAAATTACAGGTACTGGACAAAGCAGTTTGGGGAATTAGAGACACGAGATCTCACCTCTTTCTAACAAGTATTATCTATGAGAAAATAAAATCCCAGACAACGCCAGGTATATACGCTAGTAAATGTATACAGTGTGCTTCTAAAGTAATTTATCCATTGTAAATTATCAACATGTCTAAATATGTAATGTGTAGATGTAATTTATAATTGTTTCATATAATGTTGAAGTCATGTAATTTAGGAATGCGGACAATGTTGATTTTAAAGAGAAACACATGGCTAAATGGACTGGAATCAATACTTTCATTTAGTGTTGCCACATTTTCAAAATAAGGGACAGTGAAAATCATGACATGCAGGGTTGATAATCAGGAAGTAGATGTTAACAAGACTGTATTCTAACTATATAATGAATGACCAAAACCGAAATATATGGGATTTTTTTGGGCATTTTATTCAATCTACATAAAAGGAGAAAAACATCTAAACCTCAAACAGGGGACATCTCTTGTGATCTCTTCCTTCATAATTTTTCACAAGCTACCCTATAATCTTGGAAGGAGAATTTCCTGACTATTCCTTTCCTTTTTGGTTTTTTTAATTAATTAAAAACTTTGTTTCCGCAACACTTTTAAAATTTTAGTTTAATATTGTTTTATAATCTTGTATATTTTGATTATATGTATTTGTCAATTTGCTTTATATTATATTGCATTGGTTTTCTATCCAGATAATTTGTTTACAATTGTATTACATTGGTACTATATTCGTATTACTTCTTCTTTCTTTATGTATTAGATAGTATGCCTTTGGTAGGGCTGGTTCTTTTTTGTTTTAATTTGTAAACCAGCAGGTACACTGATGATGCAGTATAAATGAATGGTAAGAGTGTAGCGTAGTGGCTTGAGAGCTGGACTGTGACCCTGGAGACCAGGGTTTGATTCCCCACTTGGCCATGAAAAGCCACTGGGTGATCTCCGGCATGTCACACAGTCTCAGCCCCAGATTGGGGTTTGCAACTGAAATGTGCCTTCTTCACTCGGCAAGCCTGCTGGAGAGCAGACAGATGGGCTCACTCTCCTCGAGTGGTGCGCTCTTAACCTGCTGCAGAACACACAGCAAGATATGTGCCTTCTCCAGTTGAGAAGCCTGTTGAAGACACAGCAGAAGAACACAGTTCTTACCAGTTGTTCTCCGTCTGTGTGCTCCTTTGAAGAGGAACGGTCATCTAATGACAAGCCAGCCAAGGCCCTTTGGGACCCTCTATTGCTGCCTCTTCTGGAGAGCACTTGCCCATTTCTTTACCCTGGAAAAGTTAAGCTCTGATGTTTTGTGATTTAAACCTTTTAAAAATTGTAATAACTTCAGCACTTTGTACACACGCTCTTCATCTCCAGTGATTCTTTAGAGAACTGGCTATCCTTATTTACATCACAAGTCCTGGAACACAACCCAGACGTAAACTGAGACCCACCTGTGCCTGATTTTGCTGAAGACTGAAATACAGCTTACACACCCTTAACACGCTCTTTGTATATCTATGTATCTATGTACACACCCAGAATCCTCAGCCAGCATTGTTGCTTAATTGCTCACTCTTTATTCTCATCTCAGAGTCATAATTACACATCATGAACAAGCAACAAGCCCAAGATTGACATGCTTGGGATTGGAACTGATCTCACATTACTTAATTGTAGTGCTGGGGCTCTTGGTGCTACTGTGTCTCAAAGGCAGAGTACAAAATGCAGTTCAAAAGAAATCTGAAGAATTACACACTATTGTCATGAGAGGAATCTTCTCTTTTTGATGTAGCAAAAGATTAATTTGAAACAAGGGAACATTTTAAAACATCTTCTCAGAATTTATTGAAGCAGCAAAGCTACCACAAATTTTCCTTGATAAAACGAGGCAGACATATCTGTACTGTGCTTTTACATCAGGGTCAGGTAATTCATTAAGTCTTTTCTGTACAAATACACAATATTTACAAGACACTTTTACAATATAGATGTATACATTATTAAAAAGAAAATAAGCTGCAAAGTAATTATGAAGAGACTCTGAAATATTATTCAGTACCATGCCAGGGTCTCACTAGGATAAATGAGTGGTTATATCACAGGCAACACAACGGATGTTAACAGTCTAGGGGCTAAAGTAACATTCAGACTGTGGTCTAAATCATTTTGTTAGCCCTGACTAGAGTAAAGCTACTGAATCAATTAATCTTCCTAGTTGTTGACAACTGACTCAGTGGGTCAACTCTAGTGGGAATTAACCAAAAGGACTCCAGCCATATTTCAACACTGATACAACTGTACCTACTGTACTATGATTCTGAGGCCTTTACATGCTGATATTTGAATGAAATATATTCTTAAATCATTAAGAAAAATCTTATTATATATATTCTTATGAATATGTTGTTAGACAACAGATGCGTAAGTAGCATGCCAGTATAATTACACCTGGGCAAGGACTACAGCGGCCAGAATGGAACTTGTTGCTCATTTTAATTCACGAACTTCCACAGACAAAACTTAGCTTCACAAAAAAAGATTCATCTGGGATGAGATCCTCCAGTGTTTTTAATCCTTCTGAGGTTTTCTGGCTCCTTTGTGTCCTTTACACACTTTGTATTTTAGTATGTATTTCTGGGTTTTGATACCTGAGGTCTGGGGAATATCCTTATTAAAATTCTTAGTTTCTATAATGTTCAGCATGCTATGCTCAGCAAGGTTTCCCCATTTTCGACAACTGAGTAAGAATGTCTTATTCTACAGGCACAGCAAATTTTGAAAATCTGTACAAATTGTATATAGATAGCCAGATACTGTATGACTGATTTTTTTATTCTGATCTTATTTTGCAATTCAACTGAGGAGGGTTCTTGAACAGACTGAGCATGCATCAACAAGAGAGACACACAAGTCACAGATTCTCCATGAGGAATACTAACAATTGAATACTTGGAAGTAATTACAACACTCAGCTCATCAATTGGACAAATACGTTTGCTGACACTCCAGAGAATTTCCATTCAACAATGAAATGTACTGCGCAGTAGCGTTCTCTGACAGACAGACAAAAAAGGTAAGTAATATATTTGTTTAAGCATCATCTTACAAACTGGCTTTTGGTTTAACCAGCATGCTATCACTTAAGTTATCTTGAATAACCAACATGGTGCAATGGCTCTATCCGAGTTGTGGGCTGTCAAATTATTCCTTCATCTTTCTTCAATGCAACCACAATTTTGGAAGATTCTGTGTCAGATATCATTTAGTCTGTCATGATTGTTCCACTCCATCTTTGAGTATCTACTATTTCCTTCAGCCACCCTGAATGCTGTCACTCTTGAGCATGGGTGCAATTACTCTTTTCAGTACCATTATACAGGCAGATCATTTGGACATGTGCTATTTTCTTCAGTAGTATCATTCCATTCCTCATTATTGTAAGTAGAAAGGAATAAATTCTCTAGTTGTGCCAGGAATTCTTCAGCAATGAAGCTATTTGCCACACTGTCCAGGGTCTTCCTCATGCATTCCAACAGCTAGTTAAAAGTTAATGGACAGGAAAAAAAACAGTGATATTTATAAGGAAAGCCTACTAGGCACCTATCTTGACTCTTCAAATGTAGTAACCACTGTGACATTATTCAAGCTATGGCTATTCACTGAAGTGATGCCAACTGCTGCATGTATTGATACTTATATGTTTGTGAACCCATCTGCTTTATTTAGTACTACCATATGTATAAACAAATATTTAATGTGCCCTGCTTTAAAAGTCAAATTCTAACATGCCCATACCTATGGATGTCAAAAATTACCAAAAAAAATCACAATTAACTCTTTCAAATATTTGTTTGTATTACACATTCTGCAACATGCATGTAAGAATCAGAACTTGGAAAAGCTATGTGTTGGACTTCAATACCTGGAATACTCTAGCCAGCACAGCTGGCAAGAAATGAACAAACAATGCAGTCTACCTAACCTGTGAATTCCTGTTTGTGGTTGAAAATGGACTCTGTACTTCATTGTGTTAATGCTTTTTTGTTCCCTATACCAGACCTCTGTTTAATTATAGAAATATGTTTTAGACTTGCACCAAAAATATGACTAAAATCAAAGCTTCCTACAAAACCATCAAGTTTGCCACCAAAGTAATGACAACAGAAACAAAACATTATCATTTTTGTTTGTGCCTTCTTTCAGCCCAATTTTTCCCCATGTTTCATAGACTGGATTTAGATTCAGTGGAACTTAAAAACTGATCAAATGAAGGTTCATTAATTTCAAATGATAAACTCCAAAAATGACTAAGTCTCAATCCCATCTAATAGTTCTGTTGTAACTAGAAAAGCTTGGGGATTTTTAGGTAAGAAACAAAGAATTTGTGATGATTACCTTCTGCAGACAAGTCAGATCTGAATCTCTATGGAAGATTTTGTCCATGGGAACACAGCTATTGAAAGAATTATGGCAGAACTATATCAGATGATACATATATGCACTTGAAATTCGACCAGAAAGTAATTGGAACTTGGCTTATTAACTGATTTCAAAATTCAAGCAGACACTCACCTATGAGACATCCTGTATTTCTCAATTATCCATTGTGTTTTTTCCAATACCAGTTCCCACTGAGGTTCCTCCAACATTTCTTGGACTTCAAACTTGTATGGCAGACCTGTAAGTCACTCAAATGTATCACTTAATACATTACACATACATTTTCTTTAAAGATATGAAATGCATCACTTGTCTCCGTATGTTTGTTGTGACAAACTGTTTCTTAATCGTTGTTAAAAAGAACATGGAAGAAATTCATGTATATCTAGGAAGGAACAGGAAATTTGTACAAGGCCACAACCCACTTCCCAATCCCCAAATCAGGAATCCTCATTTTTTCACAGTCTGGTGCCAATTTCTAAAGCAGACATCACAAGAAAGGAGGCAAGCCTCAGATTATATTTTAATATTGCCATGGCCATCACCACCACACATACAAATTTCTAAAACAGAGCTTTATTTTGGTTTCTTCACCGAAATATTAAGCTCAAGGACTCTAACGCATGCACACACACATGCGCGCACACTTTGTTGTTCTTCTGTGCCTTCAAGTCATTTCCAACTTGCGACGACCCTAAGGCAAACCTATCACAGGGTTTTCTGGGACTGAGTGTGTTACACACCTAAGGTCACCCAGTCAGTTTCCATGGCTGAGTGGGGAAGCGAACCCAGGTCTCCAGAATCACAGTCACACGCTCAAACCACTGCACCACAAATAATTTAATGTTTTTTAAAAAGAGGAAGAACCTGAGGAAATGAATTGTAATACATGTAAAAATAAGTCTGTCTTAAAGATGCCACAAATACTTGTTTTTCTCTTTGTTCCACTTCATTTTATATGATACACATTTATTCACTAAAGCTATCAATATTTAACTACTATCGTTCTCTCTCTTGTCTTTCTAGTCAGTACACTTTTCAAAGTTTGCTTTCAAAATTGTAATTTAAATGATGACGATGAATAGCAGATAAGGATGAAGACCAATTCTTAAATATACTTACGATAGGTTCCATCAGAACTTGTCTCATCACTGATTACCAAACAAGTAATCTGGGAATATGGAAGAGGATTATTTCGATTATAAGGACTTATGATCACTCCAACAAATGTTGATCCACCTCTTGAGAAATAACTCTGTAGGGGGAAAAAATTAAAAAGTGAGAATTAAAGCAAAAACATTTGCTAGCGTAATCCCTGGTAAATCCCCTGCCCTACCACCTTAAATGTCAACACAGTATTTCAGGGCTTTCCAAATGGTGTGCCGTGACACGTTAGTGTGTCTCCTGAAGTGTGTAGGTGTGTCACCTACAATCTTGGGAATGTATGCTATTATTTATAAATCATATATTTTTGAAAATTTATGAAAGGTTTCATGAGATATGTTGTGTCCCCATACATTTTGTTATTACAATTTATGTATGTGTCTGTAGGGGTTAGTTTAACCTCTAGTTTGCTAGTAAAACTGAATTACCATGTTGCAAAATGATGCATGTCTAAAAAAGTGTGTCACCAACATGAAAAGTTTGGAAAGCTCTGCAGTATTTGATAGCCAGCAGTTCATTATTCAATTAATGGCCAATATCTGAACCAGGTGGTGCTCTAAATGGTCACAACTTAAAATCCTTACTGCTTTTTCTTCTCAGAAGGTCATTATGAAATCAACTAGCAATAAAAACAAGCCCATTTCCTTGTATTTACACACAGATAAACAGTACCTGGTATTTTGCTTGCGTATCAATATCTCGTATTGAAGGATTGGGGTCAAAGGCAGGGTGAGAATGATACCACCCAATGACATTGTAGCCTCTAGCAGCAAGTGCCTCTGATGCCTGAGTTTGTGACACTGGGTCCATTTCACACTGTAATCCTGTGCTGAGGCTATTGCATGGTTCTGCTGTACAGACCTGAAGTAAACCAATAAATGCATAACAATTCAGAGATTATTTATTGTTAATGACAATACACTTCTTTAAAAAAAAAGTTGACGGCCTCTTGAATCCTAAACGTACCAAAGGTTTTTTCAGAACTCTTACACAGCTGCTCATATATGGATGTTAGGATCTGCAGAGTCCATGTAATGGCCCAGCATGATGCCTATTGCCAGAACTTGAAAAGGTATCCTTTGGCACCTGGAATCCAGTGCTGAATATAGGTCAGCACTTCTGTAAATCCCTCAGATTTAATGGATCTACTCTAGTCAGGGTAAGCAATTTGATTTGGGTCCTGGACTGTGTGTGTGTCTATGTGCCTTCAAGTCACCTGTTGACTTATGGCGACTCTAAGAATTTCATAGTGTTTTCTTGGGCAAGATATACCCAGAGATGCTTTTGCCAGTTTCTTCCTCTGAAATATATCCTACAGTACCTGGTATTTGTTGGCAGTCTCCCATCCAAGTACTAAACAGAGCTTGACCATGCTTAGCTTCCAATATCGGAAAGGATCTGGTGCCTTTAGGGTATAGGACTATTACACTCAGAATCCTTCAATTGGCATGGATATTGGCTTTCTTGGCTACAGGATTCTGAGAACTGTAGCCCAATAAATGTTTCTAAACTGGACCATCTTGTATGAGGCCATGTTTCCAAGCAACAGCCCACAATCCATTAGACTGAGAGATTTTTAAATATCGACATGTATGATACTTACTTCAACTATTCCATCCGTCTCAGAATATCTTCCACCAAGCAAGCCTATCACCTCTGCCATGGAAACATGAGCATGCTGGAAAATGTAAGAAAACTATTGTTCAGTATTACTCTTAAGTTTCTGTAGGAAAACAATGACTGGAACCATTTTGGTTAGCTCCATCTAGATTTTGTTGTTGTTGTATAGCTTCACATCGTTCTCTGACTTACTGCCACCAGGTATGAGCCTACGATAGGGTTTTTTTAAGCAAGATTTGTTGAGAGGTGGTTTGCCAATCTCTTCCTCTAAGGCTGAGAGACTGCAACTTGCGCAAGGCCAACCAGTGGGTTTCCATGCCCAAACAGGATCAAACCCTGGTCTCCCAGTCCAGCACTCAGACAACCATGCCACAATGGCTCACCAACCAACTGATTCAGTGGCTCTTCTCTATCAATAGGAGTTAGGCCAATGTCTGTTACCTTCTCCCCATACAACATACAGTATACATAAAGAAACATGAAGGAGAGTTATGAAGACTGAGGAACTTGATGATACATAACTATAGTCTGTGTTTGGAGATAATGCTAAACAATGCTTTCTTACAGAGCCTGATTATTTCCTCCTCCTGGAACAACCATCCATTCATTCTTTGGTCAATTTCAATGTTAGGGGTTCCCATTATGGAATTCTGCAGATCATAAGTCAGACAGCTGTCTTTACAGAACTAATGAGAGCAGGAAAGGCACTAAAAAGCTTTGCTGAAGCCAAGTTAGTTATTCTCCACCACTGAATGAAACAAGCAAACATACTGATATTCTCCAACTTCAGCAGGAAGGAAACTGACATTTCTTTTTAACACATTTACAGCAACTTATCTAGTCAATTACAACTTCTCTAAGATTATCATCATAAAGGAGTGAAGCACACTAACATACTTGTAGCTCCTGGTCCCACTCCTTCATTTAAAAGAGACACACTGAAAGTGTTTATTAACTTCAGGTTAAAAAACAGGGAAGGCTGCAATAAGTCTCTGGATAAGGCAAAATTGACTCCTGGACCTGCTAAGATTGCCAGCTCCTGACATAAAGTTATCATGCTTCCAATATCCACAGAAACAAGGAATTCCACAGCATTTCAGTCATGCCCTTGGCTATCTTGGATCCTTGACATTTAACTGTGGGGAAGTTTATACTCCAAAGCCCTTGTTAAGTCAGAAAACAGAGGCATAAATTTTACTGATCTACTAGAGCACTGCTGCTCAAAGTGGTCACTGGACCAGTGCTGGTTTCCAGCAAGCTTCCAGGAAAAAGGAAACAGTTGCAGCCAATGGGCACAAATATGGTGCCGATCCCTGACAGAATAGAGAAAAATTGACAGTTCCCAAGTCAGATAGCCTGATAAGCACTACACTACAGTGTGTATATCAAGTTGGAAAGCTTATGACATTCCAGATGTTGGTGAATTACAACTCCTATCACTACTGGCTAGGCTGGCTGAGAATCACAGCAACTAGAATCTAACAACATCTGGAGGGCCACAGCCTTGCCAGTCCTGGTGTACGTGATATAACAGAAGCAGGAACAAAATCACCATGGGCCAAACCTCCTTTTGGCTTTGAACTGAATCATGTCAGCTGATAGAACATACAGCTCTTACCAAATCCATAATCAGAAGTGCCTCTGCAGCGACTCTTACTTGGAATGGCTCCTAAAAAGATAAAAATGATAAGGAAAGCTTGCTTAAGTAAACAAAGGTGTGCTCTTGTTTATCCCTTAAATCATACTTACTGGTTTCTCTTCTGTGAAGGAACAGCAAGGGATCAGCTGAAAGGGGTCAAAGGAACTATAAAATGAAAGAAAATTTCTCTGAAAATATCGAATTAATAGAAGGGAAAACTCATTTACAAGCATATAGTCATATCATTTCTTCACTGCCCTAATTATTAATTCCAATATTAATTATTATAATTAATTCTAACATACGGAAGTCTCGTTATCAGTTCAAACCTATACATTGATGAAGAAGGTTTAAAAAGTCACGAGAATATCTCACTTTTTATTTGAATGGTAATTTGTGTTTAATGAAATCAGGTTTAAACAAAGATTTACCTCCTAAGTGTGGCTAACAAGTAACAGTCACACCTAAAGACATGCAAGCTAAGGCATAATAGACATAAAAATGAAACCTTTTGGGATGCCTTTGTCCTTTGGCGGCTTTTGGTAGTTTAAGCTTCTCTTCTTCTCTTCTCTTTGCTAGCTCCTCAGCAGAAAGGTGCTAAAAACCAAACATATTGATTAGGTAAGCTAACTTAACAGGTTGACAGAAAATCGAATATGCTTAAGTTTACCAGAACCAATAAGCTTAAGGGTAATGCACTCTGTTGTCATGAATGCGCCTGCTAGGTGTAACAGCTGTTATCACTGTACAATTATGTCTGTGCCAGATACCCTGTGAACAGCAAGAATGCACAAAGCCTCAGCAACAAACGAGGCCAACAACAGCTATTTTGTACAGTGAATTGAACCAGCTTTCTATATTTTTCCCGGTAACTATTTCAAGTTTAAGCTAACTTTGAAATGGTGTAAGAATGTGCCACTCTACCACAAACATCTAGTTGGTACCCTGCCCTGTTCCTCACGGGGTTTCCTTGGCAAGATTTGTTCAGAAGGGGTTTGCCTTTGCCCTCCTCTGATGCTGAGAGAATGTGACTTGCCCAAAGTCACTGAGTGGGCTTCCATGGCAGAGTAGGGATTTTAACCCTGGTCTCCAGAGTCATAGCTGACTGCTCAAACCTCTGTTCCATGCTGGCTCTAATATTTCTAATTTACAATGTGTTATTGTAGTTGTAACTTTTTGTAAGGGATCCTGAAAGCTTATTCAAGTGATACAGGTGATATAATTGAAGCCTTTTTTATTGATCTGATTTTATATAAACTTAGGACTAATATTCCTGCTTTCATTATACCACAACATTATTGTATGTAACTGAGAATCCCACTGAATGCAAATAAAAAATAAGTATAAATATTATCAGTAATATTACCTCAAATGTCTGTCCTTCCAAATCTCTGGCATCACACCAGTTTCCCCAGGGGTCTCTGACTCGCCGTCTCCTTGTACGCTGTACAAAAAAGAAACACACATGCGTGTTTATTCAAGAGCTCCAAGACAATTCATGGAACTACTATGGAGTGCTCAGACCACACTCCTAATAACTTGTTGAATTGAATGCAGGTCACTGGTGAACTGGGGTTGATATTATCCACTTTTTGAACATGTGTGAAGATAAGCCACCAGCCACCTGCCTTCAAAGTGAACTACCTACACATCATTATCTTCACATCATTACACATCAGAAGGATATGGACAATCAGCAGGATGTGTATAAATGACACAGACATGGGCCTCACAGAAATGAAGAAACCAGCCAAAGCTTGCAGAGTTACTTTTTAAAGGACAATTTCATATGTAACTAATTACAAAGCCCTCAAAAATTGTTTATTACAATAACATATAAATAATCATAACGGAAACAACTGCTCAAAATACCTCTCTAAAAGCCTTTTAAAAGCTAACTTCGTAAAAACATTCCCAATCATTACCAGTCTTGAAAGTCTGTAGCAAATCTTACTAATAATGTGAATGAAGTTGGCAGGAATAGGGACACATTTGCCTTTGATATAAATATCTTTCGTATTTGTTTCAGTTTTTAAAAAGAAAGTTATAAACAATTATTTGGTTTTTCTTCATTCACTAAATCAAAACACCAAATTTAACTGCTGAACCATATTTTTTGCATTTGGCAAATACTCCCTATTGAAGGAATATGCAACTTATGAAGCCTTGGGCAAAGATAATACTTAACGCAGAATTCCAATACAACATTTATTAAGCCCAGAAAAAGCTAAGCAAAGTTTGTGGAAAAAATGTTCTTTAGATCTTTATAATAATAAACTGGTGATAAAATTAGTCATGTACTGTGGGGAAAGTGACAAAATCCAAAGAGTTACAAAGGAAAGATGACTTTTGGTGACACATAATCTTACCATCGACTGCAGCCGTTGCACAAGCTGATATGCATCAATAGCATCCTTGCCTTCTCTGGGACGCATTTTGTCAGTGGTCTGTGGTCTGTTATATACAGCCTGTTCTGTAAAAATAAAAGTTTAAAATTCACATAGATACTAGGCCAGCTCCTAGTGGTTCCAACTAAATGACAACTGTATTACAACCTTGCTTCTAAAGAGTATAACAGTTATGATGTGACTATGCAAAGCCTCTACCATACACAGTGATATGTTCTGTGGTCTCCAAAACCAACCAAGCTTAGAAGAGGAAGTGTCTTTATGTGTGTATGTGTGCCTTCAAGACACCTATCAACTTTTCATAGGGCTTTCTTAGGCAAGGAATATTCTGGTGGTTTTGCTGGTTCTTTCCTCTGATATATAAATAGCTATATAAACAACCCCATAGGATGCAAAGAAATGGGAAAATAATCATGAAGTATATATTAGATATATATTACAGTGCAGAACATCTAGGCCATACTGAACAATGTACTAAATTGTACTTCGGCAGCCACTGCTAGCCTTTCATTCAGTTCATACATAAACTTTCTCTTGTCAGCAACAAGTCCAATTTAGCTCCCAAAATAAATGAAATACAACGATAACCAGCCACATGTGTTTAAAAACATCAAGATAGGAATAAAAATGAATGGCTTCATCCAGAAATGAGAAAAGCCCAGGTGGTATAGATCAAGTGCTGGGTAATCAGAAGAGTTTGGAAGAGTTTAAAAGTTTTAAAGGGTTTAAAAATAGGTTTTCATGAACACCACAAATTTAAAAGTGAGGGAACTACTGCAGGTTACAAATGCTGAATGAGCCTTCCCCTTTATCAACTACTGATAATGGTACACAGAGTCCAGTATCATCTAAGCCAAGAAAACTGTGCTTTTATGAAGAATCGTTTTGACAAGGACACGAGCATTGCTCTGAGTGCTAATGTTAACTATTTGTTTTTCTGGTTTTCTGTAACTGATGGATATGACAAGGTAGAAGGAAAAGCATCAAGGGGTGTCCTAGGGGAAAATATAAAATCATCTACTTCTATCATACCTAAGCATTATTGATCCTAGCAAGTCTCATTTCTAGACTGGAGTTTGGAGAAGTTACTTTTATGGACTACAGCTCCCAGAATCCCCAGGAAGCATGGCTATGGGAGTTCTGGAAGATGTAGTCCAAAAAGGAACTTTTCCGAGCTCTGTTCCACATGCACAGCCAGAGTAACTGAGAAAGACTCAAAAGTATTTTAAGATCTCATATACGTAACAGAAGTCGCACTGACTACAATGTAGCTGAAAGGGAGACAAAGAGGGTTAAAATATATTTGTCGGAAGAGGAGGAAAAAGTCACCATGCAAGCGCTCCTGAATGAGCTAGATCAATTCCCGACCCCAATCGGAGTGATAACTTTTTCCTGACCAGATACCCTCATCCAAACACATACTTCTGTTAGTCCATTTGTTTAATGGCTTTTGTTCTCAAGTTATTTGCCCCATTTCTGAGTAGAACGGCAGGGTACAAATATAATGTGTGTGTGTGTGTGTGTGTGTGTGTGTGTGTGGCATCTCTACATTTGGAGCCAGCGTGGTACAGGAGTTTGAGTGTTGGGCTATGATTATGGAGACCAGGCTCAGCCATGGAAATCCACTGGGTGACCCTGGGCAAGTCACACACTCTCAGTCTCAGAGGAAGGCAAAGTCAAGCCCTTTCTGAAAAACACTTGCCAAGAAAACACTGTGATGGGGTCACCTTAGGGTCACCGTAAGGCAGAAACTCTAAGGCACACACCAACAATTTCTTTATTTATGAAATTTTGGCAGGTTGTAGAGAATTTCTGTCAAGAAGCAGGATACCAATGCAAAACTGAACAGATCAAAGTTTATGTCATACCACATCCAAAGTTAATTGCGCCTATTAATTCCAGGTATGTGTGTATACGTCCTATGCAATTGACATCTCCACAGTTCTTCAACCCTGGGCGTACTGAAGTCTTGTTCAGGTATTTTGGTTTAATTCTTTCCCTGTAATAAAGAAACAACCAAAATAAAAATAGAAATTAGGAGATGACTGAGATCAACAATTAAATGTGTACCCTCTGAAATCTATTAAGTATAGCCCACAATTAGTATAACTTCAATTATAAGTCTGTTCAATTGGACCCCTTCCATTCAGGCAAGGATACACACTCTATAAATCAAGAACTAAATGCCACTAAGTTAGAGATTTGGCAAGCTACCAAATTTTATGATCAAATAATACTGATGTTAATACTGGACATTCTCAGTTACATCTGCTGTAGTCGCTTGAAAACAATGCAATGTTGGCATCTTGTCAGAATGTTTTCCTAATGATCTGAAGTGAGCCTGGGAAAGTCAAAATTTTCAGCAGACTGAAAAAATTCAATTTTTTACTGAATTAAATTTCACTGAAACACTGAATCTGCCATCGAAAAGCTGTTATTGAAAATTACATGCCATGCAGAGGAAGTAGTCAGTTCAGAAATTTCAACAGTTTGTATACTGAAGCCCAAAGCTGCTCTGAACATTTCTCCTTCACTGAACATAGCAAGACATGTTTCTGAATGGGCACGTAACATAACAGCTTAGCAAGGTAGGAAATCTAGCTACTTGCTGCTTATTTCAGATACAGCAGGCCCTCCATGTTCGCGAGGGATAGGGACGCAAATCATTCATGAATGTCAAATAATCGCGAATAGGGTGCCCCCTACAGGCTTCTGCCCAGCGGGTGCACCCACCCGGGGGGGGCAGGGAAGCAGGGAACAGGCAATCACCCTCCCTGCACCCTCCTGCCATTCACGAGAGGTACACCCACACTGGCTGCGGTGGCAGGAGGAATTCAGGGAACTGGTGGTCGGTTTCCCTGGACATTTCTGCTGCTGGCGCAGGGCGCATCTGCACCCGCAGCGGTGGCGACAGGAGGAGCACAGGGAATTGGCAATCGCCCTCCCCAGACCTTCTTGCCCCCCACGCCGGCGCACCCGCAGAAGGGGTGGGGCCGGCGAGAGGAGCACGGAAAACTGGCGATCGCCCTTCCCAGACTTTCCTGCTGCCCGCATGGGCACACCAGCACCTGCGGCTGCAGCAGGGGCTGCTGGAGCAGTGCGGAGAATTGGCGATCACCCTCCCCAGACATTCCTGCCACCTGCGCAGGCGTGCACGCACCTGCGGTGCCCGGAGGAGGAGCACAGGGAATCGGCGATCACCATCCCTAGGTCTTCCTGCTGCCTGCACAGGCACGCCCACACCCACGGCGGTGGCAGGGGAGGCGGGAGGAGCGTGGGGAACTGGTGATTGCCCTCCCTGGACCTTCCTGCTCCCAGCGTGGGCCGTGCCTGCACTGGGGGCAGGGAAGAATGGGGAGAGCAAGCTGGGTTGGAATGGGGTGGGAGGGGGAGAATGGGGGGCAAGCAGGCACCCCAGGAATAATCAAAGTGAAACCCATGAATGTGGAGGGAGGACTGTATATGCAAATAACCTCAGAGATACTTTCTAAATATGCCTCCAGGTTTCTTGTTGCTATTGTGTGCCTTCAAGTCATTTCTGATTTACGGTGACCTTAGGGCAACCATATCACAATGTTTTCTAGGGCTGGTAGGGTGTGATGCGCCCAAGGTCACCCAGCAGGTTTCCATGGCCAAGCAGAGAATTGAACCCTGACCTCCGGGGTCACAGTCCAACACTCAAACCACCACAACACACAGGTTTTGCACCTTGTCAAATATCCTGATGATCATATTCTTAAGTTAGGAGCTAGACACTCCAATATGGAAAGAAATATTCTGAATGAATAAAATTTGAATAACTTTTGGTTTCAAAAACTTCTCCAAAGTATGCTTAAAATTCCAAAAGTTATATTTTGGAAGTATGATAGCAATAGCCTAGAAACTAGTTGGGTTACATAGCAGTCAAGAGTGGTATACCTACCACTATCATTTCCATTTCCTCTTCTTCCTCCATCCTCCTCCTCCTCATCCCTCCTCTATTTATATCTTGCTTTTTGCCCAGAATTGCAACTCATTCACTGCTATTCAATCATTTAGGTGAAAACCAGAGTCTTGTGTGCAAAGCGAGTCAAAATTTCACACAAGCAAAGCATAAACATTTTATTTTTGGACTATCAGAGGCTCCCCAGAGGAGTCTAGAAAGTGTAAGCCAAAATCGCCGCATACACAGCACAGTTTTGGAGTATCCAGATATTCACCCAAGTTCCTCCAAGAGGAAGAGGTCATCAACAAACCAAACACTGTGACTTAGCAGGCCATCAATGACCTACAAAACACCCAAATACTTGCTTTGCATACATTACCATATTGAGTTTTTTTCAATCCTAACAGACATATTTTACTTACCACTGATCCAAAATATAGTTTCTAATTTTCAAGTAGCGCTCAGGTGTTTTGGCCTGACGTCCCACAAAAAATTCTGGTATTGCTTGTTTTTCTTCTTCTGATATGGTATTTCTATCTATTTCTACTTCTTGATCAGGTGGTTTAAGCTCTTCTGCATCCATGTGATTCTCCTCTTCTAACTGGTCAGAAGGATGGACAAGAATGCTATTTTCACTGAAGTCTCTTTGTTCACCACAAATCTCTGGGCTAGAAAACCAATTAGACCCATTAGTGGTTTTTACTTCTTTGCACCTCTGATTCTCTGATTTCACAGACACATGACTATTGTTCTCAGAACATGACACCACAGTCTCTGGAGTTTCCACTGGACTTTCCTCTGACTTTGGACTGTACTTCGAAGTTAAAAGCATGGTAGATGTGTGTCCATCAGAATTCAAAGTGGACACTGTCCAATTGCTTTGCCTGGACGGACTCTTTGGAGTACCTAATAATTCACACTTTCCAGATTCTTGTTGAGGCACGTGAGAAAGCAGGTCATCCATTTCATCTGTAATATCAACTTCTTCATCATCTGATAATTTTTCAATTTTCACTGCATTCAGGTTCGGATCTGCCCGGCCTCTTAACTGCGTAGGTGCCCAGAGTGTAGGTGTCTTTTCCTCATCATCCTCATTGCTCTTGGGAATAGGAATGCTGACGCACTGTCGCCGTTGTTCCACTTTTTCTGAGCCATCAGTCTTTGCCTTGGAGAGATTAAGAAGAGTTAAACATAGCAAAATAACAAAATTCAAATGAATACAAATATTAGCTGAGAATGACAGTCAAATCTTTGACACCAACATAATAACTGGATATAGTATACCACAAAAAACCCTCCAGCTTGCAGAACATTCTCAGTTAGTGGAACAAAAAGTAATTTCCCCTTCCTCATACACGCCCTCAAAATTTGCTGAAAGGAAGCAGGAACTGCAAGAGCAGGAAGGAATAAGGTTCTTTTGCTTGAATAGAAGTCTGCTGGTAAGTTGGATTTCACTGAAAGTTGGTTAAAAAAAGGCTGGAATTCTTTTGGAGACATGTCTTCAGAAATTAGACTTGATCACTTGCGTAATGTCCATATCCAGTAAAGGGCTACTGTTATGTTAATAGGTAAGGGAACCAGCAAAGTGACTGATACACATCAGGACTGATGTGCATGAGTCCTGTTTTGCAATGGGACACCAGCTAGGGAGGGACAATGAAACCGATGAGCGTTGTGACACTCTTGCTGGTGTCCTGTAACGCACCTATGCAATTCACTAACAGGTCTTCTTAGTGCCTCTGCTATGTACCTAAGCATACATAAAGTTAACATAGACGAAGATAGAGAATTCCAGCCAAATTGTCCTAAGTTAGGCTCCCTTTCAAGAGACCACTAAACCATGCCCTATAAGGAGGGGTTAGGGAGCTGCGTATGTTTAGCTTGGAGAAGAGAAAGTGAAGAGGTGAAATGATAGCTATATTTAAAGTATTTGAAGGGATGTCATATGGAGAACAGAGCAGGCCTGTTTTGTGCTGCCCCAGAGACTAGGATAATGGAGCAATGGCTCCAAACTTCAGGAAAAGAGATTCCATCCAAACATTAGGAAGAACTTCCTGATAGCAAGAGCAATTCAACAGTGAAATACACTCCCTTGGAGTGTGATGGAGACTCCTTCTTTGGAGATTTTTCAAGAGAGCTGGATGGCCATCTGTCGGGAATGCTTTGATGGTGTATTACTTCACGGCAAGGGGTTGGACTTGATGATCCTTGGGGTCTCTTCCAGCTCTATGATTCTAACTTGAAGGCTTTGAAGATTTTCCTTTACCTGTGCTATTGCTGTGTATGTATCTATAGCTTAAGAATTCTCTATGCCACTTGGAAATTTGTACTGTAGAAATACCAAATATATGTTTGTAGGAAAGAAAACAAAAAGTACAGTATTGTTAGGAAAAAGCCAGTGGCCATGCTGGCTGAAGATTCTGAGAGTTCAGTTCAGAAATTAACATTCCCAAAGCCTCCACAACTGCATCCAAGTCTGTCTACCAGAAGACCTATCAATTTCTCATCTCAGCAGGGATTCCACTTCAAAGACTGGTAAGAAGTCCTTCAAATGTCTTCCCCAATGCGAACAGCAATAGAAACTCTGTAAGGGGTTCTCCCTTTTACATCTGAGCTGCTTCCTTGCGTGAGCAAAGAAAAAGAAATTGAGCTGCTGAGGTAGATAATGTAAGGTGGTGAAGGAGATTAAAGAAACTGTTGTGTCTCGGGAGGGGTTCCCGCCAAGCCGCTTAGCTCTAGAATCTTCCAAATGCTACCGCGCATGCGCGAAGATCCCAGTGTGTGAGGCACAGAGACCACGAAGAAGAAACTGTTGTGTCTTGGTTTGTACAAGATGAGTCAATAGGCAGAGTTAATGCTTTTGGCTCTCCAGTGTAAGCTCAGTTTTAAAATAGGTTTTGTCGAAAATTTGGTGCTGGCCAGAAATGCGGTATGAGATTTAAGGGTCAGCACGGAACAAGATGGATGAACATTCATAACTGATGCCTACTTGAAGCTGGCACACAAGGAAAGCAGTAAAAGGGAACAGTGGAGCCAGACAGGCATAGGGAGTGGGCAGGGGGAGGCAAAAGGAAAGCAGAACAAAGAACTCCCCTGCCAAATGGAACAAAATCAGGGTACAATGAAGAGGGGACATCAAAAGATAATTAGGCAATCAGATAAAGAAATTTCTCTCACACAGAGACATATATGGAATTATAAATACAATCATCCCTCCATATTCTAGGGTTAGGGGCACAGGACCCCATGAAAGTAGAAAAACTGTGAAAACTCTAGGCCCTCCCAAACCATATTTAACACACAAAAAAGGATGATTATCATATTCAACCCCCCATGGATTCCTTTGAGATTCCATGGTTCCTTCAAAAGGCAGAATTGGGTGGCTCCACCTCCACTGCTGCCCCACACCATTTTTAATAGGGACTTACAAGCCTCGTTCACAGTTTCTCAGTCTCACGAGGCTTGCAGTCCCTATTAAAAATGGCAAAGGGAGGCAGCAGAGGTGACAGCAAATAATCTGTGAATAATCAAATCCGCAAAAGTTAAACTTGCAAATGTGGAAGGCTGACTGTATATGCACACATCGTGTGAATCTATATAGTTTTCCAAAAAATATGAAAAATATAACAAAGAGGAAGAGGGGAGTACGTAGGATATGAGCATGTGCTAGGCACACACATTAATATAGGTGACCATGGGTGGTATCCTGTTGGTTAGTCCCAATCAGAACAGAACCATTCAATCATTTGTGTAATGGTGACTTAACACATAGGTAAATCTCACTGATTCAATGGTTCCACTTTGGTCAGTATTAACAACAGGGTTTAGGCTCTCCTTCTACAGGGCTAGGGGCACCACAGCAGAAAAAAAGATGGGCTTTCTTCGTTTTAAAACACCTGTGGTATCCATAAACATCAATCTATTTTCAAGTGGCATCTGAACCATTCTTGAACCTGTTTAGATGCTGTGGCCCAGATCAAGCCCCAAATCAGTGCAGACTTATGCAGCAAGGCTAGTTTCTTTGTGGTAATTAAGGTTTGCCAGCCTATCAGTTGTCATCTGTAGCAAGCTTACCTTGTTCTTAAAGTACTGCCTGGCATAGCTCTTTACTTGAAGAACACTGCGACTTCCAATCATCATGGCAATTTTTGTCCATCTTCTGCCAAATTTAGTCTAATGGAAAATAAATATCAATTCCATTCAAAGTGCCCAGATAAATCAATTCACTGTCTTATTCTAAGGATTATAAACATATCACATAGCTTAAAATCCTTTTAAAAAACTCAAAAGTAAGTATGTGCAGCACTTATCTGCAGCAGCATCCACAAATGGAAGAGGATTCCCATCACCTTTATCTCCCCTCCAGACATACAGGGAAATTAATAAAAAATCAATGGAATGCTGTCCCAATCCTTTTCAATCCCTCTGCTGGGTGCAGGTGAATTATCAGACAACATCTAGATTTAAGCCTCCCCTAGTTGCATGGATCACAATTCAGTTTGGGGTTGGCAACCCTCTTACAGAGTTTCAGAAATCTGTCAGAATGTATGCTCTGAGCCTTTAACTCAGAGGCAGGCAAAGTGTGGCCCATGGGCTTCATGCAGACTCCAGCGCTGTTTCTGTGGCCCCGAGATCCCCCCAAGGATAGAAAAAATGCATTCTTTTCCAACAGATTTTCTTCTTCTTCTTCTGCCCCCAAATGCCCTCTAATGCATGGGGTCGGGGGGGGAGAGCCAGCAGTTGGTTTGAGAATTGGACTAGGACTCTGAAAGAGCGGGGCTTGAATCCTCACTCTGCCATGGAAACACGCTGCTAACCTTGGGCAAGTCAGTTTCTCAGCCTCAGAAGAAGACAAAGGCAAACCCCCTCTGAATAATTCTTGCCAAGACAATCCCGTAGGGTCTTGCCTCAGGGTCACTAGAAGTGGGAAACAACTGGAAAGCATACAACAGACATGGAGGATTTGCCAAGTTTCGCCAAGTTTTTGGGTCCCCTGGAACATTTTAACTCCAGAGAAGGCCTTGTTAAAAAGAAGTGAGTTTGCAGTGAGTGCTGCGCTCCAACGTCTCCTGAGGGACCAATGAAGGGCCCCCAGCCCTCCACAGATGCCCACTCCTTTTTTTAACAATTTGAGTACAAGAATTCTGTGAAACCCACAACAGCTTCATGAAGTCAATCTATTTATTTCCCACATCAGACAGCTTTCAGCCAATGCAAATGTGTTATGCTGTCAAGCCTTGTGAAAACAGGGGTGGGGGGGTCTGGAACACATAGGAAAAAGTCCTATTAAGTAGCTAAGCACTGGTATCACCTCCAACTGTGTGCCTATACTGTTAGGAGGTTCTAGAATCCAATGGAGAATTTCATCAGTGGAATGCAAAGGAAGGCGATTTGTTCAGATTCCCATTCCTTTCTCTAATCTGCTCCAAAGGGTTAGAGGATTTTTCATACAGTATGGTGCACTGGGTAGAAGGGAGCTGCAGGCAGAGGGAAAATATAACAAAATTGCCTCTTCCTATCCCACTGATAGAAACCTCCACTAGATCAAGGACCTTTCAGTCAGCAAAAGGGCATGACTGACATGTTATTTTTTTGTGTGCCTTCAAGTAGTTTCTGACTTTTTACAGCAAACCTAAAGCAAACCTATTACTGGGTTTTCTTGGCAAGATTTATTCAGAAGGGGTTTGCCACTGCCCTTCTCTGAGACTGAGAAAGTGTGACTTGCCCAAGGTCACCCAGTAGGTTTTCATGGCTGACCAGAGACTTCAATTCTTGTCTCCAACACTCAAAGGACTACACAACACTGGCTCTGTAACTGACAACTCACGATAAATACCATGCATAAAAATTGGTAATTCGTTTCTCTCAGAAATTCCTACTGGCTTTCACAGGTGACTAAGTTAGCATGGAATTCCTTTAATATGAAGGCTTGGGGATGGCCACAACATCACTAAAATTGCACTATACTGTACGGTTACATTTTTAAACAAATAAAATCACTGCAGTTTGGCACTGCAGAACAAATTAAACATAATATCACTCTAAAAACCGTCAGTTAGTTTAACCATAGGTGATACTTACCAGTCCCTGTTCAAAAAGCTCTTTTTCTTCTGTTGTCCACTTCAATGATCCACTAGTTGATTTTGCAGGAGAGCGTAACCTAACAAAAATGATAAAGCAAAATATGCTAGCGTTTAATGTAGGTGACCCAAAGTGGTGGTGGTGGTAGGGGGTTAAGAAAATGCAACTCTGTTATAGAGCTTTGAATTAACTCTGTGAAGTAACACACACACACGCATGCACACACGCGCGCACACACGTGGCATAAACAGAGGCTATATTATCTGCTTTAAAAGAAACAGATAAAGGACAAGATTAATTATTTCATCTATTTATTATTTTTATTTATTATTTATGAGTAGTAATTTGAGCATTTGACTATGATTCTGGAAACCAGGGAAGCCTTGGAAGCCCACTGGGTGACACTGGCCAAATCACACTCTGCCAGCCTCAGAGGAAGGCAAAGGCAAACCCCCTCTGAACAAATCTTGCCAAGAAAACGCCATGATAAGGTTTCCTGAGGGTCACCATCAGCTGGAAGTAACTGGAAGGCAATCAACTACAAAATGTAGGCCACATACGTTGTCACCTTTCAAAAAACTGAGGTGAATTCAGAAGACTAAACCACACAACAAGAATTACTGCAATTATTGCAGGGGTTTTTTTTCTTTCTTTTAGAAGACTGTGTGTTCTAAATTAATACACTTCTGCATTTAGATGTAACATTAGAAAGACATACGTGACTTTTGCTTCTTTCTTGTGTGGGCTGTAAAAAAAAAAGAAAAAAAGAAATCAAGACATTTACCTTAAATCTTTTAACACAATTTACTCCCCATTTCGAAATGTGTATATAATGTCTATTTCACTCCTCCCCCATTACCTTTTTGTGCATTTTCTATCACTTTCTTTCAGTTCATGCCAAAGTTTTTCTGGAAGTGATTTACTTGACAAATAATATCTGAAATGTATTAAGGATCTTCTAAAATGTTAATGCTATTTCTCTACACTGCTATTTTCACAATTCATTATTTCTAGTGCTAAAAATCCACTGTTACAAGCTAATAAATTTGTCACCTGCATCAAGCAGATTAGTCACAGCACAACTACATATGCCTCCATAAAGCCTGATTCTTTAGAAAGCTAAGTGTATATCTGCACATGTACTTAAAAAATGTATAATGCAAAGCTGTTGCTTCCTAAAGGAAAAACCATTCCAATCTTCAAACTGATTTGCACCACATTTTTGCATTTACATGACCTTTTTTTTAAAAAAAAAAACTGTTTTCAGAAATGCAAATATCTAATGCTCACTTTACACTTCCATTATCGAGCCTCAGGGGGAAAAAACTTTACAACTCTATACAAAGAATACAAAAACGTCTTGACAGTACAATCTCACACACCTCTGCTAAGTACAGGCTTCCCCCACTTATCTGACAGATTAGGGACCGGAGCGCTGTCAGAAAGCAGAATTGGTTGAAAAGCAGAACCCATGTACTGTACTGTAGGGAGCATGAAGGACTTGTAAAGGCTCACTTGAGACCAACTGCATGTGTGCAGTATGAAAGTCTCTCAGCTGATTTAGCATCTTCCCCCACAGCTTGCTTTCCAAGCAGCACACGCACATGCAACCAGTTCCAAGGAAGCCTCCATAGGCAGGAAGAACTGTTGAAAGAGCAGAACCTCTCCTGAATCAATGTAACTTGTCTTTAATTTGGAAGTGTCAAAAGAGTGAGTTGTCAGACAACAGGGCATCAAAAGGTAGGGGCTTCCTGTAGTGACCCCTGTTCAGTTCAGTAAGACATACCCACACATACATGTAGGACTCAATAAGCATGAGTTACGTTAATTTATAGGCTCCTGATTAGGTTCAAGGAGGACAAAAACAGCAGGACTACTTCTGTTAAACAAGCATATGGCTTCTGGCATTGAAAGTACTGTCTCGGTGATGAGAATTCAAACTGGGTTCTCATGGAGCAATTTTTAAACAGAACAGCAGCCTGTTAATTTGAAGTCTACATTGCAGTACCATTTCTTCCAATGGTCAAAATTCTGCTTCATCAAAATGATTAATGAGAAAAGGATACTCTTCTTCCAATAACATCTTCTCAATGGCAGCCTTGTTTTCTTCACTAATTGTGTTATCAAGACTCCAGGGCTAGGAAAAAAAAGCATATAACCATTGTTCACTCCGTTTTTATCATAACAATGTTCAAATCAACTCTGAGGAGATAACAACAAGAGCAGCCTTGATTTATAACACCCTTTTCACCAAAGGGTGGAACCACAACATAGGTAGGTTAATATTCCTCACATTATTCACTACAGAGCTGGTAACAGATTTTTCTAAATCACTCCAGGAACTTGTGGGAAACCTTGGGCAAAATCCAATGTTAGTCTACTAAAGCAAACTCAGCAAACTGAATGGCACTTCCCAGTAATAAGGAATATATGTTTCATAGCCATGAATTGGTTTACTCTGTTTTTGTTGTTCTTACATGCCTTCAAGTTGTTTCTGACATGGCAACCCAAAGGCATATCTATCATGGGGTTTTCATGGCAATATTTGTTCAGAGGGGATTTGCCATAACCTTCTTCACAGGCTGAGAGAGTGTGGCTTGGCCAAGGTCACTCAGTGTGTTTCCATGATGGAGCAGGGATTCAAACCCTTATTTCCCAAAATCCTACTATAACACTCAGGCCACTATACCACACAGGCTCTAATGGGTTTATTCTAGTAAGAATTTACTAGATATCACTGAATTCAAACCATTGGATATGAAAGGCTAATAGGGGTCACAATAAGCATACCTCAAAAATCATGGCTTTCTTTAAAAAAAGCATGGGTAAGGGTTTTAGTAAACATGCTGGAGAAGAGAAAGAAAGAAAATGAGAAAGAAGACAGCTATAGCATTGGCATTTACTTTCATTTCGTGGCCAGGATCTAGGGACCCTTTCCCAAATAAACAGCAGCAGGTTTTTTTTTCCATATAACTACAGAAATCCTAAATCCAATTGCCATTATGAACTAGAGCAGACCCTCTGAATCAACAGGACACATGTGGCATTAGTCAACACTTAGGTAAATCCTACTGGTTCATTTCATTGGCTCAATGTGTTTATTTCAGTTGGAACTAACAATGGGAATTAAGCTCTACACAACAACAGTATATAGGAAAAGTCAGCCTACATGCAGAGATGTACCAATAAACCTGCTTCACACAGTTCATTGTATGCACAGATTGTTCAAGTATCACCTGTGCATGAATAGCAGAAGTGATATTTTTCTTCCTCCCTTGTTTCTCTGAATCTGAACATGTCTTAAGATGTTTTCTCAGAATTGTTAACAGCTCCAACTTACAAGTCCCATGTCAGTTCTCCATGCTGAATCAAGGTAATGATGTTGGAGTAAACTGGATGATGGGTTTTCATAGCTTCTGAAATAAAAAAGCAACATATGACCTATTTAATAGAAATGATGCTCTAAGAAGCTATTATTGTATTCATACTTTGATGCTTGATTAAAGTTACATGGTGTTACACTGGTAAAGAGGTAAAATCCACAAATACTGGGACAATAACCAGATTATTTTATTACTTATCCATCTAACGCCTCACTTTATATTGTAAACAGGGAAAATTCCTAAGACTGTGCAGAAAATGATTCTTAAAATAATTGTCTTATAATTGACTAAATTAAAGAAATACTAGTTGAAATAGAAGATATGTTATGCAAAACTTTTTAGCTTAATGCTAAGAAACAAGAAGTACTCTCAATACTCTGCAAAATAAACATCAGCAATACATAAAAATCAGAAATTGATTTTGTGAGAGTTAGGTTTGCTTCCAAAAGAGCTGCAAAGTGTTAGCAGGTACAGTCCAAGACACAGTATCGGACTGGGACTTGGAAGATCTGAGTTCTAGTTCTTAGTGAGTGATGAAATTCACTGGGTGACTTAGGCTCCTTCACTCATTCTGTCTGAACTACTTCACAGAGTTGTTGTGAAGATAAAATGAGGGAGCAACATAAATGCCACCTTGAGCTCATTTGAGGAAAGACAGCGTGTACCAAATAAAACCTATAAAGTATTATAACAGTTTTCAGCTCTTTAAAAAGGTAGTTCCTAAATATAGTTAAAAATCAAGGTAAAATATTTTCATGCTTCTCTTGTAGCATCTACCCTATAGTTATATCCAACTAAGGTATGAAAAGGATAAGGGAGTGAGCGAGAGCAAGAGAGCTATGAAAATTGTTGACAGTGCTATGCTTTGTATGGGTTTGAGTCAAAAAAATCTAGGAGAAAACTGGTCCTTAAGTTTTTCTCTAGAAATTTCTGTAGAATGGGAACTCTTAAGCCATTGACGGGCTTCACGGGGTCTACAAACTGGGTGCCAAAATTATTGTTTTCTTCCTATTAATCTTAATTTTTCTTGTCACAGTGAACATTAAATAATTTAGTCTTTTCAAATGTTCACTGTAATTTTTTTCATTCCACACTAAGAAATCAATTGCCAATGCACAAAAATAATTTTCTGAAAGTTTTTGCGCATGCTGAATAAGTTTGTGTATTTTGAGGGGAGGAGGTTCATGGCTCTCATCAGATGTTCAGAAGGGTCTGGCATCCCAAAAAAGGTTAAGAACCAATACTGCAGAGGAAAGGACCAAAATAACTAGTACAGGCTTGATAAAAAGAGTGTAAGAATTGTCATTACTTTTACAGAGATGAACAGTAAGGCATATTCTATCAGAGTCCTGTGAACAAAAGACAGGGAAGATGAAGGAAAGCTTACTTCCATTTAACTATCTTAAATCATATGAATAACAAGAAATGTTTAGTACATTTTTACTCCACTTTTTCCAGTGAGTTCAGAGTAACATAAAACCCCTCACTTCCACCACCACAATAATCCTAACAGGAAAAAATAGGTGAAAAATTAACTCTTATGAGAATTATCTGAGGCTTTCTTCTCTGTAGGAAAAATGAGAGAAGGCATTTCATTCAAACCATATCCAGGAACAAACTCAGGCCTCAAAGTGCCTGTATGTATTAGACACGTCCAAAATGTTCAAGAAAAAAATATTTTCTGTCAGTATTTTTAATTCTCTACTGCCCACACAGTGCCTTAAACACAGTAACTCTTCCCAAATAGAGCAGCCTCACTGAATCAACAGGATTGACACAGACGCTGTACTAGTATTTATCTATTGAGTCGTTGGGCCTACTGTAGTTTACAGAGACACTCCACACTCTTTCTTTTATTTATTGAGAATATTTATGTCCCATTCACGTTAAGACATGCTGTTGTTGATGTGTACCTTCAGGTCATTTCCCATTTATGGTGATCCTAAGGTGAACCTCTCACCGAGTTTTTCAGGGCTGAGAGTGTGTGATGTGCCCAAGACCACCCAATGGGTTTCCACGGCTGAGCAGGGAACCAAGCCCTGGTCTCCAGGGTCCTAATTCAACGCTCACACCGCTCCGCCACGTCGGCTGTGTATGTCAAGATATCCTCACGAGCATTCCCTCGCTTCTCCAAAAGAAAGGAAAAGCAAGCTTTGTTCTGGTCACACTCACAACACGAAGCCGCTCTGCTGCCTTTTCCTGGCGTTTAATTTTGGATCAAGAGCTGAACCGCGTCAGGGCTCTGTTCAAAGCGAGCGTCTGAGCACGACCAGATTCATAATAACGACAAGAGCAACAACAAATGTTATCTGTTATCGCTATTTGCCTCTCCCCCAGAACGACGCTCGGAGGAAACAGGAGGAGGACCCTTCCCCTCGCAAAGGCCCACGCGGCGGGCAGGGAAAGAAGAGTCCCCGGCCAGGCCCCCGGCACAGAGCTGGCTCCGGATCAGCCCCAGCAACGGAGCCTCTCCCGGAGCGTGGGCGCCTGCCCGGACCGGCCTGGCGGAAAGGAACCGACTCCCGCAGGGCCCCCGGCTCTCTCTTCGGCTAGAAGCCCGAGACCGCCCGCGCTTACCCCGCCTGCGCTTCCCCGGCCGCCGCCGCCGCTGCCGCCGCCACATCCCCCTCGACGTCGATATCTAACTCCTCCACAGCCTCCATGTTGGCACCGCCGAGGAAGTTGCCGAAAGGAAACAGGAAGCAGAGTCAAAGGTCGGGACTTCCGGCCCCAAGAGAAGAGGAGAGGCGCTCTGGATAGCGGGCATGCGTAGTGAAAAAAGTGACGCTCTTCAGCCCTTTCTTAGCCCTTACTTGCCCAGGTTTGCAGGTTTGTTTTTTCGAATAGGGAGGGACGGAGGGGGATGGAGGTGGTCGACGCCCTTGTAACCGGTATGCGCGTGTAGTTTGGAATAATAGGTTTTTGTACTACAGTTTCCAGCAATGTCGCCGGGAGCATTGCTGCGGCACTAGTGGGAGTTTTAACGGCCCTTCCGCACTTCACTGTTACAGCGCGGTTATTCCACTTTCATCCTCCTGTGGAATTCTGGGGTTTGTAGTTTCTTGGGGCCCAAGAGCTCTCTGGCTGGGAATTTTAAAGGCCCCTGCCTAAACTGCAAACCCCAGGATTCCATACGAGGTTGAAAGTGGAATAATCGCACTATAACAGTGGAGTGCGGAAAGGCCCTTAGTGTCACAAACGGCATTTCCGAGCTCTGTGCATCCGTGTATCAGGGTTTAAGTCCCGTCCTCTTCCACCTCTGCTCGCCACTTCCACTCTGCTCTTCCCACCCTTTTCACGTTTCCAGCTTTTTCACGTGTACGTACATGCGTGTCTGGGTGTATAATATGGGGGGGGAGGGAAGGGAGAGAGAAAGTGTACACGCACACACACACAATGTGAAATTAGTAGGTATGAAAATATTAATTTAACCACACGTCAGCACTATTCTGTTACGATTTTGTCTTTTCTGTCAAACACAAGTTGAATTTCAGTTGTTTTTAAAGAGCATCTTAATGTGCTTTTAAAATATTTTAAAACATTAAGAGCCTGCCCATTCATAACTGTACAGGTCTGTTCCTGGGCACTTCATTCCATGCGTCTGATGGAGCAGACTCAAGCCTGGGAAGGCTTATGCAACCAACTTCTGTCCCTCATTCAGTCGCAAAAGTGCTACAAGGTTCCTTTGCAGCCCTTTGAAAATTTAGGGTCAGCATTAACAGTTTGTGCCTTGTTCTGTCACCTCTCACAGCTCTGAAGATTTACAGCCAAGGTCACGAGTTGCATCTTTGGTGTCCTATTACAATCTTTTCCACTCCCACAGCTGTTTACTTTTGCTTTAAAAACTGTGGCTTTAATAATCAGTTCCTCTGAGGAAGTGGATTGATATCCATGGAAGATCATGTTAAAATCGAGTCTCAAAGATGTTGTTAAATTCCTTTTTCTGTCTCACTTTTTCCCTTTGTTATATTCTGTCAATGCATCTGAAAAAGTGTATTTAAATCCATTAAAACTCATGTTAAATCCCTTTTAAAACTGACACTTAACACAGTGCCTCTCCCAGAATTCCATTAGCTCTGTCACCTTTTCTATCTACTTTTCCACACTACAGCATTATAGTGCTATTATTCCACTTTCAACATCCTATGGAATCCTGAGGTTTGCAGTTTAGGGAGGGGCCCTGAGGCCCCTCCCTAAACTGCAAACCCCAGGATTCCATAGGATGTTGAAAGTGGAATAATAGCACTATAACGCTCTAGTGCAGAAATGGCCTATGTCTACCAAGGGGTAAGGGCATTTGACCTCGGCACTGTCAGCTACTAATTGCTTTCTGTTTTTCTCAACCACAGTAAGGGGTTTCTCCATAGCTGTGCCTTTGAGCAGAAGTGAGCACCTGCTACATCTTGTGCTGTGAAGGTAGCGGTCCTACACCCACTCACCTGGAGTGTGTCCACCTGAACATAATAGGATTTTTGATATCCACATGATTGCTCTGCATGTTCCAGTGAAAGCCATAGGGCTTACATTCATTGTGACTAACTGGTTTCACAAACTTCAGCAGGATTTCGGCAGCTATCCAAAGCACTCTTATTAGAGAGTGCGCTTTGTTTAACATAGCGCAACGTATTTCTGAGTAAACAAGCATAATCATGGGTAAACAGAACTGAGGCTATTCGCCTTTCCAGCCTTGAATCAGCAACTAAACCATACACACCCTTCTCAGTATTCTGCCACTTACAAAACAGATTAAGGTATCACAACAACGGCAACAGTTCTATTCTGGTATAACACACTGAAAGGAAAACCTCCCGTTTCATATCAAAAATTCCTTTTCAAGATTTCCATCTGCCAGCCTCAGTTTGAAAAGTGATTTGTTGTACAACCCAGCAAGCTGCTCTTCATCACCCTGGATACACTGAAGTACCATGTGAGCTGCTGGCTATGGGAAAAAAAGAAAAGCACATGACATTCTCATCTCAAATGAAAAATAACAGAGCTGCTGGTCAAGCGTATCCAGCGTTCACGTATACCATAGGTTAACAATGGCGTCCCCTCTGGCTGATGGTACATTTCTGGGGTGTTTCCTTTGGTTGAACATACTTCCCATTTCTGTTCTGCATAGCCTTACTGGGATCAGATGAAAAACTGCAAAACAGGTTAATTTAATCATTCTAAAATGGGGTGAAGAGAGCCAGCATGGTGTAGCAATCTGAATGCTACCCACTCTGCCATAGAAACCCATTGGGGAATGCTGGGCAAGTCACGCTCTCTCAGCCTCCAAGGAAGGCAATGGCAAACCTGCCCTGAAGAAATCTTGCCAAGAAAACACCATGATGGGTTTGCCATAAAGTCAGAAACATTTTGAAGGCACACAACAAAAACAACAGTGTATTCCTGACAGATGCACTGGCGCTTGGTCCATGCTGGCTTGGGGCCTGAAGGTACCAGCTGTATAAATGTGTAAGCACCAAATGCTGTGTTGATGTGCATGCATACCCCGCCGTAGCCTCCCCCCATTTCCCAGATCCTCAGGCTTTCTCTGGCACTCCTTTGAATTGTTTGCCATTTTACACAAGCTACACCTTTCTGCTATGCCACTGTATATAATGGGACTTGAGCATCCATGGATTTTGGTATCCACAGGTGCCCTGGAACCAAGCCCCAGCAGGAATCCGAGGGCTCAGTGTATTTCATTTGATGCATCTAAGTTGGAGCCACAGTGAAGCTCCAGCAAATCCATCTATTTAAACTTGGTATCACACCTGGAAATAAGACCAATAAACTTTTTCTTGGAATATCTCTCTTCCTACTCTGCCCTGATTTGCTTTAAAAAAAACAGGGTTGCAGGAGGGAAAGGATTTTTGAAATCCACATGATTACTCTGCATATGCCAGTTTAAGCCATAGAGCTTAAGTTATCTGTTACTAACTAGTGTCACAAACTCCAGCAGGATTTAGGCAGCAATCCAAAACATTCTTATTAGAGAGTAAGCTCTGTTTAAGGTTATGCAACATATTTCTGAGTAAACAGGCATAATTATGATTAAACAGAACTGAGGTGATCTACGTTTCCAGCCCTGAATCAGCAAGTACAACATATACACCATTCTCAATGTCAAGGTAGAAATCAGAAATCAATATCAAGGTAGCCTTAGACAAATGGTTTTTGCTAAGTTGTTTATCATTCTTTTTCACTTCCAATTTCAGACCTAATCTGCCTTGGTATATCCACATTGCAATCTTATAGTGGTTTGATAACCCTTTTAGCTGTCGTAGCTCTTTCCTACGGAATCCTGGATTTGTAGTTTGGTGAGGTGCCTTCCTTTGAGCAGAGAATTCTCAGTACTCCTTAGTAAACAATAAATAGCCAGGTTTTCATAGGATGGAGCCATGAAAGTTAAAGTGTATGGAAGTGCTGTAATTGTGTAGTGTGGATACACTTCTGGGGAACACAAGATGGTGGGTGCAAAGTCATTCATGGTTTCCTGTGGGTAACTGCTCTAGACAGGCCTGTGCTCTGATCCAGGATGGCACTAATGTTCTGTCAATGGTCACATACAACATGAGTAAGATTCATGAGCCTTTTGCTCAAGTTTATTTTTTTTTCAACAAAAGTTTTCGTCTAGGTGACGTAAGTAATACTTATACAAAAAGGTAATGCATTGCATAAATAAAGGGTTTTAAAACTCAGATTTATGTACAGATATACATTAGTCAAATTAGAAATCAGAACTTGTAAGAGGTGTTCCTCTTACAAGGAGAAGTTAGGAGTGAGGGAGAAAAAAACCTTGACATAATTTCACAAGACTGAGAAAGGCCGTGGCTATTAGCCATTTTACAACAATCAGGCCAGGAAAGGTGGAAGGAGACACAGTGGTAGACGTGAGAAACAAAATTATATCACAATCTAAGTTCCATAGCTACATTTATGAGAAAGGTTGCACCAGTTTACCTCTCAATGGTTACAATGTCTATACTGCCAAAATTAGTTTTCATCTAAGCCTTTCTCTTTCTGGGCTCAAATCTTGTTAACTGGTTGAGGCAAATGAGGTTAAAATAGGAAAAGAAATGCAGTACATGGGGAGTAACAGAGACACACCAATTTTTTTAAAAAAACTAGGAACTTATTAAAACCCTGCAGATCTGTCACAAAAAAAGCTAGCAGTGTGGCTTGTAAAGTCTCTTTAACTTTAAAATCTGCCAGCTGTTTCACTTCAAGTGGCAAGGAGACATGCATTCTGTGGAACAGATAAACGACTAAAAAAAAAAAAAGGGAGAGGATGGGGGCTACAAAAAAAAGTCTTAAAACGAACAGAAGTAGAGAGAGATTTGGGACAAGATTAAAGTCTCCCTATGCCACACGGTATGCTTTCAAGAGGGTGAACTCCTTCCTGTTCGTACGTGCAGCCCAGATGAAAAGGGCAGCTGCCATGAACTGCAATGGGGCAGAGACGCAGGCCAGGCAGAAGGACCAGCCAAACTGGCCTTGAGCACGTGGAGGGGGTAATTTCTCGTGAAGTAGCTCAATTCCAGCTACATAGCAGCCAACTGAGCCCAGAGTGCACAGACCTGGAGAGAGAAAGCAACACACTGTGGTCAGATGACAGAACAGAAGTCTTGAGTCATGTGATTAAGAAGTTCTAGTGTATCACGACTGGATGAAATCTGCCTGGAGGACTCACCTGCGAGCAAGTGAAGGACCCCTGTGGCAATGGTAGGGTAGAGACTGCGACAGGCACAAGCGCACACCCCAATGAGAGCCCCGAAACACATGAGTCCCAAGCTGACAAAGGGCAGGAGGAACTGCAAGCGCCAAAGATCTAAAGCAAATACAAAGATGACCATAGTTAGGCGGTCTAGTTCAGGGAAACTCTTCCCCCTGGTTGTGCCAAATGTAGTGCCGATGAGATGAGAGAACGATTCAGTCCGATTTCTAGTTGCTTTTTCACTGCAGAGTCCCTGAAATTCTGGCTTCCGGGGTTGTAATAACTATGACAGAAATATCCTATTAAACAGAATATGGTTGATCTTTGCAGAACTTGGCCACTAGTCACAAAACTATACGCAGAACATGGAGAAATTACTTTGGGAAGTACAACTCCCTGAATTCCCCAGCTATCATGGCTAGTGGCTGGGCAATTCTGGAAGTCATAGACCAAAAATTAAAATGTCCAAGGTCTGACTACATTGTATATGAGCATAGGAATCCTGTGTAGAATACGAGAACATACTGGCTAATTTAGTAGCTTTCAGCACATTGGCACACCTGCCACTCATCCACTTTTGAAGGAGACTAAAATGATTTACAGCCTTGTGTAAAAATGCCTTCCCCCCTTCCCATGGACAAAATCATATACACAATACAATGAAATCTAATTGAATTCAGCAGGGCTTATTCCCAGGGTAAACTATTTTTTTCTTTACCAACCAAAAAGTAATAATACTTACAGGTCCGGTTCAAGTCAGTGCCACTATTATGATCCCCAGGAACTTTGTATTTTTCCATGAATTGATCCGAAAGTGAAAAGCTGACACACTTTGTAACCATCTCGCCTTCCAGAATGCAAAAAGGAAATAAATTTTATTACAGTCTGATTTGCTTTGCTCTTATGTTTCATGTATAGATAGCTACACAGATTAAGTAGAATGTGTATACAGTACATATCTCCCCTTCTGTGCAACAAACACTCTTGTGGCTTCCTAAGGATGGACCATTTTATTGCTATAGGTATACAGGCATACCTCAGTGAACAAAGAAGCTCCTTTTTACAAAGTCTTTTTATACCTGTCCACCTGGAAGTTCTTTTTGTTTTTGTTTTTAGCAGATTTAGCATTGGGAGGACGGTGAGGAAGGGCTGGAAAATACAGATTTTTGGTGTCAGGTTCCAACAGCACATCTGCAATATACAGTGCAATAAAGCTTGAACTGGTGTAAAATTCTACAATGACTTTTACCATATATGGAGAGAGAAATGCCAGATGTTGAACCTGGGTACAGGAGAGGAAAAGGCACTAGGGATCATATTGCAAACATATGTTGGGTAACAGAGTGCACCAAAGAATTTCAGAATAAAAGCAGCCTGTGCTTTTATAGCAAAGCCTTTGATTGTGAAGATCATGAAGAAATGGGTGTGCCACAACATTTGACAGACTGTCAAGGAAGCCATGGACCTGAATTTACAAGACCCATGGAGGGCTGTTGATGATAGGATGATTTGGAGATCCCTCATTCATAGGGTTGCCCTAAGTAAAAGTTGATGGCAGTTAACAACAAAAACGAACCTATCCCTATTATGCCCATGCTATTTCTGCCTCTTGTACCAATTTTTTTCTTAAAGAAGGAGTGCCCAGAAACATATCTACTTCATTAACTGAGGTATACCTGTTTAGCCTTTAAGGTGCTGCAAGATTATTGGTTGTGCTACAACAGATTAACACAGCTATTTCTCTGAAGTATAAAAATCCAAAAACATCTGTGTAAATCCATACTCATTTACAAAATAAAATATTAAAATATTAACCACATCAAAAGTTATTTGCATTGCACCTTTCAATTAAAATAAAAGTTTCCCAGAATGAGTCACAATGATTTCAAAGGAATGGATTTTAATAATTTGAGAACAACTTGAACATGCATACATTTATGTTGCATTTGAGTGCACAGTCTGGCAAATATTTACAATAAATAAAGGTATGTGAGTGAGAAACTTACAAGAGGTCATCTCCTGTCAGCACAGGCAAAGTGCAACCTAGAACCTCCTGACAGCCAGTGAGTGAGAAGACTACATATAGAGCTGACTGCTTTCCAAATGTCTAGCTTGGTGGGATCCTTGGATCCAGGCACCGTAGGTGGGGTGGCCTGGAAAATTGCCTGTGCTGGCATTTTGAAAGCAAGCTTTTGGAAAGTAGCTGGTTCTGGAAAGCTCTGCAGAGCAATGGTGGATCTAGAGCAGCAGTGGCCCTCCCAACTAGGGGGAACAGTATAATCAACCTTCTACTGTCTGAGGAAGCCACCTCAGTCCAGCTAAAGAGAGGGCTGGCTTTTGGTTGATTAGTCGCAATGCAATGTAAAAAGAGCCTTCCTACCAAAGTAGATGGTTTGGAAACTGCTGCGGCTCGAAAACGTGGCAGCCAGACTGCTGATCAGAGCTGGTGACAAAGAACACAGAACTCCTACTTTGCAACAACTTTACTGGGCACCCCGAGCACAATTTAAGGTGCTGGTTACGATCTTTAAAGCCCTGCGTGGTTTGGATCCAGACTGTCTGAAAGATTGTATCTCCCTCTGTGAGCTCGCCCAACTTTTAAGAGGTTCAAAGGAAGGCTTTCTCTCCATCCTGTTACCATTCCAGGCACATTTGGTGAGAACGTGGGACACAGCCTTCTTGGTGGCTGCTTCCAAGTTGTGAAACTCCCTCCCAGAGGAAGCTCAGTTGGCCCCCTGTTTGTTGTTTTTCCCACTGTTAGGTAAAGACCCTTTTATTCAGGCAAGCCTTTGGCTCTTAAATTACTTTGCCAGAAGGCTCTTTTAATGGGCTGTGTTATACTTTTATCATTTTAGTAAGTTTTATTGTTATTTTAAAACTATTTTGAAATAATTGTTTATTTAACAGTTTTTAAACTGTCGTATTAAATAAGTTTCAGGTGTACTTTCCTTTAATCTGTTGTAATCCAATTTGGGTCTCATGCTAGCAGAAGGATGGGACATAAATTAGATAAATAATGAATAGAACCACATGTTATATTTTTGCCTGTTGGAAGTTCATTCAGTATTCCACATTTTCTCTGTCACAACACTATCCTATATGCATCTACTCAGAAGCAAGCCCCACTGAATTCATGTGGGATTGTGTTTATACCATCCTGACACAGCTGCTGTTGACCTCTGAGGTTCTAGCTTAGCACAATCATCCCCAAGAACTCATTTTTCTTACAGGCAAAACAGTTATTATGGTCTTAGGAGAAAAGCACAGGTTTAAATAAGGGAGGCACCCACTCAGAAGATATAATTGTAGTCTTCTCTCATGCCAATTTGTCTGTCTTGCAACTAAGAATTAACAGAACAATTTAGAAACATGATGTGAATGTTACTGTGTGGGCGTGAACTCACTGTTTTAAAAAGTTACTTTTTTTTTACTACAAGGATCCCCCATGGAGAATGGCCAGTGGCCCTGAACTGTAACTTTTTCAGGCTCTGTATAGGACCCAGTCTCCTTTTTTTAAAAAAAAAGGTGTCTTGAATACTTCTGGCCTTCTTTCTCAGAAGCAAAGCAGCTATGATGCAGGAGATCAAACCCAGATCCCTTGACTGTTCTGTTTTGTTTGTTTTAAAACAGTTTTAAGAAAGAAAGAAAGACACACAATACAAGCTCCTTCCCAGCAGGGCTAACAGCAGCTCAGGAAGGGTGTATTTTGAGAAAGAGAACTGCATCAAGATTAGGATGCTACCAATCCCCTTTCCCTAGCTGCTTTATGTTTTTTTAAAAAAGGGAGACGAGGGGCCACTTTACCCAGCACAACTATAGAGCTATGATTCCACTTTAACTGCCAAGGGAACATCCCATGGAATCCTGGGAGTGCCAGTTGAGGGAAGGCATTTACAATTCTCAACCAGAGAGTTCTAATGCCTCACCAGACTATAAATCCCAGGATCCCACAGGATGCAGCCAGGGCAGCTGAACTGGGATATAGCATGGATCCCGGATCATGAGAAATACAGTAATGTCTAATACAGGCTTGGTCAGCAATTGAGGGTAGGGAGTCGCACTGGCCTTTAGGGATCTTGGAAGGCCACCCTCCATTCCCAGACCTCCTGGGTCTTTTGCAGAAAAAGGGCATCTCTTGGGCCTAAAATTCCCAAAGAAAGAAAGTGGAAAAATTGTCTCTTATGTCACCTAGGGATCCTGAGGGCTTGGGAGGGTCACAGTGTATCTCTGAGGGGGCATACTTTCCCATCTCTGGTCTATTGGGATGGGATTCATTCAGCACATGGAAGGCCCTCCCTCCATCCCAACCGCCACTGCCCTGGCCTCAGAGGGAAAGAAGAAGAAGAAAGCAAGCACAGCTCCATCATGCCGAAGTCCAGAAGCAGGTGAAAAGCCCTCCCTCCACCTCAACTGCCCCTGTCCTGGCCTCAGAGAGAAAGAAGAAAAGGCAAGGACAGCTGCGCCATGCCTTCATCCAGAAGGAAATGAAAGGTCCTCCCTCCCTCCCAAATGCCGCTGCCCTGGGCTTGAAGGGAGGGAAGAAGAGGTAGATACAGCTCCACCATTCCTAGACCCAGAAGCAGATTAAAGGCCTTCTCTCCATCCCAACTGCCACTGCCCTGGCCTCAGAGGGAGAGAAGAAGGGGCAGGCACAGTTCTACCATGCCTAGACCCAGAAACAGATTAAAGACCTTCCTTCCATCCCAACTGCCACTGCCCTGGCCTCAGAGAGAGAGACGAAGAGGCAGACACGGCTCCATCAGGTCTAGGCTCAGAAGCAGAGGAAAGGCCCTCCCTCCATCTCAGTTGCCACTGCCCTGGCTGCAAAGGAAGGGAAGAAGAGGCAGTATCTAATCTACACTGTCTTTTCCTTTTTCCTTTGTGTCATGTCTTAATTAGATTGTAAGCCTGAGGGCAGGGAATTGTTTTGTTGTTCTTGTAAAGCACCGTGCACAATGAGGGTGCTACATAAGCAAATGATGATAATAATTATAACAATTCGAAGAAAGATACATTCCCATAAAGTATTTCGAATAGCTTTACCTGGTGAGTTATACCAGTAGGAGTTCTCAGACATCGTGATGCACCTCCGCCACAGCCCGATGGTGCCGTTCCATCTAAAGAGAGCGTCCGTGTAGGAGTTTTCAGCTGCGTTCTCCTCAAAGAGTTCATTCCAAGTGGCCTTACTTTCACTGTTATTTTCAGGAGGGAAGGGGTTGCGGTACTCAAACCAGAAGTCTGTGCCTATTGAGGCTGCCAGGTAGATGGTGGACATAAGGCTGAGCACACAGGCGATGACCAGAGCGGTGGCAAAACGGTTATCCATCATGATGTCTCAACTGCTATTCACAACAGAAGAAAGAAAGGGGACAAAATCCAAAAGTCAGAACTGGAGATGTGACGTTCTACCTCTCACCCTTCTTCTGGCTGACAAAGACCTTTCTAAGTCAGCCAGGCTTTGGGCAAATGACTGGCTGTTGAGCAAGGGTCATCTTACTTGAATGGGTGTTGTATTTTTTTATTTATTTACCAATGTATTTTGAATTGTATTTTTAATTTAACTGTCTTTTTAATATCTGGACCTCTCAACTGTATTTTTAGAAGTCAACTTTGCTGTGAGCTGTCATGCATTTCAATTGTGAGTAAAAGGAAGGATGCAGACCTAAAAAAAAAATAAAGTATGTTTAACTAGTGTTAAGCAGTGGTGCACCAAATTTCAAGGAAACTGACACGATGGAAGGTGTCCACAGAAGGTCAACCGAGATGGTCAAAGGTCTGGAAACCAAGATCTACGAGGAATATCTAATGGAGCTTGGAGAAGAGATGATTGAGAGATGGCATGACAGCCATCTTTAAGTGTCATGTAGAATGGTGCTACTCAATATAGTGGTCCATGGACTGGTTTCAGCTGCGGGTCCGTGACAAGCTTCCAGGAAAGAAAGAAACAGTTGTAGCCAATGGGCACAAATGTAGTACTGGTTCTTGGGCACATTACAGAGAAATACCAGTCTATCATATCGGACAGCCTGAGAAGCACTGATGTAGAAGAGGGAACAACCTTGTTTCAGCTGCCCCAGAAACAAGGACACAAACCAATGGATTCAAATTGCAAGAAACATGATCCCAACTAAATGTTAGGAAGAACTTCCTGATTGCAAGAGCTGTGTGACAGTGGAGTGCACTAATTCAGAGAGCAATGGATTCTCCTTCATTGAATGGCCATCTCTTGGGAGTGCTTTAGTCGTGTATTCATGCATGGCTGGGGGTTGGACTAGATGGCCCTTGGTTCTTTCCAGTTCTATGACTCTGTAACTGGTTGCTTCCATGTCAAGGGTGTGGTGAATCTGCTCTACGTTTCATTCCAGATTTTTAGAAAGCTATCTAGGGTGTTGAACTTATTTTGGTGATAAGATAGCTGCTTTAAAGTCTGAAATAAAACCCAGAAAGTGAGTCAATGCATCCCTGATATGGAAGCCACCAGGTGCCACTGCGTTTTACATGATACTTAAGCCTTCCTAGCGAGCCACTAGTTGGCCATTTTCTTCCAAAGACAATTCAGTTTAGGGAGCAAACTGAACCAGCTGATCTTTCCATTATTTATTTGTGCTATCTGTCCAACTTAACATGGAGATGCCGTAAGACTACCCCTACCTGTATAATTCTGAGTCACAAAATATGCCTAAGTTCAACATAAATAAGGTCAAAAACAGGAAAAGAATTATTAATACACTTGCTTTGTGTACACTAGATTAATGTAAATAAGATATAAAATAGGTAAATAAGATGCCTGTAGCACCAGCTAGTATTTCCATACCATTATGCCACACATCATTGATGTCATGCAAGCAAATAGAGATCTGGAAAATACATGCAGGAAAACCAGTCAGTTCAAAGAAACAGCTTGGGATCCCTACTAGTTAAGATTCTTATCCCAAGTGACACAGGAAGATGAAGACAGGGTGATATATAATGATCTGGTTCACTTTTTGTGCTTATTGATCATCTAACAAGGTTGCTTTCAACTATTACACAACAAAATATTACATCTTTTCTGTCAGGGCATCAAGACAACACAATAGCCCTCTTTGACTCTACTCCTCCCCCTCCCTCGCTTTTCATTTTTTGCTGTCAAATTAAATGTATTTTGTTTACATCGGCTTTTGGTGAAACGTCACTTGGAATTGATCTTCACAATATTTTCACAAACCATGTTGCACAAAATGGATTTTCTCAGTTAACCTTGGTAAAGACTAGCTGGGTCTTGTTCTTATAACACTAAAGTCACAATTTAATTTTATATCCAAATAAAAACAACAGACTATATTACTAGTGGCAAAGAACTTACAGGTAGCCTTGGTACTTCAGTATGCCAATCCAAGACGGCAGCACCAGAGCATGAACATTGCATTGGAGCCGCTTAGACAGGACCTGTTTGAAGAATTTTGGGCTCTAAAGAGCTCTGGGCAGCCTGGTAACCTACAAAAATGGGGTCTTCAGTTCTCCATGGCCAGCTTATTTGCTTGGCCCAGAGGGAAAGTGAACAGATTTATTTACGCGGCTGCATCCTAGAGCTTTGCCTGTCATGCTAAAGTCTGGAGAAGAATTTTCTAAAGGCCTCTTCCATCCAGATGATTTGGTCAAAACTCTAACAATCTCCAGGTATGCCTGGTAGCTTACATGTGAAAAGTGGCATGTTTGCTTATCCCACATTGAGGGATCCTGGGTGGGCACGGAGAATTTATTCCCCTCTATGCTTATAAGCCGGTACACGTGTATGTGGGGAGAATCAGAGGTTCAGCACCATAGTGGCAGACTGAATATCTCAGGACTGGAGGGAGGCTTGTAGTCAGTGGTAGAAAAGAACTATTAATGAACCAAATCTTTTTTAAAAATTATCCATTTCAAGGTCCCTGAGGCTTTTAACATACTTATCTTTTAGTTTACCATCATCAGGAGGAAAGTGACAGATAATTTCCCCCCTCTGCCAAACTATACATGTGTAAATTCACAGAAATAAAAATGCATGTATTTAAAAATACACACATAGAAACTTTTGTTAATGAAAATATGCATACATTAGGAAATGTGAGCATTACCATATAACTCTGAACACACCCGGTCCTGTCTGACCTTACCAGTTGTCAGCCCGGTTAGTACTTGAAAGGGGATTTTAAAGGAAATTCCAGTCAGGGCCAGGAAAACACCATGCCTGAAACTCTTGAGAACTGTTGCTGCCAGTAAGAGTTAACTATACTGGACTAGATGGGCCGTTGAGCTGACTCACCATAAGGCAGCTTCCTCTCTCCTTATATACATCAGACATCAAAGTGACTCCAGAGCATGACTATTTTATGGATTATCTTAGTTTGCAAGCATTCTTAAGAAGAAAGTAAGAGTGAAGAAGTGCCAAGAGAAAGTTGGAACAAGGCCTGGAGCTTATGGAGGCAATTAAAAGGAGTGTTCACCCCAGCAGCATCTGCAAAGTAGCAGGTGGTTAAGAAGAGTTAAGCGCAGATAAAGGGTGCAAAGACTAAGGGCTTACCGTATTAATACAGAAGGAAGAGGAGTTGGTGCAGAGAGTAAAGGGTGAAAGAGAAAAAGAGAAGTCACAGTTAACACATCCATAAAGGAAGCAGAGGCTAGCGATAACAATTTAACTATATTTAGAAGGCAGAAAGACCGCATAGGAAAGGAAAAAGCTAATATTAGTGCGCCATTAGAATGAATGAAAGGGGCATCAGAAGTAAGACAAGCTCACAAACCAGAAAGTTAAAGAACAGTGACTTAGACAGAAAGTAAAAGGTTAAATCAGTGACCCTGGAGTACCTCAAGAATACCATGCACTGGACTTTCAAAACCATGAACGAAACCCATCACTGAAAAGGTACCTACTCTCAAAGCAACAGCAGGAAGCACCCTTATAGTTATTTAAAGGCAGCCACTGTCTTCCAGAGACAAATGTTCAGTATCAAATCTGCAGTAATGTATGAAAATTTGGGGTAAATCTAAATGCCAGTGGTGCCCATTAATATACCACTGGATTGCCTGATAAAATTAATCACCACATCAAGGGCTGGTAGATCTGTGTATCTTCAAATATAGTGGGCTTGTTCTCCTGCACTTTGCTGAAAAACCACTTATACTGGCCAAACCTGCTTGGGATGTGAGATTGTGAAAGGTGATGGTGGAGGGTGGGAAAGAGATAACAAAATTTAACTGCATTTGTGAAGGACTCAATAGGGATGAAGGTTTCTACGCAGATCACAAAGATTTCTTTGCACTCTGAAGAATGTTAACTGTTTCCTGTTTAAAAAGCAAAATACTGCTGCAGATCTACCTAACTTCCTTCTAAAGTCAACGTCTCCACTCCTAACCTAAGAATCTAGGTGGGATCTAAGCCATGGAAGTCCATGCAATTATTAAAATATCTGAACACCTCAGGCAGTGAGTCTATATGTGTGTGCTTCTCTAAATCTTTAATCCCCTTCCTGAACCAGAAAAATATGAGAATTACATCAAAATTATTTTCAGTTTCAGTTACACTTTTCATAAATCCAATAGGCTGCACAAGACAAAACACATAACAAGGAAGTACTGAAGAAAGAATACAAATAATTATGACATGCAAAGTTCAAGGTGAATACCACTGTTTTTTTTAAAGGAAATAACAGGTTGCCTAAACTTCATCCTGTCAGGAGAAGCTGTACTCTAAGATATCTTGAGGGCTGAGAAAACTGAATCAGACTTACCTGTACCCAAGAAATTCAGCAAACAAGCCAAATGCTAGGCAGATTGGTGAGCACATATTAAAACAGGGTGACTGTCCTTCAATGCAGAGCCACTTCATACAACTCCAACTGTATACTATAGAAATGTGTGTTCACTAAGTTCTCCTTTGTTTTCTTGCCAGGGAGATCCACTACCACTCAAATTCCCACTCAAATAAGAAAATAACTGGGTTACTTTGGGCTACCCATCATCTTTTAGGATTTGTAAGTGTAGTGAGTTCCTTGGAGAAAGAGTATGAAAAAAATGCAATAACTAACCAAAACAACACTTAAAACTGAATCAATATTCTTCAGGTCACATTAAGCTCAATTTTTTTATGTGAAAAGATAAACCACGGGGGGGGGGAAATCAATCTGTTGAAAGATCAAAGACAATGCATGTAATATATAACTATAATCAGTCATCCACATTTGCAGGTTTGACTTTCACAGATTTGATTATTTATGAGTTTCATTCAATCCTTGGCTCCCCTGACCTCAAGCAGTTCTTTTCTGGGGGAACTTTTCCTCTCAGTGGCTCTGATCAGGAAGCTCTTTAAAAATCCACCTCTGGTCCTCCTCTTCCACTACCAGCTGCTGTTTGGCTAGCTAAGAACAGCCCACAGCCTAATTTCTCAGCACTACACACCCTCTCCTGATGTCCCCTATGTACCCAAAGAAAGAGTTGGGTGAGAGAGAGGAAGTATAGGGCCACCATTCCAACACCCCCTTCCCTCTCCTTTCCCTGACCTGGTTTAAACCCTGGGTGCCCATTCTCCCTACCACGGTCCCCTTCCCACAGACAGACACACACACACACATTTTAATATTTGCAATTTTGCCACTTTTGTGGGGGTCCTGTGCCCCAGTCCTAGCAAATGTGGAGAGCCAACTATAATCCTAATTTCTGACACTTCTCATGAATTTATGCAGGCCTGGTCTGTCTATCAAGCAGACTGAAGCTGTTTACTCACTTGGCAAACTGAACCACTCTTCACCCAGAAAGCCTCTGCTGCTGTTAAGCCTAGGTGGTTTCCAAAGACATCTCATCCACAACATCTGGTTCTGAGAACTCCTCAGAGCCAAGATTTGCAGCTGGATCTGCAGGGTGCTGTATGAAACCAGCGTCCACAGAGAGGATGCAGGCAGTGGTGCTAAGATACAAGATGGGGGAATAGAAAAGAAATTGAACAAGGTGGAAAGAATTAGGTGAAGAGAGGGTGAGCAAGTGAAGGGAAGGAAGGGTGGTGTCATGAAGATGATGGTACCTACAGCAGCTGCACTATGGCCATGGGAGAATTCTGTCTCCCACTGAACATGTTCCCCCTCATTTAAGTGAAGATTTCTGATGTTCACATACTCAAAAACAAAGAGCTAATTTCATTCCAAAAGTCAAACTTCTCCCATACAATCTTTCTCAATTACAAATCAGCAGAACACATACACAGACTGCAGCAACATTTTTCGCAGAATCACAATCATGCACAACACTGCAAAGGGTGCCCATGTGCTACTAGTTCTTGCAGAGCCTTCTCCACATGACTATACAAGAAAGACATCTCAAGATGACTGTGTAAGCCTGACAATTCATCTTATCGATCTCACCAGAACTTGTTTTAAAAACGGCATCCCAGTTCGAAGCACATGCAGCTGGAAGTAAGTTCTACTTAATTAAGTAAAATTTATTGTCACATAAAGATATATGATAACAGTTTGTTTAAAACATTCCTCACACCTCTAAAAAAATGTCTTGCCATGTGGAAAGAGACTTACACAAGGTTAACAGTGTTCCTTCATAAAAATATTGCCTTAACAAGCACCTTTTGCACAACAGTGCCCCCAGGGCATCGCTGTTGCTAAGTTTAAAAAAAACTGGGAGGAAAGAGGAAAAAAAGAAGCATCACAAGCAGTCACAAGTCCATCAAGTTTGTCCTAAACACAAGAAACTCCTTAATCCAGAAACATCATAATTAAGAAAAGCAAATTAGTTAAACAACACCCAAATGCAAGGTAGCCTAGTGATTTCTCTGTAGTTTAATTTAGAACAAGCAGAATTGTGGGATTTCTTGTTGTTACATGCCTTCAAACTGAGGAGACCATATCCTAAGGTTTTAGCAAGATTTCTCCAAAGGAAGCTTGCCATTGCACTCCTTTTGGGCTGAGAGAGTGTGACATGCGCAAGGCCACTCAATGGGTTACCGTTGGCTGAGTGGGGATTTGAACTCTGGTTTCCTGGAATCCTGTCGAACACTCAAGCTTCTACACTGGTTCCTAGTTGATGCATACATAATAACTAGACAATAACTACTAATGGATTTCCACCATGAGGCTATATTTGATCATACTCAAAGTTGGACGGGATGAGACTATCACTCAGTATTTAGTATTAGAAGAACACATTCTCACACTGATGTTCAATGCAAGCGTCTAGGCAATCCACACCTACTAATACATACACATACATCCCGATCCCACCCCAACACATCTGTCCATGATTACAACATAAATATCTATTCACAGCATTTTATTAAACCTACTTCTATTTTATGGTGTTCTTCTAGGATCCAGGATCCACACTCTCTCTGAAAACAATGCAATTGGGTTATTCTATTAACCTCTCTCCCTCTTTCTCTCTCTCTTTCTCTCTGGGGAACGTGATCAGAATATTTATTCTCTTCAAGACACACAGACAAAGGATAAAGAAACAGTCCATTTGTAACCCAGTGCTTTTTCCTCCCTACAACTACAGCTCAGAAAGGGCCATCCCATTGATCTCACCCACTAGATAATTTTATTGGGACCAGTGTGTTGTTGCGTGCAGCCGCTTACAGTGGTTGTGGAAACAATGCCTCCTTTGACAGGTAAGATCTGAGCGCAGGGATCTTCAGTAAGACGGGACAAAAACTCCACTCATATCTGTACACGCTGTCTTCCTTAATCATTTCATCAGCGGGGAATCAACTGTCAATGAAAACGTCTTTAAAAAGACAGCAAAATCCTCTACCGGCTGTCCCGGCACCCTCCAATTCACCTCTGCAAAAGCATAACCCTTTTAGAGGCGTGAACATCAGGCATGTAATTGCGATACACTTTTTTTTTTTTTAACCATTTGTCATCTATTACAGATCACTCCAAGACTGCCGTCCCAGGCACTCTTTTCAAAGTCTCACTGAACAGTCAGGCTTCCCGGTAAAGATCTACAGATCTGTACTTTCCTGTATTTTCACCTGCAAAGGCGCTGTTATGATTCCCATCCCACCTGTTTATTTAAGACCACTGAGCCCAAAATAAAGAGGCTTAAAAAGATAGATGGATAGATAGATAGATAGATAGATAGATAGATAGATAGATAGAGAGATGAAAAGGATGCCTTTGGGGGTCTATCCAGGTATCAACATTTTGCCAGCACGATATGTGGGAAGGGGGGAGAATTTCCCCTTCAGGTAGGGTGATACCTATTAATTTTTTTTTAAAATTATTTATTATATAGAAACACAAAACACCAAACAGAAACAGAGAAAGAAAGCCTGGCTCACCCTCACGAGAACTGAGGGAAAGGATTAAAAAGAAAGGCGCCTTTAAGATGATGAGTTTTATTGACTTAACTCAGGAGAGCTCAGGCTGAAATAAATTTAAAGGTCCCTATCTCCCCCAAAATCTCTCTCTCTCTCTTTTTTTTTTGTAAATTGTTGGACGGATGGATAGACAGCTAAGACCGACAGACAGACAAGGCTCCATCCAGCCCCTCCAGGGACCCCCTCAGCCCATCCCTTTGCCCTGCAAACGGACCTCGCCCTCCACACCCCACTTTTCGGCCCCTGAGGGGATGTTCCCACAGGACGGGGTCCCGATCCGGTCCCTACTCACCTCCCATCCTCCTCCTCCTCCTCCTCCTCCTGGCGCCGCTTCCTCCCACCCTCCACAGCCGCCAAGCCCGGGGGAGGGGGAAGTCGCCTTCTCGGAGACTCAGCAGCCTCACACCCCCTCCCGCCGCCCTGGGTCGCGAAGCATCCTGGAAGACGTAGTTCGGCTCGGACCGGCGGCCTCCGCGCCGATAACAAGCGCCAAGCGGCGGCGCGCCCGGACCGTCCCTCCCTCAGTCCGGCGCAGCGCGCAGCCGCTTTGCATTGTGGGTAGTGTAGTCGGTCTGCGGGGATGCTGAGCCCTTCCAGGGCCCGCAAGGTGAAGTAGGTGGACAAGGCTTTGGGTACGGCGACAAATAGCCAGCGATGTATTTAAGTCTTTTACTCCAAGTCTCTACCTTCAAGGTGAGTCTCGAGTCCTTGCAAGATACTTTCAAGTCAAGTCTCGAGTCAAGTCTCTGGTCCGGGAGCCAACTTTATCCCCCAACCTGTATTCCAGAATTTCTGCACAGAGACAAATGAAGTCAGTGTTAACAAGGTAAGCGGGGTCGGCTCTGCACGTTTGCAATTCTGCCATCTGCAGCTTCGGAAGTGGGGAATAGGATGCTATCTTGCTCCCCGTTACTGAAGAGTCAAAAGCTTTAAAAGGAAGGAGCCTTCCTCCTCCAGCCCGCTGCCTGACACATTTGCTGTTCCCCTCTGAGAAATGCACCCTGCACTCTGGGGGTGAGTCTTGTCTTTTGCTCTTAAGAAGCATTTTAAAAGGATCCCCTGATATGCAGCGGGGACAGGCTGCTGAGCAGACCTCCAGCCTGCCTCGAGCCCATTGCCTAACCTGTTTGCTGAGAAATGAGCCCACACTTTGGGCTGGAGAGCGATTATCGTGTGACTAGGAGGCAAAAAGAGATGGAGCCGTTGTTCAAAGTCGTAAGGTTTCTGGATTGGTTACTGAACCAAGGGCATCAAGTCGGTCATTAAAAATGTACAAGTCTCGAGTCGAGTCAAATCAGTGCATCGTTTATGGCTGAGTTGAGTCGGAGGCCATTTCTGCACTAGCCCGTTATAGCGCCATTATTCCACTTTCAACATGCTATGGAATCCTGGGGTTTGCAGTTTAGGGAGGGGCCAGCCGGCCCCTCCCTAAACTGCAAACCCCAGGATTCCATAGCATGTTGAAAGTGGAATAATGGCGCTATAACGGGCTAGTGCAGAAATGACCCGAGTCGAGTCACTGAAGTGACTTAAGTCCAAGTCTACATCACTGCAAATAACCAAATCTCTGGGGTCTTGAACAGCACCTGCCTGAAATAAATGTGGCTTCAAGGGGCAGGGCGTCGCAGCCTTCGTGACCCAGAGTGGCGGATCAATTGTCTTTGTTTTGCTGGGCTGGGCCCTTTCACAGTGTTCGGCTCTGGCAGCTGTGAGTCCTGTTTTGCATTGTTCCTGGAAATGCAGATTAAACTGCATATTGGGGACTTGCAGCCTACATAATTCATGGGGTCGCCATAAGAGAACAGGTGTCTTGAAGGCACGTTACACACGTAACAGGGGGCAGTGAGTGAAAAAAGACAAAGCTAACCCAAGGAAGAGAATAGTAGTAGTAGCAGTTGTGTTCCTTCAAGTCATTTCTGACTTACGGTAACTCTAAGAGGAACCTATCATAGAGTTTTCTAGGCACAATTTGTTCAGAGGGAGTTTGCCTTTTTTCCCCCCTGAGGCTGAGAGACTGTGACTTCCCCAATGTCACCCAGTGGGTTTCCATGCCTGAGCAGGGATTCAAACCCTGATCTCCAGAGTCATAGGCCATTTCTGAACATGAGTCAGCAGTGTGATGCGGCAGCCAAGAAAGCCAACACGGTTCTTGGTTGCATCAATAGGAGTATGGTGTCTAGATCAAGGCAAGTAAAGGTACCACTCTATTCTGCATTGGTTAGACTTCATTTGGAATACTGTGTCCAGTTCTGGGCACCTCAATTCAAGAAGGATATCGACAAGCTGAAGCATGTCCAGAGGAAGGCGACCAAAATGGTGAAGAATCTGGAAGCCTTGCCCTATAAGGAGCGGCTTTGGGAGCTGAGTATGTTTGGTCTGCAGAAGGAAAGGTTAAGAGGGGACATGATAGCCATGTTTAAATATTTGAAGGGATGGCATGTCGAGGAGGGAGTGGGCTTGTTCTCTGCTGCTCCAGAGACTAGGACAAGGAGCCATGGATTCAAGCTGCAGGAAAAGAGATTCTACCTGAACCTCAGGAAAAACTTGCTGACAGTCAAAGCTGTCCGGCAGTGGGATCTGCTGCCTTGGAGCGTGGTGGAGTCTCCTTCTTTGGAGGCTTTTAAACAGAGGCTGGATGGCCATCTGTTGGGAATGCTTTGATGTGTGTTCCTGTCTGGCAGAAGGAGGTTGGACTGGATGGCCCCTGGGGTCTCTTCCAATTCTATGATTCTATGATTCTGCACTATACCTCACCAGATTACAAACTTCAGGGATCCATGGCAACTAGAGTGAAACTATACAGTGCTATAAATGATGTGTGAAAGGGCCCTCAGTTTAACTCCCATGGCACCATTTTATGGAACCCTGGGATTTATAGGTTAAGTTGCTCTTGGGTGCCTTCAAGTTGTTTTTGACTTACGGCAACCCTAAAGTAAACTTATCACAATTTTCTTGGCAAGATTTGTTCAGAGGGAGTTTGCTAGTTATCTTCGTCTGAAGCCAAGAAAGTGTGATTTGGTCAAGGTCGCTTTGTGGATTTCTAAGACTAAGGCCATTTCCGCGCTACACTGTTATAGTGCTATTATTCCACTTTCAACGTCCTGTCAAATTCTGGGGTTTGCAGTTTAATGAGGCCCAACAGCTCTCTGGCTGAGAATTCTAAGTGCCCCTTCCGAAACTGCAAAGCCCAGGATTCCACAGGAGGTTAAAAGTGGAATAATAGTGCTACAATAGTGTAGCGCAGAAACGGCCAACGTGGGGATTCAAACCCTGTTCTCCAGAGTGGAGGTCCAGTGCTCAACTCACTACACCATGCTGGTTCTCTACACTACTTGGAATTCTGTGCTAGAGAACTTTGTTACTGTTCCCTGAAATAGACAGTTGGCAAGAGACCCTGATTTAATTCTCAATCCTTGTTCTCAAGGCAGTTTGGGAACGGTAGCGCAGGACAGCAGATTAGAGTAGCTATATTCTTAACCTGCCTGATGTGAGGGCCCAGTGTCCCTGCCCGGGTGCAAAGGTCTGGTATCATATTTGTGCCCTGTGACTGCAGCTGTTTTCATGGAACCTCAATATGGACTAGCAGCACCAGTCCCCAGACCACCTCTTTGAACAGCACTGGATTAGAGGTTTAGAATTTTTTGCTGTTTTATATTTCGTAAAATGTTATTTGCAACGTGTCCTTGAATGCGGGATAACCCCCAGAAAAGCTTCTCTGAGTCGAGTTGCCGCGGGCAACAATCCCGAGCTCCGTTGGTCTCGGTGCTCGATTAGTAGGGCCTGCCTCGGGCCCGACTTTGCTTTCCTCGGAGCGGCGGCCGAGAGGCCGATCTTCCTCTCGGCCGTGGATTAGCCATGCCTGCCTCTGGGCCCGCAGGGCTGTTGCTGGGCTTCCCCTTTTTCTCAGGGAGGCAAGATGGCTGCCGGAGCGGCGGCGGCGGCGGGAGCGGCGGCCGGGGCCACTCCGCTGGGCAAGGGGCTGGACATCAGCCTGGCGGCCCTGCAGCGGCACGACCCCTATATCAGCAGCATCGTGGACGTGGCCAGCCAGGTGGCGCTCTACACCTTCGGGCATCGCGCCAACGAGTGGGTGCGTGAGCGGGGGTCCAGTCCGGGGGCGGCGGTGGGGGGGGGGATCAAAATGGCTGAAATGGGAGAGCTGCCGCTTTAAATCGGCGGCGGCCTTTTCCTACCGTAAATTCTATAATATAGGAGCGTTTGAAGTCAGAGGGAAGGGAACGACGCAAACATCTCTTAATGTCATCTGCGTAGACGCATAGCTTAGTTAATACACCTTTTGACAGATAAGTTTGTTTTTTACAAAGTCTCTTTACACCTCCAGCGTCCGATTTCCTCCTTGTTCTTTGCCTAGCTGGATTTTTTTTAACAGCGTCAGCACTGGTGAAGGAGAGCTGGAGAGAGTCAAACTTTTGCTGACAGGTTGCAGCAGCATGTCTGCAGGAAACAATGCAGTAAAGCTGGAGCTGGGAAAGGCTGGGATTTTGCTCTGGCTGAGCCCACTATGGCTGCATAGATCAGCCTGCAACAGGCAAAGGAAGCCGCAGCTGCCTCGAGGATCGCTTATAGAGCAGGAGTGAACAGCGAAAACAATGAAGATGTGAAAGCAGATTAGCCAGCTGACCTCATGAGCTGCCTTCAGCGTTTTAAAAAGGGCATAGATGTGTGGACCGAAGTGGAAAACGTAAGAAAAGTGGTAGTGAAAGAAGAAAAATCATTCCTGGCTGCATTTGGACAGAAACCTTCAGGTTGCCTCTGGAAGGTTCACAGTGTTTTGTTTACTTCTGGAAGGCTTTAAGAGCCAGCATGGTGTAATGGTTTGAGTATTGGGACTATAGCTTTGGAAACGAAGATGCAAATCCCTGCATGGCCATGGAAACTTGCTTGAGTAAGTCCGCCTCAGCTGAAGGCAAAAGCAAATCCCCTCTGAACAGATCTTTCCAAGAAAACCCCATGAAAGGGTCACCTTAGGGTTGCCATAAGCTGGAAACGACTTGAAGGCCCACAACAACAAATGCAAGGCTTACCTGACTTGGTTGTTTCCATTTGCATGTGCATACTGCACACTGAAGTGGAAAGTCCCCTGTAAAGTCTGTAGGAGACTTTAGGCATTGTGCTCACGTGCTTAATACTGTGCGTTAGTCAGATCTGCTGTGTGTGAGTTAGTGGACCAGGAGATGGAGCCTGTGTGTGTTTTACACTCTTAAAATTTAGAACCTGAATTGCACAAAAATGGAGGGTTCAATAATGGGATGTCATATGGATGGAACAAGCCTGTTTTCTGCTTCAGGAAAAGAGATTCCACCTAAACACTAGGAAGAGCTTCCTGATGGTAATAGCAGTTCGACAGGGGAATATACTGCCTGGGAGTGTGGTGGAGTCTCCTTCTTTGGAGGTTTGTAGACAGAGGCTGGGTGGCCATCTGTCATGAATGCTTTGACTGTGTATTCCTGCATGGCAGAGGGTTGGACTGGCTGGCCCTTGGGGTCTCTTGGAATTCTTTGCTTCTGTTGTCCCAGATGCAGAGCGAAAATGATTTGTTTTGTGTGCCTTTCCATAAACTTTATTCCTTGTTTATATATAGGTGTAGAAATTTCTGTATAAGAATGTGTGAAGGTATACATGTGTCTAAGTGGGAGAGTGAAACAAGTTGGCAGGAGAAAAAGATCAACTCATTTGAAATGTGGTTCTAGAGAAGTGTTCTACAGATATTGTTTGTTGTTGTTGTTGTTGTTGTGTGCCTTCAAGTAGTTTCTCACTTATGGAAACCCTAAGGTGACCTTCTCATGGGTTTTCTGGAGCTGAGAGTGTGTGATGTACCCAAGGCCACCCAGTGGGTTTCCATGGCCAAGTGGAGAACTGAACCCTGGTCTCTAGGGTTGTAGTCCAGTGCTTAAACTGCTACACCATGCTGGCTCTACAAATACCATGGGCTGCCAAAAAGAGAAGTAAATTGGCTTGGGAGCCAATCCGGGCTGAACTCTCACTGGGGACCGAGATGATTAATCTGAAGAAATTGCAGTTTGGGCATGTAATAAGGCAACATGACTCACAGGAAAAGAGAGTAATGCTGGAGAAAGTAGGATGGATTTGAAAATGGAGAAGGCCACATTACAAGTGGAGGAACTCTCAAGGAAGCCATGGCCCTGCATTTTCAGGACCTGAGCAGGGGCTGATGTCGATGACTGAGACTCTCGGAAGGCCCTCCTTTACAAGATCACCAGAACTCAGAGCCCACTTGACAGCCGATAAAAACAATTCCTTTTCTGGATATACATTAAGGCTAAGGAGTAACTACAGTTGCTGTTATTGTTTACTTAACTGAGTTAAACTGAAGGCAATCTTCATTTTTATGTCAGATTGATTTAAACAGTCAACTGTCTGCCTCCAGCTAACAAAAGATGGATCTAAGAGCTTTCTGACTGTAAGAGCTTTTGGAACAGACTACCTGGGAAGGCAGTTGACTCTTCAGATTTTTAAAAAAAGAGGTAGGATGGCCACCTCTAACGGATGTTAGGTACGGTTTTATGCTCTAAAAGAGGGTTGGACTATATGACCCTCACATGTCTCTTCTAGTTCTGTGATCCATTTGATGGCTGGATGTTCTTGGATGGTGTGTTGGTGTCTGTTTATTGGCAGTGCTATTGTTAGGGGTGGAGAATTTGCTCTGATAGAAGTCTTGCTTTTGTATGTCTCTGGAAAGCTGCTTCCACGGCTACTGTGTTCCCTCTGACTATCCCAATCTGGGTCAATCAGTCTGACTGAACTCGCTTCATAAGTGGGCATCCTCCTGTATTCACCAGTGTCAGTAGCCACATGCAAAAAGTAAAGATGGTCATAATTATTACCAGAAATTACCAGGGTTTTTAAAAGTGATTGCTCTTGCTTTGACACAGTAGAATATTTGTGTGACATACGACACCAGTAAATAGTATTGTTACTAGGAAATGGGATGCTTTCTCTGCCAAAATATGGGTGCAGTGGGGTGGCTGTGAGACACAAATCTGCTAAGAATTGGCCCTGCTTCTTTGTGAAGATGCATTTCACACCTTGTATATTACGGTTCAGTGTCAGAGCTAGGAAAAGTTACTGTTTGGGCCATGCTAGTGGTGGGAGGGAGGTCTTAGGAGTTATAGTTCAAAATAGTAACTTTGCACAGTGCACATATTGAAAATTTAAGTCATGGGAGAGACAAGTATGTCCTTAAAATGTGTACAGTGATATGAAAGATATATATGTACCAGGAATGTATTGACCAGTTTGAACTTTAAAAATACGTTTTATTGGCTGAAGAGTTGGAATGGCATCCCATCTAAGGTATCTGTCTGCTAGTACCATTAAATGGCTTGAACTTTGTTACTAAATATTGTTAATTTATCTATTTTTAATCTGACTGCAGGAGAAGACTGATGTGGAAGGAACACTGTTTGTTTACACAAGGTGAGAATTTTTTAAATACTTTTAGTTAATACTCTTATTTATTAAAATATTTATAGCTGGCCCTATGTTAAAAGATCTCAGAGCAGCTTACAAATAGCATTAAAACAAGTTAAAGTATTTAAAAAATAAAATAATTTAAATCAGCTAAAAATACATTAAATGACATAATGAATTAAAAACAGATTTAGAAGTGTTTAAAACCCTGTAAAACTGTTTTTAGGATGAATTAATCAGGCCCAAAGGCTTTGATAAGTAGCTGAGTTTTAACTTGGCACCTAAATGAAATGAGTATTGGTGCCAATCTTGAATGTGCTGATATTTCTTCAGATTTTCAGAAGTTATTTCCTTTTGCAAAATTGTAGCTGTACATATTCAAGAATATGTTTTAAAATACTTGTCATTTTTAACTGACTGAATGGATTTGGCAATGATAACTTTCAGAACAGCTTCACCGAAGTATGGATTCACCATTATGAACAGACTGAGCATGGAAAATCGGACAGAACCCATAACTAAAGACCTGGACTTCCAGCTACAGGACCCTTTCCTTCTTTACAGAAATGCCAGATGTGAGTGACACTTCTGAACGGGCTAGATATGGTTTTGAGATTATACGGTGCTTCTTCTAGGCTGCCTCTGAAAATCTGTCATTAAGAAAGTCAAATCTGTGTCCTGTGCCAAGGATAAAAACAGAGAAAAGTTTCCTCCAGCCTTGGGGGCTACCCTGTTGAGCAAACAACTCTGCAGCCCTCCAGAAATTGTTGAACTGCAGTTCCCAGCATTCCTCACTGTTGGCTAGGGCTTCTGGGTATTGCAGTGCAAGAACAGCTGGAGGGCTTCTCCTGATTTAAGGAAACCCTAGCACTGATTTTAACCAAAAGTGTAGCTTGACCAGAAGCCATGCAGACTGAGGCCTGTGTGACTTGGCTTTGACATAGGCCATGTCTGCATCACTACATGTGCTACGTGCTCTGCTGCTGCTTTTTCTCTAATTCTGCACATGTGCTGCAGTCATAAATATTCTTAGCTGCAGGAGTGCGATTGAGGCACAATGCTAGCATCACAATTGTGGTTGACCCGGTTCTACTTCCTTGTTGGAAGTTTCATAAATATGCACCCTGATGTGGCCAATAATTCTGTAACTATACACATGGCTGTCTTTTTCACTTTCAGCTTGGTGGGTGGGGAATTAATCAAATGTTACACAATAAGAAACTAGGCTTAGGAGTTGGTTGTGCAAGCAGCTGTTCCTCTCTGAGTTCTAGGGTAGCTGTGCTCCTGTACACAGTGAGCCCTCCACTTTTGTGGGGCTTATTGGTGCAAGACCTTCCTCTGAAAGTGCAAGAAAATGCAAATAAAAATAAAAACCATGGATGCTTTTTTTTTTTCAAACTGAGGACACTTCCCTAGGAATTTCTGGGTCCTCCAGTGTGAATCTGTGGTCCACTTCTGGCAGAAGTGGGCGGTAGAGTCACACTGGAGGATCCATCAATGCCTAGAGAAGTGTTCTCCCTATAATCTCTAGGTCTTCCGGTGGAATTCTGTGTTCCACTTCCGGCAGAAGTGGACCACAGAATCATGCTGGAGGACCTAGAGATTCTTAGAGAGAACATATTTTTTTCAGTGGCAGGGCAAATAGAGTAAGATTTTTAATAAAATAAAATTATGCATGAATAATCAAATCTATGAGTGCTGAACCCATGAAAGTGGAGGGCCTATATGCTATGTTGAAAGTGCATAGGGACTTGGCCATAATCTCTTCTGAGGCTCATAAAATTATAGTAAAGTACAACAAAATCCCTGCTATAATTGCCAAAGAACAGAAAGCAGGAAGTTCCTTTATTTCCCTTTCCTGCGATAACAGTTCACTTCTGTTTCTCTTGTTTATTTATTAAATGTTTATATCCCACCCTGTATCATGCGACTTAATGGAGTGCAATGCCCTTGTTGGATTTACAGTGGCCTTTTGAACTTCAGTAACCTGGTAGATGTTCTTTATCTGACATTTCACAGCCTATGAATTCATATTTTGTTTCTTTCCCATAAGTATTATTTCATCATGGTTGATTTAATTATATTACATGAATTTATTCATGTTTTGTTTGCTGGTACCCTGTAAGAATTTAGGTCGGCCTCTCTCTTTTTAATTATGAACCCAATTTCATTTGAAATAAGTTTATCAGTTGATGCAGCATAATTGAAATTGAATCCAGCCTGATTTTTGATGTGAAGCTGAGAGCCATTAGTCACATTAATCAGGTTACATGTGGATGGTAATTGGCATAGTTCACATCTCTACTTTGTTTAAGCGTGTCAGTTATTTTAGTTCATCGTCACACAGTGGCCTACAGTTGACAAGCATATTTCTGCTTATTGTCTTGTTTTTTGAAAAGAAATATGAATGAGTCTTGTGCCCATTCAGCCCCATCATGGTCAAGTAATAAAACCAGGGAACTGTGGTTATAAGCATTAGAACAATCCAAAATCAGAAGTGGGAAAGCAAAGTTTTCCTGAAAAGACTGGATGCACAAGCAACAAAGTGCATACCTAGCTGAAATATTTACTTATTTTATTAAAGTATTTAGATATACACCCTATATCCACAGATCTAAGAGTGACCTAGCATCTAAATGCAGGTGAGGAGGATCTCTGGATCCCACCATGTTGGATACATATAGACCAACAATCTCTTGAGGGCCGACTGTGCCCCTAAATTACATGAGATTCCACGGGCTGACTTCAAAAAATCAAATACAGGTCTCCGTGATATGGGACAAAACTAGAATAAGTAGAGGGTTGGTTGCCCATGATGGAGCCAGTATGGAACCTGGAAGGTATGGGAAGGAGATGGTATAGGGACATAGGGCAGGAGCTGTTAGGTTATGACAGAATCTGGAGTTTACAGGCTTTTCATACCATGATGGAATATAATTATATTGCTCAACCTAGTGAAATATTAGCTGGTTTGCAACTCTGTGGAGCTCTGATACTTAACAGAGGCACTGCTCACTATGACCAAATTAAAACATGCAACACTTATTGAAACGTGGGCAGGATAAATTTGACAGCTGGACATTTGTATCGTATAGCATATGACTGAGGGGGAAATAGAAGGGAAATAGAAGGGTTTATCATATTTTTAAAGCCTTAGAAAACTTTTTGCAAATTATATTTAAATCTCCTTGTCAAAGATGGGGTGGTGGCAGTAATGATACTGTGGTGTTCATCATTTGTGTTTGATGTGCATTTCCAGTGTCCATTTATGGAATTTGGTTTTATGATAAGGAAGAATGCCAAAGAATTGGAGAGCTCATGAAAAAGTAAGTGTTAATGGGGAAAAATAAAATAAAATAAAAGCCTTTGGGAATTTTATCTGTTTGTTTTTTTGCATGTTAGATCACTGTGACCATAGGTGACTCTTAACATTTGTTCCCTTTATGCTGACATTACTACCACTGATGACTGAATCATATTTAAGCAGAAAGTGAACTAAGGCTGCAGTCTTATATACAGTCCTATATGGAAGTAACTCTCAGTGGGCCTTATTTCTGAGGAAACCAGTTAGACTTACTGCTGAGTAAACCTGAAGATGATTGCACAGTAAAACATTCTTAAACTGGCACATTTCATTGCTCATTTCTTGATGGAAGTTTTTTCACAGGGGAATGAGAACTTTTCTTCCTCGATGACTATCGTGTTGGGGAGAAAGAGGAAAGTAAAGGAAGGCTTGCTTGGCACAGACAGACCAGACCTGCTTTCTCTCTCTCTCACTGGAGTAGCAGCACCCCTTTTAATCTTACTATCACATCCTGGCTTCCTCCCTCACATTTATTCATAATGCTGCTTTCCCTAGAACCCACAACCTTAGTGGATAAAGAGCAACGCTTACTGATGGTTATTCAAAAAGGAATGGGTAACCCCTGGTAGCATGTTATTAAAATAAAACTGAAGAAAATACTCTGTTGAAGAAGTATAAAAAAGAAGAAGTAGTATAAAAAAATAGAATGAAATCTTTATTAAAATAACAATCAGGGGAAAAAAGTATTGTGGATTCAAGAATATTCAAGCAAAAATAACAATGTCTTAAAGATATTGAACTAATTCCTTCAAAACACCATAGTGTTAACCAAAAGAGCTTTCACACAGTCTCCTTTGGCTCTCCCAGGACAAATGTCTGCTTCCCCACTCAGGGTTCCACTTTCTGACCCTTTCAGAAGTGGTTTGGTTTCTTCTCTGCCCCCACATTAGGCTACTGAGAAGATAACCCTCTCCCAGAAAATCCCTTTTGGATTGACTGGAACCCTGATTTAGAGTTTACTCTGCGAATCTTAGTGAGGGAAGTTAGATTCCAAATCACACTCCCAGTATATGTGCTTTCTGCTATCTCACCTCTTGCTAGGGCTGGGTTTTCTCCCTCAGACAGAGCCCCTCTGATTATATCACCCTCTGTTACTAGGCTGCTCTGCTAGCCAAACTCCCAGGCTCTTTCACAATGACTAATATAACTGGGATTTTATGACACTGACAGGGAAAAAATATGCCAGAAAAAAAGTAAGTAAGTTGTAATTTTTCCATTGGCACTGTCTTTTGCACCATTTTAATTGTTTTTGTTCTTCCTTGCCCCACTGAATGCAAAAGTAGGGAGGTTCATTTTCTGGCCCCTTATAATGGAGCTGTTTTATCAGTTGAAACAAGTGCTGTGGAGTACATTCAGTACAACTCATTGTATACAAGCAAATCAGATACGGTTTTGATAAAAGTTGGATTCAAGGACGTAGCTTGTGTCAATCTGCATCAGTGTACAAAGGGATCACGCAGCACCTTTGAGACTGAGAGAAAGAAGTTTAAAGCATAAGGTTTTATAGACACAGTCCACTTGCACCTGACAGAGTAGACTGAGCTTATAAAAGCTTATGCTGCAAACCTCTTTCAGCTGGCACTCAAAGGTGCCAGAAGATCTTTTTGAACTTTCAATAAAGAACTTTCAATAAAGAATAGGTATGTGTATAATATCATATATAGAGATATGTGTTAAGTACTTAATATGCTTTTACTGTATATCTCCAAACACAGTAAGATGACAGCTCTTTCTAAGTTCTTTGTCTGATGACTTTCCACCCCAGGCAGACTAGGCATAAAACGCAGAGCTCCCAACACTGGGGTCTGATTTAATAATTTGTAAAACCTTTTACTGTGTCTCATATTCTGTCACTTTCTAATTTAGAAAACCCCATGTGTTCCCTTTTAAGGAAGATGCTTTACCTGTATTTTTTAAATCCTTTTGTTACACACTTTTTGACATATACTGTATCCAGTATTCCAAATGAGCTGTGCCATTGATTTAATAAAGTCAGTATGATATTACAGTCGTCCTTCCACATTTGTTGGGGTAGGGGCACAGGATCCTCACAAAAGTGGAAAAACTGTGAATAGCTCTCAGGCTCCTCAAACTTTATTTAACACCCACACAAAAGTATGACTGATGGAGTCAACCCACTGCAGATTACAGTACGCAATATATTTGAATCTGCAGCAGGAACATGCCAGCTGCCCAGTTCTGCCTTCGAGGCAGTGGGGTTCCTTTGCAAGGCAGAAGCAGGCAGCTGGTGGGGCTTGCTGGTGCCTCCACTTCTGCCTTATGCCATTTTTGACAGAGACTTGAGCCTTGCCTCCTGTTCGCAGTCTCTCACAGTCTCACAAGGTTGGAGAGAGACTATGAACATGAGGCAAGATGTATGAAGTCCTGTTAAAAGTGGAGTAGGACAACAGTGGAGGCAGTGACAAATAATCTTCAGTTAAACAAATCCGTGAAAGTTAAATGTGCAAATGTGGAAGGATGACTGTAGTTTTATTATCAAGTCCTTTTCCAGTTATTCACACTGCCAAGATTTTATGAATTGCCTTTTTCTTTGCCTCAGTATTGATTAGTTTTGTTACTTACATTAAAATTTCATGTGCCATTGTCTTGTCCAGGTGTTTATTCTGGATAGAACTTTCTTGAGCTCTTCACAGTCTACTTTTGATTTCATGCCCTGAATAATTTGAGGTTATCTGCTTCAGCTTTAGCTATTTCACAGTGTATCCCCAATGACTGATCATTATGAATGAGCCAAATAATTCCATTTCTAATAAGATCCTACTCCTAATTTTGCTGTATTGTGAAAAGTGGTTTTTCACATCTTTTGTTCCCTGTTCTTAAACAGTTTTCAATCCATTATGTGTTGCTTTGCCAATTTGAAATAAATTATAGAAATAAATAGAAATAAACATAGAAAGAATGGAAATAGTAGCAATAATAACAATAATAGAAAATTAGTATAGCTGGCATAGTGTATGGCTGAAAAAATGTATTTTGAAATTAGGAGTTGATCTTGCATAGAGCCCAATATCAGATATATCTTTGAGAGGACTTTCTTCCCTGCCCCACACCCTAAGTGAGTGCAGGGGAGCTCATATATATCCAAGCAGACTGCCACCATTTCTGTCTAAATGTCCACCTTTAGCTAGAGTCTGGGAAGATACCTGCGATAACACCTCCGTCCCTCCCTCTATTCTTTCTTGTGAGACAGAATATGCAACTCAGGTGTTTAAGAGGTTCCTTTCTCTTTCAGGTGAGAGGCTTTGGATGAACATGCAGAGAAATAATGCGACTAGGTGGATTTGTTGATTAAGAAGTTCATTTTTTTCCCCTGTAAAAGTGGAGGAAATCATGAGGGCCTACAGATGTTGTTGGACTATAGCTCCCAGCATCCCTTTTCCTTTGGCTCTCTGTGAATGTGTGTGTCTTCAAGTCACCTGTTGATTATGGCAACCCCATGAATTTCATAAGGTTTTCTTAGGCAAGGAATACTGAGAGGTAGTTTTGCTAGTTCCTTTCTCTGAAGTAGAGCCTACAGTACTTGGTATTTGTTGGTGATCTCCCAGCCATGTACTAACCAGGGCTGACCCTGCTTAGCTTCCAAGATGAGATGGGATATGGTGCCTTTAAGGTAACACATACACAAACATGCGTATGTGGTACATCACACTTGCAATCCAACAGCATCTGGAGAGCCTCCCACCCCTGCTGTATGTATTTTAAAAGCTGTTATCACATTCTATAAACCATGTTTATTATGCATAATATAAACACAGAGCTCCATCTCTGTGCCTAGACTGAAGATAGATAGACTCATGCAAAAGCATCTTAAGCATCCTGGATGGTTTAAGGAAAATAAACCTTAGTACAGCTCACTAAAAGTGGTCCCTATATTATTCCGAAATATTGGAAGTCTCTTGGTTCCTTATGGCTGTAAACATTATTGACTGGCTGAAAGACCCTAAATTTCTGCCAGGCGGCTAGTTTAAAAGCCCCTCAGTGAGAGTGATTTTGCTGGTGTGACTATGGTGATAGCTAGTTCTCATCATTTACTAGCTCTTGCTGACTGACTATGTCATTATATTAATTCTTTGTTGGCATGGCACAGATAATTTTTTGTTAACAAACTCACCCAGCAGCAACTAAATGCCTGTCAGATAATTTATCTTAGTAAACGTCTATTTGCAGAGTATTCTGGCTGTAAAACAAGTTTAATAGATTACAATCACCTAACTTCATCCAGTTAAAATTGCACTGCAGTTAAGCTGAGTTATTAAATGTTAGAGTTCATAGCATTTTGTAGTAATTACAACATAGCTGGGACAGGAAATTGGTCATTTTCTAGCAGTTAAAGACTTATTTGTGAGTATTTGCTCCCACTAACAAGAAGCACAAAATGCAGTTTAAAGTACCTCCTTTTGGTTGTGCAAGCTTTGTCCACATTGTTCATTTATGGTCCGTTGGGCTCAAAATTGGAGAAAATTGCATTACCAACCTCAGGCAAACCTTGTCTGTTCACTTGTAGTGAAACCATTCACAGAGTTTCCTCAGTTATTTGAAACAATTGGGAATGAGTTCCATTTTTTTCCATTCCTTTTCCACTCTACCTTTTGTTTTCAGTTTAACTCAGCAAGAACAGCTGAAAGCACAGCAGGGGACGGGTGTGGGAATTTCCCCTGTAAGCCTGAATTCAGGTGACAGCAAAGAAGTGGATATCCTACGGATGCTCACTAAAGCCAAAGATGAATATACTAAGGTGAGGCTTATCTGTGAAATGCCCTACCATACTCTGCCTTTGACTTTTTTCCTTATTCCCTCATCCTACTGTGTATTTTTCTCTTGTTGTATAGTCACTGCTTTCTTGTTTTCTGTAACATTAGTACATTGGCACCAAGCCAGAGAGCTGGGCATTGGTAACTTCCAAAGGGTCCAGGGCTCCTGAGGTCAGTGCCCTTAGCCCCATTTTCAGTGAATGTCAGGAGTACCAGGTAATTGCCCACAAACAAAAACCAGTCTGATAGGTTATAGAGATGGAAGAGACCACAAGGGCCATCAAGTCCAACTCCCTGCCAGGCAAGAATGCACTGTCAAAGCATTCCTGACAGATGGCTATCCAGACTCTGTTTAAAAACATCCAAAGACGGAGACTCCACCGCACTCTCAGGCGGCATGTTCGACTGTCAAACCGCTCTTACCATCAGGAAGTTCTCCGTAATGTTTAGATGGAATTTCTTTTCCTGAGGTTTGAAGTCATTGCTCTGTCTCCTAGTCTCTGGAGAAGCAGAAAACAGGCTTGCTCCATCCTCCATATGACATCCCTTCAAATATTTAAACATAGCTGTCATGTCACCTCTTAATCTTCTCTTCTCCGAGCTAAACATACCCAGCTCTTTAAGCTGCTTCTCACAGGGCATGGTTTCAAGGCCTTCTACTATTTTGGCGCCTTCCTCAGAACATGTTCCAGTTTGTCAATATCTTTCCTGAACTGTGGTGCCCAGAACTAGACACAATATTCCAAGTGGGCTCTGACCAAAGCGGTACTGTTACTTCCCTTCACCTAGACACTGCACTCCTATCGATGCAGCCCAGAATCACATTGCCTTTTTTAGCTGCTGCATCACACAACTGACTCATGTTCAGCATGTTCAGATTGAAACAGTATAAATACTAAAATGATATAAAAAGGCTAAAAGTATAGTAAACAGTCAAACAGCTAAAAAGGGAGATTAAAAGAGTTAAAATAGTTTAAAACAAATTAAGTGCAGAATGAGGGACTAAACTAAGGATAATGTACAGGTGTCCCCTGCTTTTCGACAACCCACTTTTTGATGACCCGCTCTTTTGACCCGCTTGATTTATACTCAGAACCTGTATATACAATGTGTGGTTCGCTCTTCCATCATGTTTGCACAATGCTTTAGTGATCATGTGCTGTTTTTTTTTCTCTCAGTCAGTTCAGCACCATTTTATAGCCAGTGCTGCATACTATAGAAGTTCGTGTTACATCTCTTGTCTTACATAGTATTTGTGCTTATAATACAGTATTTGTGTGTGTGTGTGCGCGCGCACACACACACAGATAATATATATAATAATATATAAAAAAGACTGAGTTCCTTATTTCAACCATATCCACTTTTTGACAGTACTCTGGTCCCTAACGTGTCAAATAAATAGGACATACCTGTGTTAAAAAACCTCCCACATAGATTTTTTTATATGCCTGTCTTTATATTCCAGGTGTCATGTGTTCCTTGGAATTATCTTTCCTTCAAGTATCCTTCATCCACAGGGCCATTTGTCAGCTTATCATTTGTGTTTTTACTTCTCACGTTTAATTATACTTGCTTTCATGATGGTGCAACTCATGGCAAGAAGCACTGCTTTTTTGAAAATGGGATTTTTTTTGTGTTGCAGTGCAAGACATGTTCAGAGCCCAAACAAATAACCAGTTCTTCTGCTATTTACAACAACCCCAACTTGATCAAACCAATCCCAGTGAAACCTAGTGAAACTGCTCACCACTGTAAATCTCAGCAAGCCCAGGTATGTGATTTTATCTGTGTCCTGTTTTGGAGGCCAGCCAGGAGTCATAGTTTACAGCAGAGTCTGTCAGGCAGCAGGGATAGTAGCAGCTACAGAAGCTTACTAGTCAGGCAGTTACAATTCTCAGGGTTCAAGCTGTCTGGGTCAGCCTAGTAAGGCAGTAAGGCAAATAATGCAGTCAGCAAAGCAAGGTTCAAGGTCCTTCAGAAAGATGAGCCAGGCATCAGAAGACCAGAGGATTGCTTCCTCTAGAAAGATTAGTTGTCAGCAACAACTTTGTTGAGGTGGGGCTTAGATATTTATGTTACAGCAGCCTCCCTCAGCTGTTTCTAGGTTACTCATACTTAAACACTGCACTCCCTTTGTCACCTACGCTTAGTTGTGTCTGACCATTTTTAACAACCATTCAGTCAGAGTTCCTAACTCACATGTGTGCTTCAGAGAGAAAGACTGGAGTGCCACCAAGTGTTTGTAGAAAAGCCATTAAGTTGTTTGGGAAGGGACAGCTGGGATTAACTATTCTATCCTTCCCTTCAGTGTTGCTAGCCCAACGTTATTCTTCCTTTATTATGGTGACTTCCACACAGTTTCTTCTCTTTTCCCTAGCAGAACACAGACCCTGAACCACAGCACTTATCCCTAACGACACTCTTTGGAAAGCAGGAAAAAATTAGCGTATACCAAGATGTCTCGGACCTGTCACAGAAGCTTCCGCAAGATAACTTTCCTCCCAAACAAGGAGTTGTCCGCTCTTTGTCCTACGAGGAGCCTGGCAGGCATTCACCCTCAACAGAGAAACAGCTCTGCCCGGCCATTCAAAAACTCATGGTGCGTGGTGGGGCTGAGCTTCACCCAGTCTCTGAACTCCCTGAGAACCGACTGTGTGAGAACGGCGGCCTCCCTACTGGGGACAAGGTTTTCCCTGGACTCTTCCAGCCTGTGGCTTCTCATGGCATTAGTAGGACGTGTCATCTCGTCCACAATGCAGCCAGCACTCAGAGCCTGCTGCAGCAACTGCAGCAGGGTCATTCAGGACAGGTGGCTAAAATGGAGGTGAGCAACTCAGTGCCGCCATGTTCAGCTGCGCCACTCTTCAGCAGGACTGCTCCTGCCCCCTCAGTAGTCAAAAGTGTGACACAGCAACCGATGGTGTATTTCAATGGCTCCCTCCCGGCTCAGACTTTGAGGTCTCCTCCAGCCCTTGGTAAAGAACAGTCCAAACTTCCTGGGCAATCCCTTCCTCTCTCTGGGAACCCATCTGGCAGTTCTGGAATAATTTCCCCCCAAGAGTTGCTAAAGAAACTCCAGATAGTGCAACAGGAGCAACAGTTACATGTGTCCAGTCGGCCCACCTTGGCAGCTAAGTTTCCTGTGGTTACTCAGAGCCCCACCTCTCTGAAACCCTTGGATTCCTGGATGGACAAAGCTCCAAACACAGAAAAGCAGCTTCCTCTTTTTCAGGTAAGCGTGTAACCATGTGGTTTAAAAAGAGGCATAAGTCATTTAACAAAACTGCTGACAAAGAAGCTCCTTTTTATAGAGCCTCTTTATTGTTGTCAAGCCCCAACTTTTTCTCATTGTCTTCTATCTAGCTGGAAGTTATTTAATAGCATCAATATTGGGAAGATGTTGAAGGAAGACTAGAGAAACACAGATATTTGGTTTTTGATCACAGCAGTGTGTCTGGAGTAAAACAATGTAATAAAACTTTAGCTGGGAAATAATGGGATTCTACCTTAGCTGTGTATGCCTGCCTACAACAGGCAAGGTAAACAGCAGTTGCCTCCAGAATCCTTACTGAGCACGGATGAACAACAAAACAGGGGAAAGGAGGTAAGCTTGCCTTGCCCGCTATCCCAAGCATGCTAAAAAAGCATAGATTTTGGCCACCAAAATGGAAATCATTGGGAAAAGTAGAGGTTGGTAAAAGAAAAAAAATAATCTTTGGATATAGCTTGGAAGAAGCTATCAAGAGGTCTCTAGAAGGTTCAAAATGGTTTTGTTTACTTATGCAAGGCTTACCTGACCTGTTTGTTTCATTTCATTTTATTTATTTATATTATATTAGTATCTAAAAATCAGACATAAAACACACAAATTACAAAACAGCAGTATTATTAGAGAAACCTTTATATGGATATATTACTAGTTTTGGATAAGTTAGCTGAAACATGCTGAACTGTGTTTGGCCCTCACTGGCTGTTTAGGATTGTCAGACTGCACTACTGTAGTAACAACAGTAGTAACTACAACAGGCAGGATCTTCAGGGCTGCAGTGGCAACCTGGCATATGTCTGCTATCATCATATCCTGTTTAGCTTGCCTAGCTAGTGAGCATCTCAGCCTCCTCAGCGTTCTAGTTGTTCATTCTCTCGTGTGAATAGATCTAACAAGTCCATGTTGCCTGGTCACTAAGAAGCAGTGTTTCTTCAGGTGGGGAGGGCTGTGTGGGACTTTACTCATTAATTCCTTGACACCATCCCACAGTGTCCATCAAAGATATCCATGGTCTGCGAGAGCTATCCCAGCCCTCAGTTAGGGCCATGTCATACCGTAAGTCAGTTTTGTCAAGGCTTGCTGTACCATCTAATGTTCAGATCCATTTTAAGTAACCAGTTGTCTTTGCCCGTGTGTGTGGTTGGCCTGAACACGTGTAGTGATTACGTGTAACAGTTCCTCCTATCTTATAAGCAGGTCATTCCATCACAGCAGATTCCTGTGACTGCAGTGCCATCAGTCCTGATGTCCCCAATGGTATTTAGTCAGTCTGCTCAAGCTCCACCAAAACCAAATGAAAGTGGATGGCTGCCAGCTGTGAACTCAGAAGCCATTTCTGGTTCAGCAAACCTCCTCTTGCCTATGCAGAACCCAGAACCACCAGTTGGAAACAGCAATCCACTCACAAAGCTGCAGCTACAGGAGACATTACTGCATCTGATCCAGGTATTACTGCGTCTGGTTGGTACTTCTTATCTGTCTATCTTTTGTTTTGATAAACATCTCTACTGGTGTAAGCCCAAGTGTATTATTTTTCTTTTGCAAAGATCTGAATTATATATTTACTAGTAAGAACCTTGTAGTGTTGGGTGGATTGGAGGTGCACCTTCTAGGCTGCAAGGGTGGAATGTGGTTCTGGCTTCTGACCCAGAAGATTCTGGCGTGAATGCACCTGCAGCCTAGTGGTCCTCTTTCCTCACTGGAAATGGGTGAGATCCTTCAAAAAACTTCCTCCTCCAGCACATGAGTGATCTGTAGAAGAATCTCTGAGGAATTGAAGAGATCTTCACCTGGAGATTTTCATGCAGACCACTCTTTCCTGGTAGCAGAATAACAGAGCAGTTGTGGCAAAGGTCTGGAAGCAGACCCTATGAGGAGCAGCTTTGGGAGATGGCTATGTTTAGCCTGAAAAACAGAAGGTTAAGAGGTGACACGAAATATTTGAGATGATGTCATATGGAGGATGGAGCAAGCTCGTTTTCTACTGCTCCAGAGACTAAAGCATGGAGCAGGGAATTCAAACTATAGGAAAAGAGATTCCACCTAAACATTAGGAAGAACTTCCTGATGGTAAGAGCACTTCAACAGTGGAATGCACTGCCTTGTTGTGTGATGGAGTCTCCTTATTTAGAGGTTCTTAAACAGAAGCTGGATGGCCATCTGTAAGGAGTGCTTTGATTGTATATTTCTGCATGGCAGAATAGGGTTGGACTGGATGGCCCTTGCATGGTCTCTTCCAGCTCTGTGTTTGAGATCTGTGAGGAACCAGAGGGGAGGGGGACAAAATGCATCAGTGGCATTAGGGTGGGAGAGGTCAAGCAGGGCCTTAGTGGGGCAGAGGCTACACATTCCTGGTATAGATGTCCGACAGTCTAGCTTCTTGTTTTGTTAAAGACTGGAGTGGGAACTGCCTTGGGACCAGAGGTTCATTTTCGAGGTGAACACATGCCTGAAGGCTACCCCCTCTTCATTTTGGTTCTTGGAGAGGAATGTATTAACACTGCATAAACATCATCCATCCATCCATCCATCCATCCATCCATCCATCCATCTGTGAAATAGATCAAAATTATCTTAAATTAATTAAAAAAGAATTCTTTGTTAAGTGGTATATAATTCAATAAAAATTCCTCTGTTCATTATGAACAGATAAAATACCCCCAATTATACTTGATTATTATCAAATTTACATGTAAATGAACCATAAATACACTCAAATTGACTTTTATACAATATTGACTGTGAAACTCATGTGGTATCAAACTCAATTAACAATGATACTGACTATTCCATTGAATAGTGTGTTTAGTTCCTTTTCCATACAAGAAAGGCCTTGGGCTTCATGTGGCTGAAGCCACACTTTGTCTTCTCTCTTTATGGTGGGTACTTTTCCATATTGCTGAATTGGCCTATGAGCTTGTTTGTTTGTTGTGAAAGATATTATTCTTGGTAATATATATCGTCATCACACAGTTGACTGTGTGCAAGCTATTGTGCCCTTAAGCAGATGGGGCTGGCATCCTGTGAGTGGCATACACATGAGTGGCATAAGTCAGCCTTATCCCTGCCTTTGTCTCTCTCTGGTCAATGCAGAGGTTTATATTCCCTCCTCCCTCTAGGCGGAACAGAGTCCCCCACCCCACAGCAAATCATATCTGGAGAAGAGCAGAGGGGGATGGCAGAAGCATCTGGCAGTGTCCCTGTACCAAGATGCAGAATCATTGCATCCTCTGGTGAGACCTCTGGAACAACCAAGTGCAACTCAGCAGAGGATTTTGGGGCTGGCTGCAGGGACATAGGTAGACACTTCTCTCATCTGCCCTCCTCAAGCTCTTCACCAGGAACAGAATGGTTGAACGGCCAGCTGTAGCATATTACCACTTGTGGAATTACTATGCAACACTGGGCCATACAGGATTGCAGCCAAACAAGCAAAAAAAAAAAAAAAGGGAAACCTCAAATTATTGCCTACAGCCGTTCCATCAGTAGTTAGGGATCAGACCCATCAGGGATGCCAGAGATCAAGTGCTTAAAGGTTCAGAATATGAGGATTTTCTCTTAAATCCAATTGGTAAGTTTCAGTTAGAGTAGTACTGTTGAATCAATCGGAACATGGAAAGTTAACACTTACATACTTTCCCTTGATCTGATTGGACTACTTGAGATTAATAATGCATTTTTTGGTGTTAATAAATTGTGGTTTTGTTTTTTTTTCCAGAATGATGACAACTTCCTAAACATCATCTATGATGCCTACCTTGTCAGTGTGAGAAAAGCAGCCCTGAAAAAGCCTATGTGAAACATATTTTTTTAATCCTGTGTACGTCCTGAACTTGCCTTTTTTAAAGTAACTGCAGTCACAGGAAATAATAAGCCCATGGCTTTCTGCAAACCTCTAAACAATGCTTATTGGCAAGCAAGTGACAGCCTAAGAAATTAATGGGCAGAAACTGATAGTGCCTTCCTGGGGCTGGGACTGGGTCACAAATTTGAAATACTTTATAATGTTTTTCTTACTTGGGCTCTAGGTCAGATTGCATAAACTTTGACATTTAGGTGTCGGTGTTCTTATCCTTTGGTATGTTTCCTTTAAAAACACATGTTAGACATTTGTTCACTGGATATTTTGCTGGAATTTGTCTTTTCTTCATACAAAAGAAGTTCTTGAATAATGCAGTAGTATCTGCGAAGAATGGTAGTTGTTGCCGAGCAACAGATGGGAGCCTAGAACTGTTGTTTAGAAAAAAATGAAGCTATCCTGAAAGCTTGGGCTGGAAAAGAAGTCATTGTTTAGAGAGCTCAGCAGGAATAATAGAACTGCATTCCTCCGTGTGATTTTGCCCACTGACATCCTTTTTTGTAGGTCATTGAAGTTATGTAGAAATCTACAAACTTGTTTGACCAGAGATGACAACAGGGTATTAGTACAGGGGACAATATAAGGAATTATGCCTCTTTCATATCAGTTTCAGTGATTATTCAGTCAATCAATTAATCAGTCTGTAAGTTCCCAGCAGAGAACTGATTTTAATTGTGGCAAGACACAAGGGCAGGGCTGGGAAGGGTGAGCAAAAGACTTGTTTGTGTCATGGATTCGAGAGGAGCTGGCATACCTGTTCATTTCTTGGAAACAGACACACATCATTTTTCTCCCATGCCATGTACATCGAAGAGAGAGGCAGTCCACAAAACACAAAATTGAGTGCATAAAATTCCCATTAAAATCGATGTGACACGATTCCACTGATCTCTGCAAAACACTTACTGTAACTCAGGGCCTTTCTCCACTGCACTGTTATAGTGCAATTATTCCACTTTCAACATCCTATGGAATCCTAGGGTTTGCAGTTTAGGGAGGGGCCCCAGGTTTCCATAGGATGTTGAAAGTGGAGTAATAGCACTGTAACAGTCTAATGCAGAAATGGCCTCAGTCCCAAATTACCTACAGTGTGCAAATGATGAAAGATGTCAGATCTTTTTCTGTCTCTCTCTTTTTTTAAAACTCTCCTTTTGTAAGCAAATATTTTTCTATTTTGTGACCAGAATATTCATAACAGGCAGCAGAGGATTGAAATATATAGCCTTTAGAAGATAGGCTTTTGTTTCTAGCTGTTTTGCCGTTTGATGTAGATATAAGCCAGTGCAAGGCTGTGATACTTCTCTGTGCTTCTAGAGGATAGCTACATCATTTTAAAATGTTTTGTTAAAACTAGCAAAAATGATGAATAATTTCAATTTCACAGTGTTCCATGAGCAGATGGACAATGGTTTCAGTGATTTGCAAGAAAAATAAAAAAAGAGTACACAGATTGCCCTTTGGATGCATGTTATTACATTATGAACTGGGCTTGGATGGGTGCTTTTGGTTTTATAGCTTTAACTTGAACTTGTTCAGACATACAAAAGATTTAAACACAACACAATGCACAGGGTGTTTCTTGTTCTTGCATTACTACAAGGCAGTCTGGAATCACAAGGGAAGCAGCAACCTGAAGTGTAGCACGCAACAGGGCAGCAGCAATTGTCATTTATGCAATATGCACCAAAAATATTCTTTCAAGTGTGAATACTCTCACTGGCTACACACACCCAAAAAAACCCTCTCACTTTCTTGCAGATGAGGATAAATCGTTGCACTTTCTCAAGGAAATGAAATGAAACCAGACATGAAAGTTTCATATGACATCTGGACCTGTTTGGGTGGTCCCAAACAAGCTACGATTTCTTAAACTGACAAACGCTGGTGTATTCCTGGCTTGTAAGCCTGGTTTGTTTGAAAACAATCAGTCAGCAGCCCAAGTTTAGATATCAGTAATGTCTACATTAGTTCAGTAATGTCTACACTGACTAGGCAGCAGGTCTCCAGTGGGAACTTTCCCACTGCTGAAAATAGCAGGCGGAGGAGGAAGAGGAGGAGGAGGAGAACCAGAGGCACTCAAGTTAACTAAGTAGCTGATAGAGAAGGCCTGTAGCACTATGATCCCACTTTAACTGCCATGGCTGCATCCTCTGGAATTCCAAGGTTTATAGTTAAGTGAGGACGTAGAGCTCTATAGGCATGAAGTTTGTTGTTGCTGTTGTTGTGTGCCCTCAAGTCATTTCTGACTTACGGCAACTCTTAAGGCAAATCCATCACAAAGTTTTCTGGAGCTGAGAGTGTGTGATGCACCCAAGATCAGCCAGTGGGTTTCCATGGCCGAGTGGTGAATTGAACCCTGGTCTTGAGGGTCATAGCTCAAAAGTCCCAGGAGCCCTGGTGGCACAGCGGTTGAATGCCGGTACTGCAGCCACATGGTTGTGAGTTTGATCCTGCTGAGCTCCAGGTTGACTCAGCCTTCCTTTTTTCCGCAGGTCGGTAAAATGAGTACCCAGCTTGCTGGGGGCAATTAGCTAAACACATTGTAAACCGCTTAGAGAGCACTCAGCTGATAAGCAGTATAGAAATACACATGCTATTGCTATGTTGCTACAGCAGTTACAATGGAATTACAGCTCTATCAGTATGGTACTCCACACAGCCCCACTCAGAGACGGGTGTGGTGCCAGGGAAGAAAAACTGCTAGGTGACTGACTGAAAGGCAAGCCATTCAGTGCTTGCACAACTCTGGTTTCTCCTCAAAACGGGCAAGAGAGGCAGCCAAACTAGGGAAGGTGCTGCGCTGTCCCTTCCACCTCTGCTCTAAGAGGGGACTGGCTTCTTCCATTCTATGTCCAGTTTGAAGAAATACAACAGGCTTTCCTGATGGGGTGCAAGGCAAAAGTGGAAGGATAAAAAAAACCCTGTACACATACCTCCGTAGAAGCAAAATCAATTAACAGCAATCTTTCTTAATTCCAAGAAAGCACTCCTAGCTCTTGGTATAGTCGATAGTGTTGCCAGGTTTTCCAACCAGTAATAAGCAACGTTGGAAATTCATAACTTGCAAGGTTGGCACACAGAAAGCAACTGTTAGCAAGTTTGTGTTCTATCTAAATACCAAATGAAAGCATTGGTGTCAGTTAACCTGTCTTTGTACAGTCAGCCCTCCACGTTTGCAGGTTTCACTTTTGCGGATTGGATTATTCACGGATTATTTGCTGTCACCTCTGCTGCCTCCCTGTGCCATTTTTAATAGGGACCGCAAGCCTCCTGAGGCTGAGAAACTCCGAAGGAGGCTTGTAAGTCCCTCTTAAAAATGGTGTGGGGCAGCCGTGGCTTGCGAAGGAGCCCTGATGCCTCAAAGGAATGGGTTGAATAGGGTGATCATACTTTTTTTGTGGGTTAACTATGGTTTGGGGGAGGGGGCTAGAGATATTCACGGTTTTTTCACTTTCACGGGGGTTCTGTGTCCATAACCCCAGCAAATGTGGAGGGATGACTGTATTTCTCTCCAAAATGAACAGTGCCCAGATTCACAAATTACGTTTCTGTCTTTATGAGGGGCCCACACTCAAAAATACTGGATTTTTTGGCATTCCAGTCAGTCCAAAAGAAAAGTTCTCCAGCCTTCCAATAAGGGACCGGCCCGCCCCAAGCTTTCCGGCCCTCAACGAAGGGGAACCACTTCGAAAAGGAACACCCGGCAACCCCACACTTCGTGGTTTCAAAGGAAACAGAAGGCTCCTAGCCACACTCGGGTGTGTGGGTGCGTGGGTGTGGGTGTGGGTGTGTGTGTGTGAGAGAGAGAGAGAGAGAGAGAGAGAGAGAGAGAGAGAGACTCTTCAGTTTCTAGCTCTATTGAGCAGAGATAATTTGAGGGAAATTAACCCTTGAACGCTCCTCACGGTAAAACAAGCTCTCATAGAACCCAACGCGGAGGGATTTACCTCACTATCTTCTTTTCTGCCCTTGTTATCAGCAATGCTTCCGCGGCATAATCGCGCCCCATCATTTGAACAAGCGCTGCGGCCCGTCTGCCTTGGGAGTCCGGTTGCCATAGCGACACCGCGGCGACGCCACGACTCCGCGCAGCCTCGTTTCGCCCCGCCCGCTTCACCCGGCCCCCTCCCCACGCCCGCTCGAATTCTCGCGATATGCGAAAGGAGCCTCGCTCTCGGGGGCGGGGCTGCAGGGCGGTGGGCGTTGTCGCGGTGCGCGCTGCCGGGGTCGTCGATGGTGGTGGCCGGAGGGCGCGGGAGGCGTCCGGCGCTGGGGTGAGGCGGGGTCGGGGCTTCCGGCGGGGTTCAGGATTTGACGGGTGGGCGCGCCTGGCGAGAGGGGCTTCTCCCTGTCGTTCCGGGAAGAGGGGAACGGGGTGGTTCAGAGGAGGAATCCCGGGGCCTGTCCGCACTGTATACTTATTGCGCGATTATTCGACTTTCGCTGCGACGGTCCCATGCTATAGAATTCTGGGATTTGCACTTTAGGGGGGGTTCCTTCGAATTCTCAGCTAGAGAGCTCTAGTGCCTTCCGAAACTACAAATTCCGGGGAGGGTTCCTTCGAATTCTCAGCTAGGGAGCTCTAGCGCCTTCCGAAACTACAAATTCCAGGGAGGGTTACTTCGAATTCTCAGCTAGGGAGCTCTAGTGCCTTTCGAAACTACAAATTCCGGGGAGGGTTACTTCGAATTCTCAGCTAGAGAGCTCTAGTGCCTTCTGAAACTACAAATTCCGGGGAGGGTTCCTTCGAATTCTCAGCTAGAGGGCTATAGTGCCTTCCGAAACTACAAATTCCGGGGAGGGTTCCTTCGAATTCTCAGCTAGGGAGCTCTAGTGCCTTTTGAAACTACAAATTCCGGGGAGGGTTCCTTCGAATTCTCAGCTAGAGAACTCTAGTGCCTTCCGAAACTACAAATTCCGGGGAGGGTTACTTCGAATTCTCAGCTAGGGAGCTCTAGCGCCTTCCGAAACTACAAATTCCGGGGAGGGTTCCTTCGAATTCTCAGCTAGGGAGCTCTAGTGCCTTTCGAAACTACAAATTCCGGGGAGGGTTCCTTCGAATTCTCAGCTAGAGGGCTATAGTGCCTTCCGAAACTACAAATTCCGGGGAGGGTTCCTTCGAATTCTCAGCTAGGGAGCTCTAGTGCCTTTTGAAACTACAAATTCTGGGGAGGGTTACTTCGAATTCTCAGCTAGAGAGCTCTAGTGCCTTCTGAAACTGGAAATTCCAGGGGGGGTTGCTTCGGATTCTCAGCTAGAGAGCTCTAGTGCTTTCCAAAAGTACAAGTTCCACGATTCCATAGGATGCAACCGCGGCAGTTAAAAGTTACATTATAGTGCTGTAATTGTATTGCGCGAATGGACCCCTGCACAGGAGAAATAATTTGATTTAATTCCCCCACACACTTTAAAAAGTCACAGTCCCTCCGGTCCTAGTGACAGGTGAAATCAGGACTATGCCCTTCTAGCCGTCCTCGACTAATAAGAAGGAAGATGGCAAATGAGGTGACCAAAATCATCTCGGGAAATTTGCTACAAATCGTCCTCCTGTCTGCTAGCTAAGAGGTGGAAACTGTGGAGCCCTCCAGATACCTTTTTGGACTATAACTCCCAGCATTGCTCACCACTTCACTATGCTGGCTGTTGGGATTTGCAGGTCAATAATGTCTGGAGGGTCACAAAACATTTACCTGCCCTGTTGTGTGTAGGATCTGCCAACTGGGTGAAAGCATGGGGTAGCGGTGTTGGACTGTGTACCTGCAGACCTGGGTTCAGTTCCCTGCGTGGGCATGGAAACCCACTGGGTGCCCTGGGGCGCGTTGCACACTCTCAGCGCAGGAAAACCCTGTGATAGGCTTACCTTGCGGTTGCTATATTAGTGGGAAATTACTTGAAAGCACACAACAACAACGTTTGGAGGGTCACAACGCATTTACCCCTGCCCTGCGGTTTAGGACTTGCCAACTGGGTGATGTGTCGAGGCGTTGCATGTGCTCTGTTGTGCTGGGATAACCACTTGCATTTCAGCCTGTGGAGGGCTCATGATTGCTATCCATTTAGTATTTCCCCCTATGATTCTCCCCCAACACACACAATTTTTTTCTCTTTGTTTCTTGGGACTGGAGCCATGATGGAAAATTTACACTTCTAGAAAGCCAGGTTTCCAAAGGTGAGGTCCAAGTTCCACAGCCAATGCCTTTCTGCCATTTAGACCGTTGCAATTTTCAACAAAAGGTTATGGCTCGTTCTGAGCTTGGGCTCCCAGTTCCAGTGGTTGTAGCCACCAGTGAGGGATGCTGGGAGCTGCAGCCCAACATTTGAGGAGCTGCATGTTTCGGTCCCAGAAAACCCCATGATAGCTTTGCTTTAGGGATACTATAAGTTGGAAGGCACACAACAATGTTCCCCACTTGGTTTAAGTGGTATTTTTTTTTTCAGAAGGACTTGGGCCCCCCTTAAGTGGTATTTTAACACAGATAAAGACCTGATTTGCCCCTTCGTAACAGGGAGAGAACTGCATTTTTATGTTTGTATTACAAGGAAGGTTGTTCTATCTGCATAGTTTCCATTCTCTTCATGTTTTGCAGAAAAGCAGATCTAGACACTGCTATCACAATTCAGTTTCAGTAATTCTTAACCAAAGGTAATTTCATATTTTTGAAGGAAGGCCTTTTCTCACAAAACAAGTCTACTTTATGCTGAACGGTTGTATAGGTCTTATATTTATGTGAACTGCAATTAGATTTTAGGACCAAAATACACATGATGTATCTTGCCTGCACCACATGAGGTTGATCTTTTAATTCCATTTGAATTTATTGGTTGCACATGTAAAATTTCACCTGTATGGGTTTTCACATGGTTGTACCTTTGGAACTTATGAGCTAGTAGTAAAGTCCCCAAGGACATGACGTAGTGTAGTGACTTAAATGATAGTGTAACTTAACTACACACCATTTCATGCAACTCCTGTGCAAACCTAAATCTCATTCTTTTAAAGTATTAATTACATGTGACACAAGATCATTCTCTATCCAACACAGGTGAGATGGCCGCTTGCTGCAAGAGATTACTAGTAATGCTGCTTGCTTTTCAAGGCCTTCTAACAGCAAGCGCTTTTAATGAGGACGAAGATATACCTGAAGAATGGATTCTCTTGCATGTGCTTCATGGTCAGATTGGTGCTGGAAATTACAGCTACTTAAGACTGAATCACGAAGGGAAGATAGTGCTTCAAATGCAGAGTCTGAAAGGTGATGCTGACTTGTATGTATCTGATGTGACCCTTCACCCCAGTTTCGACGATTATGAATTACAGTCGGTAACGTGTGGCCAGGATGTGGTTTATGTACCTGCACACTTTCACCGCCCAGTGGGAATAGGGATTTATGGTCATCCTTCTCACCGGGAAAGTGAATTTGAAATAAAAGTGTTCTATGATCAAACAGTTGTAGAATCGCCATTTGGTGGTGGCTCCTACAATCCAGAAGAGATGGAAATGACCCGGAAGCATGTTCATTCAACAGAAGATGACTCTCAGGATGAAGAATCAGTCTTCTGGACTATACTGATTGGAATACTCAAGTTAATACTTGAAATTCTCTTTTAGATTTATAGGTAGGCAAGTGCTCTTTGGGTGTGAACAACACGGACAACTAAACAAAGGCTGTTCTTTGAGCATTAGTACTAACTGGTGTGTCCTGTGGTGGAAGGGAAGGGAAAATAAAGCCATAACTAATTTTGTATTGTAATCTTTTCCCAGAGCTACGCTGTAGCATCTGCAGTATTTTTACAATTCTCCCTTAACTGATCAGGGTCAAATACAAATGTTATAATTCACTGTGATTTTGAATAAAATTTATTTTCTGTATAAAAGATTTTAAGAAATTTAGAAATATGAATCTGCACCCAGTATTTCATTACAATATTTCAATTACAAATGCTACATAATTTTTCTTTTATTTAAAGAGTGGAAGTAGGACTAAGCACATTTTAAAAGACTACTGGCCTCTGGAATATAAACTTTTTTTTTTCAAGCAGAAGAGTGTTTTTATTACACAGTGTACTGGAAATGAAACTGAGTTACACATCTCGGTCTGAATCCTATTTGTTATTCCTAGCTAAAATTGACTTACTGAATCAGTTATTGAACAGTGAGTCAGAAAACAGGTAGGTTGCATTGACTGAATGGGTCTACTCCAATAATAGGCCATTGTTTTCACACTAGTACTTGTTTATGGCTATTTCCACACTAGACTGTTATAGCGCTATTATTCCACTTTCAACATCCTATGGAATCCCGGGGTTTGCAGTTTCGGGAGGGGCCTTTTGGCCCCTCCCGAAACTGCAAACCCCAGGATTCCATAGGATGTTGAAAGTGGAATAATAACGCTATAACAGTCTAGTGCGGAAATGGCCCAAAACACCTGTGTGGGAGACAGACATGTATCTAATCTGCACCCATAACTTGGCAAAGGGAAACCAGAATCGAAAAAGATCTCAAGGTTCATTTCAGCCAACCACTGCCAGTGCGGGCATCCACAGCTAAACCCTCCTTAGTAAGTGAAATAGTTAAACCTTGTTTAAAAGTCTCCAATAAAGGAGAGCTCACTACTACCAGGGCGGTCTGTGCCACTGTTAAACAGCTGAAGTTGTGTCTTTTCTTGAAATAAGCAATGGTAGTGCCATTGATGGGTTTAAGCATTTGTACCAAAGTACATTAACAGCTGTCTAGACTGCTGGTCTTGAGAGATCTAATTATTCCTTTTCATGTAGCTGGAAGGAAGTAGCGATTGTCCACGAGAAGGAATATGGTCTGAAGACGACAGGCTTTTTTCCCCCCCTAGAACATTTATAACGGCATCTTGTTCATTCAAACACAGCATTGTCAACTCGCTGTGCTACAAGATGCCTGTTAATTCTCTGCAAAACAATCTCCACCTCTCCAAGTGGTGCGAGTTGCTATTTTGTTTTTTGATAGCACTTCTCTTAATTGCCAGCTAATCTAACCCCTTCCTCAGAGCAGGACAAAGAACACAAGTGATTGCTATGCAATGTATCTGCTGTGCAGGTTTTTCTACATAAAAGTGACTTTTGTGTAGCTCTGAATCCTTTTGACAAATTACATGCGGACAGATAAGACAGAATATTTCTCTGCCTGGGACCGTCAATTACAAAGCAAAGCTATGAACAGGATGTATCCAATAATTTTCCCCACTGTACTGAAATTAAAAACTTTATTTGGTGAACAATGTCTTGAGTGGTATTTTTCCTTATACAGAGTGGTAGATAAAATAGCACCAAGTTTAGCACTTGTTTTTGTGCAGTTTAATATAGAATGTAACTGTTTTTATCCTTCTTTGCTGTTCTTCCCTCTTCTCCCTCTGCCCCTGGGGACTGGAGGCTGCCGTTCACAACAGTCACAAATCCAGCGACCTACAAAATCAGAGCTGTCAGTTAAAAGGAGACGAAATATCCAATAATATAAAAAGACTGCTGCAAGTGCTGGTTTGGGGCAAGGAAGGAAACAGGTGGGCACAATGGCTAGAATTCATGATCACAGTAACAAATGCATAACCTAAGGTTACACATCCATATGTGATTCATATTCATTATCCCTATAAAAGTCCTTCATTCCTGATCTAACGGGAGGCAGCCACTGAGAGCAACAAGGATCTCGTCTCCCGGTAACTGGGATACAGTAGACCAGTGTTTTGACAACTCACTGGTGAGTGATCTCTGGTGTGACAATCAGAAGCAGGATCCCTGTCTCAGTTCCTCCTCAGACTGGAGATCACTTGTGGGAGGGAGGTGGAAATGTCAGTCTGCTGCACCCTGATTGACAGGGGAACAGACTCGATCACTCACAGCAGCTGCTGGCTGGAAAGTCAGAATGGGGTGGGGGTTGGATCAGGAGACACTACTAAGTTAAGTAGCTGATCTAGAATCTTGGCCAATGTAAATAAGGTTGAAGTGCTGTGCACTCTTGCAAACGCATGTTTTGTTTTGGTCATGTTCAATCACACATGGTTCAGAATAGGGACCATTTTCATACAACCTTAAAAATATATTTCAAGAAAGCTGAGATTCCCCCCCCCCCCCGCTTTCCCAGTGAGGAGTAGAATCTTATTTCAAGCTTCTCAAATGGTACACTGATCAAGTTTTCTCTCGTGTGGGGGGTAAATGAGAAAGAGAGATGACACTGGCAAACAAGTTCTGCAAGAAATCTTGTGTGCTAGACCCTCCAGGGTTCTTTACTTGATAGAAACGATTCTGCTTCATTCCACAAGGATTCAGTAGTCATATCTTTAGCACTAAGTGTAGCCCTCAAGATTAAAGGTATACACTTAATTCATTCCTGGAAGTAAATTTCAGAGAAGTGGAAGCAACATACTGCTTAAATATTTCCTCTGAGGTAAATTTGAGTACTTTAGAACGGCAAAGTTCACAACACTGTCTGTATTCAGTGGAGAATTATGTTTAATATATAAGTAATTTGGTATAATTAGCATATTATAATTCCTGAATGGAAAAAAGAAAGTTTCCATTACGAGCACAGCAGGCTGTACCAGTAGCTACTTAAAAGTAAATAACTTGCTGGCTTTACTCGACTTCTTGTGTTTTTTCCCTCCAACTCTCTCACTATATACATACAGTGTGCTCTCCGTATGCGTGTAGGGTTCTGTTTCAGGAACCACCGCATAAGACAAAAAACACAAATGCTCATGCCCCATGTTTTTCAAAGTATGTAACATGTGCATGGACATGACAGCATTTGTGTGTGCATGTCACTGGCATTTTAAGTATAGGGAAGCAGCACTTTGTGTAAGATGAAGATTGTATACACAGAGACGGCAGTAAGAGAAGGTGCACTGGATATATATATGGTGTGAGTTGGAGGGGAGCATGTTCAGTTTAGCTGAGCAGCTACACCACAGAACTAATTTATTTGGTAAAAACACAACAATCACTTTAGAGTTGCTTTCACTTCAGTTGGCTTTTCAAATATTCTTACATCCTCTGGTTTGCATGTATACATTACAAAACCAGTCAGTATTGTGAACTTTGTTGGAAATCTTTTCTTTTTAGCCTTGGAAGTAGCCAATCTTGCCATATTTTCACAGGAAAGCAGTTTTACTTTCTTTGGTGCAGAAACCTGTTACAGGAAACCCTACATTTCAAGCAGCTTCCATAAACAAGAAATTGTCCACAGTTAAGTGTTTAAAAACACAACATTGTCACGAGAAGAAATATACGTAAAAAGCAAGGTTCCTACTCATTGTATGAAATGTTCATATGAGCATCTTTCCAGCAGAAGGTGAAAAGCAAACTTAGTCACTGTTAATTCTCAACCTTGGTTCAGTCTCTGAAGAAGATTAACTCTTATAATTACCTGAAGGGATAGCACCAAGCCCCACACAAAAGGTATGATAGCCACGGTCACACACGTCACAGAACATCATTTCCTCCTCATGGTGAGGCTGCCCACATATAATGCATGTTTTACACTCCATACATTGCCAAGGGTAGGTCTTAATTATCGCAACAAGCTCTGCAGACATGTCCAGACAGGAAGGATGGCCTAAATCAAAACCAGTGTCATTACAAGAATGGTCAAAACAGAAATAATTGAATGATGGATTACACAAAATATTCTGTGCCTTCCAATGTTTTTGAGATGCTAGCCAGAGTCCTGTATGGTCTTTGTGTATGTGTAACCCCTGTAGTTATAATGCTACAGTGAATTCTGGCTCAACCCCCTCCAATCCCTACTTACAGGGCAGCAACTGCTGCAATTGATGGGGATCTGTTCCCCTGTTGATTGGGAAACAGCTGGCAGCCATCTCCACCCCCTCGAGTGTCACAGACAGAAACAGCATCCCTGTTGCAACTCTTCTTAACATCACAGACTGCTTTCATGAGGAGGTGGGTGGGACCAGCATCCAGTTGTTTCCCGATAGGTGAGAACAAACCCCTGTCGATCGCAGCAGCTGCTGCCTGCTAAGTGGGGCTTGAGGATTTCCATGGTCCATACATGCCTCCTAAACTAGGGGCTACATAGGGACTGTGACAGTCATGAGTGCGTAACTCCAGATTATGTTACCTGGCATACAGGGTTCTGGCAGACAGAATAGCTTTAAAAATTGCCAAAAAAAGTTAATTTGATTCAGTATTTCATTTTTTTTTCCAACTGGCTTATCACTTTATATACTTAAGAGATATTTAAAGCAGATTCTGTTACTTACCACTGTTATCACACTGGGAGCAGTGTATAAGGGCTTCAGGCTTCCCTTTCTTGTTGGACTCCTTACCCTTCAGACAAATTCCACATATAGCATTTGGAATGGCCTTTGGCTGGAAGGGTAGAAGAGGGCTATAAATTCATTCCCGAAGAACTGATACACGTTTTTGCTTGTAAAAAGACGCTCCTGATTTTTATTTCTACAAATTAATGAACTTTTTCAGATGATGTGAATCAAAAGGGATGATGACAAATCAAGAAGCACTGATTATAACAATTAAAGAAACCAGGAAAAGAAATGAACAGACCAATATGTGCAAAGGGAACTATATATGAGTATTTTACAGACCGTACCCCAGCCCAAGAAAGCATACGCAAATCAAATTGTAATTTTTCAGAATGCTACATCACCTTTTACTTAATCTAATTTTAGGTATACCTGGCTAAGTAGCAGAAGTGCTAAGAAACCCTGCTAGGGAATTGCGAAGATGTGTATTGGGAAAATGGCAAGAGTGCCTGATGTGCACTGGAACCGATGTGCATTGGTGTGTGATTCACATCAACGTGTAATGTGCATCGACCACTTTGATGGCTTCACTATATAGTAAGATAACAGCAGTCTTCTACTGGATATGAATGTTGTGCAACTGCCCAGTTCTAATTTCTGAATATGTAAGTCCACTTATGGAGACACAACTCTGATACAGGATTCTGGGCACTGTGTTATTCTGCAGAAAGACAACAGAAAAGCGCTAAACCCTCTATTGTACTACTAAATAGGGATTTATTTTAAAATGATAGAACATTAAAGAAACCTAATGATGATTGGGAATGCCTAATTAATTATATGAAAGTTAGGTGGGAGAGTATGTCTGTAATAAGCATAGAGGGAAAATAGAAAAGAAAAATGGGAGAACGACTAGTAACTAGATAAAATTGGTAAGTTATCGAAGAAGGAAGGTTTCCTTTGGGACATATTAAAAACATTGAACATGTTGTGAGGGTAAAATTATATAATAGATAAGACAATGGAGCATCAGTTTTAACTATTTGGTTGCTGATGCTTCTTGTTAACTTTATAATTCTGTAACTTTTGCATTTTTATTAATATGTGATTGGTGTTGTTAAATAAAATGAAAACATAAATAGATTTATTTTATGAGAAAGCTGGCATAACATATAAAATTGAATTAAGTAGCAAGTTATATTATGTGTTGCATCAAAGCAATAGCTTTGCAAAAAACAGTTAACCAGTATACAAATGAAAGGTGCTGGTAATTTCCCCAGCTTTTTAGTTTCAGGGGGTTTTTTGGTAAAAAAAAAATACATGAGTATGTTTGTAGATCTCTGCGTTCCTGCTGGTTTTTATTATTAAAAATCACCATTTTATTATTAAAAATCACCATCATTATTTGCTCTATTATTTTAGGTATTTCAAGGGTTTGTTTTGTTTTTTTACATTTTGTGAATTGCCCAGTGAGCTTCATCTACTTGGCAGTTTTAAGAAATGCACTAAGTAAGCTTTTCAAAGTCAAACAAATGCTCATTTGTCCTAATCTTGCAAGGCAGGTCCTGAATGTGTCTCCGCCAAGACTCAGGAAGAAATCATCTCCCAGCGCTACAGACTCTTACGAATTGGCATCTGTTTGTATGAAGCTAGCCTTACACTGGAGGAAGTGAGCAAGCTGCAACTGGTGTTTAGTTGTGGGAAAGGAGAACGCCACCTGTTTCTCCCCAATTATAGCGCAACGCCTAAGCACACAGAACTGGCTTTACATCTTTACTCAACTGCGCTTCTTTGTCCCACTAATAATTGAACCTGCATATTCGGGTTGGCATCACACTACCCTGTGTTTGGTTCTTGCTCCTGACATGAGAAAAGAGATGTAACTCTGGAACAGGCTATGATTAATTATTATACACTGTGTGAATTTGCATAATTCAGCACCATTCACAAAGACTCTGCTTGTATCTTTAGCACATATGACATCAACCCCTATCTTTTTAAAGTACTCTGGATCAGTGGTTCTTAACTTTTTCCTTACCAAGGACCTCTTTAAAAACCTTTTGTTGCTGCAGACCACAAAGACTTAACTCAAAATTTAAAACCCCTAAAATGCATGAAATATTTATTTAAAGTTGCTCATCAGGGGTCTTCAAATTTGAAGAGAAGGGAAAAATAAATAAATGCACAAACCTCTATTATAACATTCTTATGGGAATGATTCTGTACTAATCTGCCATTCCTCCTTTCTTTCTATCTTAACTGTAAAAGCTTGTAATATTTCTTCAAGCCTTCACGGACCCCCTGTGAGGACACTGTGGCCCCCTGGAGTTCTATGGATTCCAGTTTAAGAACCGCTGCTCTAGATATTTCACATCAATTTCCAATCAACGCATATATGGCAGTTTTTTTAAATTACAAAAATTGAATTTTGGATGAACTGTATGCAATTCATAGGCCTATGTTTGTTGTCTGAATCACACTATCTGAATAAAAATCAGTGCAACAGTTAGATCAATTAAATTATTTGCACTGCTTTTCTTTTTGTTTAAATATGTTTTCATGCCAAAACTTAACATGTAACAGGAAACCAGTCATACTTAATTTTTGTATATTTTTTTAAAATTTGAACTATGTAGCCAGTGCAGCAAATGCATCAGCCTATTCATTTGCTTTGTCCACTCTCCACATCAGACTTTTTTTTTCAAAGTCACAAACGACATTTTGTTGGATAATCTGATATTCAAACTAGACTTCCGTAAATAACACCAACATCATTGGTACAAGCCTTTAGGTACTACCGGACAGACAGCAATTCTATCCCTTACATAGGCCAGGTATAGCTTGCAAATGTTGGTCCTCCTGTATCTGCATAATCAATATCTACTGGTCTATGAGAAATATTCAACTGCTGTTAAAGGAGGATATTCATGAGAAGGGAAACAAAGATGGTGAGAGGCCTGATAACCAAGTCCTAGGAGGAACAACTGAAAAAGTTGGGCATATTTAGCCTAGAGATGAGGCAACGTGACAGCCATCTTCAAATAAGTGAAGAGACCATGAAGCAATTTTGTTTTCTGCTACTCCAACGACTAGGATCTAAACAGGTTCAAATTACAAGAAAGGAGGTTTCAACTAAAAGTAAAGAAGAACTTCCTGACAGAATTAGTTGTCTGATAGTGAAACAGACTTCACTATTGTCAGTGGTTTTTCCTTTGTTAGAAATTTACCTATCAGCGATATTTGTAGTGGCAGATTGTGTCCACTGATGAAGCTGGATTAGATTAATTTTGCAACACCTTTTAAATCTATGATACCCCTACCTTGGTACTCCTTTCCATCTGATGTTGGCAACATGGAAGTTTACAAGTGTGACACTGCTTGCTTGGTATCTGAATGAGCATGGACAACAAGGAAACCAAACAGATCCCTATGTTCAAAAGAACTGTAAACTTGTGGGACTTTACTCAGCTAAGGAGGAACAGCTTTTCAAAAATAAGTTGTGGAAAGATTCTTCATGCCAGCCCTCCAAACAGTGGAATGCTAACGGATACACTTGCCAAATTAAGATGAAAGTACTCATATAGATTTACACTGGTCTACTTACTGTTATGTAATCAAGCATTGTTCTATAAACCAGATGTACTAAATGGACAGCAAATAAGTTATTTTGTACTCAAACAGAACTGATTACAAGGGAAGTGGGTCGAGGGAACCCTTTCATTATTATTTTTTTTACGTCTCAGCTCAAAATACTATTTTAGGTTCCTAAGAATCTGAAAGAACTAACAATTTCAGAAAAAATAAGTTACATGCTACTATGCCTTCAGATTTCTGAAATTATTAAATCTACATTTTAAAAACTAGGGCAGCAGGGTATGATAATTTGCTTGGCCTCCAGAGATTTCTTTAAACACCCACAAGGCATTTATAAATAGCTCTTTTTCAAAAAGATGACAGAGGCATTCATGAATAATTTTGCTTATTTATTTTTTCTTAAAAAAAGCATAGTCCACCTGTTTTATACATAAATATAAATCAAATGATAAAAGGAGTCTAACATTCACAAATATCTCTACAAAATAATAAATACCATGGAAGTGAAAACATACATATAAAATTTTCTAATGGCTATCCTACTCCTACTTGTATACCTTTTTATACCCTGCTCTGCCCAGCAAAAAGATTAAACCCTCATTCCTGCAGTGTTCATCCTACTGCACTGTTACATTCTACTGGTAAGGTTTCTTGTGTTTTAAGCTATATCAATATAGAGAAAACAGCAAGTGCACTTATCTAACCTTCTTACCATATTCATATTCTACTGCTATATGACAGTGTAAGCAAACCCTCTCTCAATCACCCCAAGCTAACCTACCTGTGAATTACTATTACTGTGTTGTGATATGTGCGGTCAATACTTTGACACAGTCTAAATACTGAACACTGCCCCAGTGAAGTACACTTACTAATAATGCTTCCCCTGGTTCCCAGTTCCAAAAACCAAAGAGTAAACAGCTACAACATACTCATTAAAAAGAACCTCCCAAAACTTGGAAAGTTCTCCTATTAAAATGACATACAAAGGAAAGCCTATTCACATTTCAAAGCAATTCAAGTGACATTAGAAAGAAATAAAAATGGCTTTGTGGGAACACTGGAAAACACTGACTGCCACATTGCTGTCCCTGTCAGCTTTCAACGGAACAAAAGAGGATGAGGACAAAGATTCCTACTATACTACATTTTAAAATTAAGGCTGCACACAAGCTGATTAAATCCTATCAAAGACACAGGGCCAGTTAAGAGGTCACATTTGTGGTTCAACAAACCATGGTTTGATGAAGCAATACCTAGTGATGACTGTTAATGCTTGGCTTTGGAGACTTCCTGATCTGTTAAACTATTGTTTTGATTCACAGGCTATGGGAAGCTCTGCATTAATGAACCAAGAACTCTTTTCTGAAACTGGGCAAGAAAAAGAGAAGCAAAGATGGAGGTGGTTGAGGGTGCTACCTGCTCCCAATTCAATAAACCATGGTTTGCTGGACCATAATGTAACAACTGAACTAGATAATTGGAATTTAAGCTGCTAGAATATGGCCAATCCTAAAAAACTAGAAAGCACATTGTGTTTCCAGAAATCACATGTCAGAAAATAAGGCTTTCCTGTTTTCACAGCAAATTAACGTGAATAAGAGAATTCTGGGACAGGGAGAATGGTGAGTGGGATGATAACAGGATTGCAAACCAGTCTCTTGCTGCATGCTTAACTTATCTAAGTGCAAATTTCCCTTACTCTTGAGAAAAGAATACTGTCTGTGCAATTACAACTGTCGGTCCTTCATCAGTCAGAGTAACAAATAATGGCTACCGAGGAATAGCGCATGAGGAACCATTCCCCCATTAAGAGACAAACAAATACTTAAAAGCTTAATAAAAAGAAACTTGCCTATTTAAAAACTGAAATATGCTAAGCCCACTTTAATGTCTGCTTTCCATGGCATATTAACAGTATGCTTGCATATCCTAAATGTTCTTTCAAATTTTAAAAATGAAAATTACCATCTAAAGATTACTGTAGGATTATACCTGGATAGTGAATGCAGGCCAATAAAAATATTATAAATATTAGGAGTTCCTGGGGACAGCTGCTAAGGCCCCATTTATATGTTTACTTAGGCACATGATGTATCAATACCTGTTACAGACAGTTTAGCAATCTCCAATGAAGTCACTAACATCTTAGTAGTTCCACCTAAAATATATAATGTGTTTAAAACAACTCCGACCTTAAACAGAGTCAGGTATTGTGAAGTGAAAGTTATGCAGAAGAATGAAAAAGTGCCACAATGGGGGAGCAGGGGAGCTGGCACCATAATATTCTCAAAGTAGTTTATACTGTCTTCCTGCAGCCAAAGCACTACAAAAGCCTCAATGAAATAAATGGAAGCTGCAGTAGAGCACCACAGCATACATTTCAAGGGGACTCCCAGAGAAGAACTCTCCAGTGCACTGCTGGCTCATTACTAAAATGCAGATAGTTATGAATCAACAGCTAGGAATCACTTGGATCCATTTTTAATCCAAGTGCTAATCCCACCACCACCCAACCGCCCCCCCGCAAAAAGAGATTTTCTCTTCAGGAGCCAAGAGCTTTAGCAATCAGTTCTTGATGTTGTACCTTCCAATGAAAGACCAGCTTAACATTTGCTACATGTCACAACCTTTGTTCACATAATACCTGAAGTTCAAAAATGCTACAATGCCTTCTCAAGCTATTTCTTTGGATTACATAAATTACTGGCATGTTTGATTCTGCAATAAAATAAACATTTTGCAATGTAAGTATGTAAAAATAGATGTGAAAGTTTAAATCTCTCACTTGCATCCCTTAAAGTTACCTCTGAAAAGAGATATGGGTGACACTTAACATTTCTGTAATACAGTCTGAAATCACATATTTAACTAACTTCCAGTAATTCCTGGAAGCTTTTTTCCAATGAAAGCTGTGGAACACTATTAGGAAAGTTGAGTAGATTTTGATTTTTCTTTTTAAAAAGCATTCAATGTATAAATTATGAAGTTGGGTAAGAGTTTACTGAATTTTAAAACTATGTTACTTGTGCTACACAACTTCTCAGACAAGATAGTACTAAATTACCTTTTCTCACAATTTAGAATCACGTTTCTTAACTTTCTTTCTGCACCTTTGCAATAAACATCCCTGCCATTCTAATCACAGTATGAAGCAAATCTTCCATTGGTTTCATGGAAACCAAATGGTTTAGTGCTTATTTTCCTTTACTTCAAAATAAAATTCCATTTGAAATAGGATAGTACATTTAATCCTAAACTGAAATTTCATCAGTAGTACTGATGGCTGAAATACTGAATGTGACAATCACCGCTTGAAAGACAGTAATTTCAAGTCCAGGGCAAGTTTAAGGTACAGAGATTCTGGACCTCTTTGAATAAGGTATCTTCTTCCTCGACTCTATTGGTGATGACATCAGAACAGTCTGGGGTCACACATTTCTCTGTCTTTTCACTGTATATATAACCATATATATAACAACTAAACCAATGGACCTTAGTTTTGAGTATGGGATCTTCTCTAGCTTTGTGATACAGAACCACTTTGTAAACCGTGTAGTCTAGTATCAGAAGTATTATCCTGCAAAGTCAGGTTGATTCCATTAGTTCTGAGTCCTAGCACAGCTCCTGACCTCCCCTAAATTAGGTTTTTTTCCCTACAAGCAAGCAACATTGTGCTCCTGAAACTTAAAAAAAAAGTATTCCAGCTTCCTACATATTAGGGCAATTTTGCTAAAGTTGCTATTAACAAATCATTTTCTAAACATTTATGTTTTTCACCTGGAAAATGTAACGCAATATATATTTATGCAATGCTTTAACTACACCGTATAGTGCCAGCCAAATGCCACACTGAGGAGCAAGCTATTTAAAAGTAAATCCCAATTTTATACTTGAAATGTAACTGTCTACCCTCGGAAGACAGTAAAAGAACAAAACCTCCCTTTCTGAAAACTGAGATGGGGAGGAACCTTTTTTTTACTTTTTTAAATGGGTTCTTCATGCTGCAATTGCTTAGGAACCAATTTGGGTACAGAAAATAAAAGCCACTCCACAGCCAAGGTAACAACAGTAAGGCCCCAAGTAAAATAAAGCAACAGGAAGTAAGGAAGCAAACAGGAATGCACAACAGGAGAGCAGCTAGTCAAGTATAGTAAGCAGAAGTTCCATATTTCTGAAAATCAAAGTTAAATGTTTCAAGGAGAGAGGCTGGTCAGTAAAGAAGCTGAGTCAGGGGCTTTTTTCTTCTACCTTGTACCCAGGAACCGATTTGGATACAGATCGTTTGGAACCCTCTTTTCTTGGAGTAGAATTTCTTTCTCTTGTTTTTTGTCTTCCCTGGAGAGGTTCATCCTGATTTTCCAGAGGGCATTCGCCTTCAGAGACATTGCCAGATGAATTGTCCTAGAGCAAAAACACCATAATTGTATTTGTTTGCAGTGAGACAGCAAAGAACAAAAAGACCTTTCTAAATTTTGAAACCATATTTTTATGTAAAAGGACAGGACGTTTGTTCGCTACAAGGGTCTCCAATGAAAGGAATCATAGTCCGACCTACAACCCATTGATCTGTCAATGGAGTATCAGGTATCACACATAACAAGCTGGGAGAAGGGCAGACAATCAAAACAGGTGTCTTATTGGTTCAGATTCAACCCAACACCAGCAAAACAGCAGTTCCTAACAGCAAAGAATTTCCAATTTTTTGTCACCAATCTATGAACAGGTTTATGGTGTCTTAAGCTGCATCCCCTACTTGTTTGGAAGTAACAGCAAGCATACACATGACAATACGATTTTTTAAAGTTTCATCTGATTTAAGTTTATTAATTATTATACAGTTAAAATGTTGTAATTTTCAGAAATATAAAAATTAATTGCATGAGCATACCGTAATTCAGTACTTATGTTCAGAGATGGGAAAATCAGTTTGAATTTATCAGTCTGCCATGCAAATTACTGGCTTGCCATGTTTAATTCACCAACTGTATAGACACAACTAGCTCACCAAACTGATTCACAACATGATTCTCTATATCTTGTATCCACCTGCTAGGGAAAAGGAAACACACAAACAGATAGTGTTTTAGCTCACCGAGTTGCCCTTGACTTTCCGCTTTTCATCTCCTTGCTCTTCTGCATCGTCTGAATCTCCATCACTGTCCAAGGCAGGCAGCTCTGGATCTAAGGGAGGCTCATAAAGAGCTGTATTTAGCGGCAAATATCGAAGCTCATCTGGAGAGTATCTGGAGTGAAGTAATTATTTACAATGTTAAATGTTTACAATGTTACAATTTACAATGCTAATTTATCAATATATTTTGTTAAGCAACTGCATAGTGACCAAAAATACAAGCTAGCTGAAACTCAAAAGTACTCCTCTGTGATTCATAAAACTGTATCCAAAAAGTCTCAGTAACTGTGTAAATAATGTGTGTGCGCATATATATAACATTTATACTTTAAAGAGTATAAAATATACATTTTAAGTGTAAAAACTTCATACAGTGTAGATATGCCATTAAAATACTTGACTATATTGCAAACAAAAGCCTAAGTGTATTATGATAAAGGTCAGAAAAGAGTTTAATGGAGCTTAAGCCCAGATAAGTATATTAGATGGCTAACATGCACATTTTATATTGAACTAGCATACCTTTGTGATCCGATTCACACATGCTTATGTATATTTAACAATACAGAACTTATGACAGAAGACTAACAATCCAAAAAAGTAGTATTTTGTATAGAGCTCTGAAAAAAAAAATTGGACTTCTGTTCCCAGAATCTTCTAGCCAGCATGGAAGCAGCACTGGCTAGGAACCTGTGAAAATTGCTGTCTAAAAGATAACTCGTCCAGGCTCTGGTTTCTAGACCACTGGCCTCTCCCATACTAAGAGCCCAATACTGTGCGCTGAATCTAGCTCCTTTCAGAATACTAGATGTTAGGGAGAAACCAATGAATTCAGAGGATGCACAGTTTCAGAGGACCTGATTGTCAAATGGGTGCAGAACACCGAACCTGACAGGACTTTTGAACTAGTCCAACAAGGTAAAACTTATGCTCGATGGTCTAACATTACAACTTTACACTTTTTATAGAAAGCAACTGCTAAACTAGCTTTATCAAAGTATCACTCAACAAGTATCACATTCCTTTATTAGGTAAACTTTTTAAAAGCTGTGTTTTCTTAGCAGTTTTTGTGAACTACATTCCCCCAAAGCAAATGCATTTCATTATCATACCTTTTATAATATTCCTGAAACTGGCCAGGTATGAGGGCCACAGGATAAGGACTAACTTTTGTCCTTTCTGTAGGTAAGATTTTATATTTCCCTTGAGGCACCTGGATAATCTGCATTGTTAACACAAAAATAAAGGACTCATTTTCCAGCTTTTACAAACTGATGTGCTTTCTATAACAAGATGAAATATTATCAGTAGCATGAACTTGTCCACACATTCCCATGTACAATGTACAATTTAAGTGTGGGGATATGCATGAATGATCCAATTTCCACAATCCATTACGAGCCAAGAGTAGCTCACACAACAGCTAACTAAAATCTCTGCATACCAAAGTCAGCATCCACATTCTGTGTGTCCTCACACATGTGCAAAATAATCTAATCTGACCCAGGGTGTTTATGTACAGTTACATTCAGGTTATTTCCCAGACCACATGGTCTGGCGTATTCACAAAGGGGCATTTGCACAAAGGGGTATTTGCAATTTGCCATTCCACATTGTAAAATATTGGCTAGCAGTTGTCTGAAGCAGCTTGAGGAGAGAAGAATCAGGTGAACTACACCCTTAATCTTAGTTTTCTTACATTATCTGTGTGGCTGGGGAGAAGGCAAGGAAGAGGAAAAGCATGATTCCAATGTATGCGAACAGGTAAAGGTTTATAGAATGTGACTGTGTTTTGCTATGTGTGCTGATGTTTTCATGTGAAAACTACCATATTTTCAGTCACAGCTATATACAAAATAAAATATAAATAATGCATTTATAATTAAAATGCCCTCAGCTGAAATTCAATAAAGCAATATTGTTTATTAAATATTCTCCTTGCTTTCATAAGCAAAGGAAACACAGTTTAAATGGGGTAATACATTAATAAGAAAAGGTAGCTGTAGATAAAAAGCCTTTGGCTTTATCACTGATATCAAAACTGACCTAGCTTGGTCCTCATTAGTACTTGGATAGGAGACTGTTTAGGGACACCTAAACAGGGTACACTGCCTCAGAGGCTTCATTGGCTGAGAAGCAGTCAACAGGATACATAAATAAAGTAACATTTAAAAAACATCAGGGCACAGAGAGGGTGTGTCCACAGGGATCTCACTCTGAGTGACTTCTAAACCCAGACAAAGTAACAGCCAGAATGGCACAGTGGTTTGGGTATTGGACTACTAGGACCCTGGAAACCTACTGGGTGACCTTGGGCAAGTCGCACTCTCTCAGCCTCAGACAAAGGCAAAATCCCCCCTGAATAAATCTTACAAAGAAAAACACATCATAGGTTCACCTTACGCAATGCTGGAATATTACTATTTATACCAATCAAAATCTTAAGAGTATATTCCTAACAACTACATATCAACCTAACATCCATGTACATGTACAGAAGGAACTCTGTAAGATTTTGATTGGTATAAATAGTAATATTCCACCATTGCTTTATGTTTTTTGGGTCCCTTCTGTGGGCAGTAGGTTCACCTTACAGTCACTGTAAATCAAAAACGACCTGAAGGCACACAACAGCAACAAATTCTAGACTGATGGTGAAAACCAGCTAAGTCCTAAAGATAATATTTTTGCTCAGAAAAAAGCTGGGCTTTAAAACAAAATGACACAATTGTATCCAGTGATGCCACTTTACCAACACAAAGCTTCTCCATGGAGAAGCTTTTATCATCATGTCAAATCCAATACTTTGATTCCATTTGTACAATCCACTGCACAGTTACTTCCCCAACTTATTATGACTTCACTTTGTACTTGTACTTTCCTCCCTACTGTAACACTGGATACAACCATGTGTCTCCCCCAAAAAACCACACCTGACATCTTTACCAAAAACAAGAAACTACCTATAGTCATTTGAGAAAGAAAGTTAAGCCATCCTACATGTGTCTGTAAATCAAAATACGCCCTTCTTTCTTCCATTCGTTCACGGTTTAAGTTGCTGTTGAACTCAGCAGCTTTCTTGGCAGCTTTCTTAATGTATTCTGGAACTTTACTTGCTTCAACTTTTTGCGTGTTCTGCTGTTGCATTTGCTGAAACAAATTTTTGTTGCCGTTAGTTCACAGCTTGTAGAAACTTTGCATCCTAGAAGACACTTAACATCATGCTCTGTCTTTAAAGATCTTAGAGAATCACATCTGAGGGTGTACTCACAGAATATTCTTTGTAATGGTCAGTTATTCGTTGGCGTTCTTTCTCTTGAAGTATGACAGAGTATTCAGCATGTTTGGCAGGGTATTCTTTAATCATGAGATCAATTACTTCATCACTGCGTAAGGCTGTTAGACCTAGAGTACATCAAACAATTACTTGGGTGATTTTGTTAAAAAAAGGAAGCAAAATTAAGGACTTTGTTACAGTGCTATCATTCCACTTTCAACATCCTGTGGAATTCTTGGGTTTGTAGTTTTGTAGTTTACTGAGGCGAAAGAGCTCTCTGGCTGAGAATTCTAAATACCCTTCTCGGAACTGCAAACCCCATTATTCCACAGGATGTTGAAACTGGAATAATAGCACTGTAACAACGTGGAGCAGAAACAGCCTTAAGTCTTTTTTTAAGGTTTGCAAGCCACCGTAGGTTAGAGTGGTGGTTTTTAACCTTTTCTTTACCACAGGCCCCCTTTAAATATCTTTTGTTGCCAAGGACCACCAAGACTTAACTCAAGGTGGCTTCCAGTTGTCTGTGTGGTAGCAAGAAATGTCACATGCTTTCTCTCAGGCACACAGAGTCATTTGCTTGCATTTTCTCACCACACACAGAAGTAGCTGGTGCTGAATACAGTTTCTGCTATCAAATAGTTTCATAACTTTTGAAAAGTTTGAGATATTGTAATGAAAATTTGAACAAATGATGCCTGTCACAGGCAAAAGATTCCTGTTCTTTGAGATGAACATATGACTGTCTGTCTGTCTGTCTTCCTTCCATTCATTCATTCACTCATTCTATTTTAACTGTGAAAGCTCATAACATTTCTTCAATACTTTGTGCCCCCCCACAACCAGGTTCACAGGCCCCAGATTAAGAACTGCTGGGTTACAGCATCAGAACAAGCAAACATGTGTTTGCTAACTGCACACTGATCCAAGCAATTAAAGTTGATGGCATGTCAGAAATAAGTTCTAACAGACAAAGCATGCATTCTGGATATTTGCCTGTTTCCTTCCTCCCCCTCCAAAATGTTCCCAAGCCACTTTCCAACTGTCCCCAAAAGGTTTTCAGTACAAAGGCAAAAATACAGTTAAAACTCCACTGCAATGAGGTCTGAAGCCCTCTGGACTGAGCAAGCTTGTTTCAATAGTCTAGCGATAACCTGTATTACATATGTTTATGTACTTCATGAAAAGAAATAAAAATACCTTCTTGGGTCCTCACCTAAAGTACATTGTGTTTCTGTAATGACGTTTAGTTCTCTGAGGTAGAGTTTCTCTTTGTGAGATAGATCTCGTCTTTCTAAATCTCCAGGAAAAGGGGAGGAAAAGTGGTAAAAGAAAAGGAAGTGTAAAGGATTTTTGTAAATATAGCTAGACTTAATTAAGTTATACTTAATTCATTAAATTTCCTTAAATAACATGTATTAAAAAGCTGATACTACTTTCTTGGGAAACAAAACTAATACCTGTGCAGGAAACACAGAACCATTTGCCTTCCCTAAACCTGACAAACACGTTTGTCTGGGATGAAAAGCAGTTGCTTTCCTGAATCTACTTTCCTTCAAACTTAAAGAAAAAAAGTGACTCTGCTTACACAGAAAGGAGTGTAAATTCTAGAAGGGCCTCTGCTTGAATTAAGAACAGCTTCAAATGATGAAACAGGCAGCAGCATGAGAAATGTGAATGAGTTTCCATTCATATCCAACATATGAAATATGTACTCACTCCAAAATATGTACTCCAAAATATGTGTGGATGTGAGATTACATACAGACAATTGTTCTCTGCTGTGTCCATCTACCAGGAGAACAGACACTGCTGCCAAAAAAGTACTCCCTCTGCAGCTATCCTAAATCTGCCCCTGAATATGCGGGACCTTCCAGATCAGATCTGGGGGTATACAGGAATGCAAAGTGAGTCTGCTTGCACAATATTAGACAGAACCCATTAGCACAGGTAGCAAGGGAAAAATATAAATTACTGGTATTTCCTCTTTTTTTAATTCTGACACAAACCTGGGCCACTGGATTATAAACCACCTCACCAAATTTCCACATGACATACTTTCATCGAATTAGAATATTTTTGAAAGAGCTCAGAGAAAGAATCTTCTGGCAGATTTTTTTTTCTTTTGCCAATTAAAAATCTTTTTAGTTGTACAAAGTTCTTCACAACCTGTTTAGCATCCATGCCCAGAGCCACATTAAGAGGACGATCCTTATGGTTCCCTTGTTAACAAACAAGTAACCTGAGCTTAAAAGAGAATGACTAGCTCATAGTTACCAGCAATCTGAGGAAATGAAGCAGCTGCTACTACAAAGAGTAAATAGAAGATGACCTTGATTAATTTTTTATTGAGGTTTCAAGGAATGAAAATAAAACCTCGAAACTTTCAGACACTCAAAACATCCCCTTTCAGGAACCTAAATGCCACAGAATTATCTTTTAAAATACTTATTTCTTTTTGAGAAATAGCTGCACAATGAGAAAAGAATGAAAAGCTATATAGTCGGACCTCCACATTTGCAGGTTTAACTTTCACAGATTTGGTTATTTAAGCATTTCTTCCACCTTTGCCCCCCAACCTCAAGTGTGTCTTTTCTGGGGCAGTCTTCCCTCTCAGTGGCTCTGATCAGCCTGTGCAGCCCTTTAAAAGCCTGCTGCTAGTCCTCCTCCTCCTCCACCAATCAATGCCTGGCCAGCTAAGGATGACACAATGCCCGATTTTTTCAGTACCATAAACCCTCTTCCAATGCCCCCCACATACCAAAGGAAGGAGATGGGTGAGAGAGGAAGTGCAGGGCCACCAAGCTGACCCACTCCCTTTCCCTCTCCTTTCCCTAACTGGTGACCCTTCTGCACTACACTCTTATAGCCAGCTGGCCCCTCCCGAAACTGCAAACCCCAGGATTCCGTAGGATGTTGAAAGTGGAATAATCACGCTATAAGAGTGTAGTGCGGATATGGCCTGGGTTTGGATCCCGGGTGCCCATTCTCCCCACCATGCCTCAGGCCTCCTTCCACAGACACACACATTGATATTTGTGATCTTTCCCACTTTTGCGGGGGTCCTGTGCCCCTAACCCTAGCGAAATATAGTCTCAGAGGTAGCTTTATGAATTCTACAGTCTACAGGAAAAAAAAATCATATAGGGAGTAATGGGCAAATAAGCACTCACACATTATCATAGATACTGAGAAGCCATCTTCACAAGAGAATAATAGTGCACCCCGAACTCTATGATCTGAACATGGGAGCAAGTCATTGGACCCTGCAAATAGGTCTGAGTATTTAAAAGGTATACACACATTTTAATATGTAACATTTCATCTATAACATGAATACCTGGATACTTTCTCTTAAAGGAGGTCACACCCAAATATTCACTGACTTGCTCTTGAAGCATGTAGTATTCTCCTGTTTCATCAGGTGGCCATTTATATTCTATCAGGTTTTCAGCTGGAAAGTAGCTAAAGCTAAACACAGAAAGATCAAGCTTGTAACAATCAGGGTCTGACTCCACGTATGGCATTTTATCCAACATGCAGGCCTTCTTGTGTTGATATTGTTCTCTATTCAGGTTGTAAACCACTTAGGCAACCTTGGGGATAGGCGTACCAATGTTCTAAATAGACAAATCTATAAATATTGTTGTCCTTTATTAGAAATGTAACCTCATGTACTATGATTCAACCATTAGATGTTAAAATGTCCCATTTTGTGTCCAGTTTCCTGATGATGACTTCTTTTTTGTTGCTTTGTTACACCAAATTTCAGTTTTCTAGCTAAAGTGAGAATAGGTCAACCACTCTAGAATATACTTCCACAGGAGAAAAGCACCAGTGTCCTATTTAAAGATTCTTGTAGTGACCATCTTTGATTACATGTACACCAAATTTCAGGAATAGAGTTTATGCAGAAACACTCTAAGACAGAGCTTTCCAAACTTCTCATGTTGGTGACATAGCTTTCAGACATGCATCATTTCATGACACAGTAATTTCAGTTTTACTAGCAAACCAGGGGTTAAACTAACCCCTTATCAAAGATATAGACACATACATAAATCGTAATAACAAAATCTATGGGGACACAACATATCTCATGAAAACCATTCACATATTTTTAAAAATATATGATTTATAATTAATAACATACATTCCCAAGATTGTAGGCGACACACCTAAACACTTCAGGCGACACACTAACATGTTGTGGCACACCGTTTGGAAAGCCTTGCTCTAAAAATACCAGTATCTTGTGAATAAGCAAGCAAATCCAATGAGGCTCAAACGCTTACAAACTTTACGACTGAATTTTTATTAATGCATTCAGGAGTTTGTTGGAAATATATATATATATACTCCAGCAACCTAGAGAAAATATTTTTTTAGAAAAAACAGTAATACCTAAGATCTTGGCTTGAAGTTTCACAACTTCGTGAACTGTCCCCTGAGCCCATCCGTCGTCTTTTAGATGGTTGGCTGCCATCATTCGAATTTTCTTCTGTATCATCCTGAGACAAGAGTACAAATATTAAAATGCTGAAACCCCATAATACACTCATCACAGATGTTCAGTATTAAGCTTTTATATTTTAAAGCTCCAAACAGCACAGGTTCTGGTTACATTAGAAACATAAATCAAAAATCTCGCTCTAAGAGCCACATGTATTTTAACATTAGGTGCCGCTAAGGAGATTGCTTGTTTCTTCTATCATATTAGAAAAAACTGAAGGAATTACTTGGGCAACAATATTTCCAGAGATGCCAACAAATGGGAACCCAGTCTAAGAGGAGAAGAACTGCTTCAGGATTTCTGAAAATATCACAAAGGATGCTGCAGTGGAGTGCACTTTTTAGATCACACACGGACCACATATCTTTGGTCATACATTTCTGGCATTCTGTGGCAGTCAGGTGGGGCAGCAAATGACCTTAGGGTAGACCTGAAGGAAAGCATACTACTATATAAGCATACAGTGAAGCTGAACTCCCAAATAAGCATGAAGAAAATCCCACTCAAATTAATGGGATATACTTCCCAGAAAGCAGGTCTGGGCAGGTTTTTACCTAGACTCTAGACACACCACCCAGTGCCTGTTCACATAACTAGCTCACCAGGATTCCAAACTGTATCTTCTTTTATTAAAAGTCCCTAGCCTTTCTGGAATCTAAGATATGGGGGAACTATGAGGTCACCAATCTACTCAACTGTTCTGTAAAAAGCAAGCATGGTACTGCCTGTTAATGTGTCAAGCCAATAAGTCACCGACATTTTCAGGGCCTAACAGTTTTGTAACTGTAATGCGATCCAATTATCTCTGTAGTGCAAATATTTTCAGCCCTGGCTCTAACAAGCACAAGGATGTTTCCATCCATCTCAACAGATCAAGAACCCCCTTTCGTGTTACTTTGTCTTTCAGCCTGCAGTCCACCTTATATCCACTTACCCATGGGTAAAACTAACTACTGAACTCAACACCACTTACTTCTAGGTAAATATTCCAGGACTACATTGTTAAGTGATTTTTTAAAAAGAAAGCAGCTTCACATCAAAGACAGGGTGCCTTCTTTATATGTTCAGAGACAACTGGTGCCATGGGATGGCTTCTGAAGACAAAAGTTAGTTCTCAATAAGACACCAAAGGGACCTGGGGGCTCTCCCACTTTTGCTCTCTTTTGCTTGCCTCTTCCACCTCTCTTTTCTACCCACATCTCTTCTCTTTCCCTCTTCTCTTAACCTCAAGATGGTGATACTGCTGGTACTGCAGCGCAGTGTGGCAATGGGGAGGCAGGAGGCATTGTGTGAAGGAAGGACGTGCAATGTAAGGTGAAACAAGGGGCAGGAGATGGGTGGGAGCTGTAGTGCCAAGGCAAAAGGGAGACAGCTGCCACAACCCCGCACGAGACAAGAGGGAAGAGAAAGGTGGAAGGCATGAGATGCAAGGAAGGAGTGGTAAGGCGAAAGAGGAAATGGGAGGATAGTGGCAGGGCACAAGGAAGATAAACATGGTGATAAGGTGGAAGATAAGGAAGGTGGGAACCACAGTGGCACGGTGTGAGGTATGGTGAAGCAAGTGGGATGAGAAGGAAGAAAATGCCATGGCAGGGTGTAAGCAGCATGAGAAGTAGGGCAACACAAAGGGGAAAGAAAGAGAAGTGAATAAGAGCCAAAAGCACGGAGCAAAGTGTATCGGAGTTACAGGCAAGGCGAATGGGATCCAGTCACAGGCTTAGTTCATTACATTTCCACTCTATCTTCAGGCTCTGGGACAAGCATGCTGGTGCAAAACATTTGAGTAGCAGCATCACACCCTCTGCCTCACTTACATTTATACACTGCTTAGTAGCCCACCAGCATTACAGAGAAGAGTGTGAGGAGACCAGGGCTCCCTTCATGCTACATAATTATAGCCCTAACTGCCATAGCAGCATCCTGTGGAATCTTGAGATTTGTACTCAGGTGTGAGACGCTAGAGATCTCTGATTGAGAATTCTAAATCTTGCTTCCAGGGTTCCACAGGATGTGGCATGGCAACTAAAGAGGAATCATAGTGCTGTAAGCGTGCAGTGTGAAAAAGCCCTTGAATTCAGCTATTGACGTTTTCTGCTAGTACTACTATTGCATCAAGATGCTATAGCTGAACGGCAAAGCACCTGCTCTATATGCACAAGCTAAGGTTGCAATTGGATGAACCTGGTCACAAACAGTCTGGAAAACAAAATCACCTGGACTTCCAGGGACAAAAGCAGGTCCAGGAAAAACTGTGCATTTGCTTTTCTGGAGGATTCCAATCACACTTAAGTGAAGCTGTGCATTTATACAACTCCTCCAGTCTGGGGCCTCTCCACACTACACAATTATAGCACTTTAACCTCCACCGCTGCAGTCTAAGGAATCCTGGGATTTGTAGTCTGGCTCTAAAGCTCTTTGGCTGAGAATTCTAAATCCCCCCCAAACTGCAAATCCCAGGATTCCACAGGCTAATGTTGCCATAGCAGTTAAAATGGAATCACAGCACTGTAACAGTATAGTATGAAAGGGACCCTGGTGCTTGCACACTGAAGGAAACCCATATGTGCTGCCAGAGGATTAAGATCTGGGGCAGGGTAAGTCCTTCTCTATGTCCCACTAGTTTGTTTGTTTGTTCATTTGTTTATTATGTTTGTATGCTGCCTTTCACTTGGTATGGAACCCAAGGCGGCTTCCAACAACAAATTAAAACATCAAACCATTAAAAACAATTAAAAACCATTTTAAAACCTAAAACAATATCCAATTAAAACAAGTTAATAAATAAAGCTAGTGAGATCAATACACCCTATTGAGGGACTTTTCAGCCATGGCACCCCAACTGTGGAACACCATCCCAACCAGAGGCTCAACACTCATGTCATTTAGGCACCAAGTTAAAAATAAAAAACTTGGCTGTTCATCAAAGACTTTGGGCCTCATTAACTCATCCCAAATGCAGTCTACAAAATCATTGTTTTTTAATTAAAAACTTTTAAATCTAGTTTTAACTTACTACTGCAGTTTAACACGTTTTTAGCTTAATTATAGTTTAATCCCTTTAAAGTGAGTGACTTGCGTTCACGCTTTGTGTAAGCCGCCCCGAAATCTCTGATATAGGATGGGGCATGAATATTTTAATTAATCAAATCATACGGAAGTGGTACGGTAGGGCTGCAAATGGGAGACTGCAGCGGGATGAGCGCTCTTCCTCCCGCCCGCCATCCAAGGTGCGGAGAGGGCAGAGCTCCCTTGGAGAGCTACGGTTTTCCTCCCTAAGGAGAGGGAGGCTTTAAGCCAGCAACACAAGAGCGGATAAAAAAAAAGCGCCATCCCGCCCGGCGAGTGAGAAGGCTCTCTTCCACCGCCATTTCCTCCGCCCCCGACCATCAGGCCCCCGAGGGGATTAAGGGGGCGCCCGAAAGGGGCGGACCGCCGCCTTCCGTCCACCCGCGGCGGCCCTCCGCCTTGCCTCAGCGGGCGGAGAGGGAGGGGAGCCCGGGCGGCGCGGCCCCGCGAAGGAGGCGCCCCGAGAGGCCCGACCCGGAGCGCGGCTGCGGCGCCTGAGAGGCAGAACGGCCGCGGTTCCCTCTCTCCCTCCCGCCGGCCCGGGGGTCCCCTCCTCACCTTCAGAGACTGAGCTCCGGGCGTGGCCGGGTCGCTGTCACACACCCGCGGGGACAGAACGGCCGCCATCATCATCACTGCCGCCGCCGCCGCCGCCGCCGCCCCGGCCGCGGTTAGGAGGGGCTCGAGGGACCATTTGTCGCTCCCTCCCCCCCGCGCGCGCCCCCCCCTTCTTCCTCCTCCTGCTCCTTCTTCTTCCGTCGGCCTCTCAGTGTCCCAGAGCGACGTGCCCACAGCGCCCTCTGCGCCTCGGGGGGTGGTAGCGCAGCAGTCGCAAAGAGCCTCTCGTGCTGGTGCCGCGGGGAAATCGGCGACCAGCGGGATCTGCGCGTGCGCGAGGCGGGCGGGGGCGTTGTTAGAGCTTTGGGGCGTTTGTGCCCTACCATGTTATGGCGCTATCGTTCCACTTTCAACGTCCTGTGAAATTCTGGGTTTGTAGTTTCCTGAGGCCCAAGAGCTCTCTGGCTGAGAATTCTAAAGGCTCCTCCCTAAAACTGCAAACCCCAGGACTCCATAAGATGTTGAAAGTGGAATGATAGCACTGTAACAGTCTAGTGCGGAAATGGCTTTTTACTCGACAGCTCTGGAGACCAGGCTTTGAACCCCTTCTCTACCATGCAGAGCCACTGGGGCGTGGTGGGGGGCAAGTCACATTCTCCGATCCTCAGCTAGGCAATGGCGAGCCATCTCTGCGCACAAATCTTGCCAAGAAATCCCCATGATAGGGCTGCTTAAGTCAGAAGCAGCTTGGAAGGTGCTCCACAACAAACAGTGAGTAATGTGAAAGGTCTACTCATAAGAGTTATATCCTCCTTAACAAAGCCTCTGGCAAAGAAGCGTCTTCGCATCTCAGAATTGTGGAGTTGGAAGAGACCCCGAGGGCCATCTAGTCCAACCCCCTTCTGCCATGCAGGAATGCACCATCAGAGCACTCCCGACAGATGGCCATTCAGCCTCTCTTTAAAAACCTCCAAAGGAGGAGACTCCACCACACTCCGAAGCGGCCAATTCCACCCTGGAACTGCTCTGACCATCAGGAACTTCATTCTGTGCTTAGATGGAGAAAGCGGGAGGAGGAGAAACTGGGACATTTTAAAGGCAGCTGGAAAAATTGGATGACAGAGGATTAATTTGGACTGTCCCTGCCAAATTGGGACGGTTGGAGAGTATACATTTAAAACCAAGTAAGGTATGTCAAAGTGCTAATGCTGTGTAGCAGTTTGGGCATTGGGCTATGACCTTGGAGACCAGAGTTCAGTTCCTCACTCAGCCCTGGAAACCCACTGGGTGACCTTGGGCATGCTGCTCACTCTCAGCCCCACAAACCCCCGTGATAGGTTTGCCTCGGGATCACCAGAAGTAGGAGATGACTTGAAGGCATCAACAAGAAGAAGAAATTCTCATATTAAACCCAAACAAAATTAAAACCATTTAAAAGCATTCAAAGGAGCACCAGCTCCACCATTAAAAACTCCTCAATAGTTGGTGGCCAAAAATATGTCTAAATAAAAAAGTCTTTGCCTGCTAGTAGAGAGGGCCCAGGCTAGCTTCCTGTGGAAGAGAGTTCCACAGCTTTGGAGCAGCCACTGAGAAGGCCATTTCTTGTGACTTCCCAAATGTACCTGTTAAAGGGTGTGAGACAGATCCCTTTACCCAGGCTGGTCCTAAAATTCCAACCCCTGGGAATCCAACCCCTCACGCTGCCCTTGTTTCCCCAGCTATTCCTTTGTTGAATTGGGCTGCTAGGGTGACTCCTTTAAGTGTAGACTTGTGGCTGTGTTGCCTTATAGGTTCTTTACTTTTGGTATGCATAGCCTGACTCCATTTCAGGCTTAATAGAGAGCCAGGTTTAAAAACAATGTTTATTGAACACAGAAGAGGAATATAATAATCTTTACTAATGTATATATATCAAGTTCCACACACTCATAGGCTGTGATGTAGACTCGAGTCAGTTGACTCGGAATCAAGTCGACCTTAAGTCACTTCAGTGACTCGACTGGGTCTTGACTTGGCAAAAATTATACACTGACTCGACTCGACTTGAGACTTGCATATTTTTAGTGGCTGACTTGCTGCCCTTGGTTCAGTCACATAACACATTCATACGGAAACCTTACAACTTCCTGGTCACATGACAATCTGTCTCAAGCCCAAAGTGTGGACACATTTTTCAGAGGGAACAGCAAATGGGCTTGAGGTCTGCTCAGCGACCTTTCCCCCCTTCATATAGGAGGAGCTTTCTAAAACTTTTCCTAAGAGCAGAAAGCAAGACTCATGCCCAGAGTGCAGGGTGTGTATCTCAGAGGGGAACAGAAAATGTGTTAGGCAGTCGTCTTGAGGAGGAAGGATCCTTCCTTCTAAAGCTCTTGAAGCTTCAGTAATGGGGAATAGGAAGGATCCTATTCCCCACTATTGAAAAAGCCTCCAGCTTTGCAAATGGGAAGTAAGAAGGATCTTATTCCCTTTTCCAAAGCTGCAGATGGCAACATCACAAAACTAGAGGGCTGACTCTACTTAAATGGTTAAAACTGACTTTATTCGACTTTGTCCAGAAATTCTGGAATACAGGTTGGGGTATAAAGTTGGCTCCCAGACTAGAGACTTGACTCGAGATTTGACTTGAAAGTATCTTGCAAGGACTTGAGACTTGACTTGAGACTTGAAGGTAGAGACTTGAGAGTTGACTTGAGACTTGGAGTAAAAGTCTTAAATACCTCAACTGCTTATAGGTAGTTTTCCTGTTCCAGTCCACAGTCCTGTCTCTTTCAGAATCTCACACACCCTGTCTCTTCCAGACTGTCTGTCTTCCTCTCAGGCCAGCCTTTGCCTTTTTTTGAGATACATTCGATTTCCCCACAGTCCCTTCTTCAGAGCCACTCTGAGCTACAACCGGCTGCCCGCGTGCCATTTTGCCTCATGCCTTCTTCCTAGGATGGGACTGAGAGAAAGTCTTCTTAGAACTTGGGTATGTTCGTATGGGGAGATGGCGGGTTTAAGAGATTCTGGACCCAATCCATAGAGGCCTTATAGGTCATAACAGCCCCTTTGAATTGTTGCTGCTCAGCTCTCTTTCCTTTTACCACTCTGTTTTAGGCAAACCTGTGCGGTAACCATGCTTTAGTGGATTGAGCCTTCTTACTGTTTGTGGATGTTGCAAAGCATGAGACATTCACCATATAACTTCACTTCAGCATGTAGTAGCTTACAGTGCCAGATGTTTTTCAGTTACAAGAGGGTAGATTTCACCTGAACATTAGAACGAATTTCTTGACAGTAAGAGAGACATAAGAGAATGTCAGAGAAGGAAAGATCTTCTATGCCAACCAATGGCTGCACTGTGCACAAACACAATACTCCCAAGCAGTAGCTTGTTGCTGTTATCTTGCTTAGAAGTGAACAGTGTGGAAATGAACAGGTTTACCCTTAAAAAACTGTGGAGAGTTTGTGGACCTCCAGTTTGTAGTATATGACAACCTATTAGTGAATGAAAGGGGCCTTTTCCAATGGCCTTTGGAAGTATCTGCATAAATGTTGAATGTAACCAGTTGATTCAATGTTGTAACAGGGTGTCAGGAACAAATATAATCAGTTTTACATAAGGAGAGAGCAGCTCTAGGGGGAAGCAGAAGAGATTTTGACCCAAGCAATCACCACAACAGCAGCAACAAGTTGCAAGCGCACAAAAAAAAAGTGTATCTTCATATCTGATCAGTGTGTTGGTACAGGGGGATCAAAATGTCACCCAGGAAATTTCCTTGTTTCCAAATTTCTAGCACTGCACTATCTTTTTTTTTTTTAATCAGCTGATCCTTTAGAAATACAGTTTAGGCATTCAAAGAAAAGGGGCAGTCTGAGTTACCAAGAGAATGCAAACACAGTAAATAGAAGAATTCTAAGTGTGAACAATCTGCAGTATCTCAGTTCTGGCAAATGCTGGAAAGGGAATTTTCATTTGTGGGGACAGAAATCCTTTCTAGGAGATCAAAGCCTTCATTTTGCCTCCCTCTTCCCACCACAGCTACACCTCTGTGTCTGATCACCATTTTTGTCCTCTCTCTACCTTTCCGTGTACTGTGATGTAATCAGCTGCATGAGTGTTTGAATTTACTTTGTAGCAACAGGGACACATCTGAGCCTGGAACTCAAGTAACATCAATGGCCTGTTGCCTTGCAGCAGTGCAGGGCTATCCGTGCAGTTGGCAGCAGGGAGGGATCAGAGGCATAAAAGCACTGATTGCTGCAGGGTGGTGTCGCTGGACTTAAGCTGAAGGAGCCACAGGGCAGGGGTGGGGCTTTAAATATCTCATACCAGAGCTGACAGCTGCTCAGCCAATCAAAAAAGGAGGAAACAGAGGCTGGAGGCTAAGATGAGACTGAGGCCATTTCACACGAGGTCGATACATCGTAGTAGCATCAAATTCTTACCCTCCTGTCTGCACGTTGTAGCCTTTTAGTGTCGTAGTTTTCCTTGTGGTTCTGCACGTTTTCAGCTCCTAGCACAGTTCACTGCGATGAGAAACCGCTGTGTGTAAAAACCGGAAAAACTCCAGCGTAAATCTCCCAAACTGGTTCTGTGTATCACCAATTCACAGCACAGAAGTGGCCGGCCATAGGTGTTCTCAGGCTGTCCCTTCCATCATTTCTGTCCCTATCTCTCTCCTACCCATCAAAGGACAGGCTGCTGTCATTATTGTCTTCATGTGTTAAAGTGACAGCGGGAAGAGAATGGATCTGGTCATGGACCGTTAAGACATGTTTTTTTTTCCATGTATCAACAAACATACATACCTACACACAAACGTAGCAACATAGAAATGTGTTTGAAATGTGGTGTGTTTTTTTAAAAAAACAGACCAATCAGTGATGGTGGGGCAGGGTGAAAGAGGGGAATGGGAGTACCCTGGGACTTGCTATTGGGGATGCAGCAACCGCTGTTCTCCGCTTTAATACAGTGTAAATCGGAGGGGGTGCAGACAGCACAGTTTCTGAATCGGGAGTATAAAACACTGCTCTTGACACACAGTGAACCGCTCCTCCCCTCTCGTGTGGAAACAGCCTGAGAACTGTACGCTCATTCATCCTGCAAAATTACAGTGCTATTATTCCACTCTAACTGCCATGGCTCTGTTCAATGGAATCCTGGGCTTTGTAGTTTGGTGGAGTAAAAGAGTGCTTTGGGTGGGAATTCTAATTCCCCCTCCCTAAATTGAAAGATGAAAGTTAACTATCATCAAGCTAATGAAAATGAAAAATGAGGGCATAAGCACAAATATTTTTGGGGAAAAAAATCATTATGCCTGTCCTGTAAATCTTGTTTGATATGCAGAAGTAGTAAACACCTGCTGATTGAACAGTCACCATACAGCAAGAAGGTTCTTTCCCAAGGAGGCCTGGACTTCTATGAGGGGAAAAGCACACATTGCTGGAGCAGACTCAACCACACTAAAACTATATTTTGTGTGTGGCATTGCATGTACATTTTCTTTAAAAATTGTAGAATGATTCTGTGATATGATTTTGTACTTCCCTGATGAAAAGCATAGCACATCCCTTGAAGGTTCTGATTCCTCTGGCCATTTATGCTTGTTTTCCCTGTAATCATACTCTGCTAATTACATAGACTGATGTAAAATCCAAAGCTGCTGATGAGGTCCTCTAGGGAGCTGAGTACTAGGCCTTCAAACCAGGTCTAGAATGGGTTCAAATCATGTCCTGACTGGAGTTGAGGCAGGAATGAAACTGAAAGCAGGTTGCTCCACCACTACTGAGTGCGTTTCCAGCTTTATTTTCATATTCCTGCCTACTGAAGTGAATAGGAGAACATCCATCCTAGAATCTTCTTCTCCACTGCAGGACAATGTGATGGATTGGAGTCCAGAATCACGCATCCTATCCAGCAAATTCTGAGTACTGAGACCTTCCCCTGACCATGGCAGCTTTTTTTATCTTCTTGATTCCATGCTCCACTGGAGTTAATGTGATGGAACAGAAGTCTCTGCTACCCTTTTGCCTAGAAGCAACTGTGGTAGAATATGTTGATCAGTTTATTGGTTAGGTAAAAATCATTTTGGTTTGCCATGTACCAGTGGGGCCTAGTTGGCTTCCATGTTCTAGACTGAACTTTAAGGCAACCATACAAGGTGCTGAACCCCATCTCCAAAATAAGTTCAGAACCTGGGACAGTGTACTTGGTATATAAAATAACATGTAGGATTACAAAGACAAACAGTAAGTAAACAGACAGAGAAACTCTAACATCTACTCTAACACCAAATTAAACTAAACTTCAGTCCTCCCTCCACATTTGTGCATTTGACCTTTGCAAATTTGATTATTTGCAAGGCACATGCTTGCCTCTCCCTCCATTATCCTCCTCTCATTCCTTTGCATTCCTCACCCCAGGCTTGCGAGGCTTGTGCTTAAAATGGTTTTTTCCCCTTTGGGTGAGCAAAGCCCCCTTCCCACTGCTAGAAGCATGTCCTCTCAGCCACAGTGGCTGCACCTTCTGGTGTATAATGGCCGCTGATTGGTCAAGTGCTCTCTTTGCTCCTGTCCCTCCCCTCTGGAAGGAATATCCTTTCTCAAGATGGCAACCGGCAGTAGCTAGAATGCCAGAACTCAGTGCTCCATTCTTCTCTGTCTCAGGTGAAAGGACCCATAAGCCCTTTACATTGTCTTTTTTCCTAACCCACCCCTCCCCCTGAGTGCCAGGGCAGGGGCAAAGAAATGCGGAGGAGGTCCAGAAAGGAATGGGAGGGGATCACGGGGGGAGTTATTAGCAGTTTTTCCACATTTGCATGGGTTCTGCACCCTGAACCCTTGTGAAGGTGGAGGGGCCACTGTACAACTAAAAATGACTTCTAACAACTAAACAACTAAAAATGGGCCAAAAATACATACAAATGACTTCTAACTCACCAGCTTTTGGTTCTAAGGTAATCTATAAGATATACTTCTTCTAATGTGTCTAGAACCCAGGATAGCTTCTTTGAAGTGTGGAGTAAAAGCCAGTGTAGATTTGCCACTCTGCTGTTATAGGTGCCACCAGCTTCCCTTGCTGTTCATCCAGAAACTAGTAGCCCAATCTGACTGTGGCAAGATGGGCTGGAAGAGCCCACCCCTGAGCACTCCACCATTTGGTAGTGGGCGGCTTGCTTTCACCCAGTAGGGTAAAAGCCAGCAGCTTCCTGGATACTACTTTACCATGTTTTGTCATAGAAGATCAGGAGGGGAAAACATTTATTTAAAAAAAAAGAGAGAGAAATGGAAAGCTACAGAGAACTCACTACAGATTGTTTCTCTGCCACTGAGCAGTGCTAGTCGGAGGAGCAGGGGAGTCCTTACAAATGGACAAGATCTACATGAGGGACGGACATGTGCCAAGGGTCAGAGGGCCAATTTTGGTACCTCTAGACCATTGGTGGGATCCACTAGAAGGTCAGCAACAACTGAAAGTAATATTTCACCTCCTGCCTACTGGTCATTTTTAGAATTTGCTTGTTTGTGTTTCTGTTTTTAGGATGGAATGAGAGACAAAATAACATTTATGGGCAAATCCATATCCCTAAAGCTATTTTTGGCAGCAAGATTGATTTTTGCTGTTTGAAAAAAATAAAAATGGGGATGGGCTCTGTGGGCTCACTCCAAGGGGCACATGCAACCTGTGAGCCACATGAGCCCCATCCTTGATCTACATGGTGAAATCCTACCTGTAACTCAAGGGGAAATGCAGTATCACAGGTTCTGAAATGCTTTCTGAGAATGATAAGGGAAGTTTTATATGGGCAGTTGGTCATATCCAATCATAAAACATCTGAAGCAGAAAGTAATAATAAAAGAAAATCACACAGCTAAATAGATGTCTTTTATTAAAATATTAAATGAAAAGTGTAAAGTCTAAGAAAATACATTTAATATTGCTGTAGATCATTTAACTCTATATACACTGAACTCACAATAGATAATTTCTAAGACAGTATTATGAACTACAACCTCTTAAATTAACTGGATTATCTTCACTAAAGATTTTAAAGTGTCTCTCATAAAAACAGAGGAAAAGAAAGAAAAAACAATAAGAAAATACTACCTTTGAAATTAACATTTTCTGTAAGTCATGACATTATTAGGATCATCTGACAAATCTACAGCAATAGATTCAACAAACAAACAAAAATAACTAATTTCATTCTAATAATTTCTGAGGTGGAATATCTGCAGTCATAATTTTTTTTCAATAGCTGAAAAGCTATTAATTGAACTTGACTGAAGATGTTTTTCTGCCATCTAAACTGGATTTTTGATGTTGCAACATAAACTGGATACTATCAATCTTCATTACTCACTTTCTCCCCACATTTCAAGGTGCAGATTTTCATCAGAATTGTATCTAATTGTTATAGTTATCGTCAGGAAAGAAGGCTATCAAATAGGGGGCAGGATTCCCACAAAAGTGAAAAAAAATCCTGCAAATATCAAAATATGTGCAATTGTCTGTAGGAAGAGGGCCAAGGCACGGTGGGGAAAGCATCCAGGGTCCAAAACAGGTTAGGGAAAGGAGAGGGAAAGGGTGGATTGGCAAGGGGGACCTATACTTCCTCTGTCTTTCCCACTACTTCCTTAGGTGCAGGAGGGAGGACAGCTGGAGAGGGTTCATGGTGCTGAGAAATTGGGGCACAAGCCATCCTTAGCTGGCCAGGCAGAGGCTAGTGTAGGAGGAGGAGGACCAGAGGTGGGTTTTTAAAGGGCTCCGAGACCTGATTGGAGCTGCTGGGGGAAGGTTCCACCAGGAAAGAAGGGCAGGGCAGGATTTGGAAACTTGCAAATAATCAAATCCATGAAAGCCAAACCTGCGAATGTGGAGAGCCAACTGTATTCAGAAATATATGAAATCCTCAACATCAGACCAAAACAGGGTTTAGTTCAGAAGCTTAGTAGATCAGTGACATATCTGCACACATAAAGTTGGCCAAAGATCCTTGAGTGAAGAGTAGGCACATTCAGCTTTGTGTAAGGTTCCCTATTTCACTCTCTCATTCAACCTCTGTAAGGCACAGCTAATAATATGTTGATACATCCTCATCAGTACCCTTTGAATAAGCATTTCAGGGGATCCCCAGACCTACCAGACTATCTGGGGAGAATGAGGAAAAGGAAAGATCCATTATATGAAACAGATTCTGCTTATGAAAGATAATATGCTGACCCACACATTTCTCTCAGCAAATATTAATGCCAACAATCTACAAGATAAAACATTTCACTAGTTACTCTTGAATTTTAATTTATAAAAAAAAAGGAGGGGAGTGAGAGATTAGTGCAGCAAAAGCGGGCACAGTTCAGAAACAGGGTGCTGCATGGAAGACCTGTCCTGCTATGGTTGGTGCTGTTCACTTTTGCAGTGTAAGTTATCTGTTGAGGATGGAAAATAGAACAGGAGTGCTCAATGATTGAGTATTCTTATCAAAGCTTAAACCACCAACCATTTCTTTGGCTTGCAGTGTCTGGCTATTAGATGCATTTTCATCTCTATACAGCACTTTTGTGCAGCCACATATTACATCCAGACAATATTTGTGTGCGTGTCTGTGCACGTGCACATGCATCTCAAAAAGACAATTCTCATGCACATATTGTCAACAATGAATTGGGAAGTCTGTACACAGTGTTCTCAGAAACTGCAATGCACATGAATTATGAAATATATAATTTTTTAGAAAATATCATAAACTGTCTTTTTTTTATTTTAGAAGATACTGTTAACAAGATTCTGATACAACTGAATCTTTTGGCTGTTACACAATAAATACTTTCCAAGTTATGTGCTTTGTACTTTAGTTCCCAGCTAATGCATGTCCATTTTAACAACTTCACTAAAGTCAAGAATTAGGGTGGAGGAAGGTGACAAATTATGCTATAAAGTTTAGCAAATTTGCTTCCTGGGGGCAGGGGGAGCAGAATCTTATCATAAAATCCAGTATCCATTCTCCTTCCTTTTTACTGGCCATATCTGGAGACAATTTCTTATAGTTGCCATTTTGTTTTTCAAAAAAAAAGAAAAGAAAAAGACTTCTCATAATAGAAATCCACACAGTCTGTAACAATATGCTACGCATCAGTTCATATCCAAACATTTGGAAGTCTGTGGTCAGCCCAAACAGTTACAGAACTTAGTTTGGGATTCTGAGTTGCAGTGTCTATGAAGCTCCATGATCAATCTACTCATGATACTCATGATATATTAGTTAAATTCATCTATTCAGGTCAAGATGAAAGAATCTAAACATAACACTGACTATGCTATTCAATTAAGATAAAAAATAAGAGACTAAGCATTTACTAATTAATACTGTTTACATGATGAGGGGCAAACTTGCATGCTTAAAATTTTATACATCTCTAGGTCCCTGCAACTGTCTGGCAACTATTACAGTCTCAAGTACTTCCAAGCTCAATCTTTACCAGTAAAAATACCTTTGGTGTCTATAATATTAAAATTCTAGTTTTCAGCTTCAAAACATGCAGTTCATGCATCTTACAGTTTTACTGCCATAGTCGATACACTCAGGCCCAATACATTCGCAGCAGGCATTGTGAAACCATCGGTATTTAGATGCACCCATGGATTCGCAGGAGATCTTGCACTGATGTATTGACATGCAGTCATCAAAATAAACCACAGTACACATGCGTTCTAAAGGGAAAGAAGAGGAAGCAGCTTTTAGTTTGCAGAGAAGATGTTAACTTAATTTGTTAAACTGTTCAAACAAATATCTTTTTTCCATACCATCCTTCTGGTGCTTCCACCCAACTGCCCAAGACTCTAAAGCAGCAATGGCCCTTCAATAGGCTTGTCCCTTCCTGCTGCATCATTTGACTGTGATTACTGCTTATCATGAACTATACTACTATTGGGTTTATGGAGTGACAGGGTTGGAGTAGAGATGTGCAGGCACAGAAAAAAAATGGAAAAATTCAGAGAACTGTTTTCCCCCCAAAGTCTTTTCTAGATAAATTGAGAAAAATGTATTTTGGAATATTTTCTGTTAGAATGATGAATAAAATTTTTAAGACAAAGTGTTCATGTATTTACTCCACCAAAATTATTTCTGTATCAGTTGTTTAGTTAAGTGTACAGCTGTGCAACTGTGTCACAATCATGACTAAGTAGTGATTGTGAGTACAGAAAGTTACCTAGATTGACTCATCTGTAACTGGTCTATTCTGCCAGCAGCTGGAAACACAAGTGAATGATGTTTCTGTCTTGTTTGGGGTCATGTCAGAACAGGAGAGGTTATTTAGTTAAGAATACTTATTATACTTACTACTACTTATATAAGTATACTCAGTATCACTTACTTAGGCAACTAAGTGGCTGAAACAAAACATTGGCCTATATAAAAAGAACACTTCTATGCAAGACAATGTACGATATCAGATCATTTGGAATTCCTTGTCTCAGTATCCTTTTCTCACTTGTTTTTATGGGAGTGGGTGTTGTATATCTGCTGGACACTGTGAAAAGTGAGAGGAGACAAAATAATTTTCTCTGTTTTACTAATGTTAATGGTTTCTTCCATTTTTATTGTTTTTTGCATGGTCCTAACCAAGGAGGTTTATTACAGTTCAGAACTTTGTAGTTCCATCTGTAACCATAAATAAATAAATAAATAAATGTAATTATTGTCTCTGAATGAACTATAGTTTTAATACATCAAACTGACAATGTTATGTCAAACAAAATTATATAATTATATCATGTTATGTATGTAATACATTTTATCTTCCTAAAGTAATAAAGTGATTTTCAGTCTAAGGGATACTAATATCACATTTTTTCCAATTTTTCTGAAAATTTCATTTTTTTTTTCAGAGAAAAGCCCTATAGCTTCAAAATGTCTGGAAAACTTACATCTCTAGGTTCTAGAATGTGATAGTGTAGAACTGAGATCTCCTCCAGGTCTCTACTTTAGTTTATGAGAGTTAGATGCTATTGTCTCCCCAGCAGTGCATTTCATAAAGAACTCTCATGTTTCTCCCACCTCTCATGTTTGATTGCTGTACACAAGTGCCTTAGGCTGTGTAAAAAGGAGTGACTGTTAAGGTTTCAGATATCCAGAGTTCATTGCTGTCTTTCAAACAAATATTAGTGCCCTTCTGCATGGAAAGAAGGGGAAAGGAAAAGACATGTGAAGGAGGACATCCCTTGGTTTCTTTATGCCTATTACCCTCACAGAGGGCATATTTTAATAATATTATGCAGATATAAAACACATGTTTTTGGATCTAGTGAAAATTATGTATCTTATCCAAAGGAAACTAGGAAAGTACAGGATTTCACTGAACAAAGGGTATTTGTGCTGAGGGAAATAACCAGGTCAGACATTCGACACTGGCATGAAAGAGGAATGTGCCTGAAGTAATTAGATTCAAACTAATTAGTTGGATAAAAGGGAAAATATGTGGAGAAGGATTCATCAACATTTTAACTAGCAGGAAAAAAAAAAGTAAAGCAGAATGTATTTCTAAGCTTCTGTCAGGGGTGGGAATCGTTTGGCTCTCCAGATGTTGCTGAACAGCAAGTTCTCGCAGCCCTCAACACCACAGCCTATGATGAGAAATGTTTAAAATTGGGGTTCAACAACCTTTGGAGGATCACATGATTCCCATTTCTGTACTAGGTAGTACACTAGAGTACACCAAAGATTAAAGTGAATTTCAAATATTTCCAGGCATCATTCTCTACTGAGTTAGGTCTCAAATCATTACACACTGAACAACTGAGCTTAGAAAAAAGAGAGTACAAGATGTAGGAAATAGCCTTTTCCTTGACCCAGTCGTATGTGTCTGTTCCCGCCCCCCGTCAAAAAATTAACAAGAAAACAGATCTCTCATGGAGTAATGGCAGTGTGAAATTTCTTTGCTATAAAAAGAAGGGAAATGGGACTCTCGTAGTACTTTTTATTTTAGCATAAACTTTTGTGGTCCAGAACCCATTAAGGGTTCCTGCTTTAGGATGTTCTGTTTCTTTCTTTCTTTCTTTCTTTCTTTCTTTCTTTCTTTCTTTCTTTCTTTCTTTCTACTGAAGTAGACTGACATGGTTATCTCTCTGTATGGCATAGTATCTATCTTTAATTTTGGTTATGGCCATTCACTGCCATGTTACAAGTTGTTAGCATGTCCCAGCACTTTCAGTTAAGAGACCCACACTCATCTAAAATTTAAAAATCAAATGTATAACATGTGTTTTTTCAACTTTTTTTTTAAAGGCGCCAACTCATAAAAGCAGCTATAGCTAGGAAATTAGGTCAGTCAACATCAATTCTTTACCTTTATCACTGGAGTAAGATGGATGGACATTGTTATTTGGGACAGAGACATTCTGATGCTGGGGTTGATTCACTGTTTCTAAAATGGAGACTAAGTTCTCATGATGTGACAGCTCTTCACCAACAGGGAAGGAAACAATATTCCAGCTCAACTGAGTGTCACCTTCAGTAAGTGCCCGAAAAAGAGAAGGGATTGGCTCGTGAAGCTCCTCAACAGTGCTCTTGGAAGTAGGAGGGGTGTCACTGTAATTGCGTGGATTGCACATACCTGTAAATAAAATAAAAGGAAATAAAAAGTTGTCCAAAATTATGCACCCATAAAAAGCATCATTTTAAAAAAATAATATTATGAAACATTCAATAGCCTTACTGAATCTTGGGCAACATATAAATACATACATTATTAGGACGTCTGAGAGTGTGTTCTTCTCTATACATACCTGCCTGGTCATTAAGATCTGCTGGTGGGGTTACTTCTGTGTCCCATCATTAATAGTAATGGGAGAGGACTTTCTTTGCTGTACCACCCTAAGTGTAGAAAGTTCTCCCCTTAAAAACATGGCTAGTACTTACTGACATTGTCCTTATTTCAACACCAAGCTGAACTCTGTTAGCCTATGACACTTGGATCCTAAGATCAAAATCATGGCTTGGCTTTTGATCTATCAATTTGTAGGTTTGAGATGTCAACATTTTTGAAAAGTGTTTCCAAATGTTTGAATTGTTTTAAGGTGATCTGATTGACTGTGGTAGGAATGGTGAGTACTGCCTAGTTATCAGTGGAATTTCTGAAGAAGGCAAACAGAATCCAGGGATCCAAGAGATCAGTAGAGTTCATATGCTGGTAAACTCAAAGAGTCTTTTCCTCCCAAAGTGGACCATGAACCCATGACTCAAGAAGAGCTTCCCTGCCTATGAGACCTGTGTGGATGCTTTCCACTAATATCCTGGAAATACTGTTCATTTTTTGCTAGGGAATAATCATGTAAAGATAGGAAGACTTGAGATCTGATCTCTTTAAAGGTGTGGGTGCATATAGGTGAATCTGCCTGTATTGACTCTGCTAGCTTGTGTTGGGGTTGTACCCACACAAGTGAACTGAGAATCTAGCATACTCTTCTGGTCACTTATCATCCTTCTTCAAGCTTTCCACCAAGTGTCAGCCAGGTTCTCAAGAAACATAACCCTAAGCTGTTTTTTTCGGACTGAAAAGCATACATGGAACAGTACATTTTATAGTTCCATTTGACTAAAATATGTAGCATTATACACTGAAATACTTTTATTTGCATCTTGACATTTTTGTTACCTATTTTTACTTATAATGTAACTGAACATACATTAATTGTATTTCATTAGTCTCCTTTAGATTTTGACTTTCAATATTTAATATAGGGAAGATATTTAAAAGTATTTAAGAGAGCCAACATAGTACAACATTTTGAGTCCAGGGTTTGAATCCCCTTTGAACAGCTATGGCAACCCACTGGGTGACGATCTTGAACAAGTCACCCTCTCTCAACCTCAGAGCCAATGGCAAACCTCTCCTGAACAAATCTTGTCAAGAAAATCCCCAACAGTCACAGTCTCTGTAAGTCAGAAATGACTAGAAGGCACACAACAACAAAAACAAATTTAAAAGTATTTCCCTTGTGCATATATTGAAGGAACGTTTTTTTGTGGACAGTCATGAATGAATCATCCTCAAGCAACATGTGCATTAATGCGTCTGCTATGATGCCAGGAAGATGACCAGCAACTGACCATGGAAAATGTTTGGTGTTACGTCTGATTTGTTTCCATAGCAGTCCCCCTACCCCGCTGTATACTGCTGATCTGTACTCCATCTTTCTTTTGTTTAAAAAAGAACTACAACATTTACAGAGAACAGCATGTTTGGAGGTCAGCACTGCTCCTATTCATATATTTTTGTTCTTGGAACCTTGAGAATGCTCCTTGAGTCAAGCATTTCAAGTATCCCAAATATACACGAACAAACAAACAAACAAAAAGTTGACTCAGAAGTCTATAAAAGCTGGGTTGGGAAAATGGAACCAAGAAACAGAATCAAAGAGACTACTACCAACACATAGTGGCATAGCTATAAAATTCATGGGGAAGAGATTCACTTTCCCACAAAAGCAATCTGATAGCACAGACCCTCTATGCCCCCAAGAAGACTCTCAGGTTGACTCTCAGGTTACAGCCTCCAAGTTCAAGGTTGCACATATCCTTTGAACAAAATATGAAAAAAATCAACTTTTTTCATCCCTGATATAACTCCTGGGGGTTGCTTTCCTATGCTGGATATGGGAGTCATAGAATGCTTGCTGCAGTGCACCAACCCTATCACGTCCTCATCGCTACTCAAGCTGGATTTGAATACTGAGGTGGAAGTATTGCCTATCAACAGAGGGAAGTACACATGTGTCAGACATAAGCACTTAATAGCTAAGGATGCATTATGCAAATGAAAAGTATATACCTCCAACAACTAATAGCATCATTTTTTTCAGAACTAAGAAACTGCCTAAACAAAGATAAACTCATATCAGGAATGACCAGGCAAGTGTAATTATCTTCAATAAGCACAATGTGTTTCAGCTCCTGTACTCTTCTATACAATGAGGCACCATATTTGTGAAACTGGTTTAAAGTATGAAGAGCTGTTTCACTTCACTTTTTCCTACCTAGTGGGTTGTCAGCCCTGTGTTAATTTTGTGTCAATTCTACTCCAACATCAAAGTTTGATATAAAATTGACTTGTACCTAAGCTTCTACTGATGGTACTACATGGACCTCAAAAGCCATATAGCCATGATAGTGAACATTGCTATTTGATGCAGCTGTGGAAAGAGCAGGCAATAAAAATACATAATGAACTTACCAACACAGTCACAGCACTCATCCCAAAGTGTGCCCAGACAAAGCATGCACTCTTTACAACATGAGCAATTTCCTTCACCCGGTCGGCACTGACACAGCTCCTGGAAAACACACCATGCCTCATTAGATCTGGTTGTATGCAAAATATCCCCACAAACCCTCTGCCCTCCCCACCCCACTCTGATTACAAATCCTAAACTAAAAAATATCTGTCTTGAACACAATATACCCAATAGAAATTAAGCAATGACCAGTGTTTATTTATGTCAGTGCAGCATTTCAAACAAGATATTAATTTAACAACTGATTTTGCTTTTCATAAAGAGAAGCAGAAAGTTTTAGATCCACATGTTAGACCTACAAAATAAGAACACAGGAACATAGGGAGCTGCCTTATATTGGGTCAGAACTTTGGTTCACCTTGCCCAGTATAATCAGCTGGCAACAATGACTTTCCAGGGTTTTAGGCAGGATTGTTTCCTAACCCTATCTGGATTCAATAAGTAAACTCACCTGACTCTACTTAGCATCTGGTTTGATAATATTGCCTTGAAATATTTATAATGGAAAAATTGAAGCCTGGCTAAATAATAATAGCAACAACAACAATGTAATTTTTAATGGTCTTGTAAAAACCCAAGTCTTGTGATGACTCAACGAGGCACTGTATGTTCCAACATTTAAAATACTACCCTATGTCCTGAAACTGAAAATTATAATAATGTAGATTATGCTTCATAATGTTAGCCAAGATCCAACAGTATTGCTGGCAGATATGAATCTCCTTGATGGATCCAGAGTACATCCCACTGGCAAATCAGTAACTGAGGGCAGTGGCATCCAGGCACCATCTTGCTGCAGGTGTACAGCCAGGAAAATGGAACAGCCTTCACTCTCACAGACCTCCAGCAAGTCCTAGGAGCCCATTAGTCACTGATTGGCCATTGTGGGTGCAACCCATTGCCATCAAGTTGTGGTTGCACATGGGATGGGGGAGTCACTGTGTAAGATGGTACTGGATATCTTCATCTGCAACAATTAAAAAAAAATACATGGGAGTTACACCAGCACATGTCACCATGAGCTTTTTGGCACTGAACTGATTATGTGTTTATTGTTGTATGGCTTCAAGTCATTTCCGACTTAGGGCAACCCCATCTGTGGGTTTTCTTGAACAGATTTGTTCAGAGGGAGTTTGCCATGGCCTTCATCTGAAGCTGAGAGAGTGTGTCACTCAGTGAGTTTCCATGGCTGAGAGGGGATACACACAAACCCTAGTCTTCCAGAATCCTAATGTAACACTAGTCCTAGTCAAATTGCTGTCTGTTCTATAATAGACACCAAAATGTATGATTCTAAACTATCTTGGACACCGGTAGATATCTTAAAAAAGAAAGCAAAGAAATGAATGACGAAAAATCAGTTATTTTGCCCAGACACTTTCCTTTTAACTTCCTTTCTTTTTAATGGTAGCTGATCTACTGTTGGTGAGAATTCTTCATGGGTATCACATGAAATTACAGCATACTGGGACTTGTTACTGCATGAAAAAATGCATATGATGGGATGTTCAAAAAAAAGAGAGAGAATGGAACTAGAACAGCTACCTTGGTTCTAATTATGCAGATTAAATATTACATATACAATAGAGTATCATGCAGTCTACTGAGAACACAGTTCATTTTGAAAAAGTGGTGTTAGAAGTGAAAAGCCTTCAGGGCTTGTTATGAAAGTTGTACTGCTTTATATTGGGCCAAGATTTAATAAAAGGAGATTATTATGAAACATGTTGGGAGACGTTGATATTATCAGAAATAAGCAAAGTAGAATGAGAGCTAATATTTGTAAGAAGGATGGCAAATTAAATACATCTCAATTTAAATGAAAATTGCTACAAGTTAATTTATTGTTGGTATCTGACACCACTAAGTATTAATAAAATTTAGGGAAATTATTATTGTACATGCTTTTGAAGTCTGGGATGAAACCAGCCAATGATCTGCTTTAAGTGTGGTTATGCCTAACAATATCAGTTTTGTGGGGAGGCTTTTCTTCAAAAAGGCATATATCACAAGGTAGTTTTATTTTCATTCAAAAACAATCCTACTGAACTTTTCCACACTGATACACCCAAAATACATCAACATATTTAATATGCTGATTATAGGAAAACTAATTATTGCAAATAATTGGGAAAATATAAATCTAATCTCATATAAAGTATGGATTAATCGAGTCTAGCAAAAAACTGAATTATCGAGAATTAGTGAGATATGCAGAGGAATGGAAGTCAACAAAATCTCTGATACTGGAATGCTGAAGAGCAACTTATAACGTTTAAATTAACATTTATATTGTATTATACCCAAATTATTTTTATGCAATATTTTAATAGTTTCATTTGATTTGCAGCTTGCTTTACTACACACCTGGGAACTTAAAGAGTGCCATTTAACTAGTTTGGACTGGTGGGAACAATCCAAACTACTGCTAATTTTGCTTGCCACAATTTTATATGCCATGGATATTTAATTTGCAGATCATTTATTCTGGGTTGCATTCATTTAGGAAGCTTCAACAAGAATGAAACTATCCTCTGTTTTGCATGGCATAATCTTTGAATGTAATAATAATTGTTCATTGTGATCTTTGGTTATGTTGCATATTTTCTTTGCAATTACTATAAGTTTCACATTTCATTCCTGTATACAATGTTATTTTGCACTCGTTCTCTTCCACATACTAATTTTCTTTGATGTTTCTAATGTAGTATGTTTCATCTTTAATAAAAGACATCATTGCATTTACTTCTTTGAACTAGAAATAATTTTCTGAATTTAATTCACCTATGAACACCCTTAGGTTGTTTTTGATTATACCCTCTTGCCCACTGGGGTAAACAGAGCACTCTTTTTCAAAATATAGATGGGATTGCATTGAATGTAGCCCTTGAATTGCTCGGTTTGTCTATGATGCTATCAAAACATGTACTGGCTTGCTTTTTTTTTCTGTATGAAATTGCAAAGACTACCACAATGCTATTAAACAACCTGTTGATTAAAGGAGTTATTTTTAATTGCACATTGCAAAGTGAATAGTGATAAAGCAGATAATACAACTTTTTGACTCCATAACCATGTGCTATAAAATGGCGATGCAGTACTAGTTAGTTGCATTATGAATTATTATCAATTCATCCCTTTTAAGTAAGTTTGGTTGCATTCAAAGTTATTACTCAGGACTTTCTACTCTAATACACACAGGACATCCATTGGTTATAGTACAGACTGCCAAGAATTTTTGGGAAAAACATGACTAATAGGGTAGTAAAGAGAGTCATGCAGGAAAACGCTACAAAACAAACATGTCTTAAGACAACAAACTGTTAATCCCATTCATATCCGTTATACAGCTGATAAAATAAATATTTATGTGGACCACCCTTCTGCATTCTGTAGAAATCAGTGCAACTCATGCAATCTGTTCTACTTCTGTAAGCAAAAATAAAAATTTTCATTGCCACACATTTAATTAATTTCCTCCCGCCCCTCCTGCTTCTTTTCTCTAATTCAAGATTTTGCTATATTTATACATAGCAATCACCAGCTTCAATCAACAGAAAAGCTAGTCACAACTGCCCCACTGACAGCAATAACTGGTGGCTACCACTTTGGTGGGCTAGGGAACTTCTTCTGGATTTTAGTCTACATTTTAAAAGCAATATCCAAGGTCCTGAACTATGCGCCCAAAATGGGTTCAGCACCATGGATACTTCCATTGGAGTTCAGACTAAAGATACAAACCAGTGTCCAATAAAAAAGAATCACAGAGTTAGAATGGACTCCAAGGGTCACCCAGAACAACCCCCTGCCATGCAGGAATACACAGCTAAAGCACTCCTGAGAAATGGCCATTCCACTTCTGTTTAAAGACCTCCACGAAGGAAGAATTCACCACTTTTCAAGGCAGCTGCATGTGCCAGTTCTCATACAGCTTTATTTCCAGATCTTTTACCACATTGGACACATTCCAGCTTGTCAACAACTTTCTCTTACTGTGGTACCCAGTATTCCTGGTGAGTTCTGACCAAACTACAATAGACTGGTATTATTCCTCCCTTCAATCTACACTCTGCCCAGAACTGCACTGGCTTTCTTGGCTGCCACATCACACTGTTGACTCATGTTTAGCTTGTGGTTTACTAAAACTGCTAACTCCTTTTCACATGCATTGCTGTCAAGTGTCATCCATTTTACATTTGTGCATCTCATTTTTTCTGCCTAGATGTACACTCATCCCTGTTGAAACATATAATGGAAGGCACTAGCTCCCACTGCCTATTAAAATCAATTGAACAAGTTTGACATGAGTAACTTAAGGACTCTTAAGTTTAATGGGACTTAAATATGACTACTTTTCAGGGGGAAAAATTCAAGATGACTTTTATTTCAAAGCAACAATTCTGCTATACAAATTGCTTATGTCCTGGTCACCTCTGTGTTCATATAGCAGACTCCTCAAATGCAGCAGTTTGACTAACCACTGTATCCTTCTGCCTTGCTTGTAAAAACACCTTGCTTTCTAAACTTCCAAACTCCTACATGAAACTGGAAGGAGCTATTGGAACCCCTGATGACACTTAGTTCTATTTTTAATTTCCAAACAGAACAAGGTGAGGCAGTAAATTTGTGCCTTAGATCAACTGTAAGGCTTCAGTGAACAAACTGAAGTTCATTCTAGCCAAGATGAAAAGTAAAGAGGGCAAACTCCACTTCAAAACAGATGTTTTCTGTCATAAATTTAGAAAGCTATATATATTGTAGTCAACATGGAAATTCTTGAACTATTTTTGGAACCTCTTACTAAACATTAGTAAAAAGACAAACATATTGCAGTCATGACGTTTTTGCCCTTAATCCTCAGTGCCACAAAGTAAGCCTTGATGCAGAACTGATCAAGAACTTATAGTTTAGCAAATTAGTCTTAAAATTAAATAAAAAATGAAAAGCATGAAGACATACATACAGCGGACTTTCTGAGTGTTCTTCTTTGTCTAGGTCATACCTGATATTTTGTCACTCCTTTCCACCCAAGCCATGTCCCTGTACAGATGCTACATCTCAAATCCAAGTTTTAATGAACTACATTTTTAAAAACCTGTTAGTAAGAACAGTTTATTTTCTATGATTCTGCATCAACAGACCATAGTACAGTAATGAGTAAGTTTGTGTGTATGTGGCTACAAGTCATCTTTCGACTTATAGTGACCCCATGAATTTCATGGGCTTTTCTTAGGCAAGGAATCCTCAGAGATAGTTTTGCCAGTTCCCTCCTCTAAAATCTCACCTACAATACATGGTATTTGTTGGTGGTCTCTCATCCAAGTACTAACAGGGCTGACCATGCTTAGCTTCCAAGATTAGATGGGATTTGGTGCCTTTATAGTATTTAGGTCCCCAAATCAGGGTGGTTGTTGTTGTGTAATTTCAAGTTGCTTCTGACTTATGGTGAACATATCAAAGGGTTTCTTGCAAGATTTGTTCAGAGGGGGTTTGGCCTTTGTCCTTCTCTGAGGCTGAGAGAAAGTGACTTGCCCAAAGTCGCCCAGTGGATTTCCATGGCCAAGCGGGAATTCAAACCCTGGGCCATTTCCACACTACACCGATATAGTGCTATTATTCTACTTTCAACATCCTGTGGAATTCTGAGGTTTGTAGTTTACTGAAGCCAAAGAGCTCTCTGGCTGAGAATTCTAAAGGCCCTTCCCTAAACTGCAAACCTCAGGATTCCATACGATGCTGAAAGTGGAATAACAGCACTATAACAGTTTGGTGTGGAAATGGCCCTGGCCTCCAGGGATGTAGGGCAACATTCAAACCACTACACCATGATGGCTCTCCAGTGTCAGGTATATAGAACATTTATTTTCCTAAGGGCTTTAGCTTTCCTCCTGTCCTCCCCTTGCCTTGCAAAAAATTCTAGCTGCCTCAGAATTAACTCCAAAAATCTCCAGATTATTCAGCTTTGGCTCACTGCCTGCTTCACTGCTTCTTTGATAGTCATCTCCCTCTGTTATCTCTGCATCCTTTCCCAGCACTGCATTGCTCCATTATTACATTGCACAGATAAACACTGGGATATGTGGGGCCAAGCAACATCACAATAATAAAGATGTCAAATATTACTAATGAGGAAGAACATACAAGCTAGGATTGGCTGCAGCACTTTGCTTTTGCATTAGTCCACAGGAGAAGGCAAGACTCTGCTCCTTCCACTCCTCTCCCTCCTGTTGAGTTCTCTGAGTGTAAACTACTTTTGCACCTTGAACTCAGTTTACAGCAACTAAAGTAAGCTGAAGACAAAGATGGAAAGTAGGATGAGGAGACAGACATTTCAAAAGTAGCTGAAAAAGTGGACAATAGAGGGTTTATTGAGACTGTCCCTACCTAACAGGGACAGTAGTAGGGCACGCTTTGGTGAAGGAGACTAGAGTTCTGGGAAGGAAGGACTGTTCCTGCCAAATCACAACAGTTGGAGGTTATGCATAATTCATGTGTACTACAGAATTTTTATTATTGACTCACAAACTTAGATCTCTTTGGCAGATTTTTAAAAATATTATGCACAGAGTGTCTACATAAACAACTTTAGTCATGGCATCAATATTAAGAAAACTCGCATGGAAGTAAGATGTAATGTTGTTGTGTGCCTTCAAGTCGCTTCCGATATGTAGTGACCTAAGGCAACCCTATTCTGGGGTTTTCTTTGTTCAGCGAGAATCTGTCTTTGCCTCCCTCTGAGGCTGAGAGACTGTGACTTGTCTGAGGTCACCCAGTGGGTTTCCATGGCTAAGCAAGGATTTGAATCCTGTTTTCCATAGTCTAATGCTCAAACCACTGCACCTTGCTGGTTTTCCACAGTAGCTATGGTGTATAACTTTACATTATATATAGCTAGCATATCATTCTGTTGGAACAGCAATTTTGCAAACGCTTTTATTAAGGAAACAATGATGACATAATTATGGTGATATTCCCATTTTTAGTTCAGAAATACATATGTATATTATTATTATATTTATTTGTATCCCACTTTTTCCCCAAAATTGGGATTCAAAGCAGCTCACAATTTAAAAGAACAATACAATTAAAAACACGCAAAGAATGAACATTAAGATAGAATTAAACTACTTGCAGTATTAAAACAATTTAAACTTCAAGTTAAAAGAATAAAATCAATTTTAAAGAGATAAAAAGCTATGAAAAAGTTTAGTTATAACAATACAGCACCTCCTAGTCCCTCCCCGGGAAGGGTGTTGCAGAGTCCAGAGGCGGCCACCAAGAGGGCCCTCTCACATCCCCACCAACTGTGCTTGCGACAGTGGTGGGACTTAGAGAAGAAATATTTTTTAAGAACCTTTGATATCACATTCAGTTTCCTATAGACATTTATCCCAGAAATTTTTATCTATCGAACTCTACAAGCCTACTGTATGAGAACACACACATTCCTGACAAGCTTATATTTTAAGGAAAAGAACAATGTTTCAAATGAACAATAAGTACCTTAGAGAGCTGCTCATTTATCAGATTAATGAGTTTGACTCAACATTAATGTATTGCAAGGTTCTGATTTTATGAATGGTTTGACGAAAATGAATCAAAATTGACATAAAGTAAAAATAAACACAAAACAAAGGTTTCCAAACAATTCAACAGAAAATATCTATGTAAATTTCATTTAAAAAAAAAAAATCTTATGTCAGATTTATTGTTTACTAATATAAAGGCGTGCTATAATTGCAAGCCAAACTGTGGGATATATATATCTATATATCTATATCTATATATCTATATATAATCCATTCATATATATCTATATCTATATCTATATCTATATATAATTCATTCATAGAAAAGACAAAAACTTGCTTTCATACCTGTATTAAGCATTTGCTGACATCACTAGCACACAGAGCCTTATTGCAAGCCATTGATGATGGGACCCAGAAAAAGAACAGCAGGCTAATCAGCACTGGCACTCCAAAGTACAACAACTTCATTTTTCTTGCCGTTGGAAGATTTCTGGAATTGTCAGGCAGCACTGAAATGAAAAGCAGCACAAAAAGCCCACATTCGCTGAGGCAGAAGTTTAAGTCCTTTTCATCTTTACCGCACAATTCTTCTAAAGCAGTTCTTGCTTTATTTTTGTTTCTGTGGGTTTTTGATGCTCAACCCAACAGCACATGTGGCAAAAACAGAAGCTCTTATATAATCATAGGCCAGCCAGCCACTTTCCTATAGACTTCAAATTCCTATAAGGCTTGACACTTTGGGTTCTAATCCAGACAACCATTCTGGTGAGAAGTGGCAGCCACTGAGATAAACGCATTGTGACTAAATAAAATATTTTACAGAATAGCAGCTGATGGTAATGTCTAGCCAGGGAACCAATGATACACAAAGAAATGAGAACATGTTTTAACACAACCTCAGACTGTTTCAACACCAGCTGTATTGCCATATTAATTTACAAACAAGACTTTTGAACTGGATGGCGCCACAGGGAACTGGATGTGTGCCCAGTCTAGATGAACAGAATGCCTTGAGTGATACTGTATTAGCACAGCATGTGCATTTGTGAACTGTGTGACTTGATAATGTCTGTGTTCTACATCTGGCTCATATTCACTTATACTGCATACTTACATCAGCACCAAATAAACCCATGTTATCTAGTAATACAATCCAGAAATAGCAGAACATGGAGAAACAAGTCTCAGGAAAATCCTTCCTTGAACAAACTCTACCACATCTTCTATGACTGGAAGTATCACATTTTGGATGACAACTTCCAGTACCTCACAGCATCATGGCCAATGGCCATGCGGCTGGTGGATTCTGGGAATTGTGAATTCAAGAAAGCAACGTTTCTGAACTCTAAAAATGAACGATTTGCTGGACTCTTCCCATCATGAGATCCTAGTGTTTAAACGCACATTAAGGGCAACTTTCCTGAACCACAGGCCAGTGGTTTTAACAGTGGTTTCAGGACACTTTACTGCAGTAATATTGTTAAGTTATTTTAATAACAGGTTATTCCATTCTCTATCAAGCACTTCCTCTTTTCAGCATTTGAGAATACACAGCCATCACACAACTAAATCACTGTGTTGAGTTTTTGACAAAGCCACCTATATTTTTCTCCTTTAACTTGTCACCTCCAGGCAGATAAGCTTTCTATCTCCCTTTACAGGCTAGACTCTTGGCAGAACAAACTGCCATCTGAGCGACAACTACCTCTTCATCACTAGAAGACCAAGACATGGATAGTGGCATTGATGGAAAAACTCACAAACCATCTTAGTTAAGGCTTCTGTAAAGTACAGTCGAATTCTGTAGGGCTGGTTCAAATTTATCATCTATTCAAATCATTACAAAACTGACTTCTTCTAATTTTTCATAAATGTAAAAAATTATTTTCTTTTTAAAAAATAAAAACTACAAAAAAATTATATTTCTAAATCCATCACTCACATAATTAGGTGTCTTTTCGTACAGAAAAACAAACTGGCAGAGAACACTTAGAGCTGTTTTAAAATTATCTTCATACCCAGTCACCAGGATCCTCCTTTCTACTCAAATGCTGGGAGCTCACAGCCAAAATGAGTTAGAAGGACTTAAATGTCCAGGTTCAAAGCCTCAGATTTCAAGAAGTAACTGAGCTGGTAAGTCACCGGTTATGTCCTTTTGGGTTTACAACTGCAAGAAAAGTTTTCTAAGATGCTCACGTGTTTTCCTTAAAACAGAGAGAGAGAGAGAGAGAGAGAGAGAGAGATTCACAGAAAGCAAATACATCTGCCAAAATGCAAGAGAACTGAGCCAAGAGAGACCTAATGCAGATCCTCACTTTTGGCAGGCTGTGTTAAAGCAGATTTGGCACCCAGGGAGATGGAAAGAGGTCAGCTTAAGAACATAAGAGTTATTCTATCAGAGTTAAACTCAAAACAAGTCCCCTCTCATGCACCAGCAGAAAAAAAGGAAGGGAGCGAAGGAGACAGATATAAAGGACAGCAAGCATCCATGAAATCCATAAAAGCTCGAGCCAGAACAGTCCAGCCTTTTTTAAGTAATTTATTTATTTATTTTATAGCCCACTCTTCTCCCACTTGGACCCAAAGCAGCTTATACCATGTGTTAAAACAATACAGCCAATTTTTAAAAGCTACTCTTAAAGCTGCTACTAGGTTCCTCCTCTCCTCCCAACTCTCTCTCTTTTTTTAAACAAACATCCCAAGAGATGATGATGATGATGATGATGATGATGATGATGGAGGACCAGCTTCAAAGCAACCCCGCGTCTGAAGAAGAAAAAGAGACCGCCCCAAAGGCTTAAACCCCAATAACACCCCACTTTTAGAACAAGAACATCGACATGTTTCCACCCCGTTTCTTAAAACATGTTTTCCCCCCACTCCCCAGATTATTTTAGAATCCCCCTTTCTCTGCCTCTCTCCCCATTTGGGCGCCCTGTTTACTGAGGCAGGTAACACCCCCCCCCCAAGTTTTCCCTCAGCCCCATAACTACTCGCTAAGTTTTACCCACACGGGCGCCCCCTGAACTCTTCAGCGCTGCCGAGGCGGCCCAGCTTCTCTCCGTCGCCTCGCCCGGAGTTGGCGTTCCCGCCGCCGCCTTTCTCCTCAGCAGCCGCCCCGCTCGGCTCCGCTCGTCGAGGGCCAAAGGCGGCGGCGGCGGCGGCGGCGGCGACCAGCTCCGCAGTCCCGTCACACCAGGGGAGGCAGGCGCGGGCTCTCGTCTCGGCCGGCTGGGGAGGGAGGCGGGAAAAGAGAACGAGCGACAAGGGCGGCCAAGTCGGTCTCCTCCTTCGCGGCCTCTGGCGCTTCAGACATAATAGGCGCACCTCGAGGCGGGCTGAGGGGATTCGCCTACGCGGCGGCGCCGGCCGCTTCTCCCGCCTGACAGCGCTGGAGGTTGCTTGCGCGTTTTTAATATGGTGGGGCGGGAAAAAGGGGGCTGGGAGACGAAGCGGACGGGTGGGGAGGGGGAAATGGCTCTGCTGCTGTGGGAAAGTTTTTGGCCACAAATTCCCCAGCCAAATAATCTCTTTGACTAACTTTTCTTTGGCGCCATGGGGCGACACCTTTCGCCTCAGGAGGAGGCTCGTGTTGCAGCTTGGGCGGCGGGAAGGCGCTGCTCTCCTCGCGGATGGATGCTAAGAGCCGGATCGAGCCCCCTTAGCCATTTCCTCACTAGACTTTTATAGCGCTGTTATTCCACTTTCAACATCCCGTGGAATCCTGGAGTTTGCAGTTTAGGCCCCCCCTCCCGAAACTGCAAACCCCCGGATTCCATGGGATGTTGAAAGTGGAATAACAGCGCTATAACAGTCTAGTGCGGAAGTGGCGCTAGTGTGCTTCTCAAGTGGTCTAGTATAGTTTCCTACCCCCGTGGGCCAGGGTTGTGGCTTGTTCTTTGCCATCAAGTGGGCTTTCACCCAGGGAGACCCCAGGCATGAGAGAGCTCCAGGAGGTTGTCACCACAGCCCTGCTCAGGTCTTGCAAACTCAGGGCAGGTATGGTTTCCTTGCTTAAATCAATCTACCTGCCATGCACTCGGTGGCCATTTCTGCACTACGCTATTATAGCGCTATCATTCCACTTTCAGCCCCCCATGGAATCCTGGGGTTTGCAGTTTAAGGAGAAGAGCCTTTTAGGAGTCTCAGCCAGAGAGCTCTTGGGCCTCAGTAAACTACAAACCCCAGAATTCCACAGGACGTTGAAAGTGGAATAATAGCGTTATAACAGTGTAGGGCAGAAATGGCCTTTCTCGCTTTCCCACTGGCTTCCACTTTTCCCAGCATTATGGTCTTATCCTGTCAGTCACACTATCTCATGATATGGCCAAAGTATGACAGCCTCAGTTTAGTCATCGCTAGGGAAATTTCAAGCCTATTTCTTCTAAGATCCATTCGTCTTTTTCAGCAGCCCAGAATACCCATGGAACTGATATATTACCTTTATTGTTCATTGTGGTGTCCTCTCGGCAGGCTATCCTAGGTAATTTCCACACTACAGTGTTAAAGCGCTGCTATTCCACTTTCAACGTCCTGTGGAATTCTGGGGTTTGTAGTTTCCTGAGGCCAAGGAGCGCTCTGGCTGAGAATTCTAAAGGCCCCTCCCTAAACTGCAAACCCCAGGATTCCATAGGAGGTCGAAAGTGGAATAGCATCACTTTAACACTCTAGCGCAGAAATGACCCTTGTGTTTCCTCAGCAAGATTTATTCAAAGGTGGTTTGCTATTCCCTTTCTCTTGGGCTGAGAGAGTATGACTTGCCCAAGACGGTCCAGTGGGTTCCCATGGTCTCCCAGAATCCCAGTCCAACACTCAAACCACTATAACACCATTTCCTCCAATATTTAACAGACGAAAATGGGACATGTATCATCAAGCAACCTCAGAATTATGAATGGGGAAGAACAGACAAGCTAGGAGAAGGTGCAACAGTTTGCTTTTTCCTGGGAAGGGCAAGATTCCACCCCATCCTGTCCTCTCCCTGTTGCTGAGTTAACTGAGTACAAACTACTTTTGCACGTTGAGCTCAGTTTGCAGCAGTTCAGGTACACTGAGGGCAAAGGGGGAAAAGAGGAGAGAGAAAGTGGAACTATCTCAAGTCCTAGGAGACTGCACTGACATGATTTGGCCATGTGAATGGACAGCATACTCACAGTGAGGTAAAGAATCTCAAGAAAGGAGTGCAAAATGTCCCTAGGAGGTTACAGATAGTCTCACAACTCTTAAAATTGTTCCATCTCTCTGGTGAACTTGCCAAAGGTACTATGTGCCCACCTGCTATTGAGTGTCCCCTACTGTTCATTTCTGGCAGTGATCTCCTGAGGAAGACCCCAGGTCATCTGAACACAAATCAGAAGAACTCCAGGAGGTACTAACTTTCAAAAGCCACTAGTTTTTTCAGCAGGTAACAAAACCAAACCATGCAAACCAAGTAAAGTCAGGGTCACAGGTGTGCATCTTGCTTAAGATGTTTCCTTAAGGTGGTGTTTCAAGTGATTCTGAGGCAAATGGAGACAGAAGCCACACCACTTCCTGGTCATCATTCTTATTGGCAGCAACAAAGCAGCATCCCTTGAGATCTAAAGTCACCTCCAGAACAATTGGCAAGTATCCTCTTAACAAGTGCAGGTTAGATTAATGAAAGTAATCTCACAATGTTCTATGCTTTTATCTATCCAGTAAATCAGAGGTCAAGGACAGAACCACATTTTCTGGATGTTGATGCTGCTGGAATTTTCCCTTGCCCATCAGAGTAACCCAGAGATAGATTATATACACAGAAGGTAGTCATGATGTGTCAGAATGGTGGTATCAGTGCAATTTATTCATCAGAGAACACACAAACCATGAAATCACCTAGGTATTATAGAAAATATCTGTTGATTGACACAACAAACAGCCATCATACCAAACAGCGCTCACAACTAGAAAAGATATCTTCTGGTATTTTATGCTTTAAAGCTCTTTAAAATTGGTGGCAGGTTGAATAAAACCGCTAATTTTGTTATGATTTCCTAGGATGTTTGCTTTCCCGATTTACATCAGTCTCAATTTACATCACAAGTTCAGGAATGCAATCCTGACATAAACTGAGATTCACTCTATGTTCAAACAAGAAAAACAAATCACTGCAGTGAATTAACCATTAGACATTTATTGGCACATCAAATTTGCATTATTAATGACGTTCTGCTAAATTTGACCAATCTGTGAAGCATCCAGGATAGTGCTAGAGAGAGAAAAAAAGGACCTTTAGACATGCCACACCATGAAGACATTCCAAGAAGAGTAAAGGAACAAAGCTAACCTTCAGAGTGGCTCAAGGAAATTTAAAATCATTTTGTACTGGAAATCATAGGAACTTGAAAACAGGTTTTTAAATTGCTGGTGGTTTCAAACAAGTAACTCTTACAACTAGGGTTCAGAGGGCAACATGCTTACTAGAGATTCTGGGTTCCTTTCTATCACTGAAATAACTCATACCTGAATATCAGAGGGCTTCAGAGGAGCCAACGTTGTGGCAAAAGCTCAGCCCCAGCATGCACATTATATTACAGGATCTCTTTGGATCCCCAGGCCGTATGCTAGTATTAGTCAATATGAACATACTGTTTTATTCCATATTATGATTTTAACCAGTTTGTTTCCTTTTACATTTCAGATTATGGGCTCTTGGTTGAAATCTACATGAGATTTTTCTCTGAATTGTTAGCTAGAATTTCTTTTCCATTTCCACAAAGAATAGGATCAATCTGATAAGATGATTGCTGATGTTCTCAGTGTCATGTTGCTGGTTTGTCTGGTGAACATGAAATTCATATTCTAGCCAGAAGACTACAGTGCAACCCTGCACATGTTTACTCAAAAATAAGTCTCACTCTGTTCAGTTGGGTTCATTTCCAGTCAAGTGTGTGTACGAACAAGGCTGTTGCTTTACTATCTTGGGATTACATCGTACAATATACACATGTGGGGATTATTTCTGCAATATTAGATCACCATCAGTAAGAAAAAGATAGGAGCCTTCTAACTATTTAACAGAAGTCACAGTCACTTGCATATCATTCAACAATTTGGTAAATGCAACAGAGGAGGAAGTATATCAGTAGTTTTAAAGAAATAAATTATACTATAAAACTTTTCCAGTACTCAAAGTTTTTCCCCTTTAGAAGCATGCAAAGAACAAAGTAATTCCAGACTCTAAGAACCAGGGATACATTTGCAGCTGTGAATGTAATGTAAACACAGCTGTAAAATGCTTCTTGAATCTCAACAAAAGTACCCTTGCACATGTATTTCTCCTTGGATGTAATGGATGCAGGATGTGTGTTATCTATTGGCGTGGTGGTTTGTTGTTAAAAAGAGAGAGTGTGCTGTAAAGCCCCATTGATTTCAGTGGAAGGGGTAAACATAATTTTAAGTCTCTCCCATTGAACTCAAGGGACTTAGCTTCACTGGTCAATTACATATCCCTCAAAATAGCATGAACGCCTCACTCCACGTCTAAAATTCCATTGGACATCTTCAGGCTTTTGTTGATGCTTTGATGTCATTGTGGCCAATAAAGTTAAGGATCTTCCTTCCAATGAGCTCCCCTTCTCTCTGCTACTATCCTGACAAAATCAGAGTGACTGGCATACAGCTTAAGCTTTTCACTGATGTCAACCCATTTTACTTTCCCAGCATCGTCTCCTGCTTCAAGGTGTAACTTATTCATTACTTCACCTGTTATGGGCAGAAAGAAAAAGAAAGAGAGAGAGAGAGAGAGAGAGAGAGAGATGAAGGTATTGTTTTGAATTCCAGATCTTTTTATCCCCTCCTCTTCTACACCATTTTAGCTTCTACTGCAAAGCACAACCTGCCAGTGCTTTTCTTTCTCATTCAACACTGTTTATGGCAGAAATTCTCATACTGGTACCCATACTCATACACTCATATTGTTCACCAAATTTAGCTTTTTGGATCAAAAAAAGTTGTGCACCTGTTTTTAATTTTTTACAAACACACTCTACTATTAATGGCCTGTCTTTTGTTATTATGTGTCTTCAAGTCAAGTCTGACTCATGGTGACCTCCTCATAGGGGTCATAGGGCTTTCTTAGCAAGAAAGAAGAAGGCAGTTTGCCACTGCCTTCCTCTAAGGCTGAGAGAATGTAACATGCCCAAGGTCACCCAGTGGGCTTCCATGGCCATGCAGGGATTCAAACCAGTGTCTCTTTGAACAAGGTTCAATGCTCAAACCAGTACACCATGCTTGCTCTCTAGCCTGACTTGTTGTTGTTGTTGTTGTTGGTGGTGGTGGTGGTGGTGGTGTGTGCCCTCAAGTAATTTCTGACTTATGGCGACTCTATCACAGGGTTTTCTAGGGCTGAGAGAATGTGACATGGCCAAGGTCACACAGTGGGTTTCCATGGCTAAGAGAGGAATTGAATGCATGTCTCCAGGTTTATAGTCCAACTCTCAGACCTCTAAACCACATCTTACCCCTGAGGAATTAAGCCTGAACATAAGAGAAGGCCAATTGTTCAAGACAACAGCTGAGTGACACAGCATGTGCTCTATAGTGTAGGCAGAACTGTTACCCAATGGTCTGCCTTGGTTTAAGGCAGCTCCCTATCTTTTCATAGAATATGAAACAACACATGAATACCAAAGTTGTTTTGAGCAATCTTTTCCACAACATGTTTGCCATTAACAGAAAGCTGGAAGTGACTTTTTGTGTGCACACAGTATTACTCCTAATGCCATTATAAATATCACTGCTGAGTTTGCAGAAAATATTTTGGGTTTCGGTCTAGCCAGCTTTTATGATTTCCAGAATTGTGTCATTTAAAATAACTGTGGCAACAAATGTTCAAATGTTTCTTACATTTCTTTCATTCTCCCATCTCCAGCAAGCAAGACAGTCAATTATAGATATAAGCTTAAAAAAAATAATTTTCTCCCTCTACCTTTACAGTCTAATACCATGATGATAGGATCCATGTCTAAACAAGGGAGCCAACACCATTACATACCAGATTCATCATGATAGTTTACTGCTTCTGTCTCCATCCAAGCATTGTCTGTATTACGAGGATCATCCACATATCCCTTATATACCTGAAAGTCAACATGAAATGACAAAGTTCAAGATTTATCTTCCCCTGAGTAAAGAAATCTTAACTGAATAATGTTTTAATTTTAAAAAAAATGTTCCTAGAGGATGCATCACATCAGGTATCATCTCAGAAGAGGCATTCTTGCTTATTTCTACAAAAGAGAATGCCTCCAAAGATGGTGTTTGGCATCTTTCATTTTAATAGTACTTCTGTTCAGAACAAATTAAAATATCCTTCTATGAACCCAGAGAGAATGTAAAATCTGATGATCAGCAAAGTATTTGTCTATTAATCAAACTGATTAGTCAGTTAAATGTCACCATCCTTTCTACCACTCAGTGCATAAGAAATGATTACCATTCCCCATGGACCTGAAGAGAATTTCACTGAGCATTATATATATAACATTATATACAACATTTAATTGGATCACCATGATATGAGAAGAGAAAAGAGACTGCCCACCACAAAATGTTCCTGGTTGAAAAGTCTATTCAGTTGTTTCTCCATTTCTTTCTTCTCAGCCTCTGTTTTCTGTAAGGAGTTCAGAGCCTCCTCACTAAATTCTCGTTTTAATGCAGCAGATAACTTCTCCCCTGGGTCTATCATTCCCTAAAAAAGATTGTCACTTGTTATATATCCTTTTAGGGAAAGTCCTAATTACCTGCATGCACCCTTCCCAGAGCAGCTTTGCAGGAGGTGTTTATTTATTTATTTAATATATATCCCGCATTTCCCCCAATATGAGATCTCAAGTGGCTCACAATGTAAGTTAAAAAGCTGAAACAGTATATGGTGCAAAAGTTTTAAAAGCATTAATCAATCAATCACTACATTTTAAAAGTTAATTTAAAAACAAGCAATTAAACATACATTAAATACATATTACATACAAAAAACAGCATACCCAGAGCACATCCTTCTACTCCAACCAATTAAATGCTGAAGGCCTGTTTAAAGAAGTAGGTGAAAACAGAGCAGAAAAGGGGCCAATCAAGCCTCCCTTGGGAGGATATCTAGGAGAAGCTACTGAAAAATCCTTCTCCTATGTCGTGGGATGGAGATAAAGCCCTCCCACAAAGATAAAAAATCCTCAGGCAGGCTGCTATGGGGAGATACAGACTTTCAGATAATCTGGACCTAAGCCACATAGGGCTTTATAAATGATAACCTATACTTTTAATTGTGCCTGGAAACAAAGTGGTAGCTGGTGAAGCTGTTGGAAGAAGGAAGTTATATGCTGTAATTATCATTGGAAGAAGAGCTGGTGGCGGGAGTGCTGGCAACTCCCTTTGTCCAGCAACTGCTATTAAAACTTTCAAAATCACGTGAGATCTGACAACTGATGTCCTGACATCATCTTTTTTTCCACCACTACTCACAGCCTAATACACAATATACGAATTAATAGCCAATTGCTGAATTTTATGTTAGCTTCTCTGGAAATAATGCATACATTTTGGAATGGTAGCGCTGTTTAAAAATCAATTTAAGTCATTTGAAAAAGCAATTTAAATCAACTGTCAGTGCTCCTCTTCTTACCCCTGGGATGGCCCATTCACCACAGTCCTTCCTTTTGATTGCGATGAACTGTAAGATGTTTTTGCCAGACACTGGGTGATCCAGTTTGTTGCCACTGTCATCTCTCTTCCACCTGCAAAAAAGTGGGAAGGGGGGGGGACAAATTTTGTTCTTTAGTTTAACTCCAAACACTCAGGAAGACGAGATACTGAGGAGGAAGTTCTTTTAAAAAGATGCTTCTTCACAGAAAAGTTGATCTAGGCTCAGGTTCAAGTGTAACACTGACCACTGCCCATGCTATCAGACACATGCTTGCATGAATCAGTCTCCTGCTGCATCCTTCTATCCATCTTCGTTTTAACAGCAAGACATCTTTTGCTGTTCCTTGTGCACAGTTTACCAAAGTTGGCCTCTAAGTGTAAATGCATGGTTTTAGAGATCGGGTAGTAATGCCAAGCCCTGGGGCTGAATCCATCGCTCTGGGGATCCTCTGGATATCTACGCCCCCTTCCCCATGATTTCCTCATTTCATGGTTTAATAGATTCTATGTGGGCCTTTCTCCAGATTCTAAAGGTTGAAATATATCTCCTGAACTCCATCAGTAAGAGCACTCAGCTAAAATATGTTACTTCTCTGAAATCTAATTGAACTTGGCTCCCAGGCCGAAAGAAATTTGCTCACACTTTCTTCACAGCTAAATGGGAAGTGAGAGATAAATCTCTGCACTGGAGGCAGGGGGTAGAAGAACTGAATGCTTGAGCGCAGGGTTCATCAGTCAAGCCATAAAAAACCATGGTTTGACATTATTCCTGCACAGGCCCAGAGTGGTGGATTTGAAACAAACATGGAAAATATTTGGTCTGCTCAGCAAAGAAGTAATGCAACGGACTTAATCCAACACACCTTTTTCTTCTTGATTTAAGTCATGTTGGAACAGAATTAGAAACATGAGTTTTTTTAAAAAACCAAGAATCATGTTGCTCTCCAAATGTTGCTGAACTGCAGCTTCCATCATTCCTCCCCATTGCCTATGCAGGGTAGAGGTGCTGGGAGTAGCCATCCAACAACCTCTGGAAGACTACATGGTTCCAATTTCTGTTTTAAATACTCCGCATATCAAGCACCAAACATTTACACACAAACATACATTTTTCTCCTTCTTCTTTGTTGACTATCCTGTTTGGTCCAACATTACTTACCTAGTTATAAGAGGATCTGCAGCATGATTTGGTCCCCAGCGGCCTAAGAGACCACGACCCACTATTCCAGTCCTGCCTACAGGATTCCTGAAATATGTAAGGAAACCACGGATCAATGCAAGGTTGGGATGCAAAAGACCCACCTCACTAAACTTCCATTCGCCCAAGAAAACTTTAGATTTGCCTTTCCTGAACAACAGCTGTTCAAATCCATGCCAAAACATCATTTGGCAAACTGCTTTTGAAATGTGAATCCCTTTCAAATCAAATCAAAAAGCTGCCATTATAAAGGCTCTACATTCACTGAGGGTGTGGTATAAACAATAGTAAGGGTCTGGAGGCTAGAAGGGACATCCTTAGAGGCTGATTCACTGGGTTTATTGCATGTGCAGAAGACAAAAAAGGCAACATCAAATGTCTGCCATTGATTGAACACCACATATCAGATCATCTTATCTCCCCAAAATGTTGCTTCTCAGTCTGCACATTCAGCTGCATGCTGCACACAGAGAAATCAAGCCATCTGCATGGATGTCAACCAGTTTTAAACTTAAAGGGTGTGTCATGTAGTTGCTTATGACAGGCCAGGCTTTCATTCAGTCTTAGTAATTTCAACCTTGTCCTTGTACAAGGGAAGAAATCATACTAATAATCATAATGAATGTAGAGAAGTAGTGGTTTTCTTACAGAAAAAAGTGTGCTGAAAGGCTAATCTCCCCACTGCTCTAGGATTACAGGTTAGAAGGTCTTGTCTCAGGGCACACTTGTAAGGAACCCCTTACATTTTCAACTGAGCAGAACAAAGACTTAATATTGAATGACACCCACAAAGTTTATAGAGGTGGTGCAGGAAATAATTTCAGAAAAGATTTTATTCTGCAAACTTTCAGATAGCCCTTGGACATCCACTGTGACCACGGAGACAAAACCCAGTAATTCCAGTCTGTTTGGATAAATTAAACACAAGATCAAGACTTTCTCTCTTTCTCCTGTACACACTCACATACCTGGGCCTTCCATTTTCTACCACATATGAACCATTCAAGCTCTTCCTTTCCACTTGCCCATCCTTTTCATTGAACTTTGGAGAAAAGTTTTCAGCCCTTTATATAAATAAACAAAATAAATCAAAATATATTGAAAGAGATTAGGAAAACATTTCACACTGTACACAAAAATCCCAGTACTAAACATGCTTCTTCTTCAACTGGACTTACTTTCAAGTAAGTTCAGAACTTGGCAGCTCAACCCTATTTGTCACATAATTTATCCATTACAGTAATCTTCTTTGTACCTGGTCTATTCTTTTAACTAATAATCATATTTCTCCCTCTACACATATGTATTCTACACTGGTGCTTGTGCTCTTAGTTCTCCTATGTTGGAATAGAAAACCTTGTGTGATCTAAAAGCTTTGGGAGACAGTGCAGTATAGTTGTCGGAGCACTGGAGTGGAGATCCTGATTCTAGTTCCCAGTGAGCCTTGAAAATCACTGTCAATATCTCTCTCAGCCTGGCCTACTTCACTAGGCTACTGTTAAGATAAAGTAGGGAGTGGGGGAGCCACATACACTGTTTCAAGCTCATTGGAAGAAAGACAGGATAGAATGGAAGACATAAATAAATAAATAAAAATCAATTCCTGTCATCCCAGATAGCCATAACTATGCCACCAGATCACATAATCCTAGTCTACACAAATTGTAGTTCCCAGAGACAACTATTAACAGTTATATGCTATCTTTTGGAGATCTGTTTCGATGCCTTGGCATGTGAGCCAACTTGTAGATAAAGTTTCTGTGGTGTCTGGTATGTGAGGAGGTAGCTGTTTGCCAGAAGTGCTGCACCTTCAGGGGAAATGACTATTGCAGAAGATGCCTTGGAGTACTATACTGCCAGTTTTTGTATCTGACTGTTTTTGAATTTCTGGCATCTGTTTGATACCCAGGGGAAGTCTGCACTGATAGATGTCTGGTGCTTTTTGTTAAAGCACTTTTACTAGTTCAAGTGCAGCTTTCAGGTCCCTCAAGCCCCATCTCTGCCTACTTGGGAACTACCCAAGTTTCTTGTAACAGTGCAATGAATAAGCTTTTCAACTGGAATGATACAAGGAGTGCACCATTAAACACAAACACACACAAAAATTAAGTATTTTAAACTTAGTACAGGCAGTGTATTCATTAGCAAAACTTTTTGCAAGGATATAGCAAATCATAAGGTGCTCCATCTCTTATTTACATGTTATTGTTTACTCACTTGAGCTTTGCCAAAGTACCTGCGTGTCAGAACAGGTATGTCTGACTTTCTTTTTAACATCAGAGTTTGAGGCAGAGATTGAGGTGGGTTGTGTTTTCTAGTATGCCGGCATCTGACTCATCTGTGCAGCAAAAGGCAGAAATATATTCTCTTGCTCTTGCTTTTAAAAGCTTTTAGTGCAAGACAATGGCCTAAGGGTGTTGCCTCTCTCACTATCCATTTGGCACCTTCTTGGTCACTAAGCATCCACTGATCACAGTATGAGACAGAAGAAGAATCATAGAATCACAGAGCTGGAAGAGACCACAAAGGCCATAGAGTCCACCCCCGTGCCATGCAGGAATACACAATCAAAGCATTCCTGACAGATGGCTGTCCAGCCCCTGTTCAAAAACTTCCAAAGAACAAGACTCCACCACATCTGAAGGAGCGTATTCTATTGGCAAACTGCTCTTACCCTCAGTAAATTCTTCCTAATGTTTAGATGGAATTTGTTTTCCAGGAGTTTGATGCCATTGCTCTGTGTCCTAATCTCTGGAGCAGCAGAAAACAAGCTTGCTCCATCTTTCATATGACATCCCTTCAAATATTTCAACATAGCTATTGTGTGCCTCTTAACTTTCTCCAGGCTAAACATACCCAGCTCCCTAAGCTACTCCTCATAGGACAGGGTTTCCAGACCTTTTACCATTTTGGTTGCCCTCATCTAGACACATTCTAGCTTGTCAATATCTTTCCTGAACTGTGGTGCCCAGAACTGCACATAGTATTTCAGGTGGGGTCTAACCAAAGCAGAATAAAGTGCTGCTACTACTTCCCTTGACCTAGACACTGTACTCCTACTGATGCAGCCTAGAATTGTATTGGCTGTTTTAGCTGCCACATCACACTGCTCACTCATGTTCAGCTTATGGTCTACTAAGACTCTTAGATCCCTTTCACATGTACTGTGGTCAAGCCAGGTATCATCCATCTTATATCTGCGCATTTTATTTTTTCTACCCAAGTGTATTATCTTACATTTCTCTCTGTTCAAATTCATTTTGTTAGTTTTGTCCCAGTTCTCTAATCTGTTAAGGTCATTCTGAATTTTGATCCTGTCCTCTGCGGTGTTTACAACATTCATTTTGATCTTGCTACACAGAAAGCTTAAGAAGTGCCATTTTAATCTGCGAGGCATCTGATTCATTTCAAACAGACCAAGTAAAATTCTGATTATTCTATGTCTCAAAATAATGTGCAGATATGTTTAAACCAACCAATGCCAATCTTTGGTTTCATCTGAATTTCAGAACTGTAGCTACAAAGTAAGTTAACACTAATTATACTGTACGACAATTGGCAAAAATTATCGCCTGGAAGGCAGCCAGTTTACACTATTAAGCATAACCTTTTTACAGAGACCTGTCTGACACATGCAGTCAAAAGGATGATTAGCAATTACATCATGCAGACATGAAAGCCAGGAAAGTACTTGTTAACCTTACTCCTTGTACAATAAAGGCCTTCTTCGCCTTTGGTTTTCTGCTTGGTCGCCTGAGCTAGCTACATGGCAGCTTAAGGCAACCAAAATGGTGAAAAACCCCAAATATCTTATTGATCTATCGGCTGCTAGAGCATAGCAGAGACAAACATTGTAGAAGTTATTTTTCGAGTGAACAGTTTCAGTCTTTTGTTTGGGCAAACCTAATACATATCCTCTTAAAGACTATATCTTGTGCTCTTTGGCAGTCTAGAAATTTCATTGCTAGAGAGATTAGGAAATGGATCTTCTAATTTGGTGTGAAGGCCTGCAGTAGAATGAGTGTTCTCACCAATAATTATGGAAGTCATTACTGACCATAACTGTATTTCTCTAAGATTCTGATTGTTCCAATATCTAGTGTTGGAACAAATGGGCTTACCCCAAGACAAAGCAAACTTCTTGTTTCTGATCATATTCCTGTGATTCAACCCACAATTTGCATTTAATCAAACAAGGTGGGATCTAATTCTCAAAAGCCAGTCTTTCCTTTTTTTTTTAAAAACTGTTAGTGTTGTTATGTTCCATCAATCTGACTTCAACTTATGGCAACCCTATGAAAGAGAGCTCTGAAAAACACTCTGGCCATTTCCGCACGAGACGGTTATAGTGCTATTATTCTGCTTTCAACATCCTATGGAATCCTAGAGTTTGAAGTTTAGGGAGGGACCTCAAAGGCCGCTCCCTAAACTTCAAACCTCAGGATTCCATAGGATGTTGAAAGTGGAATAATAGCACTAAAACAGTCTAGTGTGGAAATGGCCTCTGTTATTAACCAACCTACTCAGGGCTGTGGCTTCTCTGATAGAGTCAATCCAATTGTAATATGTCCTTTCTTCCTACCACCTCCAACTTTCCCCAGCATAATTTTACTTTTCCGGTGCTAGTCAACCAAGAATGCTCACCCAATTTCGGGATCTGCCCACTCAGGCCCTGCCAGAACAGAGCGGGCTGTATATTCCACAGGGCTGTAGTCTTCCCAGTTAACGGACCAGTCCACTTTATCATTGGGTACTTCACTGCGCTCGACTTTGGATCCTGGATATGGGGAGGTGCGAGCTTTGTTATGCAATTTGTCTTTCCGATCTTTACAGGTAGACATTTTAACGGTGTTGCTGTGAAACCAGTGTTCTGAAGAGGGGCTATAAGATAAAGGTAGGAAAAATAAACTTGATAAAACATTGCTCTATACAGGATGGGACAAAGGACTGAGAAAGCAATCATTCTTTCACCTATTATTTATGCACTGTCACCAATCCAAGAAAGCACCAGCACATCATATATAATTTCAACAGTGAATACCCAACTTTTAAAAATGTGGCTAATGGAGGGAGGAAATGTTATGGAAAGGCAGGAAGTTCTTTTTCACCCTAAATTTTGAGATGCCAACCAAGGCATAGTTCACCACACTGTGCAAGGTGAGGATATCACTGTATCATGCGGGTATGTATGAGCACATGAGTGTGTAACCTATGGTGGCACAGTGAATTTTTCTCATGCTTTTAGCGAGATGGGAAAAAGATGGATGAAGCATTTTAGCAAAAGATTTGAATCATTTGAGAGGGTCACACCTACACTGTCTTCCTCCACTGATTGTTCCTCCAAGATGTATCAATTTTCCTAATTTTAAACAGTACATTTCCAGTCCTTCTACAGAACACAAGGGAAGCAATCTGTTACCTACCAGATGTTTGGGATCAGAATTGATGTAAATCCTAGTTGACATTTTCAATGGCCAAAGACTGAAGGGACTGTACTCTATAAGATTTGGAGGATCCTAGATTGCTTATCCCTGATTTAGGAAGATATAAAGAAAAGATATGCAAGGAATACAGTTCCTTCCAGTTTAGGTTGCAAAGGCTGATAGGATTATAGTCAAAGCAGTGCCATTGAAAAACAAGAGAGAGAAGTATGAAAGAACTTGGGGGAATTCACAGGTTGGAGAAGCACTAAAATTTCAAACCTAAGAGACCAACCCACCTCCCAAAGAGTTGCATGAGAATTCACTACACTCAATAATTATATATGCCACTGAAAAAACAATGGAAAACCAGCAAGAGGGGGAAAAAAAAAGAAATCTGTTGGAGATAATAGTTAGTTGAAAATCATGAACATGAGACTTCCTATAAGGAAGAGAAATTATAAACTGTAACATTTTGTTGCAGTTTCCTCCTCCTCCCACCCCAACCTTTATACAATTATTCCTTCAGAAGCAAACTTGATCCTTTGTCCGAATATTATGGCTGAGGAGTTTAATGGTGTTAAGATTACTGAGAAGTCTGAATGCTTATATTTAAAATGTATAAAATTAAGTTTTGGTTTATAAATACTCAATCCAATTCCATCACTTTAAACAGAGTGGACTATCTATATTGATGTCCTGGTGATTCTGCAGTGATTCCACATATATTCATGAGGCCTCACCACAAAATATCAAGCTATTTTAGCATCATGGACTATAAATACACCTTCTCCTTGATCTATGTATAATGGAGGGGGAAAACAGACAAGATAAAATACAGTACCTGAAGGCAATGTTCTTGACCGCTTGGAAGAGTGGGTAGAAGTGCTGGCAGGAATTAGACTTGGCAACAACAGCAGACAGACTTACAGCAAGAGAAACCACAGTAACAGTCCGGGCCAGAAAGCCCCTTGCCATGCCATGCAGTGAGTTCACAAAGAACTGGGTCTCCCTAGAGAGAACTTTGGGGTACTTGTGACGCAACCTGAACAGTGACAGTTAGGAAACCAACCACAAATCATCTGAGTATGATATGTCTTGTCTTCTCTTTTTGATTCCCTAGAAAACAGAGAGGCAATCACTTCATAAGGCATACATCACACTGCTGGGGTGAACCTATATATTACTCCCAGATCTTAAATAAGACTCTTGTAGTTTTGGTAAGTTGCTGTTATTGACAATTCCAGTAAACCTGCCCATCTAATGAAGCAGGCTGCAGCCTACCAAAGCTTATGTCTAATAAAACTTGTGTTGCTCTTTCTGTTTCAATAGATTAATATGACTGGATATCCAGTTTCAGTTATAATTCAGATTAAAGAGCAATGATATCAAATTTTTGCAAAGGGGTCTTGTAGCACCTTTGAAACTAACTGAGAGCTTTCATAGACTTAAGTCTACTCTGTCAGATGCATGAAGCGTATGTTACCAAGTTCTTTTTCTCAACTAGTTCCAAAGATGATATGAAATTGTTTTTAAATACTGATCCAGACTTAACATGGCTATGTCTTCGAACAATTTTTTAAAATTTACCTTAGTTAACAAAGCAGGTGTGTTCATGGGCATTAAGTCTTTAACAAAAAATGTGGTCCTAGAGGCAGAAATAACATGGATATAATGTTACACTACCCACCCACCCACCCACCCACCCACCCACACACACACACACACACACAGGAAAAAAACCCCAGCAGTTCAACATGTTTCAGTGCACTCTTTCTTCAGAACTGACAACATGGGCTTGTGAAATAAAACAAGCAGGTCAGGTTATCCTTACGTAAGTATTGTAAACAAAAGTCTGTTGAACCTTCTAGGGATCACATGAAGGCTTCATTTAAAATGCATCCAAAGATGGCCTTTTCCATTCTTCTTATGCTTTTTATTTTGATAGCCAAGCTTAATACAGCCATGCTTTTTTTTCTTTAACATGCTGAGAAGTAACCCACGAGGCAGGCTAACCTGCCTTCCCGTTTTCCCTCTGATTTGCTGTTCACGTATGCTCATCAAGGGAGGGATTCTGGAGGCAGTTGCTGTTTACCTTGCCTACTGTACACAGGCACACAGAGTTTTAGCAGGATGAGCTAGAGTAGAATTACATTCTTTCCTAGCTAAAGCTAAACTGCAGCTGTGTGACTGCAATAAACAATGAACTGACCCTGAAAGTCTATGTTTCTTGAGCCCTTCTTCACCATCTTCCCAGTGCCCATGCTGCCAAAAACACCCTTCAACTAGACAGAGGACAAGAAGGAAAGGAGGTTGGATATGCATAAAAAGACTTTCTGAAAAACAGTTTCTTTTTCATGTGGGGCTGGCTTTCTTTTCTAAAGCATATTTGAATGTTGACCTCACCATGAATTTCAGTCCTTAATTTTAGTAAACGTTTTCCAATCATATATCAAGAGTTGGAGTTTTTTCTGAAAGTGATCACAATGTTGACCTTGCCATGAATTTCTATTGATTTTTTAGCTACAAAGAACTCTTGGACCTGGAGTGCAGAATGGGGAATGGGTCTTCCAGCAACAATATATTGCTGTGAACTACTCCTCTTGTAATACAAAGTACAGGCAATAGCTTTGTTCTTACTGGGTCAATGAGATCTGTTAGCTTTAGAAAAGACCCAGTCCTGGTTGAAACAAGAACTCCCAGTCCAAGTTTGTTGATCCAAATCAAAACAAATTGCACAAATTTTTAGATTCATGGCTGCAAGGATTCACAAGCACCTGCAAAAATTTATCACTGCACTATTGGCAATCCAGTAGAAGAGGACTAGAGATCCTGCATTTTTAACAGATACATAGAGCAATGGTTCAAAATCTCTGGTGCTCCCGCTGTTTGGACTCCAGCTCCCAGAAGCTTCAATCATTTTACCCTATGATCAAGGATTCTGGGAACTGAAATCCAAAACATCTAGAGCAATGGTTCTTAACCTTTTCTTTACTGGGAACCCTCTGTAAAAATAATTTGTTGCTGGGGACCCCGAAGACTTAATTCAAGATTTAAATGTTTGCATTTACATTTAAATATTTATTTATTTATTAAAGGCTTCTGAAGACTAGGATTCAAATCCCCACTCAGACCCCTGGATGACCTTGGGCAAATCACATTCTCTCAGCCTCAGAGGAAGGGAAAGGCAAACCCCCTCTGAACACATCTTGCAAAAAAAAACCCCCAAAAACCACCTGTGATAGGTTCACCTTTGTGTTGCCATAATTTGGAAGTCTTCCTGGCAAGATTTGTTGCCTTTGCCTTTCTCTGAAGCTGAGAGAATGTGACTTACCTGAGGTTGCCTAGTGGGTTTCTATGGCTGAGTGGAGATTCAAACCTGGTCACCAGAGTCATAGTGCTGCCGTGTCTCTTTCATGAGAGACACACAGTGGGGTGTGTGTACGTGTGCAGGCGCAGAAACGGCTCCCTTAGCAACTGCCTGCTTTGTTGCCACATCCTTATTACTGCCATTGCTGTTGGTGTCCAGCAGTAGGGCATCACGGACCTCCTGTGAGGGCTCTGCAGACCCCAGGTTAAAAACCACTGGTCTAGAGGACCAAAGAATGTGAAGCACTGCTATGGGGAAAAAAACATTTCTGTTAGTCCTGCCTGCATGAAAAGCTGTGTCTATAAAAATTCTCTATTGTATACAAAATTCTCTGCTGTACCACCTCTTGAGTATTCCTTGCCCAAGAAAACCCTATGAAATTTTCATGGGGTTGCTACAAGTCAACAGGTGACCTGAAGGCACATACATTCACACACGACAGGTGTGCATGTCTTGTCATAAACTGCAGCTGCTCACTCCATTGCCCGCATTTACATTTTACTTGTCAAAATTGCATTTCTAATACTTTGCACTTTCCGAGGAATAATTCTAGCCGAGAAATGCCAGCCAGTATGCCTGAGAAACCTGATTTAAGTATAAACCCATACATTTAAAAAAAGATATGGCTATTCGGTCTGGTTAGAATGCATCAAATAAGTTACAGTGGCAGATGGGCTCACACAAATACACTATTTTTAACATCTGCTTACATTTATAAACAAATACATTGCACGTGTTGTGTCTCCACACAGGCCATTTCCGCACTAGACTGTTGCAGTGCTATTATTCCACTTGCAGGGGAATAATAATTTAGGGAGGGGCCAGGCGTCCCCTCCCTAAACCGCAAACCCCAAGATTCCATAAGATGTTAAAAGTGGAATAATTGCACTACAACTGTCTAGTGCAGAAATGGCCGCAGATAATGTATACACACAGATCAACCTTCTCCTTGTAGATAACATACAGAGATTTTATGTATAATTATAAATAGTTATAATTCCATATCAGGTATAAATATTTTTATATATAATTATAAACAGAATTAATAGAAAGCATTAAGATAATGTTTTTAATTGCATTAATACTATTAATATCAACTACTTATACATAATTATTAATACGCAAAATAAATGTTAATACAGTATACAATTTATAATGTATCTGAATCTATAGAAAAGCACGGACCGACTGGCAACCGAACGGATTTCGTTTTCCTCCCTTCCTTCCTCACTCACCTCCATCAGCTTTCCTGACTTATTTTCCGCACCATGAACTAGCCCATCCCTTTAACAAATCTCTCTCCCGTGATTGGGTATTGGGTATTCGAAGAGCCCGCCCACCTCGTCCTTACCCAGAGGCTACTTCCTCGCAGTTTGCCCGCCCCTTCAGAAAAAGGACATTGATGTGAACGAATAGTGTATCACGCTCGCCTTCTTTGGTCCCGCCTGTTGCATGTAACTACTGGAGGAGAGTGGCGAGGGCGTCAATCTCGGTATGGCCACGCCCATCCTGGGAAACGGCAGACCCTAAATATAAGCAAACCAATCCCCTCAACTGCTCTTTCGGTCTATCAGATGTAGAGACGAGATCGTATAGAGTCACACACGATTACGATATGTCGGGACTATCCCGCCCCAACAGTATTAGGCTGGTTTTTTTTTCTTCTTCCAGCCCGCGCCTCAGACTTCGCCGTTTCTGTATTAGACTGTTATAGTGCTATTATTCCATTTTCAACATCCTATGGACTCCTGGGGTTTGCAGTTTAGGGGGGGGCCTCAAAGGTTGTTGAAAGCGGAATAACAGCACTGTAACAGTCTAATGTGGAAATAGCCTAAGATTCTTAGAATTCAGAGTTGGAGTCTCTGCTCAGACCATTTCTGCGCTACGCTGATAAACTGCTGTTTTTCTGCCCCTCCCCAGACTTCAAACCCCAGGATTCCACAGGGTGTTGAAAGTGCAATAATAGTGTAGTGTGGAAATGGCCATTGTCTCTGTAAGTGTTGCTGATTATTAAGGTATTGTGCTTAATGACATACCAGAGAGCTCTTTGGCCTCAGTAAACTACAAACCCCAGAATTCCACAGGGTGTTGAAACATCCTATGGACTCCTGGGGTTTGCAGTTTGGGGGGGGGGCCTCAAAGGTTGTTGAAAGTGGAATAATAGCACTATAACAGTGTAATGTGGAAATGGCCAATGACTTTCAAACAAACAGAACCCCCAAGTCTAACAAAAGAAAAAAAAATAGGCAGGCATACTTTTTTTTCCAAGACAGTGCCCTCGCCCTGAGATCTCTCCTCATGCCGAGCATCAGAGAACAGAGACTCAGGGCCAGGCCTGAGATCTGAGAACACTTCAGATGGCATGGGTAGATTTGGAACCCAGCTCAGCCAAATATCCGAAACTATAAGAAAGCCAATATATAGTAATGAACTCAAACAAAGAGAAACCTAGAATCTAGAAAGCAGGCCGTGCCTTGTAGTCACCTCTTAACCTGTGGACGTGTTCCGGCTTGTCGATGTCCTTCTTGAATTATGGTCCCCAGGACCGGACACAGTTTTCCAGGTGGGGTCTGATGTCACTGTTCCAACAGCTAGCTTTAGTGTTAACAGTGCAACGCACAGAAGAGTTCACTTCATGTGTGACAGCTGTGGTTGTAGAAACTGAGAAAAAGGAACTTGTGGTCCTTGATAGCTTTGGTTTTGGGGAAGATCTGGGGGGGGGGCAAGTGACTCACATGAACTGGACTTTACATCTTGGTGTAACTCTGCTTAGCGTGCATGTCCTAGGCAAATTTACTCTGTGTTTTTGTTTCACGTGTGCTTTGTCATCATTACAATACCAGAAGCTCAGCTACTGGGAAATTTTTCAAGTGTGGGAAAAGGAAATATTTGTTTAAATGCATTTGATTAAGTCAGACAAATTCACTGCTGAGGTATTTGTTCAAACTCGTGGCTTTTACTGCTGGGCCCGCAAATATAACTGGATTTCTTAGAATCGTAGAGGCGGAAGAGGCTACAAGGCCATCCAGTCCAACTCCGTTCTGCCATTCAGGAATACACCATCAAAGCATTCCCAGCAGATGGCCATCTACCAGCGTAAAAACTTCCAAAGAAGGAGACTTGACCACAGTCCTTGGGAGCATGTTCCACTGTTGAACTGCTCTTACCATCAGGAAGTTCTTCCTAATGTTTAGAAGGAATCTCTCTCTCTGTTGTTTGAAGCCATTGCTCCATGTTGTAGTCTCTGGAGCAACAGAAAACAAGCTTGTTCCATGCTCCACGTGACGTTCCTTCAAATATTTAAACATTTGATTTCAAAGTACTTCCTTTCAAACATTTGGTATGGGCAGCAGTCTTTCTTGATTGCTGTCCATATCAACAAATCTCTGAAGTCCATATAAAAGCCTGAATCAGAAAATATCTGGAATAGAATCATAGAATCATAGAGTTGGAAGAGACCCCAGGGGCCATCCAATCCAACCCCCTGCCATGCAGGAACACACTTCAAAGAATCCCTGACAGATGGCTATCCAGCTTTTGCTTTAAAATTTCCACCACAGTCCCAGGCAGCAGATTCCACTGTTGAACAGCTCTGACCATCAGGAAGTTCTTCCTGGGGTTCAAGTGGAATCTCCTTTCCTGCAGCTTGAATCCATTGCTCCTTGTCCTAGTCTCTGGAGCAGCAGAGAACAAGCCCACTCCCTCCTCAACATGACATCCCTTCAAATATTTAAATACGGCTATCATGTCCCCTTTTAACCTCTGTCTAGGTAGTTAACTAGAGTTGTCAGCTTTTTGACTTGTTTCTGCTCCAGTGGTGATCTATTCCCCTTAAAAATCAAATTGATTGGCAGAGGGCAAAGCATATGTGTTTGTTTGTTTGTTTGTTTGTTTAATGTTCCACTTTTCTCCCATATGAAGCCAGAGCAGCTTACACTGCATGTTAAAACAAAATAGCTAAAATAATCCAAATGCAAAAATTTTAAATAGCCTTTATAATGTTTAATAAATAGATTGCTATTAAACATAAAAACCTATTACGTATTAACAATCAGCATATTTGTTGCTGGAGAAACAGAATTGTTTCTAATTTGCAAGTGGGTCAGGAAAAGCTGCATTTTATCACCCTATCTGTTTCACTTGTGTGCTGAACATAATCGTATGTAAAGCAGGATTAGACTCAGGCCATTTCCATACCGGGCTTCTGAAATGGTGCAGAGCGACCTCTCACGGAGGTCTTCTACACCCTAGAGTGGACTGGCGTGGACTACTTTTCGTAGTTCCACACCAGAATCCACTCAGGAGCGGCCGGAACTAGCCGCGCTGCGTGTTTTTTGAAAACCTCTTTTTCGAGGTTTTTAAAAAGCACGGAGCGCGCAGCCCCACGCCGCTCCGTCACCCAGCTCCGAAGCGGATTTGCAGGTGCGCGCAAGTGCGTGCCTGCAGATCGGCCGGGGGCAGGCGTCCGGCTGGCGAGCTTCTCCGGTTGGCGGAGAGCCTCCACCAACTGGAAGCCGCCATTCGGGACGCCGGAGGACTGCGGAGCAGCGAGCTCGCGCTGCTCCGCGTGGCGACGGACTTACCCGGTTTCTGGAAAGCTCCGTTTTTGGGCGTTTTCGCCCGTCCCCCCCCCCACATGTGAAAAGGGCCTCAGAGAAACGAGTTGTGAAAACTGGAGGAAGGAAGGAATTTAAGATATGCAGATGACACCATACTACTAGCAGAAAACAGCAAAGAGTTGGAACAATTACTGAAGAAAGTCAAGGAAGAAAGTGCAAAGGCACATTTTCAGCTGGATGTTAATGAAACAAAAATAATGACCCACTGATGAGTGATATAATTTTAAAGCAAGTGATGAAGACTTTGATATAGTTCAAGATTTTCCACGCCTTGGTTCAGTCAGTTGTGTTGGGGCAGGGGGGCGGAGGGGTAGTTTGCCCCGGGCGGCAATGTTTTTGGGGAGTCCCGGCCTGTAGCCACACCCCCACGTGCCCTGGCCATGCCCCCACACACAGTGGCCACGCCCCTTGTGCCGTAGCCCCACCTCCCTCCCCACACTCCAAGCTCCGCCACTGGATTCAGTCATTAATCAGAATGGAGACTGCAGTCAAGAAATGAGAAGACAAGGACCTGGAAGCTATGAAAGCACTACGCAAAATCCTCCAATGTAAAGACTAATCATTGAATACTGAAGTTAGTTTTGCTCGTGACATCTCATTTCCGGTTTCTGTGTACGGTTGTGAAAGGCGGACGGTGGGAAAAAAAAAACAACCTGACAGAATCATCTCCTTTGAAATGTGGCGCTGGAGAAGAATTCTATCGATACCATGGACTGCAAAAAAAAACAAATAAATCGGTTCTAGAGCAAATCAAACCGGAACTCTCCCTAGAAGCCAAAATGATTAAATGAAGATTGTTGTACTTCAGCCACATAATGAGAAGTCCTGACTCGCTAGAAGAGACAATAACGCTTGGTAAGGTAGGAGGCAGCTGGAAAAGAGGAAAACTGTGTTGCAGATGAACGGACTCAGTCCAAGAAGACAGGTCCCTGAATTTGTGAGACTTGGGCAGGGCAGTTGAGGATAAGGTGACCGGAGGTCTCTGCGCCATAGGGTCGCCATACGTTGAAGTCGACTTGATGGCCGTTAACAGCAACGGCAACATTTGTTTTGCTACCTCAGCCAGTTAACAGCTGAGATCTTTGTCGGCTGGCAAAAAGAGACCAGTGGGAGCCAACCGTGCCTATCTTAGGCCATTTCCACACTACGCTCCTATAGCGCGATTATTCCACTTTCAACATCCTATGGAATCCTGGGGTTTGCAGTTTAGGGAGGGGCCGGTCGGCCCCTCCCTAAACTGCAAACCCCAGGATTCCATAGGATGTTGCAAGTGGAATAATCGCGCTATAGGAGCATAGTGTGGAAATGGCCTTAGAGATTTCCACAGCTTGGGAGCCGCCACCAAGAAGTCTCTCTCCTGAGTCCACATCAGGTGCAGTTGTGATGGTGGTGGGACTGAGAGAAAGCCCTTCTGAAGATGTTAAAACTCATCCGGGTTAATACGGAGAGATAGGGTTTTTCAGATAGTTTGGACCCAAATTGCACAAGGCTTTATGGGTCATAACCAGCAGTTTCATCTCGTACCGATTACGGCAGAGCAGTTTGTTAAAGGCTTGAGTCTCCCCTGTTTTTCTGACCAGTCGCAGTGGCGTAGTAATAGGGCGGTGGGGGCGGCGCTTTGCCATGGGTGGCAATGTTTTGGGGGTGTCTGGGCTGGTAGCCATGCCCTCACATGCCCTGGCCACGCCCATACCGTGGCCACACCCCCGTACACCATGGCCCCGCCCCCTCCCGCCCCTCCTCCACACGCTCCAAGCTCCGCCACTGACCAGCTGGCCATCCGGTTTGTTACCTGCTTGCAGGAGAAGCAACACCTGCTGAAATTCCCTGTTCTACACAACCATTCAAGGTATAGGAGCCCACTCTGGTTTTCACTCTGGTTTTGGCTAATATGTGTCGAGTTGTACTAGTTGTGCATGTGGTTCTCTTTGAATTTTAGTTTATCAAGACGGAAATAAATAATAGCACGTTATCTATTAACCCCCTCTGTGCAGAGGGCAGGACTATGGATGATGCCATTCTTCTATTTTTGATGAGCATGTTTTAAACTGTTTTTTTCTTAAATTATTGTTATTTTAAAGAGAAATTCATGGCAGATCTTGAATCAGGGTGTGCTTCTGATGCTGCTCAAGGATCCACACTAGTTTCTTGCTAATGTGCTGTTATCTCACTGCAAACAGCGTGTTCACCACCAAATAGCAGGGTTGCAGGGGGATTAATTTTCAGGAGAATACTAGAAAGACTAACAAATGGGTCTTAAAGAAGTTCAAGCCTGCTAGAAACGAAGGTGACTAAACTGAGACCGTCGTACGTTGGACGTAGCAGGAGTTGACATGAATCACTGGAAAAAATGATAATAATTAGTACAGTTGAACACAATAGAAAAAGAAGAAGACTACGCTAGCGGTGGATTGATTCACTCAAGGAAACCTCAACCAACCTCAGCCTTTGCAAGACCTGAACAGAGCAGCTATTTATCTTTATCTATATTTATAACCCGCTTTTCCCCCAAAATTGGGACTTACAGCAGTTCAGTTCACAATTTATAAGAACAATTGTCAGAATAAAAAGGCTTTAGCCTCCTGATGGAAGGGCAACAAGGAAGGAGAAGAGAGTTCCAGAGTCTTGAGATCCCCACCGACCATGCTTGCAATGGTGGTGGGACTGTGAGAAGGGCATCTCCCAATGATCTCAGAGCCCGGGCTGGCTCATCGAGGGAGGTACGGTCTACCAAATAGCATGGACTTGAGCCATACAGAGCTTTATAGGTCGTAACCAGACTCTCTTTTTACCGGGTAGCCATAAGTCAAAGTTGAATTGACGGCAAATAACAAAAACCTTGTTTCCTGCTACTGGGTTTTTGTGTACTGGGTGACCTTCACCCAGACAGCAGTTGGGTGGCACAGGGTGTGTGCATTGATTTTATTTCTCTTCTGAATATCAATAATATGGCATATTGTTTGGCTAGAGGTACATAGAAAATGTACCACACATCGTCGTGCACCCTGTTCCTACTTGGTCAACAATCGGCCATGTTGCAGATATTTCCCCAGTATCTACATATTAAATCACTCCACTGGCTGCCAATTAGTTTCCAGGCAAAGTACAGAGTGTTGGTTATTACCTTTAAGGCCCTACATGATTTGAGTCCAGATTACCTACGGGTTCCCCTCTTCCCGTATAATCTGCCCCGCACACTCAGGCCCCCTGGGGGAGACTTACTTCAACCGGCCAGGACTAGACTGGCAATGGTGGCCCAGAGGACATTTTCTTCAGCCACCCCTAGACTGTGGAATGACCTGCTGGAAAAGATTCTACAGCAAAATATGCTGTCTGAATTTAAAATAGCAGTAAAGGCCAGTTTCTTCTGCCGGGCCTATCTGGATGATTTTAAATTTGAATTTTAACAATGAATTTTACATATATATTGTCTGTTTTTAGATGTTTGTATTTTTTTTTTCTGTTAAGACAATACACATTTTAATTACTGTTTTAATTGATGCCCTGTCTTTAATTGTTGTATTTTGATCTGTTGTTGTCCCCTGCTTCAATCCATGGGGAGAGGTGGGTTAATAATAATAATAATAATAATAATAATAATAATAATAATAATAATTTCTTACTGTTGTTGTTGTTGTTGTTATTATTTAGTATTACATAGACCATACCCTCTAACATTTCACTGGGATACATGCAGCTAGCCAACTTCAGACAATGGTCAAAAGGGTGTGGGCAGGCAACAAGATGGCAAAACTTATTAATAAGGAAGAATACACACACAACTGCTATGTTGAGCAAAGAATCCCTGAAATGTATGTACTGAGTTTAGAAGAGGCTGGAAAAAGATAAGCCCAAATGAACCTAGGGGCTTCAAACATTTGCAGAGGAAAGCTAGGACATGTGGGCCCAAGCTACATCAGAGTGTATTCAAAAATGCCAACCATTTTTAATGAGGAAGAACACGCAAGCTAAGATGGGCTGCAGCAGTTTGCTTTTCCCTTAGTCGACAGGGAAGGGCATGACTCTGCCCTCTCCTCTCCCCTCTGCAGAATTAATTCGATGGCAAACTACTTTTGCACTTCGAACCCAGTTTGCAGCAATGGAAGTTAAGTGCAAGACAAAGAGGGAAAGTGGGAGGAGGAGGGAGAAACTGGGACATTTTAAAAGGTGCTGAGAAAGTAGAAGGGCAGAGGATTAATAAAGGCTGTTCCTGCCAAAACGGAACAGTTGGAGAGTATGCATACAGGAGAGGGAGTTTTGACTAGCAGAGCATGGAGCAATGGAACCATCTATTTCACCTATTTACACTGTGGGCAACCATTGGAAGAGAGGGGACTGCATTGCCCCTTAGGACACCTTGGAGGGCTGCACATCCAGCTTGTACTCCCTGCAAATAAATAATTTTGCAAATAAAATAATCTCAAATGCTCTAAATGCTTTCTAATAATTTTTCCACTTTTGCAGGAGTCCTGTGCCCCTAACCCTAGCGGAAGGCTGCCTGTAATTTCATCACACCAAATCGGCTTTCTTGTTTAAGGAAGCAAGCTAGTCTTTATTCAGAGTATAGAGAACAGAGTGTTGCAAACTGTCTCCACTTCTGTAACACCCTGTGTAAACTGGCTTCTTTTCTTTGGGCCTTAGGGCAGGGGGAAGAATCTCAGAGTAAAACCACAGCCGTGAAAATACACCTTTTAAAACTGATACTGCTGGCCCTTATTTCAGGCTGCTTTAGAATGGCTGCTGTAGACTGTCATACCCTCCAGCATGTCACAACTGAGAACCAGGTCGTGTGTACTCAACAGACATCAGAGTGTGGGCAAGACAAAAATGTTAATGAAGTAAAAACACACACAAGCTAGGAGAGGCTGCAGCAGTTCACTTTTGCCTGAGCCTACTGGGAAAGACAAGATTCTGCCCTCTCCTCTCCTCTCCCCTGTTCTAAGTACTTTGATCTCAGTTTCCAGCAACTGAAGTGAGCTGAGGACAAAAGCCATTTTTGCACTAGAATGTTATAGCGCTATGATTCCACTTTCAACATCCTATGGAATCCTGGGGTTTGCAGTTCCCGGCCAGCCCCTCCCGAAACTGCAAACCCCAGGATTCCATAGGATGTTGAAAGTGGAATCATAGCGCTATAACAGTCTAGTGCAGAAATGGCCAGAGAGAGGAAGGAGGAGGAGTAAAAATAAACATGGACATTTTAAAAATAGGTGGAAAAGTGGGATAACAGAGCATTAATCGGGACCGGCCTGCCGAATTGGGACAGTTGGAGAATGTGGACTCTCAGGAGACTTTGGCCATTTCCGCACTAGGTGGTTATAGTGCTATTACTCCACTTTCAACAATCCCATCATGTGGGAATACACAATCAAAGCACTCCCAACAGAGGGCCATCTAGCCTCCACCACACTTTGAGGCCATTTGCTGTTAAATTTGCCTGTTAAAACTGCAAACTCCAGGATTCCATAGGATGTTGAAAGTGGAATAATAGCGCTGTAACAGGCTAGTACGGAAATCCCTCTGTCCTTTCTCTCATTGGTTAGTCTTGTGTTTTTTTATTTGAATGACATGCTCTGAGCAACTGTGGTTGACGCTTAGTGTATCATTTTGAATGACGTCATCAGGAACTGTCCCTGCTTTCCAGGTTTGGACCATGAATTCTTAGACGAAACAAGATATAGGTCTCAAGATGCTCAAAAGATAATTGTTTTATTAACAGAAAAACCAAGTCCATTTCAGCCTGGGTTCACATGTTTTTCAATAGTCCAGTGAATGGTTGGAGAATTCCCAGTTAAGACATCTCTGAAGTCTGATTCTAAATAGGCCTGTATAGGCCATTGGCAATGTACTGCTATATTAGTGATATAATAATATAATTATATCATATATGTAATAACTATTTTTTTCATTGTCCTTTTATGATTTTATATAGGGTTCTGAAGAAGGCCTTAAGAGTACACACTATTTGGAATTTCATGACTATCCGGATCAAAACAGAGAAAGATTAGCTAAGAGAACTCTCTATCCAGTCCTGGAGTCAGCACCCATATTGAAGGAATATGATTCCATGGAGGAGGTCAGGAATACTGATTAAATTATTGGACCCAAGTGAATACCCCCAGGCAATGAGTCCTGTGTGACATTCTCCAGTTAGAAAACAATGAGTTCTGAACAGGAAACTACAGATAGGGAAGATCACTTTTGGGGCAGAGGTGATCATCTCAACACTTCTTTGTTAGTCATTATATGGTAATAACCTCTCCCAGGTACACCCTACGTGACGAAATGATGCAACTTCTCAAGGCAGGGCAAGATTGTGAAATATACAAGCATTGGTCAAAGCTTGAGGGACCTTTCCTACATCTAAGTGCTTAGAAAGACTACAGACTCCAAAGGCAATTCTTTTTGGAAGAAGAGTCAGTGGTTCCCAAACTTTGGACCTCCAGGTGTTTTGGACTTCAAATCCCAGAAGCTCCATGAAGCTTAGTCAACTGGCAGGAATTCTGGAAGGTGAAGTCCAAAACATCTGGAGGCCCAAAGCTTATAAACTATTGTTCTATTTGAAGCATCCATCTATGACCAAGAAGGATTCTGGATAGGGACCAATCTTGAAGCTTCCATCTTTTACAAGGAGCTCTGACTTCTGAGAGGATCTTCTTTTTCCTTCTGGAGACTTCTTGCTGAACCACTGTCTAGGCCAGCAGAACACAAGTCCACTCCTTCATCTACATGACAACCTTTCAGATTTTTCAAGATGCCTGTCACGACACCTCATCTCCGGGCTAAACATACATGCAGAAGAGAATTGTAAATTATTAAAATTAACAAATGGGCATAAAAGAAAAATGGCAACCAGCCCTGTGTGTGCTGAACAAGAGCCAAACTATCACTCACCTTCAGCCTGCAATATGGTAATAGTATTGGAATGATTTTAACTGGAGAGAGATAGTAGTGAAAAAAGAATACAATAGACGAATTACTCTTCTTATCCACATGTTTCTTTTGTTCTATCAATGCTTCTGGTCAAATACTTGAAATTTTCCAAGTGACATAGGAAGCTACAAAACCTGTTTATCACAGGCAGTCATGGGATGGCAGGACACCCCCAAATTGACCACAAATTTCTTACTACCAATACTGGATGAGATGGGTGGACACCATATAAAGCATGTTCATATGTGCCTAATATATGTCAAGAACTTTTCAGACTCGAAACCACAGGCTTTCTTCCTTCTCTTGCTCCATCTGCTGCTGGTGTTATTTCACAACAATCCTGTGAAGCTGGTTATCCTCTTTTTCTCAAGCCCACTCAGTAGAGCCCCAAGACCAACAGTGGAACTGTATGTTATCTCCACAAACATATGTTTCCAGTTCTGATTCTGCCAAGATAATATGAATGTTGGGTAGAGGGGGTAGTAATTTTGGAGCCCAGCCAGGTGCAAAAATTAAAAACAACTTTAAGGGAGAATCAGAGCATGGGGAAAGAACTCAGCAACTCTTACTACCCATCATCTCACCTTGAAAGTGACCTCCAAAATTTGCCTCATGAGGAAAACAAAGAGGCCTGAATCAGTGATATTTCCAACTAGAGTAGACCCATTGTCTCAATGGGATTTGCAAAAGTGTTGTTTCACCATTCAACGATTGACTTCATCGGTCAACTTTAGTTGAGACTACAAATAGGATCCAGGACAGATTTGTAAATTCTGCCTTGTTAAAAAAGTTTATTACATTTAAAAAAAGCACAATCCAAATATACAAAAACAAAACAATAACAAAAAATACATACAAACATTAACAGACATCTAGACATAGCTGAAACAAATACTAACAAAACATGACTAAAATTTGTTTCCACCCTTGTTGCAAACAGTTAATATTACTTAAACATTTACACTTAACTATTAAATCATACATTTTATCCCATAATTGTTAATTATTGCTTATCACTGATCATTTTAATTATTTTACCTTCTTAATTTCTCAAATTCATAATTGCTTGTTAAGTTATTCTAGATTACTTTATACTAATGATCATTTATCTAAAAATAATAATTGTCTGGAAACAACTCCAACAAAGGGAAGGCAGGAAGTACAGTGGACTAAAAAGAACAAAAATGATGGAAATAATAGTGGGATAATTATAAAAAGTGGTATTTATATGTTACCAGATTGACAATCAATTTCCATCAGATATCTGTAAGCAATATAAAAGTATTGCAGAGCTTTCCAAACTTTTAATGTTGGTGACACACTTTTTAGACATGCATGATTTTGCGATACAGTAATTCAATTTTATGTATTATAAATAAATAAATAAAGCATAAAACATATATTTTTAAAAATATAAATGAGAGGTTTTATGAGATATGTTGTGACTCCGTACATTTCGTTATTACAATTTATGTATGTGTCCGTATTTCTTATATCTCATGTAGCAGGTTAGTTACTAGCAAACCAAAGGTTCAACTAATTAACCGCTGCCCTTGCCAGGGTCTTTCTTGGCCCGGGGGAAACAGCAGTGGCAACTTACCTACACGCTGCAGCTGACACACTAACGTGTCGTGACACACAGATTGGAAAGCTCTGAAGTACTGTGTGTTCATTTTTTTAAAATATATGCATTTCTATTTTTAAAAAGTAAATAAAAAATTAATTATTGTCTAAATAGACAATTCTGCCTTTTCTTTGTAGTGCTGGGTGACCAACCCACTGTCTATCACTGCCAACAAACATATGCCACTGAAAATTGAGGATAAAGGCAGCACCCAACAACTCTGCACAATCTCTCTTCCATTGTCTTCCTTTCTCTTCTGGAAGGGAAGGAGATCTTCTTTCTCACTGACCGACAGGGCTCTGTGATGTGGGAAGGCACTCTTCCCAACACCACAGAGAGCCAGCATAGCTGGTTCTAGGGTGCAGCTACCAGGAAGGGGGAGAAATTAGGGCATTGATCCCAATAGGAATTCTGCTCCCCCTCCATTACATTTTCCTTTAGTCCCCAAATTTCTAGCATTGCAGTAACTTAAAACTTCAGCTGAGCATTTAGAAATACGGTTTAGGCACCAAAAGAGAAGGGGCAGACAAAGTGACCCTGGGAAACAGAAGAGTTCTAAGTGTGAACACTTTTGAATGTCTCATTCTGCAGTTCTAGAAATCTGGGGACAGAAGGGAAAGTTCATTATGGGGCAGAATTCTTATTGGGGGCAAAGCCTTAATTCATCCCTCTTTATATAGCTACACCTCTGGTTGCTGCCACATTTCAACAGTATCTGTAGCAACTTGCTGAACTGCAAAATCAGTGGCCACCACTGCATGTGGCCGCTGGGGTGTTTTGGAGGATCCAGTGTGACCCATCACTTGGCGAAGGTTGTTTGCACCTGTTGTAATATGTCATTCTGCCTTAAATAGGTATTTGGTACCCGCTTTCCTGGATCTGTTCCCGACACTCTCCAACAATCTTCCCTAATTCCCTATCCATCAGAGGTATTGTTACAACTCCAACCGCCTGCGGATTGTATACCCAGTGCAAACCGAGGATGACTGGGGATTGTAATCTAACCTATCTGGAGAACACCAGGCTAAGGAACTCTGATTTTGGTTCTACTGGCAAACATTCACGATCAGAACGTTTGCTGCGAAATGTCGTCTTAAAAGCAGGAAAAAAAGCCAAACACACAATGTTTGTCGCATTTCCAGTTCAGGATCAAGGCAGAGTGGAAGGCTGAGAAATAAAAGTTTGATGGTAAATATTTGGCTAACAACTGCCAACTCATCTGCGCAGTTTCTCACGAAAAGGAACAGAAGTTGTCCAGAAAAAGTTAACCCATAACCAATTTTATGGGGACTTTACAGTAAAAGGGACCTTGGTCTAGCCTTGAGAAATCCCTCCAGAAGAACCACATTCTAATTTGGGCAGGCTTTCCCACCCACATGGCCTGGAAACACATTTGTCTTCAAGTGACTCTAAGAGGAAATTAATCACCCAAGATAATCTACTGTCCTTCGTTTCCTTTTGGAAGGTATTTAAGCAGCTCCAGGGTCGTAAGATATGTTCTCATGCACCGCCTGGAGTCCAAGTCAGCTAACCCACCCTTCGACAAGGTAAAAACAATTTCCTTCTTTTTAAAGACTGTTGTCTGATCTTTTTTCATTAAAAAATTACAAACAGGTTAATGGAGTGAAAGCAGAGGGAGTTTGAATGGACGTGTGAGACAGGAAGGTCAAGAAGTCTATTGAGAGTTTATGGCACAGTGTGGTTAAGCAACCGTGTTGTCCAAGGGCTAAGTTTCAGCTTCTGAGGGCTGTATGAATTTCCCAAAGTACCCCACTCCAAAAATCTAGCCCCCCAATTAGTAGCAGTTGGAAATTCACTTCTGATTTTGTATTATTGTGATGGTGGAGGTTTGGATGTTAAGCATCCTATTTAAAAAGGTGAATTGCCACTTCTTTTTAAAATGATTTATTTATTAGTTTTAAAAGAAGCAATCCAATTCGCAATCACAGTCTGAAAAATATACATTCAGAAGAAAATAAAATAAAAAAGCAATTAATGCACTAACCTAAGACATTAAACGCTAACTATAACACTATATATTAACTAAGTACTGAAACGTGAGAAGGCTCTTACCCCCACATGCCGAACTGTAAAAAAAGAAAAGAAAAAAGAAAAAAAATAGTATTCTACCTTTACAGATCCAGCTAAATAATCCTGCTAGAATTACTAGTAACTATAGCCACAAATTATTGCATCGTTAGATTTCGTATTACTCATAAAATTCACAAATGGTTTCCAGTGTCTTTCAAAAAATCTTTGGTTGGTTTACCCTTTAAAACCCATGTTAATTTGCTATTGCAAAGTGCATGCATAGCTTGAGAATAAGCATCATAGTTAAGTCTGGAGGACTGTAACATAAATAGGGTTAAAGACAGATTAACATTGAGACATATTTGGGGCTTTCTGTTTTGGTGCATATATTAAATGTTACTATTTTTTTCTAAATGTAAATTTGGCAATTTGGGCTAACTCAGCAACCTTTGAATTGCCACTTCTGAAGCCTTCCAGGAAAAGCAGCTCAATTTTTTTTTTTTAGGTTTTTGGCCAGAATAAGTGTCCTGGGGAATCTGCGGGGATTGAAGGCTGCCGAAACACACGTAGAGGGCTGTACGTGAACCTGGGAATGCACTTTACCCTCACCAGTCTCTCGTGTGGTTAGAATCTTACACTTTATACTGCTCATTATGACCTAGTGTTGCCTGTTGGACTTGCAGAGCTGGGGTGTATTCTATGCTAGGGAGATGAGTATTTCAGTCTCTAGTCAACCATGAAGTGCTCTGGGAGACCTTGAACCAGGTAGAATACAATGATGGAATGCACTTAATGATCTGCATCATTGTTATTCTGAAAAGAGAAGAAACCATGCAAACAATGCCCAGGCTGGATTGTACCTACAGATACTGCATTCTGTTTCTGACAATTTTTAAAAGATACGTTGGGAAACAGATTTTAGGTTTCTTCCCCCACCCTGGGGAAGTCATATAGCACTAATTGCAAATAAATTATTTATATGGCCTTTGTTAACCTCCCTGAATTTGTCTAATACATCTGATCTTGGAAGCTAAGCAGGATTAGACCTGCTTGGACTGACAAATACTGGGTGCTGTAAGTGAAATTTCAGAAGAAGGAGCTGGCAAAACCACCTCTGAGTGTTCCTTGCCTAAGAAAACCCTGTAAAATCCATGGGGTTGCCATAAGTCAACAAGGAACTTGAAGGCTCAGACATCCCACACATTTTAAATCCATCCAAGTTGCTGGTTATCACAGGTGTGGGAGAACATATTTCCAGGACTTGTACATATCATTAGGCTACTTGTCTGCACTAAAGACTCATCTGTATATTACAATACACACCAAGTCTTACTGAATGTTTCATTAGAAGAGTATAAAACTATACCCAGATCTGAATGTGTGCACATTGAAGTTCCATGCCATGTAAAATAATTGCTCATTTACGGCATAAAACATTAGCAGTCCCCTGGTGCATGCAGACTTACATAATAATTAAAAGTAAATTGTTTTTAATAGTAGTATTTTAAAAAAATATACCTTAGAAATTCAAATTCTGTGACGAAATTTATTCATTCTGCTCTCAAAGTATATTAAGCAGTTAAAGAAAAATATAAGGGAAAGATTTCCAACCTTATCTTCTCCCTGTCACTCTAGTTTTCTACAAGCAGGTATGTTTGTTCATGTGGAAGGATTCAAATCCTTAAGCTGACACTGCAGTCTGAAAGTACTTCTTCATATGAGGCATAATAAATTAGGGTATGTGGGTATGGCCATTAGTGATTAAACAAATTAACTAAAGAAGAAAAACAGCTGTCAGTGACTCCTAGCAGTGACAATTCAATGAATTTTCTATGTACAGCATTTACCACTCAATAGCACTTGCTGAGGAACAAGCTATAAAGAAGAGAACACAAAAGAGTCCTGTTCTGAGAAGGGAAGAACCAGCATAGCAAAACCTGGGAACTTTTTAAATTCACCCCTGTCCAAATATGCCAATAATTTTGCAATGTAAAAACCAGAAAGTGTGGCAAACAGGAAAGTACCAAAATACTAGTGATGTATGTAAGTCTTTTACTCCGAGTCTCAAGTCAAGTCTCAAGTTTCTACCTTCAAGTCCCAAGTTGAGTCTCAAGTTCTTGAAGACACTTTCAAGTCAAGTCTCAAGTGAAGTCTCAAGTCTGGGAGCCAACTTTATACCCCAACCTATATTCCAGAATTTCAGGACAGAGTCAAATAAAGTCAGTTTTAATAATTTAAGCAGAGTCAGCCCTCCACATTTGTGATTTTGCCATCTGCAGCTTCAGAAGTGAGCAGTAGGATCCTTCTTACCTCCCCTTCCCAAAGCTGGGAATGTGCCAATGGGCATAAAAGAGTCTGCAGCTTTGGAAGTGGGGAATAGGATTCTTCTTACTTCCCACTTCTGAAGCTGGAGGCTTTTTCAGAAGTGGGGAATAGGATTTTTCTTAGTCCCCATTATTGAAGCTTCAAAAGCTTTCGAAGGAAGGATCCGTCCTCCTCAATCCCACTGCCTAACACATTTGCTGTTCCCCTCTGAGAAATACACCCTGCACTCCAGGGGTGAATCTTGTCTTCTGCTCTTAGGAAAAGTTTTAGAAAACTCTTCCTATATGCAGCGGAGACAGGCTGCTGAGCAGACCTCAACCGTGCCTCAAGCCCATTGCCTAACCTGTTTGCTGTCCCCGGCTGAGAAAGGCGCCCACACTTTGGGCTTGAGAGAGATTGTCATGTGATAAAAAGAGATGGAGGCGTTTTTCAAAGTTGTGAGGTTTCTGGATGAATGTATTTGTCAGGAATCTCTCCCTGCCGGGCCGCAGCCAGCAAGGGAGGAGAGAGGTCAGGAACACTTGGGGAGTCCGAAATACCAAACACCAGGAAACACAAGCCAAGCCAGGTCAAGGCCCAGTCCAAAGGTTCAGGAGGCAGAGATCCGTCCGGAGGGTTTCAGGAAGCAGGAGACACAAAGGTTGTGAGGGCTTGCTAATAACTTGCTGCAAGCAAGGAGCAGCCACGCCGGCCGACTTAAATAACCCCGTGAGCAGATGCTGCTTTTTATTGTTCCCTCAGCCTAGTCCAAGCAGCCTCCCTCTCTGCAGCCCGTTTCAGCCTTCTTCATGATTGAGGGCTGGTGGGCACAGCTGGCTGCAACTCCTCTGCGCCACTGCTGGTTCCCTCTCCGTCCTGAGCTGGCCGGGGCAACTCAGTCTCTGTTTGACCTTCCAGTGCAGGGGATGTTTGCAGGTTGACTTGCTCACTCACTGGCTTGGCCCCCCGCACAATCAGTTGCTCCTCAATCACAGAATCATCATCTATCACAATATTATGTTACTGAACCAAAGGCAGCAAGTCAATCACTAAAAATATACAAGTCTTGAGTTCAGCCGAGTCAATGCATCTTTTATTGCCGAGTCGAGTCCGAGTCAAGGCGCTGAAGCAACTTAAGTCCAACTGGAGACCAAGTCAATTGACTCGAGCCTACATCACTGCGAAATACATTTAAAATTCTTGACAGTAAGAAATGTTCAATAGTAGAATACATTGCCTTGGAGAGTGGTAGAGTCTAGGTGGATCTGTCAGGAGTGCCAGACCAATCCCCTTCCAACTTTTACTGTCTGAACCATGCTCTGATGTTGCTTGGCCACACATGTGCTGGTTTTCATCTGTGAAAGGGTGGATAGTATGCGGGTCTCACCTTGTGCTTTGTCTACCTGCTTTGTCCCCTCCACTCCAACTCCACAGCTTCATCCTATGACAGAACTCCCTGGGCCTGTCCGTCATATCAAATTTAGTTGCTGACTGGTCATCTTGTGCAGGGGAAAGTGAATCCTTCCCCTACAAAGCTGCATTTCTTGAATTATTTTCTGGACATGTTACTAAACTGATATTTACAGTGCTAGTAAGGAAGGGCGATCAGATGTAGGCCTGGATAAAGATCATGTGAGTTAAATTGGGGAGGTCAGCTTAACTGTAAAGTTCAGGCCAGCTGAGCCCTCAGCAAGCAAAAGTGTTTATCAGAAAAAATAGCTCTCAATAGCTGTTAGGAACATACGTAGCTTCCCTATGTGTACTGCATTGGGCAGTAGGTCCACCTAGCTTAGTATGTTTCTTCATGTTTCCAGGATTTTTTCGTACCTGAAGAGACTCTTGATATTCCCTATTGGGCTCTCTTGCAAGAAGTAATCGTGACTGACCTTGCTTACTTTCCAAAATCAGGTGAGATCTCATATCTTCAAGGTGGAAAGTTCCTTATAACAGGCCAGGGGGAGTTCAGTGTTATCTCCTCTAAGGGCTCATCTAAACTGGCAACTAGTGCCAATTCAGATCAGCTACTTTTAATGTCACTTTGTGCTTCTTGTTGCTGTGTGAAGCAGAAGAGAGAAGAAAATAGGAGCAGGGGGAGACATTCCTAAGTCTCCCCACTGTTTTGCAAAATTGCTTGGGGAGGAGAGAGGTGATGGAAAGAGGAAAAAGGGGTAGGAGAAAGAGATGGTTGGGATTCCCTGTTCACTTTCAGGGGCCAGAAGACTCTCTTGTTGTGTGTGGGATGGAGGGCAATCTCATTAAGCACAATAATTGTTAAGGAAGAGTTGACCATGCATTTTATTTTATTTTTTTAAGAATGGGTGGATGTGCTTCTGCGGGTATGGGTGAGAGTGTATGTATGTGCATGTACGCACACACACACACCACTGCAGATCCAGCTTAAAATATTCAAGAGAGAGTTACAAGGAACAAAGTGGGGAAGACTATCACACACAGACACAAAATTGTTTTTTTTTTTAAAAAAACCACCTTGCTTGTAGGAACAAAAAGAGTTAAGGGGGAAAAAAAGGGAAAGCCTGAAATGACCTGGAACCGCCAATGCATTGTTTGGATCTGGGGAACAAAAGTTATTAATTAGAGAAGTGAAAAACCAGGCTCTCCCAATATATTTGGCCAGTCCGGATGAATTCTGAGATTAACTCTCTGTGAAGTGATGGCTGGTACCTTCCATGTCAGTGGGATGGTGACTTCATTCTGGGTCTTAGTGTGAACACTAAAGGAGCTATTCAAGGTACTGAACATGTTTTAGGGACCTGGGATAGCTCCTTTAATGTTAGGAGTAAAATCTGGAGTAGATTCACCATCCCACTGACACTGGATTTGGTGCTCTCAGCGATATATTCCCTGTTGCCTGCTACTGGAGGTACCGGGGATTGAATGCTGTACCTGCTGCAGTCTAAGCAAGTGGGTAGTACCCTTGGGCTGTTCGCCGTCCTCCATTTTGTTAACTCCCACACTTCACAATTACAGCAAGTTGATTCCATTTTAACCAGCATGGCTGTTTCCTATGGAATTCTGGGACTTGTAGTTTCAGGAGGCACTAGAACTCTTTGGCTGAGAATTCTAAATAACCCTCCCCAAACTGCAAATCCCAGGATTTCATAGGAACCATGGCAAGTAAAGTGAAATCATAGGATTTTAATTGTGTAGTGTGAAAGGGCCTGGCAGGCAATTGTTGACTGTGCATCCTGGGACAAGACACTAGATGTACATGTTTGATATGAATTGATATGAAACTCTTCACTGAGTGATAATAGATTCTGGGGTCTAGTTGCAGACCTAATGACTTCCAACATCTGGCCAGACGTTTGGACTTTTTTGTTTCTTTCCCCATCCTCCAATTGCGTATACTATCTTGCTCGGTTCTGGAGAATTTGGAAGTGTGCCTGCATTTGTGCCTTTTGTGCGGTTCTAATAAATACCCTAAAGGCATTGGATCCCATCTGATCTTGGAAGCTAAGCAAGGTCAGCCCTGGTTAGTGCTTGAATGGGAGACGGCCAATGAATACCAAGTGCTGTAGTCTATATTTCAGAGGAAGGAACTGGCAAAACCACCTTTGAGTATTCTTTGTCTGAGAAAACCCTATGATATTCAGGGGTTGCCATAAGGTGATGGGTGACTTGAAGGTACATATACACAATAAAGGTAGTACTGAACTCTGAATTTTGTCTGTTGATCTGTTTCGGTACACAGAGGAATGGAAGGAACGCAATGGTACCTTTAAGACTGATTTATGCCAGTTTATGTGATATTTCAGTTTCTGCTTCAGATGCATCCATGGAGTATAACATTCCGGCCTCAGGTGGAAGAGGGATCAATGGAATGGGATACAAGTTGTGTCACCAGCCATAAAACTTCTTATGCCATTTCTGCACTAGACTGTTCTAGCGCTATTATCCACTTTCAACATCCTATGAGGCCGCTCCCTAAACTGCAAACCCCAGGATTCCATAGGATGTTGAAAGTGGAATAATACCACTATAACGGTCTAGTGCGGAAATGGCTTTAGTGTTGTGTAAGATGGTACAAGTCTGTCGAGCAGCTGACTCAACAGCTCATTTTTGTTGTCATTCATAAACTACATGGTGTTGTCAGACCACAGGGCTTGGCCCTTAGACTGCAGTTTCCATGGTTCATCTCCAGGTGGGAAATAAGGGTGTAGATTCCCCGGTTTTGGTGGGCTCAGCTCCAGGCAAGAGGAAAGGACTCTGCACATCTCCAGCTCACCAACAGAGCACCAGCTTGCTACAGTTTGCAAGCCCTAATTGATTTGCTGCTGCAACTCACAAAGACTCTTCTGGGGCTCTGTGTATTTATAGTTGCCCCCCCCCCCCGCATTTGTAGGGTTGGAGGCACAGACAGTGGGAAAAATCACAAATGTCAAAATGTGTGTGTGTCTGTGGGAAAGGGGCCAAAGCATGGTGGGAAGAGCAGGCACACCCAGAGTCCAAATCAGGGCCATTTCTGCACTACAGTCTTATAGCACGATTATTCCACTTTCAACGTCCTATGGAATCCTGGGGTTTGCAGTTTTGGGAGGGGCCAACCGGCCCCTCCCAAAACTGCAAACCCCAGGATTCCATAGGACGTTGAAAGTGGAATAATCGCGCTGTAAGAGTGTAGTGCGGAAAAGTTACAGGACGAAGAAAGGAGAGGGAAAGGGGGTGGGCCAGCATGGTGTCCCTATATATCCTGTCTCTTGCCCATCTCCTTCCTTGGGTATGGGCAGGGGGCTTCAGGAGAAGATTTGTGGTGCTGAGAAATCAGTCTGCAAGCAGTCTTTAGCTGGCCAGGCAGTGACTGGTAGAGGAGGAGAGAAGGACAATGATAACCAGGACAACCAGAGGCGGTTTTTTTAACGGGCTGTGCAGCTTTATCTTTTCCAGGGAAGGTTCGCCTGGAAAAGAAGCTCCAGAGGTGGGGCAAACCAGGCTTTCAAAGAAACTTGCTAATAAACCTGCGAAAATCAAACCCACAAATATTCTTCCCTGTGCCAGAAGCAAGTAGGCTAGATTAAATCTTCCTTATCTCGTCTCCCCAAGTAAATGAGAACTAATAAATCCCCTCATTTCACCTTGATCTGGTAATCTTTGGCTGGGATTTCAGTCTTTGATTTCCAGACAGCAAAAGTATTCTGTCTGTCTGTGTGTTTGAATAATGAGCTGTGAGCAACTGTGGCTGATAACGTAAAAGCGTAACTGATGATGATATTGCCAGGGGCCATCCTTAAGTCTCAGGTTTTGGCCCAGAAACCTGATAGCCTGGCACAATCCTGAAGTAGCAACCTTAATTCTGTAATTTTTTCAAAAAGCATGCCCTTCGAGGATATATCCAGGAGTGACACACCTTAAAAACGGCTCGTGGTTTGTTTGCTGGATACATGCGTCTGAGGTTTAAATAAGTTTATTTACAAAGCTTTGTTCAGTTCCTTCTTCAAAGGTCAGCTCTGAATAAAACCGCATTGTTATCAACAGCACAATCTCGTGGCCTGCTTAGAATTTCTGTTGGTACATTTTGCTTTTTATATCTGTTCCCTTGAAGCTTCAGCTCCTTGAAGCTATGGGGAATTTAGGAACCTCTTCCCTGAAGGATGAGGAGTTTCCTGCCATGGAGTTGGCCCAAGAATTTTGCTGCCAGAGGACAAGACGGTGCCCCCTTCCTCATTCTTCATACAGAAGTAGATCATAATCTCCGTCAAAACTGAAGGTAGTAGGTCACTTTAGGGACATAGGCAAAGCTGTGTGACAGTCCAATTCTCTAACAAAGGGAAATAGCTTGATTAATACTGGTGCTCAATCCCAACATTTGCTACCTAAACAGTTGCTCCATTCTGCCTAATAATAGGGCCGGACCAGCTTAGTTCCCCAGTATCATCCTACTGTCATCTTCTTAAGCTTAAATAGGAAGCTACTTTCTACCATTGGCTGTTTCCGCACTACATTGTTAGCAGTGCTATTATTCCACTTTCAACATCCTATGGAATCCCGGGGTTTGCAGTTCAGGGAGGGGCATTTAGAATTCTCAGCCAGAGAGCTCTTTCGCCTCAGTAAACTACAAACCCCAGGATTCCCCAGGATGTTGAAAGTGGAATAATAGCATTATAACGGTGTAGTACGGAAATGGCCATTGATCCACCTCAGCCAGGATTGTCTATACTGATTGGTGGCCAATCTCCAGGGCTGGAGCTGGGTTATCAGTGGTTCAGTTACTACTGGCTAGAACTCTAGCACTGAAGGAAAAAGGGGGTAGCTTGCTTTCCCTTCTTCTCCCTTCACTTCCTAAATCTAAGATTTTGTCACCAACATTTTCTGGGTTAACTTGAGTGACTCAGTAAAAATGCTTAGGATCAAGCTATTAGTCTCACTGAATTTGCAGAGCAAAGACTTCTGATTCATGTATTAAGATTTTTGTGCACAAAGGACCCTAACTGCTTTAATCCATTCTTGTAGTGCTGTGGTGGGTGGTTGGTAGGTTATTGGGAGCGTATAGCCCCCTTGCTGAAGCAGCTGCTCTGGTTGCTAATCCATTTCTGGGTAGAATTGAAAGTGTTGGTTATGACCTCTAAAGCCCTATACAGCTTTAGTCCAGATTATCCGAAAGACCTGTATCTACCTATATGATCCTTGTTGGTGTGAACCTCCAAGTCATTTCTGAGTTATGGCAGCCCTAAGGTTTTCTTGGCAAGATTTGTTCAGAGAGGGTTTGCCACTGCCTACCTCTGAGGCTGAGAGTGTGTGGCTTTCCCAAGGTCACCCAATGGGTTTCCATCACCAAACACGGAGTTGAACCCTGGCCTTCTTGAGTCCAAGGCCATTTCCGCACTAGCCTGTTATAGCGTGATGATTCCGGCTGGCCCCTCCTGAAACTGCAAACCCCAGGATTCCTGAGGATGTTGAAAGTGGAATCATCGCGCTATAACAGGCTAGTGCAGAAATGGCCCTAGTCCAACACTCAAACTATTGTGCTGGCTCTCACATGGACCTGCCTCGGATTAAGATCTGCTGAGGAGGGCTTTTCTGCTGTCCCACCACCATAATGATCACATTTCTTTTCTTTTGGCCTGGGCTGAATTAAAGGTTAATTTTTATCTTGAATCTCTCACTTACTGGCTTCCTTGCACTCCAGGGAAATCCTTCCCATTGTTACTATCATGAGCCTTAAGATCTGCTAAGGAGGGCTTTCCACAGAATCACAGAATCATATTGTTGGAAGGGACCACAACAGTCATCAAGTCCAACTCCCTGCCATGCAGGACCACACACTCCAAGCACCCCCAGCAAATGGCCGTCCAGCCTCTGTTTAAAAACCTCCAAAGAAGGTGACTCCACCACACTCCGAGATGGCGTATTCCACTGCTGTACGGCTCTTACCGCCGGGAAGTTCTTCCTGATGTTTAGGTGAAATCTCTTTTTCTGTAGTTTGAATCCATTTTTCTTTCCATCCCACCACCATCATGGTCACATTTGGTGAGGATACGGGCAAGAATCTTCTCAGTGGTTGATTCCATGGGAAGTCCGGTTAGCCCCTTTCCTGTTGTCTTTCTGCTGGCTTTCAAATTAGGCAGGACTGTGGTTTCTAACTTGTTGTAGAAGCTGGAAGTTTTCATGTGGGGGGTGTGTTGTGTTCAGTGGCATATCTAGCATAAACAGTGCCTAGGGCAAGCATGGAAGTCGCGCTCTGACCTTCGTACTGCTACCCTCACCCACCACCCTTAACATGCACAGCTTCTTTGTGCCCCTCTGGTATTGGCGCCTGGGGCACGTGTCCTACTTGCCCCACCCTAGATACGCTTCTGGTTGTGTTTCTATTTTATTATGTTTCACATGTGCTTTTAAAACTGCTGATAAAACTGATAAATTTGTGGCTGGAATTCAGTAAGGGTTTATGTATACATAAGTGGACTTGCATCTGGAGGAGATAGAACTGAGGAGTTTCACAACATCCATATTCAGCAAGGTCTGCTGTGATGCTACTGTGTAGGGAAGCAAATGAAGTGACTGTTGTGCATTGGGACCAATGTCCATCGGGTGGTGATACACACCGGGCACTGCTGATGCCCACTGGGACATCGGTAGGGAGTGCTGATATGCATTGGTAGAGCCCAGTGCCCTGACATGTATCTTTGCCGCTCACTAGATGGATTCCATAGTGCCTCTGCTACATAGCTAAGTATGCATAAAGTTGCACGACGTAGGCCATTTTTAACTTGTGTGTTTTAAACAGAACTCTCTTTCATCCTCTATATTAATTTTTTTTTTAAATTGTAGTTTGTTTTAAATGGTTGTGAGCCACCATGGATCCTGTGCTGGGAAAAAGGTGGAAATTAATTACATGCAAACGTATAAACACAAATGAATTAAATACAAACAAACACAACTCTTTCTCAGTAGTACCTGGAGATGCCAGGGATTGTGTATTAGGCCTTCTGCCTGTATTCTACTTATGGAGCTCAGTTTCTTCCTCTCATTGCCCCAGGTCATATTTATTCCAAACTGTGACAAATACTGAATGGAGAATTGAGAAAAAAAAATGTGAAATTTAGAAAGGTACAAGAGAAAGGGGTCCATTGTTACCACTGCTGTTTATTTTGGTGCTGGAAATATTAAATAGCAATATAAGGTTTGATGAAGGAATTCAAGGTATAAAAGAAAAGAAGTGTTTAAACTGAGGGCATTCACTGAGGATTTGGTTATAATGTTGGAAAATCCTGTAGAGGATATAGAGGCATTGATGGGAAAACTGAAAAGAAACTGGTGCTTTGGCTGGAGGTAAGATAAATAAACGAAAGTCAAAGATGTTAAATAACATATGACAGATGTTTGGCTTGTGTTTCTCTCAGCCTTCAACTTCCACTTACAGTTTGCTGTTTCTAAGGGTTTTCTTTACATGTGACATTTTCTCTGCATTTGGGTTAGGTGGGTCAAGAGAGGTTTGGTTACTAAAACGCATTAAATCCATTGGTCGATTCCATGCCATGCGACTAAATAGCACATTACTTGGGAAGTACAGTATGTGTGATGTGAGGACTGGTCACTGCTTCTCGTGAGTGCCACGAGCTAGAGCCATTTAAGTTTTCCTGCTCTCTTAAAGCCTCCTAAGTTGCCACCCTGCAAGAACAGGAGAAGAAACAGGCTGATCAGGAACTCCAGCTGCTGTTGACTGCGCCATTTTTCAAAGCCAACTAACCATCCCTTGCTCTAAACATTACTTTACCAGGTCCACAGGATGCTGTTGGTTTTGCTCCTCATCTGCGTGTGCTGGCACAGTGCTCCAGGGAATGGCGAAGTGGTGAACTCCTTTGAAGATACCTGTCCCCACTTTTTCTTCAGAGGAATTCCGCCAAGCATCGGGCTCGACCCTTCACGCCCTGCTCGGATTTGCCAGCGTTACAAGAACCAGTATCGTTACGCTACACTGTACGACAAAGACAACCGCATCCCAGTGTACTCAGCCTACATCTACAACCCTGGGACAGCAAAGAGGCCGAATAAGTGGATGATAGAACCCCAGGTAAGAGAAGAAGTGTGGGTTGTAGAGCTTTCTGGCTAAATGTCTCTGTCTGTTGCTTGCTTGTATATAGCTTAAGTGTGGTGGAACAAGAAGGACAGGTGCTGCTCCTGACATTGGCATCTCCTTTCCCCATTATCACTCCTGCCACATTGCTGGCACCGTGGCCTGTCCCGAATGCAAGTCAGCAAATGTCCACAACAGCAGGTTGGTGTGTAGTAGTGATTGAGTAGTCAGACCAGTCTTGGTCAGTCATGGGTTATCTGAGCAAGATGCAGGGAGAAGCACAAAGATGATATTCAGCTAGCACAAAAGTTGTATCAGCAGGTCAGAAGTCCAGGTTCATTAGCCAGCAAAGAGTAAACAGAGTAGTCCAAAATGCAGTCAATCCAAAGTCAAGACGAAACAAGAATGGGAGAGAGTACTTCTAGTCAATTAAATAAGACAGTTGTCAGCACTAAGGTTGGGAGGTAACTGCTGGGAAATTTATGAGCAGCTCTTTCAAGGTCACAGGTGTCTCATTAGTGCTAACTGGGTCAGTGTTTCTTATTTAAATGGGGGTAGGGCTTGGCACTTCTGCCTCTGCCTCTCAACAAAAGAGGGGGACATGTCTTCAGCAGCTGTAACTTCTGCCACGTCCTGCTGGGGAACAGGTTCCTCTACTGCCTCAGCTCCCCATCTCCTCAGACTCAGAATAAGCTGCAGCTTCTTAGTAATCTGCCTCCTCCCCGCCATCGTCTGAGCCCTCCAAGGGATGGGTTATCACAAGGCTTAAATTCAATTGTTAGTCTCAAATAAGGCAGACCCACTGACTCAATGAGAACATGCTAAGTCAACACATACGTCATTTCTGTTGCTTCAGTGGGATTGCTCTTTCTGGGACTGAGAGTTGGATCTAGGTTTTGGTCTGAGGGTCAAGCTAGAAGATTTGTCGTTATGGACCTTCAGGTAGACTCTGAATTATGGTAATCCTATCATAGGATTTTCTTGGCAAGAGTCTTTATTCAGAGGAGGTTTGCTGTTGCTTCACTCTGAAGCTGAGAAAGAGCAACTTGCCCAAGTTCATCCAGTGGGTTTCCATGGCTATGCAGGGATTGGATTAGATCTGTCTCCCAGAGTTTAATCCAACCCTCAGATCACTACATCCATGCTCACTCAATCAGGCTAGATGATACTTTTAGCATATGTTAGAACTGCTCTCTCAAATGGTAAAAGACTTGTATTTGTTAACACAAGATTGTGCTCACCTACGTATTTTGCTTTTAGCATACTTTGTTTGGTGACTAGTCATTGAAAAGTAAACATGGACTTAATTTGTAAGTCAGATTGCTGAAATGAACATCTGTGATGAAATCCTGGAGTGGAAAGCAAGATGGGTTTCTCATAGGGAATACCTATACTCTATAATTTTTATTTTGATCCTTAGATGTCTTTCCTCAGTCTCAGGCATTATTGGCAAGGTAGCCACAGAGACTGCCTGTGCTGTGGTGGTTTCCATGGCTAGCTCACCCACAATGCCTAAAATGCACCACGAGCTTCACATATATGTGGATTTCCATGCCAAGATGTACTTTGTTTCACAGTGTGAAACAGTTCTCTGCAGGGGTACAAAATGGGAATGGTCATGACCCATTTCAAATCTGACACTGTTCTTTTTTCCATCCCCAAGCATAACAAGAAGGTTACACCAGCGCTTGAATGTAACTTCTTTGAGCTACAGGTTCTCAGAATCTGCCAAAATCTCGAGATTCTGGGATTCTACCGCAATGACCAAAACCATTTTACTTACAACCCAACTTCCTTCTGAGATTCTCCTTCATAGCCATGTAATAGCTGGTGCACAGTAAGGGAACAGCTGAGAAGTATCTGGCCATATGCCTGCAGCCAGAAGATGAAGCCATCTTTTAGGACCTCCCAGAAGATGATATTGTTGCTGTGCATCTGGCTATAATCACATAGCCGTATACTTAGTTGTCTTCTACTCTCCATTGGCCACTATATGGCCATAGAGTGGACAGGCAAAGGAAGAAGTTGAGCCCTGCAGGGATCTGTAATCCCTTAAAACTACTTTTTCAAGCTGTGGGTCTCAAAAGATCACCTCCCGGTGACATAACTGGGGAGGGGTGCAGTGGGTGAGAACCACATTGGGTAACACCATCAAAGAAGGTGACACCAAAATAACCACCTATAAAATTTTTGTGTGGTATTTCAGCAGAAATTTATTACTTTTTATAAAATTATCCTTGCAGCTAAATATAACCACAAAAGCATTTTTTTTGAAAGCCCAGCTTCTGTGTGCTGCATCAGTATACGCACAAGGCTAAAACTCTATGCTAATTTACTTTTTGAACTTTTTAATGTGCATGTGCTGTTGTTAGAGCTGTCATTATTACCCAGTTACAATGATACTTCACATCGTGTGGTGTCGTCTGCATATGCTACAATCATGCGTTGTTGTGCTGCTGTTGCTGTTTATTGTTGCTGATTTTGTCAAATTCTCTGGTATTTTAGCTACAATAGCATGGTTTGGTTTGGTATAAGAGGAAGTCTATGGCCATTTCTGCACAAGGGACTTAAAACGGCGCAGTGCGTCCTCTCACGGAGGTCGTCTGCACCTTGGAGCGGACTAGGTCCGGACTACTTACCTCAGATCTGCACCTCAGTCCGCTCCGAAACGCCCCCAACTGGTCCTCCAGCGCCCTTTTTAAAGAACGGAAAAAACAGGTTTTTCATTTTTCCGGAGTGTGCCATTTCGTACCTGTGCCCTTGTGCAGATTCACAGGCTCGCACCAATGCGAGCCTGCGATCTGCAGAGGGCGGGCTTTAGGCGTGGCGAGCTTCGCGGTTGGTCGGGACCGATGAACAACCGGAAGCCGCCATTTTGGAAGCGGAGCAGTGCGGATCTAAGACCTCGCACTGCTCCAATTCACCACGGACGAGACGAGGAGCCCTGTGGAACGGCTTCAGGGACAGTCCGCGTTGGTACGTGCCCAGAAAGATCTGGTAAGTACCGGCACGGAGCGATTCCCTCGCCTCGTGCGGAAATGGCCTATGATGGTGACACCATGATTTACCATGCTGCGTGATACCAACCCCTTTTATTTCCCTTTCTTTCTTTTCATTTAACTCCCATTTCTCTCTGTCTCTTTCTCTGTGCTTCCAATCATGCCTTCTCTCCAGCTTGCTGATTCCATGCTCCAAGCTGAAATGGAAACAGAAGGAGCCTTCTTGTATGACAGTGGTTCCAAAGAAGAAGCACTTGAGGACAGCCAGGCTATTCTGCAAGACTACAAGAACCTGACTGGTTTGAACCGGGGACATTTGAACCCCAATGGGCATCAGCCCGATCGAGACGCCAAGACGTCCACCTTCACTTTGACCAACATTGTGCCCCAAAACATCAAGCTCAACGGCGGTGCCTGGAACAACTACGAGCAAACAACCATGGCAAAGAACACAGAAGGATGCAATGAGACATTCGCCGTGGTGGGAGCGGTGCCAGGGAACAACTACATAGCCGGAGGGAGGGTGAACAAGCCCAGCTATGTTTGGTCAGCAGCCTGTTGTGTTGTAGATAACAATCACATGAGGTCCTGGGCCATCATTGCCAGAAATGATGAGAACATAGTCAACCCTCTTACGCTGGGGCAGTTGGAGGAGAAGCTTGCTGAGTTCTATGCTCAGAATTACATCTACCTCTTTGATACAGACTGCCCCCGGGAATAAAAATATTAAGACTCAGGGGTATCTCAGAGGAGTCTGCAAGGTGCCAAAGGACAGCTTTAAAGCTATCCAGTGGTGCTCCATTTCAAAAAATTGATTGCTACTGATGTGGAACACAATGACAAAGCCAGTGGTAGCATATAGCTGGAGTGCTGGCAGGGGTGACTGATGGCTCCCATGTCAGTGGAGCAGCGATTCCATTCCAGGTTTAAGTTTGAACTTTATATGGACTTTCGCATGTGCTGAGCCTGTTTTGGAAACAGAGTCCAGCACTGTGGATAAATCTATTAAAAGTTCAGTTTAAAACCTAGAGTGGACTGAGTGCCCCATTGACGTGGAAACTCTGAGCCTCCACTGACGCTACTCCAGTCTTTGCTTCTGCTACAGGTTTCTTTGCTGGGATCCAGGAATTCTTGACATACACAAAAGCTTCAATATGTCCATCTGGCTTTTTTTGCCTAAAAAGACTTCCTTATTAATCAAGAGACTTCTCCTTCTTTTCTTGAAGGCAGAGATATCCCTCAAATGAATAGAGAAACATGTCACAGGTTGAGCGTGCCTAATCTGGAAATCCAAAATTGAAAATCCTCCAAAATCTGCAACTTTTAGAGTTAGGGACAACAGTGATGCCAATCATTCCACAGATTGCCCACATGGGGGGCTGAGATAGTGATACCTTCGGTTTCTGAGGGTTTAGTGCACACAAACTTTTGTTTCATGCACAATTTTTTAAAAAAATATTGTGTAAAATTACCTTCAGGCTATGTATATAAAGTGTATATGAAACATAAATGAATTTTGTGTTTAGACTTGGGTCCCATCTCAAAGCTATATCATTATGTATATCCAAATTTTCCAAAATCCAAAAAGAAAAAAAATCCAAAATCTGAAACACTTCTGGTCCCAAGCATTTTGAATAAGGGATACTCAGCCCGTATTTGGAGGAGCCTGGACTGTATACTGTAGTGTTTCTGGAATTCTGGCTGAGGTCATTAAACTCTCCTTTTGTAAAGTGGGCATTATTCTTGACCTACTCCACAGGGTTGTTGTGAGTCCAAGCTGAATAAAGATCATAAAGCAGGGTCTGTAATGTTTGGAGGCTGGCTGTAACTGTTGAAACATATCTGTGTTTCTGGTGAACATTTGCTCCGGGAAGTTCAGTTGTCATTTAAATTAAGGCTTCCAGATCCAATGATGACACGGCTATAAGAGACTATGATTTATACTGTACACATGGAGTCATACGTCCAGAATTCTCTGGCAGGTGGTGGAACTGTTGCAGCCAATCAGAGCAACTAAATGGTAAGGTAGAGCAAAGCAGTGGGGTCTTTTACATGGCAGCAATGCCACGCATCCATCTTATTTATGAGAGGTACCTTTGAGTAGCACTAGTACTGCATGCATAAGGACTATACTCCACCTAAAACATCTCTGCTGAAAAATTCTTAGCAGGGCCAGAGAAGATCTCCACAAGTCAAGTGGACAGTGTAGCAAATTTCCTCAAGCTCTTCTTTGGATATAGAAAGATTATATGAAGAGTACAGGAACTGCTTTGCATGATGAGTCCAAGGTCTTTCTGCTTTAGTGGCTCTTGACAGCATCTCCGTACAAGAAGGCAGTGTGCAGGTATATGAGTGTGATGCTAGTAGAAGTACTGAATCCTATAGCCACAGAGAGCTTTGGAGCATTGCTCCAATTGTACCATTGGTAGTCCAGTCTTGCAGAGAGCAAGATGGGAGGTTCCCTCACTGTCCCAGATACACAACAATGAACCAAGACAAAGAACAAGCCATTGGGACAGCCAGTGATTTCCAAGCTGGACACACCCATCCCTTATCTACCGCTATCATCATCATCATCATCATCATCATCACCACCATCACCAATTTATTCATACAGCACCATCAGTATATATGGGGTGTTACAACTAAAAGAATGGCAAAAAACAGCCAGCTTTGCCAAAGATGTACAATCTGATGCACGCACAAAAGACAGAAGGGCTAATACAAATGTAAAATTAGAATCATAGAGGTGAAAGAGACCCCAGGGACCATCCAGTCCAATCCCCTGCCATGCAGGAATACACCATCAAAACATTCCCAACAGATGGCTATTCAGGCTCTCTATAAAAACCTTCAAAGAAAGAGTCTCCAACACACTCCCAGGCAGCTTATTCCACTGTTGAACTGCTCTTACCCTCAGGAAGTTCTTCCTGATGTTTAGATTGAATCTCTTTTCTTGAAGTTTGAAGTCGTTGCTCCATGCCCTAGTCTTTGGAGCAGCAGAAAACAGACTAGTTCCATCCTCCCTGTGACATCCCTTCAAATATTTAAACATAGCTGTCATGTTGCCTCTTAACCCTCCCTTAACGATGCAATACAATTGTAAAACAAATTAGCCAGACAGAAATTTTAAAAAACAACAATGCGGTATAATAAAAAGCAAACTGACAAATGCGTATAGCCATAATCTACAAGATTATAAAACAATATTAAACTCAAGTTCCAAAAGCTTTGGAAAACAAGGAAGTTTTAAATGCCAGTTAGCAATGAGGGATGGAGCAACCCACTGATGTTCAGGGAGGCAATCCCAGGAGTATGGATCAGCTTATTAGAGCCTGGACTGTAGGTGTGGGAAACAGAGGCAGACTGAAATCTTATCTCACCACCTATGACCATTTCCGCACTAGACTGTTCTAGTGCTATTATTCCACTTTCAACCTCCTATGGAATCCTGGGGTTTGCAGTTTAGGGAGGGGCCTCAAAGGCCCCTCCCTAAACTGCAAACCCCAGGATTCCATAGGAGGTTGAAAGTGGAATAATAGCACTAGAACAGTCTAGTGCAGAAATGGCCTATGTTATGTAACTTTATGTATATTCAGCTATGTAGCAGAGGCACTAAGAAACCCTGCTAGTGAGTTGCCAGGATGTGTTTTGAAACACCGGCAAGAATGCCCAGTGCACATGTGCGCCTGCTGAGCATTGGTCTTGTTGAACATCGGTGACCTGTGCTGGCTCTGCTACGCAGTAATGTAACAGCAGCTCCATATTGGATCAGGATGCTACAGAGCTGCCTAGTTCTAATTCCTGCATGTGTAAGTTTACCATACAGCATTCCAGCCACTATTTTTAGAAATGGAGGTATGCATGAAACTGCATAGGGTCAAGAAATGGGGCTAACAGATTCAATTAAAGCCCCATCACTGAATTAAATTAAAATTAATAAGGGAGATCCTCCAGATAAGGCTGCATCTGATGAATCATATAAAGCTTATCATAAATACTCTGGAAAAGGACACAACCTGGACATTTAGTGATAACAGTGGATGCAGGAGCAATTACATATTTGATCTCCTGGGGGACTCCAATCACTACTGAACATTGACTATAAAATTTTCACAGCAATACTAAGTAGAAGATTGAAAAAGATTTATATAGGATATCTGACTTGTATTATGCTAATACATTTTCCTGCTACTACGGCAAATTTAATTAAGGAACTATTGTTGTGTGGTAGAACATCTACTTTTCATGCAGAAGGTCCCAGGTTTTATCCTTGGCACCTTCATTTAAAAGTGGTTCTCCTAAGGTGGGACTAACAATACTAGGACGGACGGGTGCAATCCAGACAGCTGGTGCAGTATAGGTTCGAACATCGGACTACGATCCCGGAGACCAGGGTCTGATTCCCTCTTTGGCCATGGAAACCCACTGGGCAACCTTGGGCACATCACACACTCTCAGCCTCCAGAAAAACTCCGTGATAGGTTTGCCTTAGAGTTACCATAAGTCAGAAACGACTTGAAGACGACAACAAACAATTCATATCCCCTCTTTATTGGGAGGGACCCAGTACGGTATAGTGGTCTGAGCTTTGAACTATGATTCTGGAGACCAGAATTTGAATCCCCACTCAGCCATGGGAATCCATGGTGTGACTTTGGAAAAGTTACCTTTTCTCAACCTCAGAGGAAGGCAAACGCAAAATCCTCACTGGACAAATCTTGTCGAGAAAACCATGTGACAACAACTTTATTGGGGCAACCAGGTCAACACTGTGCCAGGCCTTGAGGGTTCAGGGTCCTAAAACTTAGGGGCGATACGACAATTGCCCCTTGTAACAGTGTGAATACCTGCTTCTTGTGACATCACTTAGGGATGACCTCTTACGATGTCACAAGAAACAAGTACTCATATTGTTACAAGGGGCAGCCTTGATGATGTCGTTAAACATGACGCATTAAGAATCACCCACAGCTGCACAAATTATGTCATTCAAATAAAAAAAGCACAATGACTGGAATCCTCTTGGTTCCTCTCTACGAAATAGATCTAGTCAATGAAATGTTGAATGGTGAGTCACGCACAGGGAAATCTGACTGATTCAACAGTTCAAGGGGCAGTCCTGACAATGCCATTAAGCATGACACATTCAGAATCGCCCACAACTGCACCAATTATGTCATTTAAATTTAAAAAAAAATCCCACAGTGGCTGGGATCCAACCAGAATAGATCCGTTCAACGAAATGTTGAATGGTGAGTCAACAGAGAGGGAACTCTGACTGATTCAATGGTCCCTCTCTGGTCAGGACTAACAGTGTCTTAAGCCACTATGTCTAAAAAATGAGGAAAATATATACTTACACACATTTTTCAAGGCAGTGCTCTCGCCCTGAGATCCCTCCCCCTTTCTCTGAGGATAGAAGAGGGGCCACACTCTGAGATCTGGCTACCCAATTCTTTATTGATTTAGTTGATCACTTTAAGCCAGTGGTTCTCAACCTTTGGTCCTCCAGACATTTTAGACCTGGCCTCCCAGAATTCCTGCTCATTAGCTACGTTGGCTTGGGCTTCTGGGAAGTGAAGTCCAAAACATCTGGAGGACTAAAGTCTGAGAACCACTGGTTTAAGCAAGGAAACAAGAAAGACTCTAATGGAATGGTTGTTGTTGTGTGACACTAAGGCAAACCTATCACGGGGTTTTTCTTGGCCAGATTTGTTCAGAAGGGGTTTGCCTTTGCCTTCCTCTGAGGCTGAGAGAGCGTGACTTGCCCAGGGTCACCTGATGGGTTTCCATGGCTGAGGAGGGATTCAAACCCTAGTCTCCAGAGCTGTGGAGCAGGGTTCAAACTACTGCACCATTAGTCTGCCTTAGAGACGAATAAGTTTTATTACACATAAGCATCTGTGGATTGCCGTCAATATGGCCTATGTCCAATAAATGTGTTAAGCTTTAAGGCACCACTCAATTCTTTGTTGTTTTTGTTGAAACAGATGAACGGGACTGCCCTATTAAAATATTTATACACTTTTCCACCGAAATCTCAAAGGCGGCAAATAAATCGTCAGTAATTGTACATAATCACACAAAAAACATTCTAAATTGAAACGAGAGAAAGAGAGCAGCAGAATCAGGGAAAAGAAAAAGAGGAATTTGAGCAGGCTCTCGGGGAGGGGGCTGTCCTGCGCGCAGGACTTAATAAGGAAGAAGCAAAGAGAATCTGTTTAGAGAAAAAGTTCTACAGCCACGGGGTCACTCTCCAAAAGGCACCATACTATAGCTACCCACTGCAGATCAGACAACGGGAGCAGACCCCGCAGGGCTGCTGAGGAGATCTCAGTGCACACGTAGGCTTGCACATCAGAGCCCTTGGACATCCAAACGTCTTTCCCTGGTTTTGCTGGCAGCCTCCTCAGACTGGATATGCAGCATTTCCACAGTCTTCAGCTGTATTTCTTTTCCTTGTAAGAAGACATCAAATTACTGGATTTTAACATGCATTTCGTCAAGGACATATTTTAAAAGCCAGTTATTCCTACATTCCGTTTGCTACTTTTGACGTCGGAGTCACATAGCTCCACTTGCGATAATTCCTATTAATTATCTATTAAGCCACCTATTAGGTTTCTTAACAAAACTTTATTGCAGTTGCTCCTGGGGTGGTGGTCTGTGCACATGAAGCAAAAATGATTTAGACCTCAGGGCTGGTCCTAGTATTAGGCAGAGAGGAATAACTTCCTGAGTCAGCAAGTTTTGGTGGGTCCTGAAATTTTTAGACGTTTAACCTCATCATTCTATTTTTATTGGCAGGGAGAACATACCCTCCAAATGTCCCAGTTGGGCATGGACAGTCCTGGAGAAGGGAAGGTTAACAGGCAACATGATAGCTATGTTTCAATATTTGAAGGGATGTCATATGGAGGATGGAGCAAGCCTGATTTCTGCTGCTCCAGAAACTAGGACATGGAGCAATGGTTTCAAACTTCAGGAAAAGAGATTCCATCTAAACATTAGGAAGAACTTCCTGAAGGTAAGAGCAGTTTGGCAGTGGAATAACCCGCCTGGGAGCGTGGTGGAGTCTCCTTCTTTGGAGGTTTTTAAGGAGAGGCTGGATGGCCATCTGTCGGGAGTGCTTTGATGGTATATTCCTGCATGGCAGGGGTTGGACTGGATGGTCCTTGGGTCTCTTCCAACTCTATGACTCGGGTGGCAGAGCTTAGAGCGTGTGGAGGGGGGGTGGGAGGGGGCAGGTCTATGGCACGGGGGGCATGGCCACAGTGTGTGTGTGTGTGTGTGTGTGTGTGTGTGTGACCAGGGGGCACGGCGGCATGACCAGGGCATGTGGGGGCGTGGCTATGGGCCGGGATGCCCCAAAAGCATTGCCGCCCGGGGCAAATCGCATCCCCGCCTGCCCCGTCCCTATGTGACTGCTCTAGGCACAACGTCATTTGATAAATCCCAACCAAGACACTATTCTCCTGCTGAAATTGTGATTTGCCTGCATTGTGTGATTTAAAAAAACACCTTAATGCTTTTGGCAGGGCTTAGATGTAATTATTTACGCCTGGATTCAGATCATGGGCTAGAGATTCATGTACGTTGTAGCTTTATAGAGTAGAAGGGTCTCAAGCTGGGAGGAAAAAAATAGAATAAAAATTAAACAAACAAGAACCTAGGAAAACCTCTAGGTATTGTCACTTACCATTCACTTCTGATCAGGATTCCTTACATATGGATAGCACTGACCATTGCAGCAATAGTGAGCATGGCTGCTAAAAGAAAAAACAAAAAAGCAAGCCTTGAAATAAAAACCTGAAAGAGAAGATCACTCTGCTGTTCTATATTCTGAATATATTTATTATTAAACTGATATCTTGCTTTCCAAATTAATGACAGGAATCAAGGCAGCTAAGAGGTCAGGTGATAGTGACTTTGTTTACAGTACCCCATTGGGAGATCCTCAGATATACAATGGGACACGTACTGTATTGTAATAAATAAATGGGGGAATGAACAAACCATGCCCTCCAAATGTCTGGATTTGGCAGGGACACTCTGGATTAATCCTCTGTTGTCCCAGTTTTTCAGCTGCTTTTAAAATGTCCCTGATTCCCTCTCCTCCGCTCTCTTTCCTCCCTTTGTTCTCAGCTGACTTCAGGACCTGCACATTGAGCTGCAAGTGCAAAAGTAGTCTGCGTTTGTCATGGGCCAGGAGTCAGCTTCTGCAAGTGAACAGCAGCCTCGAAAGAGGACAAGCTGACTGGGAGCTAGTCAGGCTGGGATGAGAGCCAGCTGGCTCCAGCCTTTTTAAGGGAGGCAGAGGGCAGTGGCCTGACATCAGAAACAACTCACGTGTTCGCCGGCTCTTGCCTTTGCGTGCTACAGATTCCCTGCTCGCTGTCTGCCTATCTTCTCCAACCTTTGGACTGTCTGACCTTGTTGTCTGCTGGATTCCTAAACTCGTCGACCTACGACTACCCTGAATAGGAAAACTACTGAATTGCTAAGTTTGTCTGCTGAATATCTCTGCACTCTGTTGCCTGGCAGTGGACAGCTGGTTATCATCTGTGAAATTTTGGAGGGTATGCAAACAAATGAATGAATTAAAATAAGATTCTATTTTACCTTTCATGGCTTGCTCTGATGTGGTCTGGGAGCCACCATGAATTCCTTCAGGTGTTGGAAACCGTTTTGAAGGAGAATCTAAGTGAGGAACAATTGTGTAGGAATACAGTATACAGTTAAAAAACAGCCACAACTAATTTTCAAAGAGGCATCTGTAGGAATCTGTTTTGGCATGAAAAGGAAAGGGGAGAAAGAGAAATCTATCAGCATTTTTATAATGAAGGGTGTTTTCAATTGGGGAAAAAGTCCCTGGAAGTCAAGGGTATTGTTCCTATACAAACCAATTTTATTTGGGAGATATGTTGCTTTCCTCATTCCAAAGTATTTCCTGGAAGCTGCTTGCATTGCAAAAAACTTCTCATTCCTCCTCCCCAAGTCAGTTTAAATTAATCCTGTACTTTCCAAATGAAATGTATTTGTGCTGGGTTGTGTTTTTCTACTGTTTAGAAAGGAGTAAAGACAGCTGACCAAGTATACACAACTATTGTGTATACACAACTACTCTATGCGGCTTTGATCAGACCCCACCTGGAATACTGTGTGCAGTTCTGGGCACCACAATTCAAGAAGGACTTTGACAAGCTGCAACGTGTCCAGAGGAGGGCGGCCAAAATGGTAGAAGGCCTGGAAACCCTGCCCTGTGGGGAGAGGCTTGGGGAGTTGGGTAAGTTCAGTCTGGAGAAAAGAAGGTTAAGAGGCAACATCGTAGCTACATTTAAATATTTGAAGGGATGTCAGAGGGAGGGTGGAGCAAGCCTGTTTTCTGCTGCCCCAGAAACTAGGACATGGACCCACTGACATTTTTTTTTTCCTGTTGATAACATGAGCGGATTACAGAGGCTTGCTTGGACAGGCTTTGTGCTACCTGCAAAGTCTCTCAGTCAACGTGGCACCTTTCCCCCCCAGCTCACTGTACCCGCAGCATGCACATGGTCCAAAGCAAGCTGCGAGGGGGAAAAAGGTGTGAAGTTAACTGAGGGACTTTGCAATCAGTGTGTACATGCATGTGGTCCCAAGTGAGCCTCCATAATTCCATTGTGTTCCCTGTAGCAATCATAGTATTCAAATGGATAACCATGTTAGTCTGTATTAGTATAAAAGGTCGTAAAGGGATCCAGTAGCGCATTCAAAACTAAGGCCATTTCCGCACTAGCCGGCCCCTCCCGAAACTGCAAACCCCAGGATTCCAGAGGATGTTGAAAGTGGAATCATCGCGCTATAACAGGCTAGGGCAGAAACAGCCTAAGTGGGAAGAAGAAATTTCTAGTGCAAGCTTTTGTGAACACAATGGACCAAACCTCAGCAAATCGTGTCTCAGTATTTAAAAAAAAAAATAAGACCCTTTGGAAGAATTCTAGGGCAGATCCAAGAAGTCACCACAAAGAATGCTCTGGAAATATGGAATGAGTGGATATGGAAGTCACAACAACCCTGGGAAAACCAGTAGAGTTTTTTTTAGACCAGCATTTCAAGGAAGTGGCTTTGTTAGGTGCAAAAATATTTCTGCTCATTTAGTCTTTTATTCCTAAGTTCCTAAGCAATTCTAAACAAGCCATTCTGTGGCTTAAAAATCTTTGAATACATTTTGGTTTGAATTCATTCTGTCTTGCTGGCTTCTTGCAGAAACTATGACAAAAGTCAATAAAATAAGGCAGCAAGAACAATTTGATAACTAGCTGTCCTACTCTGAGAATACCTGTTTGTTTATAGGAAAGATGACCTTATGTTCGCCTAATCACAAAGACTCTATTCTTACGCCTCACAACTTAAGTTAAGCAACCTTTGCGTGTGTGCATTTTCTCTTTGTTCGTGTAGTGCTGATAGTTCTATAAATATGCTGATGTTTCAAATAAAACTTTGTCCATCTGACCAAGCTCTTGCTATTCAGTTTGGCTGAAGGGAGAGTTCATAGGACTGGACCCTTTTTGGAAAAAAAATAATAAAATTCAGATTTGGGGCCCATTCCAGCTCCATGCTTTACCTGAGAAGGCACAGTAAGGCTGATATTTCAACCTTTTCCTACAGCTTGTCGAAAACAAATGAAAGGGACTGGAAGTGAGGAGAGTGAAGGTAATAGAAAAGGCAGCAAGCTTCTAGGGGTTCTTATGGACTTGTGACTCCCAGTGCTGGACAGATGGCTTTAGAGGTCTCAACCAAGACACGAATGTGTAGTCATTCCTCCACATTCGCGAGGGTTAGGGGCACAGGACCCTCGTGAAAGTGGAAAAAGCGTGAATAACTCTAGGCGCTCCCAAACCATATTTAATACACACAAAAAAGGCTTGATCACCATCTTCAACCCACCCTGGATTCCTTTGAGGCATCAGGGTTCCTTCACAAGGCAGAAGAGGGTGGCTGGTGGGACTGACTGCCACCCCCACTGCTGCCCCACACCATTTTTAAGAAGGACTTACAAGCCTCCTTCACAGTTTCTCTGTCTCACAAGGCTTGCAATCCCTGTTAAAAATGGCATAGGGTGGCAGCAGAGGTGACAGCAAATAATCCGTGAATAATCATGGCAGTACGTGTGAAAGGGATCTAGGAGTCTTAATAGACCACAAGCTGAACATGAGTCAGCAATGTGATGCGGCAGCCAAGAAAGCCAATGCAATTCTCGGCTGCATCAATAGGAGTATGGTGTCTAGATCGAGGGAGGTACTGGTACCACTCTACTCTGCTTTGGTTAGACCTCATCTTGAATACTGTGTCCAGTTCTGGGCACCCCAATTCAAGAAGGACATGGTCAAGCTGGAGCAGGTCCAGAGGAGGGCGACCAAAATGGTGAGAGGCCTGGAAGGCAAGCCCTATGAGGACAGACTTAGAGAGCTGGGTATGTTCAGTCTGCAGAAGAGAAGGTTAAGAGGGGACATGATAGCTATGTTTAAATATTTGAAGGGATGCCATGTAGAGGAGGGAGAGGGCTTGTTTTCTGCCGCTCCAGAGACCAGGACAAGGAGCAATGGATTCAAGCTGCAGGAAAGGAGATTCCACTTGAACCTCAGGAAGAACTTCCTGACAGTCAGGGCTGTCCTCGGAGTGTGGTGGAGTCTCCTTCCTTGGAGGTGTTTAAGCAGAGGCTGGATGGCCATCTGTCGGGAGTGCTTTGAGGGTATTCCTGCATGGTAAGGGGTTGGACTGGATGGCCGGTATGGTCTCTTCCAACTCTACATTTCTATGACTCTATGATTCTAATCAAATCCGCAAGAGTGAAACCCACAAACGTGGAGGGCTGACTGTACTGGCCACTGTCATAGGTAGCCTGATACAGAATCGAACCTGGAATGTTATATAGGCCACTCTTACTCTCTCTAACCCTCTTCTTACCTGAGCTGAAGAGCGATTTCTTTGCCGGTTCTGTAACACGACTGGTATCATTCGTACAGCGCAGTGATAAGCTGGACCACGCTCCTCTTCCATTGGAATCCTCACAGGTGCTGATTTCAGAGATGAGAGTCCATGCACGGTATCCTTCCAGACATCTGTATTGCAGTTTTTGCCCCACTGGATACTTAACCACCTTGACTGTGGCATGTTTGAGTGGCTTGGGGATTCTACATACCTCTGTAAGATGCAGGAAAGAGACGGGCGGTTGCAGCCAGGTGAGATATGAACAGAGATCATAGTTTCTTGGCACACAACTCATTAATATAGGTCTTTCCAAACAGTGTGCTGTGACACATTAGTGTGTTGCCTGAAGTATGCAGGTGTGCCACCTACAGTCTTGGAAATGTATGTTGTTATTTATAAATTGTATATTTTTAAAAATATATGAAAGGTTTTCATGAGATATATTGTGTCCCCATACATTTTGTTATTACAATGTATGTATGTGTCTGTATCTCTTATTAGGGGTTAGTTTAACCTCTGGTTTGCTAGTAAAACTGAATTACTGTGTCCTGAAATGATGCATGTCGAAGGCCATTTCCTCACGGGGCGAGGGAACAGCCCCGTGACGCTACTTACCAGACTTCTTGGCTCCCCGGTCCGATCCACGCCACTCTGGAGCAGTGCGTGTTCATCGACACACACTGCTCCGGCGTCCCAAATAGCGGCTTCCGGTTGGTCGAGGGTTTCGACCGACTGCTGAAGCTCGCCAGCCTAAAACCCGCCCCCGGCAGATTGCAGGCTTGCATTGGGGCGAGCCTGCAAATCTGCACAAGGGAGCAGGCTCGCACTGGCGCGCTCAGTGCTTTTGAAAGTCCTGTTTTTAGCGGTCTTTCAAAAGCACGCTGGACGACCACTTGGGGTCATTCTGGAGTGGGCTGAGGTGTGGATCTACGTTACGTAGGTCCAACCCAGTCCGCTCCCAGGTGCAGACGTCCTCCCTGGAGGACGCTCTGCCCCGTTTTAAAAACCCCGTGTGGAAATGGCCTAAAAAGTGTGTCACCAACATGAAAAGTTTGGAAACCTCTGCCTTAATATTTTGATCCCCACTCTGCACATATACAAAACAATTGGCCTCCGAAGAATAAATGCCTCCTAAAAGTTGAACAACTTTGCAGCAGCATGCCTGCAGTAAATAATGCAACAAAGTTTGAGCTGGGAGAGAGTGGAATTCTGCTCTAGCCAATCTTGTAGCTATGTGAGCCTTCCTACAACAGGCAGCGTACACAGCAGTTGCCTCCATAATGCCTCACTCAGAAGCACGAAGAACAAAACAGAGAGAAAGGGGAAGAGCAGTGAACTTCTCTTACCAGTTGCCACTGTCTTGGAATAACACAGATCTATAAATTTGGTCATCAAATGGAAATCATATGAAAAGTGTAGGCTAGTGAAAGAAACAGTCATCCCTGAATGCATTTTGGAAGAAGCCTTCATGTGTCCTCTGGCAGATTCAAAACGCTGTCATTTGCTTTACAGTTGTTGAGCAAAAAACATGACATATTTAAACTAAACTAACAAAATTAAAAAACAAAACTAAACAAAAGAAAAAAAACTAATTAAAAATGGTTCCAGCCTTTGTTGCAAACACCTCCTGCTTATATAATTGTCCTCAGCTTAAAGTCATTACTTAAAATTACTACTAAATATGTGCTCCTAATTATACTATTTTATACTAAATTATACTATTTTAAATTCTAAATTTCTTAACTTGTGTAATTTTTAGTTCAGTTACGGATTTTCTCTTTCTTTTGGGATGCACTGTTTCGATTGGTGTTTGTGGTTTTTTGTGTTTATCTTTAAAACTTTTAAATTTTTAAATTAAAAAAAATACTGTCGTTTGCTTAGGATAGCACCTTGGGCAGCTCTTGAGAATTCAGACTTGGAGCGGATTCATTGCTGACTGACATAAAAGCCACCAGCCACCACGCGTGCTTGCACAGTGCCTGACCAGATCCTTTTTATGCCCTAGCAACTGGTGTTTAGAGGTAGTTTCCTGCTGATACCATCAGTGAATATTTGGCTACCATCATTCATCAGAGATATCCATGTGCTTTGAAGAAGATGGCTTCCTAATTGTCAGCTGCCCTGAATCCTGGCAGCGGGTGGCCCTTCTAGCTAAAAACATCAGACAAATTGAAGAAGTAAGTTAATAAACAGTTCTTCATCTGGAAGCACAATGACCTAGTGGTAGTGATGTATTTTAAGTCTTTTGCTCCAAGTCTCAAGTCAAGTCTCAAGTCTCTACCTTCAAGTCTCAAGTCGAGTCCCAAGTCCTCGTAAGATACTTTCAAGTCAAGTCTCAAGTCTGGGAGGCAACTTTATACCCCAACCTGTATTACAGAATTTTTCACAGAGTCAAATAAAGTCAGTTTTAACAATCTAAGTAGAGTCAGCCCTCCACTTCTGCGATTTTGCCATCTGCAGCTTTGGAAGTGGGGAATAAGATCCTTCCCATTTGCGCAAGCTAGAGGGTTCTTCAGAAGTGGAGAATGAGATCCTTCTTATTCTCTGTCACTGAAGCTTCAAGAGGTTTAGAAGGATCCTTCCTTCTCAAGACCACTGCCTAACACATTTTTTGTTCTCTGCCGAGATACATGCCCTGCACTCTGGGCATGAGTCTTGCTTTCTGCTCTTAGAAAATTTTGGAAAGCTCCTTCTATATGTAGCAGGGACGGGCTGCTGAGCAGACTTCAAGCCCATCTCAAGCCCATTGCCTAACCCATATGCTGTTCCCTCTAAGAAACGTGTCCACCCTTTGGGTTTGAGAGAGATCATCATATGACCAGTAAGTTGTAAGAGTTCTGGATGAATGTGTTATGTGACTGAACCGAGGGCAGCAAGTCAGCCACTAAAAATATCCAAGTCTCAAGTCGAGCAGAGTCGGTGTGTAATTTTTGCCAAGTCAAGTCCAAGTCAAGACACTGAAGTGACTTAAGTCCTACTTAAGTCTGAGTCGATCAACTCGAGTCTACATCGCTGCCTAGTGGTCGTAGAATGTTAGGTTAGACACAATCAAAACAGCTTCTATTTTGCTGCCACGGTCACTAGCTACTTTTGTCTTCCTTGCTACTGCTTGCCCCTTTGGCCTGGCACTGCCACTGACTTTAAAGGAAAAGGGCCTGTCCAAACTATTGCAAAAAACCAAGACCTCCCAAAACAGAAAGCCTCGTTTACTACCGGTTGGGACTTCCTGGGTAGTGTTTTCTTTAATGCACAGGTTGCTCTCCAGGCTGCAGGGAGGGGAGGGAAGAGGCAGCAAGCTGGGCAGGCAATTTGGCCAAGAAACATTTTCAGATTCCATTGTACTGCAGACTGCGTCCAGTTCCGGGCACCACAATTCGAGAAAAGATATTGACAAGCTGGATACGTTTAGTCTGGAGAAGAGAAGGCGAAGAGGTAACATGATAGCTATATTTAAATATTTGAAGGGAGGTCATATGGAAGATCGAGCAAGCTTGTTTTCTGTGCTGCATGGAGCAATGGCTTCAAACTAACAGGAAAAGAGATTCCGTCTAAACATTAGGAAGAACTTCCTGATGGCAAGAGCAGTTCAGCAGTAGAATCTGCTGCCCTGGAGTGTGGTAGAGTCTCCTTCTTTGGAGCTTTTTAACCAGGGGCTGGATGGCCCTTTGTTGGGAGTGCTTTGACGGGTGTTCCTGCACGGCAGAATGGTGTTCGACTAGGCCGCCCTTGCAGTCTCTTCCAACTCTAGGATTCTCTGATATCTGGTACCAGTGTGTATGTGTGTATATGCACACAGCCCCTCCTTGTGGTAGCATCCTGCCACTGTCTTTTCCAGATTAGAAATGCTAGCAGTCAGGATTCTTCAGGAGGAGCTATGCCAGTTCAGTAACTTTGAAACTCAGTTATATATATGTTGTAATGTAACAGAGAACTCCCCTCCCTTTGCTGTCAGCAGATGTGCATCATACTTTAACTATCACAGCAGAGATCAAACTGGATCTGCAACAAAATGTTGCAGCATGGACGGGATTTTAGCCACAATACCTTTTTCCAGAATATTCCAATCTATGTTTATTCTTTCCTTATTCCATGTATGTCTTGACCTTCCTTCAATAAACTCCAGGTGACATGCATGGCTCCCTTCTTCCCACTTCACTTTCACATCAGCTATATAGGCCAGTGTAAGAAAGGAATTCTGCCTAGCCCAAGATCACTCAATAACCTTAATATTGCAGTAAGGGCTAGAAACCAGACCTCCCAACTTGCAGCCCATTACTGTAACCCCTGGACTATACTGGCTATCCATTCTCCCCTCTCTACCTCAATTTTCCCTTCTTTTCCCCTCAAACACAGTCTGCCCTTTACTCTTCTCCCGAGTGTTCTGTGTATCTCTACAAACCTTGGCAGTTCCTCTGCTGATAATGCCCTCTTGTGCACAGATGATGCTGTTTTGGCTATGCAATGGTTCACACTTGAGCAATGGGTTTACTATTAGCAAACGGGATGTTATCACAGTGATGACATTTGCACAGGTTGTAGTTTACCTGTGGGATGTCCTCCCTTTGGAAATCTAAGTCGTACCAATGTTGGCCTCCACTTAGTACTGAGTTCAAACCAGGCTGTTGACCCAAGCTTTGGTGGGGCTCTGTCTTCATTAGAGTTTGGTTTTCGCCTACTTGATGCGAGGATTCACCGGTTCTTTTCTTTGCCCATTCCCAGAGTTCTAGGAACTCTAGGATTCTCACCCAACCAAGGATTTCTTCTTCCTTGGCTCAGCTTCGTCCTTGTTCACTCACTGATCCATATCTTGGAACTGCCTGCCTGAGCATGTGTGGACTCCTCCTTCTCTTGCTATTTCTAAATCTTAGTTAAAAACTTTTTTGTGTGTGTGTTTTCCAAAGCTTCGGAAATTATTTTATAATCTTGTATATTTTGATCACATCTAGCTTTATATTATATTGTATTTTATCTGGATTTGTTTTACAATTGTATGGTATAGTTTTATTATTCTTTCCTTCCCTGTGTGTGCATGTGTGTGTGCGTGCGCGCGCGCATGTATTTTAGAAGGTACACTTTTGGCAGGACCACTGCTTTTGGTTGTTTTGCTTATAAAGTGCCAGGTACATGGATAGCAGTGTATAAATAAATGGTAAATAACAATAACAATAAGAGAATCATCAATCATGATGTGGTGGTTTGAATGTTGGACTGTGACCCCTTGAAGACCGTGGCTTAATTTCCCACTCAGCCATAGAAACTTACTGGGTGATCTTGAGAAAATCACATTCTCTCAGTCCCAGAAAACCTCACGATAGGTTCATCTTAGGATCACCATAAGTCAGAAATGACTTGAAAGTACACAATAACAACAGCAACAACAACAATAATAATAATGGCAGAGGCAGTTGAATTTCAACCCAATCTTTAAAGGAGCTATCCAAGGTTTTGAACCTGTTTTGGGGATTGGACTTGGTATCTAAGATCATTCCCTTAAACTTTGGATTAAAACCTGGAGAAGATTCACCACTGCCCTAACAGGGAAGCCACCAGCCACCAGGGCTCACTCTTTTATCCTCTGAATATGGTGAATTGTTGGGAGTTAGAGTTTCCCAGGGTGTTAGCCCTTTGGGGAAAATTTTATGAAAGCTAAGACTCTTGAGAATCAGCCTGCTTTTAGCAGAGTAGCAGAACAAACATGTCCCAATCTGCATGTGGCTTCCCTGAACTGAGACTGACTTAGAAAGCAAAACAAGGCAGGCAGTTTCAGGCTACAAACTAATGAAAGTTTACTAATGAATTTTACAATTACTTATGCATTGGAGAGCCTAGATCCTAAACAGTTATTAAAAAGATCAGATAAGATAGGAACTTCATTCTTAACTTGCTATCTTCTTGGTGGAGAGGCAAAGCATGATCAGTGGGAAGGAAGCGGAAGCAAAAGATGGCAAAGAGAGCAGAGAGAGAGAGAGACATCTGAGAAATATGGTCTTTTATGTAAGGCCAATAACCTCGGGGTCTGGCCTGGGTCACCTGGTCTGGTCACCTGGCTTTGATAGCCATGCATTTAACTAACACAAAGAGCAAGAGTGGGACTTTAAGTGAGAAGGCAGAAGGCTTTGACATGCAAAAGAAAAAGAAACTCTATGCTAGCTAAGCCCCATTTGCCCTTGAACAAGGTGTAGCACACATGACCCTCCCTGGATTGGGTGGCCGTGCAAGGTTTGAAGTCCGAGATGCTGGGAGGCAAGAACCAAGCTGGTTCTAGTCTTTGAGGATGCAGTTTATTAAGCAAAGAAGCGAAAAGAAAAACGAAAGCCACACAAGCATACATACCCTCTGACTCCATCGGAAAGGCAAAGGAGGCAATGCAGCAGGGTTCTCTTTGTTCCAACAGATTATATAGGCTTTTCGTACGTGAGTAGCAAAACAGGTTGTCCATCCATCAACCTCCAGTGCCGAGATGGGGAGGGGGGGCTATCCCACCTCGAATGCCAATTACAGAGGTATCCACGTGCACGATAGGCTTGTGGCCAAGTCTCATTACCTGCCCGAGATGACGGCGGACGGTCCCTAATCAGGCTTCACTCTCCCCTCCCCGTACGGGATGGCACGAGGAGTGAAGTACCCCTCAACATTCCTTGACTATCCTCACAGGTCCGCGGCATCCAAGGTAGCCGGACCTAGCAATGCAATAGCCTGAGCTAACCCCCCTAAATATGTTCATTAGTGGGAAGGCAAGCTGAACTAAAATGTGTGAGTGTACAACACAAGGCCTGCCCAGAGGGCCTCCGGCCCAACGCTCCACCCCGAGAATGGTCAAGGAATGTATACTGTGCGTTACGATCTCTTCTTACCCCGGAAGGGCCGGATCTTCTTTGCCCTACGTGTGACCACTCTGGAGGGGAAAAACCAGAAGACAAAGGGGCTAGGCCATCAGACGGACACTCAGGTTACAACAGCAGCAAATTAATACGAAACAACAAAGCAGCGTTAAGGCTACAGCTATCATTTGCTCCCACCCACCCTCCCGATTCCTTGAAACCACGCTGAGACAGGGTCCAATGTAGACTCATCCTCTTGCACTCCCACCAGTTAGTACAGACCCAGCCCTGGGTATCATGTGCTGGGCAGGTATGAACAGTCAGACATCCTTTACTAAAACCCACCACCCTTTGGAACCGAGCAGCCAGACGGCCATGTGTCCGCTGCTCCGACACACACGTGGCTTCGGAGGGGCGTAGACTCTCAGTGGGGTGAGCCAACCCACTCCATCATAGAGCTGCTCGATTTCCCCCCTGAGATGGGTGGTCCGGTCAGTCTTGTGTGTCCCTATCTGCTGAGCACGAGCCCCAGTGGCCCTAACATCAAACCAGCGGGCACAAGCCGCCGGCGGCTGTGGAAGAGGCACTGAGGAGAGTGAGATAGTCTTGTGCATAGTCTTAGGATGTTGTGCGTAGTCTTAGGATCATTCAGATAGTGGTAAAAGGCACATAGTAAGTCCTCATCAAAGTCAATCACAACTAGTGGAAAACCAGCGGCATGATGCAGCATAGCCGAGCAGATGCAGCTGACAGCATACATTATCCATTGCCTGGACCTGCCGTCCCCACTCGCCAGTCTCGTTGTGGTCTGGGGCATCCAGATGATTGAGCTGGCTCAACATGATACCTACGTCCCAAACCCGCTGGCCAATAGCGGGTCCTAGCATGCTCAACAAAGTCCCATCCCCTTGTAGGACACAGGGGCGTTTCGGAGCAGCTTCATGTGCATGCCAGCGGTAAACTGGACCTCGTCCGGGCCATGGAAGGCGTTCCCATAGCAAGCCGCTAACATCCCCAGTTCACGCAACTGAGCCTGAGCCTCCCCCAAAGTTTACTAGGTGCGGCTCAGGCCATCCACTTCTGTACTGTCGGGCCACACTTGTCGCATGGTGAAAATGAGCCAGTCCATGAGGCTATGGATGCCCTCCACAGTATGGGCTGCATGCAGCAATTGTCGCAAAGTCGGTTGGCCGGCGACTCCACTCAGCTTCTGCTTCTCCTCTTCTGTCAGCTGCAAGGAATCGCCCCCAGGGTCCCATATCCAAGCTAGCCAGATTAACAAGCCTCCATTCTTCTGCTGTTGGTATTACTGCTGCAAGGCGAGCAATTCCTGGCCGGAATAATCCCGGACCATTTGGGTATTATCCACCACGGGGTTGTTCTGCCTGGCTACCTGGCAGTAGCGGATCTTATCCTCAATCAGGGGACGGAGCTCTGCTTTCCCTCTGGTTCTTGTCTTGTCCTCCGCTTCTGAGTCCCCTTCAGACTCAATCTCGAACTTGCTTTCCTCGTCGTCTGCCCAGTCCCATGGATCCCAACGCGCTGGGTCCCAATCCGGATTCGTGATGACACTCCGTACCCAGGCTCGCCGCAGGCACTTCCTCCCGCTGCGCCAGATAAGGCGGACGGCCAACTCCTCAGCCTTCTGTTCCCACTTCGCATTCTGCATCAGCACATCTTGCAGCGTTGTTCCACTCAACACTCGCAAGTCCCTCTCAGTATCCGACTCAGCCTGAAGCTTCCCACCGCTGTCCTTGCGGCTCTCCTCCGGCTGCGAGACGGTCTGCAACGCCATCAGGGGCAGCCAAGCCAGCGGTGCCACCTCACGCTTCCCAGCAGCGGATAACCGATCCAGCCGCAGGGACTCCAGAGCGCTCTCCAGACCAACTGGGGTGCACTCCTTCTCGAGTGCTGGCCAGCCAACAGGTCCCCCTAGGGCCGCCAGCTTCTGAGCTACTGCGCCTCATGGTGCTCGGGGCCCCCCAACCTGGTAGCTGCTGACCCGCACCAAGCTTTGCAGCAGTCCTCTTCTTCCAGAGCCTGAGCATGGCCTCGCACCAGCACTCGTACCCCACTTCTGGTACCCAATGTAGCGCACACAGCCCTCCCTGGATTGGGTGGCCGTGCAAGGTTCGAAGTACAAGATGCTGGGAGGCAAGAACCAAGCCAGTTCTGGTCTTTGAGGATGCAGTTTATTAAGCAAAGAAGCAAAAAGGAAAACGAAAGACACGCAAGCATACATACACTCTGGCTATAGCAATGCAATAGCATGAGCTATCCCCCCTAAATATGTTCATTAGTGTGAGAACAGGCTGAACTAAAATGTGTGGGTGTGTAACACAGGGCCTACCCAAAGGGCCTTGGGTCAGGGGAGAGAATTACTTAACATATTGAAACAATGCTGACAACGTCAAAATTACTTACCTGGTTTTAACACTGTTTTTATTTACTGTTTCCCACCCTGATAACATCAGGTGGTGGGGAGAGGGAAGGAGAGACAATCTAATAAATTAACAAGAGAATAAAATAAGAGTTTATTTTACCTTTCAAAATTTGTTGGGTTGTGATTTGGGAGCTGCTGGAACTTCCCTCACACGCTTCGGATGAAGACTGTCGTGAAGAATGATGAGTCAGCTCAGAAGCGGCTGCGTAGAAACATAATTTAAGTAAGAAAAATATATATGTAAAAGAATAGACAGATATGCCGCAAAGTGGATGTGTTCCTGGGCATGACTTCTTTAACATAAAACTTGGTACAAGAGGCAGGAATAGCATGGCAAGAATAGAAATCAGCTCCTACGCCCAGAAAATAAGAGCAGCTCAACATGTTCCAAGAAACTTTTAATATCAGGTGTACGTGCAATAAAACAACCAGGTCAGGTAAGCCTTGCATAAGCAAACATAAGGATTATGAACCTTCAAGACCACTTAAAGGATTCTTCCAAAAGGCATCCAGAATGACCTTTTCTTTCACCACCCTCCACTTTTCTAATGATTTCCATTTCTGTGGCCAAACTTACTGCGATGAAATTTGTGGTGGGGGACTATCTGAAGTGTCAGTCCAGCCTGGAAGCTGGTTGCTAGGCCTAGCAAGAGGCAGAAGAGTAATTAAGCCCTAGTAGGATCTGGTCAGAGAGTGTGACCTAGTTTTGGGGGGGGGTTAAGCCTTCGGTGGGAGTTTAGCCAAAGGGCTGTTATATGATACCCGTGTCTTATATGAAAGTCTAGAGATGTAATTGCACTGTTTCTGAGCAGGAAGTTTCCTGTTATATTGCACTGAGGATATGCATCAACGTTGACCTGCATTTGAAGTCTAGCGTGCTACTTCACTCTTATTGTTATCTTAAGAAAAGTCACAGTTGATTTTTTGTAAGTAAGCAAGTAAGGGCCTGTCACACTTACAGATCTATGGCCATTTCTGCACTAGACTCTTGTAGTGCTATTATTCCCCTTTAACTTCGGACATTAACTTCGGGACATTTCCACACTAGCCTGTTATAGCGCTATGATTCTGCTTTCAACATCCTATGGAATCCTGGGGTTTGCAGTTTAGGGAGGGGCCAGCCGGCCCCTCCCTAAACTGCAAACCCCAGGATTCCATAGGATGTTGAAAGCGGAATCATAGCGCTATAACAGGCTAGTGCAGAAATGGCCCTGCTCTGGAGTCCTGGAGTTTGCAGTTTACGGAGGGGCCTTCAGAATCCTCAGCCAGAGAGCTCTTTGGCCTCAGCAAACCACAAACCCCAGAATTCCACAGGACGTTGAAAGTGGAATAATACCATTATAATAGTGTGGAGTGGAAATGGCCCATGTTTTTTACTGAATATGCAAACAATAGACTTCTATTTAGTTTCCACGAATTTCAATCATTCATGGTCAAAAACTTCTCAGTAATATCTGGTGGACTGTGAAACCAAGAATAAAAATAGCTGCCTATAAATAAATTTGATGACGATGATGATGATGTTGACAAGATGATGATGAGATGTGATGCTATGATACTAATTTTGGGGAAAAAAGCCAAATTTAGTGGCAACAGCAGTGGTTCTCTATGGTGCCAGAGGGTGCTAGAGTCTTCTCTCATGCTTTGCAGACTAGATCCCTAGAATGTCTCCAGAAGAGAAAGGAAGAAGAATGAGTTTCCTTTGTGGAGCTTCAAAAATTCAAACGAGTGGTCAAAATCTGTGCATTAATGAAATTTCAGTTTGCTAAGATGCCGGAAGTGTATTTGTTAAATATGACTGATGTACTAGAAGGTACTGGTATAAAGAAGTATTGGAGAATAATACTGTACATGATAACCACAGCTCGTATTGAATATGCAAAGCTGTGGAAAACTCAGCAAATACCCACAATAGAACAATGGTGGGAACGCTTCTTGAAAACAAAAATGCTGACATGGTCTCTCAGAGACTAAAAGGGAAATCAGACAATGAGATACAAAAAGAATGGCAAATTGTAATGGGTAATTGCTGGGTACTGTCAGATGGAAATGAGTAATTCATGGTTTAAGATAATTTTATGAGGGGCTACTGGATATATACCACGAAACTGGAATATGGAGATGGAAAAGCAAGAACCAACAAGTAATATTAGCAGTAAAATGTAGTACAATAATATAAGTATGTTAAGAGACATTGAAAATGAAATCTAGATCAGTGTGGAAGATCAAAAATATTTCATTTAAGTTTACAGTTATAATTGTTTGTTTTATATTTGAATTTGAATAAAACGATTATAAAAAAAAAATTCAAACAAGTGGTTGCGGCCGTGATGACTCAAATAATTATCACCCATTCAGCCTGACATCAATACCTGGAAAGATCCTACAGCTGATCATTAAACAGTCGGTTTGAAATTACTTAGAAAGCAATGCCGTGATCACTAAAAGTCAACGTGGGTTTCTCAAAAATAAGTCATGTTAGACTAATCTTATCTCTTTTTTATGATAGAGTTACAAGCTTGATAGATGAAAGGAATGCTGTGCATGTAACATATCTTGATTTCAGTAAGTAATTTCAAACTCTTTTTTTCCTTTTTTGAAGATGGGGACAACATTTGCTCTCCTCCAATCTGCTTTAGAACAACAGACAAACTCTGGCATGTTTTCCTGGATAACATCTCTGTGCCAGGCTGTGGTTAAAGTTATAGAAGACTGGGTGGTTTTAAAAAGTGGCATTTTAGAAGATACAAATGGATTCAGGTAATTCAGGATCCAGCGTATCACAAGAAGATGACTGCCGGCCACCCAAGATTATGGCGTGATTATGCCCGGTATTACTGGTTCAACACTAGGATTTCCCAGTAACACTGGCTTAACCACAATTAAAGTGACAGAACAACTATGACAATTTTGTGTGCGATCTAGAAAGTGTGGTCTACTACAAAGCCACTTTCTCACGGTCAAACTACATGTTAGTGGGTGGAGTTGTAGTTGTAGTAGAGAACATGCCTTGCACGTATGAAGTCCAGTAATAAATAGCCAACATTTCCAGTTAGGACGAGAAAAATACTTGCCTGAAACCCTGAGGAGCCAACATCAATGTCAACAATCACACTAAACATTAAAGAGAATGCATAGAGAGGCAGCATTGTGTAGTGGTTTGAGTATTGGACTATGACCCTGAGAGCAGGATTTGGTTCCCACTTGGCCATGCAACCCTATTGGGTGACACTGGGCACATCACACGCTTTCAGCCCCAGAAAACCCCATGATAAGTTCATTTTAGGGTCACCATAAGTAGGAAATGACTCAAAGGCATACACCAACATTCCCTGCATTTAACCTTTGTCCTCTCCCATAGTGGGAATTCCTCAGTGATATGTGTCTCATCAATTTGACTTGCAAATTACACACAGGCAAGAAACCTCAAATCAGACTTGTGGATTAATATGTAGATGAAGAAAATCACATGGTATGATAAACAGGCATCGTACACCACTTGGAGGAGCACTTCTGCAAAAAAAAGCACACTAAACGTATTGTCTACTTGACCGCTCAGTATAAGCCGCTTTCCTACATACGATTAAAAACAGAGGTTGGAAAAGTTGGTACCACTCCTAGGATCCCAGCTGTAAGATTCCGGTGGTCCAATCAAGTGAGTTTTCCAAACACTAATTGTGATGCTGTTTATGACTTTTTTTCAGTGATGTAAACTCGAGTCGATAGACTTGGACTCAAGTCAGACTTAAGTCACTTCAGCGACTCAACTTGGACTTGACTTGCAAAAATTACACACTGACTTGACTCGATTTTAGACTTAGACATTTTTAGTGACTGACTTGCTGCCTTTGGTTCAGTAACATAACGCATTCATCCAGAAACCTTACAACTTACTGGTCACATGACAAATCTGTCTGAAGCCCAAACTGTGGACACATTTCTCAGAGGAGACCAACAAACAGGTTAAGCAATGGGCTCGAGGTGGAGCTGAGGTCTGCTCAGCAGTCTGTCCCGGTTACATATAGGAAGAGCTTGCTAAAACTTTTCCTAAGAACAGAAGGCAAAACTCACACTCAGAGCGCAGAGTGTGTATCTCAGAGGGGAACAGAAAATGTGTTAGGCAATGAGCTTGAGGTAGAAGGATCTTTCTTTCTAAAGCTCTTGAAGTTTCGATAATGGGGAGTAAGAAGGATCCCGTTCCCCACTTCTGAAAAAGCCTCCAGCTTTGTAAATGGGAAGTAAGAAGGATCTATTCCCCACTTCTCAAGCTGCAGATGGCAAAATCACAAAAGTAGAATATCTCTACTTAAATTGTTGAAACTGACTTTATACGACTCTGTCCAGAAATTCTGGAATATAGGTTGGAGTATAAAGTTGGAGTATAAAGGTTGGAGTATAAAGTCCCAGACTTGAGACTTGACTTGAAAGTGTCTTGCGAGGACTTGAGACTTGACTTGAGACTGGAAGGTAGAGACTTGAGACTTGACTTGAGACTTGGAATAAAAGACTTAAACACATCACTGCTTTTTTTCTTTTTTTGTATATAATTGTAAGAGTCATCCTCTTAATATTTTTTTAGACTAGGTTAGAATTGCAGAATGTAAGAACTGGTTTTACCCTTTCTTTCCCCGCTATGTCCAGGTAAAGATGCTCTTTTCTTCGCTGCCTGGCAGGGATCAGCAGAGTCAAAAACAGGATATAAGTATGGTAACAACAAGTTTCCCAAAGTGATACCTCTGTAGATGATGGAATTTCATCTTGTGTGACTCATTCTGTGCTGTGAAGGCAGGAACTGTCTTTTCATGAAATTAGTTTAATTACTCTGAAAGAAAAATTCTCTAACTTAGAAGATACATTCATTATTCCAGGTGTAATTTTGAGATTTATTCTTTGCTGCTATTGTATTCCTAATCAGCAGCAAGGCTTGGAACGTTCCTTTTTTTGGGGACTCCTACACTCAGAATTGCCCAGCCAGCATGCCATGGTAACTCCTAGAAAGAAATTTCTCCATCGCTCTGGGCAGTTGGCATCCAAATAGGGTGCACATATATTCAGGGGAGGATTGTCTTATGTGTGCCTAATCAGATGTGAATATGAAATGCATTTAAAAACTCAGTAAAGTGGGCTTAAAGGTCATTTACAAAAACAACACATTGTTAAAAATGTTGCACCAAAATCCATATAACAGTGGTACCTTCATGCATTTTGCTTGGCCAATAAAGGTGTCAGATGGTCAACATGGCTGCCCCAAATTGATGTCGGATGTTAGAAATAAAAGTGCCAATGATTAAAATCATGCCCGTCAACAGAGCTGGAAAACATTAACAGAGTACCATAATCTAGTCGGCTTCCCAAAATGTAACTTCTTACCTATGCAGCTGGGTGGAATGCGGCAGGTCCACTGGGCTTGAGCAGTTCGGTTCTCACAGGTAATAAGGTTGCTTGTTCCTGCCCTCCTCTTATAGTCACCCTCACATTCATAGCGTGCACGTGTCCCCAAGACATACCACTCAGCAAAATACTCAGCAAACTCAATGGTCTGGGGAGTGGGGCATTCTCCTGAAATGGGAAACAGAATGTGAGCAGCAGAGGCATATCTAGGGTGGGGCAAGTAGGGTATATGGCTTGGGCACCAACGCCAGGAGAGTGCAAAAAAGCTGTGCTGGAAGACGAGGAGGAAGAGGAGGACGCGGCCTCAGAGGTAGGAGCACAACTTCCACACGTGCCCTGGGCACTGTTTAAGCTCGATATGCCTCTCGTGAGCAGACAGAAAGGTCTCATGCTGTGGGAGCACCAGAGATGAGAAGAACACACCTACGTAAGTCCATAGGGCTACTGGAACTGTGGCCCTTTCCGCACCGGGCTGTTAAAACGGCTCAGAGCGACCTCCGACGGAGGTCTTCTGCACCGTGGAGTGGACCGGGGCAGACTGCTTCTTGTAGTTCCGCACCTCCGTCCGGTTCGGAGTGACCGGAACTGGTCGCGCAGTGTGCTTTTTAAAAACCTCTTTTAAGAGGTTTTTAAAAAGCATGGAGCACGCGACTCCATGTCGCTCCATTGCCACGCCGTGGTGCAGATTTGCAGGCGTGCACTAGTGCGTGCCTGCAGATCTGCTGGGGTCAGGCTTTAGGCTGGCGAGCTTCTCCAGCGAGCCTCCACCAACCGGAAGCCGCCATTTTGGACGCCGGAGCAGTGCGGAGCGACGAGCTCACGCTGCTCCTCATCCCGACGGACTCGCCCGGACGCTGAAGAAATCCGGTGAGTCCCGTTTTTGCTCGGTTCCTTTCCCACGTGCGGAAAGGGCCTGTGTTTATACTCTCCAAGTGTCCCACTTAGTCCTCTCGTTCCATATTTTCAGCTGCTTTTAAAATGTTCTCTTTTGGCTCTCTTCCCCCCAGTTTCACCCATTGTCCACAGCTTAACTCCCTGCTGCAAAATTAGTTCAAAGTCCAGAAAGAATTTTTGCTCAATTGACTCACTCGGGGAGGGGAGAATGAAAGTGGCAGAAGTTTGCTTTTCCCAGTAGAGTCAGCCGAAAGCAAACGGCTGTCCTAGCTTGTGTGCTCTTCATTAACAACTTTTGCCATCTTGACCACAATCTGATGTTGCTTGGCCACCACGTGTCCTGATTTTCATCTACAGCTTCAAATTCCTTAATTCCAAAGCCACACAGCTGGCTCATTTTGACTTAGTATTTCCCCATCGAAAGCAACTGTGCTCCGTTAAGTCTTTGGCCATTTCCGCACTACACTGTTATAGTGCTATTATTCCACTTTCAACATCCTATGGAGTCCTGGGGTTTGCAGTTTGGGGACGGGCCTTTAGAATTCTCAGCCAGAAAGCTTTTGGCCTCAGTAAACTACAACCCCCAGAATTCCATGGGATGTGGAAAGTGGAATAGCAGCACTATAACAGTGTAGGGCAGAAATAGCCTTTGTACTTTGCACGTCCTTTTTGCGTTTCTATCATAGTGTTTGCTGTTCGCCAGTGCAATTCTTGCATATATCTTGTCCAATAAAATTTCCCTTTTAGAAAAGCTGTGTGGGAATATGGTTTCTTGAGCCTGATTCGCCTGAAACACATTGTTGGCAAAAGTCACAAGATCCCCGATAGACATCTGTGCTCAGAACGTGAGAGTTAATTTATCTGCTCTGAAGGCGTACCTGTCATGCACGAGCCTATCGTTTTTGCAGTGAGGAGTAAAACATTTCGAAGAATTCTATAGTGCAAAAGTGACGCTGCAAAGGTGCTACTTCCTTCCAGACCACTCCACCCTCATAGTAGCCAACAAACAGCACCCAAGAATTAAAACCACCAAATGCCTTTCAGATAGTATTGCCACGTGAAAAAAGGGCCAGAACTCTTGTGCCCTAAATATTAGTTTAGAAGGAAGAATTTCACCATGGATGGCTTGCTACCCTCTCCTTTTTTATGGGGCCACCTTACCTTCATAGATTGTCCTGAAACTACTAACATTTCATCTCAGAACTGAAATATGAGTCTCCTGGGTGAGTCATTCGACAAAAACTGCACCAGACAACTGGCAGTTTGGGGCAACAAGGGTGGGGGGGAAGGGGGTTCGTGGCTTATCAGCATTTGAAAAGTCTGCAAGTTTCAAGAACAGATAAAACGAGGTTCCATCTACTGGCTCCTTTCAAGAACCGTTTGACGTAGTCACCCAAAGACGTCTGGCTTTAAGAGAAAGTGCAAGTACAAGGAGTTTTGGTATGATAACCCTCCATTCATTTTATGATCTGTGGCTAATGTGTGTGGTTAAACTATTTCCAGCACAGCAGATGTGAAACAGTCATAGACGACTTGTACGCTGGAGAAGGGAGAAAAGCAAAGAATCATCGAATCCTGGAAGGGGGCCAGCAGGTCCAACCCTCTGCCGTGAAAGAATACTCAGCCAAAGCACTTCCGAAGGAAGCCGTCAAATCTCTGTTGAAAGACCACCGCCCCTCTTTGATGAAGCCTAATCTAGGCCATTTCCACACTACACTCTTATAGCGCGATTATTCCACTTTCAACATCCTAGGGAATCCTGGGGTTTGCAGTTTCGGGAGGGGCCGCCAGGCCCCTCCCGAAACTGCAAACCCCAGGATTCCCTAGGATGTTGAAAGTGGAATAATCGCGCTATAAGAGTGTAGTGTGGAGATGACCGTAGTCTTGAACAGTTCTTAGAATCAAGCCGTTCTTCCTAATGTTTAGGTGGAATATCTTTTCTTGTACTTGAATCCATCGATTTGTGTTTCTAGTCTCTGACACGGCAAGAAACAAGCTTACTCACTATTCTACATGACATCTCTTCAGATAGTTTAAGATACCTATCATCTCACTGTTCAGTCTTCCTTTCTCTAAATTAAAAATGCCAGCTCCCTTAGCTTTTCGTTGTGCAGCAAAGTTTCCAGGTTTTTTAATATCGTTCTCAAGATTTCTCTGAAAATTTTCTAGCTTGTCAATACCCTTCTTGAACTGTGGTGCCCAGAACTGGACACAGTGTTCCAGGTGGTCAACAGGAGTATAGTGTATAGGAGTACGACCAATAGGAGTACAGTATCTAGGGCTATTTCCGCACTGGATTGTTATAGTGCTATTATTCCACTTTCAACTTTCGACTCATAGACAGGTTTAAAGAAACGTGAGTTCTCATGGTATAGGTACTTGGATTTTGCTGATTGTTGTCACCTCCACCTCCACTGTTTGAAGTGATTTCTTTTATCTAAACTAAGGCTGTTCCAGGGTTTTTTTTCCCCCTCCACTGGGGCATGGTTTGCTAAGGTGCTGCTAAGTTTTGAAGAGCCAAGTTTCTTCTCTCTGACTTTTGCAATTTTTTAAAAAAGAGTTACAGAATTATAGTACAAAAGTTCCACTTCACTAATGCATGAAAGCAAAGAAAAAAACGAAAAGAAAAGAAAGAAAAGGGGAGAAAAGAAGGGAACATGTTGTTCCAATATCTCACAGGATTAAGAAGCCCTGTTGAGAGTAGTAAGAACCTGTCAGGGATTCCAGGCAGGGAACCCTGGGAAAATGATCAGCCCACTGCAAAGATGGTGCATCATGCCCCAGCTGTGGGTCATTGCAAGGTTGCATAAGAAACTGGGGTCGTGTGCGGATGGTAGAGGGAGGTGTGCAAAGCTCTACCTGATTAGTTGTAGATATGTATATAATAAAGCGACACCAGTATGTATTTGTCTGTTGACCAAACCTGGTGCCTAGCACAAGCTTTTGTCCGTCCGTCCTATGTTTTGTATATAACGGAACTTTGCTGCAAGATAAAGTGCCTTCTGTTTTGGAAGAAACTCCTCTGTGTGTGAGTATCCTTACTAGGGAACAAGGCTGCTGCTGTTGGCTCGCTGAACTCTGGTTTTTCCGCTGTGTTTCCGTGGGGCTGAAACTCCTATCATCCCCAACAGAACCAGTGTGGTGCAGTGGTTTGAGCATTCCCTGCACAGTCATGGAAATGCACTGGGTGACCTTGTGTGTGTGTGTCATACGCTCTCAGTTCTGCAGAAAACTCTGTGATTAGTTTGCTTTAGGATTGCTCTAAGTCAGAAATGATTTGAAGGCACACAACAACAACAACAACAAGATTTTAGTTATAGTTTGATGTAAGCTCCCTTGGGTTCCACGTCAGAAAAAAAAAAGGCAAAATATACATACAAGCATATATATCACAGAGAGCTGGAGTGGTGCAATGATTTGAGCACTGTACTATGACCCTGGAGTTCGACCCTCTGCTCAGCCGTGGAAACCCACTGGGTGACCTTGGGCAAGTCACACACTCTCAGCCCCCACAAATCCATGTGATAGGTTCACCTTAGGGTTGCTGTAAGTCAGAAATGACTTGAAGGCACACAACAACAACATTAAGAATAGGAAAGGTATTATAGAATCGCAGAACAATAGAACTGGAAAAGACACAAGGACCATCCACTCCAACCATCTGCTATGCAGGAACACACATCAAAGTACTCCCAACAGGTAGTCATCCAGCCTCCTTTTACAAACCTCCAAAGAAGGAGACGCCACCACACTTTGAGGCAGCGGATTCCACTGTTGAACAGCTCTGACCATCAGGAAGTTCTTCCTGAGGTTTAGGTGGAATCTTTTCCTGCAGTATGAATCCATTGCTCCTTGTCCTAGTCTCTGGAGCAGTGGAAAACAAGCCTGTTCCCTCTTCAATACGACATCCTTTCAAATATTAAAACATGGCTATCGTGTCACCTCTTAACCTTCTCTTCTGCAGACTAAACATACCCAACTCCCTAAGGCTTTCTTTATAGGGCATAGCTTCCAGATCCCTTCACCATTTTGGTCACCCTCCTCTGCACACATTCCAGCTTGTCCATATCCTTCTTGAAATGAGGTGCCCAGAACTGGACGTAGTATTGCAGATGGTCCAGCTGGTGCCAAGAATTTCCGGAAAATGGTCTGGGACCACCAGAAATATCATTTGGATTGAAGGAAAAACAAACCAACCAAGAATTGCAGCAACAAATATTGTAACGTCCCAGCATACTTGCCCCATCCAGAGTACCTGCACTACACTGTTATAGCAGTATGATCCCACTGTTAACTGCCATGACCCCTTCCAGCAGAATCTTGGAACTAGCGCTTTGGTAAAGAACTTGGAATTCTTTGCTGAAGTTCAGATGAGTGTGCTAGACCTTTCTAGGACAGAATTCAAGTACCTTCCAAACAACAAATCCTATGAGAGTGGACTGTGAGCATCAAAGTAGGATCTACGTTCTGTAATTGTACAGTGGAGACAGCGTCGGATGATTTTCTTCTGTGGTCCATGGATCGTTCAAATGTGAAATTGCCCTTAAATCCTTCCGCTAACCACAAAACTGCTGGGAATATTAGACACTCGCCAAGTAGCAATAAGAATTTGTTCATACTTCAGGACTAAATGTTTACTAAAATGTGCAGCAAAACCATAGTCTATTTCAAGTACCTTTCAAGATGTCCCCAGTCAATACCAGGTGCTGTAGGCTATACTTCAGAGAAAGGTACTGGCAAAATCACCTCTGAGTATTCCTTGCCTACGTCCCATGGGTTATACCATATTAGAAATTTAATTGATTAATCAGATCAAACAAATTAACATTTTTTCATCAACTACAATGCTGTCTCGACTAACGAGGAGCCAGCTTTCTATCCCATCTGGATCTCTGTAAGCACACCCTCCGTGAACAATAAGCGCAATCAAAATCACAATAAAACTATACACAGTGTAAAAACATTAAAAAGCATGCAAAAGTAAAAACAAGGCACCCACTCGCCCATAAAAAGGCTCCCTTGCAAGCAGCCACTTATTAAAAAGCCTGCTTGAACGAAAAAGTCTTTGTCTGTTGGCAAAAGGACAGTGGAGAGGGGACCAACCTGGCCTCCCATGGAAGGGGTTTCAAGGGTGGGAGCAGCCCCTGGCAAGGTTTCCCCCATGTCTTTACCGAAGGAGCCTGTGATGGTGGCAGGACGGAGAGAAAGCGCTCCCTTTGACTCTGGCAGGTTCATATATGAAGATACGGTCTTTCAGATAGCCTGGACCGAAGACGTACACACACATGCAAACAAACATCTTTAAAAACTGCAGGTGGCACCAAGTTAGAAAAGGCCTCTTCCCTGTTACTCTTCCATAAGCTGAAGGCATTTTCCAAAGTCTCTTTCAAACTGCGCAACTATAGCGCTGCAGTTTAACTGCCACAGCAACATCTGGTAGGATCCTCAGATTTTTGGCTTGTGTAAGTTCTTGGACGTGTCTCCAACACAGCACTGATGCACCCCCCCCGCCAGAGAGCAAGAGCAGAGAGTCCTAAACGTCTCGCGAAACTACACATCCCAGGGTTCCATACTTTGGAGCCGTGGCAGTCAAAGTGGCATCACAGTGGTAAAGCCGTGAAGTTTGAAACAGATGATGGATTGTGATTAATGCATACATCGCCTGCAAATACAGAACTGATACTCTTTGCTTCAGAGGTGTCGTTTTAACAGCGTGGAAATTCAGTTGATTCATTCTGCATAGTTCATGCCCTCAGAGCTGTATGCGCAGCCATTGAGTGGCAGTCCCCTCTTTCCCTGGCTCGCTCTCCAGATAATACCACTTGATAACTGAAAGATTTTGCTACTTACCTTGTCCAGCCCCTAATGTGGACTGGAACGTTCCCCACATCAAGACTAAGCCAAACCCAGTGCAGAAGCTCATCATATCTTCTCAGTTCCTAAGCTTCTATTTTTAATTTTAGAGAAGAAAAAGACTGTGGTTTTTATTCACTGACTGGTTGGGTGCCAACGACTCTCTCTACTGCAGGACCACAGGAAGAACGCTAGATAATAATTGTACATTGTCTCAAGTTTGATCAGAATTTCTTTCTAACTCCCCCCTCCTCGCTGCACCTCTGTGTATAGCTGAAACTGTTCTCCTCAGGTGTGAGGACTACTCATCCAGGAAGTTAGATTTTTTTTTTAAACACACAAACTGAAAAAGTGCCATATAGATTAGCTACACTTCAGAGGAAGTGGTTTACATGGTGCGGTTAGCATCCTGTGAGTGGTTTTGGCCTATCGAATGGACACGGTTTGAGCAACCGTGTGCTCGTGGCAAGCAAATTCTACCTGTGACAATGGTTCCAAAATGGCACATGGGGGAACATTAGTATGTCCCTAGAAAGGGATGGAATGGGCCCAGAAAAAAACAAAAAAACAAAACAAAAATACATGCACAACTAGGGTTGCCAGAGTGAAAACTGGAAAGTGCTCCTGTACCCTTAATGGCTGTGCAGAAGAGCAATTTTCAGCATACGTTGCTTTTCACGCAACCAGGTAACAAGCAATACCTGCTGAAATTCCTTCCGCATAATCATTAAAGGTAGAGGAGCCTGTTACCCTGTATTCTGGGGGTCCCGGGAGGGACACCTAAATAACCTTGCAATTATACAAATTGGGGAAATTAGTCGAGAGCACTAGTTGGCAAAACGAGAGGCAGGGCAACGCAGCGGAATCTTGTAACCCAGTGTTTACGGGGTCAGGCCAAGTCAAGAAGCAGACCAGTTTGAATGTAATGAATGATCTTTATTAAAGACAGGCACACAATGTAAGCAACACACGCACACAGATAACTAAGGAAAATAAAGGTGTGAGTAAGAGAGCGGGATTTTCAAAGGGATAGTTGATTCGGGTGATACGAAACCTGTTCCTGAAGCCCGGAAGAAAATGGAGAGTGAAGCTGGGGTTCGAGGTATCTCAGCACGTGGAGCTGAGGGGGAGCTCGCCAAGCGATGGGGCAGCAAGGCGGTCTGGAACTCGGGAGCGATCTGAGGAAGTGCTCAAAGTCAGGGGTTTTTATAAGGAGAATTGTGGCCGCAGGCTAGGTCGGACTTGGGGAAAACAATAGATTTGGGGCTGGAGACAAAGCCTCCAAAAGGTGAGAATTTGAATGATTGAGTTACAGCCAAATTGTCAATAGGATAGCCGGTATGCAAACGCGGAGTACTTGATCGTTGTATAGTCCGATCATCAAGCTGCCAGGGCTGGGCAGAGGATCTTTTGAAAGTTGCGTGCATACCTAATGAAGGTACTTGCCTTGAGGTCTCCTAAAGCTGCGAGTCGGCTGTTTCTGGCCTGCCTGTTTTGTTTCGGAATATTACGGCGATTATCAGCCGAGCCTGTGTGCATGCTTGTCCGGGGGCCTCACAAGCACGTGGAAGGGATATGTGAAGCTGAATTATTGATATAAAGAGATATCTTTTTATATCCCCCAAAGCTCGGGCTAGCCAGGGCAATAACAAGCCCTTTTCAGTTTTCACTGTGGCAACCTTAAGTAACTAAATCTTTGGGTGGAAGGATACCTATGTAACACAGGTAGTGTTCTTAGAGAATGTATTTTGGGGAAAATGTGAAGTTTTCTGGTAAGAAAAAAATAATGACCTAAAGAGGAAAGCTTTATATAGGGAGTGTTAGCCCCGGGGTCCTCAGAGGCTGACGGAGTATGACTTGATTAAGGTCGCTCAGCATGTTTCCATGGCCCGAACCAGAATTCCGGGCCATTTCCGCACTAGACTGTTATAGTGTTATTATTCCACTTTCAACATCCTATGGAATCCTGGGGTTTGCAGTTTAAACTGCAAACCCCAGGATTCCATAGGATGTTGAAAGTGGAATAATAGCACTGTAACAGTCTAGTGCGGAAATGGCCCTAGCTGTTTTCCAGTATTCAAACTACTGTACTGAATCAATGACACGGTAAAGCGGAAAGCAGGAGAAAAAGAGGAAGACTTCACTAGAGGCGGATTCATTCAGTCAAGGAATGATGAAGCCACAGCCCTGAGTTTACAAGGCCTGAGCGGAACATTTGACGACTGAGGCTCTTGGAAGTCTCATAGGGTTGCTGCACTGAAAACTGGAGGTGGCTCCTATACATTTATGGTGGTCTAGAAGAAGGAAATTCAGGAGAAATTGCTTCTCATGCAACCAGGTAAAAAACCAACACCTGCTAAAATGTCCTCTTCTACAGAACTGTTGAAGGTACAGGACCCCCTCCAGTTTTCTTGCCAAGTCACTTAACCCACCATGTTGGCGGCATCCAGAATTTGGAAATGTTACTACTAAAACTCCCAAGGGTTCCCTGCAGCCATGGTAAGTGGGTGGGTAGGTTCTGAGAACTGTAGCACAAAACAGTGGTGTTCACGTCGACCCAACACTGCTAGCTGTTCTGCTGATATAGGGCAGAAAAAGTGCAGCATAGACCCCTATTTCTCTGGGCCAAACAAGGGCGCTCAGTTACACTGAGAGAAAGAGAAGGGAAGAATGCAGAAGTCCTGAGGTAAGCTATGCTGTAAGTGAAGGGATATTTTAGAAGCATCATCTCTCTGAACATTTCCGCACGACACTCTTATAGCGCGACGATTCCACTTTCAACCTCCTATGGAATCCTGGGCTTTGCAGTTCCGGGAGGGGCCGGCTGGCCCCTCCCGGAACTGCAAAGCCCAGGATTCCATAGGAGGTTGAAAGTGGAATCGTCGCACTATAAGAGTGTTGTGCGGCAATGGCCTCTCTCTCATTTTGTGTGTGTGTGTATGTGTGTGTGTGTGTGTGTACACTAAGCATGTTTCCACTTGTGGTGTTGTGGTTGGAGTGGGACTAAAGAAATTCAGGTTTGGGGGCCCTGGTGCACCATAAAACTCACTTGGGGCAGTCACACACACACTCTCTCTCTGCCTGATGATTAGCCATCTTGTGCTCACTGAAAGGCAGATGAAGTGCAAAGATAACTAGTAAATAGATAACTTACAATCCCCCCAAAAGAACCCAAGAATTTGTGCTCAAAGTAGCAAATGCCTGGGGAAATGCCGATCTAGATTGTCAACTAACTAGGAAAAAAAGGCTTCATCTGATCCTATGGGTTAGATCACACCAGCCTTTTGTCTTGCAGCAATCAAATGGTTGGAACAAATCGAAACGTTGTTGTTGTTTGCCTTCGCACTGGTTTTGACTTATGGCGATCCTAAGGCGGACCTATCGCAGGGTTTTCTGGGGCTGAGAGTGTGTGACGCGACCAAGGTCGCCAAGTGGGTTGGCATGGCCAGGCAAGGAATTGAACCTTGGTCTCCAAGGTCATAGTCCAAGGCTGTTTCCGCACTACACTCTTATGGTGCTATTATTCCACTTTCAACCTTCTATGGAATCCTGGGGTTTGTAGTTTAGGGAAGGGCCTTTAGAATTCTCAGCCAGAGAGCTCTTGAGCCTCAGGAAACTACAAACCCCAGAATTCCACAGGATGTTGAAAGTGGAATAAGAGCACTATAACAGTGTGGTGTGGAAATGGCCCAATGCTCAAACCATGACACTATACTGGCTCTCAAATGGAAACATAACTGGTATAGAAACAATCACTTTCAGACTCTCTATGCAATAGTGCTATGGTGACACTTTGGTGACCCATGTTCCCGCAATCAGTCTTCTGCATTGTCTTGCTGATCCCAATTTCCTACTGTGTCTACCCTAAGTAGTGCATCCATGCTGTTTTATCTTTTTCTTTTTTTCTGCAGTTGTGCAATTGTGCAGATTTGATCCTTCTCATGAGACTACAGTCATGCTCCCCATTTCCTTTGCTGTTGCCATTTTGCTTGTGCTAGAATACTGAAACTGCAGTGGAATGTAATGTTTACACCAGAAGCAATAGTGGAACAGCAGCGATATAGGAGCCGACTTTTTTCCCCGTCAGCAAAAAGACGTGACCCAGTAGCAATGCAAATACGATAAAACAATGGGAGAGCCATGATGTCATGTGATAAGGAAAGATCAAATGTGGAACTAAGCCGGTGCAATTGTGCAACAAACCCACTGCCTCACCAAGCCCTACTGCTTTAAGAACAGCTTGATCTTCAGAAATCAACAGGGAAGTTTTTCATTCTCTTTTCGAGACATCTGTAGATCAAGGTGCTCATAAAGTCATAGAAATAGGATCAGCCTCCACTGCCTTCCCCCTGGGGCTGAATCTATTGCTACATAATTCCCTGCATCAACCTGTACATTGGCATTTTTTTAAAAGTAGCCTGTTAAGCATAAAATACAATGTCACATCAATGTGCTAAATGTATTGTGGTGCTCTTTTCAACAGAATACACTGGGAACAGCTGTTTTCACTTCCTACATATTTTCCATCTTTTGGCCTCCAGTTCCAAATCTTTGCTCTGTTCTTTTACGAGAACTTCTGCTTTGCTCTGGGGTTGTTCTTGAGTCATGACAAAAGGAACTGCAATTTGGGTGCCAGGGTCCAAACCCTGCCTTTTTAACAGTAATTGGGAAATTCTACTATACCTGCCTACTGTGCTGATTAGGCAGGGACAGTCCCAATATGTCTTCTTTCCTTACAGTTCTGCGATCTGAATGCAACTGAACATTTTTCTTTCCTCTTACACCATAAGTCCATACCATTGAACTGCCACAGTTTGGCAGAGAAAATCCCAGTTAATCTTCCACTGTCCCATTTTTTCACCTGCATTTAAAAATGTTCTAGTTCCTCTCTCTTCCTCTCACCTTTCTCCCTTTGTCCCCAGCTCAGTTCAATTGCTGCAAACTGCATTCAAAGTGCAAAAATAGTTTGCACTCCATTGACTCATCAGGGGAAAGGATAAAATAGGTTCAGGCAGAAGCAAACTACAAAAGTTTGGCAAAAGTTTTTAATGAAGGAACAGAAAAACTAAGAGAGGGTCTACTCTCTTAGTTTTTCTGTTCCTTCATTAATAACTTTTGCCATCTCGACCACACGCTGACATTGCTTGGCCAGGTGTCTTGGTTATTATCTGTGAAATATTGGGTGATATGCTCTACTACGTTGTGGACAGACCTCTGCTTTGCAAAACTAATGTTTCCTGGAGCCAGTACAAAATAGCATCTAGTGAGCGGAAGGATACTGATACAAAATCCTGGCTTGGGGTAGAATTGATTATTTAAGTGATCCAACCAAAATTCTGTTAGTGACTTTTGATGCTCCACACAGCTTGCATCCAGAGTTTTTGACACACTCTATTTACCTGTATGAGTTTAACTGAGTTTTAACATCTTTGGGGAGGGCTTTCTCTTGGTCCACCATCATCAGATGCATAGTTGGTAAGGGCATGGGAGAGGGCCTTCTTGGTGGCTGCCCCTAGGCTTTGGAACTCCCTCCCACAGGATTCAAGGAAGCCCCCTCTCTGCTCTCATTCCACTGGCAAAGTTTTTTTTTATTCTTAATCTCTTGAGGCGGAAGGGTCTTTTAATGAGCTGAACTGTGTTTCTTTTTTAAAAATTATGTTTAAATGTATTTTAAATGGTTCTATCTTTATGCTTTTAATAGCATGGTTTATTTAATTATTTTAAACTTGTGTATAATAAAATTTCAGTTGTATTTTAATTGTTGTAAGCTGCCTTGGGTCCCATTCCAGGAGAAAGGCAAGATATAAATACATACATATATATCACTGAATGCCAAAATCAGAGTCATTCATGTCATCGCACTTTTTAATTTCCATGTGGGGTTGTGAAAGCTGGACAGTGGAGAAAGTTGACAGGAAGAGAATCCATGTTCTCTGTTGCTCCAGAAGGTAGGACCGGACCTAATAGTTTGAAGATACAGGACGTTAGATTTTGATTGGACATTAGAAGGAACTTCTTGACGGAAACAGCGGTTCATCAGTGGAACCAGTTCCCTAGAGAAGTTGTGGGGAAGAAGCTGGACAGCTACCTGCTGGGGATGCTCTAGCTGGAGATCCTTCAATGAGCAGGAGGTTGGACTCAGTGGCCCATACAGCCCTCTTCCAGCACTATGATTCTACAGCCATTTCCGCACTAAACTGTTATAGTGCTGTTATTCTGCTTTCAACATCCTGTGGAGTTCTGGGGTTTGTAGTTTACTGAGGCCAAAAGCTCTCTGGCTGAGAATTCTAAATGCCCCTCCCTAAACTACAAACCCCAGGATTCCACAGGATGTTGACAATTGAATAATAGCACTATAACAGTGAAGTGCAGAAATGGCCTCAGAAAGGGGTTGCTGGGGAAGAGTTTGCAGATACCATGGGCTCCTAAAACACAAAAAGAAAGGCCTCAGAGTAAATCAAGGCTAAATTCTCATGACAAGTCAAAATGATCAAACTGAAGCTATTGTACTTTGAGTGTACCGAGAAATGACATGACTCACTGGAAAAGGTGATAACGCTTGATCAAACTGAAGACAGGAGAAAAACAAGAAGACCACATTACTGGTGGATTGAGTCAATCAAGAAGGACATGGCATTGCCTTTGTGATTTACTGACTTAGTGACCTAAATAGTCTGTAGTAGAAAAGCTAGAGTTTTGGACTCCCAAATATTTAACAACAGCAAAAACCAAAAGTTTCACATATCCGAAACCAAAAGTTTCACAGGGCCAGATGAATTACATCCAAGGACATTAAAAGAACTGGCAGAAGTCATTTCAGAACCACTCGCAATAATCTTTGAGAACTCTTGGAGAACAGGAGAAGTCCCAGCAGACTGGAAAAGGGTAAATGTTGTCCCCAAGAAGGGAAGAAAGAGGACCCAAATAATTATAGCCCGGTCAGCCTACCATCAACACTGGGAATAATCCTAGAGCAGATCATTAAACTGTCAGTTTGTAATTACTTAGAAAGCAGTGCCATAATCACTAAAAGTCAACACGGACTTCTCAGAAATAAGTCATGCCAGACTAATCTTATCCGTAACTCTATTGTAAAAATGTGATAGATGAAGGGAATGCTGTGGATGTAGCATATCTTGATTTCAGTAAGGCCTTTGACAAAGTTCCCCATGACATTCTTGCAAAGAAGCCAGTAAAATGCGGGCTGGACAGGGCTACTGTTAGGTGGATTTGTAATTGGTTGACTGAATGAACCAAAAGGGTGCTCACCAATGGCAGCTTTTCATCCTGGAGAGAAGTGACTAGCGGGGTGCCACAGGGTTCTGTCCTGGGCCCAGTGCTGTTCAATACCGTCATCAACGACTTGGATGAAGAAATAGAGGGCACGGTTATCAAATTTGCAGATGACACCAAATTGGGAGGGGTTGTTGATACGCCAGAGGACAAGATCAAAATTCAAAATGACCTGGATAGATTGGAGAGCTGGGCCAAAGCTAACAAAATGAATTTCAACAGAGAAAAATGTAAGGTCCTACACTTTGGCAGAAAAAATGAATGCACAAATATAGGATGGGGGAACACGTGGCTGGATAACAGTATGTATGAAAGGGATGTAGGAGTCTTGGTAGATCACAAGCTGAACATGAGTCAGCACTGTGATGCAGCAGCCAAGAAAGTCAATGCAATTCTTGTTGCATCAATAGGAGTATGGCGTCTAGATCAAGGAAGGTAATGGTACCACTCTATTCTGCATTGGTTAGGCCTCATTTGGAATACTGTGTCCAGTTCTGGGCACCTCAGTTCAAGAAGGATATCAACAAGCTGGAGCGTGTCCAAAGGAGGGTGACCAAAATGATGAAGGGTCTGGAAGCCATGCCCTATGAGGAGCGGCTTAGGGAGCTGGGGATGTTTAGTCTGCAGGAGAGAAGGTTAAGAAGGGACATGATAGCCATATTTAAATATTTGAAGAGATGTCATGTTGAGGAGGGAACGGGTTTGTTTTCTGCTGCTCCAGAGACCAGGACAAGGAGCAATGGATTCAAGCTGCAGGAAAGGAGATTCCACCTGAACCTCAGGAAGAACTTGCTGACGGTCAGAGCTGTCCGGCAGTGGAATGGCTGCCTGGGAGTGTGGTGGAGTCTCCTTCTTTGGAGGTTTTCAAGCAGAGGCTGGATGGCCATCTGTTGGGAATGCTTTGATGGGTGTTCCTGCATGGCAGGAGGTTCGACTGGATGGCCCCTGGGGTCTCTTCCAACTCTATGATTCTATATTTCTAAATTAGGCTATTGAAATTTAGAGATCTTAGGGAAAAATAGGATAAGTGAAGAATGTTTCATTTCACATATGGCATATCATTAGTTTTCAATAACAAGTTTGCTGAAATGTATTGGACTGCTCTTCTTTTTGTGCTGCAGGAACCTATCCCTATCTTTCCATGTTATTTCTGCCTCTGGTATGAAATTTTCAGTTAAAGAACTCATGCCCTGGAATACTCCTACTTTGTTACTTGAAGGATGCCTCTATATGTCTTCCTATTTGAGCTGATTCTTGCTGTGGCTGGAGGGCCTTAGGGTTCTTTTTTTTTTTAAATTAATTTTTATTAAAGTTTTTAATGAAAAAAAAATTAAAAAAACCCTCCCCGCTTCCAGACATCAATTTTCCCAGTCGAATCTGAGTTTAACATTCCCTTCCATATAAACATTCCGTTCTGTACATTATCTCCATTTTATAACAATCGTATACTATTACTTTTAGCTTATATGTAACTATTTACAGTTTATCTTTTACCGCCTCATTTTGTCTTCCTCCTTTCTCACAGCCTTTCTTTCTTTCCCCCTATTTCATTCTTTTTATCCAGTTCAATACCTCTCGCCATTCTCTTTCAAAGCCCTGGATTGGCTTATTTTTAAGTGAAAAAGTTAGCTTTTCTGTCACTACCATATCCAGGACTTTGAATTTCCATTCTCTTATATCAGTGTATTTTCCTTCTTTCCAATGTTGAGCATAAGTCAATCTTGCTGCAGTTATTACATATAACAATGTCTTTTGATGAGCTCTTATTTCTCTTTGTTGCCCTAACATATTCAACAAATAAAGTTCTGGCTTCATTTCAAAGTTAACACCATACATTCTTTGAATTTCATCATGTATTTCTTTCCAAAACTTTTTTGCTATTTTACAGGTCCACCCCATATGAAAAAAAGATCCCTCTTTCTTATCACATTTCCAACATTTTCCCTTAGGGTTCAAGTTAAAAAGAAAGAAGATCCTGACGTCCTAATATTTACCCAGCCCTTCACCATGGCCCTGATTTTTAGTGTGCCTATGGGTACTGATATATCCTAAGTCAGGGATGCAAACAACCCAACAAGAGTGACAGAGGAGTTAATTTTTGTCTTTGCTGTTGTAAACCAAATGGAAGTCAACTGATCTACCAATAGATCCAGGGATCTACCCTAGGTCTGTCTTCTGCCCAGTCCTGTTCTGTTAAAAACTTCCGTCACTTGCCCAAGCAGCGTGTGAGTAGTGGTAGTAATAACTGGAATGCAGTTTCTGACTCATCTAGGAAAAGGTTTTCATTGGCATGTGAATATTTCCCAAACATCTGATAAGCAGAAGGTCAAATGTTACTCATTCTAATCTGGATTATTAATTATTAGAAGTGTACGTTATACTTCTGGCCCAAAACATTTACTCATACAGAATGTCAGAGTCAGCATACAATAGCGGATGCAGCCCTGGATCAGGATTTAAGATCCACTTACTAGGTTCCTTACAATAGCAATGGGGATGGGTTTTTATCCTGTGCCACCAGTAGGGTGGGTCATTGCTATGAAGCTAAAAAATGGCCTCGAAAAAATGTCAGAAGTCCAGTTTGCACCTCCTGTGGTTGTTGTGTGCCTTCAAGTTGTTTCTGACCTATGGCAACCCTAAAGTGACCCTAACATGGGTTTTCCTGGGGCTGAGCAGGGAATTGAACGCTGGTCTCCAATGCTCAAACCACTACATCCCACTGGTTCTCAATACACTAGCTTGAGCTCATTGGAGAAAAGGTTGGAAAAAAAATCAGAAGTAATAGCAAATACGATTTTTCTGAACATGTTTCTGAATTGGAAGGGTGCAAGTCCAGGGTACATACCAGTGAAGAGATGCAACAAGTGATCTGTTTCATCTCAGGACAGAGCATTCTACACTATATTGCCACAAGTGATTGAATGATACTATCGCATCTAGTGCAACTATATGATAAAATTAGCCATTCTCAGAGGTGGATGATGGTAAGGAACTAAAAGCAGAACAGCAAAACTTACACAGCTATGTTTAATCTGTTTCACCTCCTAGAACAGGAGGTATGAGCCTCACCAGTCAGACTTGTAAATCAAGCCATTGCTTGCATTGCTAAGACCGCTCAAAAAACAAAGCACTCTAAATGGAAGCTGGTGTATGTGAGGAAAACCATGTGCTATGGCAAACATACAACTTTCACCACTAGAGGGAGCACCTTTCTAAAAAGTTTATACAATATATAAATCTCAAAAAAGATCACACAGGACAGGATAGAAGTTTAGCCCTTCTAAGGGTCATTGGACTCCCATCTACCTTAGCTAAGCCAGCCAATGATAAGGAGTGCCGGGAATTGTAGTCCAATAATATTTGGAAAGCTGCAGAAAAGGACACCAGAGTTCAATTCCTGGTCGGTCATGGAAACCCACTGAGTTATCTTGGGCATGTCACACTCTCTCAGCCCCAGAAAACCACATGATATGTTCATCTTAGGGTTGTCATTAGTTGAAAAAGACTTGGAGACACACAACAACAGCAGCAGCAGCAGAAACAACAACAAAATGGAATATCTTAGAAAAGGACACAGTTAATTGGAATTCCAATAAGAAGCCTTAACTATGTCTCATCAGTTGGGGCAACATTGGGTGGGAGGATATGAGACAGGGACTTTTTTACTGTGGCACTCCGTTTATGGAACATCCTCCACTTGGAGACCCAACTGGCACCAATATTGCTGTTGGTTCAGGCACCAAATGAAAGCATAATCATTCACAAAAGGTTTGGGGGACTAACTGGTTTTACAAAAACCCTTACATGTGCATGGATTTAATTTGTTTTAAACTACAGCCATCCCTCCACATTCACCAGGGTTAGGGGCACAGGATCCTCGTGAAAGTGGAAAAACTGTGAATAACTCTAGGCCCTCCCGAATCCTATTTAACACACAAAAAAAGCATGATCGCCCTATTCAGCCCTCTGTGGATCCCTTTGAGGCATCAGGGTTCCTTCACAAGGCAGAACAGGGTGGCCAGTGGAGCTTTCTATCACTTTCCCTGCTACCCCATACCATTTTAAAGAGGGACTTACAAGCCTCGTTTGCGGTTTCTCGGTCTCACGAGCCTTGCAGTCCCTATTAAAATTGGCATAGGGCATCAGCAGAGCTGACAGCAAATAATCTGTGGATAATCAAATCCACAAAAGTGAAACCTGCAAATGTGGAGGACTGACAGTATTGTAACTCCTTTAATCTGTTTTTTGAACATGTTGAATTGTTTAATGTCTTTGTAGCCTTTTAAAATCATCATTATTCATGCTGTTTTAGGACTGTCAAGATAGGTTTTATTGTTCACCACTCTCAGATCCGCAGTGTCCACTGAGTTTCTTCAGCCCTGTTCTCGATCTCTTTATATCTTTTGTTGCTAGTCCAACTTGTAACAACCTTAATTCGGACTCTGCTAGTGGTGTATAATAGGATTGTTTGTTCATCTTCCACTGGAGCGTTTTTTAAAAAATCTTCCTTCGTTCCAGAATTCCAAAATTCGTTCCAAAAATTATGCGCCTTTGAGAGTTGTGGTGTATTATGTATTTGCACACTCATTTTTTTGTCGAGTGATGACCATCTGTGCTCAGTCCTATTTTTCCAAGGTTTTTTAGCATTTCAAAACCCTGAAAAACACTTTTTAAACAGAGTGGTATAAATAAAATAAAAGAAGTAATCAGTAGTGGTGATGGTGGGTCTCTAAGATACCATTTGCAAAATCTTTCGGTGCTCCTGGGTATTGCCCACTTTTGACTCACTGTCTCCCAGCGCTCTTTCATTACACAGTTATAGCATTATAGTACCACTTTAACTGCGATGGCTGAATCCTATGGAATCTTGGTGTTTGTAGTTTGAGGGGGTACAAGAGCTTTCCGTAATGTCCGACTGTCCTGATTTGGCAAGAACGATCTCAGTCTAAAATTCTGCCATCTTCTGCACCATTTCCAAGGACACTTTCCTTCCATAAAAGTGAAACAATGCCAAAAGTGTTCCCTTTATACCCTGAACATGTCCAGAGGAGGGCAACCAAAATGGTGAAGGGTCTGGAAGCCATGCCCTATGAGGAGCATCTTAGGGAGCTGGGTATCTTTACTTTGCAAAAGAGAAGGTTAAGAGGGGACATGATAGACACGTTCGGGGAAGATGGCGCCGGAGGCAACAACATAGTAACTCCGGCTGATAAACCTTCTCAAAACACTCATAAATAACTCTAAATAACCCTAAGTTTTATTTTCCATCCTAATTATTCTTATCGCCTGAAAAGAGGAAGGCAGAGGAAAGAACTCTATACTGCTGGCTAGTGAGTATACAGGTTTGTTTAAGTTTGGTTAAGGTCAAATCCGTCAGCACAGAATGTGGGAGTGATATAGTGAAAGCTACAAACCTTTTAAGTTCCATTTAATTACCATCTGCAAGAAGTCCTTGACTGATTATCCTTGAGATTTTAACTAAAAGCCTGCTGACTGAAAATGGGAAACAAGAAAAGAGGAAGAGCTTACTCTGGATCTCCACAATCGAGCAGAGATTCAAAACAGCTAAAGATTGAACAGTACTTTACTTCAAAGGAGTCCAATAGAAATTTAAATCCTAACCTTGCAATGGGCATAAATGAATCTTTCATTCCATCCACAGAAGAGTGGGTACAGGCTGGGGTGATAGTTGACAAGGATGCCCATGGGGAAAGGACTGCATACTCGTCTGGATTAGAGGACTGTGATCTATCTACCCCCCCAAGGAAGGGTGATAACTTTTCTGAGAATCCTCATCAGAGGCAAGAGGCCTCATTAGATTTTATTGCATCACAATGCTTGCTAACAGCCCACACGGTAGTTTCAATATTTGAACAACTGGTGGAAATAAATAAAAATATCCATAAAGTTGAAGAATTGCTTGAGGAATATTTCAAGAAGCATAGCCAAGAGAGTAAAGCTTTAGGAAACAAATTGGCACAACCTAATCTGGCCCAAACTTCACAGCAGTACGTAAGAGCTTCACAAGATCCGAGTAATCCAAAGATGCTGCGTACATTGGTGCCAAATAAAATTCTACTACATATTCTGGACAATAGAATTAATCGAGGCCAGTGGAGCTCTCTGGAGGCAGCTAGACTATCCCTGAGTAAAATATTGAAAGCAAATCTATACGCTATTGATTTAACTGGCGTCTATTGGCTCAAGTAGGACGGAATAACAGAATTCTACTGTCATTTGAAGTAGCCTCCATTCCATCTATGCTCTTCAAAATGAAGAACTTTTTGTCTTCATTACAAATTGCCCCAGCCAGAGTGTTCTGTGATCCAGTGATTCGCCCTTTGTTTAAGAGAAGCAAAAAGAACAGGAATCGGGATATCAATTCCGATTATGATCCTGGCTGGAATTCGGCTGGGACCCCACAATCCTCGGAAAGGTCCACACGTGATCACAGGGATGATGAAGATGTTGGAAACTCCCTTGAAGATCAAACTGGTCACTTAAGAAGAAAAGATGACTTTAACAGTCTGTACGGTGAACCTGATGACTCCCAAACAGATCTTCTCCAACAAATAACAAAGACAAAGGATTTGGGGTTATCAGCCCAACACATTACTAAATGTTTATGTGAGATCATGGCACCTATAAAAGGCTTACAGGGAAAAAATAATAGGCTAAAGGAAGTGCAAGCAGGGATAAAAACTTTGAATGTCTTTAATTGGGAGACTTGTGTCGTTGAAGGCAGAGATAATACTGGGGGACATCCTATGAGGGGTACACAGAACTCTCATACCTCCAGGGAACCAGAATCAGCTGAGGCAGTAAATATAACTGCTCACTCTAATGCCCTCCCTGAAGAGCATATGACAGATACGTCTATACCACTCATCGATTTTGACAACATCGGACAGGTGCTTTGTTTGAGCCCCTCTATGACGACAAGGAAACTTACTTCTCCAAACATACGGATAACAAATAACCCGAAGGATGACTTCCCAGAGAATGATTTAGGTTCCCTGCTCACTGGAGATCCACATTTTGATGCCCACATAGCCTTGATTAATTCAGATTCATGTACAAATCAAATGATAAGGAAGGATGGTTTGATTCCTGTTGACATAACATGTCCAACTGAAAACATAACTGCATGACATACGGTAGACCAGAGTAAGCTCACCTTGATTACTTGGAATGTTGCGGGATGGCAGGCATCAGCTAAGGACCCCTGCTTCAGTGAGTTCCTTTCCCAATATGATATTATATTAACACAGGAATCATGGTGCACTGAAGAATTAACCTTGAATGGATTTTACTCATCATCTATAAGAGCAGAACCCGGAATAAAGCATGGAAGAGCAAAAGGAGGACTGGGGATTTTAATTTCTACTACCTTACGCGCTATGTCGAGGACTCTCCTTGCACTCAATCCACATGCTATGGTAGTGCTCATCCAGTTTAAAACTCAGTCTTTGGTGATAGTTAATGTCTATATGCCTCCTACGAGACAAAGATCCCAAACTAGAGCCGTATGGACTAGATTAGAAAATTATGTGGCTGAACTTATCTTGGAATACCGTGACACACCGTTGATTATGGGGGGAGACATGAATGCTAGAATGGGACCAGACGATTATACCCTTTACTCACAATACAAATGTCCCCATCTGAAACCAGAAAATGATTATAGTCTCCCCACTCGTAGCTCAAAGGACACCAAAACAAATTATGCAGGTCTTTGTTTGGCTCAAGCAACCTACCGGCTAGATCTCTATATATTGAATGGTGTACTGGAGAATGACCAGCCAGCAGAATTTACATACTTCTCTGGACTACGAATGAGCGCAATTGATTATATAATTGTCTCTGGAAACCTTTTACCATATACCAAACATCTTAAAGTTATGCCTAAGATTGATAGTGACCATTTCCCAATCATGCTTCAGTTAAATAATTTTACTCTCGAGACTCGATCCAAAGATTGACATCAGTTGTCTTTCAACCCATTAGGGGAAAATTATTGCAGACCTAAATGGTCCCCACATTTAAACCAAAGGATAACTGACTTACTGAGCTCAGATCGCTTCCAAAGTATGAGATCTGCCCTGATAACAGCAGAACCGGGTCTAGTTATTGAGAGATATGAAACTCTTATTCAAGAACTGCGGCAATATTTATTTTCTGAGAGTAGAATCCACTCCAATCAACAGTTGTATCATTCCAAGCCATGGTTTGACAAAGAGTGTGTAGAAACCAAAAAAACTCTTGCTAGCAAATATAGGTTATATACAACAAATACATCCTTGATAGATGCTTCTGATCTCTTAAAACATAAAAGACAATACAAGCAACTAATAGTATATAAGAAAAAAGAATTTATGAAAAACAGCTGGATGCAACTTATTGCTGCAGCTAGATCCAAGGACTCTGTTCTCTTCTGGCATATTATTGCAAGATCGCAAAGCAACAATTATGATAGGATAAACTGCCATATCCCTTTAACTACATGGGAAGCCTATTTTCAGGAACTCTACTCAGACACGAATGCCGTAAGAGACCAAATTGCCCATAAAATGGAAAATCTCCCCCTGTGGACTCCAGTATCGGAAGCTGAGGTTAAAAGCTTAATAATTCAGTCAAGATCAGGAAAAGCACCAGAAGAAGACCTTATACCATCAGAAGTACTCAAGAATAACCAGAACTTCTGGATTCCGCTCCTGGCTACACAGTTCACTTTTATTGACACCTATGGAATAGTGCCCAAGGCATGGGGTCTTGCAATTATTGTTCCTATCTTTAAGAAAGGGAGAAAAGAGGATCCAGCAAACTATACACCCATCAGCCTTTTAAATACAATCAGCAAGATGTATGCGAGACACCTGCAAGTGAGGCTGCTTGAATGGATGGAAGGGGAACAGATACTCGCAGATGAGCAAGCTGGATTCAGAGAAGGCCGCCCTACCATTGATCAATGTTTGATATTACACCATTTGGTTAGAAAATACTCTTCCAGTAGCCTGACTTCATTGTATGCTGCCTTTATTGATTTCAAGGCAGCTTTTGATTCCGTTTCACGGGTTCTACTGTGGGAGAAGTTGGAGGCCTCCTCAATTGACAAGCGTCTGCTCCACTTGATTCGTATGCTGTATCAAGAGACAACGATGAAAGTAAGAGGTAACCCTCTTGGGCACCTTACCAAAACCATGGAAATACAGAAAGGTGTGAAGCAAGGCTGTATACTAGCCCCACTCCTATTTAATTTTTATATCAACTCTATGGTGGCTCAGTTCCAGAACATTAACTTTCATCCCCCAAAGATAGCTGATAGGAATATTTCAATCCTCTTCTATGCAGATGATGCAGCCATACTCTCAAGAACACCCATTGGCCTTAAAAGAGCACTGAGAACTTTAGTTCAATATTGCAGGGCAAATCAGTTAGAACTCAATTATCAAAAAACCAAAATTATGGCCTTTACCAAAAGGCCTAAAAAACATTTGTGGAATATTGATGGCCATAAAATTGAGCAGGTTTCTTGCTTTAAATATCTGGGAGTAGCTTTACAAGCAAATGGTAGTTTGAAAATGCATGGGAAATATGCTGCAGATAATGCTCAAAGAAGCTCATGGGCTATTCTAAAATTTTTTAGGTCGAAAGGAGGACAATTTATACCAGTAGCCCTCAAATTGTTTGAGGCAAAAGTGATGGCGCAACTCCTTTATGGCGCTCAGCTGGGTCCCTTTCAAAACTATGCACCATTAGAGCCTGTACAAACAAAATTCCTAAGAGCGATTTTTCAGACCCCCAAGTGTGTTTCAAATGCTACTCTAAGACTAGAGTCAGGCTGTATGAAAATAGAGTCTAGGGTGTGGGTGATTATAATACACTATTGGCTTAGATTAGTTTCTTCTTCTACTGGCTTTGCCTCTTTGGTGCTGAAAGATGGACTCCATTCTAGATGGAATCAAACAGTAGCTACTAAAATACAAAGCTTGGGCTTCTCTCTAGAATCCTTATGTAATTTGGGCTACGATAGAGCCAAAATGGCCATTCAACAAAGGATAGTGGACATAGAGTGTCAAATGGACCTTGGTATGACTCCTACTTTTATTATTAGTGATTCCAACAGATATGTTGGTATACCTATGAAGTATTTAAATAAATTGGAAATCCCTGAATACTGAAGAGCCTTTACCTTGGCACGATGTAATGCTTTGCCATCAGCACTATTGGAAGGCAGATATCAGAAGATACCCTTCCTAGATAGAAAATGTCCATGTAATAACGAACAAGTGGAAACTGTGGAACACGTACTTTTATAATGCCCATATTACAGGGATTTACGATTAAATCTTATCTCCCCAATTCTTAATAGATTTTTAGGCCATTCAGAACAGTTCTATGTCTCACTACTACTTTCAGATCATAACTCAGAGATATCCTGCAAAGTAGCTAAGTTTTGTGCAATTGCCATTAGAATCCGGCGCAAGATGGTCAGTGATGTAGATTAGACAAAGGATAGATAAAGGAGAATTTTATGAGGAGGATGTTGTATGTTTTATAATTCTTTTTAACCAACTGACTATTTATATGTACTAATTTGTCTTTTATTGATTGATTTTATGTTTTATGAGGAAAATGTTGTCTGGTCTTATAGTCTTTTTTAACCAATTGACTGTCTATATGTACCAAATTGTTTTTTACTGATTGATTTTATATGTTTTATGAGGATGATGTTGTATGGTTGTATATCTCTTTCTAACCAATTGACTATTTATATGTACCTTATATCTTGTTTGTTCTTGTATACTGGTCTGTCACCATAATAAAGTTGGTTGATTGATTGATTGATTGATTGATTGACATGTTCAAATATCTGAAGGGATGTCATGTTGAGGAGGGAACAGGTTTGTTTTCTGCTGCTCCAGAGACTAGGACAAGGAGCAATGGATTCAAGCTGCAGGGAAGGAGATTCCACCTGAACTTCAGGAAGAACTTCCTGACAGTCAAAGCTGTCTGGCAGTGGAATGTGCTGCCTGGGATTGTGCTGGGGTCTCTTTCTTTGGAGGTTTTTAAACAGAGGCTGGATAGCCATTTGCTGGGAGCGCTTTGATGGGTGTTCCTGCATGGCAGGGCATTGGACTGGATGGCTCTTGCGGTCTCTTCCAACTCTATGATTCTATTAAATTCCTGGGGTTGCTGTAAGTTGGCAGATGACTTGAAGGCACACAGATTATCCCATCCCATAACTCTTCCTAACGGTAGGGACAGCCTTGCTTCTGCAGGAGAACCTGGATGGCATGATGCGCTTTCTAACTTCACCAAATTAAAACAGAGCTTCCCACAAACTGAAATACAGAAAGTCAAACTCTAATTTTCAGCAAGAACATCGCTAGTACTCCCCCCCTCCCCTCTGTATAAAAACATCTTGATAATGTCTCTTTTGTGTGTAATCTGATTTTGTGGCAGAGACATGTAACGCTGCTAGAGCCTGCTGTTACTGGTGATTGCAAGTTGGGGAACTGAAATATGCTATCATGAGTCTATCAGACAAATTATGAACATTTGGGCCCATGCAGATAAAGGCCTTTTCTCACACCATGTGTTACTCTGATGGAGAAACCCTACCACAGGGTCTACAATTTGATATTAAATATGATTCAGTGTGCCTGAGAGGTCGCCTGGATGAGCACGTAGGCAGTCACAGTTGAATGACTGAAAACCAGGTCAGGCCAATAAAATCCCCCATTATGTAGCCCCAGGAGACCTCAAGATGTATAAACCCACAATAAACAAAGGGTCCTCAGCCCCGAGACACCGACTTGAGGGGATTAGCATGTGTGCCCCAAGTTGAGCAAATATCCCACCAAGCAAGGACTATTTACATGAAGTCACACCACAAACAAACACAGCCGAAGATCCTGAGACTTTGGCAACACCTTGCAATCCCATCACGCAAAGGAAATTACCATGGTGGAGCTTCGTCATTGCTCCAACACCCATTGTTCTCCCCAGGAACGGATTAGTCCTCCAGGTACTTTTTCCCCTACAAATAGTCCCGGTTTTTGAGCGTTTCCTCGGATCGCTCCCGGTCAGCCCAGCAGACCATTGCTCCGTCTGTCGAGTAATCCCCTCAGCCCTCTCTGTGCTGGGTCCCACTTCTCCGCTGCCTTCCCGGACCCAGGACTTCAGGAAAAGGTGCAGTATTACCTCAGCTGTACCCCTTCAGTACTCCCCTATCCAATTTCCTCTCTTTTGTTTCTTAATAGCTCTTGGGTGCGTGTGTGCGTGATTGCGTTGGTGCTTGAGACTTTTATTCAATAAAATCATTGAATAATGGACATTTTCGTTTGGTTTTTGGCTTGGCTTGACCCCGTAAAAACTGGGTAAAAAGACCCCACTAGGTTACTCTGCCTCTCGCATTACTATTGCTCGTGCTCTGGCTAGTTTCCATTCCCCATCACGTGGAGCACATTGAGGTGTCCCCCAAGGGACCCCAGAAATCAGGGTAATGCATGGAACAATGATGATAGTCGCAAAGTTTGTCCTTGCTGAACTTGGAACACAGGTGACCCAAAACACTGTCCTGTCTAAGGGAAAGGAGAAGATGATACCTTCCTTGATCCATGTACAAAGGCCAGCTTAACTGGCCTGGAAGTTGAATCTTCCATCAACACTATCAAAGGGGGCTATTGCAAAGGCATGCAACTTCCATCTTTTGAACTGAAGGTTCCTGACTGTAGAGACTGCCCTGTCTGCTCGTCCGGGCCTTCATTATCTCGTACTGTAACAGTTTACTGGCGGTTTTGCCTTCCTGCTCCCTTCTTCCTCTGGTTTTAATTCAGAACAATGCTGTCTGGGTTGTTTTAAATCTGCCAAAATATTCACCTGTTTCTTCTCCCCATAGATCCCTTCACTGGCTACCAGTTTGGGCCAGGGTCTGTTTCAGACTTTTGGTCCTGGTATTTAAAGCTTTGCACTTTAACCTCCCTCAGTACCTTGCAGCTTGGTTTGGGCTGTACCTTGCGTCCAGGAATTTGAGATCTGCAGGGGAAGGATTATTGTCTGTTCCACCAAAGTATATGGCTGTGTCAAAGCTGTGAGCCTTTCAAGATCTGGCTCCGCATTTGTGGAACAGCCTTCCTTTGGACCTCCAACTGGAGGAGGATCACGCCTGTTTTCCTAAACAGTTGAAGACCTTCCTCTTTGACTCTCCATCTTAAGTCATTGAGAGGTTTTTTTTTAAGGTGTTGAGATGGGTAGCGACTGGTGGGGTGTTGGGGATTCCATGCCATGTATTATTGTGCTTTTTTGTTTTAATGTCTTGGTCTCTGGTTGTATATGTCATTGTTCCACCCTTTGATGTAAAGGGCAAAATAAAGAATCATCATCATCATCATCATCATTATTATTATTATTATTATTAGACAGCATCTTCCACCAAACCTGAGAGCAACAGGCTGACTTAAACAGCACAGCCCCAGTCCTCACGGCACACATAAATCTCTGTCTTTTACACCTCAGTGGTGCTTTATAGAGAGACAGTGTGATGTCACGGTTTGATGGTTGGACCACAACCCTGGAGACCAGGATTCAATTTCCTGCTCAGCTATGGAAACCCACTGGGTGACCTTGGGTGTGTCACACACTCTCAGCCTCAGAAAACTCTGTGATAGGTTGCCATGGGGTTGCCATAAGTCAGAAATGACTTGAAGGCACGCAGCAACAATGATGCCCTATAACACTTTCAGGCAGTAGTTTACTCTATCTAATGGTAGGGCTGGCTTCAACTTGAAATAAGAACCTGGGTGGCTCATATCTTTGATACCTGAATTATTTTCTGGCTGAAATGGCAACTGTCATTATATCTTCCCTCTTTAACACTGGCCCATGTAATCTTGCTGCTGCTGCTGAAATACTGGAGAGAAGGGACATACATTTTGGTTGTCCATGGAATCATAGGAAGGAACCATAAGGGCTATCCACCCCATGCCCTTCCGTGCAGGAATACTCAACTAACACCTCCCTCAGAGATGGCCATCCAACCTCTCTTTCACGGAAATCCAAAGAAGGAGGTCTTTCTCTCTTTCTCTCTCAACCTTGCTCTCTGCAAACAGCGTGCTAAGGTATTACGCCAAGAAGGATAAGGAAAAAAGGGAAAAAACCCTAAGACATTTTTATCGCTTTTGGCAGACTGAATGCTCATTGCAAGTCAAGGTGGAAAGAATCCATGGCTGCCCAGGTAATTTAGGAACCTCAGGAAGATAATTCTACGTGCGTCTCTTCCTTGAACTGAAAAAACAAATTTAAAAATTATATAAAAGATACAATTAATTTTTTAAAATTACTTCAGTTTCATGATCCCGCCAGTCAACTTCCTAAGGCAGCTATGTCTTCACTCTGACAAATGCTCAGGCCCACCCTGCTAGGAAATGTAGCTTTATAGAAAGCTTTAAGGATGAAGGAAAAAGAGGTTCTGCTCCTCGGCCCCTGGTTGGAGTTGGAAACCTTTCCATATGTCACAGGTGAAAATTGAGATGAGAGTGGCCAACAGCATCAGAGTGTAGTCAAGATGGGAAAAGATGTTAATGAAGAAGAACTCACAACCTAGGAGAGACTGCAGAAGTTTGCTTTTGCCTGAGCCTCCGGGGAAGGGCAAAATTCTACCCCCTCCTTTTGCTATCTGTCCCGCTGAGTTGAATGCAAATTGCTTTTGCACTTTGAACTCAGTTACAAGCAACTTAAATAAGCTGAGGACAGAGGAAGAGAGAGAAACTGTGATGTTTTAAAAGGAGCTGAAAAAGTGGGATGGCAGAGGATTAAGTGCCCGGCCAAACCGGGATAGTTGAAGGGTATGGACTTGTGGAGCAGCAGGAGACAAAAAATTGGTCAGTTGTATTCAGAATACAGAACTGTAAGGAAACATACTTTGACTTCACCTATTGGCTAGAGAATGATGAGCCAAATGCATGTTTATGTATCGGTAGTATTTAAAAATACTTTCTGCATTGTAATCCACCTCGAATGTTATTTGCTCACATATCAGGCGGGTTATAACTTTTCAGAATGAAGGAATGAGCACCATCATGAACTAAGACTTAGCAGCACACGAGCAAATAAAATACACTTTCCAAGGAGAGTGATCTATACTGATTATATTGACAGGTTGTGTTATTAAGTGGAGTCATCATTATCATCAACAGCAACATTTCTGTAATACATTTTGAGTAGTCAAAATGTTTAGTGCTTAAACTTCATTGATTCTAAGGCCATTTGTGCACTAGGCTGTTATAGCGCGATTATTCCACTTTCAACATCCTATGGAATCCTGCAGATGTGGAGGGCTGACTGTACAGCCCTACAGCCGAAAGGAAATGTATAGGATGTGTTGCTTTATTAACGTACAGGGGGTTGCAGAGGAGGGTGACCAGAATGGTAGAAAGCATGAACTCCTGCGAGGAGGAGCTTAGGGAGCTAGGTATGTTTAGCCTGGAGAAGGGAAGGTTAAGAGATGATATGATAGCTCTGTTTAAATATTTGAAGAGATGTCATAGGATGGAGCCAGACTGCTGCTCCAGGGACTAGGACACGGAGCAATGGCTTCAAACTTCAGGAAATGAGATTCCACCTAAATATTAGGAAGAACTTTCTGATGGTAAGAGCAGTTCGACAGTGGAATAGGTTGCCTCAATGGAGTGTGGTGGAGTCTCCTTCTTTGGAGGCTTTTAAAGAGAGGCTGGATGGCCATCTGTCAGGAATGCTTTGATGGTGCATTCCTGCATGGCAGAATGGGGTTGGACTCAATGGCCCTTGTCGTCTCTTCCAGCTCTAAGATTCTATGATTCCAGGTGGTCATTAAAAGATTTTGTAAAATGAGACTTCTTCATCAGAAGTTTTGTTAGCTGAGGTATCCCTGTAGTGGTGTGTGCACCTCAGGCAGTGATGTATTTAAATCTTTTAGTCCAAGTCTCAAGTCAAGTCTCAAGTCCTTGAAGATACTTTCAAGTCAAGTCTCAAGTCTCAAATCTCTACCTTCGAATCTCAAGTCAAGTCTCAAGTCCTTGAAGATACTTTCAAGTCAAGTCTCAAGTCTTGGAGCCAACTTTATATGCCAAGCTATACTCCAAAATGTCTGGACAAAGTCAAATAAAGTCAGTTTTAACAATTTAAGCCGAGTTAGCCCTCCACATTTGCCAAGTTTGCCATCTGAAGCTTTAGAAGTGGGGGATAGGATCTTTCTTACTTCCCATTTCCAAAGTTGGAGGATTTTTCAGAAGTGGGGAATGGGATCCTTCCTACTCCCCGTTACTGAAGATTCAAAAGATTTAGAAGGAATGGTCCTTCTTTTTCAAGCCTGTTGTCTAACACATTTGCTGTTCCCCTCTGAGAAATGCACCCTGCATCCTGGGGGCAAGTCTTGTCGTCTGCCCTTAGGAAACATTTTAGAAGGATCCTCCAATATGCAGTGGGGACAGGCTGCTGAGCAGATCTCAAACCCACTGCCTAACCCATTTGCTGTTCCCCTCTGAGAAATGCGCCCACACTTTGGGCTTGAGAGAGATTGTCATGTGAGCATTAGGCAAAAAAGGGATGGAAGCACTGTTGAAAGTCATAAGGTTTCTGGATGAATGTGTTGTGTTACTGAACCAAGGGCGGCAAGTCAGTCATTAAAAATATACCAGTCTCGAGTTGAGCCGAGTCAGTGCATCATTTATGGCCACGTCGAATCTGAGTCAAGTCACTGAAGCGACTTAAGTCCGACTTGAGTCTGAGTCTATCGACTCCAGTCTACATCACTGACCCAAGGTGTGTTTGAAACTTTATGAAGCTATGAATTCAAACATGGAAATCATAGCATATTTCAAAGCAGTTCTAAACCTATTTGTTCTGATTAGCCCCACTGAATGCAATGGTGTTTGCGTGTTTGTCTGTCAACTTATGGGAACACCATAAATTTCAGAGGGTTTTCTTAGGCAAGGAATATTCAGAAGTGTTTTTTGGTATTTCTTTCGTCTGAACTACACCTTCCAGGACCTGGTTTAGCAGTCTCCCATCCAGGATCTACCCACAGCTGATCCTGCTTAGCTTCCAAGCTCAGAAAGGCTCTGATATCTTACCCCATGAGCACCCCTCTTACCCCTTTAAAATTCCAGGGAAACCCCGTACAAAGCCGCCCCCTCCGGTTCTTCCAGAGGCCGTTTGATAGGGTTATTCCAAACAGATATTCAGAAGGGGGGAGAAATGAAATTTCGAGGCAAACGTCTAGACGTGAAAATCAAAGATATTGCATTATTGACAAATATATAACAGTGGTGTTTCTGGTTTGGGGCTAATATGCGCAGTCAAAAGCTTTGAATAGCAATAGGTCATAAGGAGGTTTGAGAGGAAATCTTTATCTTCCCCCCCCCGTTTCCTGGGTGAGTTGGTAAAACCCACTGCGCTTTTCCTCTGAGCTCACTGAGGTTTTCCTTCAGAACGGTAGTTGTTGTCGGAGAGGGTGTTGTATAGCGTTAGGGGGGATTTAAGGAAATTAACATGCCTTGTGCAATTTCGGAGGTTGGCGCGAGGGAAAAAAAAGCAAATACCAATTGAAACCGAGTCCCAATTGTTACTTTTAGTGAGCAGTTTGCTTGTCAGTCACGACAGTTTCGTAACTTCACTGGCGTTTTGGAGGGAAAAGGGGCTGGAACAGTTTGTAAATTTAGTTTTAAGAGATTGGTGAGGAGAAAAATACCAGAAATCAACAGAAAACAGGATTTTTGAAAAATTATTAGCGGGAGTTGTTGAAGAGAGGTTTTTTTTTTTTTTTTTTAGTGCAGCCATTTTATCATTTGTTCCCTGCTTGATGTCTTTGGATAGGCCATTTCCACACTAGCCTGTTAACAGTGCTATTAGCCCACTTTCACAATCCTATGGATGTTTGAGCCCCCTCTCATAGGATATATCCACAGGATATTGAAAGTGGAATAATAGCACTATAACAGTCTAGTGCGGAAGTGGCTGTAGACTTCCCCTTGTAATTGTTCCGTCGCAGTCACCTAGCAATCAGTTTCTTAGTAGAATTTCTTAGCGGCTTTTTAAAAAGCTGCTTTTTAAGGTATTCCACTAGAGAACTGTAGTTTCAGCAGCAGCAGAGAACATATTTGAATAGGTAAAAGAGTAGGTAGGTGGGCAGATCATTGTGAATGACATTAGGCAGAGATATGTAGGTAACTAAACAACAGGTTTGAGGTTCACCTGTCATTATTTGGAAAATAAACCCAGGAAATTACAGATTGGAGCTAGGGATCAAGCCTCCGTGTTCAGGAGAAGTGTACTTGAATGAGATGATGGATACAGGTATTCTCCGCTTGCGAAGTTCCCAGTGAGACAGGCAATATGTGTATCTGCAACAGAAAGGATTGCAGTTTAGATGAATAGAGTACACAAACCCTTCTTGCTACGGAGGTGGCCTTAAAACTTGTCTCTTTGAGACAAGTTATTTAAGTTAATACTATAATGCAAACAGGGAAATTGCAAAACGAGAGCAGACTGAGAAACGAGCGTATATGAGTTAACATGAAGACCAAGTTTACTGTTGTGTGCCTTCATGGTGACTCTAAGGTGACCATATCATGGGGTTTTATTGGCAAGAATTGTTCAGAGGGTCTTTGCCTTTGCCTGTCTCTGAGGCTGAGAGAAAGTGACTTGGCCAAGCACCCTGGTCTCCAGAGTCAGTCCAACATTCAAACCACTGCAACACATTGGCTGTAAGGAAGATAACTGCCTCAAAGAGATACGTGTATGTGCAGAAAGAACTGGAAAGGGGGATACTAGAGAGAAACATGAACTTAACAGTGTTAAATGCTAGTTGCGTCAGTGTATGCAGAGCATACAAGAGCCTGGTGTGATTCAAGTAGATTAGGGTATACAACATCCATCCGAACCTGTGCTGGAGATTGATAAAGGAATAGTGCAAAAGGGATTTGCTCTTGGCAGGTTCTCAAGTTCGCTAGGGACACCCACTTCTGACTTTGCCATGCAGTTTTCTTAGAGGTCAGTTCTGAGGCCCAAGAGATCAAGATTTCAGTTAGGATTCAGACTTCCCGTTCTTATGAAGAGGGGTTCTGGTAAGTGCAAAAGGTGGAGATTGATCTTGTCTGTTAGACTCACTTTCTCTGAATAAAATGTCTGATGTGGGTAGACCTAAGAGTGGTGACATCTACTTTGCTTTTTACTGGAACTGCAGGCAGCTGCATCAGCTGGAGTAAAAAATGTTCACAATTTAGTGTCAGGAAGTTGTTTTGGATAGAGTCTGGGTAAAAGCTGGATCCGGTGAAATCAAAAATGGATCCTGCTGATTTCATTTGATTTTTCCAAAAAATGCCACTCAAACCACCTTCACATTGGAGGGCTCCTTCAGCTCCATAGACTGAATTACAACAATCATGTATTTGGCACATTCTGGTGCCACCACAGCACAAAAACCTGGATCCATAGGAACCACATCCAAATTATAGAATTGGAAAAGACCACAAGGGTCATCAAGTCCAATCCCTTGTCTCCCGACCCTAGCAGTAGGCTGAACTGCAACAATCAATGGGTCCTGTACACCTATGTGTCACCACAACATGAAAACAGATCCAAGTAACAAATCCTCATGATTGCATAGGATTTTTACATGGAATCTACCTGATCCACACCCAAGTTATGTCTCCCGTCTCTAGCAACAGGCACAACCATGTATGTCATAGATCCCATACACTTATATGCCACCATGGCAAACAAAACCCATGGTTTTGAGGCACAGATCCCCATTGATCCATAGAATTTCTATGTGGGATTCACCTCAACCACACCTAAATCATTTCTCCCATCCCTAACCACAGGCTGAACAACAAAAATTGGGTATCGCACACATAGCTGCACCACCACAGCACAAAAGCATAAGATCAGGGGCATGGATCCTCATAATTCTATAGGATTTCCACATGGGATCCATATGAACCACACCCCAATCATGTCTTCCATCCGTGGCCACAGGCTGAACCACAACAATCATGAATCCTGTACACCACTAGATTATTGTGGAGCTAAAGCATGGATCTGAAGCACAGGTCCTGGTGGATGCAAAGCATTTTATATGTGGGATCCACAGGAACCACTCTCAGATCATGACTTATACCCATAACCACAGGATCAATCGCAAAAAGCATGGATCTTCTGAATGGCTGCGCTACCATGGTGTAAAAACAGAGATCCACATGATTTTAACATAGTAACCACTCCAAACCAGCAGCAACATATAAAAGACATTTCTAGCTAAGACTACTGTACTGTGCAGTAGAACCACCATGCTGCAGTAAGGTAGGTCCTCGGGGATCTACGTAACTTTTATACAGATTTCAGCTGAACCACATGCAAATCATGGGTCACATCCCTAGCTACAGATTAAAATACAAAATGATAGATAACATACCTTGCTTTACCACGATAGTGCAGAAATGTGGATCCAGGTAATGGATCCTTATGGATCCCCCCTTTTTTAATGTGAGAGCACCTGAACCACAGCTAAATGCATCTTACATCCCTAGGCACCAGCTGAAATACAAACATTGCAGATATTGTCATCATAATGCTGGTGATACAGATCTGAGGTGTGGCTCCTCATGGATCTGTATGATTTTCAGACAAGATGCCCTAGAATAGAAATGCTTAACCTTTTCCTTACCATGGAACCACTTTAAATATTTTTTGTTGCAGACCACCAAGACTTAAGATTTAAACCCCTAAGGTGCATCAGATATTTCAAGTTGCTCATCAAGGGTTTTCAAATTTGGAGAAAAGGGAGAAAAAAGTAAATTCTCACACCCTTATGATGAGATTTTATTGGAATGATTCCATACAAATATAATGATATGATGATGATGATGATGATGATGATGATTGCACACTGAACCATGGCCTACTATTACTTGTTAATTTTTAATTAAGTAATTGATGAGAAGGCAATTTGGCAATGGAACCAATTGCCTAAGAGGCTGGGCAGCAACCGGCTAGGGATGCTTTAGTTGCAGATCCTGCCCTAAGCAAGGGATTGGGCTCAATGGTCCATGAGGCCCATGCCAGCTCTATGATTCTCTGTGATAGAGTACCGCTGTAATCTGTTATACATGAGAATGACAACAAGGAAAGTATGGATTAGTTTTTGTGAACATAAAACCTATATCAAAACCAGAAAAATGCGTGAACATTAGTGAAGCATTTTTGTTAAGTTTAAGCATAGAGAGAAAGCTATTAGTTTTTTGGTGCTTTGAGAAAATTTTGGTTTAAAATAAAGATAATAAATAGAGAAAAAATATAATTATATTGGATTCACAAACTGAATATTCTAATTACCAGTGGCTTAAATGAAGTTGTAGACTAAATGACAGTATGCCAACCAGTTTCGTCTTCATCACTTTCCATTTTTGCCAAATTACTACAGTTGGCTTTCGATGGTTTGTTAGGGTTCGGAGCCCAGGACCCTTGCAAAAGTAGAAAAATCACAATATCAAAATATCAGAAATATCAAAATGTGTGTTTATGAGAAGGGGGCCAAGGCATGGTGGGGAGAGTGGGCACCAAGGTTCACTTACCAGGTTAGGAAAAAGAGAGGGAAAGATGGGTTGGCATGGTGGCCCTATACTTCCTCTTTCTTGCCCATTTCCTTCCTTGGATGTGTGTGGGGGCACTGGGAGAGTTTTTGTGGTGTTGAGAATTTCAGCTGTGAGCCATCCTTAGCTGGCCAAGCAGCGGCTGGTGGAGGAGGAGGAGGACCAGAGGCAGGTTTTTAAGGGGCTGTGTGGCCTGATTGGAGCTGCCAAGAGGGAATATTCTCCCTGAAAAGGGGCGCTTGAAGTGGCTGCGAGGGGTTGCAGCAGCTCACAAGTCTGCGAAAGTCAAACCCACAAATGTGGAGGGCTGACTGTAGTGGATTGTATAATGGTGTACTGTATACTTGTAATTACCATCATTGTACTCACCTCTTGTTCTTTATGTTACATATATATCCAGGAAATCTATAATTTGGAATGTTTGTTCATGTTTAAAGCACTTGAAGAACTGTTTTTATAACTTAAGATTAATTGTGCTAGTTAAGTTTGTCCCTTCCTTTCTGACATTTGTCCTTTGCCATTATCTTATTCTAGTATCTTATTTGCTATGTTCATTTGAAAGTGTATTCCTTTTTATATGTGCTATAATGGATTCTAATTTGTTATCTGTAGCAAATTGATACAGTCATTTATTTTAAAAAGGGTCTGTTATCTTTGAGGGCTCTTTAACTTTAAATTCACACCAGACTGTAGCCTTGACTCAAGATACTGTAATTGGTGACAGATGAGGCCTGGAGATAAGTGTGGAAGTCTACGCAAACAGAATTTCTGTTGGTATTAAGCTGTGGAGAGTGAAGAAGAGGTATTTTTATTTTGTAAAAATCTATGCTGTAGCATTGGTTAGTATGGGATTGAACTTCGAGTATCAATACAATTATGTAGTTCACTTCAGCTTTTTGTCTGGAAGTAACACTGGGCAGCATGAGAATTTCAACAGCCACTGAGGAAAACAGTGAAACGTGCCTGGCTTCTGGTTGCATGAAGTATCTGGTGGGACCTTGGGCCATCTATTTTCCTTCAACAAATGATGTATGTCTTATGGACCTTCTCCCACGTTGCCATTTTTAGTTTAGACTGTATCATTTTAATTTGAATAACTGATTATTTTAGAGATTGTATTTGTTATATACCTTTGAGTGCACGCGCGTGCACACATTTTATATCCATATCTTAACTCTTTCCATTCTCCATGAATTCACAGATGGTAACTTGAAGAGCCAAAGTTACAGATGAGCAATCTGTTGTTCTTCATGTCTCTGTGAAATCACATAAATGGATGATTGACCAGCTCACTTGCCTGGAAAGCAGGTTCCAGGTCAATCCAAAATAGGAAGACTGCCCTCTTGAAGGAAGCGTCAGCTCTGACCCTGGAGCCCATGTGGTGATGCAGTATAAAGGTGGTCAGCTGGAACCATGCAGCAGCTCGACAGAGTTCATGGGGAAAAGTAGTGGAGGCCACCACTGCTCAAGTGGAGCGAGAGCGAAAACCTTCAGGCTCAGGGAGGATGTAAGCTGGCAGGCAAGAAGCACTGTAGACATTACCCATTTTGACAATCTTTGAGGAGAGATGGAGTCTCTCTTGTGCCCTTCTCAACTGGCAACAAAGGGACATGCTCTCCTCAGGCAAAAGAGGCACAGAGAGGTCAGCTTCTCTCTGTAGAGGTCCCTTCTTCAGGACTGACACTTCTTCCTTGGCTGAGGTGTGTGTGTGTGTGGGGGGGGGGGGGGGGAGTGTTTGGCATTACAAGCAACTTCTGATCTTAAAACTTCCTGAACCCTTAGCAAGCCAGCCCTGGCAAACATCAAGGCTGCTACTGATGCCCTAATGGATAATGCTGATGCTTAAGTATAGATGCAATACAGTTGTATATATAAAAAATTATCTGCACAGAGCAGCAAAACAGACAGAGGAATTAAGATCATAACCACCACTAACTTTCTACATGATATAGCATCTACTATATATCTTTCACAATTGCAACATGACACTTCACTTCAAAGTAGACATTGTTTTAAAATGTTTTATTTTGTAAAGTTAACATATAACTTTTAAAAAAAACAAAGACAATGAATATTCAACATGCATAAGCCAGAAAAGAAAGAAAGAAAAAAAAAGAATTCTAGCAGCAAATTCAAAGATGAATAGTAAGGAGAGCAAGATTATCCATACAATGTGCATCTATAAATAAATGGTAATCATTAGCACATTATATTCCTTATTTCACTCAGTAAAAAAGGGCTACAAAGGAGACACAAAATCAGTTTAAGCGCTTTCCTATCTAATTTTTGCATGGTTACAACTGTCTAATCTTTAAAAAAAAGATCCTTTGGAGATAGGAATTTGGAATGCCCTAAAAACGTTCCCAAGTTAGCAAAACCCACTTTCTATTTCTATTATAAGTTGGTCTGGTTGAATTGGATAGTTTCAATCTACCATAATGACAAAGGTGAACACTTGAATTTTAGCAGGTCACGAAGACTGAGGATTCTTTCACACAAGATAGTTATAGCACTATGCTCCCACTTTAATTGCCTTGGCTGCATCCTATGGAATCCTGGGGTTTGTAGTTTGGTGGTGCAGTACAGCTGAGAATTCTAAATACCCCTCTCTGAAGTGCAAATTCCAGGATTCCACAAGACAGAAGCAAAGCAGTTAAAGCGGAATGGTAAGTCTGTAACTGTGCAGTGTGAAAACATCCTGAGGCTTAGAAATTAAGTGAAAGCTCATTTCTAAAATGTAAATAGGCATGTTTTACCAAATACGAAAGACAACCCAGAACAGTAGCTTAGTGGGCTGTATGCAGCCTGAAGTCACGATACCCTATTCCTTTACCTAGGAGTAAGTCTCACTGAACTCCAGGCAGACATGTATAGGACTGAAGGGGCTCAACAAATTCGATGAAAAAAGTCAGCCATGACTAAGTTCAGTCCCTCTGATTCCCACTGGAACCAACTGCAACTGATTTAACCTGGATTCAACCATTTATTAGTAGCAGCACCTCTTAATCCCTCGCCTTTAATAGTCTGGATGGTTTGAACGACAGGCCAACATCTAAAAGCAGTCGTATGCTCTGAATTTCTAACATGATGCCCCCCCTTTCTCCCCCACCCCTCTCAAACTCACCCTCATCCTCATGCATAACCCACATACACACACACTTAAATTTTTAGCATTAAGAAAGCTTTAAAAGATTTCCGTCCCACAAAGAGGTCTTCTACTCACTGGAGTGAACAAAATAATGGCGGTAAATTTTAAGGAGTCAGTTCTTTGCCAGTTGAATGCATCTGTACAGCCTGGTTTTATTAATTGTACTTGGAAGCAAGTTTCACAGAATTCAACACAACTTGCTTTCAAGTATAGATACACAGGAACTCTGCCTTAGTCTATTCTAAAGCCAAATCATATTAAGTGACCACTCTGACTAATCTGTAAAACATTAATAATCTGTAAAAATGCTACCTTGGCTGGGCAACCACTATGCATTTCTGTGCTAATTTTACATGCAAATGACACAAAAGTAATTAGGTACATGAAGTCACACTATCTACTGTAAACTTAAAAGAAATCTGATTTTCAGTGACCGTTTAATTTTGTATAGCCCAAACTGTAATTCGACTTTTTTAAAGAATAAACTGATATTGCTTCTTGTCATGATTAAACCCCATCACCTAGACCAGTGGAAAAACTTTCTGTCTTCTTTTCCTCTAAGCAGCGCACTTGCACGCACGTTCTTAGTCTCTCCATACTTAGGGTATAATCTGCCAAGGGGTAAACTGTTATTCTCTTTGGTGCTGTGATGTATAGCTTTCAAATGGACAGAGGGACACATGAAACCACCACTCTGCACATATATTGGAAGTGTGAAAAGTCAATGTGCAGTCACCCACATGCCCTCTGCTGGCATATACTTCTGTTTGAGGCTGCCTTATCAACAGAAGTGGCAAAGCAGTACAAGAAAAAAAATACCAATAACAACCAAAAAAACACATGCACTTCCCACTGCCTCACACACACAGGGCCCCTATTCCAGTACAAGACATCATATAGAACCAACTAACAATGAGGAAGACAGGAAGTAGGCATGTTTTTATGGCACTGCATTACATTATGGTCTCCTATTTCAACTAACACACAAGAGTTAGCAGGTAAGCAAAAATAACTACGAAAAAGCAAACAACAGGAACTAGGGAACTACGCACTTGCTCTACCAATTCTTCTCAAGCAAAACAGACTGCTGAGTAATGTTATATTTTAAAGGAAGATAAAGTCTTTTAAAAAAAACCCCAAAGCACAGGTACTTTTAGATAGTACCATTTTTCAACAGAAAACAGGCCATATTTGTAAAACTAATTTATTATCATGAGCTTTCTTCATAGTAAGGAAAAGTTGCTAAACTAATTTTGCTCTAGAAGTGATTATTAAGGCTGGGATCCTTTGCCTAGCTACAGGTTGTTAGGCAAAGGGCTGAAAATGCTCAGCCAAATTAAAATAACCTTGTATTTGTTTCAGACTAAAGATGAAAAAAAAACCCAGTATTTAGTTTGTTTTCAAAATTCATAGGTTGCAGTGAATACAGAGAAAGAAAAGGGAAAGGCAGGCTGAAGGAAAGGGGAGGATGGAGATGCAGTCCTACAGTCACTTAACAGGACTGCATTGATGAGATGCAGCGGTACTGAAATCAGTGGGACTTAATCAAACTTTCCACAGGTCTGTTCTAAGTACCACTGACTCTGGATCCAACTTGTGGAACAGATATCACCCACATATTTCCATTTCCAGTATGACAATCAAAAAACGCTGTAAAACCAAAAATTACTGGCTGGCATCCTGTTGAGCAGTTACAATTGGATAAGCTAGACGTACATGTTTGTAAGCATACAGTATTCGCATTGACAACTGTGGCACTAATGCTACATTACAAATGCCCCCCCCCCCCGCAACCTAACATAACAACAGGCGGCTGCACCAAAAAACAGAGGCCTATTCTACTTGCAGCAGAATGACGCTTCCAGCCCCCTCCTCCCAGCAATCTGTGGAGTGACAATCAGAAGCAGGCCTGTCGCAACTCCCCGTTGCACTGGAGATCACTGGTGAGAAGGGGCTGAAAATGTCATCCTGCTTCACCTTGACTGCCAGCAGGACAAGCCTCTGTTGCTCAGTGTGGTTACTCACTGTTAAGGTAGATTTGAGGAGCTGGGTCAAGAAATGTTATGTAGTTATGTTCATCTGTGATGTAGGATCTTGGCTGTGATTTTCAAGGAGACTTTAGGTCTGAGGCTGCATTCACCAATGCCAACACTGGCAAATAAAACTCTGTGGGGATTTTGAATTTGGAAAGGTTGCCTTTTCCTTACAGGGCTTCTTCCTAATTTTGCTTCATATCTAACTTTAGCACAAAGAGAGATGGTGAAGTTTCCCACAACCCCCACCCCCCATTTGTTTGGGCACTTAAAAAAAACAGGGCAGAAGTAGAAAGCTATGCTGATGCTTTTGAAATTGCATTAAGAAAGAATAAAGCATCAGGAACATAGTCTAGGCAAATATCTGAAGGGTTTTTTTTAATAGGAAAGACAAACAGATCCTGCACAGCTGTTTATGGATGCATTAAGAATATTTCAATCAGGAATGACAACCTCCCAAGAATACTGCGCTGCCTGGAAAGAATGTCAAGGAAAAAGAATACAGAATAGACATAAAAGCAAAAGGAACCAGTAACTCTGTTTCTCTTTAGGAAATCATATTACAAAGGCCTGAACTGAACAAACTTCAAAAACATTCGATATTCACATGGGATAAAAAAATCCAGTTACTTGAGCCAGCTTTCAAGTTGAACCTAGGCAGAAATAGAAACGAATTGTTAGACAAGACCAAAAGCTTACCATAGAAGCATTATTTGTAAAAACAATGCCATTTATAGACTGTTGACTATAACTTTACTGTCACAGGCCTGTAATTCTTCTCTGAACTAATACAGCAGGAACGGTCAATCTGCTGGCATCAGGGAACTGTACAAGACCCCTTTCCCTCCCATGTAGGTCCCACTGCTCTCAAAATCCAGTGGTAAATATAGTAGTTCTCTGTATGCTAGAGAAGCACCTTTCTATACTACAAAGTCCACAGACACATTCCCTACAGAATCTTTCTCTTCTGTAAGGGAAGAGGGAAATGGGATTTCCTTTCGTGCTGTTGCTGATATTCAGTGTTATTGTTTTACTTGCTGTGGTGTTTTGCCACTATTGCCAGGTGTGGCAAGGGCATTCAGAAGAGTTGCGGGGACACATGAAGCCCACATGAGTTGCCTACCCTTGAACTACAGTGTGATGGGCAATTGCATGGGGGCATGGGCCAATCCCTCCTCCCGCACTTGGGGCTGCACCCACCACCAAGCCAAAATACCTCTGTTTTCTTCTGCAGCCACTGTCAAAATGGTGACAGGAAGAAGCACTTCTTCCCTTCCTGTTGTCATTTTGAGAAATCCTGAAAATTACAGTGACCAGGTTTCTGCTGCAGACCTTCTCAAAATCGTGATAGGAAGGGAAGAAGACACCTGTCTTTCTTCCTGTTGCCATTTTGAGAGTCCCTACAGAAGAAAATGGAGGCACTGGGGCAGTATGGGATTCTAGGGTGCTTACGGGAAGTGGAGGTGTTTTTGAACATTTTAAATGCTTTTGGGAGTTTTCTGCTTGATTTTAGGACAAAATTTGGGGGAATGGTAGGGGGCTTCAGGACCCACAAAAGGACACTCTGGCCACCTCTGGTTTAATTGGAGACATGTGGAACCTATCCATTTCTGTGAAGTGTGCCATGGATTCTTACTTCCAGAGACATGAGAAAACATGGGATGCTCGCTAGAATAAACAATCAGATGCAAGTATTCTGCTTTCATTGGTCTACACATCTGCATTCTTGAAATCTCTGCTAGATATGCTAGAATTTGATGCCAAAACACAAGCAAAAAACACAAACCAGAAGTCAGAAAAATAGACTCAAATAGAAGGTGGGAGACAGCTAATTATCTGAATTAGAAATTTACTATCAAAATGAGAAATCCATTATTCAAACTAGAAATTTTTTTTATTTATCTTCTTGTCTTCCTTCCAAAAAAGGAAAAATTGTGTCTACAGGATTAGCATGGCATTCGCATGGCATTCGCAAATTAGGTAAGGGAGCTGGGTTTCAATTACACTGGAATATAATAGGAAAATTTACTGAGGTTTCAAGAATCTGCTAACTCAAGGAGGTTTAGTTCAAGGACCTACCCTTTCAAAACCCCTGACCTATATACCATTAACTAGAGCTGAATACCAGAACACAGAATCACATATTTATGTCAAGAATATGGGACTAATGTGGAACATATAAAAAAAGTTTGGTGTGACTATGTCCAATATCTAGTAACACTGGAGAAAGAATTGGAGAATGTTTGTATACTGTTCAGCAATATGGCATCTTTCTCCCATCCCCAGCAGCTCAATATTTTCATTTTAGAAACAACCTCCTCTAACACCAGAATTACCGTTTGTTATACACCATTGCATTCAGCAACAGATTGTCATTTAACAATACAAAAACCATGACATAACATTGCAAGCGCATGGATATAAAAATAAACCACAACACTGTTATGCAACTGTAATACTCCACACCTAAAACCAAAGACTCCCCCTCAGTGGTCTTCAGACTTGATCAGCTGATTTGTATATCCATCAGGCAAGTAGACTTTCCTTAGCTGATCTGCCTTGGGTATGGAGTTCCCATTCTTCACATGACGAGACAGGAAAGCTCGCACAGCCGGATGATCAGCCTTCTCAAGAGGAATGCTGGCTTCCAGAAACATTTTTACAAAGTCCTGGACGACATTGGGTTTCTCTATTTGGGCTGCACTGTTGCACTGCAGAGAGGCAGTTAGAGTCCTTGGCTTCTTCCTGACGGTCTGCTCTTCAAACTCTCCCTTGCGCTTGGTGTGAGTTTTGGATTTGAGATGATCGTTGATTGCAGACTTTCGGACATGATTCAAGACCACATTGCAGAAAGTGCAATACAGCTTCCCTCCATCTTCATACAGTTCACTGCCAAACTCAGTGACGCGATCCAGGAGTTACGTACAACGCAGTTTTGGAACGGCTCCGAGATGGAGGGGGCTTCATATCAAATCGATCCATGGCTGCCTTTAGTAAACTGATTTTTATGGGGGAAAAAGTTAAGAGAAATGCATTACATTTATGTTCACCTTGTGCAGCCCCAAAATATACCACAAGAATTTATTGAGGTTTTTCAAGGCTCTGCTAACTCTGGGAGCTATGGTCCAAAAACCTTCCCTTTTTAAAAATCCTGACCTGTGTACAGCTAAGATGAGCTGAATACCAGAATACTGAATCACAAATTCCTCAACCTTCCTACACCAAGAGATACAACATTCTGACATTACATATGCCAACCATTTTCCTACCACAGATTCCAGTACGGGCACACACGTAGATATTCTGCAAACAAAAGTGTTGTATTCCATATCAAACTGTGATGATTACAATAACACATTTATTGAAGTAAGTCATTTTTAAGGATATTGAATTGGATCTAAGTAGTGACTTTCCCCGGAGGAAGGGACTACAATGCTAATGGTTCTTTATGAGTGATTGATTTTTATATGCCCAGCATGGGGCCAAATGTGGCTTACAGAGGCTAAAAATAAGGTTAGTTAAAAAAAACTGATAAAAAAGTTAAAACACAGTTATCACATTAAACACTATTACATTTTTAAAATTATAAAATCATTTTAAAAACACAACAAGATTAAAAAGACAGCACATACACACACACACACACACCTCATAAAGGGTTCTCTGCCTCCAATATACTTATCACTATACCATAATGTTAAGTATAGTAGGCCTGCGTATAACATGAGGGATCTGTTCTGGGACCCAGCATGAGATTTTCACATATAACATGGGACATTCTGGCAGGGACAATGCAGCAGAGTGTGTGTGTGTGTGTGTGTGCGCGCGCAGCGCGCGCGCGCGCGCACTGAAGCTCTTCTCTTGTTTTTCAGCAAAAGAGTGGTTTCAGCACATGCACGCACACCCCTTCTGCAATGTCTCAGCCGACGTACCCACTTCGCTGCTGTGTCCCTGGCCATTTCCGCACTAGAGTGTTATAGCGCTATGATTCCACTTTCAACATCCTATGGAATCCTGGGGTTTGCAGTTTAAACTGCAAACCCCAGGATTCCATAGGATGTTGAAAGTGGAATCAAAGCGCTGTAACACTCTAGTGCGGAAATGGCCCCTGCTGAAATGGACACAGCGGCAGGACATGTGTGCGCACCACAACTGCTCTCTCGTTTGCAAACAAGATAGCAGGATTGGCAGCCTCCTACACACACACTGGCGGCCAACCCTAGCGTGTATAATTGAAGCCATGTTAAATGAACTTGTGTTAAATGCGGGCAACCTGTACTATATATAATAGAAAATATCCTTCATATTAAGTACCTTTTATACTATAAAGGGTGCTATATACCTTCAGGGATCTCATAATTACCCCACATGCTGTTCTAGAAGAGTAAGGGACTGCAGGGAAGAGGGAAAATGGCAAAAATTGCCATATCAAACATGATCTCAGTGTAGTATGTTTTAAACCTGATATTCATCTAGTGGTGTAGAAAACAGAATTAGGCAGATGGGTAGGGAGAATTGTATTTACCTTACTAATTGCATCTGAAGCTCTCCAGGCTGCAAGGTTAAGACTCTGAGATACACCAATATGGTACTACTATAAATCCTGTGTTGATTGAACAAATAGCACAATTCTTTAGAGGTTTAGAGAGACATGGAATCCTATTAAATAAGCTGCAATCCTATGCACAACTACCTAGGAGTAAGTATCACTTAAGTAAATGAGATTTGTTTCTATGCATGAATGCCCTGTAAGTGCAGTTCATTACCTACCTCAATGCGTTGTCCCACCTACAGATGTATAATTTCCAGAAATTTTGAAGCTATGAGAGGTTTTTATTTTCTGTTCTTTGGGGGCTAGGGGGGAATGGATTTTTTTTTTCTGGAAAAACTGAAAACATGCAATAGTAGCACCTTTTACAGAGTAAGTCACTTTGTTAATTTAGGAACATGAAAAGTGCTATGTGTAACTTGATTTGGCACAAAATTATCATGCTTAGTATACTGAAAGTTCATTTTATTCATAAAATTACAAACTGAATTTACTTTCTTAAATGTTTTCCCCCCATTACAAGTGGAACCACAATGCCCTGAACTGGAAGGAATACCTGAGCCTCTTTAGTTTTTACCTGTTGAGAACCAAAGAAAAAACAGTAACAGAAGTAGCCATTAATGTTAATAAAAAAAGGGAAATTGTTTTGCTTTTTCTATTCCTCCACAGTATTAAGCAAACTGAAAACACTCATTTCTATTAAAAGAACTGAGAAAAGAAAACCAGGACTTCTCAGGCCATCTGATGTAGGGAAACTGGATTTTTAAAATATATATATATTCTAGGGACCAGTACCATATTTGTGCCTTCTGGAAACTCACTGTAAACTGGCAGTCGATAGGTGACAGACTGGCACTGGTGTATGGACCACCTCTTTGAGTGGATTTAGAACTAATGTGTGTGGGAGAGAGAGGTAAATATATGCAGACTTTGTATTAAAAACATTTTATGTATCATTCTCTAATTCTAAAAGAAAATATTCCACAATCCATTTTTCCAGTTTTTCCAGAAAGTACAGCTTGAGAAAAATATTATTTTTTCCTATTTCTTCAGGGTGTTTTTCTGGCCCATCATATCCCGACTTTCAACATCCACCAATAATTTGCGTAGGCTACCTTTGAGTCACTCCCCCATCTTGATCCCGTTTGCTATTCTGTACATACAAAAGATTCAGGAGCACTGACGATAAAGTAACAATTCCCTTTCAATGGTGAAAGATGACCCCCCAGTGGCCTATTTTGGGTCTAGCATTAGCAGCAGCCCAAATCCTATCTGCTACCCATGTGTTGCAAATAATGTTTACAAATATGGGTTTGAAAACTGTATTTAGAAAGCAAAGAAGTCTAAGTCTTTTTAAAAGCCGAATGCCTACTCTTGTCTTTGGTTTGTCACCAAAACTACCTACTTTTGTAAGTAATCTTTCCAAGATTTATGTAGACGTGCCAATGGCATTTTTCAAAGCCCCTTTTGTGCAAGCAACAAAGGGAACAACGTTTCCATCTCATGTTCAGAGATGAGGACTGCCAGACAAACAGAGGGGAATGCAAACTTACATACAAGGTATATTTCTCATACTCTCCCCTCTCCAACTAACTTCTGCATTAGTTAAATGATCTTGGATATTATCTACCTTGCACATGATCCACCTTGCCAAATTTCTGAAATATGAAACCACAATCTACCTGAAGATCATTCACCCACTGCTTAATGCATTTTCTTGCACCATGAAAACATTCCAGTCCATAATTTTGCCTCCTCCACCCCCCCAGTTTCTCTAGGAGCAAGAGCTGGTTAACTGCAAAACCTCAACATTGGACACAGTCAGCAGGGAGATGCCAGCTGTGTGCATCCTTTAACAAAATTCAAGCTATTACTAGATGCTTGCCTTGTCATCTGTAGGTCGGTCTAAGATGTACTCACACTTCTAGCATACTGCTCCAAGTCTGAATCCTAAGCCCCATATTCATGGTGTCAGAGCCCTCCATTCTCTTACCAACATGATTTCATGTATCAAGTTGGTGGACTATGCCAATGCACCACAGTGGCAGAGCTTGGAGTGTGGGGAGAGGCTAGGGTGCATAGGGGTGTGGCTCCAGTGTGTAGGGGCATGGCCAGGGCGCACGGGGCATGGCTATGGACTGAGATGCCCCAAAAACGTTGCCGCCCGGGGCAAATCGTTCCCGTCCCTATGTGACTGATGCACCATGCTATCGGTCCCAATACACTTGACTCCTAGGAAGAAAGGAAATGTGATGCTAATCATGCCTTACCTTTGAGGACCTCATTACCCCACACGCTATTCTGGAGGATCTCCCAACCTTCAGAACAGCATGTGGACATCAGTTAGTCTACAGAAGCCATCTGACAGCATCATCATTGTAATTGGTGTGAGTATGAGATATTCACTGTTCTGCCACATGAAGGGCAAGGTGCCACTGGAAAGTACAAATCTGACCTAAACCTAAATCCCAACAGATGGGACAATTTTCTAATAAATAAGTACAGAGTTATGCCAGTGTCTAAAAACGTCAAGAGAGCAAAAGCGATTTGCTATTAAGTCAGAAGGGGGGCTGCAGACATCCACACTCTCTCACCTGCTCTTAATGATCTCTCTCAAACTCTCCCTTGAGAAAACAGAAGTCACCCCAGTGAATTGCCTATGGGTGCCCTTAATGTGGCTACTCTTATCACTTAACACAGGGTAGCTATCCCCAAGGCACTTCAACTTGGTTTTGTGACTATGCTCACCGCAGGTATTTATTTCGCTTCTTTCAATATATGCATATGGGTAAAGTTGGAATTTTTCATCTGTATCAATACTAACTTATTACTCTGGTTGGATTGATCTGGAGGGTGTGATGTCACTCATGTTTGTAAAATAATAGACCAGGCCAGCAGTCAAATGTGATAAGAGAAAGCTCCCCACATTAGTGTCATCCTTGTTACTCTGCAGGTCATCAGTTTACTGTCTGCCCTTAGGTCCAAAGAAAAAGTCACACAATTTTCCCCATGTTTCTTTCTCAAGGTATGCATTATCGGATTTACTGTGTACTGCACCACATACTAAATCCAGGAAGAAATGCCTGAAAACCACACTTTCTGATTTGGAAAAGTGCCCCACTGCTCCTGTTATCTGGGAGATGCTGTTAACAACTCCAGAATGCAAGAAGAGCTCTCTGTTTGTGGTTTGAAGACTCACTTGCACATTCTGTGTCTGATCCTTGCAGCTCAGAGCATAGTTTGTACACCACAGTAATATCACAAAGATGGGGCTGAGTTTTTATTATGTGGCAGTCTGTACATATAAATGCAAATTATACTTAGCAGATTTATTATATCTGCCTATAAAACCAGCAACATTCTCCGATGATCCATAGCATGACTTCATATTTTTCTGTGCCATGGGTATGTCTGGCTTTTTTTTTTACAGTGCTAATTGCAGCCATTGGGTAAAAATCATGTGAATCTAGACCTTCTTAGTCACAATGGCACTATGGATCAGTGTGGTGTAAAGCAGATCAGGATCCGCTGGTACATAGCTTAGCAATTTGCACTAGATAAGCATGGGTTTCTAAGTATCCAAGATTTAACAACAGACCAAAAAAAAAAGTCTGTTCCTCTTTAGAAGGAGGCTCCTTAGGTTGCTCAACTCAATAAGTGTTTGGAGAAAAACAGCACTAGGTTTTTGTGTTGAAAGGATTTCTGCAGAAGCTCCCATTCTGGTACTGAAAACAAAGATGTGTCTGAGACAGGGAGTGAATGCAATCTGGGCACAATGGTTTCAATGATGCTATATTGTTGGTATCATCAGTGATGATGATAACACGTCATAGAAACCCAATTTAGACATTTTCTAGGTGTGTTCAGTGAATGGGCAAGGAGGAAGAGGGCATAGCCCTGGGCTACAATCAGATGTTTGCAACCTCTTCTCTGCATAGAGGAGACTTTCTGAAGGGGAGAGCTTCCACACAGAGAAGGTTCTCTCTGTTAAGTAACTCTTCATGCACAGAAGTTGACAAAAACAAATGGGAAGGGGCAAAAATTCTTCCTTTCCTTATGTGTTCATTCTATCCCGATATGATGTCTGAGTTAGTTTACCATTGCCATGGAATACAGGAACTGTATTTAATAATGTGAACTGTGGACACAGATGTGAACTTTATAGTAAGTAACGGATTTTAGTAGCCTGCTTGTAACAATATGTATTGGTAGGAATCCACTTCATTCTCCTTTCGCATTGCAAAGAGCTGCAATCACATTTTTGTTATGTATTTCAGAGCCATAATGTGAGTTTCGAATGATTGCATCTGGGGATTAGTTTGATTTAAAAAAAAAATCACAAGCACTTTCATTGATGAAGGAACAGATTTTTTTTCTTTTACTAAATACACCACAATTCACACAATTTTTGTCTTCTCTGACAATGATACCAATTAAAAACTTTTTTAAAAAGACAGAACCGGGCCAAGTGATGGCTTATCTATGCACTTATTAGAACCCTAGAACCACAGTAGTTGTCAGTTGACTTCATATAAGAAGCCTTCAATACAATTTTGCTACTTGGGAAACAATATAATGAGGAGTGGTCTTGGGCAGATCACTTGTGTTCCAGCCTAAGCTACTTCACGTACGCAGGGATTTGGGAAAATAAAAAAGTGCCATGTGGTCCTGGAAGAGTGGGAGAGCCTCAACATGTTTGCTCAGAACTCCCACCAGCCTCTGTCAAACTTATTCTCAAGTAAGGGTATGTCAGATTGAAGCCCAAGAATCAAAACCTAACTATGCTTACTCAAAAGTTCCACTGTGTTCAGTAAGGCGTAGTCCTGGGAAAATAGAGGATTCAGCCTTATGCTTACCTGGTAATAAGCACTACTGAATAACAAATAAAATGGACGTAAGATTATACCACTTGTTATTAACAATCTAGCACAATAGCATCTCACTTGAAGGGTGTAAGTTGTAGCTCCTAATAAGCTCTTTGCACTGCACATTTTGGAAAAACATAGATTTCTTTAATTTTTTTGTTTTAACAAATTTCAGCAGGAAAAAATAAGGGCTGTTTCACTGCCAAACTTCCTTTCTATCAAGAAAACTCTTCAACTGACATCCCCTTTTCAGGACTGTATAAAAGGCAGAATGTAACAGGGCTGAAATGGGCCATTTTTGAGAGAAGTTGAGGCCAAAACCATTGGTGTGTTTTGGGCTGTTTGTGAACAATATTTCAGACCTTAAAAATGTCAAAAATTATGCTTGTATTAACCCTATAATGCCTCAAATGCATCCCGAACAGATAAAAGGGCTCGAAATGCCAACTTCAAGCTAGACCACACTCACAAAATTCACCAGCCACACAAGACTAAGCAAGAGCGATGTAACGAGCCACAAAAACTACCCAAGAATGTCCTAGATCCCATTCCAGACATAACATTTGTATTCCACAAAAGAGCCACCAAATTCACCACTTACGCAGGACTCCAGGGGAGTGATGTGCAAAAACACAGAGATTTAACAGAAAGACCTGTAAGAACCTGTTCTTAGCATGACACCCGTGTCCCACAAAAGAGCCTTGAATGCCCACCAGCGCCCAAATACCTATCCTGACCAAATACACCAGTCAGGCACCGTTCCGGGGGAATGACGGGGAGCGTGGAACACAGAAATCCCACAGGAACAACCTTCTAGTACCTGTTACACTTCATTCAGGAATCCATAGGTATGATGAAAAAAAATACATAAAAGCTCCAAAATCCCAGAGGAACTACCTTCTAGGGCCCATCAAAGGCACAACACCTGTATTCTACAAATGAATTTGGAGACGGTGGGTATTTGGGAAGTGAGCATTTGAGGAATACAGGTGTTGTGTCCAGAATGGTAAGGTTTCTTTGGGATTTTTGTGTTTTCTCCCATCTCACCCCGGGAGTCCTGCATGACTGAAGAATTTGGTTAGGGTGGGTATTTGGGCAATGCATGTTCTGCCCTCTTTTGTGGAGCACAGCCGATGTGCCTCAAATGGATTCTAGAATACTGTTCCTGTGGGATTATTTTTCTCCTCTTACACCTTCTTCACCTTGCCTTCTGTGTCTGATGGGTTCGGTGGGAGTGGGTGTTCTGGGACCTTTTATTCTGGATTGTCAAAGGAGTATTACAAGATCAATCAGGGCAAAATTCTGAACGTATTTTAGGTCTAAAAACACTGTTCACGAGCATCTCCAAATCTTGAAAGCACAGGGAGTGGAACTTTAAAAAAAAATAAAAATCTGGCGACGAAAACACGGCTTGGAAAGGATGGGCACTTCTGAGCCGGACCGGGTTAAGCGCCAGAGGAGAGGAGAGAACAATTTTTGAACGCAAGCGACGGCATCAACCCCTCTTCTCAAAAACGGCCCGTTTTGCTTCCTTCCGGCTCTGCCTCCCCATTTCCAAGGCACGTTTTCCTCCCCAGGCATTAAAAATCCTGGGCGCTTTCCTATTTAAAAACAAAGATAGTGATGAGGTCCGAGATATTTTCCCCAAGACGCCCGCCCGCCCGCCTCCTTTGTGCAGGGGGGCTGCCTTTTAAATCAAATTCACTCCACTTCCAGGCGCCGGGTCTCCATCAACGGAATTCCCCCCCCCTCGCCCGCCATGTCTCCCCAACCCACCCTTCCCCGCTCCCCCATCCTGGCCACCCCGCCGGCTCCCCGTCTTCCCCCTCCTCCCCCCCCAGCCTCCCCAGAAAGAGGGAAGGCGGGCGGGGGCCTCCCCGTCGCCCCGACGACCCCCCACTCTCGACCCCCTTCCCCTCCCTCCCTTCCCGAGCCGCCTCCTTACCGCTCCCGACGGCGCCGCGCTCCGTCCCGGCCAAGGCCCCGCTGCGGCTCCGCTCGCCCCCCCCTCCAGCCCCCGCGACTGGAGCAGACTCGGCGGAGCCGCCTGCCAGACAGGCAGGCAGGCGGGCGGGCGGGCGAGGTACGGGGGGGGGGTGCGCGAACGGGGTTGTTTCCTCTCCCTCTGGCTAGACAAGGGAGGCGGGACGTCGGCCTTCGCAACACCAGCGCCAATCACAGCGCCAGTCGGAGGGAGGAAGCCAATGCCGGAGGAGGTAAGGAGAGCGCCGCTCTGTGTGGTTCGTCGTGAGGAGAGTGACGGAGCTTTTCACCAGTCGCGGCGAGGAAGGGACGGAAGTGGCTCAGGCTGTCCCAGCCCACGCGCAACGAGGAGGAGGAGGAGATGTTTACTTTGAAGGATGAAGTGTGGGCCCAATCGCCAAGGGCGGAGGCGGGGCTTGGCGATCGACCGGACTCCTCGCCAATCAAAAAGTGGGTCTGAAACTTCGGAGTCCGAACAGGGAGAGGCTCTCACCAATGGGGCGCCGGAGGACAGAAACGAAGGCCCCCGGAGGGTCAGAGGTTGACAGGCGGGCGCGTGAGCGACAAGGCGGCGCGCCAGTCAGAGCGAGCCGAGGGGGTGGTGCCGGAACTGAGGCGTACCACCGGAGGGGCGGGTCATCCGGCGGAGAGGGGCGGGGGGGAGGGAGCTGGAGCTCGGTACGCGCAGGGCGGCCGGAGCAGCATGGCGGAAGACGAGAGCGACCAGGAGTCGGAGAGACTCGGCGAGGAACTTGAGGCCCTCACCGGCCCCCACTTCCCCGCCGGCTTGTCTTCTTCCTTGAGCAGCCAGTATTACTGTTACCGCTTCTGCCAGGTGAGCCGCTGACCCCGCCCCTTCCAGCCCGGCTGACACCTCACGCGGCGGCGGGGGGGGGGCGGGAAATAAGGCTGAGAGAAAAAGCGAAAGAGAGGAGGGAGGACCTCGCGAAGGGCGGCTGGTTTCGGGGCGGGGGAGGGGCTCGGGACGCCGTGCGCCCCCCTCCTTCCTCGCGAGGACGGGCCAACCGTCGGAGGGGGACGCCGGGGGGACGTCAGCCCTTCTTTCGCCCCGACCCGGGGCCCGCTCACACTCAACAGTTACAGCGCTACGATGCCGCTTTAACGGCCGTGGCTCTGCCCTGTGGAAGACGGGGGGGTGTCGTTGAGGGAGGCTCCAGAGCTCCCGTGGCTGGCGAGTCTAAACGGCCGTCCCTAAATTGCGTTTCCCAGACGTCTAGAAGGGAGGAAGTACGGGCCATTTCCGCACTAGACGGTTATAGTGCTATTATTCCACTTCCAACATCCTATGGAGTCCTGGGGTTTGCAGTTTAGGGACGGGCCTGAGGCCCGTCCCTAAACTGCAAACCCCAGGATTCCATAGGATGTTGGAAGTGGAATAATAGCACTAGAGCAGTGTAGTGTGGAAATGGCCGTGATCGTTAAAGTGGAATGGTAGCGCCATAACTGTGGGTTCTGAATGGGCCACCGTGGGAGTGTCCTTCCTTCGCTCCATTGAAGTGGACAGGAGGGTTTCAGGAAGGCTCGCCCCTTTTCCTCTTACATGGAGGGAGGGAGTGGGAGAGTTGTTCTTCCCCTCCTCAGTTTTCTTCCTCCTGAATCTTGTTTTTCTCTCTCCTTGGTTCTGTTGTCCTCAAAGTTTTCATTCTCTGCCTTCCTTTTATTTCGTTTAGATGGCTTTGCTTGACTGTGACTCCTTGGCTGTTTCTACACTACACTGTTCTAGTGCTATTATTCCACTTTTAATCTCCTGTGGAATTCTGGGGTTTGTAGTTTCCTGAGGCCAAAGAGCTCTTTGGCTGAGACTTCCCAAGACCCCTCCCTAAACTGCAAAGCCCAGGATTCCATAGGATGTTGAAAGTGGAATAATAGCACTATAACAATGTGGTGTGGAAATGGCCCTTGATTTCTCACCCTCCCCTCCACCTTAAGTTGGCTACTTGTCACTGCTGATGGGTCTTCTTTTTGTTTTGAGGGTGGTGCCGTTTTGCTGGTGAGAAGGTGCTCCCTACCTCAGTTATTAAGAGTCCTTTTGTATTATGCAAATATAGCTCTATCATTTCACTTTAGCTGCCGCAGCTCCATCTTACATGATCATGGGATTTGCAGTTTAGAGAGGGGTCCTTAGAATTCTCAGCCAGGGATCTTTAGTACTGCTCCAAACAGCAAACCCTGAGATTTCATGGGAAGCAGTGATAGTGGTTGAAAACTGGAATCACCGTGCTGTATTTGTGTTGGTGTCAGTACAGAAGGTGCAAGTGGGCGGGGAAGGGACTGTCTGTAAGGATTTTTTTATAGAGTTTGGTAGTTCTGTCAGTGAGGGGTCTGGGAACTGTTCACAGATACCAAGACAAGGTGAAAGAGGAAGAGGTAGGCCTATGGAAGTCTAACTTGGCTTTTGGGGTCAAAAGCTCTCTTTTAGTTGTGATAGGTCGATCCCTGTGAGAAAGAGAATGAGGCCGGGTGTGGTAACTGGCCAATGATAATGAATTAGTGTCCGTGATCTGAGCACTGCCTTGTTTCTGCTAACTGAGTTGTCATTCAAGAAACTGACCTGGACAATTCTTTGTGAAGGCTGATTTGTCGATGTGTTGAAAGATTTGTGTGTGTGTGTGTCTGTTTAGTCTTCGTTTATTGACAAGTTGCCATTACTTGATTCTTACTATTTAAGCACTTCTGTGCTCATTCCTTTTTGTTTGATAAAGTTAGCTGTCTTCTGTAACACTTAGATTCAGTCCTGTTTGCATTTGAAAATAAGTCTCATGATAGTCAGTGAAAAATTTCCAAGGTAAACATATGCCTATGCATTTCAGAAAAGAGAAGCATGTCTTTAAATTATTAAGCTAGAGCAAAGAATGCAGTATATCCCAACTGGAAACATGTTGCTTTCGTTGCAATTTGATTTCTAAACAGCGTTTAATGTGTTACCTGTTATGTTTAATATGCTAATATTTACCAAGCTTACGGGTTGTGGAAGACATTCCCGTTTGTTTGTATATTCCCTTCCTGTGCTTAATGACTGTGGAAGGGATAGTAATACCAATCTGCCCTACAGGCCTGGGCAAGGGACTACAAAGGTACAGAAAAAAAATCTAAATTTGTTTTTGTGCTTGATAAGGCTACATAGCTTGCATTTTTGTACTTTTCTTCATAATTGACAGGGTGACAATGTAAAGTCAGTATTTAGTGTCAAACTAGGATTTCATTTTTAAAGCTATGTTTTATGATTGTAGAGTTGCACTTCACTGTTCTTGTATGTCCGATAAATTATTTAGGCAGTAATTCAATGCTCATTTACCTGGAAGTAAGCACCATTAAACTAAATTGGACTGACTTCTGGGGAGCTAAATAGTTTGGCATTGCTTTGTGTAGGTTTTCATATGATTTAAACAAAAACATGCCAATAACACATGGCCTATTCCTGCATATTCCTAGTGCATGTGAATTGTAATTTATGTTGCCTCCCATTTATTTCAAATTTCTGACGGAAGCCAGAGCAGGGAAGATGAAATTGGGCAAGTACAGGAGGAAGGTTAAAAGGGGGACCAGCAGCAAGGACATGAAAGGGAGGAGGACAAGAGCCACTGGCCAAGTCTCAGAAGAGTGAGCAGAAAGCAGGGCAGAAGAAATGAGTACAAGGAGGCTGCAGCAAGAATGGAGAAGAAAAGAGAAGGCAGAGAAGAGATAGAGTTGGGAGGGAGATACTGAGGAGGAGATACAGGGGAACAGTGGAATGAACAATGAATGACGGCACAGAATGGAAGGAGAGATGCTGAGAGGGAAGAGGGACAGCAGGAGATGGAGGTGGCAATGAGAGTCCAGGAGAAGATAGGGGCAACCTGACTTCGTGGCTGCTTCAGCTCCACCAGAATGTGTTACCTGGTCTCATCTGATTCTGTATAGAAATGGCTCCCCCTGTTTATATCAATATCAGTTTAGATCACAAGTCCAAGAATGCAATCGTGATATAAATGGAAGCCTACCTGCTTGTTGACAGTCCTGTACACATGTAGGAGTAAGTTCACTGGACGCAATTGGGTTTATGTTGTTGATGTGTAAAATTGCAGGGGGTGATTAAGCATGACAGTAGTAAGGAAGCTGTGTTTGTTAGTGAAAGTCTAATCTGAATGCTAAAATTAAAATCTAGATAAAACAAGGTATCTACTAGTTAAAATCGTGCTTTATTTCATATTGATAATTTTCTGTTTAATTTGGCCTTTCTTCCAAACACTGTGTTCTTTGCTGTTTTCCTCAAACAGCATCTCCTTTGCTGTGTAAATAAGATTTTCTCTTTCTTTGTATGAGGGGTTTCTGTATGGAAGGTCTTAATTCTTTTGTTCAGAGACTGTTGCAAGTTTACTTCCACTTTGTACACTCAATATATGTAATTGTGTTTAGTTGGTCTTGAATAGTTTAAAGGGGAAAAGTAAAGATAGCCAAGTATTACTGAGCTTTCTCAATTCAAAGGCAGGAGGGAATGATGAGTTCAAAAGAATAAACTGTACATGTTTGAGTAACAGCTATGTAGGTGTGTAGTTGATAAAGAAAGGGATGTGGCTATGTGCTTGTTCTGTGTGAAATCTTAATGTCCTATACATGTACTGACATGCAATGGCTTGCAGCAAAAGTTAAAAAAGTATTCTTCCTCAACCAAATGAAGACTTTAATTTAAAAGGAGAGTTGACATTGGTGCAAGATAGTAATAGTAAAATACCATAATGAAATGATAATGTTCTGTGCATGGCTATAATTCAACTTTTATTTGTGATGTGATTTCAGTTGCCTTGAGTTGATTATTGTATGAGCAACTTGTATACTAAACTGTCATACTAATTGCACAATTGGAGGAGTGACAGATGTTTGTGGGTAAAGATATTCATACAGTTTTGGAGGTAGGAGCTATCATAGTTTTCTGTCACAAGACAGGCATGGCTGTACATCTTAGAGCTAGGTATTCAAATCATATTTTCTTAATGTAGACATACTCTTACTGTAAGCTGTTTAGTACAGGATCTGTTTGTATGTCTTGAATTCTGCACTTGAGATATGCCTTCTAAGAATTGTAAAGTTAACTGTTTGGAAGTTGACTTTATTTTATTTAAATTGCAATTAAACATTCTTTTACTTATATTGACTGCACATATTTGCGCATTCTGTCAGTGCAAACTTAATAGCTGTCTATATGTGTAAAACTATGCCTGCGATTCTGTCCCTGCTTACTAGGAATCAGCCATAATGACTGTAATAGGACTTCCTGGTACTGTACTACCTGACTTGTCTCTCAGTAGGTGCTGGATCTTTCATGTGAATTTAAAAAGATAAATCAACAAGTTAAGTGGACATTTGAAACCAAGAATGCCTTTAGTTGTTAATTGTATTCTGGTATTTCTTGAGTCTCTGTACTATTCTTTCTTATAATGGAACTACTCATTACATTTTGTAGAATAGGATACTATTGCAGGAATGTTTTTTAATAATTTTATCAAAGTCCAAACATAACGTTAAAACTTTCTGAATAAACAATCTTCATGCCTTTCCTTGTGATGTATGCTGCACAACATTCACTCATTTAATTGTATATATTGTAACAGATTTGTACTAGGAGTTTTCAGTAGAAAATTCTGTTCAGGTATGGTTCTCAGTTCAAGGTTTTCTCTTACTTTTGTATATTTTTATCCTGAAAAACAATAATAGATATTTCCCGTATATGGAAGGATAACTCAGAGGGTAAGGAAAAAGAAAAGGTGAAAAATAAAGCAGATTAATATTAGAACTGTCCAAATATTACCATTAACACTATATGGCCAGGTAAACCACTGTTTTCCTAAGGACTGTTCCAGGATAATTATATGCTAATAAAGTGGTTTGGGTGTGTATGTGAAATTTTGCTCACATGCTAAGTGCTAAAATAAAACAGCCTTCCAAATTTTATGTATTTGAGATCAGCTGGATCAGAAGTGCCCCTTTCATTTCAACATTGCTCCTGTTCCATCCCATTTCTCACTGATATTTTGAGGGTGAGAAGTGTGTTATTCAGTAACTTCTGTTGATCACAACTCGCACAGCTGGTGTGGTTGTTCAGAAATTAACAATAACGTTACTGATTTTATGGAAAGAATCACTGCTGAATCACCGTTTTAGCTGATTCTAATTTTGACCAATGTCATGTTATCCAGCAAAACTCAGAAGTCATTAGGAAATAGTGGAAATCTAATATATAAAAGTCATAGTTTGTCTGTGTCAGGCAAAGACCTCATTTGATTGGCTATGTCAGGCGAAGACTTCATATGATTGGCTGCCTAAGAAGATTTTGTGGAATCCTGGGGTTTGCAGTTTAGAGAGGGGGCTTTAGAATTCTTAGCCGGAGAGCTCTTTGGCCTCAGTCAACTGTGTGTCTTGAACAGGCTGGTTGCTATGGAGATGTGGCCTAGCAGCAAGGAGGAGGGCAGTGTATTCCCTCAGGAACTCAACCTCCCTATGTTAATAACTCTGAATACAGATTGGATTGGGGAATATTGGGAAAAGGTACAGGTACTGGACAAGACAGTTTGGGGAATTAGAGACACAGGATCTCAAATCTTTCTAACAAATATTGCCTATGAAAATAAAATCCCGGGCAATGCCGGGTATATACGCTAGTATGCTATAAATCATGAAGTACGGAGAACCTGTGTAACGTAGTGGTTTGAATGTTAGACTAAGACCCTGGGAGAGCAGAGTTCAAATCCCTGCTTGGACATGCAAACCCAGTGGGTGTCCTTGGGCAAGTCCAACTCTCTCAGCCTTAGAGGGAGGCAATGACAAACCCTCTCTAAACAAACCTTGCCAAGAAAATCCCAGAGTAGTTTCATCTTGGTGTTGTTGTAGGTCAGAAATGATTTGAAGGGACATAAGATCAAATATGGTATAGCCATAAGATCAGGAGTCAGAATCTTATGGTCCTTGAAAGGTTGTTATGGCAAGCCTCAGCAGTTTTAACTTGTATAGTGAATAGCAAGGAATGTTGGATGCTGCAGTCTTGCAACAGTCCTACATGATTCACACCCTTGTATTAGACCAGTGGCTCCTAAACTGAGGTCTGTGGAATCCTGGGGGGCTGCAGAGCCCTCACAGGGGACCCGCGAAGCCCTGCTGCTGGACACGAACAGCAGTGGCAGTATCAGGGACATGACAGCGGGGGGGGTGTATGGGTGTCAGAACTGCTACCTCATTTGCAAATGAGGGAACAATTTGGGTATGTGCGTAAGCCTACCCATCAGGGATGCGGCATCAGGGCGACTGGGTGCCAAGGGACACAGCAGGCACGTGTGCATGCCCAAACTGCTCCCTTGTTTGCAAACTATGACTCTGGAGAACAGAGTTTGAATCCCCACTCGGCCATGGAAACCCATTGGGTGACCTCGGGCAAGTCACATTCTCTCAGCTTCAGAGAAAGGGAATGGCAACAAATCTTTCCAAGAAAACCCCCATGATAGGTTTTCCTTAGGAGTGCCATAAGTCGGTATTCAAAGGGGAGAGACCTGATGGCTAGAAAGAACCTCTCCTGTCAGTAGCACTCTGTTGTTGTGTGCCTTCAAGTCACTTTTGACTTGTGGTAACCCTGAGGTGGAGTTATCATGGTTTTTTGTTTTTGTTTTTGGCAAGGTTTATTCAGAAGAGGTTTTCCTTTACCTTACTCTGAGTCTGAGAGAATGTGACTTACCCGAGATCACCCAGTGTCCGAGCAGGGATTTGATTCCTAGTCTCCAGAGGCCTTTAATAAATAAATGAATAAATATTTGAATATTTAAATCTTAATTTAATGCACCCAGAGATGCATTTCTGATATCAGGCAACTGGGATCTCATGTGCTGGCTTTAGGTTTCTGCCCATTGCGTGTCCTGAAGCAGGGGTTCTCCTGGAACTTAAGAAACTACCATATACTGGATCGTACAACCAGTCATTCTAGTTCACTGCAGTTTAAGATAATAGCAAGGATTCTTCAAGATTTCAAATATGGGGCTTTCTCCATTCTACCTGGAGCTGCCAGGGATTGAAAGAAATGCCTTCTTTATGTGAAACATAGGTTTTGTCACTCAATTAGGAACCTTCCTCTTGGAGTCACCCAAATATAATACTTTGCATCTTGACCTCTCTTTCACCAAGGCTGGCAACTGGAATTCTAGTTTCCACAGCAGTGTGCTTTGGGAAACCATTTTTGAAAGGTTAATAATTCCCTGATAGGGACAACAGTCCTCCACAGGCAACATTGTTGTTGTTGTTGTGTGTCTTCAAGTCATTTCCAACTATTGGCGACCCTAAGACAAACCTATCATGAGGTTTTCTGGGGCCGAGAGCGTGTGACACACCCAAGGTGACCCAGTGGGTTTCCGTGGCTGAGCAGGGAATTGAGACCTGGTCTCCAGGGTCGTAATCTGATGCTCAAACCACTACATCAGGTGGATAATTAATCTCATAGTATAACACCCCCCTTCTGTTTGTCAAACAAGTGGTTTGAGGGACAGAACAAAGACTCAGAATGTATGAGAGAGAAGGCTAAAGTAAGCAGCCCGAGAGAGCAATCAGTAAACATGTAACGTATATTCTAGACAGAGTTTCCTTATCTTTATTAGAATTTTGGTAGGCACAGAGTCTCTCTTCTTCTTTGGTGAGAAACTGTTGCTAATCATTACATATCTTATGGTCTCAATGGCTGAAGATAAGTTGTACCTTTTAGAGTCCTTCCAGTATGTTTCGTTGCTTGCTCATTAATTTTTTCCTTCTTCTATTTTAAATAAAAATATTTAAAAAAATTTTTTTTTTTCCTTCTTTCAATTAGGTTGTTGAAGACTATGCTGGAAGATGGCAGGTTCCTTTGCCTCAGCTTCAAGTACTTCAGACAGCACTCTGTTGTTTCACATCTGCGTGTGCATCGTTTCCAGTTGACTGTGAGCACGTACAGTATGTGTTGAGTAGCCTAGCTTTGTAAGTATAAATGTTTGCTTCTCCAGTTGTTAGACTTCTGTGCTAATTGTTGAATAACAAATGGACTGTGAGGACTATACAGTATTCTGCATTTCTTTAAAAAAAAAAAGGCAAAACTTGCCCTTTTTCCAAAACATATGAAAACAAATTTGATGTAAAAGTCATTTTATAGCAGGGATGGGCAACTGCAGGAGGGTGGGGGGGTGCATTACCCCCCCCCCACATTCCCTCACTGCAAAAAAACAACAACCCCAAAACAAAACAAATTTCCCCCAGCTATCCCACAGTGCCCTTTAGGGGCTGTGGGGATCATTTTTGCCATGTTTTAGGCACCATGGGGCCATTTTAAGCCCAGGAGAGGCCTTTTCTTAAAACAGGAAGTGACTCCCTCTGAACAAACTTTGCCAAGAAAACCCTGTGACTTGGAAACGGTTTGAAGGCACACAGCAAGAATAGCTCTGTTGTCTGTCTCACATCTGCCACTTCTGGACACAGTTGTTTTGTTTTGTTTGACTCTGTATTGAAGATGATGATAATCTCTCACTTGCCTCTCTTCTGTCTCTTGGATAAGTATCAGTCAATATCAGCATCAGCAAAGGTATTGCTGGGCTGTGAGAGTTTCTAGAGGCTGGCGTTTCTTATTTGGTGCAGACGTGTTGTGAGAGGCTTGGATAGATGTTGCCTAGATAATCACTCTCTTCCTTAGGCAAATTGAGAGCTTTGTGGGTGGAGGTGAAGCTTTTGCTTGTGCAATAGGACTCTGCCTCCCTCCTTCCCTTCCCCTTTTTCTCTCCCCTTTCTCCTTCTGCACCCTGCCTGCAAAGATCAGAAGGGTTCCTCAACCCCCTGGCGTAGATTTTGAGGCTGCATGTTCTGCTGGCAGAAGCAGTTTGTCAACCAGACTCCCAGATTGCAGCAGTGGTGAAGAGTGCACCTGTACAACTCCATGTATTGTTTGCACAACTCTGCTTACTAATATATGGTGTCAAGATCGTGTTGCAATGCTAAAGATGCATGCTAGTTAGATGCAATGCTAAAGATGCATGCTAGTTGCCATTTGCTTCTTGGATTCAGGGTGTTCGTATCAACGTTTAAAAGCTAAATGGCTTGCAACATGGCTATTTTTGGATATTAACATCTTCAAGACACTCCTCTTGTGAATACCATTGCTTGCAGAGGCTCATTTAATAGGCACAGTGGAGAAGTGGAGAAGGCTTTTTCCTATGTTGCTCCCAAGCTATAGAATATACTCCCTTCAAATTAGTGATTAGTTGGCTCTTTTGTTCTGAAAAGATGCTGTTGTTATTATTAATGGTTAAGTAATATAACTTAATGATTTTTAACTTTTTTTAACTTTTCAGCCTCTTTTTAGTTTGCTTTTTAATTGCTAACCAGCAGAAATGTAAGAAATAATAATCAATAGATGAAAAATATATTGAAATTGAATGCATATTTGTAGCTGGTGAGATCTGCAGCCATTCTCCCCACTTGGTGCTGTTTGTGTGATTCATACTACAGCTCCTGTATCTGCTCATTGGCTCTGTGGTAAGGACAGATTGAACTGTAGACAGAAGTTTTGGAAGAGCACCAAGTTGGAGAAGGCTGCTCTGTGTGAGTGTTGCTTATCCAGCTTCCTAGTTACTGAGATAATCAGACTTCAGTACTTCCACTTGCCACGATGAGTCTGGCAAGCGTTACAACCTGTTAGCCTTCTTTCTAGCTTGGAAGCCTGGCCTGACAATGCCTTGCCAACTCCAGAGCTCCAAAACTGGGGAGAAGGTTGAAAGTTGTTTGGTAGCTGGGTGCATCTGAAGAGCTTTGCCATGCAGAACTAAAACTGGCCATTCCACCCTTTACCTTTCTTGCTCTGGAGGGTGAAGTTGGAAGCTGTAGCCTGAAGCGCTTAGTATCTTCAGGGAATTTTAAACCTCTGGAGAGAATAAGTTTATAGCTTCCTGTGCACACTTTGATGATCTCCTTGGTTTCTAAATCTGCTACTACACTTGCAGGTTTGGGTGGCTTTTTTGCCTAGCAGTTAATGGATAGTAATGTCCTTAGTACTCTGGATTGAGGTGCTTACCCATATGTGTGATATGGATGTGAAGCTCCTTGTCAGTGAGTGGAAGTTGACTTCTAACAAGGTGAATTAATTTTGATGTAGGAGTCTTGTGCTATTCAAGGGAAAGATGATGGATATTGGGACTATTTGAACTTTTCATTATCATTCAGCTTTCATTATAAGAGTGTCCTAGATTCATCCTTGAAATGATTATAATTTCAGCTATTCCATCTTTGGAAACATTTGTATTTCGTAATTTTGAGGTTAGATATGGTAGTGCTTTGGAGTTATCTTTGAAGACAGAAAGCTGCAGCTGATGCAGAGAATGGCATTGGTTTTAAGTGTTTCAGGAATAGTGTATAAGGCTAGTGCTCTTATATCTACATAGGTCTTCTGTTGCTGTTAAAGGTGCTTTTTTGATAAAAACTGAAATTCTCAACGTGAATACTGTGAATAATATGCGTTTATTCTTGGTATGGTTTCTAACTACTAATTGCTTTGTTTTTTAGGAGTTTTTTTGAATTGCTGCTGTTCTTTGGAAAGGATGAATTCTATGAAGATCCTTTAAAAGATATACTAGGTTCAATACAGGTACTTTCCTATTGTTTATACATTTGGGAAATACCAGTTGTGGAGTGTTGGGGATGATAGGAGTTTCAGCCCCACGGAAACGCAGCGGAAAAGCCAGAGTTCAACGAGCCAACAGCAGCAGCCTTGTTCCCCAGTTAGGATACTCACACACAGAGGAGTTTCTTCCAAAACAGGAGGCACTTTATCTTGCAGCAAAGTTCCGTTATATACAAAACATAGGACGGACGGGCAAAAGCTTGCGCCAGGTTTGGTCAACAGACAAATACATACTGGTGTTGCTTTGTTATATACATATCTACAACCAATCAGGTAGAGGTTTGCACACCTCCCTCTACCATCTGCACACGACCCCAGTTTCTTATGCAACCTTGCAATGACCCACAGTTGGGGCATGATGGAACATCTTTGCAGTGGGCTGATCATTTTCCCAGGGTTCCCTGCCTGGAATCCCTGACATGGAGTGTGGTCAGTGTTTGTGGCACTGTGTGCCATACTTGAAAAAAATGGATTCTACTTTTAAAAGGACTTAAATTTAAATATACTATCAAACCATGTATGGTAGAGTTTGGGGAGGGCTGCATTTATGGACAGGCTGGGGTTGGTTCAACTGGTTTTCAGGAGAAAAAGTGCCCCAGAACCAGTGCAAAAAATGGAGTGTGTGAAGTAGCTTCAGGGGCTGCACTTTCGGAGCGCCAAGGGTTACATGCTGCACTTTGGCAGCACTTGTCCTAGCCTGATATAAGCAGTATGATTAGCTTTTAACACTGCATCCCGTTGGCACAATGGCGACGGCCAGTTTCTTAATCCTAGGACTTTGGGTCTTGTAGTTGTTAGTGCTCGTACCTTCCCTTCCCAGTATGCATACTGGGCAAGTTGAAGGCTGTCATGCCGTACTAAATGAGAAGGCACCTTACTGGGTCAGCCTAGGACCAGCTATAAAATCTCCTGTCATTTTGGAACTCTTAGATTTCCTTCCTGAAGTCTTATTCCCAGCAGAGGACTATCCTTGTACCTCTTGTCTTGCAGCATGACACTTTTACTATCGGTGCCACCTTGTGATAGGAAGAGAGAATGTTACAGAGTTCTCATTGGTTTCTTATTGTGCTGCTATAGAGGGATACTTGACAGAAGGAGTGAAGAGGCTTTAAGAGAGGCAAGGGGAGAGCTCTGTTGACCTGCACTGACTTTTTTCCCACCTGAGCAACATCTCTCTTGGTTGAGATGGTGGGAGCAGTAAGCATTCAGTCAGCCATCATTGCAAAGGTGTCAGTTTTTCAACATACCGTGGCTGTTCCCTTACTGTATTCTCCACATGCACAAATGTGAGATGGAGCGAAGCGTTGCAACCCATTATAGTCAACAGATCCAGTGGGTGTGCGCACGTGCTGCCATGGCTGCACGCATGTTGCATCCACTGACTATAATAGGACATGATGCTTGCATTTTTTTTTATTTTACACAAGAGTTCCTGGAATGGAACTCCTGCATATATGGAGGGCACGATGGACTTTGTTATCTGCTTTCATACCTGATGTTTGATGTTGACCATTCATTAACTGAGGGAGCTCTATCCACTTGATTTTAATTTATGAAAATGCAAGGATTAACAGTAAAGATATTTAATAGGCATAAAGGATAGATAAGAATTAAATATTATACTACCTAATGCAGAAAAATGTAAAATTTTCCTAAAGGTTATAATGTTTTATTTATAAAATTAAAAAAGTTCAGTCTGTTTTAGGTTGCTTAACTGCTTCCTTTTCAGGAATGTCAGAACCTCTTGAGCAGATATGGAAGTGTTAACTTGGAGCTGGTGACCCGGATTATCAGAGATGGAGGGCCTTGGGAGGATCCTGTTTTACAAGCTGTTCTTAAAGCAAAACCAGTTTCTCAGGAGATAGGTACTAATCCTTTGTCATAAATATTAAAATTAGTAGCATAGTGAATTGTCTTGGACTGTGATATTTATGATTTCCTATAGACTCATTTGCACATCGAGGAGTTTATCTGCCACTGGCTTTAGACCGGAAACTGCAATGAACAGTTAGCATTCGTCATTTTATTTATGTAGGGAATTTCTACCCCCACCCCCAATAGTAGTACTTTTGGGTTAACTAACAATCATGTCAAATTAGAGAACAACAGTACAGTCACAAATTGTCTGTAACAAAATAATACACATTCAAGCCAGAGATTTAAGAAGATCTGTGTGAATTGACAAGCCTTTCCTTGTGTGTGACTTTGAAGTGCAAATGTACTGAAGAATTCATTTGTGAATAACACTCATTATTACATCAATAACAGATGTGATAATAAAGTATGGTACACCTAGTCTACAAAAGGTTGTGCTATAAACTTGTTTCTCTCAGTTGTTCTCAAAGATGCTACAAGATACCTTTGCATACTGATTCAGACCGACATTGCTGTGTCTTTGAATACTCATTATTATAGGTTTTATTAATCAGTTACAGGGCTATGTTAGGATGAAGGAATTTTGTTGTAGTGAAAAACTGAATGCCATGTTCTGGCAGAAGGAATTTGCTAGCACCTGAAGCTGTTGGTATACAAACCTTTGTCTTAGTAGTGACCTCATTCAGTTATCTATTTTGACTTTTACAACAACAAACACTCTGTAGACTTTCTTCATTTAATTTCTTTAGCAGAAACTCTTCTCACTTCCTTTATAAAACTGATTTTTTGTTTAAATTACATAGTATTGTATGGTGGGTTTTTTTAACAATCTAATTATTTGTCTTCTTGTTTTGCCAGTTAACAAATATTTAAGCTCTGAAAATCCACTGTTCTTTGAATTACGTGCCAGATACCTTATTGCCTGTGAGCGCATCCCAGAGGCAATGGCTCTTATCAAATCTTGCATGAATCATCCTGATATTAGCAAAGACCTTTACTTCCATCAAGCATATTTCACGTGTCTTTATATGTTACCATTGGAAGACCAGCTGTTTCAAGAGGTACTGTTTTATGTAGCTGTACATTTGTCTTGCCTACGTTATAGCTTTATTGTCGTGCTTTTAAAAACACTTCACTGTAGTAAATACCACAGCTGTGTATGATACGCGTGCTCAGATCCAGTTTCTCCCCACATCACCTCTACTGCTTTTTTCAGCAGAGATAGAGAAGAACCACAGCTGCATCCAAAAGCGGTGATGATTACTAAACAGTGCCTAAGCTATTGTCTGTACAAAGACCAGTTCCATGAAGCACCTAGATTTGTCTGGAAATTCCCATCGTATTTGATGGCATTCCCCTTCCCAAACTTCCTGTTATTAAACTACTTGGATAGCAATTTTTAGGTTATTCCAGTAGGTAGTCTTACTGGACTGAACAGAGAGAGACACATTTTGAAAAAGTTTCAGTTTAGTGCTTGGAGTCCAAGTCAATAGCTTCTGTTATCTGTGAGTTGGTAGTACACAATGTCCCTTGTACATGGAAGGCATTTGTGGTACATTTTATTGAAATCAAGTTTCACGTTGCCAAGCAAGCTGAATAGAAAGTTCACTTTATATGGAAACTTTCTCATTTGTCTAGTGTTGTAAATATCGGCACTTCTGTCCTACCCCAGAAGAAATTTGGTATTTATGGTTTACAGTGATAACCCTGTAACAACAGCTCAGATTTTCATTTATTGTTAAATGTTTAACTTTTCTGTTACTAGATTTGCCTTAATTGATCTTGTTTTGATTGTATAGCACTTGCTGCGGACTGATTGCAAGAATGGTGTTGAAATCATCTGCAACATTGCAAAAGAAGGGAAGACTGCCTTAGCTTTATTTCTTTGTGAATCATTTCTTATTCCACAGCTCAGAAAAGGAGAGATGTACTGCATCTGGTAAATACTTTCTTTTTCCTTTTTTTGCAGGTTGGTATTGCTTGAAAGGACTGGTAGATGTACACTTTATTTTTGTAGCTAAAATTAGTTAAGCTTCTGTCTTGTAGCCAGTGATAATCTACTTACTTTTCTGGATCAGTGTCTGTTGAAGATTCCCTAAAAATTCTAGGGCTATGCATTTTCACTGACTGCAAAATAAATGGCTTCTTAGTACTAGTGTAAGTCAGAAACTGAAAAAAACTGGCACAGGTACAAATCTTTAAAGGCATGTTATATTTTCTTGTAGTTCCAGGAGATACTTGCATTTAAATACTTAACAAATGCTCATAATCTTCCTCCTTGAACGAAGAATTTGAAGATGACTTAACCTTTAAAAGGTGTATACCAATTAATGGATAGTTCATGGTTTTACATTACGTTTGAATGTGGTGAAGCTTGAGACTTCGTAAATACCTCCTAGAATAAAATGTACATTTTGTTTCTAAAGTAAGCTCAGTAGTGAAGTAGACTCTTTTCTACCCAGATAGTTCTGGAAAATGTATGGAATACTTAACGTATCCAGGGGGTACTGTTTTTATATTTTCCAAATCTCCCCACATAACAGTAAGGGGAAGGTAGGGAAGTAGAATATCAGCTTGTTCATTCAACTCAGTTTTATAGTACTGAAGTATACATGTGTTTTGTATTACAGTACTGTTCATTGTGTCACATAAATACAACCTGCTTTCAACTGTACTGTTTCATGCTTTATATTAATAATCCACTTCATGTTTTATAGGGAGCTGATCTTTATTTGGAGTAAACTGCAGCTTAAATCTAATCCATCAAAGCAAGTATTTGTAGATCAATGCTACCATCTTCTGAGGATAGCTACAAACATAAGAGTTATTTTCCCTTTCATGAAAGTCATTAGGGATGAAGTAAGTAGTGGCGTTTCATTTCTTTCACTTCCGTTTTACACTGCGTAACTACACTGCTTCTGCAGTTCACTACTGTAAAAGGGGTACAGATGTGCAATAAAACACTGAATATAAATATCAAGGAGCAATAAAAAGTTTGATTCAAATTTATTTAAAGCATTTTACCCCTCAGTTCTCCTCCAGATTGCTGCCACAGTGGCTTATAAAAATCATTATAGACAGTCTCTGCCCTCAAACTTAATGTCTAGAAGACATAGGGTCTATAGAAAGGATTGGGAGGGAGGAGGAAAAACCATAATAGTGATGTTGATTCAGTTGTGTGGATGGATGCAGATATACCTAATCTGGATCTGCTTTGACTGAGGTTTGCACTGGATCAATTCTTCTAGACTGGTTTGTGCTCTGTAGACCTCTTTTTTTTTTCTTCTTCTGCTTCTTTTCTGCTTTTGCTTTCTTATCCAATTCCTTGGGGCAGGATAGTACCCTAAAAGCCCATCTGGTGGTGGTTAAAAAGGGAGGAGCGACTACTGAGAGTTGGAGAGTAGCAGCTATTTGTGCTTCTTCTTCATGGTCTCTGTGCCTCACACACTAGGAGCTTTCGCGCATGCGCGGTAGCGTTCAGAAGATTCTAGAGCTTAGTAGCTTGGCGGGAACCCCTCCCCCATGCCCGTATTGAGCATGCTCAGCCCGCCAAGCCAACGGTCTCTCCTCAGTTCTTTCTCATCCGCCTTAGCGAACGGAAGGTTCTTGCTTAGCAGCGTTTCTTGGCTTGTGATGTGGATCGTTTTCTTCTGGTTTTCGACTTGGTCTTCGGTTTTTTGACATTGGCTTCTGGTTATCGGACTTCGGATTCGGTTTTTTGGATTTCTTCAAACCCCTCCTTCGATCTCCTTCCTGATTCTTTGATCTTCGTTCCCTACTGCTGCTTCTGTGAGTCTTCCCCTCTTAGACTTTTCCTTCTCCTTCGACCTTCTATGTCTGCCCTTTTTAAGGCGTGTATAACCTGTGGTCGCAAGGTCGTGCTGTCCGACGGACATAGTGAGTGTCTCTTTTGTCTTGGGGAGGCCCACAACGTCAAGTCCTGCCCTGTCTGTCGGGACTTCACTGCCCAGACTCTGCGGAACCGTTCATCCGGCCTAAAATCCCACTGTTGGGAAGAGTCTCTACAGGCCAGAGAATCCGTCATGTCTACATCTACTCGACCTGCGACCACGCCCTCGTCGGTACCGGCGGCTGCCGTACTGACGACGACGGTATCGGGCTCGGTATCGTGTCTCGGCCCCCAATATCGGCCTTGCTGCGTATACCAAAAATCTCATCGGGCGCGACAATTTCCAAGGAGGTCCCTGCGGGCTTGCAGGTATCCAAGTCCTCCAAGCCGCTTACAGCTGCTCAACACAAGCGGCCTCCTCCTCATGATTCTTGAAAGGAGAAAGAGAAAAAGAAGAAAAAGAAAGAGAAGCGGGATTCGCCCTCTAAGAGGACCTGTCCCCTGACACCTCTGGCAACCCAACAACCCGAGGAGGTTGTTGAGGACATGGAACCACCTGCAATCCTTGAGGTGTCGGATGAGGACCAGGCCGCTGGCTCGGATGTGCCTTCGGGCCCACCTGTGCTGGATGCCATGGCATCTCCGCCCAGTCGCCCAGAGAGGATGGACCGCCCGGAGGTTTTCTTGGCCTTACCTTGGGCCTCGTCCCGTCAACGGGCCGCTCCCAGGAGAAGCGAGTCTCGCTCCCCAGAACACCGAGAGAGACGTCGATCTCTGCGACGTCGAGAGGCCTATCAGGACCGGGCCTTGTCTCTCGCCCCGGAAGACTCACCATACTCGTCGGCCTCATATATTGCAAGATACAGCCGGGAACACCTCTGGCAGGAGCCCCTGGGCTCATACCATTCCTATTCTCCGGCGTATAGGGATAGGTGTCACCTGGACGTGAGGCCCTGGTCGCCGTACCACCGGTCATGATCTCCATCTCGTGGCCGGTACCATGCAAGATACCGACGTTCGCCGTCGCACTTACCTTTGAGGTCTCCGCATTACCAGAGGTCCCAGGAGCGTTCGCCGCGCTACCAGGCTGTGTCACCACCTCCGAGGGTTACAGCGACCGTTTCCCATTGAGTTTCGGGGACCCTCCCAGCAAGGACCTCTATTCCCTCTGTGACTTCCACCCAGGCAATTCAACACCCACTACCTGTGGTGCTGCTGATCGTTGAGCCTCCGACATCTCAACTTCTGGCTGCTCCACCGGTACCACCTCTGGCTGTTCCACCGCCCACGGTACCGATGACGACCACCGCGCCACCAGTACCATCTTCCGCTGTTCCATCGACCACGGTACCGACCACGGTACCCATGTCAGTGGTGATTATGACATTGCCACCTCAGCAGCCATCGGCGGAGAGGTCTCCATCCAGATCGTCTCAATCATATGAGACGGAATCAGAGTCTGGGGAGTCGACACTGGCTTCTCACGAGTCTCCACCCTTAGCCTTCGGGGACCTGGCACCAGATTCGGCACCGGAAGACATTAAACAATTCTCCAGCATCCTCCTCCGGATGTCGACCACGCTTGGGCTGGAAGTGTCGGACCCGGCTCCACCGGTCCAGGATCCTGTGTTCTCCTGCGTTGACACCCGCCCACCATCTACAGCGCCGTTGCCATTTTTACCGGCGTTGCAGGAAGTCATGAAACACCCCTGGGCCCAGCCGGCGTCAGCTCAGCCCATTCCGCAGCGCTTGGAACACCTCTGTCGCACGCAGCGGAAGGATGTCGAGTATCTGTTTAGTCATCCGGTGACGAACTCCATTGTTGTGGAGTCCTCCCAGACTAACGGTTGTAGGAGACCGCACATCACCCTGCCAGACCGAGAGGGCCGACGTTTGGACACCTTCGGCAGGCGGTCCTACTCCACCTCGTCACTCATTGCCAGGGTGTCCAACACGCAAGCCTGCCTCGCAGCCTACCAAAGGAACCTCCTGGACAGGTTCTATCCTGTCTTGGCACAGCTTCCTGAAGAGCACCGGGCGAGTGCCATACAATTCTTTAATGAATCAGTGGCGCTCGCGAACCAACAGATCTTGTCTTCTAGGCACTCGACGGAGGTGGCTGCCCGAGTAATGGTAGGCTCAGTGGCCCTCCGACATTTTGCGTGGCTCAGGTCAGCGGGCTTGCAGGAAGACAGCCGTAAGTGGATTGAAGATCTTCCATTTGACGGCCAGGGATTATTCAACGCCACTACCGACGAGGCGATGGATCACCTGGTCAAGACCCACTTAACAGCGAAGAAGATAGGGATCCATCAACCGACCCAGCCGCGTCGTAGCTTTGGCTCCCGCTCGTCGTGGCGCCAATCCTCGTCGGCCACATACCGACCTCACTTGGCACCGTCACGGCCGGCGACTTCGTCATCGGTGAGGAGGCCTCTTCGAGGACGCAGGTCTGCCTCCAAGAAGTCTTCATCTGCAACAAAGTCCCAGTTTTCACCGCCTTCGCTGGTTGCCACCACAGCCACTCTTCAGCCTGCCAGCAGCCCTAGAAGACCAACCGAGCCTGGCCCGACATCTCGCCGAATGGCGCCACATCACCACGAACTCTTGGATTCTCTCCATCGTCCGTCTTGGTTACGCCATTGAGTTTGGAAGTATACCTCCGCGAGGCGTCTACTATTCCACCCCGGCCAGCTCGGCCCTGCTGGAAGAGATCCAGTCCCTGCTGCAAAAAGGAGCAATCGAAGAACTTCCGCCCTCGGCCAGTACCACCGGCTTCTCCCAGTACTTCATGGTACCGAAATTGGACAGTACCCTACGACCAATCCTGGATCTCAGAGGGGTAAACGAGTACCTCCGCCCCAAGAGGTTCAAGATGGTCACTCTGTCTTCGATTCTGCCCTTCCTTCGGCGAGGGGACTGGTTCGCCTCCATCGATCTTCAGGATGCTTACTTCCACATTGCCATTCGCCCACAGCACAGACGGTACCTACGGTTCGCAGTCGACGGTACCTGTTATCAATACAGGGTGCTACCGTTCGGACTCTGCACCGCTCCCAGGGTCTTTACCAAATGCATGGCCCCTGTGGTATTGTACCTGCGGACGAAGGGCGTCTCGATCTACCCTTATCTCGACGACTGGCTCTTGGTGGCGTCCTGCAGGCAAAAACTCTGCAGGGACATCCACTGGACTCTTTCTCTTCTGACCCGTCTTGGCCTTCGGGTCAATCCGAAGAAGTCGCACCTCGAGCTGGCGAGGGTCCTCGACTTCATCGGAGCGACCCTGGACTCCGTGTCTGCCAGGGCGTATCTGCCCACAGAGCATGCACGTACCCTCCGTCGGGCCACATCCGCTGTTCTCGACGCCCCGACGATATCAGCGAGAAGGATCCAGCAACTTCTTGGGTACATGGCCTTGACCACGTCAGTCACCTGCCTGTCTCGGCTTCGTGCATGTCCGCTTCAGCACTGGTTCGTCAGAGTCTTCGATCCGCTCCTGGACGACCAGAGGCGCCTCCTACGCATTCCTCAACAGGTGCGTCGCTCCCTGTTATGGTGGCTGTCCTACCGTCATCTACTGTCAGGGATGCCGTTCCAGGAACCAACCCCTCGGCTCACGGTAACGACAGACACCTCCCCGTTCGGTTAGGGAGCGCATTGCGGCGATCTCAGAGTCCAGGGGTGGTGGATCGACGACAAGACCAGCCTCCATATCAACGCCCTCGAGCTGCTCGCCATCTGGAAACCTCTCAGGGCATTTCACAACCAGGTTGTCAGCCGGACGGTGCTGATCCTGACAGACAACACAATGGCCATATGTTACATCAACAGAGAAGGGGGAACTTGTTCGACCACTCTCCTCACCATTGCCCTTCAGCTTTGGGACTGGTGCGTGTCGCTTCGAGTCCATCCGGTCGTAGTGCACCTGGCAGGCCAGGAGAACACCACGGCAGATGCCCTCAGCAGGGACACCTCGTGCTACCATGAGTGGTCCCTCTTGGATGCGGCGTTCGAGATGATACGAGATCAGTGAAGCGAGCCGACGATTGACCTGTTTCCCAGCAATCAGAACAGGAAGTGTCATCGGTACTGTTCGAGAGCCGGCCTCGGCTGGGACTCTCTCGGCGATGCCTTCCGGTTCGAGTGGACCGACGGGCTCCTCTACGCGTTCCCGCCGTTTCCTCTCCTGGGTCGAGTGGTCGCCAGGATCCTTGCGGACCGAGCCGACGTCGTCCTCGTAGCCCCATATTGGCCGAGGCAACACTGGTTCGGGCCCCTGTTCGAGGCTGCTCACGGTCGACTCCTCAAGCTTCCAGTAACATTGGATCTTCTGTCGCACTCCGGCGGTCTCGTTCTCCACTCGGACCTGCCGCTCCTGGCCCTGCACGCCTGGCGGATAACGCCTTAGAGGACCGAGCCATCCTAGATGTCCTCACCGTGGCCAGGAAGGAGTCGACACGCCGCAACTACCACTACAAGTGGCAGAAATTTGTCTCCTTCGCGGAGGCGCATCGGGAACCGGTATCACCTGTCAGTCTGCCTACTGTGCTCCATTTTCTCCTCCACCTTTGGCAACACGGGCTCACTTTTCCATCCCTGAAGGTGTACCTCACCGCTATCGTGGCCTACCAGCCGCGGGGGTCCCTCTCGGCAGCGCTCTTTAGGGACGCTACCCTCAAACAGTTTATGAAGGGTCTGCAACACCTTTATCCGCAGGCGTCGCTGCCACTTCTGTCTTGGTCGCTGTCCTTGGTACTATCGCAGTTGACGTGACCGCCCTTTGAGCCCATGGCGACTGCGGATGATAGGCTCTTGACCATCAAGACTGCTTTCCTGGTGGCTGTCACCTCAGCCAGGTGGGCCAGTGAGCTGTCAGTGCTGTGATCTGATGAGCCTTTTCTCGTCTTCCACCGAGACAAGGTAGTCCTCCGACCTGACATTTTGTTCCTGCCCAAGGTGGTACCACACTTCCACCTTAGCCAGGACATCATCTTACCTGCTTTTTACTCGGACCCGACTACACCTCTGGAGCGCTCCTTCCACTCTCTTGATGTTCGTCGGGCCTTGGCGTTCTACACTCACCAGACTGCGCCCTTCCGTCGGACACACCACCTGTTCGTGTGCTACGGTGGGCGTCGAAGAGGCCACAAGGTGTCCACCCAGAGGTTTTCCAAATGGGTGGCCCAGACGATTCTGCTGGCGTACGAACTGGCTAAGCAGCCTCCGCCAGCCTTGCTGCATGCTCATTCCACCAGAGCAGTAGCTTCTTCAGCAGCTCTCCTTCGACGAGTGGACCTGCAAGAACTGTACCGTGTGGCGACCTGGTCTCAACCCTTGACCTTTGCGCGCCGCTACAGACTGGACTGCCGGTCCCGGAGGGATGCCCATTTTGGACGTGTCGTGTTGCCTTCCGTTCTCTAGGACTGACCCACCGTCCAGCTGGTAAGCTACAAAGTCTCCTAGTGTGTGAGGCACAGAGACCACGAAGAAGAAGAAGAGGTTGCTTACCTGTAACCGTGGTTCTTCGAGTGGTCATCTGTGCCCTCACACACGCCCGCCCAGCCGTCCCCTCTTTCAGGTCCCTTATTGGCGAACTCTAGAACTGAGGAGAGACCGTGGGCTTGGCGGGCTGAGCATGCTCAGTACGGGCATGGGGGAGGGGTTCCCGCCAAGCTACTAAGCTCTAGAATCTTCTGAACGCTACCGCGCATGCGCGAAAGCTCCTAGTGTGTGACGGCACAGATGACCACTCGAAGAACCACAGTTACAGGTAAGCAACCTGTTCTTCTACCATAGCTCAGGGCAAGATGGTGCCTCAGGAGTGCAGTTTTTTTTTATTATTATTTTTACGTATTTATATATTTATTTGCTATCTGCATCTGATATAAAGGACCATTGCAGACCTAATCCTTAAGCATGATTAAAGCTATGTTATTATTTTGTTAACTTAATCCTGGTCAAAGTCCCAGTTATACTACACAATCATAGTTCAGTTTGCAAACTTGGAGTCTACATGGTAACAACAGTGATACCTCACTGCTATCTTGGAAGCAGAGAGATAAGGGAAACTGGCTTGTAATTTTGTTATAAATAATCATTCAGTATCTGTTCTGTGGCCAGGCCTCAGCCATTGCTCGGGTTTTAAAGATGGTTTCCTTATAGGTAACTAATGGTTAACCATGATTTGTTGTAGCTAAATCTTTGCAGGATCATAAAATCACATTGTATTTAAAAAGTGCCTTTGAAATCTATATTTACTGTATCAAAGGGTTTTGATCTAAATTTCACTTTCTGGGACCAGAAGTACTGTCCATCAAATGAGGGCTTCAGATCCAGAGAAAGGAGTAGACTGACAGGGTGGGAGACAATGTTTGCTGGTACCCCTTTGCCTGCAGCTCACTCACCACCCTACATCATGTAGGATTCTATGTCCCTCAAGGGGAGGTTTTCAAGAAAGTGTAAGGTGCTGTAGAGGAAATGGGGAATTGCAAAAGTTGCCTTCTTCCTTCTGTCAGTAAGTCCAAATTCTAGATCCAGTATATCTAACACTTATTATATTATATTATATTAATTATATTATATTATATTTTTTGTTATTATTCCTTGAATTTATACCCTGCCTTCCTCCCAGAATGGGATCCATGTATACTTGTGTGCTGTACACATGCAGCGGGAGATGAATAAGTATTCTAAAGTATCTTTTCCTACAGTACTATTTGTAATTGCTCTGCATTTCCATGGTATAAATCATTACTTTAAAGAACAGCCTATTACTCAGTAGAATGCACTGTAACATTGGTGCTGCTCAGATGCATAAACAGTTTCTGAATGTGCCTTTCACAGTGGAGGTGATAAGTACACTGTTCTTTCCCTAAAGCTAATTCTGTTGATTCTTACAGTATATGGACAGAAAATACTGTGTCATGTCTTTCTTTTCTGCAGGTTGGCAAGGAAGGCCTGCAAATATGTGTAGAAATTTGTGGAAGTGCTCTCCAGCTGGATCTCCGTGACGATCCAAAAACAAAGTGTTTGATATACAAAACCATTGCTCACTTTTTGCCAAATGACTTGGAGATTGTCCGAATATGTGCTCTTTCTATCTTTTTTCTTGAGCGCACTTTGGAGTCATATAACACTGTTGAACGCTTATATAAATGTGCGGATGAAGAGTACAATGAACAAACCAGTTCCGTTCAGAATCGTGTACGCTTTGAGTTGCTTCCAATTTTGAAAAAAGGGTTGTTTTTTGATCCTGAGTTTTGGAATTTCTTGATGATCAAGCAGAACTGCTTAGCGCTACTAAAAGAAAATGTATCAGTTGAGTTGAGTGAAAATACACTGGAGCATTCTGCAAATGCACCAAAGACACGTCGAACATCCCGAGGTGATCACACTTGTATAGCGGATGTAAACAATGGAGAAATGGACCATGAAGATCCTTGTGGAGTACAACTGAAATGTCACAGTAATTTGAAGAAGAACCATCTAGCCCTTGGTTCATCTAAAATTGATCACAATGTACCCAGGCATCGTTGTGTGCTATGTAACAGGGAATTTCTTGGTGGTCATATTGTGAGGCATGCTCAGGCTCATCAAAAAAAGGGCAGTTTTTCCTGTGTTATCTGTCGCAGAAGATTCAGGCAAAAAGGAGTAATGCTTAAGCACTTGAGGAATCACATCAAGAAGCTGACAAGGCATCACCTTGCTGTTACTTGTCATGATGTTCAAGAAATAAACTGTTCTGATGCAGATATTTCTCCTGAAAATGGAGACTTGGAGACCTCTAAAGAAAACAGTGTAGAGGTGGCCATTCCAGCTACTGATCAGGAGATGCAGAATTCTGAACTCACGTTAGATGTAACTGAAAACCATGTTAGTTACCAGGAAAATATTACTGAAAATGGTAGTTGTGACAGCTGTTCAAATAACGCTCCTGAACCCAAAGCTACAGAAGGATTGCCAGAAGGTGAAAGCATCCTAAATAAAGAGTCTCCTGTACTTCCCAAAGTAAATGGTGTGTTGTGCTCTCAAAACGATTTGGACATTATGGACCAAGCAGGTAACTTCAAGTGTCCTGCCAGTGGATGTATTCGAGTTTTTAAAAAGATCAGGTTTTTGAATAAACATGCACGAAAAGCTCATCCCACTGATCTGAAAGTGCAAGAGCACATAATGAAGTCGAATAAGGGAAAATGTCGGTTCTGTCAGAGAAAATTCTCAGATTCTCAGCATTTTATTGATCATTTGAAACACCATGTTTATCCAAATGTATACTATTGTTTACATTTTAACTGTAATCAGAGATTTAAGCTATCCACTGAGCTTGCTGAGCATATGAAAGGTCACAGCGAGTTTAAAGCTCAGTGTAACTTTGCAGGGTGTGGTAAACTTTTTGATGATGTTTCGTCATTATATGAGCATGAGGCTCAACATTATTCAAACAAAATTAGTGAAAATAATTCTGAAGAAATCCATGAAAATAACTCTTCAGATGCGGTTTTAGAATCCCTTTGTAGCATCCAGGAACAAGCAAGTAGCAGTAATGAAAAGGATCCTGTGACAGAGGTACCGGTTCCAACTTGGAAAGCAAGGAAAGATTCCACAGAACCAAAGACTTACATCCAGAGTGAGAAAAAAATAAACACTTTAATTCAGAATGGGAATGACAGTACATGTGATGATACTGCTACAGCTGTAAACCTAATAGATCAAAAGATACCTGCAATAGAATCCGATTCGGAGAACTGTAAAATTAGTGACCAGCTAGTCAATGGGCATGGTGAACTGGAACAGGCTGCTTCAGTTTCTTTGGATGCTGATTTGGAAAAAGCAACTGACAAAACAAGGACAGAAAATGGATCTGTTGCACCTGTTTTACAGAACTGTAATGATATACCACCAAACAGTGTTGCTGCAGTTTCTCAGTCGCCTTCGAAACCAAATCAGATAATGGAAAATACTTCCTACGGCTTAATTTTAACAAAACCTTACGTTAGACCATTGCCTCCGAGTTACCTTGATGAACGATACATTAGTATGCCAAAACGAAGAAAAATGTTGACTGAGAAAGTAGATGCCCGTTCAGAGCAAGATAAAACTGGTGTAAAATCAGAGAGATTAAGATGCAGCAAATGCCTGACCACCTACTGTAACTCTGAAGCACTTCAGCTTCACCTTGCACAAAATAAGTGTCGGACACTCTTTGGATTCGATTCAGATGATGAAAGTAAGTTTAATGATATTACTAGATTCATATACATTCTAAAAATATATTAGATGAGATCTACCAAACAAATCTTAGAAAGATTTAGAAGTGCAGTGCATGCATTTAAGGAGAAGAGAATCCAGAGCATTAAGTAGATAAATGCAACAAAAGGCCTAAATATATGGAATTTTACTCCAGTTTCTGTAGGTTTGCTTGAGGGACTACACTTGGGACTTGGCAAAGACCTTAAACATAATTTTGTTGATCTTATTAGGGCTTTTAGATACCTTTGGCAGCGTCAACTGTGAAGTGCAGGAGAACTCCTGCTTGGCTGAGCGGTATTACAAGGAGTTATGCTCCATTGGTTCCATTCTTCCATGAAGAAGAATTCCAGAAAAGAATGACTTAACTTGCCATCTTCTCTTTAGGATATTTCACATGGAGAATCCAGAGAGGCCCACTGTTGTTTAGGCTTTTGACTATGAACAATCTGACTTTGGCTTTTGACTTTAGTGAAACTGAAATGTGCCATGATTTTAGTAGTAGTAGCCTGCTGCCTCGATAACCTTGATATTCAGGGGTAGCCGTGTTGGCCATGCAGCAAAATACAACAGAATCCAAAATGCAGGGATATGTTTGTATACCAGCCAAAATGCACAAAATGCATCATGCAAGTTTTCAAACCTTCACAGGCTTCTTCGTCAGGAAAATATATTAAAAATCATAAGAAGGAAAAGAGGGATGATGTTAGAGTCACAGGCCTATATTTTGTCTCAGATGTTATTTCTGTTGTTGGTTAAGATGGTCTAGACTAGAGTGATATCAGTGCAGGCAAAGGCTGCTCCCCTTGGCCATGTGGGGACCAGGGAAAAAAGAAAAAATGTGTTCATCTGCTAAGATCTTCCTTCTTTTACTAACATAAGCTTGCTACTTTGGAAGTTGTTTTGCCAGCCTGTACTGCACCTGAATGATCTGCAGAGGGTAGGACCACTTTCCACAAACTTCATTTGTTAAGTGGCTTGTTAACACTCTTAGGTTCATAACTGTTACCCAGTCCTTAAATGTGAGATGTTTGCATTCAGCCCATGGGGATGCTGCTGTGTTCTTAAAAGACTAGCTGATGCAGAATGTGATGCTTCTTGTAATGATTGCAAGTGATTCATGATGACAGGTCTGTTGTGTCAGGGCCCCAGTATTATTCTCCTTCAGCACTTGAGCTTCTTAATTTCAGAGCAATGATTTTGATTATTTCCAGAGGGGCAACCATGTTAAGCTGTTGCAGAAAAATCTGAGTTAGGAAGCATTTTGTAGGGGAATAGATTCGTTGTGGATACCTGTTTGTTGTTTTTCGTCTAAAGAAGACTAGATCCCGTGAGAACTTATGTCATAGTAAATTACTTAGTGGCAGAGCCAGTGTTTAGTGGTTTCAGTGTTGGACTGTAATGCTGGGGACCAGGTTTCAGTTCCCTGCTGAGCTGTGGGAGCCCATTAGGGGATGATGGGCGCATCACACACTCTTAGCCCCAGAAAATCCTGTGATAGGTGCACTTCATGGTCACCATAAGTCGGAAATGAAGGAACACAACAACAAAATTAAGATTTATTAAGATGCCAGAATTCTTCCTTGATTTTTCTGTAAAGCATTTGAGATTGCTTTGTTTTCTCTGTCTCATCTCTTTCTTCCAGTAGTTAAAAATAACTTGGAAAAAAGGTGGTCTTGTATTACTCTATTTAAGTTTACGCTGACAGAGTATGAGGGTATTCTGGGTATTCTGTCCTTAGATACTAAAAAGAGGTGAAGTCCGTGTATGTTCGTGTGTAAATGTATTGTTAAATGTAACATATCATTAAATGAACAAGCGTGGAAGAACTAAAATGAACATGTGAGTTTATGTTTGAATGTTTCAGAAACCATTATATGGCCGGGGATTAATTGGGAGTTTGGTGGAATTATTTATGTATTTTCTGTGTTATGAGTTTCCATTTGTCTTTAAGCTCAAGCTTAAAGAGGAAGAAAAAATAATATTTGAAAATAAACTCTCAGATTTTCATTAATAAAGTAGTGCAGCAAGTGCTTTTTAAAAATGTTTCAGAATTGTTACATATCTCCACTTCGATATGGAAGAGGAATCCAGAATACTAACCAACATAATCTGTTTTTACAGGTGCCTGATCAAACGTTGTCAGAAGACGTCTCACTTTGAGGAGTGGTGTGATGGAACACTACAGTACAATATTCTGCATCAGTTTGCTTTTCCCTTGTTGGCCTTAATTATAAAGAAATCTGAAATTACTCAAGAAAATTGTGACCTTGCTCAGGTCAAAGCACACTTGGGTCCGAATTAAATGACAGTAGGAACTGTGCAGAATTTGAATCCAGAAAAACTGTGTTAAAGTCCCCAAAGTACCAGTTATCTAGAAGCCACAAGGTCCCACATGAAATCCCACTGTAATAAGTTCAGAATGGCTGTCATGCTGAGTGGTACTTACTTCCCTACAGAGAAATGCAAGTGGTATATGCCCTTTTCTGGCTGTGTATGTTCAAAGGAAGGCTGCCCATTATGAACAAGCAGTTTGAGTCATATTTATAAACTATCACTGGCCATAAAAATTTGGTAAATTAAGTTCTGTTTGTAGAGGTTACTTACCTGTGCTTTGACATAGCTTGTATTTTGGAACCAGAACAGGTGAATATACCAAAAGGTCAGACCTGGAGTGTTTGACCTAGTAAAGATGTTAAGGCCTGCAAATAAGTATGGAACCATGTCTCAGTCTGGTATTTCCAAACATAAATAATTAAGCTACATTCAGATAATTCAGATTCAGATAATACTGTCAAATAATTAAGCTACATAGAATGTATCAAATTTCTTCTTCTTCAAAAAAAAAAACCTGGCTCACAGAGGACATCTAGAAGGAATTCAGGCAGAGTGACAACTAGAATATCTACAGTATGTCATATTGAACATAAAAGTTTGAGACTTAACGGTAAATCCTCATGCTATGAAGGCCCCTGAAATTTATTTGGAACATACAGCTTTTAATTCTTGTCAGTTAATTTGGGTAATAACCTCTGAAAATATGGTTTCCTGTACACAAGCTGTTAGGATATGGAGGGAGCAAACCCCTCAAAGGACTGCCAAATACTAGGTATAAAAGTACCAGGCAAAACCATAATTTTATACCCATATTGTATCACTGTAAGAAGATAGCACTGAAGTTTCATAATAAAATACTTGCTTTTTATTCTTAAAGACTTATAAAATGTGTTGGTTCACAAATCTCAGTGGTAAAACAAATTCTAGAATATGAATCCTTTTGCAAACTGCCTTTAAGAATGACTCGCACCGTGCCTTGAGAGATCAAGCTTTAACCTCCTCACCCCTTACATACTGTATGTAAAGGCAGAGGATTCAAATCCCAAAAGGCCCAAGTGAATTTTCTCTGGAGAAGAAACCACTACACTTCTTTTCATTGTTATGAAAGGTAACAGATTAAGAATTCTTGGTTGTGTTCTTTTTTTCTTTCATACTGCAGAGGTTTGGATTAATTAGGATGGATTAAAAAAAAATCAGAACCTGGGTGGTGGTGGTGGTGGTGTGAATGGTATTAACACAGTTTAGAACATTTCCAACACAGTCCTATACATTTCCACTCAGAAGTAAGTTCTACTGAGTTGAATGTGGCTTATTTCTCAGTAAATGAGTACAGTAGCCCCTTTCCTACTGCAATCTCTGCATATATGAATGCGAGCTCATGTGAAGCTTTGCATCCCATTATAGTTGATGGATGCAGTGGGTGCACACCTGTGCTGCTGATGGCATTCGCATGGCGCATCCATTGACTATAACGGGATGCAACACTTTACATTTTTTGTTTTACATGGGGGTTTTTGGAACAGAACCCCTTCATTTATGGAAGGCACACTGTATATATACAGTATAGCCTTAGTTTTGTTGGATCACTTCTGAACAAACACTATCACCACAGCTGCCTAAGGAAATTAAGGTATTAAACTATCCTACATTAAAATGATGTTTTAACTGCTTCTAGACTACTTTTGGTGTCTCTAACACCATGGGATACTTTTAATAATCCTGCACATTTGAGGTTGTATTCAGGTTTTGACTATACTAAAATGTGAACATACAGCATGAAGGTAACTCAGATTACAATAAGAAAAGCAGGTTTATTTTAGCAAAATAATTTATCCATGTGGAGCTCAAAACAGCATTTGCACAAAGATGGTACCTGGGTTCTCAGCGTTTTTGTTTTACCACTGGTGTCATCAGAGATAACAATAAGTCATTTCTGTATATTTGTACCCATGTACTATAAGTAAAAATTCGTAATAAAATTTCATATTTTATATTAAAATGGGACTCCTTACCAAATCTCAGTCATTCATTGTGACTTAATTGGAATCTACTTAATATTATGACCATATTATAGTTGGCCCTCCACATTTGCAGGTTTGACTTTCATGGGTTTGATGACTTGTGAGTTTCTCCAATCCCTGAGCCGCCCGTCCACCTCAGGCATTTTTTTTTCCTGGGGAGCCTTCCCTCTCAGCTCCAGTCAGATCATGCAATCCTTTAAAAGCCCACCTCTGGTGGTCCTCCTCCTCCATCAGCCGCTGCCTGGCCAGCTAAGGATGGCTCACAGCCTGATTTCTCAGCAGCAGAAGCCCTCTCGCAGTGCCCCACAGGCAACTAAGGAACGAGCTGGGCAAGAGAGAGGAAGTAAAGGGCTACCACGGCAAGCCCCCTTCCCTCTCATTTCCCTTACCCGTTTTGGACTCTGGGCATCTGTTCTCCTCCTCATTCCTTGGCCCTCTTCCCACAGAAACACACATACACACACAGTTTGATATTTGTGGGTTTTCCACTTTTGCAGGGATCATGTGCCCCAACTCTTCTGAATGTGGAGGGCCAACTGTAGTGAAAAGTTTTCCCCCAGTTTGCATTTCGTAAAAGTGAAGGTTCCGATGAACAACATTTAATGCTTTAAAATGCACAATGTCCAATATATTCGGACCTTGGCTTCCGTCAAAATTAAATTGAGCTCTCAATTTTCAGTACTATTCACATTCTGATATTCTTGAACTTTTAATGTGTTTTCACCCTTTTTACTCACGTTTCTTTGCTTGACACGCATTTGAATGGAAGCGTATTAGTTCTGTGGTTGACAGCCTAGGAATCTGCTTCAGTGGAATCACGCTTTATACAAGTATTTAAAAAGCAGGCAGTATTTTATTAGAATGCCCCCCCCCCAATCTGTATTTAGAATGGATTTTCATCACAGCCGCCATGCCTACCCTTAAAATATTCTGCAAGGATTAGGAGACATTCTGGAGCAGTTTGTTGAAAATGGGCATGGGTGGGCAGGAAAGAGAAAAGATAATTTCTGTTATGCAAGTACGGATATCATTCTAGGAGCTTTTCTTATGTACAGTATAATTGATTTGCTTTAAAATACAAATTAGTTCTGTAATGTATTTTTTCGCACTATGTATGGACACTGCAGCTGAATCAGTATTATGTGCTCTGAGCTGGGTTTGCATTTTCTAGGCCTCAGTATCCTAAAGGGACGAGATTCTGTCCCATTTTGGAAGCTAAGCAGCATTAGCACTGGTTAGTACTTAGATGAGAAAGTGCCCATGAACACCAGGTGCTGTAGGCTGTATTTCAGACAAAGGAACTGGCAAAACCAGCTCTGATAAATCCTTGCCTAAGAAAATCCTATGAAATTCATGGGGTTCCTGTAAGTCGACAGATGACTTGAAGGCACAAAAACACACACATAGGAGCATCAGTACTGCCATCTTTTCAGTTTGAAACTGTATGAATTTCTGACTCCTGTGTGTTGGACATCCAAAATTTGGGCTGCATGTAGCAGGCCCTCCCTCAGGAATAAGTTCCATTTGAAGTTGATGGATTATTTTCCAAAACGTGTAGGACCAGTCATAAAATATCAGTAGGTAATATTTTGTGAAAATGAACAAGAAAAAAGGACAGTGACCCTTATATTTACTGTTCCCCGTTTGATTTCATTGGCCTCTGGCATCAGTTTTAACATACTTTGTATTGAATATGGTTTTAAGTTACATTATGATCTGATATGTTTATACCATCACACAAGTGCTTAGGATAACTAATACTAATGGAAACACTGTTAGAACATGCAAGACATGGATTTTGATTTTTGTTTTTTGTTTTGTGTTACAAATTGCAGACATAAATGTGTAGTCTATGATACCAATCTGAACACATCTGATCTCATCTAATTTCTGAAGCTAATCAGGGCTAGATCTGGTTAGGAATTGGATGGAGATGTACTAGGGAGCTCCAGGAAGGGTTAGGAAAAATCCTGAAACCCTCGGGAGACATTACAACTCAGAGTTGATAGTACTTGGCTAGATAGGTCAAAGGTCTGCCTTGGAATAAGACAGGTTCCTGTGTTCGGGCTTTCAGACATCCTCAAATGGGTTTGCAAATATTTATTTCAAAATAGTTATCATTTTAAACATTAAACTTGCTTTTCCATTGGCCAGGAGTTGAACAGAGGAGTTAAGTCCGTTGCTGAGATAATGGGCCACCCAACACCATCATGCTTAAGACTTGTAACCTAGAGGAAAGCTTGCTCACCGTATCCCTGTTACTTGTAGGTACCTTTCATTCCTGGCTGTTCAAGACAGATGCTGCTTTATCTCCTGGGACCAGAAAATAAAGTCATATTGCTAACTTCTAGTAAATAATCTACTTGTTCTTAGTAATTTCTGGGTTGCTGCAGACATAATTGAGTCCCCTCGCCTGATCTCACGGAAAGGCAAAAGCTGAAACCTCCAGGAGTGTTTAGGGAAGATTTTCTCTCCCTCCCTCCTTCCCTTTAGTGATCCAGTTTGGATTTGTTGAGGCCATATCTTTTGGTCTGAACTTTGCCAGGTGATGATTTGTCTGCTCGCATACTCCAGAGCAGGGGTAGGCAACTATGGGAGGCTGGAGGGTCACACAAGCTCCTGCTGTGCCGCCCACTAAAAAAAAAAAGAAAAAGTTTGCCTTCAAACATCTCCAAACACCTGGTGTGGGGGCCATGATGGCATTTTGCCACGCTCTAAGCCCCCCTGCCATTTTAGAACCAGGAGAGGCCAATTTTTTTCTTTTTTAGTAACGAAGTTAACTGGAAGTCACTTCCTGTTGGTTTCTTGTGTTTTAAAAGGCCTCTCCTTGACCAAAGAAGGGTTCATTCTACCAAATATTGTCAAAATCCCCCCATGGCCCCTGGGGGGGGGACAATTGGGGGGAGATTTTTTTCCTTTGCAATTTTGTAACTCTCTGGGGAGCCCCTCCGGCAGGGGACAAAATGGCCCCAGGTTCACATTCAGCCCACGGGCTGCACTTGGCCCACCCTTGCTCTAGAGCATAGTCATTGAGATGCAATCGCTGTCACAACTAAGGATTATTTAAGTGTATGCGTAAAACTAGACTGCATTCAGTCCAAATACAAAGCAAGTGAAAGTTTAAAAATTCCATCTGGTTCTTGCAGAATGGTCTTTCTAGCTTCTCTTGTTCCCTCCGGAGTACTGCTTTTTGAGCACCTTTGCGTCTCCAGGCCACCTTCTGCCCAAAAGTGCAAGGGGACAGCACAGCAGCTGTTAGTACAATGCTTGCCGTCTTGAAATGTGTCGTGAGAGATGCTAGCCTTTTTTTCCCCCTTCTTTTTCCCCTTGCCTTAAAATTGGAAGAGAACGAGAGCACTTAGGGCATGGTGGTGGTGCTGGTGCTGCTGGGTTCACGGCTATTTCTGTTTTCTGGCCCTTACGGATTAAAGTCTAAACGACAATATAGTTGCTTAATATTGCATTGTGTTTTGCCAGCTTGGAAATGTGTGGTAGTAAAAGGAGCATGTAGGGTATGCAAGTAGCACATCATATGGCTGACTTCTAGTTCCATGCCTCATACCGAAATGTGACGTGACATGGAAAAACCACTATTTGCAGCATCTCATTTCATTCTGGTGCCAACTGTGCTTGCAAGTATCAAAGGTTTTTAGTTTTTCTAAGATTATCTCTTAGAACCTAAAGTAGATTCTGCACTAGTCCAGAATGCTGGCAGCATTTTCCAAATCATAGTCTCTGTAGCAATGGAAAGGCTTCTCAAAAGAACATTGACAAATCTGTTACCACATACATATATTTTATTTCATTGCAAAGGTATTGTAGACATCTAGGATTGCTCTGTGGGTAACCTGCCTCAGCAGCTTGTTTGGTGGAACAAGTTGAAAATGGTTATCTGTGGGAAAGGTCACTGGTACTTTGGTTTAGCCATATTCACTGAACACATATAAAAATTGTATAGTTTGGATCATGTATAACAAGAACATTACTCCTTGGTTAATACCTTGGGGTAAGATGAAACACTTAAAGGGGTGTTTTTTTTTTAATTTATTTTGTACTGTATAAACACCTTGATTAAATGCAGTGTGTTGCATTCTTGGACTCTCCAGTTTAATTTGTAAATGCTATTATAGGTTCAAGCAAGTAAGGAAATTTGTGCTTCCTTCTTGAATGTTAAATTATTTTGCATTTTATATGAGTACAGATGAAAAACTGAGCCATCAAACTGCAATAAATCAACAGTAGTGTTTCATTTTAAACTTTTTGTATTGTAAATAGAATTGTTCAATAAAATATTGTCTGTTATTAAAGATGACGTGATGGTGTCTGGGGTTTTACCTCGGAAAGCTTTTGCTGCATTAACTGTACCACTGCTGTACAACAGCTAGCGTGTTTCTTGTATAGCACTCATGTGAAACTGGGTGTGTAATTCCAGGTCTTAAGTAGGGCATATGTACTCTAATATGCCAGATGAAGGGCTGCAAAGGAATCTTACCCGCTCTTGGCTTTTTTTAGAGCTTTCTTGAATGCTTAATGAGCGAGCTTCCAATATTAGTCTGAGTGTAATCTTTTTTTTAAAAAAAAAACCTGATATTTGTGTGGCTTGTTTACATCTAAGGTTCAATCTTTGTCTTAAAAACAATATAAAAAGACCAAGACCCAACATATTGTGGTGGTTTGAGTATTGGACTAGGGCCCCAGGAAACCAGGGTTCACTTCACTGCTCACCATTGGACTTTGGGCAACTCACACTCTCTCAGCCTTACAGGAAGGCAAAGGCAAACAAATCTTTCCAAGAAAACCCTATGATGTGTCTGCTTGAGGGCTGCCATAAGTTGGAAACAACCTGAAGGCACACAGCAGCAACATCTTTTCTTCCAATTATGTTCCAATTACGAAATGACAGCTCCAGAAACCATGGATAGCCATATTTGAATATTTGAAGGGTTGTCATGTTGAGGAGGGAGCAGGCTTGTTCTCTACCGTTCCAGAGACTAGGACAAGGAGCAATGGATTCAAGCTGCAGGAAAGGAGATTCCACCTGAACCTCAAGAAGAACTTCCTGATGGTCAGAGCTGTCTGGCGGTGGAATATGCTGTCTTGGAGTGTGGTGGAGTCTCCTTCTTTGGAGGTTTTTAAAAAGAGGCTGGATGACCATCAGTTGGGAATGCTTTGATGGTGTTCCTGCATGGCAGGGGGTTGGACTTGATGGCCCCTGGGGTCTCTTCCAACTCTATGATTCTATGAAACCAAAGCCAAAGCATTATTAGCACAGTGAATTTATTAAGAAAATTAAGAAGTGACACGATAGCCATGTTTAAATACTTGAAGGGGTATCATATTGAAGATGGAGCAACCTTGTTTTCTGCTGCTGCAGAGACTAGGACACGGAACAAACTACAGGAAACTACAGGAAAAGAGATTTCACCTAAACATTAGGAAGAACTTCCTGGTGGTAAAATCCGTTCAACAGTGGAACATGCTGCCTGGGAATGTGGTGGAGTCAACTTCTTTGGAGGTTTTTAAACCAAGGCTGGATGGTCATTTGCCAGGGGTACTCTGAGTATGTATTCCTGCATGGTAGGGGGTTGGACTCGATGGCTGTTGGGGTCTCTTCCAGCTCTACGATTCTGTGATTTCAAGTAAGTTGAGATGTAAAAGAAGCATTTAAAAGAAACTTAAGGGAGAAAGCACCAAAAAGGGAACAGTAAAAAGCCAGTACTTTAGGAACAAAGAAAAACAAAAGCTGAGTATGAACTTGGGTTTGCTGAAGAGGTTAAAAATAATAAGGGAGGGTGATCATTATGTTCAGAGGAAGAGGAAGGAAATGGTGAAATGTTAATAGGTTAGAAGGCAGACTTCTCAACACTTTCTTTGCTGCGGTCGTCCTCCGGAAGAAAAGCAATGCTTTACCTGGTGAAAACAGAGCAAATTCATAGACTCATAGAGTTGGAAGAGACCACAACAGCCACTGAGTCCACCCGCCATTCCCTGCCATGCAGGAACACACACTCAAAGCATTCCCAGCAGATGGCCATTCAGGCTCTGTTTAAAAATCTCCTTCTTGGAGGCAGCATATTCCACTGTGTGAAATCTCTTTTCCTGTAGTTTGAATCTATTGCTCTGTGTCCTAGTCTCTGAACCTGCAGAAAACAAGCTTGCTCCATCTTCAACATGACATCCCTTCAAATATTTAAAAATGGCTATCATGTCACCTCTTAACCTTCTTTTCTTCAGGCTAAACATACTTAGCTCCCTAGGCCACTCTTCATAGGGCATGGTTTCCAGACCCTTCACCATTTTGTTCGCCCTCGTCCATTAAGCCATAAGGGCATTGCAGCCCAGAGGTTTCATTCTGGGATAAGGTGAGGTGCCTTGGGGTTCTGTTCTGGGCCTGGTGATGTTCAACATCTTTCTAAATGACTTGCAAGGTGGAATAGAAGGCATGATGATCACATTTATGTGTGATACTAAATTGGGCGGGGGTGTGTGTGTGTAGCTAAAATCCCAGAAGACAAGATTGGGATTCAAAATGACCTCAGCATATTGGAGTGCAACTCAAAAATTCATAAAATGAATTTCAACAGGGGGGAATTCAAGGTACTACATTTGGACAGGGGAAAATAAAGTGAAAAAATACAGGATGGTGGCACCTGATTTGAAAGTGGTGCATGTCAAGTACGAGAGGATCTATGGGTTTTAGTAGACCAGAAGATAAACAGGTCAACTGTGATGCCACTGGCAAAAAAGCAACTGTAATTCTAGGTTGAATCAATGGGAGTATCCACCAGAGTTTTCAGCTTTGGTCAGATGTCTCCTGGAACACTCTGCTGAGTTTTGGGCATCACAATTAAAGGACAATGGCAACCTGGAATATACTCAGAACAGGATGGGTAAAAGTTTTAGAAACCACACCCTGTGAGGAACGGTGGAGGGATCTAGCATTAGGTGCTTGGATATGTTACAATCTATTATTGTATGATGTGGATAACATCCTCCAAATCTGCAAATGACTTGCCAGTCCAATGAGAACACACAAGGTGACTGACCGGGATATCCCACCCACATCAGGAAAGCTGAATATCTATACATCATTCTAAATGGGACTGGAAAGGGATGATTGCTTAACTCTGGAATGACAAAACATTGATGGGACTCATGACAATCTCTTAATGTTCAGTCAGATCGGGTGTATAGGGAAGATTTCTGTAGGGTAAGATCAAGAGAAGGGCTCTGGTTGCTCACCAATCTGACCAGTTCATCTTTCATTGTCTTAAGAAATGAAGTGTGAAGGGGTGAAGGTATTAGCATGAACCATCTGGGTGGGGTTTTTCTGCACAATCTTAAATGAACTTTGGTGACTCTGAGCATGTCTGTGGTCAGTGTAACCCCAAACACATTCTCTGGTCAGCATGCCCCGACTGCGTTCACCAGTAATTAATAAGTTCAATTTATGAAAATTGCATATCTCACAGGAAGGGTGGTAAGATATGGGAACAACATTCCCAGGAAGTTGGGAGAGCCTGCAGGAGTCTACATCAACCTGGAGCTGGAAATCCTGTGAGAGATGCTTCTGCTACAAGATGTGAGGCAATCCTGCCTTGTCTGTCTTGCTAAGTCTTGATTGTCCTTTGCTGCTATTTTGAAAATCCGACAGTCCTAGGGAGGGAGGAGTTAACTTTGTCAGGGGGGTGAAAAAGTAGCCTCTGGATGGAGAAAAAAAATCCTCGGAAATGTTAGGTTTTGCTCCTGTACAATCAGCAATTACTACCATCTTTTCTCAAAAGACTGAAACGTCTTTGCATTTTTAGAGAAAAGCTATTTTTCTTCTAAGTTTTTATATTTGTGTAGGTTTTTTTTGGAACGGTTTCAAAGCTTTTTCTGAAATACTTGTTGGACCTTTTACACCTTTTAGCTGGAACTATCTGAGAATCTAGAAACAAATGGGGGATATGAATCTCTTTTACAGCTGGGAATTTAAAGTGCTTAAGTTTGTTAGAGTAAACTGGATATAGGAGTTTAATGTTTAATATTTTATTTTTTTATATGGGATCCAGATAGGATTTTAATGTTGAATACTTTTTAAAAGTTTTCTTATATACTAGTTTCAGTCTCCTGTGGCTTGATTCTGGTTTTATTAATGATTTCATCATAGCCTTTTATGCTAGTTGCATTATAGCTCTTGTATTACGCTTCAATGAGTGACAGGAAAATGCAACAATTAGTGTCCTGAAACTCCATAATCAGAATGAAAATTAATAATATGCATATTCTTTTTTTTTTAATCATTTTATTCAAAATTCTCATGATAAAAACATACATATTCAATTGTCAGCTTCATTTGAAATATATCTGATCTTCCACATTGATCTAGATTCCATTTTCCAGATTTCTACAAGCTTTAGGTACTGTACAACATTATACTGTTAGTTTATCTGATAGTTCTTACATTTCATTCTTCATATTTCCGCTTCATGATATATATCCTGTCGCCCACATGTAATATAACTTTAATCATGAATTACGTATTTCCAGCTGTTAAAACCCAGCAATTACCCGTTACAATTTGCCATTCTTTCTGTATCTCATCGTCTGATTTCCCCTTTAATCTCTGGGAGACCATATCCGCATTTTTATTTTCAATAAATGTAGCCCACCATTGTTCTATTGTGGGTATTTGCTGAGTTTTCCATAACTTTGCATATTCAATACGAGCTGTTGTTATCATGTACAATAATATTCTCCAATGCTTCTTTATACCAGTACCCTCTATTATATAATAATATGCATATTCTTAAAGTGTGTAATATGCATATTAGATGCCTGGATTTGAGATGCTGGAATATGACAACCATAGTTTAAGATTTAATTTTATCAGATCAGGCAGTGAAGTGTGTGTCACGCTAGCAGAATTCCCATCATATGCTGAGGTCCAGCATAAGATGCAGATATTTCAAATGGATGTTTCCCCAGAACAAAAGCCTAGAGGGAGAGACGGATTTCCACAAGGTGGAAATAACTCTCCCGGCCATCCTCCCTCTCTCTGACCATCCAGCCTATGTTGATACCCAGGCAATGAGAGAATTACCTTCTTCTACTTTTGCCACTCATGTTTCAGTGATAGAAACTAGGTCAGTGTTCTCATCAATGATTAAATCAAGGATGAATGATTTATTCATCCACAGATTTTGTTTTGGACTGAACTCGTGCATACCCTTCAACATTTCACACATGGAAACAAGGATGTGTGTGGCCAAGCAACACCAGAGTGTGGCCAAGGTGGCAAAAAGTCATTAATAAGGAAGATCACAAAACTGAGAGAGGTTGCAACAGTTTGCTTTTCATGGAGGCATGAAATCATAGAATTTTAGAGTTGGAAGCGACCACAAGGGCCACCGAGTTCAATTCTCTGCCATACAGGAATATACCATCAAAGCATTCCAGACAGATGGCCATCGAACCTCTGTTTAAATACATCCAAAAAAGGAGACTCCACCACACTCTGAGGCAGTGTATTCTACTGTTGAACTGCTGACCATCAGGAAGTTCTTCCTCATGTTTAGGTGGAATCTCTTTTCCTGAAGTTTGAAGCCATTGCTCCATGTCTGAGTCTCTGGAGCAGCAGAAAACAAGCTTGCTCCATCCTCTATATGACATCCCTTCAAATATTTAAACATAGCTATCTTAACTTTCTCTTCCCCAGGCTAAAGATACCCAGCTCCCTAAGCCGTTCCTCCCAGGGCTTCATGGTTTCCAGGCTTTCTACTATTTTGGTCATCCTCCACTGGACACATTCCAGCTTTTGCCTGAACCTATAGGGAAAGCCTGAACTACTCGGGCACTTTGAACCCTTTCTGCAAAAAGTGTTCACGTGGCCTCTAGAAGGTTTAAAATGTCTTTATTTACTTATGCAAGGCTGATCTGACCTAGCTGTTTCCTTTCTCATGGGCACATTGTTAGTTTTGAATGAAAAGTTTGCTTAAACATGTCAAACTGCTCCACATGTGGGAAAAAAAAGTAGCAAAAAAATTTTGGAAGGAGATACATGATGAAAGCCAAAGAATTTGTAATTTGAATTTTGAAATGAAACCGGAGTTTTATTTGTAAATTTGTTAGGGCAACAAAGAGAAATAAGATGTCATCAGAAGATACTATTAATAATTGCTGCAAGGCTGACATATGCACAATATTGGAAAGAAAGGAAATATATTGATATTGAAGAATGGAAGTTAAAAGTCTTAGATATGGTAGAGACAGAAAAAAATAACATTTTCTTTGAAAAATAAATCTATCCAGAATTTTGAAAGGAAAAACGTGTCGAACTGCTCTTCTTTTTTTATGGGGTAGGGATCGATCTCTATGCTTTCTGTGTTATTTTCACCTCCGCTACCTCATTTTCTGTTAAAGGAATAATGCCCAGGAGCACATCAACAGCTTTTCATCCATCTTCTCCCCTCACTTCCTGACTCCCTTCACCGCCATAAAGAAACCCTCTCTCCGGATATAACATTGCAGACACAGCGTGGCAATGAAGACGGTTGGGGAACCCAGGTCTCTGCCTAGTCTGCAGGCGATACTGGGCTTTCCCTGGAACGATTAGGTCAAAGCTGCTAAACTTCCTGGGAATTCTGCCATGGAAAAAAGTTTCAAGGAATACGGGAAAAATCAAGAAGCACTGCAATTCTGTAGAGAAGAGAGGAAGGGGAGAGAAATTACGACAGAGCTGGAGGCAGAAGGTCCGTAGTGATGGGCAAGGAGTGTTTTGGATGCAAAAAGGTGGCGCAACACAAAGAGCCAGCTACCCAGAAAGCGCTGAAAAAAGTACTGTCGGTGCAAGCTGTGGCTGACACCAGAGGGGAACGATGTCAAATGGCGGCAACAGTGGCCAACAGGCAGCAGTGGCAGAAGTGCCGGTGGCTGAGAAAAAGGAGATAGAGGCCAGATTAGCCTTAGCCCAGCCCTGCCGCTACAATGATCCCGGCTAGTATCCAACCTGCCAGTCTATGGCACTGGAGACAGTCGGGGAGCACAGGTCCCGGCTCAGGTTAGAGGCGATGCTGGGGCAGTCCTGAAGGAATTGGGTTGATACCGCTAAAGTTCAAGGGAATGGCAGAACCATCTTGGAAGAAAGTTTCAAGGAATATGGGGAAAACCAAGAAATGATGCAATTCTGTAGAGGAGAGAGCGAGCAAAGGGAGAGACGTAACTACAGAGACGGAAGTGATGGAGGGGTTAAATTGTAGAAACTGCTCGCTTGAGTAGAAAAGTAGAGAAAAATAAGTCAGGCGGATGCGTCTCTTATCTTATCAAGAGCTTAGGTACGCGGCTTGGCAATGCACGGGATACAGGCAGTATGTGGGAGTCGATGCAACCAAGGGAGAATACTCCCTGGTACAGAGATACTTCATTTTTGAAACTGTAATACATCATTTCGAAACTTAAACCTTTGTAACCTGTACTCTTTTCATATATGGTAACCATTTCCCGTACTTGTTTTTCAGAAGGTATAAATGTGTGCCGAAACCTAAAACGGGGCTCTCAGTCTTTTGGAAATTGATTCCACTGAGATCCCTGCGCAGTATAACAAAGTCTTGTTTTCTGATCTGCCGGTCTCAATTCACTGGCTCACCACAACAGAAGCAGAAGGACCCGCAATCGTGTGCCGCAACGTATGTGCAGTGTTTGCCTTCTTGCCAGAAAAAGATCACCAGCTACAAGTGCAAATTGGGAGCCCTCTTGGAAGAGAAAATCAGTGCGCAAGGGCTGTGCGTTCTGTCTCTTTAATGCATCAGAGAACAGGAGGGCTTCCTGGATAGAACGCGGGAGAATTGACCGTCCAGAGCCAACGGGACGAATCCGCCGAGGAAAACGAAGAGGCCTGCAACAGGGGGAAATACTCTGGAGGAAAGTCATGGTCAGAAGCACACCGTACAAATGGGATCCGGAAGCTCTCCAACTAAGCAATGGCTTCCTACGCCGTCAGGAGCGTAGCAGCGGTGAAGATGCTCCAACAGGAAACCAGCAACCAAGGAAATAGTCAAAGTCACCGCCAACCACGAGGAGGAGAGAGAAAGGTGCTGGTGGTCGGGGACTTGTTGCTCAGGGGTGTAGAGGCACCTGCGTGCCGGCCTGACAAGATGAAGCAGACGCGCGCTGTCTTCCTGGCGCGTGCGCCCAGGATCTCACTGACAGCTTGCCCAAACTCATCGAGAGCGCATCGCTACCCCATTTCCTTATTCACGTGGGCACAAATGACTTCCTTTCCACACTAGACTGTTACAGTGCTATTATTCCACTTTCAACATCCTGTGGAATCCTGGCCGTGAGGCCCCTCCCTAAACTGCAAATCCCAGGATTCCATAGGATGTTGAAAGTGGAATAATAGTGCTACGAGAGTATAGTGCGGAAATGACCTGTGTGTCAAAGGCAAATTCACTTGCACAGAAACCCATGAGAGTAATCACAGTAGACGAGTTACTAGAGAAATAAATGAATGCAACATTAGCCTTTTCCACACTAGCCTGTTATAGCCCGATGATCCCACTTTCAACATCCTCTGGAATCCTGGGGTTTGCAGTTTCGGGAGGGGCCAGCCGGCCCCTCCCGAAACTGCAAACCCCAGGATTCCAGAGGATGTTGAAAGTGGGATCATCGGGCTATAACAGGCTAGTGCGGAAATGGCCATTGTGGTAAAAGTTGACTACAACCCACCAAACCAGGTAGAGGTGGTAAGCTATGCTTTTCAGAAACAAATCTCAGATATCTCAAAGCTGCAAGAGTTAATTCAATTGTCTAATCTTTTAAAGTTCTATATTTTCACTGATGTTTTAATTTATACTGTGTCGATGTTGTCGGACACCTGGCGTCCCACTGTCAGGAGAAAGCCGGGATATAAATAAATAAAAATAAAATAAGAAAAAATAATAATTAGTAGTAATGGGGGACTTCGACTGCACTGATATCTGTTGGGATGCTACCGCATTAATTTGAAATCACACCAGGGTTTTAGCAGCAAAAAAAAACCGTAAGGAGTTTATTAAATGGTTTTCCCTTGTATAAGAGGGGAGCAGTTGTGCATCAGGCACTGAAAATATACTACTGCAAAGAAAATGGCTACACACGGGTAGCTTTATACCCTGCTAAGCATCCATTACAGAAGCAAGAAATGCTAATTATTGGCTAAGCCAAATACATACATATAGGAATGACGTCATGAATACGTTATTATGTCAGCATACAAGCACTACGCATGCCCCTAGAGGCAGTCCCAAATTTTAATACCAGACCCCTGCCTAGGGGTGTGATTTTTAATATTTAAATAAAGCTTTATGAGGCTCTCGGTCACCAAAGTTCATCGCTTGTGGTCACTCCCCCTCCCGTCGGCCTAGTTTGGCTTACTCTGGACGCTCAAACCCACAAAGTCTACCTCTCTTACACCGGTTGACCCTACCCAGTTAGTTATCTCTTTTACTATCTACCGTTGCTCTACTTGGCTTCCTGTCATTCTAAGTTCTGCAAACTGATTTTCCTGTTATCTGCATCCAGCTGCAAGCATAAGCATTCTTCTTGCTTTCCCTGGCCACGTCGCTCTTTTTCCTAACTCAATGTGCCTGCTACGAAGCTATTGATTAATTATTTCCTAATTATTATGCCCCTACAGGGAGACTAATTCTGCTAACCATAGGCTCTCGCCTTGCAGATAATTTCTTGTTTCAAAAAGTAGAGAAAGGAACAGCGGTATTGGCAATCCTGGGCCATTTCTGACCTGCAGTGTTATAGTGTTATGATTCTATTTCCAGTGCCCTCCTGTAGGAAAAAGACACCTAGCACATTTCCGCACTAGCCTGTTATAGCGCGATGATTCCACTTTCAACATCCTCTGGAATCCTGGGGTTTGCAGTTTCGGGAGGGGCCCCAGGATTCCAGAGGACGTCGAAAGTGGAATCATCGCGCTATAACAGGCTAGTGCGGAAATGGTCATTGTGGTAAGAGTTGACTACAGCCCACCAAAAACCACCTTCTTTGGAGGTTTTTAAGCAGAGGCTGGATGGCCGTCTGTCGGGAGTGCTTTGAGGGTGTTCCTGCACGGCAGGGGGTTGGACTGGATGGCCCCTGGGGTCTCTTCCAACTCTACATTTCTACGATTCTACGATTCACATACAAAGAATAAAAAGAAGGATGAATCAGGAAGTGTTAGGATGCAGGGCCCCTTCCATATGTTGGATGTATATTGAATTAGTGGATTGTGTCAATGTAGGTGTATGCTATGGACCACCACAGAATTAAGCCAGGAATGCTACAATGTATCCAGTGTTAATGGATGATTGCAACAATATATCAGCTTGGCCTTTTTTCGTTCAATGCAGATTTCTAATTTATCTTTCGCATTCCACCTGGGTTTCCAATTACCCATTCCACCAGACGTCGGCCACCTGGATTTCCAATTTCCCCATCCCCTCCACCACACGAAATCCAGGCACCTGGATTTCCAACTCACCCAGCCCCTCCACTACGAGCAACCTTTGGCTTCCTGAAGGAGGCGTTTCCGCGCGGCTCCTCCCTCCAATCCCCTTATCGCCCCGCCTCCCTCCAACCTCCGGAATGGCTTCTCCAAGGGAAGGCGTGACTTATCTTATCAGGATTGACCAATCGCCTCTCCGGTCGAAGGAACGCGAGCCAATCTGGGACGGGAGCCCAATGAGAATGGCAAACTGGGAAGTGAACGACGGCAGCTCCACCCAATAGGAGATACTCACGCTTTGGCCGGCGGTCGTTCCATGGGCGGGGGCGGCGGCGGCGGGGGCCGTGCGCCCATTGGGCGGCTGAAGTGAGAAGGGGAAGATGGCGGCGTGAGGGGAGGAAGTGGAGCCAGAGCCACGGGCTGCGGCCCGGCGGCCCTCTCTGAGGTAAGCGCGGGCGGGACGAAGGGGCGCGGGCGGGAAAAGAGGGCTGTTTGTGCCCCCGTTTACCAGACGTAGAGCCGCCTCGGACTTGGGGCCGACGTGGCCGAGCTGCTCCGCCGGCTGAGCCGAGACCTGCTCCTTCCCCGACTCCGGCTGAGGCAATGTCGGCGGCTGGGACCTTTTCAGGTCCTTCTTGTCCACAAAAACTATAGGATCCTAGAGTTGGAGGAGACCCCGCGGGCCGCCCGGCCCGACCCCCTGCTATACAGGGATACGCGGTCAAAGCACTCCCGACAGACGGCCCCCCAGGCTCTGCTTAAAATCCTCCAAAGGAGGAGACTCCACCACTCTCTATGGAGGCGGCGTGGACCGTCGTCAAAGTGCTCTCGCCGTCAAGAAGGTCTTCCTGAGGTTTAGGCGGAATCGGTTTTCCTGTAGTGCGAAGCCGTTGCTCCGTGTCCTAGGCTCTGGGACAACAGAAAACAGGCTTGCTCCATCCTCGACATGACATCCCTTTAAATGTTTGAGCACGGCTGTCATGTCCCCTCTTAACCTCCTCTTCTGCAGACTAAACATATCCAGCGCCCTGAGCCGCTCCTCACAGGGCTTCATGGCTTCCAGACCTTCACCATTTTAGTTGCCCTGAGAAATTCATGGAGTCGCGGTAATTCGACAGACTGCTGGAAGGCACATACACACAGGTTTAAGGATTGCCTGTCTCACTTCCTCTGCTAATTTAAGCTCTGCTTTTGCCTTTCCTTGGTTCGTTCCTCATCAAGAAGAAGGGTATCGCTATGAGGAATTCCAGTGGTGCCTTTTCTGGAAACTGTAAAAATGGGGAGTACAGTTATCCAGAATATGAGTTGCCGAATTGAAGACAGGAATCTTAGCAAAAAGAGGACGCAATCCTCAACCTGTGCACCAGAGACAGATCGTGAGGGAATAAGATTAGTATAGCCCAACACAGAAGTCGCCTTAAAATGATAGAGTTGGAAGAGAGCACAGGGGCCATCCAGTCCAACCCCCTGCCATGCAGGAACCCACATCAAAGCACACCCGACAGATGGCCATTCAGCCTCTGCTTGAGAACCTCCAAAGAAGGAGACTCCACCACACTCCCAGGCACCATATTCCACTGCCGAACAGCTCTGACCAACATGGAAGTTCTTCCTGAGGTTCAGGTGGAATCTCCTTTCCTGCAGTTTGAGTCCATTGCTTCTTGTCCTAGTCTCTGCAGCGGTAGAGAACAAGACGGCTCCCTCCTCAACATGACATCCCTTCAGATATTTAAACATGGCTATCATGTCCCCACTTAACCTTGTCTTCTGCAGACTAAACATCCCCAGCTCCCTAAGCCATTCCTCACAGGGCATGGCTTCCAGATCCTTCACCATTTTGGTCACCCTCCTCTGGATATGTTCCAGCTTGTTGATATCCTTCTTGAAATGAGGTGCCCGGAACTGGATGCAGTATTCCGGATGAGGTTTAACCAATGCAGAATAGAGTGGTACCATTACCTCCCTTGATCTAGACACCATACTCCTGTTGATGCAACCAAGAATCGCATTGGGTTTCTTGGCTCATGTTCAGCTTGTGATCCACCAAGACTCCTAGATCCCTTTCACATATACTGTTGTCCAACCACATATCCCCCATTTGTGCGTTCAAATTTTTCTGCCTACATGCAGGACTTTCCGTTTCTCTCTGTTGAAATTCATTTTGTTAGCTTTGGCTCAACTCTCCAATCTGTTAAGATCATTTTGAATTTTCATCCTGTTCTCTAGCGTATTAGGAACCCCTCCCAATTTGGTGTCGTTTACAGATTTGATCAGCATGCTCTCTATCCCTTTATCCAAGTCATTGATGAAGATGTTGAATAGTCTTGGGCCTAGGACAGAGCCCTGTGGCATCCCACTAGTCACTTCTCTCCAGGATGAAAAGCAGCCGTCCTGCTTTTCATCCTGGAGCCTGGCCCTTTTTGTTCACGAGGAGTCTTCCTTTCCCTGCCTTTCGCCTCAGCCTCTGGGGCCGCAAAGTTTACCTGGACTTGGCCTAGAGGTTGCTGGTTTTCCCCCAGCCTCATTGTCCTACTCCCAAAATTTGGGGCTTCTCGGGTCACTTCTGTTCAGAGGTGCGCCCTGTTTGCCCGAAAGGGCTGCAGCGGCAGCTCCCAGGGTGCTCTGTGCTTTGAGGTAACCCGTCCCATCCATGGGGGGCCCCTTTCATCCGAGGCTGCGTAACGTCCGTGGCAGTCCTTGCTTATTTTTCCAGTTCTGATGTTGGAATGGCTCCCTGGCTCAACGGGAAGGGCTGGTAGGGAAAATTGGAGGCCTCAGTAGCAGACTCTCCCCTTCCTATTACTTGAACTGGCACCGAGGCCTGTCCTCATCTTAGGCCAGCTGGGCAGCTGCCTTGGTTGCAGACCTTGGGGGGCATGATACCGACCTTCGAGAGATCCAAAATTTGCAAAAGGCAAAGGCACACCGAGTAAGATTTTGACGTGCCTGGAACTAAATGACGTGCTTGGTACCACAAGTCTCTTAAGACTTTGGCTGTTTCTGCACTAGAGTGTTATAGTGCTATTATTCCACTTTCAACATCCTATGGAATCATGGGGTTTGCAGTTTACGGAGGGGCCTGGAGAACCCTCCGCATTTCTTAAAGGCCCCTACCTAAACTGCAAACCCCAGGATTCCATGGGATGTTCAAAGTGGAGTAATAGCACTATAACACTGTAGTGCAGAAATGGCCTTTAACACCACAGTTCCCAAGAATCCTCAAAAGGATTTCCATACCAGAACATTTTGTTGCATTACTTGCAAGATTGTCTCTTGCATTACTTGTTCTTGGCATTTTAAAATAATATTTTATGCTTTTCATTTTTTTCCCTCTGTAAAACAGATTTGGTGCAGAGTAGCCTGGCAGGAGGAGAGCAGTTAGTGGCTAACCGCCTGGAGAACCCTCTGCGTTTTTTAAGTTTTGGGGAAAGATGTCTCAGATCATTTCTGCCCTATACTCTTATAGTGCTATTATTCCACTTTTAACCTCCTATGGACTCCTGAGGCTAGCTGTTTAGGGAGAGGAATTTAGAATTCTCAGCCAGAGAGCTCTTTGGCCTCAGTAAACTATAAATCCCATAATTCCATAGGAAGTCGAAAGTGGAATCATAGCACTATAATAGGGTAGTACAGAAATGACCTCAGTGTTGGTGAGCTGGTACTAATTATTTGTTGTGTGCCTTCAGGTTGTTTCCAGCTTATGGTGACCTTAAGGCAAGCGTATCACTGGGTTTCCTTGGTAAGATTTGTTCAGAGGTGGTTTGTCTTTACCACCCTCTAAGGCTGAGAGAGTGTGACTCGCCCAAGCTCACCCAGAGAGTTTCCAAGGCTGCAGGAATTCAAACCGCAGTCTCCAGAGTCATAGTCCAGTGCTCAGACCACAGCACCATGTTGGTGCTTGTGCTTGTAGTAATAATCCTGCTATATTCTAGACTAGTCAATCCTCATCTGGAGTACTGTGTTCAGTTTTTTGGGCACCTCATTTTAAGAAAGTTATAGACAAATTGGAGCAGGCTCGGAGAAGGGCAACAAGGATGATAAGAGGTATGGAGAACAAAACATAGGAGGAAGGGTTGAGTGAGTTGGGCATGATTAGCCTAAGAAGTGACATGATGGCATTCTTTAAATACCTGTCACAGGATGGACCTGGCAGGTTTGTTCTCTGCTGTCCCAGAGGATAGGACCAAGTCTAATGGTTTTAAGTTACAGGAGGCTAGAGTTTGGTTGAATGTTAGAAGGAACTTCTTGACAGAGCAGTTTGGCAAGGGAACCAATTGCCTACAGAAGTGGTGCCGTCTGTGTCCGACAGAGGCTGGGTAGCTACTTGCCAGGTTTACTCTAACTGGAGTTCCAGTGTTGAGCAGGTGGCTGGACTCAGTGGCTTATGAGGCTCCTTCCAGCTCTATAGTTCTTTGATTCTATACTCTTTGGAAAGTGAGACTAATCTTTTTCCTTTCTTGCATGCTCCTTTTTTGCTATAGTTCTGGGAAAGTGAGGGTGATCTGTTCCTCTTCCTGTTTGCAGAGTTGTCTCCTACATTTTTTCTGCTTTCACAAATGCCTTATGTAAAGGCATGCCAGCTTTCCTGACCAACTACAGATTTTTAATATCAAAATTACCATCAGTCCTCCACATTTATGGGTTTAACTTTCATAAATTTGATTTTTTCACAGATTTGATATTTTTATAAATACAGTGCATACACAAAAAAAACAAGCAAGTGCACAATACTGGATTCACCCAGGCACTGTGCAGCAAAGTGGCCAGGACTTAAGGAAGAAGCTAATAACACCCTGGTGGACTGTCCTCTTTCTAGCAGAGAACAGATCCCTTGCAAGTACAGGTCCAACATCTGCCCCTCTACCTCAAGTGCTTCTTTCCTGGGAGAACCTTCCCTTTTGGCAGCTCCAATCAGACCGTACAGCTCTTTAAATAGTCCTTCTCCTCCACCAGCCCCTGCCTGGTACCACAAACCCTCTCCAGGCCTCCCCACCCGAGGAAGGAGGGGGCTAGAAATATTCTTGGTTTTTCCACTTTCATGGGGGTCCTGCGCCCCAACCCCTGCAAATATGGAAGGCCAACTGCAGTGGGGGGTTTTCCTCTCCTAGTTTTGTACATGACTGGGCAGTTTTTTCTGCTGTTTGGATACTTATATCATTGCTTTCTGTCCACCCTTCATCCTTTCTTTAACTGAGCAGAGAAAGTTGTGTGCTCTAGCTCACTCTCTCTTTTTTGAAGCTGAACTTGCTCTTGGCTCCAGCTATCCTATGTATAGACCTGTGGAGACATGTACCTTTTAATCATTTCCAACCCATTATTCAGAATGGGAATGAAAGGCAGAGTGAAGAAGGATGAGCCCATCTGCAATGAAATATAATAGACAGCTTTGGTTGGGGGCATTGAAATATCTAGCGTGAAGGAGTTGACAGATCTAATGCAGAATTGTTAGTGAGCTTCAGCAGATGGCCCTGGAAAGCATTTTGAATGTATTAATTTAAATGCACTGTATTCATCATTACATACTCAGAGCAGCTGCATCTATTGAAGTCAGTATTGCTGATTTTTTTTTTAAAAAAACTGCATACTCTGAGTTTTGTTAATTCAGTTGCTGAAGTGACTTTGAATAGCAAAGGAGAAGATGCAGAAATAAAACAAGAGGAGCTGTTCAAGTGTGTTACATGCCAGATTACCTTGCTGGCCAAGCCAAAAATGGTAGTCACTAGGTCTTGTCCTTTCTAGGCAATCTGTTGAAACGCTTGTGAGAGAATGGCTAATAAGTATGCAGATTTGGATACTCTTGTTTAAAGGCCTGTTGAGTGCCTTCAGATAGTAGCTTCCAATGACATTACCTCCTCCCCTTTTGTAAAGGAATGAGCAGGAAGGTGTATGGTTAGTTGGAGGACTGTGTTTCCCTATAAGAACCTGGCTGAGTCCTAAGTTCTTTGTGGGAGGCCTGGGTCTCAGTCCCACCACCTTCCGAAGCGTGTGGCGGGAACCAGAGAGAAGGCCTTCTCAGTGGCTGCTCAGAGACTGTGGAACTCCTTTCCTAAGGAGGCTAGGATGGTTCCCTCCTCGCTCTCTTTCTGCTGCCCAGTGAAAACTTTTTTATTCTGACAGGATTTTAGGGATTGACAGCACTAAGATTGTAATGGTGTGTCGCCTTGTTCATTTTTTAATCTTTCAGTGGAGTTTATGTGGTTTTACTTCCTTGAATTGCTTAAGAGCATTTTAAAATAACTTTCATATGTTTTCTCAGTTTTTGTGTGTGCGTGCGTGTGTTTGTGTATGTGTATCTATATCTATATCTATATCTAGACACACACACACACATCTTGCCACTTCCTCAACAATGGAACTCAAGAAGACTTACAAAATATTAAAACCAATACAAATCCAAATACATACATACATATATACACACACGCAAACACACACACACACGAATGAAATAATAATATATAACAATACACCCATACATATATGAATAAAATAATAATAATGAATAGTTCACAAGTGAGCTGCTCGAAAGCACTTTGAATGTTTTCAAACTCTGGTGCTGGCTAACCCCTTCACCTCCCTTTCTTGAGCAATGTGCTGGGTGAGACAGGTGGCCTGTTGGCTTCTGCTTGAAGGTGGTCTGAACCCATAGTGTTTTGGTTGGGTTCTCACAACATACTGGTGTTGATCTTTAAAGCTCTGTCTAAATCAGTGGTTCTCAAGCTGTCTGATGTGTGGGACCAGCAGTTATTTTCTTCCAGTGTGCCAAGGACTGGCATTAAATTTGTACCCGATGGCTATGGTTGTGTCTTTCCTGGAGACTCACTGTAGACCAGCAGCCAAGATTGGGGACCCAGCACTGGTCTAGAGACTGGCACTTTGAATAGCACTGATCTAAATGACTTGGTGCCAAGTTGGTTAAGTCTGTCACCTGAAGCCATTTTCCTGATGTCCTTGCCAAATAAATGGGTGGCTGCTAACAAAAGAGGCTCGACAGTGCTTCCAGCCCAGCTGGAGTTTTTGGCACCAGGGGAAAACCACTGCTCATGCAGCTGTGGCTGTTGATTTAAAAATGGTAGGAAGAAAATAAAGGGGTTTATCATCCTAGTCTAGAGTTCCCAGATCTCAGGGCTTAGCTTTTCAGGACAAGGGGAGGGGGTGAATCTCAGGGTAAGGATACTACCTTGAAAAGTGTGTGTATAGACATTCTGTACATCTGTTAGATGTGGTGATTTTTATTTGAATGACATACTCTGAGCCTGCGTGCTTGATGTTCAGTGTGTTCTGCAATATCATGTGGTGTCAGAAAGGGTTGTCCCAAGGTCTTTATTGTTGTATGCCTTCAAGTCATTTCCAACTTATAGTGACCCTAAAATGAACCTATCATGGGGTATTCTGAGCGCGAGACTGTATGATGTACCCGAGGTCATTCAGTGGGTTTCCATGGCCAATTGGTGAATTGAATCCTAGTTTCCAGAGTCATAGGCCATTTCCGCACTGGACTGTTATAATGCTATTGTTCCACTTTCAACTTCCTGTGGAATTCTGGGGTTTGTAGTTTCCTGAGGCCCAAGAGCTCTCTGGCTGAGAATTCTAAATACCCCTCCCTAAACTGCAAACCCCAGGATTCCATAAGCTGTAGAGGAGGGAGAGGGCTTGTTTTCTGCCGCTCCAGAGACCAAGACAAGGAGCAATGGATTCAAGCTGCAGGAAAGGAGATTCCACCTGAACCTCAGGAAGAACTTCCTGACAGTCAGGGCTGTCCGGCAGTGGAATATGCTGCCTCGGAGTGTGGTGGAGTCTCCTTCCTTGGAGGTTTTTAAGCAGAGGCTGGATGGCCATCTGTCGAGAGTGCTTTGAGGGTATTCCTGCATGGTAGGGGGTTGGACTGGATGGCCCGTGTGGTCTCTTCCAACTCTACTTTTCTATGATTCTATGAAATGGAATAATAGCACTATAACAGTCCGGTGCAGAACTGACCGTAGTCCTGTGTTCAGACCAGTACCACATGCTGGCTCTCCCCTAGGTCTGAAGTCCTGCAAAGAATCTCAGAGCCCCTGGTGGTCCTGGACTGGCAATGCTATCCTAAACACTCCTTTCCATTCCTTCAGTGTAACAGCAAAAAGTTTGAACACTTTTGTTTTTAGTTCGTGGCAGTTTGTTTTGTCGTCCCAGCTTGACAATCTGTTCTTGATTGTTACTGTAGAGATTTTTAAGATTAAACCAGCTCTTTGTGTCATGGATAATGGAGCAAACCATAGTTATATAAACCACACTTCAGGGTGCAGACATGCTGAAAGAGGGCAGAATATTTGAGCGGGAATATGTGCAAATCAGGGACATTTGTATTCCTAGGAGCTCCCAAGCAGAAAGGCAGTTTGTAATCGAAAAACAAAACATAATGTACCTGAGGGGATCATTGTGTTAAATTTAGTTTCTCAATTAATCATGCAGATTACCACAGGCTTCAGTCATTTTTTTTTCTTACTGTAAAATGTCGGAACCTATTTTTAAAGTAGGTGTGAAATCTGAGTCTGCACATAAAAATAAATTTGCAGAGATGGTGTCCCTAAAGGGCATGGGAGCAGGATTACCTTTGTTTCCTTCAGTTTTGGATAATGCTGCATGCTTGCAGTGGCTGGGTGCTGATGCCCTAAATTGATTAAGGTTAAATAAGTAATGATTGATTCCTTAAATATTGTTTACCTAATATGTGCCGTCTTCTAAGTATGTCAGTCCCTTTCCCCAAGCTAAAAATAGTTGAAGGAAAATATTTATTTGTGGAAAAAAATCAGTAAAACACATTTTGATTTGAAAGTTTTACTTAGGAAAGGAATATATGGATATATATTGCGGCATGATGAGTCAATGTTTTTATTTTGTTTGTTTGTTTAAATGAAAGCATTGAAAACGGCAGTTGGCCCTCTGCATTTGCTAGGGTTAGGGGCACAGTACCCCGGCAAAAGTGAAAAAAATCGTAAATATTAAAGTGTATGTCTGTGGAAAGTGGGCCAAGGTGTGGTGGGGAGAGCGGGCACCCAGGGTCCCAATGGAAAGGAGAGAGAGGAGGGTGGGTCAGCATGGTGACCCTATGTTTCTTCTCTTTCACCCATTTTCTACCTTGGTTTTGGGGAGGCATGAGTAGAGGGTTTTTGGTGCATTCTCAGCTGACAGTGACTGGTGGAGGAGGAGAAGGTCCTGGGGTGGGTTTTTAAAGGCCTGTGCAGCCTGGTCAGAGGTGAAGAGGGGGAATATTTGCCCAGAAAGGAAATGCCTGAGGTGGGGGGCAGGGGCTGGAGAAGAAATTGGCAAATAATCTAATTGGGGAATGTTAAACCCGCAAATGTGGAGGACAAACTGCAGTTAGTTTAGGATGTGTGCACACTGCACAATTGTAGCATTTGGATACCACTTGAATTGCCATGGTTCCATTCTGTGAAATCCTGGGATTTGTAGTTAGGTAACGAGTACTTGGAATTCTGCACCAGGAAGATCTAGCACTGTATTTTAGAGAACAGTGCCTCACCAAACTGTAAACTCCATGTTTTCGTAGGAGAGAGCCATGGCAGTTAAAGTGACATCAAACTCCTACAGTTTTGAAGTCTGAATATGTCCACACTCAGAGAGTTGTGCATTCAAGAAATTGATTTATTTGTTAGGTATAGTATCCTGAAAAAAATTAATGAAAGCTGAGGAACCAACCCTTTGGCTGATATCCTGTCTATTTATTATTGGTTTATTTTATGTAACAATGAGCATTTCAGAATAGAAAACTGGACACGCACACACACGCACACACACACACACACACCAGTACTGGAAAACTTCTTGCCCAAAATCACTGCTTTTGGTATACAAAACTCAAATTTGACTGAGACGCCTGAGTTCCGGCTGCAGAAACAGTAATTTTAGTTGGTGCTGTGGTATTCTACCCTTAGTAGCGCCGCTACTCTGTACATCTTTTGCTAGAGGAGTCAAGTTTTCTGCAGAACTATGCCAGCTTAGACTTTTTTTGGCTTTTCTCATTGTAGTTCCATGAGCTTTAAAAAGGACCTGATTGTACTCTCTTTCCATCTCTTTTTTCCATCTTTGGAGAGTAGCACAAATGACATTTTACAGAAATGATCGCTGCTGTGGTGTGCCTGGGCCTAGATCCAGGTCTACTACAATATCTATGATTTAAAAAGAAAAAAGATAGTTGAAGTAAGTTCTACCATATTTCTTAAGACTTTTTAGTGACATACTGCCATTTACGCTCCAGCAGTAGCAGAATGAAACCCTTCTGTGCTGAAGTATTGCTGTGGGTGCTGACTGGGAAGTAGGTCTACTTTGTCTGTGGTCACCTCCTTCTCAGGCTTGTTTGATGGGAAACTAGGGCAGGGCCTTCTTGGTGGCTGCTCTGAGACTTTGGAACTCCCCCGGGAAGGCTAGGGTGACTTGTATCTAACTGTCCTTTGGCTGATAATTGAAAACTTTTCCAACAGGCTTTGAGGAATTAATCACAGTATTTTTTTTAATAGTGTAATGTCTTGCTGATTTTAATCTTCTATTTTAATGAATTGTTGAATAGCTGGAATTTTGTAAATTGTTTACTTGCATTTTAGAGTAAATTTTATATATTTTATATGATGTTTTTGTATGCATTTGAATATTTATTAATATTAATATTTTTTAATCCTCCTTGAATCCCGGTATTGGGGAAGAGGTGAGGTGTAAATGAGTAAAGAACCAGCTTCGTATGGTGATTTGAGGGTTGGACCAAGCCTCCAATTGACGGGGTTCAAATCCCTGCTCTGCAACAGAAACCCACGGTGTAACCCCTGGGCAAGTCACAGTCCCTAGCCTCAAAAGAAAGCAATGGTAAACCTCCTCTAAAGAAATCCGGCCAAGAAAACTCTATGATACAATCACCAAAAGTCTGAGTTGATTTGAAAGCACCTAATAATAATAACAAGAGTAACAACAATGTCTTATTTTCATCTGTTAGGCTGTAGCATGAAGTGTGTTTGATATTAAACAATACAGTTGGCCCTCGCTATCCACAGATTCTGTATCCACAGATTCAACCAACAATGGCTTAAAAGTATTGCCCTCCCAAAAAAGGCAACCGCCCCCCCAAAAGCAGATTTTGTTTGCCATTTTATATGAGGAACACTATTTTACTACACCATTGTACGTATAGGACTTGAGCATCCACGAATTTTGATATCCTCGGTGTGTGTGTGTCCTGGAACCAAACCTTAGCAGATACTGAGGGCCCACTGTACTGCCAGTTCCTATTTGCCAAATGGAATAGGAAGATCGCTCATTGTTAAACGTTATTTTTATTTTACATGCCAATGAAAATAAAAACAGGGAGTGCAGCATAGCTATTCTGAAAATGAATTTGCTTTACGAAATAGTCCTGTTTTGCTCCCAATGTTTGTATTTTAACAGTTAGTTAATATATCAGGCTGTTGGAATGCTTGCTGATTGGGTGGAGGAGGAAGAGAGGAATTCAGGTAAAAATCAAGTGAGTAGAAAGCCTGAGTCCTGACTGTAGTAATAATTTCCAAAGGGCTAGGGCTGACTGATTTTTTAAAGATTCTGTACGATTTCTTTCTTATGCTTGCAAAATGGTGTGCGCCCTTACCTTCTGTGGGTATTTGATGGGAGTTGCTGGTATTCATGCCATTGAAAATCAAGTGTAATTTTGTTGAGAAGAATATGTCTCAGAGATGTAAAGATGACTAGAATGGAAGTTGTGCACTTGCCTAGTCTTCCCTTGATGCTCTTTCATTAGTTAAGTATCTCAGAGATCCATTTACATTAATTTATCATGGGAATTGTAAGCAAATGTAAACGGTATGGCCTCAGCGTTAAAAATCGCTTAATGAGGAGTCAGTGTGATTTGATTTGAAATGTAAACTCCCTGGGCAGGATGTTGTGAAAATTTAAGGACAGTCTTCATTATACATGGTTGGAAACCGCAATAATCCTGGAGAGCTAAGTCTTGCTGAGTGTGCTGATTTTTTCCCTCTTTACCTTTGAAAATAATTCCGCATTGCAGGAGCATGATAATAAGGGCCAGAATGCTCTGGTTCACATATACTGGGGACATGTGCGTTTAATTGGGTAAGCGGTGTATAATGAAGCGTCCTTGCTTGCAGGTGATGCATCACGGCACTACTGGGCTTGTCAGCTTTGCATTCTTGAGACCTGTCTCTATTCCTCTCCTTCAGCGAAGGTGAAGATAAAAACCCTCAGATTTCCTGATTGTATGACTGAAGACGTTCCATTCTTTTACCAAGAATTTATTTGATGAGATAGCAGTTGCATGAGAAGGCATGGGTTTCTTCATTTGTGGCGGCATTTGTTTTAATAGGATAAAATGGACTTAAATGCTGGATGGGGTTATGCTCCCCTTGAAGGCAAAGGTCTGCAGCTTGGATATACTTCTGATTCAGTCTTTAAACTGGAAGCTTATCTGAAGGACTATATTCGCCCAAAAGAGCCTGCCCAGGTTTTAGAATCTTCAGGAGAGCCTCGTCTTTCTTTTCCACCACCCTCACAGGTACATCTTGCGGGGACACAGAAGAGAGCCCTTGCAGTGGATGCACCCAGGCTCTGAAACTCCTTTATTTAGGTTGGAGCCCTCCTTGTTGTCCCTCCATAGATAGGTGAAGACTTTTTTTTTCCAGCAAGCTTTTGAGGACTGATGCTTTATGAAGAAATGGCCTTTAATAACATACTGTATTGTCTCTATTGCTTGGATTTTCCTCCCTTTTTAAAAGGAAATGTTTCTAAATTGTTTTTAATTCTATTGATAGTTTAATGTTATTTTAACTTTTATAAGCTGTGAACTTTTAGCTGTACTTGTTTTAGCTTTTGTAAGTTGCCTTGAATAAGCTGGGAGGAAGGTGGCAAATAAACTTAATTTGCAGTAGTCAAAAGGAGAGTATGAATGAAAAATACATTCATTTGAACTTTATGTTTCTGGGTATTCTTAAGAGGGATTTTGCTGATTTTTGCCTTTGTGTTAAATTCATTTTCTTGAAGAGAAATGTTGCTTCATGCTTTATATGGCAGCCTGAAACCATAAAGATGAGGTAGGAGGAAGAGGACTATTATATCTTCAGACGGTGGAAATGTGGCAGAAAGTCATGACTAACTAGAATTCTTTTGTACATGTCCCTGAGAGGTGGGAGTACACGTGATTCTTTTAGATGCATGTTTTACTGAGGTAAAAAGTGGTGTCCTCAGCCAGATCAAGAGGCATATGCACATTATGATTTGCCACTCACCAGGATTAGGAGCTTCTGATTGTTTTGCATGGAGAAGGAGGAAGTGTGTAAACTGAATGCTAAGACTAAACAGTTCATCCATTCTAAAGTTGCAGTGTATACATTGAAAGGCAAAAGAAAAGGCTAAAGCGGATGGCCAGAGACACATATTTAAGTTATAATGACTTCAATTGTGCAATACCATTATTATTGTTGTTATTTGAACTTCATTTATGCCCTACCTTCCCTGAAAATTTGGACTCAGGGTGACTTATGACTACTAAATATTTAAAGCATACAAAGTAAACATTAAAATGAAACAAAGCCAGGTTTAAAACATACAGTTAAAAAGTTTAAAATACAATAAATCAAAATAGTACACCATGCTCCTAAACGCCCTTGCTTTAAAAACTTCCCATTCTCAAAAGGCTGTCAAAATAAAATTAAAAACCAAACAAATTTGCCAATGGAAAGACAGCAAGGGGTGTACCATCCTGATCTCTCTAAGAAGTCGGTTCCAGAGCGTAGGGTGGTTTAATGTGGAGTAGCTTCAGTGGCTTTTAGATAGGAGAGAGCAATGATCTTTTGTTGTTGTTGTTGTTGTTGTTGTAAACTTGTTTGAACTTAGACTTTTTTTCATTTTGTCCCTGCCCACTCCCAGGTCCATGTATGCACCATATTGATTGACAGTCCACAGAAGAAAATTAGTTTACCAGAAAGTGGCCATCAAGAATTTGTGATGATAAAATGATTTGTACTGCTGTGAAACAAAAGGTAAGTGTCTTTTGGCCATGGAATTGTTTTTCCTGCTGCTTGATAGCTGAAAACCATCTGCTTGCTGACATCCTATTAGTGACATGTGCAGGTGTAATTGAACATTATGCCTGCATCTGTGCTTTCCTGGTCATGGCAGATGAAGGAATCTGCTGCCTTCATTTGCTACAACTCTCTCTGCAGGCTACCTGCCTGTCTGCAAGCTACCTGGATGCTCCTCCTCACAGCCATTTAGTGGCTGGGGCAGGGCAGCCAACGGGCTGTTTCTTCAGCTGCTTGTAAGAGATTAAAAAGGGATTCCCCTGTTCCTCCCAGGTATCCTCCAGAGTCTAGGAGGAGGACATCATCTTCTTTGAGCTGGCTGTAGTAACAGCTGCTGCTGGCTTCTCAGCTAGCTTTCCAGCTGTCCCTTGTCTTTTTCCGGTTCTCTCTTGGCCACTGAACTGCTGTGCCCAGCTTCTAGACAGGCAGATCAGCCATGGGCGGGGAGGGGACAAGACTTAAATAGGCCTGGCAGATCTTTTATGATCTGCTTGTGCAAGGCAGGATCTTGGCCTGTGTTGCACTTCAGTCTGGTTAGAGCATACCAAAAAAATTGATAAATTTCCTGCATAGAGAAGAAGCAAAAATGTTAACAGGTGGTGTGTGGTGGAACTGTTCAATTAGCAGTTAATTTTTCTTCTACCAAGGTGAAAACTGTCTGATCTGTTAGTGGTAAATCAAATGAGTAGAGAGTTATAGTACCTCAGTAAGCTACAAATCCCAGGATTCTGTAGGATGTAGCCATGTCAGGTAGAGTGGTGTCAAAGGCTGCTAATTGTGTCATGTGAAATAGACCATACTAAAATCTTTAAAATGCATTTTATGTGAAATATTCTAGATTATTATATAAAATACTTCAAACTTGATGCAAAAATTAATGGTCATCTTTTTCTTTGGAGTACTACATGGCAAGGGGTTGAACCGGATGGCCCCTGAGGTCTGTTCCAGCTCTGTGGTTCTTTGATTCTGTGACTGATGAGCAGAAACGTTTTTGAAGTGTTGCTGTCTGTTTAGTTCATTCTTATAGAAGCAATAACTAGAAACTTCTTCATCCAGAAATGGTGCAGACAGCTCTTAGAAAACTTTTGAATTTGATTTTTGGTATCTGGTTGGATTTTAAAAAATCTCTTCTTACACAGGGAGAAGTACTCCTGTGGCTTCAGTTAAAGAATTAGAAGCTAAGAAACATCAGTAGTCTTACACTGTTGTAAGTATGAAGAGAAGAGGTTAAGCTTGAAACGCTGTTAATGCTTGCCAAATGGGTTTTTAGGTCTCTCAATGAAAATTCTTTGGAGGAGGAGCTGCTTGTAGCAGTTCCTTCAATCTACAATAGGACTTTTCAAAAGGTTTTTTTTTCCTTTAAAAACCGGAACATGACTTGCTGAAGTGATCCTTTGCATTGAGAAGCAGATTTTCTCCTCTTTTTTTTTTAAATCTTTGATTTGTAGTGTTAGAATACAAAAGTGCCATTTCAGTGATACACTATAACTCTTAAGATACTTTAGGGAAAAAAGAAAAAGAAGAGAAAGATACTTTTTCCCTGATATATTCTGGAATTAAAAATTAACCCAGTCCAGTGTAGGAATGAATTGTTGCAGCTGGTGCTGGAAATTGCCAGAAAATAATTTGGGACAACAGAAATGCCATGCGTCTATTTTCAAAATTCCCAAAAATTACAGGAACAAACGTGGTGAACACATTTCTCCTTCTAGTGGACCCCATGTACATATACTAAGTATTTATAACGTGTATATATATATGTATATTACTGAATATGAAGTTAGTCTCACTTTAATTACATTTACTGTGTTTGTTAGCAGGTCTTTTCATCTCTCAACAAGTGAAGGCTGATTGTGAACTTCTGCCTGTTCTTGAAGGCACTTCTGGTGAAGAAAAATCCTTCCTTTATTACCATAGAGAAAATGAAGAACCATCACTCTCCTTCTGCTCTAGCTTCTTAAGATAAAATTTGACATGTGAAACTTGTAGGAGAAAAAAGATTGTCTTGCCCTTATGGAGCAACCAAGATGTATAGCTGATGTTTTGTAGAAACAGTGTCAACTGTGCCAATTTGTTGCTCACAGTTTTTGCGCTCTACAAATGTTTGTCCATACAGATACTAAAGGCTCTTCCAACTGATAGTTAGCCTTCTTTACAATATCTAGTTGGGGAACTGACTATTCCCGATGTTGAATTTGGAAAAGCAAACAGATTGATAATGTCCTTTGAACAAACTGATCTTGCTGTATGAAAGATCCTGGCAAAATAATCAGGATGTTATGTGTGTGCTAAAAGAAAGAATAACTTCTCAATAGAAAATAAAAGGCTTGGGAAATTCCCCAGAATGGAATATTCTCCTGAAAGGGGCCAGTTCATAGATAGCCATCTTGATGTCTCTATTTAGGCAGCTGATGCACAGCAGCTAATAGTCATTTTTGTCCACTGTGCTTGAGTGCATCCTCCCTTTTAAAATCAAAGTGAATGAACAAAATAATCTGTGTGTATCAATCTGCCTAAAGGCTGGAAAAAAGAAATGTTGCTGTAAGATGTTGCTTTTCTAGCAAGTCCTTTCCCAAAAGGGTGAAGCCTTGAGGACTTAAAAGCGAGCCCAGATTCCGTGGCATTTACTTGGCATCCCAGGCACCTTGGGGGATTCAGCAGCAAAAGGAGTAATAGCCTTCTCCAAGTCAGTCTCTTACCCAAAGGGAACAACAGCAAGTATGAAGATAGATGTACTATTTTTCACCACTTAGATGAACAAAGAGTAGACACGCTCAGGAAGGGCTTCTTCACTAGTTTCCTAGTGGGTGTAATCCACAGTTAAGGTGGACATTGTAATTTTAACATGTTTACAGATAACTCTTTTTCTCTGCTGTGTGTGATTTATACATGACATGACATTTCCTTTTAGTGAGGGATAATAGCTGTCTTTCACCACAGTTTGCCAGGATGGGTAGTTTCTTCATGGAAAAAAAAGAGTAATGTACCTTATGCTGGATCAGGAGCCCTTAGTAGTGCACCTTACTTAGATTATTAAAATGTGAATGCCACCTCTTTTAAAAATCCTAAATCTGGGTTAAAAATTGAATAACATGGTAATGGTCAGTTACAGCAAACCAGACTTGGAATACTATTTAATGGTGTGGTTAGAATTTGCAAAGGGATGATTTTCTGTGAGGGAATGCAGTAATGCTCAGTTGGAGAGCTGATTTCCTGTTCCAGGATTTTAAAATTGGTTTTAATAAGAGGAGCGTGCCAGTCAAAGCACTTGTATGATGTCACCACTTCTCATCTAATTTAACTTTTACATGACAAATAGATGCACGGAAAATACTTAACATAATTTTATTCTGCTGTTTTCCTTCATTGCAAATCAACTTGGGGAAAAAAAGGAATGTTTAAGGGAACACTATCAAGTTGGTAAAAATGTAAATCAGTAAATAGTCAGGTCTATGAATGTCTGGTCAACTGATGAGCTTGTTATTCAGTTTAACTTTGAAGTTCAGTGGAATCTCAAGTCAGATGGAAGTTCCAAATATGAAGTAGTTGCATATCCTTTTAGAAGGTTCTGAAAGAATACCTAATAAATTGATCAAGATCTGTGATGTAGCTCCAAACATCTTAATGAAATAGTTTTCTTCAAAACTGACCCCCGGAATTTAAAAGGCATCTAGCATGGTGATGGTTGACCAGTCTGTAGATTTTTTTGTTTGTTGTCTTAGTTACTTGCACCTCAGAAATGTCATTTGTAAAAGAGTATGACAGCATGTGTTACTTGGATTTCTCGCATGACCAAAATGGATGTAAGCAAGAGCAGCCGCACCAGTCACATAAAAGTCCAGCAGATAAATTTGTCCCTCAGCCCTCTTTCCCACTTAAATGTCTTTCTAGCCATGTACTCATTTAAACTCAATAGGACTATGTTAGAAGTGAGTTTAAAGTTGACCTGGAGAGACGAGTCTACTGTAGATGTCCAGGAGATCCTATTGCAGTACTTATCCTGTAGCATATTCTTAACAGTACTGTGCAAAGGCAATGCTGCCTTACTCTGTGGTTTTACATATTGAATTGCATCTGTTTTTCCTCACTGGCAGGAAGTCTTTCCCATATGGAAGATGAAACAAATACGGGGCACGTGCAATAGTATAATATATACATATAAATATATTTTAATACTTGTGGACAAATGTTACAAGTTGTTTGAGAACAACAAAATCACCAATGTCTTCCATTTTGAGATGTGTATAGTTCCATAAGCATTAGTGCTTTGTAGCAAAACTGTAGTGCCATTTTAGGATTGGTGCATGAGCCTATTAGTATTTTTTTTTAAACAATTTCAGAGTGACAAATTAATAGTGCTGATGGTGTAACTCATAAATTGGTACAGTTATGGTCGTGGATTAAAGATGCAGTGTCCTTTCTAGGCAATGGTAGCAGAAAGTCAGTAGTAGGTTGCTTGCCAGTAACAACCTCCATGCAGCCAGTTACATTTTAGGAAAAAGAAACTGCAAGTAAAACCAAGACAGTAGTGACAGAATGGTGAACAAAGCCCTTTCTGAGCAAATAATTTGCTGTTAACAGGAAAAATAACTGATCAGCTGGACTTGTAAAGTTTTAGCAATGACTAGTTAACATATGGATAGTCTCTCCCTCAGCAAGTTCTCCATTAATATATGACTGTGCTTCCCATTGAGAAGGATTGGCATGCTTTGAATTAGTTAACAAGTGATTGCATATATATCCTTAACTACCCTTGTAGTGAGGCATCAGTGTAGCTTTGGTTCAAAACAGGCATCTTGCAAAATGGGGAATGTTAGAAATGGTTTTACCATTACTGCTATTCAAGATAGATACTAAATGATTAATCATGTCCATTGTTAAAACAAATAATGTTACATTTTTGCTCACAGAAATATGTAGGAAAAGGAGTTTTTGGAGTTTGAGCTATTGGATCACATTTGTTTCTTGCAGTCCAAATACCATTACTTCTGTACTGTAGTTACTGATTATCCTAGGATGTCTACCATCCTTTTGTCTGACAAAACTACTGTAATAAGTGATGATCAATTTCTTTTAGGTTCAGGCGAGTCAGTTTGCTCACTTTTAAGTCATATATTCAGTAGATCTGCAATTTAGACTGTTTTGTTTCATGCATTATGTGTAGTTTATGTAACAGAAGCACTACTTTTAGCTTACAGAGGATACTGCATTTTTTTTCTTGGTCTTTTCTATAAACAGCCAACCTTGGTGAGAGAAGGGATGATTTTGCTTTTGAGTTGCTTATTGTCTAAAATTCAAAGGAACTATTTAGACCATCTGCGGAAGAAGAGATCTTGTGAAATTAGTAGCATGCTTAAAGGTCTCTGCCCATTCTCTCGTGTAGATTGGGAAGGTGGGCTGTTTACAGAGGAGCTGTGAGAACCTGAGCTCTGTCCAAGTTCTTTTGTGAACAAATGTTATCTGTACCATTGAGAGAAGTAGTTTTAGCGCTTGGGAGAATCAGTCGATGGAAAAATACCTCTGAAACTGGAATGCAAAATAGCACAGTATGTAGGGGGAAGAATCCCTAATGCAAATAAAGCCATAAGATGACTTAATAAATAGAACTTTAGTAGCAATAACTGTTTGCATGTAATAGGAACTAACTTGCATTAGCAAGCATTGTACAGTAGAATAAATGGTACTAACCAAATAGGTTTGTGATGCTCTGTGTTGCAGGGAGTTGCCTGACAAGATGAGTTTCTTTCTTAAAAAAGGTGAAATATTCCTCTCCTCAAAGGAACACGTGGCATGAATGCTCCAGAGTTGGGTCAGGTTTAAGGCAGAATTTTGATTTTACAGATTTGTGCAAATGGGAAGGACATTTGTTATGCTTGAAGAAGTGATGAACTCTTATCCTCCTTGTAGCACAAGGTGGATATGCACCTCTGGGGTGCAAGGGAGCTCTTCCAGAATTGGGAGCAGGCATAGTATCAGAGTCACACTACATAATTATAGCATTTTGATACCACTTTAACTGCCGTGACATTTGTAGCTTTGTGAGGAATTTAGACTTCCCTGGCAGAGGGCTCTAGTGCCTCACCAAACTATAAATCTCAGGTTTCCACAGGATGCACCTCTAGCATTTTAAGTGGTATAAAAATGCTAGACCTGTGCAGTGTGAAAAATAGCCAAGTCTATCCAGTCATGTAATTTATAAAATTTGATTGTGGAAGCTTGTTGCTGTTATTTGAGACTGGTTAGCTGTGTCAGATATTCTGAGGAATTCTAGCAAATACAGACCATCCAGATATGTCTATCAAGAGTTGTACATGTCTCTTAGAGATGTGCTTCACCTTTTTCTTTTTCTTTAACTTGTGGATATGTGTCTTGGTTTCACTTTTTCGTAGTTCTACACAGACACTTTTGGACTTGAAAAGGGAAGAGTGAGATTCAGTTGAGTATGCCTAGCAATCTTTTACCCCCACCACTCTAGAGAGTACAGTTAATACCTCTTTAAAATGCAGCTTGCACTAACCTTGTATACGTGTGCATACTGAAGACCAAGGAAACTGTAAGTCTAATACATAAATCTGCCTTAAGCAGTATTCAGCTGAAGAATATAGGCCAGATTCACCCTGCAAAGTTGAGATGTGTGCTTGAAGAACGTGGTTCTACATTTGTTTCTGTTCTTAATAATAATACATCCATTGTCTACCAGCAGTTTGATTAATACAGCCTTGTGTTAAGGTGAATAGTGGAAGGTCCTGTTTTAAAATCAGAATGCACATGTATTCTGTATGAAGCCTTGCTTATTCGTACTGGAAAGTGAAAGCAGTGGTTTCCAAAATAATGTTTGGAAACTGAATTAATGAGAGAGATATCTATATGTGTGTAAAGATATTTGGTAGTATGTTTTCATTCAGTTACCAAAAACTTGGTAATATGTTTTCCTCACACAGAATATGTAAGAGACCTTTTGTGCTTTCTTTGCAAATAGATATTCCAGGGCTAGGTTAGCTAAGGAAATTATTTGCAGCAAGTTTGTTGTGACCAGATGTGGGTAGAAAGTTAGTCACCTCATGTTTATGTCAGTAGAACTTGCATTGCTCTAAATCTTACAAGCATCTGGCTTGCAAATATTTTTCACAGCAAAACTGGTGCTAGGCATAGCAGTGTTGTTGCCCAATTTAGCACAAAATGAAGCATCAGCTTAGTATTTTGATCGTGAGAGAGTGGGCCTCAGGACAGTTGCAAGATCTGCTGTTTTGGCTAGGGTGCCATTTAGGAAATTCTAATTAAGATCTGGTTGATTTCTCAAAGATGCACTTGGCTATCAACTACAGGCTCACAGTATAAAGCAATGTAATCTAGATTTGTAGAAGTGACAAGCATATACCCAATGAGCTGTGTCCCAAGCTCTTGCTAGTCTAGCACTGAAATGAATATCCTTAAATAATGGGAGAAGAGGGTCTTCAGATGTCCTGTGGTGTGCGTGTTTCCCTTTCTTCTTTGCAGTGTAATGATTCTCTTTTTAGCCCTTAGTCAACTGAAGAGCAGGATTTCATTAAAAGTACATCAGTGCTGTTCTTGTTCGTGACGTACACAAGCAACTCCATCTTACATCTGCTTACAGCAGTTTTTTCGTCACTGTGGAGATCGATATTCTGTTCCACCCTCCACAATGAACAATGTGCCCCTCCCAGGACTCAAAAGTTTTGCTATGATGGCCCCGCTGAATGGCCGTTCCATGGTTCATGGAGAGCATGAGGCATTGGAGGAGTGTTTGACTATGCCCCGTAGCCAGGTGCAGACTTATGACATCGTCTACTGAGGGTCTCCAATCTCTTTTCTGCTGCTATGATCTCCCTCCTGATTAAATAATAATTAAAGAATAATTACAATTATAACAAGAACAAGAAAAGCAGCACTGAACATCACAAAATTTTGGTTGCACTGAGATTGTTTGAGATAAATAATGTTGAACTTTAAATTCTGTTTCCATTTGGTTGTAAAACAGAGCAAAACAGTTCCCATGCTGAATGGCCGTTCCAGGGAGCTATCACAGCAAAACTGGGTCCTGGATTTGGTAAGATGGGAGCTGTAGTAGCTGTCTGTCTGCAGACCTTTTACATTACACTGGGCAATGCTGCATCTTGGCCGGAACTTGCTTTTTAAAAACTCTCTCAGTCCTTCTGGTGAAATGATTCTGGCCTAACTTCACCAGTCTGTGGTGAATCTCCCTTTTCCTACTTCTTCCTTTCATACTAATTTCCCCTCTTTCTCTTTGCTTTGCAAAGAGTGGGAATTGAAGCACAATATTGACAAAGAATACAAAGGTGCCAGTCAATTTGTATTATAAGTAAGCTCCCAGTTTACAGATGGCAAGCTTGCAACTGGTGGTTCCTGGGATGTTGCAACCGGGATTTGGAAGGGTCAAGCTGAACTTTTGTTTGTCATACCATCAGTGGGTGAGTGAATGCAGGGGGATTTACCGTGTCTCTGCATATAGAGAGGCAGTGAGATCTCTGAAATGCGAGGAAGTGCCCTGCAATGTGAGGCACCCAAGGAAGACTGCAGGAAGAAGAACGTATTAGGCGCTGCTTTACAGAGTGAGGAAAATAAGGTCTCTTTTGTGCCATGCAATTTTGGCACTACGATTCCACTTTCTACCACCATGACTGCGTCCTGTGGACTTTTGGGATAAATATTTTGGGTGAAGCATTAAAGGTCTCTGGCTGAGAATGCTAAGTGTCCCTCCCTAAATTGCAAGCCACAGAATTCAGCAGAATGGAATCAGGCAGCGCAAGTGGAATCATAGTGCTATAATTGTGCCTTGTAGCTGAAATCTGGAAAGTAAAGGAATAATAAGTGAGAACATACTGCATCTTGAGAGATAGGGCTTCTAGGGTGAAGATTATCCACACACCAAGAGGAGATGGAAGTGTTTCAAATGTGAAATTGACTTTATTGTTGGGAGGGGGATAGAGGAGATGGATAGAGTGGAAACTGAGTTGGTTTTGATTGTTGGTTTTAGGTAGATTTGTTAAAGTTTCCAAGTCACAGCACAATGAACATTCCACAAGGCTTAGCATTTCTTAAGGACTGGATATTGCTGCAACTTACTCACTTGTTCCTCCGTGCAAACATTCATAGAACACTTGAAAAACCGTCAGGGTTGGGAAGCCCTCAGCGTTGAACACCTGCATGGAAAAATGACAGTGGCACAAGCACACAGGCGCGCAAACCGTCTTTTATAGAGCTAGTATTCTAATTATGCATGATTGAGATGTCTAGTGTTATAGTTATTACCAGTAAATTGATATATGCATTTATACATTATGAAGCAATAGGAACTAATATACCAATAGCTTGAACTTAACTGCTTTGATTCTTGGATTTTTCTTTTTTTTAGAGAACATGCTGCCTCTTGACTAAAAGGGGCAGAGCATATAAATAAGGGAAGAAGCATGACGCCAAAACTGTGTGTTGGAAAGAAAAATCAGCTGAATGAGCCCTTTTTAACCTCTTACCAGGTTCACTGTGGTCCCTTGGCCCTGCATTATATGAACATGGTTGGTGGCAAGATGGGTTTCTTGTACAAATAGAAAGGTGCAGAGTTTCAGAGTGCAGAAAAGGCAGTAGGGAAAGCCAAATAGAGGGGTGGGGGGATCTAAGAGGACTTTTGATGATTCTTTAGGTAGTAGAGAGAAAGAACTGTGTTGGAGCAAATAAATGGAGCAAATGAAATCAGTAAGCAGTCCACACCCTTCAGGTATTGAATTGTTTCAAGGACAGGTGTGTTTTTCAGGTATCTTTCACCACTTAGGCAGCTATACAAAGAGGAACTGGTTCCAAACCAGCAATAATGGTACCTAACAAAAATCTGTAAATGGGAAAAGGGTGCTGGACAGACACACACACACTCTCTCAACACAAATTGTTTCTAAATCAGAGGGGCATTTTTGATCAGCTAGAGATCTAATGGCAGCATTCTCTCCTTTCCCCCCTTCTCTGTGTTTTGTTCCAATTAAGAAAATGCTGAGCATTGAAAATGGGGTGCGTTTAATGGAAATTACTTAATGATTAGTGTTACAGGCAAAACATTAGACAAGAATAGACTTTGTTGCACAGCCTGCTTGGAAATTTTTCTTCATGTGAACCTTGAATTTAGAATTCCTGTGAATTGCATTCTGGCTGCACTCATTTCTGAAGGAAAACTTTAGCTAATATGAACAGTTCTTTATGATACAGTTTACCTTTTCCTTGCCTATGAAACTATGTTAAAGCATGCCTCTTTCTTTTCGTGGGCGTATGTGTTGCAGAGGCCATATTTATACTGCCATTTTCAGTAATGAGTAGCTGCCAAGTAGATGCATTTATTAAGAGTTCTGAACAGACTTGTCATATTGACTTAAACTTGACTGCCCCTCTGATTTCATGTTGACAGGCTAAATAAAATAGATTTTTAATTTTCTCTAAATTCCTCCTTCCCTTGTTGGTTATATGAATTTGCTGGTAGCATCAACTCAAGGGTGGGATTTAGGCCAGTGCTATTTACAGTGTCTCGCTTAATAGAATAGACTACTCTATAGAGTGTTTTTAAAATGTGTGTGGGAGGGGTATACTGAAAATAGAACAGTAGTAAAGTCTAGACCCTGGAAAAACATACAAGAATTTTGCCTCAATTGTAGAAATAGCATTCGTTGGTGTGTTTCACCTGGACAGCTAGAAGAGCCGAGGAAGGTATATGCTACACTTATATTATACTCCATTGCACAGATAGTGTAACAGTACAAATAATCTTACCCCTGTATATATTGGAAGGCAGCTTGCTTTTTATATCTATGCATCTTTGGGGGAGGGGAAGAGGGGTATTAAATTGATTCTTTTGACACTGTAAACAGTTACTCAACAATGAACTTGGAAACTCTGCACCTGTATACGATTTTTTTAGCAATAAAGCAGCATGGGCTGAGAATGCACTGAAATGTCATTGTGTTATTTATTTGAGGAATGAAATTTTGTAACGTAATTCTCTTATGTCTCTAGTTTGACTGTTGTTACTTCCTAATATTGTTACAGGGGTATGGCTGTTGGATGGGGGAATGAGGGCAGTGCCCTCCCTCATAAGAATCAGCCCTGTCCCAAATGATATTTTCTTTCAGTCCCAAAATTTCTAGCATTGTAGTATTTTGAAACTTCACATGAACATTTTGATCTACAGTTTAGGCATCCAGTAAGAAGGGGCAAGCAGAATTACCAAAGGAAAGCAAATATATACACATATAAGAGCTCTTGTGTCAATTGTGTTTCATTCCCTGCAATACTAGAAATTTGGAAGCTGAAGGAAAAGTGGAGGGAGGGAGAATTCTTATTTGGAAGAACCATGCCGCTATTTTGCACCCTCCTATAGCTACGCCCCTTGATCATTGCTTCCTTATGGATATCTGTTGGGTTACTAGTCACATATTGTTAATGCTCATTTGCGAATTCTTCTTAGGGCATTGCAAAAATGCCAGGCTTCACAAAATTGTGTATTAGGAATGTAAATATAGGAACTTGGATAGCATTCTTCACAGATACCCATAATGGCACTGCCTGTGAACAACCATGGTGAAAAGCCTCTGAATTTATGGTGGCATGTTTCCCAACACACCTTTTCTGAGAACCTGTATGGCAGAGCGTAACATAGTAGTTCCACTTGTGGAACTCCGTTGCATTTCTCCACCCTACCTGCTTCCCAGATCCACCATTCAGCTGCTGAATGGCCATTCAATGACTGGTAGAGAATGGTGAAAAATCTAAGAAGCCATCTGACCATGACTCTATAGCCAGACACTAACCATTAATTTCTGATGAGATCTTCTGGAGGTCTTTCATTTGGATGATTAATCATTCTGTGTCTGCCTTTGGGGACATAGCCATATACTTTCTGATCAACCACACCTTGCTCTGAATGGCCATCGGAGGGAAAGTTAAAACCAGTGTGATTCTAGGCTGCATTAATATGAGTATAGTGTTTGTGATGAACAATATGTTGGTCTCCTGCTTCATTTCTTGGTTCTAGGCCAAATTGTCCTAAAATCTTTAATTCAACTATTTCCTACTTTTGCATTCCAGTCAGCTGTGATTAAAAAGAAGTCCTGTTTTGGTGTGTGGTCAATTTCCTCCTGAACTCCAACACAGAATCTTTCTGTTTCTTCTTCTTCTTCTTCCTCTATAGTTGGAGCATAAACTTGGATGATGTTTATATTGATGGGTTCTCCTTGAAGGCTCATTGATATGACTTGGTCAGCCTTTGCATTATATCCTTTGACTGCAGTTGCTACATCTCTCCTCACTATAAATGTCACCCCATTACCTGACTCAAAATATCCCATTCCTGTCCCCTTTAGCTCACTCACCCCAAGTACTGCAATGTTAAGACATTCCATTTCTCGTTTTACTATGTCTAGCTTCCCCAGATTCATGCTTCTCGCATTCCGTATTCCTATAATATATGTTGTGCAGCTTTGGACTTTCACCTCTGAGCACATCAACAGCTGAACATCCTTTTGGCTTCACTCCAGTTGTGTCATTAGCCACAGCACTACTTGTAGTTGTCCACTGCTATACTCCAGTAGCTTGTTGACTGCCTTCCGATCTGGGAATCTCATCTTATGATAGGATCTCTTGTTTCATTTTGGATTGTCTCATTGTGGGTTTTTCATGGGAGAAGACATTCAAAAGAGGCCTTCTGTGCAACACTAATAAACATTAGTTATGGTGCCTCTGCTGCTGTCCCTGGGAGATCGTCTGCTGCTGTCACCGTCAGCTACTGCTTCTGCCCAGTAACTGCATGGCACATTTAGTCTGGCTCATCAACAAAAGCCTGTCTAACATGGGAGACCCTGCTCTGCTGTCAGCATGACTTCTTGCCTCACAGGAGCACACAGTGCCACCACCATAACAAAGTAGTGCCATGATGAGTTTGTCTTAACAGAGATTTGTAATTAGATTATGCTTTTAATGCATAGAATCATAGAGATGTGGAGTCAGAAGGAATCTCAAGGGCCATCTAGTCCAACCCCTGACGAGCAGGAACATACAACCACAGCACTGCTGGATGGTGCCCATCCAACTTCTGTTTAAACAGCTCCAAGAAAGAAGAATCCACTATCAGCCGAGGCAGTCTATTCTGCTGTTGAGCAGCACTTACAGTCAAGCACTTCTTCTTAATGTTTGAATGGAATCTTTTTTTCTTTAAAGCTGTTTGTTTGTGTCCTAGGCTATTTCTGCACTACACTGTTATAGTGCTATTATTCCACTTTCAACATCCTATGGAATCCTGGGGTTTGAAGTTTGGGAAGGTGTTGAGAATTCTCAGCCAGAGAGCTCTTTGGTGTCAGGAAACACCGAAATTCCCCAGGATGTGGAATGTGGAATAATAGCACTATGACAGTGTAGTGTGGAAATGGCCCTAGTCTCTAGAACAGCAGAAAACAAGCTTGCTCAGGAAAATGTTGGAAATGTGATGAGAAAGAGGGATCTTTTTTTTCGTATGTGGTGGACTTGCAAAATAGGGAAAAAGTTTTGGAAAGAAATACATGATGAAATTCAAAGTATGTATGGTTTTAACTTTGAAATGAAGCCAGAACTTTATTTGTTGAATATGTTAGGGCAACAAAGAGAAATAAGAGCTCATCCCAAGGCATTGTTATATGTAATAACTGCAGCAAGATTGACATATGCTCAACATTGGAAAGAAGGAAAATATATTGATATAAGAGAATGGAAATTCAAAGTCCTGGATATGGTAGCGACAGAAAAGCTAACTTTTTCACTTAAAAATAAGCCAATCCAGGTCTTTGAAAGAGAATGGCGAGGGGTATTGAATTGGATAAAAGAATGAAATAGGGGAAAAGAAAGAAGGTTGCGAGAAAGGAGGAAGACAAAATGAGGTGATAAAAGATAAAATGTAAATAGTTAAAATATAAGCTAAAAGTAATAGTTTACGATAGTTGTAAAATAGAGATAATGTATGGGACTGAATGTTTATACGGAATGGAATGTTAAACTCAGATTCAACTGGGAAAATTGATGTCTGGAAGCGGGGAGGGTTTTTTTTAAATTGTTTTTTCATTGAAAATTTTAATAAAAATTAATTAAAAAAAAAGAAAAGCTTGCTCCATGAGAAGCTTGGATCCCATTCCAAGAGAAAGGTGCAATATAAAACCAATAAATACATAAATAAAATCTATCTATTGATAGCCCTTCAAATATTTAAAGATGGCTACCATGTCACCTCTCAGTCTTTTCTCCTTCAAGCTAAGATGGCCAGATCCCTAAAGCATTTCTCACGGGGCTAGATTTCCTGGCCCTTTACTGTGTTGCTCACTTGAATTAATTTATTGTTCACTACAGTCTTTGGGGACTGTTTTGCAGTAAAATTCCATTGAGTTTTGGTCTGGGCGAGAAGTAGTGGGGGCAGATAAGGTTGCTCTGAGGAATTTCAAGAGTGCTGCTAGCGTACTTCCCCAAGTGGTTTCTGCGAGATGTGAATATGAGGTCACAACAACCTGTTTCACAGTGTTTATATCTGCACGCACTTTTCCTAGCATTTTTATATTATGAAATCAAAAGCAGGACAACAGTAACAAGACAGATGGGTATAAATGCTAAGACCACAAGTTGTTGTCTTAAAGGTTGCAATATGACAGTATATTTTTATTTAAAAAAATGATATAGGTGGCATATCTTAATATTTCTATACTTTATCTAGCATTAGCCTGTTACATAATGGAAAGCTCTGAATAGAAAGTGCGCTCTTACTTTCTGATTTTGTAGGAGAACGATCAAACCAAGTCATTAAATGCAGTGTATGTGGTGTCTTGACCCCTGAAAAATCTTTCCCTTTATACTAATCTCAGATGCCAATCAGAAGGAGGAAACAGAAGCTGTGGAATCCAGTAATTCATGAGGTAGTCTTGCAAAGAGTTGGTATTCAATCTGCTACCATAGCCCAAATTTGGAATAACAACCTATAATTAACTTTTCATCCAGGATACATGATTAGTTTGGTAGATCATGGGAATGGAAGGACATAGTATATCTTGACTTCAGCAAAGTATTGCACCAGGACTGGCAAGATTATAAAATACAGGTTGGACAGTATTTTTAGGTGGACTGCATATTAGGTGGTTCCTACTCATCAAGACTCGTGAACAATTCTGTGTCTGAGTGGAGAAGGTAAAGCAAAATCCTTCAGGGTTCTTTGTTGGGCCCTATGTTGTTTTAACAGCTTTAGAAATAACTTGGGTGAGAGTGTTGCTTCACAACTTTCAAAATGACACCTAACGGGAAGAGGCAGTGAGCACCATGAAAGAGATTTAATCTTCAAAGGATGTTGAACACAACTTCTTTTTTTGGCCGGGGGGGGGGTGAGGGCGGGCAAGAAAAATGTTGCCAACCTAACAATGCAAACTTCAATAGAGATAAATGTAAAGTCTTGAACTTAAACGTCGAACAATCAAAAACACTGATGGGGGAGACCTGAGTTAAGCAGAAGCATATTTGAAAAGGAACTATATACTCTAGAACAGTGCGACTCAAAGCGATGGACCAGTGCCAGTCCCTGGCAAGTTTCCAGAAACGAAGGAAAGAATAGTACCCAATAGGTACAAATTTGGTATATCACATCAGCCAGCCAGAGAAGCACTGATTCAGACAGAACCTTAAAGATTAATACCAGCCCTAAAGTCATATGTGTTGAATGTACCAACCATAAAACTACATAAGACTTACTCAAGTAAGTTTTAGATGGGTAATTTTCAGCACAAATCCTATTGTTAGCCCTGACTAGAGTTGACCCATTGAATCAATGAAATTTACCTATCCAGTAATTCAGAATTTAACAACTGATTTACTGATCCTACTCTAGTTGGGCTTAATCAGTAGGACTCGGGCCATAGACTTCCCTAACAGAAGGCAACTGTTCCTTTTTTACTTTGCCACTGGTCAAGTGATATTTGGACTACTATGGGCAGTTCTGGGCATTGCATTTTAAGAAGTACATTGACCAATGAATGGGTCAATGCCAAGGAAGGCCATCTGGATGGGGAGTTAGGACACTGAGGGCCATTTCCACCCTGCACTGTTATAGTGCGATTATACCACTTTCAACCTTTTGTGGAATTCTGGGGATTGTAGTTTACTGAGGCCAAAGAGCTCTCTGGCTGAGAATTCTAAAGCCCATTCCCTAAACTGCAAATCCTAAGATTCCATAGGATGTTGAAAGTGGAACAGTAGCACTATAACAGTGTAGTGTGGAAATGGCCTAAATCATATAAGTAATGATGCTCTAGACTTTTAGCCTAGAAAAAAATACAAGTGAGCTCTGGTCATCAAATATTTAAAAGGTTACTATACCAGAGATGGTGCAGAGCTATTCTCCAATCAGGGTTGTCAGAAATGCAGGATGAGGTTCTTCACGGTTGTGCAGAAGAGGGAATTTCAGCAGGTGAATTTTGAGAGACAGGTAACACCTGCTGAAGTTCTCTCACAACCATACCTGCCGGTATTTCACAGATGAAAACAGGAAAACATGTGGCCAAACAACATCAGACTGTGGACAAGAGGGCAAAAATTATTAATGAGGAAGAACAGATGAGCTAGGAGAGACTGCAGCAATTTGCTTTTGCCTGCGCTTACTGGGAAGGGTAAGATTCTTCCGCTCCTCTCCTCTTCCTGCTGCAGAGGTAATTGAGTGAAAACTCCTTTTGCACTTTGAACTCAGTTTGCAGCAATTAAAATAAACTGAGGACAAAGGGGGAGGAAGAGAGAGAACTTGGTACATTTTAAAATCTCCTGAAAGTGGGAAGAGAGAGGATTAATTGGATTGTCCCTGCCAAGTTGATACAGTTGGAGGGTATGCACAACTGCTAAAGGTAGAGGAGCCCTCTACTATAATTTGCCTGGTAACCCTATTTTCAGTGCAAACAAATAGTTCCATGAATTGAATACAACTTCAGTAAGTTTCACTTTCATTTCCTTATGATGACAGGTATCGCTTCATTGGATCCTCTGTCCAAGGAGGAAAAGTTTTTGCCAGCTTCCGAGAGACTTCATGCTCAATCGGCCACCCCCAGGCTTTAAAGAAAGGACCTAGATTTTTGTTCACTTGTCGAGAAAATGTTTCTGCCCACAGATTCATCTTGGATTTGTTGTCATTGGGGATAATGGTCATTCTTTGGTACTCGGCAAAGATGTGGATATAGGGGTCCCATCCAAATGCTTCCTGCAGCTGGGGGAAAAAAGGTCATTATTTAATTTCTTAGCTAAGTTCTTGAGAACAACGGCAAACCACCTCTGTGTATTCCTTTCCTAAGAACGTCCTATGAAATTGATGGAACTGCTATAAATTGACAGGTAACTTGAAGGCATACTCAGACACACAACCCCTAATAAGTAACAGCAAGGGTAAAAATAAAGTTGCATTAATAAATAATATTTATATTCCACTTTTTCTCAATGGGGGACTTATTACAAATCTATCAGGCCAAGGTGCGCGTTGGATTGGATACCAAGTCATGTCAGCAACTTTTTCTCGTGGACTGTTTATACAGAACTAGCGTATATGCCTGGCATTGTCTGGGATTTTATTTTCTCATTGGTAATACTTGTTAGATTTGAGATCCTGTGTCTCTAATTCCCCAAACTGTCTTGTCCAGTACCTGTAACTTTTCCCCATATCTCCCAATCCAATCTGTTTTCAGAGTTATTAACATACAGAGATTGGGTTCCTGAGGGAATGCACTGCCCTCCTCCTTGCTGCTAGGCCTCATCTCCATAGCAACTGCCTTATTAAGACAGGTCCAAGAGTTCTCTGGCTGAGAATTCTAAAGGCCCGTCACTAAACTGCAAATCCCAGGATTCCATAGAATCTTTTCAGGCCAATCATATGAGGTTTTTGCCTGACACAGCCAATCAAATGAGGTCTTCGCCTGACAGAGACAAACAAATATACAAACTTTGACTTTTATATATTAGTAGGTAATTACTATTTAGTTTGAGGATCAAGGACTGCAGCATTGGCCTTCATCTTAGCACCTTCACTGCTGAAGAAAAACCCATATTTTGACCTGGTCAACAGTGGCTTCCATCTCAGTAGAACTTCAAAGGAGCTGGACTTTAAAGGAGCTCTCCACAGTGCTGAACCAGATTCCCCCAAATAATTCCATAGCCTCGGATATCTCCCCAGTCCCTCTGCAGGAACTACTAGGTGGCACTACATTTGGCTGCAGCGAGGAGAAAGATAACACAGCAAGGATGACCTCATTGGTCCACCTAAGAAACACTGGCCATTTGGACCTTCCTTGAACTGTTTCTATTGCAAGTGTACAATATAAGAAAAGATATGAAACTTTAGGCGACAGTAACTTGCCTGGCTTACCTCCTCATCCCTTTCTAATTTCTTTTCCTTTTCTGTCATGACTTTTAGCTTTTACATCAGCAGGCAAGAATGGGCTTATTTTCATTCTGCGTACAGCACTTAATGGATTCAGTCTATTTTGTCAGTGATATAACACAGATTTTTGTTGTTGGGAAATTGTCCTTTTAACCCCCCATTGATAATTTCTACTTAGTGATTTCTGATATTAACTAGCCTATAGTGCACTGTATTGTGGTTTTAAGGCTTTGCAGTGTCGATTATTTAAGTATGGGAGCTATGATGCTATGATTTTAGTATTCTTGTCCATCTTTTAATATATATTTCCTGGAAAGTGGGCTTAGGAGTCCGACTTTCATCTTGACCTCCCTTCCGTTTGCTGACTTCACTTGACCTAGTGGCTTGGATGTTCAGTGAAAGTTAACAAGTTTATACAACAGAACCAATTACATGGGAAAACAGGATCTCCTTCTGTTGAGATCTTCAAGCCAAATCTGCTTTGGATGTCCTAACTCCGGATTTCCCACACTAAGCCGTATGTCATAAAAGTGCCCATATCTGTTCAATAATTCTTTGAGTGCCCAAGGGATGTTGAGGCGTAGCTTCCCTGCTAGTTATATACTCCTGGAAGGAAATCCAATTTACCTTGAAGTAAACTTATTTGTGGAGAACTAGCAGGGCATATTGATTTGAGCATTGGACTGCAACTCTGTAGATCGAGGTTTGAATTCCTGCTAGGCCATGGAAACAACTGGCTAACCGTGAGCAAGTCACGCTCTCTCAGCCTCAGAGGAAAGCAAAGACAAAGGCCCTCTGAATGAATCTTCCCAAGAAAATCATTATCCCTTTGGCATGGAACAAAGTCACTAGCCGCCACTTAGGATTGGATCTGGGTTAAGCAAGCTATGGGCACCTTGAAACCAAGTCTCGCTATCTGGGACCTGCAATAGATTGCATCCCCCCTGCCATTCAAAAGTGGAAGTGATCAGAAGACCACCACTGTTTGTAGTAGAACAAGGTGTGATTGGTGTCTAGACAAGGGAGGTAATGGTCCCACTATTCTGCTTTGGTTAGACCTCATCTGGAATACTGTGTCCAGTTCTGGGCACCTCAGTTCAAGAAGGATATCGACAAGCTGGAACGTGTCCAGAGGAGGGTGACCAAAATGGTGAAGGGTCTGGAAGCCATGCCCTATAAAGAGCAGGTTAGGGAGCTGGGGATGTTTAGTCTGCAGAAGAGAAAGTTAAGAGGGGACATGATAGCCATGTTTAAATATCTGAAGGGATGTCATGTTGAGGAGGGAGTGGGCTTGTTTTCCGCTGCTCCAGAGACTAGAATAAGGAGCAATGGATTCAAGCTGCAGGAAAGGAGATTCCACTTGAACCTCAGGAAGAACTTCCTGATGGTCAGAGCTGTCCGGCAGTGGAATCTGCTGCCTCGGAGTGTGGTGGAGTCTCCTTCTTTGGAGGTTTTTAAGCAGAGGCTGGATGGCCATCTGTCGGGAGTGCTTTGAGGGTGTTCCTGCATGGCAGGGGGTTGGACTGGATGGCCCCTGGGGTCTCTTCTAACTCTATGATTCTATGTTAAGGCACTACTAGTTTAATAAGAGACATTCTCCTCTTAGAGGCTTCTACAAGTGGCATATGTGTGTATATGTGCCTTCAAGTTGCCTGTCAACTTATGGAGACTTCATGAATTTCATAAGGGTTTCTTGTGTAAGGTATGTGCAGAGGTGGTTCTCCTGGTTCCTTCCTCAAAAATACAGTCTACAGCACCTCATATTCATTGACAGACTCCCATCCAAGTACTAAGCAAGGCTCACCCTGCTCAGCTTCCAAAATGAGAGAGGATCTAGTGTTTTCAGATAGCACATTTAGGCTCTCTACAAGTGGCAAATCTTCATACTTTTTGGTGGTGGAAGGATTCTGGCAGTTGCAAAATATGGGCATGACAGCCCATGTGTTGAACACACCTGGATTAGACAGTTGCTAATCGAGGCATATTTTGTTGTTGTTGTTGCATGCCTTCAAGTCATTTCTGACTTATGGCAACCCTAAGGCAAACCTATCACAGGGTTTTCTGGGCTGAGACCATGGCCATTTCCGCACTAGACTGTTATAGCGCTATTATTCCACTTGCAATCTATGGAATCCTGGGGTTTGCAGTTTAGGGAGGGGCTTCAAAGACCCCTCCCTAAACGGCAAACCCCAGGATTCCATAGGATGTTGAAAGTGGAATAATAGCACTATGACAGTCTAGTGTGGAAATGGCATGAGATGTGCCCAAAGTTACACATTGGGTTTCCAGGGCTGAGTGGAGAATCGAACTCTGGTCTCCAGGGTCGTAGTCCAATGCTGAAACTACTGTACTATACCATGCTGGCTCTTCAAGGCATATTCACTTGGGAATAAGTCCCCTATTAAGTCCCATAGGATTTGTTTCTAAGACTCTTCATATGCTCTTTTTCCCTGTTACCTGTAAATAAGGTTCCAGTGCAGTAAACACTTCAAAGTCCTTCAGCTGAGCTCCATTTTTAATATAGGCTTCAATTCTCTGCTTCCTCAGGTGTGGTTGAAGTTCTGGATGAGCTTGATCTCTTGAGATGTTCAGGACTGTCTCGTTGACATAAACGGACCAGAGGTTGCAAGTGGCTTCAGTGGTGTGGGGAGGGAATTCCCACCTGCTTTTCTGCTGGTTGTGACCCAGCTCATGGATAGGACCCCAGGTCCCTTTGGTCTTGAAAGCTTTCATGTCCACAATCTCCTCCATTCCTCCTACATTAGACATGACTGGATAACCAGAATGCATCCAACCTAAGGAAGAGAGTTGGCATGGGAAAAGTTAGAGAAAGAGAGATTCATACGGACAGAGAAGAGACTGAAGTGCTAAACTGCAAAATCAATGGTAGACAACTGCAGCAAGACTGGTGTGTGTGTGTGTGTGTGTGTGTGTGCGCATGCACATGTGCGTGCAATTTTTCGCCTTTAAGCTGTTGCCAGGGCGGGTCATGTGGACTGCCAAGATGGCAGAAAAAAAAATTAAAAGTAGCAAAACTAGAGTAAATGGAAGTTTTCCTTTGATTCTGAAACAGATGCTTTAAAAAAGCTGGCCAGAATCCTGTTTGGCAGTTACAAATGTGCCTAAATGCCCTAAAGGCACCGGGTCCCATCTGATCTTGGACTCTAAACCGGGTCAGCTCTGCTTAGTATTTGGAGGGGGGACTGCCACCAAATAGCTGGTGCTGTTGGCTAAATTTCAGAGGAAGGAAATGGTAAAACCACCTTGGAGTATTCTTTTGCCTAAGAAAACCCTGTGAAATTCATGGGGTCACAATAGGTCAACAGGCGACATGAAGGCACATACACACATACAGGCTAGGGTTATGCACCCATGACTGTTTTATATTCATGATCCCTCTGTAGCCCTGAATCTAGGAGATACCTAGGGGTTGTAAAAGTCCCCCAATCCTCACTTGCCAGGTAGCAGTGACTGTGAGCGATGGGGATCTAGTCTTTTGTCAGTCAGGAAGCAGACGCCTGATGGACCCACCCACCACTTGCGTCTGCGATCTTTGGCATGAGGGAGAATATGACAAGGGTCCTGCTTTTCCTTGTCACAACAGAGATTGCTCAGGGGAGGGTGGGACTGTCTGCTGCTTTCTGATGGGGAAAAGACCCTCATTGATCACTCTAGCTGCTGCCCAGTAAATGTGGCTTGGGACAGGAGTCACTGCGTAGCACCGTAACTACAGTGTTCACACATTTGTAACGCCCCAACAGGATTCCTGCTGTTAAAAACAGTTGGGTGGGTGCAACTTCTTCAGAATATGCAAGGAGCTTTGTATCCTATTTAAAGATGAATAAACTGCTCCCGGGGACCTCTAGGAAAAGTAATACCCCCTTTTAAATATTGTCCAGGTAAGGGATGGTCCGGGGAATCAGGAATGGTCAAAGTGCTGGGGAGAAAATTTTTTGTGAGCATTTAGTATTTTGTTTCTGAGTTGCTAAGCAATTCTAAACAAACTATTCTGCCTTCTTGCAAGAACTGTGTCAGAAGTCAACATGATAACTGACTGAGAACATGCATGTGTTCACAGAAAGAATTACACCTATGTGGGAGTGTTAGAACAATCTGTTGCCCTGTCTCACAACTCTCATGCACATTTTCTCTCTCTTTGGAAGCTCTATAAAAATCCTGATATTTCAATAAAACTTTATTCATCTTCCCCAGATGACTGCCGGCAGCTAAGCTGATAGCAGGGGCTGATGAGATGCTCACTCCTGGCCAAAAGTAAAGTGTGTGAGAATCCTTCCCAACCTGATTCAGAGTGCTATTTCAGCTCTGTGATTCTACCTGGGAAACAAGGATGGGCTGGTATTTCAGTCACTCTCAACAAAAGGCCAGAAAATTAGCCTTGGAGGCCCCACGTGATATGGTAAGATAGGGCACAATAATTTTATGGATTTATTGATTCATTTTTTGCCTCTCAGCTCACCAAAGACCCCCTGATGATGTATAACAGCTAAAAACAATATCCATATAGAAGTATAGACAAAAGTAAACTAGGAAAGAAAGATGTTGCTTAGCAATGTAAGTGATGTGGTCTAAAATTGGGGTGAGGTCAGGATAAGCGGGGACGGGGACCAATTTCCCCCCAGCATCTCCCTCCCAGCTGCATTCCCCCCAGTAAGCCCAAACACTTCCATATTCATCTGCATTCACTCTCAAACTGGCAACAGGAAGTGATATAAATGTGCAATATAAATTCAATAAACAAGTAGTTGAACTGCAACTCTCAACATTCCTCACCATGGGCGAGGCTGGCTAGTGCTGTTGGGAGTTGCAGATCAACAACATTTGGAGGGCCACATAATTTCTATCTCTTTTATAAAATAAAAATGTGCCCAGAGAACTTGGTAAGTCACTCAAATCCGTTGACTGGATGTTTCTAGTTGGAAATAATGGTGGAATTTAAGCCAGAAAACAAAATACTGTAAAACAAAAGGGGATATTTTTAGTATTTGATCATTTTTCACCGACATGTGTATGATATGAAGTGGTGTCTACTTGCCAGCTGATATCTGAACATCGGTCACAATCCTCTCCGGTCTGGGGAAAACGGGAGGGATGGCTGCTAACTTGGTCACGGCATTCATCATCTGGGCCCAGGTGGTGAGCAGGATCTCGGGATTGTCTATGTTCCGTGCATCGTCTGAGGGCACCGTCAAGATGATATTCTCAGTTTCCAGCTCAGCCCAGGGAGAAGAAGAGTGACGTATGGTACCCTTCCAGGCGCTGATGCTGGTTTCACCTGATCCAATAAAAAGAATACATCTGATACTGCTGTAATCTTGAATTCAGTGAATAATAGAAGATAGAGAATTTTGGAGGAACAAGAAACTCCTTCATCGTGTTCTGGTGGTGAGTGGGCAGTGGGGAGCATGATGGTGCACGGAGAATATCAGCAGCTGGTTGCTTCCATGGTAGTGGACCGTAAGTCCTAGCTTGGTTTTTAATTTGAACTTTAAAGCAACTATCCAAAATGAACCAGCCCACGGACATGAACGCCACCAGTAATAGGAAAAGCAAAGTGATACAGGTGGCGTACAGTCCAGGTAACGTAGCCAAACTGTATTGGCTAAATGATGTAAATTGCAAGCTTTAATAATTTCGGACGAAAAGTTTGGGCTGTGTTTATGGGAGGTAAGGCAAAGCAGAGCTGCGCTGGCCCTGCATGGATGTTGAAGGAGAAACTTGGATTCAAGAAGGGAGGCATAGTGAATGGAAGACAGTGGTTTATTTAACCACAAAGGGCTGGACCAGATATCAGTGTTCCAACGGACCAATCTAGCATTGAAGCAAACATGTACCTTTATCTTTTACAGCGGCTTTGGAAAATCTACCTAACAACAGCGTAAGACAACATATAGAAAGTCATGGGAAGGTACTGGAAATATATAAACCAATCATAAAACAGCACTCATTAAGAATTAATTTGAAATTACCAAGCAATGCCACATAAAAATGATTCATGTTGAACTTTTCTGTTACATCTCAGATTGTTATTATTAGTAGAAATTAGTCAATGGTAGGGCCGGAATGCTCTCAAAATGCATAATTTGTTTTTTTTCTGAGATTCCTGAGAACTTGGTAACTCTGTAGCATCTAAATTCTTCCTTGATTCAGAATACTGTTCCTTTAGCATTGCTTTTCCTTTAACCTTGTTCTACCTTTAGCATGGCCTTGTGAGCAACCTCTAATCTTTCCCTTCAGTGCCCTCCAATCTTTCCAGGGACGAAGTGCTACTCTCTAATTTTAAGCATATAATGATGTTTTTGTTGATCTAGTTGCAGTGCTGGGCAATAAAGCTGACAGTACAGAGCTGTGTATAGGTTTTTGGATGGACATCCAAATGCAGCCGAACTTTTTGTACCTTGCCAGCCATCTATATCCAAAGAAATAGTTCAGTTCACAAAATATCCCACAGTCACTTTGTTTTTTGTGTGTGGGGATTCACTTACCATGCTTGAAGTAAGGGGCCAGGGTGGCCCCTTCTATGGTGACGGATATGGAGCCTATAGAAGATTTCTCTGGCACTATGATGTATACGAGGCCACCCCATAAGCTGGAGACTTCCACTCTTGGACACTTAACCTCAAATCGTCTTACCACCACTGGGGGACGTCTCAGCTCATCAGCATCGCTCAGGTCATCTGAATGGCAGCCAATTTGTACCTGGAAAAAAGGATACCAGATTCAAGAGCCTGAAGGTACTGAAACAGGCATGGTTCCTCATCCCTATCGCTTTAGATTGAGGGATTGAAGGTTCTTTGCTGTCTGTCAACTAAATCTGTATCTGTTTGAAGGTTGCTCTTGTCATCTTCTGGTTTCCTAGGCTTCCGGCTCAACTGTGGCATAGTCCAAACTGGCAGAGTTGGCATCAACATACCATCTAAACTCTCTTAAGTGCTGAAATCTCAGCTTAGTTATATGGGCAAATGAGCAGTCTCCGTTATTCTTTTAGGGTATTTTATTATGTATGCTAAGAGATATGCAAATATACACTCTGCTCAGGGAGGAACATAGACTTTTCTGTGTCTAGGAACCTTACATTCATTACATTATGTTGCAAGTAATGCATGTACATCTTACACAGTTTTAGAGTGTCCTAACCAATAGACCGTCTGTGGAGGAAACACACAGGCATCCAGGGAAGATAATCATCGTCTATGGGCATTATAACCTGATTATTGCAGATTTTACACACACACACACACACACACACACACACACACACACACAGATTCAGGATGCATGGCTCCTGTCTTATGTAGATCTGCTGGATGTATATTGAAATAATGAATGGTAGTCAGTGTGGAAGCAATACCATGAACTTTTCTAGAGGTAGTTAAGAGTGCTATAAAGTATCAAATGTTAATTGAGGATTGCAACAATGTATCCATTTGGCATCTGCTTGTGTATTACAATGTATCAAATGATTAATTGCTTTATTGCCACTGCTACAATGTATTTGGTGAGGAGGAGAAGATCAGATTGGGTGAAAATGAAAGTATCAAGAAGTGTTTTGGGAACGTGTAGTATCTAAGATAAGGAGAAGGAAATGTGTTCCTGCCTCAAGGATGAAAGGAAGGTAAACAAATGCAGATCTGGGAAATGTCTAAAGATGTGGGATGATGTTAAATTTATGATCCACTCCAGTCACAGCTTTACCCACCTGAAGTTGTATGTGAAGGCACAAAACTTTTGAACTCTATGTATGTTTTAGTCTCAGCAACTTCAGAAGAAATATCCTGTGTTGCCTGCTTTGCTGCAAGTAAATATTACTGTTAACGTCAGAATGGAGTTTGTACATTGTGAGCTATCCAGGATATGACATTTTGCTGAGACTCCTACCAAGCTATCCTAGCACACTATCTGGACACCGTGCTGCTGTAGTATGCAGGTGGGAGAGGAGTTACCAGATCTGGAAAAACCTGACCCAAGACAGTGAGGAGGAGAACAGGACCAATGTCCAGCCCAAGGTGACGGGGCAGAAAGGTTCGGGGAATGTCCTCATCATGCCTCTATCCACTTGGAACATTAAGACCTTGGGTGATCACTTGGTCCAGATCCCAATGGAGGCAGTGGGTGGCCCCTGGTTCCTAGGCAGGGACCCAATGCACCATTGATGCTGTTGGAGTGGAATGTCCAGATTGGAGGCACACTCGCATGAGGTGGCAAAGATCCTGGCCTAGAGATGGAAGTCCTGTGCTTGAGGGAGAAATTGGAAGAGGCCTGAGACATGATCCAACAGATATGGGCCACAATGCATGCAGGCCAAGGAGGGGTGCTGGCTGTGACTGAAGCAGCAGTGGCAATGGCAGGAGGGGAACAGGTCCCTCAAGTGGCAGGAGATGCCATCCCAAGACCTGAAGCACCACAAGCTGGCAGAGATGGAGGAGGTGTTCACCAGCTGGCGCTTCCTCTGCCCCAAGTACCAGGAGGAAGGCAGCTGAAAATTGCATTCAATGGCCAGGGCAAGCAATTGCTGCATTTCTTCACCCAGCTTGCCAGGTTCATAGTGGAATGGGTGCGCATTTTCCTATCTGAAGAGTCAAAGGTATGGTGTGTGGCAGCACAGCTGTAGAGAGTGTGCAACTGGTTAGTGGGGTTGTACGATGCTGGAGCACCAGAACTAAGCAATTTCCACCTGTTCATGGATTACCTCTGAGCCCATTTTGAGGATCCATTCTATCAAGCCTGAGCTCAGGCCCACCTCATACTATCGAAACAAGGGAACTGATCGACAGCTGAATACACTGGGGAGTTTCAATGGCTGGCCTCACAGGTATCTGAGTGGTTGGGAGCCACTAAGATCCAATATTTCCAAGACGGCCTGAAGCCAGAGATCCTTGAGGGGACTGCTGTGCGGGACAACCCAAAGACCCTGATGGGCTGGATGCTGCTGGCCAGCAAAGTGGAGACACTGTGAAGCTGGTCGAAACTGCCTGTTAGAAGCAGAGCCCACCAGCCAAAACTAAAACCAAGGGCAGAGGCAGCAAGGTTGTTTACTGGGAGCCAGACAGTGAATGAGAGAGATACAAATGTACCAAGGCCTTTGGCCATGAGAGACATCGGATTGCCACCTGCTCTGAGACTCTCAAGGTTGCTGGGGACAAAGGGAAGAAACCCGAAAAGAAAAAAAACAAGACTGTTTAGGCCACAAGTGGTCCCCAGACAAGAAAGCAGCACACATAATTCCGTGTTCAGATACAAGGAGCAGAGGAACCTTGCTACTGCCTCTACACCAGCTCTAGACTATCTACTTAATGGGTGGTTTGGACTGCAGAACAGAAGAGAAGAGATATGAAAGGAAAACTGCCTGTTGTCTTGCACCTGGTTCCCCACACTGTGATTTCACTCTTCCGAGTCATATCCTGAAGCCAACCAACTACCAGCTCAATTCCACAGGGTTGGCAAGCCCAGACTGAGATTGCCCGAGGCCATAGGCAAAATCCAAACCCAAGACTTCTCTATAAATGAGGCCCTTGATAAACACACAAATTATCTGCTCTACAATTTAAGCCTGAGCATTCATATGCTGATTTTTGGTTTTACATTCATACCATAATTCTTGACTCAAATTTTAGTAACCTCACCTGCAATTTAGCACCAAGAACACTTGATGGAAAGACCAAGGTGGCAGTCTTTGCTGGAGGAATGTACATGCCAGTGCTTCTCCATGCTTCAGCTCCTGTAAGGCCAGACCAACAGATGTCATCTGCAATATAGTGATGAGTTCAGGGCTCTATGATTAATACTACATATAAAATCTGAATTTATATTTCCTTTTGAAGGCTGAGATTTTTCCAGACTTTGTTTCCTGAACATAGCTTTTAAGGTAGTGAGATGCAGATTACAGAAGAATTCTTTTGTTCATCCACAGAGGGGTGGGAATCACATGGCTCTCCAGATGTGGATGGACTGCATGTCCCAGCAGCATGAATCAGCAGTGTGCAATGCTGGGAGATGCAGTTCAACATTTGGAGGACCTCATGCTTTCTGCCCCTAATTCAAAGCATGCTCACTCCACCACCAGTAACAATTACCAGATGCCCATCTCCTGACCAACATAAACTTAAGGCAGGGTTGGACAACTGTTGGAAGTTGAAGGCTATGTTAGCCCTCTGGGAGACCATGAAGGGCTGCACACTATCACAGCATGGCCAAAATGTCCCCAAATTCCCTCCAGGGCATGTTTGACATGTTTTTGCCCCTTGGGCCATTTTAGGACGACTTGGAAGTTGCTTCCTGTTTTGTTTTTTTTAAAAAGCTTCTCCTGGGCTTAAAAAGAGACAACATGGTATAGGGCTTGAATGCTGGGCTATGGACTCTGGAGACAAGGGTTTGATTTCCCACTTAGCCATGGAAATCCACTGGGTGACTTTGGGCATGTCAGAGGCTCTCATCCCTCAGAAAACACCATGATAGGTTCACCTTGGGGGTCACCATAAGTCAGAAATAAGTTGATGGCACATAACAACAGCAATGCCTGGGCTTAAAAGGGTCCATGGACACCAAAAATGAAGTTAGGATACTTGTTGGGGGTCAGAAAGGTATTTTAATCTCCAAGGACAAAAATCAGCCCAGGAGGAAACAAATACTGCCAGTGGGATGTTCTTTGACAGCCCTTGGTTTAAGGCAATGCCCTAAAAGAAGAGATATTCTTAGTCCTAAACAGGGCACAGTTCAAATGAAGGCACACTATGCATCTGTGTTAGCACTCAACCAATCAACTTAAGGAACCAACCAACCAGCCAACCTACTTATCTTTATTTGCTTTAAGAGGTGGGAGCAACAAACTTAACAAAAATAGCGCCATCATTGGACCACAGATGATCTAGTGGTCAGTCTTGGGTTAAATTCCAGTGACCACCATATGTGCAAAAGGTATCCTTTTCCAAGTGATTCAAGTGCAGCGTATGGATTTTTCTTAGCAAAGTTTCCAAAAGTCTTCTAACAAGAAACCCAGATTATGATTCCGATACGATGTGGAAGGGAAAGCCTACAATTTGGAGAACTGAGAAGTTGACAGTGGTGTTCCTAAATCTACAAACTGAACTTCTGACTAAAAAGAGATTCAAACTAGGGACTTCCCAACTCACAATATCACAAATCTCAGCAAGCCAGTCAGCCCAAATATTAAGCCAAGAGATCAAGAAATGCAATGATCTACATTAAAAACTTTTAAAAAAAATCTTACCATCATTTGTTCCATTGATCCGGATGGTCTGGGGAGATGATATAGGAAAGGGTTTTGCAAAATGTTGATTCAGGCTGGGGACTCGGCTTTGGAACTCTGGCACAGTGTTGTAGAGTTCCCAAGACAAGTAGATTAAAACTGCTTTGTCTGAGTTGGATTTGATTGGGTTATTTACACTGATATCAGGAATCCCACAGAGGTGGACTAACTCCATCATATCCATGTGAACAGAGGAGAAGACAGGGGAAGTTGCAGCTGGGATCTCTAGGAATGTGGCAGAATCTTCTGCCAGCTTCTCGCACCATAGGGAATATGGTGGATGTAGAGCATGATTCTTCTGCAACCGTTCCTTGAAATGGGACAGTGCTTTGCGAAAGTGATAGCTTAATGCAGCATCCTTGGCCTGTTTCACTGGGTAGATTTCACTAGAGACGTCAATCGTTTTCCCGAAGATTCCAATTCCAAACTTGTTAAGGATCTTGTTTCCTGGAAATTCAGCAATGGCACTGCGGTTGGGATTACTATAAGTCCAATACCAAGCATGTCCCCCAATGAGGAGGCCACCTCCTTCGGAGACAAACTCATGGATTTTTTCCATCTCTTCATCACTGTATGCCGAGCAACAGTAAACGCTTAGGCCTCCCTTAAGTCTGGTGAGCTCGCATGGGATCATGGCCTGGTTTAACAGAGATTGAAGCACCTGGAAGTTGTCTTTAATGCCAACCTTGCCCCCCTTTCCAGCAGTAAGCCACTGAATGGCGTTGAGCAGAAATGTTTGCATGGAAAATATGTCCAGCAGCCCTTCATGGGAGGCAACCACAATGCGTCCCTTGCCATAATATGCAGCTGCGAGAAATGTCTCATCAGAATTGGATAGACCAACTGGAAATGCCAAAATTCCATGGATGAGAAGAGGAGAAGGGATCATCTCATACACCTGGAACTGAGCCACTCCACTCAGAAGAGCTTTTACATCACTTTGGATGTCTAATCCATGCCTGTTGAAAGAAGAAAGAGAATCCTCCATTTAAAAATAAAATGAAAAAGACCTCTCACACTACAGGGTCTATGGGGTGAGGAAATATCACCAGGTTTTTTGAGAGGTTTAGGACAGGGTGATGGCAGAAACTTTTTACAAATCTAGAAATCATATCTGCTCACCTCTAAATCTTGAAGAAAGGACACTCTTAGGTCAAAACGACAAGAGCTAGGGCCTGACAAAATTGTCCTCCTCATGGTATGTAGAGGTGCAAGGGGTTTTCTTCCAGAATTTTACAGTGATAGGTTAGGGATTGATGTGGCCCCCAGACTGTGTGAAATTTCAGGGTTGCAGTCTGATCTAAGATGGATTCCAACCACAGCCCTTGTTGTTGGTTGTATGCCTTCAAGTTGTTTCTGACCTATGATGAACTTAATACACACCTATCATAGGCTTTTCTTGGCAGAATTTGTTCACAAAGGATTTGTCTTTGCCTTCCTCTGAGGCTGAGAGAGTGTGTCTTGCCCAAGGTCACCTAGTGGGTTACTATGACTGAGCAAGAACAACTTGAAGGCACACAACAACAACAACAACAACAACAAAGAAACAAGGCACAACAAGAAAAATACTTACTCTGTGATCAGGGGAACCCTTGGCATTTCCTTGGACACAGGGAAGATCCCATTCTGTCCCACATTGGCAGTGAAGTATACACCAGCCACGCTGGTCACGCGGTTCCCAGGAAAGTCAACCAAAACTTTCTCCTTCCCGTGTTGATAGGACCAATGCCAGGCTTGTCCTCCAATTAGCAGTCCCCCACCTCTTTTGACAAACTGTACAAGGTCATCAGCCTGTGCATCATTGTAGGCATCCACGCAGTAGACCCCTAGAGAGTCCTCAAGTGGTGCTCCATGATGAACTTTGACCCCACTGCTAAGGAGCATCTTGGAGAAGTCAGCCATGCTTTGGTGGGCACCCACACGTGCTGTGGGGGATGGCTTCAGCCACTCCATGGCATTTTTGACCAATGGCAAGAACTGGGGAAGCTGCAGCATTTGTTCATGGGCGGTGACCACCATCCGGCCTTTCCCATAGTAAGAGGCAGCAATGAGGACCTGCCCGTCTGAACTCGCAAGCACTGGGAATGCCTGGTCTCCAGTGAGCAGAAGCTGACAAGGATTAAAATTTCCTGTGACATCAAGAGACTGAATATCTTTCACTAGAGAGGTATATGACTTCTGGGGATCCATCAGAATGACTTGTGAATTTTTGGATCTGAAAGAGAGAACAAAGAGGTTTTTAAGCAGATATACTAGCTGCACAAATCTCCTCACAACTGAAAAAAAAAAAGCCATTTTGCTTCTTACCCTCACCCTGAATCAATGGTGCTTTCCCCGTAAGAATGAATCTCTTTTACCAGCTTTCAACAATAGAATCTGCTTTTGGACCAGGGTAGCCAAAAGATTCAGCATAGCTTGGAATTAACTAGAACTGTTGGACCATCTGTTGGAGCCCTCTGTTCATTAACTAGTGGGACAATCCAATGACTGATGCCCTGGCGTATATCTTTATTCATTGGCACTTACACTGGTACAATAACCACTTCTCTTGCTTCAGACAAAGAAATCTTGCTTCAGAAAGAAAATGAAAAATACAGATTAAGGAATACAGCCCACCACTTTATGCACACATCGTTGTTGTTGTTATGTGCCTTCAAATCATTTCCAATGGGGAACCTAGGGCGAACATATCACAGGGTTTTCTGGGGCTGAGAGTATGTGATCCACCCAAGGTCACCCAGGGGGTTTCTGTGGCTGAGTGGGGAATTAAACCCTTGTCTCCAGGGCTGTAGTCTAATGTTCAGACCTCTATAACACCTTGGCCCTCTTTCATAAACTACCCTACCCTAAACTATCCCATTGCCCCGAGTTGTGACCGTGGGACCCATCCTGGCCCCAGGCAATAAAATATCTCATGCTGGCCCTCAACGATGTGATTCTTCTCTGCCTCTGATGATGCTCATGTGCTGATAATTATTTCCATATTCCTTTGCCTGCATACTGCCTGCCACAATTCACCTTCTTGGTAACTCAAAGTGCGATGGAAGATGAGAATTAACAATATGAATAGCATAGCCAACGATATTCCATCATTATGACAAGTGTGTGTATGTGAATCTGCGGAGTGTGTTTCAGATGGATGCTTTGTAGTCTTTTTGAATGTGAAAGCTTCAGAGCCAGTGTTGGGGTAGAAAGCACTTTCATCAATATTTCACAAGAACATTGTTCCTCATTATCTTTAAGCAAGCATGAGTGAAAATTCCTACACTTTTTGAGGGAGAAAGCAGCAGTGTGCTTGGGAAATGAAGGTGGCATGAATGAAGACTTTCTTTATGCCCTTCGTGATGTTTAACATCAAGGCTCAAGACCCATCCTATCTCTGTAGTGATGTTACCAAGGTCATTTCTGCACTAGACTGTTATAGTGCTATTATTCCACTTTCAACATCCTATGGAATCCTGGGATTTGCAGCTTAGGGAGGGGCCTCAAAGGCCCCTCCCTAAGCTGCAAACCCCAGGATTCCATAGGATGTTGAAAGTGGAATAATAGCACTGTAACAGTCTAGTGCAGAAATGGCCCAAGGCTCAGAAATGGGAATCTTGGAAGGTAACAGACTTCTCCCTACCTTGAAGACATGTATTACAATTCTCCTTTGGCTTAAAGAATCCAAATCCTGACCTCATCCCTCATCCACCTCACATTTATGAGATTTGTGTTCCAACACCGGTGGACTAGTATTGGTAATGGCCAAAGTAGGGAGAAAAAAAGAATGGAAACGTTGTATGTCCCTCATTTTCCTCTCTCCACTGTGTGCTTCTACATGTGAAACAGTCCCTCGGGTGTCCCATTTTCACCAAGGTTGCACCACTGCTTTAGAAATGGACTGTGAGGAGGCTCTCCAAGGTCAGGGGGCAGGCCCCATCTGAACAGACTGGCTCAAAAATAAGCTGAGCTCCTTCCTGTGTTGGGGAGGAAGGAGAGGATTATATGATTTCCAAGCCAATCTGATCCCAGGTGGAAAAAGTTTTCCAACCACGAGTCTATATAGCTTCCTCCTTGGATTTTCTTGGAAATGTGAAGTGCAAAGGAACTGTAGAACAGTGATACAGAATATTTGGAATGCATGTTTTTTTTTTTTAAGGCAGAGCATTAGTAGTGATTTAAGTGTTGCGCAAAGACTTCAGGGAACCAAGGTTCAAAGCCATGGAAACCCCTCGGGTGAGTTATTCTCCCTTAGCCAAAGAGGAAACCAATGAAGATTTCTCTAAAACTATCTAGCCAAGAAAACTCTAGAAGAGGCTCTCTTAAGTTGGAGTTAACTTTAAGGCACAAAATAACAACAACAAATTAGGAAAGAGAGATTACTTACCGATCAGCAAGAGGAAGCCTTGGCATTTCCTTGGGCACAGGGAAGACTCCATTCTGTCCCACATCGGCAGTGAAGTACACGCCGCCCACACTGGTAACCCGGTTGCCAGGAAATTCAGCCATCACTTTCTCCACACCATGTTGATAGGACCAATACCAGGCCTGTCCTCCAATCAGCAACCCCCCACCCCTTTTGACAAACTGCACAAGGTCATTGGCCTGTGTGTCATCATAGGCGTTCACGCAGTAGACCCCTAGAGAGTTCCCAAGTGTTGCTCCAGGGTGAACTTTGACCCCCCTGCTAAGGAGCAGCTCAGAGAGTGCAGCCATGTTTCTGTGGACCCCCACTTGGGCTGCAGGAATGGGCTTCAGCCACTCCACGGCATTTTTAATGAACGGCAAAAATTGGGGAAGCTGCAGCATTTGTTCGTGGGCGGCAACCACCATTCGGCCTTTCCCGTACGGAGACGCGGCAATGAGGACTTCATCCTTTGAACTCACAAGCACTGGGAACGACTGGTCTCCAGTGAGCAGGAGCTGACAGGGGTTGAAATCTCCTCTTACGTCAAGAGATTGAATGCCTTTCACCAGAGACACATAAGACTTTGCGGGATCCATTGGAACAGCCGGTCCACTATCCATTGGAATGGCCATTTTATTGTTGGGTGTGCAAGAGAAAGATAGAGAGACCAATCTATATATTCAGAGAGGAGAACATTTGTCCTTCAGGCCATAGGACAACCTCAGCAAATCATGCCCCGGTTTAAGAAATCGTTGGAACAGCCCTTAGTGCAGCTTCAAGAAATGGCTACAAACCAGCCCCCAAACGATGGGACAAGATGACGCCAAGACAATAGCAATGGACGATACTCTAGGTACTAGACTGTGAGAAGTCACTCTTCTTTCAATCACACTGTAAGAGTTTTCCTATTCTTCTCGCTTTATGTCCTCGGTGCTTCTTCATGTTCTTCCAGTGTTTCTTCCAATTAGCTGGAAGGAGGAAGGAAGAGGGTGGAGCCAAATTGTCTCAGCTGCCAAACTGGTGATGAGATAGTTAGACGACTGTCCATCCATCGGCAACTATACATGGGGTGGTAGCAGCGTGCCTCTAGTGCTTATCTCAGTCTGTCAGCCTGCCTGGGGGTAGCAGCTGCACCACAGACAGTAGGTGTTCGTTTGCTGCTGCCTGCCTGGGTCCCGCCACGGTTCTGACCGTGCAGAAGCAGCCCTGCTTGCTTCTCATTGGGTAGCAGAACCCATCTGTCCAACCACGGGAGAAGCACTGTAATGGCCTGTTTTCCCTTTACTGAGGAGTGGCTGGGTTGAGTTTGTTTTTGGCACAACCAGGTTGGTAGAGGAGTCTGGGACAAGTTTGTTGTTATGTTTTAAGACATCTGGTAGAAAGGTACCAACACTACATTCCCCACACTTGTCCGCTCTTCTGACCTGGAATGTTTTGCTTCTCCTCTTGAGGAGGACCAAAGTTACTAAGGTAAGGTGGTTTCCCTTCCCCTTTTGCATTGAGGAAAATTCTTTACCTCTTGTGGCTGTTACTTCACCTGTCCCACACCTTAAGGCCAAACGGTACACTAAAGGAAAATGTAGTCATTTCATCTTTCCCTCCCACGGTGGGTTTTCTTGGAACTGTGTACTTCAACAATCATAGGTAGAGGAAGCTTATCTTCGCCTTCCAGTGACTGGCTATAAAACAAGGCAACAATTTGTGCAAGATATGGAGTTGAGGAAAATCGTATGCTAGGACAAACAGACGTATTCCATTATTTAAAAGAGCATTGCTTCTAAATATGGGCTACATGTATTATCTATTTAGATATTCAGTGCAGTGTTTAGCACTACAAGGAAAATAATGAAGAGGACATTTCTAAATCCTCTGCTTTTCTTCCTTCGAGATATGATCAACTGTTTTGCAATTGTTTGCCTGTGATGCTGGGGACTTGTATTGTTCTCTTTTGGTTTCATACAACTTTCTTTCCTTTGCATGAGTTTTAAGTTGCTGTTGCTGTGTGCCTTCAAGTCATTTCTGACTTATGGCAACCCTAAGGCAAACCTATCACAGAGTTTTCTGGAGCTAAGAGTGTGATACGCTCAAGGTGTTACCCTAAGAGGTGGGGGACATCGGGGTCCACCTGCAATGCCAGGGTCTCCTTAGAATTTGGAGGAATTATAGCCCAAAAGAGGCCTGTGAGAGGAACATGATGGCAGGATCTTTTCACCTCTGTATACCAGTGCTGACTGTAGAGAGGACTTGAGTTAAAGTTAAACAAAATATTTTGAATTGACAAATGTATGAGAAATCAGACACTTTTAAGAACCTTAAAAGACCTTTGGAAAGTGAGGTAAGGAAGGTTGGATAGAGAGAGATTGGGGATGTAACGGGTAATTACCAATCCTGAAGAAGGAAGACATAGTGAGATAAATGAAATCTATTTTAGCTTCTGCACTGGGTATGCAGTATTAATAAGATGTATTAGAAGCATATATATATTAGCTTCTATGTATAACACGTATTCTAGATATATTTACACATATATTTCAGACATGGCAGAAAACGAAGGGGTACTTTGAAACTGCTGATGGAATGTAACATGAGAAACAAAGATACGCAAGGGAAATGCATGATGAGTGCGTGATCACTTATATTGTAAATATGGGGAAGGGGAAATGTAACTTCTTAGGTGATCCTGATAGGCTGTAACTTTTGGGGTCCTATCCAATGGGATCCCAGGGGAGGGAAAACCTCTGATGAGGGCAGGGGATAAAATATGAGGTATTCAATACCGGGGTGTGTCCTCTCTTGGAGGCACCCGCTTCTGCAGAAACATACTTTTACATAAACATTTAATGCTTCAGCTGATCCTGTGCTAAATTGTTTTATGAGTCTTTTCAGCTATTTCTCACAATAGCAAAGAAGTTCAGACAGTGTCTGAAGACAGCGTTGAGGAACAGCAGTCTGGGGCACGCTACATACCACGTACTACAATTGGCTGGGTTTGAAGCTAGGATTTTTATACCCTGTTTCACACCCTGAAGGGGTACATTGACAAAGCTGTAATGGCTTTCCCACAGGACTGACAAAGGGGTCCAGAATCGGCTGACGCTTAACTTTAGAGTGACAAAACATTGATGGGATTCATGACAACCTCTTAATATCCAGTCAGATAGGATTTATAGAGCAGATCTCCACAGGGTGAGATTGAGGGATGGTCTCTGATTGTTCACCAATCTGGGCAGTTTGTCTTTCATTGTCTTCAGAAATGCCAAGAACCTGAAGTGGTGAAGGAATTGGCACAAACCCATCAGCACTGGGGTCTTCCTCATAATCCTATCTGAATTTTCATGACTCTGAACCTGTCTTTGGTCAGTGTGATCCCGATCATGTTCTCCGTCAGCATGACCTTAGCCAGGTTCTCTGGTGATTAATAAACCCAATTTGTGAAAATTGCATATCTTGTATGGTAACAAAGCTCACCCAATGGGTTTCCATGGCATCCCTGGTGTCCATTAAATACTATGCAGTATATTTAAGAAAAAGGCAGTCTTATTGTGATCCGAGAAATTTTTAGCGAGGCAAGAGTGTGCAGGTTTGCAGTTGGAGGAGAAGGAAGAACAGCACAACCTTTGCTTGTTTGTTTTTAAATGAAGACAGGAATAAGGAAGCTATTACGTCTTCTTCCCTGAGGCCCAAAAAGCTAATTAAGATGGAGCTGTAAATTAAACACACTATTAAGATACAATATGAGGTTGCAAGAGTATTTCCTGAGAGCCCCAAATATAAATATAAACCTTCTTCTTGAGAGAGAAATTTCGGTAGTGTTACTCAATCCATTTTGGTTTTTTAAATGAATTGCTATCTCAGTCAGCAACTTCCAACTCCGCTCTAGGTGAGGTTCAGAGTCAGTTGTCATATCTAAAAATAACATCTTCGGCATCAATGAAACAGCTGGGTGGTTTCAAGTTGCTCCTGGGAAATTGCTCTTGATCGACAAGTCCTGAGGAAGTGCCGGGCAGCGGGATTAAAGCTCCCGGCGTAGAGCTTGAACAACAACTGAGTCCACAAACTGGTTTTTAAAAAAACTCCTTGGAAAAGTCTCTGAAGTGTTAAATTCTATCGGGAACAGCAGAGGGCCGAATTCTCATTTTTGGGACCGGGTGAGTATTTTGGAGCCCTCTAGCTGAGAGGAAAGTTCATTACATAGCATTTTTGTAATGACTGGAAAATCCAGAGCGTGTTACTTCCACGGATCTCTTTGACGAGTCACATTCTTTACTCAGGAACTGTTTGAAGACAAATTGTTGTCTTTCCAAGATAGCGAGGAGCAATTTGGAACCCTCTCAGAGATTATTACAGAGCTTCTATCTTGTCCCCCCTCAAAAACCCACAACCGTAATTAAATCTTTGACATAATCAAGAACATCGCAAGGGAACCGAAACCCGTGGCTACTTCAGAAGCAATCATAATGCCTGTTTCAGTAGAACTGAGGTCAGTCCCAAGCACCTACAGGAAAAAGCCCCAGTGGGGAGAGTTGCTACCAGTCATTGTACGTGATACTGAATACGCAAATCAATGGCCTGACTTGGTTTAAGGATGCTGGTTTAAGCATGCATGCATGCATGCATGTCTATGTCCCTTCAACTAGCCTTTCGACTCATGCAGACCCCATGATTTTCTCATAGGGTTTCCTTAGGCAAGGAATACTCAGAGGTGGTTTTGCTGGTTCCTTCCTCTGAAAGCCGACAGCACCTGCCATTCATTGACGGTCTCCCATCCAGCTAGTAACCAGCGCTGATCTTGCTTAGCTTCTAGGATTGAAGGGGATCTGGTGCCTTTAGGGCAGAGGTTCATAGCCTGGGGCTTGTGGACCCCCAGGGGGCTGTGAAGTCCTCACAGGGGCTCCACAAAGGCTTGAAGAAATATTATGAGCTTTCATAGTTAAAATAGAAAAAGAGGAAGAAAAGGAGAAAGTAAGAAAGACAACTTTGTACAAAATCATTCCAATAAAAATAATAGGAGTGTGTGCATTTGCTTATTTCTCCCTCCTTTCTAAATCTGAAGACCTTTGTTGAGCAACTTTAAATAATCTTTGATACACTTCAGGGTGGTCCACGACAACAAAAGATATTTAAAAGGGGTCCATGGTAAAGAAAAGGTTAAGAGGCACTGCTATAGGGTATTCATCTTATCCAAAACAATTGAACCAATCAAACGACTTTTCATTAGGAAAAAGCCAAAAAAAAAAAAAAAGGAGTAAGTGAACAGCTTACTGTTTTCAGAGACTCTTCTTCCAAACAGGTTGTGATCCCTTGCAGTATCTACTTGTAAAATGATGCTAGACAATCGGGCTGGAACATCTTATATACGACGTGGGCGTAGATTGTCGATGAATCACAAGTGGTTCATTTGCTTACACAACCTTAAAAGGTTTGGAAGGTCAGTCAGAAGAAACCAAGAGCCTGAAGTAGGTGGTTTGTACATTTACCGCAGAAAAAAATCACACAGAACTCATAACATTTTAAAAGGCAACGGAAAAGAAAAAGCAGAAGTGAAACTTCCTGATAATTCACCAGTAAGTATATTGAGGATTTCAGGCAAACAATAAAGGAACTGGAACTGGAATTTTATCCCTCATGCTCTACCTGTTGGAAAACAAACATATGAACATTGTACTAGGACCAAGAATGCTTAAGTAAAGAATCAAAGGAGCATGCAGATGTAAAGTAAAGTACTCTTACAAGGAAAATGTAGTTTGTTGAATGACAAATAAGGTAGGCAGTCCAATGAACATGTTAATTCAGGTGAAGTTCAGAAAGTTCAGGAGAAAATTAAACCAAATGAGGTCCCAACAGTCTAAATATCCAGATATGCAACGTAAACAGGTTAAACCCAAATGATTGTTACCCTGAGTTTTCATACTACTTTAAGAGGTTTCTTCCGTGAGACTATTAAGTTACGTAGGCATCAGCAGAAAATAGATTCCATTGCAAATTACTGTAGAGTCACTGAATCATAGAATCATAGTCCTGGAAGAGACCCCAAGGGCTATCCAGTCTGACCTTCTGCCGTGCAAGAATGCACAAGCAAAGCATTTGCCACAGATGGCCATGCAGCCTCTGTTTAAAAACCTCCAAAGAAGCACACTCCAAGGCAGTGTATTCCCCTATTGAACCACTCTTACTATCAGGAGGTTCTTCCTAATGTTTCAGTGGACTCTCTTTTCCAGAAGTATGAAGACCTTGCTCCATGTCTTAGTCTCTGGAGCAGCTCCGTCTTCCGTATAACATCCCTTCAAAGGTAGTTGAAGGACCTTCCCACACTCTGATAACTTTATCAGGAGAAATAGTCTGGCTACGTACAAGGACAGTCAAGGTTCAGAGTACGCCACAGTTTTCTAGTACCTGCTTCTTCGTTCCTGGTCATAAAAAGAAAAAGCATCAGGAAGGAAATCAATGACAGATCTAGGCATGCTTTGCATATTCCAAATTTAGTAGAAAGCATATAGAGCTACAACATTTTAAGCAAGCAAGCAAGCAAGCAAGCAAGCAAGCAAGCAAGCAAGCAAGCAAGCAAGCAAGGAAACCTGCAAGCGGAGTTCACTATTCTTGCCTTTGAGACAGAAGGAAGCCTCTGATTCATCCGTATATCGCAGTTACATGGGTAATTTGCTACAGAGAGATAGGCATTTTTCTTTACTCACAGTGCTGGCAGACCCTTTTTTAATATCTGGACTTCGTACTTTCTTGAGCCATGTGGCACACCTACTTCGTTTCATGTACGTGATAAGCAGCATGCAGGAATGCATCTTTTGAAAGTGAAACCCAATGGACCAGTAGAGTTTTACTCCCTCTTTAAAACAAAAACCAAACCAAACCAAACCAAACAAAAATAACCCCACAATTGTTTTAGGTCCTGGCAGTACTTTAGGACATATATGCTGCGTTCCGCAAAGTTATTAGGATCTGAGTGATTTGGAAAACACTTCGGGGAAGCTCTGGGCAAGTGTCCAATTTTTTATTTATTTATTTTTATGTTATTGAAGCCAGGATGTATTCACACTGCACAGCTATAATTTGTTTGCCAGAAAGCTGTAATAGCACACGTCAGGGAACGCCACTAGAAAATTCTAAGTAGCTCACCAAACTACAAATCCCAGGATCCCCCAGGATGGGGCCATAGCCGTTACAGTGGTATCAAACCACTCTCATTCTCTAGTGTAGATGGATATAAACCAAATTTGTATCCCACCCTTTTACTGCAGTTGCGAAGCTCTAAATGCCAGTCTCTGAAAGCCAAGCGATAAAACATATGAATAAGAATGACTTATGAAAACAACCGCTGCTCATTGTACTAGAAACTCACCACCCCAGCAAACTCAGTGCCTGCCGGTGCCGACGTGTTTTGGCACCAGCAGGAGCATAATACGGGCATGGCCGCGGAACAGCCGTGCTCCTGAGTTCACTTTGGCCATTTCCACACTAGACCGTTATAGAGCTATTATTCCACTTGCAACGTCCTATGGAATCCTGGGGTTTGCAGTTTCGGGAGGGGCCACCCGGCCCCTCCCAAAACTGCAAACCCCAGGATTCCATAGGACGTTGCAAGTGGAATAATAGAGCTATAACAGTCTAGTGTGGAAATGGCCATTGATTGGCTTTCTGTCACCATAGGATTTAGAGAGGGCGAAGGGTAAAGAGAAGGCAACCTCTGAGTTCACGACAAACTTTTTTCTTCTTCTTCACAGAAGAAACCCTAGAAGATGTTGACTAATCCCATGTGGCTCAATGAAGCAGGTGAGGTCCACTTCCACAGAACAATTCTGAGCACCTAATGCAACATTGCAAATACCCTCAACAAGACCATTCGGTTTCTTTGCCATCTTGGGCAACTGTCACGAAACTGGAAGACTGAACTGGACGAGGCGTGTGCTTCATTCATTTGGTGTAAATCCTAGTCAGTCATCCCACGGTTTTTATTATTATTATTATTATTACATAAAGTTTAAAAAGTAACACATACATACCTACTTATACAACCAGTTCACACATAAATAGGAAGATTTTTAAAGGCAAAGCTTAAGTGTAATAAATCTAACCATAATAATTTACTAAGGTACATAATGTCTAACATATTTTAACATATCTTAAGACATGTCTACACACCTTTTTACTTCTTCCCTTCAGTCCCAATCATTTCTCTTCCTCTCTGGCTTCCTGACTAGGGCCATTTCCGCACTAGCCTGTTACAGCGCGATGATTCCACTTTCGACATCCTCTGGAATCCTGGGGTTTGCAGTTTCGGGAGGGGCCGGCCGGCCCCTCCCGAAACTGCAAACCCCAGGATTCCAGAGGATGTCGAAAGTGGAATCATCGTGCTGTAACAGGCTAGTGCGGAAATGGCCTAGGTTGTCCTTAAGATAACGAATTAGTTGAGTAACTGAGAATCAGTTTTCTTTCTTTAAATACATCAGGGCTCTACTGATATTACTTCTTACATAACTTTATATCTTAACACTCCTACTATATAACAATGTTATTCATATTTACAGATAGTTAACATAAGCTAAACAAAGTTCATAACTCTCTTCATTTTATCTCCATTTTCATCTCTCTCTCTCAGTCTATAAAGCTTGCCACCATCACATCTCCCCATTTGCTTTTAAAGAATCGTACAATAAGAATATCCTTAATATTCATCCCACAGTTTCGATCACTTAGTGGAACATCCCAGAAACCCTCAACCAAACCATAGTTCCAAGGAACCGGCCTATTTTTCCAGTCTTAGCCAGTCTTCATGAAACTGGAAGATGGACCTGGACCTGGCATGAGCTTTGTTCATTTGGTGCAAATCTCATCCAGCCATTCCATTGCTTAAAAGTGTAAGGGAGAAAAAGAAAATTGAAGTGAGCTGGAGAGTCATCTATTCTTTTGCCGCACAGATGAAGCTCTCACCTACTCTCAGCCCAGCTGTCTTCAAAAGGCCATGCATAAGCCAAGTCACTGGCACTTTGCACCCAGTCGTGATTGTATCTGTCCTTACAATGTGGTTCTTGCAGTTGAAGAAACACAGCTGTGCAGCAGGAGAAGCCAATGACTTCTATTTCCAGGGTGCCGTGACTCCAGTCTGGCCTTTACTCCAGATCCGAAAGGAGCTATCCAAAGTGTTGAGGCCATTTTGGGGATAGGATTCAGCACCTTGAGTGACGTCTGTGAAATCCGGAATAAAATTAGATGCAGATTTACCAAACCTCTGAAATGAGCTCTCCCGCTCAGGCAGCCTGGTGACTGCAGCCTTGGAATGCTTTCGAAGCATTCAACAAAACAGTGATATTTCCTGAGGGGGAAACAGGCAAGGCTTTTTACTTATACAGGTGTCCTTGCTTTTTGACCACCTCCTGTCGGACGACCTGCTCTTTCGACCGGTTTGAATTGTACTCAGGATCTATATATTCAACACATGGGCCACTCTTTCCTCACGTTTGCCTGATGCTTTTGCAATCGCATGCTGCTTTTTTTCTCTCTCAGACATCTCGACACCATCTTGTGAACAGTGTTGTAACCTGTAGAAGTCGTCTGTAGCGTGTCTCTTGCCTTATAGAGTATTTATTCTTCTAGCTGGCCCTCCACATTTGCGGGTTTAACTTTCATGGGTTTGATCATTTGCAGGTGTCTTTAACCCCGGCCCTGACCTCAGGCACTTCTTTTCCAGGGAAACATTCCCTCACGGTGGCTCTGATCTGGCCATGCAGCCCTTCGAAACCCACCTCTGGTCCTCCTCCTCCTCTACCAGATGTTGCAGATGTTGTTCTCAGCACCACAAACGCTGTCCCGATGCCCCTTACCCTCAAGGAAGGAGATAGGTGAGAGAGGGGGAGTATAGGGCCATCGTGCCAAGCTACCCTCGTTCCTTCTCCTTTCCCTGACCCGGTTTGGACCCTGGACGTCCGTTCTCCCCATTATTCCTCGGCCCTCTTCCCACAGACACACACACACACATTTTGATATTGGGCTTTCCCCCACTTTTGCAGGGGTCCTGTACTTCTAACTCCAGTGAATGCAGAGGGCTGACCTTACTTACAATTGCCCTTATGATACAGCATTTATTTGCAAGTTACCTTGCGTTGGCAAGTTAAACAAGTCTGGGCTCTGCAGCTAAACCGCTTTCACTTTTTGACAATACTCTTTAACTCATCAAATAAGCGGGAGATGCCTGTATTATTGGCTCTGTTATTGATACTAGGGGGCTTTGGATGTGCTTTTTTAAAAACTTCCCCCCCTTTTATTATGAGTCACATACTTAATATATTTATATTAATATTAATTATATTAATTATTTTTAATCAATTAATAATTAATTAAATTAATTAATATTAATATTAATATACTTAATATTATGATAGTGTTACAAGAATTTGTTTTTTAACAATGATGCATTTTCAGCCTATCCAACCTATTCCACCTATTCCCCAAACAGCTAACAAAGACCCCATTTGTATCAATTTATATCAGTAAGCTTTTTCAGAGATACGGGATATAATCTTAATCAAATTTATCACATCTTCATACTCCAGTTTTTCTTTTACTTTCTCGATCATTATTTTCTAGTTATCACTCTATGATTCTTTACAACATCGTCCACTATACTTTAACTTCTTTCTTTAAGAAAGTCAAATAATATAACTTCTTTTATAGATTTTATCCAATAAAACTCATTCCGCATTGATTTCTTTTTCCACCCTAAAGCAATAACGGCATGAGCAGCTTTTAAAATGTGTTTGTTACATAAATTTCATTCTTATTATTAATGGCCCAGTATAGCATGATAGAGGGGTTGACAATTAGTTGGGAAAAAGATATATCTATAGATAGAAAATAAAATTAAAATTTGGTTACAAGAATTGCTAAAAATAAAAATACAATTGTAAAAGAACAACAAATGAAAATGATTGGTAGATGGTACAGAACGGCCCATCAAACGGCATATATAAACAGCATTTTCTCACCAAAATGTTGGCATGGACGTGGAGCTAAACATATTTATATACCTATGTGGTGGGAATGTCCATTTATTCAGGATTTTTGGAAAGAGGTTAAGAAACAAATAAATAGAATAATAATGAGAGAGGTTCAATTAAGTAAAGAAAATTCTTTAACCCTCAGCTTAGGGACAACAGAGGCTTTGTATGTGCTTGAGCTATGCACACGCCTCTTTGCACCTTTGTTTGCAAGCGCCATGCTGGGTGATAATCCTTTTTAATGTTTTCACTGCACCTTAGTGAGAACACAGTCTGTTATAGCCACACCCTTTCCCCAAGACAATTCTTTTAATTCTTTTCACATACCTTGGATCTGACATGCTGTGTCCTGGAATACAGACCAGGATTTTGGGATCTGTAAAAACAATGGTCACAGATGATTTACATAACCTTAAAGCAGACAGTGAAGACATTGGATACTTCAAGATTTTCCATACCTTGGATCAGTCATGAATCAGCATGGAGACTTCAGTCAAAAAATCAGAAGAAGACTAGGACTTAGAAGGGTAGCTGTGAAGGACCTGGACAAGATCCTCAAGTGTAAAGATATATCACTGAATATTACAGTTAGGATTGCCCATGACATTGTATTTCCAGTGTCTATGTATGCTTGCAAAAGCTGGACAGTGAGGAAAGCTGATAGGAAGAAAATCAACTCCTTTGAAATGTGGGGCTGGAAAAGAGTTCTATGGGTGTCTTGGGCTGCTAAAAAGACTAAGGAATGAGTCCTAGAGCACCCCTGGACTCTCCCTAGAAGCCAAGAGGACTAAATTGAGGCTGTCTTTCTTTGGCCATACCATTAGAAGATGTGACTCACTGGAAAAGACAATAACGCTTAGTGAAGGAGAAGGCAGTAGAAAATGAGGAAAAGTGCATCACAGATAGATAGACCCAATCAAGGAGGACGCATTCCTAAATTTGCAAGACCTGAGTAGGGTGGTTGATGATCGGGTGGCTTTTTCCCATACAAACTTCCCCAACCTCCCCGCACGTGACTGAAACAGAAAGTGACGTCATGTCATTTCCAGTGCAAGAAAACTTACTACTTTCCAAGGAAGTCTGTTTCACTGGAATTAAAAAGAAACAAACAGTTTCACTGCCAAGTTTGGTCAACATCCCACTTCTCTTCATTGGAACCCGTTGGCTTATGCCCAGATGTGATGTAACACTGAGAAATCCCCGACCAGCAACCTCATTTTACTAATCAGCAATCTTGTGGAGCTTCTTTTAATGGTAGCAAAGGAATGCTCTGGGAGGAAGGAACAAAAATCCTCCCATGCCCCTTTCCTTCCATAAAGACCTTCATAAACCCCCACCGCTGTGATAACGCATAATATAAAATAATGAAAGGTTTTAAATAGTTGAAAAATTGGTATTTTTTTAGCAGATGAATTTGAAAGATGAGTAAATGAATATGTGCCTTTAAGCATAACCAAGGGAACATGCTTTGTAGCAGTAGAAGGAACTGCCTTGTAACAGGATGTGAAAAAAGATAAAGAGACGCCAGAGTGAAAAACAACCCATTACTGGCTAGCCTGAGCTCAAAGATTTTAACTCTCTGAAAAGGGAAAACAGTGGCAATGCAGCCTTGGAGATAGGAGCATTTTGCCTGTGTCTGCATACATATTTTAGAACCGATGGAATCCAAATGTGTGTTTTTGAAAGGACAAGGGGAATATAAATTTCAAATAGAGAATGTGTTCAGTACTTACTTAATCTTTATAGGGAACACAAATCTTGTTAATGCAAAAACCTTTCCTTTCTTCCAAATGGGAGGTTTTGCCCAAAAGTAGGGGCCAAGCTCCTACACCTGAAAACAAATACTAATGTTCTGCCGTGGCAGAACTACTATATGTCTCCCTTCTCCCCTCCTGCAGAGATCATCTTCTTTCTGTATCCCCTTCCCATGGACATATAGCAGCCGGTGGAGAGTGGAGGATGGCGGAGAGGTGTTTGGATTTGTGACTATAGACAGATGCACAACATCGTCATCTTCCAGGACCTCAGTAAGACCCTCCTGGAAGGCAGGGAACATGTCTTCAATGTTGTGTCTCAGGTTGCAGTGGCATAGCCAGATGCTGATTTGTGGGGTGTAACTGCTCTCCACCAGCCATTATGTACCCATGGAGGTGGGATGTAGCAAGAAACAGCTGTTTATGGGGGAGGAGAGATTGGGGCACAAGGGAGGTATAGAATTCCAACCTCCACAAAAACCAAATTAAAGCAAAACAAAAAGGTGAGGGCACCATCTGTACTTACTCCTGCGTATGTCTTCAATAGGATGCAAGTCATTGTTTTCTGCACAAAACCAACTTCCTTTCTTTCTTTTGCCAAAAGTCCTGAAATGCAGAAAATCCATTTTCTCAAAGTCGTGTCCCACTATGTTGAGAAACTCTTTCCGGGTGAGGAGAAGGGGATTTGCAAATATGCTTCATCTTTTCAGTCCTGCCTGAATTCTCAGCCTTCCATTTCCCCAGACCATGTAGAAACCCTACTGATATCAGACTGAGTGGGTTCCTTGCTTCAGTTTTGTCACTGGGAGCAAATTCCCCTGTAACTATGGAATGAGAGTTGATGGTACAGCACTGGGGGCATTTTCCTTATCATGACTGCCTCTGATGCGTTGCCATTAACAGGCCGTACGTCTCTGTATATGCACCTACCTGTGGTTTATATCCGGCCGGAAGGGCCCCTGTTACCCTGAGGGGTGGGGGGTATTGGGGTCCACCTGCAATGCCAGTTTCTCCTTAGAATTTGAGGGAATTATAGCTCAAAGGAGGCCTGTGAGAGGTGGGTAATGGCAAGATCTTTTCATGTGTGTACACCAGTACTAGTTGTAGAGACGACTCCGGTTTAAAGGTAAACAGAGTATTTTATTTCAATTGACATGAGAAATCAAACTCTCTTAAGAACCACCCAGAGCTATTGGAAAGTGAGGCAGGAAAGGTTAGACAGAAAGAAATTAGGGGTGAAAAGGTGATAGTTACCTGTCTTGGAGAAGGAGAGTGCAGCGAAGGGGCTCCTACAGCACCTGAAGGTAGCACAGAGGAACAGCAGTCTGGGCCACTAAGTACTATGTGCTACCTTCTATGTGCTACAAATGGCTAGGGTCGAAGCTAGGGTTTTTATACTTTATTTTCCACCCTGAAGGGGTGCGATGACAAAGCCACAATGGTTTTACCACAGGATTGACAAAGGGGTCTGGAATGGGCTGATTGCTTAGCTCTGGAGTAACAAAGCATTGATGGGACTCAGAACAATCTCTTAATGTTTAGTCAGGTAGGGTGTATAGGGAAGATCTCCGTAGGATAAGATCAAGGGATGGTGTCTGATTGCTCACCAGTCTGGGCAGTTGCTCTTTTGTTGTACTTGGAAATGCACAGAGCCTGGAGTGGTAAAAGGATTAGCCCAAACCCATCAGCATTGGGTTTTCCTGCCTAATCCTCTCTGAATTTATGACCCTGAATAGGTCAGCTTGACCCTGAAACACGTTCTCCAATCAGTGTGACTTCGATTGTGTTCTCTGGGCATTAATAAGTCCAATTTAAGAAAATCACATATCTCACAGGAGTGGGGGTAGGGTGTGGTAATACCCCCTTTGTGTCCCACACCAGCCAATGCAATATGCTGGGAAAAGACATGGAAGAGGGCTTTCTCTGTTGTAACACCCCAGTTACAAAACATCCTCCCCTTGGAGGCCCAATTGGTGCCAACATTCATGTTGTTCAGTCATCAAGTGAAAATATATTTGTGGAGATCTGATTGGTTTCACAAAAACTCACCTGTGCACAAGGTTTAAATTCATTTTACGCTGGCTTAACTTTTTAAATTTGTTAACCATTCAGTTTTTTTTTAGACTTTTACAATCATTTTGGTTATTTGTACTCTTTTGAATTTGTTAGCCTGGTTTTATTGCACTCTGCCCTGAAATCACTGGATAGAGGGGTAGGGTATAAATATTTTAATAAATAAATAAAATCAATAGAGATGTAAGAACAACCATGCTGGCAAGACCATAGGCCTACCAAGAGCAGCTTTCCATTTCCTAGAGCCTGGAAAGCGACTTCACAGTGTTCGTTATTTGCTATCGTGTTTAATAAATAATTCACAACCGAGCTGATTCCATTGAGTCCCTTCCCGGATGTCTCTGCCGTGTGCATTTCCCCCTTATCTGTTTTGTGGAAAGTACAGGTTGGCACAGACTGTAATTAAACAACTCTCGGTAGGGCTTTCAGAAGCAGGTATACAAACCCAGAGCTTTCATAGGTTCTGCTGGAAATGCAGAGACAATTTTTCTTGGCCTAGTTCTAGAAAGTAACCCTTCTGTACCTGAGTTTAGCAGAAAATGTACAGGTACCTGTGGTTCACCTGTACAGACACCTGCCTATTGGAAAAACCTTGGTTCTAACAAATGAGTGGGTAACTTACCTGGCTCTTCAGGTATCGTTGGGCTGGAACTTCCGGTAGGAATGTCCAGCATACACAAACCATAAAAGATTATAATAAGAATAAAAACACAGCACACATGCACACTGCCCATTAAAAGACCATGCCCTCTACATTTCACAGATGAAAAAGGGACACACGTGGCCAAGGAACATCAGAGTGTGATAAAGATAGCAAAAGTTGTTAACGAGGAAGAAGAGATAAGCTGGGAGAAGCTGCAGCTGTCTGCTTTTGCCTGAGTCTACTGGGATCTCTCTGTTTTCAAAAAAATCTGCCGGAGGGCCCCCCTCTGAGCCCCATAGCGCAGGGGTGATTAGCGAGGATGCCAGACCCAGACTGATTGACTGACTGATTAATTGATTGTTATCTGCCTTTCTCCCAATCTGTGACCCCAACTATTAAGGAACCCCACTGTTCTAATAACGGTTACCCAGTCAAAGAGAGCCACCGTGGTGTAGTGGAGACCAGGTTTCAGTTGCCCATTTGGCCACAGAAACCTGCCGGGTGACCCTGGGTGGGCCGTGGTGCCCCTGAAAGGAGCTGTCTTAGCAGAAGTGACGTTGATTCCTTTCCATCAGGGCTTGCACTACTATACGTTCGAAAGGTAGAACATAGTAGGAAGAGAAGAAGACTACATTAAAGTCGGATAGACTCAAAGACTCAATAACGTTTCGAAAGGTAGAACGTAGTAGGAAGAGAAGAAGACTACATTAAAGTCAGATAGACTCAAAGACTCAATAACGTTTCGAAAGGTAGAACGTAGTAGGAAGAGAAGAAGACTACATTAAAGTCGGATAGACTCAAAGACTCAATAACGTTTCGAAAGGTAGAACGTAGTAGGAAGAGAAGAAGACTACATTAAAGTCGGATAGACTCAAAGGAGCCACAGCCTTGAGTATGCAAGGCCTGAGCAGGACTGTTGATGATATGGTGACTTGGAGGTTTCTCATTTTTTGGATCACCATAAGTTGAAGACGACATGACAGAAGTTAACAACAAATGGATGAACAATGAATCCATAGATGTTCAGAAAAATATGTGTGGTGACCAATTGTTTTTAGATATTAAGAAGCATCTTAGGCTATTTCCATCCCTTCTCACACTATGATGTGGCACCAACTATACTAATATTGGTTCTGAGAACCGGTGCAATAAAGGCTCTCAATTTTTGTTTCGGCTCCTTCCTTCCTTCCTTCCTTCCTTCCTTCCTTCCTTCCTTCCTTCCTTCCTTCCTTCCTTCCTTCCTTCCTTCCCTCCTTCCAATACACTTTTAAAAAAGCGTCGAGAGGAATTAAAGGAAAGAGGCTTAGGAACAGACTTTTGTGAATATTTGTGTTCTTCTAATTTGGGTAAGTTTTCTGAGGGAAATCTTCCACTAACGGCTGCTGTGACACAGCCGCGCAGGGATGGGGGGCGATGGAGGCGGTTCGCCCCCGGCGGCAGTGTTTTTGGGATGTCCCAGCTTGTACCCGTGCCCCTGCGTGCCACGCCCACGCCCCCGTGCACCGCAGCTACCCCCGCGCACCGCGGCCACGCCGCCACGCCCCACGGCCACGCCCCACGCCTCGCCGCCTCGCCCCGTGACAGAGTCCCGCCCCCTCCCGCCCCCTCCACACCCTCCAAGCTCCGCCGCCGCTTCGACGCGGCCTGTTAAGCACCCTGATGACCTCTTCCAGTCGACAGCGCCCTCACTGACGTACAGCTTAAATTTTCAGCTGAACTTCCATCACTGTGGTTTCCTGTAACCTTTCAAGCATTTTCAAGAGCATCCTTTGGACTTTTTCGCCTTTGTTTTTCGACATTGTCTCATTTCTAAGAAGTTCCTCTTTTGAAGTCAAACATTCGTCTGTGGGCTGGTCCAAGCTGTTGCCAAAAACTGAGACACCAAGCCTGATTTATTACCGGTTGAGACTTTCTGGAAAAACATTTTCAATCCAAATGAATCTTTCTAGGCAGCAGGGAGGCAGGGAGCGGGGATCAGGATGATGACGGCAATTAGATAGGCATTTTGATCAATAAGCATTTGGATTCCGTGGTGTTATAGACAATTGGCCAGCCGTAAACCTCTTCTGTGTGTTTGCTCCCCATTGGCTCTGGAGACCTGGATGGGCATGCCTTCTTTTTTAAATGTACAATATTCCAAAAATCTTACTGTTCAGCCATAAAGGTCCTGTGTCCCCCCTCTCGTTCAATGAAGAGAAAAGTGAATGCCTTTTGATCAAAACCAGATAACCACACATCTTATTCAAAGTTGTTGTTTTTTTCCTGCAATGTATCTTGGGATAAAACATAAGCAGCCTCTAGGTAGGAATGAAAATACCTCTGGATGTTCTATGGAAAGGGGAATGTCATGCAGTTTAACAACCCCCTGAGAAATTTAGCAACCAACAGCTCAACCAAGAGGAACATCTCCTCTGTCTGTTTTCCCTTGTGTTGAACATGCTTGGAAATTTCCCACGTAGATACAACATATATTTCATAAACACTGTGGTTAGTGTTTCCAATCAGTCCGACAACACTCGTGTTCTGCATTATTTCCTGACTGCCATTTTTAAAAACACCGTAGCCGCAAAACTGTGTTATTTCCTGGAAAGTGGCCATAAAGGCAACCTCGAGCCATCCCAGTGTGTTGTGAGAGGCCTAGGAAGGAGGAGATGGTTTGAAAGCAATGCAGTAATGGTTCGCAAACTCAGGCATTCAGAGAATCTTTGGCTATTTAACTATTTTAATGGAGCTGATATCTGAAGCTTTTGAGTGCGGGAAGAACGGCTGAAAGTTGGTAGTTTTCCTCTTGGATCCGGTTAATATCCCAAAAGAAGCACCATAGAGCACAGTGGGACTTACCTCCGAGTAAACAACAATAGGACAGCATTCAGTTTACAATTGTTTTATATTTTTGTATAGTTTGGTTAGATACCAGTTTGCTTCATATTGTATTATTGCTTTATATTGCATTTTTTGTATTTTATCTGGATAATTTGTTTGATAATTGTGTGGTATTGTTTTTCATTCCTCTTTCCTTTTGTGGTTTGTGTGTGTGTATGAATTAGATTGTAAGCCTTTGGCAAGACCCACTGTTTTTGATTGTTTTTCTTGTAAATATTAATTAATTAAGAAGAAGAAATGATTATTTAATATAAATTGTTTTACTTATAGCTATAAATGAATTAGGAATTAATTAATTAATACAAATTGTGTTACTAGCAACTATAAATTAATAATTAAAGAGAAGAAGAAGACAGCAAGAACTTATAGACACCAATGCTATGATGAGAATAACAAGTAACTATTGATCTCTTTTTAAAAAAAGGACATGCAAAATCTGTGAGCAGAATCAATAGCAGAATGAAGCGGCGCACTCATGCGCAGCCACGCCTTGATCACCTCCTTCCACATCTTTTGGGGAAGAAACCCATTCTTCCGCTCCAACGACAGCGATGCCTGTGGGCGGCCAGGTCTGTGTTGCAGGCGTTGTTGAAAAGGTCAACTTCTCCCTTCCCGTAGAGCTGAGCGAGCACCACCTGCAGTTCATCCAGGCTGCACTCCTTCGCTTTGTCCTCACCGTTCCTTGCAACGGCCGCCCAGGACGTTCTGCCTCTCTTCATGTGCACGCAGCAGGCTGCAGACCAGACGTGGCTGGGCTTGTTGACTCTGTTGCCCGAGACATAGTCATGCTTGCTGGGCACAGCTCCTGCAATAACATACAGGTCGTGGCAGAGGTGAGCTTTCTGGGCTCTTTCTCTGATACTGTTTTTGTATTTTGCCCACGAATATTTACTGAGTTCTTTAAACAGTGGGACAATGTTGGTCAGGGTGGAAGCTGCAGCTCTACTGTCATCGTCAGGCTGATGGCCGATAGGATTCAAATGTCCCCTGTTATAGTTGAGAAGGTATCTGTAGTCGTCCGAAATCGCTTGGCTTTGTTTAATCTGCCACCCGGGAATTTGGGTGGTGTTCTCATTTTCCATGCTTCTTCCGAGATTGGGCTTGACGAGCTGAAAAGCAGGAGGAAATGCATTTGTCACTGTCTGGTTGGGGATATGGCAAAACCAAGGCCATATACCGCCACCCCTGCCTCTTATGCCCATTCTGTGGTTCAGTGCAAGCAGGCTGGATCTGAGAAGGTCTGGCTACCTCTCTCCTAGCCAGACACGCAATCATGACATCTGCACTGAGATTTGCAGGGATCCTCCAGGATGTCTCAACACTTCTGCGCCCAGCACTCGGAGAGCCTTCTCCATGGAATTCCCTCCCATAGGAAACTAGGGCCATTTCTGCACTACACTGTTATACAGTCAGCTCTCCACATTTGCGGGTTCCACTTTTGCGGATTTGATTATTTACGGATTATTTGCTGTCACCTCTGCTGCCTCCCTGTGCCATTTTTAATAGGGACTGCATGCCTCGTGAGACTGAGAAACTGCGAACAAGGCTTGTAAGTTCCTTTTAAAAACGGTGTGGGGCAGCAGTGGAGGTGGCAGGAAACCCCACCAGCCACCCACTTCTGCGTTGTGAAGGAACCCTGATAGCAATAGCAATAGCGGTTACATTTCTGTACTGTTTATCAGTGCAAAGCACTCCCTAAGCGGTTTACAATGTGTATAGCTACTTGCCCCCTCAACAAGCTGGGTACTCATTTTACCAACCTATGGAAGGATGGAAGGCTGAGTCAACCTGGAGCCTGGCAGGATCGAACTCACAACACTGTGGTTGCAGTACCGGCATTTAACCACTGTGCTACCAGGGCTCTGATGCCTCAAAGGAATTCATGGTGGGTTGAATATGGTGATCGTTCTTTTTTGTGTATTAACTATGGCTTGGGAGGCTTAGAGTTATTCCTGGTTTTTCCACATTCATGGGGGTCCTGTACCCCTAACCCTAGCAGATCTGGAGAGATGACGGTAGTGCTATTATTCCACTTTCAAGCTCCTGTGGAATTCTGGGGTTTCTAGTTTCCTGAGGCCCAAGAGATCTCTGGCTGAGAATTCTAAATGCTCCTCTCTAAACTGCAAACCCCAGGATTCCGCAGGAGCTTGAAAGTGGAATAAGAGCACTATAACAGTGTAGTGTGGAAATGGCCTAGGTCTATCCTCCTCCCTGCTCCTCTTTCGCCAGCAAGCAAGGACCTTATTTCTTTAAGCAGGCTTTTAATGGGTAAGCAGGGAAGCTTCTTATTGAGATGTGTGTCTATTTATTTTAACTTTCGTATGTCTTTCAAGAGCCTGTGTGGCGTAGTGGTTTGAACGTTAGACTACAATCCCAGAGACTCGAAGGCAACCCTAAGGTGAATCTATCACAGGGCTTTCTGGAGGCTGAGAGTGTGTGACACACCCAAGGTCATCCAGTGAGTTTGCATGGTCAAGTGGGGAACTGAATCCTTGTCTCCTGGGTTGTAGCCCAACGTTCAACCACCGGACCGCACTGGCACTCACTAGACAGGTAAAAAGTCCCCTTACCTGGGGCTCTATCATCCACTCTTGAACATCACTGCCACGACCAGGTTTGCATTTGTACGCAGAGTATATAGGAATGCGCTTGTCTCTGTCGTACATGGTGGCGAAGCGGTACGCCTTCTTGTAGAACTGGCAGATCCTGGCTTTGTTAGCGGGGGTCAGAGATTCTCCAGGAGGCATCCTATCCAAGAAGAACTCAAGGCAATTTGTAAAATCCTCCACTACCTCACCCTCTCCAGGCATGAGAAAACAGGCAGCCAAAAAGGGCAGGAATGAGAAAAATATTTTTATAGCATTACACAGTGGAATTCTGTGTCTGAAAGAAAGACAGTTGGGCAGATTACACAATCACTGTATTATTTCTGTGTGAGCTGGCTTATGCTTACTTGGAGTTTACACACGGGTGCCAGGAGGACAGAGGCTTCATCTTCCTTGTGCCCCCATCAGAAGCTAAATGGACCTCCTTTGCCTGACCTGGCCGCTGGATCTTAAGGTGGGCCAGGATGCCATGTATGTAGTTTAACAGTAAGGTCATTTCCACACCTTATCAGTTCCTGTTGCCATCCCATCACAATCCCAGCGGTGCCTTTGCCAGGATGGGAGCATGATGCAAATACTCCCCTCCTTACCCTGTCGGCTCCCTGAAGAAGGGAGCACGAGCGACACATGCCTGCCTGCCTTCCCTCCTTCCCTCCCTCCCTCCCTCCCTCCCTCCCTCCTTCCTTCCTTCCTTCCTTCCTTCCTTCCTTCCTTCCTTCCTTCCTTCCTTCCTTCCTGTGCTGCACTGGAGAAGGAAGAGCCAACATTGTAGTTTCTCCCATTCCACATGGTCAGTGGTGATGGGAATGTCGCACAATTGCAGGCCATTAATGGATTTTTTCCATTAATGGAATATCCCGCGATCATGATGGGTTGGCAGTGGGACCGTGACAAAGTTGTATGAAAGCACAACTCACGGACCGCTGCCAATACGTCTCCATCATGGGATGGCAATGCCATGCAGAATACCGAATGCCTTACTGAATGCAGACTAGTTCCAAATCTGTAACTCCAGGCTGTGAATCCATAATTGCAGTACTGAATAGTGGCTGTTAACTCTGAGAAATGTGGAATGCAGTATTTCAATAATCCCTATATAAGCCGCAAATGTTAGCAAGTATGGACACCATTGTATCCAGGTGCTATCTCATTCCTTCAGCTGTATAAATCTGTTTTATCCCTGGGGCTTTAATATCACTCTGTGTTGCATCAGAAGAAATGGGTTTGTGTCCACAAAAGCTCATGCTAAAATAGAAAACCAGTTAGTCTTAAAGGTACTGCCACACGCTTTTTTTCTCCTCCCTCTTCCTCCTTTTTATGCTGCAAGAGAGGAACACAACTACTTCTTTGAAAACCGTCTTAACTCTCGTTCATCTTTTCTTTATCGGACTCTCTAGCAGACAAGGCTCCAGTTGTATCCCTCCCCGCCTTCACTGCATTCTCTGAGATAGGACTGGCTGGCTTTAACAAAGCTTGCACAATTCTCTCTTTCCAGGCATATTCAAGTCTTAAGAAGGAACTAGGTGTGAAAGAAGATCCAAAGCTGCAGGTCCATACTATTAAATGATTTTCGAATTTGCAAATTTCTTAGGCTTGGGCTCCATGGCAATTGGGCATGGCTAGCTTATTCTCTTTCTTGGGTTGCTTCAGGAAATTACCCAAATTTACTCAAATTCAGTAAGTTACTCAAATTAACAGGAGAAGTCCCAGTAGACGGGAGGAAGGATGTCATATGGAGGATGCTGAAAGCCTGTTTTCTGTTGCTGTAGAGATTAGGACACGGAGCAATGGCTTCAAACTTTGGGAAAAGAGATTTCACCGAAACATTAGGAAGAACTAATGGGCAGTTTGACAGTAGAACACATTGCCTGGGAATGTGGTGAAATCTCCTTCTCTGGAGGTTTTAAACAGAGGCTGGATGGCCATCGTTCTGGAATGCTTCGATGGTAAGTTCCTGCATGGTACAATTGGGTTGGACCGGATGGCTCTTCTGGTCTCTTCCAATGCTAGGATTCTATGAAATTGGCTTTGCCAGTTCATCATCAGTTGAAGAGAGATGGGCACCCATTGACTGAAGATCAGCTTGGTTTTTGTTTGTTTGTTTCATATTGTTTTTGTGCATGTAATTCATTTCTGTTCTACATAGAGGTGATTTGCTTTGCAAATCCACTTTAACTGTCCTGGTTCCATCCCATGGAATCCTGCGATTTGCAGCTTAGGGAAGAGGATTTAGAATTCTCAGCTGGAAAGCTGTAGTACATTACAAATCTAAAAACCTCAGGATTTCCCGGGATTCAGCAACGGCAGTTAGAGTCATAGCACTATATTTGTGTAGTGTGAAAGAGTCTTAAAAGTGCAACAACACTTAACACTGAAGAATATAGGATGTCTCAGAAGGGGTGGTTTTAATAGGGATAGATAGTTTGAGTGACCCAAAGTGCCCTCAGTTCTTGCCGGCCCCTCCAGGCTCCCTGTGTGATGTAAACTGATACTCTTGAGGGTATTTTCCCACCTGTTGATTTCCTGCCAGCCCTCTCTCAACTCTTCCCTAAAACGAAACTGGATTAGATTAGCACCCTGGGCAACTTTCCTATCTTAGAACAGAGTTTCCATAATACAGCTTTAAGTTTCTTTCTCCAAGTCATTGGAGTCTTTGGCCATTTCCGCGCTAGACTATTATAGCGCTATGATTCCACTTTCAACATCCTATGGAATCCTGGGATTTGCAGTTTCGAGAGGGGCCCTTCCAAGATAGGAAAGTTGCTCAGGGTGCTAATCTAATCCCTAATCCCTCTGGCCCCTCTCGAAACTGCAAATCCCAGGATTCCATAGGATGTTGGAAGTGGAATCATAGCGCTATAACAGTCTAGTGCGGAAATGGCCTGTGTTCTTTAATACGGATCTCTAACTGCTCCATACACTCTCTATCAGGTGTTTGTCCCCTGCTTTGTGAAAATAAAAATCTTCACATGTACACATATGCATACTATTCTGTTCCTCGTCCAATTTCTTTGCTTACCTACTAAGGTACTCTATTTTGGTTAGTCTACAATTGCAATCAAGCAATCAATCTGTTAAGTTTGCTCTCAGAAGCCTTTTGTAGAATCATAGAGTTGGAAGAGACCCCAGAGGCCATCCAGTCCAACTCCCTTCTGACATGCAGGAACTCACATCAAAGTATTCCCGACAGATGGCCATCCAGCCTCTGCTTAAAAACCTTCAGAGAAAGAGACTCCACCATTGAGGCAGCAGCATATTCCAGTGCCAGACAGCTCTGACTGTCAGGAAGTTCTTCCTGAGATTTAGGTGGAATCTCTTTTCCTGCAGTTTGAATCCACTGCTCCTTGTCCTAGTCTCTGGAGCAGCAGAAAACACGCCCACTCCCTCCTCTACATGGCATCCCTTCAAATATTTAAACATGGCTATCATGTCCCCTCTTAACCTTCTCTTCTGCAGGCCAAACATCCCCAGTTCCCTAAGCCGCTCCTCATAGGGCATGGCTTCCAGACCCTTCACCATTTTGGTCACCCTCCTCTGGACACGCTCCATCTTGTTAATACCCTTCTTGAAATGAGTGCCCAGAACTGGACACGTACTACTAAATTATAGCATGATGGTTCTGCTTCAACTGACATGGCAACACCCAATGGAATCCTATGATTTTCAGTTAGAGGAGGGGGATTTGGAATTCTCAGACAGAGATATCAGGCATTTCACCAGACTGCAGACCTCAGAAGTCCACAGGATGCAGCCCCAGCTGCTTGTATGTAGAATGGGATGGATATTCCTCAATATTCTCTTCCGTGCAAAACTTCCCTTCCTTTGCAAAGACAGCCCGTCTTAAGCTAACCAGAATCTCAGTGGTGGGGAAATTTCTTTTCATCCACGCATGAGAAACCTCTGCTGCTGTTCTGGCACGGCAGAGATACTCAACGTAGACCTTTTGCAGCAACATTCCTCTTGGCTTGCAGACAAATCATTACCTTGAATGACTATCCAGGTTCTTTCTCTTGGCAATAGCCATGTTTTAATTGTTGTGTTCAATACCGTTCTCTTTTATGCAGCTCTGTGTAGTTACTGGTTCTTGAGGTGTACTGCTGTCAAGGCTAAAAGATCCCTTATGGGCATGTGAACTCAGAACCTGTGTGAGTTCATAATGTGTTCTGACAGCATCCCTGGCAACAATGGCTGGAATCCTTCGGTACATTACCGTCCTGTGCCGGCAGCCAGCCAAGGTTCACAGCTGTCCAGTTACAGTCTTTTATCAGCAGTCATGAACCAAGTTTATAACAGTTTGTTAGCCAGTTGCTGCTCATTGTTTCCACAGTCCAAGTCTGTAGTAAATTCGGAGCAACAGTCCAGTAACAAAGTATGTACACAAGGCAAGGGTCAAGGTTTCCAGGACCATGAGCAAGGGCTCTGAACATGAGGTGCGCTGCTTCCCCAATGAGACCGGTTGTCTGCAATGGCTTCTTCCCAGCCCTTTCCCTGTTTTTATTGGCTGACAACCTCCCTCAGCTGTTCGCCTGATATGTGTTCACTGTTTTAATGCTCCAAATCTCATGAGCTCTCCCATTTTACCTACGCTGGCTGCAGTAAGTATTGTCCCGTTCATGTCTCTGTGTTGTGGCTGTCGGGAAAGGTCCTGTCTGGGTCCTGGGACGGGGAAATGACAACTATGATGGTCAGTGCTGTAGACTTGAGTCGACTGACTTGGACTCAAGTTGGACTTAAGTCACTTTGGTGAGTCAACTTGGACTTGACTTGGCAATAAATGATGCACTGATTCAGCTCGACTCAAGACTTGCGTATTTTTAGTGATCAACTTGCTGCCCTTGGTTCAGTAACACAAAATATTCATCCAGAAACCGTAGGACTTTGAATGACACTTCCATCTGTTTTTGCCTACTGGTCACATGACGATCTGTCTCAAGCCCAAACTATGGGTGCATTTCTCAGAGGGGAACAGCAAATGGGTTAGACAATGGACTCAAGGTCTTGAGGTCTGCTCAGCAACCTGTCCCTGCTGCATATAGGAAGAGCCTTCTAAAACTATTCCTAAGAGCAGAAGACAAGACTCACCCCCTAGAGCATAGGGTGCATTTCTCAGAGGGGAACAGCAAATGGGTTAGGCAACAGACTTGAGAAGGAAGAATCCTTCCTTCTAAAGCTTTCGAAACTTCACTAATCAGAAGTAAGAAGGATCCTATTTCCAACTTCTGAAAAATCCTCTAGCTTCTGAAATGGGAAGTAAGAAGGATCCTATTCCCCATGTCCAAAGCTGCAGGTGGCAAAAGCACAAATTTGGAGGACCATCTCTGCTTAAATTGTTAAATTCAACTCTGTCCAAATATTCTGGAATTTAGATTAAGGTATAAAGTTGGCTCCCAGACTTGAGACTTGACTTGAGACTTGGAGTAAAAGACTTAAATACATCACTGATGATGATGTAACTATACTGGCCTTGGTGGTGACATCAGGGGAACTTGACTGTGCTATAGCAGAAGCCACCCAATGCACCTTTGATCATGTTCCTCCATGTGCCTGCTGCAACCGAGGCCTCCACCTGCCCCAACTGAACCAATCAGCCATGATTTTTTCAAGAAGAGTCTTTGAACCCAGAATCAGTCTTGGGTTAACCTGTGTGTTACTGCCCTGGCTAGTCCGAGCTTTGGGGATATTAAAAGATATCCTCTCGATATCACAATTGGGCTTCTCTTCTCTATTCCCTTTCACGTGCTTGCGAGGCCACCGGACAAGCACGTAAACAAGCTCGGCCGTTAATTGCCTAATATTCCTGGATAATTCAGGCAGGCCAGAAAATAGCTGACCCCCTGCTTTAGGAGACCTCCAGGTAAGTCCTCTAATTAGGCATGCACGTAACCTACAAAAGAGCCTCTGCCCCGTGCTGGCAGCTTGATGGGTGAACTATGCAATACCCAAGTACTCTGCGTTTGCATACTGGCTACTCTATTGAGAACCGCTACGATAACTCAATCATTCAGATTCTGACCTTTCGGAGGCTTTGTCTCCAACTCCAAATCTATTGTTTTCCCCAAGTACGGCATAGCCTGCAGTCACAATTCTCCTTATAAAAACCCTTGATTCCGAGACCTTCCTCGGATCGCTCCCGAGTTCCATCCCGCCTTGCTGCCGCTTTGCTTGGCGAGCCTCCCCTCGGCTCCACGTGCCGAGCTACATCGCACCCCAGCCTCGCTCTCTATTTTTCCGGGCTTCAGGACAGGTGAAGTATCACCCAAACCAGCAACTCCTCTAAAAATCCCTCTATACCGCTCCAACCTTTATTTTCTTTAGTTATCTTGCGTGAGTGTGTCGCATACACTGTTTTGCTGTGTATTTAATAAACATCATTTATTGTTTCAACTTCTGCGTGCTCCTTGACTCGGTCTGACCCCGTAGACATAGGGTTCAAGATCTCGCTACGTTACCCTGCCTCTCATAACGCTAAGCAGTGCTCTGAGCTAATTTTCCCCACCTTTAGTTGAGCACATTTTGGTGTCCCTCCTGGGACCCCCAGTACACAGGGTAACATGTGAGGACTGTCAGCTTAGAGAAGTAGTCCCATAATATACAATGCAGATCTTTACTTATTTGATGTGAGAGGAAAATTATGTGGCAATGTATGCCAGCTGTGGTGTAGGCTGTGCCAGTTTTCTGGTTGTGGTTGAAATATAATTGTCTTTTTAAAACCTGGAGGTCCTGGTTATAAAGACCATCTCAGCCTGTGTGAGCCTGCCGATGCTCCAAGGCATCTCAAAGAGATCCTTCTCTCACTTCTACCACCATCACAGGTATGTTTGATGGGAGTAATAGAGAGGCCTTCTCAGTGGCTGCTCCCAGGTTTTGGAGCACCCAGGGAGGCTGGGATGCTTTTCTCCTTGCTATATATCCACTTGAGGCCACTCCCTAAACTGCAAACCCCAGGATTCCATAGGATGTTGACAGTGGAATAATAGCACTATAACAGTCTAGTGTAGAAATGGCCCCGGACTTTTAAATTAATTTATTGCGTACTGAATCCTACTAATATGGGTTTTATATGGTGGAGTGCCCTCTTGTGGCTGTGAATGTACCATTGTAACATGAAAAGCTGTAGTGAAGAAGTCTAGCGGTACCTTTGAGCCTTTTTTTAGCATGAGCATTCATAAATTTCAACCCATTTCTTCAGCTGCACGAAGGGAGTGTAATATTCCAAAAGGTCTCAGGTATATCTGTGCATGGACATAGTTGTGGGGGTAGTATCAAAATGTGGTGGAATACAGAACAATGCCGATTGTGGCCATTTCCACACTAGACTGTTATAGCGGTATTATTCCACTTTCAACATCCTATGGAATCCTGGGGTTTGCAAGGCCCCCCCCCTAAACTGCAAACCCCAGGATTCCATAGGATGTTGAAAGTGGAATAATAGCACTATGACAGTCTAGTGTGGAAATGGCCTTAGTACACCCACTGAGTAAATAGGAAATCAACCTGCATGTAAATTCCATTGATAGAGCCAGTATGATGTAGTGATTTGAGCACTGAATTATGACCCTGGAAACTGGAGTTCGATTTCCCGCTCAGCCATGGAAATCCATTGGGTGACTTTGGGTACATCACACTCTCTCAACCCCAGAAAACCCCGTGATAGGTTCATCTGAAGGTCACCATAATTCAGAAACGACTTGAAGGCACACAACGAAAGCAAGTTCCATAGACTGAATGGGTCTAACTCAATTAGATTTAGGCTTAGGTGGTCAGCAGCAAGTAGGGACATTTTATCCTATGTGGTCGACTTGTGAGAAAGCTAAAGAATTTTTGAAATAAATACATAGTAGCATTCAGAAGATTTGAAGGTTAATATTCAATTGAAACCAAAACTGTATTTATTAGGACAGTTGGATGACCAAATGGAGAAGAAATATAGAAGATATATCACCATGGCAAGAAGATTTACATAGGCACAGAAAGGGAAAAATGCCGCAATTCCAACGAACAAAGACTGGTTGCTGACACTATTTGACCTAGCTGAAATGGACAAATTATCAACACTGATTAGAATAAAATCATTGGTATCATTGATTGTCTTTTGGCAGCAAAGTGAGAATAACATGGTAACTGTAGGTTTTTATAACTAATCATCATCATCATCATCATCAAGTTTATTTGTCTGTGGAACAACGTCCATTACAAAATATTGCAAATTTTGTAACTAATAGGTTTGGTTATGCTGAAGAAATGTAGGAACAGTATATAATCAAAGAAGTTATCTTATGTAGTACAATGTATAGCCATCATTAGAAAGTTGGCAATCAATGTTAATTTTTCTTTCTTTTTAACCCTTCTTTGTTATTTCTTACTTCTTTCTTTTGCTTTCTTTTTGTTTGGTTTGAAAATTTTCTAATAAAAATGTACAAAACTTAAAAGAGAAAAAGAATTGATGTGCTATGTAATAAGGATAGTTACGGTTCGACCTTGGCTTATTTACAAGCATTGTTGAAAGGGTCAACTTTTGGCTTCCCATAGAGTTCAGCAAGCTCTTTCTTGAGTTTCTCCCAGCTGTATTGCTTCACTTCATTCTCACTGTTCTTGGCAATGGCACCCCACGCGTTTCGGCGATTCTTGTCCCGTACGCAGCACGCCGCGGACCAGATGTGGCTGGGCTTATTGACCCTGCCGTCGGCTATGTATTCGTCCCCAGGCACGACTCCCGTAATGACATACAGCTCCTTGCAGACTTCCGCCTCTTTCTTGAGAGCGAGTTCGTAGTTTGCCCAAGCATGTTCATTGAGTTTGCTAAACTGGGGCACAATATTGGTCAAGGTGAAGGTGGCTGCTCGGCTGTCTTCGTCCGGTTGGTGGCAGACGGGGTTCAGGTGTCCCTTTTCGGTGTTTAAGGCCTGAGCGTAGTCCTTGAACGTGGCCTGGTTCTTTTCAATGCCAGTGGCAGCAATGTTGGTTTCACGCTCATCTTCCATGCTCTTTCCTAAAGCAGGATCTACGAGCTGAAAAACAAAGGCCCTTTCCACATCAGGCAATTAGAACGGGGCAGCGCATCCTCTCACGGAGGTCGTCTGCGCCTCGGAGCAGACCAGGCCGGAGATCCGCACCTCGGTCCGCTCCAAAAGGACCCCAAGTGGTCCTCCAGCGTGTTTTCTAAAGACCTCAAAAAACAGGTCTTTATTTTCCTGGAACGCGCCATTGCGTTCCTGCTCCCTTGTGCAGATTCGCAGGCTCGCACCAACGCGAGCCTGCGATCTGCGGAGGGCGGGCTTTAGGCGTGGCGAGCTTCAGCGGTTGTTGGGGACCCACGACCAACCGGAAGCCGCCATTTTGGAAGCCGGAGCAGTGCGGATCTCCAGACCTCGCACCGCTCCGATTCGCCCTGGACCAAGGAGGAGCCCTGCGGAAGGGCTTCGGGGACAGTCCGCGTTGCTTCGGACCCCAGAGGAAGCAGGAGGTCATGGCACGGAGCGATTCCCTCGCCTCGTGCGGAAAGGGTCAAAGAGAAAAATGTCTGAGCAGAGACCCTCCCTGCATGTGATGTCGTGGACTTTTTGTAAAATATATTTCTGTATGCATTGAATGATAGAGGTAATCAGGTGAGGAGCTGGTGGGAAAGGGAGATTGGTGGAATGGATGAATGGATTTAAATAAGGTTAAGGATATAGCATATTGCTGTTGAAAACTGGGGTGCGTGAGGGATAATGAGTGAAGAATAGAGTTACGGGCATCAGTCAGGTTTAGGAATTAATGAGGAGGGGGGGTTAAAAGTCTGTGTTAGTAGTTTTAAGAGAAGAATGTGAGTGAGAGTGACCTGTCTGACTTAAAGGTAATAAATTACTAATCTGTTTTGTTTTGTTCAACTTCTGTTAATGAAGTATTGCTTTTGCGTATCACAAGTTTTCAGCCTCTAGGAATGCTACACACACACACACACTAGATAGATAGATGATAGACAGACAGACAGACAGACAGACTGAAGAGAAACAGACCAGGAGCCCTTCCACACTACAGAATTATAGTGCTATGATTCCACTTCAGGTGCCATGTTTCCATCCTGTTGGTCTGAAGTTCGGGGTGGCGTTTGTAGAATTCTTATCCAGAGAGAAATAGGGGCCTCACCATATGACAAACTGTAGGATTCCGTAGGATGTTGTTAAAGTGGAAGCAGAGGGCTATAATGCTTTAGTGTCAAAGGCCCCTGCATGTTTTAGAGTGGATGGTTGGTTTGTCCTCTTACCTGGGGCTCTATCATCCAGCCGTCGTACCGGTGACCCTTACCAGGTTTGCACTTGTAAGCGGAGTATATAGGTATGTGTTTCTCTCTGTCATACATGGTGGCATAGCGGTAGGCATTCTTGTAAAACTGGCAGATCCTGGCTGGGTTGGACGGTGTCAGGGTTGCATCAGGGGGCATCTTATCCAAGAAGAACTCCAGGCAGTTCTTAAAATCCGGCACCACCTCCGCCTTGGCAGGTATAAGGCAACAGGTGGCCATGAAGAGCTGGATCAGCATCAACATTGTTAAGTGATTTATGGCCGCAGAATGTTGTGTCTGAAAGACAGACAACTGTATAAATTATCCCAGAATTCCTCATATTTCCGCACTACACCCTCATAGCGCAACTATTCCACTTTCGACATCCTATGGAATCCTGGGGTTTGCAGCCTTTACTAAATTTCACAAAACAGCATCACAGAATCATACAATTGTAGAGCTGAAAGGGACTTTAAAAATCATTTAGTCTAACCCGCTGCCAATGCAAAAATCCATAGGGAAGCATCCCCAACCATCGATTCCTTACAGTGAGCGCATACTCAATACCCCGGGGTCCATTCACACTACACAGCTATAGAGCTACTATTCCATGTTAACTGCCATGGCAACATGAATATGATGAGGATGAGGACGAGGATCATCACTGTCATCATTTTATTGATTTATATCGTGCCTTTCTCCCCACAATGGGAATTTAAGGCAGCTAACAACACATTCAAGACAATATAAGAGCATCAATGAAAGTATATAAGGCCATTTCGGCACTACACTCTTCCAGCGCGATTATTCCACTTTCAACATCCTATGGAATCCTGGGGTTTGCAGTTTAGGGAGGGGCCGGCCGGCCCCTCCCTAAACTGCAAACCCCAGGATTCCATAGGATGTTGGAAGTGGAATAATCGCGCTGGAAGAGTGTAGTGCCGAAATGGCCCACGACTTAAAAACAATTAAACAATGTATGAAGTTAAAACATTAAATACTACAAATATCAAAATGCATTAAAAGGCTATAAAAACAGAACCATACGGCATTAAAAGCCGATCCCAAGTCAGTTTGTAAAAACCTGACAGCACAGAAATGTTTTGACCTACTGACAGAAGGTTAGCAAAGATGGGGCCCCCCTGGCCCCTCCAGGGAGGGAGCTCCCAAGTCTGGGAGCAGCCACGAAACAAGCCTGAGAAAGTGGTGGGACAGACAGAAGGGCCTCTCTGGATGATCTGAGAGCAATACCAGGCTTGTAAAAGGAAATACGGTCCTTCAATAACCTCAAATAACTTCAGTCTAGTGTATAGGGCTGCACAGCCTATGGATTCCTGAGCTCTGTCGTTTGATGGGGCACTGGAGCTCTCTGGTTGAGGATTCTGAATACCCCGGTCTAATTTGCCTGTCCCCAGATTCCACGAGACAGAACCATGACAGTTAAAGTGGAATAATTGTGCTAGAATTGGGTAGTGTGAACAGACTTCGGAATTCTTCAGGCCGGGTATTACACAAAGAGCAAACGGCTGTGGGTCTGGGAAGAAAGGGGAAAGCTGGCTGATCTTGAAGCCACGGAGTCAGCACAAACACGACTGTTCCCATGCTCTCAGTACAAACTAGGCAAAATTAAAGTGCCCTGGAGCAGAATAATTATCATCCACGTTGAAACGCGGTCACATGTCAAAAGCAAGTTTTGATATGGAATGGCTGTATCCAATCAATGAAGGTGTCCAAGATATTCCATTGCTACCACTGAATTTCTTAGCCAGGAGATATGCCATAGACCTGGAATTTTGGCTTAGAGGTTAAGGGCACCAAGCATAGCTTGGAGACCCATAGCTTTAAAATCGCAGGAGACCCATAGCTTTAAAATCATATTTTGTGGTGCAGGACTCACCTCAGGCTCTGGAAATTTCAGTCCAGGAGAGAGGAAGGACCTGCAAAGAAACAACAAAGCAAAGCAAACGCAAAGAGACGACAAAGCCAATGAAAGCTTCCAATTTGTTCGCGATACGGGATCCTGCACTGGAGGCTGCACATCTGATTAAACAGCTTTTCTTGCTGAGTTCTTATAAAGGAATATTCAGCAACCATTCACCCCCCTCCACTGGCAGTGAAAGCAGCAGATAACGGTGGAGAAACTTGTTGGGTTGGGTGGGGATGTTGCAGAACAGTAAAAGTGGTCATAGATCTTCATCTAAAATACCCATAAAAGTCTGGATTGCCCAACATTTGCAATTCTATCTGGAAGACCTTGAGAACCGCAATCACCATTTGAATTGCTGCATAAGAGGTATTGGTGAGAGCAGGGAGGGGAAAGGTATGGTGGGATTTATTGTGAAACATTTGCCTTTCTTCTACTGAATATTGGAAGCTGCTCCTCCTCCTCCTCTTTCTCATTATTATTGTTAATATTAGTACAATCTTCAAACTATCTTGAAAACCTGATGATCCTCAAATATCATATAATTTTTAGCAGACCTCGATTTAACATTATCCTTTCTGCTGTGCTGGATGATCCCTTCCAAGGAATTCCTTACAAAAATCATATTCGTCCATATGGAGATAAGGTAGTAGAGAACTCATGAGTCCACATGATTATCTCACACACTGTTCTTTCGCAATTTTTTATCGAAATGAGCAAATAAGACATATTACACCTCTCTTACATAAATTCCCTGGAAGATCTTCTGTTTGGTACTTGAATCATTTATCAGCAGATGCTAATAAAATGTGTAAGAGAAATTGTCACAAATTTTCTTCTCTCTGTTGCCAGGATTTGTAAAAATATTATTCAGACCAAATATCGGGTGGTTTTTCTCCTCCTTTAATGGGACTATGTTTATTATGTTTTAAAATTTTATATAACAGCTGAACTGCTACTTTCTCAGTCTGCTTTCTATCGGGGAAAACTTTGTATTTTGTTTTATATGATGGATGTCTCATGTTTTGATGGTTGGTGATCACACAATAAATACAGTATAATAGGGTTCCTGCATCAATTATATCCATAATAAGTTTGAGAGGAATGTAAGAACAGGTGCTGTTCACTCAGAATAAGTTTTAAATCTCCTGAAATCATACACTAACATAGCCAGGAAAGAAACTTTACTGGATGGCACTAGATCCCATCAAATCCAATGATTAATTGGGACATGAGGACACCTTGATCAAATAGAAGTGAGCACATTCATTTGACAAGCACTTGGGGTGAGTGAGAGCAAGCTTTGGAGCACATGCAAGTCATAGAACTATAGAGTTAGAAGGGGCCTCATGGGCCATTGAGTCCAACATCCTGCTCAACGCAGCTGAAGCACCCCAAGCAGGCAGCTGTCCAGGACAGCCGTTCCGCAATGTTTTCTTCCTAATGTACCCAGGGACTGGTACCTTCTGTGTGCCCACTGGCTACCACTGTTTCTTTCTTTCCTGGAAACTCTCCATAGACCAGCACCCAATGGTTCACTGACCAGCGCTGGTCCAGAAACCACCACTTCAAGTAGCACTGGAATAGACCACCTCAGAAGGCAGTGAGGTCCCCTTTGTTGGGGTTTTTAAACAGTAGTTGGGTGGTCACCTGTCAAAGATATTTTAGCCGTGGATTCCTGCCTGAGTAGCATCAGTAGCTATGATTCCAGCATCATAGAATCATAGAGTTGGAAGAGACCTCATGGGCCATCCAGTCCAACCCCTGCTCAGTGCAGGATCCCCAGCTAAAGCATCCCCGGCAGGTAACCGTCCAGCCTCTTTTTTGAAGACATTCGGGCAAGGAGACCTCACCACCTCTCTGGGCAACTGGTTCCATTGTCCAACCACTCTTACTGTCAAGAAGTTACTTCTGATGTTCAATCAAAATCTATTTTCCTGCAGATAAGTTCAACATGTCAATCTGAGAAGTAAGAATTCAAAAGAAAAGGTGATATATCATGTTGAGCAGATGCTTTGGGAGCCATGGGTGTTTCATTTTTGCATCGTTTGTGATGGGAAAAAAAGATATTCTAAGCTCCCTTCCACCATATTTGTATTTTGCGAATTTTCATGCATTAATGTGCGTGTCGCAAAAAAGATGTTTTTTATGAAAAGGATTTATTATTTCTTAAGAGGTAAGTCACGGATAAGGAGCTAGTTTGGTGTAGTGCTTTGAGTGTTGGACAGGACTGTAGGAGATCAGGGTTTGAATCCCTGTTCAGCCGTGGGAACCCACCAGCTGACCTTGGCCAAGTCATACTCTCTCAGCCCAACAGGAAGACAGTGGCAAAGCTTGGCTGAATAAATCATGCCAACAAGACCCTAGGAGAGGTTACCATAAGTCAGATGTAATGGGAATGCACCGGCAGCCAGCAAGGTATAGAGATGTAAGGCTTGGCTTAAGATTCTTCAAATCTTTGCTCAACCACAGAAACCCACTGGTTGATCTTGGGCAGATCACATGCTGTTGACTCGAGAGAAAAGCAACAGAAAACTCTCTCTGAAGAAATCTTGCCAAGAAAACTTTGGAAGAGAGCCGCCATTTATAAAAAATACAAATTAAAAAAAAGAAAAGGGCCATGTAAGTTGGAGGCAGCTGGAAGTCACATAACAAGTATCTGTCTGTCTATGTATGAATGATTTAGAAGAAAACAACTGAACTGCAGTGTTTACAAGTAGAACCTGAATACCAGAAGAAAACTACAAAACTGAAGTAAATTTAATAGGATGACTGAAAACAGGCACAGTGGGCCCTCAGTATCCACTAGGGTTTGGGTCAAGGACTCCTCTTGAATAGCAAAATTCAAGGATGCTCAAGTCCCATTAGGTACAATGGTGTAGTAAAATTGTGTCCCTTATATAAAATGGCAAAATCAAAGTTTGCTTCTTGGATCTTTTTAAAAAAATATTTTCAAGCTGTGGTTGGTTAAATCCGTGGATACAGAATCCAGGGATATGGAGGGCCGACTATATTTGTCAAAAGCATCAAAAGTGTTGACTTCTGCCTTCCTTGGTGATGTTTGTGGGTATGGTTAAAATAAACAGTATCCAATGGCAGATATATGTGGTTTTCTGAAACCTATTGTGGGTTGTAGGAGCACGTAAGCTTTCGGTCCTTATGCAGTTTAATGCCCGAGATGTATTTTGAACTTTTGTATAAATCAGGTACAGACATCTGGGAACTTTCAGCATGGCAAGGTTCAAAGGAATGCTTTTCATGTGTAAGCAAGAAAGCTTCTTGTTGGGGTGTGGGTTTTCTTTAAAAGCTTTTAAATGTCTTTTAAATGATTTTATACTGCTTAACGTGGACATTTTAAATTGTTTTTTTTTAATTTATTGTTAAGGTTTTTTTTTTTAATTGACTCTCTTTGGGAACTGCCTTGGGTCCCCCTCTGGGAGAAAGGCAGCATGCAGATGAAATAAATTAATAAATCCGGTCATGACTAGGAGGATCAAGAGGTATGAATATCTGTACCAACGACAATGCCTGGGCCTCAGGGAGAAGAAGTAAGTGATAAAGACAAAGAGGGAAGAAAATCTTGTTGGATGCGTAGATAACAGACTTTTTGGTGGTGATTGGGAATTGCCCTGGTGGAGACTGGGTTTCTTCACTCACCCAGTTTTTGTCCGTCAGGACAAAGGGCTGTATTCTGGATATTTTACTTGTTTGGTTTATGGTCCATTTCAAAGCTGCAGACAGGGACAAGAATGGGCTCTGGGTCTCTCCTTTTCGAATACTCCCAGGCACTGATGGCTCAACCTGATACAAGCCAGGGTTCCTCATTTTAAAAGGATCAAGCCTATGGAGATCCATTGAGGCAGCAAATACTTCTCCTTTTTTCCCCTCAGAGCTTGGAAAAGTCACCTTTGGGAGGCCCAACTCCAGTGTCGTATTTAAGTCTTTTATTCCAAGTCTCAAGTCAAGTCTCAAGCCCTTGAAGACACTGTCGAGTCAAGTCTCAAGTCTGCGAGCCAACTTTACACCCCAACCAAAATTCCAGAACCAAAATTCCATCGGGCCTCTCCCTAAATTGCAAACCCCAGGATTCCATAGGATGTTGAAAGTGGAATAATAGCTCTATAACACTCTAGTGCAGAAAGAGCCCCAGTCTTAGAGGTGCTGCTGCATTTTTTTAACCCTTTAACCTTCTCTTTTTTATGTTACAAGAGACTATAACACAACTACAGTCAGCCCTCCATATGCGCTAGGGTGAGGTCATAGGACCTAACATCGCATTGAGTGGAAAAATCACAAATATCCAAATGTGTCTGTGTCTGTGGAAGGAGGTAAGGCGTGGTGGGGAGAATAGACACCCAGGGTCCAAACCAGGGCCATTTCCGCACTAGGCTGTTATAGCGCGATGATTCCACTTTCAACATCCTCTGGAATCCTGGGGTTTGCAGTTTCGGGAGGGGCCAGCCGGCCCCTCCCGAAACTGCAAACCCCAGGATTCCAGAGGATGTTGAAAGTGGAATCATCGCGCTATAACAGCCTAGTGCGGAAATGGCCCTTGTCAGGGAGAGGAGAGGGAAAGGGGGGTGAGTTGGCATTGTGGCCCTGTAGGTCCTCTCTCTCGCCCATCTCTTTCTTTGGGTGTGTGGGGTGGCATCGGGAAGGAGTTTGTGGTGGTGAGAAATCAGGCTGTGCGCCATCCTTAGCTGGCCGGGCAGCTGCTCGTGGAGGCGGAGGACCGACGGCAGGTTTTGATCACAGCCTGACCAGAGCCGCTGTGAAGAAAGATTTCCCTGGAAAAGAAGCACCTGAGGTGGTGGGGAGGGCAGCAGTTGGAGAAACTTGCAAATAATCGAATTTGAGAAAGTCAGATCCATAAGCGTAGAAGGCTGACTGTACTTCTACGAAAACTCTCTCCTTTCTTGTAAGTTGAATGCGTTGGTCCGTGTCCATCTCTCACGACATCCCTTTCAGGTATTTAAAAATGGTTATCATGTCACCTCTGTTTCCCACACTAGATATACCCAGTCCCCTAAGCTGTTAATCATAGCTGAACGAGACAAATCTGAACATGGATATCCAGCCACTGCTGCCTGTGTTTATTTTTTTTTAAATCTTCGCTGCTTGCATTCCTGGGCATGAAAAACTGGCATCCGGAATATCTGAAGTTGCCCATGGCTTTTTAAGGATTCTCCTTAGATTTAAGGATTCAACTTTAAAAAAATCCCTTTTCTCCTCGGTCCCAGAAACCCCGAGAATGGTGGTTCTGTGAACGAACAAAGGTCTTGAATCTTAAAACTAGTTTAAACCATGTGAGAGTGTGGTATAGGACGCAATGTGATTCTCAGAAGATTAAAAAAAGGAAACAAAAGTGATGGGGTGGTCCTCTGAAAATGCAGAATTTAAAAGTCATGTGCAAAAAATTCCTTACACCTATTTTTCTGATATCTGGTTATTGTAGCCTCACATAAAGGTGACCATACCTGCGGGTTTCAGCCATTTCTGAAAAAATAAAATAAAATAAAATGGGAGGAGTGGTAGCTGTTTTGTTTTTGTTCTCCTCCCCACCCCAATTTCCCACCAATAGTCGTTGGGAGCAGCAACAATTTGGATTTCAGAATGAAGGTTTGAACCAGCCAGCCCCAGAACTGATTTAGAATCTGGGTTTTCTGAATTGCAGGATCAGAGTTTGTCTTGGAGGTCGTGCTCTAGCGAACATTCAGAGACTAAAAATTATAAAAGAAGCAGAGGAAAGACAGTATGATTGGGGTGCTTTTAAAAAACAGATTCATTTTATTATAAGTTTTGTGGATTTCAATCCACTCCTCAGATGCATTGATCATACAATCCTAGAACTGGAAGGGACCACAAGGGCCATCCAGTTCAACCCCATTCTGCCATGCAGGACTGAAGCCATTTCCGCACTAGACTGTTATAGCGTTATGATTCCACTTTCAACATCCTATGGAATCCTAGGGTTTGCAGTTTAGGGAGGGGCCGCTTGGCCCCTCCTGAAACTGCAAACCCCAGGATTCCATAGGATGTTGAAAACGGAATCATAGTGCTATAACAGTCTAGTGCGGAAATGGCCTAAACCATCAAAGCATTCCAGACACATGGTCACCTAGACTCCATTTAAAAAACTCCAAGGACGGCGACTCCATGATACTCTGAGGCAGCATATTCCATAGTCAAATTGTTCTTACCATCAGGAACTTCTTCCTAATGTTTAAATGGAATCTCTTTTCCTGTAGTTTGAAGCCACTGCTCCATGTCCCAGTCTCTGGAGCAGCAGAAAACAAGCTTGCTCCATCGTCTGACATCCTTTCCGACATTTAAGCATAGCTGTCATGTTGCCTCTTAACCTTCTCTTCTCCAGGCTAAACATAGCCAGCTCCCTAAATTGCTTTTCACAGGGCATGGTTTCCAGGCCTTTTGCCATTTTGGTCAAATGTAAATATTCAGGCCTCAGGTATACAGGAGAGGGACAAAGTTACAAAGGTGAGATCAGAGTGAAATGGGATTAGAAGACGATCATTGCATCGCTATGGGCTGATTCACCATAAACCACAAGGCTGCACTAGAGGAAAACGGCAGGAAAGGGAATCCTTGAATCGTATTTCTTAAACTTGCGGCGTTGCCTGAGTCCATGCCTGTGTACACAGACATCCCACTGAACCCTGGAGTTGGTACAATTCTTGAGTGCTAAACAAAATCTTGGGTCCAAATAGCATCATCCATGCTTGTGTTGAACCTTGTTCCTCCAAAAACTACTTGTGGGCTATAACAAGGCTCCCTGAGCTCAGCCTTGTACCAAGAAAAGGAGATTGATGTTGGAACCTGCATCAGATCTGGTTCAACCAACCATCCAGGTATGTTTTCTGTGAGACTGACTATGCCTGATCCGGATTGCATTTTACAGTGTATCTGCACCACACTTGTATCAGTTCCGTCCCACTTTAACTGTCGTGGCACCATCCTATAAAACACTGGGGCCTAAACCCTATTGTTAGTCCTAACTAGAGTAGAACCATTGCATCAGTTAGATTTTTCCCATGTATTGACTCACCAGCCAATAACTGACTAAATGGGTCTCTCTAGTCAGGACTAACCAAGAGGATTCCAGTCTGAGATTTTTAGGTCAGTGAGATTCTTGGGCTGCAAGTCCCATTTGCCCCAAACCAGCTAGCTGATAATGATGGGTGATGGGATTTATAGTCCAAGAACTAGACTACATTTCCCCCACAGCTACTGAGTAGAGCTCTCAGGTGAAGAATCCTAAGTACTGTCCCAAACTACATACCCCAGGATTCGTTAGGATGGAGCCATGGGTTAGCCCGTGTACTGTACACGCACTAGTCTCAGATGTGAATTTCAGGGAGACGGGTAAGGCACTTGTAAGCGGCATTTTGGTCCTGCACCTTGTGATGCCAGTGTGGTGTAGAGGTTTGAGTGTTGTTAACAACAACAACGTCATTTATTTATAATGTCCTTTACACCAACGGGTGATTGGACTATAACTCCGGGAGACCAGGATTCAGATCCCTGCTCAGCCAATCGAAAGTTACCTCTCAGGAGTCTCAGAGGAAGGCAATGGGAAACCCCTTTTAAACAAATCTTGCCAAGAAAATTTTATGTTAGAGTCACTTTAGGGGTTGCCTATAAGCTGGAAACGACCTCAAGGCACACGAAGGATCCTTCTGAAAAGGTAACTGTATTTGTTGTATGAAGTGCGGACACCAGAAGGCGCCAAACACCCAGGAAATTTTAGCAGAGAGGGCCAGCGTGATCAAAACTCAGCGCTGAAACACATTCTTTGAATGCAGGGTTTCATTCATAATCCCCAGTAACCCCAGCTGAAATAAAGAAGCAAGCAAGCGAACGAGCGAGAAAGACTGCCAGCCCCTGGCAGCTACAGTAGAAAACATGGGGCTAGATCAGCCTTAGAGATATTCAGCAACACAGCTCTTCAACGGCTATGAAAACCCTAAAGACACCAAATTCTACCTTATTTTAGAAGCCAAGCACGGCCAACCCTGGTTAGTACTTGAATAGGAGACTGCCAAAGAATACCCAGGTGCTGTAGGCTGTGTTTCAAAGGAAGGAACTGGCAGGACTACCTCTCAATATTCCTCGCCTAAGAAAACCCTATGAAATGCATGGGGTCACTGTACGTTGACAGGTGATTTGAACACACATACCATGGCCACGATGGAGGTTGTAGTTCAACAGATCTGGGAGATGCCAGTTTGAGGAAGGCTGTGGCTGGATAGTACAATGATCTGACCTAATACATAAGGCAGTATGCTAACATTTTTCCTTTTTCCAAACCTGTGCTAGCAAACTGCAGAATCCACTCTTCAGAGCTCAGAAGTTTCTTTCTCAGCACAATTCACAGAAGTGGCTGCTGGCCATGGTGGTTAAAAGGATCTGGGAATTCTAGTTCACAAATAGGAATCTTCTAAGCTCTAGTCTCTTTGGCAGAGAACCTACATTATTTTGGTGTAGCACATTCACCAGTGGACTTATGCTATGCTAGCACAGTATAGTCCTTATACTGGATACTATCTTACTGCAACGTGTAAGAAACAGTGAATGCACATAACGCACATAGGCCATGTGCACTGGTACACTACTCTAGATGCATTACTGCACATCTTCAACTGTACTGTAAGCAGAACTCTGCTCTCACCATCATCAGCTGGACATATCTGTTCCACAGTGTCCAAAGAAGTCACTCTACATGTGCATGCCCACGTATGTCAACTGGCCTACGTCTTCCACAGACTACAAGCTACTCTTCCTTTGCCCCTGTTTTGAGCAATTTCTTTCTCCACCACTGCTAACATTTAGAGAAAAAACTCTTCAGTTATTGCCTGTGCCATAAGATTTCCAATTTCTGTTTACGGTTGTGAAAGCTGGACTGAAAGCTGGTAAGAAGAGCATCAGCTCATTTGAGGTGTGGTGCTGGAGAGTTTTCCAGATACCTTGGACAACCAAAAAGACAAGTAAATGGGTTCAAGAGCAAATCAAAGCTGAGCCTTCTCTAGAAGCCAAGATGGTTAAACTGAGACTGTCATACTTTTGGATGCAGATAGGCCTTTTTTTAGTAAAGACAGTAATGCTTGGTGGAGTAAAAAAGGCAGTGGTAAAAGAGGAAGGCTGCATCATAGGTGGAGAGACTGAATCAAGGAAGTCATGGTCCCGACTTTGCAAGACCAGAGCAGGGCTGTTAGTAACATGGTGACTTGGAGGTCTCATTCTTACTCATCTAGAAGTTGATCAGACAGCAATTAACCACAACAAATGCTCTTGATCTGCAAAGTGCATTACAACTTTTATTGTACTTGACTATGTACCAGCCCTGTCAGGCAGACTACCATTTCTCCTTTACAGGAGAAAAACCATGCGATCCAGCTCAGTTCCGGACTCTTCCTCTCCGTGACTCAGTGGAGTCCATTGCAGAGTTAGGACTTCAACCCATGTCCTGCCGTTCCAGCTTCGATGGCTGAAACAAGCAATTTCTCCATCTCTGTGCTCTGCTGTTTGAGGCTGCTTCCATGGCGATATTCCCCAATCACTATAACCGATTTCAAATGGTGCTAGAAAGAGAAATAGACTCCGAACACCAGAAGAAATCAGTCATCCTTTAAAGGGGCTCCCAGAATCTGCAGAAGCAAAGGTTGACGATCGTCATTTAATACACACAAAGGCATCTCGAAAGCATCTCATTTTAAAAGAGCACATCCATTCTCATAAGTACAATTAAGTTTAATTAGGCTAACATAAGAGAATTTTTGCTCATTCAACAACTGAAATAAAAAGAAGACTCACTGGCAGAATTAAAACACTTGCATAGCTCGATGGGCTATACATGCAGCTGACAAAAGCTGAGGCACGATCGCTTTACGCTCACCAATTCAGTTTCCTTTGAGTAGGGGGTGTTCTGAAAACAATTTCCTCTTTGCTAACTGGGTCAGATTATTCAGTCTTTGTTCCCATCAGTTTTGGGACTGTGCTTTCTACTAGCAAGCTGAAAAGGAGATTCTTAGGAATCTGCATGATGGAAGACATCTTTCGTTTTGTAGGCCAAAATTCAGGTTGAGCCTCCCCAATCCAAAATGCTTGGGACCAGAAGTTTTCTATATTACCGATTTTTTTCCCTGGATTTTGGAATACAGTACCTTTTCGGAATACCCTCATGCCTCATTTGTTCCCTACTTGCATTAGGCATGAGATACGAGGCTGGAGAGACACTGAGGATCTGTGAAATGGCAGGAATCTAAGTACAGTGCTTAGTGCGAATCCATACTTCCCACCACTTCACAAATCCTCAGCCTCTTTCTTTTTGCAGTTGGCTGCCCGCTTCTGCTTTCAAGCCGGTGGTTGCAGTGCTCCTCAGATCCGAGAGACGAATGAGCAGCTGTGCCGCAGCTGCCACCTCAAAGGCAGAAGCGGGCAGCTGGTGGCAAAAAGTTTTGGTTTTTGCATTCCGGATAAGGGAGGCTCAGCCTGCGTGTCAATAATTGATTTTCCTAAAAAGTCACACCCATGCCCATATCATATGCCTTATGCCAGTGGTTCTTAACCTTTTCTTTACCAGGAACCGCAGCGTAATTTGTTGCCAGGGACGCCCCAAGGCTTAACTCAAGATTTAATTATTCAAATTTTTATTTAAATATTCAAATATTTAGTTATTAAAGGTTTCTGGAGACTAGGATTCAAATCCCCACTCAGACACTGGGTGACCTTGGGTAAGTCACATTTTCTCAGCCTCAGAGAAAGGCAAGGCAACCCCCCCCCCCCCGCAGAACAAATCTTGCCAAAAAAAGCCCTGTGATAGGGTTCCCCTTTAGGCTTGCCATAACTGTGAAGTGACTTGAAGGACACAACAAAAAAGTACCACTGATGGGGGGGGGTCTTTTCAGCCATCATGTCTCCCCCACCTTTGAAAACTGACTTATGGCAACCCTAAGGCGAATCTATCATGGAGGTTTTCTTGACAAGATTTGTCGCCTTTGCCTTTCTCTGAGGCTGAGAGAATGTGACTTGCCTGAGGTCACCCAGTGGGTTCTATGGCAGAGTGGGGATCCAAACCCTGCTCTCCAGGTCATAATTTGGGCATGCACACACAGGTCTGCCCCGGTTTCCCTTTTGTCAAGGATGCGGCGGTGGAGGTGTGTGTGTGCTGAAACTGTTCCCTGGTTTGCTGCCACGTACCTGCCACGGCTGTTGGCATCTAGCAGAAGGGCTTCGTAGACCTTTTGTGAGGGGTCCCCAGACCCCGGCTTACGGACCATTGGCATACGCCATACAATGTGGGCATGTCAGGGATTATCCCTGGATGGATGTGCTACAACATATTAATTTTGCATTAGAATCATCTTTCGTATTTCTAGAGGCATACATTCTTTTAAAATCCATTCCTGCAGTGCGGAATTTAACTGAGGATCAACTTCGTTGGGTCCCGCAAGTTTTTGCCTGTTGCCAAAACACTGTACTCTGAAGTCTGAAAGGCAACTATTGAACATCCACTGTTTAATGCTTGGAAAGATCATACTGCTTTAGCTATGCATGCGTACATATTTTATAGAGGTCAATTTCACACAAATACAAGAAGCCCCCACCTTTTGATGCCCCATTATCTGACAGCTCACTCTTTCCATGCTTCCAGGTTAAGAACAAGTCCCATTAATTCAACAGAGATTTTGCTTTCCACCAATTCTTCTTGCCTATGGAGACTTGCTTGCACGCACGTGCTGCTTGCAAAGCGAGCCTGGGTGGGGGAAAGCGCTAAGCTGGCTGAGAGGCTTTGCAAGCAGCATGCATGCAGCTGGTCCCAAGTGAGCCTCTGTGAAGCCTTCATGCTCCCTACAGTACAATACCTGGGTTCTGCTTTTCAACCAATCCTTTTTTCTGTCAATGCTCTGGTTCTTAACCTGTCATAGAAATGCGGGAAGCCTATATGTTTTTGGAAATATGCTCAACTTACACTAATACTTATACCTAGCCCCTCTTCATTTTTATTAATTTATTTTTATTAAAATTCCATAGAAACTAAAATTTATATATCACATGTTGTTTACATTATTATTAATATTTTCTGTACAATATTAAATAATTATATCCTTCCTTAATACATTGTTAAATCAACCCCTCCTCCCCTCTCCCTCTCTATCCTGTCCCCCCCCCATATTAACCATACATTATATATTGGCAATGTATTTTTGCCACCAATTAATCCTTCCCCTTCCCTTCTCTATGTCCCTTCCCCCTCCCCTTTCTAGCCTTCCTTTCCTTATTACGCATTTCCCCCCCTCCAATCTCTTTTTTGTTTCTTATTCTAAACCTCCTTAGTGTGAAATCTCTTTTTGTTATTGTAATGTACCTTAATTTTCCTACTCAGTCTACATTCCCGCCTTAATATAAGTGTTACCCATACCTAGCCCCTCTTTGTATGGTATATGTCCCTCTCCTCCCTCTTTTTTTCCCTTTCTTCTTTACTTTTCTATTTCTTTTAAATCATATTTTAAAATCAAAGAAAAAAGAAGTCATGTATATGCTTATAAACAGTTTGCATCATGTAACAGGCACATATTAAAGGCAAAAATCATAATGCCAACATGCATACATGCTCTATGTCTCATCTTCCACTATCATACCACCCACTCTGCCTCAAGAAACCCCAATTCTGCCTCAATAGGGAGAGGGGTATACCATTGCTATAAACTCCGTATTGGTACCTTAGCCAATTCCTAGGAGAAGATTCATTTTTTGTGATTACTGTAAGCAAACTGTTTGGGTTATTTCTTTTTTGGCCTTCCTTCCACTCTGCTACAGAAGCTCTCTGTAAAACGTAGGTCATAAATCTTTTTTAAAGCTCCTCATTGTATGAAAATACATCTTGTCAGATGCCTTAAATCTCCTTCGCCTCGGAGCCCAGGGTCGTTTCCTGGGGAGACTTAAAGGGCAGCCATTCTTCCTCCAAGAACACTGATTTCAAATGGTGCTAGACACTGCATACTTAAATCTAAACCACCATATGAAACCAGCTTCCTGAGGGAGCTTCAGACGGACTTCCTTCTGGTGCGGAAAGAGTCCACCGCCTGACCTAGAAAAAAGAGAGGTTAGCACATGTTTGGGTTTCTTAAAAAAGAAGTTTCCCTCTTGCATCGCGATGCAGGCAACCAAGTACCAAGTGGAACAGCAGCAGCTCAAACCGAAAGAATCTGGGAAGGTTCCTTTTCTGGGTTATACCTCCCAGAATTCCCAGCCAGCATGGAATTGTAGTTGAGAAAAGGAACTTTTCAAAACCCCAGCTCCACAGCAGCTGCAATAATAGTACAATCTCCATTCTGCACACAGTCTTCTAATGCATTTAACAGGTGCAAATGGAGGGCGCGTAGGAAAAAATATTAGAAGTAGTACTGGTGAAGGATACAGCAGAGTTAAGAATACCAGTACTAAACTGGACCAGAAACCACATGTCCTTATAGCTCAGTATTCTATTGACAGTGGATAGCCACAGGACCCTGGAGAAGGTTACTCGCACAGCATCATGGGTAATATCTGTTCCCACTTACATTTTTTAGTTTCCAGCAAGAATCTCCAAGGTGCTAGTTTTGGTCCTCCAGATCTTTTGGACTCCAGCTCGCAGAATCTGTTTTGGCTGAGGTTTCTGGGAGATGAAGTCCAAAAGATCTAGAGGACCAAACACTCACCTAGTCTGCTAATGCAGTGGTCAGTGACTTCCTCTTCCATCCCTCTGTGCTACCATGTATGTCCAGCCAGACTCACCTCATCCTTTTTCGTCTGTAGTTCCTATGGACAAATGGCTTGGGGGTGCGGGCACTGTGACAGTGAAAATCTGTTAAGGAGTCGAGCAAGGAAAGTCAGAGCTATGAAGCAAGAGATGTGCGTTACCAACCATTAGCTACCAGCATGGAAGACATTCAGTGGGACATCTTGCAGTTTGGGAGAGGCATCATCTTGATGGTCTTATCCCTCACAATAATCCAGATCTGGTGTATCGTGGCTTAGTTTCACAAGTGTATTTGCTAAGCGTTGCCCTGGTTGTTTTCTTTCCGGAAAGCTTTATTCCTTTGTTCCCTTCTTATCTTGCAACCTACTGAGAGTAAGATGAATTCAAGGTCTCTTGTTCCACAGCTGGGCAATTCTTGTCCATTCCCAACAGAACTTTCAACCACAGGAATTTCCTCTAAGTGAGGAGCAATCCATCAATTTACTCCACCTAACTTGAACAACAACTGTGTGCATTTTGGAGGCGATGACTGCAAGATTAATCACAAAGAATTCAAATTGGTAACCTCCTGGAAAGGCTTCTGGAGGAGGCAGCATTTCCATATGAAACATTTCAAAAATATGAGCATAGTTCCGTTCCTTTCCCTCACTTTCCCTCTGGCTGAGGGATGTGCAAATGTGTTTTGCAAATTATAGGGTGATTTCTTCCTTTGCAATCTCACATATAGGTCAGAATGAACCTCTGCCATAAAAGTCGACAATTATTCTGATGCACTTAAGTCAAATGACTCTATTCAGTTTTTAAAGAAACAGGCATGACTTTCTTTTGCTCCATCTTTCCTCCTTTGCCACTGTACTGTTGCCTTTAGCCTTTGCTTCTCTAGCAATATCAGCTGTTTGGAGGTTTCCAGTAATCTCTAGGCTGACTCTACTTACACGCCTTTGCTGGGGTCCTATGCCTGCAATTCTAACCATAGAGTGAATCACAGGGCTGTGTGATCTGCAAGGACCCACATAAAGCCATCTAGTCCATCCTCTTAGTTGAAGCAGGAAATCCAAAGCTACAGCAATCCCAGCAGATGAGATCTTCACCATATTTTCAGGTCATTCATTCCACTTTCAAGCTTTTCTCACCAGAAAGGAGTTTCTTATAAGATTCAGCTGAACATTGCTCTCCTGTAATAACTGTATATAAGGGGTAATTTCAGCAGGTGTAGCTTATCACACAAACCACACCTGTTGAAATTTCTCCCTTCCGTACAAACATTAAAGGTGCAAGAGGCATGTTCTCAGCTTCATATGGATGCCTGAATGTCATTTTAGCCTTGTGAAGAAGCAAAGGGCAACATATTACACTCCCAATGTCTCCACAGCATTGCCGTCTTCCTTCTAGTCCAGCACTGAAAATCATGAAGTCCTCCAGTCATTGCTGAACTGCAATGCCCATCCTCCATTATTTGCTGTTCTGGCTAGGGCTGCTGGGCATTGCAGTTACACAACATCCGGAAGGGCGCATGATTCCCATCCTTGCCCTAGTCTCCTCGAAATCTATGTCCCCCATTAGACAATTTGGCTTCATTTCTTATTTCGAGGGTTGAATCAAGTAAGCCACTGCTCTGAGCTTTCAAAATCTGAGCAGGGCTGTTGATGTTTGGAAGGTCTCTCACTGATAGGGTCATCCTAAGTCAAAGCTAACTCGATGGCGATTAACAATGGCAACAAATCCAATTGTTATTCCCAGCTAGAGTGAGAGCATTAAATTTTCTGCTGAATGAACTTAGATAAACCCCATTGATTCTATGGTCAACATCCTACATGGTCAAGCATAGCGTAAGAATTTTGTATAAGAAATTCTACCATGGCTTCCCTGTCACTATCCCACGACTCATAGTTATGTGGGATTGCTTCATACTTAGGACTGTTCTGTTCCTGTTGGAGAGCTGAGAGGATCAGAGAAGCTTCTGGCTGTGCTCCTATAATCAGTCACAGACCGCAGACACCTTCTGCTGAGATCTGCTGGGGTGCGGCGCAGGTCTCAGTAGATGAAGTCATCAATGTATGCCTGGCTACCAGGAGATAGCCAGATAGATGCTTCTTCAATATTCTCCACTAGTCATGGAATGGTATAAGGTAGACTTATGCTTGCGTATGACAGTAGCAGAACGCCAGACCTGGAGTGATCGTAACACCCGACGTTATTCCAGTATGGTCTACTAGTTATAGCAGGAGTGGAGAAAGTAGACCACCAAAGTTGTATTTTGCAGCTCTCATTTCTTTTCACGTCTTTCACCTCACCCTCCAAAAACTGATTTCTAAAACTTGTTTGGCACTCAAATGGCCAATGGTGCTTCCCTCCCCCAGGGCATCACTCCACACCTAGCCATGGGATCACAGCCAGACACTTCCCCAATCCCTTTCATTCTCCACCAGCAATGGAAAGGGTCAGCTCTTTTGTCGGTTCTTCTCTCCTTGCTTTTTTCCTGGAGGGAGAATGAGGGAATTATAGAGGTTCACTCGGGACCACATGCATGCACTGCTTGGAAAGCAAGCTGAAGGTTGGCGGCGGGGGGCACCATGCCGTCTGAGAGACTTTGCAAGCAGCATGTGTGTGGGGTCCAAAGCAAGCTGAGAGGGGAAAAAAGTGCCAAACCAACTGAAAGACTTTGCAAGCAGCACACATGTGCAGAGTCCCAAGCAAGCTCCTGTAATCGTCTCGTGTTCCCTCCAGGAAGGAGACTTGGTTCCATTTTTCAAAAGTTTCAGATTTTGGAGCATTTTTGGATTTCAGATTTTTAGATAAAGGGTACTCAGTCATGTGTAAAATGGACTTATGCCTGCATATGTCGCAAACAGGACGCCAGCTAACGGACCCAATCAAGTTGGAACAGACAACTGGATTTAACCCCTAACTCCAACTATTAACACCAAATATAAATAAATATTAGTGCACAGATTTGTACTACTCTCTTAGTGGCTTTGTTTCTTACTCCTCAGAATTTTTATAACATCTCTTCCCCTCCTCTCCCTGTATTTTATACTGGAAGTTCTATCACTGCAGGAATGTCATAGCAACGATGTGTAATTCTGCTGCCCATGAGATGGATAAATCCAACAGAGTTTAGAAAAACTGTTTGTAGGATTATATATAAGCCACGTTATTCCCAGGACACCTTATTTCTTCTCTTCCAAAGCTTTAGCGATTCTGGGAGTTACAATCAAAACCAGAATTTTTCCCCAAGCTCTGATTTATGCTCATAAGAACTCTGTGAGGTAAGTTCCTTTTTTTAAAATTCCCATTTCACAGCTCTGACAACAAAAGCTGGCAGATCTCTTTGCAGATTTCTGACTGTTTTGCATCAAAGCTGCCCCTTTCTATCCCCCCATCTTCAGCTCCCTATAAAGCTAGTCCAACACTCTCACCAATGATCTTCAGATGGTTTTGTGAAGGGAAAAAAAAAGGCACAATCCACATGGGAGGGATAAGAAAGGTATCTCTTTCTCTCTCTTTTTCTTGGTAGCAATGAATTCTTTGCAGCACATCTCATTTTGGCAAGAGTCTTCCTCCAACATCTGCACCTGAAATGAAAAAGAGAAAAAAGCATAACTGTATTATTCAAATTATGTCAGCAATATTCTCGGCTCCTGCATTCCTTGCCTTCTATCCTCAACTTTCAATTCAACCAGGGATTGTAGGGCTTAGAAGCAGCAGCATCAAACAAATAAAGATAACAGGCAATGCTGTCCCTCACTGTGGAAAGGTGAAAGAAATTAGTTGGTGTGAATGTTCGGTCTTTGATGTTCTGAATCTCATCACAAGGCTGAGACAGATCCCCAGGGAACTTTGGATTCCTTCCTGTCTCTCTCTCTTTGTAGATCCACACACAAAGAGACCTCTAATGCCAAGAAAGTTTCACCTCAGGACATTCCTGCCACTTTGGGAATCACATCACTGAACCCTGAAAGTCCAAAGGGGAAAAACAACTGCACCTTTGCCATTTCTTCCATTGTTAACACGTGCAGCCCTTAAGCAAGAAGCTAGGCCAGGTAAGAGGTGCAGCTAAAAAGCAGACAGACCATCTAAACCAGAGCTTTCCAAACTTTTCATGTTGGTGACACACTTTTTTTTAGACATGCATCATTTCGTGACACAGTAATTCAGTTTTACTAGCAAACCGGAGGTGAAACAAACCCTTTATAAGAGATACAGACACATGCATAAACTGCAGTAACAAAATGTCTGGGGACACAACATATCTCATGAAAACCTTTCATATATTTTTAAAAACATATGATTTATAAATAATAACATACATTTCCAAAATTGTAGGCAACACACCTACACACTTCAGGCGACATACTAACATGTTGTGGCACACCATTTGAAAAGCACTGATCTAAATATTCAGAGGGTAAACTGAAATTTGAGCCACCATGGTGCAGTGGAGAACAGGGTTCAAATCCTCACTCGGTCACTGGATGACCTTGGGCAAGTCCACTCTCACAGCCCAAGAAGGCGGCAAAGGCAAACCCCCTCTGAACAAATCTTGTCAAGAAAATCTCATGTTAGTTTGCCTTAGGGTCACCCTAAGTCAGAAACAACTTGAAGGCATGCAACGACAAAGCGAAACTGAAACTTTCTGAAGTCAAATTGGAAGCTTTTGTAGCGCCAGCTAGAAGCCTACTGGCCGCTCTCAGTGTCACATGGCTCTGCAGAGCTGGAAGCTGGCTTGGTGGCACTGTAGAGTTGGCCAGCAATTCCATTTTTGGTTAGATTAGCAGGGGAGGAATGATAATGGATTGAATCCCCACCCACCACCACACATTGTACACCCCGTCCAAAAAGTGCCCCTTAAGCATTTGGCAGGATGAGGAGAGAAGGAAAGCAGGGCCATCTCTGTTGGGTTTTTCCTCTGTTCAACAGTCACTGGATAGAGATTCCAACAGGCAAAACCTCATAACATTAAGAACCTGTGTCTGAAGCCATTTCCACACTGCACTATTATTCCACATTATCACATTATTATTCCACCTTCAACAATCTGTGGAATTCTGGGGTTTCCAGTTTACCGAGGCCAAAGAGCTCTCTGGCTGAGTATTCGAAATGCCCCTTCCTAAACTACAAACCCCAGAATTCCACAGGATGTTGAATGTGGAATAATAGCACTATAACAGTGTAGTGTGGAAATGGCCCGAATTTTCTTTTTCCCTCCCATCCGCTTTTCCTTTGGTGACCTGTCTTTTTCGATTATAAGACCCAATGGCACAGACCGTCTTGTCTGTTCATGATGTTTTGCATCCATGCCATCTAGAGAGCCGAAATGCTATTAACAAACATCTATACCAACAAACCATGCCAGAAAAAAAATCAAATTATGCATTTGAATGAATTATTGGCCTGTCAACTGACTCACAAAGAATGGTTAGTTGATTAATCACCCCTCTTTTAGCTGACTAACTACCTGTCAATGAAAAGACATATTGCCTTAAACCTCAGTACAGGAGTCTTCTTGAGATGGTGCAGGACAGATAAGATCACTGAACAGCTTAAGCAAATGAAAGCTACTGCTTGACACAAGGGGGAAGACAAGTAGCACCAACCACTAAAAGTTGCAGTATGGAATATATCTGGCTTGGGGTTGCAACCGACCTGCCAACTAGGCCCCTTGCCAGGATATTCCATTTCATCCCCCCTCTTTACACCCAGGTTGGTTTGGTTATTTCCCTTGTCGATCTAGTCAGAATCCTGGGCACATAGGGCTGTTCTGTTTTTCTTTTGCTCTTTGGTTCTCTCTTGCCAAACGAGGGTTTCTGTATTCAGGGATGTAGCCACAAAGGGGGCACAATGAAGGCACTGTCCCCTAAAATACAAATTCTGCCCTCAATGACATTTCCCAGGTCCCTAAATTTCTAGCCATTGCAAAAACTCAAAACTGCATTTGAATATTTTGAAATGCAGTTCTGACATCCAAAGAAAAGGGAACAGCTAAACCCAGCATGGTGTAGCGGTCTGAGCGTTGCACTACGACCCTTGAAGACCAGGGCCATTTCCGCACTAGGCTGTTATAGAGCTACTATTCCACTTTCAACATCCAGTGGAATCGTGGGGTTTGCAGTTTACGGAGGGGCGTTGAAGCCCCTCCCTAAACTGCAAACCCCAGGATTCCCTAGGATGTTGAAAGTGGAATAGTAGCTCTATAACAGCCTAGTGCGGAAATGGCCCAGGGTTTGATTCCCTGCTTGGCCACGGAAATTCACTGGGTGACTTTGGGTATGTCATAGACTCTTAGCCCCAGAAAACCCTGTGATAGGCTCGCCTTAGGGTCACCATAAGTTGGAAACAACTTGAAGGCACACCAACACAGCAACAAAAGCTACCAAGGGAATGCAAACACAGGGAATGCAAAAATTTGGGGACCAAAGTAATATTTTATGGAGGGGGGAAGAATTCTGATTTGGTGGAGATCTGTACTACTGAAAACCTGAGCCAGGGGTGGGAATGGTGCACCACTTCAGAGGTTTTCGAACTGCAACTCCTAGCATTCTTTACCAATGGCTATGTTGGTCAGGGCCCACTGAAGTCCAACAAAATCTGCAGGGCTGCATGATTCCCATCCCTACTCTAAACCAATGCCAGGAAACCTCTTGAAGCCTGAGGGCCAAATTCTATTTCAGAGAACTTTCCTGGAAATTGCATTCCGGCGTTGGGCTGGGCAAAAGGAGTGGGCCCAAAAGATGAGCATACTTTAAAGATAAAGCCCTGGCTGCCAGTAGCTAAGCCTTAGAGGAGGGGATTGCATACTTTTAGAATAGGAAATGGATGCATACAAATGCAGGGAAACTCTTAGGACAGTGTTGCCAAAGGAGAGCCGCTCATTTGGCGTATCTCACAGAACCAGACTGGGATCCGCGGAGAGCTGGGTTCAGTCCCAGGGCTCAAGTTCACTAAGGTCATTTCTGCACTAGACGGTTATAGCACTATGATTCCACTTTCAACATCCTATGGAATCCTGGGGTTTGCAGTTTCGCGAGGGGCCACCTGGCCCCTCCCGAAACTGCAAACCCCAGGATTCCATAGGATGTTGAAAGTGGAATCATAGCACTATAACTGTCTAGTGTGGAAATGTCTTAAGCCTTCCCACACCTCCCTCTTCTCCACAGACAGAGCCATTCAGGCCACAGAAGACTACATGCACTGAGAATGAATTTGCCATGAATGTCACCGGTGGGTGTATGCGAGCACACCTCCAAGTCACCAGTTGACTTATGTTGACCCCTTGCATTTCAGAGTTTTCTTAGCCAAGGAATACTCAGAAGTGGTTCTGCCAGTTCCTTCCTCTAAAGTATAGCTTACAGCACCTGATACTTGTTGATGGTCTCCCATCCAAGTACTAACCAGAACTGACCTTGCTTAGTTTCCAAGATCAGATGGGATCTGGTGCCTTTAGGGTGTTTGGACCCATGTCGCCAGTATCACACCAAAATCAGAACAAATTCCACGAAATAAAATAGATGCTGCAGTAACTTATCAAGTAGAGTTTCAGGTCTGAGATCCTAGGGCCAAAATCTGAGAATGAATGATGGCCTCTTGCAATGTCTCCGGCGACAGGCCCTAGCAGCGTCCATAAGCACAACACATTAGGTATCTACCACAGTTATACAAGACTGTGCTGCTGATACACAAAAATGCCAACACTAACCAAAGAGAAAAAAATATTCTATGTATTCTTTTCAAGGTAACGGCCTAAATACCCTAAAGGCACCAGATCCTGTCTAATCTTCAAAACCTTATGAAATTCATAGAGTCACCATTGAGTCAAGAGGTGATGTGAAGGCCTGTGCATGCATATGCGTGCATGTGTGCACACAAACACACATACACACACATATACACACAGAGTTTTCAAGGCAGTGCTCTTGCTCTGAGATTCCTCTCCTTTGCCCTCAGGACCAAAGAATACAGTCCAGGTCCTGATACACAAGAACTTTATTGTCAAAACAATGAACCCTTGTAATCCTACATGCAATGTGCTTTAAACAGGTCCACTTTATTCTCAACCCAATACCTGAATTTCTGCAAAATGTGCAGTTTGGGGGTCCGGAAAAAAAGACAGGATAAAAAAAATGAAGACATGTCAAGAGGCAAGAGGCAGTAAGGAACCTTGGGGAAGCTGAAATGAAACACTGTGTCTCTTGAAGACATAAGTAGCAGTGGGGATCATGTTGCCCTCCGGATGTGGATGGGACTGCTGGGAGTTGCAGTCCAAGAAGCTCATTTTGCCTACTCTTGTCATTAAAAGAAGGGCTTGCAGCACCATGAGAACAGAGGCTCTTGCAGAAATGAGCAATATGTTTTAAATAAAGCAAGATTCTAGCCCTTAACGTGGTTAATAAAAGAAGTTTAGGGAAAGTGAGCTATTTCCAACATATTACTTCTTCTGAACATGCTCAGTTTGGCACGCACTTACCTTCCAACTTTCCTGGTCTGGCAAGGACATTCCTGATTAATCCCCTCTTGTCCCACTTTTCCAGCTGCTTTTAAAATATCCCAGATTCCCTCTCCTCCTTCTCCTTTCCTCCTTCAACCTCAGCTTCTTTCCACTGCTGCAAACTGAATTCAAAGTGGGAAAAGTAGTTTGCATTCAATGAACTTAGCAGGAGGGAGAGGAGAGGAAGGGGTGGGATCTTGCCCTTCCCAGAAGGCTCAGACAAAACCAAACTGCTGCAGTCTCTCCTAGCTTGCTGTGTTCTTCCTCCTTAATAACTTTTGCCGTGTCAACCACATGTGGAGTTGCTTGGCCCCACATGTTAGTTTTCATCTGGAAATATTGAAGGATAAGCACGTAGGCAAAATGGATTCAGTCAACAAGAGAGTCACAGAACCACAGAGCTGGAAGGGACCACAAGGGTGGCCCCGTCCAACCCCATTCTGCCATGCAGGAATATAAGAATCAATGCATTCCCAACAAACGGCCATCCAGCCTCTGTTTAAAACCCCCCAAAGGAGATTCTACTACACTCTGAGGCAGCAGTGTATTCCACCACTGAACTGCTTTTACTTTCAGAAAGTTCTTCCTAATGTTTAGGTAGAATCTCTTTTTCTGTCATTTGAAGCCACTGCTCCATGTCCTAGTCTCTGGAGCAGCAGAAAACAAGCTTGTCCCATCTTCCATATGAAATGCTTTTGAATATTTAAACATGGCTATCATGTCACCTCTTAACCTTCTCTTCTCCAGGCTAAACGTACCCAGCTCTCTAAGGCTCTCCTTACAGGGCTTCATGGTTTCCAGACCTTTTACCATTTTGGTTGCCCTCCTTTGGATGTGTTTCAGCTTATCAATATCCTTCTTCAATTGTGGCGCCCAGAACGAGACACAGGCCATTTCCGCACGAGACTGTTATAGTGCTATGATTCCACTTTCAACATCCTATGGAATTCTGGGGTTTGCAGTTTCGGGAGGGGCCAGCTGGCCTTACTTAGTGGTCGGCCCTCCATTTTTGGAGGTTTTAAAACAGAGACTGGATGGGCGCCTTTCAGGGGTGCGTTAGTTGTGTGTTCCTGTATCACAGGTGGGTAGGACTAGATGGCCTTTGTGGTACCTTCCAGCTCTAAGATTCTCTGAGTCTTAAGATCCCTCTTCACACCTTGAGGTCTGTATAGCATGTGTTTAAGGGAGGAACAGTACCTGGCATGCATGCCTTGGATATAAAAGATGAGCTGGAATGACCTCAGGCCATATCATGAAACTCAATTAAGGTTCACACCATACCTAGTTTACATGACTACTAATGTTTGCTGGAACCTTGATTTTCATCCTCTGATCTAATAAATCAAACACATATTTTTTTTCCTCCTCCCACCCTTCTGAGAAATCTCCTCGATGAATGGCTCTAGGGGAGAAAACGCTGGGACTAAAATCCCGTAAAAGATTACTCTGGTGCAGAATGCAGGTGTTTTGCATTAGCAGCTCAGAGAACACCCTTGGTTGTTGTGGGCTGTATTTTTCAGTTGAGTGTTTTTGCTGGCTTTCTTTCTATCTATCATTTACAAACTGTGTTCCTTTTCCTTCAAAAGCATCCCAAGATTACATGGGACATACAAAAAGAGAAGGAGGAGATTTTACGCATGTTTGATGCAGTTGTATGAAGATAAACGAGGATGCCGGCAGGAAATTTTCTTTTCAGGTGTTACGAGAATCAGTTATGGCATTTAAAGTACTCAGCTTGTAATTCTATTAGGGTGTCAGAAATCTGGAGTTTCGAGAGTAAACAGAAAAGAAGCTGTTGGCAATTTTAGTAATTGCATATAGATAGATACTAGCAGACAAATCAAAACAAGAGAAGCAAAATAATGCCAGCAGTAAAAGGCTGGGGAAAAACCTGGGTTTTGCAATCTATACTATGCAATTATAACACTGTAATTCCACTGCAACTGCCATGGCTTCATGCAACTTGAACCTGTGATTTGCAGGTTAGGGAAAGGTGTTTAGAATTCTCAGCATGAGTGTTCTACTGCCTACCTTCCCAAACTACAAATCCCAGAATTCCATAGGATCCAACTGCAGCAGTTAAACTGGAATCACAGTGCTATTAGCATGTACTGAGAAAGGGCCCTGGGAAAGGAAATTACAAAGGGGGCATCTATCTGAGGCACTGAATGTTTCTCTCCTTGCAGAGGGTTCAGGATTCCAGCTGAAAAGATCAGGTAGAACCCACATTTGTGGATTTCACTTCTGCGGATTATTCACAGACTGTTTGCTGTCACCTCTGCTGCCTCCCTGTGCCATTTTTAAAGGGACTGCAAGCCTCGTGAGACTGAGAAACCGCAAATGAGGCTTCTAAGTCCCTGTTAAAAATGGTGTGGGGCAGCAGTGGGGATGGCAGTCAGCCCCACGAGCCCCCCACTTCGGCCTTGTGAAGGAGCCCTGATGCCTCAAAGGAATTCACAGTGGGCTCAATATGGTGATCATACTTTTTTGCGTGTTAAATATGGCTTTGGAGGGCCTAGAATTATTCATGTTTTTTCCACTTTCATGGCAGTCCTATGCCCCTAACTCTAGCAAATGTGGAAGGAGGACTGTCCTCATTTTTTCTGCCAAAGTAGACAATGCTGCAGAAGTTGGAAGAGTTACTTCTTTGGACTCCAGCTTTCAGGATCAATCACTATGCCCAGAGGTTCATACTGGCTGGGGAACTCAAGAGAGTTATAGTCCAAAAAAGGAATCTTTTCTAGGCTTAGCAATACTGGATTAGACGGACCAAGGCAGCACCATTATGTTCAAGCATGGCACGTTATATTCAAGAATGAACATAGAGGATCAAAGTCAAAGGCCATTTGCGCACTAGGTTGTTATAGTGCGATGATTCCACTTTCAACCTCCTACGGAATCCTGGGGTTTGCAGTTTCGGGAGGGGCCCGCTGGCCCCTCCCGAAACTGCAAACCCCAGGATTCCATAGGAGGTTGAAAGTGGAATCATTGCGCTATAACAGCCTAGTGCAGAAATGGTGAAAGTCAATGGGTCAAAGAAGCTCTCACATAGCCATGATTCCAGAAAATCCCCAAACATCAGGCTTAAAAGAGAAAAAACATTAACCTGGGACTGAAATAGAACTAAAAAACAAGGACAAGTATTGCCAATGGTTTAAATTCTAAAATATGGCACCTAAAGGGCTATTTTAGGTGCACTCATAAGCCTGAATAAGTACAACCAGAATTTGATCTGGTTTTCTTTCTGAAACAGCGTAAGTGCCCTGCATGTCACAATCCTGAACATGCTTTCTCGATTACAGTTTCCATAAAGTCTGATGGCACCAATGTCCTAGTATCTACGGGTGAGCAAGCGCTTGGTTTGCAACTGCAAACTGATTCTGAAACTCAACTCTGTTTCAGAATTGCTTTGTCACGTAACACGAAAGCCTTGCTTCATGTCACACAAGGTTTCAAAGCGCTTAGATTCATTCACTCAGTCTGTAGACATTTGCATCCACACAGTAAGTATAACTCTGCCCTGTATTCTACAACAACCTTGTGTTAGAATGCATTGTTATTTAACAAGTTCCATTCACTCAAGTATTTTTTTTAATCCTTTCTTAAAGAAAGCAGCTAAGATGATGTCAATTACATGAAATAAGGGAATCAGCATGGTTTGCGAGCCGGACTACGACCTTGGAGAGCAGGGTTGAATTCCCTGCTTGGCCATGGAAACCACTGGAGGCCCTTGGGTAAGTCACATACTCTCAGCCCAAGAAAACCCCATGATAGCTTCACCTTAGGGTCGCTGTAAGTCAGAAACGAGTTGAAGACACACAACAGTGACAAAAATATATGAAATATGAAAAGATGTTATGATGCTGGGAAGGGACAATCTTCTGGTTGTTGTTAGACTGCAGCTCCCAACATTCCTCACTACTGGCTATGGTTGCTAGGGCTGCTGGGAGCTGCAGTCCAAACTCATTTGGAGACTTGCATGATTTCCAATCTTGTTACAAAGCGCTCTGACCACCGTTTCAACACATGTTGATGAAAACAGCAGCTGTGGCACTTTCAGACATCGAAAACCACCAAACATTTGCCACAAGACACATAGCTTCATCAGCTGTTTAGGATTTGGCATGATTCTAAGGACAGCTTTATCAGATAACCATAAAAGCAGTGAGGATATGAAAATGACATAAAATGGAGGAAGGGAGGGGAAGAAAGAACACAGCAGCACCTGTACTGGGTTTACATCCATGAAAGCTCACGCTAAAATAAAAACCACTTCGTTTTAAAGGTGTTGTACATTCCTTCCTCCCCACTTCACCTTTTTCTGCTTTAAAATGACATGCACATCCATTTAAACTTTAGACTATTTTCCTACTTGAGGTCCGACTTTGCAATAGAGATCTTTCCAGCCCATCCTAGTCTGTGGGAAATGGGGCTTCCACTTTTCGTGAGTTTAGTATGTTTCTTTTATTCATAATACACTCCATCCTTGGACCTCTGTAATAACCACCACTCTTCCTTTTGTTGCAAGCTGCTTCTTTCCTGCTGTGGACGCTCCAACCACAGTTTCCGATTCAATCAGAAGGACACTGGGACTATGTTTTAAGTTTCACATTGCTAGAGTAACAAAATTCCTTTCCTTCTAAGTTTCAGTTTCCTTTTCACAATCTTCCCAGGAGGAACCACCTTTAGAAAGAAAGCAGAGATCTTGTAACAAAAAGGAAACATAAAATGGCTAAACAGTTTTATTCTGTCATGGCGGGCATTCCCAGGGAAAGTCATTTCAAATTAGCGGCGTCACCATTGGAAAGACACTGCGTCATGGCCTGCAGACAGGACAATAGGTTGCTTATCAGAGCAGAAGGTGGTTTCAAGCTGGCATCGGTGACTCACGGATGTACAGTAAACCCACTGTTATCTGTGGCTTTGCAAGGGAATGAACTGACCACAAATAATTGCAGGGCAAAAATAAATGAGCATGTACTCCACAGATAATGGTGCCTGTTTCATACCATCCCTTGTTTTTTTTTTAAAGACTGCTTTTTAAAAAGAGCCTATTGTCTGATCCTACCTCTGGCTTTGCCACTTGATCTTCTGTGTAATTGGAACACACAGCACCATTCCTCATCTAGCACACATCACCCAAGAAGGAAGCTTATACGGAGGGACGTGTGAACCAAGGTATCATATCCTCCAACATTTCACAGAAGAAAACCAGAAAATGTATGCCCAAGCAACATCACAGTGTGGTTAAGACAGCACAAGTTATTAAAGAGGAAGAAAAGAAAAAGCTAGGAAAGGGTGCAGCAATTTGCTTTTCCCTGAGTCTACTAGAAAGGGCAAGATTCCACTCGCTCCTTTGTACTTTCCACTCAAGTTTGGAGCACCTGAAAGTAGCTGAGGACAAAAAGGAAAGGTGGAAGTAAGAGAGAGAAATTGGGACATTTTAAAAGAAGCTGAAAAAAGTGGGACAGTGGAGGATTACTTGGGACTATTCTTGCCAAATTGGTACAGGCTGCTATTTAGTCGTGTAGACCAGTAGTTTTCAATCTCCAGCCATTCAGATGAGATTCCAGCTCCCAGAAATACCCACCAGCCTAGCCAACGGTCAGGGATTCCAGCATGTGAAGTCTCAGATGAACCAAAGCTTGAGAACCAATGGCACAGACCTCTACAAAGCTGCGTTGTAGTAGAATAGGGTCCTTCTGGAGACATTTGTGGTATGGTGATTTTGTTGGTAAAGGCCAGGGAGTTGCAGTCCAAAACCACCAACCATCCCAACCTCTTCAAAGATCCAGAGCATCATTTGCTAGTGACGGTTTCCTGCATAAGTTCTGCTCAAATGCATCAAGTTGGAGCAAAGTGCATCCCATAATCTCTGGGTCACAGTCTGACCTTTCATAGTTGTTTGATTTACATTTTTTCCCCAGAGGAAATGCCCTCTTTTCAAAACAGTCTCGTCAAGTTCTGTAGGAGAGAGCATGAATAATCCTTTTAAATAAATAAATAAAGGACATAGTGCAAAATATGGAAACAAAACAAACTGCACAGTGGCAAATCACACCACCGCCTCTTCGCGGCGCCTTCTTTCCAACGTTGTTTTTCTGTTTTCGGTTCCCATTCCTAACCCTCTAGCACAAGTAAATATCCAAGCACTCTGCATGATGTAACAGCAGTCTGTCAAAAAAAACAAAACAAAAAAAAAACAAGGACAACATGTTCTTAAGCTTAGAATGCTGGTCAATTCTTGGGGAATTTATTCTGCAATCATTGGCCACAGTTCCAAGTTTTTGCTAGCACTGAAGCTCTCTCCCTCTTCCTGTCTGTCTCTCTGCCCCTTCTAAATCCAAAAGGAGAGAGAGCCTTGAAGAAACCAGTCAGCCTCCTGCCTTGGAAACGAGAACACTGCTTGACGCTTGCTTGTCAAGAGATGAAATGGAGAGGGGAGGAGGAATCAGTTGTGTTCTGCATCAGTACAACACATCAGTATTTATTCTAAGCTTTTTCCCATACCGTTTTGCAAGAAGCAAAGGGACTGGAACCGTGGAAATGATTCTCTACACCGAGGCTTATGAGGGACCTAGACATGTTTGGCTTGGAGTAGAAAAGACCAAGAGGTGATATAATGTTGTTGTTTGTTGTCGTTGTGTGGAACAAGCAAGGCAGTTGCATGCTAATGTTCACGAAGTCTATATATAATTGCTGAAAAGTAGGGGGAAGATTGGGGGAAGTCACACTCCAAGCTTACTTTGCAGCTTCTCGGTTCGGATTCCTTGAAAACAGCCATCTAGGAGGGCAGACCTTAAGGCATGGACGCCAGTTGGACTAAGTTAAGCAGTCCTTCTTTTCCTACTGCACTTGTTAGTCTGAGCAAACCAGTACTGTTTGCTAGAGGTGGGTGTGAAAGGAAAACAGGAACTGACTGGCACAGCTTGTTCCTCAACGCCATTGGCACGCAATGCCAGGTCAAAGGAAAATGTGGCTTGAGATATCCGTTCCTTCCGCCCACAACTTTCTGGGGTTCTAGAGTGCCGTTTTGTGACGGGTGCCAAATACTCCAGGAATCAGAGTGCCAAATATATCCAGTAAGCCCCACTGCTTGTGGAAGGGGTGAGGTACATTTTATCATTGAGAGATGCCAGAGAAAACACTGAGTGAAATTAGAAACACAATTCAATGCAATACAATCTGCTGATGACTGTGTTTTCACCGTCCCAGGCATCTTTTATGGGAACATGGGAGATACCTTCTTGGTGGTTGCTCCTAGGCTTTGGAATTCCCTCCCTAGGGAAGCTAAGATGGCTCCCTCCTGGATGTTCTCCTTTTGCAAGTAAAAACTTGTCTGTTCCAAAAGACTGTGTGTGCTGTTTTCCTGAATTTTATCTTTGCCTGTTAGCTAGGTTTGCTTTAATTCTAATGATAGTTTAATGGCATTTTAACAAGTACTTTTTTGCATGTCTTTAACCTATTTCTTCTTCTTCTTCTTACCGTCTGCTCTCAAGTCATTTCTGACTTAGGATCCTAAGGTGAACTTATCGTGGGATCTTCTTGGCAGGATTTGTTTGCCTTCCTTTGAGGCTGAGAGAGTGTGATTTGTAAAAGGTCGCCCAGTGGGTTTCCGTGGCCAAGTGGGCGTTCTTCAGAGTCATAGTCCAATGTTCAGCCCCTACAACAAACTGGCTCTCAGTGTCTTCTTATCAATATTCAATTTAATTTCTGCAAGGCACCTTGATGCCAAAATACCCTAACATCACCAAATCCCATCTGATCTTGGAACCTAAGTAAGGCCCTGGTTATTACCTGGACGGGAGACTGCCAAGGATGACCAGGTGCTGTGGGCTACATTTCAGAGAAAGGAACTGGCAAAATCACCCCTGAATATTCCTTACTTAAGAAAAACCTATAAAATTCATGGAGTCACCATAATTGACAGGCGATTTAAAGGCACATACACACAAAGAAGGCACCTTGACCCCATCTGAGAAAAAGACAGGAGGACAACCAACACGGTAAAAGGTGTGGAAACTATACTGTATGAGGAGTGGTTTAGGGAGCTGGGTATGTTTACCCTGGGGAAGGGAAGGTGAAGAGGTGACATGGTAGCCATGTTTAAACATTTGAAAGGCTGTCGTATGGCAGATGGGGCACACTTGTTTTCTGCTGCTCTAGAGACTAGGATATGGAGCAATGGCTTCAAATTAGATTCCACCTAAACATTAGGAAGAACTTCATGATGGTAGGAGCAGTTCAACAACAGAATACAGTGCTTGGGAGTGGTGGAATCTCCTTCTTTGAAGGTTTTTAAATAGAGGCTGGATGACCATCTGTCAGGAGTGCTTTGACCGTGTATGCCTGCACAGCAAGCGGTTGGACTGGATGGCCCCTGTGGTCTCTTCCAGCTCTATGATTCTATGATTCTGTAATCAATGGGCAGAAATCATGTCACGGATACAAACAGGACACATGCAGACCTTCTCTGCACCCACAGACCCTGCTCCGCCATCAAGGGTGAGGGGAAGGCCAAAATTAGAAAATCCAGAGGCCTCCAAGGGGCATTGTTCGACTACAGAACAAGTCCAGTCAGCAAAACTAATCAATCCAATTAGCAAAATGTTCACTGTATTTTTGAATCTTGCAAAACAAAGCCTTTCAGGGGTCTAGGGATGAGTGAGAAATGGCCCCTGACATTCTCCAGTAGCTTATGAAGGGAAGAAGTCGGTGATGCCTAGCGAAGGATCTGACAGCACCTGATGGCCAGAATATTACTACTGTTTCCTTGGGTAGCTGGTTGAGAATGTTGGGAACTCTAAGGCCATTTCCGCACCGGGCTAGTAAAACGGTGCAGAGCGACCTCTAGCGGAGGTCTTCTGCACCGTAGAGTGGACTGGGGCAGACTACTTTCTGTAGTTCCATACCTCAGTCCACTCCGGAGCGACTGGAACTGGTCGTGCGGCATGTTTTTTAAAAACCTCTTTTTAGAGGTTTTTAAAAATCACGGAGTGCGCAACTCCGTGCCGCTCCGTTGCCCGGCTCTGGAGCAGATTTGCAGGCGCACGCAAGCGCGTGCCTGCAGATCTGTCGGGGGCGGGCTTCCGGCTGGCGAGCTTCTCCGGTTGGTGGAGAGCCTCTACCGACCGGAAGCCGCCATTTGGGACGCCGGAGGACTGCGGAGCAGCGAACTCGCGCCGCTTCTCGTGACAACGGAGTCGGTCGGCCGGAAAACAAAGCCGGTAAGCTCTGTTTTCGGCCGTTCCCCCCCCCCATGCGGAAAGGGCCTAAGTCAGAATGGGATCCCGAAGGATAATACACACATATAAACATCCAGATGCTTGGGCCATAAAGTCTCTTCACTCTTTCTTCATAGATTCTTAGAGCTGGAAGGCACCTCAAGGGCCGGCTAGCCTAACTCCGGCAAGTGCAGAAACCTATAGCTAAAGCACTCTTCAGAGACGGGCATCCCCCAGCAAGCAGGGGGTTAGACTGATGACCCTACAAAGTGATTTAATTACTGTAATGTTTACAGTTTCACATCCATGACAGAATGAGACGCTATTCGTAAGACGCTCTGCAGGTGTGTTTGGGACAGGATACGTATACAGAATCATAGAATGGAAGGTACATCAGTGGCTGTCTAGTCTAAACCCCTTCATGCAGAAATGACGACAAAAGCACTGGTACAAGATGCTCATCCAGCCTCTGTTTCGAGACCTCCAAAGAAGGAGGCCCTCTGACGCTATCCATTCCACTGCCAAACAGCTCTTACAATAAAGAAGTTCCTTCTAATGTTTAGGTGGAATCTTTCCTCTTGTTATTTGACTCCATTGGTTCACATCCTGGGTCATTTCCACACTACACTGTTATAGTGCTATTATTCCACTTTCAACATCCTATGGAATTCTGGGCTTTACAGTTTGGAGAGGGGCCTTCAGAATTCTCAGCCAGAGAGCTCTTGGGCCTCAGGAAACTACAAACCCCAGAATTCCACAGGACGTTGAAAGTGGAACAATAGCACTATAACAGTGTAGTGTGGAAATGGTCCTAGTTTCAGGAGCACAGAAAACAAGCATCTTTCATCTTCTACATGGCAGCCGTTCAGATATTTAAAGAAGACTATGATATCACCTCTCAATCTTCTCCTTTAAAGGGCTAAACACGCTCAGCCATTGCGCACAGAGCTTGTTTTCCTGACTTCTCAACATCTTGGTCGCCCTCCTCTGGACACGTTGTCAATATCCAGCTTGTCCATGTCCTTCCTGAACTGTTATGCCCAGACCTGGACACAGGATTCCAGGTGGCAGCTGACCAAAGCAAATAGAGTGGGAGCATCCCTTTCCTTGATATGGAGGTCCAATTCTTTTCCTTGTCTCTGTGTGCTTTTATCATAGCGATGAGAAACATGCAGCCTCCCTCAAATCATACTGGACTGCAAATCCCATCAGGTTTTGCTCAGTATAGCCAGTGGTGAAGAATGCTGAGAGCTGCCGTTCAACATCAGGAGGGCTACATGGGCTGCATGATTACTGCCTCTTCTGTATCCTTTTCAACATATGCCTCAGTAATGCCATCTGTGTTTTGTGTGGAAGGAATCTTGCAGTGGTGGCAGCCGGCTCCCATGTCAGTGAGGCAGTGAATTCACGCCGGGTTTTAGCCTGAGCACTGATGTCGCTATCCAAGATGCTGAACCTACTGTGGGCAATGAATGTGCTCCATGTTTTGTTGGAAGCTGCTTTGAATCCTTACAAGGAAAAGATAATAAAGAATTAATAATCTAATATATAAAAGTCAAAGTTTATCTGTTTGTCCGTGTCAGGCAGAGAAGACCTCATACGACTGGCTGTGTCAGGTGGGAAGACCTCATACGATTGGCTGCCTGAGAAGATTCTATGGAATCCTGGGGTTTCCAGTTTAGGGAAGGGCCTTTAGAATTCTCAGCCAGAGAGCTCTTGGGCCTGGCCAGTTGCTATGCAGACAAGGCCTAGCAGCAAGGAGGAGGGCAGTGTATTCCCTCAGAAACCAAACCTCTGTATGTTAATAACTCTGAATACAGATTGGATTGGGGAATATGGGGAAAAGTTACAGGTACTCGACAAGGCAGTTTGGGGAATTAAGAGACACAAGATCTCAAATCTGTGTATTTCAACTGCATCTAATTCCTAAGGTAAGGTAATTCCCAAGGTATTTCTAACAAGTATTACCTATGAGAAAATAAAATCCCAGGCAACACCAGGTATATATGCTAGTAATAAGTAAAATATATGTTTTAGTCTGAATACTATCCAAGGTCCTGAACCTGTTTTGGAAGGTAAAGTTTCATCACTGTAAATAGCAACTTTAAAGCTCAGACTAAAACCTGGAGCAAATTCACCAACTAGTGACAGCCAACGTGGTGTAGTGATTTGACTGCAGGGCTAAGACCCTGGGGGACCACATTTCAAATCCCTGCTTGGCCACAGAAACCCGCAGGATCACATTCTCTCGGCTTCAGAGGAAGGCAAAGGCACACCTCCTCTGAACAAATCTTGCCAAGAAAACCCTGTGGTAGTTGGAAACATCTTAAAGGATCACAACAACACTTATGTGGGCCACCAGAAATTGAGATTCTCTGTGACAGTATGCAGCCACAATCAAGAGGAACCAGCTTCAAGTTCAGGCCATGAGCTATTTTGGCAACGGGGGGACGAGGAGGCCCATTAAAAATCATAAGAACTCACTGAACCACGCAAGGCTTCCCCTCTCTGTAAACGCACAAAAGGGGCTACATTTTCCTCACTTCTCTCTGGTCAAAGCAATCGCTGGCACATGGGTCCTTCCTGGGCTTTGCTTTTGTGGGGGGGCTTTGATGCTGAATTAAGCCCACAGACCTTTATAGATGTACCAACCCAAGGAAAGCGCTTCCAATCAATGGCAGCAGCAAAGGCTTGACAGCTTTTGGGGCTTGTCATTATTTCTAAGGGGAGCATAATTAGCATCAAAGTTCTGAAAGGCTCACGAGTTGTGTGCTGTGATGTTCTAAAGCGAGAGAGAGAGGGGGAAAAAGTGGGAACATGGAGAAGATTTTGCTAATTGGACTCATTCTGGTGCCAACGGTGTCCAGCAACAGCAGGCTACAGCCAGCAGACATTCTAGTCTTCAGTTCCCATAGAGAAGAAGATCTCTTTAGCACAGGACTACACAGTGTAGTGGTTAGAGCACTGCACTGGGCTGGGGAGACCTGGATCAAAATCCCAGCCATTTCCACACTAGACCATTATAGTGCTATTATTCCGCTTTCATTATTCCACACCCTGGGGTCCGTAATTTAGGGAGGGGCGTTTCTCTCAGTGGCAGCAGAATGATTTTGGCTTAAAAGCAGACTAGGGCCATTTCCGCACGGGGTATTTGAAACGCTGCAGTCCGTCCTCCAGGGAGGACGTCTGCACCTGGGAGCGGACTGGGTACGGACTATTTAACGTAGATCCGCACCTCAGCCCGCTCCGGAACGTCCCCAAGTGGTTGTCCAGCATGCTTTTGAAAAACGTGTTTTTTTAGGTTTTTCAAAAGCAGGGAGCCAGTGCGAGCCTGCTCCCTTGTGCAGATTTGCAGGCTTGCACGAATGCGAACCTGTGATCTGCTGGGGACGGGCTTTAGGCTGGCGAGCTTCAGCGGTTGGACCCTCGACCAACCGGAAGCCGCCATCTTCGACGCCGGAGCAGTGCGGAGCGACAAGCACGCACTGCTCCGGAGCAGCCTGGACCGGACCGGGGAGCCATAAGACCCGGTAAGTAGCGGCACAGGGCGATTCCCTCACCCCGTACGGAAATGGCCTAGGTCTTAAAGACAAGGGAGAAGACATATAAAAGCTATGCAGAGTTTGAGAGAACACCACCATTCTCTAGCACGTATAGATTTGCTGTAAGTTCAGGTCATTTGTTTTTGTTCTCATGAAATTCAGCCTGAAGAGAGGAGTTTTTAAAAAAATGTATGTAAGTGATTTCCGCCTGCCTGTTGCCCAAGATGTATTGCAAACAAAGTTCAAAGAAAGTCCTCCACCTCTTCTGACAAGAATTTGCTTCTCCCTTGGGGAGGGATGTCTTTCCTGTCTTTTAAAATATACACTGTTCTGCATATAATTCTGCATGTTTATTGCTTTTGAGTATTTTCACCTGCTTTTGCTTATCATCATGAAGTGCAATGAAAACCTCTACAAGCCACCAAAATCATTGCAAAGCAAGTTAACCTATTCGGCTCTGGGATTTAATGATGTGTGGCTTGCTCCTTTCAAAGCTTAAGGACCAGAAACTTGTGCTGCCTGCAGAACCATTCAGTGTGTTGATAAGAGTGGCAATATCTGAACTGATGCCTCTGGTCACAATTCCTGCCCTTTTGTTTGGCTTCTTACCCTGGAAACTGGAGCATTTGGCAGCTCCCACATTGGCAGAGGCAGTCAATCTGTTCTGGTTTTAAGCCTTAACTTTAAAAAATCAACCCAAATTGCTGGGTCCTATCCCCCAAACAGGTTCAGCACCTTGGATATATCCTTTAAAGCTCATACTAAAACCTGGAGTGGACCCTGCTATCGTTGGCCACCAAGTGTGGAAATCTTTCTGAACTCGAGGGTTTTAGCAACCAGGGGACAAGCTGAAGAGAGCAACTGAGACAGAAGGGGAGTGATGACACCCCCACTAAATAGCTACAAATCTGCCCAGGGAATACGGGGTCTCTGATAATGACGACCCAAAATTGGGCTCTACAATTATGCTGAGTAAGTGTAGTGATGGTGAGAGGATTCTAGATGGGGAGTGCACCACTGTCAGGCCCTTTCTGCCCTACACTGTTATAGTGCTATTATCCCACTTTCAACCTCCTGTGGAATTCTGGGGTTTGTAGTTTACTGAGGCCAAAGAGCTCCCTGGCTGAGAAGTCTAAATGCCCCTCCCTAAACTGCAAACCCCAGGATTCCATACGATGTCAAAAGTGGAATAATAGCACTTTAACAGTGGAGTGCGGAAAGGCTCTTTGTCCAACTTGGTGAAAGAAGGCTGAGTGTGTTACCACCAAGTGTGCGCATCATCCCCTTCAACATTTCACAGAGGAAAAGTAGGAGAAGTGTGGCCAGGTAACATCAGGGTAGGCTCAAGGTGGCAAAGGTCATTGACGAGGAAAAACACAAATGTTAGGAGAGGCTGCAGCAGTTTCCTTTTCCTTTAGCCTACTGCAGAGCTTTCCAAACTGTGTGTTGCAACATGTTAGTGTGTTGGCTGCAGCGTGTAGGTGTGTCGCACGAACGTAATGAGTGGAGGGGCTGCCTCTCCTGCCAACACGGCAGGCCAGGCCTGGGTGATGGTGCTGCCTCTGCCATCACCCCAGGCCAAGGGAGATCCTGGCAAGGGCAGCAGCAGGCCAGGTCTGGGTGGAGGAGCTGCCCTGCCCACCACCACTGCCCCGGGCCGAGGAAGACCCCGGGGAGGCTGGCGATGGGTCAGGCCCGGGTGGAAGGGCTGCCTCCACTTACTGAATTACTTACTGAATTACTGTGTCGTGAAATGATGCATGTCTGAAAAGTGTGTCACCAACACGAAAAGTTTGGAACGCTCTGGCCTACTGGGTATGGCAAAATTCTGCACCCTCCTCTCCTCTCCCCGCTGCTGAGTTAATGGAGCACAACCTGCTTTTGCACTTTGAACTCAGTCTGCAGCACCTGAAATAAGCTGAGGACAAAGGGGAGAAGTGGGAGGAGTAGAGGGAAACTGGGGCATTTTAAAAGCCGCTGAGAAAGTGGACCAACCTAAGATTAACCAGGGCAGCCCCTGCCAAATCTGGACAGTTTTGAGGGTTGGCATACAGTATATAAATAATTTAGAATATCAAGAAAATGGGAAAGAAAGAAAACTGCAAATTGTCTCAAGCTCCTGCCCCATTTACTGTTGAAATAAGACCCTAACCTACAACCAAGCAATAAAACAATGGTAAGAAACGTTTTTTTTTTACTGTGGCAGTCAACTGATGCGAAGGAAGCTGAGGGACAGAGAATTGACTCATTTGAAATTTCCTAGAAAGGAGTTCTACAGATGCCACGGACTGCCCAAAAGACAAATAAATTGATCCAAGAACAAATCAAGCCTGAATTCGCCCTAGAAGCCAAGATGACTAAACTGAGACTGTTGTACTTGGGACGTATCATGAGAATCCATGACTCACTAGAAGATGCAATAATGCTCAGTAGGGCAGAACGCAGTAGCAAAAGAGGAAAACTGCATTACTGCTGGATTGCCTCAGTCTAGGAAGCACAGGCCTAACTCTGCAAGACCTGAGCAGGGCTGTTGATAACAGAGTGACTTGGAGGTGACATGACGGTCGCTGTAAGTTGAAGCCAACTTGATGACTAGTTACTAACAAGAGTCATCCATGACATTTGCCCTCCTGCGAACCTGGATCTTGATCCTGTGCCATTAAGTGCCCAAATCCAATTTATAGTGCTTTTCTTGGCATGAAGATAAGAAGGACATTATTTCTGTGTATCTCGCTGCTCTTAGTGAAGCAGTGAAAAGAAGAAGAGGCTTTGAAGTTGGCCATTGACTCTGAGCACTTGGACAGCACAGGAAATACTGGACACAGCTTTAAGGTCCATTTAGCCCAACACTGTCCACTCCACAGTGTCAGACAAGACACAGAGACCCCTGGCATTATTCTCTGGTAGTCTCCCATACAAGTACTAACCAGCCCTGGCCCTGCTTTGCTTTCAAAATGAGGCGAGACTGGTGTGGAGCTATTGTTACTGCCCTGGCTAGTCCGAGCTTTGGGGATATTAAAAGATATCCTTTTGATATCACAATTCAGCTTCGCTTCTCTATTCCCCTCCACATGCTTGCGAGGCCACTGGACAAGCACGCAAACAAGCTCGGCTGTTAATCGCTGTAATATTCCTGGACAATACAGGCAGGCCAGAAATAGCTGACTCACTGCTTGAGGAGACCTCCAGGCAAGTACTCTAATTAAGTATGCACACAACTTACAAAAGAGCCTCTGCTCCGCGCTGGCAGCTTGATGGGTAAACTATGCAATACCCAACTGCTCTGCGTCTGCATACTGGCTACTCTACTGAGAACCTCTGCGATAACTCAATCATTCAGATTCTGACCTTTCGGAGGCTTTGTCTCCAACTCCAAATCTATTGTTTTCCCCCAAGTACGGCATAGCCTGCAGTCACATTCTCCTTATAAAAACCCTTGATTCCGAGACCTTCCTCGGATCGCTCCCGAGTTTCATCCCGCCTTGCTGCCGTTTTGCTTGGCGAGCCTCCCCTCAGCTCTGCGTGCTGAGCTACATTGCACCCCAGCCTCGCTCTCTATTTTTCCGGGCTTCAGGACAGGCAAAGTATCACCCAAACCAGCAATCTCCCTCTAAAAATCCCTCTATACCACTCCAACCTTTATTTCCTTTAGTTATCTTGTGTGAATGTGTCGCATACACTGTTTTGCTTGTGTATTTAATAAAACATCATTTATTGCTTCAACTTTTGTGTGCTCCTTGACTCGACCCGACCCCGTAGACATAGGGTTCAAGATCTCGCTACGTTACCCTGCCTCGCGTAACGCTAAGCAGTGCCCTGAGCTGATTTTCCCCACCTTTAGTTGAGCACATTTTGGTGTCCCTCCCGGGACCCCCAGTACACAGGGTAACACTATGTGTTTGAAAACGGTGAGGAGCAGCCATTAAAAACATCTCCCCAGTGAAAGTTTCAGCAATTTTGGATGTTTGTTCAAAGCAAGCGAGAAAGCAACAAGGTTTTATGTATGTGTGCCTAAGAATCCTGAGTCTCCAAAATATTGAATATGGCTGAGTTAAAGTGAATCTGAAAATTTCTACTTGGATAAGCTTCTGAGGAATTTTGAAGGAGGCAAAAAAGTTTGGGTAACATTAGGATAACTTCTCAGGCAGGGTTATGCATTGCTTGGAAATATCATATAAGCCTGCTTGTGTATTTGAGTACAGATTTTTTTTTTTAAAAAGGTATTTTTTATTCTTGTGACTTAGAGAAACTGATGAATCACCATACTTTCAAGCAATCGTGACGTTAAGCCCCCAATGAAGAAGTTGAGGTGATACTCCTGTACTTGAGATATGCTCAAGCAAAGACTAGAAAATCTTCAGCAAACAGCAGTTCCATAAATGTAGCAAAGCTACTGGGGCGCTGTCTACAACACTATTGTGGTGTTGGATGCATATTTCCTCTCTCTTTAGCTCCATTCCCTGACAAGGCATAAGATTTATTCAGGGTTAGCACACTATGTGGAAAACCAGTGTTCTCAGAAAAGATGGGTGTTGCAAACAAAGAGGAAGGGGAAGCCAAGAGGTTAAGACAGAGGCTTGCAGAAATGAATGCCTTAATCATGAGACAGTCAGTATGACTCGGCAGAGGAAGGCTGGCTACCCACAGATGACATGCAAAAAATGGGTGAGAGTCCAGAAGATGGCTGGTTACTCAGTCTAAAGGAATGAAAAGTGCCCCTAGCAGGGGACACTAGAAGAGGATTTATGCTGGGGAGGCACAGAAGTTATCTAGGGAACAAAGAAAGGAACTTTTAAATAACAGTGTAAACATGCCCCTAATTTAACAGCAACTTAAGCCCGTAGAACAACCATTCTAACGGGGGCCTTACGGTTCCCCCCAAGGGGCTCCTGGCACATATGAAGGAGGTCACAGACTGAAAACTGTGAGAAGGGGAGCCTCAAGGGTATATGGGGGCCCTGGTAACTGAACCAATGAGGAGCAACCTGAATTGGAGCCAGTAGTTTCCCTTCTATTTATAATATCTTTGCAACACACCGTTTGACAGCTTCTTTGACAAAATCCAAAAACAGAATTGATACAGCAATAGCATCTACTTCACAGCCCGATATCGTGAAGCACCAAGCTCAAGGATTTCATTAGGCCTGATAGATGTTTAATTTCATATAGTCTTTTCAAAAGTTTTGTCCAGTAAGTTAGAGCGTTCTGGTTTTCTTGGTGTTCAAAAATAAATGATTTTCTGTCTATAGGTTCGTGTTGTATCCCTGTTTGATGGGGGGCCCGTGGAACATGACAAGAAGAAATAGTTGAGAATGGCTGCACTAGAATCTGTATCACAGCCTGGGAAAGTTGCTCCTTTGAACTACAACTCCCAGAATCCCCCACCCAGCATGGTCATTGTAATGCTAAAAAGGGGAACTCTTCCAAGTTCTGCTCATCAAATTATTAAGCTGGAACAGACCCCAGGGGTCTCCAGTTCCATGCTTCTCAAGTTAACTCATACGGAAGACTAGCATTTTTTTTCCCAACGGACCAAAGACCAGGACTATATTTGTGCCCATTGGGTACAAGTGTCTCTTTCTTTCCTGAAAACTTTCCAGGGACTGGCAGCCAATGGGCTCAGGGACTGACAGCAGTCCAGAGACTACTGGGTCCCTCATTTTAAGAAGGACAGAGACAAGTTGGAACAGGTTCAGAGAACGGCAAGCAGAATGATAAGAGGTATGGAGAACAAAACATATGAGGACAGGTTGACAGAGCTGGACATGCTCAGCTCGGTGAGGAGAAAACTGATGGGTGACATGATCGCTCTTTTTAAATACCTCAGGAACTGTCACAGAGAGGAGGAGGCAGGCCTGTTCTCTGCTGTCCCAAAGGGTAGAACATGGTCTAAAGGAGGAGATATTTTAATGGAACATTAGAAGGAACTTCTTGACAGTAAGAGCAGTTGGGCAATGGAACCAATTGCCTAGAGAGATGGTGAGGTCTGGATGTCTTCATAAATAGGCTGGAGGACAACCTGCTGGAGAATCTTTAACCGGAAATCCTGCATTGAGCTGGGAGTTGGACTTGATGGCCCATGCAGTTTCTTTCAACTCTATGATTCTATGACTCTTGTCTAACCGCTACTCAGGCAGGAATCCACAGCTATCGCATCGCTGATAAATGGCCACCCAACAAATGTTTAAAAACCGTCAACAAAGGGGAGCCCACACTTTCTGAGGTGGTTTATTCCAGGGCTACTCAAAGTGGTCGTCCCTGGACCAGTGCTGGTTAGCCAGCCATTGGCTGCTGGTCTATGGAGAGTTCTGGGAAAGAAAGAAACAGTTGTAGCCAGTGGGTACACAGAAGGTACCAGTCCCTGAACATGGTAGGAAGAAAACATTGCTGGTCCTGGACATCAGACAGCCTAAGAAGCACTGGTCTATTCCACTAGTGAACAGCTCTTACCATCAGGAGGTTCTTCCTATGCTAGGCTATCATGGTTGTGTTAACTTTTAGTTTGGGAGTATGGAATTTTTTTCCTTTTTTTTATTATTTGCTGGGAGGCAGATGGAGGAATATTTGAACCAGTATTTGGTCTGACACCAGGATCTCAAAATTGCAATTCTCTTCTGAGCAAATATCTACATATCCATACTGTAGAACCCTCCCTACAAATTAATCAATTTAGGCTTCTTCAATTGGATCCAAGCTGTAATATATGCCTCCTTCCGAAAAGAAAACCCACAGAGGTCACTTTGACTGCCACCTTGAGTCATGCAGCTGCCAGGTTTGCAGCAGCCACCCTGATGCTCTTGCCATCCAACAACACGTGGTCCCTTGCACAATTCTCTTCATCCCACTGATCTCCCCATAGCATTTCTACATGCAAATAGCTAACGGAGGCAGAACCACATGCTGATGGGGTGACTGGAGGAGTGATTTATCTTTTGGACTGAGGCCTAATTTTAGGCACCTCCAACTCCCGGGCAAGGAGGGGCGTTCCCTGCCTTGCTTGCTTGTAAAAGCAATTACCTAGGCAGATTTTACAAGATAAGCAATTAGGGAGTGTACTGCAGAGAGCTACCTTCACACACAGCACACACAGGCAACTTCTCCAGGCTTCCTGACACCCCATGACAGGAAAGAATTCCCAGAAAAGACAACCAGTTCATGTATGAATGAAAGCAACATTACTGTCAGTTCTGAGCTGGGTTTCTGAAGGGCAGGAGGACCTCATAATTCACGGGCTTGGCAAGCCGGGTTCCATGCATCAGTCACAGAACTCAGAAATGTTCCTTTCTTGCATTGCAGCTCAAAGTATCCCGGCCTGTCTAGGGGATTCTAAAAGTTGTCATCCCAAAACACAACCTTTCCACACTCTGCTGTGAAATGTATAATCCCGAACTGGCCCCTGGTGAGAAAAACATCATGCTCCTGAACGTTTTAAAACTATTTTTAAAATTCTTTTTAAAACTCTGACAATGGCAAACACATCAATTCCTACCTCCCACTCCCCATAATGAACCATATCATTAAAACAATATATCAAACACTCATATATTTACATTATCAAATCACTGATAATCGTGTGTGTGTGTGTGTGTGTGTGTGTGTGTGAGAGAGAGAGAGAGAGAGAGAGAGAGAGAGAGAGAGAGAGAGAGACTGAGAGAGAGAAAGATCTGTCATTAATTGTGTTATTTCCAAAATAAATGTGTATCTGCTACTTGTTTTTGTTGCGTGCCTTCAAGTCATTTCTGACATATGGCAAATCCGCCATGGGGTTTTCCTGGCAAGATCTGTTCAGGGGAGTTTTGCCATGGGCTTCTTCTGAGGCTGAGAGTGTGTCACTTGCCAAAGGGTCACCCATGGGGTTTTCATGGCTGAGTGGACGATTTGAGCCTGGTCTTCCACTATACCACTAGTTCCACACTCAAACCACTACACCATGCTGGTGTCTGCTCCACCAAATTCAGTTATTTGGTTGGAAGTCTATCTCTGAAACTGAGCTCTTGAATATACATTAAAATGGGTACCAAGTTGTTAAACAATGTTACCTCCCTTAGGCTATTGCACCAGGAAAATTATTCCATACTATGATGTTAGTTGGTGGCTCCATGGTCTGTGTGTAGGTGTATGAATCCGTTCTGAGGTTCAGTCTGACCCTTAAAAGGAACTATCCAAAGTGCTGAGCCCCCATCCCACAAATAGGTTTAGCATTTCGGATAGATCCTTTAAGTTTGGACAAAAACTCAGAACGGTTTTACTGCCCGACGGAGATGAGAGCCAACAGCTTCCACTGCCATACAATGGTTTGTGGAGGACTCCGTTCAACTCCATTATCTCCCTACCATGGCCAAAGTTATGGGTGGAAATTCTCCTCTCCCTTATTTGCTGCAAAAGCTGCTAGAGAGTTTCATCCAGGTGAGGCCTGTGAGGTCTTCTCCTTATCCCCACCTCTGCCACCAAATGTGAGGATCTCTTCCTGTCCCAAGACTAGGGCATCAAAAGGAGAAGACCTTCTAGATGTATGGTATTGTATTTTATGTATATACAAATACCAGTATTCCAAAATCTGGAAAAAAAAATCCAAAATATGAAACACTTCTGGTCGCAAGCATTTTGGATAAGGGATACTCAACCTGTGTTATATATGACATCTATAAACATATGTTTTCTAACAAACACACAGCAACATTTTTTTAAAAAAGAAATAAAAGTCCATAGTATCACCAGATTCTTCACTGGCGACCACAACTCCTTAGCAGATAAATTGAAGAGGAAAAGATCCTCTCCGCACAGGCTGGTTAAAAACCATGCTGCAACCACGACAGCAGCCTAGAAACAAAATTTTCAAGCGAGTACAGGGTGTCAAACGAGGGCATCGCTTCCAGACGGCTACAGCGTAGGCCAGTAAGAAGACAGGCATCTGGTTTTACTGGCAGGTGGAAAAAAAAAGAAGCAAAAAAGAAAGAGAAAGAAATTAAATGCAAGGCGCACAAAACCTCAAACCCCTTCTCGCAGAGGAAGGATGTTGCATTTCCTCTTCTCTTCCTAGCCTTTTAAACAGCTTTGTAAACTGCTAAAAATATTTCGGTTTCTCTGAGCTGTCTGCTTATTTTCCTTAACAGACACTATCTCAGCATTATTTGGTTGATATAAACTGACCGTGGCTTAATTGCCTCCTATAAAGTGTTTTTCTCTCCTCTCCTGGGTCTCTTTTTGCCATGGGCAATAACAGGCAGGACAAAAAAACCAAGAAAAACAACAACAACTTGGAAGTAAAAGAAGAAAAAGTTAGATCGTTTTGTCCGACATCTTATGAGTTTAAATAAGAGTCTGGAAACCACTACTAGTACAACAGTCTGTCTGCTACTTGGGTGTAGACTGACTACATGGAAAACCTTGCAAAATAAACCAAAATGCGACAACAGTAAATACCCTAAGGGCATCAGATCCTGTCTGATCTTGGAAGCTAAGCAGGGTCGGCCCTGGTTAGTACTTGGAAGGGAGACTGCTAACAAATATCAAGTGCAGAAGGCTACATTTCAGAGGAAGGAAGTGCCAAAACCACCTCTGAGTATTCCTTGCCCAAGAAAACACTGTGAAATTAAAAGGGTTGCCATAAGTTCCCAGGCAACTTGAAGGCACAGGCACAGAATGGTGATCCCTGGAGAGGGATGAAATTTATTACTTTATTGATCATTTCTTAGATGCAAATATGGGAAAATAATGTGAAATTTTGAGCCAAAACAGAAATGCCAAATAAGAGAAACCATGCAAATGTAATTACTCTGAATAATTGGTGACTTAATTTCATTATTTGTTACTCTAACCTTTGTAACCAAGAATCTTGCATATGCATTTTTCCCCACTCACTTTTCCTTTTGTGATGCATTTAGAGTGTGAACCTACAGTCAAGAAATATCTTGTTTCTAAATACCCTCCAATATTTCTCAAGACGCAAGAGGTTATCAGTGAGGAAGAACAGATAGGCTAGAAAGGGCTGCAGCAGTTTGCATTTGCCAGAGCCTTTTGGGAAGGGCAAGATTCCTCCTTCCTCTCTTCTCCCCTCCCGCTGAATTAACTAGTCCAAACTACGTTTGCACTTTGAATTCAGTCTGCAGCAACTGAAGCAAGTCGAGGACAAAGAGAGGAAGAGGGAGGAGGAGAGAGAAACTCGGACAAAGAAGCTAAAAAGCTTGGACCGTGGAGAATTAATTGCGACTTTCTCTGCCAAAGTGGGACAGTTGGAGGGTACGCGAATCCAGTTTCGACAACTTGGGCTGGCAGCAGTTTTTCCTGGGTTGCAAGGTGGAATTCTGTCCCAGCCTTACTCACAGATTTTGGATATGGAATCTAGTGCATACAAAGCCAGAATGTGTGTGTGGGGAGGGAAATACAGTGGATTGTTAAGGGAGCCAGCATTGTGTAGTGGCTTGAGCATTGGACAACAACCCTGGAGACCAGGGTTTGATTCCCCACTCGGCCATGGAAACCCACTGGGCGACCTCAGGTGCGTCACACACACTCTCAGCCCCCCAAAAAACCCCATGATAGCCTTGCCTTACGGTTGCCATAAGTCAGAAATTATTCGAAGGCACACAACAACAAAGGGGAACAAGACCCCTGTGAAAGTGGAAAAATTGCAAATATAAATAAAAATTGTGAACACTTCTTTTTTAATTTGAGAGAACACTTCTCTAGGAATCTCTAGGGCCTCCAGCATGATTCTGTGGTCAACTTCTGGAGGAAGCTGACCACAGAATTGCACTGGAAGACCTAGAGATTCCTAGGAGAGAACATATTAATCAATTCCATGAATCATTTAATCCATGAAAGGAAAACCAGCGAATCTGGAAGGCCAACTATACTTCTTTTGGATAACTCAAGATCCACTGAAAAATTCCTTTTGGCATTATGTGTCCTATTTATTAAAATATTTGTGTCTCATTCTTTATCAAAACACCTCAGGGTGGCATACAATAAAATCAACCTAATTTAAAATGGTGTAAAAACAAAAGTGATTTTAAAATGCTAAAAGAATGCTAACCACTTCGAGAAGTTTACAAGACAGATTAGCACTGGTTAAAATACACAACCATGTACATACGAAGGTTTCTGCAAAATTAATTTAGCCCCAAAATTCTTAAGGAACACCCACATTTTCACTTGATGTCAGAGTGGCGGTAAAAAAGTTGGCACCAATGGGTGGGGAATCCATATCTGGGTTGCCACAGCAGAAAAAGCCCTCTCTTGCATCTTCCAAAAACAATTTCTTCCAAAATGTTAAGAGTATAGCATTTTTACTTGACGTTTTTTTTCGAGTACAAATATATTCTTCCCACTGTTTTTGTAGCATACATGGGCTAAAAGGTAGGAAAAGAGGACATTCAGCCAGCCACTGGCTGTGCTAGCTGGGGGTTCTGAGAGCTGCCGTCCAAAAAAAGGAACTTTCCCAAGCTCTGTATGAAGTTTGCAATCTGCCACTGTACAAGGGTCGAGCCTTTGAGTGTGAGCGCACCTTTGTGTGAACGTGTGGGCAAAAGCCAGTGAAGAATTTTTAGACTCGTGCCTCTTTAATGGCTGAGAGATGTGTGACTGAAATCCTTTCCTCCAGAGTTTCTCCTCTGTTGCGTAATCTACCGCATGCTTCCCCATTCTTCTCCTTCACAACACCTGCCTCTACAGGTCGTATAAAGATTAGAAGGAACACAATGTTCACAAAATGTTTCCTTTCCTGGTTTGCAAGCTTTGTGTATTTGGAATGAAGGGAGTGGCTGCATTTTTTTTTTTAAAAAATATCTGTCTCAAGTGCCAAGTCTCATGGGCAGAGTGAGTTAAATAAAAATTGTCACGTGTAATTGACTTATGGGATTCCTTGCCACAAGATGTGGGGATGACTTTTGCTTCAGTACTGGGCTTAAAAAAAAAGGGGGAATTAGACAAATCCAAGGAGGATAGATCTCTCTACAGCTCCAAGTTTGGAAAAGTTACTTGTTCAGCAAAACTTTCATAATCCCCAGGGGTTTCTGGGAGCTATATTCCAGAAAGGAAGCTCTGTTACCCATAGCTATCCATCCTACTGAAACAGAACCTGCACGTTCAGGAATAGTATATCTTTAAATATAGGTTGAACCTCCCCTATTCAGAAATCCAAAATCTGAAAACCTCTAAGGAATGAAACCTTTTCCTCCCGGACGCTCGCTTCCGCCTTTGAGGCAGTGGCTGTGGTGCTCCTGCTTGTCTCTTGGATCCAAAGGCTGCCACACCTGCCGCCTCAAAGGCAGAAGCAGGCAGCTGGTGGCAAAAAGAGAGAGACTGAAGATCTGTGAAATGGCAGGGGCTGTGGATCTGCACTGAGCTTGAATTCCTTCCATTTCACAGATCCTTAGTTTCTCTCTAGCCTTGCAGCTCATACATAACACAAGCAGCAAACAAAGAAAATGCGAGGCCATCTTTCTAAAAGATATGGTATTCCAAAATCTAAAAAATATCTGAAATACGGAACCCTTCTGGTCCCAAAATTTTGGATGAAGAAGGCTCAGCCTGGAAGAGCTTATGTTTATATCTGGCCTGCTTCTGTGTCTTCAGAGGCATCTGGCTGGCCATTGTTGGAAGCAAAAAAGTTGGCCTAGATCCTGAACAGATGCAATAAAGCAAGCAAGGTTCTGGTGTAACGCAATGAATACGCAATACAGAATTGCTCTTCTTTACTTTTCATCATGTCCCTCCTAGAAAGAGCCTAGGGCAACATGAATAGCCTCCTCCCTTATATTATTCATACCGCAATCCTGCAAGGCAGGTTAGGCTGGCAGAGAATGACTGGCTCAAGGTCATATAGTAAGTTTCCTGGCCAAGGTAGGATTTGAACCTGGATCTTCTTAGTCTTGATTCAACTCTTTAACCACCCTAGCACATGGATTCTTTGAACCAGTGGTTCCCAAACATTGATCCTTTAGCTGTTTTGGATCTCAGCACCTGGAAGCCCCAGGCAGTACGGCTAATGGTTAGGAACCCTTGGAGCTGAAATCCAAAGGGCAAAAGTCTGAGCACGGCTGCTTTCAACAATGTGGTTCAGTTTATTGTACTGTCATACAAAACTTTCTGCCTTCAAGAACGTCCAAGAAAATGATCCTATTTGATTGCTCAACGTTCAAGAGGTCTCTTTTATCACCAAACCGAAGAGAGACCCACCCAACAGCAAAATGTACTGTGCATAACTTAATAAAATAACCAAACAGGATGTTGTAGCAATAACACTAAAACAATGGACCAATTGTAGACTGCCCAGGGAAAGTCACCGTGGCAAAACCATAACCTTGACATTGCAAGTTAAACAACAAACAACAACTAGGGATTATTCCCGTTCAGTGCTGCAATGTCACTAGACTTCTGAAGGAGACCTTTACCCATTAAACGGGTATCCGAACTACCGTCTTCATCTGACTTCAAAACACGTGATTGGCAGGAAGGAAACTGGCTACAGAAAGCACTCTACTAGCTGCTAAATGGGAGCATTCCCATACCCAATGAAATCACATGGAGCTACAGAACTAGAAGAGACAGCATGACATTGGATAACCAAATCCTGGACATGATTACTTAAAAGTAAGCCCCTTTGAGTTCATTCAGATATACTTTTAGGTAAGTGGGAGTCTTAGGCATTTCGTGTCCAAGTCAAACATACACAAGCAAACTTCAGTCAACAAAGCCTCTCGACAAAGAACACCTACTTTTTACAAAGTCTTTTTACACCCACACAGCCCCACTTTTCCACCTTATCTTTGCTCTGCTGAATGCTTTTTCAAGCAGCATCGATGCTAGGAAGATGGCGAAAGAGGGCTGGACTTTCATTGTCTGGTTGCAGCAAAATATCTGCAGTGATGGCTGCTATAAAAGTTGGAGCTGGAAAGAGTGGGATTTTGCTGTAGCTGTGCATGCTTGCCTAGAACAGGCAAGGTAAACAGTAGCTATCCCCAGAATCCTTTACTGACAATGTTTGAACAGCAAAACACAGTAAAAGGGGGAAAGAAGATAAGCCTGCCTCACCACCTACCTTCCCAAGATGTTAAAGAAGCACGGGCCTGTAAGTCTGGCCACCAAATGGGAAATCCTAAGAAAACTAGTGGCTAGTGAAAGAAAGAGAGGTATTTTGCACGAAACTTTGAAGCATCTTTACCAGGTACACAATACTTTTGTTAACTTATATGGGGTTTTACTTGACTGAGTGTTTCATCTGCCCTGCACCTATTACTGGTTTTTAACACGATGTTTCTTGAAATATGTTAGCCTGCTCTTCATTTTTTGTGGTACAGGAACCTATCCCTGTTCTATTTCATTTCTGTCTCTGGTACCAAATTTTCTGTTAAAGTAAAGCCCTGGAACACATCTGCTTTGGGATGTATATCTGTATATCTCTGACCTGATCTGATCACTGTGCATATCCAAGCTTGGCAACTGGCAGCCCTCATGCCCAACCTACCACAGAGCCAAGAAATCACGACAAACAGTCCCTCAAAACAACAAAACAAGTGTACACAGAGGCGATTACAACAGGCAAACCCCAAGGCACCACCCTGCAAGAATTCACACAATCTGGAAGAGACCGTAGACAATTTTATCCCTTTGTGTCCACGCATCCCATTCTGCCAAAATGTAATCATTATAATTCCACAAATAAGGAGAGAAAAGAAAAAAGTTACAGTGCAAAAAGCTCCGGCTTGAAACTCACTCATTGTTGGGGAGACAAAGTCTTTGCTGTGCTAGAGCGCATCCTCTTCGTAACGCGGAAACCCCTTTCCACTTTGTTTTTGTGTTTGTTATGACGTTTGGAGAAGATGTGATAAGGCTCCCAGAGCACAGTCTGCCAAATAAATAAATAAATACATAAATGAGAAGAGGGGGGGAAGAGTAAAAGCAGGAAGAACAAATGCATTCAATGGAGAAAGCCCCAGGCTTAATTCCTGCCATCTCCACTTAAAAAGAGATGTGTGGAGAATGCCAGAATTACTGTTATTTTGCATGGCTAGCAACCACGCTCATTTTTAAAAAAATAATACTTGTGTGTCAAGGGCGCAATTTTGATCAAGTATGCAAAGCACAGGGAATGAAGCTTTTAACCTGTCTTTCCCTGGCTGCACTCCTGACAAAAATGCCCCGTTACCACCCAACTTGTGGTGGCACTTAGTGTTATGGAAAAGAAAAAGAGCTCAGTTTACACCCAGGTTTGCTGGTTATTCAGCAAGCAGGCCTCCACCTTCTTCCTCGTATTTACTAAGTTCCTCACACCGCTACGTGGACACACCACAATGGTTGCTAATGAAGTTGGCCGAACTCTGAATTCATGTCCGCCCAACTGTTCATCTGAGTGTACGCTACTCGTGCACTTCGCCAACCTAATTAACCGCCCACTCACATAATCGCTCGCTCACGCACCCGAGTCACACATTCTTCTTGTCCGCTCTCCTATTCAGTTTTGCTCACAATGTGGTTTCTTCAACATTTCCAGTTCAGTTCCCACTCTTGTAACCAGCTGCTGTTAAAGAAAAAAGAGGTCACCAACTCCATGGTTTCACCCTCACGGCTTTGCAAAGTGCTTGGGACCACTCTGAAGCTGGCTTCGGATCGATTCGCACATGCCTTGTGTGTATCACTGGCACTCCACAATGTCAAGCAACGACTTGCATGTGTAGAAGTGCCTATTTCTAATTTTATTAAAAAAACAAAAAACAAACAACCTCTATTTTTCTTTTCCAAAACAGAGGAGAAAAAAGGGAAGAGAAAATAGGAGATGAACATGGGCTTAACCATATACTTTAATTTAAACTGACTATATTTCCAAGAATACATTTTCTTGACGTTTGTATCTATGAAATACACATTCATGCATATCTGAAGGAGTAACGCCCTCTGACCATCGAATGATACATACAGAATGTTTTTCTTTCCAACTTCGGAGGGTTAAGTCCTTTTGCAGCCATAAAAGGACTCAAAATCCTACCACATTAACTCTAAGGCCATTTCCGCCCCATCCTGTCATGGTGCTATTAATTCCACCTTTGACATCCTCTAGATTTCTGGGGTTTGTAGTTTACTGAGGCTAAAGAGCTCTCTGGCTGAGAATTCTAAAGGCCCCTCCCTAAACTGCAAACTTCTGGATTCCACAGGATGTTGAAAATGGAATAATAGCACTATAACAGTGTGGGGTGGAAATGGCCTAAGAATCTAACTTGCAGGGCTTATTTTAAAGGAACATGAGCATCAATAAATGGCAAAGCTTTTTCTAATATAAAGTTAAGATGTTATGATACATCTAACCAAAAAGGAGAAACCACTTAGGGAGATCTTGTGTCACCTTGCCACAAAATAGATCTACTTGGTGCCATTTCGGCTGCAAGTTACTGAGCAGACAGAGAGCAGGTGCCTGCATGTGTGAAGCAGATTTTATGGGAGTATACAGGTGCCTTGTTGTTGAGTGTTAAGGCTACTGGTCAACTTAGCTCCATATTGTCTTTTCTGATTGGCCTCAGCTTTCCAAAAGAGCCAGTGTGGTGCAGCATTTAGAGCAAGGGTGGGCAAAATGGAGCCCTGGGGCTGTGAGTGGACCCAACTGTGGCTCTCTCACCCTCTGGACTCCCTGGGCCACCCTGTTTCTGAGCAAAAAGAAAAGTGTGAATTGTTTCTCCAGGGTCTCTTTCACACTACACAATTTTAGCAGTTTAATATAGGTTGATCCTCCCTTGTCTGGAAACCCGAAATCTGAAAACCTTCACAAGCTGAAACTTTTTGCCACCAGCCGCCTACTTCTGCCATTGAGGCAGTGGCTGGCAGTGCTCTTACTGTCATCTTAAAGGTGGAAGTGGGAGGCTGGTAGCAAAATGGGAGAGACTGAGGATCTGTGAAATGGTGGAAGGTATGGATTTGCACTGAGCACTGCACTTGGATTTCTGCCATTTCACAGATCCTCAGTCTCTGTCCAGTCTTGAGCCTCATATAGAACATGAGTAGCAAATGAATGACTTGCGGGGCTACTCCAAAAAGGTTCCATATTTCAAAATGCAAGAAAATTCTGAAATACGGAACACTTCTGCTTCCAAACATTTCGGACAAGGGAGGCTCAATCTGTACCACAACACCTGTGCCAGCATCATATGGGATCCTGGGATATGTGGTTTGGAGAGGTACTAGCACTCTCTGGCTGAGAATTCATACCTAAATTGCAAGTCTCAGGCTTCTAGAGGATGCATCCAAGACTGTTAAGGCAGTATCAAATGCCTAAAACAGGGTAGGGGGGAAGGAAACTTTGGAAGACTCCAGAAACAGCAATTCCTTTCCCCCATCAGTTACAGGCATTCCTTGAACCTCTAATTTTTTAAAAAATTACATACTTTTCAAAATGAGAAGTGGATTTCTAGTCATATCTGGCTTCATTTTTGTCCCGTGTTCGACATTTGAGGCTGTCTGTGCTGCCTCTAGAGGGCCCTGAGGACAGAAGACTGTCCCCCTGGACCTGCTACTGTTGTCCACCCCTGCTTTGGGATGCCAGACTTGAATATAGGCTCTTTTAAATTAATCTACCTTACAGGACTGTTGTGAGGATAGTACAAGGTGTGGGGAACTGAAAATTATGACACGTTGTGCTGAATTCACTGAGGAAAGGAGAAAGATAAATCAGTGGAGTTCTGTCAGCCAAGCAAATGTCAAGTATGAGAAATATGTAGAAGCTCCACTTCCCCATAAGACTGTGGGTTTATTCCTTCATATATTTGTTTGTACATACTTATTTTAATTTGATGAACTAGATCCCTAATCTTCCAGTGTATTTGTATCACAACGGGTAGCTAATAACAAACAGAACAATCGTCACAAAATGAGCACACAGAGTACATCAGATTAAACAGAAGATTGTGACAGCAGATAAAAGCAACCAAATTAAGGCTGTACCACATAAAAAAGTTCTCAGCCTAGAAGGTCAAAAGGCTTCCAGAATTATCGGTTTTTTTAAAACGTGTTAATCATGTGGTGAAAATGAAAAACAAAGAGGGAGGGAGCCAAGTGAATTTCCGGAGACAAAAATGTTCCACAAACTAGGTGTGTCCAAAAGAGAAGGCCTTCTCTTGCATTCCAACCAGCCATGCCAACCCGCCCAAGTTGATCTGGAGTCAGGCTGGCAGGGAATGGAGAAAGTCAAGCCCTAGAGGGTTGGTTTTACTTCTAGTCTTCTGAACCACAAAGCAGGCAGAAAGGTGGAGCGGGAAAAGGAGAGAAAAGGGCCCAGCTTGATTCTACAGTCAGTAATGGAGCCCAATAGGTAGGGTACGGGTGGGCAACCGTGTGGGGGCCAGGGGCCAACTTTCCCCATCCCTCCCCTGGCTGGCTGCATTCCCTTACACAGCAAGCCCAAGTACCACTGTTGACCTCTGCAGTCCCTCTCAAAATGGTGATAGGAAGTGCCATGGTGTAACTTTCTCTTGCCATTTTGTGAGGGACTACACTGAAGAACTGAGGTATTTGGGGTAGGATTCTGGAGTATTTTTCTGTATTTCATGTATCGGAAGGAGATCTTTCTGCATTGTTTTGGAGAAAAATTACCAGAAAATCGCACTATTTTTTAAAAAAATGAGGGGGGCATTGGGGACTGGAGGGTGTTTCAGAAGCCAAACAAATGGGATCCAAGAGCCACATGGGGTTTCCAGGCCACTTTATGCTCACCCCTGCCATAGGCCCTTTTGCCCATGTCTCAGTATGCCAAAAACAATAGAGGCTGATGGCTTCCATATGCTGGTCTGAAGATAAAAGGAGCTATTCAGATGCTGAATCTATTTTGGGGAGAAGATTCAGTACCTTGGATAGATCCTCTAAATCAGAAGTGAGCAAATGCCAGCGCTTGGAAGACTGCTGGCTCTCTTTTTCCTAGGTTTTGTAAGAATTTGGAAAGCACCCCCATGCAATAACAGTTTATCCTGCTCTCCAAGAGAATGCCACACTTTCCTATCCAAGATCAACAAAAAGGAACACTCTTTGCATAGTTCCTTTAAGGTCTTAACCAAAATCAGAGCTGTTTCATCCCCCCCTACTCACACAGAAGCCCTGAATAGCTATGGCCACAAAGCTCAATTCCACATTTTACTAGGAAGAGAAAATAAGAACAATAAGGAGAAATATGCTCAGTGTAGGTAGAATTTTCCACCACTCTCTTTTCAAGACTGGAAGCAGTCCTATTAACTTCAGCAGACAGAGGCACCCTTGGATGATGTGCAACACAAGCTGGGAGTGGCTGTTCCCACAATTAGCGCATGCCACATCAGGACCACAGTCGAACATTACTGCAGCAACTGATGGCTTCCATGCCAGTGGATCAGTAAATTCATTCTGGGTTTTAGTCTGAACTTTAAAGGAGCTAGTCAAGGTGCCAGATCTATTTTGGGTTCTGCACCATGTAGGCCTTCTGCAAAAGTTGGGCTAACATGTGGAACCAACTGAAATGTAACACTGGAAAAGATTTCTATGGAAACCATAGACTACCAAAATGACCAATAAATGGTTTCAGCATTGAACTATGACCCCGGAGAACTGGGGCACGTAACATATCCTCAGTCCCAGAAAACTCCACGACAGGGTCACCTTAGGGTCGCCATAAGTGGGAAATGACTTAAAGGCACATAACAACAAACAACAAGAGCATAGCAAGCCTGAACTCTTCCTACACGCCCACAGCTACATATCATGAGATGATTCATATCATTAAAAAAAAGATGATGATGCTTGGCAAAGTGGAAGGCAGTAGGAAGAGAGGAAGACCACATTACAGGTGAATTGACTCCATCAAGGACGCCACCACCCTAACTCTGCAAGACCTTAAAAGGCAGTTAACAGAAGGGTGCGCCTTTGAGATCTCTATTTCATGGAAGTATCATTAAGTCGAAGCACGACTTCACAACAATTAACAATAAATAATCGGGAATAGAATCACTGTTCTGCCAGCGTGGCAGCCACCACCCATCACTGTCTAAATAAATTGAACTGAATAGAATATCGTGCTAGAATGGCCCTGCTGAAATAAGTGAAATTAGAGTAGACCTATTGGAATAAGTTAATCACGATCAGCTTAAATCCCACTTACTTTGATAAGCTTACATTTTAAAAGTACGGGGATGGATCCAACACTGAAAATTACTTGCACCTGAGCAGAGAGAGATTAAATTTCATCATGATTACCCTTAAAAGACTGACAGCCACTTTTAGCTAGCCAGATTTCCTAAGCCTCTCTCTCATTAGACCAGAGCTACGCTAAAGATAAACACACAGGTTTCTCTTAATTCATATTGTTAACTGCTCTAATAGCTAACAGCAATAGTATAGCAGCTCTTAGCACAACTTTATGCTGATTGAGCGATTCTGCAGGTTGTGGTCCAAATAAGTAACTTTCCCAAGCTTTGGGAATTATTAGTTGGGGCTCCCTTCCTCCTATAGTTGAGCTAGATGAGTTTATACAGTGGGTCCTCTCCCCCCCCCGCCCCCCACCGTGGATACCAAAAATCTATGGATACTCTAGTCCCATTACACAAAACAGCACAGTAAAATGGCATCCCTTTATATAAAATGGTGAGCAATTCAAATGAGTGCTGGAGAGAGCCTGAGGATCTGTGAATGGTGGGAAGCTACAGCAGGGTATGACTACACACTAGCACAGTGCTCGGTGGATGGCAAAATCAGAGTTTGCTTTTTGCAATTTTTTTTTTCAAATATTTTTGAGCTGTGGTTGGTTGAATCTGTGGATGCAGAACTCATGGATTCAAAGGGCTGACTGTACTTCCGTGTGGGTCTCCCAAAGATGTGGTAAAGTGGGAGGAAGAAACATCTCCCCCTGGGGCCTTTGAAGGGTGAACACAGACAAAAGGGTAAGTCTGATGGTACAAATGGAGAGCTAGGGTGGACTGGGAAACATTTTGGTCTCCCCTTGGGCACATCTTTCATGCCAAAAACTTTTGCATGGAAAAATCTGATGCAGCCACATCATTTGCTGGGTTTTTCTTCTTTCCCCAACAATGCCTTTGTATCACATGCTTTTGCTTGTTTTCTCTCTTCCTACTTCTTTACCCTTCCTTAATATTCTGACAACAGCAATATAAACACATGGGCCAGTTAGCTGCAAAGTAGTTGTCTCACCTTTCCAGGGTGATCTAATTAGGGAACTTCAGAATGAAGCGTTTTAACACAGCCACAGGCCACGGAGTGCAATAAAACATATGTGAAGAAAGCCCTGAACAGGTTTCTTACTGATACTCTGTGCATGTGCAATACGACAGTTAGCAAGATGTCTTCTGTTTCACAGTGTTAACTAAGTGAAAATGCTGAGAGAAGGCAAAGAAAGGAAGTTAACATCTTATATTCTAATTTACTTGATGGAGTTTTTAAGTGCCTGCCTTCCTAGAGCCAAAACAGCATCATCCATGCACAAGAAATTTGAGCCAAACTAGAACTCTGCAAAAAATATAAGATTTTTTTTGGGGGGGGGGATTATAATCTGGGACACCCTCTTCTTAAAAAAAAAAAAAACTCTCATAAGAGCTGAACATGCTTAGTGGCTCAAGAGTGCCAGCTTACTTTTGCTAGGGGAAAAAATAGAATGGGTGAGCAATGACATATCCTCTAACATCTCGTAGATAAAAACTGGGACAAATGTGTCTAAGCGGTTGGCAAAGATATTGCTTAACTTGTTGTGGACATGTGTTTTGGTAGAACACTTGGGTCCAGAATTAGAGTAACCTGCAGAGGTTACTCTAATTTGCAGAGGTTAGCACTCACAAATAGGGCTGCCCCCTCCAAGTGGATGTTAAGACCAAAAGGAGAACTACTTCAAATGACGTCAGTGTCCGTGACGCCTCTTTCAATGGCTCAAAAGGGAAGGTCATCCTCACACTGTGATACTAGTTCAGGTCCCATGTAGGAAAACTGTGGACTCTGAGAGGAAAAAGTTGCTCCGTTCAGGAACCTTTTAATATGCAGATGAGCAGATAACGGCCACTTTGCAGACTCAAGATTACCAACAGAGCCTCTATGTCTTGAAAGAGTGTTTGGTCTCAAAGGTTATTAATGAGGAAGAATACCCAACCTAGGAGACGCCGCAGCAGTTTGCTTTTACCTGAGCCTACTGGGAAGAGCAAGATTCTGCCCTATCTATCCTTCTCCCCACTGAGTTAACTGAACTCAGCTTGCAGCAGCAGTTAGTAGTTAGAAATTTAATTTCTATACCACTTATCCCGTGCTAAGCACTCCCTAAGCAGTTTACAATGTGTATAGCTAATTGCCCCTGACAAGCTGGGTACTCATTTTACCGACCTATGGAAGGATGGATGGCTGAGTCAACCTGGAGCCCTGCAGGATCGAACTCACAACATTGTGGCTGCAGTACCAGTATTTAATCACTGCACCACCAGGGCTTAGTTGAAGTAAGCTGAGGACAAATGGAGAAAGCAGGAGGAGGAGAGAACAACTGGGACATTTTAAAAGCAACTGAAAAAGTGGGACAACAGAGGCTTAATCTAGATTGTCCTTGCCAATTGGACAGTTGGATGTCCTCTTGTCAAACCACCTTCAACACTCTTGAGAATTTTCCCTCTTGACCATGGACAGTAGACAGTTTGGAGGATTGGAGAGCTCTGGTGCCTCAGCAGACTACAAGCCCCAGGATTGCACAGGATGGAGCCATAGCAGTTAACAGCGGAATCACAGTGTTATAATTGTGTAGTGCGGAATTGGTTCAGGCAACTCTGGAATTTCATATTTTCAAAAATGAGGATCAGTGATTGCACATTCCCTTGCCCCAGCAGTCCTAACCTGAAATCCAGGTGAGCCTAAACCTATTAACATCACAAGTCTGTTAAAATGTGAGTCACACTGACTTCATCAAATCCTATTCTCAGGTAAAACAGTACAGGACTGAAACCTAATTCTGCCCTCTCCTCATACCCTCCATCCGTGATGTGATGAAGAGATGTTCAACAGTAAAACAGACAATATCAGGAGGTGGTAAGCTCTCTTTGGTTGAAGGATCAGCAGCTGCCTGTCAGGGATGGTTTAACTGGGCATTCCTGCACTGGCAAGACAGTTTGACTGGATGTCCTTACGAGTGCCTTCCAACTCCATGATTCTATGAAGAAAGAGCATGGAAGAGCCCTAGGGCTGAAGTACTGTATCCAGAGATACTTTGATGTTTACATGTATTTATTATCCTTCTGTACCCCATTCTGTCTTCCAGATCAATGATTCTACAAAGTCGTTGTGGTTACAGTATCCGGCCATTCGCTTCCCTGTCCTGCTTTGCCCTTAAGATCTTGTCTCATGAAGAATTCTGGAGAACTTGAAAGCTTGCTCGCTGTTTTTGTGAGAGTCTGGATGTCCCCAACAAAGGCATTTCCTAATGGTGCATTTTCTTACAGACGGCCAACACAGCTTCGTTTCTCTTTTCATTATCTAGGAGTCATCACTCAGAGAGAGAGAGGGGAAAAATAAAATTCCTGTCTTTTGAAGGATGAAACATTTAGTGTGTGTCTTCAAGAAATCTTCACTGTGTTCTCATTGTGTCCTCTTGTGATGCACGTCGGTGAACAAGAAGATAAATAGTGAAAAAGACTGTCAACTTCACTAGCTTCCCAGTAAGAAAAATGTGACTCCTGAGGAATCCTTGACAGATTATTCTCTGAACAGGGGTAGGAACTGTGTAACCCTCCAAATGTTGTTGGGACTCCAGCTCCCAGCATCCTTCTCCACTGGCCATGCTAAGGCTGCTAGGAGATGCATTCCCGCAACAACTGAAGGGCCACACCACTTCCATCCTTCTTCCAAAATTACAAGGAAAGTAAAATTTAGCAAGAACCGACACAGACATACAGCAACTGTGCACCTCTACCACCCTAGCAGGCAACACTACTGAGCCCAAGGTGACCAAAACAGAAGCTAGATCACTTCTGGTTTCACCGGCAGGTGGTTTTCACGTTAGTTGCTTCAAGGGCTTGGGGGGGGTAGATCGTGGGACTGTGGTTTTTAAGGGCAAAAGACTGCTGCCCACTTTGAACAGACTGAGGGGGTGAACGCTCACCCATTTTTTAAATATGGGACACTTGAGGAGGAGTTGGAGGGCTTTATTTATATATTTATTTATTTTTCATTTGCACCCCTCCTTTCTCCCAGAGTGCGATCCCAAGGGGACTCCCAGAAGAATCAGTTAAAATCCAGAACAATGAAACTCTAGAAACAATTAAAATCTTCACACAGAACAATACAAAAACATCTTAAAACCATACAAAAGTTCAGAAATATAAATAAATAAAGCATCCCAATAAAAGCTTCCCTGCTTATTTATATGAAAAGCCTGCTTGCCTGCCTGTGAAGGGAAAGCGGGGAGGGAGCCAGCCTGCCCTCCCATGGAAAGGAGTTCCAGAGGTTGGGAGCTGTCACTGAGAAGGCTCTTTCACGTCACCTCACCAGGCAGCCCTGTAATGGTCGCGAGACCAAGAGAAAGTCTTCCTCTGCAGATCTTAAGACTCTGGCAGGTTCATTTAGGGTTGCACTTATGGGTCAGGCAGACTACATACATCCCATAGACCACACTAATCCTGATGTCCAAATGCAATCAAAATTCATTTTGTCTCTTGCTTCAGGGGAAGACTCATGCAAGCATGCCAGCGAATTCCCAACCCTCTGAAGCATTATCAATAAACTGATGTACAATGTAGGTCCATTTCTAAAAACTTAGGCAAAGAAAGACAGCCTTGGTCACAACTTCAAGGGAGACTACAGACCCCGGTGTGAAGGCCTCATGTGAAGGTACATGCTGACATGGCCACAACCTCCTTTCCGGTACCAGATGAAAAGGTCTGAAAATAAACTCTGCAAGGATCAAACATACCTCACCAGCAAGAATGCAGTCTTAACAGGAGAGAACAAGATGCACTTGCCTGTACTGGAATTCGCTCCTTCTACCACCATGCTTCTGTTTTGTTTTGGTGAATCTACATAAACCAAACATACTTTCCCCGCCATACAACGCCTACTCGCCTGGGATGGTGTTTTGGCAAGACAAGCACGTCATGTGCTCAGCAAGAAGCCTGTGGCAGCAAGTCCATGGGGAGAACACAGACCTCTCCTTTGCTTAGCATATCCTCTAGCATTTCAGAGATGAAAACCAGAACATGTGCGGCCAAGCAACTTCAGAGCGTGGTCAAGACGGCAAAAGTTACTAATGAGGAAGAACAGACCGGCCAGGAAAGAGTGAAGATGTTTGCTTTTGTCTTAATCTACTGGGAAGAGCAAGATTCCACCCCTTCCTCTCCTCCCCCCATTAACTGAGTGTAAACTACTTTTGCACTCTGAACTCACTTCGCAGTAATTGAAGTAAGCTGAGGACTCTTTTCCTGTAGTTTAAATCCACTGCTCTGTGACCTAGTCTCTGGAGCAGCAGAAAACAGGCTTGCTCCATCCTCCATATGACATTTCTTCAAATATTTAAACATGGCTATCATGTCCCCATTTAACCCTCTCAAGTTAAACATACACAGCTCCCTAAGCCATTCCTCACAGGGCAGGGTTTCCAGATCTTCTACCATTCTGGTCACTCTCCTCTGGACACATTCCAGCTTGTCAACATCCTTCTTGAATTGTTGTGCCCAGAACTGGATACTGGTGTACCTTTATAGCTCTGGAATCCCCCAGCTAGCATGGTCTTGGGTAAGGAATCCGCTCGGGATTTTGATCCAACCAAATGTCCTATCTAAAGTGCTGGACTCAGTCCCCAAAATATGGTAGAGGACTTTCAACAGGACCTTCGAAGTCTAGACCAAAACCCAGAGCAGATTTACTTTTCCACTGATATTGTGGCTACCAGCTGCCACTAACCATGTCTGATGGGAAAATTTGGGAGTGGTAATCCAAAAATGAACTTTTCTGAACCTTCTTCTGAAATCATTCCTTTGAACAGTTATGCCCAGCCCTTCCCAACCTGTGATCAGGATTCAGAGGAATAAGGGGCGGTCCTCGCATTAAGCAGAGTGAGGTACCAGCCCCAAAGAGCAGATATGGGGTACCATGAAAGGGTAGCAATTGTTTACTTCTTCAAAAAAAGAAATGCCTATCATCATTGTACTGTGATGACTAGAGGGGTCTGTTGGATTTTTTTGGCTCAAGAGTCAAGACACCTTGTCAAGCAACGTAACTTGAGTGGCTCTGGGTACCACACACCTTAATGTGAGTGAGCACAGGTTGTGTGTAGGCCACTTGCTGCAGCCAGTGTGGTCTAGAGGTTGCAGCACTGGACTAGAACTCCAGGAGACCAGGGTTCGAATCCCTGCTTGGGTGGCCTTGGGCAAGTCATTCTCTCTCAGCCTCAGAGGAAGGCAAAAACAAACCCCTTCTGAACAAATCTTGGTAAGAAAACCCTACGATAGGTTCACTGTAGGGGTGCTGTAAATCAGAAAAGACCTGAAGGCATGCAACAGCAACGACCCAGGCATCCAAGAGTGTGAAGCCATCGCTGAAACACTTTAGGATTTTGCTGTGGACAACTTAACTGATTACTAAAGACTCCCCTCACCTCTGTGAGTGTGTAAATGTCAGCATTCAAATAATTAAACCAAATTTGTCTGCCTTGCACATGGAAATACCTCTTGATCTGGATAAGTGGGTATCACTTAAACTTAAGTATTTGGAGTAAGGCTAATATACTTAAGATGAAAGGTTAATGACAGATATTATATTTAAAATGATGGATCTATGTGGTTGGAGACCGTCTGTCTTTACTAATGCTAATAGCTTATACTCCAAGGCTGGGAAGATAAACATTCACCAATTATTCTTCACAACCATCAAAAATCTCAGTGCTTTAAAGCTACTCATAAGTGTGCATTTTACAGATATTTGCCTCTGTTTTATGTCTTACAGTGCATTCAGTTTGCCTTTATACAACGGGCCTTTTGTTTTATCCTTCTAATGTTTTTAATCCATGCTTTTAAATAAATGTTTATATGGATTTAAATTCTACAGGTAGTTTAATGTTATTTTAATCTTAACTTTTGGGGTATTTTTAAGCTATATGTGGTTTTAGTTGTATTTTTTTTCATTCTGTAAGCTGCTTTGAGGCCCAATAAAGTAGTTCTTGATTTTTACAGCCATCATCTTCAAGAAAATCTGGGATTTTTTTAAAAAAATATGGACAGTTTACATCAAGGTACATGTCTAGCCCACACTCATATAGTATGGACTCTCTCCTCCCCCGTTTCTTTCACCTTTCTCCCCTTTTGATTGTTAAGCTTTTAAAAAGTCCAATTCTAAAAAATGCTTTTTCATCTGAAAATTGCAAAAATGCCTTAAAACTTTCCCAAAACATGACAGTTTGGCCCCATGTCACCCTACGGCACCCCTAATCCGCCCCACCGAAAGACAGGAAATCAGTGGAACCAGGAACTGGAGGTGATATGATGTCATAGAATCATGGAGTTGGAAGAGACCCCAGGGGCCATCCAGTCCGACCCCATTCTGCCATGCAGGAACCCACATCAAAGCATTTCCGACAGATGGCCATCCAGCCTCTGTTTAAAAACCTCCAAAGGAGGAGACTCCACCACACTCCGAGGCACCATGGTCCACTGCTGGACAGCTCTGACTGTCAGGAAGTTCTTTCCGAGGTTTAAGTAGAATCTCCTTTCCTGCAGCTTGAATCCATTGCTCCTTGTCCTGGTCTCTGGAGCAGCTGAAAACAAGCCCACTCCCTATATCCCTTCAAATATTTAAACATGACTATCATGTCCCCTCTTAACCTTCTCTTCTGCAGACTAAACACATCCAGCTCCCTAAGCTGCTCCTCAGGGCATGGTTTCCAGACCCTTCACCATTTTGGTCACCCTCCTCTGGACACGCTCAAGCTTGTCAATATCCTTCTTGAAACGAAGTGCCCAATGCAGAATAGAGTGGTACCATTACCTCCCTTGATCTAGACACCATATTCCTGTGGATGCATTTTCAGGTTGCTGGCAATGTGCTGATACAGCCCACCAGGGTGGGACAAAGATGAATATGGACCCTGCTCTCATTGGCAGAACCACCTCTGCGTATTGATTGCCTAAGAAAACTCTGTGAATTTCACAGAGCCACCATAAGTTGACAGGTGACATGAAGGTGTGTGCATACACACACACACGTTTAAATAAAAAAGTTTTAGCCTGTGATTCTAGGTATGATCATAGAGTCATAGAGGTGGAAGAGACCATAAAAGCTATTTAGTCTTGCACATGGAAATACCTCTTGCAGGATATTCCTGCCATGCAGGAATATACAACGAAGCACTCCCAGGAGATGGCCATCCAAACTCTGTTTAAAAACCTCCAAAGATCGAAACTCCACCACACTTCTAGGCAGCATATTTACCTTAGAGAAAGGCCCACTTTACATAGCATTAACTGTCTCTCTGCCAAAACACAGACTCCCGAAGCACTGGAGAGCCAGGCAAACAGTCAAAAACAGTCCCAGTATCCAGGGGAAAAACAGGTGCACTGTGGATGCTGTGCACTCTGGGCCTGGGCCCATAACCACTGTTGGAGATGATAGGAGTTTCAGCCCCACGGAAACGCAGCGGAAAAACCAGAGTTCAGCGAGCCAACAGCAGCAGCCTTGTTCCCCAGTAAGGATACTCACACACGGAGGAGTTTCTTCCAAAATAGGAGGCACTTTACCTTGCAGCAAAGTTCCGTTATATACAAAACATAGGACAGATGGACAAAAGCTTGCGCCAGGCACCAGGTTTGGTCAACAGACAAATACTTACTGGCGTTGCTTTGTTATATACATATCTACAACCAATCAGGTAGAGGTTTGCACACCTCCCTCTACCGTCTGCACACGACCCCGGTTTCTTATGCAACCTTGCAATTACCCACAGCTGGGGCATGATGCAACATCTTTGCAGCGGGCTGATCATTTTCCCAGGGTTCCCTGCCTGGAATCCCTGACAGATTTACTTTCAGCCGAACATATATTTATGACCCTATATGAGCTTCCTATGGTTTTAAGATCCTCCAGGGAGAGTTTTCTTTCAGTCCCAACATTGCACAGGCCTCTCTGGTGAGGACATTAATAACTTGTGCCACCTTGATCACATTCTGATGTTGCAAGGCCAAATATGTCCTGATTTTCATTTGTTAAATGTTGGAGGCTATACATATCCTTGGAATTCCAATATATATACAGTAGTAGAAAGTAAATCCCTCATTCAAATCCAGCTTTTGGAATGAACATGTTGATGTTTGGGAGTGAAAATAATCCAACCACTAGCTTTTTGGTGTGCTAAAGGCAGTTAAGGGCAGGACGTTAGCTTGAGGGACATATTTGTCCACGTTAAGTGACGACATTAAAACCTTGCAATAAACGAAGCCGACATGCTATCTCTTCACTCCACGCAGGTGGATTGGGAACAATTAAAAGTTGCCCTTTTTTCTTTCATGTGGTTGACTTTGGCTTTCTCAGCAATTAACTTTCTGCTGGCATCCGCCTGGGGAAATCTGATCGGTAAACTCCGTTTTGTAGCCCGACAGTTACAAATCACAAACGCCATAAAAATTCAGAGTTTCCTCCCTGAGATAAGGGAGAAGCCGAATTTCCAAGCTTCCGCAGGAGATAGCATTGCCAAAAATGTCTTGACAAGCTCCCTGTCAGACAAGCTCTCTTAGGAGTCCTGCAGTTACTCTGTAAGGATTTATGGCCAAAAGAACCAACACAATCCTTTTAAAAAAACAACAACGCACACATAAAAATTAAAAAAAAGAAAATCCTAATCTTGCGTCTAACCACAGTCTTTTATTTGATGAAATCAAGTAACATGGTAACATGTTCTCCTCCACCCTTTCCTTTTTACTCAGGCCTTACTCACCCACAGAGAAACCACAACAGAGTGACTTTCTCTGTGACCTTGACACCCACTTTTTTTGGTGGGTCTGCTCACAATCAAGTTGCTTATTGCTCTACTAGGTTTTTTTGTCCTAAAAAACCCAGGGGAAATGAGGCTTCGTGAAAACAGAAAGGAGCATCTTCTTGTTTTTTTATCCTTTGTACATAAAAGAAGTATCGTGTCTCAGGTGGCCAGGTCACAGTGCCTGGCCTCGAGTCTCCAATTTCCATGGCACTTCGCCAGGCAGGAGAATGCAATTCTCCCCTATGGGATGCGGCCACGTGCAGCTTCAGGCAAGAGGAAAGGGCTGTGTACAAAACTCCAGCTCACCTAGCAGAGCAGCAAGCCTTAACTGATTTGTTGCTGCAACTTGCAAAGGATCTCTAGGGGGAAAATCTAGAGGGAAAACCACCCTCTTTAGACAAGACTTGTGTCTTAGCTTCCAAACAGGAACGCACATTCTCTCTCCCTGCTTCTCTCTGTTTTAAACGACAAGCTGGGAGTGACGGTAGCTGGTATTTAATGACCAGGGACCATCTCTAAGTGTTCATTGTTGGCTCCAGAAACCTCAGGCCCTGGGATGATTCAGTACTGGCAGCCCTAATACTGTCCAGACTATGGGAAGTAATGGCACCACTCTATTCTAGTTTTCTCAGAACTCATCTGAAATACTGTGTCCAGTTCTGGGCACCATATTTCAGGAAGGATACTGACATGCTTTAACCTCGCTTCGTGGGAGCTGCATCGAATCACAGAATCATAGAGCCGGAAGAGACCCCAAAGGTCATCCAGTCCAACCCCATTCTGCCATGCAGGAGTACACAAACAGAGCACTCTCAACAGAGGGCCATCCAGTCCCTCTTAAAAGAAGGGTATGCTTTTCATATCGCTATCATCTTCTGCTGACCTTCTCTGAAATCATTCAAACATAGGTTGGGGCAAATTGTGGAGGGACAAATTGAGAGAGCTGCCTTCCCCATAAGAATGCTGCCTCCTCCAATGAGATTTTCCTTCAGTCTCCAAATTTCTAGCACTGACATAACTTAAAAACCAAAACATAATAAATTTTTTTAAAAAAGAATTAAAAAAATTAAAAAGAAAACTTAAAAAAAACAGAGCCAGGCAAAGTTACCAAAGGAATGTGAATGCAGCACATCTGAGAGCTCTAGGTATCAATAATTTTCAATGACTCATTTTCTGCAATGCTAAAAATTTGGGGACCGAGGGAAAATTTTATGGGGGACAGAATTTTTATTTGGAGAACCAATGTTTCACCCCCCCACTGTTAGCCACATCCCTAAGCTACAGCCTTCTTTAAGGAACTAGGAGGGTCTAGAAAGGCAATAGCCAGGTAACTGGTCACCGCAAGTCCTTCTAACCCTATGGACTGCTGCCTACCTTTTCCTGAAGGTCCACTACTTAGTAAAAGTCCTTCTCCAGTTCTCTTGACCAGTCTGTGCACCTTCCAAGAACCGGGGCCCCAATTCTCCATTTGGAGGAAGGACAGAATCAATAATAATAGAAAATCATGCCTAGAATATGTACTTTTAAATACATTATTCTTACAAATGGAGCTACAAGGTCCTGAAGTGAACTATAAAGGGCTTCTTTACTTTCACTAATTTAAGAGCTGGGGAAAAAAACATAAAAAGAGATGAAACCATCAATGTAAGCAAACATATAAGCAATATAAGTAAAATAAAATTATTTAGTCTCCTCTAACCCTATGTGAGGTTTGCAAGCCAGCATGGGGTAGTGGTTTGAACATTGGGCTATGACCATAGAGACCAGGGTTCAATTCCCCACTCGGCCGTGGAAACTCACTGGGTGACCTTGGGCACATCACACATTCTCAGCCCCAGAAAACCGCATGATAGGTTTTGCCTTAGGGTTGCCATGTCAGAAACGACAACAACAACAACTCTCCGTAGAGAGACAGTGTGCTGTAGTGTTATATTCGACTACAACTCTGTAGACCAGTGTTCAAATCCCAACTTGGCCACGGAAACCCACTAGGCAAGTCACACTCTCTCAGCCTCAGAGCAAGGCAGAAGTAAACCTCTCTGAACAAATCTTGCCAAGAAAACTCTGTGACAGGGTCATCTTAGGGCTGCCATAAGTCAGAAATAATTAGAAGGAACGCAAGAATAATCCTACATAGTCCCAAGAAGACAAAGGCCTTTATTCCCATAAAAAAGAACCGAGAAAAGGAAACCAAGACCAATTACAATTACAATTAATTACAATGAGATACTACATATAGTCTTACACGAATGTTGACTAGCAGTTTTTAGACATAATATGTGTGTGGGAGTAAATATGTGAACACATTGTCTTAAATACTTTATTTACAATTCTAAAAGAAAATATTCCATAACCCAACATTTCCCCCCTTCTTTTCTGGTAAAAGAAATAAGGTTTGAAGAGGGAGAATGAGGAAAAACAGGTCTGAATTTTTGTGTTTTCTCTTTCAGGCCTTCACATCACTGTTCATCGCTATTAATAAAAGAAAGGCGCCTCTGAACATGTGCAAAACATATATGGCACTGAGGACCTGCACGAACCCAAACACACACACTAAGGATTAGATCTTCTGTAATCTTAGAACGTCTGAGAGGAAAGAAACGTACTAGCTGGAAACGTAACAAGCAAGAACATAAAAAAATCCATTGGTCTTACTGAAGGTGAGTGGAAGCTCTTACATTAGTAGGAATACAGGAGACTGCTTTGGCATATAGTCTATGGTCTTTATAAAGTAGGAGCAGTTCTCCAGCACCCTACGCCCGGGTCCCACTTTCTTGCTCAACTTCCAGCTACTCTACCCATCTCTTGGCTCTGGAGATCTTCAGTAGTCACTGCTTCAAAACCATCATTCTCATCTCCATAGCCATAAGGGTTAGCTGCTTGCTTTTTCCTAAAGGTGAGCATCAAACCTCTCAAGCCCCAAACTATGGCTGCGTCTCATCTCTGGCACACTGCAAATGCAGAAGCATGGAGTACACAAAGTCCTGGCTACCATCACACAGTAAAATCATCAAAGTATGTCATCCTAACTGGAGCACAGACAATTGCAGAAGCCACCTCTCTCAGAATACCTTCACAGAATCACAGAGCTGGAAGAGACCACAAGGGCCATTGAGTCCAACTCCCTGCCATGGAGAAATGTACCATCGAAACATTCCTAACAGACGGCCATCCAGCCTCTGTTTAAAAACCTCCAAAGAAGGAGACTCCATCACATTCCCAGGCAGCGTATTCCACTGTTGAACTGCTCTTACCATCAGGAAGTTCTTCCCAATGTTTAGACAGAATCTCTTTTCCTGAAGGTTTAAGCCATTGCTCCACGTCCTAGACTCTGGAGCAGCAGAAAACAAGCTTGCTCCATCCTCCATATGACATTCCTTCAACTATTTAAACACAGCTATCATGTCCCCTCTTAACCTTCTCTTCCTCAGGCTAAACATACCCAGCTCCCTAAGCCTCTCCTCATAGGGCTTCGTGGTTTCTAGGCTTTCTACCAATTTGGTCACCTTCCTCTGGACATGTTCCAGCTGATCAATATGCTTCCTGAGCTGTGGTGCCCAGAATTGGACACAGTATTCCAGGTGGGATTTGACCAAAGCAGAATAGAGTAGTACTATCACTTCCCTTGACCTAGACATTATATTCCTATTGATGCACCTTGGCTCTGAGGACACCTCCACAAGCCAGGCACTTGGAAAATTTGGTTCCACTAGGCCAGCAGCATTTCTGTTCCCAAAAGTAACCTGCCCAAGTTCTGGTACCGAAGCTGTCTAGATGGTATGACGAATTTTAGTTCAACACTGTTGATGGGACGAGATTCTTCACTGCACCTGAAGGCAACAAGTTCATTTAAAGGATGAACAAGAGGCCACAAGTGGGAGTGGATGGCTTCCATGTCATTGGGGTGGTGACTCTACTTTGGGTTATAGCCTGAACTTTAAAGGAGCGACCCAAAATGTTGAACTTATTTTGAGGATACGATTCAGCACCCTGGACAGATCCTACTAAATTCAATCTGAAATACAGAACACATTCACCTCTCCACTGATGTGGAAGCTTCCATTTGCCACTGATGCCGCATGGCACATGGCACATGGCACACCCAGCTCTATCTTTCAGCCACTCCCTGATTCCAGTATCTGTCGCCTGAGGCAGATGACCATCAGAATGTCATCATGGGACACTGGACAAGATGGATTCATTGGGATCTCAATCTAACATTGATAAAGGATCAACTCTTAGATGTCACGAAGTGTCAGATGCAAATGCAGCTAAATACTACATTCTACTGCATGTCAACTGTGGCACGCTATAAAAAAAATAATATTACATGGCAGCTCTCAAATATGTTACTAATTTCTGGCAAATTTCTGTTGAAAACCATCAGATGCCGATACCATTACACATCAACTGCCAAACGTTGTCCTGTATCAACTGTCAAGGATCCAGTAATGAAACCAAGCATCACAAGACGTCAAATTCTTCTTTAATACGCTTGGTAGATGATCTGCAAATCTTTGACTGCTCACACAATTCTCAGAAAAATCTATTTCAATTCTAACCTAAAATGGTAAGTGAAACTTGAAAGCCCAGTTTAAGATGGCCACAAATTAAAAGAATATCTATGGAAACAGATGCTACAGGCCCAATTCTTTTCCAGTAGCCTAAATTGGAAGAGGAGCTCCTGTCTTTGAGAGATCTCAGAGATTAACCCGTATTATCCAGGCCAGAACTGACATACATAGAGAAGGAAGCGGCTTTTCTGAATGCTTTCATCCCCACAAGGAAAGAACACGAATGCATTTTTCTAATGCAACAACTGTCTATACAAATGAAATGGGTTTATATCAAGTCAGATCACAGCTCCCATCGAGCTCAGTGCTAATTGAACATAGCTTTTTAAAGTCTCTGGCAGAGGTATTTTCCAGAGGTTGAGGTTGCTACTTTTGGGACAACTTCCTGGATCCTGTAGCTAGCATGTGGACGTGTGGGCTGGAGGATTCTGGGAGTTGTCATCAAAAAAAGAACAACATTTCTAAGCTCTCTTCTTTCTCACTTCCTATCTGACCTGGAGATGCTGGGGACTGAACTGGGAACCTCTGCTTCAAAAGCAGGGGCTTTGTTCCAACAGCCCCTCTATGTGAGCATCTTTTGGCATTCATTAGAGACTAAACTGCCACCCCAATATTTTATTATTTGGATCCATACCTTACCACTGACAAGAATTCACCTCCCAGCCTAAAGTAAGCACCATTTCTGAGTGTCATTCATGTATGCCTTGAGAAGCAACATGGGGACAATTGAAACAGACAGGGTTGTGTGCTGAGGATGACTCAAGTCCATGAGCTGCATGTCACCCTGCCTGTTTTTGAAGGCCCCAATTAAACCTTCTAGCCCCAAAATTTGCTACAGCAGAAAAAGGAGCACTTTTCACACAAAGCACATTCCCACCAGTTTTCACACTGCCAGAGTGTTTTAAACCACAAGCTGGGTTTTACGGAGAAACGGCCTCTCCCTGTGTGTGTGTGTATTCAAGGGCGGTGTCTCCTACCACTGTGTCAAACTCAAAGGTGTGGCAGAAGCAGGGGGCCACAGTGCAACCCCCACGGGGTCTGGGAGCAGTGCAGACCACCCTAGAAACTGAACTCCTTTGATGCATGCAAAGGGGCTTTGAGCGCTCAAACAGCCCTCCCCAACACACTGGTATAAAAGTAAGGCATTGTTACCAACCATTTATATGAGAAACTGCTCCTCCTTTTTAACAAGACTGGAAAAGCTAATGTCATTCTAAACCAGAATCATGCAAGGAACTCTTTTTTTCCTTCCGGTACCTAATATTCAGAAAAGCTACTCTATCTGAAACACATTCTTCCGCAGCAGAGCCGTTCGCTGATGTCAAGCTAAATCAGCCAGCAAGGGTGAATAGACAGAAGACAATCCCTGGGCACAGTCCTACTAGCCTTAGTCTTCCATCTCTAAAAGAGGCACAGCAATAACCTTTTCCTGACTGTACTGTGTGAGACAAATCCCCACACGGGCCAAAGAGCATGCTAAAAGTCTAATACAGAAAGGGTCAAACTGACCACGGATGGAACAGAACAAATATACTGAATTAAATGGCATTTAACTCACCGCTCTGTTGAGCTCGTGGAGTTCCACATAGACCTCAGAGTTAATTCCATCTCAGGCTCCATGGAAGCGTAACTGCACTCTCAGGTTCTTTATCCATTCGCTGTCTTAGGTGCTTCTCTTTGGCGGGCAATGCTATAAGCAAAAAAGAAGGAAGGAATGAGAAATATATCCACTGTGGCTTCTAGTCTCAATTTTGTCCTCTTCTCTGAATCAGTAGGTCCACATTTTAGACAGAACAAAGCATGTGGGGAGAAATTCATAATTTTTGTCTATTTCTTTTCTCTTCTGGTTGGAAAACCAAGTACTTCCTCACTAATGCCAATCTGGCAGCTGTTGTCGAGAAAACCAACTTGCTCCTGCAATCTGGCACTTGCTGTTGATCCATGATAATGCAGTTGGGAGACCCCAGCCAAGAGGTTCAAAAGAGTGCCGTCTGATTTTACATGAAACAACACAACGTGCTCAGTTCTCTGCTCTACATTGGCCAGTACATCATCTTCCAATTTTCTAAGCCCGGGTTTTTCTATTTGATCTCCCAAAAGCAGAGCCGCGGAAGAAGAGTATTAAAAATCCAGCGCGAACGGTTCGTACTCCACATATTACAGAACAGAGCGCACGTTCTCTCCCAGCTGCGTACACAATGGGGCTGATCTGGCATCGTGGTTCTCCCCCCCTCCACTCCACGGTTCAAGAAGCTGCCTTGAGTTTGATTTCATAACAGGCTCTCCACTAACCACCTACTCACACATCACAGAATGGGTTTGCTCTGAAAGCTCTCAGGAAATCGCCCTCGGTTGCCAACGAAATCCACACTACCAAGAAACAGAAAGAAAGAAAGAGACTCTTTCTCTTTCGACTGCAGAGTCTTCCATCACTTCAAAATCGAGCCACACTTGCTGCCTCTGACCCAAAGCTCATGTGCACACATGCAGACCTTTCAAAAACTGAATTTAATCATTTCTATGGAAGTTCAGAAAAATTTGCAGAGTCTAGGCTTAACAATGGTGATGGGCTGTTAATGGTCAAATGGACCCTCTATGAACAGAAGCAGTATATCTCCAAGTACAAGATACTGAAGACAAGCAAAAGGAGAAAAGCATTTGCCTTTGTTCCTTACTTATGAGCATCCCAAGGCACTGCCTGGTCACTGTCGTCAGAGTTGGATGGACTTGTCCAGCAAAGTCCTGTTTTTTTCTTCCGCAAACTTCCCCTGCTGGGGTCCTTCAGAAGTTTTAGATTACAACTCCAATCACCTCGGTCAGCATTACATAGTCCAACATATCTGGAGGATACTAGGTTGAGAAAACTGTTCTTAAGCATCACTGTCATCCGTCTAATTCTCTTCATCCATCATGAGCTCTACACTTTTTGCTGGGTTTGTCCTCACAACAACTCCATGGAGCATGTCACTACAATTCCCACTGTATAGATAGGGAAAATTAGGCTAAAAGAAAATTACCACAGCAGAGTACGGGTTTGGATCCAAAGCCCTCACATCCAACTCATTCACTTCTGAAGTGTGCTAGCTCAAGATATTACCAATAGAATCTGTAACACCACCACCACCACCATTATCTGTGGCTTTATGGAGACCAGGGAGAAGTTGTTCATATCCAGTGTCAATGATCAACAAATGACCAACTGATCAAAATGATGGAAAACAACAATCAATGGGGAACTGCCTAACAGCTATGGACTAAAGAATATTCATATGTTTTTCCAGACGCAAGAGGAAAAGATGCCTCAACACCTGTTCAGAAAATGGTCTGCAAGGTCCCCCTCCCAATATGAGGACTTTTCTTTGCAAAAAGATATGGTTGCATTTTGTGCAAAATTTTGACTTTTTGGTACAAAAATGCAGTTTTAGTGTTCTTTTGCAAGTTCCTCAGTGCCAAAAAAAAAAAAAAAGTTCATTGAAGCAAGCACAATGTATATTTGTACAGCAGGGAGAAAAAAAATTGAAATCCTTCAACCTAGTATAAAAGAACAAAATAAATAACAATGAAATCCCTTCCTAGACCACCTTGGCCAGTGGTGGGATGGCGGTGCCTTGTATTTGTCCAAATAATCCAGTACAACTCAATCTGAATGGCAGCCCCTCGCTGTGGTCTGAGACAGAAGATATCTTCCATATCATCTCCTATTCCCCTTTCTAGCTAGAGATAACAATGATGGTACCTGGGTACATCCTACATGAGAAACGGGTACCACGGGGTCCCTTTTCTTGGCACTGAATGGCAAACATCAAATCAGAGAAACATCAGACACAGAAGAAAACAACCACCCACAGCCAGCTGTCCAAAGGAGTCCTGAACTTACAGTTCAAAATGTGCTTTAAAAAAAAATCCCCAGTACCACACTTACATGCTGGTGTTCTCTTATCACTCCATCAGCTAATGCAGAAAGCCAATCTGGGTGCACAGCGGGGTCAGGCAAACACTGCTGCTTTCTTCTAACTCAGCAAAGAGGGTCTTCTTACTCAGCAAAGAAGATACAATTATCCACTCTTTTGACTCCAAGGGGGGCTCACCAAATCCATCCGCAATCCTTAAGCCCAGCTTCCACTTGTGCTTCCAAAGTGGTTGGTTTTGATAAAGGAGAGCAGATGGAAGACAGCAAATTCAGGCCCTTGACTGGGGATAACTGGGTTTTTCCTCCCCTCTTTGAAAGTTTTGCTTTTCTTAGAAGGGTTGGTGGGAATTAAAAAAAAAACATTCTAGAAAACCTGCTAGCTTTGAGGGAACAGACTCCTGCAACACTCATTCCTTGAAAACGGTAATCATTCAGCCCTTCGACTCTTGAAATCATTCACCGGCCAAGGATGAGAACGAAACGCACATACATCTCCAGAGGAGGGATCTGGGCTCCAATTAGCATACAAAGGCGGCAGAGCAAAGCCACGTGCCTCCCTGACCGCCAAGAGAACACCCCCGTCCGACTCATCCAAACCACAGAGTGACTGGTGGAGAATGATTTCCTCTCCTTTCCAGCCCCTGTTGTGTGCTGCACACCACTGAGACATCCCAAAACCCTTTCTTGGCTCAGATGGAGATTCCAAGCTGAGTTTACTCGGCACTGTAAAAACGAAGGCAGCCAGTGTACCAGAATCCTCGCTCTTGAGTCAGCCCTCAACTATACACAGAAGGAAATTAGTCAGGGAGGCAGGCAGCACATGGCTGGTTGTGAGTCGCCTCTCAAGCTCTCGTGCAATGCTGCCGCTTCTGAGAAATGCAAGATCCTGGCAACGCCCAAAGAACAGGAAAATTCCACACACCAAGGAGAAGAAAAAGAGAAAGAAAAGAGCGATGTATGCGGGGGGAAGGGATGAGAGGAAGAAAGAGGATCCATAAAAAGTATGGTGTCAGTGGAAACGGTTTATTAAAGTTGATTTCGCACCAGAGCCTGTGCAACCAAAATAGCGATGGAGGGGAGAGGACGGATGGAGAGAGAAGGCATTTTGTACACAACCACAAACACATACACATGCACGCACAAAACAAAACCAGGCCCTTTGCTGTGTGTGACGAGAAAAATAATTAGAAAAACAGAGAGAATTTGATCAGTGACTGGGGAAGGGATGGAATTAACTCTTTGAAGGTTTGTGTTATAATACAGAAAAAAAAAATCCTGGGTTCTTTTAAAAGGCTTTGGTTTCTGGAAACCGTTAATTGAGGAAAGCAAGGGAGAACAACCAGAACCTCATCTCCTCCAGCATTTCACAGACTAAAACTGGGACACATGTGGCCAAGACGGCAAAATATATTAATGAGGAGGAACATACAAGTGAGGAGAGCCCTGAGCCTCCAGGGAAGGGTAAAATGCCACCCTTTCCTACCCCACCCTTCACTGAGAGTTGGAGCACAAAGTATTTTTGCACTTTGAACTCAGTGTGCAGCTACTGAAGTAAGCTGAGGACCAAGGGGGAAAATGTGATGAGAAGAGAGAAACTGGGACATTTGAAAGGCAGCTAAAAATGGGATGACAGGGGATTAATCAGGATTGTCCCCATCACATCGAGACAGTTGAAGGCTATCATACCCTGAGATACAAGTAACTACTGTGGACAGGGAAAATGACACAATTAGAATCACAGAGCTGGGAGGGAACTACAAGGGCCATGAAGTCCAATCCCCATCTGCCATGCAGGAATACACAATCAAAGCAATTCTGGCCAATGGCCATCCAGCCTCTATTTAAAAACCTCCAAAGAAGGAGACTCCAACACACTACCAGGCAGCATATTCCACTGTTGAACTGCTCCTACCATCAGGAAGTTCTTCCCAGTGTTTAGATGGAATCTCTTTTCCTGAAGTTTGAAGCCATTGCTCTGTGTCCTAGTCTCTGGAGCAGCAGAGAACAGGCTTACTCCATCCTCTATGTGACATCCCTTCAGATATTTAAACACAGCTTCTTATCTTTCTCTGCCTAAGGCCAAACATATCCAGCTCCCTAAACCTTTCCTCATAGGGCATGGTTTCCAGGCTTCTACCACTGGGTTGCCCTCCTCTGGACACGTTCCAGCTTGTCAACATCCTTCCTGAACTGTGGTGTCCAGAACTGGACACAGCATTCCAGGCAGGGTATGACCAAAGCAGAGTGGTGTCTGCATCGATCAGTGAGAGAAGAGAGAGGGCCCCTAAAGTCAAGTCTATACATCTGTCTCGTGGGATGTGCTAACTCTTACGGTCACCTAGTAGAAGAAAGCAACTAAGGCAAGGTTTTTTTGCTGGGCTACGACTCCAGGAAACCAGGGCTCAAATCCCTACTCAGCCGAGGAACACCCGCCTGGTAACCTCGGGCAAGTCACTGTCTCTCAGCATCAGAGGAAGGCTATGGCAAACCTCCTCTGGAAAAAAAAAACTTCCCAAAAAATCCTATGAAAGGGTTGCCATAAGCTGGAGTCAACCAAAAGGCACATAATGGCAACAACAACAACACCTAGTGGCAATCATTCCAAAAGAGTGACTAGAGTGCAGAATGGAACGGCAGGGCTAATCCAACACCATAACTGCTGAAATGTGCTCTTTTGGGCATCCCTTCTGCTCCCACCTAGCAACACAGGGCAGCCATTCCAGCAAACTATTTTGAGTTGTTTCCAACCAGGTTGATAATTATGCGAGCTATAAGCTGGACTTCTTTTTTTTCCCCCCTCTTCCCTCTCCATCCCTTCCTAGTTGCACATCATGTCTTACACATTCTGTCAGCCGCTCTGGGAGCCTCCTTGGCTAACCAGCAAGGTATATACAAATAAACAAACATGCGGGTTCAATGAAAAACAACACCATGAAGCACAAGTTTTAAGCAGCTGGTGGGGACTGCAAATACTGCTGTTCTTTTGTACTTTCCAGCCAAATTCAACTTATGGCAACCCTGTCCTAGGGTTTTCCTGGCAGGAAAGGTTTGCCATTGTCTTCTTCTTGGGCTTAGAGAGGATGCTATTCCCGGTGGGTTTCCACGGCTCAGCAAGTCCCCCAGAGTACTAGTCCGGCATTCAAACTACTGTACCACACTGATTCTTTTGTGAATATATGGATTGCAATATTTATCCTGGAATGAAACCAGCTCGTATTTTGGACTTGACAAGAAGGAAGCATATTTGCCTGAAAGGATGGCCACCAGCAACCAGTGAGAAGAAACAAAGGGGGAAAGTGGAAAGGAGAGAGTTAAAACTGGGGCATTTTAAAGGCAGCAGGAAAAGTGGGATGACAGAAGATTAATCAGGACTGTCCCTCCCAGATCAGGACAGTTGGCAGGGCAATGTGGAGAGGAATCATATGCACATGTGTGTGAAAGACAAACCTTGGAAAAACTACTTTTCTGCAGTCCAAATTCCAGTGTATCAGATCCAGCTGGGCTAGTAGCCAAGTTGGTGGTCCAAAAAGGCTACTCTTCCATGGGCTGGCTAAGGAGGAATACAGGAATCCATGAGGAGTTGAACTACCACAGCATCAACCTTCTTGCCTCATTTCACACCCAATCTCAGATTGCCCTCTCCAGAAGGTGGAAACCAGGTTTTTTTAAAAAAATAAAATAAAAACAGACCAGACCTGGTTCAGAGGAATCCAAATAAATCTTCAGAAAGGTAAAAAATGCCAATTACAAAAAAATTAAGAGTGCAAAGTTATAGGGGCTACTACACTGATGATAAATATTTAAGAAGGTGACAAGGATAGAATAGTCACTATGGCTCTCAGAATCCCCTAGCCAGCCTAGCCCATGGGATTCTGGGAATTATGCTGCAAAAAAGGAACTTTCCCAAGCTTTGTATAATTGTTCCATAGTGCAGGCTATTCAAAGTAGTGCGTCCCTGGACCAGTACTGGTCACTAGACCTCTGGATGCTGGTCCCTAGAACAACTGAAGGCAATGGGCATAAATTTAGTGCTAGGTATATTAGGGAAAAAAATACCAATCCCTCACATCAGACAGCCTAAGAAGTACTGCTTCAGTGTGTTCCCTAACGTTTTTTGTCCTAGCAGCCTCATTAATCAAATAGGTTTTGCAGGTTTTCAAAGATATACGAACCTCTCCCAAAAAAGAAAAAAAAAACTTGCATGCAGAGATGACAGTGAAATGAAAGTTCCTTGACGGGCAACCGTGATTCAGCAAGGTTCTTCTTAACCGCTCCACCATTCTACTTTTGACTCTCTGGGGCTGGGAGGACGTGTTGTGTGTGTGTGAATGTAAGGACGACAAACAACAGCTACTGTCTCCAACCACACACCACAATCTATACTGGTGGAATGTCGGTACTGGAGGGGCCGAGCTTTCAGATCTTTATTACTCAGCTCAAATGTCTGGTCAACCTCACTGACTAAAGGAGTGACTAGGACAGAAAGTAGCCGTTTCACTCACACCTGCTATGCAGATAAATCCTTATTTGGACCAGGCGCTCATGCTTGTCAAACGGAAGAGGATGTTGACTTTACAGATTAGAAACAGGAGGCCCCATGCAATGAGTCCTCCTCCCTAGCATCATGAGTGCTTGAAGCATTCTTCAACAGCATTATCTTCCAGGGGAAAGGCTTCCCTCGGGGGCATGGTTGTAGCAGAGAATGTTTTTCGTCTACTCTTTCTGCTTTTTATATAGTTATCTCGGGTATGAAAGGGGAAAGGGTTCTTCTTCTCATGCCCTGATCTGGCAGTGGCCAGGAGGTCCCATGTCAGTGGAGCAGTGAATCTGTGCCAGTATTTGGACAGCTTTAAAAGAACTATCCAGTAGGATGATATTATTTGGGAACAGTATTTAGTACAGCACCTTTTTTGGTGTGTTGAGGTTCTCAAGTTCATTGCCAAGCTCCCAGGTATGACTGGTGGTTGCCATGCCATGGGTACCTTGAACCTGCTTTGTCTTTGGCTGAACCTGTAAAGGAATCATGCATAGTGATCTCCAGCTGCACTAGACTTACATCTGCCACCATCTTCGATTAGCATAATAGGTGCTCTCTTGAAACAAGAACACTGTGTCCAGTACTGGGCACCACAGTTCAGGAAAGGTGACCAAAATGTTCAAAGGAAACCATGCCTTATGAGGAACAGCTTAGGGAGCTGGCCGTGTTTGGCCTGGAGAAGAGAAGGTTAAGAGATGACATGATAGCCATGTTTGCACATTTGAAGGGATGTCATATGGAGGATGGAGCAAGCCTGTTTCTGCTGCTCCAGAGACTAGAACATGGAGCAGTGATTTCAAACTACAGGAAAAGAGATTCCATCTAAACATTAGGAAGAACTTCCTGATGGTAAGAGCAGTTTGACAGTGAAATATGTTACCTAGGAATGTGGTGGAGTCTCCTTCTTTGGAGGAGGCTGGATGGCCATCTGGCAGGAATGTCTTCAATTGTGTATTCCTGCATGTCAGAATGGAGTTGGGCTGAGTGGTCATTGGGGTCTCTTCCAACTCTACGATTCTAAGAGGTATGGGAGTCCAATATATCTGGAGGGCAATGTGGCAGGGAAGGCTAGACTAGGCAACTTCTTGTTGTTATTTGCTGACACGTCAACTTCAACTTTTGGCAACCCTGTTAACAGGAGACATCCAAGAACCCTGGTCTTCAACAACCTTGCTCAGGTCTTGTAACTCACAGACATTGCCAGTGGTGTAGCTTGGCGCAGGTGGGGTAGGGGTGGAGGCAGAGGTCCGGGGCAACAACACATGGGGGGCAGGCAGGGAGTGGTGGCACCCCTCTAAAAATGCCACCTAGGGTGCACCTCTCCCCTTGCCCTCCCATCCCCTATATCACTGGACATTGAATCAAGGAAGCAATCAATCCACCTGTAATGCAGTCTTTCTCTTTTCCTACTTCCTTCCACTATATCAAGCACTATCGTTTTTCCCAGTGACTCGTTTTATCTCACGATATGTCCGAAGTATGACAGTCTCAGTCGAGTCATCTTTCTTTCAGGCTTGATTTGTTCTCAGACCCATTCAAGTGTCTCTTTAGCAGTCCATGCTATCTCCAAACCTCTTTGGGCACATGTAGAATGAATTGATTTTTTTCCCTGTCGGTTGTCTTCACTGTCTAACTTTCTCATCCATACATACCCGTATACATATCTATATATACTCTATACAGCTAGAATCATCCTTCAGCTCACCTTTGTGAAGAACGACTGATAAAATCTGGGAGACTTCAGCATCTTTGTAAGGGTCCCACTGTGGTTATTCCAAAATTCTGCTCTTGCTTTTCAGTTCAGAAGCTGTGAGGCAGACACACGTATCTCTGACTTCCCTCCCTCCGTGCTGGAACACTGGAACGTGCTGTACTGCATCACAGTGGAGGCACAGTACTGCCGGAAGCTCAGAATGCCACTCTGTCTAGCCTACTGCTTCCACTAAACCTCCATCAAGCTGACAGGTGGCTTTTTATTAAGTATCCAAACACACAAAGGCGCACACACACATATCCAGAGTACCACCAAGACTGTGGAATTCCCTCCCACTGGAGATCCACTGGGTTCGCATGCTGTCCATCTCCACGCCAGTTAGTTTTAAATACAAGACAATCTGTCTGTTCAGAATTCCTTTTAAAAATCTGCTGTCTGCCAGAATTTTAAACTCTGCATTGTTCTCCTTCCGTTTACTCGAAGGGCTGCCATTTTAAATCCTGTGTGATGGATTTATTTTCCCTCTTTCTCTTTACTTTCTTTGATTGCCTCACCAGAAAGGGAGCTTGCAACAAACCAAAGACAGCCAGTGTGATATAGTGGTTCAAATGTTGCATGAGGACTCCAGGACACCATGCTTTGAATCCTCACTCAGGTACTAAAACCCATCTTGGGCAAGTCATGCTCTCTCAGCCTTGTTGTTATTGTGTTCTTCAGGACATTTCTGACCTATGGCAGCCCTAAGGTGAACCTATCACACGAGTTTTTGGGGGCTGAGTGTGTGTGACACACCCAAGGTCACCCAGTGGATTTCCATGGCTGAGCAGGGAATTGAACCCTTTGTCTCCTGGGTTGAAGACAGTGCTCAGACCACTACACAACACTGTCTCTAAGTGCAGAGGAAGGCAACAGCAAACCTGCTTTGTAAAAATCCTGCTAATGAAATCTGAGGATAGGCTTGTCATTAAGGCCATGTCCGCACTACACTGTTATAGTGCTATTATTCCATTTTTAATGTCCTGTGGAATTCTGGGGTTTGTAGTTTACTGAGGCCAAAGAGCTCTCTGGCTGAAAATTCTCAATGCCCCTCCCTAAGCTGCAAATCCTAGGACTCCACAGGATGTTGAAAGTGGAATAATAGCACAACAATGTAGTGTGGAAATGGCCTAAGTCCGAGTCAACCTGAGGGCATGCAAAATCAACAACAGAATCAACCTGAACACAGTCCTAACACTGACTCCATCAGTTCTAATCCTCCTCCCAAGAAATATTATTCCACACTGAACAATACTGGGAGTTTCATAAAACATTCAGCCCTCCCCCCCACACCTTTTCCATTACAGATGGAATATCCTTTATCCAAAATGCTTGGGACCAGAAGTGTTTTAGATTTCAGGGGGTTTTTTTTTGGATTTGGAAGTCTGTATTTGCATATACATAGATGATGAGATATCTTGAAGATGGGACTCAAGTCTTAACATGAAATTCATTTATCTTTCATGTACACCTTATACACGTAGCCCAAAGGTGATTTCATATAGTATTTTTAGTAATTTTTGTGCATGAAACAAAGTTTGTCTACCGTGAATCATCAGAAAGCAAAGGTATCACTATCTCAGCCACCCATGCAGACAATTTCGGATTTTAAAGTATTTCAGATTTCTGGATAAGGGATGCTCAACCTGTGTAGGTCACTTCCATCATTCTCATCACCACCTTCCTCTTCTCCAAAACCGGGACTCAAGGTGGCTTATAAATTGAGTACAATATTATTAAAGCAGTGTGTGAATAAACTAATCATAGTGAGGAAGTCTTTATGGTTAGTTTCACTAGCATGCTGTACCTCCAAGGAAGTACACAGTAGGCAGAAGAAATGAAGACCTTATTCATTGGGCAACCAACTTTTCAACTGCCCTTTGTAGCCGCACCAGTACTGAAAAGATGATATGATATCTGTGCCAGGTTAATTGGCACAGCAGGCAGGAACAGCCTTCACCTATTTGTAACCGAGGAGCAAGGGGAAATGAATTAAACTTTAGCCTAAATCACAGGTTGGAATCATACAGACTGAGAGATGTTGCCGGATGGCAAACTCTATCTGCCCTAGCCAGCACAGTCAATGCTGAAGAATGCTGGGAGCACAGTCAAAAAATATCTGGAAGGCTGAATTGCTCTCACCATGGCTCAAATGGAATTGCGAATCCCAACCAGAGCATGTGTGTATGTGCCAGTTGCATTGGGACATGGGGGGCAATTCACCCTGGGCCGCAATGTTTTGGGGGTGTCTCGGTCAGTAGCCACACCCCTGTGCATCCTGGCCACACCGCCACGCACCGCAGCCACGCCCCCGCACACAGTGGCCACGGCCTGCGTGCCGTAGCCCTGCCCCCTCCCACCTCCACACACACTCCAAGCTCCGCCACTGGTATGTGCCTTCAGGTTCCCTGTTGACTTATGGCGACCTCATGAATTTAATAGGGTTTTCTTAAACAAAGAATACTTAAAGGTGGTTCTGCCAGTTCCTTCCTCTGAAATATAGCCTACAGCATCTGATACTCACTGGTGGTCTCCCATTCAAGTACTAACCAGGGCTGGCCCTGTTTAGTTTCCACGATCAGACAGGATCTATTGCCTTTCCACTGAAATTGATAAAAACTTGGTAGGTCAACACTTAGGTAAGATCTATTGATTCAGTGGGTCTTTTCTATTTGGGACAAATAATTGGATTTAGATGCTGGATGGATGGAGAGTGGCATTCCAAGCACACAAAAGCCTTTCTACTTTCCTCTGTACATTGCTGGGAATTTGACCTTCATCAGTGAAGACATATGAATTACAACACTGCTTGCAGGCATCTCTGCAGAGGTGAGGCTGGAAACAAACCCATTCTCAGGACAGAACCATGCCAAGTTTTCTAAAATTCCTTGGGATTTTTCTACGGACACACAGCCTTATTTTTGCCAGAAATAGAGACACTCTGCAAGGTACATTCAGCCTCACTTTTCACACGTTCAAGTGGGACAACATGCATGCCCTGCTCATAGGTCAAGCCTTAATCTCAGAAAGCCTTTTTGCAATGATTTTTTTAGAAGTGGTATTAACTGTATACACATATTGATTTACGATTATGTATCCAGTGTCTTCCTTTCATTCACAAAAGGAAACTTGCAATTTAACTATTGCATTTATATGTCGCCTTTTCTCCCAAAGTAGGACCTAAGACAGCTTCCAAAAAAGTTTAAAAACACTTAAAACAATCAAAACTTTAAATATTAAAAACATATAAAAAGTCTAAAATCATAAAAACTTATATAAAACAGCTTAATTAATAAATAAAAGCTCCCCACCTCACCCATTAAAAGCCTGTTTGAAAAGAAATGTCCTTTGCCTGCTGGCAAAGGAAAGCAGAGAGGGGACCAGCCTAGCCTCCTGTGGAAGAGAGTTCCACAGGTTGGAGCAGCCACTGAGAAGGCTCTCTCCTGGGATGGTAGCAGGACTGAAAGTCTTCTCCTGCAGATCCCAGGACTCTAGCACGTTCACTGGAAAGGGAAGTGAATTTCATGAATTCTCCCTTTCCTCTACAGTACCCTAGTTGTTTGTTGCTGTTGTTGAACTGCTGTAAAGTCAACTTCAATGTATGGCAAACCTCCAAGTCATCCTGTTAGCAACAGCGCTGCTCAGATCTTGCAGATTCAGGGCCATGGCCTCCTTGGTTTTGTGTTTACCCACCTCTAATGCGGTTCTTCTTTCCTACTGCCTTCTACCTTACTAAGCATTATTGTCTTGTCTAGTGAGTCGTGTTTTCTCATGATATGTCCAAAGTATGACAGCTTCTGCTTAGTTATCTTAGCTTCTAGGGAGAGTTCAAGCTTTTTTTGTTCCTGAACTCATTTACTTGACTTTTTGGAGGTCCGCGGTATCGGTAGAACTCTTCTCCAGCACCACATTTCAAATGAGTTGATTCTCTTCCTATTAGTTTTCTTCACTGTCCAGCTTTCACAACCATACATAGAAACTGGAAATGCAACAGCATGGACAATCCCTAGCTTTACTATTCCATGATGTATACTTACCCTTGAGGATATTGTCTAATTCCTTCATAGTTCCCTACTCCAGGCCTCTCAAAAATCTAGAGAACTGGAAAAGCCTCTGAACAATATGAAAGGTGGTACAGGGGATTTCAGGAGAAAGAAAGAATTTGCAAAAATCACCGTCCTCCCCTTTTCATGCATAACAGAGCAGTACTGGACAGAACAGATTGACACAGGATTAAGAAGGTAAATCATCTCTCCTTGAAGGTAAGAATGGATAATTTCTGCAGTATTCTCCCCATTGGATGAGAACATGAAAATATCTGTGCAGTTACCATTTGCTATTTTTTTGCTTTGGGAAGTATCCATCTCTGCAACTTTCCTCTGCAAAAAACAGGCTTTCTGAGTAAAAATACACATAGATTTTCCGCAAGGAAAAGTGTACTTTCTCCACAGAAATATGTGTACTTTATCCATACAGAAAGAACAATTTCTGTGCATAAAAACATTTTTTTTTCTGTGCAGAAACCACATTTCTGCATAGAAGAAATAAGACGTATTCCTGCGCACATAGTTCCCAAGTCACAAAGAATCTTACAGCAGCCATGTGGCTCAATGTATTCTTGCCAGTGGGGTTCCCATGTGTTCAGAAACTTCTTTCTTGATTGGGAAACCAAGAGCAGATTAATATTCTTTCAATCCCTATCCAAATGCTTTCTTTTTTTTTTTTTGTTCAACTAGTTCCCGCCAACTGACAGTTTCATTCACCAACTGGTGATATGGTCCTCAAATTTCATAATTAGTGCATGAACCACAGTCAAGTCTAAATTGCCAAAATGGAAATCTTGTAGCATTGTGATTGGGAAAAGAAAAAGAAAAAGAGAATGCTATCTGCAGAATGCTGCCTGCACGGACATCTGCACAGGCCGGAACGATGACTCAGTCACTTTACTCCTGATATGCAGTTTTGGCTTTCCATAATACAAGGACGGTTATGACAGTAATCTTCTACCACTTCAAACATGGAAACCCCCCACCCTGCATTCCACGATCAAAATATTAGGCAGGGGTGTCAAACTCAATTTCATCTTGGGCCGCGTCAGCATTATAGTTGCCCTCAAAGGGCTGGTTGTATCCGTAAGACTATATAAATGTATCTACTCTTTTATCCTATTAAATAATTGCCTCTGCATTTGATTATTAATGGTTTGTAAACTGCCTTGCCTCTGCATCAACTTTTCTTTTCTTGGACATTTTAGGGCTATCTGATCGTAGTTTATGGTCCCTACACCTCTGTAAAGTGACACGGAATTGGCCAGTATATCCAAAGTGTGCCACTTTCTGCTCCCCAGACCTTCTCTGCTCCTCTTTCTGCCCCCCTGTCCCTCTCTGTACCTGGTGAGCCTGATCCCCACATTGTGCGTCCCTGGCTGCCGGTATTCTGAAGAGGTGCCCAGCAGCCAGCACTCTCGATCTACTATTTCTGACTGCTCCTCCGTCCAACTCTCGGAAGCCATGCAGAGCGTTGCCATGGTAACCCACAGCAACACTCCGACAGCAAGACTTGGACAGAGGAGCAGTCAGAAGTAGATCGTGAGTGCTGGCTGCTGGGCACGTCTTCAGAATACTGGTAGCTGGGGTCCCACGATGTGGGGATCAGGCTTGCCAGGTGGGGGGAGTGCCACAGCTGCAGGAGAGGTGCGAGGGCCACGTGAAATGACCTGGTGGGCCTGATTCGGCTCGTGGGCCTTTTGTTTGACACATATGTATCAAAATCATACTATCAGAAGCTCAGCTAGAAGTTATAGCCACAATCAATGAGGTACCACTATGTCCAAGTAGTTGTCAGCATGGTTAGATAATACGTCAAGTAACTTACTGATCACTGGTTGTTGTTGCAGATATTCCTGACTTATGGTGATCCTAAGACAAACCTATCATGGGGGTTTCTTGGCATAATTTGTTCAGAGGGAGTTGCTCTTGCCTTCCTCTAAGGTTGAGAGTGTGAATTGCTCAAGGTCACCCAGCAGGTTGCCACGGTTGAGCCGGCAGTTGAACCTTGCACTCTCAGAGTTGTAGTCCAATGGTCAAACCACTACACTGTGCTGATTCTCACACCTATAGATTATAGGTTATTGTTATAAGCTGCCTTGAGTCCCATTGCTGGGAGAAAGACGGAGCAGAAATGAATGAGTGTATGTGATTAAGTAAATAAAATAAACTTGTGCAGATGAGAAAAATAAAAGAAAACACACACAAATAAATGCAGAAGACAGTATGGCAGAGCAGGTAACCTCTGAGTTAAGGAAAGAGCCTCTGTGGATGTGAATGATGTCCAGGGACCGGAGTGCTGGGCCTTGGGCAGTGGTGTACCAAGGCTCAGCAGCCTCCTGAGCAAAGGGGGAGAGAGCAAGCGGTGGCCGGAGGGGAGCAGCGATTGGCGGACGGAAGCAAGGTGAGTGGCGGCGGCGGACGGGGGACAGGCGAGCAGCGGAGGGCCCAGGTGGGGAGGGTTCCTCTTTTTCAAGCCCCCTTGACACTGGTGCCTGGGGCATGGGTCCCAGCTGCACCATCCTAGATCCACCTCTGGAGTTGGGTGATACTGTTTCCAATCCCTGATCTTTGGAATTCACTGGTTGACCTTCAGTAAGCCATTTTCTCTCAGCCTAACCTACCTCACAGAGCTCTTGTGAAGAAAAAGGGGGTGGTGGAAGAGAGCCGTATGAAAGCTGGTTTGAATGTTGGACTACAACTCTAGGAGGCCAAAGTATGAATCCCTGTTTCGCTATGGAAACCCACTGGGGGACTGTGGGCATGTCACACTCTCTCAGTCTCATTGCCAGGCAATGGCAAGCCCCGCTGAACAAATCTCGCCAAGAAAACACCATGTTAGGGTTGCTGTAAGTCAGAAAGGACTTCAAGGTACACAACAAGAATAACAGGAGCGGCATGTACACCAGAAGTTCTCAAGTTCTGGCCCACAATGACTAGGGGTTCCTAATGTTCATAAGGAATTCTGGGGTTTGCAGTCCCAAATGTCTGGAAGACCAGAGTGTGAGAACTATGGATGTTCACCACTCACTGGAAGAAATGGAAGATATCAGTTGAACAAAGAAATGGTAATTAGAAATAGAGAAATAAGAAATCAGTCTTCCTATGCCTTGCTCCCATGATGATGCCTGAAGCTCTCTCTCTCCCAAACAGTCTTTAATGTCCTTCCTATCCTTCTGTTTACCCCAAGTCTCTCTTCCCCAAGTTTTTAAATTCAGCAGCTTAAGGTAGGTCCCAGGCAGCTAGTGACTTTGGAGTGCCTTGTTAAAAATAACAGCAAGAAGAAAGAAGTACAAGTCAGTTCCGACACCTGCCTATGATTATCGAGGGCAGAAGTACGTTGTATTTGCCCTGGCGTGGCGCCCAGCACTCCTCACACCTGCGGCTTTCAATTCAGATGGCTTAATATGCCGCCTTCCATCCTGGCACTCGGCAAAAACGGCATGTGAAAACTGAAAAACAAACTATTTCTTCATTTTAGAGGATGCCACTGATGGAGTAGACTCAGGCTACGGAAGCTTATGCTACCAACTTTTGCCTCTCAGTTATTCTCAAAGGTGTAACAAGATCTCTTTATGTACTGACCCTGAGGTGTAAGACACTCCCCAGCCCTTTGTAAAGAACTCCAACCCCACCGCCGAATACAAGAGAACTAGGGTTTTCATCCCTTTATGTGGAACGTGCTTCACTTGCAGAATGCCCTAGGTACATGTTAGCCATTGCCAGACTATTTATATGGACTGGACAAGCGTGGCTCACCTGCACGACAGTTTTCTATGTACACAGCTGGATCTAGGTGTTGTCTGTGCTGGATGTTCCCAAGCTGAACTTCTTCCAGATTCACACCACAATTCCCATTGTCTACAGAGCCAATCACAGCGGGAGCTGTTGTCCAACACTGGCTGATCCTTGGAAACTCTACCCTGCTCAATAGTCCAGAAAGAGATCTATCTGGTTACCTCCCACTTCCTTATCGGCAACTGAGGATTGCTGGGCAAGGCTGCACCTGGCAGCTCTGGACTGCCTCCAAGGCCACAGTGCCCTTTGAGAACCCAAAATCCACCCTGGGTGTCCGTTAATTCCCCCTCCCTGCCAACTTCACAAGTGCCAGGCAGCTGGATTTTGTCACCCTTTGCAATCACTCACAATGCCCCTGATGCAGGAATACAGCAACATACTCTCCAACATGTCACAGGTGCAGACAGGGACAGGTATGGCCAAACATTGTCAGAGGATGGTCAAGTTAGCAAAGTGGTTAATAAGGATGAATCCACAAGCTAAGAGAGGCTACAGCAGTTTGCTTTCCCCTGTCTACAGGGAAGGAAAGGTTTCACTCCACCTTCTCATTCCCCTGAGTTAATGAAGTGCTTTTGCACTTTGAACTCTTTGCAGCAATTGACGTTAAGCTGAGGACAAAGGCGGTAGGTGAGAGGAAGAAGAAGGAAGAGAGAGAGAGGGGGAGGGAGGGAGAGAGAGACTGGGACATTTTAAAAGCAGCTGAAAAAGTGGGACAACAGAAGATTAATTGGAACTGTCCATAACACTTTGCAACATTTGGAATATATGTAGCAACAGGGAATGAGAGCATTTCCCTCCAAATAAAAATTCTGGCCCTAGATGAAATTTTCTTTCAGTCCTCAAATTTCTAGTACTTTGGGAAGTGGAAGTTGTTTACATCTACAATTCTTCTATCTCCTGTGTTTGCAGTTTCTTCCCTGCCCTTTTCTTTGGACACCTAAACTGTATTTCTGCATGCAACTGAAGTTTTATGTTGCTGCAATGCTGGAAACCTGAGGACTGAATGGACATTTCATGGGGAGGGTCAAAATTCTTATCGGGAGGCAATGGTCTCATTTTGCCCCCCTCAACATGGCTATTCCCCATGTCCTGACCCAATATGGCTCTGAGGCATGGTGGACAATTTAAAGGTATGCTGGATGCATCTGTTTGGTGCTACCTGGACAGCTGATGCTACAACCTGGTACTTTCCCTGTGGGTCCCTTACGGAGGTGGGGCTGTGACAGAAAACTATGTAGTTAAACAAGCAGATAGACAAGTGTGTAATAATCCAGAAATAATAATAATCTTAACGCTGGAGTAATCTTCCAGCAACCATGTTGTATTAGAAGCGGCATTAAGATTATTAGTTCTGGATATTACATACCTGTCTGTTTGTTTTTTTAACTGTTCAACATATTAGCCGACTATGCCACTTTATGGTTTTTAGAAAACTGTGTGCCCAAGGTAGATAAGATATAGGATGCTTATAGGATACTGTGAGGATTTTACATCTTAAATTTTGCTGCGCTTTTTAAATTGAGATTTGAACCACGCATTCAAACTTAACAGTAGGTTGAGTTGCTTTTATTGGATTTGCCATTATTATTATTGTTATTATTTTACTGCTTTTTTTGTAAGATGATTTGACTATATCTGGGCAAAAAAGCTAAAAGCCAATAAAATAACTTGAATGGACAAGACTATACAACACATCCAAGCATCCAAACCACTTTTCTGTTATAAAGGCACACCTCAGTTAACAAAGTAGATGTGTTCTTGCACAATACTTCCTTAACAGAAAACTTGGTACCAGAGACAAACATAACACGGAAAGAATGAGGCTTGATCTCATCACCACAAAAAAGGAAGAGCAGATTGACATGGTTCACCAAAAGTTTTTGCTCAAAACTAACAATGTGCATGCATGAAATGGAACAACCAAGCCTGGCAACCGTTGCATAAGCAAGTAAAAACACTTTTGAGCCTTCTACAGATTACTGAAAGCTTCCAAAAAGCATCTGGGCGACTTTTTCATTCATCAGCCCACAATTTCCTTATGTTTTCCATTCTGGTGGCCAAACTCATAGCTCTATGGTTTTGTTTTTTTTGTTTTTTAAAAAGACATACTGAGGGTAGCTGGTGAGGCAAGTGAAGTCACTTTCCCCCTTTCTTTCTGTTTTCCTGTTCATCCCTGCTCGGGAAGAGATTCTAGAGGCAGCTGCTGTTACTTTGCCTGTTGTAGACAGGCAGAAACAACTAAAGTAGGATTGGCCGGGAAGTACGCAATTCTTTCCCAGATCAAACTTTATTGCACTGTTTACTACAGACATGGTTCTGCATCCTGGCAACTGAATTCTGTGTTTCTTCAGTCCTTCATGCTAATGCTGTTAAAAAGAATTCCAGCTAGACAGAGGATGAGGAAGGAATGCGGCAGAAAAACTTTGTAAAAAGGAGTCCCTTTGTCATAGACTTTGTTAAGTGAGGTATCCCTATGTATTATAAAACATACATATACACCAACAAACTATCTACAAGGAAAGGTCTTGCTACTCTGCAGCACGAACGGGTGTGTTTCTCTGGCGGAACATTCAAAAATGCAATCGTCCACTCTCTGCAATCCATTCTTGCTATACATCTCCTGTATCAACTGATGTTCACATAGATGGGCTCTCCCTGTCTGTGCACCTTAGCATCCCATTATTTTGCCTTGCTCACCAAGAAGCCCAAGGAAGTGGCAAAGATGTGATAATGGGGTCTCCCATTATCTGAGCAACACAGCTGAGGAGGTATAGTCTCCTGCCCAGGTAAACACAGGGTGAATGATATGCTAGGTTTAAGTTACACAGTTATTGGGATCAGCACCACCAAGGAGCAACGGAGATCATGAGAGACACTTGCCCAATAGGAAGACCATTTGGGGAGAAATCGGGAAGCTTCAAGATGCTTCCAAGAGGTTATAAAACCTCAGGGGCCACGAGGCTCGGAGAGAGACAGAGACAAACAAAGAGACGTGGGAGAGCTTGGTCACACGTTGGACAAAGATGTCCAACTCCCATGACCACCCAAGACCCAGAACTTCATCTGTATTGTGGGTAGAATAGGATTGTTTAGCTAGTTGTGTTAGGGCTTATCTTCCTTTTAACTTTAACTTATCTTCCTTTTAACTCCTTTTAAATTCCTTTGGCTATTGGTTTCTGACTTTGCAACTATTTCCAAGTAATGCCTGAAGGGAAGTGCATTCACATATAAGATACCCTTTTGCAAATGCAAATCATTTACTTAGAATAAAAGCTTTCCTTTTAAAGAGCTCCTCCTTTCACATGCCTTTGCTCAGTGTGTGCACACAAGCACATGTACAGGATTCTCATCTGCCCACAAAGAGGGGAAGGGAAAAGCCTCTGCAGAGTCAGAGGTAGAAGTATAAGCTAAGTTCCCCCTAATTTCCCACTGAGATACTGAGTCATGAGGGTTAAAATTAGTGGGCAGTGGCAGCTAGGTGATCATCAGAGGTACCATCTCCTACTTGAGAGCAGGAGGCAGTATCATTGTTTGTAATGCAGGATTGTTACTTGGTGGCAGCGGTGGAGAACACAGTGCTCACCTTTTGGATCCATGCAACAACCACCTGTGAGGTAGGTGAGGCTGAGAAAGAGTGGCTGGCCAAAGGCCACCCCAAAAGCTTTGCAGCTAGTTGGAGATTTCAACACAGTTCACCCTAGCCAACATTTCAGAACAAAGATTGGGAAGGAAATGCTGGTGAGATTAACAGAAGCACAAGCAAATCGAGATGGGTCTCTTTTATGCTACACAGTTACGTAGCATTTGATGTTGGCTTCCCCTACTACCTGATGGGCTAAGGACTGGGGCACTGTCAGAAAGTGGAACTGGTCGAAAAGTGGAACCTATACAGGCAACGTGAGGAAATTATGGCAGCTCATTTAGGACCAATTGTGCACGCATATTGCTTGCAAAGTACCTCAGCCAGCTTGGCACTGTTTTTTCCCCTTCTCAGCTCACTTTACAAGCAGCAAAGGCACACAAGAAATCCCAAGTGAGGCTCTATTGGGCAAGAAGGACTGACAAAAGAGTGGGCCCCTTGTTGAGTTAACAGAACAGGTCTGTAACTTAACGAACATCAAGAGAGTGGAACTTCGGCAAACGAATCAACAAAAAAGTATGGGATGCCTGTATCTCTTTAACTGTCACAGCTGCATTGTACAGAATCCTGGGATTTGTAGTTTCGGGAGGCACTAGAGCACAATTTTAGAATCCTCTGCCAAATGCCTCACCAAGCTGCAAACCCCAGGGTTCCACAGGAGGCAGCCATGGCAGCTAAAAAGATACACGCATCCCACACTTTTTCATTGCTTGTACTTACAGACCTATTCCATGGCAGTCAAAATGGAATCATAGGGCCTTTCTGCACTATACCCTTATAGTGCTATTATTTCACTTTCAACATCCTACGGAATTCTGGGGTTTGTAGTTTATTGAGGCCAAAGAGCTCTGTGGCTGAGAATTCTAAATGCCTCTCCCTAAACTGCAAACCCCAGGATTCCACTGGATGTTGAAAGTAGAATAATAGCTCTATAACAATGTAGTGTGGAAAGTCCCATAGTGTCCTGTGAAAGAGACCTGAGAGCTTTTCCCATCCCGGGCTTCCGGGTACAGCCAGAGAGTCCTCCTTGACATCTTCCCCATTCCTTTACTGAATTTGCTATGGAAACTCTCAATTCAGAGGCACCATGAATGCCATTGGTTGAGAAACAACTGCCTGTGGGCTTCCCAGAGGTATCCACAGCAGTGACATCCTGCTCTTCTTATGATGAATTCCTTCCACTTCAGTAACTGCATGGCACACTGAGACATGCCAAACAACCCCAGCCAAGTCATATTTCACAATCATTTGTTTAGCTGCCATCAAGATCATCCCTGGGCACAAACACAATTGACCCAACGCACAGGGGCTGAGAAGAGATTCGAAACATTGCAGCACAGCCCTTTCACTGTTTTGGTTGCTCGCAGCAATCTCTGCCACATCACCAGAGAGTCGGGTGTGCGTGTTTTTTTTTCTTGAGATGCTGGAAGAGCTGAATGCAAACCAAGCCGAACTGTACAGAGCTGAGAAACTGAGCACTGGTCGGCTTTGCAAAGAGAAACAGGTTCAGACAAGGCAATCATGTGTGTTTCCTGAATTAGAGGGACAGTGGAATTGGTGAACACATGTTGCGGAACGGTTGAAACTGCTTCACCATTCCTTAAGTCCCTGAGAATAATTATTTGCATGCAAGCAGAGAAAGAGAGAGGGAGAGATAGAAAATAAAAATTCTTTTTTGTGTTCTCATAACATTTCTAATGTGGAATACCAAGCAATCACTCTAAGTGCTTCTGTATGAAGCTTTTATCTTGCCACTACCCCTCCTCAGTTATGGAATTTCACCAGCAACCCAGAAAATAACATTTTTTCCCCTTCTAACGTCTTTCCTATCCCTTTTTTTCTGTCTTTTTTCGAATGACAAAAAAATCCATTACGGAGACAAAGATGGAGCAGTCATGGAAAAAGAAGGAATGTCTTTCAACAGGCAGCACCAGAATCCATCTTTGGGTAGCCCAATTAAAGCAGGGGTGGGGAAAGAGCTGGGATGTAATTCTTCATTAATTTTCTTCTTTAAGGAAACAACAAGTAATTTCAGCAATTTTCTTCCTGCTACAGGAAAGCCTTCAAAACCACACAGTTTTTGAAGGCTATTCACAATTTGGGACTTGTTCTACGAAAAAAAAAATTCCACATGATGGTTTTGCAGAGAAATCAGCATTTTCTGGGCAGAAAACAGCCTCTTCTGCCTGGAGAAAAATAATTCAATGCAGAAATATTAACTCATGTGCAGAAAATGCTGTAACTGGAGATTTACTCTGTGTTAAATTCACACATGGTTGATTTCAGTAGAAAACAGCATTTTCTGTGTGGAAAGCAGCATTTTTTGTTTTCTGCATTATTTCTCACACATAACAAGTAGCTTCCTGCACAGAATAGGCTGACTTCTGTGCAAAACAACCATGCGAGAATTTTGCACAGAATAAATCCCTGTAAAGAATTGTGAAGATCCTCAACAGTCCAAGATTCTTCTCATCACAGCTTTCCAACACTCAAAAAACATGTTTTCTGAACATTTTTCAAATATTTTTGAATATTCTAGGAAAGAGTGGTCCATGGGACATTGGGACACCCCATCCGTGGCACCTCAAATCCTCCATGAATTCCCCCAACATCACAGACCCACCAAAGATGGTCCAGCATTTCACAGATGAAAACTGGGGGATATACAGACAAGCAACATCAGAGTGTGGCTATGGTGGCAAAGATTATTAAACACTTATTTCTGGACAATATTAAACAAGTTAGGAGCTTTTGCTTAAGCTTACCAGGAAGGACATGATTTGGCTCCCTCTTCTCTCCCTGCTGCTGAGTTAATGGAATGCAAACTCCTTTTGCACTGTGCATTTGGTTTGCTGCAATTAAAGTAAGTAGAGGACAAAGAAGGAAAGTGGGAGGGGGAGAATGAGACCAGAACACTTTAAAAGCAGCTGAGAAACTGGGACAGCAGAGGGTTAACTGTCACATCAGGAGAGTTGGAAAGTAACGGAAGACATTTGCAGTGGAAACTTGCTAGGACTCCTCTTTCCTACCTTCTCATTTTCTTTGCAATCTTCACATCTGGTTCCCCCAGCTAATTCCAACACTAGAAGGTAGGAGAGTTTTCGGGAGGGGAGAGAAGTGACATGGAAATTCTCTCTGGCCTGTGGTCCCCCAAATTTGCCATTAATCATATAGTAAGGAGATACATACAGTCGGCCTTCTATATCCACAGATTCCGCCAATCGTGGCTTGAAAATATTAAAAAAAATCCAAAAAGCAAACTTTGATTTTGCCATTTTATATAACAGACATCATTTTAATAAACCATTGTAACTGGACTAGAGCATCCACAAGTTTTGGTATCCATGGATGGACCTGGAACAAAACTCTAGTGGATACTGAAGGCCCACTGGATAGGCAGTTCATCATCTTTTCACAAGGGATCGGCATCACTGATGTGATTCCCACTTTTGTAGGAAAGGCAGGGTATAGATATAGCAATAGAGGACAATACAATATGATAGATGTAGCAGTGGATTCTTGCAAGGCAGAATCCTTGGGGTTCTTTCCAACTCTATGAGTCAGCTGAACTGAACTGAAGCTCTGTTCAACATGGTTATGTGAACTGGGCTGAAATACTGGTCTCTTCACTATCCAAATGCAGATAAGAGGGACTGAAGGAAGCATTTTCTGTGTGCAGCGCAAAACTTTGGCAACGCGGCTATGCAGAGGCACACTCACGAGGCCTGCCCCTGCAATGCCTTCTCCTTTTGTGGACAGCTTGCCAACCTGCATGACTGGCTTTGCATTTCTTCCTGCACCGCTCCTTGCTATTGTTCCTTGCCCACGCAGATGTCTCTTTGATTCCCCTGGATTGCACGGAACATGCCTCGGAGTAAGCTTTGTGTCCTTGGACAAAAGCCCTGCAAGATGTGGGCCTGGGATGGAGACACCAGGCAGGCGCCTCTGCTGCGCAGCCCTGCCAATGCCCTCTAGCCTGCCCCTCCCTGGCTGTGCCAATTCTGGAACTCCCACAAGCAGCCTCCCGGCTGCCAATTGTGGCAGAAGTTGTCGAGCACAGGCTGATGTGATCAATTATCTACCCGGGATTAGGGTGGGACTAACCACTTGCTCATTGTGCTACAGTCTTCAGGAATGCCAGCTTTTGCCAAAGAGGAAGCCGAAGACCTTAAGGCTGGCAAACATGTGCTGTGGAAATTCACTGAGAAAGAAAGACCAGAGCTGACAACACCGAAGCCATACATTCTGCACTCGTGGGGTGGGAGGAGCCTTATAGTGAAGGGAAGGTCAACTGCAGAGGGTCTGGGGGATGTATTTTCGCCCTGGGCGTCTCTGGAGGCTGGGCTCACTGCCAAAAACTATGAAAAATCCAAAAGTAAACAGGAAGAGAGTAGAAAGGTGCTTCTGGTTTTGAAAAAAGGATATGTCTTGGTGTTAAACAAAACAAGGTACAACTGTGATCTATTTAAAACTGGGGTGAGCAAAGTGAGGCCACAGGCCATATCTAGCCCCTTGAACCCGTGCTTGTGGCCCCTGAAATCACCTATATGACTGCCCCCCAAAACTCCCCACCCCCATGCAACTTTTTGGCATTCCTTTTGGGCAAAAATCACTTGATGCGACACAATGCTCCTTCTGGGTCTCATTTTGGCTGGGATGCAGGGGAAGATGAAGGTATTTTGGGATGCTCTCAGCAGGTGTAGCCTCAGGGAGGAGTTGGGGGATACTGGTACCCAGTTCTCTACCCACTGGCCCATCCCTGATTTAAAAGGTACGTTACCACTTCTGGAGGCTCTTAGGACTCATAGCATATCTCCTTTCTTGGCCACAAAAAAGTGGTACAGCCTAGTTTTACTCAAACTGGGGGTCCCTGGACCAGTGCTGCTCCCTGAGCCAGTGGCTGCTGGTCCCTGCTGAGTTTCCAGGAAAGAGAAAATGATAATTGTAGCCAATGGGCTGAAATATGAGGCTGGTCTCCGGCACACTGGGGGAAAACAACTGCTAGTCTCTCCCATCAGAGTAAAGAGCTTTGGGGCCTGCACATTGTGTGAGGAGCACATTTTGTCCAGTCCTGATATAGTAAAAGACATTCCTTTTACTATACACATGGTAGATTCAGAACAACTCCCAGAATGCGAAAAATAGGATTTTGGGAAAGTGATAAAGAAATAACATTCCTTGTTGGGAATCAGATTTTGAGGTGAAGCCACTATACTCATATCCATAGATTAATATCTGATGCTTGAGATGGAAATTTGAGAGGCTGGACTACTAGGGTCAGGATTCAGGTATTCTGAAACACTACTCTGTTGGCTGGGTAAGAGCAAGTAGCCCACATTTATATCTGTTGGAAAATTCTGGCATTCTCCCCAGCCCCCGCTTAGTCTAGGGCTTAGCTGGCATAGGGTTTCATTTTCCTTAGCCTGTCAAAGCCTTTTGCCTTCCCATCTAAAACTTCAGTCTTGCTCTTTGTGTTATTTAAATGAATGGCTATGGTATCCAGACCATGTGACCCAGGATAGACCCTTGAGTCATTGACGTTACATAAAAGACCATGCTTCTCTTTCTTCTCTCTCTCTTTGCCATTTTTGCTTTAACGTCCTTCTCTCTGACCATGCTTCGCCTCTCCACCAAGAAGACAGTGAGTTAAAAATGAAGCTACTATCTTGACTAATCTCTTTGTTAGCTACTTAGGGTCTAGTCTCTCCAATGCATATATAATTGTAAAATTCATTAGTCAACTTTTCAAGTTTGTAACCTTAAACTGCTGCCTTATTTTGCTTTCTAAGTCAGTCTCAGTTCAGGGAAGCCACACAGAGATTGGGACATGCTTTTTCTGAAACTCGGCTAAAAGAAGTCTGATTCCTTACAGCTTTAGCTTTCATAGAATTTCTCCAAAGGGTTAACACCCTGGGAAACTCTAACTCTCAATAATATCAAACTTACTAAAGAGATTTCCTCATAGTTTCATCAGTAGAATGTATGTCTTAGCATAGAGAAGGTCCTAGGTTCAAGCCTTGGTATTTCCAAGTTTCTTTTTTAAAAGGATGAGATAGCGGGCTGAGATAAACCATGCTCTTGTCCCTGTTGACTCTAGTGTCTGGCAGCAGATTTGTCCTCTCTCAACTCTGTCTCTGGTTTGGTCTAATGGGACCAAATGAGTGCAATGTCTGCCCATATCTACATGGGCTCACCCCTTCATTTACATGGCATCACACACTGGTTGTTTTTTTTTTTCCCAGTACTTGAGTGTATAAATCCAGGGAAGCACCTTTACAATATCTCATACGCTCTAACTGTCTCTGTTTGGCAGGGACAGCCCTAGATAATTCTCTGCTGTTCCACTTTCTCAGCAATTTTTATAATGTCTCTCTCTCCTCCTCTCACCTGACATCCTATAAACCATATCCTGCAACTGCGCTGATTTGGCATGGACAATTCCCTCTGCCGTCCCACTTTTTCAGGTGCTTTTATAATGTTCCAGTTTCCTCCTCTCATTTTCCTCCTTTGAGCTCTGCAAACTGACTTCAAAGCCCAAGTGTAGTTTACATTTAATTAACTCAAAAACACCAAGAGGAGGGAGAGGTAGACATTTTCCTTCCCAAAATCAGTACATAAATTCCAGACTTTCTCTGCTTAAAATAGTAGTTTTGTGTGTTCTTCCTCCTCAGTAACTTTGCCCTTTTGTTGCCTGCCACACCCTTTTAACCACACTCTGATGTGGCCTGGCCACATGTGTCCTGGGTTTTCATCTGTGAAACGTTGGAGGGTACCATATCTTGGTTTAATTTTTAGTTCCCAGCAATGACTTCTGAAAGCGGGACTTGCCACAGACCCTCCCACCTTGCAACTTCCTGGCAAGCTGACTCTGCTCTGGAAGAGTGGGAAGTCCCTTGGCCAGATCAAAGAAGGAGCACAATATGAATGTTCAGACACATATGGGTCAAAGTATGAAGGGAAGAGAAGTCAGCATGCATGAAAACTTCATAAAAATGAATATTATGCTTTTAAAAAGCCTAGCTCATAATGCATTGTTCCCGGAAATGGCCTGATTTATGCCAGAGCTCAGCTCTGGCATGTTATGAATGGAATCCTGAAAGAACGGAAATGTCTTTGTGTGGGTGGATGGCCGTCAACAAGTGCTCAAGCATTTCCTTCTAGATAATGGTTAAAGGGTGCAGGGGCCCTATCTCCTTTTACATTTTGCCGTCCTATAAAAAAGGGAGAGGCTTAGGAAGCTGGGTATTTTTAGCCTGGAGAAGAGAAGGTTAAGAGTTGACATGATAGCCATGTTTAATGATAGCCATGGAAGAGGGAGCAAACTTGTTTTCTGCTGCTCTGGAGACTAGGACACGGAACAATGTCTTCAAACTCCAGGAAAAGAGATTCCATCTAAACATTAGGAAGAACTACTTGAGGGTAATACACTGGGAGTATGGTGGAGTCTCCCTCCTTGGAGGTTTTTAAACAGAGGCTGCATGGCCATCTGTCATGAATGCTTTGACTGTGTAACCCTGCATGGCAGAGTGGGATTGGACTGGACAGCCTATGTGGTCTTTTCCAACTCTGTAATTCTGTGGCCTATCCAAAATCCAATACTTGAGGAAGTTACTATTTTGAATCATAATTCCCAAGTCACCCATCCCTTCAACCAGCATAGTCAAGAGTCCTGGAACTCAAAGCAGTTAACTACCTAAAACTAAAGGCACTGATAGTTTTGGACACAAAATTATGCCCAGATCTTGGAAGTTATTTATTTTTTCGTTTTTGGTGAGTGAGTATATTGCATGGGCCATCCTCCAAGGGACCTCATATTACGTTGGAGGTCTGGTTTGTCCACATCCTGCTTCCTTTCCACCTATAGGTTAAGACCTTCTTACTTGGGCAGGCTTTTGATTGATGTTTAAATCATATGATGGAAAAGTGTGGACTGTGGTGTGGTGTGTTTTTATATTATTTTTTAAGGTTACATTTTAAATGTATTTCAAGCTGGTTGTAACTATCTACTTTTAATAGCATTGTGGTTTAACTTTTTTTAACCTTTGTACTGTCATATTTTAGCTGACTTCTATTTTAAATTTTGGAAGCTGCTTTGGGTCCCTTGATGGGAGAAAGGCAGTGTATAAATTGAAGAAACACATGCGTATGTGGTACATGCCTTCAAATTATTTCCAACTTATGGACATGTGTATCTCTGGGAAAGGAGCCGAGGCATGGTGGGCACCTGGAGTCCAAAACAGGTCAGGGAAAGGAGAGGGAAGGATCATAGAGTCATAGAGTTGGAAGAGACCCCAGGAGCCATCCAGTCCAATCCCCTGCCATGCTGGAACACATACCAAAGCACTCCCGACAGATGGCCATCCAGCCTCTGCTTAAAAACCTCCAAAGAAGGAGACTCCACCACACTCCGAGGCAGCAGATTCCACTGTCGGACAGCCCTGACCGTCAGGAAGTTCTTCCTGAGGGTTAGATGGAATCTCCTTTCCTGCAGTTTAAATTCATTGCTCCTTGTCCTGGTTTCTGGAGCAGTGGAAAACAAGCCTGCTCCCTCCTCGACATGACATCCCTTCAAATATTTAAACATGGCTATCATATCTCCTCTTAACTTTCTCTTCTGCAGACTAAACATACCCAGCTCCCGAAGGCGTTCTTCATAGGACATGGCTTCCAGACCCTTCGCCATTTTGGTCGCCCTCCTCTGGACACGTTCCAGCTTGTCGACATCCTTCTTGAACTGAGGTGCCCAGAACTGGACACAGTATTCCAAATGAGGTCTAACCAAAGCAGAATAAAGTGGTACTGTTACCTCCCTTGATCTACACACCATACTGCTATTGATGCAACCAAGAATTGTGTTGGCTTCCTTGGCTGCTGCATCATACTGCTGACTCATGTTCAGCCTGTGGTCCACCAAGACTCCTAGATCCCTTTCACACATACTGTTATCCAGCCACATGTCTCCCACCCTATATTTGTGCATTCCATTTTTCTGCCTAAATGGGTCAGCACGCTGACCCTATAGGTAGGGCACCGGGAGAGACTTCATGGTGCTGAGAAATCCATCCCCCTTACCCTGCAAGAATCTGTAACTAATGCATTCCCAAAAGATGGCCATCCAAGCTCTGCTGAAAGACCTCCAATGAAGGACAGTACATTCCCCCTCCCCAAGTGGTCAATTCTATTTAAGTCATTCATAAAGTATGTATAGTCGACCCTCCACATTTGCTAGGGATAGGGGTACTGGACCTCCGCAAAAGTGCAAAAATCGCAAATATCAAAATGTGGGCGTTCTTCTGTGGGGAGGGGGCCGAGGGTGGGTGGGGAGATTGGGTACCCAGGGTCCAAACTGGGCCAGAGAAAGGAGAGGGAAAGCGGGTGGGTTGGCCTAGTGGCCCTATACTTCCTCATTCTCGCCCACCTCCTTCGGTGGGTGTGGGGGCCATCAGGAGAGGATTTCTGGTGCTGAGAAATCGGGCGGTGAACTACCCTTAGCTGCTTAGGTACTGGCTGGTGGAGGAGGAGGACCACAGGTGGCTTTTTAAAGGGTTGCGTAGCCTGATTGTTGCCGTTGAGTGGGAAGGTACCCCTGGAAAAGAAGCATTTGAAGGCAAGAGAAACTTGCAAATAATGAAATCTGTGAATGTTAAACCCACAAATGTGGAGGACCGACTGTACATGCAGTGGGATATTGCTCTGTAACTGGGAAGCATGAAAAGGGCCCCCGGTGTAAATTCCAGGATCAAAGCATTCCATACACCTTTTCCAGACTACAGCTCCCCCAGCCCACTAGTCAGCATGGCCAGTAACCATTCTGGCTTGGAGATTTTGGGAGCTGCAGCCCTTAAAACACAGCTTTTTCAAATCACCTTCATACATCATGATTTCCTGCATACATATCACCTCTGTGTTGGATGGAACACGTGCATAACCTATCGTGTCATGAGCGCACAGAAGTTTGTCTCAGCAATAAAAAAAATCTAACAATGCAATAATCTGTGGCTATGGTTACTAGTAATTCTAGTAGAATTATTTAGTTGGATCTGTAAGGGTATAATACTTTTCCCCCCCTTCTTTTCTTTCTCTCTCTTTTACTACAGTTTGGCTTGGAGGGGCACAGCCCTTTTGCATTTTAGTAAGGTACTGTTTTAGTTAGCGTTTGGTGTTTTAGTTCGGTGTTTTAGTATGATGTTTTTAGTTTATATTAAAAATTTTTAGTTTGTGCTAAATGAATAATTTTTTTTTTTAAAAAAAGAAGTTTCTATCAGCACCTGTGAACACACAGAGGAATGACAACTGCCCGATGTGGACAATAACAAGAGCAGCAACAATAAAAATAATGACAGGAAGATGTTCCACTACTTGGATACCATTTTTTCCCTAAAAAGAAGGTGAGTGTCTCACAAATAAATTATCAGAAGATTTACCTCTGTGTGATAAAAGAGACAAAAATGTGAAAGTTAAAAAAAATATACTAGATAAAGCACCACTTTCTCCACCCAAGACAGTTGTCTGCATTAAGTATTCCTATCTTTTATCTCGTATGTGTGGCTAACAAATAGCTCTCCTACATGCTGTCCACATTTTTCTTCCTAGAGGAAAATGCTCTTCATGATGCTCTTAAATTTTTATCCTGCTTTTGAGGCAAAAGCTGACAAAAAGCAAAGCAGCATGCAGATATTTTTGAAAATGTCAAGCAATTATTATTATAGTGTTTCAGTATGAGAAAAAAAATAACTGAAGTAGCTTGTCAACTTAAGTGCTATCTAACAGGCTTCATAAAGCCAGAGTGGGGTAGTGGTTTGAGCTCTGGGCTATCCCCCTGGAGACCAGGGTTTGTTTCCCTGCCTGGCCGTGGAAGCCCATGGGGTGACTTCGGGCATGTCACACACTCTCAGCCCCAGAAAACCCAGTGATAGGTTCATCTTAGGGTTTTCATAAGCCTGAAACAACTTGAAGGCATGCAACAACGATGACAACTCCAGATAACATCCACACAAGCTACTCACAACTGACTTAATCCTCTTTAATTTCCATGGAACTCAAAGGCAACTACCTTCCTCTGAGCTGAGCCCTTTTGTTTTGCCTCTCTGCCCTTTAAGTAAAAATTGGCCTTCCCTAAATGCACACTATTTATCTGCAGCTGGATAAATTTCCCTCTGTTCCAGGGAACATCAATCCACTTAAACAAGTGTCAAGTTTATGAGGAGACAAACAAACAGACTGAACCATCTTCTAAACAAATTCCAACAGAACCTGCACGGGCAGAATCAGAATCATTTCGACATGACCTCTTTCAGCCGGATGGCCAAACGGAAGACCAATGTAGAGGCCGCACCCATGTGAAGCCTCAGGATGAAAACCCTAGCTTCTGGCAATTTATTTAACACTCCCGAGGCAAAGAACTGAAAAATGCTATTCGGAAGTTGTAGATGGTCAGAGCAACAGCAAAGAAGTGTGTGTGCCTTTGAGTCACCTGTCAACTTATGGTGGCCCCATGAACTGCATAGGGTTTTCTTAGGCAAGGAATGCCCAGACGTGGTTTGGTCAGTTGCTTCCTCTGAAATATAGCCTACAGGCCCTGGTAGTCACTGGTGATCTCCCATCCAAGTTCTAACCAGGGCTGACCTTGCTTAGCTTCCAAGATCACACAGAATCAAATGTCTTCAGGGTATATAGACATTACAACTTCTAATCTAGATCTTATAAATCACATGGAAATGGTTGTTGTGGGTTTTCCGGGTTTGGAGGCCTTGTTCTATTAATATTTTCTCCTGACATTTCACCTGCATCTGTGGCTGGCATCTTCAGAGGATGTCTTCCTCTTCCTCTAAAGTAGCCAGCCACAGATGCAGGCGAAATGTCAGGAGAAAATATTAATAGAACATGGCCTCAAAACCCGGAAAACCCACAACAACTTATGGATTCCGGACATGAAAACCTTCGACTTTACACATGGAAATGCCTTATACATCTCAGCCTCTTTCTTCTATGGGAAGCTCCTACCTTTTGACACTTCATTACATGACAGCTTGCTCTTTCGATGCTTCCAACCCAAGAAGAAGTTCCATCAATTTGATAAGGGTTTTATTCTTTCATCAGTTCTTCTTGCCTATAGAGGCTCGCTTGAAGCCGCTAGCATGCACACGCTACTTGCAAAGCCAGCTGAGAGGGCCGAAAAGGTGCTACGCTGACTAAGAGACTTGGCAAGCAGCACACACATGGTCAGTAACAAGTGAGCCTCCGTAAGTTCTTCATGCTCTCAACAGTACAATACGTGGGTTCCACTTTTCAACCCATTCCATTTTCCGACAGTGCCCCAGTCTCTAACCTGTCAGATAAGGTGGGGAAGCCTGCACTCTGTTTTTGCAGGACTACGATGGGAAGCCAATTTAGTGGCTAATCCCTTGGGATCAATCATACGGGTGTTCTTACAAACATGCTACCTTGTATTCTGTCACCTCTCTATAATCAATGATGTTTTAAGTATCTTACCCAAACTGCAGGCCCTCATAAAACCCAACAGCACATTGTGGTGAAAATAATCCGTCTTTCAACGGCAGCTCTAGCTTTCTGTTCCTGGGATGCTCCTCACTGCAAGGCATGCTGGTGTATCAGGTTATTCAAAGATAGATGGTAGATGGGAAACTTGTGGCTTCCCCTGAATTAAACTTGGAAACTCAATCCAGTCTTCCACCCTAAAAGATCTATACAATGTGAGAGAATAAAGAATGGCCTAATCCCAGTGGAAACTATTTCCTATATGTCATCACGATTCACAGATTTGTTTCCCTTCACTAGAGAGAAAGAAGTCCAGAGCTGTGACTCACAAAGTGTCACAACAGACAATTTCCTTCAAGAGCTTGTACCTCTGCCCTATTGAGAGTGACTGAATGGATCATTCCATTCATTCCACATAGAGTCAGTCAGAGGGGCAAGTCATTTGTGTTTCTATATTAGCTTTGATCCATGGAAAAACTGAAAATGACTTTCCGGAAGGAGACCAAGGCAGAGCTGTTAGTCATACAGAGACATACTGGGCAGACTCCTCTAGAAATATGTATTCATACAGAGACACACTGGGCAGACTCCTCTAGAAATATGCATTCTCGGCTTACTGGAGCCTCTGAAACACTAATACTCTCAGACACATTGACCTGGGAGACTGCAAGGCTTTGGGATACAGTTTAGGTACACAGCACATCACATGGTAAAGCAAGTCACAGAGACAACATAGATACACTGGCTGCCAATTTGCTTCTGGTTTGATTTCAAGGTTATGATGACATTCAAAGTCCTAATCATCTTTGGACCATGACAGTTGCAGGAGAGTCTCTCCTTATATATACCTGCCCAAGAACTGAGATCTGCTGTCAGGCTGAGCTCCATGTCCCACTAGTGGGAACAATATATCACGTAGGGACATGCTAAAGCAGCTTTTCTGCTATGGTACCCCATGTAGGAGATCTTCCCCTCTTGGAGGTCCAGCTGGTGCCAGCTGTAGTCTCTCTCGGGTACCAACTTAAGAGATGGCTTTTTACTAAAGTCTTTGGGTCTTGTTCTTGTCATTTTTAAAGAGTACATCTACAAGATTGTAATTGCTTTAGCCTTTTCTGCTGCTTTAATCTAGTGATTCATTTAATGCATTTTTCATCCTGTTTAAATTGTTCTGCTTTTATCTGCAATTGTTATAAACTATTTATAGTGCTTTAACTGTATGCCACTCTGAGACCTTGCAACAGATGGTGGGATAGAAATATTTTGCTAAACAGACAGACAAGCAATCAGTTTTGGGGTATATTCACACTTCCAAAACTATAGCAGTTTGATACTGCTTTAACAGCCATGGTGCCAACCTACAGAATCCTGGGTTTTGTGAAGTACTTAAGAATTTACTACTAGAAAACTCTAATGCTGTAGATCGGTGTAGTACACTAGAAAATTCTAAGTACTTCCCCAAACTACTAATCCCAGGATTCAACAGAATGAAGCAATGGCAATTAAAATCGTAACAAACTCCTTTAACTGTGCAGTGCAGATGTACCTCCTGACTGGACCACTTCAGATGGCACCCAAAATTTGTATACTTCGTTTTTTAAAGTTCCCGTCTTTTTAAAAATACACACAAAAACATCACAGAGAAGGGCTCTAGCTTTATTTTCTCTCTCACATGATTTTGAGAGGTGGTTTGTTTATATTTGCATGAAAGAAGCAGAGTGCTGACATACCCTGAGGTATGATTTTCATTATAAAGGAAGAAAGATATCTGTTCATGTGATCTCTGAAACTGTCAAAGAGCCTCCCGAGCTATCATTAGAGCTCTTTTTGGAGAGTGATCTTGATGAGAGATGGGTTGTTGTTTCTTTCCAACAGGTCCTGTGCAGGTTGAACCTTAAGGAGCCTGCAGCTGAAAAGGGATTGGCGTCTTTGGGTGGGCTCCCTTACACCATGCAACCTGTAAACTTCGTGCCAGATAACATACCAGTGTCATTGTTTATGCAATTAAGCTTTTCCATTCTCAGTAATCACAACCCAGTACCTTCAAGCGCAACTCACCTGACCGCCAACAAAAGGGAGGTGTTCTGTCAGCGACAGTGCAAAAACCTCCCTGTTAATTTTCTCCGGGCAAAGCCATCAGGAAGGAACGCATGAGTACTTGACCACTATGGAAAGCAACACGGAAAAAAAACACTAACAATTAACTTCCCCCCTGGGGCCCCCTCCACACTCATTCCTGTAGCTCATGGAGTCATACCTTTATTTATTTTTTTGAGAAAAAAAAAAGGCCAAGAAATGCCTATGTTAAGGACTAAGAGCTCACTCAATAACAATTCCCACCTGCATGAAGGTGGCTTATACCAGTGGCACATCTAACCAGAGCTTGGAAAAGATAGTTTTTGGAGAGCCGCCAACACACTATCTTGGGACACTGGAAGCATGACAATAATTTTGTCATGCTCTGAAGTAAGACGATCCCTCCCTGAAACAAAGGTCTACCTCATCTAGCATTCTGTTCCCACAATGGCCTGCATGGACTGGTCTGAATTAAGCTCCTGTCTCTGCTTCCTCAGCTTCTGTTGCTTTGCACAATGTCCTTGTGTCCAAGCCATTTGGACTCACAACTGAGGTGTCCTGGAAACTGAACGGCTTGGATGAAGACACAAAATTACCAATTATTTTTTCTTACATTAAGGTTTCCTTCATACCACACATCTATAGCACTCCTATAAGCTCTCTGGCTTCCATGATTGCACCCAATGGAATCCTGGACGGTGTTATTTAGTGAGGCCAAACTACACCAAACTACAAATCCCAAAATTTGTACTACACCAAACTCGAATCCAACAAATGACAAATCCCAAGATTCGATCAGATGCAGCCATGGTAATTCCAACCTATGCAATCCTGGGATTTGCAGGTCTGGGTGGTGGTCAGAATTCTCCCAGAGAATTCTCTGCTAAATACCTCCCAGAGCTACAAATTCCAGGGTTCAGTAAAATGCAACAATGGCAGTTAAAGTTGGGTTGCTGTTGTGTGCCTTCAAGTCATTTCTGATTAACGGCAACCCTAAAGCAAACCTATCATGGGAGTTTCTGCGGCTGAGTGTATATGACACATCCAAGGGCACCCAGTGGGTTTCCATGGTCAAGCAGGGAATTGAATTCTGGTCTCTAAGGTGGTTGTCCAGTGCTCAAACTGCTGCAGCCCACTGGTATAACCATGACTATTTCCATACTACACTGTTATAGTGCTATTATTCAATTTTCAACATCCTGTTGAATTCTGAGATTTGTAGTTTACCAGGCCGAAGAGCTTTCTGGTTGAGAAGTCTAAATGCCCCTTTCTTAAACGGCAAACCCCAGGACTCCATAGCATGTTGAAAGTGGAGTAACTGCACTATAACGGTGTAGTGTGGAAATGGCTCATGCCATAATTGCACAGAGCAATGAATCTTCTTTCTTCTCAAACCACCCGACCTTTTGAAATAAGCCTTATTTTTGAACTCAGGAAATGGAGTTCCCAGTCTCATCTTAGTGTTTCATGCTTTCTTCCCTGTGGCACTTGACTTTCAGAAGGCGAATCATTTAAGATTCCCTTTGGAAAGGATGCAACCGATGAGGCCCCTGGAACATCTGACCGGGCGTCACAAGGAGCTGGGTTCTGTCTCTGCCTCTTCAGCTGCCCTTGGGAAAATTACATTCCTCGCCTTCCTGTTTTCTTCATGCTGATTCCATCTTGGCTCATTGTGGCCAGTCTCGTTCCTTCAACCACACTCCCGCATCTCCCGGTCTTTGGCAAGTGGTTGAGCTATTTCACAACGTGTAGGTCTTTTCTTCTAACTATGCCCTGGTATCTAAAGTAGGGCTTTCCTTTTAACCTTCCATCTTGATCAGCTGCTGGGGTAGAAAACCTGTGGGCCTCCAGAACTACAATTTCCATCAGCCCCAGCCACATGGGCAGTAGTCAAGAATGATGGGGCTGTAGCTCAACATCTGGAAAACCACAACTTCCTCAGCACTTGTTTCATATGGTTTTAAACATCCGTAAGACTCAAGCAGGAGTTATATTGCAAAAACCAAGGAACTTTATTAAATAAGTCTTCAGTCAGCAACCAACAGCCTCTTTTACTCCAGCTCAGTCTCTTTACTGGTGTGTACTGAGTCACTACCTGGTAGTTGTTCCCTTACTCTGTGCCTTTACTTTGTGACACTAGGGCCATTTCTGCACTAGACTGTTATAGCGCTATTATTTCATTTGCAATATCCTATGGAATCCTGGGGTTTGCAGTTTTGGGAGGGGCCGGCTGGACCCCTGGATTCCCTAGGATGTTCCAAGTGGAATAATAGCACTATAACAGTCTAGTGTGGAAATAGCCTAGTTTTCTCTTCCTGCCTGCTGGCCTAACTCTTCTACTTAGTTCCACATACATTGATAACGCTGCTGCTCTAAGTTACAATCCTTCATTCAAGTGATTGACATAGTCCATGCTTAAAAGCAAATCAAAACGAAATAATAATTGTGCCTAAAACTGTGCCCTAAAGAAGGAATATGATGCAAAAAAAAATTTCTCTATTTGTTCTCTTATTTTTGTATAATTCACTATTTTAGCTAGTGAAGGGCAAAACACTACAATGATTTATCTGCACTGAAGTTAAAAACAAACAAACAATTAAAGGACAATTCTGTTAAAAGCACCTAAGTTAAAACAATATAAAATACAATTAACACATTGCAAAAAAAGACAAAAGCACAACCCCATTAAAAGCCCTATCTGCCACATAAATTATAAGCCAAAGACCTGCCTGAATAAGAAAGTTTTTGCTGGCTAGAGGAAAGAAGGAAGAGAAAGGGCCCATGGGAGAGAATCCCACAACCTGATAAATAATTAGAACATAATATGCCAGAAACTGTTGTGGTTGAGAAAAAGAAAGCTTGGATTATAGGTGTGTGAATCCCGGGGGGACCACAGAAATGAAGGTGGGGGTGGTATGAGATATCAAGAACTGCAAATGGATATTTCAGTACCTCTGGGAAAAGAAAACAACTGTTGATCTCCGTGACAGTATGTGCTTGGGAGCAAATTCCAAATGAAATGATGAAATGTCTGAAAGAAACTGCCATAAATAGGATCATGACAGCACAATTACAAAACGGGAGACAACTTGGAATGTGCCACAATATCTGACAATACATCACTGCCATATTTACTCATGTATAAGTATACCTCGTGTATTAAGTTGAGGACAGGCTTTGGGGTAAAAATGATGGATTTTGATATGACCCATGGATAAGCCAAGGGTCGTTCTGTGGAAAGGGGAAAGTGCCAGATCCACCTCAGAGGAGCAGCTGCTTTCACCACCACTACCACCACCATTTTCCCACCCAGCTTTTCAAAAAGGCCAGAAGTGGCGCTGCGGTGGAGAGAGTGTGAGATGGGGTCCATCCTTCTTTTAGGTTCTTCCGGGATGGATTAAGCTTTCATCTTTCTCCACTCTACTCAGAGAAGCGGATGGTTCAATTTTTGGTAGGAACTAACAGCGATGTAGACTCAAGTCAATTGACTCAGATCCAAGTCCGACTTAAGTCACTCCAGTGACTCAACTTGGACTCAACTTGGCAATAAATGACGACTGACTTAACTCGACTCAACGCTTGTATATTTTTAGTGACTGACTTGCTGCCCTTGGTTTAGTAACATAATCCAGAAAACTTATGACTTTGAACAACATTTCCATCCCTTTTTGCCTACTGGACACAAAGCAACCTGCCTCAAGTCCAATGTGTGGGTGCATTTCCCGGAGAGGAACAGCATGCAGGTTAGGCAATGGGCTTGAGACAGGGTTGAGGTTTGCTCAGCAGCCTATCCTGGCAGCATATTGGAGGAGTCTTCTAAACTTTTCCTTAAACTTAAGAGCAGAAGGCAAAATTCATTCTCAGAGCACAGGGCATGTTTCTTAGAGGGGAACGGCAAATGTGTAAGGCAATGGGCTTGAGGAGGAAGGATCCTTCCTTCTAAAGCTCTTGAAGCTTCAGTAATGGGGAGCAAGAAGGATCCTATTCCCTATTTCCAAAGCTGAGGACTCTTTTATGCCCACTGCCACAAAAGCCACTAGGTTTGGGAAGGTGGAGTAAGAAGGATCCTATTCCCTACTTCTGAAGCCGCAGGTAGCAAAATCGCAAATGTGGAGGGCCAATTCTACTTAAATTGTTAAAACTGATTTTATTCACTTCTGTCCAGAAATTCTGGAATATAGACTGAAGTATAAAGTTGGCTCCTAGACTTGAGACTTGACTTGAAAGTACCTTGCAAGGACCTGAGACTTACCTTTGAGACTTGAAAATAGAGACTTGAGACTTGACTTGAGATTTGGAGTAAAAGGTTTAAATACATCACTAAGAACTGAAGTATAGTACTTACACTGACCCCTGGATAAGCTGACTCAGGTTTTCAGGGTCTGTTTTTTAACTACAATTTCTGGACTTACACAAGAGTTTATCCTTGAATAGCATCTGAATTGATGGTCCAAAACACAGTGACACCTGATGGATTGTTAAAAATAATAACGTTGGCAACAATGCTGATGCTACAAAATGGTCCAAAACTCTGATCCATAGCAGCTGGTAGGCTGTGAAACCAAGAACTGTAATGAAGAAGAGGAGGAGAACTCAAGTCTCTACTGGAAAAGCTGCATTTTAACAGTTGTGCAACTGATGTTCAATAGGAAACAAACAAAACAGAACAGAACATGGAACACGGAGGCCTGTGAGCACTGCTAAAGCAAAGCAGAAAAATTTCAAGCAAATGATTAGCAGTTCCGAGGCAAGAGCAAGGGGGGGGAAATAACCTCAAAGATTTAAGTGGACAATGAGTTTCTCAGAAACCTCCTCAAGGTTGTTCTGAGCTGGCAGCTTGCTCAGAAAAACAAATGCTGGAGAGGTAGTTTGAGTTCACAACTGACCTCACCAACAATCCCTGAAACACCTGAATTATACAATGGATCAATGCAACCTCCTGATTCACCATAATTGTTGCTGTTACAACATGTAACAGCACACAAGACTCATTGCCTTGAAAAGACACTTGTCACTACAGCTCCGCATTACTTTAATGCTTCCGCCAGAGTTAAAAGGAATGCAAGGACATCAAATTGAACTCAAACATAAAGTACATTTCAGAGATTACTGCAGAGAGAGATGATGTGAAATAAAGATTGGAGGGGAGGAAAAGGAAGTATTTTTCGTCATTGGTGACATGGATTCATCAGCCCACAAGCAGGTTCAAAAATTTCAAGAGCACCTTTAAAAAGTTGAGGCTAAAATGTGGAGCAGATTTTTTGCCCCACTGACATAGGAGTCACCAACTTCCACAGTTTAATAGGATCCAAGCTAAGTTGTCTCCTTTGTTGGTCCCAATATCAAACAACAGGGCAAGTGAATTTCTGGTGAAACAAAATATGTACAGAACCAAAGTAAGATCCAACATATTTCCATGTAAGCTGCTTTGAGTCCCATTTGGGAGAAAAGTAGGATATAAATGAAATAATGGAATAATAAATAAATAATTTCATTGCTAACCGATGAAAATCAGCTCAACCACAATTCTATTTTTTTCTTTGAGATAGTTACATTGAGCCTTGGTTTCCCATTTAGGCTGGCTTGCAAAAACAAAAATGCAATACATTTTTTAAAAAACTATTAAATCATTTTTTAAAAGGTAAAGAATAAGGCAATACCTTTTTTTATCACATATTTCCACCCTTGTTACTGTTGTGTCCCCTCAAGTTGTTTCTGGCTTACGGGGACCCTAAGGCAAACCTATCAAGGGTTTTTCTGGAGCTGAGAGTGTGTGACTTGCCCAAGGTCACCCAGTGTGCTTCCACGGCCAAGCAAGAAATTGAACTCTGGTCTCCATGGTTGTAGACCTATGCTCAAACCACTATACAACACTGCCCCTCACATCCACCCTACAGAGGAACATATGGCAATTGTACCAATACCTCCTTGTCTCCAAAAGGGTCATAGTGTGAAGCACTGATGGCCCTTTTTTTATGAAACTCTTGAGCTGCCACAGTAGGTGAAACTGCTTTCTTTTTTTAAAAAAAAAAGAAATGATGGAGGATGAGCATGTCTCCCTATGATCTTTCCTAGGTTTTTGGTTTAGCATGGTGGCACCAAATCAGTAGCACTGCAGGTGACTGCTGAACAGAGATGCTCACCATTCAAAATCCTGGTGGATTTTAAATTAATCCAGGACTTGTCTTCATACAAAGCAGAAGACAGCTAATGAATGGAGTACAGTTAGCCCTCCATATTTGCGGGTTTTACTTTTGCAGATTTGATTATTCACGGATTATTTGCTGTCACCTCTCTGATTCCCTATGCCATTTTTAATGGGGACTGCAAGTCTCGTAAGGTTGAGAAACTGCAAACGAGGCTTCTAATTCCCTATTACAAATGGTGTGAGGCAGCAGCGGAGGCGGCATTAAGTCCCACCAGTCATCCACTTCTGCCTTATGAAGGAACCTTGATACCTCAAAGGAATCCATGGTGGATTGAATATGGTGATCATACTTTTTTGTGTGTTCAATATGGTTTGGAAGGGCCTAGTTTCACGTTTTTCCACTTTCACGTGGATCCTGTGCCCCTAACCCTAGCGACTGTGGAGAGATGATTGCATTATTAAATATTTTTGTTGTACATTATTTCTCCAAAAAAAAAAAAAAAAAAATCACAGAGGATATTAATTCCAGAAAGGGATGCATCCAAGGCATCTAAGCTACCTTGCCTTCCACTCTGAGACAAAGGAAGGATATAAATCCATTAAATAAATAAGTAAGTAAATAAGCATCCCAGCTCATGCTTTGAGTCCCAGGTTCAATTTCTTAGTATATTTAGGCAGTTACAAAACTCTAGAGAGCTGCAGCCAATCTGACAGACAATATTGAGACAGACGGTCCAACGGTCTGCCTCAGTGGAAAGCAGCTTTCTGTGCTGCTAATTTGTGATCACCAGGAACTATTTATCTATCTATCTGGGATGCAAAGGATATTCAAAAATATTAGAAAAATACTAGAAAATTGGTTGAAAGGACATGTTTTGCATGTGTCAAGAAACCTTATCTAGGAGAATCCTGGATGTGAATGAATCTGGGCAGTTTGAGGCTTGTTCTGTGCACAATTCCCCCTATTTGACAGTATTTTTGCACAGATATATTCTTTTCTGTGCTGAGAATGCTGTTTTCTGCTCAAAGCCCTCTTGTGCAAATTTTGGACAGGATAAGTTCTGAGCTGTAACTGGTCTTTGAAAACTGCATAGTTTTCAAAAACTTTCTTGCTGCAGGAAGAAAATTTCTAAAATTACTCATTCCTTCCCTCAAGAATAAAATTAGCAAAGAAGTACACCCATCTATCTGTTTCTACCATGGTCTCAACCTAGAGGATAAGAAATGACCCCATCGTCCACGTAAGCAGGTCAACAAGAGAGTGTTCAAAAACATCCAGCTAGCAGGCAGCCCACTTTTATTCTGAGCAACTGAAGAAGGCAGAAGTGAAAACATTCTGCTAATTCACTTATTAAGTTCTGCTCGTTAATCACTCAAGCTGGCAGGCTACGAAACTTAGAATAAACAGCGCTGATATATCCATGGCTTTGACAGAATGAGCTAATTGGTATGTCCTCACACAGTACGGTACGATCTACACAACCACCATCCTCACGTCGTTTTGGTGCCAAATCCCTGCTGTTTTAATTAAATGCTTAAACATTACTGCCAGTCTCTGTTTTTTCCTTGTTCTTTTGCAATCCTTACCCTGCCATCCATCTTCTGTTGGTCACCTGTCTTAATGTAAATGTCGTCAGAGAGGGAAAACTGTTCCTGTACTTAACAATTAAAATAATTTAATGTGACCAGATATCTATGATTATACTATGGTTGCAATAAAGAACTCATGATGACCTGCTTATTTCCGTCTCGCTGACATGATGAATAGTTGGACTGCCTATCATTTCTGAAGTTGAGAGAAAGCGCTGCTTTGGACGCTCCACAGAATCATGGATGGGGAACGGGATCCAAGGCTCACTTAGTCCAACTCCATGCTGGTGCAAGAATCTAACACAAAAGCAGCCCCTGACAGGTGGACATCTAAGCTCTGTCTAAAAACCTCCAACGGATGGGAACATCTGTTGCAGAAATCTGTTCCTTTGTTAAACGGCTCTAACCACCAGGAAGTTTTTCCTGAAGTTCTCTTGCAATCTCCTTTTTTGTAATTTGAATACAGTGGGCCTTTGCTGTCCGCAAGGGTTTGGTTCCAGACCCCTCCACTGGATACCAAAATACATGGATGCTCAAGTCCCATTACGTACAATGGTGTAGGAAAATGGCATTCTTTATATAAAATGGCAAAATCAAAGTTTCCTTTTTGGAAATTTTTATAAAAACATTTTCACGATGTGGTTGGTTGAATCCACAGATACAGAACCCGCATATACAGAAGGCCAGCTGTATATTGCTTCCAGCCGTATCCAATTGGCCAATGATTTTTGGCACAGTTTTAGCTACTTGGATGTCTTTCTGAGGCTGACTGAAGAAGATCTTTTAATTTTTCCTGGTTCTTAGCTCTTGTCTGGATAATCTGTTTCTACAGAAGCACAGAAGTGGAATGGTCCCCAAAGACCAGTCCAACCCTTGCCCGTGAAGAATACACAACTTCCAAAAGAAAGATCATACAACTCCTGTTTAAAGACCTCCAGAGAAGGAGATTCCACCATCTTCCACGATCAATCTGCTCTTGCACTCAATGAGTTCTTCCTAATGTGGAATCTCTTTCTTACCATTTGAATCCATCGGTTTGTGTCCTACTCTCTGGAGCATGCAAAACAAGCTGACTCCACCTTCTACAGGACATCCCTTCAGATATCTGAAGATGGCTAGCATACCACTTCTCAAACTTCTCCAAGTTAACATACCCAGCTCCCTAAGCCACTTTTCACAGGACATGGTTCCCAGGCCTTTTACCATTTTGATTGCCCTCTTCTGAACACATTCCAGCTTGTCAATATCCTTCTTGAATTGTGGTGCCCAGAACTGGACACAGTATTCCAGGCACGGTCTGACCAAACCAGAATAGAGTGGTACTACAGTACTACCTCTACTGATTTGGGCACTATACACAGTAAGCCCTCCATATCTGTGGATTCTGTATCCCTGGATTCAATTAATCACGGCTTGAAAATATTAAACAAACAAACAAACACTAAACCAAAAAGGAACTTTTGACTTTGCCATTTTATGTAAGATACACCATTTTACTACACTCTTGTACATAATGGGACTTAAGCATCTGTGAATTTCTGTATCCAAGAGACGTCCAGGAACTAAACCCTAGTGGATACCAAAGGCCAGCTGTGCTCCTGTTCACGCAGTCTAGAACTGCATTGACTTATTTGGCTGCCACATTACAATGTTGACTCATGCTTAGCTTGTGATCTACTAATCCTCCCAGATCCTTTTTGCATGTAACTGCTGTCATGTCCTGCACTATGTATATATTGGTGCTGCTTTTATACATTTCCTCTTTTGAGGTTATTCTTCTGTACCTTTTTTTGGTTGTATTTTTAAATATTTTCCTGTGAGCCACACTGATACTTTAACTGAAGTGCCACAAAGAAATCTTAACAAAAATAAATTACTACAAGGGATCTTTCTTATCTTCCACACGGACTACACCCTTTCCAACTTAAAAATAAACGCATACCTAAGAATGCCCTAATCAGTGCACTGCTCATTAAAACTCCCTTCCCAAAGCAAGTAAGAACAACATGACCCTGTTTGCTTGCTGAGTTTTCACTCATTGTTCCAAGCACCTCACTCCCTCATGCACAGCGAAATCGGCATTCTTTTCCCTTTTACAACTTTTGGCACAAGACACCACAGCTCTCCTTTGCTGCCTTGGCCAGCTGCCAGAATTCCACAACAAAAGGACATCCCCATTCGAGTATCACCCCTCTCCACCTCATGGAACGCCATAAATTATTGCAGTAAGTTAGAGCTTGTAAAATGGGACTTTTTTGAACTACAGTTCCCAGAATCCCTTTCCAGCTATAGTCCAATAAATTAATGCCTCCAAAAATGGCACAGGGCTATGCCATAAGCTGAGTGCACAGGGTGATGAGTTCTTGCATTTCTAGTCTATTACAGTTTCTAATGCCAATTCCAGGCAACAAGGAAACGGTAGCTGGAAAATTAGCCCCTTTGAATTCTTAAGTTGTGGTCAAGCCAAGGGACTCGCTACTTTAACAGAACATGTCTTCATGACTCTCCTCCCCAAGTAACATCAAATGAAGGCTCCAGATTTTAAGCCTAGTCCAGAGATGTGACTGACTGTGGTTATACAGGTTTGTATGTTAGGGTTACCTCCAAACCTTCAAAAAACGCACAGGGCCAGACCTAAAATACTAGGTCTCCAAACAGCCCAAATAGTCTACGTTAGGGATGGGACGAATCCAGAATTTTCCGAATCTGAATTCCTGGAAGGTTCTGGGAAACCACAAATCTCACGAATCTTGAATCTTTCGAATCCTTTTTTAAAAAAGGGTTTAAAAAGCAAGCGAAAGAAGGATAATCTTGGGCAACACACACTCTCTCAGCCTCAGCAAAAGCCTAGGCAAAGGCAAACCTCCCTTTGAAGAAATCTGGCCAGGACAATTGTCATAGTTTTGCCTCAGGATTTCCCCAGATTGAAAACGACATGAAGGCCCTTTCTGCACAGGCAGGAAAATGTGAATTAATCCCACATTTTCCTGCCTGTGTAAACAGGGCCGCATACTACAGTAGAGAGATAATCCAGGTCAAAACTGGATTTTCTTTGCACAGCTCCTTATGGCATTCTGAGGTTGGTAATTTGATGATGCACCAGTATACTTTGGCAGAGAAGGTTGGGACACCTTGTAAAACTACAAACCCCAGAATTGTGTCTGAAAGAGCTTTGCAAGGGAGCTATGCAAAGGAATCTTTTGGCTGTCCTTGAAATCTCAAGCCTGTACCTTCCAGTCAAGTGCTGAAATTAAATATTAAATGTTCAATTTAAATATCTTAGAATACAACTTCAGATGTAATTTCCGAAATTGTTAGCAAAGGTAATTATTACTCCAAGGGAAAAACTCACCCACTCGCCATGTTCCCTTGTGTGTCTGGTCTCCCAGGTTTTCAGGTATCATGGTCTCCCAGATTTTCAGGAGTCCTGGTCTCCAACAAACTATTTGGTTGGTGGATTTGAAAGATTCAGTATGCCTATTTTGGCACAGGAATTTGGATTTGCGAATCTCAAATCCTTGTCCAGGATTCGAGGATTTGGTTGGCCCATCCCTAGTCTACATGATTGCGGGTGAGCTCTGAATCAGCCTGGAAAGGTCCTCAACTTTGGCCAAAGGGACTTCTGCCTCCTCTCAGGAAGAACACAGTCAAAATCACTTCTTACATGAGCAAAGAGAAAGACCCTTTATTGTTAAAAGGAGGGGTTTTTATAAATTGGGGTAACAATAAAGCATAGAGTGCATGTGCAACAATGTTTGGTTTCCTAGGACTAAAACTCTGATACATGGTTGATAATAAAATAACTTTTGATTAACGATCAACATTGAACCCCTGAATCACATATATTTGCTCAGCAGTGAAGTATAAGAAATATTGTTACGGAGAGTGCTGGGAACCAGGGATTGCCTTTGCCAATTGACGTCAACATAATTTTAAGCAGGACAAAGGGCTGACAACAGGAACCTTTAAAGATGACTGGAATTCAAAATGGAGGAACTTTAGTTAAGCAAATGCAGAGAGACAGAGAAAGAGTCCCTTTAGCTTAGACATTTATGCAGGCAATAGTCCTGTGAACTGAACTGTCCAGGGCGCTGAATCTCTAGTAGCCCTGCAGAGCAGACCAGGGAAAAGCTGACAAAGCACTATCTATTTTGTCTGCATGCTTTCACTGCTTCCATCTAGATCCCATAAATATTAAGCAGCTGCCTCTTCTTGCTAGTCCAAACTTGCCCATTTCAGAGGTTTAAGCAGACACTCCAAACAAAATGGGTGGTGTTTCTAATCTTGTTGTTATCCTCTCTACTTCCGCATTCAAGGCTGCAGCAGTTAACACCCTGAACCTGGAGTTAAGCCAGCAATGTTCTAATCAGGGTTTGGAAAAAGTATTTTTCCCATAATCCCCAAGCCAGCCTTCATTCCAAAATAACTTTTCTGGAGTTGTAGCTTATGCTTCACTAGTCAGCTCTGACCAAGAGAGACAAGTTACATGGGCCAAGGGATGTCTTTAGTTCAACAGGTTGGAGCACATCAATTAATCTCTAGAAAGATTCTAAGCTTCACCAGATTTTGCTATGGCGTTCCATCAAACATACGGCTCACTGCTTCAACTCTCCATGTCACAACTCATCTTGGGTAAGTTCATTGTTTCAAATAACGATATGACCTCTTTCAGGACACATTTCAGATTTCAACCATAGGTCTTTCACCAAATTTTAATTCTCAGACATCCCATGTAAAAGGAGTGTCTCTTTACTGGTAACATTTTCAATAATACCCAGAACACTGACAAGCTGGGACATGTTCAGAGAAGAGCGATCCAACTGACCAAAAGTCTGGAAACCAGGCCTTATGAGGAATGGCCAAGGGTGTTGGGTATGTTCAGCTTGGAGAAAAGAAGACTGAGGCCATTTCCGCATTAAACTGTTATAGTGCTATTATTCCACTTTCCACATCCCATGGAATTCTGGGGTTTGTAGTTTCCTGAGGCCAAAGAGCTCTCTGGCTGAGAATTCTAAAGGCCCCTCCTTAAACTGCAAAGCCCAGGATGCCACAGGAGGTTAAAAGTGGAATAATAGCATTATAACAGTGTAGTGTGGAAATGGCCTGAGAGGTGACATGGTAGCCATGTTTAAATATCTGAAAGGATACCATGTAGAATATGGTGCAAGTTTGTTTTCTGTTGCTTCACAGGCTAGAACATCAACCAGTATGTTCAAATTACAACACAAGAGATTCCATGGAAACACTAGGAAGAATTTATTTACCGTAAGCTCTGTTCAACAGTGGAATAGACTGTGTTGGGATGGCAGACTCACCTTCTTTGAAGTCTTTAAAAAGAGGTTGCATGGGCATAGTTGGGTATTCCTTCATGATCGAGGTCGCACTAATGGTTCTCACCACCCTTCCACCTTTAAGAGTCTATGATTCTATTCCCTCTGTTGCTTCCTGAAGATCCTTTTCTCCACAATAGATCAGAAATTTAAAACCAGGAAACAGTCTGGGAGTATAGGTACTCCCAAAGCCATACCTTGGCCAGTTCTGGTATACTGTAATATTTATCTGAGTTACTTCATCTTTCTTTGTAGTTAGCCACTGCAAATACCAATTTGTATGAGGTGAGTTGCAGACCGCTTGCTAATACTTAACCAGTTGCCAAAAATAAAAAATACAAAAAAAATTAAAAAGAGAGAAAACACACATCCGTGTGGGCAGGCAAGCGGCAGTTGTGTTTGTATTTTGGCTCATGCAAATACTTATTGCTTAGAAACAAGATGGTGAACCAACAACCTTTATTCCATGACAGATTTAATTTGAGGGGGCAATTAAAACACACACACACACACACACACACACACGAATACTCATGCTAAAATGGCTCTTCAAGCTGCCAACCCTATCAGGCACTTTTGTACAAAGGTGCCTTTTTAAAATTCTATCAACAAAACAACTTCGGGATCTGCAAGGCCATCTATCGAAATATTTCAGCCTTAAAGAAGAGTGCATTTATTCGGATGCCTCACCCAGGGAACTCAAAACCCCTCATTCAGTCTTACAATCACAGTGTTGAAAGGGATCAGGGTCCAAACCAGTCCAAGGAAAGGAGAGGAAAAGGGGGTGGATCGGCCTGGTGGCCCTATAGTTCCTCTCTCTTGCTCATCCCCTTCACTGGGTGTCTGGTGGGTCATCGGGAGAGGGTTTGTGTGCTGAAGAATTGGACTGTGAGCTATCCCTAGCTTGCCAGGCACTGGTTGGTAGAGGAGGAAGAGGAGGAGGACCAGAGGTAGTTTTTAAAGGGCTGTGTGGCCTGGAGCCACCGAGAGGGAAGGTTCTCAGGTTCTACACTACTCATCCTTAAATATCTGTAAGGGTATAATTTAGAAGATGGAACACGTGTGATTTCTGCTCTTGTAAGGATAAGATGGGTGGAATCAATGGATTAGGACTGCAGTACAAGAAAGGAGATCCTGACTAAACATGAGGAAGAGCTTCTTGATGATACAAGCTGTTCAAATATGGAACAGAGTACCATGGAAGGTGAGAACCAGTGTGGTCTAGTGGTCTGAGCACTAGACTATGACCCTGGAGACCAGGTTTTGATTCCCTGCTTGGACATGGAAACCATCCCCACCAGCATCAATGGAAAAAAAAAACACCTCACAATATCCTTGTCTCCCTTTCACAGCAGAATCAATACCTCCTGTAGACCTAACTTCACTTCCCGTTTCCTTACTCAGCTTCACAAATGCATCTGTGGAGCCTTTCCAAGGCAAACGGCACAGAAGGAGGCAAAGACAAAGAAGCATCTTGAAGGCTTTCCTCTTCTCCACTACCCCTACCATCAAAGCAGCACCAAAAGTTTGCATCTTTTAAGTATCTGAAGAGCCCACCGCCTTACATTTGAGAACTCAGAACTTAGTGGCATACTTCCCACTGTCCTGATTATGTCCCAGTTTCTATCTCTTCCTCACACTTTCCCCCTTTGTCTTCCACTAAGCTCAGTTGCTGCAGGCCAAGTTCAAAACGCAGAAAATGTAGTTAACTGAGTGGAAGGAAGAGGAGAGGAAGGGCTATGTCTTGCCTTTCCTAAACTCTGTATATAAATCCCATTTCTGCTTAAAATAGCACTTCAGTGTGTTCTTCTGTATTAATTACATTCATCTACTTGTTGCCTGGCCACATCCTTCTGACCACACTGTGATGTAGCTTGGGCGCACGTGTCCCAGTTTTTATTTGTGAAATGTTGGAGTCCTAAGTGTTTATCAGCAACTTCCATTGAGTGGAAAGCTTCTGCACACAATTGTGGATTCCTAGCAGAACATTTAATGCCAGCAATAGGCAGATGACACCCAACAAAGTACAATCTCAACCAGAGCTAATGTTTTCCAGGGTCGCAGTTAGGGAAGGAAAGGACCTTTTTTTACCTCTTCTTTTTTCCTTTGGGGAGAAAAAAAAATAACCTTCCATATACAACAGGAATTTCAGTTTAGGTTAAAATTCAGAGGAACCTTCAGTATAAAGATGAATTTTTGCAGACCAGGAATACTTCTAATTTGGAACAGAGGCTGGAGAAGTTATTCTGCCTTACAGCTTTCAGGATCCCTCAGCCAGCATGGTTAGTGGTATACTTATTATTATGCAGTACACTTATTATTAACCTGACTCATACCCCTAAAAACAGGGAGTCCAAGAAAGTACTGGGTTCAGTGGGTTCTAAACTTTGGTCCTCCAGCTGGTTTTGGACTTTAGCTCCCAGAATTTCTGGCTATTGGCCAACCTGGCCAGGGCTTCTGGGAGACGAAGTCTAAAACACACGGAAGACCAAAGTTTGGGATCCACTGGGACACATACAGGTCCAAATAAGTGCTAAGAAAGTAATGATCTAGATGCAGAGTTTTGGAAAGTTATCTTTTTGGACTACAACATTCAGAATCCTCTAATCAGCATGGCTACAGCCCATGTTGGCTGGGAGATGTAATCTAAGATGGGAGCTTTTCTGTCTCTAATTTGAAAGGATGCACATTTTATTGGGAGAAAGGGAGTACATGGTCAACATGCCAAACATAAAAAATTTTTCAGCCCTATCGTTCTACAAAAATTACACAGCACTTTTCTTTCAAAGCATCTCAAGCGCCTACTTGCATTATCTTCCAACATTATCTCAGCAACTCTCACACAACAACCAGTATGGTAAGGCAGTATCATTATCTCCACTCATTTTGCTGGTGGCAATGGTTTTTCACTGTTAAAGTGTTCCTGGATTTTCACACCTGTAATTTTAGTTTTTTACCCGCTAATTCTGATTATTATTGGTATTTTAAAATTTTCTGTAATTGGTCTTTCAGAATTCACTGGGATCTGCCATAGGAGCTGCCATTCTTACAGGTGGCCTATGTGTGGGTTTTAAAAGGCCCGCCGAGTTTGCTAGAAAGAGCTGGGGTGGGGAAGGGACGGAAGATTCTAATTCATCTCACCATTCTCTCTTTCCTTCTGCCTCCACTGTGCAAACCATCATGGCTTTAGCATTTTGCCTTCCCCCTAGAACAGCCCTGACCAAAGATGGTCTTCTCCAGATGTATCTGACTACAGTTCCTACCATCTTCCAATCAGCCAGTGGCCATGCTGACTGGGGGTGCTGGGAGTCGGAACCCAATACATCCGGAGGAGTCTTGGTTGGAGAAGGGTGACTTAAAGCATGGATGAGAGCCATCCATTTATTTATTTCCATTAAAGAAAAAGCAAGCTTCTCAGAGACACTGGCTGGGTCGGAGCACATCTGTCCTCTCCTCATGGAGAGGCTGGTATCTAAAGCAGGGGTTTGCTTCCTCTCACACATTTCAGAGACTGCGTGCTTACACTAAGGTTTCTCTCATACTACACAGTCATAGCACTTTGATCTCATACCCTCCAACCTTTCACAGAAGAAAACCTGGACATGCATGGCCAAAGTGACACTCGAGCATGGTCAAGATGGTAGATGTTGTTAATGAGGAAGAACAGACAAGCTAAGAAAAGCTGGAGCAGTGTGCTTTTGCCTCAGCCTACCGGGAAGAGCAAGATTTTGCTCCCTCTTCTCCTCTCAACTTGCTGAGCTGAGTGCAAACTACTTTTGCACTTTGAACTCAGTTTGCAGGAAGTAAGCTCAGGACAAAGGGAGAAAGCGGGAGGAGGAGCGAGAAATTGGGACGTTTGAAACACAGCTGAAAAAAGAGGATTACTGTAATCAGAACTGTCCCTGTCAAATCTGGACAGTTGGAATATATGCGATCCAACTTTAACTGCCATGGCTGCATCCTAAGGAATCTTGGGATTTTTAAATTGCTGAGGCACTACAGCCATCTGACAGAGAATTCTAAATTCCTCACAAAACTAGAAATCCCAAGATTCTACAGGAAGCAGCAATGACAAACTTGTATCAAACTGTGGCCATCCCGCTTGTGAGTGACTTTTGTCCCACAGAACTCACTGGGAGCCACTGAAAGCAGAGCCCACTTCTATCTGTACTCCACTACCCAATTATTTGCACAGCATCAATTATGGATCTGTTTCTTAACTTTAAAAAGAAATGATTTTTGAAGTATGTTTACAAAGAAAAAGATGGCAGAAGGAAAGGAGAATTCAACAGGTTATGACATGGGTAGGTATACACCTTAATAGAAGCCGACCATTGCCTGAATCCTATTGTTAGTCCCAACTAAAGTAGACCCATTCAATCAATGGAATTTACCTATTTGTTCACTCACTATTCAACAACTGATTTAATGGGTTTATTCTCTTTGGGATTAACCAACAAGATTCCTCCCAGTATTTCTAAAAAAAATAAAAAAAATAAAAATAAAAATCCTTATAGCTGGCAAAAATGGGCACTTACCCACAGCTAAAATGGTAGGATCTTCTGACCATTGAACGTTTTATCTTTCTAACCTTGGAAGAAAGATCTTTTAGCAATGATAAAAGCACCTTGTTAACTTCTTGCTTCAACTACAGTAGGATAAGATGCTGAGAATGCATTTCTAGGTGTAAATTTAAGAAGTACATGAATCACGCTGAGGTTGAAAGAACTGTGGCTCAGACAAAGGATATCTTAAAACTCTGTGGCTGATGTGAAGCCGGAACTTCCGAGTTTACACACTTAGCCACTAAGTTCCACCAGGTCTACATTTCCCAAAGGCATCTCCAAATCCTCCCTGCCTGCCATTACAAGAGCAGCAACCTTTCATCAGAGCCTTACAAACCAGGCTCTACATTCCTGGACACATCCTAAAGAGGCAGCATTTATGAACAAGGATTTTTTTTTTAAAAAAAATCCTCTATCAGCATCTCCAAACAAAATCCCACTGATCTGGCATAACGCATATCAAAGTGTTTCTTTTTCTTTGTAAAGACTTTCAAGTCTGAACAGTTTTCCAACAGAGAAACCCTCTTTCGCAGGGCACAACTGAAGGCGTACAACATCAGCAAACAACAACACTAATAACAGAGCTCTAGATCTTCTACATATCCAAAGCTGGAATAGCTCTCTGCTGTGGAGAAACCAGCTATAAGGTACCTATTTTATTCATTTCAAGCCTGGGTTAGGGGGGCAAAATGAGGGCGCTGTCCAAATGAGCATCCTGCCCCATGAAAAGAAATTTTCCTGCAGTCCCCAAATTTCTAGCATTGCAAACTCTGAGAATCATTCATACCTAGAACACATATTTGTTGCATTCACATTCACTTTGCCTGCTCCTTTTTTTTTTTTTTTTTTGATGCTTAGAGCCAGTGTGGTTTGAATGTTAGACTACAACCCTGGAGATCGGGGTTCAATTCCCCACTCGTCCATGGGAAACCCACTGGGTGACCTTGAGTGTGTCACACACTCTCAGCCCCAAAAAACACTGCCATAAGTTGGAAATTACTTGAAGGCACACAGCAACAACAACGAACTGTATTTCTCAATGCTCAGCTGAAGTTTCAAGTTACTGCAATGCTAGACATTCGGAGGCAGAACAAAAATTTCACTGGGGGGCCAAACTTCTTATTGCGGGGAGCATATCCTCATTTTGCTTCTCCCTCCCCATAACTACACCTCCTGGTATAGCCATGAGTGTCCTTTCACTATGAAAGGTGCTAAAGAGACCAACGTGGCAAGGCACACATTACTGACGTGATGCACAATGCATTCTGGAAAGAAGGGGAAGAAATTCCGGCTACCAGTCCCGGAAGTGGAATTTTCCACCCGCTTGTTGGACAGACCAGCCATGACAGGACAACGCAGCTGAAGACTCCACATTACAATCACGAAACCAGAGGAAGGGGTGAAAGAGAAGCAGAAGTCACCGCAGAAAAAGAAAGCACGGCTGGTGAAACATCACCCTTGAAGTGCCGTTGAGCACTATGACCTTTATTTTTAGAGTTAAAAAAAAATTACAGACAAGAGAATCATGGGGATCGCCCACAATAGGACTCTTAAGCTCTCTGTTCACGTACACAATTGTATCACTTTGATGCCACTTGTACCACTGTGGCCCTATCTTGTGGAATCCTGGGACTGGTAGTCTGGTGGGCTATTTAGAATTCTCTGCCTCTGAAACTACAAATCCCAGGATTCCATGGGATGCAACCGTGGCAATTCAGGTGGTATCAAAGTGCTATAATTGTGTAGTGTGAAAGAGATCTGAAGTTTAGGGGAAGCAGGTGACAGAAAGAGAGAAACGACACAGAGATAACAATTTAAAGTAATCGCCTTAGTTTTTGAAGACAAAATATGTGTCTATGAGATATAGTCAGTATTGCTGTCAGGTAATTTTAAATTTCTTACTTAATGGTCCTATCCTACCCTCCCACCTGGAACTCTTTAGAAATGCATTGCCATTTCACTTACTTCCGCACATAGCAGGCCAGTTCTTTCAGGGGGTCTTCTTCCTGTGCGGCATCCCAGGCAACTCCCCCAAAGTCCTGCCCCTACGGTTCCATCAGATGCACTTGACAGGGGGAGCCACGAAGAGAAGACTGCGCATACGGAGAGCCCATAATCCAAACGACAGAAGGAGTTGCAGGCTGCAGCCACGCCACACCCAGGGGTTGATTTGCATGTTCTCTTTAGAATGAAAGCAAAGTTCAGGTCGCAATCAGGATGAGAGGGTACCTTAAAAAAACAAAAACCACAACGCTGGTTAGACTCCTGTCCTTGCGCAGGGTGTGGGTAAGATGAAAGCAACCTCTGAAAAGGGAACAAGGGTACAGGAATTTACCCTCCTGACAAAACTTTGAAGTCTTCTTCATGCATGGTTGCTACAATCTGAATTGCAGGAGGAGGAAGTTCTAACACAGCGCCCTTGCCTTTCTTGTCAGCTGAGCACCTTCTCTGAATCAAAAACATAACAACAAACCAACGCAGCACCCATTGCCCTGGGTGGATTTATCGTGAGCGTGTGGGGGGGGGGGCAGTGCCGGGACATGAACTCCCTTTAAACACAGCCAAGACAAGGAACTCAAAACAAGAAGTCATTTGGCTTTTGCCTGTTTTTAAAGGAGCCGTGTCAGCAAGAGACAGGTTTGCAATCATACTTAGTACTTACTGCTAATTACTCAGTAATTAGTTTTAGTACTTCTTGGTACTTATTTAATAGTTCTTATTGTTATTACTTAGTATTATTAGCATTACTCATCAGGAAGAACACACAAATGAGGAGGTTTGTTCTTGCTGCTCTTGGCATTTGTTGCTTTCCAAAGCCTTTTGCAAAACCATCCGCAGCATTACTTAAACTGGAAAGATGAGGAACTGCTGGTATTAATAAGGCTTAAGCAACGTGGCCGCTGTTATTGTTGTATTCCTTCAAGACATTCCCGACTTATGGTGATCCTAAGGCAAACCTGTTATGGGGTTTTTCGGGGCTGAGAGTATGTGACGCACCCAAGGTCATCCAGTGGGCTTCCATGGCCAAGCAGGTAAAAACTGCCAAAACTAAAGAATTTCCTTATGGCTGAGGTGTTTTTTAAAAAAAGTGTGCCGAATTCGTAAATTTTTAAAAAGATTTAATATTTACTAGTTTTAGTAGGAGATTCAAACAAGCTAATCCACAGCTACAGAAAAAAGAACAAGAGGAAAAGAAACAAATTATACATAAACAATGTATATGTGTAATTAAAACTAAAACTAAACTGAACTGAACTGAACTAAACTAAGACTAGAACATAATAACACAATACATTACGGAAAGACTTATCTGCTACACTAAAAACATCCTAGCCTCTTGGCAAACTTACTTCATAAAAGAAGACTAAGAAATACAATAACGGAAACTAGAATTGGGGAAAGAAAAACTACAAAGCAAGAGGAGATAAAACGGCCTTTTTTCAATTTCTATGTAAAGTTGTTGAGTAACATCTCCTCAATTAAAAATCAGAGGGAAAGTGAAGATTACTTAGAAAAAAATAATAAAATGAGATTTACAGAAGAACAAAAAATGGCATTAAACACACCAATATCCATGATGGAGATAGTAGAAGTTATCAGAAACATGAAAAATGGTAAATCTCCTGGACCTGATGGCTTTACAGCAGAATACTACAAAACTTTGGAACATGAACTCTCAATTCCATTACAAAAGACAATGAATGAGATAAGAAAAGAAGGTATATCAAATACATGGAAGGAAGCTAACGTAGTTTTAATACCTAAAGAAGGAAGAGACTCAACTGACGTCAGGAATTACAGAACTATCTCACTTTTAAATACAGACTACAAGATATTTGCTGCTATTTTAGCTAAGAGACTTAAAAAGATTCTTCAAGATAACATATATGAAGATCAGAATGGATTTCTACCGAAGAGAACAATGTGAGATAACATCAGTACAGTATTAAATATAATCGAATACTATGAAAGACATAATGAAAAGAAATTAACTATGGTGTTTGTCGACGCGGAAAAGGCTTTTGATATGGTTAATTGGGCATTTATGAAGATGGTTATTAAACAGGCACAAGCAGGAGAAAAATTCATTTCTTGGATTGAAACAATTTATAGTCACCAAATGGCGAGACTGATTATTAATGGAGAGAGAACAAAACAGATTGAACTTCATAGAGGAACAAGACAGGGCTGTCCGTTGTCGCCTTTGTTATTTATAATGACACTGGAAATTCTTAATAATATCATACGGGAAGAAATTACAATAAGAGGAGTCCAGATAAAGAAATATCAGTATAAGCTTAAAGCATTTGTGGACAACCTGGTTTTGTTTCTAGAGGATCCTCTCAGCAGTATACAAGGATTGATGAATATTATTCAGGAGTATGGAGATTACTCAGGATTTAAGATAAACAAGGATAAGACAGTTTTCATAACAAAAAACGTGAGAGATAAAGAAGATATGGAGTTCAAACAGATAACGGGATTTAATAAAGGACAGAAAGCAAAATACCTGGGAGTTTGGATTTCCAAGAGAAACAATGAGCTTTTTCAAAATAACTATGAGAAAAAATGGAAAGAGATATCTAAAGACTTAGAGAAATGGACTCAAATGCGATTATCTATGCTGGGAAGAATGTCTGTTATAAAAATGAATGTACTACCAAAGATGAATTATCTTTTTCAAAATATTCCTATAATCACAAATGCTAAGCCTTTCATACAATGGAAAAGAGATATAACTAATTTCATATGGAAAGGCAAAAAAACAAGAATAAAATGGAAAGTCTTGACTGACATACCAAGAGGAGGAGGTTTCGGATTACCGGACTTACACGTATACTTTAAGGCTGTGGTATTCACTTGGATAAAGGACTGGATGGATTTACAAAATACGAGAATGCTGGCTTTAGAGGGAGCAGATTTAAGGATGGGGTGGCATACCTACATGTTCTATGGAAAAGCGACAATTGATAAAGATTTTATGCATCACTTTGTAAGGAAATCATTATATAAAATATGGAATGATTATAAGAATAAGAACATTAGGCAGCTACCCACTTGGGTCTGCCCTCAAGAAGCTTTTTTTGGAAGATGGTCAGATATGAAAATTTGGAAAAATGGTTGCGATATGAAGATATATTGGAAAAAACAAATACGAACACTACAAATGTTTTTAAGATGAAATCAAGAGAGAAATTGGAAATTGAAGGCATAAAGTTAAGCTGGTTTCCCTACAGACAATTATCAGAAAGATTTCAGATAGACGTGAAAATTCAAAGAATAGAACAGAAAGAACAAGAGAATCTGTTGAAGCTTTTACGAGAAAATCCACCTCATTTACTTTCACATTTATATCAAGAGATATTACAACAACAATGTGAGGAGGAGACAATTAAAATAGCAATGATACAATGGGCACAGAACATTGGACATCCAATTCAGTTGGAATGGTGGGAACAAAGTTGGCAACGAACAGAGATTCACGGTAGCTCAGAACCTTAAAGAAAACTACTGTACGTTATTTCATAGAAGGTACATGACATCCGGAAAATTAAAGATAATTTATAAGACGGGTACAGGTCAACGTTGGAAGTGTCAAAAGACTGCAGGCATACTATTTCATATGTGGTAGACATATTCTAAAGCAAAAATGTATTGGAATGAAATTCATAAGATAATATGTCGTGTATTGCAGGTTCAAATTGACAAGACTCCTGAAATGTACTTGTTAAATATGACACATATGTTAGAGGGAGCTGCGGTAAAGAAATATTGGAGAATAATACTGTATATGGTCTCGACTGTCCGTATTGAATTTGCAAGGCTTTGGAAAAGTGATATAACACCAACGACAGAACAATGGTGGGCAACTTTTATTGAAAATAGAAATGCAGATATTGCTTCACAGAGATTAAAAGGGAAATCAGATGATGATATCTGTAAAGAACGGCAGATGATTTCGGAAGCGAGAGGGGTCTTGACAGGGAATAATACATAATTCATGGTATTAAAGGTTCTTACAAGATAAAATTCAGAGAAATATCATGGAACAAGTAAAGTTGAGTAGAAAAACAGGAACTAACGAATTAAGTAGATAATACTAACAATTTATTGTGACGCATTGATAACAGTTCAAAGGAATGATAAAGACTGTAACCCAGAGAGGAAGGAAGACAGTTGTAATACGACAATTGAGAATACAATGATAATTGTTTGTTTTATATGTTGGAACTTTAATAAAATTACTTAAAAAAAAACCATCCTAGCTACAGTAACACACAGCTGAACTCTGTGGCCCCCATAACAACTGTAAAGAAAAAGAAAAATTTCAATTTGTAATTATTTTCTGAATAAAGTGTACTTTTCACTTGCGAAACAGGCTAATTTTCATGCCAAACCAAGTTATATATAATGTATTTTAGGTTCTAAAGTAATAAAGTGACTTTCAACCTGTTAAGAGTTCTAAAAAAGCATCTTTCAGTTACCCCCCCTTTTCTGTTTTTTTTCACCAGAAATAATCCAGGGGACAAAATGCCCCCCTCCCAGCTTCCAGATTGCCAGAAATTTTACGGCTCTAGCGGTGACCTTTTAAGGCAATCATGTCATGGAGTTTTCTGGGCCTGAGTGTGTGTGATGTGCCAAAGCTCATCTAGTGGGTTTCCGCAGCCAAGCAGGGAAGACTGTGCATATGGAGAACACATAATCCAAGCACTGTTATAGTGCTATTATTCCACTTTCAACATCCTGTGGAATCCTGGAGTTTGTAGTTTACTGAGGCCAAAGAGCTCTTTCTAAATGCCCCTCCCTAAACTACCAACCCCAGGATTCCATAGGATGTTGAAAGTGAAATAATAGCACTATAACAGCATAGTGTGGAAATGGCTCTGGTCTCCAGGACCATAGCCTAATGTTCAGTTCACTATACCACACTGGCTCTTGTGTCCTTAGTGTAGTGTAATTTAATCAGAATTAAAGTGCTAATCTATACAGTCAAGCACTAACGATGGGCTTTCTGGACCTTGCAATACCCAATGCTTTAAGTATTTTTGTGTGGGAGGTGAGATCTAACTCCTCCAACATGAGAGCACCACCTCTGGGATGCTCAAAATTATTTCTGGAATATCCAGAAGTGAGCAAACTCCACAACTTAATTATACACCATACAAGAAACCCATTTAATTGTTTCAAATGAATAGCCTTTGTTACAATGAACAACTTGCTTTGTTCTCTCATTAGGAGGAGGGGAAATCAGCTGTGTCTAATTGGGCTGATTGTAAACCTTGAATTGTTGAATAGACACTACCAGCACTGACCTGCTTATGCTTCCCTTCCCCTAGAAACAGGGCAGCCCTTCCACACTCCATTAAGTAGCTACAATTAAAAATGTCCTTGCCCATCTTCTGTCAATAAGAGGTATGAATTCCCCTAGCCAAGATGTCACATACCCCCAGAGTATTCCATAGCAGTGGAAAGTCACCCATAGGTATGAAACTAGAGACAGAACATGTCTTGATTGAAATCTACCTTACTGTGCTTTTATTGTTAATCACAGAATCACAGAGTTGAAAGAGACCACAGGAGCCATCCAGTCCAACCCCATTCTGCCATGCAGGAACCCACATCGAAGCATTCCCAACAGATAGCCATCCAGCCTCTGCTTAAAAACCTCCAGAGACGAAGCCTCCACCACATTCCCAGGCAGCATATTCTACTGCCGGACAGCTCTGACCATCAGGAAGTTCTGAGGTTCAGGTGGAATCTCCTTTCCTGCAGCTTGAATTCATTGCTCCTTGTCCTAGTCTCTGGAGCAGTGGAAAACAAACCCACTCCCTCTTCGACATGACATCCCTTCATATATTTAAGCATGGCTATCATGTCCCCTCTTAACCTTCTCTTCTGCAAACTAAACATCCCCAGCTCCCTAAGACGCTCCTCATAGGGCATCGCTTCCTGACCCTTCACCATTTTGGTTGCCCTCCTGTGAACACACTCCAGCTTGTCGATATCCTTCTTGAAATGAGGTGCCCAGAACTGGACACAGTATTCCAGATGAGGTCTAACCAAAGCAGAATAGAGTGGCACCATTACCTCCCTTGATCGAGACACCATACTCCTATTCACCCAGTTGATGGGATGGCCATCTCTTTTTTATTGCTCTTTTTGTATAAGCAGACAAAGTTATTCACATCCCTGGCTACAAAACTACAAGAGCACTCAATTATTTAAGTAACAGTCATATGTGTTGGGAGAACCCCTACAGCTGAATTCTATACACACCTATTCAAACTTATATCCCATCAAGTTCAACGGGATGTACTGCCCAGGAAATGAAATAGATTGTGGTTTGACAACTTTGGCCCAAACCAGGAGTGGGAATTATGAAGTACAATTGCCGTCAGCCCTAGCCAGCACAGCCAATGGTGAGGCACACTGGGAGTTGCAAATGAATTATCTGCAGGGGTACACAATTCCCACCCTTGGTTTAAATCTGAATGCTAGTTCCAACTATAGAAGATCTATCAAATCGCATGCTGAATTGTTAAGACAACACTTACATAAATCCCATTGACTCAACAGCCTAGTCTAGTTGGGACTAGCAACTGCTTTGAGACCCAAATCTCCAATTAGGCATGTCTGTGCAAAAATATGTTTGACTCAGTCCTACAGGACTTGCTTCCAGTCAGTAGCTGGAAAAGAGATTTTTTAAAAAAATAATAGTAATAGCACAACAAACACAAGAAACTGCTGAGGAACAACAAGAAATAATGTAATACATAACATCAGTTAAATGAACATATTGAAATCCATCCGTAAATACTTTAAAAATCATAATATCAAAATAATCTGGATAAACTTGCTGGAAAAGATTGGCCTTGACTGCTGATATGAACTCAGGCAGTGCCTCGAGCTGATGAATGTCTTTAGTAGGTCAATTCCACAATCTGGGGGTGGCCAAAGAAAATGTCCTCTGGGTAACGTTCAGCCTAGTTTGGGCTGGCGGAAGTAGATGTCTCCCGGAGGACCTGAGTGTACAGGGTGGATTACGCAAGAGAAAACAATTGTATAGGTAAGCTGGACCCAAACCATGTGGGGTTTTAGAGGCAATAACCAATACTTTGTACTTTGTCCTGAAACTACAACTAACAGAATCCTCCAGCCAGCATAAACTTTTCAGACTTTGCTACAAAGTGCACTTAAGGAAAGAGCACGTTATATACTAACGTTAGCAAATGTGCTTGGTTTTTTACACAATGTTTGCAGGCTATGAATTCTGTCTTTGGGACAGGATTTGGCAGAGAGTTTTAACACGGGGGGGGAGCATCCAGACGCACTCGAGCAGGATTGAGAGAACCTGAACGCATAAATGTAAACATTTTGATAAGAGAGCACTTTTTCCTTTTCACATTAACAGGCGCGAACTATATTAAACACTTAAATTTAATAGCGTTTGCATGATTAACGATGTATGCAAATTACAGTAGCTGGCTCTAAAATCAAATTAATATAAGGTGTTAAGCCTCGACAGTTTGAAAGTCGACTGTTCCCTGTAGACCCATCCCAAATTCTTTCACTGCAATTTGAGGATTATAAGGATGAAATGCTAATACGTGGTGTTGAGACACTGCCGCACAGTCAAACTCTCCGCTCCTCCCCCGAGGGCCCTGTTTTGCATTTCAAAACCTATTACCACCACTCGTTCTGCAGCTATTTTGGTTCGGCCCATTGACATGCATTCCCACCCCATCACTGCAACAGTTCTGGCACTGGGCAAAGTCTTCCATGAAAAGAACCGTCACAACCGGGTTCCCAGCAAAGAGCGCCATTTTAGGATTCGGTGAAAAAAATCACAAAACAGAGTGGGTATGTGTTGGGGAGACAGACAGAGCTGGCTCCAGCTCTGTGGAAATCTTCATTTTTTTTACTTAATAACTGCCAAATAGCAACAGAAAAAGAGCATGGAATACGATGTGTAAAGAGTAATGTGTTGCCTTATTCCAGAGTTGGGCAACGACACGGACACCAGGGGCCAACAGTCCACCTGTCAATCCCCCAGGGGGCCCATACTCTCCCTGACAGTGCTCCCAAATATCTCCATCTTTTTCAGAGTCCATCCCAAACTGGTGACAGGAAGTGATGCCACGCCATTTCCTGTCAACATTTTGAGAAGGCCTATGACCAGCATAGAAGCATCTGGGGCTTCTGGTGGGGCTGGAATGTGTTTTTATGCATTTGTGGTGGTGTCCTGCATGGTTTTCGTATTTTCAAAACTGTCCACAATTTTTTAAATGAAGAGACACGGGGGGATTTAATGAGCTCTTTTAGGGGGCTTTGGGGGCCACAAAATAGGAGCCTTGCATCCCACAAAATAAGGCCCCAGGCTCCTCATGGCCCACACACCACACTTTCCCAACCCCTGCAATAGATCGAAGGTCCATTTAATCCAGCAACCTGCTTCTGTAGCAGTTGACAACTGGATGACTCTGGGAAGGAACAATGCTGTCCCCAAATAGGAACAACAACCTGTGCTAAAAGGACCCTGAACATGCAATTGATGCAATGAGGGATCACACAAAGGGTTACCCGGCAGTAGTTTTTTCACTGCTCTCCTCCTTGGATCTGGAGGAAAGGCATAGGCAGAAGGGAAAAATCAACCCACATAGTTCACTGGATGACTTGCTCAATCAGGAAGTGATTCTGACATTCAAATATTTAATAATAAGATCTAAAAGCCTTCTCTCTGTGTTCCATTAATTAGGATATCTCTGATCTGTACCAACAACCCAGTTGGAGATTATTAGAATTTTTTTAAACAACTTGTATATGCAGGTTATCCCTAATGGATGGCTCATCAGATGTAACAGGTAATTTTTGGCTTCGACCACTGAACCACCATATTGCGTCTGGCGCCTAGTGTTCTAGCCCAGACACTTGTTTACAACTGTCTTCAGTTTATGGGACCTCAAGGGTCTAGAGGGAAAAAAAAGGCAAACCTACAAACCTGAAGGCAGTCTGCATCTGGGCTAGAAAGTGTGATCTGTTGCAATAAGCAGGTTTCTGCATGTGAACCATCAAGCTGCCTGAGCCCAGAAATCTGCTAAATGGGGGTACAAGCAAGGACTACATAAAGAAAGTGGGTACCTCCCTTCAGTACAGCTGTGGGCAGTCACAGTCCTGTCCTATTCACAGGAAAACTGCAAAATGCACATGGCATAAGAGAAAAGCACATCTATCCAGAGCTGCATACGTACCTCTGTTCTGTGGTGAGGAAGAAAAAGTACAGAAAGTAACACCAGGTGCACTATTCTTTGCTTGAAAGAATCTTTGTTTCCTTTTCGAAAGCAAGTTTCTAGTGCTTATGAGTGCAAATATACGCACAAAAGGAAATGCTTCCTATAATCTCAGATACTCCAAAAGAACTATGGCAGGTATGTATAGGTGTGTGCTTCAGTATTCTACGTAACTACTAAAGATAACCATAACAAAAAGGTAACTATAGTAGTTGTTACAGTTCAGGTTCCTTACAATTCCAGATCTTTTATAGCAAAAATATAAGATTTTTCAAAATAGTAACAACTTCAGTTCTTAATTGCACGCTGAGTAAAGTGTACTTTTCATACATTGAACATGATAATTCTATGCCACACCAGGGGTAGGGGGTGAGAGAGGTTCTACCTGTAAAAGGAGTTGCTACTACTTTTTTTCCCATCCCACCCCCCAAAAAGGAATGCAATTGGCCCTTCACATTCACTGGGGTTAGGGGTTCAGGACCCCCCACAAGAGTGGAAAAACTGGAAATATCAAAATGTGTGTTTCTGTCTGTGGCTAGGAGGCCAAGACATGTAGGGAACAGCGGGCACCCAGGGTCCAAACTAGATCAGGGAATGGAGAGAGAAAGCAGTGGGTTGACATGGGTGACCCTATACTTCCTCTACCTCACTCATCTCCTTTTTGGGTGGGTGGAGGGTATCAGGGGAAGATTCATGGTGCTGAAAATCAGGGTGCAAGCTAGCTCTAACTGGCCAGGCAGTGACTGGTGGAAGAGGAGGAGGACTGGAAGTGGGTTTTTAAAGGGCTTTGCAGCCTGATCCGAGCCACCAAGAAGGAAGGTTCCCCTGGAAAAGAAGAACTGAGGTGGGAGGGCAGAGATTGGAGAAACTTGCAAATAAACAAATCCGTGAATGTTAAACCCATGAATGTGGAAGGCCAACTGTATAGCTGCTGGACTCTTTTGTGTGACTAGCAAAACCTGAACCTGTTATGCCGACACAAAAAAAGCATATAGAGTGAGTCATACACAAAAGAAAAGGGCCTGAAAATCCGTTTAGTCCATTTCAAGGTGTAGAAATCCAGCTTTCCTTGGCAGACAATCTAGACTTGCCTGCGTGTTGTAGAACATTAATATTTTTAGCACAAGGTACAAACATCTCTGCAAATAGGCCTGGGAACACATGGCAGCTACTAGAACAGATTATTTTGCAAACAGGCTTTTTTGACAGCTGAGCTCCTCCAAACCCCCTTTCTGAGAACAAATGAGTCACCACTACTGTTTGAAATGAAAGCGTCTCTTTCTAAGTGTGCCTTGTTAAAATAAATGTTTTCATTTATTTATTTATTTATTTAATTTTAACACCCACGTACGTGTGTGCTTGTGTAAAAGTTACAGCATGGTCAAATAAAGAGTTCTGAGATGAATATGGGAACAGTCTTGCTACTTGAGCATCAAAAAACAGTGATAACATGAACAGTTTTCACTTCAACCGAGGGTGATTCATCGTCTATCTGCAGCACTTTTTGGAGCACAGCGTTGGGACTATAAACAGATTAACGCCTCAAAGTCTGCAGTGGTGTTGGTTAGGTAATTTAGACTCTAATCTAAATAGTCTAAGTAAGTCAAACGGGATTACTCCCCAACCATGATTCGGGCTAGCGCAATGACACCCCCAAAGCCTCTGACTTTTTGTTGTTCCTGAAATAGTGGCATATGTGAAAAGTTCCACCACACACATAAAATCTGTGTACAAATAGAATCACATTTTGGAGAGGCTTATCAGAGGATCATTCTGCTTGTCAACAAAGCACTGTGTTATTGTTGATTTTTTTTTTTAAAGAAGCAGTATTTTTTCACTGGCATTACTACCACAACAGCAAATTCACAGGAAGGATTTTTAGGGGGCACGGAGGGTAAAACCTGCACGGGAGGGTGCACGTGGCCAGGGGTTTCTTCCACTGCTTTAGACCATCGGTGAGCAACTGTGTGTGTGTGGGGGGGTCAGGGAGCATCTTCTTCCCCAGACCCTCCCGTGGCCATATGCTCCCCCCAAAGCAGGCCCAAATACCTCAATTTCCCTCTGTAGTCCCTCTCAAAATGGTGACAGGAAGTGACATCACATCACTTGCTATTGCCTTCCTCTAAAGCTTACTGCCAGTGTAATATACTGGTCTGAGCATTCGATTACGACCCTGGAGACCAAGGATTCTATATCTCGCTCAGCCATGGAAACCCGCTGGGTGACCTTGGGCACATCACACACTCTCAGCCCCAGAAAAACCCTGTGATACATTCACCTTAGGGTCACCATAAATCAGAAACAACTTGAAGGCACATACAACAACAAAAACTCAATAGAAGACAATAGGAAAAGAGGAAGACTGAACTATAGGTGGATAGACACAATGAAGAAATTCGTGACCCTGAGCTTTTCAAGAACTGATGGGAGCTGTTAATGGCAGGCTGATCTGGAGATCTCTCATTCACAGGGCTGCCATAAATAGAAGTCAGCATGACAACAACTGACAGCAACAACGACAAAGAATATAGTGATGTACAGCGTAGCATTACACCACCAGTTCCATCAAGTTCAGTATTTTTACTGACCACTTAATTTACATCCCAACTTTCTCCTAATAAGGGACCCATAGTTAAAAGAAAATAGCTGAAATGATACGTAGTACAAAAGATTAAAAAGCATTAAATAATAATCCCAATTAAAACATTAATTTAAAACGATGAAAAACATGTTCAACTTGTTCAAATAGAGCGTGTTCAACATGTTCAAAAAGAGCACACCTTGGAACGTCCTTCTGCCCAACCAGTTAAAGGCTGAAAGCTGATCTAAGTAAGAAGGTCTTTGCATTCTGGCAAAAGAGAGCAGAGGGGGGCCAACCAATCCGATCTGGGAAAGGACTGATGCAGCAGCTAAAAAAGCCGACACAAGTATAGGCTGCATCGATAGAAGTATAGAGTCTAGGTCAAAGAAAGTAACAGTACCACTCTATTCTGCTTTGGTCAGATCCCACCTGGAATACTGGGTCCAGTTCTGGGCACCACAGTTCAGGAAGGATATTGAGAAGCTGGAACATGTCCAGAGGAGGGTGACCAAAATGGTAGAAGGCCTGGAAACATTGCCCTATGAGGAACAGCTGAGGGAGCTGGGGATGTTCAGCCTGAGGAAGAGAAGGTTGAGAGATGACATGACAGCCATGTTCAAATATGTAAAAACATGTCATATGGAAGATGGGGTAAGCTTGGCTTTTTTGCTGCTCCAGAGACTAGGACATGGAGCAATAGCTTCAAACAACGGGAAAAGAGATTCCACCTAAACACTAGGAAGGACTTCCTGATGGTAAAAGCAGTTTTACAGTGGAATATGCTGCCTTAGAATGTGGTGGTATCTCCTTCTTTGGAGGTTTTTGAACAGAGGCTGGATGGCCATCTGTCATAAGTGCCTTGGTTGTATATGCCTATATGGCGGAATGGACTAGACGGCCCCTGTGGTCTTTTCTAAACTCTATGATTCTATGGTTCTATGATTATGATTCTATGAGTTCCACAGCCTAGGAGGAACTACCAAGAAGTCTGTCCTCCCTGTCTTCCCCAGATGAGCCTATGGGGTGGTAGGATAGAGAGAAAACCTTCACCTGAAAATTTAAGACTCAGGCAGACTCTTAAGGGAAGACAGAGGCTTTCAGATAGTTTAGACATAAGCTTTACGGGCTTTATAGGCTCAACAAGGAAACATGTGCTCGTTATAACAACCCTGGTCAACAATCTAGCCACAGCATCACAGTAATCTAAATGGGTTGTAATCAAGGCATGTGTCACTGTGGCCACATCTGACTCTTCCAGGAACAGGCACAGCTAACGCACTGCTCTTGGACACTGCTGAAACTGGGCCTCCAGGTTCAGGGTCTGATTCCAAGGGTTCATCCAAGCCACGAAAGTGAGATTTCAGAAGACTGTAATGTTATGCAGCACACGCTGAATCCCTATTCCCTGACCTACCTTCTGATTGACTGAGACTGTGTTTGGTTCAAGTTTCAATTTGTTTGCCCTCATCCAGTCCATTATTGACAACAGTCAGGCTGAGACTGCCTGTGTACCAGCCTACATAGCACCTGACTATGGAAACAGCCATCAAGGATGCCCCCAAAGAGTGCAGCTCCTGATGGAGTGTAACTGTGTACTGAGCAACGTTGGTATGACTCTGATGCCAATGCCAGCGGGACGGTGAATCTGCTCCACATTTCAATCCAGACCTGAAAGGAATTTTCCAAGGGGCTAAAGCCTAGCTCAAAATAGGTTCAGCACCTTGGACAGCCCCTTAAAATTTGGAGTTAAAACCAGGAGTGGATACACTGCCCGATGAACACTGGAGCCACCAGCCAAAACAGCACCGTGGTAAATCTTGATAGAAGGCATTTCGCAGGATGGTCCCCATAGCCACAAATCACCAAGGAGAGACTTCTTTGATTCAGCTTTTTCATTTCCACCAGGGACAGGTCTTTAACATTAAAAACAGTTAAAGATTTTCTAAAGTCTGGCTCCATCATTAAGCAAAATGGAAGCATCTGTCAAGAGGTCAGAAGAAGACTAAGACTGGGAAAGGTAACCATGAAGGAACTAGATAAGATCCTCAAGTGTAAAGATCTACCATCAAATACCAAAGTCAGCATCATCCATGTCACAGTACAAGCTGGGTATCCTTTGTGCAAAATGCCTGGGACCAGAACTGTTTCGTCCTTTTTTTTTTTTAATTTTGGAATACCAGTTTTTGCACATACATAAAATACAGCACTGTATAGGAGATCGATTCAGCTTGCAAAGGAACAAGCAGGAGCTCTACAGTCGCTGCCTCAAAGGTGGAAGCAGGGAGCTGGCAGGCTCCCCGGAGATCTTCTGTATAGTACTGTTGTTTTTTTTCCCAATACAGATATCAGGTCCCTCATATCCTCAGTCTCTCAGGTCCTCAGTCTCTTTCCAGCTTCGCATTTGATATTGAATACAACTAGCAATGAACGAGATGTGACAGTGGGAAGAGATAAGAGGATCTGTGAAATGGCAAGAGTCATGGATTTGTGCCGAGCACTACACTTGGATTCCTGATATTTCACAGATCTTCGGATCTCTCTCCAGCCGCACATATCATTCTTTCACTAACTGTGTTGTATATGAGACATGTGGCTGGAGAGAGACTGAGGATCTGAGAGATGAGCTGCTGCCTTGAAGGCAGAAGTGGATGGCTGGTGGTGAAAAGTTTCAGTTTTTGGATTTTGGATTTCTGGATTAGGGGTACTAAACCTGTATTTCTAATTTTTATGTGTGGTTTGTGAAACGTGGGCAGTGAAAGGAAGAAAAATCAACTCATTCAAAATGTGGTGCTAGAAGGGAGTTCTATGGTTACCATGAGCTACGCAAAAGACAAATAAATGCGTCCACGAAGAAATTCAGCCTGAACTCTCACTAGAAACCAAAATGTCTAAACTGAGGCTATCATACTTTGGGTTTATCATGAGCTGACGTGACTTATTGGAAATGACAGAAATGCTTGGTGAAGTTGAAAGCAGTAAGGAAGACCCTACTACAAGTGGAGTGACTCAATCAAGGGAGCCATGGCCATTCTAAGTTTGCAAGACCTCACCAGGGCTTTTGATAACCAGGGGTCATGGAAGTTCCTTTTTCATAGGGTGACCATAAGTCAAAGCTATAACAAGAACAACAAACTGCCACTTTGGCATATCAAGCGTTTGCAGAGATCTGCCGCTTTCTTTGAAAATGCCTGTGGAATCCTTAAGTATCTCTTGTAACGCAGCAAAAGGGAAAGAGACAGAAGAATTTTCAACTAGGTCATGCAGTTCTGCATGCCGCGTAACATACGAACACCATTGCTGGAACCTACTCAAGCAGCATCACTGAGCAGCAAACACACACACACACACACAAACACACGTTTTGACACCCATGGACACATACTGGGACTGAAATTCCAATGAAAACCACCACCAAAGCAGGGCCGGGAAGCCTTCCTGACAAAGCTGGTGTTCCCAACTAACGACAAACAGAGGAGATGGAAACACAGCGCACATGACAACTCTATCAAGGCCTCCGTTGCCATGGAAACTCGCCCTCTGCAAGCGAAGCAAAGTACTCCACAGCTAAACTATCTGCACACTTCTGCACCCGTATGTTTGAAGGAACAGGAATTCACAAACCCAAAAACACTCTCCTCTTTTAACGTAGACACACACACACACACACACACACACACACTCTGCTGGAGTTTTGGCAATTCAGCGATAAGAATCCAAGAGAGACTATGACGGTTTAGGGCAGAGCTTCCCAAACTTTTCATGTTGGTGACACAATTTTTTCAGACATGTGTCATTCCGCGATGCGGTAATTCAGTTTTACTAGCAAACCGGAGATTAAACTAACCCCTTATAAGAGATACGTACATTGTAATAACAAAACGTATGAGGACACAATATATCTCATGAAAACCCTTCATACACACCTACACGCTTCAGGTGACACACTAACGTGTCACGGCACGCCATTTGGAAAGCCCTGGTTTAGGGACAGGATGCGCAGAGCTGCCAGGCTGAAAACTGGAGAGAGCTCCTGTACCTTCAATGGTTGAACAGAGGAAGAAGCCAGTATGGCGTAGCGATCTGAGCGATGGACTACAACTAGAGACCAGGGTTTGAATCCCAGGTCAGCTATGGAAGGTCACCTACCGGGTGACCTTGGGCAAGTCACACTCCCTCGGCCTCAAAGTAAACCTCCTTGAGGCAAATCCTGCCAAGAGAACACCGTGATAGGTTCACCTTAGGGTAACCCGAAGTCTGAAACAACTTATAGGCACACAACAACAATGACAACAGCAGGAGGGAAATTCAGCTGGTGTTGCTTGTCATGCAACCAGGTAACAACCAGATCCTGCTGAAACTCCCTCTTCTGCACAATCATTAAATATATGGGAGTCGTCTCCAGTTTTCATTCTGGCAACCACTGCTGGAGCGATGGGGAAAGGACTGGACAATCCCTACAAAGAAGGGGGTTCAAATCTCCCACTTAACCATGAAACTGACAGGGTGATCTCAGGCCAGCCATCATCTATCAGCCAAGCCCACCTTGCAGGACTGTTGTGAAAATAAATAGGGTAGGCATCCATGTACATCTGAGGAAGGATTGGATGAAAATGCAGTGGAGTAAAAATAAATGAGCCAAGCCTTGGAAAACTTACATTTATGGACTACAACTCCCAGAATCCACAAGACTGATGCATTTCTCAACTTGCAACTTGACTGGGATGCAGGAGATGAGAAGGCCTATAGAGAATGAGAGAGACATACTACTGAAGAGAAAGCATTTACTAATGTCCTCCCAACCCAGATATTTCTTAAAATGCTCATCTAGGTCCAAATACCATCTGTACAGTAATTTAATGTGATTCTCTTTCACATTCTGCGCCAGAGTAAATGTTTGGGTGTCTCTCCAACTATTTACCCAATGCTCCAACTTTATTTCATGACCTATGTTAGGTGTCCACATGATCATTGTATCTTTTATTACTTCTATCTCTAGTTCTCTGTCTTCCATCTTCTGTCTTAATTAAGAAAATTATCTAAGATAAAGTATGGCATGATCAAGAATATGAATACTTAAATACTAAAATAGACGATCCTAACCTATAACAATAAGGGTATAGGAAACAATGTAAAGAAAAATTGAAGAATGTATTGATCTATTCATACAAGATAGTATTTTATACAATGTAAAATAGTAATATGATCAGATGATAATTGATGCTTGTAATGATGACTGATTTATAAAAAATAAATAAAAAAATGCTCATCTAGGCAAGTAATTAATACTTACTGCATAATGTACTTGCTGGAGTGGAGAAGAGGACAAAAGACGTCTGCATGAGCACTATCCGCCTATGAACACAGCAAGGCTTTTAGTGCGCTACCCTCATTTGCCACACGCTCCAAGTGCAGAGGTTAAAAATGTGCTCAGTGAGGAAAACTAACAACAACCACACAAGTGACCCATACAGCACACAAGAAAACAACTCTCTTTGTTAGTGAAGGACAGGGACGTAAACCCTCAACTGTTTTCTTCATGCATGCATGGATAAATAACCATGGTAGTTTTCTCCCTGCCGAGTGAGAAAACCACTATTCCTCCACAGGATTCTCCCCATATTCAAAGGTTCGTAAGTATCATGGACAAAATAATCAGTAGAGAAAAACATATATATGGCTTGCTTGTGCAAAAATCATGCCCCAGAAACAGTTTTCTTCCATTTTTCTCTGCAGAATAATTCCTCCACAACTCTCTGGGACATTCAAATACTAAGAGAAAAATTTGTGAAATTCTTAACGCTCTATTATCCTTCCATTTTTCAAACTGGAAATGAATAATTATGAATAATATTTCCATCCCTAGTGAGGGATTCCTTTCCTCTTACAGTGTACAAGCAAACAAGACTGACATCATTAAGAGGGTGAGATAATGCAATGAGTTGCGACTCATGGGTAGTACAACCGAAGGAAAAGCACAAGGTAGGCTGAGATCTATTAGTAGACCTTTGGGTGACTGCTGTAGCTTGACAGGGCTTTTTGATGACCAGAATGGAGACTGCAGTCAAGAAATCAGAAGAAGTCTAGGATTTGGAAGGCCAGTTGTGAAGAAACTAGGCAAGATCTTGACTATTAAGATACATAACTGAATATTAAAGTCAGGATTGGCCGTGCCATTGTATTTCTAATTTCTATATGTGGTTGTGAAAGCTGGATAGTGAAAAAAGCTGATAGGAAGAAAATCAACACACTGAAAACATGATCCTGGGAAAGAGTTCTACAGATATCCTGGGCTGCTAAAAAGGCAAATGAATAGGTCCTAGAGCAAATCAAACTTCAACTCTCTTTAGAAGCCAAGATGACTAAACTGAGGCTACCATACTTCGGCCATAACATGAAAATACATGACTCACTAGAAAAGACAATAAGGCTTACTAAGGTAGAAGGCAGTAGGAAAAGAGGAAGACTGCATTACAGATAGATGGACTCAATCAAAGAAAATACATTCCTGAACCTGCAAGACCTGAGCAGGGTGGTTGACTTCGGAGAGTCTTGGAGGTCTTCATCCATAGGGTTGCCATTAAACTTAAATCGACTAGACGGCAGTTAACAACAAAGGAGGCAAGACCCAGAGGTAGAGGGAGGCAGAATTACAGCAATCTGTTGTGACTTTGTTCTCCTAACATCTAGGTGCCATGTCCCACCATTTACAGTTTTAAAGGAAAGTACCTAAATGTGGTTGCTTAAAACAGAACTCTATTTCTGTGCAGCCTACTGTTCAACAGTATGGCCATTTCTACACTACACTGTTATAGTTCTATGATTCCACTTTCAACATCCTGTGGAATTCTGGGGTTTGCAGTTTCCTGAGGCCAAAGGGTTCTCTGGCTGAGAATTCTAAATGCCCCTCCCTAAACTGCAAGTCCCAGGATTCCATAGGAGGTTGAACGTGGAATAATAGCACTAGAACAGTGTAGCGCAGAAATAGCCTCTCTCTTCCAGAGCTAGCCAGGATAGTCTCAGAGTAGCGTTTATCCCTAAAAGTTTTTTTGAATTAGAGAGTGGAACATCCATGCTGTGTCAGGACAGCTGCTCTTGTCTCTTCCATCATCTGCAATAGGCTCCTTTTTAACAGCAGCAGATTTTGGATGGATAATAACAGTAAAATGATACCCCTTTTTTCTGCAAGGTGCACTAATATGAAGCCAATTATATGCATTTATACTCAGAAATATTTGTATACACCAGAATACAATTCTTCTCCCTTCTCTTTCATCTGCATCTCTTTCATCATCATCAACCCCCTGTAGCTGTGGATTTTCTGCACTTGCAGGGGGTTGGAATATATCACCACGGAGATTCTTTCATTTCTGCTTGTTTTGATTGCAACTTATATAAAGTAAGTTTCTAGTGTCTGGTTTAGTTTGACTGAGATTTACACCTTCTCCAGGAACAATGGTGACTCATTGTAGCCCACGTCAGTGGGGCAGTGAGGCCACTCCAAGCCTTGGTTAGCTTTAAAGGAAATAGCCAAGGTATCAAACTTTTTTTGGCAATATAGCTGAACACATTAGATAACTCTTTAAGAAGCCTGAATGAAAACCTGGAGTAGATTCACAGCTCTGTTGACATGGGACCCAGAAGCCATCACTGTGCAGGAGTGGATCAAGATGGTCCATAGCTTGAGAATCAGGGATCTGAATGGATTTCTGGTATCTATTATGGGTTTTTTCCCCTTTCCCTTTATAGACCATTCTATTATTCTTTAGCAGACCTCTGGAATGAGGATATGGACTAGATCTTAACCTGGTGTCCATGGACCTCCAGGAGGCTGTGAGGTCCACATAGGGGGTCCACAAAGGCTTGAAGAAGTGTCATGAACTTTTACCGTTAAAATAGAAAGAGAGAAGGATGAAAGACAGACAGATGGACAGACAAATTTGTACAGAATCATTCTGGTAAAAATATAACAGGAGTGTGTGCATTTACTTCTTTCTCCCATTTCTCCAAATCTGAAGACCCCTGACCAACTTTAAATAAACATTTGATGCACTTTAGGATTTGAAATCTTGAGTGAAGTCTTGGTGGACCAGAGCAACAAAAGATAGTTAAAGGGGGTCAAGAAAAGGCTAAGAACCAGTGGCCTAGATGGGTGATATGGTCCCTCTTCTGTGTCCTCACCTACTCTGCACAGAGCTTGATGGCTCTCTGATTTTCTAGGGAGTTATGAACCAGGTGGCATGGCAACGAGAGTACAGACAACCCAGTTACCTGTTGTGATCCTTCTGCACAACACTTTTGTGGATGCATTTGGAGAACAGCCTAAATTACCCTGAAGCCATCAGATCCCATCTGATGTTGGAAGCTAAGCAGGATCAGGCCTGGTTGGTACTTGGAAGGAAGACTGCCAGAGAATACCAGGTGCTGCAGGCTATATTTCAGAGGAAGGCAACGGCAAACCACCTCTGAGCATTCCTTGCCTAAGAAAACCCTATGAAATTTATGGGATTGCCATAAGCCAACAGGTGACTTAAAGGCACACATACACCATTGTCTGGATCTATTCTGACTTGGGTGCCACAATTGTTACCAATCCAGGGGACATAAATCTGTCCACTACTTGCCCAGTTTCAGGAGATACATTTCAATTTGGATCCCATGTTGAGCCAAAAAGGTGGGATAGAAAAGAAATAAATAAATGCATACAGCTCAAAGAAATGAACAACATTCTTGGAGATTTTGAAACACACCCTAGCCATGTTTAACCTTTGTTCATTTTGGCTCGTAACAGCAGACTAGGGATGCCTCTTTGGACCAGGCCTAGAAAAGACCCATGATGTCTAAAAGATGAGGTGGTAAGGTCTCTGTTATTCTTTTTTTAATGGGAAGAATGAAGACCTGGGCCATTTCTGCACAAGACTGTTATAGTGCTATGATTCTACTTTCAACATCCTATGGAATCACCATCCCATGAAATTGGAATCATAATATTGCAACCACCACTGTAGAAAATTTAGCAAAACCTTTTTTCCTCCGTTGCACCTCCTGCTTCACAATACGGAGTTCAAGACTGCTCTAGTCCTCCTCCAATTAAAAATGCTAATATGCACAGTTAATTGTTCCGACTGCCGTTATCTGTCAGCCAGCAAGGCCACCTGTGGGAGGATTTCCCTGCCTCTATCAGGGAAAATGGAGTTGCAGCATGTACCCAGAATAGATAAAGGGCAAATTTACAAATGTAAAAATTTAAAATGTGCAACCAAAAGCAGACTGCATCTGCCAGCAGAAGTCTATGGTCTGAAAAAAATCTGAGCTTTCCTCAGGGAGATGCAATAGCTGGCAATGCTCCTGGAAAGAAAGCTTGCCCACATTCAACCAGAGTTATTCTTTGGACAGCAAATCCCAGAATCTCCCAGCCAGCACAGCCAATGGGGATGCCATGGAGGATTTTGGGAGCTGCAGTCCAAAAAGTAACTTTGTCCAAACTCTGTCCTCAAACAATCTTTCCCTAACAAAACTGTCCCCAAACTGATGTCTTATCAGACACAACATACCATAGCATCCTCTTGGACTAAATTAGATTCCAATATGAGTAGTAACATGGGATTATTTTAATGTGTCTATTCCATTCACATATAAAGGAAGGCATTGAGGTGCTTAAGCATTTTTAACAAGAATATTTTAGCAAGGAAAAAAAAGCTGCCTTTGGATGAGTAAAGGTGAATTCTCCCTCCCTTCCCTGCCTCAACTTGTCCTTGTTGTTGTTGTTGTTGGTATGTGCCTTCAAGCTGACTCTGGCCATTTCTGCACTAGACTGTTATAGTGCTATTATTCCACTTTCAACATCCTGTAGAATTCTGGGGTTTGTAATTTACTGAGGCTTAAGAGCTCTCTGGCTGAGAATTCTAAATGTCCCTCCCTAAACTGCAAACCCCAGAATTGCACAGGAGGTTGAAAGTGGGATAATAGCACTATAACAGTCTAGTGTGGAAATGGCCTCTGATTTAAGGTGACCCGATTGTAGGGTTTTCTTGGCGGGTTATCTTGAGAACAGGCCTGCCATTGCCTACCTCTTAGGCTGAGAGAGTATGGCCATTTCCACACTAGCCTGTTATAGTGCTATTATTCCACTTTCAACATCCTATGGAATCCTGGGGTTTGCAATTTAGAGAGGTGCCTTTGATGCCCCCCCCTAAACTGCAAACCCCAGGATTCCACAGGATGTTGAAAGTGGAATAATAACACTATAACAAGCTAGTGCGGAAATGGCCTATAACTCACCTGAGGTGACCCAGTGGGTTTCCATGGACGAATGGAAATTTGAACCTTCTTCCAGAGTCCTAAACCACTGCAACACACATGCTAGCTCTCCAACTTGTCCTAGAAATTAGTAATTCTAGCATTTTTGTCTTCATCTGAGTTCACTTTTGGTACCCAAACTGGTCCAAAACAGGGGTCTAGGTAAAGCAGAGGGGAAGAAACAAAGGAAACAAGGAAAGAAACGAATTTTGGAAACTAAGAAGCTGTCTCATAACTTCCTCTTTACCATCCTCATAGCCTGGTCTGTGCAATAAATGTGCTGCATCTATGAGCGAAAAGTTCCTCCCACTTTAAAGAGCGTTTTTGTTTTTCAAACAGCAGTGATGCTCTTCTTCAAAAGAAATGAAAACGGTTTCAAATCTACATGAGCATTTCACTGTAAAAATTAGACACCGCCATCATCATCTGGCATATGAAGAAATAAGGAATCCATGTGAAAAGCACATGTAACATCTATTATATGTAGTCTAGTCCTCATTTTGAAAACAGCATGCCCTTCAACTGTCTCAGTACAGCAGGGACAGTCCCGGTAATCATCTGCTGTCAGAACCTTTTAAAATGTCCCAGTTTCTCTTTTCTCCTCCCACTTTTTCCCTTTACCCTGAGCTTATTTCAACTGATACAAACTGAATTTAAAGTGAAAAAACAGTTTCCACTCAGGCCATTTCCACACTAGACTGTTATAGCACTATTATTCCACTTTCAATGGAATCCTGGGGTTTGCAGTTTAGGAAGAGGCTGGCCGGGAACAGGCTGAAGAAACTCACAAATAATCAAATCCCTGAAAATCAAACCTGCAAATGTGGAGGGCCAAGGAGGAAGAATTGTGACAGACATGCGGAGAAGCAAAAATGAAAACACACCAATATGGTTAGGTTATACCTGCCTATACGGTCTGTGGCCACAATACTATTGTTGGTAATTTGTTGTGTCAGTTTCAGAACAAATATAAATTACAAAAAGTCTAGAGGGCCACAGTGCCATAAGTCCTAGCCTATCCCAGGTTTTATTAGCTCTTTAGGATTTTGATCAGGAGTTTTCCCTTAATCCAACTGTGAGCTGCCTGGGATTGAACCTGGTACCTTCTGCAGGTAAGGCAGGTATTCTACCACTGAGCTATAGGACCCCCTCATGGCTGTATTAGTACACTTCCAACCAGCTGACAGCACATGCAAATACAAGGCTTGACCCTGAGAGAGATCGAGGAGCTCATCCATAACCTTCATGCTTTCTCAGGGACAGTCCATTTCCACATGGAGAAACTGCTGCTGTAAGAGGAATTTTGAATTACTTTCACTTACCATCATCAATAAGGCCTAAATACCCTAAAGGCACCTGATCCCATCTGGTCGTGGAAGCTGAACAGAGTCAGCCCTGGTTACTACCTGGATGGGAGACCATCAACAAATACCAGGTGCTGTAGACTTTATTTCAGAGGAGGGAACTGACAAGACCACTTCTGAGTATTTCTTGCCTAAGAAAACCCTATGAAATTCATAGGGTCACCCTAAGTCAACAGGCAACTGGAAGGCACATGTACATAAACACACACCCCGTCATCATCCAAAATATGCAACCAGAACCAATACATATTTTTCTCATTCAAAAGAGAACCCATCAGAACAAGCAACAAAAGCATTTTTACTTTTCTTTTCTTTTTCCTACTGTGAAACATAAATTATGGATTCCTTTCTTCTCAAAATGCACCATGACAAAGCAGGTATGCTTTCCAAAACAATATTGCTTTATTTGCTAAGACAGTTTCAGAGGAGCAAAAGAACGGGGGAAAGAGACAGATATTATATACATTGACTGCCAACACAAAATGTGTAAAGCAAGGAGGTGGAAAGAACAAGAAAAGTGAGGGGAATATATTTTTAGTATATCCCTGTGTGCCTTTCAGGTTGGTTCACTGCTATGTGTCATTCTAGTTTTTTCTTTTTTTAAAATTCCTAGCCAAAGTCTCCCTCATACTTGGGCAACATCTCCAAATTGCTGGCAGAAAAACCTGGGCTACTCCTCTGCACCACAAAACCAGTCCTTTGCCAGGTTCCTGTGCTCCACCTGTTCACGACAAGTATACACCTCTTTGCTGCCAAGCTGTACCCTGCCTGCCTTATTCAGTGGTAAGTTCTGTCTCACCATTTGTGAAGCATTGCAGGGTGGGCAGAAACGTTTATCATGAGAATCGAGGACCATTCAAAGAAGCTAAATGGCGGAGCACTGAGGAGAGAATAAAGAAAGTACTTTCCATAAAGCACCTAGTTTATGGTGCTTTGCTCTCCAGGGCTGCAGACCAATGCTCAGACCACTACACAATGCTGGCACATAGAAAATCCATACACTCCCATATTTCACAGGGTTGGGCTTAATGGCCATTGTGGTATCTTCCAAATCTATGCTTCTATGGCCATTTCCACACTCGACTGTTATAGTGCTATTATTCCACTTGCAACATCCTATGGAATCCCGGGGTTTGCAGTTTCGGGAGGGGCCAGCCGGCCCCTCCCGAAACTGCAAACCCCAGGATTCCACAGGATGTTGCAAGTGGAATAATAGCGCTGTAACAGTCGAGTGCGGAAATGGCCTACGATACCTACGCCTAAGCAACATCCACGTGTGGTCAAGATGGTAAATGGTATTAATCCGGAAGAAGACTCAAGCTAGGAGAGGTTGCAGCAATTTGCTTTTGCCTGAGCCTACCGGGAAGGGCAAGATTCCTCCCCCTCCTCTCCTCTCCCCTTGACTGAATGTCAACTACTTTGTGCTCTGAGTTCAGTTTGCAGCAACCAAAGTAAACTGAGGACAGAGTGGGAAAGTGGGAGAAGGAGAGAGAAACCGGGACTTTTTAAAAGGAGATGAAAAAGTGAGATTACAGAGGATTAACCAGGACTGTCCCTGACAAACTGGACAGTGTCAAAAGGGCAACAGATAAATTCATGGCAGTTAGGGGACATCAATAGCTACCAATCAAGACAGCAACATATATCACTTTTGTATCAGAGGCTGTATGCCTCCGTATCTCAGTTACTGGAGAACATGAAGGGGAGAATGTTAATGCACTCCCTTTCTTCTTCTAGGCTTCCTGTAGGCAACTGGTTGAGGTCTGTGAGATCAAAATGCTGGACTAGATCCGGTCCGGCTCTTCTTATGTTCTTAAAACCAGGCAGAACTAGCACAGGAAAGTGTTTAAGCCTCCAGCAAACCTAGAGTCCCAATCTCACTATAGAATTATACCATTATTATTTCACTTTAATTGCCATAGTTCCATCTTATGAAATCCTGGGATATGTAGCACTGGCATACTCCGGCTGAGAATTCTCAAAGCCTTTCCCTAAACTGCAAATGCCAGGATTCTACCCGACAGAACCATGGCAGTTGAAGTGGCATTAATAGCATCATAACTGTAGAGTGAGTGGGCTCCAGGTCAAGCATGAAATCTGACGTAGAAGCATTTGGAACAAATGAGGTAAGCAGAAACCAATGGTCTTGCCTCGGGAGATGGATCGGGGCCATTTCCGCACTAGACTGTTATAGTGCTATGATTCCACTCTCAACATTCTATGGAATCCTGCGGTTTGCAGTTTCAAGAGGGGCTGGCCCCAGGATTCCACGGGATGTTGAAAGTGGAATCACAGCGCTATAACAGTATAATGTGGAAATGGCCCAGGGAAGGCATTACTCCCCCTACAGTCATCATTCTACAGAATTATACAATCATAGAATCATAAAACTGGAAGACACCACAAGGGCCGTTGACTTGAACCTCTGCTGTGCAGGAATACACCATCAAAGTCTCATAAGGCATCAGGTTGACCCTCAGCCAGTGCCAACTGCGAAGCGGCACACACATGCATTTGTAGTAGTGGCAGTAAGGTAGACACCTAGGACTTCTTCAGACCTCATGTTTTAGTATAGCTGCTTTTATTGCAGTTTGTGTCTAATGCCCAGACCATTACAAATCATGACACCCACAGATACCTTGTACGACTTTGCAAGATAACACAACCAAACTCATAGGTTGCACAAAACGGACATTTCAAACCTCAGAGCTCCACTGACAAGGAACATCACTCACACTTTTCAATAAGTTCTTCAAACATAAATTATAGGGTACACAGAAGTTAATGAAATAGGTGCATTCCTGGGCATTACTTTCACAGAAAATGTGGTACCAGAGGCAGAAATAACATCAAAAGGATAAGGGTAGGTTCCTTTACTACAAGAAAGAAGAGCAGATCAATGAGTTTCAGCAAATGTTTTATCCAAAACTAACAATAAACCCATGTGGAATGAAACAAGCAGGTCAGGTAAGCCTTGCATTAGTCTATGGCCATTTCTGCACTGGACTGTTATAGCACCACCCAAGCCATCCAAGGACAATTTTTCCTTTCACCAGCTTCCACTTTTGTAATGATTTCCATTTTGGTGACCAAACTTACAGATCTATTTTTTTTTAACATGCTGGGGATCAGCTGGTGAGGCAGGCCACCTGCCTTCCCCTATTCTTTCTCTTTTGCTGTTCACACAGGATCAGGTAAGTGATTCTGCAGCTGTTGTTTAACTTGCCTGATGTAGGCAGCCACACACCGCGACAGCAGGATCAGCTAGAACAGAACTGCATTCCTTCCCAGCTAAAGCTTTATTGCAGAGCTTTCCAAACTTTTCATGTTGGTGACACAGTTTTTAGACATGCATCATTTTGCGACACAGTAATTCAGTATTACTAGCAAACTGGACGTCAAACTAACCCCTTATAAGAGATACAGACACCTACATAAATTGTAACAACAAAATGTTTGGGGGACACAACATATCTCTTGAAAACCTTTCATATATTTTTAAAAATATATGATTTATAAATAATGGCATACATTTCCAAGATTGTAGGCGACACACCTACACATTTCAGGCGACACACTAACGTGTCACAGCACACCATTTGGAAAGCCCTGCTTTATTGTATTGTTTTGTTTACTGCAGACAACTGTAGCAACTCAACACTCTGAGGCCATTTCCACCCTATACTGTTATAGCACTATTATTCCACTTTTAACCTCCTGTGGAATTCTGGGCTTTGTAGTTTACTGAGGCCCAAGAGCTCTCTGGCTGAGAATTCTAAAGGCCCCTCCCTAAACTACAAACCCCAGGATTCCATAGGATCTTGAAAGTGGAATAACAGTGTAGTGCAGAAATGGCTTGAGTGTTTCTCCAGTCTCCTCTCAATGCTCATGTTGCTTTAAAAACCTTCTAGCTAGTCAGAGGACAAGAAGGACGGAAAAGGGGCCGGGCAGACATAAAGACTGTTAAAATAAAGGGTTTCTTTGTCAGAGGCTTTGTTAACTGAGGTTTGCCTGTACCACAAACAGGAATCACGTAATGGTCACAGCTACCTATTTCTCTTATCCACACAATAAGAAAACCAGTTACATTGATAACCTCTTTCTTTTATTTCCCTAAAATGTGATCCAAATATTTTACCTAATCCAATAAAGACAACTCTAATCAAGACCTATTTCTAAGTCTTTCTTCCGGACAGACAACGGCATTGAATTTATCCAGTGTCTGGTGAACAAAAACCAAAACCCATACTATCTCTTAATTTCTGAAGGTTTTTCAAATAGAACAAGTGAGAACACCAGGAACACAGGGCTGGTGCCTAAAATGCTACTATTCTGGAGGCTGAATGAGGTGCTTCTAACTGCGTATATACAGCTCTTTTCTCAGATCAAGATTAAGCACTATATGCAGTTAATAGCATTGGGAAAATACCTGGTAGTATGAGATGTCCAGGGTAATGCACGATGCAGTTGTTCAGTAGCACCTTGTTCAAATCGCTCATTGCAATTTCTTTCTAGTACGAAAAGCTTAATACCAGAAGCCCCAAAAATGTTTTATCAACCACAGAGGCTGGCCTTTCTGGCTCTGGTATTCCAGGAGCTGGAACTCAAAAGGGGAAGTTTTCCAAGTTATGTAAGGAACTAATGGGAACCCTTGCTTGCTCCAGCATCTTTCCGTGCTTAGCTAGTTTTAGACCAGAATAATAAAACGTCCACTTCTATTCTCACGCCAGCATTGATCAGATACCCAAGTCACAGGTTCTTAAGAAAATAGTGGCTGGCTGTGATGTGAAGGTTTTATATGCTCAGCAACCAAAGACGTGGCTCCCAGAAGGCTGTTGGAATTCGAAAGTTATATTGGCTTCATTCAAGCCATTTCCGCACTAGGCTGTTATAGCGCTATGATTCCACTTCCAACATCCTATGGAATCCTGGGGTTTGCAGTTTCGGGAAGCGCCAGCTGGCCCCTCCCGAAACTGCAAACCCCAGGATTCCATAGGATGTTGAAAGTGGAATCATAGCGCTATAACAGCCTAGTGCGGAAATACCCTCAGATATTAACGTTCTGCTCCTCCAATCCAAGAACAAAGCCTCTGCTCATTTGTTGCCACGTCCCCTTGCATCTTTAGCTGAATGAATAATTTCTTGGTTACATCTGAAATAACAACTGTTGTTTGATCAAACTGCCCAAATCACATTTTCAAGGTGGTTCGGAGAATATAAAGCATGGATCTTTAACTGGAGGAAGGCTGATAACCATGGATCCAAACAAACCTTCAATAAAACAAAGGCCAGACGTGTTCCAACATTCTCGTCTTCTTCAGTGGCTAATGCTAAAGTTCTTTTAATCTTCTGGCTCTTCCCAACACATCAAGTTAGAATTCCTCACAAAATAATGAGACTGCCAAAATTTGAGATTCTCAGAAGAGGCCCTATAGCATGCCCAAACACTTCACAAAGCTAGGTTGGTATGTACATGCAATGGGGGCTTTCTGTTCAGCAGCATCCCAACTGTGGAACTCTACCAAAGAAAGTGAGGCTGGCTCTATTTGTTTTGAGCTTCCAGTGAGCAGTTAAAACAGTTCTGCATGGTCTCCGCTGGTTGAAATTGCTCTGATTGTTCTAAAACTGCATTCTAGGATTGTTTTTAGACTGTTTTTAGAAACTTTAATGTGTTTTTTTTTTAAAAAAATGCTTCATATTTGTACTGTTTTAATTACTTCTATTTGCTCATCCCCTGGGGAGCCCTTGTGGGCTGGAAGGCGACAGAGAAATATCATAAATAAATAAAGACATAAGCATGCCTTCCTTGCCTTCACTACCCACAATATGGCTTGGATGCTGTAAGAACACAATGGGTGAAAACCAATCTTTCACACAATGGTGTGAAAACCAAGAAGTTTTTAATTCAGCCAAGCACGTGTGAGTGGCAGCGTTCTAAGTCAGTGCTTCTCAACCTTTGGTCTTCTAGATGTCTTGGGGCCTTTCCGCACTACACTGTTATAGTGCTATTATTCCACTTTCAACATCCTGTGGAATTGTGGGGTTTTGTAGTTTAGTGAGGTCAAAGGGCTCTCTGGATGAGAATTGTAAATGCCCCTCCCTAAACTGCAAACCTCAGGATTCCACAGGAGGTTGAAAGTGGAATAATAGCACTATAACAGCATAGTTGTCAAGGTCAGAGACCCGGGCAGTGAGCCATCCCGGAGAAGGGAGTGGGAGAGCTAGCAGAGTCCTGCCGGGAGAAGTCAAGCAAGTAACTACCCAAAGGAAGTCCATTTACCTAAGCCAGAGCGACAAGCAAAAGCCGTAGTCAGAGTTCCAAAAGCCAGGGGTTTGGAGCCAAGAGATCAATCCAAGGTATCAGGAGCCAGGTGCTGGAAGCAAGGAACAGGCAAGGGGAGAGCTCATAAGAAGTTTGCCACAAGCAAAGGGAAGCTTCCAGGCAGGCAGTTATATAGCCCAAGGCACAGGTGTGGCCAGTCACCACTTCTTAAACTTAGCCAAGGAAGCCTCCCTTTGCTCAGCTCTCTTGAGTCTCAGCCTTGTTTGTGGGCTGATTGGCACAGGCTCCAAGGCATCCTCGGGATCACAGCTGGCTCCCTGTTGCTCTAAAGGAGCAGGCAGAGGAACGTCGGAGCCTGCTTGGTCCACGGCAGCAGCGAGAGCGCCTGAGCTGCAGGACTCATCTCCAGCCAGAGCCACAGGGGCCAGCAGCTGCTGCTCCTCATCTCCAGCCAGAGCCACAGGGACCAACAGCTGCTGCTCATCATCAGCAGCTCTGACAGGGGCTTTGGTTATCACAATAGCGTGGGAAGACTTTTGGACTCCATCTCCAAGAATTCCTGACCATTGGCCATTCTGGGTGGGGCTTTTGGGAACTGAAGTCCAAAACATCCGATAGGCAAAAGGTTGAGGAGCACTGCTCCAAACCAGGGAAGAATCTTCCACTATCTGGCGGATTCGGAACACCTTGTTCAACTGTAACTATGGTATGTTTAGAGGTATATGGCCCAAAAAACCTGAGGCAACCTAATTTATGCCATTCCATCTATTATGAAAATAGCCAGTGTGGCACAATTAAGTCTTACAAGCTTAAGGATGACCCTCTTCAGTTCCCCTTTTTTTGACAGATAACTCTCTAATTCTGGGCAGGGTCAGGGTCTTGTGGATGTTGCAATAGGACTTTGGGAAGCCTGTTTTGCATGCATTCATGTGGATGGGCTAACATCTGATACGCTTAGGCCATTTCTGGACTAGCCTGTTATAGCGCTACAATTCCACTTTCAACAATCCTCTGGAATCCTGGGGTTTGCAGTTTCTGGAGGGGCCAGCCCCTCCCAAAACTGCAAACCCCAGGATTCCAGAGGATGTTAAAAGTGGAATCGTAACGCTATAACAGGCTAGTGCGGAAACGGTCTTAGTAATGAACCCATCCAACCTCTGTAGGTGAACACTGACAGCTGGTTCCCAAACATCATCCACCTTCTCTTTATTGCATGCCATTTGTCTTTTACAGGATCAGGAAAGCATGCATAGAAATGCCACAGCTCTTGGGGTTATTACTCAGCCTGTTAATTAATTGCTTTTGAGTATCTCCTGTCCTTGAAACGCTATGGCAGGATTTGGAGGCAAGCCCTTCCTGCAAGAAGGAAGATTCATGAAACTGTTCTAATTCAATTTAAAGGCTGTGGGAGGAAAGACGGCACTTGTGAATGTGTGTGTATGTAACAGGGAGGAGAGAATCATATCTGTTACCACTCGACACCCTGCAGTTCCTGGCTGCTACAGAGGCTGCATGGCATGTCCTCAGTGTTGAATTTGCTGTTGTTACGAGCCTTCCGGCCCAACTTATGGTAACACTATTGATGAGTTTTCTTGGCAAAATTTATTCAGAGTCAGTTTGTAATTGCCTTCCTTTGAGGCTGCGAGACTGTGACTAGCTGAAAGTCACCCAGTGGGTTTCCATGGCTGATTCAAAATCTGGTCTCCCCACGCGATTTCAATCTACACAATTATAGCACTCTGATTCCACTTCCGCTCCCATGGTTTCATCCTATGAAATTCTGGGATTTGTAATTTGAGGAGGGGTATTCAGAATTCTCTGCCACAGCACTGTACAAGTTTTCCCCACTTATCTGACAGGTTAGGGACTGGAGCATGGTCAGAAAACGGAACTGGCTGAAAAGCAGAACCCATGTACTGTATTGTAGGGAGCATGAAGGGCTTACAGAGGCTCACTTGGGACTGACCACATGTGCACTGCTTGAAAAGTCTCTCAACTGACTTAGGGCCCTTCCACACTACACTGTTAGAGAGCTATTATCCCACTTTCAGCATCCTGTGGAATACTGGGATTTGCAGTTTAGGGAGGGGTATTTAGAATTCTCAGCCAGACAGCTCTTTGGCCTCAGTAAACTGCAAACGCCAGAATTCCACAGGAGGTTGAAAGTGGAATAATAGCACTATAACAGCCTAGTTCGGAAACGGCCCTTGTCAAATTACAAATCCCAGGATTCCTCAAGATGGGGCCTCAACAGTTAAAATGGTATCAAAATGTGCTATAACTGTGTAGTGCAGAGACACCCCAATCTTTGACTAGCCGTCTCGACTGGAATGCCACAACATCTAAATGTATATGGACTCCCACTTGGTTACTAACAGTAGTTTTATGATGCTGCTCCTTATGATAAATGTGTGACTTCAATTTACAGCACGTCCCTTCTCAGGGGTGGGAAAGGTGCATTCCTCCAGATGCTGCTGGACTGCAACTCCCAATTCCCCCAAGTGGCTAAGCTGACCAAGGTTACTGAGCCTTGCAGTCTAACAATATCTAGAGAGCTAGATGAATCCAGCTCCCCATCATATCTAAAGATTTCCCAGGTAGCAAGAAATGGAGGGGGTTGACACCCTTTTTCTTTCTTGCTAAGATTCAGTTGCATTTTGAACATTTCCCAAGGTTTGTTCACAAATACGTCACGGCTGGTGGGAAAGAAATAACTCATCCTTTTAATCTCCTGCTCACTGTCTTGCGTGTCTGTTCTCACACATGTATGTGTAAAACTTGCTTGGAACTCCCCCTTGGAAATCCCGATCGCTCATCCCTTGTCGCTGTTAGCCCCCACTTCACATTCTTCTGGGTTCAACACAGAGCTTGGAAATGTGATTTTTGGGGTCTCGAAATACCAGAAACTCACAGTTATTACAACTACATGCCATGTTAGCTTTAGGATTCTAGAAGGTGTAAGCTAAGTAAGTAACTACTCCGAGCTCTGTCTCGGGGTCCCTAGAAGGTCGATCTTGTTGCAGATAGGATGGAACATATACATGAAATCCAGAGGTGGGCAAACGACAGTCTGTAAGCGGCATAGGCTTCTCCATGCCTTTTATATGGCCCCGGGGTTTCTCAAAAGTCAAAAAATGGTCATGAATACTCCTCAAACATAACGTGGGAGAAAGGGGGCAATTTCACCACATTTATTTATTTATTTATTATTTTATTTTGCCCCCTGAGCCATTTCAGGCCCAGAAGAGGCCTTTTCTAAGGCCATTTCCGCCTTATACTGTTATAGTGCTATTATTCCACTTTCAATATCAAGTGGAATTCTGGGGTTTGTAGTTTCCTGAGGCCAAAGAGCTCTCTGGCTGAGAATTCTAAAGGCCCCTCCTTAAACCGCAAACGCCACGATTCCATAGGATGTTGAAAGTGGAATAATAGCACTATAACAGTGCAGTGTGGAAACAGCCTATGAATAGGAACTGAACAAGAATGATTTCCACATCAGTTCCTGTTGTAAAAAAAGAGCTTTCCTGGACTTAAATTAGTTCAAGGGTGCCAAAAATGTGGCGAAAATGCCCCCACTCTGCTTAGGGGGCATTTGGAAGCAAAAAATTAATGCATTTTAGCAAGCAAATCAGGTCACTGGGAAAATATGTAATTAAATGTACAGAAGCCAATCTCAGTTTTCACTCTGGCAACCCTCAACTCTGAAGTTTCATACACACCCAGATGTGTGTGTGTGTGGGGTGTTTGAAAAAAATTCATCCTAAATTGGTGAACAGCACTTCCTAAATCACTGGAGTGCCTCTGGGCATTTGTCCATGTTTTTACAATCCCCCTCATCTTTTCAGCCCTCTGTCTGCTTTTTCTCAGACCAGAAAGTGCTTGGACTTTGTATGCCAGTCACTGTCTGTTTTTAAAAAGTCACTAGCGCTGAATGATTAAAACAAAAAAATTTAAAACTGCTGCTCAAAATTTGACTGAATACAGGGTGCTGACTTAGACCATTTCCGCACTACACTTTGATAGTGCTATTATTCCACTTTCAATATCCTCCTGTGGAATTCTGGGGATTGTCGTTTCCTGAGGCTCAAGAGCTCTCTGGCTGAGAATTCTAAATGCCCCTTCCTAAACTTTAAACCCCAGGATTCCAGAGGAAGCTGACAGTGGAATAACAGCACTATAACAGTCTAGTGCAGAAATGGCCTTAATTTTGATTGCATTATTTTCAGCCCTGGCTCCTCTGCTTCATTCCACCATGTGAACCATTCAACAATGGGTTTTCCCCCAACTGCAGTTTGAACTGGCAAAATCCACAGAGAGAATTAAGGCTTCAACTGCTGTTTCCAAGAACACAGAAGAGAAAACTCAGTAGGAGACTGTGAATTGCCATCCTGATAAGTCACTTGCATGTCCGTAAGTGTGACTTACACACATGAAAATCCACTTTTGGGTGAGAGACAGAGGACTATTCTCTTGCCCTTGTGCTCCATTCCAAAACCTCCCACACCTATCAGCTGTCAAGCTTGAGGCAGGGCTGCTCCTTCTTACTAGAAAGAAGGGTAAGGAGGGGGAAAACGCTTTAGACCATGCAAATAAGGCCGCTCTGAGCTGCTGGGGGAAGGAAAATGGGGTGCACTCCATTTGAGAGCTGATCCTCATTTCTTCCCTAGCTGCCTAAGTTGAGACCACCTGCTTCTCTATGATTGACACTGTCTCTTGCCTCCCCACCTTCTCCACTGTCAAACAACAGCAGGAGTCCCTCCTGCAACTTTACGGATGCCAGACGGTGGGAGCATGTGGAGTTGCACGTACAGGGCTACATCCATGCCCAGGAACTCAACTTTGACTTATGGCAACCCTACGGTTGAAAAACAACCAAAACCCCCAGGCACCAAAAATCTTGCTCCAGTTTTGTAAGTTCAGGGCTGTGGCTTCCTTGATTGAACCAATCTACCTGTAGAGCTGTCTTCCTCTTTTTCCTATCACCATCATCCACTTTACCAAGTATTATCGTCTTTTTGAGTAAGTCATGCCCTCTCAAATACTCAAATCTCTCTAATTTTTTATGCCAAGCAGGCTCTTGCAGACATGACAAAAAGCACAGCCTCAATTTACATTAAAAACGAACATCAGTAAGCAAGATTATGTCCAAAGTATGATAGCCTCAGTTTAGTCATTTTGACTTCTAGTGAGAGTTCAGGCCTATATTTGCTCTAGGACCCATTCATTTGTCTCTTTTTGTGGTCTGTGGTATCCAAAGAACTTTCATCCAGCAGACTTTAAATAAGTTGATTGTTTTCCTATCAGCTTTCTTCAATGTGCAGCTTTCAAACCATACAGAAAAAGTGGAAATACTACAGCATTGAGGATTCTGATGTTCTTATTCAATGACGTATCATTGCACTTGAAGATCTCTCTTGCTTCTTCATAGAAGTCCTCTCAAGTCTTAGCCTTCTTCTAATACCTCATCTCAGAGCTTTATCACACAAGGCAAGTTAATCACAATTGTTATTGTTATGTGCCTTCAGGTCATTTCTGACTTATGGCAATCCTAAGGCAAACCTATCATGGGGTTTTCTGGGGCGTGTGAGAGAGAAACCAAACTGTGGTCTTCAGGGTTGTAAGTCCAATGCTCAAATGCTAGCTCTCTTAATCACAATCACAGTAATCTTAATCACTTAACTACCTATCACAATTCCCATAGGATAATCGTGTCCTCGGCTGGGACTTACCACATGACCTCATTCCTCTTCTGTTGTTCTCCCAGTGGGAGACCATTTGGAAAGTGTTTCTTTTACAAAGGAGCCCCTTAATTGTGTGTGTGTCTGTAAAACAAATGCTTTCCAAACAAGTCTTCCACCAGGAAAGCAACAGAAGAAAAACTAAGTCATATGACAAGCCCCAGCCAAAGGGCCTTTCCGCACTACACTGTGATAGTGCTCCACTTTCAACATCCTATGGAATCCTGAGGTTTGCAGTTAGGGACGGGCCTTGAGAATTCCCAGCCAGAGACCTCTTTGGTCTCAGTAAACTACAAACCCCAGAATTCCACAGGATGTTGAAAGTGGAATAATAGCACTAGAACAGTGTAGGGTGGAAAGGCCCAAAGAGGATATTATCCTGCTGCAATTGTGATTTACCTGCCTTGTGTGATAAAACCCTCAGTCAAGATGTGATGCTCCTTTCCAGCTCACTCAACCTGGGGTACATCTGATATGTTGGAGCACAGCTCTTATCATCCCCAGCCAGTGTGGCCAACTCTCCTGCTGTCTTGATGGGAGTTATAGTCGAACCTATCCAGAGGGCCCAGGTGGCTGCAGAAGGTTGAATGGGCCACCCTGCCTCATAATTAGATTACAGTCAGGGAGTAGAGGGAGAAAGAGGAAGAATTCAAGCCAGCTGTGATGACATGTGTTTTCCCTTCCAGAAGGCAGACGCTGCTTCTGTTTAAGAGGGAAAGTACACAAAGGCGTATCTTGAAACATCCTCTTATGCAGAAGACGGCTTACTCATGCATATGGCATTGATTTCTCGTAAGTTGAAACAAGCGTGCGGAAGACTTTCAACAAGTCGCCAACAGACTGAATCACTAAAACCAGTTGAAATGATTTAGCAGCTCTCTTCCTCCCGGGGATATGTTTTCTCCCACCCACTCCCTTGCTGCAACGAGAAACAGGAGAGCATGAATTGCACACATGACACATTGCAACACACACTTTCTGGCTGTCTTCTGAAAAAGGATTTCTTACAAAGGAAAAGGGAGGAGAAAAGGTTTCATCCTGAGTTGGAAACAGGCTCCCGAAGCCGTTTCCTAACACATCAGGTTAAGCCAAAGAGGGCATTCTAAGGACACACAACAAGTTCTTCACAGTGGTATAGAAATTGTAGTGTGTGTTTTTCTTATGCACCAACAAAGCTATCTTCTAGAGCTCAGAAACACTACTTTGGACTTGAGCTTGATGGAAGAGGAAATAGAGGTGACACCCAAAGTCCTCCAGACAAGCTATGTTCTTATTATTTTATTTATCAAAATATGTATAACCTGTCCTATATCCAAAGACTCTGTCTATATTATCCACCCATAAAACAGACATGTTGTCATGTCCCTTCAAGTCACTTCTAACTTACAGCAGCCCTAAGGGGTTGCCTTGGCAAGATTTGTTCAGAGTATGACTTGCCTGAGGTCATCCACTGGATTTCCATGACTGAACAGTGATTTGAACCCTGATCTCACATTCCAGTGCTCAAACTATTATATCATGCTGACTCTAGTACAGGGATATCTCCATTAAAAAATCCTCTGACAGTCAAGCTACTTTATTTACAGTCATTTCCACCAGCCTAGCTCTGCCTTTTGTTCCTCATTCTACAACTGTTCAGAAGCTTTCTAGCAGCATCAGCACTGGGAGCCTGGTGAATGAGGGCTGGAGAAACACGGACTGTCAGTTTTGGGTTGAAGCAGTGTGTCTGCAGTAAACAATGCAATAAAGAAAGTTTGAGCCAGGAAAGAGCAAGACTGTACTCTAGCAAGACTTGCCTGAACTGGTCACTTTTCAGAGTTCTGATACCGGAAAAACGTTGTCCTTCAAAAGGTGACAGAGAGGGACAAGGTAAATGAAGGATGAGGAGGAAGGACAAAGTTTTTCTAAGCTTTTCATTAAAATCCCCCATCCCTTTTCCATTTACTACAGAAAGGGCAAACTATGGGCCTCTAGAGGTTGTTAGACTGCAACTCCCAACTCATCACCGGATATGCTGGCAAGTACTGATGGGAGTTGTAGTCCTAACCTCTGGAGGGCCGCACTTGGCTCACCCTTGTTTTAGCTGACAACCAAAAGCTCAAAATAGATGGAGCCAACCTAACTTCCTTTGGCAGGGCGTTCCACAGGTAGGGTGCTGCTACAGAGAAAGCCTTGTTATGTTTGCATACTAGCCTAATCTCTTGAGATGTTGGGACATGCAACGGGGCCTCCACTGAAGGCCTCAAATTCTGTGCAGGTTCATAAGAGAGGAAGCAGTCTTTCAGATATCCCATCTTCAAGCCCTTTAGGGGTTTGTCGGTCAAACCCAGCACTTTCAACCGAGTTTGGAAGCCGACTGGAAATCGGCACAGCTCTTGTAAGACTGGACTTATGTAGTCTCCCAAAATGCACACCCAAAACCAGCCCATTTGCTGCATTTTGTACGAGCTGCAGCTTCTGAATACATTTTGAGGGCAACTCCATGCAGAGCAGTAATCTAGTCAGTCTAAGGCATGAACCACTGTGGCTAGAGAAAATTTATCCCTATGACATAGTAGTTTTGATGTCCTACCTTGAGTGGTACAAAAATGCTGGACCTCCACCATTATCTCCTAAGAAGTCAGGACTTCTTCTCCGCACTCCAAACAGCAGCAGTAGTCTCAGTGACTAGCTGAAAGCAGGCGTTTGCTCCACTGAGCTACCGTGTGTGTGTTTTTTTAAAAAAATAGTTGACACAGTGCTGGCCACATCACAATGGAAGGCCCTAGCAACCAGGACACGGAGACATACGCTCCCGAACCACAAAAGAGTGGCCATTATGAGGGAAGTTTGAAGGAGCTGAGCTTGCTTAATTTGGAAATTAAGACGGGCCTGAGAGGAAACTGTAACATATAGACTGTCAGATCTTTTGATCAACTACAGACAAAATGCAACGGGTCCCAAACAGCCATCAAAAATATTTACTTTGGAAATTAAGAAGAATTTTTGGATGGCCAGGGTATGGGAGCACCGGAGCAGATTGCCCAGGTACGTATGGAGAATCTGCTCTTGCTGGAAATCAGGGCAAGCTGTAGAAACACCTAGTTGGCACAGTCATAAATCAACCGGAATCCATAAGGGAGAGGCAACGGATGATCTGGGATCCCTTCCAGCCTGGCATCAGAGAACGACCTCATCCGTGGAGATGACCTGGAGATACTTCTCTTTCAAGGCTGAAGATTTAGGAGGCACTCGTCCTCCTGCGAGACCATTTCCACGTGATGGCCCATGAGATGCTGTCCAATTCTCCGCTGCGTAATCATCCTCCTGGCTTGACTTCAGAGTTCCCAAACAGACCTCTAAGGACGTTATCAGAGCTGAAGCGGTAGAAGATGGAAATGTTCTCGAGGAGAAACAAAACAATTTTTTTTTTCCAGGAAAAAGATGAGATGAGGGAAAGAATTGTGCACAACCTTTTGCCTCACACAAGAGCCTTCTGTCTTTTTCTTTTTCTTTTTTTTTAAAAAAAGATTCTTCGGGTAGTTGCCTTGGAAACTACCAAGTAGCTCTTCACTTGATGAAATCCTCTCCCCCAGCACCGAGCCGGTAACATCTCCTCATAATGACACAGCGAGTTAGAATTGAGAACCACAGGAGGAAAAGTTCAACAGAGCAGCCCTTGAACCTGAAAGTGAGATAAACGTAATTAAATAGGAAGAGGAGAGGGGAAAAAAAAACTGCACAAACCGCATATTACAAAATCTGTGACTTCAAAGGTCTTTTTTGCAATCTGCTTTCAAAAATAACTATCACGGTTCACCAGAAGCCGCTGTCTTAACACAGGCGTGGGAACTGTGTGGATCTCCGTAGGTTATGGGACTGTGAGGCCAAGCAGCCAACATAGCCAATGGTGGTGGATGCTGGAAGCTGCAGTCCAACACTGTCTGGAAGGTCACATCCTGGTCTAGGGCGGTGAAGCTCAAGGACAGTAAGCTCTTAATTTTGGGGTTTTACAGCCATTGCACAAAAGGAAGCTTCCAGCTAAAAGTGGCTTGGGCGACAGAAAAGGAGAGAATTAAATCAGATCTTGGCCATCCCATAATATAACGAAGGAGCCCTTATCACTTCTCTCCCACTATCAGGCTCATAGTATTTTGTCATTCACTTGCTGATCTCATTGCTATTTCAAAGCGAAGTAACGGCAGACGCCATATAAGCAGTAAATCCATTGTTGTTGTGTGCCTTCAAGTCATTTCTGACTTAAGCCAACCCTAAGGTGACCCTGTCCCTGGGTTTTGGGGTCTGAGAGTGTGTGACATGCCCAAGGTCACTCAGCGGGTTTCCGTGGCTGAGTGGGGAATCGAACTCTAGCCTCCAGGGTGGGAGGTCCAAACCACTACACCATGCTGGCTCATAGTAAATCCATACGCTCCCACATTTCGCAAATGAAAAATGGGATATGTATGGCAAAACTTATTAAGGAAGACCACGCCAGCTAGGAATGGCTGCAACAGTTCGCTTTTGGCTGAATCTGCAGTGAAGGGCAAGATTCCGCCCCCTCTTCTCCTCTCCTCGATCTTAACTGAGAGCAAACTACTTTTGCATTTTGAACTCATGTGCAGCAACTGAAGTAAGCTGGAGACAAAGGCCATTTCCGCACTAGCCTGTTCTAGCGCGATGATTCCACTTTCAACATCCTCTGGAATCCTGGGGTTTGCAGTTTCGGGAGGGGCCAGCTGGCCCCTCCCGAAACTGCAAATCCCAGGATTCCAGAGGATGTTGAAAGTGGAACCATCGCGCTATAACAGGCTAGTGTGGAAATGGCCAAAGAGGAAAGTGGGAGGAAGAGAGAGAAACTGGGACGTTTTGAAAACAGGATGACACAGGATTAATCAGGACTCTCTCTGCATACTGGAACAGTGGGAGGTTATGCAAATCCGCTCTGGGCTTTTGTCCAAACTTTAAAGCAGTAATCCAAGCTGCTGAGCCTCTTTGGGGCAGGGATGAGGATTCAGCACCTAGAATAGCTCCTTTAAAGTTTGGACTTAAACAAAGAGTGGCTCCACCATCTTGTTGACACAGAGCCTCTAGCCACACTTTATGGGAGGCTCTGCCATACCAGACCCTCTTTCTTTCTTCTGCTCACAGATGTTATCTACTTCTAAGAAGACAGAAGTTATTTTAAAAAAGGCAAATTGTTGCCTTTACTCATTAATAATCCCCGGACGGATTATTTGTTTTAAGAGTGACTTGTGGTCATTCTGACATTTTAAAATAAATGTGTTGCATTGCCTGTTATTTCTTCCATTACCATTTTTTGTTGCAGGGGGAGGAGGCAATGAGAAGAGAATGGTCAGAAAAAAACTGGACAAATTCTGGTCAAAAATGTCCCTAAAGCTATCCTTTATAAGCATAAAAAAAGAGGAAGCGAGATGGAAATTTTCTCTTTTCTCACCCCGGAGAAGAAAGGAAGCTCTGTGTGCACCAAGTAGCCAAAAGGACTCTGAGGTTCAACAGAGAGTTTAAGGAACTTTTATTCCAGATATAAAGGATTACATCAGGTTTCTGGGTGTCGTGTTCGAGCATCCTTCTCCAGGCACTGCTTAAAACAGCAGTTCTTAACTCGGGGTCCATGGACCCCTGGGGGACCGCAATGTCCTCACAGGGGGTCCACAAAGACTTGAAGAAATGTTATGAGTTTCTACAGTTAAAATAGGAAGGAAGGAAAACAGAAGGACAGACGGATGGATGAACGTTCACACGCTGATCTCAAAGAGCAAAAAAGTCTTCTGCTGGAAACAGACATCATTTGTACAACATTTCTTTACAATATTTTAAACCATTCAAAAGTTACGAAACTGTCTGATAGCAAAAAATGTGCTCAGCACGTGCTACTTCTGCACATGGTGAGCACATGCAAGTGAATGACTCTGAGAAAAACCATGTGACATTTCTTGCTACCGCATATACAGCCAGAAGAGGCCTTGAGTTAAGTCCTAGGGGTTCATGGCAATGAAAGATATTTCAAGGGGGGTTATGGTAAAGAAAAGGTTGAGAACCACTGGCTTAGAAAATTGCAAAGAAACAGATTACTTTTCCAATGACACCGTGGAACCAACAACCAGCTGGGGAAACAAAATAAAAACCCCTAACAACCCTTGACTAAAATGGCCCCTTCCCACCATCTATTCTCAGATTTTCCCCAAGGATAAGGAAGGGGAGCAATATTCCAGGGACTAATAACATCCCTCACAACATCAGAGATACATTTACTTGCTCCTCCTCCAATGTGATTTATGCCATCGAATGCTAGCAGTGCTCCTCTACACTCTGCACTGGACAACAAAGACTATTCAGGGGGATTACTGGACACAAACCTGACCTTAGAAATGGCAATACTCAAAAACCAGTTGCAGAACATTTCAGCATTCCTGGACATGCAGTAAGTGATTTACAGGTCGCAGTCCTTGAACAAAGCAATTACAAAGGAAAACTAGAAGGAGAAACTGCTGGAATGAATTATATGCTAGCAGAGGTACCAACAAAGACAATGGCTTCATGGCACACCACATATATTAATATAAGAGTCCTTGCTACATAACACATACAACAAAAGAAATCTTCTCAGGGAGAATTTTGAACCCTGGGAAAACGACTTTTAGTAAGCAGATTTATTGCTTTCACATATCAGCATTAAGTGACCACTGTGAAGATCTGAAAAACTTGTATCACCTTCTGCAGGCCTTAGAAAAATAAAGGCAAGGGTCGTGATTTGCATCTTTCTGAATCCTATTAAATTCCTTCCCACTCCCACAACTGTATAAATATGTATAAATTTTATGCCTGAGGCCTTAATACCATTTGGTACTGCATCTGAAGAAGTGGGTTTATAACCATGAAAGCTCAAGAGAAAATAAAAACCAATTAGTCTTAAAGGTGCTATCACACTTCTTTTATTTCTTGCTACTTTCTTCCCCCTTTTTGCTACAAGAGACTAACATAGCCACTTCTTTGAAAACTATCCTTTATAAGGTAGCTTTTAAAAGTAAACTAGAATGCAATAGTCATTATACCAAGAGTGGGCAAAGCACAGCCCATGTGGTCCATGGATGCCACCTTTCTGGACTATTCACCTGGCTCCCCCAAAGGCTAAAAAAAAGAAGAAGAAGAAAGAAAAGAAGAAGAAGAAGAAAAACTGGTGTGATTTTCAGGCAACCTTTACACTCAAAGACAGGCAGAAAAAGCCTCTCCAAATGTGTAAAAACATGCAAAAAAAAACCCCATCCACATAAGCACCCCAGAAATCTATACTAACTCAAAATACTTATTTTACTCTACAGCCCCTCACAAAATGACAACAAGAAGGAAGGTATTCTTGAGTCCTTTTCGAAACGGTGACAAGAAGGGACAACTCTCTCTCGCTGTCTCTCTCTTTAGTGCTTGCTAGAAATTTGGGAACTTGAAGGAAATGTTCAACTCTCCAAGGGGGCTAAAGTGGCCAACTTCCCATAGTTGCAGTAGAACCTGTAGTAGGACAACAACATTTTAGAAGCTATACTTAAAGCAGCATTAACTCTACGGTGGGGGGGAGAGTGCTTCCCAAACTTCCTCACCACCTCCTTTTCCTCTCTAACCGCCCACCCTAACTGATCTGTGTCCTCCCCTGACCCTTGCCTTCTCTCTCACCTCCCCGTTAAGTAACCACAAACATTCTCCCTGATACGATTTGGCACAATTTGGATTTTACAAAACCTACAGAATCTGATGTTTATTGATCAAAGGTTAATAAATCCACGTTTTAACTCAATAAATGTAAAAGGCAGCAAAACGCGTACGGAAAGAAACAGCGATTTTAAAAAAAATCAATCACACTGTGAAAAAAATCTGCAAAGCAGCAGCTATAATAGCAACGGCCTTTAGTAAATATAATTGAATAATTCACTAAACATCCAGGTAAATTTTAAATGTTTTAAAGAAGGACCAAAAACTCCATAGCTGACAAGTAGGCATCATCTGGAGATAGTGGCCTAAATCCTATTGTTAGCTTCAACGACTGACAGTTTTATAATTTTATACGCCTTTTAATGTTTTGTTTTTATACTTTTAATGTTTTTTAATCTTTTGGAAGCCACCTTGGGTCCCATCTTGGGAGAAAAGGCAGCATATAAATTCAGTAAATAAATAAACAAACAAATAATAAACTAGAGTAGACCCACCAAACCAACTGGATTCATCTACATGCTGACTCCAGTGCTTCCAGACTTAAAAACTGGAGATGGGTCCAGTACCTGTAAAGGTTGTATAGAAGAGGGCATTTCAGCAGGTGCTGCTTGTCATGCAACCAGGTAACAAGCAAGTCTTGCTGGACTTCCCTCTCTTGCAGAACCATTAAACGTATTTGGAGTTCTCTCTGGTTTTCACTTTGACAACCTTAGTGGACTTGGTAGTCAACAATTAATTGAATGAATGTATTCTAGCTCCAACCAGCCAACAGGATCCTAGACTGTGTGTCTCTCACTGCTGACATAGCACTTTTATGGGTCAATGACCACTTGGCCGATGAGTTCACGGGTAATGAGTACGGATGCCCATCAGACACGGTTGGACTCCGAACTGGATGTTTTGAAGGGATTCTGATGCTCTCCATGGCAAAGCGGGATTTCATCCAAAGCAACCAGGGGCCTAGACACTCTATACAATTATATAGTTATCCCTCCACATTTGTGCGGGTTTAGGGACACAGGACCCCTGTGAAAGTGGACAAACCACAAACATTTCAAGCTCCCCCAACCATATTTTAACACACGCAAAAAAGTACAATCCATAGATTCAGTGCATCGCAGATTCAAATGTACAGTATACAATACAGTCCTCCCTCCGCATTTGCAGATTTGACCTTTGCAAATTTGATTATTCACAAGGCACGCGCTTGCCTCCCCCACCGACATTCTCCTCCTCCTCCCATTCCTTTGCATTCCTCACCCCAGGCTTGTGTTTAAAATGGGCCTTTTATTAGTTTGGAGTGAGCAAAGCCCCCACCACCACCACTGGAGGCGTGTCCTCTCTGCCATGTGACTGCACATCCTGCTGTGTAAGGGCTGCTGACTGGTCAGGTGCTCTCTTTGCTGCTATCCCTCCTTTTTCCAAGATGGCCACTGGAAGTAACTAGAACGCAAGAACTCTGCTCTTCTCCCTCTGAAGGGAAAGTACCAGTAAGCCCTTTATCTTGTCTTTTTTCTCCCCCCTTCAACACTGGGGCCAAAGGCAAAGGAATGGGAGGGGAGCTCTGGAAGGGAATTGCGGGGGGAGGGGGATTCATTTTTTTCCACTTTTGCAAGGGTTCTGCACTCCAAATTCTCACCAATGTGGAGGGGCAATTCAGATATACAATCTGAATCTGCGGTGGGGAGCACACCAGCTACTTGGCTCTGAATTCAAAGTGACAGGATTTCTTCACAAGACAGAAGCAGGCAACCGGTGGGGCTTGCTGGTGCCTCTCCTGCTGGCTTATATTATTTTTTCATAGGGACTTACAAGTCTCATCTTGCATTCAAGCCTCACCTTGCATGCACCTTGCATTCAAGCCTCACCTTGCATGCAAGCCTCTCAGTCTTGTGAGGCTTGCAGAGAGACTGTGAACACGAGGCAATACTTACACCTCTCTGTCAAAAATGCTGTAGGGCAACAACGGAGCAAATAATCAAATCCACGGATGGTAAACACACAAATGTTGAGTGCTATGATTCCACTTTAATTGCCACTGCTTTTATTCTATTGGATCATAGAATTATAGAGCTGGAAGGGACTGCACAGGCCACTGAGTCCAACCTCCTGCTCAATGCAGGAAATCTCCCTAGAGCATCCCCAGTGAGTAGCTGTCTAGTCTTTCGTCTGAAGCCGTCCAAAGAAAGAGGCTCCACCACCTGTCTAGGTGATTGGTTCAGCTGTTCGACAGCCCTTACTGTCAAGACATTCCTTCTCATTTTCGAATGAAATCCACCCTCCAGTCACTTAAAACCATTAGACTTGGAGCCTTTCTGCACTACCTTGTTATAGTGCTATTATTCCACTTTCAACATCCTATGGAATCCTAGGGTTTGCAGATACGGGAGGGGCCAGCTGGGCTGCGAACTGCAAACCCCGGGATTCCATCGGATGTTGAAAGTGGAATAACAGTGCTCTAACAGTGTAGTGCGGAAAGGCTCTCGGTCTCACCCTCCGAGGCAGCAGAGAACAAACCTGCCCCCTTTTCTCTGAACGCCCTTTAGATCTTCAAAAAATGCAATTATGTCACCCCTCCATCTTCACTAGGCTGAACATGCTCCACTCCCTCAACCTATCATCATATGTTTTGTTCACCACACCTCTCATCGTCCTTGCTGCCCTTCTCCGAACCTGCTCCGACTTGACTATATCCTTCCAAAACTGAGGTGCCCAGAACGGAACACAGTATTCCAGATGAGGCCTAACTAGTGCAGACTATAGGACAATACTTCTGTTGTCTGGGAAACGACGGTTCTGTTAATGCAGAATAAAATATTATTTCTTTGCTGCAGCATCTGGGTCATGTTCAACTTACGATCAACAATCATCCCAAGGTCTTTTTCACATGCACTGCGGCTAAGCCAAGCGTCCCCCATCCTGTAAATGGGCTCCAGAACTAAATTTGGGCCCTCTTGGAGTTTTATGTGTGGTCAAGTGAGCAGCAGAAAGGCAAAGAATTTTTCCGCAAATACAAAACAGTTCGAAACAGCTGCACTACAATGTTTTTCCTTTTCCAGACTCTGAAGGAGAGAGTAGAACTGAATGACAGACAGGTCTACATTTTAATCACAGGAAATGAAGCTCTTCAATCACTGCTTGCGAAGAAGAATTAGATTCTTAGAATCCTTTGCTCAAGGCTGCTCTCTGTTCTTTGTAACTGTTTCTGTATCTACAGGGAGATTTAACTATTGCGGAAGGAACTGTTTGTGACTGACTTCAGTACTGGGTCTTTCTAGATCCCTTATTCTTCCAATTTCAACCAATCCTCCCTAGGCCAACTTCCAAATCTTTTTACAAATTCCTTCCATTTCTTTTGCATTCCACCAATTTTTCCGGGAGTTGCATTTCTTGACGTTAATTAGTTATATGGGTAATGATGCCACCCTCTTTTTGGCCTTAATTCTATAGGTTTTATTTGAATCAAGTTCTGTGCCTCATTCGACTCCAAAAATTAACTTTAACAGCTTCTAGTAGAAAAACCACTGTATCTATCCTCCTCTAATTTGACAGATTTTGTACCAAGAAGCAGCTCTTCAGTGTTTACTCATTTCATAACAACTATCTGAATATTAGACATCTTTTTAAACCACCCCATAACAGTAAAGGCTGATCTTGCACAAACCCCCCTACCTCTATCTGTCTGAAATTTGGCAGGTGTAATTATTAACAATATACAATTTAAACCATGTAGTTTAAAATAAAAAAGCAGTTAAAAAGCAATGCAATTAAAACAACACCCTCTTAAGAAAGCTTTTTTTTTAAATAGAAATTTGTTTTTAAAAACCAACCAACCACTAATTCAATTAAACTTTAAAAAGAAGCTAAAAGCCAAAGCCCTGCCCCATGTCTCAGAAATTTAACAGGCTGTATTTGTTCATATGGGTCTTCTACACATGCAGACGTGATATAATTCTGTTTATACAGTAAACTATTCAGTTTGTGGTCACTGGAAGGTTCAAGTTCATGAGTCTTTTTTTGGCTCTGATTAAACTTAAATCAGGAAGCCGCCAAACTAGTTAAATCAGCTTGTTTTCCCAAGTGCTGGATCTGTCCCGATTTGGCAGGACAATCCCAAATAAGTCTCTATCATCCAGTTTTTTCAGCCACTTGAGAAATGTCCCAACTTCTTGGGCTCATTTCAAGAAAGATATCAACAAGCTAGAACAAGTTCAGAGGAGGGTAACCAAAGTACTGAAGGGTCTGGAAACCATGTCCCATGAGGAGCTGTGCATGTTTAGTCTACCGAAGAGAAGGTTAAGAGCGGACATGATAGCCATATTTAAATATTTGAAGGGATGTCATGTCGAGGAGGGAGCGGGCTTGTTTTCTGCTGCTCCGGAGACTAGGACAAGGAGCAACGGATTCAAACTATAGCAAAAGCGATTCCATCAAAACCTCAGGAAGAACTTCCTGGCAGTCAGAACTGTTCGGCAGTGGAATATGCTGCCTGGGAGTGTGGTGGAGTTTCCTTCTTTGGAGGTTTTTAAGCAGAGGCTGGATGGCCATCCGTCGGGAGTGCTTTGATGGGTGTTCCTGCATGGCAGGGGGTTGGACTGGATGGCCCCTTGGGTCTCTTCCAACTCTATGATTCTACGATTCTCTTCTCCTCCCTTTGTCCCCAATCTATTTTAATCACTGTGGACTGACTTCAAAATGGTGAAGTAGTTTAAACTCAATTAACTCGGCAGGGGAGGCAGGAAGGGGCAGAATCCTGCTCTTCCCAGTCGGCTCAGGACAAAGCAACCTGCTGTAGCTCTCTTCATTCGTTCTTCCTCATTAATAACTTTTGCTATATGGACCACACTCTGATGTTGCTTGGCCACATGCGTCCCAGTTTTCATCTGATAAACGTTGGAGGGTATGCAGATTACGGTCTGAACTGAAACTTGTGGCCTGTACAAATTATTAGTAACCAGAAAAGGGCTTCTGGAGATGATCTAAATGAACAAACAGCTTCCTAAGGAAGTGGGCAGCCCTTCCTTAAAAATAGCAGGCTATTAAATGTTCTCGACAACTAAACTGAGATACATCTCCTTTTGATTATACATGACCACAGCAACCTCATCCCATTATTCACAGATGCACCGAACTGTGCGTTTTGCAAAACCTTTTTTTTTTAAAGGGAGCCTTGGACCAGCGTTACACAGCAGTCTTCGTGTCCACCTAGTGACAACTACTTGACACTGCAGCTGTGCCTTTCATGGCATTAAATTTCCTTTTTGAGTAATACCACATTATGCTTTGAACTCATTTTGTCTGGCTAATGATGCCGCTTGTGAGAGAGATCTGATGTTCCCAAGCAGTATGCTTGCCACATGCAATCTGTGCCACTGAATAAATGCTTCATGCTTTGGCCAGAAATGCTTGCTGTGCTTACAACAATATTCCTTAAGAGTGCATCATCATCATCATCATCTCTCCGACCTTCTGCTTTTGTAAGGAAACAAAAAAGAGCAGGAGGGCCTCTTGTGCTACACAATTATAGCACCATTATTCCTCTTTAATTGGCATCTCTACATCCTGTGGAACCCTGCATCCTGTGGAAATCTACCAGAACGGAGGGAAGCTTAAAAAAAATTAGTGTTGCCAAATTACCTTCTGCGGTGCAGGCTCCCACGCCTTCAACATTCAGATTTCATCTGATGTAGATTTTGAAGGTACAGATGGCTCTATTAACTAGCAGCCATACGAAACTTTTTCACAAATGAAAACAAGACACATGTGTCCAGGTAACATCAGAGTGTGCTCAAGATGTCAAAAGTTATTAATGAGGGAGAACTGACAGGCAAGGAGAGGCTGCCGCCATTTGCTTTTGCCTGAGTCTACAGAGAAGGGCAAGATTCTGCCGCTCCTCCTCTCCTCTCCTTTCTTCATTTCTCCCTCCTGATGACTTAAAAACTACTTTTGCAGCAATGGAAATCAGTCAAAGACAATAGGGGAAAGTCAGAGGAAAAGAAGAACTGGGACTTTCACAATGTATGGGAGCTGATTTCATCCAAAACAGATCTTCAGATCTTCAAGATGGAATTTCAGCACAGATAGTTTATAATGCAATCTTCACCTTGCAAAACTCCCACCTCCACACAATTATGAAAGGTACAAGAGCCCTACCTTCTTTTTCATGTGGCCACCCCACAAACCATGAAAGGAAAGATGAGGGGAGCTGTTGCTACACAACCCATCCTTTCTAACGTTTTCAGATACTGCATGATTATTCTCAGAAGTACCAGTATACATCTTACTCAGTTTCTAAAATAAACTCTGATCGCTGTTACAGAGCCGTGAAACTTAATATATTAGTTATGCATGGCAAAAGCACAGATCTTCAAAATGTCACAGCTGGGACTGGGAGAAACCGACATCAAGGACCTCAAAAGACCAAGAAACTCCACTAGGCCAATGCCTATTTAAGATAGAACAGTCTCACTACCTGTTCTAGACTGCACCTTGGAAAAGTTACTTTTTTGGACTGCAGCTCCTAGCAACACTCAGCCAGGGCCTGAACAACAATAGTGAAATGAATCACTACACCTGTTGAATTTCTCTCACCAATACAACTGTTAAAGGTGGAGGAGCCCTGTTCTCTCTTGCAACTGGCTATCCTAACCACGGGGCCTAAATACCCTCAAAGCACCAAATTCTGTCTGATGTTGGACGCTAAACAGGGTCAGCTCTGGTTAATACTTTGATGGGAGACTGCCAACAAATACCAGGTGCTGTAGAGGAAAGAGCTGCAAAACCATCTCTGAGTATTCCTTGCCTAAGAAAATTCTATGAAATTTATGGGGTTGCCATAAGGCAACAGGCAACTTGAAGGTACACACACACACAAACACACATTCTAACCATACCATATAGACTTTTTACTGTGTTTTTCTACTCCCTATCCCTGCATCATGAGAATTTTATAGACCTTTGTCTTTCTTCTCCCAAACCAGCAGCTGCTCTCTCTTTTTTTTTTGCTAAACTAAAACTGGACACACAGTTTGCACCAAGAAAGGAAAAACCCAGGGTTTTTTCTTTCTTTTTGAGAAAGGTTTTTTACGTTCGCTCTTTTGAAAAAAAAAATAAGATAGTTGCTCAGGAAATAAGCTCATACCGGAAACCAGTGACCTTTTAGCACTCTTTGTATTTATATAGCATGCAATTGTGCATGCTAAGAAACTGCGTTACTATCCAATGTTTGCCTTGTAACCTTTTGGTATTTTCAGATGAAGGTGTTATCCAAGGTTAACTACCTATCCATCTAAACCAAACATCCTGGATGGTGCTGACAGCAGCCCAAACTGCAAGCCTAACTTGATTTTTCGCAACATCACATACAGCCTGATGGAGAAAAAGGACAAAATTCCTGCACCTTTAACACAACTGCTGAAGATAAAATGTCAGCTGTTACAGCAGACATGACAAGCTTTTTGAAAAACATCATTTTTATTTTGCAAAAATCACATAAGGTAAAAAGGACAAGAGAAAAGACGTGAAGCCAAAAGGGCTTCTTGTTATGTGCCACCAAGTTGGCTTCAGCTATGTTCATATTCCTTCGGTAAGTTTGCCTGCCTTTTTTGTCTGAATGTCCAAATTGTGCTTCTAAATGCTCAAGTGCATTTAGAAGCGCAATGCATGTTAAAAGGATCTAGGAGTCTTATCAGACCACAAACTGAACGTGAGTCAGCAGTGTGATGCAGCAGCTAAAAAAGCCGATGTGATTCTAGGCTGCATCAATAGGAGTATAGTGTCTAGATCAAGGGAAGTGATAGTGCTACTCTATTCTGCTTTGGTCAGACTGCACCTGGAATACTGTGTCCAGTTCTGGACACCACAGTTCAGGAGGGATACTGACAAGCTGGAACGTGTCCAGAGCAGGGTGACCAACATGGTGGAAGGCCTGGAAACCATGAAACCCTATGAGAAGTGGCTCAGGGAACTGAGTATGTTTAGCCTGCAGAAGAGAAGGTTAAGAGGCAACATGATAGCTTCGTTTAAATACTTGGAGGAATGTCAGACGGTGGATGGAGCAGGTCTGTTTTCTACTGCTCCAGAGACTAGGACATGCAGCAATGGCTTCAAACATCAGGAAAAGAGATTCCATCTGAACATTAGGAAGAAATTCCTGATGGTAAGAGCAGTTTGACAGTGGAAAACGCTGCCTGGGAGTGTGGTGGAGTCTCCTTCTTTGGAGGTTGGATGTCCATCTGTCAGGAGTGCTTCAACTGCCTCTTCCTGCATGGAAGGAAGTTGGACTTGATGGCCCTTGTGGTCTCTTCCAACTCTATGATTCTGTGATGGGAAGCTTTACATAACTACAATAGTAGAAATTTGGGGACTGAGGGAAAATGTTGTTGTTAGTTGCCATCAATTTGGCTTTGACTTATGGCAACCCTAGGACTGAAGGATCTCCAAGACATCCTGGCCATTTCCAGGCTTTCTACCTTTGAGGCCCCTACCTAAACTCCAAACCCCAGGATTCCATAGGATGTTGAAAGTGGAATAATAGCACTATAACAGGCTAGTGCAAAAATGGCCCCTGTCATCAACAGCCTTGCTCAAAACTTGCAAGTTCAGCTCTCTGGCTTCCTTGATGGGAATCTTATCCACCTGCAATGTGGTCTTCTTTTCCTACTGCCTCCCACTTTACCAGACATTATCATCTTTTTCTAACGAATTGTATCATCTCATGATATATCCCAAGCACGACAGCTTCAGTCTAGCCATTTTGGCTTCCAAAGATTTGCTCTAGGACCTCTTGATTTGTCTTTTTGGGAGTCCTCAGAATTCTGCTCCAGTACCACATTTCAAATGAGTTGATTCTCTGGCTGTTTCCACACTACGCTGTTATAGTGCTATTATTCTACTTTCAACATCCTGTGGAATTCTGGGAATTGTAGTTTACTGAGGTCCAAGAGGTCTCTGGTTGAGGATTCTAAATGCCCCTCCCAAACTGCAAATCTCAGGATGCCAAAGGATGTTGAAAGTGGGACAATAGCATTATAACAGTGTAGTGTGGAAATGGCCTCTGATTCTTTGATTGTGTGTTCCTGCATGGCAGAGGTTGAACTGGATGGCCTTTGTGTTCTCTTCCAATTCTATTTTATCTTTTTGGCCTATGACTTCCATCAGCTCCTTCATCTTGCCAGAATTACTGATGGTAAGGGATTATGGGACATGCAAATCAAGAACAGCTGCAGGACCACAAGTGGAGCACCCTGCAATATTGTTTCTGACCCTATCTCATGGTTTTCTGGAGCCGAGAGTATGTGATGCGGCCCAGATCAGAAATACCTGCAGCAGTGCGTGGGGGTATTTTTGCTATGTTCCCACCCCCTTGGGACATTTTAAGCCCATAATAGGCCGTTTTTAAAACCAGAAGTAACTTCCTATTACTTCCGGTTTTGAGAAAAGGTCTCTCCTGAGCTTTAAGTGGCAAAAAATGGCCTCACAGCCTCTAGGAGACACTTGAAGACTTTTTTACATTTTTTTGTGGTGGGGATGGGACCCTCAAAGTGTCCTAGGGGTCTAATGATGCCCCGCAGTTGTTCACCCCTGGTGAACCTACATAATGGTTATGCAGAAGAGGAAATTCCAGCAGGTTCTGCTTGTTAACCTGGTTACATGACAAGCAACACTTGCTGAAACGTCCTCTTCTACACAACTATTTAATGCACAGGAGTCCTTTTCAGGTTTTAGTTTCGCAACCCTACGCGCATGGGGGTAAGTCCCACCAACTACGGAAAGACCAGCTTCTGTATAGACACGTACGTGATTTCCCAGCACATCTGTCAAGTTTTCTGAACTTTTTTTTTACTTTCACTCTGACAAAAGAAGCAAAGATTTGGCTCAACTTCCTCTTTTAATTGGCCTTGGTAGCAAAATAATCATTTGGGCAAGTGCTTCTTTCCAGATTCACACCCCTGTACTTCCTGTAAAATTAGCTGGTTTAAAAATTTACATTACAAACCCCAGAGAGACTCAGACCGGGCCTTTTCAAAAGCAAAGCACAATGACATAAAATAAATAGTTCACTATTTAATCAGCAGTCTTCTTGCTCGATGTCGTCTTCCAATACTTCCCTCCAGCCATTGCAGAACAGATAGTTGGGGTCCTAGGCTGATGTGCTATTATTGCAGCTCTTCAGTCTACCCACAATTTTAGAAGAACCTTTATCTCCCCATTTTGTGATTAATTTTGTTGCTATTAGACTAATAAACTTGGCAGCCAGGCTCTGCTGGCTTTTAACAAGCTTATCATCAAATGCTATTAAATCTCGAGTTTTCATATAAACGGATGTGTTCCTACAGTCTTCTGGCTCACAAGCAGGAAAATATTTTGTTTTGCATATCCTCCCCCCCCCCACTTCCCCGCTTTTTAAGTGACTCACCCCATGCTAACTATGGTTACTGTAGATTAAAGGACTGCTTATTCTCCTTCCCCTCAAGTTGTTGCAAAGTGGCCCATTTAATTTAGATCTGTTTTGAAAACATATAACTATCCTATGCAAATTGCCTGTTTCCAAATGGATGCTATTAAGCCGCTACCCTTATAAATGTTATCAGCCCATAAAGGAATAGAAAACTGATGTTGGAAGAATGATGTCACTCCATAAAACGAGGAGAAGACTCATGGCTCAGCGGCAGAGCCCGCGTTTTGCATGCTGAGAGGGATGGGTTCCATATTGGCTTCCCTTGGAAAAGACCCCTATTTGAAATCCCCTGGAGATCTGGGCCTAAATGAAATTTTAGTCCCAATGAGAACAGACCCACTGGATCAACGAATTTATATAAGGGTTGGCTTGCCAAGTTCTCATGGATTCAACAGGGGTACTCTGGTTGGGATTAACAATTGGATTCAGTCCCTATGCCAGTCGGAACAAGTCCTCCAGATGTTGTTGGACTCCAGCTACCATGAGCTCCAGTTAGCACAGCCAGTGCCAAGGGAACATGGGAGCTACAGTCCAGCATTGGCAGGAGATCCAACGCTGGACTGCAGCTCCCATGTTCCCTTGATCTAGAACAATATTGTTTGCAACACTGATTCCCATGTTCTCTTGATCTAGAGCAATATTGTTTGCTCTAGATCACCCCTGATCTAGAACAAGCAATATTGCTTTAGATCAGGGGTGGGCAAAGTATGACTTCCAGGGTTCAAAAAAACTTAGCTTTGAAATGTACCCTAGGTTGTGTGGAAGGCATTTCCATCTCATTCAGAAGCCCCCTGGGTCCCCAAAGGCTGAAAAATATTTTTTGCAAAAGTTTTCAGAAACATTTTCCCCCAAAATATCTTCTGGGGGAGATGGGGGACATTTCCACCACATTTTGCAGGAGCCCGGGCCAATTTATGCCCAGGAGAGGCCTCTTTAGAAACAGGAAGTGACTTCCGTTCCCTTTCTGTGGTTAAAAAAAAAGGTCTCCCCAGGCCTAAAATGGCCCAAGAAGACCCAAAATGCTTGCCATGCTCACTGGTGGGGATTTAGGGGCAAAAAAAGTTTTGATTGGTTTTATTTTTATTTATTTATTTATTTATTTATTTATTTGCAAAAACAGGTGCAGTAGAAGGGTATGGCCCTCCAAATGTCTTCCAGGTCAGGGCTAATGTGGCCCCTTAGCCTTCCACAGTTGCCTATGCCTGAGTTAGATGAACCAACAGTCTAAGCCAACTTTCTGTGATGCTATTTGATTAATCCAACACATAAAAGTCAAAGTTTGTTTTTTCTATGTCAGGCAAAGACCGCATATGATTGGCTGCCTAAGAAGATTCTATGAAATCCTGGGGTTTGCAGTTTGGGAGCGAGGGCCTTTAGAATTCTCAGCCAGAGAGCTCTTGGGCCTTAGTCAACAGCGTCTGTCTTAAGTAGGCTGGTTGCTATGGAGATGAGGCCTAGCAGCAATGAGGAGGGCAGCGTGTTCCCTCAGGAACCCAACCTCTGTATGTTAATAACTCTGAATACAGATTGGATTGGGGAATATGGGGAAAAGTTACAGGTACTGGACAAGACAGTTTGGGGAATTAGAGACACAGGATCTCAAATCTTTCTAACAAGTATTACCTATAAGAAAATAAAATCCCGGGCAACACTGGGCATATACACTAGTCAGACACAAAATTTTAATTATTTTATTTATATACGTTTACATTGCTTTTCCAGCTTCCAAACAGCTTGATGTCAGGAGCCATCACACATCAAAAACAGAACAAACCCCACTTCCAGCTCAATCAGAAACTGAAGAACAGGCCTTCTACCTTTTCCATAGTTTCTGATTGGTCACACCGCCTTTATAGAATAGGTAGCCAAAAGGTAATTTTGTTCATAATTGAGGAGCGGGGAATCCCCAGTCTGAGAGCAATCACCGTAAAGGCCGGGCTCCAAGCTGGCCTTGCTCAAAGCTGCCATAAATTTGACACAGATAGTTGTGCCTCCTGAGTAGATCTCAGCATCTATGGGGATCCTTAGAGGTCATGACAACCCCCGAATATTCAAGTGTTGAAAGGTTAAAACAAGCACCTTGAATTGAATCTCTTAGCATACTGACAAAGGGCGTAACTGGCACAGAACAGTCACAGACCCTCCAACTGTTCCTATTTGGCAAGGACAGTCCCAACTAACCCTCTAGTGTCCCATTTTTCCAGCTGCTATTCTAATGCCCCAGTTTGTCTCTCCTCATCACATTTAACCCCTTAGTCCTGAGCTTACGTCAACTGCTGCAAACTGAAGTCAAAGTGCAAAAACGGGTTGCATTCAACTCAGCAGAGGAGAGAAGAGAGGAGGAGACCGAATCTTGCCTTCCGAGGTGGCTCCGGCAGAAGCAAACTCCGGCAGCCTCTCTTAACTTGTCTCTTCTTTGTCGTTAATAACTTTTGCCATCTTGAACATGCTCTCGTGTTGCTTGACCATGCACGTCTCAGTTCCATCTATGAAATGTTGGAGCGTATGCGGTCGATCAGCCAAATGCAACACTATGCTGATTGCATTCCTTTTGTTCTTTATTTTGAACACACATATATAAATTACATTTCATAGAATCATAGATGGGCCATCAGGTCCAATCCCCAGCTCAATACAGGGCCTCCAGTTAGAGCATCTCCAGCAGGTAACTGCCCAGCCTCCTTTTGAAGATATTCAGATAAGGAGACCTCACCGCCTCTCTCCATTGCAAAACCACATTCTGATAGTCAAAAAATTGTTCCTTCGAATGTTCAGTCAAAATCTATCCTCGCATAACTTAAGACCATTAGACCTAGTTCTTCCCTCTCAGGCAGTAGAAAACAAGCCCACATCCTCCTCTTTCTGCCAGCCTTTGAAGTATTTAAATACTTTAAACTTAAATATTTAATACTTATATTTAAAGTATTTAAAGAGTGAACATCACCCCTCTGTCTTCCCTTCACCAAGGTGAACATGTCCAGCTTCTTCAATCTCTCCTCATATGTTTTGTTCTCTTTACCTTTCATCCTCACTGCCCTTCTCTGAAATCACTCCAACTTGTCTACATCTCCAACCTGTCTACATCTACATTCTCAAAATGAGGTGCTCAGAACTAAACGCAGTATTCCTGACTCACTTCTGCAGTTATGCGGTACTTTCGCTTATGCATTTGTGCTCTGTTAATTTCTTGGTGGATCTCACGAAACAACACTAGAAGCCCTGTGAAGATTATATAATTATGCATTTTACAACTGAATCTGAACACTAGGATCATCTGCCAATCCAAAAACTGGACATGATGTACCCAAACCCAGCAAACGGGTCATTTGATTTGTTATGCTACAAGCTGCAGTGAATGAGAGTTTCTTCTATTGCTCAACAATGGGTTTTCCTGGAAGGTTTTGTTTTATTTACTTAATCTTTTGTTTTCATTGGTCAGAGACAATGGAATGTTTCATATATTCCATTTTAGATATTTAATGGCTGGAAGAAAATAATTGAAAAGGCCAAGCTACACATAAATGCCTCTTTGTGTTTGTATGTTGCTGTTTGCAAATAGCATTTATGTAAGCCCTGATCTGGATCAGGATCACAAAGGAGGTGGAGAAGGGGTAACCTTTTCTCTGTCTAACAATTACATTGAAGATCACCCCCAGTTTTCACATCATCCATTTGCCCAAGGATGAAAGCTAACAATGATATCAAAAATACCCTCTATCATAGCTCAAACAGCAGTTTGAAGGAGAGAATTTCAGTCATGACTGTGGCAAAGGAAGAGAAAATTTAATTCCATTTCCATTCCACATCTGTGATTTAAAATACACACAGAGGTTCTTAAAGCAATTTAAGAAATGTATAATTTGGCTCTGAATCACAGTAAGCATTTGAAACATCAAGAAAGAAAGAAAACACACGCACACAGGCCACAAACCTAAGTGTCTAAATACAGTTGCTAGTCTCAGTTAGAGCAGATCTACTGAATCAATTGCAGAATGCTAACTAGTACTTATATAAATCACACGGATTCGGTAGGTCTACTCTAGCTGGAACCAACAAATGGATTTAAGCCTCAGAGTTTACTGGCACAGCAAGTGTCTAACCAATGAGAAAGTATATGCTTGGCATGCAAAATGTCCCATGTTCAACCTGAAGCATCCCAGGTAGAGCTATGCAAGATTTGTGTGTGTGTGAGGGAGGTATGTTGTGCCTTCAAGTCATTTCAGACTTACAGTGACCCTAAGGCGGACCTATTGTGGCCATTTCTTGGAAAGTTTTTTTCCGAGGGAGCTTGCCACTGCTGCCCTCTGAGGCTGAGAGTGTGTGACTTGCTCAAGGTTACCTTGTGGGCTTCTGAGGCTGAGCAGGACTTGAACCCCGCTTTTCCAACAACTCAAGCCATTATACCACATCGGCTCTCAAGATCCATATGTAAACTCACGGAAAGCTGCTGTCTACCAGAGTAAACAATACTGAAGTATTTGAACCAATGAGCTGATAAAGATTCATACATTTGGCTTCCGGTAATGGCTGGTGGCTTCCACGGAGTGGTGAATCTAGGCTTAGACTGAGCCTCAAAACAGCTACCCAAACCACTCCTTCACTTTGTGAATAGGATTCAGTACCTTGGATAGTTCCTTTAAAGTCTAGACCAGTAAATGCCAAACTCTGATAATCCAGGATCTTTTTTTTTTTTGGACTTCATCTCCCAGAATCCCTAGTTACCTTGTTCAATAGTCAGGAATTCTGGGAAGTGAAGTCCAAAACAAGTGGAAGACCAAATTTTGAGAACCACTGCTCTAGACTAAAATCTCAAATTGGCTTGTCACCATGCTGACATGTGAGTAACCAGTTCCTGTATGCTCATGTGATGCTGTGATTGAATGCTTCTTTACAGAAAAACATTTCTCAGTTCATTAATAAACCAGCTCTTGGAGAGAAGATATCTAGGCTTCTTTCTAATGTCCTATTTTTCTACATGCCACTGTTTTATCTCTACCAGGGAAGCAGCTGATTACAGAATGCTCTTTTTACAGTATGATATGTTACAGTTCATGTCTCATCAGACTGAAGTAGGCAACTGTCCTCTTACATATATTGTAGACTACAAAGTCAATAATCCCTGACCACTGGTTGTGAAGCTGATGGGATTTTTGAATCAAAACACCTGGAAGGCATGTTTTTCTTATTCCTGCTGCAGGCCCTACAAATGTCATCCCCAAGCTGTTACCAGCTGCTGGAACACAACTAGGAGACCATATGTGCTACATCTGCACTGGGCAATAATCTCTGAAATATTGAGTGGATGAGATGCTATACAAACAATCATACTGCCCTTTCTTTTACTATATGTACTCTCTTTTTCTTATCAGCTTATCAGAGGAGGGTCAATAATATCTTCGCTTTAAAGGGCAAACTCTCCATCATTTCACAGCTGAAAACCAGGATGCATGTTGCCAAGCACCATCAGCGTATAGTCAAGATGGCAAATGTTCCTAATGAGAAAGAATACACAAGCTAGGAGAAGCCGCAACAGTTTGCTTGTGCCGGAGCCTAGTGGGAAGGGCAAGATTCTGTCCTCGCCTGTCCTCTCCCCCCAACATACTGCTGAGTTAATTGAGTATTCATTACTTTTGCACTTTGAACTCAGTTTGTAGCAACTAAGGTAAGCTGAGGACCAAAGGGCAAAGTGGGAAGAGAAGAGAGAAACTGGGACATTTTAAAGGCAACTGAAAAACTGGGATGAGAGAGGATTAATCAGGATTGTCCCTACCCAATTAGGACGTGTGGCAGCACGATGCACACACAATCAGTGATAAGCAATGCTATACGTAATGTTACAACTCTAGACCTAGAATGAAGTCTGCCTGCTTCTGAAGCCAATTCACAACAGACTATATTTCCACATGTTTGGGATGACAAGGCAAAAGCAAACTACTGCAGCCTCTCCAAGCTCGTCTGTTTTTCCTCTTTAATAACTTTTGCTATCTTAACCACACTCTAATGTTGCTTGGCCATGTGCCTCCCAGTTTGCATCTTGGAAATGCTGGAGGGCACGGCATCACAGAACAGTGGTTTCCATTTATGAAGGGAGTACCCACCCACAGCCTGCCCTCTTCCTCCCTCTGTGTACTCTGGACAGGAAGACATATAGTACTTTTTGTTCTAATAGGTAAATTTCCCTCCCACTGATGGCACAGGCTGTATTTTCAGCTATCCCAAATGGGGCCTCTCTGCTTTGCCCTACTTCCTCTCTGCGTATTCTGCAGAGACAAGGCAGTAAATACAGTAATTTTAACTTTCTCCTTAAAAAAAGGGGGGGGGCAGAATAGAGCCAGCATAGCATAGTGTTTTGGGCATTGGACTGCAACTCTGAAGACCAGGGTTCGAATCCCTGCTCAGTCATGGAACCCACAGGGTGACCTTGGACAAGTCACACTCTCTCAGCCTTGGAGGAAGGCAAAGACAAGCCCGACCTGAACAAATTGTAACAAGAAAGCTCTGCGAGAAGGTTGCCTTCGGCTTGCTGTAAGTTGGAAATGACTTAGGCCATTTCCGCACTACACTCTTATAGCGCAATGATTCCACTTTTAGCATCCTATGGAATCCTGGGATTTGCAGTTTAGGAATTTGCAGCCAGCCCCTCCCTAAACTGCAAATCCCAGGGTTCCATAGGATGTTGAAAGTGGAATCATCACGTTATAAGAGTGTAGTGTGGAAATGGCCTTAAAGCTACACAACAACAACATGAAGAGCAGAGTAAGGTTTTGGAATTCCAACAGCTGCAAAAAGTGGCAGGATCTACCACTGAAGCTCTTCTGCCAGCATGAAGGAAAAACTGGATTTATCATTTTAGCTATTGATTGTGACTGTTTCTGTGAAAAAAAGTGGTGGCCATCCTCAAGACAATTGAAACATAGGAGCAGTAGCAGTAGATTCAGTGGATTTGGATTAGAAAGATTTCTGCGTTTCTGTATTTACCAACTACTGGATTCTAGCACCATTACATGGTAGGCAAAACCTCTGCTAAGTAATTTTTGCTTGTCATACTGCTGTGAGGAAGCTAACAGCCATGGGGGCAAACCAGATTTGAAGTGCAAATAAATAAATAAATACAATAAGAAAAGTAAACCATACAATCTAATCATACAGCCCTTTTCACCCTATAGAATTATAACACCATGATTCCACAGTAAAAAGCATCCTATGGAATCCTGGGATTTGCAGTGTTGTTGTTGCTGGGTGCCTTCAAGTAGTTTCTGACTTTTGGCAACCCTAAGGCAACCTTATCACAGTGTGATAGATGCTGCTGTTGTGATTGAGGAGCAACTGATTGCGCATGGGGCTGAGCCAGTGAGTGGGATAGATGATGCCTCTGAGATCGAGGAGCAACTGACTGTGCCGAGAATTGGGCCAGTGAGTGAGCAAGTCAACCTGCAAACATCCCCTGCACTGGAAGATCAAACAGAGACAGAGTTGCCCCAGCCAGCTCATGACGGAAAGGGAACCAGCAGTGATGCAGATGAGTTGCAGCCAGCTGTGCCCATCAGCCCTCAATCAGGAAGAAGGTTGAAATGGGCTGTTCAGAGGGAGGCTGCATGGACTAGGTCGAGGAAACAATAACAAGCAGTACTTGTTCACAGTGGCTATTGAAGTCTGCCAGCGTGGCTGCTCTTTGATTGCAGTAAATTACTAGCAAGCCCTCACGACCTTTGTGTCTCCTGCTCCCCGAAACCCTCCAGAGGGATCTCTGCCTCCTGAATCTTTGGACTGGACCTTGATCTGGCTCGGCTTGTGTTTTCTTGGTGTTTGGTATATTTGGACTCTCCCTGAAAGTATTCCTGACCTCCCTCCTCCCTTGTTGGCTGTGGCTCAGCAGGGAGAGATTCCTGACACACAGGGTTTTGGGGGGCTGAGAATGTGTGGTGCACCCAAGGTCACCCAGTGGGTTTCCATGGGCAAGTAGGGAATTGAACCCTGGTTTCCAGGGTTGTAATCCCAACACTCAAGCCACTCACTATACCACACTGGCTTTCACTTGCGGTGTAGAGATGGGGATTTAGAATTATCTACCAGATACTAAACTACTTACTGTACTTACTAAACTACTAACCCCAGAATTCAATAGCATGCAGCCATGGTAGCTCAAATGGAATCACATCATATCATATACCACCTTGCTAGTTCCCTCCCACTCTATCTTTGTAGTGTCAAAAGGCCCACAGAGAAGTAGATTGAGATCCCTGTAACTCATTTTGCATTATTTCTAGGGTTCCCAGTTCAGGATTGTCCTAAGCCCTGAGGTTTCCAGACCACAACCTGAGATCAAGGGATGGCCTCTGGTGAGGTCATTAAGTGTTGTGCATTAAGTACCAACAGAAGCATATCTAGGGTGGGGCATGTGCCCCAGGCACCAATGCCAGGGGGCACAAAAAAAGCCATGCATGTAGGGGTGGGGGTGGAGGCAGGGGTAAGAAGGTAGGCACACAATTTCCACGCTTGCCCTAGGCACTGTTTACGCTAGATACGGCACTGAGTACCAGCCACCCTTGCTCATGGTTTTTCATTCAAACACACCAACACACGCACGCACACACGCACAGATAAAGAAAGAGAAATCGTATTTGCATATTTGGATATTAAGACAGATATCTTAGCTAAAAGGACTGTTTCAAGATGAAATGACAGGATTATTAGGGAATCAACAAGCTATGGAACATTTAATCTAGCCTATTTGCTTCTAGCCAAAAGGTGGATCCAGAGGAGAAGAGCAAGCGCTACAGCAACTAAGACAGAAGAAGGAAGATAACTAAGAAAATATATAGACACCCCTTCTCCTCTCTCCAGTCTTTGCAAGTTGTAGCAACAGATCAACTAAGCCTTGCAAATTGTAGCAAGGTGCTGTTCTGGCTGCATATTTGCACACAGCTCTTTCCTCTTGTCTGGAGCTGAGTCCAACAAAACAAGAGAATGTGCCCCTTTCTCTTGCATGAAAACTGGAGATGCAAAGCCAGGTTCTGAGATCTAGCAACCTTAATTTATTTACAGGCAGCCCTTCATATCTGCAGGTTCTGCATATACGGATTCAACCAACCACACTTTGAAAATATTAAAAAAAAAAACCAAATCCAAAAAGCAAACTTTGATTTTGCCATTTTAAATAAGGGATGCCGTTTTACTACACCATTGCACATAATGGGACTTAAGCATCCATGAATTTTGGTATCTCACAGGAGGTCCTGGAACCAAACCCTAGCGGATAGCGAGAACCCATTGTATTGTTTATTTATCTAATTATCTCCTATATCAGAAAAAGAATGCTTTTCTCACACAGACGCATTCAAGTTGGAAACTGAGCATCTTTAAGATTGAGAGAAAGACTAGCATTTTTCCCAGATGGTACGCAATGGGCTTGTCAACTTTTCTGATGGGCCCATGACTTTAAGTACAAACATCAGAAAGGCTAAATTTTTAATTCAGCATTGCATGTGATATTGTTATAAGCCATGTCAGTACTATTTTGGTGTGGCCACTTTCAGTATGGCATGAGTTAAAACCTCAACAAAATACTAGAACTCTAGCAAATTCTAATTAGTTTATATTGTAGGATTAATGATGCATTAGCTATTTCCTTTTCAGACGCCTGTGAAATTCTTTCCCTTTTTTTTATTTAAAAAAGGGAAGGCTTTGTTTTTTAAACTTCCGAAAACTTGGCGAGTCATTAGCTCTCAATATGAAGCCACAGGCGTCTCTTGCGCAAGAAGATTAATAGATATTATTTACATATTTCCACAAAGGGAAAGCATAATCACCATTCGTCATGGTTCTTTTTAGTACTCCCTATATTCGCAGTCGTAACTGTTCTGTAAAACAGAACAGTACGCACCATACCTCGGGACAACATAACAGGAACCACTTGTCTTTGCGTTTCGGAAGGTGAACACTGCTTCTTGGCTCAATCTCTTTTCTTTTTCTTTTTTTTTCAATTCAGTAAAAGCATTAAAAATACCAACTAAGCAGATTTCAGAAAGGACATTATTTTTACAGCAACAGAAACATATGTGAGGGCAGACCAATTCCTGGCACGTTTGCAATCAACAAGGCAGATGACAAATATCTCAAAATTTTAGTGTGCTGTAAGTCAGTGTTGTGGCTGCTGGACTTAGGACTTTGGAGACAAGGGTTCATTAATCCCCATGCATCCCTGCATGGCTTCTTACCCCTAGAGGAAGGCAAAAGCAAACCCTCTCTGAACAATTCTTGCCAAGAAAACCCCATGAGAGGTACGCCTTAGGGCCCCCAATAGTTGAAATAACTTTAAGGCACGGAATAACAATGACAACAGAACAGTTTCTTCTTGTTAATCTAGTTGTAATTGAGAACTTGCTAACAGTAGTGTGTTGTCGGCTGCTAGCAGAGTAAACGGAAGAAACTAGAAGGAAGCACTACTTAAGCCATTTCCGCACTACACTGTTAAAGTGCTGCTATTCCACTATCAACCTCCTACGGAATTCTGGAGTTTGTAGTTTGGGGAGAGGCACTTCAAATCCTCAGCCAAAGAGCTCTTTGGTCTCAGTAAAATACAAACCCCAGAATTCCACAGGGTGTTGAAGGTGAAATAGAAGCACTTTAACACTGTAGTGCGGAAATGGCCTTAGTTGAGAATTTCTTCATAATAAACAGATTCCTAATACTCACCAAGGTTCTCCTATCCTCTGCCAGTATGGTGACGTTGCCACCTTGTAAACTGAAGATCAAGAAAGACTATTCACAGAACCACAAGCCCTTCTTTACAGTGGCCCCACGACTGTGGAATTTAGGGGAGCCAGAGTTAAAACAAGAGAGTGCTCCTGTACCTTTAATGGCTGTGTAAAAAAGGGAATTTTAGCCAGTGTTGCTTGTTACCTGGTTGTGCAACAAGCAACAAAGACCTGCTGAAATTCTGCCTTCTAGACAACCATTAAATGTATAGGAACCCTCTGCAGTTTTCTATCTGGCAACCCTATTGGAATCCTCTCTGTGGCCATTTCCGCACTAGCCTGCTACGGTGCTATTATTCCACTTTCAACATCCTACAGAATCCTGGAGTTTGCAGTTTACAGAGGGGCCCATAGGATGTTGAAAGTGGAATAATAGCACTATAACAGGCAAGTGCAAAAAGGGCCTGTGAAGACGTCTACGAAGTCCTCTTCCGATGCATTTTGAACCTATTTCTAACAAAGAAGGACTTTTATGATCAGTTTACTTCATGCAAACTTTCTTAACTTCACAGCAATGCTGCGCCCAACCACGCTTACCGTAGATTTGCCTAGGGCGGCAGTGCTGTTTGTTCTATTTTATGGGTTGTGACGTTTTTCTTATCTGTATTTTACCATTCTTTCATTGTTGGCACTCCCATAAGGGCTTCTTTATCCTGTCTAGTTAAGAACGTTTTCTCTAAAAACGTAGCACTGAATTTATAAAATAAGAAGAGCTACAAACACCAACCAATTAGTCAATCCCTAATTCATCCTAGCTCGAGACCAAACAGCAGAGACGAAAAACTTTTGAGTTCTCCTGCCTTGGCCCTACCCTTTGCTTTTATCTCTTGCCTTGATCTTCTTTGATCCTCTCATTCTCTGCAGTGGGTTAGGCTCTAAGTCAGTGATCGCCAAACTCTGGTCCTCGAGGGTTTTTTTTTCAGACTTCATCTCCGAGAAGCCCTAGCCACCTTATTCAAGAGTCAGGAATTCTGGGAAATGAAGTCCAAAACAAGCAGAGGACCAAAAGTTAGGAACCACTGCTTTAAGTGTTCCACTTATTGTGTGTACGTGACTTTGCGGGGAGGGCAAGAAAGGAAGAAGTGAAGCAAACTACACCCATTTTTTCTCACGCTGCATATTACAGACTAGGAAAACAAATATTTCGAACTACAGTTCCCCAAATCCCCCAGCCAATGTAGGTTGCAACCATGTTGACTAGGGGATTCTAGGAGTTGCAGTCCAAAAAATAATTTTTCTAAGCTCAGTATATCCAACATCCAAATTGCAAGGAACAAAGGTTCAAGTGAGATCTGCAGCTTCTTTTGTTAGGTAGAAGGAAGGAGGGCATTTGAACTATCTCCAGCCTGAGCAAATTAGATCGACTCAAATTTCTGCTGTTATACAATCGTTAAAGGTGCAAACATTCTCCACTGTCCTCTTTTCCAGCAGTTAGCCCAGCCTACCTGACATATTGTTTTGTTCAGTTCAAATGTGCTCCAGTGTTGTTGTTATTTTTTTTTTTGTCATGAGTCACCAGGCTGCAGTTGGCTATTTTTGTGCTTTAAAAGAGAGCAAGAGAGAAAAGCAAGAGCAAGGGATATATGTAACGAAAATCACTGGGAGCATTTCAGCATTATGATTAAGTTATTTTTTCAATAATCTCAGGAACATATACTAAGGTTTCTGACGTAAATTTAACTGGGAAGTCATAACCCACCCAAGTAAAGGCTAGCTGAATTAGCTGGGCGTGTGTATGAAAGAATTCCTGTGGTCAAAACCAGGTTGACAAGGGATTTGGTCCTAGGATCGTTAACCAAGAAAACATAGGACTTATCTTCCCTGGCGCCTTTAATAACAACGTGATCTATAGAAATTGGCAGGCCAGTACTTTCCCATTATGGTGATAAGCATTAATAGATGAAAAGGTCTGTAGATTAAACTGGTCTTAGATGCAACAGAATAGGAATAAGGGCTTGACTCCCACGTTTTCAAAAGAAAGGCAGAATAATAAATGAGAATTTTAAAAGGTAAAAAGTTGGCCAGTTGTTACTAAGGAAATGGTAGATGGAATGCTTTCATGATTATTTATTTATTTAACCCGTTCCTTAAAATCAGCGTGACAACGGAAATGGTTAGCTGAGGCTGTCCTCCACAGCTTGCTAACTTTTAGAGAAACTAGCCTGTAACATTCATAAGCACCAGCCAAGGTGGCCCATTCCTTGCTGGCAGGGGATGATGGAAGCTTCAGTCCAATATATCAGGACGGTTCAATGCTAAAGAACAACGAGCTACAGAGTAATGGGTCCTCCCTTACTAAGTGCCTTAAGCAGAAGTCAGATGGAAGCCTGTCAAACAGGTTCTAATTACAGACTCCCTGAACTGACTATGGCCATTTCCTCACTGTACTGTTATAGTGCTATTATTCCACTTTTAACACCCTATAGAATCCTGGGGTTTGCAGTTTAGGGAAGGGCATTTAGAATTCTCAGCCAGAGAGCTCTCTGGCCTCGGAAACTACAAACCCCAGAATTCCACAGGGTGTTGAAAGTGGAGTAATAGTACTATAACAGTGTAGTGCGGAAACGGCCTACAGGCTTGGAATGGATGGCTCCTATCTCTGTGTTCTATTACAGATGAGTGCTTTGGAGCCCTTTTATACTATGCAATTATAGCATGATGATTCCACTTTAAACTCCCTGGCAATGCCCTATGGAATCCTGGGATGTGTAGCTTACAGAGTAGAATTTATCATTCTCAACCAGACAGCTCTAACGTCCCCCCCCCCAGACTACAAACGCCAGGATTCCACAGGATGCCGTCATCTCAGTTAAAGTGGAATCATAATGCTATTAACTGTATAGTGTGAATGGGCCTTCTAGTAGTTATTAGAAGCCACCATGACTTACTGTTCTAGTACGCTGGGTCTCGTTTGTCCAAGGTGTCACCTTGCTCTTGCTCCAGGACGGAAGTGGGAATTGTACAGTCCTCTGGATGCTGTTAGACTGCAAGTCCTAACAACCCTAGGCAGTACAGCCCATAGTGAAGAATGCTGGGGGTTACAATCCAACATTTGAAGGGCTCCATGAGCCCCACCCCAGCTATAATATCTTAACACTCAATATGTGTTCCTGCAAGAATTTAAGAACTGTTTGGTTCCCTTTTGTCAGATTACTTTGCCCATAATTCTAGCATAAGCAAAAGCCGTGTTTCTTAAAAGATTTTATGTGGGTACAAAATGTGGATTAATCTGTTATCAAGTAGGGCTGCCAGATAAAAACTGGAGATGGCTCCTCCACCTTTAAAGATTGTGTAGACCTGCTTGCAATGACAAGCAGGTCTATTACAGACTAACACCTGCTGGAATTTCCTCCCCTGCTCAGCCATTAAGGGCGCAGGAGCCACCTTCAGTTTTCAGTCTTCTTGAGGAGAGCGGTTTTTAAGTGGCTCGAAAGCAAGCACAACCCTGACAACATGCAGTTCCTCCACGCTGCTACTCTGAATGCCTCACCTATTGAATTTCTGCCTGTGGTGCAACTGTTAAAAAATACAGGAGCCCTGTTGGAAAAACACAAGCGGTGCCAGGGTTGTCAGAGTGAAAACTGAGGACGGACCTTGTACTTTTAAGTGTTGTGTACAAAGAGGAATTCCAGCAGGTCTTACTTGTCACGCACCCAGGTAATAAGCCACACCTGCTGACCTTCCCTTTTCTGAACAACCATTATAGGTACAGGAGCCATCTCCAGTTTTCAGTGTGGCCACCACAGCCATTTCCACACTAGAGTGTTATAGTGCTATTATTCCACTTTCAACATCCTGTGGGATCCTGGGGTTTGCAGTTTACGGAAGGGCCTGCAAACCCCAGGAGTCCATAGGATGTTGAAAGTGGAATAATAGCACTATAACACTTGTGCAGAAATGGCCCAAAAGAGGTACTCTATATAATTTTAAACTGATATTTTCCGCTGTGTGTGTGGGGGGGGGAATCCATTTGTTCTGTGATTTTGACGACAGGGGTAGCTTGATGGGACTCAAGTGTTTAAAACAAATAAATTAACCTGAAGGGACCTAAAAATCAGGCATCCCTATTAGCAAACTGCCCTCAGAAAAACATTCAAGGACTGTGAGGGCTGAGTTAAAACGCAATAAACACTTTTTTTTTTGCCTCTCTCATTCCCTCTCCACCCCCTGCCCGGCCGCCAATCAAAGGCCTGAACGCCAATAGGAAAAAGGGAGGCTCGCGCGCGAGAGGAGGCGGGGACAGGGCGGCGCGAGGCCTTGCCGCGTGACAAGATGAGCCGGCGGCACGAGGCCGGACCATAACAAACACAAGCGGGCGGGCGAGCGGGCGGGTGGGAAGTGGGAGGGGGGAGGACGGAAAAGCACTAAAAAGGAGGGAGGAAGGCGCCAATAAGCACGCGCGCCCTCCTGCCGAAGGAGGAGGGGCGTGGCCCAGAGCTCCGCGACTAGGAACCGATTGGTTGGCGAGCGAACAGAGGCGGGGCCAGCGGGCGACGAAGGAATGGGGGAGCAGGAAAGGAAAGTAAGGCGGGCCCGCTTCTGGCGGTGCTGCAGTTAGTGTGAGGTGGCGCCGGCCGGGTTAGGCTTGAAGCTGCTGCTTGGCAGCCCGGAGTTGCGTTCGCGTTTGCCTGGGCGGGCTGAGCGGAGAGGAAGGGCTGACGCGTCACTGGGGGGGGGGGGCCGAGAGCCCGGCTGTCAAAACAAAGTCCTGAGGCATCCAACAAATACACACGGAGAAGGAGACGCGGTTCTCACAGCTACACGAACACTTCTCTTCCTCACACAGTTCTGTCAGCCGCACGGAAGCGTCTTCTTCGCAACACTCAGTCCCCTCTGAAAGCACTTCCCCGCCATCAGGTTCCCCCTCACAGCTCGGTCACGGCGTTCCTCGCCTTATGTGGCAAGGCGGCAAATTGGCATTTGGCACCCCGGCCGCACTAAACAGAGTTGGCCGAGCCCGGCTCTTGAGAAGAGAACACATTTATTAATTGTGATTACGTTCCACTTACGGTGGACATGATTCTCTTCTTCTCCTCCTCCTCCACCTTATCCACCAACCCTGTGAGGCAGGCCAAGCTGAAGGAGAATGACTGGCGTAAGGTGAATGGGGAATTTCCTAGGCCATTTCTGCACTACGCTTTTATAGTGCTATTATTCCACTTTCAACATCCTGTGGGATCCTGGGGTTTGCACTTTAGGGAGGGGCCTTTAGAATTCTCAGCCACAGAGCTCTTTGGCCTCAGGAAACTACAAACCCCAGAATTCCACAGGAGGTTGAAAGTGGAATCATAGCACTATAACAGTGTAGGGCAGAAATCGTCCCGGCCAAGCCGAGACTTGAGTCTGAATCTCCCAAGTCCCAGTTCGGGACTGTCAAGGCCTACATCACAAGGGTTGGGCTATAGCCATGTTATATATTTATGTGTGTGCATACTAATGTGTGCTGCTGCTCACAAAAATGCACCTATATTCACATACTGCCCAGATTGCAAAATAACTCCTTAGGCATCCTTCCAGTACTCTGGCTTCAGAAGACCCTTCCACTCTGAAATTATCACTTCGCTTCCACCAATCTGCTTCTGCTCAACACAAGCCCAGAAAACCCGCCCTGGATCCCATACAGCCCTACCTGAACTGCCAGTTGTTATTCTGTGCCTTCAGGTCGTTTTCGACTTACAACGTCCCTGAGACGAACCTATCATGGGTTTTTCCGGGGCTGAGAGTGTGTGATGCGCCCACGGTCCCCCAGTGCGTTTCCACGGCCGAGCAGGGATTCGAATCCTGGTCTCCAGGGTTGTAATCCAACACTCAAACCGCTGCATGGCACCATCCCATTATTCCACAAACCTCACAACCCAACCCCACCCTCAGACTCCATTACAGCCGGCAGCTCCCGGTATTACATAAAACACGTCTTCCTTCTACAGCCCCAACAAATGAAATCTCTCCACAATAGCCACTCTCTCTGGCCCAATGTGGCACTCCTGCCCTACAAAATGAGCCATTAAATAGAACTGTCCCTTCGTCCCCCTGCAAAAAAACCCCCTCCAGCTGATATTCAGATTGGCAGGCCTGTAGCAGAATCTAGTTAACTAGCCTCCTAAATGGCTGTTGTGCTGAATGCAGAAAGAAAAGTACTTTAGGGTGAAGGTTTCTGAATAGAGCTCTTAACCCAAGGAGAACAAGTAAAATAAAACGCCACAACTTAAGGGCAGAGCTCCTCTCAACACATGTGAAATGTTTTCCTTTTTTGGGAAACAAATAGCCTGTCGGAAGACTATCGGAGCAATGCGTCTCCCTCTCTCTCAGCCTGCCTGCTTACGACGGCAGCAAAAACCCAGCAGGTTCTGTTCCGAGCAAACAAAATGGCAAACAGTCAATGGACTATATATTCCAGGCCAGCTAGTTAGATTTCAAAGTTGATTGAAGACACACACACACACACACACACACACACACACACACACGCAGCCTTGTCAAAATGGCGCCACTGACTTCTGTGTGCCTCTTATCAAGGGGCAGATCTTCACATGGCAGCACAATGTGAATGCGTTCCTGTTCAACAGCACACTCTTGCCATGCCGGCACTGTGCTAGAAATGCAACCACATACATACGGTACGTACTCGCCGCGTGGACATACATACGTGTCGCGTGTGTGCGCCATGAAAATTCACAGACGCACGACGCTTTCTGCTGTATTTCCTAGCCGTCCGGACTTTTACCCTCCATTTCTGACAATTAGCTAGAAACAATCGAACACAGTTGGTATCCTCACAATTTCGTCACAACTATTGACCGGTGAGCCCCACTCTAGAGTCTATCAATGAACCTCCTTGCCATTAAAACCTTGCACTCCCAAACAAAACCCATCCCCGATATAATCCCGTATTCTTAATACCGATCACGTAACACGTACATTCCACATTCTGCACACAAAAACATGGTCGTACCACGTCAACTAATCCAGCACAGCCACATCCTGCTTCTCTACAGAATAACACACATTACGATTCCCTTTTCTTATATAATCGTACGCTCAGCTGATTTCCAGCCAAACCAATATGCTGAAAGGCAGGGTGGTTACAATACGTTGTAAATGTACTTGCAGTAAGCGATCTTGACTCTGTCTCCTCAGAGCCAGGCGTTCTAATATAGTTCTCTTTCCCCTTGGAAATAACCTGGGATTTATAAAGATCATTCCCTCCAAAGGTATAGAATGGGCCACAAACAACAATCCAACCCTTACTCTATGATGTTTCACACAACCACTGGAAACATACTAGCCCCTAAAAATCAGGGATATTGCTTTGAGAACAAGTTACATGAAGGCACTACTACATACATGACTGGACTTTCATTGGACTTTTCTGGATTTCACCATACGGTACCCTAACTGTGGGGCCAGACGCAGTATACTAAAAATGTCGCCCTGAACATGATGGTTCTCCCACATTACCATGAAATGTGCACAGTAATTTAACAGGGATTTCCAAAAACCCTCCCGCCTCCGTATTTCCCACACAAAATCAGCCTTCCTTTTCTCAATTCAATCAGAAGAAAAATGCCCCCAATCTCCCACGGAGCCTTTCACTCCCGATATGGCCCAGCTGTGGGGATCCTTTTGCTCTCCCGATGTTTTAGACTACAACTCCCCCAGTCTCTTGCCACTGGCCATGCTGGTCAGAGCTTCCCCACTTCGATCTAAAAGAACCAATGCATCGCCCAGAATAGCATTAGTGCTTCCTCCATTCTTATGGCAAAAGTACCTCTGAGTATTCCTTGCCCTAAAAAAATCCTATGAAATTCATGCAGTTACCATAAACCGACAGGTGACTTGGAGGCACGTACGCATTCTTGCTACAATGAAAAGGAGATGAAGCAGGAGATTCCACATAGGTAAAAAGCTAGCTTTTTTGGAAATGGATTGAGGATTTTGAAGCAAAATAGCACGTCCTATCCCACAGAACCCACATGTTAAAAAAACCTGGGCATTGCCGGATGTCTATGTTTGCTCACTTGAGAGCTAATTTTGTTGCCGTACAAACGTACAAAGGCCTGCTCCATTTTTAGGTCCTGTCGCATCCTCTCTTGTTTTAATCGTCATATTATAAATCCATCCCATCCCCTTACAAGAAAAAGGAGCATGATGGAATGCAGTAAAATCTCAAAAACTGGAGGGTTACCAGGGGGGCGGGGAGATTAAATCAGATTTTCTCTTTACTTAAAAGAAGCTGGAAAAGCTCTCTTATTACTTCCTCATATTTCAGCATCTGTACAGTACGTCTCCAGTTTTACTGACTGTCCTTTAAGATAGCATGGCATTTCCCACCCTAAACTTCCAGGAGGCATGCTTGTCAAAATACATATTGATCTGAGTATCTTTTTATGCATGTATCTTTAAGTTTGTTTAGCTATAGGTGCTGGCTTCTGCCTTCTTCGATAACTCGCTCCAACTCTCTCCCTCTCTGATTATATATAAACACGGAAGATCTCCACTCAGCCTAACCCAGCCTTTGGTGTCACTGGAGGCAACTGTTCCCTGCTGCCAGAGAGCATTCACAGGGGGAAACTTTCAGCAATTAATTAGTGAAATGTTTGTACAGGCAGCGCTTTGAATGCAAAATGCACAGTGAAATGGCTCGGTACTATCCTGAAAAATAAGTGTCCTGGGGGGAAAGAAAACCTCCAAACACACAGACGCATGCACCCCTTCTTTGCTTTAAAATGTCATTTCGCACAAATGTTTCCCAAAACATCCTCCGCCCTAGTTGGCTACTTCTTTACTCTCAAAGTTACACAACACATAAATGTCCTTCTGAAACCCAGAGGGGGGGAAAGTCTCCTTTGACTAACGTCAGAAGCCTCAAGCATGTTTCGTGGGTTAACATATCCGTCTGTTCCCCCAGCAGGAGAGAGAGCACAATCGTTCTCTCCCGCCCAACAGTCACACGCTACATGTGTGCCTGACACATCACTGCTATCATTTCACGCTCCCCCTTTTCCCCCCAAAACATCAATTCTGTTTAGCAGCCAGCTGTCAACACTGTCTAACCGCATACACACCCGGCTGTCATTTACCCTAACCCCATAAACCTCCACCCTGCTATTACAGGGCTTCTTATGTCAAGAACAATATGCCTGGAAATATGAAAACATCGCAGTGGCCAGAGCCAAAGGAAGAGGGGGCTCCTAAACTTTTTTTTCAGCAGCGTATAAAAGAGAATGTTCAGCAAATGTGGCTTGTTATGCCAGATAGAACAGGAAGAAAAGCTTCACAAGCCAAAATGTCTTCTTCTGTGTAATTATGAAACTTGCAGGTGCCTTACTCTCTTTTATGGTGGTTTAAACTCCCCCCCCCCCACAAAAAAGACTCATAAACAAATAAACAAAAATCAGCACTCTTTCACTTGTGCATCTAGCAGTTCCCCACAGGCATAACCTCCCTATCCCCCAGCATCCCTACTGCAAAGAAACTGTTTGTTTTGCTCCTAGGCTACAACAGCGTCACTAATGAGGAAGGACCTCAAACTTGATTTTTCCACTGGTGATGATGGAGCAGAGGGATATGTACTCCCAACACTGCTGCATGCACTCTCTTGCTCTCTCTCGGACACACACGCACACACACGCACACAATAAAGCACCAAACAAATGGAAGAAATGGTATGGTGTGGGTGTATGTGCCTTTGAGTTGCCTGTTGACTCACAGTGACCCCATGAAGTTCATAGGGAGGAAGGCAAGGAATTCGGCCAGGATATTTTGTTATGAGCCAGAACTGGCTGCTTTGGATGAGTCTACCATGGACTCACTGTGACCTGAGACAATCTCAGCCTTAGCATCTTTCTTTTCCTCCCTCTGCAATAAGGATGCAATATTACTCCTCTACCTTACAGGGTTGTTGTAACAATTTTAAGTTATTTACAGGAAGGGATCTGAATAATCTTAAAGCTCTGCATAAAATAAACTACTGAAGGATATCAAAACACCATTCCATTCTCCAAAACAGAAGGAGGGAAAAGTGAGAACTGCAATGGTTCTAACAAACCCAACAGTCTGCCCAGTTGTTTTGTGCCTTCAAGTCGTTTCAAACTTACGGCAACCCTATCGTGGGCTCTTCTCGGTAAGATTTGTTCAGACGAGGTTTGCCTTTGCCTTCCTTTGAGGCTGAGAGCGTGTGCCTTGCCCAAGGTCACCCAGCGGGTTTCCGCGGCTGAGCGGGAATTCCAACCCTATGTTTCCAGTCATAGTCCAGTGCTCAACTTACCGCACGACAATGGCTCCTGTTTACTGATCGGAAAGGACCACTATGCTTCTGAGAGAGTAACAGACCAACTTTGCCAGGGGCCAGATTGTTACAGCCGGGACCAAGCAGACATACTTTCTAGCCCAAAACACCACAGCAAATGCCCCCAAGCACCGATCCCTCAAGTTATGGTGCCTAGGATCTAAGAACGGTCAAATTACTCTTGTCCCCGAGGCTGAAAAATCCCACCAGCACCTTCTCTGGCAAGAAACATAGGATGAGGACGAGGCATCAGATATAAACTCACTGCTCTTCCCTGACTTCCAAGCGCCTGAAGCAGTTGCCTCGCTGTGCCACCCCGGGGAAGATCCGGCCCTGGGTTGGAGGGGCAACGTGTGCCCGCCTGACATTTGACGAGAGGGCAGACAACCTCCCTGCTACCCCTTGGATGACAGACCAAAAAGAACACGAACGAGGAAGCGCCTGTGTGCGCACACACTTCCGCCCCCAGGAGCACAGGAATCCAGAGAGGGATGGATGGATGGATGGATGCAACCAGCTGGGCGCCGGAGGGGACGGTGGTCATCCGGGAGGAGGACTGTTGTCATCTCTCTCTCCAGCCAGGAGGTGTTTCCATCGGGGAGCCGGGCAGGAGGTGGGATCTAAGGATGGAAACAACCTCCGCTTGGCCGGCCGCCCCTCCTCCCCAGCCTCCTCCTCTGTTTACCTCAAGTTTGAATTTTATCTGCGCAACATTAGCTGGAATGCGGACATCGGAGGGGGGGGAAGGCACACGCGCTCCGGAGGCACGGCGGGGGCTCCGGCGGAGCCAGGTGGCCCCGAGCCACGCAGAGACCCGCCGCCGCCGCTGCGGGGAAGCCGGGGAGAGAGGGGGACACGCACCGCCACAAGGTGCAACGCAATCAAAACACACGCACACACGCACACCCGAGGCACCATTCTTTTCCAGAAAGCGCAAAGCCTCCCTCGGTCCCTCTTCCTCGCCTCCAAAGTCTAACCCCTGCTGGCACAGCCCTCTCCAAAAAGAAGAGGCAGGAGGAAGTGGGGTACAAGATCCATTCTTCCTCGGGGGGGGGGGGGAGAAGAAGAGATCCCTTCCAGGCAGAGGAAGCAAAATTGGGAATCCCCCCCCCCTGCGCCTCTATAAGCATCTCTCCTTCTCCCTCGCGCCCCCGCATCCTCCTCCTTCCCACTTTAAAAGGCCCCTCGTCGCGTTCTTTTGAGTTGTCCGTTCTTCATTCTTTCCCAGCACAAGCCGCGTTTCTCTACCCGATCCCTTACCTTCGCCCTCGGGACGCGCGCTCCTCTTCGCCCCAAAGCCAAGAAAGGACGGACGGGGGGGGGGCAAAACAAAGGCGGGGGGGAGAGATCACCCCACTTCTTTCAAAGAAAAAAATACACGATCATCTTCATCCCCACCTTCCGGGAATCGGCATTTCCTCGGCGCTCCCCTCCCACTGTGAATATATGCGCAACGCTGGAAAGAAACAGGTGCAATTCCCACGCAGGGCTGTTCCAAGTTCCTCTCTCGCCCCGACGCGGGGGAGACAAACAAGCAAGCAAGCAAACAAACAAACAAACAAAAGGCTGGCGGGATCTTCGGGGAGCAGGACTTGGGAGCGCGTCCGCCTCTTCGCCCCGGCACCGTCGCGCCTTTGGCTCCCACGCCGCGCGGGTTCCTCCTCTTCTTCTTCCTCCTCCTCCTCCTCCTCCTCCGAGAAGTTGCTGCGCCTCTCGGCGCCCGTGGCGCGCCCACCCTCGCTCGCGCTCCCTCTCGCTGCTCCGGATCCCCGCGTGCGCGCGTCCTCCAGCGCGCCAGCGGCCAGGCAATGCTCCCTCCGCTCGCAATGTTGTTTCATTATATCGTGGCCATCATGTGACGCCGAGAGGCCTCGCTATGGAAACTTAGGGGACTCCCACGTGACTCGTTGCAGCACCAGCAGCAGCAGAGGCGAGCCAAAAAAGAGAGAGAGAGAGAGAGAGAGAGAGAGGCCATTTCCGCACTGGACTGTTATAGTGCTATCATTCCACTTTCAACATCCTCTGGAATCCTGGGGTTTGCAGTTTAGGGAGGGGCCTTTCAGGCCCCTCCCTAAACTGCAAACCCCAGGATTCCAGAGGATGTTGAAAGTGGAATGATAGCGCTGTAACACGTTATTCTTCCCCCTTCTTCCCCTCCACCAAAAATCACAGCATCATCCTTGCCTAGTTTTCTTTCCCAGCGCAACGCGGACTCCCCTAAGTTTTCTTGCAACGCTGGAGGCGGGAGGGAGAAAGAGAAAGAGCAAAAGGAAGGAGGGGAGAGGAAGCTGCGGGAGCCAAGCCATCTCTTGTCAGAAAAAAGAAAGAAGAAGAAGAAGAAGGGAGGGGAAGTATAAGATCTCAGCATCAAATTTGGGGAATCGTGCAACCGAGGGTGGAGGTGTGTTTGCAGGAGAGGAGAGGAGGGTGCTTACACAGTCCTTTTCCCCACGCAAACGTGTAACTGCTATTGCTATGCCCGCACATCAAGGCTTTCGCGAAGATCTTGGAAGTAAACAAAAGTGGACTGCTCTGGCATCCCTCTTTCTCGTCAGGGGAAAATGCAACTTTGAGGACCTGCTGCCTGTGCAAGGGAGGAAGGAGGAGAGAGCATTTAAAAAAAAGAAGCAGAAGCAGAAGGGATACAGTGATGGAGAAGCAGAGTTCAAGGTTCTCTGCTTGCTATCTTGCATCCCTTCAAACATTGCCAGGGCTCCGATTGTAGGTTCTGAGCTCAGACTGTCTCTCTCTGAGCACTTGGGTAGAAAGAAAACGCAGCTTTGCTCTTTCCGCAGCTGTGCGGGGCCTGCAGTGCTGACAGTAGCACAAAAACGCACCCCTTGTTTATCTCAGTACAAAGGGAGAGAGAAATTACAGCCCAAGCAGATGGGAACCAGAACATATAGGCGTTTATATATTTTTTTATATAAATATATATAAAAATGTCATTTTGATAGAATGCATCTTTCCAGCCAGTAGCTTTATTTTAACGCAGCCACATAAAGGCAAGAAATTTGGTGCCCTCTGTTCTATAGCTGGATTAATTTCAGAGCTGGCAAGGCTGGGAGAAGGAGGCAGCAAACGCAGCTGGCAGATTTTGAAGGACATCAAAAAAAAATCAGCTTTTTCTTTTTCTTTCTCCCCCCCACCCCATTTATTCTCTATTCCTGAGGAGGGAGACTGTTTGGATTTTCTGCGTTAGGTGCTAAATTGTCTTTGGCCAGCCAATTTAATCTGGCAATTTAGGGGTTAAATGCCTTGCAAATAAATATTTGCTGTGGTTCAGTCACACGGAAACACTTTGTCCAGTGGGAGAAATTTGAGCACATGATATAAATGGGAAATAATTATTAATTGCATATTCTCAGAATTTATGGTGAGATTTGGATATTTTCCTGGTGATGACGGACATTTTTTCAGAAGTAACTTCCAGGAACTTTGGAAGGATTTAATTTTAAGTAAGCGTAGGTAGAGAGACATCATGGTAGAGTGGTGTGAGCATTGGAACAGAACTCTGGGAGACCAAAGTACAATCTCCACTTTGCCAGGGAAGCCTACTTTGGCCAAGTCACACTCTCTCAGCCTCAGAACAAGGCAATGGCAGATGCCCTCTGAGAAAATCTTGCCAAGGAGCCTCCATGATAGGTTAGCCTCAGGGCTGCCGTAAGTTGGAAACGGCTTAAAGGCTCACAACAAAGTATAGGTAGGACTTCAGATAAATAATTGCATTCCCAGAATTATCCATGGGCAGTTACAGTTATGATTTTGTGAAATAATTTCATTTTTAATCAGTTTTATAATTTAAACTGCAAAGATTTCTTTCCTGCTATCGCCACCATCACCACCACTGTCATGTATTATTTCTAAAAATTTGCTAGGTATATGCAAGTCATTACATTCCAGACAAAGAAACTGGCAAAAACTCTTCTGAGTATTCCTTGCCCGAGAAAACCCCGTGAAGCTTATGCACAGGCAATGTGCACACACACAGATACACACACATAGATAATATCACATCCCCACCTGAAGGCTCACAAGCTAAAAAGCATGCCAGAAATGGAAAAGTGATCAAGTAGAAAGGAATATACTGCTCATGGAGAGAAAGAATTAAAGTCAAAGAATGCAATAATTAAGCTAGAAATGGGAAAAACAGAAAGTGTATATACATATATATTTACCAGTACACATATATATTCAACAAGGAAGAGCAAGAGGGAAAATGTGAGTTTTAATAAACTTTAATAATTGATTAATTAAATTTAATAAATTAAACATTTAAAGTAGGGCAAAGAGGAAGTCAGATGAATAAAGGGTTCAGCCATCATCATCTTCATCATGTATATACAGCTTTTCTCCCAAAGTTGACTGAAGGTAACTGACCATTTAAAAACACAATGCAGCTAAAAACCCATAGAAAAATAAACGTTAACATAGGATTAAACTTTTGACAATATTAAAATGATGTAACACTACACTTTAAAAGATTAAAACAAACACCATTAAAAGATAAAAGGCCATTAAAGGCAATACAATCTCTCCTTCCTTTTCTTTTTCACAACCACCCTGCGAGGTAGGTTTAGCTGAGAAATTATGAGCAACCCAAAGCTGCCCAGCAAATTTCACAGTGGAGTAGAGACTTGAAAGTCCCTGTTTGCCTCCATTATTTTGAAAACAGAGATATAAGTTCTTTGTCAAGCAATGCTATTTAAGTTTGCCAAGTGTTCTCTCATACAAAAATACATCTCCATTGTACCAGTTTGCATATTCAGCTGTCAATTGGCACGTGCTGTTCCTTGATGTGCCGATATGTGCCAAACAGCTCGGTATGGCTCAGTCTGAAGCCACAGATATGGGCTTTGGCCCAGGTAGACACACTCTCTCAGCCTGATCTTGATATTTGTACAATAGGAAGAAATTATGTTATTTTTCAGAGCTAATTAGATGAGGCAACTTTCACCTCTCTCCTACCTCTTGGGGAAATGCCTGATTTTACATCTAAACAAATAGCTAGAACTTAATTATTCAAATTAATTGGATATGTTATCAAATAGAACTGTCTCATTATGGATTCACTGATACTTCTCCTAACTAGGTAAAACATGATTATCTCAGCAGAATATTATAAAACAGAGTGGTATGTATTTATTGACTGAATTGCCAGGCTTGTCTTGGGAGAACTTTGCAATTATGTTCAAGAACTTCAAAGACTGCGAGAAACAACCAAACTAGTCAGGATAACAAGAGTTGGAATAATGATACAGAAACTCTGTGTAGAGATCTACAGTTCAGTGTATTATAAGAATGGGAACCGGATGGTTGGTTTGTACACCAATTCCACTTGAAACAGTCCCAAGTTTGTGACTCGGAGATTGCTTTTTGGGCTATTGAAATGTAAAATGTCCTATAATATCCTCTTCATTATTCGTGTTGGAACACCAACAGCCAGAGCTTACAAAATAGCTTTCTTGTTTATAGGTATTTTACATAAGGCACAACTGGTGTACATTTGCACAACTAAGCCATTTGGGTATGTGAACATCCATATTAAATGAGGTTTTCCTAAATAATCCATGCACTTAATGGTATCGTTCTAGAACATTTCCATGTTCCTACCCACAACATTGCATCCGCTAGGGCAATAACTCCCAGACTGCATGTTGAGCCACATTTGGATTGAAGTGCAGCTTGAAAAATTAAGACCCATGGTTGTGTGTACCCATCTTTCTGTGCTCTTTGAAGTGCCAGGTCCCTGGGCAATATTTTCCTATTCTCTGCCCGGGCAATGGCATCATCTCAAGAGGAGTAACAATGAATCTGGGTCGCCCAAAGTGACTGAAAGATATAGAGGGAAACTCAAAAATCAGTGTCCCATCTCAGAACCCTGACCAGCTACAGATAATGAATATTCTCTGCCCCATCCTATAGTTTCTAGGAAGACTGCCTATTGCTGTAGGAAAAGATTGAGGGACATTTTAATGCACTTTTCAAAAAGAAACTTCTTTCCCCTAAGTATCAAAAACCTGGAAAAACCTACATCTTGAAATTCTGTTTGCTGAACTGCTGGAAGCAAAGGGGGAGAGGGTCGGCTGCTTGATGCCAAGTTTCTGTGTTGCTTTGCAGCTGTTCTTACAGTAGTGCTGAAGTTGAGACTGCTTTATTGGAAAAATGTGTTGTGGCCGGGAGAGTAGTGGTCTATGTTCCTAAAATGCAATTTGCTTAACTCAGACTTCTCTCTGTCTCTCTCTCTCTTCTCTCTCTCTTTCTTTCTCTTTCAGATCCCAGCTGTCTGATGATATGCAAGCGACTCCCATAAAGCAGGCTTCAAAAGTTACATGCACAAAGGGAAAAAACCAAGTAAATGTATGTTGATTTAGCTCCTTGCCCTGACCATAGCTAACATAACACCTAAGCATTCACATAAAGATAAATAAATACGCTTAAGCAGAACAGTCTGTACATTCCTGTGGAAAGACAGCAACCAGATTTCTTCAAGCTATGGTCTTCTGACACCAAATAAACATGTTTTCCCCATTTAAAAACTATATATGGTTTGGCAACCATAGTGGTAGTTGGCATTGAAAAAGACTGAGTGTCTTATTAGTGGGAGAAATAATAGCTGCCTTGAATCCCAGTTCTGGTGCGGAAAGGGGGAATAGAAAGCATAGATTTCTATTAATAACTAACTAAGACTACTGCATTACATAACCTTTGTAATGTAATTTTGGCAGACATTATTGAAGAAGAGCTACATTGTGAGCAGTCATACTAAGATATACCATCTTCCTTCATATAGATCATTGTCAAGCTCTGTGTGAGAAAATAAGTTTTGTTTTTGGTCTGAGCTCCTTGTATTATGGTGGTAGCAAAAGAGTAAATCAAAGGCAGCAACCCTATAATCATTTGGCTAGGAATAAGTCCCATTTAAACTCAATCAGCTTTATATCTCAATAGAAATGGATAGGATTTATGATACCTCTTGTCTTACCACCCTCCCCACATCATTTTTCTTGGAATGTAACTAGATAGGCATCTGCCTCTGAACAGTTAATTGCTAAATCTTTTTCTAACAACTGAAAAGCTAACAACAGTTGGGAGTGATTAATTCAAATCATGCTTTAAATAGTTTAATATATATTTTTATAACAATACAGATAGGAAGTGCCAGCTTGGAAGAGCCACCCCTTTTTAAAAAAAAATGTTGAAAGCACGCCTATAAAAACAAAATGTGGTTCCCTCCATTGCCTCTGAATTATTGTTTTCAGTCAATTGCAACTGTGTTCTAACTGGCAGTGCAATCCTATGCATTTCTAAACAGAAGTAAGTCTCAATAAGTTCAGCAAATCTTACCCCAGGTAAGCAGAAAGCTTGGGAATAAATAGCAATAAATAACTAGCTATTTGTAGTTAATGTATCTCCCCAATAATGAAGTTATAATTATGCTGCAACTGTGACTGTAACTTAATAGTAATGTAATTGCTTCTGTGGTATACAGTCAACCCTCCATATTTGTTAGAGTTAGGGATGCAGTACCCTTGCAAAAAGGGGAAAAAATCACACATATCAAAATGCGTATTTGTATTGGGAGGAGGAGATCAAGGCATGTGGAGAGAACAGGGACCCAGGGTCTGAACCAGGTGAGGGAAACGGTGTGGATCGGCATGCTTCTTGCTACTTTCAAGTTACTTTTATAGTGATGGAGTGCGACCTCAGTAAGTGCTGAGAGAGGAATATCGCTCATTTTCAAGTGCTGGCACATGCTGCTGCCTTATGCTCTGTCGCGAACGCTGAAATGATGGCAAGGTTTGACCTGCATTCATTGTCATCGTTTGTGGCAGTCTGATACCACCTTAACGGTCACGACTCCATCCCATAGAATCCGGAGCTCTGAAATTTGGTGCACGATTTAGAGTTCTCTGCTGTGGAAATCTAGTGTGCTCCCCGAAATACAGTTCCCAAGTTAACTTGATTTAATGGCCAGTCCGTCTTTTCAAGATATCTGTCACGGAGTCATGACGATTCAAGTGGTATAGTAGTGCTATCGTTCTGTATGATAGACATACTCAAGGTGAAGAAAATGTGTTTTGCACTACGGAGCAGCAGTGCTGCAGTTCAGATTTTTTAAAACCAAAAATAATTGCAACCACATTTGAAAAACAGGACAGCTAAGAAATATTTTTAAGAAAACACTGTTTTAAAAAAATCTAAAAGTAACCATTGTACTTCCTTTTGTAAAATATGGAAAGGAAAGGAGTTACCTTTAAGAAAATGTCACTTTATGGACATTTTTTGGTCCTTGGAACTATAACTGTCTTGAGACCCAGCATGATATAATGGTTTCAGCATCGGACTATATCTCTGGAGATCAAGATTCGAATCCCTACTCGGCCATGGAAATCCACGGGGTGACCTGGAATAAGTCGCAATCTCTCAGCCTCAGAGGAAGGCAAAGGCAAACCCCGTCTGAACAGATCTTGCCAAGAAAAAAGAAAACCCCATGGTAGTTTCACCTTAGGGTTGCCATAAGCCAGAAACAACCTGAAGACACAGAACAACAAACAACAAACAGCTTTTTTTTTAACATTAACATTTCAAAGCTCTGGAGCGTGTATAGGGTGACAGCTTTAATCGATCCAGAAACTGGTTAAGCAAATAAAACTTGCAGGGTCTGCCGATTAGCCTGATTTCTTTGACCCACTGAGAGCCCTAATAATAATAATAACCAGGCCTTCTAAGCTTGCTTTCCTGGCAACTGGCTGCACAGCTAGGGAGCTGTCCACAGCACTGGAAGACAGACAAACTGGGGTGACTGTTTGCCTCCTGGCTCTTTAGCAGCTGACACGCCGGCTGACATAAAATACGCATCAAACAGGTTCCATCAGAATGCAGCAGCTACGCAGGTGTGAGCCGATCAGCCCACGAAAAGGCCTGCAAAGTAGCAGAATCCTTCCGTTTTAACTTGTTACTCCAAGTCTCTCTCAAGCCCAACTCTGATGGGGTAGGAAATCTCCCTTTCTCTGCCTCTGCTTCCTAGAACAGGTCAGCCGCTGAACTGGAAATCCTACTGGTGACCCTTGCTTATTTCCACCAACACTTGCCTACACGTGCTTCTTCAGGTTACTGATTTCTGGCCTTGTTTGCCAGCATTGCCCAGAAGCTGCAAAAATCATTTGGGGGACTACAATGCCCAAGTTCCCCAGCCAGCATAACCACATGTCCAGCTGGGGGACCACATCTGGAATACTGTGTCCAGTTCTGGGCATCACAGTTTAGGAAGGATATTGACAAGTTGGATCCACTGGATCTAGGAGTCTTATTAGACCACAAACTGAGCATGAGTCAGCAGTGTGATGCAGCAGCTAAAAAAGCTAATATGATTCTGGGCTGCATCGGTGGGAGTATAGTGTCTAGGTCAAGGGAAGTGACAGTACTACTCCACCCTGCTTTGGTCAGACCTCACCTGGAATACTGTGTCCAGTTCTGAGAAATACAGTTCAGGAAGGATATTGACAAGCTGGAACATGTCCAGAGCAGGGCAACCAAAATGGTAGAAGGCCTGGAAACCCTGACCTATGAGAAGCAGCTTAGGGAACTGAGTATGTTTAGCCTGGAGAAGAGAAGGTTGAAAGGCGATGTCACATGGAGGATGGAGCAAGCCTGTTTTCTCTTGCTCCAAAGACTAGGACATGGAGCAATGGCTTCAAACGTCAAGAAAAGAGATTCCAGTGAAGCACTAGCAACAAATTCCTGATAATAAGAGCAGTTCGTCCTTGGACTATGCTGCCTCGGAGTGTGGCAGAGTCTCTTTGTTTCGGAGATTGGATGGCCATCTGTTCGGAGTGCTTTGATTGTGTATTCCTGCATGGTAGGGGGTTGGACTGGATGGACCGTGTGGTCTCTTTCAATTCTGTGATTCTAAATGACTTTTCTAGCTGTGCCTTGACCTCTGGTTAGTGAGCTGTGCATCCCAAATTGAATTTATGACCAAAAAAAAAAAAAAAAAAACCACAAATAGACAGTCCCTCACCTCCACCCTAAACTGTCAGATTATTCCCACCAGCTTTGGGAATGCGCCAGCTTCAGTATCACTAACTTTAAACTTAGATCATTTCCACCATACCGTGTTATAGTGCTCTTATTCCACTGTCCCCATCCTGTGGAATTCTGGGGTTTGTAGTTTCCTGAGGCCAAAGAGCTCTCTGGCTGAGACTTCTAAAGGCCTCTCCCTAAACCGCAAACCCCAGGATTCCATAGGATGCTGAAAGTGGAATAATAGCACTAGATCAGTATAGTGCAGAAATGGCCTTAGAATCATGGAATCGTAGAGATGAAAGGGAGTGTCAGGGCCATCTAGTCCAACCCTCACCATACGGGGATACACAACTAAAGCATTATGTGAAAGGTGCTCATCCAAGACCTCCAAAAAAACAAAAAGGAAAGGCCATCACACTCCCCCAAGCAGTCTATTCCACTGTCTAAAATCTCTTGCAGTAAAGAAGCTTTTCATAATGACTTGCAAATGGAAAGAGTATTGGTAATTTTTCACGACTAGGTTTAAAAAAAGAGGTTTCTCACAGTCAGCAAACTCAGTCAGAATGAATAATAGGCCACAGAGAATGTTGTACATTTTTTTCCCTCTTGGTATTTGAACATCCCAAAGTGTTGAAAGACAAATCATTCTACGAAGAAAAACGTACTGGCATTTCCCACAAGGATACATAAAATTTTCACCATGTAGCTGCACAGAAAATGGGTTTCCTGAACAGGAGATTGTATTCTGCACCAAAACAATCCCAAACCCAAAGACAAACCAAAAAAAAAAGATTTTGGTATGCAACTCCCCCCACGTGTTTTCTTTGCACAGTAGTAATTTCTCTGCAACACTGCCGAATGTTCAAATAATGTTCAAGTAAATAAATAAATAAGTAAATAAGGAGAGAATTCTGTGGAGGAATATTCAATTTCTTCCACAGCAAGGAGAAAACTATCGTCAATACTCATCCTGACATACTTGAGGATGTCCACCTGGACTCTTGACTCTTCCTCTCCGTTTCTCGCCTGAGGCCAGGGGTAGGAGAAATACGTCCCTCCAAATATTGCGCCACTGCGACTCCCAGCATACCTCACCCTTTGCTGTGCTGGTTAGGGCTGCTGGGAGTTGCAGTCCAACACATCTGGAGGACTCCATGATTCCTACCCCTGCTTTATCCTTTGATCTATAGTTGGAATTCAAGGAAGGAACTGTATACCCTGTTTGTTGTCGTGGTGTGCCTTCAGGTTGTTTCTGACTTACGGCAATCCCAAGGCAACTCTATCGTGGGGTTGTCTGGGGCTGAGAGTGTGTGATGTGCCCAAGGTTTCCCAGTGGGTTTCTACGGCCAAGCGGGGAATTGAATCCTAAGCCATTTCTGTTGGATAAAAAAATGCAATGACATTTGCCCCAGTGAATGCTTGCCCTGTCTCTGCTTGAATCTCTGCCTGGATGTATCTCTGCTATTGATCTGCGTATCCTGTATATAGGTGTACATATTGCAACTGTGAAGATTAAAGCCTCCAGGTATTTGGGATGACAGACTCTGTGTCTGTGAGTAACTAACCAGTGGGTAGAGTGGTCAGAGCAATAATGTCTTTTCGTTGTAGTTGTACTTTGCTGCAGACGCTTTTTACTGTTATGAACTCTGCTATCTAAGACGGCCTCTGAGGCACTGTGTCCAGAGAGCATCAGCTTCGGAGATAATTTTGTGTTGGTGCTGTAAATCATCTCCCAACAATTTCCGCACTAGCTTGTTATAGCGCGATTATTCCACTTTCAACATCCTATGGAACCCTGGGGTTTGCAATTTCGGGAGGGGCTGGCCAGCCCCTCCCGAAACTGCAAACCCCAGGGTTCCATAGGATGTTGAAAGTGGAATAATCGCGCTATAACAGGCTAGTGCAGAAATGGTCTTAGTCTCCAGGCCCAGCACTCAGGCCACTACATTATGCTGGTTCTCTCTACCCATACATATGTATCTGTCTACACACACATACCTGGGAGTAAGTCCCATTAAACTCAGTGGTGGACGTTTCTGGACAAACATGCACTCTTTATCTAGGATGCACACATTCTTATGCAAGCCAGCATAGTATAGTGGCTTGACTATTAGACTAGACCCTGGCAGACCAGGGTTGAAATCCCTCCTCAGCCATGGAACTCAGCTGCTGGGTGACCTTGGGCAAGTCACATTGTCTCAGCCTCACAGGAAGGCAAACGGAAACTCCCTCTGAACAAACCTTGCCAAGAAAACCCTGTGATAGGTTCACCTTAAGTTTGAAACAACTTGAAGGCACACAACAGCAGTGACAACAACACATACCTATAGATTCAAAAAGAGCTTGCTGGTTTGATGCTCGATGCAAGGGATGGATTTCCTTGCAACTAACAATGCCGCTTGTTCAGCTTTTCCTTGAAAACAAGGAAGGAGTGGCTACAAGCTTGCTTATTCATCTTCGGCTCTTCCCTCCTCCTCCTTTTAAAGAAAAAGCCCTTGTGCGCGTATGGGAGCCTTAAATAAGGTTCTGGCTGGGCCCAAATCGCTTTGTCTGGGCAATCCAGCCCCCAACCTGACTGCTAACTCTGCTGTGTCATGTAAAGGGGCCGACCGGAGAATTACCTGGTCACAAGATCTGAGCAGGATTAGAAAGTGTAGGAAGAAATACCAGCCGAGGAGAAGCCCCGCAGCCAAAGGAAGTCGGGGGGCAGGAGAGTCAAGGGGTGCACGGGCAGCTGATAGGACGCCCCATGGGTGGAAGGGCAATTGGCGATAAATATCTCCTGTTATTTCCAGGCAGTGCTAGAGATCTGCTTAGGATGATGGGGAATTGGCACTGAGCAAGGCAGCAGTAAATGATCCCTAGCCAAGGCTAGGACGACCGATCAACGCAGCTTTATCTTATCCTCTCAAGCCAAAAGCGCTTCAGGTTTCAGCCAAGAAGAAGAGGACGAAGAGGAAAGCAAAACAATACGTTCCTGTGAGAAGGACTTGCTTTGGATTTTGCTCTCGGCCTTTGGAGCTGCAAGGGAGGGCCTGGATGGGATTTTTGTTAGGCTCTAACCCCCCTCCCCGCCAGCTGCTGAAAATTAAATAAATACAGTCCTTGTCAGAGAAGGTTTTGAGCCTTGGCTTCTGCCTTCTAAGCCTATTTCTTTGTGCTTCGTTTTTGCTCGGCTACAAAATACTACCTGGAAAGGTGCTGAATAAGCTGCGCCGCACAGTGAAAGAGAAATCGAGATTGGAGTGTGAGAGGTGGCTGAACTCCCCAGTCCTAAAAACAGACTCAGCTTGAGACATTTTTATACCTGTGGTGCTGGATAACCAAAGTGACAGGCCTTCCTGTTTCAGTCCACAGGGATTAAGGGTAAGGAATAGCATACCCTCTAACATTTCACAGGTGAAAACCTGGATATGTGCGGCCAAGCAACATCGAGAGTATGATCAAGCTGGAAAGAAAAGTTGTAAATGGGGGAGAACACACAAGCTAGGAGAGGCTGCAGCAGTTGGTTTTTGCCAAAGTTTATAGCAGAGGGCAAGATTCTACCGCTTTCCTCCCCACTGCTGAGTTAGTTGAGTGCAAATTACATTTGCACTTTGAACTGAGTTTGCAGCAGTTGACATCAGCTGAGCACAAAGGAAGAGGAGAGGAAAACTGGGACATTTTAAAAGCAGCTGAAAAAGTGGGGTGGTAGAGATTTAATCAGGACTGTCCCTGCCAAATCAGCATGTTTGGAAGATGTGAATGCCTGCCATGCATCCCATCCTCCCACTCAATGCCAAGTTTACGAGGCAACAGTGGGGTGCAAGCTTAATATTATTTTACTTTAGAAGGCATCTGAGGTCAGGGAAATGGAAGGCAAAGCTTCAGCTTCCCAAGGCATTCTGAGAAAGGAACAGGAAAGGTCCCAAGCTTTGATTTCCAGCAGGATAGAAGAGCAACATAAACCAAATCAGGAAAAACTTCACAAACAAGAGAAGGCGTGGGGGGCTTGTATGGATCCCAATCGAAAGTGTCTGAGAGGGGCCCAGCATTTGTGAGGATACACCCTGGGAACCCCAAGATTTTCAGTTAAAACAGAATTCACGCAGAGCCAGGCGTTAAAATCTTAGAGGTAGCTGTACTCTTAGGCAAAAGGCCCAAGTGACAGATTTTGGATGCCGGTTCTAAGACTGCCAGCGCAGAAGACAGGGAGAGATGATTAATGGGTCCATTCCTCTGAGAAGTTTAAGCCTGTGATGAAAAAGGGTGGCAAATGATTTGGAAGGGACCCAATAGTTTTGCTGCCTTACGCCAGGGCTGGGGAACTCGTGGCCTTCCAGATATTGCAGGACTTCAGTTCCCATCCATCCCAGCCAACTTGACCAGTGGTAAGGGATGATGGGAACAGCAGTTCCTTCACATCCAGAAGGATGCAGCTTTCCCACTCTGCCTTATTCCAAGGCACCTTTTTTTTAAAACACACGCATTTCATACTAAGTCTTCATGAACTTACTGGGGTGTGGATACTTCTGTGTTGTCAGTTGGGCTTTTCTGTATTTAAAACACTCCTAACAGATTTTTGTCAGATTCACCTAGAAATTAACACAGGCACTCAAAAGGCCAGCTCCTATTCCATACTCTCCAACTGTCCCTATTTGGCTGGGACAGTCCTGTTGTCCCAGCAGGCTCAGGCAAAAGCAAACTGCTGCAACTCCTCCTAGTAACTGAAGTAAGCTAAGGGAGGGATTGCAAGGAGGAGAGAGCAACTGAAACGTTTTAATAGTCGCTGAAAAAGCAGGATGACAGAAGAATGTCCCTGCCAAATCAGCTCATTTGGTGGTACAATGCAAACACAATCAGTGATAAGCAATGTTACCATGTTATGTTACAAATCGATACCTGGTTGTTCAGAAAGAAGGTCATTTCTGCACTACACTGTTATAGTGCTATTATTCTACTTTCAGCATCCTGTGGAATTCTGGGATTTGTAGTTTACTGAGGCCAAAGAGCTCTCTGGCTGAGAATTCTAAATGCCCCTCCCTAAATTGCAAATCCCAGGATTCCATAGGAGGTTGAAAGTGGAATAATAGCGCTATAACAGTGTAGGGCGGAAATGACCCAAGTCTGACTGCTTCTGAAGCTAATTCACAACAGGCTGTAGTACAGCATTCTCGAACCTGGTGCCCTCCACGTATTTGGGACTACAAGGCAAAAGCAAACTTGTGCTGCCTCCCACAGCTTGTCTGCTCTTCCTCATTAAGAACTTTTCCCATCGTGACCACGCTGTAATGTTGCTTGGCCACATCTCTCCCTGCTTCTACCTGGGAAGTGTTGGAGGGTGTAGTAGGGTGGTCTTGGGAGGATGGGAACATGACAAGAAGCCAGTGGGTGCAGGGCGGCAGGGAGAGTACCAGGATGGACGACAGGGCATTGCTTGGGATTTGGTGCTCCGGGTGGCACCATCAGGGAGCGTCACTGGGATGCAGAGAGAGAGACAGGGAGTAACAGACTGTTTGGTCTCTCTGTGTGTTTTTCTGTTGAGGCGGCTGTGCATGCATGAGAGAGAGAGAGATTACGGGGGAGAGATATAATGAATGACGAGAGGATGGGAACCAGTGCGATGTAATGGGTTGAGCGTTGGACCAAGCCTCCAGGAGACGCTCTCTACAGCATACTTTTGCCTTAAGCGGATGAGTAGCAGTATTGCCACGGGTGTTCCCTCCACACTACAGCATCATTGGACGCTCCCCCCCCCCCGTTTTCCCTGCCACACAGCTCCCGATTGGGCGGGGGTCTTTTTGGTTTTGTTTAGTAAGTTGTACCAGTGCAGCAATGTTGTAACAGCATGAGATGCCCGTACCCTATTGCCTTTTCGCGCTATAATGCTAAAAAATGTATTACAAAATAAAAAAAAAATTAAGTCAAAAGAGAAATTTAAAATAAACACAGAGAGGTGATAGATTTCAAATTTACCATGCCGTGGGAGTAGCTGAGGGAGGGATGAGCTGGGCATGCCCACACCCGGCCCACGGCTGGATCTGTGACGGCTAAAAGCGCTATCAAGCACTATTGAGGAACTGCGCTCACCCAGCTGATGGGATTGTAGCACTAAAGGAGGCTCGGAACGAATTTTTTCTGGAAACGAAATAAGGCTGATTTGCAACATCTGGGGACACGATAACAGCTGGTTAGCGACAACGTTGTGGGGTGGCACAGGTCGTCCTTTGGGAACAACCCGTAGCTGTGCTAGGATGATGACGTTGTGCCGAAATGGCCTAAGCTTGATCTGGGAAGAAGTTCTTCAGCTAAGATTTCTCTCTCAGGAGACTCTAATCTCCATCTGCGTGGATGTGCATTCGAACAGCAAGCTGTGAAGCACTGTGCTTGGTGTTTAAATGCATAAAGGCCTCAATGATATGACAAGGGGCCCTAGCTAGGTCTTATCCCCTGAACACAGAAATATAGCATTTCAGGCAAAAAGCAACACAGCTTGAATCTTGTTCCGTGCCGGTCCCCTTCTTTCGCCCCACAAGAGGGACATATAATCTCTCTTTCTTGACTTCTCAATTCATCTGTATGGTTTGGCAAGAGCTTCCAATGCTGAAAGGGGACACCAGAATATCACAACTTCTGCCTGGCGGAGCCACGCGAGTCCTTCTGGGGCTTGTTTACACGAACAGCTAGGCTATGCTAGCCGTTCTTCTGAGTTATTTCCCCTTTTCCATTTGTTTACAGGACCAGAGGTTAGGCAGAGGCTCAAAGCAGGATGACAAAGATTGTGTGTGTGAGTGTGAGTGTGAGAGAGAGAGAGAAAGAGAAAGGGGGGGGAGAGAACAGAGGAGAATGAGTCAGCAGTGCAGTGCCATTGCACAGAAAAACAAACACTGTACCAAGTTACATTAATAGCTGTCAGACCAATGGAACATTTTTAGAGCGAGCGGGGCCGGTTTCGGAGTGCCCTGCATCCTGTCCGAAAGGAACTTTTTAAAATTCTCCCGGAGCACAAACTCCCTTCATCAAAACAAACAAGTGTCTTGCTAGCTTTTTTCCAGTGTTTTGAGCCAGAGAAAAAGCTGATTGAGGACAGTGCTGACTGGCTAGCATTTGCTCCCTCACCAACCCAAATCCCATAAACTGTTTTTTTCCCCTTCAAATATTGCATTTTTTTTAAAAAATTGTGTTGTTATGAATATATAAGTAAATAATTTCTGAAAGGGGGGCTTAAATATGGTCATTTCTGCACTAGACTGTTATAGTGCTATTGTTCCACTTTCAACATCCTGTGGAATTCTGGGGTTTGCAGTTTACTGAGGCCAAAGAGCTCTCTGGCTGAGAATTCTCAATGACCCTCCCTAAACTGCAAACCCCAGGATTCCATAGGATGTCGAAAGTGGAATAATAGCACTATAATAGTCTAGTGCGGAAATGGGCTATGCTTTTAAAGCAAGGTAGGCAGACTAAGATAGGCAGAAAATGGGCAACACTGAGGTCACAACCAGAAGTTGGCTTGTTGGCCTGCTTTTCTGCACACAGAGCAGTAGCTACGCAAACAAGCCAAATCGCTGCCTGACCGTTTCCAAAACCCACGTGCGTGAGATCTGCTATAAACTGCAGTCCTGATAGCAAAAGGGTCAGTGCTGAGCAAGAGAGACTGATATGTCTGGAACGTGATGCAGTATCAACAAAGACAGGTGAGCCCTCACAGAGGAAATGGGCCTTCCAGCGCACCTTAATGGGAATTGATGGAAAAGCACAATAGTCGTGCCTGCAAGTACATATAAAAATGTGGGGGGTGGGGAAGGAGTGCTGGACTCTGTAGCATTTTGAAGCCTCATGTGTCATGAGAACATTTCCTTCAGGATTTGGAGAGGAAATTTTAAATGAGGTATATTGCGCCTGACAATCTTTAACTAAGGCCATTTCCGCACTACCCTGTTATAGTGCTATTATTCCACTTTCAACATTCTATGGAATCCTGGGGTTTGCAATTTAGGCAGGGGCCTTTAGAATTCTCAGCCAGAGAGCTCTTGGGCCTCAATAAACTACAAACCCCAGAATTCCACAGGGTGCTGAAATGAAATAATAGCACTATAACAGTGTAGGGTGGAAAGACCCCCAGTCAGCTTCTAAAAGCCTGGTGGAATAAGAACGTTTCCATCTGCTGGAGAGCAAAGAAGGAGCCGTGCTGGCCTCCCTAGGGAGGGAGTTCCAAAGTATAGGAGCAGTCATTGGGAAGGTCCTCTCTCTTATTCTCACCATATGAGCCCAAGAAGGCAATGGGAACGGGAGAACGGCTTCTCCTGAAATTCTTAGAGCACTGATAGGGTCATATAAGGAAATGTGGTCCTTTATCACCAGCACTCTTAACTGTGTGTCCAGAAATGGGCCAGCAGCTAACAGCTGGTGCAAGCAGGGAGTTGTGTGTTCCATGGCCATTGCCGCACTAGGCTGTTATAGTGCTATTATTCCACTTTCAACATTCTATGGATGTTGAAACTACAAACCCCGGGATTCCACAGGATGTTGAAAGTGGAATAATAGCACTATAACAGTCTAGTGCAGAAATGGCCCATGTTGCCAGTCCCCGTTAGCAATCTGGCTGCAGCTCTGTGGGCCAAATGAAGTTTCTGAGCACTTTTCAAAGTGTAGAGTGCATTGCAGTAATCCAAATGGGATGTGAAAAGAGTTTTCTTTCAGAGAATGTTTGGGTTTCAAAATATTTGTGTTATCTGCAAGAGAACTAGGTCCAAACAGAGCCATACTTACAGCAGACCAATTAAATCAATGGGATGTAATACAGTAATGGCTAAATTAAATCTCATTGATTTCAAAGAATCTAAAGCATGAGTGAGTTTGATTCTAACCCAAAGTTTCTATTGATTCATTCTGGTTTCATTGTTCTCCTCCACCTTTCTTCCCATTAACTTTTAATATGATTTGGCTGATGTTGTTTTATCTTTGTATCTTATGTTTTATGGAAACATTTGGAGGTTGTAAAAGTGGGGCCGAAATATTATCCAGCCAAGTCAAGTTTATTATGCATTAACCAACCAGGCTTTCGCCTAGAAATATCATCAAGAAAGAAAGAAAATGCTTATCACAGCTTCAGATGGCAAGTGGTTTCTCCAGAGTTACAGATTGGCCTCCAGTTCCCAGCATGCCCCAGTCAGCTTGGCCAATGGCAGTCATCCAGAAAAGTAACTTTTCCAGAAGAAACACCCCTCTCCGTTTCTGACAGCAAGGAGGGGGACCCTGTGACTCATGTGTCCGTTGTGTAAAAACAAAGTCTGTTTTTTATTAGAATGGCATTGCCGTGTGCGGAGTTATGGAGATTTAGCTGATTAATTCATCAGCTAAAACTCAAACAATGAATCCGTGAAGATTTCTTTAATTGGGTGTCAGCTGTTGTTTTTTAAAAAACAACAACATACAACCCAGTTCCACTTGGGTAGCAAAAAGGGAGGTGCTTTTATTCTGAGCATAGTGTCAACAATGAAATCAAATGCAGCTCTGTTTACATGCAAAGGGCAGGGTTTATTATTCTCATTCCTAAGATGACGCAGCAGCAGCTGAGACAGAACTTGGAGAGGGGAAAAGGCCACTGGCATGACAAAGAGAAATGCACTGGCTTCAGCTTTCATCCCTCATGGAGTAATAAGGGGGAAATTATTACTGGCTCCTTGTCGCAGGGTTTAAGTGCGTGGTCATCCTTTCCAACAGCTCCAACTTTTCAGCAGCTTCAGGCACCCTACTCCTAAATATCAGCACTGGTATAGCATACTTTCCAAACATCCTATTTTGGCAGAGACAGTCCTGATTAATCCTCTGTTGTCCCACTCTTTCACTGGCTTTTAAAACGTTCCAGTTCCTCTTTCTTTATCCCACTTTCTCCTGTTTGCCCTCAGCCTGCTTCAATAGTTGCAAGCTGCATTCCAAGGGCAAAAGTAGTCTGCCCTGAATTCACTCAGCAGTGGGGAGAGGAGCAGACATGGTGGAATCATGCCCTTCCCAGTTGGCTCTGGCAAAAGCAAACCACTGCAGTCTTTCCTAGCTTATCTGTTCTTCCTTGTTAATAATTTTTTGTCATCTTGATCCTGATGTTCCTTGGTCACATGCATCACAGTTTTCCTTTGTGAAATGTTGGAGGGTGTCTATAATTTCCTAGAATATTCCATCATCATCATCATCATCATCTTGAGAGTGTCAGGAATTTCTCCTTGCCAGGCTGCAGCCAGCAAAGGAGGAGAGAGGCCAGGAACACTTGGGGAGTCCGAATATACCAAACACCAGAAAAACACAAGCCGAGCCAGGTCAAGTCCAGTCCAGAGGTTCAGGAGGCAGAGATCTGTCTGGAGGGTTTCAGGGATCAGGAGACACAAAGGTTGTGAGGGCTTGCTAATAGTTTGCTGCAAGCAAGGAGCAGACACACCGGCCGACTTAAATAGCCCCTGTGAGCAGGTGCTGCTCGTTGTTGTTTCCTCAGCCTAGTCCAAGCAGCCTCCCTCTCCGCAGCCTATTTCAGCCTTCTTAGTGATTGAGGGCTGATGGGCACAGTGGGCTGCAACTCCTCTGCATCACTGCTGGTTCCCTCTCCGTCCTGAGCTGGCCGGGGCAACTCAGGATGTTTGCAGGTTGACTTGCTCACTCACTGGCTCGGCCCCCTGCACAATCAGTTGCTCCTCAATCACAGCATCATCATCTATCACAGAGAGTCAGTGCCTCAGAAATCCATACTTGGTTTCTTTTTTGGCATGTAGCTGAATCTGTTTTATCAGTTAATCAATCAATTAATTCCAATTCTTTGGATAAATGGTGAGCTTCAGACATGCTTATTGGCTCCTGCAGCTTAGTTCCCTCTTTTCTCAAGTGGCCCACCCTGCAAAACACAGGAATTTTTGGCATCCTGTTAAATCTATAAAAAAGATTTCCAATCTTCAACTAAGGGATATCTCTTCTAATAAGGGACACCAGACAGCTCCGTCAGGGACAAGCTGTTTGGCTCTCAAATAAGGGACACTTGTCACAGTAAGGGACAACTGGCAACCCTGTGGACTAATGGTTTGAACAAGCAAGTCAACCTGCAAACATCCCCTGCACTGGAAGGTCAAACAGAGACTGAGTTGCCCCAGCCAGCTCAGGATGGAGAGAGAACCAGCAGTGATGCAGAGGAGTTGCAGCCAGCTGTGCCCATTAGCCCTCAATGACTAAGAAGGCTGAAATGGGCTGCGGAGAGGGAGGCTGCTTGGACTAGGCTGATGAAACAATAACGAGCAGCACCTGCTCACAGGGGCTATTTAAGTCTGCCGGCATGGCTGCTCCTTGCTTGCAGCAAGTTATTAACAAGCCCTCACAACCTTTGTGTTTCCCGCTCCCTGAAACCTTCCAGATGGACCTCCGTCTCCTGAATCTTTGGACTGGACTTGGCCTGGCCCGGCTTGTGTTTTCCTGGTGTTTTGGTATATTTGGACTCCCCAAGTATTCCTGACCTCTCTCCTCCCTTGCTGGCTGCGGCCCGGCAGGGAGAGATTCCTGACACTGCCCCAGGACCCAGACAGTACTCTTCCCAAAAGCCACAACCAAGAGATGTGAGAGGAACAGTGCTTACAGCAGCCAATGCAGGTGCAAAAAGAAGGGCCCAGGCTTCTGGCAGTGTTTATATAAGAAGGACTTGTTCATTAGGCTACAGCTGGGTAGGATGCTGAGCCTATATAACAAGAGACCAGAATGGGAGGAAGCTGTTGGAGCCTACTGATTTCATCAGTGGTAAGATCCTCACTGGCTCCTTTATTCCTTGCTTGTGTTTCTTGAACCTTGGACCTTTGTCTGGACTATGGATTCTGCTCTTGGACACCCTTTCTCTGGACTCTGGGTAATTTTGGACTTGGTCATTCTAAGCTTGCTAAGAACTTGGACCAACCAGAAAACAAACTCTGTCTGCTAGCTCCTGTTAACAGCCTGATTAAACAGCTGGGAAGCCTTGGTGGGCTGCCACCACAGGACACTTTAGAAGACTACTCTTGACTTATGGTGTTTGGCAAAGTTCCTTGCTTTTCACTGCAGTTTCAAGAGTCACACAGTCAGCACAGCCATTTTAAATTCTTTGGGGATTCTAGGAGCTATAGTCCCTCCAAGATAACTTCTTCCATTTCTGATTGAGTTAGAGAAATGCCATATCATGAAAGAATGATTCCCAAAATTCCTTGGGAGGAAGTAATGAACTGGCACAGTTTTAAAGTTCAAAAGATGTGATAATCATCAGTGGCAACTGGTGGGTCCCATGCTAGTGAGATGTTCAATCTGCTCTGGGGTTTAGTCTGAACCTTATAGGAGATAACCAAGGTGATGAATCTGTCAGTGAGATAGTGAATCCACTCGAATTTCAGGCTGAATACTAAAGAAGCCATCAAAGGTGCTGAGGTTCTTTGGGGATAGGATTTAGCACCTTGGATTGCTCCTTAAAGTTTGAACTAAAACCAAGAGCAGATTTACTTCTGCACTGTCATGGAGGGCATGAGCCACCATGGGAACCACCTTGGAAGGTATATACCTTCAGCATTTTCTATCGTATTACCTGTGAGGTGAAACGCTGAACAACCCTGGGTAGAACTAGCCAATCACAGATCATGCAGTGCTGTGAAGGGAGGCCTATGGGGCGAAAGTATACAAAACAGAGGCTTTGTTAAAGGGTTAAACAGAGGCAGGATGAAATAGAGCTAGGGAGTCAAAAATTAGGCTATTTCCATACTGAAGTGCTATGGTGCTTTTATTCCACCTTCAACACCCTAGGGAATCCTGGGGTTCGCAGTTTATGGAGGGGCATTTTGAATTCTCAGCCAGAGAGCTGTTTGACCTCAGTCAACTACAAGCCCCAGAATTCTACGAGATGTTGAAAGTGGAATAATACCACTATAACAGTGTTGGGCAAAAATGGCCTTAGTGTGAAAGCTAGTTAGGAGGAGAGGAAATGGAGAAGATCTGAGCTGGGTTTTGGTGAGCTGAGAAATGTGAACAGAGTTCAGGAAGAAGTATTACTTGGCTTGAAACAGAAGGGTTTCTGTGTACGCTGTGTGTGGCAAGATCCTTATTTCATTTGTTATATAGTAAGCGTTTACTGTTTTTATTTTCCGCAAGCACATTTGACTGTGTTTGTTTAAGAAGTGAAAGGGAGAACTGGTCACGCTTTACCACACTGAACCTCATGAGCAACACAACCACTTGTCCAGAATACCCTGAGGCCCAACTAGCAGATCCAGGGCAGGATCTCAAAAGTGAGTGACAGGAGCCCAAGGCCTGGAACTGTGGGGTCAGCCTGGATAAGGATCCTATCATGCGCCAGCTTGGTCCACCTGACTGTGAGGCTTGGGATGTTGACCTGATGGACTTCAGCTAGTTCAACTAGCAGACCTTCAAGATGGCATCTCTTGCAGAATGAAGTGTAGCCTCAAAGGTCTCTAAAACCAATCTCATACTTCTCAGGCACCTAATATTTCTGAAACCCTATACAGACATTAACAAACAACACGTACTATGTCTCCAGGTTCACAGGCTAACAGACAAACTGCAGAATGTGAGAAGAATGGGGAAGAAAAGCAAACACGAAAGTAGCAATTTCTTCTTGGACTGACAGATGGGGCCAGTCTGGACTCCCCAACTGATTTTCTCCCTGGGAAATGGGGTGTTGCCTCCCATACCCTTTGGCCCCCTGAAGAGTGACAGAGGCCAAAGTGTGACTCCCTCTGCTCTCTGGTGTTACCCCAAAATGTGGGTGACGCAGGGGTCCACCCACAATGCCAGTGCCTCCATGAAACACTGCGGGATATTAGCTCAAAGAGAGAGCCTGCAAGAAGGGGGTAATCTTGCAAGATCTCTTACACCTATGTTTAGCAGTGATACTGCAGAGAAAAACCAGCTGGAGATCCAAAAGTAAGTTTAATGTGTTTTATTGAGGGAATTAATAACCACACACATAAGATCCAAGCACCCATGCAATCACACAAGGCTAACTGAAGGAAAAGAAAGGAAAATTTTGGATAGTGAGATTTTAGAGCAAAGTGGGGGATATTTACCAACCCAGAAGAGCAGTGAAGAAGCAGCAATGTGGCTTAGACACAAGTCTAAGGGTAGTACACAATTGGAAACTGGAGTGGCCGAGTGGTGACCAGCAGTTGGTGTACTGCGAGCTGGCTGGCCAAAAACTGGAGTTTAAATACTCTTTCTGCCTGGAGGGCGAAGTTGTTAATGTCTCTCTGGCAGAGTAAACAGTGGAGTCCTGAGAGTAGACAACGGGGTCCAGAATGAGCTAATTGTCTTATTTTGTTAGGTGACAAAAAACTAATGGTAGACCTGACAGCTCAGGAATTGTCAAACAGGTACTGGGACAACAAGGGAAGCTTGCTTGGTCAGAGGGAGAGGAGTTAAGACAATCAGCCATCCTGTGGGAATCTCCCGGATGCTATTGTCTCTTAAAGGTTGAGTCATCAGAGGCTAACTGCAAGTCCTTTATCTCTGGAATTTCCTGGTGATTTTCTGACTTGAGGGCCTTCCTGACCTTATCATGCAATACATATGTTCGTCCAGCTTCTTCCTCTTGGTCAGCATGGCCGTACAGTCATGGCAGAGTATATTTTACCTTTATGCCAATTAATATATTTTGCCAATTAAACCATGTCAAAGCTCGGAGGTGTACGACCTACTAACACTGGTCTCAGGGTAACCTTGGGTTTCAGTTGTTTGTAGTTGTGCCAAATATACAGACAAATTCAGCAGTCTCTCCACACTACAGAAGTATAGTAGTTTGATACCATTTTAACTGTCCATCATCAAAAATCCTGGGATCTATAATTCAGTGAGGAACTGAGAATTCTCTGTAGTGATGTAGTGCTGTAGTTAAGAGGAATGTACTGCAGCTAGGCTAGCAGAAGTGTTTTAAGCACCCAACTACAAATGCCAGGACTGCATAAAATGGAGCCAAGATATTTAAAGTAGTATCAAACTGCTGTAATTATGCAGCATGGACATGCCCCAACAAGTATTCCAAATGTGAAAAAGAAAGAGAGCAAAAAGCTGCTCAGGTACTTTGGCAGCTGTAAGCCGCCCCAAGACCTCATTCTGCATATCTTAGTTTTGTTATCTATCTGTTTGCGGTTCAGAAACCTGTTCTGCAAATGCATACAGTATTTCCTTAACTTACTAACAAGCAGACATTCACAGACTTGCAGCTGAATCACCTATGCAAATGTGCATCTATCTCTGTGTGTGTGCATACATGTGTGTGCACAGTTAGTCTGATATTGAATCTTAAAATAGCTGCGATTAAAGCAGAAGAGAGTGGGAGGCAAGCTGTGATGTCTCTCTGCTGGAGAAAAGACAGAGGATCTGTGAACTGAGAGCTGTGAGGTTCTTAGTCAGAACAGTGTGTTACGGGTACAAGTCCGGTTTCCGTAGCTGTGTTTCTCTTTACTGTGGTCTAATTTAGAGATGCACCCAGTTGTATCATTCTAAGACTCTGCATTCATTGGCAAGATTAAAAAAAATGTTGGGGCTAATTCATACTAGCTATTCATTTATAGCAAGGGGTGGGGAAATGCAGTAGACAGGCTCCCTGAGGCTCCCAGAGAAATTTCCAGAGGCTGCAAAATTAATTAATTTTGGGGCCTCTGAATAGTTCTATCCAGCACTATATCCAAAGATTTCAGGGTGGGGTACAAATAAAATCATGGTAAAGCAGTTAAAACAATTTAAAACAATACATATAGTTTAAATAGAGGGAAAACATATGAACTGCAATTAAGAAGTGGAAAGCATTTAAATCCATGCACATTAGCACTGAGAGATTAATCACGAGGCCCAAAGGCTTGAATAAACACCCATATTTTATTTGGTGTCTCAGTACAGTGCTGATGCCAATTGGGTCTCCAAGGGGAGAGCATGCCACAGTTGGGGTGCCACCGCCAGAAAGTCTTGTCTCGCATTCGTATGCAGGCTTTTGACCTCACCAGAGGGACATACCGAAGGGTCCCTTCAGCACATCTCAGTCCCTAGGCAGGCACATATAGGGAGAGGCACTCCCTCGAAACCTTTTTTGATTCCCCCTTCCATCAGCCCAAAATCCCCTAGGGGAAGTGGGAGGAAATTTTTGCCATGTGTCTTCCCCCCAGCCTGACTGTTTTAGGCTTAGGTGGGTGCTTTTTTCTCAGTAGCAAATGACCCAGGGACATTTCAGGCAGAAATTATTTCGATTTTTTTCATGCTGTCTGTGTGTGTGTGTGGGAGGCAGGTCCCCTGGGGGGCAGTGCAGCCCCATAACCGTCCCACAGTTCTCCACCCTTGATTTACATCTTTTAAGAATTGTTTCCCCATTCTGAAACGCTGCTGTTGTGCGCCTTCAATTCTCACAAGGTTCTCTGGGCAGGATTGGTTCAGAGGGGGTTTGCCCTTGCCTTCCCATGAGGCTGAGAAAGTGTGACTTCCCTAGGGTCACCCAGTGGGTTTCCGTGGCTGAGCAGGGATTCGAACCCTGGTCCAAACCCAAACCACTACACCGCACCAGCTCTCACTCTGAAATGTCTTGACAGCAATAAACAGCACCAAAACCTGGAGTGGATTCAGTGCCCCAATAACCCGGGGACAACCCGGTTGAGCTGCCTGAAGATCAAAATCAAGCCTCACTAGCTCATGGACCCACACACGGTGTGAAACGCTTTCTCTCGCCGTCCTGCTTTCGTTCTCCCTTTCTTATTAAATTCCACAAACTCTTCCACGCATGTGAGAATGAGGTAATGCTGTGAAGCAGCTGATGTTCCAGTAAGCTGCAAAGACTTAGCACCTTGGTAAATCTTCTGCTCAGAGTGATTGGAAGCTATTTGTGATGACAAAGCCGGGCCTCAGGGTACAGAGCGGGAAAGCAAAGAATAAACGCTTTCCACTCCTTGTGGCCTTTGGGATGAGAAAAGGGCTAAAAAAAGAGGAATTGCCCCCTCAAGGACTTGGGTGTCAATTAAATTTGCATATATGATCTTGTCAGTGTGTAGATACTCATTTACAAGTAAGGCCATTTCCGCACTACGCTGTTATAGTGTTATTATTCCACTTTCAACTTCTTGCGGAATCCTGGGGTTTGCAGTTTGGGGGAGGGACCTTTAGGATTCTCAGCCAGAGAGCTCTTTGGTCTCAGCAAACGGCAAACCCCAGAATTCCACAGGATGTTGAAAGTGGAATAATAACACTATAACAGTGTAATGTGGAAGTGGCCTAAGTCTTAGAAAGAGGAATACAGTACCTCTCATCATGATAGGGGGGAATTTGTGACACCTCAGGTGCTAAATGTTGATGGTCCACATCAAGGACCAGGTTTGGAAAAGTTACTTTTTTAGACTACCGTGCCAGAACAGTTGATTCTGTAAGTTGTAGTGAAAACAAAGCAAAACAAAAACGTCTTTCAAACTCTGATCAAGGCCCAAGTTTTCTCTTGTTAAACTTTAAGTAGGGCTTAACATGAATCAATGGATTAAAATTACAAGAAAGGGGATTCCGTCTAAACATTAGGAAGAACTTTTTTATACTATAAGAGCTGTTCAACAGTAGAGTAGATTGCCACCGAGAGAACTAGACTCATCTTTTCTGGAGGTCTTCAATGAGAGGTTGGATGGACATCCATCAGGAGTGCTGTAGCTGTGTATTCCCTGCATGGCAGGAGACTGGGCTAGATGGCCCTTCCAGTTCTAAGATTCTATGATTCTGTGAGTTGGAGCGGACGGCCCTTCAGAGGAATGTAAAGCAAGATTCTCTTCTCTAAAGCGCCTGGAGCTTATTGAAAAGACTGAAGTAGGAAGCATGTTGCAGTGCCAGTTGGCGAGCCCCTTGTCAATAAACCGGTGAATCTACTCCAGGTTTTAAACTGAAACTTAAGCGAGCTATCCAAGGTTCTGAACCTATTTTGGAGCCAGTGTTCAGCACCATGGATAGTGCCTTTAAAATCCAGAGATGACTCACAGATTCAGATCACTATTTCCTCACCTGGTTGTCCATCTTGCTACCTGTAGCCCAAGACGTCTACAGCGTGTTGGGTTGGTTAATGCTGCTATCAGTCAATGGTGTGCCTTTGTTCTGTATAACTCCCGCAGCTTTAACTGAATTGTCAGATTGCTTGGTGAAAGCCGGTGTCCCCCTCTCCACATGGAGCTTTGTTGAAACAAGGCAGCTATCACAGATGAGCCCAAACCCAGAAACCAGAATGGGGCCAACACTACTAAGGCAAGGTCTCAACCAAACAGGAAGCCTATACAGCCCTTCCAGTCCAAGAAAGCCCAAAGGACAACATAAGGAGGAAGGGTTAGTCTAGAACAATGCTTGGAAAAGTTACTTTTTTGAACTACAGCTCCCCAAATTCCCCCCAACCAGTCTCCATGCCAGCTGGGGGAAGCTGAGAACTGTACTCCCCAAAATAACGTTCCCAACCTTTATTCCAGAGGCCGAGAACATTTCACAAAAGCCAAGTGTGCACTTATGAGATGGGGGACAGTTGGCTTTGTAGGAGCTTGCAATTACTGTTGGTCATATGTCACACGACCCAGCAGTATGATGCAGGAGCAAAGAAAGCAATAATATTTTAGCCTGCATTGACAAAACTGTAGTTTCCAAGACAAGGGAGGTAATAGTCTCACTATATTCTGCGCTGGTCAGGCTTCATCTGGAGTACTGCATTCAGTTCCTTTTAAGAAGGATACCGACAAGTGGGAAGAGGATCAGAGAAGGGCAATGAAGATGATAAGAGGCGTGAAGAACAAAACATAAGAGGAAAGGTTGAGGGACTTAGACATGTTCAGCCTGAAGAGAAGATCGAGAGACGAAAGGACTGCTCTCTTCAAATACCTCAGGGGCTGTCACAGAGAGGGGGGCAGTACAGATTTTTTTCTCTGCTACTCGAGAGGATAGGACCAGGTCTAATGATTTTAAGTCACAGGGTAGGCTTTTGATTAAACATTAGAAGGAACGTTTTGACAGTAAGAGCAGTTGGATAATGAAACCTATGACCTACAGAGGTGGTGAAGTCTCCTTCTCTGGACATCTTCCAAAAGAGGTTGGATGGCTACCTGCTGGGGATGCTCTAGTGAGAGTTCTTGCGCTGAGCGGGTGGTTGAACCTGACAGCCGTTGGCGCCCCCTCCAACTCTGTAGTTCTGTTATTTACTAAGGCCATTTCTGCACTACACTGTTATAGTGCTATTATTCCATTTTCAACCTCCTGTGGAATTCTGGGGTTCGTAGTTTATTGTGGCCAAAGAGCTCTCTGGCTGAGAATTCCAAATGCCCCTCCCTGAACTGCATACCCCAGGATTCCATAGGATGTTGAAAGTGGAATAGTAGCACTATAACGGTGTAGTGCAGAAGTGGCCTAACAGAAAGATATCAGCTTTCCAAGCTGAAGTTCTGACTGCTCACCACAAGGGACACAGGGTCCTAGCTTTAAAGGGTGCAGGCAGGGAGGAAAGGAGACTTATGACACCTCTAAGACTAAATAGAATTATTTTATCGGAGCATTTGTGGATTGCAACTCACTTCCTCAAACAAAATTGAGGGAACAGATTATTCAGGCCTCAGGTTCATACATGCACCGTTACCTAATTGTAGGTGTGGGATTGGAATGAAATGGGAAATAGGAAAATAACAACTCTAACCCTTGTCATATACTTTCCAGACACTAGTTTAACATAAACATGGCACCTCAAAGTTAATACAAAGGTCAGCCAGGCTCTCCTCAATGTTTTATTAAAACAGGGGAAGTGTGGCTCATAGGTTCCATGCGACCTTTGCAGCCTTGAAGATGCATGAAAATCCCCAAAGTTGGGCCAGAAAAAGTTACTTAGTTAAGTACAGAGAATACAGGCCACATTTTTTTTGTTCAGGCTGATATTTTGGTAATATTTTTGTTACCCAATGGCCCCAACTGCACCAAAATTGCCATGTGTTTAACTCACATGATCCCTCAGAACCACTTCAAAGGGCTTGGAAAAGGTCAAAATTGCCCCCAAACCATGACCAGAAGTGACACTACAAAATTCTCAGCACTCTGGGTGCAGCCCATGAAGAGACATTAGGAAAAAATCTCTCCCCATACCTCTGTGTTGAAGCAATACATATTCCTTTTGGGAAAGTAGTTCTATTGAAGGCAGATCTTCTTCTTGAAGATTTTTTTGCTAAAAGAATTATATGCACATCTGCCATAAAAACCTGTCTGTTAACACACATAGAATGCTAAGAAGCCATTGTCTCTGCTCCATTCTCAGCTAATAAACTTGAATTTGTAGATATATCTCAGTTCAGATGTCTCCCTTTCCAATCTTGCCTTGAGATCCCTTTGTTCCACAACAGCTACTCTGAGGTCAGTGACTGAATGTCCAGGGAGATTAAAGTGCCCTGACATGTTTTCCCCCATTGCACCATTTCTGATATCAGATTTGTGTATGCCTATGTGCATGGAAAATCATCTTATTTGCCCTATGTGGAATGCAAGGGGCATTGCTGGCAGAAGATAGTATATATCACACTGGGAGATGAGCGAGTAAATCAGCTCCCCATGTTGCACGTGGCCATATTAGGACCAGTATTGGTTTCATTGGTATTCTCAGTTAGTACATGCAGTTCTTGACAGTTAAAATTGTGTGATAGCAAACCTTGCCAGCTTTCAAAGGCCAGATGTCTGCAGAAGTTGCTTTCCAACACATCACCTATTGGCCTGACACAATGTCCTAAGGCACCCTGTGGAATCTGAGGAGCCTGACTGCAGAGGAGTTAGACCTTAAAAAGCCTCTGGCTTCAGATGACAGCTCCTCCCCCAAATATGAGTAGTTGCTGGCAAAGGTAGCTGTTGAGGAACTTTGGAAAAATGGGCCCCCACCATAGCCAGAACTGGGGGACACCAAAGAAAAACCCTCATCCTTTGTAGCACTTTGATAGGAATGGGCACAGCACCAGAGTGCTATGGGCGCATGCACCCCCCACGTTTGATATGGTTTAATTGGTGAAATATGATTTAATTGGCAAAACACATGAATTGACACTGATATAAAATATCTCCTGAGGTGACTGGAAGGTCAAGCTAGGCAGAGGAAAATTACTGACTGAACGTGTGTGACTGTAAAGTAGGTCAGAAGATCCCCTCCAGGCATAGCCAAGGTGGTTGTCAGTCAGATTGCCCAGCAACTCCACAGACAATAGGCTTAAGTTGAAGCTGCAACATCTCTGATAGCATACAATGGTGAAGGGAAGCTCCCATCAAAACACTGATTAGTTCAGCCCTGCTTTCTTGCACCTAGATGTTTCTCTGCATTGTTCCATACCTGTCCACAATTACAGAGCTATTATGACACCCATTAACTCATTGTCACCTAACACTAAGACCATTAATTCCATCTGGACCCCATTGTCCATGTGGCAACCACCATTGTTTGCTCATCCAGAGAGCCATTAATGTCCATACCCTCAAGATAGATTTTGGGTATAAAAGCGCTCTGTTTTAAGCAGTTCAATGCAGCGTCTCACTTCCTGAATGCCACACTGTCACTCTGATTCCTGACCGAGTACTGTCCTTAGGTACAAGTCTAAGCCACATCACTGCTTTCTTTGCTGCTCTCCAGATTGGTAATTATTGCCCATTCTCTAAAAAGTCCTCTATCAACAACTTTCCTCCCTTTATCCTTCAGTTAGCTCTTGTGTGAGTGTGTGGATCTTTTGTGTGTGCGACTGAAATTTCAATAAAATACATTCTTACCTTATTTTGGGATCTCCGGCTGGTTCTTTCCTGCAAGATCCTGTAAACATTGGTGGACAGATTTCATTAGGTTACCTCCTCCCACAGGCCTCTTAGTTGAGCTAATTGATTCCCCGCTGCCATGTGGAGGTACTGGCATCACAGGTGGACCCCTGAGCCACCCACATTTTGGGGTAACAGGACATAACACCTCTTACAGAGGCCTAAAAGGAAAATGCTGACCAATCTCAAGGTCAGGTAGCTATAAAATCTCCTAGTGGCTGCTGAGAGTTCTTGGTGCTTGCAACAGTTTATTCTACCAGGTTTTTTGTACCCTATGTACTTATGGATTTATTTTGGATTTTTGACGTCTAGACTGGCTTTTCTGTTGCATCTCTGTCTTTGCCTTTTAGCTTTGGTTATCATGATTGTTGGTTTTTTGTGATCGGTTTTAGAATGGCTGAGATCTTGCTATTCCGTCTCCCTTCAACTATGGTGAATTTCCTCAATTACCTGTATATGACCTAGACTGGCTTGACTCACCTGTAATGGCTTCCCCTTTTATAGCCTGCCTATCTCTAGTACTTGCTACCTTTAGACCCAAGATACACAATTTTTTTTAGTGATATGTGCTCTGGCGTATCTTAAACACCTGCAGAACTTATTTCCTTTCCCGGTTATTTTTGCATTATCTTCCTCTTCCTCTTTTTCTTCTTCACCTTCACCCCCCACCCCATCACCACTGAGGGCCTTCCACTTTCACAGGTTCAGCACTCACAGATCTGGTTATTCATGGGTTACTTTATGTTATTTATTTAACTTATTAAAAAAGTTTCTTACCTTATTTGCTCCACCATGGGAAAAACATGTTCTCTCTAGGAATCTCTAGGTCCTCCAGTGCAATTCTATGATCTACTTCTAGCAGAAATGGGCTATATAGTCACACTGCAGGATCTAGCAATGCCTAGATAAGTGTTCTGTCTAGAAATGTCTAGGTCCTAAAGTGTGACTGCATGGTCCACTTCTGGTGCAAGTGGACCATAGAATCATACCTGAGAACCTAGAGATTCCTAGAGAAGTGTTTGCAGGTTAAAAAAAAAATAACGTTTGTGATTTTTATTTTTATTCTCATTTTTTCCACTTTTGTTGGGGTCTTGTGCCCCTAACCCCCACAAAAGTGGAGGGCTCATTGTATTATTCGTTCGTTCATTCATGCACACAAACTTTTTTCTTAACATGAATACATGTTGGAAAGATTTGTCAGTGCAAATGGCTTGATGCAAGGATGTTGCTTAATGCATTCTTTGTGGTGTCACTTTGTGATTAATATTCATTCCTGCAGCTTTACTCTGAGTCCTGGGCTTGAATCCTGTTGGGACTTTCAGACATGTCATTGTAATCTTTTTGTCCTTTGTGCAATGGATGGTACTTGGTTACAAAGGCAGAGTTCCACAAGAACGACCATTTCACGTGGGCCTCAGTCCTATTGTGAGACCTGACTGAATTTAGAGCCATTGGGTCAGTTGGAATTTGCCTAGTGGACTCACCAGTCCACAGTTGATGGAATAGGTCTACTCTAGTTGAGACTGACCATAGAATCCTAGAATTGGAAGAGGCCACAAGGGCCATCGAGTCCAATCCCCTGCATTCAGGAAGACACAAACAAAGCACTCCTGACAGATGGCCATCCAGTCTCTCTTTAAAAAACCCCAAAGAAGGATATTCCACCACACTCTGAGGCAGTGTATTTCATTGTTGAACTGCTCTTATCATCAGGAAGTTCTTCCTAATGTTTAAGTGGAATCTCTTTTCCTGAAGTTTGAAGCCACTGTTCCATGTCCTAGTCTCTGCAACAGCAGAAAACAAGCTTGCCCCATCTTCTAGTAGTTGCACCAAAAAGTAACTTTACCAAGAGATATCCCATCCAAGCACTTCCTATAAACTAGAACCAACAACGATTTATGGCCTCTTGATCCTTTGGGCCCTTTGCTGTTGTTATGTGCGATCAAGTCAACTTTCACTTATCGATGAGAGACGTCTCAAAGTCCAGGACATCAACTGTCCCGTTCAGGTCTCGCAAATTCAGGGGCAGCCATAGCTTCCTTGAAGGAGCCCTACTCCCTTTAAAAGACTTTCTTTTCAGCGGCAAAGACGTAAATTTAGCGTCTGCCTTGAGCGTGTGTGTATGGCCGTGCTGAGCACAAATAGCACAGAAAGAGAAAAATCAAAACTCTCCAGAAATGCATTTGGTTTTAGCAAGTAGGCCAATATGGAAAAGTCATTGAAACTGCTGTGCTTGATGAACTTTTTGTTCTTCATATTCTAGAGCAAGGTACAGTGTGGTATTTGGGAGATAAAAACCCTCTTGACAATCTCTGGCTTCTATCACAATAAAACAGAAACAAGGAACAGGCTTATTGCTGGATGACCCTGGTATTATACAGAGCTTCGAAACATTGCCTTTTGTGGCCTAAAATCCCCAGAATCTCTCAGCCTGCATGGCCAGTGGCTATACTGTTTGAGGGATTCTGGGAATTGTAGTCTCCAAAAAACTACTCTGGCTAAAGATCCACTTGGAAACAGGAGCTGTACTGTTAATAGCATACTCTCCAATTGTCCCAGTATGGCAGAGAAAGTCCCAACTAATCCTCTTCCCTCCCACTTTTCCAGCTATTTTTAAAATGTCCCAGTTTTTCTCTCTCCACCTTTCCTTTTCCTTCTTTGCCCTTAGTGTAGTTCAGTTGCTGCAAAATTAGTTCAAAGTACAAAAGTAGCTTGCATTCAATTAACTTGGGAGGGGGGGACTTTCTGGACACCATCTGAAGGTTTTTTCCAAGAAGCATCCAGGGATGGCTTTTCCTTTTGTCAGTCTCCATTTATTTTCTGTTTTCAATTTTTGTGATCAAATTTGTTGATTTGTATTTTTCTAAAAAAACCCAACATGCCGGGTCTAGCTGGCAAAGCAAACTTATTTACTCTCCCCCTTTCTCTCTGCTAGCTAGCTTCCTCCTTCCTTTCCAGCTGTCGTGATGCCAAAACTCAGTGAGGAATTCTGGAGGCAGCTGCTGTTCACCTTGCCTGGCATAGCTTGGCACAACCAGCTACAATAGGATCAACCACAGTAGAATCCCAGTGTTTCCCCACTAAAATTTTATTGCATAGTTTACTGCAGACATGCTGTTGCAACTTGACATCAAAAGTCTGTGTTTCTCCAACCCTCCTTCACCATCCTCCCAATCCTGATTCTGCTAAAAATCTTCTAGCTAGACAGAGAACGAGAAGGAAAAGCAGGTGCTGAGCAGGCATAAAGTGACTGTGTAAAGGAACTTTTTAGAATCATAGAATCCTAGAGTTGGAAGAGACCACAGGGCCATCCAGTCCAACCCCTGTCACGCAGGAACGCACATCAAAGCACTCCCGACAGATGGCCATCCAGCCTCTGCTTAAAAACCTCCAAAGAAAGAGACTCCACCACACTCCCAGGCAGCAGATTCCACTGTTGAACAGCTCTGACCATCAGGAAGTTCTTCCTGAGGTTTAGGTGGCATCTCTTTTCCTGCAGTCTGAATCCATTGCTCCTTGTCCTAGTCTCTGGAGCAGAGGAAAACAAGCCCACTCCCTCCTCAACATGACCTTGGTCAGAGGCTTTGTTAACTGAGTCATGCCTGTGTTACATTTGCCAATTCCAGAAGGTCAGGTGACAGTGAGGTTCAAAGTGTGCCCATAAAGCTACTGACTGGTCCTGGCACTTCAGTCCGTCCAACCTGCCCCTTTGACGTAGATCTCAGTTCCTCTTTACACTGCTGAGATCTGTTTACTTCCTATTATCCTTGTTGTTGCTGCGTGCTTTTGTTTCTGACTTATGGCGACCCTAAGGCAAACCTATCATGGGGTTTTCTGGGGCTGAGAGTGTGTGACACACCCAAGGTCACGCGGTGGGTTTCCACGGCTGAGCAGGAAATTAAACCTTCATTTCCAGGGCTGTAGTCCAACACTCTAACCACTATACCACACTGGCTACTATCCTTACCCTCTTTTTAAAGCAATCAATACACTGAGAGGAGGGGACAAGGGGGCAGAATAATGCAGACTGTAGGGGAGATAAGGACGTAGCCTCCCTTGATCCTGACCCACATAATCTCATTCTCCTACACCTGCTAATTGTTGTTGTCGTCACGGGCCTTCAGGTTGTTTCTGATTTACGGCAAACTTAAGCTGACCCTAGAACAGGGTTTTCTTGAGAAGATTTGTTCAGAGGCGGTTTGCCATTGCCTTCCTCTGAGACTGAGAGAGTGTGACTTGCCCAGAGTCACCCACTGGTTTTCTGTCACCAAGTGGGGATTTGATTCCCAACCACACCACCACACTGGTGACCTGTCCTAGGGCTTTATTGGCAGGATTTATTCAGAGGAAGTTTGCCGTTGCTTTCCTCTGAGGCTGAGAGACTGTGGCTTGCCCAAGGTCACCCACTGGGTATCCATGGCTGAGCAGGGACTTGAACTCTGGTCTTCCAGAATCTTAGTCTTAACAGTCAAAGCGCTGTGTCACACTGGCTCTCAAAACCTGCCAGTTACTTTTTTAAAAATCATATTTGGTCCTCAGTCTTTCAAACCACATCTTGGACTCAGCCTTGACATAGATGTTGAGCTTAGGAAAATTAACTTTTGGGATTGTAATCCCCAGAACAGCTACTAGCCATGCCAGCGAAAGGGTTCTGGAAACTCTTATCTCAAAAAGGACTTTCTTCAAATACTCTATAGAAGAAAGGAGCATGGAAACATGTCAGCGTCCGCTGTTATTTCCCCTCAAGTTGGCTTCAGCAAGTGGGCAGCCCTTTGGATGAGAGCTCTCCAAGCGCCCCAGTCATCCAAACTCAGGGCTATGTGTTACTTCGAGGGAGAAACCCTATCCCGGGGTCTACAATTTTAATATTAAAATAGAGCTCCGTGTGCCAGAGAGGTCCCCCAAAAGGGCACGTAGGCGGGCGCGGTCGGAAGACCGACCACCAGGTCAGGCCAGTAAAATCCCCGTCATGTAGCCCCAGGAAACCTCAAGATGTGTAAAGACACAATAAACAAAAGGTCCTCAGCCCCGAGATGCTGACTTGAGAGGATTAGCATGTGTGCCTCAGGTTGAGCAAATATCCCATCAGGCGGGGACCAGAAATCACACCACTACACCTCCAAAAATCCAGAGACTTTGGCAACACCTAATAATCCCATCATGCCAAGGAAATTACCCATGTGGAGCTTCGTGCCCACTGCAACACCCATTGTTTTCCCTGGGAAAGGATTAGTCCTCCAGGTACTTTTTCCCCTATAAATAGTCCCGGGTTTTGAGCGTTTCTTCGGATCGCTCCCGGTCACCCCAGCAGACCGTTGCTCCGTCTGTCGAGTAATCCCCTCAGCCCTCTCCGTGCTGAGTCCCACTTCTCTGCTGCCTCCTCGGACCCAGGACTTCAGGACAAGGTGCAGTATTACCCCAACAACACCCCTTCAATACTCCCTCTGTCCAATTTCCTTTCTTTCACTTCTTAATAGCTCTTAGGTGCGTGTGTGCGTGAGTGCGCTGGTGCGTGAGACTTACCTTTAACAAAATAATTTATTGGACGTTTGGTTTGGTTTTTGGCTTGGCCTGACCCCGTAAAAACTGAGTAAAAGACCCCGCTAGGTTACCCTGCCTCTTGCAGTGCTATTGCTTGTGCTCTGGCTAGTTTCCATTCCCCATCAAGTGGAGCACAGCGAGGTGTCCCCTGAGGGACCCCCAAAATTAGGGTAACATATGGCTTTCTTGATGAACGAATCCACCTGTACTGTGGTCTTCCTCTTTTCCTACCGCCTTCCACTTTATGGAGCATGATTGTTGTCTCCAGTGGGTCACATCTTCTCACGACATGTCCAAAAGTATGACAGCCTCATTTTAGTCATTTTAGCTTCTAGGGAAAGCTCAGGCTTGATTTGCTCTTGAACCCATTTAGTGTGAGCTCCTGTGTAAGGGTTCGGGTCTGTGACTAAGGCCATTTCCGCACAAGCCTGTTATAGCGCTACGATTCCGCTTTCAACATCCTCTGGAATCCTGGGGTTTGCAGTTTCGGGAGGGGCCGGCCGGCCCCTCCCGAAACTGCAAACCCCAGGATTCCAGAGGATGTTGAAAGCGGAATCGTAGCGCTATAACAGGCTTGTGCAGAAACGGCCTAAGTCCTTGCAGGATTCGTCCTGCAAGGATCTTGACCTTGACCCTGTTCTTTGCAGAATCTTGCCCAGGACCTCAAACCCAGCTGGCTGCTCAGATGCAGAGCAGTGGGAGCAGGCAGCTATAAGGGCTTTTGCCACAGTAACATGGTCTTTGGTGCTGCCTGGAGCTTCTTCTGACTCTGCAGCGCTGCTGACCCTTGGACTTCGACCTTGTCCTGACTTCTGGCCCTCTGGACTCTTGCTGCCTGGAGGACTGCTGCCTTGGACTCTTGTTGTGCCCTGACCCCTGGCGTCCTGACCTAGTGCCTGTCCCCAGGCCCGGCCCCGTTGCCTGTACGGGATGGCCCTTGCTGCCCATGCCTTGGACCCTGACACCCTGCGGAGGGGGCCAGGCCTGCTTTTCCTTCTCCCTGACTGGAGTAGCAGCTTCCCTTTCAGCCCCCTATAGCACCCTGCCACCCTCCTTACACAACCCTTGCTTTCCCCTTTTAAATACACCTCCTTAGCGAATGAGAGGTAAAGCCTCTCTGGTTTTATTCAGAAAGATTTAATAATCTGTAGTAGTGTGTTTCCGTAAAATGAGAACCGATGAAAGTACTCTGCTGAGTCAGAAATTATAAAAATAGAATGCAATCTTTATTAAAATAACAACGAGAGAAAAGGTATTGGGTGTTATAAGTACATCCAGGCAAAACAGAACCTCCAGAAAGTTTTTAACCAGTTTCTTCAGCTTAACACAGTATTCAGGTACAGAGCTTTCACACACGCACACATAGGCCTTTGGCTTCCCTTTCTGCCCAAAGGCTAAATTCCCAAGTTTAGGTCACACCTTCTGACCCAACTCAAAATGGCTTGGTTTCTTCTTTCTAGACGTTTGAGAAGATAACCACACTTATTCGGACAACCTTCTTTGGTTGACTGAACAGCAATGACTCCAAAACTCTCTCTGGAAAGCTCACTGAAGGAAGCTCTAAAATGCAAGTCACTGTGCCTTATATAGAGCTCCTCCTCAAAAAGCTAGCCCCTTCCACACACCAATGGGCTGGGTTTCTCTCTTACCCAGAGCCACTTGGGTTACATGGCAACCTGTTGCTAGGGCTGCCCTGCCCCTTAGGCTAGCCACACCCCCGGCCTCTGTCACAGCCCCATGTGGCATAGTCCAAACACACGTACATCCCCACAGTGCTGTATGTGAGGATGACGTTGGCCATTTGGAAAGAGACAGGATGCAGCCTAAGAATGGAAAAAATATTCTTTATTATTCATTTCATGGCTGTAGTACATTTGCCCGAGAGTCAGGAAGCCCTGCAGGGAAGAGCCTCAAGATCTTCGTTGAAGTTTCTTCCAGTGTTCAAAGGGTTGCAAACTGTTCAGGAGGATTTCTCTCTGCAGAGAAATACATTACTTTTTTTGCCAGGGGTGGGGGGACATACTTTCTATACAGAGAAACACATGGTTTTTTTTGTGTGTGTGGGGGACATATTTTCTATGTAGGAAATGGTGTTTTTTTTGTCCAGAAAATATGCCTTTTTGTCCTCAAAACATGATTTTATATAAACAGTGTGGTTTTTTGCACATAAAATATGTTTTTTGCACAATGTGTGTGTGTGTGTGTGTGTGTGTGTGTGCAAAAGCCATAGTATTTTCCTGTGGTGAAAAAAAAAATTGGAACTCTTTAGGATGCCTGAAAAATACTGCACAAAAATATTCATTTTCTCCCATAGCAGGGAGAAAACTACGGTTCGTTATTTGTCCCTGCACGGAAAGATGAAATAATCAAGGACTGATGTCTCCAGTCTGGCCCGCATGTAACTGAAAATAACAAAGTGCTGGAAGGGAAACCATCTTCAAAAACAGAACAAAACAAGGCGGCCGAGACCACTCCCTGAAAAGTGTCACCCTCCAGCAGCTGTTGTGTAGCTGTTGCCCTTGAACACAACAAACAGAGGCCCTGCCAACAAGGTCTCGCTAAAGAGGCACTTTTGTTCAGAGGTCTGCCGAGTATCACTCCGTGGAAGGGATTCAAGGCAAAATGTTGACAGCGCAACTTCACGCCCGGTGCATTTCCTGTGGGGAGATCACTTACATTTTGGAATTCTGCTTGTATACGCTGCCCCATGATGGTGACTACTTTTTTTCCCTTTATCTTCTACCTTTCTTGCAAAACCGGCACGCAAGGTGGCTCACCCCCTTGAGATTTTAAAAACAGGTACGGACAAGAACGAGAGCCAACGTCATGTTATGGTTTGGCTATTGCACTACAAGCCTGGAGGCCAGAGTTCAATTCCCTGCTCAGCCATGGATACCTAGTGAGTGACCTTAGTTGTGTCACACACTCTCGGCCCGAGAAAAATCCTGTGATAGGGCCACCAGAAGTTGGAAACAACCTGAAGGCACACAACAACAAAAACAACGAACAAAGATCAGAGATGTAAAAAAAAACCAATAAAAGTCAAAGAAATGGCTGGAGTCTGTTGCAGGGCCCCTTCTCTGTGTTTCATTAATGGGAACAATATGCTGTGAGGGAGGATAGGGCAGAAGGTCTTCTTGGCTGCGGTACCCCAGATGCGAAGGCCAGATTCGTGCTAACACTAGCTTCATTTTGGAGCCAAGTGGGCTCTTTATTTAAGCCTTTAGAGCAAGGGTAGGCAAGCACCGAGGTGTTACTGTAGTTTCTAGCCCGGGCTTGTGGTATATTAGATATCATTTGATATCAAGAATTTGGCCTTCACTACCCATTCCTCTCCATGTGCTTGCGAGGCCCCCAGACAAGCACGCACACGGGCACGGCCGAAAATACCTGAACTATTCAAAACAAATCCAGGCAGGCCAGTAATTGCTGGACTGCAGCTTCAGGAGACCTCCAGGCAAGTACCCTCTTAAGATCACATTATGTATGCACGCCGTTTACAAAAGATCCCCTGCCCCGAGCAGGCAGCTTGACGAGCCGAATATCCAACTGTCAAGCACTCCGCGTTTGCATACTGTCTACGCTATTGACAACGCTGTCATAATTCAATCATCTAAAGTACTGACCTTTCGGAGGCTTTGTCTCCAGCCCGAAACCCATTGTTTTTCCCGGGAACGGACTAGCCTACAGGCACATTTTCCCCTATAAGACCCCCTGATTTTGAGTGCTTCTTCCAGTCGCTCTGACTTCCATCCTGCCTTGCTGTCGCTCCGTTCGATGAGCCTTCCGCTCAGTTACCACGTGCTGAGAACCTCTGCTCCAACTGACTTTTCTTCTGACTACCCGGGCTTCAGGATCAGGTGTGGTATTTCCCTTGAAAAATCCCTCTTAAAATCCTCTATCCAACTCCTACCTTTCTTTCATTAGGTCTGTGTGAGTGGTTGCATACATACGTATTGACTGTGCTTCAAAATAAAGGAAAACAATTATTATTTACTTCTGTTTGATTATTGACTCGACCTGACCCTGTAGACATTGGGTTCAAGATCTCGCTAGGTTGCCCTGCCTCTTGCATTGCTTAGCTTGTGCTCTTGCTAATTCCCATTCCCCAGTATTTTGAGCACATTGAGGTGTCCCTCACGGGACCCCAGAAATCAGGGTAACAGAGGGGCCAGAGACCAATATCCCCTCCAGACCCCCTGCAAGCCACACCTGCCAGACACCAAGCCTAAATGCCTCCATTTTCCTCTTCACTCCCTCTCAAAATGACAACAGGAAGCCGTATCATTTCCTGTTGCCATTTTGAGAGGTACTGCAAAGGAAAATTGAGCTATTTGGGGGGTCCTAAGGAGTTCCGAGGTGCTCGTGTGGTGTCTTTGGGTGTTTTCACATAGTTGTGCAGGGTTTTGTGGGGGGAAAACTGTTGCAAAATCATACCCGTTTTTTTAATTGGAAGGGAGTCGGGGAGCTTTTGAGGACCGATGGAAAGCAAGATCCAAGGGCACTATGCGGTTGCAGGCTAGGCTTCACCAACCCCTGTTCCAGAGAATCACAGTTTGGCTCATAGCTTTACAGATGCATGGTTTTTAATTGTTTTCATTGCTAAGTGGTCTCATATGTTTCAAGACTGCTTAAATTATCTCTGCTGTTTTCTAAAATTTCTTAACTATCTTAAATTGCTTTAAGTTGACTGCATTCATACGCTGTCCTAAGAGCTCGTGACACAGGTGAAGATACAAATGTTTTAGTCAAAAGTAAGAAATAAATAGATGGATCCTATTACAAAAGAGAGCCCGTATGATGTTGTAATTTGGGCTATGACCCTGGAGACCAACGTTCAATTCCCTGCCTGGCCATGGAAACCCACTGGGTGATCTTGGGCATGTCACACACTCTCAGCCCCAGAAAACTGTTACCCTGATTTCTGGGGGTCCCAGGAGGGACACCTAAATGTGCTCACAACAATGGGGAGGGAATTAGCACAGAGCACAAGTTGGCAACGCGAGAGGCGGGGTAACCTAGCGAGATCTTGAGCCCTATGACTACGGGGTCAGGCCGAGTCGACGACAAGGCAGATGCTGAAATAATAATAATTGTTTTATTGAAACACAATCAAACACGTGTATGCAACACACTCACACAAGGAACTATTGAAATAAAGGTAGGAGTGGGATAGAGGGATTTTGAGAGGAGGTTTGGTATGGGAAATACTATACCTGTCCTGAAGCCCGGTTGAAAGCAAAGAAGCCGGGGAGCGTGGATTCCCAGCACGTGGGGCTGAGGGGAGGCTCGTCGAACGGAGCGGCAGCAAGTTGGGAGGCAAGTCACGAGCGGTCCGAGGAAGCGCTCAAAGTCAGGGGTTCTTGTAGGGAAAATTGTGGCCGCAGGCTAGTCCGTCGTTGGGGAAAACAATGCGTTTGGGGCTGGAGACAAAGCCTCCGAAGGGTCAGTACTTTAGATGATTGAGTTATAGCCAGATTGTCAATAGAGTAGCCAGTAAGCAAACGCGGAGTGCTTGAGCGTTGTATAGTCCGCTCATCGAGCTGCCGGAGCGGGGCAGGGGATCTTTTTGTAAGTGGCGTGCCTACATAATGTGGTACTTGCCTTGAGGTCTCCTGAAGCTGCATTCGGCAATGACTGGGCTGCCTGGATTGAATGGTTCGGCTATTGTCGGCCGTGCCTGTGCGCGTGCTTGTCCGGGGGCCTCGCAAGCACGTGGAGAGGAATGGGTCCAGAAGGCCGAATTATTGATATCAAATGATAGCTTAATATCCCACAAGCTCGGGCTAGAAACAGCGGTAACAAAACCCTGTGAGAGGTTTGTCTAATGGCCACCACGAGTCAGAAATGACTTGGAAGGCACACAACAACAACCCTATTGAAACACCATGGTGTCAAAAGCCATTTTAAATCCTCATCAAAATCAGGAGTACAACACGCCACCATCAAAAGTCCCCTCAGCTATATAAAGGTCTTTGGTTTTCCAAGGAAAGGACAACGTAGCACCATGTCTTGATCACATAGCCCTATTTTAACATAGCTCTGCCTCCTCCCACCCTTTATAACACCACCTTTATGTAAAAGGATGAAGATTTTAAATGTTTGCTTAGAGCCACGTACTAGTTTTACGGTGTCGTGTTTTCTGCGTTACTCTATGCACTGTGAACAACCTGGCCAACTCAGCATTTATAAGAATAAATGGTGACTTTTATTTAGATGACAATAAGAGTAAAGTACTAAAGTTCACATGCAGCTCAAAGTTAATATATTCCTTCCGTGCACTTTTTCGACAACTCACTTGTATCTTTAGACTCTCATAGAAGCACAAGTACTATAAACAGCCCTTTGGCTAGACTCCGACCAAAGGCTCAACCCCCAAACACTAGGCTCTGATACCATTTCCGCACGAGACTGTTATAGCGCTTTGATTCCGCTTTCAACATCCTATGGAATCCTGGGGTTTGCAGTTTCGGGAGGGGCCGGCCGGCCCCTCCCGAAACTGCAAACCCCAGGATTCCATAGGATGTTGAAAGTGGAATCAAAGCGCTATAACAGTCTCGTGCGGAAATGGCCCTGAGACTTAGCACCAGGCCCTGAGATCTGGGAACCACAGCTGTGAGGTAGCCTAAGCACGACGTCATTGTTGTTGTTGTGTCCCTTCAAGTTGTTTTTGACTTAGGGCGACCCTAAGGTGACTCTATCATGTGGTTTTCTGGGGCTGAGTGCGTGTGATGTGCCCAAGGTCATCCCGTGGGTTTCCACGGCCGAGCGAGAAATCGAACCCTGCTCTCCAAGGTCATAGCTCAACCCAGTACCCCATGGTGGCTAAGAGACAGTAATCGGCCCAAGGCACCCAAGTAAGATTTGTGATCAAGCGGGGATCTTAACCTAGGTCTTCTTAGGCTGTGAAGAAAGTTGTAAGCGCTAAACCATAACAGGGGTCTCTGTGGATCTCTCACGTGATGGGGTACAGGACTTTTTGGCAACTGTGTACAACTGAGGGCCAGTGGAAGTGTGCTCTGTCTGCATTTACCTCCCCAGGGCCCTAAAGGGATATTGCTTTGATTGCACTATCCTTAGGCAGAGTGAAAGAACTGCCTCAGATGCTGGGAACACCCTCTGCAGGCTGCACCCCAGTAGCAAACCCAAATACTCTCTGGAGTAAAATTTGTTTGCCCTCGTCCAGTCCATTAATGACAACAGACACTGGATTTGTAATGAAACAGCTTCCTTGGAGCTGGATGGAAAGGGGAGAGAGAGCGGAGTGTCATCGGCATTCTGGTGCATGTACTGGCTGTTCCATTATCCTTCCTCAAGACTGGGGCCGGCTGATACAGAGAGATAAGGACTATGCCTGCTAGCTCAGCAGCAGAACTTTGGTGGGGACTACAATTCATAGTGTCCCCCAATCAGCATAGTTTGGAGGATTTGGCGAGTTGTAGTCTAAAAATTTCACATTCCCCAGCTCTGCTTAAAAACCAGTGTTAGAGCTCTCCAGCCAAGCAGAAAATGGCTTGTCATTTTCAATTCTGACCCATCCCTTTAGGGTTAGCTCCTTTCTCCAGCAAACAGAGAAGACCAAGATCCTGAAAGTTCGGCTAAGCTCCTGAAATATGGCAACCCTGCACCTGAGTGTCAGCGTCTGCAAACCTCAGGATGGGATCCTCCCTGCTGCCTCTGAGGGACGGAGCTGCCCAGGCAGGAGCTGCTCACATGCATCACATGGGTGACCGTGAGTCAGCTCAGCTGCTGGTGAAAGCATGAGCCAAGGCTATGAAATCCATTAGAATAATCAGGCCAAGCTCCAAGAGACAACGCTGCACGGGAGGCCAGAAAGGGGAGGCAACCAGCAGAGCTGCACCACCAACGTAAAAATTTAGAGAGGCAAGAGAAGAGAGAAAGGAGGCATAACCGGTGGATGTGGGGCAAACATAGCTTGGAAAGTGGTATTAAAAATGTTTAATTTATTGCTTGTTATAGTGTGAGAAACAATGTGTTGCAATTGTTGGTTATAATGTTTAGAAACTAACTTATTACAGAATCATAGAGTTGGAAGAGATGACAAGGTCCATCGAGTCCTGTCCCCTTTTGCCATGCAGGAATACACAATCAAAGCAGTTCCGACAGGTGGCCGTCCAACCTCTGTTTAAAAACCTCCACCACATTCCCAGGCAGCATATTCCACCATCAAACTGCTCTTATGTCAGGTAGTGCTTCCTAATGTTTAGATGGAATATCTTTTCCTGAAGTTTGAAGCCACTGCTCCATGACCTAGTCTCTGGAGCAGCAGAAAACAAGCTTGCTCCATCTTCTACATGATATCTGCTCAGATATTTAAAGATGGTTGTCATGGCACCCATCAGTCTTCTCTTTATCTTCGTCACTCTTCTTGCACTATATTCCAGCTTGTCCCTATTCTTCTGGAATTGTGGTGCCCAGAACTGAGCACGGTATTCCAGGTATGGTCTGACCAAAGCAAAACAGAGTGGCACTGTCACTTCCCTTGATCAAGGCACTGTACATCTGTTGATGCCACTTTGTATTCCATTGGCTTTTTTTCATTGCTGCATCTTTTTCATTCATTTTTCATTGCTGCATCTCACTGATAACTCTTGTTTGACTTCTGGTTTACTAAGACCCTGTCCACGTGTAGCACCGTCAAGCCAGCGATCGACTTCACATTTGTGCATTTCATTTTTTCCTGCCTACTGATCCCAGCTGAAATTCAATTTTGTTGTTTTTGGCCCCCCTCTCCAATCTGCTAAGGTGATTTTGAACCGTGATCCTGTCCTTCGGGGTATTAGTAATTGTTTGTTGTTGTGTGCCTTCAAGTCGTTATGGCGAGCTTATTGGGAGGCTTTCTGGGGCTGAGAGTGTGTGATGCATTCAGAGTCAACCAGTAGGTTTCCATGGCTGAGCAGGGAATCGAACCCTGGTCTCCAGGGTCATATTCCAACGTTCGAACCACTTCACTACAATGACTATGGGATATAGGTTACCCCTTCTAATTTACTGTCACCTGATTATTTGATATTCATGCCTTCTATTCCTACATCCAAGTCATTTACGAAGACGAACAACATGGCTCCAGGGTAGAACCTTGTGGCAATCCCACCAGTTGCTTCTCTTCTGCTGTGGTTTCAGGTGCCCTCTTGGTGGGAAGCAGAATCTGGGCTTTGGTGGGTAGGTTCAGCCCCGTAGAGGTTGGTCTTTTTAAGCCAAGAATGGAACTGGCGTCCGAGCTCGGATGCAAAATGGAGTCCCGGGTGATGCTCCATCCTCTGCCCTGTAATCAGCAAAGGAAGCCTTTATTATATTTACTAAGAGCAAACAGAGCAGCCTGTGGAACCTGCGTTGTCCCCTTTCCTGGGCCTTGAATTATTTAATGTCTGGGAGGAGCACATGACCCCAGCTGAACAGGCTGTCTGGAGAGCACAAGCCTTTGATGCAGTAATTGGAAATTTCCATTCTTCTGCTCTGAGAGCCTTGCAGAGGTGCTGGTGGGGAAGATATAAAGAACTCAAACAAAATCAAAATGCTTCTTTAAAAAAACAAAACAAAACAAAAACTCCACACTGCACAAAACTCCTTCTTTCCCAGGAAGTTTCCATATTGGAAACTTTTTATCAATTGGCCACTTTCAAAAGCAGACGATGAGTTCGCAGAAGCTCTTGAGAATAAAAAATTTGGTGGTTTCTATTTCGTATCCTATTTCATATCCTCCAACATTTCAGAGATGAAAACTGGACATTTGGGCCCAAGGAACACCATTATGTGGTCAAGATGGCAAAAGTGATTAATGAGGAAGAATACACAAGCTGGGAGAGGGAAGAAGGGCGAAAGATACAGAGCTTCGGAAAGTAACTTTTTGGATGCCGGCTCCCATGATGATTGGGTATGATGGGAGCTGTAGTCCCAAATATAATTTTCCCAAGCTTTGCTGAAAAGCCACACAGCGTGGTCCCTCTTTCAGCAATGAACAAATATAATGAAGGTACCAATCCAAAGTGGGACTTGTGTTACCCTGATTTCTGGCGTCTCGTGGGCGACACCTCAATGTGATCCAAATAAATGGGAATGGGAATTAGCCAGAGCACAAGTTGTAGCACTACCAGAGGCAGGGTAGCCTAGCAAGATCTTAAACCCAATGTTTACAGGGTCAGGCCGAATCAAAAACCAAGCAGAATTGAATTATAATTATTTTCTTTATTTAAAAGACAGTCACTGTGCACTTACGTACTGACTCACGCAGACCTAAGAAAATAAAGGGAGGAAATTCGATAGGGGATTTCAAGAAGGGTTTTCAGGGGAAATACTACACCTGATCCTGTAGCCCCGGTAGCCAGAAGAAATTCAGTAAGTCTCAAGCGGAGATTTTCAGCACGTGGAAGCTGAGGGGAAGGCTCGGCAAACGGAGCGGCAGCAAGGCAGGATGACAACCGTGAGCAATCCGAAGAAGCGCTCAAAATCAGGGGTTCTTCTAGGGGAAAATGTGCCTGTAGGCTAGTCCGTTCCCGGGGAAAACAATGGGTTTCGGGTTTGAGACAAAGCCTCTGAAGGGTCAGCACTTAAGATGATTGGATTTTGACGGAGTTGTCAATAGCGCAGATAGTATGCAAACTGCTTGACAGTTGGGTAGTCAGAAGCACTAATCTCGTCAAGCTGACTGTTCGGGGCAGAGAATCTTTTGTATGCTTGATGCATATTTAACTTAGTTTTAAAGTGTACTTGCCTGGAGGTCTCCTGAAGCTGCATGCCAGAAAATTACTGGCCTGCCTGGGATTTTTCAGCCGTTTGGCCGTGTCCGTGTGCGTGCTTATCTAGGGGCCTCACAAGCACATGGAGAGGAGCAGTTTGGAATGGCCAATCTTTTTATATCAAATAATATTTGGCAAGTCTTGGGCTCGGACTATAGGCTACAGTAACACTTGAATCTTTCAAAAATACCACCTGTGCAACTTCAGGAGTAAGCTCTGCACTCTTAGAAAACAGAGTAGCCAGACTTGGACATGTATTATGACCTCATAGGATATACTGTGACCTTCTTAGCTGCTAACTGGCCAAGTTTGACTTGAGTCCCCAGCTTCCTCCCCATCCCAGGTTGGCTTCTCTGTTCTTGTGCAACCAGCCACCACTTGCCAGCGTGCTGGGATTCAAGCCAATGGTGTCCACTGAAGCCAGGAAACCATGACACTGCAGGTGAAGATTTGCCTCCCTCTGCAAAAAAAGAAACCCATTGAGAGTGCTTGCCAACAGAAGGAAGAGCTTGGGAAAGGATAGAGGTGAAATGACACAAAGCACATGTGAATGTGTATCTACCTTCAAGAGCCTCTTGCCTTATGGCGCCCCAATAGAATTTTCTTAGGCAAGGCATAGTCAGGAGTGGTTTTGCCAGTTCCTCCCTCTGAAATACAGCCTGTAGCACCTGGTATTCATTGGTGGTCTCCTATCCAAGGACTAACCATGGCTGATCTTGCATAGCTTCCAAGATCAGGGAGAATCTGGTGCCTTTAGGGTATTAAGGCCCTAACAGAGCACATGCTCATCCCAAAGGAAGTTCCAGGTTCATTTTCTGGCTTTACCCACATAGATCTGGGAAGGACTCTTGGGTTTCAGAAAGGTGATTACTGGTCAGCCTGAAGGCCAAATTCGATTTCAGAGAGTCAAGGTCCAGAGAGTGGGCAGCAAGGCTTAGCAGACACACACCCCAGGGCTGGGACAGGGAACAGGCGCTGGGTCAGGAGGCCATGGGCCAGAGTCCAGCAGGTCCAAGGTAACATATACCTGGTGTCAAAAGGCAAGAGGCAGGTCCAGGAGGCAGGTCAGAGTTCAGGGGCTAGCAAGCTCAGGAACAGTAAAACATCCAGAGAGGCTGCAGACAGCACAGAAGACCATGTTGCTGTAGTAAATGCTGTAGAGTAAACCAAGCCCTTATATAGCTGGCTGCTGGCTGCTCTGCATCTGAGCAGCCCGCTGGGCCTGAGGTACTGGGCAGGATTCTGCAAAAAAATGGGGTCAAAGCCAAGATCCTTGCAGGCAGAATCCTGCAAGGACTTAGGCATGGATCTGAACCTTTACACAGAGATACTCTCAGGGTGGGTGGGGCCAAAGGCAAAAAAGGCAGGACAAAAAAAAATGCCAGCATGCCTGAACTTAAAGCTCTTACTGTTGAGAGCAGGGCCACGGAAGAGGCATCTCGACCTTTTAGAATGGGGCAAAACTGTACCAAAGCTGGGAAACCCCTACATGATAATGCCATGGGGAAGGGTTTATAGCTATCTGGGAAATCCTTGAGGGCCCAACTGGGAGATTCAACATCAGAGCCTCAGGCTTCCCACCCCTGAGATGGAGGGACCAATGATTAGAGTCAGAAGAAAGCCCAAACCTTTTAAAGATCTGTGTCTGGTCAGATCATGAGCAGAAAGGATGCTACATGTCTGACCCTTCTCTTTGCACTGATATTAAAGTCTTTCCTTCACTGGACCACACATGGTCTTCCTTGGCTTTCTTTCATTTATTGGTTTGTTACAAGTATGTTTGACCTTTCCTTTGAGGAGTTCAAGGTGCCACATATGTGGTCCTCTGTTCCATTTTTATCCACACAGCCAAAGACATGAAGATCGAGGAAAAAAAAAAAATAAGAGCAAATTTGAGAAAAATATTGTGTCCCCCCCCACATTTTTACCCTTGAAACCCTTTTTTCTTAAAAAAGGAAAAAAAAAAAGGAAAAATGGATTATGGAACATTTTCTTTTAGAAAGATAAATAAAATGTTTAAGAAATTAAATTCCCCCAAAATTATGTCTAAAAATTATACAATGGGAAAACTTTTATGGAAAGGTATATGCAGCGATTACATCCTTGCAATTGCTGGTCATCGTTTCCTTTTCTTAGTTCTTTTTATGGTAATGGATACATTATGGCTGTTTGATGCTTTGAAAAAATAGAAGAGATAGTGTGGTTTTTTAGAATTACACTAATCCTGATGGTTCGTTACATTTTTATTGTTTTTTTGCCTGGTAATCATCAATTGGCAGCATCGAAGAAGTTCTTTATATAGTAGACCACGTATTCCTTATAGTTCACAACCTTGTCTCTCCATTTGTAACAAAACAAAATCAAATGAAATGAAAAGGCATTTCCCTTTGTAACTGTTGTTTGAATAAGCTGTACTTTTCATATTCCAAAAACAATAATATTAAGCCAAACCAAATTAAACCTAATAGATTTTATGTTCCTAAAGTAATAAAGTAACTTTCGACTTGTGAAGCAGACTAGTAATGCAGTTTTCAATTTTTCTTAAAATTTCAAGTTTTTTTTCCTCCAGGAAAACAACCCTAGTTTTTCCCAGGCCTTCAAAATTTCTGGGAATTTTACCTCTCTCCTCACGACAACCCTATAAGGTAGGTTTGCCATGATCCCTCAGTGAGCTTTGTGGGCAAATGGGAATTTAAAAACGGATCCACCCTTCCCACCTCTACCTGAAAAGAAATGACAAACTGTTGCTCTTGATGATCATGAGCAGAGTTTGGTGGGTGACGTTCTAACCAGCTGCAAAAGAAGAGGAGTTTTCCTGGAGTTTGTCACATAGTTTGCACCATCAGAAACCATGTTTAGATTGAAAGGAAGAGAAGCAATTTCTGGATCAGCTACAATTCCAGAAAGTGTAGCAGCCTGTGAGAAGGTGGTATGAGCAACTTCTCAGACGGGAGACAGACATTGGGTGAAGTACTAGCATAAAAGCATGGGGCTCTTCTGTCTTTGCAACTGCAGAAATATTGTGCAGATGACGCATGCTATTTCCACCACCTTGGGGCAGTTCTTTGGATACTGCACTTGTAATTGCTGCATAACTTTGTCACCTAAGAGACCACCTTCCCCATTAGCAATCCAATGGGATGAGGAATGCATTCTACTTCTTCACCCAAATTTTAGAGAAGCTATCCAACCTGCTAGGATCAGCACCTTGGATAGCTCCTTTATAGTTCAGACTAATATGTAGAATGGATTCACTGTCCCACTGACACAAGCCGCCAACTATCCCTGGGTTATTGGGCTACAGCTGAGAGAATATCAGGCCTCAGTCAAGCTTTGGGCAGAGTGTAGCAGGGAGCTAAAGTCTGGCGAAAGCAGAATAACGTTGCAAGAGCTAGACACAGATAATGTGGTTGCAGATGAGATGATGGTTAGGAACTGGATCGAGTGGGCAAGCAGGTGGATTGGGGGAGGAAGCAAAGCTTGCGAAAAAATCTGCAGGGTATTCTGGGAGCTGTAGACCATTCTCCCCCAAACTCTGATTGGAAGGTAGAACAAGTCTGTGTGCCAACATGATGAGATAAATTGCTCAACTAACTGAACTGACAGACGTTAATAGCTTTATAGAGCCTGTTGCACCACAACTGGCAGATGGGATATGAAGGGGAAACTTGCAAAGTTTGGAGTTCAAGAATGGAGTCACAGTGTATAGTAGTTAATTTGATGACACAATGCTGGTCCAGCTGACTATAGCTCCCAGAATCCCTTAGTCAATTTAGTCACTGATCATATTGACTGAAAAATTCTGGGAGTTATTTATACCTAACAAATTAATGTCCAATGCTATGGTACGCCCTTGTCGAAGAACCTGTCAAAATTCTCTAGCGGAACAAGAGTAGTAAAAAAAAAGTAACTTTTCTAAGCTCAGTATTAAAATCAACGCTGGTTTGCCACACTATCTCATATGCATATTGCTGTTGAAATTGGGTGGTGGAGGCAAAATTGGATTATAACAGGAGTGGTTATAGCATGACATCATGTCTAGCCAATTCAGGTCTTTTATTTTTTGGTGGTGGCGATGGTGTGCTCAATATAATACGACAATAACGTAACTGTGTATGAGGCGGCAGAGATCCTAATCAATTGTGGGGCTTTCTCTCTACCTCCCGATTCCCAAAAAGAGAGGAAAGAGAATAAAAGTTGACAAGATAAATTTCGACGTGCTAATTTGAAGAATCTAAGGACAAGTTTGAAACCAAGGAAGAAGATCTTACACTGAAACGGATGTTCGCTGGAGCAAGAACGGTCCAGCTTGTGGCTGTCGGTCTGGGTGTTTGTGTTACGTTCTGAGACAAACGGATAGCAATAGCAGTGAGGTCAGCCAGCTCTTAGTCACAGTGGGGGTGAGGTAAAGTTCTAGTTAATGGTGACACAATCCCTTTTCCCCATATCCTTCTGTCCTCCGGCCAGCTCATGCTTTTCCTGGAAAACTCTGTGTTTGTGCGATATGCTAATTGCCATTAGTGTTGCCACGCAGGCACCCCGTCCAAATTTGCGCAGCTTGGATGGGCTCCAACTCGCCGCCAAGACAGAGGCTGGGACTCCAAAGCAGTGTCTTCACAACCCAACCCTATAGCTGGGTTATCAATGGGGCAGCTGGAGCAATTGCTCCACGTTCCTTGGTGGGTAGGGGATGTATGCTACTGCTGGCACTGTACACATGCAAGCATGAGCTTTTGGTACGGTGAGTTGTAAATCATTTTCATCAACCTCCTGAATGTCCATCTCTCAGGGCCTGGTCCTTCTCCTTCAGTGCTCAGGGCAAGGCGGGGAGGAATCTCAGAGCAAGAGCACGGCCTGGAAAAAATCCGGGCAATTTTTTCCTCTCATCTGTTAAGACTTGATTTTTTTTTTTTTAAAGTTTGAATGCCATAGTCTGTGCCACTATGGTAGACGCTTCACGTCCCAAAATTAATGACATTGCCAGTGGCTGCCTCCTGTAACATCACACATTTATCCCTCAGTCTCAGGTTTTGGCTCCAAAATTTCAGTGTTTGGGATAGTTTTGACGTGGCAATGCCACAAGCTGGAACACGTGTAGAGGAGGATGACCAAAGTGGTAAAAGGCTTGGAAGCCATGCCCTATGAGGGGCAACTTAGGGAGCTGAGTATGTTCAGCCTGGAGCAGAGAAGGATTAGAGGTGACATGATACCCATGTTTAAATATTTGAAAGGATGTCATACAGAGGATGGAGCAAGCTTGTTTTCTGCTGCTCAAGAGACAAGGACATGGAGCAAAGGATTCAACTACAGTTGGCCTCCCACACATGCAGTATTACCTTTCACAGATTTGATTACTTGCAAGTTTCTTAAATCTCTAACCCCACTACAGATAAATATCCCGTTATCCCCAGAGATTTTTCTGCTAAATATGGTGCGTGATATTGATAAAGAATTCGTGAAATATTGGAGAGTCGTGTTATACATGGTATCTACGGCAAGGATAATCTATGCCAAATACTGGAAAAATAAGTCCATTCCAGAGATCGATGACTGGGTGGTTAAATTAATAGAAGTGATAACATTGGCTGATTTAACCATGGCACGCAGGGGTGAGGAGCAAGGAAAAAACTGTGAGGAAATGGCACCAATTAAAAATTACATAAAACAAAAATGGGCAGTGCAACTCTAAGAAAGATGTAAAAAAGGTAGGAATGAATGGATTAAAGTGTAAAGCAAAGATATGGACAAGAGGAAGAAGTTGAAAATAAAAAAGTAAGTAGGCAAGCCATCAGAGGGTGTGAAGTTTTAGAGGAAACAGTAAGAACTGGGAAAATCAACCAAACGGGGATGTAAGGAAGTAGAATTTGTATATTTAGAATATCGATTAGGGTATATTAAAACTTGAACTTTTGTTATATTTAAGATTAGTTACTTCCGTTAAGGATGTTCTATATTTTATGTTGAGATGAAAAACTAACTTTCAAACGTAAGAATTATAGATAAGCTTTCTTTTAATATTCTAGATATAAAAAGTTTTGTTTTTTTATATCGATTGGAAAAACAAACAGAAAGGTTGTGATACATGTAAATTTTGACAGATTTTAATAATAATAATAATAATAGTAGTAGTAGTAGTAGTAGTAGTAGTAGTAGTAGTAATAAAATCTCTGACCCCATACCTCAAGTGCTTCTTTTCCAGGGGAACCTTCCCTCTTTGGCAGCTCCAATCAGGCCATGAAGGCCTTTAGAAATTCACTTCTCCTCCTCCAGCCACTGCCTGGTCACGTAAGGATGGGTCACAGCCTGATTTCTGAGCACCATATACCCTTTCCTGATGTCCTCCCCACCCAAGGAAGGAGATGGGTAGAGACAGAAGTATAGTGTCACCACAACAACTCCCCTTCCCTTTCCTTTCCCTGACCCGGTTTGGACTCTGGGTGTCTGTTCTCCCCACCATGCCTCAGCACCCTTCTCAGAGACACGTACACAATTTTGATACCTGCACCCTCAAACCTAGCAAATGTGGAGGGCCAATGGTACAGGAAAAGCGATTCCGCCTAAATATTAGGTGGTAAGAACAGTTTGATAGTGGAATACGTCTGTTACTCCACTGGAAAACCCTGTCCCGGGGTCTACAATTTTGATATTAAAATATGATTCCATGTGCCTGAGAGGTCACCCGGATGGGCACGTAGGCAGCAATGGTCAAAAGATCGAAAACCAGGTCAGGCCAGTAAAATCCCCAGTCACGTAGCCCCAGGAGACCTCAAGCTGTGCAAACCCACAGTAGATAAAGGGTCCTCAGCCCCTGAGAAGCCGACTTGAGGGGATTAGCATGTTTGCCCCAAGTTGAGCAAATATCCTGTCAGGCGAGGACCACTTAAATGAAGTTACACCACAACCAAGTGCAGCCGAAGATCCTGAGACTTTGGCAACACCTTGTAATCTCATCATGCAAAGGAAGTTACTATTGTCGAGCTTCTTTCTTGTTGCAACACCCATTGTTCTCCCCGGGAAAGGATTAGCCCATCACATACCTTTTCTCCTACAAACAGTCCCTGTTTTTGAGTGGTTCTTTGGATCACTCCCTGTCATCCCAGCAGACCGTTTCTCTGTCCATTGATTAATCCCCTCAGCCCTCTCCATGCTGAACCCCACTTCTCCGCTGTTTTCCCGGACCAAGGACTTCAGGAGAAGGTGCACTATTACCCCAGCTGCAACCCCTTCAATATTCCCCTATCCAGTTTCCTCTCTTTTGCTTCTTAATAGGTCTTGAGTGAGTGTGTGAGTGATTGCATTGGTGCATGAGACTTTCATTCAATAAAATCATTTATTAGACATTTTCATTTGGTTTTTGGCTTGGCCTGACCCCATAAAAACTGGGTAAAAAGACCTTGCTAGCTTACCCTGCCTCTCGCATTGCTATTGCTTGTGCTCTGGCTAGTTTCCATTCCCCATCACGTGGAGCACATTGAGGTGCTGTGATACTTGAAGCTCCTGGCGAAGCCGCTGACGACGAGCAGCAGCTGCTGGCCCCTGTGGCTCAGGCTGGAGATGAGTCCTGCAGCTCAAGAGCTCCCCCTTCTGCCGTGGACCAAGCAGGCTCGGATGCTCCTCTGCCTGCTCCTTTAGAGGAACAGGGATCCAGCAGTGATCCTGAAGATACTTTTGAGCCTGCTCCAATCAGCCCACAATCAAGGCAGAGACTTAAGAGAGCTGAGTGAAAGGAGGCTTCCCTGATTAAGTTTAAGACGTGGTGATGGGCCACACCTGTAACTTGGGCTATATTACCTGCCTGCTTGGAGGCTTTCCTTTGCTTGTGCAAACCTTCTACAAGTTCCCTCCTTGCCCGTTCCTTGTTTCCAGCACTTGATACCTTGGATTGAACTCTTGGCTCCCGATCCCTGGAGTTTGGACTCTGAGTTTGGCTTTGCTTGTTGTTCTGGCTTTGGTAAATGGACTTTCTCTGGTTAATTCCCTGCTTTGACATGTTCTGGCTTAACTCTGCTATCTCTCTCACTTCCTTCTCTGGGCTGGCTCACCGCCTGGGTCCCTGACCTTGACAGGTGTCCCCCAAGGGACCCCAGAAATCAGGGTAACATGTTGCCAGGGAATGTGGTGGAGTCTCCTTCTTTGGAGGTTTTTAAAGAGAGGCTGGATGGCCATCGGTCAGAAGTGCTTTGATTGTATATTCCTGCATGGCAGAATGGGGTTGGACTTGATGGCCCTTGTGGTCTCTTTCAATGGTATGATTCTGTGATTCCTAATGGATCAATAGTGATCTCCCCAAGGCCTGGTAGCCTTTATTGCATTCTCTGGCACCATTTCCCAACTGTGGAACAAGCAGGGACTGGGTAACACATTGAGACCCTGGCCTCAGGTCATGCTGCCTGGGACAAAGGCAAGGAGGAAGCCCAGAGCTGGCCTCCTCCTTTGGGCTTGTTGCCAACTGCTTTGAGATTGCTTCTGAAAATAAAAACTGCTAGTAATATGCTTCTAAATATATAAATCCTATTTAGTGACTCTATAACTAAGAGGTATCCTCTGCCCTGTGAATACATTCCCAAGTTGGCTTACAGTAAAATATTAAAAACACACATAAAATCACATAAAGTAGCAAGCAGATCAAACCTGTACCAAAAGAAGGTATGAATTGGAATAAATTTGGGCCCACCATGACACTGCAAGAGGAATGAAGTTATTACTCATCATTTACCATCGCAATGTAACTTAAATTTTATCTTTGAAGATCAGGGGAGAGAGTAAAAGGACAAGTAACACATTGGTTTTGGTTTACTTGTTATTCACTTTATTTATACCTTGTCTTTTCCTCAAAGCTAGTATTCAAGGCAGCTTGAAAATTAAAATGATATGCTACAGTTAAAAGCATACAAAAGATCAACCTTGAAATAGAATTAAACTACAATCGGGCTTCCAAATTTGTGGGTTTCACCTTTGCAGATTTGATTATTCAGAAATTATTTGCTGTCAGCTCTGCTGCCGCCCTATGCCATTTCTAATAGAGACTGCAAGCCTTGTGAGACTGAGAAGCTGTGAATGAAGCTTGTAAGTCCCTCTTAAAAATGGTGTGGGGTGGCAGTGGAGATGGCAGTCAGCCCCACCGGCCTCCCACTTCTGCCCTGTGAGGGAACCCTCATGCCTGAAAAGAATCCATGGTAGGTTGAATATGCTGAGCATACCTTTTTTTTGTGTTAAATATGGTTTGGGAGAGCCTAGAGTTATTCACAGGTTTTCCACTTTCATGGGGGTCCTGTGCCCCTAACCCTGACAAATGTGAAGGGATGACTGTATTAACAATATTAAAACAATTAAAGTAATCTACCCCCTGGCATTTTCTTGATGGAACCATTTTGACATTGTGTTTATGATGCTCAGGATCCTGTCTGTTCTCAGAGGAGCTGCCAACGAACTTCCAGCTAAACTACAAGAGCTTTGACCTAAACTAGGTTTAATGAATGGCTCATCCTAAGAACACTCCATGTACCTAAGGGTGACTTGAATGTGATCCCAATCGTCCCCTGTCCATGCCCAACACAGCATCTTCTACGCTGTGTTCTTCTGTTTCTAACTACGTAGTTACTTCCAAGCTCTGCATGTTTTCTATTTGTCTCCCTGCTTTTGTGCGTGCGCGCGCGCACACACACACACAGACACACACAGACACACACAGACCCCTTTCTCGATCCTAACCTTTCTTTCACCAAGCCAATAATTCATCTTATTCTTTAGCAGGACCTTGTTTTCCCTTCCGCCGGATCTCATTCAGTTGCATTTCTGGAATATAACAGCAGCTGCTGTTCTTTCTCTTAATCTCGCTCTCTCTCCTCTCCTCCCGCTGTTCCCTCTTTGCTCTGGTGACTTGCAATGCAAAAAGCTGCGTCACCTCTGGATGTTTCTGCCTCTCCCTCTGAATAAGATGAGAAGGGAAGAAGATTTCCTGTTTCAAAGGCACAGGAACCTCTTGGCTGACTTTTTTTTTTAAATTAATATTGGCATGTGTTTTGTCTTAAAGTGGGGTGGCTGGTTCCCCATGCTGAAATGAACACGAAGACACAGAGAAACGGTTCTCCACCCGGGTTAGGAGAGCTACGGAGTAACCCGCTGCTAATGAGGGATGCAGCTTGCAGTAAAATCTTGTGTTTAATTCTTCTCAGGTTTTATCAGTGCCTGGTTCTGGGACACAAATTTCCCATCACGAGAGTGACAGCAGGGACGTGTGTGCCTGTGGATGACTTCTGTCCTGAGCTTATCTTTCTCTCTTTATTTCCTAAGAAGCTTCATGGCTGAATATGGTTTTGAACCTGGGATTCCCCAGTCCAGATCTGGAATGTTTCTCTTAATAGCTACAGTACATTGCATTGGGTTCCTCCTCTTCTCTGCTTCCAGTTGAAAATTTGTCTATATTATGTGTAGCAGCATGGACACAGATAAAAGAAAAAGAAAACTCTTTTTCTCTCATCTTCCTCTTTTCCTTCCATTTTGTCCATTCTGCTCCCTCCTTCCTCCTTCCCACCATTCTTCCTTGTTCTCTAGTTCCTTCTGCCTTTCCCTTTCTTCCCCCTCATTTTATTTCTTACTTCTTCCCCCACCTTCTTTCTTTTCAGTTTCCTTCCTTCCTTCCTTCCCTCCCTCCTTCCTCTTCCTTCCTTCTCATTCCCCATTTTGTTTTTCCCCTTCCTTCTTTTCCTTCCTTCCCATCTTCCCTTTGTCCTTCTGTTCCTCCTTTCTTTTTCTTCTTTCTTCCTTATTTTATTTGTTCTTCCTTCCTTCCCATTTCTCTCTCTCTCTCTCTCTTCCTCCCTTCCTTCCTTTTTCTCTTCCCTCCTTCCTCTTCCTTCTTTCCCCTTCTTCATTTTCCTTGCTCCAGTTGCTTTCAGATGGTCAGCTCCTATCACTACTATGGATTGAAAGGCACAAAGGCAGGGAGTATCTTTCCCTCCTTAGCAGACATTTGGTGATTAAAACAACGAGATGAAAGAAACAGTAAGAAAAGCGTAGGAGATTACAAACAGAAGCCTTCTGAAAATTCCATACGTGAAACAGGATGCTTGCATAATTTATTTGTTTTGGGGGGGCCAGAATGTTCCCTCCTTTCCTTCCTTCCTCTGTCCTTTTATCAGATATACCTTGAGACTGAGATGTATGCTTTTGTTTTGTTTTGCTTGCTTATATCATAGAATTATGGAGTTGGAAGAACCTGTGGGCCATTGAATCCAACTCCCTGCTCGATGCAGGAGCTCCAGCTATAGCATCCCCAGGAGGTAGCTGTCCAGCCTCTTTTTGAAGATGTCCAGATGTCACCTCTCTAGCTCCATTGCCAAACCACTCTTACTGCCAGGAAGTTCCTTCTAATGTTCAGTCGAAATCTACTACCCTCCTGTCACATAAACCATTAAATCTGATCCTGTCTTCTGGGGCCACAGAGAACAAACCTGCATCCTTCTCTCTGTGGCAGCCCTTTAGATATTTAAAAAGGGCAAATCTGTGACCTTCTCAGTCTTCTCAACCTGTCTATATCCCTCTTAAAATGAGGCATCCAGAACTGGACACAGGACTCTTGACGGAGCTTGACAACCACAGAATATGGTGAGACTATTACTTCCTTTGACCTGGAAACTATAGCTCTCTTAATGCATTGGTATCTATTTGTAATATTAATGCTATTATATCATTATTATTATGTGTTGTTGTTATGCCATTCTATAAACTGTTATATACATTGACAGGGTGTGTTATTGGACAGTGGGAAATGTCAAATCTGGGCCTTTCACCAACATTTGGAAGGAAGAAAGAGAACCCATTGCACCAATGCTAATATGCAATTTCAGTGTAACAAGGGTTCTTTGGTCTCAGGCCCTCACCCTGAGCCTCTGGCCCTGGCCCTGCTTCTTTGGGCTGCATGGCAAGAGGAAGAATCTCAGGGCGAGAGCACAATCCTGATTTTTTTTTTTTTAAAAAAATGTGTTCCTGATTCTCCTTGCTCTAGGCAGTTTTTGTGCATTGGACTATGACCCCCGGAGACCAAGGTTGGATTCTCTGCTCAGCCATGGAAACCCAATGGGTAACTTTGGGCATGACACCTACTCTCAGACCCCAAAAAACTCCATGACAGGTTTGTCTGAGGGTTGACATAAGTCAGAAATGACTTGAAGCCACACAACAGCATAACTCTAAAGGAACCAGATCCTGCCTGATTTTGAAAGCTAGGCAGGGCCAGCCTTGCTTAGTACTTGGATGGGGGACCGGCAATGAATACCGGATATAGTAGGACCAGCCAGCCTCAACAGGGGCCATGTGGCCCCCAAGAGGGCCCTGGCACATTTGAAAGGGGTCACAGACTGAAAACTGTGTGAAAGGGAGCCCCAAACATTTATAGGGGCCCTGACAACTGAACCAGTGAAATACCCCAGCAGCAACCTTAATTTTGGAGTCAATAGTTTCTCTCCTATTTATAATATCTTTCCAACACACTGTTTGACAGTTTCCTCGACAAAATCCAAGAACAGAATTGATATCGTGACAACAGATGATCCCTGACTGTCATTGTTGAATTCGAAGCCCGATATCATGAAACTTGATGTTTAATTTGATACAGTTTTTTAAACTTTTGTACTGTATGTTGGAATGTTCAAGTTTCCGTGGTGTTCAGTAATAAATGATTTTCTGTCTACCTTTCCATGTTGTATCCTGGTTTGACAAGGGGATCCTGGCATCTGAGAGGAGCTCCTAAAGGGGAACAGGGCCAAAAAAACAGTGAGGAATGGCAGCCGTAGGCTCTACTTTGGAGAAAGGAACGGTCAAAAACATCTCTGAGTTATGGGTGTGTTACCACTGCATAAACAGTTCTCCCTTCTAACTGAAGAAAAGGAGGTTAGCTGTCTGCCTAGAAAAAAGTATTGTGTGATCTTAGCAATCTAACCTGCCAGAAAAATGTCTTTTTTTGATACCTTTGAAAAACAAACCTGGAAGGGGAGGGATGTCAGAGCTGGTCTTTCTGTGTTGCCCCTTTGACCCAGCTGAGTGCACTTACGCATAACGTATCAATACTTTTTTTTAATGGTTGTACAGAAATAAACTTTACGCAGGATTAAAAAAGAACACCTCTGCGTATTCCTTGCCTAAGAAAACCCTACGAAATTCATGGGGCTGCCAGAAGCTGACAGGTGACTTGAGGGCACGCACACACAGAGTAGATTCACCAGAGGTGACTTCTCCTACCATTCCTCCAGTGCTTGTTGTGGGTTTTCTGGGCTTTGAGACTGTGTTCTATTAGTATTTTCTCCTGATGTTCCTCCTGCATCTGTGGCTGGCATCTTCAGAAGAAAGCCCACAACAGCCTATGGATCCTGGCTGTGAAAGCCTTCAACTTTACATTCCTCCAGTGCTTGTTTGTTAGATTTCTGTTTTCCATCTGAATGACCTGCTCTGTGCAGCTGCACATGATGCTTAATCCATCATGTTTAATGATACTACTAGATCCTGCCTCATTGCGACATCAGGTTTTGGCCTGGGATGCCTTTGATCTGCCAATCTCCATTGTAACACATGCACAACAGAAAGTCCTTTAAAAATGTAAGCATCAAGTCCATTTTTGCACTACACTGTTACTAGTGCTGTTATTCCGTTTTCAACATCCTATGGAATCCTGGGGTTTGCAGTTTAGGGAGGGGGATTGAGAATTCTCAGCCAGAGAGCTCTTTGGCCTCAGTAAACTACAAAGCCCAGAATTCCACAGGATGTTGAAGGCAGTGATGTATTTAAGTCTTTTACTCCAAGTCTCAAGTCTCTACCTTCAAGTCTCAAGTCCTCAAAGATACTTTCAAGTCAAATCTTATGTCTAGGAGCCAACTTTATACCCTAACCTATATTCCAGAATTTCTGAACAAAGTCAAATGAAGTCAATTTTAACAATTTAAGCAGAGTTGGCCTTCCACATTTGCGATTATGCCATCTCTAGCTTCAGAAGTGGGGAATAGGATCCTTCTTACTCCCCCTTCCCAAAGCTGTTGTGCCAATGGGCATAAAAGAATCTGCAGCTTTGGAAGTGGGGAACAGGATCCTTCTTATTCCCCATTACTAAAACTTCAAAAGTTTTAGAAGGATCCTTCCTCCTCAAGCCTGTTGCCTAACACGTTTGCTGTTTGTTCCTCCCTGAGAAATGCACCTTGCACTCTGGGAGAGAGTCTTGTCTTCGGCTCTTAGGAAAAGTTTTAAGAAGTTAACTGTGAGTTTAGTTCAGTTCAATTCCTGTTTTTGTTGTTGTGTGTCTTCAAGTCATTTCTGATTCATGGCAAACCTAAGGGGAACCTATCATAGGGTTTTCCTGGCCGAATTTATTCAGAGGGAGTTCCTCTGAGGCTGAGATAGTGTGACTTGCCCAAAGTCATCTAGTAGGTTTCTATGGCTGAACAGAGATTCAAACCCTGGTCTCCCAGAGTCTTAGTCCAACACTCAAATCCACTAAGCCACGTAGGCTCATATAATGAAAAAGAAATCTCTAGATCCAGAATGTGCTGAGAGATACCCAGCTCTTTAATTCTTTGTTGTTTGCACCTGGCTGTGGATAGTGGATCTTGGCATTCTAATCTGAAAAGAAGAGCAGACCTGGTAAGCCAATCCCTGATGCAACCATCAGAATTGTGAAATCTACAGTTTCTGCACAAATTTCTACTCTTGATTGGCAACAGCGTCGAACTTTAAGCTTCTTGGAAAGGTGATGTTGCACTTTTTTCTTTTGCTGACAGAAGAAAGACTAACAACATAAAAGTAATCTCTGATGCAAAGATTCTGGCTAAGGGTGCTGAAGGCTTTCTAGTCTTTCCAGACATATCACAACTGAGTTGTGTAATTATCAAGGCACATAGGAAGACACATAATTGGGATTCTTGTGCTGCAGAATATAAAGAATAAATAGGACCCTGGTAGGTTGGGGAAGAGCTTGTAAGTTACTCTAGAGGGACTACAGCTCCCAGAATGCACAACAGCATGGCCACTCAATGGTGGCTAGGGGAGTCTGGAAGTTTTATTCCCCCTCCAGTCACTTTTCCAGGTTCTAGTGCTTGTGAGATAGTTTTGGGGTTGAGTCTCTTATAAACCAGTGTCAGGATGCGTTGCTCCTGTCATAAGAAGCACCAATATATTTAATAAATGGCTGCAACAGATTCATAGGGCAGAGCTGGCTAGCGCTAATATGGATCCATTTGTGATTGACCCCTCCAATCATGTGTCTGCTTTTACTTGACTTCTGTAACAATGTATGCTGTTTTCTGCCGCTCCAGAGATTAGGACAGGAGCAATGGTGTTACCTTGTGTACTGGGGGTCCCGGGAGGGACGCCAAAATGTGCTCAACTAAAGGTGGGGAAAATTAGCTCAGAGCACTGCTTAGCGTTACGAGAGGCAGGGTAACGTAGCGAGATCTTGAACCCTATGTCTACGGGGTCGGGTCAAGTCAAGGAGCACACAAAAGTTGAAACAATAAATGCTGTTTATTAAACACAAGCCAAACAGTGTATGCGACACACTCATGCAAGATAACTAAAGAAAATAAAGGTTGGAGCGGTATAGAGCGATTTGTAGAGGGATTGCTGGTTTGGGTGATACTTCACCTGTCCTGAAGCCCGGAAAAATAGAGAGCGAAGCTGGGGTGCGATGTAGCTCAGCACGTGGAGCTGAGGGGAGGCTCGCCGAGCAAAGCGGCAGCAAGGCGGGATGAAACTCGGGAGCGATCCGAGGAAGGTCTCGGAATCGAGGGTTTTTATAAGGAGAATTGTGACTGCGGGCTATGCCGTACTTGGGGGAAAACAATAGATTTGGAGTTGGAGACAAAGCCTCCGAAAGGTCAGAATCTGAATGATTGAGTTATTGTAATAGTTCTCAACAGGGTAGCCAGTATGCAGACGCAGAGTACTAGGGTATTGTATAGGTTACCCATCAAGCTGCCATCGCGGGGCAGAGGCTCTTTTGTAAGTTGCATGCATACTTAATTAGAGTACTTGCCTGGAGGTCTCCTAAAGCAGTGAGTCAGCTATTTCTGGCCTGCCTGTATTGTATTAGGAATATTACAGCTATTAACGGTCGAGCTTGTTTACGTATTTGTCCGGTGGCCTCGCAAGCACGTGGAAAGGAATAGAGAAGTGCAGCTGAATTGCGATATCAAGGGATATCTTTAATATCCCCAAAGCTCGGACTAGCCAGGGCAGTAACAATGGATTCAAACTAAAGGAAAGGAGATTTCTCTTAAACATCAGGAAGAACGTCCTGATGGTAAGAGCTGTTCGGCAGTGGAATATGCTGCCTTGGAGTGTGGAGGTTTTTAAACAGAAGTTGAAATGCCATTTGCTGGGGGTGCTCTGAGTGTGTGTTCTTGCATGGCAGAATGAGGCTGGACTTGATGGACATTGTGGTCTCTTCCAACTCTATGAGTCTATCTGGCTGTAACATTTAAAATCTCAGTAGGCGACTGCTGTGAATTCGATGTCACCTTGTAGTGGGCTTTTGGAAGGGAAGATCAGAAAAGGGGGAAAACAATGGAAGAACTAGAAAGTGTTATGGGAATGCTTAAGATGGGGGACAGGAACTTGGCTTCGCTCCCAAGATGAAAAGTATGTAAATAACTGCAGCCTGGGAAAGGGGTTGGAGCTGGTGAGGTGATTCGACAGGTAAGCCTTTTGACCACTCTTTGGTATGTGCACCAAAATTCATATTGAAGGTACAAAATTTGTGACCAACTCTGATGCTTTAGTCTCAGCAACATTTTGGTAATGTTGCTGTGTTGCTTGCTTTGCTAAAATAAATGCTTCTGTTTAGAAACTCTGAGCAAAGTTTTGGGAGCAAGTTAGCCAGGACATGACAAGCAGTCACTGCAAAAAAACCAGTGACCTGTTTCTAGGCAGCATGAATCCTCTGTAAGTGCCTGGGACAACCCCTGGAACTTCTTGCCACTTGAAAGTGGGATGCCTGGTAAGGAACAAGGTGCCTCTGAGGCCCTAAGTTGCTGCTCCCTTCTTTCTAGGGCAGGTTTTGATTTAAAAACAAAACCTTGTTGACATTCCTCAAAAAATAAAATAGAACTTCAGTATGCAGGTCTGCTTTCTCACATCCTAGAATTTTCATGGGACATCCTTTCTTAACAAAGAGAAAAAGAGAGAGCATCTTTGTGATCTGGTTATTTCTAAATAAACAAGCAAGCTGCTGGTGCAGATAGCACAGCCGCTAATCCTGCATTAGATAAATTTGCACTTTGTTGTCTCTGTTCAAGCTACGCAGAGCCTTTCCTTCAGCTTCTCTGCCTCCTTCATTTGCCCATCTGAAGACTGAGTCATTCTAAGTTCTGGAGAGAGATTTCTGGTCATTAAGGAGACACTAAGCCCTTCACTGAAGTCCCTGATTAGCTATCAGTTGCCGGAACAGAGGTCCATTTAAAACAATCAGGACAATCCCCAAATCATGACAATCTTGTTCTAGAAGGCAGTTTGGCATCTATTAATTTATGAAGATCTATCAGAAGTATTGTGAAAACAGGTATTACATATATCCTTGTTACTGCCCTGGCTAGCCCAAGCTCGGGGGATATATAAAGATATCTCTTGATATCAATAATTCGGCCTCCTATACCCATTCCCCTCCCCGTGCTTGCGAGGCCCCCGGACAAGCACGCATACAGGCTCGGCCGATAATCACCGTAATATTTCAACACAACACAGGCAGGCCAGAAATAGCCGACTCGCAACTTCAGGAGACCTCAAAGGCAAGTACTCTATTATGTATGCACGCAACTTTCAAAAGATCCTCTGCCCCGCGCTGGCAGCTTGACGATCGAGCTATACAACGCTCAAGTACTCCGCGTTTGCATACCGGCTACCCTATTGACAATTTGGCTATAACTCAATCATTCAAATTCTGACCTTTCAGAGGCTTTGTCTCCAGCCCCAAACTCATTGTTTTCCCCAAGTCTGAACTAGCCTGCGGTCACAATTTTCCCTATAAGAACGCCTGACTCTGAGCGCTTCCTTGGATCGCTCTTGGCTTCCATCCCGCCTTGCTGTCGCTTTGTCCAGCGAGCCTTCCCCTCAGCCCCACGGGCTGAGATCCACGCTCCCCAGCTTCTCCGCTGCTAACCGGGCTTCAGGACAGGTGAAGTATCACCCAAACCGACAACTCCTCTAAAAACCCCTCTACCCCACTCCAACCTTTATTTCCTTAGTTATCTGTGTGAGTGTGCTGCATACACTGTTTGATTGTGTTTTAATAAAACATCATTTATTGTTTCAACTTTTGTGTGACTCGGCCTGGCCCCGTAAACATAGGGTTCAAGATCTCGCTACGTTACCCTGCCTCTCGTATTGCTAGGCTGTGCTCTTGGCTAATTTCCCCACTTATATAATTGAGAGCGTATTTAGGTGTCCCTCCCGGGACCCCCAGAAATCAGGGTAACATCCTCCAACATTTTACTGAAGAAAGCCAGGAAACATGTGGCCCAGTAACATCAGAGTGTGGTCAAAAGTTATCAGTGACAAAGAATGGACAAACTAGGAGAGGCTGAAGTAGTTTATTTTTGCCAGAGTCTACTGGGGAAGGGCAAGACTTTTCCCGCTTCTCTTTTCTCCCTAGACTAAGTTCCCGGCAAACTACTTTGGCTCTTTGAGCCCAGTTTGCACTAGCTGAAGCTAAAGATGATGGTGGAGAGCAGGAGAGAGAAACTGGGACATTTTGATAGCAGCTGAAAAGGTGGGACAGCAAAGGATAAATGACTGGAACTTGCAAGTCAACAGCATCCAGAGGACCGCATAATTCCCAGCCTTGATCTATTCTCTTGCCTGACTCATATGAATATGTACTCTGGCTAGACATCAGAGCAAGGACTACCCACTCCAGTCTTCATTCCAACACTCCCAGTGACCAGCAGACATTTGGCTGTCTGGCAAACATACAAGTGTCCTCAGGCAGACTGAAAATCATATGTGAGTGGAACATTCCATGTCTCAAAACAAGGATGCCACAAAACCCCAGCTTTTGTAGAACAACAGCAGTAGAATCATAGTCTTGCAGAGTTGGAAGCAGCTGCAAGGGCCAAGGACGGAGCAAGTCTGTTTTTTTGCTGCTCCAGAGACTAGGACACTGAGCAATGGCTTCAAACTTCAGGAAGAGAGATTCCACTTAAACATTAGGAAGAACTTCCTGATGGTGAAAGCAGTTCGACAGTGGAATGCACTGCCTGTGAGTATGGTGGAGTCTCCCTCATTGGAAGCTTTTAAAGAGAATTTAGATGGCTACCCATTGGGAATGCTTTGATGGTGTATTCCTGCATGGCAGGGACTGGCCCTTGTGATCTCTTCCAGCTCTAGGATTCTATGGTTTTATGATCTGGAGGACTATACTTTGTCCACCCTGATTTAGGCCACAGTACGTAATCTCCAAATCTTTGAATGGCAACATTCCTCGCTATTGTTTATCAGACTTCTTAGTGTCTTCACTAAAGCCATAAATGATCTGATCATAAAGAGCAAGTAATATGGGAAAAGTAAGCCAGATATGTAGCTCATAGATTATTCTGAATATGATTCCACAATCAGAACTGGTGTTATCATGATAGGGGGTGAGGCTTCTTAAAGGCATCTGGTATACATATGTTATATCTCGCCACCCTTATCCTGCTGCTGGTTTTAATTTGGTTTTATGTGCTGTCATGTTTTATACTTTGCTGCTGGCTTCATATTCTGGTACCTTTTTTCACTGTTGTCATGCATTATAGCTGTATTATGTCTTCTTTCACCATCTGTACCCCACCCAGAGAATTTTAGTTAGTGAGCCATTTAAAAAGGCAATGAAAATCCATCAGTCTGGTTAACCACGGTTTGAACAGCACGATTGACTTAGTAGGCACTCCATCTGATTTAACATTCCCTTTTTATGTTCTTATTCTTGTTGCGTGCCTTCAAGTCACTTCTGACTTAATGAAGACCCTAAAGACGAATCTATCGGAGTTTTTTCTGGGGCTGAGAGTGTGGGATACGCCCAAGGTCACCCAGTGAAAGGTTTCCATGGCTTGACCCTTGGTCTCCAGGATCACAGTCCCATGCTCAAACCATTACACTACACTCTTAACCCACAGCTGATCTGCAGAAGTGATGGAACAAGTCAAGTGATCAATTATTTGGTACCTTTCTTGCAGTGACTAGTCGAACACTAAACACGCAGGCTAAGGGAAGAGGGGGAAGGGAATGTACGACAATGTGATAATTAAGATACAAAATACTGTCATTTTTTTAAGCAAGAAAAATAAAATAAAATAAGAACGAGACACAGCATACAGAAACAAGTGCCACAGCCCCAAATCTAGGGAATAACCAGAGCTGCAGAGACAACAGTAATTTCAGATGAACTAGAAGAGTCTGGAGACCAGAAAACAAAGAAATCAGTTTGTGACTTATGTGGAAAGGAACAAAAAGAGGGTCAACTAAGGGGAAAACTATGTCTGCATAGTAGGCCAAAGATGGTGAAGCTGAAAATGGTGGAAGAAAAACAACAGAGTGATTGCTTGTAGCCCAAGTAGATCTGAGTGCTTCACCTTCAAATGATGGAGGAAGGTGAGTGACCGCACCTGATTGATCAAGTCCCCTGAGTTATAGCATAATAGGAAAAGGCTGGTAAGACCAAACAGAATGCGTTCAGAGTACCAGTTGGTTGAATGAATTGATCCGTGACTTTGGAACCATTGTGGGGGATGAGCGGGGTTTCAACAGTCATGGACTGATCACGTATGGCAAATTTGGAACCGTAAATTTCTATAGCCTGTGTAGTGTCATGTCTGGAGCGTCGGGTTGGGGCCTGGGACATCTAATTCGTAATTCGCCACTGCCCATGAAACTTCCCAGGTGACTAAATAAATGAAAATAGTGCACAATGGTATCTTCTGCAGCGCAAAACCCTGAAGGCAACAGATTCCACCGATCTTGGAAGTTAAGCAGGGATGTGAAAACTGCCACGAAATACCAGGTGCTGTATTCCTTGCTTAAGAAAACTCTATGAAATTAATGGGGTTACCATAAGTCTGTGGGTGATTTGAAAATTCATTGTTGGTAAGGGGCCTTTAATTCATTTCTGACTTATGGTGACCTGAAGATGAACATATCCTGGAGTTTCTTGGCAAGATTGGTTCAGAAGCCTTTGCCTTCCTTTGAGGCTGAGAGAGTATGACTTACCCACAGTCACCCAGTGTGTTTCCATGGTTGAGTGGGGATTTGAACCCTGTTCTCCAGAGTCATGCTCCAATGCTCAAATCACTACATCGCTCTGGCTCTTAAACTCCCACACAATTCTGAACATCTCCACTCAGAAGTTAATTTGACTGGGTTTAATGGGACTCACTCTCTACTAAATAGGTTTATGGCTATCGTGTCAACCATGTCAAGTGATCCTAAGCATGTTTCCTAGGTATAGGGGTTTTTTTGCAGTGGGAGGGGAGGAATGGCAGTCTCATTTGGCAGTGCCCTCTTCTTCTAAACTGGCCTGCTACTTTCAGACAGCCAAATGTCTTAGTTTGAGCCTACTGTGGAAGTGACACACATAGGCATGCAGTGATGTAGACTCGAGTCAGTTGACTTGGACTCAAGTCAGACTTAAGTCACTTCAGTGATGTGATTCGACTTAGTAAAAATTACACACTGCCTCGACTTGACTTGAGACTTGCATATTTTTAGTGACTGACTTGCTGTCCTTGGTTTAGTCCCATAACACATTCTTCCAGAAACCTTACAACTTACTGGTCACATGACAATCTGTCTCAAGCCCAAAGTGTGGACACGTTTCTCAGAGGGAACAGCAAATGGGTTAGGCAATGGGCTTGAGGTGGGGTTGAGGTCTGCTCAGCAGCCTGTCTCCAGTACATATAGGAGGAGCTTTCTAAAACTTTTCCTAAGAGCAGAAGGCAAGCTTTGCAAATGGGAAGTAAGAAGGATCCTATTCTCCACTTCCGAAGCTGCAGATGGCAAAATCACAAAAGTGGAGGGCTGACTCTGCTTAAATTGTTAAAACTGACTTTGTTTGACTCTCTTCAGAAATTCTGGAATATAGGTTGGGGTATAAAGTTGGCTTCTTGACTTGAGACTCAACTTGAAAGTATCTTGCAAGGACTTGAGACTCAACTTGAGACTTGAAGGTAGAGACTTGAGACTAGACTTGAGACTTGATTCGAGACTCGACTTGAAAGTATCTTGCAAGGACTTGAGACTCAATTTGAGACTTGAAAGTAGAGACTTGAGACTAGACTTGAGACTTGATTCGAGACTCGACTTGAAAGTATCTTGCAAGGACTTGAGACTCAACTTGAGACTTGAAGGCAGAGACTTGAGACTAGACTTGAGACTTGACTCGAGACTTGACTTGAAAGTATCCTGCAAGGACTTGAAACTCAACTTGAGACTTGAAGGTAGAGACTTGAGACTAGACTTGAGACTTGACTTGAGACCTGGAGTAAAAGACTTAAATACATTACTGTAGCCATGCTAAATACTTAAAAGCGGGTATATAAAAGCCAGTCCTTAGAAATCTTATAATGTTCATAATGATAAACTTCAGCCTTCAACAGGCTAAATATCTTTACTAATTTGCAATCCCCCATAAAACCTTTCCAGCTTGTCTGCTATTGTGAAACTGTGAAATTAAAAATGCCAATGAAATTGTAAAAATGACACATTGCACATTTTAACAACGCTGAGTTGTGGTGAATGTGAATAGTTCCTTGAGGAGTGATCTGCTTTTCTGTTCCTTGGCTCCTATCCTAGAAAAAGGGAGGGAAATTAAGTAGGAATTTAAAATGGAACTCTGAGATATTTGCTGATTTTTAATTATTTCTGTTTTATTTCAACTATTTTAATTACGTCTGTTTACCCCAAACTACTTTTATTGTGCCCATAAAGAATAGCACTGAATAAAAAAGGTGGGTGGGTAAAATTCCTTTCTTTCATAGGTGTCGATCTTCGCCCCCTGTTAGTGACAAGTTGGGACAGAATCATAGAATTCGAAGAGACCGCAAGGGGCCATTGAGTCCAACCCTTTACTATGCAGGAATATATCATCAAAGCATTCCTGCCAGATGGACATCCAGTTTCTATTTAAAAACCTCCAAAGAAGGAGACTCCACCACATTTACAGGCAGCATATTCCACTGTTGAACTGCTCTTACTGTCAAGAATTTCTTCCTTATGTTTAGATGGAGTATCTTTTCCTGAAGTCTGAAGCCATTGCTCTATGTCCTAATCTCTGGAGCAGCAGAAAACAGGCTTGCTCCATCCTCCATGTGACATCCCTTCAAATATGTAGACATAGCTATCATGTCACCTCTTAATTTTCTTCTTTAGGCTAAACATACCCAGCAACCTAAGCCAGTTTCCAGGCCTTCTACCATTTTGCTCACCCTTCTCTGGACACATTCCAGCTTGTCAATACCCTACCTGAACAGTGGTGCCCAGAGCTGGGCAGAGTATTCCAGGTGAGGTCTGACCAAAACACAATATAGTGGCATCTTCACTTTCCTTGAACTAGACACTATACTCCTTTTGATGTCAGCAAGAACAATCCATCTATCTCACAGCAGGACGAAAACGGAACAAGAAAGAAGCCAAGGTCTTAAAAGTTCCCTGAGGGTTATCAACTCTAGCTTTTGTCTCGCAAAAATCCATAGCTAAAGCACCCGTAGAACAAATACGCCCCTATTATGGTTCAGGAATGGAAGCATCAGTGAAATGAAGACAGCAGTTTATTTAATGAACTACCATGGATCCCATCCCTGGAGAAAGGTGGAGTATACATTAGATGGATAGATAGAGAGATAGTGGCATGTCAGTCCAGATATCATGTATTCAGGCAAAGCAGTCGCACACTATAGCAAATGGATACCTTTCCAGTGTTGGCAAATCTACCCAGCAGCAGCATACAACATATAGCAAATCATAGGAATATACTGGATATTTTTTTTTATACACACACACACACATACATACATATATACATATATACACATATATACACACACACATATACATACACACACATACATATACATACATACATATATATACACACATACACACGCACATGTATATATACATATATATGTGTGTGTGTGTGTGTGTATTAGCCAATCATTAAACAGCAGTCATTAAGCCGTAATAGAAAATTACTAAGCATTCAGCAAGTGAAAACTAATCATGTTGAACTTCTCCCATGCATTTCAGATGATTATTGTTATTAGCAGAAATTGCCAGTTAATTGATGGTAGGGTTAAAATGCTCCGGAAATACTTCAATCTGTTTTTCCCTGAGATTGCTATGAATCTATAGCTTCTAAATTTTTCCTCTGTTCAGGATCCTTGTCCTTCGGCAAGGCTGTGCCTTACTTCGGTCTTGTGGTCACCTTTGGGCCGTTCCACATCACACTCCGGACAGCTGACCGTCCAAACTCTGCTTGACAATGACCGGTGAAAGACAGTTCGCCATCTCCTGAGGTAGCCTGTTCAACCGCTGAACAGCTCGTGTTTAATCAAAATATCTGCCCACGTTTTTTCGTTGCTGTTCTGTCCACCCTTTGATTCAGACCCATCCACCCCGTTATTGTGGCCCCCGCAGCAGAGTCCGTTGGTGAAATGTACCCCTCGCCAGAAGAGAGGCTGTGCAACCGGATTCCAGCGATAGGGAGGGGGCAGATGCAGTGGCAGCTTTTAAATATTCGGTAGCCAGAAACAAAGCAGGGGTTCCATCACTGAGAGGCAGAGAGGAAGCCAGTGGGGGCTGGCTGGCTGGGGGATTCTGGGACTTGCAGTACAAAAATAGGGAAAGTTTCCAAGTTCTGCATCATCAGTACAACATTTTTTAGGGAGAGGGAGCAATCTTGTTGTGATACAATAAGCAGGGCTGGGTCTATCAATTCGGCAGAGAGAAGCAGCCATGGTGGACGCTCGGGTGCTGCTGGTGGCGACGGGGAGAGTTCATCATCATCTCTCCTTCATCCGCTGATCTGTGCACCCCCAGACTGCTCGTCAGCTGCCCTGAGGTGTTGTGGGGAACGCTGCCATGCTGCCATTGTTGAATCAAGATTCACTTAGGCCGTTTCTGCACTACACTGTTCTAGCGCTATTATTCCACTTTCAACATCCTTTGGAATCCTGGGGTTTGCAGTTTAGGGAGGGGCCTTTAGAATTCTCAGCCAGGGAGCTCTTGGGCCTCGGAAACTACAAACCCCAGAATTCCACAGGAGGTTGAAAGTGGAATAATAGCACTATAACAGTGTACTGCGGAAATGGTCTTAGATTATGTAGGTGGAATACAAGTGGGAGCACAATCTTGTCCTTTGCCTCAGGCAGCAAGATGTCTTCGGTCAGCCCTGGTAACTGTGTGCCGAAAAATTATTGGGAATCATCCATAAATTGCTGAAATTGCCAGGAGATTCCAGATGTACAGTTGTGATACACAGAAAAAAAGCCAACCCATCCCACATTCAAAAACCAATATTTGCAGCTATATTAGAATCTGCATCTTGCTCTTTTTTTTTGCTACAAGTTGCTCAATAAAAAGTCTTTTTTTTAAAAAAAAGAAAGCCCAACTGAACATCTCAAAAATAAATGAATATCTCAAAAACCAAAAAGGGCAGTCTATTCTACAAAAGACTGCAATAATACATTCATTGTTTTGTAACACAGTCACCACTGTGGCTTGCCTGGAAAATACTGTGATTTTTTTGGGTCTATTATGGCTATATTGTCTTAGATACCTTTCATTTAAAAAATCTGAAAGTCTCCTACAACAATTAAAAGATACCAACGCTAATACGGAGTGGGATTTTTTTTAAAAAAATTCCCTTTACAAATATTTAAGTTTCTGCCCACCATCGTTTAAACTATGTCTGGGCCATTCAACAAAAATGCTTCCAAGTAACTTAACAGTAAACAGCGCTCTCCCAAGCAAGAGAAACCAGAATTCTAAAATACTGTGTTTGTAAGATACAGCGGCTAGAAAAACTAGTTACTTTACTAGTAACGGCAGCTAGAGCAACTAGTTACTTTACTAGTTACTTTAATATAAGAACGCTACATTCAGTGTATTGGAATGTGTCAGGAATCTTATTCAATGGTATTTAAAAAATATTTTGCCAGGAAGTTTTTAGATTTTACGCCATTAGTTCTTCTCTTAAAAAAAAGGTAACTGAAAGCTGGGGATCAGCAACAAGTAACGTTAAAAAGTCGATGTGTCCAACACCTCAACGAACATGAGTCACTTTCAAAGCACTACAACGAGTAACGGAACGAATTACCTTGAAAAAATAACTTCCTACGCTCTGCGTCAAAGACTTGAAAATTCCAGCAATCAGACTGAGAGCGAAAAATGCGCGGCGGCCCCTTTAAGAGCGACCTCGGCTCCCTTTTCCTCCGCAGGCTTCTTTTTCAGTCCCCGCTCTCAAAGAGCCCTGCAGTTTGCATTGGAAGTAACATTTCCGGTTCGAAAGCGAACATCCTCCTGGGCGTGCGTGTAATACGCTCGCGTTGTTTATTCCACAACCCCTCCCCAGTCTCCGGGAAAGTAAACTCAACCATAGAGAAAAGAAGCTATGAATTTTTTTTTGGTCTTGTCCTTGGGAACCGGAAGTGATTCCGCGCATGCGTGCTTCTCAGGCTCAGCTTCGCTTCTCTAACTCTATGGTGCTTCTTCCTCCTCCTGGCCGTCTCTGCCGCTGCTGCTGCTGACAAGATGGCGGCGGCGGGCCCCGGTTTAGGCTTCGAGTTAGGCCCAGGCCCAGCGAGCGCCCTCGAGAGCCGCGTCCTGGCCTACACCTTGCACCGCTGGAGCAGTTTCTCCTCCACTTACTTGCCTGAGTGAGTCGTTTCCCCCATTTTTTGTGGCGGCCCGAGGGAAGGGGCCCTCCGCAGGGAGGCGAGCTGCTTGGCAGCCACAGAGGGCTGGAAGACTGTCCCGCCCCCCTCCTGTGGGGCGGGGGGGACAAGAGGGAGGTTAAGGTAGAAAGGGGGAAATTTGGGGCGGAAGGGGAGAGGAAGGGGTTGGCGAAACTTAAGGGGTGGGGAAGGAAGGGCCAGGCAGCCCCCTCCCCAGTCAGGTGTCTGTCAGGCTCCAGAATTGGGGTCTGTGTGTGTGGAGGGGGGGTAGGGAGTCTGCAAGTTATCAAGGGTATTTTTGTGTGTGTGTGTGTGTGTGTGTGTGTGTGTAAATAAAATGGAGGTAGGGAGTCTGTAAGTTGTCAAGGGTATTTCATATATGTGTGTATGTATATAATGGGGTATAGGGAGTGTGTGTGTGTGTGTGTGTGTGTGTATAGATATATCATGAGGGAGAATGGAGACTGCAAGTTGTCAACGGTATTTCATATATGGGTGTGTGTGTGTATACACAGTGGGGGTATGGAGTTTGCAAATTGTCAAAGGTATTTCATATATGCGTGGATGTGTGTGTATATGTATAAAATGGGGGGTAGGGAGTCTACAAGTTGTCAAGTGTATTTCACATATGTGTGTGTGTGTGTGTGTGTGTGTGTGTATGGGGGTATAGAGTCTGCAAGTTGTCAAGGGTATTTCATATATATATATATATTTATGTCTGTGTGCGTGCACGTGTGTGTGTATATATCAATATATCTATATATAATGGAGGTAGGGAGTCTGCAAGTTGTCAAGAGTATTTCATATATATGTGTGTGTGTGTGTATATATATATATATAATGGGGGTAGGGAGTACAAGTTATCAAGGGTGTTTCTCATATATATATGTATGCGCACACATACATAGAGGCTTTTTCAGAGAGGGAATAATAGGTCAGACTTTAAAACAGCTTTAGGAAAATGTGTATTGTTGGGTGTCTGTCTGAGGCAGGGTTTCTCAGTTGGGGTCCCTTGGAGTCCCGGGGTTCTGTGAGAGATTGTGATTGCCAAATAAATAAAATAAAAAATCATGTGTTTCCATTATAAGTATAAATAATTTTTATGTAGGGATTCCCTGAGACCTGAAAATTTAGTTCAAAGGTTCCTTCAAGGTGAAACCGTTGAGAAAGGCTGGTCTGGAGAGTGAAGGGATGGGAAATAATAGGTCAGGGGAGTCAGGATTTGATTTAAAGGGGAGAGTTGTCTGTCTTGCTTATTGCGACGACTTCCTTGCTTTTAAGCTGTGCTATATTGTGGGTGGGGGGACGTGGGAGGAGTTGCCTGAGGAGATTGTGGGTGGGCACCGGCTTGAGGACTTCATGAGTGTTGTGTTCACCACCACCCCACCCCTCACCATCCTTTCCTTGTAATTTGAGGAAGATGATTTGAGTTCTGCAGGACATCATGTGGTGTTTGGTCTTAAAGGGTAGGGCATAAGCTGGTTGTTGAAAAAGAGGGGGGAAAAACACTAGCAGAATCCTTTTGTGATATTAGTTTCATCATTATGTACCTTCAACTTGTTCCTGACTTAGGTCAACCTTAGTGTGAACCTATCACAGGGTTTTTCTTTGGCCAGATTTATTCAGAGAGGGTTTTGCCCTTGCCTCTCTCTGAGGCTGAGAGAATGTGACTTGCCCAAGGTCACCCAGTAGATTTCTTTGGCTGAGTGGGGATTTGAACCCTGATTTCCAGGGTTGTTGTCCGATGCCCAAACCATGTTGGCTTTCATGGTGTTAGTTTACCAAGGTATTACTTTACCAAGTTTACTGCTTACTGTGAGAAAAAATATAAAGGAGTCTTGTAGCACCTTTGAGACTGGAAAAAATTTTTTTTTAGTATTATTGTGATGTGATCTCTGGTGTATGTTGGAGAAACAACCCACCATCATCACAGTTGGGTTTGGTGTTGCTTGCTATCTGTTTCATGCAGTTTAGATTCAGTGAATGTATTAGTATTTAAGCTGCTGTGTGACCTTGTATAATTCAGTGGGCTTCCATTTAAGACAAACAGTCCCTCTGAAATATGTGTATTGCAATTAAGTATAGTATAGAATGTGGTGAGTAAATAGGGCATGTGGATGTATGTGTCTTGGATGTGGGTTCTGCAGGAATCTAACAAATAGTGAATATTTTGGACACAGGAGTAAAATCAGGGTGAAAACTCCTTAGTGATGGGACAGGAAAGAATAGTGAGGGGAAAGGTTAGGGATGCCATGGTCATGTAGTGGTTGCTTCAGGGATATGGAAAGGAATGTGTCTGTATCTGCAGCTGCAGTGTAAAAATGACCAGAGGAAGTTTTAGTGTGTGCATATGAGCTATGTATTTGGACAGTGGTATAAGGTTGGGGAATGGGATGGGCTATGAAGAAGTGGTGAGGGACTGCTGCTTTTTAAGTATTGTTAGTGTGCCTAGGATGTATATTTGCCTTCAAGTTGCCTGTTTGACCTATGAGGACCCCATGAATTCTTAGAGTTTTCCTAGACAAGGAATACTCAAAGGCAGTTTTCCTGTTCCTTCTGAAATATAGCCTACAGCAACCTGGTATTTGTTGGCAGTCTCCCATCCAAATACTAACCTGGACAGACCCAGCTTAGCTTCCAAGATCAGACAGGATCTGGTGTCTTTATGGTATTTAGGCTTTGCTCTATTTGATTACATTAGCCATTCCCTTTGTCAAATGACAGGTTCATTTGCTAAGTGAGAATTCAGTCATCAGTCTCAATTGTTAGTGCTATAGCCAAAACTCCTCTCTGTTCACCACAACAGAAATGCAGCAGCATTTTGCATAATTAAGTATTTTAAAAATTGCTATCAATAGAGTCATCCCTTATTTGTAGGTGCAGTGAGCAGAGAGTCATAATAGAGGAGGACCTAGCAGGAATGTAGGGCAAGTGTGTCAAAACCAGCTAACATGGTGTCCTCAAATGTTTCTTCTGTTGCTACATAAACTCACACTTCATTTGTACATTCCCTCTTCCTAGAATTATTTTTTCAATGTTCTTATGTGTGCATTTTAACCAGAATTTCTGAATTGCCTTATAATTTATGTTAAACTTTATTATATATATCAACATTGGTTTTGCCATAGATTCACAAGAAGGCTTTGCTCAACCCTGTCTTGCTAAAGAGTAAGATCTTTAGAGCCAGTGTAGAGCCTCGTGAAGTCTTAGTAAAGAACAACTTGTCAAAGAGCAAGTTCTTTTTTTGTCCAGGTTGCATGGAGCATGGAATTAGATACCATGAGCAAAAAAGGGAAGCAAAAAACATGTTTCTTTTTTAAGGCAAGTATTCAGGGGAAAACTAGGAGTTGGTTAATCCATCTTCTGTTAATTCTTCTATACCAGTCCTTTGTGAGGGTATGTTAACTCCTTTCTTTAACTGGGCTGTGAACCCTATTCAAAGAAGCAAGCCCAATTTAAGGGGATGCTCTTTGGAGGCTGGCCATCTGCAGGTGTAGGGTGGATGATCTCCTGTTCATTCTCCCTTTCCTTTGTATTTGCATTATGATGATGAAGACATGGCATGTCTGTACCATCCTGTTTCATGAACAAATGTGTTGAGAATGGAAAAGGCAGCTGTGTTGGAAGTGAAGTAGAAAGGATAAATCAGGAGTCAGTTGTACAAGATAGAGAAAGAGTAGACTGGAGCCATGTAGAGGTGAAAGGATGAAAGACTTTACAACCTTTTAAGGGAGGATGAAATGGTTGAAAACAGTTGAGGATACCTAGTATTAAGAACAGGGTATCAGTGAAGGAATTGAAAATGAAGGCCTTTATTGTTATGGTTGTGATTTGATTTGCTAAGACAAGCCTGGAAAAGGGTTGATGGGGTCTGAGTGAGTATGATGGTTACAGGAATTGAAAGAGAATATAGGGATAAAATTGATGTAACTCCTTCATTTTTCTTCCCAGCTGAAATGAAGCCTTGAGTAGATGTACCTGTGTCCTGTTTGTGACCACCTGCACATCTGATTTCTCCTCTCTTTCTCCTGGATTGCCGTTCTTATTTTTCTCATTATTCTCTCTAACTTTACTTTTTAACTTAGTTCTGGCAAGGACGTGGTTTTGCTTTAGGTTATTATATAAAGTGTACTCACGTTGTAATAAAAGTTTATGACGGTGTGTGCAGGGGGAACAGTGTCCAGGAGGCATACTTTGGAGCAGGATTAGATACAAAGGGGTTGCGGGCTCCACAGCCTAGGACTTAGGCAGAAAGGAAACAGGCTGTAGTGGAGCTAGGGTTAGAGTAGGAATGATATTGAATATTGAATGATGGAGAATGTAGGACTGAAAACAAAGTCAGAGGTGGGATGGTAAATTCAGAGGATCTTCAGTATCTGACTACGTGTTGAGGTCAAATTGGAAGAGTGGGAAAGATAGTGTTAGGGTTGTGTAAGTCTGGCATGAGGGTAGGTATGAAGTTTCAGAATGCCAGGGAGCTTTACCTCTGACTGAGGAGGCTGGCTGGACATTTGGAAAATGAAATTATGTGACCCTTGGAATGATTAGCATGCATGTGGTCTGTGCATGGCTCTGGTGTAGACTGTGGCTGATTAGTTTTCAACAGAAAGAAGTTTGCATCAATTGTCACCTTCTTGATTTGACCTGAAAGGGATTGAAGTGGGAAGGGAGCAGGGAAAGGGGGCTTCTTGCTTGGAAAGGTTTGTTGCTTACACTGACAGAGAAGTGCTTGAGCTAGGAAAGAGACAATTGTGCCTTGTTCTGCCTCTCAGTTGTGTTGTGTGAGTGCGCATGTGTATGTGTGCGGATGAGAGAACTAATGAGTAAGAGAGTGAGTGCATGGACGTTACTCCTGTGACACCATTTCACCTTTCACTTTTGGACCCTGGAATGAACTTGGACTTGAGTGCCCAGATGCTGCAACTGTTTGCTTACTTGGTATTTACTGTGGTAAGTGAACTCTGTTCACTTTACATGTCTCATTTTGTCTGAGGCACCAAAAAAGGTTTGAAATTGCTCTTATTGGTGAAGGCTTTTTTTTTAATATTAGAAGTTATTGCATTCTCTTGGGATCTACTGGGGTTTTGCTGATTTTTAGAGGATAGCTGTATAATTATTTCCAGTGCTATTCATTTAATGCTGTCGGAGAAAAATGATAGCATACTATATACACAGGAGGTGTAGCTCACTGAGAAGTTAGTTTGTACAGTGAAAAGCTTATCTATCAGACAGGCTGCATTGCTTGGACTGATACCTTGTTCCACTGGCTGCCAGTTTGTTTCTAGGCACAATTAAAAGTGCTGCCTTTGACCTGTAAAGCTCTATATGGCTCAGGTCCAGGTTCTCTGCCAGACTGTCTGTCCTCGTATGAGCTTGTCTGAGCCATGAGATCCTCAGGAGAGCCCTTCTCTCAGTCTTGTCACCATCATGGTTTGTGGGAATGCAAGACAGGGCCTTCATGGTGGCTGCCCTGGGGCTCTGGAACCCATACCAGGGAGGCCAGAATGCCCCCTTCCTTGCTGTCCATTCCACTGGCAGGCAAAGACTGTACAGTCAGCCCTCCACATTTGCGGGTTTTGCTTTTGTGGATTTGATTATTCATGGATTATTTGCTGTCACCTCTGCTGCCTCCCTGTGCCATTTTTAATAGGGACTGCACGCCTCATGAGGCTGAGAAACTGTGAATGAGGCTTGTAAATCCCTCTTAAAAATGATGTGGGGCAGCAGCAGAGGTGGCAGTAAGCCCCATCAGCCACCCAGTTCTGCCTCGTGAAGGAACCCTGATGCCTCAAAGGAATCTATGGTGGGTTGAATATGGTGATCATACTTTTTTGTGTGTTCAATATGTTTTGGGAGGGTCTAGAGTTATTCACCATTTTTTCCACTTTCACAAGGGTCCTGTGCTCCTAACTCTAGCGAATGTGGAGGGATGACTGTAGGTTTAAATCATTTTAATATTGTGAATTAAGTTCATTATAATTTTCACTTTTGGTATATTTTTAGCTGTACAGTTGGCCCTCCACATTTGCCCACTCACAAAAGTGGGAAAATCACAAGTATCAAAATGTGTGTGTCTGTGGGAAGGGGGATGATGCATGGTGGAAACAATGGGCAGCCGGGGTCCAAACCAGGTCGAGGAAAGGAGAGGGAAAAGAGATGGTTTGGATGGTGGACCTATATGTACTCTGTCTCACCTATCTCCTTCCTTGGGTTGGGGGGGGCAACAGGAGAGGGTTTGTGCTGCTGAGAAATTGAACTGTGAGCCATCCTTAGCTGGCCAGGAGGTGGAGGAGGACCAGGACTAGAGGTGGGCTTTTAAAGGGCTGTACAACCTGATTGCAGATGCTGAGAGGGAAGGTTCCCCCAGAAAAGAAGCATCTGAAGGTGGGGTGGGGGTTGAAGAAACTTGCAAATAACCAAATCCATGAAAGTCAAACCTGCAAATGTAGAGGGACGATTGCATTGTTCTTTTATATTGTAAACTGCGTTGAGTCCCAATTTTGGGAGAAAAGTGAGATATAATGATAATAAGAGCCAGCATGGTGTAATGGTTTGAGTGTTGAACTACCGCTCTAGGAGACCAGGGTTCAGATTTGTGCTTGGCCATGGAAACCCACTGGGTGGCTTTGGATCACACACTCTCAGCCTCAAAGGGAAGGCAAAGGCAAACCATCGCTGAGTAAGTCTTGCCAAGAAAACCCCATGACAGCTTTCCTTTAAGTTGGAAATGACTTGAAGGCACACAACAGCAAGAATCCTGCTTCATGTGGTAGATTGAGAAGAACAACAATGAAAAAAAAGCTCTCTCTGTGTAAGTCACTATTGGCTCCTTTTCTCTCCTAAATGGGAACATGCAGTTTTTTGTAATAAGACAACCAACACTTGCCCTGCAAGGTGTGTACCTCCCAGGCTTTGGTTCTAATGGATCACATTTAAAGCCTAGAGGAAAACTTGATTGACTATTATGAGTATTTTGTTTGTTGGAGTATCTGGTCACTCATGTGCAACCACCGCTATTAAGCAAATGTAGACAGATGTATGAGAAGTTGTGGCTTGTTGGTACAATTACTCCATTTAGGTATGTTTTCTTATCATTTCTGTTGCCTAAGATTGGAATTGCGCCCAAGGCCATTGGAAAATGTTTCAGCTGAAACTCCTGCACTGAACAGTGGGTTGACCTCAGTGGCCCATGAGGCCCCTTTAACTCTATGGTTCTGTGCTTCTGTGAGACTAAAATTGTGCATCTCCATGCCAATATGACAAGTTCTTTGAAAACAGAGGGAGAGAAGCATCTTTCGGAAGCCCAGAGATGCTTCTGTGCAAGACTTTTACCCTGCTGACGTAGGATAACAGTGCCTTTGTCTTTGCATGACTTTTCATTTTATTCTTGAAGTGTTTTAAAACTTCTTTGTCTTTCAAAGGAGCCATCATCATATCGATGTCAGTAGCCATTTATTGTGTCTTATTCCTTTTCTTCTATCATTTTGTAAAATCAGTGACAATGTTTAGGTTTCTTAAAGTTCTTGACAAATACAGAATTGCGAAGAGCTGACAGAGAAATACCCAGTGGACTGAAGTAATGATCTCCCTCTGAGACAAGAGGTTTGAGAGGGAACTCAAACATAGTAACAACGCAAGTGAAGGCAATGCGTTCCATTGCTTAGACAGCAGAAAAAATATGGGTTCTTAGACATTAAATGTAAAGTCCTGGTGATGTGGGGCCATACTATTACTTCAGAAAGGACACTTAGGAATAAGGGATGGTGTGTGTCAAAGAAGGCACTTAACTCTCCTAGTTCTTGTAGCTCGTACAGAGAAGAACATGGTTCTTTAAAGAGAGAGATTGTATTTGTGATCTATGTGGCCTTGTATCTCTGCAGCTGATTTTCACATATAGGTGTCATGCTGGTAGAGCTTTTGAAAGAACTTAGTTTGAAGTGCATTTGGTGAAATTGTACTGCTTACCTCCTAATGAGCTGCTGCTGTGGAAGGAGCTGTATAACAACTGCTCTAGCTTATATAGGCTGTGAGTAGTTCATGCCTAATATTTTCCTTGCATCCACCATATTTTTCCCTGTCATGATAAGTGACCAATTTCAATAACAGTTTCTTGAAAATGACTTGGTTCGGCTGGCCTGTTAGACTTTGTTGGTCCATTATATTTCTTCTTTGAGTGTTGATAGTAGAATAAACTTTAATGTGTCTATTCAAGACCTAACTTTAAATTTCAAGTAAAAATGTGAGCTTGATTCTTTCACAGATTTTCTGGGGATGGAGATGTGATGGCAAAACGCAGTTGTCGTGAAGACTGAGATACTCAGAATGAAAGTTGATGAACACTTTTAGGATGCTGCTGTATGTTCTGTTTCAGCTGTATCCCTAAACCCAGAATCTGGAAGACCAAAATGTAAAACATTGCAGCACAGTATTTCCCTTGAGTTTTGAGAGGATGAAATGAAGATTTTTTTTAGTGCTGCCACTTACTAGTTTTACCCTTGTTTGAAATCCAAAGTATGGGCACTGGTTATATCAAAGAGAAAGAGACGTGAAAGCTGGGGGAGGAGAAAACCCTGGAGAAATTCAGGAACATTTTTTTTCCTCATTTTTTTTTCTGGAGGCTCTTTTTCTTGGAAAATGGGAAAGCAATGATTATGGAATATTTTGTTTCATAATAAGGTATAGCATGTTTAAGACAAGCGCCATTTCTGCACTACGCTGTTATAGTGCTATTATTCCACTTTCAACATCCTATGAAATCCTTCATCTTAGGGAAGGGCATTCAGAATTCTCAGCCAGAGAGCTCTTTGGCCTCAGGAAACTACAAACCCTAGAATTCCACAGGAGATTGAAAGTGGAATAATAGCACTATAACAGTATAGTATGGACATGGCCAAGATGTTCACATATTTACTGCCCCCAAATAATTCCTTAACGCTATATAATAGGAAAGCTTTTATGTAAAACATTGTACAGATCAGATAACTGTAATTCCTGATCTTGGTTTCTTTTTCTCTATTATAATGGAAATGAGTGCATTATGTTATGAGGTACTAGTGGACACCAAACAGTTTCTACTATTTAATAAATGATCATGTTTTGTTCTATTTATATTGAGGTTTTTTGGCAAAACTGGAGAGATTCCTTGTAGTTGTTATGCCTTATAGTTGAAAATCTTGAAGCTCCATTTCTAGCATGCTCTCTCTCTCTCTGTATAGTGATTGTACTCAGAATAAACTGTACTTGTCATGTATTTAACATAATTGTATAACAAATCAAGTTGTATATACAGGTAATTAGTTCTCTGTTCCTAAAGTAGCAAAATGAGCTTCAATTTGCAAACGAGAGTAATAATGCACTTTTCAATTTTTATGACAATTTCTGTTTCCTCCTCCCAAAGGAGAAAGATTTCCCCTCGTGGCTTCAATATTTCAGAAAATTTTACATCTCTAGGAAGGGAGGACATCATAGCTTGAGCTGGTGTCCAAAATATCTTTAGTTTGCATTTATTAGAACACAAAGATAGAATGAAAAGGATTAATCAGCTTTTTTCTGATTTCCAGAACGGACTGTCAAACTACTGTTGGAGGAAGGCACCCCTTTGCATGTGGAAGAAAGGTGTCATGTGTTAGGATGGTGAATCAAAGAGGCACTTTGAGTTAAATTTGTACTTGCTTTGTGTTACTTTGTCTACTTTGTGTTGTATGGCAGTATGATAAGGAATAGCAGAAACAGAGGTCTTGAAGGGCTTTAGTTACCTCTTCTGAATGCTGTTAGTAGGAATCTTCTTCCCAGAATATTTCTCCATGTAATTTATTTTCATTTATCCCATGCATGTGGTTTGGCAAGACAAGTAAGTGTAATGAAATGGAATTTAGATTGGTTTAAGTCACTATTATGTTGTTGTTTGTCATCTGCTCTGAAGTTGGCTTCAGTTTATGGTGAGCCTATGGAAGAGAGATCTCAAAGATTCCCAGGCCTTAACTACTTATATCTTATAAACTCAGGGCTGTGGCTTCCTTCATTGAATCAACCCACGTGTAGACTCCATGTAGTCTTCTTGTTTTTCTGCTGCCTTCCACTTTCCCAAGCATTGTCTTGAGTCACATTGTCTCATGATACGTCCAAAGCATGACAGCCTCAGTTTAGTCATCATGTCTTCTAGGGAAAATTTTGGCTTGATTTGCTCTAAGTTCCATTAATTTGTCTTTTTAGCAGTTTGTGGTATCTGTAGAACACTGCTCTAGCACTACATTTCAAATGAGTTGATTTTCTTCCTTTCAGTTTTCTTCCTTGTCCAGCTTTCAAACCTGTGCGTCGAAATTAGTATTAATAATGAGATCATTAAGTCCAGTTAATGTTGTGGATGTGGGGAGTGGAGGTGAGAAGATTTCTATTTAGATATAGCATTCCACTTTTCTGTATGGAACTCTGGGCAACTTAATTTTGAGGTAGGTTAGATTAAGAGAATGCTTTGTATAAGTAGAACGTTGTGATGAGGGTGGGATATTTGCATGAAGACTTCTTCAGCCTGTGGCCATAACTGTCACCCATATTAGCTACTGTGCCACATTCTAGCTCCCATTTTCTGGGGTTTTGTGATATCTGCTGCTTCTCTGTCCTTGAAAGGCTTACTTCTTGGCACATCTTTTTTAGAGCTCCAAACACAGCACAGTTTACTTTTGTAAACATTAGCCAAGATATTGGGTAATCCCTAATGTCTTTGGCTGCTTCTTTCCACAAGCTTTTATGAGCATCGTATGTGAGCAGAGTCACATTAGGGAGAAGTAATGTCTGCCCAGAAAAGGCAGAAGGAAACTAAAAATGAGGGGAGTAATAATTTCAGAAAAGTGATATGCAAGCAAGCTTTAAAATGTTTTCTGAATTCTTTTCCTGCTTTTCACTGTCCTTCCTGAAATTTGGAGGATGGTGACCTGAGTACCTGTAAAATGGCACACAAAGACCCTGCCTTTGTTTCCTTTAAATTAATTCAGGATTGAGAAGTGTAGTTGTTGCTTGGTTGAGCTATTTAGTTTGCACAGTTAGGTTTGCCATTGAAAATGTTGTTGCTGTGTGCCTTCAAGTAATTTCTGACTTGCGGAGATACTGAGATGACCCTCTTATGGGGTTTTCTTAGCAAGCTTTGTTCAGAGAGGATTTTGCCTTTGCCTTCCTCTAAGGGTGAGAGAGTGTGACTTGCCCAGGGTCACCCAGTGGGTTTCCATGGCAGAGCAGGGATTTGAACCCTGATCTCCGGAGTCATAGTCTAACGCTGAAACGACTGAACCATGCTGACTCTCACCATCTAGAATAGTGCTGCTCAAAGTAGTGGTCCATGGACTGGTACTGGTTCATGAGCACCTGCTGCTGGCCTTGGAAGAGTGTCGAGGAAAGAAAGAACTACTTGAGGCTAGTGTGCTCAAACATGGCACATGGAGAAAAAATTACTTGTCCTCCCACTTCAGGTAGCTTAAGAAGCAGTGCTGTAGAAGAATGCAAGCTTTAACCATTAATGCTTTGGCTGCTCACATTTTGTGGCTTGAGTTTGACAAAGATGAATCTTGTTGATTTTTCCCCTGTGATAAATTAATCTTGGCCTGTTCATTTTTGTTTTGCTCTGCTTATATGAACTTCCTGTTTTCCTCCTGAGTAATACAACACAGATTTGTCCTCTTTCTTACAAAAATAAAATGGCAGAAATGGATTTGATTGCTTACATCAGTGTATGTCGTATTTTAAAAGTGGGACTGGACTCAGCTTAGTCATGCCTGGATGGTATCTGCTATAGAAAATCTGCAACCCCTGTTTTCAGCTTCTGGAAGGAAGGCTGGATGTTCTAGATAGTTTATTCTGTAAGACATACAGGTTGCACCAATAAGCACATGTTCTGCATGCATGAAATCTCAGGTTCAGCAGCACCTGATGTCTCAGTTTTTTTCTTTTTAAACAACATATCTATGACAAGGAAAAGACTCCTCTCTCCCTGTGGATTTGGAGAGCTGCTACTGAGTGGACAATATGGGGTTAGATGGACTAGTGATTCACTCAGTGCAAAGCAGCTTCTTACTTCTTCCCTTAGGTAGTATTGGCCAAAGTCCAGGGGACAAAGGTTGTAAGCACTGCATGATGCCACAACAGGAGTATGCCAACTGAACATGATAGATCAAAATATCAGAATGTTAGTAAGTATGTGTCATCCTGACTAGAGCTTGAGATGGTGGCTTTCTGCCTGGAGTTATGAGACAGGGAGTTTGTTTCATTAGGAGGCCTGGTCTACCTCAGTTAGAAAGCAGTCATTGTGCCTTGGTGGTAGTAACACTTCAATAATGCTTTTAAGATCCTCACTCTGAAATCTTTTCCGTACAGCCGAAGGTAATGCTGCTGTCATATTTGATTAGGATTTATTTTCTTTACATACATCCGCCATTAATTCCCATGTAAATTGGAAACATCTTGGTAGTTTTGTATATTGAATATTTTAGTGCTTCTGATTGATTACATCTGATCATATCATTCACGACTTTCAAAGGACAAATTTGTTCCTTAAATACCTCCTTAACCAGTTCAGTTTCTTTTTTCCCCACAAACATTTTATTGTGTTAAAAAGTCAGAAGACTATAACTCCACAGTTTTCTTCAGCTGTGTGTTCTGAACTGGATGGAAGAGCTTATTTTCTAGTGATTCAGAGGCTTGAATGCTTTTTCATAGTATGCAGTACAAGCATATCCAAGTTCTGTGCTCAAGAAGGGAGAGTGAAGCGATCAAAGGTACTTGGTGGTCTTGAATCTGCATTTCCCTTGTGGAAATCCTGAGCTCTAACATAACACTTTATTGACTGCTAGGAGTTACAGGTTGAGCTCAGCCAGCCAGCCCTTAATAGCTGGACTTTCCCCCTTCATATTGTTTCCTCATGGATCCTTTCTCAGTGTTATTCATGGAAGTCTGTGTTTTGTTTAATTCCACCACGCCATCTTCCCCTCTATCATGGTCAGCTGTGTCTTTAACTCATGCAGTAGCTTCTCAAACATCAGTGGGATCTGACCAAAAAAATAAAACAAATAAAAAACGAAACAGTTTGCAGCTGTGGATATGGTATCATAGGGGTCTTATTTCATTATATGTACTCTCGTTTTTTGAGAACAAATACTCATGAGTGCCTGGCAGCCCAGCAACAGAAGAAAATGATTGCACTCTATTTTAGAAACATAACTAATAAGTTGGCAATAACATCCTTCAGCCAATAATCTAAAAATAATTTGAGAAGTTCCTCTTAGATGAAAGCATGGTGTTTTCTAAAAGTATAGATAACACTACTCATTGCAGAGATCCTTCTGCTGTTTTGCTTTCTGAATAAGAAGTTTTACAAACTGCACAGGAACACGGAAAGAGAGCCAAACCTACTGTTGGTAGGGGTATATCTGCAGATTTCTAGCACTGCATGTTCGGCACTTACCAGTAGGGAATGTGTAATCAGTGCTATGTAGCTTGAATGCTACTTGAACATTACACAGTATCTTGTGTGTAACTATGAAAATGTACAGTGGCATAGACTTCTGGATCTCCCCTGTTGCTTTCAAGCTCTGTTTGAGCCTGCCTTTATTAGATGAGTATTAGAAAGCAAGTTAAGAATATGCCAACAGCGTAGACTCTGCTTTTCCTGTTACTCATGTACTGCAACAGCTAGGAATTCTCTATGAGAAAGAGGGAAGAATGTGTGATGAACATTACATGTGTTATGAGTTCATAAGCATTAGAGATTGTCTGGTTCTGTTTTGCGCTCCACTCCAGGGAAAATTACTCTAGCTGTTCATTGGCGTTGCAACATTTCCAAGGGCACAACATGCTTGCAAAATTAGTTGTCCATGTGGCTTTGTCATGAAAAGAGGAACTCATCAGGTATATTAGGTCAATAATCTATGATCTGTAAATATTTGGCTTATATCAAACTGCAGGTGTCTCAGGGAGCCTCACAAATCAGGTCGTGAAGACAGTAGCCTTTCTCATTACTTGTTCCCATTATTCAGAATTCAAAGGTACACTTCCTTTGAACCTGGAGGCCCCATGTTTGAAAGTTGTGTGCTCCATGTAAGTTGTTGACCATTACCATATGCTGTGGCAGAGAATTACATTAGCCTATTAGGTATTGTGTGGTGAATTCCTTTTTTTTTTTTGCATATTTTTGGTTGTCTCAGTCAATTGGATTGGGTGTCCATGAGTTTAACTCTCAGTGCTGTAGCATTCCTAATATCTTTGTGCTAAATTATGTCCTTCCCCATTGTGCCTTGTTGGGATGATGCTCCAGCCCTTTGGCTGTTCTGACCTCCCCTTTCTGCATCTTTTCTGCCTTTGTAATACCTCTTTTGTTGTTCTTGATTTGTTTTTACTCTTGTTTTCTTTTACAAGATTACAGTATTTTTGTTTGAATTCTGCTTTGTAAGCCACTTTGGCTTATTTGTTGTGAGGAGCAGGGGAGTGAAAATGTTAAACTTGTCAACTAGAATTATACACAGCATTTCAAATGTAGAATTATACACAGCATTTCAAACATACCATATGTATGAGGAAATTCTTTTTGTGATGTACAGTATTTTTGCAATAGCAATCTTCATTCCCTGTCAATAAAACTCATTAGAAGAGAGACAATCCACAGCTTTATGTGATGAGTCAGTTTTTAATGGGCAGAGAACTACCATATAATTACAGTAGGGTGTTTTGAGGTTTATCGAAAGATTTCTGGTCATAAAAAGAAGATGCGTTACTGGTCAGAGAAGGGACTAGAGTCTTCCATGTCCATGGGCATACTGAATTAATGCAATGTATAAAATGCCTCATAAAATTGATCATTGCAGTTAGAGTGTCATGAAAGTATTTCCTAAGAAGACCTAATAGCCAATTTAAGACTGTGGTTTTTTTTTTAAAGAATGTTGTCTGCGTCATACTAATTTGGAGTTCTGGTGGAGGTGCAAATGTGACAATTAGCTGTGAAATATGATTTTACTGGGCTTGGTTTTTCCTGGAAAAATATCTCTGCTGAGTTTGGAGCAAGCACCTGCCTCAGATTTCAAAACCTTGTGATAACAGACAAGCTTTATCCATTTCTGTTGCTTAGTCACAGTTCATATAATACAATGGCGTCCTTTTATCTTAGCTGCTGTTTGTTTATAATCTGCCCTATATCTGAAGGCCTGATGCGACTAGCATCATGTATAAAAAGTTTCTTGGTAACATTTATATATCAAGGTGATTTTTCTAGGATGGCTGCATTTTCTGTCATCTCCTTGGACAAATGCTTCTTACATGTCTCCTGTGAATTTACATCAAAGCCCTGTGTGGGCAGCAGACACTGGGCATGGACTGGTATAATTGGGAGCAGAGAGATATATACAGGATTTGCTTCCACACAGATAAATATATATCCTAGGGTCAGGAGGGATGAGATAGTCACAATTGCGATGTGGAGCCTCCTTGGCCACCAGTCTCTCTCTCCTAATTTCCATTTCATCCTGTTGCTTGTTTCCCTTCAGCTTGAAGTTTACAAAGTTTAGGGTGCGAAAAATTGAAGTTGGAGGAAATTTACCAAAGCCTCATCCTCCCCTTGCTTCAAATGTTATAAGCCAGAGATGGGCAACCTCTGATTGTCAAGTCATTTAGTCTCCTCTGCACTCTCAGCCTGCAGCAACACCCAACCCACTTTGGGCTCTTCATAGAATGATAGAATCATAGAGTTGGAAGAGACCACAAGAGTCATCGAGTCCAGCCCCTTGCCATGCAGAACACACACTCAAAGTACCCCCAGCAAATGGCCATTCGGCCTCTGTTTAAAAACCTCCAAAGAAGGGCACTCTGCCACACTCTCAGGCAGCATAGTCCACTGTTGAACAGCTCTTACCATCAGGAAATTCTTCCTGATGTGTGCATGTGTTTATTTCCAAACTGCTGTTAGCTGCCCTGATTTGAGGAGGCAAGGACAGACAAAAAAAAAGCAAGTACTTGTGTTCACCAGATACTCTTAAATGCTAGCATTGTTTTTAATGTTGCTTATTGTTGTTTTTTGTATGTCTTAATCATATTTTGATTTGTAAATTACCTTAAGTCCTGTGTTTGGGAAAAAGGCAGGTGACAGTGATGATAGTAATAATAGCTATAGCATAGCTTTTCAAACTTTTCATGTTGGTGACACACTTTTTAGACATGCATCATTTCATGACACGTAATTCAGTAAATAATTCAGTAAGTGGAGGCAGCCCCTGCACCCAAGCCTGGCTTGCTGCCGCCCTCACCAGGGTCCTCCTCTGCCCAAGGCAGTGGCGGTGGGAGAGGCCGCCCCTCCACTTGGGCCTGGGCCTCTGCTGCCCTTGCCAGGGTCTTTCTTGGCCCAGGGTGACTGCAGCAGAGGCATTACCTTCACCCAGGCCTGACCTGCCATGGTGGCAGGAGAGGCAGCCCTTCTACCTGTTATGTTTATGCGACACACCTCCACACTGCAGCTGACACACTAACTTGTCGTGACACACAGTTTGGAGAGCTCTGAGCTACAGGATGGGACACTGAAAGAAGAAACTAAAGGACTTTATATTTATGACTCAAGAGCAGGCACTTCAAATAAATAGCATGAAGGCAAATATTGAAAAAATAACTATGGATAGTAAATGTTTATGTAAAGAAAAAGATGAAACTGTTGTCTACTTTAGTAGTTTGTGCAGTAGGATTATGCAGAGTGAATGTAGGACATGCCATGATAAAGTGGCTGCACTGATACGTTGGAATTTACCATTCTCAAAGAACCGATGGGAACATAAGCCTGAAAAATGCTATGAAATGTTGTTGTAAAAATCCTTGGAGACTTGAAGATTCAAACTGGCAAACATTTAGAACATAATATGCTGGCCGTAAGCGCGGCTGAAAAAAAGAAAGCTTACATTATACATGCGAACAGTCCGAAAGGACTGCAGAATCAAAGACAGAGAGTAGAAAGATTATGAAACATTGACACCTGAAAACTGTAATTCTTTGCCTGTGGGAAAAGAAGGCAACTGTAGTTCTAATAGTGATAGGTGCTCTAGGAGTGATTTCAATTGGACTGAGAGAACGTCTGAATGAAATCACATAAATAGGATAACAATAGCACAATTAACAAAAAATGACACTACTTGGAACATGCCACATTATCCAGGGATATTCGTAGGTAGAATCCAAATGACTGATGTACCAAAACGTTGGTTGGTAACGCCTGATAGATTGTAGGACTAATAGTAATAACAATAACGAGTTTCACAATAATATTATTGGAAGTTGGTTGGTCTTTGAAGGAAGAGAATTCCTTTGGAAAACACTACGTGCCATTAACTACTCATGTTTAGATAGCAGGGATAGAAAGAAGTTACTCTTGATTTACTGTAGATGCATCAACAGCCCATGATCTTTCGTGAGAGGAGGGTGAAGACAGAACATCCCAGGTGCAACTTTCCACTTGTTCCAGCTGTCTCCAAGCAGATGCAGAGAAGACAATTTTTCAGTGCTGTCTTTGGGAAGGAAGGGGACTAGTCCCAGTTGAAAACATTACCACTGGTCAATTTATCTGAAATACCTTATCTTCCGTTTCTTTGCATGTTGGAAAGCTTGCTATATATATGGGAGTAGCTATATAGAAGTTGGGAAAAGGATTAAATCTTCTCAGAGTTTTGAACCCAGGGCAACCTGACTTTTGGTAGGCAGATTTATTGCTTTGTCTCATCAACACTAGTTGACCACTGTAAAAGGTCTGCAGGACCTGTATCATCTTGCCCAGCCTTTTGAAAATTTAGGACAAGGGACATGATTTGCACTTTCCTGGGTCCTGTTACACTTTATCCTATTTCCACAACTGTATAAATACACTTTCTAACCTGAAGCTGTAATAACACTCTGTACTGTATCTGAAGAAGTGGGTTTGTATTAACAAAAGCTCATGCTAAAATAGAAATCAGTTAGTTTTAAAGATGCTGCCACATTCCCTTTCCTCTCCTCCTCTCTTCTTCCTCTTAATGTATTTTACTACTTTGCTTGAGTGCATCTGAAGTCTTTCTTGGAAATCAGGAGGACCTGGCGAGGATGGGGCATGGTAGAGGGAAGAAAATTTGATTGAGAGGCATGTTCTGATACAGAATTGAGTGGGAACATACAAAAGCCAAGCATTTTTTTTTGCATAAGAGCTGCGGTTTGTTGAGCTGGGACACTAGAAACTGAGCAAGTGTTGTGAACTTCTTTGTGTTTGTAGGAATATTTTGGTAGACAAGCCCAATGATCAGTCGTCACGGTGGTCTTCTGAAAGCAACTACCCTCCCCAGGTAAGTGTTATTTGTTTATTTGCTGTTTTGAATATGTGAAGCTCCTCCATCACTACCAAAACTAATTTCTGTGAGGGTGAGTCTTTTGTATGGAAGCCCTGTCTATCTGTATGCTACTCATTTAGTAGCGTTAGGCTGGTGCTGGTTTTGCATTGCAAACATTATCAAGGTATTTGATTATTATACAGTTTTTGTGCCCTGCTCTGAAACTCTGTAATGGAACAAGCTGAAGGAGCAACTGACATCCTGAAGTATCATTTGGGCAGACACAAGTGGCCAGATAGCCATCCAGAATAATTTTGGGAAATGTGTAGATTGCAAGTTGTCATTTGACTCTGTGTATGTGTGTGTGTTGGTACCAATAAAAGTAAAGCACTAGAAAGCCATATAAAAGCCAGTGGTGGTGCATTTTAAACTATTTTTAATTTTATTTTAACAGTAAATAAATAGACAGTGCCCTTAAAGGTTCTGTAGCTTGGTCTTCTGCAGTCCTACTGTCATTTGTATTCATAGACTGACACATAAATAGAGATCATCCTACATTTTTCATGTTTGATTGCAGCTCACTCAGTGTGTATGACAAAGCCATTAATTCATTTTGAAAAGATTTTAATATACAGGTTTAGTTAGCATGTTTATGCTGAAAGATAAACACTGTTATATGAATGTGAGGAGGAATTTAGTGTCTTATTTTTGTTGTTTTTTAAAATTTCAAAAAAATTGCAATTTTAAGTTTTTTTGTTTAAAAAGATTTCATTTTAGCTTCTTGATAGGTAAGGGAAGGAGAGATAATGAGATAGGGGGCAGCATGATGAAGAAAATATTTCCATTATATACAAGCCACTTTTACTGTTCTTGCTTTCTTGGTAATGAAAGGGGTATGAGTCCCCACTAGTTATTTTAAGATCTGCACAGTGCTATAAAACTTCTGTGGAAGCACTGATTGTAGTGTTCGTGGTACCTAGGTTGTTGGCAGTGGTCTGGTCTGGTCTGTTTATTTTTAGCATGAAATTTAAGTAAAAATGTATCTCTGAACATTGTTTTTAAAAAAGTTTTCTGGCTAAAAATAACTAGCTAAATAATCATATTCTATGCTTCCTTCATGAGTTTACCAGATGGTCTTTCATAGTTCCTCTTGGCAGAAATTCCTGTTGTGACACTCAGCAATTTGATAATGATATGTTAATGTTGCCTTGAGAGTATTAAGAAATTTTGTATTATATGAAACGCTAGAGGACTAAAATGACTTTGAGGTTTGCTCTACCAGCTGATCTTCAAATGTATAGTGGCTAATAGCATTATACTCAACGAAATTTATGGTCAGCATGTGAGAGAGTGGATAATTCTTAACCTGGATCTTGACAAAGGGACTGATCGAGTGTGGAGAGACAGTGCATCGCTTTTTAAGGGGCTGTGTTTGTGGTGTATATTTGTGTTCCTTTGGACTAAGAAAGATAGTGGCTTGATGTGAGTAAATTTCCAGATGTGCAGTGAGAGAAAGGTAGACTATAGAAATAAATACAAATAGCAGGATGGGTCCAGTTATGATTCCTTTTGTTTAATAGTGTGAACTAATCTTGAATATCAGAGTAAATTACGAAGAAGTTCTCCTATATCTCCTATATCAAAACCATTTAAAATGCTTTTAAGGATGCACATAAGTTAGATGGAAACAGTCAGACGTTTGCAAGCATACCTATTCCTGTGTATGTGTGCTTGTGGAAGATTCATGCTTGTCATTTATTACTAGCATTTGTTCCCTACCTCTCTGTTGTTGCTACTTAGTGTTGGAATACACATAAGGCCTTTAAAAGCATTTTCAAGAAAACATTATTTTGCAACCAAGGCTTTTAGAAGCCCTCAGAATAGCTCACAACATGTAAAATCCATGAAAACATTGCACTGGAGCAATGGAGCAATTTCACAAATTAGAAAAATTGAATTACTATAGTTACAATTCACAGCAGGCAGAAATTTTTAGTGTGAAAGGATCTGCACAAAATGCATACCTAAAAATGTAGTAAGTCAAACATGTTCAAAAGTTGGTGTGTCATATCAGGGAGCCGAGATTGACTAGATTCTGATCCTTGTTCTATGTGCAGTCCGTTTCATGCCCAGGTTTGTTGCTTTGTAGTGTTTAGAAAGGACCTCCTCTTGGTTTTCTATCCTGGGGTGGTTGGGACCAGTACAGAACGTGATTTTCATAAATACATAGCATGTTCTTACTAAATGATCCTTCAGTTTGCTTTAAGTTTCTCATTAGTATTGCTTGCTTTGACATTGTTGTCTGACAAACATAAAAATAAGAAGCAGAGTCTCACATTCATCCTTTTACCCTCTAGTATCTCATCTTGAAACTTGAAAGACCTGCCATAGTCCAGAGTATAACATTTGGAAAATATGAGAAGACCCATGTCTGTAACCTAAAGAAGTTTAAAGTTTTTGGTGGGATGAATGAAGAAAACATGACAGATCTATTATCTAGGTAAGTATACCTCAGTGTCTCTAGGCAAGTTTTTTGTGTCTTGCTTTGGAGGAATAATAGAGCCGTGAAGATAGATGCCCAAGTCTTGTAAAATCTGCCACCAGAGAGATTTCCTAGTCACTTCTGTATCCCATATGTGATAGAACATGGCTTACAAAGAGAATCTAAATGGTTTGGCAGGTCTGTAAGAGAGTAGATGGTTATGAGTTACATCTTGTTTCTTTTAACTCTTCCTTTTGTTTTATCCATTCAGAATGAATAATTCATATATAGATTGAAAGGTCTTCTCAACTTAGTATAAAGGAAAGTAATGTTCAACATGACTGATTTTGAAGGAAAAATTTGTTTCCTGATACATTTCCCTGCACTATAAATGTCCTCTGTTGGGGGTCATACTTAACATTATAGCAGTCTGTCCCAGCATGCTGTAGTATATGAATCAAAAGCAATATAAAATCTTATCTGCTGGTAATCATTAAAATTCTTGGGAACAATTTAATAACCTTGGTGTTTTTCTGTTTGCAGTGGCTTGAAGAATGACTATAACAAAGAAACTTTTACCTTGAAGCATAAAATTGATGAGCAGATGTTTCCGTGTCGATTTATTAAGATAGGTAAGCATCCGCCCTTGTAGCATTCATGTTACCAGTTCACTCTCACCTCTATTCATGCTTGTGATGAGCCCTTTTTATTTCACCATCTCTTCAGACTGATTACCCAGCCAATGAAGTCAGAAAGGGATAAAAGTTTTTTTTTTGTATTGTTTTTTGGTAGCTTCATAGCTTTGAAGCTGTAATGCACACTGCCCTTTGATGCTCTTAAAGAATCTTTGGGGAGTTTACAAAATGTGGTATCTGTCTTTTGTCAAGAGCAAACTTCCCTGGTATTGCAGAGCCTATGCTGTCTTTCTGCAGTCTTTAGAACACTGTTGGATTCGTAGGACCTCAGCATGCAGTATAGGTAGACCTTGGTTTTGAGTGACCTCAACTACATCTGGGCGTTAAGACCCTGGAACATAAGCCATGCAGTCAAACAAAAGGTCTATGTTGTGTGGTATCTGTATTCCCACAGCAGCAATCTAGGAGCTCTTAGGAGCTTACAGGCAAACTTATGAAAGTGGTGGCTATCCCTAGACATTTGTACTAAACGGTTGGTAATCTGTAGTAGACTGGCTATGAACTTAGAGTTCCTATATAAACGTTGTGGACATTTCTGCTGGCCTTTGATACATCTGTTGTGCATTGTCTCATCTAGTCATGTTTTTCTGTTCAAAAAAATCTGTCAGTGCTTGCTGCTGTTGTTGTGGTGGTGGTTCTTTGAGTCGTTTCCAACTTAGGGTAACCCTAAGGTGAACCTATGGCAGGTGTTTTTGGGGCTGAGAATGTGTGACATGTCCATGACCATCTAATAATTATCAAAATTTGGTGACATCAACTTCTTTGAGTTCAAAATGCAATGTAAAAAGTAGTTCTGTACTTTGTACAGTTTGAATGACTCCAAATTCTTGTATTATGGGAAGGGAGAGGAAAAATTGGTCCTCTTTCTCTATTCCATGTACTGTTGTTGAATGTCTGTCATGTGTGCCCTTTATTACTTGTCTTTTCCCCTAAATTAAAAAGCCCCAAATCTGTGGCTTTATGTTGGGGAAGGTGCTCCGTTCTGATCATTTTGGTTTCCCTTTTCTCCAAGTCAGTGGGCATGGCTTGTAGTCACATTCGAATCTGGGATCTTCTCAATTTAGAAATTACATGGAGAAGAAACTCTGTGTGGGCTGCAGAGCTGTGGATTATTGTGAAGCAGAGAGGGTGGCTAGAGATAGACAGTTTGAGATTGGTGTGCATCAGCATTTTGCTATCACTTACATTTCCCATATGTAGACTTCCAAATGTTGGTTATTGTCCCAAGACAATTCATTGTGTCATCCAGCTCATTTTGCTTTATTAGGAAACAAAATAGCATCCTCAGAGAGCTATTTTTATAAGCAGCCTTAATTATAGTTGATGTGTGTTGCCTGTTTTGATAGAACACTGATATTTCTGATGAATTCTGCTATGTTCCAGTTCTATTGCTTTAAAGCAGTCATTGAAACTAGGGAGGTTTTTGGAAATAGGGATTCTTCTGGTTTGTGTAAACTATTACCATTTAAAATGGATGGTTCAAAGATAAGGGACCAGTTTCCTGGTTATGCTCTGGGGGACACTTCAGTACATAAACTGAACTGGATATAATCAGAGTTGAAATATGTTATGGGAAGAATTTTGATGTTTATGTTTACTTGAAAATAGAACCAGTCCAAAAAGTGGACAAAAATGTGATCCAGAAGGTCTGTGATGCTACTCATGCATGGATCATGTTAGCTTGAATTTGTCTTTGGAGGTAAGAGTAAGTGTGAAGTTCAAGTAGATATTTAAGACTTTGTCTACTATAGGTCCTGATGTATATGAGAAATTCTCTCAGAGTTGTCCACAGCTGTTGCTTCTTGTTTTGGGGCTACCTTATGCCTTCCCCTTATATTCTTTTATATTTTCTTCTAAAGCTTATTATATGACCTGTGCTTTCTTCCACTTTTAATTTTTCATTTCTCAATAATTATATAAATTCATAATAGACGTAAACCATTGATGGCTTTTAAATGTCATCACTAGCACCTTAAATTTAGACTGGATGTGTTTTGGTACCCAGTGCAATTCCTTTAAGTCTGATTTTGTGTGGTTATATGGTTTCTGCGCAATGTTCCAATCAGAACCAGTTGGAGCTTCTGATCGTCTTCAAGGGGGTGCCATGTAGAGGTCATTGTGGTAATCTAATTGGGAAATACCGGTGCATGAATTACTAGCCAGGTTTTTGCTGTTCAGGAAAAGTTGTAGCGTTCAGTCAGTTGAAGTTGCCCGTGGCACTCTGAGCCACAGAGTTCATCTGGGCCTACGGTGTCAGAGAGGGATCTAAGAATATCCAGTTCCTGGATCCAGTACACACAGCCTCTGTCTTGTAAGGATTTCGTTTCAGCTTACTGACTCTCACGCAGCTGACTGTGGTGTCTAAGGATTGCTTAGCACATGCGCAGCCCCAGCTGAGTCTACAACAAGGAGAGGTGCTGAGTGTGAACCACATTCCGATGATGCTCAGCCCCCAAACTACTAATGGTCTCACCCAGCATTTTCTTGTAAATGGTATCAAACATTGGAGACAGGGTGGGGAGATGGGATGGAACCTGTTGGCACAACTTAATAATCTTGGAAAGGAACAGGTATCCTCCAGGTATCTTCCAGTGCGACTCTCTTGGACTGTTCTTATAGGTAGGAGCAGAACTGCAATAGACTCAATCAGTTGGCTGTCATGGGCTGTGGTATCAAAAGCACTGAAAAATCCAGGAGGAGGAACAGAGAAAATAGTTTGATAGACACAGTCAAGTCACAGATTTTCTGACCCTCCTGTTTTGTGCTGGTTGGGTGAGTGATAGAATTGCTTTCAAATGGATATCCATCTTGGAATCATTGTGATGCTGTGCCAGGCAGTGCTTTCTGGATTAAGGGAATTGGATTTGTTTTAATAAAACAAGGTGATCTCATTTGCTTTGCATCACAGTTGTTGGTGGGCCTGCCTGTTACATATTACGAGCTGGCAATTTTTGCTCCTACCTGAGCTCATGTCCCAATTGTGTCTGCTTTGTGTTACCAGTATTTGCAAGACAGATGAAGGACCATGGCAGTAAATTAGCTTTTGTGTTAATGATATTATTTTTTTAGGCATTTTGCTCCTTGATATTCTTGTCATTTTAGGACCTTACCCTTCTATTATCCCTCAGTTTGAAAGTTTTTCTGAAAAATGGATGTGAAGGCACACATAGAAGCAGATTTTGCAGGGAGCAGTAGCGTTCAGGGAGTGATTTCTATCTCTAGCTACATGTTACAGACAGCAGTAATGGTTCTCCCCTCCTCCAACTAGTATGAACCACATAATTTGCTTTTGAGTCATTCTTAAGGTTGCCATTATCATGTCCAAATATACAACCGTGTTGTATTCTCCCCTCCTGCAACAAATATGAGCCACATAATTTGCTTTTGAGTCATCAGTTGCTAAGGTTGCCATTATCATGGCCAAATATACAAAGTGCATGACACAGTGTGGGTTAGTAACACTGTTCCATAGAATCCTCCACTTGCCCATCAGTCAGCCATCATAACAAAATAAAGTCTTCCATGTTCAGAGACGGCATCTGAATACCAGATGATGGGAACAAATGGTAGCTTGGGAGGTGGGGGACTGCGACCTTCATGCCATGCCCTCAGGGTTTCCAGAAGCGTCTGCCTACCTGCTGTTGAAATTGAAATGCTAGACACAGATGGGTCTCCTGATCTCTTCTGGGAAGGCTGCTCTTAAGGTGAATTTACAGTTTGGTGTCTGGCTGGAGAGAGCTAGCAGAGGCCTTCGAAAGGAAAGGGAAGTTCTAAAATATTGATGAAAGTGATGATTCTGCAGTAGAGATCTGTCAATTCAGGATATAGGGAAAGATTTTACCAAGTGTGAAAATACCTACTTGAGTTTCTATGGATCTGAAAATGTTCCAAGCCTGTGACATTCGCAACGCAGCCTGTGAGCTATTTACGTGTGGTGTGTAGGCTGCAACAAGAACATAGCTCATAAGCTGTCTTTCCTTCTGCATTCTTCTGCTTCATTGCTCTCAGGTCTAAAGTATTAAGATGATGGAAATGTCCTTTTTCACTTGCTACTTACCATAGGCAAATTTCTTTTGAGCAGGTGGCCATAAAAGAGTCATTTTTAATGTCTAAACAAAAAAGATCTGTGAAACTCAGACACTTGCCTTTAATTTCAAGGCCAGCTGGCCTGGTAGGAGGGAATCTTCCATTTGCATTTAGTTTCTCAGCTTGTGGAATTGATTTTGCTGCAGAGGGCCATTTTTCTTGTTGGTTTATTCAGGGATGGGCAAAGTGTGGCCAGCTTGCAAGCCCTCCACAAAGGGTTCTCTACCTTAACGTTTTCTTCATGTTTTCCTGTTGACTTTTTAAAAACAAAACTGGTCAATAATAGTCAAGGGTTATTGACCATGTTACCTGATACTCATATTGGACCCGTTCACTGTCTGTGTGGGCCTTTTTTCAAAACAGGGTGTATGGTTTTGAAAAAAGGTCTAAAAGGACTCAGATCAGGTGAGAGAAGTCTAAAATGGTGAGAAATGGCCAGTTGTATCCCCTAGAGGCTTTTGGGGATTCTACAGGACAATCCCTTTTTTTAAAAAAAAGAATTTTTGCTTGTATGAAGGAGGGCACTGAGAACCTGGAAAGTCCTGTAGTGTTGCTGTGGCTCTCCAAGCCCTTGAAGTCACCCACCCCTGCTTCAGTTGCAAGGAAAGGTGAAAAAGGCATGTTTCTCCACCTCATCTCTTAGACTGAGGGTCCAATCTGCTTGTCAGCTAGTTTTGGATTTTGTTGCGGGTCTCGTTAGTAACTGTTGGTCACCAGAGTGCATAACTCATGATAAGTGGTTAAACCAGACAGGCCAAGTTAGCATCAATAGTCCACTTAAGCATTTTTAAGTCTTGGAATTTCAGGATATTTATATGGGAAATGAGCAGGCTCTTTTCTTCTTCTAAGTATTCTTCTAAGCTGTGCATTATAGGTACTCATAGATGTAGGGTGCTATGTAGGGGCACAAAATAGTAGTAGTAGTAGTAGTAATAATAATAATTAATAATAATAAAAACAACGGCAGCAACAGCAACATCAACAATAGCAAAAACAACAGTCAGAAAGGCACCAAATCCTGTCTGATCTTGGAAGCTAAGCAGGGTCAGTCCTGGGTAGTATTTGTGTGGGACCACCAGGGAATACCAGGTGCTGCAGGTTATATTTCAGAGGAAGGAACTGACAAAGCTGCATCAGAGCATTCATTGGGTCGCCATAAGTCGACAAGTGACTTGAAGGCACATACATTCATAGATATATATAGATATATATATATATATATATATATATACACACATATACGTTCCCCTCAGCAGGAAACACAGATGTAGGAATGTCTGGACTCTTAAGCTTCCTTATATAACATCACATTGCTTGTAAGGCATCATTGTATCATATTGTACAGCCATCATGTTGTTATACCTTCACAGTGACTTTTGTAAGGATTGATCTGTTTGCCTCTTATTAACAGGCTGGTAATAATTAAGACACATAAGAACATCATCCTTCTAAATAATTTAACATAGTCTTTTGTCCATCATAAGCATCGTCACCATCATGTTTCTCTGTAGTTTCCTAGTTTCTCATAGTCTGCCAAGGTTTTATACAGGCATTTCCTAAAGGCTTTTGCTTGTGCAGAATTCTGTCCCTTGTATATGCATAATCCTCTTAATGATATAAATTAGCCGATTATACATGACAGAATATTTTGTCATCTGTTTGAGGAATTTACACAGCTTTAATAGGCTTCTATGAAACACAGGTATTCCAAGGTTAATGTTTGAGCATTGTTAACTCTTAGCAGCATTCATAACATAATTTTTGTTGTTGTGTGCCTTCAGACTTAGGGCAACCTATAGTGGTCCTCTCATGGGGTTTTCTTGGCAAGATTGTCAAAACCGCCTCTGGTTTTCCTTTACCTTTCTCTGAGGCTGAGAAAGTGTGACTTCTGCAGGGTCACGAAGTGAGTTTCCATGGCTGAATGGGGATTTGAACCCTGGTCTCCTGAGTCATAGTAATTTGTAAGCAAAATCTATTTTTAGTCTAGCCCAGTTGTCTATTTAACCAGTACCAGCATAAATCAGCATTTCTGAGCAGCATGTCAGGACTATCAAGAACTTCAGTTTATCAACAATGTTGTCTTCATTGAAGGCATGCTGAAAGCAGCCTGATACTAATCGTATCTGGGCTTCTTTTTTGTCTTCTCCCAACACCCAGTCATCTTATCAGTTCACCAAAGAAGGGTCCACTACCAGTGTTCATCTGCTTGGGGCTTACTAGGAGTGGTAACTATTTTACCTGCGCCAGGTAGTGCACCTCTAAGGAGGGTTGGGCTAGTGTTGTGGAGATTTTTTTTGGTCTTGTTTACATTCCAGAGCATCAGTCATTCTTGCCAGACTGACCTGTATTGCAACGAGTTTGCTGCTGCCACACACACTCACACTAGAGCTAACTGCCTATATCAGCTAATATTAAATTAAATTCTGTCCTTTAAAATTATATGAACAGGCTGAGAAGTTGGCAAGAGAATATTCTCTGGCCTCTAGTAAGGGTTGTGTATGAAATGCCTTGCATGTGTTTTCTGTTGCATGCATATATTATGTGATGGGCCTCTAAGATTTCTCTCTGTAACTTTTTACCCTGAAATCTTGGGAATGCGCACTTGAGTCCTGGAGCTCTTAATAGCAGTTATGTGTTGCAGAACAACATCCCCAAACTCCTTTTGGAGAATTCTTGGCACTAAACAAATTGACATTTGTAGAAGAGATGGCAAGAGGAAGAGAAGATTGCATTACACTTAGTCTCTACTTAGTAGAAACCTGGAAGTGTCTCATGATAGCCTAGCTTGACACCAGGCTAGCACTCCCAGCGTTCTGTCATCTTGCAGAAACCTCCTAAGTGGTAGCTGGGTGTTATTACTGCAGGTATACATCAGTTAACAAAATAAATTTGTTCCTGGGCTTTAAAGAATCATAGAATCATAGAAATGGAGAGTTGGAAGAGACCACACGGGCCATCCAGTCCAGCCCCCTGCCATGCAGGAACACCCTCAAAGCACTCCCGACACATGGCCATCCAGCCTCTGCTTAAAAACCTCCAAAGAAGGAGACTCCACTACACTCCGAGGCAGCGTATTCCACTGCCAGAGACTGTCTCTGACTGACTGTCAGAGCCCTGACTGTCAGGAAGTTCTTCCTGAGGTTCAGGTGGAATCTCCTTTCCTGCAGCATGAATCCATTGCTCCTTGTCTTGGTCTCTGGAGCAGCAGAAAACAAGCCCTCTCCCTCCTCTACATGGCATCCCTTCAAATATTTAAACATAGCTATCATGTCCCCTCTTAACCTTCTCTTCTGCAGACTAAACATACCCAGCTCCTAAGTCTATCCTCATAGGGCTTGGCTTCCAGGCCCCTCACCATTTTGGTCGGCCTCCTCTGGACCTGCTCCAGCTTGACCACGTCCTTCTTGAATTGGGGTGCCCAGAACTGGACACAGTATTCAAGATGAGGTCTAACCAAAGCAGAGTAGAGTGGTACCAGTACCTCCCTTGATCTAGACACCGTACTCCTATTGATGCAGCCGAGAATTGCATTGGCTTTCTTGGCTGCCACATCACACTGCTGACTCATGTTCAGCTTGTGGTCTATTAAGACTCCTAGATCCCTTTCACACATACTGTTACCCAGCCACGTGTCCCCCATCCTATATTTCTGCATTCCATTTTTTCTGTCTAAGCGTAGGACCTTACACTTCTCTCTGTTGAATTTCATTTTGTTAGCCTTGGCCCAGCTCTCCGATCTATCCAGGTCATTTTGAATTTTGATCCTGTCCTCTGGCGTATTAGCAGCCCCTCCCAATTTGGTGTCATCTGCAAATTTGATGAGCGTGCCCTCTGTTCCGTCATCCAAGTCGTTGATGAAGATATTGAACAGCACTGGGCCCAGGACAGAACCCTGTGGCACCCCGCTAGTTACTTCTCTCCAGGATGAAAAGCAGCCATTGGTGAGCACCCTTTGGGAACGGTCAGTCAACCAGTTACAGATCCACCTGACAGTAGCCCTGTCCAGCCCACATTTTACTAGCTTCTTTGCAAGAATGTCGTGTGGAACTTTGTCAAAGGCCTTACTGAAATCGAGATATGCTACTTCCACAGCATTCCCTTTACCTCTTCAATAGAAAATTTAGTACCAGAGGCAGAAATAACACAGGAAAAGGTAGGGATAAGTTCCTACACCACAAAAAAGAGAATCAGCTCAACATGTTTCAGCAAAGTTTATATTCAAGCCTAACAATATGCACATGTGAAAAGAAATAACTAGGTCAGTTAGACCTTGCATGAGTATATAAAACATTTTGAACCTTCTAGAGGCACTCTTTCCAAAATGCATTTAGGGATGACTATTATTTTCAACCAGCCTCCATTTTTCTTTTATTTCCCTTTTGGTGGTGAAACCTTTATAGAGCTATGTCTTTTTTTCATGCTTAGGTCAACTGGTGAGACGGGCTTATCTGCTCTATTTTGCTGTTCATGCATCCTCAGTAAGAGCTTCTGGAGGCAGCTGCTGTTTGCTTTGCCTTTTATGAGTAACCACATACAGCTACGATAAAATCAGCTTGAGTAACATCCTGCATTTCACCAGTTCAAACTTTACTGCATTGTTTACTAGTATAGACATGCTGCTGCAACCAAGCATTCTGTGTTTCTCCAGCCTCCCTTCATCATCCTCTCAATGTGGATACTGCTAAAAACTCTTCAGCTAAACAGAAGATAAGGAGGATAATGGTGGCTGGCCAGGCATAAAAAGAGGCCTTGTTAACTGAGGTATATTATTATTTTATTCATTTATATCCCGCTTTTCTTCCAATAATAGGATTCAAGGAGGCTAACAACATATTTTAAAACAATACAAATTAAAAACTATACAAATGCATTAATAAAAGGATAAATATGAGTTATTTAAAAATAATTAAACAATTTATAAAGCTAATACATTAAATATGAAAAGATTTAAAATTCATGAAAAGACTATATGCAAACCTTAAAAACAAATTTAACAGAACTAAAACTCGATCCCCTTCAGTTTCTAAAAGCCTGACAGCATAAAAATACGACTTGCAGAGGGAAGGGGAACAAAGATGGGGCCGTTCATAGAGTGTGATGGAGTCTCCTTCTTTGGAAGTTTTTAAACACAGGCTGGATGGGCCATCTATGCTGGAGGTGCTTTGAGTGTGTGCTCCTGCATGGCAGGGAGTTGGACTTGATGGTCATTGTGGTCTCTTCTAACTACGATTCTATGATCCTTGTTTCTCTAAGAAGGAAGTTCCAAAGTCAGCAACCAGCGAGAAGGTCCTTTCCTTTGTTTCCCGCAAACTAGCCTCAGAAAGCGGTGGGAGAGAGAGAAGGGCTTCTCCAGAAGATCCTAGCGCTCTAATGGGCTAATTGGATATTAAGGTTGCCTTATTTGTATTGTCATAGTACTCAGATTTCTGGATGTGTAGTTTCACATGTAGTTTCCATCTTGTCTGCTAAGGAAGATCTTTGTTTCTCACCATTCCTGGAATGCAATTTCTGCGCATCTTGACAGATACTTTGGTGTATCTCTAGGATAGTGAAGTGAAGTGCTCCTGCTGGGCCTCATCAACTGTGCTACCTAAACTAGGGGTGCTCTCTTGGACACCACTGTTTATATTTGTGCATAGCAGGAAAAGTTCTGCAGTGGTAGGTAAGCTGTCTTTCAGGGAAGCCTGTCTAGCATTACTGATCCTATAAATAAACCTCTGAGAAACCCCTGAATTTACCCAAAGGTGCTTGGAAAGTTTACCACTTGGGACTATTTGAACAACATTGTTCATTAGTAATCTATAGATAGGTCTTAAAGCACATTGCTTAAGTTCATGTTAAGTTTCCATTTTGGAAGGCAGTATCCACCAGAACTGGGAACTTTGCCAGGTTGAGCAGGGTCAGTGGCCCTTTCTTTAGGTGCAACAGCAGTGCTTTATTCAAAATGATTGAATGCTTGATGTCAGCAGATAATTGCTTCCTTGTAGAATTATGGTGTGGTGCCTTCCCACCAAATTGTGTGACAAACTGCATTGAAGCCTTCTGCACATGGAGACTCCATTCTAGATTTATGCTGAACTTCCAAGGACGGCCCTGTTCTATAAGTCATGTGTATCATTCTAAGTGCTGTTGGCATGAACTAAGTTTTATTTGTATGTATATGTTCATGTATCTGTCAAGTGATGTGTAGTTCTTTCTTGCTAAGGGAGCAGGATATTATGTCACAGGCTTTTGAAATAAGAGTAGTATTTAATGAAAGGATGATGATGATATATGTTATTATTATTGGCAGATGATATTATTATTATTATTATTGGCTGCTGTTGTTCTTGTTATTATTGGTAGAACTGGCTTTTAAAGGGCAATCACAGATCTGTATTTTTTTCTAGCCTTTCTTCAAGTTGCCAGGGTGTTTTGAGTAGGTTTCCCCTTTACCTTGCAAGCATCCTTTTGGAGGAGATTAGGCTGAAACAGAAATTGACTCAAAGTTAAGACATTTCTATTGCATATAGTCTTATGGTTCCTCTGAAATTTCAAAGCGTATCTTATTAACTGCAGTTCATGCACTTGTGATTATTTTACAGGTTGGTATTTAGGATTTACCAGGAGATACCTAAAGCTTAACTTGGCACCATGGTTTAGTTACAGCAGTTTGGGATAGGGTATCTGTATAATAAAATAATGCCTCGAATGTAGGGAATTATAAATATTTGCCATGCACTGGAAGTCTGGTAAAAGATAGCGTTACCCCCTTCTTTCCTTCTCTTTATGCTATGTCAGAAAGTGTGTTTTGCTATTAAATGAATGGTCTGTGGAAAAAACATTGCAGGTACTTTTTGTTGTTGTACTGTACTATTGTAGCAGCTAAGGAAGGAGAACATCCAAATAGAAGAGTGGGATTATAGTTTGTATCAATATATGGGGATGGGATTGTGCGCTTCCCTTTTTCACGTATTGTCAATGTGAACCTTTGGAGTGGATTAGAGTTGGTTAAGCAAGCGAATCCGACTTGTTCTGATTTGAGTTGTGTGCACAATATAGTTTTAGGTGACTGAGACTTCTACAATGGCACTTTCCCTGTAGGTCTAAGTGAATTATATTAGGTACACTGTTAAATTCTGATTTGAGGGAGTCATGCAAGCCTGTCTTCATGGCTGGCTTTCTGATTTGCTGTACCAGAATATAATTTTTTTTGCAACGAGACATACAGATGACAAGCCTGTACAAAGGCAGGGAGGTTAGACTCTCTAACCATTGACTCTGTCCACAGACCTTCAGCAGATGAGTCCTTTCTTTGTCCTTGTTTCTCACTAGCGAGCTTATTGTTTTCCTCCTTGGTCTGCTTGGGCTGAACTCTGGTCCTTTGAGATCTTTTGAGGTAATGTGAGTTCTGAAATCTCATTTCCACAGTGAGACAATGGAATGGAACTGGGCTAGACAAAGACAAATCCATTATATTGTCTAGATACTCACATCCACATCAAGAGTTACTGTTTTCTCCTGCTTTCTTGAATAGCCTGGGAGGAGTGGTGGCAAATAACCAAAGCTTGACCACTGTGGTCGGTGAAAAACTGTGCTACCTAAACAGTACATAATGATCTCTCTGTCTGTCTTGTCCTTTTCTAGTTCCACTGCTGTCTTGGGGGCCCAGCTTCAATTTTAGCATCTGGTATGTTGAACTCAGTGGCATTGATGATCCGGACGTGGTACAGCCCTGCCTCAATTGGTATAGCAAGGTAGGCCTGTGTACGAAATGGCTGCAGAATTGATATGCGGGATTGGGAGAAAGAAAGTTCACTTTATGCGCCAACTAGAATTTTGCTTAACAGATAAATTTCACAGCCAGTTCTGTAAGTCAGTTACTGCATGACATCTTCAGCAGTTTTTTAAAAAATATATTTACAGAGTTAATAATTTGACATGGTTCTTGAGGTTTGGCTGAGTGCCTGTGAATTTGTAGAATGTGAAGTGCTTTTGAAAAATTAGTCGCATCCTTTGAGAAGTACATATGTTTCTTAATGGAAGTACATACATTTTTGTAAAAGGTCATGTTTATAACTTGTTTTGGTTGCAAATGTGTTAGTATCTTATTTCATATTATACAATTGTAAACCTAGTTTGATCTGTTAGTGGTAAAAAGATCTTGGACATAATCCAAGATCATGTGAGTGAATGTCCAGTTGCACAGTGGAACCTTCTTACTTTCCACCTTCCCTCTCCATAGCTTTATGCACCTCCTGCTAACCAGCTCCAGAAGATGTCTTAATCCTCTGGAGCAGATTTGGATGGCTTGGAAGAAGGAACAGTTTTCCTTCCTTTTCATTCTACTGGTAGAAGCAGTGTCATCAGACAAAAAAGAGAATTGAATTTTGTCTTTTGAGTAGTGATTTTGTAGGAGGTGTCTAATTGCAGTCTTGGAAGAGCTTTGCTGTTGCCAGTCAGTGTAGGAGCACTGAGTGGATGAACCTGTGGTCTGACTTGACATAAAGGAGCCTCAAATGTTTCTGTAGATTGTTAGTAGAAATATTTACGGTTTTGGGTGAGTATCAGTCAGTCTGACAATATAAGCATTGTAATGGTTAATGTTTGAAATTTTAAAAGTACAGATGAGACAATAATATACAACCATTTGATTTCTCTGGGTATAAGACAGTACAGTTACAGAGAGCTGTTGTTTGCTTTAAAGAGCTTTCATGTTGCCATGGCTAGAGTGTGTTGTATGTGGTACAAGAAGATCAGAACTCAGTTCCTCACAGAGCAGTTATGAGGATGAAATTGATTAGATCCACATATACCAACCTGAATTCTTTGGGGGAAAAGGAGAATAGAGTTTACACATGTAAAGATACATTGAGCATTGCCTTGTGGCTCTGTTAATGTTCTTCTGCCCACACCTCAAAGAGTTAGGTCATCCTGCAATCCAAAACCAAGGGAAATTTATTCAACAGTGTTTGAGCAGGAGAGCTACAGTGCTGTTCTCACAGGTTTTCTTGTGTTCCAGTAGTACCGTGAACAGGAAGCCATTCGGCTCTGCCTGAAGCACTTTCGCCAGCACAACTACACGGAGGCATTTGAATCCCTGCAGAAAAAGACCAAGATTGCGCTGGAACACCCGATGCTGACAGACCTTCATGACAAGTTAGTCCTGAAGGGAGACTTCAATGCCTGTGAAGAGTTGATAGAAAAAGCTGTGAACGGTAAGAGCAGTGACGGGGCCAAGATGGTGGTGTTTATGGTCTCTGGGCAGCTGGTGAATGAATGCATTGTGGCTCTGGATGGACTTTTGGGGGTTCTCTGTAACTGTTTTGATTATTTGCCAGTGAAATGGAACCTCCTTCTTGTCGGACTGATAGTACAGACTTTATTTCTGTTATTGGCAGTGTTGCCTCCTTTGCACTTTGAAAGGCAGCCAGCCCCAAACAGATGTTTAGAATGGAAGTCTTCGTGTTAACATTCTGTCACTTCCCTCAGGGGCATATTCCCTAATGCTGCTGTAGGACCACTTGTCTGTAATCTTAGAGCCTGGCTGAGGTCATGTTTGTTGCCTCAGAAGCAGTCATGTGTAGATGGAGGTTCTGAGAGTTGAGCTTACCATGCTGCACCTGAAAGAGGCAGAAAAGTCTGAAAGTGGTCTTGGAGGCAAACACAGAGAACCAGGAGTAGAGCTTGGAAAAGTTACTTTTGTGAACCACAGCTCCCAGAATCCCTAGCCAGCATGCAGTTATGTGTCCTATGAGTTGAAAGGAGAATGACCATGGATTGTTAGCCAGGAGTGAAAGAGTGGGAGGAAGAAGGTGGCCAGAGGCTACAGCTTTGCTCTAGACCTCTCTTCCTCCCCCAGGGGACTGTCAGAACTTCAAGCGGTAATAAGAACTTAGCTTCTGTCTGGCGACTTCTGATGTGATAAATGTAATGGGTAGCCACATTTATAGAATTCCTGTGCAAGGGAATGTTAGATGAGATTACTAAGCTTTCAGAATGCCTTCTGAACAACTGGATTTATTCCCATAGGCCTGAGAACATTTTGTCTTTGGGAAATGGTTGGTTTCCCAGTACAAATACCTCTGAGGAACCTGATTATTTTCTTCCAGGTTTGATTATTTGTTGACTAAGGGGAGGGAGAGTATGCTGGGGCAGTTGAAACATTGACTTGGAACAAACTGTTTGTATGCATGGTACTGGAATAAGAATACCTTTAGGCCTTTACCATCGCTATTGTATAACATGCTGTGAGGGCAGTGCACCAACAGCCTTCCTTATAAAGTGTAAGACAGTGTTAGTATATACAGTCTTTATGCACAGTCTTATGCCATATATAATGTGCTACACTAAAGCCATAGTGGGATGCATAGTTTTTTGTGTTCACCCTCCCTGGAGAATCAGTTCCTGAAAGTGTGTGAACCAGCCCGTTGTCTTCCGCAGCGGTAGATCTTATTGACTGTAGGACCTTCACTTTCACAAGGGATAAGGAAAAACAACCTCCACGAAAGTGAAAAAACTGCGAATAACTGTGGGCCCCCACCCACACCATCGAGAAGGTCGCAGGAGAGAACCAAGAAGGAAGAGAACTTCCCTGCTTGGCTTTCTTGTGGCTGCCACCCGCACAATCGGGTGAGTGGAGGGGCACAGGAGAAAGCCAAGCAGAGAAACAACTTCCCTGCTTGGCTTTCTCCTGGTTCCCAACCCTGCTGTGGGGTGAGTGCGGGGACGCAGGAGAAAGCTAAGGAGGGAAACAACCTCCCTGCTTGGTTTTCTCCTGGCTCCTACCTGCACGGTCAGTTGGGGCACAGGAGAAATCAAATGAGGAAGGCGCTCTTTCCCCGCTGGCTCTCTCCTGTGCCCCTTCTCTCACCTTCTGCTGCCTGCTGAGAGTGCGTCTGTACCAGCAACAGTGGCTGAAGGAGCGCGAGGAAGGGTCGATTGCCCTCCCTGTGCCCAGTCCAGGGAATGGGAGGGGGAGAAGGGGAGCAAGTGAGCACCTCGCGAATAATCAAATTCACGAAAGTGAAACCTGCAAATGTGGAGGGAGAACTGTATTTTGTATTATTAAAGTTTCCTCTCGTCACAGAAACGTAGGGGAAAATCTTCCATCATTTGTACTGCGTACTCTAATTTAGCAGTTAAAAATGGGACACATCCCATCCCTAATTGGACTGAAAGTCATGTGGCCATCTAGCTGTTGGACTCCAAGTCCCAGTAACCCTAACTAATTATGAGAAATGCTGTGAGTTGCAGTCCAACAGCATGTAGAGGGCCAAATAATTCCTACCCCTACTTTGTATGCAGTGTTCCTAAGTATGAGGATTCTACTTCTGTGCCCACTGATGCAATGGATGTGGGTAATCTTTATCTATTTGTCTTACCAACCAGCAAGTAAATACAGTATTTAACTTGATGGGTCCACACAACCATAGCTTGGTCTTGTGGCCTTTCTAAAGTTGAGGACTGTATCAAGTAATGGCCCCCCCCCCAAACTTCCTATTTTTGCTCGTTTAGGAATATTGAGTTTTTCCCCTTACGTTGCATGTAGAGTGAGGCTTAGAGGCGAGAGGTGGGCGCTTGCCTCAGAATGTACTCAGAGTGAACTCCAGTCAAAGAAGTGTTTGTCACAGTCTGGGATGAGGCCCAGGAATCCTTTTTTCCACAGGTGTATCCTTCAACTGTCTTGAGCTAAACTCAGAACAAATAATGAGGTAGCTTTTTCCAACTGGCAAAAGCTTGGGCAGCTCATACATAAAACACCTTCTTCTGGTCAAATGTTTCCTTGAAAATCTGACTGAGATGACCAAGTACCAGTTTTCACATACTTCCTCTGCCAGAAAACATCTCAAATGGCTTAGGCTTGTATTTCCTTGGTTTAATTGGCCAAATGTAACATAGAAGTGAAGCTCTCTGGAATATTAAACCACTTGTCATGTAATTTTGCTGGCATTGCATTTGTACTTAGGAATACTAGATTGTAATGTGTCATAGTATTGTTTTACCTGCTCTTGTAGGGACAAGAGCAGGTAAAGGGGGAAAAGAAAGAGAAGGACCCTAGGACTAAATCCGACCTGTACCAAGGAGCAATTCTTTGTTTTGGTTTTGTTCAAGTACGGCAGACATCTCTTTTGCTTTCATTAGCAGATAAAGTCTTTTTCAGTTCCTCTTGGCTCTCCGCCACTCATTCCCCTTGCCACCACCCCATTTCTTCTGAAATTCTCAGAAAAAGTGTAAATGGAAGCTAAGGCAGCTGCCGGATTTCCTCTTGGAAATAAAAAAGGTTTCCTTGAATCTCAGCTGTTTCAGAGCTTTGGCTTAAATAGCTTATATTTTGATTCATTCCTGGAGTTTCCAGGCAGGCTATATGCTCTCTGACAAGAAAGTTCATTCTCATACATTAGAAATAATGACTGTAGAGTTACTTTAATAATGGTATTTGAAATGTCTCCAAAATACAAGCTTCATTTTGTCTCCAAAACACGGTTCCAAAAGATTTCCTTGGCTAACCATATGAAAATCTATATGTGTAAAATTAACAAACACCCCCACCTATCCATTCCTCTTTCCTATCCCTAAGGCCAACAGTGTTCTCCTACCCTGCCCCCCAGTGTCTCCATATCTGTTGCCAGTAACTGACTGGGGCCTGATTCTGATGTAATCCTTTCGTTTTTTCCAAGGAATGCGTATGGAAAACTAACATCTCAATGACCAGTTGCCTGGATTTTCCAGGAAAGATCAGTCAGCATGACTGAGCAGGAAGGTAATATCCTGCTTGTGGGTATTTTTCCTGTAAAGGCAAAATTAGTTTTCTCTCTGATGTGTTGTTTCTTATGTGTGGAATTGCTTGCTTCTCAGTTGGTGCTGGTTGTGGAGAAATAAAGAATTGGTCACTTTTCAGAGAGCTTGGATGTTTGTGGATGCAGGTGTAGGCATTCAGAATGTGCCTTGAACTTAATTATTCCACAGTCAAGCTACTTGTTTCCAAGTTCTGGTCACTGCTATGGCTTGTTGTCTCCAATGTGTCTATATATGTTTTGCTGTTTATACTGCTTTGAAAGCAGTACCCCAAATGGTACCCTATCAATACTTTAAATAGGAGGGGTAGCAAGTTCTACCAACTTCTCTAGGATCTTCCACTTGCTGGCTTGACTGTTCAGCAGGTAAAAGTATCAAAATGAAAATGCTGAAGCATTGCACCAGTTGTCCCTGTCCATTTTAAGGGAAAACCCCATGTTTCATCTTCTCTCAGCCACTCGAGAATGTTAGGGTGGTTGGGTGCTCTAAGGATAGGTTTACTGAACCATTATTGAAGTTGTTGAAGCATGGGCCAAGTTGGAGAGGAGATGAGGAGAGGTAGAGCAGCAAGATAGTCAGAGTATATGACATTATTCATGGAGCTGAGGTAGTATACGTCTCATGTGTATACACATATTCACTCATTGTGAATTGAGGGCATGAGCCAAGTCGGAACGGTCTTGTTAGTTTAGTTTTGAGGTATACCTCAGTTAACAAAGTCAGCGCATTGGTGGGCTCTACTTCTCTAACAGAAACTTTGGTACCAAAGGCAGGAATGACATGGAAAGAATAGGGATAGCTCACTACACTAGGAAGGAGAAGAGCAGGTCAACATGTTTCAGCAAATGCTTTATTCAAAACTTAACATCTTTGCATCTGTGAAATGAATCGATCAGGTCAGGTAAGCTTTGAAAGTCTAGAGGCCACTTTTCTTATGATTTCTCTTTTGTTGGCAAAACTTACAGAACTGTCCTTTTCTAAACGTGTTGGCATGGCTGATGAGGCAGAGTTATCTGCTCTCCTTGTATGTTTTGTTGTTCAGACATGCTCAGAAAGGGATTCTGGGGACAGCTGTCGTTTGTCTTGCCTGTTGTGGGCTGGCACGTAACCTACTGTAGGATCAGCTAGAAGAGAATGCCATTTTTTCCCAGCTCAAACTTTATTCCAGTGGCTCTTCAGCTAGGGTTGGCGGAGCCCTCATGGGGGTCCATGTAGGACTGCCAGTCGTCCTAGAAAATGGGGGAAATTTCTGATTTAAGAGATTGAAAAATGTCCTGACTGGTTGATGCAATATGTCCTGGATTCCACAAAGGCTATAGTGGCAGTGGTGATGACAGCAGCAAAGATGTACTGGCAGGTGTCCCATCCTGGGCTGGTGGCTCTGGGCACTACTGCGCAGGTGCACCAGAGAGCCCAGAAGGCAGAAAGGTGAGGGCAGAGCCCGGAAGGCAAGGGAAGATGTTCAGCCCTGGCTTTGTGCAGTGAGTGTTGCAATGCTGCTTGAAACCAGGTTCAGGCAGTGCAGCCGAGCTTTGCTTTCACGCAGCCACGAGAATGGAACGGAGTCCCTTTACTCTTGTGCGTGCTGGGAAGCAAAGAGGTGAGGGTCTCAGTGATTCTTTGGGGGAAAATGCGAAAGAAACACCGTTGCCCTCCGAAGGAGCACTGACAGAGTAGAGAGGAATGTACTTTCAAAAGAACCTTGTCTACTCTCTTGGTACTGCTTCAGAGGGAAACAGCATTTCTTTCATGCTTTCCCTCAAAGTAGCACCAACACCCTTACTGCCTTGGGGGAAAATGGAAGAGAAACACTATTTCCCCAAAGAAGCACTGAGAGAGTAGAGAGAGGATATGTCCTTCTTTTAGAAGAACCTACGCTCTCTACTCTCTTGGTGCTCCTTCAGAGGGAAACACATTTCTTTCTCACTTTTCCCCTAAAGCTGCATTGAGACCCTTTCTTTCCAGGTGCTGTTTTCAGGGAAGGGGCAAAAGAAATTACTCTTTAGGCCAGTCTCCTGTTCATAACATTCTCTTAAGAAATTTCAGTTTATTCTGCTCCTCTGGCACTCAAAGGATCTCAGCATGCTACTTCACAAACCATCAACTAGCCTCCATTCCTTTGCATAAGGGAATGAGGGGTGAGAGTGAGCAACTGATGAACAACTTTAAACAAATATTTGAATATTTATATAAATATTTGAATATTTAAACCTAAATTTAAATATTCAAATCGTGAATTACATCTTGGGGTCCTGGCAACATATTATATTTACAAGGGGTCCCCAGTAAAGAAAAGGTTAAGAACCACTGCTTATTGTATTGTTTATGGCAAACGTGCTGCTGCAACACCAGAACCCTGTGTTTCTCTACTCCTTCTTTTCCATGTACCCAACGCTGATGCTACTAAAATACTTCCAGATAGACAGAGAATGAGGAGGAAAAGGAGGGCTGTGGGAGCATAAGAGACTTTGTAAAAGGAACTTCGCTGTCAGAGGTTTTGTTAAGTTAGGTACGTCTGTATTTTAAGCAGACAAGAAAATGAATAGGGATAAAGTTTGAATATGCAATTAATGGCTGAAACGGTAGGAAGGTTTTGCATTGTTAATAACAGTTAGGTTTGGAAGTTCGCTGCTGTTTGAGGATATGTGATCTGTTAAAATGGTTCACCATAAGCAAAGCAAGTTTTTTCCACTATATGGAGTGTGCACAGTAGTTGCAGCCACCAAGCTTGGATGATAGGGAGTGGTCAAGAGTGTGAGAGTTGTCCTGCACAAGGAAGAAGCATTCCAACTGTTGTTTCACTTGGGGTCCGGGAAATCAGGTGGTGGAATGCCAATTCTGGTGGTGACTACTGTGTCTGTTTGGCAGTTTGGGATATCTCTCACGGAAAATCCTACTTGTACCAAAAACTTTCTGGAAGAAATTCATTTACCATTACAGTGGGCCCTTGGTAGTCACCAGGGTTTGGTTCCAGGACCTTCTGTTGGTATTAACATTCGTGAATGCTCAAGTCCTGTTTATGTGCAATGATGTGGTAATATTTTCAGGGCACAGTTGGTTGAATCAGTGGATACAGAATACAGGGATATGGAAGGCTGACTATGTAGCATTGCTGTTTTGGTGATTTGAAGTAATAGCAAGGAGATATGCGTGGAGTATGCTCCCCCTTCACTTTTATGCAGCCACCTCTCTGGCAAGTGGAATTTCAGTAGGCCTTATGCTATGCAGTATGTATGTTCACAGTCATAAAGACTTGGAAGTCTTTTGAACTGTTGAATGCCATTATACTTAAGAAGCTGGATTCTGGGCCCACACAATTTTAGTTTCTGCACTGCCAGATAATACTGATTTATTTAATTAGTATCCTGCCTTTCTCTCAACATGGGATCCAAGGGCAGTGTACAATCTTTAAAAAATGATACATCTGAGAGCCTTATGGTATTTATGTTTGTTTATATTTATTTTAATTACAGTATTTATTAATTATGTTTTATTTAATTAACTGATACTCCACCTTTCTCCCATGACAAGACCAAAGGTGTCTTTATGGGAGCAGCTGTGGCTATCCTTTTCATTAGATGGCTTGGCCTATGCAAGGGCATTTCTCACCATAACTGTTAATCAAGGAACACAGAGCTAGAGGGAACATCTTGCTGAAGTTCCTGATGGTTCTGTGTGAAAAGGTTACAAAAATGAACAGTAAAGACTCAAGATTGCAAATCGAAAAGTCTCAGCAAAAAAAGGAAAAAGGATTGAGGAGGAGTAGAGTTAAAAAACAAAAACAAAAGCCCTCAGCTGATAGTTCTCAGAAAGTTTAGTAGCTACTGGAGCCAGGTCTAAACATGGAAGGAGACCAAAATTATGAATGTACCAATAACTTGGGAGGGACATTCAGTTGGGTTGTATCTAGGAATGATGTCAACCATGCCTATCCTAGGGGTTTTTTGTCTTGTGATTACCTCTTTCTCCACAGCTGCCTTCTCTTAGTCCTAGATTCCCAGTTCTGTATCTGGATTTGTCAGCCTTTACAAGGTGGGACTGCCCCCTAAACATGACGTTAGGAGTACAAGCCTCAGAGTGTGGTTCCAACTCTCTGAGCCCTCCAAACATCTAATTCTCACACCGCATGTGTAAAGTTTGTAAAAGGTTGCACTGAATGTTGAAATGCTTGATTAGTAGCCTCTGATGATTCACATTTTCCCCCCTAATAAACAACAAAGTGAATTTCCTTGGAATTGTAATGCATATACTGCTTCTAGAAAAGATGTGTTATTCAAGTCCTGTTTGTGACTCCATTTGTACACATCAGCGAGATGGAAATTCTGTAGAACTCTGGCATACAGTACGCATGTTAGCCTTCTGCTTCATGTTGTCTTGATCATTTGTGCTGAACACAGCAGGGGCTAAACAAATCATAGAGCTTCCATCCGTGATTTGTTTATCATAAAACTTGGTGGTCTGGCTAGCTTCTTCTCCAACAAGCCAGTGACAGAACCGATAGTCTGATATTTATTGGAGTTCCTACAAGCCAGATTGTCAGGCTTGGAGTTCATGGAAGACAAATCACAGGGAAAAGGTCCATGAATTATCCAGCCATCCTTGTTTGCGGCAGGAACAATGGTACAATATCCACCAGCATACTATTATGTCCTCCCCCACAAAGCATCTCTGCACAATTTTGGCTTGCACTTGCGCTTGAACACATCCTATGGCTATCATGTAAAATGCTGCAGAAAAACAACATGTGGTTTTAGGATATAGCTTACTTTCCTGAAACTGTGAAAAGGAGCAAGGATATTTCTGGAGTGTGTCCCCTGTTTTCCCTATTGTGTGTTTAGAGGGCATACCATAATGTAAAGGTGGAAAGTGGTGTTTGTGTGCCTTCAGGTTGCCTATTGACTTATGCTGACCCCATAAATTTCATAGGGTTTCCTTGGGCAAGAAATGCTCAGAGGTGATTTGCCAGTTCCCTTCTCTGAAATATAGCCAACAGCACCTGGTATTACTTGGTAGTCTCCCAATCAAGTGCTAACCAGCCCTGGCCCTGCTTAGCTTCCAAGATCTCGTGCCTTTAGGATATTTAGGCCATTTCCTGGGAGATGTTAGGCATCAAAAAATCCCACTCTGACCTGTGGCATGGTCAGTTTTTTCAGAAGAAGAATTTACTATTAATCCCAGTAAGTTGGATTATGTACTGGAAGCTGAGAGACAACTGTCCAACCCCATGTTTTACAGAATCCTATTTATAGATTCTGGTGATGAACATCAGAAGGACATATGGAAATGATCAGAGAATTTCCCATAGATGTACAGAACCAAATCTGAATGGGCATACCCCAGGAGCCACAACTAGGCAACATATTTACATTGAAAAATACATAAATCAAGCAACCCAGGAAGGCCCCTTGTCTCAAGCATTAGAACCCTCTCTGTTTGGGCAACTGGATATATGGATTAAATTCTCAGATCATATCCCAGTGGTATTCTGAACTATGTGAAATAGCTTAGAATACTGTATTCAGCATTGGTTAGACCTCATTTGGAATACTGTGTCCAGTTCTGGGCACCTCAATTCAAGAAGGATATCGACAAGCTGGAGCACTTCCAGAGGAGGGTGACCAAAATGGTGGAGGGTCTGGAAGCCATGCCCTATGAGGAGTGACTTAGGGAGCTGGGTATATTTAGTCTGCAGAAGAGAAGGTTAAGAGGGGACATGATAACCATGTTTAAATATTTGAAGGGATGCCATGTAGAGGAGGGAGTGGGCTTGTTTTCCACTGCTCCAGAGATTAGGACAAGGAGTAATGGATTCAAGCCGTGGGAAAGGAGATTCCACCTGAACCTCAGGAAGAACTTCTTGATGGCCAGAGCTGTTTGGCAGTGGAATATGCTGCCTCAGAGTGTATTGGAGTCTCCTTCTTTGGAGGTTTTTAAGCAGAGGCTAGAAGGCCATCTGTCGGGAATGCTTTGATGTGTGTTCCTGCATAGCAGGGGGTTGGACTGGATGACCCCTGTGGTCTCTTCCAACTGTATGATTTTATGATTCTAAGTATAGAACTGACTTCAGGAGGAAAATAAGACTATGCATAGCCTCCCAGAGAACACTGTCCTAGCCAGTATGGCTGTGGAATCACTGTACATGAGCATTCTACGCAAGAGTAGACTATAAATCATCAAGAATGACATTCTGAATGGGCTATAGCACCCCTAGCCACCAAACTCTATTACACTGTAGTCATTATAACTTACTTCACTTTTGTGAATAACATGTACCTTCAAATAAATTGCACATCTGTGTTCACTTGTGTGGCACTACAGTGTGGGTGACTGGGAACAAAATTTCATCAGCTCATCATCCAGAAACTTCTTTTCTCCTTGAGAAATATTGATGACATCTTTATCATATGGTTTTAAGGCAAGTAATCACTTGAGAAGTTTCACCAAGTTCTAAAAACTTCCACTGTGCTGTCAGCCTGAGCCTGGAACAATTTGCACAACTAGTTCACTTTCTTGACACTATTGTACAGTTGTACTGTAGACTCCTAAGCACCATATTACAGTTGACCCTCCACATTCGCTAGAGTTAGGAGTGGAGGACCCTCGCAAAAGTGGAATAATCGCAAATATCAAAATTCATATCTGTGGGACACGTAAAATGGATGCAACTAGAGAGACTAGACCCTGGGACAAACTTAGCTTCCAAATTTTCCACATCTACTTTGACAGCAATATTACAGGTCTTAATAAGATCACCCACAACATTGAAAGTGCATTAACTTGTTCATTCTCCAAGGTGAAATACACCATTTTCTCTCAGCAATGCCCCTCTGTATTCTACATTGAACAAACGTACTGTCCCTATGCCAGAGGATAAATGGACACAAATTTGATATTACAAATGGCGGTACCCCCAAAGTAGTGGCACACTTCTTAATCTTCCTGTCAGTGACTTTCAAGTAGTAATTCTGGAACAAAGAAATTTGAAGGCAAAATTGCAAAGAGAAGAACTTGAATTGAGATATATTCACAAATTGCAGTCCATCAGTAGAGAGGTATAAGCACAGGTAATGGTTTCATGGTGTGCTCTGTGTGTGTGTGTGTGTGTGTGTGTGTGTGTGTGTGTGTCTTCACGGTTAATCATGTAAAGACAGCCAGCAATGGTGTGATGGTTTGAGTATTGGACCAGGACTCTGGGAGATCAGAATTCAAATCTCTGATAGACCATGGAAACCCACTAGGTGGCTTTGGGCAAGTCATGCATTCTCAGCCTCAGAAGAAGGCCATGGCAGACCCCATCTGAGCAAATGTTGCTAAGAAAACCCTCTGGTCAGAAACAACTTGAAACAACATACAGCAAACAACATACAGCAAAACACATGTGGCAGGGAATTTCTTTACGGTGAAGTTTCTGACTTCAAGGGAAGTGACTCTGGGGTAACAACTCTTACACAACCTTTTGAAGATTTATAGCAATAATTACAATTTGTGTCCTTATGAATCCCTTTCTCTCTCATTCCGTCCCCATAACCAGGTAACTGCTGTTTTCCTGTGGCTTTAGTATTAAACTGTGTCACATGTCTGAGGAAGTGGATTGACATCCTGATGCAGAATTAAATCAGTTATGCTTTAAAAGGAAGCTCCTAGATTTCCTTTGTTCTGTTCTGCTTTCATTTGAAATCATTGTGTCATTTTGAATAACTGACAAGTCTAATCTAACGCAGACCAGCTCCTGAGCATGGGCTATGCATTGCATGGTTGACTCATCTGCTTGGGTGGTTTCGGCTATCTTGGCAAACAGTACAAGGAATGCAGAAAGCAACAGGGATGTTTTTTGCAAGATTCAGTTAAGTCTCCCCTTTCTTCTTTGCCTCCCTGTTGTACCCTTCTAGTGTTACCTCGCTGGTGGTTCAACTCTCAAAACAGGTGTTTATTGGTTTGTCACACAAGGAGAATGAAAGTAGCTTTGCTGCCAAGAGAGAGATGCTTCTGGGAAGAAGGCTGGAAGAACTCCAGACCAGCATCCCATACAAGAGAAGTGGGGTTAGACACAGCGGGGGTGGTGACAGTGATTATGTGTGGCATACGTCGTCATGGAATTTGTTTTGTGCAATTTCAGTTAAATTAAACAGTCTGTCTTTGAAGCTTTATCTTCTAAGTGAGTAGAAGATTCAGCTTAACAGAGACAAGTTGCAGAAGCATACAGTTGACGATCTTCTGTACTGTTAGTGACAAAGAGCAGTGGCTTCTTTGGCTTTCCCCTTCACTCCTGTTCTGCTTCCCCATGCAGTGGAAGGAAATAAAAATTCTCTTACTTCCCATGCATCTTCTTTTATTTCCTACTGTTAATTCCTTTTTACTACATCCTTAGTGGTTTTAGAGTGCTACATTTAGGTGAGGACTGCAATCCAGACCATCCTGAATAAATACTGTAGAATGCTTTCCTTTTTATATATCCCTCCTTTTAACATACCACATTAAAATAAGAGTTGAAGAGTAATATGCTTACAAAAAGGGGGGGGGGGTACAAAATCTGTAGCTAATGAAACTTCTGTATTAGGTAAGCCTTCAAGATGGTGTATGAATGATGATTGTAGGAACATGAGGATGTGGAGTGGCTTGATAACTTCATTCCAAAGATTTGGGTCATACAGGGCATTCCTTCAGCATTACTTGAGACTTGTTCTGATCCATTGTTTGGATTCCACTTCCCCAAGAGCATTAAGAAACCTGTGTGTGTGTTTTAAAGCTTTTGATCTATCCGTGCACCTGGAACTGTTCCTCTGGTGGGGGTGCGGGCTGGAATGAGAGACATTCTAAAATCTCGCAAATTCACTACCTCATGTTTAGAGATACAATAACTGAAATCTACTTTTAGACTATGAGAGATACCCAAAGAGGCTTTCCATGGAACTGGTTGAGGCTCTTCTTCCTTGGACAAAAATCTTTCTGCTCTCTTTTTCTTTGCTTGGGTCCACAGTAAACCGTGCTACTTCTTTCTTCCCTCTGACAACGGTACACGATTCTTGATGTCAACCTTAATTGGTGGTGATTTCACTTCCAACAAAAATGGGGGAGAAATTGTTGCATAATTTTTCACATGCTGAATTCTCAGCCTGCGAATTTGGCCTGGAAGATGTTTTGCAGTACTCTTCTATTTCCATCCCTTACCCACTGGAAGGCAACCAGTTTAGTGAAAAGACATCACCTGCCCCAGGGATCTTGTTGTCTCAGGATGCATCCAGCATATACAGACATTGCAAGAACCTGCCCTGATATTCAACAGATAACCTTGTGTCCTTCAGTCTGACCCCGGAAAGGTTGCTGAGTATTTTCTCTTGATGTGGTTTTAGTCTTGTTATATGTCAGGTCTTGGTAATTGTGGAGAGGGACGGGGTCATTTTTCACCCACACCTCCCATTGGGGATGCACAGATACTCCTGATGTGCAGTTTTGTTTTGGACTAATTTTGGTGCTTTTTTGGGCATGTCCTTGTAGGATTTATAGGCCCAAAACCTATCATGTTTAACAGTAGTTTTGAAGTGTTTCTGGCTTCACCCCCCATTCTTTTGTAATGCCATACAAATAGTTTTTCATAATTCTGTCCAGTAATTTTTTTAAAAAAATATTGCCAACTCATTTGTCTTACTTTCTGTGGCTTTAATTTAGAAGTATTGTCATGTTATTGTTATGTTTCTGTTTTTTAAAAGCATTATATTGAAACAGGTTTCTTTTTTCAAGAAAAAGGAGTGGGTGTGCATTTCTTTGACCAGCTAACCTTGTGTATGTTTGTGTTTTTTGTTTTAACAGATGGTTTGTTCAACCAGTATATCAGTCAACAGGAGTACAAACCACGATGGGGACAGATAATTCCCAAAAGCACCAAAGGTGAGACTAAAGTCAGCTTATCAGTTTAGAGTGATGTGATCTGCAGTAGATTATATGTGATGGTGTTCTGGGAACTCAAGTTGGTATAGAAAGTGGCATCCAGAATCTTGTCAGGATTGGCTGTTGGGATGTAATGCAGTCCGTGAGATCAGCTGTGTGCTACCAGTCCCAGCTCAAGGTGTGTTATGACCTTGAAAATTGTAAAATGGCTTGGAGCTATAGATATATCTCCACCCATATCTGTTGCAGGTAGGCCTTACTGTAAGTGTTGCCATTGCATGTTGTCTAAATTTGCAGAAGCTCAATGCACAGTTTTGTTTCGTGATGCTGTGGCTCCAGCATGGAGTGGGCAACTTATGCTTCTTCAGATAACATTGAGCTTACTCTTAGCACATGCCTACGGCTGTTGGGAGTTATGGTCCAACAGTCTGTGGACGGCTGCAAGGAGCCCACTCCTGCTCCAGACAGTAAGCCCTGCTCACTCATTCTTTTCTTTTTATGGCTATTTCTGCATACTTCATATTAGGATAGCCATACTTTTGTTTCCTTATCAGAATAAATTGTCCTTGGTGTATGCCACTTGATTGCTGTTAGCCATCTCAGCTAATCATGTTTAATAATCAGGATTCTTTCTCTTTTCTTGAACTGAAACAAGGTGATGGCGAGGACAGCAGGCCTGGAATGAGAGGTGGTCATCAAATGGTCATTGATGTTCAGACAGGTGAGCACTCTTCCTTCCTTTCTATTTATTAATTTTTTTTGTTCAAATGACTTTTGTATCTGCTTTTGTAACATTCATATTTTTGGGGGTAATTATTATGAGTTTCAGTTCAGCCTTATGAGAAACATGGGCAAGACCCTAGCAGAAGGACCATTGCTAAATATGGGGATCGGGCTAATGAATCCAGGACTGCTTAGATTGATAGAACATAAAATATATTTATTTGATTAAAATTTTTGAACAAGAAAGCTTTCCTAAATTCCTCTGAAAGTAAATATGCACCAAAGAAGCATTTAATACACTTTTAAAAAGTTTTTGTTTAAACAGAAACATAGGATATGGCTTAAAACTAAAAAGATGTATAAAACTAACAAAACATAGTACGTATACTGTTCTTATAAGTTTTTATTTTGAAGCTGGAGTCAGAGTCAGTACATTTCTACTGACTCAGCCCCAAATCCCTTATTACTGTGACTTCACAGCCCTAGGGGAGGATGTCCCACAAGTTGGGCAGTGCAGCTAAGAGGGTTCCTCAGAGTTCTTAGAAAGTCTCTTGGAAACTCCCATGCAAATCTTTGTTGTCAAAAATGTCCAGCTTTTCCAGTGTCGTGCAGTTGGTCTAATATTTGCTAATCTGGTTCTTTCTGTCTGTTCATCTCTCTGTTCCTCGTTGCCCTTTGGACCTCTTATGTTTTTACTTGCCTCTGCCCTTTGCTTTCCTGACTTGTCCAGTCTGTTCCAACCTTCTTGTCTAGTGACCCATTCAGGAGAATTGGAATGGCATCCATCTGTTTGTAGCATAGAGCGTCATAAACTTGGCTGCAGGATTTCCTGGAGTTCTTTAGGCTTTCATTCTAGGATGTACTGTGTTATTGGGCTTCATTCCTGGAACTTGCTCTGGGGAGGCAGACTCTATTAGCATCCGGAGCAGCCATAGTTTGGGCTCAGTGTGTGATTGCTTATTTTTAACCGGATACATCAGTTGCCCTGAAAGTCAGAAAAGGCTTGCTGTTTTCCTCTGAGGTTTTGAAGTTACCACAGCCAGAGACATGAGGTCATCTTGTGAGGGCCAGTGTTCGTTATGGGCCAACACAGAGTTCTCTTGGAGTGGCTCAGTGGATGGGTTTTGCTTCACATTTGGGACCTGATTATTGGGAGGAAATCTTCTCCCTGGGTAGATTGACTAATAGTCTGGGTCTATTTTTTGCTTTCCATTACCTCAGCCATGATAAACATTTTTTTAAAAATTTAATCAGTTTACTTTGCTGCCTGTGTAAATGCATATTAATCTGAAATTCTGATTACCCAAAGACGTTTTGGTACCTCAGAACATCCATCTGGTTGTAATAAATTTTTCTACTGTCCCCGCTTTTCAGTGAATTTTCTGTTCCCTTGAGCCTATATTCAATTTTAATAGTAATTTTACTCCCAGTGTATTTTGGTCATCTGGACAGTTTTATAAACTGACCTTGAAGACTCTGAGCAGATAGTATAAATGAAAAAAAAAAGTAGAATGAAGTAGCAAACTAATTCTGCAATATAAACTGGTTGCCTTTAACCTCTTTTTCAAGACAATACACTTTCTGCCCAGACCTCTTACCTTAAGAGAAGTACCCGAAATATACTTTATTTTTATGTGAGCCATGTTTCCTTTCATTTAAATAATTGCCATCAAATAATCTGTGTATGTGAAAGCCAGTTTGATGTAGGGCTGTAAGTACTGGACCAGGTCTCTGGTAGACCAGGAATTAAATCTCTACTTGTCCATGGAAGCCCATTGGGTGAAGGTCGGCAAGTCGTACTCTCTCAGGCTCTGAGGAAACTAATGGCAAATCCCCTCGGAACAAATCTTGCTGAGAAGCCCTGTGAAATCTTAGCCCTATGGTCACCATAAGTCAGAAGGCCAACAACAACTACAACCACAGCAGCAGCAACAACTGTATATGTGCCTTCAAGTCACTTGCTGATTTAGGGTGACTCCATTAATTTCATCAGATTTTCTTAGGTAAGGGATAATCAGATGGCATTTGCCTCCCTCTGAAATATAACCTATAGCACTTGGTATTCCTTGGGGGTCCCCCATTGAAGTACTAATCCAGCTTGAGCCTACTGGGCTTCCAAGATCAGATAGGATCTGTTCTCTTCAGGGTAATTAGGCATAATTCCCCATTTCCCCTTATTGCTCTCCCATGTTTTGTTTCATTGTGAGATTGTAAATCTTCAGGCAGTGATTTTTTAAAATCATTTTCAGCACCCCTATATTATAGTCTTTTAATAATTTTGGTCTAAATCCATTATTAGACCCATTGAATCCATAAGAACTTGATAAGTCAACACTTACTTAAATTCCATTGATGCCCTGGATGTGCTACCAGTTGGATTTAGGTCTGTATTATGAAGTACTAGCAGTATTGCTGAAGAACTGGTAACACAGCTGAAAGGCACCCTCTAGTGGGTAGAAGATATTAATAGGATTTTGAGATCTTTGCAGTACTAAAACTTTGTTATTTAAGCATATGAAATGTTGCGGGAAATGTCATTCAGGTTTTCCTGATAACATTAATTTTGTGAAAGAGATAGCTTTTGGAATTCTACAACTTGCCCCAACAAATTATGCTTGTAGGTCCAAAACGTTAGGAGTCCGTGTTCAGTATCAGAGGCCCAGAAAAATTAGGCTGTGTGCTCTCCCCTGAAAGTGGCTGAATTTAAGGACATCTGAGTGAAAGCTCTCCATTTGGCACTCAGTTGGGGTTTGTGTTCTGCTATGTAAGATAAGTTTTCTTCGTTGTGATGGTCAAACATGTCCCAGTTAACAGTTTGTGAATTTGTTTTTCCTCTTTGAATAATAATGTAATATTAGAACCAGCATAGTAGAATGCTTTGAGGGTTAGACTATGACTCTGGAGACCAGAGTTCTGTTCCATGCTTGGCCATGGAAACCCACTGGGTGACCTTGTGTGACTCACACACTCTCAGCCCCAGAAAACCCAATGATAAGTTTGTCTTAGGGTCACCATAACTTGGAAACAACTTGAAGGCACACAATAACAAATTTGCTAAATATTCTTATTGCTCTACAACATATCAAAAATTCTGTGGGCAAGAGTATGGAGGCAATTGGTGAGGGCAGGAGACCTATAAATTGCTGACCAAGCTGAGTAACATCGCTTTCTAGTCAGCCCCTTGAAAACATATTTAAATATCCCAAAGCGGGGGAAAAAAACCCAAGCGTTGCTTGCCCTGACAGTTTAGTTCCAATAATTTGCTGTAGGCTATAATTGCAATAATCTGCAATAGTTGGTTGCCTTCATGTGCCCAGAACAACTGACTTTGGCACTTCACTTTGGTTGATCCATGGAGTGGGGCTATGGCCCTCCGAAAGTTTTGAGCTTCAAGCCCCCTTTAGTCCTAGGCAGCACAGCTAGTGGTAAAGTATTATGGATTTGCCACCCCAAACCATCTGGAGGGCCACAGTTGCCTTCCCCTTTTCTGTTGGATGAGACTTTCTTGGTCTGTGGAGCTTAACAAAGGCTTTCTCCATTTGCATCAAGCCAGTGGCCATTGCAATTATAACAAATACAGTGCATACCAGCAGCTGTGAGCAACATAAAAGCTTCCTAGTAGTAATACTCAAACAACCTCCCTTTTTTTGTCCTCCCTTTTCTGGAGAAAAAAAAATTCTGCCCAGTTCTGGATCTGCTGAGTGGATGGACTTCCTTCTTGCTCAATCAAGTTTGGAAGGGCCCTACTACTTTGTTAGGTTATTCATGGATGGCAACATACTTTTTTCCCCCTGTGTACTGCTGTTCTTCTCATTATGGGATAAATCTGAAAATCAGAGGCTGCCACAGGCTGAATGGGTGCAGTTCCGGCCCAGGGTCCCAGAGTCAGTAGGAGACTCCCATCACAGCTGAGATAGAACATTATGTGATTATTAAGCTATTAATAGCAAAATGGCCTGCGTGGGGATGAATCAGCACTTGGCTTATGTATCAGCTGCCTTACAGAGAACCCTGCTGCCAATTGATTACATGTCTGGTGGGCATCCATATTAACATTTTGCAGAGTACTTTAAAGAGCCAGCAGCCACCTTCGTAGAAATGCCAGATATGCAGCACTGCATGTTTTAACCCAACAGTGTGATGGAACTGATGGTACCTCCTGTCAGAGGATTGTTATGTAACCAGTGAACATAGCTGCAGTTAGCACTGCGGTAATGTGTTTTCATAACCAGAGGTCAGACCTTTGTCTCTGGCACCAAATAGGCACAAAACTTAAATATTAATCTGAATGTTTCTTCCTTTTTGCCTCCCCCACAGCTGCTAATCTGTTAATCAGGCCTTTTTCCAAATGCTTGCAGTTGCTTTTAGCATCACAATTTCTGTGTTAGAAAATTCCTTCTTTTGTAGATTGAAGAGTATCATCCCTTGCCTGGCTTTAGACGTGCTTCTGGGTGTAAATGAAGGCCTGATTTGTTTGGTCACCGAAACTGGTAGCATGTGTTGTTTGGTTCTTATATGCTGATCATTGACTGTGCTTATGTTTTATTTGCTGTGGGGTTTGGTGTCACTGTTAAGGGGAATGAATGGATTAACTCAAAGAGCATGCACTTTGTATGCAAAAGGTCCCAGCTTAAGGCTCCTAGAAGGGTTGTAACCCCCCCCCTTCCGAAACCCTGCAGAACTGCTGCCATGTTAGATTGTGGGGTAGGGGGGCAAAGTGCAGCCCACAAGCTGCCTACAATAGCCTGGATCCCAGTTTTCAGCCATTGAAGCCCCAACAGATTCCTCTAAAGCCCCTGAACTGCACATTTTTAAAAAATGGCTCAATTTCAGGCAGCTTTTATCTCCAAACCACACAGAAAGCACACCCCCCTTGAAAACACAGGAAAATACATCCCGGAAGCCATGACACTCTTTCCTGGTCACCGTTTTGGAGGGATTGTGGAAGAAAACAGGTATTTGTGTTTTCTGTGGGTGTGTGGCCTGTCGAAGGTCTGAGGGGCAATTGGTCCCTGGCCACCATGCAGTTGTCCACCCTTCATCCAGACAATATTAAGCTAGCTTGGCCAGTGGTCTGATTCAGTGGAAAGCAGCTACCTTTTTTTTACCATTTTTAAAAAATTGATATATTAAGATATACCACTTGGGAGTTGTGTTTTGAAATTAGAAGATAGGAAGTGATCACTAGCAAGGGATTTGGAATTCAGGTCTCTAAATACTTAATTCCCTCTCCTGATAGCTAACAAAAGCACGGAATTCTTGTTAAATGGCGTACAGTCTGACTCTCATGCTTGATCAAGACATCACACTGATTAGTCATCCCGTGGAAGCAATTTCTAGTGGTCTCTGAGTGATGTTTGTAGTGGGTATAAATGGGGAAAAAGAAGCAAACTTTGATACTGATGCCCAGTGTAGGATACCTCAGTTAACAAAGCCTCTGACAAAGAAGGTTCTTCCTCCAAAGCGTATTTCCACCTGCCCAGCTCCCCTTTTCTTCTTTGTCCTCTGTCTACCTGGAAGTTTTTTGAGCAGATTTGGTATTGAAAGGATAGTGAAAAGAGGACTAGAGAAACACAGACTTGTAGTGTTAGATTACAGTGGTGAGTCTAGAGTAAACTGCAATAAATTTTGAGCTGGGAAAGAGCAGGTTTCTACTCTAGCCAATCTTATTGTAGCCACATACGCCTGTGTAAAACAGGCAAGGTAAACTGCAGCTGTCTCCAGAATCCCTTATTGGGCGTGCATGAACAGCAGAACAAGGAGAAAAGGGAAGAACAGATAAGCTTGTCTCAGCATGTATCCCCAGCATATTAAAAAAGCATCTGTTCCCAAAATGGAAGCCATAAGTGGAGGCTGGTGAAAGAAAAAATCATCCCTGGATATAGTATGGAAAAGAGACTTCAATATTCCCACTGTGGCTATTTCCCCCCATTGCATCTCCCATTATTTTCCATGCTTCACAGAACTGTTTGTTCTTTTTATCCGATAGCATCATATTAAGTTTGTCCATTTCTGCTAAGTCATATAATTTTAACAACCATTCTTTGATATTTGGTTTGACTTTTGATTTCCAGTGTTGTGCTATTGTTAGGCAGGCAGCTGTTATGAGATACAATATAATTGTCTTCTGGTGCTTTGTAATTCTAAATATACATGATATGGGTTAAGATTATGTTATGCCCGGATCACCAACAACGTAAATTTAGGTTAAGCATAAATAAGTAGTTCCCGTTGTGTTCAAAGCTTTTTGGAAATGTTAATATTATAGAAGATTTAAGAAAAAAAAAGATATACCTCAAGGTATACGTACAGATAAAATTAAAGGATCTACTAGATTTTATTGTGTGGAGAGATAAGTTTATAAAAGACAAAGTATGTACGCTGAAGCAAGATAGGAGAAATAAGGAAGCACCCTAAACTTTTAGAGAAGGAAGTTAGAATAGGAAAAAGGAGAGAGATGTTTGATTAGTACCTAATCTTATCGTAGATGTAATAATTATAGAATTGTATCTGATGTTTTTAAGCTTCTAAATGTAACAAGTATGGATTTGATATTTGTAATGCTTTTGGATTTAGCAAAAATATTTTTTAAAAAAGGAAGACTTCAGGTGGTCTCTAAAAGGATCAAAATGTTTTTGTTTACTTATGCAAAGCTTAAATAAATGGTTGTTTCATTTCATATGAGCATATTGTTTAGTTTTGAACAAAAAAATTGCTGAAAACATGTTTAAATGTTCATCTTTTTTGTGGGGTTTGAACTTATCCCTATTCTTCTTCTGTTATTTCTGCCTCTGGCATCAAATTTTCTGTTAAAGAAGTAACATCCAGGAGCACGTCTGCTTTGTTAACTGAGGTATAAATGTACATTTTTTATTCGATCACCTTTGGGGCAAGGAAACATCTTGCTCTGTCACATTGAAATGGTTTGCTTACGGTTTATCATTAATTCTACAGCAGGAAGGCATTCATGGCTTATCAAATTTGTGGATGCTGTGTCCTTAAATTGCAAATGAAGGCCTGTCCTCAAACATTTATTATGTGCTTTTCCAATCTGGGGAGGAGTTTTTGTTTTAAGTGACTTAGGTTCTGAAACTTGTGATGCTCATGGTCGTGCAAAAGTAGGTGAGGCTGATTTTGCAGTTCCAGAAAACCCCTTCTCTGCAACTTAAAGGAAGATGGGTGGGGACAAGGTCATTTGTCATTTCTGGAAGCCATCAGAAACAGGAGTTGCACCCACACCCTCTCAGAAATCCCCACTGCCGCTAATTTTTTGGGCTTATGTTTTGCATTTTCTCATGGTAAATTCTGGATTTATCAAACTGGCTCTCCAAAGTTGCTCTTGTTGCTGTCGTGTGCCTTCAAGTCATTTCCAACTTATGTTGACCTTAAAGCAAACCCGTTATGGGTTTTTCTGAGGCTGAGAGTGGGTAATGCTCCCAAGGTCACCCAGTGGGTTTCCATGGCCGAGTGCGGAATCGAACCCAGGTCTCCAGATCATAGCCCAGTACTCAAACCTCTACATCATGCTGACTGTACCCTAGCTTAAAGGTATGTATGAGATGTGGTGGCTTGGAAAATGATAGAGACAGGATACCAGCTAAAGTGGAAGCTACAGAGAATATCAGTCTGTTTTCAAGATGCTCAGTTTGGAAAAGGACATGGCTGAACTACTTTCAGGATGGCCAGAGAGGGAGGGAAGGTGAGGATAAGCATGTTTTGGTTCCAGCTGTTAATAGACTGTTGTTCCACAAAACAGATCTGACAGGTGGATAGTAACCAGAGGCTGGTTTGTCTGGCTCTTGAGTGGGTCAAGACTTAGGCTGGCCATTCAAAATGCCTCTTTTCTGCTTGAGGTTTTTCTCTGAGCCCCAATGAGGAAAATAACATGTACATTCAGAGAAATCCTGGGAAAGATGTTAATAACCTTAAAATGGTTTGAAAAAAGGCCCAGTAGAAGAAGCACCTTCAGCCACAATATTGAAATAGTACAGTGGAGAGAAACAAGTTTAAGCCAAAATGAAGAGCTTGGTGCTCAACCCTAGGAAGATCTTTCTAGTCAGAAGTCAACTCAGTGATCGATAAAACTTGTGATGGGACACAGTTTGGTCTTTCATTGCAAATATGGGAGGAGAGGTTGGATGCTTTAAAAATACTAAGAGTCCTAATTTCAAAATGCTGACTTTAAAATAGAGGTGGAAACAAGTGGCCAGCCAGATGTTGTTGGATTGCAACTCCTATTGGCCCCAAGTAGCATAGCCATTGGTGAGGGTGCTCATTCCCCCTAGTTGCCCATTTTAAATTCTGGAATCTGGCCAGGGCTTCAAATGCATGCAAAAACAGTTGGTTCAGAAATAATACTTTATTTCAGAGGCAGTGTTTGCTCTGTAATTCTTAAGTTCAATTGCTGACCAAAAAATAACTTTTGTTATTTATAGCACAGTATAGGAAAATAAATGTTGCCCATCAGTTAAGGAGACAGGAAGAAAGGAGGCAAACGTTACTCATTCTGCCATGCAAGATGGATGACGGGATGGAGGAGGTGGAGGGAGCCTTTGCTCTATAGTACAGCTGGAAAAATGATAAGAATGTAAACGTTCTTCTTTGTGTCCTTTGCCATTTAAGTGTTCCGTTCATGGTGGTAGCGATCCACTCTCTTTGGATACTTCTGGATTTTCTTTCTGCTAGCCTCCATTAGATTAATTCCTTTTTGCAGTTGACGCAGCCTCTCTAGGCTTTGCATGATGTTTTGTCTGAAGCCTAGTAGGGTATGTGGCGTGTGCCAAATCTCTTGTGTTTTTTCCTTGGTTATCAATTGGGCCATTGTGGTAAATGTGGGTTTTGTGAGCTGTGAGAACTTAGGGACACAAAAGGACTTGCTCTTTGCAAGGAACATTGCCTGCCCTGTGCTTTCAGAAAGGAAGGGTAATTAAAGTGAATGACCCAAGGTAACCTTTTGGTGGAGGCACCAGTGGCAGCCACCAGAGCTGCTGAAAACAGAAGTCAATCTCTCTCTCTCTCTCTCTCTCTCTCTCTCTCTCTCTCTCTCTCTCTGTCTCTCTCAAAAGGAAGCGTTATTGCATAACTTGGCAACATGGCCGGATGTCTGTGGATGTGGACATTTGTATATTTCAGTGAATAATCCTAGGATGGAATCTTTCTATGCTAGGTTTTTGGGGGAGAGGGGGTGGGGAAGATCTACAACAGCAATTTTCAAACTTCCATTAGAGAATGTTTTCCAGAGCATCTTGTCTGCTCAGGAACTTTTGCACATTGCACGGGATTGTGAAACCTTTTACAGGGAGCATAGTTCCCCCCTTCCCTGAACTGGAATTGTCCAGGACACACCTGACACTGACTTGTATCTGTTTCTTGATGAAGAAATCCAGCTTTTGGAGACAAGTGGTCTTCTAAGTATTTGGCCTACCATTCTCCCATTTCTAGCATTTCCTGGAATGCAGGTTAAAAAACCAGAAGGGCCTAAAGCAGGAATAGGCAACTTCTGGCCTCAGCCACCCATGGACCTTTGATCCATCTTCCTCACTCATTTTAGGCTGAGAGAAGCCTCCTGCACAAAAGATAGAGGTGCCATCCACCCACCCCATCCTCTCTCCCAAAAATGGTCTTACATGGCTAATAATGCCCACTATTGGCTTGTTTTATTTATATCAACAAGATTTCTATAATTCAAAAGATGGCTGCCATCTTGGCTGCTACTTGAGCTTGTTAGGGAAATAACAGTAAGTGATGGTGGTCAAGAAGCTCTTGCCAATGACCTGCACAGGTTTGGTGTGTTTTTAATTTTCTGCCTTTACAAAGTAGACATAAAGAATTGTACCTGAAGAGGGATCATAACTTTTAGGCAGGAGAAAGCTTGGAGCAGTTTTTTAGAAGAAGTTGTGGCAGAAACTTACACGTGAATGGTGGTTCCATTGGCCTCTTTCCCCCATTCTTTTTGGTTTCTTCATGGTTGCACTGCGTCCTCTATATGTGTGGGTGCCATTTGAAGACCCCGCTTATGAATAGTGAAATTTGCAGATGTTCGTGTCCCATTATATTCAATGGTGGCATCTGCGTGCATGTTTCCACCATTTTAGGTATAAGATGTAGTGCAGTTGTGGACGCTCAAACATGCCCATCCAGAGACTGTGGCTAAGGAGGGGCAACTGTATTTTGCATATTGTGATTTCATCTCATCACTTTGCTCTTCCCATGGTTAACTTACTATTTGTTGGATCTAAGGATGATCTACATTCAATTTTAAGGGAGGAGAAGTTAGAGGAAATTTGCAGTCAAGGGCCAAGTAACCACTGACTAATTTCTCCAACACTTCTGCATATTTTACTGTTTGTCATCATAGGGGTGTTCATAAAACCACTCAGCTGAAACGCATTAGTTTTTGTTAAGCCCTCTTTCTGATAAAGGACTCCCTGTAGACAAAATTTCGTCAATATAATTTGGTGGTTTGCCTTTGTTTCTGCCTCCCCATTTGCTCATTCACTTTTTGTCTTTCTCCATCTGATACTTTCCTTCCCAAACTGTTTAGCCTGGTACCAAGAGAAATGGTTGGAAGGCTTTGGATGTGCATAGCCAGAATTGAACCCCTTGCCAACCTCTAATGTAAAGGGATTTGAGCTTATAGTTCTAAACCTCTTCTGTCAGAGACTTTTTTTTTTAACTGTCAAACATAGGCTGATTTGGAAGTTGCAGCTTGGTCTTGTTTATCATGATGGGCCATGATAGCTTGTAAGATTTGTAACTATTTTCTTGTACTTATTCAGCTTGAATCATAGACTTATTATTAGAGGTACCCGAGAACAAAGGCTAGATTGTACAAGGTGCTATATCTCCATTTTATTTGATTATAGATTGTTACTTCCTTTTGGGGCTTGTAAGAAGCCTGTCAAAAGTTCTTCTACCACAAAGGTGAACATCTTGACAAAAATCTAGATGTCTATACAATCTGAACATGATTGGGGCATGATTCACTCTTGTAATTCTGTTAGAATTAATTACAAGGCTTTGCTATGGGTTGAGCCCTGATCTTGCTCAGTTCTTCCCAGTGACAGATGATCATACTTCAGAAGAGGTAGGTTTTACATTTTTGAAAGTGTTTAGTTGTTGTAAGCAAACATTCTGACAGTGTGCTTACATTTCAAGCTGTTTGGTTCCTAAACTAATGCCTCTTTCCAAAATTTTGATTAGAAACCGTTTATTTGTTTGGAGGCTGGGATGGTACGCAAGACCTGGCAGACTTCTGGGCATACAGCGTGAAGGAAAACCAGTGGATGTGTATATCAAGAGATACTGAAAAAGAGGCAAGTATCAAGTATTATGAATGTGCTATGTGGCTGGAGTCTGGTGTTTGCCAAGATAACACAATTTTTAAATGCAGCGATTGTAGCTCAGCTTTGAGCCAGGAGTGATGTCGGAAACAAACATTCCTCTGCTTACCCGTTCTGAGAGAAGATGAAGTCATGACCCTGTTAAGTCTCAAATATCTTTCATAATAGTTGATGGAAACGCTGGCTAGTTCCATTGTTGAGAAATAAACAAGATGCTTTGGCAGAACAGAATGAAAAAAAAAATGGCTAATGAAGGTTTTGGAATTGATTGGAGATATTGGTACAGAAAGCTGCCGCCAAATTCCTCCAGTTATACATGCAGCAAAAGGATTTAACTGAATGAAACTTTGGGAAGAAGAAAGCATCTGGAGATTTGGGAATCAGAAGAGGTTCAGGTGGTTTTTATTCAGATAAGACTTAGAAGTCTTCCCACTCACTCTGGGACTCAGCTGGTCTAGCGCAATGGCTAAAGTAATGAGAAATGAAATGGAGAAATCGTTCATGTGACTGCCATGCTGTTTCTTGAGAGGTTTTAGGGAAGCCCTTTCAGCTTTACCTTCCCTTTCCTTAATAAGAAAATACAGACCCAACGTATAAAGTGGTTGTAAACATTGAACCAGAGTGGTTTGAACTCTTGAAAGCAGTACATATGTGTCACAAATATAAGTAGGGTTTAAATACTTGTATTATATGTAAATAAGCATGTATGTTTGTGCATGTATGCACGGAGGTTATTTATGTGTATAATTCAGGAGAGTGGAGTCTCTTCTTGAGATATAGACCCAGTCTCCTTACTTGGAGTAGTTCTGGGTCAAAAATCTCAGCCTTTTGGTCTTCAGCAAAAGTCTAAGGCAAACTGTTAAGGTCACAGCCAAAACTGGATAAATAAACTCAACAGGGGAGATGCTTCCAATGTTCTTGTAAGAAGAAGGGCAGCATGTTCGTAAACAAGCCACTAAAAGAAACAATCTGTTACACAGAGTTGCTAAGAATATTAAATGGATTCCAGGAAATAAAAAAGTAGTAGTTTCGGTGTTGCATTCTTATGTTTGTGGAAATCCTAAACATAAGTCCTCACAGTTACCTGTGAGTAAAATCTGGTTAGTGGGACTAACTACTAAGTAAACAGGCATAATATTGGGCACGACTATTTTAAAAGCTACAACAAGGAGTCATTTTTCTCATTATGGCATTTCTGTGCCTCCACCCGCTTGAATCAAATTGTCTGGCAGTTCACGAAGCTTTATAACAAACAGAATAGAATGACACTAAAAATATTCTGTGTGATATTTAAAACAAACATGTTGGAGTCACTGGTGTGTCATATGAGCCTTTGCTTCTTGCTTTGACTTATATTTGGGACCCATGGTAGCCATGGTAGTGGTGACATGATGAGCATACCTTTCCTCAAGATCTGGGCACCTTGCTTTAGTTCAAGGCAAATGAGAGTGTTTCTTGCCTTACAATAAACTAATGAAACCTTTAGTGATTTTTCTGTTTTTGTTTCCACGTATCCTGGTCTGTATAGAGTGTTAAGATAAGACCTTGTGAGTTTTTCATCTAAGAAGTGGTAGAATAGAACAGAGTGGGCAACTTCAGAGGGTCCAGGAGCCCCTTTTTTTTTCTCCCTGGCGCCCTCTAGGGGCCACTCAGACTTGCCCAAAACCAAACCAAAAGTGATCAGAAGTCCACTTCTGATTTTGGAAAAAAAAAGAAAAAGAAAAAAAGAGAGTGTTTTTTACATATAAAACAGTGCAGGAACTACTGCAGCCTCTTCGAAAGGGAAGTCACCACTCCTGGAGGCTTCTTAGAGAAGCAATATATCTATTTTGTTTTGCTAGAGAAAAGATACTCTGTGGGGGTGTTGGAGGCTACAAACAACAAGAAGGCCTTGGAGAACTACATGACCATCCATGCAGTAAAACAAATGCGAATTTGAACACTGTACCTCTGGCTCAGGCTCCTGTGTGGATGAGAAAGACAGCGTAATCACACTTCTACAGACAGGCAGGGATAGAATCATAGAATCATAGAGTTGGAAGAGACCACAGGGGCCATCCAGTCCAACCCCCTGCTATGCAGGAACACACATGAAAGCACTCCCAACAGATGGCTATCCAGCCTCTGCTTAAAAACCTCCAAAGAAGGAGGAGACTCCACCACACTCCCAGGCAGCATATTCCACTGCCAAAAAGTTCTTCCTGAGGTTCAGGTGGAGTCTCCTTTCCTGCAGCTTGAATCCATTGCTCCTTGTTCTGGTCTCTGGAGCAGCAGAAAACAAGCCCGCTCCCTCCTCGACATGACATTCCTTCAAATATTTAAACATGGCTATCATATCCCCTCTTAACCTTCTCTTCTGCAGACTAAACATCCCCAGCTCCCTAAGCCGCTCCTCATAGGGCTTCATGGCTTCCAGACCCTTAACCATTTTGGCCGCCCTCCTCTGGACACGTTCCAGCTTATCGATATCCTTCTTGAATTGAGGTGCCCAGAACTGGACATAGTATTCCAGATGAGGTCTAACCAAAGCAGAATAGAGTGGTACCATTACTTCCCTTGATCTAGACATCATACTCCTATTGATGCAACCAAGAATTGCGCTGGCTTTCTTGGCTGCCGCATCACACTGCTGACTCATGTTCAGCTTGTGATCTAACAAGACTCCTAGATCCTTTTCACACATTCTGCTATCCAGCCACGCGTCCCCCATCCTATATTTGTGCATTCCATTTTTTCTGCCTAAGTGTAGGACCTTACATTTCTCTCTGTTGAAATTCATTTTGTTAGCTTTAGCCCAGCTCTCTAATCTGTCAAGGTCATTTTGAAATTTTATCCTGTCCTTGGGGGTATTAGCAACCCCTCCCAATTTGGTATCATCTGCAAACTTGATCAGCACGCCCTCTACTCCTTCTTCCAAGTCATTGATGAAGATGTTGAATAGCACTGGGCCCAGGACAGGACCCTGTGGCACCCCACTAGTCACTTCTGTCCAGGATGAAAAGCAGCCCCTGGTGAGCACCCTTTGGAGATAAATGATACGTTGTTTCAAGAATGCAGCAACCCATAATTCCTGATTTCTGGTACACAGACAGGAGGGACCAACAGCATGTGCAGCAGGAGGAAGGGACAAATACCATAATAATGACCAACATTGCAGTTCCAAGGGTTGTGGTATTCAGTGCTACTGGTAGGTTTTTTACTATGTACCTTCAAGTCATTTCAAACTTAGTGGCGATCCTAAGGTGAACCTATTGTGGGATTTTCTTGGCAAGATTGTTCAGAGGGGGGTTGCCTTTGCTTTCCTCTAAGCCTGAGAGTATGTGGTTTGCCCCCAGGGTCACTCAGTGGGTGTCTGTGGCCAAGCAGGGGTCCCAACTCTGGTCTCCAGAGTCATAGTCCAAGGGTGAAAGCACTATACCATGTTGGCTCTTACTGGTAGCTTTCACACAGTCCAAATACCTGTTAGTAAATTATTTATGCAGTCTGTATACCAGAGCCGAAAAGATTGTTCTGAGGGACAGAGAACAGCATCTAAAGAGTGACACTTGAATATCATTAATATATGCATATACCACGTCTGACTCTGAAGGCAAATCATAGAGAATGTAAGGAGTTTCAAATGAAAAGGACGTAAAGAACTGAAAGGCACAAGTCTCCTTACAAAACAGTTAAGCGATTCTGTATGAAAACAGGTCATATGAATTTGTACCATATTAATTTGTAAGTGGTGCTTAGTCAATGTATCTTCTTTGTGCCCCAGTGGTGGTAATGGGGACAAAGGGCAGCAACCCATGCTGTAGTAGGCTTTTGTAGTGCTCTCCTCTTCTGCTTTGTTTCTGCGTGGGTAGGGCGTGCTGGGTTGCCCTCTGGCCTTCCAGATAGATTAAAGGTTGGAGACTTGGAAAGAGCAGGAGTTAATTTGGTATGTGTCTGTATGTGCCTTCAGATCATCCTTCAATTTATGGCAACCCCAAGAATTTGATGGGGTTTTCTTACACAAGGAATATGCATGGGTGATTTTGCCTGTTTCTTCCTCTGAAATATAGCCTGTGACACCTGATATTCGTTTGTTGGCGGTCTCCCAATCAGGTGCTAACCAGGGCTGACCCTGCTTAGCTTCCAAGATCAGACAGGACCTGGTGCCTTTAGGGTATTTGGGCATGGAGTCAACTATATCCAGGTATTTATAAACCTGAGCCTGGTATGATGGTTGGCTTATCTGGTTGGTATGGTTGTCACTTGTTTCCAGAAGTACCATCTAGCTTCTGGTAGGGCTAGTTTCTTCATCACCAAATAGAAATGTGGTATTAGGAGATATATGAATATAGGAGCTCTGGACTCAGTCCCTGCTTGGTAGTGAATTTTAGTAGGTAGCTTCAGGCAAATCCGTCACTCTTGCTTGAGAATTTTGCATGTCCATAAGGCCTCTTTGCAATACAAATTGTGCCTGCATGTGTGAATCACTTAAGTATATTGTTCAGTGACATAGCAATAGCAATAGCATGTGTATTTCTTATACCACTTATCAGCTAAGTGCTCTCGCTAAGCAGTTTACAGTGTGCTAACTAATTGCCCCCAACGAGCTAGGTACTCATTTTACCGATCTGCGGAAGGAGGGAAGGCTGAGATAGCCTGAAGCCTGGCAGAATCGAACTCCATAACCTTGTGGCTGCAGTAGTGGCATTTAACCACTGCACCACCAGGGTTCCATTGTAACAATTTTCTGTCATGGTTTGAATTATGATGCCTGCCTCATGCATACAAGGAGGTGGTCAAGTTGTGTATGTTGGGGCCTGCCCATGGCAAGAATATATTAGACCAGGTGGGAGTTCCTTTGTAAACATGGCTCATTCCTTCAGAGCAAAGCTAGATAGGAATGTCAAGAAAGTCTGTGCTGTCTTGCTATGGAGAATCCTTTGTTGACTCCTCTTGCATCTTTGGAAAACTGTTTGAAGTGGAAAGAAGGGCATCTGGTATAGCCTCCTGGCCTTACCACTTCAAAGTGCAGGTGAAGAATAATTGCATTTGGCTGGTCACCTGAATGAAAGCCATAGAGCACTTACATGTTGGGAAGAAAGCTTGGCTAGAACCCATCTCTCTGACATACAGCACTTAATTTCAACCTGACTTGTCCTCCCTTGGAGCCATTGTGTGTCCCTCAGATGCCATCTGAATATTTGTGTCTTTGATTCAGAGTGCTCCCAAGGCCTGAGGATAAGGAAGTGAGAGCATGGCTGCTGGAGTGTTTGAGAGGGAAAGAATGGAAAAGAATGGATTTTGCTCTGTGACGAGAGACTTGTGTTCCAGATGCAAGTGCTTGTTTTTCCAAGGACGGAGCAAACGCTGATGTCAGTGTAGCCCACTGGTAATGTCTGTCTTGGCCAGGGTCCCATGTGGTGGAAGCCTCTGGCAGCCTTGGCTTTGAGGTGGAATAGTCTCCAAAGAGGTTCAGTGGTCCAAGAGCTGACTCATGCCCAAACATTACTTAACAAGACGGTCCAAAAAAGGAGTAACAATAACCCAATATTGAGAAAGCAAACAAGCTCTCTCTCTCTTTGCTGCCTTCACTGAGGAATCATGTAAAGAAGAAGAGGTGGGTTGATTCTCAAGAAACAATGAAGTTTTGGACTTCAGACAGTGCTGTTGTGAACGTCCTGAATCTTCAACAGGATAGTGCCAGAGTTTGTGGTAAAAATTCTCTCTTTGGATCAGAACCACCCATTACACTAAATACACGGTGATTCTAAATGTCACCCAGAAAATATACAAAAGTAAAGTGTTACAACCTGGCCTTTGTGAAGTAAATGCAAGAAAAAAATTTGTTTTCCTTTCCAATTTTAATTTTAAAAACAAAACAAGGCCTGCAGAAATCATAATGAATATTAAATTCCTTGGAGGCAGCATAATTTTGCATTGGGGGTCCCCACCCTTTTTGAATTTTGAGGAGCACTTGGAATTTTTAGAATTGTGGACACCACTAGAATGGGTTGCCGGTGGAGGATGGTGGTGGCTAGTCAGAAATTATTGGATATCTCTCCCGTCTTTGCCTTGTGCATATGCTTTCTTGTTGCTTTTCTTCCCCCCATCTCTGTGTCTTGCCTGCTTGCTCCTTTCTCTTTCCTCCTGTGTTACATTCAGCAGCCTGCAGGGACATCCCAGTTTACCCAGCACAGTGAGCACCCTTCCCCCCCCTTGTTTTTTGGTGGCTGGATTTGCTGTGGTCTGGTATCTGTTCTTTAAATGTTTTTTGAGGGGCCATAGAAACATTGGAGAACAGGGCTGCCAGATGCCAAAGTAAGATATATAGAATTAATGCAAATGTTGAAGCCATGAGGGAATCCCCCCCCCCCCAGGTTTTGGAGCGGAGGACAGAAATGTTTGGGCAGTTGGAGGAAAAAAAAGTGATGTTAGCATCCATTATAGCAGAGGAGGACAACCGTGGGAGGCTAGGGGGCCGGCATTTGCCCCCCAGAAGACCTTTGAGGGCTGAACTCCCCACCCCCCCATCTCCACCACAGAACAAATCAGATTTCCTCCCACATTCTCTCTGTGGGCATGGCATTGGGAGCATTTTCACCCTTTTTTAAAAATCCTTTGGCCATTTTGGGCTCCAAAGCTCACTTTTTTAACTGAAAAAGAAGAACCAGACCAGATTTTTTAGCCAGGAGTCGCTTTCTGATTATTTTCTGTTTTAAAAAAAAACCTCTCCTGGGCTTAAAATGGTGAAGGGTAAAATGCCACCATTCCCCCAGAGGACGTTAGGGGCAAATTTCCTTTCTGGAAAAAAAAAAATATATACTGTAGGGTTTTTTTTTAAATCCTGGGGCCATAAAAACAACCCTTGGAGTTGACTGCTTCTCCACCTTTGCTTTGTAGACTGAAAAAATCACTTTAGTTACGTTAGGAACAAAAGTTTGACATAAAAGTGTATTACAGTGCGCCCTCCGTATATGCAGTGTTCCATGTCAAGAACCATTGCATAAAACAAAAAATGTGAATACTCCGTCACAGTATCATCAGTGAATGCGATGTGCACACACCTATGCTGGTGCGGACATGCGTCTGGTGCATCCATTAATGATAATGTGACACAAGGCTTCACACGACCTCAGATTCGTGCGTCTGGATGTTGCTCCAGAAGAGAGCACACAGTATAGACATGATATGATATGATACGATTATACAGTTTTGTTTAGCATAAAATTGTCATGTCTGGCATGGTAAAGGGACAGTTTGGTCAAACAAACTGAATTGCCTTTTTAAAAAACATATTTTATTTGTTACAAATAGAGCTACAAGGCCCTGAACTGTACGGATACAATTACCTTTGCTGGTCCCATGCAAGTTATACAGGAGTGTATTGGCACATTGTTGCTAACCCTAATCTGAAGTGGTTGGTTGAGTTTAGTAAATTATTCTTGCCATCTCTTGGTTTAAACATACAGTGAGGCACATCTTTTTGTTTGTTCCTGAGATGTAGCTTGTGACCATCCTAGGATGATTTAATCGCTACCGCTCTCATGCTGTTTATCGTACCGAGTTCAGTGTGTGCCAGTTTGTTGGTTGTCCTTCACAGAGGTGGTGGAGGGACTGAGCTCTTGGATCATGAAACAATACTTTTGTTCTCCTTTATTTTGCTTTGGAGTTGTCTGGTTGCTTCCTTTGCTAAGTCATAAAACAGGCATTTAATGGCTGATAGTAAACAGCGCAATTCTTGAAAAACAAAGTAATTTTATTTGTGCTTTTTTTTTCTTGTGATTTTGTAGTAATTGGTACAACAATTCTGATAGAGAATTGGATGTCATTTTTTTTAAATGAATCCTAACATTGTGTTAGGAATAGAATCATAAAAATATGTGGAGGCTGGGGAATGAAAAAATCATCACTGGATGCATTTTGGAAGAAACTTTCATGAAGTTTTTAGAAGGTTAAGAATGTTTTTGTTTACTGAGGCCACGCTTACTTGAACTGGTTGTTTTATTTCACACAGTTCTAGATAAAATGTTTGCAGAAACATTTTAAGCTCCTTTTCTTTTTAGTGGAGTAGGAGCATATCTCTGTTATTTCCATGTAATTTCTACCTGTAGTACCTGTTTTGTTTTGTTAAACAAGTAATGCCCTGGAATATATCTACAGTGAGCCCTCCACATTTGTGGGTCTCACTTATGCTGATTTGGATTATTCACGGATTATTAGCTGTCACCTCTGCTGCCTCCCTGTGCCATTTTTAATAGGGACTGCAAACCTTGTGAGACTGAGAAACTGTGAACAAGATTTGTAAGTCCCTATTAAAAATGTTGTGGGGCAGCGGTGGAGGTGGCAGTCAGCCCTACCAGCTACCCACTTTTGCCTTGTGAAGGAACCCTGATGCCTCAAAGGAATCCATGGTGGATTGAATGTGGTGATCATACTTTTTTGTATGTTAAATATGGTTTGGGAGGGCCTAGAGTTATTCACAGGTTTTCCACTTTCATGGGGGTCCTGCGCCCCTAACCCTAGTGAATGTGGAGAGATGACTGTATTTTGTTAAGTGGGGCATACTTGCCCCTTGGTTCTGCTCTGTCCCCTCCAGTCCCAACTACTTTGGAGAAGAATAGCAATATTACTGGTGATAGAATCATAGAGCTGCAAGAGACAAGAAGGGCCATTGAATCCAATGCCTTGCCTTGCAAGAACACACCATCAAAGCATTCCCAGCAGATGGCCACCCAACCTCTATTTAAAAACCTCCTAAGGAGACTCCACACACTCTCAGGCAACGTATTCCACTGTCAAACTACTCTTATTGTCAGGAAGTTCTTCCTAATGTTTAGATGGAATCTCTTTTCCTGGTGTTTGAAGCTGTTGCTCCATGTCCTAGTCTGTGGAGCAGCAGGAAACAGACCTGATCTGAATTACCTCACTTATCCTTAGACACTGAAAGAAAGTTTGATATTTTAGTACTTTCTTTCTGCCTGACCAGAATGATTACATTTGGAAAAAAGACTCAGTTCTCTTTTCCAGAAGAATGAGCTTCTTCATCTGTGATATCTGTATCATAACAATTGTTGCGGTTTATTGTGAAAAGTGCTTAATTAATTACTATTACTATTATTAATTAATTACTATTTAAAAATGAGGATTGTGCATTTGTGTGTATGGGTATCTTGTCAAGGCCTTTCACGACACTATTTAAATAATAATAATAATGAGATAATTATTTAATATTTTAATATTTATTTTAGTAATTTAATATTCACTTTTGTATGTTTTTAATTGTAATATTTTTTTTTAATTGTATTGATTTTTATATTGGAGCCACTTTGAATCCCAATTTTGAGAGAAAAAAAAGCAGGATGTAAGTGTACTAATACTAATGGCAGCAAGATAAGGGTTCTTTCTTAAGATGCATTCTTTATAGTATCAGATTGGCTAATTAATACCACACAAATTTGCCAAGTCTACTCCAGTTTTTTAAAGTTTGATTGGACTTTCATTTTAGATTCTAGAGCATGGTATATACTGGCTCTCTGTTCTCTCTGTGTTTTAAAAAGATTCTGAATGACAGTGGAGTTGGAGGAAGACCTTATTGTGGTTCTCTCTCACTTGGACAGTTTTTTCTCCTTGCTTCTTTGTATCTCGAAGGATTATGTAGCTCAAGTGTTCTGAGTACAGCCAAAGTATTTGTAGTCTAAGAGAGCCACTGTTCCAGACTTCCTGTTCCTTTTTTCTGAAGGACAGCCTGGGCTTGCAGCATACCGTAACTTGTTACAAGAACTGTGTTTTGTGAACCCTCTCTTTCAGCTCCTTAGCAAACATAGTTTCAAGCAGTTTGAAAGCTTGATTTCAACATTGTAAAGTCTAATTAGCCTACGAAGTTCAGTGTCCATGCTGTTCAAACAAGTAGCTTTAGAAGGCTGTGTAAAGTTGTGGATGGAAGGGGGATGAGAAGGGTTTTAAGACCAATTTAAGTATCTCCCTCCGTTACTTAATGCAGAAGTATTGTACTCTCAAAGAGGGGAAGATAAACAAGTCATTTGAGCATGTTGCAGACAGCCTTGCTTTTCATCTTGTTCTTTCATGTTTGAATCGTAAATGCAGAAAGGACCTTTGGTCATAGCTAAGTCCGTTTGTTTGCTTTGGCAGGCTCTTGTTAATGGAATAGCTCAGGCGAAAATATTGTTGTTGCTTGGGCAAAGAACATCTGCCTCTTGGAAACTTGATAATATGATTTGTGCTTTCATTTGCGGCTGATAGGAAAACATACCAATTGCGCATGTTGTCGTATTCTTACCAGTCCTGTCTCTTGTTGCAGTCATCCCACAATTCAGCATTCTCTTCGTGTGTTGAACTACACCTTCTGTCTTCATTGGCCAGTGTAGCCAGTGGTTCAGGTGACTGGGATGACGGGAGCTGTAGTCCAACACATCCAGAAGGATACCATGTCAGGGAAAGATAGAATGTGGAGACTGAAGCCTCGGGGGTATTTTGGCACAGAAACAGCTGTAGTGCTCTGTCTTGTGCTCTGTTTTCACCTGAGACTCAAGACCTCACTCCCTTCCTGGGGAGCATGTCACCTCAGAGAAGCAAAAGAGAGAATTCAAACAGGAATGCTGACTGTTTGTCTTGAGTGCTATGAGGGTGTCTGAGATTATCTCAGGTGATATAGAATCTCTTCTTCCCCAACCTTTTCAATAAAAAACAAGTTTTTTAAAGAAGTCAGGATAGCTCTATTTTGCACGTGGGCCTCTTGATTTCTGAATTTTCATTAGTGCCTGGCAGTTGTGTATACTGATATACTTTGGTTAATGAAGTAGATGTGTTCCTGGGCCTCACTTCTTTAATAGCAACTTTGGTACCAGAAACCAAAATGACATTGAAAGAAATAGAGATAAGTTCCTACACCAAACTAAGCAGAGCAGTTCAACGTGTTTCAGCAAACTTTTTATTCAAAACTAAGATGAAATTAAACAACCAGGTAAGGTTAAACCTTGCATAAGTAAAAAATAAAAACTGTTTTGAATCTTCTAGAGACCACTTGTGAGCTTCTTCCCAGATGCATTCTGGGATCATTATTTTTTCTTTCAACAGCATCCACTTTTCTTAGGATTCCCATTTTGGCAAGAAACTTACATACCTCTGCTTTTTCAACATGTTAGAGTAGCAGGTGAGACAGACCAATCTGCTTTTCCCTTTTTTTCTGTTTTACTCTTCAAATATGCTCAGTAAGTGATTCTGGAGGCAGCTGTTTACCTTGACTATTGTATGTAAGCACACACAGTTACAGTGGGATCACCCTATAACAGAACCTCATTCTTTCCCAGGTCAAACTTTATTGCATTGTTTACTGCAGACGTAATGCTGCAACCCAATGCTGAAACTTTGTCTTTCTCTAGTCCTTCTTCATCATCTTCTCAATGCCAATCCAATGCTGCAAAAAATGCTTTGCTGGACAGAAGACAAGTAAAGGGAGGGCGTTGGGCTAGATTTCTGTAAAAAGACTTTGTAAAAAGAAGTTTCTTTCTCAGAGACTTTGTTAACTGAGATATGCCTGTAGTAAAACTATAAATTTAGAGAGAAAGAGAGCTTTCAAACTCATATTAGTTGAAGTCTGGATTCCTGGGGAAGGGGAACTTGGGGCACCCCACTGTTACCCTCCTGGTCTGACCAGTTAGTGAAGATTGTGTGGGATATATTTTCCTCCGCTTGTTGTAGCATTAAGAGAAGGAGTTCTGAAGCTGAATTTGGCAGACTCCTATTATCTCTTCCTCCTTGCAGTCATACTTGACTGTATTTCTTCCTCCCCTTTTGACTGCTCAAAGATTGAGAATTAACATTCATACTATAAACTAAGGAGTTACATGTTGATGTTCCCCTGCAGTAACAGAGACATGGCTTAGGCTCTCAACAAAAAAATAGAGATTCCCTCCAGAGAAGCATGTATTTCATTTCTTAGGCCTAGTTGTCTCAGGTATGGAATGCCAGCTTTCTCTTTTTTAAGCGCCCGCCCAGTAGCCATGGATGAATTTCATGCAGATGAGAGAGAAGGCCAATGGAAGAGGGGTAAAGTGATCCTCTTGCAAAACTTTTGGGTGTCTTGGAGAAAAGAAAAAAAAATTCTCTCAAATCCTTGGGATGTTACTTCTGCAGCATTTAAGGTATTGTGGAGGAATGGAGGCATTGCAGGTAGGCCTCTTGTGTACCTCACTGTCATGGCCACTGCCAGAAGGTAAGTGAGAAGGGAAGGATGGGCTTTTGTGGCAGAAGCACGGGGTGCCAGCAGGCTGAGTACAGCCAGGTCTGAATTTAATTGGGCTTGATCTGTATGGGCTGTTTGGGCCAAGGGAAGGTGGTGGCATTTGTTTATTTGCTATTATAAGGCTGTTCTCTGAACTTCAGTGCCTTGTTGTTGTTGTTGTTGTTGTAGCTGTTTACCTTCAAGTTGTTTCTGACTCATGGAAATCCTATGGTGAACCTATCATGGGGTGTTCTTGAGAAGATTTGTTGAGAGCGAGTTTGCCCCTGTCTTTCTTTAAGGCTGGAAGATTGTGGCTTGCCCACGTTCACCTGGAGGGTGGTCTCCTAGAGTCCTAGTCCAGCACTGACATCGCTAGACCAAGCTAATGATAATCCTTTGATTGGAGTCTATCCCTTAAGAGCGTAAGGGGTGAAGACATTATACTGCATGATTGAATATTGTTCTATACGAATAGATGTCCTGCATATTTACTATCATTACTATTTCAGAGGTGAAGGATTGAAGTTTCTTAGAAGCATGTCATTTTCCATGTGCATTGTTATTCTCTATCTCCCTTTCTTTCTTCTTGTTTTCTAAAATGCATGGATTTTATTTTAATAAGGTAGACTAGTTAATCATAGGACCTCCTGCCAACACGCTGAAGTGATACAGCCCAGATACAGTTTGGCGCACTTCAGTGAGAAATAGAATTTGAAAGCAAACTTTCAAGTGAAAAGTGTGTCAGTTCAGAGCTCACCAGGATTTTTCCTGGATGTTTAGTTTTTGTATCATCCGGCTTCACTTGAATCCTTCCTCTTTGTATAGTGAACCAGCCAAACGGTTCTTTAAAGCAGATAGAAGTAGTGCAAGTAGTCCCCCCAGTTCTTCTGGATTTAGAAATATGAAAGAACATTTCTTGTAAATGGTTGCTTAGCTTTGTTTTAATGAAACAGTATTGAGATGTAGATCACAATACCTCTGTTTTAAAACTATAGAATTAATTTTGATTGTAGTCAGGGAATAATTACATAGAATTGAGTAATTTTGTCCTTCATTTTGTTCATCAACTCCTGCTGTATGTTCTTTCATACCTGCTTTTAACGTTGGTTCTAAGACTTTGGCCACCCTGTATTTTCCCTAGGTTAGTCTTAGCTTAACAGGATACATATTGCAAAAGTTATGAATAGATGGTTCTTGGCTAGTTCTGCCAGAATCCTCCCATGGGAGGGTTTTGGAATGATTCCCAGGAAGGGGAACATGTGGAAACAATTTTTGGAATGAAAAGAAAAACCCTCATGTGGATACTGCAGGGAAAGGTCAGTAGAGTGTTTCACATCCCTCTGTCACCCCAAAACAATTTCATCATGGGGAACAAGTTGAATTGGAATTGGCTTCAACTACTGGCTCTTGGAAAGGCAGTCCTAATAACACATCTTAAATATAAGTAGCTGGGCACTGTGTTAATATCTGGTTACCTTGGAATGAAGGCTCGGCCACTCCTTGTGGAATTTCCTTCCTGCAGAATGCTGCTCAGATTAATTTAATGTAATGTAATTTAATTAATTTAATTTAATTTAATTTAGGATTAGAGGTGAATGAAAATATTCTACCATCCGTGGTTGCAGTTGGATTAATGTAGGCAGAGAATATGAAACAGAGTGTTTAAGGTGATCGGGGTCTGCCTAGACTGGATTGACCTTGCAGATGGGGGCTCACATGATGAGACACACCCAGAAATAAATCCCTGCACATAGACAGAAACATCTGAGGAAATGGTTCTAATTCAGCCTTACCTGACACATCAACTTTGTGCATTTATTGACTTTTGTTGCGTTTGAGGACTGTCTGATCAAGTGAGCATCCCATCTACACTGTTAATTGGTCCAGTGGAGACGCTGGTTGATTATCTTTATATGCTAGTAGTATTTAATGCTTTTTGAAAAAAGACGTTAATAGTGGTAGTGGTTTGTTGTTTTTTTTAATAGTGAAAGGCCATGACAGTCCTTGTAGGACCGAAAGACAGGATATAAATGTTTTTTTCCTTAAGTATGAAAATACCTAGTGAATGGTTTATTCAACAACCCAAGCAATCTGCCAACAAGTTACACCATGATTATTGGCTCTTTTGGCCCAAGGAGGTCTATATCTATGCCTGAGCAATGCTTCAGTGAATGTGGGACATTCAGTTTAAAGCTCTAATGGGCTGCCCTTTAACTCTAATCATACTATCTGTAAAAATGTTGCTTCTTTTTGTACCTGTGTGAATGTTATTTGTCCATAAGCTTAGTCATTTAGCCATTTTTAGTGAACTATGTTAATCTGTTGCCACAAGAGAACCTTGTAATACCTTAGCCCATCAGATTTCTTATGACATAGACTTTTGTGGACTATTTCACAGAAGCTCATCCATGTTAATTTTGTGTGCCTGTGATGGTGCCTGGGGGTATGGCTAGCCTGAGTGACAGAGCAGCCTTAGCAATAGGTTGCCATGTAACCAAAGTGGCTGTGTAAGAGAGAGAAACCCAGCTCATTAGTGAGAGGTAGGGACTGAGATTTGTGAGGAGAAGATCTATATACAGCACTGTGACTTGCATTGTGAAGATTCCTTCAGTGGGATTTCCAGAGAGAGAGAGGAGTTTTGAGTTATAGCTCTTCAGTCAGTTAGGGAAATTGTCTGAATAAGTGTGGTTGTCTTCTCAGAGGTCTAGAGAGAGACAGAATAGAAACTAATCCATTTTTGAGTTGGGTCAGAAGATGTGACCTAGCCTTGGGAACTAAGCCTTTGAGCAAAAGGGAAGCCAAAGGCCTATGTGTTAGAAAATTTTGTGCCTGTATATTGACTGGAGCTATATAAAACTGGTTAAATACCTTCTGTATTGCTTGGAATTACTTATTATGCCCTATACCTTTTCCTTGTTTGTTATTTTAATAAATATCACATTATAAATTCTGATTCAGTAGAGTACTTTTAATTGGTAACATGCTATCATAGATCAGAAAATCGTTCTGAATAACAACTGAGAGGCTTTACCCAATATACACTAAGGTGGTGGTTTTAAAGAGAAAAGCAGGGCTGCATAAGAGAGAGGGCAGGGTGCTATACCAGGCTGAAAGGAAAACTGCTATCCCAGATAGGGAGAAAGAAAAGCAGACCTGGCCCCCTCCACAGTGCCTTTAAGATGTTTCAAGACTCTTTATATCTGCCTTTATGTTATTGTTAGGAAGCCTTAAACGCCAAGGTTGGATGCTACATTCTGCATGTTTGTTAATTTTGTTCTGCTTCATATAGGTCCTTAATGTTTAATCCTGTTTTGTGTGTCTAGGATTATTTTGGTGAACCCTGTCAACTTGACCAACTTGAAGTTTCCTGTTTCAGTAGTGACTTTGCTTTGGATCAAAAGTGCCCTGCTAGATCAGACCAGAGGCTTCTCTGGTCTAGTATTCTGTTGACACAGTGGACAGCGGTTGTCTCTGTGAAGCCCACAAGCTAGGGGCATGAGGGCAGTCATATCCTCCTGCTTATGCTCATCAGGAACTGAAGTCTAGGTGCATCCATGATAACTATTCTTTTAGCCAGCAGCTTGTTTGGGAAAGGTCACGTATTGATTTTGAATTTAAAATCTTATACCTGCTGAACCCAGTCAAGCCAGAATCTTTATATAAGTGCAAAACCTTGAACTGTGAGAAGCTCTCCTTTGTTAGCGAGACATGTACCACCTGTCTTGCGTGTTATGGTGGTGGGTTTCCTTCATCGGCAGGAAGATGGTCTAGGTAACCTTTGAGAGCCCTTCCAGCTGTTCTGTAAGCCTGTTACTTTCACTGCTGCTGTACTGTACTAAATTAAGCAAAACTTCACTTTGCCTATGTAACCATTACATTTTAGCCCGTTTTCATTATTAGTGTATATATTGATGATACCACAATAGGGTACCTGGGCTGTAGATACATGCAGTTTAAAACTTGTATAATTCACTTATTCATGTGGACAGTTGTCCCTTCAGATTTGTGGGGGTTAGGGGAACAGGATCCCACGAAAGTGGAAAAACCACAAATATCTCTGGCCCCCACAACTGTATTTAATACACAGACAAAAAGTATGATCTGTGGATTCAAACACAGTACACGTGGATCTGCAGTGGACAGCATGCCAGCTGTCTGGTTCTGCCTTCAAGGTGACGGGTTCCTTCACAAGGCAGAAGATGTAGGTGGCCTTATACCACATTTGCAGTCTTGCAAGGTGTGCAGAGAGACTGCAAACATGAGGTGAGACTTACAAATCCCTATTGAAAATTGGGTAGGGCAGCGGCGGAGGTGTTGGCAAATAATCTGTGAATAGTCAAATCAAGTGAAAGTTAAAGAGGCAAATGTGGAGGGATGACTGTGTTTCATTGTTGAATAGACATAATGCAAAATATGCTGGAAGCTTTTTAAACTGCTGTTCTCTGTTGGGTGTGATTCCCCCCAGAATGCTTTAATGGATTCTGTACTAGGGGATGTAGTTCTGCAGTACAGTGCATCCATGCTTTGCATTTAGAAGGACTCTGGTTAAATTTCCCAAGTTTCCAGTTGTTGGTGATGGTGGCTCAGGAAGAAGTGTTTAAGAGACCTCTTGGAATAAAGAACTGCTGCCAGGTGGGAGAGTAATACTCTGTGTAAGACAATCACATCTCCATGTGAGTAGCAGAATTTGGACTTTTTATCCTGTTTCTCATAAGGTGGTTGAGAAAATGGCCATGGTATTGTTCAGAGTAATAGAAATCAAGCTGTGAATCTTGGCAGTAGGCCTTGTAATTGAATTGCAAGCAACAGGGGGCAGCGTGTTTCTCGTAAATTTTTTGTGGGTATTAGAACGCATACCAAGCGTGACTGAAAAGCATCTCATGTTAAGGGTTTGTCTTCCCGCTTCTCGTGAATCTTCCTGTGTTTGGTGTCAGTGTTTCAGTGACTCAGACCTTATGCCCTGCCAAAGCCCGCTGTCCCTCAGAGCAGCTGTATTCCTGTAAATTTTGACTCAGTGCTGTAGCTCTAAACTTTGACTTCCTGGTATCCTGTCTTGTGTAGTGTGTCAGGATAGAGCTGGGCACATAAGAGGTTTTTACCTTCACAAAAGATTCTGGCTTTTTGCTGGCCTCCCAAAGAGCACTGGTTAAATATGTGCCTAAAAGAATGAGTCCATCTTTCAGGAAACAGGAATTTATTTTCCTGTCAATCTTCCACCAACATTTCACCCATCTTTACAGTATTCTCAGAACACCAACCCTGGAAACTAGATCTAACTGAGAATAGCTGTTGGGTTAAGCAGCGGTAGGCAACACCCTCCAAGTGCTGTTGGACTGCAACTCCCAGTAATGCCATTGGGAGTGCTAGCAAGAGCTGATGGGAATTGCAATCCAGTAGAATCTGGAGGGCTGCGGCTTGCCTGTCTCTCAAGATCAAGTAAGGTACACGTGTGAGTTCCATCTTCTACTCAGATCTCTACAGTTCTGGTGCCAGCATGGTAAAATCCATGCAGTATCGGCCCCTGCAGTGGGGTTTACTTTGACCTGGGTGACCTGTCTGAAGCACATGTGTCAAACACAAGGCGTGTGGGCCAAATCTGGCCCGTCAAGCCATTTCATGTGGCCTTCACACCTCTCCTGCAGCTGCGGCCCTCCCCCTGCCTGGCAATCCTGATCCCCACATTGCAGGCCCCCGGCTACCAGTATTCTGAAGAGGGGCCAAGCAGCCAGCACTCGCGATCTACTTCTGCTTCTGACTGCTCCTCTCTCCAAGTCTTGCCATCAGAGTACTGCCATGGGTTACCATGGCAATGTTCCACACGGCTCTCAAGAGTTAGACAGAGGAACAGACAGAAGTAGAAGTAGATTGCGAGTGCTGGCTGCTGGGCCCCTCTTCAGAATACTGGCTGTTCAGGGTCGGCAATGTGGGGATTGGACTCACCAGGTACAGAGAGGGGCAGGGGGACAGAAAGAGCACCAGGGGGAGGGGGAACACAAAGAGGTGCAGGGGAGAGGGGAGCAGAGAGAGCCACAGAGAGGGTCTTGGGGCTGAAAGAGGCACAGAGAGGGTCTGGGAGGGATTGCTTGCCATTATTTTTCCTAGACTTCTAGTTTCAGAGCTAGTTATTACTAAAACCAGTAATAATTGAATGCAGCAGCAATTATTTAATATGATGAAAGAGTAGATACATTTACATAGTCTTACAGATACTACTGGCCCTTTGAGGGCAACCATAATGCTGGTACGGCCCAAGATGAAATTGAATTTGACACCCCTGGTCTAAAAGTATAACGTGTGCTCTCTTTTCTCTGTTCATCAGAATGGACCCAGTGCCCGGTCGTGTCACAAGATGTGCATTGACATCCAACGAAGACAAATCTACACGCTGGGCCGTTACCTGGATTCTTCTGTGAGGAACAGCAAGTCTCTGAAAAGTGACTTCTATCGCTATGACATTGACACAAACACATGGATGTTGCTAAGTGAGGACACTGCTGCGGATGGAGGCCCCAAGTTAGTGTTTGACCATCAGGTCAGTATCTGCTGCCTGCTCAGCAACAGCTTCTCATTCTGATGGTGGTGATGTTTGTTATTACTCTGACATAATGGTAATACTGTACCATACATCTGTGTGGCGCTTTAGGAAAAACAGATAGAAAAATCCCTGCTTTGAGAAATTACAGTTCGGACACAGGGGAAGTAAGAGAAGAAGGGGAAGGTAATGAAGCAAGGATAAACAGGGAGCAATGTACTGCTGTTTCAGCTCATGTGCCAAAGCTTTTGCCACAGTACAGCAGGAGCAGGCAGTCTGTTTTGAGTCAAGGATCACTTTCATTCCAAGGCAAATGTTTGGGGGTGGCACACTGGTGATAATAGAACCAAATACTGGTGGAGAACCATCGCTCGCTTGCTCTCTCTCTCTCTCTCTTTCTTTCTTTCTTTCTTTCTTTCTTTTTTAATCCCTTTCCCTTTGTCTCTTTCACCTCTTCTCTTCTCTTAATTCAAGGATGGAGAGTTAGTGGTCCTCCAAATGTCTGTTGCACTTCAGCTCCCAATGTTTTTTGACCTTGCTTGTCCTGAGTAGGGAGATACAGTCTAACCACACTTGGAAGCTTCAAGTTGTCCATCCTGCTGTGACTCATACGCTACCGCAGGGCTTTCCAAATGGTGTATTGTGACATGTTAGTGTGTCACCTGAAGTCTGTAGGTGTGTCACCTCTCAGGGCTGAGAAAGCCCCCCCCCCAAGCCTCTCCCACTGCTGCCACCACAGCAGCAGGCCAGGATCAGGTAGAGGGGATACCTTTCCCACTGCTGCTGCCCTCACTGGGATCCTTCCTTGGTGCGAGCAAGGGCAGTGAGCCGGCGGGCTGCCTTTCCTGCTGTTTTACCTCTGGTTTGCTAGTGAAACTAAACTACTTGTGTTGCAAAATGATACATGTCCAAAAAGTGTGTCACCAACATGAAAAGTTTGGAAAGCTCTGCCCTACCCAGTTATTTCCAGAGGTGTAACTATGTTAAGTAGGCTTGAAGACCCTAATGGCACCAGATCTTGACTGATCTGGGAAACTAAGCAGGATCAGTGTTGGTTAGTACTTGGTTAGTACCAGTGCTGGTTAGATCTCCAAGGAACAGCTGGTGCTGTGGGTTATATTTTAGAGGAGGGAACTGGCAAATCTACCTCTGAGTATTCCTTGCCTAAGAAAACCCTGTGAAATTCATGGGGTTACCATAAGTTGACAGGCAACTTGCATGCACGTACACACACACACACATGCACACACACACAGAGCTATGTTAATCCTTTGCAACAAAAACAACAAAGAATCTTGAGACACCATGAAGAGAAGTTTATTGTGATGTGAGCTTTCATGAACGCAGCCCGCACTGATATAGTGGACAGTGTCCCTGAAAGCTTGTTCCATAGTAAATCTAAATGCTCTTGGTCTGATGTTAAATAGCTCTCAAAGAAAATATCTTTTTCATTGCAGATGTGCATGGATTCAGAGAAACACATGATCTACACCTTTGGAGGACGGATATTGACATGCAACGGTAGTGTGGATGACAGCAGAGCCAGTGAGCCACAGTTCAGTGGCCTCTTTGCTTTTGACTGTCGATGTCGGATGTGGAAGCTCTTGCGAGAGGATTCCTGTAATGCTGGCCCTGAAGATATCCAGTCCAGAATAGGGCACTGCATGTTATTTCATTCAGTAAGAACCAGCATCGACCAGGAGCTGTTTCTTTGTTCTGTACCCTCAGTTTATTGGCAGCACTTTTAAAAACCCATACAAAATGTTAAAAGGAAGCTTGAAAGCTTTAATCAGCAGATTAATCAGCTAAGGTGCTGATTAGTCCATGGGGGCAATTTAAATCATCTGAAGGGTGAACTATGGGTGTATTGGACTTTCAGTTGACGAAACTTTTTTGTATTTGAAATGTTACAGTACTAAAGAGTAAGAGCCAGGATGATGTAGTGGTTTGAACGTTGTGCTACAGTTCTGGAGACCAGAGTTCAAATCCCCACTCAGCCATAGGAACCCACTGGGTATCCGTGGGCAAGTCACACTCCCTTATCCTCAGAAAAAGGCAAAGGCAAATCTTATCTGAACAAATCTTGCCAAGAAAACCTGATGGGTTCACTTTAGGGTTGCCATATGTCAGAAATGACTTCAAGGCACACAATAACACGAGTGAGAGAGAAAATACAAACTATGACCTTACATATGGAAAGTTAATAAATACTAGTGTCATTTGTAAAAATAAAAAAAAGGGGTCTAACTCTCCCTTTAATATTACAAAAACACACTTGCATTAAAGTTTTGGTGATATGCAAGTAAGTTACTGCAGAGTCCTCTACTGAGGTAGTATAATAATGTCCCTTTATGAAACACACCTTTTGCGAGTGTGGCTGAGGAGCTACGTACTGCTTGCCTATTTTTGCTGCCTTTGTGGAGCTCCTAAAGAAAAATAGCTGATTCAGACTTTTTTTTTTAAAGCAGGATAATTGGCTGCCTACAATCATGTACATGAACATATATAATCTTAAAACAGGACCAGATTGATGCTTTTAGCAGCTTAACTTTGACAAGGTTTTGTGAAAAGGAATTTAGTAGGTATTAGGGATGATAGTTAGAACATTCAAATATTATACCTGCTCCATCTAGGGCAGTGTTAAGGTTTTTGTAGGCTCTAGGCACTCTTATTTTTGACTGTCTGCCTTGTCCTGGCATTGCAACAGGGATATTTTCATAGGCTGTAAAATCCTGTTTTCATATGCCCTAAGATTTTCATAGGCCCTAGGCACTGTGTCTAAAGTGCCTAATGGATAAGGCAGCCCTGGCTCCACCCTTTTCTTTGTCTTCCACGTGCCTCTCTCAGTAGTAATTAGCAATCATTCATTGATTTCCTTATTCCTCTATCACTGGCTTGATTGGCAAGTTCTGGCCTGTGAAATTTTGCTAACGGGGGACATTTTGGCCTGCCAGGTTTGGTTGACATGTGTGCGTTATTTCGTTTGAGTGGTCTCTCTTTTAAGCTGTGTCCCAGTAAACCCCTGAATTTTTGTACATTTCCCCTGAATTTTAGAGGGGACTTTGGCTTGAGAATTCCTACTCAAGAAGACTCAGGAGAGGTGTTGCATAAGCAGAGTTTGCACACAAACTTCTTGCACAGAGCACTTTAAGTAATCTCAGATGCCTCTTTTTTTTTTTCTTTTCTTCAGAAAAATCGTTGCCTGTATGTGTTTGGCGGACAGAGGTCGAAAACATACTTGAATGACTTCTTCAGTTACGATGTAGATAGCGATCATGTGGATATCATATCTGACGGCACGAAGAAAGATTCAGGGATGGGTGAGAGATGTTGCTGCCTTAAATTTTTAAATTTGTTTTGGTACCTGACAAGGACTTTAAAGAGAACAACTTGGCAGGGCAGTTTTGACCGAACAGTGGAAAAAGATTTAAGCATCCTATTTGTTAGCACCTACTCTGTCCAAGCTTCGTATTTACTTGCCACATCTGCTTTTAATTTTCCTAGTTGAAAGTTTTTGTTTTTTTCGAAAGGTTATTTGTTACAAAACTGAGGCAGAAGATGACACATGCAAGGTCTCAGGAGACATTCTGACTGATTAGGAGTTCTGCTACCTACCTTAGTTGACGAGAGTACAAAATGCTAGAGACGTTTGTAGGCGTTTCCGCGCCCACAGGTGTACTAACATAATCTAAGTGAAGTGAGTTCTCTGATGCATATATGGATTAAAATTGTCCCTTAACCGTGAAAATACTCAAAAATGCCCTCACCTTATCCTCTCCAATAATCCCAGAACCACATACTACCCCCACGTGCCTCTTTTTTTTACAGTGCTTCTCAAAATGGTAACAGGGAGTGACATGATGTCATTTCCTTTACAGTTTTGATGGGTATTGCAGAAGGAAAGAGGCATTTTGGTTTGCCTGGGCTTGTAGGGGCTGCAGCCTATGGAAGAGTCTGTAGGGGGACTGGCCCCTGCTCCCCATACAGTTGCCCATCCCCCGTCTCCTAGATGTTTTAGACCACTACTTCCATTAGCTCCAGTTTGGGTGGCCACTGCCCTGAGATGAAAGGCGTTGTAATCCCAATAACGTGGAGGACACTAGTTTGGAGAAGGCTCCCTTACTGAGCTTTGCAGTTTGAGAGAGCGCCTTTTCCATCTCTTCTGAAATTGCTTTTCTCTTCAATACCCAGACGTCATATTGAGGAACAGCATGTGGCTTTTTTTTTTTTTTAAATTGGACACCTGTGATGAGTTCACTTTCCGTGGAAAACAGAACCCGTCCTATGGCTCAGCACATTCAGCCATGTTCTCCTGGCCAAACATATTAGTTTCACGTTGCTGTTAGACAAATGAGAACAGCATAATTAGCCCTCTTTCTTTCTCTCTTTTTTTTTTTTGACTGTCCTGCTTGTGTTGAATAGCAGACTTTGTAAGCAACTGACTCATTTAGAAATCGTGAATGAATAGAATTCTAGTTTACCATCCTCATGTGTCTGAGAAAGTAAATAAACAGCTCTGAACATTTCCCTTGTTCATGTAGGGAAATGTTGGAATTAGTCTCTCCTAACAAGGAGAAACAAAAGGCCATTGTGTTCAAAACTGTGTATACTGATGATGAGTTGCTTCAGTTAGAGGGGCTCATTTTGCGGTGATTTTTTGAATTTGGGTGGAGATCGCCTCACCTTTCTGCAGTTTACTTATTAGATTAATCAATATTCCTACAGTTTGCTGTAGAAAAGACAAATCCAAGCTGTGGTGAGGGGAATGTCTCTTGTTATGTGCCACGATGGTGAGTTCATTTTATGGAGATTTTATGAATGAAGGACTTCTGAGAGATTGTGTAATTGACGTCTCTGCTCAGCTCTTCTGAACACAGGTCTCTGTCTTCCTTTAATGATTCGATCCATCTCTAATGTGTGGGGGATATGTATTGGTCATAACAGTTACATGGAGCTTTATTGTTCAAAAGCAGTATGTCTGTGTGTACTAGTTGCAAGAGGAGACGCAAAACAGTGAGACTGTTGCTTCAGTGCTGCCTTGTCAGCTTCCTGGAAACATCTGGCTGGCCACAGGATGGAAAGAGGATGTTAAATACAAGATCCCAAACTAGATGTGTCAGCACAGTACATCACTGGTATCTGCTAAACTAGTATCCACAGTTTTATTTACCAGCAATCCACTCCAGGACTGGCTGCAGCCACCGACGAAGGTCCTTGCTCTGCTCAGCCGGGCCCTGTGTGTGTGTCTCTTGGCTAAGGAAGAAGTCTCTCTCCATCACCAGCAGAAAGAAGCACATGTCGAGGCACAGCTGGACTTCCCATGCCTCTCTTGGCTGAGGAGGGAGTCTCCCTTCATTCCTGGGCAAGAGAGGCATGTGGCAAGTCACAGCCAGGCCCCTTGCACCTCTCTCAGCTGAAGAAAGCTTCTCCCTCCCTCCTCAGCAGAGAAAGGTGCATGCTGAGGTGCAGTTGGGCCTCCTGTGCCTCTCTCAGGCGAGGAAGGAGACAGAGATTCCTTCCTTGGCTGAGAGACGCAAAGGAAGGCTGGTTCCATGAAACCACGTGCCTTGGCTGAAGAAGGAGACGGACTGTCCTTCCTTGGTGGCACACGGCCCAGAGCAGCCAGGCCACCCACTGGATTTGGCACCCAGGGAGCCAGCTGCTTGCGAAGCCCGACCGGGAAGGCAGGCAGGAGGGGCCAAGCTTTTGAGCTTCCTCCCTCCCTCACTGCCTTGCTGAGCCTGGGAGTGAGAATATAGCGTTGGATATTATCTGCCATTGGTGTTAAGTTTGGCAATGTATGCCTCATGGATATGACGGACCTACTGTACTTAAAGGCAGTAAGATTTAACTTCACCTTGCTGTAAGGATGCCTGACTTGTTTTAGCTCTGTGGTCACATTTCCTCAGGGCCTTGGAGGATGATCCTAAGTCAGGTTCTTGAGCATCGCATCATAACTAAATTTGTTCCAGATGGCTAAGTTCTGTTGACTCTTCTGAGCTCTTCCAGTTGGTACATATGGACACTATGATACATGCAACAAATGAATTTATGTATGAACCAGTTCAAAAGTGTGTAGCTCTGTACTTAGATCATAAGTAGAACACAGAGTTAACCATTAAAATATTCACACTGAAAGCCTTGCAAGTGGTTGAATCATCTACATTAAGTATTAGCCTGAGAGTAAAGCAACCCATAGTATATGCATAGAGCATATACCTGACACCAGTTTGGTTCCAGCAAGTGGGTATAACTATATATAGTACAGGAGTGGGCAACTGTTGGAGGCTGGGAAGCTATGTTAACCCCCAGAAGCCCTTTGAGGGCTGCACCCCTCCCCACAAAAAAAATTCTAAATTCTCAAATGCTCTCTAGCGGTTAGGGGGCATTTTGCCCACGTTTTTGCTCCCCCCCGGGCATTTTAGGCTCAGGAGAGGCCTTTTTTTTCACAACTGGAAGTGACCCAGAAGTCACTTCGTGTTTACTTCCTGGTTTTAAAAAAGGCCTCTCCTGGGTCTGCAATGGCCCAGGGGGCAAAAATATGATGAAAAATGTGGGACAGTGTTTTTTTGCGATCCGGCATGCTGTAATGGTTTTAGTATTGGACTAGGACTCTGGAGACTTGGGTTTGAATCCTTGTTCAGCCATGGAAACTGGCTGGGTGACCCTGGGCAAGTCACACTCTCTCGGCCTCACAGGAAGCCAAAGGCAAGCCCTTTCTGAACCAATCTTGCTAAGAAGACACCATGATAGGTTTGCCTTAGGGTTATCATAAGACAGAAACAACTTGAAGATACACAAGACCTTTTTGACCCCAAGGCACCACAAAAGGAGCCTGAGGGCTATATGTGTCCTATGGGCCACGCTTTGCCCAGCCCTGTTCTAGAAGATGAGTACTAGAGGTACACGGCATTCTTATACATCTTTTATTGTCACGTCAGACTGTTTCTCTCTTTGAGATAGAGAGAAACCAAGATGAGAAGAAATTTCTTTTGTAACAAACCAGCCTAAAGCTGCTGTGTTGGCACTAGCAGAGTGCTGTGTAGTGACAGGATTATTTCAGGGTGTTGGAGCAAAATAGTGAGATCCGGCATGCATGTCAGATCGTGAGGCAACCACAGCTTCAGGTCCCTGCTCTGCTTTTGAAGCTTATCAGGTGGCCCTGAGGAACTTTCCCATGTTTAGTAACCCACTGAATTCCTCAGAGGGAAGGCTTGTAAGGTTCAGGGAATTAGGCAGCCTTTTCCGGGATAGTGTAGAGCTAAGCTTGTTGGTGAAAGTAGCCCTCTGATGTAAGATGGCAGCGTACTATGGGATCTGAGAGTTGTTTCCAGAGCATCTGGTTATGTGGCATGGAGTGGATGTCTGTTGATCAAAAAGAATTAAAAGTACAAGAATTTAGTTGTGGGAGCACAAACCCATAGAGGTACCTAAAGTGAATCTTGGGTCTCTGCTGTGATAGGTAAGGGAGTGTCACTTACACTGCAAATGGCCTGCAATTGCATTTGATGACTTGAAAGAGGCTTCAGTAGTTTCCTTTGCTACTTCAGTTATGGACCAAGATTGCTCCTATTTCACGACAATGTTTCTCTTTTAGGAATGGCACTCCTTGTTTTGTTTTTGTTTCAGATGCAGGACTGGGTCCTAAAATTGTAATATCCAGCTCTGTTGACTTCAGATATCATCTGACAGCTTTGTTTTTAAAGAGATACTGAATTCAAAGTCTTAATGAGAAACATAATTCTTCTAAGACATGAGGAGACGTGTGAAAAGACTGTAGGAATACTTTTGGCAGCAGTCCTAAATGCGTAGCATTTGAACTTTTAGCAATTGATTGCGGGCTTTTCCCCCCCTTCTGGCTGGAATGTAACATTGTACCCATCCTTGGGTTCTAGATTTAGCATATGCTGAGCACCCGTTCCTTAATGCAGATATTTCTGCATTATTCTTGCTGTCAGAATGGCTGCGAGTGAGAATATATCTAGCACTTTGAAGGGTGAGCCAGAAAAACAGCTGCCTTGACAGCGTCTTATGAGAGAAGCAGCTGTGACCCAGACTTGTTTGGGAAGTAGGTGCCATTTTTATGTAGCTTCTCTTTCTTTCCTTTTTCAGGCAGCCCGTCTGTTTTTATGTAAAAGTTTGACTGTAGTGTATTCTGATTTTATTACCCTTGGCAGAGTATAAAATTGTGCAAATTGCATCAGTTCAGAGGGTACATTTTGCACAGTCATATCATGTAAATTAGTGAGTGGCTGGGGAGAAAGAGTTCTACATAGTCATTGTCATTGATTTTTGCAGGGTATGCTCTGGAAGAAAACAAAGAAGGGTAGCTGATTCCTTTTTCCCAGTAAAGATAAGTGTTTTCTTTCCGTAAGGGCTTGGATTGCGTGTATGTCCAGGATTGTAGGGAGCAGTGCAGGGTCTAGGCCAACCAGAGACATGAAGACGTGTACTGTTAAGGAGCATCAAAGTAACAAGGACATGGAAATCCAGAGCTGAAGCCGGTGAAAATCTCAGAGTGTAGCACAAACAAGGAGCAAGCAAGAGACAGGTCAGAAGCAGTCTAAGGTCACTTATAGGATTTCAGGGTGCAAGAGGAGTCAAGGTATAGGCAAGAAGTAGAGTCAGAGGTTATCTGTGGTCACATACAGAAGGTCCATCATGATGACAAGTAGGTGGGTAAATGAGAAATATGCAAGGTCCCAAATTAGTATGAAGACATTTTTCCAGCACTTCCTCTAGCCTGAAGCAGAAGCTTTCAAGCAGGAGCTTCTAGAGCTCCACCCAACATTCTGTTTGAGTGCATTAAAGGCTTTTGGAAGACGTTTTTCTTATGAAGACCCGTAAATATAAGGAGTCCTTTATTCACAAGGAGTCTTCTGCTAATAAAAGAGGCAGCGTAGAGTGATGGTTTAAGTTTAAGACACTGGAAGGCCAGAGTTCAAATTCCTGCTTGGTCATGGAAACCTACTGAGTGACCTTGGGCAACTCGCATTCTCTCAGCCTCAGAAGAGGAAAAGGCAAACTTCATCTGAACAAATCCTGCCAAGGGAACCCTTCAATAGGTTCGCTTTAGGGTCGCCATAAGTCAGAAATGACTTGAAGGCACACAACAACCTTATGTAAATAGCTGCTTCTTTGGTTCATGGGTTATGGGGCTATTACTTTGTTAAAAGCAATATCACTCAATGAATCAAGGGAGTTCTTAACTTACTAACTTGATGTTCAGTTAAAACAATAGTTCTGAAGAAATAGAATGTTTCTTTCATTGTTGATGACACAGGTGCCTTTATCTAGGTGCATGTTTTAACTGATGCCTTCTGAGATGCCTTCTGTGAAAGGGAGTTGCCTTGGGTCCCACTCTGGGAGAAAGGCAGTATATAAATACAATAATAAATAAATAAATGGGAGAGATGGTATATACTTTTTAAAGATTGTGTTGTTATTTCTTTGCTGTTCTTAAAAGTACTTCCATATTTTTTTCTTTTAAAAAATCTGTTTGAATCACAAATTGAATTAGTTTTTTGTCAGGTTTTTTAAAAAAGAATTGTAACAATTGAATCTGCTTGGGTAATTTGATTGATAGATTGGTAAACTGATAGGTTACAGCCCTGATAACTGTACGTTTGTCATTGCCAGCCCAAAATCCATTGGCCTTTTAATACTTCTAAAGTGTCTTTGTGCTCTCAGGCATAAGAGAATGTTCAAATGAAGGAATTTGAATTGGTTGAAGAGCAGCCACAAAAAACTCCCTTTGAAATAACAGTTTGTACTGATGCCAAGAGAATTGGTAATTTTTAAGTTCTTCCTGAAAAGTTCTGAAGGATATACATGAAGAGGCATTTTTTTGGCTATAAGAATCCCAAACCCTGCCTAGGAAATGCTCAACATTTCTTGTCCTTCAGTGAGATTCGGTTTTCACTCACAGCACCTGAGATGCTTTAATTGCTAAAAACAGTTGCCTTGGCTGGTACATTTCAGAATATATGACTGTTCCAAAATCACTGGCCCAACTCATGAAAATCTTACCCTTGTCTTGGTGCAGAAAATTTTTAAAAAGTATCTGACTCCCATCCAGGCATGCTTCCTTCCATCCAGGTCCTTGAGTGTAGCTGTGCATGAATGTGCATGTCCCCTTGCTGCCTCAGTTGGTCAGATGCATGTCTTTTGAAAAAGGAGGTTGAGGTTGGCTAGATCCATGAATAATATCTTTTCAGAAGATTTCTACCCACATGTTCCTTCTATGTTATGCTAGTCTTGTCAGTTGAAATGCTATAAAATACTTCATGAGCAGTACATTAAGCTCCTGCATGATTGAGGCTTCTCAGTTTCCCAATAGGGTTTTGGTGTAAAATATAGCCTCTTCTAACTTTTGGCCACTTAGTTATTGAGCCTAAATGTAATTGTTAGTTCTGACCAGAGCAGATCCACTGAATCAGTAGAATTTATATAATATTGATCTATCAAGTTCCCATCGATTCAGGAGATCTATTCTGGTTGGGGTTAGCAATTGGATATAAGGTTTTTTTGTACAGTGAGGGTTTTTCGTGCAAAGAACAGTTCTTGCTAGGAAGGGAAGGTGATGTATCTCTATACACATCCGTGGACTTTTTGCTTCTCTGTATTGCTCCTTCCTGGTCCTTAGAAAGTATGTGCCTGCTTTGGCTTCTTCATTTTCCTTGTCACCTTCCTCATTCTAGATCTTGAGTGAGGGTGGCAATGGGCAGAGGAGAGCAGACCTGCTGTCTGTGTTGTGGGACACAGCTTCCATTAGGTACCCTTGGGAGCTTGACCCCCATCTCCCTTTGAAACTCACAAGAACCAAATTTATCTCCTGCTTGAGATAACTAACCACCTTAACAGTTGTCAACCCCAGTGTCCTTGTTGGTACAGTACACTTCTGCCTCTGGTAAATGGAGAGTGCTGCTGTCAGCACCTGTCTGTTCTAATAACAGGAATGGTGATCTCTACTGCTGTTGCTGTCTTCACCCGTCCTGACTGAACATTACTTTGTCTCTGGATGCATGCACGCATGTACACGTGTGTGCAAATGTACCCACACAGAGTGCATATAGCAGGGACACACTGGTAATATTCTTAGAGTAGGAATGTGTACAGTGGACTGTAGCTTGCAGCATTCCTTGTCATTGACTGTGCTTTGCTAGGGCTGATGGGAGTTACAATTTAGCAACACTTGGAGGGCTGCAATTTGCTCAATTCAGACTGTGGGTAGGGCAGGGGTTGGCAACTATGGAATTCTGTGGTTCTCCTCAGAAGACCTTGGATGTCTGTACTCTCATGCCCTACCAAACCTACCCTATGAGATTTTGCAGCCAGTGCTCCCCCAGGGGGTTGAGGGGCATTTTCACCATGTATTTCAGCCTTGCTCAGCCTCCTGTTTACTTCCTTTAAAAAAAAAAATCTTCTCCTGGGTGTAAAATGGCCCATGGAGTGCCCAAAATGTAGTGATAATTCCCCCCATACCTCTAGAAGGCATTTTTGAGCCAATTTTGTTGACCCATGGGGGACAGGGGCCACAAAAACATCTCTGTAGTGTGCATGCAGCCTCTGGGCTGCATTTTGCCCATCGCTGCTGTAGGGCACAATAACATTCAAATATTCTTGTATGCAGATTGGTACACGTAAAGACCCGGCTAGAGGGGGTTACTAGATTGGTACCAGGAGTCCAAAGACCAGGAATAAACTATGTTGTTCTTTCATCTGGGTGGGTGCTCCATTCTAGAGGTCTGGCCAAATGCTGTGTTGAGGAAGGTTTTGTAGCAGGGGCTGCGTATTGGATTTGCATCTTTGGACTGGCCCGGAGCCTTTTATTCTTTTGCAAGCAATTGATTTCTCCAGCGTTAGCAGAGAGCCTCTTCTCAAAGTGGCTGGCATTTTCATGTGAGCTTCTTCTGCCTTTTTTAAATCACCCAAAGTGTGTGTTTTACCAGAGCTTGGAAAATTTACTTTTTTGGAGTACAACTCATAGGATATCCTAGCCAGTATAGCTACTGACAGTGCCAACAGCGGGATTCTGGAACTGTGTTCCCACCTCCAAAAGCAAACTTCCTAAAACACTGTTTTTCTGTTAAAGAGAAACATGCAAGATTTAATGATGCTTCAGATGCTATCCCATAATGCGTAGGAGCTCAGTTTCTCCAGCTAAAGATTTATGGCCCTGCAAAAAGTAGGTATCCTTGAAAATATCCGTTGTTTGTTGAATGAAAGCAAGGAAGAACGTCCAGCTATTGTCGTGTTCTGACCCAGCCTGGCCCACATGCCTGTGCGTCACATTCCACTTAGTAAGGCTGTCTATAAACAGAGTCCTCCTGTGAACTCTGAACGACATTGCTTTGGAACTTAACTGAAGGCACAGCTTTTCCTCTCAGTGTGCTGTTTGTATTTTACTGCTTATTTTTGTCATCAGCTGTTTTCCATGCTACTTGACTTTATAAACTCTAGTTTTGAATTCTGTGTATAAAAATCAAGTGGTGTTAGGTGGAGAATGACAAGCAGACTAGACTCTCTTCTGCCACATACTCCGGTGTTCATGGTCATCTGACAAACTGGACAGGAAGTAGGAGGAGAGAAGAAAATAATTCTTCACACAACATTTTAACTTAGGAAATTGGCTGTTACAACACATGGTGATGGCCACTATGTTAAATAACTGTAGAAAAGGGGCCAGCCATTTTCCAGCTGGGCTTGAGGTGTAAGAAATGGCTGCTAGCCACAGTAGCCAAATTATGGACTCTGACCATATATATGTGTGTATGTATTTTCCCACCTTTCCTTGTACAAGATCCAATACAGCTTACATCCAATTAAAAACAAGCTAAAAAAACCCCTATTTGTACAACAGTTAAAACAATTAAACAAATAACTGCATTAAAAATACAGAATTACAACAATTAAAAAAAAACAATTAAAACATAAGAGAAGAACTTCCATGTTCAGAGGCCTGTGACAGAGCTTGAAAGCTCCAACTTTTGAGGACTATAGCTCCCAGAATCCCACAGCCAGTCTGGCAGCTGGTTCTGATTGGGAATTTTGGGAGTTGTAGCCCCCAAAGTGACTTTTCCAAACTCTAGTCTCTAAGTTCCAGTATTTGGGAGATGGACAAACCGTGAGGAAAGGGCCCTCAGGCCTTCTTCAGAGGAAAACCTAGGTGTCCAATGTTGGCAGCTAGATTGAGGGCTGCTTGGATGCTCTTTGCTGATTCTTGGAGTCCTGTCTGGGATGAGAGAATCATCCTTTCTGCCACCTTATTTTGTGTTGTGTTGCTAAGTGGCAATTAATGAAATTGTCAAAAGATTACAGCATCTCAGATACAGGTATACCCCAGTTAAGAAAACCTCTGACAAAGAAATTCCTTTTTTACAAAGTCTTTTTACTCCAGTTCCAGTTTTATTTCCTGGCCCTCTGTGTATCTGGATTTTTTTTTTAGCAGCATGGCCATTGGGAGGATTGTGAAGGAGGGCTGAAGAAGCTAAGATTTTTGGTGTTGGATTGCAGCAGAAAAACATTTTTCTTTACTTCTACAGCGCTTACTCAATCCAGTTCTATGTCACATATTCATATCATTAGTTTTGAATTAAATGTTTGCCAAAACACTTTGAATTGCTGTTCTTTTTTATGGTGTAGGAACCTATCCCTATTTTTTCCATGTTATTTCTACCTCTGATACCAACATTTCTGTTAAAGGAGTGATGCCCAGGAGCATATCAGCTTCCATAACTGAGATACATCAGTATACACAAGTGCCAGGCACTAATGAAAATGTAGAAAACAAGAGGCCCTCATGCAAAGTAAAGCTATCCTGACCTTTTTTAAAAAAAAACGTTTGGTGTAATGGAAGAGGTTGGTGAAGAGAGGTTTTTTTTTTTACCTCTCAAGATATTCTCAGGTACTTCTAGCTTTTTCACTACTGATTTCAAGTGAGGTATACATTTCAGCTGGACACTGAACAGGGGGAGTGATGATCCCTGCGGCTGCCATCATATCATGTAGTCCACCAGGATTGGGTGGGGGCATTGCTCTCTTGCAGCTTTTGGTGTGGTTCCCCAATTTAACAGATGTTTCCATTACCCATGGCTGGTGTTTGGGAGCTTTCCTTTTTTCTCAAATGCCATTTTTCACTTTTAGGAGATTGTGAGCCAGATTTTTCAACTTGTGTGGTCAGCAGTTGGGGACTTTCCAGGCATGTCTCACATGGGCCGGAGTTCTTTCGGAGGTCAACCGTAGAGATTTTGCATTCGGTTTGAGCCAGGTTTTCTTCCTGTGTGACGTAACGAAACTGGGGAAAAGTAGCACACAAGCCTTAAACCTGCTTTTGACCTTACTTTGAGTAGTGTTGTGGGGACAAAGTAGTATCTGAACATTTGTTGCTGCACATGAAATGTGCAAAACTGGCATCGTTTTTGTCTTTATCGTACAGCCATACAAATGCTCAAGCAGGCATATAAAGATCATTTACCCAGTTGATGATGCTGAGTAAATCTGCTAGTAAGCGAGGAGGAAAATTTAATGAATTTAAATAGTTGTTCTTTCCCTCCATAGGTCCTCATTTACTAAATGAATGAAGTATGTAGATAATCTGTGGGCAGGTATGTTAGTTAACATCAGCCATCAGCCTTCATGTATTTATTTGCAGCCCTTACGGAGCAGACTCTGTAAGGCAGAGCGCTAAATTGATCCAAGATGGACTGGGCTGTTGGAAGTTGAAGTCTTAATGATCAGAAGGGTAAAAGATTCTCCATCTCTAGTTTAAAGGCTTGGTTAGGTTAAGTGACAGTTGGATATTGTTATTAAAGAGGACCTCTTGGGACATGGCCAGACACTCTGGTGGAAGGTAGGTGGTTGGATCTCATTCAACTTGTAAGTGAAACATCAGCCTCTAGGATGGGGCAGGGGCAAGGATGAAATCAAGCATCAGGGTTGGGGTCATGGGAAAACTGCAGCCCTCCCCTCTTGTTCCAAGGAGCACAGTGTGTGAAGCAGGAGGTTGGCTTTCTGTCTGGAATGTTGTTTAGGTGGAGTTGTTCCCCCAACTCCAGCAGCTGTAATCCGAATCTAAACTGCCCCTTGTGGCTGTTTAAAAATCGCAGGAGATCTCGGGTCCTCTTTTGTCTCATATGGTTTGGCCTTAATCCAGGAGCTGGTGTAACGCACAAATGACAAGAGCGTGAAACACCTTGGAGTTTTTTTGCATTATCCAGTTATGTCCCTTGCCTTTGATGTCCCTTGCATTATTTGTTGTATGCACATCTTAGTCACCTTTTGAGTCTTTGCCCTCTTGGGTTCTGAGTAGTTCAGGAGGAGAAGGGCTTAAATGGTGATGTTGCTCTGCCTCTAAGATCTCAGCTGAGCTGCCTTTTGTTTTGCGGAGCCCCGTGTGCTATCGAGAACTGCTTAGTCATGGTGCGATGTTTTCCTTGCCTTTTAGAGTTACCTGTGTGAGGAGCTTCTTGGCAAGTCACCATAGGCTAGCAAGGGTAGGTTGCTTGTACTTGCATGTTGTGTTCTGCATATAATTAGCTGTCAAGTATGATTAAGTGAATTTCCTTTTCTTTAGGAATGAGCTTCCTGTTTACAGAATTAGGTTTACATGCCACTTTTCAAAGCATCTGTCTGTGTGTATGTGTTTTGATGGTATTTGTAAGCAGTCCCGCCCCCCCCACGGGGTTTGTCTGGGTGCCAGGATCTTTCACCTAGCCTTCCCCACCTCCGTAAAATGATCCAGGAGGAGAAAAGGAGAACCAATGCACAAGAGATCACATGCTAGTCACACATGTTTGCTCAAGGGCCGGTTGCCCTGGGAAACAGAAACCGCGACTTGTCCGGTAAACAATAGGAGTAGCCAATTATTTGATTACGCTTTTTCTGGGAATTAATGTGAAACCTCCAATAAATCCTCCACTGTGCTCAACCGGCATCCGAATTGGAAAGTGAAACCAGGACCGTGGTGGTAAGGTCCCCTTCGAAGCTTTCTTGAAATTCCTTTGGGTGGAAGCGTCTCTTTCCGAATGCACTTAGGAATGTACACCAGATAGCATTCTGCTAAGCTCAGAGGTTGTAGAACTTCCATCCACCTCTGAATGGTCATGTCTCACCTTAATTCAAAACTTGTGCCTGTCCCTACAAACCCTTCTGTTCTCAGGATGTGTGAATGCAGTGCAAAAGCCTCCAACAACCATAGTTTTGTCTGAATCAGAAAACAGTGGTTACTAACTTTGGAACAAGCCATGATCTTAAAGCACAGCTGGGAATTGTTTTAGCATCCTGGCTTGTTCAAAAACTTAGTATTCTTTGTTTGTTTAACTGAAGCTGTCCTCAGTGTATTCAGAAAAGAAAGGGACTGCGTGTCTGGACAGAATGCTCAATTGTATCTCATTGGCTGAGAGGTAGGGATCAGAACCAGGCATGTTTGTGCATTTCTTTGGCCCTGTTCCCGTTTACATTTCTCTGTTCTTCTCCAGTTTCCCTTCCTGAGTTAGGCTCCTTCCACCGGTATGGTACAAGTTTGAGCAAGTTGTCAAATAACAGCAGTAAGCAAAATGAGAATTGCTGTGTGTTTATTAGAAACAAGTCTGTAGAACTAACAATGTGAGACCATGGGTACTGGAGTTTTAATAATCCACCATGCTTTTTCGTTTCTTTGGCAAGCCTAGGTATATATGTAACAGCTTGTTGAAACTGATCTTTCCAATTTAAGAAAGAAAATATAAACTTTCCCCTTGAACTTTCCAAGTGCTGCATTTAAATGAGCATCTCATCCTGAGCCATTCCAGTCAGCTCCCTCCCTGGTCTCACATCTTTCCTTGGGCTGTATCTGTTTTCTTCTTCTAAAGTTGGATGTTAAGCAGTTTAAAGGAATCTTAGCTGTTCAGTGGTATAGATTTTAGTTGGTTGATTGCATTTCAACTATTGCATTTCAACTAATTAGATTCACGCCTGTGTGAGAATGATAAGTAACCCTCAGGCAAAGAGTTTTTTGAAGTGATGCACATATATTTTTGACCACTTACATTACTCTGCTTTCTTCTGGTTTCCTTTCCAAGTAAGGCTCCCTCCACCAGTGTTGAGTTGTGGTTTCACTATTAGACTGGGACTCCAGAACACCTGGGTTCAAATCTCTACTCAGCTGTGGATACCCATTGGGCGATCTTGGGCAAGTCACCCTCTCTCAGCCTCAGAGGAAGGAAATGGCAAACCTCCTCTGAATAAATCTTGCCAAGAAAATCAAATGATAGGGTAACCATATGTCAGGAGTCCACTTGAAGGCACATAACAGCACAGCAGACAGTATAATAGCAGTCATATTGCCTACAGGAAATATTCTGTCCTCAGTGCTTGCAAGAGGAAAAGAAAAGGGGTAATTGTCCTTAAAATGCTTGCTTGCCACCCGGCATTTGTGTATCTGATTTGTGTTTCTAGTAGTCTGTTGCCTATGTGGGGACCATTTTAGTCTGTTTTTAAAAAGTTGAGTTTATTTAATCTCATTTAACTATGAAGTTTGCAGCCCTTGTCTAATGTAGATTGAAATGATGTTGTCCTTGCTTTCTACAACACCTAGCACTGTATTTCAAATATAGTGGCTTTTTGCAAACACCAATTGGTTGTATATCTTCAGACCTCAAGGATGTTTATAGAGCCTGAAAGTGGGGACAGCACTGAGAGCTTCAGTTGATTTTGCAGTCCACCCTGTGAACTGGCAAGCAACCTTGGAAATGATCCATAATTTCATAATTTCTTACCTCCTGTATAATCAACTCCATAGTTCCAAAATTTGGAACACTGATAAGGGTTAATGCCAACCTCTTTGTTAGGCTGCCAAGCTGACTGAATGCTGGTGCACCACCAGTGGTGTTGTTGATCCCATGGACCAGGAGAGGGCATAAATTTGCTCCTTCTCATGTTTGCCAGCTGGCAGTGCTGCTATTCTCAGCTTGTTACCCGGGCTAAAAGCAGCAGCATTGTCTGACTTCTAGGCTTCCTTTATAGGTGATCAGATAATTGGATGGAGAACCATTGTGGTCTAATTGCTTTATTATGGTGGACTACTGGCTGGGAGAGCTATGCTAGAGTCCCTACTGCATCATAAATCCCACTGGATTACTGTCTGACCTGTCTCACAGGTTGATTGTGGGGATAAAACAAGAGTGTGATGAGACATATGCGATTCACTCAGCTACTTGAAGTAAAAATTATAATGAATTAAAAGTACTAAGAATTCTCCAGAGAGAGAAAGCACATGCCAGCTTTAGAATGGCTTCCTTATTACTGCTTATGCAGGCATTTTGTCCTGCCCTTTTCCAGCCTCTGGCCGTAGAAGAGGCAGAGGTGTTGTTGGTGATTAACTGAAGGGGAGGAAATGCTACCAGCGATTGACTTGGTTCTGTTTTAGAGGAGTGTGTGGAGAACATGCTGTGAGGTCTGGATAAAATGGGAAATTTTCATGCAGTTAGTGTTTGGGTATACCAAGTACATAACAACAGTTGCGCTTTTATTTTACGGATGAGAGGAGTCCAACATCCAGAAGGCACTGGCTTGGGAAAGGCTAAATTAAAATTTTCAGTTCCTTTGGGTTCTGTGATTTTTCCGCCATCTAGTGGTTATCTGCCTTGCTATTCAAAAAGGTTTGTTTATTTACCAGCAGCTCCCATGATAAAGTATGTACTTTGCTATCTTCTCCCTCCCACCTCCCGCCCCCTCAACAGTTCCGATGACAGGCTTCACCCAAAGAGCTACCATTGATCCAGAACTGAATGAAATCCATGTGTTGTCTGGACTTAGTAAAGACAAAGAAAAACGGGAAGAGAATGTTCGGAATTCCTTCTGGATTTACGACATTGTGCGGAACAGCTGGTAAGTTGGCAGGTTTTCCTCAGGGGAGAGAGAATGCTTGCCAGCTTTGTGCTTTTGCAGATACACCTGTAAGGTCAGAAAATGCCTGTATTATATAGCTTGTGTCTGTCTAGGCATGACTAGGCACAGATGGCTGTGAGGTGTATAGTCTCTGTTTCTTAACATTCCACCTTCTGAGATTCTATAAGCAATCTGTCCACACAGTTGAACTAGCAGCACTTGGCTGTATCCATTGCTAAAGCACTACCCAGAGCCATATAGCTGCAGGGGCAGGCAAATCAACCAGTCAAAAGTTAGGTGAAATGCTTTACATGTATATGTACAGGGACTTTAGAAACGTGTTTACCTTGGAGTGCTGTTTTATCATCACAGACATAAGCTGGAAGCTACAGAAGGGAAATGTGGACAGCCTTTCCACGATTGAACTGTAGAGCTTGTGGCAGTGGTCGGAATTCAGCTCTCTGATAAGGCTTTAGCTACCCTGACTAGATGATCTCAAAGCAACATTACCAAGAATGTGGCTGGCAACACAAAACTGTTAGTATTACAATGCAGATTTTCTATCAGATATGAGGGAGAAGGAACCTTAGGAGTACGCTACCTTCTCTGCCCCCATCGTCTGTGCCTTGTGCTGTTACATGTGCATTTCAGCCTTTGAGAATAGTCAGAGGCATGTAGGCAATCTGTGTAGTCTGCTCATGGTTCATTTGCAGCCTGTGTTCCTTTGGTTTCTTTGTATGTAGTCCTCTACATACAACAACTGTATAGACACTGGAAGATGGGGCAGCCCGATCACCTAAATATTTTTTATTTTTATTTATTTAATTGTTTATAACCCCACTTTTCTACTGACATTGAACCCAATAAGTGTATATTCAAAGTATACCCAGATAAGTTTACGTCCAAAATATACACCCAAACTATACCTAAGGGTCTGTGGGGTGTCTTTTCCATGGTGATGATCTTTTTATGAGTATCTTCTACGGAGAAACTGCCTTGTCCGTATGCTCTGTGGAACTGGGTAAGGCCCTTTTAATTTACTATACCTTTCAACTCTCTAAGATTTCAGACTTCTGAAACGTCTGATTTTACTGTCTTATTGGATTTCTTTGAATGTCTGATGCTGCTTTTTGAGTTGCATTTTGATTTTATGCTTTTCTCTTCTAGGTATCAGTCTTTTGCATGCTGCCCTGAGATTTTGGCTTAGTAGGTGGCATATAAAAGTCATAAAATAAGTGGAAAAAAATAGGATGTGGAATGTACTTCCTAGATATTTTCTTCTGCAGGACTAGGACTTTGTGTATTGGCTTTATCTGGATTCTGGCATAGTGTCAGGTATTCTGAGAATCTCAGCATTTTTGAGAGGGGAAAATGTTTCTGGCACTCTTGCAGTTCTGAAGAAAGTCAAAGGGTCAGCACTGGCAAAGGCTGTTGTGTCTGTTCGTTGATATCTGTGTGAGTTGCAGTAGATCAGCAGAGATTTTCTGACTCCCAGGTTTTTCCCCCAAGAAAATGATACACACAGTACCTTATGTTATTCTGCTGAACTGAAGACATCTTAGGGTAACCTGGAGTGGATTAAATATTAGTACCCCACGGAAATTCCGATACTCAGAGATTTACTCAGAATTTTTTTTAAATTCCAAGTATATTTGTTTTTCACCATACTCCAGTTGTTAGATCTTAGTGTTGTAGTTAAAAAGACAAATAGAACCCATGGACCCAGTATGTCTGTGCTGGACTCCCTCCTTCCTCCCTGTGTCTACCTGAATATTAAGGCCACCATTGTCGTTATCATGGGCCCTTTTCCAAGTCTCATAAGGTGTCTGGAGAGAAGAACAAGTTGTAGAATCCCACACGGGTGGGGGTTGCATAGGAAGGCTTGCTTATGGCCAACTTTGACATCCTTTTAATGCCAAAACATTCTGATATACCCAGGCTTTCCAACATGACTAAGCGTGTTTTAATCTGTCGAGGGTTATTTTTTGCTGTTAACTGCTGGCACTGCTATAGATATTTCTTTTTCATTCTGCTGTGTGTGAGACACTCTGTTAACATTGTTACTGGTTTTTATGATTGCTGTGTTTTGTTAAAACTGGCATAAAATGGGTGTAAGATATATAGAAATCCTGCAACATTGAGAGGGTGAAGGAATGGAAAAGGAAGACATGGAGAAAGGGAATGTCAGGGTAACTCAGGAACAGGAAAAGTAGAGGAATGGTGTTTCAGGCAAGGCTGAAAATGGTAGGTAGGTAGGGATTTGCCTTTTTTTTTCGGAAGCAGCAGGAGGAGATATCCTGGAGAAGAGAAGGTTAAGAGGTCTGGAGAAGAGAAGGTTAGGAGGCGACATGATAACCATGTTTATTTGAAGGGATATCATATGGAGTAAGCCTGTTTTTTGCTGCTCCAGAGACTAGGACACAGGGGAACTGATTCAAACTACAGGAAAAGAGATTCCATTTAAACATTAGAAAAAAGTTCCTGACAGTAAGAGCAGTCAGACAGTGGAACAGATTGCCTTGGAGTGTGGTGGAGTCTCCTTTGGAGGTCTTTGAACAGAGGCTGGGAATGTTGGGGATGCCTGATGGTGTATTCTTGCAATGAGGAATGGGATTGGACTGGATGGCCCTTGTGGTCTTTTCCAGCTCTGTGATTCTGTATCCTGGCCAAGCAGCATCCCAAGGTCTCCTACCACCAGAGGAGGGAAGTGTAATACACTACTGGAGCCCCATCACTGTGGCTGCAGAGATCAGCAGGCTGCTGTGATGTGGACAGTGGCCTGACAAGATTGAAAAAAGAATCTTTCTCTGATCTGGGGGAACAATGAAGGAGGCGAGACGAATCCTTTCCTGCTTTCCAATGCTGATCAGGAAAGGCTGCAGTGGCTCCAAAGAGGCCAAGAGGCTACCCTCCGATCCTCCGAAGCCTTATCACCTGCCTCATGGTTCAGGGATCTGTGCTGCACACACATGGGCTTAAATCAGTCCAAGCTGTCCTAGCAGAATGATGTTTGTGTGCATACAGACAATTCCCCTTCCTGTCAGAAACCTCCAAAGTCCAGGAAGACTGTAGGGGGCTGATGCTGCGGTTCTCAAAATGAAAGAGATCCTGAAGAGTGGCAGGAAAGGGAGGCAGGGAGGGCTGCTGATGAAGCGGCTGTCACCTGTACAGCCCGTGTCCGCTGCGTCTCTCCTGATCCTACAGCAGCAAGGAAGAACCAGGAGACTTGGAGCGAGGTTGCTGGAGTGGCAAGTTGAGGCGCATTAACAGGGTCCCTTTTGGTGGGAAAAAGAATGCAGTCTCCTCCTGAGCACATCTTGTTGCCTGAGGCCTTACTCTGCCTACTCTTGACAAATGAAAGACTGTTAAAAGTGTAGGGACATCAAAGCTGCCTGCAGAAAGATGAGACAAAGGTGCCATCAAAAGCAGAGTTGTAGAGTCTCTCTCTCTCTCTCTCTCTCTCTCTCCAGGTGTTGTTGGCATGTAAGTTCCATCAGCCCCAGCTAGTGTGTAGCCAGTGGTGTGGCATGGTGGAAGGTTTAGCCCCCAACATCTGGAGGTCCCCATATTCTCTGTCCCGGATTGTAAAGGCTTGCTCATTTGCTCTCAGCCTGATACAACAGGCATTTTTTAAAATAATGGTTTTAATCAATCTAGGCTATCATGTTGTTTGCAACAGAAAGTAACCACTATACTCTGGGGAAATATTGTAAGTAAAAAAACAAAGATTTCACCTCTAACTGTTGTTTTATACCTAATCCGTGATGATATTCCAGAAGTATTTTGTATTTTTGAGTATACAGTCTCTGAACATATAGGTTCTGTATAGATATCATAGTTCATAGCTGTTGGAAGAACCACTTCTGTAGGGATTTGTCTAAACCTGGTTTTGTTAGACAGTCTGGTTTCTTTCTCCTGCTTTGAGAAACATCTTACCAATGTTTTCTATACTATGCTGCTATACTTCTATTTGGATTCTGTGAGGCCAGCTATAATTGAATATTGCAAACACAATTGCACTTCAAATCATGGGACAGTTGACAGTTGACATTTGCAGGTTTAACTTCCATGGATTTGATTATTTGCAAGTTTCTCCGACTCCTGGTCCCCCCTCTTCAGATGCTTCTTTTCTAGGGGGAATCTTCCCCCTCAGCAGCTCCAATCAGGGTGTGCAGCGCTTTAAAAATCCACCTCTGGTCCTCCTCCTCCTCCAGGTGTTGCTGCTCCAACTAAGGTTGGCTCATAACCTGATTTCTTAGTACCAGAAACCCTCTCCTGATGCCTTCCACACCCAAGGAAGGAGATGGGCAAGAGAGATGAAGTATAGGGTCACCATGCCACCCCCCACTTCCGTCTCCTTTCCCTGACCTGATTTGGACCCTGGGTATCTGTTCTTCCCACCATGTCTCAGCCCCCTTTCCACAGATGCACACATGTATTTTGATATTTGTGATTTTTCCACTTTTGCAAGGGACTTGCAGTTCTAACCCTAGTGAATATAGAGAGCCAACTGTGTATATTTTTAGGAACAGTACCACAAATTGTACAGTATATTAAACTTGACACATATGCATTGTCTCCGAATTTCTAGACATTGAATGAAGTACCATTGCCACCTAATTGTCCTGCAACATTTAAATGGAAATCTAACACACCTAAATAAAAAAAATATAAAACTGATTCAAATGCAATATAAAAAAATACACCACAAAGAGTTTTGTTTGCCTCCTGAACACACAACTGAAAATATCACTGCCTTATTCAAGGCGAAGAGGGCCTATTCTTCAGCTGGGGCAACGGCAGCTTCTCTCTATCTCCAGTGTTTCCCCTCCTCCTGAACTCAACCGGCAAGTACAGCCCCTTTCTTAGAGTTTTCTCAGCCTCTGGGTCAAACCAATACTCCTAGGGGTTACTCTGGTTCTTATGAGAGCTTGTTGTTTTTCACAAAAGCCTTTTTATTTGTCAGAGTGGATTTTATTTTTAAAAATGATTTTGATACCATGAATATAGGGGATAACTCCAGATCCAGGGCAGCCTTTATTTGGTGTGTGAGCAGTCTGGATACGTGTGGCAGTGATTATTTAAGCTTTTCTATACCAGTCTTCTTTGTGAAAATGTGCTAATAAGTGGGCTCTGTTTGTAATCCTTTGAGGTGGTGTGAAGCCCTTCAGTATGTGTTGCGTTTCAGGTCTTGTGTCTACAAGAATGATCAAGCAGCCAAAGAGAATCCAAGCAAAAGCCTTCAAGAAGAGGAGCCCTGCCCCCGTTTTGCACACCAGCTTGTGTACGATGAGTTGCACAAGGTGAGATTTGGGGCAGGTGGTGTGGTTGTGCTGAATGTACCAGGAGGAATAAAACACCACTTGGTGTAGGATGGTGGCTCACCACCTTCTGCATCAAATCATTCTCTTACCAAACTCTGCACTGGTAGCAATCCAAAGTTCTCAGTGCAAGGAACATCGAGCCGTTGCAGTCTTACTGGTAGAGGATGGGCTACAACATGAAGCAGAGGTGTCCCCCTTTTGTTCACTGCTGGTGTCTGGTTTGTCTCTGGGAGAATGAATCTGCTATATTGTAAGCTGCCTTGAGCCCCAGTTTTGGAAGAACGGCAGGGTGATAATGATGACAGTGATGATGTTTATTAAGGAATGCCAGGGCTTGGACAAATACATGCTTCCCAGGGAAGGTGGAGAGCTTATCAGCCAGAAGTCACCTCCTGGTTTTGTATCTGATTTACATTCCATCTACTTCTCAGCACACAGATTGGTTCTGCACACATCAAGAAGTGAGACTAGATGGCCTGTGGAGTCCCTTCCAACTTGATGGTTCTGTTTTCTCTTTAACTCACTGTTGTAAGATGCATTCACAGCAGCGGCACATCTCCAACTTCCTGCCTAATTTTCAGGGATGGGGTAGGGCTGTCTGTTTCGACAGTGATAACCTTGCATTCAAGTATACCTGCGTACTCCTGCAGAAGTTTACTGTCTCTTGTGGGATATTTGAAAAAGAGAGCTTACACAAATCCTGAATACAATATAATTCTTTCTGTTTTGCTGGCCAGAAACAGTTGGATTGTGTGTGTGTATGTGCCCACATGTGTGTGTATAGCCAAGTCCGCACAAGCATCTGTGCATTCTTTTCAGAAGCTGCATCATTCTTCGTATTCCTGTATGTGATGTTGGGGAATGCATGGTTATTGTTACAGGTATACTTCAGTTAATGAAGTAGATGTGTCCTTGGGCTTTATTACGTTAATAGAAAATTTAGTACCCGAGGAAGAAATAACATGGAAAGAGTAGAGGAAGGTTCCTGCACTACAAAGAAAAAGAAAAAAGAAGGCAGTTCAACATGTTCCACCAAACTTTTTATTCAAAACTAACAATATGCACATATGAAACGGGACAATCAGATCAGGCAAGCCTTGTATAGGTAAAAAATATAATAATTTCAAACTGCCTAGAGACCACTTGAAGCCTTTTTCCAAAGACAGCCATGACTTTTTTTCTTATCAGCCTCTGCTTCTCCTATGATTTTCATTTTGGTTGCCCAACTTAGAACTCTATACTTTTTTAACATGCTGAACTCGTGAGTCTGCTCTCCTCTTTTCTCTCTATTTTGTTGTTCGTGAATACTCAGTAAAGAATTCCGGAGGGAGCTACTGTTTGCCTTGCCTGTTGTAGGCAGGCACATATACCTACAACAAGTTCAGTTATTGTTGAATCCCATTCTTTCCCAACTCAAGCTTTATGGAATTGTTTACTGCACGCATGCTGCTTCAACCTGACTCCTAAAAGCCTGTGTTTCTCCAGCCATCCAACTTCGAAGTGCTGATACTGTTAAAACACTTAGAGAACAAGGAAGAGAGGGGGAGGCTGGGCAGGTGTAAAAAGATTTTGTAGAAAGAACCTCAACTGTCAGAGGCTTTGTTAACTGAAGTACACCTGTACTTTTCTTTTCTGCATTTCTTGTAGGTGGAAACTGTGCTCACAGTCAGCCTACTGACCTGGGCAAGCATGTGAGCATCCATCACAAAAGATAATTCACAGACAGATGGTGTTCCTTAGAGTAATGCCTGAGAGGCCTGGCTGGTTTATCTCACAGTCTTGGTTGAACCACTCTGTTGTTTATGGTCAGATATCTTCATTCTTCTCTTTCAAGGTTCATTATTTGTTTGGAGGGAATCCAGGCAAATCCTGTTCTCCAAAGATGCGGCTGGATGACTTCTGGTCACTGAAGCTCTGCCGTCCTTCCAAGGAATACCTGCTACGTCACTGCAAATACCTAATAAGGAAGCACAGGTATGGGCCTCCGGCAGATGGTGGGAGTGGGTTCTGTTGGGGAGGACCATGACAATCCTACCTATAATTACTTTGGAGCAGTATCGTATATGGGAGGCTCAGGGTTCTCAGTTACTGCCATTGAATTTCTTTCTTTTTTGAGTTGTATAAACAATATATTAATACACAAAAAGGAACCCTTCAGGCAAATGATTGATAAGCATAGAATCACTTTTGTGAAGCTTGGACTTGGTCCTTTCTTGCCTGTGCTTTGCACAAGAAATAGTTCCTTCTGTCTCTAGGTCCTGAGAGTGTTAATTCCTCCATGACCTTATCACTTTCTTTTTCCTGTTCTCCAGGTCTCTCACCCCTCTTTTCCCTGGTGCACACACAGAGAGAAGCCTTGAGCTTTGACTGGGTGGGACCTTTTAAAAAAACCTTTCTTTGAAGCAGACAGGCTAGTGTTTTTCCAGTCACGGTGGTGGCATTGCTTTTGAATAATCCGTGCCTGTCCCTCCCTACCTCAGCAGTTAGTGTGAGAGCACTCTGTGAAATTACAGTCATTCAAGTCAGGGCTCTGGAGTGTTTCATAGCTGATAATGATTTGCTTTGTAAAAATTTTGCATACATATGGTGTCATTCTTACAAGACCCTCTTAAGAACAGCATCACTTGGGGAGGCCTGCTTGGCAGATGTATGAGAGAGAGCTTTCTCTCTGTTGCTCTCAGACTGTGTAGCCTGTTTCTCTGTCCTGAAAAGAAAGAGAAGTGCCAGCAACAGCACAGGCTTAAAAAGAGCTCAGTGAGATAAAGAAAGCAAGCTGGTATTTTTTTTTGCCTCTTGCGAGGGGAAAAGAAGCCGCATTGCAGCCTTGTTGTTTTTTCTCAAGGGAGAACATTTGCAGTGCAAAGTGTCCTGATGAGACACATTTTGGCTCTTTATAGAGAAATTGCTTCAAGATGTTGACTCTGGGCCAAGGATGTGGAAGGTGTGGCTCATGAGCTATAGGCAACTCCTAAGGTAATTTTTGAAGTCCCCAGAGACCCCACTCTATACCCTCTAGGGGCCATTTTATGTCCAGGAGAGGTGAATTGGAAATTGAAAATGGCCCAAGGGAGCAAAAATGTGGTGAAATTTCTCCTCGTGGGTGCTGTTTTGAAGGAGGAAGAAAGCCATTCTGTAAAAAAGTTATTTTTTCAGGAGTGGAAGGTTTCAGAATTGGGGGTGTGCCACTCTCAAAGGTCACATGGTGGACCAGTGCAGGTTCTTCCCTGTTCCGTAATAGTTGCGCCCCTCTGCTGTAGGGGCCTAACTTCAGGGCGCTTAGAACTGCATTGGGAGGTGGGTTGTCTAGAGGAACGGAAAACTGAATTCCTTTAAGGAAGGCAGGTTATAAAATTAGTTAGTTGTTAAATAGTTACTAAATAGTATACAGTTCATCCTCCACATTTACTAGGCTTAGGGGTTCAGGACCCCCATGGAAGTGGAAAAACTTCAAATATTGAAGTGTGTGTGTGTGTGTCTTTGGGAAGGGGACTGAGGCCTGGTAGCAGGAATGGGCACGCAGGGTCCAAACCAGGTCAGAGAAAGGAGAAGGAAAGGGGTAGGCTGGCATAGTGGCCCTATACTTCCTCTTTCGCACCCATTTCTTTCCTTGGGTGTGTGTGGGGGCATTGGGAGAGGATTTTTGGTACTGAGAAATTGGACTGCAGTCTGACCTTAGCTGGCCAGGAAGCAGCTGGTGGAGGAGGAGGAGCAGGAGGACCAGAGGTGGGTTTTTTTAAAGGCCTGTATGGCCTGTTTGGAGCTACTGAAGGGGAATGTTCCGCCAAAAAAGCAGTGCTTGAGGTTGAGAGATGAGGGTTGGAGAACTCACAAATAATCAAATCTGTGAAAGTTAAACCTGCAAATGTGGAGAACTAACTGTAAATGTTAAAACCTTTGTCTGGGAGAGTTTGTTTTGTGCCATTTCTTGGCCCTTCCAGAGACAGCCTTATTCAAGGATAACAACAAGAGTTTGGCGCTCTACCAGTATGGTACCTAAATTCCCACAAGGACAAATAGCCCTTAAAAATACCGTTGGCCTCCACATTCACTAGAGTTAGGGGCACAGGATCCCTGTAAAAGCGAAAGAACCACAAATATACCCTGTATTTCCTCTCTCTCATTTATTACAGTGTTCACCACATAGATATTTGTAGAACATGTGAGAGCTTCTTCCTATCTCTGAGGTTTTGTACTGGTTCAGTCAAGTTAAAATCCAAACAAATCTCCCTGTTCGGGTCTTTTCTGAAACATCTGCTTATAAAACTGTCCCTCATGGAGTTCAGTTTGTCTACTTTCAACAGGCAACACTGATGAAATGGTGGTGTGTCGCTTTGCATCCCTTAAGTGGGTTGTAGGCTATTTCTTACATCAGCTTTCAGAGATGTGGGGAAGATCTTTTAAGCCGGCTCTGGCATCTGTACACTAAATCCTTGCCTCGCGTGTTTCCACAGGTTTGAAGAGAAGGCTCAGACGGACCCACTAAGTGCCCTGAAATATCTGCAAAATGACTTGTTTGTCACAGTAGATCACTCAGATCCCGAGGAGACAAAAGAGGTACGGACAGGGGTGGGAATTGGCCAGTTTGCCCTCTCTTCCTGTGGACAAAGGAGTCAACCTGTGCAGATTTTGGAGCAGCTGTGACTGCTGTCCTTGGTTTGCACATCTGTAAAACAATGAAGCGTCAGAGCACCAAAGCACTGAACACCTGGTTCCTTGTTTCTGGCTAGTGAATTTGTTTGTATTCATCTGCACATTTTGTGTGTGTGTGCGTGCACGCGCACGTGGATGTGCATGCATGCATATTTAAGTGGAAAATACCCTTGCTGGCTAGTGGGAGAGAACATGCCAGCAAGAAAGCTTCTAACAGTATCCTTCAAGTGCTAGTTTTCTGTGTGCTGGGATTTTTTTAAAAAATGTGAAGCATTTTCATCTGTGTGATCCTCCCACCTGTACTTTGAGGTGGTAGAGTCCTGGAAAAGCTGTCTGCTTGAATGTTAACTAGAGGTCAGAGGGTAGTGTTCACTTCATTGGTAATTGCTTATCTTTCCTCTGACTGTCCTGAATTGCAATTCAAAAACTTGATTTGCAGTTAATGTTTGAAAATATAGGGAGAGACAGTTAGCTATATAGAATAAACATGTTATGATCAGTGCATGAAAAGCAGTTCAGCTGTTTGGGTTTAGGGTGCCGAGTGATAACGGACAGTATGTTCTGGACAGAGCAGCTTGGTGAATTTAATGTGGTATATTTGAAAGGCACCAATAAACTATCTCAGATGGGGAATGAGAAGTTGATTCTTTATTAACATGAGTTCAGCCCTCCCCCACACCTGATGTTGTTCACTGTTTCTGTTATTGGGGTGTGTGTGTATTTGTGTGTGTGTAGTTGTGGCCTCACTTGAGGATTTTTTTAAAGTGAGGGAGCCAGTATCACTGATCTGTAAAAACTGAAGCAAAGGTCAGTTGAGTCCACTGTCCTGGACTGACCAGCCAAATACATCTTCCAGTCTTTGGAAAAAGGACACAAAAACTGATCAGTAATTGTATTCATAAGCATACTGTTCCTGAATTAGGATGTTCCGTATAGTTACTGTGGCTAATAGCTATTGATAGAGAACACTGTAATCATAATATATCTAGATTTCAGTATAGTACTTGACAAGGTTTCCTATAATATCCATTGCTGCCAATTCTTAGTTAAAACAACAATAACAAAATCTTGGTTACCCCATACTGCAGTTGAGTGGGTCTGTGGCTGGTTGAGCACTTGTGCTCATCAGTTGCTAATTAATGACTCAGCATTAGGAAGGAGACCTTGAACAGAGTGATGTGATGTTCTGTCCTAGGCTTTGTGTACCATATTTTTCTAAATGACATGAATGGGGGTTTAGGAGAATTATTAAATTGGAAAAGGCATGACAGTGAGATGGACATTAAGTACCGCAGAGGAGAGAATCAAGATTCAGAAGAATCCAGGCAGGCTGGATGGAACACTAGGCCAAAACAAACAACAATGAGATTCGGCAGAGGTAAAGCCTTCCCTTTAGATACAAATATTTATTTGTATGTCTGACTATGTATTCCAAAGCTACGAATACTCAGGAGAGCTGGCTTGTTAGCGGTACCTGTGGAAAGAACTTATGTATCTTAATGGTTCATAAGCAGAATTTGAGCCAGCACTAAGATGCAGCAGCTAAAAAAGCTAATGCAGTCTTCAGCTGGATTAATAGAAGCATAGTGACCAGATCACAAGAGGTAATTGTTCCGTTCTTTTCTTTGTTAATCAATCTGCATTTGAAATTCTCTGGCCACTTCTGGGCATTCCTTTTTAAGAAGGATATGGATAAGTTAGAGTAAACCCAGGGAAGAGTAGCAGTAATTGTAAGAGGTCTGGGAACCGAGTTGTATAAGGAATGGTTGAAAAATCTGGGTGCGTTTGGCATGGTGAACAGACGATTAAGGAGTGATAAGGTAGTGATCTTCATGTATTGGAAAACTGGAGAGCAGGACTAGAACCAATGGGTAGAAATTGCTGGGAAGGAATCTTACCTGGGAACTTGCTAAGAGGGAGTGTTGTTCACAAGCGGAGCGAACTTCCTCAGGATTTGAGGACTTCTTCTTCAGATATTTTCAAGCAGAGACCAGAAAGCTCTCTGTCAGGATTGCTGTTGCCGAGTCCTACATTATACAAATTAACTTGAGCAATGGGGTTGGACTGCATGATCGTTAATGTGTCTTCCAACTCTGTTGTTATCGAATTTATCATTCCTGAGTTTATTCAACCAACTTAAAATGAAACCAAAATGCTGTTCTGGTGGCCGTCACCACACCTTTATTGTCGTGATTTTCATAACGTCTGTGTCGTGTCCCTCCCTAAACTGCAAACCCCAGGATTCCGTAGGATGTTGAAAGTGGAATAATAGCACCATAACAGTCCAGTGCGGAAACGGCCCTGGTCAGCAGGGGAGGATTCCCTACACCATGTTGTCCTGCTCTTGATTTCACCAGGTTTCTTCTGAGGCCAAGAAGGTCTGGTGTCTGTCAGAAATTTGGAGTGAGAGCAACCTCTCTCAGAGTCTTCACGGTGCAAAAGTGCAAAAGTGAACGATCCTTTCTTTCCGTGTGATAGTTGAAGACGTGGCTTTATGCTACCTCTTGCTGTATCTCCAGTCAGATGAGAGTCAGATTATGGCTCTGGACTCTGGCTGGCGTGCAGGGAGCGGTGGATTTTGTTAAGGGCGCCTTGGCTTTTGCGAAATGCCAAGATGACGGCTTAATAGATGAGTGCGGTTGGAAAGGCCTGATCTAAAAACAGAAGGGGGTGAATTCTTTTCCAGCAGAATGTGAATTCTTGGTTTGGTCATATTAGGTCTTGGAAGGCCACTTCTGTGTTCCCCACACTGAATAAATTGCTTCATTGTTGTTGATTGGAAAGCCTTTATTTTCCTCCAGGAACACTGAAACTTTTTAAGAATCCTCTCTTGTTCTTTCCCCCCCCTCCCCACTAGTTCCAGCTACTTGCTTCAGCCCTCTTCAAGTCTGGCTCTTCTCTCAGCACTCTAGGTGAGTACAGATTCAGATTGTCAGGGGTTGTTGCTTTTGCAGCTGTCCCCCAAAAAAGCCTCTGTCTTAAATCCCCAGAAACGTCACGGGATCAGTTTCAAGCTCTCAGTGCGCCAGACGCAGCAGCTCGGTGCTGTTCGCCACATAAGCAGGGAGGCGTCGGTCAAAACAAATTAACTTGCACCACGTCGTCCTGGAAGCCAGTGCCCCTTCGTGGAAAGGGGCTGGATGGGACAAACTGATCTGTTCTTGTGACGAGTATGTTAAATGTGGGTTAGTTCAGGCAGTTCTCTCTTTCCTTTGGCAGAATGTCAAGGAAAACAGCAACATTTTAAATTTCCCAGAACAAGAAATTCAAAGCTCATCTCCCCAAACCATAATAATCTTCGCTTCACATTCCAAGAAGGAAAGAGAGAAGCTTCCACTTCTGACAGTACTGGCTTTAACAATAGCTGGATCTCTTTGGGCAAGCCTTGGCAAAGCAGGATTTGAGGCTATGGAATCCCTCCCTCCCTCCCTCCTTTCCCTCCCACTTCGGAGAGTGACCGTGGCCTTGTGGGCTTGATGGCTTTAAAGCAGAGCTTGGGGAAATTAGGGTCTTTGCAGCCACCCCCAAAATGACAGCTCCCCAAATCCCTTAGCCAGCATAATAACCATTGGGTTGATGACCCCTACATTTAAAGCTGTGTCAAATTGCTGCAACCCTGTAATGTTCACTCTGGGAGGGGGAGCAATTCTTCACTAAGTTTTTTCTCTCTCTCAAAGGTAGCAACAAGTAATTTCAGCAGTTTTCTTCCTTCGGAAAACCACATTTTCTTCCTGCGTTTGAAAACCACAGAATTTTTGAAGGCTATTTGCACAATGAGACTAATTCTCAGGTGGTTATTTTGCACAGAAAACAGCATTTTCCACATGGAAAATAATATTTCAATGCAGACGTATTAATTCTTGTGCAGAAAATTGATTTTTCTCCGCAGAAAATGCTGTTTGTTTTACAAATCAACAATGGATGAGTTTTACACAGAGCAGATCCGCAATTATAGCATTATGTCCTCAGAAGATTGCGTTTTCTCTGCAGGAATATTATTTTTCATGTAGAAAATGCTGCTTCCTTCACAGAAAATCCAGTTTTCTTTGCAAAACAAGGATGTGCAAATCTTGCACAGAATAAGTCCCAAACAGTGAAGGTTATTGTCGATCCAGGATTCTTCCTTCAGGGTTTCTCAACACTTGAAAAACATGTTTCTCAACCATTTTTCAAATATTTTTGAATTGTGTTTTCATCCCTAGTAGACACAGCTTCCCTGACTTCCAAGAATTCCTTCTTTCAGTCTCTGAACTGTTTGATTTCTTTCTTTTGTTCTCACCTCTCCACCTCCAGGCTTTTCTGATGTGGATCACATCTACGCCCAACGAACTCAGCTGTTTGACACTTTGGTGAACTTCTTTCCTGACAACATGACTCCTCCCAAAGGCAACCTGGTCGACCTCATCACTCTGTGACAGGGCAGCTGCCGGAGACGTGGAAGGAGGGGAAGAACATTTTTGCTTTCAGTATTTTTTTTTTTTAAAATTCGTGTGCGCACGCATTGATTGAGTGACTGGTGGACTTCAGTGATAGAGAATAACCCAGCTTTGAAAGGGGCTTTATGGGTAATACCAAATGAGACTAGGCTAATAATAATAAAAAGTAATTGACATACATCTAATGGAGAAAAAAAAATATATTTTCTGACTTTGAATTTTTAAAGGCTAATGAACACTGACGGAAAGAAAGGAATTGTGCGGTCATCTTGAGTTGTTTATACTGTCAAGGTCCTTGGTGTGCTGCAAATTGATGAGTTTTTTTTTTCTCATGGGGGAGGTTGTTTGACTTTGTAATTTTGCCCCAGCAATCGCTTTGGGTTGGTTTTAGCTTTACTCTTGGTGTCTACATCAGCGGCAAATGCTGATGTACCTGAGGGTTGTGTGTGCCTGTGTATGTCCGTCTCTCTCTGTCGACTCAAGCCTTGTAATTGCAGTGTGACTGTGTGTAGGAAAGCAAAAATCATGGTCCGCTTGCCTTAGAGAAGGAGGCCAGTGCCCTCTGGTGGGCTGCTGAGATCATGCTAAGGCCCAGAACAGAAATGCTCTTAGGCTGGAACAGTACTGAAGCCGTCCACTCAGATGACAGCGTGAGGCTCGTCCCACATTTGGTGAGGAAGAGCAGGGAGGGATGAAAGCGGTAGGCACGCTGCCACTTAATTCTTTCCCTGCCTGCAGCATTTGTCTCAGGCGGTGGAAGAAATCTACCACTCACGTATGCACCGTTTCTCTTCTTGTCTGATTCCAAATACAGGGAATAAATTTACCAGAAACCATGCTAGGGGAGAAATAAGTTTGCTTTGTTGGGGAATTTTTCTAGTGAAAAGGCAGTAGGTGAGGGAAGAGAAAGCATGGATAGTCTGTGCAGCATGTTTTTCCATTCCTAATCCCCTGCCAACGCTGTTTTGCCGTAATGGTCACTCAGAAGATACCAGGTTGTGGGCACACATGCCGTCTGCTTCCCACCCTGGTGCAGCGGTACTGCAGGCACACAGCTTCTGTTCTTTCGCTCAGTCTGTGCCAGCCTTCACATGCAGGATCTGGAGCCTTGGAAGTGGAGCGCGCTGCCTGGTGCCTGCTTCTTCTAAGCCAGTGGTTCCTGACCTTTGGTCCTCTTGATGTTTTGGACGTCAGCTCCCAGAAGCCCCAGCCAGCTTGGCAACAGTAGGAATTGTGGGAATCGACAACATCTACAGGGCCAAAGGTTGGGAGCCACTGTTCTAAGCCCTTTTCGTTAGAGGTGATTTGGCATCTGTTCTCTTTTCAAAATGGACGTGTGACTTTGAAGTTTTGCAGAGCGTGTGGCTTCCGTCATTGAAACCCCTTGAGGGGAAGCTATGGTAATCCATGTTGCAAACCATGGGCTGTGGCAAGCAGGTTGTTGCCTTTACCATTGTGTGTGTGTGTGTGTGTGTGATTAAGAGCATTAGTTTGTTACCTCTTAAAGCCCCTCCTTAACCAGCTACGTATCCGTATGCAAGGGGAACCTGCCACTCCGAGTTTGCCACCATAGCAGTAGCCTGGGAGTGTTGGCTGGCGATGATAAGATGGGAGTGTGTGGCACAGACGGAGCCCGCATGGACATTGGCTGGGCTCCTACATCAGCACATAGCTCTGAAGGTACAGTTCCACATCCTCCCACCACCCTGACAGCTGTCATGCCCTGAGAGGACCTCTGTTGCTGTTGCTTACTGGGGAGGGAGGGTGGGAGGGAAGGGATTCAGACTGCAGAGAAGCAGCTGACCTCAGCTTGGTTGTGGGAGGAAGAAATGAAGGTGTTCTCTCAAATGGAGGGTACCTACCTTTTCCTTCCTTGGGGAGCCCAGAGCAACCAAATCATCCTGGTCCATTGCCTCGCCCGGTTTCCTGTTCCACTTGTAAGTAACAGCACCAAGGGTCTCTGTTGGGGCTTGACAGCTGCCAGGTGGTAGGAGGCTTTTGAACGGAGTGCCGTTCTTTGTTCAGTAAGGGACTTAAAACATGTGTAAGCTGCACTTATATGTGTGTAAGTCACTAACAGGATGCTGGCCAGTTTCTCCCACAAACTGAGTGAATTGGGGAAGGGCAAAGTGCAGACTTCCCGCAGTTGTTGGACTGCTGTTCCCATCAGCCCTAGCAAGCATGGCCCATGGTAAGGAATGCTGAAAGTTAGACTCTGACAACATCTGGACGGCTGCACGCCCCTGGCCTAGATGCTGACCAGCTTATCCTGTTGTGGTTGTGTGGTTAGGATTGGAGAGGTCTGTGTGCCTGCGAGAGCGTGCATTTGGTGCCCTCAAAACAGGTGGGAATCACAAGCCTCCAGATGTCTCATACTACAGATGTCTCATACTACAGCACCCAGAGTTCCTCGCCATTGGTTAGTGTGGCTAAGGTTGTGGTAGCTGCAGTCCAACAACAGCTGGAGGGGACACTTGATTCCCTCCGCAGCCTGAAGACATTCACACAGATCTGCCTTTTCGATGTGGGGCTTCTAATGCTCTCGGTGACGTAGACGGGGGCCTAAATGAATGCAGGCACTGGCTGCTGCTTCTCCCTTTCTCCATGCCTGCCTTCCTGTTGATCGCCATCCTCAGGTTAAGCAGCTATATAATGGGAAAGCGAGGAATGTAATATCTGTATTTTCCTGTCCATCCCATCTGAAATGAGTCTGGCTCTTAGAGGCTTTGAGTGAGATGAAAGACATGGTTTAACTGCTTGGATTTCAGAAATCTTTTCCCTCCATAATAGTGAATGATTGAAACCAAAACAGGTTACCTTTGGTTTGTATGTGTTATAATGTTGCTTATGTTTTAGGACAACTTTGAATCCAAATGAAGTGAGCACCAGAGATGGCTGGGGGCAGTTCCTCAGCACAGTGGCCTTTCCTTCTCCAAGGAAATCTGTGGAATGGACAAGGAAGGTCATTGGCAAATTAGACTGTAATTGAAACAAACGTGTGTGTGTGTGTGTGTGTGTGTGTGTGTGTGTGTTTAAAGCTGTTTGCCAATAGTTTCATTAATAGCTGGGTTATGTAAAGTGCAGCCTTCAGATGCTGTTGGACTGCAACTCCCAGCAGCCTTAGCCAGCATAGCCAATTGTGAGGGATGCTGGGGTTTGCAGTCCAACAGCATTTGGAGCCCTCCACCCCATCCCACAGGTGCATCGCTTGATGGATAATTTATATAGCTTCATTTTTGATGGATGTCTTTTTTCGTGGGATGACTTGCAGAAATGTAAACAGGAAAATGAAATCTAGTTGGTGAAGCCAGATGCGTATGCTGAGAACTTAGACCCAGTGGCCCTGTGGAAGTCCACGTTCTGTGACATTGTACAGATGTGTTTAGACATCACAGTTAACCATGGCTTATGGCAGTCTTTCCCAGCCTGCTATCTTCCAGGTGTTTTCAGCTGCAATTCCCATCTTCTCTCACCATTGATCATTCTGCTGGGAGATAACTTTTGGAGAGCACCGTGTGGGAAGTGGCTGGCTTTTGGCGACATTCACAAGTAGTAATGATTTTCTGCCTCACAGTTCCCTTGCCCCACCCTGCCATAGCTGGGACTTTGGGAGCTTTTCCTTTTGGTTAATGTCAGTTTGCCACTGTATCTGCCCAGGGATTGGCATTCATGCAAACAAGCCAGCTTCACATAATCCAGGGTTTGAAGTTGGCTTGTCAACTTTTGTGTCAGTGTTAAACCACAATCCTTGCTTCAAGTGAAGTGCCAAGCTGGAGGAATATACTAAACACAAAAGCTTCCTAGCCATTGGGGGCCAGGGGTTTTTTAAAAAGAGCAGTTGTTGGTTTGCTGTGATGTCTGGACACAGTTAAGCAGTGTGGATTGGGCTGTGAAGTGATTGACCTGTGGCAGAAAAGTCAGGTGACCAAGTGCCTATTTTTTAAATAGCAATTCTTCTTTTCTCTCTCTGTCTCTCTGTCTCTCTCTTGCATTGCCTGGATTCTAGATAATTTTGGAAACCTTTTCCTGTTTCAAATGTATTTTGCATTAGTCAGGTGTGTTGCGTGTATTTCCCAGTATTGCTTTTGACAACTAGACTGTGTTAAAAATTGTGTCTTTGCCACAAAAGCATTATCATCATGTAAGATGGCAGGGAAGAAGAGCTCTGTCCAGTTGCTTTTTTGAAGATGCTGAGACCAGTGTTTTAGTTAAGTTAAATTGGCTGCAGAACTGGTGAGAATCTCTGGACATGGCCTGAACCCATGTTTTATTCTTAGTAATTTACATGTCACTTCATAATGTGTTCACCTTTCTCCTGGCACCCTGTGTACGTTTGCTTCTGTAGAGTGAGAGATGGTAGATGAGTTTGGAGTTGACTGAGGCTGTCTCTGTTGTCCAGATGCTGAATGGGCCCAAAGGAGGCCTCTGTGCTGGTCGCCCCTGTTGGGACACTGGGTGCCTGGCAGCTGCTCAGAGATACCTGATGGTACCAGCAGGTCTGAGAATAAGCTAGGTTGCACCTTCCTTGTGAGTTTCAAGGCAGGGCTTGGAATACTTACTGGTTTTGGATTACAACTCTCAGAATCCCCTAACCAGCATGTGGCCATGCTGACTGGGGGATTCTGGAAGATGTAGTCCATAGCCTACAGCCATTACTTTTTCGTCAAGAGCCAAAAGCCTTTGGGCTTTCTGAAATTCATTGGGGCTCAGGAAATTTAAGACCTGTCCCTTCCTTGGCATATATTCAAGCACTTGCCACTAATGACAAGATTACTAGAGATGAAGCAGGGACGGCCATTTGCTTCCATACTTTTACCTGGAAGCATACCCATGTCTGTCTTGGCACTGATGGGTAGCTTGCCTGATGTTCTTGTCTGTGGGCCTAAGTGAGGAAGGGTAGAGATATGAGGGTGGGCTGAGCTCAAAAGAGAAGGGAGCTAATGCCTACATGTGACCACTGTGCCTCTGGTTGAGCTTTTGGGATGTCCCAGTGCCTGCTGTTGCTCTTAATTCTTTGGGAGCGGAACGGCCGGTTGGGGATTTCATAACAGCTGGTGTGAGTCTTGATGAGGTAAAGATCACAGAAGGCGTAGGAACGGCATCCACTGTCAGCCAGAGAAAAAGAAACAGGAAATGAAGTTGTTGAAGCTTAACAAAGGACTGAGGGACAGAACATCCTGGACGTGATTGACTAAATTTGATTGAATGAGATCCAGTGGGAGACCTCTGCCAGAAAGGCAGTTTTTCTTCCCCATCACTGAAAAAGTCTCTTGGGAGAGTTGTAGGTTGTGAAGCCTTGTAGTGGGATGGGGGCGTTGCTCCCAGTTGGCTGGAAGTTCTTTTCTCACCCAAGGAGACTGTGCCTGATTGGGAGCTCCCCTTGCATAACCCCATAACCTACCTTAAGCTGTTGAGTAAGGAGGGGGAATCACCCCAGAGAGGGAAGCATGCGTGATGGAGGAAGGAATCAGAAGGGTCCTTGTCTGAGCGAAGATCCATTCTGTTGGTTCTCCTGGCTGCTGGATCCTAATCTGAAATAGCCACTGAGAATCAGGGGGAAAATTGAGGAAGATGGCAGGGTCAGGATGGCTTTGGCTGCCCTCTAGAAATCCTGTGCTTTATCTGTGTTCTCTCTTACCTGAAGAAGAAGAGAGGGCCGCATGGAGGAAGGAGCCCCAAAGAAGAGGAAGTGGAACCCCCCCCCCTTATCATCTGCCAAGGTTTTAGATGAAAATAAAATCATTTTAAAGGTGTGGACTTGATTTGTACGCTCCTCTGTACCTTTGATGCAATTCTCACCAGCTAGACTGTTAATGCGTGGGTTGTCCGTTCTGGTCATCTCTGCAGGCTGGCTCACCCTGTAGCTCTGGAATGGTTGGGATGCCTCCCTTAGGCATTAGGCTAATCCTTAAAAATGCTGCAACTGCTGGCTTCTCGTGGCATCAGCCGTGGAACCAGTAAACCTTTGTGCGGACATAGCTGTTACTCCTGCCCATGCCGTGAATTTCTGACATTTTTCCTCATATTGCCTATGCTGTGAAATAGAGTTGGTTTCTTAAGTGTGTTCAAGGCTTGGAAACACAGATAATATACAGGGCATGTCTGTACTCGCTCAGCTGGTTTAAGAGGCCTTCCATCTCCCCTCAGAAACTCTGCCAGCTGTAGTCCCGAGCCCTCTCTAAGATTTCTTTGGAGGAAGCAATAGCAAAGCCATGTAAACTTACAGAATGACTTCTCCTGTAGTCTTGGCTTCTTGGAGAACTTACCTGGCTTCGTTCCCTTTTCTCTGACAAAATCTTGTCCCAGTGGTTCTCAACCTTTGATCCCCTGGACTTCAGTTTCCAGAATCTGTCACCCAGTTGGCCTTGCTGGTGGAGGCTACTGGGAATCCAAAACAACTGGACGATCAAAGGTTGAGAAGCCCTGATTTAGATTGTAGGCCCTGGGGGGATCACCAGAGGTGCATAAGGCTCTAAACTTGTGAACACAGCAAAAAAAAAGCCTCATATTTTAAAACTTACAAACACAGTGAGAAAACAGTCTCATATTTAAAAACAAAATTAAATTGAGCAAGGCCTGTTGGATCAGAGGGAGAATGACTCGCTTCCAGATATGCTAACTGATGACCCCTGACATAAAGTGAGGTGTACCATCTGCAAACGACTTTGAAACATGCTGTGAGTTGTGCCCCTTTAGGAAAGAAGGCATTCCAAAGATTGTACTCTAGTGGATCAGGTCCATCTGCTGTTTTGTCTGCTGCACTTAAGGATCCCGTTATCTACCTCCTCGGTCCTTACATCATCGTGATTAGGCCTCCCCTAGATCAGAGGCAATCCCTCGGTGACGTCCGTGGCCAGAGCACTGGACTGCTGTTGTACTTTCCTTGCCCTTGAGACCTGGGCTGCACTTCACCGAGAATGTTTTGTGTGACTTGAAAATTTCCACGTTGGGAGTGAGGCACGCTCTCTTTCTACAGTGCCATTTTTCAGGAGTGGGTGGAATTTTTGAAACAGATACAGGAGTGTCTCGAGGACTGTTGTGTCATGCTCCCTCTCCTGCTGTGTTCGCCGCTGTTGGCCGCCTTCAGACTTTCCTTTCTCCATCTGCGATATTAATGTCACCCCCTGCGTTCTCTACCCCTTTGCCCCTCCTGTCTTGGTGCGAGGTGAACGATTGTGATCCCAGGTTGAAGTAGTCTGTAACAATTCCTTTGGAGCGATACAAGAGCAAGTTACCTATGTAGAATTATGCTGTATGTAATGTATATACGGAGAGAGAATGTATTTTGTTCATTTTTTTTCTTAATAAAACGAAATCAAGCCAGCCTTGCGTTCTTATTATGTGAATTGCTCCAAGCGACTGGGAGAAGTTTGGTTTTACTGCTGAGTTAATATAATGATGCTTTAAAGAAGTTTGTGTTTGCAGATTTCATAAAATGCTATTGCATTCAAATCAGGCAGTCTAGTCTGGCAGAAGCAGATATCCACATTAGTAAGAACTGCCTCATTTGATCAGATGAATGGTTCATAGCCTAGAAGCTCTTTTCCCACCAGGGCCATCCAGATGCCTCTGGCAAGACCAGAAATGTGGCATGAAAACAGAAGGCCTGCCCTGTTTTCCCCACCACATCAGAATGTTCCTCTGAAGCATTTTGGCTACAAAGCTGTTGACACACTTTTCCTCCTCCTCTCTAGCTTTGTCAAATCCTCCTTTCATGGCTTCATAAATGTGTGCCACCATGTGCTGTAGAGTGGATTTTCTAAACTGTGCAAAGAATTCCTTTGGCATGTCCAGATTCTACTGCCAATTTCATTGTATCTCCAGCCACTCCTGATTCTAGTACTGTATTATGAAAGGAGAAACATCCCTCTTTCTTTCATATGGAGGCAGTGGCTTGGTCGCTTGTCTGACCGGGGCCAGCAGCAAACATGTCCCCCACCCATTTTCTTCCTTAAGTGTGTATAAAGAAAAAGGCTTCTTTAGCTTTTCCCAGAGGAACTCCGGGACTGGGGAAATGAAAAGCCATAATCAGTACCAAGGGTGGGAATCATGCTATCCTGGCAGTGTCGTTGAACTGCCTCTTTCTTACAGCATTCCTCATCAGGTTGGCTAGGACTAGTGGGACTTGCAGTGAAAAGGCCATCACCCATTTTATGGTCTTAATAGTCTTAATAGACCACAAGCTGAACATGAGTCAGCAGTGTGATGCGGCAGCCAAGAAAGCCAGTGCAATTCTCGGCTGCATCAATAGGAGTATGGTGTCTAGATCGAGGGAGGTACTGGTACTACTCTACTCTGCTTTGGTTAGACCTCATCTTGAATACTGTGTCCAGTTCTGGGCACCCCAATTCAAGAAGGACATGGTCAGGCTGGAGCAGGTCCAGAGGAGGGCGACCAAAATGGTGAGGGGCCTGGAAGCCAAGCCCTATGAGGATAGACTTAGAGAGCTGGGTATGTTCAGTCTGCAGAAGAGAAGGTTAAGAGAGGACATGATAGCTATGTTTAAATATTTGAAGGGATGCCATGTAGAGGAGGGAGAGGGCTTGTTTTCTGCTGCTCCAGAGACCAGGACAAGGAGCAATGGATTCAAGCTGCAGGAAAGGAGATTCCACCTGAACCTCAGGAAGAACTTCCTGACGGTCAGGGCTGTCCGGCAGTGGAATATGTCGGGAGTGCTTTGAGGGTATTCCTGCATGGCAGGGGGTTGGACTGGATGGCCCCTGTGGTCTCTTCCAACTCTACATTTCTATGATTCTATGGCCAAGGGCCACAGTTGCGTGGTAGAGTGCATGCTTTGAATGGAGAATATTCCAGGTTCAACCACAAGTATAACCACAGTTATATAAGACTGGGTAGCAGGTAATGTATTAGCCCTTTCTGTGTTTGAAATCACACAGAGCCACTGCCAGTCTCAACAATACAGTGCTAGATGGGCATATGTTCTGGTCTGGTATTAAGGCAACAAATGGTTCAATCCCTTGTTTGTTTAGGCTGCTTTTTTGTGTATCTGTGGCTAAGCCAGTAAGGAATCAGCTGCCCATTTCTGTATAGTTTCACAAGGGACCTGGTCACTTGTCTGGCAAGTCATGGCAAGTTCCCCCCCTCAAAAAAAGCAAGTCATTTTGTTTGAAACATTTATATCCTGCACTGCCTTGCCATTTGACAGTGAACCACCCTAGGGAAGAAGACAACACACAAAGCCCAAGCCACTGTGATGGCCAGATTTTGAGTGTGAGATATCGACCGGCTACTTGGGGGTAGCAAGAGTGGATGAGTGCTAAATTTAGAAACTCGTTTTCAAACAAAAGAATAACTACAATATCAGAAAGCCTTGCTCTACACTGGCAAAAGTGAACTATCAGCAGTTGACAAAAGGAAGCTTTCTTTATTGACTGAAATAAAGTGGTGTCTTCAAAATATACTTTGTAGGAAAATGCAACAATAATCTTTACAATCCAGTTCCTTGTTAGGATTCCAGTGTATAGTAGACTCCCTGTTTCAATGCAAGTGAGCACTGCAGAAACCTGTACAGTGTTAAAAGAGTACTTGTTCCAATACATTTTGCAATCAGTAGTAGATGAGCATACATACATAATGGCACTGTCCATTCAGCTTATGAAAACACACTCATTTTTTGAGGATCAGCAAAGTGTAGTAGGTATGTTGGGCCTGAATGTGGGAGACCAAATTCGTGTCTCTGCTTAGACATAAAGATTGTACCATGACCTTGGGTAAATCACACATTTCCCTGCTTAACTAGCCTCATGCTGTGAGTTTTGATAGACAGAAGAAGCCTGGCACCCTTTGTACATTATAGGGCATAAAAGTAGAAAATTACAGCCAAAGATTAGTAAAAAATTCTGCAGGCAACTGCATGCAACTTAAAGGGATTGCCAACTTGCGATTCGTTACTGTGCATCACCCTTTAATGGGTAATTAATACCTAACAGTTCTATGAAGATTTTGGAACGTTCTGTGTGGTGATTGCTTAATTGTCTTGGAGCTTGGTATCTTTTTGCATAAAGCCTTCCCCTACAATTTGATAAGGGGAAAGAACTGAGTGTTTTGGCACTAAATATTCCTAAACTCTGTTGAGCAAACTGCAAGTTCTTTGCATCGTTAAACTTCCCCATCACTTTGCATGCTTGGACTGCTCTTGAAAACCAACCACGGCAGAGGAGCTAAAATAGCCTTAACTTGACAAAAAAATGTATTGTCCTGGATTGTTGCTGGTCCTCCAAATAACCACCAGGATGTCCATTGGACTGCAACTCCCATCATTCCTCACAATTGGCCACCCTGCCTAGGACTGATAGGACCTGATGTTCCTCCAGAGAGCAGCAGGTTGCTCACCCTGGTTTCATAGGACCATAGGATTTAGGGTTGGAAGCTATCTTCAGAAGTCATCTAATTCAAAGCCCTGCTGAATGCAGGAATCTTACAAGTAAAGCAGCTTTTAACAACCTGGTGCCCACTGTTGTTTTGGGCCACATCTCTAGCATCCTGACCATCTAGCTGAGACTGATATAAGAGGTCCAAAACACCTGGAGGACACCAGGTTGCAGGAAGCTGAACTAAGTATCCCTGAAAAATGGTCTTCTGTCTCACCATAAGTATCTCCAGCAAAGGAGAGGCCACTCTCTCCTACCTTCTGTTCCACTACTGCAGGGATGGGCAAAGGGTGGCCTATAAGCTGCATGCTACCGCCAGGGCTGTTTTTGTGGCCCCTAGAGGTTAAAAAGACTTTTTTGCTCCACAATGACCTCCAGGGGTTATGGAAGGCACTGCAATTTATATATGCTTTTGTGTGTGCCCCAAAAGGCCCTCTGGGGCCACAGGGAAAATGGCCCCATTTTGCCCACTAAGTGTTTTGGGGAGTCAGAATTTTTTTTTTGCCTGAACAGGTGCCATGGGGGACTAATGCAGCCCCCTTGCCTTCCACAATTGTCCAATCCTGCACTACTGAATACTTGTTAGGAAAAAAAAGTCCTGTAAATTTGGCTGGAATCTGCTTCCCTGTAATTTCCACCCGTGAATGCTCGTTTGCTCCTGAGGGATGAGAACTGGTCTTCCCTGTTTTCTCCACAGTTTTACTTTTGGCATTTGAAGAGAGGCTTCCCTTTAACCTCCTCTTCCTCAGGCTAAGTGCACCCAATTATACCAACCATTCCTGACAGGAGGACCTGGCTTCAGGACCTTCCGGCATCCTGGTGCCCTCTTCTAGACATGCCTGTTTTTCAAAATCTTTTTTGGAAATGGCTTCCCACCCCAGCTTGCATCTGTAAACCACCACAAGGGTTTTGACCTTTTTCACCCCTTGCCTCGTTCCCCAGCTCTTCCAAGTATGAGGTGCACTGTGAGGTTCCAGCAAAACCAACGGGGTTGCTGGGGGAACACCATCTTGGGGCTAAATGCTGGAAGAGACCTGGTGAAAGACAAGCATCTTTCAACTACCTGGTGCCTTCCAGCTGTTCTGCACCACGCCTCTGGTGTCCTGACCATGTAGCCGGGGCTGATGTAAGAAGTCTGAGGGACCAGAGTTACAGGAAGCTGAACTAAGTATCCCTGACAGATGGTGTGGAGAGATGGTCGTGGCATAAATGGCCTTGCCTCATCATTGGGCTGACATACGGTAACTGAATGGGTATCAGCCTGGCACGGATGAGTAAAGTCATTGCTATTCTGTGCTTTGCAGGTGTGCCTCCGTACTCTGGTGGAACAGTATTAAAGCTTGAACTTTTTTGTATGACAAAAACTCCCAGAATTGTGGATTTTTTCCCCCTAAAGTGTTCAAGGACTGGGCAGCAGTCTCCTGTCACCAGTACCATTTTAACACCCTTGGGTAAATAGCAATGCTTTCAACAGCAGAAAGCTGGAATCTGGCCAGTCTAGTGCTGGTGAAACCACTGCTGGTCAAAACAAACCTCTGTGAAAGATGAGGTTAAGGTTTCCCTTTGCCTGTGTCTTGGCACAGGGAAAGCAGCTAAAGGGCCTGCAGAAACAGTGTGGATACCAAGAGAGGATTGGTAGGTTGCTGACTTCCCTTCCCTCCACCTTTAAACTCTGAATCAGTGTGACAAAGTTATGGTTCCTGATGGTGTTTTGATGACGGAAGCAAGACCTAACATAGAAGACAAATACTTTTTATCAGCGATGCTGGGAGACTTGGACTCTCTTTATCAGGACAACCCACATCTATGCAGCAGCAAAATATGGCCACAAGGGCCCAAATATTCTCAAGGCACCAGATCCTGTCTGATCCAGGAAGCTGAGCAGGGTCAGCTCTGGTTAGTACTTGAGTGGGAGACCACCAAGGAATACCAGGTGTTGAAGGCTGTATTTCAGAGGAAGGAACTGGCAAAACTGCCTCTGAGTATTCCTTAAGAAAACCCTACAAAATTCACGGTGTTGCCATAAGTTGACAGTCAACCTGAAGGCACATATACACACATAAGATATGGCCACAATCCTCTGTGACATCTGAAAGCTGGCTTGCCGGTCAGGCTGATAAAGGGATGCTAAATTTCCATCTCCCATCCCAGATACAGCAGTCACTGTGCAATGCTTAGCAAATGGTTTTTCCAGTCTTTGGGGGTGGTAGTGGTAAGGCTTTCCTTTCCAAATGACTGGTTCACTGTATGCTGTCTTAAAAAAATCCTCCTATCTTCTCAATCTGAAAGACTCTTATAAATCTCCCTTTAAAATAAAGGAACTATCTAGACATCCACCCATCCTGTCATCTCCCTCCTTCCCTGCTCATTTGGGCTGATTCACCAAAAGGCCATCTTGGTGTCTTTTACTGATGGGAGTTGGAGGCATTTTATCGCATCCTTCATCGTTCTCTCCTGAATAGGACAGGGCTGGGCTGCCTTTACAGCAACTTCCCTTCAAATTATTTTGCTTGGCAGGCCTGACAACAGAGTTTCTCATCACTTTCCTGTATTGTAGACAAGAGGAGACAGAAAGGCAACGCCAAGCGATTCAGAGCAGGCAGGCTTGTGCATTTTCCCTCCTTAAGGCTTTGCAGGAAGCCCAAATAAGCAATCCTTAATCCTTATCAAGCGCGGTAAGTAGGCTTAAGTCATCATTGGAAAGGGACGCCCGAGGCCTTGGGATGTTCGGGTTGAGACAGAATTTACAAGCCAGTCTGAGGCAACATGCAAGATGTGGTCTGGCTCCGTTGCCCAAACGGCCAGAAGCAGACTGAAATGTCTCACTGCGTCTTACTAGTGATCAGTTCCATTGCTGTTACACAGCCAACAAAACTATCTTCAGAATCAGCTTTCTCCTGTACAGCAACGGCAGGCGAAGGAGGAGATGTGAAACAGGCCCGCACCCATAGCTGCAGTTCTTACAATTAAAGCAAAACAATGCAAGCGTGGATTTTCCTGTTTAAAAGAATGAGGCTTTTCAGGATAGATTTGGGCTTTTTACAGCCTTCTTGGTTTGTTTGTTGGCTCTTCCGCTTGTGAGTCTGACTCTAACTGATGCAAAGGCAGCATGCAGACTCCCAGGTTTTCCATTTTCGGGGGTAGGGAAACCCGTGTCAGTCAGTAGCAACAAATACAACCAAGAGTTTTACATCCTCATGAAACCTGTTAGACTTTTTAAAGTGCAGCAAGACTTCATGGCTGTTCTTCCAGTTTAACTTCCACTTCTCTCTCTCCTCCATGCTATTTAAAGTGGCCATGATCCAAAACAGCCAGTTCAACAGGGACGAGGGCCTGAGTCCACTCTGTGATAGATTTGACTTCTTCTCTGCTTCCAAAATAGCTGAGCTTGTGACTGGAATGAAAACTTGCTATCTCCAAAAATCTATGCCCTAAATGTCTTAGCGTCTGCCACCCGCCCCATGGTGTACATCTCAAAAAGCTTTGCAACAGCTTCATCTAACTTACTGAAGTCTGAGGGAGGTCTTGACATTCTATCATAATTAATTTTCTAAGAGAGATAAAAAGGGATGGAGGTTCTTCCTATCTTATTTACAGAATGGTACAGTTGGGAGTCTGGTGAAGAGGGGTATCACAGGCCATTTCCGCACTAGATTGTATAGCGCTGTTATTCGACTTTCAACACCCTATGGAATCCTGGGGTTTGCAGTTTCGGGAGGGACCACTTGGCCCCTCCCGAAACTGCAAACCCCAGGATTCCATAGGATGTTGAAAGTGGAATAATAGTGCTATAACAGTCTAGTGCGGAAATGGCGCCAGACAGGGGCACCCACCTCCCAGTTTGCCTCCCAAGAAGCTGCTACATTTGGTTCAGTCCAACACTTAGATAGTGGGAAACTCAAACTAGATGTTCGTTTCAGTGCCCAGTTAACAACCACAGCCAAGATTCTGCATCATGGTCTACATTGCATAACTGACTTTTCAACCACACTGTGGAGGTGCAATGAAACCTTCTTAAGTCAATTGTGAAGCTGTAGATGTGGCCACCAGCAAGAGTGCTCCAATGCACACGAAGCATGTCTGAGGCACATTAGACTCTTCTGATGTGCATCAGGCATGCCGACTGCACTACATTACTTCCTAGCTGGGGCTTCCTGACCACGGTGAATAGAGACACTGTGGATTTGCCCAGTTCTATTTCACACACATGCAAGCTTGTAAATCTACTTATGAAGGCATTTAGTCTCACACTGAATTCCAGCCCACATTTTTTTAAAAAATTGTAATACCTCAGTGGGGATTTTGATTGGGTTTGCCATGTGCTCGGAGAGAAGTTTAACCTCTCCCTCCCTGGCCATAATTCCCACTGAAATCACTGTGGTGTACCCTTAGGTAAGATGCTTGAGATGGAAAAGTTTGACCTTTCCTTCCTGCATGTTGCAGATCTGGCAAAATCTTCCTCCCCAGAAGTGGTTTCTACCCATGCAATGAATTTCATGTTTAATTTGCTACCGAGCACTTACTATGATATATATACAATGAAACGGACCCATGGATTAGCTAGGCATCTCAAAGGCACAAAATTCTCTCCCTTCTTCTGTCTTCAAAAAGCGAAAGATAGCTGATATTGCTATAGCTTCTTTTAAAAAGTTTAAAAAAATAGCACAGCAAATGCTCTGGTGGCCAGGGGGGAGGACATTAAATCTCATCCTCTTAGATAAATCTACAACGACTGGCCTCCCAACCCTTTCTTTCTAGAGGCAGGCAGTGGTGGCAGCAACTTAACCTTGAACAGATCTGCAGCAGAATGGCTTATAAATTTGCTATGCATCTTACACGATTCCTCTCCACAGGCTATTCAGTCCTCTCAGCTACAGAAATGAACTGGAGCCATCGACTGGCTGATTCATCAGCTGTAATCTATCTGGGTTCCATGGGAGCCCCTCCAGTGCTTGATCCACAAGAATGGAAGCAAGCAAGAAGCCTGCTGGACCAGACCAAAGGCCCCTCTTGTTCAATATTTTGCTCGTTCTTGGGCCAGCCCAAAGCCTACAGAAAGCCTGCCTGCAAGCCATCGTGAGCAAGTGCATCTTCCATTTTACGTTCCCCAGGAACTGATACACAGAGGCTGACTGATACTGGAAGTGATTGTTAGCCATCCTGATTGATAACCACCAGTGGCCCTAATTGTTGTAAATTTACTGTATCCTCTTCTAAACCCATCCGAATTAGCAGCCATCGCAGCCTAGCTACATTCTGTGTGAGGAGGTCCTTGCTTCTGTCTGTCCCAAATCCCTCACCATTCCACTTCAGTGCATGCTCCTGGGTTCTAGGATTAGGAAAGACAAAGAACCGCTTTCTCCCTACTAACTTTCCCCAGGCCGTGCATAGTTTCATATGTCGCTTGTCTTCATTTACTAGTCTTTTTGTTCTAACTATCCCCCAATACTGTAATGCTATAGAACTAGTGGGTCTCGGTGGTCTGAGTGTTGCACTAGTACTCCAGGAGACCGAGTTCAAATCCCTGCTCAGCCACAGAAACCTACTCGGGTAGCCCTGGGCAAGTCACACTCTCTCAACCTCAGAGGAAGGCAATGGCAAACCTCTAATCATTCTTCCCACGAAAACTCTGTGTTGGGTTCAGCTAATGAGGGTTTGCTGTTAAGTCAGAAACAACTTGAAGGCACAGAAAAAACAACCAAAATTATAACCTTTGCTCCTAGGGCAGTTGCTCTAGTCCCTTCATCACCCTGGCTGCCCTTCTTCTGCCACCAAAATGATCTACAGCAGTGCTTCTTCAGCTTATCTGATGGGGTGGAAGGAGGACTGGCTATTCTTCCCGCTGGGCTGGGGGGCCAGCACCATATTTGTGCCCGTTGGTGGCAGCAACTGCTCCTTGTTTCTCTGGAAACCGGCTATAAACTGGCAGCCAAAGGCTGGCAGACCAGCACCAGTCCATGACCCACCACGGAGATGACCTTAGTCCTGGCCTGAAGGGGCTGCTGGCCACAGGTATGATAAGATAAATTCATCTCTTTAAAGTCATTTTTGTGGTCTTCAAGGTTGCCCAGCAGATGATCTTTTTTTTAAAATTGTCCCTACCTGTGTTCTACAAGAGGGCCTAAATGCCCTGAAGGCACCAGCCCTGGTTAGTACTTGGATGGGAGGCCACCAAGGAATAACAGGTGCTGTAGGCTCTATTTCAGAGGAAGGAACTGGCAAAATCACCTCTGAGTGTTCCTTAGGGCCTAAGAAAAGGCCTCTGAAGTTCATGGCGTGGCTGTAAGTTGACAGGCGACCGGAAGGCACACATAAACACCCTAGTGTATGAAAGGTCCCTTTTTCCCCCCCAACAGGAAGTGACGGAAATCTTGATCACTTTCTCTTCAGCCTAAAATAGCTGAGTGGGGCTTGAAGCTGATGAAGTTGCCTCCCATGCACTCCATCTAAGGGATGGGGAGGGCCACATGTGGGGCAAAACACTGTTTTGGATTTTTTTCATAAGGGCAGCATAGTGGCAGCCCCTCGTGGTCACCGCGTTAACTGCTGAGAGTTACTTAACACCTGTGGTAGGCCTTCCCAGGACAGTCTCTGTCATGTCCCTGAGTGTGCAAGAGAGAAAAAGAAAATGGCATATTTGGTCTTCATTAATCTGTCCTATTGCCACATTCAAGGATTCCTGAACTCTGGAGCAAAAGATGTTGAAAGCCATTGCTCCAGTTATGCACGCTCGCTCTCTGGATTATAACATTTTGCATACAGGGTTTTTAGTTTGCATAATGTGTCCTGGTTCCACGCAACACAAGGAAGTCCCGCATCCTTACCCTTATCCTCAGTCGGAGAATTCCTACTCAAACTCCTTCTACCTATTGAGATTCCCTTCCCTCTGGTGTCCTGAGCTTGTTCTCCAGCCCCCAGGGTTAGAAGCATGTTGCCTGCACATGAGCGGAAGCTGCAAAACAGCTTTTGGTGAGGCTGGAGGAAGGACAGCCTCCCTGCTGGTTGTACCAAACCATCCATGTCCCTTTGCATCCAAAAAAAGCCCTTTTTAACCCTTCTTCTCTAGTCTGGATTGCTCAACGCTGAACCTTCCTGACTATCCTAACCAATGTTTAAATAGGAGGCACTGTCTTTAAAATATATATCTATATACATACTCATACAATTCTGCTGAGAAAGCCAATGGGATTTAAAAACAAAGAAACAAAACAAAATTGGCCACGGCAGACGCCCATCGTGAAACTATCCTGTAACTGCAGTACTTCCTTTCTGTGCTGGCACTTGTGGCTGCAGTTTGAGTTTTCCATTTTTAATATTCTTTTTTTGCTTAGTATGAAGTTTTGTCTTCTCTTTCTCTGCATCCCCTCTTGGATTATAAATGTGTGTCCTCTTCCTCCTCCAGGTCCTCTTTCGTTAGGCTGTCCATGGGGACGATCCAACTGTCAGCAAGCTCCCCGTTCAGGTTGACCTTCTTTTCCTGCATCTCCGCCGAGGTCTCCATCACCTCGAGGGTTGGGTTGTCGTGATAGCCATTCTCCATCGTTTGAAGCTCTTCGGTCAGACGCTGCTGTGAAGCAGAGGAAGAGGGGAGATATGAGAATAGTGGTGTGAGCACAGGCAGATTATGATATTTATTTCTTACCTGCCTCTCCCTATGGATCGAGGTAGGAAACAGCAACAGTTTAAAATGCAACGGAGTGGACATATAATACCAGTTAAAAAACATGCATTGAGAGCCAGCACAGTTAGTGGTTTGTGTGTCAGTCTACAACTCTGGAGACCAGAGTTCGAATCCCTGCTCAGCCACGGAAACCCACTGGGTGACCTTGGGTGTGTCACACACTCTCAGCCCCAGAAAACCCCATGACAGGTTCGCCTTAGGGTCACCATAAGTTGGAAACAATTCTGGCACTTCCAAATTAAGGACAAGTTCCATTAATTCAACAGGGGTTCCACTCTTTCATCAGTTCTTAACGACAGAGGCTTACCTGGACCTGCTCGATCACATGTGCGCGCTGCTTGCAAAGCAAGCTGTGAGAGGTAAAAAAAAAAAGTGTGAAGTGGGCTGAGAAACTTCGCAAGCAGTGCATGTGTGGTTGGTCCTAAGGGAGCCTCTGTAAATCCTCCATGCTCCCTACAGGGCAATACATGGATTCTGCTTTTCAATCAATTCTATTTTCTGACCGTGCTCCAGTCCTTAACCTGTCAAATACATGGGGAAAGCCTGCATATATTAAGAACAATTCAACTCGTAATTAAAATATCATCTAGACAGCCTGCTGAGTGAGACTGGTCTTTAGTGCTGTTTTAAACGCAGACAGCATATCCAGCTGTCAAATCTTTTCTGGCAGGTCACTGCATAGTCTGGGGGTGGCTGAAGAAACAGTCCTCCGAGTGACAGTTAAAGGAAAGCTTCGTCTGTTCCCCAGCTTAACCGGAGTGACTTGGTATATGTAACAAGGATGACTTGGTACATAGAAGACCCCAAGTTCAACTCCCAGCTTCTCCTATTAAAGGAGGGGTGGGAAACTGTGGAGGGGAGGACAGGGGCTATTCTTCTTCTCTGGTTACATGGGGAGGCACACAAGTGCATTTTGGTGCACCAAAATCAAGATAATGTCATTTCCAGCTGCCATTTTGGCTGGTTTTTTCCCCCTCCCTTCTTTTGAGTGTTTACTGGGGGTTGAGGAAAGCAAACTGCTGCATTTGTAGGTAGTGAAGGGGGGAGCCTCTGGGACAGTTTTCAGGTGAAGAATCACTCAAAAATTGACCCAAGATTGGGTGTGCCTGTGTGCCAGGGGCCACGTATGGTCTATGGATCACACTTTGCCCACCCCTGTATAAAAGGTATCGGAAAAACCCTTCTTTGCCTGGGACTCTGGAGAGCTGCTGCTGCCTCTAATCAAAGGATACCCTTCTGAGCTAGACAGAGAATACTAGGGGAACATTGGCCGTAGCTCAGTGGCAGGGTGTGCAAACTTAAGATCCTTGGCTCAGTCCCTGGCATCTCCAAGTCAGGCTGGGAAACAAAGACCCTTGTCTGAAGAGCTGCAAATACTCCAGGGAGACCACAGTTGATGCCGCAGTGGGCAATGTGACTCGCCAGAGGTTACTGGACTACAACTTCCATCTTCCATTACCACTTATTTACACCCCACCGGTCTACCAAAAAGGGCATTCAAGGTAGCTAACAATATTAAAATTTCACTTAAAAGACAGAAATATAATTAGAACATTAAAAATTGGTTGAAAACACAGTGATAAAAAAGAAGCAAGTATCCAAAGCAGTTATCTATTCTTTTCTACTCAATAGCAGCACAGCTTGAAACACAGAATCATAGACTCATATTGCTGGAAGGGACCACAGGGGCCACTGAGTCCAACCTCATTCTGCCATGTAGGCATACCCCATCAAGGCATTCCCAACAGATGTCCACCCAGCCTCTGTTTAGAAACCTCCGAAGAAGGAGATTCCATCACACTCGCAGGAAGTGTATTCCACTGTTGAACTGCTCTTACCATCAGGAAGTTCTTCTTAATGTTTTTCTTCCTATCTTCCCAATTGCTTTCTGAAGGTTGAAGCTATTGCTACATGTCCTAGTCTCTGCAGAAAACAGGCTTGCTCCATCCTCCATATAACATCCCTTCAAATATTTAAACATGGCTATCATGTCGCCTCTTAACCTTCTCTTCTCCAGGCTAAATACCCAGCTCCCTAAGCCTCTCCTCACAAGGCATGGTTTCCAGGCCAAAGGTGTACCTGTGGCTGCCTTTTGGAAATCTATGTTCAGAAACTGCAATGGATCCAAGATGCTACACTCAGGATGCTGACAGGTCCTGGTTTCAGAGAGAACAGAAACTCCTTGTTACAACAATTTCACTGGCTGCTGCCCTGTTATCAGGCAGAAATTCATGACCTACAGAGCCCTATACATTGCTCAGATTCAGACTACGTAGAAGAGCCAATATCTTGCATCTTGCTTGCATGGCATAACTCTACAGAGTGGTTTGATCCATATGCTCACGCCAAATTGACCTTGCAGCAAAACCTGGATTTGAAGATCAGGGAGAAAACTTTTTTATGGCAGGTAATGGGATCACAGAGCTTGTGCGTATGTGCCTTCAAGTCACCTGTCGACTTACGACGACCCCATGAATTTCATACGGCTTTTTTAAGGCTAGAAATACTCAAGAGGTGATTTTGCAAATTCTTTCTTCTGAATTCTGAATTCTTTCTCCCGAATCCTGAATTCTTTCTCCCAGCAGTCTAGTTTTAATTGTGTTTTTAATTGTATTTTTAATCATCCTTTTAACTGCATTTTAATTATACTTTTAACTATGATATATTTTAATTATGGTATAATTGTATTAATTGTTCTATATGCATTTTAACTACAACTTTTAACTCCATCTATTCTGTACTTTGCCTTGAGCCTTGGGGAGAGATGGGTAATAAATGAAATTATTTCTTCTTCTTCTTCTTCTTCTTAATATAGCCTACGGCACTTGGGTTTCATTGGCAGTCTCCATCTAAGTACTTACTAGGGCTGGCCATTCTTAGCTTTCAAGATTAGATATGATCTGGTGCCTTTAGGGCATTTAGGCTTAAATAAAATACTTAGTAGGAACAACTAGTTTCTACCCTTTTCAGTGCTACAAGAACAGCTACTTTTCAGGAGTGCTTTAGTTGTCCAGTCTTGCATGGCAGAGGGCTGGACCTGATGGCCCTTGTCATCCCTTCCAGCTCAAAGATTCTATGATTCTGTATATTTAATTCTGTATGAATCGTTCTGCGTCCTGCCACAGCCCAGCAGCTGTGTCCTTGGGGATTCTTTGAGTTGTCATATCAAAAGGTAACTTTTGCAAACTCTGATTATAACCAGCCTGTATAGGACTGTGATGCCCAGAGGATTTCCTTCTCAACAATGTGGAGCTTCTGCCCTCTTGTGGTCATCTGTAGGAATGGCCAGAAATTGCCGGGCAGGTTTCCCACCTCTCATGACTTATCTGCATTTTTTTGAGCCCGTCTAAAATTACACAGAGCTAACAATTCCATCACAATAATTTCTAATGTTCTCTACTCTGTGTCCATCTCCCTTGAACCATCAGATGCCTTTTATTAATCTGTTTAATCTACTTAATTTTTTATTGCCTACGGGACACAAGGAAGCTTTTTTTTTTTTTAACATAGCTGACCACTCTTCTTTGCCTAAATTGAAATGATTGTCCCCAACAGTGACACGCTGCTTTAGGGGCATTATTTTATAGCTTCAATAGTTCTGCACATGGAATTCCGCTCCTGCCACCATCAACTGGATACATCCATTCCGTACTGCTAAAAAGCTTATTCCACAAGCTTGGTGCAAGTCACTCCCATCACCAACGGGCTTCTGGCCTTTGTGTCCAATTGCACATGAGGAGAAAACAGCATGGAGGGGGACTGAGCCTTGCCAAGCTTCAATTCCTGTAGCATACATCTCCATGAAACACACACAAGGCTTGGTTATACCTGGTCTTTCCTTCGAGAAATACGCTGGTGGCAGCATCCGTAGATGGCGGCCACGAGGAGGAGAGAGGCCGCCATACAGACGATGGTGATGATCAAGGGCATGCCAAAGCGGTCTTCTGTGTCAAGGTCCATGAGTTTCTCACCGTAGGTTAAGTTAGTCAAGCCAAGCTGTGGTGGAAAGATCACAGAAGGAACGTGAGAGATAGCAAAGAGGTGACAAAGTGCTGGCTAGGATCTTTAAATCCTATTTGGCTTTGGCCCAAACTATTTGAAAGATCATTTCAACCTACATGAGCCTGCCTGACTTTTAAGATCTCTGAGGGACAGCTTCTTCTCGGTCCTGCTACCTCCACAGGGACACTGAAGAGGACACGAGAGACAGTCTTCTCGGAGGATCTTCCCAGGTTGTGGAATTCCTTCCTATGGGAGGTTCCCTCTCTCTTTTCATTCTGCTGGCAGGTAAAGACCTTTTTGTTCAGGCAGGCCTTGGTTTATTATAATGTTTGTGGTAGAAAGAACTTTTAAGGGCCTTGTTTTTTTTCTAACCTTTAATACTATCTTTTAATTATGTATTATATTGTTTTAACTTTGTGTCTTTCAACTGAACTGCCATTTAATTGTTGTTTTTAAATTTTTTTGTATTCATAATATTTAAAACTATACTATTTTATTGGAACATTTGTAAGCTACTGTAGGTCCTGTATAAGGAGCCAAGCGGGATATCAAATAAATAAATAAACAAATGCACATGTGCACACACACACACATATACTCCGAGGAGGTCTTCATCTACTACTCCAAAAAGTCACCTTTGCCAGCCCAGAAGTTTGGGTTGGCATTAGATTTGTCTTGCCCTCCTATCTGGCTGCCTATATCCAACCCTTGCTCAATGTATTCTGAACCTCAGAAAAAGGCTAATGCTTACTTTCATAGCAGTTAAAGTTAGGGTGGGGATCTTCTGGCTCTCTAGATCAAAGGTGGAGATCATATGGCATGCCACGTCTGAAGGTGTGACATCACAGGAGAGTAGGTTTCCACTGAACATAAGAAGATGCTTCTTGACAGTTAAAGAAGTTTGGCAATGGAGCCAACTGCCTAGAGAGGTGCCTAGAGAGATGTCCTTCTCTGGACATCTTCAGAAAGAGGCTGGACAGCTACCTGCTGGGGATGCTCCAGGTGGACTTCCTGCATTGAGCGGGGGGTCAGACTCAGTGGCCTACGGGACCCCTTCCAGTTCTATGATTCTATGCTGGGAATGCACTCCAACATTACCTGAAGGGTCACTTGATTCTCACCTTTATTCTAGGTGGTGGTGGACTATAGCTCCCTCATTTCCAGCTGGTATATCCAGTGGTGAACGATAATGGGACTGGGATATTGTGAGTTCTTTTTGTACATGTACATTGATGTTATGTCTGATATGTAGTTGTTAAGAATATACTGTAAGATTTTGGCTGGTATAAATAGTAACATTCAATCACTGCTTTATTTTTTTTATCCCACCTGTGGGTAGTAGTTTCCTTAGCTCTGAGCGGGGAGTGCTTCTAGTTTTTCTGGGGGAGCAAAAGACCTCACAGAAGGAAAGATTCTGAGGTATATAATGTGGGGACCTGACATCCCATTTCATATTTTTGGAGAGTGATAATTAAACGTGTGAGGTAGCATGTACAGTGGTTAGAGGGCTGGAATAAGACTTTGGGAGATGAGGATGTGAATCCCTGCTTGGCTATGGAAATCACTCAGTGACCTTGGGCAAATTGAACTCCCTCAGCCTCAGAAGGCAATGACAAATCCCCTCTGACCAAATCTTGCCAAGAAAACCCCGTAGTAAGTTGCCTAACCCTACGTCCGGTGAATCACAACCAGCATTCTCTCTATACTGTGGCCTCAAAAAGCACAAACAATATCTTGGCTCCCACCTGGAGATGTCTAAACTGGTGGTTCTCAAACTCAGGTCTTCCTGATGTCTTAGACTTCAACTCCCAGAAGACCCAGACAGTAAGGCCAATGCTGAGGAATTCTGGGAGATGAAGTCTCAATGTCTAAATCAGTGGTTCTCAAACTCAGGTCCTCCTGATGTCTTAAGCCTTCAACTCCCAGAAGACCCAGACAGTAAGGCCAATGCTGAGGAATTCTGGGAGATGAAGTCTCAAACATCAGGATGACAAGTATTTGAGAACCACTGGTCTAGAGGGAGGCCTCTAGGCTGGTTGCCAAGCAACACTTGACCATTTAGAAGTTTTGGAGCTTCTTTCTCACAGTCCTTTACCATTGATCTAGATAAGAGGAGTAGTCATGGGAATTGTAGGGTGAAACATCTGGAGAACCCAAGGTCACCCAACACTGGCTTAGATGATACATACGGGATGGGTGCTTCACTGAGCGCTGTCCCCCTGCCCAGCTTACCTTCTCCAGTTCTCCTTTCTTTACCACCAGATATTCAGCTAATTCATCATCTACAGAGTATGCTGTTGGAGGTAAGCAAAGGTGGAGGGAGGGAGAGAGAGAGAGAGAGAAATATCATGATTTCAGTTGGTCCCAGATAGGTATATTCCAGAGTTTCCAAACTTCTCTTTAATGCACCATGTTCATTTCCCTGCTTTCTGTTCTGTTCCTTAATAGTACAACATCTGGAACGAATAAAGGAAGAGTTCTTCAGAGGTCGTTTTTATGATTTAGTATGGCTGTGAGCTGATGAGACTCCTCAGTTGAGTTCCACTTTTCCTTTAATAATGAGTCTCTTCTGAAGATATTGCTTGAGCCAGCATAGTGTTGTGGTTTTAGTCCTGGACTAGGACATCCACAGTTGTTGTTGTGTGCCTTCAGGTTGTTTTTGACTTATGGTGACCCTAAGATGAACCTATTATGGGGTTTTCTGGGGCTGAGAGTGTGAGATGCCCAAGGGCACCCACTGGGCTTCCATGGCCAAGCGGAGAACCCTGTTCTCCAGTGTCATCGTCCAATACGCCATGCCAGCTCTTTGGACTTCCACAGGCTAGGGTTCAACTTTCCGCTCAGCCATGGAAACTCACTGGGTGAGCTCAGGCAAGTCACACTCTTTTAGCCTCAGAAGAAGGCAACAACAAACCTCTTCTATATTAATCTTGCAAGGGAAACTCTGTGATAGCTTCATCACAGGATAACCATAAATTGGAAATGACTTGAAGAGAAACAGCAATAACAAGCGGTCATGGTAGTCGGGGAGAAGAAACAGGGCATGTGCTTGGAGAAATGCAATATCTTGAAAAACAAAGTAATTTTTCCAAGCTGTGAACTTTTGATGCTAACAGACATATTATGCATTAGCATGATTTATCCTACAGCATGTTAAATCGTGTTAATTTGTGATCTGAGCCAGGATCTCTTTAACAGTCACTTTAAAGACCCTAAGGCAGGGGTCAGCAACTGCAGTGCAGCAAGGGCCAATTTCCGCCCTCATTCCCTCCCAGCAGGCCACCAGGTTTCATTTCAGCTGACCCAGAAGTGATCTGATGTCACTTCCAGTTTCAGCTTTGGTCACGAAACTGACATTTTAGAAGGGGTGGCGGGTGGGGAACTGACCCAAATGGCTGTATTTTTGTGGTGGTTGCAGTAATTTGGGGGCAAACACTGGATGATTTTCACTGATTTATTTTGTTTTTATGTTTTGGAATTGGCAATTTGTGGGCTTTGGGGGTGAGCTATACTTTCCGCAGCCCTGACCTAGAGAGATGGAGGGCATCCTTTGAAAAATATCATCCTGCAGTAACAAGAGTTCCTTCGAGCACATACCGGAGCGCCTTGCTCTGCTTTCTCAAAAACCGAGTATAAATCTGCCATCAGGAACAGAGCTTTCAGATAGAAAGGTGTGCTGGCAGACAGACAGGCAGGCAGGATTCCAGAATGTCTTGTTTTAAGTCAAACATTTATTCTGAGGAAACACGTTTTGTGGATTGAGGTACAATGAACAGGGATAATGTTTTCATCTTCCCTCTGAGCCACTCTCCATCCTGGTCATAATACTGAATCATAAAGATTCCAGAGGGACAACGGGGTGGCCATTCAAAGTCTCTAGAGGGCAGTCAAATAAACAAAGAACAAGGACGAGGCCATTCAAGACTGACTAATTGATCTAACAACGCTTTTGCCATTTCTGCACCACACTGTTATAGTGCTATCATTCCACTTTCAACATCCTATGGCATCCCGGGCTTTGCAGTTTAGGGAGGAGCACTTAGAATTCTCAGCCAGGGAGCTCTTTGGCCTCAGGAAACTACAAACCCCAGAATTCCACAGGAGGTTGAAAGTGGAATAATAAGCGCTATAACAGTGTAGTGCGGACACGGCATCCCGGAAACTGGCTGACCACAGGAGGGCGGCAGAGCACGGCTATAGAGGCCTCCTCAGTCTGCTGCCTGAGGAAAAGAGAAAGATGGAGACACCACTGCCTCTCCATGTACAAAAAACAACTGGACTTGACTGGCAGGCCAAGCTTTCTTCAACACTGGCAATGGGAGAGGGTGCTGTATTGCATCTCAAGGCAGCAAAACAGTTTAGGGGGAGAAAGGCAAGCCACATACCCTCCCCAGCTGTCCCAGTTTGGTGGGGACAGCCCTGATTAATCCCTTTTTTTTTAAATATAATTTTATTGAAATTCCAACATATAAAATAAACATATATAATTGTACACGTCACTGAAATATTTCTACTGTTCTTCCTCTCCATATTAATTTCAATTTCTTCTATATAATCAACATGCTGAAGTTAAATGTACCACACTAATAAATGATAATATTACATGATAGTTCCTGCAATACATCAGTAGTATATATTATATCATAATGTTCATCTGATTGCACCCTCTTAATATACAGTCTATACTTATAGTTTAAGCATTGTCATCTGATAATTCCCAGCAACTACCCAACACTATTTCCCATTCTTTTTTAATCTCTTCATCTGATTTTCCCTTTAATCTCTGAGAGACTATATCTGCATTTCTGTTTTCGATAAGAGTTGCCCACCGTTGTTCAATTGTAGGTATTTGCAAATACCTGGTTAATCCTTTCTCATCCTGCCTTTTCAGATGCTTTCAGAAAGTCCCAGTTTCCCTCTCCTCCTCTGACTTGCCCCCTTTGTCTTTGTCTTGCTGCCACTGGTGCCAACGGAGTTCAAAGCACAAAAACAGTTTGCACTCAATTACGTCAGCAGAGGGGAGAGGAGGGGACAGAATCCAGACCTACCCTGTTGATAGGAAAAAGTAAACTGCCTTTCCTAGCTTGTGCGATTTTCATTAATAACTTCTACTACTTTTAACTACTTTCTGATGTTGCTTGGCCACATGTGTCCTGGTTTGCACGTGTGAAATGTTGGAGAATATAAAGTGCCACGTACACAACTCCACCCTCTGTCTTCTGGCTGCCGCCTCCCAGCTTCTAGCGCCTGAGGTGACCATCTCGCTCTGCCTAATGGTAGGGCAGGCCCTACTCCCAGGTCTCACACAAGCCTACTCTGGAAGCTTTGCAGGGGTGGAGAACTACGGGCCCTACTAGGTAGGCAGAACTACTCCAGAGCATCTGGGGACATCGTGGCTTCGGGTACAGCCCAACAGCGGAAAAAAGGCCTAGGGCTGGTGGGTCGCATTGGCTTGTAAGAGACCATGAAGAGCTGCTGGATCCTCCACCGTGCGTGGCCACCTCCGAAGTTTTTAAAATTCTTTTTACTTTTTCATTTGTTCTGCTAAAAATGCCCTCCATGCCCCCCCCCAGTGGGTGTGGGAGGGGGCAAGTTGGGAATAGGTTTTGCACCATGGGTTGATTTAGGACCAGGAGCAGCCTTTGTAAAGCCAGGAAATACATGGTGGGGCGAGTTCCTGTTTTCTGCTTGTTTTTTTTTTAAAAAATACTACTTCTAGTCCTAACCCCCCCTCAAAAAACTGCAAGACTCCCACCTCCATATGCCCTAGAGCAGGAATACTCAACTATGAACATTTCTGCAGGACACTCTTATAGCGCGATGATTCCACTTTCAACCTCCTATGGAATCCTGGGGTTTGCAGTTCCGGGAGGGGCCATCCGGCCCCTCCCGGAACTGCAAACCCCAGGATTCCATAGGAGGTTGAAAGTGGAATCATCGCGCTATAAGAGTGTCCTGCAGAAATTGCCTATGTAGGGGATAGAGGTAGGCTTTTTTGCCACTAATTCCCACCCCATAGTCCTGATGCCAATGTAAGTGAGGTCACGTGACTTTCAGTTCCATTTTTGACTGATTTTCAGTTATTTTCCTTTTTAACGCTGTGTTGAGGTTTGTAGGAGACTTGGGAGCAAAACTGCTGGTTTAGATCCATTCTCATCATTTTTTTGGCGGGGAGGCAAAAATCACCCTTACACCTGGGCCCTTGAGGGACCAACCTTTGCCTACTCCAGCTTAGAGGGGGCTTTTTCCCTTAAAAATACCATATAACTAAAATAAAAAAAATAAAATAAGGGGCTTGTAGGCCTCAAAAATTGCTTTGAGAGGAACGTTACAATTTATTGTTAATATTTGTAATTACAAATAATGGGAGGTAATCCCCAGGTAATATTGTGGAGGGAGGGGGAAGAAAAAGTTTTGATGTGATAGGTTTGTTTCTGACAGAATAAGGATGCGAAGGGATACCATCAATATTATGTTGTAGATTTAAGGACCTATTGTGAATAATGGTATTGTTAATATACAATTATTATATAATTAGAGGTTGATGTAAATGTGTGACAATCAGAATACCAGTTTTCCCCCTTCTTACATAGGGAGGTTTACTTTAAGATATTTTTCAAAATATAATAAGGCTGTATCTCACCCAAGGGGGAAGTGCTGTATGTTTTTGTCCAAATTATGTAAATAAGGTGTTGTATGTGTATTATTTGTATGTTTTGTAACAGTATGTTTGTAGGTGGTTATGTGTAGATCATATGGAGTTATGTTAAGTTGTTACGTAGTTGTTTTTTTATGTTCTTTTTAGTTTCTCAATAAAAATATTTATTAAAAAAAATTGCTTTGAGAGGGGATTTACATGCTGAATGTAGGGTGCATTTTGCCTGTGCCTAGTATAACCTAAAATGACGCACAAGAAAAAACAACAAAGCACAGGTTTAGAAGTTCTCTAGACCTAGGAGCTCTTCATGTTACCTACAACACCTACTTGTCACAGACACGTCAATGACAGCCACTTTCTTGTGGTCATCTTCAACAGAGGCCAGTTTCACTGTACAATCATCTCGGCTTTGGTTGAAGCTGGACTTCACGGCTTTGCAGAGTTCTTTCAGGAGAGGCTCTTTCAGAGGACTGTTCTCCACGCTGTCCTGTAGGAGAAGAACACCCATCATAGTTGGGGCTTTTCTCATGACAATCCGTTCACGCCCGCCCTCCGTATGGGAAACTCCCAGAACCCTTTCCCAGCGTCAGGACAGAATCAATTATCACCTCCGAAGTGCCACTTTTTACGAAGATCCCTGGGAATTAAACTTCGTAAGGTGAGAAGTCTCCAGGTGACTGTAGCAGCTGTCTGTCCAGACATCTGCTACATCTGTCAGGGGAGAGCTTCCTTTGCAGTCCTGCTCTGCCACCCTTCTCCTTGGAAGCCGTGCCTCTTTTCTGCTCAGTTGCTTCTTGTAAATTCTACTAACGGAGGAAAAGCGAGCGAATGGCAGCACGGTGGAAAGGTAAGTAAGCCTTCCTGGGTGGCTGTAGCAGCTATAGCCATCATCATAAGGCTTCTTTCCACCTGAAGCTGGGTGCATGCATGAAACAGCTTCTAAGTCTGAGCAAGGTGCATTCTTCTAAATGTACACATATCTGAGTTCATGGGGCTTCTACGTATCCTCTAACAGAGCATCCCCCACAAATTCATGGTGCTAACCATTAAAAGTGCTTAGCTGTCTGAAGGTGTCCTGTTGCTGTTTGCTTTCATTTCTGACTTATGAAGACCCTAAGATGAACCTATCACAGGGGTCTCTTTGCATGTTTTTTCAAGGGAGGGGATTGCCATTAACTTCCACTAAGGGGAAGAAAGTGGGACTTTCAAAAGATCACCCAGTTAGTTTCCATGGCTAAACAGGGATTTGAACCCCATTTTTCCAGAGTCCTAGTTCCAGCATTTGGACCGCTAAGCCTCACTGGCTCCTGAAGGTTTATTATACCCTTCAAAAACTTCTCACCCTCCTTTATCCCTTCTGTAACACCTACATGCCACCAATGCTCTTCTCTTTCTTCCCCTGCAAATCCATTTGGAGAAAACTTTTGGTTCATCTCTTGAGGCTCAACCCCTAAAGAAACTGAGCTGCAAGTATTTCACTGGTGCATCTTCTCCCTTTTACTCTTGCTTCTGCTGTACCTCCCTTCCAAACTATTTAGGCTATAATCTTTGTAGAGGAAGGATCACTCTCCTCTCCCCTTCTGCTGAGTATCAGGTATACAGATGGTGCCATATTACCATCAGGCCAAGAAATGATGCTTCTTGCTGAAATCAGTTCAGACTTTTGCTTTGGATGACCAAAATGGTAAGGCCAGTTTACACAGGTTAACAGAGGAGAAACTGAACCTCAACATGGGAGAAGGAACAGCTGAGAAACTGGTAATTCCCTCTTACTCTACTTAAAGTAAGAGACTCTTAATTGGGAGGCTGACTTTTAAAAAAAAATTCCTGCATTGATCCCTGAGATTTTCCATCTTAGGTTTTCAGTGGGAACATAGGAAAATACCTGATATTGAATGAGATTACTGGTCCATCTAGGTATTCTCACCTAGATGTCTCAACGCACCAAGACATTCTCTCTCTAAAAAATGGTCATCCACCATGTGATATTTCACATTTTGAGACCTTCTGGAGAAAAATTCAGAAAGTGTTTTGCAGGCTCGGAGGAAGAAAACCTAACCATAGTGTTTTTTAAAAAAAAACTTGGTGAATTTTTTTGCAAAAAAAAAAAGTGCTGGAATCCTATACGACCACTGTGTACTATGTAGCACCATAACAACGTTGCCACATAGTGAATTCCAGCGTGACCCTCCCAAGCGTCACTTACCAGAAAGCAGATGCTGCAAACAACAGGCTTCCATTCCCCCATCAATCGAAGAGCAGCTGCCTGACATTCCCACCCAATCTTATGAATGATTTTCAGATGACAGGCAGAAAAAGGACCTCTGTTGCAAACCTCTCTAGTGCTGGAGATTGTTCACACAGGGGTGAGTGATGGCAGCTGCTTCCTGAATGACAGGGGAACAGACTCCTGTCAATAGCAGCAGCTGCTTACTGCTAAGTGAGGTTTAGGGGATTTCATGCAGGGTTTGTGAATGCATAGCAGTTGCGAATGAGTAACCGTAGGTGATGTATTCACACTTGCCCGACACAATTCTGGTCAAGTTCAGCAAATGGAAAAGAGAGAGATTAAGACTTGGAAGGGGATTTATGAAGAAACTAAGTAAGTTCCTCAAGTGCAAAGATACATCATTCAGTACCAAAGTGAGAATCATCCAAGCTATAGTGTTTCTTGTTTCTATGTATGGTCATGAAAACTGGGTAGTGAAAAATGCTGATAGGAAGAGAATCAATTCATTTGAAATGTGGTATTGGAGGAGGGTCCTATGGGTCCCATGATTGTTACAAACAAACAAACAAACGAATGAATGAATGAATGAATGGATGAATGAGTGAATGTGTCTTAGAGCAAATCAGACCTGAACTGTCACTTGAAGTCAAAATGACTAAACTGTGGCTGTCGTACTTTGGATGTATCATGAGGCCACTTGCTTCATTGGAAAAGACAATAAGCTTGGTAAAGTAGAACGCAGTAAGAAAGCGGGAAGACCGCACTACAGTTGGACTGATTCCATCACGGAAGGTATAGTCTTGTGTTGCAAGACATGAGCAGGTCTATTGAAAACCATGGTTCTTGGAAGTCTCCCATTCATGGGGTCACCATAAGTTAAAGTAGACTTGACAGCAAATAACAATTTTTCTTTAAAAAAAAGCATAAAAATGAATGAAATCTCTCAGATGTTTGCTTAGTGGGGAGAAAACTTGCTATAATTTCAATTCCTGGATGTAGGAATAAACACGGAGATATTTATATCTTTAGGAGTCTATCTGATTCAATATTGAAAGGCCGCAGTTCTCCAAGATTTTGCCCATATCTGGAACCTGAAATTTTCTATGTGCAAGTGAGAAGCTTTGGTGCTAAGCTGTGGAGCAATTATTAACCAATGGAGAAGCACCTGTGCGTCCCCCTTATCTATGTTGTGTGCCTTCAGGTAGTTTCTGACTGATGGTGACCCTAAGGTGAACATATCAGGTTTCTTCCTTGGCAGAATTTGTTGGAGGAGGGTGGGTTAGCCTTTGCCTTCCTCTGAAGCGGAAAGAGTGTTACTTCCCAAAGGGCACCCGATAAGTTTCCACGGCCGAGTGGAGATCTGAACCCTGGTCTCCGGAATTGTTATCCGATGCTCAAACTCCTACATCATGTTGGCTCTCTCCCTCTCTCTGTTATCCTCATACAATGCAACTCCCCCCCGTGCTCACCACTGCGCTATGTTGGCTAGGGCTGCTGAGACTGTGATGTCCAACCAAGTTCATAAAGCATTAGAAAGTTTGGTCTGGGGAAAAAAACACACATACACATACACTCCAGGATGAGTCTCTGAGGAAGATTTACTTCCTAGGGACAGGTCCACTAACCATATTATTTTTTTTTCCATTTTCACTCACAGGCTGTTTGTTGCAGGAGGCGGGAATGAGAATTCAAAGGTCACATCTTTTTAAAATCATGAGCGAGATCAGTTTTGGACAATGCCCCCACCATGACATCCTACCACTCTTTATCTAGAGGCTGCAGCTTGGAGAATTACAGGAATAGCAACTCCCATGGGGCTCTGTAAGGGAGCAAGGGAGGGGCCACTTCCCCCTCCCTCTCTCCCTCCCTCCCTCCCTCTCTATATATAGATGAAGGTCATATTTTAAAAAAAGGGACGGAGGAGAGGGCGTGGGCTCAGATCACAATAAACCAGACTTTCCTTTCTCTTTCTTTAGCTGTATGTTAACAGCTCACTGGGGCAATTCTCAGATTCTATACTACTGCTGGGGGTCACCTGGTTGTTCAGCACTAAAAATATTCCAAAGCAAAGTTATTGCTCAGATTCTCTATGGTGCCGCTGTATGGGGATGGGATGATTCTGACATATCTAAACTGGAATCTCTCCAGAACACTTTTCTTAAGAAACTGCTTAGACTCCCCCCGGGCACTCCGGCAGCTTTGGTTCGGGCAGAGGTCGGGTTCCCGTCCATCAGAGCCCGTATTCATTTGGCTCTATTTAATTATTGGAGAATAGTTAAAGATTCCTCAGTTAGAGCTTTTCCCAAGTTATGTTTCAAACAGCTATCTAACTGTAAAGTATGGAATTCAAGATATTATGAGTTGCTTGAATGGTATCCTAGTCCACCGGACAACTTTTTCATCTTGAATTCCAAAGAGAAGCTCCGGGATGATATTTTCCATCATACCACTCAGTTAGACAGACAAGCTATCAATAATTCTAATTTTTCTAAATGGTACAAATTTTATAAACTTGACCATCAAAGGGCCAGTTATTTGACAAAGCTCATCTTTCCAAAGCTTAGGAAAGCTTTTACAGCCCTTCGTTTTCAAAGTATGTCTACTGCTGTGATTGATGGCAGATACTCGCATACCCCTTTGGCTCTCCCTTTATGCATTTGTGGGCCCCCCGAAATAGAGGATCTGCCTCACTATTTGTTTTCCTGTCCATTATATTCTGATCCAAGAGCCAAATTTTTGGGATCTATCCTGCCTCATTTGGAATCTAATACTGTTTCAGAAAAGATTTTTTATCTCCTCGCTGATACTGACTCCATGGTAACTTGTAAGGTTTCACTCTGCCAGCTATGAAGATCCGGGCCAGATATGTTGCCGATATCGCGGTTGATTGTTCTGGAGACGCGTTCACTTAATTATAGTTTTATTGTTTATGTTTTAACTAAACCAAATTCTAAATTTCTCTCACACATGTCCATTATGTAGATTAATGTATGATGTACTTTTGCTATGCTGTCTCTATATATGCATTTTAAATTATTTTATACTAACATTTTGTATTGTATTGTATTTTAATACTTTGTATGCAAATAGCCTTTGGTCTACGCATTAAATAAAATATATATATGTTAACAGCTCAGTTTAGAGCAAGCTAAAGTTTAAGTTTTAAAATAGTCCCAATGATATTAGGCATACACATCTATCCTACAGATTAAAGCGACCATACATCTTTCTGTTCTGCCCTGTGCTTGCTCACACACGGGCTGCAATTTGACATTCCCTCAGTGTAGTGTAAATAGGAGATATCCTATCCCAGTGCTATCCAACCTCCAAGCAGAAAAGCAATGTTGCTCCACAGGTCAGTGACTCAGTGCCACTCTGCAGTGCTCAAGGTACAACTGCCATGTGCAATGTGTGACTGCCATGCACAATGTGAAAAACTGCAGTGTGCTAATGGCAATGCACAATGCTGCAACTTGTGCAATGCTGCAACAATGTCTAACTTCGTTTCTGATACATCCATTGCACCATGGAGACTAATTCACCTTGCATGCATAGGTCGCCAACAGGATGCCAAAAGAAGAAACCACAATGTGTAAATGGCAACACACAATGCTGCTGTACCTACAAGTTCAATTCTGCTGGTGTTACCAGCATATGTACCATTCTGCATAATTCACCCTGCGCACCCAGCACCACGTCTGCATACATAAATCACTAACAGGATGCCAACTATGAAATGTTATCTAATGCCACCAGAGACAGTCATTATGTTCTGGATCTAGTTTGTCAACTACGTTGGGCACCTCTTGAACAAGCACTTTGGATTTCTATATTTTTTTTTTTATTTTTTTTTGTTCTTTGCTTTGTAATGAAAATCTGTGAACAAAATTTTGACCAAACTTGATATTTATATTTAGGTTCACATCCCAAACATTTTTTGTGCAAGTTGGACAGCAACTGGCAAACTGTGCCTTTTTTTTTTAAATGTTCCATATTGCATATAAACTGTGGCGGGAAACAAATTTTTAGGAGTGTAGGTGCTAGCAATCAGAGGTTAGATTTGAATTCTAAGCAAATTTGTAAGCACTAGTCTGGAGAGTGCTAGGTAATGTCCTAATTTCATGTAAAGTAAGAACTTGATGCAGTCACCATCACTACTGCCATCAGCGTAAACCAAGATGCTTCATATATTTTAGTTTGGTAATCCTTTTAACAGTCTTACCCAAAATATCACCGTTCAGAAGTGCTGAATTATAGCACCACTGGCCTAGGGATAATGGGATATGCAATTAAACAATCTGGACCATTAAAATGTTTATATCCTGGCCTACACCACAAGATTCCAGGGTAGCATGTAACTAATACTATTATTAACTACTGTGATTATTACTGCACCTCTGCTAATCATCATCATCATCATCATCATCATCATCATCACGTTTTTCCTCTCTTTGTGGTGCTAAAAAAAACCCTTGTCAATATCTGCCGTATTACACTACAGTGTTCTAGCATGACATTCCATCTTAACTGCCAAAGGCAGCATCTTGTGGAATTCTGGGGTTTGTAATTTAATGAGAGTTAAGAGCTCTCTGGCTGAGAATTCTAAATGCCTCTCTCTACACTGCAAATCCCAGGTTTCCACAGGATGTTGCCATGGCAGTTCAAGTGGAATACAGGGCTATAACAGTATAGCGTCACAGGGGGCCAACGGTGGAGTGAAATGGCCATGGATAGGACCACAACAGCACAACTACAAAATGGAACCTTACTTGGAACATGCCATGTTATCTGACAACTCTTCATTGATGCCTAGATCCTTGGACAGAATCCAAATTGTTGGTGGTCCAAAATTCCAGCCAGTAGACTGCAGACCGCGAAAACCAGACAAAGATGGTAATGTATGGGCTGAGTGAGGAACCTATGGCTGAGACTGAGGCTACGATTCCATCTGTTGGGGTGGACAACTTGTGACTCTCCAGATGTTGTTGGATTCTCATGATGTCTCACCACTGGCCACACTGGGCTAGGCCCTTTGCACACGAATTTTAGAGTTTTCATTATACAAGCAAAAACAGCTTATATGTTCTCTCCCACTATTTGTATACTTATTGATTTATGTTTTAAGACATTGTTTTGTTTTGTTTTCTGCGTTTGGTCTTGTATTTTTTTGGAAAAACATCCTGGAAGTTTTGCAGAAAGATGCTAGAGAATCCTTTCATAAACATTTGAAAAAATCCAAAATCCTAGGAGGTGGTCCATTCTTAATTCTCATCTGCTATCATTCATAGCAGAAGGAAGCCTCATGCTGACAACTGACTGGCTGTCATCATAAAAGTGGACTGAGGTGAAATTTAAAAACCTCCCAGTTCTAACTTCTCTCAGCCACCACACTACACCACCGGATTTTATATTACATTTCTCACAGACACAAGAAATCAATTAATCAAAGGAGCAGGACTGAAACAGATCAGACTGAAATCTTCCGAATTCCCCCTTTGCACATCTGCAGCTGTAAGACTCAGCATGGTCTAGTGAGTTTTGGACTAAGATTCTCAGAGACCAGGATCTGAATCTCCACCTGGCCACAGAAATCCACTGGGTGACCTTGGCCAAGTCACATCCTCTCAGCCTCAGAGGAGGGCAATGGCAAACACCCTCTGAACAAATCTTGACAGGAAGACCCCATGATAGGTTAACTTAGGGTCTCTGTAAGTCTGGAATGAACTGAAGGCACGTAACAGTCACAAGCTGTTAACATCTCTCCAAGAAAGATGCAGTGCTTTGGCTGAACAAGGCAGAAACACAGCAAAGAGAACTGGAGCAGAGAGGGACTATTTTGGGCTGCAGCTCCCAGAATCCCCCATCCAAAATGGCTCCTTGCCATGCAAGCTGCCTTCCCCCCTCCCGAAGTAACGTTTCCAAGATTGGGCAGCCAGGCGCGCTTCGTCGCACTTTCTGCTCCTGGGATGGCGGGGAGGGAGGTCGATTGCTCCCGATCCCACCCTGCCTTGTCTAAATATTTGCAGAAAGGCTCTTGGGAGGTGCTGAGGGAAGGGACAGGATGCAGGAGCCAGCCCAGCAGGAAGGAACGGACTCCCCAGGCGTGGAATGGGAGGGAGCTCGGCCACATTGTTAAGATGGATTGTTCGAGGGAGGGGTGGGGTGGCCACAAAGGAGAAAGAAAGGTCTCCATGAGAATAGAGCGGCTTCTGAGAAACCCGCCACCCTGCCTCATCCTGATCGTATCCCTTCAATTTCCAGAGTTAACAGCTGGCCCACCATGGGAAATTTAGGACTGCAAATAAAATATGTACAGCAGGGAACAAAGGCTTGCTTAGGAGGGGCAGAGGCTGGGCGGAAGGGGTGGCATGAACTCTTGTGTAGGAGAGGAATTATCAGTCTGATGGAGGGGAAGGGTGGAAAGATGTCCCTTGGGCTTTATGGGGGAAAGCCCTTTGCACATGTTCAGAAGTGCCACTTCCTCCTAGTTAAAAGGCTCTCCCTCAGTGGGGATATTCTTGCACACGTCTGTGTGCTTTCAAGTTGCCTGTTAACTTACAGTGACCCCATGAATTTCACAGGCTTTTCTTAGGCAAGGAATACTCAAGAGGAGGTTTTGCCAGTTTATTCCTTGGAAATGCAGCCAACAGCACCTGGGATTTGTTGGCAGTCTCCCAGCCAAGAACCAACCAGGGCTGACCCTGCTTAGCTTCCAAGATCAGATGGGCTCGTATAGTCCTTTCTAAAATAAAAATTGAAAAATATGCCGGAAGATTTAGAAAAAAAGTGCATCTGTTCAGACTTTTTAAAAAAAATATAGGGTTGATCATTCATAGAATAATAAAGCAGTAGAACCGCAAAAGAGCCAGAGTGGTGTAGTGGTTTGAACTTGAAGATTCCCCACTTGCCGATGGAAACCCCGTGGGTGACTCTGGGCACATCACATACTCTCAGCCCCAGAAAACCCCATACTATTATGTTTGCCTTAGGGCTGCCATAAGCTGGAAACAACTTGAAGGCACACATCAGCAGAGTTGTTAGCAAAAGTTTGAAGCAGGGAGGGAAAAGAAGTGGGTAGGAAACCAAAGGGCAGATGGATAACGCTTAAGAGGGCAAGGCAGAGATGGAATAACAGAATCACAGAGCTGGAAGGTGCCTCACGGGCCATCAAGTCCAACCCTTTGTGCTCAATGCAGGAAACCTACCTGGAGCATCCCCAGCAGGTAGCTGTCCACCTTCTTTTTGAAGATGCCCTAAAAAGGAGCCCCATCAGCTTTCTAGGCAACTGGTTCCACTGCCAAACTGCTCTTACCATCAAGAAGTCTCCTAATGTTAAATCGAAATCTACTCTCCTGTAATTTCAAACCATTAGGCCTGGTTCTACCCTCTGAAGCTGAAGAGAACAGGCCTGGTTCTTCCCCTACAAGACAGCCCTCGAGGTATTTAAAGGGTACAGTCATGTCATCCCTCAGTCTTCTCTTCACGGAGCTGAATGTGACCACTTCCTTCAACCTTTCCTCATATGCTTTGTTCCCCACACCTCTTATCATCCTTGTTGCCCTTCTCTCACCACTGTTTTGATTCAGGTTAATCCTGTATTTGCCATTGTTGTGTGCCTCCAAGTTCCTTCTGACTTATGGAAACTCTAAGGCAAACCTATCATGAGGTTTTTCTGGGGCTGAGTGTGTGTGATGTGCCCAAGGTCACCCAGTGGGTTTCCATCATTAAGCAGGGAACTGAACCCTTGTCTCCAGGGCTGTAGTCCAACATTCAAACCACTACACTATACTGATCTTGTATTTACTAATAAGCAAATACTAGGAATGGAAAGGAATATTTGCAATTATCTGTTCATGAAAACAACATGGTGAAGACTGCCTTGGTAACATATTACACCTATTTTGCACTTTAAGTATGTAAAACTTGTTTTGAAAATCTGAATACAGGTCTAGAGGGAAATTTTGTTCCAGGAAGGGACATTTTTAAGCACACAGAGGGAGCACAGATGAGGGACATTTATAAACATAGTGGTCCCCAGCCAAGAAGTGGCAATATGAAGCCAGCTCTCGGCTTGACTGGATGAAGTCCATTTTCCTCAGCAATACGTCACTCCCGTCTTGTCCCCTGGTCTTTCTCCCTATTCCTCCCCTCCCCTATAAGACTTTGCACCCCTGTAAGACTTTGAAGTATTTCACATTCTTTGGCGAGACTTAACAGGCTTTGACAATCTGAGCTAATCTCATTCCCACACTGGCAGGAATCTAAAACTAACATCCCTCCCCAGAATGAGGTAATGGCACTTGAATCAACAAACTGAGCACTAAACAGATGTAATATTTGGGGGGGGGGGTGAGAGGGAAAGAGGGAGAAGAAGGGGGCAAGGGAAAAAGAAGAAAATTGCTCTTCTACCAGACTGGTTATAAAATAAATCCAACTTGTGTGGGACCTGCAGACAGGACTTCAATTGCCAAATGTTGGTCAAGTTTAAAGTTCCAAAATTTTGTTCAGGTTTGGTCATTCAAAGGCCAAGTTTGAAAGTTTAAAAGTCAAGAGTACCTCTCTGCAAGGATGTTTGCACAGATTTTAAAGGTAGACGTAATAGTAAAACACACATTAAAGCAGCTGGTGGTTGGTGGTGTAATGTTTGCAAATGGGAAACAGCAAGTGGGAGAATGCTTAACCCTTTCCCTGACCCTGATTTCCTCCCCTCTCCTCAACCATGCAAAACAGCAAGGAAAGCAAGTGAGGTCAAGGAAAGAGAAGGCACAGATGGGGCAGCTTTGAAATGTTCAATATTTGCAACAGGTGTTGAAAAATCATTGGAGATACTCTCAGGGAAATGCACTCACACAGAGGAGCATGAAACAAAACAAAACATTTTGGTCGCAAAGGAATGTCTTCTTTTTTTCGCCACGGAACTGGAAGACGGTCGGGATGACCTTCACACTATACAATTATAGCATTTTGATACTGTGTTCATTGCCATAGTTCCATCCTATAGAATCCTGGGATTTATACCTTCAAGAAGTATTTAGACTTCTTTGCCAGAGAGCTTTATTTAGACTTCGTTGCCACAATTCCATAGGCTACAGCTATGGCAATTGAAGTGGTATCAAACTGCTGCAATTATGTAGTGCTAAAGAGACCAGGATCATTTCTTATTTTCCTCCTTTATCAACCATACACCTGCATGGCTTCATAAGGATCTGGGTGACCTTCAGCTGCTTTTCCTATGGGACAGAATGCCTTCAGGCCCCCACTGTTTGTTGAGAAACACCATAAAAATGCTAGAACCACATGGCTTGTATCTACTCCCCGTGGCAGAGCTGGGATGAGTGCAGAAGTGTTATTGCGGCTGTAGGAATAATTATGGGAACCAGGAAAAACAAGAGAGTGTAAAACATCACTGGTGGATCTCATCAGGATCCATTTTAGAAAAGCAATTACTACTCGTTATTGCTAGCATTTCAGATGGCAATTATAACCCTATGAAAATCACAGCTGCAGACTTCCTGACTTGGCTGCCAGAATTGATATCACAGCTGCTGTAGCTGTAAACAGGTAGGAGAGATGAAAAGAGGACCAGATTCCCATGTTCAGGGTTCAGCTTAGCAGGGATACAGTTCAAAACTTGGAGCATCGTTTTTTAAAAGTAACAAGCTAGCACTAGCTATTGGACTTTAAAGCAGTAACATGCTACCTGTTACCTTCTTTGCTAATATTACTTCTGATTTTGGGGAATATGTCCAGTTATGTTCCTACAGCTAGCTGGGCATACAGAGACAAAGTGTCCTTCAGCATATCACTGGGGAATCTTCCAGTAGTCCTGGAAGATGATGTCAGTGCTATGTATTTGGCTACAGGTACATAACTGGATGCTTTTTTGCTGCTCCCTCACTCTACACAACCAGTAGATTGGTATTTTGTGGGGAACTGCACCAGCTAAAAAGTGGGGTTTGCAAGGGCAAACTGGTCATTATGGAGTAGAGAATTTTGACCTCCATCCAAAGGATCACATGATTTCCCCCCATACACTGCACTAAGTTACAGGTTGAGTATCCTTTATCCAAAAAGCTTAGGACCACAAGTGTTTTGTTCTTCAGATTTTTTTTTTTGGAATACCTGTATCTGCACACATAAAATGCAATACTGTATGGGAGACCTATGGGGAGGCTGTGAAGGAACGAGTAGAAGTGCTGCTGCTCTATGCTGACGACTGTGTTTGGATTCCTGCCATTTCACAGATCTTTGCGTCTCTCTCCAGCCTTGCAACTTGTTCCTTTGCTACTCGAGTTGGGTATGAGATGCAAGGCTAAAGAGAGACTGACGATTTGAGAGATGAACGAGCAGGAGCAGCACAGCCACCATCTCAAAAGTGGAAGCAGACAGCTGTCAGCAAAAAGTTTTGGTTTTTGGAGGTTTTTGGATTTCTGGATAAATACTCAACCGGTACTGGTTGTTGTTGCCACAACAGACTAAAAAAGCCAACCCAATGAGAACAAAGTGAAACATTGCAAAAAAAAAAATGATCTTAGTAATATTGTCCCACAAAAAGTGATGGTTGGTGATTTACCATGGTATAATTTGTATTAACATCACTGTAAGTCTTTTGCTGGTTGTTGTGGAGATTAGAATTCTCTACTGACCTCATGCAACAACCAATGACCATAGCTTACCTTTCAGCTGCTGCAGCTCTCACTTCGTGGCTGTTAGAGCGTGGGGATACTGGAGAAGTATCTGACTAGGTCCCTATTACCAGACTCAAAATGATGACATCGTCTCCTGAGACCTCTGAAGACCCCGGAGGGGTCCCAGAAGATCATAGAATCATAGACTTGGAAAAGACCACAGGGACTATCCAGTCCAACCCATTCCTGTCATGCAGGAATACACCATCAAAGCATTCCCAACAGATGGCCATCCAGCCTCTGTTTAAAAACTTTGAAAGTAGGAGATTCCACCACACTCCAAGACATCATATCCCACTGTCAAACTACTCTTACCATCAGGAAGTTCCTCCTAATTCTTAGATGGAATGACATTGTTGTCATGTGTCTGGTTCGAAGGACCGAGCCAGACACTTCTCCAACGCCCCCTGCTCTCCACCAGCCACTAAATGGCTGTGGAATGGAGGTTGCAGCAGCTAAAATGTGAATCCTGGAGGGGTTAAAGGGGAGATGTATTGTTGTTCTATCTGTGCAGAACTTTATGATACATCTCCCAATTCAGGATCTACATGTTACAGACAACCTTGTTGCTTCAGGAAGTTAATACACAGGGCTACTGGTACCGCAATTGGGCCTGTTCAGCTTTCAAGACCTGAACTGGGGCATGAAAGAAACGTTGTAGAACATTATAGGTGATGGAACTCTGTTACTCAGAATACCATTTTTCCATCCTTTGATGCAGGTCTTCGAAGTTGACTGGAGTCTAATTATAATCCCAACAGCCCCATGCTTTAATTCTATATTTTTACTTGAATTGTAATAATTTATTGGGCATTGCTTCAAGCTCTTTGCAGGGAGATGATTAATGCACAGCAAACTTTTAAATAATAAAATCCCAGCTGTACCAATTTTAAGTGGATGCCAAGAACTCACAGCTCATTCTGTGGTTTCCAAATCAGATGCTACAAGTCAAAATTGAAGTCTGAAAACATAGCAGCTCAGGAGATAAATGAGTAGGACTCCATTAACAAATTGACTTGTATTACAATTTGGGCACAAATGATTTCCCAACTACTGAAAATAATTGTCTCTATACAGGTTGAGTACCCCAAAATGCTTGAGACCAGGGGTGTTTCATATTTCAGATTTTTTTCAGATGAAATACAGTACTGTACAGGAGATCTCTGGGGATGCCACAAATTAATGAGCAGGAATGCCGCAACCACCGCTTTGCAGAAAGCACTACGCTTAGATTCCCACCATTTCACAGATCCTCACATCTCCAGCTTTGAATCTCATTTGTTTACCCCTTGTGCATGAGATGTGAGGCTGGAGAGACAAACGAGCAAGAGTGCCACAGCCACCACCTTGAAGGTGGAAGCAGGCAGCTAGTGGCACACAGTTTCAGTTTTGGAGGATTTTTGACTTTTGGATTTCCAAATAAGCGATACTCAAACTATAATGATTGCACTGATTTATCAAAGGTGGCTGCTACCTGGAAGGGCCACAGCACAGAGAAAGAACAGCTTCTTTTCATGCAAAAGGCCCGTTTCAATCCTGGGTGTCTCCAGTTAAAAACATACAGACAAACAAACTAGAGGTCAGGCTGAAGATGAAATTAAAGAATTTTTCTGGATAACCTACAAAATGCCTATTGGTCTGAGAATACGATTGGTTGCTGCCATGTGCTTTTGAGTTATGATGACTGTACTATAGGATTTTCTTAGCAAGATTTCTTTGGAGAAGGTTTGCCATTGATTTCCTCTAATCCAATCCATAACCACGGCGAGGGAGAGGAGGGAAGAAGAGAAGAAATAAAAGCAAACCAAACACAAATAAAAATTGCATGTGCATAACTAGGACCAAAACTAAATTAAATTTAATCCAATTAGACTAAAACCAAAACATAATAACACAACCCATTACTAAAAGACTCATCTCTTATACTGAACACATCCTATATTCATAACACTACTCTACACTAACATACAAGGGAATGAAAAGGAAAAATTTATTGCCTTTTTCAATGAGTCATGTTGTCTCACTGTATGTCCATAACATGACAGCCTTGGTTTAGTAATCTTGGCTTCTAGTGAGAATTCGAGGCTGTGTTTTATCTAGAACCCTTCCATTTGTCTTTTTTTGCCAGTCCCAGGTAATTCTGCACAACATTCCAAATGAGTTGACCCTTTTCCTATCAGCTCTCTCCACTGACCAGCTTCCACAACCTTATATTGAAATGGTCTTAGTGGGGCCAAAGAAGATCATGGAAGCATTACTTTTGTTGAATACAACCCACAGGGACCTCTGGAAAATTATGCTCCAAAAAAAATAACTTTTCTAAGCTTTGGGAGAGAAAAGCCATTTCAAGAAACAGAACCTTTAACAAGTAACTTTTCTTTAAGGACAGGTGAGAGGGTGCCAAATTACAAATGTTCTCTCCCTTCCCACAGAGAGAGAAAACCATACTGTTATCCTAAGTGCACCATTATCTGTCTCTTTCTAACAGATAGGGTCATCTTTTTGGGAGAGGGTATGGGCAAACTGTTCTTTTAATTACAGTTGCTCATCTTTGGTTTAAGAATAATAATACTAGCCTCTATTGCAGGGTTCTTGTCAAGGTTACTGGGACAATAATAATCCTGGCCTCCTTTATGGGGTCGTTGTCAAGATTATGGGGACAATAATAATAGTGGCCTAGTTTCCGCAGTTGTTATAAACACACAGCATATGCAATGCAAGCATCAAAGAACCGCTAAGAATTATTGGGAGAATTTCTAGGTACGCTTCTTCTCAGATACTTTCTCTCATAGCTGATGTGATGGGATCTTGTAAAAGTAAGCATGAATCAGAAAGTTTTTATGAGGTGGTAGAAAGTCCTAACCCCTTTGAGATGTACTTACGCATGGCCTGGATTCGTTGAAGGTCATAACGATTCTCTGGGATTTGGATGGTACTGAGCCTGTACAAACAATCTGAAAGAAACCAGAGGCACAGAATCACAGAACCGGAAATGACTGCAAGGGCCACCTAGTCCAATTGTCTGCCATATAAGAATGTGCAACTAAAGTACTCCCAAAAGATGTCCATCTGTATTTGTTAACAGAGGAGTCTTCTTACTTTTGGGCTTACAGCAACCCTACAAAGGAAAGTTGGAAGTGTATTTACACAATAATGGCATGTATAAATGGAGAATATCTTGCATAATGCACAATCTATATATGCATACAAATGCATTTAGTCAGAAGCAAGGTGAAGCTACTCTCTTGTACTATTACAGGAAATATTGGATCATTTTATAGTGTACAGATCTGGAAAGAATCCATTATTGGTATTCAATTTTTAAAATATTTTAATTCATCCATTGATATTAGCTATAACCATTAGATATGTCACCTTAACGTTGCTCTTAATAAAAAATAATTTAAAAAATGTCCATCCAACCCCTGTTTAAAGACCTCCAGAGAAGCCGATCTCATCATTCTCCAAAGTCTAACAGATCTTGCAGTAAAGAAATTCTTTCTAATATTTAAGTGGAATCTCTCTTCTTGTCATCTGATATCACTGGTTGGTATACACAACATCCCTTCAGATATTTAAACTGTAACTGCTTAGGTGGATCTGAAACTGGCAAGAAACAAATGCCCAACCTTCTGCTCTGAGACAAAGTCTAGATGAGGATTAGTGAATGCATGACTCTTCAGATGTTGTTTGGCTTCATTTTCCCTCAGCCTTAGCTGGACCAGCCAATGACAAGAGATGATGGGAGCTATAGTTCCCTCAATATCTGGAGGACCACAGGTTTTACCCCTCCCTGCCTGGATACCCACATGTTTCTGTCTTTTGATTCCACACCAGCTGGCAGTGGGAGAGACAACCAGAATGAGTGACACAATGTTCTTCAGATGGGTTGGACTACACTTCCCACAACCCTTGATCACTGGCTATGCTGACTGTAGCTGATGAAATCAATATAAATGGTTTTTGTACCTTTTTAAATTTTGCTTTATGTGCGCAGTTTTTTAAAATCTGTATTTGTTCTAATTTCAAGACAGCATACAGAAATTAGAACAAATACAGATTAAAAACATATGAGCAAAAATATAAAAAGTTAGTATTAAAATGCAATTAAACCGTGCATGGAATTTAGAAAAACCTATAATAGTCCCCTTTATCTGTGGTTCTGCTTTCCACGGTTTCAGTTACCTGTGCTCAACCGTGGTCCAAAAATATTAAATGGAAAACTCCAGAAATGAACAATTCATGAGTTGTAAATTGTGTACCATTCTGAGCAGCGATGAAATCTCACAGGTCCCGCTCGGTCTCACCTGGGACATGAATCATCCCTTTGTCCAGCATATCCATGTGGTATATGCTACCTGCCCATTACTCACTTAGTAGCTGTCTTGGTTATCATATGGACTGTTATGGTATAGCAGTGCTTGTGTTCAAGTAACCCTTACTTATGTATGTTTTACTCATGGATATGTCTGTACAGTTGGCCCTTTACTTCTGCAGGTTTGACTTTCATGGATTTGATTACTGGAGAGTTTTTTCAACCCCTGCCCCTGCCGCTATTCCTGTCCCCCACCTCAGGTGCTTCTTTTTCTGGGGGACCCTCCCTCTCAGCAGCTCCAATCAGACTGTGCAGCCCTTTAAAAACCTGCTTCCACGAGACAAATTTTTTATAAAATGTTACATAGATGGTATATGACATCTAAAAGATTACAAAAAATAACAAAAAATGGGAATGCGAGATGTTGGAAATGTGATGAAAAGGAGGGATCCTTTTTTCATATGTGGTGAACCTGTAAGATAGCAAAGAAATTTTGGAAAGAAATTCATGATGAAATCCAAAGAATGTATGATTTTAAGTTTGAGATGAAGCCAGAGTTTTATTTGTTAAATATGTTGGGGCAAAAAAGAGAAATAAAATGTCATCAGAAGATATTGTTATATATGATAACTGCTGCAAGACTGACATATGCACAATACTGGGAAAAAAAGGAATATGTAGATATAAAAGAATGGAAACTCAAGGTACTGGATATGGTAGAAACAGAAAAATTAGCATTCTCATTGAAAAATAAACCTATCCAGAACTTTGAAAGGGAATGGAGAGAAGTATATTATTTCTTGGATAAAGAAATAATATAGAAAGTAACAATGAAAATAAAGAAAGTAATAATGTATAAGATATGTTACAAGTGGTAATGCATTAACGTAAGATGTACAATGTAATAATGAAAGACTACTGTTATGGTTAAAATATGCATGTATGAAGAGAAATAAGCAGATTCAACTGGGGAAAAGACGGAAGTGGGGAAGGGTTTTTTTTTTTGTTTAATGTAAATTTTAATAATAAAAAAACCCTGCTTCTAGTCCTCCTCTTCTTCTACCAGCTGCTGCCTGACCAGCTATGGATGTCTCACAGCCTGGTTTCTCAGCACTACAAACCCTCTTCCAATGCCCCCAAAACACCCAAGGAAGGAGATGGGTGTCAGAGAGAAAAGATAGGGCCGCCATGCCAACTACCCCCAACCCATCTTCTCCTTTTCATGACCTGGTTCGGACCCTGGGAGCCTGCTCTCCCCACCACACCTCGGACCCCCAACCAGTGGAAAAACAAAGGAATTCAGCCCTGAAGTTTTCTATGTTGCTTCACTGAGCCTCTTCTGTTTGAGCCAATGGCAAGTGTTGGCTGCAGCGTCAGCAGTGCCGTAAACTTTCTCTGGGTTTTTGTGTGAACCTTAAATGAGTCATCCATTATTTTTGTGTGCGTGTGCGGGCGCTTAGATACTGTCTTCAAAGTTCGGACTAATCCCCAAAGCAGATTCGGTGCCCGATCAACACTGGTGCCACTGCTTTGAAACATAATGTTTACCTTGCTTTGGGCTTGAAATGGAGTCTGATGAGTCCCACTGGTAGCAGACAGAACATGGTGCTCTGTAGAGGACGCCATTCCCCTAGTTGTTCCTGTAGTCCCACGGCTCGAATCTGGGGTGGCTGGTGCTTTCGAAGATGATGAAACCTGTGTAGTTGCACTGTCTTTCTTCGCCTCGGATTTTGGCCCTGTCGTTGGCACTGCTCCCCCGGCTGCTGTGGGCCCCGGCCTCACTGTGGATCTTACAAGGAATGCACCAGGTTCGTCAGTAGGTTTCCCCTTTGCAGGAGTAGCGGCACTTCCTGGAGATGCAACACCGCTGCTGTGTCCTGCAGTTGCACTGTGTGTGTGACTTGTATGGGCATCAGGGTTACTTGATACTTTGAAAAAGGGGGAGGAAGGCGGGAAGGGGGAGAGAGAAAAAAATAAAAGCATTTTCAATACAGTCAGCCCTCCACATTTGCAGGTTTCACTTCTGCAGATTTGATTATTCATGCATTATTTGGTGTTACCTCTGCTGCCTCCCCGTGCCATAGAGACTGCAAGCCTCGTGAGAGTGAGAAACTGCAAACGAGGCTTGTAAAAGTCCCTCTTAAAAATAGTGTGAGGCAGCCATGAAGGTGGCAGTCAGCCCCACTTGCCCCCCACTTCTGCCTTGTGAAGGAACCCTGATGCCTCAAAGGAATCCATGGTGGGTTGAAGATGGTGATCATACCTTTTTGTGTGTTAAATATGATTTGGGAGGGTCTAGAGTTATTCATGGTTTTTCCTCTTTCACAGGGGTCCTGTGCTTCTAATCATAGTGAATGTGGAGGGGTGACTGTATTTTAAAAGCCATCACTCCTCCGAAAAATGATTTTGTAAAGAAGAATAGGGAATATTCTATAAGTTAGATATTCATGGGATAGAGTAATACAAAGAATAAGCAAAATAGATAAGAAAAGATAGATATGGAGTATAACTTGTTGATAGTTTTGGGTTCTAGTTATTGATTTCTCTCTAATTGATGGAAATGTAAAGATAAATTGTGTTGTTATGTTATTTTGTTTTAATAAAGAGATTTGAACATAAAAGCCATCACTCCTCCATCAACATTGTAATATTTCTTTTTTCCTAGCACTAGAGCTCTGAGTTCTAAAGATCTGTCCTATAGTAGGTGTCCAGGTGTGTATTCACATCTATCTTATCTTATCTTATCTTATCTTATCTTATCTTATCTTATCTTATCTTATCTTATCTTGTTGCTGCAGGCCTGCAAATCATTTCCAACTTATGGTGACCCTAAGGAGAACCTATCACAGGCAGATTTGCTCAGAGGGCCTTTGCCATTGCCTGAGGCTGAGAGAGTATGACTTGCCCAAAGTCACCCAGTAGGTTTCCACGACTGAGCGGGGATTTGAACTCTGATCTTCAGAGTCATAGTCCAGTGCTCAAACCACTGCGCCATGCTCATGTTCATTTATCTATGGAACTTAAAAGTTCATTGAACAGTCAACTGAAAATCTCTTTTTCGCACCCCTGCCCCGTTAAGGTTAAGAAACACACAAAGTTAACTAATTAGAGTCAGATGCATAGCCGGGGCTTGGTGGGGCCAGATACAAAACAGAAGCTATGACAGCATTACTCTCCAGCACCCCACGAACCACAGACTAGGACGACCTGCATCTGCAGGTAGAAATCTACCCCTGAATTGCTACACATCAAGAGATTCAAACAAACAGTGCTAAACCTGAGTGGCAAGAATGCACAGAGGTTAAAGGACTAGCACCAACCCTTCAATGCTCCCATTTTTCAGGTGACAGACTGAGACCCAAGCTGAAAGGTAAGCAATAAGGCCATCTCTTTCCGGCAGGCCTACCCAATCTATTTTTAATTACGATGTATTTTTAATTATGATTTTAATTATGATATATTTAAACAGTTTTATGTTTTAATGTATTTTAATCATAATGTATTTCAATTTGTATTGCTGGTTATAATTGTATTTTAATTGTATTTTAACATCTGTTGTACCCCACCTCAATCTTTGAGGAGAGGTGGGTAACAAATAAATGATGATGATGATGATGATTTCTCTTTTTAAAGAAATGTTACTTATGGTTCTACTATGAGCAGTCAACCACTTGTGCTGATCTACTGCAGTACTTTCCACCTATCCCTGCCCTAAAGGAAAGTTTGCAGCCTTGGCTACACAAGCTGATGATGGCTAAACAAGCTGAGTTGTACATCACAGAAACCCAATATACTTTAAATCTGAGGATCCCAGAGAAGCTCTGGAGCCCAGCTAAGCCAGAGCTTAGACAGTATTTCTTATACTCTTTGCTAGGGTAAATGTACACATCCAATAGAAGGAAATTCAAATAGTATAGCAGAATCCTGAATGGCTTGTGCCAGTTCAGACTGCAGGAGGGCAAATCACATTTTTAATTTTTTTTTAAATGGAGAAAGGAGAAAACTAGCATTAAAGGGATGAACCCATCTCCATAATGTGTCCCCCCGTTTTTTAAAAAAAATGAAGTTTTCTCTGCATTTTTTTAAACACAGGGAAGTATATTTCAAACACAGGATGTGCCAAGTGTGGCACATGGACATTCATACCCCACTTGGGAACTGATACGCTGCAGCCCACTTGGTTTTCTCAAGAGTCAAAGGCCTCATTCTAGAACACCTGAGTGTTAGCCAGTCTGCCTCCCTGCTTTTTTTAACAGGTGTGGGCTAAAGGCATAGCCCAAATCATCATCAAGAGTACAAGGAAGGATATACAAACGAGTTTTCTCAGTATGTTCTGTTTCAGTTCATTGAGGCAGTACCTGTGGGGACAGTGGAGGAAGATGTGGCCTTTGACTGTGTAGATGGAGAAGGAGTCATCTTCACTGTGCCAGATGAATCACCGCTAGCGGATGGAGCCCCTGTTTTTGGGCCACTGGAAGTCAAAGATGGTGTGACCGTGGGTGTCCCAAGAAAAGCTGCGCCTGTCGTCTGCTGAGTAGTTTTGACTGCTACAGATGAAGGTGGCTTGATAGTGGTCCCTTTTGGTGCTGACTCAGTGGACGCTAGTGTGATAGTTCCCAAAGTGGTTTTCTGTGTTGCTTTTGTTGTTGTAGGGGAGAGGCGCTTAGCTGTAGTTGTTAGGGTATTGACAGCAGTGGAGGAAAAAGCTTTTGAAGTTATCTGTTGGCTTGTTGAAGAAACAGTGGTCCCAGAAGCTACAGTGCTGGATTTGACTGTCGTTGGAACTCCTGAAGTTACACTTGTTGCGGAACTGGCTGAAGTGCTGGAGGCACCTCCTAAAAAGATGCAAAGAGTTAGGCAAATTTTGGAAGTGATTAACTCACCAAATGGGTACCCTCCAAATAACACTAGTCTACAGTTCCCATCATACCCAATCAGCAAAGCGGTTGGCCAGGCAGTTATGAGCCTAGCTTACCCCACACATGAGCAATACTGAGATTAAACACTAAATTTTTCAGTGAGCTGAACAAACAATTTTTGGTGAAATGAGACTTCTTGCCATATAACCACAGCACTATTTTTTATCTTTGGAGGAAGGAGGTTAAAGAGGTCTATAAAAAAAAAAAAGCAATGAAACATGAATAAACTTACATAACTAATGAGCATGTGATTGAAGTACTCTGAAATTCTCTTTGGAAGTAGGGTTATTATCCCAGGACACCAACCTCTGAACTTCTCTCCTTCTGTGGCATAATCGTAACTTTTACTGACTTGTATAGTTCCCTCTCTAAGGCCATTTCCACACTAGACTGTTATAGCACTGTTATTTCACTTTCAACATCATATGGAATCCTGGGGTGTGCAGTTTAGGGAAGGGCCGGCTGGAAAGTAGAATAACAGCGCTAACGCAGTCTAGTGTGGAAATGGCCTTAATGTTGGCACTGATGACTATTTTCTTTCAACGCTTGAATGCTGTTAGTGACTCCAGTTAAATAAGACCTGGATCAATCTCCTGGTAAATCTGATTTAGTTGGTCTATGTTAGTTGGGATTAACCAACAGCATTCAGGTCCATGGGCAGCAGGGTGGTAGATCTGTTCCAGGTTTTAGTCTGAAATGTGAAGAAGCTGCCAAAAATGCTTGTACCTATCTCCAAAACAGTTCTGCACTTTTGGATAGTCCCCTTAATGTTCAGACTAAACTCTGGAGAGGATTCACAGCTCCACTGACATGGGAGCCAACCATTGCCTATCACTGAAGGGTGAAGGAGGAAGAGTATCAGTTTGTTCACAGGATGGCTTGTTTCATTGCCATCTGTTGTGGCTGATACAGTGATGCTGAGGTAGATGAGAAAAGAGTGTACTGGTTACCACAGGCCACTGGTCTGTGCCATTCAAATGAACAACAGCCCTATTCAGATTCACAGAGTCTATCTATTTCACTTACTCTTAAGAAATAGTAATGTAAAGAAACACATCTTTTAAAAATGTAACTATAACCATGACCAACTTCTTTGAGGGTCACTGGAACTGTAGTTGTGACTACTTTTCCAAGTACTTTCTTCTTAAAGGACTATGTCTTCTGTTTATATGGTATCTGTGCTGTAAGGAAACAGTGTATAACTCCAAAGTGTACTTCCAACCTTTTGAACACCATGGTGTAGTGGTTTGAGTGCTGAACTATGGCCATTTGTGCACAACCCTATTATAGTCCATTTCCACACTACACTGGTCACAGTGCTATTATTCCACTTTCAACATTCTACGGAATCTTGGGATTTGTAGTTTAAGGAGGGGCATTTAAGAATTCTCAGCCAGGGGGCTCTTTGGTCTCAGTAAACTACAAACCCCAGAATTCCACAAGATGTTGAAAGTGGAATAATAGCACTATAACTGTGTAGTGCAGAAATGGCCATAGTGCTGTTCTTCCACTTTCACCCTCCCATGGAATCCCGGGCTTTGCAGTTTAGGGAGGAGCATTTAGAATTCTCAGCCAGTGAGCTCTTTGGCCTCAGGAAACTACAAACCCCAGAATTCCACAGGAAGTTGAAAGTCGAACAATAGCATTATAACAGTGTAGTGCGGAAATGGTCTATAACTGGAGATCAGGGCTTGAATCCCTGCTCAGCCATGGAAACAGCAGTTTTGGCACCCACATACATGCCTGCTGTTGCGTCCCTGTCGTTGCCGTTGCTGCTGGTGTCCAGCAGCAGGGCTTCGCAGACCTCCTGTGAGCGCTCTACGGGTCCCCAGGGGTCCACTGTGTTAGATTACAACACTTAGCGGCTATGTGAGATTCTGGGAAGTTGCAGGCCAATAATATAACCCCTCCAAGCTCTGTGCATGACGCAATGCTCTATGGGCAGGGGAGATGGATATAAATAATAGCAGGCTTTATCTACTGAAGGCATTCAAACCAATTTAGAGCAAGAACACAACTGAAAAAAAAAAAATTAAAACATGACCCCATCCCTTCCCTTCCTCCTCCACCTTCATCCGAGTCATTTCAGGGTTTATGCTGTTGGGAGTTCATTTCTCATCCAAGCGTTTCCTATCTGGAGAAGGGCTTCCTCCTGCCTCCAGCCACCTTGGTGACATGGCTTAGACAGGCTCAGAATCTATTAATAGGGGGAAAGGGAAATGCAGAAGAATAACTTCAGGAAATACCACGAGGACACACCCCACTCAGTGCAGGCAGGCATGTCTTTGGCACAGAGTCACGGTCCGGCTCCCCAAGTGGGCAGGGAAAAGCCGGATGGCGACAGCAGGCAACGTTGACGTTAGTGAGCCCGGAGGACCCCAGGCTGAGAGTCTTGCAAATGCCCATTTCCTCTCTGCAGACTTTTCTGACTAAGAGGAGGGTCATAAGTTAGTTTCATCAAAGAATTCTTCCAGGGGAGCCTGGAATTCTTTGAAGACCTTCAAGATGTGAGGCTGGTTTTGCTATAGGCAGGAGCAACTGTCTGAAGAAGGGAGTTGTGGGTCTGTGCGTGTATGCATGTCTTCAGCTCAACTTATGCTCACTTTCTGAATTTCATAGGGTTTTTCATAGGCAAGGAATACTCAGAGGTGGTTTGGCATTGCATCGATCTGAACTGTAGCCTACAGCATCCTGTATTTTAAATGCTACCAGGTCTGACCCTGCTTAATTTCCAAAATCAGACGGAATCTAGTGCCTTCAGGGTATTTAGGACTTAGCTGTGAGTCTAGGGCCATTTCCGCACTAGACTGTTATAGTGCTGTTATTCCACTTTCAACATCCTATGGAATCCTGGGGTTTGCAGAGCAAGAATACAATCCTGCAAACCCCAGATTTCCATAGGATGTTGAAAGTGGAATAATAGCACTATAACAGTCTAGTGTGGAAATGGCCCCAGAAATCAGAACTATTGCTGATGTTCTCTCCCCACAATTCTTTTGACCAGAGCCTTTGTTTTGTTTTGGGTTTTTTTGCCTGTTCTTAAACTACTCTTCCCAGAATTCCTCAGCTAGCATGGCCTCTGGCTAGAAGACAGAGGGTCCTGGGGCAGTTGTAATGAAGAAAAAATAACATTTTTGTCCTCTAGTTTAGGGAGGGAAACACACAAGATTGCACACAAGCAAGCTTTGGTGTATTGTCTGCTTTTTGAAAATCTATTTATCATTGTTTGCCTGTAAAGCATGAAAGCAAATATTCTGTGACTGTAACAAAGCAGAACTCCATTCAAGGGCAAGAATTCCTTTGGCATTTACCACTCCAGTAAACAGTGATAGAAGGATGCCATCCTTCTGCGGGACGTGCTTGTCAGTTCCTATCACTGAATATGAGCAACAGGGAATGGGGCAAGCCTCAGCACTCTACCCCGGTCGAGCCAAAATAAGATGATTACCCTTCCCTGCAGAGCCTGTTCCGTGTCCTTCTAGGTTCCCAGCTCCCTTTCTGTCCAGCGACTTTTTTCCTCCTTGGACCACACCTTTTGCCCTGCCTCCTGGGTGTGGATTTCCACCCATGCCCATTCCAGCTATCTTGGCATTGCTTGGGAGTAGGGCTTTAACTCTAGGGGAGGGACAGGCCACTGTGCAGAGCTGGGGTTTCTGTGAAAAGTTTTATACCTTCCAATGTTTCACAATTGAAAACTGGGACACATGTGGCCAACCAACAACAGACTGTGGCCAAGTTAGCAATGCCAATTCAGCAATGCAAAGTTGACTGAATCATGTCAATAGGGCTTCATAATCCGGGTTTATGCTCCAACGACAGAGGCAGAAGAAGAAAAAACTGACAGATTCTATGCAGGAGTACAGGAGGAAATGGATCACACACCAAAACAGGGCTTCTTATTAATCACAGGTGATCGGAATGCAAAAGTAGGAAGCAGAGCAGAATCCAAGACTATAGGAAAATTTGGCCTACGATCAAGAAATGAAGCAGGAGACTGACTGACTGAATTTTGCTAGGCCTAAGTCTATATACCCCTTCAACGCCAGAGGGGGCAATTCGGCAATGATAAGTGTCGTGCACAAGCCTGCTGTTTCCCTTCACTGCCCCTTTAAATCAATTATTATTAATTACTACCACCACCTTCATCACAGTCATCGTCATCATCTTTATGCCTCACTTTTTCCACCAAAAGTGGTACTCAAAAGGGCTTCCAATTTAAAAGAAATATGATATAGCTAAAACATAACAAAATCAAAAAACCAAAACCAAAATGTAATTGAACTATCACTGAAACTAAAAAATAGTTTAATATATGCAATGAAAAATAATAATAAGCAGTTTGAAAACACAGGATGAGATCCTGAATCAAAGATAGTGCAAGCTTGTCTCCTCCTCCTCCAGAGACTAGGGCCCTTTCTGCAGTACACTGTTATAGTGCTATTATTCCATTTTCAACCTCCTGTGGAATTCTGGGCTTTGTAGTTTCCTGAGGCCCAAGAGCTCTCTGGCTGAGAATTCTAAATGCCCCTCCTTAAACTTCCAATCCCAGGATTCCATCGGATGTTGAAAGTGGAATAATAGTACTATAACAGTGTAGTGTAGAAAGGCCCTAGGACACAAAGCAATGGCTTCAAACTACGGGAAAAGAGATTCCACCTAAACATTAGGAGGAACTTCCTGACGGTAAGAACAGTTCAGCAATGGAACATAGTGCCTGGGAGTGCGGTGGAGTCTCCTTCTTTGGAGGTATTTAAACAGGAGCTGGGTGGCCATCTATTGGGAGTGCTTTGATGATGTATTCCTGGAAGGCAGAATGAGGTTGGACTTGATGCCCTTGTGGTCTCTTCCAGCTTTATGCTTTTATGAACTACACATTGTCTCCTGATCAAACCCATCAAATCTGTCTTAACCTTAACACCTCCTCTTGTTCCTCTTCAATTAATAGCCTTCCACCAAGTAAAGGATATTTCTTAACTTAGAAGAGATATCTAGTTTCAGTAAAGTTATCATTTACACTCTGCCCTTGTGCACATTTTTTTCCATAAAAGAGGAAACTAGAGGAACTCCCCTAGGGCGAGGGGGTTGATTGATGAAGGTCTGGCCTTTAAAAGCTGGGTTCCCTGCACTAGACAGAAGCTCAGACTGTGACAATTACAAACAAACAACCACATCAGCAACTGCCTTTTCTGCCATCACTGACAAACTCCGAGGGGAAAAGCTACCTGAGGATGTGCCATTCACCCAGATCCAAAGGGACTGCCAGGTAAAAATGCTTACTCTTTTGTGGCACCGTGATGGAAAGCTGACAGGCATTTTTCCAATCTCTCCTCCACCACTCCTCTCCCATCCCGTAAAGAACACTCTTCTGCTCTTATCAACCCAGCTCAGACAAGACTGGTAGCATAATGATTCACAATGAGCCTCACACTTTATGAGACTTGTAGCGGCAGGGTATATAGTTTGACAGGTGCTAGGGGCTTAAGAAACAGGGTAGGAATAGGGTTGAAATAGATTGATGCCCAAAATGGCCATAAAAAGCAAAACACGGGTAGCCCTGGGAACTAAGAGCTCATTAGTCAGGCTTGGAGCATTGCGTGTGTGCCTGTTGTTGTCTTCCATCGATAAACCTCATTCTTGCCACAAACTATTGCTGCTCTTATTTAGAGCGGAAAAAACAGGGCCTTCTCTCCATCTTGCCCCATTACAGGTACATTTGGGCCATTTCCATACTACACCCTTATAGCGCAATTATTCCACGTTCAACATCCGGCCGGCCCCTCCCTAAACTGCAAACCCCAGGATTCCATAGGATGTGGAAAGTGGAATAATCATGCCGTAAGAGTGTAGTGCGGAAATTGCCTTGGTGAGGACACAAGAGAATCTTTTCTCAAGCTGTAAAACTCCCTCCCATGGAAGACTTGATTGGTCCCTTGTCCTTTTTCTGCTGGCAGGCAAAAACCTGTTTGTTTAGACAAGCCTTTGGCTTTTCACTTACTGTACTTTTATCCTTTTTTCTATGTTTACGTGTTTTTCCAGCTGTTTTAATTTTGTGCTTTTAATAGCATTAACTTAATGGTTTTTAAACTTTTGTTATCAAAAAGCTTTTAGCTGTATAAAACAAAATACAACCTTTGAGGCCCCTCCCTAAGCTGCAAACCACAGGATTCCATAGGATGCTGGAAGTGGAATAATACCACTATAACAGTCTAGTGCAGAAATGGCCATGGTCTTCCACTGAGGCTGACAGTGTGTGACTTACCCCAGTTTTACTCAACGGGTTTCCACAGCTGAGGAGGGATTTGAACTCTGGTCTCTGAACTCGCAGCCCAATCACCCAAACCACTACACCATGCTGGCTCTCAATACCTTTGTTAGAATCACTAAAACATCACAAATGCGGTGAGATTCTGGGTTATTTAGACTCATGCTACTCAAAGTGATGGTTCATGGTCTGGCAATATTAACTGATGGTCTCTAGATAGTTTTCAGAAAAGAAAGAGCTGTAGCCAATGTGTAGCTAATACCAACACGGTATTGGACCTGGTTTTTTGTTATGTGCCTTCAAGATACTTCTAACTTTTGGCAATCTCATCGTAGGATCTTCTTGCCTTTTTCTTAGGCTACTACAGAACACTGGCTGTATGTTCCTGGACTGCATCTTTACTCTTAAGAGACCCTCTGAAATTGGAGATCCCTGGGAATGACCTTGGGATTATTATTATTTTTTCTTCAGTGGAACCATGAACTCTACCACTGAGATCTATTCCTTCCCTTTAAGAATGATTTCCTGGGGAAAAAAATAGCATATAGCAAATGCAGGAAATTGATTCATTTTGTGAGAGAGAGGAAAAAAAAATCTCTCCTTTCCTGGATAGTTCTGTTATGGTCCTTATGTCTTTGTATTTGTTGACTTGATGCCTACATTCTTTTTTCTGCCTTTAATCTCTTGCTACATCTAGCTCTGAGAGATATATTAAGCAGGGGAAGCCAGAGTGCAACAAGGTGAGCAAAACAAATCACTTTCCAGTGGGAAGAACAGAGTCTGAATCTCAATTTAGTTGAGAGGAGAGCTGGCAAAACATGACAATGCAAAGGCCGGCCCGTGACAGTGGAAGATGCAATGAAAATATTTCTCACACATCTGTAAGATAGGAGTGCTCAGATAAATACACCAACATTCCCATCCACGAACCCTGATTCTTCGTCACAAAACAAATTTCCAGAGAAGCCTGGAAAATATGTCCCAACCTACTAGTAGTGTGAGACAGATGGGAAAAAACGATTCACACATATCAGGAAATGAGATAGGACTTCAGAGGCAGGAAGAGAAGAGAATGGAGTCCAAGTCTAAAACAGATGCTGGAAATTTGACTGCTGCATACAGTGAGGTGAACGTGCCAGAGACCCGATCCTTTATCTAGGGACACTCTTCTTACTCCTGACTAAGGCCCTTTTCGCACGGCATTTTCCATGCGAAAGAGGACCTGGAGCGTAGCGCGATTGTAAGGAGTGATCTGCACGACGCACTCACAATTGCGCGACACTCCAGGGGCCGGCAGGGGCCGATTGCGCACCTTTTCATTTTCGGCCAGAGGCTGAAAATGGTGCACGATTGCGCATTGCCCCCGGGCCCTGCGCGCACTTACCTGGCGTGTGGAGCCTCCAAAGGCATGCTGGTTGCGCTTCCTGCCCCAGCGCAGCCTGGGAAACTCCCAGGCTGCGCTGCGGAAGGAAGAGGCGGGGCTCTCGCGTGATCAGACAGCTTGTGCGGAGCCGAAGGACCCCGGACGCGAGAGCCTCTTGCCGGAGGCTGCTCGCGCGATCCCAGCGCCGGAAGAAGGTAAGGTGCGGAAAGGGCCTAAGGTGGGATAGGGATGTGATTAGCAAGGTTGGATTAGGCAGACTGCGAGCCAGAAGCAGTTTCAAAAACAAAACCCTCCTTCCAACCCCTGGGTGAGCCATTATAGGAAGGAATGACACAGAGAGGAAATAAATAAATAAGCAACACATATGCTGCAAAGCTTACATGGTATTGTGGCCTGAGTGCTGAACAGACTCCAAGAGACCAGGGTGGTATCGTCGCTCAGTCACAGAAACTCACTGGGTTTCTGTGACTGCAAGTCACACACTCTCAGACTCAGAGCAAAGTGATAACCCCTCTGAACATTTTTTTCCCAAGACCACTCCATGATACATTTGCCTTAGAGTCACCCGAAGTCAGAAACGGTCTGAAGGCACACAACACCAACACACTGGAAAGCACAAGAGAAAGCAGAACAGAATCTTTCATGCCTGAATCCATTTTCAGTTGGCAACCTGGCTGAGAATAATAGCCTGTAGACCACAAATTTATTACTAAGTTACTCAAGTAACATCCAGAGGCTGAGGTCTTGTATGGTACAGTATAACACAGAGCTTTCCAGATTTTTCATGATGGTGACACACTTTTTAGACATGCATCATTTCACGACACAGTAATTTTAGTTTTACTGGAAAACTGGAGGTTAATAGAACCCTTTATAAGAGATACAGACACATACTTAAATTCCAGTAACAAAATGTATGGGGACACAACATATCTCATGAAAATCTTTCATATATTTTTAAAAATATATGATTTATAAATAATAACACAGATTTCCAAGATTGTAGGTGACACACCTACACGCTTCAGGCGACACACTAATGTATCGCGGCACACCATTTGGAAAGGCCTGGCATAGATTAGCAGTCTCACATGCTTGGACTCACTGTTAAGAGTCACAGCCATTCCATGGCTGGTGGAGAGCTGGAGACAGGACTGGAAAAGTATCTGGCTGTGTCTGTAGCCAGACACAGAATGATTACTGCAGAATAGATAGGAGAGGTCGCAGGAGTTTGCTTTTGCTGGAGCCTACTGTGAAGGGCAAGGCTCTGCCCCCTCTTCTGTCTCCCTCCCAGCTGACTTAACTGAGTGCAAACTACTTTTGCACTTTGAACTTTGTGTTTGCAGAAACTGGAGTAATTTGAGGACAAAGTAGGGAAAGGAGAGAAAGCAGCTGAAAACATGTGACACAGAGAATGAATAAAGACTATTCCTGACAAATCAGGAGAGTTGGAGAGGATGTTGCTGTGACGGAGGAAAGTAATTGAGGGAATGAGCAGGAACTGGTACTAGACATGTGTTCAGGGGGAGAGGCAAGGCTATCACCAAAATGACCGGTCAGGTTTAGAAGTTTCCAAATGATGCACGGCACAGGTGACTTGTATGTGTGAGTCACAGTGGTCAAAAAGAAGTAAGCAAGAGCCACTTTTCAAAAATTGCAACTATGGAGGGAGTAGTTTTTCAAACCTTTCATTCATGTTGCTTCCTGATTAAAATCTTTGCTTATCACACTGGAAGAAAAGGGCCAATCCTGGGTCAGACCAAAGAACTGTCTACTCCAGCATCCTGTTTCTCACAGGGTCCAAAGCCACTAGATGCCTCTAGGAATCCCACACCAGCCCACCCTCACTTCTTTCCCAAGCAACTGGTATTACAAAGCATGCAACCTCTGATCCTGGTGGCAGCACAGACATCATGACTAGAAAAACACTGATAACTTCGTCCCCCATGAAATTGTCTCATCTCTTTTTAAAGCTAAGCTGGTAGTCAATGCCACATTTCATGGAAGCAAAGCTTGCAGTTTAACTATGCATTCTTTAAAGGAGCCTTATTTCTGTTTGCCCTGAATCTCCCACATTTCAGCTTTAGGGGACAACACTGCCTTGTTCCTAGGATTATGAGAAAGGGAGGAAAATGTCCACTTTCTCCACACCATGAATAATTTTCTAAAGTTCTTCTCATATGACTGTTTGAATCCCATCATCCCCTTGTCATCTTCTCTTTTTCTCAACTACACCAGAGCCCACAACAGAACATGTCTGCATGATGCTGTTCCTCCATAGTCTCTCCTATACACCTCCTGTGCATGTATCCACTAATTACTAGGCCTTGATGCGGAAATTACTTTTGATGGGAGAACAAACAGCCTATGTGAGTGTTGTTGGAAAGCACTGGGTTATGTTAATCTTCACATCAGAAGTGTAAAGTTTCTAGAGGAGGTAACAGTCAGGTGCAATTTTTGCCTGCCCAGCACTATGACACCTGGCTCAGGAAAGGAGAGATGGAAAAGCAGCCTCTGGAATCTGGGAGCATCACCAGATCACTGATGAAATGTGCAGTTCCTAGAGCTCTGCAGTAGGGGATTATGATGAAGTTCTGGAGGTGTAGCTCTCTGAAATACCTGCACAGCAAGACTAGTACCTCAGGAGAGAAACCCAGCCCAGTAGTGTGTGGGAAGGGCTTATGGCTGAGAGAAAAAGTTATATAAAGCCAAGTTCCTGTGCATATTTGGAGATTCCTTCAGTGGGAGCCTTGCAAGGAGCTAGGGAGTACAATCCCTCTATCATCCAGAGAACGTGGCTATGTTGGGAGGTTTAATTCTCAGTGCAAGCCTAGTGAGAGGCAGAAGAGTAATTCAGACCTAGTAGGATCTGGTCAGAGAGTATGACTTAGGCCCTTTCCACATGTGGAGGGGGGGAACGGGCAAAAACACCCAAAAACGGAGCTTACCGGCAGCCGGCTAAGTCCGTCGCGACGCAGAGCAGCGTGAGCTCGCTGCTCCACAGTCCTCCGGCGTCCCAAATGGCGGCTTCCGGTTGGTGGAGCCTCTCCGCCAACCGGAGAAGCTCGCCAGCCGGAAGCCCGCCCCCGGCAGATCTGCAGGCACGCATTTGCGCGCGCCTGCAAATCCGCGTCAGAGCCGGGCGACGGAGCAGCGCGGGGCTGCGCGCTCCGTGCTTTTTAAAAACCTCGAAAAAGAGGTTTTTAAAAAACACGCAGCGCGGCTAGTTCCGGCCGCTCCTGAGTGGATTCTGGTGTGGAACTACGAAAAGTAGTCCACGCCAGTCCACTCTACGGTGTAGAAGACCTCTGTGGGAGGTCGCTCTGCACCGTTTTAATACCCCGGTGTGCAAATTGCCTAGATTGGGGGTTAAGCCTTTGGTGGGAGTTTAGCCAAAGGGCTGTTATATGATACTGATGTCTTATATGAAAGTCTAAAGACATAATTGAACTGTTTCTGAGCAGGAAGTTTCTTGTTATATTGTCTAAAAAGTGCATGGAGGATATGTACCAATCTTGACCTGTATTTGAAATCCAACACGCTACTTTATTCCTATTGCTATCTAAATAAATGCTACAGTCTATTTTTTAAAATACTAACTTGGCTGAGTTGTATACAGTATATAAGGTAACACAGAAAGCATGCTACCTTAAAGTTATTGAGTAGTTCTAAACAAACATTGAAAACCCCCACCTTTTTACACAAGGATGGTGTTATAAGGGGCTGGGGTATAGCTGTATGATAAAGACAGGCAACCTTATCAGATTGGGAACTGCCACACCAATCTGGAGTAAGGGCCTGTCACAAGGATCGACCCATGGTGCTGCTGCAAGGGATTCTGGTAATTGTACTAAAAGAAAGAGTAACATTTCCAAACTTAGCTCCCTATACAGTAGCTTGAGCATTACTGATTTCAGAAATCATGACTCTTGAAATACAGGCGTCTCCTGCTTTTTGACGACTCGTTTTTCAGTATTCCACTCTTTCAAGTATTACAAATTATAAACATATACCATTCTTTCAATGCAAAGTTTGCTCTTTCATCAATTCTTCTTCTCTTGCCTTCTTCCTGTAGGGAACTAGAGGGAATTATGGAGGCTCACGTGGAACCACATGTGCGTGATTCCCAAGCAAGCCTCCATAATTCCTTTTGAATTACGGAGAAAAACTGATGAACGCCTGGGTTCTGCTTCTCAACCAATTCTAATTTCTGACAGCATTCTGGTTCCTAACTTGTTGGGTAAACAGGGTATGCTTGCACAATACCCAAAAAGCAATACTACCATACCCTCCAACTATCCTGATATGGCAGGAACAGTCCCAATTAATCCTCTCAGCTGCTTTTAAAATGTCCAAATTCCTCTCTCCTTCTCCCACTCTCTTTCCTTTGTTCTCGTTTACTTCAGTTGCTGCAAGCTGAGTTCAAAAGTGCAGAGTTAGTGTGCACTCAGTTAGATCAGCAAGGGGGAGAGAAGAGGAAGGGGTGGATTCTTGCTCTTCCCAGTAGGCTCAGACAAAAGCAAACTGCTGTCCTAGTCTATTCTTCCTCATTAATAATCATCTTGATCATATCCCAATGTTGCTTGGCTAATATGTGTCCTGTGAAATGCTCGACGGTATGTATTTCTCCACATACAAACAATAAAAACAAGCAGCAAATCAATAAATACTTATTAGTGGCAAGACGGCTCTTCCGACGGTCTCCACACCCTATCTTATGGTTGCCCTAACACAACAGGATCTAAGGGGCTTTTGTCCGATCACATACTGTTCTGGAGAAGGGATGGGAATCACTTGGCCTACGTGGCCTTTCTGGTTTCACAATTTCCTGCGTCCCCACAAATCATCCTGCCAAACTCCTATGATCATTAAATGTAAAGCCAGTTTACAGTGATATTCACTGCTACTGTCGCTCTAACTAGCCACTAGAGCATCTCAATTGTAAACTGCAATTGAGTGGATTCCTTTAAAAATCTTTAAAATTAAATAAAAACTACTTAGAGGGGATTTTTAAAGTAGACAGGGATTTTCCTGATAAAATAATCTTCAATAAATTAAAAGCAAGTTCCTACAAGTAATTTAATCAGAGTGTGGTTGGAGGATTTTTACTGTCATTTCTGACTTATGGCCAGCCTAAGACAAATCCATCACAGGGTTTTCTTGGCAAGATTTGTTCAGAGAGGGTTTGTTTTTGTCTTCCTTTGAGAGCTGAGAGAGTGTAAGTTGCCCAGGGTCACTCAGTGGGTTTCCATGGCCAATTGGGGAATTGAACCACCATACCACATTGGCTCAGTACACGTATACCTAGTTAAACATAATGCTCAGGAAAACATCTATAGTCAGCTCTCCATATTTGCGGGTTTCACTTTTGTGGATTTGATTATTCATGGATTATTTGCTGTCACCTCTGCTGACTCCCTATGCCATTTTTAATAGGGACTGCAAGCCTCGTGAGACTGAGAAACTGCAAATGAGGCTTGTAAATCCCTATTAAAAACGGTGTGGGGCAGCCGTGGAGGTGGCAGGAAGCCCCACCAGCCACCCACTTCTGCCTTGTGAAGGAACCCTGATGCCTCAAAGGAATCCACGGTGGATTGAATATGCTGACCGTACTTTTTTTGTGTGTTGAATATGTTTTGGGAGGGCCTAGAGTTATTCACGGTTTTTTCACTTTCATGGGGGCCCTGTGCCCCTAACCCTAGTGAATGTGGAGGGAGGACTGTACTTTTTTAAACAAGAACAGGTATACTTGAGTTTAAAAAGTTTATGTGTTCCTGAGCATAACATTTTTAACAGAAAATCAGGTGACAGAGGCAGAAATAACACGGAATGAATAGGGATAGTTTCCTACTTCACAAAAAACTTTTTATCCGAAACTAACAATATCTGCATGTGAAATACATAAATTAAATAGAGGCTGGGAGAGCAACCGGCTTCTCAGATCCCAATAGGGAGGTAGGTGAAAGGAGACTGGTGGTACACATTTGCACTTGTGCACTTTTTGGCAAAAAACAAGACAGAATGGTTTCATACTTGTTCTGAATGGCACCACTGAATATAGCCCATTTCAAGGAATCATTCCTTATTAGCTTATCAAAGTAGAACCTGCAAGGGCAGTCCGATATTGAGTGTACTGCAGTAGTCTAAACATTAGTCTAAACAGCAAAGTGGTCAAATCATGCGTCACTGGTTAAGTGCAAGACCCAGGCTAGTCCTTTGTTTATGGCAACACAATTGAGGAACACAGGCACCTGCCTCATATTCACTGACGTGAGGTGGATATTTTTCCATTGCTATATTTTTCCACTGAAAACATTCCATTTTCAGAAATACATTGTTTCATAACCAATCAGTACTAGTCCGATAATGAATGGATATAATACTACTTGAATGGAGTAAATACCAGTCAAATCTAGAATAAAAGTTGCAATTCTCAGATGACCACCTCTAGGAAGCACAAACATTTTATGTGCTCAATTCTTCATGCTTACCAATTAGTGTGTTAACATTTTTCAGTGACTTCCTGCTTCCAGCTCTTTAAAGCAAAACAATATAAGAGAGATATATGCTATGGAGTTGTCATGCCTCAAGTCTTTATGCAGTCCAATGAAAACAATTTCCAAATAGAGCCTTGAATATGTTTGACAGTCACAAATAAATAATGCCCAGGATGTGTTTGTTCTTGTGAGAGCCAGTGTGATGCAGTGGTTTAAGCACTTGACTAAGGCCATTTCCGTACTAGACTGGTATAGTGCTGTTAGTCCACTTTCAACATCCAATGGAATCCTGGGGGTTGCAGTTTAGGGAGGGGCCTTCAGAATTCTCAGCCAGAGACCTCTTTGACCTCAGTAAACTACAAACGCCAGAATTCCATAGGATGTTACAAGTGGAATAATAGCATTATAACAGTCTAGTGCAGAAATGGCCTAAGACACTAGAGACCAGAGTTCAAGTCCTCGCTTGGTCATGGAAAACCACTGGGTGACCTTGGGTAAGTCACATTCTCTCAGCCTCTGAGCACAGCAAAGGCAAATCTGAACACATCTTGCCAAGAAAACCCTTTGATAAGTTGTTATAAGTTGGAAAAGACTTGAAGGCACACAACAAACCTTTAAATTATTTCTGACTTATGGCAACTCTTAGGTGAATCTTTCAAGATTCTTTAGAAGCTATTGCCCTCCTCTGAGAGAGTGTGAACCCAGAGGGGTTCCATGGTTGAGCAAGGATTCGATCCCAACACTCAAACAACTATACCACACTGGCTTCCAATATGCATTGCTACACCATTTTCCTAAAAGTTAGTCTCCTTCCTTCCTTCCTTCTGTTTCTACACTGCCCTTCAAGAAAATTGGCATTAAAAAAAAGATTAAATTCTAAAATATTAGAAAAGGAACAGAAGATCCTAAGTCATTCTGCTGCCTGGGTCTTGAGAAATCTCAGCGGTGCTTGAATATATTACTTTTGGGGGACAATGGAGTGTCCTGTTAGTGAGATCTACCCATAAGTGTGGCTTGTTCACATATGTCTCCCCCTGGCCCTGCAGCTACCAAACCCCAGGAGGGGCTGCTGCTGGCTACTGGTGGGAAGGGGAGAAAGAGAAGAAGCAATTCACACGATGAAGATGTAGATGTTCTGGGCTCCTAGGGGAAGGAAAAATCGGGCGCATGCCATCTATGAGTGTACCCTCATTTCTTCCTCCCTCTGAGCTGAGACCAGCAGCTTCTTCACTGTCTGAATTGCCCCCTTCTATCCCCTCCCTGTTGATAAAGCAAAAGCGGCTCTGGGATTTGATGGAGGTGGAACCGAACATACAAACATTACACTCTACCTGCTCACCTATAAATCCCAGAATACCAATGGAGTTGCATCCAAAATTTTTTCCCAAGCTCTGAGTAAAACTGGCTTCTAAAAAGATATGTATTAGATGTGCTTTAAATACATCGTTATTGATCCCTCCCCCATAATACACATTAGATATTTCCACGCATGTATTTAGCTATTGGAAAAATTCCTGAGATAGTCATCTCTGCCATGCCAAATCACCATGACATACTTTCAAACAAAGTTTTGTTTACTAACCATAAAAGTCTAATAAACACACTGAGTAAAAGCTTAGTCCAGGGCTTTCCAAACGGTGTGCCGTGACACGTTAGTGTGTCACCTGAAGTGTGTAGGTGTGTTGCCTCTTGGAAATCTTGGAAATGTACGTTATTATTTCTAAATCATATATTTTTAAAAACATATTAAAGGTTTTCATGAGACATGTGATGTCCCCAAACATTTCATTATTACAATTTATGTGTATGTCCGTATCTCTTATAAGGGGTTCGTTTAACGTCCTGGTTGCTAGTAAAACTGAACTACCGTGTCATGAAACGATGCATGTCTAAAAAGTGTGTCACCAACATGAAAAGTCTGGAAAGCTCTGGCTTAGTTTGTTGCAAGAAAACCTAAAAGAAGCACCGATCCTCTTTACTTTCTTGGAGCTCCTTTGAGGGGAAGTGCCATTTTCCCAACCGGACATTCCAGAAAGCCAGAAGCGGAGCTGTGGCAGAGAGAGCAGAGGGAGTCAGTGCTTATTTTAGGTCCTCCCAGGATGGGCTGGGCCGTTGCCTTTCACCACTCTAACCGAGAGAAGGGGATGATTCTTTTTTAGATAAGAGTTAGGGTACAGTACCTACATTGACCTGTGGATAGGCTGACCCAGGTTTTGGTAGTCAATTTCTCTAAAATATTTAGGTTTATACATGAGAATATAGAGTACATCCTTATTTTCTCCAAATGGGACTCAAAGTGGTTTACAATATAAATTAAAACAAAGCACCCAAAACAATATGGAGTATAAAAAGTTCAAGAACATTAAACTATACATCCAATTAAAACACTTAAAAATGAAGACTGAATACCAAAAACTGCTCATCTAATGGCATATCCCTGTATGCTGGTCAGTTAAGACTTTTAGACTATGGCTATTTCCGCACTACACTGTTATACAATGCTGTTATTCCACTTTCAGCCTCCTATGGAATTCTGGAGTTTTTAGTTTACTGAGGCCAAAGAGCTCTCTGGTTGGGAATTCCAAATGCCCCTCCTTAAACTGCAAACCCCAGCATTCCATAGGATGTTGAAAGTGGAATAATAGCACTATAACAGGCTAGTGCGGAAATAGCCTTACTGTCCCCTTAAAAAAAAACCAACAACAACTCTGTGACTTATTCTGATAATCTCTGAAACAGAATCATGCCAAGATGCATTTACAAAGAAACAATAAAACATTGCCTAATTGTGCAACAACATTGCCCCAGTTGCTGTAAGACCTGGGGAAGGCTTTTGTGCTGGAGGATCTTTAAATAGAAATGAATAGGAGGGCGACTGGACTGTGCTCTTCCTTGTCAAAAGTTCTAGCTCCTTGAATGAAAGGGAAACCATCGCCTGCCAAGCTTGCTTCTGACTAGTGGATTCCAGGAAGCTTCAACATAAACACCTTTGTGAGAGTTCTATGACACATGGGCCATCAAGAAGACAAGTAGAACCACAGAATTATAAAGTTGGAAGAGGCCACAAGGGCCATCCAGTTCAACCCCATTCTGCCACGCAGGAAAACACAATCAAAGCACCCCGAACAGATGGCCATCCAGCCTTTGCTTAAAATCCTACAAAGAAGGACACTACACCACACTCTGACGCAGCAGCGTATTCCACTGTTCAACTGCTCTTAACATCAGGAAGTTCCTCCTGATGCTTAGATGGAATTTTTCTTCCTGAAGTTTGAAGCCATTGCTCTGTGTCCTGGTCTCCGGGGCAGCAGAAAACAGGCTTGCTCCATCCTCCATATGACATCCCTTCAAATATTTAAACATAGCTATCACATCACCTCCAACCTTCTCTTCTCCAGGCTAAACGTACCCAGCTCCCTAAACCTCTCCCCTCCGGGCTTCACAGTTTTGATAGTTTGGTGAGCCTCACCCACCTCTGTAACACCCCTCTCCTGAGCAACAACAGCCCTGTGAGGTAAGCCAGGTTGAAAGAGAGTGACCAGCCCAGAGTCACCCAGTCAGTTTTATGAATGAGTGCAGCTTTGATGCTCTCTCTCCCTTGTCTTAGCCTAGCACTCTAACCATTGTACCGTAAAAGGTCAGGGACAACAGTTTTCCAGGGTCTGGGCAATGGTTCTTTCCCAGTTTTGCTACCTGAGATCAGACCTGACAGTATGCAGCCAGTTGCCACAGACTCACAGACCTGAGACCACAGAACTTGGAATCACATACCTCCCAAATCTCCTGAACTGCCAGGGACAGGCCATTTCCACACTAGACTGTTATAGCGCTATTATTCCACTTTCAACATCCTATGCAATCCTGGGGTTTGCAGTTTCGGGAGGGGCGGCCTGGCCCCTCCCGAAACTGCAAACCCCAGGATTGCATAGGATGTTGAAAGTGGAATAATAGCGCTATAACAGTCCAGTGCGGACATGGCCACAGTCTCAGTTAAACCTCTGTCATCCCACTTTTCGTGCTACTTCTAAAATGTCTCAGTTTCAGGAAGTTAAAAGTTTTGGATATGATAGAGATGGAAAAGTTAGCATTTTCTTTGAAGAATAAATCTATCCAGAACTTTGAGAAAGAATGGAAAAGAGTATTGGATTGGGTAAGGATATAAATGTATAAGAAATCAAAGAAAAAATAATGTAACTGTTCTTCTCTCTATAAGATGGAAATTATGTTTGTAATGGAATGGAATGGAAATAAGCAATTTCAACTGGAAGATTTAAGCATGGAAGAGTGTGTGTGTGGGGGGGTTATTTTCGAGACAAACTCTCAATTAAAATTATACAAAATAAATAAATAAATAAAATGTCCCAGTTTCTCTCTCCTCCTCCCACTTTCCCCCCTTTGTTCTCAGCTTATTTTAGCTGCTGCAAACAGAGTTCACAGTGAGAAAAGTAGCCGGCACTCAATGAACACAATAGCAGCAGAGGAGAGGAGGGAGTAAATTCTTGTTCTTCCCAGTAGGCTCAGGCAAAAGCAAGCTGCTGCAGCCTCTCCTAATTTGTGGTTTCTTCCTCATTAATAATTTGCTATCTTTCCCACATTCTGATGGTGGTTGGCCAAACCTGTCTTGGCTTTCATCTCTGAATTGTTTGTTTTGTTTTTATTTGATTTTTATCTTATCTATGTTCTGCCTTTCTCCCAGAGTAGGACCCAAGAGGGCTCCAAAAAAGTTTTAAAAAATCAATAAAGCATTTAAAACAATTAAAAGCATTAGAAGACATAGAAAACTATTTTAAAAAAGAAACTTTTTTTTAAAAAATACCTCTTTAATAAATTAAAAGCCCACCTGTTTACATATCAAGAGCTTGCTTAAATAAGAATGTTTTTGCCTACCAGTGAAAGGAGAGCAAGGAGAGGGCCAGCCTAGTTTCCTGAGGAAGGGAGTTCCACAGGGTGGGAGCAGTCACTGAGAAGGCTCTCTCCTCACCTGGAGAGCCTGGGATGGTAGTGGGACGGAGAGAAAGCCTTCCTCTGCGGATCTTAGAGCTTTGGCAGGTTGTTGTAGGGAGATACAGTCTTTTAGATAGTCCAGATCTAAGCTAGTTAGATTATAAACTGTATAAAGCACTGCATTAATGATCAATATTGTTCAGCTCTTTACCCCAGGGTAACATAACACATTATTAACATGTTACTGACAATGCTTTTTTTTAAAAAAACCTAAATCTCCAATGGCCAACACCTTCAGCTTCTCAGCGGCATTTCTTCAATAACCAATACGTATTACTTTTTGCACAAGCAAGCCTAATTTCTGCCTTACTCTTCTTCAAATGTTTCAAAGTAATGACACTAGGTCTTATTTTAATGTATCATTTTTAATTTGTCACCTAGAAGCCTAGCAACGCTCACTGCTTCACGGACACCTATCCAGGCTTCCTCAGCTGGGTCTGATCTGTCATTTTCATTTCCCACAATGCCCCCAAGGTAGAATCATATAGTTGGAAGAGACTCACAAGGGCCACCAAGGCCATTTCCACACTACACTGTTATAGTGCTATTATTCCACTTTCAACATCCTATGGAATCCTGGGGTTTGCAGTTTAGGAAGGAGCATTCATAATTCTCAGCCAGGGAGCTCTTTGGCCTCAGCAAACTACAAACTCCAGAATTCCACAGGATGTTGAAAGTGTAATAATAGTACTATAACAGTGTAGTGCGGAAATGGCCCAAGTCCAACCCTCTGCCATGTATGAATGCACAGCTAAAGCTCTCCTGAAAGATCTCCTTCCAACCCACGTTTAAAGACTTCCAAAGACAGAAACTCCACTACTCTGGGATACACCATCAAACAGTTCTTACTGTAGAGAAGTTCTCCTTCATGTTTAGGCAGAATCTCTTTTTTTGCAATTTCGATCCACTCCTTACATAAAGCACTGCAGGAAATTTATGGTGTGGCTTGTTAAGGTTCATCAGTATAGCAGAGGGAATACCATGCAATCCAACCCTCTGCTGTGTAGGAATACACAACTAAAGTATCCCTGAAAGATGCCCATCCAACCTCAGTTTAAAGATGGAGACTCCACTGTTCTCTGAGACATTCTATTCTGCTGTCAAACAGTTCTTACAGTAAAAAAAAGTTCTTCCTCATGTAATTTGTAATTTGAATCCACTGATTTCATAAAGCATTGTGGGAAATTTACACGGGGTTCATAATGGTGCAGCCTGATAAGGTTCATCAGTGTAGCAGAAGGCAATGAAATCCGGAGCCAGTCCCACCAGAGACCTTTTAACTGGGAGATGCTAGGATTGAGCTGGGATCTTTTACATGCAAGAAGATGTGCTCGACCCATAAGACACAGCTTTATTGTCTTCAAACAGAGACTCATTAAAGGGACATAAAGAACACCAAAAGTATAAAGGAAAGGCGACCCCATTCTTTTATTTAGCCTTCAAGTTACTGAACTACTGCTCAGAATGAGGGAAGGGGTGCTGGGACCAGCTTTAAGAAAGCATCCAAGCAATGCAGCTTCATGTCTAGTTCCCACCACTTTGCACGACAGTGGGATGTTGACACAGTCGGCGTTTGGGCATTTCCCATCTGAAATTTGAAGGAATGTAAAGTAGGCAACAGACTGTGAGTTTGGCAGTGCATTGAATGGGGGAGGTTGACTTGCCAGACTTGCTCAGGCCAATATGATGCTGGAAAAAGGCATCCCCGGCAGAGTTAGTTAGTGAGTTAGCAACTAACAAAGGAAAAGCATATTGGTTCCTATACCTGCAGTTGACTTCATATCCATAGTAACCCACAAATTGCATGGAATCCTGAAAGGATACATTACTGTTTGGATTTTCAGACTTTGGACCATGCCCTTCCAACAGTCATTTCCAAGGTGGTGAAAAGATCTGATCAGAAGATCTGAGCAGATCTGGGTGTGGAGCAAGCTGCAAAACATTATGGTGTTCCTGCTTTTTTAACTTGCAAGAGTGGGAGGAAGAGGAGGTGGCAAACACATAACGGCTTTTTCCTGGCTGGACAGTATCTCCCTCCCTCCCTCCCTCCCTCCCTCCATCTTTAATTCCAGAAGCCTTTTGGTAATTGACTAGCTATTGAAGAGAAAAGGACTTTTAGACAGATGCTGTCCTTATTAAAATAATAAAAAAAAATCATGTGTTTTTAAATTGCTTCTAAAAATTCAATAGTGTTTTAATGTTATATAGGCACAACTCAGTTCACAAAGTCATGGACAATGAAACTCATTTTCACAAAGTCCTTTTTGTGTCCTCCAGCTCCTATCTGAATACTTGATGAGAGCCAGTGTGTTGGCATGTCAGACTGGGACTTAGGAAATCCAGGTTTAGCTCCCAACTGAGTTCTGAAACATCCTGGGTAACTTTGAAGCAGTTGCATTCTTTCTATCTCTGTCTGATCTATATTATCACAGTGTGGTTGCAGAACAGGGGTGGGTTACTTCTGTGGATCCAGAGACCACTCTTCTGTGCTCAGGAGCCTGTGGGAATCATACAAACTGCCAAAACAAATTCCAATGCCGGCATATTTTTGCATGCATAGTTCTTCTTCCTAAGGAGGTGCAGAGAATGAGCACTTTTTAAAAAAGAGGTCAGGGCTATGAAGGTCTTGGGTAAATGCCCAGAGCAATGGTGGAGAAAGATTCACCAATCCGAGCTGGCTCCCTAACCCATGATGAATCCAGTTAAGCACTGGACTAGGATTCTGAGAGACCAGACTTTGAATCCCTGTCCAACCACAGAAACCCACTGAGTGGCCTTGGGCAAGGCATGCTCTCTCAGCCTCAGAGGAAGGCAATGGCAAACATCCTTTGAATAAATTTTGCCATAATACGGAAGTCGTAAGTTGGAGCCTGCATTCCCAGAAGGTGGTGCTGGGAGACTGCTTTTCAGCCTTCTAGCCATTAGAACGTGTGGGTGAAGGGTGGGGGGAAGAGTCCTACAGGGGTCAAGGTGCCTTTCAACATCTACGTGAAGCCGCAGGGGGAGGCCATCTGAGGCTTTTTGGCTGGATGTCATCAGCATGCTGGTAATATCCAGCTCTATATCTCTTTTAAAAAAGATGCCAAGGAGGCTGCCAAAGTCCTCAATTGCTTTCTGGATACAGTGAAGGATTGGATGTACTTAAACAATCTGAAGGTCAATCCAGACAAGACAGAAGTGGTGCCGGTCAGCAGAAAAACCAACTTGGGCTTGGAATGACATTCTTTTCTCGATAGGGTTGCACTCCCCCTGAAATATTGCGTTTGTTGCTTGGTGTGGCTCTTAGAGCCAGCACTGCTCCTGTAGGGATGTCACGTTGAGGAGGGAGCAGGCTTGTTCTCTACCGCTCCAGAGACTAGGACAAGGAGCAATGGATTTAAGCTGCAGGAAAGGAGATTCCACTTGAACCTCAGGAAGAACTTCCTGACGGTCAGAGCTGTCCGGCAGTGGAATGTGTGGTGGAGTCTCCTTCTTTGGCGGTTTTTAAGCAGAGGCTAGATGGGCATCTGTTGGGAACGCTTTGATGGGTGTTCCTGCATAGCACGGGGTTGGACTCGATGGCCCCTGGGGTCTCTTCCAACTCTATGATTCTACGATTCTGTGATTCTGGAAGGCCAGATGGCTACTGCAGCCAGAAGTGTCTTTGCCCAGTTTTGACTGAGGTGCCAGTTGCATCTTTTTCTAGGATAGATGGAAAAGGCCACAATGGCTTGTGCCTTAATCACCCCTTGATTAGACTCCTGTAAGGCACTCAACATGGGGCTGATGTTGAAGTGTCCAGAAGAGACAACTAGTGTAAAAGGCAGTGTTCAGATGGCTGTCAGGTGTGCATTTTAGGAAACACGGTACTCTTCTTACAAGGGGATTTTGAGCATAAAGTAGCTCAAAAATTCCTGAAAAATATAGCAGTTTTGCCCCTTAAACCCTCAAAGATTTCCAACAGCTTTAAAAGTAACCCCTCAAAAATTTGCCAAAAATCAGCTGAAAATGAAACTGGAAGTGATGTGACCATTGCTGGTACAAGCCCCCGGGGTGTGTGTGCATAAAACCATCACCATCAATCACCATTACCAGCTGGCCAGCCCAGGTCTAAAGCGATAACTCTTCTTGGTATCTCCGGTTTACCTGGGAAAAACAGCTATCTTTCTGGCCCACAAAGATTTTTGAACAAAAGTGCTATGTGCTCCCTTTCTGAAGGCTGAATTTTTCAAACATACATAGGAGCCATCACAAACACACACCAAAAAAGCAACAGTGTGGACAACCCAAAAGCTAATTAGTTCACAAAGAACTGGCCAGCTCTCCCCGCACCCCCCAATATTGTGCAGGAGCTGATAACAGGAAACAAAGGGTTGAGTCTTTGGAGACAAGCTTGTTAATTTCAGATGCTGATTTTCTGTAGTGAAAACAAGATAAGCTTATCAAAGGCTGAGCCTAAACCCATGGCAGTAGATGAGACAGGTGGCCCCTCCTTTTAGAAATAAAATAAAATAAGAGAGGGGGGGGGGGAGAGAAAGACAGCATAAGCCAGCTGGCCATTAGTCTCCTAGCTTTCCTACCTCCTAGATGCCTCAGGGCTGCAGAGGAAATCGGCTTAGAGCTTAGTAGCTCTACAGGGCCTGAGGCTAATGAGTGCTCTCTTCCCAGCAAGACAGGAGGGCTTATTCCAATTCTCATATGCACATATACACAAATACAAGGAGAAAGGAAACAAAACAAAACAAAAATCATAATCTAAGAGTAACAAGGGGGAAAAATCCGATTCCTTCTGCTCTGTTAGAACACAAAAAGCAATATTGATGCCACTCTTTTTTTCTTTTCTTTTTTTCTGTAGCATCCTGGAATTACTTCTAAATGGACAAGTAGCAATTTGTCCTGAACTCTCACTGGAGGCCAAAAGTGACAAAATTTAGGCTATCATACTTTGCATGCATCATGAGACAACATGGCTCATTAGAAAGGGCTATAATCTAATATATCAATGTCAAAGTTCGTCTGTCTCAGGCGAAGACCTCATAGGATTGGCTGCCTAAGAAGATTCTATGGAGTCCTGGGTTTTGCAGTTTAGGAAGGGTCTTCAGAATTCTCAGCCAGAGAGCTCTTGGGCCTCAGTCAACCGTGTCTGTCTTGAATAGGCCAGTTGCTATGGAGATGAGGCCTAGCAGCAAGGAGGAAGGCAGTGTATTCCCTCAGGAACGCGACCTCTGCATGTTAATAACTCTGAATACAGACTAGGTTGGGGAATATGAGGAACAGTTACAGATACTGGATAAGACAGTTTGGGGAATTAGAGACACAGGATCTCTAATCTTTCTAACAAGTATTACCTATGGGAAAATAAAATCCCAGGCAACGTTGGGTATATATGCTCACGTTTGATAAAGTCTACGGCAGTGGGAGAAGGAGAACAAGATGACTGCATTACAGGTGGATAGACAGCATCAAAGGAAGTACAGTTCTGATCTTAATGAGATTGCCACAAGCAAAAAATAACTCGATGGCACACAAGAACAACAACAACAAAGGCTGAGTTCAGTACTTGTCACAGTGCAGTTAAGCTAAGTTTAAAGTGGAGCATTTTCAACCCAAGGTTTCACTCGATACAACAGTCTCAAGATATGTGGAACTTTGTGGAGCTAAGTCTGGTCTGTCCCTGGATGAGGAACTGATTGGGAAGCCCACATATATCATCCTCAGTGCCATAACAAGGAAGAAAATCAAGGACTGCTAATACACATAAGCAACTACTACGCACGCCTAGGCTAGATTTAAGCCATCAGCCTCCTTGTTCCTGGCAACCTCCAGAGGTGATAAGACTACAACTTCCAGCATCCTGAACCATGACAGTTATCTTCCTGGTTCTGGAAAAGGGCCTTTTCTGACCAAAACAGGTCCAAGGTAGCCTAAAATCTTATAAGAAAGCTTCCCACTTCTGGTGTGTGGCTTTCTCTGGAGCTGACACAGAAAGGGATGGGAACTTTTCTATCCACAGGTAAATGTGCTCACCATATCAACACGAATGTAGTTATAAGATAACTCAGTTCGATACTCCAGATGACTTGCATGAAGCCTGTCTGGATGCATATTGATTGTGTTGGCTTACTTTGCTATCGTTGCAGAAATAAAACATATAAAGTTGAGTTGGCATGCTCACATGTGCACTTATGTTGCAGGAATGGGTGACGCATCTCTTTGAATAATTCAGAAGGAAGTAACAGAAGGACCAACTAAGCAAAGGGTCTGAGGTAATACAGAGTTCTGCTTGATATGTGTGTGGGGTTTGTATTTGCTAATGTGTCATCAATATCTAGTAATGGCTAGTCAAGAGGCACTCAACCTTTGGGGCTGAGACACAGCAGTCTCAAAGCAAATTTATTTCAGAGTGTACCAGAGTGATTCATTCATTCTTATCGCTCATCTTGGGATACAGAGACAGAATGTTACACAGTTAGCTGGATGTGACAACAAAAGAATGGAGATGACCATTCAGGATCTGCAATTCAGGGGTAGCACTGTAGATGATGATGATGATGGTAGTGGTGATTAGCAATTTGTGATCAGTTGTTATAACAACTGATACGTAGTGATGACTGATATGTATACGCAGTTACCTAACATAGACTGTGATAGAGAATTCTGGCCAATAATTTTAATTAACTCATATCACTATTTTAACTGACCTGATTTTAAACTGTCTTTGTGTTTTGATGTTAGAACTTAGCATTCGATGTTATAACAATAATACTATTGTGTTTTAACGTTATGACATAATGCTGAATTAGTAATATAACTTGCTGTGGTTTTGTGTGTATGTAAGAGGTGGTGTAGTGGTTTGCACGTTAGACTACAACCCTGGAGATCAGGGTTTGATTTCCCACTTGGCCATGGAAACCTATCGGGTGACACTGGATGTATCACACACACTCAGCCCCAGAAAACTCCATGATAGGGTCACTTTAGCATTGACATAAGTTGGAAATGACATGAAAGCATACAACAACAATGTTCCTTCAAGTTGCCTGTTGACTTATGGCAAGCCAATGAATTTCACAGAGTTTTCTTAGGCAAGGAAAACTTAAGAGGTTGTTTTGCCAGTTCCTTCCTCTCAAATATAACCTACGGCATCCGGTATTCATTGGCAGCTCCCATCCATGTACTAATCAGAACGGACCCTGCTTAGCTTCTAGAATCAAACGGGATCTAGTGCCTTTTAATGTATATTCACTTATAATTCTACTGTGCTTTAATGTTATACTCTATTTGCTGGCGTATAAGACTCACTTTTCCCCCCAATAAATACTGTTTGAAAATGGAGTGCGTCTTATATGCCAGCAAATATGGTCTGTCCTAATTTCATTCTCTCTCTCTCTGTCTCTCTCTTTCTCTCACACACATACACACTTGTTTTTTCAGTTGTCAGCCTCCTTAGGTCCCAAGTGAGTTATAAATCAACTAACTAAATAAAGCTAATCCAGAGCCTTGATTTTTTACTGCCACATCACTGGAAATTCACCAGCTCCACAATACTCTTTTTCAGGCACTTGGAACTGAACCAGAGGTCTTAACTGGTGTTTTCCATTGTCAGTGGGGTTGTAAATCATCTTTGGGCATCATACCAAGCCTTGAAGGATCTCTCCAAGATACTCAACCTACCCCTAAAATAGGTTCAGCACCTTGGATAATTCCCTTGCAGTGTGGACTAAGACTTGGAGCTCCTATACTATCTCATTGACCCAGAGGTGACCAGCTGTCACAGGGACACTGGTTAAGGTCCTACATGTGTTTGTAGATTTGCATGTATAGCTCCATGATCTTCCACTGTCTGGCAGCTATAAAGCCTTGAGGGGACCGGCTGCTGTCACTTACCAGTGAGGAAGGAAAAGAAGCAGGAGGCAATTCAGACCAGAACAGCAGCTGGTCTCAGCTCAACCAGGGAAAAAGAAATGAGGATATGGTCTCAAACGGAGTGCACATGCTTCTTCCTTCCCCCAGGAGCCCAGAGCAGACTGATACTCATGGTTCAAATTGCCTCTTCCCTCCCTCCTCTTCCCTCTGGAACAACAGCTTGACACTTCTGGGCATGGGAGGTTTTGGGATGGAGTGCAAGGGCAAGAGAATAGCCCTCTGCACTCCATCCAAAAAGAGTCTTACGCATATGCAAGCTTCACTTAAACATGCCTAAGTCATTAAAAGATGCTGGACCCAGTCTCCTCAGTATGGCTGTATTACAGTTTTGTACAAAGGCTTGTGATACTCTAGGTCTTCCCTTTCCTAATGAACCTTAGCATTCAGTGTGGCAGTAGAATGCAGCATGATCCCTGTTGTGGTTCTCCATCCTTAGACATTCCTCCATAACAAACTCCATTGCAATTATTCCTCCTCAACTTTCAAATGTTATGTTCAGACTAGAGCTTCGGGAAGCAACTTTCTCATCATATCACTTATACTATACTTATACTATACAATTGGCTGCTGGCTGGAGGATTCTAGGAGCTGCAGTCCAAATAAAAAGTAATTTCCCCAACCTCTGTTTCAAGACCTCAGCCATTTCCACACTAGACTGTTATAATGCTATTACAGGTCTTTCAACATCCTATGGAATCCTGCGGTTTGCAGTTTAGCCCCTCCCTAAACTGCAAACCCCAGGATTCCATAGGATGTTGAAACAGGAATAATAGCACTATAACAGTCTAGTGCAGAAATGGCCCTTGCCTGCAGAGGATAACCTCTGCGTTTCCAGAATGGAGGTGGCAACCATTCAGCCTTTCAGATGTTGCTGGAGTGCAGTTCCCAGCTCCCCTAGCCAACACAGCGAATGATGAAGAATGCTGGGAGCTGCAGTCCAACAACATGTGGAAGATCACACAAATAATGAGGCTTTTTTTTCCAGTACTGTTGGCCCCCATCTGCAATTTGTCTGTGCAAATTACTGTTTCACAGTTTTTGGAATACAGTTTTTGTTGCATTCAGGTGCGAGGAAGGGTGTGTCATCCTTCAGCACCACCACCACCCAGTCTCTACTGGAGGGAGACCCTTTTTGTCTCAGTGTTCCTTCTCCTCCAAGATTGTTGGCTTCCCCGCTGACTCCAGGGAGAGGCCCTTCCTCTCCAGCCACCGCCTTCTGCTGCCCTTTATATTTGAATCTCCAGCCCTGCCCATTTCCTGGCTCTTTTTTTTCAAACACAAATGTGTCCACACTCATAATCAAACAATCAAACAATCAAACTCACAATCAAACTGTTGGAGGCTGTGGTCTAGAGGCAAGAGAACCATTTCAGGCCAACACAGCAAAGCAACTTGTCCACCAGTGGAAGCTGCAGACTTATGTGTCTTTGGAGTGGTGAGTCCTTGATGGATTTTAGTCTGAACTTCTAAGGAGCTATATACAGTGCTGAGCCTGATCCTCCAAAAATAGGTTCAGTGCCTTAGAAATCTCCTTAAAATTTCAGAATAAAACCCAGGTTAGATTTACTACCCCACTAACATGGGAGACAACAGCTGTCACTTCTTCTTTCCATTCATCTTCCTACCAGTTCCCCTTTGGATAACTGACAGGAAGGGAAACTGGCTGACCAGCTCCCTTTCCTGCCATGTCTAGCAATCCCTCCCAAGTCAACTTTCTGCTCAGCCTCTTAATTTCTTCTTCCTTTCTTCGTTACAGACTCCTTCCCCCTCATTACATCCAGGGATGGTTCACAGGGTTTAGCCATGTTTCCCAAAGCCAACAGAAGGCCCACTGCCAGAATTTCTTAGAGTTTGGAAAAGTTATTTTTTGTACTGCAACTCCCAGAACCCCCCTAACATGATTGGGTCCTCAAGTTTTGGACAGCTTCTGGCTGAGAGCCTGCATCAACTGATGTATTTCTGTAGTAGTTCTTGTTGTTGTTCTTATTACTATTACTTTCATTTATATACCACCTTTCTTCCAATAATGGGACTCAAGGCAGCTAACAACTTTTAAAAAACAAGACAAAAACTACTCAAAAACTTTGATAAAAGTGTAAATACAAGAGTTAATTTAAAATCATTGAAACAATTTATAAATATTTAAAGGTTATACAAACCACAAAACCGCAGAGCACATCATTAAAAAATGGCCTCATTCACTTTCTAAAAGCCTGGTGGCAGAAAAGTGTTTTCAGGTGCTGGAAGGACAGCAAGGAGGGATGGGTGCCTCTGGGTACCCCCGCCCCATAATGATTGCTCAGTGTGAGTCCACACCTGGAGTAGCTAAGTGGGAGATATGTTTTGAAGTCAAGAAGATTCATTCACCAACAAATCTCTGGATTATACAACCCTCAGAATGCCAGCTAGCAGGAGATTACAGGAAAAGTACCCCACTCACTCCCCAGCAGCTTTTCCAAACTCTGTAACAGGTTTCTGCTTCATTTTTGCTCATTTGCTCGGTTCTTGTTGCATGTCTTCCAGTTTTACTGATAGCTGTTTTGTAGCTATCAGTAAAACAGAGTTAAAGAAAAAGTGTGGCTAAAACAGTTCTAATGCATAAAAACCTAGAGTATGAAACCAGTTCTTCAAAAGACCATCCCACAGAGCTAAATCACACACACACACGCTACTGCATGTGTTGTCGCTAGTACTGTGTGTCTTCACACTGCATGTTCTGGTAAGCCATGTGGCAGGATATTTATTTTAATCACTCAAATCAAATATACATATATATTTCAGAGCTCCATCAAAAACAGAGCCCAGCACAAATTGTTAAATTGCTAAGCTCTGGTGCAGAATGACTTCTGGGATCTGAGGAAAGAGGAAGGGGTTGTTGCAGGAGAAATCAGAGTGTCCAGGAAAGGCTATTTGGTTTCCTCGGTTCAATGAACATGGTAGGGCTCCTTTGTATTATTTCAAAACAAGAAGTCCAACAGCAATCCTGCCAAACCTGCCTGCCTATTTCCCTGGCCTTTGTGTTAGTGGATCCATACTCCCGCTGGCAATCTTACCCAACTGAGTCATATCCCAGTTTGAAAAGGGTACCCAGAAATGATTCACTTATATATCAAGAGTCATGCAGAAAATATGATGTGTTGTATGTGAGAGACAGTGACTGATACTGAAGCAGAAGATGGAAACGGATGGTAACACAAGTGTGATCAAGGTGACCTTTAAACATAAGAAAAGTCCTGCTGCTGAATCACGCCAATAAAATATCCAGTCTGATACTGCTGGGAAACCAACAAAACAGAAAAGAAAGCTGTTCCCACTAGGAAGCCTATTCAAAACCATCACCTACCCCCCCTTCCCAATACCTTTATCAGGTAAAGCAAAGTACACACAATTAAACCAATCACAGATTCTTCTGAATTCCTGTGCCTCCCTTCACTCCATCTCCTCTGTTCTTTTCCTACATCTGTTTCAGATTGTAAACCCACTGGAGCAGAGACCTGTGAAATATGTTTCTTTATGAATTGCCACAAACATAGTGTTCTATAAAAAAAAATGAATACTAAAGAAGTTGGTGCTTCTCAGATGATGGTGCTAAGAATGTAAGAAGAGCCACTGTGGATCAGACCAAAAAGCCTATCAAGTCCAACGTTCCATTTACACAGCAGCCAACCAGTTGCCTATGTGAAGCTTAACAGCAGGGCATGGCTTGGGTTTAGACACTATCTCTCCCTGGCAAATTCTTCTTCTTCAAAACATGCGGTATAACATGAACCCAAGAGTTAGCAGAGGCAAAGAACATGCCTTCAGTTTGAGATAGGAGTCCTATATAGTGCCGTGTGTGTGTGTGTGTCTTCAAGTTGCTTGTTGAATTATGGAGACCCCATGAATTTCACAGGGTTTTCTTACGCAAGGAATACTCAGAGGTGGTTGTGAGAGTTCCTTCCTCTGAAATATAGCCTACAGCACCTGGTATTTGTTGGTGGTCTCTCACTCAAGAACTTACCAGAGCTGACCCTGCTTAGCTTCCAAGATCAGACAGAATCTGGTGCCTTTAGGCTGTACTCTAGGGGTATATGTTCCTTTCAACACCACAACACTTTCAAATAGACATACTTATCATTCCACTGTTGTTTGGCTTTATGTGCAAATCTGCTGGGATGTGTAGCTCCTGTCATCAGTGGATCTGCTGGATGGGAACTGAAATAGTGTATGGTAGTCAGTGTAGGGTCAGTGTATGCCAGAATGAGTTAGAGCACTTCAAAGTATTGAGTGCTAACTGTTGATCGCAACAATGTACTTGTTTGAAGCATGCCTGTGTATTCCAATGTATCAAATGGTTAATTTCTTTATTGCCCATTGCTACAATGTATCTAGTTGAGTTGGGAGAAGATCAGAGTGGGCAAAAATGAAAGTACCAAGAGGTGTTTTGGGAACTTGAAGGGTCTGAAGCTAAGAGGCAGGAAATATGTTCCTGCCCCAAGGATGAAAGAAAGGTAAACAACTGCAAGTCTGGGAAATGTCTAAAGATGTGTAGTGATGTTAAATTTATGATTCTCTCCAATCACAGCTTTGCCCACTTAAAATTTTTATGTGTAGGTATAAAACCTGTGAATTCTATATATGCTTTAGTCTCAGCAAATTTGGAAGAAGTGTACTGAGTTGCTTGTTTTTTCTACAAATACAGTCATCCCTCCAAATTCACTAGGGTTAGGGGCACAGGACCCCCGTGAGAGTGAAAAAAACGTGAATAACTCTAGGCCCTCCCAAACCATATTTAACAAACAAAAAAGTATGATCAACATATTCAACCCACAATGGATTCCTTTAAGGCATCAGGGTTCCTTCCCAAGGAAGAAGTGCAGCTTACTGCCACCTTCACTGCTGCCCACACCATTTTTAAGAGGGACTTAGAAGCCTCTTTTGCAGTTTCTCAGTCTCACGAGGCTTGCAGTCCCTATTAAAAATGGCATAGGGCGGCAGCAGAGGTGACAGTAAACAATCTGCGAATAATCAAATCTGCAAAAGTAAAACCTGGAAATGTGGAGGGCTGACTGTAAACACTACTGTCTACCTCAAAGTGGAGTTCGTGGATTACGAGTCATCCAGGGCATGACAAAATCCTAGACTCTAATTTCAGTATGTAGACATGGTGCGCTAAACCATAGTTTAGCATATTATGCAAGTGTGCCACTTATTTAAGAAAATGTTTGTTCTGCACTTCACTGTGCTGTGCTATAATTTTATAATGTACCAGGAAACTTTACAATACATTAGGACTGATGTTGATGATTTTGCTAATGATTTGAATGACACAAAAGTTTGATAAGGTGGTATTTATTTAACATCAAATTTCATGGAGGATGGACCAAAACAAGGTACACTGGAGCCTCTGCATCTGCCTGTGTTCTGTTCTAGGAACCCCAATGTAAAAGAAAAAATACAAATGTTTGCGTCCCATAACAATAAATGGCTGCGACACGCACACAAACACTTCCGTATGTCTGCGCAAGTGTTGCCATCATTTTAAGAATAGGACACACAACAGAGCCATGGTTGCTCAAAGTTGGACCGCTGGAGATTGTCGGTAAGGAGGACCCACTGTATTCTTCCATTAAAAAACAGAAGTTTGATAATTGTCTCAAACTTGAACAAAAATGTTTAGCAGGTCAACTGAAGTCTCAACATCAAATTTGGTAAATACATACACATATTCTAGAGCACAAAGTTTACAAAAATCTGAAGTCTATTCAGAAGATACCCAAACTGGATGACAGATCAGGTCCAAAAGTCTTAGTACAGTGTTTTTATTCCTATTACACAACACAAGTCCAGTGACTCTGTGATCAAGCACACAGATCTGTACTGCATAACAGACAAACACTTTAAATCACGGTCAGATGCAGCTGCAACAATTACATTTATTTGTCCAGGCAAGCAGTTATTGAGCAGAGCGTGTGGGTTCAATGGAAGATTAACAACCTATTTTATAATCTAGCATTTAAATTACTTTCAAACACTGCTATGCTCCTTGGGCCTTCAAAAACCAGCCAAGAATTCTTTTAAAAAATAACTAAATACAATAAACAGAAAGATCCCATAGCCATTTTATTTAAAACTTCCAACTTCCCTTTATTTGGTTCTGCGACGGGAGAGGCCATTTCCGACCTTCCTGCTTTTTAGACTATGAAGGCAAACTCCCTTCTGATTCAGCTTCAGAAAGAAACTCATCTGGGTTTTTTTTAAAGTAATAATTAATAAACAGCTGACCTGAAAACTTAAAAGTGGTCTCTCCAATAAAGAGCAGTTCAAAACTACAGAACATCCTTTCATCTAGGTGTAGCTTTGACCTCTGCATAGCAAGGTTGCATTTCTTCGGGACTGACCGAGAACGTCAACCTAGCTAATTAGAGGAATACCTCAGAGTACAGATTCAACATCCCACTGAACAAAGAACACCCAAATCCTTCTTAATCTCAACCAAAAGACCAATCTGATCCTCATCCTCCAGTCTAATAAGTCTTATTCTTTGAAATCAGCTGCGGGGAGTGCTGTTTCCCTACGTTCAAAGTAGGTTTTAGTTCCGAGAGAAATTATCTCAGAGTTATCAAACCTAGCAGTGTTACATACCCTACCCATTGGTGTGGCAGGAGTGGTTTCTTGGTAAACGTATCTATTTGTTGGTGTATTCAGAATTTGGGTCAAATACTTGGACACTATCAGAATGCATAGCTCCCATCATAAAGGGTCTGCCGGATGTCTTTTAGAATAGATTGGGTAGTTAGCTTAGCGAGTACTAGAGTCAGCTAGAGTGCTACAAAATACTGAACGCCAACTGGTGATTGCAACCACGTATCTGACGATTGTTTGTGTATTCCAATGCATCAATTGTTAATTGCTTTATTGCGCACCGCCACAATATATCTGGGAGAGGGGGAGAAGATCAGATTGGAGGAGTGAAACAAAAGTACCAAAAGCTATTGTGAGAACTGGAAGTGCTTTGAGATAACAGGCAGGAAACATGTTCCAGCCTCAGGGATGAAACGTTAAGTAAACAACTATGAATCTGGGAAACTTCTAGGGTGATGTGATATTGATGACCCTCTCCAACCAGCTTTGCATGCCTAAATTTGTATGGACAGGTATAAAACTTGCAACTACTGTGTAAGATTTAGTCTCAGAAACTTTGGACGAAGTGTGGTGTGTTGCTTGCTTTGATGCAAATAAACACTGCTGTTCAACTCTAAGTGAAGTTTGTGGAATACAAGTTATCCAGGAGCTAATGGAGACCATTAACAGGTAAGGAAGGCATGAAATGCTGTGATACATACACAGCTGCTGTCAAAAATGGTATTCATATGTTTCTGGGGGATTCTGGGGATTATAGTCCCCCAAGTAACTTTTCTAGGCTCTGTTCCAATTCTACCTCTCCCCTCAACTGTTTCCTTGCTTCAATTAATGGACCTCTCTGTTCTGGTAATAAAACAAAGTAGTTTCTGATTAAGCTTATAAGCTTATAGGCTTATCTATTCCTACCACTGGCCAACTACCATCTTTCAGCCTCTACTCCCTGCCTTGTCCTCATCAGCAGTATGGCAATAAATGTAAGACTGGTCTACTTGACAGGGATGTTGTAAGGATGATCAAGATAATGTCTGTTACGTACTTTAAAGTGTTCAAAATCCATTACGTGGCCAGATTCCTGTTGGTTAGAGTGGACCTACTGCATCAATGGCAGGAATGGAGAGTCAACACATAGGTGAATCCCACTGATCCAATGGGCCTGCTCTAGTTCAGACTAACAATAGGAGCTGTTCCAGATTGTAGAGGAGTGTGCAGGACTCTAGAATGAGCAGAACTCCTATACAAACTGGAGCAGCCGTGAGGGGCATGACAATCAAACCAAGGCCATTTCCTCACTAGACTGTTATAGTGCTATTATTCCACTTTCAACGTCCTATGGAATCCTAGGGTTTGCAGCTTAGGGAGGGGCCCAGGATTCCCCAGGTTGTTGAAAGTGGAATAATAGCACTATGACAGTCTAGTGTGGAAATGGCCCAAGAATATATTCACCACTTCCTTGGAACTGATCCACAGCCACCCCATTGACTGTGTGCTAGTGTACCAGCATACCAGTTTCTCTCAGTGATTAAGTACATCTAAAACCACAGCTAGTAAACTGATCATACCTTAAAATCTGGCAGTAAACAATAGCCTACTCAGACATAAATCATAGAAGGTCTGGTAACACTTTCTCACAGGTAAGCATGCATGGGACTGCAGTCTAAAGGATCTTAAAAAGTAGATTTGCATGCCAAAATCAAAGATATAGGCTTATGGTACCTCAAGGTAAAGACTTGAGTTTTCCTGAATGACAGGGAAGTGAAGTATAGCCTGATAATTTTGGGATGTGTTTTCCCCCAAGGAGTTTCACTGATCTAAAAAAGTGAAAGATGTCTACATATGGAAACAAGCGTACGTGCTGCCGTGACATTTGAATGTCTTAGGGGCCAAATCAGGAGCAACAACAGCAACCATTTTGCTTGTTCCAGTATCAGCCCTATTCACATATAAGCAAAGCCGGGTTCCACCAGACCACCCTGAACAAATATGTAATCACATTCGATTCTGGAAGCTAATCAGGGTTGGTTCTGGTTAATACTAGGTGGGAGACCAGAAGGTAGTACCAGGAATCTCCAGGTTGGACTAGGAAAGGAAGAAGCCCTGAAACCCTGGACAGCCACTGCCAGTCAGAGCTATGGTCTGACTCAAAATAAGGCAGCATCTTATGTTCTTATGTAATATAAAAACATAAGAAAGCTCTGATGGATTGGACCACAGAAGTGTCTAGTCCAGCATGCTGGAAAATGCAGAAGGAGGACATGAATGAGATCCCCTCATCCTCTTGTTTTCTCTAGCAATTGCTGTTCAGAAGCATGGCTGCAATAACAAATAGTCTTCTCTCCCACTAATTTGGCCAATCCTGCCTTCTCCAACCTGCTGTCTTCCAAATATTTTGGAAAACAGCTACTGTCACACACAACAAGAATATATCTCTCCTGAATCTGATGCCAATAGATTTTGCTGAATCACACCAAGTCACAGCATTAAGAATGAGTGCAGATTTTACACAACATGATGCCTTAAATGGGGAACAGAAGCAAGGCTAGGGAAATTGAAACCTGTGACTCTTCTTATGGTACTGAAGTCCAACCCCAGCAAGCCTCAGTCCCCGTGGCCACCACAGCCAAGCATAATGGGGGCTGTGATCCACAACCCCTGGAAGGCTCCCAGGTTCACATCCTTCAGCTGAAAAAGGGATCAAAAAGTGCAGTGCTGGAGGTGAATGCAACCCCCAAGGCTGTTTTGCAATCCTTGACCTTTCCAGGTTCCCCAGGCTGCCCTTCTTTCTGGCCAAAATATAAGCAAGCTGCCTTTCCTAGAAGCTTCCAGAAATAAGTTCACTTTTTAAGTAATTTGCAGGACTCTGTCTACACTGTTTAACATTAAAAAAAAAACACTTTCCATCCACTTTCAATTTTTGTTTTTGGTATTTTTAAACATTTTTGAAACCAATAAGGCACTTGGGAGGGTTCTGGGGATAGAAAGTTGGTCCCTAGACACACCATGGTTGTGCACCCCAGTGTAAAGAATGTGCTGCTTATGGGTCAAATTCTTGTCGTGTGCCTTCAGGTCGTTTCTGAGGCCATTTCCGCACTACACTCTTATAGCGCGATGATTTCACTTACAACATCCTATGGAATCCTGTGGTTTGCAGTTTCGGGAGGGGTCGGCCGGCCCCTCCCTAAACTGCAAACCCCAGGATTACATAGGATGTTGAAAGTGGAATCATTGCGCTATAACAGTCTAGTGCAGAAATGGCCTGACTTATGGAGACTCTAAAGCAAACCTATCATGGGGTTTTCTGGGGGCTGAGAGTATGTGATTCTCCAAAGTCACCCAGTGGGTTTCCACTGCCAAGTGGGGAACTGAACCCTGTTCTCCAGGATCATAATCCAATGCTCAAACCACTAAACCCCAGCAGGTCTCATGTGGTCATATATACCTAGACTGATGACAGTAGAGAGAAGGACAACCAGATTTTCCAAATTAGAATGCAGATGACACAGTCCCCAAATCTGTCCCAAATTCCATTGCTCATCACTTATAAAGGCCATCATTCCCCCCCGAAAACATTCAAGGTGTCCCCTGTATCTTTTTCTTAACAAGCCTCTATTGGTGGGATTACTTGTTCCCTGGATGAAAAAAAAGAGTCTCCTGTCAGTCAGGACGCCTCATCAAAAAGAATAACATACCAGTGATAATTATGGACAGGTTTTTTCCTGTTATCTGAGTATCCCAAGTGTTGCAGAGGAATTATTCTGCAGAGAAAAGCAAATATTTTCTTATTTTTTTCCATAAAAAACTTTTCTGCACAGAAAATTTGTTTCCTGTACTGTAAATCAGTTTCCTGTACAAAAAGTTTTTTTTCTACATGAAAATCCACGTTTTTCTCTGAAGAACAATATTTCTGTAACACTATGGGATGTCTAAACAGGGGGAAAATATTGCAGGGGAAAATATTGCAGAGGAATATTTGTCTTCTCTTTCAGCAAGGAGAAAACTATTGTAATTGTATGTTCTCACATGTAAGGATAGAACAGTCAAGGATTTAAATGCTACAACTCTCCCATAAGCCAACTGAGAGAGACACGTATTATCATAACTATGCTGCCTGGAGGACAAAACTAAGACAGAGAGAATAATTGGCTGTCTAAATCTGCCAGCTGTGTTTGCACTTGAATTGAAATTCAGACCAAGAAGAACTTCCCAGTGCAATACACAACAGATTCAACAAAATTCTCAGCAAGCCAGCCAACTGGGCAGCCAAAGATAACAGATGAAACCAGCAGAGATCAACCAAGGTTAACAAAATGGATTAAAAATTGGCAAACGAAGAACTTGGTCTTTCTGTTTCCACCTTCTCTGCACCAAAGATGTGAAATCTCTTTCAGCCTAAGAGCCAAACTCACTTTCAGAAAAGTGGTTTTGTTTTGTTTTTTTCAGGCAGGGAGGAACTACATTCCAGTGTCGGGAGGAATCAAAGGTAAAAGGCTAGGACAAAAAATTGAGCTTATTTTATCTCAGCTTGTTGTATGGTTTAAAGCCCACCCTAAGGTGACGCCGTTGTTGTGGCATGCCTTGAAGTCATTCCCGACTTACGGCAACCCTAAGGTGAACTCATCATTGGGGTTTCTGGGACTGAGTGTGATGTGCCCAAGATTTCTATGTGGGTTTCTATGGCTTGGCAGAGAACTGAACCCTGGTCTCCAGAGTCATAACTCTATGTTCAAAGCACTACATCACACTGGCTCTCAATCAAATGATTTTTTTGGGCAAGATTTGTTAAGAGGTGGGTTGCCAGCTATTGCTTCTACCTAGCCAAGGTCAATCAATCGACTTTCCATGGTTGAGTGGGGTTTTGAACTTACCCTAATACACCAACCATCACAACATGCTGGTGACCCTATTGTAGGATATTCTTGGCAAAATTTATTCAGAGTTTTGTTACTGCCTTCCTCTGAGGCTTTAGAGACTGTGCATGGCAGAGGTTTAGAGCAGATGGCCCTTGCGGTCAATTCCAACTCCAAGATTCTATGATATACCCAGGTATTGCACATACTCTGGGGTGTTGAGTAATCATTTAGGCCCCAGTGTAAAGATTCCCCACAACGGCTGCTCTTATATCCCTGAATCTCCCCCCAACATGCCACAAGTGAAAATATCCCCCCCCCCCACACACAAAGTGATTATAGGTTAAGCTTCCTCATCTAAAATGTTTGGGAGTAGAAGTATTCCGTATTTCAGGTTTTTTTCTTTTTAAATTTGGAATACAATACCTTTTCAAAACAGCCTTGTGTCATGTTCGTTCGCTGCTTGTTTTAATGAGATGTGAGGTTGGAGAGAGACTAAGGATCTGTGAAATGGCAGAATCCAAGCATAGTGCTCGGTGCAAATGCACACCTCCTGCCATTTCACAGATTCACAGCCTCTTTCTTTTTGCCGACAAGCACTCATTTCCACCTTCGAGGTGGTGGTTGCAGCTGCGGCACTCCTCAGATCTGAAAGACAAACAAGCTGGAGTGCTGCAGCCACCACCTCAAGAGCCGAAGAGGGCGGCTGGTGGCAGAGAATTTTGGTTTTTGGAGGTTTGTGGATTTCACGTTTCTGGATAAGGGAGATTCAACCTGTATTCAGCATTTTAAGACTTTGTGGTAAAATGAGCGTAGGTCTTCACACCCCCCAGCTCCCACCTGAAAGGCAAAAAAAGAAAAGATTGGAAGTGAATCTCCAGCCATACTCAGTTTCAATTTTTGTGGGGGAGGAGGAAACCAACAATGTCACCAAGAATCGGCTGCTCCATAAGCTAACAGAAAACTGCAGACGGGTGAGAAAGGTGTTTTTCTTTTTGCTTTGTTTTTGCCCCAAAGGATGACTCCTCCAAGAGGTTAATTACAGCAGGGAACTTGATAGGCTGCTGAAAACAAAACTGCAACCTAAGAGAGAAACAGAGGCGGGTTGAGTTCGCCTTGCTGCCTCTGTCTCTTCCCAGCAGATCTTGAATTTTTGCAGGCTGTGATTGTTGTAGCTGAGTGAAATCAATGCAAGTTCTGGAGAGCAGAGATGCCCTATAAGGTATCATCTAACTTTTCTCTTGCTCTGAGTGCTGGCACCAAGAAGTTTTTTTTTTTAAAGGAATTTAATAACATTTTCCCAGAATGCCAGCAGGACTCTGTTGTCAGAGTTAGCATGCTGCTGCTGGCTCTCTCTTTTGACTACTGGGAACTTCGCTCAAGGTATTTTATTTCTGTAGCAACTAACATGTATGCATAATTCTGAATTGTGCACCAAGAGGTTTAAAAATCTGTCCTCAAAATGAGCTATGCAGCTCAAATACAAAAAGTGATTGGGAGAAAAATGGGAAAAAGCAGAGCTTGGAGGTGTTTTGGACAACTCCCAGAATCCCCATAATAGCACTATAAAAATGGGCAGTTTATTTTTCAAATGATTCCCAAAACACAATTCATATTTGTTTACATCAGGCAAACACTAGGTCAGTGTTTCCATTACACTATCTAGTATGACCCCAAAATCTCTTCCTTGGTCAGTATTCTCCTTCCTAATCAGCATATATGTGAAATCAGGAATTTTTGCTCTTATCCATTTTCTTCCCATTAAACATCATTTGCCAGATAGTTGTCTGCTCACACAGACTGGCAACTTCAGTTCACTATTACTGAAATCTGCTGTCTTCTACAGATCTGGCTACCTCACTGCTCAGATTTAACACCAGATTGTTGATGAACAGTTTAAAGGCACCAGTTCTAATACATAGCTTTGGTGGACCAGTTTTTACTCCCTCTCATTGTGAAAATCTGGCATCCAGAAGGGTATACAGCAGGGGAGGAAACTTCATATTAATAGCTGTTGTCAAATTCGCCCCAGGTTCAAGACGGAAGACCCATTAGTAGCTCAGTGGGAGTTTCATGGTCCAACACTTCCTATTTCCTTTTATTTTATCTTGCCATTTTGGATTCTTCCAGATGTAGGGGTCCTCATTCCACTGATTACTGTTCTTCCTCAGTAGTCAATGAGTAGAACTATTTTGGAGAGCCCAGTTATATTCTGTATTATAAACAGAAGGACCCTGCAGTTATATTCTAGTACGCTCTGTGCCGAGCTTGGAAATGTTTGGTTTCTCCATCCAGCAATCCTTCTTCTACTTCAGGCTTGCAAGTGGTATGGCACCTTTCCTAGATGAGGAGATCTGTTTGTATTAAGGCAGAAAGAATGCGTATGGGGGGGGTGGAGGTGTCAGATGGACAACATAGTGACATTTTTTAAGAATCCCAATAACAATGACTTTAAATATCTGAACAGCTGCCAGGTAGCAAATAGAGTGGGTTGGTTTTGTGCTGTGCCAGAACACAGGACCCGAATCAATGGATTCAAATTACAAGAAGGGAGATTCCAACTAAGCATTTGGAATAACTTCCTGATAGTAAGAGCTGTTTCGTAGTGGAATAGGCTAAAGGGCCTTTCTGCCCTGCACCATTATAGTGCTATTATTCCCCTTTCAACATCCTGTGGAATTCTAGGGTCTGTAGTTTACTGAGGCCAAGGAGCTCCCTGGCTGAGAATTCTAAAGGCACCTTCCTAAACTGCATAAACTGTTTGTCTTATCTCTTATCATCCTTCTTGCCCTTCTGTGAACCCATCTCAACATGTCTATATCCTTCTTAAATGAGGCACCCAGAACTGAATGCAGTACCTCCAGATGAAGCCTGACCAGCACAGAAGGTAGTGGGGCTGTTACTTCCCTTGACTTGGAAACTATGCTTCTTTTAATGCAGGCTAAGATAGCATTTGCCTTCTTTGCTGCAGCATCACATTGCTGGCTCACATTCCACTTATGATCAACAATAATCCCAAGATCCTTTTCTCATGTAGCACTGCTGAGCCAAGTAGCCCTCATCCTATACCTGTGCATTAGCTTTCGTAACCTAAAAGCAGAATGTTGCATCTGTCTATGCTGCATTTTATTTCACTAATTTCAGCTCAATTTTTTAGTTTAGTAAGGTCCTTTTGGATTCTGTTCCTATCAAGTAGCCCTCATCCTACACCTGTGCTTTAGGTTTTCGTAACCTAAAAGCAGAATGTTGCATCTGTCTATGCTGCATTTTATTTTACTAATTTCAGCCCAGTTTTTTCGTTTAGCAAGGTCCTTTTGGATTCTGTTCCTCTCAAGTAGCCCTCATCCTATACCTGTGCTTTAGGTTTTCGTAACCTAAAAGCAGAATGTTGCATCTGTCTACGCTGCATTTTATTTTATTAATTTCAGCCCAGTTTTTTAGTTTAGCAAAGTTGTTTTGGATTCTGTTCCTATTTTCCAATGTGACAGCTACCCCTCCCAGTTTTGTATCATCTGCAAATTTAATAAGGATTTCCTCCAGCCCAGCAACTGAGAAATCCCTGTTAGTGGTGCTGTGTGGCTTCTAAGGTGGGTTTTGGAGGATCACGCTGGGAGACCCTGATACAGGTTCTCAGCTTTTATTCTCAAAATATTCATACTGAATACGAACACATCCTTGCTGGGAATCTTGCTTCTCTAACTGAGAAGAAAGCTCTTTGCCTTTTCCTATCAAACTCTGAAAGAGCAACTTAGCTTTCCACTGCTACAGGGAGACTGGACTCAGGCATTAAAATATCTGATCTAAGCAAACTAGACTTGCTGAAGCACTTGAATTCACAGTACTGCTTGTAGGCTTTGCTCACTTATTATATAATCATGTTCAAGACATTATTTGGGCAGGGGGAGGGGGAGAAGAGAGTAATAAAACCAAATTGACAAGGATATTCTGGGATCTCAGCAATTCGAAAAGGCTCAAAAACTAGGTTGCCTTTCTTTAAGAAAGCAGAAGATAAAGAAGGAGCCTCAATGAGGTTACAGAATCCACTGAAAGATGGACAGTGTGTGCAAAAATCATTTTTTTTAAAAAATGGTGGTGTGAATATGTTTCTATAGAAAGACCAGGGTATACAAGAATCTCCTCGACCCCACTCTTGATTACAAGAATAGCTACTAGGGGCAGGAGCTGGAATAAGAGTTCCCTAAATAAGGTTAGTTAGGGCCAGCACGGTGTAGAATAATACCGTTGGTAGTGGTTTGAGCACCGGACTATGGCCCTGGAGGCCAGGGTCTGATTCCCCTCTTGGCCATGGTAACCCCACTAGGTGACCTTGGGTGCAACACACACTCTCAGCCCCAAAGAACCCTGTGACAGGGTTGCCTTACGGTCATCACAAGTTGGAAATTACTTGAAGGTATATAGAAAGAAGCAACCAAGGTTGACTATGGGTTTTTTGTGGTTTTTTTTTTTTTTGTGTGTGTTTTTTGTTTTGAAAAATGCTATTAAACAGTATTTGGAGTGTCTAGCTCAGGTGTGGTCCCTAATCCCCATTTTTAAAAAGAAACGGTGCTATTTTGTGGCACTTCTGCCACCCAAGAAGCACCTCAGCTACATAAAACCACATAAAAATAGCTCCCACAAACAACTCAGAACCCTGTACTATTCTCCCAACACCTCAATTTTCCTCTGGAATCCCCTCAAAATGGTGACAGGAAGTAATATGCCATCACTTCTTGCTGCCATTTTAAGAGTAACTGTGGAAGAAAACTGAGGTGTTTGGGCTTGTTGTGGAGCGGAGCGTGGCCAGAGGTCTCAGGTCCCTGATATCCTCAGTGTATCTCCAGCTTTGCATTTCATATGCAACACAAGTAGCCAAGAAATTAGACATGAAGCTGGAGAGAGACACAAGAATCTGTGAAATGGTGGGAGGTGTGGATTCATGCAGAACACTACACTTGGATTCCCCACCGTTTCACTGAGCCTTGTGTCTCTCTCCAGCCTCATATCTCGTTCATTTGCTACTTGTGTCGTGTATGACAGTGGTTCTGAACCTGGGGTCCGTGAAGCAACAGCAGCCATGTGGCAGCAGGACAAGGGTTGCCGGTGCTGGAGTGTGTCCAGAGAAGGGCGACCAAAATGGTGAAGGGTCTGGAAGCCATGCCTTACGAGGAACGGCTTAGGGAGCTGGGGATGTTTAGTCTGCAGAAGAGGAGGTTAAGAGGGGACACGATAGCCATGTTTAAATATTTGAAGGGATGTCATGTCGAGGAGGGAGCGGGCTTGTTTTCTGCTGCTCCAGAGACTAGGACAAGGAGCCATGGATTTAAGCTGCAGGAAAGGAGATTCCACCTGAACCTCAGGAAGAACTTCCTGACGGTCAGAGCTGTCTGGTACTGGAATGTGCTGCCTCAGAGTGTGGTGGAGTCTCCTTCTTTGGAGGTTTTTAAGCAGAGGCTGGATGGGCATCTGTTGGAAATGCTTTGATGGGTGTTCCTGGATAGCAGGGGGTTGGACTCGATGGCCCCTGGGGTCTCTTCCAACTCTATGATTCTATGAAAATTACTCCCTTGTTTGTCTTTGAAGTCACTTCTGACTTATGGCAACTCTAAGGTGAATCTATCACAGTGTTGTTGTTGTTCTGCAAGATTTGTTCAGAGGCTGTTTGCCTTTGCCTTCCTCTGAGGCTGAGACAATGTGACTTGCCCAAGGTCATCCAGTGTCTGAACAGGGATTTGAATCCTAGTCTCCAGAAGCCTTTAATGAATAAATGAATGCTTTAATATTTAACTAAATAAATCTTAAGTCTTGGGGGTTCCCAACAACAAATTGTATTTACATAGAGTCCACGGTAAAGAAAAGGTCAAGAACCACTGGTGTATGAAACTAGAGACTGAGGATCTGAGAGACAGATGAGCACGAGTACTGCTGCTGCTGCTCTGAAGGCAGAAGCTGTCAGCTAGTGGCAGGAAGTTTCCGGTCGTGGAGGTTTTCGGGTTTCTGGATTTGGGAAGCACAAACTATATAGGGAAGTTTTTTTTTAAATTATGTAAGTTATCCCGTTTAAAAAAGCACTAATTTAAAACAGTCTAAAAGCATTTAAAACAAAACAGTAAGAATAAAAGAACAACTCTCTGCATTAAAAAAACAAGAACCTTTCTGCAACAACCAGTTAACAGCCTAAAACTTGTCTAAATGGTAGAAAGAGAGCAGACAGGACCACCCTAGCTTCCTATGGGAGGGAGTTCCATATCCTGAAAGAAGCCAGCGAGAAGGCCTTTAGTGCTCAACCTCTGGTTCATTTATGGCCAATTCATGAGGCACTGCAGTATGGGAAAGAACCTACAAAAAAGCAAGTGACGGCAGCAATTTTTGACTGCGGAAAATGGATGTCCTTTTCTTTTTCCTGTTGCACATCCCATCTTCCTATGAATCCAGAGAGCATACAGAGGTTTCCTTCCTCCACATCTACATGGCCTTAGGCAATCCCTTCTGAGCTCTCAGCAAAGGACATAAACATGGTCAGCAGCAGACAGCTGCGGTCTCCCCTCACTGGCTGGCACAGAACTGAGCTGGCCTTTTTCTGACTGCCTGGTGACAGAATAAACAGATGGCTGTGGACTATACAGGGCAAAAGCAGCAGCTGGATCTCTGTGAGCAGCAATGGATGGGGGATTCAGTGCGCTTGCACAAACAACCTGTTTGGAAGCATGGCAGTGGAAGGGATACCAGGGCAAGCAACTCCTACAGCTGCTAAGAGTCACCCAGAAGGAATGAGGAAAAGTGCTAAAGAAATTAAGAGACAGGAACCTTCCACTTCTGAAATCTATTGTAACATTCCAAACCTCGATTCAGAACGGAAGAGCAACTGGTTTTGGCTTCAACTGGATTTTTTTTTTCTGGTTCACCGCTCCCAGACTGGAGTGTGGACCTGAATGCAATTTGCAATCTGAAATCCAAAAATTTGTGAGCTTAAGATCCAGTTTCAGCATTCCGCTTGAAATGATGCATTCTACAAAACCAGTGTGTTTGAAGAACATGCAAGGGAAAAACACACATGTTTGAAAAATGCTGATGAACATGCTTTAGTCCGTGATGAATCAACGTGGAGGGCTGAGGGGTGCAACAGCTCCCCAGGAGACTTTGGATGGCTGCACTCACACTCTACCCACTCTTGCAAAATAGATAATTTTTTTTTAAAAAATCAACTTTTTGTTCCCAAATGCCCCCTAGTACCTTCTAGGGGACATGAGGGCATTCTAGTTTTGGGATCTTCCTTGACCATCTGAGGCTTGGGAGAGACCTTTTTTTAGCAACAGGAAATAAGCACAAGTTGTTTCCTGTTTCAAAAAGAGCCTCTCCTGGGCCTAAATTGGCAGGAGAAAGGTCAATAAACTCCTAAAGAATATTTGAGGAAATAAACTTTTTTTTAAAAAATTGCATTTTTTTTGAAGCTGAGGGACCCTGAGAATGATAAGAACCGTGCTGGAAGGCTGCCAGAACCCCATGGGCCTCTCTGTGCCCACCTCTGCTTTGATGAATGTGAGAAAAATACATATTTATATGTCTTTAAGTACGACTAAATGTGGATCCTGTGCAGTGTGCTCTAAAGCACCAGAACTGAGCCTAGTATATACTAAAGTGCAAGCCTGTGGGAGAAAAGGGAAAGAAATCTCACAGTCAGTAGTAGTGAGTGGCTCAGTGGAACAGTAGATCTACTCCAGGTTTTAGCCTGAACTTTAAATAAAAGAACTATCCAAGGTGTTGAACTATGTGTGTGTGGGGGTTGGGTTCAGCACCCTAGATATCAGCTTTAAAATTCAGCTAAAACCCTAGAATGGACTCGTGGCCCCATGACGTGGAAGCCACCAGTTGCAACTGATTGCAACATGTAAAGTAAAACAGTTAAGTGCTAGTTCCATAAGAAAAGCAAAAACAATCATTCAGGTTTGCAAGATAGCACTCAAATAATCACTCGTTATTAAAAGCAACCGCTTCAATGCCTTCAAGTACCGTGCGCTATTGCTTGAGGAGCAATTCATTAATTAGGCTTTACAGCAGCCCAGCTGGACATCATTTTCCAGCAAGGAAATTGCAAAGTTAAGCAAAACACCAAAGCCAGCAATGAGAAGATGAGAGAAAATTGGTTCCTATTTCATTGCTGTAAACGTTAGTCCTTTCAGAATTAAAGAGGAGAAATTGTGCGTAGAAACACTCTAAGGACCACCTGCAAATTCTCTGTTGCCATGGGTTGAACTACTGTGAGGTCAGAGAATGTTCACGTACATTACAGCTTCTCTAGCACAGTAATGGTTCAAGTAGGCATTACCTACAAAGGAAACGAGCTTGAAAAGTCACTTTTATGGACCACAACTTCCATCATCATCCCCAGAGGTCATGGGTGCTAAGAGTTTCTCAATCACTGTAAACAGTAACTTTTCCAACCTCGGCAACAGAGGTAGCTGTTTCAAGAGGAATGAAAAATCAGTTTAATGATATGAATACCAAACACGTGACCTAGGGAATGAAGAAGCCAGAGAAGTGATGAGTAAAAAAGAACGAATATGTGAAAATCTCACATGGACCTGGGGACATGAAGGTCTGCGTACACAAGGCAGGTAGGAAACAAAGAAATGGGAGGAAAAAAGATAACAGGGAGAATCAAATTACTTTCCCTGGGACAGGAAACATTGGAAGCAATTTGTGTGAAGATGCAGGAAGGGTTGAAATTTACACAGTAGTTCAAAACAACCAGCTAAGTATTTGGCTACAGTTCTCTAGCAATTAACACTATACAGGGAATAATGTTTTCTTTCCACTTTTAGAGGACACGTGACTAAGAAGCTCTGTGAGAGTATTTTCCAGGGTTTGTCCTGGGAAAACTCCTTGAAGCCACTTCACGTGGCCTTACAACAAAAATCCAAAATTCACAAAAGGGTGATACCTTTCATCGGCCAACCAACATGCAGAAAATGAACTGTGCAAACTTTCGAAGCTTCACTGGCTTCTTCATCAGGCAAAGATGTTACACAGGACAAAAAATAAAGGTGACAGTATTAGAGTAAGAGCCTCTAGAAGGGTCTTCCCTTCTGTTGCTAATGAAGTTGAAATTTTATTACTTGTCTTTTATTGCCCATTGCCCCCGTACTCACATGGGGGAGCTGATAAAAGTAAATGGTTGACCAAGGGAGTGAGTAGATACAGACAGAAAAGCAGATTTTTCCTATTTATGTTGTAGAAAATCCAATAGGTATATTCCTAACACCCACTAATTTATTCTATTGGTGGAGGGTTGATAGGTTGGTGACCTCTCTGAAGAGTTTCTTGACCTGCTGAAAAGGGCTTCAGGTTCCTCTGAGAATGAGGATGGCTTTATTAATCTAAGCAGTGACTATGCACACAAGGCAATCTGCATTAATCCTTCTGTCTTGCTGCATCATTTCCACTTGCAGCTTCTCTACAGCACATTCAGCATACGTCAACAGATGGCCTGGCTTTGTGAAAACAAGGCAGCAGCAGAAAAGAGCGGATGGAGACTTCCTTCTGCTTTGCCCTCTCCAGAAGAAAAATGCAGAGTCCATCTGGAATTGCCATGTTTTCTGTGGTCAAGACTCCTCTGTCTTCAAAAGATGTATCACCAGCAAACAAGAAAATTCAACTAAGGCAGCTTGTTCCAATATAGCGTTCCGACAATTCAGTGCTTCGTAAAGCCTTGACTTCTTGCCTGTTGTGCAATTGCTTACGGCATGAACCTGCTGGAAAAGAAGGTTGTAATCGCAGATGGAGTAGGGGAAGCTGGCAATGCCTCCCTCACCGTCTGCAGCTTTTGAAACGAAGTCACAAGACGTATAAAATTTAATTTCAAATTCACTATTTTGCCTTGCTTCATTGTTTTCAGTCTCACTTGCATCAAGGTCATATCATTTTGTAATTAAAATCTATGCCCAACCATGAAGTCTAGAAACTTATTTTTTTAAAAAGAAGTCAGAGTTTTCCAGACACTAAGAAGCTCCCTGCTGAAATATTACAATAGCCTCAAAGGCCACATGTGGGTCACTATCTAATGTTCAGTGCCTTCCCTAACCATCAGTCTACGTGTTGTCAGAAGCATTCATACCGATTATGAAAATGATGACACTAGCAGATGACAGATAATGTGTAGTGTGCTTTCCACATATACAGCCCTTCATCAGATTAAATAAGAGGTCTTGCTCAGCATTTTTACTCAGCCTTCTCTCAAACCAAGCCAGTTACATTTTTTTAAAGAAAAAAATATTAAAATAAAAGATACAGAAAGTCTAACCAGGAGATTTAGAAAGATATAACTTAACAAACTGGGTTGGTTGTTCCACTGAATGTGCCAGCCTTGTTCTACTTCTATGTTAACTCACGCGGTTTGCACCAGCTAGTAACCTTACTGACACTCCAGTCCCACTTAATCCTTAAACCTCTGTTCTTCTAGTCCCCTTCTCAGGGCCTTTCCGCACTACACTGTTATAGTGCCATTTTTCTACTTTCAGCCTCCTATGGAATCCTGGAGTTTGCAGTTTAGGGAGCGGCATTCAGAATTCTCAGCCAGAGAGCTCTTGGGCCTCAGGAAACTACAAACCCCAGAATTCAACATGATGTTGAAAGTGGAATGATAGCACTATAACAGTATAGTGCGGAAAGGTCCTCCGTGTCTACCACGGATTCTTTCTCTCTCCATCTCTGCGGGTCTAGAATTCTTCCAACAGGACACAAAACACACAAAAGAGGGAAAGGATCACATCCCCTTAAGAATGGATGGTCCCACTCTACATACACTTGTCATAACCTGCAAAATGGGCTATATACGCAGGGCTGTCCCTACCACTGGACGGACTGAGGCAACTGCCTCAGGTGGTCGATGCTGGGAAGGTAAGTAGCAGCCCATCACTGTTCTCTCCCGGAAAACAGAGCTTTGCATGCCATTCTGCCTGCTCTAAGCAATCTGAAGTAGCCTGCTACATCAGGTGCAACAGTGAATATTATCTGTACCCTGTGATACAAGTAAAATCCAGCTGCCAAGTCAGTTTTGCATCTGTTTGTGACTGAGAAGGGAGCACAACCTCGTTCTTTGATTCAGGCAATGAAATGTCTTGGTACGACCCTATGTGCAGGCTCTCTCACTGAGAACAGATTATCATTCTTATCAAAGGCTCTACGATCACTGATACAGAACATACACATCAAGGGGGACAAAGGGCAATCCTGGGGCCACAGATGACCCCACAAGATTGTTTTTTCAGCCATCGGCCCATTCAGGCTCCTTGGATAACCTGGTTTTTTGCCTAAAAAGTAGAAGAACATGAGCAAGCAGTAACACCAGCTGCCTCTCTCTAAGATCCTTCCAGGAGTGGAAAATCGTCTTTCAGTCATTCTGCAAGGCTCAAAATTCAAAACTGCCACTACAATTTTTTTCAAAAACAGAAATGACATACGGTCAGTGCTGGGTTTTTCATTTTATGGCATTTTTTTTTTTTGGCAGTTAGTGCACTTCTAAAGGATCCTAGGAGCAGAAAACTGGCCTCCAGACTCACTTGTGGTTGCCCACCCCTGCTGCACACATACAGTCTGTAGACATGTGGACGCATCTCCAAGCAGAACCTGCAAAAAGCACTTTTGGAACAGCCAGAATCTGTAGTGCCCATGCTGATTGGGTGAAAATGGGAGCCACAGCCCAAAAAAGCAATTGCTCTGAGCTTTGTTTACAGGTGATATCAAGCTCACATAGGGGGCAAAACCAATTGTCAAGGGCTCACTCCACCCTTTACATATGTCTCATCAAAGAGATGAAATCCTTTAAAATAATCTGCTAGACAGATCTGGATAGGGACTAGGTCAGTTCTATCATCCTCTTGAGGTGGCTTGGCATGCTGCAAGCACTGAATAAATGTCATAATGGAACAAACTGACTTGTTCCAAGGTCAATGCAGGAGGCAAGAGGAAAAACAATAAGGAATCTTGTTGCAAGCCACTAGGCTATCCTTCCTCACTTTCTCATAGAGTGTTCTTAGCAAGAGCCAGGTTATTGGAAACAGATGAAAAGCTCTTTTGTTGTTGGTTTGGGCTATAGGCATCTCATCCATGAATAGTGGAAGGTGAAAGTGTGTATTTACAAACACACAGGACATCCAGGGGCTATAACTTAGCAGCAGAACTCACGCTTGGCCTACGGAAGTTCCCATGTTCATCCTCTAGAAGAACTGGAAGTTTTTTTTCAAATGGTCAAGTCATACTCAGAGGTATAGGGCTCACAGGGTCAAAACCCTAAGAATTTTTAAACATGAGGGATGTGACATCATCCGTCAGCCCTCTTTGACTCCCCTTCAGCTACAATCCCCACAGTAGTTCAAACGGGGAATCCTTTTTCCTATAGCAATAATGCATTACTATGAACTATTGCCACAGTCCAGCACATTTTGTAGTGGCTTAATCCTACATGGGAAAGACCAATTAGATTTACAAAAGCTCTGCTCCTGGTAGACAGTTGCCTACATTTCTGGACTCTCCTTGGGGTGCTACATTTCAGGATTTGCAGCTTTGCCACCAGACCTACCTGCTGCGGATACCAGAGCAGTTCTGGGAAGGATTCCTGTGAGCTTCAGGAAAACTAGCATTAATTTCTTTGAAGTCTGCTCCAGAGAGAAAGCAAGCAATATACATAAGTAAGGATATGGTCAGGATGTGAGAGCAGAGAGATGTGAAGGGAAAAAGATCTGGGAACTGGCATTACCTCTGAGAGTAGCCTGGCTTATAAGAGGTCATACACTTAATCATAATTTCCTTTTGGAAGCTTGACTGCCTTCTATAAATGAGGAGGGTTTCTGGGTGGTTGCCCCAGTCCTGTACAACAAATGCCACTAAAAAAATCAGAGCTTGCTTTTTTTGACTACAAATTCCCCAGTGAGCATGACCACAAATACTTCCCCTTCATTTTTCAGAGTTACTTTTCAGGACTACAACTGCCCCAAGTTCTCCAGCCTGCATGACTACTTTTTGCAGAGCACAGGAAAGCTACTTTTTGGGCCTATAAATCTAACATAACCATGCTAACTAAAGGATGATGGGACTTGTAGGCCAATAAGTAACTTTATCTGCCACCATTTCTGCAAGAAATGCATCTGGCCTCTTCAGCATACACATAAAGAACATGTAAATGGTTTGGTGTAAACACATTTCTTTAGAAGGTCTTTGGATACGGGGAACAGACCATGTTATCTCCAGATAGCTTAAGCTACAGTAGCACTTTTTTCTGAGGTGTCTTAAATATTGTATCATTTTATTCATGGTGTAAATGAATAAACAAAGGGAATAGTGCAAGTATTTCCCACAAATAAGGAAAGGGGAAAGAAATCCAAGTGTTTTGTTGTTATCGTGTGCCTTCCAGTCATTTCTGACTTATGGAAACCCTAAGACAAATAGTTTTCTGGGTCTGAAAGTGTGTGACAGGTCTCCAAGGGGGATTCCATGGCTGAGCAGGGAATTCAACCCCGCTTTCCTGGGTCACAGCCAACGTTCAAACCACTATACTACACTGTCTCTCTCCACCTTGTTTTAGTGGTCTTTAAAAACATGCTCTCAAAGCAGTTAAGACAGGACTAAATTGAATACGGCAGAATCCCAGCTGCCAAACCTGCTGTAGAATATACTCCTCCAGCGTATTTTTCATATGTACTTTCCTGCTACAAGCTATTTATTCTAGACTTCACACCCCTGAGACACAACTAAAGCAGAACATTTGCAGTTCCTCCATGGATTATTGAGTCTATCAGGCCACCCTGCACGGAGAGCTTTTAACCCAAAGCACCGCAACATGATTATTTATGACTAACATCAAAACATTTACTTGACGGAATGGGCAATGAACCCGTCTTCCCCTGCACGGCTCTGAACAAAAGGAATGCCTTTTTAAAGAGTGTGGATTCAAATGAGACTTTAAGTCAGCCTCCTTGCACCAGCAGGTCCCAAATCCCAGACATAGGGGAATATATCAATTAGCTACAGCAGGGAATAATACAGCTCTTGTGTCTACAAAAGTTCTGACAGAACAGGGTTGGGCAAAGGGCAACTTGAAGCCTGTGGCCATCAGGACTCCAACCCAGAGCCCTTGGACCACCCCAAGCTTCCAGATGCCCCATTTTTTTAAAAAAATTGGTGATTCCCCCCCTCCATAATGGGTAAAAATCACTGCCACATTTATTTATCTAACTACAGGGTATCCCAAAATATGTACACACCTTTGTTGACATTATCGTTGTGCGCTTTCTGACTTATGGTGACCCTAAAGCAAACCTATCCATGGGTTTTCTAGGGCTGAGAGTGCATGGCCCTTTCCTCACCTTACCTTCTTCCGGCGCTGGGGTGCGGGGATTGCGTGAGCAGCCTCTGGCGACAGGGTCTCTCGTCCGGGGTCCTTCGGCTCCACACGAGCTGCCTGCTTGCGCGAGAGCCCCGCCTCTTCCTTCCGCAGTGCAGCCTGGGACCTTCCCAGGCTGCGCTGGGGCAGGAAGTGTGACTGGCACCGCTGGGGCAGGAAGCACGACCGGCCAGGTAAGTGCACGCGGGGCCCGGGAGCAATGCGCGACTGCGCCCCATTTTCGGCTGGAAGCCGAAAATGAAAAGGTGCGCGATCGGCGCCTGTCGGCCCCTGGAGCATCGTGCGATTGTGAATACGTCGTGCAGATCGCTCCTCACAATCGCGCAACGCTCCAGGTGCCCTTTCACATGAAAAATGCCGTGCGAAAAGGGCCTAAGACCCATCCAAGCTCACCCAGCGGGTTTCCATGGCCGAGCAGGGATCATAGCCCAATTCTCCAATCACTATACCATGTTGCCTCTCTAAGTCCATTTACAAAGACATAAGTAGTCCCCAAGTGAATTCTGTCCACTGATAATATAAAATATAAAAAAGGTATAAAATGCAGAAAATAATAAAATTATAATTATCAATAAAAATAATCTTAAAATTTATGAAAACGCTCTCTCTACACTTTTAACAGTTTTTAATTATGGGACAGCGATGATGATGACAATGATTATTATTTTGTATTTTCTCCTCCAAAAATTGTATACATCCTTAGCAGGATTAAAGATTCCAATAATAGAGAATAGTTGGTGCTGCAGATTTAAAAGAGAAACTTTAAGTGAGATTTGCAGCTCTGTGTTTTGACAACGCAGGCAGTACATGGCTGCACAGGGACAACAATCTGAACACCTTACATGAAATTGTAATTTAAGATGGCATTTGTAACTCTGGTTAAATCATTATGATAATACTTATTCTTCAACAAAAATATATTTACTTAGCATTCAAATAATCACCATAGCTACTATTAGCTGTTAAAGAGTGTATACATTTTTAGGGGGACACTCTGTGTTTATCTCCTGTTCTAGATCCAAAAATCTCAAGGAAGCTTACAGTAAAACCGATTTAAAACGATAAATAATAACAACAATGTTAAAAGATTAAAAATATACTACCTAGTTTATCAATTAACCCCCCCAAAATTTAAAACCAGTCGAAACAATTTAAACTACAGCAACCACAAAGCACAAGAGTAGTTTTGTGCCACTTCCCTCCAACCCCTCATAACCAAAAACATTTAAAGACTCCAACAGTAAAACAAAACAAAACAAAACAAAACCAGCTGAAAGTAAAATTGGAAATGACATGAAGTCACTTCTGGTTGCATCAGGGAGGCTGGTGCAAGCCGCTGGTTGGGTATAGAAATGAAAAACGGCCTCAGTTATCCATCTCTGCTGAAGATGGGATTTACAAAACTGTGTGGCAGAGCTGAGAGAAGCTGCACCCGCAAAAATTCCCTTTGCCAGAGAATCTATGGTTATTTAAGATGGTAGGCAGGAAAAAAAAAGGGTACTTTAAACATGCTCAAGAAGCACTCATCATTGTTGCTGATCTTGTTGATGTTGTGTGCCTCCAAGTTGTTTGACTTATGGAGAACCTAAGGTGAACCTATCATAGGTTTTCTGGGGCTGAGAGTGTGTGATGCACCAAAGGTCACCCAGTGAGTTTCCCTGGCTGAGCTGTAAACTGAACCCTGGTCTCCAGGCTCATATTCCAATGCTCAAACAACTACACCACTCTGGCTCTCTCGTTGTCACTAGCATTGAACAGCAAAATGCTCTCTCTTTTGGTAAGTAGTATGCATCTGAGTATGGATACAGAAATTCTGCAGTCTGTATTACCAGCATTGGGGAGGGTACATTATTTCTTAGGGTGTTATGAGATTCTGGATACAGACCCCCAAAGCACCCATCCACAGGATGTTGCCTATACTTGTTCTCCGCTGCCCTAACCTTTCAGCCTTAGGTCAGGGTTAAAACTTTACTTTGGGTTCTTGATCTTGATGACACCACCGTGGGACACAGCACAGTGTGGACACTGTTGAGTCGTAGTCGAGAAAAGGGATTCTGGGAACTGTAGTTCAAAAAAGTAACTTTTCCAAGCTCTGAAGTGGAGAGAGATTCATATATAGCAGGCTGACTGGGATCTAGCACAGAAAGCAAGTATTCTAGTGACAACTCAAATCCAGCTCTGCAGTCCACAAACCACTCATGGAGTTACTGGCCCATATAGGTCCTTGTCCTCATTGCTGCTGGCATCAACAAGATCAAACAAGTATAACTCTTCCATCTTAATCCATCATGGGGTTTTGCAGCTTAAAACTCCTGGCATGATCAAGTCTTTCCACATACATGCACCCTTCCAGAGCCCTGTTCTCCTTTGCCTGTTTCTATCATAGTTTCTCTATGTAAGGCAGTAAAGCAAGGGTGGCAAAATATGGCCAAGGGTGCCGGAACCCTCAGATCCCTTCTCCTACTCCCCCTGATCTCACCAAAAAAAAGAAAAAGAAAAGAAGAGAAAAGAAAAGAAAAGAAAAGAAAAGAAAAGAAAAAAAGAAAGAAAAAAAAGGTAGAACTGCATCCCTGGGAAGCCTTTTAAACAGGTCACAATTCCCCTATGATTAACTTCTTTTGGGGGGGGGGGAGGTTCCCCCCCCCCAAATTATTTTTGCTATGTGCATCCTCCTGGCAAAATCTGGCCCCTGAACCACCAAAGTTGCCCACCGCACTGCACTACGGAATCACTGCTGTATTCATAGTCCAAAACAACAAAAAAGGACAGCAAGGAGTACATGGGAGAAACACAAAAGAGAGTAACAGCATTTGGAAGCACCTCAGATTCTATCCTAAGAGGCAATATTCCCCACAAAGGACCAAAACCAAAACCTTAATAGCAGGAGCATCAGTTTGATATTCTACATCCAGAGAGTCTAAACCCTAATCCCACACCTTATTTTATAGACTCTGCATGTGTGTATATGCCTTCAAGTTACCTGCTGATTTATGGCAACCCCATGAATCTCATAGGGTTTTCTTGAGCAAGATATAGAGGTGTTTTGCTATTGCCTTCCACTGAAATATAGCCTACAGCACCTGATATTCGTTGGTAGTCTCCTATCCAAGTATTAAACAAGCCTGACCCTGCTTAGCTCCCAAGATCAGATAGGATCTGGTGTTTTTTTTTTAGACTACAGCTCTCCAAATCTCCCCAGCTAGCTGGGAAATAACTCTTCGGAGATCTCATGGTAGATGGTGTGGTTCACATACTAAAGGTTCTCCTGTTCACATACTAAAGTTATGTGAAAGGTATGTGAATGATCCACTTCTGAAACTATGAGGAACTGTTGCAATCGCATTCAAAGCCTACACCACAGCTTAGAAACACTACTTTTTTGGAGCAAACATCCAGAATCTTTAGCCACTAGGGCCACTGGCCATGCAAGCAGAGGAATTCTGGGAGCTATCACCCCCTCCCACCAAAAAGGTAATTTTCTCAGCCTCTGCTAGATCCTCATCTAGCTGACTAACTCAGAGAGTGAATACTGCAAGGCAGAGGATTAGCTCGATTTGGAAGGGAATCTCATCCATATTTTAGGTCCAAGATATTAACCATTAAATAAAATATTAAGTGTTAACCATGTTAATAATCTCTTCAAGATTTTTCTTCTAACACTTTAATTCCCCTGGAGGAATGGTAAAGCCATGAGTATTGAATAGCTAGAGTTACTCTGTATCTCCTTTCTTACTTTTTTTCAGCACTGAAAGCCCAACAGTACTGAGAAAATTGGGGTGAAAAAATCAAAATCAGATTTTTTCTTTTTGCAAGCAAATTAAAGACCACTACGTAGACTAGCAACAAACTCAAAGAGACAAGAACATCCTGGTGGGGGGCTCTGATGTTCCAAAACAGCACACCCTTTCAGCAATTCTCATTTTGCAAAGATGACCACACATGCTGGGGGTGGGATGGAGGTTGGAGGCCTATGCATCACAGGATACCATTCACTGCACCTGGCAGATGTGTTCATGCCAGCTACACAAGATAGAACGTGGAAGAGCACAGTTACATGGTTAGGAGCACTCTTTCTTGGCAAATCCTTCAGGCATTCTCTTGCCGAAAGGTTGGAGCCCTTTCCTCCTACAAAGCCCCACTCTGATCACACACATACAGCACAATTCAGCCAGGAAATTCTTTCCCCGGGCAAAAGCATTACGGGTCAGAGTCCTGGATCAAACCAGGCAAAATCCACATGGCAAAATCCACAAATACATGTTGATTTCACCATACCAAGTAGGGCGCATGTGGGTGCATTACAGCACCATGCTTAAGTTGAGACTTTGCAGGTTCAAACTGATGCTTCTTTTCTCAGTGTTCTTCCATCAGTTGCTACGCCGCGCATGCCAAAGACTGGAGGGTCGTATTAATGCCTCCCAACCAAAGTCACAAGTTATGCTCAGCAAGTTTGATAGGACAGAGCATGGTGTTAGTAGAAGCAGAGCCCTCTGTATTTAGCTTGCAACCCATAATCCTCCTTGTAAAGTCTAATGGGGGGAATCAGATGGCTTTGGGAGTGTCCCAAAAGAGCCACAAAAAACGAATTGTGGGCCACATGAGGCCAATGAACTGCACTTTGTCCATCCCTAGTCTAAGCAGCATCCTTCGTGGTCCCCTGCTTGTGGAAAGGGGGCTAAGCGGGTTGTACTCTCCCCCAATGCCCAAATTCTTTGATGCCTCCTTTTCCACACACACACACTCCATCCCTGCTCTAACCTTTCCAAGCATGGATCTTGAACAAGGGGGACCAAGAGGGGCTGGAGCCCATTTTGAAATGATCTGGCAAAACTGGACTACCAAGATTCCTGTGCAGTGGAGCCTCATCAAGCACTATCAATCAGAAGCCTACGAAGAAACTACCAATGCCAAGAAATCATAAGACAGCTACTGTATGTGCCTTCGGGTTGCCTGTCAACTTATCGTGACCCCATGAATTTCATAGGGTCTTCTTGGCAAGGAATACTCAGAAGTGGGTTTTCCAGTTGCTTCCTCTGAAATACAGCCTACAACACCTCATAGTTGCTGACAGTCTCCCATCCAAATACTTAGCCAGGGCTAACCTTGCTTAGCTTCCAAGATCAGATGGGATCAGGTGTCTTTAGGGTTTTATGCACACTTATTTGCGAGGAAACTACACCGAACAATGAAGAGTGCTTCCTCTGACACATAGCCTACAACACTTCATAGTTGCTGGTGGTCTCCCATCCAAATACTTAGCCGGGGCTACCCTTGCTTAGCTTCCAAGATCAGACAGGATCAGGTGTCTTTAGGGTTTTACGCACACTTATCTGCAAGGAAACTTCCGCCAAACAATGAAGAGTCCTTCCTCTGACCTAATCCGTCTTCCATCCAAATACTAGCCAGGGCTGACCCTGCTTAGCTTCCAAGATCAGACAGGATCAAGTCTCTTTAGGGTTTCACGCACACTCATTGGGGAGCAAACTACACCAAACAATATACACCCTGTGCCTATTACAAGCTGGCCAAGGCTGAGCCCCCCCATCTAAAAAAACAGATCCAGGGTCCATGTTCCCAAGCCTCCCTTCGCACCTGCAAGCCAAGGATCGGAAGGCATCCCCAGGACCTCCAAGAAAAGCGAAACAGAACCCGTGTTGCTTCTCCCCTGACCCACCCCGGGAAGCCAAGGATCCCCCTTCCTTCCCAAACAGAGACCTTGGGGAGCCTCCCTCCCTCCACCCCTCCAGGGGAAAGCAAAACCCCTGTCCCTCCGCAGTGGGACCCCCGTCCCCGACGGGCCCTTACCCCTGCAGGAGCCGGCGGCGAGGAGCAGCAACAGCAGGAGCCGCAACAGCAGCGGCGGCACCGCCGGGCGCATGGCGGGGGGCGCGCCTCGTCTCGCGTCGCCTCTGCGCATAGCAAGAGCGCGCCAGCTCCGGGCGGTCGCGATGCGCTCTCGAAGCCCCTCTCCTTTATTTTTTGGCGGGACAGACGGGTGTGCGTCGTGGGGGGGGGGTCTTTTTGGCCGGAAGAGGGACAGCCGAAGAGCTCGTTCCCCCCTCGGTCTCTTCCAAACAGTCCCCCGTGAGGCTGCGGAGCCGCGTGAAGCTGCCCGGTCCTCCTCCGCCGCCGCCTCAGCCCTCCCCGTGGGGAAACGGAGGGCGCCTTTTCTTCCCCCCGCTTTCGGGCTCTCTCCGAGGGGGAAGAACCGCTCCGTCCCGCGCCGCCCAGCGCCTCCACCGGGGCTCCACCGGCGGCGGAGACGGCGACCGTCCCCTGGCCCCCGCTCCCGAAGAAGCGGCCACCGCTCTCCCTCTCCGCCTCAGCAGCCCCGGCGCCCTCGCTTCCGTCCCCGGGGGTCCCCGCCGCCCCGCGCGCTCTCGAGGCTCCCTCAAGACTGAACTCCCGCAACGCCGCTTCCCAGGTAGGGATGCAACGCGGGGGGGGGGGGGTCGGCGGAGGGCGGGGCTAAGGCGGAGGGGCGCTCCATTGGTCCTCCCCTCGCCGCCCCCTCCCCGCTTCCTCGGGGCTCCCTGAATGGCCGGAGGCTTTCGCACGCGGCCATTGGTCAGAGCCTGCGTCGGTCTGATCCGGTCTCGCCCATCCCTCTATATAAGGAGGAGCGGGGGACGAGCCAATCCATTGCGGGCTGTGCTTGGGATGTTGAGAAGAGGGGCGGAGGAGAGGCGGATTTGAAGAGCGAGCTGGAAGTGCCGCGTTAAAGTCTTATACTATGGCCGTTTCGGTACTAGGCTGTTGCAGTGCTGTTATTCTGCTTTCAGCATCCTATGGAATCCCGGGGTTTGCAGTTTGGGGGGGGGCGAACCCCAGGATTCCATAGGATGTTGAAAGCAGAATAATAGCACTGTAACAGTCTAGTGCGGAAATGGTCTGAGTCTCAAGTATCAGGTCTCTCCCTTCACGTCTCAAGTCAAGCCTCCAGTCGTTGAAGTTAGTTTCAGGTCTGGGAGACAACTTTATATCCCAACCTATATTCCAGAATTGCTGAACAAGACTCGGATTAAAGTCTGTTTTGACCGTTTAAGCAGAGCTGGCCTTCCACATGTGGAATTTTGCCATCTGCAGCTTCAGAAGTGGGGAATAGGGACTTTCTTGCTTCCCTCTCACGAAGCTGGGAGCTTTTGTGCCAATGGGCATAAAAGAGTCTGCAGCTTCAGAAGTGGGGGGTAGGATCCTTCTTACATCCCATTTCCAAAGTTGGGGATTTTTCAGAAGTGGGGACTACAGTCCTTCTTAAGGTCCATTACTGAAGCTTCAAAAGCTTTAGAAGGAAGGATCCTTCCTCCTCAATCCCACTGCCTAGCGCATTTGCTGTTCCCGTGAGAGATGCACCCTTCACTCTGAGGGCAAGTCTTCTGCTCTTAGGAAACGTTTTAGAAGGGTCCTCCAATATGCAGCAGGGACAGGCTGCTGAGCAGACCTCAAGCCCCCCTCGAGCCCGTTGCCTAACCCGTTTGCTGTTCCCTTCTGAGAAGTGAGCCCACGCTTTGGGCTTGAGACTAAATATCATGTGATCAGTAGGCAAAAAGGGATGGAAGCATTGTTCAAAGTCGTAAGGTTTCTGGATGGATGTGTTATGTTACTGAACCGAGGAGAGCAAGTCAGTCACTAAAAATATGCAAGTCAAGTCAAATCAGTGCATCATTTATTACCCAGTCAAGTCCAAGTCGAGTCACTGAAGTGACTTAAGTCCGCCTCGAGTCCGAGTCAGTCGACTCGAGTCTATATCACTGGAAGCTGGCACTTCTACTGCCATGCTCCTTTTGCTTTTGTAGCCTCCCCAGTTTTACTTAGGGAGTTTTGGACTATGTATGACAAGCGTACTTCATTTAACAGAGTCTCTGACAAAGAAACTTTTTCCCCTCAAATTCTTTCTATATCTCATCCCCTGCTTCTTCCTTGTTCTCTGTCTAGCTGGATTTTTTAAAGGAGCATCAATACTGGGAGGAAGTGTGTCTGCATTAGGGTTGCCAGGTTTTAAAAACAGTGATAAGGGGAATCCAAAAATCAGGCAGGGGTGGCAGTCAGGAAGCAGCCATTAACAACTTTGTTTTCTTATATTTTTCTTATTTATATTTTTATTAAAGTTTGCAAAACAGAGATTAAAAAAAGGGAAAGTCTCTACAATCATGAAAATATAAGTATATATCAAACAAACAGTCTATCGACCATCTATCAATCATACAATTTCCCATTCTTCACATGACTTCCTCACTGGATTGTCCTTACATAATACATTGCGTATGTAAATAAGGATCTATTTTTCCAACTTATGGTGCCTCTAAGGTGAACCTACACAATTATCCTAAAGGCACCAGATCCTGTTTGATCTTGGAAGCTAAGCTAAGGTTTGGCCTTGCTTAGTATTTGGATAGGAGGCTACCAATTTATACCAGGTGCTGTAGGCTCCATGCCAGAGGAAGGGACTGGCAAAACCACCTCCGAGTGTTTCCTGCCTAAGAAAACCCTATGAAATTCAGCAGGTTCCCATAAGATGACTCAAAGGCACATACTCATACGCAAGCCAAATTTATCAGTTGGTTTTCTTGGCTAGATTGTTCAAAGGGGATTTCTCTGTCTTTCTCTGAGGCTGAGAAAGTGTGACTTGCCAAACGTCACCCAGCAGATTTCCACGGCCGAGTGAGGATTCAGACCCTGGTCTCCCAGAGTATTCAGACCTCTACAGTATGTTGTGGTCTCCCTAAATACCAGAGGCATATCTAGCATAAGGCGTTCCCTGGGGCAAGCATCGAAGTTGCCCCAGGCTGCTACCTCCTCCTCCTCCTCTGCTAAATCTTTGGCTTTTTTGCATCCGCTGGCATTGGCGGAGCATGTACCCTATCTGCCCCACCCTACATACCTCTCTGCTAAATACTAAATGAAAGTATTGATTTCAGTTAATTTAGCTACATACTTCTCTGTAAAATTAACTTAGGAACTGGAATTTACAATCACAGTTACAAATGTGTAACCTAGAGTTAAGCATTTGTAATTGATTCATTTTCATCATCAGTACCTATTCAATAGAGAGGGGAATACATGTTAAAGATCCAGTCCTGCCTGACTGGGCATCAGCTGCTGCAAGTGACAGAGGTCTGTTCTTCTGTTGACTGGGGTACACGATATAGACATTCTTCCCTCCCTCCCATGAGCAGTCTCTGATGAAAGGAGGAATTGCTTTAGGGCGGTTGCCTTCTGATTGTTGCATAGGAGATCACTTATGGGAGGCAGGGTGGAAAAACCAGTTTGCTGCATGCTGATCCGCAGAAGAACAGATGCCTGTTTCTTGCAGCAACTGATGCCTAGTAAGTCAGAACGGTAGGGAAGCTTGCTCCGGGAGACGCTACTTAGTTAACTACTTAGTTAATGTAGGGTATTACACTTAGGAAGAAAGAATGATATAGGATGGCTTGAAAACAGTACGTGTGAAAGGGATCTAGGAGTCTCAGTGGACCACAAGCTGAACATGAGTCAACAGGCAGCTAAAAAAGCCAAAGCAATGATGGACTGCATCAACAGGAGAATAGCATCGGGATCAAGGGAACTAATAATACCACTTTGTTCTGCTTTGGTTAGACCCCACCTGGAATACTGTGTCCGGTTCTGGGCACCACAGTTCAAGAAGGATATTGACAAGCTGGAACGTGTCCAAAGGAGAGAGACAAAAATGGTAAAGGGTCTGGAAGCCATGCTCTATGAGGAGTAGCTTAGGGACCTAAGTATGTTTAGTCTGATGAGAAGCAGATTAAGAGGTAATGTGATACCCATGTTTAAATATTTGAAGGGATGCCTTGTTAAAAGATGGAGCAAGCTTGTTTTCTGCTGCTCCAGCAACTAGGACACGGAGCAATGGATTCAAGCTATAGGAAAAGAGGTTTCACCTAAATATCAGGAAGAATGTCATGACAGTCAGAGTCGTTCAACAGTGGAATATGCTGCCTCGGAGTGTGGTGGAGTCAGCCTCTTTGGAGGTTTTTAAACAGAGGCTGGATGGTCATTTGCTGGGGGTGCTTTGAGTGTTTGTTCCTGCATAGTGGGAGGTTGGACTCGATGGCCATTGTGGTCTCTTCGAACTGTATGTTTCTATGATTTTATGATTCTAAGTACTTAAGTAGCTGATCTAGAATTTCGGCTTTTGTCTACATTCATAAATTACACGATGCACACATTTCTGTCTTTAGAAGGCCCTACACCCTAAAATGTGGGATTTTTTGGCCTCTTGTTCATTCCAATCTTCGCATAGGGGACATCTCTTATCACAGACATCTGTCAAACCTGTAAAGGACAATCCTTCCGGATCTCAAAAAAAGGGACATCCTTTATAATAAAGGCACTTGGCAACCCTAGTCTTATATACATAAAAACGTATAACTATTTAAGGTGCTATAATTAGAATTTTAACAGTTTTTGCCTTTGTCACACTGTTCCCCAACAGGAAAATAATTTGAAGAGATACAAACGTGAGGAAACTAAAGACTATTTTTAGTGGCAAAAATTTAATACTATCTATCTATCTATCTATCTATCTATCTATCTATCTATCTATCAATTAGAACTGTAGAATTAAGATTTGCCCACTACGTTGTTTCAGATTTTCTCTGAGTGAGACTTATTTTGAGCCACATTCTTACACATGTAAGTTGGCTTCTGTACTAATGTGTACAGAAAAGCTGCAGGCATTTAATTTGTTTGATTAAAATTGATTAATTAATTTTATTAGAAAAACTGCATAACTACAGGTGCTTAATTAGAGATTGGGACTCGTACACTTCAAAGTCCCCGGCCCCCTGTAGTTAGCTTGATTTTTATAGCAAGAAAGAGATCAAATAATAAAAAGGATATGTAAGGGATCATTATCATGCTTTTAAGAACAGAAGACAAAACTTGGAAAAGGAAAAAATACATGGGACAGGTTTTAGCCAGCAGTGACTGATAAAGTAAACTCCCTTTGATAGTGCAAAGACTTTAAAGTTCCACTGTTCAATCAGCCATAAAACTGCTAAATCATCATCGAAAGAGTTTATACATTAATAGAAACTTAATTGTTTTAGAAAACTGAGGAAATACATAATTTTGAGTTGCCCTGTCTTGAAATATTCAGCAAAACTAGTTTCCAAGCGAAGGTTTACATCTGTTGGAATATAATGTTAAACTGCATTGCAGTGCATCCCCTCCGACTATCCCAGTTTGGCAAGGAGAGTCCCAATTAATCCTCCATCATCCCACTTTTTGAGCTGCTTTTAAAATGTCCCCCCTTCTCTCTCCTCCTCCCACTTTCCCCTTTTACCCTTGGCTTGCTTTAATTGTTGCAAAGTGAATTCAAAGTGCAAAAGTAGTTTGAGCTCAATTCATTCCCCAAGACAGAGGGAAGAAGAGGGGGCAGAATCTTTTCCTTCCCAGTAGCCCAAGACAAACAGCAGAGTGCTGTAGTCTCTCCTAGCTCCTGTATTCTTCCTCATGAATAACTTTTGCCATCTTGACCATGTTCTGGTGTTACTTGGCCATGTGTGTCCCAGTTTTCATTTGTGAAATGTTGGACGGTATGGCAGTGTGATCCTATACAGATGGAAGTTTCGTTGAGTTCAGTGATGGTTGCTCCCAGGTAAGCGGATAGAGGATCGAAGCCTTAATCCTTGCATGTTGTGTATTCAGCCACTCTGAATGAATGAGACAGGATTTTCTATGCAGCAGCTACCTGATGGTGGGACTTCCTACTAGCTAGCATCAGGCTGGCTCCATCCCAACTGAATTTCAGGTATACAGGTATAGGTTTGGTGTCACCTCCACGGAACCTTTTCCAAGAGTCTCAATCTACTGCAGAGCTTTCCAAACTGTGTGTTGTGACACGTTAGTGTGTCGGCTGCAGTGTGTAGGTGTGTCACACGAACGTAATGGGCATAGGGACTGCCTTTCTTACCACCGTGGCGGGACAGGCCTGGGTGAAGGGGCAGTTTCTGTCAGGGATTCCAGGCAGGGAACCCTGGGAAAATGATCAGCCCACTGCAAAGAAGTTGCATCATGCCCCAGCTGTGGGTAATTGCAAGATTGCATAAGAAACTGGGGTCATGTGCAGATGGTAGAGGGAGGTGTGCAAACCTCTACCTGACTGGATGTAAATATGTATATAAGAAAGCAATCCCCAGTATGTTTTTGTCTGTTGACAAAACCGGTGTCTGGCGCAAACCTTTGTCCGTCTGTTCCATGTTGTGTACATATCGGAACGTTGCTACAAGATAAAGTGCCTCCTGTTTGGAAGAAACTCCTCCGTGTGTGAGTATCCTTACTGGGGAACAAGGCTGCTGCTGTTGGCTCGCTGACCTCTGGCTTTTCTGCTGCATTTCTGTGGGGCTGTAGCTCCTATCATCCCCCAACAGTTTCTGCTGCTGCAGCCGCCACCCCAGGCTGAGGAAGACCCCGATGAGGGTGGCGGCAGCAGTGGTGAGCCAGGTCTAGGTGGAGGGGCTGCCTCTCCTGCCGCCGCCCTGGGCTGAGGAAGACGCCGGCGAGGGTGGGGGCGGTGGCAGCAGGCCAGGCCCAGGTGGAGAGGCCGGTGGTGGAGCTTGGAGTGTGTGGAGCGGGGGCGGGGCTACGGCACGAGATGCATGGCCACAGTGCATGGGGGCATGGTTGCGGTCCATGGGGTCATGGCCAGGGCGCATGGGGGCATGGCCAGGGCGCATGGGGGCATGGCCAGGGTGCGTGGGGGCATATCTATGGGCCAGGACACCACAAAAACGTTGCCATCCAGGACGAACCTGCCCCCGCGCCCCCCTTCCCTACATGACTGGGAGGACCTGCCTCCATTTTCTGAATTACTTACTGAGTTACTGTGCTGCAAGTTGATGCATATCTAAAAAGTGTGTCACCAACCTGAAAATTTTCTGATCTACTGCCTTGTGGACTTGCCCTTTGGGTGTCCTGCTCTGCACTCCTGGCTCCGTGTGCAAGAAGGAACTGGGGATCTTCTTCTGTCATAAGAAAAAGGAGGTGGTCATCCTACATGAAGCTTGGTGGGCTCTTGTGGAGCGTGGAAAGAAAGAAGGGGCAGGCAGTCACTTAGTGTGACCCCCCGGTGTTGTCCCCTGGTGTGGTCTGCACCTCCCACACCCCTTAGTGATGCCACTGCATGGTATAGTGGTATGGTAGTGACTATGGGAGACCAGGGCCATTTCCACACTGGACTGTTACAGTACTATTATTCTGCTTTCAGCATCCTATGGAATCCTGGGCTTTGCAGTTTAGGGAGGGACCTGAGGCCTCTCCCTAAACTGCAAACCACAGGATTCCATAGGATGTTGAAAGTGGAATAATAGCAGTATAACCGTCTAGTGCGGAAATGGTCCAGGGTTCAAATTCTTGCTCAGCCATGGAAACCCAGTGGGTGACTAGGACAAATCACATGCTCTCAGCCTCAGAGGAAGGCAATGGAAAACCTCTTCTGAACAATATTTTTTATTAAAAACATTTTTTGTTAGAAGAAGAAATTAAAAAGAACAAACCACAAAACTACATAATCATACATAAAACTACAAATGCATAATAATAATACAATACAAATAAGAAAATAAATACCTAGCACCCCCCCAGCATCTAATAAAATTACAATAAACAACAGAGACTACAAATAACTAAAAATTGGTTTCCACCCTCGTTGCATACAGCTGTTAGTAAATACTTGTACTTAAATATTAAATCATAAGTAAATAATCTAAATAAACCTTGTTGCTAACAGTTTTTGTCGTCTTATCCCTTATTAAATCACAAGTAAATAATCTAAATAAACTTTGTTGCTAATAGTCTTTGTAATCTTATCCCTATAGTCTGAAGATCAACTCACCTAGTTGATAAAAAGCTAATAAAGAATAGTAATGATCAATCATACACCATTACTACCATAGTTTTTTTATTTTAAATTAAGTTCAATGTATCATACCTTTATAACCAGAATATTAGCATCCTCATGGTTAAACCAAAAGTATCAATGAGAAGCAAAAATAAATGTAGTAATAGTTAATTCTTATTCCTTTCTGAACAAATTTTGATGAGAAAACATTGCGATAGGTTCCCAGTCTATGGCCATTTCCGCACTAGACTGTTAATAGCGCTATGGTTCCACTTTCAACATCCTATGGACGGCACCTCCCAAAACTGCAAACCCGAGGATTCCATCGCATGTTGAAAGTGGTATTAACAGTCTAGTGCGGAAATGGCCTCTGTGCATGTGTGTCCATAAGTCATCTGTTGACTTATAGCAACCCCATGAATTTCCCCCAGGGGTTTCTTAAGGAAGAATACTTAGAGGTGGTTTTGCCACTTTCTTCCTCTGAAATGTAACCTACGGGTCTCCTATCCAAATTTTAACCCTGACTCTGGTCTCTAGAGCTGACTCTGCTTTGCTTCCAAGAGCAGAAAGGATCTGCTTCCTTTAGGGTATTTTGGCAGGTTCATTTCCCCTTAGGGTTGCCATAAGTCAGTAACAACCTGAAGGCACAGTTACTGACAGACTCATACTCGCCAGTAACCAACTACTTCTATGAGGAATGATTCTCCTTTCCCCGTACCCCCTTTGCACCCTCAAAATCTGCCTCAGAAGGCTGCAAAACCCTCTGGAGTAGGATTTCTAGCAGCATGGAAAAAGCTGCAGGAGGGAGGAGAGAAGAAGAAAATGTGACATTGGATTTAGGCCAATAAATACATTTTGAGCAAGAAGCTGAATTCACCTGAGGCTTCGATGTACTAGATATTTCTCACCATCCCTATTAGGAATGACTGCAGAAAAGGGATGTGAGGCAATAACAAAATCCATCAGGCCAGAAGGTCTTTGAGTGAGGAGCTAGGATGGAGGAGAATTTCATTCTGTTCACATTTTTGTGGGAAATCATCCAATTTGTACATGCCAAACCAAAGCAGACTGCAAGACGGTTATCCTGCCCCAACTGTCTGATTCTCAGACTTTTGTGATACAATGCTCTGAATTAAAATTGCCTGCGCAATGTGTATATTACCATGTTTGCCGGTGTATAAGATGCACCTGTGTATAAAACACACCTCATTTATACACCGGCAAATACCATTCGCCAGTGTATAAGATGCATTGGCATATAAGTTGCACCTCATTTTCAAACAGTATTTTTCAGGGGAAAAAAAGTGAGTCTTATATGCCAGCAAATACAGTATTTGAGAAACGTACATACAAAAATATTTGTATTTATGGGGGGGGGGAGGGGAAACACCTACTCCAACACCATTGTATTAAGGAACACTGTTTGAAAAGATAAAAACAAGAAAGGGTCTTACAGAATGTGTAGAACAAGTCTTATTTGGCATAAGCATTTGCAAAACTGCAGTCTATATCCTTCAAGAAGGAATTGCATTCAAATATGCATACACTGGAGGGGAAAGATGCACGTGGAAATGCATATGTATTTTCAGGTGGTTTATTAAAATTGCAAACTGATGATTAGACAAGAAGGTCAGAATGAGAGAACCCAATGTTGGTCAGACTCCTTTATTACTAGCGAGGAAAGAGCATTGGGCTATTTTGTGGGTTGTGCTCTTTGAGAACAATTTGATGATTTACTTAGGGCTGCAAAATGTGTAAGGTTTGAATGAAAGAGTTTGAAGAGACCACAAGGACCATCTAGCTCAACATCCTGCCATGAAGGAATTCACAACTAAACCACTATGGAGGGATGGTCATCCAACCTTCGTTTACAAACCTTCCAAGAAGGAGAGTAGTTTATTCCACTGTCAAATATTTCTTACAGTCAAGAAGGTGTTCCTAATGTTTAGATGGATACTCTTTTCCTGTTATTTGAATCTATTAGTCATTACTGCATAAGAGATATTGGGAGTTGTTTCTTCTTGATACTTCCATGTACTACCATCCAGAGCCGGCTCAAATATTAGGCAGGATGGAAACCACCTCAGGCAGTAGATGCTGGGAGACAGACTAGCCCCTAGCCATTTTCAGTTGGAGCACATGCCTCTTGTTCTAAATCTCCTCCAAACCAGTCTACTGCCCTCAGAAAAGATGTGAAAGACCAGGGCCATTTCCACACTAGACTGTTATAGTGCTATTATTCCCCTTTCAACACCCTATGGAATCCTGGGGTTTGCAGTTTAGGGAGGGGCCTCAAAGGGTTGCAATAAGTCAGAAATGACTTAAAGCCCCACCACTCTCTGTTGAAAGGAACATATAATCTCTTTTTTGAAAAATCTGTGTTGGTTACTGACTAATCAGTTTCACTTTTCTGTTGTGAGTGGGCACAACAGAAAGGGCGGTTCTTGATCGGTGAGGCTTTACTTATGACTATGTTGAGATACGGCTTCAGCTCAAGGTATTTCAGTAATGCCTCCTCCCAGGTGAGTTTCCTCCTTTGCTTAGCTCATCAGATGGGAACCTGCTGGGTGGAATGGCCTTGCCTAACGTTCATCTGGATGGCATGAAGGTGGGACTTGCTTGGTAGTGAGACCTTATTTGTAAAACTTCATCTTTATAGAGGTTTATAGAGGTTTCTCAATCCCACCCAGATGTGTTAGTTAGAGAGTCAGCTGAAACTGCATTCTTCTAGGAAACATTTGAAGAGAAACCAGAGCTTGGAATTTTTGCTTTTTTGGATGACAAGTGCTAGGGTCTTTCCGCACTACACTGTTCTAGTGCTATTAATTCACTTTCAATATCCTATGGAATTCTGGGGTTTGTAGTTTTGTTACCCTGATTTCTGGGGTCCCTTGGAGGACACCCCAATGTGCTCCACATGATGGGGAATGGAAACTAGCCAGAGCACAAGCAGTAGCAATACGAGAGGCAGGGTAACCTAGCAGGGTCTTTTTACCCAGTTTTTACAGGGTCAGGCCAAGCCAAAAACCAAACGAAGATGTCCAATGAAATTATTTTATTGAATGAAAGTCTCATGCATCAATGCAATCACTCACACACTCACTCAAGACCTATTAAGATGCAAAAGAGAGGAAACTGGATAGGGGAATATTGAAGGGGTTGTAGCTGGGGTAATATTGCACCTTTTCCTGAAGTCCTTGGTCCAGGAAAACAGCAGAGAAGTAGAGGTCAGCACAGAGAGGGCTGAGGGAATTACTCAACGGACAGAGAAACAGTCTGCTGGGGTGACCGGGAGTGATCCAAAGAACTGCTCAAAAACTGGGACTATTTGTATGGGAAAAAGTACCTGGAGGGCTAATCCTTTCTGGGGAGAACAATGGGTGTTGCAACGAGAAAGAAGCTCCACAATGGTAACTTCCTTTGTGTGATGGGATTGCAAGGTGTTGCCAAAGTCTCAGGATCTTCGGCTGCATTTGGTTGTGGTGTGACTTCATGTAAATGAATGAATGGTCTTCACCTGATAGGATTTTATTGCTATCGGTGCTCAACTTGGGGCAAACACGCTAATCCCCTCAAGTCGGCTTCTCAGGGGCTGAGGACCCTTTGTTTATTGTGGGTTTACCCAGCTTGAGGTCTCCTGGGGCTACGTGACTGAGGATTTTACTGGCCTGACTTGGTTTTTGATCGTTCAGCCGTTGCTGCCTACGTGCTCATTGGGGTGACCTCTCAGGCACATGGAATCATATTTAATATCAAAATTGTAGACTCCGGGATAGGGTTTTTCCAGTGGAGTAACAGTTTACTGAGGCCAAAGAGCTCTCTGGCTGAGGATTCTAAATGCCCCTCCCTAAACTGCAAACCCCAGAATTCCACAGGATGTTGAAAGTGGAATAATAGCACTATAACAGTGTAGTGTGGAAAGGCCCCTAGATTCCTGCAGCCAGCAGAAAAAAATAATTTCATATCATTTGCAATTTGTTGTGTGCTTTCAAGCTTCCAACTTACAGAGACCCTAAGATAAACCTTTTCTTAACATGATTTATTCGGAAGAGGTTTGCCATTGTCTTCCTTAGATGCTGAGAGAGGGTGACCTGCCCAACACCACCCAGCAGGTTTCCATGGCTGACTGGGTATTTGAACCCTGGTTTCCTGGAGTCTTAGTCCATGAGTCAGACCCACTGGCTTTCAATCAGAATTTCATCTCTGCTTCTGTTTTATATTAAGCCTCTGTTCAAAGCCCTTCCTTGCTTGGGTACATATTTGGTGTCTTCCTTCACTTTGCAAAGTTGGGGAAATCCATCAGGTTGACGTCAAGTCTGTTTTTCTTCTTCCACCCTGTTCTTCCCTCCCCACAAAAGATCTGTGGTTGTCCTGACCTGGAGACAGCCTGTGTTCTTTATCTTTTTTTTTCTTGTTGCCTAAAATAGGTGTACAGAGACTGATGTCCTTGTGATCATCTCCTTCCCTTAATCCCACATTTGAATTCCAAACATTATTACTTCAGGTTCTATTGCTCTAACTGGAGAGGTGATGACATTCAATAACATAGGATTACTGGAAAGCACAGACAGACAGTGAAATGAACAGCGCCTGGATCCCAGCCCAACCTCAGGTTCCAAAACTTTGACGGTGGGCAGGTTTTGTTTTTGAATCCCCCCCCGCCCCCCGGATATAGCTCGGGGCAGGCGTGGATTATGTGACTCATTGATGGCTCTTCTAAAATCCAATTAACTAGACAGAGATTCTTGACAGTACCATCCTATGCCTGTCTCTCTGGGTCCGATAGAGCTCACTCCCTCATTAAGTATGTTTGGGATTATAGCAGTAGGCTTTGATTTATTATATCTCAACACAAGTTTCCAAAAAATATGTATCTCAGAGCAATATAGTCTGATCATACATATGTACATATGATATGCACATTGCTTTATTCCTTCCTCAAATCATGTTGAATTGGTTCTTTCTAAATTATGTTCTTATGACATGAAACTTCTCAGAGATGTGTTTTTTCTCAGCTTGGTGTTGTAATCTGAACGTCCATTCTTGTTGCAAGAACTGGTACTGTTGGACAAATAATTGCCAAATTCTGTGATACATAGCATGGCTATGATTCTCAGTGGCTTTCTTCATTCACATTGGAACTTCATAGCTTATAAGTACCTTAACTTGAGACTTTATAAAAGGAGGTAGGTAATTTGCAATTACACCAGGATAATAATGTCTTTGGTGGGGACTTACCACATGACCTGGTTCCTCTTCTTTTGTTCTTCCCATGGGAGATTGTTTCGGAAAATGTTTTTTTTACAGGAGAGGTCATTAACAGTTTTTTTTTGTGTTCTTAAAATACAAATGGTTTCCAGATGGTCTCCCACCAGAACAAGAGAAAAGGAACATCACGTGATAAATCCTACCCAGAGATGCTATTGTTGTTATTGTGTGCCTTCAACATATTTCTGACTTATGGTGACCCTAAGATGACCTTATCATGGGGTTTTCTGGGGCTGAGAGTGTGTGATGGATACCAGTGATCACCCAGTGGTTTTCCATAGCTGAACGGGGAATTAAACCCTGGTCTTTGCAGTTGTAATCCAATGTCAAACCACTACACAATGCTGGCTTTGAGACACCCTATCATCCTGCTGTAATTGCAATTTAACTGCCTTGTATGATAAAGCCCTTGGTGAGAGCAAGGGAAACTAAGGCCATTTCTGCACTCAATTGTTATAGTGCTAGTATTCCACTTTCAACATCCTTTGGAATTCTGGGGTTTGTAGTTTTCTGAGGCCAAAGAGCTCTCTGGCTGAGAATTCTCAATGCCCCTCCCTAAACTACAAACCTCAGAATTCCACAGGATGTTGGAACTGGAATAATAGGACTATAACAGTGTAGTGCGGAAATACCTGTGTGACTTTGGGCTTCCCCCGTTGTGCGAGGAGGAAAGGACTTCCTGCAAGTACAAGAGTAGCATGAGATGAAGAACGACTTTGTTTAGCCATTTACCTTTCACACTATATTTCTGTATCCAGAAGTTGTTGTTGTTTTTTTTTAAAAAATACAAAATACAGCTGTAGCTATGTTTAACATAAAACAAAACCCAAAAATCAAAATATAGATTGGTAGCAACTTTATGAAGCCAACCTAGAACACGCAAAAATCATTATGCTAGCTTTTGAAGCCCACTTGGTTCATCATCAGGGGAATAAAAATCAGATGAACTACTTTGGACTAATACAGGTTTCACCAAAGTGCAATCCATCAATTTGGGTGCTGGATGTTGTAATTGTTGTTATTTACCGGCCATTTCCGCACGAGACAGTTATATAGCTATGATTCCACTTTCGACATCCTATGGAATCCTGGGGTTTGCAGTTTCGGGAGGGGCCAGGCAGCCCCTCCCGAAACTGCAAACCCCAGGATTCCATAGGATGTCGAAAGTGGAATCATAGCACTATAACCATCTCGTGCGGAAATAGCCACCTTCACACTGACTCCAGTTTAAGACTTCTCCTAGGGTTTTCTTGACAAGATTTATTATTGCCTTTCTCTGAGGCTGAGAGAGAGTAGGACTTGCCCAAGGTCACCCAATGGGTTTCCATGGCTGAGCAGGGATCCGAACCCTCCTGGAATCCTAGTCTAATGCCCAAACCACTACACCACAACGGCTCTCTTTTTAAAATTAGGGTGAAAGGTGGAACCCTTGGCTTTCAGTTCAAAATAGCACATTCTAGGGAGTGAAGTCCAAGAACGTCCCTTCTTTCTGAATGTTAAATACATTTTAATGACAGCGTCCGAGGTCAGATGGTAAACTGAGCCAACACCAGGCAAGAAGCAGCAATACAGCTGTGTTTTGAATGTACATAAGATGAAATGCTCCTACTGAGGTAATCCCATCTGCTTGTGCAAGAGGCAATGGAAAAGAGGTTGGAGCTAGCCCATTCCAGCAAACTGGGAATTGCCATGCGAACGTGTGGGTCTTTCTTTTAATGCCTGTTGAGCTTTTAGCAGTGAACAGAACAGAGCCACCAACAGAGGAGAAGCTCAGCAGCGTGGTATTCAAAGCACATTCCCGTTTGCACTCTGGGTGCATGAGTTCTATAATTTTTTAAGATGCCCAGCTAACCTGCCAAACACACTCATACCTATACTACTACTACGACTAATCATAATTTCTTTGACTCAGAGCAACTTACAACAAATGAAAAAAACACATACTATGTCTGCCAGCGTATAAGATGCACCAGCATATAAGATATCTCCCATTTATATGGCGGCAAATACTATTTGCCGGCATATAAGACGCACCGGCATCGAAGACGCATCCCATTTTCAAACAGCACTTTTTTGGGGAAAAAAAAAGTGAGTCTTATATGCCAGCAAAAACTGTAGTTAACAATTCACAAAATACAAAAGTTAAATAGAGATTGAACAATCAAAAAAAATAAATAAAAATAAAACAAAATTAAAACACACACCTTTAAATGTGCATTCCCTTCCGCCAGCCCAACAATTAGTAAGATCCAGTACATTGTTTAAGCAAGATGGGCCTTATGCAATCAGTTGACAAATGCCTGTAGAAACAGAAAAGCGTTCACTTGTCTGTGAAAAGATAGTAGGGGGGGTGCCAGTCTAACTTTTCTGGGAAGGGAGTTCCAAAGCCTGGGGGCAACCACTGAGAAGGCTTTCTTCCTTGTTCCCGTCAGAAGTATCTGTGAGCGGGGTGGGACAAAGAGAAAGGCCTCTCCAGCAGATCTCAAAACCCGGGCTGGTTCATAAGGGAGAATACAGTTGTTACCCTGATTTCTGGGGGTCCCGGAAGGGACACCTAAATGTGCTCACAACCATGGGGAGGGAATTAGCGCAGAGCACAAGTTGGCAATGCGAGAGGCGGGGTAACGTAGTGAGATCTTGAACCCTGTCTACGGGGTCAGGCCGAGTCAAGGATGAGGCAGATGTTGAAATTAATAATTGTTTTATTTAAGCACAATCAAACAAATGTATGCAACACACTCACGCGAGAAACTATAGAAATAAACGTAGGAGCAGATAGAGGGATTTTTGAGGAGGTTTGTTATGGGAAATACTATACCTGTCCTGAAGCCCGGTAAGAAGCAAAGAAGCTGGGGAGCGTGGATTCTCAGCCCGTGGGGCTGAGGGGAAGGCTCGCTGGACAAAGCGACAGCAAGGCGGGATGGAAGCCAAGAGCGATCCGAGGAAGCGCTCAAAGTCAGGGGTTCTTATAGGGAAAATTGTGACCGCAGGCTAGTTCGTACTCGGGGAAAACAATGAGTTTGGGGCTGGAGACAAAGCCTCTGAAAGGTCAGTATTTGAATGATTGCGTTATAGCCAGATTGTCAATAGAGTAGCCAGTATGCAAACGCGGAGTGCTTGAGCATTGTATAGTCTGCTCATCAAGCTGCCTGCGCATGGCAGGGGATCTTTTGTAAGTAGCGTGCACACATAATGTGGTACTTGCCTTGAGGTCTCCTGAAACTGCATTCAGCAATGACTGGTCTGCCTAGAGTGGGATTTGAATGATTCGGTTGTTGTCGGCTGCGCCTGTGTGCATGCTTGTCCGGGGGCCTCGCAAGCACATGGAGAGGAATGGGTCCAGAAGGCCGAATTATTGATATCAAAAGATATCTTAATATCCCACAAGCTCGGGCTGGCAATGGCGGTAACACAGTCTTTTAAATAACCTGGATCTGAGATGTGTAAGTTTTTAAAGGTCACCACCAGCACTTTGAATTGTGCCCGGAAACAGACCAGCAGCCAATGGAGCTATTGCAACAGGGGAAATCCACCTTTCCATCAGATGTACGTGGGGGGGGGGCAGAGAAAAAGCCCTCCCCAGCAGATCTCAAAGCATGGGCAAGTTTGGACTGTTTGTAAAGAATTCTCTTTGGCAGTGATGTAGACTTGAGTTGATAGACTCGGACTCAAGTCGGACTTAAGTCGCTTCAGTGACTCGACTTGGACTCCACTCGGCCATAAATGATGCACTGACTCGACTCGATTCAAGACTTGTATATTTTTAATGACTGACTTGCTGCCCTTGGTTCAGTACCTTAACACATTCATCCAGAAACCTTACGACACTGAACAACGCCTCCATCTCTTTTTGCCTCCTAGTCACATGACAATCTGTCCCAAGCCCAAAACGTGGACACATTTCTCTGAGGGGAACAGCAAACACAAACAATGGGCTTGAGGCAGGCTTGAGGTCTGCTCAGCAGCCTGTCCCTGCTGCATATTGGAAGAGCCTTCTAAACCATGTCTTAAGAGGAAAAGACAAGACTCGCTCCCAGAGTGCAAGATGTATTTCTCAGAGGGGAACAGCAAATGTGTCAGGCAATCGGCTGGAGGAAGAAGGATCCTTCCTTCTAAAGTTTTTGAATCTTCAGTAATGGCGAGTAAGATAGGATCCTATTCCCCACTTCCAAAGCTGCAGATGGCAAAAATGTGGAGAGTCGACTTGGCTTAAATTGTTAAAACTGAATTTATTTCACTCTATCCAGTAATTCTGGAATTTTGGTTTGTATAAAGTTGGCTTCCAGACTTGAGACTTGACTTGAAAGTGTCTTCAAGGACTTGAGATTTGACTTGGGACTTGCAGGTAGAGACGTGAGACTTGGAGTAAAAGATTTAAATACATCATTGCTCTTTGGTCTCTCATACTGCTCAGTTACAGTGCTTTCATACCACTTTAACTGTCATGACTCTACTGGGGCATTTTCAAAGAAATTGTTAGGGTATTTCCCCTGTTGCAATAGCTCCACTGGCTGCTGATTTGTTTCTGGGCACAATTCAGAGTGCTGATGATGACCTTTAAAGCCCTCCACAGCTCAAGTCCAAGTTATTTGAAGGACCGTATTCTCCATTATGAACCAACCCGGACTTTGAGATCCGCTGGAGAAGCCCTTCTCTCCATCCCACCTCCTTCACAGGTGCATATAGTGGGAACATGGGAAAGGGCCTTTCCAGTGGCTGCTCCCAGGCTCTGGAACTCCCTTCCTAGAGAATTCAGACTGGCACCCTCTCTCCCTTCCACCGACAAGCAAAGACATTTTTATTTCGACAGGCTTTCAATATGTGACTATGACCTGACTGATGAAGAGTGCTGGCTATGCACTGTTCGGAATGTACGAATGTTTATGTTTTAATTATGCATTTTAACTTTGTTTTGGTTCTTATTTGATTGTTTAATTTGTATTTTAACTTTCGCATACTATGATTTTTAACTAATTTTTTTTTAAATACTGTAAGCTGCTTTGAGTCCTTACCAGGAAAAAAGTTGGATATAAATAAAGATGATGGTGGTGGTGGCAATGATGATGATGATGATAATAACAATAATTTCCATTTTCCCATTCGAAAGGTTCATAAGTGGAAGCTTCTCCACTATGTATAATCCTGACTTTCAGATTCTGTTGAACATGATTTTTTTAAAAAGAAGGTCAATATAGAGTTGCAAAAATGTTTAAACACATCCATAATCTAGCAGTTTTCATCGTCCTGCCCACCACCAGAAAATACTTCAATTTTAAAAAGAAGAAAAATCCTTACAATTCAAAGCTTAGCAAAATTGGTTGAAAAAAAATTGGCTCTGGGATTGGAAATTATATGTATTGGGGTATTATTTGTACTTTTGGTTAGCAGTAACTTGCAGGAGGCATTGAAACAGGAGTTGGAATCATGCAGTTCACTGATTAAATTACATGCAGTTCGCTGATTAAATTGCATTTGTCTTCACTGGGTGTCCATTTGGACACACAGTTATTACTTAAAAGTGCCTTGGAAGAAAATAAAGGGGGGTCAAAATTCCCACCTGAAACAAGTGACTTTCTGATTGTTTCCAGTTTCCGTCGAAGGGACAGGCACAACCCAGGGCAAACGGAATAAGGGAAGGGGGCATGAGATAGGGAAATGGGAATAGTTGCCAACCGATAGCCTTAGAGGTCAAGGTACCTCTGAGCATATAGATCAGACTATGAACTGGTGTCAGAACAGTCTCTTCACACAAAACCCCACTCTGGCTTCTCCTCCTCCTCCTACGACTTTCTTCATTTCACCAACAGCAGCTGGTGGCTTCCATATCAGCGGGGCAGCAAATCCACTCCAGGATTTAGTCTGAACTTTAAAGGAGCTAGCCAAAGCTCTAAACCCAATAGGTTGCACTCTGCATTGCCACCCTCCTCCTCCAACTTTATTTCATTTCAACAGAGGCAACCAGGGCTCCCTTGTGAATAGTGAGTCCACCCTGGATTTTAGTCTGAACTTTAAAAGAGCTAATCAAGGTGCTGAACCCTACATAACCTATCACTTACAGGGCACTTTCTTCAAAAATCATGTGAAGAACAAGTGTTAAATTAAGAGGCTTTTTAAAATCACAATGAATTAACAGCGGAATAAAAGCAACTTTTAACACAATTCCAGCAAAGATTAACATTTTTTTAAAAATGAGATATAATTCCAAAAATGGTCTTGGCTGCCCAGGCGCTGGGGTTGCACAATCATAACAGCAAAACAGATAGATCTTCATTCGAAAACACTGGTAGGCAGTTCTGGTTGTGAGTTGCTGTGGTTTAAAAATAATCTATCTTGAAAAGCTGTGCCATTGTATGGTTTTTCTTTCCTTTCAGCTACACAAGCTTCTCTTGTTCAAGGTCAGTCCTGATGGACAAATTCTCTAGTGATGCTGAAAAAAATTATATTATTCCACTTTAGAAAGGCCCTGCTTTAACAACAACAACAAGAAGAGAAGTTGCATGGACTCAAAAGCTGCCAGGGCTTTGGGAAAATGAAAGATAAATTGTTTTTTTTCCCCCCCCTTCTTTTTAATTTTTCTTCTGACTGCAGAAGAATCCAGTTGACCTGCCAATGAAGAACTTTTATGGTTTGAATGGGGGCTGGGGGATTAGTTGGCCATTGAACAGAAAGTATTTTTTATCCACCCTTCTGGGTATCTCTTCCACCCGGCGTTGGTGGGGGGAGCCCTGCCTCCATCTCTGCACAATGGAGTCAATAGTTCTCCTCCTCCTTTCCTGGAGTTTGTCTGCAAAATGCCAGGGAGTTGCCACGGTGATACCTCAAACCCTTCGGCCTGATCCGGCCATTCTTTCCTCCTGACACAAGACCAGAGGAATTTGGCGATTTGTTTTTGAGAGAAAAGCCGTGGGCTTCCCAAACATTCTTCCCCAATTTCGCTCTCCATTAGCTACGTTCCTTCTGTCATAACAAAGGCATGCCCAGTGGTGGGAGATGGAGCAGGGTGACGCGTTAAGCTGAACGCAGGGCAGGAGGGAGTGGGTGAAAAATCTTGTTGCAAAGCCTGCTTGAAGGACCCGTCAGGGAGAAATTTGGTTGCTTAGTTGCCTGGGAGCCAGCGTAGTGGGTTGCGTGTTGGACAATGGGCCTTTCTGCACTACACTGTTATAGTGCTATTATTCCACTTTCAGCATCCTAAGGCATTCCACTTTCAACCTCCTATGGAATCCTGGGCTTTGCAGTTTGGAGAGGGGCCTTTAGAATTCGCAGCCAGAGAGCTCTTTGGCCTCAGTGAACTACAAGCCCCGGAATTCCACCGGAGGTTGAAAGTGGAATAATAGCACTATAGCCATTTCCGCACTAGACTGTTATAGCGCTATGAGTCCACTTTCAACATCCTATGGAATCCTGGGGTTTGCCGTTTCGGGAGGGGCCGGCCGGCCCCTCCCGAAACGGCAAACCCCAGGATTCCATAGGATGTTGAAAGTGGACTCATAGCGCTATAACAGTCTAGTGCGGAAATGGCCTATAACAGTGTAGTTCAGAAAGTCCCTGGGACTTTGGAGACCACCGTTGGATTCTCTGCTTAGCCATGAAAACCTCCTGAGTGACCTTAGGCCTGACACATACTCTCAGCCCCGGAAAACCCCATGATAGCTTTGCCTTGGGGTCACCATAAGTTGGGAACAGACTTGAACAGACAGCACGGTGTAAGCCTGGAGGCCTTGGGGCCTTTTACGCTGTAACATGGTAGCCGTCTGCTTCCAATTTAATTGCATGGCTCTGCCAGAGGGCTCTAACACCCACACCCTCCAGCATTTCACAGATGAGAACTATGACATGAGAGGTCAAGCCATATCAGTGCATGGTGAAGATGGCAAAAGTCATTAATGGGGAAGAACAGACAAACTAGGTAAGGACACAGCAGTTTGCTTTTGCGTGAGCCTACAGGAAAGGGCAGGATTTCACCTCTTCTCCTCTCCTCTCTGCTGAGTGAATCCAGCACAAACTACTTTTGCTGTTTGGACTCAATTGGCAGCAATAGAAATAAACTGGGGACGAAGGGGGAAAAATGGAAGGAGAAGGGAGCAATGGGGATCCTTTAGAAGCAGCTGAAAAATTGGAATGGCAAGTGGTTAATCGGGGCTGTTGCTGCCAAAGCAGGTGGAAATGCACCATCGAAACATTCCCGGCAGATGGCCATCCAACCACTGTTTAAAAACCTCCAAAGAAGACGACTCCACTACACTCTGAGGCAATGTATTCCATTGTCAAACTGCTGTTACCATCAGAAGTTCTTCCTAATGTTTAGATGGAATCTCTTTTCCTGAAGTGTGAAGTCATTGCTCTGTGTTCTGATCTCCCGAGGAGCAGAAAACAGGCTTGCTCCATCCTCGATATGACGTCTTTTCAAATATTTAAACATGGTTATTATGTCACCTCTTAATCCTCTCTTCTCCAGGCTAAACATCCCCAGCTCCCTGAGCATCATAGGGCTTCATGGTTTCCAGGCATTCTACCATTTTGGTTGCCCTCCTCTGGACACTTGTCAATATCCTTCCTGAACTGTGGTGCCCAGAACTGGACATAATATTCCAGGTGGTATCTGACCAAAGCAGAATAGAGTGATGCCATCTCTTCCCTTGACCTAGACAGTATACTTCTATTGAGTGGAGACTTCGCCACACTCCGAGGCAGCGTATTCCACTGTGGAACCGCTCTTACCATCAGGGAGTTCTTCCTAATATTTAGGTGGAATCTCTTCTCTTGTACTTTGAAGCCATTGCTCTATGTCCTAGTCTGTGGAGCTGCAGGGGACTTGAAGCTAGATCAGACCAGAGGTCGGTCTGGGGCATAACTATGGAGCACAGGCAAAAGGAGAGGATTGCCCTCCCAAGTAAGAATTCTGCCCCCACCATGACATTTTCCTTCTCCTTCCAAATTTCTAGCACTGTAGTAACTTACAATTTCAGTTGAGCATCTGAAAATACAGTGTAGGTATCCAAAGTCAAAGAGACCAAGGAATGTGGACAGGGCAAATAGAAGAGTTCAAGGTCCGTATTACTTTCAACATCTCACTCTCTGCAATGCTCAAATTTGGGAACTGAAGGGAACTTTTGGTCGGGGGCGGAATTATTATTTGAGACCAATGTCCTCATTTTGTCCCATCCTGTGATAAATACACCTTGGGTCTATCTAGCCTACTTCCATGTCTTCCGTGTCTTGCTTTAAACTTTGGACTAAAACCCAAAGCAGATGCACTACACATTGACTTGGAAGCCAGCAGCACTCTTCCAGTTTCTCCCCAGGCAGTTCAAAGGCATTCTGTATCTTATCCCGCCGGCATTGTTATCAACATGCCATGGCTGTGAGCCGTCATAAACCTGATTCTTCCTGAATTTGATGGAAGCTGAACAAATCCATGCAATGGGCAGCATTACATCTTTTGATGAGCCAGTCGCAGTCTAGTATGTTGATCTCAATTTAGTTGCCATGGTGCCTTTTTATGGAAATCCATCATCCTGTGGAAATCCTGGCATTTGTAGTTTCATGTGGTATTTTGACTTCTCTACCAGAGAGTTTACAAGCATCACCAAACTTCAAATCCCAGTGTGACAGATCCCCTTGCCAGGCTGGGCCTGCAGGTCCAGCCCTGGTTTCCAGGCACTCACCGTGCCCTTTTACTCTCTTAATCCCTCCTGGATAGCCATGTTTAAATATTTGAAGGGATGCCATGTAGAGGAAGGAGAGGGCTTGTTTTCTGCTGCTCCAGGGACCAGGACAAGGAGCAATGGATTCAAGCTGCAGGAAAGGAGATTCCACCTGAACCTCAGGAAGAACTTCCTGACAGTCAGGGCTGTCCGGCAGTGGAATATGCTGCCTGGGAGTGTGGTGGAGTCTCCTTCCTTGGAGGTTTTTAAGCAGAGGCTGGATGGGCATCTGTCGGGAGTGCTTTGAGGGTGTTCCTGCATGGCAGGGGGTTGGACTGGATGGCCCGTGTGGTCTCTTCCAACTCTACATTTCTATGATTCTATGATTCTATGATTCTATGGATTGGGTACTTGGGCCTCGAGGTGACCCCCTATTGTGGACCAGTGGTTTTGTTGTTTTGATAAGTTCCCTGTAGTAAGTGTGACCAGGCCCTCCACCAAACTTGATATGAGCTTATGGGAACAGTGATAAATACAAACAAGTGGAAGTTTGTTGTGGGTTTTTCAGGCTTTGTGTAGTCCCCGGGTGGGAGGGAGCAATTTGCATATGTCACAGTTGGCCCGTGTGATGGCCTATTGTTAAATGGGATATCCCCCCGGGTTGTGTTGTTAGTCGGAGGATATGCATAATAGTGCATTAATTACATTAGCCACCCATTGTATTGTTTCTTGTAGAGGGACTTTCAGAGCCTGGGTGGTGTTCATGGGCATATTTTTGACTCTTGGTTTTAGTGTTCTTCAGTACTGGTAGCCAAATCTTGCTTACTTTCCGAGTTTCTTCTTTCCTGTTGAAATTATGCATATCCCCTGACTTACAACTCAACCCTGGGAAATATCCCATTTAACAACAGGCCATCACACAGGCCAACTGTAACACATGCAGATTGCTTCCTCCACCTGGGGACTACAGAAGTATATATACTCTGTCTCACTTCCATGCCACCGGATCCTCTGAAGATGCCAGCCACAGATGCAGGTGAAACATCAGGAGAAAATACTAATAGAACACTACCTCAAAGCCCGAAAAACCCACAACAGCCTGTGGATTCCGGCCGTGAAAGCCTTCGACTTTACAAGTGGGAGCTTATTAAGAGACAAGAAAATAATACACTAACCCTTAAACTACTAAATCATTTACAGCACTCCGAAACCATAGTCAGTCCTTTCTTCTGTCTGACTCTTCTGTCTCTGTTTCATCTGCTCCTCTCTCTCTGAAATCTGTTCCCTGTCTCTGCGTCAGCTTTTCCCTCTCTGCCTCCCGACAGAGGCCATTTCCGCCCTACACTGTTATAGCGCTATCATTCCACTTTCAACATCCTATGGAAACCTGGGGTTTGCAGTTGAGGGGGACCAAAGAGCTCTTTGGCTGAGAATTCTAAATGCCCTTCCCTAAACTGCAAACCCCAGGATTCTATAGGGTGTTGAAAGTGGAATAATAGCGCTATAACAGTCTAGTGAGGAAATGGCCACAGTCTCAGTTTTTGTAACACTTCCTCCTCGTGGGCCCCATTTCACAGCATTCCCTGAGCTGTGGTTGGCTGCTTTCAGCCAGGCTTGTCCAGCTCCTCCCTTCACATCCGGGGCCATTTCCGCACTAGCCTGTTATAGCGCTATGATTCCACTTTCAACATCCTATGGAATCTTGTGGTTTGCAGTTTCGGGAGGAGTCGGCCGGCCCCTCCCTAAACTGCAAACCCCAGGATTCCATAGGATGTTGAAAGTGGAATCATAGTGCTATAACAGGCTAGTGCGGAAATGGCCCAGGATTCCATAGGATGGAGTTATCGCAATTAAAGTGGGGATCAATGAGCTTTAATAGGATAGCGTGAAAGGAATCCATGAGTATTGCAACGCAGGCTTGTAAACATGGATTGTGAAAGTTGGGGAGGACAGCTGAGCCGCCTCTGAAATAATTTGGTGAAATAAGACCACCTTTCACCCATCAGGGGAAGGCAGGATATTAATTCATTTAAATATAAATAAATAGCTTTGTAGTTGAGCCTCCTCAAGCATTATCGATCAGACATGTGCTAAATGACCAAGCACTACGAAATATTAAGTTGGCTGTTGGCACTGAGCTCTGTCAGGAGACAGAAAAGCTGCCCCAAATCTTTCATATGCACTTATTTTGGAGTAAGCGACACTGAACACATGGATGCTACTTCTGTGTAGATATCGTGCTCATACGAGTCTCCATATTTAAGAATGTTTGAACAGCAATGGATGAGAAAAGTCATCTGTTGGCAAAATTAATACCGATTTGCCTGCCGGTGACAAGCACCCCCATCTTAAAAATAGTCCCAGCATCCCTGCTTGTAGAGAGGCCATCCCCAGTGCACCTACGATGAGCTAAAATTACTCCCAAGTGGCCATATTATTTAATATTTGTGCTCTGTTCTTTTTAAACGGTTGTCACAACATGTGGTTCAATTATACTGTTCTTTTATCCACGGGGGCTCTGTGCAGCCAGAACTCAAGGAATTAAGCATGGCCTGGCAAGGCATTCAACTTCCAAACAAAAAAGTTTCCTTCTGGCTCAGCCTTACTGACTGATAAACCTTGGGAGTTTTATCATGGCTATCTGGAATGGCAGAAGCATAACTCTCCCAAAACCAGTCCCGTGCCCTTTGCCGGGGATGCTCATCGACCCCTGCGATCCTTCTTTCTGTCAAATGCCAGCTATCCTAAGCCCGGAGAAAAGGCTGGCACCAGACACGGACAGGGAGGGGAAGAGGAGGAGAAGAGGGAGAGAGAACTGGCTTTGAGCAGACTCTTGGAAATTCTTAAAATTTTTTTGGCCTTTGTTTCTGTACATTGAACCGGACAAAGAGAAAGGCACTCGATGTTGAAATTTCACAGGACGGTCATCCTCTTTCCGTCCTTCTCTTTTCCTTCCCTCCCTCCCTCCTGCCCTTATTCCATCACTTCCCACTATCACCACTTTTTATAAAGTTTCTGCCCTTTTCAAAGACTTAAGGATCACTGCGGCTGCTTTCGACATCCTCATTTTATTTTGACTCAGGGCCTTTCTACACTACAGTGTTACAGTGCTATTATTCCACTTTCCACATCCTGTGGCATCCTGGGATTTGTAGTTTAATGAGGCCCAAGAGCTCTCTGGCTGAGAATTCTAAAGGCCTCTCCCTAAACTGCAAACCCCAGGATTCCATAGGATGTGGAAAGTGGAATAAAAGCACTATAACAGTCTAATGCAGAAATGGCCTCGGTCATACAGTTTCTTTGATTCATTCTGCTGCCAACTAAATCCCCTAAGGCATCAGATTCTGTTTGATCTTAGAAGTTATGCAGGGTCAGCCCTGGTTAGTACTTGGATGGGAACCTGCCAACAAATACCAGGTGCCGTAGGCTCTATTTCGAGGAAGGAACTGGCAAAAGCACCTCTGTCTGTTCCTTGCCTAAGAAAAACTGAGGGAATTCATTGGGTTGCCATAAGTTAACAGGTGACATACACACATTAATTTAATTATTCATGTATTATGATTTATTTTGTTTATCTGACATCTTTTCCCCAAGACTGGGACCCAAAGCAGCTCAAAACACAATCAAGAAGAGAGAGAACTGAGAAGGCAATGGCTGAGGTGCCGCATTGGGGCTGCATAGCGTACACACCCATGAGTAGAATTAGGCATCGATTGTGCTACGCAACCCTTGTGCTGAAAGCTGATGTTGCTTGTAAAGATAGAGACTGATAAACTTTCAAAGTCTTGGCTTGGCTAACTGGAATGGTAATAGTAACCAAATATACATGAGTTAAGAATGGAAAAAATATTTGATATTATTCATTCACAGGTAGAAAAAATGGGTTTCCCAACAGTTAGGAGACCCAGGCCACTTCCACACTAGCCTGTTATAGTGCGATGATTCCACTTTCAACATCCTATGGAATCCTGGGGTTTGCAGTTTCGGCTGGCCCCTCCCAAAACGGCAAACCCCAGGATTCCAGAGGATGTTGAAAGCGGAATCATCGCACTATAACAGGCTAGTGAGGAAAAGGCCTATAAGAGTGTGAGGAGGAAATTGCCCACGAAAAAAGAAGAAACCATCTCAGGCTCACTGGAGGAAAAGCAGGTTCTAAAGGTAGCTCATAAAGAATATACCAGATCGAATGTGACTCATAAATAATATTTCTCACCCACTTAACTCTTTTCTGTCCAAACCTCAGACTCCTTCACAGCAACCACCTAGCTTATAAACAGTACTTTGCACTGGTAAACTGCAAAGCTGGAAATGCAAGGCTATGTCCCTCATTACTGTTGAAAGGCTTCGTTACCTTGAGAACAGTACACAAGTGGAAAAAAAGACTCTGTTTTGCCTTTTTGTTTGTGCCAATGGTCTGGCCTCAACCCACACTTCCCCACTGCATCCCAGGGCTTATTTTGGCTGGTTTATGGGTGGCCCTTATTTAGAAAACCAATCGTAAATACATGCCAATGCAGAGGAAATTGCTAAGAAATCTCTCTTACCCAAAGCATTTTTAATAGCCAGGATTCATTTAGAGAATCTGTCTTCTCACTAGTATTAATGGAAAATGCACAGACATCCCAAGTGGCAGATGCTGGGAAGATCCTGCTTTTAGAAACAACTAGCGTATCTACCCAGCATTGCCTGGGATTTTATTTGCTCACCCCCAATCCAATAATCAGAGTTATTAACATACAGAAGGTTGGGTTCCTGAGGGAATACATTGCCCTCCTCCTTGCTGCTAGGCCTCATCTCCATAGTAACCAGCCAGGCACAAGAGCTGTCTGGCTTAGAATTCTAAAGGCCCCTCCCTAAATGGCAAACCCCAGGATTCCATAGAATCTTCACAGCCAGCCAATCATATGAGGTCTTCACCTGACATAGCCAATCATATGAAGTCAGGTCTTCTCCTGACACAGGCCCTTTTCGCACGGCATTTTGATGTGAAAGGGCCCCTCGAAAGTTGCGCACATATGAGGAGTGGTCCACACGATGCATTCACATTTGCATGATGCTCCAGGGCCTGGCAGGGACTGCTCATGCATTTTTTTCATTTTCGCCTTTAAGCTGAAAATGGTGCGTGGTCGTGCATTGCTCCGGGGCCCCACGTGCACTTACCTTGCGTGCGGAGCCTCGGGAGCTGGGCTGGTCGCGCTTCCTGTCCAGTGCAGCCTGGGAAGGTCACGGGCTGCACTGCGAAAGGAAGAGGTGAGGCTCTTGCACGAGCAGGAAGCTCGTGTGTAGCCGAAGGACCCCAGACGTGAGAGCCTCTTTCTGGAGGCTGCTCGCACGAGCACTGCGCCCCAGCGCCGAGAAAAGGTGAGTTGCAGAAAGGGTCACAGACAAACTCACAAACTTTGACTTTTATATATTAGATTGATGGGAACTATAGCACCAGTACACCACCACGGGAATTAGCATTCTTGCAACCATTTTTAAAAATGAATTATTTGTGTCAGTTAACCATTATTTATAGGTTATATTTCTATCCCACCTTTTCTCCATGACTCTGTTCCAATCTAATTATTGCATCACATTGGTGATGATGGTAAAGGCAATGCTTTCCGTCATCCTTATTGTTACAGAGCAATGGCCAATAAATAGATCTCTTCCACACTACACAAAGGTAGCCCTTTGATCCCATTACAATGCCACAGTTCCACACTATGCAATCCTGAGATTTGGGAGGTACTTAGAATATTCTTCCAGAGAATTCTATTCTGTCACCAAACTACAAATCTGTCAGGATGTGCAGCTCCTGTCATGGTGTATCTACTGGATGTGTATTAGGAGTTACAGAGCAGCCAATTCAAAGAAACACTAGGCCAGTCAAAAGTGCTACAAAGTATTGAATACTAATTGATGGCTGCAACAGTGTATCTGTTTGAAGCATGCTTGTATATTCCAATGTACCAAATGGTTAATTGCTTTATTGTTCTGTGCTACAATGTATCCGATGAAAGGGGGAGAAGATCAGAGTAGGCGAAAACAAAAGTACCAAGAGATGTTTTGGGAACTCAGGGTGTCTAGAGACAAGGGGTTTCCCATCCAAGTGTTACCCTGATTTCTGGGGTCCTTTGGGGGACACCTCAATGTGCTCCATGTGATGGGGAATGGAAACTAGCCAGAGCACGAGCAACAGCCATGCGAGAGGCAGGGTAACCTAGCAGGGTCTTTTATCCAGTTTTTACGGGGTCAGGCCAAGCCAAAAACCAAACAAGAATGTCCAATAAATGATTTTACTGAATGCAAGTCACACGCACCAACGCAATCATGCACACACACGCCCAAGAGTTATTCAGAAACAAAAGAGAGAAAATTGGATAGGGGAGAATTGGAGGGGTACAGTTGGGGTAATACTGCACCTTTTCCTGAAGTCCTAGGTCCGGGAAGGCAGCAGAGAAGTGGGGCTCAGCACAGAGAGGGCTGAGGGTATCACTCAATGGATGGAGCAACGGTCTGCTGGGGTGACCGGGAGTGATCCAAAGAACTGCTCAAAAACTGGGACTATTTGTAGGGGAAAAGTACTTGGAGGACTAATCCTTTCCCGGAGAGAACAATGAGTGTTGGAGCGATAACGAAGCTCCACCATGGTAATTTCCTTTGCGTGATGGGATTGCAAGGTGTTGCCAAAGTCTCAGGATCTTCGGCTGTGTTATTTTGTGGTGTGACTTCATGTAAATGGTCCTTGCCTGATGGAATATTTGCTCAACTTGGGGCAGACACGCTAATCCCCTCAAGTCTGCATCTCGGGGCTGAGGATCCTTTGTTTATTGTGGGTTTACACATCTTGAGGTCTCCTGGGGCTATGTGACTGGGGATTTTATTGGCCTGACCTGGTTTTCAATCTTTGACCGTTGCTGCCTACGTGCCCATCCGGGTGACCTCTCAGGCACATTGAATCATATTTTAATATCAAAATTGTAGACCCCGGGATAGGGTTTTTCCAGTGAGATAACACAAGGATGTGTAAACATCTGCAAGTCTGGGAAAGGTCAAAAGATGTGAGGTAAGGTTAAATTTATGATCCTTCTCCAATTACAACTTTGTGTGCCTAAATTTGTACGGAAAAGTATAAAACCTTTAAATGGCCATGTATGCTTCATCCTCAGCAACTTTGGAAGAAATGTGCTGTGTTGCTTGCTTTGCTACAAATAAAGACTGCTGTCTGCCTAAGAGTGGAGTTTGTAGACTGTGAGTTATCCAGGGCATGACAAAAATCACAGGATTCTGTATGATCCAGCCATGGCAGTTAAAAGTGATATCAAAATGGTATAACTGAGTAACGTGAATCGAAAATGTGATATAAGATGGAGGAGAGGGGAATGAGGTTAAGAGTAAAAGGGGTGCCATCCGGTCACCTGTCAACTTGTAGCACCCCACCAATTTCATAGAGTTTATTAGGCAAGCGTTACCATGCCATACACTCCTGTTCCATGGCACAGTCTAATTGGCAAGAAATATTTAATTGGTGATATCATTTCTAATATAATAACCACACAATTATGGCTGAAGGCCTGTGGACAAAGACTCTCACTGGACGCCATGTGCTAAAACAGATGTCTTTCGCATGGCCAGGTCGTAAGTTCAAAAGGATTAGTTGGAAAGCCCCGACACTGGTGGGCTTGTGATAATCCTTTCAACGACCCAACCTTCAAGTACAATAGGAAGTGAAATTGCCTCAGTGGGACAACTGATGGTCATCAACCTGTAACCCCTTCCCATGGAACCTCTCCTTTGTTCCCTCACCTGAACAGACATTAAAAGGCTATCACCACTCCCATCAAGGCTTTTTTATCTGAAGTAAAGACCCCTTTTGTTTGCCCTGACAGAAAGCAGTTAACACATTCCAGTTCAGGGAAGGAAACAAGGCACTTAAACTCTGGCTCCAAGGCCAATGATTCATAGTACCTTGGATGCATCTGGGGGTATTACTTTGTCCGTTGGCTCCCTGATTCTTGTGCTTTGTGTTACCCTCAAACTCTTGTTTGAGCCATCTCACTTTGATCCTCTGCATCTGGAACAGTAATTATCACCCATTTCCAGCCAAAATCTCTCACTATCCAACTTTTCTCTCCTTTACGTTTGCTAGCCTTGTATGGTTCATGAGAGTGCTTGATTGCTTGCGTGTGTTTGTGAATGCCCCCAATGAAAAAATCTTTCAACTCTCAGTGGGTGTTCCGCAGTCAATACTGGCATACACAGGTGAAAATTTCCCATGGTTACTACCCTCTCACAGGCCTCCTTTGAACTACAATTCCCCCATCTTTCTAAGGAGACACTGGCACTGCTGAAGGACCTCAAGATCCTCCACCTTTTTGGGTAACACAAGGAATACTCAGAGGTAGTTGGATGTTGCCGTCCTCTGAACATAGCTTATGGCACCTAGCATCACCCGTCCAAGAACAAGCCAGACCTAACCCTCCAGAACTTCCAAGATAGAGTGAATCTCACAACTTCACAGTTCTTATGCAACTAAGAAGCCAGGAGTATGGGTTCAGTTGAATTGCATGCAGTTTAATTTAGTTTCAAAAGAAAAAATTAGGGATCCTGACAAAGGTATGTTTACTACGTCCTTTGCTTGCTGCCCTATTCAAAGAAGCCTTAAGTTGTTGGTGTACAGGATACAGGAATATAATAAGGATTTCCTTCTAGCAACAGAGGCTTGAGCAAAGTACATTGTAGAGAGTTACTTTTCCCACCCCAGTGACCAATAAACACAAATGCTGGGTTTCGTCCAATGTCATCCCTGGCTTTCTGCAATTTCCCCTGATTGTTACCTTTAAAAAGTAACATCAAGAGAATGGCGCCTGCCCTCTTCTCCAACACCAACTTCATTTTTAGAGCTGGGTTTCTCCAGCAGAATTGTCTCTGCTAGATTCATTTTGGTTGAATTTTTAACTTGAGAAACTTAAATGCTTATAGGCAGAGACAGTTCAAGGCATCTTTTGCCTGAAGTGAAGGATAAGAAGGTACTCCTCACCTATTTCCTCCTACAGAAGCTTACTGGAATGATAATTACATTCAACTTTGAGGATGGGATGGCTGGCAGCTTCTGGGTCAGTGAGTCTACTCTGGACTTTAGTCTGAACTTTTCAAGGAAATCTCCAGGGTGCTGAAACCTACCCACAAGATACATTCAGCCCCTTGGATCTTTTAAGTTCAGGCTAAAACCTTTATTTTATTTATTTATTATAGTTATATCCCACCTTTCTCCCAGAGTGGGGCCATTTCCACACTAGACTGCAAACCCCAGGATTCCATAGGATGTTGAAAATGGAATAACAGCGCTATAACAGTCTAGTGCGGAAATGGCCTGGGACCCAAGGCAGCTTCCCAAAAATTAAAAACCTGGAGAAGATTTACCATCCAAATGCTAGGCATTCAAAGAAAAGAACAGCAAGGCAGGCAAAATGAAAAAGAGAAAGAGAAACGAACTGGGCAAAAATGAGCTCGAAAATGCAAACACAGCAAATGGAAGAGTTCCAGGTATGATTGGTTTTCAGGTCTCATTCTCTACAAAGCTAGGGACTGAACTAAAATTTCCCAAATGTTTAACTCAGCAAATTGTTTAAACATCCTGGCCTTTGAGGCCGCTCCTTAAACTGTAAATCCCAGGATTCCATCAGATGTTGAAAGTGGAATAATAGCACTATAATAGTCTAGTGTGGAAATGGCCTATGTATATCCGATTATTATTTTTTGTGTGTGTTGTGTTTTCTTGTATCAAAAATGAAAAATAAAATAATAAAATAAAATAAAATAAAATAGCCCTGGTCTGTGACCCTGCATGTCCCAGCTCTATTTAACCAGTGACACAGATTTCTTTGCCATTTCACAGTGGCTGGGTATTTAATAGAACATGGCAGTAACCGATGTAACCTTTTTAAAGATTTCATTTCTGCAGATATTAGGTAAACAAACTGCTTTTTATCTTTTTTTTTTTTAAATAAAGCTTCCTTTATTCCTTTATGGCACCATGAAGCTGCCACCTGTTTTTGTGTTAGATACTGGCTAGAAGACATGTGTGGGCCTTTTAAAAAAATAAAGACAAAAGGCCCCTTTTATCGCCGCTTATTGCATTCCTGGTTGCCTTCTTTCCTCTCATGCTTTCAGCCTGTCATTCTCGTAATTGGCATCCGAGTTGTGCCGCTCCCGACCTCCCCGTGCTGCCGTCCTGCAACGATTAGCATGCCAAAGGCCCAACAGCATCATTATCAACTGGCAAAGCCGGTGTGTTTCTGCGTCTGTGTCTGTGCTTCTCTTTGGCTGCTGTGTGGTCTCTTTGCAAAGATTTCCCCTGTGAATTCCTGGGGGCCGGGAGGGAGCAGAGCATCCAGCAGGGATACCACAGAATCCAAAATCCACGAAAGAGCAATACCTTTAGATGGGCGCAGAACTTGGGACATTGAATTGAACCAGAAACTTGGGAAAGAGTGTGGAAAACATATACAAAATTTACATTACATTTAGATTACAATTACATTTAAATTTAAGAGAACACTTTTATCAGATGTTTTACGGATGGTACACGACCCCAGAAAGATTCCAAAAAATAATGAAAAATGGGAACTCAATTTTTTTTTTCATATGTGGTGGACATGTAAGCTAGCAAAAAAATTTTGGAAGGGGGTACATGATGAAATTTAAAGGATTTGTAAGCTGAATTTTGACATGAAACCGGAGCTTTATCTGTTAAATATGTGACGGCAACAAAGGGAAATAAGAAGTCGTCAGAAGATATTATTATATTTAACAACTGCGGCAAGGTTGACATATGTGCAACACTGGAAAGAAAAGAAATATATTGGTATAGAAGAATGGAAGTTAAAAGTTCTGGATATGATAGAGATGGAAAAATTAGCATTTTCTCTGAAGAACAAATCTATCTGGAACTTTGAGAAAGAATGGAAAGGAGTATTGGATTGGGTAAGGATATAAATGTGTAAGAAATCAAAGAAGAAATAATGTAATTGTTTTTTTCTCTGCAAGATGGAAATTATGTTTGTATGGAATGGAAATAAGCAATTTCAACTGGAAGATTTAAGCCTGGAAGTGTGTGTGTGTCGGGGGGTATTTCTGAGATTAAACTTTTAATAAAAATTTTTACCAAAAAAAACAAAAAAGAAAAAGAAAAAAAAAGAGCAATACCTTTATTGGTCAACCAAAATGCAGAAGAGATATCAAAATACATTTGCGCTTGCTTCTTCATCAGACAAGGTTGTTAAAAATCCAAATCATACAGGAGAAGAAAAGGAACTACGTTAGAGTCACAGGGCTACATTCAGTCGTAGAGGTTACTTCTGTTAGTTAAGATGGTCTGATCTTCTAGGTCAAGGGAAGCGATAGTATCACTCTATTTTGCTTTGGTCAGATTCCACTTGGAACACTGTGCCCAGTTTTGGGTATCACAGCTCAAGAAGGATACTGGCAAGCTGGAACGTGTCCGAAGGCAGGCGACCAAAATGGTTGAAGGCTTGCAAACCATGAAACCCTATGAGGAACGGCTTAGGGAGCTGGCTATGTTTAGCCTGGAGAAGAGAAGGTTAAGAGGCATCATGTAAGCTATGTTTAAATATTTGAAGGGATGTCATATGGAGGATGGAGCAAGCCTGTTTTCTGCTGCTCCAGAGACTAGGACACGGAGCAATAGCTGCAAACTTCAGGGAAAGAGATTCCGTCTAAACATTAGGAAGACCTTCTGACAGTAAGAGCAGTTTGACAGTAGAATACACTGCCTGGCAGTGTGGTGGAGTCTCCTGCTTTGGAGGTTTTTAAAAAGAGGTTGGATGGCCAGCTGTCAGGAATGCTCTGACGATGTATTCCTGCATGGCAGAAGGGGGCTGGACCGGATGGCCCTTGTGGTCTCTTCAGCTCTACGATTCTGTGATTCTATGGAGAGATCTCAATGCAGGCAGAGGTCATTCCCCTTTTTGGCCTCTGTGGGGATTGGGGATGAAGGGCAATACAAGCCAGGTAATAAAATTTCACTTCCATTAGTGACAGAAAAATAACGTCCCTTGAAATGCAGGCTGGCTCTGTCCTCTGTGAAGCTCACTGCTCATTACTTAGGCAGAGAACATGGAATTTCTCAAGAAGACCCTGTAATGTTGTTTAGAGAAAAGTCTTTAGTGATTTTTCTCAAAGACTAGAAACTCCTTATTGTCTTTTTGGAGAAAAAAATGAAGAAGATGATTTTGTAGCTTATGGTTTAGATGATTGCAAAGAGCAGGCTATGGAAAGAAGAGAATTTGTTGTAATTGCAGAGAGAATGGTATGAATAACCATATTCATATACAACCGTCAAAAGGAAGACTGGAAGCCACTTTTTCTTCTTTTTTCCCCCTCCTCTTCTTCTTTCTTTCGTTTTTACTTTTTTTACATTTACTATTCTGTAACTTTCTAAGCTGATGCTATGATTCAAAGTTTTTTAAACTTTTAATGTATCTAAGAAATTTTTAATAACAGTAGTAGTAGTAGTAGTAGTAGTAGTAGTAGTAGTAGTAATAATAATAATAATAATAATTTAAAAAGAAGTTCCTTGTAACGTTAAATCTGGAAAAACAGAGCCAGTGTTGTGCAGTGGTTCGAGTGTTGTACTACGACGCTGGAGACCAGAGTTCGATTCCCCGCTCAGTCATGGAAACCCACCGGCTTACCTTGGGTACATCACACACTCTCAGCCCCAGAAAAACCCATGATAGGTTCACCTTTGGGTCACCGTAAGTTAGAGACAATTTGAAGGTCCATGACAAAAATAGGTGAAACTTGCCAATGGTAATCCCAATGAAAAAGTTGAAAGGGGATGAAACAGTATGTGCCTTCTAGAAAAACTGACTGCACTTCATTTGGGAAGGGCTGTTCCCCCCACCCACGCCGTTTCAAAACTGAACAAGACTTCCCAGAACCACAGTCTTCATCACCAGGATTGCACCCGTGTAGGCACCTCCTTTGGAGCAGATCTCAATGAAAGGAGAACTTGTAACCACTCGTCTCTCCACGGAGCGCTGATGGCGGCAACAGAGAACTCTTTGATGGAGAAGGGCTTGAAATGGACAAATCCCTCTAAGTGGGAGATGTATGGCCGTTACGGAGGGCAAAGAATGGGGCCAGGGCACAGGGGAAGCGAGAAGATCTGGACAGCGTCATTCTAAACTCTGCCCTTTGTTTCTCGATAGCATCAGAGAGCATCCCTCTGGGAGGGAGAAATGCAGCCACGCACAAATAGCTCACATCACCATAAATCAAACAGAATCCCCTTTATATAAATCAACAGCACAGCCAGGCATGTAGTTATAGTGGCTGGGGAGCAAAATGAGGGCACTGCCTTTCTGCCTTCCTTAGTAGTAGTAGTAGTAGTAGTAGTAGTAGTAGTAGTAGTAGTAATAACAACAACAACAACAACAACAACAACAACAACAGTGGTAATAATTAATCCTTCTTTTTTCCCACTTTGTGACTCAAGTTGCTTGCAACGGTTAATGCAAACATACCATATTTGCTGGTGTATAAGACACACCAACATATAAGATGCACTCCATTTTCAAACAGTATTTTTGGGGGAAAAAAGTGCATCTTACCTGCCAGCAAATATAGGAGTTAAAATTCACAGCGGAGAAAAAGGGAAAAGCCATTAAATCATCTGAAAAAATTAAAATTAAGCCCAGTTAAAGTGAAAACCATTAAGAACAAACTGAGTTAAAAGTGGAAAGTAGAGACAGGAGGATGTGGAATCTTGTCCTTCCCAGTATACTCAGGCAAAAGCTAACTGCTGCAGCCTCTCCCAGCTTGTGTGTTCTTCCTCATTCATAACTTTTGCCATTTTGACGACACTCTGAGGTTGCTACGTGTCTCCCGGTTTGCATCTGTAAACTGTAGGAGGACATGGCTTTCTGTCTGAGTAGTCTAAATACCCCTCCCAAACTGCATTTTCCAGGATTCCATAGGATGAAGTTCAACTAGAATCATAGAGGTATAGTTGTGTAGTGTGGGCACCGGCTCAGTTGCCAATACTACACCCCTTTTCTTGTGCATAGGCTTGAACCCACTGCTGTAGGTTGGCTGACATTGCAAAGAGGCCTTCATATTGGAAAACTGTTCCATGGTGCAATAGCAACCAATCTTTTCCACCTCACCTTATGAGTTTCTATCCTGAATTCTCCCACAAGGTGTTTCCTCTTCTGCATTCAATAATGGAAACTCTGAAGTTATTTTAGACTTCATGTTTGTTGGCTCAGCTTTGATGCAGCGCTTCAGGGATGGGCGAAACACCCTGTATTTGAGCCACAAATATGTTTATAATCCCCTTAGGATGAAGACAGATGTAACACTGAAAGTGTGGCAGGATTTGGTTTGAACTAAATAGGCAAATCTTTGAATATTTTTGTCCTTGCCATGTGAAGACAGGTAATTCCTGTAGTTTTCTCTCTCCTCTGGGAGAAAATTAATATTTCTGTGCAGTTTAGCATACTCCAAAATGTTTGCAGGAGTTATTCTGCACAGAAATACACTTTTTTTTTTTGCATCAAAAATCATGGGGTGTTTCTCCAAGAAGCTTTTTTCTTTTTGCATTAAAAAAAAATCATGTTCTATGCAAAAGACAAACATGCATTTCACACAAAAATACTCTTTCTCGGAACAAACTTTCTTGGTGCAAAATTGGTGCGGATTTTTTGTGTGTGTGCAAAAAGGTATGAGTTTTGTGCATGCACACACACACACACACACATCCTCATGTGTCTGCTTCTGGAAACAATGGTTTTTGTGTGAAAATTGGAGGATTTTTTTTTCTGCACGATTTTGTCAAAATCACTGCATTATTCTTCTAGATGAAGTTTCCTGAGTCTCAGAAAACACAATTTTTGGCTGAGATAACAAATAATGGCAAACATTCTTATATCCCTAGTTTGAACACATTTTCTAAAAGTTGTTTTTAAGGCAGCTAAGGTAACTTTAAAAACATTTCTGTCCATATGCTTTAGTCGTGAAAGGCTGACATGCATTCTGAGTTAAGTGAAGTTAGCTTGCCTGGGCGCTCACACGGTCTTGAAAACAAAGGCTTCAGGACGCAGCCAATGAGAGACATCCTATTAGTGACCCATGCATGAGTAAGGCACACTATGCATGTGTGGTAACTTATTTGCCTTGAAGAAGCAGGGGTGTTCTGCTAACAGCGGCAGAAGTAGACCTGCATACAGCAGTGTTGTGCATTTTAGTTGTGCATTGCACACGAGCACCCAGTCATTGGCATGCATTGCACAACATAACTGTTCTATATCTGGATGGGGAGTGCTCGTGTTGCATATTCATGCAGTGAATATTTATGCTATCCCGATAAGATTCTGAATTTCAGCCAGTGTTTGTTAAAGATACCATACCCACTACAATGTAGAATTAATGGTGGCTGGGGCTTCAGTGTCAGCACTGTGTAAAGTCCGATTTAGGTTAGTCTGAACTTCAAAGGAGCTATCCAAGGTCCTGACCCCTAGCTCTAAAATAGTTTCAGCACCTTGGGCAGGTCATAGAATCATAGAATCCTAAAGTTGGAAGAGACCACAAGGGACATTGGGTCTAACACTCTCTGCCATGCAGGAAGACAGACTCAAGGCCCTCCCAGCAGATGGCCATCCAGCCTCTGTTTAAAACCCCCCAAAGAAGGGGACTCCTCCACACTCCCAGGCAGTGTGTTCCACTATCAAACTACTCTTACCCTCAGGAAGTTCTTCTTAATGTTTAGGTAGACTCTCTTTTCCTGAAGTTTGAAGCCATTGCTCTGTGTCCTAGTCTTTAGAGCAGCAGAAAACAAACTTTCCCCGTCTTCCATATGACATCCTTTCAAATATTTAAACATGACTATCATGTCCCCTCTTAGCCTTCTCTTCTCCAGGCTAACCATACCCAGCTCTCTGAGCTTTTCCTCATAACAATTCATGGTTTCCAGGCCTTTTACCATTTTGGTTGCCCTTCTCCGGATATGTTCCATCTAACCAATATCCTTCTCTTCTTAAAGCTCTTAAAGCTTCTTTAAAGTTCAAATTAAAATCTGGAATAGATTCACTGTCCATGGAAGTTATCAGCCATCATTACATCTGTGTGGCCTCATCCTTAGAAATTATGACCTCTACTCTCATGCTTACAAATGTTAATGGTCTTGCAAAAAAGGAGAAAACATGAGGGAAAGTGGGATGAGGTTATTAATATATGCTTAATTAGGCTTTATTAGACCAAAATATTTAAATAAATAATAAAGAAATTATGGAAAACACTGTCAGAGGGTGTGGTGATACCCTAGTGGCGAGTGGCTCCCATGTCAATGTGGGGTGCGTGTGAATCTGCTCCGGGGTTAAGTCTGAATGGTGGTATCCAAGGTGCTGAAACTATTTTGGGGATAAGATTCAGGAATGGTTGGGGATGCACTTAAGGTTTAGGCTAAAATACAGAGTAGATTCATTGTCCCATTGACATGGAAACTGTCACCTGCCACTGTCATGATGGCCACCGTCGTAGGTGACTTCCAAAGGAATTCTACAGATTTGGCTTGTCAGTGGATCTTAGCCATGATGTCACATGTTTCAGGGTCACATGTTTCTGAACACTAGTTGCTGTGGAATTTATAGTAGAAGGACATGACTATGCTCACTTCCTCCATGTGGGCTACCCAAGGGATTCTGATTGGCCATTGTGGGGGACAGGATGCTGAATTAGGTGGGCCTTTAAGTTACCTGGCAGGGCTCTTTGTCTGTTCTGCTGCTAGCTGGAAGCTGACATTTAATAAGAGAAATAACAATCCTATCAGGTTGAGAAAGGAAGCAGAAGTGGGGGAAATTCAGGTGGCTCCAGAACAGAGCATCGGCGCTTTTGCTGTAGGGTGAGTCATGCTGCCATTTCTCATTTTTCTTTATCCTTTTTCTTTGGCCTGAAATTATGGCCTTCTCACTGACGTCAAAAAGCGTCATCCTGATAATATGGCCTAAGAGACTGCTAAGGTCACGCGCGGAACTACGGATAAGTCTCGGACAGATTTGACCAAGCGACTGAAAGATATTTCTGCTGTACTGGCACTGTAGATTTTCTCTTTGGAATGGAACTAAAGAAACTTGGGATGACTTTTACAAAAGTCAACTAACATAGTTGTGTTAGACAGTTTTTAAGGCATTTGCTGCATCAGCTGCTGGGCTTGTTCTCAGAGCTGGGAAAAGTTACCTTTTCAATTCAGTACCTTGTAAAATACCAAACACAATGCCCCTTCCACTTTCATGAGGGTTTGGGGTACAGAACCTCACAAAAGTGGAAAAACTGTGAATAATGTCCCACTGTTCCCTCTCTCATTCCCTTTTGGGAGCCCCCTTTTCCTGTTCCCATGCAAACCCTTCTAATGAACGGTTGACAGGAAGCCTGATTCCCCAGAACCTGTCACTAACAGGATGACACTAGTCCCAGCGATTCAGCCTAGAAGGTTGCAAAAACTTTATTCGGGGGCTTTAGAGTAACAACAGCACAGTCTGGCAATTGCCAAAATGAGAAAACTATTGGATTTCCAGTGCCTTATGAGCTGTAACATTACAAATTGGTGCATGGAAGCATCCTATTTGACGCCTAATTAATACAAGTCCTTTCCCAGGCTTTCGTGCCACCTGCCAACTGCATAACTTTGACACTGCGCTGGTCCCTCTTACCAAAGTTCAGTTAAAATAACATCCCCTTGTTCCCAGCAGTTTCTCACTCAGTTCCATCATCCCCCTTCCAGCCTGTGTTTCAAACATCAGAGCATTACGTGGCATTGCATGGCATTACATAGCATCACATGACATCTTCTTCCAAGGCAAGGAGGGCAAAGCTGACATCGCAGAACCTTCCAAACTTCCAGGTCATGAAGGAAGCATCTCCATTGCTGCGACAACGTAGCTATACCGTCCTGTGCTTTCCTTCTGACTAGTCCTGTCTTTGATGCTTGATGGGATGGTGGTAGAGAAAGGTGCCTGACCACCCAAATGAGTTCTCCAGTCCTTGAGGTGGGCTGCATTGCCATTTTCCCACCTTACAACGAACACTTGCGTTCACTGTTTTTGTTACGCTTTGTACAATATGTGTCTGTTGACAGCAATTTCCAACTGCATCCAGGTTTCCTTCAGGGTAAGTTACTCTATGACCTAGCTGCTGATCCATTCTCTAACACGGGTGGAGTGTGACCTTCCAAATGTTGTTTCATGGAAACTGCCAGTAGGTCTCATCAGCATTGCCAGTGTGGTGAAGAATGCTGGGATTTGCAGTCCAACAGCATTTGGAGCAATGCACTTTGTCCAGCCCAATTATATCAACACTGCATAGTGTAACAGTTTGTTAACTGTCCTGGCTGCATTGTACAGATTCCTGGGAGTTGTACTTTGGAGAGCTGGCATGCGTGTAGTTGTTTTGGTGTTGGGCTAGAAATCTGGAGATCAGGGTTCAAATCCTGGCTCAGCTATGGAAGCCCAGTGGTTGACCTGGGGCAAATCAATCTCTTTCAGGCTGAAGACAGGCAATAACAAAACTCCTCTGAACAAATCTTGCCAAGAAAACCCTGTGATAGGTTTGCCCTAGACTTACTATAGACTTGGAAATGACTTGGAGGCATAAAACAAGGTACTTACAATTTCCTGATAGAGATTTCTAGTGTGGTTGTTCAGGGATGAGGGCTGTAGTGCTCTCTCAGAAGAAATTCCAAGTACGTTGACAAGCTACAGATCCCAGGAAACTATAGAATGGAGCCATGGCAATTAAACAGAATCAAACTGCTATAACTGCCAACTGTAAACACAGTCTCCTACTCTAACCCATCCTTCCTACTTTGGCTTAAATTAAAGCCTGACCTTCCACCATATGGTCATTAGCTGCCATGAATGTTTTACTGAAGCCAGCGAGAAAGACTCAGCATTGGAGAACAGGGCTGGGCATCTTGCCTTTTGGCCAATGAAGCTTCTATGCCATCTTGGCGCCGAGGATGCTATCCAGAGCCAAGACTTGCTAGCAGCTAATTAAATACGATGGCTAGGATATAAAAGAGGCAATAGATGTGGCTGCCAGGGATTCTCAGAGGGAAGAAGAACAGGGAAATCACTGCTCAGGGAAAAGAAATACGGGTGGGCTGAAATGGGAAATCAGTAATATTTCAGGGGAAGGAACTGGTAAACCACTTCTAAGTAGTCCCTGCCAGAGAAAACCTTATGGAATTCATAGGGTCCCCATCAATTGACAGGTGACCTGAAGGCACATTCAGACAACACCATGCACAAGCAGGATGCAAGTACGCACACACGTATAGCTCAGTTAAAAAATTAGATACGTAGCTAGACATTACTTCTTTAACAGAATATGATACCAAAAGGAACATAGAAACGTAGGGAAATGGTAAGTTCCTATATGGGAGGAAAAAAGAGCCGTTCAGCATGGTTCAGCAAACGTTTCATTCAAAACGAACAACAGACGGATGTGAAATGAAACAATCCCTTTCGGAACCCATTCACACCATGCAACTATAGCACTATCATTCCACTTTAGCTGCTGTGGAATCTTAGGATGTGGAGATAAAGGAGAGGAATTTAGAATGATCGGCTAGAGAGTTCTAGTGCTTCACCAAACTACAAGTCCCAAGATTGCATAGGATGTTACCATGGCAGTTAAAGTGGAATATAGCACTATAACTGTGCAGTGTGAGTGGGCTCTAGATAGGCCTTAGAATCATAGAGCTGGAAGAGGCCACAAGGGTCATTGAGTTCAGCCCTCTGCCTTGCAGGAATACGTCATCAAAGCATTCCTGACAGATGGCCATCCAGCCTCCATTTAAGAACCTCCAAAGAAGGAGACTCCACCATACTCGGAGGTAGTGTATTTCACTGTCAAACTGCTTTTACCATCAGGAACCTTAATGCTTAGATGGAATCTCTTTTCCTGTAGTTTGAATCCATTGCTCCATGTCCTAGTCTCTGGAGCAGCAGAAAACAAGCTTGCTCCATCTTCCACATGACATCCCTTCAAACATTTAAACATAGCTATCATGCCCCTCTTAACCTTCTCTTCTCTCAGCTATACTTACCAGGCTCCCTAAGCCTCTCCTCATAGGGCTTCATGGGTTTGAGGCCTTGGTTAAGTGAAGACAAATGTTTTTTAATTTTCCATAGGCTTCTTCAAAAATGCAACCAGGGATAACCTTTCTTTCACCAACCTCCCCTTTTCCTGTAATTCCCATTTTGGTGGCCAGATATTTTATCAGGTGACAGGGGGCTTCCATGTCAGGGGAACTGTGAATCTGTTCCATGTTTTAATCCAAACTTGAAAGAAGCTGTCCAAGATGCCGATGACACATGCATCCACTCATATCCAAGTTCCACAGCACAAAACAGGAAAACCCTTGCTTTTCACCAGCAGTTTCTCCTTATAAATGCAATGCCTACAAAGCTTTCCCTCGTACACAGATTTTTGTACAGCCCTTCCCTAACCCATCCATTTCTGTGTGCTGTTTTGGAAACAAAAACTCTATTGCAAAATTTGGAGAAATGTGTGAGCTGAAGGGTAACTATTTTCCTATCTGCAACGGCGTCCAAAAATTGCAGATTAGGCCGCTGTATTTAAGAACTCAGACAAAACAATATTCTCCCCCACTTCTAGAAACCGTGTCGGTATGGATGTTCTCAGTCCAGAAAGACAAAAAGGGGGCAGGGGAGAACAGGGCACACAACTTGTTTCTTGAGGCTGATTTTATGAGCTGAAGCACTAGGAAAGAATGTGAATGGGAGGCAGGAGAGGCTATTACCTGCATACCGGGCAGCTGAAGCAAACTCTGGCTGAACCGCCCTGCTTATCACATGGGAGCTGGTACCAAGTGGAACACTGTTTAGACACAAAATCCACTCTGTGCCTGTGAGGAGAAAGGTGAGCATAAATTACAGTGATTGGGAAGCTGGCACTTTGCAGACTGAGGAATGAAACATAACTCACACCGGTTCATTTTGAACTCCTTAATGGGTCTCTGCCTTTGGGAGGCCTTCTCAAGTTTTCTGCTTCCCTCCCTTTTTGATTCTAATCAAAGGCAGGAGAGGCAATTCAGGAAATTTTTTGGCAGTGGAACAGTAGAGGGCTTCGATGTCAGTGGCACGGCGAAACCACTCTGGGCTGTAGTCCAAACTTTCAAGGTGTGATCCAAGTGCTTAAACTTGTCCTCTAAACGGGTTCACCACTTAAGGTATCTTCATTAAAGTTGAGGCTAAAACCTGGAACAGATTCAACACCCCACTGACATGAAAGCACCAGCTGCCAGTGGCAACTTCAATATTTATTGTATTGCTTGTTGGTGTGTGTGTGTGTGTGTATCCTTTTTTTTTTTTTTTGTACTACAGCAACCAGAATCCCATGGATTTCATGACCAGAGGTGATGTTGGTTGGGGGATTCTTGAAATGGTCACAAACAAACAAACCAGGAACTTTCTCAGGTTTTGCTTGGGTTGGAAGCCCCACTCATTCTTGAGATAGAGAAAAAGTGATGAAACGGCATTGAGTTTCCCTTGTCCTCCTTTCTGGCTCAGCTGTGACTTGAGTCCTACCTAGTCCTTAATGTAAATAATGGCTGGCATGCTGTTGGTGTCATACACAAACAAGAAGTTCTCTGATGTGCCCAATCATGCTTTTTTTGGCTCGTGCATAGCATTCAGCTGAAGGTTATGAAAGCAGAATCATGTATGTGGTGCCCTTGCATTATCTTGTGTGTTGCATGTTGCACATTGTGCCTTGCGTATCAATGCACAATGCACATTTGCCTGTAGGATATCACAATTCTGTGACAAGGAGTTGTTGCACAGCTTGTGCATAGCTCTTTGAACGTAGTGTTACATGATGTCTCTTCTGTGTGCAATCTCAAGAACATGGTTCTTGGAGCCACCAATAATGGTAGACATCCATTATTGAGACCATCCAGATGTGCAGCACAACAACTTTAACCACTCCTAAACATCATAGTCAACAGTTGTGATGGCTAGGAATGATAGCCTGCACATCCAGAGAACCTGGGTCTGGGAAAGCCAAAGAATGGTGGTGCCTGGCATTGCCGTATGAGGTATGGATTGGGAAGAGATTCTGAATGATCCAGGGATTCCTAGCTGGACAACCATCTCCAGAAGGTAATGCGGGAAGAATTTCCCCTTTCCCCCCATCAATTATGCTTTTATTCCTCATTACATTGAACTGCTGAGTAAGATCATCTACTGGTTTGGATTTGCAGTGAGCTGTCAACAGTACATTTGCTGACACTTAGCACTGCTTTCCTTGTCATCAGATTTCACCTGGAGCTGTAGAGCTGATGATGGACCAAGGTCTCAGGTTGATAATGGATTGGATCAGGGCCAATGGACCAAAGCTCAGTACAGGTAAGCCGGAGACCCTGATTTCAGTACATTCCTCTGACCTGGCAGGTGACATTCTACCTGTTCTAGGTAGTGATAGGTGGTAATTGTATTACAGGGATTTTTGTTAAGAATTCACTATACTTGGGTCAGAATGAATTAAAAAAAATATGGATGATACCAGAACCCACAGATTCATCCATCCAGGGCCAGGCTTAACTCTGAATGACTCTGAATGAACACTTAAAGAAAGTAATGGGCTGGATGAGGAAAAACAAACTGAAACTGAATCCAGACAAGATGGAGGTGCTCGCTGTTAAGGGTCATAGCCTGAGGCTGAAGGTGTGTCAACCAGTCCTGGATGGAGCTATCAGTTAAAATGGAGACATCATACATCTTGGGATCCCTGGTTCCTACATGCAAACATGTCCTCTACCACATGTTTTTGCAAATCATACTTGCTGTTTGGGAGTAGGGAGGGAGAGAGGATGCAGTGATCCAGCTGTGTAGAAAAATGTTCTGGATATGGTCAGAGGCACAGAGAACGCTTCTGATTAAAAAAAATTCCCCTCCTTTGATTCACTGAGAGATCTTCATTGATGTCCACTTGCTGCGGCACTTTCAGTGGCTCAGGATCCTTTAGCTGAAATAAACACATCACTTCTTACTAAACCTTAACATCTTTCCTTATTAGCCTTTTACTCCACAGGGAATTTGAAAGGGAAACCCAAAGTATCCATGTTGATGAGAGTGGGAGAGTGTGGAAAGGAGAACGAAGCAGATCAATAATGAAATTTGACAGGTTGGAAGATGAGATCCCACACTGCAAAACACCCTGAACAGGGATTTGCAACAAATAATAAACAAGGCACAGAACATTATTAAGGAATGACTCACAATGGCTGGTGGGATTGAGAATCCTGGAGAAAAAATTCTTTTTGAGAAGGTTTGGTGGATGATTTGCCCTGAACTGGCTCTATCAAGAGGTATAGTGAGACGGTTGCCTTGTGTGTGAGCTTCGGATGCTCTGACTATTCCTATTTCTCAGGCACGGTTGCCCCTTTGCTTTTTGCACTTGCTTTCCAGGTGAATCACTGTTCCTCTTTTGGCTTTTTAGGGGACAGCTGCCTAAAATGTTAAGGGTAGACTCTTGAAGTATATCCATGCTGCAGAAAGTATAGGGGTCTGAAGGTACTTTAACTGTCGTAGCTCAGCCTTGCAGGTTCCCGAGATCTGTAGTTCAGAGATACACTTAGAACTAAACTGTTAAAGAGTTCTAGCTCATGAGAGTGCACTCGACTTCTCTCTACAGGGAATCCTAAGTACCTTAGTGAACTGCAAATCCCTGAATTCCATGGGACAGAGCCGCAATAGTTAAGGTGGTATAGTGATGAGTCCTTCTGTATACTCCGGTATGCAGAATGTTGGCTGGTATGGAAACTGTTGTTTCGATGCAAGTATCAGAGAGCATCTCAAGGGAAGGGATAAGTACTTATGAAGAAGTTACACATCTGAGTGATAACTGATTGGCCTATTTGAGTGGCTTCTGGACCAACAGCAGTCCACTGTTCTACATGGCACTTGTTCAGATATTTAAAGATGGCTATCATATCACTTGTTGGTCTTCCTCTTTCTCCCCCATCCCGCTGAGGGATGGAAAAGATATTTGTAAACATTTGAAAAATGGTTGGAAAATGTGTTTCTTTAGATGGTGCATAATCCTGATGAGGAAAAAAAAACTGGACTGCTGATAACTTTCTCAATTCAGAACTTATTCTGTGCAAAATTCGCTTTTTTTTACACAGAAATATTTTCTGCGCAGGAAACAGATTTTCCGGAGCAGAAAATATTTCTGTGCAGAAAGTGCTGTTTTCTGTCCAAACATACCATATGAGAATTTTGCACAAAATAAATCCTGACCTGTGAATAGTCTTCAAAAACTGCACAGTTTTGGAACACTTTCTTGCAATGGGAAGACAATTGCTAATATTACTTGTCACTTCCTTGAAGAACAAAATTAGTGAAAAATTACTTCCCTACTCCTCTCTAGGCTAAAAATACCCAAGTTGCTCAACTGCGAGTTGCTGGATACTATTAGGCCCTGAGTCATTTTGGAAAGTGATTTCCCTTTGGTTTGAATATTGGACTTTATTCTCAGTTGCACTGAAGGTGGAATTTAGCAGTAACCCTATGTGATGAAGACACAGAAGCGAATTCATGTGAATTGGCCATGAGGTATTGTTTCACCAGATGGGCTTACTTCATTGAAAGAGAAAAAATGAAGGAGTTACCCTAAGTTAAAAAGGGCTTACTTGGTCGTGAACCAGTTTCCAAAAACACGTTGCTTGTTTAACCTTTCCGAAGGTAAAAGAGAAGCCAAGGTTCTGCAGAATCAGCCAGCCTGTGGACAGGTTGCATTTCCATCTCTGACCTTTGATCTCACGGGGGTGTCAGGGAGCTTAGCAATGATCCTCCAGCTGATTCAAGACGGCCCATCAAGCTCTGCTCGGGTACTGGGATATTTTCTTTTAATTATGGAGAGAGACCACACAGCTGTCATTGGGCTTTTGCTCACCTCCTTTAAATGTTAGGCTCATCAGCAATCTCTTTGGAGGCACTACACAGACCAGCTGGTTTGTCTCATTGGTTCAGTTAATTAGCACTCAAGCCCATCAGATGCAACACCCAGGTTTTACAGTATGATTTTGTCCATCTTTAGCAGAAAAGGAAGCATTGTGCCTACTTCAGCAGCATCACTTTTCGGGAACTCTGGAAATGGTGCTGTCGGCAGAATTAAATGCTTGCTGTGCAGAGGAAGGGTCCCGGATCCTTCTGATAGGATCCGCGAGGGCATCGAATGGACGAGTGTGAAGTAAAAGAATTGAGTAGAGAGGTAGGCCAAAACAGATCCCAGGAGATACTCTAGACAGGTAAGCAAGATGAAGAGAAACAAACAGATAGATCGGGTGGTTGACCATAGCATGATCTAGGTCTCGTGCATTATCTCCAACTATCCTGATTTGGCAGGGACCGTCGCAATTAATCCTCTGTTACCACGCCATATACTCCCACTCTGCGGGATGTATGTTATTTTCATAATTGCACATATTTCATGGCTGAAACACATGTTTGAAAGTGCACTGGCTGTACATGTATACCAGGTGAGGATGACCTCAGAAATGATCAGGTCATAAATTCAGAGAGGATTAGGCAGAAAATCCTGATGCTGATAGGCTTGGGATAATTCTTTTTAAAACTGTAAGTTGTGAGCACTCCTGAAAACAATAGCAGGCAAAACTGCCCAGGTGAAGCAATCAGAAACCCTACTGTGAGAGACCTTCCCGATTCACGTTATATGATCAAAATGTTAAGAGATTGTCAGGACTCCCATCAATGTTTTGTCACCTAAAGTTAAGACAATCAGCCCATTCTAGACTCCTTTGTCAGTTTTGTGGGAAAGCTATTGCAGCTTTGTCTGTGCACCCTCCTTCAAGGTAGGAAATAGGGTATAAACATTCCAGCTCCAGCCCCCACAATTTGTAGCTCTTTGGACACAGTACATCATGCTCAGATCTCTGTTCTTCTGTGCAACCCTCAGACTCACTGTCTGAGCCACTCTGCTTTGACATTCTGCTTCAGGATTGGTAACTATCACCCAATTTCTCTGTATTCAACCTTTCTTGCTTCATTTTCTGACAGCCTTGTGTTGTTCTTGAGAGTGTCTGACTTCTTGCATGCCCATTAATTCCCAATACATCTCCCTGTTTAACTTGTAAACAGTTCTCTTAAGTTAGTACTGCTATATGCAGGTGAAAAGATCCTTCTGTTACCCTCCTCTCGCAGGCCTCATTTGAGCTATAATTTCCTCTAATTCCAAGGAGACTCTGGCATTGCAGGTGGGCCCCAATATCCTCCACCTTTTAGAGTAACACCTCTGTCATCCCACTTTTCAGCTGCTTTTAAAATGTTTTGGTATCTCTCTTCCTCTTCCCACTTCCCCCCTTGTTCTCAGCTGCTGCAAACTGCTGAGTTTGATGTGCAAAAATAGTTTGCACTCAGTTAATTCTGCAGGGTGAAAGGTGAGGAGGGAGCAGAATTTTGCCCTTTCTAGTAGGCTCAGGCAAAGGCAGACTTCTGCAGCCTCTCCTAGCATGAGTGTTCTTCCTCATTTACTAACTTTTGCCATCTTGATCACACTCTGATATGGCTAGGCAACACCTGCCCTGGTTTTAATATGCTGGAGGGTATGCTAGTGTAAAAGGAAGTTGGACTGGTGGAACTGTGGAAACAGGGAAAGATTTTCAGAGTCAGAATAGGCAAGGGCCCAAGCAAGAGTTGGAGAGTATGTGTGGTACCGCACATATCTTTGAGAACTGTGCATCACTACTAAAATGACGGTGATTAAATGAAAACACAAGTAGACCTGGTGGATCATTCCAAGAGTCTGTCTGGTCAATAATCCTGCTTTCCACTTTGGCCAACCAGATGCTCTTGGGATTCTCACAATAAAACAAGAGGCTCCTATTGCAGTTATATCCCTTCTTCCAGGTGTGACTTGCCAACAAACCATCATGTTCATGTACAGCACATGAAGATTACATTAGTTGTATTAACTGCATAGTTCAAGCGTCAGAAACAGAATGTGAGGCAACGGTGGCCTGCAATGTTGTACTCATTGTTATTGTGTTTTATTTATGACTTGGTGGTTTGTTTCATAGCCAGCCCATCTCCTTTCATATCATGGGCCCAAGGAAGGTTTACAGATTCAGAAAGGCAGCCCATTGATTGGAATATCAATATTAAAACCACAACATAAATTTTGCATGACTAATGAAGACAAATGCAAACAAGAACCTTGGGATTAAAGAGTGACGTCAAGATTTTTATAAAGGAGTCAGAACACAGACGGCTCAGAGGCAGAACTGGGGAAAGGTACTTTTTGGACTACAGCTCTCAGACTCTCCCTGCTACCATGGCCAGTGGGAGTATTAGTCCAGGAAAGTTACTTTTTCCAGGTCAGGGGCAAATGGTGTACTTCAGATCTGGGGTGGAACAAGTCGAAACATGGCAAACAGAGGGTCTCAGGACCAGAGGAAGGGATGGGTGTCAGAACTTGACCATAATAAATGAAAAAGACTTCAGTAGTGGTTTTTTTTTTTTGGTGGCTTCCATGTTTTTGAGTCAGTGAATGCACACTAGGATTTTGTCAGATTTTTAACAAGAGGCATGGGATTCTAGCCCCCAAATAGGTTCAGCACTTTGGACAGCTCAGAAATGGGATTCGCCATCCCATTGACCTGGGAGCCTCCAACTACCACTGTGGTTCAGAGAAGGGAATGACTGCCTATGGAAGGGCAGGATACTCACCAGAGGTGTTGCCTTGCCTGTTTTCAGCCCCTTGCCTTCAGGGGTGAATGACAGACAGCTGCTGACCTCTGCTACAGCCTCTGCAGGGAGGAGGAGGAGCAGGAGCTAGGAGTCCAATAAAGCACGACAGATGGGTTCTGAAAGAGAAGAGTTGGAAGGTGGATGCAGAAGGTCTGTGGATTCTTCATTGGATTTGAGTTGCAAGGCAATGAAGGGACCCAGGACTAGTGGAGCAGTTTGTCACAAGCCTTTCCTGGATGCCAGGCTTGGGAAGGCAGACCCAAGAGAGTTGTAAGCAGGGCGAGATGCAGAGTGAGCTGGGAGACAAGCCTCTTTACTAATACGGAAAGCCAGGCAAGCTGACAAGGGAAAGAGAAGCCTGGTGTGGCGGATGTGAAGCACCCTTCCTCATCTCAGTGGAACAGATTGTTTCAGAGACCATTTCCGCACGGGGTATTTGAAACGGTGCAGTCCGTCCTCCAGGGAGGACGTCTGCACCTGGGAGCAAACTGGGTCTGGACTATTTAACATAGATCCGCACCTCAGCCTGCTCCGGAACGACCCCAAGTGGTTGTCTAGTGTGCTTTTGAAAAACCTGTTTCTTTCGGTCTTTCAAAAGCACGGAGCGCGCCAGTGCGAGCCTGCTCCCTTGTGCAGATTTGCAGGCTCACACCAATGCGAGCCTGCAATCTGCCGGGGCTGGGCTTTAGACTGGCGAGCTTCAGCGGTTGGTCGAGACCCTTGACCAACCGGAAGCTGCCATTTTTGACGCTGGAGCAGTGCGGAGCGACGAGCACGCACTGCTCCAGAGCAGCCTGGACCGGACCGGGGAGCCATAAGACCCGGTAAGTAGCGGCACAGGGCGCTTCCCTCGCTCCGCGGAAATGGCCAGAGTTTGGTGGTTGGGTGGGCATATTTCAGGAGTGCTTCAGTTGTGCATTCCTGCATGGCAGGGGGTTGGACTAGATGGTCCTTGTGTCTCCTTCCAGTTCTAAGGTTCTATGATCTTCTCACGTGCCTTATCTTCATTGGTTTATTTTTGCTTTATTTATTCCCTGGGACTCTCCATCTCCCAGTCTATGCCCCTCCTGGGCTCTTCATCCTGCATGTACCTATCCGTGTCCTACCAACATGCTTATCCTGATACCACTCCCCTATATAAACACAGCAGCTCATCCTGCTGCAACTTCTGCTGGTGCATTGTCCAACTCCCTGTTGGAGGACTTTAAGCATAAAAGAAAGATCCTTCCCCTAATTGGGTAGCTGTGGGTAAGACTGAAAGGGCATGCATGCTGGATGTTTTGATGTCCCATGGTGCCTATGAGCTATGTGACACTCTCATACACTCCTGGAGAAAAGCAAAGAATGTATAGAGATATCTGTGATGAGGCCAAAGAACCTGACCTGATGCTAGACAGCTCAGCAATCTTTTCATAGGATCACAGAGTTGGAAGAGACCCCAAGGGCTGCCCAATTCAGCCCCATTCTGCCATGCAGGAAGACACAATCAAAGGACTCCCAACAGATGACCATGCAGCCTCTACTTAAAAACCTCCAGAAAAGGGGACTCCACCACACTCCCAGGCAGCATATTCTGCTGTCAAACTGCTCATACCGTCAGGAAGTTCTTCCTAATGTTTAGTTGGATTCTCTTTTCCTGAAGTTTGTAAGGATCTTTTGTAAGGCAGCCTGCTGGCATACACTTTTTTAGTGTGCTCTTTGTGCTTCATAGTGCTCCACTTCTGTCCCAGATTTCTACACACATGGAAGCACACACTCAATGCCAAGGCTTTCTTAGGCAAGGAATACTCAGAGGTGGTTTTGCCAGTTCATTTCTCTGAAATGCATTCTATGGCAGCTTGTATTCACTGATGATCTCCCAGCCAAGTGCTAACCAGGGCTGATCCTGCTTAGTTTCCAAGATGAAATGGGATCTGGTGCCTTTAGGATATTTAGATCTACTTAACATAGCTGCACCTCTGGAAATAACTCCTAGCTGTTCCTTCTCCTGGCTGACTCTGCTTAGCTTCCAAAATCAGACAGAATCTGGTGCCTTTAGGGTACTCAGACTCTCAAGATACACATATACATATACTTTTCAAGGCAATGTCCATACTTTGAAATTCCTCCCTCTTGCTTTGAGGACCAGAGAAGAAAATCCAGGTCCTGAGATTCAGGAGGATGACAGCTAGCAAGTTTCGTTAGTCTCCACAGCAAATTTGGAGCCAGTGGAGTAGATAAAATGCTGGTGCCACATAGCTGTACAAATGGGCTCCCATCAGCCTCCCTGCCACCTGCTGCATTTTACTCAATACAAATAGTCAAGACAAAAATCATCAAGAACAGTCCCATGCAGAGTATGTGACACTGAGTTGTGTAATGTAGATGTAAACAAAGTCTGCATGACTGTGATAAGATCTTGATTATCTTATTATGAAAGATAAGCTGCATACGTGAAGGTTGCTATGTAAATGACGTGGCTGCTACCGGGGAAGAAGTAGTCATTGGTTGAGTGACATGATCTAGAACATGTCTGGGGAACCCAAAGCCCTTCAGAGGTTGTGGGATTCCAATTACCTTCATCTGTAGACAGCTTGTCTAACATGCCCTGTGAGGAGTGGCTTAGGGAGCTAGGTATGTTTGGTCTGCAGAAGAGAAAGTTAAGAGGGGACATGATAGCCATGTGTAAAGATTTGAAGGGATGTCACGTTGAGGAGGGAGCGGGCTTGTTTTCCATTGCTCCAGAGACTAGGACTAGGAGCAATGGATTCAAACTACAGGGGAAGAGATTCCACCTGAACCTCAGGAAGAACTTCCTGATGGTCAGAGCTGTCCTACAGTGGAATCTGCTGCCTTGGAGTGTGGTGGAGCCTCCTTCTTTGGTGGTTTTTAAGCGGAGGCTGGATGGCCATCTGCCGGGAGTGCTTTGATGTGTGTTCCTGCATGGCAGGGAGTTGGACTGGATGGCCCCTGGGGTCTCCTCCAACTCTGTGATTCTATGACATGGAAGCCACTAGCCTCTACTGGTTGGATGTCTGGAGAATCACAGATTCCCTGCCTCAGGCTCAGAAACTAGTTAGATGACAATTCTCTGCTCAGCCATGGAGATCCACTGGGTAACCTTGCATGTGTCACACACTCTCAGCCCCAGAAAACCCTGTGATAGGTTTGCCTTAGGGTCACAATAAGTTGGAAATGACTTGAAGGCACACAACAACAACAGCAATCATACAGCTGGCCAGGTTCCTTTTACCAGCAGGCACAAAAAAGGGGATATGGAAAACTGGCCCAAGACTTTTTGTTTAGGAGGACGCTCAAGAAGCGCAGAGGGCAGGGCTTTTTAAAAATCATTCCTTCTTGAAGCTTGCTCCCATCTGAATGCTTTTGATAAATCAGTCTTGTGAGAACAACTCATCCCACCCTATTTTCAGAGGAAGCTTTTCAACCCCAATCTGGTTGGAGAAAAATAAAGGAGGAAACGCTGAAGAAGGATAAAGCTGGAGAACTGTGGAGTGGAGGAGGAAGAGAACCAAACAAACCACACCTATTTTAAAAAAAAATGGGATGGGCCTTTGTTCCAGGCCAGGTGCTGTTTTGAGAAGATGCTCAGCCCTGTAATTTATTTTTCATTTACTGGAAGCAAAGAAACTGTTGCCATGGAATGGAGCAATAAGTGGACGATGGATGAACTTTCTAGAGCTGAAAGGGGAATGTCCTTCACCTCACCAAGAGCTATGAAACTGATGAGGCTTAAGAAACAAGGAAGCAGTTTTTCCCCCAAAAAGTTGTTAACTCAGGGCAAGCGAGACAATTAGAACATTTTGATACCACTTCAGCTTCTATGGCCCCATCCTGTGGAATCCTGTGATTTAGAATTTGGTGTAATACTTAGTATTATTTGTTGGGAAATGCTAGCATTCTCTCTCCCCCTTTCTTCTTCTAGGACAAAATAGATCTTATCTAGCATTGAATTTCATTTTCTTAAGCATGTCAAAGCCTTTTGCCTTCCCACCTAAAACCTCAGTCTTGCTCTTTGTGTTATTTAAATGAATGGCTATGTTATCCAGACCATATGATCCAGGATAGACCATCGGGTCATTGATCTTATATAAAAGACCACACTTCCCTCTCTTCTCCCTCTCTTTGCCATCTTGCTTTACTTCCTCCTATCTGACCATGCTTTGCCTCTCCACCAAGAAGATGGTGAGTTAAGAGTGAAGCTACTGTCTTACCTAATCTTAGCTAGTTAGGATCTAGGCTCTCCAATGCATATGTGATTGTAAAATTCATTAGTAAACTTTTCTTAAGTTTGTAACCAGAAACTGCCTGCTTTGTTTTGTTTTCTGCGTCAGTCTCAGTTCAGGGAAGCCACACAGAGATTGGGACATGCTTTTTCTGCAACTCTGCTAAAAGAAGGCTGATTTCTAATAGTTTTAGCTTTCATAGAATTTCCCCCAAAGGGCTAACACTCTGGGAAACTCTGACTCCCAACTGTATTTGCTATGGTTTATGGCATGCTGTAGAATTGTCTAAACTGGTGTCAAAATGCTATAATTGTGCAGTGCATATACACTCTCAGATTCTGAACCAAGAACACCTGTTATTTGGAAATTGTAATATTGGCTTATATTACAGGGTAGGTTATCAATGTTCCTGTTCCAAAATTCTGGCATCCCAGTTTTGGGTGACCCTTAGCTGGGAAACCTTCAGTGGGCTGTCCTCACTGCGCGAACATGCTTCCTCATTGACTATCACCTGATTCCAATTGGCGATCCCAACTAGAATAGACTGATTATGACTCATTGTTCTTCAGTTCATCCTATAGACCTGGTGAGGTTGGAACTGAGCAATAAGGTTCAGGCCTTTCTCACCCACGGATCTTGGCAAAAAAGGGACTTTGGGAGACTACAAATCCCAGAATCTTCCAGACAGAAAAGGGTACCCTTTTCATGCTCTTATTCTCAGCCGTGGTTCCTCTTCTCCTCTTGCTAAATGTTGATTTACCAGTCCTCTTGGATTCAATGGGTCTACTCTAGTCAGAGCTAATAATAGGGTCCAGATGAATATCTGGAAAATATTTCAAGCACACATGTGATGTTATGCAGGGGAGGAGCTGTAAATATTAGGTCCATGACCGATCCACAGGGATATACTAGTGGTTGTGGTGTGCCTTCAGGTAACTTCTGATTTATGGCAACCCTAAGGCAACCCTACTACAGGGTTTTCTGGGGCTGAGAATATGTGATACACCCAAGGCCACCCAGAGGGTTTCCATGGCCAGCAGGGAATCAAACCCTGGTCTCCAGGGTTGTAGTCCAAGGCTCAAACCACTAGACCATGCTGGCTCAGTTAAGTGCCATCTATTTATGCTGGACTGTGGAGTTTGTTCAAACCTCAGCTGTTGAAATCACTGGGAATTTGAAAGGGTCTAATCCTGCCTTGTGCATCTGTATCTTCACATTCATTTCTGTTGCACTGAAAATAAGATGGCGGCAGAATCCCTTTTTTTTTTTTAAAAGCCAGATTTATTTTGCAGATCACCTCAGCAATTCTCCCCAGCTCCCTTAAAAAGGCCTCCAGCTGCCAGGATCACATCTATGCTATTTTAAAAATTGAACATGCCAAAATGTTATTGATAATCTTGCAGAGATGTCTCAGAGGCAAGCTGCTACCACAAACACTGCATGTTTAATCAAGCTTTCTAAGATTTGTGGCTTACAGACATAGCAAGAGGTCAGCCTCCTCCCTCCCTCCCTCCCTCCCTCTCTCTCTCTCTCTCTCTCTCTGTGCAAGCTATAAGCTATCTCAAATCAAAGAGGGCCATTTCTGCACTCCACTGTTAAAGTGCTATTATTCCACTTTTGACTTCGTATGGAATCCTGGGGTTTGCAGTTTCGGGAGGGACCTTTAGAATTCTCAGCCAGAGAGCGCTTTGGCCTCAGTAAACTACAAACCCCAGAATTCCACAGGATGTTGAAAGTGGAGTAATAGCATTATAAGAGTGTAGTGTGGAAATGGTTGAGGTTTGGGGCAGGAGAAGTTTTGAAGTAACTCCTGTTTTCCTTTTAAGCTAAACACAGATTGTGGCCCTGATCCTGCTAGTGTCATACGACTGTGTAAGCTTCCTTATGGATGTGTGCTGGGAAAAGAATCAGCCTTCACTCTGCAAAATATATATGGTAGCAGGGCCTTTATGCTCTGCCAGTGTTCCAGTAGGATCTAGACCAAGTATTTTGCAGAATCACAGAGCCAAGGATTCTACAAAGTGCAGCCTAAAAAGAAACTTTCCTCAGACTGTGCTGGAGGTAGACATGGAACTAATAATTTGCTTTATTTATTTCCAGATCAACAAAAATAGGTTTCTCCAGAACTGGGAAACCCTATCAGGAGAAATAATAAAACAGAGTGAATTTGCAGACAATTTCATGGTCCAGAAGGTGGAAGAGGCGACAAGGGGATCAAATATTCTAGATCTGATCCTGACCAACAGGGATGACCTTGTTAATGAGGTAGAAGTGGTTGGATCTTTCGGGGGGAGTGACCATGCCCTATTGGAATTTGGCATTCGGTGGGAAGGAGAAGATAAGTGTAGCCAGACACTCATCTTAGATTTTAAAAAAGCGGACTTCTGTAAACTTAGGGAGCTGCTGCCTGGAATTCCGTGGTCAGGAATAGTGAAAGGGAAAGGAGTTCAGGAGGCATGGGAGTTCCTTAAAAGGGAGATACTGAAGGCACAGTCTAAAACTGTGCCAATAAGGAGGAAAAATGGAAGGCATCTGAAGAACCCAGAATGGTTGACTAAAGAACTCTCAGCTGAGCTAAGCGTTAAGAGAAATGTGTACAGGAAATGGAAGAGGGGGGAAACCACCAAAGAAGAATTTAAGCAAGTAGCCAGGAGATATAGGGAGGAGGTCAGAAAGGCTAAAGCACAGAACGAACTTAGGCTGGCCAGAGACATTAAAAACAATAAAAAGGGCTTTTTTAAATATGTCTGTAGCAAAAGGAAAAAGAAGGAGACGATCGGGTCGCCGCGCAGAGAAGATGGCGAATTACAAACAGGGGGAAGAGAAAAGGCAGAACTACTCAACACCTTCTTTGCCCCAGTTTTTTCCCAGAAGGATACAAGCACTCAACCTGGCGGTTGGGGAGCAGGGGAGAAAGCAGGGGAAATGCGGCACATAATAGGTAGAGAGGTGGTACAGGAATACCTGGCCACACTGGATGAATTCAAGTCTCCGGGGCCAGATGAATTGCATCCTAGGATATTAAAAGAACCGGCAGAGGTCATTTCGGAACCGCTTGCTATAATCTTTGAGAAATCTTGGAGGACAGGAGAAGTTCCAGCAGACTGGAAGAGGGCAAATGTTGTCCCCATCTTCAAGAAGGGAAAAAAAGAGGACCCAAATAATTATCGCCCAGTCAGCCTGACATCGGTACCCGGAAAGATCCTGGAGCAGATCATTAAGCAGTCAGTTTCTAATCACTTAGAAAGTAATGTGGTCATCACGAGAAGTCAACATGGATTTCTCAAAAATAAGTCAAGCCAGACTAATCTTATCTCTTTTTATGATAGAGTTACCAGCTTGAAAGATGAAAGGAATGCTGTGGGTGTAGCATTTCTAGATTTTAGTAAGGCCTTTGACAAAGTTCCCCATGACATTCTTGCAAAGAAACTAGTAATATGCGGGCTGGACAGGGCTACTGTTAGTTGGATTTGTAATTGGTTGACCGACCGAACCCAAAGGGTGCTCACCAATGGCTGCTTTTCATCCTGGAGAGAAGTGACTAGCGGGGTGCCACAGGGGTTCTGTCCTGGGCCCAGTGCTGTTCAACATCTTCATCAACGACTTGGATGAAGGAATAGAGGGCATGCTCATCAAATTTGCAGATGACACCAAATTGGGAGGGGTTGCTAATACACCAGAGGACAGGATCAAAATTCAAAATGACCTGGACAGATTGGAGAGCTGGGCCAAGGCTAACAAAATGCAATTCAACAGAGAGAAGTGTAAGGTCCTACACTTAGGTAGAAAAAATGGAATACAGAAATATAGGATGGGGGACACGTGGCTGGATGGCAGTACGTGTGAAAGGGATCTAGGAGTCTTAATAGACCACAAGCTGAACATGAGTCAGCAGTGTGATGCGGCAGCCAAGAAAGCCAATGCAATTCTCGGCTGCATCAATAGGAGTATGGTGTCCAGATCGAGGGAGGTACTGGTACCACTCCACTCTGCTTTGGTTAGACCTCATCTTGAATCCTGTGTCCAGTTCTGGGCACCCCAATTCAAGAAGGACGTGGTCAAGCTGGAGCAGGTCCAGAGGAGGGCGACCAAAATGGTGAGGGGCCTGGAAGCCAAGCCCTATGAGGATAGGCTTAGAGAGCTGGGTATGTTTAGTCTGCAAAAGAGAAGGTTAAGAGGGGACATGATAGCCATGTTTAAAGATTTGAAGGGATGCCATGTAGAGGAGGGAGTGGGCTTGTTTTCTGCCGCTCCAGAGACCAGGACAAGGAGCAATGGATTCAAGCTGCAGGAAAGGAGATTCCACCTGAACCTCAGGAAGAACTTCCTGACGGTCAGGGCTGTCCGGCAGTGGAATATGCTGCCTGGGAGTGTGGTGGAGTCTCCTTCCTTGGAGGTTTTTAAGCAGAGGCTGGATGGCCATCTGTCGGGAGCGCTTTGAGGATGTTCCTGCATGGCAGGGGGTTGGACTGGATGGCCCGTGTGGTCTCTTCCAACTCTACATTTCTATGATTCTATCTTGCACCATTTTTCTTCTGGAACTAGACAAGATCCTGAAGGGTAAAGACATATGACTGAATACTAATGTTAGGATTATCCATGACCTTGGATTTCCCATTTCTAAGGATGGTTGTGAAAGCTGGACAGTGAAGATAGCTGGTGGAAGAAAATCCACCCATTCCTAATGTGGTGCTAGAGAAGAGTTCTACGGATGTCCCGGGCTGCTAAAAAGACAAATGAATGGGTCCCAAAGCAAATCAAACCTGGACTCTCCCTAGAAGCCAAGATGACTAAACTGAGGCTGTTGTACTTTGGTCATATCGTGAGAAGATACGACTCACTAGAAAAGACAATCATAGAATCATAGAATCATAGAAATGTAGAGTTGGAAGAGACCACACGGGCCATCCAGTCCAACCCCCTGCCATGCAGGAACACTCTCAAAGCACTCCCGACAGATGGCCATCCAGCCTCTGCTTAAAAACCTCCAAAGAAGGAGACTCCACCACACTGCGAGGCAGCATATTCCACTGCCGGACAGCCCTGACCGTCAGGAAGTTCTTCCTGAGGTTCAGGTGGAATCTCCTTTCCTGCAGCTTGAATCCATTGCTCCTTGTCCTGGTCTCTGGAGCGGCAGAAAACAAGCCCTCTCCCTCCTCTACATGGCATCCCTTCAAATATTTAAACAGAGCTATCATGTCCCCTCTTAACCTTCTCTTCTGCAGACTGAACATACCCAGCTCTCTAAGTCTATCCTCATAGGGCTTGGCTTCCAGGCCCTTCACCATTTTGGTTGCCCTCCTCTGGACCTGCTCCAGCTTGACCATGTCCTTCTTGAATTGGGGTGCCCAGAACTGGACACAGGATTCAAGATGAGGTCTAACCAAAGCAGAGTAGAGTGGTACCAGTACCTCCCTCGATCTAGACACCATACTCCTATTGATGCAGCCGAGAATTGCATTGGCTTTCTTGGCTGCCGCGTCACACTGCTGACTCATGTTCAGCTTGTGGTCTATTAAGACTCCTAGATCCCTTTCACACGTACTGCCATCCAGCCACGTGTCCCCCATCCTATATTTCTGGATTCCATTTTTTCTACCTAAGTGTAGGACCTTACACTTCTCTCTGTTGAATTGCATTTTGTTAGCCTTGGCCCAGCTCTCCAATCTGTCCAGGTCATTTTGAATTTTGATCCTGTCCTCTGGCATATTAGCAACCCCTCCCAATTTGGTGTCATCTGCAAATTTGATGAGCATGCCCTCTATTCCTTCATCCAAGTCATTGATGAAAATATTGAACAGCACTGGGCCCAGGACAGAACCCTGTGGCACCCCGCTAGTCACTTCTCTCCAGGATGAAAAGCAGCCATTGGTGAGCACCCTCTGGGAACGGTCGGTCAACCAGTTACAGATCCACCTGACAGTAGCCCTGTCCAGCCCGCATTTTACTAGCTTCTTTGCAAGAATGTCATGGGGAACTTTGTCAAAGGCCTTACTGAAATCGAGATATGCTACATCCACAGCATTCCCTTCATCTATCAAGCTAGTAACTCTATCATAAAAAGAGATAAGATTAGTCTGGCATGACTTATTTTTGAGAAATCCATGTTGACTTCTCGTGATTACCGCATTGCTTTCTAAGTGATCAGAAACTGACTGCTTAATGATCTGCTCCAGGATCTTTCCGGGTACAGACGTCAGGCTGACTGGGCGATAATTATTTGGATCCTCTTTTTTTCCCTTCTTGAAGATGGGGACAACATTTGCCCTCTTCCAGTCTGCTGGAACTTCTCCTGTCCTACAAGATTTCTCAAAGATTATAGCAAGCGGTTCCGAAATGACCTCTGCCAGTTCTTTTAATATCCTAGGATGCAATTCATCTGGCCCCGGAGACTTGAATTCATCCAGTGTGGCCAGGTGTTCTTGTACCACCTCTCTACCTATTATGTGCCGCATTTCCCCTGCTTCCTCACCTGCTCCCCAACCGCCAGGTTGAGTGCTTGTATCCTTCTGGGAAAAAACTGAGGCAAAGAAGGTGTTAAGCAGTTCTGCCTTTTCTCTTCCCCCTGTTAGTAATTCGCCATCTTCTCTGAGCAGCGACCCTATCGCCTCTTTCTTTTTCCTTTTGCTGCGGACATATTTAAAAAAGCCCTTTTTATTGTGTTTAATGTCTCTGGCCAGCCTAAGTTCATTCTGTGCTTTAGCCTTTCTGACCTTCTCCCTACATTTCCTGGCTACTTGCTTAAATTCTTCTTTGGTGGTTTCCCCCCTCTTCCATTTCCTGTACAGGTTTCTCTTAACGTTTAGCTCAGCTGAGAGTTCTTTAGTCAACCATTCTGGTTTCTTCAGATGCCTTCCATTTTTCCTCCTTATTGGCACAGTTTTAGACTGTGCCTTCAGTATCTCCCTTTTAAGGAACTCCCATGCCTCCTGAACTCCTTTCTCTTTCACTATTCCTGACCACGGAATTTCAGCCAGTAGCTCCTTAAGTTTACAGAAGTCCGCTTTTTTAAAATCTAAGATGAGTGTCTGGCTACACTTATCTTCTCCTTCCCACTGAATGCCAAATTCCAACAGGGCATGGTCACTCCCCCCTAAAGATCCAACCACTTCTACCTCATTAACAAGGTCATCCCTATTGGTCAGGATCAGATCTAGAATATTTGATCCCCTCGTGGCCTCTTCAACCTTCTGGACCATGAAATTGTCTGCAAGACAAGCAAGAAACTTGCTGGACCTTGCTGTCTTGGCAGAGTTTGACTGCCAACATATATCCGGGTAATTGAAATCTCCTATTATTACTGTGTCTCTCCTTTTTGAATGCACGGTCATTTGGTTGAGGAAGGCGTCATCAAGGTCCTCAGTCTGGGCTGGAGGTCTGTAGTAAACCCCCACCAGAATATCCCTATTGTTTCTCGCTCCCTTAATTCTTACCCAGATGCTCTCAACCTGGCTTTCTGGGTTCAAGTCATGGATCTCTTCACAGGTGAAAACATCCTTGACATACAAGGCTACTCCTCCTCCTTTCTTGTTTGGTCTATTTCTACAAAATAGGCTATACCCCTCTATTCCTACATTCCAGTCATGAGACTCATCCCACCAGGTCTCAGTGATGCCTATCAAATCGTATTTATTTTGTTGTACTAGGAGTTCAAGTTCATCTTGCTTGTTTCCCATACTCTGCGCGTTAGTGTAGAGACACTTAAATGCTTGGTAAGGTGGGAGGCAGTAGGAGAAGAGGAGGATCCCATTCCAGATGGATGGAATCAATCAAGGAAGACAGGCCCCTGAGTCTGTAAGACCTGAGCAGAGCTGTTGAGGATAGAGTGACCTGGAGCTCTCCCATCCATAGCGTCACTATAAATTGAAGTCAACTTGATGGCAGTTAACAACAACAACATTCAACATACCCTAAATGCACCAGATCCTGTCTGATCTTGGAAGCTAAGCAGGTCAGCCCTGGTTAGTACTTGGATGGGAAGCCGCCAATGAATGCCAGATGCTAGTGTAGGCTGTTTCAGAGGAAGGAACTGGAAAAACCACCTCCGAGCTGTCAAGGTGTTCCTGCATGGCAGGGGGTTGGACTGGATGGCCCGTGTGGTCTCTTCCAACTCTACATTTCTATGATTCTATGAGTATTCCTTGCCTAAGAAAATCCTAGGTAATTTGTGGGGTTACCATAAATTGACAGGGGGCTTGAAGGCACATAGACACATATTCAGCATTGCAAAGCACTGCAGAGGAATTGTTTTGCAGAAGGAAAAAGCAAACAAACAAACAAACCAAGAACCAAGATCCTGCATGAGAGGTTACGATGTCCAACTTTACAGTGATGGAGCTACATCACAGGTGTGATAAGCAGCTGTTGTAGTGAACTTCAGCAACGCAAAATGGGGAACCATGCAAGATCTTCCGTTGTACATTGTGGTTTTGTAGCGTGCAACAGGAAAGGTTGCACATTGGGACATGTGGTGCAGTGACCATGGCACAGGCTTCCCTTGCATGACGGTTTCAATGGTGTAGCTATGCCTTTGCTTCCCTCCTGAAAATACACACATCAAGCACAGTGAAAATCTATGCAAATTTCTGCAAACCTAACTTGGTTTGTGATGATTTCCGGCAGGATGTCAGCAAAGTTATTTTGTGCAAAACAAACAAACAACCCATCCATTTTTCTTTGCAAAATTTCCTCCATAACACTATGGGACGTTTGAATATAAGGAGAAAACTGCAGAGGCATATTTATTTTCTTCCACAGGAGAGAGATAAGTACCATAATTATTCACCCTCACATATGAGGATGAAATAGTGAAGGATTAACATCCCTGGCTGGGGGCGATGGGAGTCGTGGTCCGGCACATCTGAAGGGCACCCGAAGGTTGGCCGAGGCTGTTTTAGCCCCCGGTGAGTGTCAGAAAGACTGTTCTGATGTAGGAGGGCCAGCTCAGAAGTGCTGTCCTTGGGTTAAGGGAGGCAGACCTGACCCGGAGAGGCAGGACCGAGGCAGGTACCAGGAACGAAACCTTTAAAGGTGAAATTCTTCGCATTGCTGAAATATCACTGGCTCCCATGAAGTGGTGTTTGGGAGCTCTTTGAACCGGGTTGTCCGCTCACAGAATGGAACGTAGGTTTCAAAGGGAGAGGAATTCTTTCCAAATGCAGTTGTCTTACATGAGGAGAGCCTGGCCGGATGAGACCCAAGACCTGTTTAATACAGAAACCTGTTTGGATGGTGGCAGAAGACATACATATAGATAGCAGCTCACAGGCAGGAGAGAGCCAGTGTAGTGTAATGTAGTGGTTTGAGCACTGGACGACGACCCTGGAGACTAGAGTTTGATTTCCCACTCAGCTGGGGAAACTCACTGAGTGACCTTGGGCGTGTCACATACTCTCAGCCACCACCACCCCACCCCGATACAGTCGCCTTAGGGTCGCCGTAAGTCAGAAACAATTTGAAGGCTCACAACCACCACAAGCAGTGCATGAGGACAGCAAAGCACTGCAACGGTTTGCTTTCTTATGAATATTTGTAAGGCCATTTCCGCACTATATTCTTATAGCTCGATTATTCCACTTTCAACATCCTATGTAATCCTGGGGTTTGCAGTTTCGGGAGGGGCCTGCCGGCCCCTCCTGAAACTGCAAACCCCAGGATTCCATAGGATGTTGAAAGTGGAATAATCGCACTGTAAGAATGTAGTGTGGAAATGGCCCAAGTCACACACACCTTGGGATTTCGAATGCAGAATGACGATAAAGTGTATAATAGAAGACAATATATTTTTATTGTAAGTTTTTTTTAAAAAATAAAACTTACCTCAACTAAAAAAAAGAAGGTAGGAAAATGTAAGAAAGAAGAAAAAAGACATGAAGAAAAGAAAAAAAAAAGAGAGTTTCTGATCTTCCTTCTGGAAGTTATAGATACATACAGTGATCCATTGCTCTTTTCATAACAGAACTACTATCCTCTTCTTCCAATAAACTAATAGTGTTAATTATCAACCCCAAGATCACCGGTTCTTCCTACTTTTTATTTCTCCCCAGACTTTAAGAAAACTCTCATTCATAGAATCAGAAGAGATTAAGAATAAGAAGAGACCCCAAAGGCCATCCAGCCCAACCCCACTCTGCCATGCAGGAATGTACCCTCAAAGCATTCCTGACAGATGGCCATCCAGCCTCTGTTTAAAAGCCTCCAAAGAAGCGGGCTTCACCATACTCCCAAGTAGCACAGTCCACTGTTGAACTGTTCTTACCGTCAGGATGTTCTTCCTAATGTTTGGATAGAATCTCTTTTTCTGAAGTTTGAATCCATTGCTCCATGCCCTAGTCTCTGGAGCAGCAGAAAACAGGCTTGCTCTGCTTAAGCTTGCTCTGCTTAAGCAACCTCTTTTTAAAAGCCTCCAAAGCAGGAGACTCCACCACACCACCAGGCAGTGTATTCTACTGTCAAACTGCTCTTACTGTTCAGAAGTTCTTCCTAATGTTTAGATGGAATCTCTTTCCCTGAAGTTTGAAGCTATTGCTCCATGTCCTAGTCTCTGGAGCAGCAGAAAACAGGCTTGCTCCACCCTCCATGTCCATATGACATCCCTTCAAATATTTAAACATAGCTTACATGATGCCTCTTAACCTTCTCTTCTCCAGGCTAAACATAGCCAACTCCCTAAGCCGTTCCTCATAGGGCTTCATGGTTTGCAAGCCTTCAACCATTTTGGTCGTCCGCCTTTGGAAAGATGGTAAGAAAAGTACCACTCTAGGGAGGGCATTCATGAGCCTGGGAGCAGCCACTGAGAAGGCCCTCTCCCGTGTTCCCACCGCCTGGGAAGGTGGATGGACTGAGAGAAGAGCATTCCAAGGTACACCATAAAAAGGGACTAATAATTAGGTCCGGGTAGTTTCAGGATGGGAATTCAGAGGAGTGACCTATAGCTTTTTAACGGAGAATTCTGTGTCCTTCACCAAACTACAGATTCTAGGAGTCCATAGAATGGAACCGTGTTGGTTAAGGTCATATCAAAATGCTGTCACTGTGCAGTGCTGATGAACATCTAGCCACTCCCTACCTTGTTTTCATTGGTACGGTTTTGCAGTGGGAGATCATTTAGTTGCTGTCTGGGGATGATGGAAGTTGTAGTACCACCATCTGGGGCTCACTAGGGCAAGGGAAATTGAGGCACAGGGCTGCAGCCCTCGGTTGTCTTGTCATTTTGCTTCCCTTCAGCCCCATCTCCTTGTTTGCCAACTGCTGCGGAGGATCTGTAAAGCTGTCCCCTGAATTTCCTCAGCGTTCTTGTCGGTACAGCTTATTGCTCTTGATAACACAAGTGTCTTGTTTACCACATTCCCCAAAGGGCAGTCAGGTTGTGCGGCACGTGAAGCCACTTGGAGGAAGATGAGCCTCTCTTTCGACGGGCGGCTCTCTCGGTCTTCAGCTTGAACGCGTGGGCTGCCCAGAACATTCTGTGTTGGAAAGATTGAAACGGGCTGTCAAAGTGAAAACGCTCTGTGGACGGGAAATGGAATTGGTCCCTCAGAAGTCTCCACCGGGGATTTCAATAGCACGCAATTACCAGATTGGTATCTTTAAATATTTGCTGCATGTTCTCTTTAATATTTGACACATATTCACTTTAATATTGGCTGCATGCTCGCTTTAATATTTCTCATCTGTATTTGTCAAGTCATGATAGTCAAATCAAATATTTTATATTTGACTGCCTGCTGTCATCAGATTATATTTATTAGCTAGCTGGCATTTGCTAATTTACATCTGCCTGTATTTGATCACAGTAGCGTTGCCAGGTTTTTTTAAAAAAACGGAATAGGGTTCCTGCACCTTTAGTAGGAATGGAAATAATATTCTTTAGTAGTCATTTCCTCGTCAAAAAATGGGTTTCCTGACAGTCAAGAAGCCCCAGTGGCAAGAATAATAGCACAGCAAGACTTTTGTGCAGTTTTCTCCCGGAATGTTGTGGAGAATTTTTCTGTGGAGAGAAACCTACAGCTTTTTTTTCTTGCAGCAGTCACAAACCATATTCTATCTTGGCTACTTACTTATGTATATGTCAGTGAAGACTGCATTTGATTGCCCTGTCTGTTTAATGTGTATGCTGAACATATCATACATAAAGCAGGATTGGACTCAGAGCAAGGAGGCGTGAAAATTGGAGGAAGGAACGTCAACAGTTTAAGATATGCAGATGACACCATACTGCTAGCAGAAAATAGCAAAGGCGTGGAACGATCACTGAAGAAAGTCAAGGCAGAAAGTGCAAAGGCAGGTTGTGACGGAGCCTGGGGTGTGGCTAGCAGGGGAGCTCTAGTGACAGGTGGTCATATAACCAGATTGGCTTTGTCTGAGCAAAACCCAGGTCTAGTAAGAGGAAGGAGCTATGGGTGAGACAGCAGAAGGCATGTATACAGGGAGCGTGAAATGGATTTTAGCTTTCTTCAGTGATATTTGTAAAGTGAACACTTGAGTCAAGGCTCCAGTCAATCCAAAGGAGATTTTCTGGGAGAGAGTTATCTTCTCAGTGGCCTAGTGTGGGGGCAGAGAAGAAGCCAAGACACTTTTGAAAGGGTCAGAAAGTGGAACCCTGAGTGGGGATTACACCTTTGTGCTAAGCGAAGCCAAAGGTCTCTCTCTCTCTCTCTGTGAAAGCTCTGTTCTTAAATACTGTGGTGATTTGAAGAAATTAGTTGAACACCTTTGGGGAAGTGTTATTTTGTTTGGATATTGCAATACCACTTTCCCTATTTCTTATTTTAATAAAGATGTCATTCTTTTTTTATAATTTCTGCTCCAAAAGAGTATTTTTATTCAGTTTTACCTTTATTAGAACACACTACCAGAAGTTATCAATCCTTTTTGAATAACCATTGATAAGCTTTGCTCATTATCCACTAAGGTGGTGGTTTTAGAGGGAAAGCAGGGTTGGGAATAAGTGGAAGGGAGGGAGCCTTGGTGTTGTAGCAGGAATAAAGAGGTGCTGCTACTCAGGTCAGGGAGAAAGAAAAGCAGGCCTGATCTGTCTCTCCCTCCACACAGGTTTGCTGTTGGACAGTAAGGAAACAAAAATAATGACCACAGATGATTCACAGAACCTTAAAGGAGTTGGTGAAGACACTGAAATAGCCCAAAATTTTCCATATCTTGGCACAGTCATTAATCAGAATGGAGGCTGAAGTCAAGAAATCAGAAGAAGGCTAGGACTTGGAAGGGCAGCTAGGAAGGGACATCAAGTGTCAAGATATATCATTGAATACTGAAGTTAGGATTCTCCATCCCATTGTAATTTCCCATTTCTTCATATAGTTGTGAAAGCCGGACAATGAAGAAAGCTGACAAGAAGAAGATCAACTCCTTGAAATGCAGTGCTGGAGAAGAGTTCTACAGATATCCTGGGCTGCTAAAAAGAAAAATGAATGGGTCCTAGAGCAACTCAAGCCTGAACTCTCTCTAGAAGCCAAGATGACTAAACGGGCTGTTGTACTTTGGCCATGTCACGAGAAGACCCGACTTACTAGAAAAACCAACAATGGTTGGTAAGGTAGAAGGCAGTAGGAAAAAAGGAAGAGTGCACTGCAGCTGAATAGACTCAGTCGAGGAAGGTACGTCCCTGAATCTGCAAGACCTGAGAAGGGTGGTTGAGGATAGGGTGGCTTGGAGCTGTCTCATACTTAGGATCGCCAGAAGTAGAAGTCAACTTGACGGCAGTTAACAACAACAACTAAGGCCATTTCTTCACTGGACTGTTATAGTGCTATTATTCCATTTTCAACATCCTATGGAACTCTGGGGTTTGCAGTTTAGGGAGCGGCTTCAAAGGGATTTAGTCTGAACTTTAAAAGAGCCATCCAAGGCAATCATACTAGTTTGTTGGGTAGCATTCAGCAGTCTCAAAAACTCCTTTAAAATTTAGATTAAAACTCAAATCTCTGTCCTACTGACACAAGAGCCAGTAACTACCCTGTAATTAATTAAGCCAACAGAAACCAGTTAACAGGCAGCATGATGCTAACACAGCAAAGACAGGAGCTAAATATAGACCAATTGATCGAGTAGCCATCCATCAAACCAACCTGCATAAGTCACTCGAAATAGGTGGGCTACACGTTTTATTTGGCAAGCTGTAACATAGGAGAGAAGAATCACAGAAACATAGAATCATGGAGTCAGACGAGACCACAAGGGCCATTGAGTCCAACCCCAATCTGCCATGAAGGCTTACACCATCAAAGCATTCCCAACAGATGGCCATCCAGCCTCTGTTTAAAAACCTCAAAGAAGGAGACTCCACTGCACTCCCTGGCAGCATATTCCACTATTGAACTGCTGTTACCATCAGGAAGTTCTTCCTAATGTTTAGATGGCATCTCTTTTCCTGAAGTTTGAAGCCATTGCTCCATGCCCTAGTCTCCGGAGGAGCAAAAAACAGGCTTGCTCCATCTTCTATGTGACATCACTTCAGGTGAACCTAAGGTGAACCTATCACAGGGTTTTCTAGGGCTGAGAATGTGTGATGTGTCCGAGGTCACTGCATGGATTTCCAGGAGCGAGCAGGGAATAGGACTCTGGTCTCCAGGGCTGTAATCCAATGTTCAAACCACTACACCACACTGGATCTCCAGGATCAATCTACTAGGAAGGAATGAACATTGTTTCATGGGTTTGCTAACAAGCTGACTTAGCTGTGGATAGCTATGTAATAGTCCGTAATGCCTGGGTGATGCCTTTTGAAAGACAGTCTGGGGATGGGGTACAATTTGGACTGAGAAGGAAAGAGATCGAGAGAGAGAGAGAGAGAGAGAGAGAGAGTAAGGCGTGAGTTAGCTGAAGTTTGGGGAATGTTGAAGGCTTAAAGCAGGGTTAGCCAACCGGAGAGCATGGATTCCTCTGTTGAAACGGCTCCTCTAGCTGCAAGTCCATTTCCAGGCACGATTGAAAGTACTGGTTATGACCTCTAAAGCCTCTATGGCTCAAGTCCAGACTATCCGAAAGCCCATATACTGCCTGCATCCCATGATCTTCAGGTGAGGGTTTTCTCTTGGTCTCACAGGATTGTTTTGTCAGCTTCTCCTAGGGTATGGAACTCGCTCCCAAGGGATGCTCGGCGGACCCCTGTCTGTGCTCTCTCTCTCTCTCTCTCTCTCTCTCTTTCTTTTGCTGGGAGGCAAAGATTTGTTTTGGAGAAAACAAACCCAGGCCCTCCGCTTCTAATTGGTCAGGGCAGAAGGCCATGTTTTTTCCTCTACACTTTGAATGTGTTTTGAACTGTTTTAGATCAATGTTTTCATTGGATTGTTTGTTGAACAGTGTTTAAATCTTTGCATTTGAGTCATATTTTGTTTTAACTTATACAGTAAGCCACCTTAATTGTCCCTTACTGGGAGAAAAATTGCACATTGAATAAATAAATGGTTGTTGTTGTGTTCCTTCAAGTCATTTCTGACTTAAGGCAAACCTACCATGGGGTTTCCTGGGGCTGAGAGCGTGTGATGTGATGCACCCCAGGTCACCCAGTGGGTTTCCATGGCTGAGTGGGGACTTGAACTCTGGTCTCCGGGGTCATAGTTCAATGCTCAAGCCACTACCCCACGCTGACTCTCAAATAAATAAAATGCTAGGATGTCTAGGGGGCAATTTTGTACCTCCGGCATCTTTGAAGGGCTGCACTAACAGCCAAAAAGCTAAAACACTTCCCTCCCCACAAGCGCCCAGAGCTCGATTTCTGGTTCGAGAAATGTAAAACAATGCGGTTGTGGGTTTGCAGTCTATTTAAAGGGTCAGTTGTCATTCTTGGAGAATTTCAGGTGGTGTAACTAAACTTTTTCTTTTTTTTGCCAGAAAAAGGGGCTTCTGAGGCGTCTGGAGGGAGTGAGCCCCTGAAAAGAGTCTTGGGTTGTTCTACTTTATTCCCACTTTAATTTTTCCAATGATCATACTTCTGAATACCAGTTGCTGGGGAACGTGGGTTTTTGCGACCTAAATGTAGAATTTTGCATTTGTCTCTACTCCATTGCAAATTAATAAAACGAAATTTGACAGGGTCAAATGCAAAATTCTACGCCACAAAAACCAAATGCACAGGTATAGGGTGGGGGCTACAGCAGTACTACATGCAAAAAGGACTTATTGTTGATTCTAAATGGAACATGAGCCAGCAGTGTGATGCTGCAGCAAATAAGGTTAATGTTATTTTAACCTGCATGAATAGAAGCATAATTTCCAAGCTGAGTGAAATAATAGCCTCACTGTATTCTCTGCTGGCCAGGCCTCACCTGGAGTACTGTGTTCAGTTTTGGGCCCCTCATTTTAAGAAGGATAGATTTCGATTGAATATTAGGAGGAACTTCTTGACGGTAAGAAAGGTTGGCCGAGGAAATCAAATGCCTAGAGGGGTGGTGGTGTCCTTCTCTGGACATCTTCAAAAACAAGGCTGGACAGCTATCTGCTGGGAGTGCTTTTGCTGGAGATCCTGCGCTGAGCAGGGGTTTCGACTTGATGGCCCATGAAGTCCCCTCCAACTCTATGATTCTGTGAGGGTTTAGGATATTATTCCTGTCATGTTTTGCTTGTAACCTTCCCACTGGGGTATTTTTTGGCCACTGTAGGTAACAGGGTATTTGATGAGGTTGGTTTTGATCAGACCCAGCAGGAAGGACTCCTTAATATTTGTATAGTTCTTAAAAAGGGCAAGCATTGCAAAAACCGTACTAACTTTCCAGTGGTTTCTCTTCCAGGTCATGTTGCCCTTGGAAGTTCTGGCCATTTCAAGACTTAGAGAGTGAACCACAGGGCGCTAAACATTCCTATGGTCAGGAGCATTACCGTAGAAGGAGTTAGGGCGTAGCAGGTGGATTCTTCCCTAAGAAAGATTTGCAAGGGGAGCAGGGAGGGAGCCGAGGACGGGAGCATCTCCTTTCTGTGACCCTAGGGATGGTGCCAGCTAAGGTCAGGGCAGACATCAGGGCTGAAAAGAACCACCTGGCCCTGGAAGGAAGGGCTTGGATTCATTCGGTCTCATGTGCTGGAGAGTTAGACTGTTTATGAGCCAAGATGTAGGTTTTGCTTCAGAGCAGGGCTTGCGCCCATTGGCTGTTCTACCCACGGCTGTTTTCTCCCAACAGTTTCTGGGGAAGGAAGCCTAATCTGTTGCAGATAAACAGGCTAGCAGTGTCAGAGACAGCTGCCCTGTGCTTGCTGTGGAGAGAGAGGAAATATTTCCTTTAGAGAGTTGGAGCTGAGGACAATTCTCAACCTTGCAGTCTCGTCTGGGAGGCCTGGAGCATCATGTGACCGAAGGCTGTGTCCCCAAATGTCATCCAATCTACTTTTTCAGTGTAATAGGCAAAGAAAGAACATGTTAGAAGAATATACGAACATGAGAAATTCCATTTTGGATCAAGCCAAAGGCCAAAGAAGTCCATGAGACTGTTTAGACAGCAGGCAGTTGCACATGGTTACCTACAACTGGCTACTTTTTTGGGCTGTAGACTCACAGAACCTTAGATTCTCTGCATCCAAAGAAACAGACAATAAATGAATAGTTTTGAGGGAGACTGAAGTCTGGGATTCTGCAAAAGAAAAAGGACCACATTTGTTTGTATTTTTGGATGCTTTGGTGGGCCTTCCAGGTGAAAATGGCCAGAAGGTTTAATAAGGGGAGGGCTCAGAAGGCTTTAGAGCTCTGATTTCAGTAAGGCCTTTGACAAAGTTCCCCATGACATTCTTGCAAAGAAGCTAGTAAAATGCAGGCTGGACAGTGCTACTGTTAGATGGGTTTGTAATTGGTTGATGGACCAAACCCAAAGGGTGCTCACCAACGGCTTCTCTTCTTCCTGGAGAGAAGTGACTAGTGGGGTGCCACAGGGTTCTGTCCTGGGCCCAGTGCTATTCGACATCTTCATCAATGATTTGGGTGAGGGAATAGAGGACATTCTTATCAAATTTGCAGATGACACCAAATTGGGAGAGGTTGCTAATACACCAGAGGGCAGGATCAAAATTCAAAATGACCTTAACAGATTGGAAAGGTGGACCAAAGCTAATGAAATGAATTTCAGCAGAGAGAAATGTAAGGCCCTACACTTAGGCAGAAAAAATGGAAGGCACAAATATAGGATGGGGGACACATGGCTGGATTACAGTACATGTGAAAGGGATCTAGGAGTCTGGGTGGACTACAAGCTGAACATGAGTTAGCAGTGTGATGCAGCAGCCAAGAAAGCCAATGCAATTCTTATTTGAATCAATAGGAGTATGGGGTCTAGATCAAGGGAAGAAATAGTACTTCTTTATTCTGTTTTGGTTAGACTTGATCTGGAATACTGCATCCAGTTCTGGGTGCCTGATTTCAAGAAGGATATTGACAAGCTGGAACCTCTTTCTGAACCTCAGGAAGAACTTTCTGACGGTCGGAGCTGTCCGGCAGTGGAATATGCTGCCTCAAAGGAGTGTGGTGGAGTTTCCTTCTTTGGAGGTTTTTAAGCAGAGGCTGGATGGCCATCTGTTGGGAATGCTTTGGATGTGAGTTCCTGCATGGCAGGAGGTTGGACTGGATGGCCCCTGGGGTCTCTTTCAACTCCATGATTCTATGACTCTATGACTCTGGCTTGGGAGTCTATCACATTACACTATTATAGCAGTATATTCTACTTTGACTGCCATGCCAACATCCTGCGGAACCCCGGGGTTTGCAATTTAAGGAGGGCCCTTTAGAATTTTCAGCCAGAGAGCTCTTGGGCTTCAGTAAACTATAATCCCCAGAATTCCACAGAATGTTGCCATGGCAGCTAAAGTGGAATATACTGCCATAACAGTGTAGTGTGAGAAGGATCTGAGGGACTTCAGGAGCCATAAAACATAGTGTTTGAGGGCTGCTTGTGGCCCATGGGCAAAACTTTCCCCACCCCTCAATTATAGGGGTTCTTGGTCCAACTGCTTCTCTCTTTCTTTCCTTTCCTTTCCTTTGGGGGAAAATACAAATACAATAATTCAAACCAGGATTGTTTTTCTTAAAGCAGCAAATCACAAGATAAAACTTCTAGTGCTGTGAATGGCATACAGTTGGTTGGAGGAAAAGGTAGCATCTAAACAGCCTGAAGGCATCCGAGTTTGGCTGATCTCAGAAGTTAAGCAGGCCTGGTTAGTATTTGGAAAGGAGACCGCTGAAGAATACCAGGAGCTGTCCGCTGTATTTCAGAGGAGGGATATGGCAAAATACCTATGAGCATTCTTGCCTAATAAAATCCTATGAAATCCTTGGGGTTTGCTGTAAGTCAACTGGTGATTTGAAGGTGCGCATGTGCATGCACACACGCATGCACGCACACACAGACAGAGGTGAAATACAAAATTGGCATGTAGAACAAAGAACAATGTAGCTAAAGTAGACTTTTAACCAAGGAGATCTCTCCAGAGATTGTTACTTGTTGACAGCTAGAGATAAGGTGCATCATCATTAGTAACTTAATTAATAAAGGGATTACAGACTTCAAAAATGTATTATGGCTCTGTGTGTTCCTTCCTTCATGAATCTGAACTAGCATTTTTCTCCCCAGCAGTGCTAAATATCTTGTTCTAGTCTTCCACTGAACTATAGATAGTTCATCCCCATTTTTCCAAATGAGAACAATTTCTAGTTTTGCAAGTAAATTAAAATGAGAAGATTTTAATGCCAGGAAAACCTAACTTCTTCCAGTAATAAAGATGAAAGATCCAGTGCTGGTGAAATTTTCAATTCTGGAAAAAGAAGTCAAATAGAATTGATTTTTAGACAGAGCCACCACATATGTGCTGAAGTGCCAAATTCTGAGTTACATCCCTATCATTTGCCACTCCACAAACTTCACTCAGAGTTAAACAGCAGTGTTTATTTGCAGCAAAGCAAGCAACACAGCACACTTCATCCAAAGTTGCTGAGGCTAAAGGCATGCATGGTGGTTACAGGTTTTATACCTTCCATACAAATTTAGGCATGTAAAACTGTGATTGGGATAGGATCATAGATCTTACATCATCTTGCCATTCCAGGCATCTTCCCAGACTTGCAGTTATTTACTTACCTTTCATCCTTGTGGCTGGGATATGTTCTGGCCTTCTTATGTTTGAGCATCCCCACTTCTCAAAACACCTTTCCATACTTTCGTTTTCTCACGTCTGATCTTCAACCCCTTGACCAGAGACATTGCAGCAGTGAGCAATAAAGCAATTAACGATTTGATGCATGGGAGTACATAAACAAGCTACAAAGTTGCAATCTGCAATTGTCAATTGATGCATCGTTGCAATCTACAATTGTCAATTGATACTTTGCCGTACTGTATCTAACTCTAGCAATGCCTAAGCTAACTGCCTGATCTATTCTAATACATATCCAGCAAATATTTTATGACAGGAGCCATGCATCCTGACATTGTATTAGTTTCATAGAACCATAGAACTGGAAGAGACCCCAGGGGCCATCCAGTCCAACCCCCTGCCATGCAGGAACACACATCAAAGCATTCCCAACAGATGGCCATCCAGTCTCTGCTTAAAAACCTTCAAGGAAGAAGACTCCACCACACCCCGAGGCAGCATATTCCACTGCTGGACAACTCTGACCATCAGGAAGTTCTTCCTGACATTTAGGTGGAATCTCTTTTCCTGTAGTTTGAATCCATTGCTCCTTGTCCTAGTTTCTGGAGCAGCGAAAAACAAGTCCACTCCCTCCTCGACATGACATCCCTTCAAATATTTAAACATGGCTATCATATCTCCTCTTAACTTTCTCTTCTGCAGGCTAAACCTCCCCAGATCCCAAAGCCGCTCCTCATAGGGCTTCATGGCTTCCAGACCTTTCGCCATTTTGGTCGCCCTCCTCTGGACACACTCCAGCTTGTCGATATCCTTCTTGAATTGAGGTGCCCAGAACTGGAGACAGTATTCCAAATGAGGTCCAACCAAAGCCGAATAGAGTGGTACCATTACCTCCCTTGATCTAGTTTGCTGCAATGTGAAGAGAGATAAAGGAATCCTACAGCATCTTGGAGGCCAACTGAGAAAAAGACATTGGTAGCGTGATGTTTCATGGACTCCAGTCCACTTCTTCAGCTGCAAATTCTATTGTTACATTCTCATCTAAATTCTATTGCCCTGTATTCTGTATCATGTACTTAGTAGGTTTGGGAAGGAGTTATGGCTGTGGCAGCAGTGTCACAATTGTGACTCAGTTGCAATTGCAAACATGGAATAGTTATGATGGAAGAATAAATCTGAGTAACTGTATTGTGTTCATGATTGTTACTTAGTCACAATTTTGACACTATTGTCACTATTGCCCCAACCTAGTTTACCAAACATCAGCTGCTTGAGGAGAAGGAGGTCCATTTTGCTGACAACCGGAGCATGGGTGAATGAAGTTTCGGGGAACTCGGTCAGGGAAGCTTACTTAGCTAAGGATAACTAAGTAGATGATGCAGAATGAAGGCTATTGTAATTAATGACTAGAGTAGAGCTGCTGAATCTACTGGGTTTACCTACTTGTTGAGTCACCATTCAAGAATTAACCCCATCTTGTCTACTCTGGATAAGAGTCCAGTCATTGTCCTCGCTATGTACCACTCTCATTATTTCCCCATTCTTCGTTCATCTTTGTTTTTCTAAAGAGGAAAGAAAAAAAATGAAATGGGGCAGAGTGAGTGGCAGCTTGTAGTCTCCATGCAGGTGGAGTGAGGAATCTGTTCTGAGTTTTAGTCCAAACTTTAAAGGAGCTATGTAAGGTGTGGCAGCCCTATGTTGCAAACTGAGCAAGGTCCTGATCTTTATGCTCCAAATAGGTTCAGCACTTTGGAGAGCTCATTTAGAGTTCAGGATAAAACCCAACATGGGCTTATTGCCCTACTATCATGGGAACCACCAGCCACTACTGTTTCGGATCACATTTCCATTTCAACTGCCACTGCCTTGGCTTGGAAGGAGAGAAGAAGAGGCAGGCACAGTTCTACTATGCCTAGGCCATAAGCAGACTACAGGCCTTCCCTTGCTCCGAAATGCCACTGCCCTCACCTCAGAGAGAGTGAAGAAGAGGCAGGCGCAGTTCTGCCGTGCCTAGGCCCAGAAGTGTGATAGATGATGCTGTGGTGATTGAAGAGCAACTGATTGTGCATGGGGCCAAGCCAGGGAGTGAGCAAGTCAACCTGCAAACATCCCCTGCACTGGAAAGTCAAACAGAGACACAGTTGCCCCAGCCAGCTCTTGACAGAGAGGGAACCAGCAGTGATGCAGAGGAGTTGCAGCCAGCTGTGCCCATCAGCCCTCAATCACGAAGAAGGCTGAAATGGGCTGCTCAGAGGGAGGCTGCATGGACTAGGCTGAGGAAGCAATAACAAGCAGCACCTGCTCACAGGGGCTATTTAAGTCGGCCGGCTGCTTTCAGCAAATTGTTAGCAAGCCCTCACGCCCTTTGTGTCTCCTGCTTCCTGAAAACCTCCGGATGGGTGTCTGCCTCCTGAACCCTTGGACTGGACCTTGACTTGGCTCAACTTGTGTTTTCCTGGTGTTTCGGTATATTCGGACTCTCCCTGAAAGTGTTCCTGACCTCCCTCCTCCCTTGCTGGCTGCAGCAGGGCAGGGAGAGATTCCTGACAAGAAGCAGACTAAAGGCCTTCCCTCCATCCCAACTGTCACTGCCCTGGCCGCAGAGGGACGGAAGGAGAGGCAGGCACAGCTCCATCATGCCTTGGCCTAGAAGCAGAGCAAAAGCCCTCCCTCCATCCCATCTGCCACTGGAAAGGGAGAGGGAGAGAAAAAGCTATATCTACCGGACTTAAATCTCCTCCCAGACTGCCATCCCCTTTCCATTTTGTGTCATATTTTAATTAGACTGAAAGCCTGAGGACAGGGAAGTGTTTCTTAGGCCATTTCCACCCTACACTGTTATGGTGCTATTATTCTACTTTCAACCTCCTGTGGAATTCTGGGGTTTGTAGTTTCCTGAGGCTGGGAATCCTAGATGCCCCTCCCTAAACTGCAAACCCCAGGATTCCACAGAAGGTTGAAAGTGGAATAATAGCGCTATCACAATGTAGTGCAGAAATGACCTTATTCTTTTACTTGTACAGTAACGGCAATCTACATAAAGAAATGATGATGATGATAATAATAATGATGATAATAACAACAACAACATAATGATGATCAAAACAACTATTCTATTCAAGGGTTGCTAACTGTTAGGAGCCCCGGAGTCCCACCACCCCCTTTTCTGTAGCCGATATCCTGTTCCCAGGCCTCTTTGGAGCTGAAGTCAGTTATCCACGAGAAGCCAGAAGGAATGCAAATATCCAGACACTTCCCCTGGGCCCCCCTCTGCTCCCTGCCCGATCCCAAATCGTCTTGTTTCTCTTTTGATTTCTGTGAGAACGGAATGCAGGTTGCGGCTGTTTACAAGTCGGTGACCTGTTGCTGCGGGGATTATCAGTCGGGAGGTGGACTGGAAAACCCTAATCTCTTTCCTGTGAAAGCTGAAAGCCCAGTGCTTATCTAAATAACCCCCCAAAATCCATTTGGGCTTGTGAGTGGCTCTCCGTGATTAATGAGCCCTCCGAAGCTCAGGAGCGGGGAAAGGCAGGGAGGTCTGGTCCCGAGCTTTTGGGGGAAAGGGGGAGGAATGATACAGGCAGCAGCAGGAGAAAGCCCATTAGCCGAGGATGCTCCGGCTGGTATACCTTCCCTGAACCATGTAAAAAGAAGCAATGGGAGTGATGTTTCCACTTGTTAAGCTTCATATTTTCTCAGCATATTGCTGTTCTTATTTTCTGTAAAGTCAGTTTGGACTTACGGTGATCCTATAAATGAGAATCCATGTGATGTAGTGGTGTCTGTATGTAGCTTTGGACTACGACCCTGGAGACCAGGCTTTGAGTTCCCACTCAGCCATGGAAATCCACTGTCTCACCTTGGGCATGTCATACACTCTCAGCCCCAGAAAACCCCATGATAGGTTTGCCCTAAGGAATGACTAACGACTAACTCGGAAATGACTTGGAGGCACACAGCAACGACAATGAATAAGAAACTTCCGAGAGACCAGGTAGTCAACTGCTTTACTCAGGTCTTGCAAACTTAGGGCTGTGACTTCCTTGATTGAATGACTCCACCAATAGTCCAGTCTCTCTCTCTCTTCCTACTGGCTTCCATCTTACTGAGCGTTGTTACCTTTTCCCATGAGTCATGTCTCATGATATGCCCAACCTATAACAGCTTCAGTTTTGTCATTTTGGCTTCTAGTGAGAGTTTAGGTCTGATTTGGGCCATTTCCACACTAGACTGTTACAGAGCTATTATTCCACTTGCAACATCCTATGGAATCCTGGGGTTTGCAGTTTCGGGAGGGGCCTTCTGGCCCCTCCCAAAACTGCAAACCCCAGGATTCCATAGGATGTTGCAAGTGGAATAATAGCTCTGTAACAGTCTAGTGCGGAAATGGCCTTGGTCTTGGACCCATTCAACTATCTTTTTTTGTTCTCCAATGTATCTATAGAACTCCCCTCCAGCACCACATTTCAAATGAATTCTTCCTTGTCAGATTTCTTCACAGTCCAGCTTCGAGACTCATACAAAGAAATCAGACATACTATGGCACAGATGATTCTGACTTTGCATTACATTCTCAGCACGAGCATCCCAGAACCTCTCTCCTAGCATGGCTCCTGGCCTGCTGTAGTCCAAAAAGTTATTTTCTTTCTTTTTTTCCCCTTTTCCTTTCCTTTCCTTTCTTTTGGACTTCAGTAGGCCAGAGGCCATGTGGACAGGGAGATCTGAGAGTTGTGATCTGAAACAGTAATTTTTCAAAGGTGTAGGATGGATTTCTACAGATGTCCATACAAAAGACAGTGCTGACAATCCTGAGAATCTACACCGGGAAATGAAAGCAGCATTTGTATGGGTTGCCATCCTAGGTCCTGAGGTTTCCAAGTCAAACTCTGAGTCCTAGGGAAAGTCTCCAGAGATGTCATTAATGATTATGAATTAAGTTTGAACCCCAGTTGCTCTCTCTCTTACACACAGATAACACATGTTCCTGTTTAGAAATTAAGTGAGACAACTGAAGGGGCTGTTCCCAGATCAAAGCGAAGTGAGGGAATTATTACTTTTCATCTGCTTAAGGAGACAGGATAAGGAACACGTACTCTATCTTATTTGCTTCTAGCCAGAAGATGGATACAGAGCAGAGTGGAGGGAAACACTGGGAGGGAAGGACGAAACTAAATCAATATGCAGACTTCCTCGGAGACTCTTTGCAAGTTGTACCAACAAATCAATGTAGCCCTGCAAATTGTTGGAAGCTGCTGCTCTACTAGAATCATACAGCTGGAAGAGACCACCAGGGCCATCCAGTCCAACCCCATTCTTCCATGCAGGAATGCACAATACACAGATGTCCGTCTGACAGATGTCCATCCAGCTTCTGTTTAAAAACCTCCACCACACTCTGAGGCAAACGCATTCCACTGTCAAACTGTTCTCACCACCAGGACGTTCTTCCTAATGTTTAGGTGGAATCACTTGTCTTGTAGTTTGAATCCATTGCTCCATGTCCTAGTCTCTGGAGTAGCAGAAAACAAGCTTGCCCCATCTGCCGTATGACATCCGTTCAAATATTTAAATATGGCTATCACACCACCTCTTAACTTTCTCTTCTCCAGGTTAAATGTACCCAGCTCCCTAAGCCTCATAGGGGATGGTTTCCAGCTAAGCTGGAGATCTCTACACCACTCCTTCATTTTGCCTGGAGTTGAGCCTCCCCAAGCTAGGGATTTTAAACCCTCCTCTCCCATGAAAATTGGAAACTCAGGGCTAGGCTCTGAAATCTGGCAACCATATGGGCAACTGCAGTGGGTCTGGGGGAGCATTCCTTTGTCCCTAGAACTCTCCAGGAGTTGCATGGAGTGTCCCAAGTGCTCCCCAGAGTGTAACAAAGCTAGAGGCATCCAGAGCTTCCAGAACTCCACTTCTGTTTCTTGAAAGCAAGCTGTTGTATGTTAAAGACTGAAGAAGGCTCTTTAAGGTATTCAAAGGGTGAATTGCTACCCCTCACAGAAAGAAAGCAGTCCAGGGAAGGCTAAAGGGCCAGAGAAACGCCCTTGGGGAGGTCACATGTGGCCCTAAGAACACAATTTGCCCACACCAGTCCAAAACATCTGGAAGAAGCTGGGTCGGAGAGTGTAACAAGTTACAGAAGGAAACATGTTTGGGAAAGCCTTGTTGGTCGTGCAGCAAAATACAACAAAATCCAAAATCCACCAAACAGGGATACCTTTATTGGGCCAACCAAAATGCCCAATATACATCACGCAAGCTTTCAAACTTTCATGGGCGGCTTCATCATGCAAAGATGTTAAAAATCATACAGGAGGAGGAAAGTGACAATGTTAGAGCCACAGGCCTATATTTTGTCTCAGATGTTATTTCCAGAGGGCTATCACTGCAAGCAAAGGCAACTCCCTTTCTTGGCCATGTGGGGATGCAGGATGAAGGGCAATAAAAGACCAGTAGTAAAATTTCAATTTCATTAGCAACTGAAAAGTCATTTCTCTTGAAGCAAGCTGATCTATAAAAACTGGAAGCACTTTCTGTCCCTGTATGGGGAAAAGAAGGAACAATCGTGCCTTCTTGTGGCCGTTTCCTAAAACAGCATTGCAAAGGGAAAGCTTGAGTCCAAAACTGTTCCATACTAGCCTGTTATAGTGCTATTATTCCACTTTCAAAACCCCAGGGTTCCATAGGATGTTGAAAGTGGAATAATAGCACTATAACAGGCTAGTGCAGAAATGGCTATGCGACAATGTCACACTACACAATTACAGTATGATGATTCCACTTTAACCGTGTGCCTTCAAGTCACAGCGTCTTATCCCTTTCTTGTTTTCCTTCCATTCTCCTGCCTCAGGAACCTAAGAAGCAGTGCCTTAGAGAGTCCTTTTCTGTTTCTAGCACTTTGAGAAAAGTATTTGAGATGGGTTACGGTTACCCTCTTTTGCTTCTAAGAAGCCCCACAGTAGGATTTTCAACATTGCAACTTGGACAACCACCAAAAATATTGCATCAAATTTTGAGTCGTTCAACATGCAATCCAGATGTGTTATGGTTGCCATTGATACGCCGACATCCTCTTTGATTATTTCATAGGCTTACAGAATCTTGTGGTGTTGTGTTTTGCATAAGAGTAGGATATTTCTAACTGATACCTACTGTGAGTTACCTTATACCTCATTTGGTCCAAGCTGGAAGGATGATTAAAGTGCATTTGTTGCTGCATACCTTCAAGTTGTTTCTGGCTTATGGGGTCCCTAAGGCAAAAACTATCAAGGCGTTTTCTGGGGCTGAGAGTGTGTGACCCACACAAGATCACCCAGTGGGTTTACGGGGCAAAGCGGTGAATCGAACTCCGGTCTCCAGGTTGTAGCTCAATGCTCAAACTGCTAGACCATGCTGGCTAGTTATGCTTAAAAGGTTTTCTTTTGGTGAGCCTGTTATGGTGCTATTATTCCGCTTTCAACCTCCTGTGGAATTCTGGGGTTTGTAGTTTACTGAGGTCAAAGAGCTCTCCGGCTGAGAATTCAAAATGCACCTCCCTAAACTGCAACCCCCAGGATTCCATAGGAGGTTGAAAGTGGAATAATAGCTGTATAACAGGCTAGTGCGGAAATGGCCGGAGTGTTGCTTCCATTGGAAAGTTATTGCATACTTGCTAGAAGTAAAAGAAAACATGGGGCAACAGAAACCAAAAGTACAATAACTAAAGAGGAATCTCAACAGCGGTCATTATCAAATAGTAATTGGGAAGTTGTTACCCTGTGTACTGGGGGTCCCGGGAGGGACACCAAAATGTGCTCAACTAAAGGTGGGGAAAATTAGCTCAGAGCACTGCTTAGCGTTACGAGAGACAGGGTAACGTAGCGAGATCTTGAACCCTATGCCTACGGGGTCGGGTCGAGTCAAGGAGAACACAGAAGTTGAAATAATAAATGATGTTTGTTAAATACAAGCCAAACAGTGTAGGCGACACACTCACGCAAGATAACTAAAGAAAATAAAGGTTGGAGTGGTATAGAGGGATTTTTAGGGGAGTTGTTGGTTTGGGTGATACTTCACCTGTCCTGAAGCCCAGAAAAATAGAGAGCGAAGCTGGGGTGCGATGTGGCTCAGCACGTGGAGCCAAGGGGAGGCTCTCCATGCAAAGCGGCAGCAAGGCGGGATGAAACTTGGGAGCGATCCGAGGAAGGTCTCGGAATCAAGGGTTTTTATAAGGAGAAGTGTGACTGCAGGCTATGCCGTACTTGGGGGAAAACAATAGATTTGGAGTTGGAGACAAAGCCTCCGAAAGGTCAGAATCTGAATGATTGAGTTATCGTAGAGATTCTCAATAGAGCAGCCAGTATGCAAACGCAGAGTACTTGGGTCTTGCATAGTTTACCCATCAAGCTGCCATCGCGGGGCAGAGGCTCTTTTGTAAGTGGCGTGCATACCTAGTTAGAGGACTTGCCTAGAGGTCTCCTAAAGCAGTGAGTCAGCTATTTCTGGCCTGCCTGTATTGTAGTTTGAATACTACGGCTATTAACGGCTGAGCTTGTTTACGTGCTTGTCCGGTGGCCTCGCAAGCACGTGGAGAGGAATAGAGAAGTGCAGCCAAACTGCGATATCAAGGGATATCTTTAATATCCCCAAAGCTCGGACTAGCCAGGGCAGTAACAAGGTAATTTGGACATTGTAGAATAGATAAGCCCAGAATCACATTGGCTTTTTTAGCTGCTGCATCACGCTGCTGACTCATGTTCAGCTTGTAGTTTACTAAAGTTCCTATCTGAGTAGACCACAAGATGAACATGATGTCCTTGCAGCTGATTCCTCTAAAGGAAAAAAATGTGAACACATTCTGGTGGATCTCCCCACCCTCTACCAACACAGGAATGGCCTGTTGGGTCAGAGGCCGCATTGTTTGCCAGGTGGGTTTGGGAGGGAATTTTATTGTGTTACTGGAATGGAATTCTAACTCCTCCAGTGACCGAAGAAGGTAGTTGCAAGGGTGAACCCCCAACCTACACTATTGTAATTCAACGGAATTGTAATTATAATTGCATTATATAGAAATGGGCCAACTGAATCCTCAAATCCTTCAATCCCGGGCAAGGATTTGAGATTTGGGAATCTGAATCCCGGCGCCAAAACAGCAAATTGAACCTTTCAAATCCAACAACCTTGTTGCTTTTCAAAATTGGCACCTCTGGAGCCCTCCAAAAGCCTGAGTGGCCAGTGGGCCCCAGGGCCTGCCAAAATCACAACATAAAGCCGCATGTGTATGCCGGAGGCTGCCTGTGGTCGCTCGTGCCGTATGCTCGCCCGCTCGGGCTGCCTGTGCTCACCCACGCGGGTTGTGAGCTCGCCCACTCGGGCTGTGAGCTTGCCAGCTTGTGCTGCCTGCCCGCGTCTGCTCATGCTGCCTCCCTCTGCAAGGTAATTATTCTCTTCTTCTCTGTTCTTTTGACTTGAGACTGGAGGGTAGAGAATTGGGACAGGGCTAGAGGCTGGTGTTTTTTGTTTTTTTTTAAGCGCCTTCCTTGTTGCAGGACCTGAGACTGGAAATCAGGGACGAGAACTGAGACTGGATTAGAGGCTGTTTCTTTCTTTCTTTCTTTTTTTCAGTTCTTTCCTTGTTGCAGGACTTGAGACTTGACTGGAAGGTATAGTGTTCTTAAGATTTCAAGGACAGCTGAAAGATTCCTTTGCATAGCTCCCTTGCAAAGCTCTTTCATACATAATTCTGGGCTTTGTAGTTTTACAAGGTGTCACAGCCTTCTCTGACAAAGTGTGCTGGCGCATCATCAAACTGCAACCCCAGGATGCCATAAGGAGCTATGCAAAGAAAAGCCGGTTTTGACCTGCATTATCTCTCTGCTGTAGTATGTGTACACAGTCAGGAAAATGTGGGATTAATTCACATTTTTCTGCCTGTGTAGAAAGGACCTTCATGTCATTTTCTATCTGGGGAGATCCTGAGGCAAAACTATGATCATTGTCCTGGCCAGATTTCTTCAGAAGGAGGTTTGCCTTTGCCTAGGCTTTTGCTAAGGCTGAGAGTGTGTGTCTTGCCCAAGATTATCCTTCTTTCCCTTGCTTTTTAAACCCTTTTTTAAAAAAAAGGATTTGAAAGATTCAAGATTCGTGAGATTCGCAGAACCTTCCAGATGCAGGTTTGGGAAATTCTGGATTCGTCCCATTCCTAGTATTATATTTGTGTTATAATTTGTATTGTAACTGTATTGCAATTCAAGAGAATGCCAGTTGCTGTTTCCTTCCCAGAAAACATGTATTTGCACTTTCTTTTCTTGTGCAAACAATCCCATTGCACACAGCTTTCTGCACAAAAACCATGGGTGTATTTCTGCACAGAATAATTCCCTGAAACAATTTGCAGTGTGTGAATATAGAAACAATATTGTACAAAGATATCTATATTTTTATTCTCCTGCAACAGAAAGCAAATCCTGGAAAAGATTCAACTTTACACGTACGGATGAAACAGGCAAAGATTTACCTCCCTAGACACATCATGGGAACAGACAGCCCATGAAGGGAGCATGGCAAAAAAACCCCAAACCAAACCAAACCAAAAAAATCCACTATCAAATGCTACTGAGCTGAACTTTTCATGTTCTATACGTTGCATACTGAATTACACTTTCTTTTTGTTCTGCTCTAAGGTTCAAATGAATACATTTTTGCTCTCATTTGAGAAATCCAAGCATGGCAGCTCCCTGTAACTGTTTAAATTCCATGCACAAGGATAGTTTTACTCCCTGAGAGCAGGCATGGGGAAAATGCAGCCTGTGGGTTGCATGCCCCCCATTGCACTTTTGTGACACTTGGAGACCCTTGCCAAACCCTCAAAGTCCCGTTCGGAGTCCCCTGAGGTCACCCACATTTTGTGGTAGCAACTTTATTTTGGTGCTTGTGTGCTCTGCAGTGTGGGTGGAGATGACGGTATCCATTAATAGCCGGATGAGCTAGGAACAGAGACCTGTGTCAAAAGGGGAGACACGAGGTGTTACAACTAGGGATCATCAACCTCTGGATTCCCATGCAAATATAATTTGAATTCCAAAAGTTCTGGAATTTCTGTCAAAACAGTCTCCTGTTCCATGGGACTGTGTTTGAGCAGAACCAGAAACTTCCATTTCAAAGAAAAGAAAGGAGATAAAGACTCGGAAATTTTGCAGCTTTCTGTCAGCATCTTCACTTGCTGGATACCACTATGTCACTGTACTGTCCTTGGGCGCAAGCCTAAGCTTCATCGCTGGTTCTTCATTTCTCTCAGGATGGTAGTTATAACCCACTCCCTTTTACCTCTGCTATCCATTTTTCCTCCCTTTCTTTTCAGTTAGCCTTGTGTGATTGGTTGTGCATGTGTGACTATTTTGTGTGAGTGCATGTGCATTTTCCCCCAATAAAACACATTTAAATTGAACTACAAGTCTTCTGGCTGATCTCTTTGGCTGTGATCCCATAGAACATTAGTGGAAAGATCCTGCAATTACCCCTCCTTTTGCAATATTCTTAATTTGAGTTAATTAATTCCCCATTTTTACATTTGATCACGGGTTCTGATAAAGGACCTCACAAGATACCATGGTTTTGGAGTAACAGAATGAAACTTAGAATGGATTCATCTAGAGATATGACATTTCCAGAAATTCTGAAACCGTGTGTGTATGTGTGTGAAGACACATTTTCCTTTGGTTCTGGGGAGGGGGGGAAGGAATTAAAAAAAATACCATGTTAGCACCCTTTACAGATTGAAAGCCACTTTGATATCTAGGGAATGGAAAATGTGTTATGTGTAATTTGGCTTGGTATAAAAGTCTCATGTTTGAAACATCAAAGACACAGTTTATTCAGAAGATACTTGAATTTACTCTTTAAAGATGTTATTATGACAGATGGAACCAGAAAGTCCTGACTGTAAGGATAAGCAAGCTAATCTATCTCAATATATAGATTTATAAAATTATGGCACAGTTTTAAAAATTACAGGCATGATCTACATCTCAGTAAATATATCACTGAAAATATAAAACGCACTCTTCAAGAGAGTCAATTAGGTCGAAGTCCTTGGAAGGAGGTAAAAAGAAACTGATGGTTTTAATTATATTCAAATATATATTCAAATATATGATACTGAAGCCATCAGCTTGTTTTTGAAGAGTGTGATTTATGTTTTCAGTGATATATTTATTTGGATGTAGGTTGTTTTGTATCTTTTAAAACTGTGCAATTATTTTATAAATCTATATATTGAGATAGATTAATTTGTTTATCCTAACTTTTGTTGGTCAGGTTCCATTTTTTTCTCTTGTGGTTTACCTGAATCATAAAGAACATCTGATTATTGGATTATTGGATTATTGAACATCTGATTACTGGATTATTGTTATTATCAACAACAACAACAATAACACTGTAGCAACACATGGAAGGAAATCCCCAATGCCCCACCAGTTGCTACCCATCTCAGCATCTTAAACACATCTCAGGGGCTTAAGATGGTGAATCAAGAGGAAGGTCTTCAGCCCTCTATGAAAATGGGGCAGATTCTCCTCCAGCAGGAGGTCCAAGGGAAGACCGGTCCACAAATATGGAGCCAGATCTCATAGAATCATAGAGTTGGAAGAGACCCCAGGGGCCATCCAGTCCAACCTCCTGCCATGCAAGAACTTCCATCAAAGCATTCCCAACAGATGGCCATCCAGCCTCTGCTTAAAAATCTCCAAAGAAGGAGACTCCACCACACTCCAAGGCAGCATATTCCACTGCCGGACAGCTCCGACCATCAGAAAGTTCTTCCTGAGGTTCAGGAGGAATCTCTTTTCCTGCAGCTTGAATCCATCGCTCCTTGTCCTCATTTCTGGAGCAGCAGATGATTCACCATCTTGAAAGGCTTGCAATCTTAACAGAGCTATGTGCACTGGTAATCCCTTATCTTAAACTCCTGGATGCAATGTACCATACTGGCTGAGTTGTGAGGTACTGAGGGAGGTTAGAATGCAAAACCTTGAGTATCAGAACCAAAAGTCTGAAACAGGCCCTGGCTGCAACAGGTAGCCAGTGAAGGGATCTATGGGGAAAAAGCACAGGTGAATGTTTAGGGAGAGTTTAAAACCACCCTGATGGCTTTTATTCCGAATTAACACCTGAACTATAAGGACCTGATTTGCTTTTGCTAATTTATGAGGAGCACTGAGGAAAATAGGGCGGGAAAAACCAAGAGAAACAGAAAAAAAACTATCAACATTCGTAAAACAAAGCAAATTTGGTCTCCACTGGTCCTTCATTATAGTAAGCAGATAAATAGCACTTGTTCCCATAAAAAGAACTGAGAAAAGGAAACCAATGTCTAGGACTGCAACATTGTGAGATACTGTGCATAGTTTTACCAAAAAACTCAACTACCCACTGCATAGTTTTTAGAAATAAGGTTTTGCTGTTGTTGTTTATTGTCAAGCCAATTTTTAAATGGTTCTTTAAATGAGAGCCCACATGGTGTGGTATTTTGTGCATCGGACTATGAACCTGGAGATCAGGGTTTGATTCCCTGCTCAGCCAGGGAAGCCCATTGAAATGGCCTTGAGCACATCACACACACTCAGCCCTAGAAGAAGCCATGTGATATGCTCGCCTTAGGGTTGCCATAAGTCAGAAATCACTTGAAGGCACATAGCAACACCAGTGAATGAGAGACGTCCCAAAAGAGCCTGGGTCATCGACAGCCCTGCCTAGATCTTGCAAACTTAGGGCAGCTGTGGCTTTCTGGAGTATGGTCTCCCTCTTTTCCTACTGCTTCCCACTTTACCAGGCATCATAGGCCATTTCCGCACTTTACCCTTTTCCAGTGATGTATTTAAGTCTTTTACTCCAAGTCTCAAGTCAAGTCTCAAGTCAAGTCTCAAGTTCTTGAAGATTTTTTCAAATCAAGACTCAAGTCAAGTCTCAAGTCTGGGAGCCAACTTTATACCTCAACCTATATTAAAGAATTTCTGGACAAAGTTGCCTAAAGTCAGTTTTAACAATTTAAGCAGAATCAGCCTTCCACATTTGCGATTTTGCCATCTGCAGCTTCAGAAGTGGGCAACAGGATCCTTCTTACTCCTCATTACTGAAGCTTCAAAAGGTTTAGAAGGATCCTTCCTCCTCAACCCTGTTGCCTAACACATTCGCTGTTCTACCCTGCACTCTAGGGGAAAGTCTTTTCTTCTGCTCTTAGGGAAAGTTTTAGAAGGTTCCTCTGATATGCAGCAAAGACAAGCTGCTAAGCAGGCCTCAAGCCCCCTCAAGGCCATTGCCTAACCCGTTTGCTGTTTCCTTCCAAGAAAGGAGCCCACACCTTGGGCTTGAGACAGGACTGTCATGTGGCCAGTAGGCAAAAAGAGACAGAAGTGTACTTCAGAGTCGTAAGGTTTCTGGATGAAGGTGTTATGTTACTGGACCAAGGGCAGCAAGTCAGTCATTAAAAATATACAAGTGTCAAGTCGAGTCAGTGCATCATTTATGGTGGAGTTGACTCCGAGTCGAATTGCTGAAGCGACTTAAGCCCGACTTGAGCCCGGGTCAGTCAACTCGAGCCTATATCGCTGCCCTTTTCCCCTGTCGTCCTAGCGTCATCCTAGCAGTGCCTTTGCCAGTGTGGGAGTGTGTCCCCAATGCTCCCCTCTGCACCCCGATGGCTGCTTGCAGATGGGGACACGTGCCTTCCTTTTGCAGCCAGCCTCTTTGCCATGCTACTTTGGGAAAGGAAGCGCCTAGATTACACTTCTGCCTGTTCTGCTTGGCTGCCAGTGATGGGAATATTGTGCAATCGAGGGGCATTACCAGATTTTTTTCCAGTAATGGAATATCCTGCAATCTTGACTGGTGGGGGACGCGTTGGCAGCGGGACGGCGATGACGTTGTGCAAAAGCACGATTCACAAACCAGCAGCAATATGTCCCCATTGTGGGACAATGATGTCATGTGTAAATGGCCCTGATCTTTTCCAAGGAGTCGCATTGTCTCATATGTCCAAAGCACAACAGCCTTGGTTTAGTTAGCTTGGCTTCTAGGGAGAGTTCAGGCCTGATTTGTTCTGATACCCATTTATTTCCTTTCAGCCATCCTCAGTACCAGTAGAACTATCCTGCAACACCACGGTTTAAATCTGTTAATCTTATTCCAGTCAGATTTTTTTTACTGTCCAGCTTAACACACCCATGTGTAGAAATTGGAAATAATGTGGCATAGGTGGTTCTGACTTTGGTATTTACTAAAATAATGTGATGAGGGAGTTAATATAGGAACATCTTCTGTTTTTTTAAAAAATCATTCCAGAGGAAAAGATAGCGTAATCCTTCCTTCCTTCCTTCCTTCCTTCCTTCCTTCCTTCCTTTTGGGGCAAGGGAAATATGGATTCCTCCCCCCCGAATTCCCTCCCACCCTCACTTCTTGGTTCTTCACATCTGTAGATTCACCGTACCACAGACATGGGCCATTTCGGAACCTACACCGCGATAGTGCTATTATTCCACTGTCAACATCCTGTGGAATTCTGGGGTTTGTAGTTTCTTGAGGCCAAAGAGCTCTCTGGCTGAGAATGCTAAATTCCCCTACCTAAACTGCAAACCCCAGGCTTCGATGGGATGTTGAAAGTGGAATAATAGCACTATAACAGTGCAGTGTGGAAATGGCCATGGAAGCCACTGGTTATGATATTTCAAGCTTTAGACATGAGAATTTGGTCTTTTTTCTTTTACCAGTTCCCCAAACTCTTGTCATAGAATTAAGTTCCCTGCAAAGAGGGAAAGACTTTTATTCTGTTTAAGAAGAGATTGGAAAAGTCATCTTTTTGAACTGCAGCTGCCATAATTTTCCACTCAGATGGGCCAGTGGCTAAGAGATTTTGGGAAGCTTCGTCTAAAAAAAGAGGAAGTCTCTATAAATTATGGGAATGGGGTAAAGAGGCCAACAGGAATTAGGAAGGGGAGTTCTAAAAACTATCCGGTCTCTTTATGACTGAGGGACGACCTTTGAATGTTGAATCTGGGAACTTCTCCATCATGGCTCTCCTTTACCCTCTTTGTTAGACCTTTTCTCACTGTTTCAAGATTTTTAATCTGCTGCCAGAATTTTAGCTCACATACTCTCCATTTTCTGGTCTATGACTATAATAAACAATATCTGTCTGTCTGTCTGTCTGTCTGTCTGTCTATCTATCTATCTATCTATCTATCTATCTATCTATCTATCTATCAATCATACCCTCCAAGATGTTTAGAACTGGGGTGTGAAAAAAGCATTTTTTAAAAAAATAATTACGGCCACTTTGGAAATTGGGGATTCTGGGAGCTGTAGTCATAGGTTCATTGAGCTGGAAAAAGACCAGAAGGGCCATTGAATCCAACCCCGTTCTGCCATGCAGAAATACACAACCAAAGCACTCCTGACAGATAGCCATCCAACCTCCCACTGAAAACCCGAAAGAAGGAGACTCCACCGCACTCCCAGAAAGCAACATATTCCGCCGCTGAAGTGCTCTTACCGTTAGGAAGTTCCTCCTAATGTTTAGGTGGAATCTCTTCTTGTAGTTTGAATCTATTGCTCTATGTTCTAGTCTCTGAAGCAGCAGAAAACAAGCTTGCTCCATCCTCTACATGACATCCCTTCAACTATTTAAGCATGACTACCATGTTTAGTCCAGAAAAGTAGCATTGCCAAGTGCTGATGAATAAGGGAGATCTAGCCCCAAGCATGCCTTCCCTCTCCGGAGTGACTTCACTTTCTTCTTTTGGACTCAAGATGGCAGTGATGATACATCACAGGACAGATGGCTGCAGCACTCTCATGGCAATCCTGCTTCCTGCCCAGCTCTCCAAAAGAATTGATGCTTTTCCTTTGAACAGCTCAAACACAGTGCCCTGAGGGACTGCATGATGTGACCATGCGGCCCTCCCACCTCACCCCAACCACGCAACCATATTCCTTTGCTTGGCGTGTGCTGCCGTTTGAATGTGAAACAAGAGAAGGACTATTAAATCCAGGGCCGAGGAGAAATTGTCCACTTTCTGCTTCTGCTTAGACAGAAAAACCATATATCCATCTGGGTGGACAATACTCTATTTGGCCTTTAGGGGGCAGCAGTTCCCCATCTCTAGAGATTCAAAGAGAACTTTTCCTTGCAAAGAGGTATATTTGTCTCTTGGGGTTCAGGGAAGGATTTTGCTGGGCTGGACATTTCTGATGAAAGCAAAGCTGCTTTTTGCTCCTCCTGAGACTTCTTGTAAAAAAGACGCACAGCTTGCCTCTAGAATTTGCATGTTGTTGAGGCTTAGGGGATGTTAGGCAAAAATCCAATATCAGGGTGGGTTTGTTAATGTCCAACTATTTTGTCTTTCAAGTTTTCTCCCACTGCAGAGAAAAGTAATATTTCTGCACAGTTTTTGCACATGTTGATATGTTTCTGAAATTATCCTGTGCGGAAAGGCATGTAGTTTTTCTTCCCCCAGGAGAATTGTGCAGGTCTCTGTTTCTGGACAGCCTCATTTTTGTGTGGCATGTGTGCAAGACCACTGTTTTCTGTCCAAAACTCCACGAACTCACACCACAAAAATCTTGCACAGAAAACAGGAACCTCACACAACAAAGCCATGTGACTGTGTGTGTATGTGTGTAAGAGCACTGTTTTTGGGTCAAAATATTTTTTCTGTAAGTTTTTTTTAATGCATTTTTGTTTTTTTAGAAAACAGCAGTCTTGCACTACACAACCCTGTGGATTTTTTGGGGTGTGTGTGTGTGTGCAAGACTGCTGTTTTTCCCCCTACAAGATTTCTGCCAATGTGCTGCTTATTATTCCCTTGTGCAATGAGGAATGCCCAGTGGCAGTTTGTGCATTCCCAGGGAATCAAGGGATACACTGAAAACATTGACAAATTGTTCTGCACCATCCAAGAATGCACAAGTACATGGCTGTATTTTCATTGGTTAGTCCCGTTGAATACACTATTCACTGGTGAGGTCAACACATAGGCCAAATGGATTCAATTGCTCAATTCCAGTCAGGATGAATAATATAGACCCATATGAAATGGTTACACTTGCGGAGCTCTGTTTCCAGAACCATGAACCACACTCCTGCTGCTGTTGCTCCTGCATAAATCACCAGCGGGATTTTGGGCTTTCAGTCAGAGCTGCTGAAGAAACTGGAAGTTGAAGAAATCTTAAAAACATAGAATCATAGAGCTGGAAGAGACTGCAAGGGCCGTCCAGTCCAACTCCATTCTCCCATGCAGTAGTAAACAGTCTAAGGACTCTTGACAGATGGCCATCCAGGCTCTGTTTAAAAAATTCTGAAGAAGGAGACTGTATCACATTTTGAGGCAGCGCATTCCGCTGTTGAACTGTTCTCCTTTTCCTCTCATTTGAATTCATTGCTCCATGTCCTAGGCCCTTTTCGCACAGCATTTGCCACGCGAAAGGGCCTCTGGAGCACCGCGTGTTTGTGAGCAGCGGTCCACACAACGCACTCGCAATCGTGCGACGCTCCAGGGGCTGGCAGGCGCCGATCGGGCACTATTTCATTTCCGGCTTTGAGCCGAAAATGGTGCGTGATTGCGCATCTCTCCGGGGCTCTGCGCGCATTTACCGTGTGTGTGGGGTTCCGGAGCCTCAGAGCTCGCACCTCCTGCCCCAGTGCAGCCTGGGAAAATCCCAGGCTGTGCCGCGGAAGGAAGAGGGGGCTTTCACGCTACCTGCTCGCGAGCAGGCAGCAGCTGTGGAGCTGAAGCAACGGGGACGCGAGAGCCTCTCACAGGAGGCTGCTTGCACGATCCCCACACCCCAGCTCCGCAAAAAGGTAAGCTGCGGAAAGGGCCCTAGTCTCTGGAGCAGCAGAAAGCAAGTTTGCCTTATTTTCCATATGACACCCCTTCCAATATTTCAACATGGCCATCATGTTGCCTCTTAACCTTCCCTTCTCCAGGCTAAACATACCCAGCTCCCTAAACTGTTCCTCATAGGGCAAGGTTTCCAGGCCTTTCACTATTTTGGTTGCCTTCCTCTGGACATGTTTTAGCTTTTCAATATCCCTCTTGAATTGTGGTGCCAAGACTGGACACAGGTGAGGTCTGACAAAAGCAGAACAGAGTGGTACTATTCCTTCTCTTGATCTACATGTTATGCTCCTATTGATGCAGCCCAGAACTGCATTGGCTTGTTTAGCTGCCAGATCACACTGCAGACTCATGTTCAGTTTGGGGTCTGCTAAGGCCATTTTTGTACTACACTGTTATAGTGCTATTATTCCACTTTCAACATCCTATGAAATCCTAGGGTTTATAGTTTAGGGAGGGGCATTTAGAATTTTTAGCCAGGGAGCTCTTTGGCCTCAGGAAACCACAAACCCCAGAATTCCACAGGATGTTGAAAGTGGAATAATAGCACTATAACAGTGTAGTGCAGCAATGGCCAGGACTCCTAGTTCCCTTTCACATCTATTGTGATCAAGCCAGGTGTCACCCATCTTATATCTCTGCATTTAATTTTTTTCTGCCTAAGTGTAGTCCCTTCTCCCCATTGAAGAAATGTTAGGTACTACACTTAGGCATTAAATGTAAAATGCTTGCTATGCTAATTTATTGCTTGGACTTCTGGGGCAGCCTTATGCATGGCTAAGCTCCTGTGCAGCGCTGATTGTATCTTTGTCCAATAAGGAACATCTGTATTCAGTTCAAAATGGTGGGACCAGAGTTTCCCGTGTATTGTGTTGTCTAGAGTTGCACATGGGTGTGCATGCACAAGTTGCATGGAGGCATCCCTCATTGCACTTGCAGATGCATGTTTGGTTGCATAGCATCACAATGCACTAACAAGGCAGCCTTGTGCGACCGCTGTGTAACTGTGAGCATGAAGTTACACTCCTTGATATAGCATCCTGGCCTTGATTTCTGTTTTGTGGGTCTCTCCTATATATACTCACTGTCAACCAAAATCTCCATCTTTCCCGGCATCTTTTGCTTTGGTGCTGTGCTGCTCTTAGTTGAGCTGAACTGATATCTTTCAAGTAGGGGGAATCTATCCATTCATTAATATCAAACTCCTCTTCCTCACCTTTTGCTCTTTGGACCGAGCAAGCGAATGACCATGTTCGAGGCCTCTGCATTGGCACAACATCAGTTTCCACGCAAGCCATTCTGCAGAAGAAGCACATTAAATTAATCAGGGAAGTGGGGACGCTTCAAAACCCAAGAGGCCAGGTAGGGAAATAAATACAATCAGAAAGGATTAAGAGAATCACCCGGTGATATTGAAACAATACGCGGCTTAAGCTTGCAGGGTGAAATCAGGGGAGGAGAGATATTCGGCATTCTCCTGCTCCCGAGTGTGATAGTGGGGGCAACAAAACTGATATTAATAATTTGGTGGTATTAATAGTCTCACAACAGAACCTCTGCAATAAAGGCGGGGATTGCATTTGGTGGCTTCACTCCTTTAAGCTTAAAACGCCGCTGCAATCAGGCCAATATGGCTTTAGCTCTGAAACAAAAGCCCTGCACTCCTTCAAAATGATTTGCCCATTGGTCCACCTACTGCTGCTTATCTGGCATCAACCAAACTACTAATAGTAGTGGATTAGTGGAATCTGCAGCAAAATGTTGCAGTATTGGAGACTTCTCTTTGGGATGCTTCATTCCATTCCTCCTCCTACCTGGGACTCTGCTCCCATCACCAACAGACAGCATTCCTCGGTTCAGCATGCCTGGTCCTTACTGCTCTATTTTGAGATTATCGTCTTTGCTTTATAATTCCACAAACTTTGGGTTTTCCCTGAGTTTGCTGATACCTTCCTCTTGTGTGCGTGAGGTTCCATTTTGGCTATGCCAGCAGCAGCATCTCCTATGACTGCTGGAAATAGCAATATAATGCCTTGGTTTTGGAATGCCTTTAGTCCTCAGTGAACCTTTTTTTTTGGGGGGGGAAGGGGTCACCTTTACTTTTTTTTTAAATGTATGTTTATATTTTAGCAAACTTCAGGCTTCCCCAAACTTACTGATACCTACCTGGTTTTGTATATGTATGTGTGTGTGTAGTGTGGCTACACAAGCAACAGTACTCAACTCTGGCGGTTTAAAACAGCAATATAATGTCACACTATATGTTTGATATAATGCACTGGTTGTGAAATTTCCTCAGAGTGGTCCAAATCAGGCAGAGTGCTTTGATGTTACTGAAATTACCCAAAATTTATGAGTAGTTTTGGCTCAGGCCAAAATCAAGGATTATGGGCCCATAAACATAAAGAATCAACTTGTCTTGTTGGGGGATGATAGGAGTTTCAGCCCCACAGAAATGCAGCGGAAAAGCCAGAGTTCAGTGAGCCAACAGCAGCAGCCTTGTTCCCCGGTAAGGATACTCACACACAGAGGAGTTTCTTCCAAACAGGAGGCACTTTATCTTGCAGCAAAGTTCCGTTATGTACAAAACATGGAACAGACGGACAAAGGCTTGCGCCAGACACCGGTTTGGTCAACAGACAAATACATACTGGGGATTGCTTTCTTATATACATATTTACAACCAATCAGGTAGAGGTTTGCACACCTCCCTCTACCATCTGCACGCGACCCCCGTTTCTGATGCAACCTTGCAATTACCCACAGCTGGGGCATGATGCAACATCTTTGCAGTGGGCTGATCATTTTCCCAGGGTTCCCTGCCTGGACTCCCTGACAATCCCCTCCAAAATGGTCAGGCCACTGTGTAGGACATTTTCACAATCCATACATGTCATGCAATACATATTCCATAATACATACAGTACATACATTCAAGGGTACAATTCATCTTCCACCTTACACCCTGGTGGCAAGGCCCAGTTTACCTGCCAACTTCTCATGGCCTACTACTGGAAGTGCCTTTGTGAGCAAATCCACAGATGGACAATATTGCAAGCACAAAATCCCATCTTGGACCATTTGCCTCACATTTTGATATCATACCCTAATGTATTTAGTTCTACACTGTAAGTTTTCTGCTTCAGTCACACGGGACAACAAAATACCCTTCTCCTGACCTTTTAGGGATAAGCATAACTTTACTTCCTGACTCAGCAAGTTGGGTACTTCCTGACCCACTTTTACTGGAACCACTGCTGGAACTAGTGCTGACCTCAGTGCGAGGCTCTTCCTTGACCATAAACGCAGGTTCAGCACTAGGTGGCGGTGCTGAATTCTTTGGTGTGATGTCGAGTGAGACTTCTGGCTTCTCCTCCTCAGTACTTTCCTCAGTATTTTCTTCTTCGTCATCAGCCATCACTGCCCCTCCATCTTCAGAGCTCTCAAGTGTATCCGGGACACTGTCCTTTTCCTCATCAGACATCACTGCCCCTCCATTTTCAGGAATTTCGGGAACACTTTTCACACTTTTACCCAGGGGAATCAAAACCTCTTGGTTACAGTGCAGTCTATCCCATCCTGAATGGATTTCAAAGTTTGCACTCCTGGAATACACTATTTTGCCAGCATGGTGTAGAAATCTATATTTGTTACCTTCATATCCCACAAAGCGTAACTGTCTAGATTTCTCCTCTTCAGACTTTCTGAAACTTGGGGGAATATACACACTAGCAAATTGACCCCAAACACGTAGATGCTTCAGGTTTGGCGCTCTACCATACAATAGGTAATATGGAGTTTGCTTCACACTTGAACTCCACATCCTGTTTAAGAGGTAGTTTGCTGTCACTATTGCTTCTCCCCAAAGTCCTGCTGGGGCTTGGGCATCCTCCATCATACAGTCCTTCATTTGTTTTAACAGCCCAATTCTTCTTTCTGCAAGACCATCCTCCCCGGGAGACGCGGGGTTGGTGGTTTTATGCCTTATGCCTTTCTTACGCATCCAGGCTTGCAGGCTATTGGACAGGAATTCTCCCCCTCTGTCTGACACAAGACTAGCTACTTTATAAGGAAATTCCCTCTCAACAGCATTCACCCACTCTTGGAACTTATCTGCTGCTTGGCTTTTCTCTTTCAGCAGATAGACATAGGAGTACCTGGTGTGTCTGTCTACAATTACCAGGACATACCTATTTTGCCCTTCAGTTGGCTTGAACGGCCCAGCCAAATCTGCATATACAACTTCAAAAGGACGTTGGGTGACACACTTGCTTTTCTTGGCAATGGGGTAAGCCTTTACCTTAACCTTTTTGTATACAGAGCAATCTAGGAACTTAGGGCAATTTCTGACTTGTAACCCAGGGCATACCTTTGCCAACTCTTGCAAACTTTTGTAGCTGGCATGTCCCATCACTCTGTGGAGATAATATACACACTTTTCATGTAAAGGTTTGTTACACATAGGGTTAACATTTGCCACTTTTCCTTTGGGCAACATGTGGTACAACCCCTGCTTTTTCACCCCTTTTGCACAAAAAACACCATTTTCAGTTATTGTACATTTCGCCCCTTCAAACACCACTTTGTAACCCTCACTGGCCAGTTGGGAGACACTCAAAATACAATTCTGCAAGTTGGTAACACACAACACATTATTGAATGATTTACCAAAGCATGGCACATATGCGGTACCCATCTTCTGCACCTTGCTTGGTGCCCCATCTGCAAGGGAAATTGCTGTTATATTTGCATTTGTAACATCATTCAACAGCTTTAAATTGTTCACCATGTGGTGAGTTGCACCACTGTCTAGCAACCACACACCACTCTCAGACTGTTCTTTTGCCACAAGCACATGGCCTTCAGCCTGAGATGACACGCTCCTCTGCTTCTGGGCTGTCTTCTTCCCTCTGCTCGGCGCTGGCATTCTGCAGTCCTTCTGGAGATGGCCGACTCTCTTGCATCTGTAGCAGCGTCTGGCATAGCTGCACACTCCTTCTTCCAGGACAGATGCCTCCTCCGGAGCTGCCTCTCCCTCCAACTGCAGTCTGGAATCGAACTGCTTACTTTGGACTTCCTCCAGGATCCTCCCGGCTACCAGGTCTACAGTCAGCTCTTCCTCACGCACACCCTGCAGGCTGTACATCAAAAAGTCCCACTCCTTAGTGAGGCTTCCCAGCAGAATAAAACTTTTCTGCATTTCTGGAATATTTATCCCTCTATTGGCTACCTGTTCAAATAACTGTTTCATCAGCATGAGGTGCTCTCTTACACAGCTTCCGGGACATAACTTTGTGTTATACAGTCTTTTCTTCCATAGCATTTTGGACAAACACAAGGAAGATTGATGCACACACCTCAGAGCCTCCCAGAGCTGATATGCTGTGTCTGCAGCAGCAGCGTGAATCAACTGGGAAGGACTCAAGGTTAGCAAAATAACTGCTTTGGCCTTTTCGCCAGCAACACGGTACGCTGCTATCTCAGCAGCCGACGCACTGGCAGGCGGCTGACTCTTGCTCTCCAAAACATGCCACAGGTACTCCTTTATCAGAGACGCTTTCACATAAATTCGCCAGCTTTGATAATTTGTGTCATTGAGTCTTTCAAAACACACAAAGCTTGTTTCAGTCATTCTGCTGCCTTTGTAAAAACAAAACACAGGAACGCAGCTGGCCGGCTTCCTCCTCCAAAGTGTCCTTGAGCAGCACCGGACTAAAAGTTAACTGTCTCTCTGCCAAAACACAGACTCCTGAAGCACCGGAGAGCCAGGCAAACAGTCAAAAACAGTCCTAGTATCGAGGGGAAAACAACTACAGGTGTGCTGTGGATGCTGTGCACTCTGGGTCTGGGCCCATAACCACTGTTGGGGGATGATAGGAGTTTCAGCCCCACAGAAATGCAGCGGAAAAGCCAGAGTTCAGTGAGCCAACAGCAGCAACCTTATTCCCCAGTAAGGATACTCACACACAGAGGAGTTTCTTCCAAACAGGAGGCACTTTATCTTGCAGCAAAGTTCTGTTATGTACAGAACATGGAACAGACGGACAAAGGCTTGCGCCAGACACCGGTTTGGTCAACAGACAAATACATACTGGGGATTGCTTTCTTATATACATATTTACAACCAATCAGGTAGAGGTTTGCACACCTCCCTCTACCATCTGCACACGACCCCAGTTTCTTATGCAACCTTGCAATTACCCACAGCTGGGGCATGATGCAACATCTTTGCAGTGGGCTGATCATTTTCCCAGGGTTCCCTGCCTGGAATCCCTGACATGTCTGAAATGTTGTGCTGGAGGAGAGTTCTATGGATGCTGCTAAAAAGACAAATAAATGGGTCCTAGAGCAAACGAAAACTGAACTCTTCTTAGAAACCAAAATGACCAAGCTGAGGCTATCGTACTTTGGCCATATCATGAGATGGCATGATTCATTAGAAAAGACAATGATGCTTGGCAAGGTAGAAGGCAGAAGGAAAGGAGGACGACCGCATTGCAGCTGGATAGCTTCAATCAAGGAATTCACAGGTCTGAGTTTGCAAGACCTGAGCAGGCTGGTTGATAACAGGATGACTTGAAAGTCTCTCTTTCATAGAGTTGCCATAAGCTGAAGCCAATGTTGACGGGAGATGATTTACAGCACCAACACAAAATTATCTCTGAAGCTGATGCTCTCTGGACACAGTGCCTCAGAGGCAATCTTAGATAGCAGAGTTCATAACAGCAAAAAGCGTGTGCAGCAGAGTACAACTACAACGAAAAGACATCATTGCTCTGACCACTCTACCCACTGGTTAGTTACTCACAGACACAGAGTTTGTCATCCAAAATACCAGGAGGCTTTAATTTTCTCAGTTGCAATATGTACATCTGTATACAGGATACGCAGATCAATAGCAGATACACAGGCAGAGATACATCCAGGCAGAGATTCAAGCAAGCAGAAGTTCAAGCAGAGAGAGAGCAAGCATTCGCGCTTCCCTTTTATGCACACCTGCTTGCAGGTCATCAGTCAGGGCCATTAGCATGATGCAACCCCTTGCCATGCTTGCGGTATCATGACTCAGCCCTTACTGCATGTTCCCTAGGAAATGTGTCATCACTTGCTTAGTCATTTCCCAGGTGTTTCACATGTTCATCAAATGTATTTTCACGGGAGCAAATGTCTTTGCATTTTTTATCCAACAAATGTGACAGCAAGAAACAACACCAGCACAGACGTTTAATGGGCTGTATACATTCACCGTTAGCTGTGTTGGCCATGCAGCAAAATACGACAAAATCCAAAATCCACAGAACAATGATAATTTTATTGGCTCAACTCTAACACACAAGATACATCGTGCAAGCTTTTGGAGCTTTGTCGTTGTTGTTGTGTGCCTCGAAGTCATTTCTGACTTACGGCTTCCTTAAGGCAAACCTATTATGGGGGTTTTCTGAGGCTGAGAATGTGTGATGTGGCCGAGGTTGCACAATGGATCTCAACGGCTGAGTGGGGAATTGAACTGTCGTCTCCAGGGTTGTATTCGACCGCTGAAACCACTATACCACTGATTCTACGGACTTCTTAATCAGGTGAAGATGTTAAAAATCACACGGGAGAAGAAAACCGACATGATATAACCATAGATCTGCATTTTGGCCATTTCCACATTAGACTGTTACAGTGCTATTATTCCACTTTCAATGTCCTGTGGAATCCTGGGGTTTGCAGTTCAGCGAGAGGCGTTTAGAATTCTCAGCCAGAGAGCCCTTTGGCCTCAGAAAAATACAAACCCCAGAATTCCACAGGATGTCGAAAGTGGAATAATAGCACTGTAACAGCGTAGTGCAGAAATGGGCCTAATGGCAGTCCCAAATAGAATGTGCCCATCGATTTAACAGGATTTATTCAGTCAGCACTGGCTCGCCATTCAACAGTTGAATCAATGAGTCAACTCTAACTGGAATTCCTTATAGATTTCAGGCCCTGGAAGGCCCTCCTTCCCTTGCCCCTCCTGCTGAGACCAGATGCAGATGCTAAACAGAGTGAAAGAACACAGTCCGCTCAAGGGCTTTTTTTCAATTCCTTTTTTCTGCCATACTTCTTTGTAATCCCATCAGTACAGAAGGGCGGTTTGATATCCGTGCCAAGGATTACCCCTTCATGCCCAGCTCCCTATTGAGAAACTTTTAGTGCTCACAAAAGGGAGGAAAAAGGCAGCAACACATTCAAACAATGCTCTTTTATTTTATATTCTAATTTTGATGCTTCAGCAAAGCTGCGACGCTGCCTTTGTATCCCCTTCAATACCACGTGTCAAAGATCAATACTGCAGATGTTGACTTAGCTACGCTGCTGGTGGGAGACATTTTAATACCTTAAAGATATTACAACAAAGAGCAGATGACAATTCAGAGCAGGGGGTGGGACATGTTTTGATTTGGGTTTTAGGAAATGAATGACCATACTGCCTTTATGTCCAATTTTCTATGTGTTCATTCTTTTTTTCCCCTTCTTTTCCTTTTTGCCCCCCTCTTTCACTCTTGGAATGCATATTAAACATTGCCAGACTGTTATCCTTGACCTTTTCAGCCCACAAAGATGAAAATCCAATTCCCTCTGGGGGCCAAAACTGAAGGCAGTGCAGGCTTTGAAGAAAAGGCCATTGATGATTCTTATTTCTTTATTTATTTCAGTGTAGTCTTTTCAAGATGCCACAGGTTGGCTGCATGCCTTCGGCTGGATGCAAGTTTGCTTGTGGCTCCCTTCTCATTTGGAGCCAGTGGGTGAGATCCTATCTGATGATACCTAGAAGAAAAGTTCAGTATGAGGGATTCTCCTAGAGCTCCTAGCACCGGCACTCACCATTCACACAACACAAATATAGCACTATGATTCCACTTTAACTGCCATGGTCCTGTATGATGGCATCTTAGGAGCTGCAGTTGAGGGAGGAACATTTAGAATCCTCAGCCAGAGTGCCTGAGTGCCTCACCACATTACAAACCCATGAGATTTCCATGAGATACAACCATGGCGATTAAAGTGGAATCGTAGCACTGTAATTGGGTAGTGTGGATAGGACCCTGGTTTTCTCCCATTGCCTCTCGTGCATCTATGCCACTGTGAAGATTCATCTCTGTGGCATCATCTTGAGCTACAGTTTTTGGGGAAAATATATATGCATGTATGTGCCTTCAAGTTGCCTCTTGAGTAATGCCAACCCTATGAATTCTATAGGGTTTTCTTAGGCAAAGAATACTCAGAGGTGGTTTTGTTACTTCCTCCCTCAGAAATGTAGCCTCCAACACCTGGGTTTCTTTGGTGGTCTCCCATTCAAGTACTAACCAGGGCTGACACCGCTTAGCTTCCAAGATCAGATGAGATCTGGTGCCTTTAGGGTATCTGGGGGAAAAGGAAGGATATCAATAAAGTAAAAAGAAGATATGGCAGGACAGAACAGAGCATTATAGAACTATAGCATCAGGGCCCACATAAACACTCTAGTACCTCATCAAACTACAGATCCTATGATTTCATATGATGTTGCTATGGCAGTTAAGATGGACTAATAGCACTATAATAGTGTAGGGTGGATGGGTCTCGTGCCACTGCATAAGCCCTCTCCCCCAGAAATTCTGTGGATGATAGAGAGCAGAAGTGGAACAAGCATCTGTTAAAGGCCATTTCCCCATGGCGTCGCTGTCCCACAATGGTGACGGAATGGCAGCTGTCCACGCGTCATGGTTCTGCATGATGTCATTGCAGTCTCGCTGCCATCCCATCCCCATCTGTCACAATCACAGGATATTTGCTCAAAGGAATAAATACTCTTAGGGCCTGCAATTGTGCAACGCTCCCATCCTTCCCAGCCATGCGGCAGTGGGATGGAGGTGCTTCCTTCCCCAGCACAGCATGGGAAACAGCTTGGCTGTGCAGTGGAAGGCAGGCACGTGTTGCTTGAGCTCCCTTCTGCAGGGAGTTGTCTGGGTGTGGAGGGAGCGTTCCTATCACTCTCCCTTCCCACAAAGGTGCTGCTGGGATCATGACAGGAGGACAACGGGATCAGGTACGGTGCAGAAATGGCCTATCAGATGCCGACTGGGGATATCTTTTGCCAAAGATCTTCCAGAGATCTCAGTGGATCATGCAGCCAGTCTGTGTCTGGCCATGACAATGTTGGCAAATTCTTTCCTAGTCCTCTCACCGGTAATGGAATGGTTGTGGGGGGCATCAGAGTGACACAGTTAATCCTGAAGGATTGGGGCTTTGGTTGTTGCAGAAGGAGGAAGAGAATATCAACCTCTGCAACAGCAAAAAAAAGTACATGCATAAGTGTAAGGTATGCTAACAAGAGGCTGGCCTCTGTGTGGATTTGGAGAATCATTTTGCCAGAAAGGAAGCCAAGATGGATGGTCTTGGACTTAGACCATTTTCTCCCTGTGCAATTACAGCGTTTGGATACCACTTTAACTACCATGGTTGCATCCTATGAGATCCTGGAATTTGAAATTTGGTGAGCCTCCAGAGCTGTCTAACAGACTTGATAGCATGTAACAACAAGAATGTGGCTGGAAGTCTACTTCCTCTGTTGTTTTGCACTTTATTTTTCAGGTGGAGGTATTAGGGGACCCTGACCTGGGGTCCTTCAGTGAGCCCCAAAGTTTTCTAAGGGGCACAGATAGATGAAAAATCCTGCATGGCAATGCATCGTAGAATCATAAAACTGAAAGAGACCATAAGGGCCATTGATTCCAACCCCCATCATGACTCCTTATAACAACTCAACAATGGAGGCTGTGTGTTTGGAACCTGCATAGCATCTTTGTGAAAGCAGTCCTGGGGACTGAATAAGAAAGGAGGATCCGCACCACATACATTCAAGGAAAACATGAGCTGACAAAGACCAAGCCAGTTGAAAAGTCTCAATTAAAGATCCTGGGAATGGATGTATTATCAATTTTTTTACTACCATTATATCTAAATATGATATTTACCATTATATCTAAATACATTTTTGTACAACATTGTCCCTTGATTGCCTATTACCCACAAAAAACAAGTTTTTTTAAAAATATAACATTGTGGTCTCAGATCCTAATATATGAGTTCTCTTTGACCATGTACATGTATGTTATGTTGATATGTAGCTGTTAGGAATATATTGTAAGATCGGCCAAAGGTCAAAAATGCCTATAGCATTCAGTTACATTGGGAGCTATATTGTAAATGACATTTTCTGATGTCAATGCCTTTTAAATTGTGATTAAATGGTTGGTTGATGTAATAACATTCAATCAATTCTTTATTATTATTTTTCTCGATCTCTCTTGTGGGTTGTAGCATCTTTGCAAAAGAGCCATTCATTTGTTTGGGAGAGGCATCAGGAAGCTGGATTTTGGATCTTTCCCATGTCCTTTCTCTCTCTTCAGTGCACCTGTTGGGAAGCTCCAACCAGTGGAAGCAGTGTGATGTGGTTGTTTGAATGTTGGATCGGGACACTGGAGACCAGAGTTCAAATCCCCACACCGCCATGGAAACCCAATGAGAGGCCTTGGGCAAGTCACGCACACTTTTTCTCGTAGGCCATTTCCACCCTACACTGTTATAGTGCTGTTATTCCACTTTCAACCTCCTGTGGAATTCTGGGGTTTGCTGTTTACTGAAGCCAAAGAGCTCTCTGGCTGAGAGTTCTAAATGCCTCTCCCTAAGCTACAAACCCCAGGATTCCACAGGATGTTGAAAGTGGAATCATAGCACTATAATAGTGTCGGGTGGAAACAGCCTCAGAGGAAAGCAATGGTAAAAACCCTTCTCAGAAGAAATCTTGCCAAAAAACTGGGAGATAAGTTTGCCTTAGGGTCACCATAAGTCAGAAATGATTTGAAGGCACAGAACAACAACAATCAGTAGATCCATGATCTTGCAGACCTGGCTGTATGTGATATCCATTGTACACACACACACACACACATACGCATGCATTGGAAGTGACTCTGAGCCAGCCATAGAATCATAGAGTCGCAGAACCATAGAGTTGGAAGAGACACCAGGGGCCATCCAGTCCAACCCCCTGCCATGTAGGAACACACATCAAAGCCCTCCCAACAGATGGCCATCCAGCCTCTCCTTAAAAACCTCCAAAGAAGGAGACTCCACCACACTCCGAGGCAGCAGATTCCGCTGCTGGACAGCTCTGACCATCAGGAAGTTCTTCCTGAGGTTCAGGTGGAATCTCCTTTCCTGCAGCTTGAATCCATTGCTCTTTGTCCTAGTCTCTGGAGCAGCCGAGAACAAGTCCGCTCCCTCCTTCACATGACATCCCTTCAAATCTTTAAACATGGCTATCATGTCCCCTCTTAGCCAGTTTGAACGAAACAATGCAAGTGTTGGAGGAAACTGTACAGATGTACCTAAAGAACATAAGGTTGCTTCTTAATTTATTTTTTTACTCTTTTGCTTACAGTTTAGAGGGGGAGATTAAATTTGACTTTATTAAGAAGATTATGCATCTTATGAGTTTAATATTTAATATGTAAATACAGACTCCTTCCTTTGGCAGCTTTATTAAGAAGGGTGTCTTTGGAGAAATGCTAACCGGCTACTGAGTAATTACCTACAGAGCATCAGTCCAAGAACCTGAGCAATGAGAGGGGGGTCAGAGCAATAACTGATAGGAAAACTGTAGAAGGACACAAAAGGGGTCACCAAAGTAAGGGCCAGATTGTCAAACAGATAGTGGGATACCAAGCATGATTCCAAAGTGCAGCTGGACACATTTTGTTCAGTAGGAAGATATAATTGACAGTAGGAAGTAACATTTCCTGTAGTTGGAAGTGTGGGCTTTGACCAGGAAAAAGGTTACTTCTTACCACAAGTAGATGAGAAAAAGATACAGAAATATAGAAAATTACAAGGTCCTTAGTGTTACTTTGGCCGTTTCTGCATGACATTGTTATAGTGCTGTTACTCCACTTTCAGCATCCTATGGAATCCTGGGGTTTGCGGTCTAGGGAGGGGCATTTAGAATTCCCAGCCAGAGAGCTCTTTAGCCTCAGCGAACTACAAACCGCAGAATTCCATAGGAGGGTGAAAGTGGAATAATAACACTATAACCAGGTAGTGCAGAAATGACCTTTCTGTCTATGTGCCTTCAAATTCCTTGTTTTCTTATGGCAACCCCATAGATTTCATAGGATTTCCTTAGCAAGGGGTAGTTAGAGGTAGGGAGCCAGTGTGATGTAGGGGTGTGAGCACTGGGCTGTGACCCTGGAGACCAGCGTTCAGTTCCCCACTTGGTCATGGAGACCCATGGGGTGACCTTGGGCGTGTCCCACACTCTCAGCCCCAGAGAATTCCATGATAGGTTTGCCTTAGGGGCTGCTTAAATTGGAAATGATCTGAAGACACACCACCACAACAAGTTTGAGGTGGTTTACCATTGCTTTCCTCAGAAATATAACCTATATCACTTCTAATTCCCTAGCACCCCACTTTCCAAGTACTACTCGGGTCTGACCCTGCTCAGCTTCCAAGGTCAGGTGAGATCTGGTGCTTTCTGGGTATTTAAACAAACTTTTGATATTCATGTTGTTGTTGTGTGCCATCAAGTTGTTTGACTTCTGGTAACCCTAAGGTGAACCTATCGCAGTATTTTCTTGGCAAGATTTGTTCAAAGGGGGTTGGCCTTTGCCTTCTTTTGAGACTGTGAAAGTTTGACCTGGCAGCTACCAAGCCCAGGAAGGGTCCTTGTTGCTGATTTACTTGTGGAGAGGGAAGGGAGGGGGATGCCAGTTTAGATGATGAAGAAATACCTGGTCTTGGTTTGGCAGGAAGGATATGCTCAAAGGGGAGTGCACCCTCCTTTCTTCTTCCCTTTGGAATCTTGTTTTGGACCAGAACTTGAATAACTTAGATTTTTCTACCATATTTAGAGAGTTGAAGTCCAAAATGCAACTTTCCTGATCTCTGGTTCTCATACATTCAGCCTTTCAGAGTTCCCCCTTCTTCTTGTGTCCCTTCAAATCTGCCATCTCCTCAGTCCCTTCCTGCTTTGAGAAATATGCTCTTGCAAAGACATCTCTCACTGGTGGCTAACTTGGAGGCAGACTCCATCATTCTGGTTTTTTCTTTTCTTTTCTTTTTTCTTTGGCCACAGCATCTTTGGAAACAGTTTCTGTTCAGACCTGGAAATGCCATTTTATTTTTTTTAAAAAGAATTATTTACTTTACTCTGATCACCCAAAAAAGTCATTGCTTGTGACACTTACTGAAGATGACAAGGGTGACCGATTGACAGCTATACTACTGTGATTATGTATTGAAAACTACAGAAAAATACTCTCTGGTGCCCCCAAGTGGCCAATTCAGATATTACATCTTGGAAATTCAGAGAAACTTGCAAAAGACATTATTGTGAACTCTCTGTATCTGCTTGCATCCCATATTGTTAAGTGGTAATGTGCACGCAGATGCTTCAGTGCATGACACATGGTGACACATTGTCACCACTTACGCATGGGGCATAATGATCCACAAACTTTTGAATTTGCAGATCTGGTACCTGCTTATACGGAGGGTGTATTGTACTGAGCTTTCCCTCCTGGCTCCAGATCAATGTTACCCTGACTTCAGGGGTCCCGTGGGGGACACCTTGATTTGCTCTAAGTTATAAAGGTTGGGGAAATTAGCGGAGCACTGGCATTAGCAAAATGAGGGGCAGGGTAACTCAGCAGGATTTTTTACCCAACTTTATGGGGTCAGGCCAAGCCAAAAAGCCAGACAAACGTATCGAATAAATGGATTTTATTGAATGAAAATATTCTCACATACCAACGTACTCACTCACTCATACACACAAGCCCTATTGAGAAAGAAAAAAGGTAAAAAATGGATAGGGGATATAGCAAAGAGATTGTAGGGGTGGTGATACTACACCTATCCTGAAGTCTTTGGTCCAGGAAGTGGCGAGAAGAATGGAGCTCAGCAAAGAGACGGCTGAGGGGATCACTCAATTAACAGAGTGCCGGTCTGCTAGCATGGCAGGGAGTTCCCCAAAGAGACCCTCAAAAACTAGGACTACTTATAGGGCAGAATGTACCTCAAGGGCAGGCCCTCTCCCAAGAAGAAGACATGCTAGACAATGCAACTTGGTAGTTTGCATGACTGGTTTGTATAGATGGGCCTCACCTTTTAGGATTTTCCAAAGTCAGAGTTGCTCAACCTAGGGAAAACACACTAATCCCCTCAAGTTGGTTATTTGTGGCTGGAGACCCTTTGTCTTTGTGGATGTGTATTGCCTGATGTCTCCTTGGGCTACGTGACTGGGGATTTTTCTGGTCTTGACCTGTTTTCAGTTGTTCGACTTCTTTGCCTACGTGCCCATCTGGGCAACCTCTCCGGCATGGTGGACACATCTGATATAAAATTTATAGTTCCTGGGACAGGGTATGCCAGTGGGGTAACATCAAGACTTTGTCTTCATTCATATGACTTTGCCTCTTCTCTTTCCCTTTAGACTGAGTCAGGACCCCCACACCTCAGTGAGAAGTATCAAGCAGGCAACCTGTTGCCATTTGAGTGAAAAGGAGTACGTGACAGCCATGACAGTTACAGATAAAAGAGGAACTCCATTCCAACTCCTTATGGCAAAATGTCACTAACACCCAAATTAACCCATTGGAAAAATGAGTTATTTCCTAGCTTTGCTTTTGTTATGACTTTAGGACTTTGCGGTGGGGGGAGGAACTCTTCTGAGCCTTGCAGTTTTGCTGATTATGTTGTCTCTTCTGGCTGCAAAGCCAAGGTGTGAAGAATGATATTCATCCCGATTCCGGATCCAATCGGTTGTTGCAGAGTCTTAGAAATGCTAATCAGCTGTATTTGCTTCCACCCTTTCTGCTGAAGTCCGTCCCTTGGGACTCTCACAGGTTTGACACACAAACCCAGCCTGTGCACATATGTGTTCAGTCAGTAGCTGGCTGCTGTCGAAGATGCCAGAGCACCAGCTGCTGCTTTCTAAGCTTCCCTGCTGTGTGTTGGATGTTTTTGTCATCCATTCCACTACTTACAGCTTCAGTCCTTCTTGTACACATACTTTACCATGAATAGATGTGTGTCTGTGTATATGAACATGCAAGATTTTTTTTATAATCACCAGGAACTACAGAGGAGAGCTGGAGCATTTTAAGGCTTCCGGCCTTGCCTGAGGCAATGAATGTCATACCCTCCAACATTCTGAAGATGCAAAACAGGACTCGTTTGGCCAAGGAACATTGGGGTTTGGTCAAGATAATGGAAGTTATTTATGGGGGCGAACACACAAGCTATTAGAGGCTGTAGCAGCTTTGCTTTTGCCTGAGACTACTGGGAAAGACAAGATTCCAACCCCTTTTCTCCTCTCCCCCTCTCCTGAATTAATTGAATGCAAACAACTTTTTCACTTTGAACTCAGTTTTCAGCAATTGAAGTATGCTGAGGATGAAGGATGAAAGTGAGAGGAGGAGAGAGAAAGTTGGTTATTTTAAAAGAAGCTGAAAAAAAAAAGGGGAAAACAGCAAATTAATCAGGATGGTCTCTGCCAAATTGAGACAGTTAGAGAGCATGAAATTTGCCACGTGATTCAGGGCAGACAGACTTAATAGGGCTGAGCAGAAATGGCCAGCGTAGTATAGGGACTATGACCCTGGAGTCCAGGGTTTGATTTCTTGCTCATCCATGGAAATCCACTGGGTGACCTTGGGCAAGTTACACACTCTCAGCCCCAGAAAACCCCCTGGTAGGTTCACCTTAGGGTTGCCATAAGATGGAAATGACTTAAAGGCACACAATGACTACAACAATGTTCCATATTATTTGTAGGAAGTAAAAAGAGAGAGAGAAGAGTATTTTATCAAATATTTCTGGGGAGATTTCACTCATTGTTCCCTTCCTGTCCCAAGAAGAACTTTTCTGCTGAGTTAGTACCGAAGCTTGGGAAAGTTACTTTCTCATACCCTCCAACATTTCACAGATGAAAACCAAGACACATGACCAAACAACATCAGAGTGAGGTCAAGATGGCAAAAGTTAATAAAGAAGGACACCCAAGTTAGGAGAGGCTGCAGCAGTTTGCTCTGGCCTGCATTGACAGGGAAAAACAAGACTGCACATCCTTCTCCCCTCTCCTTTCTGCTGAGTTAATTGAGTGCAAACTACTTTTACAGTTTGCAGCAAATTGCAGTAAGCTGAGGACAAAGGGTGAAAGTGGAAGGAGGTGAGAGAAACTGGGACATTTCTAAAGCAGCTGAAAAAGTGGGATGACAGGATTAATCTGTCATGTTCCCTCGTGCCTAGGTCCAGAAGCAGAGGAAAGGCCCTCCCTCTATCCCAACAGCCATTCCTTGGCCTCAGAGGGAGAGAAGGAGAGACAGGAACAGCTCCATCATGCCAAGACCCAGAAGCAAGTGAAAGTGCCTCCCTCCATCCTAAAGGCCACTGCCCTGGCCTCAGAGGGAGAGAAGCAGAGGCAGGCACAGCTCCACCGTGGCTCGGCCCAGAAGCAGAGGAAAGGCCCTCACTCCATCCCAACTGCCACTGACATGGCCTTGGAGGGAGAGTAGAAGAGGCAGGCAAGGCTCTATCACACCCGGGCCTTGAAGTAGAGGAAAGGCCGTCCCTCCATCCCAACCGCTACTGCTGTGGCCTCAGAGGGAGAGAAGGAGAGGCAGGTTCTACTGGACTTGATCCCCTCTCCCACTGCCATCCTCTTTCCTTATGTTTTGTGTCTTTAGATTGTAAGTCTGTGATTTGTGAAATTCAGATTGTCCCTACCAAATTGGGACAGTTGGAGGGTATTCGTTTCTTGGAGCACAGCTCCCCAAATCCCATAGCCAGTCTCTGAGCAGACTGCCTCAGAGAACATTGGGCTCTCCTCTAGAGATCTTTAAACAGAGGCTGGGTGGCAGTGCTTTAGTTCATGTGAATTCCTGCATGGCAAGGGGTTGGACTAGAAGGCACTTGGCATCCTTTCCAAACTTATGACTGATGATGATGATGATGATTTTTGTATAATTTTTATTGAAAGTTTGTCTCGAAAATAACCCTCCCCCTCACACTTCCATGCTAAAATCTTCCAGTTGAAATTGCTTATTTCCATTCCATTACAGACATAGAATCATAGAAATGTAGAGTTGAAAGAGACCACACGGGCCATCCAGTCCAACCCCCTGCCATGCAGGAACACCCTCAAAGCACTCCCGACAGATGGCCATCCAGCCTCTGCTTAAAAACCTCCAAGGAAGGAGACTCCACCACACTCCCAGGCAGCATATTCCACTGCCGGACAGCCCTGACCGTCAGGAAGTTCTTCCTGAGGTTCAGGTGGAATCTCCTTTCCTGCAGCTTGAATCCATTGCTCCTTGTCCTGGTCTCCGGAGCAGCAGAAAACAAGCCCGCTCACTCCTCAACATGGCATCCCTTCAAATATTTAAACACAGCTATCATGTCCCCTCTTAACCTTCTCTTCTGCAGACTAAACATACCCAGCTCTCTAAGTCTATCTTCATAGGGCATGGCTTCCAGGCCCCTCACCATTTTGGTCGCCCTCCTCTGGACCCTCCCCCTCATACTTCCATGCTAAAATCTTCCAGTTGAAATTGCTTATTTCCATTCCATTACGGACATAATTTCCATCTTGCAGAGAGAAGAACAGTTACATTATTTCTTCTTTGATTTCTTATACATTTAAATCCTTACCCAATCCAATACTCTTTTCCATTCTTTCTCAAAGTTCTGGATAGATTTAGTCTTCAAAGAAAATGTTAACTTTTCCGTCTCTATCGTATCCAGAACTTTTAACTTCCATTCTTCTATATCAATATATTTCTTTTCTTTCCAGTGCTGCGCATATGTCAACCTTGCCGCAGTTATTAAATATAATAATATCTTCTGATGGCTTCTTATTTCCCTTTGTTGCCCTAGCACATTTAACAAATAAAGCTCCGTATTATTTTTTTTTTAATATTCCTTATTGTCATGATTGTGAAGGCAGTCTTGCAGCATATGGGCAATGAGTTATATAGTCTCAGAAGCCAGATGAGTTGCTGAATAAGGTTGCCACTGTCAAGCACTTCCAAATGATGAGGAACAGTAGAATACACCATGAAGAAGAAGAAGCAGTGGGCTAGCAGTTTGCTTCCCTTAGCAACTGTCAACAGGGGCTTCAATGGGGCAGTTGAACCAACCTCAAGTTTCAATCTGAGCTTTAAAGGAGCTATCCAAGGTGCTGAACCTATTTTTGATGATCTGATCTAGTACCATGGATAGCTCCCTTGAACACCCAGGGCAGGTTCACTATCCCAAGGAAATGGAAACCATCATCTGTCATTTCCAACAACTGGAGACTTTGCACAGCTGCCCCAAATGTAAGCCATTGAACTATCCATATAGATTCTCAATGAAACACCATTAGGCTAACTCTACCCACCCAGGTTGACTGTTAGAAACTTTTGAAGAGGGACGAGGATAAGGACATTTCCTGGTCCATTTGAAATTTGGCTTAGTCACAGAGTCTTCCTAATTTCTGGAACATTCTGATGTTTCTGGTTGTTCTTTTATCCTGAAAGAGGTCATTTGCTCTGTGACCTTGCTTCCTGATTTGTCCTTTGGTCCTAATGCAATCTTTAATCCTCACAACAGGTTTCTCCCATGGTTTCCAGTCCTCTTTGTGTGTCCCAGTTCAGACACCCATCGGTGGCTCAACCCTGACTGCCTCTGTATTGTATTCTAATACGTTCACATTTACCACCATGCCATCTTGAACATATAGGGCTTACTTGAGTTTGGAAGCTAAGCAGGGTCAGACCTGGTTCATAGATGGGTGGGAGATCAACAGGAAGAAGGCATCTCTAGGGAAAAATACTTCCTGAAAACCATTGAGAGATTCTGCCAGTTAGATTGACCACTGGGTCTAATTCAGCATAAGACACTTTGTTCCTTTATTCCTAACAGTGATCTTTCTTAGAGGCAATGTAAGTGCTTGTTATATATATAAAATAGATGTTAAACTGAATGGAGAATGCCCAGAAAAATGAATTCATATCTGTCTGTCTTCAAACTGAAAGATATACATGATGACAGCACTGCACGAGCAACTCAAAATAAATTCTGCATTGCCATATGTTTGTAGCAGTCCAATCAAGATGACATATGTCTAGTTAAAACAGATGATTATATTTTTCTCTTCTTTTTTTTTTTTTTTTAAATCTCTGTTGTTCCTTCCATGTGTTTGGGAAATGGGAGCTTCAAGACAGAGTGATGCATGGGTGTTGGTTATCATGTACTCTTAGTTCTTTATGCAATACCATATGCATGTAATACCATATCATTCATATCTTCTGCTACTTGAGCATTGACAGCTATTGATTTGCTTTTTCATTTTCATTTCAAGTGGCTGGTTTGTTATTAAGGTATGCTGCCTCTCAGAAGGCTCTGATCAAAAGGCACTAAAGAATTCAGATCTTACAAGAAATTGCAACTTTCTGAATACAGGTCTGAGGCTCTGAAACTCTGTTTTGTTTTGGGATAACTGCCTGTCTTTTTATTTTGCTTATGCTGTGATCATATCCTTCTCTTTTCTGAACTACAGTCCTCCCTCCACATTTGTGGGTTTGACCTTTGCAAGAAAGAGCAGGGGGAGCAGCCTGTGCAGAAAAGGAAGACATGTGAACCTCCTTCTCATTCCCTTGCCTTTTGGCCAGGAACACATGCCTTCCTTCTCTGTGCTGGGGCAAAAAGTAAGGGAATGGGAAGGAGTGCAGGAGTGTGTATGTGGCTGCCAAAACTGCTCCATCATTTGCAGCAACAGGAAAGTGAGCTCCAAGGGACATGGTGGCAGACGTGTGCACGTGCCCAAACTGCTCCCCCGTTTGCAAATGAGGGAGCAGTTTCAGCACCCACACACCTCCTGGGCTGCCACATTCCTGTTGCTGCCACTGCTTTTGGTGTCCCAGCAGCAGAGCTTCACAGATCCCCTTGTGAGGGCTCCATGGATCCCCAGACCCAGGTTAAAAGCCACTGGCATAGGATATCAGGCCAGAAACTGAATGAAAGAGTCTGTTCTTCAGTGAGGAGACCTGCAAATGAAAGCTCATCTATATGATACTGTTATCATGCCCTTGCCCAAGGATTCAGACTCCTTTCCCAGACAGGTCCTTTCCCAGAAACCATACCCAGAAACATGAAAAAGCAGTATTTACAGCAGCCAGTGCAGGGGGTAAAGGGAGAGCCCAGGCCTTGGGCAGCGCTTATATGGGAAGGGCTAGTTAATTAGGACACAGCTGGCCAGGATGCTGAAGCTATATAATCAGAGGCCTCAAGGACAGAAGGTTGCTGGAAACTAGTGATGCCATTGGTGGTGATGGCCGTGGTGATTCTTGCAGGCTGTAGCTGTGTGCTTTGGACCTTGGACCTCCACACTTCTCTTGGATTATTGGTTTGGCTTTTGGTCTGTTCCCTTTCTGGAGTGTTGTTGTGTTTTACTGAGAGGTTTTACTGAGAGGTTATTTGGGCCCTGATGTTGTTTTATGGAGCTGCTGTTATCTAGCTAATTAGGCAACTGAGGAACCTTGGTGGGACACGAAGCCCCGGACAACTGTACACAGTTTCACTGAAACAAAGCATGTAGATCTGCCTTTTTTGATTTTTTGGATGAATATTCCAAATGTAGAAGACCTGTACTAATAATCTACCTTGTGGGACATAATGCTTGCAGTGTTGCTTACTTCTTGTTGTTGTTGTGTGCCTTCAAGTTGTTTCTGACTTATGGTTGACAGCGAAGCCTAGGAGCCTGAGAATGATGGGACTTAGAGCAGCATAGCATAGTATAAAAGCATTAATTAACCAGGCCTTTGCAGCATTTCCCCAATGCCCTTAGAATTCCAAGCCTGCTTTGTTATTGACAAGGGTGCTTGGAAATTAGTCTATCAGCCTTGAAGACGCAACAGCTTGACCTGAGAGAAGTATAGGCACAGGGAACGGAATGTATATTATAGATAGCAAAAGAGACAGCAGTGCTAGCCTCCTGGAATACAGAGCGAGTAGGGAGTTGAACCCTGGTCTCCAGAGCTGTAGTTCAGTGCTCAAACCACTGCACCACACTGGCCCTTATTTCCACCTGAGAATAAACCTGCAACTGTGGTTGGGAACATATGATGTAGCCTGGGCAGCAAAATCTCTTGAGCCAGCTTCAGCCACCAACATGCAGAGCAGTTCACATTTTTTAAATTTAAATTTTATTATGTTCTTTCCCTAATAAAGTAGCAGAGGAGACCTCAACAGCTTAGGGAGTACCTGTATAAGGGGTGGAATGTCAACATCAAAGCATATTCTTTTACATTAGCTCCTCTCTCCGTTCAACAACAGACTTTCCTCTGAGATTAATGCAAATCTGCAAGTTAAGGCTTTTTCATTTATCTTCCAGTGCAAATCACAAAACAAAGCCCCTGACTTTGCAAGATTCAGAACTGAGGAAAAGCACGTACTAAGACAAACAGACATCTTTCACTGCTCAAGGAAGCACTGCTTCTAAATACAGAGAAGAGTAAAATTTACTTTGACTTTCATTTGCTTTTACTTTCATAAGTTTCTCAAGATTTGTATTTTAAAAGGTTGAAATGGCTTTCCTAAGGCTTACTTTCTGGCAATTCACAATTTAAGCAAGAATTTACTGGGGTTTCTTTTTTGGTTCAGTCCTTCTGTCTTTGACCTTTCTACTGCTTGAAAGTGGTTCCTGAAAACTTATCTACAACTGAATTTGGCTCTCAAACTGAAAGAAGTATGGATCCTTATGGAACTGAATGTATATGCTGTGGTTTGTTTAACTCTGATGCCTAGGTATCGAGATACTGTGAGCATTCCTGCTCCCTTAGGCTATGCTTGATCTGACTGGAGAATAGGAAACTGTGGGGAAAAGTAGCCAAACAGTGATGGTGGGGATGGATGCTGATTTCTAATGTTGGTTTCATCTTTTCAATGATAGCTGCTCACGTCAGGGATCCCATCCCACAAAAATTATAAAAGGTTTTTTTTTTGGCACATCCGGAATGATTGAAAAATCTCAGATTTTCTTCCTCTTCCTTCTGATTGTGTGTGTGTGTGTGTGTGTGTGTGTGTGTCTGTGCTTTCAAGTTGCCTGTCAACTTATAGTGTCCCCATGAATCCGTTGTAAATGGTTTGAGCATTGGACTATGATGTTGAAGGCCAGGGTTCGATTCCCCACTCAGCCATGGCAACCCACTGTGTGACCTTGAGTACATCACACACTCTCAGCCCGCAAAGAAACCATGATAGGTTTGTCTTAGGGTTACCGTAAGTCAGAAACAACTTGAACACACAAGACAACAACACAACAAGCACATCCTAAGCAATGTGCCCTCACAGAGAGGGGAAAAAAAATGACAATTACTACAATCTGTATTTCTAATTTTCCACCTCAGTTCTTTCTCTTTTGTGTTATTAGCAACAAGAAAAAAAGGCAACAAAAGCCAGTGATTCAATATGCTCAGCACTGGAAAACAATGGGAAAGATGGAGTTTTAATAAGCACTCAGGAAAGCTGTAATTAAATCTCAGGTTGTGTTCTGAAAACAAGAATCTCATTTTCGCGTGCTTCCTCAGCTTTCCGTCAACATCTGCACCATGGTTTCTTCTGGGTAATTATGAAGCTTTGGGTGAATTGATTCACAAATGCAGGTGTGGGGTGCAAAAGAGATGCTTGGTGGTGGTAGGAGTTGTGGGGTGAGGTTCCATGTAAGACACTGGTACCCCAGTTGGCCCTGATGAGATTAGACTACTTGTATGCCCAGTGAATAAAGTTTTAAGACACAGAAGGAATGCATGAAGGATCAAGGGAACCTTCTGCGAAGAAAGAGGCAACATCCTGTGGAATCCTGAGATTTACAGTTTTGGGGAGGTTGTTTAGTATCGTAGCCAGACAGTTCTAGTGTCTCGCCAAATTACAAATCTGAGGGATCTCTGGGATGTACCCGTGGCAGTTGAATCAGCATCATGTTATAATTGTGCAATGAATGATAGAATCATAGAATTGTAGAGCTGGAAGAGACCACAAGGGCCATCAAGTCCAATCCCCTATGTGTAACGTTTTATTTCTTTATTGTTGATTTGCTCCTCAGTCATGACTCTTGACTTCATTCCTGATTCCTATCTCCTGGTTTAGTTGAGACTGCTGCCTGTAGCTCAGCCCTGACTCTTGGGTGAAAGGTATGCTGGAGAAAACCATCTTGACTCCCTTTTCCTATTGTATCCCTCATGTAAGATGCTCATTCTTGTCGGGAGTTAGCATTTGCCAGGGTATTAGCCCTTTGGGGAAATTCTGTGAAAGCTAAAACTGTTAGGAACCAGCCTTCTTTTAGCAGAATAACAGAAAAAGGAGTTCCCAATCTTTGTGTGACTTCCCTGAGCTGAGACTGACTTACAAAGCAAAACAAGGCAGACAGTTCCAGGTTACAAACTTATAAAAAGTTCACTAATGAATTTTATAATCACATATGCATTGCAGAGCCTAGATCCCAACTAGCTAACAAAAAGATTAGCTAAGATAGTAGCTTCATTCTTAACTCACCATCTTCTTGGTGGAGAAGAGAAGCATGGTCGGAGGGAAGGAAGTGGAAGCAAAATGGCAAAGAGGGCAAAGACAGAGAAGCATGGTCTTTTATGTAAGGCCAATGACCCCAGGGTCTGTCCTGGGTCACATGGTCTAGTGACCCAGGTATCATAGCCATGTATTTAAATAACACAAAGAGCAAGACTGAGGCTTTAGGTGAGAACACAAAAGACTTTGACATACAAAGGAAAAAGAAACTCTAAGCTAGTTAAGCCCCACTTGCCCTAGAACAAGAAGAGGTGGGACAGAGAATGCTAGAATTTTCCAACAGTTCTCATGTCCTTCTGTCCTTTGGTCTCATCTTGTGAGCTGCTGTCTTGACCATGGAACCAATGAGGATGCTTTGCTCAACTTCACTTTCTCCATCAGTTCTCCCATTGGGCATCTACTCTCCATGGAACTGTAGCAGGAAACTCATACAGCTATATTTCTGTCATCTTTGAGACTGCAAAGCAAGTGCTAAGACTACATGGGGAGTTCAATGTATCTTTCAGTTCCTTTGGGGCCTGGTGGAAGAACAAATACAGCAACCAAAATTTCAGAGGCTGAAACAAATATTTGAGATGCTTCATCTCTTACAAGGGCTGTTGTGAAAGTCTGATTATTTAAACATGTGCTAGTCAAGAAAGAACGGTACAGGATTCTATAGGAAGACATTGGTACAGGACTGGAAGGTTTTAGTGATGGCTACTTATGTGCCACCAAAAGAGAGGTTAAAAAGAGGGCACAGATTTGCATATAGTTTGCATATGCTAATTTTAATATAGTTGTGATGGGCAAGGTACAGCCGCAAGAGGAGATGTAGTCCCCCCCCACCAAACCTGTCTTCATGTCTCTTGATGCTTCCAAAATCTTCACACCACACTTTTTCTGACCAAGCTATATCACAATGATGTTCAATAAAAGCGGTTGCCACTCTAAAACATTTTTAAAAATTTAAAACTCTAATGAATAATTTAAACTGTCTGTCTGGACACATATTAAACAGTTTAATGATAAAAAAAGAAGACCACTTAAAAGCATATACAAATAAAGATCTGGACAAAATCATTAGATTTCAAAGGATGTACTAACAAGCCATGTTTCAGCTTATCACTGACAGTACCACTGATGGTACCATCACTGTATATGTTTACCTAGCTGGATTTGGTATACTGGTGTTACCAGGCTGTACACTCCCACACTCTGATATGGTTGAATTGCTAAAATATGATTTAATCAGTAACATATACTAATTGTCTTTGGTATAAAACGTGCCCTACTATGGCTGTATGGCCAAGCTGGACAAAAAGAAAAGACTGGCTGAACATGTGCGCTGAGAATTAGGTCAGAAACCCCCTCTAGGCATAGCCAGGTCATAGTCAGGAAATCACTAGGTAACTCCAGATATAAAAGGCTCACAGCTAGCCTTAATGTCTCTGCCTTTTGGGACAATAATGACTGGGAGATTCCCACCAAACTGCTGATTGTCTCATCTCCTTTTCCTCTGACCAAACAACCCTTCCTTTATCCTAAAACCTGTCTGACAAGCACTGGGCTATCAGGCAACCATTAGCCCCTTTTCACCTAATGCTAAGACCACTGGCCTGTTCTGGACCTCATTGTCCACTCTGCAATTTCCGTTGTTTACTTGACCGGAGAGCCTTTCACACCCATACCCTCCAGGGAGAAATCACGTATAAAACCCCCCAGTTTTGGCCATCTAATTCCCAGTACACTGATTGCTAGTTCCCACACTGCCACTCTGATTCCCAACCGTGTCCTGTCCTTAGACACAAGTCTAAGATACATTGCTGCTGCTTCGCTGCTCTTCAAGACAGGTAAATATCACTCACTATTCCTTGAAATCTCGCTACCTGAAACCTTTCTTTTCTTTTCCTTTGGCTAGTCTTGTGTGATTGTGTATATCTTGTATGTGTGATTAATTCCCCTAATAAACACAATTAACTTACTTCTAGATCTCTGGCTTGTTCTTCCCTGCAGAAGTACTTGTAAACATAGGTGGAAAGATCTTGCTAGGTTAACCCCCTTTAGAAGACCACCTTGATTGTGCTAATAATTCCCCACCTTTGCACGGGGGTATTGGCATTGTGGGTGGACCCCAGAGTCACTCACATTTTGGGGTAACACAAGAAGACCTTGTCTTTCAACATCCCATCATCACTCACTCTTTTGACACTTCCAAATTAAGGATAGGTTCCATTAATTTGATAGAGGTTCTGCTCTTTCATCAGTTCTTGCCTATGGTGGCTTGCTTAGAACCACTCACTTGTGTGTGCTGCTGGCAAAGTGAACTGGGGGGAAGGTACTAAGCCAGCTGGGAGACTTTGCAAGCAGAGCATGCACAGTTGGTCCCACTTGGGCCTCCTTAAGTCCTTCATGCTTTCTACAGTACAGTACACAGGTTCTGCTTTTCAACCCATTCCTTTTTCTGACAGTGCTCAAGTCCCTAACATGTCAGATAAGTGGAGGAAGCCTGTAGATATTTTTCTCTGAGAACATTACTTTTTTTTATAAAAAAGGTCAAGTTTCTAACTCTTATACCTTAGGTGTAACTTAAAAAAAAAGCATGTGTGTGTGTGTGTGTGTGTGTGTGTGTGTGAGTGATCTCAGAAATCTGTGGTGGAGCTGTGTCAAAGGAAGATTGCCTTGTGTTCTTGTCCTTTCCTCCAACATGCAATGACAGGATGTGCCCACAACTCTTTTTAACTAGTATATTGATATTTTTCAGGCTGTAGAATTTCACCCTGGGTCTGAGTTTACTGAAGCTTTGGTTGTGTCCGTCTGTCATGGATGAGGTATATGCATGCATTGGGGTGCAGAACTGATTTGTTAAAAATTGTTCCCAGCCTCTTTGGGAAATGCAGCAGTGGGAATCTAGGCCTACTTTTAAGGTTGCCTGGATGTCATTGTTCCGCAGAAATGACCTACTTTTTGTTTTATCTGGCTCCCCTCTGTTTGCATTGGTTTATTGGTGCTCGAAGATACTGCTAAGTGAGTTGTGTTCTTGGAATATAAATGAGCCTCTGAGCTCTGCAGTCCCCTTCCCAGGCCGAGCGAGGGAGAGAGTGGAGTCTTCTCTCTCCTCCTCATCCCTTGGCAATCAGCAGGGAGACAGTGAACTTGGAGCGGAAAAAAGATCCCGCCTGCTGGTTTCTCAGGGAGCAGCTGGTGCAAATTGACACAGGAGGAGGTGCCATCTAGACATTTGGCTCAAGACTGATAGAATCTGCAGATCTAAGAGTCATTTTGCAATCAACGTGAGAGAAGGCTGTGGCTTTATGTCCTGCAAGCTTTTTTTTTTTTTTAAATTATGTGCTCCCTTTTGATAAACAGAAACATTCCACATTGCTGTTGTGTGTCTTCGAGTCATTTCCGACTTATGGCGACCCTGAGGCAACCCTAGCGGGGGATTTTCTGGGGCTGAGAGTGTGTGATGCACTCAAGGTCACCCAGTGGGTTTCCATGGCTGAGGTGGGACTCGAACTCTGGTCTCCAGGATCATAGTCCGAAGCTCAAACAACTACAACGTTCCATGTCAGCCTTTAAACATGTGTCTGCATGCCTTCAGGTGACCTGTCAACCTATAGCAATCCCATAAATTTCAAAAAGTTTTCTTAGGTGAGGAATACTCAGAGGTGGTTTTGCCAGTTCCTTCCTCTGAAGTATAATCTAGAGAACCTGGTACTAATTGGCAGTTTCCCATCCAAGTACCAACCAGGGCTAATCCTGTTTAGCTTCCAAGGTGTTTTTCTGGCCTAATTTCGTAACACATGTGTTTGGCCAGCTTTTTTCTCTGCCAGCCTGGCTATACAACCGGAGCTGGGTATGTTTTATATTTTATATCCATTTCAATGTATGCCAGTTAAACCATATCAAAGCATAGGGGTGTACGGCTGCTAACACCTTGGCCAGAAGTCACCATGAATGAAATGTGTACAAAAGGAGAAAACCATGAACTAAGTTGACCTGAGGCCAGTGTGGGGTAGCAATCTGAGTGTTAAATTAGGGTTTCAGGAGACCAGGATTCAAATCCCCACGCAGCCACGGAAATCCAATGGGTGACCATGGGCAGGTCACATTCTTTCATCCTCAGCAGAAACGAACGGCAAACTCCCTCTGCACCAATATTGTCAAGGAAACCTCGTGGCAGGTTTGCCTTAGAGTTGTCATGGTCAGAAATAATTTGAAGGCTCATAACTACAGCAATACTGATGGATTAGCCTGCCTCATCAGGTACCCTGGCATGTTGCAAAAGTAGAGATCTGTAAGTTTTGCCAGCAAAATGGAAGTCATAGGAAAAGTGGAGGGCTATTTGATGAAAAGGATCACCCTGGGCTGCAGTTTGGATGAAGCTTTCAAATGGTCTCTAGAATATTCAAAATGTTTTTGTTCACTTCTGCAAGGCCTGCGTGATCTGGTCTTTTCATTTCACATGTGCATAGTATTAGTTCTGAATTAAAAAAAAAAAATACTGAACTGCTGTTGTTTTTTGTGATGTAGGAACCAATCTGTATTCTCTCCAAGTTATTTCTGTCCCTGGTACCAAAGTTTCTGTTACAGAAGTAAAGCACGGGAGCACGTCTACAGTTGTCTCTCCACATTTGTGGGTTTGACATTCATGCATTTGATTATTTGTGAGTTTCTTCAATCCTTGACATCAAGTGCTTCTTTTCTGGGGGAACCTTCGCTCTCAGGGGTTCCAATCAGGTCATGCAGCCCTTTAAAAACCCATCTCTGGTTCTCCTCCTCCTCCTCCAGCCACTGGCTGCCCAGGTAAGGACAACTACACCCCGATTTCTCAGCATCACAAACCCTCTCCCAATGCTCCCCCTACCTACACACAAAGAAGGAGATGGGCAAGAGAGAAAAAGTATAGGGCCACCATGCTGACTCACTCCCTTCTGTTTCCTTTCCCTGACCTGGTTTGGACTCATGGTGTGCACTCTCCCCACCATGCCTCAGCCCCTTTCCCACAGATAGGCAGACTCACTTTGATATTTGTGATTTTTACACTTTTGTGGGGGCCCTGTGCCCCTAACCCTAGCGACTGTGGAGAGTGGATTTTATTTCATTCACTGGGGTAGACCTGTATGCGTTATAAAAATTAGACGCAACATTGCCCGGTCTCCCCGGTTCTGAGCCAAGCTGACAAGTTGATCAAAAACTTGGGACCTGGCTGCTTCCTTTTCCCCGGAAACCATCAGTGGCACCCATTTCCTGACGAAAACAGCTGTCCATAAAACCTTGACACCTCCACCTTTAATTTCATTTCATTCCCTGCTAAGCTGGTTTATCTCCCTCGCTCCAAAATGCAGCCGCTCAGGTCAACTTTTACTGGTAGCAATTTAGGGGAGATGCACTCCAGCTAATCCTCCACTTAACAAGGGAGATGAATACACACCGTGGAGGATTTTCAGCCTGTCTTTGCAACTAATGTATGCCTTTCAGTCAAGCCAAGGAGATCAAATTTTCTCCTCTGCGGCTGCACAGAGGTTGGAATGATTTCCCCCTTCTATAATTGCCCTGTCCAGAAATGTAACACAATATGGTCAGAAATAATCTTTTACTACCCATTCAAATCAGACCCATCAGTTCTGATATATATTTTTTAAACACCTGGGGTGGAGACAACAGTCTCCTTGGCTTCTAGCAAAACAGTTACAAAAGTCTCATCGACTGGTGTCATCTTCTGCACTGGACTAAATGAAACTTTGTTCAAGCAGAAAATAAATTGCTCGGTTCTACACACATAGAATCATAGAACTGGAAGAGACCACAAAGACCATCAAGTCCGACCCCCTGTCTGAGTAGAACATGCTGTTTCCTACAGAAAAAAATGCTGCTTATTGTGCAAAACAAGCATGTCCAAATTTTGTGCAGAGTAAGTCCTGAATTGTGAATAGTCTGGGAAACTATGTGGTTTTGTGGCAAGGGAATTTTCGAAATTGCTTCTTGCTTTCTTCATGAAGAAATTTAGCGAAGAACTACATCCCTGGTCCTTTAGGTCTATGTAAATTCCCTTACACATCATCATTGTCATCTTGTTTAGCATTAGTACAGGGTGCTTTACAAGTAAAAGAACCACAAAACATAGGTGGTTGTGGGTTTTCCAGGCTTTGAAGCTGTGTTCTATTAGTATTTTCTTCTGACGTTTCGCCTGCATCTGTGGCTGGCATCTTCTGAAGATGCCAGCTACAGATGCAGGTGAAATGTCAGAAGAAAATACTAATAGAACACAGCTTCAAAGTCTGGAAAACCCACAACCACCTATGGATTCTGGCCGTGCAAGCCTTCGATTGTACAACCACAAAAAAGCTCCCTGCCCTCAGGTTTACAATCTAATTTAGACATGATGCAAAGAAAACAGGATGGCAGTATGGGAAGGGATTAGGTCCATTAGATATTTCCTCTAATTACCTCCCTCTGAGGCTAGGGTAGAGGCAGTTGGGATGGATGGAGGACCTTTTCTCTGTTTCTAGGACTAGGCATGGTGGAGCTGTGCCTGCCTCTTCTTCTCTCCCTCTGAGGCCAGGGCAGTGGTAGACGGGATGGAGGAAGGGCCTTTCATCTGCTCCTTGTTCTAGGCATGATGTAGCCATGCCTGTCTTTCACGTATGTTTGTACTTTTTTGGCCATGGTGTAACGTCTGTATTCACTTCATGGTTGCATGAGTAAAATTCTGCAAGCATGTGTGCTGCATCTCAATTGTGTATTTTTGGATAGTGCATAACTACTCTCCAGGTATCACTTGACTCACAGCAAGCACGTTTGGGCAGCTGGTTGCCCAGTGTTGGTATTCAGCACCAGGCTGGGGGTATGTCGTAAATGCCACTTAACTATATCAGTGTAGATTCACACTATGCCAGCATGATATAGCATTTTGGCTACAGTTTAAAAGACAGAAAGGCAAACATTCCACAACAAGAATAAGAAGAGTTACAAGCATACTGTGTTTGCAAATAGGTATAATAACCTCTTTTCCCAGATCTAATAGCACTGGTGTGTGGAGACTTCTGGTTAGAAAAGCTCTGCTATTGCCTTTCTTTTTTTTTTTTTGTCTTAGCTCTTATATCGAATTTTGTTATGGCAAAACTCTGTGCTCTGTAAGTCTTCTAAGGCTGAGTATCCCTCACCCCTTGACATCTCTTGAAATTGTTATTAGTAATAATGTTCCTCTCAATCACACAGGACAAAGTTGGGATGTATTTAATCTTTGAAGCTCAGTTAGTATGCTGATGGTTTCGTACTTCATCTGGCTTATCAGTTTAGCTGGTGTTAGTTGGTGCTTTTGCTGACTAAGGGTTTTGCTAGTCCAGCATTCTTATCTCACTGTGGTGCCTGTGCATTTTGATCTTGTTCTGTGATTTTCTTTGAAATTTACGTCTGTATTAGGGTAACCAACAAGTTTTTGTTCTGTGCCCAGTAAGTCTGTCTGAATTAAACCACAAGTCTAGGTTGGCTGAACTAGGCCATAAATTACACACAGGTCAATGATGTGATAATGCAATTCTCGCCTGCATCAACATGGAGAATAGTGACCAGAAGAGAAAAGTCATAGTACCACTCTGTTCTGTTTCAGTCAGACCTCACCTGGAATACTGTGAACATTTCTGGGCACCACAGTTCAAGAAGGGTATCAGCAAGTTGGAATGTTTCCGGAAGAGGTGGCCAAGATAGCAAAAGGTCTGGAAACCATGCCTTAGGAAGACTGGCTTACAGAGCTGCGTATGTTAGCTTGGAGAAGGGAAGACTGAAAGGTAATCTGACAGTCATCTTTGAATATCTGGAGGGATGCCATGTAAAATATGGAATGAGCTTGTTGTCTTCTGCTCCAGAGACTGGGGCATGAACCAGTGTATTCAAATTACCTGAAAAGAGATTTTGCTTGAACATTAGGAAGAATTTCTGTATCAGTTGCTTGAGAGTGGAATAGATTGCTCCACTCTCTCTTTTTTGAGAGGTTTTCTAACAGAGGTTGGATGGGCATCTCTCAGGAATGCTTTGGTTCTGTGTCCCTGCATGGCAGGGAACTGGACTTGAAGTCCCTTGCAGTCCATTTCAGCTCTGTGATTCTAGGAATTACATTTTACCTTGGCATCATTTGTCTGCTTCCTGATCTAACATGTGGCCTGGGATTAACTGTAGGGCTCTTGTTTCAGATCATTTTTAAAGTCTTTTAGCTCCCTCAGCTTTCAATTCTATAGTTATGTTATTAAACCATCTGTGGCATCTCTTTAATGTTATTGCCATGTTGTTATCTATCTCTCTAGTTTCTTAATTGTACAATAACAAACATTTTCAGGGGAGTTACGTATATAAATGTTTATTCGTTAGAGAGAAGTTAAACTGAAGTCTATCATTGGTTCTTCCCAAATGAGAAATATGCAATGCTATGTTCAAGACACTGTTGTAAGGAAGAACACATTTATTGATCTTCTTTACATTTTATTCTTCAGTTATGGGAAGGCTTCTTACCCTTTTCTCCTTTGAGCTAAATGTTGTTGTTCTTGTGTGCCTTCAAGTCATCTCTGACTTATGGTGGCCCTAAGGTGAAACTATCATGCGGTTTCCTTGGCAAGATTCATTCTGAGGGAGTTTGCCGTGCCTTCCTCTGAGTCTGAAAGAGTGTGACTTTGTCAGGTTGGTTTTGCTTTCTCTGCCATGCAATGTAATGCCATGACATGTTTTGCCATGTAATGCCACGTAGTACCATCTGGGCGAAAGCTATTCCATCAGTCTGTATTTGATTATGGGGACATAGCTGGATACTTTGTTACCCTGATTTCTGGGGTCCCTCGGGGGACACCTCAATGTGCTCCATGTGATGGGGAATGGACACTAGCCAGAGCACAAGCAATAGCAATGCGAGAGGCAGGGTAACCTAGCGGGGTCTTTTACCCAGTTTTTACGGGGTCAGGCCAAGCCAAAAACCAAACAAAAATGTCCAATAAATGATTTTACTGAATGCAAGTCTCACACACCAACGCAGTCACACACACACGCACCCAAGAGCTATTGAGAAGCAAAAGAGAGGAAATTGGACAGAGGGAGTATTGAAGGGGTACAGTTGGGGTAATACTGCACCTTGTCCTGAAGTCTTGGGTCTGAGAAGGCAGCAAAGAAGTGAGGCTCAGCACGGAGAGGGCTGAGGGGATCACTCAATGGATGGAGAAACGGTCTGCTGGGATGACTGGGACTGATCCAAAGAACTGCTCAAAAACTGGGACTATTTGTAGGGGGAAAAGTACCTGGAGGACTAATCCTTTCCCGGGGAGAACAATGCGTGTTGGAGTGATAACAAAGCTCCACCATGGTAATTTCCTTTGTGTGATGGAATTGCAAGGTGTTGCCAAAGTCTCAGGATCTTTGGCTGTGTTAGTTTGTGGTGCGACTTCATGTAAACGGTCCTCGCCTGATGGAATATTTGCTCAACTTGGGGCAGACGCTCTAATCCCCTCAAGTCGGTGTCTCGGGGCTGAGGACCCTTTGTTTATTGCAGGTTTACACATCTTGAGGTCTCCTGGGGCTACGTGACTGGGGATTTTACTGGCCTGACCTGGTTTTTCAGTCTTTCAACCGCGCCTGCCTACGTGCCCTTTCGGGGGACCTCTCTGGCACATGGAGCTATATTTTAACATTAAAATTGTAGACCCCGGGATAGGGTTTCTCCCTCGAAGTAACAGCTTCTCCAATCCACACCCCACTCTCCACCAGCCATGGAATAGCTGTTTAGGGGCTGATTGGAGCAAAACCATGAGTTCTAAGAGCAGTGAGTGTGAGCTTGTAGTGATGCTCTGTCTAAGGAACTCTCATGTTATGTTGGAACATGGCTTAAGAGTGAGAAGCATACTGTTGAACCACCTGAACTACTGTACTATGGTGGTTTGAGTTCTGTATTATCATGCCCCAGTCCCAGGATTCAGGTGCAAGTACAGCAGTGGCATAGCTGTGGGGCGGCAGTCCCCCCTGGGCAGTACTTTTTTGGGGGCGCCACGGCAGGAGTGACTGCCCTGGCCATAGTGGGGTGGAGAGAGGGGGAGGATAGAAATGGGGGGCAGAGGAGAGGTGGCAGAGGCTGGCCCAGGTCTCCCCCTGCTGTTGGCATGGCAACGTTGTGGGTCTCGGAGTGGGGAGGTAAGCTTGCTGCTGCTGCTGCATCCTTCTGCCTTGCTTGTAGGTTTTCTCTTTTAATGTTTCACATAGTTGGCTAACAACTTGTTGTAAATTTTGTCTGTGGCTACTGATAAAGACTGTAATTGGAGAGCTGTGAACACTGGCTGGTTGCTGGCATAGGACATGGACTAGGACTCTAGAAGACCAAGTTCAGCTATGAAAACTCACTGGGTAACCACTGGCCAAGGCCCAGTCCCTCAGCTCCAGAGGAAGGCAAAGGCAAACGCCCTCTGAAGAAATCTTGTCAAGAAAACTCCATGATGAATTCACCATAGGGTTACCACAAGCCAGAGACAACTGGAAGGCATGCAACAATCACAAATGCATTTGAAACCCTGTCTGGGAGGAAGGAAGCAGGTGGAGGAGGAGATAATGGGGAAAAATCAAGACGTATACATCAGGGGAGGATGTCAAAGAGGTTCTTCTTTGTTGTGGCGCCCTCATTATGGAACGCTCCCTTGGAGACCGGATTGGCACCAACTTTGCTGTCATTTCCAGTGTCAAGTGAAAGCCATGATCGTTCATTAAAGCTTTTGGGGACCAACTGCTTCTACACAAACCTTCATGTCTACTTGATCTGAAATCATTTAAAGCTATTTCAGCTGGGTTTAATCTGCTTTTTAAGCATGCTAAATATTCCAAGACACCAGATCCTGTCTGATCTTGGAAGCTAAGGAGGGTCAGTCCTGGTTAGTACTTGGATGGCAGACCGCCAATGAATACCAGGTATGGTAAGCTGTATTTCAGAGGAAGAAACTGGTAAAACCACCACTGAGTATTTTTTGTTGGAGAAAACCCTATGAAATTGATGGGGTCACTAAAAGTTGACCTGTGACTTGAAGCCACATAAACGCAAATTGCACAAATTGTTTAAAGTGAGTAGTAGTAATAATAACAATAAGCTTCAAACAATATGTGTGTATGTGCTCTCAAGTCATCTGTCTGCTGCTGCTGCTGCTAATAATAATAATAATATTGTTACCTGCCCCTCCCTATGGATGAAGGCAGAGCACTACAACTTTTAAAAATACAATAGTTAAAGACACCTAACATCAATTTAAAAGAACATATATGACCAATATGTAATAATAATTATATTTTAGCCTTTGGGGATTATTTTTTTGCTATTTTTTCCCACTGTTTTAAATTTGTTGGACTGGTTTCATTGCATGCCACTGTGAGATCTCTGCATTGAGGCAGGGAGATATAAATGTTCCAACAAATAAAACTAGCTAAATAAGAAAAGCAGCAGGCAATTCCATTTCCCCCTGCTACTTCTTGACTGCGAATCACACCTGGGATCATTTGGGAGTCATCTTTGCTCCCCCAGTCTTAAAGGGTAGTTCTAGCTTCGAGGCTGAAAATGCAAAGGAGGGACTCTGTTTTCCCATTCGCCTCCAGCTGCTGCAGAGACTCTGCAAGACTCTGCGAACAACTCCTGCAGGATGTGGGTGGAATGCAGAATTTCAGGCCGGCCGGAGCATCAGCCATGCAGATTAGTATATGCGGTAGTCATGGAGTTGAGGGCGGTGCAAGTGTGTGTGTATAACAAACTGGTCAACAGAGAGGTTGGAGGGAAGACTGCAGAAACTCAGATGTTTTGCACCAAGAATAAGCATTAAAAAGTCAGCTCAGAGATCTTGAGAGCTATTATGCTTCTATTATTATTAGCCACTATTCTACATCAGCTACTTAGTAGATCTACTCCTTTGTAACACTATTCCTGTGATCGTAACTTCCCTCCCAGACTACTTAACCAGGCACTAGCTGCCTGTGAAAAAGGGGATCTATTTTGCCTGTGATCAGAATAGGAGTGAATGAAGTTTGGGGCAGGTTCAGGCCAGGAGAGGTTAATCAGTACTTAACTAAGCAGCTGGTGCAGAATACTGGCAATTGTTATTGCTGTTGTTGGCTGGCATTCTGTATTATAGTTGTAGATCTACAACCTGGTGGGTTACAGGGTTAAATAGCAGCTTTCAGAAAAGGAGAAGGAAGTTGCTGTAGCTCAGTGGTGGTGCCCATGTTTTACATACAAACAATCCCAGTCGGAGCCTTGTAAAACTTGGAGAGTAACTTTTAACAAGTAAATTCTTTATGTAATACATTACATAGTTCTTCTTTGCAATTTTTTTTGGGAGGTGTGTTACTGCCCTGGCTAGTCCGAGCTTTGGGGATATTAAAAGATATCCTTTTGATATCACAATTGGGCTGCACTTCTCTATTCCCTTCCACGTGCTTGCGAGGCCACCAGACAAGCACACAAACAAGCTCGGCTGCTAATCGCCATAATATTCCTAATACAATACAGGCAGGCCAGAAAATAGCTGACTCACTGCTTTAGGAGACCTCCAGGCAAGTGCTCTAATTAGGTATGCACGCCACTTACAAAAGAGCCTCTGCCCCGCGATGGCAGTTTGATGGGTAAACTGTACAATACCCAAGTACTCTGCGTTTGCATACTGGCTACTCTATTGAGAACCTCTGCGATAACTCAATCATTCAGATTCTGGCCTTTCGGAGGCTTTGTCTCCAACTCCATATCTATTGTTTTCCCCCAAGTACGGCATAGCCCGCAGTCACAATTCTCCTTATAAAAACCCTTGATTCCGAGACCTTCCTCGGATCGCTCCCGAGTTTCATCCCACCTTGCTGCCACTTTGCTTGGCGAGCCTCCCCTCAGCTCCACGTGCTGAGCTACATCGCACCCCAGCTTCGCTCTCTATTTTTCCGGGCTTCAGGACAGGTGAAGTATCACCCAAACCAGCAACTCCTCTAAAAATCCCTCTATACCACTCCAAATTTTATTTCCTTTAGTTAGCTTGTGTGAATGTACCACATGCACTGTTTGCCTGTATTTAATAAAATATCATTTATTGTTTCAACTTCTGTGTGCTCCTTGACTCGACCCGACCCTGTAGACATAGGGTTCAAGATCTCGCTACGTTACCCTGCCTCTCGTAACACTAAGCAGTGCTCTGAGCTGATTTTCCCCACCTTTAGTTGAGCACATTTTGGTGTCCCTCCGGGGACCCCTGGTACACAGGGTAACAGGTGGTAGTGCCTTGCATGTGCTCAGCCCCCAGAAAACCCAATGATAGGTTCACCTTAGGGTCACCATAAGTTGGAAACAACTTGAAGGCACACAAAAACAACTTTTTATGATTACCTGTACAAGGTGCTGAACCTGTTTGTTCAGTGCTTTGGACAGCTCTATTAAAACCTGCAACAAAACTCAGAGTGAATTGACCACACTGTTGGCGTGAAAGCCACTGATCTGTCGGGAGGAAGAGGAGGGGAAGGGAAAACATAGGGAACTTTGCAAATTTGCAAAGGGGAGTTTAGAGCCAAGCAGAAAACTTCTACTGCAAAGGTGGATACCATGCAACCCTTCAGGTGTGGTTGGACAGCAACTCCCAGCAGTCCTAGCCAGTATAGTTCATGTTAGGGGTTCAGGAAACTAGATGGTTCTTGCTGCTTCTCTGCTGGTACAAAGAGGAGAAAGATAGAGAAAGGAATGTGGAAGATGTGGAGATCTTGGGAGAGATGAGCAGATTAGAACTGGAAGGCACAGGTAAAAAAGAAAGACTGATCAAAGATGGTTTCTAACATATTGCTTGAATAAGAACCTCTGCATTTGTTGATTAGTTTAACCAGTGGTTTGTGTGCACACGTGCGTGCATTGTGTGTGCATCTTCAAGTCACCTGTTGACTTACAAAGACCCCATGAATTTTGTGAGGTTTTCTTAAGCAAAGAATGCTCAGAGATAGGTTTGCCCATTTCTCCCTCTGAAATATAGCCTTCAGCACTTGGTATTCATGGGTGGTTTCCCATCCAAGTACTAACCAGAGATGGACCCTGCTTAGCTTCCAAGGTCAGACAGGACCTGGTGCCTTTAGAGTATTTAAGACCCAGTATTGTACAACACTCACATTCTGTATGCATGGACATAACCATCCCACCCCCTCGAAAACCCCAGCTCAATGTAGGCTGGAGGATACAGAGGCAGGAATACATAGCTACCACCCTTGCAGATCAGCTCATTTCCTTCTAAACCTCCTTTACCTTTACCGTTGTGCTCTCAAATAGTTTGAAGACACCAGCCCATTCCATGTCTGTTGTGCAGAAACTTTCTTGTTCTGATGACCCTAATGGTCTCATTAGTTTTAATTAGCTTGGCCACTGGATTTAGAGGTGAGATATTCTGGCCATAGCTGGAGACCTAGGATGTGTAAACAGAGACTAATTACTGCCATTAAAGTTATTGCCCAAGGCTGCTGTTTGAGAGAGATGCTGAGAACCTTAGATTCAAACACTCTGGCCATTTCTGGCATGCATCATCAGTTCACATTTAGGTGGAAAACTTCAGCTTGGGAGTTCAGTGGGTAGACGGTATATGAATGGACAACTAGTTTAGATTATAAGCATGTTGGATACCTCTTGGGCATGTTTCACTGGGAGGTAATTAGAGTTTGTACTAGAAATGATAATGCAGAAGTTTCTTAGGTAGGCTTGGATCTGCGTTGATAAGACCTGTGAGCTTTACAAAAGATCTGGTCTGGATGGAAAAGAACAGATCAATACATTTTAAAAAAAACCACAGATTGGCGCAGTTGCTTGCAATTTGTGTTTGGATGCTTCTTGGAGTACTATAAGGAAAGGGTGGGTCATGTGGACACCTCTCTAGTTGTTTTGGGACTGCAAGTCCCAGCATACCTCACTGCTGGCAATGCTGACACAGTTACTTGCAGGTTTTTTTTTTTATGCTCCTTCCAGTATTATAGGCAAAAAGTGGGCTAAATACACACCTCTCCAGCTGCAAATCCCAGCATTCCTCATTGCTGGCAATGCTGGCTTAGGCGGAACTCCAGCAACACTGCCAATGGTCCAATTCCTTATATACGAACTGCCATGATGTGGGGCAGGACTTTATAATGTTTAACACTACACCAGTGGTTCTAGCCCAAGAACCTCCTGGACAATATGTTCAGGTGTACTTCTCCAAGTTCTTGGATAGGTCTTAAGTTCTTGGACTGCCCTAGAACCTCTGGACCTTTGGGATTGAACTTGGGACCTTGGGTATACATGCAAGACATTTAACTTATGAACCTTTGCCCTGAGCAAATCTCATTTTGGTGAAAGGGCTTGGCTCCAGGGTATTAGAAGCGCCTTTATCTCCTTATATGAGTTGGTTCAAGATCTAAGATGTTCAGGACAGGCTCTTTTCTCTGTCATACAACCTTCCCAGGCACATTTGGTGGGAACACAGGAGAGGGCCTTCTTGGTGGTTGCTCCCAGATTGTGCAACTCCCTTCATCAGGAAGCTAGGATGTCTCCCTCTTTGCTTCACATCTGCTGCCCAGGGAAAATTTTCCTATTCTACTAGGCTTTTAGGAATTGACTGCAATGGTTTTTTTTTTAAAGTTCTTTTTATTGTAAAAACAAAAGAAAAGAAGAAAAAATATCTATATACATATGTAAGGAACTTCAAACAAAAGATATGTCTTGTAGATTTTTAATAGTCTGTTTTTCAATGAATTTTAAATAGTTTTAACTTTACAAAAAGTTTAATTGTATGTCTCTGTGAACTCACATGAAAACATGGATGTTTTTGTATATGTTTAACCTGCACAGACTTTAGTAATTTGTAAGCCAAGTTCCAGTGTTGGGGAAAAGGCAGGGAATGAATGAACGATAAATTAAATAAAATAAACTGGTGCAAACTATTACTACTTCTACTAATGCCACTGCTCCCATTATATATCTATGTATGTATAAATTTACACACACACACACACACACACACAATATTTATATTTATTTATTTCATACTATATAATATGTAATATATTTAAATTTATACCAAGTCAGATACAGCTGACATCATAAAAAAGTCAAAAACCTTGGAGACTAGAGTTTGATTCACCACTCCGCCATGAAAACCCATGGGGGGACCGTCGGCGTGTCACGCACTTTCAACCCCAGAAAACCCTGTGATAGATTCACCTTGCAGTTACCATAAGTCAGAGACAACCTGAAGGCACACAACCGTAATTCCACATGTGGTAGAATAAACGCAAGTTTACCTTTTTACCTTAGGGTTTTCTCTTGTTTTCTACCCCAAGGTCATATCGCTCTGGCTGAGCTTTGTTCTGCTTGACATAGACACCAAATATTCCTATAGGCTGATGATATGAAAATCCAGTAGCAAGTTCAGCAAAACCAACAAGGGCACACTAAGGCAACTAAAGCTGCCTTTGTCCCATAGCCAGGTCATAGTTCATATGGGAGAATGCTAATCTGATCAGGCCTTCTGACTATGGCCATTTCTGCACTACACTCTTATAGCACAATCATTTCCACACTACACTCTTATAGTGTGATTATTCCACTTTCAACATCCTATGGAATCCTGGGGTTTGCAGTTTAGGGAGGGGCCAGCCGGAATAATCACACTATAAGAGTGTAGTGTGGAAATGGCCTATGTGAGCTCTTCCTAACAGTGGCGGCTTTCGTATCTGCAAGAGAGGTTACTTCTTCTAGGTTTTTGGAATAATCCAAGGTGCTGAATCTATTCCAAGGATAGGTACTGAATCCTATCTCCCAAAGAGGTCCAGCAACATGGATACCTCCTTCAAAGTTCAGACTAAACCCAGAGCAGATTCACAATACCATTGACATACAAGATGTCAGCCACCACCACACCATCACATATTTCTAGTTGGCGCAAAACTCAGCAGTCCGTGACTAATAAATGGGAGGAGGAAAATTCTGATCAGAAAATTCTCGCTCTTCTACAGAAAATGAATTTTTTAATTGACTTTCACAAGGATCATCCCCGAGGCCAATGTCTGCCTTTAAAAAAATTAATAAAAAAGGGGTTAAATTAATTTAATAAAATAAAGGGCAATTATTAATTAAGACTCGGGAACTCATTGCTCTGATGAAAGGTACTGGATTGTCTTTGCACATATTGTCAGCTCATAAAAGAGGATGTCTCAGTATGTTAAATCCTTGCAGAATGTCTGTTTGAATAATTCAGTTCTCAGCTCCCTGAAGAGCTGGAGAGAACGGCTTTGTTTTGTGAATTGCCACCTTGTAGATCCTATTAAAATAAAATCACGTACTCTGCCTAGGGTTGCCAACTAACCAGCGATAAAACACACACACCATTTACCAGGATGATCTTGTATCTTTAACAGCAACTTGACTTGCTGTTGCAAAGAATGAATTAGTGAAAGTTTTTACACTATTTGAATGCCGTTTTTGCACTTGGGGAAATGGGATGGAATTTTCACCATATCTTCTGTGCAAAAAATACCTGTTGAGATCCTATTTGCTGGTGCATAGTGTAAAATTATGCACTTTAGCTGGACCAGTACAGTATACGGGTAGCAATATTAGGTTGTACAGTTGTGCAACCAGTTATGATACAAGTGGTTCAGCCACAGACACCTCCCTTGCATGAGAATGACTCCAATTCCTTGCCCACTACTAGGAACTGGCTGTATGGAACTTCTTAGATTGTGCTGCTATGCTTGCACAAGAGTTTGCGCTGGTGTCACAGGACCTGAGCAACCCTGACTAAGAAGCTACCCTTGTGCAACCTCTGAGAAACTACAATCACTTGTACAACTGCGTTTACCCCAGTGTAACACCATAATGAGATGCTGGCCAGTGCTTTTAGCACAATACACAAGCCTGGCTCCTGTTATCCATTTTAATGAAAGTGGACCCCCCTTGAATCAATATGATTTGCCTACATGTTGACGTCATTCAACAGTTGATATAGGAGGTGTATTCTGGTTGGGACTGGCCACCAACAAGAAACAGGCCATAATGTGTTTGCCCACATGTCAGAGGACAGTTGTCTGGACTTGTGGAGATACCCCTTCCTATTGAGAATGAGAAGAGCAGTGAACATTTGCTGCTGGTGGGGCAATTCCAAGAAATGCAGTCAGAAAAGTAACTATGCCAAACACTTCCACAGTGAACAAGTCAGACTCAGTGACTCAATGAGGCCTTCTTCTTTGGAGTCTTTAAGCAGAGGTTAGATAGACATGATTCAGGAATGCTTCAGTTATATGTTCCTATATGGCAGAGGGTTGGACTAGGTAGCCCTCACAGCCCTTTCCAACTCTAAGATTTCATGATTTTTTCAATCTATGTCAGTGCGCAGGAACAGGTAACCACAGAGGATCTGTGGGCTAAACCTCACCAACTCCAACCCCTGAGAACGTCATGTACTACACTTGTTATTTAAGAGAAACCAGGCATAGCTGTTACCACACTATACCCTCCTTCTCCATAATATGGTTTGATTGACAAAACATATATTTAATTGGCATAAGGTATAAAATTATATCCTGCTATGACTGGGAGCTGTCTGACAGCGAGGAAACTGGCTGCATATGTGTGTTGTAAAACTAGGTCAGGAGGAGATCTCAACACATGGCTAGGTCATAGCCAGGGAAACTCCCAGAAAATGGACTTACAAATGTCCCTCAACAACTCGATCTTTAAGAAACAATGGCACCAAAACTACTTCCACAGAAGGACTGATTGCCTTTGACCTTCTCCCTTTGTCCAGCAAAAATTTTCCTTTGTCCTCTCACTTGTCCAGCAATTAAAGAGCTATCATGATTCCCATCAGTCCCTTTGTCACTTAATGCTAAGGTGATTAGCTCATTCTGGACTCCATTGTAGACTCTGCCAGAGAGTTATTAACATCTTTCCCTTCAGGGCAGAAAAAGAGTATTTAAAACCCGGCTTTTTGCCAGATAACTTGTAGTACTTTTGGTGTACTGACTGTCACTCTGTTGATCCTATTTACAATTTGTACTACCCTTGGACTTCTAGTCTAAGCCACAATCACTCCTTCATTTCTCTCTGGATTGGTAAATATCACACACTTTGTCCTAAACTCTTGCTGTCCAAACCATTCCTCCCTTTTCCTTCAGTTAGCCTTGTGTGATTGTGAGATTGTTTGGATCTTGTGTGCGTGATTGCAATTCCCCCAATAAAACAAACAAGCTTAGCTTTTGGATCTCCAGCAGGGTTTTCCCGACATTAATACTGGTAGACATAGGTGTAAAAGACCTTGCAGGGCCTCCCCTTTGAGCTAATATTCCCCACTGCTTCATGGAGGAACTGGCATTGTGAGTGGACCCCTGAGTCACCCACATTTTGGGGTAACATAACCAGAAGGTTGATTCAATTTTTCTGAATTATTTTTTTCTTTGGTCCAAAGTAAAGTATGTACAGGGTGTGAACCTTGGCCAAAATATGACATCCTGCTTGCACTGTAGAAATCTACATTCCTGTAATTCTATGATGGTTGTGCTACACCACCCTTCTGCTGAATAGCTATATTGTACCACTGATGGCATGTCTGTTTATTATCCTGTTGCACAAGGGGGATCTGAGGCAGCCACAGCTCCATCATGCCTAAGCCCAGAAGCAAATGAAAGGCCCTCCCTCAATCCCAAATGCCCCTGCCCTGGTCTCAGAGGGAGAGAAGAAGCAGGCACAGATCCATCATGCCTAGGCCCAGGAGCAGATGAAAGTCCATTCTTCGATCCCAACTGCCCCTGCCCTGGCTCAGTGTGAGAGAAGAAGAGGCAGACACAGCTCCATCATATCTAGTCCCAGGAGCAGATGAAAGGCCTTCCCTCCATCCCAGCTGCCACTGCCCTGGCCTCAGAGGGACAGAAGAGGAAGCAGGCAGAGCTCCATCATGCCTAGGCCCAGAAGCAGAAGAAAGGCTCTCCTTCCATCTCAGCTGCCACTGCCCTGGCCTCAGAGGGAGAGAAGAAGAGGCAGGCACAACTGCATCATCAGCCCAGGCCCAGAAGCAGAAGAAAGGTCCTCCTTCCATCCCAACTGCCACTGCCTTGGCCTCAGAGGGAGAGAAGAACCAGCAGTATCTGCTGGACTTGATTCCCTCTCCACCACAGTGCCATCTCCTTTTCCTTGTGCAGTATGTCTTAATTAGACTGTAAGCCTCAGGGGAGACAACCGTTTTGTTATTCTTTTACTTGTAAATGCCATGTGCAGTAATGGCATTATATAAATCAATCAATCAATCAGTGGAATACACAGTGGCTGTTTCTGCATTCCCAAGAAATTAAGCAGCACAGCAAAGGTAGTGACAAATAGAATGCACAACTGCTTAGTTGGGATCCTCTTGCATATCACATTAAAAATGTTCTGAAGCATGAATAACATGCACATTAATCTAGGATTCAGTAGCACTACTTCAAGTTGGGACTAAGAATAAGATTTAGATCCCTCTGAAGTAGTTACTTTTGTGGAACTTACACAAAAAAGAAACAATTTTTTTTTTGTTGCACAGTGGCCAAAAAAGCACAGCTGCCTGTGCAAGACCTATATAAGGTCATGATACCAGGATTCCAGGCCTTGGTTTAACCTGTAAAACCCTATATGAGTCAGGTCCACGTTCGCTGAAGGACCATATTCTCATGTAAGAATCTGCCAAGATTTTGACATCTTTTGGGGAGATTTTTCTGTCTTTCCCACAACCCTTTCAGATATATCTGGTGGGAACACAGGAGAAGACCTTCTCAGTGACTGCTGAGCTCCAGGCTCCAAGGCTTGGCAATTCCCTTTCCAGAAAAGTTAAGACTGACACCCTCCTTGCTATTTTATTTCAGCCAGGGCTTGCAGAAAATGCTGGATTGCCCGTCATCATGCCTTAAGACACTGGAGGCTTCTGGAGATGTAATTATCTGGGATTTTTTGTTCAGCTTAAAAATGATTGTTGGGAATTTGAGCACTGAGGAAGGCCTGGGGGCCACATAGACAGCTTTTGAGGACCACATGTGGCTCATAAGCTTGAAGACTTTCACCCTTGTCATAGAACCTTTCATTTCTCTCTGCTTAAAAGCAGACTTTGAAGAAATGTCACTAAAACTGTGCAGGAGTTTGCTTCTCTTCTTTTCCCTTCATTTCTCAATGTGGACCGTGGAGGTCCCCAACTTTATCTCTCAATGTGATCAAATGCGGCAAAATCGCCTCTGCCAGCTACTGCATGCGAATTGCTGCATACAAACAGACTCTGACTCGACAATGACTGCTCAGCTGAAGTAGGACGATTCCCCAGATTAATCAATATACAAAGTGTTGCAGTGGTTCTGATCTCCATCAAAGCTCTGCTCCGTCACAAAGCTGGGAGAGATCAAAACCCCCAAATTCAATAAAAAAAAAAAGCTCATTCTACTCTTACCCCACTTAACAGTCTGCAGCCAAAATAACACGGATACTGAGGATTTTAAGGGAGGGGGAGAAACCAGCAAAGAAAATTCCTCAAAGTAGTCCAGTTCCTTTTATTAAAAATGATTGCTGAGGTTTGGGAGACATGTAAGGCCTCCTTCTGAGTTCTCACTAGAGGTGGTAAACCCGTGTTGGGTCTGTACCACTTCAGAACAGAAGCAAAGACTCAAAGGATAGAAAACTCTTTCCTGAATTGAAGATACCCTGCAGTTAGAAAGATGACTTGTCAGGGAGAAGGCAAGGTGAGGACTAAGGATAAAGCAATGTTCAGTATGTAAGCAGTTGAACATCCCCATGCTTTGATATGGTTTAGCTGACAAAATATATTAATTAGCAGATATATTTAATTGGCAAAAAATATAAATTATACTCACTTATGGCTGAAAGGCCACGTGGAGAAGGGGTCCTGGCTGGAATGCAGGGCAAAAGATAACAACAGTGTGGCCAGGTTGTAAGAATTAGCCAAGAAGGCCTGACTTAATGGCTCTAAGCTAATCCTTCCAACAAAAACAATGGCCAAGCTCAGAGGCAAGACTACCACTCCTATGGAAATCCTCCTGTCCTCCTTCCGTAGTAAACATCTGCCACCCCTTTATCCTGTTCTCAAACACAAGACAGTCATCAAAGCCTTGTCATCTACACACCAATATCGTCAACACATTTCCTTCTCACATTAAGACTGTCAAGCTCAGAGGCCCAGGCAGTGAGCCAGCCCAGAGAAGGGAGTGGGAGAGCTAGCAGAATCCTGCCGGGAGGAGTCAAGCAAGTAACTACTCAAAGGAAGTCCATTTACCTAAGCCAGAGCGACAAGCAAAAGCCGTAGTCAGAGTTCCAAAAGCCAGGGGTCTGGAGCCAAGAGATCAATCCAAGGTATCAGGATCCAGGTGCTGGAAGCAAGGAACAGGCAAGGGGAGGGCTTGTAAGAAATTTGCCATAAGCAAAGGGAAGCTTCCAGGCAGGCAGTTATATAGCCCAAGGCACAGGTGTGGCTAGTCACTGCTTCTTGAACTTAATCAAGGAAGCCTCCCTTTGCTCAGCTCTCTTGAGTCTCCGTCTTGTTTGTGGGCTGATGGACACAGGCTCCAAAGCATCTTCAGAATCGGATCCCTGTTGCCCTAAAGGAGCAGGCAGAGGGACGTCTGAGCCTGCTTGGTCCATTGCAGCAGGGGGACCTCCTGAGCTGCAGGACTCATCTCCAGCCAGAGCCACAGGGACCTACAGCTGCTGCTCATCAGCAGCAGCTCCGAGAGCGGCTTCAGTTATCACAAAAACTATCAAACAATTCTGGCCGCTTTTATCTGCAAACTCCATTGTTTGTCTAGGCAGAAAGTCATGTCTTCAGGGCAGGTTTTTGGGTATCAGAGATCCTGATTTTGGGTACCTCCCATCAGTGCTAAAGTTTCAGGGACCCACTCTGTGGCTCTGGCTTTTGGCTGGTGCTGGCTTTGGATGCAAGCCCAAGCCACCTCACTCTTCTCCACTTCTCTGTAGATTGTAATTATCACCCGATCCTGTCTATTTCTACTACTCTTCCCCCCCCTTTCTTTTCAATTAGCCTTGTGTGATTGTTTGTGTGTATGTGTGTGTGTATTTCTCCCCAGTAAAATACATTTAAGTTGAGACAATAAGTCTCCTGACTGGTCTGTTTAGCAGTGATCCCACAGACATAGATGAAAAGATTGTGCAGTTACCCTTCCTCTTGCATCCTTCTTAATTTGAGTTAATTAATTCCCCATTTTTACATTTAATTGTGGGTTCTGATACAGGACTTCATGGGATCCCATGCTTTTGGGGTAACAAGTACTCTCTATCAGCTACTTATTTAACTATACTTAACTGAGTTATCTTTCCTGGCTCAGTCCCCTCTCCAAACCTGATGGAAACATCTTTCACCTGTGCTGATTGCTGGCAGAATGGATTTCCTTTTGCTTATGCAACTGATGCCTGGTAAAATAGGTGTAGAGAAGCTACAATTGTAGCGATGGTGTCACAATCATGACTAAACAGGGGTCATGAACACAGAACATTTATGAATGAGTAACTCCAGGTAACTGTTCCATATTCATGGTTGCTCCTTAGTTACCATTGTGAAGCTATTGCTGCAATCATAATCCCCAATCTACTTTACTGGGCATCAGCTGTGTGGGGTGAAAGAAGTCCATTCTGCTGGTTGTTGGAGCATGGTTGAATTATGTTTCTTTTGGGTTTGTGAGGGTCTGGGCCAGGAGAGGTTACTTAGCTAAGTATTCTAAGTAGCTGATACAGAATATTCGCCAATATTTGTAACTTCTTAACTATTCATTTGCATGTTGAAAAACAGCATTCCTAGCTGCTGGGAAAAGTTGTCAAGGAGAATAATAGAACAGTATAGTTTTCTCAGAGACCTAGTGTGTAGTGTTCTGAGCATTGGATTATGATCCTGGAGACTGATGTATCATGACCCAGTCCCAGGGCCCTCCTCTACATCCACAACACAGCGACATGAACAGGACAATATTTACTGCAGCCCAGCATAGATGAGAAAAGGAGAGCCCATGAGACCCAGAGCACTTATATGGGGAAGACACAGTAATTAGACAAACAGCTGGGGGATGCTGCTGGCCAATAGATACAAGAGATGGACAGGTGAGAACTCTGTTGCAGACAACTATTATTTTCAGTGGAAGCAACATGTTCTGCCTTTGATCCTTGGCTCATGTTCCTGAAAAACCTTGACCCTCACTTTATGTGCTGTGTACACTGCTAGATACTTCTTTGAACTGACACTTGGAACTTATTGCTGACCTGGACTACTGAAGGCTTTGGTGTACAGATTCCACAACAGTATCATTTCCATTGTCTCCATTTTCATCTCCATTTTGTTCACCAATAGGACTGAGAGCCAGAGTGGTGTAGTGTTTTGAGTGTTGGACAATGACTCTAGAGACCAGAGTTTGATTCTTTGTTCAGCCATAGAAACTGATCGGGTGACCTTGGGTGCATAACACACTCTCAGCCTCAGAAAACTGTGTGATAGGTTTGTTTTAGGTCACCGTAAGTCAAAAATGACTTGAAGGCACACAGCAAGAGGATTGCTTTGTGGTTGCAATCCTGTCTCCACTTACCTGGGATTAAGACCCATAGAATTCAATGGGACTTACTTCTGAGTGTCTGTGTCTAGCCTTGCACTGTCACTGAAGGCATAAACCCATTTGCTAGCAAGTGAAGTCCATAGACTTGGTGAGTAGACATATATAGAGGAGCTCTGTTTATGACACGGCTACATTAGCTTATATATTATGTCACAAAATGAATGCATTAACCTTTTCCTACTGCAAGAGAGAGAGCACGAGGCAAATGTTATTTTCACGATATATTAACATATGCAGCATAAATTGCTGTCCCGCCACAGAGCAAAGAATTATGAGATGCGGCTTTTGACCTAGGATTCCATGAACAGCTCAGACTCTGCAAAACTAACTTTTTAAGAATTATTACTATTATTTATTTTGTTCATTTATATCCCATCTTTCTCCCAATGATGAGTCTCAAGGTGGCTAAGAATATATTTAAAAACAGGACAGAGAAAAACTATACAGAATCTTCAATGGAAATATAAACATAATTTTTCAAATGAAAAAATTAATAAAGTTAAAACCTTAAACATTAAAATTCATTAAAATCACATCCCCCATTTGCCTTGCACTCCTCTGGGATTTCAGAGGACACAGAAGCCTACCCACATCCAAGATGGGTGGTGGTGTAACTCCTCCCTGCACAATCCAGCATCAAATAATAGCTGACACCCTATGAGTGACTTAAGTGTGCGTAAGTGCAGCTTATGTGTAAGACCCTTTTTATGTGCACCTAAGTCCACTGAGTGTAAATGCAGAGAGTTACTCTTTTGCCCTTGAACTCCATACAGAAACCTCCCATGCCTGGCAGGCTCTGCAAGGCACTACAGCTACTCCTTCTTTCTAGGAGAAGGGGGTAAGAGAAGGGAAGTGATTCAGACCATGGATAACTGGCTAGTTCCCCTAAAACATGAGTGACTCAGGGATCTATCCATGATGCCAATGCCTCCATGAAATGGTGGGGAATATTAATTCAACGAGGAGGCCTGTGAGAGTGGGGTAAACTTATGAGATCTTTTATATCTATGTCTACTGGTAGTAGTGCAGGGAAGAGCAAGTCATTGATCCAAAAGTAAGCTTAACATGTTTATTGGGGGAATTGCAATCACACACAAAAGATTCAAGCAGTCATGCAATCACACAAGGCTAACTGAAGGAAAAAGGAGGACAGTTTTGGATTGTAAGAATTCAGGGTGTGGGTGACATTTACCAATCGAGTAGGGAAGCAAAGAGTGATGTGGTTTAGACTAGAGTCCAAGGACAGTACACAATCAGGAAATGGAGTGGCAGAGTGACGATCAGCTACTAGTGTACTGTGAGTTGGCTAGCCCAAAACTGAGGTTTAAAAACTCTTTTTCTTCCTGGAGGGCTAAGTAGTCAATGGCTGTCTGGCAGAGTAAACAATGGAGTCCAGAGAGTGGACAAGAGGATCGAGAATGGACTAATGGTCATAGCATTAGGTGAGAAGGGCCAATGGTAGCCTTGATAGATCTTTGATTGTTGGACAGATGTGGGGATAAAAGGGAAGTTTGCTTGGTCAGAGGGAGAGGAGATAAGACAATAAGAAAACATCTCAGATGCTATGGTCTCTAAAAGGTTGAGTCATCGGAGGCTAACTGTAAGTCTGTCATCCTGGAGATTTCCTGACTATGACATGGCTGCGCCTGGAGGTCTCTTCTGATCTCATTCATAACGCTCATGTTTAGACAGGTTTTTCCTCTTATACAGCATGGTCATGCAGCCATAGCAGGGTATAATTTATATTTAGGCTGATTAAATATATATTTTGCCAATTAAATCATATCAAAGTGTAGGGGTGTATGGCCTACTAACAGGCTGCTCTGGACTCCTTAAGGAAAGAAAAGGAGGCTACAATACATTTGAGAGTATAGTCAGCCCTCCACTTTTGTGGGTTTCACTTTGGCAGATTTGGTTATTCTTGGATTATTTGCTGTTCCCTCTCCTGCCTCCCTGTGCCATTTTTAATAGGGACTGCAAGCCTTGTGAGACTGAGAAACTGTGAATGAGGCTTTTAAGTCCCTATTAAAAATGGTGTGGGGCAGCAGTGGAGGTGGCAGTAAGTTCCACCAGCCCCCCACTTCTGCCTTGTGAAGGAACCCTGATGTCTCAGAGGAATCCACAGTGGGTTGAATATGGTGATCATACTTTTTATGTGTGTTAAATATGGTTTGGGAGGGCCTAGAGTTACTCACGGTTTTTCCACTTTCACGGGGGTCCTGTGCCCCTAACCCTACAAATGTGAAGGGATGACTGTGCAGTTGTCCCTCCATATTCATGGGTCTGACTTTTGAGAATTTGATTATATGTGAGGCTCATGTTGGCCTTCTGCCATTCTCCCCCTCCCATTCCCTGCCTTTTGCCTTGGCACGGCAAAAGGAAGGCAGCGTTCTGGGGCAAAAGGGAAGGGGAGGGGGAGAATGGGATGGGGAAAGCATACACATGGAAAAGGAAGGTGCACATGTGCCTCCTCCATCATCCACCAACTTCAATTCACTTGCCTTTTCCCTGGGCATGGGGAAGGCAGCATGCCGTGGCAAAACGGAAGGGAATGGGAAGTGGAGAATGGCCAGGGGAGACATGTGCTTGTTTTCTCTGTGTGCAGGGCTCCCTCTTCCCATTTGCTTGTTTTTTGCCCAGGTGTGGAGAAGGAAGACATGTGTGCCCAGGCAAAAGGCAAGGGAATGGGAAGGGGAGCCCCAGAAAGAAATTGGATGAGGAGTGCTCATTTGAGTTGGGGAGAGGTATTTGTGGTATTTGACGTTTGTGAGGATTCTGCACCCAGAACTCTCATGAAATTGGAGGAGCTACTGTACACCCTCGTTTCTTCCCTTGACCAAGCCAAGACCAGCTGCCTCTCTATTCCTGCTTGCCCTCCCCATAGGTTAGTGAGACCTCTCCCAGAGCTTGACAGTTTCTGGGCAGTGGCAGGATGTGGCATTGTAGGTGTGCAGCTGCACAGATATGTAGGATCTTAGCCAATGTCTGCTGATTTAATCTTGGCCTGCACCCACTGAAAGTACTTTAAGTCCTAGCTGCCTACAAGCACCTTTAGCACACTTAACTTCCTTTGTTACAATGAGTGTTTTTCATCCTTTATAAACAGTCCAGGGGGCGGATCGCTCTGCAACAAAGGATGTGAAAAGAATGCCTTATCTTGACAAGTATCCTTGTGAAACTTGAACACAATAGCTGGTATCTAATCACAACTTTCTCACCTTGTATTCCTCGCTGGTTTTAATCTCCCCCTGCCAGTGGCAATTTGTGTTCATTAAGAACATTATCATCTCATAAGGAACAATACAATGAAATAGCTAGGGCAAGTGACAGGCAAACTCCCCAGCTTACTTACGTAATTAGCTCATTTGTTCTGAGGTTTTCCTGGAAACTCTTGATGTTCTCAGAGAAACATGGTACTTTGTCTATGATCTGTATGGATGTCTATGTCTGAAAGCAAGCGTTTCATTCTGAGTGATACCTGGTTTTTCAAACAGATGATATTGACCATGCTATGGTTTATACCAATGGTGGCTGGCAACATCTATATCACAGGAGGATTTAGTCTACTCTTATTCTGTGGTTATTTCCGCACTACACTGTTATAGTGGTATTATTCCACTTTCAGCATTCTGTGGAATCCTGGGGTTTGCAGTTTAGGGAAGGGCGTTTACAATTCTCAGCCAGAGAGCTCTTGGGCCTCAGCAAACTACAAACCCCACAGGATATTGAAAATGGCACAATAGCACTCTAACAATGTTGTGCAGAAATGGCCTGAGTTTTAGTCTTAGTCCAAATTTTAGAGGAGCTATCCAAAGTGCTGGACCTGTATTGACAATAGAATTCAGCACCTGGGAAAGCTCTGTTGAAAGGCTCAGACTAAAACCCAGAATGGATTCATTGTCCACTGCCATAGAAACTGTCATGTCCTATGTGAAGAAGGACAAACAAGAGGAAGAGGAAAGTCAAGATGACAGATCCAAGCTGGTCCCAGAGGAGGGTGGCAGTCCTGCCAGGACAATGGCAGGGGGAGACCCAGTCCATCCCAACCAGTAGCTGCAGATCAAGAGAAGGAGTTGGCAGAATAACTTCTTCCTTTCGTGTATTGTAAACTAAAGAATTGGAAGCAAGGGGTCAGGCAACGCTCAGCTCCATTGTAACTACAATATGCTGGTTAATGAGGCCAGCTGGGCTGATAAGCTGCTGGCTACGAATTAGTTCTGCCCAGGCTATTCCATTGCTGCAGAACAACAACTCCCAAACCTCCATGTTTGACATCTCTGGCTTTCTGGCTCTCTGAATTTTGATCTTACTTCTCAACTAATCTTTATGGCAACTCCCCTCTCAGCATTTGGATTTCTCACAGGACCCTTGGTTGCCTGCATTTACTGTTTGTTACCCTGTGTTAGCCTTGGGGCTGGCTAGCCTTTTCCCTGCCAATTTGGACGGTGTGCATACCTGGGTGCTCTCTGCCTTTTAACAGGATGGGAGCCACCAGCTGCCACCAACCTATGTCGAGGTAGGCAAAATTAAGGGACCCAAGAGCCAATTCTACCTCTGATTGGGTCAGAAAACCTCCAGGAAACCTAAACCAGAAGTGGATAGAAGTGTAACCTCAGAGGAACTCAGTTTATTGCCAAAATCTGGCAGCAAGTCATTTAAGAAAATCTGCAGCTACAACATCTTGAAGGGAATGTTACTGCCCTGGCTAGTCTGAGCTTTGGGGATATTAAAAGATATCTTTTTGATATCACAATTCGGCTTCACTTCTCAATTCCCCTCCACGTGCTTGAGAGGCCACCAGACAAGCATGCAAACAAACTCGGCCGTTAATCGCCGTAATATTCCTGGGCAATACAGGCAGGCCAGAAAATAGCTGACTCACTGCTTTAGGAGACCTCCAGGCAAGTACTCTAATTAGGTATGCACGCAACCTACAAAAGAGTCTCTACCCCTCAATGGCAGCTTGATGGGTAAACTATACAATACCCAAGTACTCTGCGTTTGCATACTGGCTACTCTATTGAGAACCTCTACGACAACTCAATCATTCAGATTCTGACCTTTCAGAGGCTTTGTCTCCAACTCCAAATCTATTGTTTTCTCCCAAGTATGGCATAGCCTGCAGTCACATTCTCCTAATAAAAACCCTCGATTCCAAGACCTTCCTCGGATCGCTCCCAAGTTTCATCCCGCCTTGCTGCTGCTTTGCTTGGCGAGCCTCCCCTCAGCTCCACATGCTGAGCTACATTGCATCCCAGCCTCGCTCTCTATTTTTCCGGGCTTCAGGACAGGTGAAGTATCACCCAAACCAGCAACCCCTCTAAAAATCCCTCTATACCACTCCAAACTTTATTTCCTTTAGTTATCTTGTGTGAATGTGTCGCATACACTGTTTTGCTTTTAATAAAATATCATTTATTGTTTCAACTTTTGTGTGCTCCTTGACTCGGCCTGACCCCGTAGACATAGGGTTCAAGATCTCGCTACGTTACCCTGCCTCTCGTAATGCTAAGCAGTGCTCTGAGCTAATCTTCCCCACCTTTAGTTGAGCACATTTTGGTGTCCCTCCCAGGACCCCCAGTACACAGGGTAACAGGAATGCTGTAGAATGAAGGGTATGCTGTAGACGTAGTAGATCTTGATTTTAGTAAGGCCTTTGACAAAGTTCTCCATGACATTCTTGCAAAGAAGCTTATAAAATGAGGGCTGGGTAGGGCTTCTGTTAGATGGATTTGTAATTATAGTTTGTTGTGGGTTTTCCGGGCTTTGAGGCCATGTTCTATTAGTATTTTCTCCTGACGTTTCACCTGCATCTGTGGCTGGCATCTTCAGAGGATCTGAAGATCCTCTGATGATGCCAGCCACAGATACAAGTGAAACGTCAGGAAAAAATACTAATAAAACACGGCCTCAAAGCCCAGAAAACCCACAACAACCTATGGATTCCAGCTCTGAAAGCCTTTGGATTTGTAATTGGTTGACTGACTGAACCTAAAGGGTGCTCACCAATGGCTGCTTTTCATCCTGGAGAGAAGTGACCAGCGGGGTGCCACAGGGTTCTGTCCTGGGCCCAGTGTATTCAACATCTTCATCAATGACTTGAATGAAGGAGTAGAGGGCATGCTGATCAAATTTGCAGAGACGCCAAATTGAGAAGGGTTGCTAATATGTCAGAAGACAGGATCAAAATTCAAAACAACCTTGACAGATGGGAGAGCCGGGCCAAAGGTAACAAAATGAATTTCAACAGAGAGAAATGTAAAGTCCTGCACTTAGGCAGAAAAAATGGAATGCACAAATATAAGATGGGGGATGCGTGGCTGGATAGCAGTACGTGTGAAAGGGATCTAGGAGTCTTGGTAGGTCACAAGCTGAACATGAATCAGCAGTGTGGTGTGGCAGCCAAGAAAACCAATGCAATTCTTGGTTGCATCAATAGGAGTATGGGGTCTAGATTGAGGGAGGTAATGGTACCACTCTATTCTGCATTGGTTAGACCTCATTTGGAATACTGTGACCAGTTCTGGGCACCTCAATTCAAGAAGGATATCGACAAGCTGGAATATGTCCAGAGGAGGGCGGCCAAAATGGTGGAGGGTCTGGAAGCCATGAAGCCCTATGAGGAGTGGCTTAGGGAGCTGGGGATGTTTAGTCTGCAGGAGAGAAGGTTAAGAAGGAACATGATAGCCATGTTTAAATATTTGAAGGGATGTCATGTCGAGGAGGGATCGGGCCTGTTTTCCGCTGCTCCAGAGACTAGGACAAGGAGCAATGGATTCAAACTGCAGGAAAGGAGATTCCACCTGAACCTGAGGAAGAACTTCCTGACAGTCAGAGCTGTCTGGCAATGGAATATACTGCCTCCATGGAGTGTGGTGGAGTCTCCTTCTTTGGAGGTTTTTAAGCAGAGGCTGGATGGCCATCTGTTGGGAGTGCTTTGATGTGGGTTCCTGCATGGCAGAAGGGGGTTGGAGTGGGTGGCCCCTGGAGTCTCTTCCAGCTCTATGATTCTATGACATCTTGCTCCTTTCACTCTTTCCTTCCTGCTATATCCCTGCATATCCTCCCCCTACTCCTTCTCCCACCCCCTTCCTCTCTTCCGGTTTTTGTGGAGTTCTCTTCCTTTTCCAGTGACCATGGAAGAAAGAGGAGAGTAGGACAAGGAAGGTGGAAATGGTAAGAGCAGTCACTCTAGCATTTCTTGCATGCCACGAAAGAGGGTAGAGGGTCGAGAGACATAGAGAGAGAAAAACTCACTCCAAGTGTTTGACCCAGAAGAAGACCGGAGGGTGAATTTTCATTACCTCAGGTTCCAAGTCCATGACTGCCTGAAGATGCCCCTCTTTAGGAGAATCCCCAAGACTCCATCAATTCCAGCACAACTGCCTATGGCAATTCTAGAAATCCCCCTCACCTGGAATCGAGAGATCTGCGAAACCGAGTAGTTCTTTTCTTGCTCTGTGTTATATCAAGAAATTGTGCTAGATCCAGATATTTATTTATTTATTTACTCTATATCCCACCTTTCTCCTAATATGGGATTCAAGGCGATGGTCATCATACACTTAGTGAAATCAAAGATTAGTCATGGTTCATTACAGTTTGATTGATTTTAAGGGTTCTGCTCTTTATCTATTTCAGGTAGTTAAATTGCTTTGGCTGTATTAACTGCCCTGGCTCCATCCTAAAGAATCCTGGGATTTGTAGTTTGGTAAGATACTTAGAATTTTCTGCTCCAGAGTTCCAGGGCTGTAGTTCAGGGAGTGAACTAGAGCTCTCCATTTGAGAATTACAGGCTGACAAATGCAGCTAAGTGCATGGGAATGAATTTGCTAATTGACTACGAATTGTTTACAGTCAATTTATCAATATGCTTACATAAAGAGAGCTATGTAAGGATGACTTGGATGGCTTTTTCATTACTGGCTTCTTGGCAGCAGGCTAAGACCTTTCTTTTCCAGTTGCCTTTGTGAATTAATTGTTAACCAGAGAAGAGTTTTTTTATGGTGCTGTTCTGTTTTTAATCTTTGCATGAAAGTAATATTTTAAATCCTTTTAATTCTTTTAATTCCATTATTAGTTTAAGACTGTTTTATGGGGTGTAGTGATTGGAGTGCTGGGTTAGGACTCTGGAAGACTAGAGATTCCCTGCTCAGTCATGGAAACCCATGGGATAACCTTGGGCAAATCACACTTTCTCAGCTTCAGAAGAAGGCAAGAGCAATCCCCTTCTGAATACCCATTGCTCAGATTCATTTTAGGTTCACCATAAATTGGAAAGAACTTGTTGTTGTTGTTGTATACCAACAACAATGTTTGTATGTTTTTAACCATATATGCTTTTATAGTAATTTCCTGCCTTTTGTAAACTGCCTTGAACCACCATCTATGAGGAAGTTGGCATATAAATAAAGTGATGGTGGGATGGATGGATACATGATACTCACAGAGTGTGTGATTTTGGTTAGGAAGGTGGATCTTGCCTCCTTTGTTCTGACTAGTTGCACCCACCATCTTTTATTCTGAGATAATCAGGATTTGAGATGGAGTTTCCATGCTTTGCATACCCCAGAGCTCAGATAAGTTACCTTCTATGACTACAACTCCCAGAATTGCCCAGCTAGCCTAGCCACACCTATCAGTCATTGTGGGATTCTAGAAGTTATAACTGAGAAAAGGAAAATTCCCAAGTTCTGGTATGACTCTATGGACTGTGGGTGCCTACACAGCAAATGCTAGTTTGAAAATTGACTGGTTTTATACATAGGGCAGAATCTGGATATTCTGGGCACATCATTTTAATGTATATATTTGGGGACAACAACCATGAATGTATATAACCTGTAGAAGAGATGATAGTCGGCAATTCTGTTTTCTTTTCTTACTATGTACAGATGAACTGAGATTGTTTAAATTTGGTTTGCATTCTGCTGTGAATGAAAAGAATTCGCATCTCTAAAGGACATATACAAACTGGAATACAGTTATCCTTTTGTGTTTACTGTTCACAGAATTTTTGTGGCACAGTTATTGGAACAACAACAAAATCATATAAATGCTAGACTGGGGAAAAATGTGTACACATATACATGATTCATTTCCAAAAAAAGAACCAAAAACATTGTGTGACTTCTTGTAAGAAAAAAAATGTATACATTCGCCAAAATGTGTATATGGGGAGAAATGTTTATGAAAATTCCTATAGTAATAGGTTGGAGCACAGCAAAGATTGGGAAAAAAATAACAGAGAGAAACCAGAATGGACAGATTTAACCCTTCCTATCAAAAGGGCAAATAAATCTTATTCAGTATGAAGGTTTCCTAGCCAGAAATAGGGGTCAATGAATAGATATTTAATAGAATCATACAGCTGGAAGAGACTACAAGGGTCATCCAGTCCAGCCCCATTCTACCATGCAGGAATACTCAATCAAAGCACTTTTGACAGATGGCCATTCAGGCTCTATTTAAAAATCTCCAAAGCAGACTCCACCACACTCCCAGGCAGTGTATTCTACTGTTGAACAGCTCTTCTTCTCAGGAGGTTCTGCCTAATGTTTAGGTGGAACCTCGTTTCCTGTAATTTGAATCCATTACTCCATGTCTTAGTCTTTGCAGAAGAAAAGAAGCTTGCTCCACCTTCCATATGACATCCTTTCCAATATTTAAATATGGCTATCATGTCACCTCTTAACCTTTTCTTCTCCAGGATAAACATAGCTCCCTCAGCCACTCCTCATAGGACATTTCATCCTTTTTGTACTTCAGTCTTGCTCAGACGAGCCTTGAGATGAAACCTTATATTCACATGAGTCCTTCTCAGGCTCACAGAAGCTCCCTTTGCTAACCTGCTGCTCTCCAAAGTTAATTTTCCCAGCATAGGCTACCCAAGCTCACTGCTTCACCATGCACTGATTGGCATCAGGAGGAAATATGTGGCAATTTTTCATTTCTGTTTTAAGGCTGCTGTTTCATTATCAGGTCTCTTTAACTGACTAGAGATCTGCACCGTGAGATAGGAAAGGAATGGAGGTAGAGCAGGAAAAACATAGTATCTATTTAGCAAGCACTTATCATGATCATCCATGAGCATACACCAGCTGTTTGGCCCTTGTGATCACACAGCTTGCTTTCTGGATTAGTATGGATACAGTTCTGTAACTTGTCTGTTTCTGCATCAGAGTCTCTAATATATTATTGTCTAAATTGTTCAGGGGAAGTCGGCGGCTTCCATGTCACTTGGGTGGTGAATCTGCTCAGGTTTAAATCTAGAGGAACTATCCAGGGTACTGAACACCATCTGCCATGGCCAGATCCTCTAAAACTTAGCTTAAAATTTATATATGTAAAGTAATGGCCATGATCCTACACCCAGAAACAAGGTATAACATTACACTTAGGAGGAATTATAATACATCTGTCTAACCCGCAAATGCTGTCTCCCAGCCTGGCATGCTGTTCCCAGCCCTACCTTTTACACTTCTACCCCAACATGGCCAGGTGGTGGTAATGTGATAGTGAAGAGGCATTCAGCTATATGCTTGTAGCTTGACGTAGAGAAATGACATGATCCTCCAAGATAATCAGAGGACTCCAGGAGCTCCTGGGGGATTCCTTGCCCCTCTCTGTCCAACTACAGACATGTAGCTGGATAGTTTTATGCTGCCACATTCCCCAACAGTTCTCCACTGCCCAGTAAATGACCGTGGAACAAGGGCAGCCTGCTTTCCTCTTTGTAGGCTGAGAGTGGTAGCGGCTTTCCCAGACTCTCTATAGCACCCTGCCACCCTTCCCCTATTCTTATTCAGTCCTGCTTTCCTCCTCAAATCCACCACCCTAGTAGAAAAGGAGTAAAGCCTTCCTGATAGTATTCACAAGGATTTAAATATCTGGGGTATCATGTCGCTATACCCTTTGACCTGAAGAAAAGTACTTTGCTGCATCAGAAATTATAAAAATAGAATGCTATCTTTATTAAAATAGTAAGCAGGGAAAAGGTATCGGGTTCTATAAGTATATGCAGGCAAAATAGAATTTCCCAGATGTCTAACAAGATTCCTCAGCTCAACTCAGTGTTCAGCTATAAGGTTTTTGTATGCACTCAGAACTTTGGCTTCCTAGCTCAGAGTCCTTCTCCCTAAGTCAGGGTTGTACTTTCTAACTTACTCAAAAAAGATTTGGTTTTTTCCCTGCCTCTCACTAAGCCTCTAAGGAAAGCAAGCTCTCATGTACCAAATACATTCCTCCTTCCCTCTTCCAGAAGGAATCTGCCTCAAAAATGTTAGTCATGCCCTTATATAGAGCTGTTTCCCAAAAAGCTCCACTCCTCCCATACACCAATGGGCTGAGTTCCTCTCTTACCTAGAAAGCTCAGCTTCTCCCATGAGCCAATGGGCTGACTTTCTCCCTTACCTAGAAACCCTTTCGGTCCCCTAGCAACCTGTTGCTAAGGCCAGCCTGCTTCTCAGACCCACCACACTTCCAGGCTTCATCACAATGACCATGTTGGGAAGGTACAATATATTAAAAATAGGTTTAGGGGGAAGTCTTAGTCATTACAGAAGGAAGAGAATACTGACCTCTACAGACAACAGCAAAAACAACAAATAGAGGCACAGGTTGCACTTAGGCCTGTGCATTGCACATCACAGGATGTTATCTGAACTCTCAGGGACAGCACAGCATTTACATATTAAAAGGCCTGAGTTCAATCCCTGAAATCTTCAGTTAAAAAGATCATGGGTTGAAAATGATGGGAAAGCTCCTTCTGTACCTGAAGCCCTGCAGAGCTTTTGCCAGTCACTGTATATAATATTGGGTGGAACACACCAACGTGTTACCTTAAGAGGTGGGGAAGATTGGGATCCAACTGCAGTGCCAGCATCTCCTTAGCATTTAGGGGACTTACAGTTCAAAGGAGGCCTGTGAGAGAAGGGTAGCGACAGGATATTTCACTTATGTATACCAGTACTAACTGTAGAGGGGACTCCTGTCAAATTAACAAAGTATTTTAATTGAATTGAACAACACATGAGAAAACAGACACTATTAAGAACCATACAAGGCTACAAGTGAGGCAAGAAAGGCTTGATAGAGAGAGATTCGGTGGAAAGGGTGATAGTTATTGATCCTGAAGAAGGAGTCACAGAAGAGTGGCTCAGACAGTATCTGAGGACAGCCCAGAGGAACAGCAGCCTGAGGTACCACATACTAAGAAGTACAATTGGTTGGGATCAAAGCTAGAGCTTTCATACCCTATTTCGCACCCTGAAGTGGTGTGCTGCCAAAGCTGTAATGGTTTTCCCACGGGACTGACAAAGGAATCTGGAATAGGTTGTTGTGGGTTTTCTGGGCTTTGAGGCCATGTTCTATTAGTATTTTCTCCTGACATTTCACCTGCAGGCGAAATGTCAGGAGAAAATACAAATAGAACACAGCCTCAAAGCCTGGAAAACCCACAACAACCTATGGATTCCGGCCATGAAAGCCTTCGACTTTACATCGAATCTGGAATAGGCTGATTGCTTAACTCTGGAGTGGCAACATACTTACGGGACTCATAACAGTCTCTTAATGTTCGGTCAAGTAGGGTGTACAGGGAAGATCTCTGTAGGGTAAGGTTGAGGAATGGTCTCTGATTGCTTACCAATCTGGGCAGTTCAATTTTCACTGTATTCAAAAAGGCCAAGACCCTGAAGTGCTGAAGGGATTGGCGTAAACCCAACAGTGTTGGGTTTTCCACATAATCCTATCTGAACTTTCATGACTCTGAATGTGTCTCCGGCCAGCATGACCCTGATCGTGTTCTCCAGTTATTAATAAGTCCAATTTATGAAAATCATATATCTCACAGGAGGGGGGTAGGGCAAGCTAACACAATAATTTGAATGGGTATAAGGCAGCTTTGGATGCCTCCACTGTGGTTGGAGATTTCAGGGAGCTGAGTTTAAAAGGTAACGTGTCCAAAAACTGTTCCATTTGCACTCAAGCCTCTTTTTAATTTTTTTTTTTAAAATAATCACTTTCCAAACTTTTTGAAATGATTTCAAACTTCAGAACACATTGGATGTTCAAAGACTTATGTGACCTATAGTTCTCTCCATTGGATATTATGTATGCATTTTTTAAATGAATGTCATAAAAGGCCCCAAGAGCGTTTAAAAATCCTCTTAAAACTTGTTAATTCCAAGAGATAATTGCAATCAAGTAGATGTTAAGTCCACAGATCTCTCTGTCTCTGCAAAGGGATGATGATGATTAGCCATGAAGCAGAGAGAGTAGCATGGCAGGAAAGTGTTCAACCAGAGCTTGGAAAGGTGACTGCTTTTCAGTCTGGCCTATTCTGGGAGGAGCTGTAGTCCAAAAAGGTAGCTTTTCTGAGTTCAGACAAATGTGGATGTTTTGTAGCATTTTTTTTCCAGTGACATGATCCAAGAGAAAAAAGAGAATTCCAGGAGCAAGTGGACTGGTAGCATCAAGTCAATTTGTCCCCATAAACTTCTGCATTCAGTGAACAGGAACAGACAAATTGAGCCCCTGAGAAAAAAAATAAGAGGATCATGCAAATATCCTAATTCCTCACAGGTATCTGGGGACCCAAGCAGCTCCAGTGATAGCAAATTTAATGTTTGGACTAAAATCCAGGCTAGATTCATCACTCGACTGAAATCGGAGACACAATTCTGATGGCACCTCAGTGGTGAAACTGCTCCAGATATTTAGTCCAGACTTAAAAGATGCTATCTAAGGTGCTGAAGTACTTCACATTTTCAAGTGTAAAGATACATCATTGAATACTCAAATTAGGATTTTCCATGCTACTGTGTCTCTGGTTTCTGAGCAGGGTTGTGAAAGCTGGACAGTAAAAAAAGCTGATAGGAAGAAAATCAACTCATTTGAAATGTGGTGCTGGAGGAGAGTTCTGCAGATACCATGGACTGCCAAAAAAGACAAATAAATGGGTCCAGAATCAAATCAAGCCTGAACTTCCCCCAGAAGCCCAAATGTCTAAACTGAGATTATCAAACTTTGGACATATTATGAGAAATCATGGCTCATAAGAGAAAACAATGATGCTTGGTAAGGTAGAAGACAGTAGGAAAAGAGGAAGACCACATTACAGATGGATAGACTCAATCAAGGAAGCCACAGCCCTGAGTCTGCAAGACCAGAGCAGAGTTGTTGATAACAGAGTGGCTAGGAGATTTCTCATTCATAGAGTCACCCAAAGTTGGAAATGACTTAATGGCAATTAACCATAACAACAATTTGGGGATTTATCAGGAGCAATAGCAATAGCAGTTACATTTCTATACCGCTTATCAGTGCTAAGCACTCCCTAAGGGGGTTACCATGTTATAAGCTAATTGCCCTCAACAAGCTGGGTATTCATTTTACTGACCGATGGAAGGCTGAGTCAACCCGGAGCCCTACAGGATCAAACTCACAACGTTGCGGCTTCAGTATCGGCTTTTAACCACCAGGGCGCAGGGACAATTCAGAAGGAAGAAGGAGAATTCATTGGAATGGTTTGTGCCTTCATCGACATATATCCAGAGGATGATGCTACCTGATGATGATGATGATGTCATGCTGCTTTGATGAGGCTTCTGTACTTAGAAAAAAAGGGGACCCAGATGTTAGTCTGAGCTTGTTTGGTAGATAATTTATTGGTCAAAGGGAATCTCAGGTCCTTGCACACATCCTGTAGGAACTGTTTTGGCAGACTGTGGTGCCTAGCGGCTCCTGTGTCATGTATGTAGATCAATGAATACATTCCATGTTTTGGATAGCTTTAAAAGAGATGCCCAAGGTGTTGAACCTATCTGGGGATTAGGATTCAGCACCTTGGATAGCTTCTTCAAACCCTGGATTAAAACCAGGAGTGAATTCATTGCCCCACTGACACAGGAGTCACTAGCTGACTCTCTTGCTGGAGGGGGGTACAATTGGCCCTCAGAGTCAATGCCGCAGTGACATGCTTCCACTGTGCCCAGTGCTCTCTCCTTCTGCCTTCCCCCCCTTCATGAATCTGATGCTCCATTCCTCCCATCTCTATCTTGAAAAGTCATTTCAACATCATGTCTGGGGCCACATCTACAAACTGATCTGATGGATTTCAAGTTCTTGTTAACATTCCTTACACACACACACCCTGTTCTGTGGGATGGGAAAATTGACTGGGAATCATGCAGTAGCAGGACACTGACTGTAAGTGTGTGCCAGTCAGGATGACCTCAGCATGGCCAGGTCATAAATTCAAGAGGGTTAGATGGAGATGCCAGACGTTAATGGGTTTGGAATAATCCTCTCAATGACCTGACCTCCAAATACAATAGTAAACATCACCGCCCAGGTATGGCAGGCAAGCACCTCTGTTGTGCACATTTCCTACAGAAACCTTCCCCAAATGGCTGTCATGATTCCCACTGATATTTTATTACCTACGGTTAAGACAATCAGCCTTTTCTGGCCCCCTTTATTTGCTCTGCCAGAAAGCAATTAACTCTCCCCTTCAGGGTAGGAAATAGAGTATAAAAACTTCAGCTCCAGCCCAGGTAATTTTCTAGTACTTTCGGCGTCATGCTGCACCCAGACTCCCATTCCTCCGTGTTGCTCTCAAACTCTTGTCTGAGCCACTCCTCTTTGATTGTCTGCTTCAGAACCAGTGAATATCACCCTTTCCACACAAATTCTCTCTATCTAACCTTTCTCATCTTTTCCTTCAATAGCCTTGTATGGTTCATAAGATTGCTTGATTTCTTGTGTGTGTTATTATTTTCCAATAAAATACCTTGTTTAACTTTTAACTGGAGCCATCGCTTCTGTTAGTACTGGTATACACAGGTGAAAAGATCCTGCTGTTACCTTCCTCTCACCAGCCTCCTTTGAGCTAATAATTCCCCAAATTTCTAAGGAGATGCTGGAATTGTGGGTGGACTTCAAAGTCCCCCACCTCTTAGGGTAACATTCTCATGTAAGCGTGTCCATTCATTCTGGTGACTTCGTTGTGCAGGAGATTTCTCACCGTATCAGGAACAGAGTGATGTTCTTGGCCGTGCGTGAGAAGGGGGATTGTTCTTTGTACTAATAATAAGTAAGGGTGGGTGTGATTTATTACTCTGCTCATTGATTTGTGCTTCTTTAAATAAGGCTGACGTTTGAGAGGAACACATTGTACTCGTCTAAGGCTCTGCGTGAAGAGGAATGGAGAAACAAGGATGGTGGAAGTACAGAGAGCTCTCCTTTGGTCTTTGAAGGAAAAAACAACAACAGGGAAAATCTGTGGGAGTTCAGAAAAAGGTGGGTTAAATATAGATCCTAGATACTGGAAAGCTACTTTTAAAAATAATTACTTACACTTACTGTTCCAACAGTTCTCAGAAGTAATCAGAATGCTATAAGCCACAGTCCTGTGGTATAAAACACATTCTCCTTCCATCCAATTCATTGTCATATCACCTCCAACAGTGGTGCCTAAATCAGCTGCATGTAGTACAGCATGCACCAGGATTAGATCCATGTGCACTTCCTCCTCCAGCATTTACTATGGCCACACCCTCCTCATGATAATTGTAACTAACAAGGTATAGTCGTGCTGCAGAGGAATGAGATGATGCCTTATTATATTAAACCCATAATGTAACATTTCCTTTGAAAGAAAGTGCTCATGTGCTTTAGCAACTGTAAGACACTTCACACTTCCACCTCTTCCTGTTCAAGAGATCCAATAGTTTGAATGCAACATGAACTATTGGTTTGAGTGCTAGATTAGGACAGCAGAAGATCAGGGTCTGAATCCCTGCTCAGCCATTGAAAGTCCTTGTGCGACCTTGGGCAAGTAACACCAAAAGCAAAACAATGTCTGATCTTCTTGCCAAGAAAACCTATAATATGGTTACTAGAAGCTGGAGTGAGCTTGAAGGCATGTTATTGTTGCATGCCTTCAAGTCATTTCTGACTTGTGGGAACCCTAAGGCTACCCTATCATGGGGTTTTCTTGGCAAGATTTGTTCAGAGAGGGGTTGCTTTTGCCTCCTCTTGAAACTGAGAGAGTATGAATTGCCCAAGGTGAGCTTGTGGGTTTCCGTGGCTGAGCAGGGATTCTAACTCTGTTCTTCCAGACACCTGGTCCGGTGCTCAGACCACTATACTGTTAGCTCAGAATATTTGCAGGGAGAGGAGCTGCTAGTTTATTATTATAGCTATTCCAGGAAGTGAAGGTTGCCATCCACTCCAGGAAGTATGAATGTCCACTGTCAGCCACACTTCCTGGAGTGACAAGAGCATTGTGTCACCCTAGACTATGGAGAATGACTGCATTGTGCAGCCAGTAGCAGCCGGAATTCTGTACTTCTCTGAGTATTTCAGTGTTACCCTGTGTACTGAGGGTCCCTGGAGGAACACCAAAATGTGCTCCATTGAAGTTGGGGAAAATTAGCTCAGAGCACTGCTTAGCATTACGAGAGGCAGGGTAACGTAGCGAGATCTTGAACCCTATGTCTACGGGGTCGGGTCAAGTCAGGGAGCACACAGAAGTTGAAAGAATAAATGACGTTTTATTAAACACAAGCAAAACAGTGTATGCGACACACTCACACAAGATAACTAAAGAAATAAAGGTTGGAGTGGTATAGAGGGATTTTTAGAGGGGTTGCTGGTTTGGGTGATACTTCACCTGTCCTGAAGCCCAGAAAAATAGAGAGCGAGGTTGGGGTGCGATGTAGCTCAGCACATGGAGCTGAGGGGAGGCTCGCCATGCAAAGCGGCAGCAAGGCGGGATGAAACTCGGGAGCGATCCGAGGAAGGTCTCGGAATCAAGGGTTTTTATAAGGAGAATGTGACTGCAGGCTATGCCGTACTTGGGGGAAAACAATAGATTTGGAGTTGGAGACAAAGCCTCCGAAAGGTCAGAATCTGAACGATTGAGTTATCGTAACAGTTCTCAGTAGAGTAGCCAGTATGCAAACGCAGAGTACTTGGGTATTGCATAGTTCACCCATCAAGCTGCCATCGCGGGGCAGAGGCTCTTTTGTAGGTTGCGTGCATACCTGATTAGAGTACTTGCCTGGAGGTCTCCTAAAGCAGCGAGTCAACTATTTTCTGGCCTCCCTGTATTGTCCAGGAATATTACGGCGATTAACGGCTGAGCTTGTTTGTGTGCTTGTCCGGTGGCCTCGCAAACACGTGGAAGGGAATAGAGAAGGGAAGCCGAATTATGATATCAGAAGGATATCTTTTAATATCCCCAAAGCTCAGACTAGCCAGGGCAGTAGCATCAGGACCTTTGTTTTAGTGTAAAAAAGTAGAAGTAACACTCCTCTAGCTACCTTCTACAGTTAGGTAAGTGGCAACATTTTCCTTGTCCCCAAATAATAAGTAATGTGAGTTGTGTAATTGATATTTGTTATATTAAAAAAAAACCCTGAGGAATTAAAAGCAACAAGATTGCTTTGGGCCTTGTAATAAGCAGTGAGGCACTGGTAAAATTTGAACTTCAATCTCTCAGCAGGAGGATTTCTGTAGCCTCATCTCCATAGAGAGTCCAAAAATTCAGAAGTCAGTGTTGATCTAAAACAATTGGTAGCGGTTGTTTTCTCTGCCAGGAGCAGGTCTTTTGGAAAGTTGATGGCCTTGCTAACTCAAGACCAAGCTATTTGCTTTGTATTACAAAAAGGATATTTCATGGAGTACATTGCTTTAGGGAAAGTTCATTTTCCTCTGTAGCTGCTATAAAGACTGCCTCTAAAATTATAGGGAAGAGGGGAATCCAATGGGTGTGGTAGATGGTATCAAAGTTCCTGCTTATCCAAATGTCCCAGGTCTTTGGCCCTGCGAGCTGTGGATCTACTATGCCAGTTGTAATGAATAACATAATGCCAAGATTCTGCCTCATGTTTATATAGTGTAAATCCACACTCATGTTGGTACATGGTGGTTGTGTTACCTCACAATTCTGCTGAATATGGACATTATACAACTGATTGTGTGCCTGTTTATTGACCCCTTGTGCAATGAGAAATGGAGTGGTTGTTTCTGCACTGAATCAAGTAGTACATTAAGGCACCAACAAATACTTATATATCAGTCAAGACTGTGCAACTATATACTGGAATCCTGTTGGTTAGTGTCAGTCAAAGTGAACTGATTGAATTAATTGTTCAGTGGTGAGTCAACACGTAGGTCTATCCAGTTGATTCTACATGTTCTATGAAGTCCTATTTCTCCATGATCCACTCATGACTCTCTCAGGCTCTGCCTGGCATCATCAGGTCCTAGCTTGGCTACCCCACTGATTGTCAGGTTCCTCCAAATGTTAATCCTGATCTGCCATGGTTCCGCTTTTCCTGAGACCAATCCCTGGCCACAGACAAGTGTTGCATTTCTGAAATCCATTCTGCCCAGAATTATGAATGCTGTCTTGCATCAGTCTTCACCCTTATGTTATTTGTTATCGCAAACTGAGTCATAGCTTGGGCTTCCTGGAGTGCTTTTTGAGCTTAGACTTCCTTTGGGGTCCTCTTTCTCTGTTTTAATCATCTTTGGCAGGAGCAGATTTGTATTCACAGAAAGCTAACAGCCCACACCAGAGACAGAGAAGCCCCATCAATCACTGTGGCTGACAAATGAATTGCAACGGGTGCTACTTTTGGAAACGCACACAATGTAACCCTCTAAATTGATAGGAATGTTGCACACCCTTGGTAGTGAGGGAGCAGGATCCATGAAGTCAACAAATGGTGCTGAAAGCCAAATACAGAATGACAAACACAATTTGAGCTTTGAGGTTGAATTCAAATTCTTGGTTAATGCAATGGTACAGCCCTCCCATACAACTGCATCTTTAATGTCAGAAGTTGTCTGTTTGAAGTATCTCCTTGTCTGAAAAAACATACCACATATCAGAATGTACCTTTTTTGGGTATGAGCGTAGGCATGCAATAAAATGAGATTACTAAATATGGAAGTGGTAGTGTTGTCTCAAGTCATCATGAAGATTGCTGTTGGTATGCAACTTCAAGTCAGCTCCAACTTATGGCAACCTTATCCCAGGGTCTTCTTGCCAAGATTTATCCCAAGCAGGTTTGCCATTCCCTTCCTCTGATGTAGAGAGAGTGTGACTTGCCCAAGGCTACCCAATGGGTTTTCAGGGCTGTATGGGGATTTGAGCCTTGGTCTCCTGGTGTCCTAGTTCAGTATTCAAACCACTGTTCCATGCTGGCTCCACAGCTCCCCACAGGCCACTAAATGGTCATGGCCTGAGAAAAAGAGTGGGGAGATAAGGTGTAGTTTCACCTGAAGGGCTTTGCAACATGTCTCCACATATAGGATCTCAGCTGATTTCTTAATGAGTTAGAAGAATGTGGCTCCAGTCCTACTGTTAGTCCCAAATGGAGTTGAATCAATGGGACTTACCTGTGGGACTGATTCAGTGAATCAATAGGGTTCAGGCCACAATGTTTGATCATTTACTGATTTTCACATCTCAGAGTATGGCCATAATTTGCACTCATTGTCTGAGATCCTCTTCAGTGCTAGTAGAATGAGAAGCTCTGCTGGCATACATACACCATGATGGGGAATGTTCCAGTTGCCATTCCAGGCCTTTTCAGTGGTTTTTCTAATTGAGATTTTGGGTTGTTGGGATGGTGGTGCTGTTCCAACTTGCTGGACTGGCCTTTAATATTGTGTTGTGGATGAATGGGGAACTGCTTGCCTAAGGAGGTACTAGATACCTTCTTATGCAAGCACATAGTGTAACCTGAGGGCCAGAGCCAGTGCCAGTGTAACGCCTCAACAGGATTTCATCCATCATGTGAAAGGCAGCCATTGAAAAACAGAGCATTTGAGAATTTGGAAGAATCTTGCAGAGATTGGCAGAGAAAGCCAGAAGAGACAATGGACTGTTTGATGTAAATTCGAAGGCTTTCACGGCCGGAATCCATAGATTTGTTGTGGGTTTTCTGGGTTTTGAGGCCGTGTTCTGTTAGTATTTTCTCCTGACTTTCACCTGCATCTGTGGCTGGCATCTTCAGAGGATATGGTAGCATGGAAATAAAACGGAGTATATATACTTGTGTAGTCCCCGGGTGAGAAGGAGCAATTTGCGTGTGTTACAGTTGGCCTATTGTTAGATGGGATATCCCCCAGGGGTTGTATTGTTAGTCAGGGGATATGCATAACAGTGCGTTAAGTACATTTGCAACTCATTGTATTGTTCCCTGTAGAGGGACCTCCAGAGTCTGGGTGGTGTTCATTGGCACGTTTTTGAGTCTTGATTTTAGTGTTCTTCAGTACTGGTAGCCAGATTTTGTTTACTTTCCAAGTTTCTTCTTTCCTGTTGAAATTGTCCATGCGTTTATGGATTTCAATGGCTTCTCTGTGTAGTCTGACATAGTAGTTGTCAGAATGGTCCAGAATTTCTGTGCTTTCAAAAAGCATTCTGTGTCCAGGTTGGTTTATAACACATTCTGCTACTGCTGGTTTTTCTGGGTGGATCAGTCTGCAGTGTCTTTTGTGTTCTTTGATTTGTGTTTGGACGCTGCGTTTTGTAGTCCCTATGTAGACCTGCCCACAGCTGCAAGGTATGCGGTAAACTCCAGCAGAGGTTAGAGGATCCCTCTTGTCCTTTGCTGAACGTAGCATTTATTGAATTTTCTTGGTCGGTCTGTAGATTGTTTGGAAGTCATGTTTCTTCATCAATTTCCCTATGCGGTCAGTGACCCCTTTGGTTGGCTGCTTATCTTCACTGCTGTGGGTTTTTCCGAGTCTTGAGGCTTTTCTGATGTCTGAACCGGAGTAACCATTGGCTTGTAGAGCCCAGTTTAGATGGTTCAGTTCATTTTTCAGGAGGTGGAGTTCACAGATTCTTTTTGCACAGTCTACCAGAGTTTTTATTGTGCTCTTTTTTTGTCCTGGGTGATCATTGAAGTTCTTGTGTAGCCTCAAGACCACGCAAAAAGAATCTTAATATTCTAAGAGCATTTTTAACCATTTTTTTTAAAAAAAATTTTGGATATTCTTTCCATCACTAAGCCCTCCAGATATTGTTGGTTCCCAGCGGTTTTGGGGCCTTTCTGCACTAAGCTGTTATAGTGCTATAATTCCACTTTCAACATCCAATGGAATCCTGGGGTTTGTATTTTAGGAAGGGGCATTTAGAATTCTCAGCCAGGGAGCTCTTTGGCCTCAATAAATACAAACCCTAGAATTCTACAGGATGTTGGAAGTGGAAAAATAGCACTATAACACTGTAGGACGGAAAGGCCCTTAGTTTGGTCCATGGTGAGTTACGCCAGAGATTGTTGTCCAAGAACATCTGGACAGCCATATGGTTCCCACCCCTGATTTAAATATTTGATATCAAATCATATGAAGACTCTATGGATTATATAACATTGCTGGTTGGATATGAGACCAGCCTTTTTCGGGCTATTAACACAGACAGGAGGAGAGCAAAATATAACCACTGGGCTGCATGTGGCTCCCAGAAACTTTTTGAGCTCCCTAATGGTCTCAAGCACCCACAACTCCTTTCCCCAATTGGAAGAAATTACTCAAGCATGAAGCTGGGGAAGACTGCAGAATGCTGTCTCTGTGGAATGCCTTTTCTTACCTAGAGGAGTGCTGCTGCACAGTTCTTCTTTTAGTCATCAGCAAAAACATGGCTTTTGAAGAAATCCTGAGGTGTGAATTGATGTTATTTGCTGCTGCTAGAGTTTTATTTTTGGCTGTTTTGATGACTTTGTAAGTGGCTTTCATATTATTCATAGTTTTCAGTTGATCATATTGACATTTTATATAGGGGAAAAGAATCGAAGGAATTATTCATCTGGTGATGAAGAGGTAAGATGAAGATATTGGCTGAGAGCCTACATCAGAGCTGCATAAAGTACATTTACACTCACATACTTATACAATAGTTGTACTACACACCATCCTCCTGTATGCTGCCAATGGTATATCTGATTGAACCCTTGTGCTGTGGGACTTGCACAGTGACTGTTTCTGTAATCCTAGTGAATCAAGTGGTACATTCAAGGTGCTGATGAATAGTTTTCCACTCTCTAAGCAGGAGCAACTGTTTGGTGGCAATCCCGTTGGTTAGTTCCAACAAACTGCATGTGCAATAGTTAAACTTATGGATCCCCACTTATGCAACTATGAGCTGAACTGCACCAAAAATTGCCCTCACGTGGGTAAAAGATTTAACACAGGTGTATGACACCAGTAATAATCAGGCCATGATTATCTCCTCCTCCTTCTACCATGTCAGTGGCAGAGAGAATCTGCTGTAGACTACAGACTACAAAGGAACTATCCAAGGTACTGATCCCCACTTCCAAAATTGCTTCAGCACCCTAAATAGTTGCTTTAAAATTTGGACTAAAACCCAAGGCAGCTTCACTACCCAACTGACATGGAAGTCACCAGCCACAGCTACTTCCTGACAGTAAGAGCAGTTTGACAGTGGATTACACTGCCTGGGAGTGTGGTGGACCTCCTTTTTTGGAGATTTTTAAACAGAGGCTGGATGGCCATCTGTCAGGAGTGGTTTGATTGTGTCTTCCTGCATGGTGGAATGGGGTTGGACTGAATAGCCCTTATAGTCTCTTCCAGCTCTATGATTCTGTGATGGAAAGTCTGGCCCATGGGCCACATGTGACCTGAGGAACATTTAGTGCTCCCAAAACACCCCAGTTTTTGGACCCCCCAATGTGTAGGCTGCATACTGTGGCAATTCACCCTCCCATCATATGGCACACTGAGGAACACTATAACTGGTTATTGTCAGGCTCAGATTTCGCTTTTGAACCGCAGAAACCCAGTGAGGAATAACCAGCTGGCCTTCCGTTTTAAATGCATTGGCTTTTCCTCTGGAGTGTTCATCAGAGGAAAGGGTATTGTTCCCCTTCAAAGGATTCTGCAGTTTTACACCCACCAAGCATTCATTTCTATATTGGCAACTTCAAAACACACACACACACATGCAGCACAACCTACATTTTTGTTCCGCTGCATAATAAAATTATCCATGTACCCCGCCTGGGACCATTATAACAAGATAATACACAACTCATGGCTGGTTCAAATGACTATTAAAAGAAAATCAAAGTGCATTCAACATGGCCATTAGTACATGTCTAGGCACCAGACACTTCCCTTTCTGATGGGATAATAAGGTTATCAAATTATTTTTAAAAAGGTGAAAGATCCATTTATTCCCGCTGCCTCTGTGACAGGCACGCTCCGGTAGAAATTCCATTAGGAGGAGGTAGATGGGATGCCACAAACGTTTATAGCTTGTGCTTTAGACAACAAAGGGCATTAAAAAAAAAAGACTTCAAGTCTACCATTCACTGGTGCATTGTAATATTTATATTGTAAAAATCCCCTAATACGAAAGTGCTAACTTGTCTTTTCTAAAAATGAACATCAGCGTGCACATAGAAGGACTCTCTTGATTCTTTGAATTTTCATACTTCTTCAGATTTTGCCCCTCTCACCCACAGTGAAACATTTATACAGTAAGCATGTGTATATGTTTTAAATTTAATCTAGTTGTACAACAGTATTCACTCTGTGGGGATAGCTTACTGAGACCAGGAGGGCAGGATCTACACCAGTTTATGGCATTGTCCCACCACGTATAGCCACATGTGCGAGGGCAGATCTTCACAGCAGGAATGGGCAGTCTATGTCCCCTGAAAGAGAAGTGGGCAATTCTGTGGGCCTGAAGGCCAATTTCTTCACAGGCTATTGTTACCCTAAGAGGTGGGAGACATTGGGGTCCACCCATGATACCAGCATCTCCATAGAATTTGGGGGAATTATAGCTCAAAGGAGGCCCGCAGAAGGGGGTAACAGCAGGATCTTTTCACCTGTTTATACTGGTACTAACATAGAGAAGACTCTAGTTGAAATTAACAATGTGTTCTATTTGGATTGACAAACACACAAGAAATCAAACACTCTCAAGAACCATAGAAGGCTCTTGGAAAGTCAGGCATGAAAGGTTGGATAGAGAGAGGGATAAGGTGTGAAGAGGGTGATAGTTACCAGTCCTTAAGAAAGGGTTTGGAGCCGAGGGGCTCAGATAACATCTGGGGGTAGTAGGGACAACTAGCAGTCTGGGCTTCAAGTACCACATGCAAGTACTACAATTTGCTGGGGCCAAAGCTAGGGTTTATGTACCCTATTTCCTACCCTAAACAGGGTGCACAGACAAAGGAGTAATGGCTTTCCTACAGAATTGACACAGGAGTCGAGAATGGGTGGATTGTCACTGATGGGAATCATGACAATCCCTTAATGTCTGGTCAGGCAGGGGGTATATTGAAGATTTCCATAGGGTGAGATCATAGGACAGTCCCTTACTACTTCACCTAGGCAGTTCTGTCTTCCACTGTATTCAGGTGTGCATGGAGCCTGAGGTGTTGAAAGGATTATCACAATCTCATTAGAATTGGGTTTTCCTGCCTAATACTTTCTGAACTTATGACATGACTATGTCTCAGGTCAGTGTGCCTTCGATCATATTTTTTAACCATAAATATGTTCAGTTATGAAAATGGAACACCACATAGGATGTCGGTGTAGGATATGGTAACACCACAGCTCCTCATTAGTGCATCAAAATACCAACATTGGGATTGAAAGTGACATTAGAGGCTGGATGAAAACAGTACCTGGAATTCAGAATCAGACTTATGGATGTATAAACTAGAGTTACATATCCCTAGTGGATGCATATTCATGCTGCCTCTGTCTTCGCAATACATGCCTCCCGAAACCTACTTTAGTGGGCAGCAACCAAACAGAGAGGAGGATATGTTCTGCTGGCTATTGGGGCGTGGATACATGATGTTTCCACTCCACCTCCATGGCCAGCTAGTAAGGCTGGCACAAGGGAATGTAGCAGGGGTCCTGACTGTGGTCATCCTAACCTTGCTGGCTAGTGGAAACATTATCCCTCTGCTCCAATTGCTAGCAGAATATATGTAGAACCAGATTAATATTTAGGAAGGTAGATATGGGCTGGAAACAACAATGACTGAGATCTTATACTCTGCTTGTTCAGTCTAAGGCCATTTCTGCACTAGACTGTTATAGTGGTATTCCACTTTCAACATCCTATAGAATCCTGGGGTTTGCAGTTTAGGGAGGGGCCTCAAAGGCCCCTTCCTAAACTGCAACCCCCAGGATTCCATAGGATGTTGGAAGTGGAATAATACCACTATAACAGTCTAGTATGGAAATGGCCTAAATCTCCACTCATGTAGTCACCTTGCGGTTGCGCTGTACCAGCCTTCTGTTGAATACCAACATGGAGCAACCAATGGTACATCTGCCAGTGCACCTGTTTATTGTACCCTTGTGCACTAGAGAAGGTGCAGTATCTCTTCCTGCAGTCTCAGGGAACCAAGGGGTATACTGATGACATTGACCAGTCATTCCATACTACCCAAGAATGCTCAGCTGCAGTGCTGGGATCTAATTGATTAGTTCCAGCTGGAGGAGATCCACTGAATCAGTTCCAGAATGGTGAGTCAACACATACGTGAATCCATTTGATTCAATGGCTCTACTCTAGTCAGAAGTAACAATAGCATTTAGGCCCATGAAATGGTAAATATTATGAAATTCCCCATGCACAACCAGGAACGCAATATATCCTTTGCACACTGACCAAAAAATTACAACTGCTTGTACAATCCTCCCTCCACATTCATGAATTTGATTATGTGAAAGGTGTGTGCATGCCTCCCTGTCATTCTCCTCCCCTCATTTCCTTGTGTTTTGCCAGGTGATGAGAAAGAAGGTCTAAACAAGTAGTGCCCAGACAAAAGCAAGGAAATGGTGGTGGTGGTGGTGGGGGAGGCATGTGTGTGCCTTCCTTCATTCCGCTGGTGCTCCACCCTCCCATTCTCTTGTCTCTGGCCCTGGTGTGCAAAAGGCAAGAAAATGGGAGGGGAGAGCCCAAGAAGGGAATGGGAAGAGGATCATCGGGGGGAGTGATTCGTGGTTTTCCCACTTTTGTGAGGGTTCTGCCCCTGAACCGCTTGCAAAAGTAGAGGGGCCACTGTCTATGGAAACCTGGAATCAGAGAACTCTTAGGGAACAAAAGGCTTTTCTATTCCATGTCATGGAGGAACACACAACTAAAGCCCTCCTGAAGGATGCCCATCCAAACTTTTTTTAAAGACCTTTAAAGAGGGAGCGACTGCTACACTCTGCGACATTCCATTCCACTGCTGAACAGCTCTTACAATAAAGAAGGTCTTCCTAATGTTTAGGTGGAATCTCTTTTCCTGTAGTCCGAATCCATCCTTTTGTGTTTTAGACTCTAGAGGCCACGTGACATCCCTTCAGGTTTCCAATATGGCTATGATGTCACCTCTCACTCTTTACTTCTCCAAGCTGAACATACTCAGCTTCCTGTCATGCCCCAACAAGGCTTAGTTGCCAGTCCTTGGATCATTTTGGTTACCCTTCTTTTACCCCTGTGTACGACACCAAGAGGATTCCAGCCGTTATACTGTTGAAAAGTGATTGCTAGAACTTTTCACATGCAGAAAGGTACATTCAACAATACGTGTGTGCGTGTGCGTGTGTGGAATGGCAAACCTAGCTGTGTGTGTTTAATGTGTATTTTCTTTTCTTGAATTTTGCTGCACTTACGAACTGACATCGTAGTAGGCTGAAATTAGTTTGTAGCCACAGAAATGAGAAATCTTCTGCAATGGATATTCTTCAGTTTACTTGGATTTATTTCTATCTGTGAAAGACAGAAAGAAAGAATAAAGGACAAGGGGGGAGACAGAGACGAAGGGTGTTAGAAGGAAAGGAATGTTGAGAGAGAGAGAGAGAGAGAGAGATGCTGAGAGAAACAAGAAAACACTACAACCATTCTCTGCCCCCCTCCACAGGCTTATCTATAATTCAGTGCTGTATTATTATATGATGCTGCCTATCACTTCCAGCATAGATGTGTCTCATCGTCTTTCATAAATGAATCCCAGCGTGTCAGGTAACATTGTGTTTCTCTAGCAGTGTGTGTGGAAGTGTAAACAGGTTCCTATGCAATGCACTACCGTATAGTCAAACACAGTTCAGTGGCATGCCTGTTTTCCATCTTGCGGCTTGTGTTTCTTCCATTTCCTTATTTTTGTCGGTTATCACCTCATAGGGAAGGAAAGCTCTCACTTTTTCCAGCATCCTCCTTATTTTGCTAGAAATCATACAGGAGAAGAAAAGTGACAAGGTTAGAGTCACAGGCCTACATTTTGTCTCAACTGTTGTTCCGTTGTGAGTTAAGGTGATCTAGCGGGATATCAATGTGTTACCTCCCTGGTCTAATATGGTTTAACTGGCAAAATATGAATGAATTGGCAAAATACTTTAATTGATGTTAATATAAAATGGAGCCTGAATTGACTGGAAAGTCAAGCTGGGCGGAAGAAAATTACTGTCTGGACAAGTGTGATTGCAAGGCAGGGCAGCCAAACTCCCTCTAGGCATAGTCAAAGTTATTGTCAGGCAAATTACCCAGTAACTCCAGAGATAATAGGCTTAAGCTGAAACTGGAACATCTCTGGGTATACAATGGTCAAGGAAGTTCCCACTAAAACACTCATTGTTTCAACCCTGAGTCCTCACACCTGGACTTTTCCCTACCTTGTTCCCATGCCTCTCCACAAGTACAGGGCTATTAGGTTTTTTTTTGTAATGTTTTTATTAAAGTTTAGTTACCAAATAAAAAAGGAACAAGTGGGTCACATCTTCTTTAAATGTATCCCACCTCCCCCACTTCCGCTTATATTTCTCCAGTTGAAACTACGTTATTTCTGTTTACACAAAAGAAGAGAATTACATTTCTATTATCAATAAAAACAATTACCCTTTGTCTTGTCTCATATCTCTACATCTTATAAATCTATGTCTTTACCCAATCCAATACTCCTTTCCATTCCCTTTCAAAATTCTGTATTGGTTTATTTTTCAAAGAGGATGCTAATTTTTCTGTTTCTACCATCTCTAAAACTTTCAACTTCCACTCTTCTAGATTTATATCTTTATTTTCTTTCCAATGTTGTGCATACAACAACCTCGCTGCTGTTATGAAGTATAACAGTATCTTCTGATGACTTCTTATCTGTCTATGTTGGCCTAGCATATTTAACAAATAAAACTCCGGTATCATTTCAAAATTCACTTTACATATTCTTTGAATTTCATCATGTACCCTCTTCCAATATTTTCTTGCCTTTCCACAAGTCCACCACATATGAAAAAAGGACCCAATCTTTTCATCACATTTCCAACACCTCCCAGTCCCTGATTTAGTTATCTTCTGTAATCTTATTGGGGTCATATACCATCTATGGAGCATTTCATAATGTACAGGGCTATTACAACAGCTATTAACTCTTTGTCACCAACGCTAAGACCATTAACTCCATCCATACCCCGTTGTCCATTCTGCAACTTCCATTGCCTACTTGGTTGGGAGAGCCAGTCATACCCATGAGCGAATGGCCTTAGCCATTCTTAGGCGACAAAGAATGGATGGGAATCATGATAGCTCCTTGATTTCTGGGCAGGAAAGGGCATAAAAGAAGACTTTGCCAAGGCTCCATTTTCCTTGGAGGTTAGATCATTGATGGACATCTGCAAGCCTATTGTCGCTTGGAGTTCCCAGGGAGACCAAAATGGCGCCCTCCTTTCTGTCCTTTCGTTAGCAGGTGAAAACTTTATTATTTAGACAGGCTTTAAAAAAAAAAAATAAAGAATAGGATGGGCTGCTGTATTGTTTTACATGCTGTTTTTAAGGTTTGTTTTTTTTTAAAAAAAATCTTTAAAAACATTTTATATCTTTACCAAGGTCTAATTGTTTTAATACTATAAACAGTTTAATTCTATCTTACTATTCATTTTTATATATTTTTAATGGTATGTTCTTTTAGATTGTGAGCCACTTGGGGTCTCAATTTTGGGGAAAAAAGAGATGATAACAACAACAACAACAACAACAACAATAACAACAACAACAACTTAAGCCAAATGCTCTAGCCCAGGGTTTCTCAATCAGATCTCCTGGAACACCAGAGTTCCGCAAGAGGTGACTTGGGATTCTGCGAAAGATCATGAGAGGGAAAAAAAGAATATTTCTTTGAGCTGAAGTAATATTTTTAATGCAGGGATTTCCTGAGGCCTGAAAATTATTTAAAGGGTTCGTCCAGGGTACAAAGGTCGAGAAAGGCTGCTTTAGCCCCTCCATCATCTTTTCTCAATGTGGCATCTTCCAGGTATGATGGAGTGCAACTTTAATTAAGTTCAGATAGTATGCTTGCCCTGGGGATGATGGGAACTGGGGTCGAAGCTAGTGGTTCTAAACTTGGGGTCCATGGACCCCAGCAGGCCACAGTGACCTCACAGGAAGTCTGTGAAGTCTCAAGGCAGTTCAGACCGTCTCCTCTCCACAAGAAAGCATCTACCTGAGAAGAACCAACGCCATTTCCACATGATGTCATTGTCCTGCAATGGGGACATGTTGCTGCAGGTCCACGAGCCATGGCTTTCTCATGATATCACCACGGTCCCACTGCTAATGTGTTCCCACCCATCATGATCATGGGATATTCCATTAACAGAAAAAAAATCCGTTAATGGCCCACGACCCCTCAATGCTCTTGTTTCTGGCAGCCGTGTAGAATGGGTGGAAGTGCGATCTTGGTGCTTGCTTCCCCAGGGCGGCACAGGAAAGAGGCCAACTGCACTGTGGAAGGAAGACGCCTGTCGCTTGTGCTCCCAATTGCAGGCAGCCGGCTGGGTGTGGAGGGGACCGTTCACGTCACGCTCCCATCCCGGTAGTGATCGTAACGGGATGTGCCGGAGAAGGGCAAGGTGCGGAAATGGCCCAAGGCAAAGGCAGCCAGCTAGTCAAGTGGGCAGGCTGAGCTTACGTGTTGCTGTTTAATCCACTTCAGCCATAAACCGGTGGCAAGAAGCAGGGGGGAAGTCTTCCCTCCCCTTCCGATGCTTCTGAGGGAAGTGTGCATTTATTTATTTCTCCATTCTCTCCCAATTTGAAGACCCTTGATGAGCTATTTTAAAGAAATATTCGACACACTTTAGGGTTTTAAATCTTGAGTTCAGTCTTGGAGGTGTATGTGCCAACAAAAGATATTTAAAGGGGGTCCCCAATAAAGAAAAGCTTAAGAACCATTTCCCTAAGACATCTGGGAGGAGACAGGTTAGGAAAAGCTGCACTATTCTGTGTGGAGAGGAGAGAGACTGAGGGAGAAAAACTCATTTACTCAAGAATGTGCAGAAACAAGGGCATATCACACTCATCCATGGGGGTGGAGGAAGGGAGGTGTTGACCATAAAAAACAACATCAACTTAAGTCATTTTATGGTCTGTTAAATCACATGATAAAACCCATTTGGTGTGGAAATGATTCTGTATGGGTTATTATTGCCCACGAAGAAAACAGATCTACACCCATGTTAGAATTACTACTGCTAAATGGGAGAATACGAATCAATCATCATCACCATATATTTGCGCCATTCCACTTTCACAGCCTAATTATTCAGCGTGTTCATTACTAATTGCCGGAGACATGCCCACTGCAAATAACAATGCTGGCTGCTCGGAGGATTCTAGTTTGCCAATAAGTGCCCTGGATTGTTTGCTACTCGCAATCACGCTCTCCAGCAATCCACAACCCCCAAAGCAGGTTAACTCATTCATGTTCATTATGTTTTTGCTCTGTGGGTAACTTGCATTGGAGAATGAACAGAATGAATACCTAGCTCAGGCCCAGACTAGTTGAAGGACTGTATCTTCCCCCTGAGCCTGCCCAAACTATAAGATCTTCAGGAGAGGCCCTTCTCTCTGTCCCACGGCCTTCATGGGCACAGTTGCTGGCAACTTTGGAGAAGGCCTTCTCAATGGTTGCTCCCACACTTTGGAACTCCCTCTCTAGGATCTTTCTTTGTCATCCTTGTGGCAGCTGGTTATGACCTTTCTTTTCCAACAAGCCTTTGGGAATTGATTTTGCACAAAAAAGGGACCTTTTATGGTGCCGTGCTGTTTTTAATATTTCTTTGAAAGCAAGGTTTTCAATGATTTTCATTCTGTTGTTATTTAATTCTGTTTTAATCTTAATTTTGTATGTGTTTTAACTCCATGTGTTCTTGTTGCATTTTCTGCCTTCTTGCAAGCTGCTTTGAATCCCAGTCTGGGAGAAAGGAGGGAGGTATATAAAGTGGTGGATGGATGGATGGATAAAATGGTGAAAGGAGGTCTATTGCTCCCCTGTATCAAGCAGAGGTAGATTAATGCCTATGGGTGGAGAACCTGTGGTCTGTAGGCCACATGCAGACCTCCCCGCCTTTTACAACTCACCACACCAACCAAGACACTACCAAAATCTTGAACTTCCTCACCCCCTTAAAGTAAGGCAAAATTACCTCAAAATCACTAAAACCTATCACTTTGCTAATATCCCCCACTGTTCCATGGAGACAGTGGCATCGCGGGTGGATCCCTGAGTCACTCACGTTTTGGGGTAACAGTGGGTCGTATGTGAAGAAACAGGGGTCTATTTTGGGATCCTCTCAAACCACACTCACCATTTTCCAAAATGAGAAATCATGTTTTGGTCACTCCTGGTCACTTACTTGAGAAGTCTTTGGTTGTTTCCAGGTGGCGGCCCCTGAAGTGATGTTTAGCAGCCAAATTGTACCCTCTTGCAGGGATTTGGGCTGAAAGCAAAGGTTTTTATTTTAAGTCTCAGGGACTGAGGCATTTTGTGGAATTTTCTGTTGTTTTTCATTCCTCCCCTTGTGGTGGTTGCTGTCAGGGTTGGCAGGATTTGGCTCCTCTGAGCATGAGCAGAGTGTTATCTGTGAAGCAAGGCGTCGCTGTGGCAAAAGGTCCCAGTGAAGCAGGCTAATCATAAGGCTGGCTCTGTGTCCATTTGTACTGCTATAAAGGCAGCAAACTCCATCTATGACTGGGCTGCCTACCAGTTTAAATCCCTGTGTTTTCGTAGCTGTGCTGCTTCATGGCTCCATATATCCCGAGCAGGAAGCAAGCTTTGCTATCTTGTGCACTGCTTAGCTGGAGAAATCTGAGGGTTTGCTCTTCCTTGATCTGTCCATGGTGCTGAATGCTAAGTAGTGAGTCTCTTTCCCAGCCCTCTGCAGTCATCTGCAACCCAATAAGATACTGTGCTTTCTATAGCCAGAGTGGGCAACTGTCGGAAAACCAGGAGCCAAATTGCCACCCTCAGCATATGTCATGGGCCACACCAGCCTTAAAAGTTGAAACAAATAAAGAAAATGAAAGGGATTGGATATCTACTTCTGTATTTTATGGTGCAGGGGAACTTTGGAATTCAGGAAGGAGTTCTTGAACGTTCAAACCACTGAACACAAATGTGTATTAGAAAAGAAAAGAAAAAACTTGGTCAGGCTTCATCTGGAATACTATGTGCAGTTCTGGGAACCACAGTTCAAGAAGGATATCAGTAAGTTGGAATGTGTCCAGAGAAGGGCAACCAAGATGGTCACAGGTCTAGAAATTCCTTATGAGGAATTACTGAGGTGGTTGGGTATCTTTAGCTTCAAGAAGAGAAAATTGAGAAGTGACATGATAAGTAGTCTTAAATCACTGAAGGGATGTCATATAGAAGGTGGAATAAGGTTGTTTAATGTTGTTCCAGAGACTAGAACACAAACCAATGGATTCAAATTACAAGAAAAGTGATTCCACTTAAATATTAAAAACTTATTTTCTGCACCAGCTGTCTGGGAGTGGAATACACTGCCTAGGGATGGTGTACTCTCCATTGTTGGAGGTCTTTTAACAGAATTTGGATGGCCATCCTTCAGGAGTGCTTTAGCTGTGCATTTTTTACATGACAGGGGGTTGGACTGGATGGCCCTTGTGGTCCCTTCCAACTCTATATGTATGATTGTGTGATTCCATGACATATTGGTACCAGAGAGTGTTCGGAGTACAAACAACCTGCAAAAAAAGTCCTTTGGGCCATATTTGGCCCATGGGTCATGCTTTGGCCCCCCCCTCCATTTTTCTGTCACTTTTCCCTCTTGGCTATGTGATCTGCTCAGTGATTCTAAGACCCATTTCATGCTACTATGATTTCTGGGATTTGTGGTTTAGCTTAGGGTATTCTCAGCCAGGGAGCTCTAGCGCTTCCACAAACTACAATCCCCCAGGATTCTATAGGATGCAGCCATGGTGGTTAAAATGGAATCGAAGTGCTATAATTGTGTTGTACAAAAGAGCTCCAAAACCCTGATCCAGTGTGAAACATTCTGGGTGGAATGGATTGAAAGAAAACACTTTGTGCAGCTACCTGGCTAGAGGGAAAGATATAATACGTTTGAATGGCTAGCTGGCCAGGTTCTACACAAGCAAGCTATCAGAGATGACAGGTTAGAGACAAAGCAAGTGCTGAGTATCCAGACCACAAAGGGCCAGCAAATTCAGCCCCAAAGCAGCTTGTTCTTCTCTCAAGCAACAGAATTTTTCAGCCAGGGTTATGGCTGAGGCTACTTTTTTTGGACCACTGCTACTGGAATCGCTTAGTTCTCATGAATCCTGTGGCCCTGTTGGGTGAGGGTTTCTAGGAGTTGTAGTCCAAAAATGACCACTTTTCCAGTATAGTGGCAGATGGAGCTTTGCCCTATATTTACAAGAGTACGGATTTAGGGAAAGCAGTAGACACATATAAATGTGGAGAGGCAAAATTATAGAAGGGTGCTGCTTCTTTAGGAAGGAGAATTCAAAGCAGGACTGATTTGTCATAGCCCTGGCGTGGCCCTGATTGCCACATTTTGACAATATTTTCCTTTCCTGAATACAGTTTTCAGTAGCACAGCCACAGGAAGATGTTTTGTTGTTGTCGTCTGCACTCAAGTCGACTTTGTCTTATGGCAACCTATGAATGGAGAAGCCTCCAAGATTCCTGATCATCAACTGCCTTGCTCAGGTTTTGCAGACTCATGGCTATGGCTTCCTTCATTGAGTCTTCTTGTTGATGTTGCATGTCTTCAAGTTGTTTCTGACTTATGGTGGTCCTAAGGCAAACCTATCATGGGGCTTTCTGGGGCTGTGCATGTGTGTGATGTGCCCAAGGTCACCTAATTGGTTTTCATGGCTGAGTGGGGAATATAACCTTGCTCTTCAGATTGTAGTGTACCAAGCTTGTACACCCCCACACTTTGATATGGTTTAATTGGCAAATATTGATCCGCATAAATATAAATTATACACTGCTATGGCTAAGAGAAAAAACTGGCCAAACACATGTGAAAACTAGGTCCGACAGGACCTCAAGGCATGGCCAGGTCATAATTAGGAAATCATCAGGGTACCACAGAGACAATGGACTTGCAAATGTCCCTCAATGACTCAACCTCCAGAGACAATGGAACCCAAGACTGAACTAATGATCTTCAGCCCGTTTCCCATCCCCTGGCAAAGTCTTCCTTTATTCCCTTTCCTGCCCAGCAATCAAGGAGATATTATGATTCCCATCAGTCCTTTGTCACCTAATGCTGAGACCATTAGCTCGTTCCAGACCCCCTTGTTCACTCACCGGGCTCCATTGTTTACTCTGCTAGAACACCTTCACCCTCCAGGCAGAAATACGGTATTTAAACCCTGGCTGTGGGCTAGCCAACTGGCAGTACACTGGTTGCTGGTTGTCACTCTGCTGCTCTGATTCCCCCCTGTGTACTGTCCTTGGACTTCCAGTCTAAGCCACATCACTTTGTCTCTTTTCAGCTGGATTAGTAAATATCACTCATGATGCCCTACATTCTCCCTATCCAAACCTTTCCTCCCTTTTCCTTCAGTTAGCCTTGTGTGATAGCGGGACTGCTTGGATTTTGTGTGTGTGCAACTGCTAATTCTTCCAATAAAACAAATGTTAATTCCCCCAATAAAACAAATAAGCTTACTTTTGACTCTCAGGCTGATTTTTTCCCTGCACTAGTACTAGTATACGTAGATGTAAAAGATCTTGTAAGGTTACTCCTCTCTCGCAGGCCTCCTCTTCAAGCTAATATCCCCCACCTTTTCATGGAGGCACTGGCATCTCAGGTGGACCCCTGAGTCACCCATGTTTTGGGGTCACAGTAGTTCAACGCTAAAACCACTGTACCGTGCTAGTTCTCTTGATTGAATCTATCCACCTGCAATGTGGTCTGTCTTTTTTCCTTCTGCCTTCCACTTGACCAACCACTATCATCTTTTCTAATAAGTCATGTGGTCTCATGATATGTTCAAAATACAATGGCTTCCACTTGGTCATCTTGCCATCTAGTGAGAATACAGGTTTGATTTCCTCTAGGGCCCGTTTATTTGCATTTTTAGCACTCCATTTTATCTGTAGGACTTTCCTCCACCACCACATTTCAAAATGTTGGAAAAATTCCAGCATTCTCTCTTCCTCATTCTTGTTTTAGGGCAAGTGAGGCTTGGATAGCATAGGGATTCATTTCCTTTACATGCCAAAGCCTTCTCTCTTCTCACATGAAGCCTCACCATTTGTCCTTGTGACATTTAAATCCATGATCATAAATACCTTTGGTGTTCAGATGACCAGATCATGTGACCCAGGATAGGTCTTAGGGTCATCAGTCTTATAAAAGATCCCCCTTCTCAGATCTCTCTCTCCTTTTCTCCGTTTTTGCTTCTCCTTCCTTCTCTTCATGCTTCACAACTTCATCAAGAAGATGTTGAGTTATGAATGAAGCTACTACCTTACCTGAGCTATCCATTAGTTAGTTAGGATGTAGGTTCCCCAATGTGTATGTAAATATAAAAGGCACTAGTAAACTTTTCTAAATTTGTAACCTGAAACTGCCCACCTTGTTTTGTTTTCTTAGTCAGTTCAGGGAAGCTACACAGAAATTTGGGCATGTTTTTCCTGCTACTCTGCTAAAGGAAGGCTAATTCTTAACAGTTTTAGGTGTCATAGAATTTCCCAAAAGGGTTAACACCTTGGGAAACTCTAACTCCCAACACAAAAATACTACTGTGTGATTTTTGTGAATCTCTAGGTCATATCTGTCCACTGGCCATTCAGGGTTGGTTGCTCAGGCTGGAAGACTGGAACCATCCTTTTGTTATGGTGAGGCACAGCTGGCATTTCCCCCCTCCCTCTCTTTCTTTAGTATGCTTCTGATCCAGCTGTGGAACTAGACATCAAATATAATTTTGATTGATCTCAGTTATTAATTTCCTTGATGGCACAGGTGTTGGCAAGAAGGAGCGATGAATGATCTCTTGACCTATTGCAATAAACTAATAGGACTTGCATTCCCTTTTAGCTGGTGCGAGGTGAAACAGCATGGGAATTCATGAATATATTCATTGTTTTACCTGCTACAATTGATTAGACACAATCAGGCTTGAAGTAAGGTGGTGTATGGGTAAATAATAGAAGGAAAGAAGGAATTCTTAGACTTTCACAAGAATTCATGATTTCATCTGCACCATGGGCCCTTTCACACTGCACATTTATGCAATACGATTCCGCTTTAATTGCCATGGTTTGATCCTTTGAATTTCTGGGTGTTACTGTTTAAGGAGAGGCACGTAACCTTCTCAGCCAGAGAGCTCTAGTACCTCACCAAATTACAAGTCCCAGCATTCCATTAGGTGCAGCCATGACAATAAAAATGGAATAATGTGTATATATGCCTTCAAGTTGCCTGTCAACTTAGGGAGACCCCCGGAATTTTATGGGAAGGAATGCTGAGAGGTGATTTTGCCAGTTCCTTTCTTGGAAATTTAGCCTACAGCATCTGGTGTTCCTTGGCAGTTACCCATCCAAGTACAGGCTTCCTCCACTTATCTGACAGGTTAGGGACTGGAGCACTGTCAGAAAATGGATTTGGTGGATTAGCAATACATGAATGTGGTAATTGTAATAGACTTCAGTGGCAAGGAACATTGACTTGTAGAACATGAGCCTTATAGCTTTCACCTTACATCTGTCGAGGAATTTCATACATAAATCTCAGACAGAGTATTTACATGTATTTTAGTATCTGGAAGCATTTCAGCATTTCCAGTATGTTGCATTAATTCAGCATAGTGATAATAATTGCTTCAGAGAGTGTTTCTAATTTTGTTCAGATAGTATTTTTAAATCTACCTGTGAACTGGCATTTCAGTGAGAGTATTGTAAATTCAAAGTGCTCTCACCTAATCTATAGGTTACATCTACACAGAAGAAAGTATTTTGAGCTTAGTTGCCCAGGGGGATAACTGGCTTCTAACTGCTATATTCTAACAGTGTTTATACCCATCAAATACATTTATCTATTTCTCATCCAGTTGTTCTTTAGAAATGTTGGCCATGCAGCAGCACTGATGGTGTATTCATGTATGGCAGGGGGTTGGACTCAACGGCTCTTGTGGTCTCTTCCAGCTCTATGGCCATTTCTGCATTACACTGCTGTAGTGCTATTATTCTACCTTCAACATCCTGTGGAATTTTGGGGTTTGCAGTTTACTGAGGCTAAAGTGCTGTTACCCTGTGAACTGGAGGTCCCGGGAGGGACACCAAAATGTGCTCAACTAAAGGCGGGGAAAATTAGCTCAGAGCACTGCTTAGTGTTACGAGAGGCAGGGTAACTTAGCGAGATCTTGAACCCTATGTCTACGGAGTCCGGTCGAGTCAAGGAGAACACAGAAGTTGAAATAATAAATGATGTTTATTAAATACAAGCAAAATAGTGTATGCGACACACTCATACAAGATAACTAAAGAAAATAAAGGTTGGAGTGGTATAGACGGATTTTTAGAGGGATCGCTGGTTTGGGTGATGCTTCACCTGTCCTGAAGCCTGGAAAAATAGAGAGCGAAGCTGGGGTGCGGTGTAGCTCAGCACGTGGAGCTGAGGGGAGGCTCGCCAAGCAAAGTGGCAGCCAGGCGGGATGAAACTCGGGAGCGATCCGAGGAAGGTCTCGGAATCGAGGGTTTTTATAAGGAGAATTGTGACCGCGGGCTATGCCGTACTTGGGGGAAAACAATAGATTTGGAGTTGGAGACAAAGCCTCCGAAAGGTCAGAATCTGAATGATTGAGTTATCGTAGCGATTCACAATAGAGTAGCCAGTATGCAAATGCAGAGTACTTGGGTCTTGCATAGGTTACCCATCAAGCTGCCATCGCGGGGCAGAGGCTCTTTTGTAAGTTGCGTGCATACCTAATTAGAGTACTTGCCTGGAGGTCTCCTAAAGCAGCGAGTCAGCTATTTCTGGCCTGCCTGTATTGTAGTTTGAATACTACGGCTATTAACGGCTGAGTTTGTTTACGTGCTTGTCCGGTGGCCTCGCAAGCACGTGTAGAGGAATAGAGAAGTGAAGCCGAATTGTGGTATCAAGGGATATCTTTTAATATCCCCAAAGTTCGGACAAGCCAGGGCAGTAACAGTGCTCTCTGGCTGAGAATTCTAAAGGCCCCTCCTTAAACTGCATACCCCAGGACTCCATAGGAGGTTGAAAGTGGAATAATAGTGCTATGACAGTGTAAGGCGGAAATGGCCTAAATTGACAGGTAACTTGAAGGCACATATGGACATACAATTACATGGTGGTTGTGTTAAATCATCCTTCTGCTGAATATCAATATTGTGAAACTGTTTGTATATCTGCCCATGTGCCTGCTATTCTCTCCTTCTGCAATACGCAGGGCACAGCTGCTGCTCCTCTGATCCCAGTCCATCAAGTGGAAGACAGAAGGCTCTTATGAAAAGTTATGCACCATCCTAGATTGTACAACTGCAAGGCTGGAATTCTTCTGGTTAGTACCAATTAGAGGAGATCCGCTCAGTCAATTTTTGAATGGGAAGTCAACACACAAATAACACAGTTGACTGAAGGGCTCAACTCTGGCTGGGGCTATCAGTTGGATTTAGGCTAGGGATGGAAACAAATATTTGAAAATATTAGGGAAATGCTTAAGAAAAAAACACCCCATGTTTGTTAAGCAGCAAGAAATCTTGATGAGAAGAATCCTGGACTGATGAGAAGTTGCAGTTTGGGACTTGTTCTTTGCAAAATTCGTTTGCATTTGTTTTGCATAGAGAACAACTTTTCAGAAAACAGCATCTACTGCCCCCTAAATGATGCTTCCTGAACAGAAAATGCTGTAACTGAGGATTTATTCTGTGCAAAATTCACACATGGTTGACTTGCATACAAAACAACATTTTCTATCCAGACAAAATACTCCCGTTTCTCTTACCTCTTCCTGCTTCTCCTTTGTTTTTAGCTTCTTTCAATTACTGCATATTGAGTTCAAAGCCCAAAAGTAGTTCACTCTCACATAACTCTGCAGAGGGGAGAGGAGGCGGTGGAATTATGTCCTTCCCAGTTGGCTAAGGCAAAAACAATCTGTGCTAGCCTCTCCTAGCTTGCCTCTTCTTCCTTGTTATTAACTTTTCCCATCTTGACCACATTTGACTGCAGCTGCATGGCTGCACCTGTCCTGGTTTTCATTTGTGAAATATTAGAGGCTAAGCCATCAACCGAAAAAAATCTGTGACATCAATGTCTAAAAAAGTACAGTGAGCCCTGTACTTTCATCAGGGTTAGGGATGCAAGACCTCCATGAAAGTGGAAATCTCTCCTTTTTTTCAATAACAATATATCAAGGATTTTAATATTGTACTAGGAGTATGTAGAGGTTATATTTTAATGTTTGTGTCTACTTCTCAATCCTTATGTAAACCATTTCTGATATATATGATGATGATGATGATGATGATGATGATGATGATTTGGTATACCTAGTTTCAGGTATACAAGATTACGTACTCGGTTTATATTTTTACTTTAGAATTACTTTCTTCACTCATATACATGCACTAGAATTATATACTTGTACATTTAAGTCAGAACACCTATTTCTTCTTTTCTTTTTTTCGCTCTTTCTTCTTGTATAAGATGGTTAAACAGCCAGTGTATTTTTAATGCTTTCAACTGTTGTATTGTTATATGAAGTAATAATTTTTTTAAAAAAAATAGTGGAAAAATTCAAATAAAAATAAAATAAAGATAAAGATAACCTGCACTATTTTATTCGCTTGAGAACACTTTTCTAGGAGAATCTAGGTTCTCCAGCATGATTCTATGGTTAACCTCCAGTGGAAGTGGGCCATAGAGTCATTGTGGAAGACCTAGCAATGCCTAGAGAAGGGTTCTTTCTAGGAATCTCTAGCACAACTCTATGGTCCAATTTTGGAGTGCACCATAGACTAGCGCTGAAGAACCTAGAGAGAACATATTTTTCCATGGCAAGGGTAAATAGGGTAAAGATTTTTTAAAATTATTATGAAAACCGTGAATAATCAAATCCATGAATGTTGAGTCTGTGAACATGGAGGGCCAACTGTACAGTTTCACATTGCACGGCTATGTGACACCAAACGGACTTCAGCACAAGCCTGGACCCAGTTGGGAACAGATCCAAACAATCAGCTTCATCTGTGAATTAGCCGTTTCCCTTTGCATCTGGCCCTTTTCTTTTCCCTTCAGTTTTGGACCCAGTCTTTTCTTCCTCACCCAGCCGCCTTCAGTTGCACGCTGATATTAAACACAGGCTCGCTTTCGGCCTCTCTGTCTTAATTTTTAAAAATGGTCCTTTCTCTCTCTGTTTGCCGTTCGCCTCACAAATCATCACTTCGCTGACGCCTCCCGCATTCCCCTCACTCCAGTAAACTCTGCTCATTTATCTAAAATTCGCTAGAAGTCATTTTTCCCCCCACAACAAAATGCAGCTGTCAGAAGCTTCAAATCATCTCATCCATCAAGTGCACTTGTCTGCGAGAGGAGGGGCTGTGTGAGAGGGCGTGGAGGCTTGCGTGTATATGTAACTAGCACACACACACACACACACACAAGGATGGGATATGTGTAAAGAAAAAAAAAAGCACCTAGCTGACAAATTTGATTTCATTTCATCAACATGCTAACACCTCTTCTTGCCGGAATGCATTGGCTTTCATACATCTGGGTGAGATAAACACAGACTAGCATGGATTCTCTCCTTCTCTGCCCCTCTTTTCTCTTTCTCCCCCAAATTATTGGTGAGAAAGACACTAAATAGCAAAATGCACCTGGGCAATGGAAGAAAATAGGATGCTGGTTTTACGGCTGCCACCGTCACCATTACCACAACTGCGAATGGCATGGAAGCTGTAACTTGGAAAAGTTACTTTTTTGGAGTTATACATTCTAAAATTCTCCAGGTTCTAGGTTGGAATCCTGCTTTGGGAGATGTACATTGTCGTGTGGCAACATTTCCCAATGACGTCAGCTTTCCAAATCCACATTGTAAGCAACATAGTCCTCCCACAACCTGTTGTGAGAGAGCATGTTGTCAGAGAGCAGGGGGATCAATGGAGATGCATCCAGCTATTTTCCTGTAGCTGGATATACTACAATAGGAATGCTAGGGGATTTGAGAAGTACCTGCAGATAATGTCCTTGTAGTGCTGGGTTGGGTGGACGTCTGCTTTGCTTATAAAGTGTTTGGGAGGGAATGCACAGAACAGAGTGCTGACCTTTGCACCAAAAAAAAAGGAGTCACAATAGCATAAGTCCAACTCACACAATTGTGTTTCACCAATGGGATTGTGGCTGTAATATACAAATATGTCATGCCTTGCTTCCAGAACATGGAAATGGAATCTGACTCAGAGACTGAAACAGTAGACATGCCAGGACCTGCTGAACAGGAGGAGGTTACAGTGCCACAAATCCCATAGACAGAATAGGGTGCAGTGCCAGCTTCAGCAGAGAGTCCTGCCCCTTCAAATATAGAAGACAACTTACCTTTGCTGAGCATAAACAATAAAAGGAGAACTTGTGTCGGTCTCAAAAGATTTATAGGAGACAGCAATTAGTTAGGCAGCAGCTACACTAAGCTGCTGACCTATATAAACACAGCCATTCCCCTCCAGGAACTGTTGGAGCTTATCTGACCTTCCTGCCAGTTGTATTTCTTAGATCGTTTTGACTCTAAACTGTTTTGTTCTGCCTTTGGATTCTGTTGTACCCTGTTTATGCCTTTGACCTTTTGCTTACTAAGTAAAAATAAGTGACTGATTTTGAGCTGTTCTGTTTCTTTGTTTGCTACTTTGCTATCAGTTATGCAGGAGCAAGCTCTGGCTTGCTGCCCAGGTTGAGATAGGACAAAATGAAACTTTCTTCAGCTCTAGTGACAGCAATCAACTTAGTGCAAATTAAGCAATGTAGGAGGTTTGTAAAGTTTCAACTGATTCTCTTCCAAACTAATAGCAGCTGGTGGCTGCAATGTCAGAGAGGCACTGAACCTATTACAGGTTTTAGTCAAAAGTTTAAAGGATTTATGTAAAGTCTCAAAACCTATCATTCAAATAGATATAAGAATCTTAGATAACTCCTTTAAAGTTCAGACTAAAATTCAAAGTGAACTACCACCCTGATCTGATTGGTTCCACCAGCTTTCAGCAGCTGATTGCTCAAGTACTGATTGTAATGACCTGAATGGTTGGCATCTGGTTTCCTCTAGAGGAAGAGCATTGAGACTGACAGCATCAACAGCCCAAAGCTTGTAAAAGTATTCTTTTGGACTGCATCTTCCAGAATATCCCAAAGTTTCTTGCACAAAAGCATACAGTTTATGAGAAAAATATATGAAACCAATGGTTATTGGGCAACAAAAGATTTTCAAAGAAGTCCCCAAATGTTAAAAAAAAGGCATTTTTTTTGCAAAAACTCTCGTAATCTCATGCAGCAGTGGGAAAATATTTATAGTTTTTCATTCTTGTGTGCAATAATGAAATAAGCCAATATTTGCATCCCTGCTTGAGACATCAGCACCATTTGGTCCTACTGTGGATTGAGAATTCAGATGTCAATGTCAAGGGGAGAGTGTCAGGCTGAAACAGACAGAGCATCAAGACACCACCCCCATTGTTAGCCTCCCTTCCCCAAGAAGTTCGAACCCTTGGCCAGACCACTATGGATAACACAGAATGGAGCAAATAAAGGACCAGCCACAAGATATCATTCCAAAGCCCTTTCTGCATGTGGTTATTAAGGTGGGCCAATGCGTCTTGCCACGGAAGTCTTCTGCACCTTGGAGCCGACTAGGTTCGGTTTATTTACCTTCATTCCACACGTAATTCCAATTAAATGTGTCCCCATGTAGTGGTAAAGCACACTATTTGAAAACCGGAAGAAATCGGTTTTCCAATTTTCCAGATTGATCCAATCCGTACTTTCACAGTGGTGCAGACACATACATTCACGCCAATGCGAATTGGTGGTCAGGGGAGGGCTCATGGGAGGGGCCAGGGGGTAGTATGGACTTACACACGTATGCAATGACATACTAAACCATGCAAAAAAAAAAAAAAAAAAAGGGCCAATCACAGCCGACAGGGTGGGGTGAGGGGAGTAGCGGGAGTGGCCATGGCGGAGGCAGTGTGGATTCATGAACTTGCACTCCTCCAAATCAGAATGGAACGTACGCAGTAGCTATGTGGAAGGAAATGAGGGAAAGTCCACCTTGTTTCAAGCCCAGAGGATCCGGTAAGAAATGGTATGAACTGATTCACCAGCCTTGTGTGGAAAGGGTCCAAGTGTCACCACTCTTCACCAACGCATTGGGGAGTTCTTGATGATAGTCGAGCAGCCACAATGCCTGGTGGGAATCCATTAAGCTGAAGTTTCTCATGAAGCTCATGGACCTGTCTTACAAGATCCTGCCTTCCACTATGTTAATCAGGACAGTGAGGAAGGATGCTATGCAGAGGTCTTTCTCAGCTTCATGAAGAGATGGTAAGGATTGAATTTGTAACCTTCTACATACAAAGCATATTTAGCTATGGCCTCTTGCTATACCACTTTTGTGAATTAAACATGGTGGCCAAGATCCTACATCATGCTTTTGTAGTGTAATTCTGTACTCATGTGGTGAGTGTCTGTGCTATACTCTCTTCGGAGGAATAATATTATTATGCATCCAGTTGTGTATCTGCCAATGCACTTGCTTATTGCTCCATTGTGCAAAGGGAATGTGAAGTGGAGGTTTCTGCAGTCCAGTGCATAGAATGGGACACTGGGAGTGATAAAGAGTTTCGTATCATTCCAGAACATGCAACTGCATGGCTGGAATCCTGTCAGCTAATCTCAACTAGAGTAGACCCATTGAATCAATTATTGGGTGGTGAGTTAACACATAGGTAAATCCAGTTGGTTCAATGGCTGTCCTTGAGTTGGGACTACCAGTAGGATTGAGACCCACGAGGAATGGTTCTTATATTATTATTATTTTATTTATTAATATCGTGTCTTTCTCCCAACAATGGGATTCAAGGTGGCTAACATTAAGACAGTTCAAGTTAAAGCATACATAAAATTATAAGTATAAAATTTGAAAAACAAACCATTGATAGAATTAAAAACATTAAATGCTAACATGTTAATTACCTTAAAAACTATATTAACCTTAAAAACAGAACCACAGAGCATTAAAAGTCCAAATTTATAAAAGCCTGATGGCACAAAAATGTTTTGTTTTAACCTGCTATTGCAAGGAGAGGAAGGATGGGGTTGCCCTGGCTTCTCTAGGGAGGGAGTTCCAATGTTTGAGAGCAGCCACCAAGAAGGGACTCTCCCTTGTTCCCAGCAAATATGCCTGAGAGGGTGGTGGAATAGAGAGAAGAGCCTCTCCAGATGATCTTAAAGCTCTAATGGGCTCATAAAGGGAGATACAGTACTTCAAATAACCTGGGCCCAAACCACATAGGACTTTATAGGTTGAAACCAGCACTTTGAATTGTGGCCAGAAATAGACCAGCAGCCAGCGGAGCTGTTGCAACAAGGGAGTTGTGTGATCCCTGTAAACAGCCCCAGTTACAACTTGGCTGCAGCTCTTTGGACCAACTGTATTTTCTGTGCATTTTTCAAGGCAGCCCCGTGTAGAGGACATTAAAGTAATCCAAATGGGATGTAACCTAGGCATGTACCACTGTGGCCAGATCAGACTTCTCCAGGAACAGTCACAGTTGGTGTACGAGCTTTAACTTTGCGAAAGTGCTCCTGGTCACTACTGAAACCAGGGCCTTCAGGCTCAGAGCTGAATCCAGGAGTACCCCCAAACTGTGAACCTGTGTTTTCAGAAGGAGTATAACCCCATCTAACACAGGGCTGAATCTTTATTCCCAGATTTGTCTATTGACTGACCAGGAGCACCTCTGTCATGTCTAGATTAAGTTTGAATTTGTTTGCCCTTGTCCAGTCCGTTGCAGTTGCCAGACACCGGTTTAGCACAGAAACACCTTCCTTGGAATTAGGTGGAAAGGAAAAATGGAGGTGCGTATCATTAGTGACACCTAATCCCAAAACTTTAGATAACTTCTCCCAGTGGTTTCATGTAGATGTTAAATAGCATAGTGGACAAGATAGAAGCCTGAGGGACTCCACAGACCAATGGCCAAGGGCTTGAGCAGGAATCCCCCAGTACCACCCTCTAAGAGCACCTTTCCAAGAAAGAATGGAACCACTGTAAAACAGTACCTCCAAGCTCCATCTGAGTAAGACAACTCAGAAGGATAGTGCAGTTGATGGTATCAAAACACATTGAGACATCCAGCAGAACCAACAGGGACACAGTCCCCCTGTCTAGTTCCCTGTGTAGACCATCCACCAAGGCAACCAAAACTGTCTCTGTCCTAACCAGGGCTAAAACCAGACTGAAATTGATCTAAATAATCCACCTCAACCAGGAACTCTTGGAGCTGAGAAGCCACCGCAGGTTTGTGGAACTCCATTTATGCAACCATGAAGTGAATATGTTCATTGCAAATGGACAAAAAAAGTACAACTGTATGTGTAAAGGGGCTTACACAGGTGCCTGACACCAACAGGATTTTGGCCTTGGAATCTTTCTCATCCTCCTCTTAATTGTGCAATTGTCATTCCGTGGGAGAGTATTTGCCAACTGAACTTTTGACAATGGACTAAAGATTCCCACCCCACAAATAAGATAGCATTTGATATACTTAAAGTTAACTGTGTTATGGTGACAAAATGAGAGCCAGGCTGAACAAATGTGATGATTTATTGCTGTGCCTTGTGCCCTTGATAAACAATGGTATCTTTGGACAGACACTTTTTTAGTATGCAGGAATAGCTCCTTCATTTCAAGCTATTTGCAGATAGCTCTGAGAAATATAGTGCTGCTGATAGAAGTGCATGATGGGTGGACGTAGGAGAAAGCTTTTGCTAAACAAACAAAAACCTATTCCTGGTAGTTGACTCAAAGTTTAAAAGCAGTTCACAAAGTCTATGGACTATACCATGAATTACATGAGAAGTGGGCAAACTCTGGCCCTTGGATCACAAGTGATTCTTGGGACCCTCATGTGCAGCCTCTAAAGCCCCTCCCCAGCTTCACAAAGTCCCTAGACTCATTTGAAGAAGAAAAAAGTCAGGCTGAATTTTGGGCTTTATATATGTGTGTATGTGTGAGTGTGTGAATTTGTCCTCCAAACTGCCTAAAATGTGCCAAAACACAGTGGTTTGTTTCCCCAGCCCACCAAAATCCTGCCCCAAACCTCCTAAAAACACAGAAAAAAAGACTGAAAATCAGCAAAAATGGTGACCAGAAGTGATGTCACGTCACTTCAGGCATGTCAAAACAGGCCAGTGTGACTTCCCTGGGCAAGCACAGGATGAAAAAATGTCCCTTACCCGCTGAGCACCTGTCCACCCTAGGATTGAACCATTTATGGACTTTATATAGTCCTAAATTCCGCACAGAAAAGTTTTCCAAGATAGGGAATAATCGTTTCCAGGATTCCACCCCCACAACACCATACAGTGTGCCCCTCTTTGTTATTTTCAGCAGTATCCAGATTGGAGGTTTATACTACGCATAGGCCTTTGGCTTACGATTCTACTGATGTCCCAGAACTGACTATGTTGGCTGCAGCGTTCTGGGAGAAGTAGTCCAAACAAGTAATGTTTCCAAGCTTGGAATATGCCATTGCCTGTGGCAAGCTGTGTCCCTGGAGCTTCTTTCAAGGCGAGACAGCACACCTGTAAAGCCCTGCCTTCAAGTCCTCTCTCTTTCCAAAATGGGCGAGGAGACAATATGATTTATTTTTTAAAGAAAGAGTGAAAAGACTTAAGCTGTTTTCCTTTGTGCTGCCAGGTAGCGATAAGGCACCTCCCGCACTTTGTTCGAATGGCATATTTATTCAGATAAGAAGAAGGCAAGAGATCTTCATTGGCCTCTGAACAGAGAGGAAAATGGTTTAAGGTTATTAATCCGGAAATGCCCAGCAGCAGAAGATCTGCGGGAAATTACATATTCTGTCACTTTTACTTATTGAATTCCAATTTCATTGGACTGTGCAGAAAAGAAACAGGAGGCAGGGGGTGGGATGGGGAGAGGAAGGAATGCAACTTCTCTTGTAGCTCTTATTAGATTTCATAGCCTTTCGATATTAAAATGCCAAACCTGGTAGGAGCAATTCTGTCTCTGTTTTAGTTTAGAGATTGTTTTGCTTTCTTCTTCTTCTTCTTCTCTCTCTCTTTTTTAATTTTCATATTGCAGCAACAGTGGTATGTGCTTTAAAATTTAAAATCCCCTGGGCCCAGGGAACTGGAGAACGGAATGGTAGGCTCATAGGAAAGGAAAAGAGACACATTTTCTGAAGTTATGGAGATAGTAGCCATGACCTTTGTAAGTGCTGGGAGTCCGCAACAGGGATGTCAAAGTGTCTCAAGTCCTATTCAGGCATTCAGGAAGTGCCTGTATGCCATACCTGGGGAGTAGAGGATACTCCACAGTGTTGGGAGTTAGCTTCCCAGGGCGTTAGCCCTTTTTGGGAAATTGTTACTCTGATGGAGAAACCCTATGCCGGGGTCTACAATTTAATATTAAAACATGATTCCGTGTGCCTGAGAGGTCACCCGAACGAGCACGCAGGCAGGCACAGTTGAACGACCGAAAACCAGGTCAGGCCAGTAAAATCGCTAGTCACGTAGCCCCGGGAGATCTAAAGGTATGTAAACCCCCAATAAAAAAAGGGCCCTCAGCCTCGAGACACCAACTTGAGGGGAATTAGTGTGTCGGCCCCAAGTTGAGCAAATATTCCATCAGGTGAGGACCATTTACGTGAAGTCACACCACAATCAAACACAGCCGAAGATCCTGAGACTTTGGCAACCCCTTGCAATCCCATCACGCAAAGGAAATTACCATGGTGGAGCTTCGTTATTGCTCCAACACCCATTGTTCTCCCCGGGAAAGGATTAGTCCTCTAGGTACTTTTCCCCCTACAAATAGTCCTGGTTTTTGAGCGTTTCTTTGGATCTCTCCTGGTCTTTCCAGCAGACCATTGCTCTGTCCGTTGAGTACTCCCCTCAGCCCTCCTCGTGCTGAGTCTCATCTCTCCGCTGCCTTCCCAGACCACGGACTTCAGGACAAGGTGCAGTATTACCCCCAGTTACACTCCCTCAATATTCCCCTGTCCAATTTTCTCTCTTTTACTTCTTAATAGGTCTTCAGTGAGTAAGTGCGTGAGTGCATTGGTGCATAAAGCTTGTACTCAATAAAATCACTTATTGGACATCTTTGTTTGGTTTTTGGCTTGGCCTGACCCCGTAGAAACTGGGTAAAAGACCCCGCTAGGTTACCCTGCCTCCTGCATTGCTATAGCTCATGCTCTGGCAAGTTTCCATTCCCCATCACGTGGAGCACATTGCGGTGTCTCCCAAGGGACCCCAGAAATCAGGGTAACAAAAGTCTATGAAAGCTAAAACTGTTAGGAATCAGCATTCCTTTAGCAGAGTAGCAGAAAAAGCATGCCCAAATTTCTGTGTGGCTTACCTGAACTGAAACTGACTGAGAAAACAAAACAAGGCAAGCAGTTTCAGGTTACAAACTTAGAAAAGTTTACTAATGGCTTTTACATTTACATATATATTAGGGAACCTACATCCTAACTAGCTAATGAATGGATCAGGTGAGATAGCTTGTTCTTATCATCTTGATGGAGATGCAAAGCATGGTTGGAGAGAAAGAAGAAGAAGCAAAAATGGAGAAGAAGAGAGAGATATCTGAGAAGTAGGGTCTTTTATAAGACTGATGACCCTAAGACCTATCCTGGGTCACCTGATCTGGTCATCTGAACACCAAAGGTATTTATGATCATTCATTTATAAATTACGGGGAGCAAATGGTGAGGCTTTAGATGAGAAGGCAGAAGGCTTTGGCATGCAAAGGAAAAGAAACCCTATGCTATCTAAGCGCCATGTCCTAAAATAAGGAGGAAGGGAGGGAGAATTCTGGAATTTTTCCAATGGTTGGAATTCTGTTGATACGTTAGATCTGTTATTCATCTGATCTATGGAAGCAGCTTTGGGCATTTCTGTTTGATGTGGAATGTCTGCATTTAGTTTAGGGTTGCAGAAATGGAGTTGTGCATGTGGTTCCATTGCACAGGCACAAGGATGCACGTTGGTTGCCAGTTTGGGTGTGTGTGCAGATGTGCAATGTTGCCATTCAGCATGACAGTTTCAGAGCACAACTGATGTGCTATCCCTCCTCCCCCACCCTGTTGAGATTTATACTATGCGAGCTTGGCCTATTAATTTCCATATCATAAGAAAAAAAAGTATCACAACCTGATGTGAACAAAGGAAGGGTGATGAATACAGGTGGAATTCAGAGAAATTCAATGTTTTTTTTCCTTCATCTCCCTGCTTCCCAGTGTGTCCATCTATAGGATGCATGGATCTGCAAGCACATTTATAACCATCAGATCAAACTTTTAGATGTGCGCATGCACTTTAAGGTTTAAAAAAATGGCCCAGATTCTCCTGTTCCAACATCATAACCTACCCTCCAATGACGGATTTATTTAATGTCAGAAACACACAGATTAACATCTATACACACAAACCAGCAAGGTGTTCTTTATGAAGTCCCTGGCACAGTATTATCCAGGAGTTAATTCACCAGGGGAAGCAGTATAATCTGATTCCACTTTTACATGTAGTCCTTCCTATTCCACTGGGTTATTTCTTTTTGTGCTTAAAGTGATCAGTCATCTTTTCATCTCTCCAGATCGCCTTCCTCTTGTGTCTTTCTCCCTCTCTGTACAATTTGCTACCTTTTCCCACCTTTCCTATCCTCTATTTTAATTTCATTCGAATGTGTCTTCCCCTCTCCCACTGCGTCCCTCCTCATCCACTTTCCCCTCTGCTGATATGAACTTTTCATCATCTTTTCTATCTGAAACTCTGTCTCCTCCCCACCCCACCTCCATTATCTACATGTCAGATGAGGATCGGACAAGAAAGAAGAGTCAAATGTTCATCTAGAACGTGGGTATCTAGTGAGGAACATTTAATCTGATTTGGAGTGGATATTTTAATAGTTGAATGTTCTGCATAGTTTGGACTTTTGGGTCCAAACAGCACTTTCAATAGTTTGAATACTGTAAATAATCTCTCCTGCTTTTCCTAGTCTAGACCACAATCCCAACAGGCTAAGATGGTTGAGGGCCAGCTGGGATGGTGCTAGGCCAGCTGGAGTGATATTGAATCCAAATCCTCCTCAGTTTATCAAGGACTTGATGCAACTCTCTTCTCCCCCTGTTCCTTTTCCACTCATTTTTAAAATCATTTCTGCAGGCACATTTTCGTCAGCAGACCAGCTCTGCTGATGGATTGTTCTGTTGGCAGATCAGCTGTCAGAAGGGCTTTCAGTGGGCAGAAATGGCTTGTGAATAACCCTCATTCTCTACAGATCGTGCATCTTTGGAAAGGGATTGCACTGCGCATTTACAGTGCTTACAGGTCACTTTGTGGAGGATCATTCTAGGATATCTAACCCTAGTGCCCTTTTCATTTTCACTGTATCTGGGGGACATGGACAATTGGCTTTGGTCAGTGCCTGCAAGTAGACAAACACTTGGCAGGTAGTGGGGGCAGCGAAGCAGGATTTTTGAGGAACACCATCAGCACCCATTTCATAAAGTGGAAGTTCCTAGAACTACTTTTTTAGACCATGGGACCTGGGGGTAGGTTGGGGAAGGAGACTATCCTTAGGGCTGGCCAGGATGTTCGTGTGACCTTACTATAAGTCATAAGACTTTGGAGAAGTTTCCCTGGGTTTGTCTTCCAGCGTACAACTGGCCAGAGAGCAGCCCAAGAAACTAGGTTGCCCTTGGGGCTCAGGTGTTTTGCTCAAGGGAAGATTGTGTCAGGTCAGCTTTGCTCTCCCTGCCATGCAAGGGGATGTCATGTAGGGTGATGCACTGTAACATGCTCTGGAATGTGTCCAGAGGAGGGTGGCCAAAATGGTGAAGTGTCTGGAAACCATGGCCTATGAGGAGTAGCTTAGGGAGCTGGGTATGTTTAGTCTGCAGAAGAGAAGATTAAGAGGTGACATGATAGCCATGTTTAAATATTTGAACGGATGTCATGTTGAAGATGGAGCAAGCTTGTTTTCTGCTGCCCCAGAGACTAGGACATGGAGCAATGGATCAAACTACAGGAAAAGAGATTTCACCTAAACATCAGGAAGAACTTCCTGATCGTAAGAGCAGATCGACAGTGGAGTATGCTGCCTTGGAGTGTGGTGGAGTCACCTTCTTTGGAGGATTTTAAACAGAGGCTAGATGGCCATTTGCTGGGCATGCTCTGAGTATGTGTTCCTGCATGGCAGGGGGTTGGACTCGATGGCTGTTGTGGTCTCTTCCAACTCTATCATTCTATGATTCTATGTAATGCCATGCAATACCACATAGTGTTTTGATGCTTGAAACAGCCTGGAAGGGGATGATGGAAATGAGTGAGAAACAATGTGCTGAGGATCAGGGAATATTATTTCAATGAACTTTGATAAGAAGGAACAATTACAGCTGCAAGGGTATGCAGTTGACTGGTAGGATGGGCATCTGGGAAAAGAGATGTTTTAATTAGCTGTCAGATAATATGCTTGTGTGTGTGAATTCGTAATGTTATGGTTTAGAAGGCACTGTAAATTCAATAGTCCTTTAGTCTTGGTAGTTGCTAGAATGTGCTGCTGCTACTCTGCTGTTCCTGAATAAAGCTTTTTTTTTTAAACTTGCAAGCATAATTTCTGGGACTGGACTTATCCTATATATGACAGGCTGGGAGGAAGTTTGCTGTGACCGCCACAAGAGGTTACTGCTCCCTTTTGTGGTTTCAGTAAAGTTCAATCAGGTTAAATAAAGTGGCCATTTACAACCCAATAGCGATGTCTGGTTTTGTTATTTCCATGGTGGGTCAGAAAATGAACAGGTCAGGTTCTGGAGGGAGTACCATAAATGGTAAACAAAAATGAGGGTCCTTTTTTGTTTAATTGACTCTGCTGAAAATGTTGAAAATTGTGAGCTGTGTTGACACAGTCCTCGTTTGGTTATTTTCAGTCTGTGCACAGGTCTTCACATTTTGGGATACGTGATAACCACTACAGTACTTGTGATATGCGTATATATTTGGTAACAACGACCTATCAAGCCAGCATCTGGTTCATCTCTAGCAAGGCTCTCTGCTAATAAGTGAGGCCCCCAGAGAACTTTCCAAAGCAGAAGAGCTTATAGAATCACCATGACCTTCAAAAGATTTATTTCATGGGCTTTGTCAGTAAGAACTACTTGCCGTAGAGAGATGGGAAGAGCCGAGAAGCACAGTTTGCCCAAGACTCATTCTTAAGGGCAAAACAGCCCTCCTGAGTGTCTCTCAAGAGGGGTACAAGCTGAACAGAATCGTATTTTGAGCTGCAATGAAAACACACATTTCCTACCAGGACAAGAAGAAGAGAAGGGGGAATGACATAACAGCTGGATCATCATTAGGCCTTGGAGAGCTCTAAAAGAGAAAACAGGGGTAGATTACTCATGGAGAAAATTAAAGGAAGATCCTTTAAGCTTCACAGTCCCAAACTGGCTTATTCCAGGGCAGTGTACTTGATTTTTAGAACACAAAGTAATGTATGAAATCCCAACAGAAAAGCAGTACCTAAAATCAAGTGGATATACATAAAAGTTCCAAGATTTCTGCATCTTCATTTTTTCCTTCTGCAGACTAAATGCAGTCAGTTCCATCAACGTTTCATGCAGGAGGCTCGACTTCTATATCACTGAGCATCTCGGTTACACTTCTTTCAAACCATTCCAGTTCCCTTATGTCCCTTGTCAAGAGCAACACCCAGCATTTATTGCTTTCTAATGCGTTACTGTTGTAGCAAGTAGCTCAAGGATCAGGCGCCATGCTGCAGTCTCATCTACATCCTGTGCTCCTAGGACTAGGACTACAATTGTTATTATCAGAACATACACCCCCAGGTTTTGATATGGTTTAATAGGCATAAATATACATTATACGTTGCTATGGCTGCATGGCCATGCTGGCTAAGAGGAAAGACTGGCCAAATGTGTGAAAACTAGGCAAGACCTTGAGGCATGGCCAGGTCATAGTTAGGAATTCATCAGGAAACTCCAGCGACAATGGACTTGCAAATGTCTGTCAACGACTCAACCTGCAGAGCCAATGGAACCCGAAACTAAACTAGTGATCTTCAATCCTCTTCCGACTCTCCAACAACGTCTTCCTTTATTCCCTTTCCTGCCCAGCAATCAAGGAGCTATAACGATTCCCATCAGTCCTTTGTCTTCTAATGCTAAGGCCATTAGCTCATTCCGGACCCATTGTCCGTTCTGTGGACTCCATTATCTACTCAGCCAAAGAGCCATTAATACCTTTGCCCTCCAGGCAGAAAGAGAGTATGTAAACCCCAGCTCTGAGCCAACCAACTTGTAGTACAAGTAGTACTTTGGGTGTACTGACAGTCACTCTGCTGCTCTGATTCCTGATTTGTACTACCCTTGGACTTCTAGTCTAAGCCATGACCACTTATTCACTTCCTCGCTGCTGGATTGGTAAAGATCACCCGCTTTGCGCTAAACTTTTTCTATCCAATCTTCCTCCCTTTTCCTTCAGTTAGCTTTGTGTGACTGTGAGATTGTGATTGTGCTTGGATTTTGTGTGTGTGCAATTGTTAATTCCCCCGATAAACCAAATCTCTGGTTGGTTCTTCCCTGCACTAGTACCAGTATATAGGGGTGTAAAGATAATCCTCTCAAATGCTGCAAGTTGTGAGCACTTCCAAAAACAATAACAGGCAAAATGGCTCTGGTGAAGCAGTTAGGAACCCTACTGTGAGCATATCCAACAGAGACCTTTCCTAGTACCACTACCTGACCAAAACATTAAGAGATTGTCAGGACTCCCATAAATATTTTGTCACATACAATTAAGACAGTCAGCCAATTCCTGACTCTTTTGTCAACTCCATGAGAAAGCCATTACTACTTTGTCCAGACACACCCCTTCAGGGCAGGAAATGGGTATTTAAGCATCAGATACAGCCCCACTAAATTGTACTACTTGGATGCAATACGTGGTGCTCAGACCTCTGTTTGTTTGTGTAACCCTCAGACGTGCTGTCTGAGCCACTCTGCTTCGACCTTCTGCTTCAAGACTAGTAACTATCACCCTTTCAACCCAATTTCTCTCTGTCCAGCCTTTCTTGCCTCATTTTCCAATAGCCCTGTATGGTTCTTGAGAATCTCTTATTTCTTGTATGTTTGTTAATTCCTAATAAAATACTTTGTTTAACTTTTAACTGGAGTGCTCTCTACAATATTGGTATATGCAGGTGAAAAGATCCTGCTGTTACCATCCTCTCACAGGTCTCCTTTGAGCTATAATTCCTCCAAATTTTAAGGAGATTGTGGGTAGACCCCAAAGTCCCCCACCTTTTAGGGTAACAAGCACGTAGGTAAATCCTATTGATTCAATGGCTATTCCAGTCTGGACTAACAAGAAGACTGTGGTCCATGGGAAATGGCTACACATAATTTTGCTTACACAACCATGAGCTGAACATGTCCTGTGTACTATGGCCAATTACAACCATGTGGATAATGGAGTGGACATCAGTAGGATTCTAGACTTCCTGTTCCTACTAGGGATGCTATTTTTCACTAATTTCTTCTTGAAGGAAGCAAAGAATAATTTCAGCAATTTTCTTCCTACACACTTTTCAAAGACTATTGGCAATTCAGGACTTATTCAGTGTGAAATGCAAACACAGTGTTGTTGTTTTTTTCCACAGAAAACAACATCTTCTATGCAGGAAATAGCATTTTCTGTGCAGAAAATAATACATGAATCACCTGTGAATTTTGTGTAGAATCAGTCACAACGTTTTCAGTGTAGGAAACAGCATTTTATGCGCAGGAACTAATATTTCTGCACAGAAATGTCATTTTTCTATAGAGAAAATGCTATTTTCCTGAATAGAAAAAGCTCTTTTCTGAGCAAAATAACCATGTGTGAATTTTCCACAGAGTAAGTTCTGAGCTGCAAAGTTTCTCATCCGACCAAGATTCCTCTTCGCAGCATTTCTCAACACTTGAAAAACATGTTTTTGACCATTTTTTGAATATTGTTTCCATTCCTAGTTCCTTCACCCGTTGATCATGCCTTCCGCCACATTGGTCTCATTGCCTACCATGTTCCTCCACATGTGCATTCGAAGTGGTAAAATTGGCCAATCGTGATTTCTCCTCTGTGTCTGATGCAACCATCATCAGTGCTGTACCATCTTGACGATGGCATCATTAACATGCCGGCAGTGAGTTGTAAAGCGTTCCATTGCCTCTCCCTTTCCATCGCAACAGCCCTTGGGTTTAAACGCCATTCCAGTGTAATATAATATGCTGTTCTAGGAGCGTATTATAACAAAATCAGACTGTCATCAGGATATTTGCTCCTGTGAAAAATAGCATCACAAAGCAGCCACAGGGAGGCAGAAGCTCTTGGTGCTTAATCTTTTCCAAAGCAAACATCCCTTGCTATTGAGATTTTAATAAGCATGAAATGTGGTCTTCTGGTCTTTGCTAACTTTGCCTTGATAAGATTCTGAGAGCACAGTTTAGAGGGTGCAGTGGCTAATTTCATCTCTTGTGGGGAAATTAAAAAGAAAAACAACAACAGAGGAGGAGAGCTGTTGTATCAAACGATGGCCTTTGCAGACAATGGAAGCAGCCTGGAGATCTTATGTTGGTGAGGGCATGGCGGTTTTGTTGTCAACGTTTCCTGCCTTCTGTCAGGAAAGAAGAAAGGAACAAAGCCCTTATTTACCACAGCGAGATTGCTGGACGAAATCTGATAGTCACCCAAGATACTCAGGGTTTTGTGAGTTGTTCAAAACAAAGCAGAGCCTTAATTACAAAACATTGATCGTGCCCTCTGGTATTGGGCAACAGGTTGCAGCTGCAATGTTGCTCCTAAAGTTTGATGGCTGCAACTTTCAATAAGATGTGAGAAGGCACACAGGATTCTCAGGCATGCTCCTGTCCCTGGAAGCCAGGGGTGACTGGTGAACGGCAACTCTAGGATATAGCTGACAGCTGCTGCTCTCAGCTACAGATGGACAAATGAGTCCATATCAAGACAAGACCAGACCATAACCCTTCATACTACTTAGTTACAGTGCTCCATGTGCCTATGTCATCTGTTGTCTTATGGCTACCCCATGAATTTCAAAAGATTTTCTTAGACAAGGAAGAACCAGAGGTGGTTTGCCATTACCTGCCTTTAATAGCCTACAGCACCAGCTGTTCTATAGTGGTCCCCCATTCAAGTATTGCCAGATCTGACCCTGCTTAGCTTTCATAATCCAGGAGGGATTTGGTTGCTTTCCAGATCTTTATGCATCCACTGGAATTGCCATGGCAACATCTCTATGGAATTCTGGGGTTTGTAGTTTGGCGAGACACTAGAGCTTCCTGAGCTCAGAATTCTAAATTCTCCTCTCTGAAGATAATGCAAAAAGTTCATGAGAAATCTGATTTTTCCCCCTGTAAGGCTTTCTCAGAGAAAGTTCAGGAGTTAAGAAAAGCTGGACAGAAATGGCAAGAGATCACTCATTATTACTTGGAAGAGCCAGTGCCTTGTAACAAGAACATATCATTCCACTTGGAAACCTCCATCTAGCCAAGCATGTTCTTTAACAGTTGTATGGGCTGAATGTGTTTTGACTTTAAAAAGAATTAAGCTGGCTCTCACAGGCTGTTGAATGCATCTTTAGAGCATCTGCTATTCACATTTGTGTATCTGTGTTTGCAAGGAGGGGTGCTAAGCTTTCATGTCTCAGCTGTTACTCTAAATGGATAGCAATGACTTTAGGATTTCAACAAGGCTTTTATTGTTGAACTTGAAGGAACAAAATGAATTCAGCATGGAAATGCAGAGAGAATGCAGAAGGAGAGCAGTAGCAACAGGCTCCAAGCTATGATTCAGAGTTAGAATTTAAAATCTGACACATGCAGTTGCTGGCGGGGGATTCTGTGGCCCTCTAGATGTTCTTGGACTCCCAGTTGCCCTAGCTAGCATAGCAAATGGTCAGGAATGATTTTCAGTCCAAAAATATCAGGATGGCCACATGATTCCCAGCTCTGGACTAGCCAAATTGCCTTTGTAATGGTGAATAGAGTTTGAGAAATTGGACCGTAGGCATCTGGACAGACTCTAAGGCCATTTCCACACTACACTGTTATAGTGCTATTATTCCACTTTCAACATCCTATGGAATCCTGGGGTTAGGCTCCTCCCTAAACTGCAAACCTTAGGATTCCATAGGATGTTGAAAGTGGAATAATAGCAGTAGGTCTAGTGCAGAAATGGCCTAAAGGTAATCTAATCCAATCTCTAGCCATGTACGAATCCACAGCTACCGGTTTCCTGGCAGGTGGCCATCTAAACTATTCTTAGATACCTCCAATGCAAGAGAGCCTATGACTTTATCAGGTAGTCTATCACACTATCAGACAGCTCATACCTTCAGGATGTTCTTGCTAATGTTAAATCAGAATCTCCTTTCTTGTAATTCAGATCCATTGTTTCGTGTGCTAACCTCTGGAGCAACAGAAAACAGTCTCACTCCATCTCCTACTTTGTGACTTTTCTGATAATTGAAGATGACTATCATCTCAGTCCTCTTTTCTCCTGGTTAAACATACATGACTCCCTCAACTACAGCAAAATCTCAAATGCACAACATAGTGATACCATCATTGTTGCTGTAGTTGTTCTGTGTTTTCAAGTCCTTTCCAACTTATTGTGAGACTTAGGCAAAAACTATCATGGGGCTTTCTTGGCGAGAGATTTGTTTAGAGAGGGTAAATAAAGCATGTAGAAAGGTGTAACACAAATGTGGAAGGTTAGGACTCTTTGGAGGCAGCCCCTTGCTTGTTCTTAGCTCGACTTCAGGAGGGAAGGAGTGGACAGCTACTGGCCTCAGTTAAAGCCTCTGCAAGGAGAAGGAGCCAAAAAGGTAATAAAAGACCATGGATTTGCTCTGAAATGGAGAACCGGGAAGGTGGGGTTTTCAGATATCTCCTTTGGACTTGAGTAGCAAGGAAATGAAGAATGGTCACCCAGGACTTGCATTGCTTGTCTGATGCCTTCTCTGGCAGCATGATTGGGAATATATGCTTGGTGGGAGATAAGCCTCTCTCCAAACAGGGAAAGCTAGGCAAGTTAGCGATAGAAAGAGAAGTCTTTGGTAGCTGACATGAAGCAGCTGTTTTCATCTCTGTAGATGTCTTCTCCTCCTTGGTTCTCCTTCGCACTGCTCTTTGGGACTCAAAACTTCCCAGTCCGTGCCCTCCTGGGAGCTTATTCTGTAACTACTTGCCAGGTTCCTTATCCTGAAACCACTTACTTCTGTACCACCAAAACTCATCCTGCAGCTGCTTTCATCAGCACATTGCTCAACTGTGGGTCTGAGGACTCTCTCTATATGACTGGCTCTGACTTTGATTGAAGGGACATGCAAGCTGAGAGTGGAGGGGTTTGATGTATCTATTCCCCCAGAGGCTACAACAAGAGGAGGGCAACCCAGGGGATCCAACGACTGCCTTGGATCCTGCATTAGGAGAAAGGCAGAATATAAACTGAATGAATGAATGAATGAATAAATAAATAAAGGTCTCAAAATCAAGCCACACGAGGAACAATTGTGGGAGCTAGCTATGTTTAACTTGAAGAAGAGAAAACCGAGAGGTAACATGGTGGCTGTGTGTCTTTAAGTTGTTTCTGATTTATGGCGATCCTAAGATAAACCTATCACATGGTTTTCTGGGGGATGAGAGTGAGAGATGTGCCCGAGATCACCCAGTGAGCTTCCATAGCCAAGTGGTGAACTGAACCCTGCTCTCCAGGATCATACTCCAATGCTCAAAACACTACACCATGTGTACAAAACACTACACCACCATTTTTAAATGTCTGAAGGGATGTCATACGGTGGGAACGATGGAGCAAACTTGTTTACTGCTGCTTGAAAGATCAGGACGCACACCAGATGACTCAAGCTGTAAGAAAAGAGATTCCTCCTGAACATTAGGAAGAATTTATGTACTGCAAGAACTTGTCAACAGTGGAATGGACTGCCTGGTAAGGGATGGAATTTTTTTCTTTGGAAATCTTTGAACAGAAGATGCATGGGTATCTTTCAGGGATATTGCTCTAGGCAGGAGTTTGGATTAGATGGCTGTTGCAGCCCTTTGTATTTCAAAGTCATTTCTATGCCTTATGCGATCCTGTTGTCCTCCCTTTGCAATCCCGGCCGTGCCTTTGTCAGGAAGGGAGCGCGAGCTGCACATGCTTGCCTTCCACAGTGCAGCTGGGCTCTTTCTCATGCTGTGATGGGGAAAGAAGCAACTCCATCATGCTTCCTGCCCTTCCACATGGCTGGGAAGGAGAGGAGCATTGTGTAATCACAGGCACTTAACAGATTTAAATTATTAATATCCTGCAATTGTGATGGGTGGGTATAGGATGACAGCAGGACAGCGACAACATTGTGCGAAAGCACAGCTCACGGACCACTGCCATCCTGTCCCCATAGTGGGGCAGCCCTGTTGTGTGGAAATGGCCAAAGATTCTATGACTGTGAGTAACATTGAAATTGGCCTGGACGAGACCAGAAACTGCTTTTGGATGCCTGTTTCTTTGGGCCATTCCTTGCATACTTACCAAAGTCCTTAAATCCTCTCATGCTGCGATGCGATGAGTACACATTTTCATTTGCAGATGTTCCAGGCAAAAGTCAATCTTCCAATCAGTTACCCTGTTCTCTTATTATTTATTCAAAGTTTCCTGAACAATGGTTGAAGACATCATCCCAGAAGTCATGTTGTAATCAGCCATCAGTTGGTAATTAGAAAACATATTGATTTTTTTAAAATTGAAATGATGTAAGCTGTGAGATTTTTACTGCTGTTGAAGATATCAAGAGTGGATGAGGGAAGAGCAAAGTCATGCTAAGAAAACAAAGGATCCTGAACTGGAACAAAAAAGGAGAAAAGTGAGCACAACTGTATTAAACCGTTTTCAAGGTTTAGCCAACTGGTAGGAGGTGAAGGCTTCTGGCTTTGTTTTGCTTGTTTCCCAAATGCATGGCTTCTGAGGTTAGGGTGATCCATGGAACCAAGGTGATATGGGAAAGGTGGCATAGAAAATTACCTTTTCCATGTCACTTCTTTGTTCAAGTAAGAAGAAAGTTAAACTGCTGGGCCTAACTCCTGTTGTTAGTCTTAACCACAGGAGAGTCACAGAATCAGTTGGATTTACCTACATGTTCAATAACTGGGTTTACATATGTGTTGATTCACAATTCAATAGTTTATTCAGTAGATGGGACAAAAGGATTCTAGGTATAAGACATTTCTGCACTGCACTGCTATAGTGCTATTATTCTGCTTTCAACCTCCTGTGAGATCTTGGGCTTTGCAGCTTAGGGAGGGGCGTTCAGAATTCTCAGCCAGGCCTCAGTAAACTACAAACCCCAGAATTCCACGGGATGTTGAAAGTGGAATCATCGCACTATAACAGTGTAGTGCGGATAACAGTCACAGTGTAAGGCACTAGCACAGTGCTAAAAGAAGATCCTGGCCTTTGTGTCACAAAATAGCACTCCATTGTTTTGTTTGTTTTTGGAAGGTGAACAAAATTTATGGAGGCTTCACTGGTGGAAAAGCCAGACCATGGGACTTTGGAGACTATAGCTCTTGTAATCCGCCAGCAAAAACAACTGGGTTGACAGTCTCAACCTTGTCCATGAAGTCTAGTTACCTTGAAGACCTTTGTAACAGTGGTTTAGAGTGGGGAGGGGGGGGAATTGTCTTTGCACTCTGTGATGTGCACAAAATCTGATTGGTTCCACCATGATACTATGTCATTGTGTTCCTTACATGTTTCCTGATTGGCTACAATCACTTGAGGCAGAAGGATGTTCAGGGACATAGTTCCACAGGAGTAGCAAAGATTAAATGAAGAGCTGGACATTGCTATGGACAGTGGCCCAAACATTAGTATTCAAGCTTCCTTTTCAAGACTCTTTTTCACTTTCTTCTCCCAGATGTGAAATAGAGGAGGACTATTGTCCAAGATTCAGCCATTTCCTGTCACCCCACGATAACAGGGTGGGAGCAACTCAGTGAAGAAGGTCATGTTATAGACCCTTCCAGAAGGCGTCCTCTTAAACCCAGGTGGTAGCCCCCAAGATAGGAAAGGGTTAAATACAGGCCATTTCCACACTAGACTGTTATAGTGCTATTATTCCACTTTCAACATCCTACGGCATCCTGGGGTTTGCAGTTTAGGGAGGGGCCTTTAGACTTCTCAGCCTGGGAACTCTTTGGCCTCAGTAAATTGCAAACCCCAGAATTCCACAGGATGTGGAAAATGAAATAATAGCACTGTAACGGTGTAGTGCAGAAATGGCCACGAACACACAGACACACAGAGAGGGCTGCTTCCCTTACGCAAAAGAAAACAGCCTGGTTGCAGACACAGAATTGAAGACCTGCAGCCCTGATAGAAAAATGCTGGGGGGAAAAAGGAGTCTGGAAGAATGCCAGAGGAGAGACTTTATGGACACAGACCAGAAAGAGTCCGGAAGAATCAGAGTCCCCCAAGAGAAGGACCTGCTGCCCTGATCTTCAGCCGTCCAGCCATTCTAGCTTCTTCTTCCCACTGGAGGGTGAGAGAATCCGTGTGTGTCTTAGTCCTATGAGATTAGCTACACACCTTTAACCTTCTACTTTAGGAGTAAAGTTTTCAGCACCTATGCCATTTTCTCCCTCTTTTCTTTTGAGAAACAGCATGTATGGAACAGATTATTCTGTTGGGTTCTGTTGCTATGTCTTTCTGTCTTTTAATAAAGAAATAATTATTTGTGTTTCAAAATCAGCTTGTTTTCAACCTGGTTTCTTTTTTCTTTCCCTCCTTTTTTTTTTTTTGACGGTACTCTGGTTCATTGTCCATTTTTAAAACCTATAGCCTGTGAGATCGTGTAGAAAAAAGATAGTGCTTGGGAGAGCTTTTCCCCAAACCAATAAACCCAGTGCACAGCTTTCATCACAAGTTTTCCCCACTGCAAGTCTTCTTGTCCTGCTTCTGGAGACTTGCTCCCCGCTGGGAGACCTCTTAACAAACTACATATTTTTGAAAGGCATCTGGCAGCAGGGAGAAGAAAAAATTAAATTATACCTTCCTTCTCAGAACAAATAGTTGAACGCAGCACATTCCTATAAGATGCCACATAATGGTTACATAGCATAAATTTATCCTTTGGAGTTATGCATTAATTGTTCTATGCAAAAGCCTTGGATGGCAACATTGCACAACTGAAGCAAGACACCCAGTGTGTAACCAAATGTGCATATGCATACATGCAAAATTGCACTACATGCAAAACTCCGCTTTCCCAATCTTGAACTGAAAGCAAATATTCCACATTGGGGGGAAAAAGTTCCAACCACTTCCATAGGGGAAGCAACGCATGCATAAGATATCAACAGTGCTTTGGACACTATATTTTGTGTAGGGTGACAATTTGCTGTAAAAAAACCCCAGTTGCACAAAACAGAAGGGTTAGCAGGTTTTTGTACCAATGAGGTTTTTTTTTTTATAAACTAAAAGCCTGAAGTGCAAAATAAATTTTGAAAAAAATGGACCAAGAGTCTCATAATCTCACCCAGTGGTAAAGGACCTTTAAAAATTATTCATGCCTGTGTGAAAAGAGTGAAGATTTACATCCCTTGTCCTGCTTGGACGAAAGGCCCAGACCAAAGACTCTGTTCAGCATCCAAGAACCTGCCTTCAGTGAATTATTTGGTATAACTGGCATTATGTATCTTGAGTTATTAAAAGAATGTCTCCTTTGGTTCCACCATCTTTCTTTCCTGTCAGTACTTCCATTTTGTGTTTGTGTCTGTCTGTGTGAAATACACAGTTGCTGTTTTCATTTGTCCTTAGCACTGCTCCCTGTTCCCTGCTTGTGTCTGCTTTCCAGCATCTTTGGAACTTGCTTCTCTGCAGACAAATTATGCACTGTGCTAATAAAAGAACCAGCTCCCTTATCTGTTTTCTCTCATTCTCTGAACCCTGGGGATAAAGCTGTCACCTGTAGCTGACCAGCTTTTGTGTCCTGAATTCGGCACAAAACAGCAGACCCAGGGGAGGCCTTTTTGTGTTCTTTTTGTTTCTTTCATTGTGTTGGTTAATCACAAACCGTGATTAAATTTTCATCCATCCCCCTTTGTGCTTCTGCCAACTGTCTTGAGATGAGTTTGATGATCTAGTCAATGTCTTTTTCCAGCTCTTTTCCTCCTGTTCCCCAAAGAACCACTGGAAGTCTCCTTGCCACACCATTGTTGTGTACCTTCATGCTGATTCCAAGTTGTGACAACCTTCTCATACAGTCTTTTTTTTTTTTAACGAGATTTTGCCAGGGGAGATTTGGCATGGCCTTCCACAAAGACTGTGACTTGCCCAAGGTCACTCGGTGGGTTTCCATGGCTAAGCAAGGGTTCCAACCCTGGTCTTCTGGAATCTTGGTTCAGTACTCAACCAGCTAAGCCACCTCGAGTCCTAATTCTGGGAAGAGATGGGATACAAATAAATATCATCATCATCATCCATCCTAGCTGTCCTGAAAAAAAAACCCTTCAGAGGTGGTTTGTCAATGCTCTTCTTAGGCTGAGAGAGTGTGACTTGCCCAAGGTTGCCCAGTACATCGCCATGGCAGCATTTAAACCTCCTGTCTTCCTGCATACCATGCTGGCTCATGTGATTTTTAATGCTATTGTCTCTTGCACTGAGCATGCATTGGCTATGATCCTATGGATGTTTTACACCTATATAAGTTGCCTTATGGGAGTGGTTGAATATTTTATCTGCACTAGAATGACCATGTTCAGTTGAAGGTTGTTGAAGTACAGTTGCACATATGGTGCCATTGTGCATACAAACTTGCATCCACATGAAGGAATGTGGATGCACTCAGGATGTGTGCACACCTTGAATGTATATTCCATTGAGCAATATAACCATTCAACACAAAGCTTTTATAGCACAACCAACACATAATTCTGCACATGGAGACTGACACAACGCAACTGCCTTCTGGAGGTGGGCAGTGCAATACGGACTCAAAGGTACACCAGCTGTAGGGGGTTCCGAATATGCACAAGTTCCCTTTGCCCAAAGAAACTTGCAGCCGGAAATGCTCTTTTCTTACCTAAACTGCCAACAGAACAATGTGACTGAAGAACTGCTTGGCTGGCTGAAGATCTGCTGGCAGAAAAGCCAAAAAATGGGGCTTGGAGAAGAGAGAAGTTGCTTTTTACCAGATCCAAACCTCTTCTAGGCTAGGATCACAGGGTGAAAGTAGCCCAAAGTATTTCTCTACAGTCTTAGGCTAGGCCATGTTTAGATTCAGCACAGTTTTAGCTTGGCTGGATCTTGCCAGTGAAGACTACATAATTTTAGGTATTATTCCACTGACTACATGTTCCCCACTTGTTTGAGAAGGCCCGTGTGACTAATTCTGAAGAAGAAAAGTAGGGAAAAGAAAGTTAAAGCAACAACAGATAAGGCGTCTGTTTAACAACTGTGCTTCCATCCTGTGGATTCCTGGGATTTATAATCCGCTGAACTATAGCACTAGAGCTCTCTGTTAGAGCAATGGGGAATCTTTTGGGCCATCCCTCCCATAAAATAAAAGGTGTGGTGCTACATGCATAGTGTGGTCTGCCAAGGTGCCATGGAGGGCCACCAAGTCTCTTTACTCCTGGTGGTTGCCCATCGTTGCCATAGATGATCATCATGGGAAAGCCTTGTGAACATATGGAAACTGGAAGGTTGTCCGCATATGTCACACATCCCCATCTCTAATGCCAGTGCAAATACACCCACTTGCTCTCAGCTCCATGGTCACAATCGATGTTCTGTCCCAATGGATGCTGTCTGCTTGTACGTGCTAAGCTTGAGCATGGCAAGGCCCAATATGTTTGCAGAATGGATTTGCAGGTTTGTTTCCTATTATCTGATCATCTCTAATGACAACAAGAGCCTTTCATTAGTTTGTTTGCAGAATGAGTACATGGGAAAACAAAGCAATTCACTCCTGGTGCCAGGCAAACAAACATTCATTATGCAATTCATTAGCATATGGTGCTTGCGTTCATTCTTTAAGGCTTCCTGCGTTCTCTAGTCAATAGCGTATGCCTAGACCACCCTACATAATTTATGGGTAGCCAGAATCTACACCAGTGCCAGGCAGCTACAGCCGTTCCGGGGGCCAATTTTCACCCAAGAAACGGGAACACTAAGGTGTGAGCAGGAGGCTCACACGTACTCATTTTCAAGGGCTTGAACTCCTTGGAAATGATGTGCTGATTCAGGAAGTGTGCCTGCTGTGAACTTTTGGAAAGATGGAATGTAAAACTTCAACTCAATGATCTTTTGCTTTAAGGCTCTGCACTCCTTAGTTTACTGAGGCCAAAGAGCTTTCTGGCTGAGAATTCTAAATGCCCCTTGCTAAACTACAAACCCCAGGATTCTATAGGATGTTAAAAGTGGAATAATAGCACTATAACAGTGTAGGATGGAAATGGCCTTAGAAATACAAAGGGCTGCTATGGCCATATAGCCCAAACTCCTGCCTGGAGCAATACCCCTGAAAGATGTCCATGCATCTTGTGTTTAAAGACTTCAAAAGAAAAAGATACCACCAGTTTTCCAAGCAGTCCATTCCACTGTTGGACTAAATGCGCCTCCCTAAACTACAAACTCCAGCATTCCACCAGTGCAGGGTGACAATGGCCAAGGACAGTAATCCGCTGGCTATATCAGGACCAAGAACAGAGCCCAAGGAGGAGAAAAACAAGAGCTTCTTCCCAGATGAGTCCTTTCACACTTCACTAGTCTCCTCTGGTTCAGCAGTTCCTCAAGCTCGGCAGCTGGTGTTCAGGAGATGCTGCTTCAGATCCTGCAATTCACATATAGCCATCATGGCTAATAGCTGTTGAATTCGTTCACTTCTCGAATAGAAGGCCTTTCTGCACTACACTGTTAAAGTGCTATTATTCTACTTTCAATATCCTGTGGAATGTTGAGGGTTGTTGTTTCCTGAGGCCCAAGAGCTCTCTGGCTGAGAATTCTACATGCCCCTCCCTAAAGGTTGTGGGATCTCCATTAACGTGAGTTCTAAATTCAGTTTCAGAGAAGTTCTTGCAGATGAAATTCTGGTGGGGGGCAGAGTCAAAACAAACAGGGTTGGATCAAACATAACCAGCGTACTTCAATAACGCTCCTACTGCCAGTAACAAAGCTTTAAGAGAGGCGTGTCGACATTTTAAATAGGGAGAATTCCTATACAAAACTTGGGAAGCCCCAAAAACAAGCGTGTCATGGGAAACCAGGAGTGGTCATGCAGGGAATCCCAGAGAACTGAATTGGGACCCAGGAGGGCTAGATTCAGAGTTTACCACTCCAGTGGGTATACAACAAACATAGATATCTGCCGAAGGTGCAGGGAGATCTGTTACTGTAAGAGGCCAGTGTCTCCTTAGAATTTGGCAGAAATATAGCTTAAAGGAGGCCTGTGAAAGACAGTAATGGCATGATATTTTCACTTATGTCTACCAGTACTATCTGTAGAGAGGACTTCAGTTACAGTTAAACAAAGTATTTTATTTGGACTGACAAACATAAGAGAAATTGGACATCCTTAAGAACCATACAAGACTATTGGAATGTGAAGCAAGAAAGGTTGGATAGAGACAGAATATGGGATGGAAAGGGTGATAGTTACCAGTCCTGAAAACAGAGTCACAGTGGAGGGACTCAGACAGCATCTGAAGGTAACACGGAGGAATGGCAGTCTAGGGCATTATATGCTATAACTGGCTGTGGTCAAAGCTAGGGTTTTTATACCCTATTTAACACCCTGAAGAGGTGCACTGACAGAGCCATAATGGCTTTCACATGGGACTGACAAAGGGGTCTGGAATGGGCTGATTCCTTAACTCCAGAATGACAAAACATTGATGGGACTCATGACAGTTTCTGAATGTTCTGTCAGATAGGGTGTATAGGGAAGATCTCCATCGGGTAAAATCAAGGGATGATCTCTGATTGCTCACCAATCTGGGCAGTTTGTTTTTCATTCTATTCAAAAATGCCAAGAACCTGAAGTGGTGGTGGGATTAGCATAAACCCATCAGCATTGGGGCTTTCTGCATAATCCTATCTGAACTTTCATGACCTTGAACATGTCTCCAGTCAATGTTACCTCGATCGTGTTCTCCAGTCATTAGTAAGTTCGATTTATGAACATTGCATATCTTGTAGGAGGGGTAGTAGAGTATGATAACAGATCCATAGCCTTCCATATGAGAAAAGTTAAAAAGCTGAGTGTGAATTAAGTGGGGCTATAGTCTGTCATAGTTGTGTTATCAAATTGACTCCCATTTCTGGCAACCTTATGAACAACAGATTTCTAAGAGCCTGGATCCTCATTTGCCATGCTCAGATCTTGCAACTCAGGGCAGCTGTGGCTTCCTTGACTGGCTCAATTCACCTGTAGTGACATCTTCCTCTTTTCCCAGTGCCTCCTACTTTACCAAGCATAATAGGCCCCCAAGTAGAAGTCTAGCAATAGGTCCAGCCCTGTTAATCTGATTTTTCTCTTCCTTTTCACCTTGTGATGGGTGCGTTAATTGATATATGCCATGAAGACTGGCGGGAGGGCACGCGATTGTTTCCTGGGTGTTCCTAACTTATATCTCCTGGGACTTCTGTAAGAAAATACCATTGGAGTCAGATGTTTTTCTTAGATAGTAATATGTCATATTTGTTTTTCTTCCTTCCCCCTCTAATTCTAAGAATCTCTGGAGTATTTCCTAACGTAGTTTTGAGTGCTAGAAAAGGCACAAATGTTGTGATTACTAGAGGCTAAAATAATAATAAAAAAATACAATATTGAAATATCCGAAAGGTAATGTCCTCTCAAAGATACAAAATTGGATTTTCAGCTTTATGTGCATAAGCAGCCCCGGAAAAAAAAAAAGATGTTTGCTAACTGTGGCAAGATAATGCACTTAGGTAATATGTGGAATGTTTCTCTAAATCGTTTTACTGCACAATCCCTTCTTCATTTCCTGCTTTCCCTTCCACTTCTCTTTATGTCCTTCAGACACTTTGTCTTAATCGAGGTTAATTTTAATAATCAGTAGGAACTTGAGTTTCATTGATATCAGCAAATGCACTCAGTTGAATCCAGTTAACTGAACTTAGCTCCCATTGAAATTATCATTTTGCGTTGATTTCAGTGGGTCAGATCCAATTGCAAGTCCCGGCTAGAGTCGATCCACTGTGTCAGTTGCTGAAGGGTAAGTCCAAACTTAAGTAAAGCCCTTGCATTCAGTGGGTCTACCTTAGTGGTGTCTATCTAAGTAATCCTGCAGATCTCTCCGACACCCCAATGGCCCTTTTTGGAAAACACCGGGCATAAAATGACATCTAGGGCCTGGATACCCTAAAGTCACCAGATCCCCTCTTGGAAGCTAAGCAGTTTAAAACCATCCACCTTTAGAAACGTTGTTAATCAATAAGAGCTGCATATGTAATAATAATTCCCAGTTAAAAGTCAAAGACTGAAAGAACTTTTCAAAGCTTTCTCATACAAAGCAGCAGATGTGGGAGACAGAGAGAACTCCATAGTGTATAGGCCACCATCGGGAAGTAATTTCTGGTGTTTTGGGTTCATTGGAATTAAGTCACTTAACAACATCCAAACTATCTTCAAAGGCAGACACCCATGTTTACTCAGAGCACTGAGCCCCGAGATACCTTGTGGGAAACCCAGTAGAGATTGAGACTAGATGATATGTTCAGCACATTTTTAGAAGAGTTGCTGCCTGCTAGAATGAAAGATATCTGTTTGCCACAGCATGTGACAGCTCTGACCTAAGTATTTCATGTTAAATGTGCTTCATTTTGTGGTTGGTTACAGAGGCTTGATATGCAACTCTGATTTTTGAGGCACACATCTCTGAGGAAATCCTAGAATTGCAAGAGACCACAAGGGCCATCTAGTCCAACCCCCTGCCATGCAGGAAGACATCATCAAAACCATTCCCAACAGATGGCCATCCAGCCTCTGTTTAAAAACCTCCAAAGAATAAGACTCCACCACACTCCCAGACAGCAGTGCATTCCACTGTGGAACTGCTCTTACTGTCTGGCAGTTCTTTCTAATGTTTAAGTGGAATCATGTCCGAAGGCCTTTCTGCACTATACTGTTATAGTGCTATTATTCCACTTTCAATGTCCTATGGAATCCTGAGGTTTGCAATTTAAGGAGGGGCCTTTAGAATTCTCAGCCAGAGAGCTCTTGGGCCTCAGTAAACTACAAACCCCAGAATTCCACAGGAGTTTGAGAGTACAGTAATAGCACTCTAACAGTGTAGTGCAGACAGGCCCTTAGTCTCTGGAGCAGCAGAAAACAAGCTTGCTCCATCCTCCATATGACATCTCTTCAGATATTTCAACATGGTTATCATGTCCCCTTAATCTTCTCTTCTCTAGTCTAAACGTACCTAGCTTCCTACGCTGATTCTCATAGAACTTCATGGTTTCAAGGCCTTCTACCACTTTGGTTGCCCTCCTCTGGACACGTTCCAGCTTGTTAATATCCTTCCTGAACTGTGATGCCCAGAACTGGACACAGTATTCCAGGTGAGGTCTGACCAAAGCAGAACAGAGTGGTACCATCACTTCCCTAGACACTATACTATTGATGCAGCCCAGAATTGCATTGGCTCTTTTAGCTGCTGCATCACACTGCTGACTGTTGTGTGGGAGGGTAAAAGAAGGAATAGACTTCCCCCTTAATGTCTAGTTAGATCCTGTGTTTGGCCAATAGGCCAAATGGGTAAGCAGAGGATTGGGAAAGTTACTTTTTCGACTAGAAGTTCCAGAATTCCCAGTCAGCATGCTTGTTGGATTTGTGATTCAAAGCCTCATTTTCCCAAGCTCTGTGTGTGACTCGTTTAGGTTGGATCCAATCTCATTTCTCTAGGGTTAAACATAACAAGCGTGCCCGATATGGCTGGGGCCAGAGGGAATGCTGGGTACAACAGAAACTCTGAAGAACCTTTGCACCAGTAGTTCTTCTGGTCTCCACCGTGCTAGACATATCTTCTTTATGTTCTTGCCTGGGCAGCAGCCTCCCGGTTATGCTAACCACAACATGCCTCATTTTTCTTTCTTTTTTGACAATTTGCATTTTTCATTCAATTACCCACAACTGTAATCTTTCCTTAATCTCCAATTCCTTGGCATGCGTGCGCTGGGGTTGGCTGAGTCGCGGGCCGTGGCAATGAGGAACGTGCGTGGAGGGGGAGATGGATTCCATTTGTTTTTATTCCACTTTATCAGCCACTGCAGCTATCAGATTAAGTGATAAGGGTGGGCCTAATAATAAAAACACAATATAATGTAATGAAAGGAATGTAGATCTAATCCCCCCCTCCCGCCTCACTGTGTTGATTCGCTGTGCCTTTGGTCCTATTATTATGTGCAGCTTTTTCTCCCCTGTTGCCTCTGACTTTGACTTAGCCTCATCTTTCTAAGGAAGCAAAGGGATTTGTCAAGATTATAGTATTACTCAGTGCACTGCAGCACTAGCCATCGGGCACCTTTAATTACCAAAAAAAAAAAAAAAAAAAATCCTACTTGTCTGTGAGTTTGTGGATGCATGCACCGGACACCAAAGCACAGTGCTAAATGCCTGTTTGTTTTAGCAAGACAAAGACTTGTTGATTCATAGAATCCTTGAATCTAAGAATCACAGCACTCCAGGCAACCAGAAGGGCCGTTTAGTCCAAGCCTCTGCCATGTAAGAAAATGTAATTACAGTTCCTCTGAAAGAATCATAGAATCATAGAATCCTAGAGTCGGAAGAGACTGCAAGAACCATTGAGTCCAACTCCCTTGCCGTGCAGGAATACACTGTCAAAGCATTCCCGACAGATAGCTGCCAACCTCTGTTTAAAATCCTCCAAAGAAGGAGGCTCGACTGTACTCCCAGGCTGTGAATTCCACTGTCAAACTGCTCCTACCATCAGGAAGTTCTTCCTAATGTTTAGATGGAATCTCTTTTCCTGAAGTTTGAAGCCATTGCTCCATGTCCTAGTCTTTGGAACAGCAGAAAACAGGCTTGATCCATCCCCCAGATGACATCCTTTGAAATATTTGAACGTATTTATTATGTTACCTATTAATTTACTCTTCTCCATGCTAAACATAGCTGGCTCCCTAAGCTGGTCCTCACAGAGCTTCATGGTTTCCAGGTTGCCCATATCCTTCCTGAGATGTGGTGCCCAGAACTGGACACAATATTCTACATGGGGTCTGGCCAAAGCAGAATAGTATTATTACTTCGCTTGACCTAGACCCTATACTCCTATTAATGCAGTCCGGAATTACACTGGTGTTTTTAGCTGCCACATCACACTGCTGGCTCATGTTCAGCTTGTGGTCTACTCAGACTCCTAGATCCCTATCACATGTATTGTGGTGAAACCAGGTGTCATCCAACTTATATCTGTGGATTTCCTTTTTTCTGCCCAAGTGTAGTACCTTTCATTTCTCCCTGCTGAAATTCATTTTGTTAGTTTTGGACAAACTCTCTAATCTGTTAAATCATTTTGAATTCTGATCCAGTCCCATGGAGTGTTAGCTGCTCCTACCAATCCGGACCATCCAGCCTCTGCTTCAGTTTTGTTTAGTGATTGATTGATTGGATTTTGTTCCACCTTTCTCCCAGACTGGGAGCCAAGGCAGCTTCCAGTAATAAAAAACAAGATTAAGTTAAAATCTAATTGTACAAAAGGTTTTTTTTTTTAAATAACAGTATTACAGGTTGAGTATCTCTTATCTGGATATCTGAAAATCTCCAATTTTACTTTATTTTATTTTATTTTTTTGCCACCAGCCAGTCACTTCTGCCTTCGAGGCAACAGCTGTGGTGCTCCTGAATGTTCTCCTCTCAGATCCTCAGCCTCTCTCCAGCCTCATGTCTCATCCACAACACAAGCACTGAACGAATGAGACTCAAGGCTGGAGAGAGATGTGAGGATCTGCGAAATGGTAGGACCATAAACGCAGTACTCAGCTCGAAGTGGCGTCTGTGGCATTCCTGCTGATTTGTTAACAGGCTCCTGTACAGGTACTGTATTTTATGCATATGCAAATATAGGTATTCCAAAATCTGAAAAAATCCACCACTATGAGGCACTTCTGGTCCAAAACATTTTGGATAAGGGATACTCAATCTGTATTTTAAATTCCACCATGAGTAAAAAAAGTTAAAACACATTTAAAACATAAATGCCAATAAAAGATTAAAAAATAAGGCATATCAATTCATACACACTGTTGTTTGTTGTTGTCGTCGTGTGCCTTCAAGTTGTTTCCAACTTAGGACAACCCTAAGGCGACCATATCACAGGATTTCCTGGGGCTGAGTGAGCTGGCACATAATTTAAATCTGAAATGCCTACCTGAATAAGAAGGTCTTCACCTGCCAGTGGAAAGACAGCAAGGGAGGGGACCAGTTGGACCTCCTGTGGAAGGGAGATCCACAGCTCAGGAGCATCCATGGAAAAGGCTTTCTTGAATCCTCACTAAATATGCCTTTGATGTTATGGCACCGTGCACCCCCCACGATTGGCATGGTTTAATTAAATAATATTATTTAATTGGCACAATTAATTGGCATTGATATTAATAATACCTGACGTGACTGGGAGGTCACACTGGAACAGGCAGAGTACTGACTGTAAACGTGAGATTGCAAGGCAGGTCAGCTACACCTACCTCTTAGGCAAGAACCAAGTCATTTTCAGGCTAATAGCGCAGACCCTCTCAAGAGAAAAGACTTAACGATAACAAGCTGGACATCTGAGAGCTGAAACGGGAAATCCCCACCAAATTGTGATTGTCTTAACTCTGACTCCGAACACCTGGACATTTCTGCAGTGTTTCCCCACCTCTCCAAAAACTGGGCTGTTACAACAGCCATTACCCTTTTGTCACCTAAACGCTAAGACCATTCTCTCTTTCTGGACTTCATTGTTGGTGTTGCAATTCCCGTTGTCCACTTGGCTGGGAGAGCGATTCACACTCATACCCGCAGGGTATTTTTCGGGTATAGAAACCTCTGATTTCAGGCTGCCCAGTGCAGTCTCTCACTTTTCTGAGCAGCACGCTGGCTGATTCCCAAATGAGAACTGTCCTTAGGGGCCTACCTAAGGCATGTTGCTGCTCTCCTCGCTGCTCTCCGGTCCAGTAATTTTCACCTCATCCTTGACAGTCTTCTATCCCACTTTCCTCCCTTTTCCTTCAGCTAGTCGTTGTATGCTTGTGTGAGTGCCTGGATCTTTGCGTACGTGTATGAATTTCTTTCAATAAAACATATTTTTAGTTTATAATTTAAATTCTCTGGCTGGTTCTTTCCTGCCAGGACCCCATAAACATAGATGGTAGATCTTGTTAAGTTGCCCCCCTACCCTCGCAGGCCTCCTGATTTTGAGTTAATTATTCCCCACTTTTGAATGGAGGTGCTGGCATCGCTGGTGGGCCCTTGTGGCACCCACACTTTGAAGTAACAGTGAGAGTGGTGAGACCAAGAGAAAGCCCTCCGCTGCACGTTTTAAAACTCAAGCTGTCTTGTATAGGGAAAGGTGGTCTTTCACATTGTCTGGAGCCATGCTATGTAAGGTCAAAACCAGCACTTCAAATTGTGCCCCAAAATGGTCTGGCAGCCAGTGAAGTTGGTTCAGCAGGGGAGTGGCATGTTTCAAGACCTCCAAAGAAGAAGAGCGCACAGCCTTTTGAGCTGAGTCTAATCCACTGTTAGATGTTGACAACAATGACAACAACAACAGCATTTATGTCCTACCTACCTACCTCTCCTTGTAGAATGAGGTGGGGAACAACAATGGATTAGACGCAGAATGCCAGTTACAAGAGTAAATTAAAAGCAATACTTATTAAAAACAGTCAATACAAACCTGAAAACCATTGATTCAAAAATAGGTAGACCTGTCAGAAGAGACTATCCTTTATTGCTGTTTTAAATTCAGAAGGTGTATCCAGTTGACAAACTGCTTCCAGCAGCTCACTACTACTATTTTGGAATAGCTGAAGAAAATGTTCCCCAGAGGATCTGAGTATATGGGGTGGATTTTAGGGGAAAGGGCAATCCCATAGGTAGTTCAGTCCCAAACCATGTGGATCTTTGAAGGTAACAACCAACACTTTTGTACCTGGCTCAGAAACTAGTCTGCAGAGAGTGGAGTGATTTTACGGTTGGTGTAATTTGGTCACCCTAGATGTAACACCATGAGACAACTATTAGACTTGGGTAATTCCATAGTTTGCATAAGCATACATAACTTTTGGAGAAGAAACCTTAAAGGTCTAAAGCCTAAGTGAATTGCTAGGCCCAACTAGAGTAGATTCACAGAATCAATTGCTGAATGGTAACTCAATACTTGCATAGATTCCATTGATTCAAGGATTCTACTATAACTGGGATGAACGATTGTTGTAAGGATTAGAAAACTGAGGAGAACTCTAAACAGTCCAATGAAGACTAAGATGTTTAGTGAGCATGTAATGCTGAGTGTCTATGCAGGAGGATAGAAAACCAAGGGGAAAAGGGAATGGAATGGAATATTCCAGGACTGGGCATGACTTGGTGACAGGACACTGTAAACATCTCACAGCAATGGCAGCTGAAAACTTCCTTGTCAGTATGGTGGTGAGTCCACTCCAGGGAGTAATCAAAATTTTAGAGATCTTTACGTTTTAATTTGTAACTTTCCAGGATGTTGAATGTGTTTTCAGGATGGGGTTTATCACTGGGGATAACTCCTTGAATAGATCCTCTAATGAAGAAGAATAGCCACTTTCTAAGGTAGTCTGCTCTGTCAGAAAAGGTTGGACCAAACCTCAAGAAAAATACTTTGTGATGTAAGTGTAAATGTCATGTTGCTTTAATTGTTAAGTGCACCTGTGGAAAGGAATGTGACTCAAGCTAGTTTGTGCTGAGTCATGCTGATGAGTACCAGCTGCAGACAATGCAAGGGTTGGCCAGGTGTCTGTATAAAGGTAGCACAATCCCAGCCAACAAGTGCACATATTGTTTGATGTATGTTGCTGGAGGCTCTGCTGGAAAGAGCAAGCCAGATATGCTAGATCATCATCTGGACTTTGTAAATATTGTATATATTTTGTAACAAAGAATAAAGAGCCTCCACACTGGAAGATTACAAGCTGAGTGGGTGAGTGTTACTGGCTTAGTGCATTTGCTGCTAAAGGTGTTCTCTGCAGCTTGGCATGCTTTGACAGCTGTGCGGAGCTATCTCTGCTTATCTATATAGAGTTTTTCTTGGCTGGCTTTTCTTGTTTTTTCCCCTTGTTCTTGGGACATGCTCCACCTTAGGACAACTCATTGGGAAGTTCCTCCTAATGTTTAGGTAGAATCTCTTTTCTTGCTGTTTGAAGCCATTGGATTGTGTCCTAGTTCCTGGAGCAGCAGAAGACAAACTCACTCCAGAAGAAGACATCTTTTCAGATACTTAAAGATGGTTAGAATGTCATAGATCTGTCTTGTCTTCTCCAGGTTAAATATACCCAATCCCCTAAATCATTCCTCATGAGGTTTGGTTTGCAGACCTTGGATACTCTTCTGGAATTGTGGTCCTCAGAACAGTTGAGTGGGAAACTGTGGCCCTTATACAGGTGTGAAGGACAGTGGTCTTGATATTTTCTGGATTTTAAGTCTCCTTCAGTCTGGCCAGTCTAACTGGTGATGAGTTATGGTAGGACTTGTAGTTCTGTTTCCGAAGGTTCAAAGGTAGGTACCTGAAAGAATCTCACTGCTCTTGACATTTTTCTCAGCTCTTGGTGTAATGATTGTCAACCCCCTTGAGACATTTAAACACTGACACAATGTTGAAAGGCCACTTTGCAGGTGGGGAGGGGTTGTTTCTATAATTTTCTTTTTCAATCAACATTTGGTAATTGGAAATAAGCATAGGTTGCTTTCATAGGAGCTAATTTGGGGATTTTTTTCCCCTATTGAATGGCCCCAAGAATCAGCGTATCACAAATCTATACAGTGCTATTCTGTTTGAGCAGCAAGTGTGGTATTCATTTTGCTAAATCTGCAGAATTACTCCAATAATGTACATACACATTTTTCTCCAAGAAAAATGAAGCCAAAATAAAAAAATAAAGCATTCATCATCATCTCTTCATGTCTTGTAGAAGAAGAAACACTGTCAGTTGTTTTCTGTGAACAATGAGAGAATGAATCTAATCACAGTTTCCATCCTCTAGTCTCACAGTTTCCTCCTTCCTTGTTTAGTGTAATCTCTTTTCTTGAACTGCTGGTTTATTACAAGCAGGGAGACTTACATCCCTAGATCCACAGTTTCTTCATTCCTGGTTTTGTGCAATTTGTTTCCTTGAAATGGTGGTTTATTACATATAGGAAGTTTGTTTTGTTTGCACAAGGAAGTTTCCCAAAAATGTTCCCTTGCTTGCAGTAGCAGAACTTGGAGTGTGTGTGTGGGGTGGGGAGGGGCATGACCAGGTCATGTGGGGGCGTGGCCAGGATGTGCAGGGGCATGGCTGTGGGCCGGGACACCCCCAAAACATTGCTGCCTGGGGCAAACAGCCCCCATTGCCCACCCGTCCCTATGCAACTGCTTGCTTGTAGTCCTAAATGGTACCTAGTAGCAGCTGGTGGTTTCCATGTCAGTGCAGTGGTGAATCCTCTCTGAAGTTTAGTCTATCCAAGGTTCTGAACCATATCCCTAAAACAGGTTCAGCACCTTGGATAACTCCTCTAAAGTTTGGTTGAAAACAAGGAGTGGATTCTCCACTCCGCTGACATGGTAGTGCAGTATAAATGCTACCACAATCTACCATTTAACTTTGTTGACTCTCTGTACATACCTGTGTGTGTAAGTGTGTATGTGTGTGTAAAAACTACTCTAGATGACAAGTGGATTGACGAGTACTCTTGGAAGGGACTCGGATAGAGCCATGATATTCTTAAGCATTGGGGAAGTTTTTGGGAAATTTAGGATATGATTATAGATGGTGATTATTTTTTTGTCAGAAATATTTTTCTATTAGTAACATAAACTAATTATATAAAATTAACTATATTAGTTTTACTGTAATTTTGCATACTCTATCATTTGTTAGCAATTTAGAGGAAATTTATCAGTGTTCTAGCTTATAACCATCAACTGAGAGGTTGGATGTCAAAATAGTCTTAACCTCTGTAATGTTGTGCAGTTTTAGTTGTTTAGTGTAGTTAGTTTAGTTTATTTTTACTTATGTGTAGTTTTGAATGAGAGTGTTTTCTCTTTGTGTATTGTCTTTGTGTATCCTTATGTGTTGTTCTGTATATCTAAATTTCTCTGTGTTTAATGAAAAGAATATTATATATATAAAAAAAGTAAATTGTTCCAGGCGGTCCTTTTTGGGACTAAATAGCAGTTTACTAAATATTGTAAGCAAGAGAAATGTATAAAATAGCCAGGGTAGACATACCTGGTGTTTCTGTGGTGGTAGGAATTGGTCTCAGCCCTCAAGTTGTTGTTGCTGTGTGCCTTCAAGTCATTTCTGACTTACGGCAACCCTATCATTTTCTGAGGCTGAGAGTGTGAGCTGCACCCAAGGTCACTTAGTGGGTTTCCATGGCCAAGCGGGAATTGAACTCTGGTCTCCAGAGTCACAGTCCAACGCTCAGATCACTGCATTATGTTGGTCCTCAACTGACCATTCCCATTTACTCATTTTATTTTTAGACTGGCTGTGCTGGCTGAGGATTCTGGGAGCTGTAGTCCAGAAAAGCAACAGTTCCAAGCCCTGTAGCTTGACGCCACCCTCTCTTGTGCGGGATGAAAAGACCATTTTGCAAAAGAAGGAAGAAAAGCTTTTTGCCTTCCTCTCCCACCCTCCCGGAGGAATCCCTCCTCCCTTTGCACATTCCTCAGAAAGAACGAGAGCATCCCCTTGGGAGTCTAGTTGCGCAGCAATGCTAGGAACATTCATTATGAGGAATGCTTTGCCTTTGTTATTTCTCTTCCTCCTAAGGTTATAAAACCTGTCAGTGGGTTTTATGAGAAATTCCACCATCGATGACACGAGAGAGCGATCCTCTGTCTGAACTGCAATTACCAGCATATGTTCCCAATTGCCAGCACTGTTGTGCCTGGCAGCTGCAGCTCAGATGCTATTTATTCCACCACTGTGCACCTTTCTGGAAAGAGCCCGAGATGGGAAGGGAGACGAAGCAGAGTTTATAAACTATTAGCAGTGATGCATGCGTGCCAGGTAAGGTAAATACATATGTCCTTCCTTCCCCTCATGGGGATTGAACCTGCGGGTGTTGATCACCCCAGGGGGAGCCGTTGACATTCGGATTAAGGGAAACCTTCCATTCCTAGCCAAGATTGGTGTAAAGTCTGTTGGCCTCTAGGGGGAACCATCGGCAAGCAAATCCAGCGTGCTTTCATCTTCTGGCATCAGTGCACAGTTAACACTTTTCTAGAAAGAAGCCTGTCAAATAATGGTTAAAAAAATTAAAGCACAGCAGACTGACGTTTGGTAGGTCTGAGCTAGACTATCTGCTACTGGGTACCTCAATTTAACTGTTTAAACCATCAGATCCTATGCCTTTACCCCATCCTCCAAATCTGAGACCCTTTCACACTACATAATTACAGCATTATGATTCCACTTTAACTACCACGGCAACCTCTTACAGAAGTTCGGGATTTGCAGTTTAGGGAGAGGCATTCAGCGTTCTCTGCCAGAGAGCCCTATGCTTCACCAAACTACAGATGCCAAGATTCCATAGAGTGCAACCATGGCGGTTAAAGTAGGATCACAGCACTACTGTTGGGTAATGTGAAAGAACCTTTTCAGTGAAGAAGAATAATTTAAATTCTCTAAATAAGCAAGGAAAACAGATTGGGTTCTACAGCTCTACAAGTCTAGACTGCAGGGTGCTGTGACAACTAAAAGTAGTCCTGACTGAGATTGCAGACTTGCACCTATGTAATTGGGCAGAAGCTTGCCTGGAACTCATAGGGGTCTACTGAGAAGGCTAAGAGGGGACGTGATAGCCATTTTAAATATTTGAAGGGATGTCATGTTGAGGAGGGAGCAGGCTTGTTCTCTGCTGCTCCTGAGACTAGGACAAGGAGCAATGGATTCAAGCTGCAGGAAAGGAGATTCCACTTGAACCTCAGGAAGAACTTCCTGACGGTCAGAGCTGTCCGGCGATGGAATAGGCTGCCTCTACGGAGTGTGGTGGAGTCTCCTCCTTTGGAAGTTTTTAAGCAAAGGCTGAATGGCCATCTGTTGGGGATGCTTTGATGGATGTTCCTGCATAGCAGGGGGTTGGACTCAATAGCCCCTGGGGTCTCTTTCAACTCTCTATGATTCTATGATCCTACTTCTGAGTCATCATGATTAGAATTGCAGGAATAACCCTGCAAAACTAGACACCTTTTCCTGGAAGCACACCTCCTTGAGCAGAACCGAACAGATTAGTGAGGAGGTTTCAACCATCAGTTTCCTCTTGATTGATTTATTCCTCTGTTTTGCAGTGTTTCAACCTGGCTTAATCTTTGAAAAGAATTCCAGGCCAATTTATAAGATTATTAACCTCACCCCCCCCCCCCAATAAATGAATGAATGAAAGTCAAGCTTAAACAACCTACAGAATTTCTGTTATAAGCCTATCAAATTGCAGATTGTGACTTTAAACCATTTTTGGGGGGCCCACTGGGCACAGCCTGTGGACTGCTTGTGGCCTGAACCCCACTTTTGTAGCCCCGCAAACCCCTGATTCATTTCCAAAGCCCTTACACTTAGAAATCTGGGCATGTTGCAGGAAACAATTTGCCTTCCAATTGCCCAGAATTTACTGGGGCTGGAGCTGGAGTTTTTACACCCTATTTCCTGCCCTGAAGATGGGTGCACAGACAAAATGTAATGGCTTTCTTATGGGGTTGACAAAGGAGCCTGGAATGGGCTGATTGTCTTAACTCTAAGTGACAAAACATTGTCGGGTGTCCTGGCAATCTCTTAATGGTTTGGTCAGGTTGTGTGAACAGGGCAGGTCTCGATAGGATGGACTCTCGGTAGGGTTTGTGATTGCTTCGTCTGGGCAGTTTCGCCTTCCATTATTTTTGGCAGCATTTATAGCTTGCAGTTTTTGAAAGGATTATCACAAGCCCATCAGTATTGGGCTTTCCCACCTAATCGTCTCTGAACTTCTGACCTGAGCATATATGAGGTCATCTTGAGTTGGCAACATGTTTATACTCATGTTCTTTCAAACATATATTTCAGCCATAAATATGTCCAATTCAGAAAATAGCACATCCCACAGAGTGGGGGTGCATGGTGTGCTAATAACTGCCTACCTCAGAGTGAATTTTGTGGAGCGTTGGTTATCTAGTATATGACAGATAATAGCTCACCGTCTCAGATGCTGGAGGTGATGTCTCTTGCCATCCTGACCAGTAACCACTGATGCCCTCATCCTCCCAACGTATTAAATGTTCCTCCTCTCCCTCTAAGGCTTTCTAAAAGTCTTATCCAGTTGCTTCCAGAAGCTCTGTGTGAGCGGAACCAGCCAGGCATGAAGAGAGACTCCCTGCGGCTGAAGGGTTGGGTTTCAACAGTGCCGACAATTTCTCAATTTCAAACCAGAACAGACCTCTCCTCCCAGGCCTCAAATACACGAGAAACCAGGGATTCACTTCCGAACCACAGGCCGGTCTTGCTGAAGGTACTTGAAGCAATTTACCTATCACCCTTACTCCTCATTGCATCTGAAACACATCTTGCTTGGTTTTTGATTCCCTTCTCCTGGTCTGCAATCAAAGCATACAGAGTCACTGGAGCAGAAAAAAAAAAGTCTGGTCTGACGGTGTGTGGATCTTTGTAATTGTTACCTGCAGACAATATCAGATGTCACCCTACTATAAGTTTGGAGTGGGAGCTATAATATTTCCTAGGAAATATGACACGCTGCTACGGGCGAGGGAGTTTTTCAACTCTGTCCTGTCCATCAGGATGAAGGACGTCTCAAGACTCACTAGAGTTTAATTCTCAGCACAAATGTCCTTAGCACACATGATTGGTGGTTCCTTTGGGTGAACACAGACTACTATTTAGTACTGGGTAAGTTATCCCAGTGAGCACAACACCAAGCGTGTATTTCCTTGCCAAGCGATGAAGAAAATCTTCAACTGCTTCTCTACAGAATAAAAGGGAAGAGTGACAAAGGGGCAGAAAGACCCGCTCTACTTCAAATCGGATCTCAGAAAAATTACTTTTTTTGGACTGTGGCTCTCGGAATCCCCCACCCAACATGGCCAATCTGGGATTTGTAGTCCAAAAAAAGTCAGTCTTCCAAGCTCTGATCTTGATTCCGCATGAAGTATTCTTTTGCAGAAAGCTTCTCTCCACAAAGTACTCGTGTCAAGCGGAAAACTAGGGCCATTTCCGCCCTACACTGTTATAGTGCTATTATTCCACTTTCAACGTCCTGTGGAATCCTGGGGTTTGCAGTTTAGGGAGGGGCCTTTAGAATTCTCAGCCAGAGAACTCTTTGGCCTCAGTAAATATGAATCCCAGAATTCCACAGAATGTTGAAAGTGGAATAATCTACTATATAAAAGTCAAAGTTTGTGAGTTTGCCTGTGTCAGACAGGTGAAGACCTCATATGATTGGCTGTGTGAGGTGAGAAGACCTCATATGATTGGCTGGCTGTGAACATTCTATGGAATCCTGGGGTTGGCAGTTCAGGGAAGGGCCTTTACAATTCTTCACCAGAGAGCTCTTGGGCCTCAGGCCGGTTTCTATGGAGACAACGCCTAGCAGCAAGGAGGAGGAGGATAGTGTATTCCCTCAGAAACTGAACCTCTGTATGTTAACAACTCTGAATACAGATTGGATTGGTACTGGACAACACAGTTCGGGGAATTAGAGACACAGGACATCAAATCTGTGTATTTCAACCGCATCTAATTCCTAAGATAAGGTAATTCCTAAGGTATTTCTAACAAGTGTAACCTATGAGAAAATAAAATCCTGGGCAATGCTGAGTATATATATGCTTGTAGCACTATAACAGCATGGTGCGGAAATGGCCTAAAAGAGCAATTAAAGAAAGTTTGCCTCCAATGTGGCATTTTTGTGTCCTGAACAGAACACTTTTCATGCTATATAGTTGTAGAGTTATGATTTTCCCATTAACTGCCATGGCTTTATAGAGGCTGCACTTTGGTGAGGCACTAGAGCTCCTGGGCTTTCTAGAATTCTAAGGCCATTTCCGCACTAGAGTGTTATAGCACTATGGTTCCACTTCAACATCCTATGGAATCCTGGGGTTTGCAGTTTCAGGAGGGGCTGGCTAGTTGAAAGTGGAAAGTTGTTGGTTGTGTTGTGTGCCTCCAAGTAGTTTCTGACTTATGGTCACCCTAAAGCAAACCTATCACAGAGTTTGCTGGGGCTGAGAGTGTGTGATGTGCCCAAGGTCAGTGAGGGGGTTTCCAAGACCAAGCAGGGAATCGGACCTTGGTCTTCAGAGTCATAGACCAATACTCAAACTCTACACCATAAATGCATAATCCCAAAGTAGGATGTTGCTGGCAATGAAAATGCACACTTGTGGAGTGTGAAAGGACCTCAGATTTGATTCATATATACTCTTATTTTCTTTTAAAGTAAGGTAGTAAAAGAGAAAAGCAAGAATGTGACCGTAAAACCTAAGTGAGGCAGAAGGAAGCAAATGCTAAGGAGCACTCAATATAATCTGCAAAAGAAAATGGAAACTCATCCTAAGGTGCTCAATAGATGAATGATTTATTGATTAAAAAAAAAGCCCAATGCATTTTGTTCAGTATACACTCTCAAAGACTGTTTTCAGGGGTTGTCTGAAATTTAACTTCATAAATTTCTGGAGCTGAAACACTCACACCATTTACTGGACAAAAATGGAATTGAAGATACTACTTCAAGTGAAAATAGCCGAGGAGGTTCTGATAAGGTGGGTGACATTTCTCACAAGGAAGAAGTGGATGTTCATGAACATATCTAGCTTTGGCCTAGGACAGAGGTTAAAAGCTTGGGAATTTTCTTTAAAATTGCGGTCTCTCCGTGAGGTAATATATCCCCCTTCTGTGCTTGTCAAAAAGAAGATGCACCGGGAGGACATCCACATGGTCCAAGAGGTGTCAGAAGACTGTGATGGATTATGCTTTCTGGAAGGATTATCAGCCAGTAATGGATGTGGAAACGATGAATAAATCAACCCACTGTTAGAGGCATGGGAGTGCCCTCCCATTAAGACCGGATGTGAACATTGCTTTAGGGGCCATTAATTGACTTTTAGCTCCAGCCATAATCCTGTGTACCTCATAGAAGTCAATTAGCCACCAGTTAGCAATGGCTAATTGGGTGAGATGGTCTTTCCAAGAGGAGATGAAGAAGACTGGGGGCACAGGTGATGTCCCGGAGGCATTTTTTTTTTTTGCTTTTTTGCAGGAAGGGAAGGTTATTTTAATTATCTCCTCCACCACCACTCTGTTCTTGCAAGCTTAATTCCAGGGCTGTCTCTTGGTTGGTCATGGGATAAGAAGGAAAGGTAAATACGGGTAAACCTCAGTTGACAAAGTAGATGTGTTCCTCGGCGTTACTTCTTTAACAGGAATTTTGGTACCAGAGGTAGAAATAGCATGGAAAGAATAGGGGCAGGGTCTTACACCCACAAAAAAATAAGGACAGTTCAATGTGTTTCAGAAAATGTTTTATCCAAAACTAATGATATACCCATAAAAAATAGAACAAGCAGGTCAGGTAAACCTTGCATGAGCAAGCAAAAACCTTTGGAATCTTCCTCAGGCCACCTTTTTTTTAAATCATTTTATTCAAATTCAGATATAAAACAAACAATTATAACTGTCAACTTATATCAAATATTTCTGATCTTCCACACTGATCTAGATTTCATTATCAAGATTTCTTAACATGCTTAAAATATTGGACTACATTTTAGTTGATTCTTGCATTTCCATCTCCATATTCCTGTTTCATGATATATATCCTGCAGCCCCCTCATAATTTATCTTGAATCATGAATCACAGATTTCCATCTGATGGTACCCACCAATTACCCGTTACAATTTGCCATTCTTTTTGTATCTCTTCATCTGATTTCCCTTTTAATCTCTGAGAGACCATATCAGCATTTTTGTTTTCAATCAGCGTACCCCACCATTGTTCTATTGTGGGTATTTGCTGAGTTTTCCACATCTTTGCATGTTCAATACGAGCTGTTGTTATCATGTACAGTAATATTCTCCAGTACTTCTTTATACCAGTACCTTCTAATACATCAGCCATATTTAACAAATACAATTCTGGTAACTTAGCAAACTGTACTTTCATTAATGCACATATTTTGTTATGTATTTCAGTCCAATATTTCTTAGCTTTAGGACATGTCCACCACATATGATATATCGTACCGACCTCATTCTGACATTTCCAACATTGTCCAGTACCTGTATTATAAATCTTTTTTAATTTATCTGGTGTCATGTACCATCTATGAAATAGCTTGTAATAGTTCTCTTTCAAATTCTCTGCTACTGTAAATATCTGTGTTTTTTTCCAGCTCTGCTCCCAAGACTCTAATTGTATTGAATGTCCGATATTTTGTGCCCATGAAATCATTGTTGCCTTTACTGTTTCTTCTTGCCTCTCCTGATGTAGTATTTCTTGATACATTTGGGCAAGTAAATGAGGCGGATTTTCGAACAGCCATTTAATGACTCCGGTTTTCTCTTTGAGTTCAATTCCATATGTTTTTATATGCATCTGAAACCTTTCTGCTAACTGTAAGGGAACCAACTTAATGTTATTCCCTCTTGTTCTAGTTTTTCTCTTGTTTTAATCTTAAAGTTGTTGGACGTTGATCTCTCAATTATATCATCATATCGCAACCATTTATCTGTGTCCGTCCATCTGCCAAAAAAAGCCTCTTGCGGTGAGACCCAGGCGGGGAGCTGCCGTATGTTTTTAGTTTTATAATCCTCCCAAATTTTCAGAAGCGATTTTCTGATAAAGTGATGTGTGAAGTCTTTATTTATTTTTGCTTTATCATAAAACATATAGGCATGCCACCCCATCCTCAGGTCTGCTCCCTCCAGTGCCGACATTCTCGTGTCTTGTAGGTCTACCCAGTCTTTTATCCACATAAAAGCCGCGGCCTTATAGTATATTTGAAAGTCTGGTAGTCCCATTCCTCCTCTACTTTTTAAGTCTGTCATAGTATTCCATTTTATCCTCGGTTTTTTCCCTTGCCATATAAACTTAGTTAGTTCTCATTCTATGAAAGGTTTCATGTTCGTTATTATAGGAAGATTTTGGAACAAAAAGTTCATTTTTGGCAAAACATTCATCTTTATTGCAGCTATCCTCCCCATCGTTGACAAACGCATGGAGGTCCAACTTTCCAAGTCTTTTGTTATTTCTTTTCATTTTTTTTCATAATTATTTTGAAATAACTCATTGTTTCTTTTGGCTATCCAAATACCTAGATATTTTACCTTTTGTTCTGTATCGAATCCTTTTTGTACTAATTCCATGTCTTCTCTTTCAGTCATATTTTTGGTTAAGAAGACTGTTTTTTCCTTATTAACTTTAAAACCAGAGAATTCTCTATATTCTTGAACTGTAGTAATCAATTTTTCAATGCATTTCCCTGGGTCATCCAGTAAGAAGACCAAATCGTCAGCGAAAGCTTTTAACTTGTAATGATATTTCTTAATTTGGACTCCTCTTATTTCTTTGTCTTTTCTTATAGCATTGTTAAGTATTTCCATTGTCATGATAAACAGCAGAGGAGACAGGGGACACCCTTGTCTCGTACCTCTGTGCAGTTCTATCATTTGTGCTCTTTCACCGTTTATGACCAGTCGAGCTTGTTGTTGGCTGTAAATTGCTTCGATCCATGCAACAAATTTTTCTCCTGCCTGCATCTGTTTAACCGCCGTCTTCATGAATGGCCAGCTGATCATATCAAAAGCTTTCTCTGCATCTACAAATATCATGGCCATTTTCCATTCATTATGCTTTTTATAGTATTCGATTACATTTAAGACCGTTCTAATGTTATTTCTCAAAGATCTTTTCGGTAGAAAACCATTCTGGTCCTCATCAATTACCTCTAACAGCACTTTTTTGAGCCTCTCTGCTAGAATTGAAGCAAAGATCTTGTAGTCTGTATTCAAAAGTGATATTGGTCTATAGTTCTTTACATCGCTCAGATCTCTTCCTTCTTTCGGGATCAGCACAACGTTAGCTTCTTTCCAAGTATCTGGTATTCCTTCCTTTAATATTTCATTTATGGTGCTTTGCAAAGGTATTGAAATCTCATGTTCCATAATTTTATAATATCTTGCAGTGAAGCCGTCGGGTCCTGGAGCTTTATCGTTCTTCAAATTCCTAATAGCCTCAACTACTTCTATCATAGTAATAGATTTGTTCCAGATTGATCTTTGGTCTTCATTAAATCTCATTTTATTCATTTTCTCCGGATATTCTTCCACTTCTTGTATTTTTTTCCCCCTTTGAGATCTTACTCATCAGCTTCACGTAGTAATTATAAAAAGCTTGTTTTATTCCCTCTTGTTTTGTAATTCTTTCTTCTCCTGTTTTAATCTCGGTTGTGATATTTCTGGACCTTCTTTTACGCAGCAAACCTGCCAAAAGTTTTGAAGGTTTATTAGCTTGTTCGAAGAAATTGTATTTCGTTCTCTTTATCTGTTGCTCTATTTCTTCCAAATTAAGTTGATTTAATTCAGCTTGCTTTACCTTCATCTGTAATCTAATCTGTTTATCCGACGGATTTTGTCTCATCTGTTGTTCAATTTCTTTCATCTTTTCCAAAATTCGCTGCTCAATGTTTTTCTTTTCTTTTTTAATCTCTGCAGTCCATCTGATAAAGTTACCACGCATCATTGCTTTATTTGTGTCCCAAATGGTTTTCATCGATAGCTCCGACATCAAGTTCTCATTAAAATAGTTAATTATCTCTGTTTCAAGCCACCTTCTAGTTATGGATTTTTAAAAAAATTTCACCAGCCTCCATTTTTTTTAAAATGAATTTCCATTTTGGTGCCCAGACTTATAGATCTATGCTTTTAAAACACGCTGGGAGTGTGGGGAGAGCTAGGGGAGGTTTACCTGCTCTCTCCTTTTCTCTCTGTTTTGCTGTTCATGCATGCTCAGTAAGGAATTCCAAAATCAGCTGCTGTTTACCTCTCCTGATGGAAGTAGTCATACATGGCTACAGTTGGTTTGATTAGAGTAGATTCCAGCACTTTCACCCTTCAAACTCTTTTTCATTGTTTACTGCAGACATGCCTTCGCAACCTAGCTCTGAAAGTCTGTGTTTCTCCAGCCCTCCTTCACCATCCTCCTCATGCTGATGCTGCTTGAAAACTTCTAACTAGACAGAGGACAAGAAAAGCATGGGCATTAAAAAACCCTTTTCTTTCTGAGAATTTTTGTTAACTGATGTATGCTTGTCATCTCAGCGAATATCACTTTTTCCTGGAGGGAAATAATAACACGCTTCAACCATCTTGGATTGTTCTTGAAAGAATCCTATTGTTAGCTCAATGAGAACAGACCATTACATCGATGGGATTTACCAATGTGTTGATGTGATTCATTCAGCTATTGATTCACTGGATTTACTTGACTGGTCACTGACTGATAGGGCCCAGGCCACTCTCAAAGGAAAAAATGCATAGCAGGGGATCACTTTGTCCCAGTTTCTGCTCTGTGACTTTATTAAAAGGTGTTCTGCACATGTTCAGTGATGCTCTTTCCTTTATTATTCCATGAGTGAAAAGGAACTGTGATAAAAAGATAGAAAGCCAATCAACTATGGAGAGCCTTAGAAGCACCTTTGCACTGTCTGAGGAGACCGGAGTGTAGAAGGGGAGCTTATTTTTCTTGGAATAATCCCATCTGTCCCCTTTTGGTTTGTGAAAGTCCAAGTTGGGCCCACAAGGGATTTCCTGTCCAGCGAAACCTCTATGCAGCTGCAGCTTGGAAGAATACAATATGCACCTTCTGAGACATGTGCACAACCCAAAAGCACACATGGGTTTCTTATGTTGTTGCTGTAGTGATGTTATGATGCTGAGTCTGAGCATGGGCCATTTCACGCTGCGTGATTACGACTCCACTTTAACTGCTGTGATTCTTTTCTATAGAATTCTGGGAGTTGTAATTAAGGGTTGGGCTGTGTGCCATGGTGGCCACATGGTGCCCAGGGGCAGCTCCACCCCAATCCAAAGACGTTGCCAGTTGGGTAAACAGGTGTGTCAGGAACGCTCACACTGACCAGGAACAGTTTTCAAAAGTTTCAGACACTGAGGCCATTTCCGCACTACACTGTTATAGAGCTATTATTCCACTTTCAACATCCTGTGGAATCCTGGGGTTTGTATTTTAGGGCCTTTAGAATTCTTAGCCGGAGAGCTCTTTGGCCTCAGTAAACCGCAAACCCCAGAATTCCACAGGATGTTGAAAGTGGAATAATAGCTCTATAACAGTGTAGGGAGGAAATGACCTGAATTTTCAATGCTGGGGAATGAACCTGGAACCTTCTGCCTGTGAAGGACATCTACCAACTGAACTTGGTTGTTTTGGCCTACAACACCCAGAATCCCCCCAGCCAGCATGACTGTGCTGGCTAGGGGATTCTGGGAATTGTAGGCCAAAAAATAAAATAATTCCATGCTCCATCTACAACTCAGTGGTGGCCTTTCCTCACAGTACACACATATCTAACTGCTTCCTACACCTAGGAAGTGGACCACTGATGAGTCCTCAAGACAAAATTTTGGGGGAATATATTTGAGGACCACGTTGAGATGAGCCGTGGTCTAACAGTGAGGCATATGCATCTAGGAAAGTTTCTCTATTCTGTGCTGAATGGGTGAGCATAGCATACCCTCCAATGTTCCCAGTTTGGCAGGGACAGTCTTATTAATCCTCTGTCATCCTCCTTTTTTTTTAGCTGCTTTTAAAAGGTCCCCGTTTCTCTCTCCTCCTCCTACTTTGTCCTCTGCTTACTTCAATCATTGCAAACTGCAGCTGCAAAAGCGGGTTGCTCTCAGTTAACTCAGCAGAGGGGAATGGAGAGGAGGGGCCGAATCCTGCCCTTCCCTGTAGGCGCAGGCCAAAGCAAACTGCTGCAGCTTCTTCTAACTTGTCTATTTTTCCCCATTAATAAAGTTTGGCAACTTGACCATATTCTGAGATTGCTTAGCCACGTGTGTCTTGATTTTCATCTGCGAAGTGTTGGAAGGTACAGGGTAAATGTGTCACTATTCAAGAATCATCAGAGAGAAGCACATCAAGGTCCTTTCGAGGCGCTACTGTTCTGGAATTCAATGTGCATTAATTTTACTGGAAGGATATTTGCTCAGAAGTCTAGGCACAGCCGTTTTCCAAGCCGGAGAGGGACTATTAAGAGAAAATATACACTCTCTTCATTATTCAAAGGGGTGGGGAGGCATTTTACGAGCAGCGCTGGAACAGAAACAGCTGGAAAACGGTGCTGAAAAAATTTGGTAGGGAAATATTCCTCATTAAAGTACAAGTGGCTTTCATGGGCCCAGAGGGAGGATGGTGAAGAGAGGCAGGACTGTGCCAGGAGCCCTTGAAATTTACACTCCAAGCATACAGATTTCATTTTGCAAGGGTATTTGATTTCCATGCCTTCCCAGATTGATGGCGGGCTAGATCCAAAATGCTTGCTTGAGCCCGTTAAAAAAAAAACCCTCCCCAAAAAACCTCCTGTAGGCTTTCACGGGAGCTAGGATCCAGCACTAAAGTTTGCTGCAGGAAACTCATCCCATAAAAAAAGCCTGTTGGGGATTTTTTTGGTGTATCCAGGGCCGCTGGCCGCTGGGAGCTGGGGCTTAGGAAAAAAGAAAAGATACCGAAGCTTTGCACCAAGGTGGCGTGGATTTCTCTGCTGGAGGAAAAAGACGAACCAAATTTCCCTGTGTGAATCATTTATGTATATTAAACACATTCAGCATGGTGCTTTTAAATTTTTCATGCTTCGTTCTGTAATTGTTATTGTCTTCCATAATTCATCCCGCTTCTGCTCATCAGGGAGACTGGAAGAAGCAGGTCACTGGAGATTTTACTTAGGTGCCGTGCTTGCCTTCAGCAGGGATGGCTCACAGACTGCTTGAGTATATCTTCTCTGTTGTAAGGGCTAGAAACCTGCAAAGAAGGCAACAAGGAAGAGAAGGAAGAAGTTGAGATTCCTACAAAGGCTCATTGCTAGTGTTGGCTGGTGGCTCGTGTGTGGCCGTGCTCTAGGTTTTTGTTAGCATGAACATTAAAGAAAGTATCCAAGATACTCTGAACTTACTTTATTATTGTTGTGTGCCTTCAAGTAGTTGCTGACTTACGGAGACCCTGAGGCAAACCTGTCACAGGCTTTTCTGGGGTTGAGAGTGTGTGGCATGCCCAAGGTCATGCAGTGGGTTTCCATGACTGAGCAGGCAATCGAACCCTGGTTTCCGGGGTCGTAGTCCAATGATTCATCTCTCTTCTGAATGTAATATGAGAGTATTATTCAACACCTTGGAGAGCTTCTTTTAAGGCTATTGTAAAGCTTGGAGTGGATTCCCTGCCCTGCTGACACGGGAGCCACTGGATGCCACTCCTCTTTGCTCAGTACTGGCTGGAATCATGTTGCTGCATCAAAAGGTTGGGGGGCTGTGGTGGTGGGTGACATACCGGGGGTTGTGGCCCTCCAGGATCCTGCATGCCCTGGCAGTTGCCCACTTATTCTCAGTGTGAGAAGAAAAGCTAAATGAATTGCCAGGGTGGAACAGTCAATAGATTTTTCAAAATTGGCTTCGTTTTGAAAAACATCAAACTTTACAAGTAGCTATCAGAAAGAAAGAAAAAAACTCTTTGCAGATGTTTGCCTGAAATTTGTTGGAGCTGAGATCTGCTCTAGGTTCTACCTTGGCTGAGATCCTGCATAGTCAAAGTAACTACGACGACACTGAAGCTCTGTTGTCATATGATTACAGCCATGATAATTTCAGCCTGGCAGTGTCCCAATCAGAGTGTTTTCATACAACCAGAGAATCACAGGATCATAGAGATGGAAGAGACCACAGGGGCCATCCAGGTCAATGCCATTCTCACATGCAGGAATACCCAACCAAAGCATTCCCGACAGAGGGCCATCCAGGCCATCCAGTCTGTTTAAAAACCTCCGAAAAGGAGACTCCACCGCACTGCCAGGCAGTGTATTCCACTGTTGAACGGCTCTTACAGTCAGGACGTTCTTCCTAATGTTTAGATGGAATCTCTTTTCCTGAAGTTTGAAGCCATTGCTTCATGTCCTGGTCTCTGGAGCAGCAGAAAACAAGCTTGCGCCATCTTCCAAGAAGATGGCGACTGGGGCACTGGGGAATGGGATCTGCAGTGTTCTGCCAATCATGGGGCACATCAGGAATAGGCAGCTGGAGAGACCTCTTGGGTCCTGACACTATTGCTTGTTCCAAAGTCCCTCATTGCTGGGAAAGTGTTGCTGGTGACCTTTATCCACCTAATCTTTAGCCACTCAGAAATGCCTTGGTTAAGGCACACCCAGGCTGCAAAGATAGCATTTTGGGGTCACATTCAGCATTTCATGACCATAAACATGCATCCCCAGCAGTTAAAAGATCACAAGTCCATCTTACAATCTGATAACTGGTGAACAGGATACAAGCTTAGGTTTGTAGAGCAAAAAGGTAAGCAAAACCTTGGAAAGCATTTTTGGTTTCCCAACACAAATGAATGAGGAAAGGCAGACAATCCGGATTTTCAAATTTCTACTTGGGTTCAGGGTCTGGATCAGATCTGATTGGGCCCAGGCTGATCCACATTCAGTTGATCTTAGATCCAGATCACTGAATCACACTCTGATTGAGAGATAGCCATACATGGTACTATCAGAATATCAGATAGTTTACAAGTATGGCCCTTCTTTCCCCTGAAAGAGAACAGACGACATGTTGTTTGGAGTTATTCTTATTATTTAAAATATTTAAATCCTGATTATGCAGGGCTTGAGGTAAATCACTGCAAAATTAAAATGCTGATATAAGAACAAAGGGTTCAAAGAAATGCTGACCTGGATCTGCACGGTGAACGACACTGTGGTGGAGGGTAGCATTTCAATGGCCTCCAGGGGAACAGAGCAGACTGCCTTGTGGCTGGCCCTGGGCAGCAGAATATGTTACCAGGCCTTACCCCCCATTCCATGACATGTTTTAATTGGCAAGTATTTATTGGCATGAAATATAAATTATATCCTGCTATGGCGGGGAAGACTGCTGGCAAAGAAGAACTGGCTGCACACCTCTGTTGCAGAACTAGGTCAAACGGAGGCCTCAAGGCATGGCTAGATCATAGGCAGGGAAACTGGGGATAACAGACTTGCAGATGTCCCTCAATGACTCAACCTTTAGAAACAATAGACCCTGAAACCGCCTCCACAGAACGACCGATTGTCTTCAATCTTCTCCCTTTGTCCATCAAAACTCTCCTTTTGTCCCCTCCCCTGTTCCACCCATCACAATTCCCATCAATCCTTTGTCACCTAATGCTAAGGCCATTAGCTCATTCAGGACCCCATTGTCCATTCTGCAGATCCCATTGTTTGCTCTGCCAGACAGCCATTAACACCTTCCCCCTCAGGGTGGAAAAAGAGTATTTAAATCCTGGCTCTAACCAGATAGCTGGTAGTAGTACTTTGGAATCCTGGCCGTCACTCTGCCGCTCCAGTTCCCATTGGTTCTGCCCTTGGACCCCTGGTCTGAGCGACATCACCTTGTCTGTTCATTCCTGGATACCTAAATACCACTCACGCTGACCTGAACTCTTCACTATCTAAGCTTTCCCTCCCCTTTCCCTTCAGCTAACCTTGCATGATTGTGAGGCTGCTTGGATCGTGTGTGTGTGTGTGTGTGTGTGTGTGTGTGTGTGTGGTTGTTAATTCTCCCAATAAAACAAACATTCTTTAAATCACCAGCTGGTGTTCCTACTTTAGTATCATTATACACAGGTGTAAAAGATCCTGTTAGGTTGAGTTGTTGTGGGTTTTTTGGGCTATGAGGCCGTATTCTAGTAGTATTTGCTCCTGACGTTTCGCCTGCTTCTGTGGCTGGCATCTTCAGAGGATCTGGAGACATAGAGGTGGAATGGAGTATATATGCTTGTGTGATCCCCGGGTGGGAGGGACTTGCATTTCTGATGCATTAGTGATACATCTGGCCTGTGGGATAGCACACTGCTGAGTGGACTAGCCCCCGGGGTTGCGTTGTTAGTCAGAGGATATGCATAATAGTAGTGTGTGCATTTAAGTACTCATTAGCAATCCATTGTATTGTTTCCTGTAGAGAGACTCGGAGTCCGAGTGGTGTTCATTGGCATATTTTTGAGTTTTGATTTTAGTGTTTTTCACTAAACAACTTTGGTCTACTTTCTGAGTTTCTTCTTTCCTGATAAAATTGTCCAGGTATCTATGGATTTCAATGGCCTCTCTGTGTACTTTGTTAAGTTACCGCCCTCTCACAGGCCTCCTCTTTGAGCTAATATTCCTGACTGTTTCAAGGAGGCACTGACATCATCAGTGGACCCCTGAGTCACCCACATTTTGGGGTAACAAATGCTGCACGTGAAGAGGGGCAGAACTTCAAGGTATTTAAGGCCTTGTTGCGCCTCCTTTGATCTGCAGTTCTTGGCCCATCCACCTCCATTACAGCATGAGCTTTGCTGGTCACTTCATGTCAGGTAGTATTCCCCCCCCGCCTTACCTGTTTTTTCCCCCCTATCCTATGCTGTATTTGGAGGACTTGAACAATTGGCCTCAGGTACACATTTGGCACCCTTTTGGTGTAGTGTAGGGCTCTGGAACTTCTTCTTCAAGGTCCCATGACCCACAGAGTAGGAGAAGGGGGCTACCCTTCAGGCTAACCTGGGATCTGAGCTCTCACTTGTAGAGTTCTGTGACCTTCCAATTGCAACCAGCTGGGGAGCAACTCTCATGCCCTGCCTTGGGGACCCTGACAGTGAGGAGGAGGAGGATTCTGAATCGGTGGCAGAAGTTTCCCCAGAACTGTGGTCAGTGGAAAAAAAACAACCAACAGCAGGGGCCTGAACAGGGGGAACAAATATCACAAGATGGAACAGCACAGACTCTTACCTTGTGGGAAAGACACCAGAAAGAAACTTGTTTGAGTAGCAAACAGGCTTTAATGGGGGAACACCTTTGGCAACACTATTAGCTATGAAAGGCAGACAGTTGGCCCACCTCCTCCCAACGTTGATAACTGATCTTCCTGGTGGTTGAAGCCCTGTCTTGTGTTCTCCTGAATTCTGACTCTCCTGGACCTCTGCTTGTTTGATGCTGATTCGGATTTGCCTTTGTGGATTTGTTTGCTTTGGACCTTGCATTCTTGACCTGAACCTTGTTTGGACTATTTGTACTCTCACCTCTGTGAGTAAACTCTGCCCTGCTGATTTGCTAATTGGTTGCCTGGTCTGCCTGGGACAAGACAGCAACCCAGTCATTAGATTGCCCTTGGAGCTCAGCTGTTTTGCCCAAGGGAAGGCTGAGGAGTTAGTGGAGGAGTAACACCTGGCCAAAGCTGGATTCACATCAGGTTCATAGAATCATAGAATCATAGAAATGTAGAGTTGGAAGAGACCACCCGGGCCATCCAGTCCAACCCCCTGCCATGCAGGAACACCCTCAAAGCACTCCCGACAGATGGCCATCCAGCCTCTGCTTAAAAACCTCCAAGGAAGGAGGAGACTCCACCACACTCCGAGGCAGCCTATTCCACTGCCGGACAGCCCTGACCGTCAGGAAGTTCTTCCTGAGGTTCAGGTGGAATCTCCTTTCCTGCAGCTTGAATCCATTGCTCCTTGTCCTGGTCTCTGGAGCAGTAGAAAACAAGCCCTCTCCTTCCTCTACATGGCATTCCTTCAAATATTTAAACATGGCTATCATGTCCCCTCTTAACCTTCTCTTCTGCAGACTAAACATTCCCAGCTCTCTGTCCTCATAGGGTATCGCTTCTAGGCCTCTCACCATTTTGGTTGCCCTCCTCTGGACCTGCTCCAGCCTGACCATGTCCTTCTTGAATTGGGGTGCCCAGAACTGGACACAGGATTCAAGACGAGGTCTAACCAAAGCAGAGTAGAGTGGTACCAGTACCTCCCTCGATCTAGACACCATACTCCTATTGATGCAGCCGAGAATTGCATTGGCTTTCTTGGCTACCGCATCACACTGCTGACTCATGTTCAGCTTGTGGTCTATTAAGACTCCTAGATCCCTTTCACACGTACTGCCATCCAGCCACGTGTCCCCCATCCTATATTTCTGTATTCCATTTTTTCTACCTAAGTGTAGGACCTTACACTTCTCTCTGTTGAATTTCATTTTGTTAGCTTTGGTCCAGCTCTCCAATCTATCCAGGTCATTTTGAATTTTGATCCTGTCCTCTGGCATATTAGCAACCCCTCCCAATTTGGTGTCATCTGCAAATTTGATCAGCATGCCCTCTATTCCTTCATCCAAGTTGTTGATGAAGATATTGAACAGCACTGGGCCCAGGACAGAACCCTATGGCACCCTGCTAGTCACTTCTCTCCAGGATGAAAAGCAGCCATTCGTGATCACCCTTTGGGTTCGGTCGGTCAACCAATTACAAATCCAACTAACAGTAGCCCTGTCCAGCCCACATTTTACTAGCTTCTTTGCAAGAATGTCATGTGGAACTTTGTCAAAGGCCTTACTGAAATCGAGAAATGCTACATTCACAGCATTCCCTTCATCTATCAAGCTAGTAACTCTATCATAAAAAGAGAGAAGATTAGTCTGGCATGACTTATTTTTGAGAAATCCGTGTTGACTTCTCGTGATGACCGCGTTGCTTTCTAAGTGATTAGAAACTGACTGCTTAATGATCTGCTCCAGGATCTTTCCGGGTACTGACGTCAGGCTGACTGGGCGATAATTATTTGGGTCCTCTTTTTTTCCCTTCTTGAAGATGGGGACAACATTTGCCCTCTTCCAGTCTGCTGGAACTTCTTCTGTCCTCCAAGATTTCTCAAAGATTATAGCAAGCGGTTCCGAAATGACCTCTGCTGGTTCTTTTAATATCCTAGGATGCAATTCATCTGGCCCTGGAGACTTGAATTCATCCAGTGTGGCCAGGTATTCCTGTACCACCTCTGTGCCTATTATGTGCCGCATCTCCCCTGCTTCCTCCCCTGCTCCCCAACCGCCAGGTTGAGTGCTTGCATCCTTCTGGGAAAAAACTGAGGCAAAGAAGGTGTTAAGTAGTTCTGCCTTTTCTCTTCCCCCTGTTAGTAATTTACCATCTTCTTTGCGCAGCGACCCGATCGTCTCCTTCTTTTTCCTTTTTGGGAAAATAAGGACATATTTAAAAAATCCCTTTTTATTGTTTTTGATGTCTCTGGCCAGCCTAAGTTCGTTCTGTGCTTTAGCCTTTCTGACCTCCTCCCTACATCTCCTAGGTTGCTCACCCCCGTTTCATTTCCAGGCCAACACAACATAAACAGGCTTTGAGTCAAATAAAGTGGCCCTTATTTAACTCAACTTTCTATGTCTGGTCTTGTTATTCCATGGGTTGGTCATCAAACAGCAGCTGTGATCCCGCATCAGATCCTAAAATGGGTAATTTTATGGAGACAGAGCTATGTTGCTGACATGATAGGCAACCTTACCAGTGAATTGCAATGTTGTACATGATGTCCCATCATGCAACGGAGACTTTCATTGCACAACAGGGCACATTGTGCATCAGGAAACATTGTACATCAAGACAAGTTTCACAATAGGCCATGTGCAAAGGGAGAGGTTGTGTTGTGGGATGTGTTGTGCACTATACCCTATTGACCTTTGGGACATGTTGTGCATTGGGACAAGTTGCATAATACATGTTCTGTAATGGGACATGTGGCACAATAGAAGGCATTGTGCAACAGGAGACATTGCACAATGGGTCTTCTTGCAAAACAGCAAACATTGCACATCGGCACATGTTACACAGTGGGACATGTTGTTTATCAGAATACATTGGACAATGGCCATGCTGCTAGCTCCACCTGCACAGTGGTCTCAATGGTGTAGCTAAATTTCTCCTCCCCTCCTGAGAATATGTATGCTGTGCAATGGTGCAATTTATGCAATTATAAGCTGGTTTATGGTGGCTTCATTTCCCAGTAGTGTGTCAGCTAATATTTATTTATTTTAAAGAGGGAAAAAAATAGATTGTACACCTCTGCTTCAGTCTTTCCTCTCATATCAGCCTTCTTCAACCTGGCGCTCTCCAGAGGTGTTGAACTCCAAAGCCCATCATCCTCAGACAGCATCAAAGGGTGATGGGATTTGTAGTCAGCATCTCTGGAAGAGGCCAAGTTGGCAAATCTGACTGAATGAAGCAGAATGTGGAAACACATAGCACTAAAGGAGAATGTTGAATCCTGCCTGGGAGGGAGATGGGTGGAGGGGAGGGAGTCAATCTTGCTGGCTGTCAATCTGGCTTTTTTTTTCCACCAGCACTAACGCATGTGATGATTCCGATTATCCAGGTCACGGAGCTGGTGCTGCTCCTTTCTCCAATGTCTTATCCTTCTGACAGAGACGTCTCCCGAAACAGTGACAGAACGTGAAGTGACCTCGATTCCCTTGAGGTTGGAGAGCTCCTGCAGCAAGCCACAGTCAAATACTCCTGTTGTGTCACTGGGTTAAAAGATGAAGACGACAATGATGGGAAGAAAGAACTCGTTTTTATACCGGCAGAGAAAATAGCAATCGTGTAGCGTACGACATCTCCGGGGGAGGGTATCAGTAGTAGGGCGTTAACCCGAGACTTTAGTAGCTGCTATCAAGATGCGAAACCTGCAGTCAGTGATGGTAAAAAGACTCTGGCTGGTGCAGACGGTAGCAGAGACACTAGAGGTCGTCTGCTGCCACAGGCCCTGCTAAAACGCTATCTTGAATTGCTGCTTAGATTCACCCAAGGGGGAAAAAATCAAGATAAATGGAGAGAGGTTCAGGAAAAATACGTGAAGGATTTTGAAAGAATTTTGTTGTTATTTGTAAAGTCAAAGGCTTTCACGGCCTGAATCCATAGGTTGTTGTGGGTTTTCCGGGGTTTGAGGCCGTGTTCTGTTAGTATTTTCTCCTGACGTTTCGCCTGCATCTGTGGCTGGCATCTTCAGCGGATCCTCTGAAGATGCCAGCCACAGATGCAGGTGAAACGTCAGGAGAAAATACTAATAGAACACGGCCTCAAACCCTGGAAAACCCAAAACAACCTTTGTTTTTATTCTGCGCCTTCAAGTCATGTCCAACTTATGGTGACCTGAAGGAGAACCAATCACAGGGTTTTCTTGGCAAGATTTGTTCCGAGGGTTTTTTGCCTTTGCCTTCTTCTGAGGTCAAGAGAATATGACATGCCCGGGGTCATCCAGGGGTTTCCATGGCTGAGCAGAGATCTGAAACCTGGTCTCCAGAGCTGCAGTCCAACACTCAAATTGCTACTCCATACTGGCATCCTTGAAGGAATCTAGAGGGGTTTTAATAAGAAGGCTGTCGCTTTGCAGGAGAACCCTTGGGTTGCATGTCAAAGGTTCACACTTGGGCATCTCTCTGTAAGTCATGGAAAAGATGTAACAAGCTTATTTTTTTGACTGCTCCAGAGATTAGAAGATTCAAATTCCAAAAACAGAGATTCCACCTAAACTTTAGGAAGAACTTCTTGGCTGTAAGAGCTGTTTGACAGTGGAAGGGACTTTATATATTTGCCTGGGAGGGTCACAGTGGTGGGTTCTTCTTCTTTTGGAGGTCTTTAAACAGTGGTTGGACAGACATCTTTCAGGCCTGCTCTAGTTGTGCATTTTTGTATGGCACAGGTTTGGACTAGATAGCCTTTGTGAGTCCTTCCAGCTCTAAGATTCTATGATTCTGTGTCTGAGGCTCTGGAGAGAGGCTCCTATTCCCAAAGTAGATTCAGCACCTTGAATGGCTTATTTCAAGTGCAAACTAAAACCCCTAGTAGATGAATCCACCTTCTTATGTGGAAGCCACTATATGACTTATGGGCCACCAGACTGCCCACTTCTACCCCACAACAAAGACAGCCAGTGTGGTGTGGTAGTTTGAGCGTTGTACTACAACCCTGGAGACCAGGTTTAGATTCTCTACTAAGCCATGGAAACCTACTGGATGAGTCGCACTCTCTCAGACTCAGTCACCCTATCCTCAACCACCCTGCCCAGGTCTTTCAGATTCAGAGAAGTGTCTTCTTTGATTGAGTCTATCCATCTGTAAAGCTGTCTTCCTCTTTTCCTACTGCCTGGCCAAGCATTATTCATAGTGCTATTATTTGAAAAGAGAATAATCGCACTATGATTGCACTATAATAATTCCATCCTATACATTCCTGGGATTTGTAGTTTTAGGAGACATTGGAGCTTATTGGCTAAGAATTCTCTATAACCCTCCCTAAACCACAAACTGCTGAGATCCAGCATGGTGTAGCAGTTTGAACATTGGATTTCCACCCCAGAGACCAGGGGCTGACTCCCTGCTTGGACATGGAAACCCACTGGTTGTCCTTGGCCACGTCACACACTCTCAGCCCCAGAAAACCCCATGATAAGTTTGCCTTGGAGTCACCATCAATCAGAAACAACTTGAAGGCACAAACAAAAACAACAACCCTACAACAAAATGCAGGCAGAATCTCACCATATGTTTCCCTTTGAAATTAAGCTCTGAGCCATTTTATCTGCAACACCATGTCTGAAATTTTGTAGTGCCACTGGGAGCCCAAACAAAGTTACTTCAGTGGATCAATCTGCCAGATGGTCATCACCCCAATCTAAAATCCCTTTGATTAAGCTGCAGGTTGTAAAAAGGAAACAGACTGTGCAGAAAAGTATGCTTCTCAAAGGTAAGGGGAGGTGAACCAATCTATAAAGAATGGCAGCTGGTGAACTGAAAGTCATGTAATGGCTGAGATGATTATGTCTGACTTTATATATTTGTCTTATTGAAGGAAAACAACAAACAAACACACAAGCAAGCACAGAGTCTCCAGGTTTTTATCTTAATGGAGTCTCTGGTTAGGACGGAGAGAAAAAAAATCAAATGGGATCATTTTATCATTGTGCCATGATAGACAAACTTAGTTTGGAAAATACTTCTCTCTCTGTGACGATTACAGATATACCAGTGGAAAGGCTGAGCTGTGTTCTAGCAAGATTCGGTGAAGGGGATCTTTTCTTGAAGAAACGTTTCCTAGTATATTGATCTGTCAATACGTCAGGCTTCCTTGTTGTTACTGTTATTCTTATTTGAGGTCCTGCATCATGCTTGCGCAGTGTAAATCTACACTCATTATACAGTGGTCGTGCTTCACCAACCTTCTCTTGAACCCTGATGCTATGGAACCTTCTGGGTGTTTGCTTATTGCGCCTGCGGATTGTTCCCTCTTGCAATGAGGAGTGCACCCTGTTACCCTGATTTCCGAGTCAAGGAGCACACAGAAGCTGAAATAATAAATGTTGTTTTATTAAAATACAATCAAACAGTGTATGCGGCACACTCACTCAGATAACTAAAGAAATAAAGGTTGGAGTGGGATAGAGGGATTTTTAGAGGAGTTGTTGGTTTGGGTAATACTCCACCTGTCCGGAATCCCAGTTAGAAGCGGAGAAGCTGGGGAGCGTGGATCTCAGCCCGTGGAGCTGAGGGGAAGGCTCGCTGGACAAAGCGACAGCAAGGCGGGATGGAAGCCAAGAGCGATCCGAGGAAGCGCTCAAAGTCAGGGGTTCTTATAGGGAAAATTGTGACCGCAGGCTAGTTCGGACTTGGGGAAAACAGTGAGTTTGGGGCTGGAGACAAAGCCTCCGAAAGGTCAGAATTTGAATGATTGAGTTATAGCCAAATTGTCAACAGAGTGGACAGTACGCAAACGCAGAGTGCTTGGCAGATGGGGATTCTTCTAATCAAGTTGCCTGCTCAGGGCAGAGGATCTTTTGAAAGTTGCGTGCGTACATAATAGAGTACTTGCCTTCGAGGTCTCCTGAAGTGGTGGGACGGTTATTTCTGGCCTGCCTGTATTGTGTTGGAATATTACAGCGATTATCGGCCGAGCCTGTGTGTGTGCTTGTCCGGGGGCCTCGCAAGCACGGGGAGGGGAATGGGTACAGGAGGCCGAATTATTGATATCCAAAGATATCTTTATATCCCACAAGCTCGGGCTAGCAATGGTGGTAACAACCCAGTGGTTGTTTCTGCAATCCCAGGGAATCCAGAAGTACTGAAAGCACTAACTGACAGTCATGCACCATCCAAGAATGCATGACTGCATGGTTGGAATCCTGGGCCATTTCTGCACTAGACTGTTAGAGCGCTATGATTCCACTTTCAACCTCCTATGGAAACCTGGGGTTTGCAGTTCAGGGAGGGGCCGGGCGGCCGGCCCCTCCCTGATCTGCAAACCCCAGGATTCCATAGGAGGTTGAAAGTGGAATCATAGCCTTCTAACAGTCTAGTGCGGAAATGGCCCTGGTCTTTAATCCAAAATACTGTAGACTGATTCAATCAGTTGCTGAACGGTAAGTCAACATGTAGATAAACCCAGTTGATTCAATGGCTCTGCTCTAGCCAGGATTGACAATAATGCTGAGTTTCTTGTTAAAAAGTTACACTTGTGGAACTTTACTTCTGGAGCCATGAATTCTATGCCTCTGCTGCACATTGGCTGATAAAGTGCAACTGAACTTGTAAGGGAAATTGCACAAGTCCATGACACCAGCAGGATTCCTCCACTATCATTATCACCATCGTCACCACCATCACCAATTACAATTACAAAACAGTTACAGATGAGTAAATTTAGGAAATATTTTCATATTCTCAATCACTACTTAGCCACAATTTTAACACTACTGCCATGATTGTAACTCCTTTCCCAACCTATTTTACTGGGCATTCTCTTAAAAGAGGAGAACGAGACCCACTCTGTAGCAAATGGAGCATGGATGAATGATGTCTCTATCGGGTTCGGGGTGTGTGTGTCAGGCCATAGAATCATAGAATCATAGAGTTGGAAGAGACCCCGGGGCCATCGAGTCCAACCCCCTGCTATGCAGGAACACCCATCAAAGCATTCCCAACAGATGGCCATCCAGCCTCTGCTTAAAAACCTCCAAAGAAGGAGACTCCACCACACTCCGAGGCAGAATATTCCAGTGCCGGACAGCTCTGACTGTCAGGAAGTTCTTCCGGAGGTTCAAGTGGAATCTCCTTTCCTGCAGCTTGAATCCATTTCTCCTTGTCCTAGTCTCTGGAGCGGTAGAGAACAAGCCTGCTCCCTCCTGGACATGACATCCCTTCAAATATTTAAACATGGCTATCATGTCCCCTCTTAACCTTCTCTTCTGCAGACTAAACATACCCAGCTCCCGAAGGCGTTCTTCATAGGGCATGGTTTCCAGACCCTTCACCATTTTGGTCGCCCTCCTCTGGACACGTTCCAGCTTGTGGACATCCTTCTTGAATTGAGGTGCCCAGAACTGGACACAGTATTCCAAATGAGGCCTAACCAATGCAGAATAGAGTGGTACTATTACCTCTCTCGATCTAGACATCATACTCCTATTGATGCAAGGAGGCCAGGAGAAGTTACTTAATTAAGTATACTTAGGTACACTTGATGCAGTAGCGGATAGGAAATACAGACCACTATTATCATAATTGTAATTCATCCCCCTCCAACTTACTTTACCGAGCATCAGCTGCATGGGGAGAAGGAGCTGCAGTCTCTTGGGGCCTTTCTGTACTACACTGCTACAGTGCTATTATTCTACTTTCAACATCCTGTGGAATTCTGGGATTTGTAGTTTGCTGAGGCTAAAGGGCGCTCTGGCTGCGAGTTCTAAATGCTCCTCAAAGGCCATTTCTGCACTGCACTGTTATGGTGCTATTATTCCACTTTCAACATGCTGTGGAATTCTGGGCTTTGTAGTTTACTGAGGCCAAAGAGCTTTCTGGCTGAGACATTCAAAGGTCCCTCCTTAAACTGCAAACCTCAGTATTCCATAGGATGATGAAAGTGGAATAATAGCACTATAACAGGCTAGTGCGGAAATAGCTAAAGTCTTCTGGCGGGACTAATGTATACCTCTAGTTTCCCATAGCTGCCCACTACTTCTTTAATAGAAGGAACTGGTCCAGGAAAACAAAAACAAAAGCAGAGATATCTAGCATTCTGGACTTCATTTCGCACCTTTATGTCTTTCAGGACAGTTAGCTGGCTTGCTGGATCCAAAATCCTGAAGTCAGACTGCTCATGAACTAAAATATTACAGATTTTTTTTTTTTTTTGGATCCAACAGTCCTGATGAAAGCATCTCCTTTGTACCTCCTGAACCATAAGTGCTTGCAGATCTGTAAAACATTCAGGGTGTTTCAGAGAAATGAAGTACACCCAAAGCATTACCCAATGAAAATGCAAAAGTCTAAAATATGTACAAAATTTGAAGTGCCATCAAGATGTTGTTGATGGGGAAAAAAAATGTACATTAGGCAAACAGTATGAAGAAAATATGCATAGGAATAAAAAAAAAAAGAATAAAAAAATAGGAAAAATTTTAAAAAGTCTTAAATTGTATACCTTTTCAATTTAGGTAGGAAAAAAAATACAGACCTGCAAACCAATAAGAAACAAGGACAGGAAGAAAACAGATCTGGCATTCAGAGAAATGCTATTAAACTGAGGCTGAGATATTTTTTTCTCATTGCTCTAATATATGCAAATTTACCTTGTAAGCAGTGCGTTTGGTCAGTTAGGGGACACGGAATGTATGTAGAGCAGTGGGACTTACCAAGGGTACCCGCCAGTCCATTTGATCATTGCAATTAACCTTCAGGAAATAACTGCTGCAGGTCTGAGAAGTATTTCGCTGATGTCCCTTGTTTTCCCCTGACGTGGGCCTCTTTTGTCCTGTCCTTGTCTTTCAAGATGGCTGATTAATCCTAACATGAATTATCTCATCATTGCCAATCGTCCTGTGGGTGAAGGGGGGCAGGGAGGGAAAAAGCTTCACAATGGCCCCCCATGGAATGCTTTGCTTTGATCCATTGTCTAAATGGATCCCATCCCCATGGCATGAATTCCATTTGCAGCTCATCCTTTTGTCTCATCGAGGTGATTGATGGCAGGCAGGAATTGATTGCCAGTTGGGGTCAGGGCGAAGCTGCTGACCGCAACCTCTCACGTTGCTAGGACGAATCTTACACATTGTCACGGACCCTTCTCTTTGCCTTCTTCTAGTATACTGAGCAATGGCCCAAGAACTGTGCAACCAGCTCTTTGGGCTCAAGGGAGCTTTAGAATATGTGTTTCCCCAGCCGGCAGGGCCAAAGTACTTCGAAGAAATAAATTAAGGAGAAGAGCCAGCCCAGTGGGGGTGCATTAACCCTTGGCTATGATCTAAGTAGCTTTTTGGAACTCACTCACCATGAACAGGACAGCAGCAAAGGCAGTGCTTCCAGAACAAGCTACTTGATCTCACAGAATCTGCACCTTGCAATGTTCTCTTTTGAGCTACAACTCCCAAATTCCGTCAGTCAGCTTGGGAGAAATTACTGTCCGGGCCTAGGTTCCCCAGAATGACCCAGCCAACATGGCTGCTTAGAATTCTCCACTGGACAGCACTTCTACTGTAGTGCAGGAAAGTAAACTCAAGCTTCCTACCACAGATGCAAAGTACCTCCGCCAAACTACAGATCCCAGGATCTCAAAAGACGGAATTGAGAGAGTTAAAATGCTGTCAAATGGCTATAGCTTTGTACTGAGGATACATTCTTGCAAGTGGAAATGCTTGAGGTGACGTGCATTTCTTCTTGCAAAGAATTTTTGGGAGTGCCACAAGACACTGGCTGAGATTCTATGTCACAGTTTACATGGCATAATTTTCTGAATCCTCAGCTGCATTTCAGAGGCACAACAAAAGCCTGTTACTGAATTGCAAAATTGCATATCAGGATACCAGCAAGAATGGTCCAATGTGCATCAGACATATCTGACGCACAGTGGGCATTTCTGATGCACACCGAGCACTTCTGATGTTCACTGAATACTTCTGTGGCACTTCCTAGGTAGTGTCTGAATGAGCACCGAGGTGTGTCCCCATGCACATTGGGAGACATTGTGCATTGGGCCATGGTACATCAGTCCCTCCACCATTGTGCAATGAATGCCCATAAGTAATGACATCACAGAAGCCTCCAGGTGAATGCAGATGTTATGAACTGCTCCATTTTGTTTCCTGCATATGTAAGTCCACTTATGAAGATGTAAACCCCAACATTGACTTCTAGCTGCCCCTCATCAAGACTGTCCAGTCCAACAAACCTCTTTTCTATCCCTAGCAAGAGGTAGAGAATGCTGACCTCGGGGTGATTTAATTCTTTTAGGCTGGAACCCAAAGGCAATTATTCCTAGAGAGCAGCCTCTATTGAACACAGTGAAACTTGCTGCTGAGCCAATGGACATGGGATTGTGTAGTTAGATTGTGTCTCAATGCATCTTCAAAATATTCCTTCAGGCAACATTTCGTGAACCAATGCTGGTTTCTTCCCTTGTCTTTTCTTTTTAATGTTGCATTTGGAAATGTCAGAGTTATACTCTGCCAGGGGAAGGATGGATTTTCTCTCCTTTGTGGCCTTTCTTGATTTCGTTCGCATCCCTTAGAATGAGTCACACATTTACAAATCTAATGTCATGCATTTGTGTCTCGGATGGTAACCTGAGAGTGACTGTGTCTACTGCTTAATTGCACTTTTCAAAGCAGATGCTTTCTCTGATGGCTGCACTGCACACCATTGACTCTGGATGGCTTTTGTTTCCTAGCCCCTGAAGAACCATCTTGGCATGGTTGAAAATACCATTATAGAGCTGCTATTATCTGCTCCTATGTTACTCTCAGGAGCGTTCTTCCCTTGTATCTGTCCCTTGGTTTAGTTTCTCCTGTTGCTTCCCAGTCTTCATACATCTTAGATGGTACCTCTGGGGCACAGCACAGAAAATCATACGATTTTACACTTGGAAGGACACAGAAGTCAGCCTCCTGCTCCATGCTGGATCTACAATGGATTCCTGACAGATGATCATCCAGCACCTCCTTAAATACACCCAGAAAATGTACCTTATAGAACCAGCATTGGCTATACACAGTCTATGAGCCACAAGAGTCTCCCCCAGTCTGTTTCCTGGATTCTCTGGTGGCCTGTCTGTCTGTCTGTCTGTCTGTCTGTCTGTCTGTCTATCTATCTGCCTGCCTGCCTGCCTGTCCGTCCGTCCGTCCGTCCATCCATCAATACAATCATCCTATTCATATATCTCCTAACTTCAAAATCAAAAGTCAAGGCAAATCACAAAAGGAATTAAAAACACGTGCTGTCAAAAGCAAAAAGAAGTTGGTTATTCAGTCCCAATGAGAGTAGATCGATTGAATCAATTCTTGAATGATAAGTCAATGCAGAGGGAAAGCCAATCAATTCAATAGGTCTAGTCCAGTTGGGAGTAACAATAGGATTGAGTCCCCTGTGAAATGGTTACACTTGTCAAATTCCATTTATGCCGCCCTGCGACAATGAATGGAGTACATCTATTGCCCAACTACGGTTGAGATCCTTTTTGTGTTTTATGTATGTACAAGTTCCCTTAAACATGCAGTTGCATTTTTGGGTTGATATATAATATCTGTATTCTGTGGAAGGTTACAAAAGTACATATGGTGCCATTGCATAGCCATTGTAAATGTCATTTTATACATTGCACAATTTCTCATTTTGCATTACTTGCACAGTTGCATGTGGCTGTTCATTGTGTATTGCACCACATGCATAATGTACATTTGGTTACACAGTGTTGCAGTTCTGTAATAAAGTGAGGTCGCAGAGTTGAGATTTAGCCATGTGAATAAAAGTAATGCCACATCTCATTCAAGCAGGATCTTGGATACAGTGAAAGAGACCTTAGACACATGTATGATGCAACCAGGATTATAGTCAATAAATATGACCTCCCCCTCTCCCCTGTTATCATCCTATATGCCCCCCCACTCCATGATGTAATTTGCTTATATTATTGAATTGGCATAAATTATAAATTATACACTGTTATGGCTGAAAAGCCATGCTGGCAAAGAGGACTGGCAAAAGTAGGTAAGAGGGGAACTCAGGGCATGGCCAGGTCATAGTCATGGAATCTTCGATGTCAATGAGCATGCAAATATCCCTCCAATGACTCAACCTTCAGAAACAACAGCACCCGAACTGCCTCAACAGAGCAATTGATTGTCTCCAACCTGCTTCCTTTTCTCACTGAAGTTCTTTATTTTCTCACCTACCAGGCCAGTAAGGAGCTATCACGATTCCCATCAGTGCTTAGTCACCTACTGCTCAACCATTAGCACATTCCAGACCCCATTGTTTGCTCTGTCAGACAGCCATTAACACTTTCCCCCTCAGGGTGGGAACAGAGTATTTAAACTCTGGTTCTGGGCCAGATAACCTGTAGAACTCTGGACATAGGCCATCACCCTGCTGCTTAGATTTCTGTTCTTGTACTACCCTCGGATCCTCAGTCTGAGCCACATCTTTTCATTTCTTCTTTGCAGGATAGGTACATATCTCCCAATTCGCTCTAACTTCTCACTATCCAATTTTCCCCTCCTTTCCTTCAGTTAGCTTTATGTGGTTGTGAGACTGCTTAGATCTTGCATGTGACTGTGATATTCCCCAACAAAATATTCTTTGAATCTCCAACTGGTGTCTTCCCATTAGTACCAGCATACATAGGTGTAAAAGATCTTGAAAAGTTACCCCTCTCTTGCAAGCCTCCCTTTGAACCAATAATTTCCCACTGTTCTATGGAGGCATTAGCATTGTAGGTGAACCTCTGAGTCACCCACCGTTTGGGGTAATACCCCAATTATCCAGTTTCCCTACAGCAAGCTTGCTCATGCAACCACAATCTGAATATTGCATGGTTGGAACTATATTGGTTACTCCCAACATAGGCACATTGAATCAATTGTTGAAAGGCGAGTCAACACATAGGTAAATGCAATGGATTCAATGGCTCTACTCTAGTTGTGACTAACAATAGGATTCATGGTTATAGTTGTAGAACTCTGCTTAGGCAACTGTGAACAGAATACATCCGTTGCACAATGACCAAGGTAATACAGCTGTGTGTGTAAGGAAACTTACCTGTGTATGATACCAACAGGATTCTGCTGTGGGAGATTTTCACACCCCTATTCTCCTGGTGAAGAGGGATGAGTCCTACATGTCTGTTAATGGCAGTATGACTAACCTGTATTAATGTGTGTTTGCATGTATGTTGTAATTCTCTTCTTCCCTAGGTTACAGGATGAAATCACAGCTGATGTGGCTCCAGTGTGGTTCCAGCTGTTTTCAGACCTTCTGAGATTTGGGGAGCTTGTGATAATGGGCTCTTCCCATTATCCAGGCAACATAGTTGGACAGTTCTCCTTCTGGATGAATGAGGGGTTAATGAGGTGTTGGGTTAAGTTACGTTTATTGGGGGTCAGCATCACAGAAGGACAGCAGAGATCATGAGAGACAATTGCCCAATCAGCAAGACCAGATGGGGGAACAAGGTGAGAAGCTTCCAGTTGCTTTAGACAAGGAGTTTTAAAAAGGCATCAAGAGACTGCAAGGTGAGAGAGATAAAGGAACATCAAGGAGAGACAAAAGGGCTGGTGGCAGGCCGGTTCAAACTGGTCCAGACTCCTGGCTTCCTCCCTGCACACCATCCCAATATCTGGATAATAATGTGAGTAGAATAGGAATGTTTTAACTGGTTGTGTTAGGGATTATGTTCTTTTAAAACTCTGGCTGCAATGACCTCGGCTTATCTGTAACTTTGCAACTGCTAAGTAACGCCTGAAGGAAGATGCCTTCATGAATGGGATATCTGTTGTCATTGTGTTTACCTCCTTGGAATAAATAGCTTTCCTTATAAAGATCTTCTCTGTCCATGCTTTCTCTCTCTCTCTCTCTCCATATGCCTTGCTGGTTGCACATGAAAACAAGAATTCCCCTCTTCCACAGAAGGTGGGAGAGGAAAGCCTCTGAGTTCAGAGATTCCTTCCCCAGTAGCTTCCTACTGAGCTACTCATGATGGAGATTTAAAATCAGTAGGTGGTGGCAGCTAGATGATCTCCAAGGGCAAAGGGGGGGGTCCCATCTCCTACTCGAGGGCAGGAGATAGCATCGAGTGAGAGAACAACCCCCGCTTTCCCTCCCCCATGGCCACCAGAAATGAAATGCATACAAAAGGAGAAAACTAAGAACTATTCTGACCTGAGACCAGTGTGGTGTAGTAATTTGAGTATCAAACTAGGACTTCTGGAGACCAGGGTTGAAATCCTCACTCAGCCACTGGGCGACAATGGGCAAGTCGCACTCTCTCACCCTCAGAGGAAAGCAGTGGCAAACTCCCTCTGCACAAATGCTGCCAAGGAAGCCCCATGATAGGTTTGCCTTAAAGTTGTCATAAGTCAGAAATGATTTGAAAGCTCATAACAACACCAATACTGACTTGCCTTCATACAGCCTTTCCATTGTAAGAAATCAGCATTTCAGATGTTAACTACGCCTGCAACCTCCTTGTTATGAATGACGTCATGCTTCTTGTGTTTTTGAGGAAAGCACAAATTCGGTTCCTTTCTGGTCAAAGTCTCTTGCTCCCAAACAGCCCGTCCCTTCCTCCCGGTCTGATCTCACAAACCTTTGTCATCAAAACCATCATCCCCGAAGTCTCCCTTTGTCCCAGGGGTTGGCTGCTCTGATAATAGATTCCCCGCACTGCCCTTGGTAGGATAATCCATCTCTAACAACTGCTATTGTAAGTCAATCAAAGTGTCAAGTTAACTCTCACCTTTTGTTACATCTTAAACCCCTGTAATCCCAACACTCGTTCCTGCATGTTAAAATCAAGCTCTTGTTGTCTTGTCTCCCTTGACGCCACCTCGCACCATGCCAGAGACACAGCAAGCTGAAGGTCTGGGGCTTTGGGTGGTGTCAGCCACCAGGATACCTTAGACAGAAATAATTAATGGGGGCGCTTGGTGGGAATTGGGGACATGCTATTTGGAATGCCTGGATTTCTGAAAAATTAGCTCTTTGTATGAAGCTGAGCCACAATGACTGTGGTAAATTCAGAAATGTAGTATGTCCCACTGTTCCCAAATATAATCCCCGTACAATGTCACCTTAGTTTTTGGTACCTGTTTCACAAGGAGTAGAAATCGGAGGCATGAGTTGGTTGGTCCTTTGGAGTAGGTGAAGTTCTTAATGGGGGTTGGTCTTTCAGGATAGATGGAGATCAAACTGTTGGATGTGGAATTCCATCAGGAGTGGAGGTATCTCTCTTCCCAATAACTGCCAACTCCCCTATCATAATTCACTGAGAGAGGAGAGAAACCGAACGAGTAAGTAGCAATACAGAGGTCAAGAGGCTAAGGGATCTGTCAGCAGGCAGGAAAACCATGCCCATTTCCACACTGCACTGTTATAGCACTATTATTCCACTTTCAACATCCTATGGAATCCTGGGCTTTGCAGGTTAAGGAGGGGCATTTAGCATTCTCAGCCAGAGAGCTCTTTGGCCTCAATAAACTACAAACCCCAGAATTCCACAGGAGGTTGAAAGTGGAAAGACAGCACTGTAACAGTGTAGGGCAGAAATGGGCTAAGACTCCTAGACATCTTTCACATGTACTGTGCCAGGTGTCACTGGACTAGACTGGCCTAGAGCTATCTGGCAGAGAATTTTAAGTACGCTCCCTAGACTACAAATCACAGGATTTCATGGGAGTAAGTTATGATCATTAAAGTCCTCCTCCCTCCACATTCATGGTTTTGACCTTCACAAATTTAATTATTCATGAGGTGTGTGTGTTCCCCTCTGTGTCTCCTCTTCCCATTTCTGTGCCTTTCGCTTGGGCGTAACAGCCGTCCTTCTCAAGGCAAGGGAATAGGAGAAGAACAGCGTGTGGAGAAGAAAAGCACACGTATGCCCTTCCCCACCTAGTCCTTTGCAGTTTGCCTTGGTGCAAAGAACACCTGCTGGGCCAACAGTGTAGATACAGTATAGTGAGGGAGGGGGTGGAACTGAGTTTGGACACTGGAGAACAGCACTGCTCCTTCTTTGTTAGTCTCCTGGTTCACCACAAGAGGCACCAGTGCACAGAAGAATGATCTTCTAATTAGAATCCTGGCTAACCTTAGCATCCAAGTGTGATCACGTCTTAGCTGAGCTTGAAAAAGGTACTCTTAAGGTCTATAATTCTCTGAATCCCACAGACAGCATGATCATTGGAAAAGTAAGTTTTCCATGTCCTTGTTCCTACCCAGTGGTATCTAGTGGCTTCCATGTCTGTGGATCTACTCTAGATCTTATTTTGGGAATATGGTTCAGCAACTTGGACAGATCCTTTAAAGTGCAGACTAAAAGCCCCCACAAATTCAGTGCTCTCATTGCCCTCAGGGAAGCCAACAGCTATGAGTGTTCGCACTTCCCTGTCTGGAACAGTCATATCTGGTGGATGGAAGACATCCCTCTTGCATGGCCATTGGACATCTTACTTTGTGGATCACCATGAAGAGGCTTTTGTCTTGAAAGTGCACTAATATTTTCCACATCGATCATAAAATGTGGCATCTAAAGGAGGCAATGTGATTCTAGGCTGCATCAATAGGAGTATAGTGTCTAGATCAAGGGAAGAAATAGCACCACTCTATTCTGCTATGGTCTGACCTCGCTTGGAGTACTATGTCCATTTCTGGGCACTACAACTCCAGAAGGGTATTGACAAGCTGGAATGTATCCGGAGGAAGGTGACCAAAGTGGTCAAAGGCCTGGAAACCATGCCCAATGAGAAACGGCTTAGGAAGCTGCGTATGTTTAGCCTGGAAGGTTAAGAGGTGACATGACAGCCATGTTGAAATATTTTAAAGGATCTCATGTCGAAGATAGATCAATCCTGTTTTCTGCTGCTCCAGAGAATAGATTAATTCATTCAAAATGCAGGGAAAAGATTCCACCTAAACATTAAGAAGACCCACCTTATAGTAGGAACTGTTTGATAGTAGAATACACTGCCTGGGAGTGTGGTGGAGTCTCCTTCTTTGGAGGTTTTTAAACAGAGGCTGGATGGCCATCTGTTGGAATGCTTTGATGGTGTCTTCTTCCATGGCAGAATGGGGTTCAACTGGATGGACCCTACAGTCTTTTTCAACCCTATGATTCTATGATTCACTGTACATTATGCTTTACAAGAAAAAACAATTCCTTGCCTTCAGGCTTATATAATAAACTTATATAATAAAGTTATATAATGACACACAAGAAAAGCAGAATTGCACTGGGGGAGGTGATTAAGTCCGCCATAAGCTGCCTCTTCTTCTCTCCCTCTGAGGCCAGGGCAGTGGCAGGTGAGGCAGAGGGAGGACTTTTCTTCTGCTTCTGGCCCTAGGCATGATGGAACGTGAGAGATTAACATTCTGTCATCCCATTTTAAATATCTCTGTTTCTTTCACCTCTTCCTATTTCTCCCTTTGTCCTCAGCTTACTTCAGTTGCTGCAGGCAACTCAGCAGGAGGGAGAGGTAAGGGGGGTAGGGAACCTTAACTTTCCCTGTAAATGCAGGCAAAAGCAAACTGCTGCAGTCTCTCCTAACTTGTGTGTTTTCTATACTAACTTTTGACTGTACTCTATGTTGTTTGGCCATGCATCCTGGTTTTCATCTGTGAAATACTGGAAGATATGGAAAGGTAACTTTCCCAAGCTTTGGTGGTAACTGAGCAGAGCAGTTCCTTCTGAGAGTCTCTATAAAAAAGTTCCAAAGACTTCTCAAAGTCCAAGATCCTACCTCAAAGAGATGCAGCATCACTTTCTGCTCACATCACTGCACAATGCGGCCTCATTGGTAAATTGTGACATTACACAGTTGAATGCATGACTGTGTGCAGCACAAATGTAGACTCATTCACCAAACAATGGCTCATGTATCTGCAGGGCACAATCATGCGCAATGGTGCTTTCTGACCAACCCCTCTTCTAAACCTTGAACTCAAGACAGGTGTTCTGCATCAGGCAAAAATTTTGAGCGGCTTCCGTAGGGGAACTGATGCTTGCATAAGACAACCACAGGATCCTGGGAAAAGCCAATGTCAAAAGCAGGGAAGGTTTGGGATGGGCAAGGAAGTCCCTTGGCCACTTTGGAAAAGTTTCTCTTTGGGCATTGTAACTCCCAGAATTTCCAAGCCCGCCCTCCCCGGAGCTCCGGAGACACTTGGGTTGCCTGACTTTGAGCGTGAAAGCCAAGCTAAGTGTTATTGATCCGAGATCTGAAGGGACTATCTTTAAGCCCGTGCTAACCTGGCACAAAGCCACCACTTAGCTCCTATTTATTATTCAGCAAATGGCCAGGAGAGAGAGAGAGGCGAGGCTGCCACTTGCAAGAGTCTCTTGGCAGCTTGCCCTTTTGGGGAGATGCTGAAAGTGAATCTAATCTTCGGAGAGCAGAGGAGTTGGAGAGCTGGTGAAATAAAAGCAGGTCAAGGGCACCGACGAGCAGGGAGGTGGAGGTATTCGATAACAGTGAATTGAAAAGGAGTTGTTGGGAGGGGGGGGGAGATCCCTCAGCTCTTATCAGATAATGGAAGCCGCTTCTGTGCATTTCAAAGATGGCATTAGCTCTGGCTTGATCAGCCAGCCACCGCATGCCTTTCACCTTAGGTGTCAAAACGGAAGAGGTAGGACGAGAAAGTTGGGAGTCTGCTTTTGTAGCCACCGGCCTTGTCTCATGGAAACTCTGACCGGGCAAGAAAGCCTTCCTTGCCCATAGAACATCCAAACAATCCTTGTGGAGCTGGCCAAGAATTTGCAACTTAGAAAAGTTGCTTTGGGGAGAACCACATCTCCCAAATTCCTACTGCTTGGGGTTAGTGGGGGAGTTACAGTCCAAAAAAGAAACTTTTCCACACTGAAACACAGATGCCAGCTTCTGGCCAAGACAACTGGGAATGGACAGTGGTCAACCTCCAGGAAGCCTATGAGTACCAAATGAAGGGCACTGTCTTCCCCTTCACCATACAGCAAGGATGACAAAAGTGTGACCTCTGGGCCTCTTGTGATCACACAGCCATGTTTGTTTTTTTCGCATTCTCCAGCCCCCCCCATATACCCCAAAATATGGTTTGGGGCCATAGGAAGCAATTTTGTCATATTTTTTTCCCCTACCGCCCCCACTGGCCATTTTAGGCCAAGAAGAAGCCTTTTAAAAAACTAACAGGTGACTTAGAAGTTGACTGGTGGTAGCGACATTTCATTCTGAACTTTAAATTTGCTACCCAAAGTGTTGAATCCCAGGTCCCACAAATAAGGTCAGTACCTTGGATAGCTCCATTCAAGTTTGAAGTAAATTCTGGTGCAGATTATAGGTAGTGGGGCACAGTGGAATGTATGTTACCCCTCCAGGGTGCCCTGAGAGGGCAATGCAACCCCTTAAGTCCTCCTGCCACACAACCACAGCATCTAGTATTTATGGTTCTTTTCTGTGCATTTAGAGCAGATAACATGTTGCTTTCAGCCCTGGTGGAGGTGGTCAGATTGAAGGTTTAAGTCATCATGTGGGACCACCCACACCAGGAGGCTGCTTTGTGAATGAGTGAAGATTATATTGACCTATTCTGCCCAGTCTTAGCCATTTCCATTGATGTGCCCAGCCCTGTCAAGGCTGTGAGCCTTTCAAGATCTGGCTCTTCATTTGTGGAACGGTCTTCCTTTGGGCCTCTGGTTGGAGGAGAATCTCAACCACTTTTTTAAGGGGTTGAAGACCTTTGGCCATTTCCTCACTAGACTGCTATCGTGCTATTATTGCACTTTCAACATCCTATGGAATCCTGGGGTTTGCAGTTTAGGGAGGGGCCTTTGAGGCCTTAGAGGCCCCTCCCTAAACTGCAAACCCCAGGATTCCATAGGATGTCAAAAGTACAATAATAGCACGATAGAAGCCTAGTGCGGAAATGCGTTTGACTCGCAGAGTAAGCTGCTGAGTTGTGCTTGAGGTTGCTGAGGTGGGTAGCAACTGGTGGGCTGTTGGGGATTTCATTTTCTGTGCATTTATATTGTTATTTTATTGTACTTGTCTTTGACTATATATGTTGATTTTCTACCCTTTGGGAAGAGCATTATAAATAAATGTCATTCTCTGTTTTATTCTGTGTGGCACCTACCCTTTCCACAGGATTTAGTGTTGGCTGAACTGGTCACCTTCAGGGACTCCAAAAATCTGCAATCCCAATTGGCTGTAGATTGCAGGAGTTTTTTCTCATCCTATACTAACCAGTTGGGGAAAATAGGAATGGAAAATAGGACTGACCGCACCCATAGGGTGCTCACCAATGGCTGCTTTTCATCCTGGAGAGAAGCGGCTAGTGGGGTGTCACAGGGTCCTGTCCTGGGCCCAGGGCTATTCAACATCTTCATCAATGACTTGGATGAAGGAGTGGAGGGCATGCTGATCAAATCTGCGGGTGACACCAAATTTGGAGGGATTGCTAATACCCCAGAGGACAGAGGATAAAATTTCGAAATGACCTTGACAGATTGGAGAGCTGGGCCAAAGCTAACAAAATGCATTTCAACAGAGAGAAATGTAGGGTCCTGCACTTGGGCAGAAAAAACAAAAGTCACAAGTATAGGATGGGGGATGTGTGGCTGGATAGCAGTACATGTGAAAGGGATCTAGGAGTCTTGGTAGATCACAAGCTGAACATGAATCAGCAGTGTGATGCGGCAGCCAAGAAAGCCGACGCGATTCTTGGTTGCGTCAATAGGAGTACGGTGTCCAGATCAAGGGAGGTAATGGTACCACTGTATTCTGCATTGGTTTGGTATTCTGCATTGGTATTCTGCATTGCTCATTTGGAATACTGTGTCCAGTTCTGGGCACCTCAATTCAAGGAGGATGTTGACAAGCTGGAATGTGTCCAGAGGAGGGTGACCAAAATGGTGAAGGATCTGGAAGCCATCCCCTATGAAGAACGCCTTAGGGAGCTGGGTATGCTTAGTCTGCAGAAGAGAAGGTTAAGAGGGGACATGATAGCCATGTTTAAATATTTGAAGGGAGGTCATGTTGAGGAGGGAGCAGGCTTGTTCTCTATTGCTCCAGAACCTAGGACAAGGAGCAATGGATTCAAGCTGCAGGAAAGGAGATTCCACTTGAACCTCCGGAAGAACTTCCTGATGGTCAGAGCTATCCGGCAGTGGAATATACTGCCTTGGAGTGTAGTGGAGTCTCCTTCTTTGGAGATTTTTAAGCAGGCTGGATGACCATCTGTTGGGAATGCTCTGATGGGTGTTCCTGCATAGCAGGGGGTTGGACTCAATGGCCCCTGGGGTCTCTTCCAACTCTATGATTCTATGAATGGCCAATACTGATATAAATAGGTTGGTCCCAACAGCAGGTAAGGTAGGAAAAAGATATTAGCAGGGCACTCACTGATTACCACCTGGAGATGTTTTCATACCTGGGGAAGAAATTTCCCAGATTTGTCCTTGAAGGGTGTGGATGTTGCGGACAGTCTAAGGAAACTTAGGCCATTTCTGCACTACACTGCTATAGTGAAATAATTCCACTTTCAACCTCCTATGGAATCCTGGGGTTTGCAGTTTAGAAAGAAGCATTTAGAATTGTCAGCCAGAGAGCTCTTTGGCCTCAGTAAACTACAAAGCCCAGAACTTCACAGGATGTTGAAAGTGGAATAATAGAACTATAACAGTGTAGTGTGGAAGTGACCTAAAAAAATAATACTGCTGCCTGCCAAGTCATGAAGTTTGCGTTGTGAGTCAGGAGAGCCTCTGCTACTGTTCTGGTATAGGCTGGTATAAACTTGCACTTGAAATGTCCTGTGTGTAGAAGCAAGTGTTGGAGGACCAACACAGTTACAGGAGAGTCAGCCTGTTTCCTACTACACATGTGTAATCTTAAGAGGTATTGGAAAACGAGGGTATATTTGGCAAGATCTTAAACATTCCAAAGTCAGTCGTGATGAACAACACTGAAGAGAAATACAGCTTAAAAAGACATACAGTGGGCCCTCAGGATCCACTGGGGTTTGGTTCAGGATCCCCTGTGGATATCAGAATTCACGGATGCTTGAATCCCATTGTATACAATGGTGTAATAAAATGGTGAACAACTCAAAGGTTTGCTTTTTTGGATTTTTTAAAATATTTTCAAGCGTGATTGGTTGAATCCATGGGTACAGAGGGACAACTGTACAACTGAAAGCCAGCCATGAGGTTAGGAATATAAGTAATCCAAGAGCATATACCCATCTAATTGAATGGTTGTCTGTAATAAGAAGTCACCCCAGATTCAAAGCTGCTTGACCTTGGCACACCAGATGGCTAACTGCTCAATATTTCCCATTTAAGCATCTGCAAGAGCTGTAGGTTCTTTCTGCACTTCTGCTTGTTTTGCTGTCCTTTTGCAAATGATGGTGGTGTTTCCTTGGCATCCATCTTCTCTGGCTGAGGTGGGAGCTCAATTTGCAGGAGGTCTCCATTGACTGTAGCTTCCTGTAGCTGCCCATGTTCTGGGGAGGAGCCAGAGACTCCTTCAGGTTTGTACCCTCTGAGTCTGATTCCTTGGGTAAGTTATGACATGGGGCAGGGTGTGCAGGTTTCACCCACTGCATACTTTGCCATTCCAATAGAGTGAGCTGACTTCAGTGCATATAAATAAATTAAAATTGGGGTCTCTTGTTCATTCAAACAGTATGCCTTGCCTCTTTTTGCTACGTGTGAAGACCATATCAGGCATACTGACTTTGTTACCATACCCTTGCACCCCTTCTATGAGATGTGTGATTTTCATAAATTGCACTTATTAATGACTGTAGAACATGATCAAAGTCATACTGACAGGAGAATATGTTTTGAGGTCAAGCTGACCTGAGACATGTTCAGGGTCATAAGTCCAGAGGGGATTAGGTAGGAAAACCCAGCACTGGTGGGTTTGTGCTAATCCTTTTACCGGTCCAGGCTCTTTGCATTTCCAAATAAAATGAAAGACAAACTGCCCAGACTGGTGAGCAATCAGAGACCACCCCTCAATCTTAACTCTATGGAGTTCTTCCCTATGCACCCTACATGATTGAACACTAAGAGATTGTCATGAGTCTCATCAATCTTTTGTCATTCCAAAGTTAAGCAATTGGCTATTCCATACCCCTTTGTCAGTCCCATGGGAAAGCCATTACAGCTTTGTCAACACTCCCCTTCAGGGTGTGAAATAGGGCAGAAAAACCCTTGCTTTGACTCCAACCAATTGTAGTACGTAGTGCCCCAGACTGCCATTTCTCCATGCCCCAGACATTGTTTGTGTTACTCTGTTTTGACTCTTTCTTCAGGAATGGTAATGTCACCCTTTCCACCCAATCTCTCTGTAGCCAACCTTTCTTGCTTTGCTTTCCAGTAGCCATGTATGGTTCTTAACAGTGTCTGATCTCTTGTATATTTGTCAGTTCTAATACCATATCTTGTTAGCTTTCACTGGAGTCCTCTCTACAGTTAATACCGGTACACATAGGTGAAAGGATCCTGCCATTACCCTCCTCTCGCAGGCCTCCTTTGAGCTATAATTCCCCCAAATTCTAAGGTGAATCTGGCATTGCAGGTGGACCCCAACAACCCCACCTCTTAGGGTAACAACTTTGAACCATCGAATTCCATAGTGGGTTGCCGTTGGAAGATGGATCAGACTTGTTCTTTATGGATCCAACGGTATGGATCCACAAGAGCTCACAGATAGATATTGGTGTTACTCTGATTTCTGGGGTCCCTTGGGAGAAACCTCAATGTGCTCCACATGATGGGGAATGGAAACTAGCCAAAGCACAAGCAATAGCAATGCGAGAGGTAGGGTAACCCAGTGGGGTCTTTTTACCCAGTTTTTATGGGGTCAGGCCAAGCCAAAAACCAAGCGAAGATGTCCAACAAAATGATTTTGTTGAATGAAAGTCTCATGCACCAACTCAATCACTCACACACGCACTCAAGACCTATTAAGAAGCAAAAGAGAGGAAACTGGATAGGGGGAATATTGAAGGGGTTGTAGCTGGGGTAATACTGCACCTTTTCCTGAAGTCCTTGGTCTGGGACAAACTGTGGAGAAGTGGAGCTCAGCACGGAGAGGGCTGAGGAGATTACTCAACAGATGGAGAACCAGTCTACTGGGATGGCCGGGAGTGATCCAAAGAACCGCTCAAAAACGAGGGCTATTTGTAGGGGAAAAGGTACCTGGAGAGCTAATCCTTTCCCAGGGGGAACAATGGATGTTGCAACAGAAAAGAAGCTCCACGATGGCAACTCCTTTTGCATGATGAGATCGCAAGGTGTTGCCAAAGTTTCAGGATCTTCAGTTGCATTGGGTTGTGGTGTGAATTTATGGTCCTTGCCTGATAGGAGGTTATTGCTATTGGTGCTCAACTTGGGGCAAACACGCTAATCCCCTCAAGTCGGCTTCTCAGGGGCTGAGGACCCTTTGTCTACTGTGGGTTTGCACAGCTTGAGGTCTTCTGGGGCTACGTGACTGAGGATTTTACTGGCCTGACCTGGTTTTCGATCGTTCGACCGTTGCTGCCTATGTGCCCATCCGGGTGACCTCTCCGGCACATTGAATCATATTTTAGTATCAAAATTGTAGACCCCGGGACAGGGTTTACCAGTGAGGTAACATTGGGAAGTCAGAAAAACAGGTTTTGGTTGAAGATCAGGAGAAATGTCCTACCTGTTTGACAGAAGAATGGATTTTCTCCAGTGGTGATGCATCTTCTTCCCTCTCTTTTTTGCCCATTCTCAGGACATAGAATCTTAGAATCATAAAAGTTGGAAGGGACCACAAGGCCCAGCTGAAATTGCTGATGCAGAAGATAAATGGCCTTCTCTCAGGAAAGCTATGTCTGGATTTCTCGTTGATGAATGGGACTCAAAGATCTGTGGTGGGACTTCATGGTCTCTAAGATTACCTCCAACTTGAATTTCTCAGAGTATGGGAAAATTACTTAACAATGCCTGAATCTCCCAGCCAGCAGGGCCATTGGGGATTTCTAAGGACTGTGGGCCAAATAATGAACTTTTTTCAAGGTGTGGAAAATTCTATAATTCTATGACAATACTTATTTCTGACACAGGCTAACCCACTCTCGGTTACGGCGCAGGCTATCAGAAGGTCCCCTGTCTGGTACATACTGGAGTTACACAAATAAAGTTCCTTCAGTGTAAGCCAGGAGATTAATTATTCTCTGCTACACTATCTATTGATCTGTCTTACCCATTTATCAGGTATGTCTGTCTATTGTTGCTCTGTCATGACAGGATATCTCTTGCTGCGTGTTTAAACATATGTATTTCTAAAACCTGGTTGATTCCCGTCCATCCATATTTTCTGCTGTATGTTTGACCAGGCACGAACATCATCAAAGGGAAATAAGAACAATATTCTTGCTTCTCTTGCCCCCATATTTTCCTTCTCTGGAGTAATTTAGTGTGTGTGTGTGTGTGTGTGTACCTTTCAGTTGTTGTGAAGTTTGAAGGTCAATGCAGCAACCTTCACCAAGCTCCTGAGATCATCTCGCTCCTTTTCTCTCTCATCAGCGATGCTGCCTTCTTTTGCCAAGTGTTTAATAAAGCCTTTCTCCCCATCTCTTTTTAAAAATAACATAAATCTATACCCTGACAGACAAAAAACAAAGCAAACTAAGACTCAATACAAGGGGCGGCTCTTGAAAGGGAGGACTTTGGTTGGTACATTTGGAAAACTTCAATCCAATTAACTTGGGAACTGTCTTGAGGCTAGATGTTCTTTCCCTGGTACTCATGAAAGGCTGTGAAAAGCCATATCAGATGGATCCAGGAAGAGGTGAAATTAGACAAGCAAGAATAAGCAGGTAAAAAAGTATAAACTTGCTGCTCTTATTAAAACCTTGGCCAGACACCTGTATCAGCTTTAGTTAAATATACTAAGGACATTTCCGCCCTATACTGTTACAGTGCTATTATTCTACTTTCAACATCCTGTGGAATTCTAGGATTTGTAGTTTACTGAGGCCAAAGAGCTCTCTGGATGAGAATTCTAAACGCCCCTCCCCAAACTGAAAACCCCGGGATTCCACAGGATGTTGAAGGTGGACTGATAGCACTATAACAGTGTAGTGCAGAAATGACCTTAGAATCACAGAGCTGGAAGAGACCCCAAGGGCCATTGAGTACCATCCCCTGCCATGCAGGAATATACCATTGAAGCATTCACAACAGATGACTATCCAGCCTCTGTTTAAAAATCTCCGGTGAAGGACACTCCACCACACTCCCAGGCAGTACTGTGTTCCACTGTCAAACTGCTCTTACAGTCAGGAAGCTCTTCCTAACGTTTAGAGGGAATCTCTTTTCCTGAAGTTTGAAGCCATTGCTCCGTGTCCTAGTCTCTGCAGCAGCAGAAAACAGGCTTGCTCCATCCTCCATATGACATCCATTCAAACATTTAAACATAGCTATCATGTTGCCTTTCAACCTTTTCTTCTCCAGGCTAAACATACCCAGCTCCTTCAACCTCTCCTCATAGGACATGGTTTCCAGGAGCAGCTTAGGAAGAGGTTAACTAAGTAAGCCTGACTCCATCTCCAAATCTGACCAAAATACCATTTACCCTTTCTCTGATCACTGGAAGAATGGACCTCCTTCTCTCCATGCAGCTGATGCCTGTAGGCTTGGTGGTGGTGAGGAGTTAGGATCATGGCAATGATGTCACAATTGTGACTAAGTAGCAAGCGTGAATAGGACACAGTTAACTAAATTTTGCTCTTTGTTGTTGTGTGACTTCAAGTCATTTCCAAATTATGGTAACTGTAAGGCTAACCTACTACTGGGTTTTCTGGGGCTAAGAGTATGGCCATTTCTGCCCTACACTGTTATAGTGCTATTATTCCATTTTCAATGCCCTATTGTTACCCTGATTTCTGGGGGTCCTCTGGAGGACACCTTAATCTGCTTCAATAAATGGGGAATGAGAACTAGCTCGAGCACAAGCTATAGCAATCCAAGAGGCAGAGCAACCTAGCGAGATCTTTAAACCCAATTTTTACAGGGCCAGGTTGATCCAAAAACCACACCAAATTGCTAATTAAATTATTTTTATTTAAAAATAGGTCCTTGCGCACGTTTGCACTTACGCACTCATCCACGCAGAGCTAATTAGAAATAAAAGAGAAGAAAACTGATAGGGGATTTTGGAGTGGTATTATCGGGGTATACTGCACCTGGTCCTGAAGACTATGGTGTCTAGATCGAGGGAGGTACTGGTACCACTCTACTCTGCTTTGCTTAGACTTCATCTTGAATACTGTGTCCAGTTCTGGGCACCTCAATTCAAGAAGGACATGGTCAAACTGGAGCAGGTCCAGAGGAGGGCGACCAAAATGGTGAGGGGCCTGGAAGCCAAGCCCTATGAGGGTAGACTTAGAAAGCTGGGTATGTTTAGTCTGCAGAAGAGAAGGTTAAGAGGGGGACATGATAGCTATGTTTAAATATTTGAAGGGATACCATGCAGAGGAGGGAGTGGGCTTGTTTTCTACCGCTCCAGAGACCAGGACAAGGAGCAATGGATTCAAGCTGCAGGAAAGGAGATTCCACCTGAACCTCAGGAAGAACTTCCTGACCGTCAGGGCTGTCCGGCAGTGGAATAGGCTGCCTCGGAGTGTTGTGGAGTCTCCTTCCTTGGAGGTTTTTAAGCAGAGGCTGGATGGGCATCTGTCGGGAGTGCTTTGAGGGTGTTCCTGCATGGCAGGGGGTTGGACTGGATGGCCCATGTGGTCTCTTCCAACCCTGCATTTCTATGATTCTATGATTCTATGATTCTGTGACTGAAGTTGGAGACAGCAGCAGAGCGAGAGAAGAGACTCAGTATGTGGAGGGCTGAGGGGATTGCCGGATGGAGTGACGTGGAGCCGAGAGGAAACTGGAGCGATCCCAGGAACCACTAAAAAATCGGGTCTTTTTGCAGGGGAAAATGTACCTGGAGGGCTAATCCTTTCCCGGGGAGAACAATAGGTCGAGAAGCTAAAACAAAGCTCCAAAATGTGCATGATTAGGAGAACAAAGCTCCAAAAGGTCAAGGCTCTTAGTTGGATTGGTTTCTGCTGGGGTTGTCAAAAGCCGCGGCAGTATGCAAATTGCTCTCGCTTGATGGGCTGTTTGTCAGGATTGCTAATCCTGTCAAGCTGGCTTCTCGGGGCAGATGACCCTTTGTCTGTTTTAATGTGTGCATGTCTGGAGGGCTCCTGGGGCTACATGACAGATGGTTTACTGGCCAGACCAGGTTTTTCCTGATTATGACCATTCAGCCATGCCTGCCTGCGTGCTTGTCCGGGCACGTGGAGATGGTTTTAATATTTTTGATATTAAATTGTAGACCCTGGGAGAGTGCTAATTCACCACAGTAACACTATGGAATCCTGGGATTTGCAGTTTAGGGAGGGGCATTGAGAATTCTCAGCCAAAAAGCTCTTTGGCCTCAGTAAACTACAAACCCCAGAATTCCACAGAATGTTGATAGTAGAATAATCGCCCTATAATAGTGTAGTACAGAAATGGCCCATGTGATGCATCCAGTCACCCAAAAAGTTTCCATGGCCGAGCAGGGAACTGAATCCTGGTCTCCAGGGACATAGTCCTATGCTCAAATCATAAACGTTTTGTATTCGTGATCATTGCTTGGTTAGCCTTTTGACACTATTGTCACAATTGTAACTCTCCCCAACTGACTTTACCAGGCGTCAACTGCACGGGCAGAAGGGGATCCATGCTGTAGGTGACTGGAACATGGGTAAATGACCTTTCCATCAGGTTTGGGCTGACTACTAAAGTTTCCAGAACTTGTCCTTCATGAATATTGAGAATGTGAGAGTCTTACTGGATCGAACCAAAGGCTGATCTCGTCCAGATGTTCCCGTGGGAAAGCCCCTTGCAGGACAGCAGGGCAATAACACCCTCCCACGTTCCTCAGCGGCTGGTGTCCAGAGGGATGCTGTTTCAGACCCTGCAGTTTACATATAGCCATCATGGCGAGTAGCTGTTGCATTTGTCCACTTCTCTAATATAGGACCTTTCCGCACTATACTGTTCAAGTGCTATTATTCCACTTTCAGCATCCTTTGGAATCCTGGGGTTTGCAGTTTAGGGAGGGGCATTTAGAATTCTCATCCAGAGAGCTCTTTGGCCTCAGTAAACTACAAATCCCAGAATTCCACAGGATGTTGAAAGTGGAATTAATAGCACTGTAACATTGCAGTGTGGAAAGACCCATAGTCTTAATAGAAATATTCCTATTGTAGAGCAGACCTGGAACAAGAGAAGATCCAGTGAATCAATGGGATTTGTATTAGGGATAGGAAAAATATTTTCTATTTTCCTCCTTTCAAAAAAAAAAAAAAAAGGAGGGTAGGTCTGACAGTAGGGAAATCCCACAGGAAATAAAAACAAGGATTTGGGACAGTAATTCTCAGTATTCAAATTTCCAAGAGTTCCTTGGCAAGTCACATTTTTCTCAGCACTCAGTGATAAAGATGTGTAGGATGTATTTTTGATGCAAAGTCACTCCAGAAGAACAAGAAGCACGAGGAGCATGTATGTGCACTTCCTCTGAAAAAATGGGGTACCTAAAGATGCTTCAAAGTAGTATCTATCAGGCTCACATTGATACCTCATGCTAGGTGGGTGAAGTGTGGCCATCCCAGTGTGGACAAAGTGGATGTACCTACAAGTTGACTTACCATTCAACTGTTGATTGAATGGGTCTACTCTAGTCAGGAGTAACCCACAGGATTCCAGTCATGCAGCTGAACATTTTTTGGATAGCGTATAACTTTTCCTCAGTGCCTTCAATGCATCATCTCTTCACTAGGAATTCTGATGCCAACCATTCTGTTCTGCTACTCGTGAACTAATGACTGGATCAAAATCTAGACATCCATTTCCTTTCATGTCTCCTGTTTATTCCAGCACTTCTCACCTCACTGTGCTCAGTATTTCATATAAAATGCACGTGCAAATGTGTATTTTGAGAGAGTTCATATTTAAAAAAATGCTTGCTGAAGGGGAAAATACATTAAAATGCATATTTAAATGTGGATTTTCACACATTTTTTAAAAACTGCAGAGTAGAAGAATGTAATAAACCATAAGAGAATGCAACAAACTGAATACATGCAAAACTAACATGGCCGAATATTCAAAGAGATAACTCTGTCAGTCTGTTTGCCATAAAAAGACACAAAGGAGTCTACTAGTACTTTTGAGACTAACTGGGAAACAGAAACATCCAGCTCAAGCTTTAATGAATTACAGTCCACAAATTACAGTCCACTTATGCTACATCTTTCTTCTTCCCACTTGGTATCAAAGGTACTACTGGATTCCTTTATGTCTTGATCTGGATTAGACAGAGCTTGGTGAAAGGGAACCTTTTTTGGACTATAACTCCCAGTGTCCAACTCCCAGTGCATCTTGCATTCACGATAGTGCATCTGTAATTTTTCAGACTCTGTAATCAAACAGGGACCATCCATCCTAGGCAAGAACCACCCAAGACACACAAAGGGACATGGAATCCAGTTCTACTGCCTTTTTATTTTTTTTGAAAAAATTCTGTCTTACTCTTTCTTCTTTTCTTCCCCTTTTCCTTACTTCCTTCCTCTTTCTAGACAACCATCCTAACTGCCACTGCTATGGCCTTGGAAAGAGAAAAGAACAGGCAGATGCAGCACCATCATGCCTAGGCCCAGCAACTAATGAAAGGCTCTGCCTGCATCCATATTCCATTCATCTGGTGTCAGTGAAAGGAGAACAGGCAAGCATGGCTCCATTGTGCCTTGGCCCAGAAGCAGAGGAAAGGCTCTGCCTCCATCCCAACCACCAGTGTCCTGTCTTTGGAGGGAGAGAAGAAGAGGCAGACACAACTCCATCGTACCTAGTCCCAGAAACAGGTGAAAGGCCCTCCCTCCATCCCAACTGCCACCGCCCTGGCCTCAGAGGGACACAAGAAGAAACAGGCACAGATCCATCATACCTTGGCCCAGAAGCAGAAGAAAGGCTCTCCTTCCATCCCAACCACCAGTGTCCTGTCTTTGGAGAGAGAGAAGAAGAGGCAGACACAACTCCATCATACCTAGTCCCAGAAACAGGTGAAAGGCCCTCCCTCCATCCCAACTGCCACCGCCCTGGCCTCAGAGGGACACAAGAAGAAACAGGCACAGATCCATCATACCTTGGCCCAGAAGCAGAGGAAAGGCTCTGCCTCCATCCCAACCACCAGTGTCCTGTCTTTGGAGGGAGAGAAGAAGAGGCAGACACAACTCCATCGTACCTAGTCCCAGAAACAGGTGAAAGGCCCTTCCTCCATCCCAACTGCCACCGCCCTGGCCTCAGAGGGAGATGAGAAGAAACAGGCACAGATCCATCATACCTTGGCCCAGAAGCAGAGGAAAGGCTCTCCTTCAACAGACCCTGCCCTGTCTTTGGAGGGAGGGAAAAGAGACAGGCATGGCTCCATCATGCCTAGACCCTCTCCCCATCCCAACTGCTGCTGCCCTGGCTCAGAGAAAGAGAGAATCACAGGTAGTATCTACTGATCTTAAGCCTCTTCCCTGCTGCCATTCCTTGCATTTTCAGATTGTAAGCCTGGGGGGAGAACAATACCATATTAAGGGTTTTTAAGCCACTCTGGGAATCTTTTTGACTCAAGAGCAGGGTATAAATACTCTAAAATAAAGGAATGAATGGACGTCTGATGAAAATCCTGTTTTAGAGATGACCTAACGTAAGCATGTTTGGACATCAGAACTCCTATGAATAAACTTACTTTATCAGGGCCAATTCTACCATAAGGCAGAGTAGGGCTGCCACCTCGGGCAGAAGGTTTTGGATAGAGTGAGAGAGCAGCAAACTGTTATTTATTCTCTTACTAATTAGAGCTGAATTAACAAAAAGACTGGAAGTTGGCAGAAAATCTGTCGTGAAAAGCCTGGCTGAATCGAATTTGGTCTTCTGCTCTCTCTAAGAAGTTAACCCGTGGGGTAAAGGAGTGTAAAGGAGACAAGGACTCAGATATTTTCAAAGTTATCTGGTTCCTGTTTCTTTTCTATATTAATGCAACTTGTACTGCGTGTAGAACTCCATCCACACAGAGCAACTTATGGAAGAACGTCCTCAGTGGATAACAGGCATCAACTTATCTGTGGCAATAAAGAAGAAAAGAATGGGCATTGAGATTCACTGAATCAACCGGGGACACATTTTGTGATGAATTGAGAGAATAGATTCCAACTTCATACTAATGTCATTTACAAGGTATTTTAACCTGTTCCCTTTTAGTCTTTTTATTTATATCCTTTCCCCGCTTGCTTTGACTGGAACACTGTTGTTTCTAACACAGATGAATTCTATCGCTTTTAAAATATGTTATTTTTAAAAATAAAGGCGATAAAGAAGAAGATGCTGTGCCTATTTGGGACTTATTCCAGCTCCATTTAAGTTCGGGCCAAAAGCCCCCAACTGGCCATGCCACTCCACGGATACGGACATCACTGTCTACTGTTGTGTAGGGCCTCTTCCTCGCTCTCAGATCAAGGAAGATGTGGGGTTTTTGTTATTCTTGGAAATGCTAGGAGCGAACCTCCAAAGCAGCCCTGGGGAAGAACAAGAGGGAGCGAAAATGAAGACAGAGCCTTTCTCGGAAAGCAAGGGAAGAGAATTAGCAGAAGGCTTGAAAGGAGTTACTATAGCGACCACTCTCACCTCTGCTGGCTTTGACTGCAGGGTGTGAAAAGCAGAATGACAAAGTATGCTCCAGACTGGGGGCGGTGGGGAGCAGAAAGAAGAGGAGACGCTATCTGAAGCCTTCCGGAGCACAGACGTTGCCCTTCCCGAGTTTCCGTTCTGCATGGAAGACGAGTCCATCCGAAAAGGAAAGGCAGGCAAAAGGAGGACTGCAGGGAAATGTACGTGTCCCTAAGTTGCCAACAGGATTTCAGTCAACGTATACACCGTATACCATACCTTGCAGCTGATCAGTTTCACTCACTGACTCTGAATTCTAGCACTGTGATGGGGGGAAAGGTTGTTTTGAAAGGGCAGGAACAGTAAAACCCTGGCCCTTTTCACATGTGTGTGGGGGGAAACGGTGTAGAGCGACCGCTCACGGAGGTCGTCTACACCGTGGAGTGGACTGGCGTGGACTACTTTTCGTAGTTTCACACCAGAATCCACTCAGGAGCGGCCGGAACTAGCCGGGCTGCGTGTTTTTTAAAAACCTCTTTTTCGAGGTTTTTAAAAAGCACGGAGCGCGCAACCCCGTGCCGCTCCGTCTCCCGGTTCCAAAGTGGATTTGCAGGCGCGCGCAAGTGCGTGCCTGCAGATCTGCCAGGGGCAGGCTTCCGGTTGACGAGCTTCTCCGGTTGGTGGAGAGCCTCCACCAACCGGAAGCTGCCGTCTGCGACACCGGAGGAGTGTGGAGCAGCGAGTTCGCGCTGCTCCACGTGGCGACGGACTCACCTGGCTGGAGGTAAGCTCCGTTTTTGGGCGTTTTCGCCCGTTCCCCCCCCCGACATGTGAAAAGGGCCTCTGTTACTCAAAGAGGTGGGGGACCTTGAGATCCACCTGCAATGCCAGCGACTCCTTAGAATTTGAGGGAATTATAGCTCAAAGGAGGTCTGTGAGAGGAGGGTAATGACAGGATCTTTCCGCCTAGGTATACCAGTACTAACTATAGAGAGGACTCTAGTTAAAAGCTTAAACAGAGTGTTTTATTCAAATTGACAAACAAGAGAAATCAGACTATCTTAGGAACCATACAAGCCTATCAGAAAGTGAGGCAAGACAGGTTGGACGGAGAGAGATTGGGTGGAAAGGGTGATAGTTACCAGTTCTGAAGGACAAGGTTGAAGCGGAGGGGCTCAGATAGCATCTGAGGGTAGCAGGGAGCAACAGCAGTCTGGGTGCCATGTATTACATCCAAATACTATAAATAGCTGGGGTCTAAGTGAGGGTTTATATACCCTATTTCCTACCCTGAAGGGGGTGCATAGACAAAGCAGCAATGCCTTTCCCATGGGATTGACAAAGGAGCCTGGAATGGGATGATTGCCTTAACTCTAGATGACAAAAACGTTGATGGGAGTCCTGACAATCTCTTAATGTCTTGGTTGGGCAGGAAGATTTCTGTAGGGAAAGATTAAGAGATGGTCCCCCATTGCTTCATCTTGGCATTTTCACCTTCCATTGTTTTAGGTGTGCACAGAGCCTGAGGTGTTGAAAGAATTAGCATAAACCGATTAGCATCTAGGTTTCCTGCCGAATCCTCTCTGAACTTATGACCTGACCAGGTCTGAGGTCAGCTTGACCTGGCAACATGCATTCTTGTCAGTGTGCCTTCAAACATGTTTTTCAGCCATAAATATGTTCAATGATGAAAATAGCACATCCCACAGAGTGGAGGTGTAGGGTATTGTAACACCAGGGCAAGGGGAACCTCTACCCCTGGTATGAACTCCATCCTCCCTTGCCAGCATGGCCTAAATTCGGAGATGATGGGAGATGCAGTCCAACAACAGCAGTCAGACCATAGGCTTCTCTGCCCTGTTCTAAAGCTTTGGCATGAGGGCCTTGAAGGAACAGTATAACAGACATAAATTCAACAAGTGAACAACTTCATTACCGTTGCAGATGGTTAGTCTCAGTTTTTAGTGGTTTCAGTAAAAAATGTGCCAAATATATGCCTACTTGATTTTCCATTTTTTAAAAAAATGCATATTTCAGTGAGAAATGAACATGCTTTCTCACCAAAAAGCAGAATGTTCGCACACACACCACCCATGTAAAGTCTCTTATGGTTTTTTTCCCCATGAGTACCATACTAAAAACCCAAATGGATAAACCATTCCAATGACGTGCTGCCTCCTTCTCACTTCCTGATGAGTTGCACAGGCAATTCCAGCCAACCAGGAATGACATAGGCCCTTTCCGCACGAGGCGAGTGAATCGCTCTGTGGCGTTACTTACCGGTTCTTCTTCTGTCCAAAGTAAGGCAGACTTTCCCTGGAGCCCTTCCGCAGGGCTCCAGGACAAACCGGAGTAGTGCGAGGTCTTTAGATCCACACTGCTCCGGCTGAAAATGGCAGCTTCCTGTGGCTTCTGGATGAAAATGGCAGCTTCGTGGGTGCGGACCAACCGCTGACGCTGGCCACGCTCACAGCCCACCCTCCGCTGATCGCAGGCTCGCATTGGTGCGAGCCTGCACATCTGCACAGGTAAGCAGGAATGCAATGGCATGTTCCAGAAAATTGAAAGACAGGATTTTTCCAGTCTTTCCTTAGCATTCTAGAGGACCACTTGGGGGCGGTTTGGATCAGACTAAGGTGCGGAACTAAGTTAAATAGTCTGTATCTAGTCCGATCCAAGGTGCGGACGACCTCCGTGCCAGGACGCCTTGGTCGGTGTTAACATCCACGTGCGGAAAGGGCCTCAGAGAACGTCAAAGGATGATGTTACAATCAGTGCTTGGAACTTAAGTGTCACAAGTAAGAATGCTTCCTGTAAATGTGCTAACTGTAATGTGCTGGGGGAGCAAGAGAGTATAGATGGCCCTTTAGGGATATACTATAACTCAATATTGCTAAATTGTGAGAGAGTGGCCATTTCTGCATTAGACTGTTATAGTGCTATTATTCCACTTTCAACATCCCGTGGAATCCTGGGGATTGCAGTTTAGGGAGGGGCCTTTAGAATTCTCAGCCTTTGAGGCCCCTCCCTAAACTGCAAACCCCAGGATTCCACGGGATGTTGAAAGTGGAATAATTCCCATGCTCTGGTCACAATGAAATATGAAGATAAGCCTATTCGTTGTCCCCTCAATCAGGAAGCACAGTATGAATGAGGTGTTGTCATAATGCTACATAGCTAACCTAAATTTACTATTTGGTAAAGTCACTGGGACTATGACCGTTTCTGCCCTACACAGTTACAGTGCTCTTATTCCACTTTCAACATCCTGTGGAATTCTGGGGTTTGTAGTTTAACTGAGGGCAATGAACTCTCTGGCTGAGAATTCTAAATGCCCCTCCCTAAACTGCAAATCCCAGAACTCCACAGAATGTTGAAAGTGGAATAATAGCACTGAAACACTGTAGTGCAGAAATGACCCAAGTGAAAGAAACTGAAAATTAGATGAAATCAGACCAATGAGGAAGCTATTTACTTTTCTTCAAGATTACAAAGAACAGCAGTATCTCCCCTGCTCCAATATTTCCAAAAATAGTTCAGTTAAAACCGGGAACAGTTTTGCCTTGGTCTTAGATTAACTTTGTGTGGCGGGGCAGAGATCATCCATGGTGTTTAACTAGATGTTTTAACAGAGTGTTTGTAATGGCAAGTGTATCTTTTGGCTTGTTTTGTTTTGTTCTTATTAGTCCACAATTTACTTCTTAGGAGACGAGGATCTGCCTGCATGGCGTGATGGCTGATGACATCAAGAAGAGAAACATCTGAGACAATCAATTAACACTTGTTTAATGTGCCAGTGTACAGGCTGATAGGTCCATTGGCTGCAGAAAAGCCGGTGCACATGCGGCGTCATGGAAGCTGCCCTGATGGCACATATTTTTTACAAATTATTATTGAAATCTCTTGGATGGAGATGAGAGCATAATGGTGTTTTTTTCAGCACTGACTTCAAATGTTTCTTTAATAGCAGGCACAAAAGTTCAGGCTACCTCTAAAACACCCATACCCACACTCTAGTGTAACTAAATAGAACCAGAGAACCATAAATCCTAATGATCCAACCCCAACATTAAATGGGAGGTTGGGTTTGAATCATAGAATTATAGAAATGTAGAGTTGGAAGAGACCACACAGGCCATCCAGTACAACCCCCTGCCATGCAGGAATACCCTCAAAGCACTCCCGACAGATGGCCATCCAGCCTCTGCTTAAAAACCTCCAAGGAAGGAGACTCCACCACACTCTCAGGCAGCATATTCCACTGCCGGACAGCCCTGACTGTCAGGAAGTTCTTCCTGAGGTTCAGGTGGAATCTCCTTTCCTGCAGCTTGAATCCATTGCTCCTTGTCCTGGTCCTGTGGCACCCCGCTAGTCGCTTCTCTCCAGGATGAAAAGCCGCCATTCGTGATCACCCTTTGGGTTCGGTCCATCAACCAATTACAAATCCAACTAACAGTAGACCTGTCCAGCCCGCATTTTACTAGCTTCTTTGCAAGAATGTCATGTGGAACTTTGTCAAAGGCCTTACTGAAATCGAGAAATGCTACACCCACAGCATTCCCTTCGTCTATCAAGCTAGTAACTCTATCATAAAAAGAGAGAAGATTAGTCTGGCATGACTTACTTTTGAGAAATCCATGTTGACTTCTCGTGATGACCGCGTTGCTTTCTAAGTGATTAGAAACTGACTGCTTAATGATCTGCGGTTCCGAAATGACCTCTGCCGGTTCTTTTAATATCCTAGGATGCAATTCATCTGGCCCTGGAGACTTGAATTCATCCAGTGTGGCCAGGTATTCCTGTACCACCTCTCTACCTATTATATGCCGCATTTCCCCTGCTTCCTCCCCTGCTCCTCAACCGCCAGGTTGAGTGCTTGTATCCTTCTGGGAAAAAACTGAGGCAAAGAAGGTGTTAAGTAGTTCTGCCTTTTCTCTTCCCCCTGTTAGAAATTCGCCATCTTCTCTGCGCAGCGACCCTATCGTCTCCTTCTTTTTCCTTTTGCTACGGACATATTTAAAAAAGCCCTTTTTATTGTTTTTGATGTCTCTGGCCAGCCTAAGTTCGTCCTGTGCTTTAGCCTTTCTGACCTTCTCCCTACATCTCCTAGCTATTTGCTTAAATTCTTCTTTGGTGGTTTCCCCCTTCTTCCATTTCCTGTACATGTTTCTCTTAACACTTAGCTCAACTGAGAGTTCTTTAGTCAACCATTCTGGTTTCTTCAGATGCCTTCCATTTTTCCTCCTTATTGGCACAGTTTTAGACTGTGCCTTCAGTATCTCCCTTTTAAGGAACTCCCATGCCTCCTGAACTCCTTTCCCTTTCGCTATTCTTGACCACTGAATTCCAGCCAGCAGCTCCCTAAGTTTACAGAAGTCCGCTTTTTTAAAATCTAAGATGAGTGTCTGGCTACACTTATTTTCTCCTTCCCACTGAATGCCAAATTCCAATAGGGCATGGTCACTCCCCCCTAAAGATCTAACCACTTCTACCTCATTAACAAGGTCATCCCTGTTGGTCAGGATCAGATCTAGAATATTTGATCCCCTTGTCGCCTCTTCCACCTTCTGGATCATGAAATTGTCTGCAAGACAAGCAAGAAACCTGCTGGACCTTGCTGTCTTGGCAGAGTTTGACTGCCCACATATATCCGGGTAATTGAAATCTCCTATTATTACTGTATCTTTCCTTTTTGAATGCGTGGTCATTTGGTTGAGGAAGGCATCATCAAAGTCCTCAGTCTGGGTTGGAGGTCTGTAGTAAACCCCCACCAGAATACCCCTATTGTTTCTCGCTCCCTTAATTCTTACCCAGATGCTCTTGACCTGGCTTTCTGGGTTTAAGTCACGGCTCTCTTCACAGGTGAAAATATCCTTGACATACAAGGCTACTCCTCCTCCTTTCTTGTTTGGTCTATTTCTACAAAATAGGCTATACCCCTCTATTCCAACATTCCAATCCTGAGACTCATCCCACCAGGTCTCAGTGATGCCTATCAAATCATATTTATTTTGTTGTACTAGGAGTTCAAGTTCATCTTGCTTGTTTCCCATACTCTGTGCATTAGTGTAGAGACACTTAAATCCCCAGGCCATTCCTGCAAATCCTGTAGTATAGTTTCTACTCCTCCCACCATTGGATGCTTGTACTACTTGGTCAATATCATTTGGGCCTTTCCCCCTGCACTCGCCGAGTCCTTGCCCTGAATAATATTGTCTCCCTCCCCAGCGGAACTTAGTTTAAAGACCTCTGAATCCTCCGTGTGAGATTGTTTGCAAAAACATTCCTGCCAAGTTTCGTGAGGTACAGCCCATCCCTTGCCAGAAGCCCACGTTCATGGAAATTCAGGTCGTGTTCCAAAAACTCAAACCGTTGCCGGCAGCACCATGTGCGGAGCCAGTTGTTGACCTCTGCTATTGCCCTTTCCCTACGTGCGCCATATCCTTGAACAGGGAGGAGAGACGAAATGACCACCTGCGCACCAAGGTCCTTAAGCTTTGTCCCCATAAGCTCGTAGTCCTTTGTGGTATGGTAAAAGCTGCGCCTTGCAGTGTCATTGGTTCCGACATGAATCAGAATTGTGGTCAGGGTGGTCAGTGGGCTTGACCAGCCTGGTTAGCCTGTCCGTTATGTGGTTGATCTTGGCTCCAGAAAGACAGCAGACTTCTCGATTGAACTTGTCGGGTTTGCAAACTGCCAGTTCGGTTCTTCTGAGCAAGGAGTCCCCAACAACCAGAACTCGCCTCCTCTGAGGCTTGTCCAGGGCTTCTCGACGAGCAGGTTCTTCTAGGACTGCCTGGGCATTCTATTGAGGCTGGCAATGTTGATCTAGTTCCTGTTGCCAAAGTTGGATTCCTTCTTGTTGACATTCTGTTCCCTCCTCCTGGTGCTCCTCATCCTTCATAAGGCCAAGAACTTTGAAGCGATTGTGTAGGTTAAGAGTCTCTGTTTCCTTCCTGGTCCTTCTACACCTCCGTGTGACATTCCTCCAAGCATCCATTTCTTGGCCCAGTGTGCTGGCTTCCTGATCTGGCAGCTCCCCCACGCATTCGGTCTTCAGGAAGGTCTTCTCTGCCCTATCCAAAAACTCCTCACCTTCCCTAATAAGACGAAGATTAGAAACTCGTGCCTCCAGCTGCTGAACCTTCTCCTCCAAGAAGGTCACCAGCTTGCACTTGGTGCAGGTGTACCCGACAACATCTTGTGGCAAGAAAAGGAACATCACATAAGTGCTACAGGTGACCGCGGCAGCTCCCTCACCTTCCATCCTTGATACTACAGAGAGTAGTACAGGGAGTAGATCTAGAAAGAATAACTGGGCTTTCTTTCTCAAATTCAGCTGTATAAGGTATGTCTGCTCTGCTGATTGCCAAGGGTTGAATTTGAAGGATCGAAGTAGAGGGCTTCAATGGCGCACACCTTCGACGCGTGCCGTTGGGAGCTCCTAATAAGACTCCTCCCCCCTAGCTGGTTCCTCCCCCTCGTTAGTCAGACCATGTGCTCAGGGAGAGATTATTTGAGAGTTCTTTCAACCCCTTCCCCCTGCCACCTCAGGTGCTTCTTTTCTGGGAGAACCTTGCCTCTCAGTGGCTCTGATCAGGCCATGCAGCCCTTTACAACCTGCTTCTGGTCCTCCTCCTCCACCACCAGCTGTTGCTTGGCCAGCTAAGGATGGCTCACAGCCGAAATTCTCAACACCACAAAAACTCTCTCAATGCTCCCACACACATCCAAAGAAGGAAACAGGCAAGAGAGAGGAAGTACAGGGCCACCATACCAACCCACCCCTTTCCATTCTTCTTTCCCTGACGTGGTTTGGACCCCGGGTACCCACTCTCCCCACCATGACTCTCCCCTTCCCACAGACAGACCCACACATGTTTCAGTCCCAGCATTGCGTGATGGTATCAGGTTCTGAACACTTTCTACCGTACCCTTTCGACTTTAGTGGATGACTAGCGTTGTTGCCAATGGTGTTCCCACCACATTGCAGTGTCATTGGTGAGTCCCTTTCCCTGCCTTTTCCCCACTCCACAGCTTATGACTGATTGTTTATTTGTTGTAAGCTGTGTTAGCATTGTAATGTCACCTCAATGCAACCTTCCAGTGCCAATATGCTGTTGTGTTTTGAACTATAATGCTAAAAAATTGTAACTCTGAAAATCTGGGGGTCCCTTAGAGGGGTTCCCAATGCCTGTCAAAATTATCACTTGTAGGGAAAATTACCTATGAACACTGCTTTAGCAATGCAAAGAGGGCAGGGTAATTAAGGATCTTTTACTCAATGTTTACGGGGTCAGGTTCAGTCAGAAATCACACAAAAAGGTCCAATGAATGACTTCACTGAATAGTAATAGTTTGCACTAACGCAAACATGCACACACACATCCAAGGGCTAATAGAAATAAAGAGTGGAAATAAGATAGAGGGATTGTTGAGGGATTCACAGCTTGGGTGATACTGCGCCTCTTCCTGAAGTCCTTGGTCTGGGAAGCAGCGATCGAAGAGCAGCTCAGCGAAGAGATGCTGAGGAGATCACGCAGCTGTTGGGAGGGGGGACCGGTCAGTTAGCATGACCAGGAGGCATCATACTCCTTCTCTTTGCCTCACCTTTCTCTCCTAACTAGCCCAAACACAGAGACTATTTGTAGGAAAAATTTACTTTGAAGGCAAATCCTTTCCCAGGGAAAACAAACAGGGACAGAAAAGACAAAGAACTCCACACCTGGCATTTCTCAGAAGATAACAAAGTGTTATCTAAATAACAGAATCTTCCTCCGCTTTGAGGCTGTGGTGTGAGTTTCTGGAGATGGATTTGATAAGGTTTTATTGCTTCCAGTGCCCAACTTTCTGGGAACACTTTTACTCCCTTCAAGTGGACTGCTTAAAGGTTAAGGACCTTTTGTCCACCATGGGTTATCACAACATGAGGTCTCCTGTTGCTAAGTGACTGGGGATTTTACTGGCCTGGTCTGGTTCATTCGATCATACAACCGTTATTGCCTACATTCACATTCGGGTGACTTCTCTGGTGGGTTAGATTAATTTTATATCAAAGTTGTAGACCCCAGGACAGGGTTTACCAAGGGGGCAACAAAATGTTTGAAAAAATTAAAAAAAAAACTCAAAGGAAAAATTTAACATAAACACGGCGAGGTGATAGATTTTGAACACGCCATGGGAGTAGCTGAGGGAGAGACAATGTGGTAATGCCCACACCACACCTACTCCCATATTGGCAAGGATGGGAAGCACTATCAAGCACTGTTGAGAAACCACACCCACCTAGATGACAGGATTGTGGCAGGAAAGGAGGCCATTACCAGTGATATAGATGTGAGTCAATTGACTTGGACTCAAGTCTGACTGAAGTCGCTTGAGTGACTCGACTCGGACTTGACCCTGCAATAAATGAGGTACTGACTTGACTTGATTCTAGACTTGTATATTTTTAGTGACTGACTTGCTGCCCTTGGTTCAGTAATATAACACATTCATCCAGAACAGCGCTTCCGTCTGTTTTTGTCTACTGGTCACATGGAAATCCATCTCAAGCCCAAAGTGTGGGTGCATTTCTCAGAGGGGAACAGCAAATGTGTTAGGCAACAGGCTTGAGGAGGAAGGATTCATCCTTCTAAAGCTTTTGAAGCTTCAGTAATGGAAAATAAGAGGGATCCCATTCTCCACTTCCGAAGCTGCAGACTTTTTTATGCCTATTGGCACAAAAGCCTCCAGCTTTGGGAAAGGTGAGTGAGAAGAATCCTGTTCCCCAGTTCTGAAGCTGAAGATGGCAAAATCACAAATGTGGAGGGCCAACTCTGCTTAAATTATTAAAACTGACTTTATTTGACTCTGTCCTGAAATTCTGGAATATAGGTTGGGGTATAAAGCTGGCTGCCAGACTTGAGACTTCTCTTGAGACTTGACTTGAAAGTATCTTCAAGGACTTGAGACTTGACTTGAGGTTTGAAGGTAAAGATCTGAGACTTCGCTTAAGACTTGGAGTAAAAGGCTTAAATACATCAGTGGCCATTACTGGATTTTTTCCAGCAATGAAAAGGGTTGATTTGCAACACATGGGAACATGATAGCAACCAGTTAGTGACAATGTTGTGTGATAGCATGGGTCCTGGACCAGGACTGAGAACATCGCTTTGTGGGGATGACAACTTTGTGCAGTAAGGGCCTTAGTTAATGAAGCAACATGTAACATATGGATGGTAGGAGCAGCATCAGGAGATTTGGAAAGTAATGGGAGGAGAAGAAATTAGAGACACTTTTTCCTTCATCATGAGGTCCCTGGCCAGTGAAGGGCCTGGAGCAACTGAACCCATTGACCACCGAAAATCTAGCCCCCTTTCTAAAATTTGGATGGCATTTTCTCCAAGATAAACATACCCATCTCTCTCCCCAGCTGGGAGACTGTGGGCTGAGATGCCAGACCCAGTCCTTTTCTTCTTCCCAGGCAGAGTGGACTGGAAAACCAAGGCTCAGAACAGGGATGTACATTTTCACTTTGTTCATTGTCATATGCAAGAACAAATAATCTTAAAACTCTCTTTACACTGAGCAAGATGACAAGAGGCTTTGCATATTTTCCAGTCTTTTGCACTTACAAGGGATTTCTTGCAAAAGAATTGTTTTTGCACTGAAATATTGTTGCTTAATCTTACTAGATTAGATTCATTCAGTCAGTTGCTGAATCATGAGTGAACACATAAGTATATCCAATTGATTTAATATTTCTACTAGTGTCAGTACTAATAATAGGAGTTATACCATCCTTTTTTCCCCCACAAAAATCAATGTTTACATTAAAACAGGTTTTGTTTGGCAAGAAGATGGGGCTGTTGTGAAAATGATTTTTTTTTTAAAAAAAATAATGTTGCAGTGCTAAAAATCTCATAGTAGCTGATCATTTTCTTGATGATCAAGAAACTCTCTTCAAGGCTGAGAATAAAAATGCAAGTATTGCTTACATTTCCAGTTGAAAATTATGTGGAGAGTTTTACTGCATAGAAGACAGAAGACAAAGCCTAGATTCAGCTGTTTCTTTCCCTAATAGTAGTTTTCTAAGTCATGTTATGTGTAAAAAATACCTGCTACAGATAAGGGAAAATGCAGCTTTGTTGTAGACATATTGTCATCCATTGTTTTCCTTTGGCTTGTACATTTTATTTGTACTTGGTTTCTTCAGACTACATGCTTAAGCCTGTATCCATGTACCACTGTTTATCAAAGGATTACATTTAAAAGGATATGGAAATAGTGTTTAACATGCTGGCTGGAGCAAAATTTTTAATAGCTAAAGGCTGGAGATGACAGGAAGTATCACACACTGAGGTAAGGATTAGAATCATGCAGACGTCTAGAGGTTGTGGGACTCTAACTGCCAGCAGCCCTAGTCAGCATAGTCCATAGTGAAGAATACTGGGAGCTGCAATTCCAACACTATCTGCAAAGCCACATGATTTCTATTCTAAAATTTGCTTTACTTAATTCAGGAAAGGTTGAATTAGGGAAGGCTTAAATGGGAGAAAGTACTGGATTCTGACAAGCATTGAAGCATGTTACTGCAGATATATTTCTGTAGCATATTGGATAGGGGTATGATTTAATTAGATTTCTCCTGAATATAGCAAGGCTCTCTTTTGGTGCACTTGAAGTTTTCTGAGAGCAGTCAGAAGAACAATCATGTTGAATAAAATGAAGACTTATCTACTATGAGGTAGTGACTAGTAATGACCACTCCAGTATCAAGGACACAATGGCCATTTCCACACTACATTGTTATTGCACTATTGTTCCACTTTCAACATCCTGTGGAATTCTGGGGTTTGTAGTTTACTGAGGCCAAAGAGCTCCCTGGCTGAGAATTCTAAATGCCCCTCCGTAAACTGCAAACCCCAGGATTCCACAGGAGGTTGAAAGTGGAATAATAGCATTATAACAGTGTAGTGAGGAAATGTCCTATATTTCTGTATTTCAGTCACTGGTGGGTATGATTAGGATGGTGCTATTGTACTTATGTCCTGTTTCAGGCTGGCAAGTGCCATAATTGAGTACACTTCTAGTTCAAGAAGGAAAGAATGAAGAAACCACACTAGTCCATGAGCATAGACGGTCGATAAGATCAGAAGAGTGGTTGAAGTAGTTGAAGGTCTAAATATGAGAAACAGACTTAGCAGAGTCAAATGTCAGTCAGAGAGATACCAAAGAGTCCAAAGATCAAGCTGACATTCATGAAACAGGAATGTTACAATGCCAAATGGAGATAGCAAAGCTATTGTTTTGTATCTCAGAAGCAGCCTTGGCTATGCTAATTTATACCCAGCTGTGACCTAGCCCAGCTGACCTAATTATCCCAGAGTTTCCTTTTCAAGGCAGGTAATGGCCTTTCCTGTGCTTTTGTTGCTATTGTTTTAGGCCATTTCCACACCTGCACTGTTATAGTGCTCTTATTTCCACTTTCAACATCCTGTGGAATTCTGGGCTTTGTAGTTTACTGAGGCCAAAGAGCTCTCTGGCTAAGAATTCTAAATGCCCCTCCCTAAACTGCAAACCCTATTGTTGAAAGTGAGGGGAAAAAAAGGAATAATAGCACTACAACAGTGTAGTGCAGAAATTTGAGCTCACAAAATTTTCCAGTTAGTCTTGAGTTCAATTATTTTAATTTTTAAAAATACCTGATATATTTACGGTGCATGCAGTCCACAGAAATATGCTAGGGCCTGAAGAGTTAGCTTCCAGTCTTTCCAAAAGCGAGCATCCAAGTGTTAACAAAAAGTGTGGCTGGAATCTTGTAAGTTCCCTTTCACACCTGGCAATACGTTTGTGGCCATTGTGCAATGGATGTATTCAGCCCACAACAATAAAGCAGAATTCCACAAGGGAACCATGTCACATAGTCCTAAATCCATCAGCTGATACACAATTTACTCACACAATGAGAGCCTGCTGCAGAAATTTGATCTTGTGCAACCATTTTTTAACTATAAGTGCAGTTTTAGACTATGCAAGCGTGATGCGGGATCTTGTCCAAGGAATTGCCTTATCCCAAATCACACCATTGGTCTTGTCTAGCTCAGCATGATATTTCAGAGATGTGGAAACTCAATTCATGGGCCAGATCTGGCCCACACAAAGCACCCAACTGTTAATCACTTTCTCTCCCAGCCCTTAGCTATGGCACAATGGGACAATAAGCAGCCACACCGGTAGATACACAGGCCATTTCCACACTAGACTGTTATAGTGGTATTATTCCACTTTCAACATCCTATGGAATCCTGGAGTTTGCAGTTTAGGGAGGGGCCTCAAAGGTGTCTCCCCAAACTGCAAACCCCAGGATTCCATAGGATGTTGAAAGTGGAATAATACCACTATAACAGTCTAGTGTGGAAATGGCCTCAGTCACACACACAGTGCCAGCATTCAGCAAAAACATGGTGTAACACAGCTATTGTGTAACTACATGAGTGTAGATTCATACTACTCAAGCATGATGTAGGATCTCTGCTAATGTGTGATGACAGCGTGTGTATGTGAGAGAGAGGGAGAAAGAGAGAGAATGAGAGAAATATGCGTGGGAGAAGGTTCCCTTCCTTCCAATAATGAATGGATGAAGATGTGAAAATGTATTGGATTTGTCACATTGGTTACATTATCCCCGGGGGCTCCAAATGAAGAATTCGACCACAGTGATCGCATTTGACATTCGATGTTTCAATTTCCCCCAGAAAGCGGGCTGTATATAGGAGTCTCACACTGGATTCAATAATATTAATAATAAATAACCAATCCTCTCCCCTCCCTTCTCTTCCTCTCACCATTCTCTTTTTCCCCTTCAAGCATTTTAAAAACAGAGCGACACATTATTAAGATTTGTTTTACATTTTTATTATTTTGCACGGAAGAAAGGCGAGGCTGCATTTGCATAATTCATTTTTTTTAATACAAGAGCCCTTTTATGCATTGCTTACTGCTGCACAATAATATTTTTCTCTCTTTAATGTGTGTGTGTGTGTGTGTGTGTGTGTGTGTGTGTGTATGGGGCAGTAAAAGCAAAACTTCAGCAGGATATACCAGGAAAAATAAAGATTTAACATCAGCTTCCTGTAGGTGTTGCCTGTTCTTTGTTAATCCTTCATTTTGTCTATTTGGGTTAATTGTACTTGGGTCTGTGCATTTCTTGAAAGATGTGTAGTTCTTTTGATTCATGGGCTAAGAAACCAAAGTGATACCTTGTACAGCATGTATTGAAGTGGATTTGAATGGTGACAGGCTCCTGTGGCATATAAATCTATGAAGATGCCCAAACTGAGTAGACTAGTAGGAATTCGGATTCAGGTTGTTGCATTCTGTATTGCAGTTACAGATTTGTAACCTAGAATTACTAGAGTTACTGATCCATAACTGCTCTGTATTCAGTAAAACTGTGTAGTCTTACTGTAAGACCATGGCCATTTCTGCAGGATGATGGCGTCCCGGCATGGAGATGTGAGTGAAGTGGGAACACAACGACGCTTCCACATGACGTCATCGTGGTCCTGCCCTTCTTGCATCACCAGCCGGTGCAATTGCAGGCTGTATCATTGACAGAAAAAGTCCGTCAATGATCCCCAATTGCACAAGCCTTCCATTGCAGCTGGCTGTGCAGAAGGGCCGGAAGCGTGATCTATGTGCTTCCTCCACCACTGCAGCAAGGGAAGTAGGCTGGCTGCAGTCTGGAAGGACAGAGTGTGTCCCTTGCGCTCCCTTCCACAGGCAGCCAGTCGTGTGTGGTAAGGAGCATTGGAGACACACTCCTATCCCGGCAGAGTTGCTGCCAGGATTGTGGTGGGATGACACACGAGAGATTATCAGTAGTTCTTTTTATAAGAATTTACCAAAATCTGCAAATGTCTTATTTGGTTATTCAATGGCCAGGATCCTGCTGCTGTGTCATACATATGAGTAACTTCTCTTATGCAGGTGGTTGCAATTTTGGTCGTTGTGCAATGGATATATTCAGTTTAAAGTTGAATAAGTAGAACACCACAAGGGTAACCATTTCACATGTGTCTGAATCCTATTCTAAGACTTTACTAGAGTAGAGCTAATGAATCTATTAGATTTACATGTTGACTTCCCATTCAGCAATTGGTTCAATGAGTCTACTCAAACTGGGACTAGATTCACAGAACGAGAAGAGACCACAAGGCCCATCCAGTCCAGTCTTCAATATTTGAAGAGATGTTGAATGGAAGATGGGGCAAGCTTGTTTTCTGCTGCTCCACAGACTAGGACACGGAGCAGTGGCTTCAAACTACAGGAAAAGAGATTCGATCCCAGCATTAGGAAGAACTTCCTAATGGCAAGAGTAGTTTGACAGTAGAATACACTGCCTGGGAGTATGATGAGTCTCCTTCTTTGGAGATTTTTAAACAGAGGCTAGATGGCCATCTGTCAGCAGTGCTTTGATTGTGTATCCCTAAAAGTCCTCTATCCACAACTTTCCTCCCTTTACTTTCAGTTAGTGCTTGTGTGAGTAAGTGAGTGCTTGGATCTTTTTCATGCATGTGTTAATCTTTCAATAAAGCACATTTTTAGTTTAAATTTTGGATTCTCTGGATGGTTCTTTCCTGCAAGACCTCACAAATGTTGGTGGAAAGATCTGGTTAAGTTACCCTCCTCTCTCAGGCCTCCGAATTTTGAGTTAATTAATTCCACATTGTCACGTGGAGGCACTAGCATCGCGAGTGGACCCCTGAGTCACCCATGTTGTGGGGTAACACTGCTTGTGAATATCCTGAACCCTATCCCACCCAAATAGTTTCAGCACCTTGGATAATGGATTCATCATTCCATTGACATGGCAGTTACTAGTCAGTACTGACAAAATCATCATGTTTGTTTTATGATTGAATTCAGATAATTGAGAAAGCAATCCCAGTCTACTTGGGGTTAATGGAAGTTTTGGCTTCAGTGGGACGTGCACCATTTGGGAACGGTAGTGGGGAACTGTGGTCACTTTTCTCTCTCACTCATTCCCCAGAAAACAGCCTGGAATACATAAATCTCCATAACTTATTCTTCTTCTTGCAAAACTCCAAAGGAAGAGGGAAGGAGTGAGCCAGGGAGGGAACAAATAACAATTCATAAATTGCATCTCGATTGCAAGAGAATGGCTCTTATTTTCCCAGAAAACTCTCTGCTCCCTTCTGCCACTGCCACCCCCTTCAAAAGTGTATCAATGGTAATGCGAGCCGGACTCAATCAAAATGTGGAAATAGGGCAATAACCGCTTTGCAAAAATTTATTTTGCAACGGTAATATCTTTGAGGCTACAAAAACGATGGCCATCCCGAGATGATGGGGCTGCGAAATGAAGGATCGGAGATCCATTAAAAAATGATGAAAGGTTTCAGCAGAGGCAGATCAGCTGGAGGGGAACAGAAAACTTTCTGTTTGACTGTTCAGAGGAGAAAGATAGCCAGTGATGGCTGAAGGCTCCCATGTCAGTGAGATGGTGAATCCCTTCTGGGTTTTAGTTTGAACTTTAAAATTGCTGTCCAACATGCTGAACTGTGAAGGGATAGGGCTGAGGACCTTTGGTAGCTCATTTAGAGTGCAGACTAAAACCTGTAGCAGGTTTTTCCCCCACTGGAAGCTTCCCACCACTCAAGTTCCTAAAACACCCTGCACACCTTACTTCCTCCGAATTCTGCCCTATATGGGAAAGGCAGCTGACAAGCAAAGCAACTGAGAGATTACCTCTATTTGTTGTGCAATTGTTCTCCCATTTATCCTTTCCTTGGGAGAGGCCAAATCATCAAGGAGAGAGGGCATTCATTCTGATGCCCTGTGGGGCAGACTTGAGGCCCACAAACCGAAGGTTTACCACCCCTGCCTTGAAAACCGAACACACCAATTTAAATGAACAAGTTGGAACCGGAACAGTAATGGCCTCATCCAGTGGCAGCTGTTGGATTCCACGTCTGTGGGCAGGGAATCCATTCTGTTTTTTTGTCTGAACTTTAATTTGGACTTCAGGGTGGGATAAAGCTCAAGACAACTAATAAACCATAAGTTACAATTAAAAAAAGAACAAATTGAGAAATAAACTGTCTTAAATTAATGTTTTACTTGGATTTTTTCAACATTTTTTCAGCTTTTGTATTATATATTGTTTTAGCTATATTTTGTTTTAAGGTATGTCCTAAGCTGCCTCAGGGCCCATGTTGTCACCGAACTAAAGAAGCTCAGGAATACAACCCCATAGAGAACTCTGGCAAAGGGAACCGCTCCCGGCAGTCCCTTCTAAGATTATTCTGGGCTGTTTCCTAGGCAGAGGAGGGTTTACAGAGAAGACAGATTCTCCCTGGGACAGACCCCATTGCTGTTCTTTCACCACCAACTGGAACCCATTAATTTGACACGTGGTCAAATGAGGCCGACCGCCTGTCGAATAACCAGTAGTGAGTAATAATTTAGAATGGTCAAAAGAGTGGGTCTTTGAAAAGTGAGACTCCAGAAGACTCCAATATACATTAGATTTTTAAAAAGAAATAAAATTAAATAGGCTACCGTAGGAAAGGCCTTTGCCTACTACGAGTACCATGCATAGTGCCTTTAGTATTTCTCTATGTCCTCTTTTTCAGAGCTAAAATTGCTAAGATTGAATGGTAAACGATGATATAGGATTGGTGGTCTGAAGTAGTCAATCGGTCAGTATGTTTTGTCTTTTTGCTTTTCAAAACATGGCAACCTTATAGTAAAGTTCAAACTGAAATTCAGAGCAGATTCACTGCCCCAAAGACACGGAAGGCATCAGTGATCCCTGCTCCCAGCAGAAATCGCTGTTCTGATCACCCATCTTAAGGAGTGATCAGGGACGGAGTGGGCTTGTTTTCTGCCGCTCCAGAGACCAGGACAAGGAGCAACAGATTCAAGCTGCAGGAAAAGAGATTCCACCTGAACCTCAGGAAGAACTTCCTGACGGTCAGGGCTGTCCAGCAGTGGAATATGCTGCCTCGGAGTGTAGTGGAGTCTCCTTCCTTGGAGGTTTTTAAGCAGATGCTGGATGGCCATCTGTCGGAAATGCTTTGAGAGTGTTCCTGCATGGCAGGGGGTTGGACTGGATGGTCTGTGCGGTCTCTTCCAACTCTACATTTCTATGATTCTATGATTCTATGATTCTATCTCCCTCCCTTCTTCCCTCCCTCTTTTTCTCTCTCTCCCTTCAAAAGCAAGTTTAGTATCTACTGCGGGATACATTTGTCAATCAAGGTTTGGGAATCCGGGACTGCAGGCCTTGTTCAGACCCTCAGGATTATCCCAGTGTCTTCATCAGCAGACGTGATTGCTGCCTTGTCTTGCCTCCTCCCAAATTGTCCCTATTCTCCTTTTCTCTAAAGAACCTGGGCTGTCTCTAGTTTCTACAGGGAGGAGAAGATAAAAGGGAGCAATTATCTTTCCCCGTCCCATCCGTACATGCCGAAATGGCCTCTATTAATAAAAAAATAACAACAGCACTTAGTGCTTTTTCATCTTCAAAAGCATTTTGCATGCATTAATTATTCCATGCACAGCAGTACCCTGAGGTACAGGGAAGTATTAGATCAAATTGCTGCCCACCTAGGATCCCACAGCTGTCTACCAGTTCCATACCGAGATCCTGTGTGATAAGCAGAACTCAGCTGTGGGAGGGAAACACTTTGCTTTTATCAAAGCACAGGTTTGTGTTGTGGCTGCTTAGCATGTGAGCGAAAGCAGAAAAGAGAGCATGGGGCCTAAAGGAACCTACCTTTCAACATTTTACAGATGTAGACTGGGACGCATGTGGCCAAGCAACATTAAAGTGTGGTCAACAGGGGGAAAAAAAGATATTGGTGAGGAAGGACATATAAATGAGGAGAGGTTGCAGTAGTTTGCTTTTGCCTGAGCTTACAAGGAAGGGCAAGATTTTCCCCCTTCTCTTCCCCCTGCTATGTAAATCGAGTGCAAACTGTTTTTTGCACTTTGAACCCAGTTTGCAGCCACTGAAGTAAACTGAAGGCAAAGGGGAAAAGTGAGAGGAGGGGGGAAAGACTGGGCCGTTTTAAAAGCAGATGAGAAAGTGGGATGGCAGAGGATTAATGGGGACAGTTGGAAGTATGAGGGAGCCAGAGCTGTATTCAGTCCCAGGAGGTTCAAACCCCTAACAGCTATAATAACCTTCGAGTAAATAAGCAAGCATTTCTTTCAGCCACCTAGAGATGTTGAAAGATGGAAAGCTCAGGCTTGGGGCTTTTCCGCACTACACTGCTATTATTCCACTTTCAACATCCTCTGGAATCCTGGGGTTTGCAGTTTAGGGAGGGGCCTTTAGAATTCTCAGCCAGAGAGCTCTTTGGCCTCAGTAAACTACAAATCCCCGAATTCCACAGGATGTTGAAAGTGGAATAATAGCACTATAACAGGGAATGGCCCTTGGAAAGGCCCTTTGAAAGGTTCATTTTGGTGGACTACAAATCTCTAAATTCCCCAGCCAGCATGCTCAGTTGACCAAAGGTTCTGGGAGCACCAGACCAAATAAGTAATTTCCCCAAGCTCTGAAATGGAACACAATGCTATTCGATATACGTGCTCCACTAGCAATCCAGCCAGGAGACAGGCTGAAGAGGACTGAAGGAATCTGGAGTCATCTCTGAAAATATCAGACTAGATCAGGGCCTTCTCAGGCCTTCTGTGGTCTTCAGTGGGTCCCATCTCCCTCTAATCCGCTAACCCTCCCTCACCCTCTGGCGGGGAGTCTTGGAGGGAATCCAGAGAATCTGAGGTCCACATTTTTGGTCCGAGGGTGTGTTATACAATCCACATGCTGCACTGGTGTAGAGGAGTTTGGACAAGGGGGACCTGCAAGTGGCTCTGTCTGTCTCTGCCCATCACTATTGCCTTGTAGGTACGCAGTCCTTTGTGTGCAGCAAGGGTGGGCAAAGTGTGATCCTGGGGCCACATACACCTCCTCTCATGTTTATACAGCCCTCAACAGGTCCAGAATCACCTGGCTGACTTTTATCTGACCAAAAAAATAGGGTGAATTCCTCCCAGAAGCCTCCAGGTACAACTATTTGCTCTTTAAAAAGGTTGCAGATGTCAGAGCTTAAAAGTGGTCCTGGACCTGCTTCAGTTGCCCACCCCAGATGTAAAATGTTGTTGCATCTTCCTCCACATTCCATAAAACTCATAATAGGAAGAACAGGGAAAAGTTACCATTTTGGGCTGCAGCTCCCAAGATCTGAAAACAGTGGCTGGAAGAACCCTGTTGTTCAGTCCCAGTAGAGACACTGAATCCATTCCTGAATGGTGAATCAATATGTTGGTAAATCCTGTTGATTCAATGGGTCTTCTCTACCTAATTTAACAATAAGATTTAGGCTAGTGCCCCAAGCATCTTGGAAAAAAACTGGGATGCAAATGCACTGGTGTTTGGTGGCTCCTATGTCAGTGGGGTAATGAATCCACTCCAGGTTTTAATCTGAAATTTTAGGAATGTCTCTAAGGTGCTAAACCTATTCAGGGGAAGGGTTAAGTACCCTGGACAGCTTCTTTAAGATCCGAACCAAAATCCTGAGTTTATTCACTTCTTCGTCAATATAGCATCCCTCAGCTGCCACTGCACAAATAGGACAAATGTTTGGCATTCTGTTTGCAGTTATGAATTCATAACGTAGAGTTACAGATCTGTAACTGCTCTGTATTCACTAACACTACCTACTCACAATTTTGGCACTATTGACATGACTGTAAAAACTCCCTGCACATTCTTTGGCGGTTAGCAGACATATCAAGTGAAGGAGGTCTGTTCAGCTGGGGCAAGTGAGGCATAAAGAGGAGGGTGTTTCCAGCCACAGCAAAGGACGCCGTGACAAAGAACTGCAACATGGATTCCTCTTCTGACTGCCCAAACCAGCAGTGGAACAGACCGCCTTTCCTTGATGAGGCTGCTGGCTATTAAGCTGGGTTTGAGCAAGGATCAAGCCAGGAAATATTACTTACTTAGGCATTTGTAACTAAGTGATATAGGCTATTGGTGGGGGGTTTTTTTGTTAAGTCACAGCAGACGTTTTAATATTTGGACTGACAGAGAGGCATGATGGAATCAGCTTGTGTTCCCAGGCACCATGGAAGTGGGGCCCTCAAACCCATAATTCCATTAGGGGTCCCATAAAAGACTTTAGAGGGCAGAGGCACCAGGTAACACTCAGTTCAGGGATGGGTCTGTGTCTCCCTCAAATGTCGGAGAACCACACAGTGGCTGTATTCCCAAGGCGCTTTTCAGTCACCATCTCCATTGCCGACTCCTGCTTTGGGTCAGGAGTCCAGTCCACTCCAAATGCTTGGGTTATTTGGTTATCAAGATACTGGACCTGTGCCTCATGCCAGACCAACCTATGCAGCTGTAACTAATAAGAGTTGTGGTCATTACCTGCCAAACCTGTGTTGTTGTCTGTCAACTGCAGTTTCCAGCTGCTGCTACCAGTCTTTTCCATCTTCAATCAATGCACAAAAGAGCCGAGGTCTTGCAAAATTGTCAGATGAGCTGAGCAGGCTGGTTTCCCTTCCTAGGCCCTTTACTATAGGTTTGTATATGAGGGTGGGGGACAGGTCCACAAGTAAATCCCTTATATTTCTGAGTTGTATAAGGATGGCCACAAATAATAAAGCAAACTGTAGATAAACAAAAGGGATTTTAAATATATATATATATATATATATTCTGCATATCTGAAGCTCTGAAAGGCTATCTCTGCCAGTCAGGTGATTAAAGGAACTCTCCTCCTCAGCTTGCAAAATCAGTCTTTCTGAAGAATATCACTGTGTACAGGTGGCAAGATCCCACCTCTGATGCTTAATTTCCTGTTCTAAATTGCTCAGATGCCGCCATGTGGTTGATGAGCATGATATGCAGAAATAAAGCATCAGGCAAGAGGCAGAAAAGATGTAGACTTTCTTTTTTGAAAAATCTTATTTTTTACATCTATTTGTTCCTTTTTTTTCTTTAAAAGAGCCACAAGAAGTACTGATATTATTCCAGGTGAATTGGCTTCTGGGGAAAACAGCAAACCTTTATATACAGTAATGTAAACTAAGGGCCTTTCTGCGCTACACTCCTATAGTGCTATTATTCCACTTTCCACCTCCTATAGAATCCTGGGCTTTGAAATTTAGTTTAGAATTCTCAGCCAGAGAGCTCTTTGGCCTCAGGAAACTCCAAACCCCAGAATTCCACAGGATGTTGAAACTGGGATAATAGCATTATAACACTGTAGTGTGGAAAGGCCCTAACCACATTTGCTTGGTAGTACAGTTGGTCCTCCACGTTTGCAGGTTTGACTTTCATGGATTTGATTATTTGCAATTTCCTTCAAACCCTCCTCCTCACCACCACAGGCACTTCTTTTCTGGTGGTGTTACCCTGACCTACCCTGACTAGGTGAAAAATGGATAGGGTTATAGTAAAGGGAATGTAGAGGCGGTGATACTGCATCTATCCTGAAGTCTTCAGTCCAGGAAGTGGTGAGAAGAACAGCTCAGCGAAGAGACAGCTGAGGGGATCACTCAACTAACAGAGTGCTAGTCTGCTAGCGTGGTGGGGGGTTCTCCAAAGAGACCCTCAAAAACTGGGGCAACTTATAGGGCAGAACGTACCTCGAGGGCAGGCCCTCTCCCCGGAAGAACAATGGCCAAAACAAAGGGAGGAATGCCATACAATGGCAAGTGGGTTGCAGTATTGTTTCAAGTAGGGTTGCAGTATTGGTTTATGTAGATGGATTTTGCCTTATAGGATTTTTCTAGAGTCAGAATTGTTCAACCTGGGAAAAACACACTAATCCCCTCAAGTTGGCTACTCTTGGCTGAGAACCCTTGGTTTATGGGGATGTGTATAGCCTGAGGTCTCCTTGGGCTAGGTGACTGCGGATTTTTCTGGTCTTAACCTGTTTTTGGCCATTCAACCTCTTTGCCTACATGTCCACCTGGGCAACCTCTCTGGCACGGCAGGCATATCTGATATCAAATTTATAGTCCCCGGGATAGGGTATGCCAGTGGGGTAACAGTGGAACCCTTCCTCTTGGCAGCTCCAATCAGGCTATTATCTTGGCCCTTTAAAAACCCTCTCCTAGTCCTCCTCCTCCTCCACCAGCCACAACCTGCCCAGCTAAGGATGGCTCACAGCCCAATTTCTCAGCACCACAAACCCTCTCCCGATACTCCCCTCGACCCAAGGAAGGAGGTGGGCGAGAGAGAGGAAGTATACGGCCATCGTGTCAACCCACCCCTTCCTTCTCTTTTCCCTGACCTGGTTTGGACCCCGGGTGTCTATTCTCCTCACCGTGCCTCAGCCCTTTTCCCACAAATATACACATACACATTTTGGTATTTGTGATTTTTCTACTTTTGCACGGGTCCTGCTTCCCTAACCCTAGTGAATATGGAGGGCTGACTGCATGTCCTGCTGTGTTTCACAGGATTTACTCCTTCGCAATGAAGTGGCTCAGTCAGAGTCAAAATGGAGACTGTAATCGAAAATCAGAAGAAGACTGGAACTTTTTAGAAGGACAGTTATAGAGGAACTAGATAAGGTTCAAAGGTTCAAAGATATCCGACTAAATACAAAAGTCAGAATCATCTCAAGATGGAAAGAATGTTCTCTATTATTCATTTCCCATGCAGGAAACAGGTTTCATGGCAGTAAGGAAATCTCATCAGGGAGGCTAACAGAGCAGTGAGACTTATGTGCAGTTTCCCAAACATAGAGGATATTTTTTCTGTGAAGACAAACTTGAGCCCCCTTTTTTTGGTTTTCTGCAAAACAAACAAGCACATTTTTTAAAACAGAAAATGTGTTTTTCTGTGCTAACAAATTCTCTGAAATACATTGTGATGATCAAATACCTGAAGAATGTTGTTGTATGCCTTCAAGTCATTTCTGACGTATGGCAAATCCAAAGTGAACCCATCAAGGGATTTTCTGGGGCTGAGATTGTGTGACGCACCCAAGGTACTCTCCAGAGGTTTCCATGGCCAAATGAGAAACCAAACCCTGGTATCCAGGATCATAGTCCAGTGCTCAAACCACTATACAATGCTGGCTCTTTACAGGAAGAATACTGCACAAAAATATTAGTTTTCTCCCACAGCAGAGAGAAAATTATAGTAATAATTCCTTCTTACATTCAGCAATCAAGGATTTATGTCATCTTCCTCATCCATGCCATAGTATTTTCAATCTCTATATATTGTTTATGAAAGCTAGACAGTGAAAGAAACTGACAGACAGAGAATCAACTCATTTCAAATGTGGTGCTGGAGGAGAGTTCTGTGAATGGCAAAAATGACCAATAAAGGAGTCCTAGAGGAATTCAAGGCTCAGTTCTCTTTAGAAGCCAAAATGATTGTAGAATCCTAGAGCTGAAAGAGACTACAAAAGCAATTGAGTCCAACCCGCTGCAATGCAGGAAGATACTCCTGATATATGGCCATCGAGCTTCTATTTAAAAATCTCCAAAGAAGGAGACTCCACCACACTCCTAGGAAGGGCATTCCACTGTTGAACTCCTCTTATGATCAGGCAGTTCTTCCCAATGTTTGCGTTGAATCCCTATTTCTGTCATTTGAAGCCATTGCTCCATGTCCTAGTCTCTGGAGCAGCAGAAAACAAGCTTGCCCCATCTTCCATGTGACATCTTTTCAGATATTTAAACATGGCTATCATGTCACTGCTTAACCTTCACTTCTCCAGGCTAAACCTAGCCAACTCCCTAAGCTGCTCCTCATAGGCCATGGTTTTCAGGCTTTTTACCATTTTGGTCACCCTCCTCTGGACATGTTCTGTCCTTTTCTAGCTGCCACATCACACTGTTGACTCATGTTCAGCTTGTGCTCTATTAAGACTCCTAGACCTCTTTCACACGTACTGTGCCAGGTGTCACCTATCCTATATTTGTGTATTTCATTTTTTTCTACCTAAGTATAGTATTTTACACTCCCTCTTTAAATTCATTGTATTAGTTTTGGCCCAGCTCTATAATGCATTAAGATCATTTTGATTTCTGATCCTGTCCCCTGGGCTACTAGCCACCCCTCCTAATTTGTTGTCATCAACAAATTTGATAAGCATTCCATCATCTAAGACATTTAGAAAGATGCTGAATAGCAATGAGCCCAGGATTTCCAAAATGGACCAAGAATTCTTTCTGCTTTCTAGTCACTAAAGAAAACAAGTTACACTGCACTTATCCCTGTATCTCTAATGGCCAAAAATTGCTACATGTCAGGAGACAGATATGAGAAGTGCCTCACTAGCTTAGACCAAGGTGAATAATCCCGCATTCTCTTTCCTGCAGGTGTCAGAACATGTAGGTGATGGCTTCCTGCTTCTAGTTATTCCTTACCTGTTGCTTCACTGCAGGTTTGGCGTCTCCTTTTCAATTAAACAATTTTTGTGCCTGCATGGCTACCAAATTGCAAGGGTGTTTGGTATGTGTTAATTTTCCCTTCTTTCTTTCCCATCCCTTGTTTCTGTGCATTGCTGTAGAAAGGAAAGGAGGCCCATGGCTTTTTGGACATCAGCTATACCCCAGACAATGTTGGTGCAATGATTTCAGGGCCCTGATCCACTCAATTCCCAGGCCAACTTAGGCCATTTCCGCACATGTCTGTTAGAGCGCGATGATCCCACTTTCAACCTCCTATGGAATCCTAGGGTTTGCAGTTTCGGCAGGGGCCGCCTGGCCCCTCCCGAAACTGCACACCCCAGGATTCCATAGGAGATTGAAAGTGGGATCATCGCACTATAACAGTCTCATGCGGAAATGGCCTTAGTCTTGAGGGTTTGTTGTTACCCCAAAATGTGGGTGACTGAGGGGTGCACCTGTGATGCCAGTACCTCTACGTGACAATGGGAAATTAATTGGCTCAAATTAGGAGGCCTGCAAGAGGGGGCTAACCTAATGAGATCTTCCACCAATGTTTATGGGGTCTTGCAGGAAAGAACCAGCCAGGGGTTCCAAAATGTAGACTAGAATGGGTTTTATTGAAAGTTCAGTCGCACATGCAATATATCCAGACACTCACACAGGAGTTAACCAAAGGATAAAGGGAGTGTTTGTTGATAGAGGAGTTTTTAGGGAATGGGCAATAATTACCGATCCAGAGAGTGATGAAGAAAGCAGCAATGTGGCTTAGACTTGTGCCTAAGGACAGTACTTGGTTGGAAATTGGAGTGATAGCATGGCAACCAGCAAGTGAAGCACTACATTGAACTGCTCAAAACAGAGGATTATATACCCAAAATATGCCTGAGAGGCATGGGTGTGAATGGCTCTCCCAACTGAGTAGACAATGGAAGTTGCTACATGGACAGTGGGGTCTGGACAGAGTTAATGGTCTTAGTGTCAGGTGACAAAGAGTTAATGCCTGTCATAACAGCCTTGTACTTGTGGAAAAGTACGGGAACAATGTAGGGAAATGTCCAGGTGTGAGAAGACAGGATTGAAACAATCAGTGTTTTGGTGGCAACTTCCTTTGACCATTGCATGCCCAGAGATAATTCCAGCTTCAATTTAAGCCTATTATCTCCAGAGTTACTTGGTAATCTGCCTGACAATGACTTTGGCTATGCCTAGAGGGGCTTTGGCTGACCTTCTTTGCAATGACATGTGTTCAGTCAGTAATTTTCCTCTGCCCAGCTTGACCTTTCAGTTACCTCAGGTTCCTTTTTTTATCAATGCCAATTAATGTATTATTCCAAATAATTCATATTTTGCCAACTAACCTATATCAAAATGGTGTGTGTGTGTGCATGGGGACGTAACATTGTGAAAGTGAAACATAGTCACAGAAGTACCAGAACAAGAGTTTATTTGCAGATGTCATGCATATGATCAAGTGGGGTGCAGCAATAAAACCCATGATAAAGTTAGCTCACATCCCTCAGCTGATCAGAACACTCCTTTGTCACAGCTCCTGTTCACCAGGGTCCCCCCAATGAGCAGAACATTGCCTCCAGTATATTGATTTCTTGGGCTGGAATATGGGCCAGCAAGAGAGGAGATCATTCTATCCCAACTAACAAAGAAACAGTTTGTCAGGGATTCTGTGATGGAAAGAATATTCTCCATTTGTTCAGCATGAGCTGACCTTCGCCAGCTTGCTAAAGGGGATGCAACTACTGAAAGCTGCATCATTATTGGATTGGTTTTTTTTGTTTTTGTTTTTTGCTGCAGGCCTACTTGATTAACTAGCACATGCTCAGCTACTGTGTTATGCATCCCTTAAGCATATAAACCATGTGCGTAAGGCAAATGTGAGAGCTAACTATCACTCCTCACCAATTCTATTCCAAATTCCAAACCCCTACAGTGGTGGCCCAGAAGGTCAGCGTCGGTACGAGGCAGAATTCTTGCTGAAATCTGAAAGATGCTCTGGGAGAGAAACTGGGGCAAGGAGCGTTCTGTGCAAAAAGAGACCCACAGAGCTACAGGCAGGGTGCAGGTGGTAAAAAACCTGAACCTGTTCTGGTCTGTTCCTAGGGAGAAGGACATCTTTGGGACTTTATCTAATATATAAAAGTCAAAATTTGTGTGCTTGTCTGTGTCAGGCGAAGACTTGACCTCATATGTTTGGCAGTGTGAGGAGAAGACCTCATATGATTGGCTACCTGAGAAGATTCTATGAAATCTTGGGGTTTGCAGTTTAGGGAGGGTCCTTTAGAATTCTCAGCTAGACAGCTTTTGGACCTGGCTGGTTGCTATGGAGATGAGGCCTAGCAGCAAGGAGGAGGGCAGTATATTCCCTCAGGAACCCAACTTTTGTATATTAATAACTCTGAATACAGATTGGATTGGGGAACATGGGGGAAAAGTTACAGGTACTGGATAAGACAGTTTGGGCAATTAGAGACACAGGATCTCAAATCTTTCTAACAAGTATTACCTAGGAGAAAATGAAATCCCAGGCAGTGCCGGGTATATACGCCAGTCAGATCTAAAAGTTACTATCTTTTCAGGCCTCAAAGGCTGGAATGTGTTCATTTATATCCACTACTGTTATCTGCATCATTAGCAAGATGTAATAGTGTCTTAAAATATTTCCATATTAAACATTGGTCTATGAATCACATCTTCTGTCATGGGAAATGTAGGATTGCCAGTATGAAAACTGGCAATTTTTTGTTTTGAAAAATTTTATTAACACACATGTAAAAATGCTCCTATGCACCAGAGTGTGCTGTTACATTCATTTTCTGGCTGGAGAGAAGGGACAGAGGCTGACGGGTACCTTGGCAGCCGCCTTCGTTTGCCAGGTTGAACTGGGGACTGGGTTCCTATTGTTTTAATATCTAGCTTTAATAGTTCTAGCTCACTATGGCACTATCTTTCCCCCCTGGTGGGACTGTGTGCTCATTTGAGGCAAGAGGCTGTGCTCAAGGTAGCAGGACCGCTAGTAGAATCTCCTATATCAGACAGACTTTTGTTGAGGAGCCAGATTAAATGTGTCAACCAGCTCCTGGGCAGCAGCAGTAGTGAGGGATGACACGGGTGGAGGACCTTGCAAAGACAATGTCAGTGGCACTATAGCTAACACTTCTCCATACCATGCAGAGGGAGGCATGGTAAATCCTTTTTGAATGTCTTCTACCATGAAAACCCTACGATGAGACAATCCAAAATGAAACAAGAGATAGCGTCAGAGGACTAAATGCTCAGGTCAGAAGGCACTCAGTGAGCTACTAGGAAATTGCAGAGGACAATTACGGGTATCGCTTTGGCTAACGATGCCACTGGACTCAAGTTCAAATGTTGATGATGAAGATATGGAAATAGTTCAAGATTTTCCAACCTTGTGGATTGCTGAAAAGACAAGTGAATGGATACTGTGGATTGCTGAAAAGACAAGTGAATGGGTCCTAGAGCAAATAAAGCCTCAACTCTCCCTAGAAGCCAAGGTGGCTAAACTGAGACTGTGTAATTTGAGCATATTGTGAGAAGACATGACTCACTAGAAAAGATAATAATTCTTGATAAGGTAGAAAGTCGTAGGAAAAGAGGAAGACTGCATTACAGATGGATAGACTCATTCAAGGAAGACAGGTCCCTGAATCTGCAAGACCTGAGCAGGGCGGTTGAGGATAGGGTGACTTGGACGTCTCTCATCCATAGGGTCGCCATAGGTCAAAGTCGACTTGATGGCAGTTGACAACAACAAATAGTTCCAAGTTCAGCCATCTGGCATTTTTATTATTCCCTTTTAGGTGACCAATGAAAACCATTTTATTTTCCCGCATTTCCTTTAATTGGGTAAGAGTAATTTCTATCAATTTCAATGAGGATATAGCAAATCAATTTCCTGGTGAATTGGGCCCGAGACAGTAGACGGGGCAGAAATCTGTGTCCTTCCCAGTACGGATTACTGTGAAAAGGTTTAACATGTACCTTTCCCTTAATCCTCTTAGAAGCATACAGAACAACTTGATTAACCTCAGAGAGCAAGTAAAGAGAAATCCCTTCAGGAAATCCAGGATATTTTTTAAAAAAATGATAGATACAAGACTGCAGAGATCTAGAAGGATGAGAATATTCCCAATGGTGGACAAAGTCCTGGCCCCAATGCATTTCAGAATAATGACTCAACTTGCATAACCAACCAAGAATAGCTATTGGACTTACAACTGGCTTGTACTAGGAGGTCTCTGATATCTCCTAATGCAAGCATTTCCTCAGGTTGCTCCATACCATCAGAGTGTTCCAGATACAGCAAACCTCCTCTGAATATATCTTACCCAATAAACCACATAGTAGGTTTGTTGTAGGTATACAATAATATAGAGACAATGTAATGGCATATAGCAACAACAATTGACTCACAAAACTGGAAATACTTTCAGCAGGTGACCTGTGTACCTACTAAATCTTATATCTGCTGATGTTTATGGGCAGCTTCAAGGCCCCTGTCCACCTTTGTTTAGGGCTCCTAAACTTTAAAACGGATTAGAACTGACCTGCTAAGTAAGTAACCGCTCTTAATCCTGTTTCCTCCAAACCAGGGAGGAGCAACACCACCCACAGGCTTATTTGTACCCCATCTCTGCTGATCCATCCCGGCTGCTACTTACGAAGGTGCTTCCTGGGGCCAAGATCAACCACATAACGGAGAGGCTAACCAGGCTGGTCAAGCCCACTGACCATAAGCCCCTCATTTTGGTTCATGTCAGAACCAATGACACTGCGAGGAGCAGCTTTTACCACATTGCAAAGGACTACAAGCTTATGGGGACGAAGCTTAAGGACCTTGGTGCGCAGGTGGTTATTTCGTCTCTCCTCCCTGTTCAAGGATATGGCGCACGTAGGGAAAGGGCAATAGCAGAGGTCAACAACTGGCTCCGCACATGGTGCCGCCGGCAACGGTTTGGGTTTTTGGAACATGGCCTGAATTTCCATGAACGTGGGCTTCTGACAAGGGATGGGCTGCACCTCACGAAACTTGGCAGGAATGTTTTTGCAAACAGTCTCACACGGAGGATTCAGAGGTCTTTAAACTAAGTTCCGCTGGGAAGGAAGACAATATTATTCAAGGCCAAGACTCGGCGAGCGCAGGGGGAAAAGGCCCAAATGATATTGGACAAGTAGTACAAGCGGCCAGTGGCAGGAGGAGTAGAAACTATAGTACAGGACTTGCAGGAAGGGCCCGGGGGCTTAAGTGTCTCTACACTAATGCACAGAGTATGGGAAACAAGCAAGATGAACTTGAACTCCTAGTACAACAAAATAAATACAATTTGATAGGCATCACTGCGACCTGGTGGGATGAGTCTCAGGATTGGAATGTAGGAATAGAGGGGTATAGCCTATTTTGTAAAAATAGACCAAACAAGAAAGGAGGAGGAGTAGCCTTGTTTGTCAAGGATGTTTTCACCTGTGACGAGGTCCGTGACTTAAACCCAGAAAGCCAAGTCGAGAGCATCTGGGTAAGAATTAAGGGAGCGAGAAACAATAGGGATATTCTGGTGAGGGTTTACTACAGACCTCCAACCCAGACTGAGGACTTTGATGATGCCTTCCTCAACCAAATGACTGCACATTCAAAAAGGAGAGATACAGTAATAATAGGAGATTTCAATTACCCGGATATATGTTGGCAGTCAAGCTCTGCCAAGACAGCAAGGTCCAGCAAGTTTCTTGCTTGTCTTGCAGACAATTTCATGCTCCAGAAGGTGGAAGAGGTCACAAAGGGATCAAATATTCTAGATCTGATCCTGACCAACAGGGATGACCTTGTTAATGAGGTAGAAGTGGTTAGATCTTTAGGGGGGAGTGACCATGCCCTATTGGAATTTGGCATTCGGTGGGAAGGAGAAGATAAGTGTAGCCAGACACTCATCTTAGATTTTAAAAAAGCCGACTTCTGTAAACTTAGGGAGCTGCTGGCTGGAATTCAGTGCTCAAGAATAGTGAAAGAGAAAGGAGTTCAGGAGGCATGGGAGTTCCTTAAAAGGGAGATACTGAAGGCACAGTCTAAAACTGAGGAGGAAAAATGGAAGGCATCTGAAGAAACCAGAATGGTTGCCTAAAGAACTCTCAGTTGAGCTAAGTGTTAAGAGAAACATGTACAGGAAATGGAAGAAGGGGGAAACCACCAAAGAAGAATTTAAGCAAGTAGCCAGGAGATGTAGGGAGGAGGTCAGAAAGGCTAAAGCACAGAATGAACTTAGGCTGGCCAGAGACATCAAAAACAATAAAAAGGGCTTTTTTAAATATGTCCACAGCAGAAGGAAAAAGAAGGAGGCGATAGGGTCACTACGCAGAGAAGATGGCGAATTACTAACAGGGGGAAGCGAAAAGGCAGAACTACTTAACACCTTCTTTGCCCCAGTTTTTTCCCAGAAGGATACAAGCACTCAACCTGGCGGTTGGGGAGCAGGGGAGGAAGCAGGGGAAATGCAGCACATAATAGGTGGAGAGGTGGTACAAGAATACCTGGCCACACTGGATGAATTCAAGTCTCCAGGGCCAGATGAATTGCATCCTAGGATATTAAAAGAAGTGGCAGAGGTCATTTCTGAACCAATTGCTATAATCTTTGAGAAATCTTGGAGGACAGGAGAAGTTCCAGCAGACTGGAAGAGGGCAAATGTTGCCCCCATCTTCAAGAAGGGAAAAAAAGAGGACCCAAATAATTATCGCCCAGTCAGCCTGACATCAGTACCTGGAAAGATTCTGGAGCAGATCATTAAGTAGTCAGTTTCTAATCACTTAGAAAGCAACGCGGTCATCACGAAAAGTCAACATGGATTTCTCAAAAATAAGTCATGCCAGACTAATCTGATCTCTTTTTATGATAGAGTTACTAGCTTGATAGACGAAGGGAATGCTGTGGATGTAGCATTTCTCGATTTCAGTAAGGCCTTTGACGAAGTTCCACATGACATTCTTGCAAAGAAGCTAGTAAAATGCGGGCTGGACAGGGCTACTGTTAGTTGGATTTGTAATTGGTTGACCGACCGAACCCAAAGGGTGCTCACCAATGGCGGCTTTTCATCCTGGAGAGAAGTGACTAGCGGGGTGCCACAGGGGTTCTGTCCTGGGCCCAGTGCTGTTCAATATCTTCATCAATGACTTGGATGAAGGAATAGAGGGCATGCTCATCAAATTTGCAGATGACACCAAATTGGGAGGGGTTGCTAATACGCCAGAGGACAGGATCAAAATTCAAAATGACCTGGTCAGATTGGAGAGCTGGGCCAAAGCTAACAAAATGAAATTCAACAGAGAGAAGTGTAAGGTACCTACACTTAGGTAGAAAAAATGGAATACAGAAATATAGGATGGGGGACACGTGGCTGGATGGCAGTACGTGTGAAAGGGATCTAGGAGTCTTAATAGACCACAAGCTGAACATGAGTCAGCAATGTGATGTGGCAGCCAAGAAAGCCAATGCAATTCTCAGCTGCATCAATAGGAGTATGGTGTCCAGATCGAGGGAGGTACTGGTACGACTCTACTCTGCTTTGGTTAGACCTCATGTTGAATACTGTGTCCAGTTCTGGGCACCCCAATTCAAGAAGGACATGGTCAAGCTGGAGCAGGTCCAGAGGAGGGCGACCAAAATGGTGAAGGGCCTGGAAGCCAAGCCCTATGAGGATAGACTTAGAGAGCTGGGTATGTTTAGTCTGCAGAAGAGAAGGTTAAGAGGGGACAGGATAGCCATGTTTAAATATTTGAAGGGATGCCATGTAGAGGAAGGAGAGGGCTTGTTTTCTGCTGCTCCAGAGACCAGAACAAGGAGCAATGGATTCAAGCCGCAGGAAAGGAGATTCCACCTGAACCTCAGGAAGAACTTCCTGACAGTCAGGGCTGTCCGGCAGTGGAATATGCTGCCTGGGAGTGTGGTGGAGTCTCCTTCTTTGGAGGTTTTTAAGCAGAGGCTGGATGGCCATCTGTCGGGAGTGCTTTGTGGGTGTTCCTGCATGGCAGGGGGTTGGACTGGATGGCCCGTGTGGTCTCTTCCAACTCTACTTTTGTATGATTCTATGATTCTATGATTCATATGCACCTTGTTTATAAGTGGAGCTGTGCTCCCAGAAACCTCCCAGCATTTGTATCTGGAAACAAGGTTCGCGGAGAGCACATACCTTAATTGAAAATTCATACTATAGAATACTTCTACAGTAGCAGCAGTAAGTTCAGCACTGGTAGGAGTTACAGTGTGTGGGTGGAACTTAAATCATGGCTGCTTTAATCCTCATACAGTCAATGAGAAAATGCCCTCCACTCCAAACCTTAAGACAGCAAGTTTTTTTTTCCTGTTCAGCATTGGAGACATTTTGCACAAAATGTGCATTTCAGTCACCTGTGCAGAATTGGAAATTGTAATCAAAGTTGCCCAGCTGTGTGGACTTTGAACAAGAAGTAGCTTGGTTGGGTTGTTTGTGTCTTTCTGATTAATCATCCTGTTCTTTTGTGAATTCTCCTGTGTGTGTTTAGGTAGAAAAAAGGATAAGAGGGTAGTTTTGTGCAAAGACTTTTTTGTCAAATTGCAGGATGTATGTCCAGGAAAAAAAAATACTTTGTTGCCTTGCTCTCCTCATGGTGGCAAGAACTCCCATGGAGATTTGGAGAATCTTCAAAGAGGCTGTATTGCTATATTGAGAGAGCCTGTCTTGGCCAAACTTGTGGGATTGGCGGCTTCTTGTGGATTTGAAAGTGATAAGGCACTCCCTTGATTCTGGCTTAAATCTTACTGTTATTCTCAACTAGAACTGAACCACTGAATCAACTGGATTTATCTATACCAGTGGTTCTTGGCCTTAATCCTCCAGATGTTTTAGACTTCCGTTTCTAGAAGTATGACCAATGCTCACTAATTCTGGAAGCTGAAGTGAAGAACATCTGGAGGACTAAGGTTGAGAACCACTGACCTATATGTTGGCTTACCAGTCGACCATTTGATTCAGTGAGCCTGCTCTAGCTGGGACTTGTTAATAGGATTTTGGCCTTTGGCCTGAATCCTGTTTTATTGAATCCCAGCTAAGGTAGATACATTGACTCTGTTGTTGAATGGTGAGTCAACACATAGGCAGAGCCCATTGTCTCAATGACTTTACTCTGGTAGAGACTAACAATAGGATTTATGCCATGGTCACCCTGATTTCAACCCAGTAGGCTTAACCATCTGAAGCATCAAATTCCATCTTGCATCCTGGTTCCCTCAGTGATGATGGCTGAATCTCATATGTTTTACACATGAGTAAGTCTCCCTATGGAAGTATTTGGACATTTTTGTCCAATGTATAGGGGATGGTTTGGGAAGCAGAGTTGCACATATGAGGTCCTCATGCTTGCTGATGCCCTTGGGCGTGTAGACACACATGTGCATGGACTTTCCATTGTGCCTCAGTTGCACGTTTGGGTGTCCATTTACTCATAAAACTTTGCTCTTCAACATAAGGGCTGAACAGCACTGTCAATGTGAAATTCTGCACACAGTGATTACGCTGTGCAGATCTGATATAGAATCTCAGCTATCTGTTTTGTCAGGTTGGCAGCTATGCTTTCCTGAGACAGGGTGGACTTACCATGAGCAGTATCAAATACCATGAACAAAACCAATTTAATCAACAACACAGCCTTATTCATTTGTTTGGGAGGCATGTTGGATTCCCACAGAAAGAAGAGAGCACATTAGCTCCTTCTGTGCTCCTTCTGTCTCCAACTCTGTCACTCTCCTCACTTGCAGACTTATGAGCCTGTACAGGTACACTTCTGCTATACCTGGAGGTTCTTTTTGTGATTGTGGACCTTACATTTTTACGATTACCAGAGGCATGGCGAATTTCCGGGCTTAGCAAAATGTCTTCTGAGATTTCAGATCCATCACTTTCAATGTAAGATGGAATGGTGTAGTGTAGGTGCAACATGCTTTGCTTGTAAATACATGTTTCCTGAACAAATCAACAGGGGTGATGACATCAGATGTGGACAACTGTGTGTGTGTGTGTGTGTGTGTGTGTGTGTGTGTGTGGGGTAACCACACTGGCCTCCCAGGAGACCATCTTGCCAAGATCCTATCCAGGGGCTGTGTTATGCAAATTTACACCAGTGTAGCTGTGATGGAGTTACATTATGATGGAGTTATAGTGGTTTGCAGTGTTGCACAATGGATTGTGCAAAGTGCAGCAATGCCTTATGTCTGTATGCTCTGGAATGGTCATCTCACCTGTCCGACCCTGACTGGGATGTCATCCTTGGGCAACATTCCAGAAATCGTAACTGCATGTGGAATGGGACTTACGCTGGCATAAGTCACCAACAGCTGACCTTGGATGTTTCCTGACAGCATCAACCTGGCCACTGCTAAGAGTGCATACTGGGCCAATCTTATTAGGCAATGACTCCTTCTCCTCCCCTCTCCTCATCCTCCCTTTCATTGGAATCCTGTTGGGGCATTGTGTGCTCCTAGTGGAGTTATGTGTATGGGAAATAGAATTTCAAGCATGTTCAACTTCTGTATCAAGTAGAAGGCTGCTGCTTCAGAGACAGAGGTCCTTTCCGCACCACCCTCCCAACCTGCCATGGGGAAGGGAAAAGGATGGGACCACAACAACACTTCTGCATGACTTTGTCATGGCTCTGTTCTTCTCCCATCTCCAGGCGGTGCAATCATGGATTAAATTATTGACAGGTTTTCCCCATCAATGACCCACAATTGTACCAGTATTGTGGACTTATCTGTTCTGCAGAAGTCCAGGAAGGGCAATGGCTATGCTTCCTGCCCCAGCACAGTCTGGGAAGGAACCTGGATGTGTTGTGGAAGGAAGAGGCATAGTCATTGCTCTTCCTTCAGTATGGAGCCAGCTGGTGCAGAGAGGACTGCTCCCATGGCACTTCCCTCCTGGCAGAGCTGATGGCAGGATCCCCACTGGAGGACTCTGTGAAAAGTTAGGGTGTGGAAAGGGCCAGAGCTGGGAAAAGGACCCATGCACAACAGGACACCAATGAGGGGGTTCTGGTGATGACGGAGTACTCCTGGTGCACATCAGTTATGCATCTTTGCAATTCAGGAACTGGGTTTCTTAGGACCTCTGCTACTTAGGTAAGTGCACACAAATTTACATAGAGTGAAAGGACATAAGGATTCCGGCTGTAATGGATAATCCACCTTTTCCCTAAGATGGAACTCAAGGGGGCTTACACATTAAAAAGGTTATAATTAAATGCATTCCAAAAATCAGCATAAAAACCTAACTGAATGATTGACCATGTTAAACAAGATTTTTAACAGTACAATTTAAAAATATACACCACTCACAACCCTTGTGTTAAAAGCCTTCAATTCCAAAAGTCTGTCTAATAAAAAAAATACCTTCAGCTGCTGATGCAAGCACAGCAAAGAGGGGTTCGTGCTAGCCTCCCTGGGGGAGAGTTCCCAAGTCTTGGGGCCACCACCTACAAGACCTTCTCTTGCGGTCCCATCAACCATTCCTGCGAAGGCAATGAGACTAAAGGAAAGGTCTCTTCTGTGGATCTCAGGGTCCGGGCAAGTTCAGTTGGGGAGATAACGGTCTGCCAGGTAACCTGAGCCTAAGCCGTATAGGACTTTATCGGTCATAACCGGCACTTTTGTTCTGATTCAGCCTGACTCTCCTGCTATTCCCAACTTCTGTTTCCACTTGTCAAGTACTGGCTGAATGGTAACCCTAGAGGCAGATCAGTGTGAGAACAGACAGCACTAACGCTGAAAGTCTGAGAGGCAGACGGCCTGTGTTCGCTAATTCGGCGCACACCCTGACAACCATAGCAACAAGTCACTCTCTCCCTCTCTCTCTTTCTCCCTCCGTTTCTCTTTTAAGAAATGAGAACTGACATTATTTTGATTCTACATGTTGTGTTGACCTCCTATTTTTCTCTAGTTCGTGCCCGCAAATATCTTTCCAAGGCTGGTATGGAGTTGTCGGGGGGAGGACGGCTGGAGAGATGGGGGATTGGGGGGAAAAAAAAGGGAGGTTCCCTGTTGCAGAAAGTTCTTTGCCTTCCTCCGGTTGCTAAGCAATCAGTGTGCTCTCCGAAGCCACTGAGACAGACCCTTGGCTTGCTGCGTTTCACTATTTCATTTGCAATTTAAATTCCCTGCCAGGCAGAAGCAACCAAGCTGTTCACTTCAGATTGCAAAAGGGGTGGGGGGGTGGAAAGGCAAGGAAGGAAAAAAAAGTTATATTAAAAAATACAGGGAATATCCAGTGCCTCAAGCTCTTTGTAAATTTTCCTTTGATAGTTACGATGAGGTGAGATGGGATAAGAGAAGGAGGGAAGGAAGGGGAGAGAAAGAGAGGAAACGGTGAAAGACAGTGCTGAATTGACATGGGATCCGGCTCTTCCCTTAGTTGCAGTGGAGCAATTGTATCTGGGGCAGATTTGGGGGATAGGGGGGTGAAATGCCACTTGAAAGAGAGAGCTGGGGAGATGGTTGGGGTCTCCTCCCATCCAGGGTTGGCTGGCAGCTTCCACGTCAGTTCGGTGATGAATCTGCTCCAAGATTTAATCCAAACTTTAAAAAAAGCTACCCCAAACGCTGAACCCTGTTGCTCAAAGCCTAAACCCTATTGTTAGACTAGAGAAGACACATGGAATCAATTGGATGTACATATGTGTTGGCTCCCCATTGGACAATGGATTCCAGGGATCAGCTCTAGAAATTGACAGGATTCTAGCCAAGGTCAGCATCTTGTGGAGCTAGGCCATTTCCACCTCACATTGTTATAGTACTATCATTCTACTTCCTACGGAATCCTGGGGTTTGCAGTTTAGGGAGGGTCACGGAGGATTCTCATCCAGAGAGCTCTTTGGCCTCAGTGAACCCCAGAATTCCACAGGATGTTGAAAGTGGAATAATAGCGCTATAATGGAAATGGTTCTAGTGCGGATCCGCCACTCCATCACATGGGAGTGACAAACCTGTCTCTGATCCCGTTTCCTGCTCATCCACTGAAGCTGACTCAGAGGCACCACTGGATGAAGGAGCGGGTCTGCAGCCCTGAGAGTCTCAAGCAAAGTCTAAACATATTTTTTTTAAAAAAATTACAGAATATATTGCCCCTTGATATTACTGCCTCCTATAGGTTTTTTTACTCCATCTTTCTCCTTTCCACACAATAGCAGTGTTGCCTTATTTTTTAAAACACCTTCTTCATTTGCTTTGACTTTTAGAAGTAGCTGGGTGCAATTTGGGGTCACATCCAGCATCTTCACTTCTCCAGATGGCCTCTAAGGGGCGAAGTGGACCCAGAAGCCCACTGGGAGAATCACAGGGGCTGGGCGCCACTGAAGGTTTCATTTGTAGGGCACCCAAAGGTAAAAGAGAGAAGAGGGAAGGTAGCAGGAAGTTGACTGGGTAAGAGAAAGAGAAACAGAGCAGGAAGGGAAGGGAAGGGTATTTGATCTCATTCACTTTTGCTTTTGGATTATTATAGTTCTGTGCCAAAGGGGTTGTCTTTCCACTTGGCCACTTTCCTTACCAGCCCGTCTGCCAAATGTGACACTAAGCCTTTTGGATTTTCCATAATTATTCAGGCTGGAATCCACATAGGGCTTTATGTTAACATTACTATTTTTCCTGATGTTGTGTAAGGAAGCACCCAGTACCTTCTGACACAATTCTTTTGGTAGGCAGTGCAATGGTTTCTGGATGGTGTCGAGTTGCAGCCCTGCTCCCCCACTGATTGGCTATGGGAGTAATGTGAGGAAAGGTTGGACATGACCTTTGGTCCAATAAAATACACATGATGTACATTGTGGATTGCACCTGGGGATGACAGTGAATGAGGTAATCCCATGTGACTCTAGCTGAGTCATTGTCATATGTAACCAGGGCAGAGGGTTGCATCAGACATGGGAAATGCAAAGTTGGCTGGATGTTGCATTGTATATAAGGAGCTGAGTTCTAGCCAACTGTCCTCTCGATTGCCTGATAGTGTTGGCCGGAGGCTATGCCCAGAAGAGGCTATGCCAGCTGCGTGCTGAAGGAATGCTGAGCTTCTGTTTGGAGGATCTGCGAATCCTGTAAATATGTACTTATTGTAACAGAAGATTAAATGCCTCCAAGTTGGAAGATAACATTGCGTGGGTGAGTTTTTGTGGCTTCAGAGCATTGCTGCTAGTTTAAACTCTGCTGCGCATGCTTTTGAAGCTGTGTCAACATACTCTGCTATATGTTGTTTTTTGATACACTTGACTGTGGTACAGCTTTTTGGCCAGAGCTCAGTGGCAGGAGGGAAGTGCTATCGCGGTTTTGCGTAGCTCCCATCATCCACCAGCCCTCCACAAGTAAACTGGAAAAACTCCATCATACTGTACCTGGCTGGCTGCCTTCCCCCTTCTGGATCTCCATATAAACATGCTAGTGGAGCCCTATGTTTTGCCAGTTTCAAACAGGATCTCAGGTTTAAAATTCATTTGGGTTCTTTACAAAGGTCATTTCCACATGATGTTGCTGTCCTGCGACTGGGATACGTTGCTGCTCATCCACAAGTTGTGCTTTTGCATGACATCATTGCAGTCCCGCTGCCAACGTGTCACCACCTGTTGTGATCGCGGGATATTCCATTACCAGAAAGAAATCCAGTAATGGCCTGCTATTACGCAGCCACGAGGAACAGGCAAAAGTGTGATCTAGGTACTTCCTTCCCCAGTGCAACATGTGAAAGAGGCCGACCGCACTAAGGAAGGAAGGCGCATGTCACCTGTGCTCCCATCCGCTGGCAGCTGGGTGAGTGCAGAGGGGAACATTGGGGACATGCTCCCATTCTGGCAAAGACGCTGCCAGGATGACGCTGGGACAATGACAGAAAAAGATAAGGTGCAGAAATGGCCTCAGAGATTGGCTAATGGGGGGATTACAATGGTGTAGGGATGGGGAGCGATGGGGTTGTGAGCACCCAGTGGCAATTTTTGGTGGGCACCCCGGCTCCTTGCTTACTGTCCCTCACGCACTGTAGCCCGGCCCCGTCCATTGTAGCCTCGCCCCCATGCACTGTAACCCTGCCCCCACATCCTGTAGCCCCGCCCTGTCTGCCATAGCCCCGCCTCCACACCGTAGCCATGCCCCCACATGCCATAGCCACGCCACGCCCCTCCTCCATGTACTCCAAGCTACACCACTGAGGAGTTACCAGGTGGTTTTTTCCCCCCTGGTATTTCTTCTGCAAAAGTGAAATGGTGGGTCAAGGATGGTCAAAGTGTTTGTATGGCTTTGGGGAGCCACATAAATAGACTGTCCAGATTACAAGGAGAGATGCTACTCATCTGTTCTGATTTGGTGAGACCCTCAGCTTGAAGTCAAGGTCCAGTTCTAGGCAAAGAAGTGTCAAGAGAACCCATGGGTTCTGTGTGGCCCCAAACACCTTTCAGTTGCCCTTGGAGCCTCTTAGAACATCTTATGGAAACTTGCTGTTGTTGCCTTCACAGAGTGATCCAATGAACACAGAGTGACCCAATCATAGAGTTTTCTTGGCAAGATTTATTGCCATTACTATCTTCTAAGGCTGAGAGAACACGTCTTGTCCAAAATCACAGAGTAGGTTTCTGGAGCTGACTTGGAATTCAAACCTAGGAACAGGAAGAATATACAAAAATGTCCCAAAAATGAACAAAAAAGGCGTTTTTTGAGAACTGAGAAAGTACGACCAAAAGAATCCTGGACAGCGAAGAATCTCTGCAGTTTAGAACTTACTCCGTGCAAAATTCTCACATGGTTGTTTTGTGCAGAAATCAGTGTTTTCTGCACAGGAAACAGCCATTTCTGGGTGGAAAAATAATATTTCAATGCAGAAATATTAATTCCTGCTGAGAAAATGCTGTTTTCTATGCAAATCAACCATATACAAATTTTGCGTGAAATAAATCCCCAATTAACAGCATTTTCTGCGCAGGAATTGATATTTTTGCATTGAATTATTGTTTTCCACTCAGAAATGGCTGTTTCATAGGATCATAGAATCATAGAATCATAGAAATGTAGAGTTGGAAGAGACCACACGGGCCATCCAGTCCAACCCCCTGCCATGCAGGAACACCCACAACGCACTCCCGACAGATGGCCATCCAGCCTCTGCTTAAAAACCTCCAAGGAAGGAGACTCCACCACACTCCGAGGCAGCCGATTCCACTGCCGGACAGCCCTGACTGTCAGGAAGTTCTTCCCGAGGTTCAGGTGGAATCTCCTTTCCTGCAGCTTGAATCCATTGCTCCTTGTCCTGGTCTCTGGAGCAGCAGAAAACAAGCCCACTCCCTCCTCTACCTGGCATCCCTTCATATATTTAAACATGGCTAACATGTCCCCTCTTAACCTTCTCTTCTGCAGACTGAACATGCCCAGCTCTCTAAGTCTATCCTCATAGGGCTTGGCTTCCAGGCCCCTCACCATTTTGGTCGCCCTCCTCTGGACCTGCTCCAGCTTGACCATGTCCTTCTTGAACTGGGGTGCCCAGAACTGGACACAGGATTCAAGATGAGGTCTAACCGAAGCAGAGTAGAGTGGTACCAGTACCTCCCTCGATCTAGACACCATGCTCCTATTGATGCAGCCGAGAATTGAATCCATTCCTGTGCAGTAATGCTGATTTCTGTGGAAAACAACCACATGGGATTTTTTTCCCCTAGAATAAGTCCCAAATTGCGAATAGCCTTTGAAAACTGTGCAGTTGTTGAAGACTTTCTCACAGCATGAGGAAAACTGCTGAAACTACTCATTGCTACTATCAAGAAGAAACTAAGCCCATTTCCTCACTGTTATAGTGCTATTATTCCACTTCCAACCTCCTTTGGAATTCTGTGATTTGCAGTTTGGGGAGGGGGCTTTAGAATTCTCAGCCAGAGAGCTCTTTAGCCTCAGGAAACTACAAACCCCAGAAATCCACAGGATGTTGAAAATGGAATAATAGCATTGTAGCAGTGTAGTGCGGAAATGGCCTAAGGGAAGAATTACATCCTTAGGTGGACCCTTTCCTCTTGATGTTCTAGCCCAACAATCAAACCACTACACTACTTTGGCTCTCTCCTATGGACTCAACTCCCCTTTAATTTTTCTTTTTTTCCGGTTGGCTGTGGCTCCCAAATCAATAAGAAGCCCCCAGAACTGCCACAAACAATCATGTCAATTCTGGCTTCACGTTTGGACCTGGGTGTGGCCCAACAGGTGTGTGGAAGGATTTAAATTCGTGGCAACAAAGAGGGTAAGAAGTTGGGGCAACAAGTGAGCCCTCTGGAGACATTCTTTGTTGAAAGGCCTGGGTCTATTTAGTGTTGAGAAGAGATGATTATATTGCTGGTAAAATATCTAAAGTCAATAATATTCGAAGAGTTGCCACATAGAAGCTGGTACAATATTTTTTTTCTCTAGAGGCTAGGTCCCCTACCTTTGTGGTGCATTTAAACTGTGAAGAAATGGGTTTAGATGGAATTCTAGGGAGAATGTCACGGATGGAAAACAATGGACCTTTCTGCACTACACTTTTATAGTGCTATTATTCCACTTTCGACATCCTTATGCCTTATGAGGAGTGCAGTTTGGGGGGGGGGCATTTAGAAATCTCAGCCAGAGAGCTCTTTGGCCTCAGTTAACTACAAATCCCAGAATTCCACAGGATGCTGAAAAGGGAATAATGACACTATAACAGTGTAGTGCAGAAAGGCCCAATATCTTGGATTGTCCTGTTAGATGTTTTTAAGGAAAGGGTGAATGGATCACCTATCAGAGATTCTGTAGGAAGAATTTCCAGCATCGGTAGAGGGCTAGAGTAGATATCCTTCTGGGTACCACAGTTCAAGAAGGATATTGACAAGCCGGAACAAGTCCAAAGGAGGGCGGCCAAGATGGGCAAAGGTTTGCAAAGCAAGCACTGTAAGAAATGGCTTTGAGAGGGGGGGTGTTTAGCTGGAAGAGAGAAGACTGATCGGATTTCCGCACGAGGCTGTTGTAGCGCTATGATCCCACTTTCAACATCTTATGGAATCCTGGGGTTTGCAGTTTCGGGAGGGGCCAGGCGGCCCCTCCCGAAACTGCAAACCCCAGGATTCCATAAGATGTTGAAAGTGGGATCATAGCGCTACAACAGCCTCATTCGGAAATGGCCTGAGAGGTGACATGACAGCTGTCCTTCAATATTGGGAAAGATGGCTTGCAGAAGATGGAGTGAGCTTATTTTATGAACATGAACCAATGGAATCAAGTTACAAGAAAAGAGATCCCACTGAAACATTAGGAAAAAAAACCTTCTGAACTATAAGAGCTTTTCACCAGTAAAACAGACTGTCCTGGAAGGTGGTTGTCTTCCCTTCTTTGGAAGTTTTTAAACAGGATGAATGGCCACCTCTCAATTCTTCTTTAGCAGCGTACTCTTGTATAGCTGGGGATAGACTGCCCTTGTGGTCACTTCCAACTCATATGATTCTGGGATTCTATGTCCCTAGGAGGGGCGACCAGAGACAGTAAAGGTTCTGGAAATTAATTCTTATGAGAAGTGGTTGAGGGAGGCAGCCTGGGAAAGAGAAGGCCAAGGTTGGAAAAGAAAAGATTGAGCAGAGGTTGGATGGGCATCTTTCAGGAGGGGTTTAATTGTGTATTCCTGCATGGCAATTGGTTTGACTAGATGGCCTTTGCGGTCTCTTCCAACTGTATGAATCCATGATCTCTCAGATACCTTCCAGCTCTAAGATTTGCTCATTCTCACACCCTTAACTCTCCGTCCTGTATCCATCACCCCTACCTGTTTTGCTTTTTCTCAACAAATATATGCCTAGTTACTTCTCCGGGGTGTTCAACTATTAGAAGGCCAACTTTTGGTGACTGAAGAATTTTAAAAGACTTAGATTTGGATAACACAAGGAAATACATGAATCAGCTGCATCAAAATGCCTGGAACCACAGGCGCACATGCCTTGAGTTTGGATCAAGGGATGCTGACATGATTTTCTGGCACTGAGATAACAGAGCTTGGAAAAGTTCATTTTCTGGAGCGCCACCTCCAAAACTCTCTTGTTCGGCTGTTCCATAGTCCAAAAAAGGTAATATTTCAAAACTAGAAGGCGAAAGATTTGTTTAAAATTCTAGAACTTCAACTGGAGTGTTACCAGGATAATCTTAAACTGGACTTCTGCTTTAATCTGCTCAGATTGGGCATGCCAGCTGAGATATTCTGGAAAACTAGTTTTTCTACATTCTCATATAATATTCTGTTCTGCAGCTGTAGTACTGTAGGTGCAAGATCTATAACCGCACCCACAATTTCTACTTGTCCTTTAGCTGTTGAAAGTTGACGGTTGTATTCTTTGCACTGCCTTAGTCAGCATCCAAAAACCACGCCACAGGCCTCAAGTCCAAATGCCCATCTGGCTTAGCTCGACTGCAGTGATCTGCAATTCTCTTTTGCAGATTTCACAATCACTAGTGCAATCTCAGTGATGAACAGGAGAGGGAGCTCTGCTCTAGTTTAACAGAGCTGCAAAACTGCAGCCTGGTAGGAATTGAACCCTGCAGACTGAAAAGGTTGGAGAATGATGCCCAGACAGCGAATGGAAAAGGCCAAGGGAAGCAGCAGTTGGAGGGGCCCTTCAGCATCCTGGACTCTGAAGACTCCCATTTTCGTATACTGGCTTACCTGGTAGCTGGTAACGAAGCTCTTGGGTAGACTTGAGCTGCCGGTGTTAAGCATTATTTCTTACAATGCATCTCAGGTAATGTTGCTCTGGGGTATTATGGCAAATTAGTGTGGTTTTGTTGTTGGACTAGGACTCTGAGAGACCTGTGTTCGAAACCCTACTCAGTCATGGAAACCCACTAGGTGATCTTAGAAGGCGGCAGTGGTAAACCTCCTTTGAATAAATCTTGCCAAGAAAATCCTGGTATAGGGCTGCCATAAGTTGGAGTTGACTTGAGGTCATATAACAACAAAACTACCCAGTCCATCGTCTCTGAAGGAGCTCCAGAAAATGGTACTGGAGGACTCAGGGCCTTATCAGGGACTGGGACCCTAACAGTTATCCAGGTGCTGTAAAGTGATGTAAGGGAGTCATGGAAGGAAATAGGTATATAGGGGCAGTGGTTACGTGTGGCCTTCTGCTTTCTAGACCAGAGGAGGGTGTCCTGAGGAAGGTGACCAAAATGGTCAAAGGCCTGGATATCCATGCCCCATGAGGAGTAGCTTAGGCAGTTTGGTATGTTTAACCTGGAAAAGAGAAAGTTAAGAGGTAACATGACAGCTATGTTTAAATATTTGATGGGATGTCGTACGGAAGATGGAGCAAGCTTGTTTTGTGCTGCTCCAGAGACTAGGACATGGAGCAGTGCCTTCAAACTATAGGAAAAGAGATTCCGTGTAAACGTTAGGAAGAACTTCCTGACAGTAAGAGCAGTTCAACAGTGGAGTACACTGCCTCAGAATGTGGTAGAGTCTCGTTCTTTGGAGGTTTTTTAAAAGAGAGGCTGAATGTCACATCTGTTGGGAGTGCTTTGATGGTTTATTCCTGCATGGCAGGTCTTTGGTCTGGATGGCCCTTGTGGTCTTTTCCGCCTCTGTGATTCTATTATTCTGTGCGTACATTCTCCTAATGAAGCTGTTGGACCTTTTAGTCTTACATAAAAGGGGAAAGATTTATGGGATCTGAAGAGAACCCAGAGCATATGACCTTTTAGTGTTATGTAGAATGTCTGTTTACAGGTCAAGGTTGTAGAAGTGCAGCTACGCATGCAGTACCATTGTGCCTTACCTGCATTGTGCTTTGTAGCAGATGTGGACTGCACATACAGCAGGGTGTGTAGTTGCATGTTTGTGAATGCAACATCTCAAATCCTTCACAAGGAAGCAGGTGCAACTGCCACATTACTTCAGGGCCAAGATCCTATGCTGTTACAGCTTAATGTAAATATCTACTGGCAGAATTGTGTTCTGCTCCCCTATACTGGATGTCACTGTAGCTCAATGAATGCACATTGGAGATTGATGCACATGACAGGCAAGCAATGCAATGTGCATATATGATGTACATTTTCACATTGACCTCTGAGCATTAAAGCAATACTGAACTCTGCTTCCACTCCACTTGCATGCAATGCCATTTCCGTCATTTTCAAGTGGATATGACTGTTGTGCTTTGTTGCCCCCTCCCAAAAAAACAAAAAACAAAACAACAACAACACCTCACTATGCATGCATAGCACAATTTACACATTCCTAAGACATCAATAAGATCTGGCTCATTAATGTGAAGTTACATTCAATCTCCTCTATGTAGGACCCTGACCAATGCAGAGAATGAAGGGGCTGGTAAAATTACCCTTTTGAATTATGATTTCCCAAATCCCCCTGCCAGCATGACCAATAGCTGTGCTGGCTGAGGTATTCTGGGAGTTGCAGATCAAAAATATTCCAAGTTTGGGGGCCATGGAGGGATAATGGAAACAATTCACCTTATACCTAGCAGCTGAATGACTATGCTTACTCCTTGTTGTGTGAAAGCCCCTTAGAAGAGAAACACAAATTGTTATCAGAAATCTTATTACTTTTGGGAGAACAGGCCCTCTGTTCCTATGTAGCACAGCAGGTAGAAATTCAACAGGTGCCACTTCCCCCCAGCAAAGAAGTCCTGTGACAGTGGAAACATCACCTGCTGGTTTTCTGCCTGTTAAGAAAAAGAAAATGGCACTAATGATCATCTGTGATGGTTACAAAATGACTGCTTCTTGGAACTCAAATGCCTTCAGGGCAGGAGAACCCAGCAACGAGAACTGCAAGTTAATTCAGTGTCCAACTGGCTGCTTTACAGTTGTTTGGGCTGCTAAGCCATATGGACAGCAAACAGAGATGAGAGTAGAGCTAGAAGCAGAAGGCTTGACAGAGGTGGGCCGGAACACCCTGAAATGGTGGGTGTTGGACTCATGCTATTTCTGTTTTTCCTATAGCCCCCAACTCTTAACGTCACTGACTGATTCCTAATTAAATTAAAGCCAAGACAATCTGGCTGGGCAGTTTTGTGTCTGCATGTATTTGCAAGCCATTAAAACTGTAACCAGGGCCCTACACTGAGCTTGCATAGTGTAAGTTTCCACGTGTGGTGTTGCACATTGATCGTGCTCCGCAGCCCATGTGTTGAAAGGTAACATTGTGCAACTGAAGCAAGACACCAAAATGTTCAACACCACATGCAGTCAAATGTGCATGTTTATCCATATGCCATATGCTATATCCATGCGCAGTGTGCACCAGCATGCACAATGGCACCACATGTGAAAATCTGCTTCTGAAACCTTGACCAGAATGTGATTCAGACTAAGGCCATTTCCACACTACACTGTTATAATGCTATTATTCCACTTTCAACCTCCTGTGGAATTCTGGAGTTTGTAGTTTCCTGAGGCCAAAGAGCTCTCTGGCTGAGAATTCCCAAGAACCCTCCCTAAACTGCAAACCCCAGGATTCCATAGGATGTTGAAAGTGGAATAATAGCACTGTAACAGTATAGTGCAAAAAGGCAGTCACGTAAGAATGTGGGGCAGCGGGGGGCGATTTGCCCTGGATGGCAATGTTTTTTGGGGCGTCCTGGTCCATAGCCACGCCCCCGCACACCCTGGCCACGCCCCTCACACCATAGCCCCGCCCTCTCCTCCCTCCACACAATCCAAGCTCTGCCACTGCAAAAATGGCCATAGTCTGAATCACTTCCCACCTCCCTGTCTTTCTCTTTGATAAGAAGGAGAAACAACAGCCCCTCCCAGGCCTAGATACTGCCAGGCATAAGAAGTTTTGGAACTGAATGGAAGGGTAAGAGAATTACTCTTTGCACCCCATGCAAAAAGGGACTTCTGGGTGCGTAAGCTGCACTTGCACGCATGTAAGTCACTAATGGGATGACAGCCACTGATTCCCCATTTGCTTCTGTGCAGCCTTTTTTGGGAAGTATGTATGGGAACTACACCTAGAGAGAGGGAGAGAGAGAGGCAAGCTAACTACGGTCTGGTTTCTGTCCCATTCCTGTATCTCCCCCTAATCTTCTGCTTGCTGCATTTTGCAGCTAATGGACAAGGCAGTTGCTGTGTCTTCTCTCAGCAATCCTTTCTTTCCAAGGAGAACAAATTGTTGTCTAAGGCATAGCAAATGGATTCTCTCCGCTGTAACCGAATTACAAGCTTACCTATATATCCTCTTTTTATCTGGTTCCTGTTCCTTCTCAGACCCACAGGCTTGGAAAGGACCTAGACCAACCCCTTTAGCTGAGACAGAATCCTCCCCGCGTTGGCACATGTCTATACATAACACACCAGTACAAATCAGGCTACATCATCAAAGTCTAACACTGCACAGGAATTAGTTTTGAACCAGAACAGTGTGTCCCTTATCCTCGTTTCTTGAGCTATATACAGACATGGCTGAGCCTATGAATTTGGGTTTTGATGAATTTCTTATTTGCGTGACTACGCCTTCATTTCAGACCATATTCATCTTAGTTTGCCACCAAAGTGTGATAAAACTTGTTCTAAAAATATTTGCATGAAAAATGGTATCTGTTTTAATGCAGCTTCCCAAAAACACTGGTGGGAATTCACTTGAGGACTTAGGTTTTCATAAATCAAGTACAGAGGGCCCTGCGTATCTACTAGGATTTGGTTGTAGGACCCTCTGTGGAAACCAAAATTCATGGATGCTCAAGTCCCGTTATGTACAATGGTGCAATAAAATGGTATTCCTTATATAAAATGGCCAAAGCAAAGTTTGCTTATTGGATTCTTTCTTTTCTTTCCTTTTCTTTTTTTTTGGGGGGGAGGCAGGGGGATATTTTCAAGATGTGATTGGTTGAATCTGTGGATAGAGAAAATGCAGATATGGAGGGCTGACTGTACAGTGGTGTGAGTGTTGAACAATGACTCTGGAGACCAGGGTTTGAATCCCCCTCAGGCATGGAAACCCACTGGGTGGCCTAGAGAAAGTCACACTCTCTCAGCCTCAGAGGGAAGCTGTAGCAAACCTTCCTTTGAACAGATCTTGCCAAGCAAACACTGTGACAGGTTCACCTTAAGGTTGCCATAATTTGTAAACAACTTGAAGGTACACAACAAGTTTATTTACATCTGAGGGAATTAGGATTGAAGTTTCACAATGTCTCTCTTCAGCAGTGCTGTTATGTTACTGTGTAGGGGAGCCAGCGAAGTGACGTTTGCTCCTCGGACCTAATGCACTTTAGCAGAAAAAAATGAAATGCACAGATATAAAGTGGGTGACACCAGGCTTGACCATATTACATGTGAGAGGGATCCAAGAGTCTTAGTAGCCCACAAACTGACCGTGAGTCAGCAATGTGATGCAGCAGCTAAAAATGGCAATGTGATTCTTGGTTGCATCACAGGATTATAGTGTCTAGATCAAGGGAAGTGATGGTACCACTCAATTCTGCTTTGATCAGATCCCACCTGGAATACTGTGTCCAGTTCTGGACATCACAGTTTGGGAAGCATATTGGTAAGCTGGAAGGTGTCCAGAGGAGGAGCAGCTTAGGGTACTGGGTATGGTTAGCCTGCAGAAGAGAAGGTTAAGAAGAACTTCCTGACGGTCAGAGCTGTCCGGCAGTGGAATAGGCTGCCTCGGAGTGTGGTGGAGTCTCCTTCTTTGGAGGTTTTTAAGCAGAGGCTGGATGGCCATCTGTTGGGAATGAATCATAGAATCATAGAGTTGGAAGAGACCCCAGGGGCCATTGAGTCCAACCCCCTGCTATGCAGGAACACCCATCAAAGCATTCCCAACAGATGGCCATCCAGCCTCTGCTTAAAAACCTCCAAAAAAGGAGACTCTACTGCACTCCAAGGTAGGATATTCCACTGCCGGACAGCTCTGACCATCAGGAAGTTCTTCCTGAGATTCAAGTGGAATCTCCTTTCCTGCAGCTTGAATCCATTGCTCCTTGTCCTAGTCTGTGGAGTGGTAGAGAACAAGCCTGCTCCCTCCTCAGTGTGACATCTCTTCATGCTTTGATGTGTGTTCCTGCATAGTAAGGGGTTGGACTCGATGGCCCCTGGGGTCTCTTCCAACTCTGTGATTCTATGATTCTAAGAGGTGACATGATAGCTATGTTCAAATATTTGAAGGGATGTCATATACAGGATGGAGCAAGCCTATTTTCTGCTGCTCCAGAGACTAGGATACAGAGGAATGTGTTCAAACTTCAGGGAAAGGGATTCCACCTAAACATTAGGAAGAACCTCCTAATGGTAAGAGCAGTTTGACAGTGGAATACACGGCCTGAGAGTATGATGAAGTCTCCTTCTTTGGAGGTTTTTAAGCAGAGGCTGGATGGCCATCTGTCAGAAATGCTTTGATGGTGCCTTCCTGCATGCCAGGGATGCTTTTTGGGTGCTTTTTTGAACTGCTAATCCGATTACAGAATCCTAAAAAGCAGTGATTTCAGTGCACGAATAAGTTTCAGTCTGCTTACCAGTTTTGCAGCTCTCAGGTGTCGGAGATTTGTAAACCAATCTAGAGCTGATGCATTTCTTCTACATTCTGTGTTGTGCGTGCAAAAGTTTAGGACGCAGTGGGGTAACACGCTGCTGAAGAGATCTAGGCAGTCTGTTTCTGCTTTCTATGCATGATATTTTTCTGCTCAAGGGAGAATAGCAAATGTTGGATGTTACACGCTGCCACAGTCTGTGCACCAGTGCCGTGGTATATGCTAATGCTCATGTTGTTTTGACCCTGGCAGCATAAAATCCCACACATGCCTCGAATGTCTCGGCAGTTTAAACAATATACAACAGCTAACTAGTCAATTAAATAAACAGCTGCTTACTGCTCTTTCCTTTACAATCTCTACTTATTAGCAGTTTGATACCATTCTGATTGCTACGGCTGCCTCACATTGGAATCCTGGGATTTATCGTTTGGTGAGGTGCAAGAACTTTCTGGCAGGTAATTCCAAATACATCCCCCATCTATAAATGCCAAGGATTCTACACAATGTTGCCATGACAGTTAAAGTGTTTTCCAAGTAATACGCTACGTTTACTATGCTCTGTTTAAATATTTGAAGGGATGTCATATGGAGGATGGAGCAAGCCTGATTTCTGCTGTTCAGCAGACTAGGACATGGAGCAATGGCTTCCAACTTCAGGAAAAGAAATTCCACCTTAACATTAGGAAGAACTTCCTGGTGGTAAGAGCCATTCGACAGTGGGATATGCTGCCTCGGAGTGTGGTGAAGTCTCCTTCTTCGGATGTTTTTCAACAGAGGCTGGATGGCCATTTGCTGGGGGTGTTTTGAGTGTGTGTTCCTTCATGGCAGAGGATTGGACTGGATGGCCCTTGTGGTCTCTTCCAACTCTATGATTCTATGAGAAAGCATGTTGAGAATCACACAGATAAAATCTTAAGAATTTACTGATAAATGTCAACATTCATCCAGTTTCAGGCAAGGTATAAGTGTGAGAAATTATGCTGGATTTACTGGCAACTCTCAACACTCGTCAAAATACAGGGTCATGTATTTACGTGGCAAAGAAGTTAAAAAAACAGAATCACCTAATCCGATAATTGCAATTTGCTCAATTTAGAAACAACAGCAGCCCTCAGAGCTTGAACAACAGAGAGAATCTTTTAGCCTGAGCTGCTTTGAGGATATGATAAATGAGTGTATCCTAAGTAAATAAATGAATCAAGGGAAAGCAAGAGGAATGGTAAAACTGAAGGGGAGGTGACGCCGGCATTAGTCAGTCATTTCAAGGAGAGAGCAAGAAGCTATCAGTCCAGGCAGGGGCTGGCTGAAGCCTCAGCCGTCTAATGCCTCTTGGAATGAATACAGATGCTCTCAGAATTGCCTTCTCGGCCGCCGCAATAAAGAGGCAGAAAGCGGCTTTGCTCACTCTGGAATGGTGACTGACAAATTCAATCTAAAAAGCAACCCCTGAAAGGCACTCTTGGCAAAATATGAAAGGAGGAATTAGAGGTGGAAGGAAAGGTAAAGGCAGGGAGGGTGAAACTCACTCTGTTTGCAAGTATTTTTGCACATGGCACATGGGGCAGTGGTGGTGGGTGGCTTCCATAAGAATGGAATGGTGAATCTGCTCTGCACATGTGCCACGTGCCAATTTGTAACACAAACAACAAACAACTGTGTTGTAATAGTACATTTAAAAAAACTTTTTAAAAGACTTTTTTTTAACTTTTTAAAACTTTCATTTTATATTTTGGAATCTGTCTTTCATCACTTGGCAGGAGAAAGGTGGAACATAGGTGGAAATAAATGCATACATACATACATACATACATACTTTGGTACTTTTAATACACTTTGGATCCTTTTTTATTTTATTTTTTAAAAAAGTTTGTACGCTTTCTTCACTCCATGAAGCTCAAGATGGGATATGTCATCATATTTCCCACCCACCCTCCATCACAATAACCCCTGTGAGGTATATTAGGCTGGGGGGGGGGGGGAACAACGAGAGAGAGAGAGCCAGCCCAAGGTAGGATTTGAATCCAGGTTTTCTCAACACTACTCAGTGCTCTAACCATTCTATGCAGGAGTCGCCTAGTCCTTGTACCAGAGCCCTTTGTGGTAATAAGCTGCAGGGTGGAATGAGCAAAGAAAAATCATAACCTTCAAAAATCCACTTAGTAGAACAGTCTGGTAGTCCCTCCTGATCACAGAATCATAGAATCATAACCTTGGAAGGGATCACAACCCCCTGCCATGCAAGAACACACAAGTACAGTACTCCTGAAAAATCCTTATCCTATCTCCATTAAAAGACCTGCAAAAAAAGGAGACGACATGACCCTCTGAAACAGTCTATTCCACCATTGAACAGCTCTTACAGTCAATACGTTCTTTCTGATGTTTAGGTGAGCTCTCCTTTCTTGTAATTTGAATCCATTGGTTCCTGGTCTCATCTCTGCAGTAGCAGAAAACAAGCTGGCTCCCTCTTCTACATGAAATCCCTTCAGATACTTAAAGATCGCTGTTGTGTCACCTCTCGACCTTCCTTTCTCCAAGTTAAACCTCCCGATTCTCCCTCCATCATTCCTCACAGGGCTTGATTTCCAGTCCTTTGATCATCTTGGTGGCCCTTCTCTAGACATGTTCCCTCTTGTCAATGTCTTTCTTGAACAGTGGAGTCCAGAACTGGACACAGTGTTCCAGGTGAGGACTGACCAAAGCAGAATAGAGTTGCACTGCTAATTCTCTCAATACTGGACACTATGCTCCTTCTGGTTTGATCAGTGCACTGGCTTGATCAGTGCTTCCAAATCACAACAGCTTGACAACCACTTTCAGGCTTTGACTTATGGCACCTACATGTTACTGAGGGAGGTGTGATTTTTTTTTTTGGAAAGCTGGCTTGATCAGTGCACTGATCAGTGCTTCCAAATCACAACTGCTTAACAACCACTTTCAGGCTTTTGACTTTATGGCACCTACATTTTACTGAGGGAGGTGCGATTTATTTTGGAAAGCTGAGAGTCCATGTGACTCACCAAAACCCCTGGTCACCATTCTCCTGGAGTCTCCCAAGTCCTGATTTTTCTCTCCAGTTTTTACCCCCAAAATGGGAAATCATAGTCTGGGTACTGCTAGGAGGCAGGATTCATGGCTCAAAAAAGACCTCAGAAAAATAGAGTAGATCAGGAACAGATAATACCTACTACATATTATATTGCAGCCTTACTCTCTGCTCTGTGATGCTGCCATTTGGTCATTTCTCTCTTCTTGTATAGGTTCTCAACCTTAGGAGCTTTGGCAGCTGGACACAAAAGGAGTTGGGTATCAATACCTGCTATTATTCCACTGGAATTCTGGGGTTTGTAGTTTCCTGAGGCCAAAGAGCTCTCTGGCTGAGAATTCTAAATGCTCCTCCCTAAAGAGCAAACCCCAGGATTCCATAGGATGTTGAAAGTGGAATCAAGAAGGATGTCGACAATCTGGAATGTGTCCAGAGGAGGGCAACCAAAATGGCGAAGGGCCTGGAAGCCATACCCTATGAAGAACGCCTTAGGGAGCTGGGTATGTTTAGTCTGCAGAAGAGGAGGTTAAGAGGGGACATGATAGCCGTGTTTAAATATTTGAAGGGATGTCATGTTGAGGAGGGAGCAGGCTTGTTCTCTATCGCTCCAGAGACCAGGACAAGGAGCAATGTATTCAAGCTGCAGGAAAGGAGATTCCACTTGAACCTCCAAAAGAACTTCCTGATGGTCAGAGCTGTCCGGCAGTGGAATCTGCTGCCTCGGAGTGTGGTGGAGTCTCCTTCTTTGGAGGTTTTTAGGCAGAGGCTGGATGGGCATCTGTTGGGAATGCTTTGATGGGTGTTCCTGCATAGCAGGGGGTTGGACTGGATGGCCCCTGGGGTCTCTTCCAACTCTATGATTCTATGATTCTATGAATCACAGCTCTATAACAGTGTAGTATGGAAATGGCCAAAGAATTGAAGAGGGATTGGGAGGAAGGGAGTAGGAAAGGGGGGTGGCTGGGATATATGTCATCCTTAAAAAAAGAAAAAGAAAAGAAAAATGAATGTATGTAGAACTGGAAAGATGGATAAAGAAGTATTTTTTTTACTATTTGTAAAATTTATTAAAAAAGAAACAATTCGCCACCCAGTCAGTACCAGAGTCCTGATTTGATGCCCAATCTAAATACATGAGATTGGGCTAACTAAGGGCCACTTTTATTTGACCATTGTCCTCGAGTGTACCGAGAGGAGGGAAAACCTGATGTGGATCCAGCTGAGGCCAGCTGATCCAGCTGAGGCCAGGGGTCACTCTCAGCCCACCCCTGGGCAACACACAATGGGCGCCACTTGCTATCCAAACTTTCGGGTTGCTCCGGGGCTGCCCTTAGTTGAAGGGCGAACCCATTGGGTTTCCACTGAAGTCTCAGAAACCTGCAGGTGAGACCCCCCAAGCCTGGGTTGTCCTCAAGGGCAGCCACCCCTGACCTTAAAGAGGAGGATTGGGAATCATACCCTACAGCCAAATTGGTGCCAATGATGTACGGTGGAGCCTTGTACTCTCCTCCCTCACTGGCCAGGTGATACCACCTGAAGCCAATTCCCCTTCTTCTCTTGGATGGAGTATTGAGTAGGCAACTCCACCCCCGGTAATGGTGGGGGGGGGATTTCCTACTCACGCCTAAAGTGACCTGGAATTGCACACTGTACCAAGAGTGGGTGGGTGGGTTGTGCTGTCATGCAAAGTAAGGCCATGTGTAGCCCTGCTCCCTGCCCCCATCACATGATGCATCCTGGCACACATGTGCTGGCCACTAAGAACACTGGTCTCTCCCAGGGAGGGTATCAAATAATCCTCTGCTAGCCTGATTTCTCAGTTCCTTTAGAAATGTCTCAGGTCATTTCTGCACCTTACCAGATCCCACGGTTATCCTGTTGCAATCCTGGCAGCATCTTTGCTTGGATGGGAATGTGAAGCAAATGCTCCCTTCTGCACTTGGCCAACTCCCTGTGGAAGGGAGCATGGGCAACACATGAGTTCCTTCCACAGTGCAGCCAGCCTCTTTTCCATGCTGCTCTGGGGAAGGAAACACCTACATCATAGAATCATAAAATCACAGAGTTGGAAGAGACCCGAGGGACCATCCAATCCAACCCCATTCTGCCATGCAGGAACCCACATCAAAGCACTCCCAACAGATGGCCATCCAGTCTCTGTTTAAAAACCTCCAAAGAAAGAGACTCCACTACAATCTATAGAGGCAGCACATCACTACCAAACAGCTCTGGCCATCAGGAAGTTCTTCCTGAGGTTCTGGTGGAATCTCTTTTCCTCCAGCTTGAATCCATTGCTCCTTGTCCTAGTCTCTAGAGCAGTGGAAAACAAGCCTGCTCCCTTCTCAACATGACCTCCCTTCAAATATTTAAACATGGCTATCATGTCCCCTCTTAACCTTCTCTTCTGCAGACTAAACATACCCAGCTCCCTAAGATGCCCCTCATAGAGCTTCATGGCTTCCAGACCCTTCACCATTTGATCATCCTCCTCTGGACATGCTCCAGGTTGTCAATATTTTCTTTAACTGAGGCACCCAGAACTGGACACAGTATTCCAGATGAGATCTAACCAAAGCAGAATAGAGTGGTTCCATTACCTCCCTTGATCTAGACACCATACTCCTATTGATCCAACCAAGAATTGCGTTGGCTTTCTTGGCTGCCGCATTGCACTGCTGACTCATGTTCGGCTTGTGGTCTACCAAGAGTCTTAGATGCCTTTCATACATACTGTGTTTTGCTTCTACCTCTTCCACATGGCCAGCAGTGATGGGAGCACCGCATGATCACAGGTGCTTAACAGATTTACTCCATTAAGCAAATATCCTGTGATTGCAGCAGGTGGGTACAACGTGGCAACAGGACTGTGATGATGTGTTAAAGCACAACTCGTGGACTGCTACCATCCTGTCTCCATTGCGGGATGGTGACACCATGCAAAAATGGCCTCAGTTTCTGTCTCCTCCTCCACCTTCCCCCTTCGTCTCCAGTTTCCTTCAGTTGGTGCAAACTGAGCTCACAATGCAAAAATATTTTTCACTCAGTTAAGTCAGTGCAGGGACAGGACAGAATGCTCATCCATGTGCTTTTTTTTTTGTAAAAAGAAATTTTCCCCACGGACTTCCCTAAGAGCAGTGAAGTCTTGTCACTGGTCTTCTTTTCAGCACCATGTTGCAGGCATCAAAACATCCCCTTCCACTGAGGAGGCAAGTGTTAAAAAATCTTCTTTACATCCGTAGCCCAGTGTCTGGTTTTGCATCCTTTCCAAACCTGGCAGGATGGAAACTTGTTACAGCTCTGAATTGGACACGTCTTGTTGATTCCAGTTGGCAGTCTGGGAACGGGAGAGGCCATCTCCTTCTGAGCTCACTCGCACTGTACAGTTTTGCATTAATTTTGAACTAATTGTCAGGTAATGAATCCGATTTGGCTCCTCATATTCAAATCCCGTATGCTCCCAGCTCAGTGCTAGTAAATCGTTCTCATCGCAAATCTTCTTTGCTCTGCTCTAGATTTGCTGCTCAACGGACATTTTGCTTCTGTTGCCTACTTATTTCACTGCGGATCCTTTCAGGCTCCAGCAGAAGAATATGGATCCAGGACAATTACTTTCCATCTTCCTTCCTTCCTTACATTTGTTCTCCTGAGAAAGGAAAGAGGGCTGAAGTGCATCTTCCAAAAGTGATAAGATCATGCATAGTTATATGCTGATGTTCTCCACACAGGCAGAAACAGGAGATGTCTGGCCATGTTTTTAGTACGGAAGGCCTCAGCAAATAAACCATAAGCTATTTCAGTTCTCAAAGTCAAGCTTAGCAGTTGTGATCTCAGAGAATGTCTGAAAGCATTATTGGCAAATCAAATAGGGCTGAAGAATATTACTGGTGATTTGCACCTGTTACTACCATTACCAATACTTCTACATGCCAAGATGAACACACCCAGTCTTATCTGATTTTAGGTGCTAAGTTCAGTCAGACCTGGTTAGTACTTGGAAGGGAGGCCACCAGGAAATATTGACGTGCATACCAGAGAGCAGCCATCAATCACTGGTGAATTGAAGATGCTTTGAGAACCTTTTTGGGCTGCAAGGTACCTACTCTCAAACTGTCCCAATTGGTCAGGGACATTCTCTACTGTTCCACTTTCTCAACTGCCTTTAAAATACCCCGAGTTTCTCTTACTTCCTCTGCTTTCTCTCTTCATCCCCTGATTGCTTCAATTGTTGCAAACAACTGCACTGAGTTCAAAATGGAAAAGTAGTTTGTACTCAATTAACTCGGGGAGGGAAGAGAAGAGAAGGAGGTGAAATTGTATCCTTCCCAATAGGCTCAGGCAAAAGCAAACTGCTGCAGTCTCTCCTAACGTATGCGACCTTACTCATTAATTATTTTTGCCATCTTGACTACACCCTGATGTTCCTTGGCCATGCATGTCCAAGATTTTATCTGCAAAATGTTGGTGAGAATGAAGGTAGGACTCCTTTATTTGACTGAATAAATAATTGTTCAATACCAAGCAAGAGAGGGAGAGAGAGAGAATGAATCATAGAATGGATGCTACTATTTGTTTGCTTTGTTTTAACAACCACCCCATGATGTTTGCAATTTCTGTCTGTTGGTATTTATTAATTCTGTTTTCTTTTGTTTTGTTTTAAATTCTACCTCCCGGCAGCTTACAAGATAAAATATAACAGAATGCAAAGGAAAAACCAAGGAAAGCACGGAATACTGCCAACACGACAGTCAAAATAGAGTGAAAACAACACAGTCAAAACACACAGTATCATTAAACTGGGGGCAAAACTAAGTGAGTTCTAGGAATGGTTAGGCAAACAACTAGTTCTTCTTGAGGCATCTAAAATGGAGGTAGTTGATGTAGTTCCCCGGGGAGGAGATTCTGGAAGGCTGTTTTCACTGCTACTATTCTTTCATGATCCCTGTTCTTAGAAAGTTATTCCTGTTTGTTACAGGAGTGGGGACAGTACGGCCCTTGTTGTCGTTATATTGATTTACATTTCACCTTTTGGGACTAAAGGGAGCTCAAAACAGTTGAAACAAATGTCATTTAAAATCCGCGGGATACAAAAGTGGCAAAGCAATTAAACTATGCTAAAATTAAAATCAGTTAAAAGTATAAACTGTTAAAACCAACAATGACAAAGAAAAGTCCAGCAAATCACACAAAGCCAGTGTCTCCTTAAACAACAAGAACAAGAACAACAACTGTGGTAGAATAGGCTGCCTCGGAGCGTGGTGGGGTCTCCTTCTTTGGAGATTTTTAAACAGAGGGTTGGACGGCTGTTTGCGGCGGGTTTTTTGAGTCCGTGTTCCTGCGTGGCAGAACAGGGTTGGACTGGATGACCTCTGTGGTCTCTTCCAGCTCTATGATTCTGTGAACAACAAACAGTTATTAAAGGCTGCTGAGATGAAAAAAGGTTTTACCTGCTTAGGGAGAGATAGTAAGGAGAGTAGCAGTCTAACGTCTCTGGGAAGGAAGTTCCACAGCTTGGGAACAGCCACTGAGAAGGCCCTGTCTTCCATGTCCCCAATAAACATAACTGTGAGAATGGTAAGACATGGAGAAGGGCCTCCTCCGAAGGTCCCAAAAAATGGGGCTGGGCTCCACACCTTGTTCTGGACCTCTAACACACCTTTCTGCACCTTGTTCTGGGCCTCTAATGCCTCTCGGGTCACTTTTTTCACCCAAAGGTGGATTTTCACCCACAAGGAACCATCCCAAAGAGAGACTTTTAATTGTTAATAGGTCACAGTCTCCATCCTTGAACCTCAAGATCCCCATCCGTTGTGTTGTGTGCCTTCAAGTCATTTCTGACTTACGGCAAACCTAAGACAAACCTCTCACAGGGTTCTCTTGGCAAGAATTGTTCAGAGGAGGTTTGCCTTTGCCTTCCTTTGAGCCTGAGAGAGTGTGACTCACCCAGTGAGTTTCTGTGGCTGAGTAGGAAGTTGAACCCTGGTCTCTAGAGAGCTGTAGTCCGACACTCAAACTACTATACCGCTCTGGCTCTCTCAAGGTCCTCACTTAAAAATCCGATATGAAAATTGAAAGGCGGCTTTTGGTAGGCCTCTTGTGGCCCACAGAACATCCTGAGAGCAGAAGAATTTGATGCTAGATGCTCCAAAGCTGCCACACTTTGATTAAGTATACTTACAACTAACCCTCCTTCCTTTTATTCATTTATATCCTGCCTTTTCTGTAGTACCAGGAGTCAAGGTATGTGTAAGTCACAGCACACACGTGGGATGTATTATTTGCCATGGCTCAGCTGGTGTACTCTACAGAAAGCAACAGCAGTAGAGTTGCACATACAGCAACGTCATGCACTGTGTTCACAGATTGCAATTGTGCATGTCTGCTTTGGTCAGACTCCACCTGGAAAATGGTGTCCACTTCTGGACGAGTTGAAATATGCCCAGAGGAGGCTGATCAAAATGGTAGAAGGCCTGGAAACCATGAAATCCTATAAGGAGCAGCTTAGGGAACTGGGTTTGTTTAGCCTGGAAAAGAGAAAGTTAAGAGGTGACGTGGTAGTTATTTTTTAAATATTTGAAGGGATGTCATATGGAGGATGGAATAAGCTTGTTTTCTGCTGCTCCAGAGACTAGGACATGAAGCAATGGCTTCAGATTTCAGGAAAAGAGATTCCATCTAAACATTAGGAAGAACTGCTTGAGTCTAAGAGCGGTTTGACAGTGGAATATGCTGTTGCCTGGGAGTGTGGTGGAGTCTCCTTTTTTGGAGGTTTTAAACAGAGTTTGGATGGCCATCTGTTGAGAGTGTTTTGACTGTGTATTCCTGCATGGTGAGGGTTGGACTAGATGGCCCTTGTGGTCTCTTCCAACTGTCAGATTCTGTGATTCTATGAGTGGAGTCTCTATTGCTGATCTTGAATCCTGGATTAGTTGGCAATGGGGGAAATGGTCCCTGGACACTTCTTTTGCTCATACACATGCTCTTATTTGTATTTTCTCTTAAGTCAGTGGTTCTTAACCTGGGGTCTGCAAAGTCCTGGGGCTGAACGCCACCAACAGCAGCAGCAACAGAGACGCAGCAGCAGGGAGGAGGGAATGGTGCAGGTGCCGAAACTGCTCCCTCATTTGCAAACCTACACACACACGCACACACACACACATGTTGCCCTGTCCCTGACAAAAGGGACACAGGAGCAGGTTTGTGTGCATAGCAAACTATTACTTTGGAGACCAGGGTTTGAATGCCCGCTTGGTCATGGAAACCCACTGGTGACCTCAGGCGAGTCACATTCTCTCAGCCTCAGAGAAAGGCAAAAGCAACCAATATTGCCAAAAACCCCACCCATCTTAGAGTCACCATAACTCAGTTTTGAAAGAGGAGAGACATGATGGCTAGAGAACCTCCCCTTTGTTGTTGTGGGACTTCATGTCACTTCAAACTTACGGCAACCCTAAAGTCAACCTATCACAGAGTTGTTTTTTTTTTCAAGATTTGTTCAGAGCGGGTTTGCCTTTGCCTTCCTCTGAGGCTGAGAGAATGCGTCCTTCCCAAGGTCACCCTGTGACTGAGTGAGGATTTGAATCCTAGTTTCCAGAAGTCTTTAATGAATAAATAAATATTTGAATATTCAAATATTCAAATCTAAATATAAATATTTAAATCTTGAGTTAAGTCTTGGTCGTCCCTGGCAACAAGCTCTATTCACAGCGGGTCCCTGTAAAGAAAAGGTTAAGAACCACTGTTTTAATGGATGCACTGCAAAACTTAGGCCATTTCCACATTACACTGTTATAGTGCTATTATTCCACTTTCATCATTCTGTGGAATCCTGGGGTTTGCAGTTTAATGAGGGGCTTTTAGAATTCTCAGCCAGAGAGCTCTTTGGTCTTGTAAACTACAAACCCCAGAATTCCACGGGAGGTTAAAAGTGGAATAAAAGCACTATAACAGTGTGGTGTGGAAATGGCCTCAGACAAGGATACATATCAATGGCTCACTTAGGCCCTTTCCACACTAGCCTGTTGTAGTGCAGTTTAGGGAGAGGCCTCAATCCCTTCCCCAAACTGCAAACCCCAGGATTCCATATGATGTTGAAATTGGAATAACAGCACTATAACAGGCTAGTGAGGAAATGGCCTTAGTTTCAGTTTGCCTGTTGATTTCACAAAGTGTGCACGATGTAAGTTCACAAGGAAAAGTTGACTGAATAAAGCTTTTGCATCCTTGCTGTATGGGCAGTCTTGTGTAATGGTTAGAGTATTACACTAAGATTTGGTGAGAATGCCGCACAAGGAAGATCCAAGTTGAAATATTTCCATTCTTATGTATTTAGTTGTGACTTATACATACATATATTACCAACAGGATGCTGGCCAAAACCTGCTACTTTCCTATAGCTTTGTTGAATTGTTTTTGTTATCCGTTCTCCAATACTTTAATTCTCTTTTCTCTGATGTAAATTTATCGTCCTGCAACTATGCTGAGAAGCCCCTCGTTTTTTTTTATTTAGAACTTGGAAAAATGGTTTTGTTTTGGATTACAATTCCCAGAATCCACCGACCAGCATGGCTTATGGTGGGGGGAGCCTGGGAACTGTAGTTCAAAACAATCTCTTTCCCAAGCTGTTTTAATCAGAGGTGCAGGGCTGTCCCCTCTGGGAAGAAATCTACAGGGAAGGGCTTAACAAAATACGTTGGATTTAAAATAACAAGGAAACTTGGCTCAAGTCACCGAAAGGACCTGGAAAACATTTCTTTTGGCACTGCATTGGCATAAGCCTTGTAAAGAAAAAAAAAGTCCATTAAACTGTCAAACAGTGTTTCTGTGATCACTGGAACTGCAAAACATTTTGGAACGGCAGCCCCCAGGACTGGAAAAAGTTTGCAGAGAGAAACATCTGACTTGGGTAAAGCTTTGAAATCTCAGGGAGGCTTGTGGCTGTGATTCTGGGACGCCATGTTGTTTTTCCAAAGTGAAGAAAAACTTGTGGATTTCCTCAAAGGACGCTTTAAATGCATATTTTCCACCTACATATGTAAATGTATATTTGCTATGCTTAAAATGCATTGCAGATTGGAGGAGGAGGAAAGGTGCCAGATCTGTTGAGTAGCTCTATGCCAGTGCACACATTGATTCAAGAGGTGCAAAGGAGGACGTTTTGGATAGGAATCTACAGAGATTTGCATTCTGTAAGCATCCTTTGTGGACATGGGGAATGCTTTTTCATTCACTCTTCTTCACTGCTCCATCATTCCCAAGGTGATTCCAAGAAGGAGTTCAGCCTGGGATTTCTGCTGGTACCAGCCATAGGGCAGAGTCATATATCATGTTGCCTTACGCATGTGGTTGTGCAACAGACACAATCAGTTCATGACTGTGTAGTTAGAGTTCACATGGGGCTGAAACCTGTTGTTGGTCCAGAAAACAAGAGAGCCATTGAATCAATGGCATATGTTGACTCATCTTTCTACAATTGACTGAATTGGTCTACTCTATGTTGAGACCAACCAACAGGATCCCAACCATGCAGTTGTGTACAGTCTTGGACAGTGTGGAACTATTTGTTAGTGGCTTCACTATTCCACTTGATTCAGTAGGATTGCAGAAACATCCACTGTATTCTCCATTGCATAGTGGGACAATAAACAGGAACACAGGCTGACATATGGTTGCAGTGTTACCTCAAAAGTCGGTGACTCCGGGGGTCCAACCGTGATGCCAGTGCTTCTGTTGAAGGGTGGGGAATTATAGCTCAAAAGGGAGACCTGCAAGAGGTGAGGTAACTATGGGACCTTTTCACCTGTGTATTTGAGTATTAAACTGAGAGATACCAGTTGGAGATCAAAAGAATGGGGGGTGGGAATTCACAAAGACGCACAAGAAGTCATGAAATCTCACAACCATTCAAGGCTAGCAGAAGGGACGGAGAGAAAGGTTGGATAGCAGACAGATTCATGTGGAGTGGGTGATAATAATTATGGGTCCTGCAGTGGAGACTGAGGAGAGATGGCTCAAACACGGGCGATTGAGGGCATCATGGAGGAACAAGGATCTAGGGTGCAGCATGACATACAAGGTGCCAGCTACAGCACACCACCTACTGCAAGTGTCCATGCTCAGAGCTAGGGTTTAAATATCCCTTTCCTACCCTGAAGGGGAGTTGTGTTGATTGCTCTCTGGCTCAGCAAACAAAGGGGTCCAGAACAGACTAATGGTCTTAACTTCAGGTGACAAATGAAGGTCGTGATAGCCCCTTAATGTCTGGGCAGGTGAGGAAACAAAGGGGAATTTCTGTGGAAAGAGGTTACAGGATGATGATCTTTTGGTAGCTTCCTTTTGCTGTTGCATTACATTAGCTATTGTGTTCAGAGTCTGGGCACCTGATAGAATTATCTCAAACCCATTAAATTGAGTTTTCTGACAAGTAGGCTTATGACCTGGCCATGCCTGAGGTCACCTCTGAACCGATTCTACATCTGTACAACCACTCCTCTTCCCAGCACTTATACCTGTGGCTCCCCAGGCAACCTCAATGCATTCCACCCATAGAATTCTGTTTTTTGTTTTTTTGTTTTTTTAAAATTGACTCTCTGTATGGGCAGTCTTTGGGGATGATATCATTGGGCTGTTAGTTCATCAACTTTTGGTTAGTCCTAATGTGTGATAAAGCAATAGGATGCTCCATGTTCTGCACTTTTTGCACTGTGATCTTGACCAGAGTCTTGTTGTGGTATTATGTTAGTGCAAAAATAGCTGTGCACATGGTTGTGCTGTGTGGCCCTGGTGCAGACAACCTTTCCACAGAGGTAGGGTCACACACACAAAGAACCTTTTATAGGTAGGGAGCTGAATGACCATTTTGCAAGGGGCAGAGGCAGCCAAGGGCTCCATTGCTCCGGGATGGGGGAGTCACTACCCTTGGTTTTTTAGGACCTCTTCAAGGTTCTATCCTGATTTTGGAGAGCTTCTATCAATCCCAAAGTAATTCCATAACATCTAACAATTATATAGTCCCTTTAAGCAATGAAGCCATCGGTGACCTTTGAGAATGGGTGAGCTCAAAGCCTAGATGTCTTTTGTACAATTGGTTGCATGCTTGTGAAATCCATAATATCATATATTTGTGCTGTGTTAAAAGTGCCAAAGATCTTGGCCCTTCTCTGGTTCTGAGAACCAGGTCATGACAAAGGAATTTTTTTCGGATTTCAGCTCCCATAATCCCTTCCACTGCCATGGCCAATTTGTTATGTGATCAGAATTTAACGCTGGGGACCTTAATTGGTACCTCTTGTATATTGGGCAGAATTTGGAGAAGTTAGTTTTTTGGACTACAGCTCCTTGAATCATCAGCCAGTAGGCCAACTGGCCATGGTAGCCAGGGGATGATGGGATCTGGAGTCCAAAAATGTCATTTTTCCAAGCTCCGGTTTTGGTAATTGGAAAAAAATGAGATTTGAAATGAGAACAGATGGATTTCTTTCTTATGAAATTTTGGATGGGATATCCTTCAATGCTGGCCTTGTGTATAATTTAATGGTTCATCTAGTGCCATCTAGATAACAAAAGAAGAAGAATGAGCAGAGAAAAATCTGGCAAGAGTTAAACTTAATTTAGTTCATTAACAACCCAACAATTATTTCTTTTAAATATAGAATTTGCTGAAACAACTTCCAGCCTTTTTTCTTTTGAATCTCCCCTCCCACCTCCTATAATCACTGCATAATAAAGTAATTAGTAATTTGTGTCACTCCTGTAATTTTTCTCCTTGTAATAATCAGGAGAATGAGAGAGAGTTCCACATGTAGTGCATGCCTTAAAAAAAAGAAGGTGTGGAAAAAACATGCATTATACCCTGTGGAAAGGAAGATACTCTTGAACGCTTTCACAATTAGTAATAAGTGTTTTCCTTTTTCAAAGAGGTGACTGAATCAATCGCAGCTATGTCATAATTACAAAAATCTTTTATGATGGAGTAACTGTGGATGGCAAGATAGAGAGGAATACACATAGGCATAAGTACCTGCCTACATCTTAATGCAATCATAGAATCATAGAGTTAGAGGAGACCGCAAGGGCCATCATCCTGACCCCTTCCATGTAGGAATACACCATCAAAGCATGCTCGATGGATAGCCATCCAACTTGTGTTTAAAAAACCCCAAAGAAGGAGACTCCACTGCACTCCATTGAGGAAGCGTATTCCACTGCCAAACTGCTCTTACCATGAAGAAGTTCTTTCTCATGTTTAAATGGAATCTCTTTTCCTGAAGTTTGAATCCATTGCTCCATGTTCTAGTCTCTGGAGCAGCAGAAAACAGGCTTGCTCCATCCTCCATATGACATCCCTTCAGATATTTAAACAGAGCTGTCATGTCTCTTCGTAACCTTCTCTTCTGCAGGCTAAACATAACCAGCTCCCTAAGCCACTCCTCATAGGGCTTCATGGTTTCCAGGCCTTCTACCATTTTGGGTGCCCTCCTTTGGACATGTTCTAGCTTGTCAATATCCTTCCTGAACAAAACAAAACAAAACTGCCCTGCAGACTTGGCCTGAGAGAGCTTGGTGCAGACCAGAAACACCAGCCAAATGTTGACAATATTAATTGGGCTGGTTATCATGGGGCCCTCTGTATCACCGAATGAGGCTGGTTATTTTAGGTAAGAGAAGCAATGAGGTATATTCAATAGAAGGCAAAACTTAAAGATGTTCAATAAGCTCTTCACTCCAAGCAAGTCCCACTGAGCAACTCACACCTCCAATTGGCGTGGGGAGCCCAGAGAAAGAAGAGCAGGGAAACCCCAAGTTAGTGGTGAGCAGTACCTTACCAACTCTTCTGGTCTGCACCAAGCTCTCTTAGGCCAAGTCTGCAGGGTTTTGTTTTGTTTTGTTATAAACAGAACTCTTCTCTAGATTGCGTGCACTGTTCCACTCCCTTGTTGTCTACTGGAAATGTGCTCCTGATTAATGGCATCTGTGTTTAATCTGTCTATCTAAAACTGGCTGATCAATAGTGTATATTCTGACAGTTGACTATTTATATTTCCCTCTAATAGATTAGTGTTGCATTCTTAACGAGTAGTTGGTACAAGTTCCTCCCTTGGAACTATGCTGAACACCTTATTCTGCTTCGGTCAGATCTCACCTGGAATACTCTTACCTTAAGAGGTGGAGGACCTCTTTGGGGGAATTATAGCTCAAAGGGGGCCTGCGAGAGAAGAGTAATGGCAGGATCTTTTCACCTGTGTATACCAGTTCTAACTGTAGAGAGGACTCCCGTTAAAAGTTAAAATAAGTATTTTATTTTGATTGACAAACATACAAGAAATCAGATGTGCTCAAGGACCGTACAAGCTATCAGAAAGAGAGGCATGAGAAGTTGGATAGAGGGTGATAGTCACCAGTCCTGAAGCAGAAGATCGAAGTGGAGGTGCTTAGACAGCATCTGTGAATAACAGGGACAAACAGCAGTCTAGGTGCCACATATTACATCCAAGTACTACTTAAGGTCAAAGCTAGAGTTTACATACCCTTTTTCCTAACCTGAAAGGTGTGCATAAACAAAACAGTAATGGCTTTCTCATAGGATTGACGAAAGAGTCTGGAATGTCTTAAGACTAGGTGACAAAACATTGATGGGAGTCATGACACTCTTAATGTCTGATCAGGGATGGAGTCCAGGGAAGATTTATGTAGGGCAAGATCATGGGACGATGCCTGGTTCTTTCACCTGGGCAGTTTTGGCTTCCGTTGCCTGAGGTGTTTGAAAGAATTATCACAAACCCTTTAGCTGGGTTTTGCTACCTGATCTCTCTGAACTTATGGCCTGACCATTTCTCAGATCAGCTTGACATGACAACATGCTCTTGGTCAGTGTGCCTTTGATCGTGTTTTTCAGCCATTAATATGTTCAGTTATCAAAATGGCACATCCCGCAGGATGCAGGGTGTAGGGTATGGTAACAAATGCTTGAATCCAGGGGATTTATTTATTGACTTACCCTTTAATGATGGATTCTGTTTATCTACTGTAGCTGGGAGTAATCAATATGTTTCAGATGATAAAATAGATTTGTATGAGAGCCAGCAGGGTGTAGCTGTTTGTTGGGTTATGATCCTGGAGACCAAGGTTTGATTCCCTGCTCAGCCATAGAAATCCACTGGGTGACCTTGGGTGCATCACACTCAGTCCCACAAAACCCTCTGGTAGGTTTGCCTTAGGGTCACCGTAATTTGGAAACACAACAACACAACAACAACCAGTTCAGACCACTCTGTTATACCCAGGTTTCGTGGATTTTCATTCCTCTCTCCACAGTTTCCCGAATCCAGGTGTCTTCTCAGCTTGCTCAAGATGCCAAGATCACATTATGGAATCAGATCCTATCTTTTCATCAGATGTAGGCACCATTTGAGGGGGAGCAGCAATATTGTTCAGGTCAGAGCTGTCTGGCAATGGAATAGGCTGCCTGGGAGTGTGGTGGAGTCTCCTTCTTTGGCGGTTTTTAAGCAGAGGCTGGATGGCCATCTGTCGGGAGTGCTTTGAGGGGTGTTCCTGCATAGCAGGGGGTTGGACTCGATGGCCCCTGGGGTCTCTTCCAACTCTAGGATTCTATGATTCAACTGTGCACAAGTTAACCTCACCACAGAATCCTAGTTTATTAATTATGGCAGAGCAAGGGGACTTGTTTAACAAACTCCTGCTGCGTCCATATTAATGTCTTCTCTAATCCTTCTCCCTTCCTCTGAGAAGACGTACAGATAGCCTTGAGCTGAAAGAGGATTTCTGTTCTCATCTCTTTTGGGGGCACCTAAAAATCCAGTCCTGGCAAGGAAGCCACTGCAACCTGCCTCAGACAAGAGCGTCTGTAGGAAGTTGATAAACAAAACCTGTTGGATAATGACGGTGCTGGGAGGTGTAATGGCTTGAAAAGTTGGCATATAACTGGTGGATTCAAGAAGGAAAGATGGAAACAGGGGAGGGAGGGGGATGAAGGATTCAGTGCTGCAACCCATTATCTACTTGTGTGGGAGCAAGTCCTGTTAAACTTAATGAGACCTACATCTGAATAGACAGGCATAGGAGTCCATTGTTAAAATTGATGTCGTGTGCGTTCAAGTCATTCGTGTCTTACAGAAACCGTAAGGCAGAACTATCATGGATTTTCTTGAAAAGATTTGTTCACAGGGGATATCTGAGGTGGGGAGTGAGTAACATGTCCAGAGTCACCCAGTGGGTTTTCATGGCTTACTGGGAAATCGAACCCTGGTCCAAACTCAAACCGTTACACGATGTTGGCTCTCCCGCTGCTAAAGGCCATAGGCTAAATCTGGTTTTTCATTCCAAATAGAATAGACTGGTTGAATTAATAGGATTTACACATGCGCGCGTGGACACACACACACACAGGCTCACCTTTGCTCTCCTACCTCAGAGAGTCAAAGAAGTTCCTTTTTTTTTTTTAGAACATGCATATGCACATCTTGGCCAGAGCATGATACAGATCTGCCTCTCACAGCTCAACGCAACAATAGGATTTGCAGTCAGACTACATCCATTAAACAATGGGATTTATATTAGTGTTGACTTATCATTCAACAATTAATTCAATGGATCTGCTGTAATTTGCAGCTTCTGAGATTTGTAAAAGTGGAGTCTGAAGGCCTCGTGTAGTCAACAGACCGTGTTTTCCCCAATCTTGGTCTAAATAGTGCAACTGCAACAATTTAGGTCATAATCCCAAAAGTAACTCTTCCAAGCTCTGGAAAATATACCGTCAACCCTGGGAGTAAGCTTCACTGAACTTCAAGGGACTTTCTTCTGAGTAGATTTGTGTAGGTTATGATGTCAGTGTTTCCAAGCTCTGATTCTGTAGGGGGATCAGTCTGATCAGGAAGCAAAATCTTGTCAGACAAGATCTCTGTATTCTGCTTGGAATAAGCCTCAGTGCCTCGGGGTTACCATAGGAACTCTCCAACCAATAAATGGAATCATAGGGTGTTCGGCTTTGTTTTAATTCAAAAAGACATCCATCAAGAAAGCTCTGAATTTAAACAATACAGTGTACAATTCCAGATTTCTCCACATCACTTATTCAGTATATTTTGTGCATGGCATACAGCGCCCTGCAAAAGTATATTCTCTCTCTCTCTCTCTCTCACACACACACACATACACACATACACAGAGCTTTTGACTTTTCCACATTTTATTGTTGCACAGCCTGGAACAGAAATAGATTTAACTGGCATTGTTAGCATTTCATGCATGCAAGACACTCAACACTGTGTGAATGTCCAAAATATTTTTATTGAAGCACAACAACTGAAGGAACAAATCTGTCTGTCCGTCCGTCCGTCCGTCCGTCCGTCCGTCCATCTGTGCATCTATGCATTTCTTCCAAACAAGACCAAGGTACTCACAAGATGAATTAAAACAAGGCATATGAATTAATAATTAATGATGATTTTTTTTTTTAAAAAAACCTACCATATTAAGATATCAATACATCAATTAAGCCATCTATGTTGTACCCTGCCCCTTGAGCCTTGGGGAGAGGCGAGTAACAAATACATCATCATCATCATCATCATCATCATCATTATTCTCATCGTCATTATTATTAAAAGCAATATGAAATAATTTAAAAATGTGACAAGAACCAAAAGAATACGTCTCTCTCTCTCTCTCTCTCTCTCTCTCTCTCTCTCTCTCTCTCTCTCACACACACACACACACACACACACATACACACACACCTCTAAATACCTTTCTTTATAAGCAGTTAGCCACCAAAAGTTAGTTCAGGAAGCTTGAGCGGGGAGGATCACTCTAATCCCCTGTGGCAGACAGTTCCACAGCCTGGAAGCAGCCACTGATAACGCTGTCTCCCATGTGGTCACCAAAAGTACTTGTGAAGGTGGTGAGATCAAGCGAAAGCCTTCCCCTGAGGATCTTAAAAAGTAGGCAGACTCAATGAAGGGTCTTTCAGATAGCCTGGACGCTAGTATACGGGCTTTATCGTTCAGAACCAGCACTTTAAATAAGTGCCTGGAAACAAACTGATAGCCAGTTAAATTGCTTCAACAAGGCAGTTATGTGTTCCCTGTAACCAGACCTGGGCCCTTTTCGCATGGAATTTCTGAAGTGAAAGGGCCCCTTGAGCATCGCGTAAATGTGAGGAGCGGTCCGTACGATGCACTCACATTTGCGTGACGCTCAAGGGCCTGATGCGGACTGCGCACGGATTTTTTCATTTTTGGCTCAAAGCCAAAAATGCTGTGTGGTCGCGCATCACTCTGGGGGCCCGCGCGCACTTACCCGGCGCGCGGCGCCTCGGGAGCCAGGCCGATCATGCGTCCTCTCCTCAGTGCAGCTTGCGAGGTCCCAGGCTGCACTGCGAACGGAAGAGGCGGGGCGTTCGCGTGACGAGGAAGGAGTTGCGGAGCCGAAGCAGGAGGGATGCGACACCGTTCCTCCTAAGCCTTCCTGCGCGAGCTGAGCAGCCCGGCACCGGGAAAAGGTAAGGTGCAAAAAGGGCCCTGGTCTCCACTTTGGCCACAAGTGTTTCAGATCTGCTGAAGCTTCTATACAATTTCCAAAGGCAACCCCATGTTGCATGCTTTACAGTACAGCAGTCCCTTCACATTCATGAAGGACTGGGCCTTGCAAACATGTAAAAGATACCCCCCCTGCCCAATGATTCCCCTCTCATTCTCCTCCAGAGCTTCCCCTCCCATTCCTTTGCCTCTGGCCCTGCCATTTGCAGGTGGGCGGGGGGGGAGACAACCTAAAAGACTTATTGGTACTTTCCCTTCAGACAGAGAAGAGGGGAGTTTTGGAGTTCTAATTACTTGAGAAAGGAGGAATAGGAGCAAAGAGAGCATCTGATCAATCAGCAGCCAACACATACCAGAATGTGCAATCACATGGCAGAGAGGCCACACCTTCAGCAGTGAGAGGAGGCTTTGCTCATCCAAAAGGAAAAAAAATGGCCATTTTAAACACAAGCCTTGGAAGCCTGGGGTGAGGCATGCGAGGAATGGGAGGAGGAAAATTATTGGGGGGGGGGGAGAGGTGAGCACATGCCTTGCAAATAATCAAATTTGTGAATGTCAAACCCGCAAATGTGGAGGGAGACCTATATTTCAAGTGGCTGAAACTGAGACATGTTTAGTTGCATAAGTATTCACACTTTCTGCTGACACATCTAAATAAATTTTGATGCAACCCACCCTTTCTAGACGCCGCTCTAATAGATGAATGAAGTCCATTTATCAATTGTCAATTGTAACATGGTCTTAGTTTAAACATGCCAGCTTTTGGAAGGACCCACAGTTTCTGGGAGAGTATATCTAAACAGAGAATATCATGAAGACCAAGGGGCTATCAAGTCCCAGATAAAGTATAGAATCCAATCTCGACCTTTTGGCTAAAATCAAATGTAGTGTATTGTAGTAAATCCATTATCACAGAATATGGCCCGGGTGCAACTCAACCTAGATAAGGTCTTCCACTCAAACTCAGTGACCAGGTAAGGAGGGCAGAAATATGAGAAGGAAACCAGAGGCCAGTGGTAAAGTAGGGATCAGACAAATCCAGACTTTTCTGAATCCAAATCTGGATTTTAATCTCTGGAAGGTTCTGGGAATCCGTGAATCTCGAATTTTTCGAATCCTTTTTAAAAACAGGGTTTAAAAAGCAAGGGAAAGAAAACACTCCTACTGAAAAGTGTTTTTGAAGCAGAATTTGACATCTTTGTTTAATGATAAACAAATTAAATAATAGTTTTCGCTTTCAGGAAAACATATCCATATACTTCTTATTAAAATGTTCGTCTACAACATGTTCATCTGCTATGAAGTACATAACTCCTGAGTCTTGATTCTTTCCACAAAATTAAGAACAATGAAACATGTTACTTTTAAACTTGTAAGAGTTCCTGCCTGAACTGTTTCAGGGCAATGTAGACAAACAAACAAACATAGCAGAAACCTTTAATGCAGATTTTTGTTCAAAAAGACCAGCATTCTAACTCACTCTGGATCTAGCCTACCATGACAGACATTTTGCTTCTCATTCTATTCTAGCTGTAGGTTTACAACCAGGTACTGGTCTTGCAGAAGCAGGTACGTGTGGCAATCCCTGGATGAGATGGTGTGACTTTGCCCCACTACTTCTGATAGGCGTCAGAGCCACTGACCCCAGCATTTATACATGCCATTGATTTTTAGCACAGAAAATAGTGCTGAACTTAAATATTAAATGCTCAATTTAAATATATTAGAATACAATCCCAGATGTAATTTCTGAAATTGTTATCAAAGGCCACTATTACTCCAAGGGAAAAACTCACCTACTTGCCATCTCCCCTTGTGTGTCTGGTCTCCCAGGTTTTCAGGTGTCCCGGTCTCCCACAAACAGTTTGGTTGGTGGATTCGAAAGTTTTGGTTTGCCTATTTTGGCGCTTGCCGAGGATTCAAGGATTCGAGGATTTGGTTGGCCCATCCCTACTCTAAAGCAATTGGAGAGATCTGTAGGTGAGATGAGAGACTGACCATGGACAACAACCACTTGGATGCACCATGGAAGTGAGCTTTACAGAAGAGTGGTGAGAAGAAAGCCATAGATAAAACAAACCCATATCAACACCTGTTTGGAGTTTTTGAAAAAGCATGTGGGAGACACAGCAAATGTAGAAAAAAATTATCTGTCTTGATGAAACCAAAATTGAACTTTGGGGTCCCCTCCAAAATAAACTTGAAGTGGATTTCTGACAATTTTCATGTCTGACAGCGGGTTCCAGGGCAGAAAACTAGTCCCTAACCAACACTGTTGCCCATTTCTGCTCTACTCCTCACACCACACTGGCTTAGAGCTTGTACTGACATCTCTTACAAGAAGGGAGATTCACCAGGGGCCTTTCCGCACTACGCTGTGCTAATATTCCACTTTCAACCTCCTATGGAATCCTGGGGTTTGCAGTTTAGGGAGGGGCATTTAGAATTCTCAGCCAGAGAGTTCTGGGGCCTCAGGAAACTGCAAGCCCCAGAATTCCACAGGACACTGAAAGTGGAATAATAGCACTATAACAGTGTAGTGCAGAAAGGCCCTAAGATTCCTTTATGCTGTCCTCAGCTTCATCCTCTAATGCTGCACACGAATCAGTGGAGCTGCTGTTAGTGAATATATTACTTTATACTGGTCAGGATCCTTTGGTGATATACCTCAGTTATGTAGCATATGTGCTTTGAATGACATTGCACAAGAATGTATCCTGTAGCTTCCTATGCAACTTGGTTACTCTGGTGCACAGGAGTATCACAAAACTTCTGCATGGATTTCTGTTTTCCTAACCACTTATGTGGCACAGGGCTATGCTCAGGCATTTCTCTCACTGCCCTCATACATCTAGCAAAGAAGGATCAGCCTTAAGCTGGTGGTGGAGTCCTCTGTGCCAAGTGTACAAGGGCATCCCAAATAGGCCCAGGAAAGAGCTGCTCCTGGTGCTCATTTAATGGGCGTATCCATGAAGTCACACTTGAAAGTTCCTTGGCTGCTCTTGCACACAGAAGAGGACGTGAGGACAAAGGAACCATCTATGCCAGGAGTGGGCAACTGTGCAAGAGCCAGGGGCAAAATTTCCACCTGCTCTCTCTCCCCCTTAGTCACCTCCCCCATGAAACTAAGGCCATTTCTGCACCACACTGCTATAGTGCTATCATTTCATTTTTAACATCCTGTGGAATTCTGGGCTTTGTAGTTTACTGTGGCCAAAGAGCTCTCTGGCTGAGAATTCTAAATGCCCCTCCCTAAACTGCAAATCCCAGGATTCCACAGGATGCTGAAAGTGGCATAATAGCTCCCTAACAGTGTAGGGTGGAAATGGCCTAACTCCATTTTAATTCGGAGTCCCTCTCCAAATGGTGTCATGCCGTTTTCTGCAGCCATTTTGAGAGGGACTCCAATGAAAACACTTTATTTTGAAGCATTGGGGATCCTGGGGGGCTGTGGTTGGTGGTGGATGTTTTTTCTTTTTCTTTTCATGTTTGAGAGTTTTTCTGCACAGTTTTGTGGATGAAAATAAACTGAAAATCATGACAATATTTTTCAGTATATTTTTTAATGTGGTCAGAGTTGGGGGAATTTATGGGACTGTCTTCAGGGGCTAACAGAGTGTGGCCCCTGGAACACCTATGGCCCACAGGGTCGACTTTCCCCACCCCTGATCTGTACGTAACAACAGTGCATGTACACTGGCAGAAACTTATGCTCTGCCAGTATGCTTGCATGTTCTGGCCGCTATGTGCTAGCTACTGTGCTGAAACAGAAGGGGTGTAGCCATCATCCCTAATGCTTTCAAGCTCTCACTTTCATGCACACTTGTCTTCTTTTCTAGGAGCCTGTGCATTTCATTTCCTACCAAGGCACCTCATCTTGCAACCTTTTTTGGTTTTGTGCTATGTTCCCCCCCCCCACCAAAATAATTTCTCGAAAATGATTTCCAGCAGATCTCATCAAGGCTTGCTACCTGAGCCATGAACTTCAAATTCTGATGATTCTCTGAATTAAACATGGACAGATTTGCTGCTGCTCCTGGGCTCCCGCTTTTGCGTCCTCTCCGATGCTCCCCCGCTGATCCATTAAGATTTTATAGTGAGACATTTGCGGAGGCCTTTGATTAAGTGCACGAAACTGAAAATGGCAGATGCCGTTACCCACCGCGCTGGCCAGAAGAGATTGGCGCCTACCAAATCACCTGGAACATTAAGAGAAGAACTCCCAGAGTGTGGAGATGGAGCACCTGAGGGGGCGGGCAGAGCTTTGGTGACTTTCTTAATTAAGCAAGTCGCCCATATCAAAATTAAGTCAAGAAGGAGAATGTCAATTAGCAGCATAACAGCTAGTTAGGCTACATAATTTTTTAATGAGATCTTCTCTCACCTTCTCTCTCTCTCTCTCTTTTTGTTAATTAAAGGGAAGATGCGAAACTTATTCTGTGCTTTTGTGGTTAACTGAAACTTAAACAAGTTTAGCTATCTTCTGGAACTCTATGAGGAGCAATTTATGACGAACGGGCCACATTAGTGATCTGGGCCAAATGCTGGTTCTCTGCTTCCACAGTGTAAGAATTACACTGCTACAGTAACTAGGTTGCACTATTGTGCAACTGACAATATGGCCCTTTCCACACCATACCTGGTTGCAAAGACATCCAGTGGAGATCCCGGCATTGGCTCTGCTGGGAGGGGAGCATGACAGGAGCACTCCCCTCCACACCAACTGCCTTCGTGTTCCAGGAAGCATGATGGTGCCATCTCTTCCTGCTACAGTGCAGCCGGGTAGTTTCCCAGACTGTGCTGGGGCAGGAAGTGCAGCCATTGCGCTTCCAGGGCCTCCGCAGACAAAATAAGTCTGCAATGGTGGTGTGATTGCCAGTCATTGAAGGGGGAGGACTGGACCATGATGACATCCTGCATAAGCATGGCCATGGTCCTGTCCTTGCATCCCTATGGCAGGTTGGGAGGGTGGAGAGAAAAGGTCTATGACACAGGCAGTGTTGTGCACTCTCCCATAGCACAGCAGTTGATCTAACTCACCAACCACCACTTTATTTAAGAGGGACAGAAGAAGAGGCAGGCACAGCTTCATCATGCATTGTCCAGAAGCCAATGAAAGGCCCTCCTTCCATCCAACTGCCACTGCCCTGGCTGTGGAGGGAGAGGAGAAGGGGCAGGCACAGCTCCATCATGTCTAGGCCGAGAAGCAGATGAAAGCCATCTCCCACTCCATCCCAACTGCCAGTGCCCTGGCCTCAGAGGGAAGGAAGAAGAGGCAGGCATTCCTCCACCATTCCTAGGCTCAGAAACATGAAAGGCCTTTCCGCCATCCCAACTGCCATTTCCTTGGCCTCAGAGAAAGAGAAAAAGGGGCAGGCACCGTTCTATCATGCCCAGGCCCAGAAGCAGGTGAAAGATTCTCCCTCCATCCAAACCACCACTGCCCTAGTCTCAGAGGGAGAGAAGAGCAGACAGGGACAACTCCCTGGTGCCCAAACCCAGCAACTGATTAAAGATCCTCATTCCATTCCATTGCCACTTCTGTTGCCTTGCGGGGATAGAAGAACACGTAGGCACAACTTCATCATACCCAGGCCAAGCTGTTGATAAAAGGCACTCCTTCCATCTGAAATGCCACTGCTTTGTCCTTTTAGGGAGAGAAGAACAGCAAGCATCTGCTGGACTTGATCTCCTCCCCTACTGCCATCAGCTTTTCCTTGTGCGTCCCATCTTTTTAGACTGCAAGCCTGAAGCCAGGGAACTGTCAAATTTGGAAACTGTTCATGTAAAGCACTATGTACACTGATGTCACTAAATGGATAGATGGATAGATGGATGGATGAATGGATGGATGGATGGATGGATGGATGGATGGATGGATGGATGGATGGATGGATAGATAGATAGATAGATAGATAGATAGATAGATAGATAGATAGATAGATAGATAGATAGATAATCTGTCATGCCTTTCTCCTGAAATGGGATCCAAGCTGGCTTGTAGTAGTTTAATAGCAATAGCAATAGCAGTTACATTTCTATACTGCTTATCAGTGCTCAGCACTCCCTAAGCAGTTTACAATATGTTTTAGCTAATTGCCCCTAACAAGCTGGGTACTCATTTTACCAACCTGCAGAAGGATGGAAGCCTGAGTCAATCTGGAGCCCGGCAGGATCAAACTCACAATCTTGTGGCTGCAGTACTGGCATTTAATCAATGTACCACCAGTTTAAAACAAGATTAAGTTAAAATCTTACCTTATAAAAGTTTAAAAAAGAATTAAATAACATTTTTTTCTAAAACAGCAACATGGTTAAAAACAGTTAAACACATTTCAAAAATAATGACTAATGAAGGATTTTGAAAGATCAAAATTATGTATTTCTTCTCCTCCTCCTCCTCCTCCTTTTCCCCCATACCCTTCATGTCATACAGAGATTGAAAATATAATTATGCTAACAATATAATTAAACAAGTTAAAAGTGAGACCATTAAAAAGAAAACAGCGAATAAATAGTACGGTGCATTCTGAAGGGCTCTTTTCCTCCTAAGCAATCAGCGATCAAAGATCTGCTTGAACAAACTGTTACCAGGCCGTACACCTCCACATTTTGATATGGTCTAATTGGCAAAATATATTTATTGGCATAAAATATAAATTGTAATCCTTACGGTTAGAAAGGCCATGTGGAAAGGGACATTGGCTGAGAGTAGGTCAGAGGTGACCTTAACGTGTCCAGGCCATAAGAATTAGTCAAGAAAACCTGGCTTAACAGCTCTGAGCTAATCCTATCAACTACCAACCTCAGAAAACAATAAGATGCCCAGGCGCAGAGGCAAGGACCCCTGCTGTTTCCTTTCCTACCGCAGCCTGGCCCAGAAACCCCCTCTTAACCAAAGACACTGAAACCATGAGCACCATCCAGAACCTACTGTATATTTTGCAACTCCCATTGTCCAGTAGGCTGGGAGAGCAATTAACTCACACCCCTTCAGGGAGGGATATAGAGTATATAAACCCTTGGTTTTCAGAAGTCAGATGCAGCCAGATGAAATGCTGGACCCCACTATGTCACCCTGAATCCTGATCTGTCTGCCCTTAGACAAAAGTCTAAGTCACACTTCAACTTTTTCTGGAGTGGTAATTATAATTCCAAAACCCCTCAGCCTCTCTATCCATAATTCTTCCTCCCTTTATGTTTCATAGAATCATATAGAATCATAGAAATGTAGAGTTGGAAGAGACCACACGGGCCATCCAGTCCAACCCCCTGCCATGCAGGAACACCCTCAAAGCACTCCCGACAGATGGCCATCCAGCCTCTGCTTAAAAACCTCCAAAGAAGGAGACTCCACCACACTCTGAGGCAGCAGATTCCACTGCCGGACAGCCCTGACCGTCAGGAAGTTCTTCCTGAGGTTCAGGTGGAATCTCCTTTCCTGCAGCTTGAATCCATTGCTCTTTGTCCTGGTCTCTGGAGCGGCAGAAAACAAGCCCTCTCCCTCCTCTACATGGCATCCCTTCAAATATTTAAACATGGCTATCATGTCCCCTCTTAACCTTCTCTTCTGCAGACTGAACATACCCAGCTCTCTAAGTCTATCCTCATAGGGCATGGCTTCCAGGCCTCTCACCATTTTGGTTGCCCTCCTCTGGACCTGCTCCAGCTTGACCATGTCCTTCTTGAATTGGGGTGCCCAGAACTGGACACAGTATTCAAGATGAGGTCTAACCAAAGCAGAGTAGAGTGGTACCAGTACCTCCCTCGATCTAGACACCATACTCCTATTGATGCAGTCGAGAATTGCGTTGGCTTTCTTGGCTGCCGCATCACACTGCTGACTCATGTTCAGCTTGTGGTCTATTAGGACTCCTAGATCCCTTTCACACGTACTGCCATCCAGCCACGTGTCCCCCATCCTATATTTCTGCATTCCATTTTTTCTACCTAAGTGTAGGACCTTACACTTCTCTCTGTTGAATTTCATTTTGTTAGCTTTGGCCCAGCTCTCCAATCTATCCAGGTCATTTTGAATTTTGATCCTGTCCTCTGGCGTATTAGCAACCCCTCCCAATTTGGTGTCATCTGCAAATTTGATGAGCGTGCCCTCTATTCCTTCATCCAAGTCGTTGATGAAAATATTGAACAGCACTGGGCCCAGGACAGAACCCTGTGGCACCCCGCTAGTCACTTCTCTCCAGGATGAAAAGCAGCCATTGGTGAGCACCCTTTGGGTTCGGTCGGTCAACCAGTTACAGATCCAACTAACAGTAGCCCTGTCCAGCCCACATTTTACTAGCTTCTTTGCAAGAATGTCATGTGGAACTTTGTCAAAGGCCTTACTGAAATCGAGATATGCTACATCCACAGCATTCCCTTTATCTATCAAGCTGGTAACTCTATCATAAAAAGAGATAAGATTAGTCTGGCATGACTTATTTTTGAGAAATCCGTGTTGACTTCTCGTGATTACCGCGTTGCTTTCTAAGTGATCAGAAACTGACTGCTTAATGATCTGCTCCAGAATCTTTCCTGGTACCGATGTCAGGCTGACTAGGCGATAATTATTTGGGTCCTCTTTTTTTCCCTTCTTGAAGGTGGGGACAACATTTGCCCTCTTCCAGTCTGCTGGAACTTCTCCTGTCCTCCAAGATTTCTCAAAGATTATAGCAAGCGGTTCCGAAATGACCTCTGCCGGTTCTTTTAATATCCTAGGATGCAATTCATCTGGCCCTGGAGACTTGAATTCATCCAGTGTGGCCAGGTATTCCTGTACCACCTCTCTACCTATTATGTGCCGCATTTCCCCTGCTTCCTCACCTGCTCCCCAACCGCCAGGTTGAGTGCTTGTATCCTTCTGGGAAAAAACTGAGGCAAAGAAGGTGTTAAGTAGTTCTGCCTTTTCTCTTCCCCCTGTTAGTAATTCACCATCTTCTCTGCACAGCGACCCTATCGCCTCTTTCTTTTTCCTTTTGCTGCGGACATATTTAAAAAAGCCCTTTTTATTGTTTTTAATGTCTCTGGCCAGCCTAAGTTCATTCTGTGCTTTAGCCTTTCTGACCTTCTCCCTACATCTCCTGGCTACTTGCTTAAATTCTTCTTTGGTGGTTTCCCCCTTCTTCCATTTCCTGTACACATTTCTCTTAACACTTAGCTCAGCTGAGAGTTCTTTAGGCAACCATTCTGGTTTCTTCAGATGCCTTCCGTTTTTCCTCCTTATTGGCACAGTTTTAGACTGTGCCTTCAGTATCTCCCTTTTAAGGAACTCCCATGCCTCCTGAACTCCTTTCTCTTTCACTATTCTTAACCATGGAATTTCAGCCAGCAGCTCCTTAAGTTTACAGAAGTCCGCTTTTTTAAAATCTAAGATGAGTGTCTGGCTACACTTATCTTCTCCTTCCCACTGAATGCCAAATTCCAATAGGGCATGGTCAGTCCCCCCTAAAGATCCAACCACTTCTACCTCATTAACAAGGTCATCCCTTTTGCTCAGGATCAGATCTAGAATATTTGATCCCCTTGTGGCCTCTTCCACCTTCTGGACCATGAAATTGTGTGCAAGACAAGCTAGAAACTTGCCGGACCTTGCTGTCTTGGCAGAGTTTGACTGCCAACATATATCCGGGTAATTGAAATCTCCTATTATTACTGTGTCTCTCCTTTTTGAATGCGCGGTCATTTGGTTGAGGAAGGCATCATCAAAGTCCTCAGTCTGGGTTGGAGGTCTGTAGTAAACCCCCACCAGAATATCCGTATTGTTTCTCGCTCCCTTAATTCCTACCCAGATGCTCTCGACCTGGCTTTCTGGGTTTAAGTCACGGCTCTCTTCACAGGTGAAAACATCCTTGACATACAAGGCTACTCCTCCTCCTTTCTTGTTTGGTCTATTTCTACAAAAATAGATTTCTACAAAAAATAGTTTCAGTTAGCTCTTGTGTGAATGTTTGACTGTTGGTATCTTGTGCGCATGTGTGAGTGAATTCCCCTCAATAAAACATATTTTTAGCTTACTTTTGAGTCTTTGGCTTGAATCTTCTTTTCCTGCCTGAGCCTGTAAACATTGGTAGAAAGATCTTGCTAATTTGCCCTCCTCTCACTAATTCACTAATTTGAGCTAATTCATTCCCTACTTTTGCAAGAAGGTATTGATGTCGTGGGTGACCCTTGTGGCACCTATGTTTTGGGGTAACAAAACAAACACACAAACAAAGTCATCTCTTGCTTTCAACAGGATAGAAGGGAGGGTGTCAGTCTCACCTCTGGAGGAAGGGAGTTCCAGCGTCTGGAGGAAGGGAGTACCAGAAATAAAAAGGCAGGGTGTGAGCGATGGGAGTAAACCAGGGTCCCATTTATTGATTAATTATTTATTAACTGTGGCCTTTTCCACAGGAGCCTCCCCTCCCGGCATGGGAATGGGAGAGAAGAGGGACTGCAACAATGTTTCCGTACGATGTCCTTGTGGTCCCATCCTTTTCCCCTTGGCCAGGCAGCACAATCATGGATTAAATCATTGACAGGTTTTCCCCATCAATGACCCACAATCATGTGATCATCCCTGACCTGTGGGAGCCCCGGAAGCATGATTGGCAGGCACTCAGTTAGCCTGCCAAAATAATGGGTATTGCAATAGCCGTTAGTGGGGGGGGGGGGCAGGTGCCAAACATGGAGGGATGGGAATGTGACATAGAATGCAGCTGTAGTTAGATAAGAAGCCTGCTAGCCTGAGAACTGTGTGTGTGTGGGGGGGGAGTTGTAGTGTAGCCACATAACTCTTTCACTTCTTTCAACTTTTCTTCAGTTCTAACACTGAAGTCGTGATCTCCATGAGTGCCAATCAAGTTTGTATTGGATCAGAACTTGTTGCAACTCAGGTCTGTTTCTGACAGTGGTGACGGCGTGTCCTGCCCCAGTACAGCCTGGGAAAGTAGCTAGCTGTGCTGTGGAAGGAAGAGGCTTGTCCATCACACTTCCTTCAGCAGGGAGCCAGCTGGTGTGGCAGGGACACTTCCATCGTGCCCTCTTCCTGGCAGAGGTGCTGCTGGGATCACCACTGGAGGACAACAATTTAAGGTAGTTTGCGGAAAGGACCTGTGTAACCCAAACTTTGCAGTGGAGCCTTCCAGTTGAAGACATTGCAGACATTGAGTTGAAGCAGTGGTCGTCTTTGAGCTGGTCCTAGACTATCAGAAAGAGCTCTGTCACATTGACACTAGGCTACGTACTTGCAGCCAGGTATTGGTCAGCCAGTTATATATGACCTGGAAGACCCCTTCCAATGCTAAGGTTCTGTTGTTACCAGGCCGTATACCCCTCCTCCATGATATGGTTTGATTGGCAAAACATAGATTTAATTGGCATGAAATATAAGTTATGTTCTGCTGTAACTGGGAGCTGGACGCTTGTGTTGCAAAACTAGGTCTGGACGAGGCCTCAAGGCATGGCTAGGTCATAGCCAGGGAAACTCCCAGACAACAGACTTGCAGATGTCCCTCAGTGACTTTAGAAACAATGGCACTGAAATTGCTTCCACAGAAGGGCTGATTGTCTTCTCCCTTTGTCCAGCAAAAACTCGCCATTGTTCCCTCACTTGTCCAACAATTAAGGCGCTATCATGATTCCCATCTGTCCCTTTGTCACCTAATACTAAGGCTGTTAGCTCATTCCAGACCCCATTGTCCACTCTCTGGACCCCATTGTTTACTCTGTCAGAGCGCCATTTACACCTTTCACCTCAGGGAAGGAAAAAAGTATTTAAATTCTGGCTTTTTGCCAGATTACTCAGTACTTTTGGCTTACTGACTGTCACTCCAATTCCCATTTGTGTGCTGTTCTTGGACTCCTTGTCTAAGTCACATTGCTTCTTCACTTCTTTGATGGATTGGTAAATATCACCCAGTTTGCCCTAAACTCTCGCTATTCAACCTTCCTCCCTTTTCCTTCAGTTAGCCTTGTGTGATTGTGAGACTGCTTGGATCGTATGTGTGTGCGATAGTTAACTCTCCCTGATAAAACAAGTTTACTTTTTGGATTTCCAGTTGGTTCTTCCCTGAACTAGTACCTGCACACATAGGTGTAAAAGATCTCGCAAGGTCACCCCCTCCCACAGGCTTCCTCTTTTTGCAAATATCCCCTGTTGTTTCACAGAGGCACTGGCATCACAGCTGGACCCCTGAGTCGGCCATGTAGTGTTAGGATAACACTATAATTTTCATGACATCCTGATTTCAGTTTACAGCCACCAAATGCAAACTCTCATTTCCTCAGGCTTGACAAGAGTGCCAAAACTCCACCCAATACTTCATCTACATCAAGAAGAGGTAGGTAGGAATCCCCTGTCCTTCTCTTGCTTCCCACACCTGAATATTTAACTGTGAAACAGTAACCAGAAGATGAGGCATTTAAACTCAAATAAGGAGGCAAAACCATTTTCCAGCAACTTAAGGAAGGGAGGCACAGGGAAGTAACGGCTGAATTAAAGGCTCGGTGATTCATCATGCTCTCCTCCACAAGGAAACAATGATCATCAACTTAATGGTGGAAACTCCTGTTTTTTTAAAAAAAGTTTTGCACGCTCTTTTCCTTCTGCATTTCTATAAGGGACAGAGAGAGGGAGACTCAGACAGCTGTGTGGGTGGATTAGCCAGGCATCTCATTAGAGCTGTTTTCTTAAAGCCCTGGAAGGGGTCAGGAGTCTTGGTAAATATCAGTACATATCAAGACAAATAGTGATTCCCAGAGGTATGGGGGAATGCAGATCTGAAATGACTAAGTTTGGATTCAAGAAAAGAAAATCAGCTGCTTTGCATGAAGATGGAGGAGGGGTGAAAATGCTTGTACAAATAATCACCAGAAATATTCAGCTGTGGATGTTTTTCAAAAAGGAACCAGAAAGTCTTGTTTTGGAGTGAATAGCTCCATACTTTTTGCGTTCTGTAATCTAACAGATCACCTGTTGCAACACTAAACCAAGTTTTTGGCTTGAATTCTGATTGAGATGCAATTGGCCTCTTGTCCCAATACTGAACGTTTCTGTTTTCCCAAAAAATGTATTTGAAAATTTGAAAACAAACAGTCCACATTCAGAGGGTTGACCTTCACAAATGTGATTACTCATAAGTCATGTGCTTCCCTCTCGAAATTCTCCTCCTCCCATTCTCTTGCATTCCTCACCCCAGGCTTCCCAGGCTTGTGTTTAACATGGATTTTTTTCCATTTTGAGTGAGCAAAGCCCCCTCCCACTACTACAGGCATGTCCTCTCTGCCATGTGGCTGCACATTCTGCTGTGTAATGGTGGCTGATTGGTCAGATGCTCTCTTTGTTCCTACTTCTTTCTCAAGATGGTGACTGGAAGTATCTAGAACCTCAGAACTCTATTCTTCTCTGTCTGAGGGAAAAGTACTGGTAAGCCTTTTGTATTGTCCTTTTTCTTCCCCCCTGACAATGTCAGAGTCAGAGGCAAAAAAATGGGAGGGGAGGACTTCAGAGAGAAATGGGAAGGGAATTGGGGGGGGGAGTTATTTGTGGTTTTTCCACTTTCTCAAGGGGTCTGCACCTCAAACCCTCACAAATGTGGAGGGGGCAATGTAAAAATACCAACAAATTATTACTGCTGCTAGCTTGGAGAAGAGAAGACTGAGAGATAACACAATAGCCCTCTTTAAACATCTGAAGGGATCTCATATAGAAGATAGAGAGAGCTTGTTCTCTGCTGCTTCAGAGACTAGACATGAACCAATAACCTAAATGACAAGAGAAGAAAATCCACTAAATATTATGGAGAACCTCTTGACTGTATGAATAGTAGGATAGATCTCTTTACTGTTCAGTGTTACCCCAAAAGGTGGAGGACCTTGAGATCCACCAGCAGTGCCAGCGTCTCCTTAGAATTTGGAGGAATTATAATGCAAAGGAGGCCTGTGAAGGGAGGTAATGACAGCATCTTTTCACCTGTGTCTACCAGTACTAACTGTAGGACTCTAGGTAAAGGTTTAAACAGGGTATTTTTATTAGAAATGAATAGACATACACACAAGAAATCAAATGGTCTCATGAACCATGTAAGGCCAGTGAAAGGAGAAGTGAAAAAGGCTGGATAGAGATTTTGGGTGTAAAGGGTGGTATTTACCAGTCCAGAAGAAGGTTGAAGTGAAGTGGCTCAAACCACAATCTGAAGGTAGCACAGAACATGGGAATCTGGGGGCCAATGTGCTGATTAACATGCATCCAAAGTACTTCAAATTGCTGGGGTTGGAATTAGGATTTAAATATCCTTTTTCCTATCCTGAAGGGGTGAGTGTTAATGGCTCTCCGGCAGCATAGACAAAAGGGGTCCAGAATGGACTGTCTTACCTTGGGTGACAAAACATTGATGGAAGTCCTGACAACCTCTAAATGTCTTGGTTGGGTAATGTGAATGAGGAAGGTCTCTGTAGGAAATGTATACAGCAGGGGTGTTTGCCTGCTGCACCTGGGCAGTTTTGTTGACAATTGTATTCAGATGTCAGGTCATTGACAGGATTACTGGAAGCCTATTAAGGCCAGGCTTTTCTTGACCTATGAACTGGCCATGCTGAGGCCATGCTGACCTAGCTTGGGTGTACAGGCTAGACTCTCCATTTTTGGTGGTCCTTGAACAGAGGTTGGATGGGCATCCTTCAGAAGTGTTTTAGTTGTATATCCCTGCATGGCAGGAGGTTGTACTAGATGGCCCTTGTGGTCTCTTCCAACTTGAAGATTCTAGGATTTTATGCTTCTTCTATTAATGGCACTCAGCCTTGAGCTTCCCTTGGATTGCTATGATCTTGCATATCCTGGATCTACATCTTGCATCTAGTTCTTCAGCCTCTGACTTAACTCTAACACAGACAAACCTTCTCTCTTTCATAACCCTTCTTTTGACATACCAGCTGATTTCACCTCTTTACTACAAAGCAAATGCTATCCATGCACTCGTTCGGGGCTTCTACTTCTGTTGATCCAGTTCCTGGAAGGCCTCCCTTAGCTGCCCAGGCAGGGGATGTGTGAGCAATAACAACAGGTCTTGTATTAGAAATGACCTTTTGGTGAGATGAAAAGCAGATATGAAGCATGGCCAAGATGCCTCATCTCAGGCTGCCTGCGCCTGCTGATTCTTCCACTTTATTTATTGATGTGGGAGGAAGAAAGGTCACCTTCAAAGACACAATGTTGGCTCTTCCTTCATTCTCCTTTCCTCTCTACTGTGATTGCAAGTTGCATGTTAATTTGGGATTTGCCTCTAGAAAGGAATGTTCTACAGATGGTGTTCTGGCCCTCTGGCTGCTCTTTTCAGCTGCCAGCAAGGCACAGAATATAAATTGGATGCCCCCCCATGAAGCCTTTGGGATGCACAAAAAGAGACAGTGGACCAAATTTGTGAAGCCCTCCTCCCAGCCACTCAAGTGAGTGCCACCCATATTATTCCACAGCTCCTCCACAAGAACTGAGTTAGCACATTGAGAAGGCTGTCTTCTTGACATAGTGGGGAATAACCTGGAAAAGAACACAACCAAGGGAGGAGGACACTTCCTGATTTGTCATGTCAGGGGTCCGTGCAGTGGTGGCTCTACCTTTGGGTAGAGAGAGGCATAGGGGTGCCAGATCTCATGGCCTAGCCCTTCTTTTCCAGCAGTCAGGGAGAGGGGGAGAAATCTCAGGGCAAGAGCACTGATCTGAGTTGTATATGTTTATGCTTTTCCCTCATTTGTTAGACTTCGTGTTTTTTATTTGACTGGTATTTGTTGTTATATGCCTTCCTGAGTTGTTGCTACAGGCCTTTGCAGGAGCTGTCCAAGGTGCTTAAAGTAGAGTTTAGCACATAGGACAACTACAGGAAAGCATTTCACTGAGCCCAGAATGACTCGCCTTTCCTAAGTTGCTGACATATACCTTTACAGGAGCTAGCCAAAGTGCTGAAAGTGGTTTAGGAAGAGAGTTCAGCGCGTAGGACAACTACTGGAAAGTCACTGAGCCTGGAATGACTTGCCCAGGATAACACAGTAGACTTCCATGAATGTGTGTGGATTCAAAACCAGAATTTGCAGGGTCCTAGCCAAACCACTACACCATGCTGGCTCCTTTTCCTTCCTTCCTTCCTTCCTTCCTTCCTTCCTTCCTTCCTTCCTTCCTTCCTTCCTTCCTTCCTTCCCTCCTCCCTCCCTCCCTCCCTCCCTCCCTCCCTCCCTCCCTGGCACACTCTGTGAAAATAGGTTTAACGTATTCTTCTCAGTGACATCACCAGGGCTGCTGTATGTAACATAACCTTCCTAATATCACCAGGGCCTGCCTCCTGTGACATCACAAGCGGTCATCCCTAGGTCTGGGGAAGTTAGTGTTTCATTTCTTCTCGTTTTGTTTGTAACGGGTTGGGAAAGATCCTTGGGATGGCTGCAAGTGCCTGAACGACTTGACCCCACTCTGAGTACTATGTATGTCTTGAATCGGGAGAGGGAAATGCCATTTCTTCTGCTGGCTCAAGCAGCGAAATGTTTTGCACCAGTGCTAAACCAGTACTATGGCTAAACTTCTCACACTTAGTGTGAGTATTTTAATTGTAAATAGATGCTTTTTGAAATATACCCAAACACCCAGCACTGCTGTCTACTGCAATTGTCAGGAACTCTCCAGGGCTCTCTTCTGCCAGGCCGGACAACAGTTCCCAGACTTCTCTAGCAATAGTGCTTTAGGGTTTTAGAGAGCTTTTTGCCTCCTTCTAGCCAGCATGATGTAGTGGTTTGAGCACTGGACTATAACACTGGGACCAGCGTTCAATTCTCCACTTGGCCATGGAAGGCCACTGGTGACCTTGGGTGCATCACACACTCTCAGCCTCCCAAAAAACCCTGTAATAGGTTCACCTTAGGGTCCTCATAAGTCAGAAATGACTTGAAGGCACACAACTGCAAGATATAGCTATAAAATGCTTCCCTGGTGAATTGCTCCCCAGGTATTAGAGTTTTGTCTTAGTTTCTTAGTGTCATATACAAAGTGTGGTTGTATGTGTGCATCGGGGGTTAATTCAAGAGAATAATTTAATTGTCTACCATAATAGTGCATTTCTAAAACTTTTTTTTGAAATGTTCCTTCTGTGAAGGTGACAAAAGACAGAATAAATGAAAAAATTCCACTGGGAGAAAAATGCGGCAAAATCTGAGAACATATGCATGCAAATTCTATTACCACTTAGTAGAAATTCTCTTACCTTGACAAGAGAAACAGAACTCAAAGTACGACAGAAGAATGGAAGTAGGTAAACTGGGGAAATTCTCCTTGTCTCTAGCCTTCCCCCATCTTGCTACCCTAGCTGTTGCCTGTAAATAGATACACACACTCACAATACAATTCTAGGACTGTCTGATTTTTCTAGCTAAGACATTCCAAGCTCATTCACACAACCACATTTTACTGACATATTAATAGGTAAGGAAAGAATATTTTTAAAAATATTCAGAAAATGGTTGAAAAATATATTTTTGAGTGCTAAGAAATGTTAATGAGAGGAATTCTGAACTGATTAGGATCTTTACAGTCAGGAGTGATAGAACTGCCAGGTGGGTAGATTCTGGAAGTTGTAGTCCAAAAAGTTAATTTCTGAAGTTTTGGGTCAGAATGCCTCCAGAGATCATGCAGTCCAGCCTCATGCTCAGTGTAGGAATCTTACAGTCTTCCCCGTAGTTAACCATGGTAGTGGCAGTTGGGATGGAGGGAAGGCCTTTGATTAGTTGCTGGGCTTAGGCCAGAACTTTCCAGACTTTTCATGTTGGTGCCACACTTTTTAGACATGCATCACTTCGCAACACAGTAATTCAGTAAGTGGAGGCAGCTCTTCCACCTGAGACTGGCCCATCACCGCTGCCCTCACCAAGGTCTTCCTCAGCCTAGGGCGGTGATGGGAGATGCAGCCCCTCCACCTGGGCCTGGCCTGCCATCACTGCCCTTGCTGGAGTCTTCCTTGGTCCGGGGTGACAATGGCAGCGGCAGGAGAGGCAGCCCCTACACCTGAGTCTGGCCCACCCCTGCCGCCCTCACCAGGGTCTTCGTCAGCCTGGGGCAGCAGCGGGGGTCAGTCGCGTAGGGACGTGGGGGCGGGGGGACGATTTGCCCCAAGTGGCAATATTTTGGGGCATCCCGGCCTGTAGACATGCCACCGTGTGCCCTGGCCACACCTTTGCATGCTCTGGACACTCCCCCATGCACCGCAGCCATGCCCCCCACACAGTGGCCACACCCCTTGCGCCATAGCCCCGTCCCCCACTCCACACACTCCAAGCTCCACCACTGGTGGCAGCAGAGGCAGCCCCTTCACCTGTGCGTGACCTACCATGGCAGTGGTGGACGAGGCAACCCCTCCAACCCTTTACATTCAGATGATGCACCTACACATTGCAGCCGACACACTAAGGCGTTGCAACACACTGTTTGGCACAATGGAGTAGTGGCTGCATGTTCTTCTGTCTTTCCAAGGCCACAGCAGTGGCAGTTGGGATGGAGGGAGGGCTTTTCATCTTCTGCTGGAGCCTAGGGAGGATGGATCTGCACCTGCCCCTTCTTCCCTTCCTCTAAAGTGAGGGCAATGGCAGTTGTGATGGAGGGAAGGCCTTTCATTTGCTTTTGGGGGCTAGGCATGATGGAGATTTGCCTGCCATTCCTTCTCTTCCTCTGAGGCCAGGGCAGTGGCAGTTGGGATGGAGGGAGGACCTGTCATTTGCTTCTGGGTCTGGGCATGATAGAGCTGTGCCTGTCTCTTCTTCCCTCCCTCTGAGGCCAGTGTGATAACTGAAGCCCCTGTCAGAGCCGCTGCTGATGAGCAGCAGGTGCTGGTCCCTGTGGCTCGGGCTGGAGATGAGTCCTGTAGCTCCAGAGCTCCCCCTACTGCCATGGACCAAGCAGGCTCAGACGTCCCTCTGTCTGTTCCTTTAGGGCAACAGGGATCCGATTCTGAAGATGCTTTGGAGCCTGTGTCCATCAGCCCACAAACAAGGCGGAGACTCAAGAGAGCTGAGCAAAGGGAGGCTTCCTTGATTAAGTTCAAGAAGCAGTGACTAGCCACACCTGTGCCTTGGGCTATATAACTGCCTGCCTGGAAGCTTTCCTTTGCTTGTGGCAAACTTTCTACAAGCCCTCTCCTTGCTTCCAGCACCTGGCTCCTGATACCTTGGATTGATCTCTTGGCTCCAGATGCCTGGCTTTTGGAACTCTGACTACAGCTTTTGCTTGTCATTCTGGCCTAGGTAAATGGACTTCCCTTGAGTAAGTGCTTCCTTGACTCCTCCAGGCAGGACTCTGCTAGCTCTCCCACTCCCTTCTCTGGGCTGCCTTGCTGCCTGGGTCTCTGACCCTGACAGCCAGGCAGTTGGGAGGGAGGAACAGGATGCTAAGGACAGGATTGCCACAGAGATGCAAAACAATCTATATGCAGTAGTCCCTTCACATTTGTGGGGGATATGTGCAGAGAACCCTCTCAAAAGTGAAATAACTGCAAATAACTCCCCCCTTCCACTGAGCACTCCTCCATCCCTGCACTCTGCCCCTTTACCATCTCCCCCTCCTCTGCCACTGGGGTGATCGCTCCCAAAGCTGCAGGTGGGGAGACGGTAATGAGGAAGAAAGATCTTTTCTTCCCCACTGCCATCTCCCCACCCCCAACCGCTGGGGTGATCACATCTGCAGTGGGAGGTGGGAGATATGTCCTCCCCTTCACCCTTCCACCCCCCACTGGGGCAATTGCCCCCACAGCGGTGGGTGGAGATTATGAGGGAAAACTTCCCTCTCCTGCACCCCCCTGCCAGGGAGTGGGAAGGGAAGAAATGGGGGGAGGCAAGGCATTGCATTGCAAGTAATCCAAACCGTAAGTCAAACCTGCAAATGTGGAGGGAGAACTGTATATACGAAAAATGTGTTTCTCAAGAATCCTAGCTGGGTGAGAATCTCCATAGTTCAGGACAACAGGTCATTTTCTATACATGCAGCATTTTCTACTCACACAAAAATAACATTTCTGCACAGGAAAAGAAATTGAGAGGGCAAGAAAAAATCTAAATGTGATTTTCTTGTCTTATTTCTCTCACTGATGAGATAAATGGGAAAATTACTCATTCTTACTTGTGAGGATGTAATGTACAGGCTTTTCTTCTTCCTCAGCATGCTGGCTGGGGAATCCTGGGAGCTGCAGTCCCTAAAGTAACTTTTCCTAAGCTATCATTGCATATATCCTACTGTTGTTGCTGTTGTGGTTGTGTACCTTCAAGTCATTTCTTCAAGAGTGGGGTATAAATAATAACTAACTAACTAACTGATGGATGTTTTGAAGTCTTGTTTTAGAGATGATTCAATGTACACATGTTTGGAAATGAGAACTCCTATGAATAGATTCGTTCTATGAGGACCAAATGTACGTAAAGCAGAGTAGGGCAGACACGTCAGGCAGAAGATTTTAGACAGAGCAAGAGAGCAGCAAACTGTTTGTTATCCAGTCTCTTACTAATTAGAGCTGAAATAGCAAAAGATGGATTTTGTGCCAACTTCCAATTGCAAAGAGCCTGGCTAGATTGAATTTGGTCTTCTGCTCCCTCTAAAAAGTTAACCCATGGGGTAAAGGATAATAAGGGAGAAAAGGACTCAGACATTTTCCAAGTTATCTGGTTCCTGTTGCTTTTCTATATTAATGCAGCTGGTGCTGGACCTCCATCTGCACAGAGCAACTTGTGGAAGAATGTACTCCATGTGGCAAGACATCCATGGCAATAAAGAAGAAAAGAATGGGAACTGAGATTTCACTGAATAAACTGGGGACGCATTTTGTGGTGAGTTAGTAGAAGAGATTCCAACTTCATGCAGGGTATTTTAAACTGTTCCCTTTTAGTCTTTTTATTTATAACCTTCTGCTCTCTCTGAGAAGTTAACCCATGGGGTAAAGGATAATAAGGCCAAGATATCTTCAAGACTATCTGGTTTCTGTTTCTTCTCTGTATTAATGCATCTTGTACTGCAAGTGGACCTCCATCCACACAGAGCAATATATGGGAGGATGTTGTTGTGTGCCTTCAAGTTGTTTCTGAATTATAATGACTCTCAGATGTCCTTCTCATAGGGTTTTCTGGGGCTGAGAATCTCTGATTCACCCAAGGTCACCCAGTGGGTTTTCATGGCAGAGGAAACCAAACCTTGGTCGCCCGTAGTCCAGTGCTCAAACCACTACGCTATGCTGGCTCCTAGGCCATTTCTGCACTAGACTGTTATAGTGCTATTATTCCACTTTCAACATCCTATGGAATCCTGGGGTTTGCAGTTTAGGGAGGGGCCTGAAGCCTCAGGCCCCTCCCTAAATTGCAAACCCCAGGATTCCATAGGATGTTGAAAGTGGAATAATAGCACTATAACAGTTTAATGCAAAAATAGCCCTATACTATTGAGCTACAGTCCCTCATGTTTGGCATAAACTGCAGTGCTGGTTGCTGCTTTTATAGGAGAAGCTCTACACAGAAAGCCAGCTGAGATATTCTTTGATCTTTCTTTCTTATGCAACAGGGTGGCAAACTTTTGCCACTGTTCATCTGTTGCTGCCTGATTTATCCCCCACAAAAATTAAACGGGGTAAGTACCGAGGGTGCCTGCACTCCAAGACAGAGTCTGATGCAATCCCCATCAAAACTGGCAACTCTCCTTCTGGCTTAATGAGTATAAAATTGAGCCTGGTGGAGTTTTGCCATGTAATTGAGTCACGTAAATGTCATGTTCTACAATGCAGTGAGGTTAACAAGAATGCTTGCTGAGAGAGAGACAGAAAGGAAGAGAGAAAACAGTGGGTGTTGGGATGATATATCCGTTTTCTCCCCCAAAGTGTGATATGCATACAGTAGACCTGCCCTATAAGTGGGGTTCTGTTCCAGAAACCACTGTGTAAAACAAAAAATGCAAGTGCCGCATCCCATTGTAGTCAATGGACACAATGTGCGTGCTCTGCAGAAGCATGGACTGCCCATCTGGCCTGCTCACCGTCTCCATTGACTATAATGGGACTTGACGCTTCACACGACCTTGCATTCATGCATACGGAGGTCATGCCAGAAGAGGGCACACCGTACCTCTAGTTGTGGCTGGTGGCACCAATGTCCATGGGGTGAACTTTAAAAGATCTATCCAAGCTTCTGAACCTAATTTTGGAGAAGAATTCAGAACCTCAGATACTGTTTTTTAAAGCTTGGCCTAAAACCCAGAGTGGACTCGCTGCCCTCACTAACGTTGGAGCCACCAACCACTGCTAAGTCTGTGCTTTCTCTTCATCTCCTACGTTCTGATTAATAATTGGTCTGTTTAAACATGGATCAATGAAAGGGGTGTCATCTGAATGTCTAAAATCAATCTTATAATTGAGACCTTTCAATAGCGAGGAATTTAAGCAATGGAAGTGGTTGGAGTGGCATCACGGAGGTCTATACGCTTCTCAGCAGCCTATACTATAGCTTAGAAAAGTTACTTTTTGGATACAGCTCCCTGAATCACCTACATAGCATGCCAATCACCATTGATATATGCAAATTTAGAAACCAGAACTGTGATTTATATGTATCACAACTCGGCTTAGTCAACACTGTGATCAGTTTGCCTCTGTGTCCCTGCTGTCCATGTGGAGTATTTGGAGCCAAATTCATTGCTCACCTATGGGCTTTTCTCTTTGAACCAGACTACACTACAACACAACTTAGAATTTTCCCATGTACACTCTGGGGTGGCTTCCATGTCAGTAGTGCAGTGAATCTGCCCCAGGTTTTACTCTAGACTTCAAAATATCTATCCAAGGTGCTCAGCTCCATTCAGGAATGGATTTCAGCACCTTGGATAGCTTTTTTTAAAATACAGATTAAATTTGACCGATTATCAGTAGGTGATGGTGTCAGGGACTGTGGTGCCCTTGCCCAACATCTCCACCAATTGGCCACATGAAAGTCTTTTTTTCCCTCCTTCAGGTTGGCTGCCTACTTCCTCCACCTCTGGAACCTGTAATTCCTTACAAGTTGGTCAGTGGAGGTCTCTGCTCTGCCAGCTTCATATAAAATTTTGGCTGTAGTACATAAGCCAGCCAATCTCTTTGGGCCCATGAGTCAGACAATCCCACAAGAACCTTCCAGCATGCTTGGAAGCATGCACACAATAATAACAAAGATCACAATCCTGGTGGCTGGTGTACCTATCCTGGCATCAGGAGCATATCTAGCATAAACAGCACCTAGGACAAGCGTGGAAGTTGCACCCCTACTCCAGGGCTACTTCTTCCTCCTCCTCCTCTGCTACTTCTGGCACTGCTTTTTTGTACCCCCCTGGCATTGGTTCCTGGGGCATGCGTCCCACTTGCCCCACCCTAGGTACACCTCTGCCTGGCACAGGTGGTGTGAAGAACGTTCATTAATATTAATTTTCAAAACCTCAACAACGACAACAACAAAAGAGTGCCTCAACTAGGAACTCCCACTGGCAAGAATAATGGATCAGTGTGAATTTTGTGTGGTTTTCGCCAGGCATTTGAAATTATTAGGAATTATTATGTGGGGAAAAACATGTATGTTTGCACTTCATGTACACATACCCATGCAGAAAACTGTGTAGAAAAATGAGTTTCCTGCAAAGAAAACACAAATAATATTTTTTGCACAACACCTCTGGACGTTTGAATATGGGAAGAAAAACTGTGCAGGAATAGTCGGGAGAAATCCATTTTAATCATTCATTCTCATATATGAGGATGAAATAATTAGTCAACTCTTCAGATACCCTGCAAAGAAAAAGAAGACCAGCCATGAGATTTTTTTTTATCTGTTAGAACTTAACTGGGGGAAAAGGACTGGGAAGCATGTGACCTTTTGACCACATTTTATTTTTGTTGTTTTAAAAAATCCCCCACTTTTTTCTTTTTTTGCCCTAAATGTACACATATAGTAGCCTTAGCATTAAAGCTTTAAAGAAATACTGTAGACAGAACAATGATGATAGATATAGATATAGACAGATGGATAGATGGATGGACGGATAGACAGACAGACAGACAGACAGATGATAGATAGGAAGATCAGCTGGAAAGGGATGCAATCAGAAGCATCAGGAAGTGATCCAAAAAAGTTCCTTTTTTCAAGTTTGATTTTCCTTGTGTGTTTGTCAGCTTATTTTTGCTGTATTGCTAGAATGGCTATTTACAGTGCCTTCCTTCCCTTCCTTCCTTCCTTCCTTTTTTGTTATTTCATGGTTGCCTTGCTGAGCATTCAGGGAACGTCTTAAATTTGAAAGGACATTCACTGGTTGTTCTCCTTTCTCTGAATCAACCACTTATCCAATTTAGCTCAGATTGCTGCCTTTAATAAATCTGTCCTTGTAACTAACCAGTGGTTCATTAATTCTTGTGTGCAAAAGGAGAGATTCACTGAGCGGTTTCTGTCATTTCTGGGTGGCAAATCCCAAATCCTCCTTCTGCAAACCAAAATCCCACTCATCTGCCTAATTTACTTGCCGAATTTATATTTGCATACTTAGATGATCAGTCTTTTACATGGGAAAGACCGGTTGAGAGATCTCAACCTGTAAGTGTTGAGTCAATCAAGCTGTCTGGACAGAGGAGGAAATAAGTTACCTTTTGGAATATAACTCCCAGAGTCCTCCAGCCAGCATGAGAAGTGCTGGGAAAAGTTCAAAAAAGTAACTTATCCAAGCTCTGAATCAGGATAGGTTGGAGTGCTCAGTACCAGAGAAACAAATCAAACACATGCTGCTCATGCATAAGGTTGTAAATGTGGAACAGAGAATGATGAAGTGCATTTCTTATTCTTCCTCTACTCCAAATCGGAGTAAAGACAATGTGTTTGCTGACTGGTACTATTACAACAACATGTTCAGTAAAGGATCCCTGGCTAGCTAGAATTATGCAGTGAAGAGGAGAGGTGACGTTTAATCTGGAAAAGAAAACAAATTTAGTTATCTCTGGATATCAAGTGAAATTAATTTTGATATCAATTTGAAGATTGCTGGCAAAGTGTTGTTACCCTGATTTCTGGGATCTTTGGGGGACACCTCGATGTGCTCCACGTGATGGGGAATGGAAACTAGCCAGAGCACAAGCAATAGCAATGCGAGAGGCAGGGTAACCTAGCGGGGTCTTTTTACCCAGTTTTTACAGGGTCAGGCCAAGCCAAAAACCAAACGAAGATGTCCAATGAAATTATTTTATTGAATGAAAGTCTCATGCATCAACGCAATCACTCACACACTCACTCAAGACCTATTAAGACCCAAAAGAGAGGAAACTGGATAGGGCAATATTGAAGGGGTTGTAGCTGGGGTAATATTGCACCTTTTCCTGAAGTCCTTGGTCCAGGAAAACAGCAGAGAAGTAGAGGTCAGCACAGAGAGGGCTGAGGGGATTACTCAACGGACAGAGAAATGGTCTGCTGGGGTGACCAGGAGTGATCCAAAGAACCGCTCAAAAACTGGGGCTATTTGTAGGGGAAAAGGTACCTGGAGGGCTAATCCTTTCCTGGGGAGAACAATAGGTGTTGCAACAAGATGCTCCACAATGGTAACTTCCTTTGTGTGAAGAGATTACAAGGTGTTGCCCAAGTCTCAGGATTTCCAGCTGCATTTGGTTGTGGTTTGACTTCATGTGAATGGTCCTTGCCTGATAGGATGTTTGCTCAACTTGGGGCAAGCATGCTAATCCCCTCAAGTCGGCTTCTCAGGGGCTGAGGACCCTTTGTCTACTGTGGATTTGCACAGCTTGAGGTCTCCCGGGGCTACATGATTGGGGGTTTTACTGGCCTGACCTGGTTTTCGATCGTTCAACCGTTGCTGTTTATGTGCCCATCCGGGTGACCTCTCAGGCACATTGAACCATATTTTAATATCAAAATTGTAGACCCCGGGACAGGGTTTTCCAGTGGGATAACAGTGTGTTGGGGCAAAACTTGGGATGTGAATTGTGCAGCCCACCAAACATTGTTGGGTAGTACCTCCCAGCATTCTTCACCATGATGGCTAGAACAGGTAGGAGTTACATTTCAACAACAGAGTGGGAGGCCCACACTATTCTCACCCATGGACTAAATCCAGGTCTTGGTCCTAATAGACCCACTGAATCAAGGAAACTTCCGTAGGCTTTGATACAGTGAGTCTATGGTCATTGGGATTAACTATTAGATTTATCCTTTTGTGTATATCAGACAGCCCTCCAAATAATGGTGGACTATAATTCCTATCAGTAATAGCCAGTGTAGCCAAAGGTGTAAAAAGCTGGGTATTGTGGTCCAATGACATTTAGAAGGCCACACAGTTCCAACCTCTGGTGTACTTCTATGTCTTACAAAGATATAAAATCAGCGCTCAGAAAAGTTACTTCTTCTGGACTATAACTTACAGAATGCCTCGGCCAACATGGCTTCTGAACATCATTGTTTGTTTTTATGCATCTTTAAATTGGCTCTGAATTGCAGTGGCTGTATCCTAAGGTTTTCTTGCCAAGATTTGTTCCGAGGGGGTTTGCCATTGCTTTCCTCAGAGGCTGAGAGACAGTAACTTGCCCCAGGTTACCCAGTGGGTTTCCACAGCTGAATGGGGATTTGAACCCTGGTCTTGCAGAATCTTGGTCCAACATTAAAACCATAACCCGACACTGACTGGATAAGCTTCCATGGTCTGTGTAAAAAAAAAAAAAAAAAAACTCTTCCATGGGCAGGTGATTGCTTCCATGTCAAGAATGCAAGGAGCACACAGTGGGTTTAAAGTCATTCTCCAGGTTGCTGGCCTGATCTTCAAAGAAAAAAAAGAAAGAAACAATGTCTCTAGGTGCTCAGTGGATGGTCATTTTATTTTGGAAAAAAGACAAATGTGTTTCACCCTATACAGTGAGCCCTCCATATATCAGGGGTTCTGTTCCAAGTACCCCTGGGTAAAAACAACAACAACAAGATGCTTTCATTCCATTATCTTCAATGGATATATCATGCATGCTTCTGTGGCAGCACAGGTGAATGCCCGTAGCATCCATTGCCAATAATGGATGCAACACTTTGCTTGACCTAGGATTCATGTGTGCCAAGGTCGAACCCCAAGAGAGTGCACTGTATATACTTTCTGGAGGACTAAATGAAGAGCTTGACTTCCTCCTACTTTCGTAAATTTGCTCCAAACATTTTGTAGCCCAATTGTATGATACATCTTTGGAAGCTATCTCACTTCCTTTTCTTCCCTGCTTCTTCCCTTGACCATCTACTAACGTTAAAAAACAAAAACCCTTGAGTCTAGTTCCCATGTTTCTTTTCTGTCCAGCAAATGGAATGAGAATCTCAGCTTCAGAATTTTCTGCAGTTAGATTTCATATTGGTACGTACAGGCTTTGAGCAGCGTGCAAGGATTAGAATGATAAATATTATGATATATTATCTGTGTCCTCTCATATGGTTAGATGTTGTCCTTTTAATTTTAAATTTATATTTGTATATTTTTTTTGTTTTTATGTAGCCCCTGAAGAAGGCCATTGAAATATATGTAGGCCAAAATGTGTTGGGCTTTTTCCAAAATAAAACAGCCATCCATTGAACTCTTGGAGATGTGTCGCTTTTTTTCTGTGGGTTCTGTTGGGTGCTCTCCAGTTTTTGCCACTTCTGACCTTTCAAGGAGCTCTCCAAGGTTCTGAACCCTAGCTGCAAAATAAGTTCTTCACTTTGGACAGTTTCTCTGAAGTTTGGAGTAAAAACCGAAGTGGATTGACTGCATCTCTGATATGCAAGCCACCAGCCACCACTGGACCTTTGCTTGGTCCAATTCTCATTGCACTGGGCTCCTTTGAACATGCAGAGCTGACATCCTGGTACCCAAGCCAACAGGGAGAGTGATCTGCCAACCATGCTATAGCTGCAAGATTCCTACTTGGTCATAGAGGTTGGAGCAGATGACCTCAAAGATACTTTTGAACCAACATTTTGGAAATTTAATATTTGGGGCTATAATATCCAAAGTACTTTTCAAGACTACAACTGCCAAAACTTTCCAGACTCCGCTTCAAACTCTTTGTTTCCACACATTCCACATTCTGGCCAGAGTTCCTTTGGTTTCATGCTCCTGTGTAAGTTCCCCTACACACATTTTTTTTTTTTTTGGTGGAGTTCCATATGTGTAAGCATTTCGTGTGGTCCTCAGTCCTATTTTTAGTCTTGACTAGAGTTGAACCACTGAAGCCATAGGATTTACCTAAAGATGGACTCACGATTCAACAGTCAATTCAATGGGTCCACTTAAGTTGGGACTGACCAACCAGATTCCAGATATGCAGTTGTGCCTTAGGTGGTGCATAAGCATGTATCACAGATTTCAATGTCCCACTTGATTCACTGAGATTAAAGAAACAGCTGCCATGCATCCCTCATTGCATAAAGGAGCATGAAGCAGGCATATGGACCGATGTACCATTGGCTGTGCAAAGTTGTTCTTCAGCAGAAGGGTGGTGTAGCACAATCACTGTTTAATTATAGGGAAGTGGATTTACACCATGAACCATTTAGGATCTGGACAAATAAGCATAAAGCGCTGCCTGGAAAGGGCTAGAGAAAGTTTATTTTGGTACTACAACACCCAGAGTCCCCCAATCAGCTCGAGAGATTCCAGAAATTGTAGTCCAAAATGTCATTTTCCTAGCTTTGCTTCAAATGCTATGATTCTACAAATTCTACACTCTGGTTGAATTCCTGTTTGTATCTTACACATGTATAGATTCTCTTAAATGTAAGCCTAAACCACACCGTTCGTCCCAACTGGAGGAGACCCATTGAATCCTTTGGACCTATGTGTTGACTCAGCGTTCCACAACTAATTGAAGAGGTGTACTCCAGTGTGGACTAAGCAACAGGATTCCAACCATGCAGTTGCATACTCTTGGATGGGCTGTTATTCTTCGTTAAGGCCTTCCGTGTCCTATTTGGTTTACTGCAATTGCAGCTGCAGCTGCCGTGCGTGCCCCATGGCACAATGGGACAAAAAGCAAGCCCATTTGCAGATACACAATTGCACAACGTTAACATCCAGCAGGAGGGTGGTGTAGCGAAACCATCCCACAACTACCTCAATGCAGATTTAGGCAAACGTATTTTAGGAACAATATTGTATTTTGAAATATATAACGCTTGATTTTATATTAGAAAGAAGAATCGGGCATATGGGTCAGTCGAATGAAGGTGACTGGTTAAGAAAGGGGAAGAAACTAAGAGAAACAAAGAAAGGAGGGGGTACAAAGTTATAAAATATACAATTAATATGATTCTCCACATTAAAGGAAAGAGGTTTTAAATAAAAATTGAATTTGTTCCCTGCAGGAGTGGGAGTGGGAGGGAGGGAAGGGTTGAAGCAGCATTAATTTTATTGGGAAAATTAATTTGTTGGTTGTGGGTGGAGCACTGATTATTTTGTATTAATTGTTGGCACACACACACACACACATATTGTTATGTAGAGTAGGCCCACCACATTTGTGAGGGTTAGGAGCACAGAAACCTCTTGGAAGTAAAAAAATTGTGAATAACTCCCACCCAAATGAACACTCCGTCTCCCTCATTCTTTCTGCTGCTGCGAGCCCAGGGTAAAGGCAGAAGAGTACAAGGGGAAAAACATTCCCCCACTCCAGTCTCCTGCCTGTTGCCCCCGTGCCGTGCCTTGCTTTTGTGCTCCCATGTGGCTGATAAGCAAGAGAGCGAAGGAGAAGGAAGGTTTTCCTCCCTGAGCGATCCTGTCCGCTGCCTCCACGCCCTTCCTTTTTTCCTCATGGGAGACGGGCAGGAGAGTACAGGGGAGCGAAGATCTTTCCCCCTTGCAAAAAGCAAGAGAATTGGGGAGAGGGGAGAATGGCGGGGAGGCAAATGGGCACCTTGCAAATAATCAAATTCTTGAAAGTCGAACCCGTGAGTGTGAGAGGAGGACTGGATATCAATGTTAAAAAACTTTTCCCTTAAAAAAAAACATGCTTTAGGAACTCAGCCTGTGTCTTGGAGTAAGGTGTTGCCCTCGCTGCTTCTCCTAACCTGCTTTCATAGGACCTCGTTCCTCGGCACGTCCCTGCATTTGAAGCCTGCACAGAAAACTTTGCACGTGCCCCTTTTGAAAGAAAGAAAGTAAGGCTGGGCACGGTGATGGGTGGTGGTGTATCATCTCTCCTCAGCCTTGCAACATTAATCAAGGGCCCTTTGATCTGCTGTCTTGAGTTATAAAGACATTCCCAATTTCCCAAGCTGAGCAGTCAGCCTTAAACTAGCAATCAGTTTTAATCACAAGTGTAACTGCCGGTGATAAGTGCACTCCGCAGGCAGCTGTGATGTAATGAATATGACAGGTTGAAATTGGGATGGGAGGTTATTTTTGGGAGATGCAGAGAACCACAAAATTAGAGGCGGCATGAGGAGAAAGAGTCAAAGGACTTTCATACTTTAAAAAAAAAAAATTAAAAATCATCAGATGAGCTTAGACAGCACACCTCCTATTTCTTCCCACCCACCGCCCATCCTGTCCCCCCAATTTCTCTGTCTGGCAAAAGGCATTTAAGTAATCAAAATTAATTTTGCATTTGAATCGGTCTGGGAGAATAAATCAAACAGGTGACCGCACCTGGCGTAGCATGTTGTAAGTAGATGCAAAGAAAGTTGGAAATAGCAGAACTCCCAGTGTTGCATTCACATCATATTCTACCTTTTCCCCAAGCAGCTCACAATGGCATGTCCTCTCCCTCATTTCTGTTCCCCACAACCAAAGCTGGTTACTTCAGGAAATCATTGCTGAGATTTACAGGAGTTATTCTGAGAGTCAGAGTTGTGTAGCGGTTCGAGTGTTGGACTAAGGATCTAAGGGTTCAGATCCTCATTCAACCATGGAAAACGACTCAGAGGCCCACAGTCTCTCAGCCTCAGAAGAAAGCAATGGCACCCCCCCCGCCCCCCAGAATAAATCTTGCTGGGAAAATGCTGTACTAGCTTCGCCTTAAGGTCACCATGAGTAAGAAATGATTTGGAGACAAAGGACAACGGTGTGATAGATGACAGCTCAGAGGTTGATGAGCAATTGATTGTGCCAAAAATAGAGATAGTGATAGAACAAACTATCTTGCCAACATCCCCAACCAGCTGAAAGACAAGCTGAGATGGAGTTGCTACAGCCAGTGCCAGAGGGAGAATAGCAATAGCACGTGTATTTCTATACCTCTGATCAGCTAAGTGCTCTCTAAGCAGTTTACAATGTATTTTAGCTAATTGACCCCAACAAGCTGGGTACTCATTTTACCGATCTGCAGAAGGATGGAAGGCTGAGTCAACTTGGAGCCCTGCAGGACTCACAACCTTCTGGCTGCGGTACCGGCATTTAAACACTGAACCACCAGGGCTCCTTGAGAAGGGGCCAGCAATGATTTACAGGAGGTAAATCCATCTTTGCCCCACAACCCTCAGTCATGGAGGAGAGTGGCTCAGAGGGAAGCTGTTTCGGTGAGATTAAGAAGCAGAACAATGATGATAAACACCTGTTCGCCTTGGCTATATAAGTCAGTCGGCATGGCTTGCTGTTTACTTGTAGCAAATCACTACTCAAGCTCCCACAACCCTTGTATTTCGGCTTTCTTGACCTTTTGGACTGACCTTCAGCATTCTTGACTTTTTGGATTGACCTTGACTCCGGCTTGGCTCAGCATTTGTACTTGATTGTTAGCACTGGACACTCCCCATTGCCTCCTCTACTTGGCTAGTACTATTGCTTTCCTTTTCTTGCTGGCAGATAAGCATGGGCTGGGAGTTAAGCTCTGACAAACACTCTGGGCTTGATCAAGGGCTTTCCAGTAGCTTTCCTAGGTGCTGAAACCTATTCCTAAAGTACTTTCTGTGAGGGATTCCAGGCAGGAAACCCTGGGAAAATGATCAGCCCACTGCAAAGAGGTTGCATCATGCCCCAGCTGTGGGTAATTGCAAGGTTGCATAAGAAGCTGGGGTCGTGTGCGGATGGTAGAGGGAGGTGTGCAAATCTCTACCTGATTGGTTGTAGATATGTATATAACAAAGCAACGCCAGTATGTATTCGTCTGTTGACCAAACCTGGTGCCTGGCGCAAGCTTTTGTCCATCTGTCCTATGTTTTGTATATATAACGGAACTTTGCTGCAAGATAAAGTGCCTCCTGTTTTGGAAGAAACTCCTCTGTGTGTGAGTATCCTTACTGGGGAATAAGGCTGCTGCTGTTGGCTTGCTGAACTCTGGTTTTTCCGCTGCATTTCCGTGGGGCTGAAACTCCTATCATCCCCAACACTTTCAGCACCGTGGATAGCTCTTTCAAAACCTGAAATAGCTCTTGTAAAACCCAGCATGAATTTCTCACTCAAGCCATGGAGCCACCAGCTGCCAGAAGTAGCCATGGAGCCACCTCTGTCCACAACAATTCTGTGAGGTAAGTTAGGGAGAATGATAGTGCCTGGCCCCAGTTCACCCAAGGAATTTCATGGCTCAGTGAGATGTAGAACCTGGATCTGCCAAGTTGAAGTCCAGAGTTCTAAGCACAACATCCCTCCCACTGGTATATTCAGCTTCTAAAGCTTTGTACTTGTATGATCACCATGTTTGGAGTCTGCATCTGCATCAAAGCTAAGTGGGCAAGAGATGGAGCTCCAAACTAGGAATTATTTTATTACATTTTTTTATTTATTTATACGCCACCTTTCTCCTGGTGCAGGACTCAAGGTAGCTTACAAAAATGCTGAAACAAGAAAAAGATAACAACTTGATAATAAAAAAAAGTTAAAGCACATATTAAACAAGTGATCATATTAAAATGCCACTATATTTTAAAAAGGGTAAAATCGAATAAAAATGTAATAATAATTCAAATCAATTCAATATTTAAGTAATTAAGAATACAGCAGCCTTCCCCATAAAAATAGTTCATTGATCCCAGTTAATCGTTAAATGCCTCTTTGATTAGAAAGGTCTTTGTTGACAAAAGAAGAACAGAGGAAGAATCAGGTGGCACCTCTAAGACTCATTATACCATGATGAGCTTTATTATATATCAAGATTTATTATGGCATGAGTTGTGAGGACTGAAATCCAAGTCATCAGGTCTATGATCTTAGCAGCTCACTGTGTACATGACTGAGACTGGGATCAGTGTAAAATTGGGTGCAAAAGGGTCAGAATCCATCAAAGTCCTTTTGACAGCCTTGGATGACTGTTGTTATGTGCTGAGACTGCATGGGGACATATTACCATCCAACTACTGTTTGTTAATGGTTGCTGTTTAGGAAATTTTAACTGTCCGAACTTTTTTGAATATCTTCTTTATTCTAGTTTTATGCATTCTATCTCCCATCGAATCTAAAGGTCAGCCCCTTTATCTGGTCACCCAGTGGGCTTCTATGGGTGAAAGCAGATTTGAACCCTGGTCTCCTGGAGTCCTAGTTTAACATCTCAACCCCAACACCACACTGGCTTTCACCATGCTACATGACTAAAGATAAACACAACTCTCAATCTTCTTTCCCTCAAGCCAGGCTCATTTAATCCCAAAGGAAGGATTTTGCTGTCATGTCCTGGGGTGGTAAATCCTCTATCGGTTTTAGATCAAACTGAAAAGCTGCTATCCAATGTAAAGAGCTTGTTTTGAAGAGTAATATCAGCACATTAGGTATCTAGGTATCATGCTAAAACTCAAAATGGATTCACAGCCCCACCAATGTGGAAGCCACCAGGAGCCAGCATCTGAGCGACCTCCATTCATTCAGAAAAGCTAGATTTGACACATCCTTGAATGAATGGGTAAGAAGAAGTTGAAATGCAAAAAAGTTGAGTATTTGTACTTTTGTGTTATCTTAAGAGTGACAGCCGCAGATAGTAATTGGGTGGAAATACAGACCTCCTTGCATTGCTATTTTACACATGTAGTGTGCTCAGAAGCCTTTGTCCTTGTTTGAGCCATGGGATGGACTTCTTGATGAGGTCTTGTTCAGCTATCTTGTGTTGAAGCCTGTCCACTGACCTCGGAAGGAGGCTTACCCATTCTCAGAGGAATATCAACTTCTTAACCAATTATATTTTGTGTGAGCATTGTAACAAAGGCCATTAGTGACACACATGTAAGTTACGCTACTAATGTGCCTTCAGCATTTCAGTGGTGCATTGTGCATTAAGGTTGCACATTGCACATTTTGGTTGCACGTTGCAGGTATATATTGCACATTGGCATCCACTCACTGACATTTTTTGTGCAATACTGACATTTGTTGTGCAATGTTGCTTTTCTGCACGGAGGTTGCATAGATATGATGTTATCTCTGCATGTGACTATTTACACTACATTGAGGGTGTGATAATGAGAGTTCCCATTATCCAGGTAACAGAGCTGAAGGGAGATAGTTCTCCTTCCAGGCATAGAAGGGGTTAATGAACTGCGAGGGTTAGGTTACATTTTATTGGGGGTCAGCATCACAGAGGACATCACAGGTCACAAGAGATAGTTGCCCAATCAGGGGGAGAAAAGTGAGAATCTTTGAGATGCTTTGGTGAAGAAGTTTTATAAATCCTCAAGAGACCACGAGGCAAGAAGAACAAAGGAGAAGACCAAAGACAGCAACACCGGTTCCAGGTAGGGCCGAGCTAGGCCTTGCCTCCTGGCTCTGCCTCGGCACACCATTTCAGAAACTGACCAACAATGTGAGTAGCTTAGGATGTTACTTAGTTAGTTGCGTTAGGATTTCTGTCCTTTTGAAAGCTCTGGCTGATATGAGATACCATCGGTAACTTGTAACTATCAAGTGAACCTGGGAGGAAGTAGCCGTCCATGTACGGTGATACCTTACGTTATCTACATTGCCAGTTCTTAGAATAAATGCTTTCCTATAAAGAACTCCCTGCTTTCTCTCTGTTCCTACATGCTTGTTGGCGATACGTGTAGATAAGATTCCTCTCTCCCAGAGGGGGTGGGAAGCAGAAAGGGATCTCTATACTTAGAGAATGTTGGCTCCCTTGTGGCATCCCACTGTGCTACAAAGACAGGGATTTAATTCAGTGAGTGGTGGTGGCGTTTAATTAATGGAACCTGGGGAGTTTCCGTCTCCTATTCAAGGGCAGAAGTCAGCACTGAGTGGGAGAAGGGCCCCAATTCCATGACAAAGGGAATGTTGCACCAGAGTGCCAAGCTGTGCGTTAGCTTTATCCCGATCTGGTGCCTCCAGATTTGTTTTACTACAATTTCCATTGTCCTCAGCCTCTCTAGACAACATATAAGGTAATATACACAGGTAATATATTAAACACATCTGGAGAACAACAGCACCATCAGTGTCTGTGCCGGCTGTTAGATTTTGGAAGTTTTGGTAAAAAAACAAAACAAAGCAAAATAACTTTTTCCAAGCTGATGGAGATTCAATAAGAGATGTGAGAATTGAGTACGTTGGCGTGAACTCGTTATAAATCATTTTTGCTGGCCTTTCATCATGGAAGCATGTCTGTCTTTCCAATTATGTGCACCTCTGTCTGGGTACATGTATTAAATACTCTGTGTCTTCCTCTGTAATTTCTTTCTGAGACTCTCTCGGTCATCTCTTAGATTCCTTTGATTCTGCTGTAAATCTTCTTTATTTTTTTAAAAATAAAGCCTGCGGGGAGTCATCCTTTAAATAAATTATCCACTGTTTAAAAGAAGGGAAAATGTAAAGGTTAACAAAAGCTTTTCACAACATGTTGGGGGGGGGGGATATGTAAGCGTTGAGGAATGTAGCCTGTACCCACACACCCACCACCCATCAAGATGTATGGCTTTGCAGCTTTGCCTGTCTTTGTGGATTAACTCATATGAACTTTCCGGACTCTTTTTTTTTCTGCAAAGCTTCACATCAAACAAGGAGAAGGAGGCATTCGTTTACTAACTAAATACTAAGGAAACTCACCTGTGTCTGAAACATTGTCTACACCAGGGATATACAACTGTTGGAATCTAGGGTGCTGCATTGGCACCCCAGGATGTTTTGGAGACCTACTCCATCAGAGAAATGTTTATTTTTTGGACTCCAAATCACCCTCTAGAGGCATGTTCACCATGTTTCTGTCCCTCTCCCCCATTTTAGATGGAGGAGAGGCCTTACCTGTGACAGAATATAACCCAGACAACCCTTCTTAGAATCATAAAGTTGGAACAGACCTTAAGGGCCATCCAGTCCAACTCCATTCTGCCATGTAGGACGACACAATCCACAATCCACTCCACTCCTGGTAGATTGCCATCCAGTCTCTGGGTATTTCCACATTACACTGTTATAGTGCTATTATTCCATTTTCAACATCCTGGGGAATTCTGAGGCTTGTAATTTACTAAGGCCAAAGAGCTCTCTGGCTGAGAATTCTAAATGTCCCTCCCCAAAAATACAAACCCCAGAATTCCATAGGATGTTGAAAGTGGAATAACAGCACTAAAACAGTGTAGTGCGGAAAGGCCCTCTGTTTAGAAATATCCAAAGAAGGAGACTCCATCACAAAGCGTATTCCACTGTCAAACTGCTCTTACCATCAGGAAGTTCTTCCCAGTATTTAGGTGGAATCTCTTCTCCTATAGCTTGAAGGGAAATAGAATAAGAGGGCCCAAGGAGCAAGGTCCCCATTGCAATTTTTTGTTGCAGACCCCTGCGATTCTAAAGTTGGGGGTTGGAACCTATTTCTCTCCAGATATTGTTTTCTGAATTCAGACTCTCATCAGCCCCAGTGAATGGTCAATGCTATGCTTAAATATTTGAAGGAGTGTCATATGGAGGAGGGAGGAAGCCTGTTTTCTGCTGCTCCAGCAACTAGGACATGGAACAATCACTTTAAACATCAGGAAAAGAGATTCCATCTACACAGTAGGAAGAACTTATTGGTGGTAAGAGCAGTTCAACAATGGAATATACTGCGTGGGAGTGTGGTTGAGTGTCCTTCTTTGGAGACAGAAGCTGGATGGCCATCTGTTGGGAATGGTTTGATGGTGTATTCCTGCATGGCAGGGGATTGGACCCAATGGCCCTTGCGGTCTTTTCGAACTCTACAATGCTATGGTTCTGTGATTCTATGAATCCTTGGTTCATCTTCATCTCTGGAACTCCTGAGAACAAGCTTGTTCCATTTTCTATTTGACATCTCTTCAGCTATTTAAAGATTTAAAGGTCATGTCATCTCTCAGTCTTCGCTTCTCTAAGCTAAACATACTCAGCTCCTGCAACTACTAATCACAGGGCTCACTTTCCAGACCTTTTATCATTTTGGCCACTCTCCTCTGGACATGTTTCAGCTTGTCAATATCCTTCTTGAACTGTGGATAAGGGGAGGTGCGGTCCATCTGCAATGAGACGGCCACATGAAGTTTCCAGTCCAGCTCTGAAGGCCTCAAGACTTTCCATGCAGAGCTTGGGGGCAGCTTCAGACTTCATGTGGGAAATGTCTACTTACACAATGGTCATAAAGGTGTAAGTGATGGTGTAAGTCTGAAGTTGTTGGGTACTTTCAGGTCACTTCCAGCTTATGGCAACCCAAGGTTTTCTAAAGCTTTCCTTAGGGAAAGATGACTAAACTCTGGATATAGAACAGTAGCAGGAAGAGCAGATCTACTAAACAGACTCATAAAGCTTGTAAGATAAATCAATGCAGAAGGAGGTTGATATCTACAAAGAAAAGTAAAAATTTTAAAAATCCTAGGACAATGCAATATAAAAAAATGAACTTCAGAAAGCTCCTCAATTTACTCGACAAAAACTCAGTTGTAGAGCCCAGGCAGAACTCTGTAAAGTCAACACCCAAGAAGAAAATAGAGCGTGAGTCCTCTAAATCCTGCCTTGCCACTCAGCTGGAGTTTTTAAATCAGACTTCCACATTAGATTTGCAAATTCAGGATCCTTGGTCTCATGTTTTGTTAGGAGCCAACACTAGACCAACCAAAGAGACCATTTCCTCTGATGGGACTTGGAATTTGGTCCTGATCCGAAATAAGTTGGTTTTGTCAAACTACCCCAAGCCACGGGGAATTTTGACACAAAAGGAGCATAAAGCCCACCTCTGGATTATTTTAAGGACATCTATTCCTGGCGTCTTGAACATCTCAGACTTAGAGCATGTGGAGTACTTATATTTTGATGGCTCACATGCCAGGGCAGTAGTTACATTCCGAGAATGGAGTCTTGCTAAGATGGTGTTTGAACATAGAGAAGACGTGAAGGAGAGCGGCCTGTTAGTCTCAAGATTTTTTGAAAACACGGCACCACCAGCTTCATTAATTCCATATGTAGTAGCACCCTCTAAAAGCCCTGAAGGTGACGTAGCACACCAGGATTTATTCTGCATTGATAACCAAGTGAGAAATTTGCATAATCTAGAGCCTAAGGAACATGCTAGCTGTGAGGATCACATATCTGTATCTTTAATAAATTTGGAGAATGATCCTTTTGATAACACTGAAAAGAGCTTACTGCAATCGTTTTATGTTCTACCATACGAGGCCCAGATGGAAATTGTGTCCCGTCTTGATCTTTTACGTTCTCACTTGTTAGCTATGATGAAGGGGCAGGAGGATCTTCGTGAGCAATGTGTAGCATGCCAGGCTTCAAATGAAGCTCATCAGACTAACCATCATGAGTTACATTCATGGGACCAGAAGCCAACCACACAGCGTCATCAGGTTACTGCACAAATGAATCCTTTATTCCGCAAGCACGAAACGAAAAGCATTTTTGAGGATTATGCCTCCAAATTACCCTCTGTAGAGGCAAATATGGCCACAACGGCTGCATGGCTTAAATTGAGAGAACTCAAAGAATGGGAACAAGTTTCTTCCCAAAAAACAGCCATCATGGGACCTTCTTTATGTAACATTATTAAGCCATTAGTCTCCAATGTGAGTAGATTAAATACTTCTTTGGATGCCATTGTTTTGGCTGCAGAAGAGGATGAGACTACAGAAAGGCTCAAGCAAAATGACCACACTCGAAGAAAGCCTAGTGCTTCCTCAAAGAACACAGTAGACAATCAAGGTGCAAATGCCCCAAACCATACTGACAGCAAATCGAATTTGTATTCTATGGGGCAAGTAGAAGGCCTTGTTAGGCAGGAAAGCTCTCTAAAACTTTATATTTCCGATTGACTTAAATCATCATGTCAGATCTGCCGGGCTGGTCAGCTGTCACTCCTGTCCTGGAATATTGCAGGCTGGCGTAGCAAAATTGCAGACCATTCCTTCTGCTATTTTATTGGAAGCTAAGATATTCTTTTTTTCCAAGAGACATGGGAATGTGATAGTTTAGATTTAAATGGTTATGAAACATAGCTCCCGAAAGCAGATCCTAGTGTTAGCGGAGGCCGCTCTAAGGACGGCCTTGGTATATTAATCTCCACTAAGCTTCGTGTTAAAATCTATGGCATTGATCACCTACCCAATATCGCTCTTGCTCTGGTCATCAAACAGCATTCACTCCTGTTGCTGTTAATAAATGTTTATTTTCCCCCATTATCGCAAAGACATCAAATTAAGGATAGGTGGATAAAGTTACAAGAATTTATTAACCAAATGACTGCTATGTACCCAGAAGCACTTGTGATCTTGGCAGGTGATTTTAATGCCAGATCGGGCCTAAATAATGAAACAATTTATAACCATTATGGTGAGTACCCCCCTGAAGCAGAAGCAGGTCATTTGATACCTGTCAGGCAATTCAAAGACAAGGCATGTAACTTTTCTGGTTTGTGTCTTCTACAAATGTTGAGCAACGTAGACTTAGTAATGTTGAACGGTGGGGTGGATGGAGATAAACCTGGTGAATTCACATTTACATCTGGCACTGGGGCTTCAACGATTGACTATATAATGGTTTCTTATAGTTTGTTAAATCTGGTCTCAAGTTTTAGGGTGGAGGTACGTACTGACAGTGACCATCTCCCTTTAACTGCTGTACTAAATCTTGAGATACAAGACCTTCACGCTGAGTTTGAACCCGGGTTAAGTCTGGAGGGTGAGTTAAGATTTTCCTGTGTCCGATGGAGTGTAAAGTTAGAGGAAGCATCAACTAAACTCCTTCACTCAGAAAGTTGTCTTAGATTAAGAGACTCTATTTTATCTGTAAGAACACCAGAGGAGGCCTTATGTCTGTACCAGAATCTAATTGTACACCTACAGAATTGTTTGCTATGCAATAATCCCCCCAGAAAACATTTTCGCTCCCTCAAATCCAAACCTTGGTTTGACCAGGAATGCCTGGAGATGAAGCAAATTTTACTGAGAAAATATAAAGAATATAGGGAGTTGGACATGGCATCATTACCTGCGGAATGGCTGTGGTTAAAGAAAAAATATAAAAACCTAATTAAGGAAAAAAAGAGACAGGCACAGAGATTGAACTGGCAGAAGCTAATCACTGCATCACAGATGCATGATTCAGCTGCTTTCTGGAGAATAGTGTCTAGGGGCTGGCAAAGCAACGTACATGGACTAGATTTTCATATCCCTGTGAAGACCTGGGAATCATACTTTAGTGCCATGTATGCTGGCAGGCAAGCTGGAGACTTACAATCTCTACAAGACCTCAGGGGGCTCCCTGATTGGCCCCCTGTCACTTCATCTGAAATTGGCAGTCTCATTTCTAGACTAAAATTGGGCAAAGCCCCAGGCAGTGATTATATACCTTCTGAATTGCTTAAGTCAAACTCGGAGTGGTGGGCACCGGTGTTAGCCATTCTCTTTACCTGCATTGACCGGACTGCTTGCATTCCATCTGACTGGGGACTTGCAATAATTATCCCCATCTATAAGAAAGGTAAAAGATCAGATCCTGCCAATTATAGACCAATTAGCCTGCTAAGTATTATTAGCAAGTTGTATGCCAGTCACCTTCTAGAGAAATTGCAAAGTCGGATGGAAGAAGAAAATCTCCTGGAGGCAGAACAAGCAGGCTTCAGGTCTGGGTATTCCTCTGCTGACCAGGGGTTAGTATTACAGCATTTATTAGAAAAGTATTCCTTCTCGACTGGGGGGGCACTTTATTCAGCCTTTATAGACTTTAAGTCTGCTTTTGATATGATTTTGAGAGACAGACTATGGCGCAAGCTCGAGGCTACCAATGCGGATAGGCGTTTACTGATTCTCATTCGCAGTCTTTACGATAAAACATACCTGCGAGTAAGATGTAACCAGGAAGGACATTTGTCCAGTTTAATACCAACATACATTGGAGTAAAACAAGGCTGCATCCTTGCCCCCACCTTATTTAATGTTTATATTAATTCCCCGGTCAAAACACTATCTGAAACAAATTCTCATCCACCTAAATTGGCAGGGAGACCTGTGAGCGTCTTATTGTATGCAGATGATGCCGTACTTCTGTCACTGTCATGTGTAGGTTTGAGACGGCTCCTAAGAGCGTTAGATGCCTATTGTAGCACGGAAGAGTTGGAAATCAATTATGATAAAACCAAAGTTTTAGTTTTCACTCGGAAACAGTGTAAACACCGCTGGCAACTAAAAGGCCATTCAATTGAACAGGTTAATTCTTATAAGTGTTTGGGAGTAATTTTCCAATCTACTGGTTCTTGGAAAGCTCAGGTGTCTTATGCCATTGCAAATGTACAACGGAGTTATAATTCATTGATTTCATTTTTCTTCACCAAGGGAGGCCAGTTTGTACCGGCAGCAATACAGGTGTTCAACAATAAGATCTTACCACAAATGCTTTACGGAGCACAACTGTGCACGTTCAGCAATTTTGCGGCTTTAGAATCTGTTCAGACAAAATTCTTGAGAACTATTCTCGGTCTTCCTAGCTGTGTGCCAAACATACTCACACGGCTAGAGACGGGTCAACTCACTATTACATCCCAGATATGGATCTATAAGTTAAATTACTGGTTAAAATTGTTATTTATGCCCAAAGGTATAACACTGACACTAACTGACTCTTTCCACTCAAGGTGGAAAAAAACAGTTGGAGAGAAAGTGTTAAGGTTAGGATTTTCACAAGGTGCTATTCTTGCCATGGGTTATACGAAAGCAAAAGAAACTATGTGCCAGCGTATTCGGGATATTGAGTTGCAAGATTTTGTAAGCGCAGCTTCCATCTACCCAGTTTTTAAAAATAGAGGGCGGGCCCTCCGTCCTGCTGCTTATTTGAAAAATTTAATTATCCCTAAATATAGGAGAGCTTTTTCCCAGGCTAAGTTTAATGTGCTTCCATCTGCATTATTGAAGGGTAGATATAACAATGTACCATACTGTAATCGTTTCTGCCCTTGCGAGGAGGAGAAGATAGAAACGGTGGGACATGTTTTACTGTATTGTTCTTTTTACCGAGATCTTCGATGCCACTTTATTACTCCAATTTTACAAGGTATATCAGGGAAATCAGACGCATTTTATATCGATTATCTTTTGGCAGACCAGTCTCCTGAAATTACAGCTAAGGTAACGACCTTTTGTTCGGCAGCTATTACCTGTCGGCGTAGGATGTTACCTCAGCCCAAATGAGATCAAGAAATTACGTTCTGTTTTTATCATACCAACTTAATTCATATATTTCATATTTATATTCAAAATGTAAAATATTTTATATCCATGTTTTAAAATTTCTACCTTGTAATTTAGTATTTTCTAAAATTGTGTCTTCCAGGGCTTTTATTTTTGTATTCATATCTTATTATTGTATTTCGTTCTTTAGATTAATTATTTGTTATGTTGGACTAAAAATAAATGTACACATGCACACACACACACACACACATGCACATATAAAATTTCAAATTTTATAAATTTATAAATTATAAATTTATAAATTATAAATTTATAAATTATGTTTTTTTAATTTTATTTTTTTTAATCTTCATTCTAAGTTCAAATGTTAAGGTTATCTTGTTATATTTTATGTCTGATGTCTGTAGAAAAATTCTAACGTAATCAATTATTGTTCCAATTGTATTGTTTTAATTCTGTTTTAATTTGCTGACTGCTTGCTGTAACAAATAAATAAATACACACACACACACACACACACACACACACATACATACACTGCACTGGCTTACACCATTGATTTACAATGGTCTGACTTACACCATTGCAATCTGCTAACAGTAAGCCAGCTGCAGTTTCACCTTAGAGCAGGCTTGCAGAGAGGTTTTTCATTGGAACTTCTTCCAGTCCTTGTCACAACCCTTTCTAGGTCCCTTAATTCCGTTTTCATTGCCTTGAGTCATTTGACGGGCTTCTTGATGCGTGCATTCTTTTCTTATTTCATTTCCACCAACCTGAACATGAATGCAAAGAAAAGAAACAATGACAAACCTTTGCAAAATTACACAGAACAATAACAGTAAGAAAAGTCTTTGGGCTTTAAAAATGCATCACTAATCCAATTAAGTTGTGTATCCCAAAGCAAGTCGTACATCAATAGCTGTCTGCAAAGCTGCACACAGCTAAATAATCAATGTCGAATATTTTTTTTCCCTGTCATGCTGTGCCACTTCCTGAGTCCCTCTTCTTTGAATGGCTGAAATAGGGAGCTGCAGACGGTATTAAGGCAGGGGTCAGAAATGGTGATAGATGCCAGGGGCCACTTTTCAGCATCTGGCATGCTCCAAGGGCCACGTGGACTGCCAAAAAGAGAAGCTGTGGTTCCACTTCTGCTTTTGGTTTTGGAAGAGATCGTATAAATTTTTTACCTTTTTTACTATTATTCCACTTTCAACCCCTTGTGGAATTCTGGGATTTGTAGTTTCCTGAGGCCAAAGAGCTCTCTGGCTGAGAATTCTAAAGGCTCCTCCCTAAACTGCAAAACCCAGGATTCCATAGGAGGCTGAAAGTGGAATAATAGCACTATAACAGTGTAGTGTGGAAAGGCCCTTAGACTTTTGGTCTACAGTGTTTCTTTAGATTAAGGAGTGAGCCAAGGGACAGAAAGTCTCCAACAATTTCAGTGTATTCACCACCTACTTTAAAACTTTATACATCTTCTGTGGTCATTTCCCCCCACTTAGTATTCTTCTGTAACTAAGCTTTTGCACATCCTTCCTTAATTTTCCCCAGTAGCCGAAGGATGTGAAAGTGCCATGGCGTCTTGGGTCACTGCCTTGGTGAGGCTGTCTCTGTCACTTTCTATAATGCACTCCAAAATAAAACATGGTGTCAGGCACACTGAGGAGAATCATCCCCTTGGTACTAGCCTTCTAGTTTCTTGTTCAATAAGGAAAAAAAAATGTTTGGAATAAGCCTGATTCAGAGTATATCCTTCCCCACCCCTTTTGGATCTCTTTCTGAACATCACCAAAATTACTATCCCCTCAAAGTTGCAAATATGCTGGCAAAACTGGGAAAGACAGCTTGAAATGGTTGCCGATTTTTACTAAAACTCCCAGAATCCCTCAGACTAGTATGGTCCTTCAGGTCCTGGAAGATGCTGTACAAAAAAAATAACTTTCTGAAACAGGAGGGAAGAGAGTTATTTTGGCCCAGCCCTGTGATCTGGCCCTGTTTGGTCTCAGTGACTGGTTTCAAATCTGCATCAGGATCGAAACTTTACCAGTGGATGAAATTGAATTGCTGGCCTTTGTTCTGCAAATTGCAAGGCCCGGGCTTGTCCAAATGAGGCTGCAGTACACAGAGGGGTCTCTGTGGATTTGTTCTGTGTTGTCAGAAGGACTGCTTGACTGCCCGACTGGCTGTTGTTTCCAAGCCAAGTGCCTCTGGAAGGTCATCGGGAACGGCAATTTGCGATGACGCTGGCACATTTTTAATTCTGTCTCATTATAGCCCCTGTTAAGACTGCATTACAATAATTGCTTTAGTTCTGCTATGGTTATTTTTTTCCTTCTTCCAGGCTCTTTAATGTAACTGTCAGCTAACTTTACAGGAAATGAATGCATGCCAGGAAATCAAGAGAAAAGCCTTGTTTGGGGCCAGTAAACTCCGAGTTCATTTGTGACAGAAGGAAGCTAAGGGACTGATTAAAAGGAATCAAAGCTGGCTCATCCGTTGGACAGCTGGAACATTTGTCCTGGCCATCGGCCTGACATTGGGATGCCTCCCCCTCCCCTCACATTTTTCAGCAACAGCTGGGTTGGCTAAGCAGCCTTTTCATGAGGCCCAGTTCCCTTCGTTGAAGCCAATGCATTGCACCGTAAGGAAAGGTGCAGTTAGATTTTGAAACCACAGGCTGTGATCATACAAACAAAAGCAAATACTGTATTTGCTGGCATGTAAAATACATTTTTCTCCATATAATACCTTCTGAAAATGGGGTGCGTCTTATACGCTGGTGTGTCTTATACACCAGCAAATAAGGGTAACTCCTGCCAGGACTAAATGCATAGGAAAGCAAGGAGGGACGAAAGGAGTGCTTGTGTGAGTGCTCCTTTAACCTCCCCCTCCTGTCATTTTGCCTGGGTGAGGTGAACTCCCCACCAAGGCAAAATGCAGAGGAAAGGCAGGGGGCAAAAGGAGCTCCTTTCTCCCCTCGTTCCTATCATTTTGCCTGGATGGTAGCATTCCTTCCACCCAACCGCCTTCCCTATGCATTTTGCCTTGGTGGAGACTTCTCCCCACCCAACCAAAACAACAGGAAGGGGGGAGAAAGGAACTCCTTTTGCCCCCCCCCTTTCCAATGCATTTTGCCTTGGCGGCATACTAAAAAAAAATCTTTAAAAAATATGGTCTGAAAATAGGGTACATCTTATATTCTAGTGCATCTAATACACCAGCAAAGATGGTAGAACTCACACTAAAGACAGAAAGGAGATTTGTAATTATCCATTCCTAGGTTGAAAAAACAGGGACTGGCTTCCTGTTAGGCAGCGATGACGTCAGAAGCTAGAGTTATGTCCTGTAACTGCTTTGTCACATTTGTGATCATGGCACCATTGCAGTGAAACCAAATGCCCTGAAACCCACCCAACCATCCCAGCAATGGAGAGGTGTGACACTGGTGAGTGAGGCACTGTAGAAGGATTCGACTGGCTCCTTACCTTGAGCAAGTGACAGTGCAAGTAGCAGAAGCAGAGATCCCAGAGGGGTTCCACCTCAATTTTTCACTGCTTGATGGTGGTAGAGACGAGTCCCATCATCCTACAGAAGCCCACTTGCTACAACTGCAGAATTCCATCACTAGGGATGGCTATGTGCCTTTTAAGGTGGGTTTTAGGGTCAGATTGGGAGATGAAGTGTAGCTACAGTATGGTAAGTTAACCTCTGATGGAAGATCTCAGCTGGCTTTGTTACCGGGCCGTACACCCCCACACATTGATATGGTTTAATTGGCAAAATATGATTTAATTGTAAAATATATTAATTGGTGTAAATATAAAACCTGCCCTGCTATGGCTGGATGGACAGGCTGGGTAGGAGGAGAAAGCTGGCCAAACACATGCATTGTGAATTAGATCTGAAAAAACCTCCAGGCATAGCCAGGTCATAGTCAGGAAATCACCAGGTAGCTCCAGAGATAATAGGCTTGCAGTTAGCCTTAACAACTAAACCTTTTATACAATAGCATTTGGAAGATTTCCACAAGATGGCTGATTGCCTTAACTCTGCTAACCTTTTTCTCATCAGACCTGTCCACCAAGTACCGAGCTGTTAGGACATCCATTAGCCCTTTGTCACCTAATGCTTAGGCCATTGGCTCATTCTGGACCACACTGTCCACTCCGTGAACTCCATTGTTTACTTGGCCAGAGAACTATTAACACCCTAGCCCTCCAGGCAGAAATGGGGTATTTAAACTGCCGTTTTTAACCAGTCAATTTACAGTACACCGATTGCTGGTCACCACTGTGCCACTCCAGTTTCTGATTGTGTACTGTCCTTAGGCTTGCATCTAAGCCACATTGCTACTTCTTTGCTGCTCTTCTGGACTGGTGAATATCACCCACTTTGCCCTGAAATCTTACGATCCAAAACTTTCCTCTCTTTTCCTTCAGTTCACCTTGTGTAATTGCATGACTGCTTGGATCTTGTGTGTGATTATTAATGTCCCCAATAAAACACAGTTAAGCTTACTTTTGCATCTCTGACTGGTTCTTTCTTACAGAAGTACTGGTAAACATAAGTGTAAAACATCTTGTTAGGTTACCCCTCTCTTTCAGGCCTCCTATTTTGAACTAATATTCCCAACTCTTTCACAGAGATACCGGCATCATGGATGGACCCCTGAGTCACTGACGTTTTGGGGTGATAGATCTCTCAACTGTTGGGAAAACCCATTTGGAAGAATAATTTAAAAAGTATGAAATCTGCACAATATTCTGCTGGTATTCAATGTCCTAAAGTGTTGTGGAAGAATTATTCTGCAGAGACAAATATATAGAATCATTTTGCACGAAGCCCTTGTCTTTGAAAAATGCAGAAAATGGGTTTCCAGTGAAGGAAATAGTTTCCAATGTAAGAAATCTACTTTATGCACAGAATACAGGGGGCTTTTTTGCGCAAAAATGTACCACACTTGGTACCCTGTTAATCAGTTATGATTTTGTAAGTTGGACTTACAACCTTGCACCTGTTTCCCATTCACATATATCATCCTGGTACCATTGCCAGAATCGTCAACGCACCTGAAACCCACCTTAAAATCCAGCTAGCAGCAATGAGAGAACAGAGTTCAGTGGTGCTAAGGAAGAGGGCACTGGAGGATAGTTTGTCCAGCCCCCATCCACCTGTGACTGGTGAGGCACTAAGATGTAGTGGCAAAACCCCACCTCTACCTGGCCCAGAATTGATCACAGGAGGGAAAGGGCTGGATGTACCATCCTTCAGTACCCTGCTTACCAGCACCACAAGACTCTGTCCTCTCAGTGCAGCTGGCTGCATTTTAAGGTGGATTTTGAGAGTGAGCAGATCAGAAGACAGTTCATAGTCTACACATCATGGCTACATTTCTCATTAGATATCTTGGCCCATGTGTTTTTCTGTGTAAAATAATCCCTCTGCAACACTTCAGGGCATTCAGATATGGGGAGAATGCTGTAGAGAAACATTTATTTACTCCTACAGTTGAAGATTTATACCCCTAACTCACATATAATGCAAACATTTAGCCCTGTGTACAAAGAAGGAACACTTTCCCAAAGTGCTTATTCTGACATGGACAAAACAATCTCTGGCTGCAAGTAACTTCTATGTTAATGGGGTGGTGAATTACTTCATGCTTTTGCTCACACTTTGTGAGAAGTATTTAAAATACTGAACCCTACTTCAAAATAGGACATGGATATCTGGATACCACCATTTACATTTGGACTAAAACCTGCAACAGCTTGGATAGTTGCTTTAAATTTTAGATTAAACCTCAGAATGGTATATCCTCCAACACTTGCATGGAAGCCAGCAATGACCAGTAAAAATGATAGCACCCATTAATAATGGGAGACAATTTCTTTCTGTCCACTGTTTCCAATTAAAGAACCTAATCCTGGACAAATGTGCAAATATATAACAAATGTAGTAACTCTGTTGTATTTGGGAAGGCACACATCTCTCACTTTTAGAATGCATTTCTCGGCTACAAAATTGTATTCAAAAATGTGCATATCAGGGAAAGGTATATACATATGTGGAGAGTGTGCATATGTTAAGGAAAATTGTGCACAAAAATAAACATTAAAAAATAGAAGTGGATAAAAAAACTGCAGAAAATACATAGGTTCAAATCAGAGCTTGTAAAAGTTACTTTTTTCTGGAGTACAACTCTTAAGACTCTGCAATGGTTTTCCAAATTCTAGACTGAATATGTGAGAAATTGTTCCAAGCTCTGGATTCAATACATACAAGTTCTTCCTAACGTTTAGATGGAATCTCTTTTCTCATAGTCTGAACCCACTGGCTTGTCTTCTAGTCCCTGGGGCAGCAGAAAAGTAAAACTTTTCCCTATCTTCCATATGATGTCCCTTCAGTCTTGGTCTGTATGTATGAAAATGGAGTCATTTTTGAGAAGTCTCTCTCAGTGGGGAGAAAATTATGTGAGAAATTCATCCTTGCCAGTGAGGATAGATTAATTATGAAGATGACATCCTTACTGCTTTCTTGCGCTCTGCCATGCAGTGTGGATGCCATGCTGGCAGGAGCATCAGCGGACTTAGGCCATATCTGCACGACACTGTTATAGTGCTATTATTCCACTTTAAACATCCTAGGGGATCCTGGGCTTTGCAGTTTAGGGAGGGGCATTTAGAATTCTCAGCCAGAGAGCTTTTGGCCTCAGTAAACTACAAATCCTGGAATTCCTCACGATGATGAAAGTGGAATAATAACACTATAACAGTGCAGTGTGGAAATGGTCTTAGAGCGCTAAAAACTGAGGTACCTGAGCATACAACTGCATGGGGGGGGACACAACAGTTTCACACAGCCCATTCATGTGCAACAGCATCTCTCCGTTAAACTCTTGTGGGTGTGTTAAATATTATTATTTCCTTCATCTGACTCCCCTGGCTGTCAATGAAATGCAGGAAGGACACTGAATCCTTGCCTGTTGCAAACAAACACTCACACCCACACAACCCTCTTAATGATTTGCTTGCCAGGAAGCAGTAACACATCAGCTTTATTTATTTTCAAAATGTTTCTGCCCACACAGTGTTCAAGGCCTTTTCATCAGAGCAATGTATTTTCCTTTAGGAAAAAAGAGAGGGTGTCTGGGTTCAGTTGCACTTAGGCACTATCTGATGGGTTCTGAATGTAGTCATTCAGGGGTGAGATCCGTGCATTCAGTATATGCTCAGGAGCACACTGTTTTTCAATGTCACTTGAGGACTGACACCCAAGCTACAGGTTATGGTCTCGGTTTTATTGACTAGATCCAACTGGAGTAGTCCCATTAAGTGATCTGATATATAGCACATCAACACATAGGTAAATCCAGTGGTGTTACCCCCAAAAGTGGGGGACTTTAAGGTCCACTGGCAATACCAGTGTCTCCTTAAAATGAGGGGAATTATAGCTCAAAAGGAGTCCTGCGAGAGGAGGGTAATAGCAGGACCTTTTCACCTGTGTATACCAGTGCTAACTGTAGGACTCCAGTAAAGGGTTTAAACAGGGTGGTTTTTATTGGAATATATATACCCGGCATTGCCCAGGATTTTATTTCTTCATAGGTAATACTTACTAGAAAGATTTGAGATCCTGTGTCTCTAATTCCCCAAACTGTCTTGTCCAGTACCTCTAACTTTCCCCCCATGTTCCCCAATCCAATCTGTATTCGGAGTTATTAACATACAGAGGTTGGGTTCCTGAGGGAATACACTGCCCTCCTCCTTGCTGCTAGGCCTTGTTTCCATAGCAACTGGCCAAGCCCAAGAGCTCTCTGGCTAATTCTAAAGGCCCCTCCCTGAACTGCAAACCCCATAGAATCTTCACAGGCAGCCAATCATATGAGGTCTTCTTGCCTGACACAGAAAAAACAGACAAACTTTGACTTTTATCTATTAGTTGCACAGACACACACAAGAAAATCAAGCAGCCTCATGAACCATATAAGGTTATTGAAGGGAAAGGTAAGAAAGGTTGGATAGAGATTTTGAGAGAAGAGGGTGATAGTTACTGATCCAAAAGCAGAGGAAGGTCAAATGGCCCAGATAGCAGTCTTGAGTATGACAGAGAATGGAGATCTGGGGAAACACATGCAGCATACTATGTCCAATGTACTACAAAATGCCAGGCTCACAGCTAGGGTTTATATACTCTATTTCCTACCCTGGAGGGGTGTGCACTTATTGCTCTCTGGCAGAGCAAACAAGTGCTCAGGAATGGACTAATTGTCTTAGCTTTAGGTGGCACAGCATTGGTGAGAGTCACGGTAGTCTCTGAATGTTTGGACGGGTAAGGGAACAAAAGTGAAGTTCCTGTGGAATGGAGTGACAGGATGTTGGTCTTTGATTGCTTCACTTGGGCAACATCATTTCTTATTGTGTTCCAGAGGCCTGACCATTGAGAGGATTATCGCAGGCCCATTGGTGTTGGGATTTCTGTCTAATCCTTTTGAATTTATGACATGGCCTTGTCTGAATTCATCCTGACCTAGCCCATGCTTTGCAGCCAGTGTCCTTCTCAGAGGGCCTTCTTGGTGGCCACTCCCAGGCTCTGGAACTCTTTTTCTAGGGACACTAAATTAGTGCCCAGTGTAAAGCAAAAGCTCTGTTGCTTCAATAGATCTTGCAGGTCATGTCTCAGAGCGAAAGCTTTTTAATAATGTGCAGTGTTGTCTGTTTTTGTTGCAGCTTTTACATGGATGTTTTTTGAGATTGCTTTTCGTATTATTTACGGTTTAATTCTATTTAAACTTTTGTATGTTTTAATGATAAGGACTTTTATCTCTACCTGTTTGAACTTTGCAAGCCAGCTTAAGTCCTAGGACTGGGAAAAAAGTCAAGATATAAGTGAAGAAACAAGCAAGCAAACATCTTCATGCAAAAGGGCAAACAGCCCTTGGATTTCAAATAAGCAGGTATTTGTAGAATCTATCATAATAATAAACATTGAGTATGCCTGTCAGAACTGTGAAATCTGAAGAGCTCAAATTATTTTTATTGAATCAATTATTTTATTACATATTTATTATATCTGTTATTGAGTTTATTATTATTTACCATATCTAGAGCGAGATATTAACATTTGGCACGGTCACATAGGGACGGGGGACAATGGGGGTGGGTTGCCCAGGCGGCAATGTTTCTGGGGTGTCCCAGCCTGTCGCCGTGCCCTGGCCACACCCCCATGCACCACGGCCAAGCCCCAGCACTGTAGCCCTGCCCTATCCTGCCCCCCCCCACTCTAAGCTTCACCACCGGTTTGTCATGTATACCAAAAGTAGCTTAGGCTTGTGTGCTTCTGACTTCAGCTAGCATCCTATTCAGCATTTATTAGGGATGGGCCAACTGAATCCGCGAATCCTTGGGAAGGATTCGACATTCGCAAATCCAAATCCCTGGGCCAAAACAGGCAGATCCAATCTTTCGAATCCCTGCATGCCCCGGGGCCTGAGCTCCCCGGATCAGACCCGCGTGGGCACGCAGAGCTGGTGAGAGTCACTTTTGTTGCATGCCAGGAGGCGTGAGCCAGCATGAGAGCCCCGGATCAGGCCCGCGCTGGCGTGCAGAACTGGCGAGAGTTGCTTTGTTGCATGCCAGGAGGCCTGAGCCAGCGCGAGAGCCCCGGATCAGGCCCGTGTGGGTACGCAGGGCCGGCAAGAGTCACTTTCCTGCACTCCAGGAGGCCTGAGCCAAGCTCGCTAATGCTGCCTGCCCCTGTGGCTGCCTCCCTCTGCAAGGTACATATTCTTGTCTTCCTATTCTTTTGACTTGAGACTGGCAGGTCAGGATTGAGACTGGACTAGAGGCTGGTGTTTGCTTGTTTTTGTTTTAAGTGCCTTCCTTGTTTTAAGACTTGAGACTGGACATCAGGGTAGAGAATTGAGACAGAGGCTGGTGTTTTGGTGTTTTTAAAGTGCCTTCCTTGTTGCAGGACTTGAGACTTGACTGGAAAGTACAGTGTTCTTGAGATTTCAAGGAGAGCTGAAGAAGATTCCTTTGCATGGCTCCCTTGCAAAGCTCTTTCATACACGGGTCTGGGGTTTGTAGTTGGACAAGGTGTCAGAGCCTTCTCTGCCAAAGTGTGCTAGTGCATCATCAAACTACAAACCCCAGGATGCCATAAGGAGCTATGCAAAGAAAAATCCAGTTTTGACCTGGATTATCTCTGTACTGTAGTATGTGGCCCTGTTTACACAGGCATGAAAATGTGGGATTAATAATCCACATTTTCCTGCTTGTGTAGAAAGGGCCTTCATGTTATTTTCAATCTGGGGAGATCCTAAGGCAAAACTATGACAATTGTCCTGGCCAGATTTCTTCAGAGGTCGGTTTGCCTTTGCCTAGGCTTTTGCTAAGGCTGAGAGAGTGTGTCTTGCCCAAGATTATCCTTGCCCCCTCTTTTTTTTGTAGTAGTCAACTCAGGAGTCAACTCCAACATCTGGAGCTACTTCCGAATTACATTTAATTCTTAATAAGAAGTAGATGGGTATGTTCTCCTGGAAGTGAAAACTATTATTTAATTTGTCTTTCGTTAAACAAAGATGTCAAATTCTGCCTCAAAAACGCTTTTCAGTAGAAGTGCTTTGTTTCTCTTGCTTTTTAAACCCTTTTGTAAAACAGGATTCGAAAGAGTCGTGAGATTCGTGGATTCACAAAACCTTCCAGGGATTTGGATTCGGATTCAGAAAATTCTGGATTCATCCCATCTCTAGTATTTATGAGGTCACAAGCAGGACTTAGGCCACTGTACATTTTGAAATTCATATTTATGGTCTTTGCACCATTACAATGATCACCAGGGGCCCAAAAAACCTACTTTAGAAGCCAGGCTGGAAGCCAGACAGTACTATCAACCAAGGGATTTCCAAGGTACTGGGGAGCACGGTTGTGATTGAAGAAGCATCCACTCTACCTCAAAGGGAGAAGCTTTGCGACAAGCAGCTGGAGGGACTTCTGAGGGGTCCTATCACAGCTGCCTGTCCCAAAATACCTCATTGCCTGGAAAGAGCTGGATGCTTTATCACCTCCTTGTCCTGTTCTCCAGAACCTAGAAATCCCTATGCTGATGGCACTGCCTAGCTTGTAAAGTAGGCTTTTGGGGATTATATCTTTTTTTTTATTTAATCATTTTATTCAAATTCAGATATAAAACAAACAATTATAACTGTCAACTTATATGAAATATTTCTGATCATCCACACTGATCTAGAGTTCCTTATCAATATTTCTTAACATGCTTAAAATATTGTACTACATTTTAGTGTTATTATTACTTGTTGATTCTTGCATTTCCATCTCCATATTCCTGCTTCATGATATATAGCCTGTAGCCCTCTCATAATTTATCTTAAATCATGAATCACAGGTTTCCATCTGATGGTACCCAGCAATTACCCGTTACAATTTGGCATTCTTTTTGTATCTCTTCGTCTGATTTCCCTTTTAATCTCTGAGAGACCATATCAACATTTTTGTTTTCAATCAGCGTACCCCACCATTGTTCTAATGTCGGTATTTGCTGAGTTTTCCACAACTTTGCATATTCAATACGAGCTGTTGTTATCATGTACAGTAATATTCTCCAGTACTTCTTTATACCAGTACCTTCTAATAATCAGTCATATTTAACAAATACAATTCTGGTAACTTAGCAAACTGTACTTTCATTAATGCACATATTTTGTTATGTATTTCAGTCCAATATTTCTTAGCATTAGGACATGTCCACCACATATGATATATCGTACCGACCTCATTCTGACATTTCCAACATTGTCCAGTACCTGTATTATAAATCTTTTTTAATTTATCTGGTGTCACGTCCCATCTATGAAATAGCTTGTAATAGTTCTCTTTCAAATTCTGTGCTACTGTAAATTTCTGTGTTTTTTTCCAGCTCTGCTCCCAAGACTCTAATTGTATTGAATGTCCGATATTTTGTGCCCATGAAATCATGGTTGCCTTTACTGTTTCTTCTTGCCTCTCCTGATGTAGTATTTCTTCGTACATTTGGGCAAGTAAATGAGGCGGATTTTCGAACAGCCATGACTCCAGTTTTCTCTTTGAGTTCAATTCCATATGTTTTTATATCCATCTGAAACCTTTCTGCTAACTGTCTGTAAGGGAACCAACTTAATGTTATTCCCTCTTGTTCTAGTTTTTCTCTTGTTTTAATCTTAAAGTTGTTGGACGTTGATCTCTCAATTATATCATCATATCGCAACCATTTATCTGTGTCTGTCCATCTGCCAAAAAAAGCCTCTTGCGGTGAGACCCAGGCGGGGAGCTGCTGTATGTTTTTAGCTTTATAATCCTCCCAAATTTTCAGAAGCGATTTTCTGATAAAGTGATGATGTGTGAAGTCTTTATGTATTTTTGCTTTATCATAAAACATATAGGCATGCCACCCCATCCTCAGGTCTGCTCCCTCCAGTGCCAACATTCTCGTGTCTTGTAGGTCTACCCAGTCTTTTATCCACGTAAAAGCCGCGGCCTTATAGTATATTTGAAAGTCTGGTAGTCCCATTCCTCCTCTACTTTTTAAGTCTGTCATAGTATTCCATCTTATCCTCGGTTTTTTCCCTTGCCATATAAACTTAGTTAGTTCTCTCTTCCATTGTATGAAAGGTTTCATGTTCGTTATTATAAGAAGATTTTGGAACAAAAAGTTCATTTTTGGCAAAACATTCATTTTTATTGCAGCTATCCTCCCCATCATTGACAAATGCATGGAGGTCCAACTTTCCAAATCTTTTGTTATTCCTTTCCATTTTTTTTCATAATTATTTTGAAATAACTCATTGTTTCTTTTGGCTATCCAAATACCTAGATATTTTACCTTTTGTCCTCTGTTGAATCCTGTTTTTTGTACTAATTCCATCTCTTCTCTTTCAGTCACATTTTTGGTTAAGAAGACTGTTTTTTCCTTATTAACTTTAAAACCAGAGGATTCTCCATATTCTTGAACTGTAGTAATCAATTTTTCAATACATTTCCCTGGGTCATCCAGTAAGAAGACCAAATTGTCAGCGAAAGCTTTTAACTTGTAATGATATTTCTTAATTTGGACTCCTCTTATTTCTTTATCTTCTCTTATAGCATTGTTAAGTATTTCCATGGTCATGATAAACAGCAGAGGAGACAGGGGACACCCTTGTCTCGTACCTCTGTGCAGTTCTATCATTTGTGTGCTTTCACCGTTTATGACCAGTCGAGCTTGTTGTTGGCCGTAAATTGCTTCAATCCATGCAACAAATTTTTCTCCTGCCCGCATCTGTTTAACCGCCGTCTTCATGAATGGCCAGCTGATCATGTCAAAAGCTTTCTCCGCACCTACAAATATCATGGCCATTTTCTGTTCATTATGCTTTTCATAGTATTCGATTACATTTAAGACCGTTCTAATGTTATTTCTCAAAGATCTTTTCGGTAGAAAGCCATTCTGGTCCTCATCAATTACCTCTAGCAGCACTTTTTTGAGCCTCGCTGCTAGAATTGAAGCAAAGATCTTGTAGTCTGTATTCAAAAGTGATATTGGTCTATAGTTCTTTACATTGCTCAAATCTCTTCCTTCTTTCGGGATCAGCACAACGTTAGCTTCTTTCCAAGTATCTGGTATTCCTTCCTTTATTATTTCATTTATAGTGCTTTGCGAAGGTATCGAAATCTCATGTTCCATAATTTTATAATATCTTGCAGTGAAGCTGTCGGGTCCTGGAGCTTTATCGTTCTTCAAATTCCTAATAGCCTCAACTACTTCCATCATAGTAATAAATTTGTTCAAGATTGATCTTTGGTCTTCATTAAATCTCATTTTATTCATTTTCTCCAGATATTCTTCCACTTCTTGTATTTTTTTCCCCTTTGAGATCTTACTCATCAGCTTCACGTAGTAATTATAAAAAGCTTGTTTTATTCCCTCTTGTTTTGTAATTCTTTCTTCTCCTGTTCTAATCTCGGTTGTGATGTTTCTGGACCTTCTTTTACGCAGCAAACCTGCCAAAAGTTTTGAAGGTTTATTAGCTTGTTCGAAGAAATTATATTTTGTTCTCTTTATCTGCTCTATTTCTTCCAAATTAGGTTGATTTAATTCAGCTTGCTTTACCTTCATCTGTAATCTAATCTGTTTATCCGACGGATTTTGTCTCATCTGTTGTTCAATTTCTTTCATCTTTTCCAAAATTTGCTGCTCAATGTTTCTCTTTTCTTTTTTAATCTCTGCAGTCCATCTGATAAAGTTACTACGCATCACTGCTTTATTTGCGTCCCAAATGGTTTTCATCGACAGCTCCAACATCAAGTTCTCATTAAAATAGTTAATTATCTCTGTTTTTGCTTTCGCTATGTACTTCTCCTTATTCCAAATCTCATCATTCAGTCTCCATGTTCTTTCTCTGTCTTTAATCCTTATCTTTAATTGTAATGGATTATGATCAGAGCATAAATTGGGAAGAATGTCCATATCTGTAATTTTCGTCAACAGTTGTTTGGATACTAACATCATATCTATTCTTGACATTGACCTATGTCTATCCAAATAATATGTATATCCATCCAGTTACCCATTCTTGTATCTCCAAGTGTCATATAAGTTTAAATTGTCCGTCATATTAAAGAAGCTCTTAGGAAGTTTGCCGTTGTTTCAGGGAGTTAACTTTTGCATTGTCCCGTCAACTTGGGGACTGATTACTCCATTGAAATCCCCCAAAACAATTATGTTAGAATTTCCTGTTTCATTAAGATATCTCAATACCTCTTCCTGTATTGTAGGGAAGAATTCACCTTTAGCTCCGTTTGGTGCATATATTCCAACTATTAATATTTTATCCTGTTTCAAAGTAACTTCAACTCCTATATAACGACCATTGCTATCCTGAAAGATTTGCTTTGCACCAAATTTTGAGTTTACATATATCAAAACTCCCCTCTTCTTTTTATCAACAGTAGCTGCGAAACAGCTACCTAGTTTCAAATTCCTGACATATCTCAAATCTTGAGTTCTAATTCGAGCTTCTTGCAGACGTATTATATCTATATTCTGTTTCTCTAGATGGTGAAAAATTTGTCTTCTTTTGTATTCAGAGTTAAACCCCTTAATGTTCCAAGAATAAATCTTCAAATCCATTTTGTGGGTTATATTAATATTTTATTACTGAGGTTTAGCTTATTCCTTCAGTATGTCTCCATCTACCTCCCCTTCTTCTTGTTCCACAGTTCCTTGCACTACTTCTATTACGTCCTCTTGTTCTCTGTCGTCTTCTTCTTCTTGTAGTTGTTCTCTTTCCTCCTCTGGAGGTAGCTGTTCATGATCTTTCTCTCCTTCAGAGGTGTCCTTTTGTAAGTCTTTCTTCAATCTATCCATCATTTCTTTTGCTTTGTGTACTGAGTTAATCCTATATCTCTGCTGTTTATAAGTAAAGGACAAGCCTTCAACCTTTTCCCATCGATAATTAATCTGACGCTTTTGCAGAAGGTTGGCCAACGGTTTATATTCTTGTTTTTTCTTTAGGATTTGATAAGGTATATCTTTGAAAATTCTGACGTCTTTGTCTTCAATCTTCAGTAGTCCATCGTAGCTTCGCTGTAATATTTTGTCTCAAACCATAGTCCTCGTGAACGTTATAATAATGTCTCTTGGTAATTTCCTCTCTCTCGCTACTCTGCAGGAAACTCTGAACATTCTGTCAATATATGTCTCCATCTTTTCTTCTTCAATATCAATGAATTCTGCCAAAGCCAGTACAATTTTTTCGTACAAATTCTCTGCTGAAGCCTCTGGAACACCTCTAAATCGAAGACATCTTTCCCGATATCGTAACTCCTGCTGAGTAATTTGAAATTCATCTTCTTGTTGCTTCCCCTTCATCTCAGTCATTTCCTTTTCGACTTGTTTAACTTGTCGTTTTATCTTCTTTGTTTCTGTCTTTAGCTTTGTCACTTCCTTTGTTATATTTTCCAATTTCTTCCCCAGTTTATCTATTTCTTGTTTCATGTCAGCTCTCATCTCTTTCCTTGTTTCTTTTATATCACTTCTTATATCATCTTTCATGCTTTTAAACTCTTCCATCATCTGTGACATGAAATCTTGAGGTTTCTGGGGTATATCCACTGATGTCCGTCTGGTTGCCTGGGAAGTTGTTGTTGTTACAGCTGCCGCCGCTCCTCTTCTTGTCCTTTGGTCCATTTTTGATTTATTTTTTTTTAGTACCTAATGCAAATTGCTTTTTTGCTTTTTGTTAACTTAATCAATATTCAATATAAAAATCAATTCCTTATACCTATATTTTTTACAGTTAGCACATAAAAAGCTTACTATTTATAACCTTGTAGTTTTCAAATTCTAATAACATTCAAATTGTTATATCTATAATTCCTTCACATTAGATTCAATTCATTGCATGTATAAATCAATCACATCAATCACATATATCTGTAGCTTGAATTAATTACTTTAAATTGAAATTAACACTGCTACCCAGTCACTATATCAATGAAATGGAAATAAAAATAGCTGTATATACGTAGATTATGCAAGTATCTTATGTATCGATTTATATATGCACAATTTGTATAGATATATAGATATAGATATAGATATATAGATTTATTCTATAGGATTATATATAGCTAAATAGAAAAGACCACTTATTTTAAAATCTAGTACATTGTATTCAATTCATTCATCAAATTCAGTCAATAAAATCATACAGTGAGTTCATTCAATATAATCAGTGGGCTTTGCCTAGGCCCAATCCTTTCACTTCCCCCTCCCAGCGAATGCTGTATCTCCTCTCTCTTCTGGAACTGTTCCCAGACCTTGACTGTGAGAACTTCTCCTCCTTCTCCTCCAGTGTTGATAACAGGAATCTGAGCTGCTCCGCTGCCTCGGGGCAAGAGTCTCTCTGTCTTTCCTGTCCTTCCAGCACAGCCTCAAAAAACACTCCCTTATGAATATTTTTAAATCCTCGAATTGTTTTCAAAAGCCAAACGGACAAAAAATAAAAGAAACAATGCAGTTGCAAAGCAAAGTCCCTGATTTTAAAAATCAAACCACAATCCAAATGTCACAGTCCCGAATTTCAATATTCCATGTTCATTGTTCCAAGTTCAGTGTTCAATGTTGTTCAATAGACCAAAAGATGAAAAAAAGAAATCCAAAAGGGAATACCGATGTCCCATCTCGTCATCAAAAAAGGTACTATAATCCACAAGAGTTCAGCAGCCACGTCTTCAATCCTATACTCCCGAAAACACAGATGTAAGGTCCCAAACAAACACAGATCAATTATTTACCAAGATTCCAAAATTCCAAGTCAGTTCAGTCAAAGTGGAGGGCAAAAACAGAAAGGCAAAAGCTTAGGTTTAAACCAAGGGTAACCATATTCTCAGTCCAGTCCAGTCTCTTCATACCAAGCAGAGGCAAAAAAAAAAAAAAAAAAAGCAAAAACTTCGATCCCGTCTCTGTAACTCTCTGCTTATGCTCTTTTAATCAAAACCACTAGTGAAATCCATTACATTCTTAGTATACAGTCTATCTTAGGAAGTTGTAGTCTTCTAAAAAAAATTTATCCACCATTACATATTCACAGTCTGCTGGGTCACTATGTATTGACACTCCTGTTCACCGCTGTGAGTTCCAAATTGTTGCAGTATCAATGAAATAAAAACTAGATCAGATGCTTACTGTCTCAAATCGTGTCTTCTTTTTTAAAAAGTCGGCGGTGGTGCTTGTGCTGCAAACACGACATCCCTGCTGGATCCGTCAGAGCCCTTCAGCCCCCCTGAAGCCTCCTGCTCCTTCTTGTCAGAAGGAGCTCGGCACCAGTTACAGAACCCCCTTCAAGCAATCTTCCGCACCCCCTTTACCGGGGGTGGTGTCTAGCCACTTATCAGATGAAAAAAGCGGCTGGATTCCAGTGGGAGATAGCATAGAGTTGCGGAGCTCACTCCGTGCGACCACTCGTGGGCGCCATGCAACCGGAAGTCCTGGCATTATGTCGAAAGATATAGCTGCAAAGATGGAACTCCACCATAGTAGCTACATCTCCTGATGGAGGACCTCAATCAACATTTTTAAAACTCATTGATTAATTTCAATTCCTTTGCCTGTGTCTGAGGTTTGAAGCCTGCTGTGCCATCTTCAGTCCCTAGGTGGCAGAGTTCCCTAAGGATCCCAAAGCTTTGCAAGGATACAGATTGAAGCTGGGGTGTGTAGCTCAAGGAACTCAATTAGAAAGGTGTACCTCACTTCTGCTCTAGGCTAGTACCGTGCCCTAAGCATGGAGTAAGCAGACCCCTCTTGAGGAGGTCTAGTGTTGCACCATGGTAGGAAGCATAGCTGGTGCTCACAGTGACTGAACTCCAAATCCAACAACTGCAGAGCTTTGCTTGAAAGTTTTGTTCTATTGGACTAAAGGCTATTTCCAATCTATGTGAAGGCAGGTGGTTTTGCTAGTAAATGAATAGAGCTCGTTGAAGACATAATATTGCTACATAGTGCCTAATAGTATAAGCTGTTCTGGAGCAGGAGCATTCTGCATTGATGCCATCAGGTTATATATGCATCTCTCGCCCAGATGTTATCTTAACTCAGCCGTCCTTAACTTCCCTACGGTTGCAGCATCAAACCCTTCCAGATCATGCTCTGCTTGCTGCTATGGCCCAAGTTGTGCCTGGAATCATAAGCAGATGCTTTCAATATTGCTCAGCTCCCTCAGGAGTTTCTACAACTAGGCCTGGTTTATGCAGTTGGAAGAATCAGCAGAGCTTCTCCTGGACAGCAGCACTAAAGGATAATGGTGGAAATTTACATGTTTGATATTCATCCTTCCCTCCACCCAAACAAAGACTCTGAAAGTGCAAGTAGACCACATTTGGACATGGATGGGTGAAGTCCCCAAGGCTGTTTTTTCAAAGCCCTACAGCCTACCTACATACTCATTTTCCCGGAAGAAAAAGTGACTAGCAATTTGTCTTTTCTTTTTTATTTTTTTGTAATAATTTTAATTAAGATTTAATCTCAAAAATAACCCCCCCACACACACTTCCAGGCTTAAATATTCCAGTTGCAATTGCTTATTTCCATTACATACAAACATAATTTCCATTTTACAGAGAAAGAATGATTACATGCAATTTATCTTTTAAATAGGCAGCAGCCTGCCCTGTGCTAATATTGAGTGGAGAGGCTTCCAGCTATGTTCCTATAGATGGACACAAAGAGACAGGAATCCTGCAGGCATACTTGGAGATTTCTGAAGGTCTGGGAGAATGATGTCATTGCTGCATGCGCAGCTACAGGAACGGAGCACTGCTTTACTGCCCCTCTCCCTCTGAGACCATTTCCACACTAGGCTGTTATAGAGCTATTATTCCACTTTAGATATCCTATGGAATCCTGGGGTTTGCAGTTCAGGGAGGGGCCTCAAGGCTCTTTCAGATATCCCCACCAAGTGAGCATGGGATCATAGCAGGACTGGGGCCATTTCTGCACTACACTGTTATAGTGGTGTTATTCCACTTTCAGTGTTCTGTGGAATTCTGGGCTTTGTAGTCTCCTGAGGCCAAAGAGCTCTCTGGCTGAGAATTCTAAAGGCCCCTCCCTAAACTGCAAACCCCAGGATTCCATAGGATGTTGAAAGTGGAATAATAGCACTATAACAGTGTAGTGTGGAAAGGCCCTGAGAGAAAGCCTTCCCCTGCAGATCTTAAAACTTTGTCAGGTTCCTATAGGGTTTGCTGGGTGGAGGCATATGGTCATTGCATACTTCATAGACGATGCTAATTTCCCCAATGATAAAAAATTATTACTCAGGTGGAAGTGGGATTTCCGCCTGTATAACTCATGTTACCCTGTTTTCTGGGGGGTCCCAGGAGGGACACCAAATTGCTACCAAAATTATAGAAGTTGGAGAAATTAGTTCAGAGCACAAGTTGGCAAAACGAGAGGCAGGGTAACTTAGCAGGATCTTGCAACCCAGTGTCTACGGGGTCAGGCCGAGTCAAGAAGCAAACCGGTTGGAAAATAATGAATAGTCTTTATTAAATACAGGCACACAATGTATGCAACACAAACACACAGATAACTAAGGAAAATAAAGGTGTGAGTAAGACAGCGGGATTTTTAGAGGGATAGTAGGTTCGGGTGATACGAAACCTGTCCTGAAATCCGGGAGAAAATGGAGAGCGAAGCTGGGGTTCGATGTATCTCAGCACGTGGAGCCGAGGGGAAGCTCGCCAAGCAAAGCGGCAGCAAGGCAGTCTGGAACTCGGGAGCGATCCGAGGAAGCGCTCAAAGCCAGGGGTTTTTATAAGGAGAATTGTGACCGCAGGCTAGGTCGGACTTAGGGGAAACAATAGATTTGGAGCTGGAGACAAAGCCTCCGAAAGGTCAGAATTTGAATGATTGAATTAGAGCCGAATTTATCAATAGAGTAGCTGGTATGCAAACGCGGAATACTTGAGCATTGTATAGCTTGATCATCAAGCTGCCAGTGCGGGGCAGAGGATCTTTTGAGAGTTGCTCGCATACCTAATGGAGGTACTTGCCTTGAGGTCTCCTAAAGTGGCGAGTCGGCTGTTTCTGGCCTGCCTGTATCGCCTAGGAATATTACGGCGATTGTCGGCCGAGCCTGTATGCGTGCTTGTCCGGGCGCCTCGCAAGCACTTGGAAGGGATATGTGAAGCCGAATTAGTGATATCAAAAGATATCTTTTTATATCCCCAAAGCTCGGGCTAGCCAGGGCAGTAACACTCACTAATTAGAACCTAGCTGTTAATTCCAGATTTGTTTTAAACTCACCTTTATAGATGCATGCTACAACTACATGCAAAAACACACCTACAGCCTTTTTTTCCCCCAGCTTGGAAGTCCTGATTCCTTTCCTGACGGGCTGCTGGGCTTGGATATCTCATCTAATTGGATATCTCATCTAATTTTAAAGAGGGGGAAAGAATTAAAGCCATATTTGGATTTCTGTCCATTGAAACATGTATCTTCAAATTTCCAAATCTTGATCTGGATTCAGGGTGAAACAAACTAGCTACAGATCAGTTCAAGGTGAAGGGGAGGATTTCTTGGAATGAATCTGAATGGATCCTTGTGATTAGGATCAGAACAGAACCTTGCGATGGCTGTACATTCATAACAAAAGATGGGTAGAAACTAGATTGAGATCTGCTGGAAGACATCTGGATGCTCACTTGCGAGTATTTCAGCATCAGCAATAGTCTCCGAATTAGGCTACTGAAATTGTAGAATCACAGAGTTTGAAGAGACCCCAAAGGCCATCAAGTCCAGTCCACTGCCGTGCAGGAACACTCCATCAAAGCATTCCTGACAGATGGCCATCCAACCTCTGTTTAAAAACCTCCAAAGGAGACTCCACCACACTTCCAGGCAGCTTATTCCACTATCAAACTCTTCTTACCATCAGGAAGCTCTTCCTAATGTTTGGATGGAATCTCTTTTGCTGAAGTTTGAATCCATTGCTCCCTGTCCTCGTCTCTGGAGCAGCTGAAAACAAACTTGTCCCATCTTCCACATTAAACCCCTTCAAATATTTAAACATAGCTGTCATGTTACCTCAAGCTTCTCTTCTCCAGGCTAAACATACCCAACTTCCTAAGCCGCTTCTCATAGGGCGTGAAGAAAGCTTTATGATGGGGGGGGGCACAGTCAATTTTGTGTGAAACACTGTGAGCTCATTTCCGAAACTGAAAACTAGTCTGAGTCACTGGTTTACTCCTGAATCTAGCTGCTGGACAGTCTAATAAAAATGAATAAAGATAAAAAGATAGATCACAGGGGCCTGATATCTACCCAAACCCTGATCAAACCCACTCCAAAACATTACTAATACCTTTCATCCCTCGGCAGGCATTTCCATACCATAAAAATACATATCCCACACCGAGTTCCAATGCAAACCTCCTTCAGTCGCCACCACGGTCCCTTTCTTCATTAAGGCCTCAGCAGGTGCATGCGGTTCTTAAGCAAGCACTCCTTAATTAGTTAAAGCAAACGAAAGTCACATGGAACTGTCAGCTTCCACCAGGAGGCAGGCAACAGATCTGAGCGCCATTTGGTCTAATTAGCACTGGTGTTTCACATGGCATCCTTCTGCATTTATACAGAAGGGAGAAAGGGGGGAGGAGGGGGACGGCAGGAGCAAAGTGGTAGAGGTTCTTCGTTTTCTAAAGCTGGGCTTCAAAGGAGGCAAACCCTCGGAGAAAAGCCTAGAGCTCAGCGATGAAGTACCTTTGGTAAAGTATCATGTACATTCACTCAAAGCCGGAGATCTGGAAGCATAGTTGTCCCTATGGTAAGGACACTGTGTGGACTGGAAGATGGGAAGGAAACAGGCAGGTTCCCCCAGACCTATCTCTTTAGACTGAGGAGTCTAGGCTGTAAGGCTGTAAGGCCCCACTTTGGGGGTCCCCAATATCAGTATGGTTTGGATGGGCACCGTACCTAATTGGCATCATATGTAATTGGCAACGCAGTTTATTGGCTCTGATATCAAATCCAAGCCTGAGAGGTGACGGAGAGGTCAAACTGAGCGAGGGAAAGAATTTGACTGTAAATGTGAAAAGCATAGGTCAACTCCAAAATTCCTCCGGGTAAGACTGAGTCATCTGTCAGGCAAATACATACCATTCCTGTGGATAATAGGCTTAAACAGAAGCTGGACTTTTCCAGGGAACCCAACTGTGAGGAGCCCACCAGGACACTGATTGACAGATATCCATCCCTTGTACACCTGGATTCTTTCCTCTGTCCTCACTGCACCCACAATAGACAGCTATTATGACACCCATCATGTCTTTCTCAATCAAAGCACTAAGCCCATCAACAGGCGAAAGACTCATTGTCCACAACAGGTTCCCTTTGTCTTGCCACAAGCCATTTTCAGGGTACAAATACCCTTGATTTGAGGATGCCCAGTGCAGTCTCTTGAAGGTCTACCCATCATTCTGACCGTCTGGCTCCTGAATGAGAACTGCCCTTAGGTCCTACCTAAGCCAAAATACGTTTCTATTCTTCACTGCTCTTCTGGACCGGTAATTATAAATCCTCCCAAATCCCTCAGCCTCTCTATAATTTTTCCTCCCTTTCTCTTTCAGCTAGCTCTTGTGTGAATGTGTGATTGTGTGTGTCTTGTGTGCATGCATGAGTGAATTCCCCTCAATAAAAATCATTTATTAGACAATTCTGCTTGGTTTTTGGCTTGGCCTGACCCCGTGAAAATTGGGTTGAAAGATCTCGCTAGGTTGCCCTGCGTCTCGTAGTGCTACAGCTTGTGCGCTGGCTAATTCCCATTCCCCATTATTTGGAGCACATTGAGGTATCCCCCATGGGACCCCAGAAATCAGGGTAACAAGGCCACACGGAGTTGTCATACCACCAGAGCAATGCATTGTTCCCGGCCCAGAACCTATGCTATCGCACAATGTTGTCACTGACCAGCTGCTATCGCATTGCCATCTGTTGGAAATCTACCCTTTTTCAATGCCGGAAAAAAATATATTTTAAATTTCTCCTTTGAGTTAATTAAAATAAAATTTTAAATGCATTTTTAAGTGTTATAGCGCAAAAATGCAATAGCCTACCAGTGCATCCTGATATTGCAACACTGCTGTGCTAGTAGGGCTTAAAAAAGCAAAACAAAAACCCTGACCAATCATGAGCTGTGGGATGGGAAAAAGGACTTGCCAATGACGCTGTAATGTGTTGGGAACACCAGTGGCAATAATGCTGCTTATCCACTGAAGTCGAAAGGGTGTGGTAGAGAGTGTTCAGAACCCGATACCATCACGGAAATGGCAATACTGGGATTGAAATGGAACAACGCGCTATTGAGGCACAGTACAATAAGGTCCCGGCTGTCAGTTAAATCTGTATTGGTTTAGAGATCCCTCTCATTGCTGTCTGGTCACCTGGGTTCCCATCTTTTGAGCAATGGTATAGTCGGAAGAGGCAGAACTAGTATAGATAAAACTTCCCATTTGTAGACCAGTGAAAGAATTTACCTTTCTTGGAGGTAGAAAACTCCAAAGTTTTAAGTCTCAGTCATTTGGCACCCTCTTGTTTTACAGCACCAATTTTTTTTTCCAGGTATAACAGCACAGAGACTCCTTGAGAAATTCAATGTTCTCTGCCCAAGAAAGGAACAGGTTAGCTTCACACAGAACAGAAGCAACTGGATCTCAAGGGAAGTTACTTGTCTGTTGCTTATTCCCTGTCTTTTATTGTCCTTTGTTCCTGGTTACCATATGGCCAAGAAGGGGAGTAGCCTCTGCCTGCATCGAAATCTCATGATAAGGTTAAAGAGGCGACAATAGCTATGTTTAAATATTTGAAAGGATGTCATATGGAAGGTGGAGCAAACCTGTTTTCTGCTACTCTAGAGACTAGGGCATGGAGCAATGGCTTCAAACTTCAGGAAAAGAGATCCCATCTAAACATTAGGGAAGAACTTGGCAGTAAGAGCAATACCACAGTGGAATAAGCTGCCTCTGTCTTTGGAGGTTTTTAAACAGATGGTTGTTTGTTGGGAATGCTTTGATGGTGTTTTCCTGCATGACAGAATGGGGTTGGACTGGATGGCCCTTGTGGACTCTTCCAATTGTATGATTCTATGAATACCATCTTAACTAACAACAGAGTATCAATCCGAGACAGAACATAGGCCTATGGCTCTAACATTGGCAACCTTTTTTCTCTCCAGTATAATTTTTAATACCTTTGCCTGATGAAGAAGCCAGTGAACATTCAAAAGCTTGCACAATGTATTTAATGCTTTGGAGCTTGCTAAATAAAAGTATCACCACTTTGTGGATTTTGGGTTTTGTTGTGTTTTGCTGCATAGCCAGTATAGCTACTCTGGAGTTGGTGGAGTGTTACATTCCACCAAGCCAAAGTAGGATCACAGCCCGTATCTCCTCCTCTGTTTTGTCACCTCTCCACTTTTTAAACCACCGCAGCCTGAATCCTATAGGTCAGTCTCAACTCGAGTAAACGAATTGAACCAACTGCTGTACAGTGACATCCAACACCATAGTGACACCACATAAGGAAATCCCATTGATTCAGTAGGTCTATTCTGGCTGGGACCAGGAATAGGAGCTTTGTCTGATCAAGAGATCTAAAGATCTCAAAAACCTGTGCAGAGTTTTGTGCCTTTTTGGTTAGCTGAACAAACATGCTATCGCAATATGAATTTTGGACCCAACAGGTGCAAGGGAGAGAAGGTTAAACACAGAATAAACGCAACTCTCTTTTGGGTAAGCCTTTTTCAAAAAGAAGTTGGTTTGATAGTTTTTAGTCTCAGGCCATTTCCGCACTAGCCTGTTATAGTGCTATTATTCCACTTTCAACCTCTTATGGAATCTTGGGGTTTGCAGTTTAGGGAGGAGCCTCAAAGACTCCTCAAAGGCCTCAAAGGTCCCTCCCTAAACTGCAAACCCCAGGATTCCATAGGAGGTTGAAAGTGGAATAATGGCACTATAATAGTCTAGTGCAGAAATGGACTCCGTGATCAACCAGCTTGCCAAGTTTTCTCTGCTCGCTCTCCAGCAATATACTTCATCCGTTGGTACATAATCAGGGCCTAAAGAGAACAGCAGAGAGTAAGCAATGGACATGGCGTCCTATTAATCTTCTCTTCTGCTTTACTCCACCTTATTTCCTGACTAGTTCTAAGAGCTATGATCTTCTCTGATCTCTCTCTCCCCCCTCTTTTGTTATTAAAAAGCACTGTTTTGTGAGTCCGTCAAGATTGATCATTGAGATACATGAATCTTCTGTGAGTGTTTGGAACAGAGCAAAGCACTGCTGTGACCTGTTCTTCATTTTTAATCCTCCTCCTGCCTCTCTTTCATCTGATAAATTAGGCAACCTTTTAAACAAGCTCTTCTATTATCCTTGGCCTTTTCTCTTTCTCTCTCCTACGTGTGCACCACTTGTTGCTGATTGTGTGACTGAGATGGAAAGAGAGGTGAACATATGGCACCGTATTGCATCAAATCAGATTATGGGTCCGTTTGGGTAATTCAGGGTGATGGGTGAGTTCTTGACCACCCACCCACCCTGGTTTGCATTAGATTGGCTTGGAATTATGTCGAGCTCCTCCTCTCCCCACAAAAACGATAAGACAGCTTTGTTTATTTCCAGAGCTTGGAAAAGATACTTTTTGGACTATAACTGCCAGAATCCCTCAAACAGTCTGACCAAGGGCATTAAGAAAAAAAAATGCATTAAATTGCTTGCATAAAGAAAAAGTACACAATTTAGAAATCTAAATACCCCTCCTCCATGCATACTTTCCATGCAGAAAGTTGGAGGAAGGGAACAGAGTTTTTTAACGCAAAACAGAATTTGAATAGGAGAAGAATGCTGGTGGGATTCTGAGAAATGCAGTAAAAAATTGGAAAATGTCAGATGTTCATGTTACTCTTTGCATCCCAGCACTCTTGATTGAAAAGGATCGAAGTACAGATATCATTTGGGTGCTATCTATTTATGGGAGGGGTTAAACATCAGATTCCTAATTACTCTCAATTGGGGAAATCATTAAAAATGGTGTTGGAGGCGGGGGAGGAGAAATTTCAGCAGCAACAGCAGTTTAACTTCATCTTATATGTCCCCTATGACTTGTTAAAGTATGCCTAGAAACACAAAATATACTAAAATCAAATCAGTAAAATTGCACTGAAGCAAAACCTCCCCAACAAGGGTGAACCACCATGAATTTTCTGAGGGAAAAAGATTTTCCAGAACCGCTTGTGTGTACCTTGACCTTAAAGCACCTTTGTATAATCTCCCTGATATCCTGGAAGACCAATTCTGGAGTCTTTGTAAAGTGTCAGTTAATAATATTATTAATTGCAGGGGGGAAAAACCCCCACAATTTACTTATTTTACAACAGAACTACCAAAGATGGAAGGCTGAGAAGTTGGAATGGGTCCAGAGAAGGGTGACAAATATGACCAAAGGTCTGGAAACCAAGACTTATGATGAATGGCTTAGAGAATTGGGTATATTTTACTTGGAGAAGAGAAGACTAAAGGGTGACATACGAGTCATTTTTAAATATCTGAAGAGATGTAGAACATGGAGCAAGCTTGTTTTCTTCTGTTCGAGAGACTAGAACATGAACCAACAGATTCAAATTACAAGGAACAAGATCCCACCTAAATGTTAGGAAGAACTTCCTAACAGTGAGAGCTGTCCAACAATGTAATAGACTTCTAGGAGAATGTTGGACTTGGACTGTCTTTCTGTGAATGTCTTTAAACAGCAGTTGGGTAGCTTTATTTATATATTTCTGCGTGATAAGGGATTGGACAAGGTGGCCCTTGTGGTCAATTCCAGCTCTTAAGATTCTGTAATTCTATGATCAGCCAATGAACTCCAGGTTCTGTACTTATAATTAAAGATGTGCAATGAAAGACAAGATTCATTTTTGACTCCATTCTTCAGAAAAAAATGTCTTTCTTGCTCTCAGAAGTATTCCAAGTCAGTCTGCTTTGACTTGGCTCTCAAACCTTAGTCAAGATCCAGAAATGTCAATTCCCATTGAAAAAGTTTAAATGGCTAATACTTTTTAAAATTTCCATCGTAACTGGATGATATTTGATGGCATGATAGCCCCTTAGGAAGGTGTTCTTCTTGTCAAATTACAGACAAGTAGTGAGAGAGGATTTTGTGTTAGATGAATTTAATTTGTTATTTTTGGGAAAAATTGCAAGAGAACCGCTTGCAATATTTGTCCATAGAACTGCATAAGCTTGCAGGAATTGTTGCTTTTTTTAAGGGATCAAGCTTGACAAGTTTCCAGATGAAAAGGGCCAGGGAGCTTTGTGTACACCCAATTTTTATAGTATATAGCCTGCTAAGAAAGGTTGTATTTAGCTAAGTTCCCTCTGAACTATTCCCCTGAAAATGACAGTGGGGATAAAAATGGACATTAATATCACATTGAAAAATTCCAGAAGGATAGATGCTGGGGTTAGGGAGTTAAAGTTTTGGGAGTTTTGCTCACTGGGTTTGGGTGAATGGCAGCAATCTCATGATTTCCACCCTTTCCCCACTGTTTGAGGTCTGTCGTGCTTCTGATCTTGCTTTGTCTCTAATTCCACACAGCAAATGACAGTTTCACAAGGAAAGAAGTAATAGTAAGTATTGCTGCTCAGTTGGTTTGTCTTTTCACCGTCTCTCTCTATGCAACAAAGACAAAGGAAGGTGGTTCCATCAAAGTCACCATTCTATCGCAAAGTCACTGTGATTGGAAGTCCCTCGATAAAACGTGCCCGGGGATCAGAAGGAAGACAATATGGAAAGAAAGTCATGATTGTCCATGGAGGAGGATCTTTTGTCCAGCCTGTAGGGATGGAAATAATATTTGAAAAATTGGTGAAAAAGATTGAAGAATATGTTTCTCAAATATCAAGAAATCCTGATGAGAGGAATCCTGGACTAATGAAAATCTTCACAATGTGTGTGCATGGCTATTTTACACAGAAAACAGCATTTTCTGTGCGGAAAATAACATTTCTGCCTGGAAATACTGTTTTCTATGCAGAAAATGCTGTTTCCTGCATAGAAAATTCTGTTTTCTCCGTTAAAATGCCACATCCGAATTTTGCAAGAATTACTCCTGAATGGCAACTGGTCTTCAAAAACCACTAATTTTTCAAAAATGTCCTTGCAGTGGGGAGACAATTCATTGTTTCTTTTGAGGGGAAAATAAGTGATGAATTACATGCCTAGCCTAGCTTCAACTATGCTTCCCCAGGTAGTCAAAAACTCTTCTGCCTCTCCGTCTGCCTTTCAGAGCTGTCTTGCATCTTGAGGCGCTGTCCTTTTAAAAAACTTTGACCCAAGGATCAAGACCTTGTCTCATCTTATCTTGAGGATTCCCTGGGTGAGAGCCATCTCTTGCGGTCCTCAGAAGATCCTAAGTCATGGGGTTCCCTAAATTTAAACATTAGCACATTGGACACCTAGAAACTGGCCACCCGTGGAGCTGTGTTGGCCTTAGGGACTCAGTGTCCAGGATAACTGTAGGCTACCATTATCACTGGCCCAGTGATACCAAGCTGTCCCTGTGTACGGCTATCTCACGGATGATAGACTCGCCCTCCAAGAAATCAGAAACATTCTTTTCTCCAACTTGTACATTGCACGCATCAAACTAAGGTCATTTTCCAAGGCTTTTTTTCAGCCGGCTTCAATTAAGATTCACCCACTGCCAGCATGCGTCCTGTGTTTCAGCAGCCATAATATTGTTAACCTCAGCCGCTTCCCTAAATTGAATTTGCCAGAGTTGGCTCAGCCACCCTCAGGGGGTGCCATCTCCTTGAAAGCTCCTTTCCCTTGTCTGCCCGCAGCTCACATCCTACCCACTCTGGGTGCTGAGCCGGCAAAGGATCTGAAGGATTTGCTACTGGATCTGTTCCAGGTGGACATCCTTTAGCAATTGACGAATGGAAAACATGGCTGGCTGTGGCTGGCAGAGCGTCAAGGTCTTGAGAGGGGGCAGCTTTTCTTTCAAAACAAGTTTCCAACCCATATCATTACCATATACATATAGGAACAGTGCCTGCTGCCCCCTATTTTCACATGTGCTTAATGATTTCATTATCTCGTTTGTAATATTCCTTAGCTGTTTTCTAACAAGGTATTCCTATAAAGGTGCACTTTTAAAATCGTGTTGAAACTGGGGTGGGGAAAATGTGGTGGAGGCAAAGTCCCCCCAAGGTCACCAGGAGGTCCAAAGTGCCTCTCCAACCCTGATGGTTACCTAAAAGGTTTAAAAGATTACTGTAAAATTAATTCATCCGTAAGACGGAGAGCTAGATAGATACAGATATGTTACTTCATATATCACAGTTAAGCGGCCCAGATCCTGTGCTGAGAGAGTAACTGTATGCTCAGGGAGTTATGCAATTCCACCTTGTTGGTGAATTGTAATCACAACTGCACATGGATATCTGGATAAACAATTCTCAATGCACATCTCTGTGTAATGTGTGGTGCACATTTGTGCATAAGGACATCCATGCACAATGCTGGGTCTGCCAGATGGATTCTGCAATAGGGCTCCTATAAATTTAATTGTTAGCAGATCTTGAACAGGACCCTGTACTGTGAAGTTAAATCAAGTGGGTTTAAGGTACCTTTCTTCCTCATCTTCCAAAACCCAGCTTCAACCGTTCCTTTTTAACATGGGCCATGCCCACATTACACTGCTATAGTGCTATTATTGCACCCTATGGAATCCCGGCGTGTGCAGTTTAGGGAGGGGCTTTTAGAATTCTCAGCTAGAGAGCTCTTTGGCCTCAGTAAACTACAAATCCCAGAATTCCACAGGATGGTGAAAGTAGAACAATAGCACTATGACAGTGTAGTGTGGAAATGGCCATGGCTATCACAGGCAAGAAGAAAGAATTTCAAATGTTGTCACTCTACTGGGTAAGACGGTAAGAGGTTTTTTTTAATGTGACAGTTTTTTGACATTTAAGCACTCCCCTCCCCACCCCCCAAAAAAATCCTGGTTATACAGAAAGCGTTGGGGACGTTTCCTTTGGCCTGAATGGAGATCTGGGAGGGTTATTTCAGCTCCCTTCTGCCAGTTGCAGAAGTGCATCTGGGTGCCGCTTGGTTGCTTTTCCCTGGCCAGTTCACAGCTGTGGTGGCACCCGGGGACTTGAAAGCTACCCTCCAAGAGCAGAAGCATCGTGGAGCCGCAGGCGTGGAATGTTATGTTGCACTGATCCTGATGTAGGATCGCAGCCATGGGTTCCATGTACTTAGGTGATTTCTAACTGCAGAAATACATCATTTTGTCACAAATTAATCCCTGAAGTAACCTGAGAAGTACCAGTGGGCTTCTAGGATGTATGGAAAGCTAGAGTAGGGCAGCAGAGATAAAGGGGAACTGGGAATGATGGAGAGAAGAATGACACAGCCTCCATAAGCTCCTATAGATTTATAATAAGTAACAAGGCTAGTAGTGGGTGGTGGTTTCCATGTCACTAATATGATCAGTCTGCTCCGGGGTTTACTCTGGAATTAAAGGAGCTATACAAGGGGTGAAGCTTCTGAGGAAAGTCTGTGCGGGGACTGTGAGGAAAGGTTGGACAAAACCTAAGTCCAAATAACTTAGTTTATTTGACTTAGGTTCTGTCCAACCTTTCCTCACAAAGCTATCTGGGCATTCTGGATAGCTTCTGTAAAGTTCAGACCAAAACCCAGAGCTGGGTCACTGTCCCACTAACATGGAAGCCAGGCCATTTCCGCACTAGACTCTTATAGTGCTATTATTCCACTTTCAACATCCTATGGAATCCTGGGGTTTGCAGTTTAGGGAGAAGCCTTTAGAGGGCCAGCTGGCCGCTCCTGAAACTGCAAACCCCAGGATTCCATAGGATGTTGAAAGTGGAATAATAGCACTATAACAGTCTAGTGCGGAAATGGCTCGTCTCTCCTCAAAAGCCAAATCATAGGATATGTGCTGCTACTCCAGTTCATCATTCCGCCACCCCACTAGATGGTGCTAGAGTACTGCTCTGAAGTACATGATGACCCTAAATCCAAATTCTCCAATAGCAACTCGTCTTCTTTCTTTGGTAGCAAGCACCCACCACCTCTACTGTGAGCAGCTTTTCTGGTTATATCCTTCTCGGAGCTGGGAATTCAGTCCTCTTCATAGGCTGTCACGATGATCTATTTAACCCTTCTCCATGCTCACACATCAAATGCCAACTTCTCAACGGAGTCTTAGCCCCCACCCGCCTTTTTTTCCTAGGCAGCTATTGAATATCAGTGGTATGTTTTCAATCAGGTCTCCCAAGTAGACAGGAGCCGAAACTCAAATTGGACTTCAGGGGAGATCCACAGGCAAAAGAAATAAAATCATAAAAATAAACCCTTCCCATGTCTCTTCCCTCTTTCTTTCCAATTGCAGCATCGCCTGCTACATCTGATATCCATTTTCCCTCGTGTCTTATCTTATCCTGTCATCTTTCAGAACTTGCTGGTGCAAGGCCCAAGGGGAGGATCATCTGAGATACCTGAGAGCCACCACAAAGATCTGCAGACTTGGAGATTCCAGGCTGGGGAGGAGGAGATGGGAGAACTCACAGGGAAGAGAGAAATATTGATTTGGAGTTCCTTTCTCTTTTAGTAGGGGGTTGTTACTACCCTGGCTAGTCCGAGCTTTGGGGATATTAAAAGATATCCTTTTGATATCACAATTCGGCTGCACTTCTCTATTCCCCTCCATGTGCTTGCGAGGCCACCGGACAAGCACACATACAGGCTTGGCCATTAATAGCCGTAAGATTCAAACTACAATACAGGCAGACCAGAAATAGCTGACTCGCTGCTTTAGGAGACCTCCAGGCAAGTCCTCTAATCAGGTATGCACGCCACTTACAAAAGAGCCTCTGCCCCGCGATGGCAGCTTGATGGGTAAACTATGCAAGACCCAAGTACTCTGCGTTTGCATACTGGCTACTCTACTGAGAACTGTTACGATAACTCAATTGTTCAGATTCTGACCTTTCGGAGGCTTTGTCTCCAACTCCAAATCTATTGTTTTCCCCCAAGTACGGCATAGCCTGCAGTCATATTCTCCTTATAAAAACCCTTGATTCCGAGACCTTCCTCGGATCGCCCCCGAGTTTCATCCCTCCTTGCTGCCGCTTTGCTTGGCGAGCCTCCCCTCAGCTCCACATGCTGCGCTACATTGCATCCCAGCCTCGCTCTCTATTTTTCCGGGCTTCAGGACAGGTGAAGTATCACCCAAACCAGCAACCCCTCTAAAAATCCCTCTATACCACTCCAACCTTTATTTTCTTTAGTTATCTCATATGAGTGTGTCGCGTACACTGTTTTGCTTGTGTATTTAATAGAACATCATTTATTGTTTCAACTTCTGTGTGCTCCTTGACTTGACCCGACCCCGTAGACATAGGGTTCAAGATCTCGCTACGTTACCCTGCCTCTCATAACGCTAAGCAGTGCTCTGAGTTAATTTTCCCCACCTTTAGTTGAACATATTTTGATGTCCCTCCTGGGACGCCCAGTTCACAGGGTAAGAGGGTGCTATCAATTACTTGCAATAGCCCAGAGCTAATACAGAAAACTAAGAAGATAGGAGTGTACCACATGTTAGGAGCACATGTGGAAGGAGGCTGTCTCTTGGCTTAGCAGGCAAAATTGTACCTCTCCACCTCTGGGTGTACTATTTATTTGTGTATTTATGTAACACAAAAGTTTTCTGAAGTGGATTTCAGACAAATATGTATAGCAACCAAAGATAAACCCTGATTACAAACGAAAAAAATATAACACAAAAGGAAAAGGGATGGGGAGGGAGGAGGAAAGAATAGGCCATCTTTGGGCAAAGCCAACAGATATGTCCAGCTATCTTGGCTGCAGCTTCCCACCCTACCCCACCTGGGGAGAGGAATAAATAGTAAATGCCAAGTCTGAACTCTCCCTAAAAGTCAAAATGATTAAGAGGATGTTGGATTGCAACCACAAAATGAATTCACCATTCTACTGGCACGAAAGCCAATACTTGCCACTGCTTCTGAGTCGGTGGTTCCTGAATTTGGGTCCTTGGATGTTGTTGGAGCACGACTCCCAGAAACCTAAGCCAATGGTCAGGGAGTTGCAGTCCAACAATATCCACAGAAGCAAGTTTGGGAACCAAGTGTAACTGTGTAACAAGATTTTTTTTAAAAAATCCTCTCCTACAGACACATCTTTAAGCTTAAACTGAATTAATTGTATTAAAGAAACTAGAAAGAGGGATAAAGAACATCCTGTCACACTCCCTGCTTTTAGAGGGAAAAGGCCACACCACCTGCACTTGAAGCAAGTCTTGGGAAAGTAACTTGTTAGACAAGCAGACATCCTCAGCCACTATGGCCATGTACATCTTGCTTGCATAAATCTGAGAGCTGTAGTTTTACCAAGCTTGGCAGTGGGGCTATCTACCTAAGTTTCCAGGTGATTAAGGAAAAACTGTTTGCACATGCTCAGAGATACTTTCTATCATGATTACAACATATGTTTCAGGACTGAGCTTTACTTCTTTGGACATATTTATGTTCTTGGGCTTGTGGCCACGTAAACCTCAATCAGCTATCAAACCTTATCCTGCCAATTATACTGGACTTTATAATCTGGCGATACTACATATTATTTCCTGTTGCATGTATATCAACAGAAAAAAAAATCCTCTATACTTTTTCACTGAAATGAAATTGCCATTTATCTTCTTCAGAGAAAGCAATTTCCTCAAAAATACAAAATGCATGATATGTTTCTCTTTTCTAATCTGATTTTAAAAATAATTTTCCTGAGATCAAATTCTGCATAACAGCCTGAAACACTCCTTTAAAAAGAAATTGAGTTTCTCCTACCCTCTTGATAACAGTCTTTTGTCCCCTGCGGGGGGAAGATATCCCCATGGGAGATAGTCCAAGCTGATTTATATTTATCAATTTAATTTACCACTCACTTCCTTTCATATTTACAATGAGGGCTGAGTTGAGCTGAGCTGAAATGTTTCTTCAACTTCACTGCTCTGTTTGCAGGACTCAATGGGTAAAGAGCAACTTCAGCTGACTATTTGGGGAGGAAGCATATGCTATTAGTATATGTGGAAGGGACCTTCACATTATTATGGATCTTAAGCTGAACATGTGCCAGCAGTGTAATGCTGCAGCAAAAAAAAGCAAATGATATTTTAGCCTGCGTTAATATAACTGTGAGAGTCAGTGTAGTGTTACCCTAATTTCGGGGGTCCCTTGGGGGACACCTCACCATGCTCCACATGATGGGGAATGGAAACTAGCCAGAGCACGAGCAATAGCAATGCAAGAGGCAGGGTAACCTAACGGGGTCTTTTTACCCAGTTTTTACGGGGTCAGGCCAAGCCAAAAAACCAAACGAAAATGTCCAACAAACGATTTTATTGAGTCAGAGTCTTACGCACCAATGCAATCACTCACACACTCACTCAAGAGCTATTAAGAAACAAAAGAGAGGAAATTGGATAGGGGAGTATTGAAGAAGTGCAACTGGGGTAATACTGCACCTTTTCCTGAAGTCCATGGTCCGGGAAAGCAGGGGAGGCATGGGACTCAGCAGGGAGAGGGCTGAGGGGATTACTCAACAGATGGAGCAGCGGTCTGCTGGGGTGACCGGGAGCGATCTGAAGAAACTCTCAAAAACTGGGACTATTTGTAGGGGAAAAAGTACCTGAAGGACTAATCCTCTCCCGGGGAGAACAATGGGTGTTGCAATGAGAACGAAGCTCCACAATGGTAACTTCCTTTGCTTGATGGGATTGCAAGGTGTTGCCAAAGTCTCAGGATCTTCGGTTGCAGTGTGACTTCATGTAAATAGTCCTCGCTTGATAGGATGTTTGCTCAACTTGGGGCAAACATGCTAATCCCCTCAAGTCAGCTTCTCAGGGGCTGAGGACCCTTTGTTTACTGTGAGTTTGCACATATTGAGGTCTCCTGGAGCTACGTGACTGGGGATTTTACTGGCCTGACCTGGTTTTCGATCATTTGACCGTGGCTGCCTAAGTGCACATCCGGGCAACCTCTCAGGCACACGGAATCATATTTAATATCAAATTGTAGACCCCGGGATAGGGTTTCTCTATCAGAGTGACAATAGTATAGTGGTTTGAGCATTGGACTACAGCCCTGGGACCAGAGTTTGATTCCCATAAGTCAGAAATGACTTGAAGGCACACAACAACAATAGAACTATAATTTCCAAATCAAGGGCGGGCATAGTCTTCTTGTATGCTTCATGAGTCAGGCTTCATCTAGAGTACTTGATTTAATACAGGATACCTTATTTTAAGAAGGATGTAGACAAGCTGGAGCGGGTTCACAGAAGGTCAGCAAGGATGATAGGAGGTACGGAGAATAAGATATATGAGGAAAGATTGAGCGAGTTGAGCATGTAAGGCATGGTGAAGAGAAGACTGAAGGGGGACATGATTTTCCTCCCTGAACACCTAAAGGGTTGTCACAGAGAGAGGAGACCTGCTTTGGACAGACTGGACCTGGAATCCTGTGTCCAGTTCCGGGCACCTCATTTCAAGAAGGATATCAACAAGCTGGAACATGTCCAGAGGAAGGTGACCAAAATGGTGGAGGGTCTGGAAGCCATGAAGCCCTATGAGGAACATCTTAGGGAGCTGGGTATGTTTAATCTGCAGAAGAGAAGGTTAAGAGGGGACATGACAGCCATATTTAAATATTTGAAGGGATGTCATGTCGAGGAGGGAGCAGGCTTGTTTTCCGCTGCTCCAGAGCCTAGGACAAGGAGCAATGAATTCAAACTACAGGAAAAGAGATTCCACCTAACCCTCAGGAAGAACTTTCTGACAGTCAGAGCTGTTCAGCAGTGGAATATGCTGCCTCTATGGAGTGTGGTAGAGTCTCCTTCTTTGGAGGTTTCTAAACAGAGGTTCGGTGACCATCTGTTGGGAGTGCTTTGATGTGTCCTTCTGCATGGTAGAATGGGGTTGGACTCGATGGCCTTTGTGATCTCTTCCAACTCTTTTATTCTATGATTCTGTGACAACCCCAGAGGGGAAGACCATGTCTAATGGTTTTAAGTTACAGGGGGGTAGATTTCAACTGAAAGTTAGAAGGAACTCATTTCCTGGCATTTGAAACCATTGCTCCTTGTCCTAGTCTCTGGAGCAGCAGAAAACAGGCTTGCTCCATCCTCCATGTGACATCCCTTCAAATATTTAAACATAGGTATCATGTCTCCTCTTAACATTTTCTTCTAAAGATACCCAGCTCCCTAAGCTACTCTTCTTAGGGCATGTGATCATCTGTGCAACAGACTGCCTCAGAAGATGGTAGTTTCTATTTCTTAGGAGGTCATTAGCAAGAGATTTTGATAGCCTGTTTCTCAGGAATACTTTTGTTGTGGATTCCTGCATAGCAGGGAGTTGGACCAGATGGCCTTTGTGGTCCCTTCCAACTCGATGATTCCACGATTCTGTGAAAGCCTTCTCTTCCACCCCAAGAAAGTAGCTTTAGAAGCTCTGCCCTATAACAGGCAGAAATGATATGGAGCAGTGATGTGGGGTTGCGACCACATAGGCAGCCAGCACTTCAAAGAGTTTGTAAAAAGGCTGAGAAGAAAATGAAGAGGGGACTGGTGTGAGACTCTCTCCTCCCATTAAAATGGCCCCCTTGTACTGATATTGCTAATTTTAGAACATAGCATTCAGGTCCTTTTAAAACATTCACTACTGTAGTCCATACATCTTGTTTCAATGAATCCACCGAAGAGGGGAACAGAGTGGACCCCTAATTAGCTACTTTTCTGCCATTCTGCCTCTGGCTATAACAAAAGAGGCTTTCAAGCCAAGGGTGCCAAATGGAAACTAATTTAACTTCAGTGACCTTATCTCTATGCCCTTATATTCAGTGGAGACATCACTTGTGTCATCGATCATTTGTGAAGCCATGTAATGACTGGTAACATATCTTTTGAGGGTGCCAGTAGCACCTAGCAACTTCCATCTCAGCAGAAGGGTGACTCTGCTTTGGATTCTAGTCTGAACACTCCAGTGGGGTGGGTGGCAGAGCCTTAAATAGCCTCCAGCCCTTCCCCACACTCATAATTCTGCAGGGAACTGCAATGCAACATTACATGGCATCTCCTTCCCATGAGGCCATAAAAATGTGCCTCCCCTCCATATCACTACACTAGATGGAGGTGAGCAGAATTCTCTGCATGAGGCCCTGGAGAACAGCTAGAAGTCAGAGTGCACATGAAGGTGGATGGATGACTGGTGATTTGTATATCAGAAGTTCAGTGAATCTTCTCTGGGTCTTACTCCAGACTTTAAAGGAACTCTCCCAGAGGTTGAAACCTATTTCCCCATAGATTCAGAACTCTGGATAGCTTCTTTGAAATGTAGACCCAGAGTGGATTTACTGCACCTCTCATATGGAAGCCACTAGCTGCCATGAATGGACAACCATTCATGACCCAGAGTTATTTTGGACTGCAGCTCCCAGAATCTCCTAAATAACATGGTCAATGAATGATTCTGGAAGTTACAGTCAAAAGAACTTTCTAAAGCTCTCTGTCTACATCCAGCTTGCTTCCACTTTGCCCACGCTGTTATGCACATATCTCCATAATATATTCTACACGATGTAGCGGGGCTCACTCTTGGCTAAGTACGTAGTAAACAGGGTTTTAATAATTAACTGCAAGGGCTTTTAACTGTGCTATTGTTTCATCGATTTTGTCTTTCATCATTTTAATGGAGTTCTTTGAATTGGTTTTAAGTCTACGGACAGTTTAATTGCATTTGAACAATAATTGTATGTTTTTATTTAATGCCTTTGCATGCACTTTTGCCTCTGTTTGCTTGAATGTTTGTAAACCAACTTGCAATTTCTGTAATTTTTGGAAGCCACCTAGAGTCTGGAAAAGGAAGAAGGAAATATAACAACCACCACCTAACACTGAAATTGCACATTGGTCACTCAATTACATCAGCACAACTAAAAGGCCTTTCCCCACTACACTGTTATAGTGCTATTATTCCACTTTCAATGTCCAGTGGAATCCTGGAGTCTGTCATTTAGGGAGCGGCATTTCGAATTCTCAGCCAGGGAGCTCTTTGGCCTCCGGAAATACAAACCCCAGAATTCCATAGAATGTTGAAACTGAAATAATAGCACTATAACAATGTAGTGCAGAAAGGCCCTAAGTGATGTCTTCTGTAGCAACTCCTCCCTGTCCAAGCTCACTTTAAGAGACAGAGACTGGACTGGGAGAAAGAGGTCTGTTAAGCTTCTGACTGAGACACACGGAGGATGATGTGTCCACCCTGTTCCACCAGTGGGTGACCCCTTCTCATTGTCTCAGTCTTACCTGCTGGTCGGAGGGGGTGGAAGCATCACCCTCCTTGTACCCTGATCAGAAACTGAACAGATCTCCTTCTCTTTATCCAGCTAGTGGCCCTTAAGGTTGAATGGGGTGATTTATACAGTTTTACAGTAAAACCGAGTAGTCTTACTGAATACAGAGCAGTTACTCTAAGTTATGGATCTGTAACTGCAATACTGAATGCCGGTCATAATTATTGAAGAGCAATTGTTCTTGTTGAACTACCTCTTAAAAACAATGGCAATCTACTACCCCTAGGGTTGCAGACAAATTGTCGTTGTTAAGCCCCCTCCTGCAAATAATAACAGGGCTGCAGAAAAATTATCCTCGTTTAGCTACCTCTTGGAAAATCATAGTCCTCAGGGAAGTGCAAAACACAGAAGAATGTAACTCTGTCTTGCCTATGAAATATGGAGTTCCTTTGCCATTTCTGTACAATTTTCAGTCCCTTTTTCCAGCATTTGAGATATAAGTACAAGCTCTAGCAACTCTCCCAACTGGTCTGCCATATGCTGTCACTTGGAGCGCAGTGAGCCCCCTGCCCTGACTTCCCTGCTAACATGTCGTCTCCTTATGCTGCTTGAATCTTTCTTCCAGGATGGAGCCTAGTCCCCCAAAGGATCTGAAGAGCTCCATAGTTTTACAAAACGTAAAGGAAAGTTCAGCAAAATCAGCTGTTTCCTGATTGGAAAGGGTATGAAGCAGAAAAGAGAGCAAGAGGTTCTCCAGAGGTCCATATAGAGCATCGCCGGGGAGGGTAAAGCAGCTGGAAAGTGTTGATTAATCTCCTCCAAGAATGGACGGGGCTAGCAAGACTAGCAAATCCATCCCCTGGTGGATTCTGACATGCTGTTTAGGTAAACATATTTATTTTCCCAATGTCAGCAGTTCATTCATCATCCAATCAAGGAATTCAAGGCCTTCTAGTTCCCAGAGCCCTTATATTAACTGCTTTTGTTCCCACACTGGCTTTTAGGAAGGAATGTGCGTATATACTCATTAGAAGTACTTACTTTCTAGTACAGGAGATGATATGGCTGGAATCCCTCTGGACGTAATGATGTAGCATCCTTGCCAGTGATGGAAAAGAATTGTGTTGGCTTGCACAATCTCAATGAAAATAGCCCTTTTGCAGCTCCCAAGACTCAATATGAGAGGAAACATTCCTCATCTTGAAAATTTGCACGTTTATGAGGCTTATGGGCATTTTGGAGAAGTAAAGATGTAAATCAGAGGGTGGTGTTCCCCTGTGTACTGGGGGTGCCGGGAGGGACACCAAAATGTGCTCAACTAAAGGTGGGGAAAATTAGCTCAGAGCACTGCTTAGCGTTACGAGAGGCAGGGTAACGTAGCGAGATCTTGAACCCTATGTCTACGGGGTCGGGTCAAGTCAAGGAGCACACAGAAGTTGAAACAATGAATGATGTTTCTTAAATACACAGCAAAACAGTGTATGCGACACACTCACACAAGATAACTAAAGAAAATAAAGGTTGGAGCGGTATAGAGGGATTTTTAGAGGGATTGTTGGTTTGGGTGATACTTCACCTGTCCTGAAGCCCGGAAAAAAAAAGAGCGAGGCTGGGGTGCGATGTAGCTCAGCACGTGGAGCTGAGGGGAGGCTCGCCAAGCAAAGCAGCAGCAAGGCGGGATGAAACTCGGGAGCGTTCCGAGGAAGGTCTCGGAATCAAGGGTTTTTATAAGGAGAATTGTGACTGCAGGCTATGCTGTAGTTGGGGGAAAACTATAGATTTGGAGTTGGAGACAAAGCCTCCAAAAGGTCAGAATCTGAATGATTGAGTTATCGTAGCGGTTCTCAATAGAGTAGCTAGTATGCAAACGCAGAATACTTGGGTATTGTATAGTTTACCCATCAAGCTGCCATTGCGGGGCGGAGGCTCTTTGGTAAGTGGCGTGCATACCTGATTAGAGTACTTGCCTGGAGGTCTCCTAAAGCAGTGAGTCAGCTATTTCTGGCCTGCCTGTATTGTAGTTTGAATATTACGACTATTAACGGCTGAGCTTGTTTACGTGCTTGTCTGGTGGCCTCGCAAGCATGTGGAAAGGAATAGAGCAGTGCAGCCGAATTGTGATATCAAGGGATATCTTTTAATATCCCCAAAGCTCGGACTAGCCAGGGCAGTAACAGTGGGGAACTGTCTGGCCCTCCAGATAGCGATGTACTGCCTAGGGCTTGATGGAAGATGCAGTCCAACAACAAGTGGAGAATGATCATTCCTGCTTAAATATAACTAGAGCATCCCCATTGAATCAATGGGAATTTGGTAAGCCAACACTTGTGTAAATTCCATTGACTCAGTGAGATTACTCTAGCTAGGAATGGTAGCTGGATTTAAGGCACGGTATTGTTGTCAATTGTCGTCAGGTTGACTTTGACTTATGACAACCGTATGAATGAGAGATCTCCTAGCCAACATGTTATCAACAGTCTTGTCCAGGTCTCCCAGGGCCATGGCTTCCTTGATTGATTCCATTCATCTACAATTGATTCTATTCATCATCCTCTTTTCCTACAGCCTTCTATCTTACCAAGCACCATTGTCTTATCTAACGAGTCTTGTCTTCTCATGACACATCTGAAATACAACAGTCTTATTCTAGTCATGTTGGCTTCTAGGGAGAATTTGGGCATGATCTGCTCTAGGGCCCATTTATTTGTCTTTTCTGGCAGTCCATGATATCCACAGAACTCTGTTCCAAAACCCCATTTCAAATGAGTTGATTCTCTTCCTATCAGCTTTCTTTACACCATCAGGCTTTCACAACTACATATGGCGACTGGAAATATGATGGCACAGACAATCCTAACTTTAGAATCAAATTATATGTCTTAATACTTCATAGGGCAGAGTACATACAAATCCTGTTGGTTAGTCCCAACTAGATCAAAACCATTGAATCAATAATTGAATGGTGAGTTATTATGTAGGTCAATCCAACTGCTTAACAGGTTCCACTCTATTTGGGACTAACCATAGAATATCAGCCTGTTGCATTTTAAAATACAAATAGCTTAAATGTGTTCAACTGGAAAAAAAATGCATGCTTCAGTCAATGGGAAAAATGCACACAGCAGATAAGGTGAATAAATAAATGTGTACATAATGAAAACCACAATAAAAATACAGTCCTCCCTCCACATTTGCTAGCGTTAGGGGCACAGGACTCCCATGAAAGTGGAAAAACGGTGAAGAACTCTAGGTCCTCCAAAACCACACACAAAAAAGTATGATCACCATATTCAACACGCCATGGATTCCTTTGAGGCATCAGGATTCCTTCCCAAGGCAGAAGTGGGTGGCTGGTGGGGGCTTACGGCCACCTCCACTGCTGCCCCACATCATTTTTAATAGAGACTTAGAAGCCTCACTCACAGTTTCTCAGTCTCACAAGGCTTGCAGTTCCTATTATAAATGGCATAGTGAGCCAGCAGAGGTGATAGCAAATAATCTATGAATAATCAAATCTCAAAAGTGAAACCCACAAATGTGGCGGGTTGACTGTAGAGATGGTTTTCCATGCAACCCCCACCTCAAATCTGGTAATACCACCACATATGTAAGGGAACTCAAACATGTATGACATCAACAGGATTCTGCCCCAGTTTTTATTTGAGTATATTTTATACAACATATGTAGACTGGGCTGAGTCAGATGCAAAATGCGTGTCTTGGGAAAATGGATACAGATACGCTTTGGTTAATAGAGGAAATGCATACAAAATTACTTACAAAAGATGCTAACTGGGGCTGGCTACAGGAAGCATACAACTCTCTTCTTGCAACAGCTTCACCGGCTGCTGGCCCATTTCCAGGCATGGCTCAATGTGCTGGTTTTGATCTAGAAAGCCCTCTATGGCTTGGGTCCAGGCTATTTGAAGGACTGTATCTCCTTTTATGAGCCCATCAGAGTTTTAAGATCTTCTGGTGAAGCTCTTCTCTCCGTCTGGATCTTCATGGTCTGAATCTCACACACTCCTTCTGCACTAGTAAACAAGCAGCGGGAGTCTCTCACAGGGTCATGTCAGAAAGACAGAGTGTGAGGCCAAGAGTAGGCCTCTGACCTCCATGAAAAATAGGACATGCACACATGTAATGCACACTTACGTACTCTTTAATTACTAATGGCACTGTCAGCCACAAAATGAGAAACATAAGGAGAGGGAAGGGTATGGGGTTCCATGTGGTGAGATTTATGTTCCACCAGCTTCACTTGATATCTCAGACAATGTTTTGGCTAAATTTTATTTGTGGAAAGGTTTTTTTGGGAGGGGGGGTTGCACAAAATGCAACTTTTTGCAGATATGTTTAGATATGTTTAGTTTCAGATTCCACCTGAACCTCCGGAAGAACTTCCTGACGGTTAGAGCTGTCCGGCAGTGGAATATGCTGCCTTGGAGTGTGGTGGAGTCTCTTTCTTTGGAGGTTTTTAAGCAGAGGCTGGATGGCCGTCTGTCGGGAATGCTTTGATGGGTGTTCCTGCGTGGCAGGGGGTTGGACTGGATGGCCCCTGTGGTCTCTTCCACCTGTATGATTCTATGACTCTAGTCTGCAGAAGAGAAGCTTAAGAGGGGACATGATAGCCATGTTAAAATATTTGAAGGGATGTCATGTTGAGGAGGGAGTGGGCTTGTTTTCTGTTGCTCCAGAGACTAGGACAAGGAGCAATAGATTCAAACTGCAGGAAAAGAGATTCCACTTAAACTACAGGAAGAAATTCCTGACGGTCAGGGCTGTTCGGCAGTGGAACATGCTGCCTCGGAGTGCGGTGGAGTCTCCTTCTGTGGAGGTTTTTAAGCAAAGGCAGGATAGGGGAGCTTTGCTGGGGGTGCTTTGATGTAGGTTCCTGCATGGCAGGGGGTTGGCTGGATGGCCCCTGTGGTCTCTTCCAACTCTATGATTCTATGAACTTTCAGCAACAAAAATCCCAAATTGTGAAAAATCAGTTAAATTGGCAAAACAAAACAAAATAAAACAAAAAAACCCTCTTGCAATTTCACCCAGCAGGGGAAAACCTTTTGAAACAATTCATTCTTGTGAGTGAAAATGAAAAAGAGAGCGTGAGAGTGAGAGAGAACCTCCCACTAATTTCCCAAAGGAATATGGAAAGGCCAACAAGGTTTCTTGTCAGGTCCATGATTCCCAATTCTGTAACACAGCTCTGGTTAAACTGGCTCTTCTTGCCTGCCCGCCTGCTGATGCACAACTCTAAAAAACGACGCCATCCATGTGCTGAGCTCCCTTGGCAGCCCTCGGCAACATACTCCAGTTCTCGCTGCCAGTTACACTGGGCACGTGGTGCCAATCTGAAGTTGTATCTTTTCTCTTCAAACACGGCTATCTCTTGGCAGGGGAATAATTGGTGTGTAAAGAAAGCCTATTTGGGGAGCGGGCACTGCGATCTGTTGGCATATCTTCCTTTCTCCTAGTTTTGTTTGAGAACATTAGTGCTTTGTAATTGCTGTAGGGAGAGGTGCGTGGTTGTGTTTTAATTAGAGATTAAAAGAGAAAGAGGGAAAGAGGTGGAGGAGAAAGGGGGAGAACGCAGGATGGTGGTGGAGGGGAAGAATAATGCCCCGAGGGAGGATTTTAGAACTGAGATTGTTTAATTTAAAACTCTGTAAGTCAACCTGACTTTGCCTTTGGAGTGACGTTTGGAAATGATAGAAGCTGGAGTGTATGAAACACACCTAACATGTAGGCTGGAATCTCGCTATTGTCACAGACACATGCAACTTCCCTTACATATGTGGTTGGACTTTTTGGGCTGTTGTGCTATGGATGTATTCAGTTCATGGTTGTATAAGCGGAGTTCCACAGACGTAAATGCCACGCCCCAGTCCCAGGACTCAGGGACTCCTCCCCAACAACCATAACACACAGACATGAACAGGACGATACTTACTGCAGCCCAGCATAGATGAGAAATGGAGAGCCCACGAGAATCAGAGCACTTATTTAGGGAAGACCTATTAATTAGGCAAACAGCCGTGGGAGGCTGCTGGCCAATAAATACCAGAGGTGAGGTGAGAAGAAGTCCATTGCAGACAACCGCTGTTTCTGGTGGAAGCAATGCATTCTTCTTTTGACCCTTGGCCCATGTTCCTGAGAAACCTTGACCTTTGCTTTGTGGCCTGACTATGCTGCTGGATGCTCCCTTGAACTGACTCTCTGAATGTATTGCTGATCTGGATTGCTGAAACAAGGGCCCTTTCTGCACAGCATTTGCCATGCGAAAGGGCACCTGGAGTGTCGTGCGATTGTGAGGAGTGATCTGCATGACATACTCACAATCGCATGATGCTCCATGGGCTGGCAGGATCTGATCGCGCACCTTTTCATTTTCGGCTGGAAGCCGAAAATGGTGCCTGATTGCACATTGCTCCTGGGCCCTGCGCACACTTGCCTGGTGTGCGGAGCCTCTGGAGCTGCACCGGTCATGCTTCCTGTCCCAGTGCAGCCTGGGAAAGTCCCAGGCTGCACTGCAGAAGGAAGAGGTGGGGCTCTCACACAGGCAGGCAGCTCGTGTGGAGCTGAAGCAGCAGGGATGCGAGAGCCTCTCGCTGGAGGCTGCTCATGTGATCCCCGCACCCCAGCACCCAGAGTGCAGAAAGGGCCAAGAACTGAGTGAGTGATAAATGTCTGTAAACCTTGACTGTGGCAGCTACTGCAGACTCTGTTTAAGGACTGTGAACTAAGACTGGCTTTCTAAACAGGACACTAACCCTTTCCTATGGGTCTTGGTCCTGTTGTTAGCACCAATTAGAGGGAGAGTCAATGAATCAGTTGTGTCAACCTACATCTTGATTCACCATTAGTGTGTGTACTCTAACTTGAGACTTGTCCTGTCTCAGTCCTGGCACAACTGATAAATCAAACAAACAAACAAAAAGGAATATCTCCCATCTTGTTACTTACTTCCAGGCAGTAAACAAGGAGTCATAAATAAAGTCCAACATAAACAAAATTTGGCAGGGTCCCAGCAAGGGAGTGCCCAAGGCCAATCTGAGCATTTGTCAAGGCATCCAGCAAGGTAGAAGGTCAGATAAGTTCTGACAACTGCTGGAGGGGAAGGACACCAACGAAATAGGTCCCTAGCCTAGCGCAGCTGAGACTTGATTGATTGTTGCCAGTTATAAATCCTGAGAGACTAATGCTGGCTCTCTCTTTGATGCCTGTGCACTGCAAAGCTGGGTCGAGGTAACTGTTCTTCTATATCTGAAGAGGCAGGACTCTCTGTTGGAGCTGGCACCGTCTCCTGTTCTGTTTCTGGCACTGTAACTTCTCTCTCTGTACAGCAGGCCCTGGTATGACTTCTGTTTCAGTCTCTGGCATGCCTTCTGTTTCCAACTCTGAGTCAGAGTCCATGCTCTGGAAGCAAGGCATGACAGGACTAATGTTAGCAGGTTGAACACACGCACACTTTGATATGTAGCACTGGCAAGCCAGTGCTACAGGATGAGGTGATCAGCTCCCTCCCACCAGTGTGCAATGGTACAAAAAAGAAATGAGAACCCTATAGGGATCCCTGCTTATGGTCCTTGCACTGTTGCTCACTGGTGGGAGGGAGCTGGTGACATCATCCTGTAGCATCCTGATCTCCAGAGATGCAGAACTCCATTGCTTGGAATAGCTGGTTGGCTTTTAGCTTGGCTTTTGGGGGCATTTACAGTTGCAGCAATGGTACCAAATGGAAAATGTGAATAGAGAACAGTTACACCGTTGTAAGTCTAATGGTGTTACAACTGACTAATAGGATACCAGCCTATGTATAGAAACTGAAATTCTATGTGAAATCCTATTTACATGAATGACATTTAAATAATACTTAAATGCAAGAAAGCAATTTGAATTTTTTCCAGTTCCATGGTAAGAAAAGCCCCATTGTCTGGCTTTTCCTTAATTTGAATAGTGTAATCCTATTTGCAAAAATGTTTTTCTTTTCATGGTTTCTTTTGACTGTGTAGACTGTGACTCAAAGATGAGGGAAAACAGGGCATAAGGCATTAAAACCATATGAAGTCTGTGTCCTGATCAAAGTAATGATTTCCCAGAATCAGCATTAGGAAGGTTACTGAGAGCTACAACTCAACAATCTCTGCATTGTTGCTGTCATGTACTGGATAACCCACAAACTTCATTCTGAGACAGACCGTAACTTTTATTTATAGAATATCCAGGCAACACAATACACTTCTTCCAAAGTTGCTGAGACTAAATCAGACATGGAGCTCACACCTTTACTAGGTACAATTCTAAAATTTAGGTTGCAAAGCTGTGATTGGAGAGGATCATAAATCTAGCATTGCACCACTTCTTCCACTGTTCCCAGACCTGCAATCGGTTCACCATCCTTGAACTGAGCACATATTTCCTGCCTTGTATCTTCGAGATGCCAGGTTCTTAAAATACATGCCTCTATCCTCTTGACTTTGGCTTATGGTGACCCTATGAATCAGAGACCTCCAAGTCACTCTATCATCAACAGCCCTCCTCAGTTCTTGCAGATTTAGGGACTCGGCTGCCTTCTATCAATCTATAATGCAGCCTTCCTGTTTTCCTACTGCTTTCTACCATGCCTAGCATTATTGTCTTTTCTAGGGAGACAAGTCTTCTCATGATATGTCCAAATTATGACAGTCTCAGTTAACTCATCTGGGCTTCTAGGGAGAGTTCAGGCTTGAGTTGCTCTTGGACCTACTCATTGGGATTTTTAGCCATTCACACTATCCATATAACTCTCCCCCAGCAACATATTTCAAATGAGTCGACTTTCTGTCAGCTTTCTTTACTGTCCACCTTTCACAACCATACATAGAAATTGGAAATATGATGGCATCGACAATCCTAACTAACTCTTTTTGCATTCCTCTCTCACAATGCTTCTGGGTTAAGTTTAGAGTTCTTCTGGCTCCTGGACAATTAGGCTTAATAGTGTAAATCTATTTTTTGTATTATCTTTAAATTCTATGGAGTTGTATTTTGGCATGATGGTTAGTTTAGTGTTCTTCTTTAGCTTCATGGTTTTGTTTTTGCACAGAGAATGGAGCTTTTCCATTTTTTGCTTCCAATTTTGTAGTCCATTTGACTTCCGTATTGGCCATCAGGTGATGTCCACGTATGCAGTCTTCTCTTTGGTTGATGAAAAATGTGTTTATGAGTAACAAACTGTTGCCCTCACAAAATTCAGTCAGTTACTCTTCTATTTATTTTTTGATTCTAGGACAAATTTTCCTACAACCGTTGATTTTGCCCTGTTTCCTATTTTTGCGTTCCAATTGCCTATGATTAACAAGAACTCCTATATTGATGGGTGAACAATTTCCACCAGCACAGAATCTTTCATTTTTTTTCTTCTTCTGCTGCTGTAGCTGGAACATAAACTTGGCTTGTGGTTATACTGATCAATTTTCCCTGAAATCTAATGGATGTTATTCAGTCAGTGTTTGTATTGTATCTTTTGACTGCTTTTGCTACATCCCTCCTCACTGCTATTGCCACCACATTTCTTTCTAGATTTTCACTTCCTGAATAAAACACTGTAATTGTATGACTGAAATAATCTGATTCCAGTCTGCTTTAGCTCACTCACCTCATATATTGCAATGTTTATGCATTCCATTTCTTGTTTTATTATCCAGAGACTAGGACAAGGAGCAATGGATTCATGCTACAGGAAAGAAGATTCCACCTGAACCTCAGGAAGAACTTCCTGATGGTCAGAGCTGTTCGGCAGTGGAATAAGCTGTCTCAGAGTGTGATGGAGTCTCCTTCTTTGGAGGTTTTTAAGCAGAGGCTGGATGGCCGTCTGTCAAAGGGAGTGCTTTGGTGTGGGTTCCTGCATGGCAGGGGGTTGGACTGGATGGCCCCTGGGGTCTCTTCCAACTCTGATTCTCTGATTCTATGAGTAACGTCCCCTCATTCATGCTTCTCACATTACATGTTCTTATAATATGCATTGTGCAGCTGTGGACTTTCTTTTCACCTCTGAGCACATCAGCAGCTGAACGTCCTTTGGTTTGAGTCCAGCTGCATCACTAGTCTCAGCACTACTTGTAGTTGTCCTCTGGTGTACCCCAGTGGTTCACTGAGTGCCATCTGACCGGGGAGCTTCATCTTCTGGCACTATCTCTTGTTTCATTTTGGATTGTCTCTTTATAGGGTTTTAATGATAAAAGCTAATCCAAAGGAGGTTTACCATGCCTCCTTCTGTACAGTACTAACAAGCATTGGCTATGGTGCCATTGCTGTTGTCTCTGAGAGATCTTCTGCCAGCATCACCTTCCACTGCTGCTGCTGCTGCCGCCCTGTAGCTATTTGGCACATTTCGTCTGGCTCCTCAGCAAAGCCTGTCTGACATGAGAGACCCTACCAGTAGCACTGCTGCTATCAGCACAGCCTCTTGAATCACAGAAGCATGCAATCCCACCACTGTGGAAAGGTAGTGCCGTTGGTGAGCACACACATACCCAGAAATTGGAAATATTATGGCATGGATGATTGTGTCTTTGGTATTAAACACTTTATCTTAACACTTGATTTTTTTGCCACTTACAGCCTAAAAGGTGATGTAAGCCCCAATTCATCCTACCTTGGTCACAGATTCTGGACATGCTGGAGCAGAGTCCCCAAACTGATTTTTTGGAAGGCTGTATTCAACTTTCTCATCTGAAATCTGGATTTTTGCAGAATTACATTGCTGCCTTTAGCTCATAAAACCTGCCACTTGCTGCCAGTCACAGCTCCTGTTTATGTATGGAGAGAAGGGCTGAACAGTTTGTATAGCCCATGACCTTGCCACATGAAGATTAATGGAGGAGCCCCGGGTCACAGAACAGAGAATGGACATAAGGGAGACTTTGCTTGGCAAGTGCACACATCAAATTCAGCTGTGATTTCTATTTCTATCTCTCTTCTCTGGAAAAAAAAAAGCGTAACAGATGACTGTGGCTAGCAATGACCTGTGGGTATGACCTATATGTTAAATGAATGGATATTGCCCTCACTTCCACATATATCTCATGTAACAAGCCCACTTCCATTTGTTAGCAGATGAGAAACATTACACTCAAGGATCCCATGGCTAGTGCACAAATCTGCCTGGCAGCTACAACAATCCAGCTTTAGCCAAAGCAAGGAGCTGTAGAGAGATGAGGAAAGAGCTTGGGCATGAAACAGCCTGGGTCATCATTAAGGACCCTCACGATCATATGCAAAAATAAGAAAATGCAAACATTTTCCTCCAGCAAAAAGTTTCCTCTAGTTGCGAGACAGTTAAGATATTTTTGGTCAGGATCAAGAATTTTTCCCATTTGCAAGGACTGTTTTTGTGGGCAGTGTGCAATTGTGGAAATTAGATAGATTCAACAACAATAGCTGTTGTGTTGCTGCTCATAGTTTTAAAAACTGGAAGCGTCTTGTGATTTTGGTCTTTTTAACCCATCTGCGAAGGCATTTCAACAATTACAGGTTTCCAGGAAGAATCTGAAGTGTGGGCTATGACCTACAACATCCTATATGACATAGAGACTGTGTCTTTCAGTTTGAGCCTGCCCAGTCACTGAGATCCCCAGCAGGGGCCCTTATTTCAGCCCTAATAATTTCACAGGTACAGTTGGTGGAACTACAAGATAGGGCTTTCTCAGTGGTTGCCCCTGTTGGGGATGATAGGAGTTTCAGCCCCATGGAAACGCGGCGGAAAAACCAGAGTTCAGCGAGCCAACAGCAGCAGCCTTGTTCCCCAGTAAGGATACTCACACACGGAGGAGTTTCTTCCGAAACAGGAGGCACTTTATCTTGCAGCAAAGTTCCGTTATATACAAAACATAGGACGGATGGACAAAAGCTTGCGCCAGGCACCAGGTTTGGTCAACAGATGAATATATACTGGGGATTGCTTTCTTATATACATATCCACAACCAATCAGGTAGAGGTTTGCACACCTCCCTGTACCATCTGCACACGACCCCAGTTTCTTATGCAACCTTGCAATGACCCACAGCTGGGGCATGATGCAACATCTTTGCAGTGGGCTGATCATTTTCCCAGGGTTCCCTGCCTGGAATCCCTGACAGCCCCTAGTCTCTGTAAATTCATCCTTGAGAAACCTAGAATAGCTCTCTCCTTTCTGTCCTTCAATTGCCAAGCAAATACTTAAAAAAAAAATTCTAACAGGCTTTTAGAACGGAAAGTTTTGAACTAAAGAGCTTTTAAGAGGGTTCTGTATTGTGACCCTCCAAAGTTAACTGTCCCTCATTCCCCACATTTCTAGAGTTTCAGTCACTTAAAACTTCAACTGAGCATTTAGAAGTGCAGTTTAGGCATCCAAAGAGAAGTGTCAGTCTCAGTGACTAAGGGAATGATCCAAATACAAGAGTTCTAGGTGTGAACAGTTTCCTCTTTGCAATGTTAGAAGTTCAGGGACTGAAGGAAAAACTCACTGGGGGCAATGCAAAACTGCAAATCCCAGGATTCCACAGGATGTTGAAAGTGGAATAATGGCACTATAACAGTGTAGTGCAGAAATGGCCTGGGATATGAGTGGGTTTGGATCTCTGCTTGGGCAAGTTACACTCTTTCAGCCTCAGAGGAAGGCAAAGGCAAAACCCCCTCTGAACAGATCTTGCCAAGAAAACCCCATGATAGGTTTGCTTTAGGGTTGCTATAGCTCAGAAATGACTTGAAAGCATGCAAGACGAGCAAGAAGACAAATACTGTACCAACAATGAGAACAACAACAGTTTTTAGTCTGAGTCCTGTTGGTGAGTCCAGGCTAGAGTAGACACATTGACCCACTTACTACATGGTGAATCAACACATAGGTAGATCTCATTGATTTAATAGTCTGACTCTAGTTTGAACTATTGATAAGGTTTGGAACACTGCTTAACCACAGATTCTTGGCTGTTCCCTTGAAGACAAGACCAGTGTGGTCTGTAGGTTGCATGTGGACCATGGACCCCACATTTGTGGTCCTTGAACCTCTCTCACTAATTCTCAAAGGACTGTCCACGCTCCACCTTCCCTAAAAAAGTGAAAAGAAACCCCGCCCTACTCTCGCAAGCACCCCAGAAGCCTGTTCTACCTCCAAATACAGTCCTCTCTCCACATTCATGGGTTTGACCTTTGTGCATTTGATTATTCATGAAGCATGTGCTTGCCTCCCTCCCATTTTCCCTTGCCTCCCTCCAACCCCTTGCATTCCTCACCCCAGGCTTGCTAGGCTTGCGTTTAAAATGGACATTTTTTTCCTTTTGGATGAACAAAGCCCCCTCCCACTGCTGAATGTGTGGCCTCTCTGCCATGTGGTTGAACATTCTGCTGTGCATTGGCTGCTGATTGGTCAGGTGCTCCTTTCTCAAGATGGCCACCAGAAGTAATTAGAACTCCAGAATTCCCCTCTTTTTTTCTCTAAGAGGAAAGTACCAGTATGCCTTTTAGGTAGTCTTTTTTCTCCCGCTACCCCAATATCAGGGCCAGAGGCAATGGAATGGAAGCAGGGAAGCTCCGGAGGGGAATGGGAGGAGAATCGTGGCCGGGGGGGGGGATTATTCGTGGCTTTTCCACTTTTGCAAGGGTTCTATGCTCCAAACCCTTGTGAATGTGGGGGAGCTACTGTACCTCTGTTTTCTTCTGCAGTCATTCTCAAAATGGCAACAAGGCAAGACATACCTGCACTTCCTGTTATCTTTTAAAGAAAGGCTGCCTGGGAAACATCTCCATTTTTCTCTGCAGCCCATCTCAAAATGGCAACATGAAGAGATATTGTTTCACATGCCACAATTTTAAGAAGGCCTGCAGGGGAAAGCAGAGGTCTTTTGCCTTGCCTGGAGACACCCTGCTGGCAGGGTCTAAGGGGGAAATTGGCCTCTAGCCCCTATGGAGTTGGCCACCCTGACTAGATTATCCATATAAGCAAGAAGGAAAGTTGTATAATTTTTACGAATTGGCTTGCATTCACTCCAGTTCTCCGTGTTTATTAACAGCAGTGTAACCCTTTGCTCATTTCATTCTCACAGATCTCAGTCCTCTTGCTGTGAGTATAGATGTCTAGCAGAAAATGAGGGACAGTTTTCCAAATAGCTCAAATTACATAGGGCCTTTCTGCACTACCCTGTTATGGTGCTGTTATTCCACTTCAACCATCTTCTGGATGCCTGGGGCTTGCAGTTTAGGGAGGAGCATTTAGATTCTCAGCCAGACAGCTGTTTGGCCTCAGTAAACTACAAACCCCAGAATTCCAGTAGAATAATAGCACTATAACAAGTGTAGGGCAGAAAGGCCCATAGACTATACCATGAATCCATAAATTGCTTGGAAATATTCCCAGTAAGTTACTTATGGTCTATTAGGCATTTAAACTGTTTCCTCAAACTAATCCACCTGAAGACAAGAGAGACAGAAGTGGATTAGAAGAGTTATTGCAAATATGCTAGTTGGCCTTCACCTCCTCTCCCTTTGCCTATGATAAAGAGGTGATGCAAAACATCTTTGGCTGCTTTTAACACAAAAATTGCTGCATGCAATTAAGTAGCTCTTACTGAGGACCTTTCAAGTGCCTGGTTCACAGATTGCCTCTCTATAAATATCTTTTCAACCTTCCTCATATGGTTGAAGGCTTCAAAATCTGTGACAGAGACATTCTGAGGTGTAACTTCAGCAAATTTCATGGGAGAGGAAATGGATCTTATGTTTCAAAGCTGGCCAGTGTGATCACCTGCACCCAGAGGTTGGAAAAAGTTATTTTTATGAACTACAGAATCAGGGTCTCATTAAAAATCTATCTATCTGTCTGTCCGTCCGTCCGTCCGTCCGTCCGTCCGTCCATCCATCCAGAAGCACATTTGGGACTTATTAGCGTGAACTTTTGATAGAGATGAGAAGAATATTTGAAAATATTCAAAAATGATCAAAAATGTATTTCTCAAGTGTCAAGCAACTCTGACAAGGGCCATTTCCGCATTACACTATTACAGTGCTATTATTCCACTTTCAGTGTCTTGTGGAATTCTGAGGTTTGTAGTTTCCTGAGGCCAAAGAGCTCTCTGGCTGAGAATTCTAAAGGCCCCTCCCTAAATTGCAAACCCCAGGATTCCATAGGATGCTGAAAGTGGAATAATAACTCTATAACAGTCTAGTGCGGAAATGGCTTTGGTCTCAAAGGTACTTTGAGATTCCTTTACGTCTTTTTATGCTAGGACAGATTAACACAACTATGTCTTTAAATACCAGTAGAATCCCATGGCCATGATGGCTACCAGGATTCTGGGAACTATAATCCCACAAAAGAGCTGGTTTATATGATTCTTATTTTCCCACCATTTGCTCCAGTCTTCTGTACTAACTGATAGAGATGTAATCTTAGGAGCCATAGAATCATGCAATTGTAGAGTTGGAAGACACCACAAGGGCCATGCAGTCCAACCCCATTCTGCCATGCAGGAATACACGATCAAAACGTTCCTGACAGGTGGCCATCAAACCTCTGTTTAAAAAACCCCAAAGAAGGAGACTCCACCACACTCCAAAGCAGCGTGTTCCCCTGTCAAACTACTGTTACCATCAGGAAGTTCTTCCTAATGTTTAAATGGGATCCCTTTTCCAGAAGTTTGAAGCCATTACTCCATGTCCTGGTCTCTGGAGCAGCATATGACATCCCTTCAAATATTTAAACATAGCTATCATGTCATACCTTAACCTTCTCTTCTCCAGGCTGAACATACCCAGCTCCCTAAGCATCTCCTCACAAGGCATGGTTTCAAGAATTTCTACCATTTTGGTCATCCTCCTCTGGACATATTCCAACTTGTCAATATCCTTCTGCCTAAAACTGGACATAGTATTCCAGGTGGGGTTTGACCAAAGCACAACAGAGTGGTATTATTACTTCCCCTGACCTAGACGCTATGCTTCTATTGATGCAACCCAGAATCTCATCAGCTTTTTTAAGCTGCAATATCACACTGACTCATGTTCAACTTGTGGTCTAATGAGACTCCTAGATCTTTTTCACATGTTGTGTGGTCAAGCCAGGTGTCACCCGTCTTTTATCTGTGCAATTTCATTTGTCTTCTGCCATCCTACTTTTACAGTTTCTTTCCAAATGTTTTGAGCCCTTTCTGCACCTTATCTTCTTCCAGTGCTGGGGTGCAGAGATCGCATGAGCAGCCTCCAGCGAGAGGCTCTTGCGTCCACGGCCTTTCAGCTCTGCATGAGCTGCCTGCTCGTGCGAGAGCCCCACCTTTTCCTTCTGCAGTGCAGCCTGGGAATTTCACAGGCTGTGCTGGAGCAGGAAGCACAACTGGCATGGCTCCGGAGGCTCCACACGCCAGGTAAGTGTGCACGGGGCCCGGGAGAAAAGTACGATCGTGCATCATTTTCGGCTTCTAGCCGAAAATGAAAAGGTGCACAATTGGCGCCTGCCGGCCCCTGGAGCATCGTGCGATTGTGAGTGTGTCGTGCAGATCGCTCCTCACAATCGCGTGACACTCCAGGCCCTCTTTCGCATGGAAAATGCCGTGCGAAAAGGACCTTGGTTTCTGTCTTCTCCAACTTTCCCTCTTTGTTCTCAGCTTACTTCCATTGCTTCAGATTGACTTTGAAGTGCAAAAGTAGCTTGTACTCAATTAACTCAATGGAGGCAGAGGACAGGATGGGGTGGAATCTTGCCCTTCGCAGTAGGCTCAGGCAAAAGCAAACTGCTGCAGCCTCTCTTACTTGTGTGTTCTTCTTCATTAATGTTTCTGCCATATTGGCCACACTCTGATATTGCTTGGTCATATGTGGCTCAGCTTTCAGTTGTGAAATGTTGGAGGGCATCTGTGGTGTAGTGATCTGCACATTGGACTATAACCTTGGAGACCAGTGTTCAGTTCCATGAATGGCCATGGGTACCCACTGGGTGACCTGGGGGTGTCACACACTCTTAGCCCCAGAAAATCCCATAGTGCCTTAGGGACACCATATGTCAGAAATGACTTGAAGGCCCACAACAAAAACAGTGTGGACTTACTCAATAGGATTTAGGCCACAGTCTGCAGTTATAGGCCATTTCCACACTCGACTGTTATAGCGCTATTATTCCACTTTCAACATCCTATAGAATCCTGGGGCTTGCAGTTTAGGGAGGGGCCTTTGAGGCCCCTCCCTAGACTGCAAACCCCAGGATTCCATAGGATGTTGAAAGTGGAATAATAGCGCTATAAAAGTCTAGTGCAGAAATGGCCATAGTTTCCTGTTAGGGTGGCGTGGAAGAGATATTTTGTAGACTTGCAATACAATCCCAGGTATGCTTACTCAAGGGGACCTCTGATTGATGTTCCATGGGACTGATTTTCAGTTAAGTGTGTTTGCAACGGCAGCCTTTAGTAGGCTAGACCAACTGAGGTTCAAAAAGATCTCTCAAGGCTGGAGCAAGGCATGTTGGGAGAAAGCTACAGCAGCTACTGGCCCACTGAAAATATAAAACATCACCAGGTATTCTAATCCACCTCTGGAACTAATTGGAGCTCACAGGCCCCTTGTAACCAAAACCATAGTAGTTCTTATCATAACAAAGTTAGAGATTAATTTTAGGAGGGGTATTAAGTTCAGAAAAAAAAACTATAGATGCCAAATTGAAGTGTAATGTGAGTCAAAAAGTCTCCCACTCCTCCTTTCAAACCAATGGATTTATGACTTTGAAATACAGGGCCAACAGGTACAGTGTTTTCATTTCTTTATAAGACTTAGGGTCTTCAACCAGTGAGGTAACCCAGAATATTAATATTCTGGAGCAATGGTTTTGAACTTTTAGCCCTCTAGATGTGGAGGATCAACTCCTAGAATCCCTGACCATTGGCCATTCTGGCTGGGGCTTCTGGGAGTTGAAGTCCAAAAGATTTGGAGAGTCAAAGGTTCAGAAACGATGCTTTGGAGAAATACAGATACATTTCAGTGTAAACCGAAATGAGGAATAATGGAAATGCCTGGTATCCCCTTCCAAATTGTGTCTTGGAGAAAGATAAGCATAGACCATTATCAAATTGACCATAATGAATCAGCTACAACAGGGGTGAAGAAATCTCTAAACCAAGGGTGAGCAATGGCATGGGGGTGTAGGCAGCAATTTTCCATGTTCTGACCCCCTCCATGAGCCAAACACACCTCTGACAGTGCTCCCAAATACCACTATCATCACTCAAGTCCTTCCCGAAATAATGTTCAGAATTGATGTGCAACTTCCTGTCACGATTTTGAGAAAGACTTTAACGAAAATAGTGGCTGTGATCCTATGTTAAACATGTATTCATAATATTGTAGTTATTCCACCTTCCAATCCCCAAAATCCACCTTAAAGCCAGTTTGTTACCCCAAAGCATGGGAGACTCAGGAGTTCACCTGTGATGCCAGTACCTCCATGTGACAATGGGGAATCAATTAGCTAACTAGGGCCCTTTTCGCATGGCATTTTTTTAAGTGAAAGGGCCCCTTGAGCATTGCGTAAATGTGAGGAGCAGTCCACACGACGCACTCACATTTACACGACGCTCAAGAGCCTAACGTGGACCGTGCACGCATTTTTTATTTTTGGCTTAAAGCCGAAATGCTGCTCAGTCGCGTATCGTTCCGGGGCCCCGCGTGCACTTACCTGCCCTGCGGAGCCTCTGGAGCTGGGCCGGCCGCGCTTCCTGCCCCAGCGCAGCCTACAGCTCCCAGGCTGCACTGCGGAAGGAAGAAAGGGGCGGGGGCGGGGCGTTCGTGCGACCGGCAAGCCAGCTGCGGCAACGAAGGAGCAGGGATGTGAGCGCCTCTCACAAGAGGCTGCTCGCGCGAGCGCCGCCCCCCACCTCTGCGAACAGGTAAGGTGCAGAAAGGGCCTAGGAGGCCTGCAAGAGGAGGGTAAGTTAACAAGATCTTTCTAATCATGTATATGGGGTCACACAGGAAAGAACCAGCCAGAGATTCCAAAAATAAGCTAAATCATGTTTTATTGAAAGATACACACATGCATGCAAACACTTCAAACACCCATACAAGCATACAAGGGCTAACTGAAGGAAAAGGGAGGAAAGTTGTGGGTAGAGGACTTGTAAGGTTTGGGTGATAATTACCAATTCGGAGAGCAGTGAGGAAAGTGATGTGGCTCAGACTGAAGTCTAAGGACAGTTCTTGCTTGGCAATCAAGCAACAGCGTGGAGTTCAGCAAGGCAAGAGACTGCACTGAATTGCTCAAAACTCAGGTTTTTTAGTACCCAAAATCCACTCTGTGTATGAGTGTGAATTGCTCTCCCAGCCAAGTGGACAATGGGAACGGCAACACAGACAACGAAGTCCAGACGGTGCTAATGGTCTCAGTGGTTAGGTAACAAAGAGGTAATGGCTGTCGTAATAACCCTGTACTTGAGGAGAGATTCAAGACAATGTAGGGAGACATCCAGGTGTAGGTAACAGAGTTGAGACAATCACTGTTTGGTGGGAACATTGGTTTGACCATTGTACTCCATTGGAGAGGTTCAGCTTTTGCATAAGCCTATTATCTCTGAGGTTGCCTTGTAATCTGCCTGACAATGACTTTGGCTGCAGCTACAGGTGGGTGTGGGCTGAACTTCCTTGCATTTTCATGTTTACAGTCAGTAATTTTCCTCTGTCCAGTTCGACCTTCCAGTCACCTCAGGTCCCATTTTATATCAATGCAATTAATATAGTTTGCCAATTAAATAATATTTGCCAATTAAACCATATCAGTGTGGGGTCGGCAGGTGGGACCGTAACAAGTTAGCCATCCAAAGTGATGGAGATCTGTGCTGCTGCCAAATGGAGTGATGCAGGATGACATGATCATGCCTTATACCAGTGACTGACACTGGGTGAAAAGTTGAGAAACTTCCCCATAGAGGTCCCCACTCATATTCCCTGCTACGTTACTTACTGGCAAGAGAGGGCTGATCACATCATTCTGTAGCACCTTACCCAGTAGCCACACACACCTGCATTGCTCTGGATGACTTACTGGCTTCTAAGATGGGTTTCAGGGTCATTTGGACTTGTGGTAGTAGTGCCACAGTCACAAATGGGAATGCAAAGCAGTTATGATGTCCTAAGTCTAACCCAGTCTAACATTGTGACTGACTAACAAGATGCTAGTCAGAGAAATTTGGGGGTGGAGTGGAGGGGGGTCTAGGGCCTTTCTGTGTGGACATGTTTTTTCATGTTTTAGGGACCTTCTATGTAGTTTTCTGCAAAAAAATCCTGAAAATAATGGGAACTTGAAAAAAACAATTAGAGAGCTAGTGAGTTTTGATGGATTGGCAGGGAGTTTCACAGGCCCCAAAAGTGGGACCCATGGCCTGCAGGAATCCCATGGGTTGTGCTTTATCCCTTCATGCTCTAGACTTTGGACTTGAGCTCTGGTCCACAGATTCTGCAGTTCAGTTCATTCTGGGAAAGAACGCATCGCTTCCACCAACGAATCAGGCCACATTAAGACAGTCCAGGATCTGGAGCAGTTTCAGAAATAGAGCTTGTGTGCAAAGTATTTTAGGAGTTGTGGCACAGGCATTAAATATACCACATTTGCAAGTGTATAAAATGCACCAGCATATAAGGTGCACCCCATTTATATGTCAGCAAATACTATTTGCCAGTGTATAAGACACACTGGTGTATAAGACACACCCCATTTTCAAACAGTATTTTTCAGGGGGGAAAAGTGAGTCCTATACACCAGCAAACAGGGTATAAAGGGGAACGGAATAACAAATGAATTGCAAAGTGCAACAAACAGGAACCCTTTCTGTGTGCATATTTTTGGCCCCGCAACTCCAGTAAGGCTAACAGCCTGATGCCATGCAATTTTACACAATTATCCAAGTAACACACAAAAGCCAAGATGTTACATCTTGCTACTGTTGTTGTTGCCATTGTGTGCGTTCAAGTTGTTATGTGCCTTAAAGAAGTTTCTGACTTACAGCAACCCTAAAGCAAAGCTATCATGGGGTTTTCTGGGGCTGAGAGTGTGTGATACACCTAAGTGGGTTTCCATGGACTGGGGAATTGAACCCTGGTTTCCAGGTTCATAGTCCAATGCTTTCATCACTATGACACGCTGGCTAGCGTACTGTAAATCATTCATGCAATGATGTGGTGGTTGTACTACATCGCCCTTCTATTCAATCCTGACTAGAAATGGAAAGAATATTCAAAAATATTCACCAAATGGCCAAAACCATGTCTTTGAGTACTGAGAAACTCTGATGAGAACAGTCCTGAGCTGATGAAAATCTGTACAGCTTAGGATTTATTCTGTACAAAATTCATACATAATTGTTTTGCACAGAAAAATAGCATTTTCTGTGCAGGCAATGTTGTTTTCTCTACAAAACAACCATGTGCAAATTTTGCACAGAATAATGCTGCCAGCAAATTGGCTTCAAAAAAGTGCGACTTTCAAAATCTTTATCCTACTGGGAAGAAAATTGTTAAAATGACTTGTTACTTCCTTGGGAAGAAACTTAGACTGGGCAAAACGGATCCTTGAATCCTTGAATCCTTGAACCCCGGGCAAGGATTTGAGATTTGGAGAGCCGAATCCTCCCGGCAGTTAACAGGCAAATTGAATCCCTTGAATCCTGCCCTGGTGGGGGGAGAAGGTGCCAGGGAGCATGATCTTGCGCTTCTCACACTTCTCCCGCCGGCCGTGGGCCCGATCCTGCCCAGGGCGGGCAACAAAAGGTGGCGGAGAGTGAGATCTCGCACTCCCCGCTCTGCTGCTGCCGGCCGCGGGCCCGATTCTGCCTGGGGTGGGCGGCAAGAGGTGGTGGGGAGCATGATCTCGCACTCCCACTGGCAGCATCCTGCCAGAGGGGGCAGTAGAACACGGTCAAGCTTTTCAAAATTGGCACCTCTGGGGCCCGCCAAAGGCCTGATTGGCCGGTGGGCCTGCGGGCATGAGAAAATTACAGCATAAATCCACAGCCGCCCCAGAAGCTGCCTGTGCTTGCAGCTGCCTCCTTCTGCAAGGTAATAATCTGTATTCTTTCGTCTTTAGAGTTATGTACTTCATGTAGCAGATGAACATGTCAATTGCGTTTGTATCTTCTTAATTAGGAGTATAGGTATGTTTTTCTGAACTGAAAATTATTTTTTAATTTGTTTTTCATTAAACAAAGATATCAAGCTGTGCTTCCAAAACACTTTTCAGTAGAAGTGCTTTCTTTTTAAACCCTTTTTTTAAAAAAAGGATTCGAAAGATTCGAGATTCATGAGATTCGTGGATTCCCAGAACCTTCCGGGCGTTCGGATCCGGATCCGGAAAATTCTGGATTCGTCCCATCCCTAGAAGAAACTTTGTGAAGAATCATAGAGTCGTAGAGAGTTGGAAGAGACCCCAGGGGCCATCCAGTCCAACCCCCTGCTATGCAGGAACACCCATCAAAGCATTCCCAACAGATGGCCATCCAGCCTCTGCTTAATTACAAGAATGACCTCCCTAATCCCAACATTGTGAAACCAATTGTATGTATACACTGAGATCTGGTTTTTAATATGTTCATTGAAGGAAGAGATGAATAGTTTACACCTTTTGCTACAAAGTTCACTTCCTGCTCGTGGCCTGGCTGCTCTCTCTCCCAGCGCTGCTTGCCTGACAGGGTTGCTAAGAGAATGGAATGGATGTGGACAAGACATACATTGTTCTTAGCTATCTTGAGGATAGAAAGGATTAAAATACGAGAATAATTCAGGACGCTAAATGAGATTAAAGCACATGGCTATTTCTCCCCTTCTCTTTCCCACACGTTGAACTCGTTTGCCCACGTATTTCCCCCCCCCCAAAAAAGGCACATATTTTTCAAACGTGCGTGTTGAAATGTGTCAGACTGCATGACATTTTTAATATCAATTACTGTTGTATTGGAAACATTTGCAGGACTTGTGACTGACGTTCTCCATTACTTCTCCATTTCAGGAAAGTCACTTTTGGCATGGGCAAAATTGGCAGCTGTTTAGACAGCTCTCATTTATGGACACAATTTTTCAGCAGACAATTTGCAGGGCACCTTGACAATTTTTATAAATTAAAAAAATATATATTAGGAGGTTCTGTTTAAAAAGTATAAAAATATCATGAAACATTTGGTATGTTCGTTTTAAAGTCCCTGGAATAAAAACAGCTCTACAGTACCCTGAAATAACAAGTAAAACAACTCCTTGTAAAATGGGCGTACATAAAATTAAGGAGAAAGTGGTAACTTAAAGAACATTGGCTGAGATCCTACCTCAGAGGTGTAGCTATAGTATCATAGTTACACTCCATCTCCTGATCTGAACCTTGAAAACCACCTTAAAACCTGTCAACCATCCTGAGTGAAGGAGTTCTGCAGTGCTGATGAGTGGGTCTCTGTGAGAGGACATAGAATCAGAGTTTGAAGAGACCATGAATGGCATCCAGTCCAACCCCTGCATCAAAGCATTCCCAACAGATGACCATCCAGCCTCTGCTTAAAAACCTCCAAAGAAGGAGACTCCACCACACTCCCAGGCAGCCTATTCCACCGCCGAACAGCTCTGACGGTCAGGAAGTTCTTCTTGAGGTCCAGGTGGAATCTCTTTTCCTGTAGCTTGACTCCATTGCTTCTTGCCCTAGTCTCTGGAGCAGCGGAAAACAAGCCCACTCCTTCCTCGACATGACATCCCTTCAAATATTTAAACATGGCTATCATGTCCCCTCTTAACCTTCTCTTCTTCAGACTAAAGATACCCAACTCCCTAAGCTGTTCCTCATAGGGCTTGGCTTCCAGATCCTTCACCATTTTGGTTGCCCTCCTCTGGACACGTTCCAGCTCGTCGATATCCTTCTTGAATTGAGGTGCCCAGAACTGGACACAGTATACCAAATGAGGCCTAACCAATGCAGAATAGAGTGGTACCATTACCTCCCTCGATCTAGGCACCATACTCCTATTGATGCAACCAAGAATCGTGTTGGCTTTCTTGGATGCTGCATCACACTGCTGACTCATGTTCAGCTTGTGATCTACCAAGACTCCTAGATCCCTTTCACATGTACTGCTATCCAGCCACGTGTCCCCCATCCTATAGTTGTGCATTCCATTTTTTCTGCCTAAGTGTAGGACTTTACATTTCCCTCTGTCGAAATTCATTTTGTTAGCTTTGGCCCAGCTCTCCAATCTGTGAAGGCCATTTTGAAATTTGATCCTGTCCTCTGGTGTATTAGCAACCTCTCCCAATTTAGTGTCATCTGCAGATTTGATCAGCATGCCCTCTACTCCTTCATCCAAGTGATTGATGAAGATGTTGAATAGCACGGGGTCCAGGGCAGAACTCTGTGCCACCCCACTAGTCACTTCTCTCCAGGATCAAAAGCAGCCACTGGTGAGCACCCTTTGGGTTCGGTCAGTCAACCAATTACACATCCACCTAACAGTAGCCCTGCCCAGCCTGCACTTTACTGGCTTCTTTGCAAGAATGTCATGGGGAAGTTTGTCAAAGGCCTTACTGAAATCAAGATATGCTACGTCTACAGACATGACCAGCTCTCTTCTGCCAGCGAGCAATGGAGCAAGACTTGCAACAGAACTCAACAGAAGGCCTTGCTTTTGCTCCTCTCACTGTCGCTTGACAAAACAGCAGCTGGAAGTGACATTACATCACTCTCAGTGTTCCCATGCTGTACACCCCCACTCCATGGTACAGTCTAATTGCCGAGAATATCATTTAATTTGTGAGATATATCATTTCTAATATAAAAATCACATACTTATGGCTGGAAGGCCTGTGGACAAGGACTCTTGTTAGAAGTCATGTGCTAAGGCAGATGACCTTAGCATGGCCAGGTTGTAATTTCAGGATTAAACGGGAAGCCCTGGCACTGAGAGGCTTGTGATAATCCTCTCAATGACCCAAACTTCAAGTACAATAGCAAACGAGACTGCCCATGTGAAAAACTGGTCAACATCTTGTAACCTCTTCCCACAGAAACTCTCCTTTCTTCCCTCACCTGCCCAGAAATTAAAAGACTATCATGACTCCCATCAAGGCTTTGTCACCTGAAGTTAAGACAATTAATCCATTCCAGACCCCTTTCGATTAGTCCGCCAGAGAGCAATTAACACATTCCCCTTCAGGGCAGGAAACAGGGTACTTAAACCCTGGCTTCGAGCCCGATAATTCATAGTATATTGGACACACATAGACATGTCACTCTGTACACTGGGTCTCTGGTTTGCATGCCCTGTACTACCTCCAAACTCTTGTCTGATCCATCTTCACTTTGATCTTCTGCTTCTGGAACAGTAATTATCATCCACTTCACCCCAAAATCTCTCACTATCCAACCTTTCCCTCCTTTCCTTCTGTTAGTTTTTATGGTTTGTGAGACTGCTTGATTGCTTGCATATGTCTGTGAATTCTTCCAACAAAAACATTCTTTTGACTCTCAGTGGGTGTCTCGAAGTTATTACCAGTATATACAAGTGAAAAGTTCCTGTGGTTACCCACCACCACCACTGCAGGCCTCCTTTGCGCTTCAATTCCCCCATCTTTCTAAGGAGATGCTGGCACTGCTGGATGACCTCAAGGATACCCATCTTTTGGGGTAACAGCAGCATACCAAAACATTATACTGTGGCCCACCAGGTGTTGCAGGTGGAAAAATGGCTTATCAACCCTTCTATGGTTGCCCACCCCTGGTTCAGGCTCCTGCGTAATAATTATGCCTGTAGAACTCTGCTTCTGCAACCATGAACTGAATACATCCACTGCGCTACAAACAAAAATGGTACAGCTGCATGTGTAAGGGAACTTTTGCCTATATACAGTCCTAACAGGATTCTGGCCCTCATCTCACAAGTACAACTATAGACTAGAATCCTATTGGAGACATAGATTGACATAACTAGCCTTATACTAGAAGTTGCACTTTCTGAGATGTTGCACAAGGATTGTGTTCTGATAGTGGTTGTGGCTTTCTGCCAGCATAACCATTATGAAAGCAGTTTTACTGTTTGTGACATTGGCCATTTCTGCACTAGACTGTTATAGTGCTATTATTCCACTTTCAACATCCTGTGGAATCCTGGGGTTTGCAGTTTAGGGAGGGGTCTTTGAAGGGAGCAGGCTTGTTTTCTGCTGCTCCAGAGACTAGGACAAGGAGCAATGGATTCAAGCTACAGGAAAGGAGATTCCACCTGAACCCCAGGAAGAACTTCCTTATGGTCAGAGCTGTCTGGCAGTGGAATATGCTGCCTCAATGGAGTGTGGTGGAGTCTCCTTCTTTGGAGGCTTTTAAGCAGAGGCTGGATGGCCATCTGTTGGGAGTGCTTTGATGTGCGTTCCTGTATGGTAGGGGGTTGGACTCGATGGCCCCAGGGGTCTCTGTCCACATCAAATAGTGGACTGCTGCTATGTTACAATGTAGCAGAGCTGGCAATGTCAGTGTGTGATCCAATGGTGGACTGCTGCTATGTTACGATGTAGCAGATGCATATCAGTGTGTGATGAACATCAGTGTGCAATGCCCATCAGTGCCTGAGGGGCACGAATACATACTGGGCTTTATGTGCCTCAAGCGCTCTTGCTGGTGTTCCATTAACACAGCTTTGCAATCCAGTAGAGGGGTTTCTTAGCTGTTCTGCTACATAGCAAGTTTGTATAGAATCTCTCTCTCTCTCTCTCTCTCTCCCTCTCTCTTTGTCAATCCCTCCCTCCCCTTCTCCCTCTCCCTCTCTTTTCTTTGAGAATGGATTATAGAATCATAGAATCATAGAATCATAGAAATGTAGAGTTGGAAGAGACCACACGGGCCATCCAGTCCAACCCCCTGCAATGCAGGAACACCCCCAAAGCACTCCCGACAGATGGCCATCCAGCCTCGGCTTAAAAGCCTCCAAGGAAGGAGACTCACACTCTGAGGCAGCAGATTCCACTGCTGGACAGCCCTGACCGTCAGGAAGTTCTTCCTGAGGTTCAAGTGGAATCTCCTTTCCTGCAGCTTGAATCCATTGCTCCTTGTCCTGGTCTCTGGAGCAGCAGAAAACAAGCCCTCTCCTTCCTCTACATGGCATCCCTTCAAGTATTTAAACATGGCTATCATGTCCCCTCTTAACCTTCTCTTCTGCAGACTAAACATACCCAGCTCTCTAAGTCTATCCTCATAGGGCTTGGCTTCCAGGCCTCTCACCAATTTGGTCGCCCTCCTCTGGACCTGCTCCAGCTTGACCATGTCCTTCTTGAATTGGGGTGCCCAGAACTGGACACAGTATTCAAGATGAGGTCTAACCAAAGCAGAGTAGAGTGGTACCAGTACCTCCCTTAAGGTTAAGTAAGTAAGGGTTGTTCCTGAAGCGGCCAGCAGGTGGTGTGCCTGAGTATTATAAAGTGCAACAAGCAAAAAGCCTCATTTTACTGTCCCTTTCTGTCCGCTGCTTAGAAAATATTCCAAAGAGAGCTGTGATGACCATAAAGCCACTTTGTTGGTGTTATCTGGAGTATCTTCTGATTCTAACTGCTATCACCCGGCCCTGCACACCTCTTCTGCGTCTTGTCCTGCTGCTCCGATGCAGCTTCTGCAGGAAACAGATGAGCCAAATCTGGATCACAAATGGTAAGCAGCCCGTGGCACAACAGCACAACAAAATCCCGAATCCACGACACCTTGAACGGATCGATACAAAACACATCTTGCCAGTTTTTCCAGACTTCTTCATCAAGGAAAGATGGTAAAACAGCATGTTGTGAAATGAGTTTGCACCCGTTGAAATCAGCCAAGGACAATGGGGGGGGGGGATGGGAAGAAGAGAGGGGAACTGAGACCTATTAAAAGCGTCTGGAAAAGTGGGATGACAGAGAATTAATCAGGACTGTCCTTGCCAAATTGGGACAGTTGGAGGATGTGACCCAAGATGCAAAATGGTAGCTCACTGGGGCAATCCACTTCCTACTCTACACCACAAATCATCTCTTGGGATGGCCTCGACATTGAAAAATAAGTCTACATCTGAGTTGCTACAGATAAGAGATTCCAACAGTCTAACACAGTGATCTTTAACTTGGGGTTTGGGGACCCCTGGGGCTTTGCGGAGCCCTCACAGGGGGTCCACAAAGCTTTGATGCTGGACACCAACAGTAGTAGCAGCAGCAGGAACACAGCAGCAGGAAGAGTGTGAGTGCCAAAGCTGCTTCCTCATTTGCAAAAGAGAGAGCAGTTGGGGCATGAGCACACATCTTCTACCATGTCCCTCTGCACCCCCCCAAGTCACCCCCCATTCCCTTCTGGAGCTCCCCCTCCCATTCCCTTGTCTATTTGCTCACCAGGGTCAGGGGCCAGGGAGTGGAAGGGGGAAGTTCCAGAGGAGTGAAGGAAGACTCACACAAGCCTTCGCTCCATTTTCTTGCCTTTTGTCCAGGCACTTGATTTCCTTCTCTGTGCCTGGTAAAACCTAAGGGAATGGGGAGGAGAAGAAGGAGGGAGACATATGTGTGCCTTGCAAATAACCTTTGACCTTATCAAATTTGACACTCCTCCCTCCACATTTGTGGGTTTGACCTTATCAAATTTGATAAGGTCAAACCCACAAATGTGGAGAAAGGACTGTAAATCTATTTTCCATTTCTAGTATTCCTTTCTTCTAAGTGTGGCTATTTCCACACTACACTCTTATGGTGCGATTTCAACATCCTATGCTATCCTGGAGTTTGCAGTTTGGGGGGGGGGCAGCCAGCCCCTCCCTAAACTGCAAACCCAGGATTCCATAGGATGTTGAAAGTGGAATAATCGGCTATAAGAGTGTAGTGTGGAAACGTCCCCTATGGCCCTTTCCGCACCAGGCAATTAGAACAGGGCAGTGCGTCCTCGCATGGAGGTCGTCTGCACCTTGGAGTGGACTAGGAGCGGACTACTTACCGGAGATCCGCACCTCAGTCTGCTCTAAGACAACCCCAAGTGGTCTTCCAGTGTGTTTTTGAAAGACCAGAAAAAACAGGTCTTTATTTTCCTGGAACGCGCCATTGTGTTCCTGCTCTCTTGTGCAGATTCGCAGGCTCGCACCGATGCGAGCCTGCCATCTGTGGAGGGCGGACTTTAGGCGTGGTGAGCTTCAGCGGTTGGTCAGGACCCACGACCAACAAGAAGCCACCATTTTGGAAGCCGAAAGCGGCTATTTTGGAAGCCGGAGCAGCGCGGATCTCCAGACCTCTCACTGCTCCGATTCGCCCTGGACCAAGGCGGAGCCCTGCGGAAGGGCTTCAGGGACAGTCCGCATTGCTTCGGACCCCAGAAGAAGCGGTGAGTAACGGCACAGAGCGATTCCCTCGCCTCGTGCGGAAAGGACCTATGTCTCCTTCCATTCCTCGTGCCACCATTTTGCATTTGGCTTTGAGTGGATCTAAATCCTGATTTGATTTGCCCTTGTGAGGCAAATGGACACCTTCATTTCTCCCCTTCATTGGAAGTTGCTACAAGCAGCCATGGAATGGTAGCCTTCTTTTTTTCCCCCTGTTTATAGTGGTTTTAAATAGTGTATACACTTACAAAGCCAGATCTTATACATTTCTGTAAAATGCCCAGGACTAGAAAATGCAAAAATTAGTGTCTTGTTGGAAGAACCAGTAAAAATGGTAGGATTGGATGGATTGTTTGGGTCTCTATGATCAAATAGCCTGCTCCCTTGTGCTTGATCTGTGTATATGTGTACTCAGCTTCACAAAGGGAAATCAGATCCGGTTATGGTGACACATGCCTTGATTATATCCCATTTGGATTAGCATAACACACTCTTATGTGGGATTGACTTTGGAAACTGTTTGGAAATAGCAGCTGGTCCAAACTGCTGCATCCAGACTGCTGGCTGAGTCTGGTTAAAGAGATCATGTAATTCTCCTGTTGAAATAACTTCACTGGCTTCTGGTCCATTTCTGGGCAGAATTCAGTGTGCTGGTTGTGACTTTTAAAGCTCCGCATAGCTTGGTTCCAGACTGTCTAAAATATCATTTCTAAATACGATACCTCCCTAGGCTCAGTTCTAAGACCTTCAGAGAAGGGCTTTCTCTCAGTTCCTCCACTATCAAAGAAACATTTCACGAGGACACAGGAGAAAGTCTCCTCAGTGGCTGCTCTCAAATTGTGGCATTCCTTTCCATGGGAGGTCCAGTTAGCCCCTTTCGTGTTCTCTTTCCACCAGTGGGTTACAACCTTTTTATTGAAGTAGGCCTTTCCTTGATTTTAATCATATGATAGAATGGAATTGAAAGCTGTTGCTATATTTTTACCTTGTATGTTTTAAATTTGGTTTAACTTTTTTTAAAAAATAGTACTGTTTAATATTTTTAACATTTGTAATAGCCAGTTTTCACCAATTTCTTTTTTAAATTATTGTAAGTTACCTTAGGTCCCTGGGCAGAAGAAAGGCTGGGTATAATTTGAAGAAATAAACAAACACCGAAACAACAACAACAACACAGTAGTTTTGTACAGAAGCAGGAGTTTCACCCAAATCACACGTTGCACAAATTGTCAACACCGTGATGAAAAAATCCACAAGGCATCTAGTTCTCATGCTCCAATATCTCTTGAGGGGAACTGTCTTGACAGTAATCTTGGCTGTGGCGAGAATTCTGCATATCACTCCTTAGACCTTGAGCTTCCAGAAGTGGTTGGCTGATGGCTTCCGTGTCAGTGGGGTGGTGAATCCTCTCCGAGGTTGAGGCCAAACTCTAAAGGAGCTATCCAAGATACTGAACTTAAGAAACCAGGGTTCAATAGCTTGGAAAGCACATGTAAGGTTCAGACTAACACTGACAGTGGTTTTGCTGCCTCATTGATATAGAACCCATCTACTATTTCTGAATGCAATATAATTTTCACATAGGGCAAGGCAACCCCCACCTTGTGGACAAATGTGAACTTCCTGTTTGCTCAATGTGGACTCCTGTACTCTTTCCGGCTAGGTCCTCTCTTCAGTGCCCCCCACTCTAAAGCCAGACCCTCAGACCTGTCTCTGATCCGGGTATTTCTCCATCTTCAGTAAATCCTTTAAAGTTCGGAGGAGAATGCAGAGCAGATACACCAAATCTCTAGCACAGAAGCGTTCAGCCTCCACTGGGTTTCAGTGAAATTGTTGTTGCTGTTTTGTGCCTTCAAGTCTTTTCTGACTTAGGGCAAACCTTTGGCAAACCTATCATGGGGTTTTCTGGGGTCTGAGAGTGTGTGTTGTGCCCAGGCTCACCTAGTGGGTTTCCATGGCTGAGCAGGAAATCAAACCTTGGTTTCTAGTTTCATAGTCCAATGCTCAAACAACTACGCTATGCTGGCTTTAAGGCCATTTCTGCACTAGACTGTTAATAGCGCTATGATTCCACTTTCAACATCCTATGGAATCCTGGGGTTTGCAGTTTCCGGAAGGGGCCGGCTGGCCCCTTCCGGAAACTGCAAACCCCAGGATTCCATAGGATGTTGAAAGTGGAATCATAGCGCTATTAACAGTCTAGTGCAGAAATGGCCTTGTGGCAGACAAAGGCTGAATTCTGCCCACCTACCCAGCCATCTATCTGTCCCTTTATTCACACCCCACCTTTCTCCCAGTCTGGGACAAATAGAATCGTAGAGTTGGAAGAGACCACAAGGCCCATCCCGTCTGACCTCATTCTGCCATACAGGAAGACACAATCAAAACATTCCTGACAGATGGCCATCCAGCCTCTGCTCCAAAGAGAAAGAGACTCCATCGCACTCTGAGGCATAGCATTCCATTGTTGAACTGCTCTTACCGTCAGGAAGTTCCTCCTTAATACAACCCAAAATGCAACAAAAATTAACATATTTATGATCATACGAAACTGTGACTAGAGCCGTATTGAAACACAACAGAATTAAAACCATTTTACATTCTTGCTGTTGTGTGCCTTCAAGGCTCGTGGCAACCTTAAAGAGAACCTATCATGGGGTGTTCTGGGCCTGAGAGTGCGTGATGTGCCCAAGGTCACCCAGTAGGTTTCTATGGCTGAGCAGGGAATCAAACTCGGGTCTCCAGGGTTGTAGTCTGCAGCTCAAATAACTACTCCATGTTGGCTCTCTTTTAAATGCTTACTAAAAAAACACAAAGATTTTATAAAGTACAGCCCATTTAAAAAAGTAAAACCACCCTTCTCTTGTCAACAATCTGTTTATCTAATATATAAATGTCAAAGTTTGTGAGTTTGTAAGTTTGTCTGTGGTAGGCAGGAAAAGACCTCATATGATTGGCTATGTCAAGCGAAGACCTCATATGATTGGCTGCCTGTGAAGATTCTATGGAATCCTGGGGTTGGCAGTTTAGAATTCTCAGCCAGTGAGATCTTGGGCCTCGCCGGTTGCAATGGAGATGAGGCCTAGCAGCAAGAAGGAGGAGGGCAGTGTATTTCCCCAGAAACCAAACCTCTGTTTGTAAACAACTCTGAATACAGATAGGATTGGGGACTATGGGGAAAAGTCACAGGTACTGGACAAGGCAGTTTGGGGAATTAGAGACACAGGATCTTGAATCTGTGTATTTCAACTATATCTAATTCCTAAAGTAAGGTAAGGTAATTCCTAAGGTATTTCTAACAAGTATTACCTGTGAGAAAATAATATCCCAGGCAACACCGGGTAAATACGCTAGTAATTTATAGATTCAAATGAAAATGAGATAAATTGGAAGATAGACAAAGGGTGGGATAAGAGAATTTAATACAGTTTTTATATATGGGAATGATTGTTTCTTTAAAAAAGATGAAATTGAGATATGTTGATATATACTGTAATATAGTTTAATAATAGAAATATTTTTTTAAAAAACCAATCTATTCCCAAAGGCTTGTTGGAAAAGAGAAGTCTAAACTCGCTGCCAAAGGTGAACAATGAAGGAGCCATCCCAGCTTCCTCGAGGAGGGAGTTCCAAAATGTAGGTGCACCCGTAAAGAAGGCCTTTTCCCATGGTCCCACCAACTATGAAGGCAGTGGGATAGAGAAAAGGGCCTCCCCTGAAGACCTTAAAACTTGGGCAAGCTCATATGGGCAGATACAATTTTTCAAATAGCCTGAGCTGGAGGCCATTTCTGCACTATGCTGTTATAGTGCTATTATTCCACTTTCAACATCCTCCTGGGGAATCCTGGGGTTTGCAGCCAAAGAGCTCTGTGGCTGAGAATTGTAAACGCCCCTCCCTAAACGGCAAACCCCAGGATTCCATAGGAGGTTGAAAGTGGGATAATAGCACTATAACAGTGTAGTATGGAAATGGCCTGAGCCATGTAGGACTTTATAGGTCAAAACCACCCCTTCGTATTGTGCCCGGAGACCTACCAGCAGCCAGCGGAGCTGTTGCAACAAGTGATTTCCGTAACCACCCTTGTCATAGAAAATTCAGCCAAGTAGTAGAGGAGGAAAGAGGCCTCAAATGTATCTCCCTTCAACTGGCACACTCCCTGCCTGTTTAGTCTTCGGTAAATGCATCCGCAACAGGTCCCACCTGTAGCAGCACAGGCAGCTCTCTGCGCATCACGTTTGTGGCTTCCAGGAATGAATACAAAGAGAAAGACGAAAGAACACATAGTGGGAGGGAGGGAGGCGTGTTGGCAGGGGGAAAGAGAAAATGAAGTTCGTAATTCGAGAGACCAAATTCCTGGCTGGGAGACTCAATCTCTTTATGGAGCCTGCAGCAGGTTTTAGACACCTTGATTAATCATAACTTGCTACATATTATTTCCCTATAAACAAACGACAATGTTACTCGGTCTAAACAGCTTTATCTTGACAGCTGCAAAATGTCAGGATTTAAGGAGGAATGAGCGGAGGCAGACCATATGGTACCACTCTGGGCCCGAAGCGCTCTAATCCACCGCATATTGCTTTTCCGGAAGTGGTGATTACAAAAGAGAGTCCGGCTTTGTCCTCTGTTTTAATTGCATTTGCCCGTCTCTCCAGTTCGCAATCTTCCCATCCTTCAGCCAGCCGCTTAAAATAAATCAAGGATTTATGAAACTGGGCAGGAGAGGAGGGTTTGAAATGGAAAAGAAAGTTGGGAGATTTAAATGAGAGAGGTCACTAATCCCCCACCACAGCTCTGGCATGTGGGGAAAGTTTTCATACAGCGCTGTAAAAATTTACGGCAGAGAGGTAGAGTTTGGGGCTGCGGGAGGCTTTTGGCACCTGGGGGTATATTTATCTTTCATTACATAACTCGTCAGTGTGGTTGCCTAATGGACAAAGTACTTGGTGATCCTTATCTTGTGAAGCAAAAAAAGAGAGACAGAGAATCTTCTTCTTCTTCTCCTTCTTTTTCTTCTTCTTCTTCCACCTCCAGTTCGTTTCTCCTCTTCCTCCTCTTCCTTCTTCTCTCATTCCTCCTCCTCCTCCCCCTTCTTCCTCTTCTTGTTCCTCCTCCTCCTCCTCCTCCTCCTCTTCTTCCTCTTCCTCCTTCTCCTTCTCCCACCTCCACTTCTCCTCTTCTCCCACTTCCAGTTTCTCCTCTTCCTCCTCTCCCTTCTTCCCTCATACTCTCCCCTCCTCCTCCCCTGTTTCTGGGGGGGCCCTGGTGGTGCAGTGTTTAAATGCTGGTACTGCAGCCACAAGATTGTGAGTTCGATCCTGCCGGGCTCCAGGTTGTCTCAGGCTTCCATCCTTCCGCAGGTCGGTAAAATGAGTGCCCAACCTGTTGGGGGCAATTAGCTAACACACTGTAAACTGCTTAGAGAGCACTTAGCTGATAAGTGGTATAGAAATACACTTACTATTGTTCTTCTTCTTCTTCTCCTCCTTCTACTTCTTCTTCCACCTCCACTTTTCTTCTTCTTTCTTCCTTCATACCTCCTCCTCCTCCTCTTCCTCCTCCTCCTCCTCTTCTGCTTCTGCTTCTTCCACTTCCACTTCTCTTCTTCCTCTTCCTTCTTCCCTCATACCTACTCCTCATCCTTCTCGTTCTCCTCCCTCCTCCTCCTCCTCCGGGCTGCAAATCTTGTTGGTGTCCTTGTAGTTGTTGTGTGCCTTCGGGTCATTTCTGGGACAACCCTAAGATGAACCTAGCAGAAGGGTTCTTGGCAAGATTTGTTCAGAGAGGGTTTGCCATTGCTTTCCTCATGAGGCCAAGAGAGAGTTGCCCAAGGGGTTTCTGTGGCTGAATGGCGATTTCAACCCTGGTCTCTGAGAGTCCTACTTCGACACTCCAACCCCTACACTACCATTGGTACTGTGATCATTATAGACTTATGGAGGCCCTGTTATGGGGTCTTCGTGGCAAGATTCGTTCAGGTAGGATTTGTCATTGTTTCCAATGGGACTGAGGGAATGCAACTTACCTAAAATCACTCAGTGGGTTTCCATGATGAAGCAAGGATTTGAAATCAGGTCTCCTGGAGTCCTAGTCCAACACTCCAATCACTGCTGGTGTCACAACCTTACCTAAGCTTGCCTACACTTGTGGTTGTACTTTTTTGGCCATTGTGCAATGGACACATTCTGTTCATGGTTGTATAAGTACAGTGTACCCAAGCTGCACAGTTTCCTGTCATTTCAGGGGTTAAAATCCCAAGTGTCGCAAACTATGGGATGAAAAACTGCTTCCTTGTTTATGACATCCACTGGGAATCAGAAAAATCAAGAATGACCATCCTTATTGAGCACCTAACTGACACAGATGTCATCAGCCACATGTGGCCATCCCTCTCAAGCTCCCCTCTTTCCTCAGGGCTTAGCAAGAGTTCTCAAACTATCTGGGAGCAAGGGAAGGACCTTGAATACAAAGAAGATCTGGAATGGAGGTAATCCCTTCACCGATACAAACCTCCACTCTTTGGCGTCATTGAGTTCATTGTTGCTGTGGCCAATTGGCTGTCTGGTGGCCAGCCTTTAGGGGCTGAGTCACCCTCTACTTAACCAGAGTAGACCTCAGATGATGGACACAGCTTGCCCCTGGGTCTGTAAATTGTAAATTGCACAGCTTGGGAAACTGGCTGAAGTCTTTACTAGCTTGGTAGAACTTGCTGGAGCACGTGCTCCACTGGCACGATCTTGAAGACATCTGCACCCCATAAGGAGGTTGTGGAGTAGAACTTTGGGGAGATTTACATACATATGAATATGTATCAACACAGCTACCTGAAAGTTTTGAATTCCCCTTTGAAGGTCAGTGGGTTGGGGTAGAATCATGGGTGTTCACATGTAAAAGATAATGCTATGCTGTGGATCTCAATGTCAGCTCTCTCCCTTCCTTCACACATCAGTTTTTAGTTCTTCTCTCCATAGTTATGTGTCCTACCCCAAGAAAGAGGAGTCAAGCAAGATGCTACATTCACCTTCTCTTACACTGACACATGATCACAAAGCCCTCTCTATATAAAATAAATAAATATAAAAATCTGGGTCTCTGCCAATCACTCCAGGAAAGTTTTATACACTTGAGTTCCATGATAAGGCTAATTGTGCAATCAGGTATCCTCCAGTTCTACAATGATAATAGAATACCATAGCTTGAAGTTCTAGAAACACAAGAAAATAGGAATCTTCCTTACACTGAAACAGATCCTTGGTTCTTCCAGTCCGATACTGTCAGATCTGACTGGCAGCCATGGCCCTCCAGGATTTCATGCAGGATTCTTTCCTTGCCCTACCTGGAGATCAGTAATGAATGAGATTCTACATCATGGTCTATACTGTGTAACTTTATGAATCCTTAGCTACCCTGGAGATGTGCAGTGAAATCCTATTAGTGAATTGCAAAGATGTGTATCAGGGCATTGGCAAGAGTGCTCTGGTGCACATCAGAAGTGCCTGATGTGCATTGGGCTCTTCTGATGCACACTGGGAATTTCTGGTCCTCACTGGGTGCTTCTGATGTGCATGGAGTGTTCCTCTTGTGCTCCAGCACTTCCTAGCCAGTATCCAGATGTGCACTTGGGAATGCCGTGATGCACATTGGTGCCCATCATGCATTAGGCTATGGCACACTATTCAATCCACCATCGCACAATAGATGTTTATAAGTAGCAATATCATAGCAGTCCATAGCTGAATGAAACTGCTCAATTCAATTCCCGGCATGTGTTAAGTCCACACATGAAGATCTCTCGTACTGAATTCCAGCCAATGTTTTCTGGTAGTCTCCCATCCTAGTGCTAATCAAGCCTGATCCTGCTTAGGTCTCTGAAAACAGACGAGATTAGGTGTGTTCCAGCTGGTACAGTATCTAGTAGAATGACCTGTTTTGTTTCAGCTCCTCACTATTGTCAAGCTGGTCTCACTTCCTGAAGTGGAATCATTCAGAAAGCTGACAACAGGAACCCTTCCCCCCAAAGGCATCTGGGCAGTGGTTTAATTTTGAAAGTGGGAACCGAAACTGATGTTTGCCCCAGGCTGACAGCTCACACCAAGAAGGTACAGGTTAGCGTGTCTATTTAATAAAAAATCTTAAAGTGAGTGCAAAATTGAAATGCTCGTATCTTTTCACCGGCTGTTTGGGGTTGACGTGTTGGTGCTAACCACATTTCTGACAAAGAGCTGGTTTTAAATCCAAACAGTTTGGAACATCAAGAAAAAGGTGCAAATGTTGATGAAAATAAAATATACAAAGGAAGTTTCCAACTCTCTAACTGAAATATCTGCTGACCAAGTATGAGTAATAACAGATCACTTTGATGTTACTGCATGCCTTCAAATTGTTTCTGATTTATGACAACCCTGCAGCAAATCTATCACAGGTTTTTCTTGGCAAGTTAGTTCAGAGGAAGTTTACCTTTGCCTTCCTCTGAGGCTGAGAGAGTGTGATTTGCCTAAGGTCACCCAGTGGGTTTCCAGGTTGAGCAAGGATTTGAATCTTGGTCTCCAGACTAGTAGCCTAATGCTCAAACCACTACAACACACTGCCTTATAGTTGATGACTACAACCATCAAAGCAGATGTTTGCTCCTCAAGCCTTTAACCATGGTGAGTTGAGAGAATATAAACTTTCACTTACTTTATTCTCACAAACAAGCACGAAGAATACCAAAATGTTTCTCTCCACTGGGAGACTTAACCAGGCCGTAAACCCCCACACTGCGATATGGTTTAATTGGTGACATATGATCTAATTGGCAAAATATATTAATTGGCTTTGATATAAAATGTACCCTGCTGTGGCTGTATGGCCAAGCTGAACAAGGGGAAAAGACTGCCGAACATGTGCATTGAGAAGTAGGTTGGAAAACATCTCTAGGCATAGCCAGGTCATAGTCAGGAAATCAGAAAGTACAGAGATAATAGGCTTGCAGATAGCTTTAACAACTGCCTTCTGGACAATAGCAACTGCGAGATTTCCACCTGAGCTCTGATTGTCTTAATTCTTCTTTCCTCTGACCTGAAAACTCCCCTATTATCCTCACACCTGTCTGACCATTACAGAGCTATCACAACAGCCATTAGCACTTTGTCACCTAAGGGTAAGATCATTAGCCTGTTCTGGATCTCATTGTCCATGCTGCAAACTCCATTGTTTACTTGGCTGGAGAGCCAGTCACACCTTTGCCCTCCAGCCAGAAATCAGATATATAAACCCCTAGTTTTGGCCAGTCAGCTAGTAGACACTGTTTGCTGGTTGCCACTCTGCTGCTCCAATTTCCAGTTGTGTACTGTCCTTAGACGCAAGTCTAAGCCACATCGCTGCTTCTTTGCTGCTCTTCAAGACCAGTAAATATCTCCCACTATGTCCTGAAACCTCGTTATCTAAAACTTTTCTCCCTTTTCCTTCAGCCTTGTGCGATTCTGTGACTGTTTTTTATCATGTGTATGTGATTGCAATTCCCCAATAAAACACATTACGCTTACTTTTGGATCTCTGGCTGGTTCTTCTCTGTAGAAGTACTGGTAAACATAGGTAGAAAAACTCCACTAGGTTACCCTCCTCTCACAGGCCTCCTAATTTGTACTAATAATTCCTTTGCATGGAGGTACTGGCATTATGGGTGGACCCATGAGTCACCGACATTTTGGGGTAACAAAACCACAAGGGTGTGGTTACATTTTTTAGTAGTTTCATTTGGCACAGTTGTTTAGGACTCCAGTGCAGCCTACCTGTAGACTTGTTTGTTCTGTACTCTCATGTTGCCTAATGAAGCTGGAGTCAACACAGGGATTATTATCCAGATGCAGCCAGGTGCTCCCTCAATTTGTCGGGCCTTGGTTTAACCTAGGGAAACATCCGAGCAAGTAACTCCAGTGCTGAAGCCAAGAGATAAATTTTGTTTACAGGCTGAGCAACAGACACAGCTCTGCAAATGGTCCCACAAACCAAATGGTCTACTCTTGTCAGAAATCAATGATCACTGGTACTGCTGCAGGTCAGAAGGGTAGACTATTGTACTGTTGTCACTGAAGAAGAACGAGCCATTCCACTTAGTTACAGCACCAACAGATTGTGGAGGCTTAGCCTTAACCAGCCGTGGCGGTAGTAAGAGACTCTTCCAGGTGAGTTCTACTGTGGGCAATTGACTTCTTAATTCTCAGTGCTGACCCTGTGGGGTACTTGAGTCAGCAGTGACTATATAAACAGGAAATAGCACATGATCAAAAAAAAATTGTGGAGAAAGCAAGAGCTGATGATTTAAAGCTGTTTTAAAAATCATTTTATTGGCACATAGTTTTAGAAGTACTGAAAGATACCAATGCTGTCTGAAAGGGGAGGGGGAGGTTGGCACTTCATGCAAAGATTTAAAAAAAATAGTTTGCCTGAGAGGGCCTTCTCACTGGCTGCCCCCAGGCCTTGGAACTCCCTTCCCAGAGAAATCAGACTGGCAGGCAACCTTACAACTGTCTTTCTGCAGTCAAGTAAAGATGTTTGTTATCCTAATTTTGGGGGTCCCTCGGGGGAAACCTCACTGTGCTCCACTTGATGGGGAATGGAAACTAGCCAGAGCACAAGCAATAGCACTGCAAGAGGCAGGGTAACCTAGCGGGGTCTTTTACCCAGTTTTTACGGGGTCAGGCCAAGCCAAAAACCAAACCAAATGTCCAATAAATGATTTTATTAAAGGTAAGTCTCATGCACCAGTGCACTCTCGCACACACACACCTAAGAGCTTTTAAGAAGTAAAAGAAAGGAAATTGGACAGAGGGAGTATTGAAGGGGTGTTGTTGGGGTAATACTGCACCTTGTCCTGAAGTCCTGAGTCCGAGGAGGCAGCAGAGAAGTGGGGCTCAGCACGGAGAGGGCTGAGGGGATTACTCGACAGACGGAGCGACGGTCTGCTGGGGTGACCAGGAGCGATCCAAAGAAATGCTCAAAACCCGGGACTATTTATAGGGGAAAAGGTACCCGGAGGACTAATCCTTTCCCGGGGAGAACAATGGGTGTTGCAGTGGGCACGAAGCTCCACATGGGTAATTTCCTTGGCGTGATGGGATTGTTAGGTGTTGCCAAAGTCTCTGGATTTTTGGAGATGTAGTGGTGTGATTTCTGGTTCCCGCCTGATTTTGCTTAACCTGAGGCACACACGCTAACCCTCTCAAGTCAGCGTCTTGTTTATTTGTTTGTTTATTGTCTTGAGGTCGGTCTTTCGACCATGCCTGCCTACGTGCCCTTTTGGGGGACCTCTCTGGCACACAGAGCTACATTTTAATATTAAAATTGTAGATCCCAGGATAAGGTTTCTTCCTCGAAGTAACATGTTTTTATTCAGACAGGCAATCAATGTGCAATTATATGTGGCCTGTCTGAATGAATGTGCTGCATATTTTATTGCAAATGTGTAAGTTTTTAATGATGTGTTTAACATTGTTTTAATTCTTTTTGCTTGTTTAATTATGTTTTAACTTTTTTATTCTGTGGGTTTTAACTATATCTTTTTAATTGTTGTAAGCTGCTTTGAATCCCAATCTAGGGGGAAAAAATGGGGTATAAGTAGTGGTGGTGGTGATGGTGATGATGATGTCGTCACTGGCCCTGACTCTAATTTGCCATCATTTGCCTCTCTGGGTATTCTATTATTGAGCCAAACCTGATTGCTTACTATGATTCACTTGATGCGTTTACTCTAGGGATGCGGGGAAAGAATTGCAGGTTCTAAGACTTGGACTGAGACTGCCTGTTGAGGAATCATCAATCCTTTCTTGAGATCTCACCTCCAGCATAAGACCAAAAAGTATTTGTTTGTTTTACTCATTGGCTAAAAACCTGTCACGCCTTACGGATGCATAAATTTTCCTACGGAAGTGATTGTACATTTTTGGCTGATGCTGAACATCCACATTTCAGTTGAAGGCTGAAGAAGCAGAGTTGTGTGTGTGTGATGCCCTGGTACATACTTACAGATGCCTGTGAGATACATATCGATTGTGCACCCATTGAACAGTCAGGTGTGAAGTGTAAGCACTGTAAAGAAAGTTGCTTCAAATCCTGGAGAGCCTTTTGACCAGTTGGAGATCACAAGACTGGGCTAGATGGACCAATGTTTTGGGGGGCTGCTTAGTATGTGGATGGGAGATCACCAGAGAATATGAGGAATTTCTCCAAGTAGGATTAAGAAAGAATCCTACCTGAGTTATCATAGCTACCAGTCAGTCTAGAAGGCCCGGTGGTTGTCATGGGCTACCAGGACCTAGACTCAGACTCAGAGTTTCAGGCAGCAGAACCTGGTCTGAGCCCTGGCACAGAGACTGCTGCAGAAGAACCTGCAGAGCAGACAGTACCGCTGCAACCCCCAGAGACAGAAATGTCAGCCCCAGCGGGGAGCCCTGCTCACTCTGACACAGAGGACGATCTAGCCGTACCTACCTTCGCCCAGCATAGACACCAAAAGGGTCTTCTGCATCGCTCCCAACAAATTTATGCCAAGCACCAATTAATCAGGCACCAGCCATGCTGACCCTGGAGCCTATAAGATCTGAGCCTTTCCCCTCTAGCCTTTGTCAGCAATCAACTGACCATTTCTCCCATGCAGGCTTCTGTTTGCTTCCCTTGCCTGTGTTTCTGCTTTTAACTTGTGTTTGTTTTGCCTGCCTCTGATTTATGGACACTAGTGGGACCAATATTGCTTCTCATTTGCAAAGCTGTTTCCTTGCTTAAGTAAACTGACCACTTAAGTTACTGCTGAGTTTCTGACCTGTGTTTGTTATCAGCTTATCCTTGCTACCAGTCCAGACCAAGCTTGGATAGCAGTCTGACATGGTATAAGATGGCTTCCTGTGTTCCTAAAATGTCACTGGCAACCTTTATGGGCTCTTTATGGGAGGAGTGAAAGGTCTTCCTCCTCCTCTTCCTCCTCTTCCTCCTCCTCCTCCAAAATAAGACATAGACATGTGTAACTTTACATAATACATGCATCAAGAGGATCCTGGCCTATTTTTTCTTGAATTTATCAAAACATCAGCTTCCTCTCGTCACATCAGCATGTCATCATATACAACTGGGAGTGCTGGAATTGTCACAGTGAAATCTTGAACCTTGTCCTGATATGCCAGAATAATTTGCCATGCATACTTCCTAAATTGTATACTTCTGTATACTTCTCATGTTTGACCTCTTTGGGATTCTCTCTTTTTTAATCCTAGCATGAAGTTCATTCTGACTCAACATCCCATTAGATTCAAGCCACCTGTTCCTACATGGAGCTTTCTACATATTTCTCTGTGTATTGTTCAAAAAAGCATCTATTCCCTATACACACATTTGAAATGTGCACCTCTCCCTGAAAAAAAAAAAAGCAGTCTTTTTGTCAGAGACGTATATATTTCCAAATGTTGGGTTCCAGGTGTTATAAACCGGATAATCTTGCATTCAGATATGAATCCAACAAATATCTTATCATCCTTACTCTGCCAATCCTCTGCTAATCATTTCTAGCTGGGCACACTGACAAAGATGAACACGAGATGCACTTCCCAGTACATTTTTGCCATGCTGATTGGAAGTTTTGGATGTATCCTAAAAGACCTGGAAGATATCAGATCTTTCCAGAAAAGTAGTTTTTCATGGGTATCCACCTCCCTGCCCTAAAGAGCAATTTCATTCTAATGAGAAATCTTCTAGATAGCACCAAAATTTTCCCGACATAAGGAGCAAGAGCCACGTAGGCTTCTGTTGCTCTTAGAAGGTGCTGGAACATCTGTTGCATCAGCAGTGTCTTCTTTAGGAAGCAAAAAGATAAATTATCCTTTGGGCTTAAAGTTGCTAATGGATCTCCTCTGCCAGCCTGCCCTCATAAGTCAGCCATCTGTCTTGGGGGAGTGAATGATCCAAGGCTCTGTGAAGAAGACCTGTGACAGCTGGATGGCCATAGATTTTTGCTTCCAGGCTCTGTGCTTGGGAATTTGTTTTATGGCTCCACTGAAGGCAAAACTAAGCCATTTTGAAATTGAAATGTGGCAAGAGTTAATGCTCAGTAAAGTGGAAGGCAGCAGGAAAAGAGAAAAACCCCATCATAGGTGGATTGACTCAGTCAAGGAAGTCATAGCCCTACATTTGGAGGACTTCAGAAGAGAAGTCCATGACTGGACTCTTTGAGGTGTCTTGTTCATAGGGGCACCACAAGTCAAAGGCAGGTTGAAGGCAATTGCCAGCATAAATTAAAGAAAAGACAGGGTGATTTTTTTTCCAGCTGCAAGGTGGCTTCCAGACTCCTCTTTTGGCAATTTCATTTTCAAATATTTGAGAGGTCCTTTTTAGAAAATCAAGAGAAAGCTTGTTTTGCGATGCTCCAGAGGATAAGATCCAAAGTAATGGATTAAAAAAAGAGAGAGAAAGATTTCAACTAAATAGTAGGAAGAACTTCCAGGTGGCAAGAGCTGTTCAACATGGAAAGAGACTATTTGAAGGGTTCTCCTTCAATGGAGGTTTTTAAAGAAAGGCTGACTGGCCATCTGTCAGGAATGAATTGGCTGTGGATTTGCTGTACCATCAGGGGCTGGCCTACATGATGTTCTGTCCCACTCATTAATTGTTGGATTGTATGGTATCACTACCAGAGGCATTCTACACTTGTTCACACAACCACATTTTCTCAGTGTATTAACTTGACCAAAATCTAAGACTGGAATCCTGTTGGTGTCATATACAAATGTTAGTTCCCTTACACATACAGTTTTGTGTGTGTATATACACACACACACACACACACACACACACACACATATAGTGCAATAGACATATTCGGTTCATAGGTGTATAACCAAAATTTCACAAATGTAACCATTTCACAGGTGCCTAAATCCAACTGGTAGCCCTTAGAATCATAGAATCATAGAGTTGGAAGAACCCCCAGGGGCCATCGAGTCCAACCCCCTGCTATGCAGGAACACCCATCAAAGCATTCCCAACAGATGGCCATCCAGCCTCTGCTTAAAAACCTCCAAAGAAGGAGACTCCACCACACTCCGAGGCAGCCGATTCCACTGCCGGACAGCTCTGACCAACATGGAAGTTCTTCCTGAGGTTCAGGTGGAATCTCCTTTCCTGCAGCTTGAATCCATTGCTCCTTGTCCTAGTCTCTGGAGCAGCAGAAAACAAGCCCGCTCCCTCCTCGACATGACATCACTTCAAATATTTAAACATGGCTATCATGTCCCCTCTTAACCTTCTCTTCTGCAGACTAAACATACCCAGCTCCCTAAGGCGTTCTTCATAGGGCATGGCTTCCAGGCCCTTCACCATTTTGGTTGCCCTCCTCTGGACATGTTCCAGACATCCTTCTTGAATTGAGGTGCCCAGAACTGGACACAGTATTCCAAATGAGGCCTAACCAATGCAGAATAGAGTGGTACCATTACCTCCCTTGATCTAGACACCATACTTCTATTGATGCAACCAAGAATCGTGTTGGGTTTCTTGGCTGCTGCGTCACACTGCTGACTCATGTTCAGCTTGTGATCTACCAAGACTCCTAGGTCCTTTCCACATGTACCGCTATCCAGCCACACGTCCCCCATCCTATACTTGTGACTTTCATTTTTTCTGCCCAAGTGCAGGACCCTACATTTCTCTCTGTTGAAATTCATTTTGTTAGCTTTGGCCCAGCTCTCCAATCTGTCAAGGTCGTATTGAAATTTGATCCTATCCTCTGGTGTATTAGCAACCCCTCCCAGTTTGGTTGTCTATGATTCTATGATTCATCAGTGCTCTGAGGTGCCCTTGATCCCCTGAGAAAGAGCCACTGCAGAAAGATCCACGGTGTGTGCCAAACTGCACAACAGGACAATAAGTAGGCCCACTGACAGATGCACCATAGGTTGCACAATGTTGGTATTCAGCAGAAAGTTGGTGTTTTCCAACCATCGTGTAACTACACAAGTGCAGTAAGCTCAAGAGTGGAAAGATCCCATGATACCATCCCAAGACGAAAGAATGATAAAGCTATTGGTTATGGCAGAGATGGATAAACTGACAACATTAATTAAAGATAGGTCTTTGAAGGAATTTAAGAGACAATGGGAGAAGGTTATAATTGCTTTCAGAAGAGTTGGGGAGACATAGAGCAACAAGTTTTGATTAACATGGCTAGAATAATTCTTATAGAACAATATGCTCATTTTATTAGAATCATAGAATCCTAGAGTTGGAAGAGACCACAAGGGCCATCGAGTCCAACCCCCTGCCGTGCAGGAATACACCATCAAAGCATTCCCAACAGATGGTCATCCAACCTCTGTTTAAAAACCTCTAAAGAAGGAGGCTCCACCACAATCTGAGGCACCGCATTCCATTGTCAAACTGCTCTTACTGTAAGCAAGTTATTTCTAATGTTCAGATGGAATCTCTTTTCCTGAAATTTGAAGCCATTGCTCCATGTCCTACTCTCTGGAGCAACAGAAAACAGGCTTGCTCCATCCACCACATGACATTTCTTTGAATACTTAAACATGGCTATCATGTCACCTCTTGACATGTTCTTCTTCAGGCTAAACATACCCAGCTCTCTAAGCCCCTCCTCACATGGCTTCATGGTTTCCAGGCCTTCTACCCTTTTGGTCACCCTCCTCTGGACATGTTCCAGTTTGTCAATATCTTTCCTGAACTGTGGTGCCCAGAATTGGACGCAGTATTCCAGGTGTGGTCTGACCAAAGTAGAACAGAGTGGCTCCATCACTTTCTTTGACGTAGACTATGCACAGTAGGAGTACACACTACAGGACACCATAAAGTATCTTACATTTAATGTAAGTAGTGGAATAACTATCTAATAAATATAAATGTAGTTAAATTTACATAATTGTAATATAAGATAGATAGATAGATAGATAGATAGATAGATAGATAGATATCTCTGTCTTATATTGTAATGTAAGATAGAGATATATAAGAGACGATAATTTAAGTAAGGATATTTTGGTAGATCTTTGAAGAAGTAGAATAAGCTTTAACTAGTAACTTTTTTAAAGAGTCAGAAGTTAAGCCTGTAAACTTTTTTAAATCCCTTTTTGACTTTTCGTACTTAGGGTATAGTTAGTGTATTAGTTTAATTACTTGTTTGATGTTTAGTTTGTAGTACACATAGTATATGTTCAGATGTTTGGTGTGTATTTCTCCTTAAGTGTTGTTTTATATCAGTTATAGATGTTTTTAAGGAAAATATTACGAAAAATGTAACTATATGAGTACACATTTACACTTCAGAAACATGAGGTAGGGTCTCAGCCTGAGTTTATCAGCAAGCGGGAGATGCCGTAACGATTGCCAATATCCTACACCAGTTGCTTAGCAATGAATGTATAGCTAAGTAACGTCTCCTGGTTTGAGCCCTCAAGCCCACCTTGGCAGCCAGCAGCCACATCACGTGAAGGATGTCTACTCAGCCGCCAATTGGAGTGCAAGGAGGAGGATGTTTCTAGCTCCCCTCACCCCAGTGAGAAAGGCAGAGTTGAGATATTGTGACTGGGTTGCATTTTCTGATTATCACAACTTCTCTGGCTGACAGGAAGGGGCTGGAAACATCATCTCCATTGCACCCTGCCTGGCAGCTGAACAGGCCTCCTTTGTTTGATGTGACTGCTGGCTCTTCAGGTGGACATGTGGGGGGCATGTAAGATTGTGACAATAGTGCCATGATTATGACCACATGGCCCTTTCCTCAGAACGTCGTCATCCCACGCTGGGGACGGGAGAAAGACAAGACCTGGACGACACTTATGCACGAGGTCATCCACGTCCCTTCGTTCGCCCGTCCCCAGGTGACATAATTGCACCGCAAATCGTTGACAGGTTTTTACCTGTCAATGACCAGTGATGGGGCAGCCCTTCCATCCCCCTCCCACACTCACCTGAGCTGTGGAGGGTTAGGAAGTACAGTGGGCGTGCTTCACGCTGGGACAGTGCCTGGCTGCGCTGCGCTGCAGAAGGAAGAGGTGTGGTCACTGTGCCTTCTGCATTCCCACAAGCAGCCAGGGCAGAGGAGAGTGCTCCTGTCGCACTCCTCTCCCAGGAGATGCTGTACCAGGATCCCAACAGGGTGCTGCCGGGATCGGGTAGAGTGCGGAAAGGGGAATAGCGTTACTGAATATGAAGCAGTTACAGGTCAGTAACTCTGAGTTATGAATCTGTGACTGTAATACAGAATGTCAGCCTATGTTTTTAGTGTCCTCAAAAACACCTCAGTTTTTCATTGTGCATTTCAACAGCACCCCTGAAACCAATTGACTCCTCTTTGTTCATATCCTGCTCACCGCAAGCTATGCAATTGCTCTTGTAAGAAGAACAGAAGGTTAGATTGTTGGCTTGTTTGCTTAAGTTGCATGAAAACAAGCTGAATACTTTTGTCACAGTCTGTGTACCCGATCAATGAAGAAATGACTCACCTTTCGAAAATGGAAATGTCAACACAAAAGATAACACAACATTTCAGGTTAGTTCTAGCCGGATTCATACCAAGCTCAATACAATTTTGAGCTTACCAGTTTCAGCATGCAAAGTTTGTTCAGTGGCTGGAACAGAAACTGGCCTGTGGGCTAGATTCAAAGAATATTTGTTTTATTGGGGGAATTAACAATCACATCGACAAAAGATCCAAGCAGTTTTGCAATGACACAAGTCTAGCTGAAGGAAAGGGAGGAAAAATTGGACAGCCAGAAGTTATATGAAGTGGGTGATATTTACCTGTCCAGAGAGAAGAGATGAAGTGATGTGGCCCAGACTAAGAATCCAAGGGCAGTACAAGAATGGGAATCAGAGCAGCAGAGTAGCAGACTATGTCCAGAGTATTGTACTACAAGTTGTCTGGCTCAGAGCTGGGGTTTAAATACTCTTTTTCCACCCTGAAGGGGAAGGCGTTAATGGCTCTCTGGCAGAGTAAACACTGGGGCCCAAAATGAGCTAATGGCCTTAGCATTAAGTGACAAAGGTCTGGTGGCAATTGTGATAGCTCCATGATGGAGGGACAGGAGAGGGGACAAAAGGAGTTTCGGCTGATGGAGACAGCACAAAGACAACCAGTCATTCCACGGAGGCAGTTTTGGGTGCTATTGTTTCTAAAGGATGAGTCATTTAAAGGCAATTGGAAGTCCATTATCACTGGAGCTTTCCTGACTACGGCCATTTCCGCACTGCACTGTTATAGTACTATTATTCCATTTTCAACCTCCTATGGAGTCCTGGGGCTTGCAGTTTAGGGAGGGACCTTTAGAATTCTCAGCCAGAGAGCTCTTGGGCCTCAGGAAACTACAAACCCCAGAATTCCACAGGATGTTGAAAGTGGAATAATAGCACTATAACACTGTAGTGCAGAAAAGGCCTATGACCTAGTCATGCCTTGAGGTCCCAATCTGATCTTGTTTTGCAATGCATGTGTGCAGCCAGTTCATCTTTGCCAGCAGACTTCCCAGCCATAGCAAGATATCATTTATATTTTATGCCAATTAAATATTTACCAATTAAACAATATCATAGAGTGGAGATGTACAGCCTGGTAACAATAGTTCCAGAAGTGTAGCCATTTCACGTGCCATTAGTATTCTTGAGCGGGGTGTAACTATTTGCCAGTGCCTTCCCTGTTTCACTTCATTTGCTGAGACATCAGAAACAGCCCCTCTGCGTTGCACAAGGGGACATTAAGCAGACAGTTGGGCAGATAACACAATAAGTTGCAGAACGTCGGTACCCAGCAGTAAGGTGGAGTAGCAAAATCACTGTGCAGCTTCATGAATGTAGATTTACACTACGCAAGCATGATATAGGGTCTCATTAATTTTCATGAAAGGGCTTCAGTGGAACAAATGGGCCCATCAAGGGAATGTTGACATAATAAAAGCATTGGGGAAAGTGGTGGATTCCTGGATGTCCTTAACTTGGGATCCCTGTCCCTGCTCCAACCCAACAATAAAAATAGGAATGTGTACCATGCTAAGAGGAATACATGTACTACTCTACTAGCACAACCATTACTAATAATGCAGAAAGCAAATAGAATGGCGCTGCTTAGAAATTTAATTTCCGGTGTGCTTGTCAGTGCAATCTGTCCTGGAAATGTTACTCAAGGAAAGGACATCTGATGAGTGGAAAGAGCTCATCAGATAGTGATAATGATGGTGTTAATGAGGTATGGAGTTCCCTGATTTACACTCAGCCATTCAAATAACAAATGTCAACCAGATTTTCAGATGTCCCGAAAAAAAATGATCACACATGCAAGCCAATTTCTTCTGCGTTCTTTGTCCGTTTTTTGATTATGTTCCACTCCTCAATGTTCTTTTTCATTCCCTTCTTTCCATTGCCATGAATGGCCTACCTTGGTCTCAGTCTGTGTTTTGTTCCTTTGTAGTCGAAGGCAGCTCAAAATTATTTCTAAAATCCATTGTGTTATGTTTTTAGTATTTTTGTTTCCTCTTAAATCCATGGAGGGGTAGAAAAAGACACTTGCTGATGCTGTATGGTGGCTGCTTATTTATGTCTGCAAAACTAAGTACACTTTTCTGCCTTGACTCTTTCAAGCCCACCTTAAGAGCCAGCAGCTGCCTTGGACAAAGGAGACATATACAGTTTGTGATCAGGGTGCCAGGAGGATGACATTACAACACCCCTCCCACCAGCAAGGCTTGTGACAGGGGTCCTGCTTGCTCCAGAGTCTAGGACAAGGAGCAATGGATTCGAACTGCAGGAAAAGAGATTCTACCTGAACCTCAGGAAGAACTTCCTGACAGTCAGAGCTATCCAACAGTGGAATCTGCTGTCTCGGAGTGTGGTGGAGTCTCCTCCTTTGGAGGTTTTTAAGCAGAGGCTGGATGGCCATCTGTTGGGAATGCTTTTGAGTGTGTCTTCCTGCATGGCAGAAGGGGGTTGGACTGGATGGCCCCTGGGGTCTCTTCCAACTCTATGATTCAATGATTCTGATTGTTGCAGCCTTGTCCATTGGTGGAAGGAGGAGGAAACGTTCTCCTTTCTCCTCAATTGGTAGCTGAACAGACCTCTTTCAGCTGATTTGGGTGCTGGCTCTTAAGGTGGTCTAGCCTGGCATTGATGAACAATCTTCCCTCCACATTTGACTTCTGCAACTTATTTACAAGTTTCTCCAAGCTCTGCACCCCACCTCAGGTGCTTCTCTTCCAAGGGACTTTCCCTCTTGGCAGCGATGATCAGGTTGTGCAGCCCTTTCAAAACCTACCTCTGATCTTCCTCCTCCTCCACCACCACCACCACCACTACCAGAAGCTACCTGGCCAGGTAAGGATGGCTCACAGTCTGATTTCTCAGCACCACGAACCCTCTCCTGATGCCTCCCACACCCCCAAGGAAGGGGATGGGCAAAAGAGAGGATGTATAGGACCACCCTGCCAACCCACCCCTTTCCCTGACTGGTTTGGACCCTGGGTGTCCATTCTCCCCACCATGCCTCACCCCCTTCTCACCGACACACACACACGTTTTGATTATTGTGATTTTACACTTTTGTGGGGGTCCTGTGCCCCTAACCATCATGAATGTGGAGGGCTGACAGTAGTCCTACAGCGAGACTATGTCATTTTAGTGATTACAGAGAGGTTACAGATACGTTACTCTAGGTTAGGAATCCATTCCTACAGTGCTCAACACCAGCCAATATTTTGATTCAATTGCTAGCCCATTTCCGTGCTATACTCTTATAGCGCGATTATTCCACTTTCAACATCCTATGGAATCCTGGGGTTTGCAGTTTCGGGAGGGGCCAGCTGGCCCCTCCCGAAACTGCAAACCCCAGGATTCCATAGGATGTTGAAAGTGGAATAATCGCGCTATAAGAATGCAGTGCGGAAATGTCTCAGAGCCATTGAATGAGTTGTTGAAGGATATGTTGACACTTAAATAAATCCAACTGATTGAATGGGTCTCCTCTAGCTGGGACTCGCAAATAGATGTAGAAAGTAGAATAACATAAATACCCCATCACCCCAGTTCTGAGGGATGGGCCTTTGCTTTGATCCAACATAGTTTTTTAAAAAATCACTTTTTATTTCCCCCCCGCCCAATGTTTTGAAAAAGAAGTTGTTCTGTCTGCTTCCATATTAGTTCACTTTGAAAGAAATTACATGGAAATATATACACATTGTTCTCCTCATAAAACCATTCCCTCATGAAAAATCTGGAGATCTGGAATGCTGATGGCAATACTGCCAAATGAGGGAGTAGCTTCCTATGGAATAGATTTATCTAGGAGCTATGATGCTGTTCCTAATAGCCAGTGAGTGGTTATGGAAAAGCTTCATAGCATGTCCCAGCAAGCCACTGTCGTTTTTCCTCTGTCATCTTTTACACAGCAAAATGCACAGACACAGAATTGGTGACATGTGGTTTAACAACAGTATATATGAAAGAGATTGGGGAGTCTTAGTAGATCGCAAGCTGAACATAAGTCATCAGTGTGATGCAGCAGCTAAAAAAGCCAATGCAATGCTAGGCTGTGTCAGTAGGAACATCATGTCAAGATTGGGAAGCAGTAGTACCACTCTCCTCTGCTTTGATCAGATCTCACCTGGAGAATATGTCCAGTTCTGGGCACCACAATTCAAGAAGGATACTGGACCTACCTATTCAGACAAATTTATTGTTATGTTAGTGCTACTCTTTAGGTAGTATTATTGTTGTGTATAGTATTGTTAGTGTAAGGTTACTGTTATTGTAAGTTTTATGTATACTAAGTGGATCTGTGTCAGATATCATGTGGAAATCTTGTGCTTTTTTTTGTATGCTATATCCTTTCTTTTTCTTTTTGTTTTGTCTAATATTTTTTTTTTTTAAAAAAGAAGGATATTGGGCAAGATGGAACATGTCCAGAGGAGGGTGACCATAATGGTAAAAGGCCTGGAAACCATGTCCTATGAGAAGCAGCTTAGGGAGCTCGTGTATTCAGCACCGAGGACAAAGGATTGAGAGGTGACATGATAGATATGAAAAGATGTCATATGGAGGATGGAGCAAGCTTATTTTCTGTTGCTCCAGAGACTAGTATGTGGAGCAATGGCTTCAAACTTCAAGAGGAGAGATTCCACCTAAACATCAGGAAGAACTTTTTGGTAGTAAGAGCAACTATGGAATACACTGCCTGATGGTGTAGTGGAGTCTCCGTCTTTGAAGCTTTTTAAGCAGAGGCTGGAGGGCCAGGAGTGCTTTGATCGTGTCTTACTGCATGGCAGGGGGTAGGATTAGATGGCCCTTATGCTTTCTTCCAGCTCTATGATCCATGATTTTATGACTGTCCAACATCCAGACCTCCACCTAAACAGACTGCTGGAACTTTAGTCTTTGCCAGCCTCAGACATGATCTAAGGTATGGTCTCCTTTCTCTCATAATGTCTACACGACCCTGCAAAAATTGCAGCTGCTCATATAAGGTACCAACAGAATTCCAGCCACAGATTCCCGCTTGTATGTTTATATTGCAGACATTATGAACAGCAAACAAGTGGTGAAAAGGCATATGTGGACTCACCTTTTATGACGAGAAATCCGCCGTTTCTCCCAAGAGAGCACGTTTCCTTCCACATCTATCTTGCTAATCTTTTTCAGACTGCCGAGGAGCTGCAGGTGGTTGCTAGGAAACAAGAGATGCTAATGAAGTCCAAGAGAAAATGAACAGGTCTTTTGCTATTTGCAACATGAGTTTGAGGGGTCGTTTTTATTCATGAACCTTCCAACTTGATCTAACTAAATCCCAGGTCTGTTTCCATACCCATTAATTCTATTATGGAGAATTGGAACATCAACTCCTTTTCATCCCGTCAAACCAAGAGCACAAAAAAACACAAAACAAAGATGCAAACAGAAAAAACATTTCTGGGTGTCACAGCTGCTTACTTCTTACAGCTGCATTGCCAAGTCTCCAAGGTTGTACTGGAAAGCCTAGCATATCAGACTGTCAGGAGAAGAGGGATGTAAATGCAGTCATTCCTCCACGTTCGCTAGGGTTAGGGGCACAGGACCTCTGTGAAAGTGAAAAAAACCTGTGCATCATTCTGGGCCCTCCCAAACCATATTTAACACGCAAAAAAATTATGATCACCCTATTCGACCCACTGTGGATTCCTCTGAGGTATCAGGGCTACTTCCCAAGGCAGAAGTGGGTGGCTGGTGGAGCTTACTGCCACCCTCTCTGCTGCCTCACACCATTTTTAAGAGGGACTTACAAGCCTCCTTCATAGTTTCTCAGGCCATTTCCATACTGGGCTTCTGAAACTGTGCAGAGCGACCTGTCACTGAGGTCTTCTACACCGTAGAGTGGACTGGCGTGGACTACTTTTTGTAGTTCCACACCAGAATCCACTCAGGAGCGGCCGGAACTAGCCGGGTTGCATGTTTTTTAAAAACCTCTTTTTCGAGGTTTTTAAAAAGCACGGAGCGCGCAGCCCCATGCCGCTCCGTCGCCCAGCTCCAAAGTGGATTTGCAGGCGAGCGCAAGTGCGTGCCTGCAGATCTGCCCGGGGGCGGGCTTCCGGCTGGCGAGCTTCTCCGGTTGGTGGAGAGCCTCCGCCAACCGGAAGCCGCCATCTGGGACGCCGGAGGACTGTGGAGCAGCGAGCTCGCTCTGCTCCGCATGGCGATGGACTTACCCGGCTGCGGGTAAGCTCCGTTTTAGCGTGTTTTTGCCCGTTTCCCCCCCACATGTGAAAAGGGCCTCAGTCTCAGGAGGCTTGCAGTCCCTATGCAAAATGGCACAGGGAGGCAGCAGAGGTGACAGCAAGTAATCCGTGAATAATCCAATCCGCAAAAGTGAAACCCGCAGATGTGGAGGGCTGGCTGTACATTATATCAACCTTAAAAGCATTGCACTGGCTGGCCACTTGTTTCCAGTATGAATTCAAACTGCTAGTGAATGGGCTTGGAACTTCAGTGCCTTTCCCTATATATACCTATCCAACAATTGTGCATCTTCCAGGAGCCCACCAGTGAGGTCAATACACTTTGAGACAACATGAGAGAGAGTTTTGTTACTCTAAGAGATGGGGGACATTGGGGTTCATGCACAATGCCCGCTCCTCCTTAGAATTTGGGGAAATTATAGCTCAAAAAGAGGCCTGTGAGAGGAGAGTAACAGCAGGATCTTTTCACCGGTGGTGGAGCTTGGGGTGTGTGGAGGGGGAGAGGAGAGGGGGCACAGTGTGAGGGGTGTGGCTGCTGTGCGTGGGAGCATGGCTGCAGTGTGTGGGGATGTGGCCAGGATGCACAGGGGCGTGGCCAGGACACACAGGGGTTTTGCTACGGGCCAGGACGTCCCAAAAACATTGCCGCCCGGGTCGAACCTCATCCCTGCCCTCCCGTCCCTACGCGGCTGCTTTTCACCTGTCTATACAATACTAACTGGGGAAAGGACTCCAGTTAAAGGTTAAACAGAGTATTTTATTTGGAATTAACAAATACACAAGAAATTAGACACTCTTAATACAAACGGATTGATACCCAGACGTTGAACCGTTACGTTGTTAATCTGGATGAACAAATCAATCCATTTAGATTTCTCTGGGACTGCAAAGTCGAAGGCTTTCATGGCCGAAATCCATAGGTTGTTGTGAGTTTTCCGGGCTTTGAGGCCATGTTCTATTAGTATTTTCTCCTGACGTTTTGCCTGCGTCTGTGGTTGGCATCTTCAGAGGATCTGGTGGCATGGAAGTGAGACAGAGTATAGATACTTGTGTAGTCCCCGGGTGGGAGGGAGCAATTTGTGTGTGTTACAGTTGGCCTGTGTGATGGCCTATTGTTAAATGGGATATCCCCCAGGGTGTATTGCTAGTCAGGGGATATGCATAACACTGCATTAAGTACATTAGCAACCCATTGTATTGTTCCCTGTAGAGGGACTTCCAGAGTCTGGGTGGTGTTCACGGACATATTTTTGAGTCTTGATTTTAGCATTCTTCAGTACTGGTAGCCAAATCTTGTTTACTTTCCAAGTTTCTTCTTTCCTATTGAAATTGTCCATGCGTTTATGGATTTCAATGGCTTCTCTATGTAGTCTGACATAGTAGTTGCCAGAATGGTCCAGAATTTCTGTGCTTTCAAAAAGCATTCTGTGTCCAGGTTGGTTTATAACATGTTCTGCTACTGCTGATTTTTCTGGGTGGATCAGTCTGCAGTGTCTTTCATATTCTTTGATTTGTGTTTGGATGCTGCATTTTGTAGTCCCTATGTAGACCTGCCCACAGCTGCAAGGTATGCGATGACTCCAGCAGAAGTCAGAGGGTCCCTCTTGTCCTCTGCTTGAACGTAGCATTTGTTGAATTTTCTTGGTCGGTCCGTAGATTGTTTGGAGGTCATGTTTCTTCATCCATTTCCCTATGCAGTCAGTGACCCCTCTGATACATGGTAAAAACACATTCCCTTTGGTTGGCTGCTTATCTTCACTGCTGTGGTTTTTTCTGGGTCTTGAGGCTCTTCTGATGTCTGAACCGGAGTAACCATTGGCCTGTAGAGCCCAGTTTAGATGATTCAGTTCGTCTTTCAGGAGGTGGGGTTCACAGATTCTTTTTGCATGGTCTACCAGAGTTTTTATTGTGCTCCTTTTCTGTCCTGGGTGATGGTTGGAGTTTTTGTGTAGATATCTGTCAGTGTGTAGAGGTTTTCTGTAAAACCTCTGGGACTTTTAGAAAAAAAGATATCAGGATCCTTCTTTCCAGTTTATCAGGAAATTTACAATTTGTTCGGGGAAAAAAATCTTTTATACATCAGTCATGAATCAATCAAAGAGAATTCTCACCCCTCTGTGGCATCTCTGTTGTGGTACCTTGGATGCAACCAGAAGTTATAGGATTGCTTTTGTGGGAGATGGTGGAGGATGACATCACGTGTTTAAACTGAGGCCAATCCCACAGTAGACTGTTACAGCACTATGATTCCACTTGCAACATCCTACGGAATCCTGGGCTTTGCAGTTTAGGAAGGGGCCAGCTGCCCCCTCCCAAAACTGCAAATCCCAGGATTCCATAAGATGTTGAAAGTGGAATCACAGCACTATAACAGTCTAGTGCGGAAATGGCCTGAGTCAGTATGTAGATTAAACAGCTTGGGATCAGGATATCTGAAAGACGACATCGTCCCACATGAACCTGTCCAAAATCAAAGATCATCAACAGAGGCCTTGTTCCTGATCCTACTATCCTCTGAGTCTGGACTGGAGCATACGGGGCTTTCTCCGTAGTAGCCCCCTGACTGCGGATCTCCTTCCCAAGGAAGGCCGAGCTGGTACCATCCCTTCTGAATTCCTGGTGGACAGCAAAGGCTCTGGTAATTTCTGTGGCCTTTTACTCTTAAAGTGAGGAGAACCTGCTCCTTTTGCTAGATTTCAGAATTCTTTTTAAAGAAGAATTTGGGCCGTTTTTACCTTGGGTTTTTATTTACATATTGGATGTTTTAAAAGTGATTTTATGGATTGCACATCATCTCAGGGGCCGTGGTGGGTCAGGAGTCAATAAATAAATGCCTTAAATACATACATAAACCTGGCCTCTCATCTTTCATTGGCACAGTATCCTCTTGCCTGTAATTCTTTTCTTTTTCTCATCTTGTTCTTGTTAGATCAGCTTTGATCTTAATGTGCCTCTTGTACAACGGTGCTTTCTCATTCAAGTGGAGGAAGACAAGGAGGAGGGGAGACCTTCTTTTTTTCCTCCTCTCTTAACTGATTGCAACCTTCGTGAACCAAACACAAATCTCCCCTTACGGATTTTTTCCTAGCCTTTGTACTTTGGGTGGACAATGGTCACAGCCCACACGGACATTCTCCTTTGTGATCCCTTGTAAAACAGATCTGTCTGTAACACTTTGCTTTGTGAACTCACCAGAAGACTCACTCGGGCACCTATGTTTTAGGTGTCTGAACAAAGACCCTTTTGTCTTCTTAGTCCGGGATGATTTTTTTTTTAAAAAAAAATCCATTCTGATATATCCATGCAGGTGTGTTTTCAATGTTATTGTTGCAAGCTCTTGCCTTTTACTACCACTACTATCATCCTCATCCTCATTGTCACCATCTTTATTTGTGTCCTATTTTTGCTCAACGTTGGGCCTCCGTACAAATGGTTCTGTAATACTTTTGTACTGATTACTGCTCTGCAGCTGACAGTGGCTCCCAGGTCAGTAGAGAAGTAAATCCACTCCGGGTTTTCATCTGCACTTTCCAGTGCGCTAAGCCCATGTTGGGGGATAGCCTCTTTAAAGTTCAGACCAAAACCCAAAGTGGATTTGCCACCTCCTTGACGTTTGAGCTGCCATTGCTTTTGCTGCTTCCTTGTGTGTTATGAACCATCCTGCAATTGTTTGAACTGAAAAGGATCATAGAATCATAGAATCATAGAGTTGGAAGAGACTACAGGGGCCATCTAGTCCAACCCGCTGCTATGCAGGAACACACATCAAAGCATTCCTGGCAGATGGCCATCCAGCCTCTATTTAAAAACCTCCACAGAAGGAGACTCCACCACACTCCAATGAGGCAGCATATTCCACTGTCAGACAGCTCTGACCCTCAGGACCTTCTTCCTGAGGTTCAGGTGGAATCTCCTTTATTGCAGCCTGAACCCGTTGCTCCTTGTCCTAGTCTCTGGAACAGCGGGAAACAAGCCTGCTCCCTCCTCGACATGACATCCCTTCAAATATTTAAGCATGGCTATCATGTCCCCTCTTAACCTTCTCTTCTGCAGACTAAATATCCCCAGGTCCCTAAGAGGCTCCTCAGACTCTTCACCATTTTGGCCGCCCTCCTCTGGACATGCTCCAGCTTGTTGATATCCTTCTTGAATTGAGGTGTCCAGTACCGGACATAGTATTCCAAATGAGGCCTAACCGATGTAGAATAGAGGAGAACGGGGATGTTCTAATTAATCCATGAAGTGAATAAATAAATGAAAAATAAGCAAATTAATTGATAGATAGATAGTGTTGTCTGACCTAGTCCCCCTCGATTGAAAGGAGAACCCAATCAACTCTTGTACTGAATAGGAATATTACTCAATGGACAGCAATGGAAAGCACAACAGAATGTGAAATGAAATGTGCAATGGAAAATGCAGTGGGATGCATGGTGGAACATGCACCATGGAATGTGCCATGGAATGCACAACAGAATGGGAGTCCATGGAATACCACTGCCAAATCTACAGAGACAGATGGATGTACAACAGACAAGAATCTCCATACACAACAACGTCACATGCCTAACCCTGCTTCTGGAAAATTGAAATGAATAAGAACATTGTGCGTTGGACAAGAATGTCCAGTTGGTTCTTTAAGGGAACATACGCATGGGTGAGACTCCAGCCTGATTCCAGTCAGTTGTCTCCTCTCTGCAAAGATGCTGGGACCGAACGCCGTCAGTGTATCAAAATGGCTGCTTGAGACGGATCCTGCAGCCAGCCATATGACGTCAGCTGCTGTGTGATAAATGGAATCGGATGCTCCCGTGATCAGAAGAAGCAGACAGGAACACATCTCTGCCATTACCTTCAAAGCGCTGTCCCTCTTATTCATTTTGCAGCTTTAATGGGCTCAAGACCTCCCAAAGAACAGACTTATAAACATCACAGCTTGAGATACTGCAGGCCTGTGACTGCTGTTTGAACTCTGGGTTTTCAACCCATCTATCGAATACTCCCGGAGATAAGACAAGGCAGTGCTTGAATTCCTTTGGCCCTTTTATCAGCTCACATCTGTTTATCTTTAATTCAATCTGTTCTCTGCTCTGCAGCAGCTCCAGAGTTTAATTGCAAGGTGTCCAGTGGTGTTGGTGTGAAGAGTTAGGACTGAAAGCAGCTGCTAACCTGTTCCATGGAGAGAAAAGAGCTTTCATAACACCAAACCTGCTTTTGGCAAACAAGTGACAAATGAAAACCTGCCCCAACATCCCGTTTTTTCTAGTGTGGTGGTATCACAAGTGTAAAAAACAGTGCAAGATTCTAAACAACACAGAAGTCTTCCTCAGATAAATGCTATCAATTTCCCGGGTTTGGAAAAGCGTTTTAGACTGCAACTCCCAGGATTCCCCAGCCATCCTGGCCAGTCTTGAAAATGAACCAAACCTGCCAGAGACACATACACACATCCTTCATGTCAAAATTTCTTTTTCATTGTATCATTCCTTGTCAAAGCAAACTAAATGATGATTTTCATGCTTAACATACTCAAAGGAATGCATCTCTCAACAGAAAAAAGGTCACCTAACTTTGTTCTAAAGTGTTTCATGTGCGACAAAGAAGGCCAGCATCCAATTAGTGGCATATGAAGATCCACCTAATGCTTGTGTATGTCTTTTCTTGGTTGTCGTGGAAGTTGGTATTCTCTTCCATCTTCTACAATGACTAAACATCCCTTCAGGACTCATGGTTTTGCTGTGATCCCTCACCCTCAAATGACCATTTCATGGTTGGTGAAGGGCACGGAGAATCAGATAAGCATATGGCTGTGTCACCGTTGCCAGACACAAAATGATTACATCATCCAGCAAGAGGTCTGGAGGACACCAGTGGATCTTGGTGGACATAGTCATTGGTCTGCATCTTGCTATGGGGGATAGCTAGACAATTTTTGGATTCCTCCTCACTCTTGACCAGCAATGGAATGGCTGTGGAGTAGGTTTATCACAGCAAAATCATGGAAGTGGTGAGTAGGGAGTTGTAGTAGAGTTCCACCTGCAGAATCCTTGTGGACAAAAGTGGGCAAGGTAAGATATTGGTCAGAACATGGAATTCTGCTAGGGCTTGACCCCAGTTGTATAAGTTGTTGGACTTTTGACCTCCTTGCTTAAGGAGTGCTTGGAGACCTCCTTCTGCAAGCGTTCCACTGGATTGTGTAACATTTGCGCTGCTCCACTCTCTCTCTACCATTCTTGATGCCTTCGTTCCCTCCCAATCCTGTGGAGTTCTGCCAGTGTATAATCTTACATCACTATGGTTCTTAACAGGATCTTCTCCTGAATCTTGAAACGATTGCATGGGGCCTGTTCTTATGTGATGAGCGTGCATTTCAGTGCATCAACCTTCATAGCATGGTGCAGAGCTGGCAGGACTTGAACTGTGTGCCTTTGAACTGTGTGAGGCTGCCCCATGTGGTGAGTCAGTGAACTGCAGGCTGCAGCATCAACCCAGACCGCTTGGTAGTCTCCTTTCTTAGCCTGAGCCCATCCACTCCAGTTGATTATTGGATTTTGTAGATGTCATAGACCATGGCCAGAACCCTATTGGTGACATAATCTGACATTATGCACATGTATATCTTGTTTTTGACAGTGTATGAGGCATTATTCACATAAACTGCAAATCCCAGGATTCCATAAAATGTTGAAAGTGGAATAATAGCACTATAACAGTGCAGTGAGGAAAGTCCCCAGGAGTGGTTGTTGTGTTCCTTCAAATCATTTCCTACTCACAATGACCATGAGGCAAGCCTATCATGGGGCTTTCTTCGCAAGATTTATTCAGAGGGGGGTGTGCCATTGCCTTCCTCTAAGGCTGAGAGAGTGTGACTTGCCCATAGTCAGCCAGAGACTTTCCATGATTGAACAGAGATTTGAACTCTGGTCTCCCAAAGGCCATTTCCGCACTAGAGTGTTATAGCGCTATGATTCCACTTTCAACATCCGATGGAATCCTGGGGTTTGCAGTTTCGGGAGGGGCCGGCTGGCCCGTCCCAAAACTGCAAACCCCAGGATTCCATAGGATGTTGAAAGTGGAATCATAGCACTATAACTGTCTAGTGTGGAAATGGCCAAAGTTGTAGCCCATACTCACACCATTACACTGTCCTGGCTCTCATTCTAGGAGTATGACACCCCATATTCTAAATTAAAGCAGTCTGGCTCTGAATATGGCCTTACTTTATCTGCTTTTTTTTCTCTCTCTCTTCTTTTCCAAAATGTCTGCCTCCCCCTTCCCAACTCCTCTTGCCTTCTCTGGAAAATGACTTAACAATAACCAGTGTGGTAGGCTGTGCGATCAGTCCTCACCTTACAAATCTCCCATTAAAAATCTCTGGGACGGGCAGAAAAAAAGGAATAAAATTGCACGGCCCGACAAAATGACGGCACAGTAAATTAAACTCGACGAGGCACAACATCTGGAAAAATGAGATTAAAGGCCCATATTTGTTTTTTAAAGAAAGACCCAGCTGAATAGGGAAAAGAAAAGAAAAAAAGGCAAAATGGGTAGGGGGAGGCATAACAAAAGAGAAGAAGAGACAGGCGAGATAATATTGTTTCTTGCATTCAGCTTCATGGCCTTTTGGAGATGCAAAATCCTTTAATTACTGAGCAAACGCTTTATGAAACTTTCAAGAGGGCTGCCAGACTTAAAACTCCTTTGGAGGAAAAGGAGCCAAAGGAAGATGCTTCGTAGGTGAATGTTGCTCTTCCCAAAGGTAAGCCTAACTTTGCAGCTGTTTCAGCCTATCTCATACTTTTCCATTTGGAAATATTTCCCTTCTGTGTTGCTTCCTTGTCATGTATTTTAGTTAACACCAGGATGCTTCCAGGAGACAGTGGAGACATAAGGATGGCTTGGAGAAGCGACTGAAATAGATTGGTGGCAGCAACCTGGAAAGCTTGGACTGGCTTCCTGTTAGTTACAGTGATGTAAGTTAGACTTAAGACATCATAATTGTTTCACATTCACACTTGCCATGACCACAAATGACCCTTCAACCCACTTTAAAAGCTGATCAGACATCCAGAGCAACGGAGGTCTGTTGTCTTTGTGAGCAGGGCAGGCACTACAGGATGATGTAGCTACTATCAGGTTGTTACTGCCCTGGCTAGTCCGAGCATAGGGGATGTTAAAAGATATCCTTTTTGATATCACAATTCGGCTTCACTTGTCTATTCCCTTCCACGTGCTTGCGAGGCCCCCGGACAAGCACGCAAACAAGCTCGGCCGTTAATCGCCATAATATTCCTGGACAATACAGGCAGGCCAGAAAATAGCTGACTCGCTGCTTTAGGAGACCTCCAGGTAAGTACTCTAATTAGGCATGCACGCAACCTACAAAAGAGCCTCTGCCCCGTGCTGGCAGCTTGATGGGTAGACTATGCAATACCCAAGTACTCTGCGTTTGCATACTGGCTACTCTATTGAGAACCTCTGCGATAACTCAATCATTCAGATTCTGACCTTTCGGAGGCTTTGTCTCCAACTCCAAATCTATTGTTTTCCCCCAAGTACGGCATAGCCTGCAGTCACGTTCTCCTTATAAAAACCCTTGATTCCAAGACCTTCCTCGAATCGCTCCCGAGTTTCATCCTGCCTTGCTGCCGTTTTGCTTGGCGAGCCTCCCCTCAGCTCCACGTGCTGAGTTACATAGCACCCCAGCCTCGCTCTCTATTTTTCTGGGCTTCAGGACAGGCGAAGTATCACCCAAACCAGCAATCTCCCTCTAAAAATCCCTCTATACCACTCCAACCTTTATTTCTTTAGGTATCTTGTATGAGTGTGTCACATACACTGGTTTGCTTGTGTTTTTAATAAGACATCATTTATCATTTCAACTTCTGTGTGCTCCTTGACTCGACCCGACCCCGTAGACATAGGGTTCAAGATCTCGCTACGTTACCCTGCCTCTCGTAACGCTAAGCAGTGCTCTGAGCTGATTTTCCCCACCTTTAGTTGAGCACATTTTGGTGTCCCTCCCGGGACCCCCAGTACACAGGGTAACAAGGTCTTACAACCCCATGCTTTGATATGGTTCAACTGGCAAATATTAATTGGTATAAATATAAATTATACACAACTATGGCTGCATGGCCGTGCTGGCTAAGAGGAAGAACTGGGCAAGCATCAGGCAGGACCTCAAGGCACAGGCAGGTCATACTTGGGAAATCTTCAGGGAACTCCAGAGACAATGGACTTGCAAGTATCCATCAACAATTCAACCTTCAGAGAGAAGGGAACTCAAAACTAACGATCTTCAACACTTTTCCCACTTTCCAAAAAAGTCTTCCTTTATTTCCTTTCCCACCCAGCAATCAAGGAGCTATCATGATTCTCGTCAGTCCTCCATCACCTAATGCTAAGATGATTAGCTCATTCCAGATCCCATCATCCACTCTCTGGACTTGTTTACTCTGCCAGACAGCCATTAACACCTTCACCCTCTAGGCAGAAATAGAGTATTTAAACCATAACTCTAGGCTAGTCAACTCACAGTACACTGATTACTGGTTGTCACTCTGCTGCTCCAAGTCGCATTTGTGTACTATCCTTGGACTTTTAGTCTAAGTCACAAGTGCTTCTTTGCTTTTCTCCAGAATGGTAAATATCACCCATTTTGACCTAAACTCTCACTATCCAATTTTTCCCTGTGTGTTTATAGGACTGCTTTGCCTTGTGTAATTGTAGGACTGCTTGGATCTTATGTGTGTGCAATTGTTAATTCCCCCAATAAAACAAATAAACTTACTTTTGACTCTCCGGCTGGTTTTTCCCTGCACTAGTACCAGTATACATACGTGTAAAAGATCTTGTAAGGAACTCCCCCCCCGACCCAAGCCTCCTTTTGAGCTAATATTCCCCACTATTTCATGGAGGCACTGGCATCACGAGTGGAACCCTGAATCACCCATGTTTTTGGGTAACATGACAAATCTCCTCCTTCCCGCAGATAATCTGAGCGGAGTATAATCAGGGATCCCTGTAGGGATCTGTCACAACTTTTCATTGCAACATTACTCACTGGCAGGAGAAGGTGGGCATTTTCTTCTGCAGCGCCCTGTTTGCTAGCAGAGCAAACTTTCATTGCTCCATGTGGCTGTCTTCAAGGTGAGTTTCAGGGGTTAGATGAAGATAACCTCCTGGCTATATTTGATGCAGGATTTCACCTGCTGATTTTTATTTTTGCCTTTGGGCAAAATACTGTAGGGCTGATATCTGGTATTGTGGGTCGTGTGCATATTTTGTAGCTAGATCTCTACAGCTACCTCTCCCAATGCTACCCCCCCACCTGAAAACCCACCTTGTAGACAACACAGCCCACACAACACGGCCATTTCCATATTGTTGTGCAGTAGAGGAATTAGTGGGGATGCTTCCAATGATTTTCCCATAGCTGGGTGTGCTATGACAGTCATCTACAGGGACCGCCTGTGGTCCTTAAGAGTTTCCTGCAGATAACAGCCTTGCAGCGTATCCTGCCACAAGAAAATAGCTGGCTACAGCCCTGCTGATTCCTTTGCTTTCCAACAACACAGAAGTGGCTGTGCTGAGGGAGGGTGCACTGCTTACAAGTTAGGAGATTGTCACGACTCTCATCAAAGTTTTGATGATCACCTAGAGTTAAGGCAATCAGCCCATTCCGGACCTCTTTGTCAGTCCCATGGGACAGCCATTACATCTTTGCCAGAACACCCCTTCAGGGTGTGAAATAGGGAATAAAAACCGTAGCTTTGGCCCCAGCGAATTGTAGTGCATTGGACATAGTAGTTTCCAGGCTGCTGTCCTGTGCTACCCTCAGACATTGTCTGAGCCCCTCTGCTTCAATCTTCTTCTTCAGGACTGGTAACTATCACCCTTTTCATGCCAATCTCTCTATCCAACCTTTTATGCCTCACTTTCTGACAGCCTTGTGTGGTTCTTAAGAGCGTCTGACTTCCTGTATGCTTGTTTATCCAAATAAAATACCTTAATTTTTAACTGGAACTCTCTTCACGGTTAGTACTGGTATACTCAGGTGCAAAGATCCTGCCATTACCCTCCTCTTGCAGGCTTCCTTTGAGCTATAATTCCCCCAAATTCTAAGGAGATGCTAGAGCAGCAGAAAACAAGCTTGCTCCATCTCCCATATGACATCCTTTCAAATATTTAAGCACGGCTGTCGTGTAACCCCGTAACCTTTTGTTCTCCACGCTAAAGATATCGAGCTCCCTAAGCTGTTCCTCAGAAGGCATGGTTCCCAGGCCATGAATCAGGCCATCAAAAAAATGACTGGGTTTCTTTTTCTTTTTTAATAAACTTTATTCTATATTACAAATAGTTTTAATTTTTTTTTTGTTCTGGACTGCAAAATAGGAATGCCTTATATTTACATACACAGGTATACAATTAAGTATAACAAAGGTACAGAAGCTTTACCAAGTAACAACAGGGTTCCATTTTAAGCAGTTAATCAGTACCGTGATCCCTTTCTGCTTTTGAAACTAGGGTCGCTGGAAAGGAAAATGAAAACAAAGAAAGAAAAGAAGAAGCAACAGACATCAACAAAGCAATGGCTGAATTTTTTTTTTTTTTTTTGCAATCTAGGATCTGTTATTTTTTATTTTTTAGCTGATTGAAATACTGTCCTTTAAAGATATACCTGGCCTTATCTGTTCAAAGTGATCCAGAGGGGAGTTGGTGATGTGTCTGGGACAATGTATGGTTAACTAGCTGAGGAATCCAGTTGTGTGTTAAATATTTAATTTGTTCCAAGGCCTTCTGATCAAAGTGGCAACGCAACATTTGAGATCAACTGATATCTTCAGGCCACTGCTTGGAAAAGTTTTCTTTTTCCCCAGAAAACAATGCCCGGAACCACCCGTCCCACATGAACAGAAGCCTTGTTATCAGGGATTCTGGGAGCAAAAAGGAACATCTCAAAAAAGAACTCTCCCCAAGCCAGGCAGTAAACATGGGCTGACGTTTGGTTTTGCTAGCCTGAAAGGAAGCCTCTATGACACTCTTCCAAGAATTACCCCTTAAAGGAAATGCAAATTTCACCAGCATTTGTTCCACTGGGTGAGGTGTATTTTTACGGTATGTGGGGACAATAAGATCTGTGCCTCATTGCTGCTCTCTAGGGCATGAAGGTGCCATAGATGAGGACATAAAGGGTGTGTGGATATGGAACACCTTATGCCTTCCTTCCTTTTCTCTTCCTTACCATTCAGTAACAATGGCTGCAGTCCCTACTGAAAAACGTTGGAGTCTTTTCTTCTCTCAGCACATGTTTAACAGAATTGACATTATATGCAACTGGAAAGATCAGATTCATAAGTTTTTAAGTTGGAGTATCAGTTGCAGACATCACAACTTGTGTGCACAAAGCAGTATGACCACAGCTCTAGAAACAATGTGGATTTCTCTTGGGTGGTATTATCTCCAGGGGCACAAATAAGGGGTATTTGGAGGCCCCAGCTGCAACCCAGTATCTTTGTAACTTTGCAAAAGCTGATGGGGCACAAATCTCAGAGGGCATCTATCTCTCCAACCGCCTAGTGCAGTAAAAGATCTTTGGCCAGCCTTAAAACAAAACAGCAGTGTCCCAGATAAAAGTGCCTTTTTACTACGAGACTTTCCTAACACCAAACACAGAGCACAGCTAACACCTCTCAAATTCTCTTACTGTTCTCCCTTTTTTTATGTGAATTGCATCTGACAAAGTAGTCTTCAGCCCCTGAAAACCCATGCCAAAATACCATTATTTGTCTTCAGGGTGTCACAGGACCCTGCATTATTTGAAACAAGGAAAACTGAACAGGACTTAGGCTGAAAATTGGAAAAGCTTGTAGCCGAAACCTGATTGTTGCACATGGAATATTTGCTCATCTACAGGTTCTAAAGCATTACTCTCAAATATTGATAATATACACTCATCCCTGTAATTGGAGTAAGACATCTTCTCTGGTTTCTTCCATTTTTTTTCCATCCAATGTTTCATGCGCAGAAAGAAAAGAAAAGAAGACGGGAATTAGAAGCCTAGGCCATTTCCACACTAGTCTTTTATTGTGCTATTATTCCACTTTCAACATCCTAAGAAATCCTGGGGTTTGTAGTTTAGGGAGGGGCATTTAGAATTCTCAGCCCCACCACAACTGCAAACCCCAGGATTGCATAGGATGTTGAAAGTGGAATAGTAACACTCTAACAGTCTAGTGTGGAAATGGTCTTTGACTGAGGACTGAAGACCTGGATGGGGTTGGAGATAAGAGCCCATACTTTCACAACACAATTCTGACCCAATTCCAAAGTTAAAGAAATCAGATCAGAAAAAAAAAAGGATACAAAAGTAAACATGAAGTAAACAGAGATTTCCTTTAAAACTCCCAGTCTGAGAAGAGAAAGAAGAACTAGATGTGGTTGAGAAAGGTGTGCGCCGGGCTTTCCCACTGCCTCCCATTTCCAGTGTTGATATGTTTTCGATATGTTTCATTCACTCTTTTGAGGTTTTCAAGTTTGAAATTAAAGCTGGAATCCTTTGGGTGCATTACGCCGGCGTAACAGTCCGCTATGCCGGCATAAGGCACTTTTTTTGGAGCTTTGCGGAGCAACAGCAAGGGAGACTGCAGAGAAGAGTTTTCTCCATCGCCAGAAGAGACTGGTCTGCTGGCAGTCCAGGAACTGGCAGGGCAGTTTCTTTTCCTGGCATTGACTGCCATCCCTCCCGTCATCACAGCGCCAGGGGCTCTTCCACCTCTGGCGTTCCACTGCCATCTCCTCCAATGTTGTTACATAAGCCAACAGGATCACAGCCAACAGTTGATCAAGTCTGTACCAGCAAAAAAAGAGGGGGGGAAAAAAAAGCCCAAACCATCAAAGTGTTTAAAACCTCTTTTACCAGAAGCATGCTGAGTCTCCGTTTCCTCCTGTACCTCCCCCCAATAGTTGTGCAAAAAAACATGTTTTTTTTCTTTCTGACACTACTGTTCCCACCCACTCAAGCCCTCTTCCTCCTCCCCAACATGTGCAAACAAACCTTCATCACAGAGGCACCCCCGCCAGCTTCGCTTTCATGTTGCTCCTCCGGATGCGAGTAAGGTACGTCCAAGATTGATTAGAAAGACCAGAAAGTCCTAGGCCATTTCCGCTCTAAACTGTTATAGTGGTATTATTCCACTTTCAAAGTCTTGTGCAATTCTAGGGTTTGTAGTTTACTGAGGCCAAAGAGCTCCCTGGCTGGGAATTCTAAAGGCTCCTCCCTAAACTGCAAACCCCAGGATTCCATAGGATGTTGAAAGGGGAATAATAGCACTATAACAGTGTAGGGCGGAAATGGCCCTAGATGTTGTTCCTGTTCTGATTTTATTTTGTTGATTCGTACACGTTCTGTTTATCCTAAAATATTTTCTGCCAGCTCGCAGTATGATCAGAGACTTTTATACCAGCTTCCCAGGGTGACCTAATTTAACCCAGTACAAAATTGGACAGAACAGGAACAGAATCTGGGACTTTTCCATCAGTGCGGATGTGTCCTTTAAAGTCGTGACATTATCTCAGTTACCTGTGGCACTTCATTCATTAAAAACCTTTGGTTTCTTCTGTGTTTAAAAAAAATGTATCCAAGACAAAGTCTTACTCTCCTGTGCGGGCATCTGTGTTTGGTGTGCACGTGTGTGGTGTGTTGGTTTGCGTGGCTCTTCCTGTCTTTACACCACTTCCAAAACTGTAAGCAACGCGGCAAAAGCAGCACAAAATGTTGACATCAGGTATTTGAATCCACAATACTGCATTCTCTAGAAAGCATAAATGGGTGAAAGGGAGCCTGAACAAATTCTGGACCCAAAGGCCTCAATCTCTATCTCTTCTCTCTCACACACACATGCACAGAGCCAAACAGAAATATCACTGAAGACTAGAGACGTAAATTCTCGACTATTTCATCCTTGCATATAAGGATCAATAGCTGTCTTCCCATTGCAGGAAAAAATGGCTATTCCTCCCCAGTATTCTCTCTCTGTTGAGCCATCCTGTAATGTTGCACATGGATTACTCTGGAGAGAAAAATCATTCCTTTTTCATGCAAAAAAACTTCAGGTTTTCTATTCAAGAAAAGAGGCAGCCAAGATCTTGCATCAGAGGCATAGCTATGGTATTCTAGCTGCACACCACCTCCTGATCCAGCCCCTGAAATTCATCTTAAAAGCCAGCCAACTGCTTGCCTGAGGGAATTCTGACATGCTGGTGAGCAGAGCTCTGCAAGACGTGACTAGTTCTCCTCTGCCAGTGAGTGAAGGTATGATGGACAGTAGCAACAAGACCACTCAGGGGACCTTACATCTGCTCTTCACACTGTTGCTTGCTGATGGGAATCATAGATCAGAGAATGATAGAGTTAGGAGAGACAACAAAGGCCAGCAAGTCCAAGCCCCTGCCATACAGGAACACACCAGCAAAGCATTCCGAACAGATGGCCATCCAGCCTCTGTTTAAAATCCTCCAAAGAAGAAGACTCCACCACATTCCCAGGCAGCAGTGTACTCCACTGTTGAACCACTCTTACCATCAGGAAGTTCTTCCTAATGTTTAGGAAAAGCCATTGCTTTTTGTCCTAGTCTCTGGAGCAACAGAAAACAGGCTTGCTCCATCCTCCATATGACACTCCTTCAAATGTTTAATTATATTGTCTCTTAACCTTAACCTATCATGTCATCCTGCAGCACCCTGCTTCCCTGTGTCACAGAATTCTATCATTTGGTGTAGCTGGCTGGCTTTTAAGGTAGATTTGGCGGGCTTTTATTATTGTGGCAGTGGTACCAAAATTGTAAATGTGAATAGGAAACAGTTAACACAGCCATTAAGTCTGATTTCATCATAACTAACAGATGCAGGCCAATGCGTTTTTCTCTGCAGAACTATTCCTGTGCAACACGGGGAGAAAATTGCACAAAACTGTCGCTGGTCTATTATTCTTTCTGACAAGGTTTCCCAATTGGTAGCAAACCTTATTTTTCAATCTGGGAAAGAATAATTATGGATATCATTTCCATCCCTATTGAAGGCACCTTATTCTGGTTCCACTAATCCCACACTGCAATGCACCAGGTGCAGTCATTTCCTCCTCATTCCAATTTCACCCAGTAGCTTCATTGCTCCACAAACAACACGACAAACACCACCACTGTGCACCTCCCAGGGATAAGGGAAAAGCAAAAAAGTATCAGAATTTGATAGAGCCCAGAAGATGTAGTAGGATGGAGTCACTCACCATGGAGAGACATCCTCAGATATGAAGGGAGGAGAAGGGCCTCACCATTTACTGGGGACCACCAGCTTAGCATACTTCAGCTACTGGTTAATCCTCTACTGTATGTCAATGTGAGTGGACTCAGACCACATGCCATGGGAAAGGAAATGGCAGTAACAGATGCATGCATGCAAAAGAAATGATTGATGAATGAAGATAAAAACTCCCATGCTGTCCAGTTTTAAAGGGGGGGGGGGTCAGCTTCCTTTTAACTGTCCAAAAAACACCGACTGTACAACAGGTGGACTCTGTGCCGTAAGATCAAATGACCACCATGGACATTTATTTGACAGTGTCTATAAACAAAAGCAATTTCCCTGATTTGTCTGGCAGGGTGTTCTGATTCAACAGCCCCTCTCCTTAAGCTTCCCTCCTGGCCTTTCCTGCTTGTCTCATCGTCTTTGAGGCCATTGGTTGACATGCTCTGACATCACAGTGAATTTGGACAGGGCAGAACCAGACAAAGGCGTCTTAAGGGAGACTTGCAAGAATTTGAATTTGAATTCAGTATTTTTTTTTTAAAGTCTTCCACACATTTACACAGGTCTCAGTGCAATGGAGAAGAAATTTCAGTGAAATCCTCATGAGCAAGGTGAGGGGTTCCCATGCTTACAGCAATTGGGAGGTGGCTAAGGTATATCTCTTATTGTAAAATTATCTGTAGAACCCCAACGGGTGACTTCGAGCGTATCACACACTCTCTTCCCCCAGAAAACCCCGTGAGAGATTTGCCTAGGATCACCGTAAGTCAGAAACAACTTGAAGGCACGCAACAACAGACTGCAGTTTCTCCAGCAACCTACACGTCCATCAAAGCCCTATGTGGTTTTCTGAGATTGGGAAGCAGAGCACCCAGAGAGGCTCTGGAATAATAGTGTGTATGCATATAATCTTTTCTACCATCTTGCAGCACCACTTTAAGCTCTATCACATAGAGGAAATTCTAAATACAGTGTAAGAATGAGGAAGAAAACTGAAAGCCTCTTTTATTTGCGAGGTAATCCAGAAGCCATATTTTGGCATAGTACTATTGGAATTACAGCTTGCTGGGGAAGGTTAGAGCTTTCCAATGGGAAGCCCACCGATGAGATTGACTCCTTCTAGTACTTGGTGCCTGCAGAACCTGAAAGGAGACTTTGTTGTTGTGTGCCTTCAAGTCATTTCTGACTTACGGTGACCCTAAGGAAACCTATCATGGGGTTTTCTTGGCAAGATTTGTTCACAGGGTGGTTGCCATTTTCCTCCTCTGAGACTGAGTGTGACTTGCCCATTACCCAGTTGGCTTCCATGGCTGATCAGGGATTTGAACCCTGGTTCTACAGAGTGGTAGTCCATTGCTCAAACCACTGTACAAACTGGCTCTTGAAAAGAGACTACCTACCTGGGAAAAGATGGACCTCAGAAAAGCACCGACCATCAATGGTTGCTGCTGTCAGTAGGGCTGCTCATAACTCACAGCTGGTGGACCCTAGGCATTCGGGATGGATCAGTTTAAGGGCAAAGCACATGCTTAGGATGCAGAAGAACCTGGGTTCAATCCTTGGCATCTCTCCTTAAAAGAATCATGGATGAAAGAGAAGATACTTCTCTGCCCAAGATTCTGAAAGGTTGTCTAGAGGGGCAACTTAGATGATTTAGATGTTTAAAAATTAACTTTTGGGGTCTACCACACACAGAATCTAACAGTCAATATGGCACAAAGTGTGGTGAACAGGGGATTCTAGGAAGATAGGGGATGCTTGAACTCTATCATTCTTTGGTAAAGCATGAAGCCATGCTGTTGTAGTTACTGTGGGTTTGTGGCGATGATAAGCTTCTGCTGGTATTAGATACCTAGATACTTCCTTATGCAACATCTCAAAAGGGATTTTCACTTTTATTTCCCCTGGTTTGCAAACATAGTCATGGTTCTGGTCATAGGATGGTTCTGGTCACAGTTTGCAAAACTTATTTTTGCAGGTTCAGACTGAGACCTGGCTTAAGACAGAGTCTTATGCTTCTGTGACACATGCTGCTGGTTATACTGACCACCTCTTAATGAGGTCAAAGAATAAAAATATGCCTACTATCAAAATGAAGTTGCATACATTTGAAACTGGAATTCAGTGTGATAGTCTCACTTTGGACAGAATGCAAATTCCAACAAGAAAACTGAATTTTGTGGTTTTTATCCCAGAAGCCCTGGGAAAAGATCTTATATTAGTGCAAAAAAATAAAAATAAAAATTCAGCCAAGCATAGATTTAAGCCAACCTGTTTATCTCAATGTATTTCTGTAAAAGTAACTTTAGCTTGGGAATTGTGTCCTTAGAGCTTTGGCTTATGTTGCCTTTTGGAACATGCACTTGGATTGTGATTTGTCCTGAAGCTTGTGAGGAGCATAGAATGGCATGGCTTGGAGTCCAATTTTCTTTCACAAATTTGGGATGTGACCCAGCTACGATATTAAGTACCCTGAAGTCCCTTTGACTTCAGTGGGAGAGCACAATTAATTCTCCATTAAAATAAAAGTGGTGTGGTTTACTCTGGTTGGATTCTGCCTAGTTCAGGTGAATTCACTCAGTAAAAAAATGAGCACACTGAATTATTCCAGTTGCAACTGCCATTTCATGGGAAGGATGCACCCCATAGGCTACTTCATCTGCCAATCACTTTAAGCAGTACACTCCCCTTTTGATTTTTTTTTTTTTTAAAGCTCTGCTGTTGTTGTTGAGAAAGTGAAATGAAGGCTAGAGAAGGGGCTCCCTTTTTTGCTTCATCTCCCACACGCTACCCAGTTAGGCACCATCTTCTCTATAATGCATGTCCTCATAGGTTTATTCCATGCTCTGTTTAAATCAAGAGAAGTCTAGTAACATGGCTTGTCAGCCCTTGAAACCCTTTTGGCGTCTCTGTGTCCCTAAAGCCACCATCAGCACAGCTGCCACGGCAAGCCGCACCACTAACAATAGCCACCACAACTGCCACGTCTCCTCTCATTTTGTTCTTCCTTCCTTCCTGCAATTAAACCCTATGAGATGTTCTTCGAGGCTTTTGCCATGTCCTACAACTCTATGGAGCAGAAGGACATTCTGGCACCATCCTACACCACAGAACCTCCACACAGACCACTGAATTTCAGTGGGGGCAGCAGTGGAGTATCAATGAGGTCCCCAAAATATTGTTTGGTAGGGCAAACTTATCTGCCAGCCAGGCTCCAACCTTGGGATGTACATCAAACCTTCGTAGGTTTTGTGTCTCTGATGTGCATCAAATCTCTGTAGGTTTTGTGCACATATATATATATATATAGATGTCTAAAAGATGGCGGAAGTGGCAATTTGGGATTTTACAAATGAAAACAGAAGAGCCAGCATTGCAATTTAGTTAGAGATTGCTTCGCCTCCTAAAATACAGCTAGGCTGCTCTTTTAAGAAGGAATAAATGCCCTTGTCTGTTCTGAAAGAATCTGAAGTGAATAGAAGTGGAAATAAGAATGTCTGTAGGTCAGGCATGGGCTAACTGTGACCCATAGGCTGTTTGCAGCTCCTCAAATGTGTTTCTGTCCCCCAGGCCCATGATTTTTTAAAAATTGCAAATTTCCTCCCCCCCAAATTGTTTTTGCCTCAGAAGCCTTCAACTGCCCACAGGGGGCATGGGGGCATTTTTGCCATGTTTTTGCCCCCTCTGTTCCATTTTAGGGCCTGGAGGAGCCTAAAAGGCCCTCTCCTGGGACTAAAATGGCTGAGGGTGCCCTTATAAACATGGCGAAACGCTCCTCCATGCTTTTTGTCAGGGAGGTTTGGTGGTGGGGGTACAGCCCTCCAAGACCTCCTGAGCCCCCGCTAGCCGTTCACAGTTGCCCACACACCTGCTGTATGTGAAGAAAGGTGCGACTGTGTACCTGTTGTTCTCTTTCAATGTATGCATTTGATAGGCACAGAGACTGAAGATGAACATGAACATTTAAAAAAGGAAAAAACAACAAAATTAGGTATACGAAGACTGAGGATGGGAGAAAGGGGAGGCTTTCTTCATTCTCCACATAGTGCCAGAAGAGCAGCTGACAGCACTGTTAGTTCACAGGGTAAAGGGGTTCCGCTGCCCTGACGTCCCACCGGGTCCTTCTACCCTCTCAGGACAAGGACAGGGGAAGAAGCAGCACTCTTGGGTGGGAAAAAAAAATAAGCGCCCGAGTTCATTCCCACTCTGTCGGGATTCTTGGAGGCAAGAGAGCAAGTTCTGCCTTGGCGCGGCTTCCAAATAACACTGAGTTTGTTTACGCTCCGGGTCTCCGGGCCCAAGGAGCGCCATTAAAGCAGCGTGACGGAGGCAAACCGAAACGGCCCCCTCCGTCGGTTAACGGATGGTACGACGGGATGCTCGGGGCAAAGGCAGAAGGGGGAACCTCATGGATGAGGGAGCTCCACCTGAACGGTCCCCGCATTTTGGGACTCCTCCATGGAGGCGTCCCTCGGGTTGCGTGGCGTCCATAGGTTCGGCGGGTGAGCCGCGGAGGGGGTCGCGAGCCGTTCGGGTGACCCTGCTCGACAGCCGATCAGAAACTTGCACTTGGTAAAGAGGATGTTCTTGACTGAGGCACGGCTTGGTTTTGTTTTTTTGTTTTGTTTTGTTTTGTTTTTTCAAATCCCTCCCAGGGAGTCCCCTGGTAGGGCAGTTCTCAGCTGTCTATGCTCATGAGGGTAATAACTTGTTCAAGTTTGTAGGCCAGTTTCTGCTTGCCAGCCTGGTCGTCTTGATCGAGGGCTCCGAGGATCTGCAGAAGAAGAGGACAGCGGGGTGGGAGAGAGAAAACAGCACGGCACGGGTCAGTCACGTCAAACAAAGAGCAGGTGACCACTCACGTTGGAAGGAGAAGATCATCGAAGACCGACTTAGGACAGATGCTTCTAAAGAGGTAGTGAAAGTGTGACCCATGGGCCATATGCAGTGACCCAAGGCCATCTGCGAGGCCTGCAGGCTTCGACAGTATCCATTTTTCCTTTCTGATTTTACCCCCAGGACAAGAGTGGGCAAAATGAAGCCTGTGGGACGCATGCATCTCCCTGCTACCACCATTTTAGTGGCTCTGGGGGTGAAAAAAAATTCATTTTTTTTATTTTAAATGTATTTCTTTAAAAAAATCAAAATTAAAATTTTAATTTTTAAATCGTAAAAGTTCTTAAAAATCTTTAAAATTCTTAAAAATCCTAGAAAATCTTAGAAAAATCTTTAAAATTCTTAAAAATCCTAGAAAATCTTGGAAAATCTTAAAAATTCTTTAAAATCTTAAATATTTAAGTTTCATATTTTATTTAAAAAAAAAATACTTTTTTTGCCCCCAAATGTCTTCAAATACCCTACAAGGGGTGTCCGCAAGAAGACTGCAGCGTAGCCAGTGCAATATGAGCATGTCGTGAGAATCAAGAGAAAATACTCAAGATGCTCTTGTAAGGTTAAAAAAAAGGAACTTATATTTATCGTGTCAGGAAACCCATCTTGGAAGAGGAAAGGAGACAGACAAAAGAGGAGTCCTACAATTTCAGTAGAAGAGCCCCCAAAGGCTGGCTCTCATTGTGGTTGTAAGCCATCCGGAGGGATGAATCTCATGGGAGCTCCCTTCCCAAACAAAAGAGGGACAAAAAATTAGGCCATTTCTGCACTAGACTGTTATAGCGCTATGATTCCACTTTCAACATCCTATGGAATCCTGGGGTTTGCAGTTTTGGGAGGGGACCAACCGGCCCAACCGGCCCCTCCCGAAACTGCAAACCCCAGGATTCCATAGGATGTTGAAAGTGGAATCATAGCGCTATAACAGTCTAGTGCAGAAATGGCTTAACTCTTGTTTGGGAGAAGCGGGAAGTGGCCTTTGCAGACAAGCAGGAAGCAAAAAGGCTTGAGTGCATAGATCAGAGAAAGAAACAGAGACATGAAACAAAAGGGCAGGCACAGTCTCCAGAATTCCCTCTCAGTAATCTAATATATAAAAGTCAGTGTTTGTGAGTTTGCCTGTGTCAGGCAGGCGAAGACCTCATATGATTGGCTGGCTGTGAAGACTCTATGGCATCCTGGGGTTGGCAGGTCAGGGAGGCACCTTCAGAATTCTCAGCTGGAGAGCTCTTGGCCCTAGCCGGTTGCTATGGAGATGAGGCCTAGCAGCAAGGAGGAGGGCAGTGTATTCCCTCAGAAACCCAACCTCTGTATGTTAACAACTCTGAATACAGATTGGACTGGGGAATAGGGGGAAAAAGTTATACATACTGGACACACAGGATCTCAAATCTGTGTATTTCAACCCCATCTAATTCCTAAGATAAGATAAGGTAATTCCTAAGGTATTTCTAACAAGTATTAGCTATGAGAAAATAAAATCCCAGGCAACGCCGAGTATATACACCAGTCTAATATGTAAAAGTTAAAAGTTTGTGAGTTTGTCTGTGTCAGGCAATGACCTGACCTCATATGATTGGCTGCCCAAGAAGATTCTAGGGAATCCTGGGGTTTGCTGTTTAGGGAGGGGCCTTTAGAATTCTCAGCCAGAGAGTTCTTGGGCCTGGCCAGTTGCTTATGGAGATGAGGCCTAGCAGCAAGGAGGAGGGGAATGTATTCCCCAGGAACCTAACCTCTGTATGTTAGTAACTCTGAATAGAGATTGGATTGGGGAATATAGGGACAAGTTACAGGTACTGGACAAGACAGTTCGGGGAATTAGAGACACAGGATCTCAAACCTTTCTAACAAGTATTACCTATAAGAAAATAAAATCCCAGGAGATGCCGGGTATATATGCTAGTCACTTATCTTGATGCCTCTCTGTTTCCAACAGTGCTGGGGTATTTTTGCCACTTTTTTTGCCCCCATTGCCAATTCAAGGCCAGAAGAGGCCTTTTTTTGAAACAGGAAGTGGAGCAGAAATTACTTCCAATCAATTCTTGCTGTTAAAATCACGACGAAAGTGCTTCCCCAAAGCTCCCAGATGGTGTTTGGGGACAAAAAAAACTCTCTGAATTTTTTTTTCTTTTTTTTATGTGAGAACTGTGGGAGTTGTAGCCCTCATGGCCTCCTTGAGGGCCTCTAGCCATTGACACTTGCCACCGTAGGAGGTGTGGGGCCACAATTTTTCAAGCCTCCTTCGGATAGACTAGATCCAGGGGAGACCTTTTTTAAAAACCGGACCTTTTAAAGAACTGGAATGCCGTGGCAAAACTGCCTCCCTCATGTCTCCTAGGGCATCAATACAGAAAGGTTTTAAGGAATGGACTAGTGGATGCTGTCCTGTTTTAATTTTAACTATTATCTTTTTACCTCCTTTTTATCTCTTTTGAGCTGTTTTAATTTTTAACAGATTAATTCTATTTTAATATGCATTATTTATATCTTTGTAAATTGTATTGTTTTCCAGTGTAAGCTGCTTTGAGGCCCAAAGCTGGGTAAAAATGGGATACAAATAAACAAGAGGAGGAGGAGGCGGAGGAAGTGGAGATGGAAGAAGAGTAATAATTATAGAATCATAAAGTTGGAAGAGACCCCAAGGGCCATCCAGTCCAACCCCCTGTTATGCAGGAACCCACATCAAGCCCTCCCAAGAGATGTCCATCCAGCCTCTGCTTAAAAACCTCCAAAGAAGGAGACTCCACCACACTCCAATGAGGCAGCAGATTCCACTGCCGGACAGCTCTGACCATCAGGAAGTTCTTCCTGAGGTTCAGGTGGAATCTCCTTTCCTGCAGCTTGAATCCATTGCTCCTTGTCCTGGTCTCTGGAGCAGCAGCAAACAAGCCCACTCCCTCCTCAGCAGAAGAAGGAGGAGGAGGAGGAGGAGGAGGAGGAGGAGGAATGAGGGAAGAAGAAAGAAGAGGAGATGGTAGACGAGGAGAAAACACAACTGGAAGAAGATGAGGAGGAGGTATGAGGGAAAAAGGAGGAGGAGATGGAGGAGGAGAAGAAAGCAGACTCGGAAGAAAAAGGAGGAGGAGGAGGAGGAGGAGGAGGAGGCACCGGCAGTCGTTCTCTGTTGGTCCTCCAGATGTTTTGGACTTCAGTTCCCAGATATCCCAGCCACTATGGCCAATAGCCCAGAGCTGAAGTCTAAAACAGTCAGAGGACCACAGTTTGTGAACTATTGCCCTAGGGGATACTGGAAGGCACATGGGATCAGGATTTCTTTAATTTTTTTGTGGGGCTGGAACAGATGTGGGTGGCCCTCCTGGGTCCCCCGAGGGCCAACGTAGCCCTCCGATCCTTGACATTTGGCCGGCCCTGTATTACTATCACAGGTGTTTAATACCACAGGGTTCCGTTGGGTGTGCACAGAACAGCTGGGGCTTTGGAGATACAGCCCTTTTAGAAAGGGGGGATCCTGCCCATCACCTGTTTGATATAGGATAAGAATGGGCGGGGGGGAGTCCAGAGGCACCTCTTCCCACCAGAAACACACACTCTTTCTCCTATACAACTGATGTGCAAAGACATACACACTCTTAGATATTCTCAAAATGCGCAGCCCATATTTCTCTGCCCAGCTAAGGGTGCGTGAGAAAAGTGCATCCCATGGGCTCCATAATGTTGGGAGTGGGAACCTTTGCATGCTTAATTAACTGGCTAGTTTGTTTGCACTTTTATTGTAGGCATCGAGAGATAGCCTAGAGAAACCTTCCCGTTTGTTTTGGTCAACGCCTCTTCCTCCAGCACGTACACATTCTTTGGTCTTAACAAGGTTCTCTTGCCATTTACTCCTTCCTTTTTGTCTTTGCCTTTTGTCCCGAAAGCATGCCCTGAGATCTCCTAACAGGGATTATTTCAAGCAAGCCTGCGAGTGCTTAATCTTCTTCCTACCTTCTTCAAGAAGTGAACCTGTGTAGACTGTGCACAAGATTTTGTGAGTAAATTCTTTTATATTTTTAACCAAATTGTTTTTTGGGTTTATTTTGAGCTAGGTTACGTGTGTCTGGGGTGGAGGGATAGAAGTGGGACCAGTCAACTTCCGTTTTTGTGCAATTACTAAGATACTCTGCTGATTGAGAGTCTCATTACCAAAAATCTCTCAATTCCCCAACACAGGAGACCCTCCAGGATTGTTCTGAGGCCCCCAGGAGGCCCCTTTGTTTACTTCCTAATTAAATAAAAGCCTCTCTTAGGCCTGGAACTGCTCACCAGGTTCAAAACGTGCCAAAACCGAGACTCCTATCACAGCCAGTGTGCTATAGTGCTTTGAAGTGTTGGATTACAACCCTGGAGACCAGCGTTCGATTCCTCACTCAGCCATGGAAACCCACTAGGTGACCTCAGTTGGTCACACACTCTCGGCCCAGAAAACCTCCTGATAGGTCACCGTAACTTGGAACAACTTGAAGTTACACAACAACAAACAACAATCACAACCCTTAGAATGCAACTAGTTGTTTTAATTAAAAAAATAACTTGAAATAATAAGAATTCTGAGGTTTGATGGCACAGGGAGGGGGAAATCCTCTGAGTTCCTACAGGTAGCCAGTGGTTTCCCCCTATCTATGGGAATTTCCCACTCCTAAGTTAAGGTAATGAATGGAGAACAGGGATGTGTGAAGAATCTGATTTCAGTCTGATATTTGACAGGATTGTTCCAACGCGTATGTGCCGGAGAGTTGGCAAAGTAGTTGCAATTTGGCAAAGTAGGCGCAATTTGCTCATCAGGATCCTCATGCTAATAGACAGCTGTGGACAGGTCCCCCTCCCCAAATTGTCCACACTGGCAAAAGTACACATAGAAACATACTCATTGTGCATAATGCATTCAAAACATTGCTAATGTGTGTGGGAAGAAATTCAAGGAATGTGTACAATTTAACACATGTCAACAGCTGAAAAAAAAATTATGCTGAGGAAGTGACAGTTTTCATCGCGTAAGCAAGCAAGCAAGCAAGCAAGCAAGCAAACAAACAAATGAAGGGGATTGGGCATGGATTGAGCATGGAGTGGGAAACGGACAACATCTACAAATGTGGACTTGGTAAGCATGCACATCTCTAGTTGAGGGGTTGGCTTTCCTGTCCAGAAAAAGAGTGCTGATAGTGATACTCTCCAGTAGGTTTACAATTAGGATTCTGCATAGTATGTTAGAAGAAAAGAAAAAGAAAAGAAAATCTCAATTCTGCATCTAGAAAAATCTAGAAATCTGTGACCTGCATGCATGTTGAAAATCAAACAAATGTGTGTAGTTTCCTTTATCCTGTCTAGCAATTTTTAATATTTTGCAAAGTAGCCCTACTGTTTCCATGCAAGAAAACAGCCAGAGCACTGGTGTCTTCCCAACCCCTGTCCAACCAAGCACCCAACTACTTTACTGGAAATGTTGTTTAATTATTGTGTATGCTTCTGATATTTCAAGAAACATCTCTTGCGTAATCTTTCAAGTATAACTGTGGAACCAAGCACTAGGCACATGTTTTCCACATGTCTCCAAAAATATCTTGAGGAGAGGCACTCTGCGGTTGGTACCCCATTCTGTGCCCCTTTTGTGTGCAGAACTACAGAGAGCATGAGAAGACTTATATTTATATTTATATGCTGGGACCTGAGGTGGCTTCCAAAAAGTTAAAAACATGAATAAAACATTTAAAACAACTAGAACCATAAAAAAATACAATTATTAAAAAAAAACCAACAAAAAATTTAAAAACAACTTGATAAATTAAAAGCCCAGCTGCTTACATATTAAAAGCCTACTTAAATAAGAATGTTTTTGCCTGCTGGTGAAAGAAGAGCAAGAAGACGGCCAGTCTAGCTTCCTGAGGAAGGGAGTTCCACAGGGTGGGAGCAGCCGCTGAGAGGGCTCTCTCCTGTGTCCTCACCAGGTGAGCCCAGGATGGTATCGAGCGAAAGCCTTCCCTTGTGGATCTTATTGTTCTGGCAGATTCAATCGTTCTGATAACTGAAGATCCACTCTTAGACATTAGAATCTTGGACATATCAGTGGCATACAGGTGCTTACATGACCAAAAAAAAGGTCACTGGAAAGCTGCCTTAACATTAGAAGCTAACAGAATGGCCTGAATCCTGTTGTTAGTTTCCAGCTACAGAAAATGCGTTGAATCAATGAGATAGATCTACATGTTGACTGACCATTCTACCACTGACTAGTGAGTCTACTCTGCGTGGTACTATCTGATACAGACCAATGTGTTGCCCTCAGTGTGTTCCTTTTCCGTCATAGCTGTTGAAGCTGGAGGTATGGTGACTACAATCCTGCTCATCTCCAGAGTTTGGGAAAGTGGTGAAGTTTGGGAAAGCAGAAATTAGGGAAACGTGATGGCGTTCTGGGGGTGTGGCTATCTGGAGTGCCAGACCAGCTTGGAAAGAGGTTGCCAGGCAGCCAGGATAGCTCCTCTGGAGACAAACCCAGCCCAGTAGTGTCTGGGAGGGGTTGGCGGCTGAGAGGAAAAGTTATACAAAGCCAAATACCAGTTGGTAAAAAGAGGGTCCTTAAATGAGATCTCTTGCCAGAAAGAGCTGTGGAGTAAAGTTCCTCAGTCAGCCAGGGAGGGTGACTGTGTGGGATGGGTTTAATTCTCAGTGGAAGCCTTGAGAGAAGCAGAAGAGTAATTAAACCATTATAGAATCTGGTCAGAAAATGTGACTGAGATTGGGGTTTCAGCCTTTGGTGAAAGGGTGGCCAAAGGGCTGTTTACGATACTTGTGCTTATATGAGGATTTAACGATAGAAGGGAACTGTCTAACATACTCTGAAGAACGGTACTAATTTTGACCAGCATATGAACCCCAATACTTTATTGTGTATGCTATCTTAATAAAAGTCACAATTTTTTTTTAATAAATACTCACTTGGTTGAGTTGTATACAGCGTTTAAAGTAACACAGAAAACACGCCACCATAGAACTATTAAGGGATTCTAAATAACCATTCAAAGGCCTCACCCTTTTACACAAAGGTGGTGTTATAAGGGGGAAGGCAGAGCTGTGTGGAAAAGACAGGCTCCCTTATCAGATTGGGGAACTGCCATCCCAATCTGGGAGAGAAAGAAATAAGGACCCATCATACTACAATTACTCAAATCCGCCAGACCAACCCTTCTAGGAGCTGTAGCCCCAAAGGCAACTTTTCCAACCTCAGCTCTTTGCAAGATCTGTTCTCCTTCACCCACCCAACCCATCCATGCTCACCTCCTCACTGTACTTGCCCACGTAGGAGTAGATCTCAGAGAGCGCACTCATTGTGTTGAATTCATTCATGTGCATACGGGACTGCTCGGCCAAATAAGCGTTCATGTCCTGGTCGCTGATAGCAGGCATCTTCCCAATGTCTGAGTAGTACCTGTTGGGGATGAAAGAGGCTGCTGAGTATTACAGCAAAATGCATGCCATGAACACACAGAAAGGATCCAGAAAGTCCTTTGACAGGTTCTGTAAAATTCAGACCAAGATCAAGAACAGATTCACTGCCCCATTGACACAGAAGCCACCAGCCACCATTAATTAGCCCCTTATTTTAAGACTAGCATTTATTTTTTTAAAATAATTTTTATTGAAAGTTTGACTCGAAAATAACCCCCCCACATACTTCCATGCTTAAATCTTCCAGTTGCTTATTTCCATTCCATTATAAACATAATTTCCATCTTACAGAGAGAAGAACAGTTACATTATTTCTTCTTTGATTTCTTAGACATTTATATCCTTACCCAATCCAATGCTCTTTCCCATTCTTTCTCAAAGTTATGGATAGATTTATTCTTCAAAGAAAATGCTCACTTTTCCATCTCTATCATATCCAGAACTTTTAACTTCCATTCTTCTATATCAATATGTTTCTTTTCTTTCCAGTGCTGCGCATATATCAACCTTGCCGCAGTTATTAGATATAATAATATCTTCTGATGACTTCTTATTTCCCTTTGTTGCCCTAGCATATTTAACAAATAAAGCTCCGGTTTCATTTCAAAATTCAGCTTACAAATTCTTTGGATTTCATCATGTACCCTCCTCCAAAATTTTTTTGCTATCTTATATGTCCCCCACATACGGAAAAAAGACCCCGTAAAAGACTAGCATTTATATTATGGTATTTGCCATAGCAAATGTTTGTTTGTTTGTTTAAAATGGAACCCTGTCTCTGCATTCACAGGTTATCTCAAGATGGAGTAGATAAGAACACAAAAATACAAATAAAATACTGTATGTTACTTTTAGGGTAAGAGGAGAAAAAACCTACTGAACCAACCAAAAACCAAATGAAGTAAAACCACCTTTAAAATGCCTCTCACGTCCTGAAGGACAGGAAGAGAAGGAAGATGAAGAATGAAAGAAATATAAGGGGAGAAAGAAAATGCAAATACCTGGGCAATTTAAAGAAATATTGTGACTTGGCACCAAAAGGAAAGCACAGAGAGGTTGAAACATACAGTTGTTCTCATCTTCTGAGAAATGGTGAAACAAGAATAAAATGTCCTGTGCAATTGAGGAGGACTCTTGGAGATGCTCCAAAGTTTTACAGCTTTCCAGGCAGAAAACCATGAAGGACTTGCCTGAAACTCTTCCCTTCTAATAACCTTCCCACTGTATCTTTCAGGGGACAACATTCAGCTGCAGGATGGTTGTTAGAAGAACGACACAAAACAAGTCCAGCAAGCTGGTGGGCTGGTGCAACTCAGCATATGAAATTAAGACCCACTCCATCTATGAACGACTTGGCCTTCACTGTTGACTAGAGTTGCCAGGAGACAATGCTGAAACCACAGTGGTCAAGGTCCTGCGTAAGACACATAGTCATCGCATTGTGGCTATGCTCCATCTGACCCCTCAAACCCACCCTTAGATCCAGGTGGCTCTATCAAGAGACACAGTTCTGCAGCGCTGGTGAACGGGGCAATGAAGAATGCTGCATTCCACCCTGCTCCACCAGCAAGCAGTGGTGTGAACAGAATCACAGAATTACAGACTTATAAAGCTGGAAAAGACTACCAGGGCCATTGAGTCCAACCCTATTCTTCCATCCAGAAATAAACAATCAAAGCACTCCTGACACATGGTCATCCAGCTTCTGTTTAAAAACGTCCAAAGAAGGAGACCCCATCACACTCCCAGGCAGCAGTGGATTCCACTGTCAAGCTGCTCTCACTGTCAGGAAGTTCTTCCTAATGTTAAGATGGGATCTCTTTTGCTGTAGTTTGAAGCCACAAGAAATGACTAGAAGTGACTACAAGAAGCAAAGACCGCTGCAGGGTTCCGTCGCAACTCCTTGACATGCCACCACCCGCTGGCAGGAGGGGGCTGGATGCATCACCCTTTAGCACTCTGCTTGCTACCACTACATAACTCCATCTATTGACCAGGGAGGTAATTCTTCACCAAATTTGTTCTCAGAAGAAGGAATGAGTAATTTTAGCAGTTCTCTTCTGGCTGCAAGACAGTTTGCAAAGGCCATTCGCAGTTTGGGACTTATTCATTGAAAAATTTGCGCATGATCTTTTTTCCCCACCAAAAACAGCATTTCATGCACAGGAAACTGCATTGTCTGTGAAGAAAATAATATTATTGTGCAGATACACAGTTTTCTAAATAGAACATGTTGTTTCCTGCATAGGAAATATTGTAGCTGGGGATTTAGGCCATTTCCACACAACACTGTTCTAGTGCTATTATTCCATTTTCAATCTCCTATGGAATCCTGGGGTTTGCAGTTTAGGGAGGGGCCTTTAGAAGTCTCAGCCAGAGAACTCTTTGGCCTCAGTAAACTACAAACCTCAGAATTCCACAGGATGTTGAAAGTGGAATAATAGTACTATAACAGTGTAGGGCGGAAGTGGCCTTAGTTTATGCACAGATGGGTGTTTTTCTTTTTTGCATGAAAACCAACAATTTCTGCACATATATCTCCACAGCTGTATTATTTTCTGTTCAAAAATGTTCTTTTCTGCACAGAGAGACAGACAAAATGCAAATTTTGCACAGAGTAAGTCCTGAACTGGGAAGATTGTCAGTCCAGGATTTTCACCATCCAGGTTTCCTAGGACTTGAGAAACACATTTTTGGACCATTTGTTTTCCTGAATATTTCTGAAGATTCTTTCCACCTCTGTTCTTGACGAACCTTGCTTGATACTCTTTCCTCCCCACAGCATGCAGACCTCTCCCTTCTTTCTGCCTCTCCCACCTTGTCTCCTGGTCTCATTCACCCTCCTTCAGCTCCCTCTTGCTTTGTCCAGTAGAGATACTCAGCACAAGCCGGGCTGGGCCAGGGTTTGGACTTTTGGGGTAGGCTCATGTTGCAATGGGGGAATGGCTCCATCAGTGTTCAGAACTTCCTGATCCTGTGCCTTCCACTTCTTACCTTGCCCTAGGTGAACAAGTTACAATGGACCCTCCACTTTCATGAGGGTTCAGAGCACAGAACCTTCGCAAAAGTGGAAAAACTGCAAATAACCGCCCAACTCCCCCTTGCATTCCTTCTTGCCTGACTTGATCAATAATCAGTCCCTGCTCTGTAACAGTACTTCAAGCTCCAGAAATTACCTCTGTTTTCCTGAGACTATATTGGGAGCCAGAGATTGCTGTCCAGGGCCCTCGTAGGGCTCCGGCAGAGTCTTGATATAGAAAGACCTCAACTCAGAGGTAGAGCATCTGCTTTATTCACGAAAGCGCCTGGTTCAATTTTTGTCATCTCTGGATCAGGATGGACAGACATCTGCCTGATATCCTGGACAGCCACTCTTAGTCATTACAGAGCAGGGGTGAGCAATTTCCAAGGCCATTTCTGCCCTACACTGTTATAGTGCTATTATTCCATTTTCAACATCCTGTGGAATTCTGGGATTTGTATTTTACTGAGGCCCAAGAACTCCCCTGGCTGAGAATTCTAAATGCTCCTCCCTAACTGCAAGCCCCAGGATTCCCTAGGATGTTGAAAGTGGAATAATAGCCTTATAACAGTGTCGTGCGGAAACGGCCCAAGAGTCCCCGGGGCAACTTTCCACTTCTGGGAACAGATACAGACTGTATTCCCCATATCCCTTCACCAAAAAACAAACAAAAACAAAAAAACAAAAAGCCCTGCTGTGGATGGAAGTAGGGCTGCCAGAGTGTAAACTGGACAACTCCTATACCTTTAATATATAGAAGTGGGAATGGTTAGATGACAAATAACACCTCCTGAAATTCCCTTTTTTTCCACAGCTGTTAAAGGTACAGGAGACATCTCCAATTTTCCATTTGGCAACCCCAGATGGAAGCCAACATCCAGTTTTGTCAAATCCCCCCTTTTTTTTGGGTTTCTGGCGGGCCAAAGCAAAATGCAAGGAAATTGCTTAGAGAGGCTTCCAAGGGAAGTGCTATTATTTTTTTCATCCCCCAAAACTTTTGAGGGAGGGACATGGCAGGGTTCTGGGGACCGTGCAAATGGGTGGTGGCCACAGGTGGACACGTGGGCCATGTGTTTTCCATCCATGTGACAGAGTCTATTATAGCATAATGCAGTACACCAAACTACATGGTCCACTGGTCTGACCCAGTAGAAGGCAGATTCCTGCATCCCTGCCTAGTGCAAAGTTTTGCCTGCACGAGGCACTGTATCTTTAAGAAAATCGCTATTTTGGCCACCCTCTTTCCCTTCCTCCTTCCCACCCCCCCCTCCAAATATGGCAGGCCTTAGAGGACAAGATTTGGGGAAGGCAATCAGTCACTGTCACCGGCAGCTGTGCTCTGCTGTCGACTGGTTAATTAGGCGCCGTCATTTACATTTTTAATTTCTTCAATTTGACATTTCGCGTGCACGCGCGCACGCACGCGCACGCGCATATCCCCCCCCGTGCTATCACCCGTGCCATCCGCGATTTTATAATTAGGAAGACAGAAAGGAAAAGGCAGCCAAAATAGCTGACAGGTGCCCTGTTGACGTCGCTGCAGCCACCTGCTGAGTTCAGCAACCAAATCTCCCGGGGCAGAATAAAAAGCGGGTCGCTGGTGGCACCACACAGAGTGAAGATGCAGGCAAGTCAAGAACTGGCTCTGTAATCCTGGCTGCCACTGAAAAGGGGCGGGAGGCAGACGCTCTGTGGGGTGCCCTCTTCCACTCATTTAAAATATCAAGTTGCCTTTTACTATGGCCATTTCCACACTAGACTGTTATAGTGCTATTATTCCACTTTCCACATCCTATGGAATCCTGGGGTTTGCAGTTTAGGGAGGGGCCTCAGGGAATAATAGCACTATAACAGTCTAGTGCCGAAATGGCCTGTGTCAGGCCCAGAGGCGAGAAAAGTAACTACTTTGTACTGCAGTTCCCAGAAATCCACTGGCCATGGCGGCTTCGGGATTCTGGAAACTGTACAGCAAAAAGTAACATTTCCCATTTTTTTTTTTCATACTGCTATTCCATCTAGCCCAAGACAGCTGTCAAACTATGGCCCTTTCCTCACCGCCTCCTGAACCCGCCACAGGGATGGGAGAAGGAGAGGACCCCAACGATGGTTCTGCATGACGATGTCATCGCCATCCTGTCCTCCCATCCCCAGGCAGCACAGTCACCAATTATTGACGGGTTTTCCCTGTCAATGACCTGCGATTGTGTTGCCATTCCGGATTTACCTGGTCTGCAGAAGGCTCGAAAGTGCAATGGCTGCACTTCCTGCCCCAGTACAGCTTGGGAAAGTACCCGGCTGCACCGTGGAACGAAGAGGCAAGGCCACCGCACTTCCTTCTGCGCTCTCCTCCAGGCAGCACTGATGCCGAGATCCCCACCAAACACTGCTGCAAAAAGGCAGGGTGTGAAAAGGGCCTGTATGATCCTCCCTAAACTGAAAAAAGGCATCTGATTGTCTCACCATGAGCTTTTCTCACATCTGCATTTCATAAACTGGCTTGCCTTCTTTGGTGATTTGTTATCAGGAGGGTAAACACGGGTTTCATTTGCAAGCCTGTTTGCTCTGACACGAAGCTTTGAAGGAATCACAGTAGTGGACGGAAAATGTGTCAATTTTAATTTCTAATTATAGTTCAGTGTCTCATGCAATTTGGCCCTGGGACTGCAGTTTGGATGTTCCTACGCTAGAAGACGATGACCAGAATCTGCTGGAGATAAACATGTACATGAATTACATGCACCTGTGTTCCTTTTTTCAAACATGGAAGAAGGGAATACGCAGTACCTCCTTGTGCAACATCCACCCTATCCAGGTAGCTTCCAAACACCCCAAGTGTGTTGCAATGGATGTGTACTGGATGGCAGCTGGATAGCACCCTGCCAGCATCCAAATAAAGTTCTGCAGCTAAAAGAAGATGGCTGATATTGCCTTCTTGCATTTCCAGTGACTTCAGGGAGATGTGGAAGGGTGATGTCATGTCTGTTTTCTCAGCTGCAGAATTGTACCTAGGTTCTGCCCAGGTACATCCTGCCTTCCCTCCCTTTGTTTTCCATTTTCCTTCCCCTTCCACTGAAGGCCAGGAGATATATGGATTTGCACTGCACAACTTTATGCTCCACCTGATATCTAGCACATCTCCAGAAAGCACATCTCTAGGGGTTGCCCTGTATACTTAGGGGGAAAAAAGGAGTACACACCCTTGTTAAGTCACTACGATCTATTACTGAATAAGAATAACTGTAATTTTGGACTATACTTTAAGGTAGTATGACCAGGTTGTACAGACATGGGGTGGAGGCAAGCTTCAACAGACATCCTGCCATGAAAGAACGAATGGAAGAGCAAGGGAGGTCAAACATGATTCTCTTTAGAAATATAATTCTTCACTATTGTTGTTTTCGAATGAAGCCAAGAATACTTTAAGCAATTGTGTTCCTGCTGTGAGCAAGTCTTCAAAAAACAAACAAACAAAAAAACCTGCACAATTTTGGGAGACTATGCAAAGTTAGGACTTATTCTGTACAAAATCTCCATGTGATATTTTTGTGCAGAAAACACTCACTGCAAAGAAAACAGTCCCCCCCCCCACACACAAAACAGTATTTCTATGCAGAAAATGCTGGGGACTTATTCTGTGAAAAATTTGCATTTTTTTTGCACAGCAGCATTTATTTTGTGGAAAATAATATTTCTGTGAAGAAATATTTTTCTACACAGAAAATGAAGTTTTCTGGAAAAAAAAAAGGTTGACTTTTGTCCAGAACTGTAAAGATACTCATCAATCCTTGGTTCTTCTTGTCAAAGACCCTATCCACACCTTACCTTCTTCTGGCACTGGGGTGCGGGGATCACGTGAGCCGCCTCTGGTGAGAGGCTCTCGCGTCCCTGCTGCTTCAGCTCCGCACAAGCTGCCCGCTCGCACGAGAGCCTCGCCTCTTCCTTCCGCAGTGCAGCCTGGGAGTTTCTCAGGCTGCGCTGGGGCAGGAAGCATGGCCGGCGCAGCTCCGGAGGCTCCACACGCCAGGTAAGTGTGTGTGGGGCCCAGGAGCAATGCACAATCGTGCACCATTTTTGGCTTCCAGCCAAAAATGAAAAGGTGCCCCCGATTGGTGCCTTCCGGCCCCTGGAGCATCACGCGATTGTGAGTGCGTCGTGCAGATCACTCCTCACAATCGCTCAACGCTCCAGGCACCCTTTCGCATGGCATTTGCCGTGCGGAAAGGCCCAAAGTGCCTGACACTCAAGATACAAATATTTGACATTTTTGGGAGTACTTTCAAAGATTGAATATTCTGAATATTTTCAAACATCCTTTCCATTCTTACTTTAAAGCAACACCTTCTCATTGGTAGGACTGCAGGTGAATAACTAAATGGGAGCATGTCCCAATTAAAAACAAAGTTCTGTTATCTTTGCCTTACCCATGCTAAAGAATAGTACCATGAATTGTGGACTCAGACCAGAAACTCTCCTGACTCTCTTATATGGGCAGGCACTACTGTTGATGCCATGAATTCTAAAATAGACATTTTGGGTCCAGTAGAGAATCAAAAGGCCTCATCAGGATTTAGCTCTGTGGGGAAAAGAAGTGCAATGGCATCTCACAGTGACAAAAGGTAAGGAACACACAGCTGAGATAATGGTTACCAAATCCATGCAACATTGGATATTGCTCCAAGTTTCCTCTTAGTTTGCTAAAGTTTTTCAACCAGACTGCTCATCCTTCTGATAAATGGGTGAGGGAAAATTTACTGCATCCGAAGAACTTAGCCCAAGAGCAGCTGGTGTGGTATTCCAGTTGGTGAAGAGACTGATTTGTGGCTCCCTAAAGGAGCTGGTGGAAAGACATTTGTTGCTCTCTATAAATATTCCATGCTTGCCATCCTGCTGAGCTGGATAGGAGAGTGAACGCTGGCATTACACCCAATAAAAAATGAATAAGGGAAGAAAAGGAATGTGCATTGCCATACCTTAGTCTGGATTTCTAGGGCTCAGCACTGAATTCTTGTGACTCCATGAGGTCCTCTGGTTAACCAGAATCTAGGCCTTGTGGTCATTTTTCACTATAGTTCCTTCATGGGAGGGGTGCAGAAGACTGATAGCCATCAGAATATAGTTTCCTTGTTGGATTTTTCACAGATCTCACAGTGAGGTTGGTTAAACAGCCAGGGCCACTGAGGGCAGAACTGGGCCCTGGGGCCTTTTTGTTCCATGCAATGGACGAACGTTCCCTTGTTCCCTCAGCATCCCTCAAGTCTTTGTGGGCAGAAGGCAATGCAGAGCCACTTAAACCCACAACCAGCACCCACTTCCCTGATTTCACTCTTTGGCCCACTCCCAGAGACTTCCCATCTTCCACATCACATGACCCTAGGTGCCAAGCTGTGCCAGTCAGGAGATGTATACAGCTGCTCCCAAAGGCAGAAAAACTGATGAAGAATGGAGAAAACTGTTCATTTAGATGTTGGAGGTAGAGATGCTCCTCTTCTTCCTCCTCTGGACAACCGAGGCCCCAGTGAGCTGATCACCTCTGGGTCTCTTCTTCTAGCCACCACCATCACCTGAGGTCTTGCATTTTACAGCTTAGGTCCAGGCTATCTGAAAGACTAGATCTCCCTATATGAGCCTACCCAAGTTTTAAGATCTTTGGAGGAGTGCTTTTTCTTGGTTCCACCATAATCCCAGATACATTTGGTGAGAACTCAAGAGGAAGCTTTCTCAGTATCTGCTCCCAAGCTATGGTATTCTCTTCCAAGAGGGGCTTGGTTGGCCACTCTCTGTCCTCTTTTTACCGGGAGGCAAACATTAAACAGGCCTTCACCTTTTAAATGAGATAGTACAATGGGTATGCTGGTTTTTAACGTGTAAGAGGACTTAAGGCATTGCCAACAGGTCTGTATTATTTATCTGTTTTGCTTGCTTGCTTGCTTGCTTGTTGGTTTGTTTCATTTGTATGCCACCTTTCTCCCAAAGTGGGACCCAAAATGGCTTCCATAAAAAGTGGAATAAACATCAGGACAATGATTTCAAAAAAAAAAAAGTCCCACATGAGTGGCTTGATGTTTAATGCTCTTTTCATTGTTATATTACAGCTATATTTTTAGCGATATTTTTAACATGTTGTTTTAACATTTTAATGCGTAAGCCACTTTGAGTCCCATATAGGAGAAAAGAAAGATATTAAATAAAATGAATGAATGAATGAATGCATGCATGCCTGTGGCTTCTTTTGATGCAACCCTCTTGTTCCCGTCTTCCCACTTGTTGGTGCTACACCATCTATTTGATTCCTTTCCCTCACTTGGGCCTCAGACCCATGTTCTCTGTAAGCAAGGGCTAAAAATCTTTAGTACTTTGTCGGACTGAATTTTGTATATCATGATTCTTTTTTTCTTTTTTTTTTGAAATTCACTGATGTTACAGTGGATATCAAAAGCAATCAACAAATAATGAGATAAGAAGGAACGACAAATACCTATGCAATGTGGTTGGGTCCCAGACCTCCTTCTGGATCACTGGGACCTAGTAATTTATACGGGTCGAGTATTCCTCATCTGAAAATCCAAAATCTGAAACTTTTGAAAAGTGGAACCCAGGCTTCTTCCTGTAGGGAACATGAAGGAATTATGGAGGTTTGCTTGGAACCCAAGAGAGCCTCCATAATCACCTCATGTTTCCAGTAGAATGAAAGCAAGAGGAGAAGAACTGATGGAGAGATCATATACCGGATCAAAAGAATGGCATATAATCCCATGATGTATATGCAAACACTCCAAAATCCAAAGAAATCTGAAATCTGAAACACCTCTTGTCCCGAGCATTTCAGAAAAGAGATATTCATCCTGTACCAGATTTGCCCAGCTCTCATCATCCCTGAAAAACAGTTGCTAAATTTAAGTTCCATTCTGATGGCCATCGTTTTACTAGAGCTGCAAACTGTCCATTCTGAAGCAGGCACACCAGTTTGGACACAGCAGCAGTAATGGAGGACGGGCAACCTTATGCCCTCTAGATATTGTTATTGGTTTCACTGGCTGGGGCTGATGGGAACTGGAATCAATCACCTGGATGGCCACAGAGTCCTTGTCCCTGGTTTATAGCAATTTTATCATGCATTATACATACACTGCTCAACTAACAGCTCATCACACTGGATGTTTCACTCATTAATACTTCGATGTCTCTCTTCTTACATATTTTATTATTAGTCCTGACTTTCAGTAGATAAGCTCTCAGTGTGCCTAACAAATCATAAGGTTCTCTTCTACCCCTTTTATCCTCACAACAAATCTGTAAGGTTGTTGTGAGACTTCCTGCAGTAACTGGGCTGGCCTGTCCCTTCCGGATAGATTCCAGACACACCTGTGAATGGGCACATCTGCCATGTTCAATTTTTCTCTCAGTTTCTCATTTTGCACATGCTAAATTTGTTCCACCTCTTCAGAATGATTTTGTGACCTTTCACAAGTCAGCACAAAAATGGGTATGCATTGTTCCTAATGCGCACATTGTTAGCTCAGTATTTGCATTTTTGCAAGCAGTTTCCCTCAATACAATTCTCGTTTTCCATTCCCTTCCACTAATATATTTATTTTTCATCCCCTAATATGGATGTTTTTGCATGTACTTTGTCTTAATATAAGCATTTTTGGAATGGGTTTGGAAGCCTGCATTGCAAAATTTTAGAAAATGGGGCTGAAGTAGGAAAATTGTGTTGCCACTCGTATATTGATTTGGGAAGTGAGAACTAGGTAAGTTCTTACCAAACCCTGATCTAAACAAAATTCATTTCTGAAATGACAAAGATCCTTACTAGAGCAGAGCCAGTAGGACCTGAGTGCAACTGTATCCTCCATCTTGTGTCCCCTCGCTCCTGATATACAGAGGCACATTGCCTGTGATACTAGATGTGACATATAGCCGTCCTGTCTTGGAACCCCTGATGGCCCTAGCCTCCATGAATTTGTCCCATCCTTTAATAAAGCCTCCAAGTTGGCAGCCATAAGGATATCTTGCAACAGCTCAGTTGCTGCCAGTCTGTTTCTGGGCACGATTCAACACGCTGGCGATGACTTCTAAAGCCCTATATGGGTTGGGTCCAGGCTAGTGGAAGCATTGTCTCTCTCTTTATGAGCCCCTTAGAGCTCTGACATCTTCCAGAGAAGCCCTTCTCTCTGCCCCATCACCTTCTTGAACTCATTTGGTGGGAACAAGCAAGAGGACCTTCTTGGGGCTGCTCCCAGTCTTAGGAACTCCCTCCCTAGGCTCCATCCTTGCTCTCCTTCTGTCAACAAGTTAGAAAATATTCCTGTGCCATCGGACTTCTAGAAACAGCATGGGATAGGCTTTTAATGCTGTGTTGTGCATTTTTAGGGTTTGTGTAGTCTTTTAATGAATTTTAATGTTCTTAACTTTCCAAGTTGCTTAACTGTATTTTAAATAGCTTTTATATTTATATTGAAATTTTTGTATAGTCTTTTAAAAATCTGTACTGTTTTAAAACAAACTGTAAGTAGCCTTGAGTCCCATTATTGGAACAAAGGTGGGATGTAACTGAATTAAATCCTCCTCGTCCTCCTCTTCTTCCAGCAGCAAATGAACCACATGCTGTACTGTGAAGAAGTACTTTCTTCTACCCGACCTGAATCTCCGCTTATTCAGCTTCACTGGGTGACCTGGTGTTCTAGTATTCTGACTGAGGAAGAAAAGCTTTGCCTTACCTACATCAGACATCATTTTATACTATTGCATCTCCAATTACAGATCATTGGTTCATCTAACCCAGTACTGTCTGCTCTGACTGGTAGAAGCTCTCTATGGTTTAAAGCAGGATTCATCCCCAAATCTACCTAGAGAACCCCCATTTTCTATGATGGTTGGCAATTCAGTTAGTAAACAGACCTTCATAGTGTCTGAAGTCAGATGAGATCAGATGTGTTCAGGGTAGTATAGTGGTTCTAAGTCTAGTCAGAACCTCTGGAAGCTAGTGGGATATACCTGCTACTGTCTAGCACAGGATCAGCTACTCTGTCCAGCCTTAAGGTGCAAAAACTTCCCAATCCAATGTGCAGTCTCAGAGGCACATTCGGAGCAATGGAGACGTGGAGAGTCGCTGCGACATACTGCATGGAGGTTTCATTTGCTATCACTCCTCCTTCAGCTTCTCTTCTCTCTCCATCACCTCTCTCCTGTCACACCCCAGGTGCTCTTTGTGTGGCGGGGTGACAGCCAGACAGAAGCGGCACTTGTGAAGCACTCCAGATATCAAGCCAGAATGCTATCCGGTGTGGAATGACAGTTTAATTTGCAGAAAAACTGCCTCGTAGCGCCCGTTCATGTTGGAAGCTCAGAGATACCTCTATTACTCCAGACCTGTCATCCCTCTGTTGAAAGGATGGACTGGGGACAATAGGTGGATCTGACAGATCCAGCATTTGCTTTTGCCTAATTGACTCTTCCTATTTCTCTCGGCTTCACAATGACTCTTGATGGTCTGGGAAAGCGACAGTCAGATCCCTGCAGCCAATAATGCTAGTGTAGATGCCTTTCTCCTTTATGTGCAGGCAGTACTTCAGCATTCTCCAGGAGATAAGAAATAATCCTATAGAATTCTGTTTTCTAAAGCCAAATAGCACATGTCTGCATTCTTTCTCTCAAAGCCCTTTCCACTCATCTTCCAGCTGCTCTGAGTTCTCCAACATGTGAGAGATCTGGATTCAAATCTCATTCAGCTTGTTGAACCACTGGGTGCCCTCACACAAGTCATTGCCGGCTTTTAAAATTTTAAAATAGTATTACCAATCTACTGCAGATAGCTGCTTGTTGTTGTTGTCAAGTTGGCTTTAATATATGGCAATCCTATGAGAGAAAGCGCTGATAGCAAACAGTAACATTATATTATCAATGGTGCATTGCTATTGCTACACATGCAATTGCAACTTAAGTATAGGGCCCAGTTTGAACATGACACACCTGAACCAGAACACGTCGCTTGGCTTCACCATTAACAAGGTCAACAGCTGCCATTCATGAAATATTTGCATGTCCTTGCAGTGCCTGCTTAGGACATTGATCTTTTATGTGCAAGTGCCTCACACTCATAGGAACACAGAAAGCCCTTTTCTTCTACGTCACACCACTGTACTATCTTGTTTAGCATCTTCTTGGACTGCTAGTAGCTCTCCAGGGTTTCAGACAGGAGACTTTCTAAGCCCTCTCTGAAGTTGCTGGGAATTTAATACTTGTTGCCAATATCCTACGTTGGTTACTCAGGTCATTTCCTCACTACACTGTTATAGTGCTATTATTCCACTTCCAACATCCTATGGAATTCTGGGGTTTGCATCTTAGGGAGGGGCCTTTAGAATTCTCAGACAGAGAGCTCTTTGGCTTCAGTAAACTACAAACCCCAGAATTCCACAGGACGCTGAAAGCTGAATAATAGTATTATAACAGTGTGGAAATGGCCTTAGTTATGAATGCGTAACTCAGTATCATCACTTGTCTCAACCCCACAAGCTCATTTTAACAGCCAGCAGCACCGCTGAGCAAAGGAGGCCTGTTTGGCTACCAAGGAGGATGATTTTTCCAGCCTTCTCCTGCCAGTGAGTGAGGCAGTGACAAGGATGTATAACAGGGATCCTGCTTCTTATTGTCACAGCCTCACTTGCTGGGAGGAAAGGGAGGAAACATCCTCCTTCTTGTGCCCTGATTGGTGACTGAACAGACTCCCTTTGCTTGATGCAACTGCTGGCTGTTAAGGTGGACTGAGGGGGACATTTATGATTTTGGCAATCAGGCTACAATTCACGTCCACACAGTGTTACTGAATGCAGAACAGTTACAGGTCTGTAGTTCTAGGTTACAAATCCATAACTGCAAGATAGAAATCCAGACAATATCCTTTGCACGAACATCATATGCTCTGCCGCTGAGACTGAGGCCATTTCTGCACTACACTGTTATAGTGCTATTATTCCACTTTCGACATCCTATGGAATCCTGGTGTTTGCACTTTAGTGAGGAGCATTTAAAATTCACAGCCAGAGAGCTCTTTGGCCTCAGGAAACTGCAAACCCCAAAATTCCATAGGATGCGAGCAGTGGAATACTAGCACTATAACACTGTAGTGTGGAAATGGCCTGAGTCCTTCCCACTGAAGCAAAAGAACTCAGTTTAAATGAGACATTGGATACATGAAATACTCAAACTGGTAATTTTTACACAGTATTCCTTTTAAATCAGGTGTAAGTCATGCTAGAAACCAGAACTTGGGAAAAGTTCCTTTTTTTGGACTATCGATCCCATCCAGTGCCTATGCTGGCAGATGTAGTCTTTAAAAAGAAATATTTCTAAGCACTGGACAAATGAGGAGCTTTCCTCTCCCATTTCATTTTATCAAAGCTTTTCATCAGCCTCTAGATTTTTATTGAAGTAGGTATGAATATAACTTAAGTAATTATTGGTAGATTCTGAGAGATGTAAAAAAGTAACTTTGTTACCATGCTGTACAACCCCCCACTCCATTATATGATTGGCAATGAACATTATATAATTGGCACAAAGTATAAATCAGACACGTATGGCTAAAAAGCCAAGCTGGCAAAGAGGTTTGACTAAATGCATGCAAAAGCAGGTCACAAGGGACCTTAAGGAATGGCCAGGTCATAAGTGTATTGAGGATTGGTTGGTTTAAGATAATGCTCTCAATGGCCCAAACCTAGAAGACAATATCCACCAAAACTCCCAGAGAAAGCAACCATGGCCAGCGCCCCATAACCTCCTTCCTGCTGAACTTCAGTCTTTTGTTCCTTCACCTGCCCAGACAATAAGAAGCTATCATGATTCCCCTCAGTGCTTTGTCACCTAATGCTAAGACCATTAGCCACCTCCGGACCCCTTGTTTGGGGTCTGACAGAGAGCCTTTAACACCTTCATCTTCAGGGCAGAAAAAGGGTATTTAAACCCTGGCTCCAAGCCAGACAGTTTGTATACACTGGATGTAGGCTGTCACTCTGCCCCTCAGATTCCCATCTTGTGCTACCCTTGGACTCCTAGTCTGAAGCACATTGCTTTGTTTCTTGTCTTTGGGATAGGTAAATATTGCCTATTTCTTCCTACTCCTCATATCCCAGTCTTCCATCCTTTCCTCACATGAGCCTTGTATGGTTGTAAGACTGCTTCAATCTTGCACGTGACTGTGATTCCCCCCCCCCAATAAAATGTTATTTTAACTTCCAAATGGTGTCCCTTATTAGTACCAGTATACATAGGCGAACAAATCCTGGAAGTTACCCCTCTCTCGCGGGCCTCTCTTTTGAGCTAAAATTCCCCATGCTTCCAAGGAGGCACTGGCACTGTGGGTGGACTCCTGAGTCACCCACCTTTTGGGGTAACAACTTTTTCAAGACCTTGATTTGCCTGTTCAGCCTTTCCAGTAGCATTTGGCCAGCAATACCATTATTGTTACACTCAAAGGAAGCAGAAATCCCCATGCACGTTAAGGAAAGTATAAATGCCTTTTGATGTCATAAAGCCCCAATATCTTCTGAAAACTGGTCTTGACTGAAAACTTCCAGCAAAGCTGTTGACCAGCAGTAGGGAGGAGGTCCTGCCTTGATGTTATTTCCTCATCACAGTCCCTTAGCAGCTCATCAAAACAGAAAAGAGCAACTTCATTAATGACTGTCTTATTTCAGTCCTGAAATCATCCAGGGTGGTCCAGGTTTCAGCTACGGCATGGAGCTAATTGTCTGGCGGAGGACTTTTGTTGTTGCTGCTGGTGGTGGCTGGGAAGCTTGCTCATTAATAATCATTTAGCATATGAAAAGCCTGTAATGAGTCCATGTGCAGCTGACAGAAGATACAATTACAGGAATGAAATAATTATGCACCACCCAGGTGAGGAGGGGCTCCAAACTCTGTTGGCCATCAGAGACTCATAAGGAATACCAGATCAGAGAGGAGAGGACTCCCCCTTTTGTCGTGATATGGCAGCGCATACCTGGAAGTGCCAATAGGATATTGGGATTACCCATTAATTGGCATTTGCATGATACAAGAGAACATGGCGGAGTCTCTTGCTGCTTAGGTTATTAGCTCTCCCAATTGGGTATCCCCACCACAACCAATGTTTCTATGAAACCAGGCTGGCGTGGCTTCAGAGAGAAGAATCTTAGGTTCAAGGCAAAAGAAAGGAAATAGCTAATTGGAATAATTAAATATTCGCAGGCAGATGGCCCCAACTGAGGACAAAATGAGAGACATTTCATTTCCCCAGATCAAGAGAACTCATATTAGAGGCTCACAACAACCTTCCCTTTGCACTCATCCAGAAAGGTTCATCATGCCTTCTTTGTCACTAGATGCGGGTGCAAAAGGAATACATTAAAATTATCATTAAGATATGCTATAAAAACATATACGTTTGCCGTGTCAAGTGTGGGGTGCCTGAACTCTTAAATCTTTTCCCCTTCTCCTTGTCTCAAGCAAGTGGAAGTGTCTCCTATTCTCAAATAAAGCTTTATGCTCTAATAGTTGATTTTCCTTTTCTCTGCAGCCATCTGCTCTTTTATTCTCCATCCTTCGCCAGAGCAATCTTTGCACCCTCTTCTATAGTGCGCCATGCTCTATTCAGCACACTTCTCCCATTCCATATATTCTTATTTCTTACAAGTAACTTCCTGCTTTTTTGTTGCAAAATACAAATACAAGTTTTAAACATGTTGCCTATTTTGAGTTATTTGTACTTGTGTTTTTGATGCTTTTTCCCCCCCAAATATACACCAATGCCAAGAGAAACTGTATAGAAATACAGAGATCTATATAGTATACAAAATCCAGTTTTGGCAAAATGAGGTTTACATCCAATCTGAAGGGAGAAAGTGGTTCTTGGTGGAAAATGTCATTTAGGAATTTTGGAGTAAGTGTATCTTCTCTGGAAGACAGAAATGGGAATTTATCCTACGTTGCAACCTGTTTTACCTCCTATGTATGGTAAATTCCCCCTGTAATTCAAAAAGCAGGGCCAGATAGGGACAGCTGTTTCTGTCAATTTTTGCTTCATTCACTTCACTCTCATTTTGAACCCCAATCTGAGGTTCTTTTCATTCCATTTCATTCCATTGAAAAAAATCCCCAGGAAAACCTTTACTCATTCTTTCATTAATATGTGCATTTTTACAAGCAGCTTTCCTTACTATTGTGGATTTTTATACCCTGTTTCCATTCAGATTTTTTTGCATTTTTGCATGCACTTTTCCCTGCTGTATGAAAAAAACAATACAAAACAAAAAAACCCTGATGAAATCCCTTGCAGAACTGGGAAAAATGGGAGTCTTGCAATACAACTGCACTATAGGCCCATTTTGTTGCTTCAGGAAATGCAAATCAATACATTCATATAAAAATAAAAATCGAACTAATCCTCCACTGTCCCTTAAAGCCAGGGCCAAAGTCCTTTAGCATTCCTTTCTGGAAGAGCATTTTCTCTTGGTTTTAGGTTCTGATCTCTGAGAAGCAGCCGGGTCAAGAGACTCTGAAATGTTAAAATGAGATCCACCACTCACTATTGCTTGCATTTTATTTATTTTTATTTTTATTCTACTTTATTTATTTATTTTACAGATTGATTTTTCTGATTTCTTAAATACTTTGTATGTTTAGGTGACCACGACGGTTGATGACTTGCTAAAGCAGTAGGTTGCTGAATGCACTCTGAATTTTACTTCAGACTTTAAAAAAACTGTCCAAAGTGATGAACCTCTTATTGGAATAGGGACACCTTGGACAGTTTCTATAAAGTTTGGGCCAAAATCCAGAGCAGATTAACCATGCCAATGACATGGAGGTCTGCAGCTGTCATAGACTAGGTCCCTTTTTGCATGGCATTTGCCATGCGAGAGGGCCTCTGGAGTGTCGCGCAATTGCGAGGAGTGGTCCACATGACGTCCTTGCAATTGTGTGACACTGCCGATGCTGGCAGGCGCCGATCGTGCACTATTTCATTTTCGGCTTGTAGTCGAAAATGATGCACGATTGCTCATTGCTCCAGGGCCCCGCGCGCATTTACTGTGCATGCAGAGCCTCTGCAGCCGCGGTGCTCGCGCTTCCTGCCTCAGCGCAGCCTGAGAAAATGCCAGGCTGCGCTGCGGAAGGAAGAGGAGGAGCCCTCACACTGCCTGTTTGCCAGCAGGCAGCAGCTGCGGAGGCAAAGCAGCGGGGACGCAAAAACCTCTCGCAAGAGGCTGCTCACGCGATCCCGGTGCCCCAGCGCCACGAAAAGATAAGGTGCAGAAAGGGCCTAGGATAAGGGATGGCAACTGCATAGGGGCTGGGGCCAATTTCTCTCCCAGATCTGCTGCAGTCTACACTCTCCCATATTTTATTTAACTCAAAATGGCAGTTGGAAGTGACATCGTGCCCCTTCCTGTCACCATTTTGAGAAGGACCGCACACAAACATTGTTGGAGGTGGTGGTTGCTCTGGATGGGTCTAGGGGGCTGTTTTTGCATGCTTTGGGGGGCTTTCTGGGGGGCAACCTGCAGAAGAAAATTACCCAAAGATTTTTTTAAAAAAAAAGAAGAGGAAGAGGGTAATGGGAGGGCTTTGAAGGATTGGTTGGGAGCTTCAAGGGCTACAAAAATGGAGTTCAGGGCCACATTTCTCCCATTCCTCATCTAGGGCCACCAGGAAAGACCCCCTCTTCGTTGTGCTGGCCTTTTTCAATCTGGCTACTGACTACATCATCTACAGATGAGTGGCAGTTTTTGCTTTTCCATTTTGCCTGCCCCTTTTGGCTCTCTGCATGCCTTCCTTTTGTGCCATTTGCATTTCGTGGAAATGTTTTATTGCTTGTGACAAATACAATTAAGCTGCTGTGATGAAGTTCTAAGGAGTGTTACAGACTTGGCAGCACGGTGAGGAACCAAAGGTCAGCCACTGCCCTCTCGCATCGCTCTACCATGCTGCTGCATGTTAACGAGTCGGCCCCTCTCGGTACATCTGCTCCTCCCCAGGGCCTCCGGATTTCATCAAATGCTGCCACAACCATAGGGTTTTCAACCTCAAAGAGGCTTCAACACACTGAAGTGGACTTCAAAAGTCGAGGAAGAAGAAAAGGGCCCAGTGCAATGACTCTAGGGCTCATTTGTGCTATCCTTCAGAGGGGTGGAGATACAGAGGTCCTTCACGGAGACCAAAGGGCTGAGGTCAGCTTTGGGTCTCAGTTTCTTTGATCTAGCTTCAGAGACAGAGGAGGGGACCTCCAGTGACAACAGGCCCATGAATAAAACATGGCTGAAGACATACGTGACCTCCCTCGAACGACTTGGGTTACAAAGTTGTTGTTGTAATGTCACACAATGGTAAATGCTGGCTGCACACTAAGGATGTAAATATCTATTTCATTCTCATATGTAGGGGTTGAAATATTTCCAACGTTTTCTCCCCACTGTGGGAGTAAATGAATATTTTTGTGCAGTTTTTGCCCGAGTTCACACATCCTTACATGCATAAGGAAACTACTGTATTTTTCTTTCCAAAAATGATGGGTTTGTGCAAACCTCACAAATTTTGCACAAAACACCACATTTCTTTCTTTCTGGCCAAGGTCCTGCATTGAGAGACAATGTATATTACATAGCTACATCTCCATGGCTACTTCTCCAAATGCAACCCTCAATCCACTTTGTAAGCAGTCCTCACCGCAAGACCATTTCCGTGTTGATGGAGAGCAGGAGCAATCAGCAGGGATGAATCCAGCTATTTTTCCTGTAACCAGGCACATTGCTACAAGCATTGGCAGAGATCTCTGAAAGTCCTTGTAGAGGACATCCTAATGTGTTGAGATACAAGAAAACAGTTGGGATTATCCTTGCCTACTCCCTGACAACACAGAAATGGTCATGAACTACTAACAAGTTGAGTTGGGGAGGATTTGGGTCATCACATCAACAGAAGAGAATTCTGAGCAGCACACTGACTAAAAAAGTGAGTCGGGATGGCATAAATCTTACAACACTGCATTGGGTATTTTTCACATACACAAAAGCCTGCTTCCAGAAACACATATGGGTGTTTTCTGCAAAATGAGGCAGGGGGAACTGCATACTAAACACCAGTTTTGTACAAATAAAATGCATATTTCTGGAAAACAGCACGAAATTTTTGTTTGGGTGCATGCTGAGCAATTATTTAACCACTTAAATCCCATTTACTCGAATTGTACACAGACTTTAGCTGTTGTTACCTTGGGAATTAGAACTGGCCATGGTGGGAAGAACCCTGGCCAAGATTATAGATCAGCTACTGAGTTAGGTACACTTAATTTAAATACTTAACTAAGTATCATCTTCTGGCCCAACTTCCTTCCCAATGCTGGATTATTTGTAACTGATTCTTATTCATGATCCCTATATATTCAATAGCGTAGGGAATATACAGTGGTAGTAAAAGTCAGGAAATCCTGACTTACTGGAAAGCAGTCACTGCAAGCAATGAGGATCAATTCTCCTGTTGATCAGGTGCAGCAGACTAACGTTTCCACACCCCTCCTGCCAGTGACCTCCAGTATAACAATCAGAAGCAGGATCCCTGTTGCAATTCCTTCTTGCACTCGGGATTGCTGACGGGAGGAGGGTGGCAATGTCAGTCTGCTGTGTCCTGACTGACAGGAGAACACACCCTTGTTGCTTGCAGTCACTGCTGCACCTTGTTTTAACCTTGTTGTAAGCTGCTTTGAATCCCTTGTTGGAAGAAAGGCGGCACATATAATAAATAAATAATAAACAAACACAAATTACTTCTTTTTTGGATTGCAACCACCCCCCAAACATCCAGAATGCCCATTTTTTTCAAAACCAGAAGTGGACTTCCAGACATTCCCTAAACTGCAAATTTCCATAGGATGTTAAAAGTCGAATAATAACACTATAACAGGCTAGTGCAGAAATGGCTGAGGTTTGAGTGTTGGACTACGAATCTGGAGGCCAGAGTTTGAATCCCCACTCAGCCATAGAAATCCATTGGGTGATCTGGGCAAGTCACACTCTCTCAGCCTCAGAGGAAGGCAAAGGCAATGCCCACCCCTGTAGAAACCTTGCCAAGACAAACTTTCTGATAGGTTTGCCTTAGGGTTGCTGTAAGTATGAAACAACTTGAAGGCACACAACAACATCACTCTTAGACACACTGTAGTTCAATATTGCTTTCTCAGTGGGATGCTCTTTGTACTTAACAAATCAACCCCTCTCACATCTTGGTGTGCATTTAATAACATTTTTATCAGGCTCAACTGGCTCCTTTTTCTCATTGATTGTCAGGATCACAGCCATAGTTCCTGCCCCGGGGGCAGCCTTACACTAGTTAAATTGCAAGTCGGCGCACTTGGTGTGTTGTTATAATACAAGCTCTTGATTTCTTTCCCGCTCATAGATAGCCCGGCGTGGTCCCTTCTCTGGCCTCTGGAAAACTCATTTGTCAGTGGGAAGATGCTAGAATTGGCTAAAGACCTCTGTATTGTGGTCAATATTAAAGGCAATTCCTCTCAGCCTGACCACCGCTGGGTTCCAATTTGACTGGATATATATTTTTTTTAATTATTGGCCTGGGACTCCGTTTCTGTGAACACAGTTTCTTAGCAACCATGGACCTCTGTGGAGCTACCTTGCTTAATTATGGCCTAGTTTCCATACTACACTTAAGTTTTTCTTAAGAAATCGAGGGACACTAGCTGCTTTCAAGGGCCGGGAAATGGAGAGAAGAGTTTTTATCCCATAGTCTGCCAACTTACGCTCTGTTCTCATGCACCAAAGCAAACCATATTTGTTGCTTCTGCTGGACGTTTAAGGAATCAGATCCCTTTCCAGAAGGATTATATTAGTAACTGAAGAGCCTTTCCACACGAGGGGGCTGCACCGCTGTGGGGCCAGGATGGCAGTGGCTAGCTGGTCTTGCTTCTGCACAGCGTCGCCACTGGGCCACCACCATCTTGTCCCCAAGTGGCGAGCATTATATTTGCATGGTATTTGCAAAATGGAAAAAATCTCCGTTTCACATCTACCATTGTGCAGCACTGCCACCCTTCCTGACTGTGCAGAAGGGCAGAAGCACACTGGTGTCATCTCCCTCCCCAGTGCAGCAATGGCAAGAGCTCATCTGCGCTGTGGAAGGAAAAGGCAGGGCCAGCGCACTCCCCTCTGCAGCGACCTGTCGAGGAGCAGAAGGCAGCATTTCTGGCACACTTCCCTCCTTGCCAGGGCTGCAATGGAAGGACTTCGCAGAGCTCCATCGTGTGGAAATGGTGTAAGAATGGAGAAATCTATCCTTAATCTGCCTTTCAGTTTATTCCAGTCAACATATTTTCCTTCATACCCAAATAGGACAATGAAGCAACCACACTTGGGGTATTTTCTAGAAAGAGCTGGGGGTAAACAATGTTTAAGCTATAGATCCCACAATCTCCTAAGCCATTTCCACACCACACCGCTAGAATGCTATTATTCCACTTTCAACATCCTGCGGAAATCTGGGGTTTGTAGTTTACTGAGGCCAAAGAGCTCTCTGGCTGCGAATTCTAAAGCCCTCCCTAAACTGCAAACTTCAGGATTTCACAGGATGTTGAAAGTGGAATAATAGCATGTTGGATAAAAAATGTGGTGACATTTGCCCCGGTGAAAATACATTTGATGAGCATGTGGAACACCTGGGGAATGACTTAGCAAGTCATGACACATTCCCTCGGGGACATGTAATAAGGGCTGAGTCATGATGCTGAAATCATGGCAAGGGGTTGCATCAGCCAAGGGCCCTGAAGGAGGACCAGCAAGCAGATGTGTATAAAAGAGGAGCAGGTATGCTGGCTCCCTCTCAGACTCTGACTCTCTGCATCCGAATCTCTGCCTGTGGATCTGCGTAGCTGGTGCATATACTTCAACTGTGAAGATTAACGCCTCCAGGTATTTTGGATGACAAACTCTGTGTCCGTGAGTTAACTAACCAGTGGGTAGAGGGGTCAGAGTTGATGCTGTAGTTGTACTCTGCTGCACATGCTTTTTGCTGTTTGGAAGCTCTGCTATGTTTATGCTTGCCTCTGAGACACTGCTTGTCCAGAGAGCAGCGGTTCTGGGGAGGATTTTGTGCTGGTGCTGTAAATCATCTCCCGTCATAGCACTATAACATGTAGTGTGGGAATGGCCCTAGTTAGCATGGTCACTGGACAGAAAGGTGAGGATACTGGGGGTTGTTATTCCTCACCCCCCCCCCCCAAAACACACCTAGTGTTTCTAAGCCTTGTTTCTAACTTGGGCCATAGTGTGCCTGGTTAATCTAATGAACCTCCTCATTGGCTTTGTATGACTCAAGGATGAATGATAAAGTCAGCTGTAAGTGTAACTCAATGGATTGTAACAAGGGATTCATGCAGCATTTTGCTCATTCAGAGTATTTTCACTCGACATTTTTAAAAAGCAAACCAATCTGATTCATACATTCCCCAAGAAATGCATAAAGCAGAGCACTGTTATCCTCCAGTTTTTGCACTTCTCTGAATTTTCCAGTATAGTGCTTACCTGCAAAGAGAACTATACATACAGAAAAGCAGAGTAAACACCATATTTTAGGATAAAATGAATGCATAACTGTTTAATGATGTGCATTTTCTGAAAATAACATGCATTTCCATATATTTCTTTAAAACAAAGGACTGGCGTGGAAAAAGGATGGAAGAGATCTATAAATGAACACACAGGCCCCCTCCAACAATCCTTCAGGTAGTGTAAATATCCTCCTGCAGACCTATGCTACGCTGATCCATGTACCCCACTGATTTACTGTAAAGCCCCAAAGTTGACTTGCATGGCCATTAGGAGCTTCAGGGCAAGCAGGCAGGATCAGAAAAGTTCTTGGCTACCTTTCCATAGCTAGAGACACAATAATTACAGCAGTACGGAGACCCCTGGAGAACTGTGGCAGATCTTGGTGCTGATGTCGTCATTGTGTGTCTGACTACAGGAACATAGCCGGGAACTTCTCCAATCCTGCTTGCCAGCCACAAAGCACAGCCATGAAAGTTGGCTTTGGGGCTTTACAGTAAGCCGGGGGCTGGAGGCTGTGGAAGGCAGAAAAGAAATCCATTCCCTGCAGCACGCAAGAAAGGATATGTGCCTGTTTAAGGGAAGTGGCATAGGGAAGCAGGGGTGAGAAGAGGCGGTATGCCCTCGGCGGCACTTTTTTGGGGGTGCCACCACTCCTTGCCTGCCTCCCGCAAGTTGCCACTCTGCCTCCCATGCTGTCGCCCCACCTGTGCACACTGTCGCCCCTGCCCTGCATGCCGTCACCCCGCCCCCGAGCACCATCACCCTGCCCCCCCACAACTCTGCCCCGCCCCCTTGCTTCCACCCCCTGCCCGCCCCTACCCTATCCTGCTCGCGCCAAGCTACGCCACTGCCTGAGGGATTCTCACGAGTGTGCATGTCCCTAACAGAATTCCGAGAAAAATGGGGAAACACATCTCCGAGTACGTATCCAAGTATCTCCAAGTACCTCCAACCATCAGTGGATGGTATTTATTTATTTATTTAATTTCAGAACACGTCCAACACATTTTGGCATATGTATATATTCCAACCGCCTTCTTCAGGCGCTCCATAAAAACAGATACAAATAGAAATATCAAATTAAAAATCAAAAGGACAACACATTTTCCCTCAGATTCCATTGGTTGCTCTCCAGTATTTGCCTCTAACCAACAGCATTCCAGCAATAGAGAGGGAACTGACTTGGCTCATTCGCCCCTAGTTGTGACTTTGATGGTTTCTTATTGTTGGAGGACAAGAAAGAAATGACAAATGCAATTTAAATAATGTGTATTGTAGTGTAGCACAAGCCAATATAGCCCTCCCCACACATTTGCAGGTTTCACTTTTGCAAATTTGATTATTTGCAAGGTGCCTGCTTGCCCCCAATTCTCCCCCTCCCATTCCCTGGCCTCAGCAGTGGAGGGCAAGAGCCTGCAGAAAGGGCGATCGTCTGTTCCTTGCCTTCCCTCACCCACCGTCCACGCAGACACGTCGGAGACAGCGGGCAGGAGTGTTCAGGGAGGGCGACCGCCTGTTCCCTGCATTCCCTTGCCTGCCAATAGCACGGGCACGCTGGCAGCAGCCAGAAGAAATGTGCACATTGGGTTGTTGGGGAATGACATTTGCAGTGGTTTGCTTGTCATGGGGCACATCAAAATAGGCAGCTGGAAAGACCCTTCAGAGTTCTACCACAACTGCTTGTTTCAATTACACCCCGTATCTGAGAGAGCTGATCTGCACCAACAAGGAAACATTTTAGTCAGGTCGCTGCCGGCAGCAAAGGTAGCTTTTGAGGGGTCATGTCCAGTCACTCATGACTTTAAACGTGAAATCCCAGCAATTTTGAGATTGTAAGTCCAGCTTATGATCATGGAAATGCTGAACAAGATGCCAGACTGTGTGTGTGTTTCTGCAAAAACCAGTCGTGCTTCCCTTGTTGTCCACACAATATAATTTGTTACCTGCAGTGGATGTTACCGTAACATTTTTTTTCCACAATCTGGGTAACTGTGGCTAGAATTTGAACCTATGGCTGGGAGAGGGGTCCTCTATTTTTCATGATGGCCTGCCTTGCTATCATGCTCTCTCCCACCTCTCTCATTCTTTAAGCAGCCCCTTCAGTGCAAGAGAAACTAGTCCTGAAAACAATCTCAGCACACCCTTCTAATTAAAGAGCCTTGCGGTGTGAAAACAAAGCTGAGCTAAATGCCAATGGAGAGTGTTTTTTCCTAGTCATACGTGAAAAACAAAACAAAACTACGGGGGGCGGGGAGGAGACTGATAGAGCCCTGCTAGATGTTTTCAGCAGCGATCAGCTAGACACTGTCAGGAAGCTCACAACAAGTGGTGCATGAAGGCAATGGCCATCTCAATTTCATCGCACAGAACCACCTTCTAGCATTTAAGGATGCACACCACTCCCAAATTTGCAATCACAGAACCATAGAATCATCAAGCTGGAAGGGACCACGAAGGATATCCAGTCTAACCCCCTGATATGAAGGAATACACAACTAATGGACTCCTGAAAGATGCCTATCCAGGCTCTGTTTAAAGACCTCCAAAGGAGAAGTCTCCACCCCACTCTCTGAGGCAGTCTGTTCCACTGTTAAACAACTCTTACTGCCAAGGTATTCTTCTCAATGTTTAGGTGGTATCTCTTTTCTTCTCATTTGATGGTTCCATTATGCCCAGGGTTGGGAATATACGGCCCTCCAGATGTTGTGAGACCCTTTCTCCCATTGTCTTTGACCAAGAGCCATGTTTGCTTGAGGCTGGCAAAATATAACCCAGGAACAACTTGAGTTCCACAGTTCCCCACCCCATATTATATCGTTTCTAATAACCATGGAAGAGATTATCTTATGTTAATGCCATAGTGGGTTATCAATCCGTCCTTAAGGGACTCAAGACTCTAATGTTGGTTTTCCTCCATTAATGTGTCCTAGTGTACACAATGCTGACTTGACAAGATGATTAAGAGCCAGATGAGCTGACATTAGACCATCTGGAGCTCCATCATAGAACGATAAAGTGGGAAGGGACCTCAAGTGGCATCTGGTCCTATTCTCTGCCATGCAGGAGTCCACTCATAAAGCACATCTGAAAGGTAGCCATCTAAAACCTCAAATGAACATGAGTCTACCCTCTTTGGAGATCGACTACTTCCCTGTTGAACAGCTCTTACCATTCAGAAGTTGTTCCTCATGGTTGGTTGGCATTTCCGATCTTCTAATTTGAATCCCTTTTGAATCTTGTAATTTGCTTAGATCCTGCTTTCTAGAGTAGCAGAAAATAAGCCCAATCCATCATCTACATGACAACCTTTCAGATATCTAAAGACAGCTGTCATATCACCTCTCTGTGATAACTGAAGCCCCTGTCAGAGCTGCTGATGATGAGCAGCAGCTGCTGGTCCCTGTGGCTCTGGCTGGAGATGAGTCCTGCAGCTCAGGAGCTCCTGCTGCTGCCATGGACCAAGCAGGCTCCGATGTTCCTCTGCCTGCTCCTTTAGGGCAACAGGGATCCAGCTGTGATCCCGAGGAGGCCCTGGAGCCTGCGTCAATCAGCCCACAAACAAAGCGGAGCTGAGCAAAGGGAGGCTTCCTTGATGAAGTTCAAGAAGCAGTGACTAGCCACACCTGTGTCTTGGGCTACATAACTGCCTGCCTGGAAGCTTTCCTTTGCTTGTGGCAAACTTCTTTCAAGCCCTCCTCTTGCCTGTTCCTTTCTCCCAGCACCTGGTTCCTGCTACCTTGAATTGATCTCTGGACTCTTAACCCTTGGCTTTTGGAACTCTGACTATGGCTTTTGCTTGATGCTCTGGTAAATGAACTCCCTTGTGTAAAGTGCTTGCTTGTCTCCTCCTGGCTGGACTTTGCTGGCTCTCACACTCCCTTCTCTGGGCTGGCTCGCTGCCCAGGTCTCTGATGTTGATACTCTCAGTCTTCTCTTCTCCAGGCTAAGTGGACCCAGTCCCCTCAACTGTTCCACATAGGATTTTGTCTGCAGATCTTTTACCATCTTGGTTGATTTCCTCTGGACACATTATGTCTTGAATCCGAACCCTTCCCAGCCTAGGGGAAATTATGGAAATCATTTAGAACTATTTAGAACCATCATTTGTGTTGCACATTTGTGTTGGCCTGTGAGGTTTACAAGTGGAGCAGCATAGCTTTTCCTTTGCATTCCTTTTCTGGTTTTAGTGGCTGTTCTGCCAGCAGATCTTAGCCAGCAGAGCAGCTCTGCTTCCAGATCACTCTGTTGAAAGATCTCTGGAATTTGTCAGCAGAAAGGGGTTTCAGTGGGCTTGTTCATGATCCTAACCCCCTATGTTTGGCAAATCTCTAAGTCTGAATTGCGTTACAATACTAACAGTTGTCACCGCCACATTTTGAATTCAAACACTATATTTATGCAAACAAGTCCTTGATTTTGTTTGACTGGAACCTATGATGAAGAAAAAATGACATTAAGTGATTCCACCCACCCACCCAACCCTTTTGTATATCCAAGAGAAGGTGAGACATACCTTTCCACCCAGTTCTTGTAGCTGGGGATATCCTTGGCATAAAGGAGCTTATTCGATGGGGAATCTTTGCCCAAACGATGCTCTGAGGTCGAACAGGAGTCCATGAAGGTTTGCGCTACCACTGACAGGCAAGCGTCGGTGATGCTGTTCTTGTGAATGTCGAAGACAAACTGTGGGTTTTTGATCATGTTCACCCAAAACCTTAGCGGCAAGCTGAAGGAGGGAGAGAAAGAAGGAAAGAAGGAACTAAAATGAACCATATGCATAAGCTAGCCGAGATTTAAACTTAGTGGCCAAGAACCTACATCTTGCTCTACCTTTCTTAACTTTATGAATCTGTAGCTCCATTACAGAAGCACAATGAAGCCCTTTCAGTGAATTGCAAAGATGCACATCTGGGTACCACCAAGAGTACTCTGATGTGCCTTGGGCACATCAGATCCTATTGTGCTCTGGCACTGCCTAGCCAGTGTACAGAGGTGCATTGGGGACCACTCCAATGCTCATTGGTGCCCATCAGGCCATGGTACATCAGTCACTCCATCAGCGATCATTGCATAATGGATACCCCTATGTTGCAATATCACAGCAGCCCCTAGGTGAATATGGATATTGCAAAACTATTCGGTTCACTTTTATGTACATGTCAAGTCACATACGGCCCTAAAGGCACCAGATCCTACCTGACCTTAGAAGCTAAGCCCTGGTTAGTACTTGGATGGGAGAATGCCAAGGAATAATAGGTGCTGTAGGCTATGTTTCAGGGGAAGGGACAGGCAAAACCACCTCTAGATATTTTCTTGCTTAAGAAAACCTATGAAATCCATGGGATCAGCATAAGTCAACAGGCAGCCTGAAGGCAGATATATACATAAATAGGGATGGCAAGGGGCGGGGGAGGAATGATCCTGAGACATCTGATATGTATGGTTCTGTCACAGAGCTACAGTTCTTTCCCCACCACTCAAATCTGCAAAATTTGCAAGCGGTGTACCTGGCTGTTGGTCTATCCTGTGAAATTAGTTAGCAGAAGGAATTGGCAAACCACCTCTGAGTATTCTTTGCCTGAGAAACCCCTATGAAATTCATGGGGTCACCATAAATGGACAGGTGAGTGGAAGACACATGCACTCACAAGGCCATTTATGAGCCAGCATGATACAGCTGTTTGAGTTTTGGACTATGACCCCATGAGAACAGTGTTTGAATCCCCATTCAGACATGAAAACCCACTGGGTGACTGGACTCTCACAGCCTCAGAGGCAAACACCTCTCTGAAAAATTCTTGCCAAGAAAACCCTATGATAGGTTCGTCTTAGGGTCACCATAAGTCAGAAACAAGTTGAAGAACAAGGCCATTGATGGGGCTGTAGATCTCAAGCAGAATGCCAACCCATATTTTTTGAAAAAATAAGAGAGGAATGGGCAAAGTGGAAACCCTGGGACCATATACATACCCTTAGGCTGTCCTTGTGACACCCCAAATCCCCTAGATTGCATTTTTTGTTTTGTCCGCAAAAGGGGTCAATTTTTGCTCCTGAAATCCTTCAAGGGTAGCAATTCACTCTTTAAATAGGCTGCAGCCCTGAAGTGCTTAATATTTTTTAAAAAATCTGTTTTGAAAACCAGAAGTAATTTTCCAGACACATCTGGGTTTTCTTGGGGAGATCTTATTTTAATTTTTTTATTTTATTTTATGTTATTTTATTTTCTCTTGCAGGCCATCATCCCCCAGAGGGCCACTGGTTCTGCTGCAGGGATTTCTCAGTGGACTTTCAAAAATAACTGTATAATTTTTTCCCCCCAGATGAGCATACAAAATCCTTTTCTTAAAAAAAAAAATGATCAAAATTCAGTCTCAAGCAATAAGTGGAAAGAGCAACAAATCCTTTTAATTTCATCCTAGCCAAAACAGGCTAAAAGCCTGGAGCTTCTGAACCTGAGCAGCATATGGAAACATTTTTATTTACTTAGGCAATTTATATGCCACCTATTAGCCAAGAATGGAGAAAGCTGCTGCTGAAATATACGTAGCATAAAGTACAGCAGAATAAAATAGATTTTTAAATACTCCAGAGGCAATGAAGTATGACATAATGATCACATTCTGGAAAGCCAATAAAACCCTCTTATTCAAACCAGTTTCAGGAATATACTGGGAGGATTTATTAAATAAACAGCGCTTGGCTTTGCATGGGATTTGTTGCCAGAAGATCACCCCAGAGAAATAGTTCAAACGGAAGGCATCACAGCCAAGAAAGCTTTCTCTCTGCTCATCACTAGCTTCCAACTTCAGAAGGAGATTTCCTCAAAATAATGATAAATGCTAAGATCCTGCATTGTGTTCGTATAGTATACTTTCTAACGTCTCACAGAGGAAAAGTAGGACATGCATGGCCAAGCAACTTCAGAGTGTGGTCAGGTTGGTAAAAGTTATTGATGAGGAAGAATGCATAGGCTAGGAGAGTTTGTAGCAGTTTGCTTTTGCCTGAGTCTACAGGGAAGGGCAAAATCTAACCTTCTCCTCTTCCTCCTTCCTGAGCTAACTGAGCACAAATGACATTTGCATTTTGACCTCCAAAGTTTAAGCGCCTAAAGAGACTTCCGGTGGTGATGGCAAAGTAGCAGGCTGCTCTTCACCAAGCTGGTATAAGAACAGTCATCTGATCAGGGTTGGGAACCTGCACTTTTTAAAAAAGTTGCCAAGTAAATTGCCCCCGGGGTAGAGTGGCTTAAAGGGGCTTGTCAGGGACCTGATGCCAGCAGCCAGTGCCCAGGAAAGAGGTAGAGAAGACAACTGCTCACAGATGGCACCGATGAGGGTCACACAGCTGCCATTACCTCGCTGGGTGCCTATATGGGCTGTACCTCACCGCCACTTTTTTAAAAGAATCAACTTTTAAAAGAATCACTTAAATCAACCTCACCAGTGCTGAGTGATTTGATCCTGGATTTAATCTCTGCAGAGACTTATTGCGACAAGCAACTTTAACCACTTTGAACTCAGTTTAAGCAATGGAGATAAGCTGAGGACGAAGAGGGAAAATGGGAGAAGGAGGGAGAAATTGGGACATTTCAAAGATAGATGAAAAGTGGGACAACAGAGGATTCATCAGAACTGGCCCTGCAAAATCAGAACAGCGGAAGGGTATGGTGTAGTGTAAATCAATGCTCATGTTGTTACAAAGTGGTTGTGCCACACCAGCCTTCTGCTAAATACTGACATTGTGCAAGCCATTGTGTATCTGCCACTCTGCCGTATTAATGTCACATACTGCAATCCCAGTGAATCAAGGGTTATCCTGAAGGCATTGATGATTAGTTAATGCCAAGGGTGTACAATGGCATAGCTGGAATCCTGTTGGTTACTTCTAACTTAGTAGAACCACTGAATCATTTGTTGAATATTGAGTCAACAGATGGGTACATGCGATTGAGTAGAGCCAGTAAATCAATTGGATTTACCTATGTGTGAACTCATAATTTAACAAGTGATTTAACTCCTCTTGTTGGGACTAACCATACTGTTTAGACCCAGGTGACACAATGACATTTGTGGAACTCCACTTATGCAACCAAGAGCTGAATGCATCCATTGCACAATGGTCAAAAAAGTAGGACTGCATGTGTAAGGAAATGTACAAGTGTGTATGACACTAACATGATTCTGGCCAAAGTTTGGGCAGACTCACAAGAGAGAAAGCAATACTTCCTATCACTGGGTGCCAATCCATTTAGGGCTTTAAAGATAATCTGTCCTTTGAACTGAACCTGGAAATAGACCAGAAACCACCAAAGTTGATTAAGAACTATGAGATATATTTCCTCTATCCAGTCCCTGGTAATAACCTAGTAGCAGAGTTTTGAACTAATAAGGATTGACATTGCAACAGTTTAATCTGGAAGTTATAAAAACATAGAGAATTTGGCCCAAGGTATTTCTGCCTAGGACAGAGGGCACAAGGAGTACACCAGCCTTGACTGGAAGACAGTGCCTCAGGTCATGAGACCCACCGAGGTTTCTACTGAGAGCTTCAGAGCTTGGGAAAGATATGGGCCCTTCCCACAGCATACCATGATCCCGCGATGTCCCAGTATTATTCCAGCATTGGCATTGCCGGGATCCGAACACTCCTTTTTACACCTGTCCAGTTGCTGGCAAATGGGGAGTAGTCAGGATGTGCTCCTTCCTTCTGCAGTGCAGCTGGCCTCTTTCAATGCTGCACTGAGGAAAGAAGCACTTGAAAGCACTTCCACCCTTCCCGCACAGTCGCAGCCAACATGATTGTTGCGTGAAGGGAGGCCATTACTGTAATTTTTTCCTGTAATAGTATACTGTGCAATTGTGATGGCAGGGGATGCAATAGGAGTGGAACTGTGACGATACCATGTGACGGCATGCGACATGGACCGGTACAAACGCGTCCCCGTGCCAGGATGGTGCCCTTGTGCAGAAAGGGCCATTGTTTCAAGTACAACTCCCAGGATACCCCAGCCAGTACGGCCACTGTAGTTGAGGAAATAACTTTACCTTGTTCTCTGGAGCAGTTGCAGTTCCCCCTAGTTTTGTGGAATTTGGACAGTTCTTATCCTATCCCTACCAGAGCTTAGAAAAGCTCGACCCTGCTGACTTGATGGTTCTGGGAGTTGTAGCCTACAATCAGAACTTTTCCAAACTCTGAATTGGCTGTGTGCTCCAATGAGATGATATTAAGGATGGCTGAGGACTTTTTTGTAAACCCTGTAATGAACTGAACTTATCTTCAACTAACTGAATTGTCAAATGCAGCAAAACTATAGTAACCTTCCCTCTATCCCCAATTTTACATTTCTGGAGTATTCCAGTAGAGTTCTCCAGTCCAAAAATTTATAAAAATGCATTCAAGAGAGATCTTTTTAGAAAATATGCTTCAAAACACACATTTAAATGAGAACATAAATGCTAAGTATGTGTTAGCTGGATACAATAGGATAACCCCATGTACACAGCTTGGCAGTTAAGTGTATGATTCAAATGAGATGCTGATGATAATTATATTAGGATAATATTTAATTATACAATATAAACAATGACAATGACAACAGCAACAACAACACCTCATTGCTCCTTTGAGGCTAGCAAAGTCAAGCTTCCACTTGAGACCAAACATGTAAATCCTGATTTAATTCACCTTCCTACAGTGTGTATTTGAAAAAGATAATACATTTTTTAGAATTTTCATTGCTGCAAGTGACTTGAGGTAGTTGCCTTTTTTCTGGGCAGGAGAATTGGCATCTGTCTCCCTCTCTCTCTCTTTTTCTCTTTTGGCATATCTGCAAAACACTGAGAAGGGCGATGGAAAGAATGTCCAAAAATATATGAAAAATGGCCAAAAACACATTTCTTGAGTGTTGGAAAATGCTGACAAGGTAAATCCTAGGCTGATAAGAATCTTTGCAGCTTAGGACTTATTTTGGAAGACAGCATGGGATAATGGCTTGAACATTAAACCAACCCCTCTGTGATACCTCCATTTGTTACTGGCTATAAGAATTCTTGTATATCGAGATACTGAGTCTGGAATCCCAGTGATATCTTACACAAATGCCTATTCCCTTGTTGGACCAGTGGGACATTTTTGTCCTATGCACAACCCTCAAATTCAGGTGAAGGTTACAGAACTGTGCGAGCCGTTTGTTCTGCACTTAGATGGACATTCTCAGCCAAGCAGTATGCCCCTACTAAAATTGGTGGTAGTATAGGTTTATCTCAGTTAATAAAATAGTGGTGTTCTTGGGCATTACTTCTTTAACAGAATGTTTTTTCATACCAGGGTCAGAAATAATATGGAAAGAATAGGGATAGATATGTGCACCACAAAGAAGAAGATCGTTGAACATGTTTCAGCAAACTTTTTAAACAAAGGTAAAAGGCACATGTGAAATGACTCAATCTGATCAGGAAAGCCTTGTGCAAGAAAATGCAAATATTTTGAACCTTCTAGAGACCGCTTGAAGGGTTCTTCTAAAGTGTATCTAGGGATGACTTTTTCTTTCACCACCCTCCCCTTCTCTTCTGATTTCCATTTCCGTGACCACGCTTATAGATCTATGGCCCTTTCTGCAGGACGTTGTCATCCCGCGTTGGGGACAGGAGAAGGACAGTACCTGGATGACGCTTACTCACAATGTCATCCGTGTCCTGTTGTTCTCCTGTCTGCAGGTGGTGTGACTGCACTGCAAATCATTGACAGGTTTCACCCAACAATGACCAGCAATCACACAGCCCTCCCACTGCTCTCCTGCACTTACCTGAGCTGCGGAGGGTTGAGAAGCATCATGGCCATGCTTTCTGCCCCAGCACAGCCTGGGACAGTGGCTGGCTGCACTGCGGATGGAAGAGGCATGCCATCATGCCTCCTCCATTCCCGCAGGTAGCCAGCGTGGAGAGGAGCACTCCTTTTGTGCTCCCCTACTGGGAGAGGCTCTACTGACGGTCAGGGCTGTCCGGCAGTGGAATAGGCTGCCTTGGAGTGTAGTGGAGTCTCCCTCTTTGGAGGTTTTTAAGCAGGAGCTGGATGGCCATCTGTCCAAGGGAGTGCTTTGAGGGTGTTCCCGCATGGCAGGGGGCTGGACTGGATGGCCCTTGTGGTCTCTTCCAACTCCACATTTCTATGATTCTATAATACTGGGATCCCCATGGGAAATCACCAGGATCAGGCAGAGTCTGGAAAGGGCCTATGTTGGTTAGAAACATTAGAACTAAGTGGTGAGACAAATTTATCAGCTGTCTCCTTTTCTCTTGATTTTGCTGTTCATGCATGCTCAATAAGGCATTCCGGAGGCAGTCGTTGTTTACTTTGCCTGTTCTGGATGGGTACATACAGTAGGATGAGCCACAGTAGAATCTCACTGTTTCCCAGCTCAAGCTTTGCTGTGTTGTGTTCTGCAAATGTACTGCTGCAACCTGATCTTGAAACCATGTGTTTCTTCAGCCTTTTTATCACCACCTTTCTAATGCTGATGTTGCTAAAAGGCCTCCAGCCAGACAGAGAACAAAGAGGAAAGGGGGAGGGGTGGGTAGGTATAAAAAGGCTTCGTAAAACTTGAGCTTCACTGCCAGAGACTTTGTTAACTGAGTTATGCATGCACCCTTTAGTTGTGCATGTGTATGTACATTCAATTGCACATCTCATTGTGCAACTTCACCATTCAGCACCATCACACAATACAGGTAAGTCCACATGAAGGACCCGATGCTATGTAAAAACCTGCCTAAGGTCTTGGCACATGTCTCAAAATCTCTTGGCTGTTTATGGCAATTTCTACTTGCTTCTCCATATATTATTTCCTTTCTGAATTCACCTGAGCAAAGGGATCTCCCTCCCTCCCTCCCTCCCTCCCTCCCTCCCTCCCTCCTGCACAACAGAGGATGAGTTAAAAAAAGAACAATTGGGAAGAACGAAGCAGAGGAAACTGACTTGGAATTAACTGCACCTGATTGAGAAGAGATCGTTTTTTTCTGTATGCCCCCCCTTCCATCCACCCACCCACCTCCTTACCCCCACTTTTAAATAAACCTCCTGCTCATTTAGTCTGAGTGGCTTCAATCAGACTTAGATTAGTGCCACAGATGATGTTAATAATATGCTAATGTTTCATTAGCTCAAAGCTTCTTGCGTTGCCTGGGGTTTCTTTTTATATATAAAAAAAGAACTCTGTGACGTGCCGACAACCTGCCAGTCAGCAGGATTGTTAAAGGGGGGGGGGTGTATTGATGGACCAGCCCCAAACCTCACCTGCTTGCAATATTAAAACATGCCTGTGCATTTCACAGAGAAAGCTGAAGATCTTCCCCTTTTCAGTCTAGACTTTTGAACCGAACAGCAGAGCAGGAGGAGGAGTCTTCTATCTGCTGAACTTAGAGCCTTTCCAGTCTACTCTTACACTTGGTTTCTGTATAAGGGGAGAGGCCAAGCTCCTCTGATTAATACACTGTGGCCATTTCTGCACTACACTGTTTTAGTGCTGTTATTCCACTTTCAACCTCCTATGGAATCCTGGGGTTTGCAGTTTAGGGAGGGGGATCGAGAATTCTCAGCCAGAGAGCTCTTGGGTCTCGGTAAACTACAAACCCCAGAATTCCACAGGACGTTGAACGTGGAAAAGCATCAATATAACAATGCAGCACAGAAAAGCCATGAGTTTATCCTGCAAAACCCAGAAGAACAAGTGTGGTCATATCGTAGACTTAGAAAGACAATTGTGTCCCTCTAGATATTTTTGTGGGGTTACAACTCCATTGTCTATGCTGGCCAAGGGTGATGGGGGGATGTACACCAAAAATATCCAAAAATGTACATAACAATTCTGTAATTTTCATTTCAATCTTTTTCCTAGTGAATCCCTCCCGTTCTCCCTCCTTCTGTCTTTGATCCCTAGAGACAGCTGGTGGCTTCCATAGAAGTGGTGATAAGAACATCAATAGCATCCCCGAGTCCTTCACTTTCCTACCAAAAACCTCACATTTCTGGAAATCTGTTCTGGATTTCCTCCGGCTATAGTATACATTTCCTCAAAGGTCAGCAGGAGGGGACCACAGTCTGATGGATTTCAGATCATCAGACTATCACATCTGGAATACAATAGCAGATCTTCTGAGAGGGCATCACCGGTCTGCAAAGAACATTCCCCCTCTCAGTCGGGAATGTCTGACATCCTCTTAAATTTTAAAATAATTATCCCATATTTTCTTAAGTCACTGAACACCTTATTGGTGGTTAAGGATGCAGTTCTTCACTAATTTTTGTTTTTCAAAGCAGCAACAAGTGATTTTAGCAATTTTGTTCCTGCTGCAAAAAATTCTTCAAAAATTGTAGTATGCAATTGCAATTTCAGGACTTATTCTGTGCAAACTTGACATGACCTCGTTTTATGTCATGTAAATTTTGCTATGTAGAAATACAGAAATATTTCTGTGTAGAAATGTTATTTTCAGTGGAGAACATGTGTTCCCCTCTGGAGAAAATGTTTTTTGTGCAAAACAATCACGTACAAATTTTGAACAAAATATGTCCTAAATTTAGTTTTGTTTTCAACATAAGAAATAGCATTTCTTTGTGCATAAAACAATATTTCTATGCAAAAAATAGTGTGTTTTCTGCATGCTGGTCCTTGCACAGGAAATGCTGTTTTATGTGTGCAAAACAGCCACATGCAAATTTTGCTCAAAATAACATCATGAACTGCAAAGATTCTTCTCAGACTGGCATTTTTCTCATCTGGGATTTTCAACACTTGAGAAACATGTTTTTCAACCTTTTTTTAAATATATCTATTTGAACATTCTTTCAACACATACTGGTGACTGTGCTCAGGGTTTGGAACTAACTTCCCTGGAGAGCTAGGCTGGGACCCTCCCTTATGTCCTTCCTCTGGCTGGCAAAAATCCATTTCGTCCAGGGGGTTGTCAGCAACTGACTGGCTGCTATAAAAGAAGATTTAACAGAGTGCTATCAGACTTTTTTTTTTAAAAAAAAAACTGATGTTCTTTCAGAATTTCCTTTCTATTCACCAGTGTTTTAATTTAACGATTTATTGGTGCTTTAACATTATAGTGTGTGTTTAAACATTATAACTTTTTCTACGTTCTTATCTTTTTCTCTTTTATCAGTTTTTATTTGCACCACCACGATATAAATAAAAGGGGGTATACATCAAATGAATAAATGGCTGAATCAATAATTAACTAAATAAAAATACAGTCTCTTTTAAGATATTTTCTTCAGTGTTAAGACTTCCAGGAAAAGCCTACAGCCAAAGAATTCTTGCCCCGTATCTCGGTGAAGAGAGTGAGGTTGAATAAGGATACAGGATGCAAATCTTTGCTTATTTCTATCTTGCATGCAAGAGGCAGAAAAACTTCAAAAGTTTCTTCCCTGCTGGGTGAGACTCGAAGAACTTTTACTCGATTTTAGGTGTTGTTTTTGTTTCTCATTTGCATTTCAGGAGTGACTGTGAATATTTCAGAAGGTGGTTTGTGCAAATATTGTTAGCCCGAATTTACTAATATACTTAGGGATGTGTAACCTGGACTTATACAGCTGTAACTGATTTATATTTTATAATCCCTATGTAGCCACCACCATGACACTATTGCCATGATTGTTACTGACTCTCGAAAAACCACTCGACTGGGCATCAGCCGTGCCAAGAGAAGGAGTTCCGTCTGGCTGGTGATTGGGGCATGACCTTGCCACATCCCTCCCACCAGCCAGCAATGGCTGTGCCAATCAGAAGCAGGATCCTTGTTGCACTTCATCTCAACTGCTAATGACTCGGTCTTGGAGAAGAAGAGGTACAGCTCCATCATGCCTAGCCCCAGAAGCAGACGAAAGGTCCTCCGTCCACCCCAACTGTCACTGCCCTGGCCTTGGAGGGAGAAAAGAAGAGGCAGGCACAGCTCCATCACGCCTAGGCTCACAAGCAGGGGCAGTATCCGCTAGACTTAATCCTTTTCCGCACTGGCATCCCCTTTACCTTTCATCTCATGTCTTCATTAGATTGTGTAAGCCCGAGGGCAGAGAACTGTTTTGTGGTTGTTTTACTTGTCAAGCACCCTGTCCAGTGATGATGCTATATAAATCCATCATGATGATGATGATGACAGCAGTAACAAAACCAACAACTTCTGCAACAACAATTTCCATGCTGCAGCCTTGCTTGCTGGCAGGAGGGGATGGAAGAATTATCCACCCACACCTCAGTCACCAGAAAAATTGATCTCCTTGTCCCGGTGCCGCTGATGCCCAAGAAAACAGGTCTTGGGAATTAGGCAGCGACACTACTTAGTGTACAATTTTGTACAATTTTGGCTGTTATGTACAATTTCGGCTGTTATCTTTTGTGTAAAACACCCCCAAACAAACAAAACCATCCCAATGGAATATGAGTAGAAAGTGCTGGTCTTTATCACTCATACATGACAAACATCACAGTGACTGACTTATTTCAGTGGGGTATCTTGACTTTCAAGCAACCTTTTTTTTAATCAAAATTGAGAAATCCTCTACATCTCCGAAAAGGACTGATGTATCCATCCCACATTTAAATCTAAATGTTTTGGTTTATCCACGTTTCCTATAAGTGATTCTTTTTTTGTGCTTCAGAAACACGAGTCCCCCTTGACATCCATTAATCCATTCATGCATCCACCCATTTATCCCATCACCGCTCGTACCGTGTTTTTCTACCTCTTCAGACTGACGCATGGCTGTCGGCTCACCCCACTCACCAGTTGCTTTTCCAAGTGTGCCGCACATGAGGGTCATGGATGTTGTGCTTGTCTGCCTGCTCATCCAAGAAGTCGAACATGTATTTGATGGCCAAGGGCAGTGCGCTGCCACGATGCGCCGTGCTGAAGATTGTCTCAAAGAGGTCATCGACGAACTTCTGTAAAGTGCCCTAGTAAGAGGAGAAGGAGGAGGAGGAGGAAGAATATGAAACAGTATTGTGTCAGAAGCAAGGCAGACCCATTGCCAGAAGGTCTAAAGACTGCTGAGCCAATGAACCAGTGGACTGGGTCTATAATACCATGTCAGTCTCACAAAAGAAGTTTTGACTTTGGAGCAGAGTGCGGTCCAAGCTCTTAGATCCTGTAGATCCTCCTCTTCCCCCACTCTGACAAAACAGTGATACCTTTATTGGGCCAAAACAAAAATTCACAAAACACATCATGCAAGCTTTAGAAGCTCCACTGGTTTCTTCACCAGGCAAAAGTGTTAAAAATTAGAAAAAAAAATATGATGACGTTAGAGTCATTGATCTACATTTTCTGAAGATGTTGCTTTTGTTGTTGTCGGTTAAAATGAGTAAGCCTGGCCAGTTGAATGTTGATGCTCATTTTGCTTCTGAAAGCCAAACGTCAAATTTCAGCACAAACATCTGAACTGGGAAGTTTTGAAGGGTTTTTTTTTTTTGAGAATTTTATTTCAGTACCATTAATTTTAACTCCTGTGCACTTAACACATTATTTCTTTTTTCAGGAATTAATTGCGTGTGTGTGTTGAAAACTATCTTTCCACTCTTTTTAAAAATTATTTTAAAACATCTAATTGGCAATCAAAGTGATGCACATTCAAAAAAAATAAAGAAACAGAACAAGAAGCAGAAAAGAGGGGGAAAAATGAAAAAAAGAAATATAACTAATACATAGTAGGGCTCTGATACTCCAGTCCTGACTGTAATGGAAAGAAAAATTTTAAAAAAGAAAAAAATATATATCATTCTACCATTACCAAAATATATATCATTCTACCATTACCAACTAAATAATACAATTACTAATAACCATATCCAGAGATTATTACATGGTTATTGCTCAAAAACTCCATAACTTTTTCCAATCTTTCAAAAAAGTCTTCAACTGGCTTATCTTTTGAAGCCCATGCTGATCTGGCCATTTGGGCTAACTCAGCAATCTTAGCAATCCATTTGTTCATTATCAGTCTCCCCCTCCATTTCCAGATTTCAGCAAACAACATTCTTGTCGCTGTCGTCATATACCAAAGGTGCCATTCATATTTCCTATCCAGTTCTTTATCTGTAATGCCCAACAAAAACATTTCTGGCAACATTACAAAATCTACCTTTAAAATGTTTTTTTTAGGGGGAGATTAACATATAAATCTTAGACTGGTAACTTTGCACTTTCTTACAAGTCCACCTCATAGGAAGAAAAGAGCACTCCTTATCTTGACAACCACCACCACCCCACATTGGTTTGAAATATTGGGAAACATGGGATATTTATGACAGTTTATTTGGAGTTAGATACCATCTATGTGTCATCTTCTGCAGATTTTCTGCACAGAGTAAATTTTATATCTTTGGACTATCTTTTCCCCATACATCCATATGGACACAACGCCCAAAATTCGGGGCTCACCTCATCATGTACTTCTTAACAGGCTCATCTCTGTCTCTAGTTTCAAAATCCATTGATATACTTTTTAAATTACATGGTCATCATCTTCATACAACTCCAAATGAAATTCATGTTCTGTAGCCTCTGTGGATGCATTTCTCTAATCTCGATTAAAACCGCCCTTAAGATGTGTATAAGCAAACCAGTCAAGATCTTTGCCTTCCTTAAGAATCACCTCTCTTGATTTAAACTTCCTGTTGTCTTGCTCATAATACAAAAGATCATCAAAAGATGATCACAAAGCAATCACCTCCAATGTCTTTTTCATTCCCTTTCCATTATACTTGTTTCCGCCAATGAGTTGAGCACACCTTCACAACTTGGTGCGATTTGAACCTAGGCCTCCTCATCAATATCCGATATTTCATATACATAAGTTAGAACCAAAATAGCCCTTCATACTCATGCCACTCAGATAATTAAAATCTGCCCCTAGTTAATCAATTGAAGCCTGAATTCACACACACACATATGTATCCTGCCTTTTACCAATGATTTCAAGATCAATGATGATTAATGTATCAATTATGCAATTAGGTAATCCTAATTGTCACTGTCAGTTCGGAGAAGTGGGTGTTTGACAAGCATGGGAGGATTCAAATATAAAAGTGAGAAGGGACTTTGAAGGCACATTTAGTAAGGAAAAACTGATGGAACCAGGCATGTATAGCTTACAGAATGGACAATTAAGGAGAATTCAAAAGAATGTGGGAAATGCTTCTTTTAGGAAGTATGGTAAGGAAATCCCCTTCATTCTTTGATGTTTTGATGTACTTTCTATTTTTCCTTTTTTTTCCCTATTTTGTATTGCTAGTTATGTCTTACTTTCTACTCCATATATGGAATATGAGATATTGATTATATTTGCATATATGTATAATGTATGTATAATATATGCTATCCTTCATATCTCATTTCTCACATTCATTGATTCACCCATTTAGATATCTTATGTATGTTTTAAATTTTTGTAAATTATAATTCAATAAAAATATGTATTTTTTAAAAAAGGAAACACTTCTTTTGGCACTGACGACAGGCAAAAAGCAAATTTGTTTAAACTGCTGCAAGATTTCCACAAATCAGGGAAATGGTCTTCTATATTCATTAGCACTTCTATAGCACTTTTGTAGATGTCTCTTTGGATGATGGATGATGGACAGTTTAGAAATATTCAAAACGGAGAAGGGAAACAGCAATTCCAAGTGTACAAGGGCTTCACTGACAATATACGGTTGCAATCCGTACAGCAAACCACTAAGGCAGACAAGCGTCCATATCCCATTGAATTACAGAGGCCAAGAGAGGGTCTAAATCCTATTGCTTCTTCTCACTAGAATAGACCTATTTCATCAATTAGTTGACCATGCCTAATGAAGTTAGAAGGAGAATATATTTCAAATGAACACTAGAAGGAACTTCTTGACAGTAAGAATGGTTTGGCAATGGACTCAATTGCCTAGAGAGATTGTAAGGTCTTCTTCTCTGGATGTCTTCTAAACGAAGCTGGACAGCTACCTTCTCGGGGATCCTCCAGCTGGAGATCCTTCATTATGCAGGAAGCTGGACTTGAAAGTCCATGAGAACCCTTCCAACTCTATGATTTTATGACTCTAAGATCCACCATTCAACAATTGATTCAATAAGCTAGTGACATTTTGTAACCAACAAGATTCCAATCAGAGGCTTATCTAAGACTGCCCCGAAACATGAAGGTAAGGCTGAACCTTATGTTTCCTCAAGAATCCTTCTCTCTGTCCCACCACCTTCATATCTGGTGGAAATGCAAGAGAGGACTTTTCCAGTGGCTGTTCACACGCTGTGAAACTTGCTTCCTGGAGAGAATAGACTGCAGAATTTTGCTTTTCACGTTTATTGCGTGTCAAAATATTTTGAGTATTTTTTCAATATTCTATCTGTCCCTACTGGGATGCTGGTGGTTTTTTTAAGAACAGAAGGGGAACTATAGGTCAATAGCTTCTTCTTGTTGCCATTTTGTAATGACGAAAGGGGGTGAAGAAAAGATTGGAGCCCAAAGGCTGAAGACCTCAGCTGATGGGCTCTGTCGCCAGACCATTTAGGGCAGGTGTGTTTTCTCCCAGTTGCTCACTGCTTGCTTCTGCTTGTCTTCCTTTTTGTTTGGCACTTTCAAAGTGTCAGCAAAATCAATTCTGCGTAAATAACAAAGTAAGCGACAAGGCAGGTGGTGCCACGCAGAAAGCATCAAGTGTTAAACCACCCTCCGTGGCATTCCTGAGCCGAAAGTCAACTGCAGAGAGTTATAGAGCTGTCAGGCAAATCATCTCCCGTGAAGCAGGGAGCACGGTGACAGATTGAGTGCTCACCACCCGGACACTTTCCTGCAGGCTGGCACCTCACCGGAGGGGCTATTCCCTTGTCAAACAGTCCTCCGGAGAATTCACTCTCTCTCTCTCCTCTCTCCCCTCCTTGCCAGTCCCTTTAATAGTAGACAAAGCCCACAACAGTGTTCCAGACAATGAGGCTGCACTATCAAGGTGTTCCTAAAGCAGGGTTTAGCTTCTTCCCAGACAAAAAGATACGCCTGACGGGTAGTCAATCTGTCCATTCAGAAGTCAAAAAGCTCTGGGGTGACTCCTCCAAATCAACTCAAGTCTGCCCAGAAGCCAGTGTGATACGTCTTGGTCATTGATCAGACCTCGGCTTCTTTCCTATCCACAGAGGCAGCATTTTAATCTAATTTTATTTCAGGGGCCTAAATCAACCCCCTTTGTTGCTAAGGTACTAGGAGTACATGTGGATGCTTTAGCGGTCATAATGGCTGGCAACCAAAATGCATGTATTTAAGGAAGGGATGGGGAAAGTGGCGTCAACTGTTGCTCTTTGAAAAGCCCCCCAGTATAGACCCCCTATTTGATTTATTTCAGGAAAAAAAGAATCCTCCATAAAAATGACCCAAAACACTGTCTAGAATGGCATTAAATACCAAGACACACCCCACCACCTCTGAGGTCTGGTTGTTGTTTTGTGTGCCTTCATAGAATCATAGAGTTGGAAGAGACCCCAGGGGCTGAGTCCAACCCCCTGCCAAGCAGGAGCACACATCAAAGCACTCCTGACAGATGGCCATCCAGCCTCTGCCTAAAAACTTCCAAAAAAGGAGGCTCCACTACACTCCACTGAGGCAGCATACTCCACTGCCGGACAGCTCTGACCAACATGGAAGTTCTTCCTGAGGTTCAGGTGGAATCTCCTTTCCTGCAGTTTGAATCCACTGCTCCCTGTCCTAGTCTCTGGAGCAGCGGAAAACAAGCCCGCTCCCTCCTCAACATGACATCCCTTCAAATATTTAAACATGGCTATCATGTCCCCTCTTAACCTTCAGGTCTCTTCCAAATTATGGCAACCCTAAGGTGACCCTATCATAGGGTTTTCTTAGCAAGATTTGTTCAAAGCGGGGTTGCCTAAATCGCCTTTGCCTTCCTCTGAGGCTGAGAGGGTGTGACTTGCTCAGTGGGCTTCCATGCCATGCAGTGAACTGAACTCTGTTCTCCAGAGTTGTAGAACAACACTCAGACCACTACACCTTGCTGGTTCTCCTACTGCACTCACTCACGGGACACTACTACCCTTGAATAACTGCTACCATTGCAGGTACCATATGTCTGAACTCAAGCATCCCAATCATCATTATGTAGCATTCTCAGAGACACGAGCATATAACACACATGAAAACATTGTTAAACTGAAGTTAACCTAATTTGAACTTCTTAATAATTTGTTATACAGAAGTTCAACCTAAAGTTTAGGATTACCTTTTTAACATATCAGCTTCCTGACAACTCATATCTTTCACTCATATGCCTAATTCCCATCTTGCACTCCTGAACCTAACTGTGGTCATGTCCACTCTACACTGTTATAGTGCTATTATTCCACCTTCAACCTCTTGTGGAATTCTGGGGTTTGTAGTTTCCTGAGGCCAAAGAGCTCTCTGGCTGAGAATCCTAAATGCCCCTCCCTAAACTGCAAACCCTAGGATCCCATAGGATGTTGAAAGTGGAATAATAGCACTAGAATAGTGTAGGGTGGAAACAGTCTAAGTGATCCAAGTTTAATTAATCTCTATCTCTGACCCTGACTAACCTTCCCAACATCTCTAAGTCAAATTTCTAACCAACCATCGTACACACCCGCCTTCTAAAATATTATATGCAAACATTCAGCCAATGCCACTCACTCCCAATATTCCATGCTCTCACCAACAGATCCTTGCCTTACTACATCTATTATACCTCACATGCGTATCCATATTTTACCTCAATTTCCCTAATAAACACAACAGTCTTCCTCCGCCCTCCAAAATCACATGGCTTTTTCCACATAGTTCTTCCATCCCTTCTCACATCTGGGAAGTTTATTTCTGTGGGTGACAAAAATCCCCCCAATCCAGCTATTCTAGGACTCTTTGGATTCTGGAAGTTGCAGCTTAGAAGAGCAAATTTCCCCAGCTCTGTGTCACTACCTCTTCTTTCATACCTTGGTGGCTAGCAGCCTGGTCAGGTATATCTCTGAGACCATCTTGCTTCCTCGGTCACCCTCCTTTTGATCTCCATGTTCGTGGTTCTTGACCAGATGCCACATCTTGACCCCGCTCTCCAGGTCGGGCGTAATCATGGGTGTCCGGGAACGCAGGCTATCCGGGCTGCCTGTGTAGCGGATCATATTTTCTGAAAGCAGAAGGATGACTGGTCTCAGGAAACGTTCCTCAAAGACACGGGGATCAAGAAGGGGAAGTCATCTCTCAGCTGCTCCATGAGGGGAACTGAGGTTGGAGAAGTCTTACAGCAAAGCTGGTCCAACTACTGAAAGCATGCTGGACTAGGGTTGCTGGAGGATTTAATTCAGCTTGTATTTATATGCAATCCTGACCCAACTTGTAATTTCCAGACTAATGTGCCTGTCAGAACAGTTTTTCATCTGTGTTTACCTCTCTGAATGTCATTATTTCTCAGTTCAGAGTACCCCATGGAAGTTTTTTAAAAAACACACATTTTTGGTTAAAATACACACTAAAATTGCACAGCTCAGAGTAAAATCTGTACAAAAATGTGAATTTTGCAGAATTTTTTAAAAATTATGGCATTTGTATATCACTTCTCAGCCTCCCAGGATGCTCAAAGCAATGTACAAACAGATTTTAAAAAATAAAATGTTAAATACATCAAGAAAACCTTTTACAACGAACGAAAAAACTAACTTCATACAAACAGTTTTCAAGGTACATGGTTAAAAGAGACAGAAACGTTTCAAGGACCAAAGACCATGTGGGACAGCACTGTCTCAGCTGCCCGTGAGATGCTCAGAAGAGATGAAGTGAATCTAAGCCCATTTCCACACTACATTGTTATAGCGCTATTATTCCACTTTCAACATCCTGTGGAATTCCAGGGTTTGCAGTTTACTGAGGCCAAAGAGCTCTCTGGTTAAACTGCAAACCCCAGGATTCCATAGGATGTTGCAAGTGGAATAATAGCACTATAACAGTGTAGTGCAGAAAGGTCCTAACTTCCTTTGGCAGGGAATTCCATAGTGTGTGTGAGGGGCTGCTACAGAGAAAGCCTTGCCGCATGTATACAACAATGCAGCCTTGCAGGGTGTTGGGACATGCATGAGGTCTTCTACTGATGATCTCAAATGTTGGGTAGGCTCATACAGAAGGAAGTATATATTCAAAACTAAGGTCAATACTTGTGCAGTGTTATTTGTTCTGGAAAAAGAAAAAGAAAGGAAGACCGTATAGATTTTTTTCAGTTTCCAGATGCCTGTATGGTTAAAAACACATTGTTGTTCTTGTTCTGTATCTTCAAGTCATTTCTGATGTGGTGACTCTAAGGCAATCCTACCGTGGGGTTTTCTTCGCAGCATTTGTTCAGAGGGGATTTGCCTTTGCCTTCATCTGAGGCTGAGAGTGTGTGACTTGCCTAATATCACCCAGCAAGTTTCCATGGCTGAATGGGGAATTCAAACCCTGGTCTCCCAGTGTCCTGGTCCAACACTCAAAACCCCACACTGTACTCTCAGTACACATAATTTGATGCACAACTGTGGTTCTTCCCTTGCACATCTTTACCTAGGGTAGGTCAAAAATTTGGACATGGAAATGAACACATTTTCTGTGCTGGGCTTTGACATCTAACTCTTCTGGCTCTGCATCCAAATTCCACAAGTGGGATTTTGGAAGGTGTTCTTGTATATTTTAAAGAGGAGAATGCAAATCCTCCCCTTGAATGGGGAATAGCATGTTTTCGTAAGGTTAAATATCGAAAGTGGGCTCAAATTGTCAACTGCTGCAAGCAAAGAGCAGGGGTCACCAAGAAGTGCAAGACTGCTGTCAGAAGCCTCATTAATGCATTGCAAACTGGATTAATTACTGCCAGAGGCAGCCTGGAGCACCATGGCCATAGCTTAAGTCATTGGTCTTCAGTTTATCAGTCGTGACCTGACCCAGTTGGGTCATATCAGAAGTGCTGCTGCCATTTCCTTTTTCTTCTCCTTTTACCTACCACTCAGCTCCCTGACCTCGCAGTCATTATCTGGAAATCTGTTGGGATGTGAGCAAGTTTTCCAAAAAACATCCCAAGTAGAAGTAGCAATGGCAATAATATTCACTGTTACTTGTTCCCATATTGAAGGTGGGGGGACAGTTTTCCCAACAGTTGGGAGATCCTGTTGGGAAGCATAATAGACCATTCAGAATTTTGCAGTTCTTCTGCTATTTGAACATCCCAAACTGTGCAGAATCATTACTCTGCAAAGAAAAACATGTCTCTTTTTCTGCAGTACTGCCTCCCCTGCACGGGAAATGGGTTTCCTGTGCAGAAAACAGAAAAACTCATTTTTGGGGAGAGGGCAGAAGAATTCCTCACTAGCCCTTCAGAATGTTCAAATACAGGCAGAACACCGTGGACACCAAACTACTGTAATAGTTCATCCTCACATGTGAGGACAACATAGTCAAGGATTTATGCCCTGAAAAAGAAGTATGAGAAACTGTTTAATTGGTTCTACAGTTAGCTCTCCATATTTGCTTGGGTTTGTGGCACAGGACCCCCACAAAAGTGGAAACACTGCAAATATCAAAATGCGTGTGAGTCTGCAGGAAAGCACCCAAAGCACGGTGGTAGGAATGTGCACCCAAGGTCCAAACCAAGTCGGGGTAGGTTGGCACAGTGGCCCTATACTTTCTCTCTCTCATCCCTTCAGAACGCGTTCACAGGAGGGAGGCAAAAATGGTGAAGGGTCTGGACATCTTGCCCGACGAGGAGTGGAGCTAGGTATGAGGAGCTAGGTACGTTTAGCCTGATGAAAAGGAGGTTAAGAGGTAACATGATAGCCATGTTTAAATATTTGGAGGGATGTCACGTTGAAGAAGGAGCAAGCTTGTTTTCTGCTAGCACGTGGAGCAATGGATGCAAACTACAGGAAAAGAGATTTCAGCTAAACGGTAGGAAGAAGTTCCTGATGGTAAGAACCGTTCGACAGTGGAAGATACAGCCTGGGAGTGTGGTGTAGTCTCCTTCTTTGGAGATTTTTAAACAGAGCCTGGATGACCATTTGCAGGGAGTGCATTAAGTGTGGGTTCCTGAGTGGCAAAGAGTTAGGTTCAATGGCCATTGTGGTCTCTTCCAACTCTATGATTGTATGATTCTATCTCTCTCTGTGGTTATGAGGGGGACGAGAGGGTTCGTGGTGCTGAGAAATTGGGCTGGAAGATGTCCTTAGCTGGCCAGGCAGTGGCTGGAGGAGGAAGAGGAGGACCAGAGGCATGTTTTGAAAGGGCTGCATGGCCCGATTGGAGCTGCTGAGAGGGAAGGTTCCCCAAGGACAGAATTGCTTGGGGAGTGGGGGCAGGGGTTGGAGAAACCAAAATAATCATATCCTTAAAAGCTAAACCTGCAAATGTGGAGGGCTGACTGTACAAAGTACTTCCAGTGTTGAACTACTGTTCTGGGAGACCAAGTTTCAAACCCCTGCTCAGCTACGGAACCCCTCTGGGTGATCCTGGGCCAATCCCAGCTCTTAGACTCACAGGAAGCCAGCGGCAAACTTCCTCTGAAGAAATCCTGAGCTTCCACGGCTGAGCAGGGGGTTCAAACCCTGTTCTCCCAAAGCGCTAGCACAACCCTCAAACCACTACAGTACAAAGGCTCTCATTCTTTTTGTACCGGGTAGAGAAAGGAACTGGCAAAACCACCTCTGAGTATTCTTTGCCTGTGAAAACGTTATGGAATTCATAGTGTCGCTGTAAGTCAACAGGTGACTTGGAGATACATACACACAGTTATTAAAGAGAATGTCCCACTATTCCTGGTATTCAACCTTCATTTAGAGCTCTGGCCAGACTGCTATTGCCCTGTAAGTCCTTCCCAACTCCATAGTGCTTTTGTTGCTCCGTACGCCACTGGCTGATGTCATAGAACAAAGTAGCACGAACAAATCTAACTGGAAGGCCAGCACATGAGTCCTCCTTGTGGGCATGGAGACTGCCAAGTATGTAGTGCGGTGGCCCAGCTGTGACGTCATTCTCCCTGTTACCTTCAGTGCCCTTACAGGGTTGTTCCTATCGAGGACGAAGGAGCAAGGAGAAAAGACATGTACACCACCTTGGGCATGCTTGGACATTTAGTGGAGAATTAGAATTGTTAATCATTCAATGTAATCTTGGACAATTGTAGCTCATCAAACAACTTTGCTTTAGAATTGTTTATACTGTTCCGCTCCTGTTTATAATCAGTACGCACAAGTGAAGCATTCTTGAAATGCCAGTAATATCTTTCAGAATGACCTAGGATGTAACAGGGTCACATAGACTCGGGAACTTAAAAGTCAGATAGAACGTAACACACATAAAAGCTGTGACTCTGCTAAATGCTGATGCATGAATTTTTTCTTTCCTGTAAGCATTCCTTAATATGAACATAAAAATGGTATAAACAAGGAAAGCCTGAAAGATTAAAGCATCCTTCCTCCCTTTCTTGGATGGATCCTTTGGCCAAAGTACTTGTGGTGTGTCTGCCTACCTGTCTTTCTCTTTTCTACCTTCCTACCTTGTGTTTGGGGGTTCGTATCAGCTCCGCGTCCATCTGGGGTACGGTTAGGTGTGGTCTGTTTATCCACCCTAACAGGGTACTGACTTGAAAAACAAAGAAAGGTGCAGGGGCCCTTACCATACTTGCTAGCAGATGTTCTGGAGACTGTGGAATTGTTGACAGCGTTGTAGGCTGTAACTTGCTTGGACACCAGAGCTACCACCGATCCATCGGGCACCTAAGGAAGGAAAAAACCCTTATCAACAAGATGGTCAGAGTAGTGAAAAGTTCATGACGATGAAGAGCAATGCTCCAAGCCTTCAACGTGCCAGTGCATCAGTTCGGATCACAGAATCGTAGAGTTGGAAGAGACCACAGGGACCATCCAGTCCAACCCCCTGTCATGCAGGAACACACATCAAAGCCCTCCCAAAAGATGGCCATCCAGTCTCCGCTTAAAAACATTCAAAGAAGGAGACTCCACCACACTCTGAGGCAGCATATTCTACTGCCTGACAGCTCTGACCATCAAGAAGTTCTTGCTGAGGTTTAAGTGGAATCTCTTTTCCTGTAGTTTGAATCCATTGCTCCTTGTCCTAGGCTCCGGAGCAACAGAAAATAACCCTGCTCCGTCTTCTACATGATAGCCTTTCAAATATTTAAATGGCTATCATGTCCCCTCTTAACCTTCTCTTCTGCAGACTAAACATCCCCAGCTCCCTAAGCCTCTCCTCATAGGATTTCATGGCGTCTAGACCCTTCCCCATTTTGGTCGCCCTCCTCTTGACATGCTCCAACTTGTTGACATCCGTCTTGAACTGAGGTGCCCAGAACTGGACACAGGATACCAGATGAGGTCTAACCAGAGCAGAATGGAGTGGCACTATTACTTCCCTTGATCTAGACACCATACTCCTATTGGGAGGGAGTGATGTACACAAGGGACCCTTGGGTGGCATGACAGTCACAGGGGTGGCTCCACATACAAGTAGCTTTTCAGTTTTATGCTCAACCATTGTGTTGATCAGGTGGATTTTGAGCAAAGCTGTTGCCCTCCTCTCCAACTCACGATGCAGGAGCTGTGAGGAAAACAAGAAACCTTGGCCTTAACTCCTTGAAGTACTATTGTGGAAAAAAACATGTGATCAATGTTGCACTTTCAGCTACACACTGAGTATTTTACTACCAAACCTGGGAGTGGAGAAGTGTGAAAATCACTGTCTGAAATTCATTGCATTTCTCCAAATCCTAGCACATTTCCTTCCTGTACTTGTTTGCTTGTTTCATATTAGGTTTTGAAACCTAGGAGAAAAGGAAGTTGCAAACAGATTTGTCAGTATTCTAGCATCTACTTCTTCTTAATATGTGCAATTTTTTTTCTTGATGTATTCATCCTGTATGCACTTTTCCTATTGACAGAAGCAATCTTGCAGTCCTTAGTAGAGAGATACTTTGATTTGTGCGTATTTATTTTCAGATAAAGGGTGGGAAGAACAGAAAAGAATCTGCAACTTGTGGTTTCTTCTTCTGAAAGGTAGGAAACTGTAAGATATCCATGCATTTTCACTAATACTCTGAATAAATACAACCACCTACATAAGGAAATAGATATATATGTATGATGCCAATAGGACTGCAGCCTGAGAGATTTTTCACATCTCTGCTTTGAGTCCTGCAATTCCTAGGCAAGAAGGAGAAGTCGTGAGCTTTCGAGATGCATGCCCAGCAGGAATAAAAGCGTAGCTGCTTTGAGTGATGGACAAACAAAGTGACATGCAAATAATATATATGGATTCCATATCTGGCTTTGAAGACAAGTCAGGTAAGCACTTGGAGAAGTGCAGAAAATAGCAGTATTGTTCAGGGTATATTACCCTGAACCTCTGAGAAAAGATCTATGCCCATAGCCTTTGGGCGGCTGAGATCTGAAAACTCTCCCACCTCACCCTCCACCACAAAAGCTCAGAAGAGCAGTACAGCTGTCCAAAGATGGGAAGCCTTCCAGTTCATGATTGATACCATCTCAGAGTCTCTGTTCAAAAAGGGAACTGAAACAATACAGCATATTAAGCTGGGAATGAACGATGCTGCACGATGGGAACATCTTTGATGGATCTGTAGTTCTGAAGAGACGAAAGGGAGAGCAGGAGGACCCTGAGAAGAGCCGCCAGCTCTTCTATCATCAATAACAATAATTAGCACTTAACACAGAGAGGCTTCATCTTCAAAGCATCTTGGAGATGCTAATTAACCAGCTCTCCTTGGAGCCTGGAAAAGGTGGCTTTTAACATCTGTGAGTCATTCTTCTCATCTTTATATAAATGGGGAAATGACAATAGTTTTTCACTGGGAGGATGGTGGTTACCCAGCTGGTGATATAAGGACCAGGTATTACATATCCGGCACAGTAATCTCAGACAACATGGAAGCTACATGTACAGTGATAGTTTTTGCCTGTTGTAAGCCACATTGTGACTCTGTCCTTTCATTAAGTCAATTGGGATGATAGCAGCATAGATATGGAAAAGATCTAAATAGCTCTATTAGATCTTCCTCTATCGATCTGGCTGAAGATACTGGCCTGTATCCTATCATTAGCCCCCACTAGTGAAAACCCACTAAATCAATGAGCTTCCCCAATGTGTTGACTTAAAATTCAACAATTGATTCAGTGGGTCTTATAATTTACAGAAACTACTTTTTTATACAACAACTCCGACAATCCACCGGCCAGCATGGGCAGTGGACACACTGGCTGGGGAATTCTGGGAGTGAATTTGCCCAAGTTTTGCTTTGTCACCACGCAGCAGTAACTAGTAGCTTCCATGTTAGTGAGGTGGTGACTCCACACCAAGTGTGGGATCTAAACCAGTGGTTCCCAAACTTTGGCCCTCCTGGTGTTTTGGACTTCAATTCCCAGAAGCCCCAGATAGCTTAGCTAACAGTCAGGAATTCTGGGAGCTGAAGTTCAAAACAGCTGGAGGACCAAAGGTTGAGAACCAGTCTAAACATTGAATAAGTGACCCAAGGTCCTAAACCCCATCCTCAAAATAACTACAGCTCTTTGGGTAGCTCCTTTAAGGTTCTGACTAAAAGCAGGAGTGGATACATTATCCTACTGACATTGGGGAGGTACCAGCTGCCTTAATCCCCATGATATCTTGTCAAAATTGCCTCCCCAGTGGTTATCCTTGAAGGTGCTGAGTTACTGAGAAAAAGGAAGAAAGAATAGTGAAGTGAAGTGAAGTGAAGTGAAGTGAAGTGAAGTGAAGTGAAGTGAGCAGCTTCAGGGTCCCAATCTGGAATGTGCTCTCCCACCAGCTGTCTTCCCCTACCCACATTCAAAATGAAAACAGCCAGTTCAAGCCCTCTTTCTTAACATGGATACTTTTTATGTCTTGTGCATATCTTGGCTCTTAAAGCAAACACGTGATTACCAATTGCTCTGCAGCATCATATACATGCAGAGGGGCCCTGATACATGGAATATCTCAGTTGATCGGGTATTCTTTTGGCATCCATGGGAATCATGTGGCCCATAGACTGCATGTGTCCCTTTGTGGATTCATTGTCATCCATGCAACATCCAATAACCCCCCAAAGGCACTGACAACCCCACTGTCCTCAGCCAAAAATAGTCACTTTTCGGCTGAAAAAGGGTTTAAAGAATTTTAGAAAATCTTTTTCAGAGCCATTACAAACGCTTTGTCATGGGGCGAAAAAGCCACTCCCCTATGTGCGCTGTCATTTCCATTTGTTCAAAATTGTAGCCATGATGTTGTCCTGTGGCCTTCCAGGCTGTGGGGCAGGGCCATCCCTGCTTTTAGGGAAATGCCAAGTCTATAAATTCTGCCTGTCCTAAACGCACAACTGACCAGTCCAGGAAAATGGAGAAGAGACTGTTTGTCGTATCAAATTGCTCGTGACTGTGTTGGTACCATGAACGTGTTTCTTTTCTTCTTTCCCCAACATGTGCACTCAGCTGCTAAATGTTGCTGCTTTCACGTTTGCAGTGCCTGTAACGTTTATCCCCTTTCATCTGCAACAAAAGCTCTTTTTCTCTCATTTTACGCTGTGACGGTTATGGTACTCTCTTGGATGATCTTCCACCCTCTCGTCTCAACTTTCATTCCTCTGTCTCAGAATCAACCTCACTTCATCTATTCTGTCCACGGTTATGCTTGTATCACATCTATTTTCTACTCCATTCCTTGGTTGCCTCTCTCTTCCTTTATGCTACTTTAACTTCAGCTACTGACTTTCAGAGCTTGGGATTCTCTCATGCCTCTTCTTCTTTCACACCAAGCCACTTCAATGTTTTGGTATCCTTCTCCTCCCTAGGCCCAGTTCGGCATCTGCCAATTCCGTTATACTGTTCTCTCTTCTTCAGCGTAACTCTGGAATCCCCAGTGTTACACCGACATACTCGGAACTAAACCCCATTAGGGTGTAGGGCCCCTTCTGCAGAGTGTGGCTGCCCCGCCATTGGGACCTGATGCTTCCGGATGACGTCATCGCGGTCCCGCTGCCATCTTGTCCCTGTGTGTCGCACTAGTGCCGTATTTGCAAAACGGAAAAAAACCATTCTAAACTTACCATCGCACCGTGCCGCCACCTTTCCCAGCCATGCGGAGGGCGGAAGCGCACTGGCGACGCCTCCTTCCCCAGCGCAGCAACGGCAAGTGCCCAGCCACGCTGTGGAAGGGAAGAGGCGGGGCCTGAGCGCTCCCCTCCACAACAACCGGGCGAGGTGTGAGTGTTCCTGGCATGCTTTCCCTCCCCACCGGGGCTCCAACGAAAGGACTTCACGGAGCCCCGTCACGTGGAAATGGCCTATGTGTTTGTAAGACATTTTTGCATCACCGTGCAAGGAGGATCCAGTACCTTCTTGGGCAATGACCCACCCACGTGTGCAATCGAACACACCCTATGGCTATTAGTGGTCAGGTGATGGAAGGCATATCGTCTACTCGGCTTTTGCAGCAGAGGACGCTACTTAGGGATCTAGGTGGTTCAGAGATCCAGGGGACAAGGAAGCAGGGATAGTCCTTGTGCACCGAACTGGAAAAAAAATCTACACAGGGGTAGCATAAGTTTGCCTCTGTGAATGTTTCCAGTAGGATTTCATACTCAAGCATGTTGGTGGTGCACAGGGACAGAAGCAGGTGGAAGTGGAGTGTTACTCTCTGACAAAGGCATACAGTATTGAGGCCTTTATCTCCGATGTTACGCTATAAATATAAATATACTGTGTCGCTGCGTGCCTCCAAGTCATTTCCGGTTTACGGTGACTCTAAAGCACATGCGTCAAACACAAGGCCCGCAGGCTGAATCCGGCCCACCAGGCCTTTTTATGCGGCCCTCGCACCTCTCCTGCAGCTGCGGCACTCCCCCTGCCTGGCGCACCTGACCCCCACATTGCGGGTGCCCGGCTGCTGGTATTCTGAAGAGGGGCCCGGCAGCCAGCACTCGCAATCCATTCCCGCTCCTGACCGCTCCTCTGTCCACATCTCGCTGTCCAAGTGTTGCCGTGGGTTACCACGGGAACACTGCGTGGCTCGCAAGAGCTGGACAGAAGAGCGGTCAGAAGTAGAAGTCGATCACGAGCGCTGGCCACTGGGCCCCTCTTCAGAATACCGGCAGCCAGGGGCCCGCAACGGGGGGATTGGGCTCACCAGAGAGGGGCAGGGGGGCGGAAAGAGCCACGGGGAGTGGGGAGCAGAAAGAGGCACAGAGAGGGTCTAGGGGGCGGATAGAGGCACAGAGAGAGTCTGGGGGCAGCAAGTGGCACAGAGAGGGTCTGGGGAATAGAAAGTCGCACACTTTGGATATACTGACCAATTCTATTCACTTTAAAGAGATATAGGGACCATAAACTACAATCAAATAGCCCCAAGAATGTCCAAGAATGTCCAGGACCAGGCAATATCGCTTTATCAACTTCATATGCCACAGATTGCACATGAGATCATTTCTTCTGCCTGTCCCAACGGGGACCAAAAAGTTAAGCAAAGTTAATGTTACAAACAGTGCTTGGTAATCTTTGTCTGACGATTTTAAAAAAAATTCCTTCTGTTTTCAAAACTCATTTTTCAATAAATTGCACAATAGTTGCATACTTGAATATCTCCTTGCCGTTATTTTTCCTAGACTTCTAGTTTCAGAGCTAGTTATTACTAAAACCAGTAATAATCGAATGCAGAGGCAATTATTTAATATGATAAAAGAGTAGATACGTTTTTATGGTCTTACAGATACAACCGGTCCTTTGAGGGCAACTATAACGCTGATGCGGCCCAAGATGAAATTGAGTTTGACACCCCTGCTCTGAAGTGTATCTACCACAGGGTTTTCTTGGCACGATTTGTTCAGAAGGGCTTTTGCTTTTGCCTCCCTCTCCCTGCCCACGGTCACCCAGTGGATTTCCATGACCGAGTGGGGATTTGAACCTCACTGGTTTTTTTTAAATATACTATTAGGGACCATTTATTCCCTTAAATTAAATATTTCTTTCAATATACTATTAGGGAGCACTTACTTTATTCCTTAACAGCATACTTAAACACTCACTAAAAAGTTGCTTTTTTTCATTTTTTTTTTTTTACAACCTTTACCACCCCCTACATTACATCCTCCCTACATTCATCAAATCATAGAGCTGGAAGGATAGAATCATATCATCGTAGAATCATAGAGTTGGAAGAGACCACAGAGGCCATCCAGTCCAACCCCCTGCTATGCAGGAACACAGATCAAAGCATTCCCAACAGATGGCCTTCCAGCCTCTGCTTAAAAACTCCCAAAGAAGGAGACTCCATCACACTCCATGGAGGCAGCCTCTTCCCCTGCTGGACAGCTCTGACCATCAGGAACTTCTTCCTGAAGTTCAGGTGAAATCTCCTTTCCCGCAGCTTGAATCCTTTGCTCCTCGTCCTAGTCTCTGGAACAGCAGAAAACAAGCTCGCTCCCTTCTCGACATGACATCCCTTCACATATTTAAACGTGGCTATCATGTCCCCTCTTAAACTTCTTGTCTGCAGACTAAACATCCCCAGCTCCCTAAGCTGCTCCTCATAGGGCTTTATGGCTTCCAGACCCTTCACCATTTTGGCCGCCCTCCTCTGGACACGTTCCAGCTCGTCAATATCCTTCTTGGACTGAGATGCCCAGAACTGGACACAGTCTTCCAGATGAAGTCTGACTAAAGCAGAATAGAGTGGTACTATTACTTCCCTTGATCTAGACACCATACTCCTATTGATGCAACCTAGAATCATGTTGGTTTTCTTGGCTGCTGCATCACACTGCTGACGCATGTTCAGCTTGTGGTCCACCACGACTCCTAGATCCTTTTCACACGTACTGTTATCCAGCCATGTGTCCCCCATCCTATATTTGTGCATGCCATTTTTATTTCCTAAGTGCAGGACCTTACATTTCTCTCTGTTGAAATGTATTTTGTTAGCTTTGGCCCAGCTCTCCAATCTGTCAAGGTCATTTTGAATTTTGATCCTCTCCTCTGGGCCATCTGGTTCAACCCCCTGCTTAATACAGGATTTCCTTGACCATCCCCTACATTACATTCCCCCCACACTACCGTTCCCTACTTTCTTCACTTCTCCTAAAGTCTTTACCATCTCCTACACTGCACCTCTTCCAAGCCCAACCTATGAACGTATGTCTGTGTGTTTGCGTGTGCCTTTAAGTCACTTGTCAACTTTGGGGAACCCATGAATTTCCTATGGTTTTCTTAGGGAAGGGGTACTTAGGGGTGGTTTTGCCAGTTCCTTCCTCTGAAGTACAGCCTACAGCACCTGGTATTTGTTGGTGGTCTCCCATCCAAGTACTAACCAGGGCTGATCGCTTCTTAGTTTCCAAGATCAGACTGTATCTGGTACCCTAAGGGTATTTAGGCTATAGTCAGAAGTAAAATCCAGTGAATCCAATCAGAATAGGGGACTGGCAATTAGATGGTGCTTGACAGCAATCTCTTCCTAAGGTCTCATGATTTTGGTGGCTCACTATGTAGACACAACAACTGCATTGACAACTTAGTCCCCACCATTTTAGATCTTGCACAGTCAAAGGCTAGAAAAATCAGTCTTCTTGATTACAACCTAAATCCAATTGCTACTCCCAACTTGTATCAATTACACATGTGAACAATTAGACAAGTGAACATCTCATTGCTTTAACAGGCCTAATCTGGTTGGGATTAGCAGTTGGATCTGGTCTGATAACTCTCAGAACGTCCCAGGCAGTACGGCGAAGGGCCATGTTCAGAAGGCCAAGGTTGAAGGAGCCAGGCATGTTCAGCTTGGTGAAGAAAAGACTGAGAAGTGACATGATTGTACTCCTTAAATACTTCAAGGGCTGCAGCAGGGAGAAAGGTGCAGGCTTGTTCTCTGCTGCCCCAGATGGTAGAATCAGGTCTGATGGTTTTAAGTTACATGAGGGAAGATTTTGACTGAACATTAGAAGAAACTTCTTGACAGTAGGAATGGTTTGGCAATGGAACCAATTGCCTAGAGATGTGCTGGGATCTCTTTCTCTGGACATCTTAAAAAAGAGCCTGGACAGCTACCTGCTGGGGATGCTTTGATAGAGATTTTAGGAGTAAATAGGAGTATGGTGTCTAGATCGAGGGAGGTAATGGTGCCACTCCATTCTGCATTGGTTAGGCCTCATTTGGAATACTGTGTCTAGTTCTGGGCACCTCAGTTCAAGAAGGATGTCGACAAGCTGGAACGGGTCCAGAGGAGGGCGACTAAAATGGTGAAGGGTCTGGAAGCCATGAAGCTCTATGAGGAATGGCTTAGGGAGCTGGGGATGTTTAGTCTGCAGAAGAGAAGGTTAAGAGGGGACACGATAGCCATGCTTAAATATTTGAAAGGATGTCATGTTGAGGAGGGAGCAGGTTTGTTCTCTAGCGCTCCAGAGACTAGGTCAAGGAGCAATGGATTCAAGCTGCAGGAAAGGAGGTTCTACCTGAACCTCAGGAAGAACTTCCTGACGGTCAGAGCTGTCCGGCAGAGGAATAGGCTGCCTCAGAGTGTGGTGGAGTCTCCTTCTTTGGAGGTTTTTAAGCAGAGGCTGGATGGCCATCTGTTGGGAATGCTTTGATGGGTGTTCCTGCATAGCAGGGGGTGGACTGGATGGCCCCTGGGGTCTCCTCCAACTCTGTGATTCTATGATTCTATTATCTTGCTTTGAGCAGGGGTTGGACTCAATGACCCATGAAGTCTCTTCCAAATCTGTGATTCTATGATTCTAAGCTGCCTAGGATATTTGGGAACAGTAACCCCCATTCAAGAAAAAAATAACTTTATCAGCTCCTGCCAATACCCAGGACCTATTCACATCATTGTAGTGGAATAGGGGGTAGTTACCATTTTTTAAAAAGGTGGTGAATATTGGAGAAATTTATGCAAATTTTTCTGGTTGTTCTAGGTAGGGTAGGGGAATGCAAGAAAAGAGATCTTTTCAGAAAATATCTTCTGAGAAATTTAGGATCTGCTTTAGTGTAGGGATGCAATGGCATCTTCACACCCCCTCCCCACTACGAACACTCCCCCCATTCTGTTTTCTTGCAAGATTCTCTGGAGATTTGTGGCTTCTCCCTCCAGGACAGAGCCCATCAATCTCCTTCCCGGCCTGACTGGAATTAACTCTTGTCTTCTTCATTATCTCATCTCCGTTCCCAATCTGTTTCCAATCTGTGGCTTGACATTTCATCCAACGCCATCACTGGGAAGGCGAGGTGAAGGGGGGAGGGAGAAAGCTGGATAAAAGAAGGGAGGTGAATGATTATTTTCCATCCTACAGCCAGTCAGGATACTTCTGATTGATGTCAGCAAAGTGACAGACAGAAACAGACAAATGAACAGAGACAGTGGTGGCTTCCAGGTCTGCAGGGCAGGGAATCCACTCCTGGTTTTACTAGGAATCTTAAGGAAGCTGAACAAGATGCCAGATGCCTCCTTTAGCTGCTATTCTACATTGGTGACTTAGGCCATTTCCGCACTGGACTGTTATAGTGCTATTATTCCACTTTCAACATCCTGTGGAATCCCGGAGTTTATAGTTTACTGAGGCCAAAGTGCTCTCTGGCTAAGAATTCTAAATGACTCTCCCTAAACTGCAAACCCCACGATTCCATAGGATATTGAAAGTGGAATAATAGCACTAGAACAGTCCAGTGCAGAAATGATCTTAGTCATGTATGCTAAGAAAGGTCTCCAGCTTCAGATTGTCCAAGGCTCGCTCACTGGTGGGAGAAGATGGAAACCTCCTCTTCCTTGGGCCTCGATTGGAGGCCGAATGGACCCCCTTCATCCGACCCAGCTGCTGGCTCTTCATGGGGGCTGGAGTGGCCATTACACAGTCTTACAGTAGAACTGTTTAGTTTTACTGAATACAAAGCAGTTATGAATTTATAAGTTTGTGATACAAATCTGTGACTGCCACACTGCCTGCCAGCTACTGTTTTTAAATGACAGTTAGTGAACCTCAGAGGTAGGACTTTTTTGGTGGTTGGTCCACATCTGGGAAACCTCCCTCCCAGGAATTCCCTTCTTTGCTGGCCTTCTAGTGAAGAAAAGGAACTCGTACCAGGTGGTTTTTCCTAGGCCATTTCCGCACTAGCCTCTTCTAGTGCAATTATTCCACTTTCAACCTCCTATGGAATCCTGGGGTTTGCAGGTTAGGGAGGGGCCTTTGAGGTCCCTCCCTAAACTGCAAACCTCAGGATTCCATAGGAGGTTGAAAGTAGAATAAGAGGCTAGTGTGGAAATGGCCCCAGATACATCCCATCAGTGGAGGCTTGTTCTTCGCACATCACTGGAGCAGTGAATCAACTCCAATTTTTACCCCAAACTTGAAAGAGCTGCCCAAGGTGTTGAGGTCAATCTCCTAAACAGAATCGGGTTCTCGGATGGCTCCTTTAAATTTAGGAGCAAACCCAAACTAGATTCACCATCCCAATGACATGGGAGCTGCTACCTGCTATTGCCTTCTGTGATCCTCAAGATTTTGCTGTTTCAAATGTTATTTTTATGGCCTTTTGGCCTGCAGTGATGTCATGCTGGTTTGAATTTGTTTGGTTTTTGTCACTTATTACATTTATATCCCACCTTTTCCCCAACTAAAGCCAAATGACTTAAGTTCCACATACATCACTATCACCACATCCTGTTTTTATGATTTTTTTAAAAAGCCATTTTAATGCATAACATTTGATTTCTAACTTTTTGAGAAAAGCTTCTTGGAAAGATATTTCTACTAAAAAGTGACTCCCAAATATTTCAAAATGAATTAATCAAGTCCATGAATGTTCTGAATCCTGTGTCTGGGGTCACAAGTTTGTGTGTGTGTGTGTGTGTGTGTGTGTGCACGCATGCCTTCAGTGGCCTGTTAACTTATCGTGACCTCATGAATTTCATTGGGTTTTCTTAGGCAAGGAATACCAAGAAGTGGTTTTGCCAGTTCCTTCCTTTTAAATATAGCCTACACCACCTGGCGGTTGTTGGCAGTCTCCCATCTAAATACTAACAAGGGATGGCCCTGCTTAGCTTCCAAGATCAGAGAGGATCTGGTGCCTTTGAAGACTCCTGTTAAAAATAACTGTCATTCCAGGAGAATTGTATATCTATTCTGAAGCCAAGATGGCTCTGGCCAGCTGAAATTTTAATAGGTTGTTGCTATCATGTGCTTTTAAGTTATTTCCAACTTAAGGGAACCCTACAGCAAACCTATCAGTGGGTTTTCAGAGGACAGAATCGAGAGGACAGGATCAAAATTCAAAATGACGTTGACAGATCTGAGGGCTGGGCCAAAGCTAACAAAACAAATTTCAACAGAGAGAAAGGTAAGGTCCTACACTTAGGCGGAAAAAATGGAATGCACAAATATAGGATGGGGGGCAGATGGCTGGATAACAGTACATGTGAAAGGGATCTAGGAGTCTTGGTGGACCATGAGCTGAATATGAGTCAGCAGTGTGATGCGGCAGCCAAGAAAGCCAACACGATTCTTGGTTGCATTAATAGAAGTATGGTGTCTAGATCAAGGGAAGTAATGGTACCACTCTACTCTGCTTTGGTCAGACCTCATCGGGAATCCTGTGTCCAGTTCTGGTCAACTCAATTCAAGAAGGAAATTGACAAGCTGGAGCGTCTCCGGAGGAGGGCAACCAAAATGGTGAAGTGTCTGGAGCCCACGCCCTATGAGGAACGGCTTAGGGAGCTGGGGATGTTTAGTCTGCTGACGAGAAGGTTAAGAGGGGACATGATAGCCATGTTTAAATATCTGAAGGGATGTCATGTCGAGGAGGGAGCGGGCTTGTTTTCCACTGCTCCAGAGACTAGGATAAGGAGCAATGGATTCAAACTGCAGGAAAAGAGATTCCACCAGAATCTCAGGAAGAACTTCCTGACGGTCAGAGCTGTCCGGCAGTGGAATGTGCTGCTTTAGAGAGTGGTGAAGTCTTCTTCTTTAGAGGTTTTTAAACAGAGGCTGGATGGCCATCTGTTGGGAGTGCTTTGATGTGTGTTCCTGCATAGCAAGGGGTTGAACTGCATAGCCCCTGGGGTCTCTTCCAACTCTATGATTTTATTATTCCTGGCAAGATTTATTTAGAGGGTGTTTCCCCTTGCCTTCTTCTGAGGCTGAAAAGTATGATTTGCCCAGGATCACCCAGTAGTTTTTTCATGGCTCAGCAGGGATTCAAGCCCTGTACCCCGAGAGTCCTAGTCTAACACTTAAACCACTATACAGTACAACACTGACTCTCTATTTGAATGGTAAGAGCAACAAAATCCAAACCTAACAATTTACCTTGATGATTTATATAGAATCATAGAATCATGGAGTTGGAAGAGACCCCAGGGACCATTGAGTCCAACCCCCTGCTATGCAGGAACATCCATCAAAGCATTCCCAACAGATGGCCATCCAGCCTCTGCTTAAAAACCTCCAAAGAAGGAGACTCCACCACTCTCCCAGGCAGCCTATTCCACTGCCGGACAGCTCTGACCGTCAGGAAGTTCTTCCTGAGGTTCAGGTAGAATCTCCTTTCTTGCAGCTTGAATCAATTGCTCCTTGTCCTGGTCTCTGGAGCAGTGGAAAACAAGCCCGCTCCCTCCTCGACATGACATCCCTTCAAATATTTAAACATAGCTATCATGTCCCCTCTTAACCTTCTCTTCTGCAGACTAAACATACCCAGCTCCCTAAGCTGTTCCTCATAGGACTTCATGGTTTCCAGACCCTTTACCTTCTCTATTGAAACTAGGGGCATTTCTGCACTAGATTGTTATAGCACTATTATTCCACTTTCAACATCTTATGGAATCTTGGGGTTTGCAGGGAGGCCCTTCCCTAAACTGCAAACCTCAGGATTCCACAGGATGTTGAAAGTGGAGTAACAGTGCTATAACAATCTAGTGTGGAAATGGGCTAGGACTCAGGGTGGTTCACAAGAAGACTTTTAAAGCCAGGCACAAATTAAAAAAACAAACAGTATCCTACATCCAAGTGCAACTCCAAGCTAGACTAGATTACGGAATGAATTGCTGAATCACAGGGGTTGTGAGAAGCTTCCATGTCAGTGATGCAGTGAGTCTACTCTGGGCTTTATTCCTGACCTTAGAGGATCTATTCAAGGTGCTGAACTAATTTTAGGAGATAACATCTCCTTTAATGTCTGGAAGAAAAGCCACAGCAAATTCACCACTCTCTGGATATGAAAGCCACTAAGTGCTCCTGGCAAGTCAGCACATGGTGCAGTAAAATCCAATGGATTCATTGATCTATCTAGCTGAGATCAGCCACTGAGGTGAGGCCAATATGCTATATTATTAAAAACAGAATTAAATTAATTATAGTATTAAAACATAGTTGAATTCCGAGCCAGTTTAAGAGCACACAAATAAAAAAGCACAGCAACCATCCTGTCTGCATCAGCCAGTTAGCTCCAGTCTAACATCCCTTGGAATGGTGCTCCGAAGCCTGAGAGCAGCTATGCGTCTCCCCACTGATTCTGAGCAAACCTGGAAAGTCAACCCCTTACCTGATAGTGGGCAAGTGTATTGAGTCTCTTCCAGTCATTCTCAATCTTTGTTGTGAGGTCCTCATCTTGAAGGATCATCCTGGCCCCACTTGCTTGCCGCCACTCTGCAGACACAAAGAATTACTAGTCACTTTCCCAAGCAGAAGCCAGAGGACAAAATGCAGAAGAAGGAGGTGACAACTACCGCATGGGCGGCTGGTTCTCCATTTGTCAATATGCATCTGCTGAAACTTCAGTAGGAACCAGGGCTGAAGTTCCAAGCACTCACAGAATGAAGTCTTGGGAACGGGCAGCAATTATGAGCACACAAAAGTCTGAAGCACAGCTCATCCTAACTTACATCCCTCATTTCACCTGAGCTGGTGGGAGGGAAACGATGCTTTGAGACCCCACACATATCAGGGTGCAGCAGCTACTGGCAAAAGGATTAGGTATTCTCTCTGCATGGCTGATTCCCTCAGCTATAGATTGCACGACTCCCCCCCCCCGAATGCTTTTTTTTCCAAATAAAAATCAAAGATATTGTAAGAGCACCATAATTTATATTGGCCTGCAGCACCTTGGACAGTGGCTGCACTTAATAAAAAAGGAGAGAAGGGGGGAGGCATCTTGAAAAGGAAGAGAAGACCATAAGGAGAGCCATGTTGGATCAGACCACAACCTACTGTAATCTTCTGGTCCCACAGTAGCTAGTTACTTATTTACAGGAGACCACCCTCTATCTCATGCTCCCCAGCAACTGACCCACAGGAGCATACTATCTCTGATCCCAGAGGTCACATATGATCATCCTGACTAGAAGCTACTGGGAGCCCCATCCTCCATGAATTTATGCAATATCCCCTAGGGTTTATCTATCCTTAATTTATGCAATGTCCTTCAAGACTTCTGGGGGTAGTGGAGAGAGGCGTGGTGCCCCCAGGCACCCTGGGGATACAATGATACCTCCCTAATCTTTGACAGCTGTTCACTTTGCTTTAAGCCATTCAGGTTGGCAGCCATCACTATATCTTGTGGCAATGGGTTCTACAACTCAAAATTGTACTGTCTGCAAAGATATCCTTCCTTTTTTAAAAAAATCTCTTTTGGAGTCCCCCATTTGCACTGGATGGTGGCGAGTTCTAGCATTGCAAAAGGAGAGAAAAGTGGTGCCTCTGGCACTTATAGGCTGAGCTCCTACATCAGGATGGTGCAGTGTATATCTTTACATGGAAGTTACGCAGTCATTATGCCAGGTGACTCTTGAGCTGACTGGAGGGGTCATACACCTGAATGTGTCACCAAATGCACATCACATTCACAAACACATCTGTACACACAAAGGCGCCACATATCTCATTCTGCTTCCCCAATCTTGAACTCAGTTTGGATGTTCTTCATCGGACACATGAAGAACAAGCAGGGCTCCAAACATATTAATCCACAGCACTGTGTAAAAATTACTGCTTTTATCCACTGTGTTTCTTCCCTGCCTTCTCATCTGTAGATCAGTGGACCTGTGGGGAGTCACACACAAAGGAGGACTAAACTAAGAAATTAATAAATTGCACGTGTTAAATGCTTTTAATTTTTTAAAGATTCTTGTTATTGTTTTAAACAGTGCTAAACTGATTTTATTATACATCATCCTGAGGACCCTCTATATAAAGTGCAATATAACTCTTTGAAGACAGACAGACAGGTTTTAAGGTAGCTGAATACACAGACAGATTCAAAGCTAGACTTCGAAGAGTTAAGGACCAAAAGCCCCTGCTCTGGATCTAAGGCTCATTTAGTTGTATTGAAGGAAGTAGCTGCGTTAGTCCCTTGTAGCATAAAAGAGGAGGAATGGCAGAGGAGAAAAGAAAAAGAGGAATGTGGCAGCACCTTTAAATCTAACCGTTTTATATTTTGGCATCAGTTTTTGCGGATATAAACCCACTTCTTCAGATGTCCTACAGAGTGATATTGAGGCCTCGGGCATAAATCATATTTATACAGTGGTGGGAAGGGACAGAATTTAATAGGATACAGAAAGATGCAAATCATGTCCCTTGCCCTAAATTTTCAAAGAGTGACCATAAGTTACAGTCAGGGTGAAGGAAAAGGACCCTCGACCCGAGAACATTTTGGAAGCTGTAGAGTTACTAAGCTCTCAGGAATCTCAAAGGAAAAGCAGGTAAAGAATTTACTGGGCATTCTGACCCTACCCTCAGCTAACTGGCACTTTTACTTGTGAGGATAATAATCTGAAACAAAAGGGAAAGGTTTAACTTTCCTATTTTTCACTTGATGCTCGCTTAGTAATTTTCCCTTAGGGCTTAATAATTGTTGCTTAATGAGTGGCTACTCTATATCCAGTATACATCTATGATTGGTTCTGTGTGGTTATATACTGCTTCTGGGAAGACTGTCAAAACTTGTGTAAATACTAAAATGTACATTTGTTTCAGTGCCAAACTGCTCAGTTGAAATGCTGACATTTGGCCTGGCACTGCCTCATTAACTGCCAACTCCAGCCTTTAACCGTGTGTGTGCATGTGTGTGAGATTTATGGTGACCCCATGAAATTCATAGGATTTTCTTAGGCAAGGTATACTCAGAGGTGGTTTGCCACTGCCTCCTTCTGAAATTAAAGGGGTTAATTTCCCCCTACAAAGTACAGTCAAAGGCTTAGGTCTACCCCCATAGTAAGCAGCAGACCTCACATTTGCCGGGCATTGGCCAGTTTTGTTAGGTTCAGGGAGGACTACATCCAAAACTGAAATTGGCGTTGGCTGTTGGCAAGCTCAGGGGCTAGCTGGAGTGACGTGGCACTTGGCACCAAAAGAGTCTGTCACAGAATGCTATCACACAGCTCTAAATTGGTGCTGTGTACATGTATGTGTCTTCAACTTGCCTGTTGACTTCCAGCAATCACATGAATTTTGTAGGATTTTCATAGGCAAGAGACAGTTTTGCCCATTCCTTCCTCTGAAATATAGCCTACAGCATCTGGTATTTATTAGCAGTCTCCCATCCAAGTACTAACCTTGGCTGACCCTGCTTAGCTTCTAAGATCAGGCAGGATCTGGTACCTCTAGGTGTTTAGGTTAAAAAGTTTTCCCCCCATTCAGTTTAGTTACATCTCACTGTTATCTCTTTGGTGAGATGAATGCAACCTCCAAAATATGTGGATATCTGACTGCAAACTGCATCTGACTCTGTATTTATTTCTGGGAGGAGTTATTGAATAATCTGTGTTTTAAAAGAAGTGGAAGATAATTTCTCACCTATACCTAGGTGAGAGTAGGGATGGGTCTAAGTCCACTTTGATGAGAACTGGTGCATTCTCTCATATTCAAGAAAGAAAGAAATTGACATTTTAAAAAAACAAAAGCAGGCAAAGGAAACAGTCAGATTTTTAATATCCCTAAGTAGCAATACTTTGTGCTAGAGCAGGAGTGGGCAAAATCCAGCCCTCCAGATGTTACTGGACTGCAGCACCCATCAGTTCTGGCCAGAATAGACAATAGTGATGAACGCTGGGAGCTGAAGTCAACCAGATCTTAAGGTGTTGAGTCACTGTTACTATACTCTACACCTTCTCCTCTGCAGGATCTGCTATTCTCATAATTGAACATATTTCTGGTTGGAAAACATGTTCGAAAGGATGCTGGGTGGACGCATGTGGCCAGGCCAGGATGACCTCAGACATGGTCAGGTCATAAGTTCAGAGAGGATTAGGTGAGAAAACCCGATGCTAATGGGTTTGGGATAATCCTTTCAACAACTCAAGCTCCGTGCACTTCCAAATTACAGTGGGGAGCAAAACTGCCCTGGTGAAGCTATCAGAGACCACCATCCTGTAACCCTGCCCTATAGAAATCTTCCCTATGCTCCCCACCTGTCCAAACATTAAGAGTTTGTCATGACTCCCACCAATGTTTCCTCACCTAGAGTTAAGGTAATTAGCCCATTCCAGAGTCCTTTGTCAACCCTGCGAAAAAGGAATTGCCACTTTGTTTACACACACCCCTTCGAGGTAGGAAATGGGGTATAAAACCCTAGCTTCCACCCCAGCAAATTGTAGTACCTTAAGCTGCATGCAGTGCCCCAGACTCCCATTCCTCTGTGCTTTCCTTAGACATTGTCTGGGCCGCTCTGCTTCGACCTTCTTCCTCAGGACTAGTAACTATCACCCTCTTCATCCCCTATCTCTCTCTATCCAACCTTTCTTGCCTCACTTTCCAATAGCCTTGTATCGGTCTTAAAAGTGTTTGATGTCCTGTATGCTTGTTAATTCCCAATAAAACACTCCGTTAATTTTTAACTAGAGTCATCTGTACAGTTAGCACAGATGAAAAGATCCTGCCACTACCCTCCTCTCGCAGGCCTCCTTTGAGCTATAATTCCCCAAATTCCAAGGAGAGGCTGGCATTGCAGGTGATCTCCACAGTCTCTCACTTTTTAGGGTAACATCTGTTTTGGGGTTAGGTTCAGCCCATGGTTAACTTCTTTAAAGGACGGTCTGCAATCCAGAGCAGATGCACTGCTCCACTGATATGGAAGCCACCAGCCATTATTGGGAATAGAGCTTCCAAACCAAAGGGCTAGGTCGGGCTGGGGACGGGTGGCTCTTGTGATGCTTTGGACTTACCACTCCAGGAGCCCAAGACAGCATAGCAAACTATAAGTTATTATGGATAAACATGTAGAGGGTTACTGTTTCCCATCTCTGAGACAGACAAAGCGGACGTATGCTTCTAATTTTCTGATGGCAAACCTCAAAAGCAACCTCATCTTTTGCATTCAGTATTCTCAACCTTCCAACCTTGTGCAGACTACAGGTCCGTGCTGGCAGCCTTATCTAATTTGTTGCTGTCTCCACGTGTCCAGAGAGGTCACCGCAAAAGCAATTGTGAGAGGAAGGGAGGTGGTGCTTTGAGTTTAGCATTGCTTGGCAAAGGTGGGGGGATTCCATCACTGGGGTGGATAAAATGTGAGCAGGGAGCTGCAGAGCCCTCCTGAGGTTTATGGAAACAACATTGAGAGAAACATTATGACATTAGTGGCAGGCAAGAGCTCTCTGCCCTGCTGCTAATTGCATTTAGCGGAAGTTTAAAATGGTCATTATTGCCCCTCTCTCTTCCTTCCCGCACACCTGCCTGGGGTCTCTCTGTGGGCGGAGAATGCAGAAAAGGGCTTCTGCCAGGAGAATAATTTAGTTTGGCCTCCACCATGACACCAGAGATCAAATTGCAGCCCTCCAGTCTCCTATGTTATTTATGCTCAGAGAGAACTCCTGCTTCCTCAGCATGCTTTGGGACTTGGCTTTGTGACATCAGCAACCTTCTTGTATGATCAAATGTCAGGTAAAGGATGTTACGGGTACACTCACACATAGGCACACAGGCTCACATTCTCCAAATCTACCAGTGAATAAAGTACTATTAGTTCTAATCCCAAAGTAGGACTTGTGTTTCAGGAAGCCTTTTCATTCTGCAAAAAGCAGCTTCTCACTTGGCAGTCTTATAGGAGGGACAATGGCTGTTGACCCCAAATGCAGCTATCCCTCCCTTCCACTGCTGCCAATGCCCAGGGGCAAGCACTGTGCCAAGAGAAGTCACAGAATATAGACCGCGTCTTTGTAACTGATTGGCAGAAAAAAAAACTGGCTCAGCCCTTGTAGCCACAGTATTCACGCTGGAGGGGTAGCAGAAGCTTATGGTGATGTCAGTTTCCATAGTTCATGCTTGGTCTAAAGGCTGGTCTGAGACAGTGGCAGACGATGACTTCTATATCAATGAGGTGGGATGCACCAGGATTTAGTCCAAACTTCACAGGGGTTGTCCAAGGTGACAAAGCTATTTTAGGGATAGAGATCAGTGCCTTGGATAGTTCCTTTAGACTGGCATGTTGTTAGTAACATAGGCCAGAATAATACTGGCACAGATACACACACATACAAACATATTTTTCCTAGTTGTTGCAGAGGGAAGAATTCAACACCACTCTGCTGTAACAATGCCCCAGTCCTGTTAAAACCCATCTAGAATCATATAATAACAGAATCATAGAGCTTGAAGAGACCACAAGGCTTATCTAGTCCAACCCCATTCTTCCGTGTAAGAATGCACAGTCAAAGCACTCCCAACAGGTGGCCATCCAGCATCACTTTAAAAACCTCTGAAAAAGGAGACTACACCACGCTCCAAGGCAGTGGTATTTCACTGTCAAATGGCATTTACCACCAGGACGTTATTCCTAATGTTTAGGTGGAAACTCTTTTCCTGTAGTTTGATTCCATTGCTCCATATCCTCACCTCTGGAGAACCAGAAAACAAGCTTGCCCCATCTTCCATAGACATCCCTTCAAATATTTAAGCATGGCTTAAAGCTCTCTTAACCTTCTCTTCCCCAGGCTAAACATACCAGTTCTCTAAGTCACTCTTCATAAGGCTTCATGGTTTCCAGGCCTTTGCCCATTTTGGTTGTCCTCCTTTTGGGGCACGTTCCAGCTTCGCCTGTTTCGTGCAGCTCCGCAACACAGCCATTGGTTGGTGGAAGGTACAGCAGGGGAAGCATCAAGCTCCATGCCCAAAGACGAATGCACAACAACAAAGTCATCCTCTGAGACCTTCCAAAGTCCCCAGAGATCCTGGAAGATGATGAAGTTGTTGTGCAATTTCTACTCTCCACCAGCTGCTGAGTGATTCTGTAGGGGAGGCAGCATGAGACAGGTAGTTTTTGAGGGAAATGAGAGGGAGACAGGGTGTAATTCTGCTTTGTTCGCCCTCTGAAAATGGAGCATATCTACACTAAAGATCAGGCTGACACTGGATTCACTGCTTCACTGACACTGAAGGAACCAGCCACAATTGCTCCCAGCTTTGAAGACTAACAATCTATTGAAAGCCTTCTTTTCTCAGTGTAGTATCCTGCCGGCTTGTGAGTGACAGACAGGGACCAAGCAGAAGAAGCTACTGGAGTGTTCCTCAAGTTAAGGATGGAAAAACCCGTCAGTGCTTTCTCCTCCATTCACATTGCTTTAAAACTCAAGCACTTCCTATACCAACTTGTGGATTTTGTTAATTCTTCCCAGCAATGAACAGAAACAAAATTCTTCCTCATCTGTGATTTACTAGGCACAGCAATTCCCCTTTAGGAATGAAAAGAATGCACAAAAATCTTTGGAAAATGATAAAAAAAACATGTTTTCCAACTGTCAAGAAACCCGGAGGATCTTTACAGTTCAGGATTATTTCCGAGTAAAATTTGCATGTAGAATATTTTCTGTGCAGGAAATACCACTTTTTTACACAGAAAATAAGATTTCTATGCAAACATATTTCATGTATGGAAAATGTTGTAACTTGGGACATTTTCTGTGCAAAATTTGCATGTGGTTGATTAGCATAGCAAACAGTATTTTCTGTACAGCAAACAGGTTTTACTGGGTAGAAAATAATATCCATATTTTGCACATGTTTATCATAGTGACTAGAACATCCCAGAGGCAACACTGGCATGGTTTTCCTCACTGCTACTTTGTGATCAGCACGTTGTGCAAACTGAATTGGGATGCAAAAAATATTTGCCAAATTTCTTGCCCTCTATGGAATAGGCTGTCTCAACAACCAAGGTGATCTGTCAAAAAATCAGCGACTGCAAACAATTTCTTTGCTTCTTGTGAAACAACGAAGACTTATCTCCCATCGGTTTCTTTGCAGTTTGCACGAGAGGTTCTGCATTGAACTTTTTCAACACACACAGGCAAGGGCAGGATGACCATTCTAAAAAATGCAAACAACCCCTGCAACAAGGCAGCAATAATTTCTATAAAAATCATCAATCCAGATTGCGCATAAAAATAGCTTTGCAAATGTACTTGCTTCTTTGAAAACACACAAAAAAATCCTCTTGTCATCTTACACAATGAGGGGAAAAAAACGAGATTTTTTTTTTAAAAGTCTTCCTTGCAGAAATGAGATAAGTGACAAAGTTACTCTTTTAGAGTTCAGTCTGGACCATATTCACCACCCCACTAACCACAACATTTCTATAATCGATGGATGGATTCCCCCATTAATTCAACAATACTCAACTCACCTAGATCCATGTCGGCAGCTTTGGGCCGATGGGAGCAAGGTACATTCTTGAAGATGGCATCAAGGATCTTCTCCTTGACCTGGGTGATGGTGTCACAGTTCAAGATCTTCACTGGGATCTCAGGGCTGTTCACATTATCAGGGTTTACACAGCTCAGGACCTGTAGAGACATTCAGATAGAGGGAAGAAGCAAAGACACGGCAAAATTAGCCAAGAGATCAGTTAGTTCCAGAACATGTGCATATCCTCCAACTGTCGCAATCTGGCAGGGATAGTCCTAGTTAATCCTCTAAAGTTCCACTTTTTTTTTTTGTCTGCTATCAGTATGTCTCAGTTTCCACCTTCCCCCTTTGTCCTCAGTTATTTTATTTGCTGCAAACTGAACTCTGAGTGCGGATGTGGGTTGCATTCAACTCAGCAGGAGAGAGAGGAGAGAAAGGGGTGGAATCTTGCCCTTCAAATAAAGTTCAGGCAAAAGCAAACTGCTAAGCCTCTCCTAGCTTGTGTATTTTTCTTGACTAATAATTTTGGCCATTTTGACCACACTCTGGTATTGCTTGGCCACAAAATGTCCGGGTGTTCATCTGTGAAATGTTGGAAAGTATGCATGTGAAACAGCATTTTAATGAACTTCCCTCGGTCTCCTCTACTAAAAGAAAAATAATTCTTAGAATAACTTATTTTCCAGAGTTTTCCAAACAGCACAGGCTATAATGCTCAGCTAGTGCTGTTCATCTGGAGGCCTTCTGTCATGGTTGTTACTGAGCAACACAGAATCTGAGGCCTACTAGACCATTTTAGTAGCAGCTGCAGGCTATACATGTTGTCCTCATCATGGCATGTTAAGCCCCATGGAGCCTGAGATGCTACATCACCAGCTCATGAAAAAGAGATTGTAAAATTATGGCCTATGCCCACCCCTATGCCTTACCACCCTGATGCTCCACAACTGAAAATTTTCTTTGGCAAAGATTTGCATTCTTCCATTCCTGGAGGCCTTCAGAAGTGGCAGCTTGGCATTTAAAGGGGTCTCCAATCCCAGCCCAAAGTAGTAGTAAAGAAAACTAAACTCTTTGTTGACTTCCAGTTTCCATACCTCCCAACATTTTGCAGAAGAAAGCCAGAACAACGTACGGACAAACAACACTGGAGTGTGGTCAAGATGGCAAAAATGATTAATGTGGAAGAAGACATAAGCTAGGAGAGGGTGCAGCTCAATTTTGAGTGAGCCCACTGGGAAGGGCAAGACCCTGGCCATCCTTTCCTCCTCAAAGAAATGCTGGGTTAATTGGGTGCAAACTAGTTTTACACTTTGAGTTCAGTTTGTGGCAGTTGAAGACAAAGGGAGAAAGTGGAAGGAGGACACTTTAAAAGCTGCTGGAAAAAAAATGGGAAGACAGAGGATTAATGTTGCCATTTACATATGCTTAGTAAGGGATTCTGGAGCAGCTACTGTTTACCTTGCCACTTGCAGGCAGGCAGGCACTGTCAGAAAAGGTTGGACCAAACCTCAAGAAAATACTTTGTGATGTAAGTGTAAATGTCATGTTGCTTTAATTGCTTTAATTGCTAAGTGCACCTGTGGAAAGGAATGTGACTCGAGCTAGTTTGTGCTGAGTCATGCTGATGAGCACCAGCTGCAGGCAATGCAAGGGCTGCCCAGGATTGGCTAGGTGTCTGTATAAAGGTAGCACAATCCCGGCCAACAAGTGCACATATTGCCTGATGTATGTTGCTGGAGGCTCTGCTGGAAAGAGCAAGTTAGATATGCTGGATTGCCACCTGGACTTTGTAAATATTGTATATATTTTGTAACAAAGAATAAAGAGCCTCCATATTGGAAGATTACAAGCTGAGTGGGTGAATGTTACTGGCTTAGTGCATTTGCTGCTAAAAGTGTTCTCTGCTGCTTGGCATGCTTTGATAGCTGTGTGGAGCTATCTCTGCTTAACTATATAGAGTTTTTCTTGGCTGGCTTTGCTTTGTTTTTCCCTTTGTTCTTGGGACAGGCACATGCAACTACAGTATGGTTGGCTAGTGCAGAATCCCATACTTTCCCAGTTCAAAATTTATTGCACTGTTTGGGACAGCCTTGCTGCTGCAACCCACCACTGAAAGTCTTATATTTCTTCAGTCCTGCTTTACCATCTCTCCAGCGCTAATGGTGCTTTTAAAAAAAAACCCTCCTAGCTAAACAGAGAACAAGGAAGAAAAGCAGGGCCTAACTACGCATGATGACACTTTGTAAAAATTAAAAAGCAGCAGCTTTGTCAGAGGCTTTGTTAAGTGAGGTATGGCTGTAAAGATTTCTGTGCAAAAAAAAGGAATACTTTTAGTGCAAACATACTGTTCAAGTGGAGTCCTGAAGTGAAAACAGGTGTCAAAAACTATGGAAAAAGTTTTGTATTCTTGTGCAGCAGAAAGAAAAATGTTAAGTTAATTCATTAGCAGTACCTTGCCAAATGTACTTTATCTCTAACACTCTAGATGCAACCCCTAATCTGTCCCCCACCTGCCAGATTCTGCTTTGGCTCTACCCCAGTCCTGTAGAAGTTGCTCTGCTCTAATCCCAACATGGCATCCATGCCAGATATCACCAACCCCATATATAATCTGTCAGACTCCACCCAGACCACCAGATCTCTTCCATGGCTCTAGCTCTTCCAGGCCAGATGTTGTCCTGGTTCTGCCATAATGACTGTTAGATGCTGCCTCTCCCCCAGTTTTTATTTGCTTCCTCCCTCCTCCACTTCTGCTGAGAATGTAAGAGCCTAAAAATAGCCATGTTGGATCAGATCAAAAGTCCTATTTCCTATGAGCAGTGGCTTAGGGAGCAGGGTAAGTTTAGCCTGGAGGAGAGAAAATTAAGAGGTGACATGATAGGTGACATGGAAAGGAGATTCCACTTGAACCTCAGGAAGAACTTCCTGAGCTGTCCAGCAGTGGAATGTGTTGCCTCGGAGTGTGGTTGAGTCTCCTTCTTTGGAGGCTTTTAACAGAGGCTGGATGGCCATCTGTTAGGAATGCTTTGATGGGTGTTCCTGCATAGCAGCGGGTTGGACTCAATGGCCCCTGGGGTCTCTTCCAACTCTATGATTCTATAAGTTTAGCCTGGAGGAGAGAAGATTAAGAGGTGACATGATAGCCATATTTAAACATTTTAAAGTATGTTGTACAGAAGCTTGGGCAAGCTTGTTTTTCTGCTGCTCCAAAAACTAGGACACAGAGCAATGGCTTCAAACTACAGGGAAAGAGATTCCTCCTGAATATTAGGAAGCACTTGCTGACAGTAAAAGCAGTTCAGCAGTAGAATATGTTGCATGGCCACCTGTTGAGAGTGTTTTCATTGTGTCTTCCTGCATGGCAGAATGGGGCTGGAGTGGATGGCTCCTGGGGGTCTCTTCCAACTTTATGACTCTATGAAAATGATTTGGCTTCCACGTCTGAGTTTTCACCTGAACTTTGAAGGACAGATTCTGTGATAGGAGTCTTGGTGGATAACAAGCTGAACATGAGTCAGCAGTGTGATGAGGCAGCCAAGAAAGCCAACGTGATTCTTGGTTGCATCAATAGGAGTATGGTGTCTAGATCGAGGGAGGTAATGGTACCACTCCATTCTGCATTGGTAAGACCTCATTTGGAATACTGTGTCCAGTTCTGGGCACCTCAATTCAAGAAGGATATTGACAGGCTGGAACGTGTCCAGAGGAGGGCAACCAAAATGGTGAAGGGTCTGGAAGCCATGCCCTATGAGAAACGGCTTAGGGAGCTGGTACGTTTAGTCTGCAGAAGAGAAGTTTAAGAGGGGACATGATAGCTATGTTTAAATATTTGAAGGGATGTCATGTTGAGGAGGAAGCGGGCCTGTTTTCCGCTGCTCCAGAGACTAGGACAAGGAGCAATGGATTCTAACTACAGGAAAGGAGATTCCATCTGGACCTCAGGAAGAATATGCTGCATTGGAGAGTGGTGAAGTCTCTTTCTTTGGAGGTTTTTAAGCAGAGGCTGGATGGCCATCTGTTGGGAGTGCTTTGATATGTGTTCCTGCATGGCAGGGAGTTGGATTGGATGGCCTCTGGGGTCTCTTCCAACAATATGATTTTGAAAACTAGTCTTTTGGGTACTTCTTTGAAAGTTCAGAGTAAAATCCTAGGCACGTTCAACCCCTCCCCCCGCAACGGTAGTCCCCAGTCACCACTTTCTATAATGGCAGATGTCAAGAATGGAAAACTTCAAGGAAACAAAGTGATAAGTTTCTCACTTCCCCAAGGCACATGTCTGCTTTGTATTTCTTTTTTAAGCCAACTATCTGGTGTAGTCTTCTCTTCTTGCATTGTGTCTTGTTGGGAAATCGCCTAAGATGATAAGGAATCAATTATCCATGATCACTGATTATGCCAGCCATTTGCTTTATCAAAGGGGAAAGAATCCTTTGGGGATGAATTATTTGATATCCTTGGTGTGCGATTAATGGAACATGTGTGAACATCTGCAGAGACAAGATCACTGAAGACGCTTAGAATTTACCTTATATTAATTGGAGACTAAGGCTGATGTCTAAAGTTCTGTACCCAAAAGGGAGAAAAATAAAAAGTGACGATGCAGAGGGGAGGGAATATTGCAAGGTGTATAGACCTCAATTTCACCTCTTCTTCTAAGATGTGTTAAATTTAAAAGGAGTGTACATTTCATTTTTTTTTTTCACAGTCATTTTCCCCACTTTGGTCTAAAGGAAAAAAAAAATGAAATTCTAGGCTTCTAATAAATATGTCTGAAGTAGCAGCCAAGTTTCCATTACGCTTAGCAAATGCCTGAGATTCCCCTCATATGCTTTGCATTTAGCTTTTGACAAGGGGTAGAGTTTGGAGGTGGGGGAAGAGTAGAGCAAATCTTGGTATAGGGCCAGAGGCCTACTCATTAGGGAAACCTTTAACCTGCCTGCCAGATGACAGAGCAAGAGGGAACTTTGAAAAGCCTTGCTGTGTTCCAACATAATTAGATTGAGAACAGTTCAGGCTTTGGGTCTGGTCTTGCCTTCCGAAGTTAGAAGAATTTTAGCAATCCCCTCTGGGACTCAGAAAAAGGCTTGCCAACATTTTGTAAATGGAGAGGTGAAGCCAGGCTACAGCCTACAGGAATCTATTTGGTGGTGGCTGTTATATCATAGAGTCATAAAAGTGAAAGGGACCCTACAAGGGCCATCTAGTCCAACCCCGGCCATGCAGGAAGGCGCATGCATGCACAGACATACGTGCACAGTGTTACTTTCTTACTGCAAGCCCCCTCGTATTCTATTGACATATAAATCCCATAAATAAATATGTAAACGAATAATGGACATTTATGGAAGTTGTCTAACCATCAGCTGAATGATCAAGATTCTGTTTTTGTTTGTGACACTTTATTGGAAGATTACTGATGAAATATGCAGAGACATGTGTCAATATCTTTGGCCCAACTGACCAGCTGGTCTGTGTCTATAACCAGTGTTGGCTGATCACTTCTGTGTCATTGAAGCAGTGGCTCTATTCTGGACATTAACCTGAGATTTAAAGGAGTTATTGAAAATACTAAGCTTTTATTGTGCATAGGATTTAGTTCAGACTAACTCCCACAGTGGATTTACTACCCTCATGATGCAGAAGCCAAGAGATGACAGTATCTCTGATGTTGACCAGTCTACCACTGTTGAAATGAGGCTCCCTCTCATCCTTTTTCAGGAAATGGAAAACAGCAGGAGGCTGGCTGCATCTGTGCAGAGGCCTGAATGAGTGCTTGAGCTCAGCAGAAACCAATCCCCAAAGAAAAGGATGTGAGGGACGTCTCTTTTACGGCTTATTAGTGTTTTGGCTGTCACCATTCAATACTCCCCACTGGGCTTTAACCAAAGAGATTCACCAAGAGCTTTGATCTGAAGGCAAAGAGGGAGTGTGTTTGTAGTTATGAGATGTCAGTGGCTATTAACTGATTGGACTGTTAGCACAGGAGATACAGAGGTGGGTGGCAGAGCAACGGGGGCCAACCAGCATGCTCCATACTATTCAGAGCTGGTGATGCACTCAAGATACAATGGGATCTTCTCTAACACCACCACCACCACTTTTGCCCCTTAAAAGCTTATTATAAAATGCATTTGACAGCTCTGAATCTCGTTGGATGACCGGTCCTCTAAGCACTTTCCTTTGTATCAGCAAGTGTGAAAATGAGCTATAGACCTGCAGAGTGGGGAAGCAGATTGACTTTGGTGGGTAACCACAGCAGGTCTGGGGCCCCCAATTTTCTGACAGTGAGACCCTCTGCAGCCTGACCAGATTGTCAAAAAGCAAACACAAAATAAATCCAAAAGTGGATGAAGCTCAACTTGTGCCCAGACTTGGAGAAGAGAGTCTGAGAGGTGGCTTAATCGCCATCTTTAAATACCTGAATGGATGTCATGGGGAGGACAGGGTGAGTGTGTTTTCTGTTATTCGCCGGACTAGCACACAAACCAATAGATTCAAAATAGAGGGAAAGGGATTCCATCAAAACATTAGGAAGAACTCCTGTACTGTAAGAAGTGTTCAAGAATAGAATACACTGCCTTGGAGACTGAAGGATTCTCTTTCTTTGAAGGTCTTTAAACTATATGGAGATCTGGACGAAAAAGTCACATATAATTATTACAGGAAGCTTCCTGCAGGTTTGTCTTTTTATAATGCAAAGCAATCAAGTTCGGGATATCTTTCAGGACCTTCCATTTCCCCTTCTCTCTGTTCAGTCATGAATTTGGCATTGTTGCCAACAGGGATATTAAGAATATTCACAAATATTTTCTCCTCGTTGGGGAAGGGGATTTTTGACAAGCCAAATCATATCACTAAGAAATTGGTCAACTTCAGTTTTGCACATCTGAAGAATTTTTTTTTCCAAAAAAGACATTTGGAACCAAAAAGGGGGACTTTGTGCAAAATAAATATTTAACAAAAAAAGACTATTGCTGATATCCCACTTTAACTTTATAACTTTAAACACCAGCAGCTGCATACAGCAAAGGAGGTCTGTTCTGCTACTGATCGGGGCACAAGGAAGACGATATTTCCAGCCCCTTCCTGCCAGTGAGCAAGGGTGCAACAAGGAAATATGACAGGGGTCCTGCTTCTGATTATTCCAGCTTCACTCGTTGGTCTATCCTCCTTGCTCGATGTGTCTGCTGGCTATTAGGGTGGGCTAGGGTGCCACTTACGATTGTGCCAACAGTGCCACGATCTTTACTATGTAGCCTCAATGAATATAAAGCAGTTACAGATCTGTAACTCCAGGTGACAAATCTGTAACTGGAACACAGAATGCCAGCCACTATTTTGCATTGGTTTTGCACAAAAAGCAGGGGAGGGTTTTTTGTTCCCCCAAAAAAGAGGTTTTTGTATAAATGTTTTTCACAGAAAAGGTCCCAAAGTGTGTTTAAATGATCAAAAACACACAAATCTACTCCACTTCTTGCCCAATAGGGAGAAATCTTTCTCCCTGTTCTTGCATGTAAGAATGAAATAAGCAAACACCTACATCCCTGGTTGTCCACCCTCCTGTTTCCATGACTGGGTACTCTGTCATCACTCACCAAAGTCTTGTAGTCTATCTGTTGCCGTATGAGCTTGTCCTCACTTAGGGAATAGCGAGCTTCTCCAGTGATGGCGTCAATTGGTCCCTTCTCCATCTGTTGCTTGATGGCACAAAACAGGGAGAAGAGGGGCTCACCAGCACATTCCTGCAGCAGCGAAAAAGGAAAAGGTAGCTGATGAGTGAGAAAAAGGCAGAAAGAGATTGCTCCATTGCTGCAAGGGATGGGCAAGAAAGGTACTGAGATCAATGGTGGGTGGTGTTTTAATGGATTTTTAACAGCGCTATCTAAGGGCCTTTCCACCCCACACTGTTATAATGTTATTATTGCACTTCCAACATCCTATGGAATCCTGGGGTTTGCAGTTTAGGGAGGCATTTAGAATTCTCAGTCAGAGAGCTCTTGGCCCTCAGTAAACTACAAATCCAAGAATTCCACAGGATGTTGAAAGTGGAATAATAGCACTATAACAAACCCCAGAATTCTGGGGTTTGCAGTTTACGGATGGGCATTTAGAATTCTCAGCCAGAGAGATCCTTTTCCTTGGATGCCTAGAACTGTGGCCCTTCTCACATGGCATTTCTGAAGCGAAAGGGCCCCTTGAGTGTCGCATAAATGTGAGGAGCGGTCCACACGACGCACTCACATTTGCACAACGCTCGAGAGCCTGACGCGGACTGTGCATGCATTTTTTCATTTTTGGCTCAAAGCTCCGGGGCCCCGCACGCACTTACCTTGTGTGCAGAGCCTCGGGAGCCGGACCGGCCGCGCGTCCCCTCCTCAGTGCAGCCTGGGAGGTCCCAGTCTGCACTGCAAACGGAAGAGGCGGGGGCGCTCGCGTGACCAGGAAGCAGCTGCGGAGCCCAAGCGGGAGGGATGCGGGAGCATTCCTCCGAAGGCTTCCTGCGTGAGCCTTGCACTCCAACACTGGGAAAAGGCAAGGTGCGAAAAGGGCCTGTGTTTCTAAATGCTCAGGTAAAGTTTTAAGCTACTGCAGCACGAGGGCTCTGAGAACCAACGGAAAAATTCATTGAGGGGAGGAGCAATAATAATTGTGGAAGGGGGGATTAACACCTTCATTATGCCCCTCTCAGCTACGATCTGTCAGGGGGCTTATCTGACTCCTCAAGCCCTCATGTCTTCCCATGGTGATCTAGAGTTTGATGAACATATACAGTTGGAGGGCTGGTCACAAATATTATTGACTGCTACAGCACCATCTCTACCCACAGCTCTCTACAAAAGACAGAAGGCTGGGTCCCTGCCTGCAAGAGATTTACAATTTATAATTCGATGCAAAGTGGGCACCAAAGAAAGGGGAGGGAAAGAGAGGCAGGACAGAACAAGGAGAGAAACCATACTGCACACTGGAGATTCTTGTTGCAAAATTAAGCGTGTTTACACAGAAATAATTCCCTCTGAGTTCAATGTGTGCTTCGGATCACCTCCTTAATCAATGAATTCCCCCTCCTTTGGTGTATCCAGTTGGACTGCTTGCTCATTCCTCATTCATCTTTTCCCTTCCACTGCTTTCTGCAGGCTCCGTTGGCTCTCCTCTCTGAGCCGTTCATCCCAAATTCACCGGTGTCATTTCAATTTTGTCCTCAGTAAATCCCGGAGAAGATGCCGGTCCCCAGACTGAAGCAAAAAAGTGGGGCCTCTCCTTTGCTCCGACACCTGCCTGCCACTTAATTAGCTTATCTCCCAGCAGCATATTGCCTCGACGCGGCTGCCTATTGCCCTTATCGGCCCGCGTTTTTGGGAGAAAGGCAGGAAGACAAGAAGCCGAGTGGGGAAAATAAAATAGCCTATTATGAGAGCAAAGCTTTCCGCGACTCACCTCTTGCTATCCCCTACTTTCAGCTGGAAATGGGAATCTGATAGTGGGAGCCACTGAATCGACCTTCCGGGGCCCTTCAAAACTTTCCCTGCCGCGGGAGGTAGCAGATCATAGGCGGCAGAAGGAGGTCTACTTAAGAGCATCTTAAGCCTTTCACAAATGGAACAAATGCAGCAGGAATTGGTTCACATAAAGGCTGCAGAGCCCTTCTTGTTGGTGGTGGATCAGCATTTTTGGTCACAGAAACCCAAGTGCTGCAACAGGGCTGAGTCTTAAATATACTGGCCAAGCTGCTACATCGTGCTTAGGTAGTGTATATCCGCTTGCACACTGTGGATGCCCTGTACTTCTGCTGAATACTAACACGGTGCAACCAACAATGTACAGTTACCCTGTTATCCGCTGTATCACTTCCTGCTGTTTCAGATACCCATGGTCCAAAAATCTTACATGCAAAATACTGGTTTCTCGGTGACGGCACCCATGCGGCCTGCTCACGCCACATGAAATGGCTCTGGCATCACCAGAAGTAGCCCTCTAGCAGGGACCACAAAGAGGCTTCATAATACCAGAGAGAGAGTATGCAGCCTCTTTATGATCCCTGTGAAGCTAGAGGGCTATTTCCAGTGACGCCAGAACTGTTTCTAGCTTCACAAGGACCATAAAGAGACTTCATACTACTGGATAGATCAAAGCCTCTCTATGGTTCCTGGGAAGCTAGAGAACTATTTGCAGAGATGCCACAGCCATTTCCAGCTTCACAGGGACCACAGAGAGGTTTCATACTATCCAGTAATATGAAGCCTCCCTATGGTCCATGTGAAGCTAGAGAGTCTGGTACTATGCGAAGTTTCAGTTAGCCACTAAGAATCTTGGGCCCTCTGCACAGCACCCTCCCATCCCACAACGGGGATGGGAGAAGGACAGGACCACAACAACACTTCTGCATGATGTTGTTGCAGTCCTGTCCTTCCCCATCCCCAGACGGCGTGATCACAGATGAAATCATTGATGGGTTATCCCCGTCAATGACACATGATCGCAATACCATCCCACACTTACCTGTGCTGCAGAAGCGCAATGGCTGCACTTCCCGCCCTGGCGCAGCCAAGTAAAGTACCCAGCTGTGCTGCAGAAGGAAAAGGCATGGCCACCATGCTCCCTTCTGCAGGGAGCCAGCCGGTGCAAAGGGGAGCACTGCCGTTATGCTCCCTCTCCTGACAGAGCAGCTGCTGGGAACCCCACTGGACAACTTCGTGAAATGTAGGGTGCAGAAAGGGCCTTGGAATGTATTCCCCAACAGCTAACAGGGATTACTATATTACCCAATGTGCTTGCTCGTTTTCCCATTTGGCAATGAGCCTACCTCTGTAACCCCACTGAGTAACATGATCCATGGAAAGTAGTGACAAACAGTTATGTACCATCCTAAAATGCACAACTGCACAACTGGAGTCCTGTTGATTAGTCTCAGCTAGAGATCAGCGACTGAATCTGCTCTTGAGTGGTGAGTCACAACAAAGGTTGGTGGTGTTAGTATTTGCCATCTAGTTGACTTCAGTTCATGACAGCCCTATGCACAAGAGAACTCCAAGAGGTCTTGTTATCAGGTCTTGGAAATTCAGGGCTGTGGCATCCTTGTGAAGTGGGCTCCCTTTTTTCCTACTGTCTTCCATTTGACCAAGCACTACTGTCTTTTCCAGTGAGCCAGGTCATGTCATGCTATCTCCAAAGCATGATGGCTTCAGTTCAGTAATCTTTAGCTCTCAACGCAGAAGTAATTCTAGTAAATTCAACGTCACAACTCTGGTCACAACTAGCAGTAGGCTTTAGGCCCCAGTGAAATGGTTACACTTGTGCAACTTCACTTGCACCACCGAGAACTGGATTACTCCATTGCACAATGGCCAAAAATTACAACCAGATGCGTTAGGGAACTGACACATGAATGTATGACACCAACAGAATTTCAGCCTGAGAGATTTTCTCATACCTACTCTGAGCACTTAATTCCCTGGGAGAGGGAGACATCATGAGCTTTTAGAACACAATGGCCATTTCAGCACTAGACGGTTATAGTGCTATTATTCCACTTTCAACAGCCTATGGAATCCTGGGGTTTGCACTTTAGGGAGGGGTTAGGATTCCATAGGAAGTTGAAAGTGGAATAATAGCACTATAACAGTCTAGTGTGGAATTAGCCAATGGCTCCACTCTTGTCAGGACTAATAACAGGAATGGCACCCATGTGAGCGGTTACACTTATGGAACCCTGCTTGCACAACCAGGACATGAATATGTCCATTGCACATTGGCTAAAAAGATACAACTGCATGAGTAAGGGAACTTACACGTGTACACAGCACCAACAGAATTCCAGCCACTCTGTATTACTTAGAGCTCAGGTAGTTTTTTTTTCAGGGGAGGGGTTGCTGTTCTCAGAATTTCTGAGCCAAGATATCACATCACAAGCAACACCTGCTGAAATTTCCCCTTCCGCACACCTATGAAAGGTACAGGAGCTCTGTGCCTTATTCTAGCCGGTACCCCCCCCCCACAGAATCGGGGGGAAACATTTTGAGTCACTCACCCCAAGAGAAAGAGACAAGTGGGGATTTACACCCCTAGGCCACAGTTATGATTTTGCAGCATGCAACTGGCAAGCTGTCGGAATGCATAGCTCCCGCTATATGTTGATCTGCTGGATGTGTGTTACTATAATGTATTGTAGTCAGTGTAGAAGTACTGCTATAAAACTCCATTAAGCTTAGTTGTAATGCTACAAAGCATCAAATGCTAATTGATGACTGCAACAATGTATCTGTTTGGAGCCTGCCTGTATTATTACAAAGTATCAGTGGGTTAATTGCTTTATTCTCTATTGCTACAAGGTATCTGGTGAAGGGGGTAAGATCAGGGCCAGGTGAAAATGAAAGTGTAAAGGCTGGTGTTTTGAAAACCTGGTGTCTCTGAAATAAGAGGCAGGAGATACTTGTTTGGGTCAAGGATGAGAAGTGGGAACCAAACACTGGTCTGGAAACAGCCTGAGAAGTGGTGTGATGCTAGATTTATGATCCTCTCCAATCACTACTTCGCACATCTAAACTTTGGAATTGTATCAGTAAAAGGTGTGTGCTCCATGTCTGGTTTATTGTCAGCAACCTGGAAGAAATGTGCTGTGTATCCCGTATTTTCTACAAATAAAAACTAATATATTGTATATACATGTACAAGCGTATATTATTATGACTCATCAATATTTCAGCCTATTTATATGGATCCATTAGTTATGCAGAAGAAATACATGGCATCTCTTGCGAGTGCTTTAAATTGTTATGTGATGTAATGAGCATATTTTGGCATGTTGTAATAAAATATTAATAAACCTGACAGAGAAAATGAACTGCAAATTGTTTCACACTTCAGTATCTCAAGGAGGCACCTGTTTTGATGGTATACAGATTTACTTAAGATTTATTTAAGTGTAATTCATCTTAAGATGAACCATGTTTGAGGTTCTCTGAATGTCTCCAAAGTGCCTGGAACACGGGACCTGTTCACACTGCACAATTATAGCAAAATGATTCCACTTTAACTGCCACGGCGGCATCGAAATTTAGCGCCCTTTCTGCAGGATGACACTCCCGTGCATTGTCCCGTTGCAATCCCATCAGTGTTTTTGCTGGGACGGGAGCGTGTCCCCAGCACTCCTCTCTGCATGAGACCAGCTGCTTCCAGAAGGGAGTGCAAGGGACACACCCCTTCCTTCCACACTGCAGCCAGCCTGCTTCCCATGCTGCAATGGGGAAGGAAGAGCATCATCACACTTCCGGCCCTTCTCCATGGCCAGTTGCAACAGAAGCCTTGCGTGTCGGAGGCCACTGATGGAGTTTTGCTGTCAGTGATATACCCCGCGATTGCACTGGCTGGTGACACGAGAAGGGTGGGACTGCAACAGCATGCAGAAGCGTCATCACAGTCCTGCTCCTCTTGCATCCCCATGCCAGGAGGACACCGTCCTGAGCAAAGGGCCATACTCATCTTCTTATAGGGCTTGGGTGGGGGGGCCTTAGGCCTTCAAGTCCAGCCCTCCGCTCAACAACAAACAGAGGAGAGAACAGAGAACAAACCACAGAGAACAAATCTGCCTCCTCCCCTCCATGACAGCCTTTGAGATATTTAAAAAGGGCAATCATGTCACCCTTCAGTTGTCCCTTCAGCAGGGTTGAAACATGTCCGGCTCCCTCAATCTATTCTCATATCCTGGGGTCTGTAGGCTGGGAAGGCCCTCAGCTCTGTGTCTGAGAATTCTAATGCCCTTCCCTAAACTGCAAATCCCACGATGTTGCCATAGCAAATAAAACGGAATCAAAGGCCATTGCTGCACTACCCTGTTATAGCGCTACACTTCCATTTTCAGCTTCCTGCGATGCAGGATATAAATGCATCATCCAACTCGCCTCGCCTTTATCATCCAATTTCTGATTTAAAACAAAAACAATGGCTTAAATTCCCTTTTGATCCTCCACATGTCTGAAGCGAGCCTCCAAAATGGATCTTCTTACCTTGAGGAACTTATAGAGTAAAAAGGTGAACCAATTTGTGAGCATCTTCTCAGCAACCGATTCTGTCCTGGAACAAAATGGAAGAGGGGTGAAAAATTACTAATGCAGCCCACAAAGAAAAGGTAATTTGATTTGTTTTATTCATGCTCTGATATTCCAGATAATCACATTCTCACTCTATATAAGTCTTTCTCAGAAATCTTTCAGGAAGGAGCAAATGTTTTATGCCTGTATTTTGGGAAGGAAGGATGAAAAATGTAGCCCCTCGGAATTTCTCCAGAGAGTTTTCCCTATGGCGATGCTTTAGTAACATGTTAGTTTGGGTAACACTTCAGTTAACAGGCCTACCCAGTTGACTTTAAACTATGAATTTTAAATTGATATTTTCTTAAGTTTATTTAGAGAGGATATGAATGTGTGATGGCTGTGTTTCAATCTAGATTTGTTTGTTTAGATGGCTTTATGTGTTTTAGTTATGTACCCTATTTTACACTATGTTGTACCCTGCCTTGAACCTTGGGAAGAGGCAGATAAGAAATAAAAGATGATGTTATGATGATGATGATGGTGGTGGGGGTGATGATTTATTGTTGTTGTTGCTGCTGCTATTACTACCACGGCCATTTCCGCACGAGCCCGTTATAGCGCTATGATTCCACTTTCAACATCCTATGGAATTCTGGGGTTTGCAGTTTCGGGAGGGGCCAGCTGGCCCCTCCCGAAACTGCAAACCCCAGGATTCCATAGGATGTTGAAAGTGGAATCATCGCGCTATTACGGGCTCGTGCGGAAATGCCCTACTACTACTACTACTACTATACCAACTGTATGACTTTCACCCCAAACAGGACCCATCCATTTTTCAGACGGAAAAATGAAGCCATCTCAGCAAAGCTGTCGGGTTTTAGAGATCCTTATCAGTCATCTGGTGTGGATTTAGTACTGAAAAGGATATTACGGAAACTATGTAGTGCAACACCGGGATGGAAACTACATCCAAGGTACACACTTGAAAAAACTGCACTATGGATCCATAGCCACAGATTCTGTATCCATGGCTTGAAAATATTCCAAAAGGAAGAAAAAAAAAATCCAAAAAGCAAACTCCGATTTTGACATTTTATAGAAGGAACACCATTTTACCATACAATTACACATAATGGGACTTGAGCATCCACCAATTTTGGTATCCATGGGGGGAAGGTCTTGGAACCAAATCCTATTGGACACCAAGGTCCCACTGTGCACAGGTGTGAGCCTGTGTATCTTTCTCTCTGTGTGTACATACGCTAGCTGTAGTGTCTGATAATTGTCCTATCAATATGGTAGTTAATCCATTCCGGGTTTTAGTCCAAACCTGAAAGGAACTATCCAAGGTCTGAAGCTAATTTTGGGGGTACAGACTGGCATTATGTAAAGCTCCTTTTAATTCTGGCCGAAACCCAAGCAGATTCACCATCCATGGAAAAGGAAGCCATCAAGCACCACTGTATTTTAACCTGTCCATGCATGTTTAATTCAGCACTGTGCTTCATACCACTCTTAAACTGGACTAGCTCACAGAAGATTATGCTGTCCTAAACATGCTAGTCCTCAGGATGCGAAAGATTTCCCTGTCATTGGGCATTTCCACACCCGCACTGTTATAGTGCTCTTATTCCACTTTCAAAATCCTGTGGAATTCTGGGGTTTGTAGTTTCCTGAGGCCCAAGAGCTCTCTGGCTGAGAATTCTAAAGGCCCCTCCCTAAACTGCAAATTCCAAGATTCCATAGGATGCTGAAAGTGGAATAATAGCACTATAAGAGAATCGTGCAGAAACGGCCATTGTTTTACTGCAACAGAATAACAGCCATCCTTCTTTGGAATCAGAGGAGGTTAGCATCTCTAGGCAAAGGTAGTAGAAGTTGTTACAAAATAAGGTTTTGTTTGGGAGGATATATGAAATGTAAGAAACTGTATAAAATGATGTTAAGGCTGATTTATATATGGGCTGGAGGGTTAGACAATGAGAAGGGACATTATCATGAGAGAGGGATTTTTTTTTGGAAATAGCAATGGAAAATGTAAAAGAAAAAAAAGAGGTTGACTGCTGGGTTTTGTTTGTTTGTTTGAGGCATAGTTGGAAAAGAGCTAGAGAGAGGGAGAAAACAGTTGGAAAACATTGAGGGAAACTGTTCTAATGAAGATAGATGGATCCAATATTTGATATTTTATACTATGGTATATTGTTGTGAAATTAGAAAAAAAGGGGGCAAATTGATGAGTTTAACTTAGGAGGAGAGTAATGCTAATGTCTGTTAATAAAGGGTGCTAAAGCTTTATTGACTTTCTGTAGAAAATTTATTTAAGATTTTGTAAGTTTGGATTTAGATCTAAGTAGGCAATATGTTACAGAAAGGAGGATGAGGAATTATTCTGATAGATGAGAGAGGTACAGATTGATTATATACTTTAACAACAGCTTAAGATAAAATTGGAAATCACTCTTTTTTCCCCATTTTCTCTTTCTTCTGTTCTCGTATCCTTCTTCTCGTATGTTTGTTGCTTTGTCTAAATTTTTATTGTATCTGAATAAAAGATCTCCATAAAAAATGATAAAACCATAGCTGGCGGTGTTGTGAAAACTCCCCAACCTGCTCTCTAGGTCTAGTAGCTTTACGTAAAATCCAAAGTCCACACTACAGGAAATAAAAATAGGTTCCTTTAATTTGGTTCATCCAGCTGTACCATCAGAAGATGTCTGAGCAAGCCTTCCTCAGCTGGAGACCTTCTGTGTCAGGGGGAAAAAAAGAGAGTTTCATATGGGCTTTCTGCTACCAAGATGCACTACCTTTTCCATACCTTCCAACTGTCCTGATTTGGCAAGTATAGCTCCGATTTATTCCGTTGCTTCACTTTTTCAGCTGTTTTTTTTGGAGCTTTTTCTTCTCACCTCCTCCCTGAATTTTGCTTTTGGTGACATTTCAGTAGCACCATGACATATCCTACAACCTTTTGCTCAAACAGAACAATGAAGCCTTCCTAGTGAAGTTGTTGGGTTTTGAGGATTCCTATCAGTCATCTGCTATGGATTTAGCACTGAAAAGGTATTCTGGAACCTATATGTTGTAACACTGGGATGGAAACCATGTCAAGGACACACAAAAATCCATGCCATGCAAGGTCCATGGAAGAAAAATAATGCCAAAATCTACCATTGGTCAATACTTCTGTTAAGCCCAACCGGCACCTACTGGTGGTCAATGGATTTTAAAACAACACTGGAATGATATCTCAGATTATAGTAACTAGATCCCAGTAAGTAGCTCACATGGCACTCAATTGCCCCTACTAGATCCTGGATTAAGGGTAAATCTCTCTGCTTTCAGATTTACCTTCGAAGCAGCAGCTTGGGGTGATTTTTGCTCTCCAGGTTTTTGTCTATGAGGTCAGCCAGGAGTTGTTTAAGGACATCAGTGGCATACTCCAGCTTGCTTTGCAGCACTGTCATAATGAGGGAGGCCACATTGCCACGGTCTCTCATGGAGAAGCTGCGCTGGGACTCTAGGGTCCGAATGAAGGACAGGAGGAAGACCTTGTTGTTGATGAGCTGAGCAAAGAGCTTCAGACCTTTCTCTACCCGCTCCTGCCGATATCCAGGGACCTGTCAGAAAGAGAGAGAGAGATCAAGAGCAATGAATTACTTGCTCATCAGCTAAACCCTTAGACACAGATGTAATCACAGAATCATAGAGTTGGAAGAGACCCCAGGGGCCATCCAGTCCAACCCCCTGCAATGCAGGAACACACATCAAAGCATTCCAGACAGATGGCCATCCAGCCTCTGCTTAAAAACCTCCAAAGAAGGAGACTCTACCACACGCTGAGGCAGCATATTTCACTGCCAGACATCAAGAAGTTCTTCCGGAGGTTCAAGTGGAATCTCCTTTCCTGCAGCTTGAATGCATTGCTCCTTGTCCTAGTCTCTGGAGCAGCAGAGAACAGGCCTGCTCCCTCCTCGACATGACATCCCTTCAAATATTTAAACATGGCTATCATGTTCCCTCTTAACCTTCTCTTCTGCAGACTAAACATATACAGCTCCCTAAGCCATTTCTCATAGGGCTTCATGGCTTCCAGACCCTTCACCATTTTGGTCGCCCTCCTCTGGACACGCTCCAGCTTGTCAACATCCTTCTTGAATTGAGGTGCCCAGAACTGGACACAGTATTCCAAATGAGACCTCACCAATGCGGAATAGAGTGGTACCATTACCTCCCTCAATCTAGGCACCATACTCCTATTGATACAACCAAGAATCACGTTGGCTTTCTTGGCTTCCTCATCACACTGCTGACTCATGTTCAGCTTGTGATCTACCAAGACTCTTAGATCCCTTTCACGTGTACTGCTATCCAGCCACGCCTAATACCTAGGACTCTCCAGTTGGGGGCTTCACTTACACTCCAGATGATTGAATTATGGCAGCAAGGAGTTCTTGGAGTTCCCATCCAACAACATCTGGAACATAGACTCAAAACCATTTTCTGACTGGTTGGCATAAATGCCAAGGGTTACAACTCTTCCTTGATTGGTTGGTTCATAAATCAAGAGTGAGAATCCTTCTGGATTGTTTGGCTTTTATGTCAAAGGTTAGAATTATTCTTTGATTGGCTGGCCTAAATGCTAGAATTTCTTTGCATAACCAAGCCTTGGTAGCAACTGAATTTGGGAAGCAGCTGGTGAGGTAGGTTGACACTGGACCAAAGCCATAACAGAAGCTCTGAAGGAGGATGGCCTCTGTGTAGTTGTTTTCCAAAAAAGAGTTCCCAATCTTCATGGCCCAATAACAGAACCAGGGCTATGCAGATAGAAGTGGATTTAATTCTTAAGGAATGAGGATATAATAGGAAGTGGGGGGAAAGTCTACGGTATTTGTGAATGCAGTTCTTTATTTCTCCCATATAAGCACTTCCAACTGTCTGCTATGATGAGAATTAGACCATCACTCCTGGATGCTGTTGAGCATACAAGAAAAAAGGAAAGAGGAAGATGGACATTTTTAATGGTCCAAACCACCATCATAAAGGTAGAAAGAACCAGCTGAGAAATTCTAGGGTTACAAGTAATTCTTTCCAGTCTTCAGAAAGTTCTGACCCAGTTCACCTGAAGGAAGAGGCCCAGATTTACCAAACATCATCACAGAAGTTCACTACAAGTATGACTCCAAAGTTGCCACATAAATATTGCTTAAAGGAAAATTAAATGACCAGATTCCTCCACAAGGCAACATATCTAAGCAAAGTCCAGTACAAAGAAACGCATATCTTAGCAAAGTACAATACAGCTGCCTAGTCTTACACTGTGAGCAACACCACCCCACAAAAGAACACACTCTATATTTTATACAAAACTGCAAAACAATCAGAAATAGTGCCAATTTGGCTTTGAAATTCAAGCAACAAGCCTGCATCCTGAGCTTCAGTCCTCTCTCTGGTCTCTCTCTCTATGAACCCAGCACCTGTTATATTTTTCAGCAAGGGCTACCATCACCATTTCACCTCTCTTTTCCATGATGACACCCAACATGCCTTTATTACCACTCTCTAGTTGACACTGCCGCAGATTGCCTGTTGTTCAAAGTCATTCTTTCAACAGATAACAGTCTTCAGGTTTGCACTAGGGATGCAAAGAATATTTGCAACTTTTCTCATCATTGCTGAGAAAGAGTGTCTTGACCAGGGATGCAAATCTTCGTAAGTGTTGTTCTCATGGGCAAGAATTGATATTTCCACTAGTTTTTCTTCCCACTGTGAGAAACTCATCAAAAACTTTCAAAAAGTTTTGAAGGACTATATTCAATCGGGTATTTATTCTGTATTCTTGTGGGGGTTTTGCACAGAAGACAACATTTTTCTACAAAGGAAATCACATCTGTCTGCACAAAATGTCATTTCCTACACAAAAAATTCAGCTCATTTTTCATCCAGTGTAAGTCCTGAACTATGATTCTCATCCGGCCAAGATTCTTTCCATTTTCATCTGTGTTTCAACTATTTATGAATATTCATTCTATCCCTAGTATTGAGCTGTCAAAACTCTCCATCAAAATTTTTTGGCAACTTCTCTGCAAGGTTTTTTTGCCCAGGTACAGAAGAGAAAAGACCAGTGTTTCTCTCATCCCCCCTCTTTTTTGCTGGGTTTTTGCAAAAAAACCCCAACCCTTTGTACAAAAATTGTCCTTTGCACATGACAAAATCACAAAAAGCCTTCATGAAATTTTTCCCCAACCCCACCTCAACATGTGGTATGTGTGTGTGTGTGTGCATGCACATGCATGTGCACACACACACACACACACACACTTTCTCATAATCTTGCCCAATGGAGAGAAAATGTTTGAAATGTTTTGACCTCTGATGCAAGAATAAAATAAGGAGAGTGTTAGATCCCCTCTTCATGGCTCACATAAAGTCCAACTGAGTTCATTACTGCTGGTGATGTAATATAGATAGCAAAACACACCAGGCAACCTCAGAGTTGTGGAGGAGACAATTACTCTTGGCTTTTCTTGAAAGCTAACCATTCCAGAAGGAGGTGCCAATAGCTGGCATGAAGGAGGTTAGAAGGACTGATTAAAGCAACAGCTTCACCAGAAGTTAACTGTTTCCAGCATTCATGTAACAGGATGTTGCCCCCTTGGTAAACCCTGTCCCGGGGTCTACAACTTTGATATAAAACATAATCTAACCCATCAGAGAGGTCATCCGGATGAGCACGTAGGCAACAACGGTCGTATGATCGAAAGAACCAGGTCAGGCCAGTGAACTGCCCAGTCACGTAGCCACAGGAGACCTCAAGCTGTGCCAGCCCACGGAGGACAAAAGGTCCTCAGCCTTTAAGGAGCCAACTTGAAGGGATTAAGAGTTTTTCCCACAAAGTTGGGCACTGGAAGCAGTAAAATCTTATCAGGCAAGGACCATCTGCATAAACTCACACTGCGGTCCAAAGTGGCAGAAGATCCTAACACTTGGGTAACACCTTGTTATCTTCCAATATCAAAGAAGGTGCCCGTATGAAGTTGTTTTCCGTTGCTGTCCCCTTTGTACTCCCTGGGAGAGGATTTGCCCTCAAGGTAAATTTTTCCTACAAATAGTCCCCGCTTTTGACTAGTTCTTTGGATGCCTCCCGGTCATACCAACTGACCGTTCCCTCCTCCCGACAACTGCCTGATCCCCTCAGCGTTTCTTCGCTGAGCTCCATTTCTTTTGCTGCTTTCCGGACCAAGGACTTCAGGAAAAGGTGCAGTATCACCCAAACTGCGAATCCTTTAACAATCTCATTATCTTATTTCCACTTTCTATTTTTCTTTAGCCCTTGGATGTGTGTGTGTGTGTGTGAGTGTATGCATTAATGCATGATACTTCTGTTTAATAAAGTCATTCATTGGACCTTTTTGTGTGATTTCTGTCTGGGCCTGACCCCGTAAAAACTGGGTCAAAGATCTCGCTAGGTTACCCTGCCTCTCGCATTGCTATTGCTTGTGCTCCGTTGAGTTTACTTTCCCCATCACGTGGAGCATATTAAAGTGTCCCTCGAGGACCCCCAAGAATTTCAGGGTAACAAGGATACTGATATAACCACAGGCTACCTGGATGTCAGAATGAGCAACAGAACTTTTGGGAAAGACACAAGAAAGGGCAACTAAAAGATCAGGAATTTGGAACACCTTCCCTGGATGAGAAGTAAGACTGTAGGGGTCTTGGGACTTTTGCAATTGGGAAAAGAGACGAAGAGAAAAAACATGGTAGAAGCAGAGCTCAGGGAACTGATCAGCCAGAATCCTGCTGGTGTGTCATACCTGTGTAAATTCCCCTGCTGAAATTGTTGGACATTCATGTGAAATGTCTGCATTCAGTTCAAGGTTATGGAAATGGAGATGGGTCTGTGATACCATTGTAACAGTATGGTTGTATATTTCCTTCTGCATTCAGTTGCACAACACCCTCATTCAACACAAGGTTGGCACAACACAATCAGCGTGTAACTCTGCCTGTGGAGATTTATGCTACCTAATCTTGGCTGGTGTTTTGCTGTGGAATTCCCAGAGTTTCCCAGCTAGCAAGGCCACTGAGGAATTCTGGAAGTTGTAGTCCAGAACAGCAATTCTCCCAAGCTCTGGGAAAAATCTTAAATTACAATGGGCACAGAGAAACTCTGGGGAACCCAGGTGGCAGTGGATACAGGAGAGACAAACAAGAGGATTTATTTATATATTACATAAATAATTTACAAAATGTTCATTCAGAGGTGACGGTCATTAGGAGACTGAGCCAATCAAGTCCCAACAGTTATGACATTGAAATGGAATGTCCATGTCAGAGGGTTGACATCAAGAGCAGTATCCTATGCCTATCTCCTCCATGACCTTTTTGGTAGATTCCCTGAGATCCAGGCTCGCCAGTTGTAGAAACAGAAAGCTGCAATTGATGAATCCTTGGGCTGATCCAAAAAGGCAGTTTGTTCTGGCCTCATCTCCTTAATGGCACAACTTAATGACACAATGGATATTGGACTATACTTAAGAAGTCACCTGTAGATGCCATGGCTACCACCATCGTGACAACTGCCTATCGTCATATATTTAAGAACTTCATTTGCAGAACACCTTTTAAAATCATCAATTAACTGATCAGACAATGGGATCTTTGGCCCATGGGAACTATATTTTTCAAGGTTTCCATCGACTCTGGACTTTGGGAACTATGGAAACTCTGTTTCTTGGAGGTCACAACATTTCTGGATGCTGATACTTGTGCTATAGTCTAAAATTTAGAATCTGAAGCTCTATTTGAAATAAAAATTCCAGGAGCCCTCTCCACTTTTGACTCTCGCATTGGGAAATAAAAGACCCTTTAGGATCAGAAGAGCCACAAGCCCAATCCTAAATGGATTTGAGGGGACTGGACACATTGCACTTGATACAACTGCCATTCCAAGACAATAGGAATCACCTGAGATTTATTTTGTTAGAGGATTTGCCTTTTCCAGGTGCCAGAGTATGCAAATGAAGTGCTTAACTCACAAAATGAGTAAGAAGTCCAAGAGGGCATCTCGTTGGTATAGACACTCTTGATGACAATCTTACCTCCAGATCTCTTAGCACAGGATGATCTTCAATGCCTGGGAAAAGCACTCTCATCGTATACGTGCGGTAATCGAGGAATGGAATGCCAGCTCCATCTAGATCACTCGTCAGCTCGTGGATATCAGTCTGCAGTTCTGCAAAAGCTGTGATTTCAAGAGGGGGAGTACCAAAAAACAAAAACAAAAAACAAAAACCAGGATATGAAAATGGAAGTATTGAATTAATGTGAATCACTGGTATGCTGGACAGAAGCCCTTTCTGCACCTTGCCTTTTTTCTGGCGCTGGGGTGCGAGGATCATGCGAGCAGCCTCCGGTGAGAGACTCTCCCATCCCTGCTGCTTCAGCTCCACACGAGCTGCTTGCTCATGTGAGAGCCCTGCCTCTTCCTTCCACAGTGCAGCCTGGGAGTTTCCCAGGCTGCACTGGGGCAGGAAGCGCGACCTCCGGAGGCTCCGCACGCCAGGTAAGTGTGCAACGGGGCCCGGGAGCAATGTGTGATCACGCACCATTTTTGGCTTCCAGCCAAAAATGAAGAGGTGCATGATTGGCCCCTGCCGGCCCCTGGTGCGTCGCGCGATTGTGAGTGCGTCGTGGAGATTGCTCCTCACAATCGTGCGACTCTCCAGGTGCCCTCTCGTATGGCAAATGCCATGTGAAAAGGGCCAGAGTGTTTAACTTCATCCATGAAATGCACTGAGGTGCCCTGAGTTAGTCACTATCTCTAAGCCTCACCTGCTACAAAGAATCCTGTAATGATATTGTGGGGCCATTGTCCAAGTTCTTTGAGGAAGAATGGAACACAAGTATCACAAATCACAGAAATGCATTTTCTGGCAGCCAAACACAATGCGTTGTTTAGAAGGTGACATGTACTGGGTCTCTGTCCAAAGCTCAGTGGTGGAATCCATGCTTTCTTGTTAAAAGGATCTTGAGATAGCAGGGATGGATAAGAACTGTGCTTGGAGCACTGCTGTTCAACTCTTAGTTATCATGTTGCCTCTTTGCCTTCTCTTCTCCACACTAAATATACCCAGCTCCCTGAGCCTCTCCTCATAGGGCATGGCTTCCAGACCCTTCACCATTTTGGTCACTCTCCTCTGGACACATTCCATCGTGTCAATATCCTTCTTGAACTGTGGTGCCCAGAACTGGACACAGTATTCCAGGTGAGGACTAACCAAAGCAGAATAAAGTGATATTATTATTTCCCTTGATCTCGACACTATACTCCTGTTGATGTGGCCCAGAATCGCGTTTGTTTTTTTAGCTGCTGCATCACACTGTTAACTCATGTTCAGCTCGTGGTTCACTAAGACTCCTAGATCCCTTTCACACGTACTGTTTTCAAGTCAGGTATCACCATCCTACATCTGTGCATTTCATTCTTTCTTTCTAAGTGTAGTACCCTAAATTTTTCCCTGTTAAAATTCATTTTAACAGGGAAAAATGTCTGCCAAGAAGTTGCTGTTAAGCTGGGCATCTACAGTCTCCTTTCATGTATGCAATGCATTTTCCATTCCTTGCTATCAGAAAGGCCATGATCCGTATGTGTCCGGGTGAAAGGAGATATGCTGGTTGTAACCTTCTCTGAGTCAGCTTGTTCCCCTACAGTAAAAGCCTATGAAACTAAGGCACACATTTTTCTACATTAGCCCAAGCAAAGCCCTATGATTCTTGTGGGTTTTTCGGGCTTTGAGACCATGTTCTGGTTGTATTTTCTCCTGACGTTTCGCCTGCATCTGTGGCTGGCATCTTCAGAGGAATGGTGAATTGGAAGTGGAGTGGAGAACATATATGCCGGTCTCCTCCTCCAGAGGGGAGGGAGCAATTAGCATAATAGTTCTATTGTGTATATTGAATACTTGTTCCTGGAGGGAGACTTCCTGAGCCCAGGACTTCCTCCCTCCAGGAACAAGTATTCAATATACACAATAGAACTATTATGCTAATTGCTCCCTCCCCTCTGGAGGAGGAGACCGGCATATATATTCTCCACTCCACTTCCAATTCACCATTCCTCTGAAGATGCCAGCCACAGATGCAGGCGAAACGTCAGGAGAAAATACAACCAGAACACGGTCTCAAAGCCCGAAAAACCCACAAGAACCAATGGATTCTGGCCGTGAAAGCCTTTGACTCTACAAAGCCCTATGAGTTTCCCCTTCACACCTCAAAGCCTTTGACCCCTTCGCTTTCTGTACCTTCCTTGCATTCCAAGGCCACTCGGGACTCCAGGTTGTCCATCTGCATCTGGAGCCGCTTGAGGGTGAGGTCACTTTCACGGGACTTGCGCTTGTAGGCAATCAGCACAGCCACAATGAAGACGATGAGGAGCCCACCGGCCACGGCAATGCCAACAATGGCAGGTAAACTCAGTGGGCTGTCTGGGGAGATGTTCACTGTCCCTGGGGAAAACTCCATCCCTCCCACACGAGCCTAGGGGAAGAATAAAAGAATTATAGCATAGTAGTGTTGAAGGAACCACCCTTTAAATGAACCCCCTGCCAGTACAGAATTCCATAGCTAAAGTATTATGAGATAATGGTCCCCATCTAACTTCTCCAATGAAGAAGAGTCCATCACCTTTCAAGGTTGTGTGTTCTATTGTTGAACAGTTCTTACTGTCAGAGAGTCTTTCCTAAAATTTACATGGAATTTCCTTTCCCAAAAATAGAATTCAGCAGTTTGGGACTTAATCACCTGAGCAACAAAAAAAGAACCTCACTCCATCTTCGACATGCCATTCCATCATATATTCAAAATGGCTATCATATGACTTCTTAGTCTTTTCTTCTACAAACTAAACACGCCCAGCTCCTTCAGCCATTATTTGTTGGGCTTGGTTTCCAGGTCTGTTACTATCTTGGTTGCAGAAAAGAGAGAGTTAAGCTCAGGAACATTTTGCAAAGCCCAGAATGTGGCACTGGATGCAATATTCAGTTTCCCAAGAAAAGTCAATTTCCCAACTATCACGACCAGTAATAGCAGGTAGGGCAACGGTGGTGAAACTATGGTCCCTTGGATATTTATTTGTTTGCAATATTTCTAACATGCTTTTCTTCCAGCAAGTTCAAAGTAGCATATATATGTCTTCTCCCCATTCCCCTGCTTGATCCTCACAACAAAAGCTCTGTAAGGAAGGTCAGGCTGAGAAAGAGTGACTGGTCCATGTCCATCTGCTGAATTTTATGGGTGAGAGAGGACTTGAAGTTGGCTCTTCACTTCACTGGCATACTTTGAACTCCATCAGAAGCCATGTTGCTTGACAATTCTGGGAGTTGTGGTCATAAAAAGTAACATTTGTGAACTCTACAGTAAAATCTGAGAAGGCAAAGGAGTAGCTGAATCAGATTTTCAGCATCTGGAAGTGAAGCTTTATAGTGATCAATCATTATTTCTTGTCTTTCCACATAACTAGCAAAACAACAATACCTTAAAACCAGGAATGTAATCCTTTGCTATTTTCTTGTGAAAGAAAGTAACAAGTAATTTTAGCAATTTTCTTCCTATGTGAAAAAGTTTTTCAAACTCTTTGAAGTTTTTGAAGACTATTGGCTGCTCAGGACTTATTCTGTGTAAATTTTGCACATGGTATTTTTGAGTAGAAAACATTTTCTGTGCAGAGAATAATATGGTGACATAGTGACATTATTTTCAGTGCAAAATCTTGATTTTTACTGCACAGAAAATGCTGTTTTCCACACACACACACACACACACACACACACACACAAAGGCCTTGTGCAAATTTACACAGAATATCCTGAACTGCAAGGTTTCTCATTAGTGTTTCCTGATACTTGAGAAACATTTATTTTTACTATTTATAATTGTCTAATATTCTTTCCATCTCTAGCTAAAAAAAAAGGAATTAATTTTGCAAAAGAGGAGAGACTATGCCAATTTGTTTAATTTGCAGGACTGTTTTCAGATTTCAGTTTATCTTCAGGATGTGAATCACTTTGGCCCTCCTATGTACGAGAAGCAGTTTCTTACCATCACTTTATGGCGACCAGTGAGATTTGGGGCCTCGCACAGCAGCTGTACGTCTGACACCGTAACTGCACAGGGTTTCTCCCCAATCAGGACTGTATAATTCAGCTTGACGTTGCCTCCTGCTACAGGTGGGATCAAGTTCTTGCCCTGAAATCGGGAGGAAAAAAAATTCAAGAAGAAATACCGTATCAAGGAGTATAGGTCCACAGAGTGCAGTGAGCCATCCTAGATCATCTCAGGCTTGATTTTAGGTCTGACTTTATGTTTTTCCTGCAGTAAGTGGAATTCAGGCTGGGATAGAGATGTAATCCTTCACTATTTTTTTTTTCAAAGCCAATATGCCTTCAAGTAACCAGTTGAATTATGGCAACCTTGTGAATTTCAAGAGAGTATTTTTTTTTTTAATTTTTATTTTTGGCTAGGAATCCTCAGAGGTAGTTTTGCCAGTTCCTTTCTCTGACTTATAGGCCATTTCTGCACTAGCACTATAGTGCTACTATTCCACTTTGAGGCCCCTCCCTAAACTGCAAATCCCAGGATTTCCATAGGTTGTTGAAAGTGGAATAATAGCACTGTAACAGTCTAGTGTAGAAATGACCATAGTCTACAGCACCTAGTATTCATTCATGGTCTCCCATCCAAGCACTAGCCAGAGCTGACCCTGCTTAGCTTTTAAAATAGACAGGATCTAGAGTCTTTAGGGGATGCAACAAGTAATTTCAGTAAATTTCTTCCCACTGAGAGAATATCTTTCAAAACCACGCAGATTTCAAAAGCTATCTGCAATTTGGAACTTGTTCTACACAAAATTTGCACCTGGTTGTTTTGCACAAATATTATTTTCCCTGTAGGAAACATCATTTTTCTGCAGGCAAAATAATCTTTCAGCCCAGAAATATTAATTCCTGCAAAGAAAAATGCCATTTTCTGCAAAGAATATCCTGTTTTCCATGCTGTGAATTTTGTGCAGAACACCTCCCCAATTACAGTTTTTTTCTGTGCAGAAAACATTTGGTACACAACGATTAACAGTTTTCCATTGAAACATTATTTTCCTTGTCGAAAATGCTCTTTCTTGTACAGAAAATGCTGATTTCTGTGCAAAACAATAAATCTTGAAGTGCAAATATCCTTTTCAGTCTAGGATTCTTCCCATCCGGATTTCTCAACACTTGAAAAACAAGTACTTCAACCATTTTTTGAATATTTTTTGAATATTCTTTCTATCGCTTTGCTGGGACAAGACAGCAAAATATTTAGGGATTCTCAAACTAAGATCAAAGGAATTTCCAGTGGCACCAAGATGAGGCACTGAAAGGCTTAAACTTTATGCCTGTTAGCCAGTCAAAAGGAGATTTAAATGGCTAGTTTGATACGTGAAATCCGGGTTCCCTCACCTCCTTAAAAACCTTGCTAATCAACAGCACATCAGAATTACTGTGTAGGCCTTTTCAGTCATAGTTGGCAGTTTCATGGCAGTGAAACAGTGAATCTGCTTCAGGTTTTAGTTAGGGATGGGACGAATCCAGAATTTTCTGGATCCGAATCCGGATCCGAATCCCTGAAAGATTCTGGGAATCCGTGAATCTCCCGAATATCGAACCTTTCAAATCCTTTTTTAAAGAAGCGTTTGAAAAGCAAGGGAAAGAAGGATAATCTTGGGCAAGACACACTCTCTCAGCCTTAACAAAAGCCTGGGCAAAGGCAAACTTCCCTCGGAAGAAGTCTGGCCAGGACAATTGTCACAGTTTTGCCTCATTGTTAAATGTGTTGTTAAAAATGGGGGGGGGATAGGATAGAGAGGGAGGGGGACAGAGCGATTGATTAAATAAAATATTAAGGAATATTCAATAATGTACAGAAAGTATTAAAAATTAATCAGAAAATCTATGTAAGAAAGATGTACAACATGAAATAAGGTAAACGATCTGTGATGTATACAGACTTTTAGTTTTTACAAAAATTTTAATAAAAAGAATTAAAAAAAAAGAAAATGACATGAAGGCCCTTTGTACACAGGCAGGAAAATGTGGATTAATCCCACATTTTCCTGCCTGTGTAAACAGGGCCACATACTACAGTAGAGAGATAATCCGGGTCAAAACCGGATTTTCTTTGCACAGCTGCTTATGGCATCCTGAGGTTTGTAATCTGATGATGCACCAGCACACTTTGGCAGAGAAGGCTGGGACACCTCGTAAAACGACAAACCCCAGAATTGTGTCTGAAAGAGCTTTGCAAGGGAGCGATGCAAAGGACTCTTTCGGCTGTCCTTGGAATCTCAAGAAGACTGTACCTTCCAGCCAATCAGGCCTTTGGCGGGCCCTGGAGGCACCAATTTTTAAAAACAATTTTTCCTCTCTGCTACATGTGGTTTGTCATGCGGCTCATGAGAAACCACGACAGACATTTCGCTTCTCATTCTATTCCAGCTATAGGTTTACAACCAGGCACTGGTCTTGCAGAAGCAGGTACACTAGTGTACGTGTGGCAATCCCTGGACGAGATGGTGTGACTTTGCCCTCTGCCCCACTACTTCCGATAGGCGTCAGAGCCACTGACCCCAGCATTTCTACACGCCATTCATTTTCAGCACAGAAAATAGTGCTAAAATTAAATATTAAATATTCAGTTTAAATATATTAGAAGACAACCCCAGATGTAATTTCTGAAACTGTTGGCAAAGGCCATTATTACTCCAAGGGAAAAACTCACCTATTTGCCACCTCTCCTTGTGTGTTTGGTCTCCCAAATTTTCAGGCATACGGGACTCCCAGGTTTTCAGGCATCCCAGTCTCCAATAAGCTATTTGGTTGGTGGATTCCAAAGATTCGGTTTGCCTACTTTGGCGCAAGGATTCAGATTTGCGAATTGCGAATCCTTTTCGAGGATTCAGTTGGCCCATCCCTAGTTTTAATATTCTCTTTAAAGGAACTACTCAAAGTGCTGACTGTGATTTCCCAGATAGACCCAGCACTTTGGATAAATGCTTTAATGTTAGTGCTAAAACCTGGAAGACAGTCACACGCTCTGTTGACCTGGGCAACATACATGGAATCCACCAGCTGTTTTTAACCTAATATGAACCAAGGACAGGAAGAAAAGGAAAGTGGGATTCTGAAAAATGCATCAGAATTGAGACAAATATCTTCATGACCATAGTTTGGAGAAGAGAAAACTGATAGGGAGAATTAGGGTTACTGTCCCTTGTGCCTGTATTTTCCAATCAGTCTTGAAGAAGCCTCAAACACTGGGCACTTTTCTTCATATCTAATACAGAAAAGTCAACGTTTGTTTTTTCCATGTCAGGTGAAGATCTCATATGACCGGCTGCCTAAGAAGATTCTGTGGAATCCTGGGGTTTGCAGTTTAGGGAAGGGTCTTTAGAATTCTCAGCCAGAGAGCTCTTGGCCCTCAGTCAACTATGCCTGTCTTGAATAGGCCGGTTGCTATGGAGATGAGGCCTGGCAGCAAGGAGGAGGGCAGTGTACTCCCCCAGGAACCCAATCTGTGTATGTTAATAACTCTGAATACAGACTGGATTGGAGAATATGGAGAAAAGTTACAGGTACTGGACAAGACAGTTTGGGGAATTAGAGACACAGGATCTCAAATCTTTCTTACAAGTATTACCTATGAGAAAATAAAATCCCGGGCAACACTGGGTATATACACTAGCAGTCTATAAAAGCTTGGGAAAACCAAATGGTTTTACAAATTAAACCAAAGGGAAGTCATCCGCTATTATAGTTTTGCAAAGGATTTGACAACGGCTGGCATGGGCTGAATTCATCTTTGGACCCACCCTCTCTTTCCATGTACCTTTAATATGATAGGAGTTCCTGGTTTCAGCTCCAAAATCCCAGAGGGGTTGAAAGCTTCAAAGACAGGATTTGGATAGTAGGTGAAGTTGGTTTTGTTGAGGATCAGCAAGGACTGGACGTTGTCCAAGATGAAGCCAAACTCGTCCGGTCTCTCAGTGAGGTCAGACTGATTATTTGGGTCAATAGCTAAGGCCGGTGCTTGGCAGATCATCTCTGTGTCATTCTGAACTTCGCAAACCTGGAACACATAATCCATTGAAGACTGTAACTATAGTTGGTTGGAGTGTGACAGTGTGTCCCCCAAATTATTTCCACCATACAAAATCAGAAAGCACATCACCACTAAAATATTGGTGCATATGTACTGCCACAGAGGAAAGAAAGGAAGCAAAATGAGGAAAATTCAGAAGTATCACACAAGGGTTGACAGGTATCTCTTATTATGGGGCTTGTACCCTATTTCAGGGCCAGGAACCTTGTCCCCCCTATAGGACTGGCAGGTGTCCATTATTATAAGGGATGGCCCTTATTAGAAAGCCAAAAAGTTTGTGCCTTATATGCCTGGCAGATGATTCTTATTATAAGGGATGCTCCCTGTTTGAGAGTTCGAAAGATTTTCTTCTTATATTGACTGAACAAGAGTCCCCTGCTCCCAGCAAAGTTCTGTATTTTGGAGTGTGTGTCCTTCAAAAAGACAGAAATATGTGCATCATTTAGGAATGTAAATACGTTAATTTTGCAGAGAAATACATGACTAAGTCAACTGCAACCAGTACTTTTATTTGATATCTAGGTTGAATGCAAACTTCCCTCCACACCTCTCCTCCCCCCATTTCCCAGTCACAGAAATCCCAGCTAGAGGCTGCAGCTTTCCAATGAGAGCTGTCAAACTTCCAGCTACATCCTTCTTCTTCCTTATCCCTCATCTGGTTTGACAGCTTTAACATCTTTTCACAGTGGACAATTTCTGTGCAACCTTGGGACTGGGGGTAGGGGAAGAAGGACGGGAAAGTTGTGGAAAAAACAACACTCAGTACATGTCAGCTGGAAAAGCAGAGCATTTTTCACTGACAGCACCTCCCAACAGTGCAAGAAGAGAAATAGATGGATTTTTCTGATATTCATCATAGAATCATAGAATCATAGAATCACAGAGTTGGAAGACACCCCAAGGCCATCTAGTCCAACCCCATCTGTCATGCAGGAACACCCATCAAAGCATTCCCAACAGATGGCCATCCAGCCTCTGCTTAAAAACCTCCAAAGAAGGAGACTCCACCACACTCCCAGGCAGCCTATTCCACTGCCTGATAGCTCTGACTGTCAGGAAGTTCTTCCTGAGGTTCAGGTGGAATCTCTTTTCCTGTAGCTTGAATCTATTGCTCCTTGTCCTAGTTTTTGGAACAGTGGAAAACAAGCCCGTTCCATCTTCAATATGACAGCCCTTCAAATATTTGAACATGGGTATCATGTCCCCTCTTAACCTTCTCTTCTCCAGACTAAACTTCCCCAGCTCCCTAAGCCGCTCCTCATAGGGCATGGCTTCCAGATCCTTCACCATTTTGTTCGCCCTCCTCTGGACTTGCTCCAGCTTGTCAATATCCTGCTTGGAATGAGGTGCCCAGAACTGAACACGGTATTCCAGATGAGGTCGGACCAAAGCAGAATAGATTGGTACCGTTACTTTCCTCAATCTAGACACCATACTCCTATTGATGCAACCAAGAATTGCGCTGGCTTTCTTGACTGCCACATCACACTGCTGACCCATGTTCAGTCTGTGGTCTATGAAGACTCCTACACTCCTTTCACAGGTACTGTCAGGATCAGTGAAACCAAGAATTAGCATCCCTATTTCTGACCTACTTCATCCGTTGGCTTTTCAGCACATGTGTCAGTGAGGAGAGGAATTGATGGCAAGTTTCACACACTCTCGTTTATTGAAATGTTTTTAACTTACAGAACAACTTTGGCTTACAAATGTGCTCCGTTGTTTATGCCGCTCTCTTCCTTTATGATACTGCCTACTTTTGTTGGCAAAGGAAACAGCTTTGTTATATTGCTCCATTAAAGGCAGAGAAAAATGTTCTGTTCCTACAGGCTGAAAGAACATAATTGCTAGTCTATGTTTGAAAAGGCCAAATTATTGACTTGGAAATAATAACCAGAAGAAAACAGCAGCAATAATATCCATGCAGATAATGGCTTCTTGAATCTTAGCTCTGGTGAAAATGTGTCAGGATTCATTAATATGAATGTGTTTGACCATCATCGGGATTATCCTTGTGTCTATTTACCAGGTCTTGTAGTATCTGGAGGAGGCTGCATGTCTCGGATTAGCTGCTGTTATTGTTTTGGTTTTTGGCCCGAAGCTAAAACAAATGAGCTCAAACCAAACTGAAATCCATCCTGCTTGTGGGTGGACACAAAGGCTTGCCCTGATCCTGAGAGACTGCACCTGTCTTTCCAAGGCTTCTGTAAATATTGGCCGAAAGAACCCACCATTCTGCAAAGTTCAGATTGGATTAGGATGGTGTAGAAGACTTGCAAATTTTCTCATCCTCATCAACAAAGGATGTCTTGCTACACGAAGACATCCTAGCAAGAAAACGGTTGACAGCCATGAGATATCCTTGCATTTTCAGGACTTTTTAATGGAAATTTTGTTTCCATGCACACAAATAGCCTCAGTGACAAAAAAGTAGTGTAGTGTAATGGTTGAATGTTGGACGAAGGCCATTTCTGCACTACAGCGCCATCCCGGCATGGGGCCATGTTGAAACTGGTCCGCATCACATGCCATCGCACAAGGTCATCGCAGTCCCACTCCTGTTCAATCCTCCACCATCACAATCATGCAGTATACCATTAGCAGAAAAAAATCCAGTAACAGGCCCCTTCCATGCAACAATCGTGTCAGCTGCAGCTGTGTGGGAAGGAAGGAAGTGCTATTAAGCACTTCCTTCCTCAGTGCAGTGTCAAAAGAGGCCGACTGCACTGTGAAAGGAAGAAGCATGTCCCGAACGCTACCCCTCCGCTGACAGCTGACCGGGTGTGGAGGGGAGTGTTCAGGACACACTCCCATCCTGGCAATGGCACTGCTGGTATGATGCTGGGAAATTGCAGGATCCAGGTACGGTGTGGAGAGGCCTATGATTCTAGGAGACCAAGGCCCTTTTCACACGGCATTTTCGATGCGAAAGGGCCCCTTGAGAGTCGCACACATGTGAGGAGCGGTCCACACGACGCACTCACATTTGCATGATGTTCCAGGGCCCAGCAGGGACCGCTCATGCATTTTTTCATTTTTGGCTTGAAGTTGAAAATTGTGCACGGTCGTGCATTGCTCCGGGGCTCCGTGTGCATTTACCTTGCGTGCAGAGCCTTAGGAGCCGGGCCGGTCGCACTTCCTATCCAGTGCAGCCTGGGAAGGTCCCAGGCTGCACTGCGAAAGGAAGAGGTAAGGCTCTCATGCAAGCAGGAAGCTTGTGCAGAGCTGAAGAAGCAGGGAAGTGAGAGCCTCTCTCCGGAGGCTGCTTGCGCGAGCCACGCACCCCAGCACCATGAAAAGGTAACGTGTGAAAAGGGTACAAGGTTCGAATCTCTGTTTAGCCATGGAAACTCCTGGGTGATGTTGAACAAGTCACATTCTCTCCACTTCAGAGGAAGGCAAAGCCTTGCTGAACAAATCTTGCCAAGAAAATCCTGTGATAGGGTCACCTTAAAGGTTCCAGAAGTTGTAAGCAGGCACACAACAACAATAGTACCAAAACAAAAAAGTTTGCTCAGATACATTATTTTTGAGCAGAAAACAATGTACCTTCTTCAAAATACAGGGTTTTTTTTCTGAGCAATACTGTTTTATAGGTGGTTGTTGGTTTTTTTTTTTTTTTGGCAAATGAATGTTTAAAAAAAAGTTCCAGGGAAAAAAAAAAGAAATAGAAAAGGCACAAAAATTCTTGTGTAGGAGGAAGACATCTTTTCCCATCCCTAGAGTCAACGCAACTGAAGGGATTGTTGTTTTGTCTTCCACATATACATATATGCTCTTCCTTCCTCCTTTTTATGCTGTAAGAGACCTGTGGAATTCTGGAGTTTGTAGTTTACAGAGGCCAAAGAACTCTCTGGCTGAGAATCCTAAATGCTCCTCCCTAAATTCCAAACCCCAGGATTCCATAAGATGTCGAAACGGGAATAATAGCACTATAAAAGCCTAGTGCAGAAATGGCCTTAGAGTTTGCCAGAAGCTCCTGCAAAACATTGACAGTATTCCTCCTTCCCTTCAGCATTAGAAGAACCATTTGTTTAATGGAACAGTGTTTGCAGTTGTAAAAATCAGATTCTATAGAACTGAAGCTTGTGTTCCCTTCCCTGGGATGGTGCCTCTAATGAGTTGACCTGCTTCCTCTCTCCCGCATCTTCAATCTCACCAGTGAAATAGCCCAAGCCATTCTCCATTAGGTTCTGTGTCAACTCTGTGGACCAATTCTGTTGAGCTAAATCAAAAGTGGCACCACTCAGGCCAGTCTCACAGATATGCCAGCTGGGCATACAGGCAATTCCTGCCGTGCAATAAAATAGCTTACAAGATCAGCATGTAATGCCCTGGCCCTTAACTACCACACTTAAGCAGGAGTGAAGTAATTGGGTCTTCTACGAGGCCAGCAAAATGCCAGTCACTGTGAGGGCCAGGGCCAAATAGAAGGAACATATTCTGCAAGGACTTCTGGGATGGGTTTTTACACACCGAGAGAAACACTATGACCTGAATCGTATTGTTAGTCATAACTAGAGTACACCCAACGAATTAAGAGGATTTTCTCATGTCCTGACTCTGTTGGAAAATGTTGCTTAACCAAACATTCTCTGTATACTCCCTTTTCCTATTTGCTATTAGAACAATGGGAACTTTAGACAGTACATCCTCCCTCCACATTCGCTAGGGTTTGGGCACAGGGTCCCCATGAAAGTGGGAATACTATGAATAATTCTAGGCCCTCCCAAACCATACTTCACATACACAAAAAAAGGATGATCAGCATATTCAAACCACCATGGATTCCTCTGAGGCATCAAGATTCCTTCCCAAAGCAGAAGTAGGTGGCTGGTGGGACTGACTGCCATCTCCACTGCTGCCCCACACCATTTTTAAGAGGGACTTACAAGCCTCCTTCACCGTTTCTCAGTCTCACAAGGCTTGCAGTCCCTATTAAAAATGGCATAGAGAGGCAGCAGAGGTGACAGCAAATAATCCATGAATAATCAGATCCACAAATGTGGAGGGCTGACTGTACAAGGATTTCCTGCATACCTCTTTCTAGGACTTCCCACACTTGTTATTGTCATGGTCATCAATACGTTCATTTATCTAACCAATCATCCATGTAACCTTTGAAGATCCAGGTATCTGTGGCCACATAAAAGGCCTCTCCACATCTTACATTAATGCATCACCCTGTACATGCGCTCCTGGCAGTGCCTCTGCCAATAAGGGAGTGCGACAGGAACGCCCCCCTCTGAACCGGACCGGCCCCCTGCGGAAGAGAGCACAATGGACATGCCTCTTCCTTCTGCAGCACAGCCGGGCACTTTCCCATGATGCGCTGGGGCAGAAAGTGCCTCCATTGAGCTTCCAAGCCTTCCACCATGCAGGTAAGCACTATTGGGCATCGCTGACAGGAGAAACCCGTGAATGATTTCCTCCACAATTGTACCAGATGGCAATGGGAGAAGGATGGGACCATGACAACGTTATGCAGAAGTGTCATCGTGGTCCCACTCCTCTTGTGTCACCATCGTGGGATGATGCCCATCTGCAGAAAAGGTCAAAGACACCTCCCTCTCTCCCCCCCACTTACTCACTTCCCGTCCTGGGCAGTCCCTTGAGCTGTTCCTTTTGCCTGAAACTTTCCCCAAAGAGACTGGATTTTAAGCAATCTGTGTATATATTTTACCAAATGTACATTTCAAGGAAACGAGTAACGTTTTCAGTTTATGCAGCTTAAATATTGCCTGTTGACTTTCTTTGATGGAGCTAGTCTCAGAGGGACATGCTAGAGGCTCAGCAAGTCAAGTTTTGCATATTATTTAACTCATTTTCTTGTTTGTGGACCTTCTCTGCAAACAAAAAGACAGCTTTATAAGTAGGAAACAGTGTATTTTGCACAAAATGCACTGTTTTCTGAACAAAATGTTTTTGCAGAAAATATGCTATTTTTCTGAACAAAAAACATTTTTTTGAAAAATGAAGTTTTCAGGAAAAAAATCCCAAAATATGGAAAAAAATCTCATGCAGCTGATCTAGGTGTATCAATGTATTGAGATACCATTTTGTGAAATGGAAGAAAATCTGTGAGTATTCTTTGCCTCTTTACGGTTGAGATATCATACTTGGCCCTATGCTCCCTCAGCATATCAATAAATTAATGGCTGAACAAATGTATTGTTTCTATAGGCACTGGTAAGGAGAAGGTAACTTCACCAAACCCCTCCACTGAGCCAGTTGAGTCCTATCCTCTCTGTTTTTCAGGAAGATCATATCTGTGTTTCATACTCACATTGATGTGTTCTTTCCCACCATACTTCGACCGGATCTGAGGATTTTGGATCAGGTCTAGGTTAGTGCCCCATACCGTAATGGGTGTATTTCCGCTGATGGACAAATGAAAGAAAATAAATATCAGTGGTGGTAATGGGAGGTTCTTTCATACCAGTTCTCTGCATGTTTACTCAGAATTGAGGATGGCAATCTCAAAATCAAGACAGAAATGTTCAAAGAACTTGAAATCCCGCCCCCATGGTTTATATATGTTCTTCAATTTAGTATTCAGTGTGTGTCCATTCTGCAATCCCAAGCTCTTGAAATATCCTTCCAGTAACTTAGCATTGATTTATTTGCCTGGTGGTCTGAGAATTAGGCCCTTTCTGCATGACCGTGCCATCCCAGCACAGGGACACATTGCTGCCAGTCCACAATGCAGGCCATCCCATGACATTGTCACAATCCCACTGTTCTGGTGTCCCCAGCCATCGCAATTGCATGGTATAACATTACTGGAAAAAATCCAGTAATGGCCTACTGTTGTGCAATGATTGTGTCGCTGGCGGCCACGCAGGAAGGGTGGGAGTGAGATCAAGTACTTCCTTCCTCAGTGCAACCTAGGAAGAGGCTGGCTGCACTGTGGAAGGAAGGAGAGTGTCCCGAACACAACCCATCCACTGGTAGCCAGCCGGGTGCGGAGGGGAGCATTCGAGTCCTGCTCCCATCCCAGCAAAGGCACTGCTGGGATGATGCTGGGATGTCATGGGACGCAGGTAATGTGAAGAAACGGCCTTAGACTATGTTCCTGGAGAGCAGAGTTCGATTCCCCACTTGGTCATGGAAACCCACTGAGTGACCTTGGGTACATATACACATTCAGCCCCAGAAAACTCCATGACTGATTCACCTTAGGGTCTCCATAAATCAGAAACAACTTGAAGGCACGCAACAACAACAATTCAGACACTGTGGTGCACAGGTGTGCATATACATAAACTCATGTGCTAAGACAAGGCCCTGGTATGTTTTGCACAGCCATGCCTCACTCACAGTTGAACTGTATCATGAGTTTGGCATTGAAAACTGCACAGACGGGAAGCATTTGTGGCATGCATTTTGTTCACAGTTACCTGGCATCAAGGGTTAGAATGACCATGAGACTGGAGATCACTGAAAAATCTGTTAATTGCCATGAGATAAGAATGCTGGCACCATAAGTATACATGAATGCTACCTCATGTAAGTGTAACCCATGTGCACATTCATCAAAAGCAGGAACAGGCATTGACCAATAGTGGAGTACAACCAGGAGGGATGCTGGAGTAAATGAAGTTGTTTCATTTTCCTCCCCCTGGCCCTGAAATGGGAAGTCCAGTCTTTTCTTCTTCGGATCCCAAATGTATTGATGTTTAATTAATCTTAACCTTTTAAATTCTTGGCAATAATTAAAGTGACTAATTGATTTGCAAAAAGCACCTGCTGAAAGATGATTGGAGGGGTGGAGGGCAGCAGCAGGGAAATTGGCCAGCCTGGTTTTTACCTCCCCTGCCCTCACAACCAAGGCCTTCCAATTACTTTGGAGCTCTGAGCCAATGAGGTACGGAGGCGAGAGAAGAGTTGTACTTCTCATTTTAAAAGTCTCTTAAAAGGAATACATGAACATCTAATGACCAATTTCTCTCTTCACTGGGCCAGCCTTGGCACAATTTACATACCCTCCGGCTCCTTCTGCACTCAAGGGAATGTGAAGGCGGCCTGATATTTGAGCTTCAATTGGACCTGTCATCTTTCTGCATCAACAGCCAATATAAAACCTACGGCACTTCAATAATTAAAATTAATAATAATAAATGCTAAATCAATTCCTTACACAGGAGAGACAGGATACATAGGCTATTTCCATACCGGGCTTCTGAAATGGTGCAGAGCGACCTCTCACGGAGGTCTTCTACACCATAGAGTGGACTGGCGTGGACTACTTTTCGTAGTTCCACACCAGAATCCACTCAGGAGCGGCCGGAACTAGCCGCGCTGCGTGTTTTTTAAAAACCTCTTTTTCGAGGTTTTTAAAAAGCACGGAGCGCGCAGCCCCACGCCGCTCCGTCGCCCGGCTCCGAAGTGGATTTGCAGGCGCGCGCAAGTGCGTGCCTGCAGATCTGCCGGGGGCGGGCTTCCGGCTGGCGAGCTTCTCTGGTTGGCGGAGAGCCTCCACCAACCGGAAGCCGCCATTTGGGACGCTGGAGGACTGCGGAGCAGCAAGCTCGCGCTGCTCCACGTGGCGACGGACTTACCCGGTTTCAGGTAAGCTCCGTTTTTGGGCGTTTTTGCCCGTTCCCCCCCCCCACATGTGAAAAGGACCATAGTCTTGCCTCCTAACAGCCAGGAAGTGGTTATGTCAGAAAGACATCTTTGGGAAGAGCATTCACAAACCCGTTAAGGGGGGAAATTATATCCCCAAAGCTGTGCATTATACCTGAAAATGCAGCTTTCCAGGGAACCCAAACAAGGATGCTAATGTGGGCTGGAATTCTTTTGTGCGAGATACAAAAGTGTAACCTTTGCATTGTGTAGCAGTTTGAGCACTGAACTATGATTCTGGAGACCAGATCCATTTCTGCACTAGACTGTAATAGCACTATCATTCCACTTGCAACATCCTATGGAATCCTGGGGTTTGCCGTTTCGGGAGGGGCCAGGTGGCCCCTCCCGAAATGGCAAACCCCAGGATTCCATAGGATGTTGCAAGTGGAATGATAGAGCTATAACAGTCTAGTGTGGAAATGGCCCAGGATTCAAATCTCCACTTGGTCATGGAAACCTACTGGGTGATCTTGGGCAAGGCACACTCTTTGAGCCTCAGAGGAAAGCAAGGGATTTGTTCACCTCTGAACAAATTCTGCCAAGAAAATCCTGTGATAGGTTTGCCTTGGGATTGCCATGAGTCAGAAACAACTTGAAAGAACAAAACAACAGCAACAATCCCCGGTTACATCTGTGCATGTATTTTGGGAGGCACTGTGGAAAGACGTATCCTTGTATCAACTTACATAGCGCTCCATGCACAGGTGTGCAATGGCAGTCGTGGGGCTTAGGGACATAGCTTCATCCCTTTGCCACTAATGGGCTGTGGAGGTACTCCCACGCCAGTCTAGCTATCCTCACACTCCCAGGGAACTGTGAAAGAGACAGGCAGTGGCAGGAGACCTCTACTGACTAGAGATCTTGTCCTTCCCAACACAATAAGAGCTGTGTTCTTGACAGACAGTTCTATAGAGATCCTGACGTGCATGTTGTTGACTTTACAGAATAAAGCGTTAATCAGTAAAACTGTCATTATCCTAATATACTTCTACCAAGATTCTATGACCACCTGTGAAAAAAAATGACAAATGTTCTCCATCCCAGCCTAGTCTACGAGAAAGATGCCCTTCTTAATAATATCATTACCTGACTATGCTCCACTCTGGCTCAATCCTCAAAATGGTTGGGTCCTCCACGTACTTAAATTTCAGCTCCTTGTGCGATTTAGGCTTCTCGAGTTCCATATGTAAGGTAGCTTTATCCACTTTCACAGTCACGTCCACCAGGTTCTTCTCCAGCCCGTTGATGAAAGCCGTGGTATTGCAGACAATGGAGTCAGCATTTCTCCTAGCAGACAAATGAAGGGAGATAAAACAAGTCAACGAGGACAACGCTGAGACAACTGCTGCATCCACATGATGCAGTTATAGCACTTGGATTCCACTTTAACTCCCACAGCTTCATCCTATGGAATCCTGGGGTTTGTAGTTTGTCGAGGTGCCTAAAATCTCTCCACTAGTGAGCTCTAGTGTTGTAGCTCAAGGGAGTGCACTCGAGAATGTAAGTACCTCAACAAACTGCAAATCCTGGGATTCCGTACGATGGAGCCACAGTAGTTACAGTGGTATCAAAATGCTATGACTCTACAGCATGGATACACCAGAGGTCTTCTCCTATATTTAAGCTGGTGTTTCCAGTGTTGGAAACAACTACTTCAGGGCTGGCAGAAAACTGAAATTTCACGTGGAAGTCCTTATCTTAATGTACAGTTATTGGGAATTAACCCAGCAATGTAATTTCTTTTTTGGATGAAGTCCTTCACACTTACAAACTTGGCACCCTTTGAAGCACTGAAGCTTTGGCTGGAATTCTATTGTGCTCTACACCAGTGTAATTATACCAGCATGAAAAGTAGCATGCACCAGGGAAAGACAGTGGTGCAGTGGGCATGAAAGAAGTCAGGCACTGCAGAAAATGGGAGACTTGGGACACTTGCATCAATAGGAATAGAGTGTCTAGGACAAGGGAAGTGATTATACCCCTCTATTCTGCTTTGGTCAGACCCCACTTGGAACAGTGTGTCCGGTTCTGGGCACCACAGTTCAGGAAGGATATTGACAAGCTGGAAGGTGTCCAGAGGAGGGCAACCAAAATGGTAGAGGGTCTGGTAACCACGTTCTATGCGGAGCAGCTAAAGGAGCTGGGCATGTTTAGCCTGGAGAAGAGAATATTCAGAGGACATGATAGCTTTGTTTAAATATTTGAAGGGATGTCATACAGAGGATGGATCAAGCCTGTTTTCTGCTGCTCCAGAGACTAGCACATGGAGCAATGGCTTCAAACTTCAGGAAAAGAGATTCCACCTAAATATTAGGAAGAACTTCCTCAGGGTAAGGGCAATTCAGCAGTGGAATCTGCTGCCTTGGGGTGTGATGGAGTCTCCTTCTTGGGAGATTTTTAAGCAGAGGCTAGGCATCCATCTGTTGTGAATGCTTTGAAGGTGTATTCCAGCATGGCAGAATGGGGTTGGACTAGATAGCCCTTGTGGTCTCTTCCAGCTCTATGATTCTATGGAGCCAGTAAGTTCTGTCTGTCTGTCTGTCCCCAGCATGGCTGCACAACCCTGAAGAAAGTACAACCACTAGAGTGATGCATCAAGAGAAATCCAGCCACCGGCTCCTTTGCAAGAAACTTCACCCTATTGAAAAAAAATACTGTTCTATGGTTAACAGAAGGCCAAGCTATATGGTACATTACGGTACATCACTTTTTCCTTTTAAGCTGCCTTTTTTTTTTTTTTTGGAAGGACCAGCAACCGTGAGGGATCAGATTTGACTGTTACTGTTTATTCCAGTCATCCACTCACCCATCACCTTACTTATATACCCTGTCTTTTCCCCAAATTTGCTATCAAGGTGGCTTACAAAACAGAGATCATTTAAAAAATATACTAAAAGCTGTGGTTAAAATAGTATTGAACTATCAACAAAATTTAAACCATTTATAACAGTAATTTAAAACAAAGAATAGAAGCAGCACAGCACATTAAAAAAAAAACCCTCTTTTCTTGAAGAACCATCAGTTCCTCAAAGCCTGATGGAATAAACAGGTCTTCATTTAATCAGAAGGAAAAAGGTCTTTCTTTAACTTGTATCACAACTTTCTCTCAACATGGGATCCAAACTGAAGCACTGCATCAGTGTTCCAGCAAAAATGCCCCTCTATGGCTGCTATTTGCTCTGCCAAAGAGCTGTTTATTGCAGATAGGGCGTGGGCTGGCAGCCATGGGGAAGGGGGAAGAGTGGCCAGCATAGAAACTCATAGAAACACATTAAACAAGTACGAATGATGTAACATGTTACTGACCATGAGTTTTCCTCCCTCAAAAACTGCATTTATTTATTGTTTTCTTCACAGATTGGCACCAGCCCATACTTACCAGGTAGCAAAAGATATTTGAGGTGGCAAAACCCTACGAACTAAGGGATCATGACCTAAGATGCCCATCCCAAATAGGCTTCATTGCAAGAATGACCATGATTCTTTATACAGCCATTTCCACAATTTACAATTTCTTTTGTTGAAGTTTGCAAAGACATTGGCCCCCACTAAGTTTGCGGTCATGGAGATGTACCAGTGAAAAATGCAGGGTTGCTGCCCAAACATCACGGAGACGTTGCTGCCGGCATTTAGGTTTTTTCCCCGGATTGTGACTTGCGTGCCACCCGACACTGGACCTTGATCTGGACTTAGATCATAAAGGGTTAAAACCTGAAAGACAGAAGGAAAAAAGAATACTGCTTGAATGGAATCAGAAGAAGGGTCTGAAAGAACTGTGAAAAGTCAGGAAAAATCAGAAGGTCTGGATGCAGTGATAAGGAAGACCTACGTCGGAGTTCTTTGCTATTTCTGGAATTACTCTTGAAGGGTATCTCTAGAGTACATCTGAGGCACAAGAAGCTTGGCACAGAACAAGAACGGTCACCCTGTGGTGCTCCAGCTGCAGAACTACAGGGCACTTCAGATATTGGACTGCAACTCCCACCTTCCCTCATCTCCAGCTATGCTGGCTACGGCAGATGGGAGTTACAGTCCAACAGCATCAGAAGAGCTATACATGCTCCCTATTTCTGCCTTCAGCAAAAAATCCTGTACATGTCTATTCAGGAGAAAGTCCCACTGAGTTCAACAAGGCTTACAGCTAAGGAAGCCTATTCAGGAGAAAGTCCCATTGAGTTCAACAAGGTTTACAGCTAAGGAAGCTTTTGTTATGCATCATCCCAGGCACAGAAATCTCAATCATGCAACAGAATCCCCCAAACTGTTTTTGCAGTCCTCAATCCCTCTATCTCCAAGGATCACTCCTGGAGAAAGCAAGGCAGCCCTAAGTACTTGCAATTCAGCTTTGAAATCATTTGCAAGGCTCCCTTGTATACCGCCGCTATCTGCCATCAAATCAGCTTCAACTTACAACGATGTTATGAACGGGACACTTCCAAGAGCTCAGTCACCAACAGCCCTTCTCAGGTCTTGCAAACTCAGGGCCGTAGCTTCTTTGATCGACTCCACCAGTAACATGATGCCTTCTATTTTGCCAGATGTTATTGCCTTTCTCACTGAATCATGTCATCTCATTATATGCCCAAAGTATGACAGCCTCAGGTTAGTAATTTTGGCTCATAGGAAGAATTCAGCCTTCATTTGGCCTCCCCTGTACCATTTAAGATTCTAAAAACACCCAGTTTTCAAACACAGAAGTGGTCTTCCAACCATGTCGATTCTTCCTTTTTTTAATTCCTTTTTGGCCTTTTTGACCACCCATGTGGCTCCCAGAAGGTCCAAAGGGCAGAAAATTGGCCTTTGTACCCACCACAAGTGCCCACCCTTTCTTAGAACCACAGATAAGAGGACACATCTACCCTTTTGGAGGAGCCATGCAAGCCAGTTACTGATCCTAAAAGCAAGCTCATTCTTTGACTGTGGATTTTTAATGCAACCAAAACAACACTATCCACACATAAGACGGTAGCAGCAGGTTTGAGGAAACTCCAGAGTTTCAAGTACAGTGTCTGTCTGTCTGTCTGTCTGTCTGGTGTGCTACAACAGTATGGTTTGAACACGGGAGCCAGAACAGCCATGGAAATTGTGTCAACAGGTTAGAGATGGAAAATTTTGTTCATCTCTTTCTCAAGTGGGACAGCAATAAAATGCAATATTTTCCTCCTCACCTTCAAGACAACAGAATGTTATCTATTGATCTCTGGAGCGTTTTCACATTTGCAACAACGATCTGAGAGAAAATTGCATAAATCACACAAATTGCACAGCTAAACCACAATGGCTGTTGTCTTGTAGCATGTATTTCTACCAATAGGAATCATAGGGATTGTTTCTCTCTTTTTGATCAGCCAGCCAGTCCTCCTGTGCCTAGCGTGTATTGTATGAGTGTGCCTGTGATGTGTGTGTGATTTCCTTCACAAAGAAGAAAGACACTGGTATTGCACAGAAACATTTTGGAAAAACTGTGCAAATCATGATGGGGAACAAGGGTTTATTCTGGTGAGAGAAGTAAGAAATTCCACAGAGGTTAACATACTCTGGATGGACTGTCCTGACATGTCAAGATAGCCGTTCTCAATCAGAATGAGTAATTTAGTGACAGTCCCTTTACATTCCTTGAGCTGGAATCTTCTTGGTTGTTGTGATGGCCAAACTAAAACTTATGTAAGTACAAGTAATTTTTAGCCGCTGCACAAGGTGGGACAAAGTACTAGGGATAGAAAGGACATCCATCAAGGAAACAAAAAATGAGAGAGGGGCTTCTTGGGTGTCCAGAAACCCCAATGAGGAGAATCCTCCTCAAGCCCCCTTTTCATTTTTCCCTCAGCCCTGGAATAGACTCAAGGACTCCTTTCCCACTCCAGCCCAGACTCGTGTTTTTTCCTGGTCTCTAGCATGGCCCTGTAGTGGCTGCTGGGAGGCTAGGGGCAGCGAGGGACCGCAGTTCACGAAGGATATTGACAAGCTGGAAGGCGTCCAGAGGAGGGTGACCAAAATGGCAAAAGGCCTGGAAACCCTGCACTCTATTCTGCATTGGTTAGGCCTCATCTGGAATACTGTGTCCAGTTCTGGGCACCTCAATTCAAGAAGGATATCAACAAGCTGGAACGTGTCTAGAGGAGGGCAACCAAAATGGTGAAGAGTCTGGAAGCCGTGCCCTGTGAGGAATGGCTTAGGGAGCTGGGGATGTTTAGTCTGGAGAAGAGAAGGTTAAGAGGAGACATGATAGCCATATTTAAATATTTGAAGGGATGTCATATGGAAGATGGGGCTAGGTTGTTTTCTGCTGTTCTGGAGACTGTAGGACACACAGAGCAATGGCTCCAAACTACAGGAAAAGAGATTCCACCTAACCATTAAGAAGAACTTCATGATGGCAAGAGCAGTTTGACAATGGAATATGTTGCCTTGGAGTGTGGTGGAGTCTCCTTCTTCAGAGGCTTTTAGACAGAGGCTGTGTGGCCATCAGTCATGAGGGCTTTGATTATGTATTCCTGCTTGGTAAGGGACTGATGGGCCTTGGGGTCTCTTCCAGTTTTATGATTCTACCAGTACAGCCTCCACATTCAGATGATGTCATGCTGGAACATTTCTGGAGGACTCCCAGGAGGTTCTGAAGAGTGCCTGTATGGATGCAGAACGCCTACAATGGGAAAGCCTTCTTGCTTGGTGGCCACCTATCCCCTTCAACATGCACAACCACTACATGGCCATGTGGGTGGAATGGTGAGGGGGAGAGGAGCTGACCAAGGCTTGTGTATCACTGGCTTACCAGGAATGGATGAGCCGGCTCACTCAGCTGCCCAACCTTCCTCCAGTCAGACATGAAGCTGAAAAAGAAATCTTCGAAGTATGTGGAGGAGCAGATTCCAAACACAATTTACTGAAAATTGAGAGGCCATGGAACAGTAAACCAATTTGGAAGTGGGGAGGAGCAATGGCTGGTGATCCACCACAATGTAAATGGGGGATCCACTGTTGCTCCTTTTGCAGCTGCTCCTGGAATGGTATTTCTGCTGGTGTTGGGAAGGAGACGTAATCCATTTCCGCACTAGACTGTTATAGCACTATTATTCCACTTTCAACATCTTATGGAATCCCGGGGTTTGTAGTTTCCTGAGGCCCAAGAGCTCTCTGGCTAAGAATTCTAAAGGCCCCACCCAAAAGTGCAAACCCCAGGATTCCATAGGATGTTGAAAGTGGAATAATAGCACTATAACAGTCTAGTGCGGAAGTGGCCATAGAAAATCAGTGGAGAGGGAATGGTATCTCCTTGGAAAAGGTATGCCTGGCTGGCACCTTAAACAGAAGTACTCCACACTGCAACATGTTGTTGCAGTGTTACTGCCCTGGCTAGTCCGAGCTTTGGGGATATTAAAAGACATCCTTTTGATATCACAATTCGGCTTCACTTCTCTATTCATCTCCACGTGCTTGCCAGGCCGCCGGACAAGCAGGTAAACACGCTCGGCTGTTAATAGCCGTAATATTCAAACTACAATACAGGCAGGCCAGAAATAGCTGACTCACTGCTTCAGGAGACCTCCAGGCAAGTACTCTAATGAGGTATGCACGCAACCTACAAAAGAGCCTCTGCCCCGCACTCGCAGCTTGATGGGTAACCTATACAATACCCAAGTACTCTGTGTTTGCATACTGGCTACTCTACTGAGAACCTCTGCGATAACTCAATCATTCAGATTCTGACCTTTCGGAGGCTTTGTCTCCAACTCCAAATCTATTGTTTTTCCCCAAGTATGGCATAGCCTGCAGTCACAATTCTCCTTATAAAAACCCTCGATTCCGAGACCTTCCTCGGATCGCTCCCGAGTTTCATCCTGCCTTGCCGCCGCTTTGCTTGGCGAGCCTCCCCTCGGCTCCACGCGCTGAGCTACACTGCACCCCAGCCTCGCTCTCTATTTTTCCAGGCTTCAGGACAGGTGAAGTATCACCCAAACCAGCAATCCCTCTAAAAATCCCTCTATACCACTCCAACCTTTATTTTCTTTAGTTATCTTGTATGAGTGTGTCGCATACACTGGTTTGCTGTGTATTTAATAAAACATCATTTATCGTTTCAACTTTTGTGTGCTCCTTGACTCGGCCTGACCCCGTAGACATAGGGTTCAAGATCTCGTTACGTTACCCTGCCTCTCGTAACGCTAAGTGGTGCTCTGAGCTGATTTTCCCCACCTTTAGTTGAGCACATTTTGGTGTCCCTCCCGGGACCCCCAGTTCACAGGGTAACAGCAGGTTCCACTTGTTTCTTCCACAGCTTAGAAAAAACTTTGTACTATAACCTTCAAGATTCTGGGAATAGTAGCCAGTGTGGTGTTGTGGTCTGAGCGCTCGATTACAACCCTGGAAACCTGGGTTCTGTTCCCTGCTCAGCTATGTAAACCTGCTGATTGATCTTGGGCTTGTCACACACTCTCAGCCCTAGAAAACTCCATGATTGGTTCTCCTTAGGGTTACCATAAGCCACAAATGACTTGAAGACACACAATAACAACAACTGTCCAGGAATAACTTTCCAAAGCTCTGGCTTCATCCCATTGCTCAATTTTGCCTTCCCTTTAAACCTATCTTTGTAAATATTTGACTTTCATTCCCTAACATTAAAAATCGTATAGACATTTCCTCCTTGCCGCCACACAATGTGTTTATCAACTGAAAGTCCCAACTACACACCCACCTGTAAATACAAAGAATTCTCATTTTCTTTAACTAAAACTAAACTGTGCCTTGTAGACATGTTTAGAGAACAGAGAAGAGCCAGACAGAAAATCTATTATAAATAAATAGCAGTAAATAAATGCTCAATCAGTTCCCCGCCACCACCTTTTTTTCACTGCCCTGAAAGAAATCAAGAGAAAAACCATCATATTTAGGAGGGCCTATCTGATACCAAAGCCATGATGAGGGACTGTCTCCCTTTCAGGGAGAAATCTTAAGAGTTGCAGTTTCTTCTTTCATTAGCATTTTAATAGAAAAACTTTCCACTTGGTCCCAAGTGAAAAGCCACCATCTGCATTTAAATGAAGGGTTTCCTTCTCTCCTCCCACCCCCCACCGTTCCACAGCCCCCTGCTGCTTGCCTTCTCTCCCTCTTCCCTTCCACTTTTAAGCACGATTGTATAAAAGGTTTAAACTCTCCACTGAATGAGCAGGTACAATAGATTGGATGTCTTAGTGAACACTGGAGATTATTCATGTCATTTCCTCAAACCACCCTATCCTTGTACTCATTTGCTCATCTTTGCAGCAGCTGAGTAGTTTCCAGACCCTGCTCCCTAGGAGTAAGGCCATTTCCGCACTGGACTGTTATAGTGCTCTTATTCCACTTTCAACATCCTGTGGAATGCTGGACTTTGTAGTTTCCTGAGGCCAAAGAGCTCTCTGACCGAGAATTCTAAAGGCCCCTCCCTAAACTGCAAACTCCAGGATTCGATAGGATGTTGAAAGTGGAATAAGAGCACTATAACAGCATAGTGTAGAAATGGCCTAAGACAGCCTAAGAATAATCCCTTTCCTGCTCACTATACTGGAGGGGCCACAGGCCCGGGACAAATGAAAACTCGGCAGGGATAGGAAACTTGCAAATTCTCCCCTCTCAAGAAAAGACAGATAAGATATTTTGGTCAGGCTCAAGGTTGATTTTCTTTTTGTAAAAACTTTTATTTTTCCAAATCACAGTAATTGCATAAATTGTACAACCGCAAGTGGGCCATCTTGGCTGTGATACGGTAGCTGCTACTTTATTGCATGAACTTTGAAAAATAAAATTAAAAAAAGAAAGCATCGGATGAGTTTTGTTTTTCCAATCAACTAGACCAGGAGCAATTTCGTGTCTGGGTCCTAGAAGGAAGCAATAAAGTTTTCTGGGTAGAGATAAAATTATTCTCTAGGCTCTTTCTGCACCTTTCTGTGATCCCGCATCGTCCTGTCGCAATCTCAGTAGTGCCACTACCAGGATGGGAGTGGGATCTGAACGCTCCCCTCCGTATCCAGCCGGTTGCCTGCAGATGGACCACATTTGGAATTCGCTCCTTCCTTCCGCGGTGCAGCTGGCCTCTTTCTGGGCTGCACTGAGGAAGGAGGTATTTGATCGCACTTCCACTCTTCCTGCACGGCTGCCAGTGATGTGATCATTGCGTGACAGTAGACTATTACCAGATTTTTTTTCTGGTAATGGTTTACCACGTGATCACGACGGCAGGGAACGTGAGAGCAGTGGGACTGCAATGACATCATGCGATGGCACACGTTGCAGACCAGCAGCGACATGTCCCCATGCGCCCGGGATGGCACCATCATGCAGAAAGGGCTTAAGCTTCTTCTCAAAGGAAAAAAAGGGAGAGGGGGAGAGTCATTTTTGCCTTTTTATTCCCACTGTGAGAAAGTTTTCAGAAATCACACAGTGTTGTGTTCTTTAGATTAGATACCTACGGCATTTCTGCACCAGCTTGTTCTAGTGCAATTATTCCACTTTCAACATCCTACGGAATTCTGGGCTTTGCAGTTTAGGGAGGCGCCTTTGAGGCCCCTCCCTAAACTGCAAAGCCCAGGATTCCATAGGATGTTGAAAGTGGAATAATAGCAGTAGAACAGGCTAGTGTGGAAACGGCCCTAGTGGCCAGGTGCTGGTTTTGGTAAACTGCTCTGGGAGCCTCTTTTGGTTGAGGAATAGGTTCTCAAGATGCTTTGAAAGAAAGCAACACATGCCTACCATGGTAATAAAAACAGCATCCTACCGCATTTCCAGTATGATGAGAGGATCCTGAAATTGCTAGAGTGCTATGATAATAGTAACAGTGATCCGCATTATCATCACATTTGCAAGCTTGTGTGATAAGCTGCAACAGTGTATTATTAACGGTTCACAGCTGTCTTCACAAATTTTAAACTGCATATTCAAGTTAAGGTGGGGGAGGTAGGAGGTGGATTAAGTTAGGGAGGCTATTTGCGCATTTCTCTCACCTTGCAAGAAAAAAACAACCCTTAAACAATGTAAGGAGGGAACAAAGCTAATGGGCTCATAACACAGTAAAGATATGTGCTTAAATGTGACCCTCCTGATGAGGGAAATATATTGGGAGCATGTGATATTTGTTTCCGTAGTTCTTGGTTTTTTCCCCAATATCTAAACAGTGACTGGTATCCTGTACTGTGGTTACGGATTCATAACCTACAGTTGCAGATATGTAACTGCCCTACATTCACTAACACTATGGTCATTTCCGCACTACACTGTTATAGTGCCGTTATTCCACTTTCAACATCCTATGGAATTCTGGGGTTTGCAGTTTAGGGAAGGGCCTTTAGAATTCTCAGCCAGAGAGCCCTTTGGCCTCAGAAAACTACAAACCCCAGAATTCCACAGGATGCTGAAAGTGGAATAATAGCACTATAACAGTGTAGTACGGACATAGCCTATGTAGTCACAATTGTGGCACTGTTGCTGTACTTGTAAAGCCCTTTTCAACCTACTTTACAACACAGGACTAAGACTGAGGTCTATTGAGCTGATGACTACAGTCCAAGAGGATGATGTTTCCACTCCCTCTCTCTACCAAATAAAGCTGTGATAATCAGAACCAAGATCCTTGTCACAACGCCTTGTTACAGACTTGCTCACCGGTAGTACAGGGGATGGAACGGTCATGTTCCTGCACCCCAAGCAACTTCTAAACAAACTTCTATCTATCTCTTTGTGTCTCCGTTTGAAAGATTCCTCTGCCACAACCAGGTTAATAGCTGAAATCTCTAGGCTTGCCCATGGAAGGAAAGCAGAAAGGAGGGGATCTTCTCTTATGGGGATCTTAAAAAGTGAGCAGCCACTCCAAAGCCATTTCTGCCCTAGACTGTTATAGCGCTACGATTCCCCTTTCAACATCCTATGGAATCCTGGGGTTTGCCGTTTAGGGAGGGGCCTGCAAACCCCAGGATTCCATAGGATGTTGAAAGTGGAATCATAGCGCTATAACAGTCTAGGGCGGAAATGGCCCTAGTCTCAACTAGAGCAGGCCCACTGAACCAGTGACAGAATTACCTTTGTGTTGATGTACGATTCAACAACTATTTTAATGGGGCTACTCTAGTTCATAGAATAGGATCTTAGGCCATTTCCACACTGTTATAGTGTTATTATTCCACTTTCAACATCCTATGGAACCCTGGGGTTTGCAGTTTAGGGAGGAGCATTTAGCATTCCCCGCCAGAGAGCTCTTTTACCCCAGTAAACTACAAACCCCAGAATTCCACAGGATGTTCAAAGTGGAATGATAGTGCTATAACAGTGAAGTGTGGAAATGGCCATAGAGATGGAAGAGACCACAAGGGCCATTCAGTCCAATCCCCTGCCACGCAAGAATATAGAATCAATTCACTCCTGACAGGTGGCCAACCACTCTCTCTTTTAAAACCTTCCCTCACCAAAAGGAGACTCCACCACACTCCTAGGCAGCGTATTCCACTGTCGAACTGCTCTTACTCTCAGGAAATTATTCCTAATGTTTAGGTAGAATCTCTTTTCCTGTAGTTTGAAGCCATTGCTCCGTGTCCTAGTCTCTGGGGCAGCAGAGAACTAGCTTGGTTCCTCTCCCATATGACATCCTTTCATGTATTTAAACATACTTATCATGTCATCTCCGAACCTTCTCTTCTCCAGGAGAAACATAGCCAGCTCCCTAAGCCACTCCTCATATGACATGGTTTCCAGGCATTCTACCATTTTGGTTGCCCTCCTCTGGACATGTTCCAGCTTATCAATATCCTTCCTGAACTGTGCTGCCCAGAACTGGACAGAGTATTCCAGGTGGGGTTTGACCAAAGCAGACTAGAGCAGTAGCATTACTTCCCTTCCTCATACCTTTTCAAAGATATCAATCCATCCATCCATCCATCCATCCATCCATCCACCCACCCACCTATCAACCATCCATCTCGGGGATTGAAAAGCAAACCAACATTACTTCTCCCAACTTTGTCCTGGATCCAAGAAGGATACAGTTAATCACTGAAGGATATACTTATTGAAGTGAATAATATTCAGAACTTAAAAATATATATCAAGAGCAAAACATTTCAGCTTTCGCCTTCTTCAGTTGCCAAAGATGAAACTGAGCTGAAAAGCAGGTGGCAGTTTAGAACACTGTATTTTCAGTCAGTCAGCATATTGTGTTTTAGCAACCAGCCATTACACGACACTGTGTTTTCAGCATTCTTAGTGGATGAAGGTATTATTCTCTAGGGGTCCTATCACACAACACTGTTAAAGCAATATTATTCCACTTCAACTGGCATGGCAACATCATATGGAATTTTCAGATTTGCAGTTTAAGGAGCGGCATTGAGAATTCTCAGCCAGAGAGTTCTTGGGACTCCATTACACTACAAACTCCAGAATTCCACATAATGGCCATTTCCACACTACACTGTTACAGTGCTATCATTCCATTTTCAACATCCTATGGAATCCTGGGGTTTGCAGTTTAGGGAGGGACATTTAGAAGTCTCAGCCAGAGAGCTCTTGGACCTTTGTCAACGGCAAACCCCAGGAATTCCACAGGATGTTGAAAGCGGAATGATAGCGCTATAACAGTGTAGTGCGGAAATGACCTTAGTGTTTAATTCTCCCTTTTGACCAAAATATCTGTAGGAGACGGTCCTTCCAAATTAGAAAGGCTGTGATGTTCCAAGCTGAAATGCCTGGCCACTGGTAGCTCTTCTTTCTGATTAGAATAGCAGATTTATGGTTTCTGAAGTGTGTTTGCTGGTCTGTGGCAATGTTTGCCTACATACGGAAGATGATATTCTGTATACCTGCCTTCAATCACATAAATAAGATTGCGGGACTGGCAGGCGATGTATTGTTTAATGTAATAGGTTCTGTCGGTCACTGTGCTCCCAAAAATGACAGTCTACTTAAGGTATTAACAGGTGATAAAATATTTGGCCATTTCTGCACTATACTGTTATAGTGCTATTATTCCACTTTGAACATCCTGTGGAATCCTGGGGTTTGCAATTTAGGGAGGGGTCTCTGAGGAAAAGAAGAAAAGAAACAAACCATGCACAAACATTACCCATATATAACTAGGACTAAAACTAAACTAAGCTAAACTGAACTACACCAAAATGAAAACATAATTACACAACCCATTACTAAAAGACTCATTTCTTACACTGAACACATCCCTACTACCTGATGCTACCCTACATGCAAGGAGCTCTGACTCCCCAGGCTCTTTGGCCTCAGTAAACTACAAACCCCAGAATTCCACAGGACGTTGAAAGTGGAATAATAGCACTGTAACAGTGGAGTGCGGAAATGGCCCTTGAGTCACAAAGGTGTGATCCTGGAATGCTGGCTGGTATTTTCAGGATAGCTTTTACCAGTAATTTCCTTAGATTTGGTGGCTGGTGGCAAGGTATAACTGGAGGCTTGCTGATGTCCTCAACCCCTACATATATAAAATTAAACATAGGGGCTTATGGGGACCTTGGGGAGTCCTGAGCTAGAGAAGTGGGTCCCAAAATCCTTGAGCCTGCCTACTTCTGTAGCATAGCAAGCAAGAAAGCGGGATGGAATATCCCATGCAGTGCTCAATAGATATATATCAAGCACTGTTGATTTCAGAGTAGACGACTCCTTCCCAAACTATAAAGGAAAAAAACAGGGACAACATGCAAGCAGAAAGCATTTCACAGGCAAATAGCCAGCTGTGTGTGAAATACATAAAATATACTAGCAAGCTATCAACATGTATAAATAAAAATAAAATGATCCCCAGAAAACTCATAAAGGGGATTGTGTGCATGTGTCAGAGAAATCATTATCAACCATTTCTCACAAGTCTTAAGCTTTGTCTCTGAAAACAAGGAAAACAATCCAGATATTCAATACGAAAACAATAAGAACTGTGAGATCTTCCATTATTGCAATTGCTACTGCTGCTACAACAATGGCCATTTCTGCACTAGACAGTTATAGTGCTATTATTCCACTTTCAACATCCTATGGAATCCTGGCGTTTGCAGTTTAGAGAGGGGCCTCTGAGGAAAAAGAAGAAAAGAAACAAACCATGCACAAACATTACCCATGTATAACTAGGACTAAAACTAAACTAAGTTAACCTGAACTACACCAAAATGAAAACATAATTGCACAACCCATTACTAAAAGACTCATTTCTACTACCTGATGCTACCCTACATGCAAGGAGCTCTGACTCCCCAGACGAGGCGGAGCACGGAGTGTGCGGAGGGGGCGTGGCTACAGCACAAGGGGCGTGGCCACTGTGCACGGGGGCATGGCTACGGGCCAGGATGCCCCAAAAACATTGCCACCCAGGGTGAATCGTCCCTGTCATCCCCCCGTCCCTACACGACCGTCCCCATACCAATTGTAATGAGAAGGAAAAATCGATTAATCTCTCATGTCTCACTCTACCATTCCAGATTTGAATATATTCAGCTTACTATAGATCATAACCACAGATTATTACATCATTAGTTTTCTTATTGCTCAAAAAATCCATAAACGGCCTCCAGTCTTTCAAAAAAACCTTCAATTCATCTATCTTTTAAAATCAGGCAGGCATATATACAGGAAGCAGTGCTCTCCAGCCATGTAGGGACAGGGGGGCAGGGGGCAGTTCGCCGTGGGCGGCAATGTTTTGGAGGCATCCCGGCCGTAGCCACGCCCCTGCATGCCCTGGCCACGCCCCACAACCCCTGGCCACACCCCCACGCACTGCAGCACCGCCCCCACTCACAGTGGCCCTGCCCCCCGTGCCGTAGCCGCGTCCTCTCCTGCCCCCCTCCACACACTCAAAGCTCCACCACCGGTGCTCTCCCGGTTACTGAGGACCAAAGATGTTAAGGGCTCTGAATGTCATCCTAAACACCTTGAATTCAAACTGCAAGTGAAATTCCAGCTATTCTTAAGCAGAGCTTATTACCGTAAAATAGTAGAACTGGGAGGATCTGGCCATGAACTCCGGCTTACACTCGGCCACGCAGATGTCCACATATCCGGCATGTTGGCTAAGTTTAGCCTCTCTCATCTCACACACAATCCTAGAAGGAAAGCAAAGATAATCAAGTATCATAGGCTATGCTAAGCCGCTCGCATTAGAAAAGCTGGTAGTGAAGGATTTCATTTTGGTTTAGTTTTTGAAAGAATATTCCAAAATGTACATGCATTTTCCTCTTTGGAATGGAAAACTTCTTATTTCAATCTCTGGGCTCTCAGCCTCTGTATTTGATCAGTTTTTTTGTGACATATTAGGGTCTCTCACTTATGGTGACACTAAGGCAAATCCATCACAGTTTTTTGGGGGGCTGAGAGTGTGTGACACAGCCAAGGTCACCCAGTGGGTTTCCACGGCCAAGTGGGGAATCAAACTCTGGTCTCCAGAGTTGCAATCCGATGCCCAAACCACACCGGATCTCTTACAGAAAGTATACTTTTTGAACTAAAAACATCAAGTTTAAGAAATGAGGAAATCGAGTCAGTGCTCTCGCACTGAAATTCCTCCCCAGTTCTCCCTTGAGAACTGGAGAACAGGGTCTAGGCCTTCAAATCTGGGAACCATAATGCTGGGAACAGCAGTACATTGAATACAGAGAAGTGAAAAAGGCTTTCATTTCATTTTTGAAGAAATTATCAAAATTTACAAATCCCAAACTTTGGAGCAGAAATAATATGATGCAGGAGAAACCAAAATGGACAGATTTGCTTAAGCCTAGCCTGCAGAGATGCACAAAGCCAGAACAGGAGGAGATGGGATGAAAGGTAAGAAAGGGGTCTCCAATAATTTGTCAAGTGAAAAGACCCCATGCTGTTCAGACAGGCGTTGGAACAGGCCAACCAAGTCAATTTGGATAGCTTTACTTTGTTCTAGAGAATCAAGTACCTAAACAGGAGGAAGAATGATCCACTCTCTTCTGGGTAGGATTCCCGTGCTTTGGAAATGAGTCAGGCATTTTTTATACAGGAGCAGAAGCCCTTGTCTAGGGTTGCAGCCCTTACTTACTGCTCTGCCGGGATATATCCATCCACTAAGGGGTCACATTCCACACCAGCGACTCTGACTCGAAATGCAATATCTCGGAACTCCAGGCCAAGGTTTTCTCCTCTGATGGTCACTCGGGTCCCTCCTTCTCGTGGTCCCCGGACTGGGCTAATCTAAGAGAACAAAGATTGGGTTTAGGAAAGTTGGAGCTCAATGAAATAGATGTATTTCCTTGGGAACTGCCCCCCTCTTTTTTTTTTGCTTCCTCATTTTCTTTGTCACAGGAAAACCAGTATAGCCAACAACATTGTGAAATGTATACACTATAGCCAACATCATCTGAAGGGACATCATGGAGAAGATGGAGTGAGCTTGTCTTCCACTGCTCCAAACATGAAAATGAAAGCCAGTGGATTCAAAAGATGGGAAGAATGTTCCATCTAAACATTAGGGAGAACTTCTTGACCAAAAGAGCCATTCAGCAACGGAATAGACAGCTCGGGGGACAGAGGACAGTCCTTCTTTTGGTGGTGGTGGTGGTGGTTCTTTAAACAGAGCTTGGATGGTCATCTCTTGGGGGTTCTTTGGTTGCATATTCTTGCATGGTAGTGGGTTAGACTAGATGACCCTTGTGATCTCTTCTAGTTCTCTGCTTCTGATTTGATTATCATGAAAAAATATATATGCAAGGGTATCATATAAAATATATTAAAAGTGAGACAATAAAACACACTCAGAGGTTAGGGAGTTACCATCTGAAAGTAACTGCTTAAAGTTATAGTTCAAAGGGACCTGCTCCATTTTTTACCTAGTTACTTTTGAAGATATAAACTGGGAGGAAGTGCAGGCTGAGGGCCACAAGTAGGCCTCGCCCTCTTCCTTTTGCAGACGTCAAAGCACCTGAGTGATCCCCACAAAGCTGCTATAGTCCCCCCCTTTTTAAAAAAATGTTTGTTTAGGGGTAAATTTTCTACCTCCGAACCAGGCCAAATATCCCCCGGCCACTCACAAACTAAGTCATTTTGCTCATCCACCTAGAACCTTCCCCAAGGAAATTCCCCAGAAAAGAAAAACGCATCAAAAAAAATCTGTCATAACGGTGGTCAGAAATGTCACGATGCCCCTTCTAGTGTGCCCGAATATGCTGGTGCATTCCAGGTAGGGGGGGTCAGAGCTGTCCGGCAGTGGAACCTGACGGTCAGAGCTGTCCGGCAGTGGAATCTGATGCCTGGGAGTGTGGCGGAGTCTCCTTCTTTGGAGGTTTTTAAGCAGAGGCTGGATGGCCATCTGTCGGGAGTGCTCTGATGTGTGTTCCTGCATAGCAGCGGGTTGGACTGGATGGCCCCGGGGTCTCTTCCAACTCTATGATTCTATGACTCTATAATTCTATGACCTGGCAACCAATCAAGACAGTCTTTCTCCATGAATATGAAAAATCTAGTGATTTTTTTTTTACACCACTATGTTATGTTTACTTAAAAAAAAAAAAAAGAATTGCTTAATAGTCCCCCTTTTTTAAAAAAAAGTAATTGAAATAAGATTACATCTTAGCAAGTCTCACATGTTTATTGTTTAGGATCAAAAACGGTTACAATAGTAGAATGTATTAAAAATGTACAGTGAATAAATAAATATGGGATATATAGAAACAGGAGGATTATACGTTAGAGACAATCCGATTTATATATTAGAAGAAAATATCAATTTAAATTAAGCCTGGGGGGAAGTTAAGGAATGGAATGTAAGAAGAAAGTGATAATGGACGGGAATGAGAATGTTAGTGAATTTTAGTAATGCTTTAATGTTTAGGATATTTTTGTAATGTTTATTTTTTGTTACACTTTGTTGTAATTTTGTATATAATAATAATAATAATAATAATAATAATAATAATAAAAAATAAATAATTAATAATAGAAATAGATTACCCTCCGCCAAAAAAAAAATCCCTCACTTCATGACAAACCTTCCCCTTTCACTCCAGTTTAACAATAGCCATCTCCACACCACACTGTTCTAGTGCTATTATTCCACTTTCAACATCCTACGGAATCCCGGGGTTTGTAGTTTCCTGAGGCCCAAGAGCTCTCTGGCTAAGAATTCTAAATGCCCCTCCCTAAACTGCAAGTCCCAGGATGCCACAGGATGTTGAAAGTGGAATAATAGCACTAGAACAATGCACTCTGGAAATGGCCAAAGAGACAGAAAGAGGGAGTCTTGGCTAGGCTATAGCAAACTGATACTACTTTAGGTCCAAAATAAAATGAATGCCTCCTCCCTCAACGCTTTCCGCTTCGCTTGTTATCATCACAAATCACTGGCCATTTGGAAGCCGCCAATGTATTCCTTTAGTCACCTTCCTCATTTGCTCTCTCTGTGGGGAGGAAGCAGAGAACTGGAACACACATAGGAAAGGCTTAACACAGTTCATTAACTGTTAGTGAGCTCAACAATAGAATCCTGTTACGTTAATGTTAAGCAGGGAGGGGGAATGTACCATATCAAGCTGACAACGTATACCATTATTGTTAGAAACCATAGGCTTTACAGAGAAAATGGGATATAATACTTCAATTGACTGACTCTATTGCCCGCAGGGGTTGTTTCAGAGTTTAAAATTGCCTTCTCCAACCTGACACGTTCCAGTTCTTATCGCAGGCTGCGGATGGTGGGCTCTGTAGTACAGCAAATCTGGAAAATGCCAAATCGAGGGAAACCAAGATGGCTATCTAATAATCTCTGCAATTAAATTTCATATAATGATAGGATCCTAGAGGTGGAAGAGAGCACAACGGCCATCCAGTCCAACTTCCTGCCATGCAGGCATACACCATCAAAGCATTCCTGACAGATGGCCATCCAGCCTCTGTTTGAAAACATCCAAAGAAGGAGACTCTGCCATACTCCCAGGCAGCGTATTTCACTGTTGAACTGCTCTCACCATCAGGAAATTCTTCCTAATGTTTAGATGGAATCTCATTTCTTGTGGTTTGAAGTCATTGCCCCATGTTCTAGTTCCTGGAGCAGCAGAAAACAAGCTTGCTCCATCTTCCCTATGACATCCTTTCAAATATTTAAACATGGATATCACGCGACCTCTTAAGTTTTTCTTCTCCAGGCTAAACATAGCCAGCTCCCTATGCTGCTCCTCATAGGGCATGGTTTCCAGGCTTTCTACCATTTTGGTTACCCATCTCTTGCACATCTATTCACTTTTTCCTACCTCATCCACCCTTGGGAACATGTATGCTGTTTTCTCACACTTTGAGCATAATAGACTGTTTACAAGCAAGTAGCATCAGACGTTAAAAATTCCCAACAAAATGCTCACAACATCCATGCCACTGGGGCAAGGAATTCCTCCCTTTTCATCTGAAATTTAAAGGCACTATTCAAAAGAATGAACCTGTTTGTGGAGTGAATCTTCACCACTTTGGAGAGCTTTTGTAAAGTTGGGACTAAACCCCAGAGTGGCTTGGCCACCCGAGACATGGGAGCCATAAGGTGCCACACTGTCCCAATAATGTGCTCAGTTGGTTGCTTTGGCCCTGATTATACAGTCATCCCTCCACCTTTGCTAGGGTTAGGGGCACAGGACCACCATGAAAGTGAAAAAACTGAGAATAACCCTAGGCCCTCCCAAACCATATTTAACACACAAAAAAGTACGATCACTATATTCAGCCCACCGTGGATTCCTTTGAGGCATCAGGGTTCCTTCGCAAGCCAGAAGTGGGGAGCTGGTGGGGCTTACTGTCACCACCATTGCTGCCCCACACTATTTTTAAGAGGGACTTACAAGCCTCGTTTGCAGTTTCTCAGCCTCACGGGGCTTGCAGTCCCTATTAAAAAATGGCACAGGGAGGCAGCAGAGGTGACAGCAAAGAATCCCTGAATAATCAAATCCGCAAAAGTGAAGCCCACAAATGTGGAGGGCTGACTGTACAAGTTTCCAGACCTCCTGGCAAATCCCAAATGCGAAAATGATGAACCCACTGAGCCTGTCTCTCATTTGGCTTTGAGATAAACCAAATACGAGGAGCTTCAGATTCATTTCGGGATGAGGAGGGAGTGAGGCATCTGTGACTGCCAAGAATCTTCCTCTTCCTTCTGTAAATAAATCTTCAAGAATGATACCCTGCTGCTCTTGATGCCAAAGTAACATTATCAAATCAGTTTGCCATCCTTAAAGCCAAGTTGTGTATGGGGATGATTTCAGAGTCCTTTAATTTGACTCAGAAATATAGGGGGAAAGTCTATTTATTTACACAATGCATACAGAAATATAGGAGCCAGTAATTAATTCAAGGCTTTGACAGGGGATGGAGAGCATCAGAGCCCAGATGAATTCCCTCCCCATCTCCTCTTTGTGGGCATTTCCCCAGTTCTGAGCCAGCCGTGAAAAATACCTCTCTCCAGCTGCTCCAGACGCATCATGAGCTGTATATATTATACATCTATGTATTCGGCTATGTGAGATTATGGCTGCCCTAACAGCACACACATTCATAAGCTTTGCAACAGAAATGTATGATTTGTGGGATCTGCTGTGAAACAGGGAAGGAGTTTTCCAATGGGGAATGATGGAAAAATTTCTCCAAATGAGTTTATGTTTATTGCAGAACTTGCAGGAGGTCGTGAGACCTGGGTTGTCCCAAGCCTGCTTCAATATTGGGTTCTTCAGGTAGGAAAGTAACAACTGGATTTAGCCTTTATTGCTTGTCAATTTGGCAAGCAAAGAAGCCGACCTTCCAGGAAGAAGCAAGTGTCCCCTTTCGTACATACCAGAGGGACAGAGCTTGGCAAAGTTCCTTTCTTTTTTGACAAGAACTCTTAGAGTCTCCCACTTGGTATTCTTGGTATTATAGTCCAGAAAGCTTGGATCAAAGGTGCACAACCAACAGCTCACTGGCCTAATTTTATAAACCCTCTGCAATCTGCAAGCTCTGACTTCTGGTAAGAGCTCTTTGTCTGTTCCCTGGTAGCTGACTGGCTGCAAGAAAGAAAGGGGAGCTAGAACCAGAAGAGAGAGGAGAGCTCCTCAGCCTTTCCTTTCCATGTGCCACAGGGATGGGGCGTTACATGGAGGGCAGCATCTCATTTTTGCCTCCACAGGTCCCCATGGCCTGCACCCCTGTGGCTTAGGCCCACTGGAACTGATAAAACCTCCCTTCCATCCACCATCTTCTGCCATTTTTGGTCTATTTGGGCAATTTTAATAGATTTTGGGGGCACGTTTGGGACCATATTCAGGCAGAAGTCACCTCCCCAAAATTAAGCTGGAAAAAGTTGTGTGGCTTTGGAGTTCTCCAGAGAGGTTTCAGAGGTTGCAAAGTGGGGCTCAGAGGCCACATTTGGCCCATTGTCCATGCCTTCCTCATGCTTCATGTGCAGCAAACATCCAAGGGACATGACCATACTTGTACTGCCCTCCTATAAAAGGAGGGTGATGAGTCTAAAGGGCAGAACCTCCTATACCCATAGAGTCCTCCACATGTATCTGTTATCCCCCCATGAATTAAAAACATTAAAAACATTTACTTTCCAGGGTTCCAATTCACAGGAAGAACCCTCATGGGTGCAAGAGACTCTCTTCTTCAGGCTCCCTGCTATGAATGAATCCATTCATAAAGCACCACAAGAGATGACCATCTGGAATATCTTTATGTCCTGGGCTTGACTCTACCTATCTACACTAGACACTGAATGATACTGGCAGGGAGTAGTGTAAGAGGTCTTCCAGCTGATTCTTGCTTGTGCAGTAATAAATTCCTGGTGAATTCCTACATCCCTGGTAAATCTTTGGTTGTGACATCTAGTTGTCCCTTGATGTCTGGTTGGTCCTGACTTGCTCTCTGACCTTAACCGTTGATTTTTCCCATTGGATCCCCATGAGATCTTAGACCACATCAAGTTTCTGCCTACAACCCAACTGTGTCACTGGTTTGTATCAACTTCTGGTAACACACGAGGAGGAGGAAAGAGTCTCTTGGTCCACAATTCTATACCTCTAGACCTCTATCATGTTTACTCTGAGTCACTTTTTGTTCTCAAGTAGAATGGTCCAGAAAGCTTTGCTCCAATTGTCTAATCATGTTGAGTTATTCTTTTTTCTTAACCTTTCAAGGTATACTAAATCTCTTTCAAAATGGGCAGAAACAATATTTCAGATACAGCTATGCTGTAGATCTGTGGTGTCAAAACTCTGGCCCTCCAAATGTTGGCCTGCAGCTCCCAGCTTTCCTCACATTGCGCTGGTGGGAGCTGTGATCCAACAACATCTGGAGGCTGTGTTACGCTCACTTCTGCCATAGATTTAACTTATGGTGTTGGCCTGAATCCTACTGCTAATCCCAAGGAAAGTAAAGCTGTAGAATCAATGAAATTTTCATAGGTGTTGACTCACAATTCAACAATTGATTCAATGCATCCACTATGTTTGGGACTGCCAAGAGCTAACACCCAAGCCAAAATCTAGTTAGTCCCAGATGGAGTAGACCCACTGAATCAACTAACTTGCTTAGTTGGCAGGGATATAATTCTCACTGCTTTGATAGGACTACTTTAAATGCAGTTGGTTTTAGAGCAAAGAGGAATTATGTAGCTTTTCAGATGCAGTTGGACTGCAACTCCCAGAATTCCTCAACATTGGCTATCCTGGTGCAGATGCCTGGGACTTGTAATGCAACAACATATGGAGAGCTGCAGAATTCTCACCTGATTTAGATCTATGATACTGATGATGACGATGATGAAGATCATCATCCTCATCCTCATCAGTCCCTTTTCTAATAATCCCTAGTACGAAAAGCGTCTCCTCCTCCCCACTACATGCCACATGCTAAACTGACATTCTGACTGAGCATCTCTCCACGATCCCCAGAGCTCTTTCCTGGATAGTCACAAGCCAGTTCAGACCCCACCGTGTAGGCATGAAATTGCATGCCCGCTAATTTGCACGCATACCAATTAGGCCCTTTTGAACACTTTTCGTTGTCAGCGTGGCCGAAAAATCAAGAGCACTTTAGGGTCTGGACATGACTACATTTTGCCTGGAGCCTGGCAGCCAGATTGTAAACACGTTCCGTCAGAAGTAAGCTTCACGGGGAACATCCCTCTGAAGTTTGCTCAGGACTGCTTTAGCCATAGGCATGTAACAGTTTTCTCAGAGTTCAGGGTCCAGTTCATCACAATAAAAGAATCACTGAGTTATAACAGGGACCCCTGAAAAAATCATCAAGTCCAACCCCCTGTCTGTGCAAGAATCCACAGCTGAAGCTTCCCTGAGATGTGGCCATCCAACCAGCTTATAAATTTCCTATGAAGAAGGACTTACCATCTTCCAAAATAGCTTATTCCCCTGTCAAACAGTTCTTACCATTAGGAACTTTTGATAAGTCAAAATCTCTTTTGTAATCTGAATCCATTGGGTCCAATCTTCTAGAACATGCAGAAACCAAGCTTGCTGCAGCCTCCACATGATAGCACTTCAGACATTTAAATGTATCAGCCTTTCATCTTCATCTGCCCAGCTTAAACATACCCATCTCCTTCAGTCTTTCCTCGTAGGGCTTCATTTCCAGAACCTTGACAACTTTGGTCATCCTCCTCTGAACAGCCTGGCAATCTTCTTAAAGTATAATAGCCAGAATTGAACACAACACTCCAGATGACAACAAAGTAGAACACCGTGGTGGTATTGTTTCCCTTGATCTGAACAGTATATTTTTATTTTATTTTGTTGTTGCTGCTGTCGTTGTTGTGTGCCTTCAAGTCATTTCTGACTTATGGTGACCTTAAGGTGACACTATCACAGGGGTTTCCAGGGCTGAGAGTGTGTGATTGACCCAAGGTCACTCAGTGGGTTTCTATGGCTGAGTGGGGGAATTGAACCCTGCTCTCCACAGTCATAGTCCAATGCTCAAACCACTATATTACACTGATTCTTTACTTTTATCACTGCAGCCTGGAAATGCATTTGCTGCATCAACAGAGGTAAAATGTTTTTCTTTTCTTTTCCATTTTCCCTGTCCTGCTGTTTTTTTTCCACTCACAAAAGCGCTGAACCTCTTTAATGTTTGAAAATCCAGCAGAACCTCTTTGACCAAAGAGTGAGCACACCAAGGTAAGGTATTTCAATCATATACTGTTCCAGGATGATAAAAATGGTCAGAAGAAGCACTTCACAGCAATTTTTTTTAAACTACAAATAAACACAACTCAGTTTAGGATCTGGTCTTTTCCCTTCAACGTTTGAGCATTTCTTCCAAGAAGCTCGCTCTCAAGACAATTCTAGTTTCAAAGCAATCCCCTTAAAACTTGAGAATGTTGGTCTTGCCCATGGTGGGAACTTCAAGGCAACACATCATCTAAAGCACTGCTTTGACCACTAACTCCTTGGCAGAGCAGAGAAAATGCAGCTTTCACTAAAGTTCAGTTTCTTGTGTTCAGTTTCAGAGACAGAGGCCTAAATTCAACTGGTACTCCCAACGAGAGTAGACCCATTGAATCAATGTCTGCCATCACATTTGTAAAGCCCATCTGATATGATAGGGCCACTTTTAGTTGGGACCAAGAATTGGATTCAGGCCATAGACAATCTACAGCATCCAAAAATTAATCCTGCAATCCCAATGAGTTCAAACCAGTGTGATTGTTCTCAGGAAACAGAGAGCAGGAAGAAAAGAAGATAGAAAGTCATTCTTATACTACGGTTCTACCATGTTAGAGGTGACACAAGTGCAAGCATCCATATGCCCAAGTTGTATGAGTTTCCATGAACTGGAATAGATATAGAACTCCTTAGGATTGCTAGACAATCCTTTGTCTGCTCACTCTACAATCACCTTCCTTCTGAACTAGACTGATTCCCATAGGTTTGCTCACACGACCTTCCACTCTTCTTCTCAAGTTCCTCTTCAATCTTGAAGGAGGAGAAGACTTCCCCTTATGTTCCAAGAACAAGGGACAGATCAGGCTCCCTGTCTTTTCAGCTGAGATAGTTAGCTAGCACTAGGTGTTCCTTTACCTTTCTACATAGATGTGTTTCTGTCAATAAGAACCAGCTTTCATACTTCAACAGCAAATAACTGCTGGTATGCAGTGATTATATTCCAGGAAAAGCAAGCCATCAGAAATTCAGAAAGAGTTGAATTTGCATGTAGACAGCTACCAAACCAAGCTCTGATAATGTACCATACCCACATTCGCCCTGCATCATGGAAGTCACAGGAGATCAGATCCAAAGAGCAGCTACAACATAGAAAACTGAAACTGTGAGTAGGGGAAACCTGTAGACATGTGACATGTGATGTTTCAGTGGAAGAGCTGAAGTGCTTTGACATTCAGGAGGACTGATAGCATCTCTATTGGAAAGAACATGAGTAACAAGGATGAGGAGGTTTTCTACTTGGCAGATCACTGTGGTGGCACAGCATAGAATCATAGAGTTGAAAGAGACCCCAAGGGCCACTAAGTCCAACCCTCACCATGGAGGAATATACCATCAAAGCATTTGTGACAGATGGCCATCCAGCTTCTGTTTTAAAACCTCCAAAGAAAGAAACTCCACCATACTCTGGAACACATTCCACTGTTGAACTGCTCTTACCATCAAGAAGTTCACAGAATCAAAGAATCATAGAATAATAGTGCTGGAAGAGACCACAAGGGCCATCCAGTCCAACCCCCTGCTATGCAGGAACACACATCAAAGTGCTCCCAACAGATGGCGATTCCTAATGTTTAGATGGAATCTCTTTTCCTGAAGTTTGGTGCCATGGTGGCACAGTGGTTAAATACCAGTACTGCAACCACAAAGGCTGGTTAAATACCAGTGGTTAAATACCAGTACTGCAGCCTTCAGGGCTCTAGGTTGACCCAGCCTTCCAGCCTTCTGTATGTCAATAAAATGAGTACCCATCTTGTTGGGGGCAATTAGCTAAACACATTGTAAACTGCTTAGGGAGTGCTTAGCACTGATAAATGGTATAGAAATGTAACTGCTATTGCTATTGCTCCATGTCCTAGTCTCCTAGTCTCTAGACAAGCAGAAAACAGGCTTGCTCCATCCTCCATATGACATCCTTTCAAATATTTAAACACAGCTATCATGTCGCCTCTTAATCTTCTCTTCTCCAGGCTGAACATACCTATCTCCCTATGCCTCTCCTCAAAGGGTATGGTTTCCAAGTCTTCTATCCTTTTGGTCACCCTCATCTGGACACGTTCCAGCTTGTCAATATCCCTTCTGAACTGTAGTGCCCAGAACTGGACAAAGTATTCCAGGTGTGGTCTTCCATTTGGGGTATGAAGTAGCTCCATCCCTCTGGGTTGATTCTTCTTCACAATACAAGGCTAGCAGTATGAAAGAACATTAAAGGACCTACCTCCGTGATCTTGGGGTTGGTGCACTTGCCCCCAGCTGCTGAGAGCTCCAGCCATCGGTTCTCTATGATGACGCAATGCTGCTTCAGCGTGCACTGATTCATGTCTTCACACCAGCCACATTCATAGTCTGGATCTGCTTTCAGGCACAGGCCACAACTGTCTCGCATCGCTCCACATTTATACAGGTGGACTGTTGGCAAAAAACAGGACAAGTATCCTGGGGCGCTGTAGTGTTTACGCCAGTGAAACAGGTGACGCTTGGTATGGTAAAAGCAAAAGAGCACAGGGTTCATGGAACAAAGGTCTGTGGTACAGTAGGTAGAGGGAATAAGACTAAGGGTGGACAAATCTACACACTCTGGCTTTGCTGAATTTCCTCCACTCAACTGCAAATTTGTTTCTGCTATGGCACACACACTACCTACATGAATAAAAGTCAATATTAAAGTCGATGTACATTTTTATGAATGCTTCCTGCTATAAACAGTTTTGTACACATCTTTTAGTATTTGCATAATTCATAACTGATCACTCACCCTACAATTAATGGGGGAGAAACAGGCAGCCAAGAGCAAGTTGTCTATTTCATGAATGCCTGGCTTTAAAAGGTCCCGAGAGCCAAGCTGCAATGGGAAATGTGGTTAAGACAATTTTCTGAGCTACTGCTGGGTTGGGTTGGGCTTCCACCTTGATGGCACACATACTACATAAGGTTATCCCTAGAGAGATGCGTACAGCTTCCACAAGGGAGGTGTTGGACCATCATTTAAAATTACCTGACAATCTGGGCCACTTCCGCCCTACACTGTTATAATGCCATTATTCCACTTTCAACATCTTGTGGAATTCTGAGATTTGTAGTTTACTGAGGCCAAAGAGTTTTCTGGCTGAGAATTCTTAAGGCACCTCCCTAAACTGCAAATCCCAGGATTCCATAGGATGTTGTAAGTAGAATAAGAGCACTATAACATTGTAGTGTGGAAATGGCCCTGAACAACCCAATTGTATGTTCCATCAAGGGTGCTTCAATTCCTCTAGAGAACCCCACAAATCACTTCTTCTCCATGTTTCCCTGGATATGCTGATAGAAAAAAGAATCTCTCACATGGCTTTGGTAACTCCTTGCAGTGGCTGCGCTGAATTGGATCCCAACAATGTTAAGTCATATTTCATGGGTATTAAAATGAATTTAATCTCAGGGGAATTAACTTGATGAAATTCTATAGTGCCTCCTCTAAAGTAAATCACTCTGAATACAGTGGGACTTACTTCCATGTAGATATGCAGAAGCTTGATGTTTCATATGGATCCAGCCCCTTATTTTTTAATGGTGGCCTTTACAGCTGGCTGTTCAGGGCCTCAAAACTGACCAGGGCCCTTCCACACTACACAGTTGTAGTGCTATGGTCCCACTTTTAACAGCCATGGTTCCACCCTATGGAATTATGGGATTTGCAGTTTAGGGAGAGATTCTTAGAATTCTCAGCCAGAGGGTCTTAGTGCTTCACCAAACTTCAAACCCCAGGATTCCATAGGATGCAGCCACAGCAGCTAAAGTGGAATCATAATGTTATAACTATGTAGTGTGAGAGGGTCCCCAGGTATGCATAGGTGAGGTGAGGAGTGAGCGAACTACTTCTGTCGAATTTCAGGGTTGGGAACAAAATTTGGAACGGGGGTTGAATTCAGTGGCCTGATGCCACGCTATCCAACAGTTACCAGCTCCAGACCATCGAGGCTTTGTCTCCTGAACCCAAATATAGCCTTCTCTTGCCAAATATTTCCTATCCCATTTTCACCACTTGAGGAAGGGACAATAGTAATAGAGACTGGTGGTTGGTAGGAGGCGTTTTGACTCTCCTTTCTTTGTTAGGATTATATTATGAGTTGTATGTCGGAAAAAAATGGTCATAAGTTGCTTTGGATATTCTCTGAATGGTAAAGAATGGATAGTCTATACCAGTGATTGCTGTATCCCATGTCAGTGGGGCAGTGAGTGGATTTGCTCCCAACTTCACAAGAGCTATCGAAGGGCCTGACTCTTAGCCCTACAAAATGTTCAGCATCTCGGATACTTTTTGAAACCTGAATCACCAATGAAGTAGAAGCTATCAGCTACCATGAACTTTACACACACACACACACACATACACATACACACAAAGAAGGTTGAAGACCAAGACTCCACCTCTGGCAGAGATGTGTAATTCTTTGCCAATTCCTTTCTCAAACAAAGCAACGAGTAACTTTCGTAATTTTCTTCCCACTGCAAGAAAACCTTCAAAAACTCTACGGTTCTTAAAGATTATTCACAGTCCAGAACCTATTCTGCACAAAATTTGCACATAATTATTTTTTGCATAGAAAACAGTATTTGCTGCACAGGGAACAGCATTTTCTGCGCTGAGAACAACATTTCTGCAGAGCAAATGCAGTCCCCTGTGCAGAAAGTGCTGTTTTCAATGCAAACCTGCGCAAATTTTGCACAGAATGAGTCCCAAACTGTGAAAGTTCCTGCCAGTCCAAGTTTCTTACCATCAGGATATTGTGACATTCAGAAAACACAATTTTGAACAGGTTTTTTTTTAATAGTTTCAAATATTCTTTCCGTTCCTAACCTCCAGTCATTTGGACAACTGAGAGCCGAATGGCCTGGTGATGGTTAGCGAAATCAGGAATGGAAGAGTGGGAATGCAAGGTTAAACTACACAACCAGAGGAAGGGAGCTTTATTTTTCAGGGATGGAGAAAAAGCGAGAGAAAGGAACAGAACAAAAATTAGCAATTTACAGAGAACATAAATAAAGCCCGGTGGCAGACAGCGAGAGGAAGGAATGACTGCTTTGTTAAGAGTTCCGGAGCGATGCCGACCGGTTGCTAAGGTTACCACTTCCAAGGACAAGGAGAAATGATTCGTTACCTTTGTTCTGCGCTGGGTTGTCAATGTTGAAATTCCCATTCCACACGACTGTCAGCTCCACCGGCAGACTGTTAATCTCCATCCCTTCATAGGAATACTAAAAGTCGGGAGAACAAAAGTACAGGGGGAGAGGTGAGGGAGAAGCGGAAAAAAACATCACACCTGTGGCTCCCGCTCCTGGGAATGGGAGGAAAGAGTTGTGAAGCTCCAACTGTTGCATTTTTCAACAAACACACCCAAGGTCTCCGCAGAAGGGCTTCTCCCACGGGTGCTGCTAAGATCGGAGCAACAGGGTGCTAAACAATCTCTCTCTCCCCCCTCTTCCTTTCTCCCTCCCTCCCTCTCAATCTCCCTCTCTCCTCTATCTCTCTGGCCATTTCCGCACTACCCTCCCAACCCACCATAGGGACGGGAGAAGGACAAGACTGCAACGATGGCTCTGCATGGCATCGTTGCAGTCCTGTTTTTCTCCCATCCCCAGGCAGCACGATCAGAGATTAAATTATTGATGGGTGTTTCTCATCAATGGCCCACGATCACGGCACCATCATGGATTTCCCTGTTCTGCAGAAGCCCAGGAAGCGCAGTGGCTGTACTTCCTGCCCCAGCACAGCCTAGGAAGGGAGCCAACTGCGCTGCAGAAGGAAGAGACACAGCCATGGTGCTTCCTTCATGATGGCGCCAGCCAGTGGCGGAGGGGAGCGCTGCTGTCGCACTCCCCCCCCAGCAGAGCCAATGCCGGGATCCCCCCGAACGACTCTGCAAAAAGGGAAGGTGAGGAAAGGGCCTCTCTCTCTTTCTCTCTCACACACACATGCACAGACAGGTCACAAGACTTTTATCAAAACTCTTCCAGCTTTTTTGTTTGAATTCTTCAGCTGTTGTGCCTCAGGAAGATTCCTCTCCATCCCCCATCCCCACCCCTCAAATTCTCCTTGCATTCTGATATAGGGAGATCAAGAATATCCAGTGAGGCGGCAACTCGAACTTCTTTCTGCGTTCTTCTTTGGTAGCCTCTCGGCATGTGCCCAAAAGACACGAAGCAATCTCTTTGCTGAATCTTGGCAGAGATGGATTTGGTGGCTACCTAGGCAGAACCTGCCAGCTGGTGTTGTGAGGCTATAATTCTGGTTAAAGAAATGGTGGGTGGGTGTACCCGGTGTACGTGTATACGTGTGGTCAATTCTGTCCTTGGCAGCCATACCACTTCTCAATATCTGCCAGCTTTTTCCACTCAGAGGGATTCCAGATGTTTGTTGTTGTTGTTGCGTGCCTTCAACTCATTTCTGACTTATGGTGACCCTAAGGCAAACCCATCACAGGCTTTTCTTGGCAAACATTGTGCAACGGAGGCTTGCTATTTCCTTCTGCTGAGGCTGAGAGTGTGACTCACCCAAGGCCACTATATGGGTGTCCATGGCTGCATGGGGATTAGAGCCATGGGCTCCTGGATACCTTGTCCTATACCAGGGCCCTTTCCACACCCTACCTTTTCCTGGGCCATTTCTGCACGAGTCTGTTATAGCGCGATGATTCCACTTTCAACCTCCTATGGAATCCTGGGGTTTGCAGTTTCGGGAGGGGCCAATTGGCCCCTCCCGAAACTGCAAACCCCAGGATTCCATAGGAGGTTGAAAGTGGAATCATCGCGCTATAACAGACTCGTGCAGAAATGGTCCCAAAGTTGTCTGATGGGGATCCCGGTAGTAGTTCTGCCAGAATGGGAGCTCAACAGGAGCACTCCCCTCTTCCATCAGCTGGCTCCCTGAGGAAGGGAATGCAATGGCCGTGACTCTTTCTTCTGCAGCATAGCCAGGTACTTTTCTAGGCTGCAATGGGGCAGGAAGTGCAGCCAGAGCACTTCCGTAGCTTCTGCAGGACAGGTCAGCGTGGGATGGTGGCACAATCGTGGGTCATTGACGGCGAAAACCTGTCAATGATATAACCCACAGTTGTGCTGCCTAGGGATGGGAGAAGGACAGGAGTGCGATGATGTCATGCAGAAGCATCGTCATGGCCCTGTCCTTCTCCGGTCCCCATTGCAGAATGGGAGGGTGCTGTGGAAAGGGCCTCAAACCACTACTCCACCGTGGCTCTCTTCAGTATATGTAACTATCCTTATAAACACGGGCTGGAATTCACCATCACAGTTACGTATTTGTAACTGGTTCATATTACTGGCCACTGCATATTCACCATTGTGGCACTATTGACAAAATCATAAAAGTCCCAGTTCACTTTATTGGGCAACAGCCACTGTCACTGATAGAAGTTTGTTCTCCTGTCAACTGGAGTACAGAATACTGACATTTTTGCCACCCTTCCAGCAGTGATTTCCAGTGTGAGGAGGAATTGCATCAAGGATCCTGCTTCTGATTGTCACGCCAGAGATTGCGGTAAGGTGGGGAGTGGAAACATCAGTCTGTTGAATCCCAACTGACAAGAGAACAGACTCCGTTGCTCACAGTGGGTGCTGCCTTGAAAGCAGGATCGGTGGATAAACTGGGCCCAGAGATGCTACTTAGACTAAGCATCTGATATAGGATTTCAGCCAGGATTTTGTACGACAAGTCAGAGCAGCCTGAGGGGGAACCATGTTAGCAGAAAAACAGCAGCCACAGAAAGATTTATGTTCATATGTGCACACACGCACACCACGGATCTTCAGCCCCAACTGTAGCCTCTTTAGATTGCTTTTCACTTTGAGAGAAGGAGGGGGGAAAAAAACATAATTCTGATTTGCAGAGTTGTGTGTGCTTGCTTCTGGGAACAGCACGTCTCAGAGAAACCAGATCTCCAAACCCATCAGGCAAAGGGAGAGCTGCATCTCAATAAATTGCCATGCAATTGCAGGGTCAGATGGAACCTGTGATTTCTGCCCATTACATTAGAGTGAACATCGAGTTACGCAGCAATTTACCTTTCAGCAAACTAAACATAATTAGCTGGTAATCGGCAGGCTCCCACAATTGCCATCTCAGGCCTAGTTGTGTTGTTTTGCTTTTTTCCTAAATCAACATGGTTACTATGGATGTGAAGTGCACTTCCCGGATAACAGTGCTCCACGATGCCCATTTTGCTTCTACCAGCCCTCATACACAGAAATAGCATTCTGATGAGAGTTCTATATGCAATAATAAGACTCTGGATGATGGAAAACTGTCATTTTGCCCAAAGTTGTTCCAAAATATTCATCTATAACATGGCAGGGGGAGGTAACTGTCAGGGCTAGGATTCGAAGGCCCATTCCGCAGCTTACCTGGGTCCGGGGTCGTCCCAGCGTTGTTCTGGCAGTGGCTTTGCCAGGATGGGAGCATGGACGCCAATGCTCCCCTCCGCACTGGCTCTCTCACTGCAAAAGGAAGTGCAATGGCCTTTCCTCTTCCTGCTGCATTGCAACTGGGTATTGTCCCAGGCTGTGCTGGGGCAGGAAGCACAGCCATTGCTCTTCCAGAGCCTCTGAAGCTAAGGTAAGTGTGGGCGTGTATCAGGATGGTGTCACAATCATTGGCCATTGATGGTAAAACCCATCAATGATTTGTGGTGCGACCATGCCGCCTGGGGACAGGAGAAGGATAGGAGTAGGATGACGTTGTCCGTAAGTGTTTTTGTGGTCCTGTCCTTCTCCCATTCCTACGGTGGGTTGGGAGGGTGGAGGGGAAAAAGCCAAAGAGATAGCCATGTTAGTCTGGATCAGTATGGAAAGGGATCTTTAAGACCTTTGAGACTAAATGAGAGAAAGAAGTTGGTAGCATAAGCTTTGGTAGACTCAAGTAGACTTCTTCAACCTCTGATCTACATGTTTGGTGGGACATTCTTCTTTGGATCTGATGAAGTAGACTGATGTCTATGGAAGCTTATGCTACCAACTTCTTTCTCTCAATTAGTCTTAAAGGTGCTACAAGATTCCTTTGTCAGGGTAAGCGTTAGCAGTGACCCCGTCCCTCAGGAACCTTGGAATAGCATATTCCCACTGTATCTCCAGTTTGATTTTTTATTTATTTATTTTTCCCCCAGATATCTGCTAGAGGGTGTAGGGGCAATTCCGCTACATTTTTGGCCCTCCTTGGGCCATTTTTTCAGGAGGAAGTGACTTAGAAGTCAACCCAGAAAATCAATGGTCAATTGTGACCAGCAGTGCTGAAAACCTGGTGAACTCCCACCCACGTCTTAGTTGGAGGCATGCTGCAGCAATATTTTTTGGGGAAAAAAATCAAAGCTCATTTTTGGGAAAATCAGGTTGCCTGTGAGCCACACTTCCCCAACCCTTGAACTTCATGTTTGGTGGGACATCCTTCCTTTGTCATCACAAGGTTCACAAGACCAGTCCAATGGGGAACAGTCAATAGGGGCACGCTTGTGCATAGATGTTCTCCTCCATACATCTTCTTTGGACTATCACAGGAGAAGCCACACTAAATAAATGGCTCATCCAAAGGACTACCTTCTCCTGTAAGGCAAAGGGACCTTTTTAGTGGTAGTACCCTGTTTCTAGTATAACTTTTCTAGACAGATTCAGAAGAGTATCACCACTTTTAACATTCAGGGCTAAGGTTATGGCCTGTTCATTCTAACATTTTATAGGAATGATCGGTGCCTAATGTTTCCAACAGCCTGATTTTACAGCCCCAACTGTTACAACTTTGATTTCAAGCTATCTCTCTTAATACTGTTGTGCAAAGTTGTTGTTGTTATTATTATTATTATTTTGTGATTATTTTTCTATAACCATTGGAGATTTCTTTCTTTCCTTCTTTCTTTCTTTCTTTCTTTCTTTCTTTCTTTCTTTCTTTCGTGTAAACTTAGAAAAGCTACTATTTTATTACAAATTCTAGAAGCCCCATGAATGTTGTAGCAAAAACAAAATTTCCAAGCTGCTTTTATGGAAAAAAATATATATAGGGAAACACAGATATTCAGATGCATCATCAATTTACATTTGGGTCTTCTTGGCATTTATTTCAGTCAAAGCACTGGAAATTACTCCAAGGAGTCTGCAGTCCAAACGTCAATATGGGAGTGCAACAGAGGAAAGGGTAAGGTGAGTTTCAAATGTATTCTGTGGTCAGAAAGGTGCTAAGTCTTGTAAATCTCTACGAAAAGCAGCTGGAGAATGTGGAGCTGGCTTCTCCTATCATCCATTCTCACTCTCTCCCTTGTCCAAACAAGTCTCAAAGGTAGCAGTTGGGTGAGGGGATAGGTTACAAGGCCGAGTGATGAGTAATTAACCCAAGGCAAAAGTATGATGGGAGGAGGCGAGGAAAGGGACCGGTCTTTAACTGAGTCCATATGTCTTCCGACTTGATTTAACATCAGTTCCCCTTGACTGCCTCGTGCCCTCCTGTATAAACCCAAGCTGAGCTCAAGGCTATGAATCCTTCACGGACTCTATGGGGATTTTATTACCACCAGTGCCCTTAATTAAAAGAATAACATCTGTCTAGCAGGCAACAAGCAATTGTATTCCCTGTGCTGAAACGCAGGGGCACAGAGCAGTGCAGGAACACGTAAGACGGGATGTCTTAGAACGTCCACTGAGATGCTTCGAAACTTCTAAGAGGTCGCAGAGCAAACCTCTACCATTGTGCCAGAAACAAGGGATTGCCCTGTGGTATCTTCAACTGATCATTCGAATATATCTTTGAATACCAAAGTCAGGATTGTCCATGGCGTCATGCTTCTAGTTTCTATGTATGGCTGAGAAAGCTGGACAGTGGAGAAAGCTGGTAGGAAGAACTTTGGTGCTGGAGGAGACCAAAGATAAGTGGGTCCTAGAGTCAGACAAGCCTGAACTCTTCCTGGAAGCCAAGATGACGAAGCTGAAACTGTTGTACTTTGAACATATCCAGAGAAGACAGGACTTGCTAGAAAAGACAGCAAATGCTTGGCAAGGGTGAAGGCCGTAGAAAATAGAAAGACTACATTACAGGTAGATTGGCTCAGCCAAACAAGCCACAGCCTCGAATTTGCAAGACTTAAGCCAGACAGGTGATGCGTGAGGCTCTTTTAGGCCTTCCATTCAGAGGGTCATCATAAATCAAAATCGACTTCATGGCAATTAACAATAACAAATGTGCAAACGGCATGCAGTTTTGGGATACAGTGAATGTTCTGCCTGAAATTCTTTTCTTAAATGACTGTTCTACCTTTTGGTTTTCCAGTTGCCGGTGGTACCATTTAAAACCAAGAACAAGCGAAAACGCCATGTGAGCATCAGCCACAAAACTCAAAGGGATACAGAATGATTAATATTATTAATATATAACAATAGCCTAAATCCTTTTGTTAATCCCAATTAAAGTTGACCAAATGAATCATTGAGATTATGCCACTTTCAACATCCTATGGTATCCTGTGGTTTGCAGTTTAGGGAGGGGTACTTAGAATTCTCAGGCAGAGAGCTCTTTGGGCTCAGGAAACTACAAAGCCCAGAATTCCCCAGGATATTGAAAGTGGAATTATAGCGCTATAACAGTATAGTGCGGAAATGGGCAAGGAGTCTAATCCAGCTAAGATTAATCAACCAACAAACGTAAAATACAGTACCCTGTGAAAGAAAATCCACAAAAGCCTATTTCAAATCACGTCCTTAACAATTACAAAATCCATTTGTTTGTTTGTTTGGTAAAATCCTGCTTCAACAGGCAGCATTCTTAAAGCCTGTTACTGCTCTCAGCTCTTTGTTTGGAAGGGTAAGAGACACACCTATGCACTTTCTCATACACACACACACACACACACACTATGTTGTTGTGGCTAATTCTTGTCAAGTCAGTTTTGACTTATGTGAACCCTATGAAATAGAGACCTCCAGGATCTCCTGTTCTTTTATTTATTTATTTATTTTTATAAAACACAAAAATGAAAAAACGAAACAGTCCCACCTAACATCACATTCGTATCATTACATAACTATTACACAATAAACAAATACTGATACACAAAATAAACAATACATACATATAACAACCAACACATCTTACTAACATATTCGCACAAACATAGGGCACTTCCCCCTTTCCTCAGATACAGCCTGTTCTTAAAGCCCTCCTTTGGTTTTGCAAACTCAGGGTTTCTTTGAGTGAGTGGATTCACCTGCGATATATTCTTTTTTTATTGCCTTCCACTGGGACAAGCATTATCATATTTTCTAATGAGCCACTGTGATCCTGAAGCGTCAAGACATACCACTGAACACTACAGTTAGGATTGTCCATGCCATTGTATTTCCAGTTCCTACATACGGTTGTGAAAGCTGGACAGTGATGATAATTGAAAGGAAGAAAATCATTTGAAATGTGGTGCGGAGGAAGAATTCTATGGATACCCTGGATTGCTAAAAAGACAGATGAATGGGTCCTAGAACAAATTGAATCTGAACTCTCCCTGGAAGCCAAGATGACTAAGGCTGTGACACTTTGGACATGGGAAGACATGACTCACCAGAAAAGACAATAACGCTTGGCAAGGTGCAAGGCAGTAGGAAAAGAGGAAGACAGCATTACAGATGGATAGACTCAACCAAGGAAGACAGGTCCCTGAATCTGCAAGACCTGAGCAGGGTTGTTGAGGACAGGGTGACCTGGAGGTCTCACATCACCAGAAATTGAAGCCAACTTGATGGCAGTTAACAGTAACAGCAACAACACGGCATCTCATGGTACAACATACTCTCCAACGTTCCTGATTTGGCAGGGATGTAGTGGTTTGAGTGTTGGACTATGACTCTAGAGGGATGACATCATGAAGGGATGTCATGTCGAGGAGGGAGCGGGCTTGTTTTCCGCTGTTCCAGAGACTAGGACAAAGAGCAATGGATTCAAGCTGCAGGAAAGGAGATTCCACCTAAACCTCAGGAAGAACTTCCTGATGGTCAGAGCTGTCCAGCAGTGGAATCTGCTGCCTCGATGGAGTGTGGTGGAGTCTCCTTCTTTGGAGGTTTTTAAGCAGAGGCTGGATGGCCATCTGTCAAAGGGAGTGCTTTGAGGTGGGTTCCTGCATGGCAAGGGGTTGGACTAGGTGGCCCATGTGGTCTCCTCCAACTCTATGATTCTATGACCAAGGTTTGAATTCCCCCACCTGTACTTGGGCAAGTCACACTTTCTCAGCCTCTGAGGAAGGCAAAAGCAAACCCCATCTGAACAAATCTTGCCAAGAAAACCCTGTGACAGATTTGCTTTAGGCTTGCTATCAGCTGGAATTGACTTCGAAGGCACACAACACCACCACCACCAACGTCCCAATTATTCCTCTGCCCTCCCATTTTTCAGCTGCCTTCAAAATGTCCTCTCGTCTCTCTCATCTTCTCATTTTCCCCTTTGTCCATAGCATACTTCCACTGCTGAAAACAGTTTAAAGTGGAAAAGCAGTTCATACTCAGTTAAATCAATAGAAGTGGAGGAAAGGAGGTGGTGGAAGATTGCCTTTCCCAGTTGTCCCAGACAAAAGCAAACTTCTCCAGTCTCTCCTAGCTTGTGTTTTATTCCTCATTAATAATGTTTGCCATCTTGACCACACTCTGATGTCGCTTGGCCACATGTGTTCCAGTTTTCATCTGCGGAACAGTATGTCCAACATATGAGTGCATTTTTATTCTTATTTATTGCATTTCTATCTTCCCTTTCCACTGGGGGAATAAAAAGGAATCAAGGTAGCTGCCGACCTCATTAAAAAGAAAATGAGCAATCACTCCATTAAAGCCGTCTCCATAAAACAGTGCAATCAAGACAGAAATATTAAAAACAGAAATTAAAAAAAATATATTAAAACAAGTTTAAAAGCCTGTGTAAAGATATGTGCCTTCACATCCTTCTGAAAAGAGGCAAGGGTAGAAAATTATTGTAACTCTGAGAGGAAGTAACTAAGGAAGGAAAGTTGGTTACAATTGCAAGACTTCCAAAAGGGGTTAGTTACTACTGTAAAGCAGATGTAATTTTAATGTAACTCTTTCCTTTCATGTTTCTCAAAAGTACCACAATACACTCAGCCCTTCACATTTGTGTGTTTGACTTCCACACATTTGATTATTTGAGAATTTCTCGAACTCCTGTCCCCCGCCATACCTCAGGCACGTCTTTTCTGGGGGAACCTTCCCTCTTAGCGGCTCCAATCAGGCCACGCAGTCCTTTTAAAAAATGACCTCTAGTCATAGAATCATAGAATCATAGAGATGGAAGAAATCCCAGGGGCCATCGAGTCCAACACCCTGCTATGCAGGACACCCATCAAAGCATTCCCAACAGATGGCCATCCAGCCTCTGCTTAAAAACCTCCAAAGAAGGAGACTCCACCACACTCCGTAGAGGCAGCATATTCCACTGCCGGACAGCTCTGACCATCAGGAAGTTCTTCCTGAGGTTCAAGTGGAATCTTCTTTCCTGCAGCTTGAATCTATTGCTCCTTGTCCTAGTCTCTGGAGCGGTAGAGAACAAGCCTGCTCTCTCCTCAACATGACATCCCTTCAAATATTTAAACATGGCTATCATGTCCCCTCTTAACCTTCTCTTCTGCAGACTAAACATACCCAGCTCTCTAAGCCTATCCTCATAGAGCTTCATGGCTTCCAGACCCTTCACCCTTTTGGTCGCCCTCCTCTGGACACGCTCCAGCTTGTCGACATCCTTCTCGAATTGAGGTGCCCAGAGCTGGACACAGGATTCCAAACGAGGCCTAACCAATGCAGAATAGAGTGGTACCGTTACCTCCCTCGATCTAGACACCATACTCCTATGGATGCAACCAAGAATCGCGTTGGCTTTCTTGGCTGCCGCATCACACTGCTGACTCATGTTCAGCTTGTGATCCACCAAGACTCCTAGATCCTTTTCACACATACTGTTATCCAGCCACACGTCCCCCATCCTATACTTGTGACTTTCATTTTTCCTGCCCAAGTGCAGGACCCTACATTTCCCTCTGTTGAAATTCATTTTGTTAGCTTTGGCCCAGCTCTCCAATCTGTCAAGATTGTACTGAAATTTGATCCTATCCTCTGGTGTGTTAGCAACCCCTCTCAGTCTGGTATCATCTGCAAATTTGATCAGCATGCCCTCTATTCCTTCATCCAAGTCACTGATGAAGATGTTGAATAGCCCTGGGCCCAGGACAGAACCCTGTGGCACCCTGCTAGTCGCTTCTCTCCAGGATGAAAAGCAGCCACTGGTGAGCACCCTTTGGGTACGGTCGGTCAACCAATTACACATCCACCTAACAGTAGCCCTGTCCAGCCCGCATTTTACTAGTCCTCCTCCTCTTCCATCAGCCACCACCTGGCCATCTAAGGATGGCTCACAGCCCAATTTCTCAGCATCACAAATCCTGTTGTGATGTCCCCCGTACCCAAGAAAGGAGATGAGTGTAAGAGACCACCAAGCCAACTCCTTGCCCCTTTCCCTCTCATTTCCTTGACCTGGTTTGGACTCTGGATGCCTGGTCTCCCCCATCCATCACCCCCCTTCCCACAGACACACATACACACACGCACAATTTGATGTCTACAATCCTTGCACTTTTGCAAGGATCCTGAGCCCCTAACTCTAGCGAATGTGGAGGGTCAAGTGTAGTTTTTTAAAAAAACACAACCACATATATGAATGCTAGAAACATTGCCCCAGCTCCATGTCACTTTAATGCCCAGAGCAGAACCCAAGACCCAACATGATCCCTGTGACATTCCTTCTCAGGGAGGCCACCATCTTAATCTGTGAAAAAGAAGTAACAGATAGCTTTTGTTGTTGCAACAGCTGCAAACAGCTGTTGTTGTTGCAACAGCTGCAAAATGAGAACAGATATATAAATCTTTGCTTAACTCATCCCTGAATTCACGAAGGAATAGTATCGATCTATAAATCCATCTATCCATCTACCTACCTATGCACTGTCTTTTCCACAAAGCAGGAACTCTAGGTGGCTTACCAGATTAAAAAAAAAAAAGAAATACAAGTACATTTTTGCAATTGTCCTTCTCTTCTGCAAGAATGTGAAGGCCTCCACACAATTTGGCAAGTATTATTTGTACTTTTGTACTTCATTAGGAAAAATTCATTTGTGTACAAATCCATAGGGTTTCTCTATAGAGAAAATGTATTAATTTGGTCAGATTTTACCTGTCTATCCATCCATGCATCCATGGGTGTAGGAAACACAGGCAGGAAAAAATACATGTGGTTTTTCCCTTCAAAATCAGAGTACTTGTGCAAATTGCATAAACGTGCAAACTGCATTAATTTATAGAAAGTTCACAAATACACAGATTTCTGCACAGGAAAAAACACACATACATTTCTTGTGTATTTTTTCTATGCAAAAAATCAACATATTTGCTCAAAAGCTAGTTTTTACAGGAAAAAATGGGTATATTTGTGCAAGTGAATGAACCCCAACAAAGTTCTGATTTGCAAAGAATCTTTTGGCTGTTCTCTTTTCTCTCAGTAGAGTATCTCGAGCACTGAGATACATGCCTGAAAAGGAAAGAACTTTTCCTTTGTTAAGTTGCACCTTAATAAATGACCTTGGGATTATTATGGCCATAAGTAGAATGTGAGCCAGAAGTGTGATGCTGCAGCGAAGGAAGTGAGGGCTATTCTAGCCTGCATTAATAGAAGCATGGTCTCTAACTTGAGGGAATAGTCCCACTGCGTTCTGTGCGGATCAGCTTCATCTGGAGTACTGCATTCATTTCTCATTTTAAGAAGGATGTAGACAAATTGAAGCAAGTTTCATGAAGGGCAACAAGGATGATAAGAGGTATGAAGAACAAAACATATGAGGAATGGTTGAAGGAGGTGGTCATGTTCAGCTTGTTGAAAAGAAAACTGAAGGGTGACATGATTGCTTTGTTTAAATATCTGACCCGAAGAGAGGAGCGGGCAAGGCTGCTCTCTGCTGCCCCAGAGGGTAGGACCAAATCTAATGGACTGGAATCAAAGGAGGGTAGATTTCAATTGAAAATTGGAAGGAATTTCTCAACAGTAAGAGTGGTTCAGCAATTGAACCAATTGCCTAGAGGGGTTTGGGGGGGGGGTCTCCTTCTCTGGACATCATCAAAAGGAGGCTGAAGAGCGAGCGATCCGGCATTGAGCAGAGAGTTGGGCTGAATGGCCCATGTGGCCCCTTCCGGCTGTATGGTATCCATGATTCCATGTAATTTAGTTACACATTTGTTACTGGGAAAAAGAAAGAGGAGAACCAACATGGTGTAGCGGTTTGAGTCCGGGACTCAAGCTCCAGGAAACTATGGTTTGAGTCCCTGCTCAGCCACGGAACCTACTCGGTGACCTTGGGCAAGTCATACTCTCTCAGCCCCACAGGAAGGCAAAAGCAGAACCCTCTGAACAAATCTTGCCAACAAGAACATCCAACATGACCTGAAGGCACACAACAACGACAGCAACAACAAGAGCTATTTGTGTTTAGTTATTTCCGGGCTCCAGTTAATGTAACGATGGTTTCAGGACAGGGGACAAGGGGAAGGACTTGTGCGTAGGACTCTCCAGAGATAGTAAGACATGAGAACCAAGGACGGTCGCTCCGTTTGATAGTCTTGGGGCGTTTCCACACTACACTGTTATAGCGCTATTATTCTACATTCAACCTTCTGTGGAATTCTGGGATTTGTAGTTTACTGAGGCCCAAGAGCTCTATGCCTGAGAATTCTAGATGCCCCTTCCTAAACTGTAAACCTCAGGATTCCATAGGAGGTTAAAAGTGGAATAATAGCGTTACAACAGTGTAGTGTGGAAATGGCTTTGGTCATTTTGTGAGAAATGGGAATGACAGCATGCATCTGTTGGCTTCTGTTTAGTGGTCTTGAGAACTTCTGAAGTGCCTAACCTTGCTTTCCCCTGGAGCTAGGGTTCAATCCAGCACCTAGAGGATACCCAGGCATCTACTCTACTAGAGTTTACTCTATTTGGGATTACAAATACAAGTTCGGATGTGGTGAGTTTGGGACATTAATCAGCAAACAAATAAATGGACTTTTCATGGGGTTATGATGTGCCAGTTCTTTATTTAGCCTGCCAACATTTGCGTGACATTCTGGATCTGTAGCTACACTGTCACTCACATACAGAGAGAATGCTGTCTTAATTGCACTTGATTCATGACCAAAAAAGTGCTGAGACGAGGCTTAATCAAGCATTCTCTTGGATTTGGAAAGGAGCAAGTACCCTTGTTCATCTTTTTCCCCTTCTAATTCCATTTTGAAAAAGAAGAAGAGTTTTCCCTTATGCGTATCACCAAGCTATTCCTCTGCACATCTGTCCATGCAAAGTGCTGACAGTCTGGCTGTTGCTCACCTCGTGGTGACAGATATCAGCACGCTACCCATTCAATTTATGATCAGGGGCCTTCCAAAAAGCAAACGTGCCACACTATCATTCACATTATGAATAAGGAAGGTTGGGAATTTGTGTGCAAAAACAGCAGCAGCTGTCACCAGAAGGGAAGCTTAAATATTGCATTTTGGCCAAACTTTGGACCGCATTAATTGTTCAGATTACCCTGTCCTTCTGCTTTTGTAGTCAACAGCTTAGGTCTTGAGGGGTTCCTAATACGCCAGAGAACAGGATCAAAATTCAAAATGACCTTGACAGATTGGAGAGCTGGGCCAAGTTTAACAAAATGAATGTCAACAGAGAGAAATGGAAGGTCATACACTTGGGCAGAAAAAATGGAATGCACAAATACAGGATGGGGGACATGTGGCTGGATAGCAGTACATGTGAAAGGGATCTAGGAGTCTTGGTAGATCACAAGCTGAACATGAGTCAGCAGTGTGATGCGGCGGCCAAGAAAGCCAACACAATTCTTGGTTGCATCAATAGGAGTATGGTGTCTAGATCAAGGGAGGTAATGGTACCACTCTATTCTGCTTTGGTTAGACTTCATTTGGAATGCTGTGTCCAGTTCTGGGCACTCATTTCAAGAAGGATATTGACAAGTTGGAGCACATCCAGAGGAGGACAACTAAAATGGCGAAGGGTCCGGAGGCCTTGCCTTATGAGGAGCGGCTTAGGGAGCTAGGGATATTTAGTCTGCAGAAGAGAAGGTTAAGAGGGGACATGATAGCCATGTTTACATATCCGAAGGGATGTCACGTCAAGGAGGTAGTGGGCTTGTTTTCTGCCGCTCCAGAGACTAGGACAAGGAGCAATAGATTCAAGCTACAGGAAAAGAGATTCCACCTAAACCTCGGGAAGAACTTCCTGATGGTCAGAGCTGTCTGGCAGTGGAATATGCTGCTTTGGAGTGTGGTGGAGTCTCCTTCCTTGGAGGTTTTTAAGCAGAGGCTGGATGGCCATCTGTCAGTTGCGCTTTGATGTGGGTTCCTGCATGGCCGGAGGTTGGACTCGATGGCCCCTGGGGTCTCTTCCAACTCTATGATTCTATGAAACATGCTATGCTCCATCTCCTGATTGAACTACTAAAACCCACCTTAAAACCCAGCTAGTTGCACCAAGCAACAGACTTCGGCAGCACCGCAAGATGATGTGACCAGCTCCCTCCCACCAACGAGCAAGCACCCAAAGGTGCCCCTGCATTTCCTTATCACACGTCACTGATGGATGAGAGGAAGCTGGTCACACCGTCCCGCAGCATCCCCCTTCCCAGCACCACAGAACGCCATCGCATGGTGCAGCCGGCTGGCTTTTAAGGTGGGTTTTGAGCAGGAGACGGTTTCTGATTATGGCAATTATACAACAGTAAAATGTGAAAGAGTAACATGGCTAGAAGTCTAACTCATAGCATCCTAACTGACTAACAGGATGTTGGCCTATATGTCTGTTTCAAGGTATATATTTGAAGATAAATTAGGCTGAGACAAAAAGATTTTAGAAATTTGTAATTTGCACATGGACGTGAAGAATACTAATTACTATTTGCATCTTCACCCCCCCACAAAAAAAAAAAAAAAGGAAAGTGCCTTATTGCTTGAAACAATCTGTTAAGGAAAAGAAGACCAGCTAAGAGATTCTTTGTTTTTCAGAAGAAAATTCATTTATATAAAAACCAATGTGGTTTTCCTGAGCAAAAATCATGTTTTGGAGGAAGGAACCTATTGAACCCATACGAAAATGAAACAGAACAGAAACAACTGTAGTTCCTACATCCCTCTGTAGCATTTCTGCCCTATACTGTTATAGTGCTATTATTCCATTTTCAATATCCTGTGGGGTTCTGGAGTTCGTAGTTTACTGAAGCCAAAGAGCTCCCTGGCTGAGAATTCCCCTAAACTACAAACCCCAGGATTCCATAGGATGTTGAAAGTGGAATAATAGCACTATAACAGGGTAGTGTGGAAATGGTCTTAGTAACTTGCCCCATCTGGATGTCACGTTATTGCAATGTCGCGTATCTACATTCAGCTCAGTGGGGTTTGCTTTTAAACTGAAATTTTAAAACCCTAAAGTGCATCAAATATTTGTTGAAAGTTGCCTATCAAGGGTCTTCAAATTGGGAGAGAAGGAAGGAATAAATACATGCACACACTCCTATTACAGTTGCCCTCAATGCTGAGAAATCGGGTTATGATCCATCCTTAGCTGGCCGAGCAGTGACTGCTGGCGGAGGAGGAGGATCAGAGATGAATTTTTAAAGGACTGTGCACTCTTGCCAGAGCTGCCAAAAAGGAAGGTTTCCCCCCAGAAAAGAAGAAGTTGAGGGGTCCGTTTGAAAAAACTTGCAAACAATCCTATTCATGCAAGTTAAACCCACAGACATGGAGGTCCAACTGTATATTTATATTGGAATGATCCCATACGAATGCTTCCTTCTTTCTTTCTTTAACTACAGACGCTCGAAACTTTCTTCAAGCCTTCTCAGCCCCCTTGTGAAAATGTCACGGCCCTCTGGAGGTCCACAGACCTTGGATTAAGAACCACTGACGTAGAGGGTTCAGCTGTTAACTTTGCCTAATGCTGTTTGCTGCAGCTGCCGCCAAATCCGAGGAAACTTTTTGTGGACTCTGGACCGATGGATTGGCACAAAGATGTAGTTTAAATGCATGACTAGAAACACCGCAGCTACGGCATTATTGTTTATTGCTCTTCAGGAAGACTTGCTTTTCATTGTTTATTGTATTGCTTAATGATGACATATGCATTCTGTCAAGGCTTTCTACGCTACAGCAACAAAGCATCTATCCAGTATTTCATTCTCGTCAGGGTATGAACGGTAGGGCCGGCCCTGCATTCAGAACAACAAGCCTGCCTCCGCTTCAATGCCTCCAAATAGAGGTGGGGAAAAAAAACACACCAGCATTCCCCATTAGAAACAGAAATAATATTTGAAAATGTTTGGAAAATTGCCAAAAAGAACAGGTGTGTGTGTGTGTGTGTGTGTGTGTGTGAAAAAACTCTAATGAGAATAATTCTGGACTGGTGGGAATCTTCACATGTCAGGAGTAATTCCAAGCAAAATTTGCATGTGGTTGTTTTCTGCAGGAAACAGCTTCCTCTGTGCAGGAAATAGTATTACTTCATAGACATATCATTTCCTACATGGGAAATACTGTTTCCGGCAGAGAACGTGCTGTTTTCTGAAAACAGAATCACATGCAAATTTTGCATAGAATTAGTCCCAAATTGCAAACAGGCTAAGAAAACTGCATCGTTTCTGAAGATTCTCTTGCAGTGCAAAGAAAATGCTGAAATTACTCTTTGCTTCGAGACGAAACTTAGTGAGTTAACATCCCTATTCAATATTTCACTTTAATTTCTATGTGTATCTACCCTAGTTACCTCAGTTCCATGCCATTATAATTGTCATGGCTGTGTCTTAAGAAATCTTGGGGTTCATAGTTTGGTAAGGCATTTACAGTTCTTTTTGGGAACTCTCATGTCTGTCTAAAGAGGATTCTACGGCCTCCAACAAGTAAAAGAGGTGATAACAAGGCTTTCAAGTTTCAAAATTCTTTTTCTGATAAATTAGGATAAAGAAAGGCAGAAAAGGAAGAAACAAAACCAGTAGAGGTTAGATATCCCTTGCCAGCTCATTTTGACAGAATTCACATTTCATTCTGTCACTTTAAACTGTAACATTTATTAATTTCACAGATTTAATCCCCTTGCCCTTTAGTGTCTACCATGAGACAGTGGCAAGATCATTTCACTTTCTAATTAGAAGATAATTAGGGGACTCTGAATGTCTGTTGGCAGAGAAGACACTCAGCCAGAAAACAGGTAGGTGGATTGGGAAGGGAATTCCTCCATGTGCCACAATTTTTTTTTAAAGGTACACATGGAGGTGTAACTTTCCGTTATGGCTACTTATGTCACTAACAAGATGCCTCAATCTTTTTCCTCAGGGGGGAAAAATCCTTTATGAATGTTTTTGAAGAATTCCAGCAATGCCAAAAAGCTCATGGTGGCTGATTTTTTTTCCTGACAGGCTAAAAAAAAACAACCCCCCTTTGAATATTCTTTGCAGGCCTAGATCCGACAAAGTTGGGGTCAGCAACTCTCAGGGTCTGGGAAACAATTTGCACACCTTCCAACATTTCATTGATGAAAACCAAGATGTGTGTGGCCAATCAACACCAGCCTGTGGTCAAGATGGAAAAACAGACAAGCTCAGAGAAGTTGCTACAGTTTGCTTTTGCCTTAGTCTACTGGGAAGGACAAGATTCTGGCCCCTCCACTTCTCTCTCTGCTACTGAGTTAATTGACTGCAAACTTCTCCTGCATTCTGAAATCTGTTTGCACCAATAAAAGTAAGCCAAGGACAAACGCGTAAAATGGAGAGAGGTGTGATAACTGAAGCCCCTGTCAGAGCTGCTGACGACGAGCAGCAGCTGTTGGTCCCTGTGGCTCAGGCTGGAGATGAGTCCTGCAGCTCAAGAGCTTCCCTGCTGCCGTGGACCAAGCAGGCTCGGACGTCCCTCTGCCTGCTCCTTTAGAGCAACAGGGAGCCAGCTGTGATCCCGAGGATGCCTTGGAGCCTGTGGCAATCAACCTACAAGCAAGGAGGAGACTCGAGAGAGTTGAGCAAAGGGAGGCTTCCTTGATTAAGTTCAAGAAGCAGTGACTGGCCACACTTGTGCCTGGGCTATATAACTGCCTGCCTGGAAGCTTTCCTTTGCTTGTAGCAAACTTTCTACAAGCCCTCTCCTTGCTTCCAGCACCTGGCTCCAGATACCTTGGATTGATCTCTTGGCTCCTGACCCCTGGATTTTGGACTCTGACTATGGCTTTCGCTTGTCACTCAGGCTTAGGTAAATGGACCACCTATGAGTAATTGCTTGCTTTGACTCCTCCTGGCGGGACTCTGCTATCTCTCCCGCTCCCTTCTCTGGGCTGGTTCACCGCCCGGGCCTCTGACCTTGACAAGAGAAAGAGAGAGATACTGGCAGTTGCGTAGGGACATGGGGGTGGGGTGATTTGCCCCAGGTGGCAATGTTTTTGGGGTGTCCTACCCTGTAGCCATGCCCCCACGTGCCATAGCCTTGCCCCCATGCACTGCAGCCATGCCCCAGTGCACAGTGGCCACACTCCTCATGCCATAGCGCCTCCCCTCCCCTCCCCTCCCCCCTCCACACACTCCAAGCTCTGCCACTGGATACTGACACACTTTAAAAGTGGCCGAAAAAGTGAGACAACACAGGATTCATTGGGGCCCTCGTTGCCAAATCAGGAAAATCGGAGTGTATGGATTAGGCTCCAGGGGTTCATGGAAGGCTATCCTTCCACCTCTCCCCATCCTCATTTTTAAAATCCCAACTGCAAGGTCACTTCCTGATTTTAAAAGACACTTTTCAAGGCCTAAAGTGGCCAAAGAGGGACAAAATGTGACAAAATTGCTCCTGTAGTCCCAGAAAGCATGTAGGTACAAATGCAAATAGGAAAGGCAAAACATAGGGGATGCATGCAGCTGTGTGACCACACTGTCCCCATCCCTGCTACAGGGATATAGCTAAGAGGGGCAGGCAAAATCAGGGCATTGCCTCCAAATAAGAATTCTGCCCCTATCAAAAATGAAATTTTAATTCAGTCCCCAAATTTCTACCACTGTAAAGGAGGAAACATTGAAGACTGTCAATGTCTAGAACTCTTCTATTTGCTAATGGAGTTTAAATGTTACTATCCTTTGCCTCAGCCCTGCATGGGAAGTCCTTCCTATTGTCTTTCCCCGCAGCCAACCACCACTATATCCTGTGGCAGTGAGTCCCACAGTTCAACTATGTGCTGTAAAGTCCCTCCTGTTGCCCTTCTCCACAGCCAGCTTCATTGGAGGATCCTGGGTTCTAGTACTGTGAAAGAGTCTTCTCTCTCCATTGCACTTATACTTTTAGCAGCCTCTACCATACCCCCTTTTCCTCCTCTTTATTTTCTAAATTTAAACAGTCCTGAGCACAGAGATGGTTCATGGTACAAATAGGGGGTAAATACCTCACCCAAAAATTGTGGGGTCAGTTGCCCACTCCCTGTCCAAACTACACTGGTACCCAAATATTTTAACCTTGTTCATATCAGAGTTTCTCCAGTGGTTGAAATTATATTACCTGCCTTTTATTGCCTTTGGTGTCTGGTCCCCCCCATGGCCCAGAAGGGGAGTGACCTTTGCTTGCATTGAAATCCTTCCAGAAAAACTGAACTAAAACAGAAACAATATCTGATACCAAAATGTAGGCCTGTGATTCTACCATTGTCACTTTTCTTCTCTTGTATGTTTTTTTTTCACCCTTTTTGCCTGCTGGAGAAACTGGTGGTGCTTCAAAAGCTTGCATAATGTCTTTTGTGCATTTTGGTTGGCTGCTAAAGGCATATTGCTTTTTTGTGTCTATTTGCTGCGTTCACATTTTCTGGTTCACTTTGCCTGCAGTTCTGCCTTGGGTGCCCAAATTCTGTTTCTCAACGCTCCTCTGAAGTTTTCAGCTACTGCTATGCTAGAAATTTGCAGGGCTGAAAGAAAATTTCATGAGGGTCAAGAGTTTTTATTTGGGGGTAAAGAGTTTTATTTTATTTACATTCCCCTTCCACCAGTGATGTAGACTTGAGTCGACTGACTTGGACTCAAGTCAGACTTAAATCACTTCAGTGACTTGACTTGGACTTGACTCGGCAAAAAGTACACACTGACTTGACTGGACTTGAGACCTGTCCTGGCTTCATGTAGGAGGAGCTTTCTAAAACTTTTCCTAACTGCAGAAAGCAAGACTCGTGCCCAGAGTGCAGGGCACGTATCTCAGAGGGGAACAGAAAATATGTTAGGCAGTGGGCTTGGAAGAGGAAGGATCCTTCCTTCTAAAGCTCGTGAAGCTTCAGCAATGAGGAATAAGACGGATCCTATTCCCCGCTTCTGAAAAAGCCTCCAGCTTTGCAAATAGGAAGAAGGATCCCGTTCCCCATTTCCGAAGCTGCAGATGGCAAAACGGCAAATGTGGAAGGCCAACTCTACTTAAATTGTTAAAACTGACTTTATCCAACTCTGTCCAGAAATTCTGGAAGACAGGTTGGGGTATAAAGTTGGCTCCCAGACTTGAGACTTGACTTGAAAGTATCTTGCAAGGACTTGAGACTCCACTTGAAGGTAGAGACTTGAGACTTGGAGTAAAAGACTTAAATACCTCACTGCCTTCCCCCTTGCCCTGCTATAGAGACTCATATAGCCCCATACGCTCCATTCCAGCAGGTGGATATGAGGGTCCAGGTTCAAGCCCCAGAGTCCCGAACACGTCATCCTGGCCAGAATATTCCCAATATATTTCTTTATTTATAGAATTGTGTTACACCCTGCCCTTCACCTTGAAACGATCCAGTGTACTGCATTATCTCATTCTTTCACTGTGTCCCCTACTGCTATTTTTCTTCAGTTCCAATCCTGCCTCTGACTCCAATCCCTGCCCTCCCGCCTACCTGGAGCTTGCTTTGGATAGGGGGAGGAGAGGAGGTTGCAAAGAGCCCCTGGGATGGAGCTCGTGGTGAGTTATTTAGTAACACTTCCTCTACCTGGCAGGATTAATTAGCTCACACTCCATATCACACTTGGAAGAGGAAAAGATGGTAGGTAATATGTATTATTATCCCACCAGGGGACTGATTGCTGCCTCGGCAGGCACACATAGCAATGCGATGGATTTTAACGGAGAATCCCAAATCCCTTTGCAGCCTCAGAGTGACTGGAATGCTTCTGCTTTACTTACAGGAGCAGGGGAATCACAGCTGATATTAAGAGGGTCCCCAGATCTCAGGAAATCTTCTCCAGTCCCCGGGGAGAGGGGTGGAATTTCAGAGTGAGACCACTGCCCGGACAGTTTTCTGTTCAAAGCACGGCTTGGAAAACTTTATTTGGGCCATTGCCACACTAGACTGTTATAGTGCTATTATTCCACTTTCAACATCCTCTGGAATCCTGGGATTTGCAGTTTAGGGAGGGGCCTTTAGAATTCTCAGCCAGAGAGCTCTTGGGCCTCAGGAAACGACAAACCCCAGAATTCCACGGGGTGTTGAAAGTGGAATAATAGCACTACAACAGTGTAGTGTGGAAATGGTCTCGGATTCTCCTTGTCAGGATTTTCTGACTCATGAAAAACTATTTTTGACCACTTTCTGAAAAATATTTTTGAATATTATTACCATCCCTATTGCTTACACTACCTGAAACTAGATATGGACAATAGCTGAATGAATGAATGAATGAATGAATGTGCATATATATATATATCTGGCATCAGTGGGATTCTAGCCTATATATGGCTTTCAGAATCCTTAGTAGACAATGACAGTAAACATGATCTTCATTATGAGTTCGTCCCTCTTTAGATGATCTGCAACCAAGGCCAGGTATCACTTTCCTGAGAGGTGAGACAGATGGTGACTGGAAATGGGGCCTTTTCAATGCCCTCCTTCACGTTTGAGTCATGGAATACCTTCCTCAAGGACATCTGCTTAATGCCTGCATTACCAGCTTTTCAGCTCCAGGTAAAGACTGCAGCTATTTTCCTGTGCTATTTAATGGATAATTTGTTTTACTCCCTGCTGTTTCTCGCTCATTTTTATATTGCTGCTGTTTGCTGCTATTTTTTCATTGCTGTTGTTATTGTTGTTTTTTTTAAAAAATAATATTTTATCCTTTTGATGTAGTTGCTATGGCAGCATTTTGATACAGAATAAAGATTGATCCTAGGAGGGGAGGGGATGGTTGCTTGAACTATTAAGTCTGCAATTTTTGAATATAGCTTTTGTGCAAAGAGGATTCTGGGTAGGGGAAAAAAGGCTCTAAGGATCTATTGGAAAGTCCTAAATCCTTAGGCTTGCTTAGATACAATAGGGGAAATATCTGAATAGACAGTGCACCAATTAGAAGATGAATTTTGTAATAAACTAGCATATATACCTGGTGTTGCCCGGGATTTTATTTTCTCATAGGTAATACTTGTTAAAAATAGCTTAGGAATTACCTTACCTTACCTTAGGAATTAGATGCAGTTGAAATACAGAGATTTCAGATCCCGTGTCTCTAATTCCCCAATCTGTCTTGTCCAGTACCTGTAACTTTTCCCCATATTCCCCAATCCAATCTGCATTTAGAGTTATTAACATACAGAGGTTGGGTTCCTGAGGGGAATACACTGCCCTCCTCCTTGCTGCTAGGCCTCATGTCCACAGCAACCAACCTGAGTTCTCTGGCTGAGAATTCTAAAGGCCCCTCCCTGAACTGCTAACTCCCAGATTCCACAGAATCTTCACAGCTAGCCAATCATATGAGGTCTTCTCGCCTCAGACGGCCAATCCTACAAGGTCTTCGCCTGCCTGTCACAGACAAACAGACTAACTCAGAAACAGACAAATTTTGACTTTTATATAGTAGATAAGTAAAAGTAATGAGAGGCTTTCTGTTGTTCTGTGCCTTCAAGTCATTTTTGACTTATGGATGCCCTAAGGAGAATGTATCATGAGGTTTTCTGGGCAAGGTTTGGTTGCGGGTGTGTGTCTTTGGGGAGGGTTGCCATCGCCTTCCTCTGAGGCTGAGAGACTGTTACTTGCCCCAGGTAACCTAATGGATTTCCATGGCTCAGCAGGGATTTAAACCACTATACCACACTGGCTCAGTGAAAGGTTAAATGGATATTATTGGTCACAAATATGCCACACATTGTTGTGTTGTTGTCATATGCCCTCGAATTGGCTTCAGAAACAATCCGGTTACTAACAAGCTCACTCAGACCTTGGAAACTCAAGGTAGTGGCTTCCTTTATTAAGCCAATCCACTTGTATTCTTCTCCCAAGTCACATTGTTAGATATTTTACAAAGGGAAGGATGGCTTGTAGATGGCTATATAAACGCTAGCCCTTACGGGGGAAAAATATTTTTAAGACTTGTAAAGTAATAGGAGAGATTAGAGAGGGTAGTTGTGAAATGATACGGTATCCCTTTATCACATTTGCTTCCGAAATGAAGGGGTTCACACCAACTCCTAACCCAACAATTTCAACTTGGATCACGACTGGATTGTAAGCTACCCCAACCACAGAGAAATACATGTGCATTCCTAAATATGTGTTTCAGAATAGTCACATTGGTGTGCCCATTTTTTACGTCTATGCATTTTTCCACGAACAGTTTCCAAACCTGGACATTTCCCCCCAATCTTTTTTCCAAATAACCTTTGAATTATATCCTTATGATTAGTGCCAACTAGAGCAGACCCACTGAATCAATTGCTGAAAGATGAGTCGACATATAGGTAAATCCAACTCCTTTGATAGCTTTGCTCTAGCGGAGATTAGCAGTAGAATCTAGACCTTTGTGTGATTCTTTCAACCAAGAGGTTTTGTCTCTCCTTGATTCTGCTCAAATATGGTTTGATGGAATTTGGAATGCATCAGGCCTTCAGGACCGACACACATTTCCACCCCCTGCCACACATCTCAGAAGGCAAAGAAATACACGTTTGCCCCTTTCCTTCTCAGCTGTGACTTGGAAGGATCAAATGCCACCACTGTAGAGGGTGGCTACAGACTTTCGCCTGCTTAATTTTAACTTTATGGTTGGATCCATAAAGTTTTCTTAGCCCACCTTGGTTTTCCCTTTTAGGCTGGTGCAAAAGTCTTTTTTTTTAAAGTGCACAAAAAGCATCCTTAATTTTTCAAAACATAAATGTCAGTGATATTCTCAGCCCAGGTGCCTCACAGGCCACTAACCAGTAATGGAATCCAGGAGCACACTGAAGTGCAACGATGTTGGGGAAAATGCTTGTTTGTAACAGGCTGTAAAACTGGCAAAAGGCTCATAGCCGGAAACATGCTGTTGAATGGTAGAGAAAATGGACTGCACCAGTTTTAATGATTACCACCTGAGATTGGATAGGGATGAGAGGTCAAGGTATGGAATCAGTGAGATTTCTTCTGAATAATATCAGTGTCAAGAACAAGAAACGACGATAGACTCAAAGCTATCTCAAAGCAAAAATATCCAACTTCTTGGTATCATCAGGAAAAAACAGCAGTATAAGCTAAGAGTTCTAAGCTTAGAAAAGGGAGCTTTTCGGACAACAGCTGACTGTCTTGTTTGGGAGAGTCTAAAAGCAACAGTCCCTAAAAGTAACTTTTGCAAGCTCCGGTTCTGGCAGGGCTGGCCCCACCATTAGGCAGAGTGAGGCATTCGCTTCAGGCACTAGAAACTGAGGGTTTGTTACAGCAGCCCCATCGTTCCTTCTGAGTCTCCTCATCTATTCCTTCTCTTTGGAGGACAGAGTTGCATATGCCATGAAGCTCGTACCAACCTGAAACTAGCCTGTCGTTCTCAGGTGTGGTGGAAGGGTAGCCTATCCCATGCTTGTGTTAACTCAATTGCAATTTTTTGTATGAAGAACGAAAAAAGAAGAAATCTTCTTCTCTGCTTACCCAGCAAAGTACCTTGGGTCAACTCTGTCTCCTACACTGTGGAGAAAGAGCCAACTTCCAAGTGACAACCAGGTATGGAACAGTAGCCACCATGACAGTCAGGTCATAGAAGGTTATTAAATGATTCCAGCAATAAGCAGTAGAGGAGTTTTGTAGTAGTGCCTGCTTTTTGTTTACTTCAGGTAAAAGAAACAAGGGTGTGGTGGGTGTTATAGGGAGCCTCAGCATTTCCTGAGTTGGGATTGGCCGCCTTCGGCCAGGCTCGCCTGGCTCCTCTCCTCACAACCATCCCCTTCGGACAACTTTTCCTGATGCTGAAAGCACTGCTTTGGTTTCCCTGTGCTGCAGAGTCTCCTTTCAGAATCGTAATGTTACCTACCCCGGCCTCTACCCGTCTTCCCCTTCCTACAGCAATGGGGCTTACTCACTGAAGTGTTCTGGCACTGGACGCTGGAGCTGTTGAACCGCAAGGCCGGGACCCTCTTCTCATTGCCCTGGATGTTGATGATGCACTCGTAACCCCGCTGGCCCGACTGGGGCTGGGGCAAGTTCTTGGCCTTGAGCGTGATGGGTTTGACCACTTCCACAGGCACCAAGATTTTATTGACTCGCAGCAGCTGGGGGCAGTCCTGCAGAAAGGGTGGAAAGGTGAAGGGAGAAAGAAACCGTCTATTACAGTCAGGAAACACATAGGACCAAAGGAGTGGCATGTTGTTCCCTTGGGCTTTGGCTTGTTTGCTTGCTTTAAAACGGCAGTTCTTAATCTTTTCTTTACCGTGGATCCCTTTTAGATATATGTTGTTGCCATGGACCACCAAGATTTAGCTCAAAATTTAAAACCCTAAAATGCATCAAATATTTATTTGAAATTGCTTATCAGGAGCCTTCAATTTTGGAGAGAGGGGTGAAATAATGAAAAGCGCACACTCTTCTTACACTATTTTTATTGGAATGATTCTGTACAATTTTTCCTTCCTTCCTTCTCTCCCTCTCTCTTTCTTTTTAAATGTAAAGGCCCATAACATTTTGTCAAGCCTTCATGGACTCCCTGTGAGGACATCGTGGCCCCCTGGGGGTCCACGGACTCCAGGCTAAGAACAGCTGTTTCAAAACAAGCCATCAGATTCAAAATTAAACTCACAGTAACAATCAAAGAAATATATGTTTGACGACAGAACTAAAAACTACAATGCAGTGCTAAGCTAAAAGGTGAAGGACCAGTTAAACACTAAACATTAACTTATTAGACCACAAAAGGGCCCTGACACCCCCAAGCCAAAGTGCAATGAAGGAAAAGAAAGATTTTTAAAAAATGCTATTCTAACATTACAGATCCAAATTAGTACTCCCACTAGAATTACTAGTACCAAAGCCACAAATGATTGCATTGTTAAGATTTCTTATTCCTCAAAAAATCCATAAATGGTTGTGAAAATACAAGCAAAAATAAAATCTTCAATTGATTTATCCTTTAAAGCCCACGTTGGTTTGGCCATTTGGGCTAACTCGGCAACCTTAACAATCCAGTTCCCTCAGGCTTGTAAACTACGCACCTTCTTCATTTCCTGTTTCATTGTCTAGAAAGGTGGCTGGCCAAGGATGTGAATTACCACTTATTTTGTTCCCATGTACAAAAGCAGATCATTTCTGTTATTTTTTTTTTCCCCTTGGTCCATAAGAACACAATGATTTCCAGACAATTCTTCCCTTTCTCTGCTGTGGTCTCCAGTTATGCAATATTGCTGCATACCTCCAAGTCCCTTCGGATTTACGGCAAGCCTAATGTGAACCTGTCACTGGGTTTTCTTGGTGGGATTGGTTCAGAGGGGGGTTGCCCCGTGCCTTTTTGAGGCTAAGAGAGTGTGACTTGCCCAAGGTCACCCATGTCCGAGCAGAGATTTCAACCCTGGTCTCCCAGGCTCTTAGTCCAACACTCACATTGGCTCATTTTTGCATTTGCAAAATGCTCTCCCCTTTGCAGGTTGATTGATATCAATGCTGGTGTCATTCCAATGCCAAGATCAGACTTTGTGGCCTATGTGATTTTATCTAAATCAGCACATGTATGTGTTTAAATGATCTTACATAGGCCATTTCCGCACGAGTCTGTTATAGCGCGATGATTCCACTTTCAACCTCCTATGGAATCCTGGGGTTTGCAGTTTCGGGAGGGGCTGGCCAGCCCCTCCCGAAACTGCAAACCCCAGGATTCCATAGGAGGTTGAAAGTGGAATCATCGCGCTATAACAGACTCGTGTGGAAATGGCCATAATTTTAACTGGTTGACAACTGTTTTACCTTATACAGTAGCTTAATATGCTTTTACTCTATTTAATTTTTTTCTACTCTTCTAAATGGGTTACACTGATTTTATGGGATATTGCCCTGAGAGTCCATGATACCTGGCAGGATATAAATATTTTATTTACATTTATTAAATAAATTTATTTATATCTGTTAACTAAATAAAATACAGACCTATCTCATTTAACAATGCTTCTGACGGTGAAGCTCCTTTTCACAAAGTCTTTTTACACCAACTCAGCCTCCCTTTCTCCTTATCCTCTGTCTAGCTCAAAGTTATTCTTCAGCAGCATTGCCACTAGGAATATGATGAAAGGGAGTTGGAGAAATTCAGACTTTAGTATCAGGTTGCAACGGCATGTCTGCAGGAAGCAATGCAATCAGTCTTGAGCCGGAAGAAAACAGTCCTCTGCTTCAGCCAACCATTACATAGCTGCATGTGCTTGCCTACAACAAGCAAGGCATATAGCATCTACTGTTCGCCACAATTCAAGAAGGATATTGACAAGCAGGAATGTGTCCAGAGGAGGGTGACCAAAATGGTAAAAGGCCTGGAAACCCTGAAGCCCTATGAAGTGAGGCTTAGGGAGCTGGATATGTTTAGCCTGGAGAAGAGAAGGTTAAGAGGTGACATGATAGCCATGTTTAAATATTAGACCATTTCCGCACTACACTGTTATAGTGCTATTATTCCACTTTTAACCTCCTGTGGAATTCTGGGGTTTGCAGTTTCCTGAGGCCAAAGAGCTCTCTGGCTGGGAATTCTCAAGGCCCCTCCCTAAGCTGCAAACCCCAGGGTTCCATAGGATGTTGAAAGTGGAATAATAGCACTACGGCCCTTTCTGCACCTTATCTTTTTCCGGCAGTGTGGTGCGGGGATCGCGCGAGCAGCCTCCAGCAAGAAGCTCGCATGTCACTGCCGTTTCTGCTCTGCACAAGGTGCCTGCTCGTGCGAGAGCCCTGCCTCTTCCTTCCGCAGCGCAGCCTGGGAGCTTCCCAGGCTGTGCTGGGGCAGGAAGTGCAACTGGCGCAGCTCCGGAGGTAAGTGCGCGTGGGGCCCAGGAGCAACACACGATTGCGCACCATTTTGGGCTTCCAGTTGAAAACGAAAAGGTGTGTGATCGGCGCCTGCCGGCCCCTGGAGTGTCGCACGGCTGTGAGTGTGTCATGCAGATCGCTCCTCGCAATCGTGCGACGCTCCGGGCACCCTTTTGCATGGCAAAGGCCGTGCGGAAAGGGCCTGTAACAGTGTAGAAATGGCCGAAGTCTGAGGAAAGAAAGGAATTATGGGAAAAGTGGAATATCTTCCTTAGGCAGGGAAACCTATTTCCAGGAAAAGAGGATGGGAGAAATCATTTTACAAGAGGAGTTGGAGATCATTGTTTAGCACAATAACAAGAAAGATAAATTTTGAACACAGGGGATAATTTTAGTTCAGATTATTTTTAAAGAATTTACCCACTTTTGCCAACCAGGAGAGAAAGACTGTGAAGTTAGAAGAGCGGGAGACAGCCGGGCCGATGGGATTGCCCCATTCCTCGTACAAAGAGGGTGGAGGACTTGGCCCCTGATGATATTTGCTGGCAGATATTTGGAGTTCTGGCTTGGTTCGCCATCCTTTGTGCCAGCTCCATAAGCCTTCTGATCATACTTGTTTCAAATTCATTAACAGGCGGCGGACCCCATAAAGGATTCGTTAGCATATAAAAAGGTTTGAGGCTATGTGAAGAAGTTCATTATAGATAATTGAAGAGGCGAGGGCCATAAAAAAGGCGAAATCCTTCTTACGATGTATGACTTTATCGGACTGACCTAATGGACTTTCTAATTGAAATTTAAATAGGCTATTTCTCAAGAGGCCTAAATACACGAAAGGCACCAAATCCCGCCTGATCTGGGAAGCTAAGCAGGGTCAGTCCCAGTTAGCACTTGGATGGGAGACCAATGACAAATACCAAATTCTGTAGGCTGTATTTTAGAGGAAGGAACAGGCAAAACCACCTTTGAGCATTCCTCCCCTAAGAAACCCAATGAAATTCATGGGGTTGCCATAAATCGATAGGTGACTTGAACACACACACACACACACACTTCTCAGAAAGAGGAAAAGAACTAAATTGGAGGACTCTTGGCTTTTATGTCTCAAGTTTGAGTCTCTGGATAGTTTGGGATTTAGCATGTATAACCTGCAAAAAAAACCGTCTGACCCAACCCAAGGGAAGTCAGGCTTGCTCTCTTGTTTTAAGGTGTTGTTGTTTTGCATCGGCTTTGGTTCCTGAAATTGCAGCTATCTTTTTGCCGTTCTTATGTGTCTTCAAGTCAATTCCAGCTTATGATGATAACTCTCTAATAGGGTTGTCTTGCCAAGATCTACTCAGAGGGGGTTTGACTTTGCCTTTCTTGGAGGATGAAAGCTTGCAACTTGCCAAGATCATCAGGGGGAGGTCATGGCATTCCTCCAAGGTCCTACCTTCTGTTGGCTTTCTCTTCCATTGCCAAATTGTAGACCGGGGGGCAGAGGCCTTCTTTCACTCACTTCTCAATGTATGATAAAATACATCTAGACTGATACCAGACAAGATGACAGCTGCCATCTTGCCGGTGTCTCATACTTCTGTAAGATACGCCATGGAAGTGGTTGGAGATCTTTGCCCAACAAAGAACAGCCATGTTCAGCTCAAAGTTCTGGAAGCAGAGTTGTGAATGTGGTGTTCCTGTGCAGGATGCATAATATACATGGATGGGCACCGATGGGCACTGCCCATTCCCCATGAATGTGCCTTCTACAGTATGCAGGCAGACGTGGACATACATTTGGCATTGCAATTCACTGACAAGGTGGTGTTCTTGTTACCCCACCCATATACTATGTCCTGAGGATCATAATTATTTTATATCAAACATAGTGAGCCATAGAGATCTACTGGAAGGATAGGTAGGCAGAAGATCTATGGATACATATCAAAGGGTAGCCCTGTTTCCTGTCACGCATCTTAGGTGAATCTCACAAATGGTTCACACAGGCCATTTGAATGGATTTTCCGCAATAATAGCACCAACAGGAGACAAGAGGTCTCTGGGATCAAATTAACATTTCAAACAGCCAGGAGTGTGACACCTTGGGGGTATGCATCCCCGGATGAGATAGTCAACTTGCAGGGAGCTACAAGGACGCCTGGCTGTATTATCTTTGAACTACAAAGCTGAGATCCATCTTCTTAAAATTACAGCCATCTGGTCCCCAGGATGTATTCAGCACTATAACTAGAACCCCTTTTTCTCCTCCATTTTGGAGTTCTCCCAGACTCGCAAACAATGCCTTTGCCAGTGGAAAGCTCCCCTCAGCCCCGTCCCCTGAGGCTGAGTTGGGCTCTTCGCTTGTCTTTTCCCCGCCAAAGACTTCTGGATTGGTACAGTATTACCCAAACCCCTATCTCTCTCTCTCGCTCGCTCTCTTAATTCCCACCTCTTTCTAAATTTCTGTAGCCTTGCATGCTCGTGGGAGTGAGTGCAGCTGAGTGATTGTATGGATTTTAACGTCAACTTTAATAAAATACTTACATCTGAACAGTTAGCCTGATTCTCTGTGATCCAACTCCGTAAACGCTGGGCTCAAGATCCTTAATTATCCTGCCCTCTTTGCATCGCTACAGCAGTGTTCATAGCTAATTCTCCCCACAAGTGATAATTTTGACAAGCATTGGGAATCCCACTAAGGGACCCCCAGCAAGCAGGGTAACACTGTACTACTCCATGAGCAGATAGTTTCCCTCCATCTCCTTGGGGCAAGGTTGCCGCTTTTACTTTCGGGTACAGAAGGACTGTGGTTTGTTTTCCAGAAAGAAAAAAACAGAACCCAGAGAAAACCGCCAACTAACGTCCCGAATGGAGCAGAGCCGAGGAAGTAATAAGCTTGCCTCCCATGGCACATGGCAGCTGATTTACAACTCATATGGTGTTTACATTATTACAGTACTAATTCCCATAGTCATAAAATTATATTTACGTTTTACATCACAGAGAAGGGGGAGAGAGAGGGAAACCCGAAAGCTCTTATTAGGTCATAAAGCAAAATCGGGTCAATGATACACAGAAAGGATTTGGTGTTGGGGAGAGGATGTAAATTTTGTTGCAGTCTTTTTTCCTGCCAGCCTCACCACTCTTCTCCCTGCTTCATGCCCCCCCCCTACCAACCGCCACCTCCCAAGTTACACTATTCCCAAGTGTAATCAAACTGGCTCAGGAGAGACTCCAACCGGTCAAAGAATCCTTTAATGCTCCATATATTTTATCTGCATTTCCTAAAAGTTTATGGCGCCATTAGCTTGATGGATGACGTACATATTTATTGGCACAGCAGAAGTAATAATAGAGAAGGAAAATGCCCATAACCTTAAAAGGTAACTGACAAAGAGCAGGCTGCCAGGGGGATTTATGGAAAGTGTAAACGTCTGGAGATAACAACGGAATAATTGAGTGTTGGCCTACCGGAGGCTGGGAGATGCTCCATCCTAGCTAAGGGTCCTGTCAGGGACCATAAAACCCATTTTATTTCCTTTGTTTATTCTTAGTGTTGGAGAGAGGTGGCTCTGAGAGAAAGCTCTAGAAATTCACTCTCTCTCTACTTTCAGGATCTGGCTACTTTGATTGGGGGCAAGGGGGAGTACAGTTGAGATCCTGCATTGGAAGCTATGATCCATAACTTTATGGTGTCAAAGCTACATCCCTGAAAGGACATGCAATCCTTTTAGTGAATTGCAACAATATGTATTGGGGTGTCCTGCACAACAAGTCCTATAGCATTCTGGTGCCCACTGCACAAGTCCCATAATATTCTGGTGCCCACTCTGCAATGAGTCCCACAGCATTCTGTTGCCCCCTTGGTAAACCCTGTCCTGGGGTCTACAACTTTGATATAAAATGAATCTAACCCACCAGAGAGGTCACCCGGATGTGCACGTAGGCCATAACGGTCGTACAATCGAACGAACCAGATCAGGCCAGTAAACTCCCCAGTCACGTAGCCACGGGAGACCTCATGTTGTGATAACCCACGGTGGACAAAAGGTCATCAACCTTTAGGGAGCCAACTTGAAGGGAGTAAGAGTGTTCCCATAAAGTTGGGCACTGGAAGCAATAAAATCTTATCAAATCTATCTCCAGAAACTCACACCACAGTCTCAAAGCGGCAGAAGATCCTGCTACTTGGAGGACACCTTGTTATCTTCCGATATCAAAGAAAGTGCCAGGTGTGGAGTTGTTTTCCTTTGCTATCCCCTTTTGTCCTCCCCGGGAGAGGATTTGCCTTCAAAGTAAATTTTTCCTACAAATAGTCCCTGTTTTTGGACTAGTAAGAGAGAGGATGCCTCCCGGTCATACCAACTGACCGCCCCCGCTCCCGATAGTCGTGTGATCTCCTCAGCGTCTCCTTGCTGAGTTCCATTTCTTTCGCTGTCTCCCGGACCAAGGACTTCAGGAAAAAGGTGCAGTACCGCCCAAACTACGAATCCTTCAACAATCCCTCTATCTTATTTCCACTCTTTATTTCTTTTAGCCCTTGGATGCGTGTGTGCGTGTTTGCGTTGATGAGAGCTATTACTGTTCAATAAAGTCATTCATTGGACCTTTTTGTGTGATTTCTGGCTGAGCCTGACCCCGTAAAAATTGGGTAAAAGATCTCGCTAGGTTACCCTGCCTCTCGCATTGCTGTTGCTTGTGCTCCGTTGAGCTCACTTTTCCCATCATTTGGAGGATATTGAGGTGTCCCTCTGGGACCCCCAGATTTTCAGGGTAACAATTCTGCTGCCCACTGTGCAACAAGTCCCATAGTACTCTGATGCCCTTTGTGCCACGGGGCCCACGGCACAATGGACATGCAGTTGCATTTGTAAAGTGATCCTGGACATGTCGCAATGTGGGTACTTCCTTTCTGAGAACATGTGTGTTACACGATGTTACCATTCACTTTTATGTGCATGTTAAATTAGCTTATAATGACATTGCTACTAAATAGGATGCCAACCTATGTCTTTGATATTAAGTCACCCAGCACAAATGGGAGTATGAATCAGAGGCTGGAGAAAGAGGGTGAAGAAGTGACATGATAGCCATATTTTAATATTTGAAAAGATATCATGTGGAAGATGGGGCAAGCTTTTCTGTCGCTCCAGAAACTAGGACAAAGAGAACAATGGATTCAAACTACAGGAAAAGAGATTCCATCTAAACATTCGAAAGGACTTCCTAATAGTAAGAGTAATTCAGCAGTGGAATATATTGCCTCAGAGCGTGGTGGACTCACCTTCTTTGTAGGCATTTAAACAGAGGCTGGATGGTCACCTGTTGGGAGTGCTTTGACTGCGTATTTCCATATGACAGGAGGCTGGACTGGATGACCCCTGTGGTCCCTCCCAACTTTAGAATTCCATGATTCTATGAAGGTTGGATGTTGACTTTAACAATCATCTAGTTTAACTCCTTCTGACAAAGGAAGTCCAAGATGGCAGTACACACAATACATGGATATCCAACTTCTCCTCATTAAATTCTAACAATGGAGAATCCACTACCATCCAGCTGTTTCACTGTCAAACGGCTATACAGTTAGGATGTTCTTTCTAATATTTAGTCAAAACTTAAACTCCTTGGTTGGATCCTAACCCACTGGAATGAGAGAATATCATGATTCATATGATATACTGCAAACCCCAGGATTCCATAGGATGTTGAAAGTGGAATAATAGTGTGATAACAGTCTAGTGCAGATATGGCCGCATTCTCAGCCACTCTATTCTGCTTTGGTTAACCCTCATCTGGAATACTGTGTCCAGTTCTGGGCACCTCAATTCAAGAAGGATATTGACAAGTTGGAACATGTCCAGAGGAGGGCAACCAAAATGGTGAAGGGTCTGGAAGCCATGCCCTATGAGGAACGGCTTAGGGAGCTGGGGATGTTTGGTCTGCAGAAGAGAAGGTTAAGAGGGGACATGACAGCCACGTTTAAATATTTGAAGAGATGTCATGTCAAGGAGGGAGTGGGCTTGTTTTATGCTGCTCCAGAGACTAGGACAAGGAGCAATGGATTCAAGCTGCAGGAAAGGAGATTCCACCTGAACCTCAGGAAGAACTTCCTGACGGTCAGAGCTGTCCGGCAGTGGAACATGCTGCCTCTATGGAGCGTGGTGGAGTCTCCTTCTTTGGAGGTTTTTAAGCAGAGGCTGGATGGCCATCTGTCGGGAGTACTTTGAGGGCGTTCCTGCACAGCAGGTGGTTGGACTCGATAGCCCCTGGGGTCTCTTCCGACTCTATGATTCTATGACCATGCTGCCTGGAGGATCCTGGGAGTTGTAGTCCAAAAATTATTTCCCACTCCCCCCCCCGCCCCAAGCTCTGGCCTGCTTGCACCTCTTACCATTCCTCGTTTCTCCAAGAAGCATCTGCTCCTTGAACCCAAGCAGGGCCAGCCGATTTCAGGTCCTCAAGTGGGTGCTTTCGGGGAGCGAAGGCACAAAAGAAATCAGTGCATTTGCACCTGAAGGGCCGCTTGAAGGACTGGTAACATGTGGCAGCTGTTCCCAGGAAACGCAGCGTGTGGGAGCTGCCAAAACTTGTGATGAATTAATATCTGAAGCCGTCATTCTTTTATGTAGCCCAAAGCATGAATGAGCTTGGCATAAGATACTCGTAGCGCACAAATGGGTTCTTTTTTTCTTTTCCCTTAACCCTTCCTTTTTTCCCTTTTTCTTTCCTCCTCTTTTTTGGTGGCAAATGAAAGCTCCCCCTTTTCATGCTTCTTTGAAGGGGAAAAAAAATGCCGAGGCACCTGAAAACAGCCAGGCGTGGAACAGATGAAAAACCCCTTCAACGTAATTAGATGATTAAGTACCTTTTAAGCCCAGGCCCTAACAGATTTGTTATCTGGAGTTGCTCTTTTTACATTCCAAGCTTTTATTCTCTACTTACTCCCCATCCCTCCGCCATCCAGCTCCGTTCCTCCCTATACAAAGCCGAAATCCCTTTCAAGGCTCTGAACAAGATACTGTTCATCTCGCACAGCAAAAGAAACACATACACAGAGAATGAGACTTAATCCTTTATCCCATCAATTCAAGCCAGCCTAGCCATGGCGAGCGGGGTGCGCCAGCAATACCGGCATGGGAACTGCAGGGAGGGATGAATGTTAGGGAAAAACAGTAGGAGAGGCATTTTACCCAGTGGGTCTCTTTCACCTCCCCGAGGGCCAAATGAGATGTAAGACCCACAGTAATTTCCTTCAAATGTACATCGATTTTATCCATTGATACAGGTGGCCGGTGGGGGGGGAGAGGAAGAATTTAGGGATAGGAAGCAAAATGTTAACATAACACCCAGAATCAAATTGGGGCTTTACATTTGCAGTTGGACTTTTTACTGTCTTGTGCAAGGAGGTTTCCAAGAGCAACTTATGCAATGGTTTTCCCAGGCTGGGCAACAGTTTGTGGCACTCCTGGAAAGGCAGGTGGGCACCACATTGGAATTCCTTTCAGCAGTTTGCATACCTCAATTCCCTAGTGTTAACACAGGTATGCAATGCTGTACTAGAGCCACAATTCACAGAGTGGAAGGCCATTTCCACACTGCACTGTTATAGTGTTATTATTCCACTTTCGGTATCTATGGAACCCTAAGGTTTGCCGTTCAGGGAGGAGCATTTAGACTTCTCAACCGGAGAGCTCTTTGGCCTCAGTAAACTACAAACCTCAGAATTCCACAGGATGTTGAAAGTGGAATAATAGCACTATAACAGTGTAGGGCGGAAACGGCCCATGTTCCAGGACTTTGGGGATAATAGCATCAACAGAGATCCTACAACAAGCTTGGTGGTACATAATTGTACCCCCACTTCCTCCTAATCCATGCATGAAGTCTACTTCTCTGCATGTCCCCCTGGCCATTTAAGTCTAGGAAGATGCTGTCTTCTTGGTGTACTCAGCTTCAGAAATGCAGATGGACACTGCCTGGTCACCCACATCCTCCTCCAGGCTATGGGTGCACGTTCCAGCAACTGACAAGGAGGCTGTGTTCACCCCCGGTCACTGCGCGAAGGAGGTACGGATACCTCCTTCTGTAACAACTTTGAAAAGACATATACCGGCATTACAAGAGTTGATTGTGTACGTCACCAACAAGATTCCAGTCATTATATGCCATTCTTATCAGACTTCCCCGTTCCCCCACCCCCAGGTTTTCATCTTGTAATACAAATTATTTTGGGAAGGGTTCCTTTGGAGTAAGCAAGAGCCATGAGCTTTGCAAAAGATCTGCTCCTTTGAGAATCATTATTTTTTAGAAATTAAAAAAAAGACAGATGATTGACAAACAGACAGGCAGGCAGGCAAGCAGGCAGATGGATAGACAGATGAATATTCGGATTCCCCTGGGGGTTGCTGCTATAGGGACTGCTGGGATGAAGACCTGCACTGTGAAATTTAATATTTTCTCACTCCTGGCAGCATATTACACTGTGCTGACTCACAACAGCAATCTGTTCAAAGGTGAAATATACCGAATCTCACCCATAGCACAGCCATCTCTAACCTGATGCATCCCAGTTACAATGTCAGATGTAAAGCAGGCAAAACGTGGGAAAAATGTCAGGGATGGTAAAGAATGGTAAAGAGCATCTGCATGGTATCATGATTTGAGTGCTGAACTGGGACCCCAGGAGATCAGCCATGCTCAGCCACGGAAACCTACCGGGTGACCTTGGGCAAATCACACTTTCTCAGCCTCAGAGGAAAGCAGTGGAAAACCCCTCTGAACAAATATTGAAGAGAAAACCCCATGAAAGGTTCGCTGTAAGTTGGAAGTGACCTGAAGACCCACACCAACAAGCAGTGGGGAAGCGCATAGGATGCGTAGCTAAGAAAAGGTTCCTTTTCTCAGACGACAACCCAACCATCACGGAGGCGCTGGCTGGGGGGATTCTGAGAACTGTTGCGGGTTGCAAAAGGAGGTTTTCCTAGTTTAAGGGTGATGGTAGCTCCCCTCACCCATGTGCGTTTTTGGAACTCAATGATGAGGGATTACTAGAATGTTCCCATATGAAATAACATGGGCATTTAATCTTCACCAAAGGGGAAAGAAAGGCAGTCACACCGGAGAAAAGGGAATCTTCAATGTTTTATGGTAATTCTAACCATATTAACAAATATCAGCTCTTCTGGCTTCCATGTTAGTGAGGTGGTGAGTCTGTTCAAAGTTTTAAACTCAATTGCATAATTTCGTAAAAGACTGACTTTGTATCCCCAATCACTCAAGCACTGATATGGAAATAAGAGCTTTCTTTATGCTTACTGGTATATACACTAGCATATACCTGGCACTGCCCAGGATTTTATTCTCTCGTAGGCAATACTTGTTAGAAAGATTTGAGATCCTGTGTCTCTAATTCCCCAAACTGTCTTGTCCAGTACCTGTAACTTTTCCTCATATTCCCCAATCCAATCTGTATTCAGAGTTATTAACATACAGAAGTTGGGTTCCTGAGGGAATACACTGCCCTCCTCCTTGCTGCTAGGCCTTGTCTGCATAGCAACTGGCCAGGCCCAAGAGCCCTCTGCTGAGCTGCAAACCCCAGGATTCCACAGAATCTTCTCAGGCAGCCAATCATATGAGGTCTTGGCCTGCCACAGCCAATCATATGAGATCAGGCCTTCGCCTGACACAGACAAGCTCACCAACTTTGACTTTTATATATTAGATTACAAATACACAAATATAACGCAAAACAATGCAATACTACATGATATTAATGCAGTAACAGTCTGTTCCTCCTCTTCATCTTTTTTTTAAAAGTACGGATGACGCATGGTTCTGCCCTTATCTATTTGACCACCACCTTCTTTTTCTAGCACTATATAGCCATGATTCTTTCTACAAGGCCCCATTGCTAAGTGTATTTCAAACCAGCAGGCTCTGTTTTCAAAAGATGATTGGGAAGGGAAATTATACGTCAAGGTGAAACATTCCTGCCACAAATCATCTCACCATATCAGCCACCTCGTTTGATTGAGTTCAACACCAGGAGCATAAATATTCTTGCTTTATTGCCAAGCTGAAGTTTTTAACTATACGGAAACATGGCTTTTTGAAGTCTGGGCATTGTGCAAACCTGAAAATCGGGATTTTTTAAAATCAGGACAATCAGCACACAATGGACTAATCTGATCTCAGGTAGAACAAGGCACTTGGTGCCGAGGCTTGCCTCTTTAGACACTACACCCAAAATAAGAAGATGCATTATGTGAAACTTCTCCACTTTTGTTTTGTTTTACGCCTACATTCTTACATCACAATCTGACCTCAAAAATGTTGTTTCAGCATTTAACATTGCATTGGCCAGATTACTTGGACAGGTCATTTTAATGAGAGCCATTGTATTTTCCAAATTCTACATATTACCAAATTGTGGCTAAGATCCTGAATTGCATTTATGCCAGAGTGTAAGTGGTTTGAGCATTTGAATAGGCTTAGGGAGCTGGGGATGTTTGGTCTGCAGAAGAGAAGGTTAAGAGGGGACATGATAGCCGTGTTTAAATATTTGAAGGGATGTCATGTCCAGGAGGGAGCAGGCTTGTTTTCTGCTGCTCCAGAGACTAGGACAAGGAGCAATGGATTCAAGCTGCAGGAAAGGAGATTCCACCTGAACCTCAGGAAGAACTTCCTGACAGTCAGGGCTGTCCGGCAGTGGAATCCGCTGCCTCGGAGTGTGGTGGAGTCTCCTTCTTTGGAGGTTTTTAAGCAGAGGCTGGATGGCCATCTGTCGGGAGTGTTTGATGTGTGTTCCTGCACGGCAAGGGGTTGGACTGGATGGCCCTCTTCCAACTTTATGATTCTATAATTCTAGAACTTGGGAAAGCAGGATTCAAATCCCCACTCAGCCATGAAAATCCACTGGGTGACCTTGGGCAAGTCACAGTTTCTCAGCTTTAGTGGAAGGCAATGGCACACACACACCCCTGGAACCAAACTTACTAAGAAAATCCTGTGATAGGCTTTTGGCTTGGGGTTGCCATAGGTAGGAAACAACTTGAAGACACAACAAAAACAGAGAATCTGCCCTGTCATAATTACATGGTGGTTACGCTATATCATCCTAAAACTGTATAACTGGTTATATGTCTGCCCATGTTTTTCTCCCTTATTTAATCCCGGTGCATCAAATGGTACTGAAGGCACAAACAAATAGTTGTCCATCATCCAAGAATGAACAACTGCACGGTTGGAATCCCATTCGTTACTCCCAACTAGAGGAGACCCCACTGACCAAATTGTTGACTTGTAGCTCAGCACATTGGTCAGTCCCATTTAGTCAGTGGTTCTACTCTAACAATGGGACCGTGGCCCACGTGAAAGGGTAGCACTTGTTCAACTTTTTTTTTTAAAAAAAATATGTGACTCTTGCCGTTTCCTTCGTTCACTTTCATTCATAGTTGTGAGTGCATTAGATATACAGTCACCCCTCCAAATTTGCAGGTTTTACTTTTGCAGATTTGATTATTCACGGATTATTTGCTCTCACCTCAGCTGCCTCCCTTCGCCATTTTTAATAGGGAACTGCAAGCCCTGTGAGACTGAGGCCATTTCCGCACTACAGTGTTATAGCGCTATGATTCCACTTTCAACATCCTATGGAATCCTGGGCTTTGCAGTTTCAGGAGGGCCGGCCGGCCCCTCCCGAAACTGCAAACCCCAGGATTCCATAGGATGTTGAAAGTGGAAACATAGCGCTATAACACTCTAGTGTGGAAATGGCCTGAGAAACTTTGAGTGAATGAGTCCCTATTAAAAATGTTGTGGGGCAGCAGTGGAGGTGGTAGGAAGCCCCACCAGCCCCCCACTTCTGCCTTGTGAAGGAACCCTGATGCCTCAAAGGAATCCATGGTGAGCTGAATATGGCGATCATAATTTTCTGTGTGTTAAATATGGTTGGGGGGGCCTAGAGTTATTCACGGTTTTTCCACTTTCACGGAGGCCCTGTGTCCCTAACCCTAGCAAATGTGGAGGGACGGGTGTATTTGGAGAAAAAAAAATGATACTCTCCTCCTCCTCTGCAGCCTGACATCCCTTTTCACATCCTTTGCCTTCCTTATTTGTGTGTTTTTAAGGACTTCTTTTTTAAAAACATCTTCCTACCTCAGGAAACTTGACCCGTCCTTCCAGAAAATGGCAATTACGGGGGTCGTGAGTGCAAACATGGCGGTATTTGCACCAGTGGCACCGGTACGGACTTTCCACACAGGATAGGCATCTGGGGGAAAAAAAAGAAAGTAAAGAAGAAAATTAAGAGAACAGAGAGGAAAAGCGTTGAAAATTTCCAAGCACAGACATTTATTTACTTACTAACTGCTGAGCATGCTTGGAATTACCCAGTCCATATCTGATACCCCAAAGTGAATTGGGGTGGTCATGTTTAGAGGCCCTTTCTTTCCTGTGCCCCTCTTTTACCTCAGAAATCTTACCAGTGGTGCCTCAGAGAGCCTTCCTCCATTTTCCTCCCTGTTAAAATGTCAGGAATCTCAGTTCTTTAGTCCTGAGGTTTTCGCAACCTTTCCTCTGCCTCGGGAATCTAACAGAGGCCTCCCTTCCATTTTTGAACCCCTTTCTTCATTTTAATCTTCTAACCAGCCATGTTTCACCCGTTTCCTGTTTTCCCACCTTGCTTTCCTGCCTCAGGAATAGTAGCAGTAAATGCTTCAATGTCTTACTGCTGCTTAGATCCGTATGGGCCTTTCCGCACTAGACTGTTATAGTGCTACTATTCCACTTTCAACATCCTGTGGAATCCTGGGGTTTGCAGTCTAGGGAGGAGCCTTTAGAATTCTCAGCCAGAGAGCTCTTGGGCCTCAGAGAACTTCAAACCCCAGAATTCCACAGGACGTTAAAAGTGGAAAAATAGCACTGTAACAGTCTAATGCGGAAATGCCCTATGTGATAACCAATCCTCAATGGGTTCATGAGGCCGTCTGTTTTCCCATTTCCTTTTTTGACGCATCTGACATTAATTCCTGATGGAACGGCAGGGTAAAGGTTTATATGAAGGTTGTATGACAGGTGGAGATTGTGGATGGAGTACAAATCTGAATATGGATCGCGACTGATTAACGGAGTGAGAAGAGGGTGGTGCTGTGGCTAGAATCGACACAGAAGCAAAGGAGACACGGACTGAATTGTGTATGTCCTTAGGGTCTCAAGAATGAAGTTGCTGTTTCCAGACTCCACAAGGCAAAGCCCAGTTTTTGACATGATGACCTGGATCAACATGTGTTTCCTTCAGAGAGTACCAAGGACATCTGTGGCCTTCTAGATTTTGTTGACCTCCAGTTCCCAAAATGAGAGTCTCAACCAACATGTCCAGTGGTCCAGGATGAAGGAAACTGTGATCTAAAGCATCTAGAAGGTATTAGGTTTTTACCCTTGTAGCAGGTGAATATGAACTTACGAATTGTGGACACTGCAGTTGTAGAATACGAAACTGGTGCTAGCAAAAGTCATGCCTGTTTCCTTGGATTTCAGCTGAAGCTGGACAATGTGATGGTCTCCTAGAAGGAAAGGAAAAAAGTTGGTCAGTCCATCAGCCGTGGCAAAGTTTTCTGATTTTTTTTTTAATGCACAAGACACCTTTCTGAAATTTTCGTAAGAAGTTCCCAAAATGTGAAAAAATTATTGAAAAGTGTGCACAAACTCCTGAAAACCCATTCAGCGTTTTTGGAATTTGGAATTTCTTTTTCATTTATATAAGCGAGAACAAATCATTTCCCTTACGCATCTGCAAGCCAGATCCAGTTCCACCTCTCCAAAGAAACCCCACAACCAATTTCAGCCTTATAGCGATGAGAGGAAAAACTGTTTCAATTGTTGCTTAATATGTATATGTATATTTTTCAAGCTAATATTGAAACTGGAATTGAATAATTCTTCTATTTTTACAGTTCTTTCAAATTTACAGAGCAGTTCTTTGATTTTTTTTTTTTAAAGAAAAGGTTTAAAAATGAATACATTAGAAGAAACAACACAGATATATGGATATATTAGGGAAAATTGCACAGAAAAGTGTGTACCTTAGGGAAGAAAGCGTATATGAAGAAACACCTGGGCCAAGATCCTCTTATCATTTTTGTGTAGTGCAGCTCTACATTCACACAGTTATGCAGTTGTTGTATTACGCTATCCTTTTGCAAAATTACTGACACTGTGCAACCTGTTGTGTCTCCTGTGTCCACTTCTTGCATCTGCTTCTTGTCATTTCATGCAACGGTGAATAATCTGCAAGGGCTATTTCTGCAAGCTCAGTGCATCAAGTGAGACACTGAAGGTGCTGATGAAAAGTTCCACATCATCCTAGAATGCACAACTATACAGCTGGAATCCTCTGTATTAGTCCCAGCTAGAATAGATCCTTTCAATCTATTGTTGAATTGTAAGTCAACAAATAGGTAGATCCAAATTGATTCATCAGATGGGGACTGTGCAATGGAAATGGATGGAAGACATCCATTGTACCATGGCTGAAAGAGTATGTGCAAGGGAACTTGCCTAGGGAAAACAAAACGCGCAAATATAGGATGGGTGATACCTGGTTTGAAAGCAGTATATGTGAAAAGGATCTAGATGTCTTCGTAGATTACAAACAAGACATGGGTCAACATAATCAAGAATCATCAATAACATGATGCAACAGCTAAAAACAAAACAAAACAATGGAATTGTGGGCTGTATCACCAGAAGTATAGTGTCCCAATTAAGGGGAGTATTGGTGCCACTCTATTCTACTTTTCTCAGACCTCATCTGGAACACTGCATCCAGTTCTGAGCACCTCATTTCAAGAAGGATATTGACAAGCTGGATTGTGTCCAGAGGAGGGTGACCAAAATGGTGAAGGGTCTGGAAGCCATGCCCTGTGAGGAGCAGCTTAGGGACCTGGGAATGTTTAGTCTGCAGAAGAGAAGGTTAAGAGGGGACATGATAGCCATATTTAAATATTTGAAAGGACGTCATATCGAAGAGGAAACAGGCTTGTTTTCCACTGCTCCAGAGACTAGAACAAGGAGCAATGGATTCAAACAACATGAAAAGAGATTCCATCTAAACATTAGGAAGAATTTGGTTTTTTAATTGTAGGAGTATTTTGACAGTGAAATACAATGCCCCAGAGGGTGATGGACTCTCTGTCTTTGGAGATCTTTAAATGGAGGTTGGATGTCCATCTTTCACAAGTACTTATGTTGTATATACCTGCACAGCAGGGGGTTGGACTAAGTAGTCCCTGTGGCCCCTTTCAGCTCTAAAATTCTATAATTTTATGATTTTACATTACTTATAGGAGAATGCCATTATTTTATTTAAGTATATTTCTACAGGACTTTTAATTTTAAAAAAGATATTTCAGAGCAGTTTATAATAAAAACAGATGCAATGAAATCTAAAAATATTAATGCCCAATGAAAATGAGCATTACTTAAATATTGGGGTGACTGCCAACATTAATGACCAGGGAAATAATCAATGCTTGGATTGACAAATGTATCTTTGGTTCTTGCAGAAACCTTTACCACTAGCAACAGTCAGAATGAAAGATTCATTTCAAATTTCCTATTTCTCCGGTAGCAAAAAATGCTTGCTTCTTCTTCCTCTTCCCAAATAAGGAAAATGTGTACAAATTTTCATGCAGAGCAAAATGTACAGGAAAACGTGCACAAATCTGTAAGCAAGTTTTCATGCAGAACAAAATGCACAGGAAAATGTGCACAAATTTGTAAGCAGAATTGGGAGAAGCTGGCTTAAAAGATGCAGAAGTTACAGAAACAAAACCAATCTCTCCATCTTTCCCCGAAAGCTTTTTCCTCTCTTTTAATTCCAGCTACCCATTCCATCAGGAGCATGCACAGTTTTATTCCCTGTGTCTCACGCTCCCTACTCAACGGCCTGGATGCTGGTTGCTGACAGTAATTGCAAAGATTTCATAAGGAAAGGTGCCCATGTTTAATGTAAAACTTTGACCCCCTTGCCCTCCTCCACCTCTATTACCTTCTTCCTCACCTGAAAGAGTCATTAATCAATCATGCTAAAGGGGACTTGACAACAAGTCATCACTGCCACTGTATGGGCACATACACATTTCAGCATACAGTGCTCCGTTCACAGGATCCTTGTCTTCTCATCAGACACTGATGACTTTGACAGCTCAGTTAAATGCTTCCTATTTAATGGCAGTCCCCCTCCCCTGCTGGGGATGTGAAGGCCAAAGAGATGAAGGGTGGGAGCACATGATCGTTTCCTCTTGAGCTTCAAAGATGGATGAGAAAAGGAGATTTTCGGCATGGATTCAGCACGTCTAAGAAAGTTCTCCTCTACCTTATCATAGGCCCTTTTCGCACCTTACCTTTTCGTGGCACTGGGGTGCAGGGATTGCGCGAGCAGCCTCTTGCGAGAGGCTCTCGCGTCCCTGCTGCTTCGGTTCCGCGGTCACTGCCTGCTGGCGAGCAGGCAGCGTGAGGGTTCCTCCTCTTTCTTCCTGGGATTTTCCCAGGCTGTGCTGGGGCAGGAAGTGCGAGCGCCGTGGCTCCAGAGGCTCCACATGCACGGTAAGTGTGTGCAGGGCCCTGGAGAGATGCGTGATTGCGCAGCATTTTCAGCTACAAGCTGAAAATGAAATAGTGCGTGATCAGCACCTGCTGGCCCTGGCAGCGTCATGCAAATTGCGAGGACGTCATGTGGACTGCTCCTCGCAATTGCGTGACACTCCAGAGGCCCTTTTGCACGGCAAATGCCTTGCAAAAAGGGCCATAGTCTTCAAATCTGACCAGGAACAATTTCTTGGCTTTGTGAAGCATCACGCTTGGTCCCTGGCCTACATCTGTAGACTGCCTTGAAGCTCATTGCTAAGGATCTAAATCAGCAGCGGAGAACTGCGCAGGGGCTGAGTTTTGCTCCTGTGCCTCCTAATGAGCCACCTCCACTTGTCCTGGGGATACCAGAAGTGGCACAACATCACTTCTGACTGCCATATTTTGCCATTTTTTCAGCATTTTTTAAAAGAGATTCTGGATGTATTCTGGGCCTCTGGGGGGTGGGTGAGTAAAACTTGCAAATGTGGGGTAGTTTTGATATGTTTGCACCTTGTAGGGGTGAAAAAAGTACCCCCAAATTGGGATTTTATTTTATATTGGAGGAGCTGGGGATTTGAGGAGTCTCTTATAGAAATGGGAAAATGCTTGAAAAATTTTTTATGACTGTTGAGAAACCTGAGGAGATGAATCCTGGACTTAGGATAATTTTCACATCTCAAGACTTATTCTGAAAAAAGTAAAGTAAAATAAAACAAAATAAACCACTTGTGGTAGTTTTGTACAGGAAGCAGCTTTTTGTCTGCATGGAAAATATTCCTGCCTAGGAAACAGAAGATGTTTTCTTTTGCCTAGAAAATCCTATTTTCTGTGCAAAACACACCTGTGCAAATTTTGTGCACAATGAGTCCTGAACTGAGAAATGCCCTTGAAAACTTTTTCAAAGACTTTCTCATAGTGGGAAGAACACTCCTGAAATTTCTCATTGCTTCCTTCAAGAAGATAATTAGTGAAAAGATTATCTATAGTCTTTAATCTATATTAGATTGCAGCCATCTCAGTTGGGTTTCATACATTGCTCCATCCATGATGAGCACAAGGACTATCATCATAACTGATTACCACTGTTTGTAAGACCCCAGCAAATCCTCTGCCTTCAGAAACCAGGATGAGTGAGTTCTCTCTAAGGGAGCAACCCAGGTACAGCTTGGGGACTCACCGTTCTCCGTGATGATCTTTGGCACCTCCTTGGCCGCCGGGGACAGGCACTTGATCTGGTTTCCCATCACCACGCCGTCCATTTCCGACAAGTCCCCAAAAGTGCAATTGACCCCATCTGACAGCTCAGGAACATTGTAGGTCTCCAAAACCAGCTGAAGGAGAAGAGGGAAGAAGTAGAAGCAGAGAGGGATGATGAAAGGAGCATAGCAGTCAGGGGAGAATTAAACTGGAGGAGTTGGACAAAATGCCTCTTGTTTGACAGAGACCTCCTTCGACAGAAAGCAGCAACTAGGGCAGAGGGGTTGGGATGCGGATGTAAACCCGAAGTGGCGCGTGGGGATGCAGGGGCTCCCCCCGTTGCTGCTGACATAGCACCGTGCCGGGGAGGGTTCACCTGGAAGGGGGGGCAAGGTGTGGTGGTGTGCTCTGCACTACTCATGCAAAGTGGGCAGTCTTTGGAAAGGCACTGTGAAGACTCAAGGCTCGCCAGCACAAGTACATTTCTGAGGAAGGTGACTAGTTACTCACAAGAGGCACTCTGTGGACTACAGAGAAACTGTAATGCTCCAGTCTAACTCTCTACGCCTCCTCTCCTAGCATCACCAGCAGAGGGAGCTCTCTGTCACCAACAAGATCCTGCGTATAGAGGAGTCTAGTTATGGACGGGGGTCAGCGAGGCACACAGAGAGAGACAAATGAAGATAAATTTAAAAGCAAAGTCCTTGCTCCTTCTAGCAGCAGTTGGTTCACAGCACGTTTTCCATAAGTGGAGAAGGTCCCACAAGTCTTCGGAATTGTACATGTGGGCTGTGGATGCTAATTACAATTTTCCAACCAACCAGCGAACTGCTACATCTATGCTTGACACTAACTCTGTTTTAAAATTATGGGGGAGACCCAATCACCAAAAAGTCAATAGGAGTTCTACCTTAAGCCATTTCCACCATACACTGTTATAGTGCTATTACTCCGTTTTCATCATCCAGTGGAATTCTGGGGATTGTATTTAACTGAGGCCAAAGAGCTCTCTGGCTGAGAAATTGAAATGCCCCTCCCTAAACTGCAAGCCCCAGAGTTCCATAGGATGTTGAAAGCAGAATGACAGCACTATAACAGTGCAGTGTGGAAATGGCCTTACTTCAAAATGAAACAGCTTTAGTGTCAGGGCCTTTTTCTGGGACTGGAGGTTGCAGGTCGAAGGCTAGGCAGCCAAAGCTCGATCAAGATTTTGATGCAACGCACACACACACAAGTGCGCGCGCGATGGAAAATGCAATTGACAAAACAGCTCAGCATGGCTGGAAATGGGGGGAATTCTCTGAAATATGGGTGCTCAAAAATGCAAGGACATCTCTTTGCATTAGTCCAGATTCAAAGAAGGTGCAATCCCGCTTCTCAACTCGTGCTCAGCGCAGGGATATAAATCACGGATCATTTCATCATCATTTGCAAGAATGAATAATTATGGCAGTTTTCTCTCCTCTATGCGGAGCAGTGGGGAATGAGCATTCCTACATAGCATTCATTCCACCCAAAGGCCCTTCCCTAAACTGCAAACCCCAGGATTCCATAGGATGTTGAAAGTGGAATAATAGCACCATAACAGTGTAGTGCAGAAACGGCCTAGAACACTGGGAGACAAGCGCTTTAATCTCTTTCTTGGCCCTGGAAACACACTGGGTGATCTTGGGCAAGTCACACTCTCTCAGCCTCAGAGGAAGGCAAAGGCCAAATGCCCTCTGAACAAATCTTGCCAAGAAAATTCTCCGATAGGTTTGCCTCTTGTTGTTCTTCTGTGCCTCTAAGGCCATTTCCACACTAGCCTGTTATAGCGCGATGATTCCACTTTCAACATCCTCTGGAATCCTGGGGTTTGCAGTTTCGGGAGGGGCCGGCCCCTCCCGAAACTGCAAACCCCAGGATTCCAGAGGATGTTGAAAGTGGAATCATCGTGCTATAACAGGTTAGTGTGGAAACGGCCTAAGTCAAGGTTGCCGTAAGTCAGAAATATCTTGAAGGCTCTTTGCAACAAATAACAAAGCCTCAATCAGCAGCTTAGCAGTGTTATAATCACTCAGCAGCAAGAGCACATAGGTCACGCTGGCTTGGGGATTCTGGGAGTTGCAGTCCAGTCAGAGGAACGTTTCCAAGCTCTAATGTAGCTTGATCCTCAAAGTAAGCCTGTTGCAGTGCTCAGAGAGAGGCCATTTCCACAAATGGCTTCGTCATTCACTCGATGAATAAAGAGTTAGCACAACCTCTGCCTGCGTTTCAACATGGGCAAAGGGAAAGTATTTGAAATGCATATTTAGGGAGGCTTAGAACAGGAGAATTATGGCTAGGGGTTAGATGGGAAAGCCCTGGGGACTGTATTAAGCCCCAAGGCCATCAGTTGCTGAGTGAGGATGGGGAGCCAAGGAAGGCAAACTTTTAATTCATTTTATTTTTTTAGTAAGCAGTGCCTTATTTTGAAATAAGAACAGAGTCAAATTAGCTCAGGAGACATTTTTCAGAAGGGGCGGGGAAACATATACCCACACCATCCAGGGGGAAAAAAGCCACATTATATAACATTAGCAGAATATTTTCAATTGTTCTCTCATGGTGTGACTGCCATTCTACCCACCCACTTCATATGTAAACAATGCCATAGGGACACACTGTGTCTGGGGCATCACGGAGGTTGTAAAATGGTGACCACCTGCCTACACAGTTGCTGTGGTTGTTAGTTTGTTCAGGAGCAGGACAAAAATAAATATTTTTCCAGTCCTACAACAGCTAATAGATAAATCTCCCTTTTCTAAGACACCATCAGAAAATACATCCCCCCACAAATCTGGGCTGCAATCTAAGATCCTCTCATTGGAGCATAAATATCTGCATGTGGAAATACGGGGAATTAGCACTAAAATCACAGAATGATACAGTTTGAAGAGACTCCAAGGGCCATCCAGTCCTACCCCATTCTGCCATGCAGGGATACACAGTCAAGGCACTCCCAACAGGTGGCCATCCAGTCTCTCTTCAAAAAACTCCAAGGAAGGAGTCTCCACCAAACTCCAGGCAATGTATTCCACAGTTGATCTTACTGCCAGGAAGTTCTTCCTAATGTTTAGGAACAATCACTTTTCTTCGAATTTGAACCCATTTTTCTGTGTCCTAGTCTCTGGGGCAGCAGAAAACAGGCTTGTTCCATTTCTCATATGACACCCTTTCAAATATTCAAACATAGCTACTATGTTGCCTCTTAACCTTATCTTCTCCAGGCTAAACATGCCCAGCTCCCCTATGCCAGTCCTCACAGAACACGGTTTCCAGGCCTTCTACCATTTGGGTTGCCTTCCTCTGGGCACGTTCTACCCCAAGCCCGACCTCAAATGGCCTCCCTCGCTACCAAAGTCCCACAAAACAAAACAAAAGGAGGGCTGAAAATCAGCCAAAATACTGGTGGGAGGTGGCATCGCTTCCAGTGTGACCAAATGTGACCGCGTAGCACTAGGGGGGCATAGGAAAGAGGAAATGGTCCCTGCCCCCTTCTTGGTTGCCCACCCCTGACCCAGAGAAATTCATCAAAATGGAAGCTCCGGTTGCTCTGCCCATAAATAGAGTGGAGATTTTTCAAGAGGTCATTCAGCCACGGCTCAGTTTTTAAACATCAAATGAATTCTCTTCAAAGGAACGGCTGTTGAAAACACACTGTTTGGGGTCTCCCACCTGTGCTCCACTCAGGTGTCTTACAAAGGAACCATTCATTCCAAATGGCCCACGGATACAATACCCTTGCAGAGGCTCTGAGGTGAGGATCACCCCGTGAGTGGCCAATCTGAAACACCTTTCATTAACAGGCAAAACATGCTTTTGCTGGCTCCCCTGGGTTCACTTTTTTCCTCCGCAGGGGAACCACAGCCAATTTTGCTTGAGAGAACAATTTGGCATCCAACAAAAGCATCTTCTGCCGAGGCTGCCTTTGCAGGTTGCCTGGGAGGAGGCCGGGAGGCAGGGCAGCGCCGAATGGAAGAAGGCAGAGGAAAATCTGAGAGGTGGAACTGCCCTTCAGGAGCGAGACGGAGAATGGGGAAATGTCACGGAAACGGCTTATGACAGCCATCTGAGGCGTTTTTGATCCGGAGCGTTTTATCAAGAGACGGGCAAACGGAAGAGAAGATGAACAGGAAGGAAGAATTAGAGCTGATTAGGACGTTCTTGAAAACAGCGCCATAGGAATCTGGACAGCATCACTTCTGGACTGAGCGGTGAGGTCAGAGCTTGGAAAGTTACAAAAGGAAAGAATAAGGCATCCCTGTTCCAAGACCCCTGAAGTACTTAGCCTACTGTTACTGTTATAGTTTTGGAAAGTATCTGTTTCCTTTCTTGGTTTTTAAAAGTAAGGAAATAGATACTTTTAAACAGCATCAAATTCCTATAAATCTTTGGTTCATGGTACAGACCACACCTAGGCCAGCAGCCTAGGCTCAACATGGGCCATTCCACACTAGACTGTTACAGCGCTATCATTCCACTTTCAACATCCTATGGAATCCTGGGGTTTGCAGTTCAGGGAGGGGCCGGTCGGCCCCTCCCTGAACTGCAAACCCCAGGATTCCATAGGATGTTGAAAGTGGAATGATAGCGCTGTAACAGTCTAGTGCGGAAATGGCCATGGTGTTGTAGTTTAGCATGTGGAACTACCCAGTCCCCCAGCATGTGCCCATTCTGTGCCTGTGGAAAGCAGGAGTAGATTGGAGAAATGCCTGGCTATGGCCATTTCCACACTACACTGTTACAGTGCTATTATTCCCCTTTCCACCTCTTATGGAATCCTGGGGTTTGCAGTTTAGAGAGGGGCATTTAGAATTCCCAGCCGGAGAGCTCTTTGGCCTCAGTAAACTGCAAACCTCAGAATTCCACAGGATGTTGAAAGTGGAATAAGAGCACTATAACATTGCAGGTGTGGAAACGGCCTATGTTCCTGCAGCCAGGCGCAAAATGATGACAGGCTCTCCCCACTTTTCTGACAGGTTAGGAACTGGAGCATTGTTAGAAAGTGGAAATGGTCAACGAGTGAAACCCAGCCACTGTAGGGAACATAAAGGATTTACAGAGGTTTGTGTGGGGCCAACTGCTCGCATGCATGATTTGTAAAATCTCTCAACTGGGGCTTAATGTCTCCCCCCCTCCACTGAGCTGCCTTTGCAAACAGTGCATGTGTGGTCCCAAGCAAGCCTTCCTAGGCCATAAGAGCTGATGGAAGCCCATTGTTTCAAAGCAGGAGCCCTTTCTGCCATGCACCTTTTCACGGAGCTGGGGTGTGGGGATCGTGCGAGCAGCCTCCAGCGAGAGGCTCTCGTGTCTCGGTTCCTTCAGCTCCGCAGCTGCCTGCTTGCACGAGAGCCCTTCCTCTTCCTTCCGCAGTGGGATTTTCCCAGGCTGCGCTGGGGCAGGAAGCGCGAGTGCTGTGGCTCCAGAGCTCCACATGCACGGCAAGTGCGTGTGGGGCCCCGGAGCGATTGACTGCGCACCATTTTTGGTTCACAGCTGAAAATGAAATCGTGCGCAATCGGTGCCTGCCAGCCCCTGGAGCATCGCACGATTGTGCGTGCGTTGTGTGGACCGCTCCTTGCAGTCGCGCAATGTCCCAGGGGCCCTTTTGCATGGCAAATGCCGTGCGAAAAGGGCCAAGGCTTGCAATATGGACAAATTTCATTAGACTTCCTCTCTTTCTGTGGGCAAGGCTTGAGACCACGTGTATGCGTGAGTGGTCCCAAGCAAGTCTTTGTAGGCAAGAAGAATTGATAAAAGTGGAACTTGTCCTTAAGTTGGAGCATCGAAAAAGAAAATCATTGAATAACAGGGCGTCGAAAGGCAGGGGGTGTCCTGTACACGATCTGCTGAGATCAGCTGGGATACACTACAGGTCTCAAAAGATGATGCCATCGCTTTGCACCTGGCTACGGAGACTTCGCCTGCTGCTTTCTCCAACTTTTCCCCCACTCTCCACTGAGTAAAGAATGGCTGTGGGCGGCTGCAGCAGTGCTATGGTAACTCTGGGGGATGGGCCTTGGTCAGGGTAGAGGGAGGAAGGCAATGCCTATCTCCACGAGGACCCAAAAATAAGGACATGAGGAGGCATAAAGCTGACTTACACGTGATAACAAGGCACGAGCTCTAACATTAGCAAGGCTACCTCCTGAAGCTTCAAAAGTAACTAAGAACAACGAGTGGCACTGCAGACTGTTATGGTTTGTTATGTTACAATCCTAACATTAACACAGTTCTGCACTGGGAACGTAAATAAAGGAACTAATTACAAGTAATTTGCCATTTATAATGAATTACTTCTGTGTTCTGGGTGGAGAGCCTGGATTTGCAGTATTTGCATGTCTACATAAATAATGACAATAATAAAAAACCTGAATGTAAAATAGCAATTGGGAGAGCGAGAGAGCTTTTCTACTGCATGTGGGTCTAGGGCTCCTCAGGGATTTCATTTCAGCCCACATTTTAAGCAGTCCTGCCAGGTTCATACCCCTTGGAATAACACGGTTCACTTTTGGATTTTGGACTCCTCTACATTTTTCTGTAGAGCTCCTGAATGAAAATTTGAACTGAATAAAAATACATCATTTAGATTCAAAAACATACCAAAGCAGGTGGATTGCAGGATAAAGTGACTAATAAATGCATATTGTGTGGGAAAAATGCACTAAAGGGGATGCAAATTTTGCTTGTACTTAAAAATCACACACAGATACAGTAACGGATGGAGTGGACCAATGAAAGGATACATGCAAAACTGACATGGACTGGAAACAAAATGAACTGTCAATTTCTTGTCTAATAGATAGCGCTGCAGTTGAAGCAGTATCCAATACTCCATCTGAGCTCTCAAAGTTGTTCAGACTACGGTACTGCTCAAAATTTTACCATCTCATGGCCCTTCCACACTACACATTTATAATGCTTTGATTTCACTATAAATGGTGTGGTGGGGATCTGATGGAATCTTGAGACTGGTAGTTTAGGGAGGGGCATTTAGAATTCTCAACCAGAGAGTTCTTGGGCCTCACGAAACTACAAACATTAGGATGCAGCCATCTCAGCTGAAATGGAATCATAGCTCCATGTCTGCATTTGTGTGGAAGGGCTGTGAAGATCAGCTCCTAGGACCAGTTTATACCACAATCCTGAGGCCCAAAAGCTCTCTGGCTGAGAATCCTAAAGGCCCCTCCCTAAACTGCAAACCCCAGGATTCCATAGGAGGTTGAAAGTGGAATAATAGCCCTATAACAGTGTAGTGCAGAAATGACCTAAAACAACACTGGGCCAAAGGTATCTGTGGTAAAGCAATCTCTGAAACATACCACTTCAGACTGGAAGTCTGAATGCTTCTGACTGTAGGGAAAAACCTACAACACTGCATACCAGGGTAATGGCTTGACCCAAATCTCTTTGCACTCCTAGGTTCCCGCCAGTAGATTTTTCCCAGGGATTCAGCATTTAAACATATAGAACTTTCCTGGGTGGCTTGAGATAATTGAATACTAATAACTGACATGATTCACACACCACCAGGTGAACACGGCAATTGTCAAGTTGCTATCCACTGCATGACACACTTTTTTGGATGCTCTGATGCTGTTCTCCACTCAAAAAACTGTCCCTTGATCATTCAGAGGCTACTCTTTAGTCCCAACAGTCTCCACCCCATTCATTATGTCCTACAGAGGAGGCAAAAACACTTTAATCCTGGGATCTGTCCCCAGAGTCTGAGGATCAGCATTACACGAGATCTGAGTAAATTCTGGAGTAGGCAGGCAGCGGTTATTCCTGCACTACACCGTTGTAGTGCTATTATTCCACTTTCAACACCCTGTGGAATTCTGGGGGTTGTAGTTTAACCGAGGCCAAAGATCTCTCTGGCTAAGAATTCTAAATGCCATTCCTTAAACTGCAAACCCCAGGATTCCATAGGAGGTTGAAAGTGGAATAATAGCACTACAACAGTGAAGTGCAGAAACGGCCAGAGTGAGGCTTTCCTGTCTAGCTGTGTGTGTGGGATATCAGCCCCAGAAAGTTGTCCATTACCTGGCACATTCTGAAAGTTATAAGCCAAAGCCAAGATTTCGCATTATGCTTGCACAGTGTAGTGGTCTACATGTGCAATTCTACACCTCTCTCTCGTCTAGCAGTCATCAAGTCCCGGGGCAGGAGGCACTAAACAGCCAGAGGAGGAGACAAGTTGTGGCCAGAGGACAAGGACTGCCTCCCATCCCCCTGCAGTTTGTAAGAGAGAGGTGAAGAGGAATGAGCTTACTGTTTTCATATTGCAATAAAAAAGCAGCAAAAGTGAGCCTAATCTAATGCTTAAAATGACAACGATACATTTTATACCAGCTAGGATATAAATAAGAAATCAAGTTCTAAAAATGTGTGAACACACAAAAACACATGTGTTTTACGAGACCCTCGATCTAATCAATGAAATTTGGACATTACAACATTCCTTATGCATGGATGTTTTATGAGATGGTTTAAGCAATCCATTGGCCCCATTTTTGCTGGGGTTTTTTTTGGTAATCTAAGGCCATTTCCACACTACACTGTTATAGTGCTATTAGTCCATTTTCAACCTCGTATGGAATCCTGGGATTTGCAGTTTAGGGAGGAGAATTTAGAATTCCCAGCCAGAGAGATCTTTGGCCTCAGTAAACTACAAATCCCAGAATTCCACAGGATGTTGAAAGTAGAATAATAGCACTATAACAGTGTAGGGTGGAAATTGTGTTAACAGGTTCGGGTTTGTTTCCCATTATTTCTCTTCCCTCTGTCTGAAGCACTACAGGGGATCTAGGAGGCAGTCCTTGCTGCCTGGTTGCCTCTGTCCTTTACCCCTAGCTGTTTAATGGCGACAGCATCCCCGGCCCCTACCCCCCCGAGCTTGGCAACTGCTGGGTGGACATTTTAGATGGCGCACAAAGGATTAGCCAATAACTCCTTGCACCCCATCCAAGACAAATAGCTGGATGCTCCTCCTGCAATAATACCTCCCCTGACATTCTACTGGTGCATAAACAGCCACAGTCGAAAGCAGGTTCGTCAGCTAAAAGATGCCACAGTTCCTCTGATGGAGTTGTCGTCGTAAGCCTTCGTGATCAAGGATCTGCTAAATGTTAAAGCGACAGGAGCCCCGTGCCATATTCAACTTGACAACCCTACTCTTTCCTTTTTTTCAGGCAGATGATTTTAAGCCCGAATAACAGAATCAATTCCACCAACAGCACTCATAGGCCACTTCCGCACTAGAGTGTTATAGCGCTGTTATTCCACTTTCAACATCCTATGGAATCCTGGGGTTTGCAGTTTAGGGAGGGGCCGGCCGGCCCCTCCCTAAACTGCAAACCCCAGGATTCCATAGGATGTTGAGAGTGGAATAATAGCGCTATAACACTCTAGTGCGGAAATGGTAATAGGCTGGAATTCTCTTGGTTAGTCCTACTTCAGCAGGCATACTGGTTGAATTATTGAGTAAGGACTCAACATATAAGTAAATCCTCCCGACTCAGTGGTTTTACTCTAGTAGAGATTAACAATAGGATTCAGAGCTCATACTCCAACATGAAAAAAAAAACAAACCACGACCGATATTTATCACTCATCACTGAATAGTCAGAAGATCATAGTGTTTTAGTGGTGCATAAATGCACTTCCTAAAGGCCCAAACTAGGGATGCCAGTTTTCATTTATATTTTTCTTGCTTTGGCTCGTTTTTGGTGGATTATAGGGATTCCGCCCCACCCCGCTCTTACCCACAGCCCCACCTTCAGGGGTTTCAGTTACCCGTAGTTCAAAAATATTGAATGGAAAATGAGAAACGGGAAGCGGTACCCGTTCAGCCCTCTCTGGGTCCTGCCACCTGCACTTTGCCTTTCTGCCTGCTCACCCCTGACTTTAACGGCCCCCTGACACCGCCGCCAAAGGAAATGGTGCTGACACCACTGGAAATCACCTCCTAGCTCTGCAGAGTACTGTATACTATAGGGCTTGGTACTATTTGCAGTTTCAGGTATCCCCGGGGATGCCTTAAAACATATCCCCTGTGGTTAAGGGGTAACTACTTACTTTCACTTTGGGATAATTTTTTGTTGTCGTTAATGTTGTTGGTAGAACATTTGGTTGTACAAAAGAACACAGTATTTTGTGCAAAACATGGCCCCAATTTTGCTAGTTCTGACTGGAGTAGAGCCATGGAATCAATTGGATTTACCTCTATCTTGACTTAGCATTCCATGGTAGATTCAACGGTTCTGCTCTTTGGGGCTAACCAACAAGATTCTTGTCAAAAGGACTTTTTTTCTACAAAGATATCGCATTTTTTAAAAAATAACTCAAATATGTATCATCGAAAAATAAGCAAAAGATGTCCTAATATGCAGAGATGTTTTCACATCCCTTTTGTCATCAATAACAAGAAATTTAGTCAATACTGCTTACATCTCCATCTCCAGGTAATTTTTTCCTGGACATGTGGTCAGCTTATATTAACATATACGTATATAGACTAAGCACATGTGCCTAACCCAACATAAGATCCAATGTATGTCTCTTCTCCCCTCTCCCTCCCTCCGTCCATCCGTCCCTCCCTCTCTCCCTCTTTTTCTACTTTTTTGCATTTCAAGTTGTAAAAAAAATTATTGAACCTAAATACATTATTAAATGAAAAATAATACTCGATAGTGGCAAACCGAGTAGATAAATAAAGGCATGATAAAGTTAATAAGAATAGCAGATATTTTTGTAAAAGAAAAATAGCTTTTTTTAAAAAAAGATAGCTTTCATTTAGTCCAACATTCTTTCCTAAGAAACTGGGTGCTTCCTAATCTGAGGAACAAAGAGCTTTACTTGATGCTAAAAAATAAAATAAAATACTGAGTTCTTTCAGCCATGATGGAAGAGTACCCATTAATTATCTCTTCCATTCTGGTTAGCTTTTTCAAAATTAGTTTATGTTTCTGATGTTCAGGGATGCCCGTAATACACTTAGACCCTTTTCCACACTACACTGTTATAGTGTTATTATTCCACTTTCAACATCCTATGGAATCCTGCATCTTTGGGAGGGGCATTCAGAATTCTCAGCCAGAGAGCTCTTTGGCCTCAGGAAACTACGAACCCCAGAATTAATTAATTAATTAATTAATTAATTTTTATACATACATACATACATACACACACACACACACACACACACACAAATAAAAATAAATAAAAAATATATATAAAACAAAATTTATCAAAATGAAAGAAATGGACTCTTGTTCTGAGCTGGAAGTGGCTGCAAATCCAGTCCTCTCTAGGAGCCCTTTCACAATGTATAATTATGTTCAGTTTGACTGCATCCAATGAACATCATTCGGTAAAACACTAGGGGATCTCTCTGGCTGCGAGTTCCAAATGGCCTTCCCTAAATTACAGTTCCCAGGTTTCTATAGGTTGGAACCACGGCAGTTACAGTGGAATTATAGCGCTAACATTGTGTAGTGTGAAAGAGTCCCAAGATCTTCTTTGGTACTGAAAACTGGCACACATTACTGTTATTAGATACGCTTTGTTGGTGATGAAATGACGCAGCAAGTGGTCTACAATGAGCTAGGGTGGTGTTGCTGATTTGAGCATTGGACTATGACCCCAGAACCCATGGTTCAGCCATGGAAACACACCGGGTGACTTTGACTGGGTCACACTCTCAGCCCCAGAAAATCCCAAGAAAGGGTTGCCGTAGGGATGCCTGAAGTCGGAAGCAACTTGAAGGCACACAGCAAGAACAGGTGGTCTGCAGCAGAGAAGGTGTCACAGCGTTTTAGCATTCCCTTGCGGCAAGAGGTAGAACTGAGGGCCTAAACCAGGGCTTTCCAAATGGTGTGCTGTGACACGTTAGTGTGTCGCCTGAAGCGTGTAGGTGTGTCGCCTACAATCTTGGAAATGTATGTTATTATTTATAAATCACATATTTTTAAAAATATATGAAAGGTTTTCAGGAGATATGTTGTGTCCCCATACATTTTGTTATTGCAATTGACGTATGTGTCTGTATCTCTTACATGGGGTTAGTTTAACCTCCAGTTTACTAGTAAAACTAAATTACTCTGACTATTCCCGCACTGGACTGTTATAGTGCGATGATTCCACTTGCAACATCCTATGGAATCCTGGGGTTTGCAGTTTCGGGAGGGGCCTACCGGCCCCTCCCGAAACTGCAAACCCCAGGATTCCATAGGATGTTGCAAGTGGAATCATCGCACTATAACAGTCCAGTGCAGAAATGGCCTCTGTCGCAAAATGACGTATGTCTACAAAAGTGCGTCACCAACGTGAAAAGTTTGGAAAGCTCTGCCCTAAACAATGAATTCTACCCAGACTATCTGAAAACCAATGCTCCTGATCCCTGTGGCTAGATAACAGGTCTCCTGGGTTGGGGTGCCCCCCCACTGGGGATTAGGATGGTTATACAGGGCAGAGCCAAACAAAAGAAATTGAGGTCTGAAGGCGCAACCCATCTCTTGCCCTGCTAGTTAAGAGAACAGCATAAGGAAGAGGTCTGCTCACAGCTTTAACTGCCAGGCTCATGGGAAACTATCTAGAAGGACCTAGCAAAGACCAGTCAACTTGTTCAATGCGGCTGGACGGCTGTTAATGTTTAGCCATGACGCCGACAAGGACTCTAGAACCTACCTGTCTGGTGTCAGGGGGCATATTCACGATAGCTCTCTCTAGAAGGTCTATTGTTGCCAAAGAAAATCCCAAAGGATTATACAGAGCCATTATATATCCAGATCCAGCGCAGAGTTAGGCCATTTCTGCACTATCCTGTCACTGTGCTATTATTCCATTTTCAACCTTCTGTGGAATCCTGGAGTTTGCAGTTTAGGGAGAGGCCTTTAGAGAGCTCTTTGGCCTCAGTAAACTACAAACCCCGGAATTCCACAGGATGTTGGAAGTGGAATAATAGCACTATAACAGTGTAGGGTGGAAATGGCCTTAGTCACACCCTTACCCACTAGTTTCAACGAATAGTCGTGTATTCCTAACTCTGCATAGGATCAGGCTGTTCGATACCCATTCAAGACTGACCAGTTGTCCCATCAGGTGGATGACACACATCCATAACAAGTTGGATGCTTTGGTTAAAGTTATGAGGGATACTCGTAAGGAGAGGGGGAGGAAAAAATAGGTGATGCGTGGTGGTGGAACAACTCTGGGGATTATAAAGAAGGTTGCCAGCCTTACCATCACACTATACTGTGAGACCGAGATGTTGTTGGGGTGCACTGTGAGGCGGACACATTGCTTCATCTCCGAGGCAAACCTCCGGGGTTCGCTGGACCGTTCACATTGCTCCTTCCTTGTGCATCTGAAATAAAGAATATGATGGATAAAAGCAGATGCAAAACAGATTTGAAAAGTTAATGCCGGGAACAATCAGAAAGAGAGAGACAAGTCTTGGTCCATTCGACTTTTGTTAGGTCAAAACTAAAAAGCAAACTTAGGGCCTTTCTGCACTACGCTGTAATAGTGTTATTATTCCATTTCAACATCCCATGGAATCCTGGGTTTACAGCTTAGAAAGAGGGCTCTTTCACCTCAGCAAACTACAAACCCCAGAATTCTACAGGATATTGAAAGTGGAATAATAGCACTATAACAGTGTAGTGTGGAAAGGCTCTTAGACTACTGTTTAGGTCAGGCATCTCCAAACTGGAACCATCCTGATCTACTGGACTACAAACCCCATTAGCCCAGATTTCAAGGCTATGTTGTTTAGGAATGATAGAATCATAAAGTTGGAAAAGACCACAAGGACCATTAGGTGCAACCCCCTGCCATGCAAGAATACACCGTGGAAGCATTCTTGACAGGCAACCATCCAATCTCTTTTTAAAAAACTCCAAAGAAGGAGACTCCACTACACTCCCAGCCAGCGTATTCCACTGTCGAACTGCTCTTGCCATCAGGAAGCTCTCCCTAATGTTTAGATGGAATCTCTTTTCTGAGGTTTGAAGCCATTGCTCCGTGTCCTAGTCTCTGAAGCAGGAGAAAACAGGCTTGTCCCATCCTCCATATGACATCCTTTCAAATACTTAAACATTGCTATCATGTTGGCTCTTAACCTTCTCTTCTCCAGCCTAAACATACCCAGCTCCTTAAGCCGCTCCTCGTAGAGCCTCATGGTTTCCAGACCTTCTAACATTTTGGTTTCATCTGAACATGTTCCAGCTTGTCAATATCCTTCCCGAACTGTGGTGCCCAGAACTGAACCCAGTATTCCGGGGGGGGGGGGTCTGAACAAAGTCCAATAGAGTGGTACCATCACTTTCCTTGACCTAGACACTATACTCCTATTGATCCAGCCCAGAACTGCATTGGCAATTTTAGCTGCTGCATCACACTGTTGACTCATGTTCAGCTTGTGGTCTACCAAGATTCCTAGATCCTTTTTACATGTACTGTGGCCAAGCCAAGTGTCACCCATCTATACCTGTACATTTCATTTTTTCTGCCCAAGGGTAGTACCTTACACTTCTTTCTGTTGAAATTCATTTTGTTAGTTCTGGCCCAATTCTCTAATTTGTTATGATCATTTTGAATTTTGATCCATTTAAAGCACATCAGTTTAAAATTCGTAATTAAAAATTGACTGGATAGGCCTGCCGGAAGAGATAGGTCTTTCAAACTTTTTAAAATCTGGACTGCATATTTTGCTGTCAAATTTCTTCTGGTAGGTCATTCCAGAGTTTAGGGCAGCCGACGCGAACTTTTCCTAGTTCTCTGGGTGACCATTGCCAGTCTAGTTCTGGCTGGTTTAAATAAATGGCCCCGAGAGGACCTAAGTATACAAGGGTGGATTGTATTGCAGGAGATGATCCTGCAGGTAACTTGGACCCAAACCTCGTAGAGCTTTAAAGGTAATAACCAACACCTTGCATTTTGGCCAGAAACTAACTGGTAGCCAGTGGAGTGATTTTAATATCAGTGTGACATACTCACTCATTGCTATACCTGTAACCAATCTGGCTGCCATATTTTGGACCAGTTGGAGTTTCTCAACTTGGTGCAAATGTCGCCCATTAGTGAGTACCCTTTGAGTTCAGTTGGTCAACCACTTAGAAATCCAGCTATCAGCAGCACTGTCTAGCCAACATTTTACTAGCTTCTTTGCAAGAATGTCATAGCAGACCTTGTCAAAGGCCTTACTAAAGTCAAGATACACTATGTCCACGCAGCATTCCCTTCATCTATCAAGCTAGTAGCTCCATCAAAAAAAGAAGATAAGATTAGTCTGGCATGACTTGTTTTTGAGAAACCCATGCTGACCTTTAGTGATCACAGCATCGTTTTCTAAGCGCTCACAGTGTTTGATGATCTCCTCTAGAAACTTTCTGGTGTTGATGTCAGGCTGACTGGGTAGTTTGGGTCTTCTTCTTTTTTTTCCCCTTTTTTGAAGATGGAGATAATAGTTGCCCTCCTCCAGTTTGCTGATAATAATATTGTAGTCCACCATATCCAGAGAATGCTAAATGGGAGGAGACTGGCTTAAATGTTTGTGATGCCAAAAAGGGGGACTTTTCTAGGAAAAGTTTCAGGTTTGGCCAGACCTCCAAGTGAAGAGGTATCCAAAGCTGAGGAGCAACCACCAAGCACGCCTCTCCATGTTTTCAGGCTGATTGTACCCGACATAAATTTAGACATCATTCTCATTGGATGGCTGACATTTCCTACAGAATGAGGCAATTATGGCTTTCATCTCATAACCCGCACATTTACTGGGACACGGGGTTAATATAAAAGGACAACTCCAACAGTTAGCTAATTATCATCCATTACGCTAATGTAACAAACCTTCAAAGGGTGGCTTCAATTGATTCTTCTGATACTAGCTGCAGCGTTGCCTGCCATTAAAAGCCACTCTGAAGCTATAAAATGAAGTTCCACCCAATATGATTCATCCAATTCCAAATCTTGAAGTTTTGCTTTTGAAGTTGTTGGAGCATCTAGCCTGAATTGAAGGAGGGACACCAAACGTACCTAACCAGGTGCATGACGCCAATGCATATCCAAAAGGTCAGCAGCAAAACCTGAGGACAACAGGCAGTGCGGACATCACCAGAAAATGGTTGGTTTGCTTAAGTTCCTAGACTTGCAAGTACATATGCAGCAGAATGAGGGAGCAGAATGGAAATCAACAGAGTAGGGGAAAAGATGGCAACCTGAGATTGCCATTTTTCTATTCACAAGGAGCATTCTATAGCTGCAATTTGTCCATCTCTGGCCTACAAGTGGGACTGGCCCACTCTAGCAGCATCTCTTGTCCATTTCCACCTTCTGCTTCTCAATTCCACATGCTTCATGGGAGTTCTTGGTGTGTGCCTACATAGAGGCACATGAAAATCCTTGGCTATGCAACACCCCACCTTCCTCAGAAAAACTAAGCATTCTTCAAATGTGTTAGAACTGGCAAGTGGTGCTTACATGCATTGATTGCAGACCTCCTATTTGTTTGCTTTTCTATTCTCTTTCGCCATCACTCTAACCTGTACCTTTTGTTCTTTTCCTTTTCTCTCCTTCATTAGACCACATATGTGATTACGTACAAGTAATTCACAAGTAAATCTACTTTCATGTTTTACAAAGTGCAAGGTCCCGCTTTGGGGGTCCCCAATATCAGTATGGTTCGGATGGGCACCATACCTAATTGGCATCATTTGAAATTGGCGACACATTGTATTGGCTCTGATATCAAATCCAAGCCTGAGAGGTGACGGAGAGGTCAAACCGAGCGAGGGAAAGAATTTGACTGTAAATGTGAAAAGCATAGGTCAACTCAAAACTTCCTCCCGGTAAGACTGATTCATTTGTCAGGTAAATACACACCACTCCTGTGGATAATAGGCTTAAAAAGACGCTGGAATTTTCCAGGGAACCCAACCGTGAGGAGCCCACCAGGACACTGATTGACAGATATCCGTTCCTTGTACACCTGGACTCCTTCCTCTGTCCTCACTGCACCCACAATAGACAGCTATCACAACACCCATCATGTCTTTGTCAATCAAGCACTAAGCCCATCAACAGGCAAAAGACCCATTGTCCACAACAGCCTCCCTTTACCTTGCATCTGGAACCTTCACTGCCACAGGCTATTTTCAGGGTACAAATACCCCTGATTTCGGGATGCCCAGGGCAGTCTCTCGAAGGTCTGCCCATCACTCTGTCCGTCTGGCTCCTGAATGAGAACTGTCCTTAGGTCATATCTAAGCCAAAATACATTTCTGCTCTTCACTACTCTTCTGGACTGGTAATTATAAATCCCCCAAAATCCCTTGGCCCCTCTATATTCTTTCCTCCCTTTCTCTATCAGTTAGCTCTTGTGTGAATGTGTGATTGTGTGTATCTTGTGTGCATGCATGAACAAATTCCCCCCAATTAAAACACATTTTTAGCTTACTTCTGAATCTCTGGCTGGTTCTTTTCCTGCGTGTGCCTGTAAACACTGGTAGGAAAGATCTTGCTAAGCTGCCCCCCTCTTGCAAGTTTCCTCTTTGAGCTAATTCATTCTCTACTTTTGCAAGGAGGCATTGGCATCACAGGGTGGCCCTTGTGGCACCTATATTTTGGACTGAGACTAAGCTTATTTCTTTTGTCTGCTAGACTGTGTGGGAATGGGACTGGTCATTGTTCAGCTTCTGCTTTACCACTTTAATTATTCTGCTTGAAGGATCCACTACTGTTTCTCACAGTTCCCAACAGCACGAGCATGGGCTTTCTGATGATACAGTGCAGATTAGTGAACAGCGTCATAATCTTTGGATGGAAAGAAGCGGAGAGCTGATACCAAAATGATCTGAGAGGGAGCACCTTTTTTCTGAAACATCTATGACATCTAGTCATTGTTCTGTCGAACACTTAAAGCTAAACTAAACTTGTTGAAACAGCTTCAATCCAAAGGCGCTTTTGGAAAAGAAAAATGGCTATTGCCAGCTGCCTAACAGCATACAACTACTGAGAAACTTGGATCTGGAATATCATATTGAAAAATAATTAGTTATAGTTAAAGTTCCATGAACCCTAACCCAATAGTTAGCATAACAGTTACAAATCCTTAAAAAGTAACTCTTTATTTTCCTGGTTCTTAGAAGGAACTAAGATAGAACTCTTTAGTTACCTTTTTCCCCCTTTTATTCTTTTTTCCCTTTTTTGTATTATTCTACATGATGTTGGTCAGTGGTACACAATACTCTCCTCCTATCCACCTCAATATTGCCTCAACACACAACAGAGCATGACACACACCACAACTCAGCATCTGAGCCATGGGATAGCCTTCCTCCACTACTTAATCAGAATAAACTACTCAAGTAACTGAAAGTCACAGTTACACTGTAAAAAGGGCGATGCTTTCTTTTGTTGGCAGCAAAAGGAATTGATCAAACTACTAACTATTTCTAAGCACAGAGAAAAATAAAGTGAGCTATCAGTTCTGAAGGAACTTTGGATCTCTTCCCCACCAGTTTTTAAACTTTTGGCTCAGCATTTGTCCTAAGAAAGATTGCATCTAGAAAATAAATGGTCCATTTGAAAGGGAATCTATATAGTGAACTTTCCTAGTTCACCCGCACTTAAAGGCAGATTGGGATGACAACATGAGATGTATATACTTGAATAATACAGATTTTTCTTGCTACAAGCCAATATTCATTAACTTTTCTGCCATTTGTCTTCCACGCTTAGATGGAATTTTTAAACAGCGTGGGTCTCCAGAGGCCAGCAAGGAGGAAATGTTATAGGACTGCCAGTTCAGGATTGCCCCAATCCCTGAAGTTTCAGTGCCAAAATTTTAGAGATATCGTTCAGCATTATGCATAAAGCACCAACTGCACTTGCTCACAGCTTGTCAATCAAACCCACACACACACACACACAGCATGTATTTTCCTCTTCAGAAATTAAAACAGAAATCTTAGCTAAAGAGACTGTTCCCAGATCAAAGTGAAATGTGGGGATATCCTTCTCACTTGCTTAGGGAAATGGGATAAGGAACATTTTAAGTAGCCTACTGGCTTCTAGCCAGAAGGTAGACGCAGAGCAGAATGGAGGGTGAGCCTGGCACCACAGTGACCAAAAGGGAATGAGTTAACCAAGTGAAGAGTCGTAGAATCATAGAATCATAGAGTTGGAAGAGACCCCAGGGGCCATCCAGTCCAACCCCCTGTTATGCAGGAACACCCATCAAAGTATTCCCAACAGATGGCCATCCAGCCTCTGCTTAAAAACTTTCAAAGAAGGAGACTCTACCACACTCCCAGGCAGCATATCGCACTGCTGGACAGCTTGGATCATCAGGAAGTTCTTCCTGAGGTTCAAGTGGAATCTCCTTTCCTGCAGCTTGAATCCATTGCTCCTTGTCCTAGTCTCTGGGCCAGCAGAAAACAAGCCCACTCCCTCCTTGACATGACATCCCTTCAAATATTTCAACATGGCTAGTCTTGCAGCAAACAAATCAATTAAGCCTTGCACATTGTAACAAGCTGGTGCTCTGCTAGCTAAGCTGGAGATTTGCACAGAGCTCCTTCCTCTTTCCAGAAGCCGAGTCCACCAAAACTGGAGATTTTGCACCCTCGTCTCTTGCCTGGAGATCCCACAAAAACTAGAGTCTCAGGGACAGCCTGTGAGATTCATCCACCTTAGACAGGCACCTTAATTCTTAGAGGAAATGCCAGTGGCACATTACCAGGATGAGATGGCTGTGTAGGGTAATCTTCACCATACAAGAAAAGCTCAGGAAAATGGAGAGTGGACCTCCAGGAACATGCTAGCAAGAAAAGAATCTGTGGATGCTAGGAAATCTGGAACCCAATCAGAGGTGAGCCACAGGCAACAGTTAGGGATCTGAATCCACCTGCTAGTCTCCATTAAATCATAGGATCCCCATAAACTTTGATTTATAATTCATCAAGGGCTTTACATTCATTGGGACCAGCAAATGGACTGAAGCCAGGAAATGGGAATCAGTAGTGGCAGGGAGGGGCAATGGTGGCCTTCCAAATAGTGTTGGACCACAACTTCTAGCATCTCTAACTGTCAATGTCAGGCGGTGGCTAAGCAGACACAGAGGCAGGAGCTGAGTTTATGGCTTTAGTAATAAATAAATCAAGAGGTTAAGTCACCCCAAAACAAACATCCAAGTCCCAGGAGCAGCAAACTCAAACAGCAAGGTTTAGCCTGGAACAGAAAGCCCATGACACAGAACGCCGGTTGGTAGACGGTTGTTGCCCCATGCCCAACTCCAACAGCGTCTGTCTTAAATACACAGTCTTTAGCCCAGCTGGGGCTGACCAAATGTCCGTTGGCCCAGCTCACAGCTGGAGCCCCTCAAGACTTCAGGGCCGATTCATCAGACGCTTCTCCCACAGCCACTGAGACCTCCAAACCGCCCCCTTCTCCAGCCGCCTCTGGAGGAACGTGGGGGGAGGGTCTGCTGCAAACTCCGGGCTGGAGTCAGAAACACCAGCCTCTGTCGAGTCAGAAGCACTAGCCTCTGCCTCTGGAGCACAAACATCTGCTGCAGGTACTGGCTTGGGATCCGTACCCGGGACAGCTGTGGGGTCGCTGGCAGACTCCTCCCTAGACTCTGAAGGAGCCCCCTCTCCCGAAGGCCCCTCCAAGGGATCCTCCCCTGGCTAGGAGTCCAAGTCTAAATCGGAGTCCCAGTCTGAATCGGCAGCACGCTCAGCCTGGCTCATGACACTAACCAGGGCAGCTACTGGTGAAGGATGAAGAGAACTACAGTCTAATAGTATCTGGAAGCCTGTAGCTTCCTACACTCTGAGATGAGGAACCAGAGCTGAAATATATCCAGAAATATACCAAGACCAGGAAGACTTCTGCAGCTCAAGCCCCAAAAAACAGCAAGGCCTTAACGGCACTTCCTGTCTAGAAGAGCTCAACAGGCAACCTGGGTAGGTGTTGGGCAGGGCCAGTCTTGACTATAAGCACCTTTCATTCACAAGACAGAGGGAGGGGTCTGTGGGCAAACATTGCTGGACTGCAACTCCCCTAATCCCTTATAACAGAATCACAGAATCACAGAGTTGGAAAAGACCATGTGGGCCATTCAGTCCAACCCCCTGCCAGGAAGGAATGCACCATCAAAACATTCCCAACATCCAGCCTCTATTTAAAAAACCTTTAAAGGAGAGTCCAACATAGCCCGAGGCAGTGTGTTCCACTGTTAAACTGCTCTTGCCATCAGGCAGTTCTTTCTGTTGGAAAATTCTAGCATTCTTCCCCCCCTTCTTGTTCTAGGACAAATCGGGCTTAGTTAGCATAGTTAGCATTAGTTAGGGGTTTAGTTAGTATTGCATGTAAAAGCCCTCTGGCCTCTCAACTGTTGCCCTGTGTTATTTAAAATGATTCATAGAATCATAGAATCATAGAAATGTAGAGTTGGAAGAGACCACACGGGCCATCCAGTCCAACCCCCTACTATGCAGGAATACCCTCAAAGCACTCCCGACAGATGGCCATCCAGCCTCTGCTTAAAAACCTCCAAGGAAGGAGACTCCACCACACTCCGAGGCAGCAGATTCCACTGCCGGACAGCCCTGACTGTCAGGAAGTTCTTCCTGAGGTTCAGGTGGAATCTCCTTTCCTGCAGCTTGAATCCACTGCTCCTTGTCCTGGTCTCTGGAGTGGAAGAAAACAAGCCCTCTCCCTCCTCTACATGGCATCCCTTCAAATATTTAAACATAGCTATCATGTCCCCTCTTAACCTTCTCTTCTGCAGACTGAACATACCCAGCTCTCTAAGTCTACCGTCATAGGGCTTGGCTTGACTATGGTATCCAGACCATGTGACCCAAGATACACCCTGGAGTCAGTCATTGGCCTTCCATAGAAGACCATACCTCTCTCTTTTTTTCTCCTTTACAATCTTGCTTCTAGCACCTTCTCTCTGCTATACTAGCCTCTCCACCAAGAAGTTGGTGAGTTAAGAATGAAGCTACTGTCTTCCCTAATCCTTTTGTTAGTTAGTATGAATCTAGTTTCTCCAATGCATATGTAATTGTCAAGTTTATTAGTAAATCTATGAAGTTTGGAACTTGAAACTGCCTGCCTTGTTTTGCTTTCCAAGTCAGTCTCAGTTCAGGGAAGCCACACAGAGATTAGGATGTGCTTTTTCTGCAACTCTGCTAAAAGAAGGCTGATTCCTAACAGCTGTAGTTTCCATAGAATTTCCCCAAAGGGCTAACACCTTGGGAAACTCTAACTCCCAACACTTTCTAATGTTTGATGAACCATGCAGACATCTAGAAGGTCCTCATATTTGATGCCATGGTGATGGGATAAGTAGAAGCCCTCATGCCTTTCCTCTGTCCTTCCACATTGGACCCTTGGAGGTAGAAAGAAGACAGCTCTTGCAACAGACCTCAGGCAATCCATCCTTCAGACACTTGAGGGACCAAATCAGGACCCTTCTTTGGGTCAGATTAAGGCCAGGGATCAGAACCTCCTTTCCTAGATATTATGACACTCAGGGAACCTCAGCCTAGTGTCTGAAAGATGTCACCTCAAAAATCATCATGAATAAGGCTGTGCAGCAGACAGTGCCAATATCTACTAGAGAAATACTATTCACAGGAGATAACTGAGTTAAATGCCAGGCAACTGATGGGGAGAAAGAGGAAGCATGTGAGCTGAATAGATTAAAAACAAGCCAGGGAAATGATTTTTTAAATAAGATCCTCTGCAAGCAGTGAAACACACATGGGCTCATCCTGTCTCCAGTCTGCTCTGTTTTCCCTTCTGCTCTGCACATCACCTCATCCATTACTGATAATCCCTCTCATTGGCAGCTGCTTTCTGATTTAATCAAGCATCCATCCCACTAAAGCTGAGATGGCCAAGTCTTCCAGTCTGGCGGTGGCAATCAGTTCACTAGGCAGTTGTCGGAATGTGCAGGGTAGGCGGAAGAGAGGTCAGTTTCATACTAAAGTTGGCAGCAAGGAGATTTACTGTCAGGTAGCACATTCTTTTAGGCATGGCACAACATATAAACGGGGAAATTTATCCAGTATATATGAAACCCAAAAGGGAAATGTCATTGAAAAGGGTGAAGCAGATGAAGTTTGCCCATTCCTGTCTCACTGAGGAATACTAACGTCATTTTGCCTTATGCATGTCTATCTTTATCCACTACAGTACTTTAAGGATCACAATTTTGGTCACCTGGGCTCCCCAGGTGGTGGTGATGGTGGTCATTATTATTATTGTTATCTTTATTTATACCCAGACTAGTGAGCTACTAATCATAGGAGATGGGAGGGTAATGCAACAGAAGAAAATAAAACTGCCTTCCCAAACACAGCATCGTTGCGCACTCCATTTTTCAGTCTGTAATGTGAAATAAATGTAAGAGGCTGTGACCAAGTAGCAGCTCTGCAGACTTCATGGAGAAGTGCACCATGCAGCAAGTCTGTGGAGGTGGCCGTGGCTCTAGTGGAATGGCATCTCAGATGACGAGGAGGTTGTTTACCAGCCAGTTCATAGGTGAGGCGAATGGTTGATGCTACTCATTTAGATAGTCTCTGTGAAGACACTGGTTGACCTTTCTTAACAGAAGAGTAGCACACAAAGATTCTGTTGGAGTCTCTGAAGGGTGTTGTATGCTGAACATAGAAGGCCAGAGCACGTCTGACATCGAGACAGTGGATGTTGCCTTCCAAATCCAATGATGGGTTTTGCATGAAAGAAGGCAAGATGATGTCTTGATTGACGTGGAAGGAAGACACTACTGTTGGTAGGAATGAGAGGTCAGGGCAAAGCACCACCTTCTCCCTATGAAAACAGAGGTCAGGTTGGCCCACCCTGACAGCACAAGTTCACCTGCTCTCCTAGCTGAGGTGATGGCCACTAGAAAGGCAGTCTTCCTAGAAAGGAGGGGAATGTCACATGTGGTCATAGGCTCAAATAGTCTCTTAGAGAGCTGGGAGATGATGAGTGGAAAATTCCATGCTGGGACCAGAGACGAGACTGAGGGATGAACATTCTTGTAACCTTGAATTGCTTAACAAGAGGGTTAGAGAAGCAGGAAGGCTGACCTCATTGCTGCATGTGTGATGAGATCACCGAGAGGTACCACTTAATAGAGGAAAAAGAACGGCCCTTGGTAAACAGAGAACCTAGGAAACTGAGAACATCCATGGGACCGAAGTTCTCCAGGTCAAGGTGGAGAAACTGTTGGAGAAACTGGCAGAATTTGGACCATTTGTAAGCATAAGATTACCTAGTAGAAGGCTTATGAGCTACCGTGATAATAAGCCTGACAGACTAAGGTAAAGCAGTCAATGGAGTAGATTCCATGCCACCAGCTTAAGGGATCAAATATCTGGATGTCTGACATCTGGATGTACCATCACAGATAGTGAGGAGGTTTGTTCTGTACAGAAGCCTCCTATATCATCCTTTGGAGAGAGCCATCGGTGGGCCACCACAGTGTTATTAGTATTAGCTCTGGCCTTGTCCTGTCGAATCTTCACCAATACCTTTGTAATCAACAGGAATGGAGAGAAAGCATACACAATGGTCCCTGCCCAACTGTAGAGGAAGGCAGCCCCCAGCAATCTTTGTCCTTCCTATTCCTGGAACAGTAGAGGTCACATTGGCTGTTGAGAGGAGATACAAACAAATCTATCTGAGGGGCACTGCAGGCATGGAAGATCTCTTTCAGAGGGCCTATATGAAGTTTCCATTCATGGCAGGAGAGTGGAATGTGGCTGAGCATGTCTGCCAGGGAGTTTTCTTCACTGGGAAGGTGAACTGCTGAAGGTAGGATTCCTCTGTGTAGGCACCACAAGGAAGACTGAGACAGATGGAGAAGGGTTGTGGATTGAGTACCTCCTTGCTTGTTGATACAGTACATTACTATGGTGTTGTCAGTCACGATCTGTACTGACCTGCCATGAAAGTGATACTTGAAGGCACGGAGGGATTTGATCACCTCCAACAGCTTCAAGGTGTTCATGTGGAGGGACTTCTCTGACATGGACCACCATCCTCTGGCTGTGAAGCCCTGGGAATGGGCTCCCCAACTATCCAGGGAGGCATCTGTGGTGACCACTACCAATGGTGGTTGAGGCAGGAAGGGCATGTCTGCAAGAACATTTTGAGCATTCTTCCACCATTCCAGCAACCAAAGAACAGGGTGCAGTACCATCACAAACCTCGACGGTCAATGCCAAAGAGGATCGAAGTTAGCAAGGTACTAGGCTTGCAGCTGTTTCAGTCTGAGCTTGGCAAAGGGGTTGACTGCCATGGTTGATGCCATGTCCAAGGATGACTTGTATTAACCTTTCCCTGACATGTCTGAGCCTGGATAGATGGGAGATGGCATCGAGCACAGTCCACCATCTGTCTTGAGGCAAGAAGGCATGTTAAACTTGGGAGTCCAGAGAGCACCTATGAACTTGATCCTTTGGCATGGAGTTAGATGTGATTTCTGGAAACTGATGACCAGATTGAGGCACAGAAGAAGCTTGACCACTGTGTTGAGGTTGGGTAGTGAGGTGAGGTGATGAGAAGCCAGTTGTTGATGTAGGAAAATACGATGATACCATGTTGACATAATGCAGCTGCTACCACAGCAATGCACTTCGTGAAGACTCTGGGTGCCGTGCTGAGACTGAAGGGTAGGACCTGATAATGATAAGCCTTCTGACCCATGACAAAGGCAAGAAATCTCCTGTGTGCAGGTCTGAAGGATATGTGAAAATATGCATTTGTGACAGAGGTCAATGAGCAATTGATTGTGCCAGAAAAATAGCTGGTGATAGACCAACTGCCTTGCCAACACCCCCACCAGCAGAAGACAAGCTGAGACAGAGTTGTTGCAGCCAGTGCCAGAAGGAGAAGGGGACAGCAATGATTTAGAGGAATTAGATCCACTTTTGCCCCCCAACTCTCAATCACAGAGGAGACAAAAAAGAGCAGCTCAGAGGGAAGCTGTTTTGGTGAGACCGAGAAAACAGAACAATGATGTGAAACACTTGTTTTCCTCGGCTATATAAGTCTGTCGGTGTGGCTTGCTGTTTGCTTGTAGCAAATCACTACCCAAGCTCCCACGACCCTTGTGTTCTGGCTGTCTTGACCTCTTGGACGGACCTTCAGCCTTCTGGACTTTTGGACTGACCTTGACTTTGGCTCAGCTCAGAGTTTTTACTTAATTGTCAACACTGGACACTCCCCACTGCCTCCTCCTCTTGGGCAAGTACTATTGCTTTCCTTCCCTTGCAGGCTGACAAGCACAGGCTGGGAGCTGAACTCTGACAGTATCTTTTAGATCCAATGTGGTGAACCAGTCCCCCTTCTGCAGCAGAGGTAAAATGGACATGGGGTCACCACGTGGGAACACTTCGGATGGATGTAATAGTTCTAGATCTGGTGCCTTTAGGATATTTAGACCATTAGAAACACAGGAACCCCCATTAAAAGCTGCTTCTGCTGCAACAAATGAAAAACCAAAGGCCTACCTAAATAAAAAGGTCTTTGTCACCTACTGCAAAGAGAGCAGAGAGGGGGCCAAACGGACCTCCCATGGAAGAGATTTCCACAAGCTGAAAGCAGCCACCGAGAAGGTTCTTTCTTTTGTCCTCACCCAACGTGGCTGACACAGTGGGAACCAAGAGAAAGCCGTCCCCTGAGGATCTTAACATTCAAGCAGGATCACATAGGGAGATATGGTCTTTTGAGATAGTCTAGACTTAAGCCTTGTACGACTTTCAAGCACTTGGAATCCTACCCATGATGTTCAGCTGCATGGAAAATACTGCAGAGGAACATTTATCTTCCACTGCAGTGGGGAGAAAAGTGCTATAATTATTCATCCTTGAATGTGAGGCTGAAATTGTTGAGGATTTAGACCTCAAACAGAAGATTCTTGGAGACCGTTTGCTTTTATTTTTTTAAGGTAACTTTTCTAGGCTCTAGGATATGCATATTTGTGTATAAGAGGGTAAGGGAGAGTGGGGCTCTGTGCAAGGCGAAGAAAGCCAAGTTGCAACCACACACGTGCCAGCTAAGTGTTTCAGGAAATTTATCTCTGTTCCAAATCAGACTCCCTCCCTGCCCTTTGACAAGGGAGCCGTAATGCTCTGGGCCTGAAAGAGTAGGAGGGAAATGAGGTCGGGGTTTATTTTTCTTTGTTGCTTCTTTCTTCACTCCTTCCCTTTGCAGAGCCTGGCCTTTCACCCAGGCAGGAAAGAAGTAATTTTATAGCTCTGGCCACAGCCAAGCAAACAACGTGCTTTGACTGCAGATAGCTGGTCAGTCCTCTGAGTCAAAGCAAATAATGCCTCTCCGGGATAGATACTACCCACCCCCCATGTCCTTTCATTTGAGAACTGCACAGAAAATAAACACAACTCCACTTCTGCCTTGTATCCTATGTGTTCAACCCAGAGCTTGGACAAATGTAGTTTTTGGACCACAGCTCCCATAATCCCCCAGCCAGAATGGACACTAGAACCTGTCATGCAGGGGTGAGCAACTGTGCAGAGTGTAGGGCTTCATGGGCCATCTAATCCAACCTCCTTCAACCTCTCCGCATAGGTTTTGTCCTCCACACCTCTTATCATCCTTGTTGCCCTTCTCTGAACTTGCTCCAGCTGGTCTATATCCTTTTCAAAGGAGATACCCAGAACTGAACACATCATCCAGATGAGGCCTGACCAGCACAGAATAAAGGGGAACTATTACTTCCCTTGACTTAGAAGCTATGCTTCTATGAATGCAGGCTAAGATAGCATTTGCCTTCTTTGCTGCAACATCACACTGTTGGCTCAAGCTCAACTTACGATCAACAATAGCCCCAAGGTTCAAGAATTTTGGATACAATATACACATGAATCAGTGGGAAAAGTTATGGACAAAGGATATTAAAAATGTACTATGTTATGATTTCAAAGAAAACTATGAGAAGAATATGTACCATTGATACCGTACACCAGAGAGAGTAGCAAAGATGTATAAAGAGATAAAAGCCAAATGTTACAAATATCAGGATTATGATGGCTTGTTGTATCATATGTGGTGGACATGCAATAAAGCGAAACAGTTCTAGATGAAGATACAAAAACTTGATTCATAGGATTTAAAAATCTCAAGTTACCTAAAAAGCCTGAATTACAACTGCTATGAATCTGGGAAGAAGATACAACAGTGGAAAAGAAGCAACATAAACTGGTACAATATATGCTGTAAGCAGCAAAACCAGTATATCCAAAGGTTTGGGGAAAAAAAACTGGAGTTACCAATGGTGGATGAATGGCTAAGCAGAGCGATGGGGACTGTCAAAATGGATAAGCTTACACACCGGCTAAAAGGCAGAACACAAAACCAATTTTTGTCTGAATGGAAGCAGTTGACTGATTTCTTAAAAAAAGAATGAAGGTGATCTGACAACAATAGGTTTTGATAATTAAAATTAATATTACTAAATGATAATCGTAAAAGTAGATTTTGTAGACATATTCTGTTTGTTGTTTTAAAATGCTGCGTCTATATAGACAATTATTATTTTTAGATGAATGATCATTAGTATGAAGTAATCTAGAATAAGTTAGCAAGTAATTAGGATCTTGAGAAATTAAGTAAGTAATTAAAATGATAAGTGATAAGCAAAAATTAATAATTATGGGATAAAATGTACAACTTAATAGATAGGTGTAAATGTTTAAGTTAATATGAACTGTTTGCCAACAAGGGTGGCAATCAATTTTAGTTATGTTTTGTTAGTATTTATTTTAGTTATGTGTTTGTATGAGTGTATTTTTTGTTGTTGTTTTGTATGTTTGGAATGTGCTGATTTGCTTATTTAATATAACCAAAGTTCTTTTCACATGTAGTACTGTTGAGCCAAGTATCCCCCATCCTATATCTGTACATTTGACTTTTTTTTTTTTCTGGTGGTCTAAATGTAGAATACAGTCATCCCTCCACATTCACTAGGGTTAGGGGCACAGGACCTCCGTGAAAGTGAAAAAAATGTGAATAACTCTAGCCTTCCCCCTCCAAAACCAGATTTAACATACAAAAAACAGTATGATCACCATATTCAACCCACTGTGGATTCCTTTGGGGCATCAGGGTTCCTTCCCAAGGCAGAAGTGGGTGGCCGGGGGGCTTACTGCCACCTCCACTGCTGCCCCACAACATTTTTACAAGGGACTTACAAGCCTCTTTTGGAGTTTCTCAGCCTCACAAGGCTTGCAGTCCCTATTAAAAATGGCACAGGGAGGCAGCAGAGGCGACAGCAAATAATCCGTGAATAATCAAATCTGCAAAACTGAAACCCCCAAATGTGGAGGTACTGACTGTACTGCATTCGTTTCTGTTGAATTTCATTCTATTAACTTCAGCCCAGTTTTCTACTTTACCAAGGTCCTTTCGAATTCTGTTCCAACGCGTTAGCTACAATTCCCAGTTTTGTATCATCTGCAAATTGGATAAGGATTTCCTCCACACCATCATCTTGTTAAAACTATTGAAAAGCAGAATTCTGTGACACTCCACTTGAGACCTTCCAGTCTGAAGCTCAGCCCCGATAATAACTCTTTGAGCAAAGTTTTCCAATTTGTACCCTTCCAGTGAACCACACAGGGACACAGGGCTTTCGTGAGGGGGAGTCTGGTGGGGGGATCTGTGGACCCCGATTTCCCCAACCTTCTAGTACTGCAAATAGGTAATGTTTCCAAGTTCTAGGTACTAAGCACTTAATGATGGGGTGGATTTGGGGTCTGAACTTCAGTTTATATATACACACACACCATGCTGGCCCTACACACACACACACACACACACACACACACACACACACACATTCAGATAGACAGATAGATAGATATGATTATGAAGAAAGGGAGAAAACAGAATCTCTTTCCAGAAAGTGTGATTCACCCTCTTGGGACAGAAAACAACTAATGTCCTGTCCGAAACCTTGCATACAGTAGCTGTGCAATCCATGTTACATTCTATTGGGACACCTATATGATTAGAATTATTCATTCATTCGTTCGTTCGTTCGTTCGTTCGTTCGTTCATTATCTGCCTCTTCCACGGCTCAACGAGAGGTACGTCATAAATTAAAATACAGCTAATAATAAATAAAATCATTTAAAAATATACTAAGTTAAAATTGATAGTCAAAAATTGACTGGGTAGGCCTGCCAGAAGAGATAGGTCTTCAGTACTTTTTAAAATTCGGCCAGCATATTTTGCCGCCAAATCTCTTCTGGCAGGTCATTCCACAGTCTAGGAGTGGCTAACAAGAAGGTTCTCTGGGTGCCCAGTGCCAGTCTAGTCCTGGTCAGTTTAAGTAAATGGCCCCCAGAGGACCTGAGTGTATGGGGTGGGTTGTATTGGAGGAGGCAATCCTGCAAGTAACTTGGATCCAAACTATGTAGGGCTTTAAAGGTAATAATCAACACTTTGCACTTTGCTCGGAAACTAACTGGCAGTCAGGGGAGTGATTTTAATATCAAGTGTGACATGTTCACTCCTTGCCGTACCTGTAACCAATCTGGGTGCCATATTTTGGACCAGTTGGAGTTTCTCAACTTGGTACAAAGGTAGCCCAATGTAGAGCACATTGCAGAACTCCAGCCTTCAGGTTACCAGTGTATGCTCTACCATCTTTAGGTCAACCAATTCTAGGAAGGGGTACAGTTGGCATCTGAGGATAAGCACTCCTGACCGTCACATCTATCCGATCTGCTATTTGGAGGGAAGCATCCAGGAACACTCTCAAGCTGTGAACGCAGTCTTTCAGGGGAAATGTGACCCTGCTCAGAACTGTTTAACACACCTCCAACCCCAGATTAGGACCCTTAACAGTAAGGACTTATCTTGTCTGGATTCAGTTTCAATTTGTTTTTCTTCATCCAGCCCATTACCTCCTCCAAGCATTCATTCAGAGGAGACACACTATCCTTACCTGAGACCGTTTTGGGGCTGAATAGTGGCTTTTACTGCTGTTGTTGTTATGTGTCATCAAGCTTTGGCCATTTCCGCACTAGACTGTTATAGCGCTATGATTCCACTTGCAACATCCTATGGAATCCTGGGGTTTGCAGTTTAGGGAGGGGCCTGCAAACCCCAGGATTCCATAGGATGTTGAAAGTGGAATCATAGCACTATAACAGTCTAGTGCGGAAATGGAGTCCGACTCATGACAACCCTATGAAAGAGAAACCTCCAAGAACCTTGCTGATCAACAACCCTGCTCCTGTCTTGCGCACTCAGGGCCGTGGGAGACTTGATTGTGTCAATCCACCTGTAATGCAGTCTTGCTCTTTTCCCACTACTACCTTCAACTTTATCAGGCATTACAGCCTTTGCTAATGAATCAGGTTGCCTTATGATATGGCCAAGGTCTGACAGCCTCGGTTTAGCCATCTTGGCTTCTAGTGAGAATGAGGATAGCCTAGGAATTCAAAATGTTGTAGTCCAAAGAGAGCAAGTGTGGTGTAGTAGTGGCTTGAGCACGGGACTACCCCTTTGGACACCAGGGTTCAAATGCCTGTTCAGCCATGAAAACTCACCTTGGATAAGTCATAACTCTCAGCCTCAAAGGAAGGCAAAGGCAAAGCTCCTCTGAGCAAATCTCGCTAAGAAAACTCCATGATAGGTTTACCTTCGGGTTACCGTAAGTTGGAAATGACTTGAAGGCACCCAGTGACAACACTGCAAGAGTCTCCTTAGTCACTTGGACCTGAAAATCAATTATGCGCCGTTGGATTGGGGCTAGGAGGCCCCTGCCTGTTTTTGGAGCATCACACATCATCTTTTCACTGATGCCCACCCTCCTTGCAAAGAGCTCAAAACCACTTCACAAAGAGATATGAAAGAAATCATCCCCAAAGGAAGAAATCACATGTTCTGGAGGTGGACAAGCATGTTCACAAAGCCTACGCCCTCATTTCATCGCAACATTATTTTGGGCTGCAGCCTGATATTCGGAAAAGAGGGAGGCAAAGCTTGGGCTAGCATTACAAGGAGAAGGAAACACAATAGGAAGAATTCCCTGGTCTAACATTTGTGCAAGGTAAGAGTAATATTTAAGTCATAGTGGTCAGTAAAAGGAGGTGACAGCATAGGTAAAATTGGAGTCTTCTTGGCTACTTATGCTGTGGCCATCTGGGTGTTCCTAGACTGTACATCCCAACATCCCTTACCATTGGTTACGTGTCTGGGACTAACAGGAGTTGCAGTCCAGAATCATGTGGAGGGTCAATGTCGCTTTATCCCTGCTGGAAGAGTAGCCAAACCCAAGCTGGTACATATGTAGGTTAACTATGAACCTGGAGAACAGCTTTCACAAAAATCAACAACTAGTGTGCCTAGCCCCCATGAATTTTGTGTGTCCTTTAAGAAAGCCATCTATCTTTTATTGCAACCTGTGACTATGTATTCCACAGCTCAGTTGAGTGCTATGTAAAAGAGTCCCTTTTGTTTGTCTTAAGCCTTCTTCCCTATATAACTGGAGTTATTAAAAAAAAAATAAGAGAAAGTTTTCTTTCCCAATTTTCTCACTGCGTACAAATATGTAGCAAAACTATCTCCTCTCTACTAAAGACACAAAGACTAAAACTTTTTGGGAAAGAAAATGAAAAGTACTATTTCCAAGCTCTGAATAGCTTGACATCAGAACAGATTGCTCTCTTTAGAATAGATGAAGTGCACTCCCATTACTCTCCACTTTGTTTCCAGTTCCAAGAAGGTCAGCGTGGATCCAAGACTCCCACTCATGACCATGGGCTGTCTTTTTCCCAACGGAAAGTCCACACCTCATCTCTGTTTTCAACCAAACTCAGCATGCACAGTGTCTGAGCTGACCAGCAGAGGGTACTCTATGGAAGCAGAGTGCAGTTGTTCCTCCAATGTGCTAGCGGAGGCTGTGACACGGATGTCTGATGGACTCACTGGGAGGAAAGGAAACACCATTCCCCAAAGGAAGATCATCTCAAATGGAAATCAAGGTCTGGGTCACATGAATAAATGGCTGAAGGACACTGAAACTGATTACTTCCAAAGGTTATAATGCCTTTTCCCACTACAGGTTCCTCCTCTGGGTTTAACCAATGGCAGCTGTAGTTTCTGATGTCAGTTTGGAGATAAATCCACTCTAGAGGGTAATCAGAATTCTAAAGATGTTATCCAACATGCTGAACTCTACCTTCAAAATAGATTCAGCACCCTAAAGTTTAGACTAATAGCCAGAGTGGATTGTCCAACCACCTGATATGGAAGCCACCAGCTGCCACTGGGTCTATCCAGATCTTTTAAGAGCCAGGAGCTGCTGTGATGTGTTTCTTTCCAATTGTCCATTATAACATGCCCAGAAAGGCAAGAATATTATCATTACAAATGTTGCAGCCTATCCTCATCTCCTGGAGACTTTCTCCAGCTGAAAAAAATTGCTGACGCTGGAGATTTGCACCCATTTCTCTTGGCGGGAGATGAGCCTCTCAAACCTGGAGAATCTGTACCCTCACCTCCTGCTTGGAGATGACCCATAAAAAATGGATTTGCAAGCCCAGGCTTTGTGATCTGGATCTGGATCTCTTTTAATGCTGACTGTACAGTCACACCTCCACATTCACTAGGGTTGGGGGCACAGGACCCCCATGAAAATAGAAAAACCGTGAATAACTCTAGGCCCTCCCAAACCATATTTAACACACAAAAAAGTATGATCGGCATAGTCAATCCACCATGGATTCCTTTGAGGCATCAGGGTTCCTTCACAAGGCAAAAGTGGGTGGCTGGTAGGGCTGACTGCCACCTCCACCGCTGCCCCACAACATTTTTAATAGGGACTTACAAATCTTGTTCACAGTTTCTCAGTCTCACGAGGCTTGCAGTCCCCATTAAAAATCGCACAGGGAAGCAGCAGAGGTGACAGCAAATAATCCGCGAATAATCAACTCCACAGAAGTGAAACCTGCAAACGTGGAGGGCTGACTGTATTTATATCTGTATTTGTTTTAATTTTCAAGCTACCTTAAGTCACAGTATTGGCGGAAAATGGGGCTATAAATAACAGCAACAAGGTTCTTACCTTAACCTGTGTATTATTCATCCAGTCTGGTAGCAGAGATGTAACCACAGGGAAGCAAAATGAAGACATACACCCTCAATAAGAATTCTAACCCCCAGTGAATTTTTCCATCAGTTCCCCAATTTCTAGCATTGCAGAGAATGAGAGACACTGAAGATCTTTCACACCTAGAACTCTTCTCTTTGCTGTGTTTGTGTTCCCTTGATAATCTTACCTGTCCCCTTTTCTGTGGGTGGCTAGACTCTATTTCCATGGGCCCTTTCATATCGCACAATTATATCGCTATAATTCCACTTTAACGGCCATGGTATCATCTTATGGAATCTTGGGATTGGCAAGTGAAGGAAAAGTATTTAAATTTCTCTCTCCGAGAGCTCTGGTGCCTCATCAAGCTACAAATCTCAGGATTCCACATGATGCAGCCACAGTAGTTAAAAGCGTAATGAAAGCACTGTAACTGTGTAGCACAAAAGTGCTTAAATGCTCAACAGAAGTTTTAAATTAAATTACACTGTTGGAAATTTGGGGAATGAAGGAAAAATTTCCTTTGAAGGGGCACGATTCTTATTTGCAGTGGGCGATGCCCTCACTTCTACCACCATCACTCTCTTGTCGATCACTGAATTCAGTTTATGCTACCATTTTGTGTCTACATCTGGTTGACTAGACCCCAACATCCAAACAGAAAAACAAAACAGACACCACAATTCTGAAGCCTGGCCACCCACATTTTAAGATAACGAATGAATGACAGGGCACTGGAAGAAAATCTCCATGTGTCTTTTTTTTTTTTCCTGGTGAATTGACGGACGTTGCCACTGGGTATGATTTTGTCATGTGTGCATCGTGCCATGCAAACCTTCAGAGGTGATCCTTTCAAAGCTGCCCTCAGTCCATCTGTAATCATCAGCGTAAGGTCAACCTTGTCTCTCTAGAAATCCTCCTCAATTTATAACCCGAGGAAATGAGACTGAGAGGGAAATGGGGAAGGTGGAAGCAGAGGATCCGTAGCAAATGAGTAACCCAAGAGCCGGGGGGGCAGGCTCTGAAATTTGCCCTTCTTTCCATTAGGAGCGAGCAATTTTTTTCTTTTTAGGAAAAAGCAGATTCTCAATGAGCCGCCGCCACAATCATACTGCAAAGTTTAAGGTCACTTCCAGCAATGTTTTGACATTTCCAAGTCTCCCTCTAGGGTTCTAAGGAGAGGAACACCATAAGATGTGGAGCTGTGGATATTGCTGACCTTCAGCTTTATGTGGAAATGTAAGCGTTCCTTGTATTCTTCCAGATCCCCACCATCCTGTATGCCAGCAGCCCCCTCCCTCCTGCCAACCTCCTGTTACCCTACTGAGGATGGATGTGAGTCAAACTCCTTTCCTGAATGCTTTACAAAGAAACAAGAAGGGCCTGTCAGATTCAGCATGCGAGAAGACAGGCATGTGTCCTATCCTAAAACAACAGCAGGGGACGAAATCATATAGATGTCTAATTTCACTCTGCTGTGGAATGAGATTTTGGGTGGAATCATGTTGATCATAGAATCAGAGGCACTTTTCACACATCATTTCCCATGCAAAATGGCCACGGGAGCATCATGGGATCGCGAGGATGGTTCCGCATGACATTCTCGCAATCGCGCGGCATTCCCATAGCGATCCCGTGGCAATCGCGGATCATATCATATTCTTTGCTGAAAATGACTCACGATTGCGCATTCCTCCCGCATCCCTCCCGCACTTACCTGGTGTTCGGAATCTCAGGAAGCGCGATGGCCATGCTTCCTCCCCCAGTGCAGCCTGGGAAAGTACCCAGCTATGCTGCGGAAGGAAGGGATGGAGCTATCACGCTTCCTTCTGTCCAGCACGGAGCTGGTGAGGAGGGAAGCGCAGGGAACGCAATTCCCTCCCGCAAGAGGATTTTTGCGCGATCCCTGCACGATGGCAGCGAGAAAAGGTAAGGTGCAAAAACGGCCATAGAGTTGGAAGAGACCACAGGGGCCATTGAGTCCAACCCCTTGCCATGCAGGAACCCACCTCAAAGCACTCCCATCCAGCCTCTGCTTAAAATCCTCCAAAGAAGGAGACTCCACCACATTCCTTTGAGACAGCATATTCTACTGGTTGTCAGGAAGTTCTTCTTGAGGTTCAGGTGGAATCTCCTCTCCTGCAGCTTGAACCCATTGCTCCTTGCCCTAGTCTCGGGAGCAGCAGAAAACAACGCTGTTTCCTCCTCGACGTGACATCCCTTCAAATATTTAAACATGGCTATCATGTCCCCTCTTAACCTTCTCTTCTGCAGACTAAACATCCCCAGCTCCCTAAGCCATTCCTCATAGGGCATGGTTTCCAGACCCTTCACCATTTTGGTCGCCCTCTTCTGGGCATGCTCCAGCTTGTCAATATCCTTCTTGAAATGAGGTGCCCAGAACTGGACACAGTATTCCAAACGAAATCTACCAAAGCAGAATAGAGTGGTACCCTTGACCTCCCTTGATCTAGATACCATACTCCTATTGATGCAACCAAGAATCGCATTGGCTTTCTTGGCTGCTGCATCACACTGCTGACTCATTTTCAGCTTGTGGTCCACCAAGACTCCTAGATACCTTTCAAATGTACTGCTATCCAGCCATGTGTCTCCCATCCTGTTGATGTGCTACAAAAATTGTTCCTGTAAAGGAAAAAATCTGGGGGGAAAAAAATCTTGCCTCTCTTAAAGGCAGGGACAAAAAAATCTTGCAATTTCACATCCGTACACAGTGAAATTAATAGACAAGGATTTAACACACTTACATGTGGCTAAGAATTCTTCAGTTGCTCTTTGAAGAAAGCTCATCCACTGAGGACATGAACATCCACTGTCAATTGGTCATTTAAAAAAAAAATCTGAAAATTTACTAGTATCTGAAATATCTTTTGCTCTATTACCACCTCCATTTCAGAGTTCAGCCTGCTATTACTGATCAATAGCATGAAGTTAATAACTTTGACAGTGCGGTGTTATATCAATCCTATAGTCTTTTTTTCCCCCATTCTAAAAGTAATTTTCAGTATTGATTTATGTCTATCAGTAGTATTTAAGTGCACTAGCAATAATGGGCAGGCCAGAATATTCCATTTCACAATATTCAGGATATTGTAGTCTGAGGATCTAGGGCATGATCCCATTTGCTGGCGTAATTACGCCAGCGGAGGAGGAAGCAGTGGAGGTTGCGGCACGCGGGTGGCCGGTGAGAAAGGCCCGCAGGCATTGTGATCACGAGGGGGACAGCAGCAAAAATCAGGGGTAAAACTGTGAGCTGGCCTGCAAGCGGGAGGTAACAGGGCAGCTTCGTCTCCTGACGGTGACAGCTTTAGTTGCTGTCTTTCTGTTATCATTGTTACACTTCAGTCCACAAAGTGACTTATGCTGGTGTAAGTGACCCAAAGGACTCTGGACCTAGCTGGAACCAGAACTTTCTGACGGTAAGAGCAATTTGACAGTGAAATACGCTGCCTCAGAGTTTGGTGGAATCTCCTTCTTTGGAGGTTTTTAGCCAGATGTTGGATGGCCACCTGTCAGAAATGCTTTGAGGGTATATTCCTGCATGGCAGAATGGGGTTGGACTGAATGGCCCCTGGGGTCTCTTCCAACTCTATGATACTATGGCCATTTCTGCACTACGCAGTTACAGTGCTATTATTCCCCTTTCAACATCCTGTGGAATTCTGGGGTTGGTAGTTTACTGAGGCCAAAGTGCTCTCTGGCTGCGAATTCGAAAGGCCCCTCCTTAAACTGCAAACCCATGATTCCATAGGATGTTGAAACTAGAACAACAGCTATACTATAACAGTATAGTACAGAAATGGCCTGCGATTCTATGTCTGTCCCTTACCAACCATTTGGTGAGATATTAAAAGCTCTTTTAAATACCGCCCAAACTACAAGTCCTAGGATTCCATATGAGGGTGAAATAACAGTTAAAATAGTATCAAGCTGCTGCAACTGTACAGTGTGAAAGGTATGTGAGGGCTAGCATGGCATGGCAGATTGAGAGTGGGACAGAACTCCGGGTCAGCAGAATCCAAATGCCCCTTTGGACATGGAAACCCACTGGATGATCTTGGGCAAGTCACATTCTCTCAGCCTCATCAAGGGCGAAACCCCTCTGAACAAATCTTGCCGAGAAAACCCTGCGATAAGCGATCCTTAAGGTCACCATAAACGGTAAACAATTTAAAGGCACACAACAACAGCAACAAGAAAAGAGATTAAAAATAAATAACGACTGAGTGTGAAGGCATTCAGACGCACACCTCAGCCCCCACGTTCAAACACCCTTCCCTCCCTTTTGGGAGGGGGTAGGACAAGGACTTAACATTCTGGAAAGGAGAAGGAAAATGGCAGCAGAAATTATCAGTAGGAAGACGGATTTTCTCCTCTTCAGAAGAGGGCCAAAGTTGTTGTGGGTTTTTTTTAGCTCAGATGCATGGAAAAAGCAACTCCGTAGAGGGTTGTCTGAAGATACGATCTTGAACAACACTTTTAGAATTAATAAAGGAGGTTATTTCACCAACCCTCTTCTCCAGACCAGAGAACGGGAATAGAAACTGGTCCGATCATGCCCTCACCCAAGGCACAGATGGCCTTTGTGAGCCAGAAAGAATCAGCCGGGGGTCCAAAAGGGCAGAAGGCTGGCTACCGGTACACGTTCCCTGACTTGGCTCATGAGTACTGCCAATAATACCGTCTTGCCAACGGAGGGATGGGATGCTAATTGCTCTGGCTGCTAATCTATTCTAATACATGCTAATAGAAACTGTATTGCGGCCCTGATAAATCACCCTGCTCGTAAGGCAGAACCTCCATCTCAGTTCTCCCTCCTTCTCGGCACCTTGTTATCTCCATCCCCAGGTGGGGATGCTTCCCTCGGTGGCAACGATTTAATAAGAACACACACATACATGCACACACAGAGAGGAGGAGGAGGAGGAGGGGAATGAGACCAAGGACCCAACCTCCCTTCTCTATAAATTCAGAACCTTAGGCCATTTCTGCACTAGACTGTTATACTGCTGTTATTCCGCTTTCAACATCCTATGGAATCCTGGGGTTTGCGGTTTAGGGAGGGTCCTGCAAACCCCAGGATTCCATAGGATGTTGAAAGCGGAATAACAGCACTATAACAGTCTAGTGCGGAAAGGGCCTTAGTTAAGAAGGAAAAAATCAATACAATGCTGAGATTTTGTTGGCACGGAAAAGGCTTCAGGCTGTCCTGCCTGGGATCACCACAAGCACCCTCTCAAAAATAAAATCAAAGAATATTTTTGGCTTTCTTTTTTTCCAGGGAAGAAAGAACTGGAGCAGAGCTGGAAGGAGAGACGTCTCCCCCGCCATAAAGATTATGAACCTTTTCTTTAAGTACTCCCAAAATGACTAATCATTTCTGTTCATGGCAGCCCCCAGGAAAAGGGACTTCGGTGAGCACGCGTGCCTTTTCCAGGCACCGGAGTAGCTGATGATTCAACCCTTCCTCCCTCTCTCCCTCCCTCTATCTCTCTTGTTCATTCAAGCCGGAAATGTTTTACATGCAAATCCCTGGTTGCCTTTGTCCTACGAAGAATTGGAAATTGTCTGCTGTTTGAGGCCGGGTGGTAAAATACAAACCCTCTCCGTCCAGGCCTTTTCAGAGGGATGGAGGAGTGTCCCCTCCCCTTGTTCTTTATGTGACATCTCAGGAGGAACCTAGGCACAATGATAAGCCTATGACACATGCAGACATCTAGTGGGTTTCTGCGGAGTGTCTGGCTAGGAAGCACAGCTCAATCAGTCCAGCTCATCTTCTTTGGCCTTTTGAAATTTTATACACAGATAAAACGCTAACACCTCCCAACCCCGTGGAGGTGAGGGCCATCCATGGCTACTAAGTCAGGATAGCTATATATCAACATATTTGCTGTTATCCATTGGCCTGTTGAACAAAGGTTTTTCTGATACCTTGGAAATGTGCTCGGGAAGAAGAATATCAGGAGGCAGGAACTGTTCAGTTTTCTACCTATGTTTGCAAATTGTGTAGCAGACTGGGATATTTTTACATGCAGAAATACATGTGGGTGTTGTGCAAAAACCCACGTGTGTTTCTTTTCCATGAAAAAACACATCATTTGGTAATGGTACCACTCTATTCTGCTTTGGTTAGACTTCATCTGGAGTACTGTGTCCAGTTCTGGGCACCTCAGTCCAAGAAGGATATTGACAAGCTGGAACGTGTCCAGAGGAGAGCAACCAAAATGGTGAAGGGTTGGAAGCCATGCCCTATGAGGGACGGTTTCGGGAGCTGGGGATGTTTAGTCTGCAATAGAGAATGTTAAGAGGGGACATGATAACCGTGTTTAAATATTTGAAGTGATGTCATGTGGAGGAGGGAGCAGGTTTGTTTTCCACTGCTCCAGAGACTAGGACAAGGAGCAATGGGTTCAAACTGCAGGAAAAGAGATTCCACTTAAACTTCAGGAAGAACTTCCTGACAGTCAGAGCTGTCTGGCAGTGGAATCTGCTGCCTCAGAATGTGGTGGAGTCTCCTCCTTCAGAGGTTTTTCAGCAGAGGCTGTATGACCATCTGTTGGGAAGCTTTGATGTGGGTTCCTTCATGGCAGGGGGTTGGACTGGATGACCCCTGTGGTCTCTTCCAACTCTATAGTTCTATGATTCATTTTGCACACAAAAAAAAGCGCTGTAGAAGCACACATTCATTCATGCATTCATTCATTTATTTTTGCACAAAAATGGTGGGGTTTGCACCCAAAACACCAGAGTTCTGCCTTTGATCTGATCCAGCAGAACTCTTCTTATGTTGTTATGGCGGCACCCATAGAGCAGGGGTTGGGAACCTTTGGCCCTCCAGACATTTTGGAGTTTACTTCAAAGAAGTCTCCGCTATCAGGCTAATTTGTCATTATTCTTAATTACTTTCAAATCAGCTTTCATTTATGGCAACCCATTGATCAGGCTAAGATGACTAAACTGAAGCTGTTGTACTTTGGACATATCATGAGATGAGGTACCTCACTGGAAAAGATGATAATCCTCAGCAAATTGGAAGATAGTAAGAAAAGAAATCACATTCTAAGTGGTTTCGTTCTATCATATCAAGGAAACCACTGCCTTGAATCTGCAAGACCTGAGCTTCCAGTTGATCATCTGGGTTCTTGGATGTCTCTTGTCTGTGGTGACACCTTAAGCCAAAATTGACTTCACATCTAATTGTAACGACCACAAGAAGACGAGCAGGTGATTGTAAACTACAGCTTTGAGACATCTGAAAAGCCAAAGAGTTCCATTACAGAGCCTACAATGGTAGCTTTCTGCAGCATAGTGGCACCACTTTCCAACAATAACAGGAGAAAGGTATAACCCTTGAAGAGTTGGAAGGGTGGAAAAGAAGCAAGTCCCCTCAAGATGTTTTCCCAAACTGACACTGAGGGTTCTTTGAAATAGACTATTCTCTGTCAGACCTTCAAATGAAGACCTGTCATCTATGAGACGGGACACAGGGACATCCTAAGGCCATTTCCACCCTACACTGTTGTAGTGCTATTGCTCCGCTTTCAACATCCTGTGGAATCCTGGGGTTTGCAGTTTCGGGAGGGGCCCTTAGAATTTTCAGCCAGAGAGCTCTTTGGCCTCAGCCAAACCCCAGAATACCACAGGATGTCGAAAGTAGAATGATAGCACTATAACAGGGTAGTGTGGAAATGGCCTCTAACACCCGCTCACACACTACGCTACTTTCATGGAGCGTCAACATAAATGTTGCCCAGGAAGCAGAGCTTGAAAAGGTGACAATACACTCCATGTGCCTCAATTCCTACATGCAGGAAGCATTTGAAAAGGGGTCTCCCTGCACTTATACTCTGAAGTGGCACCTTCCATTCTGCCATCTCATTTCACTGCTCCAAGTGGACCACAAATTTTCAGTTGGAACTTTCCAGCGGCATGTGCAAGACCTCTCAAAGGAAGGTTGTTCCATAAGCTTACTCTCCTCGCTCAACCCTTGCACTTGTTTTAGAGGGCCACGCTTTGGATTCTTTTTGGGAGGAAGGCAGGATATAAATGCAATAAATAAACGAATAAATAAATAAATAAATAAATAAATTTTGGCAAGCAGTCACGTGGGTTGGGGACTCTGGGTTTTGTAGTCCAAACAAGGAAATATTCTCAGGTCTGATTAGAAACGTCCATTCCAATATGCTGACTTTATATATTTTAGAACTGAGACACTGCTGGGCTCTACGGGAAGTAAGCATCCATTTCCAAGGACTCCATAACAGCAACTTTCCTTACTGCCAAACCCACAGGCAGTTTTTAGAAAAACAGAGAGAAATAACACAGTGAAGGAGGCAGCAGTGATAAGGCAAGTAATTAATAAGCAAAATTACTCCTTCCTCAAACATACAGTCCTATCAGAGTTTTTTTTCTTATTAACACTAATAATGTTTGTGACTGTTTTCCTCTGAACTGAGAAGATAGTGCCATGAGTAATACAGTGGAGGTGGTTGTGTTATTCACCGCAAATAGTAAGTTTGGCTAATTAAACATTGCCTCTTGCCTTTCAGTTTGGAGGACAGACTTACCGACAGAGGTGTAGGTTTTCAGCTAACATCTCCCCTCAGGTAAAGATCCTCCAAAACTGCTTATTTAGGTACTTGAAGGGTCGGTTATTTTTGTTTTTAAAAGCTCTCTCTCTAGGGACAGGAGAGAAGTTTGTTTGATCCATGCTTCGGCTGTAAAAGAACGTTTGCAGGTTTTCTCAACGACGGTGAAAAGGGGCATCTTGAAAGCTCAAGGAACCGGAGTGGGAAAAAGAGTCAACCATTGTGAGAGTTCAGGGCATTTTTCAGGGGATATAATGAGGTTTTGTGCCAAAAGAATAATAGAGTCATAGAAACAGAAGAGACTACAACAGCCATCAAGTCGAGGCCCCTTCCTAAACTGCAAACCCCAGGATTTCATCGGATGTTGAAAGTGGAATCATAGCACTATAACAGTCTCATGCAGAAAAGGCCCAAGTGGCTGATACAAAATACTGGCCAAAATGTGGGTGCAGAATTTTGCACAAATGAATTTTTTCATAAAAACGGTGCTGAAAGGTAAAAAGTAACTGGAAAACCTGCCTCTAATTTTACCTAACAGGAAGAAAAATTTTGAAAATTATTCATTCATACCTATAAGAACAAAACAAGTAAAGACTGGCATCCGGATCACGCTTTTATATAAACCTACCCAATTTCCTTCTCTTAAACTGATTTGCAAATCAAATACACTTCAACATTTGCACTTTTGCACATTTTGCTGTAGAGCCATGTGATGAAAAATGCAACCCGTGCCTTAGAGCAATAGCCTTCTCGTACTGTTATAGCTCAATACCTGGCGTTCAGAGAGACATGCTGTCTTCGATCTTGGAAGAATGGAGGAGGAAGAGGAGGAGGGTGAATTTGTACTACCAGAGAATACCAACTAGCCACCATGGCTAAGATCCATCAACAGACCTCTCTTTCACCATAAAATTTTCTAATCTCACGCTGGAGGTTTTTAATTGTAGCTTGTGCTGTGCCTCCTGACAGTGAATTTCATACTTTAACCATACACTGAGTAAATGAAGAAGTGAATCTTTTCAGCTCTCCTCACTCTGCTACCATTCAGCCTCACTTTATAACCCACGTTTCTACCCCTACCCACTTTCTCTTCGCCAGTCTCCCCTAATCCGATGCCTTCTAGATGTCTTCTGCTTCCCTCCATCATACCCTGCCAACCTGAACATTGAGCTAGCAAGTGGGAGAGGATGGGAATCATGGGTCAGAATCATGTTGGTGACTTGCACATGTGTAAGTTCCCCCAAAGGAAACAGTTGGACATTCCTTTCAAATGCAGAATGTCCACATTCTGTTCAAGGATGCAGGAGCTGAGTTGTGGAGCCACTGGACATGGCTGCAAATGTTGCATGGCTGCATATCTGCATTGCATAGGTGTTGCCATTGTCAACTGGGTGTGCACTGTGCATGGATGCACATTTGGTTGTACTTCAATTGTACTTTTGGGCCTCAATCCAACATCCCCTTAGCATAACATAAGTACTTGCATGTGGACATTTCCCACAGCAATACTATGCAACCCCCATGCAGAATAACAACATTGTACAAAACATTTCAACAACTGGATGCCACTGAGCAACAATACACGAGGCACAATTACAAAGCGAAGTACGGGATACATAACCACAATGCATAACTGCAATGTAAAGTATAGGATGCACAACCAAAACACACAGTATAGGCTGCACAACCAAAATGCAAAGCATAGGATTTACAACAACAACTGAAAGTATAAGATATACAACTGCAACACTGTAATCACAGTGCCAAGTATAGGATTCACAACCACAATGCACAACACACAACTTGCAAAGACAAGGCACAGATAAACATGTTGTCTGTACAATTCCACTTCTGCTGCTATCAGCAAAATATGTCCACTGAGCAACGGTGATTTTTAGTATGTATAGTGTGACTTACACATCCATATGTCCCCAAATGAATGCCGACCATTCAACACGAAGGTTCCTAGTACACTTAATGTGCAACTCCAGAGCCTACAATCACCATATAGGATCTCAGCCACATAAAAAATATCTGGAGAACATTAAGGTGGGGAAAGCTTTAGTGTAGACACAACTGAAATAGGTGTACCAGCAGTCTGATCTGGATCAAATTACTCTCCTATGGACAATTTGATCTCAGCCCTTGCACAAAGACAGATGGGGAGTCCACTAGAAATGGAAGGGTCCTCCTTCTCTCTGACAGGCCTATCCTTGACCCCTTGATTCCTCATCCCTCAATGCCAGGTGTTAAGGAAATCATCTGAATACACTGCAGCGAGGTAAAGGTGTTATTATTCAACTCAGTGGCTCCAATGAGATTATCCACTCTACTGGAGCAGCCTGTGCGGACTTCCCCTAAGCCCAAACTTTCACTGCTGGAGAATCCCCAGCCAAGTGGAAAATTAGAAGGAAAAAAGGGAAAGTCGGGAGGAGAATGTCAGAAGGGGGCAGGGTGGGCAGAGGGATGATTAAGTTCTCCAGAAATTAATTCACATAACCACGGCGATGGAAATAATAACTCCCAATGCCGATGGACAATCCCAGGCAGGCTTATTTCAATTTAGAGGCCGGCTTTTCCGGTTGTAGTTGTGCCTGGCTTCTTCTGATTTAATTTGCACATACAGCATGGAGGCTTTCTTCCCTCAGTGCCTTTCCTATCTTGCTCTTGAAGAGTCTTGAGGAGAATTTGGCATTACCTCCCCAAAACAAACCTCTTTGCGGCCCAGCCAGCTAATACCTAGGAAGGAAGGAAGGAAGGGCTCACAGAAATGTAGAGGAAGACGATTTTGTACCTGCCTGTCTCTTGAATGTTATTAGGAAAAGAACTAGACCAGGACAGCTGAATTCATGGAGAGTTGCTTAGGGAGCTGGCTATGTTTAACCTGGAAAAGGGAAGGTGAGGAGGCAACATGATAGTCATGTTTAAATATCTGAAAGGATGTCAGATGGAAGATGGGGCAAGCTTGTTTTCTGCTGCTCCAGAGATTAGAACAAACAGAGCAACGGTTTCAAACTACAGGAAAAGAGATTCCACCAAAACCTTTAGAAGAACTTCTTGGTGGTAAGAGTTGTTTGATAGTGGAATACACTGCCTGAGGGTGTGGTGGAGTCTGCTTCTTTGGAGGTTTTTAAAGAGAGGCTGGGAGGCCATCTGTCCAGCGTGTTTTGATTGTATATTCCTACACTGCACCGGGTTGGACAGGATGGCCCTTGTGGCCTCTTCCATAGAATCATAGAAATGTAGAGTTGGAAGAGACCACACGGGCCATCCAGTCCAACCCCCTGCCATGCAGGAACACCCTCAAAGCACTCCCGACAGATGGCCATCCAGCCTCTGCTTAAAAACCTCCAAGGAAGGAGACTCCACCACACTCCCAGGCAGCAGATTCCACTGCCGGACAGCCCTGACTGTCAGGAAGTTCTTCCTGAGGTTCAGATGGAATCTCCTTTCCTGCAGCTTGAATCCATTGCTCCTTGTCCTGGTCTCTGAAGCAACAGAAAACAAGCCCTCTCCCTCCTCTACATGGCATCCCTTCAAATATTTAAACATAGCTATCATGTCCCCTCTTAACCTTCTCTTCTGCAGACTGAACATACCCAGCTCTCTAAGTCTATCCTCATAGGGCTTGGCTTCCAGGCCTCTCACCATTTTGGTCGCCCTCCTCTGGACCTGCTCCAGCTTGACCATGTCCTTCTTGAATTGGGGTGCCCAGAACTGGACACAGTATTCCAGATGAGGTCTAACCAAAGCAGAGTAGAGTGGCACCAGTACCTCCCTCGATCTAGACACCATACTCCTATTGATGCAGCCGAGAATTGCGTTGGCTTTCTTGGCTGCCGCATCACACTGCTGACTCATGTTCAGCTTGTGGTCTATTAAGACTCCTAGATCCCTTTCACACGTACTGTTATCCAGCCACGTGTCCCCCATCCTATATTTCTGTATTCTATTTTTTCTACCTAAGTGTAGGACCTTACACTTCTCTCTGTTGAATTTCATTTTGTTAGCCTTGGCCCAGCTCTCCAATCTGTCCAGGTCATTTTGAATTTTGATCCTGTCCTCTGGCGTATTAGCAACCCCTCCCAATTTGGTGTCATCTGCAAATTTGATGAGCATGCCCTCTATTCCTTCATCCAAGTCATTGATGAAAATACTGAACAGCCCTGGGCCCAGGACAGAACCCTGTGGCACCCCGCTAGTCACTTCTCTCCAGGATGAAAAGCAGCCATTGGTGAGCACCCTTTGGGAACGGTCAGTCAACCAGTTACAGATCCACCTGACAGTAGCCCTGTCCAGCCCACATTTTACTAGCTTCTTTGCAAGAATGTCATGGGGAACTTTGTCAAAGGCCTTACTGAAATCGAGATATGCTTCCAACCCGACGAATACGATTTTAGATCCTATGAATCTATGATATGTTAGTATTCTATATCCAATTGATTCTCCCCCTACATAAAAGCATTTTCTCCTGGATACCCTTCCCTTCCTACAGTTTGAGGTATTACAGTTAAGATACAAGCACATCAGTTCAGTTCTTCCTAGCGTATGTTCAGTGGAGCACACATAAGTTGCCAGCAAAGTTGTATCTGTGTGTGATATAAAAGGAGTCATTATATGAAAGGTGCTCCAAACCTCACTGTATACAGCTTCAAGAAATGACTCTGGTGGATTACAACTTGGTAATGAATGAAAATGAGGTTGACTCACCACAGCAACATGAAAGGAGGGAGGAAATAAAAGGTGGGCACAGAAGGAGACGAACGGAGAGATCACAGTTACGGATAGCTTTTTGCAGTGGAGAGACACTGAATTGCACTGATAACGACACAGAGAAAGCAGCAGGGGCTTTCGCGTTAGGGAAACCATTCCTAAATCAAGGCAATTTAAGTTTGGATCATGTTGATGACCATCATTTGGGGGCAATGTTGACATGATGGCTACCACATGGAAAGCTTACGGTACAGCGACAGTGACATCCAGCAGATATTTAAGGCTTTTTGGCTAAGAGAAAACATGGCCAAGGGAAGGGATGCTTTGACAGACATGTAGACCAGCTAAGATCTTGGCATTTTTGTCCCAGGAGTGGGGATGCTTCAAAGCCTATAGGTCCATATTGTCCAGTCTGAGGCTCCTTCACAGCTCCAGAAGGCCACAGCTATGTCTTTGTTGCCATCTTCCTGCCATGTTGCATCATTTCTGGTCACTGCTTAGGATGTTTTGAGGTTGGAAGCCTTCTGAAAAAGCACACTGTAGTTTCACAAAGGATTTTGTTAAATAATGAAAAAAAAAATCCCTCCTCCAAAAAAAGAACAACTTTTGTTCAGCCAAAAAACTGGGGGTTAGAATTGGGATCTGGAGAACTTTCTGCTCTAAATCCAATTGCTAGTCCCAGACCAATTAAATCGACTGACCAATGGGAAGTCACCATGTATGTAAACCCTATTAATTCAGTGGGGCTACTCTTGCTGGGAATAACAATAAGATTTAGCCCAATAAACTTCAGGGAACATATAATAAAATTGCACTGATTCACATAATCAATAGAGGATGCCAGGACCTTTGAAGGGTCAACACATTTCCCAAAAGCCATACTGGATCCTCAAAAGGGCCATATGATTCCCCCACCCCAGCCTAAAGCATGTTTACGTACATGTCAAACCATCTGCATTTTCAGCCAGCTGCATATTTAAAATGTGTGCCTGATTCTTTGCATTTTGTGTTTCTCCAGAACATACAGCAAGTCTCACACATGTGAGAATTACTGAGGTAACGCATGATTTGTCTCTCACTCTGTATTGGAAGGCTTGAAATGCATCATTTCACAGAGAATTGCAAATCCAATGAAATTCTCTTCCACCTCTAGCACTGGGGCTTCTTCTACCAACAAGTGGAACTGGGGGCCACAAACCTATTGGCAACAGACTTCCGGTGGCTGCGGTGGGGAACTCGGTTGTCTCCCGACACAGTTGGAGGAGAGACGACTTCCCAGTGGGGTTGGGAACCCACTGTTTGTGAAAATAAACGGTGGGAGAAACCCCCTTGGAAAAGTGGGTTCGGAGGTGCTCGCTAAGGGCTCAAAATGCCAGGTTGGTACTCGGGAATATCATCTTAGACCGAGCCGGAGAAATGCAGCGCGGGTCCGTGGAGCTGCCATTACCTCGGTGGGACTCCAAGGAGAAAATCCCCGCCACCACTTTCAATTTATTTAAGAACGATGAAAGGAAGAAGAAGGTAGAAGAAACCTCTTCCTTTTGCAAATTTAACGAGCTAAGTATCTGGACGTATTGGTAAGAACAACCAGCGCAAAGCTCACTCTACTTACAAAGAAAAGACGTATCCCTTTAAGGGGGGAAAAACCTCCCAGAAAAGGAGGGGGAAATGCTTGACTAGCTCAGGGCTCTGTTCTCCAAGCTACAGACAGTGGCGGAGTGGTTAAAGAAAGAAATTGAAGCATCTTTAACGACTTTATGTTTATATAATTTAAATTCCATTCCCGGACTGCTGTAAAATTTAAATTCGCTGTGGAGGGGAGTGAGTGGTTGGGACTTTAAAAAAGCATAGAAATACAAATGTCACGTAAGACGCTTTCTTAGTATCCTCCTTTTGCCGTGAGAAGCCTGGAGAGTTTGAGACGTCAAACAAGGTCAGGACAACAAATACGAATTAGTTTATTTCAGATAATTAGCTTGAGAAAGGGGGGAAAATACAAGAACTATATAAGCATTATAATATAGGTAAATTTTGTAGTAAAAATAAGCTAATTCTTCGGAAACAACGAGGATAACGAGGAGAAACGAAGAAAAGAAGATAAGTAAGAAAAGGAGAAGATAAGAAGAACTGGACTTAAGTTTGAGCGGGGGTATAAAATTGTAATTTCAATAAATGTAAGTTTAATTATATGTAAATTTGTTTTGTAGTTTAGAGGGTGAAAAGAGATTACAAACTGGGTTTGAAACAAATGGAAGAGTGAGAGGAACTTATATAAATTAATTTAAATATTGATATGGAATTGATTTGGATTAAGCAATTAATTAAGTTACCAAGGAAAAGGACTGATTGATTTGAGTGGAATTTCTTTTGTTGGCTAAAAATAATAGGACAGGTGTAAAACAAATCATTTACTAATATTGATTATATAATATAGAATATTTGTTAACTCCCAGGGTGGATTCCTTAATTTTGAACAATTATTGGATAATAGTGGAATTATTGATCATAATTGATTGATTGATTGATTATAATTGATTATAATTGATTGACTGATTAGTGGAATTATTGATTATTGATTATTGACAAAGGAATAACATAAAATTGATTGTAATTGTCTGACTGTGAAATTGGACGATAATCACTGCTCTTTAAAATTGATTGTAACTATCATAATTTAACTGTAAAAATTGTGAAATTGTATAATTTACCTGTTATAAAATAGAAATTAATCTATCAAAGTAAAATGGCCTCTGGAACAAGAAAAGCTGTGCTGACACAACAACAGGCCCAAAGGAGAGCATCAATAGAAGAACAGATGAAATTCCTAGAATTTGGAAACACAATATTGGAGGAGATGAGGAAATTAAGAGAGGACTTTATGAGAGAAATGCAAAGAGTATCAACTGACATGACAGAAATAAAACAAGAAATGCAAAATATAGGACAAAAGATGGAAGACATGACTAAGGATATGGAGATAATGAACAAAAAAATAGATAGTTTACAAGACAGAACAATCAAATTGGAAAAAGAGGCACCTGAAATGAAAAAACACATGGAGCAAATGTCAACACAAGTTGTAAACACAGAGACTAAAATCAGAGATAAATGTTTGAAAATCCGGGGTCTAGAGGAGATGGAAGAAGAGGATTTATGTAGCCGAATAATTCCTATCCTGGCCCAATTTATCGGTTGGAATACAGAGCAATTAGACCTCGAAATAGATAAAATCTTTCGAATTAACTCCTTCATTGCAAGAAAGAGGACGGTACCTAGAGACATTGTTACCTATTTCCTCAGAGAAAGAGTGAAAGACCTGATTTTGCAAGAGATGTGCATGAACAAACTGGTTATAGATAATAAAGAATTACAAGTCTTTAAGGATGTTCCGTCTCAGGTGCTAAAAAAGAGAAAGGGATACTCTTTCTTGATACAAATATTAAAAAAACAAGGAATAAAGTACAGGTGGTGCAGAGGAGGAGTTATTTTTACATTCCACCAAAGAAGATATGTCCGAAATACTATCGTAAAAGCACAAGATTTTGTGAAAAAATATAGAGAGGAATTGAGTAAAATTGAATTGGAAAGAGAAGCTGCTCAAGAAAGGGACATAGTAAAGGAAAAGACAAAAAACATTACAGAACAAAATCTAGGTGCAAAAAATAATTGGGAGACTAAGGACCAAGACGGTGTTTTGGATATAGATTGTGTCTTAGAAAAGAAAACATTGGAGAAGGATTTAACTAGTCAAGAAGTGAAAGACAGGCAGGAAAAAGAAGACTTGGAAGAAGAAGAAATAGAAGAGGAGGAAGAAGAAGAAGGAGATGAAATAGATATAGAAAAAGAAATAGAGTAAGTGAAAGGTTAAGATAAACTTAAGAAGGTGAAAGGAAAAAAGAATACCTGAGTTTAACCTATAAGATAAATAGTAAATAATGAAGATTCTTTCATGGAACGTTCGAGGACTGAACACACCAATTAAGAGGAAAAGAGTATTTCATCATCTTGGAAAAATAAAATCCGATATAATATGTCTCCAAGAGACACATATAAGAGACAAAAATATTAAATATTTAAACAACCCCAAATTAGGATCACAATTTTCACTGGTATGTAATAAAAAGAAGAGAGGGGTAACAATTTATGTCAATAAAAAATATAGACTGAAAGAGGTATTCAATGATGTTAATGGAACATATATAGGAGTTGAAGTACAGTTATTGCAAAATGTAATTCTAATAGTTGGAATTTATGGTTCTCAACAGAATAAAACAGGTTATTATGAGGAAGTGCAAAAAGTATTAGATAAGTATGAATATCAGGAAATTGTAATAATGGGGGATTTTAATGGGGTAATAAACACCGAGGTAGATAGAAAATCAGGTAAACAGAAATCATTACAACGTAAACTACGGAAGTCATTCTTTAACTTGCTCAAGAACTATATGTTACTGGATACATGGCGATATCTGTACGGAGATTTAAAAGAGTTCACGTACTACTCTGATGTTCATAAATCTTCGTTCAGAATAGATACGGTCTTGTTATCTAAAACTTTGGCTAAAAATATCAAAGACATGGAGATCTTACCTAAGATATACTCAGACCATAATCCAGTATTGACGACAATTAAAGAAAGAAGAATTAATTATCGCTGGATACTTAAGGAGGAGCTACTAAGAGATGAAAAAGTAGTAGATAAAGTAAGATCTGAACTAAATCATTACTTTAAAGAAAATTCTGGTAAAGGACCAAAAGAGAGCACAGTATGGGAAGCTGGAAAAGCAGTAGTACGGGGAATTTTTATAGAACAAGAAATATGTAAAAAGAAGAAAAGGAAAGAAACATATCTAAAAATCATGGAAGAACTTAAGAGAAAAGAACATGAAAGCCTTCGATAACATGAGTTGGAAGTTTATAGAGGAGATTTTACAAAAAATAAATATAGGAGCAAAATTTATTAACTGGACAAACAAGATTTATAAAGACCAATCCGCTAACATATTAATAAACGGGGAGAAAACATCTAAAATAGACATCAAGAAAGGAACAAGGCAGGGATGCCCATTGTCGCCTCTAATCTTTTTGATTGTCATCAAAGTGTTAAATATACACATAAGAAATGATTTAGAAATAGGAGGAGTGCGTATTCAAAATCAAGTATTTAAGATTAGGGCTTTTGCAGATGATCTGGTTATTTTACTAGATAATCCTATTCAAAGTATAAAACTTTTAAAAACGGTATTGTATGAATACGGAAATATGTCCAGCTTTAAGGTAAATTCAGAGAAAATATATTAACAAAAAATTTGACTATTCATGAAGAAAAGAATTGGAAACTGAGTCCCAATTTAAAACATCTAAAAGAATAAAATACCTAGGAATTAATCTAACCAAGCACAATGTAGACTTGTATGATAACAACTATTTAAAAGTATGGCAGACGGTAAAAGATGACTTGGACAAAATGGACAAAACTTGATTTGACATTAATGGGAAGGGTCGCCGTTATAAAAACGAACATTCTACCAAGGATGATCTTTTTATTCCAAAACCTACCCATAATAGTTAACGATGTACCATTTAATCAATGGCGGAAAGATCTTTTGGAATTCATGTGGAATGCCAAAAAACCCCGCATTAAGTGGAATTATTTGAAAAATACTTAGGAAAGAGGCGGGCTAGGACTTCCAGATCTAAGGATATATTATCATGCCAGTTGTATAGATTGGTTAACTATCAGGATTGAACTAAACGACGAAAGATTGCTAGCGATAGAAGGAGCAGATTTGCCCTTTGGGTGGCATTCATACCTATGGTATGAAAAGGCTAAAATAAATAGAGAATTCAATAGCCATTTTATTAGGAAATCATTATTAAGAATTTGGTTAAAATATAAGAGGGAGTTTTACTCAAAATTACCAATGTGGGTCTCTCCCCATGAGGCATTCTATAGGAGAGAAAAACCAAGGTTATACAAATGGATTACGTATAAAGAAATATAAAAATGCCAAGGAGAAAAGATTTACCTAAGAAGCAAAGAAGAGCTAATTGAAAGCTGTATAACGACCCACTGGTTATTGCAGAGGCAGTTAGCAGAAAAGTTCAAAACAGATCAAAAAATAACAGGAATAGAAATTAAGGAGAATGACTTGGATAAATTGTTAAAACCAGGAGTAGAACATCGGATTGCAAAATTATACAAGCTTTTATTGAGATGGGAATTGGAAAAAGAAACCATAAAAGAAACATGATTAAATGGGCGCAGAATATAAGACGCCCTATACAATTAGAGAGTTGGGAAAGTTCCTGGAAAATGGTGTCTAAGTTACTAAAAAGTGTATCTCTAAAAGAAAATTACTATAAAATATTCTATAGGTGGTACTACACCCCAGCCCAACTAGCAAAAATGACTGAATCTAAGAATGATAAATGCTGGAAGTGTAATCTAAAGGGAACTTTATATCACTTATGGTGGACTTGTGAGAAGGCCAAAATATTTTGGACACAAGTACATAATAAGATAACAAAAATATTAAAAATTGCATTCATGATGCAACCTGAAATATATCTGTTGAATATTTATGATGGAATAAATTCGTTAAAAAAAAGATCCCAAAGAAAGCTATTAACATATATGATCGTAGCGGCGAGAATGACCTACGCGAGCAAATGGAATCAGGAAGAAACCCCAGAAATACAAGATTGGCTAATTAAGATATATGATTTAATTGAAATGGATAAATTAACAACAATATTGTCTAAGAATTCTAAGAATGCTATGAAACAATTTAAAGAAGATTGGGAGCCAATCTTATTTATATTTGAAACCAACTGGGAAAAACTAGCAATTAAAGGAATAGAGGAATAAAGGTAAATAAAGGTGCGAGGCAAAAGGTAAAAGTAAGTATAGTAAAGGAAGGGATAAGAAGGAGTAAGAAAAAAAAAGATATAGATAATTTAGATAAGAACAACCACGGGTGAAAGAAAATACAAAAAAGAAAAAAAGAAGAAAGAAAGAAAGAAAGAAAGAAAGAAAGAAAGAAAGAAAGAAAGAGAAAGAAAGGAAGGAAGAAAGGAAGGAAGGAAGAAAGGAAGAAAGGAAGGAAGAAAGGAAGGAAGAAAGGAAGGAAGAAAGAAAGAAAGATTAAAAATGGGAGTCCTTGCGAGAAAGCAATCTGGGGGAAAATTGAACTAATAAAGAACCAATGATATAAAAAGAAAGTAGAGATATATGGAAACAAGTAGGTTGTATAATTTATTGTTGGACAATTTTAACTAGGAATAACCAATATGAACAGAGAAAGGGAAGAAGGGAAGAATATTATAGGAAGAAATAACTGTGTAATTATATAACCGGATGACCGATTGTCGTTGTTATTGCTGTATGGATAAAATAAGAAAAATACGAGTGGTAAATATAAATAGATGGATAAGAACTGGATATGGAAGAGATTTGATTTTGATAAGAGGTTTCTTTTACGTTAAATTCCGTATAGGGTCTTTGTTTGGTTTTTAATATGTTTAAAATGGAATAAGATGTGAAGATTAAAAATGGTTATATTGTTATATCGGCTAATAAAAAGATCTGAAAACAAACCTATTGGCAATTTACACTGTTGGAACAGGACGTTATGCCAACATAAATATTTGTTTACATTGTGCAAGGAGGTACCCAGTATCTCCCTGCACGATGCCTACCCTCAGGCTGTACAAGGGCAGCCAGACAATGCCAAGGTGCGCCTCTGTCTCCAAACAGAACAGACACTGATTATCTGGGAGGGACGTGCGCTTTCCCCAGACACCGTGGAGCTACTACTGTAAGGGTGCTAGTTATGTTTTGTGCATTGCCAACATCAAATAGGATCTCAGCCTGGGATTCTAGAGGGGACCAACTCAACTAGAACTCTGCTGTCATTTCCACACTAGGTTGTTACAGGGCTATTATTCCATTTTCAACCTCCTATCGAATCCTGGAGTTTGCAGTTTAGGGAGGGGCCTCTGAGAATGGCCTTTGAGGCCCTTCCCTAAACTGCGAAACCCAGGATTCCACAGGATGTTGAAAGTGGAATAATCTTGCTATAAGAGTGTAGTGCGGAAATGGCCTGCCCTGCCTTGTATCCCTATAACTGCTTGGCACTACAATAACCAAACTCTGGTGAGAGAAAACCATGGAGACCTTTCAGTCTCTGTCCCACAGGGACACCTCTGCCAAAATTATAGCCATGTCAGTGAATCCATAATCCATTTCTTCCCCTCCTGACAGATATCAAGGCTGCAAAATGGCTCTGACCCCGAGAGAGACAGCTTGCTACTTCTGATCCTTAAAGATAAAGTAACACTACACCTTCACTTTCATTTTGGGCTTGAGTGAGCTATTGATCTCCCAGTGGCTTAAATCATGTTAATCATGTCATAATTGTGTCAAGGCCAAAATCTTGTCCCATAAAGCTTTATCATACAGTGCATTCAACACTATTGGTGTTAATAATTGCTTTCACTCGTTTTCTCTCATTTCTCTCTCTATCTACACACACACCTTTTTTCTTCCTCCCCAAGAAAGCACATGGAAAATATTAAGTTGAAGTCATGGGAAGAAGAGACAGTAACCCTCCCAAATGCGAGGCGGATCAATATAATATTAAGTGTGAGAGTCCATAACTAAAGTGAATGGCACCCAAGGGAGACATTAGACCCTTGTTCTTGAGAATGGAGAAGAAACTGGAGAGAATCTGTAGTCCACATGCCAGTCCATTACATGGCCATAGTAACAGGGCCAGTTCAAGGCTGGGCTGGTGCTTTTCGGATAAGCGTGTGATTCTTTGTACCTTTATTTTTTTTTTTAACAATTTATTTACAAAAGGGCATATTCAAGTACAAAACAGTAGCATAAAAATCAACAACAATGACACGAAAAGAGCTTACATAGTGAATTGAATTACACAGAATAGGGGGAAAAAACTTACTAAGTTTCCATAGTTGGTAAACAAATAGTTAATAAGCAAATAGAGCAAAACTAACAAACCCATATAGAAAGGAGAAAAAAGAAGTGAAAAAAAAAATAAGAAAAAAAGAGAAAAAGGAAAAGAAAGGAAAAGGGAAGAAAACAGATGGGGAAGGGAAGGGAAGGGAACCGCCCCATACGAAGGGGTCACAGGCTTGCTACCTTTGTTCTCAAAGAAACAAAGGAGCAATTTTAGCAACGCTATTCTTGCTCTGAGAAAGCATTTGGAAACTGCACAGTTGTCAAAGGCTATTCACAGTTAAGTCTGTTGAAAATTTGCAAGTGGTATTTTTGCTCTGGGGAAAAAAAGGAGCATTTTCTGTACAGAAAATAGTATTCGCTGAAAATGTTGCCTCTTCTACCAAAAACACTTTTTTCTGGGCACAAGACCCACAAGTGAAATTTTGCAGAGAATGAGTCCTGAGGTACAAACATTCTCATCAGTCCAGGATTCTTCTCAACATTTAGGAAATCTGATTTTCTTTGACCATTTTAAAAATATTTTTGAACATCCTTCCTATCCCTATTTATGGCCAATTACAGCATCCCCAGATAATCCAAACAACGGTGGCTGGTGAACGCCTTGCCATGGAGTGGTGTAGATACTCTTGATTTTACTGCTGTTCTCCCTGCTGACCCACATTGCAGAGGAACTCTCTGAGTGCTGGATCCTCTCCCAACAGAGGTTCAGCCCTGGCGGAGCTCCTGTTCAACTCAGAGTAGCTGTGGGTGGAACAATCGTACAACCATGTGTAGATTTGCCACTCCTAGAGTGGTTGATCTATAATCACCCCTGGACCTAAGGACTGCATTCCAAGTTTTCACACAAACGTGCAAGGGACCCCAAAGAACTTTGAAAGGGAAACTGAAGAACATTCTGGAGGTGGATGGAATTCTAATCCAAATTCCTGAAGAATGATTTTTTTGTACCTTCTGATGGAATGTCTTAAACCGCATCTAATTGAAGTAATAAACCATCAGATAGTAACTAAAGAACCCTGGGGTTTGCAGTTTAGGGAGGGGCCTCCGAGCAAGCCCTGCAAGCCCCCGGATTCCATGGGACGTTGAAAGTGGAATAATAGCACTATAATAATCTAGTGGGGAAATGGCCTCATTGAGAGAAAGAAGTTGGTAGCACAAGCTTTCGTAAAGTCCATTTCTGCTGATGCACAGCATCACCATAAGTCAAAGTTAACTTGACAGCAAATAACAAAAACAATGGCATCTTGGGAGTAGAGATTCAACAACCCTCTCAGATCCTCCAGTTTTACCAAAAGCCATATGAAATGGGACAGCAGTTTTCATCAACTGCATACACACCACAAAGGGACATCTGCGATGGAAAACAACAACCTTCCCTATCTTCTACACACCCCCATACCTTCTGGCTCTCCCCTGCTCCCTTCCAGGTCCCGAATCTGGTTGGCTGCTTGACTACTCTAATTCATGCCAAAAGGCCCATCAGGAAAAGGCAGCGTCTTTTCTTGCCCAGGGAATTTCTCTGTTGCTCTTTGCAGTTCAATGGGCTCAAGAAGAAGCTATAAGCTTGGCCACCGGCAGGGGGGACAAATGGCATTATGGGGAAGCGAAGGAGATGAGAAGTACAGAACAGAGTGGAAGGAGGTAACTCAGAAAGGAAAAAAGGTTTTTCTATCCACACTCTACACCACATACTTTTACACACTTTTATTGCTTATCGACATGATTTAAAAGTGGGTGATGAAGACATCAAACCAGTTAAAGATTTTTTCTTCCTTGGCTTGTTCATGAATCAAAGTGGAGACTATAATCAAGAAATCAGAAGAAGATTAAGACTTGGAAGGGCAGCTCTAAAGGAGTGTAGGTCAAATCATCAAGAGTGAAGATATATCATTAAATACCAAAGGAAGCATCACTCATGCCTTTGTATTTTTGGTTTCTGTGTATGGATGTGAAAGCTTGACAGTGAAGAAAGCTAAAGGGAAGAGAATCAACTCATCTCAAATGTGGTGCTGAAGTTTTGCACATGTGCCAAATACAAGGTCTGCAGGCCGAATCTGGCCCGCTAGGTCATTTCACGTGGCCCTCGCACCTTTCCTGTAGCTGCAGCAGTCCTCCAGCCCAGTCAGCCGCATGGAGCATTGCCATGGTAACCCGCAACAATGCTCTGATAGCAAGACTTGACAGAGGAGCAGTCGGAAGTAGAAGTAGATCACGAGTGCTGGCTGCTGGGGCCCCACAATGCGGGGATTGGGCTCACGAGCTACAGGGAGAGGCAGGGGACAGAAAGAGCCACAGAGAGGGTCTGGGGGGCTGAAAGAGGCACAGAGAGCATCTCAGCTGGGACCAAAAAATTAAACAAAGTTAATGTAATAAACAGTGCTTGGTAATATTTGTCTGATGATTAAAAAAAAATAACTTCCTGTTTTCAAAACACATTTTTCAATAAATTGTATGATAGTTGTACACTTGAATATCTGTTTGTCATTATTTTTCCTAGACTTCTAGTTGCCAAGCTAGTTGTTACTCAAACCAGTAATAATCAGATGCAGAGGCAATTATTTAATACGATAAAAGAGTAGATATATTTATATAGTCTTATAGACACAACCGGCCCTTTGAGGCCAACCATAATCCTGATGTGGCCCAGGATGAAATTGAGTTTGACACCCTATAGGTACCAGTGACTACCAAAAAGACAAATAAATGGGCCCTGGAGTACATCAAGCCGGACCACTCCCAGTAAGTCAAAACGACTAAACTGAGGCTATTGTACTTTGGATGTATCATGAAATAACATATGTTTCGTCTGCAGAAGAGAAGGTTAAGGGGGGACATGATAGCCATGTTTAAATATATGATGGGTTGCCATGTAGAGGAGGGAGTGGGCTTGTTTTCTGCTGCTCCAGAGACCGGGACAAGGAACAATGGATTCAAGCTGCAGGAAAGGAGATTCCACTTTAACCTCAGGAAGAACTTCCTGACGGTCAGAGATGTCCGGTAGTGGAATATGCTGCCTTGGAGTGTGATTGATCTCCTTCTTTGGAGGTTTTTTAGTAGAGGTTGGATGGCCTTCTGTTTGGAATGCTTTGATGGGTGTTCCTGCATGGCAGGGTGTTGGACTGGATGGCCCCTGGGGTCTCTTCCAATTCTATGATTCTATGATTCTATTATGACCAGTAAAGCAGAAGGCAGAGGGGAAAGAGGAAGACCACATTATAGGTCGATCAGTTCAACCAAGGGAGCCACGGCCCTAAGTCTGCAAGACCTGAGCAGGGCAACGAAAGACCAAGGTCATGGAGGTTTCTCATCCATACGGTTGCAAAAAAAAGGAAGCCAATGTTATGGCAAGTAACAATACAAACAACAACAGACTCCTTACCTTGCTCTCTTTTTTCCTGATCTAAGAAGCCCTGCCAGTTGTAATATCACTCCCTGGAAAGTTGCTCCCACTCTTTAATGTCTCCGTATGTGCATTTAATTTGATCTTTTTGGACCATCACGGTTACTGTTTCCTTAGGAAATGCCAGGACAGAAGATCTAAATCAATTCTACTTTTCCCAGAGTTGGCTAACTTATTCCACCCCATTCTCTCATACTTACAGAACGCAGCAGTTGCTCATTGAAACTGCATCACAGAAGGTTTCAAAAAATACACAAAGAATTTGTTTGTTTTTTTCCCACCAAGCTTGGAAAAGCTACCTTTTTGTACTACAGCTCCCTTATCAACATGGTGACATTCAACACGACCGCTTTCCAAAAGAAGAGCATTCAGAAACCAGAGATTAAAGCCATTTCCACACTATACTCTTATAGCGTGATTATTCTACTTTCAACATCCTATGGAATCCTGGGGTTTGCAGTTTTGGGAGGGGCCACCCGGCCCCTCCCAAAACTGCAGATCCCAGGATTCCATAGGATGCTGAAAGTGGAATAATCGTGCTATAAGAGTGTAGTGTGGAAATGGCCTAAAGTAAGTAGGGAAAGTGAGCTCAGCGAAGTTCAATGGAAATGGTCGGCCAAAAAGTAATTTTTCCAAATTTCAGTGCATCCTTAAGCTGTAGCATTCATCACCACATGATGTAACAACAGTACCATCTTGGATGGCACTAAAAAGGACTTGGACAAATCCAGAGAAGACGAGGCCACCAGTGACTAATAATCACACTGGATAAATATTCCTTTCAGTTCTAGAGGTAATATGTTTCCATAATGGTTGGAGAACATGAGTAGGCTAGTACTGTTATACTCATGAGTAGAATCCCTCAAAATCACATCATTCTTTTTTTTTTTTTTAAAAACTTTTTGGAGGTTTTGTGGACTTTGAGTTGCTGGTGAGGACCTTCAGTGGGGTCAGGGAATCATCTGCTGCCTGAAGCCCACATTCTGTCACCCCGATGTAGAACTTTAAAACTGCTTCAGTGGTGTGTGGGTGCGGTGGGGGGGCAGAGAATAGTGTGACCTTGATATGAAGTTCCATGAGTGATCCAATGCTCACTAATGGGTTGCTCACTCACTTCAGCTATGGAAGGTAGCTCCACAGTAGCTCCAGAGACTAAGCCATGGAGCAATGGCTCCTAACTGCACGAAAAGAGATTCCATCTAAGCTTTAGGAAGAACTTCCTAACAGTCAGAGCTGTTCAACAATGGAATATGTCAGGGATTCCAGGCAGGGAACCCTGGGAAAATGATCAGCCCACTGCAAAGATGTTGCATCATGCCCCAGCTGTGGGTAATTGCAAGGTTGCATAAGAAACTGGGGTCGTGTGCAGACGGTAGAGGGAGGTGTGCAAACCTCTACCTGATTGGTTGTAGATATGTATATAACAAAGCGACGCCAGTATGTATTTGTCTGTTGACCAAACCTGGTGCCTGGTGCAAGCTTTTGTCCGTCCGTCCTATGTTTTGTATGTAACGGAACTTTGCTGCAAGATAAAGTGCCTCCTGTTTTGGAAGAAACTCCTCCATGTGTGAGTATCCTTACTGGGGAACAAGGCTGCTGCTGTTGGCTCGCTGAACTCTGGTTTTTCCGCTGCGTTTCCGTGGGGCTGAAACTCCTATCATCCCCAACAGAAGACACTGCCTTGGAGTGTAGTAGAGGCTTGGCGTAGTAGTAGAGGTTTTTAAGCAGAGGTTGGATGGTAACTGTTGGCAATTTTTTTTGGTGTATTCCTGGATGGCATAATGGGGTTGGACTTGATGGCCCTTGCGGTCTCTTCCAATTCTATGATTCTATGATAAATAAAGATGAGAGCGAGAGAGAGAGAGAGAAAGAGAGAGAGAGAGATACAGCGGCGGAGCTTGGAGTGTGTGGAGGGGGGGCATGACTGGGCATGGCCACTGTGCACGGGGGCGCGGCCAGGGCATGTGGGGGTGTGGCTACAGGCCGGGATGCCCCCAAAGCACTGCTGCCCGGGGCGAATTGCCCTCCCCCCCCGCTCCCATGTCCCTATGTAACTGTAGAGATACGGTGAGAAGGTGGAGCGATAGGAAGGGAGGGAGGCAGGGAAAGAGGGAGAAAGATACAAAGGTAATGAATTAGCGTGTTAAAAAGAAAAAAAACAGAGAGGAAGGGGGTGGCAGAAACAGAAGGAGAATGGGGTGACAAAGAGGAAAAGTGACACAGAGGAGGAAATGAACGAGAGAAACAAGAGAAAGAGAAAACAGGGAGAGAAGAGATGGGAGAATGGGAGGGAGAAAAAGAGAAGAGATGGCGGAGAAAGGGGGAAACGGGGTTGGAGACAATGAACAGGAATGGCAAAAAGAGAAACAGAGATGCTGCAGAGAGAAAGAGTAAGTGATAGAGAAAAAGACAGAGAAAGAGAAAGATGGCACATGAGGTTTAGTCAGTGGTGTGGATTATGCATTATCATTCCTCCCCCCCCCCGCCAAACAGCACTCAACAATAAAATAAAAACGTCCACACCACTGCATCATTGTAGTCTGGAGAGCTCTTTTGGGAGCTGGTCATTTCACCCACCTTGGGGATAATTGGATGAGCCACTCGAGCCAACAAGAGCGTGCAGTGGTGGGAAGCGCGTATATGGCTTCCTTCACATATGAACCATGCCAGGAGATAGATGAGGTCCCATAAAGGTGTCAAGAGATGATTTTGGGAGTCCGGTTTATTCTCGGTTGCAAACCTGTCAGGAGCCTGACACCATCAAGAATGATGAAAACTCCAAGAGGAAAAATGCAGTCGGAAGCAGGCGAGGTCCTGCCCTAGGGAGAAGCCCTTCAGCGTGCCATTTTCTCTCATTGGCAGATCATCGGCAGAGGCAGCGGCGCTGGATCACAGCAGAGAATGAAAGGGAAAACAACTCCCTGGAAACAGCTCCTCAACAGAGATGGCTTTTCTCTCCCTCTCCTCCCTCCCCCAGTTCATCCATCCATCATAACAGTACTGATTCTGCTCTAGAGACCGACATGTCAGCAGAAAGAACCTGACAGGCTGCACATTAATATCTTGGTCATCCATAAAAATTGGAAATCACAGCAAACATGGCTTTCTCTAACCTCAGAAGGCCATTGGGAATGCACAAGAAGCAAAAACCAGAGAGAATCCAATGGAAACTCCCAGAGAAACAGAGATACGGTTCAGGATCCCCAAAAGATGTTCTGTTATAGGCAGAAAAACCTATGTATTCTCCTCAGGTCTTCTTCGAGGGCTATATAAAATCATAAAAGGACAGCATGTATACCTAATATCACATTGCAAAAATCATTATTGCCTTTGTGTATCACTTATAGCCTGTGTCTGTTGCCTCCAGGTTGACTCTAACTTACGGACACCTTCTCATAGGATCTTCTTGGCAAGATCTCTTCAAATGACATTTGCCATTGCCCTCCGCTGAGGTTGAGAAAGTGTGACTTGAACAAGTTTACCTAAGTAGCTCTCCATGGCTGAGCGATGATTTGAATGCTGGTGTCCCTGAGTTCTAGCCCAACACTCAAACCACTATACTGTGCTGAGCCCCAGTGCTTTTATATCAATTCTGACTTCTGGAGACCCAATCATAGAGTTTTCTTGGCTGGATTTATTCACGGTAGCTTTGCCATTGCCTTCCTTTGTGGCTGAGAGAGTATGAGTCGTCCAAGGTCTACCAGTAGGGTTTCCATAGCTGAATGGAGTTTCAAACCCTGGTCTCCCAGAATCCCAGTCAAAACCACTACATTGTCCCGGCTCCATAGCATGTGCACACCTACTTGGAACCAAATCTCAGAAATTTATAAACCAGGAACTATTGAATCATTTACTATATACCTGAAAACATGTGAGCAAGGGCCAAAATCATAAAATCCTTTTATCATTTTATATAGCTCCCTAAAGAGGTCCGTAGGAGTAGAATCATAGAGTTGGGAAAGACCCCAGGGGCCATCCAGTCCAACCCCCTGCCATGCAGGAACACCCATCAAAGCATTCCTGACAGATGGCCATCCAGCCTCTGGTTAAAAGCCTCCAAAGAAGGAGACTCCACCACACTCCCAGGCAGCATATTCCATTGTCAAACTGTTCTGACCTCAGTTCTTCCTGAGATTCAAGTGGAATCTCCTTTCCTGCAGCTTGAATCCATTGCTCCTTGTCCTAGTCTCTGGAGCAGCAGAAAACAAGCCTGCTCCCTCCTCAACATGACATCCTTTCAAATATTTAAACATGGTTATCATGTCCCCTCTTAACCTTCTCTTCTGCAGGCTAAACATCTCTGCTCCCTAAGCTGCTCCTCATAGGACATGGCTTCCAGACCCTTCACCACTTTGATCGCCCTCCTCTGGACATGCTCCAGCTTGTCGACATCCTTCTTGAACTGAGGCGCCCAGAACTGGACATTGTATTCCAGATGAGGTCTAACCAAAGCAGAATAGAGTGGTATAATTACTTCCCTTGATCTAGACACCATACTCCTATTGATGCAACCAAGAACTGTGTTGGTGTTCTTGACTGCCACATCACATCATGTAGGCCTGAATGCGTCCGGCTTTTCTACCACTAAAAAAACTGTCTTTCGAATGCTTTGAGACTCTTGTTTCTTCTGTGCACTTTGGAGGCAGGCAGGCAGGAATCCTTTGGGCCTCTGCCTTGCCGTGGCTTCACTAGGCCTGTGTGTGAGGCAGGGTACTGAATGCCACAGCTGCCAAGCAAACCCCAAGGTCTGGTAAAGTGGGCTATGCTAAGTCTCTTGCCACATTTGTTAGTCAGCTGTACACCCCCACGCTTTAATATGGTTTAACTGGAGATGTATGTATGTATGTATGTATGTGTGTGTGTGTGTGTGTATGGCAAATATTAACTGGCATAAATATAGGTGATATTCTGCTATGGCTGCATGGCCGTGATGGATAAGAGGAAAAGCTGGCCTCACACTTGCATTCCAAAATCAGGTCAGAAGAGACTTCAAGGCTTAGCCAAGTCTCAGGCCATTTCTGCACTAGACTGTTATAGTACCATTATTCCACTTTCAACATCCTATGGAATCCTGGGGTTTGCAGTGTAGGGAGGAGCCTTTAGAATTCTCAGCCAGAGAGCTCTTGGGCCTCAGGAAACTACAAAGCCCAGAACTCCACAGGATATGGAAAGTGGAATAATAGCACTGCAACAGGGTCATGCAGAAATGGCCCTAGTTTAAGCCACATCATGCTTCACTTCTCTGTTGGATTGGTAACTATCACCACTTCGCCCTGAAAATCTCACTATCCAGAACTTTCCTGCTTTTTCCTTCAGTTAGCCTTGTGTGATTGTGTGACTGCTTGGATCTTATGTGTGTGATCGCAGTTTCCCCCAGTAAAACAAATAAGCTTAACTTTTGGATCTCCAGCTGGTTTTTCCTTGCACTAGTACTGGTAGACATAGGTGTAAAAGATCTCGTTAGGTTACTCTTGTCTCACAGGTCTCTACTTAGAGCTAATATTCCCCACCTTTTCACAGATGCACTGGGCATCGTAGGCGGACCCTGAGTCCTACATGTTTTGGGGTAACACATTCGTTGGCCCAATAATTTCAACCTGAAGCCATGTTACCCACCGGGATCCTTTGTAAGGGTTACACACAACATTCAGATGAATCCCAGATCCTGAGCTGGATCCAACACATTCAGACCAATTTTCAATCTATCCACAGGGAAGCAAAGATCCCGTGAATTGCTCTGATTCAAAAATCCAGAGGGATGCTGTGGCTGGAATTCTGAGAGTGACATATGCACACATAACTCAAAGTTACATGTGTATATAGCTAACCCTAACACAGCCATTGCTTGCTTCACCATTATCCCTTTTTGGTGTCCTTTGCCAAGTCAGCTCAGATCCCAAAAGCTGTCATCCCACCCACCCACCCACCATGAAATGTAACAAATACAAAAGACCTCAAAATTTGTAGTTTCTTGTTGTTACATATTAAATTGTTTAAGTTCATTGTATTGCATGCTGCCCTAAAAGCATGTGATATAGGGTAGGATATGTTGTTGTTAAAATCATAGAGTCAACAAATCCTAGAGTTGGAAGAGGCCACAAGGGCCATTGAGTCCAACCGCACTCTGCCATGTAGGAATACACCATCAAAGCACTCCCAACAGATGCCCATCCAGCCTCTGTTTACAAACCTCCAAAAAAAGGAGACTCCACCACACTTCCAGGCAGCATATTCCACTGCTCTTACCATCAGGAAGTTCTTGCAAGTTCAAAAACTGTTGATCGTTGTTGTGTCCCTTCAAGTCATTTCTGACTTATGGCAACCTTAAGGTAAATTTATCATGGGGTTTCCTGGGGCTGAGAGTGTGAGATGCGCCCAGGGTGACCCATTGGGTTTCCACGGCTGAGCAGGAAATCAAACTCTAGTCTCCAGGGTCGTAATCCAACACTCAAACCACTCTGCCGGTTTGTTTTCTGGGGCAGGATGTAATAAGTAAATAAATAAAAAACTGAAATAAATAGGTGATGTAACCAATTTTTCCACATGACAATGAGTCCTGGCAATGAGTAAATTTTTAAGTGCTAGGTCAAGTAATGGGAATGGACTAGTTTGAGAAAAGGAACTTTTCCAAGCTCCATCGCTGCTGTAGCAGCAACAGTAAAAGATGTTGAGAGAAGGGATGCAGCCGTGGTGGCGGGGAGGCAAATGAACCTTGGCCAAGAGAGAGCAGCAACCTAAAAAAAATCAAGGAATAGAGAAGGAACCTTTCAAAGAGTTTGATTTTATCATGGCCTCTGAAGGCAGCTTGGATTACCTGAGACCCTGCTTAGCAACCTGCAAGACTTTGAGCAAGAAAGGTAAAGCGGAGGTCGATCAATTTTGCAAACGATGGTATCAAGTTACTCCCTGAGACCAGACGGTATTTATTTTCATGGCCAAAGCAACAGAAGGGAATGGAAAGTTGAAACGACAAAATTAAAACCTTCCCTCTCAGCTCCACAAAATACCTATGGAGATCAGCTATGTATAAGTTTTCTTTCTTTCAAATGGAATTTACTTTGCAAAGGCAAACAACCAGCAACCCATGCTTTCTAATGCAATAGCATGTTCTAGACATTGTATGAATCCTGTTGGTTAGCACCAATGAGGGTATGCCCATTGTACCATAATGAATCAACATATAGGTAAAACTTGTTGATTCCATGGGTTTATTCTAGTGGGAACTAACAATTGCATTCAATCCAAGCATGAATAAGTGTTTCATCAAACCACGAATCCTATATATCAAAGTTCTGTAAGTGTACATCATCTCCCAGAGCTAGGCCTTATGAGAATCATGAAGGCATTGCAGAAACACAGAATCACAAAGTTGGAAGACACCACAATGGCCACCCAGTCTAAGCCCATTCTGTCATGCAGAAAGACACGGGCCATTTCCGCACTAGCCTTTTATAGTGGTACAATTCCACTTTCAACATCCTCTGGAATCCAGACAGCCCCTCCCAAAACTGCAAACCCCAGGATTTCAGAGGACGTTGAAAGTGGAATCGTAGTGCTATAACAGGCTAGTGCGGAAATGTGCACAATCAAAGCATTCTCAACAGATGGCCATCCAGCATCTGTTTAAAAACTTCCAAAAAAGGAGACACCACCACAGTCCTAGGCAGCATATTGCACAGTCAAACTGTTCTTACTGTGAGGAAGTTCTTCCTAAGGTTTAGGTAGAATCCCTTTTCCTATAGTTTGAAGCCGTTGCTCCGTGTCCTAATCTTTGGAGCAGCAGAAAGCAAGCTTGCCCCATCTTCCATATGACACCCCTTCAAACACTTAAGCATAACATCGTTGCCTCGTAATCTTCTCTTCTCCAGGCTAAAGATACCCAGCTCCCTAAGCCAGTTTCTGGGCCTTTTACCATTTTGGATGCTCTCCTCTGGACACGTTCCAGTTTGTCAATAACTTTCTTGAACTGTAGTGCCCAAAACTGGTCACAGTATTCCAGGTGAGGTCTGACCAAAGCAGAATCCAAAATACAAAACAGAATTTGGTTTACAAAAGACCTGTTCTTGATGGAAACGACAGCATGGGTCTGGTGATTTATTATTTATTTGCTTTATATGCTCCTTTTCTCTCAATAGTGGAACTCGAGGTGGCTCACAACAAGGTTAGATTTCAACAGGTACAGAAAAATCATCATCATCCCCACCACTACCACCACAACAACATTGAAGATAACATAACATTCTGAATCCTGTTAGTGTCTTAGACATATATAAATTCTATGGACATGCTACAGAAGTGGTATGACGTCTTTGTCTCATGCGGTAGGACTGTGTTCAGCCCAAGGCTGCAGATGCAGAGTTCTGCATGTGATGCCACTGTGCTTTGTATATGGTTGCACACTGTGAATTGTTGTGCATGGTTGTGTATGCACTGAAGTGCATTGTATATGTGGACATCAATGCCCACTGGCTTGGACAACAACATATTTCATTAAGGAGTTAGCACTGTGCAACTCTTGCACGGCTCCATCTGTGTCAATATATGCTGTCTCTCCAAGATCTTGCATGTCAGCCTGGGGTAGCAGCCAACTGGACACCCTTTTCAATTTGCATCCCCTTGAAAAAGATGCACTGCAGTCAACTGGGCCCCTCTTTCAAGTTACATCCCCAAGAGGAGGCATTGTTACTTGAAAGGGTCCTCGATTTGGTCCAGGCAATGGGCTGGCTGTCCGAACAAGAGCAGGAAATGCAATACAGCAGGCAGAGAAAGCCCTAAGAATGTAGTGAATGCTAACAACATGGCTTGTAATCCTGTAAAGTTTTGACGACTAGTGTTTCCCAATGTTCGTTCCTCGCCACTTAAACACTAGTTGTTTCCCCCTTGTTTTTCCAGGCTGCTTTCTCTCATCCTCCTGCCATTCTTTTCTCTCTGTGCCCATGGAGTCCATTTTCCCCTATTAAAGTTAGGACAGACAACCCATAGAAACCAACCCCCCCATCCACGGCAGGCTGCCCCTTCGAAAGAAAAGCTCAGGATTACAAGGAGAGGTGGTAAAGGGGAAAGGAAAGCATGGCACTGCCCACTCTCTTCCCCCAGTAACAGTCAGAGAGTGCTCATCTCACTGCCGCTTCTGCACTGCCAGCTGGTGCCCCCAGGTCCTCTTTGAAACAGAGCACATTGCCATTTGCAATTGTGGATCTCGGTCCTGGAGACTCCATGTGGTGAGAGCAAAAGCAAGAGCATGTTTCCATCAAGCCTCACAGAGGAGACCAATCTCTCCCTTCAGGGCTGGTTTGGCATTTTAAAGAGTTTTTTTTTTTCACACAAAGAAGGAAAGAGAGTGAGTTCAAAGAATCTTCAGCACTTAACACCCCAGCCTCCAAATGCTAACCAGAGCTTAGAAAAAATGGGTTTTTTGGACTAATGATTACAGAAAGCTGGAAGATTTGGGGACTTGTAACCCAAAGTGACTTTTCCACATTCCGACTCCCATTGTTTTAAGAAATTTCCCTTTCTCTGTCTTGTTCCAGAAGTGGGCATAGTTCCAGGCCTCTCTCAGTAACACACCTTATTGCTATTGCATAAGCTTTCTTGTTGGTAAATCATCATCATCATATCATGCATTACTGAACATGGTGTTTTACACGTAAAAGAACAACAGAACAATTCCATCTCCTCAAAAGGAAAAGGGGACGGCAGCACGGGAGGGAAAAGAGTCCAGCAGATACTGCCTCTTCTTCTCTCCTTCTGAGGCCAGAGCAATGGCCGTTGGGATGGAGGGAGAGCTTTTCACTTGCTTCTAGGCCTAGACATGATGGAGCTGTGCCTGCCTCTTCTTCTCTCCTCCAAGGCCAGGGCAGTGGCAGTTGGGGTGGAGGGAGAGCTTTTGATCTGCTTCTGGGCCTTGGCATGATGGAACTGTGCCTGTCTCTTCTTCTCTCCCTCTGAAGCCAGTATGGTTGCAGTTGGGATGCAGGGAGGGCCTTTCATCCATTTCTGGGCCTAGGCATCATGGGTCTGTGCCTGCCTCTTCTCGTCTTTGCTATCTTGCTTCCGCTTCCTCTGACTGAACATTGCAGGTGGCTGATTTTTCCTGGCACTTGCCGTGACAATGTGTTTTTGGTTGTTTGTTTCTAAATGCCACCTGAGGAAACCATCTGAGCTTCCTTCTTCAGAAAGCACTATCTCTGAGTCTCTTTCTCACTCCCATTCTAAATCTGGAATTCCCTGACTGTTGTTTCCAAGTGACTGGCTTTACCCCACAAGGGACAGACCTGTCCATTTGCAGCTTTGTTCTGTGTCACACCGCCAGTGGTGAGAAAAGGGGAGCTGGAGGAAGAAAAGAAGGCCGAGAAAGATGCAGTCACCCTCCCCACATCCATCATCCCTACCAGCTGCACTTACGTGTTGTGGAGCACACACCATCCACAGTGGGGATCCCCTGAACCCAGGCACTCGCCGCAGCTTTTGTATTGTCCACATGACTCCACTGGCACTCGGGTAAGCTGTGGGCAACAAAGAAAGAGGATGTGTGATTGGTTATTGCTGTTTCAGTTCTGATTCCAAACTGTATCATCACATGTAGGTTCAAGATCCATTTGCACCCTTCCCAGCAAAGCAATAGGGTCTAGAGTCCTTCTTCTCCCTGTGACAAAGCAGCAAAAGCCATCACAATTGTTATCACCATCATCATCACCTTCGTCACTGTCACAATCAAGTTGGAAGGGACCGCAAAGTCCAAATGCTGTTAGTCCCAATTACAATGCAACCATTGGACCAACAAGATTTATCTATGTGTTCATTCAGTGGATCTGTTCCAGTTGGGACCAACCAATAGGATTTGGTTCCAAGAGCTTTCCCTCTGTGGCAGGAAAACAAACATCACCAAGAAAGCATCTGTGGTGCTGAATCCTATGTCCAAAATAGTTTCAGCACCTTGGAAAGCTCCTGTAAAGTCCAGGCTTGAACCTCAAGAGAATTCATTGCCCCACTGACATCCAAGCCACCAACCATCATGGTTTCTCATCCTTACAATGCAAAACTCATTTATTATGGACATTTTTGTACCCTATGTCCCATTTCATACCATTTCCTTGGTGCTAAAATAATTCCCTCCTATACTGTGATGATCAAGGAGCTTTCTCTGGCCCACGGGGACATGTCCCTCTCATGCCAGCCCTCCAGGCAATGATGCTGGAAAGAATCACATTTCCAAGCTTCAAAGTAATGGGCCCTCCTTTGAGCTCCCTGAAGTACCACAAGGAGGGGAACAGGTAAATAAAACCACCTTGGAGTCAAGGTTATAGAAAAGCTGTGCCTTTCAGAGCACTTAGATGCTCATTAAGAATGTAATTACCCTCACAGAAAAATGGCTCTTTTGGATTGCGAGGGATTTCTACAGTTGTCTGACAACACATATGTTTTCAATCCTTGTAAAGCCTCATCTCCTTCTGTTCTTCCTCATGAAAAATAAACAAGAGAACAATTCCAGCACTGCTGACCCAATTTTGATGCCACGGAAGTCATGGAAATGATCCGAGGAGTATTTGCCACACTCACCCTGTTGTATGTGGCCAGAGCATCCATAATGCAACATCTAGGATTGGAAATAATATTCATAATCATTCATCCCCAGGTTGAAAATTGGGTTTCCCAACACTTGGAAAACCCTGTTATAAATGATAATAAACAAGCCTGTATTTTGCTCTCTTTTCTTCCAACGTTTGGATATCTTGAAGTATTGCAGAGGAATGATCAAGAAAAACATATGATTTTCTTAAACAGAAAATGGGTTTCCCACACAGAAAACAGGGAGCATTTTGCACACACACATAAAATCTATACAGAGCAATTCCTTTGCAACCTTTTGAGACATATGAATACAGGGAGAATATTGAGCAGAAATATTTGCTTTCTCCTCCGGTAGGGAGAAAATTACCATAAATATTTGTTCTTGAATGTGCATTGAAAGAGTTAAGGATTTACATCCCTAGCAATATCAAATTGAAAAATATTCCGAATTCATGGGGTTGCCTCGAGTTGACAGATGAATTGAAGGCACATAATCATAAACACAAGTACTTTAGGGAGGCCTGAAGACACCAGATCCCATCTGACCTTGGAAGCTAAGCAGGATTGGCTCTGGTTAGTACCTGGATGGGAAACCACCAACGAATACCAGGTGTTGTAGGGTACATTTCAGAGGAAGGAACTGACAAACCACCTCTGAGTATTCCTCACTTAAGAAAACCCTATCAAATCCATAGGTTCACCATAAGTTGACAGGCAACTTGAAGACACATATACACACGCAAGTACTTTAGGGAGCAAGTGTGGTATAGTGGTTTGAGTTTTGGGCTAGGACTCTGGGATACCAGGGTTCAAATCCACACTTAGTCATGGAAACCCACTGGGTACCCTTGGGCAAGTCACAGTCCCTCAGAGGAAAGCAATGGCAAAATCCCCTCTGAATAAACCTCACAAGAAATCCCTGTTATAAAGTCCACATCAGTTGGAAGTGCCTTGAAGGCACATAACAACAAAAGCATTTTAGCTGTGTTGTTTTTGTGCATCTGCAGGTAGTAGAAGATGACACTCAGGATCCCTTCCCACTCTACAACTCTATTCACCCTTCTTGAAGATACCCATTTTGTTACAAAGATCTAGCTGACGTTTGCCTGCAGGGAAGGAGGAACACTACCGGTCAGATTAGTAGAATACAATCAATCAGACACTGTTCCACGCCAGATCTCTGCATCAGCAGATTAACGCTGAATCTTCATTGATTTGGATGAACTTCACCGTGATGAAGCACCAGGGAGACCCATCAACATTAAACTCTCAAACTGTAATGAGTGATAGATTGTAGAAGAATGCACCTAGGTGTTACAAGCAGTTTCCAGGCAATGTTATGGGACAGCCATGAGCTATGCACTGATAGACCAAGATTTATGGTGATAACATCGTGAAAAACAGCTAACAAAAGGGCTGAACTTTGCAGTTTGTGGACCATTTTATTTTTGAACATCACAAGGGGAAGATAGGGCCAAGCAAGAGGAATGTCTGAGAAATTCGGTTTCAGTCTGGAGGTACAATACGCTTGCTTCAGTCTGCACTTCCCAGAATGTCTGTGGGCATAGATACAATCTGCACACCAGATTCCAAACAATGACAGACAATTGAGGACATGTCTGAAATCATGGGTACCAATGCTTTTAATTCAAATGTGTGCACAGTACTGCTTGGATGACCTTTCCATATCTAAAGGAACTTGTACAACTATTACAGTCACCCTCCACATTCCCTAGGCCTAAGGGAGCAGGACCCATAGGTGGAAAAATTGCAAATATCAAAATGGGGGCAAAGGGGGGAAGGTACAGTGGGAAAAATGAGCATCCAAGGTGTTAAGGTCAGAGACCCAGGCGGCAAGCCAGCCTGGAGAAGGGAGAGGGAGAGATAGCAGAGTCCTGCCAAGAGGAGTCAAAGCAAGCAATTACTCATAGGCAGTCCATTTACCTAAGCCTGAGTGACAAGCGAAAGCCACAGTCAGAGTCCAAAATCCAGGGGTCAGGAGCCAAGAGATCAATCCAAGATATCAGGTTCTGGAAGCAAGGAAAGTTTGCCACAAACAAACTTGTAGAAAGTTTGCCACAAGCAAAGGAAAGCTTCCAGGCAGGCAGTTATATAGCCCAGGCACAGGTGTGGCCAGTCACTGCTTCTTGAACTTAATCAAGGAAGCCTCCCTTTGCTCATCTCTCTTGAGTCTCCGCCTTGTTTGTGGGCTGATTGACGCAGGCTCCAGGGCATCCTCGAGATCACAGCTGGATCCCTGTTGCCCTAAAGGAGCAGGCAGAGGAACATCGGCACCTGCTTGGTCCATGGCAGCAGGGAGAGCTCTTGAGCTGCAGGACTCATCTCCAGCCAGAGCCACAGGGACCAACAGCTGCTGCTCGCCATCTGCACCCTGAGCAACAGGGACCAACAGCTGCTGCTCATCATCAGCAGCTCTGACAGGGGCTTCAGTTATCACACGGGGTCCAAATCAGGTCAGGGAAAGGACAGGGAAAAGGAGAAGGTAAGTATGGTGGCCCTATACTTCTTCTTGTTGGATAAAACTGCTGTGACATTTGCCCCAGTTGAAAATACATTTGATGAGCATGTGGGATACACCTGGGGAATGACTTGGCAAGTCATGATGTAATCCCTAGGGGACAGTAAGGCTGAGTCAGGGTAATGTGAAATCATGGCAAGGGGTGCATCAGCCATTGTCCCTAGCTGATGCTCTATCAGCAGGTGTGTATAAAAGAGGGGAGCTCAGACTGGTTCTCCCTCTGACTCTTGCTGACCCTATGACACCGAACCTCTGTCTGAGCAATGTGTCTGTGATGCTGAACCTATGTCTGAGAATCTGCGTATCCTGATTGTACAGATGTGTATATATTGCAACTTGAAGATTAAAGCCTCCAGGTATTTTGGATGACAACTCTGTGTGTTAGAGTTACTAACCAGGGGGTGGAGTGGGGTCAGAGCTGATGCTGTAAGTTACACTCTGCTGCTGCTCATGCTTGTTGCTGTTTTGATACTCTGCTGTTATGTTTAATGCTTGCCTCTGGGACATGTTTTGTTCAGATCACAGCAGTTACTGGGAGGATTTTGTGCTAGGTGCTGTAAATCAATCTTCCAACACCTCTCTCTTGACCTTCTCCCTTCGGTGTCCATGGAGGCATCAGACAAGAGTTTGTAGAGCTGAGAAACTGGGATGCAATCTGTCCTCAGCTGGTGGTGGTGGAGGAGGAGGACCTGAGGTGGGTTTCTAAAGGGCTGTGTGGCCTGATTGGCACCACTGAGAGGGAAGGTTCCCCCGGAAAATAAGCACTTGCCTAGGGGGACAGAAACTGGCCAATAATCAAATCCATGGAAGTCAAACCCACAAATGTGGGGGGCTGACTGTACACGCACACTTTAAAGCAGGGTTGGGAAACGAAGAGGCTGCCACAACATATTTTGTTCAGAGATGTGACAAAATATCACATATAGCAGCATTTTGTCCAAATTCTTACCCTCTTTTGTTTTTTTGAAAGGGCTTTTGGTGCGGGTCTGGGTAGTGGGGATATAAAGCACTGCATTTTCAGCTTTTTTTAAAGTTGATTTGACCTGTTCTGGGATGAAAATTCAACTGAAAATGGACTTTAAAAAGAAAAAGAATTGGTCAGTTTTGGGGCTGGAGTCATGTGGAGGAGCTTCAAAAGCCACAAACTACTGCACATACACAAACAAGGAAAGAAAGGGATCAATCTTGTCCAGCTTAAATCAACTCCTCAATCGCAATGAAACTGCACATGGATCAGCTACGGAGGAGGGAAAGACAGGATGACAATAGACGTGGATTACCTGGATAAATATCTTCCTGACCAAAACAATATAGGAACGTGTATGGTGTACGTTATTATTCACGTGCCAGTTTTGACCACAACCAGGTATTTTCATATAAATCTCTTATCAGTCTGTTTATTGATTTATCCATATGAGAAAATATTGTGGTCAAACGTTGGCATGCATATGGAACAGTCATCATAAGAGGGGCCTTGTTGATCAACAAACACCATGGCGCAAGATTACAGATTTTTTACAGATTTTTATTTATTTGTTACAGCAAGCAGCCGGCAAATTAAAGCAGAATTAAAACAATACAATTGGAACAATAATTGATTACATTAGAATTTTTCTACAGATATCAGACATAAAATATAACAAGATAACCTTAACATTTGAACTTAGAATGGAGATTAAAAAAAAATTAATTTAAAAAAAATAATCTCTAAATTTATAATTTCTAAATTTATAATTTCTAAATTTATAAAATTTAAAATTTTATATGTGCGTGTGTGTGTGTGTGTATGCATGCATATGTACATTTATTTTTAGTCCAACATAACAAATAATTAATCTAAAGAATGAAATACAATAATAAGATATGAATACAATAATAAAAACCTTGGAAGACACAATTTTAGAAAATACTAAATTACAAGGTAGAAATTTTAAAACATGAATATAAAATGTTTTACATTTTGAATATAAACATGAAATATATGAATTAAGTTGGTATGATAAAAACAGAACATAATTTCTTGATCTCATTTGGGCTGAGGTAACATCCTACGCCGACAGGTAATAGCTGCCGAACAAAAGGTTGCTACCTTAGCTGTAATTTCAGGAGACTGGTCCGCCAAAAGGTAATCGATATAAAATGCGTCTGATCTTCCTGGTATACCTTGTAAAATTGGAGTAATAAAGCAGCATCGAAGATCTTGGTAAAAAGAACAATACAGTAAAACATGTCCCACCGTTTCTATCTTCTCCTCCTCGCAAGGGCAGAAACGATTACAGTATGGTACATTGTTATATCTACCCTTCAATAATGCAGATGGAAGCACATTAAATTTAGCCTGGGAAAAAGCTCCCCTATATTTAGGGATAATCAAATTTTTCAAATAAGCAGCAGGACGGAGGGCCTGCCCTCTATTTTTAAAAACTGGGTAGATGGAAGCTGCGCTTACATAATCTTGCAACTCAATATCCCGAATACGCTGGCACATAGTTTCTTTTGCTTTCGTATAACCCATGGTAAGAATAGCACCTTGTGAAAATCCTAACCTTAACACTTTCTCTCCAATTGTTTTTTTCCACTTTGAGTGGAAAGATTCAGTTAGTGTCAGAGGAGCCAGACCTTTGGGCATAAATTACAATTTTAACCAGTAATTTAACTTATAGATCCATATCTGGGATGTAATAGTGAGTTGACCCATCTCTAGCCGTGTGAGTACGTTTGGCACACAGCTAGGAAGACTGAGAATAGTTCTCAAGAATTTTGTCTGAACAGATTCTAAAGCCGCAAAATTGTTGAACGTGCACAACTGTGGTCCGTAAAGCATTTGTGGTAAGATCTTATTGTTGAACACCTGTATTGCTGCCGGTACAAACTGGCCTCCCTTGGTGAAGAAAAATGAAATCAATGAATTATAACTCCGTTGTACATTTGCAATGGCATAAGACACCTGAGCTTTCCAAGAACCAGTAGATTGGAAAATTACTCCCAAATACTTATAAGAATTAACCTGTTCAATTGAATGGCCATTTAGTTGCCAGCAGTGTTTACACCGTTTCCGAGTGAAAACTAAAACTTTGGTTTTATCATAATTGATTTCCAACTCTTCGGTGCTACAATAGGCATCTAACGCTCTTAGGAGCCGTCTCAAACCTACACATGACAGTGACAGAAGTACGGCATCATCTGCATACAATAAGACGCTCACAGGTCTCCCTGCCAATTTAGGTGGATGAGAATTTGTTTCAGATAGTGTTTTGACCGGGGAATTAATATAAACATTAAATAAGATGGGGGCAAGGATGCAGCCTTGTTTTACTCCAATGTATGTTGGTATTAAACTAGACAACTGTCCTTCCTGGTTACATCTTACTCGCAGGTATGTTTTATCGTAAAGACTGCAAATAAGAATCAGTAAACGCCTATCCACATTGGTAGCCTCGAGCTTGCGCCATAGTCTGTCTCTCGAAATCATATCAAAAGCAGACTTAAAGTCTATAAAGGCTGAATAAAGTGCCCCCCCAGTCGAGAAGGAATACTTTTCGAATAAATGCTGTAATACTAACCCCTGGTCAGCAGAGGAATACCCAGACCTGAAGCCTGCTTGTTCTGCCTCCAGGAGATTTTCTTCTTCCATCCGACTTTGTAATTTCTCTAGAAGGTGACTGGCATACAACTTGCTAATAATACTTAGCAGGCTAATTGGTCTATAATTGGCAGGAACTGATCTTTTACCTTTCTTATAGATGGGGATAATTATTGCAAGTCCCCAGTCAGATGGAATGCAAGCAGTCCGGTCAATGCAGGTAAAGAGAACGGCTAACACCGATGCCCACCACTCCGAGTTTGACTTAAGCAATTCAGAAGGTATGTAATCACTGCCTGGGGCTTTGCCCAATTTTAGTCTAGAAATGAGACTGCCAATTTCAGATGAAGTGACAGGGGGCCAATCAGGGAGCCCCCTGAGGTCTTGTAGAGATTGTAAGTCTCCAGCTTGCCTGCCAGCATACATGGCACTAAAGTATGATTCCCAGGTCTTCACAGGGATATGAAAATCTAGTCCATGTACGTTGCTTTGCCAGCCCCTAGACACTATTCTCCAGAAAGCAGCTGAATCATGCATCTGTGATGCAGTGATTAGCTTCTGCCAGTTCAATCTCTGTGCCTGTCTCTTTTTTTCCTTAATTAGGTTTTTATATTTTTTCTTTAACCACAGCCATTCCACAGGTAATGATGCCATGTCCAACTCCCTATATTCTTTATATTTTCTCAGTAAAATTTGCTTCATCTCCAGGCATTCCTGGTCAAACCAAGGTTTGGATTTGAGGGAGCAAAAATGTTTTCTGGGGGGATTATTGCATAGCAAACAATTCTGTAGGTGTACAATTAGATTCTGGTACAGACATAAGGCCTCCTCTGGTGTTCTTACAGATAAAATAGAGTCTCTTAATCTAAGACAACTTTCTGAGTGAAGGAGTTTAGTTGATGCTTCCTCTAACTTTACACTCCATTGGACACGGGAAAATCTTAAATCACCCTCCAGACTTAACCCCGGTTCAAACTCAGCGTGAAGGTCTTGTATCTCAAGATTTAGTACAGCAGTTAAAGGGAGATGGTCACTGTCAGTACGTACCTCCACCCTAAAACTTGAGACCAGATTTAACGAACTATAAGAAACCATTATATAGTCAATCGTTGAAGCCCCAGTGCCAGACGTAAATGTGAATTCACCAGGTTCATCTCCATCCACCCCACCGTTCAACATTACTAAGTCTAAGTTGTTCAACATTTGTAGAAGACACAAACCAGAAAAGTTACTTACCTTGCCTTTGAATTGCCTGACAGGTATCAAATGACCTGCTTCTGCTTCAGGGGGGTACTCACCATAATGGTTATAAATTGTTTCATTATTTAGGCCCGATCTGGCATTAAAATCACCTGCCAAGATCACAAGTGCTTCTGGGTACACAGCAGTCATTTTGTTAATAAATTCTTGTAACTTTATCCACCTATCCTTAATTTGATGTCTTTGCGATAATGGGGGAAAATAAACATTTATTAATAGCAACAAGAGTGAATGCGGTTTGATGACCAGAGCAAGAGAGATATTGGGTAGGTGATCAATGCCACAGATTTTAACACGAAGCTTAGTGGAGATTAATATACCAAGGCCATCCTTAGAGCGGCCTCCGCTAACACTAGGATCTGCTTTCAGGAGGTATGTTTCATAACCATTTAAATCTAAACTATCACATTCCCATGTCGCTTGGAAAAAAAGAATATCATAGCTTCCAATAAAATAGCAGAAGGAATGGTCTGCGATTTTGCTACGCCAGCCTGCAATATTCCAGGACAGGAGTGACAGCTGACCAGCCTGGCAGATCTGACATGATGATTTAAGTCAATCGGAAATATAAAGTTTTAGAGAGCTTTCCTGCCTAACAAGGCCTTCTACTTGCCCCATAGAATACAAATTCGATTTGCTGTCAGTATGGTTTGGGGCATTTGCACCTTGATTGTCTACTGTGTTCTTTGAGGAAGCACTAGGCTTTCTTCGAGTGTGGTCATTTTGCTTGAGCCTTTCTGTAGTCTCATCCTCTTCTGCAGCCAAAACAATGGCATCCAAAGAAGTATTTAATCTACTCACATTGGAGACTAATGGCTTAATGATGTTACATAAAGAAGGTCCTAATTTCTGAAGCAGTAAGAACAAGCTTGCTCCACCCTCCATGTGATATCCCTTCAAATATTTAGACATGGCTATTATGTCTCCTCTTAACTTTCTCTTCTCCAGGCTAAACATACCCAGCTTCCTAAGCTGTTCCTCATACGGCTTCATGGTTTTCAGGCCTTCTGTCATTTTGGTTGCCAATATTTCCCACTGTGAATTACAAATAAGGGCTGAAACAAGACCATGGTGAACAGCCACAAGATCTTCTTTCCAGTTCCAGACTTCTGATACAAAATACACTGGACTAAATCCTTTTAGTCCAAACTGAGACAAATCTGATGAATCAACCGTTGAATGTTGCTTAACAGACAGGTAAACTGCATTGATTCAATAGATCTACCCTAGCTAGAACTAAGATTTAGGTCACTGTTTTTACGCAAAAACCCAATGTTTTTAATGCAATTTTTAAAAAAGTGCCCAAGTTTTGGGGAAAAATTCCTAAGAACTACAATTTTGTGGATTTTTATATAAGCAAACCTGTACATTCCTAATGCTTCCAATTCCCTTTTCCCCAGTGATTTGAGGTTGAGGTTGGCAGAACCTACTTATTAAAGATTTTCTGATAACTATTTTCATTCTATTAAAAATAAATCTTGAAGCAGTTTCTGATAAAAGGCAATTAAATAAAAAGCAATGGCATTAAAAACAATACAGGTTGAGTATGCCTTAACTGAAAATTCATAATCTGCTATGTTTGAAAAGCAGAATTGAGTCTTCTTCCTGTAGGGGACATGAGGGAATCACAGAAGCTCACTTGGGATCACATGTGGCCTCAAATGAGCCTCCATGATTCCCTCATGTTCCCTACAGGGAGGAGGCAAGAGGAGAAGAACTGATGAAAGAGGGAACCTCCCCTATCAAAAGAATGGTACCTAATCACATTATGCATACGCAAATATTCCAAAATTTTAAAAAATTCCAAAATTCAGAGAACCTCTGGTCCAAAGCATTTCAGAGAAGGGATACACAACCTGCAATATCCATTTAAAACCATTTAACAAACAGGGTTAAGCTGTGGTTGAGCATATACATCTGGCATTGGTGCATCCAGCTGCAGAAATAGAGCTGGATGCTGCCTGGCTACTCGCTGACTTCCTTCAAGTACTAGTGGTCATAGCGAGTACACAGCAGCAGACAGGTGTAAGTATAACTACAGGTGGGGAAAAGAAGGGCACGGTCCCACCAAATAAGAATGCTCCCCTCCTATGAAAACTCGTCTTCACTGCCCAAGTTTCTATCATTGTACAAAATGAGAAACCTGTTCAGGTCTAGAACTCTGTCATGCCCTGGATAACCCGCCCTTCAGAAATTCCACTCAGAGTTTAACAGCAGCGCTTATTTGTATCAAGCAAGCAACACAGCACACTTCCTTACAAGTTGCTGAAACTACAGCAAATGTGTTGGTTACATGTTTATACCTTGGCCGTTTCTGCACTAGACTGTTATAGTGTTATTTTCCCACTTTCAACATCCTATGGAATCCTGGGGTTTGCAGTTTAGAGAGGGGCCTTTGAGGATGGCCTTTGAGGCCCCTCCCTAAACTGCAAACCCCAGGATTCCATAGGATGTTGAAAGTGGAATAATAGCACTATTAACAGTCTAGTGCGGAAATGACAAACAAATCAAGATGCACAAAGTTATGACTGGTGAAGGTCATAAATCTAACACCATCCCACCAGCTTAGGCATTTTCCCAGACCCTCCATTGTTTACATATCTTTCATCCTTGAAGCAGGAACAAGTTCCAGTCTTCTTATCTTTGAACATTGCCAGTTCCCATAATACCTTTCCAATACTTTTGTTCTTTCTCCTCTAAAAGGAAAGGAAAGGTGTTTGTGTGTGTGTGTGTGTGTGTGTGTGTGTAAGGAGCTCCTTTCTCCCCAGTTCCTGTCATTTTTTGCCTCAGTGGAGATTTCTCCCCAGCAAAGCACTTATGTGAGCACTTCTTTCACCCCCCTCCTTGCTTTCCTTTGCATTTAGGCCCGGCAGGAGTCACTGTATTTGCCAGTGTATAAGACATACTTCATTTTCAGAAGGCATTTTTTGAGGGAAGAAGTGCATCTTGTACGCCAGCAAACATGGCAGGTTGTACTTTTTTCAAGTAGGAATCAGCCAGAGGCCCACCCTTCTTTTCTCAGCCCCTGGGTACAATTCACACTGAAGAAATATTCCTAAGCATTAAGAAGATCTTCCTGGTAGTAACAGCCATTTGATAATGCAATATGCTGCCTCCTTCTTTGAAGGTTTTTAACCAGAGGCTGGATGGCCATCTGTCAGGAGTGCTTTAATTGTGTGTTGTGGCCCTTGTGGTCTCTTCCAATTCCATCGCCCTTTCTGCAGCTTACATCTGTCCTGGCGGCATCCGGTGACGATGGTGGCAGCAGATCTCCCGGGAGAGGAGTGTGACGGAGTGCTCCCCTCTGCACTGGCTGCCTGAGGGAAACAGGAAGTGCAATGGCCACACCTCTTTCTTCCACAGTGCAGCCTGGCACTGTCCCAAGCTGCTATGGAGCAGGAAGTGCAGACATTATGCTTCCGGGAGCTCCATAGCCAAAGTAAGTGTGGGTGTGCAGCAGGAGGGAGACACAATCGCCAGACGTTGACGGGGAAAACCTATCAATGATTTGCAGCGCGTCGTGCATTAGTATCATCCTGGCCCCATCATTATCTCATCCCCATGGCGGGCTGGGTGCATCACATGGAAAGAGTCTATGATTCTATGAACAATAAGACTGGGCCCACGTGGAACGGTAACACTTGCGGAGCTCCGCTTATGCAACCGGGCCCTGAAAACATCTATTGCACATGGTCCCAAAAGGACAACTGCCACGTGTAGGGCAACATGCACATGTGCTGACACATGTTTCCTTGTGAAACTCAATGATATTTTAGAAAATTCTTTATGTTCCTAGTCAATGTTCACCTTCCGCTGCTCGGCAGTGAGATTAATTAAAAGTGTACCATGCTGATCCGTGACTCAAGCATCGATGTCAGGCCCACTAATTAATAACAGGGTGAGCCTTCTGAAAACAATGGAGCTGGGAGTGAAAGTGACACCACCTGAGGATCGCTAGCTGAAGAGAAAGCAGCGGTAAAGTAAGACGGCACGTCAGAGTGTGGATCTGAAGAATCCACCACCATAGCACCACGCTATTCCTCCGGTTCTGCTGGGGCAACATAAATCTGCAATTAATTCTGCTCAGCTCCACAACTTTAAAGTTTTGGAGATCAGCCCAGGTTTGAGGTCCATCCCTAAACTGCAAACCCCAGGATTCCACGGGATCTTAAAAGTGGCATAATAGCACTGTAACAGTTCAGTGTGGAAATGGTCTTTGTTGTTGCTGGGCAGATTCCAAACTGGCCTTTTTCTTGGGATTGTTCTCTTTGTTTACAGCCTTCCTGAACACTTCCTCACCCACCTACCGCTCAAAAAAAAAAAAAAAAAGAAAACCCAGCTCATCAGAACAACTCTAATGAGGTGAATCATTGCCCCAGTCTTGGGGGTCTTATAATTGAATATTAATGGAGTGGCAGGATTTACTTCATTTGATGAACTAGGCTAATTGAAATGCAGAAAAGGCTTCTTAAGTAGCCCGTTTGACCTTCCTTGAGAGTCAAGGCCAGGGCAGTGGCAGCTGGGATAGAGGGAAGGCTTTTCCTCAGCTGCTAAACTGTAAACCACAGGATGTTGAAAGTTGAATAATAGCACTGTAACAGTGTAGGGCAGAAACGGGCCTTAGATATTCTATACAGAGTGAACTTTTTTTAGAGGATACCTGCGTCTCACCTTTCAGAAGCCAGAGTATCTTGCAAGTACTCTTAGGTCCATCTTTGATACCGGAAGCCCAAGGTGGACTCCATGGCTCAGCCTGCTTTGGGTCAGCTTCGACTCATCCACCAGCCACTGCCTTTCCCGAGCAGGGATAGCCAGGCCCCGTTTGTCCACGCAGCGGTAACCTCCCAATTAGACTACTGCAATTCACTCTACGTGGAGCGGCTGTTGAAGATAACTGGGAAACTTAGGCTAATGCAAAATGAAGCAGCTAAGACTGCTACCTGGAACCACAGAATGTCAGTTTTAAAGAAACTGCACTGGCTGCCAATAAGTTTCCAGCCTGGTAATGGTGATAATGAAGGCACGCCTGCTCAAGGTCAGAAGTCGGCTCGAGGGGCCCTGCTCTGTGTCTCATCAGTCAAGGAAACCTGCTGCAGGAGGATGTGGGAGACGGCCTTCCTTGTGATGGCCCCCCCACTAAAGGAATACCCTCCCCTTACAGCACAGGTTGGCAAAGTGTAGGCTGCACCTTTTTATGGCCCTCAATGCCCCCAGGGGTCAAAAAAAAGGTCAAATTTTGTCTGTTTTTTGCCTCAAAATCCCCTTTCTGGGGCTTGGGGCATTTTCACCAATAGCCCAGGGCATTTTAGGCCCAGAGGAGGCCTTTTTTTTTTAAAAAAAAGTAATCTTTTTTTTTTTAAAGGAACTAGAATGGCATGGAGAGGAGGCTAAAACATGGCAAAAATGTCCTCCATATACCTCCTGGAGAGCCTCGTGAAGGTATATGGACACATTTTTGTGTGTGTTTGGGTGGTGGTGGAAGGCACAGCCCTCCAATATCTCTAGGGGGGATCCACCCGTTATCTAAAGTTCTCAGGACAGCTTACAAGAAAATCAACTTAAAACAATAAATAATTTCTTTATTTTTTTAAAAAATACATTTTGTTAGCCACCTTGTGAAAGCTGGCATGGTTTAGTGGTCTGAGCATTGAACTGTGACTCCAGAGATCAGGGTTCAATTCCCCACTCAGCCAAGGAAACTTACTGGGTGACCCTGAGCACATCGCACACTCTCTCAGACCCCAGAAAACCCATGATAGGGCCATCTTAGGGTTGCTATAAGTCAGAAACAACTTGAAGGCAAACAACAACAACAACAAGAAAAACAAAAACAAGACACTTTGTATCCCATGCTAGGTGAAAGGCAGGGTAGAAATCAACCAGTTAATTAATTAATCACTTAAAACTAATTTTCTTGGTTTGAATCTATCTTCCCTTAACATTGGATTGGTAGCCATGTTTTCAGCCCTTTTGAAAGTATTGTTATTACTTCCATTGTTCTAAGCTGGTAAAGTCGATTTTATTGCATGCCACCCTGGGATGGTTTGAGAAAGAGAGGCCTATAAAAAGTTTAATAAACAGATAAATAGGACACATAATCACAAATGTATTTCATTTTGTGCAACAGGGCTTAACCAGAGTTAAGACGACATGCTTTGAGCAAGGTGTCCTAGAGATTGCATACACCTCGGGTCTCTGTTTATGGAGAGTTATGTTTGGGTCTGGAGTGGAACAGAGAGGGGATGGAGTATTCTGGTGAAATCTTGGGCTGTGGGAACTGATGTGGGACCTTAGCCGTTGCCTGTAACAACCAAACATTTGATGTAATGATTTGGGTTCTATGTAACCACCATTGCATCGTGTGAGATTTAGATCTAGATGTTCTAATACCTTCAATCTTCAACCAGACAGCCAAGCAGCTGTAGTGTATCAGAACTGAGAATAAAAAGTCATAGTGGATAAGTTCCCTTTTGACACAGAACAATACTCTAGAAGGTGTATCCACGTGTGCATCACCTGATGAACCCAGGAAAATAATTCCTGCAGGGTCAGCTCCAGGTTTGATTGGGCTCCGGGCACAGAATCACAGAGTCATAGAGCTGGAAGAGACCACAAGGGTTACTGAGTCCAGCCCCATTCTGTCATGCAGGAATACACCATCAAAGCATTCCCAAAAGATGGACATCCAGCCTCTCTTTAAAAACCTCCAAGGAAGGTAACTCCACCACACTCCCAGGCAGCAGCATATTCCACTGCTGAACTCCTCTTACCACCAGGAAGTTCTTCCTAATGTTTGGATAGAATCTTTTTTCCCTTAAGTTTGAAGCCATTGCTCCTTGTCCTAGGCCCTTTCCACACGGCATTTGCCATGCGGAAGGGCGCCCGGAGCATCGCGCGATTGTGAGGAGTGATCTGCACGATGCACTCACAATCGCGTGACGCTCCAGGGGCTGGCAGGCACCAATCGTGCACCTTCTCATTTTCGGCTGCAAGCCAAAAATGGTGCACAATCGCACATTGCTCCTGGGCCCTGTGCACACTTACCTGGCCTGTGGAGCCTCCAGAGCCGCATTGGTCATGCTTCCTGCCCCAGCGCAGCCTGTACTGAGGAAGGAAGAGACGGGGCTCTCGTGTGAGCAGGCAGCTCCTGCGGAGCTGAAGCAGCAGGGACGTGAGAGCCTCTCACCAGAGGCTGCTCATGCTATCCCCACACCCCAGCGCCGGAAAAAGGTAAGGTGCAGAAAGGGCCCTAGTCTTGTATGTGCACAGTTCATTCCAGCAGGGGCCCTTCTCTGTTTTGGGTTCTGATGGATTCACACAAAGACAGTGCCAACCACCAAATAAACTCTGAGGAGTACAAGTCAATTGGGTCTAACTGGTGCACCAATGTATGTGGAACTATGTAGGAACTATGTAGGTTAAGACAGGAAGAGAAGCATCTGCTCTACACTGTTATAGTGCTATTATTCCACTTTCAACATCCTATGGAATCCTGGGGTTTGCAGTTTAGGGAGGGGCCTTGAATGGAATAATAGCATTATAACAGTCTAGTGTGGGGTTGGACTAGATGGCCCTTGGGGCTTCTTCCAACTCTATGATACTATGGCCATTTCTGCACTACACTGTTACAGTGCTATTATTCCACTTTCAACATCCAGTGGAATTCTGGAGTTTGTAGTTTACTGAGGCCAAAGAGCTCTCTGGCTGAGAATCCTAAATGCCCCTCCTTAAACTGCAAACTCTAGGATTCCATAGGATGTTGGAAGTAGAATAATGGCACTATAATAGCGTAGCGTGGAAATCGCCATAGTTTAATGGAACAGTTACCAAGAAGCAACTAGGCAAACCAGTAGAGAGATAGAATTCAAGGGACAGACACTGTCAGGAGCTGACTGTTTAAGTAAAGTTCCTTGTTCTTTTATTAAAGCCCTAGCTTGATTCTTAGTGGTAACTAAAGCCACAGGAAACAGCTGGTATTGTAATTTTACTAGAAAGACTCTAAGCCAAGGGCACAACCCAAAATTATAATGACAGCTTAGAGACAGCCACCTCTTACTACTCAAAGCACTGGGATGCTTGTGGTAGGGAATTATGGAATTGACTGAAGGATATGTCAATATTAGTCCGCCCTGCCTTCTACTCAAGGATGCGAGGTGTATACACAAGACTGGCATCCCTGCCACTGTGTACCTCTCCAAAATGAATGAAATCCCAGCCTATGGATCAGAGCTGACTGTACTCTCCTTTTCTTGCATTCAAAAGGAGATGGCCATCATTTTGGGATCTGGACCCAATGAAGTCCCAGCTCTGGCTGATTCAAAACACATGCTCCCTGAGTGAGATAAAGAACCAAGAACCAAAGGAAGGTGTTTTCGACTGTTAAAGACAACCGAGTTGCAAAACAAAGGCAACTTGGTCTCAGATGTTTGTTCTCGAAACGCCAGCCTCCGCTGCGTGTGTCACAATTACAGCAGAGTGAATCCCCTTCTAATGAGCCCTGGGCCCTGCGTGGTTATTGAGGCATGCCTGCCAAGCAAGCTCCCGATCGTTATCTTGGCTCTGTAAAACTATATATAGAATTAATTGGGGCCTGTAATGGCATTTATGTCATGGCGATGGGCTTTACTTTCTAACCAGAGTCCAGCTTGACTAAAGAGAGCATGTCAAAGGTGATAAAAAAGCCAATGGGGATCAGAGGGGAAGCATTACCGCCCAATGAAAACATCATAGTGAATTTTGCTCTCCCTTCAAATCACCTTGATTCCCTGACTTGATTCAGCTTCTTCTCTTTTTCTTTTCTTCTTTGAGGCTGAGTCTTCACCACTTAATTTTATCCCCCTCAAAACAAATTTTTCCAGGATTATTTTTCACATCCAAATTTACCTCGATTAGTGTTTTTACACCTTTGCCTGAATCTTCAGAAACTTGCCTCTTAGAACAGGTAGCTGCAAGTCCTGAATCTTTAGCTGAAACCTCTGAGAAGCCATGAATGCAGCAAGCTTTACATAGTGAGCTACGGGACAATCAAAGTCAAGTATACTGTTTGATAAGGGCTAATCTTGACTAATTCTGCATATTGTAGCTCTAATATGTAAGAACCAACTTTAGCTAACCCTTTGATCCAATTTGTTTAAACCATTTTTAAAATATTGTCTCTGAAGCCCTTTTCGCATGGCATTTGCCATGAGAAAGGGTCCCTGGAGCGTCGCGCAACTGCGAGGAGCGGTCCACACGACGCACTGACAATCGCGTGACGCTCCAGGGCCTGGCAGGTGCCGATCGCGCACTATTTCATTTTTGGCTGTGAGCTGAAAATGGTGTGCAATCGTGCACTGCTCCGGGGTCTCACACACGCTTGCCGTACGTGCGGGGCTCCGGAGTTGCAGCGCTTGCGCTTCCTGCCTGAGCGCAGCCTGGGAAAATCCCAGGTTGCACTGCGGAAGGAAGAGGCGGGGCTCTCACGTGAGCCGGCAGCAGCTGTGGAGCTGAAGGAACCGGGACATGAGAGCCTCTTGTTAGAGGCTGCTCGCGTGATCCCTGCACCCCAGCGGTGAGTTGTGGAAAGGGCCTGAAATTCATCAATTTGCCTTTAATTTCTGGCATACTGGGCCTTCATCTCAGAGACTTGATTCCCTGCTTATCTGCTGTGCTTTAAACAGATCTGTACTCATCTAAATTAACTGCACCCAGTCATACCCTCAGGTCATCTTTGGTTACACCATCCAGCTCCCTTGGGCAAAAAGAGGCTTTCTCTCAGTCCCATCATCATCACAAGAATATCTGGTGAGGATCACAAGGACAGGGCCTTCTCAGCAATTGCACCCAGAGTGTGGGATTTTCTTCCATGGGAGACTAGGCTGGTCCCTTCTCTCTGCTCTCCTTTTGCCAGCAAGCAAAGACCTTCTAAAACTGGGAAGAGCAGTTGGGACAGAACTAGACAAGATCCTCAAGTGTAAAGACATACCATTGAATAGCAAAGTCATGAACGTTTGTGCTGTCGTATTTCCACTTTCTGCATATGGTTATGAAAGCCGGACAATGAGGAAAGTTGATAGAAAGAAAATTGTCTCATTGGAAATTGATGCTGGGGGAGAGTTCTAAGGATACCATGGGCTGCCAAAAAGGGCAAATGAATCGGTCTTAGAAAAATAAAGCTTAAATTCTCCCTAGAAGGCAAGAAGACTAAACTGAGAATGTTGTACTTTGGGCATATCTTGAGAAGACAGGATTCACTGGAAAAGTCAATGATGCTTTGCAAGTGGGAGGCAGAAGAAAAATATCAAAGTCACACTACAGGTGGATAGACTCAGTCCAGGAACCCATAGCCCTGAGTTTGCAAGACCTGAGCAGGGTTATAAGGGGCTGACTTGCAGATCTCTGATTCACAGGGTTGCCATAAGTCAAAGTCAATTTGACAGCAATTAAGAACAACAAAAGACCTTTTTTTAGAGTAATGAGTAACTGGCTATGCAGAAGGGTCTTTTTATGGGATTTGTGTGCTATATTTTTACCTTTTGAGACCCAGCTTAGCATAGTGGTTTGGGCACTGGACTATGACCCTGGAGACCAGGGTTTGATTCCCCACTCACCCATGGAAGTCCGTTGGGTGACCTGGGGCATGTCACACACTCTCAGCCCTAGAAAACCGAACGATAGGTTCACCCCAGAGTCACCATAAGTCACAAACGGCTTGAAGGCACACAGCAACAACAACATCTTATCTTTACCGCTATGTTTTTAAATAATTTTATGCTTTTCAAAATTAATGTTTTTGAATATCATAGCTTGTTTTATTTTAAACATTTTTATAATCATTTTTTCAAAGCTCTGCCTTGTTTTACCCTTGTAGTATTCTGCCTTGGGCCCGCATTGGGAGAAGGGGAGAATATAAACTAATTAACTAAGAAAATAAAATAAAATAAAGAATTTAATTTTCAATTCCAACAGGAAACCCACTGGCCTGTGAACAACCTGAAGGTTGAGAGTTTTAACTAGAGTGGAAAGATCCTGGAATTCCAGAATGTCAGTCCTGAGATGGGTAGGCAGAGCTTTGCAATGACCTACATGTTTTGCACGCAAAATGTCCCCAGCTGAATTACTGGTATCTCAAGGTAGATCTAGGAAAGGATTCAGCCTGAACCCACAGACAGTCACTGCCAGTCAATGCCAACAATGCTGAGGAGGGTAGATTCAATATAAGGCACTTTCATGTATCCCTAGGATGACACTTTCTGGATGTGGGCATGTGGAAACAACCCTATGACACAAGTAGATATGCCCTCCCTACAAGAAGGTCTCATTTTCACAAGGCTGAGATAGGCGGCAGACCTAGTCTCCTGAACTATTTGCACGTGTGATGTGATATGTCCTTGCCATGTACAAATCCGTACGTACTGGGTGGAAAGCCACCCAGTTGGCTGGACGGATGATTCATAATTCCAAGCTCTGGCAGATTTACACAGTTCAGGAAGTGCGGCTTTTTATTTACTGGATTCCATTTCACATCAGTGAACTGTAAAATTATAACCACAGCTTTTCCCTAGCTTCTTCTGCAGATCTATGGCCTCTCTCTTTCTTGTGCACATGTCGAGAGGCTGCAGTGATAAAGCAATCCATCTCTGGGAACGCTCCCTCCCCCAATTTGTAAACTTTCTGTGAATGCGTCCTGCAATTCATAAGAAGGACACTGTCCTTCATTCATGGGCCTTTTCCTTATCACTATTAAGCCATTTGAGAGAAATTCCGAGGCATCTGCATTCTTTCCCTTAACTATCTTACCTCAAGTTAAGTTAAGAGGCAACCTGACAGCTATGTTTAAATATTTGAAGGGATGTCATATGGAGGGTGGAGGAAGCCTGTTTTCTGATGCTCTAGAGACTGGGACATGGAGCAATGGCTTCAAACTTCAGGAAAAGAGATTCCACCTATGAGGAAGAACTTCCTGATGGTTAAGAGCCATTCGACAGTGGAATGTGCTGCCTGGGAATGTGATGGATTCTCTTTCCTTGGAGGTTTTTAAAGCAGAGGCTGGATGGCCATCTGTTGGGAATTCTTTGTATATTCCTGCATGGTGGAGGGTTGGACTTGATGGCCCTTTTGGTCTCTTCCAGCTTTATGACTCTATGATTCTATGATCTCCTTTGAGAACAGGAACCCAGCCATGAGGGAGGTTAGAGAATATAAACACCAGAAATATGGCTTTCTGGCTGATGTACTGAGACAAAGGGGTTATGTGGTCTCCATCCATGTATTACTTGTAGGAGCCTGGCATGGCTAGGATCCAGCAAATGAAGCTTTTCTGAGAGTCTGTGGGGTTGGAAAGTGCTATGCCAGACTTATGTGCAAGCTAATGGTACCATTGGGTGTTCCTGAGATATTTACATGGAGCACGTTTCAGATCACTGCCAATACGAGCAATCATTCACTATTCCTGTAGACAAGGAACAATGACAAGCTTGGAAATAGTTCGTCCTTTGTTCCCCTTTTCAATAATAGAAATGAACTATATTTTATGTATGGCATGCAACTGTTTGGTTAGATAGTGATCACCTATTTGTGATCTAAGAGTAAAATACATTTTTGGTCTCCTTTAGTATGCTTGCTTTTTAAAAAAAATATATTTCAAGAATTTAAACAATCCTAGGAAAGACATTTACTGTGTGTCTACTATTAACATATTATTTCTATTTACAATTGCATTATTTGGATCTGATATGTATTATTTATTGTTTCTATGTTACATTGTATTTACAAATATTCTCTTCCAATCGCCATGAGGACCAAAGCTCCCGCAGGGCTCACACATTTGCTGGGACAGGCCCTCTGAATGGCTATTCCACGGCTGGTGGACAGCACAGGTGATCGGAGAAATGTCCGGCTATGCCCCATAGTCAGATACAGATGAATGACGTGATCTGTTGAGTGGAAGATGTCACCGGTGTCCATGCAGCTGTGAAGCAACGCCAGGTGCTTCTCAGACCCTTCTACCACATTCCACCAGCCATAGAATGGCCACCAAGGGGGCGGTCATTTTAGCAAATGACACCTGGGGTGGGGGGAGCCATAGCTTAGTTCCACCTGTAGAACTCTTATGCTTCATTGACTGATGTGGGATCTCAGCCCCGGTTGCATAGCGTCAGCATGCAACAGAAAAATGGTACAATGCAAGCACCATGTAACTATGTAAGTGCAGATTTACACAGTAAAAGCACGGTGTAAGAGTGTAGTACTGAACTAAAGTCCAGTGACTGTCTACTTATTTCTCCCTCATTGGAGTGTAGGTTTCAAATCATATAGGTCTTATAGGGCCCAACGGTGGCTGATGGAACCTCTGTCAATAGAGCAGTGAATCCATGCTGGGGTTTCACCTGAACTTTAAATGAGCTACCCAAGAGGCTAAACCTATCTTGCAGATAGAACTCTGCATTTTGGATAGACTCGACTAAACTCTTCAGTGGATTCAGTGACTATCGATGTCTACTGAAGCAGCCAGATTGTTAACTAGGGCCGGCTACAGGGATCATACAATTTCTCTGTTGCAGCAATCTCACCGGTTTGCTATCCATTCCTGGGCACAGCCCAACGGGCTGGTTCTGATCCATACGAACCTATACAGCTTGGGTACAGGCTATCTGTTGAATCCTTGATGAGCCTGTTTGAGCTCTAAGACTTTTGAGAGAGGTCTTCTTCTCCGCCTCACTACCTTTGTGGGCTCATTTGGCAGAAACAAGGTAGAAGTCTTCCTTGGTGGCTGCTCCCAGACTTTGGAATTCCCTCCCTAGGAAGGATATGATGGCTCCCTCTTTGCTTTCATTCTGCCACCAAGTGAAGACCTTTCTGTTCTGCCAGGCACAGTTAGGCACTGACTATAATCGGCATTCAATGGTGTGGTGTTTTGTTGATATTTTTATATTGTCTCTTGATGACTTTGAACTAACTCGATAGAATGGGTGTGTGAGTGTAAATTTTCTGATTTTTTGGGCATGATTTTTAATCTCTACTGGTTTTAATAATTTGTAAGATGCCTTGAATCCCATTATCTTGAAAAATAAAAGACGATGAAGGAAAAGATAAAGAGGGTGGATGATGAGGATGATTGAAGTTACCACAACCAGGGGTCCGGAAAGAGCTGTACGGGGATTGGATGAAAGAATAAAGGAGACGTCTCTTTGCACCAAGGAGAATGCAAGCAGAAGGGAAATATTCACGCCAGCACGGTGGAACTGATCACCACTGAAGGGCATGAAATCAACTTGACTGGGGAGCTGACCAAGGTAAGACAGGACAGCCATCCATCAGCTACTGTGACTCCCAGACGACAAGCTGCCTCAATGCGAGAGGCAACCGAAAAGAAAAGATCATGCCTACTGCCAACAGCAACATTTTATTTTCTTCTAGTTAAGCAATAGATCTTTTCCCCCACTCTGTAGTGGACAGCCCCGCAGTCAGTAGATTGCCATTATAATTCCCATTTTCAACCTGATCATAATTCACCCTTTTTCATGTTTCATGTGGCACATACTCGTAGACACACACACACACACAAATGCTTCCTGATAAAACTTAGAGGTTCTGAGGACTGGGAAACCACAATTTTTGGGGTAGCAGGAAAAAATCCTCACGCCCAGAAAAGGACTAATTGAACTGATTTTGGAAAAGGAGAGGTAGGTGAGACACCTAAGTGAAGAATGAAAGCGTGCAAGCGAAATTGCTTTCTTTCATCTGGGGGAATGATTCAGGAGGCTGCTCTAAATGTGTGTGCGGGGGGGAGTTCTTCCAAGAGTCATCCAATAAAACTGTTTGGCCAGCAGATTCAGGATGGAGCAAAGGTGGGTCTTAACCCAGTGAATGATTAATTTATGGATGTTGCTACTACAAGATACAATTTACATATTTCCAAGGGATTAGATTAATTCATGGAGCAAGAGGCATCTATGAATAGTTATCAGCTATTGTCAAGGGAGCTGGCAGCTCACCAGCCCACCCTTGGATAAGTAAAATTAACAACAACCTTGACAGGTAGGACTGCCACCACACCTTCTGTCCAGTTTAATCTGTGCCAGGGAAAACCAATAACTTACAGGATGTTTTTGTGGCTTCATGGCTACAAAGGGTAAAACTCTGTACCTTTTCCTCCCTAGAGTGTAAGACCAAAAGATCCTGAGTCCCATTGGTTGATCTATTGACTCCACTGCTGAGTTGTGAGTCAACAGATGGGTAAATTCTACTAATTCAATGTGTCTGCAGTAGGATTTAGGTGAAGAGTTAGAATGAACTAGCAACAGGCAAGCAGCCAGGTGTCAGACTGGGAACCAGTGTCTTTTTAATTGTGATTAACACCCATAAAATCAAGTTTTATGATAAGCTAGCATGGTGTAGTGACTTGAGCATTGGACCATGACTCAAGAGAACAGGGTTCAAATCCCCACTCAGCCATGAAAACCCCCTGGGTGACCTTGGGCAAGTCACATTCTCTCAGCCCCAGAGGAAAGGAAAGACAAAGCCCCCTTTGATCAAATCTTTTCAAGAATACCCCTTGATAGCTTCATCTTAAGTTGGACATGACTTGAAGGCATATAAGAAAATTTATCTACAACAGGGGTGAGAATCATGACATTGTTGAACTGCAGCTCCCCGAATTCCTCACCACTGTATATGCTGGGAGCTGCAGCCCAACAACATCCGGAGGGACTAATCATTCCAACTCACAGACAGAAATGTAAGAAAGTCTCTATGAGTAGAGCAATTGGAACCAAGCAAAAAGTAAGAAGGATAAATATTCAAAGTTGTCATGTATACCAGACTCATAAGCACGGCCATTCTAGAAGACCAAGGTTCAGCTCCACAGTATAAGCACAGGCAAAAAAAGATGACAAAGAAACCACAAAGCTATACGCAGTTGTATAGAACAAAACTTGGCTCGAATGAGCTGAGTTGATCATCAAGGTTCATACAAGCCAGAACCTTCTACAATCCTGTTACCTAAATAGGTTCTTTTCAAACACAGATGAAATGGTTTTCATAGTAATGAACAGACCTTTGAACATCTCTGAACCATCAGCAAACAAGAGCTGACACCACCCTTCTACTGAATACCAAAATTGTATGGCCAGTTGTGTATCTGCCCCTGCCCCTGCTTATGGTCTCATTGGGCAACTGGGAAGGCCCAGTCGCTCTTTCTGTAATCCCAGCCCATCCAGTGGGACACTGAAAGGCATGTTGGAGTCATTCCATACTATCCAAAAATGTGCAATTGCATGGTTATACAGTGAATGCCAACAAGAGTAGATCTATTCAATCAACTGTTGAATGATGAGTCAATACACAGGGAAACCCAACTGACTCAATGGCTTTGCTCCAGTCAGGACTAACAAAAGGACTGAGGCCCATGTGAAATGGTTACACTTGTGGAACTCCATTTAGACAACCACAGAAGACCACAAAACAAAACAAAAAAACCCCATACAACTCTATATCTAAGGGAAATTATACAGCTGCATGACACCAATGGGATTCTGGCTTACAGGAAAACAGCAATGCATTTTTGAACTCAAGCCCTGATTAGGCTGTTAGTAAAAGAGAAAGAGTCAGAATTCTGTTAACACAGAAGTCAGACAGCCAAAATGCTATTATCTTCCTCTCTCCCAAAGCCCAATCGTTTTAGAAGAAACATGGGCAGAAAGCAGTGGAGTCATAAAGTAATTATATATATTTTAGGCTCAAAGATGATACTTAAGTGCTGAGAAGGGAAGAAGAAGAAAAAAATGTGTCAAGCTTAATTCTGTAATATAAAAAAATAAAATAAAATAAGGGGCATGTGATTAGACAAGCAATTATACGCCGAGTAGCTTAACATAAATTGTGGGTAAAAATATCAGAAACAATTTTGCAGGATTTAGCATGGGAGCACCTTGTAAAGCATAATTGGATTAGAGAAGACAGGCAGTGCGGATTTACAAGGAGGAGGCCCTCTGCTTAACTCACTTGTTGGAGTTCTTTGAAGCAACTGTATTATAGCTGGGGGAGGCCTGGGGGACAGCAGCGGCAGCCATGTGCTTAGATTTCCCAAAAGCAATCAGTGAGGTTGTAGAATGAGATTAGCAGCTAATGGAAGCAGCCGCCTTATTAAAAGGCAGGTTTGCTGGTAAATCAGCAAAGAAAACAGCCAGCCTGGACATCACATCGCCAGGTACAACTCGCTGGACCAAACAGGACGAGGCTGACTTGTTTCTCATGTCACTGCAGATGGCAAGCGCATCAGGGTTTGGAAGCAATTGTCTAATGAATAATCCAGTGGTAGCTAGAAGCTCCCATGCCGGGCTTTACTCGTGCCAGGTTTTACTTTCAATGCCAGGTGTTGAAGGAGCTCTCCAATGTGCTGACCCTATTTTGAGGAAGGGTTCAATACCTTGGAAGCTCTGTAAAAGCTGGATGTGTACCAGCTGTGATGGCAAAGAATTAGTCACTTCTAATTAACTGGTTGTAGCCTGGATCATGTTTATGAATCTCAACTGGAGTGGATCCATTGAACCAACTGTTGAACGAAAAGTCAACATACAGCAAATCACACAGATTCAATAGTCTACTCCAATCAGGGCCAATAGGATTCAGACGTTTGTGTTTTATGCTAAGCCAAAATATTAGTCCATCCACTTCCGTATTATTGAATCTGAATGGCAAATGCTTTCCAAAATTTCCTTGCTTTATTTGGAATTCCTTGGTATTCCCTGCTTGTCTTCTATTTCTGGACTAACCTGCCCAACCTAGTATCACAAAATGATGGAAAAGGAAGAACAAATTCCAATGCTTATCTTCTGTTCATCATGCTCCTGCCTTATGTTCTACTTAGTGGTGTTGATGTGATGATGATGTAGAGGGGAAAAATAGTGAGTTTTATACAATGTACAGTACTGAGATGAATTCCCCTTGCTTCAATCCAAAGTAAATTTGGCAGCTTTGCCTTACTTCTGGTTGAGTTGAAAACTTCCAGAACTGATTTTTTCATATGGACCAACACAGCTGGTCTGCACTATTGATCTACATGCTTTTAGGGACATAGCTACAGGGACTGTCATAACAAAGACCTACACTTCAAATATAGACAATTGCACTGTTGCCTTTTTACTATTCCATATTTCCATTAACAGGCCTATAACTGCTTCACTGGTTCCAAAACTAAGCCAACGTCAGAAAATAATGCAACCAACTTCAGGAAACTAGCTAGTATTGGGTCTTTATTTCTCCTTTCTCATCAACTTCACAGTTTTAGGAATCGTAACCCAAACTACTTGGAGGGCATTGGCTTTGAATGGGGAATTAAGATTCATTAGATTCACAAAATACCAGATTTCCTTGCTCCCTGTATTGCAAGATGTACTTTCTCCAAGATGTACTTTCTCTCTTCTGTAACTAAATAATACGGTCCTCCTAATGACAACCTGTGATTCCACAAGAAGCCCAGTGTCCACCAACAATGGATTCAGGTATGTGGTGAAGCACCCACTTTAAGCACCAGACTTGAGGCAGGAACACAGGCCATAAAATCCAACCCCATCTTAAGGTCTGAGTCACCAAAACAGGCCTTAAGCGCAAGAGCAGTTGGCTTGATTTGTGCTGCTGTACAGCACCGCCCCATAATGACCAGACAGGAGTAGTGTAGCCCATTAGCCCAACTGGACTAGGTGGTCTAGGGAGTCAATAAGAGCCTCGGTGACTTTATATCAAAGTTGGTTTGGACTTGGTTCTCCAGTCTGAGTAGAGACATTGAATCGATGCGATTTACGTATGTGGCGATTCACTATTCAACAACTGAATCAATGGATCTATACTTGATGGGACCAAGCAACAAAATCCCAGCCACAACCCCACTTGAACAAGATCGGCGTCTTCAATGTACTCCTTGATTCATTGCCTCTGCAGAAACAGCCACTGCGAATTCCCGATTGCTCAAGGGCATAACAAGCAAACATACTGACAGATACAGAATTTAGCAAAAGGGAAGTACAGTGTAGCCACCATGTAGCTACAGACGGTAGATTTGCAGTATGCAAGCTCATCATAGGACTTCAGTTCATATCCTTCAAAATTATATTGCTTAGTGAAGCCAATTGCTTTATAGATCTTGACCACCGTGGGAGGAACTCTGGCCTGTTGTGGAGCTAAGGAGCTGTTATGGCAGTTTGCCTTTTGGGGGGACTCTCCATGGAGGCATGGCTATAAGGACTGTGCTGATGAGCCTGCCTGGACTTGAAAATGTAGAACATCACTGGTAGACTGTGTCTGTTCTGCTACTAGCTCTCTCTCCCTCTCAATGCCCTTTCCAGGGGATTACAGTGAATCCCAGATAGAGAATTCAGACTGTGCAAACAGGTCTTGGATGAGTGCTCAAACAGTCATAATCTCACTTCTTCTACAAACGCGTCCATTTTCCCTTCTGTTATTATGTGTGCGCAGGAAGCCGTTCTTGCTTTCGTCTTCCACTGACATAAGCCATCAGGATCCAGCCCTCGCTCACCCATTTCCTATCTCGTAGCACCTGACCTCCTTCACAGATGCTACCCTGACTTTTTGATAAATTGGCCTCTTTGGCAAAGCTTAAGCTGAAAATCAATTTTAATTATAACAATCAGCCGGCTTCGTCAATAAATCCACCAGGGTGCACAACCATGTTTCAGGAGGAAGGTTACATCTGGAAACAGAGAGGAGGAGGAAGGAGTCTTTTCTCCCCTAAAGTGATCTGTACTGGTGCCATACGCTCTTGCATTGGTTGGTGGAGAATTCATCATCGTCATGGGACCTTCTATATTATTAATGTTGTTACTGTCTGATGAATGGAATGCGAGTGGTTTCTGAACAAATAGATTTGGGTTGCAACTTGATTTCTGAGTGACCCTCTTGTCAAGAGGTCTCATTTTTTATTCTCCAGGCATGGAGGGGAGGGGCGTGGCGGGCAAAATAATTCATTCTGTCTTCCAATTTGAGGTAAATGATTGTTCAAGCTGGGTAATGGAGAACTAATTAATCCTTCCTCTCCGGACACCACCATGCATCACATTTCTTATTATAAAGGAGCCATTTAAATGCATTATTATTATAATTATGGGTGCTTTCCAAAGGCAGACATTTAATGGGGTTGGGAAGGGGCCTTGCTTTGGGGGAGATGATGGCAACCAGCTCATGGAGGGTAGTCCAGTTGGGAGAACAGGGCATTGTAATCAAAATTTATCTGATTCTTGGGTTATCTGGATCAACCGATCCATAATATAGTAAAAAAAAGACTCTGAACTGTCGTATCCACCACTGTAGATCTTCATCTACTAGGTCTGTTTTACTTTATCTACCAGGTTCCAGTCTGCATTAAATTCATATTCAACAGGATACTTTACGTTCTTCTTTCACTCTGGAGAAAAGTAATTTATAGTTAACCATTATGGCAGAAAGTATTTCAAAGAACAACAGAGACAAAAGTGAGGTCCTTGCCATAAAGAACTGATGGTCTGAATTCAGTCTGGGAAGAGGCAGGCAAGGTTCTTAAGAGAGCCATGATTATGTGTCCATGTCCTGCTAAACCATGTTTGACCACCAACATCCAAGCCTCAGACTCGTGTGTTTCCTTATTTCCTTCTTCTCTTCCACCATAATGGAGGAAAGTAAAGACCGGAAGCTTTTTAGCTACTTGCTCTTAAGACATTCACAGTAGACGTAATAAACATAGTCGTTTGTTGAGAAACAAATTGGTTATTTTAAGAATGTTAAAAGTTTCAGGTAAGCCCACCTCAAACCACAATTTCTGAAGCTCACATTTTGAACCTCACCAAAGTTAACATTAGCCACAAGTGCAGCTCAAGGTGATCCAGCAAATATTTGTTGTTTTTATTGCTGTGTGCTTTAAAATTGCTTCTGATGTATGGCAACTCTAAGCTGAACCTATCATGGGGTTTTCTGAGGCTGAGAGTGTGTGACTTTCTCAAGATCACCTAGTGGGTTTCCATGGTTGAGTGGGGAATCAAACCCACTCAAATTGCTACACCATGCTGGCTCCAACTTTAAAAGTTAATGAATACTTCTGAGCCCCTCCTCTCTGCCAAGCAAGAGGAGAAAAGAGGAGAATTTGATTAGATACAGGCGTCATCCAAGGTTCTATTTTCTGCTTGTGCACATCATGTTAAACCACGGTTTAGCGTTGTGTGCAAGCATGGTCAATATGAGCAGCAGATTAACAAGTGGATCTAAATGGACTCTCTACATTTAGAGACAGCGCACCTCAGAAAACCAGTGGCTTGAGACATTCACAGGAGACATCCTTTGGCTTTGTGTAAGCTTGCCAGAAAAAAATTGACTAGGAAGAGAATGTTGGAAAGATGGACCCTTGGTCAGATTTAGTCTTCAGCCCATCTCGTGAGCACACTCAAAAGCAACTCCAAAGCAACCAACCCTCGGGGGTGCCGTCTCATGAGTGGACCCCTCATCCCAGTTTCAAGGTATGCATTGTGTGGAGTTCTGCATTACTGTTTTAGTTCTCTTGAATCCCACGCTGGGAGAAGGAAGTGGGATATCAATTATTTAACTAAATAAATAAATAAATAAATAAATATAAAAATATAAAATAAAAAGATCACGTCACCCTGAAGTAGCATGCTCAGCCCTTAAAACCATCCTTTCCCAAGATGCTATTTGACCCGCAGTTGTGGGGAAGAGAGACAGAGGCCATTTCCACACTACACTGATATAGTGCTATTATTCTACTTTCAACATCCTGAGGAATTCTGGGGTTTGTAGTTTACTGAGACCAAAGAGCTCTCTGGCTGAGAATTCCAAAGGCCCCTCCCTAAACTGCAAACCCCAGGATTCCACAGCATGTTGAAAGTGGAATGATAGCACTATGGCCATTTCCGCACTGGACCGTTACAGCGCGATGATTCCACTTGCAACATCCTATGGAATCCTGGGGTTTGCGGTTTCGGGAGGGGCCCGGCCGGCCCCTCCCGAAACCGCAAACCCCAGGATTCCATAGGATGTTGCAAGTGGAATCATCGCGCTATAACGGTCCAGTGCAGAAATGACTTATAACAGTGTAGTGCAGAAATGGCCAGAGAGAGAGAGAAGGAAAGATACGGGTATTGCACATTTTCTGCCCCTTTAGATGAAAAAGGGCCTTGAGGAAGGTAGCTTTGAAATGAAACTCCACCAGAGGGGACAGGGTTAAGCAGACACTTTCAGCTCCCTTCTGGGACCAAACTTACTGAAAAGAAAGGGCACCCTTGGTTAAAGCAGTGTCTCTCCTTGGAAGAAGCAACAATTAAACTTTTTTTTCCCACTCTGAGAAACCGGTCTTCAAAAGTCACTATTTTTTTCCTGTACAGAAAAAAAAAGCTTTCTCCTGTGCAAAACAACCACGTGTAAATTTTGCACAGAACAAAGTTCTGAATTGTGAAGATTCTCATCAATCAAGAATCCCTTTTCTCAGGTTTTCTCAACAGTCAAAAAACCATGTGTTTCAACTAGTTTTTTTTAAATATCTTTGAAGATACTCTTCATCCTTACTGCTAACCTATGTGTCGGAACCCAGACCCGTTTTCGCCTGTGCTTTCGAATTAAATTCCGATTGTCTGTTCTTCACTCGTGGAAGTAAGACTGGCCCTTTCTACTTGCAGAGGTTGAGCATAATTAGAGAGGAAGCCTTTTCTTCATGTATTCTTTCTCTCTCCTCTCTTGTTCTCTCTCACACTTTTCATTTTCTCTGGTAGCTTTTTTTAAAAAAAAATAAAGTCACAGTCATTGAGCTCCTGTGTTGATTTTCCTTCCACCTTCTTAATTGGAATCTTCATCCTAGCTATTTGCTCTTAAGACATTTACAAGAGACATTACACAGTATTCCGAGATTCTTGGAAGAAAAAAGAAACCATCTATGGTGGTGGAACAACTGCTAACAACACACAAGGAGCCCTATTTCAGGCAGGCAGGTCATAAGGAGATGGCTAAAGTTCTTCCCCTTTTGCCACAGCAATCTCTGGCCATTTCCGCATTAGACTGTTATAGTGCTATTATTCCATTTTCAACATTCTATGGAATCCTGGGGTTTGTAGTTTACTGAGGCCCAAGAGCTCTCTGGATGAGAATTCTGAGTGCTCCTCCCTAAACTGCAAACCCCAGGATTCCATAGGAGGGTGAAAGTGGAATAATAGCACTATAACAGTCTAGTGAGGAAAGGGCCTAAGTATCTGTTTGAAGCTTCTATGTGTATTCCAAAGTGTCAAATGGTTAGTTACCTTATTGCCCACTACTACAATGTATCCAGTAAATAAGGAGAAGATCCAAGCAGGGAAAATGAAAGCACTGAAAGGTCTTGTGAGAACTGGAAGTGTTCAGAGATAGGAAGGCAGGAAAGATGCTCCAGCCTCAAGGATGAAAGATGGGTAAACAACTGCGAGTCTGGGAAATGTCTAGAATGATGAGGTGATGTCAGATTTATGATCCTCTCCAACCACAGCCTGGTACACCTAAATTTGTGCGGAAAGGTATAAAACCTGTAATCACCATGTATGCTTCAGTCTCAGCAACTTTGGAAGTTGCTGTGTGGCTTGCTTTGCCACAAATAAATACTGCTGATTACGTTTGAGTGAAGTTTATGGAATGCAAGTTATCCAGGTATGACAAAATCTATGTGTCATGCATAACCGAGGGAAAAACTGGCAAGAGAATGTTTATCAGACCAGCCAGAGGTCAAACAAAGCTACTTAAATCTGTGGCACTGGAGATAACCAGTACTCTTCCTGTTTCCCGAAGCTGCTTTGATTCCTAAGGTGTTTCAGATGACCTGGGAAAGGATATACATTGCAGGGTGGATAGCATGTGGCCACCTCTAATGTCCTGTCCAATTCTGTGCCCCCCCCACCCCCCGAGATATCGCTACTATTTTTCCCCACTGGAAAAGGAGACTCACATTCTTGCTGGAGAAAAGTTGGAATGGAGTGGGGAAAGATAAAAACCTGGCACTTTGGGAAGAAGGGAAGGTGACAAAGGTCTAAAGGTACACACGGATTTGGGAGAATCACAGGGAACTGGTGGAAAGTCTTCAAACCAGATCAATTATTGCATGTTACTGCAAAGAAATTTGATTCCTTTACAGACCTCTCAGAAGAATACTTCCCCACTAACATTTTCACTTGGGCGTGATAGCTGCAAAAGAGCCAGCATAGTGCAGTAGTTTGAGTGGTGAAATAGGACTGTGGGAGAGCAGGATCTGAAGCCCAGCAACAGAATAGAAAAGCCAAGTTGCCCTTTCTCAGCCTTAGAGGAAGGTAACGAAAAAGCTCCTGTAAAGAAATGTTGCCAAGAAACTTCTAGGATAGAGTCGACACAAGTCAGAGTCAATTTGAAATCACACAAGAACAAAAGCTGCATGAGAGCCTATGGGGGGAAAAAAACTTCACTGAACATTCAGTTAGATTATAGAGATAAGTTCTATAGGTCCATCTATCACTTAGCCATTTGTGACAACTTTGCATCACATCATGTATTCCATCTCATTTCAGTCTTCACATAAAAAATGGAGGTGGTGCCAGGTTGCAGGCATAAGATGGGTAATATTTGGCAGGCATAAGATGGGTGATATTTAGCTTATTCATATTACATATGAAAAGGACCTTGTGATTATAAGTTGAACATGACCTAGCAGTGTGATGCTGCAGCAAGAAAGGCAGACAGTATCTTGGCCCACATTAACAGAACCATGAAATCATAGAGTTGGAAGAGACCACAAGAGCCATCAAATCCAGCCCCCTGCCATGCAAGAATAAACCATCACAGCACTCCCAGCAGATGGGCATCCAACCTCTGTTTAAAAACCTCCAAAGAACAATCCCAGACAGCAGCGTATTCTGCTGTCAAACTACTTCCACCATCAGGAAGTGCTTCGTAACGTTTAGATGGAATCTCTTTTCCTGAAGTTTGAAGACGTTGCTCCATGTCCTAGTTTCTGGAGCAGCAGAAAACAAGCTTGCTCCATCTTCCATGTGACATTCATTCAAATATTTAAACATAGCTATCACGTTGCTTTTTTTTTTCCAGGCTAAATACCCAGCTCCCTAAGTTTCCAAGTCAAGGGCTGTCATAGTCTCACTATATTCTGTGCTAGTCTGGCCTCATCTGGAGTACTACATTCAGTTCTTAGTCTCTTGTTTTAAGAAGGATATAGCCAAGTTGGAGAAGGTTCAGAAAAGGACAAGAAGGATGAGAAGTGGTGTGGAGAACAAAACATATGAGGAAAGGCTGAAGGAGTTGGGTATGCTCAGTTTGGTGAAGGGAAGATGGAGGGGTGATACGACCGTGCTCTTTAAAGATCTCAAAAGCTATCACAGAGAAGAGGGGCAAGTTTGTTATCTACTGACCTAGAGGGTAAGACCAGAGCTGTTTCCGCCCTAGAGTGTGATAGCGCGATGATTCCACTTTCACCCTCCTATGGAATCCTGGAGTTTGCAGTTTCGGGAGGGGCCAGCTGGCCCCTCCCGAAACTGCAAACCCCAGGATTCCATAGGATGTTGAAAGTGGAATCATCGTGCTATAACAGCCTAGTGCGGAAATGGTCCAGGTCTACTGATCTTACGGCCATTTCTGCACTACACTGTTATAGTGCTATTATTCCACTTTCAACATCCTATGGAATGCTGGGTTTTGCAGTTTAGGGAGGGGCCTCAAAGGCCTAACCCTCAAAGGCCCCTCCCTAAACTGCAAACCCCAGGATTCCATAGGATGTTGAAAGTGGAACAATAGCACTATAACAGTCTAGTGCGGAAATGGCCTAAGTTACAGGGGTGTAGATTTCAACTGAACATCAGAAGGAGCTTCTTGCCAGTGAGAGAGGCTCAATAATGGGACCAACAACCTTGAAAGGTGTTGGGGTCACTTCTCCGTACATCTTCAAAAAGAAGCTAGACAGCTCCCTTCAGAGGAAGCTCTATCTGGATTTCCTGCATGGAGAGTGGGGTTGGAGTCGATGCCCTATGGGCCCCCTTCAAGCGCTATGATTCTCTATGGCCATTTCCACACCACACTGTTACAGTGCTATTATTCCACTTTCACCCTCCTATGGAATCCTGGGGTTTGCAGTTTAGGGAGGGGAGCTTAGAATTCTCAGCCAGAGAGCTCTTTGGTCTCAGTAAACTACAAACCCCAGAATTCCACAGGATGTTGAAAGTGAAATAATAGCATTATAACAGTGTAATGTGGAAAGGCCCTATGATTGTGGAAAGATCTCCCTGCAATCTGAAAGTCACAATTGAAACGGGTGGATGCTCAGAGACTGTTCACTACACCCTTCTTTAAAGGCTATTCGCTCCCGTTGGCCACAGCAGAAAAAAAGGATAATTCGGCACATATTACCCAAATTTATGATGTTTTTCAGTAAGATTTATCTGTTCCTAACACCCCTTCCTGTGTCTCCTCTCCCAATTCTGTGCTGACTTTTTTTTTTTTTTAAGCAGTAGCTCGGAGATAAATGATGTTTTGGGAAATGGATGGTTACTCTTGCAAAGCAATCTACTGCAAAGCAGAACCTGATATCCATAATAACAGCTCATCCTGGGAGGAGTCCCAGTGGATCTCTTACCAAAATGGAGTCAAAGAACAGTGTCAGCTCCTCTCTTCCCAGGTGGCTCATCTCAACTCTCTCGAGCCAGACTAGCACTGAGAAAAGTTAGTTCTGGACTGCAATGCTGAGAATCTCTCTGCAATTCTGACTGTAATTCTGAGAATCTGCCAGCCAGCAAGGGATTCTGGGAGCTGCAATCCAACTTCCCCTTACTTTCCCACGCTGTAGTCCAGACAGTGCCTGGCCTCAACTAAAAGCCTTTTACACACTATATAATCAAGGCACTATGATTCCATTTTAACTGGCATAGCTGTATCGTATGGAATCCTGGGAACTGTAGTTTGGAAGATGTATTCGCAGGCAACGAATGCTAAATACCACATGAAACTACAAATCTCAGGACTCTTTAGGATGGAACCATGGCAGTTAAAGTGGAATCAAACTGCCGTAATTGTGCAGTGTGGACAAGTCACCAGTAACTCTACACATATTTGCATACCTATGTACTCTTAAAGGAAAAAGGAGCTAGATCTGGAACCTGAAGTGAGGCTCTTTCATAGTATACAGTTATACCACTGTGATTCTACTTTAACTGTCATGGCTGCATCCTACAGAATCGTGGGGTTTATAGTTTGGTGAGGTACTAGAACTCTCTCACTGGTGATTCTAAATACCCCGTCCTAAAATGCAGATCCCATGATTCCATAGGATGTCACCAGGGAATTTAAAGTGGAATCATAGCACTATTTGTGCAGTGTGAAAGGGCCTCAGGTATTTTGTGAGGCATCATGCTTCCCACCTCCTTTTTTTCAGAATGTACACTTATATTTCACAAACAAGCAGAATTCAGCAACCAACATAAATTGCACACTTTGAGTTTTTCCCCCTGCCTCTTATGTTTTTGTTTTATTGCTCCTGACTTTATTATTTTAGTGTTGCTCCTTGCATTTAATTACATCTTTGCTGTTATTTTTAATCACTTCTGGCTTTGAACGCTTAATTCTATAACACTGCTTATCAAGAATTCATAATTTTACATATTATTCCATGTGAGCTGTGCAGCAATGGATGCTGAGGACAAGATTTGTCCAAATCCTGTTGATTTCTCTGAGGTAAAAATGAAATAGGATCCTCCTTCACTTCACCTCAATTCAAGAAGGATACTGACAAGCTGGAGCGTGTCCAGAGGGCGACCAAAATGGTGGAGGGTCTGGAAGCCATGAAGCCCTATGAGGAGTGGCTCAGGGAGCCGGGGATGTTTAGTCTGCAGAAGAGAAGGTTAAGAGGGGACATGACAGCCATGTTTAAGTATCTGAAGAGATGTCATGTCAAGGAGGGAGTGGGCTTCTTTTCTGCTGCTCCAGAGACTAGGACAAGGAGCAATGGATTCAAGCTGCAGGAAAGGAGGTTCCACTTAAACCTCAGGAAGAACTTTCTGATGGTAGAATCTCCTGCTGCCTCAGCGGAGTGTGGTGGACTCTCCTTCTTTGGAGGTTTTTAAGGAGAGGCTGGATGGCCATCTGTTGGGAGTGTTTTGACGGGTGCTCCTGCGTTGCAGGGGATTGGACTGGATGGCCCCTGGGGTCTCTTCCAACTCTATGATTCTATGACTTTTTTTATCCAGTCTGTCAGCATTTAATTAATTAATTTATTAATGCAGGGGTGGGGAAAGCATGGCTCATGGGGCACATTTTTTTCATGTGTAGGTTCAGCCCAAGAGCCAGCATGGCATAACGGTTAGAGAGTTGCACTTTGACCCTAGAGACCAAGGTTCTATTCCCCACTTGGCCATGGAACCCCACTGAGTGACTTGGGGTGCATCACACACTCTCAGCCCCCAGAAAACCCTGCAACAGCTTCACCTTAGGGTCACCGTAAGTCCAAAGCAGCTTGAAGGCACACAAGAGGTTCAGTCCCTCCGCTGCCAAGTTCTCCTGGATGGCACTGTGACACCCCCCCCCCCAAGTTTCTGATAATTATTTACATCTGATTTAACAGCAGTTCAAACCTATAAGCTGAAGGCCACTTCATATGTTACATTTTTTAAATTGGCTGCGTCACCAATGTTTTCTAAGGACATGCCTACAACCTGTGGCAGCTGCTGCATCAGCAGGGTAGTGTCCCTTCTTCAGGATTGAGTCTGAACTTTAAAGGAGTTATCCACAGTGCTGAACCCTACCTCTGAAACTGATCAGCACCTTGGGCAGAAGTGTTTAAGTTCAGACCAAAAGCTGGAGTGCATTCGCCACCCCAATAACATGGAATCCATTGGCTGCCACTGCTTAAGATTGTAACATGAAGGTACCTATCATATGCCTATAGCCACATTCATCTGCAAAGTACATACACCACAGAAGCAACAGCATCTACCTGACTTTGCATCAGACACCTGAGCTGCAAGGTAGCGTAATGTGTGAAATGGTTCTTGGGCAGCTGGGTCCCTCTTTCTGATGAATGGGCTGGCCACATCCCTGGAGCAAAAAAAGGCCTATTAAATCCAATACACACAAGTTGCACCCTCCTCTGGGTGTTGAATTCGACTAGGTTTTATAGGATGGTGAACCAGGGAGTATAGAAGGGCTACCCAAGATGCTGAAAGCTGCTCCCAAATTAGGCTCAGCATCTGGATAGATCTTTCAAAACCCAGGCTAAATCCTGGATGAAGTCATCGTCCTACTGAAACCATTAGCCACCTCTGCTATGGACTAGAAACTTCTTTTTCTTTTTTTTCTTAGAAAGTGGGATTCTCAAGATGCCAAACATTTTCTTTAAGGGCAGAAGAACTGGAGGATACATATTCTGATTTCTTGGAGGACAAGGTTTTCAAATTACTGAGGGGGAAGACTAAGTCCAAGGGTCTTTGCTCCCATTAAAATTTGAACAGTTTTCCATATTCACTTGAGAACAGTTTCTTTTTCCATCCTCATCAGCAAGGTGGCTGAATTTTTCATGGAGAATTTTTGGCATTGTTCTAAACAGCTGCCATTTCTTGCAAACTTGCACTCAACTTATCTCTAGGAATCTCTGGGGCACTGCCCTTTCCTCTAAGTTAAGTTTACACAGCCAGTACTGTCAGTTTTAAAATATGATTTCCTACAGTTTCTAAAACAAACACTCTCCAAAGTCCAGCTACATTGTTTAAGGTCAGAGGTTAGCAAATGTGGCTCTCTCGGGGTTGCTGGACTATTCTATTAGTCCCAGTAAGCATAGGCAAGAGTAGGGGATTATGGGAGATGATATCCAAAAATGTCCAAACTCCCTTCTCTTTTGATGAAAAGATCCTCCACGGCAATATCCAAAGTCAAACCAGATGTACAAGTGGGAAACATCTGCTTCATCCCTTTCCCTTTTTAGCTTATCTTCCTGGTAATGCAAAGTATAACTGTTGGGAGTTAGCTTCTCAGGGTGTTAGCCCTTTGGGGGAAATTCTATGAAAGCTAAAACTGTTAGGAATCAGCCTTCTTTTAGCAGAGTAGCAGAAAAAGCATGTCCCAATCTCTGTGTGGCTTCCCTGAACTAAGACTGACTTAGAAAGCAAAACAAGGCAGGCAGTTATTACCCTGTGAACTGGGGGTCCCGGGAGGGACACTAAAATGTGCTCAACAAAAGGTGGGGAAAATTAGCTCAGAGCACTGCTTAGCGTTACGAGAGGCAGGGTAACGTAGCGAGACCTTGAACCCTATGTATACAGGGTCGGGTCGAGTCAAGGAGAACACAGAAGTTGAAATAATAAATGATGTTTATTAAATACAAGCAAAACAGTGTATACGACATACTCACGCAAGATAACTAAAGAAAATAAAGGTTGGAGTGGTATAGAGGGATTTTTAGAGGAATTGCTGGTTTGGGTGATACTTCACCTGTCCTGAAGCCCAGAAAAATAGAGAGCGAAGCTGGGGTGCGATGTAGCTCAGCACATGGAGCCGAGGGGAGGCTCACCAAGCAAAGCGGCAGCAAGGCGGGATGAAACTCGGGAGCGATCCGAGGAAGGTCTCGGAATCGAGGGTTTTTATAAGGAGAATTGTGACTCCGGGCTATGCCGTACTTGGGGGAGAACAATAGATCTGGAGTTGGAGACAAAGCCTCTGAAAGGTCAGAATCTGAATGATTGAGTTATTGTAGCGGTTCTCAATAGAGTAGCAAGTATGCAGACGCAGAGTACTTGGGTCTTGCATAGGTTACCCATCAAGCTGCCATGGCGGGGCAGAGGCTCTTTTGTAAGTGGCGTGCATACCTGATTAGAGGACTCGCCTGGAGGTCTCCTAAAGTAGTGAGTCAGCCACTTCTGGCCTGCCTGTACTGTAGTTCGAATCTTACGGCTATTAGCGGCCGAGCTTGTTTACGTGCTTGTCCAGTGGCCTCGCAAGCACGTGGAAAGGAATAAAGAAGTGAAGCTGAATTATGATATCAAGAGGATATCTTTTAATATCCCCAAAGCTCAGACTAGCCAGGGCAGTAACACAGTTCCAGGTTACAAACTTATAAAAGGTTTATGAATGAATTTTACAATTGCATATGCATTGGAAAGATTAGATCCTAACTAGCTAACAAAAAGATTAGGTAAGATTGTAGCTTCATTCTTAACTCACCATCTTCTTGGTGGAGAGGCGAAGCATGGTCAGAGGGAAGGAAATGGAATTAAAATGGCAAAGAGGGCAAAGAGAAGAGAAGTGTGGTCTTTTAGGTAAGGCCAATGACCCCAGGATCTATCCCGGGTCACATGGTCTGGTCAGCCGGATACCATAGCCCTGCCTTTAAATAACACAAAAAGCAAGACTGAGGCTTTAGGTTTGACATGCAAAAGAAGGCTTTGACATGCAAATGAAAGAGAAACTCTATGCTAGCTAAGCCCTGGAACAAGGGGCAGGAGACGGACTGCCAGAATTTTCCAACAATACCAACATGGATAAGCATACGCTTGGCTAGTGGCAGTAGGGATAAGAAACTTCACAGTCATGCCATTGGTCATTTTATGTTAACTTATAGGCAAGAAAAATGAAACGTACAAACATAGAATACATGACACCTGGCTTGACTGAGGTACATATGAAAAGGATCTAGGAGTCTTAGTAGGCCACAAACTAAAAGGAGTCAATAGTACAATGTGGTAGCCTCAAAGCCAATGCATGCACAGAAGAGTAGTGTTCCCACCAAGTAAAGTCATAGTACCACTCTATTTTGTTCTGGTCAGACCTCAGCTGGAATATTGTGTACAGTTCTGGACACCACAATTCGAGAGGGCTATTGACAAGCTGGAATGTGTCCAGTGGAGGGCAATTAAAATGGTCCAAAGTCTGGAAGTCAAACTCAATGAGGAATTGTTCAGAGAGCAGAGTAAGTTTAGCTTGGAGAAAAGAAGGGTTCTGACAGCCATCTTCAAGTATCTGAAGAGATGCCAAGTAGAAGATGGAATGAGTTTGGGTTTTTGCTGCTCCAGGGACTAGAACATAAACCAATGGATTCAAATATATAAGAAAAAGATTCCATCAAAATGTTAGAAAGCACATCTTGACAGTAAGAGCTATTTGACAGTGGAACAGACTGCCTCAGACAATGGAATCTCCATCTTTGGAGGATTTTAAACAAAGTTTTGATGGCCATCTCTTAGAAGTGCTTTAGTCGTGTATGGCTCAATGGTGGTGGTGGCAGCGGAGGGAGTTGATGTAGATGGGTCCTGCAGTCTCTTCCAACTCTCTGATTCAGACTACTGTTTGCACGGATAACAAGTGGCTCAAGGCCTGTATGTCCATTCCTTTCCTTCCCACACTCTTCCCTCCTCTAAATATCTTGGGAGCTGAAAGCCCCTTTTCTAAAATCCATTCACTCTCAAACAAGGCAAACAAAGCATGTTTTCTTTTTAACGAACAGCTGCATTCTTGCAAGTAAAAATTGACTTTAAAGCAAGATGCACACTTCCCAAGCACCATATTTTGAAAAGTGAAGTGATGGAGGGAAATGGCTTCTTTTTTTGCTACCTTGCCACCAAATTTTGGGGTGGCATGGTGTCCTGTCAACACCTACCCCAGGATTCCAGGGGAAATGGTTGCTGGTGCACAGGATTTGCTCCTTCCTGGATTGCTTTAACATACAGGGAGAGTGCCTCCAACGGAAGTGGGTAGATTCTGGAACACAATGTGACCCAATGAGGCTTAACTTTAGCACACAAGGGCTCATTTTGGAGCTGACAGTACAGCAATATAGGTACTATATCAATTGATAATGTGAAAGGAGGGAAATTTGAAAGAAATGCAAAAAGAAAACCAATCTCTATTTTACAGTTGACATAATAAACATGAAAGTAGCATGCAGAAATCTAGATCTCTACCACTCTGTCCCAAAAGAAATAATCTGATCTGCAGGTTATTTCTTAGACCCTGGATCCTGCAGGCTAGTATAGCCTAGTCCCTAGCTAAGAAAAAGGACACGTTACCCCATATGGTGAGCTGGTTTGTTTTCTGTCATGTACAAGCACCTCCACAGATGCATGTGTGTGTGTGTGTCTGTGCACGCGCACACACACACACTCTTCTCCCTCCATAAACCTCTAGAATGGATCCTGGGTCAGTGTGAGCTTTGCATTTGATTCTGACAAGCTAGCGCTTGATGGAGGATGAATCACTGAGCAATCGGCTATTGCGTCCCTTGAGAGGAACACCTTGCTAGCAGGATGCCCTGAGAACGCCCTTGGCGTCAGGCCTTGAGGACTGCAGCCTACGTCCCTCAGGGGAAATGCCAAGCCTAAGCAGACATGAATTGAATGTGATTGCATGCCCTTTAGCCCCTCCCTCTCTTTTTGAGAACCAAACCACTGATGCCAAATAAAGGCAGTCAGACCACTCTTGCAACAGCTTCTGACTTCACTGCGTGGAGTGATCCCAGGGCCAGCTCAACAGTGGTTCAACCCTTGCTTCAGGCCCCTCACTGGATAGGGGTCCCAGTGCTGATGGAGAAAAGGAGTTCCCTTCTCAACCACTCAGAGGAGGGTTTTCTCTTAGGCCATTTCCGCACGGGCTTAAAGAAATGGTGTAGAGCGTCCTCCAGGGAGGACGTCTGCACTTGGGAGCGGACTGGGTCAGACCTACTTAGTGTAGTTCCGCACCTCAGCCCGCTCCCGAACGACCCAAAGTGGTTGTGCAGCGTGCTTTTGAAAGACCGCTTGAAACAGGTCTTTCAAAAGCACGGAGCGCGCCACTCCATTCCCGCGCTCCAGTGCAGATTTGCAGATCTGTGATCTGCCGGGGGTGGGTTTTAGGCTGGCGAGCTTCAGCGGTTGGTGGAGAGCCTCGACCAACCAGAAGCCGCCATTTTCGTCCCCGGAGCAGTGCGGAGCGGGCGGCCACGCACTGCTCCGGACCAGCCTGGACCCAAGCGTGGAGCCAAGAAGTCCGGTAAGTACCGGCACGGGGCGATTCCCTCACCCTGTGCAGAAATGGTCTCAGTCTCACCATCTTCACAGGTAGATTTGGTGAGGATATGAGAGGAAGCCTTCTTGGTGATTGCTCCCAGGCTCTGGAACTCTCTGCCATCCGAGACTAATCTCATTTCCACATTACACTGTAATAGTGCTGTTATTCCACTTTCAACCTCCTATGGAATCCTGGGGTTTGCAGTTTTAGGAAGGAGCATTTAGAATTCTCAGCCTGAGAGCTCTTTGGCCTCAGGCAACTTCAAACCTCAGAATTCCACAGGATGTTGAAAGTGGAATAATAGCACTATAACAGTACAGGGCGGAAATGGCCTAAGATGTGCTTCCCGTTCTCCTTTTGCCAGCAGATAAAGATCTTTTCATTTGAACAAACATTTGGTCACCATTTGGTGACTAAGGCTATTTCTACACTGCAGTGTTAAAGTGCTGCTATTCCACTTTTAACACTCTGTGGAATTCTGCGGTTTGGAGTTTACTGAGGTCAAAGTGCTCTCTGGCTGAGAATTCTAAGTGCCCCCGCTGAAACTACAAACCCCAGGATTCCATAGGAGGTTGAAAGTGGAATAATAGCGCTATAACACTGCAGTGCAGAAATGGCCTTAAAGTGACAATGCAGAAGGGTCTTTCATGAGTTGTGTGTCTGCTATATTTTTATTGTTCTCCTCATGGTATTAAATGATTTTATGTTGTTTTAAAGCATTGATGTTTTTAATACTGTTGCTTATTTAACTATTTTTAAACCTTTTTTGTTACTAACTTATAATACAATTTTTAAAATGTTACCTGTTTTAATTCACGTTGTGTCCCATTTGGTAGAAACCTGGGATATCAATCAAATGGATAAAATGAATTTTATGAATCTCCCAAGCTTCTGCTGCCATTGTGATCTTGTGGGTTATTTGAGTCACTCAGTAAAATGCATTCAGATCTGGTTGTTAGGCTCACACTAAAGCTGCAGGGCTGAAAATGAATCCACGCAGGGAGATTTTCATGCTTCTGCTTATAGTATTTTGAAATTTTATTTTATATTATTTCTCTGACACTGGGCTTAAAATAGCCCACATATGTTTATAAGGGTGGCTATTTTTAGAACTCCTCCAGGGCCCCGGCTGCCTTGATTCAGCTTTGATTAGTATCTCCACGTGTGTATGAACAATTGCTTGGTCACTGTATACTTGAGGACCAGCAGGAGACGCACAAATGTTGGAGGAGTGGCACCTGGCTTGAAAGCAGCACCTGTGAAAAGGCTCGAAGGGTCTTAGTGGACCAGACGTGAAACATGAGTCAGCAATGTGATGCAGCAGCCCAAAGAGCCAATGCAATTCCAGGCTGCATCAACTGGAGCACAGTGTCCCTATCAAGGGAAGCCACACCCCCACTCTGCTCTGCTTTGTTCGGATAGAATCATAGAGCTGGAAGAGACCACAGGGGCCATCCAGTCCAACCCCCTGCCATGCAGGAACACATAGCAGAGCACTCGCAACAGATGTCCATCCAGCTTCTGCTTAAAAACCTCCAGAGAAGGAGACTCCACCACACTCTGAGACAGCATATTCCACTGCCAATCTCACCTGGAATACTATGTTCAGTTTTGGACACACCAGTTCAAAAAGGATATTGACAAACTGGAACGTATCCAGAGAAGGACAACCCAGATGATCAAAGGAAACCAAGCCCTGTGAAGAATAACTTAGGGATCTAGACACCTTTACCTGGCTTTCCCTCCATCCCAACTGCCATTGCCCCGGGCGTCAGAGGTAGAGAGAAAGAAAGAAAAGGCAGGCATAGTTCCACCGTGCCTAGTTCCTAAGCCCTCCTCTCCTTTTCCTTTTGTGTTGTGTCTTTACATTGTAAACTTGAGGGTGGGGTACTGTCAAATTAACAATTTGTAAGCCACTCTGAGAGCCCTGGTGGCCAAAGAGTGGGGTATAAACAATCTAAATAAACAAACAGCATACGTAAGTGGCTTCAAGCCACCTACTGATTTATATCCATCCTGTGAATTTCATAGGGTTTTCTTAGGTAAGGAATATTCAGAGGTGGTTTTTGCCAGTTCCTTCCTCTAAAATACAGCCTAAAACACCTGGTATTCGTTGGAGGTCTCCTGCCCAAGTACTAACCAGGTCCCGCTTAGCTTCCAAGATCAGATAGGATCTGGTGCTTTTAGGTCAGTGTTTGCCAGATTCTGGTCTTCCAGGGGTTTTGGACTTCAGCTTCACTGATCGTTGCCCAAGGCAGCTGAGCCTTCTGGGAGCTGAAGTCCAAAACATTAGATGACTAGAGTTTGGGAATCATTGCTTTAGGGTATTTAGGCCCTATAGCCTGGAGAAGAGAAAGCTGAGAGGTGACATGATAGCCATCCAATATCTGAAGAGAGGTTGTGTGAAAGATGGGATGAGCTTGTTTTCCCTGTTCTGGAGATTAGAACACAAGCCACTGGATTCAAGTTACAAGAAAAGAAGGATCCTCCTAAACATTAAGAACATCTTTATCCTAAGGGCTTTTTGAGAATAAAGCAAACAGCCACAAAGGGTTGTGAATCAGTAATGTGGATTTGAGTTGATTGACTTGGACTCAAGTCAGACTTAAGTCACTTAAATGACTCAACTTGGATTTGACTCAGCAATAAATGACACACTGACTTGATTGACCAGTGACTTGTATATTTTTAGTGACCAACTTGCTTTCCTTGGTTCAGTAACGTAACACTTTCATCCAGAAACCTTACAACTTTGAACAACGCTTCCATCTCTTTTTGCCTACTGGTCACAGGACAATCTGTCCTAAGCCCAAAGTGTGGGTGCATTTCTCAGAGAGGAACAGCAAATAAGTTAGGCAATGGGCTTGAGGTGGGGTGAGGTCTGCTCAGCAGCCTGCCCCTCCTGTATACTGGAGGAGTCTTCAAAAACTTCTCCTAAGAGCAGAAGACAAGGCTGTCCCCCAGAGAGCAAGGGGTGTTTCTCAGAGGGAAACAGTACATGTGTTAGGTCTGAGGAGGAAGGATCCTTCCTTCTAAAGCTTTCACAGTTTCAGTAATGGGGAGTAAACTTCCAAAAAAGCCTCCAGCTTCAGAAATGGGAAGAAACAAGGATCCTATTCCCTACTTCAGAAGCTGCAGGTTCTGTTATGCCTATTGGCACAAAACGGCTCCAACTTGAGGAAGAGGGAATAAGAAAGATCCTATTCCCCACTTCTGAAGCTGCAGATGGCAAACCACAAATGTGGAGGGCTGACTCTAGTTAAGTGGTTAAAACTGACCTTATTTGACTCTGTACAGAAATTCTGGAATATAGATTGGGGTCTAAAGTTGGCTCCCAGACTTAAGACTTGACTGGAGATTTGGAGTAAAAGACCTAAACACATCACTATTGTGAACTCTCCTTCTTTGGAGGTCTTTGAACAGAGGTTGGGTGGCCATTTCTCATGAGTGCTTTCACTGTAGGTGCACATGGCAGGGGTTGGGCCAGATGGCCCTAGTGGTCCCTTCCAATTCCATGATTTTATGAACATCGGGAAGAAAAGTCCCTCCGTATACAATGGTGTGAATCAGGGTTGGAAATCTGGGCCAACGTGGTATAGTGGTTTGAACGTTGGACCACAATCCTGGAAGACTAGGGTTCGATTTCTCACTCAGCCATGGAAACCCACTGGGTGACCTTGGGCATGTCACACACTCTCAGCCCCAGAAAACCCTGCGATAGGTTTGCTTTAGGGTCACCATAAGCTGGAAAAAACAACTCTCACAGGCATCTTTGGTAAGAATATAAGAAAAGACCTTCTTTGTGGCTGCTTCAACACAGTGGAACTCTCTCCCACAAAAGACTGGGATGGCCCCCTCTCTGCTTCATCTCCCAGCAGGCAAAGACCTTTCCATTTGGATCTTGATATTTACGCAAACTTTTGACTCTTTCCTCCCACCCATGGAAGGCTCCTCTGATGAGAGACGCTGTACTTCCCCTTGCTCCATCTGCCATATGTTAAATGTTCAAAAGCTGTTTATTATTCAGCATTGTTTTTGATTTAATTGATCTTTCATTATCTTTAAGTTATTCTTTAATATTATTAGACCCATGTTGGGTAGTGAACATATTCTAGATTTTAGTCTGAACTTTAAAGGGACAGTCCAAAGTAACAACCTTTTGGGGGGTAATATTGATTAATGTCCTGCCCTTTTCTCCATGCCAAGCCAAAAGTTTAATTCACGCAGTAAAACACTTTTAGCTCTGCTTGGACAAAAGGGCAGGACATCAATCAATCTATAAATTCCTCACGCATTCTATCAAATCACAGCTCTTTCTAGACACTCAGGGTGCCAGATCTCGATCTCCTATGAAATGTAGTTTGGTCCCTTCAATTTGTCAGCTACCTTTATACCCCATGTTATTGTCAAGGAACTGCAGGCAATGCACATGACTTTTGTTGCTCCCCTATTTTTATTCTTACATCAACCCTGTGAGGTAGGTCAGCCTAAGAAAAAAACATGTTTGGTCTAAGGTCATCCATAGAGTTTCCAAGCTGAGAGCATAATCTGGGACCATTTCTGCACTAGACTGTTATAGTGCTATTATTATATCCCAGGATTCCATAGGATGTTGAAAGTGGAATAACAGCGCAACCAGAAATGGCCTGTCCAGCAGTTTAAACACTCCACTATACTGTTAGGAGGGTCAGTTTGTTAGGACTCATATAGTTAGGAGGTCAACTAGAATGTTAATTTGGGCTGTTTTATAGGGATCATAAAATTTCCTTGTTCCAACAGCTTGACTGGATGGCAGTGTGTTTCCAGGCACAATTCAAAGTACTGGCTATGACCTATACAGCCCTATATGGTTGGGTACAGGCTATCAGACAGACTGTGTCTCTACGTATGAACCTGCCCAGAGCCTGAGATACGCAAGAGAGGCCTTTCTCTCAGGCCATTTCTGCACTAGACTGTTATAGTGCTATTATTCCACTTTCAACATCCAATGGAATCCTGCGATTTGCAGTTGGACTCATGTTGGGTAGTAAACATATTCTGGATTTTAGTCTGAACCTTGAGGCCCCCTCCCTACACTGCAAACCCCAGGATTTCATAGGATGTTGAAAGTGGAATAATAGCACTATAACAGTCTAGTGCAGAAATGGCCCCGGTCCTACTACCTTCACAGGTATGGTTGCAAGGAACACAAAAGAGGGCCTTGTCAGTGTTTGCCCCTTGACTCTGAAACTCTCTTTTTAAGAAAACCTGAATGGCTCCCCTTCCTTGTTGTCCTTCTGTTGGCAGGTAAATACATTTTTTTTTTATTCTGACAGGTTTTTAGAAAAGCCTTTAAAGGAAAGGACTTTAGGAACTGTATTATTTTAAATTGCATTGTTTAACTTTTAAAAGTCTTTTCTACAGTGTACGTTTTTAATATGGTTAATACTTCAGTTTTAAAGTCGATTTTTTCTTTGTCTCTTTTTAACTGCAATATTTTAAATGTGTAAGCTGCCTTTAGCCCCAGTCCTAGGGAAAATGGGGGGACACAAACAGAAGCCAGAATTCTACATGTTCTACTTAGGGCCTTTCCACACTACACTGTTACAGTGCTATTATTCCACTTTCAACATCCTATGGAATCCTGGCGTTTGCAGTTTAGGGAGGAACCTTTAGAATTCTCAGCCAGAGAACTCTTTGGCCTCAGTAAACTGCAAACCTCAGGATTCCATAGGATGCTGAAAGTGGGATAATAGCACTATAACTGTGTAGTGTAGAAGGGCCCTAAGTTATATAACTATCTTAACTGCACAGCTAAGTACCATCTCCTACCCAAACCCCACCCAGTCCTGACTTAATCAGGCAGCAGCCACTGTAAGTGATGGGAATCTGTTCTCTTGTCAATTAGGACACAGCAGACTGGAGTTTCTGCCTCCTTCCCACAAGTGATCTCGGGTATGACAGTCAGAAGCAAGAGCCTTGTGGCAATTTCTTCTCTCACCAGAGATCACTGGTGGCAGCAGGATGGAAACTTCAGCCTGCTCTATCCTAATCAATGGGAGAACAGAACCCCATGGCTCGCAATGGCTGCTGCCTGGTAAATCAGGATAGAGGAACTTTTACAACCTCTACGTATTCCCTACACTATTGATTATGTGCAGTCCTTATTTCTAATTTATGGTGACCCTAAGGTGAACCTCTCATGGTGTTTTCTGGAGCTAAGAGTATGTGACATGTCCAAGGTCATTCAGTGGGTTTCCATGGCTGAGCAAAGAACTGAACCCTTGTCTTCAAGGTCATAGTCTTAACGCTCAAACCACTACATTATTCAGGGTCTTACTGAACAGGATTGTGGTGTCTAGATCAAGGGAAGTAATAGTGCCACCCTATTCTGCTTTGTTTAGACCTCATCTGGAATACTGTGTCCAGTTCTGGGCACCTCATTTCAAGAAGGGTATTGACAAGCCGGTGCGTGTCCAGAGGAGGGCAACCAAAATGGTGGAGGGTCTGGAAGCCATAAGGAGCGGCTTAGGGAGCTGGGGATGTTTAGTTTGCAGAAGAGGAGGTTAAGAGGGGACATGACAGCCATGTTTAAATATTTGGAAGGACATCATGTCGAGGAGGGAGCAGGCTTTGTTTTCCGCTGCTCCAGAGACTAGGACAAGGAGCAACGGATTCAAACTACGGGAAAGGAGGTTCCACTTAAACCTCAGGAAGAACTTCCTGATGGTCAGAGCTGTTCAGCAGTGGAATCTGCCACCTCCGTGGAGTGTGGTGGAGTCTCCTCCTTCCTTGGAGATTTTTAAGCAGAGGCTGGATGGCCATCTGTTGGGAGTGCTTTGATGTGGGTTCCTGCGTGGCAGGATGGGGTTGGACTGGATGGCCCCTGGGGTCTCTTCCAACTCTGTGAGTCTATGAATATGTAGAGATCGGGAATACAAATCGATTACAAATAGATAACTCTAGGTTACGCATTTGCAACTGCGATAATGAATTCCAGCCAAATTTAATAACAATAGTAGCAACGATAACGATGACGTTAATCACCTGCGCAATGCTTTCTGAACTGTTGACTTTTGTTTTGGGGGTTTGCCTTCCTCCCTCTCTCTCCACAGCTCCCTCTTCCACCCACTGAGAAATCCCAGAGCTACCCAACTCTCCAATCTGCATCACAAAGTAACTGTGTGAACCCCTGGAAGATGAAGGGCCCATCTTAATTAAATGCTCATTACTGCATCCCCTACGAACAGTCAGAAGACAATAGCCACCACCGTGCCATTCATGTTCCAATCTTTTTAATTCTTCTCTCCGCAATTACCGTGGCCCTATCTCCCTGCACCAAAAGCCTGAGTCAGAGCTAATATTAATTTTAAATCCCCAGCCTTTTAAAAATCAATGTGGAAAAAAAAAGAAAACAGCCTGAGTTTTGCTCATTCTGGGGAGGAAGGCTTAAGCGTTCTGCTGTGTAATGACTACTTTGTTATTCCTTCTCGGCAGCTCTCCCTCCCACCCTTTTTCAAATTACTGATCGTTGTCTTATGTAACCACGTCATCTGCACTTATTAAATTAACAAGGCTGTGGAACACTTAATGAATCCAAACTCATCAAGTGTTTCCAAAAGTTAACAGCAAAATTGGGAGATTCTTTCGCCTTCCTCCCCTCCTGACCTGCCCTTCCCAGGCGAGAAATTTATACGCTTTCTGCACAGTCACCAGAGTTCAGACAGCCCGAATCTCATGCAAGATTTATCGCCTCCCTGCTACGTGATTTATTTGCTGTTTGCTGGAGCAACACGTAGCTTGCATCTTCCAAGGGCTGCTTGCAAACTTGCAGGGTTCGAGCATGAGAAAGAATATGATCTAAGAGTCTGGCTTTTTCCAATTCTGAGCCACCGATTCTAGAAGGAAAGGAGACGGCTGTGAACAAAGACCACAGAAAGAACCCTTCTGATGGTTTCAGACTGAAGGAGACAGAGAAGCCTGGTGTTACTGTGGAGTTTCTTTCAGTGTGCTTGCTCACTTGCTTTTTTCACCCGTCTTTGGTGACTCACAATCCTTGCATTTCAGGCTTTCTCAGTACCATGTTTTTACATCTCTGCGAAAGATCTCAAAGGCCATCCTGGCCCATAGTGGTGGCCTCTGGCTTCCATGTCATAGCTGCTGTGACTCCACTTAAGGTCTTAGTGTTAGGCTTGAAATTTGGTGCTCTGTAATTTGCTACAGAATTGATGTGTGTTAGCAATTGGCTGCAGTATCAATTGGCATTTTAGACACTCAGGGCTCATCAAACAACCTTGCTTTAGAATTGTTTGCTCTGCCTAGGTACATGTCAGTGATCAGTATGTACAAGCAAAGGGCACTGCTATCGTAAAAGATGTCTTTGGGAATGACCCGAGATGTTGCCTCAAACACACAGACTTAGGAATGTTAAGGGTCAGATAGAATGTAACACGGGTACAAGCTGTGACTCTGCAGACACTGATGCATGAATCTTTTCTTTCTTGTAAGCATTCTTTAATATAAACATAAAAACGGCATAAGAAGGGAAGCCTGAAAGAATAAATCATCCTTCCTTTCTTTCTTGGATAGATCCTTTGGCCAAAATTATATGTGTCTGTCTGTCTGTTTTCCTTTCCTTATCTTTTCTACCTTCCTACCTTGTGTTTGGGGGTTCAGGTTAGCTCTGAGTCCACCTGGGGATACAACGAAACTATTTCGGAGGTAGGGTTTGGGACCCGGGACAGCACCTTTACCGGGTGGGATAATATCTAGAGCGGATTTAACGAACTCCTGACATGGAAATTACCACTCACTGTTACCATGCAGAAGATGGAGCCTCCAGAGAATACAACCAAAATCACTGGATTAATATGAAAAGAGATTAATAGAAAGGAGATTCTGGTAGCTGCCCTATCAATGGCACTACCTGCTTATCTCTGAGCATCAAAAGTATAGCTGGAAGACTGGCAAAGAGGGAACAAATGGGCAAGTGCCTGGAGAAAGATTGACCCATTGCGAGCATTTTGCTCTAAATCCCACCCAACCCCCCCCCCCGAAAAAAAATTGGAAGAAGAGTGACTTCCCCTTTCTCCTCAGAGTCTGGATGTAAAATCCATGCATTATGTCTAGTTTACCTGCAACCACATGGACATTATAGCTCATGATCCTTAGTGGCCAATTTGGGGTCCCCGAAACCCTTTCCGGTGACCCACCAAACCCCATCCTAAAAATAATTAAATATATTTGCACTAATTGTTGGGTAATGTTTTGCTCTAAAACCAGCCAAATGAGCTCAAAACCAGCCACAAATGTGGTGGTTTGCTTCTTCTATCCCTCTAAACCCCAAATTCCCACGCACCCCTTCAAATCAGCTGAAATTAGAATCACGGAGTTGGAAGAGGCCCCAGGGGCCATCCAGTCCAACCCCCTTCTGCCAAGCAGGAACCCACATCTAAGCACTCCCGGCAGATGGCCATCCCGCCTCTGCTCAAAAACCTCCAAAGAAGGAAGAGACTCCACCACACTCCCAGGCAGAACGTTCCACTGCCGGACAGCTCCGTCAGGAAGTTCTTCCTGAGGTTTAGCTGGAATCTCTTTTCCTGTAGTTTGAATCCATTGCTCCTCGACTTAAGTCTCCGGAGCAGCTTCCAGTGCACCAAAATGCAACTGTGTATCCTCTGCTAGGAGGCATCGAAATGGGTAAAATTGGCCCCTGTTCCCCACTCCCAGAGTTGTGCACTCCTGCTGTAGCAAACAGCCTGCCATTCCACAGAGCATCTACAAAAGTGGCCAAGTGGCAGACAGCAAGTGCTTTGCATGCAGAAGGTCTCACAGTCAACCCCCCTGGCTGCATAGCATCTTAAAATCATAGAGTCTGAAGGGAACACAAGGGCTGTTTAGTTCAACCTCTTGCCATGCAGGAATATACAACTAAAGCCCTCCTGAAAGATGTCCACCTAACCTCTGTTTAAAGACCCCCAAGGGAAGAGGGTAGCCCATCCCACTGTTGAACAGCTCTCACAGTAAAAAAAAACAAAGAAAAAAGTTCTTCTTAATGTTTAGGAATCTCTTCTCTTGCAATTTGAATCCATCGGTTTGTACTCTAATCTTTGGACCAAAAGAAAATAAACTGGTGCCATCTTCCATAAGGCATCCCTTCAGATATTTAAAGGTAACTATCATGCCACTTCTCAGCCTTCTCTTGTCCAAGCTAAACATATCCAGCTCTCTCAGTTGTTCCTCATAAGGTTCGGTTTCCAGCACCTTGATCATTCTGATCACCTTCCTCTGGACATGTTTCAGGGACACTCCTACTTCCACTGATTGTTATCAAGACTACACACCTGTTACCGGAATAAGGAACATCCCTGTCTGAAGCCATGCAAAGCCACTATCAGTTAGACAGAGATGGAGACGGTGCAAGTGTGTTTTCTGCTGCTCCAGAGACAAGGAAATGGAGCAACGGATTCAAACTACAGGAAAAGAGATTTCACCTAAACATCAGGAAGAACCTTTTGATGGTAAGAGCAGTTCGACAATGGGATATACTGCCTCCGAGTGTGGTGGAGTCACTTTCTTTGGAGGTTTTTAAAAAGAGGTTGGATTGCCATTTGTGGAAATCGCTTTGAGTGTGTGTTCCCACACGGCAGGGGGTTCGACTTGATTGCCGCTGTGGTCTCTTCTAACTCTACGATTCTATTAAAAAGGCAGCTCACAGAGACACAGAGATGTAAATCCTTAATTATTTCTTCCTCTCATGCAAGAAGAAATAATTACTGTAGGGGTTTTCTTCCCTTGCTAGATGAGAAAACACACATTTTTGCACAGTATTCTTCCCATATTGAAGCAACCCCAAATATTCCACAGAGTTTTTCCGCACAGAAAACGTGGGGTTTTGTAATGTTGTCTCCTATGTAGAAAACACTGTCTCCTGCATATAAAACACATTTTCTGTGCAGAGGGAATGTGTTTTCTGCATAGAAAAATATATCTTCTGTGTGGAAAATGTGAGGTTTTTGCAGGAAAAAAAAGACAATGTGTTTCTCTGTGCAGAAAAAAATCCGTGTGTTACTTTGCATAGAGAGGTCCCTCTGGGATGTCTGAACAGTAGGAAAAACTGCAAAATCTCACTGCTCCATCATTCTTCCCAACAGGTCTTCCCAACTGTCAAGAAAGCTATTTTTTTGACAGGGAAATTCTTTCCATCTCTGTTGAGAAATAAGGATGCAAGCAAATGCTTACCTCATTTACTCAGTGCCCAGAGCCAGACCCAAGCTCACAAATCCTTTTACGAAACATGCAGTCCTCCTCCCCTCCCACTTCCACATTCTTTTTTCAGCAACCTAATTTAGTCTGTGGGGGAGCTTTTCGATTCTTGATACTGATAAACAACAAAGCCTTGCTGATCCACTGCAAATCACCCAGAAATCTGCCAGCAAATCCCAATTCCAAGTTCTAATACCTCAGAGATCTGTCAGTAAATCCCAATCCACATCCTACACAGTCATCTTCCAGTATATTACAATTCCAGAAAAGAAAAGAAAAAACACTCTGGAAAACAATCCTATACAGATCTAGCCAGGTGTCCCATTGATTTCCACCTGCATCTTACTCCTAGGTAAGCGGATGTAGGATGGCAGCCTTCTGCCATTTACGGAGGCACTCTGTCAATGTAATAAGTAACAATTTTCTCAAAGCAAGCCGGCTTTCCTCATTCACTTTTTCTAAACCTTTAACTGTCTGTAGAATTGGAATATTCATCAAAAGCCTTCAAGTGAGTGCCTTCAGAACTTGAGTGGCATTGCCTGGATTTTCAGACAGTGCCAGGTGCCGCCATGGTGCTAGCGGAGAGGAGAATCCGACTGTGAAAAATGAAAGATGTATGCCACGGGTTTCTCTGTGCGTGTGTGTGTGTGCCTATAAATCACACCCCTTGTCAAAAGGACCTCAGATATTTCTCTGTCTGTCTTTCTCTTGCATACATATACACACACACACACCAACACAAAAACACAAAAAAGAGCTGGTCTTGCTCTAGGCCAGCTGTGGACAACTGGATTCGAGATCATCTCCTCTCCCACCCCGTCAATCTCTTTCTCTCCTTTTTATAAATACAATAAGGAAATATTCCCACCCACCCGTCCCATGCAACGCTGCCTCTCTGCTTGCCAGGAGAGGGCCATAAAACATGACTCTGCTCTGCAAAGGAGCTGCATGCATGTAACTATCAAGACTCAGGATGAAGAGAGATCAAGGATCAGGAGGGATGCAGAGAGCATGAAATACGACCCTGCCTAACAGGGCCCGGATGGCAAGACCCACTGGGTGTAAGCGAAAGGGAGGGGGGAGTTTTCCCATGATTTATGGCCTAATAGCAAGCTAGGCAGCCCAGGAATGGCCTGGCTGCTGAATTTTACTCAGCGGCATTCAGAGGGATTAAGAGTGGGGTGAAAGTCAAAGGAGAGACACAGACAGCTCTCCTCAAACCCAGCAGAGACGATTCCAGAGCAAAACGCAATTACATTTCAGACTGATTTCCCAGGGCCCAAATGCCTTAACGGCACCAGAAACCGCCTGATCTTGAAAACTGAGCAGGGTCAGCCCTGGTTATTACCTGGATGAGCAACCACCAACAAATATAAGAAGTTGTAAGCTATTTTTTTGAAGAAGGAACTGGCAAAACTACCACTGAGTATTCCTTGCCTAAGAGAAGCCCATGAAGTTCATAGGGTTGTCATAGGTTGACAGGCAACTTGAAAGCACAGAGGGAAAGAAAGAGAGAGAGAGAGAGAGAGTGGCCCCCTCCCTTCCAATCTCTATCTACTTCCCCAGCTGGATTTATGCTCAGTTGACAAGGAAGGCAAGTCATGCGGAAGGGGAAGGCTGGAATCAAAACACATGGCCTCTATCATTATCTTTACACAGTTCCCTGTGGCTGAGCAAATACAGAAAATGATAATCACCTTAGATTAGACGGAAGCCAGGCCAGTCAGCCTCCAATAGGCAAATTGCTGACTGCTGCCTCCAGGAAACATTCACCGATCAGCAACTGAATTGCACGTTGGTTGTGCGGTAGGTCCAGCATTCTCAAATGGAGGGGAAGCAGCTCTCCATTAGAAAAGCATAGCTGGGGTTCAGTTGGTCTTCATTTTGGTAGCCTGCCTCTCTCACTTGGCACACATTGGCTGGAATCCTGTAGCTGACATGCGCACACATACACGCATGCAGCCTTCCACCAGAAAAGACATACATGTGTATAAGCCACATTTATGGGCATGCATTACCTCCAACTATTGGACACAGTGTCTGGGTCTGGTGTGGAAGACAGGAGTTTTAATCTAAGTACCTCCCCATGAGCCTCTGATGGAACAGCCAATGAGTAAAGATGATGAGATCTGCTAGCCCCAAAATTATGGATGGTACCTGATTAAGGAAGGCTGCTATAAGAACTTGATAAGGCATTTCACAAAACTGATAAGGATTCGGCCAACCAGAAAACACATTGGAAGAAAATGATCAAAAGTTCAGACCGAAAGACAACAGCAATGCCTTGAAACAGCCAGATATTATCAGAGAGGTTCAGAAGTCATCAATCTCAACTGACGCTTTTTTTCAACCATGTTCCCAGCCCTTTTTCAGGTCACTGCTGGCCTCCACGCCTCCACAACACAACACTAAGTATTTATCTGGGCTTTAAGTAGAGTAGAAATGCATGGGAGGTCAATGAATGGAATAATCCAGTGGGGGTAATCAATAGAGTGCCTTGCTGGGAGCTCTCCATCACGACATCAAGTTGTGAATTAGAGTTCAAAAGGACCATGAGTCAACCCATTATAAAAAAAAATGCTTGATTCCAGAATGAGAAATACAAACCCTTACACTGGCACTTGCAAAAAAAAAAAAAAAAATGCCCTGAATTCTGCAAGGCAGATGGGGTTGGGGGAAGGAATGTAGGTCTTGGGATCTAAGATTGCAGTCATCAGCAGGCTGATGATACACAGCTCTATTATTCTTTGCCCCCCTAATTCCAAGGAAGCTGTTTCTCTGCTAAACCAGTGCCTGCCAGCTGTGATGGACTGGAGGAGGGCAAATAAATTAAAGCTTAAGCCGGACAAGACAGAGGTGCTCCTGGTCAGTCAAAAGACAGATCTGGGAATAGGGATTCAGCCTGTGCTAGATGGGGTTACGCTTCCCCTGAAAACGCAGGTTCGCAGTTTTGGGATACTCCTGGATTGAGCTCTGAAACTGGAGGCCCAGCTTTCAGCAGTGGCCAGGAGCGCATTTACACAGCTAAAGTTGTACAGTCCTCCCTCCACATTCGCTAGGGTTAGGGGCATAGGATGCCCGTGAAAGTGGAAAAACCATGAATAACTCTAGGCCCTCCCAAACCATATTTAACACACACAAAAAAGTATCATCACCCTATTCAACCCCCCATGGATTCCTTTCAGGCATTGGGGTTCCTTCCCAAGGCAGAAGTGGGTGGCCGGTGGGGCTTATGGTCACCTCCGCTGCTGCTCCACATCATTTTTAAGAGGGACTTAGGAGCCTTGTTGGCAGTTTCTCAGTCTCACGAGGCTTGCAGTCCCTATTAAAAATGGCACAGGGAGGCAGCAAAGGTGACAGCAAATAATCCGTGAATAATCAAATCCGCAAAAGTGAAACCCACAAATGTGGAGGGCTGACTGTACTGATTCCTGGATAAGTTGGATCTGGCTGCTGGTCCACTTACAGGCACAATTCAAAGTGCTGGTTTTGATTATAAAGCCGAATACGGCTTGAGTCCAAATTATTGGAAAGGCCGTATCTCCTTTTATAAGCCCGTTAAGAGCTCTACAATCATCTGGAGAGGCCCTTCTCTCCTCCTATCACCTCCCCAGGCTCACTTGGTGGGAAAAAGGGAGAGGGCCTTCTCAACGGCCTTCCCAGACTTTGGAACTCCCTCCCCAGGGAGGCCAAGATGGCCTTCTCCTTGCTCTCCTTCTGTCAGCAAGTCAAAATATTTTTACGCCATCAGGCTTTCAAAAATAGACTAGGGTGGGGTTTTAATGCTGTGCGGTGCTATTTTTACGGTATGCAGATGCTCTTTCAATGGATGTTAATGTTTACTGTTTTAACTTTACAAATTGCTTAATGGCTTTTTAAATAACTCTGATAGTTATACTTTCATTAATGACTTGGTATAACTTTTAATCTGTATTGTTTTTAAATATATTGCTAGCTGCCTTGAGTCCCATTATTGAGAGGATAGCAAGATGTAAATGAAGAAAATAGATAAATGCACCTGTAAATTCTATTGGTGATGCAAATTAGCATAATCTCCCATTACCTTAGCACATGTACTTTATCAGTCATCGCAGAGGGTCACCATAAGTGTGAGATGACTTGAAGGTACGCAATAACTACCACCTATTAAAAGACACCATCCTAAGCCAATCAAAGTCCCCAAATACTGTATGGGGTAGGGGAAAGAAAAAACACCATATATAGAACCAAAAAAAAATCCTTCCTGGTCTTGAAGTGACCAGGAATACTTGCGCTGCACTGGACGTGGGAAGTTGGACCAAATAAATAGGACATGCTGGTGGGGGTGGGCAGGTCTTAAAAGCCCACTGGTTATGCTCCCCTGATGCAGTGTCACGGCATGTAGGACCCGATATAATCCAGGATGGCTCTCTTCCAGGGGGACCATCAAATATGGGCCATCCCCTGCAGCAAAACTGTGCCATGAAGGTTTGGGGCTGTGTTCCTTTTGCGCTTTACCAAGGGTATGCATCAGAAACAGCATGGTGTAGTAGAATCACAGAATCATAGAGTTGGAAGAGACCCCAGGGGCCATCAAGTCCAACCCTCTGCTATGCAGGAACACCCAACAAAGCATTCCCAACAGATGGACATCCAGCCTCTGCTTAAAAACCTCCAAAGAAGGAGACTCCACCACACTCCCAGGCAGCAGATTCCACTGCCGGATAGCTCTGACTGTCAGGAAGCTCCTTCTGCAGTAGCAGTTTGAGCATTGGTCTATGACCCTGGAGACCAGGGTTTGAATCCCCACTCAGCCATGGAAACTCACCAGGTGACCTTGGGTGGGTGACACACTCTCAAACTCAGAAATCCTGTGATAGCTTCCCCTTAGGATTTACTTTAACTGGGAAATGACTAAAAGGTATGCAACAACAGCTCATCATCACAAAAGGCATGTTGGTCTGTATTCCTTTTTTCAATTGTAGGCTGTTCATACCATTTGACTCTTCAAATGTATCCCCTGGTTGCTAGGCACTTTGTTCCACCTAAACACCCATGAGCCTCATGAATGAGAGGATCTTCACAGCAAAGCTAGGTTCTTCTTGTCAGGAGTCTCGGGAATTATGCATGCAAAAGATACTTTCGCCAATATCAAGTATCGGCAATTGTCAGGGTTGCAGGCTACATTGCACCACACCATGGAATCGTGGAGGGTCACAGCTCCCTTCTTCATCCCCCATTTTAATTTTTAGCTTGCTTGCTTGCTTATTTATTTATTTCCCTGCCTTTCTTCCAACATGACATTCAAAGAAGCCTACAACAAGGTTAAAATAAGACAGAACTAAAAGCCTAATGCAGAAGTTAAACACTATTGAGCAAGCCACCACATTAAAGCACTATTCAGTTTCAAAAGTATCATAAAAATATAGCAATGGAGATAAAAAAAAAATACAGCAACCAACCTACCCTAAACAAAAGTCATCGCACACCCAATTATTGACCAAAGTCTCTACTCTGGCTGCAGCATTTTGGATCTGCTAAAGTTTCTGAATATTTTCTAAAGGCAGTCCCAAATAGAGTATATTATGGGCATCCAAGTCATGTTATCACTGTTGGAACCATTTTATCCCCAGATGCTTCCAAGGGAGCTTGAGGGACAATTTCACTACATTTTTAGGGCATTTCTGGGGCATTTTAGTGGCAGGAAAGGCCTTCTTCCAAAAGGAGATGAGCGGGAGAGGGGGCTCTGAGGGCCACAAAAATGGCCTCAGGGCCACATGTCATCTGCAGGTGGCACCTTCTCCATTCCTCATCAAGACTGTCAGCTCCAGTGCAAAACTTTTCCAGCTCTTCCAAACCCCTTCTGATGCAGTTCCGCAAACCCCATCTTCTATGCAAGTGGGCAAACCTCGAGCAGTGTGAGCAGCTTTCTCTGAAAAAAAAAACTGTCTATCTAACTAGCTAGCTAGCTATCCGAGACAACCACCATCACAACTAGTCAGCGACTGTGGGAAAGGGGCGTTCCCACCTCTTGCCTTCCAAGGAAGTAAACCACTCTTCTCCAAAATTTTTGAGGACATCCATTATGTTTATTCAGCCTGCAGGACATCTCCAACACAGCTCACCGTTTCATGGCCAGCTGCTTAGATGAATCCTGCAAACATTTAACAGCCTGGCTGGGAAGGTAAATACTCAAGAAGATGATTGTAGTTAGAACAGCACTCACTTGAGCAAATGTTCAGAAATGCCACGTTGTCCATAAAACGCAGAGAAGATGGGAAAATAAGCCACCATTCCATGTTAACCTGACTTACTGGAAGAAAGACTAGACCAGAAATGAGAGGAAAGGGTGAAGGATCCCCTCCTGAGCAAAGGAGATATTTAAGAAATCTCCAGATGACATATCACCAGCATGGGTTCTCCCAGAGGGGTTCAACATTAGTTCGAGTGTCCAGAGGAGGATAACCAAGATGCTCAAAGGTCTGGAAATCATGGCTTAGAATGGCTTCAGAAACTGGGTATGTTTATCTTGGAGAAGACTGACAGGTTGTTACCCCAAAATGTGGTTGACTCAGGGGTCCACCCACAATGCCAGTACTTCTGTTCAAAAGGTGGGGAATTTTTAGCTCAAATTAGAAGGCCTGTGAGAGAGGAGTAACATAATGCGATCTTTCCACCAATGTCCACCGAAGCTCCTTACCTCGGACAAGCTTCAGAGGAGACGAGTTCTAGTGGTTGGGGACTCTTTGCTGAGAGGAATGGAACTGATCCTTTGCAACCTGGATAGGATCAATCATGAGGTGTGCTGTCTCCCTGGGGCAAAAATCAATGACATAACAGAGAGGCTAATGAGACTGGTCAAGCCCACTGACCGCAACCCCTTCCTTTTGGTTCACTTCAGAACCAACAACATGGTGAGGCGCAGCTTTCACCGCATCATGAAGGATTATGAGCTTATGGGTAGGAAGCTGAAGGACCTTCGTGTACAGGTTGTGATTTCATCTCTTCTCCCGGTGGAAGGACATGGTCCATGAAGGGAAAGGAGAACAGTGGAGATCAACAACTGGCTTCAAAGATGGTGCCCCCAGAAGCAATTTGGATTTTTGGATCATGGCCTCCATTTCCACGAAGATGGTCTTCTGGCAAGGGATGGCCTGCCCCTTACAACCGTCGGCTGGAACGTTTTTGCTAACAGTCTCGCAAAACAGATCAGGAGGTCTTTAAACTGAGTTTGGCTAGGGAGGGGGACAGTATTATTCTGGGCAAAGATTCAGTGAGTACTGCAAAAAATAGCCCAAATGACATAGATAGGGCAGGCCAAGTAGAACTAGAGACCAACAGGGAGAGGAAAAGTAACTTTAGGAATTCCACAAAGGGCACATCATCTCAAGTGTCTCTACACTAATGCACAGAGCATGGGGAATAAGCAAGATGAACTCCAACTCTTAGTACAACAAAATAAATATGATTTAATAGGCATCACTGAAAGCTGGTGGGATGAATCTCATGATTGGAACATAGGAATAAGAGGGTATAACCTATTTCGCAGAAATAGACCAAACAAGAAAGGAGGAGGATGTCAAGGATATTTTCACCTGTGAAGAGATCGATGACTTAAATCTGGGAAGCCAAGTTGAGAGCATCCGAGTAAGTATTAAGGGAGTGAGAAACAATAGGGATGTGATTGTGGGAGTTTGCTACAGGCCTCTGGGCCAGCCTGAGGACTTGGATGAGGCCTTCCTGGAGCAGATGACCACACATTTAAAAAGGAGAGATGCCATGTTAATGGGAGATTTCAATTATCCTGATATTTGTAGGCAGCCAAATTCTGCAAAGATCACAAGGTCCAACAGGTTCCTCGCTTGCTTTGCAGACAATTTCATGGTCCAGAAGGTGGAAGAGGCAACAAGGGGATCGGCTATTTTAGATCTGATCCTGACCAACAGGGATGACCTAGTTGATGAGGTGGAGGTGGTGGGATCCTTAGAAGGGAGTGACCATGCTTTTTTGGAGTTTATCATTCAGTGGGAAGGAGAAGCCAAGTGTAGCCAGACACGCATCCTAGACTTTAAAAAAGCTGTTTTCTGTAAACTTAGGGAGTTACTTGCTGAAATCCCGTGGTAAAGAATACTAAAAGAGAAAGGAGTTCATGACGGATGGGAGTTTCTTAAGAGTGAGACAGTGAAGACACAACTGAAAACTGTGCCAATAAGGAGGAAAAATGGCAGGTGTCTAAAGAAACCAGGATGGTTGACGAAAGAACTCTCAGCTGAGCTAAGTGTTAAAAGAAACATGTACAGGAAATGGAAGAATGGTGAAACCACCAAAGAGGAATTCAAGCAAATAGCCAGAAGATGTAGGGAGAAGATCAGAAAAGCTAAAGTGCAGAATGAACTCAGGTTGGCCAGAGACATCAAAAACAATAAAAAGGGCTTTTTTAGATATGTCCGCAGCAAAAGGAAAAACAAGGAAATGATAGGAACACTGTGTGGAGAAGATGACCAATTAATAACAGGGGGAAGTGAGAAGGTAAAACTACTCAATACTTTCTTTGCCTCAGTTTTCTCCCAAAAGGATAGACGTACCCAACCTGGGGTGTGGGGAGCAGGTGAGGAAGTGAGGGAAATGTAGCACAGAATAAGCAGAGAAGTAGTACAGGAATATCTGGCTAAACTAGATGAATTCAAGCCTCCAGAGCCAGATGATTTACATCCAAGGATATTAAAAGAACTGGCAGACGTGATTTCTGAACCACTTGCAATAGTCTTTCAGAACTCTTGAAGAACAGGAGAAGTCCTAGCAGACTGGAGGAGGGCAAATGTCATCCCCATCTTCAAGAAGGGAAAAAAAGAAGACCCAAATAGTAATCGCCCAGTCAGCCTGACATCATATCCAGGAAAGATCCTAGAGCAGATCATTAAACAGTCACTTTGTAATTACTTAGAAAGCAATGCTGTAATTACCAAAAGCCAGCATGGATTTCTCAAAAATAAGTCATGTCAGACTAATCTTATCTCTTTTTATGATAGAGTTACAAGCTTGATAGATGAACGGAATGCTGTAGATGTAGCATATCTTGACCTCAATAAGGCCTTTGACAAAGTTGCCCATGACATTCTTGCAAAGAAGCTAGTAAAATGCGGGCTGGACAGGGCTACTGTTAGGTGGATTTATAATTGGTTGACTGACTGAACCCAAAGGGTGATCACCAATGGCTGCTTTTCATCCTGGAGAGAAGTGACTAGTGGGGTGCCACAGGGTTCTGTCCTGGGCCCAGGGCTATTCAACATCTTCATCAATGACTTGGATGAAGGAGTGGAGGGCATGCTGATCAAATTTGCAGGTGACACCAAATTGGGAGGGGTTGCTAATGCCCCAGAGGACAGGATCAAAATTCAAAATGACCTGGACAGATTGGAGAGCTGGGCCAAAGCTAACAAAATACATTTCAACATAGACAAATGTAAGGTCCTGCACTTAGGCAGAAAAAATGGAAGGCACAAGTATAGGATCGGGGATGTGTGTCTGGATAGCAGTATGTGTGAAAGGGATATAGGAGTCTTCGTAGATCACAAGCTGAACATGAGTCAGCAGTGTGATGCGGCAGCCAAGAAAGCCAATGCGATTCTTGGTTGCATCAATAGGAGTATGGTGTCTAGATTGAGGAAGGTAATGATACCACTCTATTCTGCATTGGTTAGGCCTCATTTGGAATACTGTGTCCACTTCTGGGCACCTCAGTTCAAGAAAGATGTCCACAAGCTGGAACGTGTCCAGAGGAGAGCGACCAAAATGGTGAAGGGTCTGAAAGCCATGCCCTATGAAGAATGGCTTAGGTAGCTGGGTATGTTTAGTCTGCGGAAGAGAAGGTTAAGAGGGGACATGATAGCCATGTTTCAATATTTGAAGGGATGTCATGTCGAGAAGGGAGCGGGCTTGTTTTCTGCTGTTCCAGAGACTAGGACAAGCAGCAATGGATTCAAGCTGCAGGAAAGGAGATTCCACTTGAATCTCAGGAAGAACTTCCTGATGGTCAGAGCTGTCCGGCAGTGGAATATGCTGCCTCAGTGGAGTGTGGTGGCGTCTCCTTCTTCGGAGGTTTTTAAGCAGAGGCTGGATGGCCATCTGTTGGGAATGCTTTGATGGGTGTTCCTGCATAGCAGGAGGTTGGACTCGATGGCCCCTGGGGTCTCTTCCAACTCTATGATTCTATGTTTATGGAGTCTTGCAGGAAAGAACCAGCCAGAGATTCCAAACGTAGACTAAAATGGTTTTCATTGAAGAATTCAGTCATAAACACAAAAGGTCAAAACACTTGCATAACAGCTAACTGAAGGATACAGAGGGGAAAGTTGTTGACAGAGGAGCTTTTAGGGGATGAGCAATAATTACTGATCTGGAGAGCAGCGAGGAAAGCAGCAATGTGGCTTAGACTTGCACATAAGGACAGTACTTGGTCAGGACTCAGGGTGACAGCATGACGTTCAACAAGTAAGATACTACATCGAACTGCTCAAAATGGAGGGCTCTTATACCCAAAATCTACCTTGAGGGCATGGGTGTGAATGCCTCTCTGTCCAAGCAAACAATAGAGGTTGCCACATCGACAGTGGGGTCCAGATGGAGTTAATGGTCTTAGTGTAAGGTGACAAAGAGTTAATGCCTGTTGTACTAGCTCTGTAATTGTGGACAGGTATGGGAACAATGCAGGGAAACATCCAAGTGAACGGAAATAGGGCTGAAACAATTAGTGTTTTAGTAGAAACTTTCCTTTGCCATTGTATGCTATCAGAGATATTGCAGCTTTAGCTTAAGCCTATTATCCCTGAAGTTGCTCAGTGATCTGCCTGACAATGACCCTGGCTACACCTAGAGGGGATCTCCTGACCTACTTTGCTGTACATGTGTTCAGTCAGTAATTTTCCTCTGCCCAGCTTGACCTTCCAGTCACCTAAGATTCCATTTTATATCAATGCCAATTAAGGTATTTTGCCAATTAAATCATATTTCACCAATTAAACCACCTCAAACCTGAGGGGTGTATGGGCCTGTAACAAAGTGATATGATAATCATCCTTAAATATCTGATGGAGTGTCATGTAGAAAATGAAGTGAGCTTGTTTTCTGCTGCTATCATATGAATGAAGGGATTCAAATGGCAACAAAAGCCAGAGATATTCAACCAAAACATTAGGAAGAATTTCCAGGTGATAAGAACTGTTCAAAGTGGAATAGACTGACTTGGAGAGTGAGAGGAAGACTCTTCTTTTTCTCCAATGAATTTTACACATAGGAAAAAAAACGTTAAAATGGGCTGGAATCCAGTACGGTTGGTTCATTTACACATGTGGTTGTACTTTTTTGACTGTTTCCTGAATGAATAGAATCAAAAGTGTAGCCACTTTACAGGGGCCTACATCTTATTGCCATTGAATCAGTAGGATGCACCTTGGTATTGACTCATCAATCAACAATTGATTCAGTGGCTTGGGACTAACCAACAGAATTCCATCTGGAGAGCAGTGAGGAAAGCAGTGATGTGGCTTAGACTTGCACATAAGGACAGTACTTGGTCAGGAGTCAGGGTGACAGCAAAACATTGTGTACCATCAAACAGCCATATTGTTTGTATATGCGCTGCTGAAGCGAGCACAACAGCCATATTTTTGATGGTACACAATGTTTTTTTTCCAATGCTTTCAACATACCACTTGATTCACTGGGACTACAGAAACAGCCCCCATCCATACCCCATTGAGCAATGGGACAAGAAGCAGGCACATGACCAGAGGCACCTTTGGTTGAAGAATGTCATTATTCAGTAGCAGGAGGTGTAGCTCAACCACCATGTAACTGTGGGAGCGTACATTTACATTACACAAGCATGAAATAGGATCTTGGCCAGTATCTAGGGACTTGAAAAGGCTTTTTCAGCCAGAAATAACAATACCGAAAGACGCAAAAGCACCCATTTATCTCAAAAGATAGTTGGAGACACAAGGCAGGAGGGGAGTCTTTAAAGTTGTCCTGGAGAACAATGAAGCAGAAATCTTTTGTGGATAATAATGAAAAGAGGTGGGACAAATCTAGCCACACAATTAATTAAGATATTAGAGCACGGGCTTTCATGGAGTCTAATCCACCTCTTCAGCAAATTAGGGATGTGATTCTTTATTTTTATTTCCTCACAGGAAGCAATGAGTAATTTGAACAAATCTCTTTTTTCCCACTGCACAGAAGTCTTTGAAAAGGATTCAATTTTCAAAGACCACTTACAGTTTGGTGGTTATTCTGCACACAATTTGCACACAGTGCTTTTCTGCAGAAAACAGCATTTTCTGGACAAAAAAAGAATATTTTGTGCACTTTTTGTGCAGAAAATAATACTTCTCTGTAGAAATATTGCCTGGACTGCAGTTACAGATTCATAACCTAGAATAATAGATCTGTAATTGCTATGTACTCAGGAATACGGTGACCCCTCCACCAATGATGTAGACTCGAGTCGACAGACTTGGACTCAAGTCAGACTTAAGTTACTTCAGTAACTTGATCTGGACTTGACTCAGCAAAAATTACATGGCTTGAGACCTGCATATTTTTAGTGACTGACTTGCTGCACTTAGTTCATAACACATTCATCCAGAAACCATACAACTTCCTGGTCACATGACAATCTGTCTCAAGCCCGAAGTGTGGACACATTTCTCAGGGGGAACAGCAAATGGGTTTGAGGTGGGGTTGGGGTCTGCTCAGCAGCCTGTCCCCGCTTCATATGGGAGGAGCTTTCTAAAAGTTTTCCTAAGAGCAAAAGGCAAGACTCATGCCCAAAGTGCAGGGCACGTATCTCAGAGGAGAACAGAAAATGCATTAGGCAATGGGCCTGAGGAGGAAGGATTCCTATATCTAAAGGTCTTGAAGCTTCAGTAATGGGGAATAAGAAGGACCCTATTTCCCACTTCTGAAAAAGCCTTCAGCTTTGCAAATGGGAAGTAAGAAGGATCTGTTCCCCACTTTCAAAGCTGCAGATGGCAAAATTACAAAAGCAGAGGGCTGTCTCTACTTAAATTGTTAAAACTGACTTTATCTGACTCTGTCCAGAAATTCTGGAATACAGGTTGAGGAACAGAGTTGGCTCCTAGACTTGAGACTTGACTCAAGACTTGACTTGAAAGTATCTTGCAAAGACTTGAGACTTGACTTGAGACTTGGACTAAAAGACTTAAATACATTACTGCCCTCTGCTCTAGTGAGGGTTCAGAGCACTGAACCCTGGTGAAAGTGGAAAAACCACAAATAACTCCCCTCCCCAGCACTCTCCCTCCCACTGACTTCTGGGGATTCCCCCCTCCCCATTCCCTTGCCTTCTGCCCTGGTGTGCATGCCTTCCTTCTCCACACTGGGGCAAAATGCAAGGAAACGGTGGGGGAAAGGCAGGAGATGTCCTTCTCTGTGCACAGTGCTCCCCCCCATTCCCTTGCCTTTTGCTTTTGTGAGTTCTCCACACCTGGGCAAAAGGCAAGGGAATACAGAGGGGAAGCACACACAAGTCTTACTTCTCCTTAGGTGGTACTGCCCTCTCCCACTCCCTTGCCTTTTGCCATGGTGTGTGTTGGAAAAATTCCAGCATTCTCTCTCCCCACATCTTGTTCTTAGAGCAAGTGGGCATAGCTAGCATAGGGCTTCCTTTCTCGTTTGCATGCCAAAGCTCCACCATTTGCCTTTCTGTCATTCAATTGCACGATCATAAATACCTTCGGTGTTCAGGGGATCAGATCATGTGACCCAGGACAGTTGCTTGGGTCATCGGTCTTATAAAAGAAAGAGACCCCTCTCTTGATCTCTCCTCCTCCATTTCTGCTTCCTCTTCCTCCTCTCTGACCGTGCTTCGCCTCTCCATGTGAAGATGGCGAGTTAAGAACGGAGCTACTACTATTCATTAGCTAGTTAGGATGTAGGCTCCCCAATACATACGTAAATGCAGACGCCATTAGTAAATGTTTCTAAGTTTGTAACCTGAAACTGTCTGTGGTTGTTTTGTTTTTCTTAGTCAGTTTCAGATCAGAAAAGCCACACAGAAATGTGGGCATGCTTTTTCTGCTACTCTGCTCAAAGGAGGCTGAATCCTTACAGTTTTAGCTTCCACAGAATTTCCCAACAGGGCTAACACCCTGGGAAACTCTTATTCCCAACAGTTTTAAGAAGGAAGGCGCGCACACGCTCAGGCAAAACAACAAGGTAACGGGAGGAGAATAGGAGGAGGCACAGGCACCTTGTGAATAATCAAATTTGTGAAGCTCAAACCTGTGAATCTGGAAGAAGTACTGTACTACATGATCACAATTGTGGCACCATTGCCATGTTTCTAAGTGCCCCTGGAGTGCAAGGAGGATGGCATTTCCACCACCACTACCCACCAGCAAACAAGGTTGTGATGAGGAATTGTGACAGGGTTTCTGTTTCTGATTGCCACAGCTTTGCTTGCTGTCAAGAGGAGGCTGAAAACGTTATCTTCCTTGTGCTTCAATTACCAGCTGAATGCACCTCTTTTGCTTGATGTGGTTGCTGGCAGTTAAGGTGGGTTTGTGGGGTTAGGCCAGGAAACGTTACGTAGTTATGCATTCGCAATTGTGTAGACGCTGTGGAATTTCAGTGATTATTTTATGCACAGAAAATGTTTTTTCCTGTGTAAAACAACCACATGCAAATAGTCCATAGAATAAGTCCTGAACTGTGAAGAGTTTCGTCAGTCCAGGACTGCTCTCATTAGGGTTTCTTGATTCTCAGGAAGCACATTTTGCAACCATTTTTCAAATGTTCTTCCCATCTCTATTCAGCATTGATGTTACATTGTGTCAGGATACGTGGCTCTTGTTATATGTATGCATTAGTATATGTAATAGAACTGCATTGCTAAATCAAGTAGGGCTATAGGTTCCTGAATCACTATCTTATATCAGCTGCTAATTGCCACCTACAACTATGTATCTGGCTGGAACTTTTAAAGTATCTTAAGGCACCAAATGGTTAATTGCTGTATTATTCCACGTCAGTTTGTAACCGGGTGAGAGATCAGAAGTGGGAATGCGAAATAGTGGGAATGTGTTATGGGAACAGGCAATGCAAAGATAATGAGAAAGGATATTTTTCTACTTCACAGGATGAAATATATGTAAATAAAAGAAGGTCTGTGAAAATGCCTGTGCCAGTGGGGTGATGTGACTTTTATGGCTTTCACCAATCTTTGATCTGCATGCCAAAATTTGTATGACAAGGTATAAAAACTGTAACCTCCCTATATATGGTAGTCTCAGCAACTTTTGGGAAAGTTGCTGTGTTGCTTGCTATGCTCCAAACAAACACTTCTGTTTGAAACTCTGAGTGAAATTTATGAACACAAGTTATCCAGGACATGACACACTGCATTCAAGCCACAGGCATGTAAGCAAAGTTAGACAGATGTTTTGTGGAATTTCCTACGCATACCAGAAAAACTGGAAGGTCACACAACCAGGAAATGCCAAATGTCATCTTTGCTCCTATTGAAACCCCAACATTCTTAGCAGCTAACAAAATCCCAACACACTTTCATCTGAGGAAGGCTCCTCAACGCTGCCACCAATTTTTTTCCAAATGCCACCTCTGAATTTCAGGCATTCATAGCACTCAGCCCATGTACATTCTCAACAATCCTGACAACAAGTCTGTCATGCTGCTTCAGGGTTATTATACCCATATTGCAGATAAGGAAGGAGGAATGGTTGAGGCTAAGGGACCCATGGCTTGGCTAAACTTACCTAATGAGTTATTGACTGAGATGAATCAGATTCTCTTGCCCTGACGAACCATTGTCTTTTCAAAGCTACTTCCCTGCTGGTTGCATTTTCCCCCTTTTTCGCAAGCAGTCGTTTGATCTTGATCTTTAGCTGTCACCACCATCCAATTCCAAGGAGCCTAGAGGCACTGTGGTGTGTGCCTTGCTAATTTGATCGGCCATGGGAGAAGCAGGACTAGGTAATAGGTGGTACAGCAGAGGTCAGGAGAAGCAACCGGGTGGCATTAAGGAAGCTCTCTCACCAGGCTTCCTTCGAAATAGAAATTGTGCTGATCGTGCCTTTGCAACTGGCAAAGCTAATAAAGAGAAGCAGCGCTTTTGCTCCTTGGATTTTGTTTTTCCTCCCAACAGTATTGTTTGTTTTCAAGAAAGAGGCCTCTCTTCTTCGGTATTTTGTGTGTGTGTCTATGTGCCTTGAAGTCACCCATCAACTTATGGTGACCCTATGAATTTAACAGGGTTTTCTTAGGCGAGGAATACTGAAAGGTGGCTTTAACAGTTCCTTCCTCTCAAATATAGCCTACACACCTGCTATTCATTGGAGGTCTCCTGCCCAAATACTAATTAGACATGGCCTTCCTTGGCATCCAAGATCAGATTGGATCTGGTGCCTCTAGGACACTTAGATAAGCTTCATGTACTGAAACAACAGTTTGCATCAGAAGGATTAATATAGACTGGGGTGGACAACCTGCAGCCCATGAGTTGATTGATTTTTTGAAGTCCCCAGACCTCTAACATCCTTTAGACCCCTAGTCCCTGCAATCACCAATGGAGGAAGCAAGGACATCACAAAATGGTCAGCGGTCCTTTATGGAGGCCCCCAGAAAAGTCCACTAAACTCAGCACAAAATGAGAACATATCAAGATCAGGACACAAACAAATTTGGAGGTAGCCCAGTGGGAAGAGCACTTGCTGTGCACACAGAATGTCCCAGGTTCCATCTCTGTCATTTTACATATGAAAAAACCCAAGTAGAAGGTACTGTGAAAGATCCATTGTTGGCTGGCGGTTTCTGTGGCAGGAGTTAGCCCAGTCTTTAAAGGACCTCTCCAATGTACTGAATCCTATTTGCAGGCTAGATACAGGACCTTGGACAGCTCCTTTAATGTTTAGACCCACCTCCATGGCGGATTTAACAAACCACCGACATCAGAAAGAAGCCAGCCTCTTTCTGCCTGACAGCTTCAGCCAACCAGAGTATACAATACTGGGCTAGATATTCCAGATCAAATGTATTAATCAGCTGTGTGTGAGAAAGTGGAGCAGAGCTATTCTTCTTGCATCAGCAGGGACTTGTGTCTTCTAAAGCCCTTGAATATGGACATGACAAGGTTCCTGTTCCCTTGTGGAACTAGAAACACACAGATAGTACTTCTTTGTGTTGGACTATCTCTCTTTTCACCAGCTGAAGCTTCCTTCAAGCAAGTCCTTCTGATTCTTAGCAACAGATGGACAATTTCCAGGTGAGAACTGTATTGTCACCTCTGCCATATGGTAGGGGACAGTTGCTGAAGGCATGCCATAAATCTCTCTCTCTCTCTCACACACACACACACACACACACACAGAGTCTACTTTTTAAACAACATCATGCTCTCTGTATGTCTCATTTACAAATGGAATTGGGCATTGAGAAGCTCCTGAGAGTCCATTTCTATTTGTCAACAAGTCAAATGTGGAACATACAGCTGCTTTTGCTTGTGCAGCAGCTTCAGATTGACAGTTAGAACCTGAGGAACAGAGGGGACCTGCAAACATTTAAGATCCAGAGTGTCATTGCCCCTGCTCTCAGAATGACCAGGGTCCCCACAAATTGCTCCTGGGCTGTTTGTTTCCTACCTCTGGCTCTGGGTGCCACCATATTCCCCAAAGAAAGAAGATAAAGCAAAACCTTCTAAGACTGACGACATCTCTGTGAAGGAGCAATTGAGAAAGGTAGGAAGAGAATTGCTGTCAAGAAGGATGGTTCTGCTTTTCTACCATCTTTTCCAGTTGCCAAGGCAGTCCAACTCAGTGTCCTCCTTCCTCCCCTTCTGTTCTCCTTCCTCCCTACTAGCAATCAAACAGTGTGCACTGGGCAAACCATTCAGTGATGTCAGCATCAGCCCTTTACTTCCAGTTAAGACAACTGTATCTTGGACGAGCATGACAAGAACATATGGCGAACAGGATCTGATGGCAATGCAAGTGCTAGTCTCAACTAGAGTAGGCCCACTGAATCATCTATTGATGCCATGCAGCACAATGCAATGCTTACTCATTGATTCAACACGTCCACCCCAGTTGTGACTAGCAATTACATTGAGGCCTATCTGCATAAACTGTTCAACAATAATTCATCTTTACGACATCCTTACATCACCATTATTTCCATCTCTTCCTCTCTGCCCCCCCCCCAAATTGTCATAACTTGCTGGAGGGTGAGCAACATCACTATGTTATTGAATAGCTCAGAGATTTCCATGAAATATGCACTGCAATTTAGATAGGGTTGCAGTTTTGTATTTTACCTTTGCAGAGAAATTGCAGGGAACTTTGGCTGGCTAAAGCGAGCCATGTTCAGTAAACTGGAGCTGTCCGCACTCCCAGGTGCTGAAAGTGCCAAAAGTAACAGCCTGCACAATTGCTTTCCCCTTGCACTCACAGGCAGCGGAAGGCGTAATGTAACTCTCTAACATAATTAGCTGCAGTTATTTTGATTCAAGCGAAGGTGACATTTTGATTTTAGGCTTTTAAAGAAAGACTCCCTAGTTGACTAGACAAGCTTTCCTCTTCTATCACTGAAGATATAGCCAGCACTAACTGAAAAGATCCAGGACTCCCTTCCACTAGAGAAACTGGATGACTGACCAATTCTGCCTTGCTGAAAGCGTTGGGTCAAACTGAAGGGAGCTATCTTCATTTGTAGTTATCCCATGTGGGGACTGGAGTGGAGATGTGAAGATCTCTCCATTTCATTCTCATTGGATTTTTCCAAATAGCACTTGCATTTCCTTCCTGTTCTTGTTTTTCATTGAGTTGTAACATGCTGGCTGGAATTGTGTTGGTAGCTACAATTAAAGTAGATCCACTGAAGCACTGGGATTTAGCTAAGCGTTGACTTTACATTAAATCATTGGTCCAATGGGTCTATTCTAGTCGGCGGAAACCAATAGGGTTCATTCCATTGTGTTTTCTTCCCACACTGAATTATGTCTATATCTACATCTACATACACACACTCCTTAATTTATTTATATAGTTTGTCTAATTTGTGCAACATTTCTTCATTGTCCAAGCCATGTTTCCCTTAGGGTCACCATAAGTTGGAAACCACTTGAAGGCATAACACAACAGCAGTCTCAAAATATAGATATAGATGGTACAGATTATATATCTATAGACAGATATAGGTGATACAGATAGATATGTTGGCAAAGATCCTACATTGTGCTTTCATGCTAAAACGTATACTCCTTACACTGTGAAATTTACACTAGTGTAGTTGCATGACACTATATGGTTGTTGCACTACATCACCCTCCTCAGGACTGTGCAGCTGATTTTATATCTTCCAGTGTGCCTGCTTTTTATCCCCTTTTATTATGGGGAAAGCACAGTGACTGTTTTTGCAACCTCAGTGAATCAAGGGGTACCCTGACGGCACTGATGGACAGTTATGCACTATCTAAAGGTGTTCAACTGCTGGTGAAATGGTTACATTGGTGGAACTCTGTTTATGCAGTGATGACCTGAATATATCCTTGGCACAATGGCCTAAAAAGTAAAACCACATGTATAAGGAAACTTCTGCATGTGTGCGGCACCAGCAGGATTTTGACTTTCATATTCCTTCCATTATAGTTATTGGTTCCACATGCAAGAAAGAAGAATGTATGCAAGAGGAAAAACCTCCAATTTCATTTTTGCATAACACAACATTTATTCTCACCACCCTCAATGTGATAAGTTCACATATATTTGTGCCTGCCATGTGATAAGTACCCTTTCCCCTCTCCACAAAACCATCCCTGCAGAAATCTGGTGTCTTCACACTTGTACTTAAAAGGACAGATTTATGGTTCGTGTTTGCAAAGCTGTGGGTGGGTATCGATGTTGGAGCCAGCGAGGAGACGACAGAATGAATGCTGACATGAACCAAACAAGGCAAGGATGGATGTCATTTCGGGCCTCCCACGTGGAATCTGCCAGTCTTTCTTGTATGTTTCTCTGGCTACTGCCAACTGAACTGTGCCTGTTTGGGGGGAAACCATTGCCAATGTGTTTTAAATGTATAGCAAATGCTATAAATACAAAATGGGAAGTAGTCAGCTGTTGCTCGCAAAACATACTTTGCCTGCTTTGAGCCATATCTGGCTTTGACCACAGAATTACACAGCTCATTCCTTACTAAGAACTTGGAAGAGCTGCTTTTTTGGACAACAGTTTCCAGAAGCCTTCAGCTGGCATGACTAGTATCTATGCTGGCTAGGCGTTGTGGGAGATCAGTCCAAACCAAATCATTAAATGCCCAAGTCAGAGTCCGTGTCATAGTATTTCTAGTATCTTTGTATGACTAGGAAAAGTGGACAGTGAAGAAAGGAGACAAGAAGAAAATCAACGCATTTGAAACATGGTGCTGGAGAAGAGTTCTACAGAGACCACGATGGCTGAAAAGATAAATAAGTGGGTCCTAGAGCAAGTCAAAACTGAACTCTCATTAGAAGCCAAAGTGATTGACCTGTGGCTATTGTACTCTGGAAAAGCAAAAAGCAACATGAAAGGAGGAGGATCACATTGGAGATGGGTTGATTCAACCAAGGAAGCAACAGCCCTGTATCTGCAAGACTTGAGCACGGCTGTAGATGATCAGGACTCTTTGAGAGCGCTTTCATAGGGCTGCCACAAATCAAAGGTGATTTGATGACAAATAAAACAAAACCAAAAATGTAACTGTTACAAGTTTTGTCCTTACCCAACCATTCATACATACACTTGCCTCCTTCCACCTCACACCCTCAAGATGTGTTGGACTATAACTTCCAGCTTACATGACCAGACCAGGCTCGGGAAAGCTGTTGTTCATCAGTGCACCCAAGAAAAATAACACCGAACAGGACTCTAGTTGGATTCTAGCTCTTACAGCTGTTGAGTCATCAGTTGATCTTTATTGGTTAGGATGTAGCCTGGGAACATCGCAGCCTGTCTGGAAATCATGATGGTCTCTTTGGGATTATAGGATGGTCAAGTGGTTAAAAAAGAATGCCAAGAACCAGATGAGTTTCCACCAAAGGGAACACAAGAACATACAAAGCTGCCTTATGTTGAGTCATACCATTTGTTTACCAGAAGTTCTCTGGGATTTCAGACAAGACTCTTCCCTGGCCTTACCTGGACAGATTCGTGCTACTCTTTGAAGTCCTCCATCCAAACATTGAACAGGTTTGACCTTGAACAGCTTCCAAAAGCAAGAGATTTCAGGTTAGTTCAGGATGGTATGGGAATCATACCAACAATTCCTGATGCAAGTACAATGGCTTCTCTCCATCCTCAGATAGTCAGGTATTCTGTGGCTGGTTTCATTTCATGTTTCCACCCCCTGTAAGCTTTTGGCTTGTTTACTTAGAAGGAAGTGCCTCTTTCAAAAATGCTGAATTACAAAATGCCAAGATGCTACGCACTGTAATTTCTGTGATGTCAATGCAATTGGCTTAGCTTATGCAAAGCTGCATATCCCAAGGATTAGCAAACAAACCACAGTCATTTAACAACAGTTCTGCATCTCATGACTTGGCCACTGTTGACAATTAGAACACCAGTTCACAGATCCCACAGCATCATTATGACTACCTGAAATCCAAACCTGGGAAGTATAGGATCACTGAACGATTTGGATTTACCTATGTGTTGACTTCAACACTTTGTGCAATGGGTTTACTCTAGTTGGGGTTGTCCAGCAAGCTTCTGGCCTCCTTTTTTAAAATTCATTTATGTTATCTCATTGCTCTAAATTGTTTTAATCCACCTATATTGATTTTACTTGCAACTGCCTGCGATCTTATGAAATGAGGCAGGATATAACTATTTTAATTAACGAATACAAGGAATAAATAAAAAAGAGAATTAGTGTGATGTAGTGGTTTGAGTGTCGGGCTATGACTCTGGAGACCAGGGTTTACATCCCTGCTCAGCCATGGGACCCCACTGGGTGACCTAGCCTAAGTCGTACTCTCTCAGCTCCAGAGAAAGGCAAAAGGCAAAAACCCCTCTGAACCAGTCTTCCCAAGAAAGTCCCGTGATAAGTTAGCCTTAGGGTTGTCATACATCAGAAATAACTTGAAGGCACACGACAACAACAGCAAATGAAAGAGCCTGGGAGGGCTTGAAAACATGGCAAACTGCTCCTCAGTAAAGAAGGAATTGAGGACTTTTACAGTTGTGAATAGGTAGGGACCATGAATATGAATCAGTTGCAGATATTTAACCAAGGCCATTTCCGCACTACACTGTTACAGTGCTATTTTTCCACTTTCAACCTCCTATGGAATCCTGGGGTTTGCAGTTTACGGAGGGGCCTTGAGAATTCCCAGCCAGAGACTTCTTTGGCCTCAGTACACTACAAACCCCAGAATTCCACAGGATGTTGAAAGTGGAGGAAAAGCACTATAACAGTGTAGTGTAGAAATGGCCTAGTTATACATCCTTAATTGCAGTAATGAATTCCAGCCATGGAATATATGACTAGCCTTCTCTTTAGTTCCTTAAAGCATAAGAAAATTAGACTGCATTACACAGGGTAGCACACATTGCTGGGACACCAAGGTTCATATCCTGATTGGGCAGACTGGATTTCAAGCATCCATCAAATCTTTTTGTCAATCCAACAGCCATCCAAAGGGATTCCATTACAAATGGGTGGGTTGACTATTTTATTGCATGGTCTCTTGGAAATCTAGGACTAGGGAAGAAAAATTATTCCTGCTGTGGGCAAAGAGAATGGCTGAGATCCTACACTGGGGTTGCATAGAGTAAACCTCCACATACACAACTGTTGCTATTTTTGTTTTGTTTTGTTTTGTTGCTGCTGTTGCTGATGTGCAATGTTGTCATTCTGTATGTGAATATTTATGCCATATTCAGGGGATGTTGGGTCGCAGTGTCAGTGTGGTGTAATGGTTAGAGAAGGGGCAGGCAAAGTATGATTCTGGCCCTGCATCAAGCTCCTGAAAGATTGCTTGTGTAACTCTCATTCCAGCTAGATTTACCAGATTAATCTATTTTGACCAAAAGGAAGAACAAGCAAATACAATTCAATCCTTTTTCCTGGAAGCTTCCAGGAATGCCATTCCCCCGACTCCACAGCAAGGGTCTCTTACACTATTTAACTGGGGAGATGGGGCTTCAAACTCCTTTCTCAGGAGGAAGGAAGTCACCAATCATCAGGAAGGGGGAGACAAAGAGGAAGAAATGAAATCTCTACACCATCTCCAAGGACGGAAAGTTTATTTTTGACAGATTCTTCCTCAAGGGCACTGAAATGCACAACACGGACTCCTCAACCCGGCTGTGTTGCTGAGTGACACCATCAGGTGTCAGTGTTATGCCTCTGCATGCCCCCGAGGAAAGAGAAAAGGACATGTTGGGCCAATACACCTACATTCCAGTACAACTGTTGAGATTGCCTTCCTTCCCCTTGTTAAACCCTTGCTCTTCCATGTGGAAGCCCAGGCATGACCTTTGACCAATCGGCTCTCTCTCAGCTTCAGCCATTTCACAGGAGTGATGTGAGGAGAAAGGCAGGGGTCAGGAAGAGAGAAGCAGAGCCTGGGAAATTTCTTGTTTGGGACTGCAACCCCCAGAAAACCCCAGCTAGCACAGTCATGTTGGCTGTGATATCCTGCTCAGGATCCTCTTTGAGTGCTGGTGGAATCCTAGAATCCTAGAGTTGGAAGAGACCCCAGGGGCCATCCAGTCCAACCCCCCACTATGCAGGAACACCCATCTAACATAACAAACAGATGGCCATCCAGCCTCTGCTTGAAAACCTCCAAAGGCAGCATATTCCACTGCCAGACAGCTCTTACCATCAGGAAGTTCTTCCTGAGGTTCAGGTGGAATCTCCTTTCCTGCAGCTTGAATCCATTGCTCCTTGGCCCCTTGAAATCACTATTTTCTTTTCAAAACGGAGGTTTTGGGGAGTTTCAGGGATCCAAGGAGGCTTTGAAGGACATCAAAAGGGCTTCCATGGACTGCCTAAGGCCCACAGGCCAGACATATATAACTCGGTTTCTTTAGTGGCAGCTTATGATTCCCACGTCAATGGGGTGGTGAACAAGTCCTGAAATGGACTCTGAACTTTAAAGGAGCAAGATGCTGACCTCAATTTTCAGAACAAGATTCTTGTCCTTTGGCTAGTTCTTTCATTCAGACTAAAATCCGGAGTGGATTCACCACCATCTCACTGTCATGGAAGCCACCAACCACCACTGTCCTCTATCTAGACTAGCTGGAGGATTCTGGGAAATGTAGCATTAAAAGTTACATATCCAAACTCAGTTCTTGATAGGGGCTGGTTGTAGGGAGCAGATAACTCCAGTGTTGAAGCAGCTTCACTAGTGACTAAACAATTCTGGGCAGAATACCAAGTGCTGGTGGCGGCCTATAAAGTCCCATATGGCTTAGGTCCAGACCATCTGAAAGTCTTTATCTTCCCATATAATCCCACATGAGCCTTACGTTCTGGGGGACATATTCTCCCTGTCCCATCACCCTCATAGGTTCATCTCATGAGGACAATGAAGAGGCGGCTGCTCCCAGGCTATGGTGGCTGCTCCTAAGCTATGGAATTCCTTTCCAAGGGAGGCTTGACTGGCCCCTTCTTTCTTCCCTTTTCACCAGGAAAAAAAATTTCCTATTTAAATAGGCCTCCAGTCTTTACATGGCTGGAACAGAGGGATGTGCAATGAATCTGCTGTATTTTCATATGCAATATGTTTTTCGCATTCTTAACTGTCTTTAATTGTTCTTAATGTCTTAAAAGTAGTACTTCAAATGAATGCCTTATGTTATGCTTTTTAAACTTTTGTACGACAACATTTTTGCTATCTATTATTGTAAGCCTCTTTCAGTCCCATTTTGGGAGAAAAGTGGGATATAAATCACATAAATAAATCAAACAAATAAATGAATAAATCTAATAAGCAATGTACCTATGTATTTATTAGATTTAGATCCGACTTTACCTCCAAAAATAGGTACATTGGGGGCCTAAATACCCTAACAGCACCAGATCTTGTCTTATCTTAAAAGCTAAGCAGGATCAGCCATGGTTAGTACTTGAATGGGAGACCAACAAGAAATACCAGGTACTATAGGCTATATTTCAGAGGAAAGAACTGGTAAACCACCTCTGAGTATTCCCTGCCCAAGAAAACCCTATGAAATTCATGGGGCCACCTTAAGTCAACAGGTGACTTGAAAGCACCTAGACACAAACAGTAACCAGTGGGTTCCAGGGGCCCCCATGTCTGTGGGATAATGAATCCATGTCAGGGATTCCAGGCAGGGAACCCTGGGAAAATGATCAGCCCACTGCAAAGATGTTGCATCATGCCCCAGCTGTGGGTCATTGCAAGGTTGCATAAGAAACTGGGATCATGTGCAGATGGTACAGGGAGGTGTGGAAACCTCTACCTGATTGGTTGTAGATATGTATATAACAAAGTGACGCCAGTATGTATTTGTTGACCAAACCTGGTGACTGGCGCAAGCTTTTGTCCGTCCGTCCTATGTTTTGTATATAATGGAACTTTGCTGCAAGATAAAGTGCCTCCTGTTTTGGAAGAAACTCCTCCGTGTGTGAGTATCCTTACTGGGGAACAAGGCTGCTGCTGTTGGCTGGCTGTACTCTGGCTTTTCCGCTGCGTTTCCGTGGGGCTGAAACTCCTATCATCCCCAACAGTGGTTATGGGCCCAGGCCCAGAGTGCACAGCATCCACAGCGCACAAACAATCCAAGCATTAAAGGAGCTATCCATGGTGATGAAATCTATATGTTCAGCACCTTGGACAACTCCTTTAAGTCCTGGTACTGATTGAGAACCTGTTTGACACAGAACACTCCGTCTGTTGTTGGTTTCTAATTTATTCATTTCTTGCTCAAACTGCAGTGGGAGCCAAGCTTCTTGGATTAAACTGATTGGATAGATTTCCACGGCCGCCTCCTTTTGAGCCACCTGGGAGCCTTCATTGCTTCCGCTGAGCTTCAGGAGCTATTTCTGCATAATACTGATGGCCTGCGACTACGAGGCCAGAGCACGCTGTGGTGTTCCCATGTTGTTGATGAAAACACTTCCCTTCCCTGCAGTAAAGTATTTGAGTGATGCCCTCAGCACAAGTACGGCTCTGCCTCAGTAGTTTTATAGTTATTGGCTATTGTTCCAGCTTCCTCAATGAAATCCAACATTAAAATAGCTTTCTATATTCCTTGAGTGCCTTCATTCCATCACCTCCTGGCAGCAGAATTGGTCTTTCAGCAAGAGACCTCCTTGCAAAATGCACTTGCTTAGAAGCATATTCATAAAAAAAAAAATGGGGAAGCAGGGGAGGGGAAATAAAATGGTCCTGTAGGTTACCACTCACCTTTGTAATTTTGGCATCCACAGTGGTGTCTTCCCTGTGAAATCTAGGACCGCTGATGACTTTCACATCAGCTGTGTGGTAAATCTGCTCCAGTTTTTAGTCTGAATCTTAACAATGGCCACTTCTGCCCTACACTGTTATAGTGTTACTATTCCACTTTCAACACCCTGTGGATTTCTGGGGTTTGTAGTTTACTGAGGCCAAAGAGCTCTCTGGCTGAGAATTTTTAAAGGCCCTTCCCTAAACTGCAAATCCTAGGACTCCACAGGATGTTGAAAGTGGAATAATAGCACTATAATAGTGTAGTGCAGAAATGTCCAATGCCATCAAAGCTATTCAAAGTGCTGAACCTATTTGTGGGACAGGGTTGAACAACTTGGAGAGTTCCTTTAATGCCTGGATTACACCTCTGAGTGGATTATAGAATCATAGAATCATAGAAATGTAGAGTTGGAAGAGACCACACGGGCCATCCAGTCCAACCCCCTGCCATGCAGGAACACCCTCAAAGCACTCCCGACAGATGGCCATCCAGCCTCTGCTTAAAAACCTCCAAAGAAGGAGACTCCACCACACTCCGAGGCAGCATATTCCACTGCCGGACAGCCCTGACCGTCAGGAAGTTCTTCCTGAGGTTCAGGTGGAATCTCCTTTCCTGCAGCTTGAAGCCATTGCTCCTTGTCCTGGTCTCTGGAGCGGCAGAAAACAAGCCCTCTCCCTCCTCTACATGGCATCCCTTCAAATATTTAAACATGGCTATCATGTCCCCTCTTAACCTTCTCTTCTGCAGACTGAACATACCCAGTTCTCTAAGTCTATCCTCACAGGGCTTGCCTTCCAGGCCTCTCACCATTTTGGTCACCCTCCTCTGGACCTGCTCCAGCTTGACCATGTCCTTCTTGAATTGGGGTGCCCAGAACTGGACACAGGATTCAAGATGAGGTCTAACCAAAGCAGAGTAGAGTGGTACCAGTACCTCCCTCGATCTAGACACCATACTCCTATTGATGCAGCCGAGAATTGCGTTGGCTTTCTTGGCTGCCGCATCACACTGCTGACTCACGTTCAGCTTGTGGTCTATTAAGACTCCTAGATCCCTTTCACACGTACTGCCATCCAGCCACGTGTCCCCCATCCTATATTTCTGCATTCCATTTTTTCTACCTAAGTGTAGGACCTTACACTTCTCTCTGTTGAATTTCATTTTGTTAGCCTTGGCCCAGCTCTCCAATCTGTCAAGGTCATTTTGAATTTTGATCCTGTCCTCTGGCGTATTAGCAACCCCTCCCAATTTGGTGTCATCTGCAAATTTGATGAGCATGCCCTCTATTCCTTCATCCAAGTCATTGATGAAAATATTGAACAGCCCTGGGCCCAGGACAGAACCCTGTGGCACCCCGCTAGTCACTTCTCTCCAGGATGAAAAGCAGCCATTGGTCAGCACCCTTTGGGAATGGTCAGTCAACCAGTTACAGATCCACCTGACAGTAGCCCTGTCCAGCCCACATTTTACTAGCTTCTTTGCAAGAATGTCATGGGGAACTTTGTCAAAGGCCTTACTGAAATCGAGCTATGCTACATCCACAGCATTCCCTTCATCTATCAAGCTGGTAACTCTATCATAAAAAGAAATAACATTAGTCTGGCATGACTTATTTTTGAGAAATCCATGTTGACTTCTCGTGATGACCGCATTGCTTTCTAAGTGATTAGAAACTGACTGCTTAATGATCTGCTCCAGGATCTTTCCGGGTACTGACGTCAGGCTGACCGGGCGATAATTATTTGGGTCCTCTTTTTTTCCCTTCTTGAAGATGGGGACAACATTTGCCCTCTTCCAGTCTGCTGGAACTTCTCCTGTCCTCCAAAATTTCTCAAAGATTATAGCAAGCGGTTCCGAAATGACCTCTGCCGGTTCTTTTAATATCACCAAGCTACTGACATGGAAGTCATCAGTCACCATTGACTCTTTTACGTACAGTCCCAGCAGCTGGTCCTAACAGGCTTATCACTTCTGCTCTTGGAGACAATATAGAGCTATCATGAGTATCAGCCTTTGCTAGCACTATCCTCCATGAACCATATAACCATAGAATCGGAAGGAACCTCAAAGACCATGTATTTCAACTCCTTCTCATAAAGGAATAGAGAACTAAAGAGCCCCTGAGAATTAGCTGTCCATCCTCTGTTTAAAGACCTTCAAAGAAGGAGAGTCCATGATTCTTTGAGGCTGACCATTTTACTACTGAGAAGTTCTTGCTGTCAGGAAGTTCTTAATGTTGGGAAGAAATCTCTTTCCGCATAATCTACTGGTTTTTGTTGTAGTCCCTGGAGCAGCAGAAGCAGAATAGCTCTCTCCATCATCCACATAATAATCTTTCATATATTTAAAAATGGCTACCATGACACTTCTCAGTCTTCTCTTCTCCAAGCTAAACATACCCAGCTCCCCAAAGTGTTCCTCATAAGGCTTGGTTTCCAGACCTTTGACCATATTGGACCCAGTCCCCTGGGCATGTTCCAGCCTTCTAAATCTTCTTATAGAGCCATATAACCCAATGATCATCATGTAAAGAAAGATACTGCCATTCTTCTGGTATGCATCCCAAACCTTCCTGCTTTTCACTTCCGTTGAATTTACTAGTTGAAATTTGGAGAGCCAAACGTCTGAAGCAGTAGCTGGAGATGAGCCTACATGAGTCTGCTCATTCTGGTCACTTCTAATCATTGGTAGCTTGGGACACTTGACAAAAGATCTGTTAGTACTTTTGCCTCCCATGTGCCACGAAGGGAGGAGCTGGGCTACAAGGGAGAAAGGACACAAAACTGTGGCTTATTTCTGACAGAGGGCAGAAGGAAAAAGAAGGCACAGAGATAGGAAACGGCTGTAACAGAGATAGGATGGTCATTTGGGGGAAGAACGGAATAGGATTTGGGGGGAGATGTGAATGATTAAATAATGTAGGGTTTAACGTTTGACCTAAATATGTATTAATAAACCTCTACTTGCTTATTCATTTTCAGAACCGTGTCTGGCTGTTCCTGTTAAGTTTTGGTAGAGAAGCTGGTCACTCCAACTACAGAGGCTCTCTAGAACAACACATCCATTTGTCCATATTGGGATCACCTTGAGACCCCAGTACCCAATGCAGGGCCGCATCACGAGGGGAAAGCGGGCCAGGTGAGTGACAGAAGCCCAAGGGCTGAAACTCTGAGGCCGGCCTGGATAGGCAATCCATCACAGCAGGGATGTTGGAAAGATCAGTTTGTAGGCTGCGGCCAGACTGATACTCAAAGGAAACATACTGAAATCTATGGGATTCAACTGAGTCACGAATATCTTGTTCTATGGAACATAGAATCATATAGGTGGAAGAGACCACAAGGACCATCAAGTTCAACCCCTTGCCCTGCGGGAATACGTTATTAAAGAATTCCCAACAGATGGCCATCCAACCTCCGTTTAAAAACCTCCACCACATTCCATTAAGGCAGCACAGTCCATTGTTGAACTGCTCTTACTGTCAGGAAGTTCTTCCTAACGTTTAGATGGAATCTCTTTTCCTGAAGTTCGAAGCCATTGCTTCACGTCCAGCAGAAAACAGGCTTGCTCCGCCCTCCATATGACACCCCTTCAAATATTTAAACATAGCTATGATGCTGCCTCGTAACCTTTTCTTTTCCTGACTAAACATACCCACCTCCCTAAGCCACTCTTCATAGGGCAGAGTTTCCAGGTGAGTAGTTCTGCCTGAAGCATGACTGTGCCTGGATCCATGTAAACTAAGAGCTCTCCATCTTGAATCAAGGCTGGGCCAAAGCTAACAAAATGAATTTCAACAGAGAGAAATGCAGGGTCCTGCACTTGGGCAGAAAAAATTAAAGTCACAAGTATAGGATGGGAGATGTGTGGCTGGATAGCAGTACATGTGAAAAGGATCTAGAGGGGGAAGCATTTTACGTTTGTAAGATTTTGTAAATAATGTATGTAGCATGTAAGGTATTAATTTTTATGTCTGACGTAAATTATGTAGGAAGGATGTGGCTTATGTATATGTATGTTTTGTTTTGTTTAGTTTTGTGTAAGTCTTGTGTAAATATGTGGCTGGTTTTTGGTTTATGTTTTCTTTTTTCAATGTTTAATAAAAAAAATATTAAAAAAAAAAAGGATCTAGGAGTCTTGGTAGATCACAAGCTGAACATGAGTCAGCAGTGTGACGCGGCAGCCAAAAAAGCCAACGCGATTCTTGGTTGCATCCATAGGAGTATGGTGTCTAGATCGAGGGAGGTAATGGTACCACTCTATTCTGCATTGGTTAGGCCTCGTTTGGAATACTGTGTCCAGTTCTGGGCACCTCAATTCAAGAAAGATGTCGACAAGCTGGAACGGGTCCAGAGGAGGGCAACCAAAATGGCGAAGGGTCTGGAAGTCATGCCCTATGAAGAACGCCTTAGGGAGCTGGGTATGTTTAGTCTGCAGAAGAGAAGGTTCAGAGGGGACATGATAGCCATGTTTAAATATTTGAAGGGATGTCATGTTGAGGAGGGAGCAGGCTTGTTTTCTGCTGTTCCAGAGACTAGGATGAGCAGCAATGGATTTAAGCTGCAGGAAAGAAGATTCCACTCGAACCTCAGGAAGAACTTCCTGATGATTGTCCAGCAGTGGAATCTGCTGCCTGGCAATGTGGTGGAGTCTCCTTCTTTGGCGGTTTTTAAGCAGAGGCTGGATGGCCATCTGTCGGGAATGCTTTGATGGGTGTTCCTGCATAGCAGGGGGTTGGACTCGACGGCCCCCGGGGTCTCTTCCAACTCTAGGATTCTATGATTCTATGATTCTAAGGCTGCATAAATGCTATGGTCAAGATGCTGCTCAGTGGTTGTGTAGCATAAATTGGCAGTAGCTTATCTATGCCAATCATGCTACACCAGAGTTTTGCCGGATCTCACAACTGCACAAGCAGTAACGTAATGGGCAACAATTCCTCCAGCTTCGTGCATTGGTTCTCCTACTTGCACTACTCTGATTTGAACGTTGTCCTTGCACAATCTCCTAGAAAGTGAAGCCGCTTGCGTCACAGCATTTACAACAGTATAAGTCACCAGCAGGATTCTAGCCTACATGCTTATTTCTTATATTATAAATTAAATAAGAATGTCAGTGATCCATATTATTTTCCCCTTGTTTGCATTTCCTGAAATCTGCACAAAACAAGTCTAGAAACACTCTCTGTCTTGAGATATGGATGTCGACCATAAGGATGAGATGATGTCAGGTCTGATCTCATTTAATGTATATTTCGAGGCACCCAAGTGCTCTCAGATGCATGCAATTAGCTTTCTCTGCTAATTAGATGAAGAGGGGTACTTCGTCCAAGGGAATATGGTAATACGTATTGATTGGAAAATGGGACTCCTTCAAGCAAGGAAGCTTGGATTTGAGGTAAGGAGAGAGGACAGGAATTAATGGGGGAGATTTTTTTAATTATAGACCAGGGGATTCAGTGACCTCTATGGGAATGACTGGGTGGGGATATCTTTTAGCAGAGCACGTCTGCAGACCATTACCCATTTCCCCTTCACAGCTGAATTAAAAATTAACTATTCCGGGATTCCTGATTATCATGTTAAAGCTGTGCCAGCATTTCCATTAGAGCACAGCCAGGCAACAGCGTAGGTCCCAGAGTCCCATGGAGTTACACTTTGCTGCATCTTAAGCTCACTTATAGGACGCCAAGCCAGCTACAGTACTTGCGTAGTGTGAATCTACGCTCTTGTAATTGCATGGTAGGTGTGCTATATCACCCTTCTACTGAGTATGGACAGCAGACTGTTTAAAGATCATAAGCTGTTGCATGGAACTCAGCTCAAGTTTGCGAACTGTTGTAAACTTTGTCTGTGGCTGCTGATAAAGGCCATTCCCGCACCCCACTGTTACAGTGCTATTATTCCACTTTCAACATCCTGTGGAATTCTGGGGTTTGTAGTTTACTGAGGCCCAAGAGCTCTCTGGCCGAGATTTCTACATGCTAAATGCCCTTTTCTAAACTGCAAACCACAGGATGCTGAAAGTGGAATAATAGCACTATAACAGTGTAGTGCGGAAAGGCCCTCAGATTTGGAGCTCTAGAAGCTGCAGCATAGGACTGCGATCTGGGCTGTAGCTCAAGAAGTTCCCGCAAGGAACTAAGCTCTGGCTTGCAGCTCCAAAAGCTGCTGTATGGAACCGTGCTCGGACTGTTGGCTCAAGAAGGAGCTCAGCTGTGATTTGTACCAGGTGAGTTTACCTAAGGCAGCTGGGTTCTTCTTCTGCATTCAGAGCATGAGCTAGGAGCAGTCTGATTTTTAACAATGACCCTGATGCTGAAGCTTGGAAAGAATTCTATAACATATATGTAGAACCGGACAGTAAGCTAAAGTAGGCATCCCTCCCAGAGAACTGGTGCTGGGAGTTTTGTGAGCTGAAGGGAGACTGCCTTACAAAAGGCAAACCTACTGTCTTCCAAATGTGTGGGAATACAAATCCCATCAGCCCCAATCAGCATGTCCACTGATGTTACTGTTTCAGGCACCTCAAACATGGGAAGGTGAAAAACAATGAGATGTCATATTTCCAGAAATCTTGAAAACTGAGAGAGGAAAACACCGTGGCTGGGATCCAGCTCAGCTCCTGGGCCAAGATCCTTTTTGACAATGACAGAGTATAAAGCTATACCAGAGTCCTCATGCTGGAGGTCTGAGAGGGCAAAAGCTGCTCCTTTCCTCCTGAGAGCACACCTGTACCTGGGTAACAATTGGTCGTACTCCCCTGGCCAACAAGCAACTCAGGGGGGTAGAGGTGGACCCTGGCACTGTTACGGGCCTGTGCACCTGCCAGGTCTGATATGGTTTAATTGGTGAAATATGAATTAAATAACATGCTCAGCCAGAAAGCCATTCACGCCCATGCCTCAGGGTAGGTTTTGCATATAAGAACTCTCTATTTTGAGCAGCTCAATGCATTACTTAGCTTGCTGGTTGCCATGCTGTCACTCTGATTCCTGACAGAGTACTGTCCCTAGGCACAAGTCTAAGCCAAAACACTGCTCTTTTCACTGCTCCCTGGACCAGCAATTATCACCCGAACCCTAAGACTCCTCTATCAATAACCTTCCTCTCTTTACTCTTTGGCCAGCTCTTGTGTGGTGTTTGGATTTTTTTGTGTGTGTGACTGAGCTCTCAATATAGATCCATTTTAGTCTACATTTGGAATCTCTAGCTGGTTCTTTCCTGCAAGACCCTCGTAAATACTGGTAGAAAGATCTCATTAGGTTACTGCCCTCTCGCAGGGCTCCTAATTGAGCTAATTAATTCCCCACTGTCATGTGGAGGTGCTGGCATCACGGGTGCACCCCTGAGTCACCCAAGTTTTGGGGTAACAGTGGCATCCAGCTGCCATTGTGCAGCTGAGGAAAGGTGTGCAAAAGGAGATACAGGATATCTCCTTGAGCAATGTCAAAGCCTTACGTACGGACAGAACATCAAAAGGACTGTGGTTCATACAACCTTTTGAGCACCCTTCTTTACAAGAGGCTTTTGCACTTCCAGATAAGCCCCAAACCAGTCATGAGTGCTCCAGGCTGGCATATTCCAGTCCCAAAAGGTCCTAGTAGAAGGAACTGTTGCCTCTCTCTCCAGCAGAAATGTTCTCATCTCAAAGCCAAGTAATGGTATTCCAATCTAAATTTCCTTGTTTTTCTTGGGGTCTGAGAAGGAATGGGCATTTTGGGAAAATAAGAAATATATTTATGGCTTCCTTTTGTATCACATCTAACACTTTCCCTACTAATTCAAGAACATGAGGGCTAGGGGCTTTTTATGCTAGTGTTATTGGGGCCTATAACAGAATATGCATTTTTTTTTTTTGAGATGTTACACAAGGAAGTATTCAGATACACCTTGTGCAATGCTTTTCCTCAGGTTGTAAATTGGTAGCTGGTTGGCATCAGGACACAGCTCAATCTCCCAAAATACACGCTATGAGGAGCACCAAGAAAATGTGGACTATGCTATCACTCTACTGGCAGCTGGTTCCCTCTCAATACTTGTGTAAAGAATGGTGGTACAAATAGGATCTTGGCCCAAAGTCCATGCCATAGCCTTTCAATTTCTATGTAGGCATCTGAAACCTAGACAGCAAAGAAGGCTGAGAGGGAAAAATCAACTTACTTACTGCTGGAGGAAAGTTCTGCAGATACCATGGACTGCAAAAAAACGAAATATTAATGTGAGAGCAAATCAAGCCTGAACTCTCACTGCGAGTCAAAATGACTAAAGTGAGGCCACTGTACTTTGCACGTATCACAAGACAACTTGATTCTCTGGAAAGCACAATGATGCTTGGTAAACTGGAAGGCAGTAGAAAAGGAAGAAGACCACGTTACAGATGGATTGGCTCCATCAACGAAGCTACAGTCCTGAGTTTCCATAACCTGAGCAACATTATTCATAACAGGGTCTCTTGGATGTCATAAACTGTCATAAGTTGAGGCCAGCTTGATGGCAGATAACAAGAAAAGCCCTATACAGCTTAGATGGCATGCATTGCAGTGTTTGGTATATCTATTTGTGGCATGTAAAGTGTATATAACTTTCTTTTATTACAACAGTAATCACATATCCAGCATTAAAACTGAAGCTACAGGTTGCTGTACCTCTGTCCCTGAAAACATCTTACTGTTTTCAGCTGAGAAAATAAAGGACACATTTAAATTAAAAAAAAATTGAAAATGGAATATCAGAATGATCAATATTAAACTAAATTAAGGTGGATTTCAATAATATTATCCTATGTAAATCTCAGGCTTATCATGCACAAGAAGAGGAAGTTCATGCTGGTGGAGAAGGAAAGCTCGAAAAATCTCTGTATAATGGGATTAGGAAACAGAGATGTATCTGGAAGCACAGAATACATAGTCAAGTTCCAGTTTTGGTCCTAAATCCCATTACTAGTTCCAACTAGAGTAAATTAATCAATGTGAACATGATTAGTGAACCCTTCAGCAAGTACCATGGACTCAATGGTTTAGTCTTAAAGTGACTGATAACTGGATTGTATATGCAAACATGTCTGCTCAGTAATGAGCCCCACTGGTTCAATGAGAATTACTCTTAGTTGTGTAGAATTACACAAAAATAGGGGCTTAAACCTAACTAGATCCAACTAGAGTAGAATCAGGTCTAGTTGGATCCAGTTAGGCCCCAATAATGTGAAGGAGCATTGCATGTATTAGACATCCCTATGTGTTGACTTCCCATTTAATGATTGATTCAATGAGCCCACTCCATTGCGACTAACCAACTGGATCCCAGCGAGGATTCCAGGTTTCAGCACACTTAAATTGGGAATGAGCCCCACTTAATCCAGTGGGTCTTGCTAGGAGCAGCCTGCAGATTTCCCAATAACTGGGGAAAGCTTAGCTCATGTGAAGGGTATTTATATACTACTTCCCTTAATAACTAATAGATCCTTGAAAATAACATCATAACTCAATTTTATTTCTTTAATCTGCGTTTGAAAGATCTACGGCTTTGGATTCTGAACTTTCACACCGAGCTTCATGGATGCCAGAAAATGGATGGCATGCATGAATTAAGTGAAGCTTCTCAGTGACTTTGGTTAGTTTGCTCCTTGATTAGGTGTGCATATTTCATACATTCCTTCACAGACTTTGTAATACGGAAGATGGAAGGATCTGAGACAACTAAAAACAAGGAGAAGTTAGAGATTAGACTTTGCAAAGGCCACAGTTTAGGAGAGCTACATTTTGGGGGATTATAGCATTCAGGCTAGGATCCTCTTAGTGTTATACACAAGAGTCAGTCTCCTTACACATACGGTTGTGCTTTCTTGACATTGTGTAGTTCATGGCTGCATAATATGAATCCCACAAGGATAATCATTTCACAGAGAACTAAATCCTGTTGGTAGTTTCAATTGCAGTAGGGCCATTAAACCTATTGGATTTACCTATATGCTGACTCATCATGCAACAATTGATTGAATGGGGCTACTCTGGTTGGGACAAACCAACAGGATTCCAGCTATTCAGTTGTGAGATCATGGATGGTGTGTACCTACTTGTCAGTTTACCACTTGATTCACTGGAACTGCAGATACAGTCTCAGTGTATTACTCATTTCACCACGGGACAATAGGTAGGTGATATAAAGTGATTACAGCAGTTTTGAGACTTATGAAGGCCCCTGGCAAACCTCCCTGATGCCAGCATTTCACATTTGGTAGGGGTACATAGCCAGATGCTTCTCCAATCCTGCCTACTCCCCACGAGGCACAGAATGGCTGTGGACAGGGAGTTTCACAGGCTATAAGGTAGGCCAGTGGGTGCTTTGGATGCTGAAGAGGGAGGAAAAGAATAACATCCTCCTTAATGCCCCCCAAAATACGTATGCAGTCCTCCTTCCATATTCCCAGGTTTGACGTTCACAAATTTGATTATTTGTGAGGCACGTGCTTAACTCCCCCCTCATTTTCCTCCTTCCATCCCTTGCATTCCTCACCCTAGGCTCGCCAGGCTTCTGTTTAAAATGGAGGGTTTTTTTCCTTTTGGGTGAGCAAAGTCTCCCCCCCCACTGCTGAAGGTGTGTCCTTTCTGCCATGTAGTTGCACATTCTGCTGTGTATTGGCTGCCGATTTGTCAGGTGCTCCTTTTTCAAGATGGCTGCCAGAAGTAATCAGAACTCCCTTTTTTTCTGTCTGAGGGAAAGTACAGGTAAGCTTTTTAGCTTGTCTTTTTTTCTCCTGCCTGCCAACGCCGGGGCCAGAGAGAAGGGAGTGGGAGGGGGGAAGCTCCATCGGCGGGGTTACTCACAGTTTTTCCACTTTCTTGAGGGTTCTGTGCCCCGAACCCTTGCATATGTGGCGGGGCTACTGTATTCATATACAGGAAACTTCCATGCATGTATGTGCCCAAGAGGATGCCACTCATTGTCTGATGTAGAACAGCCATGTTCAACTCATTGGCTGCAGAAGATAGTCGTGCATGTGGTTCCATTGTACATGGCTGCACATGTGCATTCCCCAGGGATGTGCATTATGAAAGGATGGGTATGCACATTAGGTTGTGTACTCAGGTGCCCTTCGAGTATCTTGGTCCAGTTGAACAACATTGTAATTCAACACAAGGACTGTGTAGTACAGTTAACTCATAACTCCTCAGGTGAAGATTCACATTGCGTAACGTTGGTGTAGGATCTTGTTCGTAAGGTTGAAATTAGCAAACAAATGAACAAGAAATGCATTATATTGCTTCTGAATGAAAAAAAGTGGTCCTTAGCAATGCAAAAACAATAAAGGTCCATGTTTTGCTTTTGCATGGAGGAAGCGTGAAATGGATTTGGCTCATAAACCTCTCTTGCAACGCAAGACATCAAGAAAGTAAATGTATCCTTTTGAACATCTTTTTTCCCCCATTCTTGTTTTGCAGACTTTTGTCAAAGAATGGATGAACAAATGCAAGGAGGCGCAGAGATCCGTTTGGAGGACAAAAGAAGAAGCTACACGATCAGCTCAGAAGTCAGGCGTGTATTGACATGTTCTAGCAAGGGCTTGCTCAGATGCCCAGAAGAGTCGATATCTGGTGGGGAGCATTAAATTTTCAAGCACTCACTCAGCCAAGGTGACTTTCACCGTCCAAGGAGTCAAAAGGCTCCAATGTCAGAGGGACAGTGCACCCACTCAAGGGTTTCAGTCCAAATTTTTAAAGGAGAAATTCAAGATACTGAACATATTTGGGGGATAAGGGTCAAGCCCTTTGAAGAGCTCCTTTTAAGTTTAATTTTTTAAGAAACAAATTGTTTGACATCCACCACAAGGTGAATTTCATAGAATCGTAGAGTTGGAAGAAACCCCAGGGGCCATCCAGTCCAATCCCATTCTGCTATGCAGAAACCCATTTCCAAGCACTCTCAACAGATGGCCATCTAGCCTCTGCTTAAAAACCTCCAAAGAAGGAGAATCCACCACACTCCAAGGCAGCAGATTCCACTGCCGGACAGCTCTGACCATCAGGAATTTCTTCCTGAGGTTTAAGTGGAATCTTGTTTCCTGCAGTTTGAATCCATTGCTCCTTGTCCTAGTCTCTGGAACAGCAGAAAACAAGCCCGCTCCCTTCTCGACATGACATCCCTTCAAATATTTAAACATGGCTATCATGTTCCCTCTTAACCTTCTCTTCTGCAGACTAAACATCCCCAGCTCCCTAAGCCGCGCCTCATAGGGCATGGCTTCCAAACCCTTCACCATTTTGGTCACCCTCCCCTGGACATGCTCCAGCTTGTTGGTATCCTTCCACATGTGGAGTGTTGTTGTTGCTGTTGTTTGTTGTGTGCCTTCAAGTCGTTTTCAACTTATGGCGACCCTCAGGTGAACTCATCATGGGCTTTTCTTGATAAGTTTGTTCAGAGGGGTTTTGCTTTTGCCTCCTTCGGAGGCTGAGAGAATGTGACTTGCCCAAAGTCACCTGGTGGGCTTCCATCGCCAAGCAGAGATTCAAACCCTGGTCTCCAGAGTCCTAGTTCAATACTCAAACCGCTACACTACGCTGGGTCTCTCACCTGGTATTATGAGCTAATTATGCTATGTGACTCTTGTGTTAAATGGCCACATTGCACAACTGAATGCATGCCAGAATGTGCATGTCACGAAGAGGCACATTTTTTCACATCTCACTGGCACAGTTCTCTGCACGCACAATGCTTGTGCAAGTCCACATCCACTACCTTGGGTGGCATCCAGACATTCCACATTAGACAAAAATGTCCAGCCTCTTCAATGGGAATGAATCCATGAATAAGATACGAACAGCACCCTGACCCTTGTTCTTTGCAGAAAAAAATTATCTCATTTGTCTGTTTTGCTTTGTTTTGCAAAAAGTTCTGAAATGCAAAAAGAATCTTGCAACAGTTGGCTATTTCCTCAATGGGCTATCTGAGTCTGCTCAGACACACCTTCTCATCAAGAATAAGAAAATGCACAAGTTTTTTACAGCCCTACTCCCATGCACTATGTAAATGCATGTAATAGCTGGGACAGTAGTTCCCTCTCTTGCTACTGAGAAGAAGAAGCATTAGGAGACCACAAGAAAACTTCTGTACTGAGAAAAGGGATGCAATTATTTGCTAATTTCATCTTCAAAAAAGACAAGTAATTTTAGCTATTTTCTTTCTGCCCCAAGAAAGTCTTCAAAAGCTTCAGTTTTTGTAGACTATTTGGACTTTAAGACTTATTCTGTCTAAAATTTACATCCGGCATTTGTGCACAGAAAACAGAATTTCCAGGGCAAGAAGCAGCATTTCATTTCCTGCACAGAAAATGCTGCTTTCTGAGCACCCTTCCCCACATATGAATTTTTGGCTAAATCATTCCCAAACTATGAACAAGGTCATCTGCCCAGGATTCCCTTTGTCAGAGTCTCCTGATATCCAAGAAACACATTTTTCAACCATTTTCCAAATATTTTTCAATATTTTTTCCATCCCAAACTGAGAACGTCAAGCCCTCTGAGCTCATCAACAAGAACACAGCTTGAGCAAGTTGTTATTAGACTGAAACCCACAGAATCTACTAATTATCTCGGCAACCAGCCATCCTAGAGGGAAGTTTCTGAAAGTTGCAGTCCAAAAAAAGTAACTTTTCAACGCTCTGAATCTTAGTGGCATATTTAGCCCCTTCCCTTGCTTATGAATGAGATTATAACTGACTCCTCATCAAACAGCCCTTAAGCTCATGTGCCTCTTCCCACCACCGCCCACCGCCCTGAGCAAAATACATTGAAATCTGTGAACGTCCTGGAGATCACGGCACTCCATCCCACTCTGCTTCATTGACCTGCTGTCATCCATGCAGATGCGGGGAAAGAAGCCATCAAGAGATGCTCTAGAATGACAGAACATGACATCTCTCCCCCACACGCACTTCTCTCCAAATACAATTCTAATTCTATTATCTCAATAACTCCATTATCCAAATAGCACCTCATCAGTTTCTAGGCCCATTTTTGGACACATTAAGATAATGGGGATTTTTTTTTTTCTGTGAAGTACCAGCTGCTGCTGCTTTCCAGCAGTCCTCTCCTCCCTCTGGACAAGCGGCAGGATGGACAAAAAGGTGACGGTCATACATTAGAGGCCCTCATCCCACTATCTACAGCAGCCGATCATGGCAACAAATATGTTGCAAAGCTGGGATGACAGTGAATCATGTTCTATAGCAAAAAGAAAAAGAAAAAGATCCCTGAAGTTCCAGTTCCAGTTGACTGTTTGAAAATCAGGGCCATGCTGCCTTCTTGTCTCCCTCTGCATTTCTATTCATTTCCTGAAAAGCAATGCAGAACTTATTCCAAATTCCTAAACGAGAGCCAAGATGATACCTTGAGGAGACAGAATGTAATTTAGCACTCACAGGCCATTTCCACACTACACAGTTATAGTGCTATTATTCCACTTTCAACATCCTGTGGAATTCTGGGGTTTGTAGTTTACTGTGGTCAAAGAACTCTCTGGCTGAGAATTCTAAAGGCCCCTCCCTCAACTGCAAACCCCAGGATTCCACAGGATGTTGAAAGTGAAATAATAGCACTACAACAGTGTAGTGTGGAAATGGCCCCAGGTTAAGTGGCAGTAGCAGAGTGTGGCCCCACTAGTAAATAGTGATGTTGCACAACTCAATGTGCAAACCCCTGTTGACAAGCAGTGAGTACCCATGCACATCGCACTGTATGAACAACTCTGCTCTTACAACCCTGAAGTGAATATAGCTGCTATGAAATGTTATTGGCATGATGTCTCCACTTGGATAGGGTGTTCACTTGGATAGGGTGTTTTGTCCCCAGTTCCTCCTCCTCCACTTCTTTTGTCTCTCTATATTATATGTGTGTCAGCTACACACACATGCATATTGTCTCTTTCTGAGCAAACTGCAGACATACTTCACAGACAGGAGAGTGCAGAAAGCAGCATGAACTGTCAGGACTGCCTGTAAAAGCTTTAAAAATGTCCTGTGTGATATGTTTGCAAAAAGAGAAATGTCAATGTGGCTAGCACAAAAATCCCTGGAGCTACCTGTCTACAATTGGGAAGGCTTTCTGTGCTCTGAAGGGCCTAGCATGTCTCCAACTTTCATACACTTCTATTTAAAAGAAAACCCTGAAAAATCTAGCCATTTGAATTTCTCAATGCAGCTGAGTGGGCAAACTAAAAATTAGGATTTCAGGGTCCTGGTCTCGATTCGGAACCTGAAGTGGCCAATTTGGATCAGGTCCAAACTGAATGGAGGCCTAATCCACCTTCGCTCTGTATGGAGTTGCCCCTGCCCTTGCGCAGCCCTACAAAAAAAGCAAGCACCACATCTTTCCCAGCAATCTGGAAACCCTGGTCCAGTCTCAAAGCAGATCAAGTATGACTGGCTCCTGTTTCCAATCAATTACACCTTCGCCTCCACCCCCATCACAAGCAGTTTTCTGTGCTAATTATACGAGTTTATTATTCCGAAAGCCCAGGTTGAACTTCAGATTCCAGGGGTCAAATGGGGTCAAGCAAGCAATCAGTTCCACATTTTCCTAAGCGACAAAGCCCCCTGGCAATCAGTCACTGCCAAGCAGTTCATAATGACCAGCCTGGAAGTTAATGGCCTGAGGCAAGGTGTGTGTATGTGCGAGGGGGTGGAATCTTGGGCTTGCTAATGTTCTTTCAAGAAAGGAGAAGAGTGCAACAGCACGGGGAGGAAGAAAACAAAGAAATTCCCCACCCCACCTCTCCTAGAAGAGCCCACGACAGAGCCTTGAAAACACTGAGACAGTTTCAAGTGAGGTGCTTTCTCTCCTAGTAGACCAAGGATGGGGAATGGGTGGCTTTCCAGGGCTAAGTTCTTACATCAAAGCTGGGTAGTGTGAAGCTTAGTATCTACATAATTTTCAAGTGGAATGGTGCAACTAATCCAAGGCACCAAATGTGGAACCAAACGTACAACCACATGGATAAAATGCCTGCACTCTTTCCCAATGTGCCATGCATATCTCTGTGGAATGTACACTATGAAGGGTGCACATCCATACATAATGGCACCACATAGGCAGTTGCACTGCACATGCAACTCTGCTTTCACAGTCTTGGACTGAATATAGCTGTTCCACAGTGGACAATAATGTCCAACTGCTTCCATTGAGAAACTTATACCAGCATGAGGCATCAACATAGCGTTGTTGCACTGCAGATCCAACCTTTCCCACTGGTTGTATTGGCTGGTTTGAGTGTTGGACGAAGACTTCAGGAGACCAGGATTCAGATCCCCACTCAAGGATATCTGCCAAGAGACCTTGGGAAAGTTGTACTGTCTTATCCTTAGACAAAGGTAATGGCCATTTTTCTTTGAGAAAATCTTGCCAAGAAAGCCTTACAGTTGACTTAGGATTGCTGTAAGTTGGACTCGACTTGAAGGCACATAGCAACAACAACAACGAGCATTGCATTCTAAAAACAACTGAAGAGCACACATTTCCATCCCCGCAGGAAGCTACCAAGCAGCATGGAGGAAGCATAATGGTGGGTCCTCCAGATATTGTTGAACTTCAAATGGCTTGTGTGTGTGTGTGTGTGAAAATGTCATAGCATTATTTACACACACACAAAAATGGCAGATTTTTTTGAGAATAAGTAAAGCATTATGAAAAACCTTCCAGTGGTTGACCATTTCCTTGTGGGGTTCCTCAGTGCGTGAAGACATCCATCAAGGATGAGAAAATTTGCAAGTATTCTCATTCTAAGTGAAGCTATAACCCAATATAAGGCCTGATTCCTATTGGTTAGTCCCATACAGAGTAGGACCATTAAATCAATTGCCAAAGGATGAGTTAACACTGAGGTAAATCCCACTCACGTAATGGGTCTACTCTAAGCAGGACTAATAAGATGATTTTGCCATTTAAGGCTGAGATCTGACATACGGAGAAGTACTGTAGATTTCCACCATGGCAGAATGATAGAACAGAGCTGGAAGAGACCACAAGGGCCATCCAGTCCATCCCTCTCCCATGTAGGAATACACAATCACAGCACTCCCAACTAATGGCCATACAGCTTCTGTTTAAAAACCTCAAAAGAAAGAGACTCCACCGCAATTCCAGGCAATGTATTCCACTGTCAAACTGCTCTTACTGTCAGGAAGTTCTTCCAAATCTTTAGGTGGAATCTCTTACCACTCTACTCTGCTTTGGTTGGACCTCATCTTGAATACTGTGTCCAGTTCTGGGCACCCCAATTCAAGAAGGACATGGTCAGGCTGGAGCAGGTCCAGAGGAGGTCAACCAAAATGGTGAGAGGCCTGGAAGCCATGCCCTGTGAGGACAGACTTAGAGAGCTGGGTATGTTTAGTCTGCAGAAGAGAAGGTTAAGAGGGGACATGATAGCCATGTTTAAATTTTGGAGGGATGCCATGTAGAGGAAGGAGGGGGTTTGTTTTCTGCCGCTCCAGAGACCAGGACAAGGAGCAATGGATTCAAGCTGCAGGAGAGGAGATTCCACCTGAAGCTCAGGAAGAAATTCCTGACGGTCAGGGCTGTCTGGCAGTGGAATATGCTGCCTCAGGGTGTGGTGGAGTCTCCTTCTTTGGAGGTTTTTAAGCAGAGGCTGGATGGCCATCTGTCAGGAGTGCTTTGAGGGTGTTCCTGCATGGCAGGGGGTCGGACTGGATGGCCTGTGTGGTCTCTTCCAACTCTACATTTCTATGATGATTTCTATGATTTCTTTTCTTTTAGTTTGAAGCCATTCCTTTGTGTCCTACTCTTTGGAGCAGCAGAAAACAAGCTTGCTCCATCCCCCATGTGATATCCTTTCAAATATTTAAATGTGGCTCTCATGTCTCCTCTTAGTCTTCTCTTCTCCAGGCTAAACATACCCAGCTCTCTAAGCTGTTCCTCATAGGGCTTCATGGTTTCCAGGCTTTCTACCATTTTTGGTCATCTTCCTTGGGATGTGCTTGAGCTTTCCAATATCTTTCTTGAACTATGGTGCCCAGTACTGGACACAGTACTCCAGGTGAGGTTTGACCAAAGCAGAATAGACTGGTACTATTACTTTCCTTGCACTAGATACTATATGGTATTCCTATTGATGCAGCCTATGAACTATGAAAAACTATGAAATGTCTCCCTGCTCACCTCCTGCAGGACTTGCCTTCCTCCAGTGCCCCTAACAGACCCATACAGTGGCTGGCAAAGGACACTGGGTAACTGAGTAGCATACAGCTATGTGACCACAAACAGACACACAATACAACAATGCCATCTTACAGGATCTCTAGAAGATCCCCTGGAAGTCTCTCTTCATTATGAAGTCATCTTCCACTCTTCATTCCCCACTACATTCCCATGGATGGGGGCAGCCACAGGGGGAAGTTGGCCTGTCAGGGTGTTTGGGCCTCTGCATGAGGGAGGAAGAGAGATCCAACCTCCACAATGACCAAAAAGAAAGACACAGGTGTAATTTGGACTGTGCATGTCACTAACAGAATGCCAGGATACAGTGAAGGGGGGAAGGAAGGACGGACAGAAGGAAGGAAGGACGGACGGACGAAAGGAAGGAGCCAGGCAACACTCTGGAGTGCTTCCCTTCTTATCCTGATACTTAAGTGTAGACAAATGATTACCTCCTACAACGAAAGTGTCAAGGATTTACTGAACTATCTTGACTGAGGCCTTTTCCATAGCTTACCTTTTTTCGGCACTGGGGTGGGGGATCACGCGAGCAGCCTCCAGCGAGAGGTTCTCGCGTCCCCGCTGCTTCAGCTCCACACGTGCCGCCTGCTCCCGAGCAAGCAGCACAAGAGCCCTGCCTCTTCCTTCTGCAGCGCAGCCTGGGAGTTTACCAGGCTGCGCTGGGGCAGGAAGCATGACTGCCACGGCTCCGGAGGCTCTGCACACACAGCAAGTGAGCACGGGGCCCTGGAGCAATGCACGATCGTGCACCATTTTTGGCTGAAAGCTGAAAATGAAAAAGTGTGCGAGCGGCATCTGCCAGGCCCTGGAGCGTCGTGCAATTGTGTGTGCGTCGTGCAGATCGCTCCTCACAATCGCGCGATGCTCCAGGTGCCCTTTCACATGGCAAATGCCATGCGAAAAGGACCTGAGAGTAGTTGGTAGACCCATGTTCCACTGACTGCGATCCATTTTTGGACACAATCCAAAGGACTGACAATGATTTTTAAAGCCCTACATGGCTCAGCTCCAGATTATCTAAAGGACTACATTCTCCCTTATGAACCAGTCACGGCTTTGAGATCTGCTAGGGAAGTCCTTCTATCTGTCCCACCTGACAGGTACACCTGATAGGAACACAGGAGAGGGCCTTCTCAGTGGCTGCCCCCAGGCTCTGGATCTCCCTTCCCCGAGAAGTCACACTGGCATCCTCTGTACTGTCTTTCGGCAATGACGTAAAGACCTATTTATTCAGACAGGTCTTCGACGTGTGATTATATGTGGCCTGCCTGATAGAACACGCTGGATATTGCGTTGCTGATGAAAGTTTGAGTTTTTAATTATAAATTTTAACATTGTTTTCTTTTTTATTCTTTAGTTACGTTTCAACTTTCGTATTCTATGGGCTTTAACTATGGCCATTTCTGCTCTACACTGTTATAATGCTAGCATTCCACTTTCAACCTCCTGTTGAATCCTGGGGTTTGCAGTTGAGGGAGGTGCCTTTAGAATCCTCAGCCAGAGAGCTCTTGGGCCTCAGGAAACTACAAACCTCAGAATTCCACAGGATGTTGAATACTGCGCTATAATAGTGTAGTATGGAAATGGCCTATGTCTTTTATTTTATTTTATTCTCACATTACACACACTAACAGACAGAAAAGAAAAAAAAAAAGAAGCCAATACAACCTAATAGAATACCAGAAGTACAAAAATGACATACAATTATCAGTTTCTCCTTGATGAATATCCCCAATGCCAATATAAAATGAATAAGATAAAGTGAAACGAAATAGATGCTATGATCCAGACGCCAACATAATAACTATTCACAATCTCTCAACGCAACTACTGACAAAGGCCCCCATCTCTTTTCCAAGTAGTTCCAGACATCCCCTCATTCCTCTTGGTATCTATTCAAAGGGAAATGGCCTATGTCTTTCTAATTGTTGTAAGCTGCTTTGAGTCCCAACCTAGAAAAAAGCTGGGTATAAATAAAGATCGTTGTCATCGTCATCGTCATCATCTTCACAAATTTGCTTCTATAGTTTTGGGGAGTGAGAAGGGTTCAAAGGCCACAAAACAAGCTTGGTCCACACACTGCCCACCCCAGCTGCAGAAATTCCTTATAGGAAAGCATGAATCCATCTACCCTGTTATGCCACCATGGTGCAGGAGTGAAAAGCTCAGCTTTGGCAGCACCTGATATCCTGCCACCCTCAAAACCTTCTTTTTGTAATCATAAAAACATTACAGATTCCTGGCATTCTTAGGTATCTGTTCAGTGTACAATTTGCTCCTCCATTGCTCGTGGAAAGTCTATCCAGTTTTGTTCCCCTCCCCGCCATCCTCCTTCAAGACTTCCACTTGCATTTATAAATTCGGGGAGAGCCTTGTCTTTACAGTATGTAATTACTTTCCCTTTGCTCCATTTCATTTCCCTCGAGCACCAGCTTGGAGGGGGGAAAATGCATTTTCAGCAGGCACCGGAGTTCTCCTGAAGCCACGCAGAGCCTGAGATGGGAAAAGACGAAACCCCCCCTTTCCCACCCCCAGGAGGTGTGTAGATTAGATTTGCACTTCCCTCCTTGATTGTTGGTGTGTTGCTTGCTGCCCAGAATTGGATGGAGTAATAGCAAACCTGGAAAGGGGGAAATCGGTTAATAAACCGGTGTTTGGAAGTGACCTGGAAAATGGGAGGTCTCCAAGAAAAGAGGGTCTGGCTGGCAGTGGAATTAGAGGAGACAGCTGTTTAACTGAGTCTGGGATTATCAGGCTTCCAGGATTCATATGTAATCATCAACTTCTTAGATTTCCTTGCTGTCTCCCTCCCTCCCCTTCCCCACCTCCCTTCTGGGTCTGTTACAGGGTTTGGGAGGGAGGGAGCGAAGGAAGATTGTCTAGATTTGCTACTCAATTGCTTGAGAATGAGATTTTGGGGTAGAATCCCCAATCGCCTTTGATACAACAGCCTCTCCCACACTGGGATAAGAAGATGGCCAATCGGCTTGATTTAGAAACTGTCCAATCTCATTTGCCATAGGGATGAAGCGGCCAGAAGAGAATTAAAGAACGAGAATTAGAGTGATCCAAATGCAGGGATTCAAAGATGATCTCCCAAGTCCGTGGCAGCTTGTATATGGCTTAGTTGCACTGTAACCCATCTGCATATATCCCTTTGAGAATTATGGACTTGAGGTTATTTCTGCCCATAGTCAGGAGAAAAATGGAGGGTGTGAGATCCACCGTTATGGGCAGGAATGGAAGAATAAAATAAAAGATATAAGACTATAGCCTCAGTGCAGTGGCAGATGGGGGTTTCCCCATCAGTGAAGTGGCAAATCCATTCCTGGATCTAATCTGAACTGAGGCCTAGGTCCCAAAATAGGGAAGCACTTCAGATAGCTCCTTCAAAATCTACTATATAAAAGCCAAAGTTTGTGAGTGAGTTTGTCTGTCTGTTTGCATCAGGCAGGCAAAGACCTCATAAGATTGGCTGTGTGAAGCAAGAAGACCTCATATGATTGGCTACCTGTGAAGATTCTACGGAATCCTAGGGTTGGCAGTTTAGGGAGAGGCCTTTAAAATTCTCAGCCAAAGAGCTCTGAATAGGCTGGCTGCTATGGAGATGAGGCCTAGCAGCAAGGAGGAGGGCAGTGTATTCCCTCTGTATGTTAATAACTCTGGATTGAATTGGGGAATACGGGGAAAAGTTACAGGTCCTGGACAAGACAGTTTGGGGAATTAGAGACATAGGATCTCAAATCTTCCTAACAAGTATTTCCTATGAGAAAATAAAATCCCCAGGCAACGCCAGGTATATATGCTAGTTTGGAATAAAACTCAGAACAGATTCACTGCACCATTGACATGGAGCCCACAACTGTTAACGATTATTTCAATAGGACTACTCTTGTTGGGAATGACCATGAGGATACAGGCTGATTCTTCCAATGTACTAGAAAGGCAAGCATTGAGATAAGGCCCTCTTTGTACTGTTAAAATTCTTCTGAAGACAACTACAAGACCTGTGATCCTCAACAGAGAAGCTGCAAGTTAAGATCCTCAACAGGACATATTTCCTCTAGCTAAGAAGAGACATTTTGGGTCCTCTTCTATAAGTCACAGAACCCTTTCTGATTGCTATTACTCCTTTTCCCAAACTCCCTCCTTCCACATGTGCTTCAGCCATTTGGGTTTTTCAAGTGATCCTGTCAACTGTTCAAAACAGAGATTATATCATTTCAAGGAGTCACCTGGATGGAGCTGGCCAGTTTAATATTCTGCTCAGTCAACTAGCTGGGTTAGAAATATTTCCAGTGTAGCTTGCAGATGTCATGTGCTCTCAACCAACATTGACGACACCCAAATTGCTTCTATCTAGAAGCACCTTATAACCTCTTCAACATCATCTTGAAATCAATAAAGACAACATTACACTTCAAAGCACAATCAAGACTGCTGAACCAACGCAACTGTACTGTCAACGCACTCAGTTCCTGACAAACTCATAGCTTTCTGATTTTAGATGGGAAATAAAATGGACATCATCCGCCCTTGAATGAAAAGACTCCGGCAAAAGCCATGCGGCTCACCTGTTTCTCAGACATGATGTACAGATACTTGTGATCCATTGAAAAGGCCATGTCTCGCAGTATCGGACCTGTATCCACCACTTGAACAATCTCATACTCCAGGGCACCTTTGACTGGACCATCCACGCGGATCTGTAAAATGAAAACAGAAGGAATTAGGCACAGAACCGAGCAATGAAACTGGGCTACTTTCAGAGGACACTCTCATAGACAGTGGGCCCTCGGTATCCTCTAGGATTTGATTCCAGGACCCCCCATAGATACCCAAATTTGTGGATGCTCAAGTCCCATTATATACAGGGATGTAGCAAAATGGTGCCCCTTATATAAAATGGCAAAATCAAAGTATGCTTTTTGGAATTTTCTTTTGTTTTGTTTTGGAATATTTTCAAGCCGTGGTTGGTGGAATCCATGGATACAGAATCCACGGATATGGAGGGCCGGCTGTGTTACTATCTCTGCAACAGCTAGACAGACAGATCAGCAATTATAGAAATATAATTTCTATAATATAATAATATATTTTTCTATAATATAGATATATATTATATAAATATATTATGTATACCTGTTAACATTTCTTTCACTTCCTTAATATATAGAATCATAGAGTTGGAAGAGACCATAGGGGCCATCCAGTCAAAACCCCTGCTATACAGGAACATATATGATCTTATCAGTTGCTATATACACATAGAATTGAACTGAAAATCTGTATATCTCTAGATAAATAGACAGATGATAGATGACTGACAGATAGATAGATAGATAGATAGATAGATAGATAGATAGATAGATCCTTCTCCAAGGGCTTCAGGGTAGCATACAAGCATCTCTGTCTCACCCCATTTCATCCTCATAACAACCTCGGGAGGCAGGCTCGAGAAGACAGTGACTGGCCCAAGGTCAACCAAAGACTTTCATGGCTGAATGAGAACTTCAACTTGGATCTCCCCAGCCCTGCTTGAACCACTGCTCTACCCAACCACTTGTGAAGTTGAGACTGAGTCAAAATCCATTACAAGATGAATGCCTACCAGAAGAATAAGGTCTTGGCCTGGCCTCTACATGCTCCCAAGAAGGATGCTAGGCAGTTCTCTTTTGGGAAAGCATTCCACAGATCTACCACCGATAATATCTTTCTCTGGTTATCTACCCTTTGCATCATTGTGGTCAGCAGCACGTACAGACCCTCCAAACATGAACTTAGTAATTAGTCAGGAACATATGGGAACAGATATTCCATTATTGTTACCACCACCTTGCTTGCTCTTTCTTTCTTTCCTTCCTTCCTTCCTTCCTTCCTTCCTTCCTTCCTTCCTTCCTTCCTTCCTTCCTTCCTTCCCTCCTTTAGTGATATCACTGTACAAGGTGGTTTACAAGGAAAAGAACAGCAAAACAGTTCCCTGCTGTCTGGCTTACAATCTAATTCAGACATAACACAAAAGGAAAAGGGAATGGCAGTGCAGGAGAAGACTAAGTCCAGCAGATGCTGCCTCTTCTCCTCTCCATCTGAGGCCAAGCAGTGGCAGTTCAGGTGAAAGGAGGATCTTCCACCTGCTTCTGAACCTAGGCATGATTGAATTCATTCTCCCCTTCCACTTCCTCCCTCTGGAGCAGTTCCCCCAGCTCTCCCAAAACAGCAGATTTCTAGGCCATTAGACCACCACAAGACCCCACTGCCTCCTCTTCCTCGCTGCAAGCATCTCCTCTCTGCACCCGCATTGTGGCCCCTGTGGAGACTAGATGACAAAAGAGAAAAAAGGAGAGAAACTAGGCAGTTCTGGTGTGCAGCCGGTTATCTGAAGTCTGTTTTCAATCAATAGCTCCTGATAAAATTAGGCTTATCTCCAAGCTTGTTTTAGATTAGAAGCAGGGAACCTTTTTTTGTGTTAGACAACGCCTACGGCACCTGCAAGACTAACAAACGTATCACACTGTGAACATCACTGAATTACAGCCCATTTCACCTCATGCATGAGGTAGGATCCAAAACTCCAAACCAATCCAATGTACGTGATTTGAGATGGGATTGCAGATAATACATTCTTTACCCTCAGTCCTTGAGAAATGATCTTCTGCTGTTCTAACCAAGCACAAATCACCCTGTCTACAAGCTCACTCCCAACCAAGTCTGGCCTGCCCAAAGGCAACGAGAGCTAACATGTGCCAACATTCAGGTAGGATGGATATATATTATTTCCAGCCTTAGAAGGTAGTCTCCATACCGCTTGCTTGGGAATATGAGGAGCATACTGTTGCATTTATGTTCTGCTGTGGATTCCCAGGGGAATAGGTCTTTGGTCTAATCCTGCTTTCATTTAGGCAGCACTGTTCTCTGTGATGGCTACATATGACTTTCAGGATCAGAAGTAACATTTTTTTGCCCACCAAGTGCAGGGAAAGATGAGTAAGAGGGTGCTACTGCATTCATGCTTGTGGGTTTCCCATAGGCATCTGAGGGTCAGCTCAAGTGCAAAGAAAATGCTGGACTATATCAGCCTCTGGTCTCCCACTGATCCAGCACAGCTCTTCTTAGGCTATTAGCAGTGATAGATGGTGGGGCTAAAGGAGAGGGCTTTACCATGAGCTATCCTTGGTGTTTGACTAGACATCTCAAGGCATTATGCTTGGTGCTGAACCTTTTTGAGAGCTAAGGTTCAATGCTTTGCAAGTTCAAATTAAAGCCTATTGTGTATTTGCTGTCTCATTGTCTTTGAAGACACCGCCCTCTACTGTCTTGTCCTTTCTGTCTCAACATCCCCTGCCCTGTTCCTTTCTCCTGCCATTCATAATGTTCATATGCCAAATAGCTCAAGCAAAAGGCATTTTTGGAAGTTAGGGTCCACCACCATGGAATGCCACCATAGGACTGGGAGATCTAGAAAGGTACAAGTTTCCAGACTGCAGCTTCCCAAATTCCCTATCTCAGCAGTTCTCAAACTTTGGTTCTCTAGGTATCTTGGATTTCAGCTCCTAGTAGAACAGCTGGCTTGGCCAGTGGTCAAGGATTCAGGGAGCTGAAATCCAAAAGAAGCAGAGAACCAAAGTTAGAGAACCTACGCCCTGGCCAACATGGCCAGTTCTTTAAAGGAGCTATTAAGAGTGCAGAACCCTATCTTCAAACTAAGTTCAGCACGTTGGATAGCTCCCTGATGCACTTCAGAATTATCTCCTGTGTTGAAGATATACAGGATTTAATTGTAAGATAAAATCAACCACGGAGGGAAGGGGGGGAGGGCAGTTTGTTTGTTTGTTTGTTTTCAGCCTTCACACCCACACACTAAGCCAACCAACCAGCACTTTCACCCTCCCACCCCAAACCAATCTGGCAGCCCTGTAGGATCCTGACATAACGGCATGAATTCTACATCCCTGGAGCCTCATGCCATTCATTTTTATTCTGCCAGGCAGGTTGCTATGAAAAACAGCCGCCCCGTGCTCAGCAAAGGTCAACCATCAGAGGGACCCTCCTGGCAGCTGTTTGTTTGTTTGTTCGAACATTATCCCGACTGGCAGTTGTATTTATATCCACTGAAGTATCAAGACAATTAATATCCTCTCCCAGTAGCAAACAGATGTCTCCCGTTCAAGTGTTCCAGCCTCAGCCAAGCTCGGAATGATCTCTTTAATGAGCAAACAATACTATTAATCTTTAAAGATGCAGGCGCCGTCCCCTCCGCCTCGCTATATCGAGGCTTGCCAAAGGATATTTTGGCCGAGAGGCTCCAACCTGGTGGGAAACCTGAGCTCAGGGGAACAGAATCAAAGGGACCGGGGTTAACAGGGGAAATCTTTCAGGAGGGAATCACAATCCTAGCATCTCGGTGGACTCTTTGGAAAAAATAATATAGGTTGTTCCTTCCCCGCTCCCTCGTTTTACAAATGCAGCTGTCCGCAATTCATCTATTTCTTCTTCTTTTTTATTTATTCATATATACTCTGAATTTTCCTCCAAACTCAGCGAAGCTTACAAAAATTAAAACAAATACAGGTTTCATTCATTCATTCAGCTTGTACCCTGCCTTTCTCCCAGCACGAAATGCAAAGCAGTTGCTTTTGATTCCTTGATGCTGGGAGAGCCAACTGGCTTCTATCATCAAGGGGAGGGTAGATTGATTTCCAACCTCTTGTTTATCCATTATTTCATTTTGTTACTGGATTTGTTCAACCACCTCACAAAACAGATTTCCTTAGGCACTGAAGAAAAGAACAATATGGCAAAACCACAAATAAGATGCTCCAGTCCCACACAGCATTAACATTGAAGGAGACAGACCAGCAAACAATATTATGAACACAAAAACTCAGACCAGCAGCAAATAAAAAGAGTTACCAGCAACACTGAGAAGGCTAAAATAGTAGATCTTACATTCTCAAGACACTGAGGTACAAAAAAAGAAAAAAAAACTAAAATAGTGTATCTTAAATACATAAAATACTGATTTATAAAATGCTGGAGTACAAAAAGTCTAAGATCATTTCTGCACTATTCTGTTATAGTGCTATTATTCCACTTTCAACATCCTGTGGAATTCTGGGGTTTGTAGTTTCCTGAGGCCAAAGAGCTCTCTGGCTGAGAACTCTAAATGCCCTTCCTGAAAGTGCAAACCCCAGGATTCCATAGGATGTTGAAAGTGGAATAATAGCACTAGAACAGTGTAGTGCACAAATGGCCCAAGTCTGACACCAAAAAGGCACCAGGGTATACATCCAAGCATTCCACAGCTGGAGAGGTGGCAACCACAGAAAGAGCCCCATTTTTGTTAAACACTTTCCAAACTTCTGATGAGGGGGGCACTCAAAGTAGAGTTCCCCTGGAGTGACCATAAGGCACACAGAGGAGCAGGCTTTCTGCTTCCAACCCTTCTGGAGCCCCATCAAAGTCAAAACCAGATGATTAAAGGTATGCAAAGCAAGCCTTATGAGGAAAGACTGCAGGAGCTGGGTATGTTCAGCTTGGAGAAGAGAAGAGTGAGAGGTGACATGATAGCCATCTTTAAATACCCGAAGGGATGTCATGTAAAAAGATGGAGCCAGCTTGTTTTCTGCTGCTCTAGAGACAAGAACACAAACCAATAGATTCCTATTACAAGAAAAAGATTCTACCTAAATATTAAGAAAAACTTTTCTACTGTAAGAGCTGTTTGACAGTGGAATGGGTTGACCTTGAGACCTGAAGATCTTTGGAGACCTTCAGAGGTTGAACAGGCATCTTTCAGGAGTGCTTTAGTCATATATTCCTGCACGGAAGGGAGTTGGACAAGATGGCTTTTGTGGTCCCATGCAACATGAAGATTCTCTAATTTTATGAAAAACAGCACTCTGTACAGATGCACTGATAGAGACAAATGTATAATTTTATACAGATAAATGCAAATACATTCAAAGACATACAGATGTCTTTACCTAGGCAAAAGCATACAAAAAGTTATTGTTAAAATGCAGGGAAATGCTACAGAATTGAAGCCATTGGAATCAAACCCACTGGAAAGGAGAAAGACAAAAATAAAAATATTGGATAGAACAGCCCCCTATGAAAACTCCTGGCAGTCATTTCCTAAAAGCTGGTTGGAAAAGAAAAGTTTCTGCTTGCTGATGGAAAGAAAGCAAGGAGGGAAACATCTTAGCCTCCCTGGGTAGCAAGCATCACAGCTGAGAAGCAACCACAGAGGAGGCCCTTTCCTGGTGTTCCAAGGATGCCCGGGAAGGTAGTTGGATTGAGAGCAGGACCTGCCCCAAAGATCTTAGAGCTGGGGCAGACTCATACAGGAATTCTCATCAGTCAAGGATTCCTCTTGTCAGGATTTCCCAACACAGAAGAAACACTTTGGGGCCATTTTTCTAATCATTCTGAATATCCTTTCCTTCCCTAATGCTAACCCAAAAGTCCAGTTGAATGCACATCTGGATGCAGATGCAGACCGGCATGCACAATGCCACCACCGCACAACTCCAACTTCCACCAAAGTAAACTGACTGTGGATGTTCTGCACCAGACCAAAATGTCCAACTGATTCCAGTGCGGAACATATGCACACATCATGAGATGCATACAGTCTGTACTTCATGCAAAAAAATGTATTTTGTGCAAAATGCAATGCTTTCATGCAAAAACATTGCCTTTTGCCCACTGCTTTTCCTTCCCCCAACAAAAAACAAAACCAAATCAACCAACCAAAGAAAGTGCTGGTTCTGGGAGGCTCTCACTTAGGTGCCAAAAACCACACAGTGGTTCACCATTTTTCCAACTCGACGTTTCAGCATTTCAAGATCTTCTTTCTCACTGACGATGAGAATCTTTGTGAATATTTTGTCCATTCCTACTGTTCCTTTACCCAGTCAGGCTGAACTAGTTAAGGACACGGCACTATCTGACAGTGGTAGAGAAGTAAAGTCCATCAGCATACTTATGTTGGAAATTTGGAAGACGGAATGCTACCAGAACTGCTCTCATCCAATCAACTGCCATCAGGGTTGGGGTCAGGGTGGAGCTGCTTCCCAGCTGTCATCCAGCTGCTGTTCAACAACCTGGGGGAAAAATATTGTGCAAGAAGGAACTGAACGCCTCTTTCAGCAACTTCTGAAAAGAAGTGTATGTGCTGGTGTAAACCTCAGTCACACCAACAGATGTCACTAAGGAAGATGCAACTCCCAGGCTCTCCTCTAACTCAAGTTCCAGTCTCAGGACAAGCCTGACCTGTTCAAGCTAATTGTGACCCTACATGTCATCTGAACCACTTATAACAATGTCAGTTCCTCTTTCTGATCAGTTCCTCCTGCTGAACAGCCACAAGGGACTTCCTTGAACTGATAATGGACCACAATTGCACCCTGGACCACATCGTCCTTCTCTTGACCCTCATTACCTTTGCATGTCAAAGGTCCCAAGTGGTGTACCGACAGTCCCAGATTATACACCGAAGGCCCTTTGTCCTTTCCTGTTCAAAGAATATCACATAGTAGAGCCCAGGAAAGACTCTTTCCTTTCCAAGACTGACAAAAGTTGTGAAGGTCAGAGGAGAACATGATTGGGTGGATGAACTTTATGACCTGACTGAGAATGAGGCAGCTACATACATCAGCAGCAGTATGAAGTGCCCTGGAGTACACTGTGGCCTGAATCTTATTGTGATATCCAATTTGAGTAGGCCTACTGAATCAATGGGATTTACCTCTGTATTGACTCACCATTTGACAATCCATTCAATAGGTCTACTCATGCTGTAGCCTGAACATGATTCTTGAGACCAGGGTTTAAATCCTCACTTGGCCAGGAAAACCCACGGGTGACTTCAGACAAACCACACTCTCTCAGCCTCAGAGGAAGGTAAAGGCAATCCCCCCTCTGACTAAATCTTATCAGCAAAACCCTGTGGCAGGTTCACCATACGGTCACCATGAGTCACCTTAAAATGACTTGAAGGTATACAACAACAACAATTCTTGGTGGGGCAAATTAATAGAATTCAGGTCTACCTGACTAAGCAAGAGGGGGAAAACTTGGACCATTGGCCCCCTTCTACAGGTCTTCTAAATTAATCTCATTAGAAAGTATCAGATCAAAGCAGAAAAAGCTCCAGTTCCTGAAGGTGCAACAGGCCTGGTACTCGGCACATCAATCCAAGTTGCCCTAAACACCAGCCAGCCACAGCGGTTATGACTGAACAGAGACCTCCCTAATGTCTTATTACTTTTCCAATATCACTTTCTCACCCTGGTTTATGAATCTAACGTCCCCCAAAGGACAGGAGGTAAACTCGTGCCGGGTCCCGCTCCCAAGGTGGAGAAAGCAAGCAGGACCTTGGTGTATGATCTAACACCAAGGCCGTTATGTGTGTGATGGATTCCAGCTGCTCCATTGATCTGGGCTACACAATGTTGTTTTATTGATCTTGGCAATTCGGGAGGGCAGGCAGCCAGCATGGAAGGTGGGGGGAGGGCTGGTTGTTATTACTGGTGAGACGCATCTTTCCCCCACTTTCCCTTTCTCTGCTCAGTTTTAATGACCGGTTCTAATTTGTCTAATGTCTGCTCACAGCCAACCAATTGATCACAAAGCTTGTGAGGCAGGAAGTGGTTACACAAACCCTTCGCAAACTCAGTGAGATGCAGATCACTGCTGGGGGCAGCCCAAGGAATTCTGTTGCCAGAGGCCAAGGATAAGACAATGGCCTCCTCCAGTTGGTGGCACCGTCAGTAGTAGTAGGATCTTAGTTCAGTACCCACAATGGCATAACGTCTGCCATTACATCCAAAGACGATAGCCTTGTTCAGGGTAGAGAGTGGACACATAATATGTTTTGTAGAATCATAGAGTTGGAAAAGACCACAAGGACCATCCAGTCCAACCCCATTCTGCCATGCAGGAATATACTATCAAAGCATTCCCAACAGATGGGGTTCCATCCTCTGGTTGAAAACCTCCAAAGAAGGAGACTCCACCACACTCTCAAGCAATGTATTCCGCTGTTGAATTGCTCTTCCCATCTTGCAGTTCTTCCTATGGTTTAGACAGAATCTCTTTTCCTGAAGTTTGAAGTCATTGCTCCATGTCCCAGTCTCTGGAGCAGCAGAAAACAGATCTGATCCATCCTCCATATGATATCCCTTCAAATATTTAAATATCATTATCATGTTGCATCTTAACCTTCTCTTCTCCAGGCTAAACCTACCCAGCTCCCTAAGCTGCTCCTTGTAGGGCATGTTTTCCAGGCCTTCTACCATTTTTGTCTCCCTCCTCTGGATGCATTCTGGCTTGTCAATATAAGAACTATAACTCCCATAATCCCCCAATCAGAACACCCGCTGCCCACCAAAACTATGAGCAATTGCACTAAGGAGTTTCATCCACCCCTCCTTGCTTTGAAATCCCCCCTAACCCTACCCACTGAGGAGACATGAAAAAAATACGGTCATTTACCTGGCCGCTCCCACTCCACTTCAGACAGCAAGGGCTTCATCTTTATCTAACATGTTGCCTCTCATAGGCGGATCTACACATTGTCCAAATATCCTATTTTCAGAATGGGATATCTTCATTTTACCATTACTTTTGTGATAGTCTGGAAATGGATACACCAGAAAACATGATGCTTGGCATAAAAAAATGAACAAGTAAATAAGCAAGTAGATAAATCGGTCCAGAAATTCCTTATAGAACTGGCTAATTCGTGAAAAGAATGCAGCACAGGAAGCAGATTTTACAGAATTGCTGTCTGAGAAGGGAAGTTGTGGTTGCTCTAGGGCAACCCCAGCTCCAGCTGCTGGAGGTACAGTGAAAACACTTCCCTTTAGCCAAGGGGGTGCAACTTGGGCCCATTTTTCTCCATCTGGGACCCTCTAGTGAAACAAGGCTGCAAAACAAAACACACAGATGGCGGGGCGAGGGGAGAGCAAGAGCAGAAGTAGGTGCACATCCACATAAACCCTGATCATTTCTATGCCAAATAGTGCAAGAGAAGCATGTCGTGGTGGGTGTGTGCCTCCAAACTGGAAACCTTAAGGTGAAGCTATTATGGGGTTTTCTTGGCAACATTTGTTCAGAGGAGATTTTGTTGGAAAAATTCCAGCATTCTCTTCCCCCTCCATCTTGTTCTTAGAGCAAGTGGGCATAGCTAGCATAGGGCTTCCTTTCTCGTTTGCAGGCCAAATCCCCACCATTTGCCTTTCTGTCATTCAATTGCACGATCATAAATACCTTTGGTGTTCAGGTGATCAGATCATGTGACCCAGGACAGTTGCTTGGGTCATCGGTCTTATAAAAGAAAGAGACCCCTCTCTTGATCTCTCCTCCTCCATTTCTGCTTCCTCTTCCTCCTCTCTGACCGTGCTTCGCCTCTCCATGTGAAGATGGCGAGTTAAGAACGGAGCTACTACTATTCATTAGCTAGTTAGGATGTAGGCTCCCCAATACATACGTAAATGCAGACGCCATTAGTAAATGTTTCTAAGTTTGTAACCTGAAACTGTCTGTGGTTGTTTTGTTTTTCTTAGTCAGTTTCAGATCAGAAAAGCCACACAGAAATGTGGGCATGCTTTTTCTGCTACTCTGCTCAAAGGAGGCTGAATCCTTACAGTTTTAGCTTCCACAGAATTTCCCAACAGGGCTAACAACCTGGGAAACTCTAATTTCCAACAGATTTGTCATTGTCTTAATCACCCAATGTCACCCAGGAGATTTTCCTGCCCAAGCAGAAATTCAAACCCTGGTGTCCTGGAGTCATTGCCCAATATTCAGAAAGGCATGGAACCAATTTTAAAAAGTAGTGATATTTCTGGAAGTTTCCAGAACAGGCGATTCATCTTTCTCGGTGGAAGACAAAAAATGTCTCAGGGAAGTCAGGGCGGGTAGGGGCTGCAGAAATAGAGTAAGTGGGGACACAACCGGCCCCAGGCCTACCTTTGGCCTTCCAATGCCTTAAGGTGCAGACCTCACAAAACTCAGGCTACTTGGGGCTCATTCACACTACACAATACTCCATTTTAACTGTCACGGCAACATCACATGGAATCCTGGGATGTTAATCCAGTTAAGGGGGGCATTCAGAATTCTCAGCTGGAGAGCTCTAGGGCATCACAAAACTAAAACCCCCGAACTCCACAAAATGTTGGCATGGCACCTAAAGTGGAATCATAGTGCAGTCAGCCCTCCGCGTTTGTGGGGTTCACTTTTGCGGATTTGATTATTCACAGATTATTTGCTGTCACCTCTGCTGCCTCTCTATGCCATTTTTGATAGGGACTGCAAGCCTCATGAGACTGAGAAACTGTGAACCAGGCTTGTAAATCCCTCTTAAAAATGGTGTGGGACAGCAGTGGAGGTGGCAGTAAGCCCCCCGGCCACCCACTTCTGCCTTGGGAAGGAACCCTGATGCCTCAAAGGAATCCGCAGTGGGTTGAATATGGTGATCATACTTTTTTTGTGTGTTTAATATGGTTTGAGAGGTCCTGGAATTATTCATAGTTTTTCCACTTTCACGGGGGCCCTGTGCAAATGTGGAGAGATGACTGTACTATAAATGTGTGGTATAAATGGGCCCTTGGGCCGTTTCATTGCCACAACTCTCCTTTGACATCCCACAGCCTGCAAGCAGCTGGAGGATGAGCCAGCCAGAAGCCTGGGAGTTTTTGCACTTGGAAAAGCCGGGGGTTGTAATCCAAGGAAGGCATCACCCACTGACCCCTTTGCTAAGCCAACCAGGTTGCAAAAATTAGGTCAAAGCAAGGCCTCCGTGGAAATCAAAAGCAGGCGAACTGCGTTGATCCTTCCTGGAACACCATTTAGATTACCCACATAAGCTCGTACAGAGAACAAGCTCAAACAGGTTACTCCTTTTCCTGAAAGACATGCGGTGGTACTGATGCTACAGATGAGGTGAGAGTGAACCAATAAATGTTGCTGCCTGAGGCAAAACAGCAAAGGGCACTGCCCAGGCATATACGGTGTGAAGCTGTTTGCTCCCTGCAACAAGAGTGTTGCCTCGCCAGTGAAATTGTCCTTCAGTTACTAAACTTCTAGACTGTGCTAACTAAAAACTTCAGTTGAGCATTTAAATATAGAATTTAGGCATTCAGAGAAGAAGAGGCAGGCATAGTGATCGAGGGAAGGCAAACCCACAAACAGGAGACTTCTAGTTGTCTCATTCTCTGCAATGCTACAAATTTGGGAATTACAGGAAAATTTCACTCAGGGGCACAATTCGGAAGGCTATGCCTTTTTTCTGGGCCCCTCCATAGCTACATCCCTGGCACTAGCCCTAGCCATGCTGGTTGGGATGTTCTGGTATTCTCAAATGTTCTCGTAGTCCAAAGAAGAGGAACTTTTTGGAAAAGTGTGGTGGGCAGTAGCAGGGGCAAAATGGACCCAGAAGTACAGGATAACCCCTTCCAACTAGTCTTTCAATTTCCTCAGAAGATTCCCGGACTAGTGGTGCCTTCTGGTCTCGGTGTCAACGTCTCCATTCTGGGTTTTAATCCCAAATTTAAAGGAGCTACCCAAGGTGCTGAAGGTATTTGGGATTGAATCGATAGCTCCTAAAAACCACAGTGGATTCCTTGCCCCACCAACAGAGAAGCCATTAGCCGATTTCCTCCATTCTTGCTAAATTCAGGTATTTTCAGGCCAGTAATAACCCTGGGCTACCAGCCATCCCAGGCAAGCCATTGAATTCCTTATCTTCCCCTTCCTTTCTCTGCACAGCAAGGACCCTCCGCTCCAAGCCCATACAACATTAGCATTCCCCAGTCAATTGACAGATGACATAATTTTTGAAATCTTGGTTTACACATACTCCCTCCGGGCCGGCTGATTGATAAATTAGACACTTACAAGCCATGCGCTAATCAATGGGAAGCGTTCGTTTGTAGCAACAAGAGGCAAGCTCAGGAGAGCTAATTTTTCAAGGTAACGGCCTGCCAAGAGCAAGCATTCAGCAGGCGAGAAGCCTTGCCAGGGCGTCCATTAGCAAAGGCTGGGCTCTCGCCACAAGCAGCTGGCTCGTGCCAGAAGGAGCAGGCGCTGCCCTTGGTAGAGATTTCGTGACATTGGGCCTGAGCTTCTTGAGACTGTGCCACTTGTGATCATTTACACTGAAGATTTCATTGAGAAAGAATCAAAGCATCTTGGAACTGGAAGGGATCACAAGAGCCATCTAGTTCAATCCCTGCCTGTGCAGCAATGCACAATTACAGCACTTCTTAGAGATGCCTATCCAACCTCTGTTTAAAGACCTCAAAAGAAGGAGAGCCTACCCATGTCAGGATGTATGGCTCCTGTCATACAATAATATATATGTGCAGTAATATATATGTAATAGAGTAGCTTTGCTAGACCCAATAGGGCTGTAGTTTGCTGAAGCGATATCATATATCAATTGCCGTTGTTACCCACAGCTAGGTATCTGAGTGGCGTGGTTGAAGAGAGCGTGTAATGGTGGGAAGGTGTTATGGGAACAGGCCAGGCCAAGACAAGGAGAATGGAACTTGACATAACTCCCAGGATAAAGTTATATACTAGCATATATGCCCATGTTGCCTGGGATTTTATTTTTTCATAGGTAATACTTGTTAGAAAGAGTTGAGATCCTGTGTCTCTAATTCCTCAAACTGTCTTGTCCAGTACCTGTAACTTTTGCCCATATTCCCCAATCCAATCTGTATTCAGAGTTATTAACATACGGAGGTTGGGTTCCTGAGGGAATACACTGCCCTCCTCCTTGCTGCTAGGTCTCATCTCCATAGCAACCAGTCAGGCCCAAGAACTCTCCGGCTGAGAATTCTAAAGGCTGCTCCCTAAACTTCAGACTCCAGGATTCCATAGAATCTTCTCAGGCAGCCAATTGTATGAGGTCTCCACCTCACACAGCCAATTGTATGAGACCAGGTCTTCGCCTGACAAACACACAAACTTTGACTTTTATATATTAGATGGAAGTTCTGGGAAAATGCCTGTGCTGGTGGAGTGATGTAACATTTATGACTCTCACCAATCATTGATGTGTGTGCCTACGTTTATAAGACGGGGTATAAAACCTGTGTCCACTCTGCATGCATTAGTCTCAGCCACTTTTAGGAAAGTTGTGGTGCTTGCTTTGCTCCAAATAAACACTTCTGCTTGAAACTCTGAATATGGTCCGTGAGAGCAAGTTATCCAGGACATGACAACCACCCTCTGATAGTCCAAACCATGGCCAAACAGCTCTTACGGTCAGCAGGTCCCTCTAAATGTTTAAGGGGAATCTCTTTTCTTGTCATGTGAAACCACTGTTTCATGTTCTAGTCCCTGGAGCAGCAGAAAACAAATTTGCTCCATCTTCTACATGACAACCCTTCAGATATGTAAAGACAGCTATCATGTTACCTCCTGATTTATATCCTTTTGCTCTGACCCCCACCTCAAACCAGGATGCAGGATGGATTACAGATTAAAACAAATCCCTTATGGCTTCAGCATGAGAAAGTTTAATGTTAAAATGCAATTAAGTGGTCAATAATATTAAAAAAAAACCATAAAAATAAAAAAAAAGTTTTAAAACAGTGCTGCTAAAACCAGTACAACATCCTGTGAAAAGCTCTTTCTGTAGAAACAAAAGCTCCTTGTAATTAAAAAAAAAAGTCTTTGCCTCCTTGCAAAAGGACAGGGGGTTCTTTTAAAGTGTAGGATAATACCTGAAACAGATTCACTGCACAGTCGTCAGAGGACCATCCAGATGCAAACTGCAGACCCTTTCAGTGGGTCTCAAATTTTGTTCCTCCAGCTGTTTTGGACTTCAGCTCCCAGAATTCCTGGCTCTTGGCCAAACTGGCTGAGGCTTCTGGGAGGTGAAGTCCAAAACACCTAGAGGGCTCAAATTTGGGCACCACAAGTTCAGGCTAAAATCCAAAAGAGATTCATCACTCTAGTAATTACGAAGCCTACACCTATGAGGAACATAGCTTTGAAATGGAAATGTTTTGGACTTCAACTCCTAGAATCCCTCAATCAATGGTGCCAGGCTGATTGGAGGATTCTGGCCAGCCTAGTTCAAAAAAGTCAAACTTCTAAGATCTGATAAGTAAACCTTACTGAACACAGAGGCATGCACACCTGCCTAAAATTGTTTGGGATCTGTCCGTCTGTGATTGCATGAGGACTCCCGCGTTGTGCCGCCTGGAAGCATCTGGTCTAGCAGCCGCTCATTTGCAGGGTTGCCCGAGCAGACATTCTTCACGAGAGAGATGAGATCATGCTGCCACACAGGGAATACAATGATGACCTCTTGGGTCTGGGGGACTCCACAAAAGTGCAGTTGGCATGACCACAATGGGGCCTTTGAGTGAATGAGAACTGTCACGAGAGAGCTGGAGTGGAAACCTTCTGAGATCACCACAATTACCCATGATGTGTACGGTTATTTGAAAAGAAGCAAGCCAGACAGATGTGCAGGCTCCGCTTGAAACACGACAGGCACTCAAAGAGACTTCGCTTTCCCTCATATGTTCTATGCCCAATACACATAGGAGAACACCAGAGTTAAGATTCTGTATTGCAGAGCAGCATGAATGTTCTGCAGGTAGAACTATGCTACATCTGTCCTCTCAATGCCCAGCCCCTGGAGTCACCGTTTAGCTGCTGCAGCCCCCCTCCCACTTCATGGCCATTCAGTGGTTGCTGGAATGCCAGGAGTAGAAACAGCATCTAGCAATGCTCTATAGCCAGTCGCAGACCAATAACATCACCCAACAAGATCTGCGGTCATTGCAGAGGGAGGAGGAGAACACCAACCTCTTGTCCCCTTGGCACTTGTCCCCCCAGCAAAAAAAGGATACACAGACATACACTGGAGAGATGCCATACACCACGGATGGGAAAACAGTGAGCTGATATTGTCGCATAACAATTCCCAGCATTCGTCACCATTTACTGTGCAGTCTAGAGCTTTGGGAGGTGAAAGGCCAAAAACGAGTCACACAATTTTCACCGAAGGCACCCCAATGCAGTAAACTTTGACGTATAGACTACTTGAAAAATACGGCAAATTCACTGCCATCTTGTCTGGGCATCCATAGGATGACTTGCATGACAGGTCCCAGCAACCCTCATGGAAGACTGCCACACTGCTGGCTCCACTTGGGCAGTGCCTCCCAATGGCACGGGTTCACCTCCACTCCCTTACTGAGAATATGAACATTGTGCATTGGCCCAACGCAACTTTACGTGATCATAAGTCGGTTAACAACATAACTTCCCCAAAAGACGCCAGCCATCATACCACATTAAAATTGTCATTCAATTCTTCTTCTTCCTCTATTCTTATCAAAAGCCTTGACTTCTGCAAATGTGTGAGAAAGAGAGACTGCAAACGAGAGAAATAGTTGCACAAGCCATTTGACTCAGCCTTGCAACCAATTCCTCCTTTTCTCACCACGGTGTGCGTGGGTCCGCTATTCACCGAACCAGAGTTTCCTCAAACACTTTGGTCATCCCACTCGCAGGGTTGGAAGGGAACAGCTTGCTGTTTCTCCCTCTTTTGCAACACAGCTGAGGGGACTTCCTGCTTTTTAAAATTTATCGGTTTGATGGCTCATCAGACAACGGAGAAGGTCACTGTGTTAAGTGAGCGAGATGGTGGAAGAACCAGTCTGGGGCAATCTGACAGGACCGACTCGGGAAAAGCCAGAAGGGTTAAGGGGGAAAAAAAAGCGTTCCCCAGGCCCGTCTTCAACACGTTGCCTCCTGGAAGACACCTGATAGGCTTGTCTGATCCCTGCCGCCTTTGTGCTGTGACTGGCACTTGTTGTATTGACGCTGAACTCCTGACCTTGCGTTGTCTCGGTCTGTGACCTTATGTCAAAACCACTTTGGGTAGAGTTTCATTGACCGGGTTTACCTCAGGTTCCCTAAGGAGACTGACTGCTCAGGCCTAGTCAGAGACTCTCTCCCACTCTCTGTGTCTCCCTCCCTCCCTCCCCGTCTTTCTCTCACAGCTTCAGGGACAACAAAGGAGGAGCACGCAAGGAAGCATTAGCCCTGAGATGTCAATTCTTCAGCCACTTCCCTCCTGAAGCATCACAGTCAATTGTGAGCAAACGATAGAGCCCTTCGTGCCATTAGACGGGTCTTGGCAAAACAAAATGTCAAACTCCACACACCAACTGGCCTCACGCAACCAGAAAAATACTCTCGGTTTTCCATTTGGCCTTTCCTCTCCTTATTTTGAACCACGGAAGCATGTTGCCAAATGCTGTGCTGGTGTAAAGCAGTGAATTGTATTAAGGCATTTCCGCACTATGCTGTTATAGTGCTATTATTCCACTTTCAACATCCTATGGAATCCTGTGGTTTGCAGTTTAGGAAGGGGTATTTAGACGGCTTCAGTAAACTGCAAACCCCAGAATTCCACAGGATGTTGAAAGTGGAATAATAGCACTATGACAGTGTAGTGCAGAAAGGCCCCAAGTGTCATGATGAAATCTTACTGCCTTCTGTTACCCTGATTTCTGGGGTCCACTGGGGGACGCCTTAATGTGCTCCACGTGACAGGGAATGGAAACTAGCCAGAACACGAGCAATAGCAATGCGAGAGGCAGGGTAACCTAGCGGGGTCTTTTTACCCAGTTTTTCCGGGGTCAGGCCAAGCCAAAAATCAAACGAAGACGTCCAATAAAATGATTTTATTGAACGAAAGTCTCACGCACCAGCGCAATCGCTCACACACTCACTCAAGACCTATTAAGAAGCAAAAGAGGGGAAACTGGATAGGGGGAATATTGAAGGCGTTGTAGCTGGGGTAATACTGTACCGTTTCCTGAAGTCCTTGGTCCAGGAAAACAGCAGAGAAGTAGAGCTCAGCATGGAGGGGGCTGAGGGGATTACTCGACTGATGGAGAAACGGTCTGCTGGTATGACTGGGAGTGATTCAAAGAAACTCTCAAAAACTGGGACTATTTGTAGGGGAAAAGGTACCTGGAGGGCTAATCCTTTCCCGGGGAGAACAATGGGTGTTACAATGGAAAAGAAGCTCCACGATGGCAACTCCTTTTGCATGATGAGATCACAAGATGTTGCCAAAGTTTCAGGATCTTCAGTTACTTTGGGTTGTGGTGTGAATTTCTGTAGATGGTCCTTGCCTGATAGGATTTTATTGCTATCAGTGCTCAACTTGGGGGAAAGCACACTAATCCCCTCAAGTTGGCTCCTCAGTGGCTGAGGACCTTTTGTCTACTGTGGGCTTGCACAGCTTGAGGTCTCCTGGGGCTACATGACTGGGGATTGTACTGGCCTGACCTGGTTTTCAATCGTTCAACCGTTGCTGCCTACATGCTCATCCGGGTGACCTCTCAGGCACATTGAATCATATTTGAATATCAAAATTGTAGACCCCAGGACAGGGTTTACCAGTGAGGTAACACTTCTCTTTATCAGTGATGGCAACTGATGGAAAGAGAGAGGAACAACCTCGCCTATCATGGGAGGGAATTCCATACATAGGTCGGAGACAGCCACCAAGAAGACTGTCTTCTGTTTCCTCCCCAACAATGCCTGTGATGGTGAGTGTGATGAGAGAAAGCCCTTTGTGGTCAGAATCTGGCTGATTAGCCCAAACTTGAGTAAAATCATATAATAATAGAATCATAGGATCTCACAGTCGGCAAGGACTACAAGGGCCAACCCTCCACCATGTAGGTACATGCAACTAAAGCACTCCTTGAAGATGCCCATCCAATCTCTGTTTAAAGACTTCCAAAGATGGAGCAAATCCACTGAATCTATTATTAAATAGCAAGTCAACATATGGCTAAATGCAATTGATTCAATGACTTTATTCAAGTGGGGACTAACAATAGGAACAAGTCCCATATAATATGGCTGCACTTACACAGGCATGAAACGGATTTCACAATAACTGAAAAAAAATCAACTGTGCATTTAAGAGAATTTACAGGCATGTGTAACAACAATAGGATGCTGACTTAAGTCTGTCTAATTTTGCTTGAAAGTTTGTTTAACCAATGCTCAGGTAGATTAACATATCCTTATTTTCCTCTTTGTCCTCCACCATGTTCTTCCTTTTGTGTGCTGCTCCCTTTTAGGAGCAGAAGAGGGCAGCTAGCTAGTGGGGAAAAAAGGAAGAAACTCTTGTTTGCACACACAGATCTTGGCAGACAGACAGGCAGAAGAGGAAATGCAGTGGGGAAACTATTAGTCTGGCAACTGGGGGAGGCAAAACGCACAGGGAGTGAGAAATGCCAGAGGATCTGAATGGTTCCAATTAATACAAGAGAAATTTCTTCCAAGGAATGCCTGTAAAATGTGTGAGACCTTCAGGGAACAGGCAAGGTCCTTCTTGGATCCTAGGGCACAGAAGGATCAAGTTCACTTTCTGGATATCCCTGGACAGCCTTCAAGCACAAGCAGACACTAACCTACACTGGAATGATACAGGGCACAAACCGGCTTATCGCAACCCCTATCTGTTCCAAAGTCTGAGAAGGCTCTAGTAACATCAAGCATGGTCCAGACCAGAGGTATGTAATCCAAGGTCCTGGAGCCCCAGAGAGATCTTGGCTGCTTCCTCTGAAGCCCACAAAGTTGAAGGACTCCAGATGATTGTTGAGGCTGCCTGCCAAAGAACACTGTTTGTCAATTAGTCGGACTATTGTTTTCCAACTCTTAGCAGCTGCAGAACAACAGTGAGCTCTGTGGGGATTTACGGAAAATGGGACAGGCTTTCACATTCACGGTCTCCTCTACGATCCCAACGTTTAAACTTTCCTGGTCCTACATGCTGGGATGTGTGTGAATGGTGGGAAGACAATGGTTGCAATCCTCCATCATGGCCGAGGAGGATTAATGTTAATCTGAGAAGTTAATCTACACTCATTTAGTTACACAGTGGTTCTACTGCTGTGGGCAAGGCGTGGCCCAAAGGCCTGATGTGGCCCTTGGAACCCAAAGTATGGCCCCCAATGCCCTCCATAGTTCCTAGGTCTCCCCCACAATTGCACCTATGTTGGGATTATTTTACACCTGAAAAGTGGGCAAATAAACCCCTAAACAGATGGCAAATTTATTCTGTCACCTCCCAAAGCATATCCCAAAAAATCCTGAAAAAAATCCAACTAAAATTGTGGGCAGAGGGCACATGGCATCACTTGTAGTGTGCCAAAATGTGATGGTGAAGGGTGCTGGGTGAACATTGGGGGAAAATGTCCCCTCCACAGTTCCCCCCTCTATGCTGTACTGTATTTCTGCTGAATATCGATATTGTGCAAACAGTAGTGTATCTGACAGTGTACTTGCTTTTTGAACAATTGGAAAAGCATGAAAACGTTACTGTAACTGAAGGAATTTCTGAATACTCAGCTGAAGTTACTGCAATGCCAGAAATTTGGGAATTGAAGGAATTTTTCCTTCAGTTCCCAAATTTCTGGCATTGCAGTAACTTCAGCTGAGTATTCAGAAATACAGTTGAGGCATCCAAAGAAAAGGGGCAGGCAAAATAACCAAGGGAATGGGAATCTAGCCAATAGGTGTTCTGGGTGTGACCATTATCAGAGCCTGCTCTCTGCAATGCTTGAAACTGGGGGAGAATTTTTATTCCCTGCTGTAGCCATACCCTGCATGGTTGGGCTAAAGGAGACCCAAGGAATCAAATGTTGAATGGCAAGTCAAATATCTGACTGATTCAGTGGCTCTACTCTACTCCACCCAAGATTAGCAGTAAGATAGAGCTCCAGTGAAACAGTTCCACTTATGGAACTCTGCTTGCACAACCACTGAACAACAGCCAAAGAACAACCATAACCACACGTGCAAGGAAATGAACACACCTGCGTACAACACCAAGAGGATTCCAGTCTCTGTGTGTCTGCTCAGGGACGTGGGAGAGACAGCATATGCATGTGTGGCAAATACCTCCAGGTGTCAGCTTTTGGGGCCAAACACAAGGAAGCACTGCAGCCAGTGTCATTGGGTGGTTCTCATATCAGTGTGAAGGAGGTGAATCTGCTCTGGGTTTTAGTCAGAACTGTAAAGGAGTATCAGATTGGCTGGGGGATTATGGGAGTTGAAGCCCAAAAGGTAATTTCCCAAGCTCTATACTTGATAGTCCTTCTTGCACTTCTAGCAAATGAAGATGGACCGTGCAGACTGGTGAGGAGGGGGAGTTGGACTGAGTTGTATATTGATTGAACTTTGCAGTCAATTCTTCTCCTACAGGCTGCCAGTAAAACATAATCAAATAGCACTTTCCTCAGGCGTACTTTGACCTATGCAAGGAAGTATGAAAGTATCTAATGGAGTGCTTGTCATGGGAAGAATTTTCCCTACAAAACAGCTATTAGAAAATGAGGGACACCCCTGCTTCAAGACTACAATTCCATTAAATTACTATTATTTCTCACAGCCACACGATCTTCTTAAACCAGCTTAACAGGGACTCTAACAGAGGTGTCAAGGCAGCGATGCCTAGTTGCCACAAGGTGGCAGCATCTAGATGAGCGCAACCATCAGGAACATCAGGACTGGAAATGCACCTGCCATGAGTTCTGGCGTGGAAGTCACAGCGGTGGAAAGGAGGAAACTCCTCTCTCTTTGTTGTCTCCAGGTACTGCAAAAGAAAAGACTGTGTAATGTCCAAGAAGAATCATATCCACTGTTCATCCAGGACAGGGTGCGTGATAGATTTGTCAAACCGATGTTGCAGATAGGAATGCCTGCAGTTAAAGCCAAAGTATGGATGCATTTTGCAACATACAAGCTGCACGAAGCTGATCTCAGTGGAAGCACACCCAACATAACGATCCAAGGCCATTTCTGTACTAGACGTTTATAGTGCTATTATCCCACTTTCAACATCCTATGGAATCCTGGAGTTTGCAGTTTAGGGAGGGGCCTCAAAGGTCCAGTGTGGAAATGACCTAAAATAGCATTTCACCTACAAATATGATCCCATTGGGTATTGTTTTTATCCCACTTCCCTTTTCCCTCAGCTGCCTTGCTCTCTCTGTCAGGAGATGCTTTACAGCAGTGCTGGGCAATGGTCGCTCTCCAGATGTGGCAGCCAGTAAAGACAATGGGGAAAGATGATGGGTCTTTGTAAATCTTTATATTGATATAGTTACAAAGAAGAAGATGAATGAAGGGGAAAAAAGAGGGAGGGAAAAATACATGTGATATGAACTTGCATAGACATTAATATCAGCTGACTGTATTTCCATTTTCTTGTAGATGATGGCTGGAATTCTGTATTACAGTTATGAATTCGTAACCGAGAGTTACAGACCTGTACCTGCTCTGTAGGCTATCTAGTCTTACTGTGAAACTATATAAATGCATCCTCCCAGCCACCTTAACACCCTGCAGCTGGATCAAGTGGAGATCTGTTCCACTGCAGGCTGAGGCGCAAGCAGGGTGATGTTTCCAACACTCTCCCACCAGTGAGTGATGCTGAGAAAAGGACTTGCAAAAGGGGTCCCACTTCTGCTTGTTACAGGACATTTCCGCACTAAACTGTTATGGTCCTATTATTCCACTTTCAGCATCCTCTGGAATCCTGGGGTTTGCAGTTCGCAGAAGGGAAAAAAAAGATGTCAACACTATTTTGGGAGTTCCTCTGTGTGTTGCACATTGTCGTTCATGAATCCTTGTTCCAGGCTTTCTGAATTGAAATTTAATACACACTGGTTTGAAACATAAGCCGTTTCCAAACTAGACTGTTACGGTGCTATTATTCCACTTTCAACATCCTATGGAATCCTGGGGTTTGCAGTTTAGGGAGGGGCCCAGGATTCCATAGATGTTGAAAGTGGAACAATAGCACTGTAACAGTCTAGTGCGGAAATGGCCTGTTGCTTGCTGGTGGCAGAGGGTGAAACATAATTCTCCTGGCAGCTGAACAGACCTTCTTCACCCAATCTGGTTGCTGGCTGTTAAGGAGGAATAGGAGGATTCAGGCCAGGAGACATTACTTATATATGTAACTAAGTAGTCCATGCAGAATAATGTTGGACATCCATAAATATACATTCATGAGTAGTTAAAGCAGTGAGGTCTTCTGGCCTTTGAACAACACTCGGTAAATGCTTCTCTTTCCAGCTTTGGAGTCTAGCAACCACAACAGCACACACAAAATCCAACCACCGTGGCCATTAATTAAATTCCATCTCAATTTATGAATATGGCTGTCATCCTGGGCAGGCGTAAGTTGTGTTACACATGCAGCGTGGGTTTTTGGACAACACAAAACCGTCCTATAAGCTGACAGCCATGTGCATGGGGTTGTGCACATGGTACCATTGTGCATCTAGTAGCACATTAGGGTGCACAAAGTAGTAATGTGATGCTCATTGCCTCTATGCATTGCCATTGTGCATTGCGACCGCACAATGCTTTGTCAGCCATGCGCATTGTGCTATGTTGGCATTCAGGATAAGGGTCATATAGCATAGCATAAACACCCACAGCAGTGGTGTTTATGCTATGCTGAAGAGACGCAGGGCCTCAGCCTATATGTGCCTACAAATGCCAAAGATTTTTCCAATACGAAATTGATATGTTGCCAAAAAGAGGTCACCACTGGCCATGCCTGCATTGTATGTCACAGGGGAACATCATCTGTATGACATGGCCAGTATTAAACTGAAGCTGCAATTTCTTTCCAAAGAGAAGGATTGTGGGAGCTGCAGTCCAGAAATATCTGAAAGGGCACAGCTGCCCATTCCTGCTCTATATCCAAATCAATCCTACCAAGGCACTCAGGAGTAAAGATTGAGCGGTATTGAACTAAACAGAGAGCTTCCTTCAAGCAAAAGGGAAAGGGGAGAACTTCCATCCAATCAGCAAACTGTAATCCCAGTTGTGACTGGCAACTAACTCCTTTGTTAGTTATTCCAGCCCAGTTGATGCAACCTCTCTATCTCTCTTTGTCTGCTGTGTTCCCCCCACCTGCCTCTTGTGAGCATCTATTCATTGTTCTCATGGCCTAAATCCAATTGTGCAACTTCAGTAGAGTCAACCCACTGAAAGGATGGCCAGATGATAAACATTTCTAAACTTCATGGCTTTGATGAGTCTACTTTAGCTGAGACTAGCAACTGAATTCAAGATCAGGGTGCTGCTATAGCTTCTTTCCATAAGGCATTGCAGCATTTCAGAAGGCCTTTCAGTAAGGGTTCATGATGGAGTGTCCCAATTCCCTCCACATAGAAAGATAGCACATAAGGAAGAGAGTAGGTTAGAACCCTTCTCGTTCATATGTTAGTTTCCGACATCGAGGGATAAACTTTGTGTATGGCCAGACACTTAGCTATGTGAGTCCCCACATTCAGGCCAAAACATGCAGATACACACGTCATAGAAATCATAGAAATCATAGAAATGTAGAGTTGGAAGAGACCACACGGGCCATCCAGTCCAACCTCCTACCATGCAGGAACACCCTCAAAGCACTCCCGACAGTAATCAGAAGCAGTACAGCAGAAATACAGGTTTATCTATCATCTCACTGAGAATTCAACCACAACCTGCTCTCCCTATACACCTTTATGCATCAAGAGCAGCAATGCAAATCTTCTCTTATTTTGTTCTTGTCTGCAACCACGAACACTTTCAACAGTTTCCTCCTTGCTGCTTGAGTACAGGTGAGCATCTGTTCAGTTTTTTAGGTCTGTTCCAAGTTTGAGACTTTTAAACCTCTTCTCTGCACAAAAAGCAACATTTTTGCACAGAAACACAACCCGGTAGACAAGAAGCTCTACTGGGGCTGTGTAACGTGAATCCCTTTGACAAGATGGAATGCATCCAGAGGAGGGCAACCAGAATTGTAAAAGATTTGGAAACTATGCCCTATGAAGAATGGCTTAGAGAGCTGGGTATGCTTAGCCTGGAGAAGAGAAGGTTACAAGGCAAAATGATAGTCATGTTTAAATACTTGAAGGGATGCCATATTGAGGATGGAACAAGGCTGTTTTCTGCTGCTTCAGCGACTTGGACATGCAACAGTGGCTTCAAACTACGGGAAAAGAGATTCCACCTAAACCTTAGGAAGAAGTTCCTGATAATCAGAAGAGTCTGACAGTGGAATACATTGCCTGGGAGTGTGGTGGAATCTCCTTCTTTGGAGGTTTTTAAACAGAGGTTGGATGGCCGTCTGTCGAGAATGCTTTGGTTATGTATTCCTGCATGGCAGAACAGGCTTAGACTGGATGGCTCTTGTGGTCTCTCCGAGTTCAATAATTCTATGATTCCACAATGCCTTTCATGGTTCTTACAAGGCCTAGCATTTGGAGAGGATCTACACTATGCATTTACAGAATTTTGATACTGCTTTAACTGTCATGGCAACATCCTTTGGAATCATGAGAATCATAGTTTGACGAAATACTATTTGTGGCTGGATTGAATGCAATTATCAGTTTCCACTAGAATGATTACTAGAGTAAACCCATGGAATGAATGAAGTTTTACCTACATGTTGATTCACTATGATATAATGGGCCTACTCTCATTGGTCCTAACCAACAGGATTCAGGATTCTGCTGCTCTTGAGACAAGGGCCATTTCCGCACTACAATGTTATAGTGCTATTATTCCACTTTCAACATCCTGTGGAATTCTGGGGTTTGTAGTTTACTGAGGCCAAAAGGCTCCTTGGCTGAGAATTCTAAAGGCCCCTCCCTAAATTGCAAACCCCAGGATCCCACAGGATGTTGAAAGTGGAATAATAGCATTATAACAGTGTAGTGTGGAAAGGCCCAAGGACATGGAGCAACGGATTCAAGCTACAGGAAGAGAGATTCCACCTAAACATTAGGAAGAACTTCCTGATGGTAATAGCTGTTTGGTCATAGAATACACTGCAATTAAAACATTTTCTGCACAGGAAACAGCATTTTCTGCACAGAAACGTTATTTTCCGCAGAGAAAATACTGTTTCCTGAGCAAATATGACATTTTCCGTGCAAAACAATCACGTGTGAATTTTGCACAGAATGAGTCCCGAGCTGTGAAGAGTCTCCTCAGTCCAGGATTCTTCTCATCTGCATTTCTTGACATTTAAAAAAGCCCTTTTTTACTTATATATTTTTCAAATGTCTTCAAATGTTCCTTCTCTCCCTACCTCACAGACTAGCTACATCGCCAGCTGCAACTTGACACCGTGGATTCTCATCCTAAAAGTCTGCTTCCTCTCCAGAAACCATGACATGCCCCTTTCCTTCTTGATGTTCACACTCTTCAAAACCATCTAGGCAGTCTGCATCTTCCTCTCAGCATGCACATATTTGATTCATTTAGTCTCTTGGAGCTCCAGCTTCATAAGCTGTTCTTCATTTACTGCAGCTCTTCAAGAAATTATCCCCTACCCAGGAGAGTTTTGATGGAAAATTAGGGACGGTGGATATTTCTCTGTCTCTTTCTCTCTCCTTTCCATCACAGAAGCAGTTGGTGTTCCATTGTTCCACCATGATGGAAATCAGAATGAGAAAGGCATTGGGAGAATTATGGAGAACAATGTTGAAGATCCGGTACAAATGGCCAAGAAAAAGGAAAAAAGAGTAAGTTTCCGGGGACTGAGAAATCTACTACAGATGTGGGAAAGAAGAGAAAGGGCTCTTAGATTCTTTCAGAGCAATGGTTTTCAAACGAGAACGGTAGCCCTGGATGTTGCTGGACTTCAACTCTCAGGACACCCAGCCAGGATGGCCAACGGTCATGGATTCTGGGTGCTGACCCAACCAAATGGGCCTTCTTGGTTGAGAACCACTGTAGCAGAGGAAGGCAGATATTTTAGGACCCAGAGAAAGAGCGGTTGTTATTTCCAGGATCCAAGTAGGTGTTTGTTTCTAGCCTAAATCACGTCTACCCAAAAACGTAAGACTATGAGAGGGATGAGAATGGTGCAGACTTCCAGGAGATGGACTACGAGTCCCAGCAGCCCTAGCCAGCATGGCCAACAGTGAGGAATGCTATGAATTGCAGCTCAACAACACCTGGAGTGCCAAACAATTCCCGTTCCCCAACTAGAACGATGCTTCTGTAGAAGGAGAATTTGGAAGCAACTGATTTCAAAGAACACATTAACTTGTAATAAATTATCCCCATCCAATAATGAAAGTATAACTACCTCACATTACCATTTTAATTTAATAAGAGATGGTGTCATTGCTGTAGTGGTGCAACTTTAACTCTTAATTACTGTTATAATTATGAGGATGCAGCCTGTCTAGATGGTGAAGCAGGAATACTGCTGGTTCAAGCGCTGCCTTGTGCTGCCGGCCCCCAACCGGTTGTGTTTGTTGACGTGACAGCAAGGTGGATAGAAAGAGAGGATGTCTGGCATCACAGGCCAGTACCCGAGAATATCAATTTTTACAGTAACAAAAAGTCACTACTTAGCTTGAGAAACACACAAGTAAAGAGTTACTCAGGCATTATTATAACAGCAGCTACTTTTTGGGTGGAGATCATGTGGCCCTCCAGAGGTTACTGGATTGCAACTCCCAGCATGTCCCACCTGTGACTATGCTGGTTTGGGATGATGGGAATTGTAGATCAACATCTGGACAGCAGTATGATCCCCACCTCTGCTGTAACTTAATGCAGTTTAAGAAGTAGCTTCCCAAGTTCCCCATAGAAAAAATAAGGGTTCAGGTTCTCCTTATTCACCAATGAGAAGATGCTATGGGGTTAGTTTATGAGATCCTGATACAGCAACAAAACAGGAAGGTGGGAGGGGAGAGACGGAGGAATAATTTCACAGGAATGAACTGGGGCAATGAATCTCTCTGAAGTTCTAGGGCAAGATCCTGCATCATGCTAGTGTAATGTGAGTCTGCATCAAATAGTTAAGAGGTGGTTGAGTTACAACGTGCTTCTGCTGAAGGCAACCACTGTGCCAATAACAGTGTATCTCTGAATGTGCTTGCTTGTTCCACAACCCAAGTAAATAAAATGGTACATAGAAAGCACTGATGAACAGTTATGCACCATCTAAGAATAAGCCTCTACAGATGTAACAGTTATACTTCCAGAACACCACTTCCAGAACTGGGAAATGAGTACAGAAGCTACGTTACAGCCCAAAAGAGAAAACGTCAAGTGCGAGGGAGCTTATGAACAGGCACCTTCCATTTTCCAGCAACTCGTTCTTTGACATTCTGCTCTATTGATCGCTGTAAATTATAGACAAGTACCGTTCTTTGGATCTGGGGTCTACTTTTTCATCCGTTCTTCTCTTCTTGCCTTATTCCTATGGGGTATTTCCTGCAGCCTCTGTAATTCCCTCACGTTCCTTAGGGGAAAAAGCAAGAAGACAAGAACTGACAAGAGGCTGGGTTCTGCTTTTCAACCAATTCCACTTTCTGACAGTGCTCTGGTCCCTAACCCGTCAGATAAGGGAAAGATGGCTCAACGCATAAAACAACAACTGGACGCAAGCCATTGTTTGAACTTGAAAGGTGCTGAACTGATGGAAGAGATAGGACTGAACAACTGGAGAGCTCCTTTCAAGCTGCGATGAAAGCCCACAGTAAACTCACCGCCCCACTGACATAGAAGCCATCAACCGCCAGGGTCTCCTTCCCCAAGCCAGCTCCAAATCTGTGCTTCGGCATCACTCCTTGGTCCCCTGCAGCCTCCACTCTGTCTGCAGCAAATTCTCTGCCCTAAATTTACTGTCTGCCACTCCCTGTCTCTTGCCCCTCCACCAGGATCCCGTCAGAAGCGCATCAGGGAATGAGTCCCCCCATATCATCTGTGAACCATATTCCTGGTCTCCTGCAAAGGACATTCAAAGCCGCTCTCTCTCGGCTGGGTTGCTTGTGCAAACATCTGCATTTGCTATCTCAACACACATTGCAGAGAGCAAACATGTTTGGAGAAAGAAGAAAAACAGTCAAGAAGCAAAAATACCCAAACCAACAAACAAAAGTAAATAAAATAAAAACCCTCAACAAAACAAAACTAGTTTTCCTCTTCCGTCACTGGATGTTCCCTGAGGAGATCCAGATTTGGATTGCTTTGCATGTATTTCACGAGGGCAGGCACTAAAAAAACCCCCCTGATATACAGCCTTGGCACTCTCAGGTTGCCTGTTCACATGAATCAGATAGTGGACTGCAGTCCGTCAGAGTATCCCTCATCTCCCTTAACAGCATAAATGTAAATCTTTGCCTTTATTTCATTTCTGCACACGAGAATTGAGAAACTTCAAAGCGTTCTCCCAGCTGGCCAAGATTACAAGAGGAGGTTTTCTTTAGTGCCGTTTTTGATGGTTTTTCACGTTTTGGGAACTTTGGGAGAACATGTGTGTGCAAGATTTTTGGTGTAAAAATATGTGTCTAAATCCTCTTGTGGTTCCCCTTTGGTATAGAGGAGGAATGTAATTCTTTTTCTAATTTCATATTCAAAAGATGCAATGGGTAACTTTAGCAATCTTCTTCCTACTGTGAGATTTTGAAGATTATTCACGGGTTGGGACTTATTCTGTGCAAAAGTCATAAATGGGGTGGAGGTTTTTTTTTACACAGAAAACAGCATTTTGTTGCTATTCTAGTTGTCAATGCTACTGTGATTTTTCTTTTCTTTTTTGTTTCTGTTCTGCTTGATACTTTGTCTTTCTATTAGTTCAACAAAATTAATTTAAAAAAGGAAAACAGCATTTTCTCTGCAGAAAATGCTATTTTTTAAAAAAATATAAATCCAATCCCATGCGCCCATTTTGTACAGAAAAAGTCCTGAACTGTGAATATTCATGTTAGCCCAGGGTTCTTCCTGATACACGACCAACAGGTTTTTCAGTCATTTTTGAATTTTTGAATAGTCTTTCCATCGCTAGTATGGAGCCATTCAGTCAACTGGATGTATCTATGCGTTGACTCAGCAATTAATTCACTAGCTCTACTTTATCAGGGACTAATGAACTGGATTCTAGCACTGCTTTTTTGAAACAAATGCAACCATTTGCCCCAAATACTTTTCTCCCTATTATAGCTGCTGACACGGGGCAAAATTTTCTACCAAAGATGAAGCCTTTTGTGGTGTCTGGCAGGTTTTTTCTGCCCTTACTGGGTGTTCAGAAGTGTCACATCCACCAGAATCTTTGATATTTAAGGGATTTTCAAAGCTAAATGTGGAAGATGGCCCTCAATCTTACCTACTAGATTCTAGGTGTAAAAAATGTTAATATATTATAGAAACAGAAAACTTAACAAGTGATGTAATGCATATATTGAAATTGAGATTATTGCAGACACTTCGATAATGTACGTCCCTGATTGTACTTGATATTTTATTGTGATTATATTGTTAATTTTTGAGTCGGGTGGTAAGGACTGCCACATTTCCCATAGTTGAAGCTTAATGAAGAATAAAAAGAAAGCTAAAAACAAGAGAGACAGAACAGCCAGGCTACTGTTGGGTTTTTACTTTTCTGTAACCAACCAGTTGCACAACCAAGACCATCTTATGCAACATTTTCCTGGATGGAAGAGGTAGACGATGATGGTGAGGAGGAACAGAAGGAGCAGGAGCGGGGAGAGAAAGATTTTTACATACCTCCAACATTTCACAGGTGATAAGTTATTAATGAAGAAGAACACACGAGCTACGAGAGGCAGCAGCAGTTTGCTTTTGCCTGAGCCAACTGGGAAGGCCAAGATTCTCTTCCCTCTTCTCTCTGCTGTTGAGTTAATTGCATCCAACCTGTTTTTTGGGCTTTGAACTCAGCTTGCAGCAATGGACGTGAGCTGAGGACAAAGAGGCGAGTTTGGACGAGGAGAGAGAAACTGCAACGTTTAAAAAGCAGCTGAAAAAGTGGGACAGTGGAGGTTTAATCGGGACTGTTCCTACAAAATCTGGATAAGTGCAGGGTGTATGGATAGCCTGCCTTTTTCCCAGCTCTTGGAATCAAGGCAGCATCAAGAAGTTAAGATAAGATACCTCAACACATTATATTTTTAATTCTGTACAATCAAACTGTCAGTAGAATTTAAAAGCACAACCTTTTAAAATGACAACTAATATAGACAATGCAGTCCACCATGAAAAGCCATTTCCCTAGGCGCAGTCAGTTACCAAAGACCTGTTCGAGGAGGGAAAGAAAAGGACTTCATCCACTTATAGAAGGAGGGTGCCAGCCTAGCCCTTTTGGGAAAGACCTGGAGAAGACACTGAGAAAAGCCCTCTCCTGTGTTCCCACCAGATATACCTGTACAGGTGATGGAACAGAGAGAAGATCCTCCTCCGAAGGTCTCAAAGCATGGTCAGGCTTATATGCGCAATATAGTCCTTCAGATAATCTGGATATATGCTGTGAAAGGTCTGTGAGAGCCTTGTAGCCCCAAAAGACACGGGGCATCGGTGACGCAGGCTGCTCAGTATTAGGAAATTCCAGCATTCTCTCTCACTTTTGGGAAATTCCAGCATTTTCTCCCTCCCTCTCTTTCTTTCTGTTCGAGCAATTGGGGTTTAGATAGGACACAATTTCCTGCATGGGAAAGCCTTCTTTTTTTTCTCATCCAAAGCATTCCCACTGTAACCTATAGTCATGAATACCTTTTGCATATCCAGCTAACTAGACTAGATTACCTGGGTAATTCCTAGGGTCATTGGTCATATAAAGGATACCTCCTTCTCAGTCTCTACTTATCTCCATTTTCACCTTCATCGCCATTCCACTCTTCTTGCTGTCCTTCACAGAATCACAGGGCCCTTCCACCCTACACTGCTATAGTGCTATTATTCCACTTTTAACATCCTGTGGAATTCTGGGGTTTGTAGTTTACTGCGGAGGCCAAAGAGCTCCCAGGCTGAGAATTCTAAATGTCCTTCCCGCAACTGCAAACCCCAGGATTCCACAGGAGGTTGGAAATGGAATAGCACTATAACAGCATAGTGTAGAAATGGCCTAAGAAGGGAGTTACTACCTTTAGCTAACCTTTTCATTAGCTAGGCTCTCCATAAATATGTAAATATAAAAGCCATTAGTAAATTTTGCTAAGTTTGTAACCTGAAACTGCCTGCCTTGTTTATTTTTGAGACCGTTTTAAGTCCAAGTGTGCAATGTGAGATTGAGGCATGCTTTATTTGCCACTCTTTAAGAGACTGATTCCTAACAGTTTTAGCTTTATATTTTCCCAAAAAGGACATAAAAGCGCAAGTGTGTAGGCCACCAAGAGAATTCCAGTGCCAATGTCCTGTGCATTTCTGAATCCTTTTCATATGTTCACCATCACGTGGCTACTATTTGGCTTAGGTTTAGGTAGATTCTCTTGAATCTGGATTGGAAATCCCCTGTCTAAAGAGCTGGGAGAGGAGTCCCTTGACCTCTAGACATTAAACATATTTGTGCAACCAAGTCAACATTTACTGGAATACCCTTGGATCCAAAAACGCCAAAGCTTTGCCAGGACCAACAGAAACCATTTGTGCCTCCTTGTTTAAGGAGAGAAGTGTCTTCTTGACTCGCAGCACTTGTGAAAGAAAGGGCAGGAAAAGTAAGTCATCTCCCTGGCTCCGTGAATGCTGGTTCCAGCTGTCTGGCAACGCGAAGAGCAGCTTGGCCACGGGACAAGACTGAAGCGCGTAGGAGAATTTGCGTGGAGCACCTCCTCCTCCCAGCTTGGATGAGTTACTTTGTGGACTACAAATCCTAGAACGCCCTTCCCGTCACAACCTCTGCCTATGCTGGCTGTGGATTTTGGGACTTGTAGTCCAAAATAACTTTTCCAGGATCTGCTCACCTTTCACTGGGGACGCTTTGGAAAAAGCTTCGCCCAGGAATGACCACTGGATCAGGCATGCAGCTGCAGAAGTGGTAAGTTCAGCCTCAGCTGTACCGCCGCGCTTTTCCCTGCTGTTCTGAGTTGTATGGGAGCTCTCTCAGTGCTAAACTTCTACCAGGATGAGTGAACCAAAAATGTCCCTGTACAACCAAGACCAGCTGCAAGAGGACAGGATATAAAACTGAATGTGGGTTCACTGCCCTCACTGCTGGTTTCCCCAGCTTGATTTCTCCCCACTTTAAAGTCTCTGTAGTCCTTTTCAAAATGACAACAGAAAATGCAGTAACATCACTTCAGGTTGCCATTTTGAGAGGGACTACAGAGGAACAGGGAGATATTTGGGTTTGCAGAGGCTGAGGTAGGCCCTTCGTCTTTCTCCCTTAAAGCCCCTGCGGTCCTTCTCAAAACGGTGGCTGGAAGTGCTGTAGCATCACTTCCAGTCACCATTTTGAGAAGGAGTGTAGAGGAAAAGGGAAACAACTGGACTTGCTGTGTGGAATGTGTAGCTTGCTGGGATGATGGTGTGGGAAACAGAGCCCTGGCCTCCGCCCCTGACCTAGACAATCTGGGTCAGCATCTAGGTTTCCACTCTTTGTGCCTCCAAGCTTGTTGGACTACAGCTCCCAGAAGCACCAGCTAGAATAGCCAATGGTCAGGGATCCTGAGAAATGTAATTCCAAATATCTGGAAATGCAAAGTTTGAGAACCCCTGAATCTCATGACTGGCAATGATTCTCCAGGTCTTCAGACAGAGGTCCTATTCCTGTCCAGAGATACTATGGAGGGGATGTGGGATTTTTTTTTTTTCAGGTAACGCATGATGTCAGCTTGGCTGGACTTTTGTTCTCTTTCCAGAGTCCCTCTGAAGTTTTTCCTTCTGAATTTTTTTTCTCGTGCAAATGGCTTCAACAAGGCCTCAGCAGGCAAATGTCAATGCTAAGCACTACAATTCTAGCAGACCTCCTTGGAACAAAGTCTCATTAAACCCAGGATTTTTAATGAGATACTAGGAATGCTATGGAGCTGTTATTCCTCCTGCAGCTGAGTATCTCTTTCCCCTTCATAAAACCCAGGTAATACTGCTGTTATGCTGTGCATAGCCTCATTCTTGCTTCACATCGCTGGCTCTTCGCTGTGGAGCCACGGATAGCATGATAATGTCACAGCCTGAGAAGTGCTTGGCTAGATGCCTTGAGAAAAAAAACTTGAGGCACAAACCAGTAGCCTAAGCTTACCATCCATCTTTTTCTCAGTGCAGAAACCAAGTTTACAATACAAACTAAAGCAGAACGGAAGGGAATCAACCAATGAATTAAGGCACTGAAGGACAATATTTAACAAAAAAAAAAAAAAAAACAGATTAAATGAACTATTGGTTAGCATCTGGTTAATGTCATACACCTGTGTAAGGTCCTTTATAAATGTGGTTGCACCTTTTTCACTGTTGTGACATGGACACATTCAGTTTGTGTTTGAGTACATGGAGAGCCAGCACGTAGTAGTGGTTTGAACGTTGGACTATGAATCTGGAGACCAGGGTCTGATTCTCCACTTGGCCATAGAAACCCATTGTGTCACACACTCTTGACCTCAGAGAATCCTGTGATAGGTTTGGCTTCGGTTCACCAGAAGCTGGAAATGATTCGCAGGCGCACGACAACAAATGGAACTCCACAAGGGGATCCCTTTCACAGAATCATGGAATCACAGAATTATGGAATCATAGAGCCAAAAGAGGCATGTTTGGTGAGAACATATGAGGACCTTCTTGGCGGTTGCTCCTGGGCTCTGGCATTCTCTTTCCAAAGGAGGAGACAAGCCCCCTTGATGGTGTCCTTCTATTGGTAGGAAAAGCCTTTTCTTTACTCAGAGATCTTCAGGAACTGACACATTCCTAAAGGGCTTTTAATAGTGTGTCGTCTTGCTTATTCACTGCTTCTGATCCCTTGTACATTTACAATTGTTTATATGGTTTATACCATTTTTTGTTGTTGTTTACCTTCAAGTCCTCTCCAATGTACGGTGACTCTACGGTGAACCAACACCGGGTTTTCTGGAGCTGAGAGTGTGTGACATGCCCAAGATCACCCAGCGGGTTTCCAAAGCAGAGTAGGAAACTGAACCCTGGCCTCCAGTACTCAAACTGCTCCACCATGCTGGCTCTCTTATACCATTTATTTACATTTTAATGATTACCTTTTTTTATGATTTAATTTTGTAGGCCACCTGGGGAAAATGTGGGACGCAGAGGAGGAGGGATTTTTTAAAAAATATTTATCAGGGGGAAAAAAGGAAGAGAAAGAAGAAGATTGTTCCACCGGCTTGCAAACCTGTATTCTACTTGTTTCCGAAATTAAAGGCAGCACACATTTGTTCAGAAAATACACCCTTCATGAAAGGGGCAGTTGGATTGAAATCAATTATTTACACGCTTATCTGCCTTTCTTTGTAATTTAAATCTTTCTGCTCTAATCAGCAATCTTTAAAATCTTTATGACTTAAGTCACGGTTTAAAACATATCTGAGCTAAATCAATCCACCGTGGCTGAGAAACCTTTGCAATACCTGTCCAAACCTCTCAAAAATTGTAGGAGTGAGACATCAGATTTCTATACGTGGGGAGGCATCGTGGTGGAAGCAAGTGCAGAAACAAGCGACACAACTTTTCACGTTGCCTTGGTGTGGTGACCCAGCTGCAAAGCCCTTTTTGTGAGATGGGTAACTTCCGGCTGCCCCTGAAATTCCCACCTCTGCTGAGCCTGTCAGTGAAATTCCTCACATGCTCAGAGAACGAGAAGAAGGGAATCTCTTGAAAGAAGAAAACAGCAACACTTTCAGACAATAACCAAGGAAGGGCGGGGGGAACCAACGTGGAATGATATGATGGGTGTTTCAGAGGGAGAACGTGGAAAAGGCCGATCAAACGGGTGCCTTTAAAAGATTCCATTATTTTTACTCATCTGCTCTGCCTGACCTGGGAAACTATTACAAAAACAATGTTTGAGTCAAATTCCCCCCTCGCATCCTTTACTTTCACCTCCTCCCTGTAACTCTCAAATGAGTAAAAAACATGCCTTCCAATCGTCTTCGTTCGGTATCGACAGTCCCAGGCCATTTCCGCACTAGACTGTTATAGTGCTATGATTCCGCTTTCAACATCCTGTGGAATCCTGGGGTTTGCAGTTTAGGGAGGGGTCTTTGAAGCCCCTCCTTAAACTGCAAACTCCAGGATTCCATAGGATGTTGAAAGCGGAATAATAGCATTAGGACAGTCTAGTGCAGAAATGGCCCCAGTTTAACTGTCTGTCCTCACACTATTCTAACTGCTTTTAAAATGTCCCAGTTTCTTTCTTCTTCTGCCATTTTCCCCCCTTTGTCCTCAGCTTAATTCTGAGCTCAAACCGCAAAAGTAGTTGGGACGTGTGATTATATCTGGCCTGTCTGATATTGCATTGTACTGGATATTGTTAATTGTGTTGCTGGTGTGCAAGGGTGTATGAATTTTTAATTATGTGTTTTAACTTTATTGTAATTCTTTTTAACTGTTTAATTGTATTTTGACTTTTGAATTCTGTGGTTTTTTAACTGTGTCTTTTTAAATGTTGTGAGCCGCTTCAAGTCTCAACCTGGGAAAAAAGTGGAATACAAATAATGATAATAAATAACAACAACAACGTCAAAAATTCCTCAGTGGGAGAAGAAGAGCCAATGTCGTGCCATGGTCTGAGCATTCGATTATGACCCAGGAGACCACTGTTTGATTCCCTGCTCAGCCGTGGAAACCTACTGGGTGACCTTGGGTGGGTTATACACTCTCAGCCCCAGATAACTCTGTGATAGTTTCTCCTTAAGGTCACCATAAATTGGAAATAACTTGAAGGCGCACAACAACAAGGAGAAAAGAAAATGGAGAGGTGACATGATGGCTATATTTAAAAATCTAAAGGAATGTCACGTAGAAGATGGAGCCAGCTTGTTTTGTGCTGCTCCAGAGACTAGGACACGGAGCAATGGATTCAAATTTACAGAAAAGAGATACATGATGAAGAACTTTTCTACTGTAAGACGTGTTCAACAGTGGGATAGGCTGTATCTCCACCTTTGGAGGTATTTAAAGAGAGGTTGGATGGCCATCTGTCAGGGGTGCTTTGGTTGTACATTCCTGCATGGCAAAGGGTTGGACTCAATGGCCTTTGTGGTCTTTCCCAACTTTATGATTCTATTATTCTATGATTCTAAAGACCTGTATGAACACAGTGGTTTCATGACACAACTTGGGACGTTTCCGCACTGGACTCTTATAGCGCTATGATTCCACTTGCAACATCCTATGGAATCCTGGGGTTTGCAGTTTCGGGAGGGGCCGGCTGGCCCCTCCTGAAACTGCAAACCCCAGGATTCCATAGGATGTTGCAAGTGGAATCATAGCGCTATAAGAGTCCAGTGCGGAAATAGAGCCGGTGACGTATCGACAGTTCACAGTGACACATCCGCACAGCTTCTCTCATCACAAATGAGGAATTTTTGCCAACATTCTTCCCATCTCTAGGATCTATCCTGGTCGGGGCTTGCCTCAGAATCTGGGGCTACCTGCCTGAGATTGTTTTGCTACCTTCGCCAGCCCCACTGTGCAGGCAATAGATCACAGCACATGCCGAGTTAATTCTTAATAACAGTACAATTTACTTAACAAAATTTGAGCGTGTCGTACAGCTTTGTTAATACGCTGAATTTATTGTTCCATTTCCTTCAGGTTAATGGTTTAAGGGTCCCTCACTGTTTAATCTCCGAAGTGATTACAAAGTGCTTGTTTCTCGTTAAAACGGAAAACGGAGCCGACCAAGGAGATTTACGTGTGATAAACTGGGCCAGAGGGGAAACACACCGCCTTTCACATGCGCGTGGCTCACGCACACCTGAGAGAACCTTTCTCTAGCTAGGCCTGCTCTGGGTCTTGTTAAGATAGCTTCTTTGAGATAGCGTGCTTGACCTAAGAGCAAAGGAGCTCTTGAATAATTTCCAAAAAATAAAGCATTTGCAAAACACATCCCTTTGGAAGAGTGGGATCTTTTCCTTTTTCTTCACATCTGCTGGAATTGAAGCAGGTAAGTCTGTTTCACTGATATGTTACTCAACTTCATAATCGATCCATACCCTCCAGCTGTCCCGGTTTGGCAGGGAGAGTCCCGATTAATCTTCTACTTTCTCACTTTTTCTGCTGCTTTTAAAAGGTGCCCGTTTTTCTATCCTGCTTCCATTCCCCCCCTTGTTCCCCCATTACTTCAAATGCTGCAAACTGAGTCCAAAGCATACAAGTAGTCTGCACTCAATTTATTCAGCGAGGAGAGAGGAGAGGGGCAGAATCTCGCCCTTCCCAGTAGACTCGGGCAAAAGCAAATTGCCACAGCGTTTCTTAGTTCTGTGTTTTTCCTAGTTAACAACTGTTGACATCTTGCCCACTCTCTGATGCCAACGTGTCCTCGATTTTAGCAGTGAAATTTTATACGTCCATATGGGCCAGTTCTGAAATTAAGTTAGAACTCTTCAGAAAGGAAGGGCTGGGTGCATTCCCACTTACAAAATAGAAAAAAACAAGAACAACACAAAAATAAAAGACATCCACTCCAGTCTCATACATGCCTGGTTTTGTGCACAAAGACTGTGAAACATTCCCTTTTGTGAAACTGCAAAAGGGACGCTATGACTGGAGGAAGCTCTCTGGACATAGAGATGAAGAAGCAATTTATTCTGTTCATATTTTAAGAGAAGGGGGCCATAGTATTACTACTGAGTTGTTTCATGTCTTCATGTCATTTGACTTGAAGACATAAAACTTAGGGTTGACTTACAGTAATCCTAAGGTGAACATAGGGCGAGAGTGTGTGATTTCCCCAAGGTCACCCAGTGAGTTTTCATGGCTGAGAGGAGAATCGAACTCTGGTCTCCAGCATCACAGTCCAATGCTCAAACCACTAAACCATGTTGGCTCTCAACTGTCATTGTTGTGTGTCTCCCCGTTGTCTCCAACTAATGGTGTCCCTAAGGTGACCCTATCACGGGGTTTTCTCATTCATTTGCTACTTGTATTGCACCTGAGATGTGAGGCTGGGGACAGACTAAGGACTTGAGAAATGGTGGAAATCAAAGCATAGTGGTTGGTGCAAATCCATATCTTCTGCCCCTTCATAGATCCCCAGGCTCTCTCTTCCAGCTCCCAGATGCCCTCTTCTGCCTTCAAAGCAGTGATGTCTTTAAGTCTTTTACTCCAAGTCTTAAGTCAAGTCTCAGATCTCCACCTTCAAGTCTCAAGTCCTTGAAGATACTGTCAAGTCAAGTCTCAAGTCTGGGAGCCAACTTTATACCCCAACCTATATTCCAGAATTTCTGGACAGAGTTGAATAAAGTCAGTTTTAACAATTTCAGCAGAGCTGGCCCTCCACATTTGCGATCTTGCCATCTGCAGCTTCAGAGGTGAGAACAGGATCCTTCTTAACCTCCCTTCCCGAAACTGGAAGCTTTGGTGCCAATGGGCATAAAAGAGTCTGCAGCTTTGGAAACAGGGGATAAGATCCTTCCTACTTCCCATTTCCGAAGCTGGAGGATTTTTCAGAAGTGAGGAGTAGGATCCTTCTTACTCTCCATTACCGAAGCTTCAAAAGCGGAAAAAGGAAGGATCCTTCCTCCTCAAGCCTACTGCCTAACACACTTGCTGTTCCCTGAGAAACATGCCCTACGCTTTGGGGACAAGTCTTGCCTTCTGCTCTTAGGAAAAGTTTTAGAAGGCTCTTCCGATATGTGGCGGGAACAGGCTGCTGAGGAGACCTCAAGCCCATTGCCTAACCTGTTTGCTGTTCCCCTCTGAGAAATGCACCCAGACTTTGGGCTTGAGATAGATCATCATGTGACCAGTAGACAAAAAGAGATGGAAGTGTTTTTCAAAGTAGTCAGATTTCTGGATGAATGTGCTATGTTAACTGACCCAAGAGCGGCAAGTCCATCACTAAAAAATATACAAGTCTCAAGTTGAGTCGAGTCACTGCATCTTTGCTGCCGAGTTGAGTCACTAAGGAGACCTGAGTCCAACTTGAGCCCGAGTCTGCTGCCATCTGCAGAAATGAGCAGATGGTAGCAGAAACTTTTGGTTTTTGAAGGTTTTCGGGTCTCAGACTACCAGATAAGGAAGGCTCAACCTCCACCTTTATTTACAGCTCCCATTTTCCCTTCAGCTAATACTCAAGCCAGCTTATAAATTTTAAAGTGAACACGAAATAGTTTTTAAAAAATACAAAAGAGCTACATTAAAATACAACGAGACTATTAACAACTCTAACCTCTGAAAGCATACACGTAAAATGTTAAAACCAATTTAAAAAAAACAATGCAATTAAAACAATACAACACATTCAATACAACACACTAAAAGGAACTTCCTTTAAAAGCCTTTCATTTTCCAAAGCCTGCTGAAATCATTGTCATCATCATCACCACCACCACCCACACTTTCTGAATAAATATTCCAAATGTAATCATCCACCAATTTCTATCCTCCTTCAGATGTTGTAATATTGGCCATTTCCACACCACACTCTTATAGCGTGATTATTCCGCTTTCAACATCCCATGGAATCTTGGGGTTTGCAGTTTAGGGAGGGGCCAGCTGCCCCCCCAAACTGCAAACCCCAGGATTCCATGGGATGTTGAAAGCAGAATAATCGCGCTATAAGAGTGTAGTGTGGAAATGGCCACAGTTTTCTAATCGCACACATAAAAGGAAACTGAAATGCAAGGGGAAAAGGCATTTAGAGTGGGAAATGGTCTGCAAGAACTATGCTGAATGAGGGGAGAAGATGCACAACAGAATGTACCAATTTGCTTAGTACAAAAACCCTTCTCCCCAACGATCTTGAATTATCACACAGACTTAGAAATTGTTTGACACTGTGTTTCCAAGACAAGGGAAGTTCCAATCCCACAACACTCTGCACGAGGCCGGGCCTCATCTGGAGTCCTGCATTCAGTTCTGGACACCTTATTTTATGAAGAAATAGAGATGATTTGGAGCAGATTCAGAGAAAGGCAGTAAGGGTGATAAGAGGTATAGAAAACAAAACCTATGACAAAAGGATGAGGGAGGTGAGTGTGTTCCAGCCCACGAAGAGAAGACTGGGAGGAGACAGGACTGCCCTCTTTAAATATCTCAAGGGCTGTCACAGAGAGGAGGAGGCAGGTTTGTTCTCTGCTCTCCCAGAGAGTAGGACCAGGTATAACGGTCTTAAGTTACAGCAGGGCTTTCCAAACAGTGTGTTGCGACATATTACATCACTTGTAGTGTGTTGCCTCCCTGGCCGAGAAAGACCCCACCCCACCCGAGCCTGGCCCGCTGCCGTCGCGACGGTAGTGGGCAAGAACTGGGTGGGAGAGGGCTGCCTTCCCCCCCGCCGTCGCTCTCGCTGGGGCCTTTCCTGGCGAGGGTGATGGCAGTGGGCCAGGATCAGGCGGCTGCCTTTCCTCACTCTAGATACACCTCTGGGTAGCTCCAGTTTGCTAGTAAAGCTGAATTACTGTGTCACGAAATGAGGCATGCCAAAAAAGTGTATCACTAACATGAAAAGTTTGGAAAGTTCTGAGTTACAGGATGGTGGATTTCAGTGGAACATTAGAAAGAACTTCTTGACGGTAGGAGCTGCTTGACCATGGAACCAGCTGCAGAGAGGTGGTGGAGTCTCTCTGGACATCTTCAAAGAGAGGCTGGACAGATACCTACTAGCGATGCTCGAGGTGGATTTCCAGCACTAAGCAGGGGGTTGGACTTGATGACCTATGGGACCCATTTCAACTCTATGATTGTATGACTTATACGTTCCTTTGCCTCACAGACAGGGAAGCAGGCAGTGATCTCCATCTGCAGAGCTGGGGCTCTCTTTCAGCTGGATAACACAGAGCCCAGCCTACATTCTTAGTAATCCACTGTGACCTACGAAATCTGCAACCTTTGTTGGCTTTCAGTAACTAACATTTGCAGCCGGTGCCTTCAGCCTTTCCAACCGTCAGGAGAGGAACCCCATTCATTCCCACTAACAGGGCCCTGGAAAGAACACACCTTGCTCCCCATGCAGTACGTCAGCTGACAACTCCCTCCACCACACGCACACACTGTAGATCAGCCTTGAGGTCTTTGAAGGAGAAGAAACCACTGTGGCAAACACATCGTGAGAGCGGCCGTTCATCACCATGAGCAGCATTCCATTCTCTCCACTGTAGGCTGGAGGGACAATGGGGAAGGAAGAAGAGGAAGAGCAATGGGACAGCTTCCGAAAGCGTGACAGATTGCCTTTTGCCTGCCTCTTCTCAAACAGCTCAACGCAGGCTGAGTCCAGAACACTCCATGATATCCTCTATCCTAACACAGGTAAACAGGCAGGCCTCGTGCACGACGCCTGTTCCTTCATTCACCAGCATCTGTCTTCCAGCTCCAAGAAGAAGAACGGGTGGGAGAAGGACACTGTTTAACAAACAAGACAGCATAGCCATCGGATTTATTTTTCTTGTCACAAATGCTGTTATTCTTGCTGGATTTTCAAAAGAGCAGAATTCAGAAGATTCTCACAGACTCCTCCCTGAATTTTATTAATTTTTGGTTTCTGTGCCCCAAGCCCTACTGAGGGTTGCGAGACCCCGGGCTCCAGAAACTAACCAGTAGTTTTAGCAAGCAGCTAAAGGCTTAGAAGAAGAACAATGGGGCAGAGCTTGCAAACGGAAAGAACAAGGCAAAGCTTGCAAAAGAGCAAAAGCTTCAAATAACAGGAGTATGGCTAAGTGAAACAAGCCAAAATGGAGAAAAGGTGCAAGTAGATGCCAGAGTGTGGTTAGCTCTGTGGTCTGCAAAGTCTGGAGCACCCCAGACAAGGCTGATGAGAGAGGGAGTGACCACAAGTGCTGAACTAAAGTTACCTGTAACTTCATTAAGCTTTGTTGCAACATTAAATTGCACACCCTAAGGGTGGGATTTGCTACTATAATTTAGGGCCACCTATATGCACACGCACAGTGCTTGAGTGCCAACATAATACTGCATTCACGACATAGTTTCCTATACGTGTAGAGTTATCTCCTCCTTAGGGAGGACCCTGTAATGCCTGTACACTATATAATTCCTGTACACTGTAATCCCTGTACACTATATAAGGGATCGTTTGGCTTGTGTTTGGAGAGCACTTGCTTTGCTGTGCGCTTTGTGTTCCTGCAGAATCTGAAATAAAACTTTGATCTCTCTCTTTTCCAGGGTGGCTTATTGGCTAGCGCACTGGGCACAAACCCTGCCCAGAGTCCCTATTCTGAGAAAAGGACAGGGTCATTAACTCTGATGGCCTCCTTTAGCAACAGAATTCAGGCCATCATTTTCTGTGCAAAACAAAACGCCTACAAATATTGCACAAAATAATCTCAAATTGTAAACCAGCTTGGAAAACTGTATGGTTTTCAAACACTTTCTCATAGGAGGAAGAAAATTGCTAAAATCGCTCACCGTTTACTTTGAGAAGAGACTTAGTGAGGAGTTACACCCCTAGCATCAAAGACATCATTACGTACAGCTATTTTGCCTGTGCACGATACAGCCGAAAAGCAATCTGAGTTCCTTCGCCTCCTCTCCTCCATGCCACAACTGGACCCTTCCCATTGAGAAAAGCCAAATGAGAGCTCTTTGCAGTTTGGGCTGGATAGGTCACAATGGCATGGCCTTGACAAGAGCAACACTGAGTTCCAATCCAGGGCAGGCGCATCAGGTCAAGACAGAGAACATTGTCAAATCTGCGTGACACATCTGCCCAGTGCCTTTCCTCCCTCCCTCCCTCGCCTACACTGCCAGAAACCTACACTCCCAATCTGTCAAAGGTTCCTCAGGCCGAAACGGAAAGATCTGCAAACAGGATTGTGTTGTGTTGGAGCAGAGGTGACCCTCCTCCCAATCTCTGTGCCCACCTCCCAAAGACAGGTCAAAGGAAGTTGATATAACACTCCCCATCCCACCCCCTTGGCCACAGTAGAATCAAGATTCTTGCACTGTGACATGCCTTGACTTCAGAACCTCCCAGGGAAGAGACGATGAATATTTATGAATGTAAAGACAAGGAGCAGGACACTGACAAGACACACTCTGCCACTCGGCACAAAGGGGAAGAAACCAGCTCAAGTCAGGTCACCCACGAAAAGGAAATCTATAATTGCGAGCAGAAACCTGACCTGGCTCTGGGACTCATGATGCCTTCCTGGGTAATGCCTCCCCTCCAGAAGATAGGCACGATGGGCACAATGTGGAAATAAAGAGGTATTGGAACACCCTCCCCGTAGAGGCCTGATAGGTGCCAATGGTAGTGCCATCCCAGTGCCAAGTCAAAAAGCCCCCATTATCTCCCAATTTATCTCCCAATAATTAATGGCTTCTTATTACACCAGTATTGGATAGCGGTTTGAGCACTGGACTACAAACCTGGAGACCAGGGTTAGAATATCAAATCGTATTTCCGGAAGAGACTACAGGGGCCATCAAGGCCACCCCCTTCTGCCATGCAGGAATGCACAATCGAAACATTCCTGACAGATGGCCAGCCAGCCAGCCTTTCTTTAAAAACCTCCAAAGAAGGAGGCACCACCACACTCCCAGGCAGTGTATACCACTGTCAAACTGCTCTTACTGTCAGGAAATTCTTCCTAAAGTGTAGGTGGAATCTCTTGTCCTGTAGTTTGAAGCAACTGCTCCATGTCCTAGTCTCTGGAGCAGCAGAAAACAAGCTTGTCCCATCTTCCATATGACATCCCTTCAAACAGTTAAACATGGCCATCATGTTACCTCTTAACCTTCTCTTCTCCAGGCTAAACAGCCCTTATTCATAGGGCTTCATGGTTGCCAGGCCTTCTATCATTTTGGTCACGCTCCTCTGGACCTGTTCCAGCTTGTCAATATCCTCCTTGAACTGTGATGTCCAGAACTGAACACAGTATTCCAGGTGAGGTTTGACCAAAGCAGAATAGAATGGTAATATACTTCCCTTGACCTAGAACCCTTGACCTAGAATACTTCCCTTGACCTAGAACTGTGCTTCTACTGATGCTGCCTAGAATCACATTGGCTTTTTTAGCTGCTGCATCACACTGCTGACTCATGTTCAGCTTGTGGTCTACTAAGACTCCCAGATCGCTTTCACATGTACTGTGGAAGGGCTCTAGAAGTCTTAGTAGACCACAAACTGAACATGAGTCAAATTCCATGCTCAGCCACTGAGTTGCACTGGCTGACCTTGGGCAAGTTGCCCTCTTTCAGCCTCAGAGGAAGACAAAAGCACACTGCTGTAGCCTCTCGTAACTTATGTGTTTTTCCTCACTGACGAATTTCCCATTTTAACTAAACTGTGACGTTGTTCGGCCACACATGTGCCAGTTTTCCTCCGTGAAATGTTGGAGGGTATGATAGAGTTATGATTCCACGTCAACTGCCATGGCTACATTCTGGGATCTGTAGTTTGGTGAGGCAACAGATCTCTCTGAACGACAGTTCTAAACACCTCTCTCTAAACTGTAAACCCCTGGATTCCATAGGAAGTTGCCTTGGTAAATAAAGTGGAGTATAGCACTATAATTGTGTAGTGTGACAAGGGTCTGGGATTTTAACCTGCTGGGGCTAGCTTGTGAAGAAGGTTCACCTGCTTTCCTCTTTTGCCTCTCTTCTGCTCTTCACGCATTTTCAGTAAGGAATACTAGGGGCAGCTGTTGCCTTGCCTGCTGTAGATATGCACACATGGCTTGCAAGAGTCAGTCCTGGTTGCCTTGTAGAAGGGGCCTTCAGAAGCCCTCTAGAGGTGTCAAAACTGTTCTGTTACTTATGCCAGGCTTCCATGGCTGGGTTGTTTCAATTCACACATGCATGTTGTTTAGTTTCGAATAAAAATGGCTTGCTGAGAAGAAAGAAAGGTCCAGTATTCTGGCCAATACTATTAATAAAAAAGAGAGACCTCAGATAAAACCAGCTTCCCTCTCCTACCTTTTTCCACTATGGCGTTTGTGATCAGACACACAGTCTTGCATAACCTCCGACTCTCCCAATTTGGGAGGGAAAGTCCCAGTTAATCCTCTGTCATCCCATTTTGTCAGCTGGTTTCAAAATGTCCCAGTTTTTCTAGCATAGTCCCACATTCCCCCTTTGTTCTCAGCTTACTTCAGTTGCTGCAGAATGAGTTCAAAGTACAAATGGAGTTTGCACTCAATAAACTCAGCAGGGGGAGAGGAGAAGATGAGCTGGAAATTGCCCTTCCCTGTTGGATCACGCAAAATCATACTGGTCCAGTCTCTCTTGGCTTGTCTGCACTTCCTTATTAATATCTTTTGGAGGGTACGGTCTTGCTTTCCCCAGCTGTCTCCTTTCACCGCTGCCCATTAATGGATGCTTGTTTGCTTTCCAGACTTATATCCAAGGATCTCAGGGTATGTACAATAAAAGCAGTTTAAACCAGTTTAAAACAATGAGAAAGTTTTAAAAGGCTACAAAGCATATGGTGAATCTAAAAGCCTGTTGGGGGAACTACTGATACACTGACAGCACATTACAAGAACCAGTGTGGTGCAGTGGCTTAAATTTTGGACTAGGACTCTGGAAGACTCGAGTTCAAATCCTCATAAATCTCATCTGAGCGGCTCTTGCCAAGAAAAACCCTGTGATAGGAATGCCGTAGGGTCACCATTAAATCAGAAATGACTCAAAGGCACACAGCAACAATTTTAGAGCACAGTTTCTTGAGCCATGTGGGTGCCTTCCAACTTGGATTTGACAACTCCATCTGGCCTCAACGGGCAAAAACCTCATTCACAGAAAAGTTCTCTCTCCCCATAGAGGAAAGCTGCTAATTTCAAGACACAGCACAACGTCTTGCCTTCTGGACCAGTTGGCGCATCTCGCGCTTCACGGCCCTGCTGCGAGCCAAGAAGATTCTCCGGCCCATTGTTGGCCGTACAGCTTTTGAAGGGTGGCCAAGAAAGTTCACTTTGGACAGGCAGATGGATCGGCTGTTGGCTGCCATCCCCGCAGAAGCATTAAATCCCCTCTAAACCGTGGTCCCAAGCTTTGAAATCGTGCTCCTACCAAATAAATAGCCAGGCAGAGAGATTAAATAAAGATGTGAAAAGAAGGGCAAGCAGGAGGGGTGGTGGAGTGATACGGAAGACGAAGTGCGGAGCACCCTCGGTGGTGTGACGCGGGGAAGCTGCGCCCAGTAAATCTCCACTCACAGCATCATTCAAGGAAGCAAGATGGGGCTCCTTTGCTACGGAAGCTCTCGCACAATCGATCAGAAACACACCCGTCTTTTACTGCACCTCTTTGAAATAGGGTATAAATAAGCCAATTGTTTCCACAACAGGGCTGGGCTGCCACCGGCTTGCTCCCATTTCTAATATATAAAGTCAAAGCCATATGACTGGCTCCTGAGAATATTCTATGGAATCCTGGGGTCTGCAGTTTAGGGAGGGGCCTTTAGAATTCTCAGCCAGATTGCTCTTGGGCCTCAGTCAACAGTGTCTGTCTTGAATAGGCCCACAGCTATGGAGGTGAGGCCTAGCAGGAGGGAGGAGGGCACTGTATTGCCTTGGAAAACCCAAGCTCTGTATGTTAATAACTCTGAATACAGATTGGATTAGGGAATATGGGGGAAAGTTACAGGTACTGGACAAGACAGTTTGGGGAATTAGAGACGCAAGATGTCAAATCTTTCTAACAAGTATTACCTATGAGAAAATAAAATCCCAGGCAATGCCGGGTATACACGCTAGTCCATCATAATTAACAGAAAGCAAAAATCCCAGATAACTTTCTGGGCCCTCTTAAGGGAGCAATATTTACCAGAGTCAGGCATAGGGAGGAAAGGTGTGAGTTGTGCTGAGAGAGAATTACTGGGATGCCATCTATAATAATAAAACTAGTCAAAGAGTTAAGAGTCTCTGAGGAATGCCCATAAAAAAAGGAGGCCCCCTACTGCCCCTCTGTTTGACTCAGTTCCTTGTCCTCTTCTCTGACCAATCAGTCCATGCAATGGCCTCCAACATTTCCCTAGTGAAAACTGGAATGCACATGGCCATCTAACATCAAAGTGTGATCAAGATCGCAAAAGTTACGAATGAGGAAGAAAAGGCAAGCCACAGCAGTTTGCTTTTGCCTGAGCCTATTGGGAAGGGCAAAATTACACCTCCTCCTCTCTTCCCATTGCTGAAATTGACGACAAACTCCTTTTGCACTTTGAGCTCAGATTGCGGCAACATAAGAAACTGAGGACAAAAGGGGAAAGTGGGAAGAAGAGAGAAAAGCGAGGACATTTTAAAAGCAGCTGAAAAAGCGGGATGACAAAGGATTATAATCAGGACTGTCTTTGCCAAATTGAGACAGTTAGAGGGGATGTATTCTGCCACATCTCCGCATAGTGTCCAATCTGATCATTGAAGGCAAAGATGCAAGAGAATCTAAGCTAGGTCCCATTACACAAGGTAAAATAACTACTTCAGTGTGCAGCTGCCAGAGCAGAGGTGTGTAACGTGTGTTTTGGCAGCCCAGCCTTAATTCCTTAATAATCTCCACATTTCACCGTGAACAGGAACAGCTCCTTTAGCTAAGGCCATTTCCGCACTACACTGTTATAGTGCTATTACTCCACTTTCAACCTCCTATGGAATCCTGGGGTTTGCAATTTAGGGAGGGACATTTAGAAATCTCAGCCAGAGAGCTCTTGGGCCTCTGTCAACTGCAAACCTCAGGAATTCCACAGGATGTTGAAAGTGGAATGATAGCACTATAACAGTGTAGTGCGGAAATGGCCTAGGATTCCTGTCTTAATTTCTAAAGAGGAAAATATGTTCTCTTTACCTCTCTTCTCCCTCTCTCTGGGCTTTAATGAGAACCTCTGAGCAACTGCAGGGTTGGTTCATAATGCGTAACACCTAACAGCATTACTGGTCTCAGATTTTGGCCCTGAAACCTCATGGCCTGGGAGGATCCGGAGCTGGCAGCCCTAAGCTGGACTGTAGCTCCCAACATTCCTCACCATTAGCTATGCTGGTGATGGCTGCTTGGATCTGCAACCCAATGAGCCTTAGAAAGTCACATGGTTTTCATCTATATATTGTAGGAAGAGCTGAACAAAGTAACTCTCTGACATTGAAGCTTACTCCTTTTCTAAAAAGTCAGTGTCTTCCGTTTCCTCCTCTATAGGTATCGCCTGGACAGCTAAGCCACTGTCAAGACCCCTGCCGCAACACTGAGGAATTAAACTCTGTAAAGAAAGCAGGAAGGCGGCAGAAGTTAGATGGATAAATGGAAGCTTTGGTACTACCAGCATAAATGGTTGGTCCTTTCCTTCAATATCCCTCAGCCAACAGAGCAGGACCTATGTAAATACCCACTCCATTGCTGAGCCCTTTCTCAGAAAAGTCAAGCATGCAAATTGAAAAGGGCTGCGTGGGAAGAGATGTAAAGAAGAATAGACTGTAAGAAATCCACGGACCACCAAGGACACGAAAGTGTATTCTGGCTGCAAGCCACAGCTGTTCTAAACAGTGGCTACTGGGCAACTAAAAGAAGGTCATTTTTAAAAATAAGTAAATAACTGAACAAGCAACTTGAGAGCACATGCTCTCAAGGGCAAAAGAAAAATTCTTCTGGGGCCTTTCCGCAATACACTGTTATAGTGCTATTATTCCAATTTCAACATCCCGTGGAATTCTGAGGTTTGTAGTTTACTGAGGCCTAAGAGCTCTCTGGCTGAGAATTCGCAAGGCTCCTCCCTAAACTGCAAACCCCAGGATTCCGCAGGATGTTGAAAGTGGAATAATAGCATTATAACAGTGTAGTATGGAAAGCCCTTTAGTGTCCACTGACTGAAGACAATTCCCCTAGGCACTTCCTTTGGATTCACAGAAATCCTGAAGTAAACTCTCCTGATGTAGATGGCTTTGGGGAATGCCTAAATTGAAGGAGGGCTCAAAATAGACCATGCCATCTGACACTTTTCAAGTGACAACTGGACACGTGTGCCAAGTAATATCAGACTGTGGTCAAGATGGCAAAAGTTATGAATGCAGAACAACGGACAAGCTAGGAGAGACCGCAGCAGCTTGCTTTTGCCTGAGCCGACAGGGAAGGGCATGGTTTTGCCTCCGCCTCTCCTCTCCCCATGTTGAGTTAATTGAATACAAGCTACTTTTCATGTTTGAACTCAGTTTGCACCAACAGAAGTAAACCGGGGCTGGAACAGGAAGGTGGGAGGAGAAGAGAGAAGCTGAGACTTTTTAACAGCATCTGAAAAAGTGACATGTCAGAGGATTAATTGGGATTGATCCTGCCAAACCAGGATAGTTGGGAGGGGGGCATAAAGTTGGCAAGATTGAAAAGAAACACATGGCCAAGATGCCAGAGTCTGAATGAACAGACAAGAGGAGCAGGAAATTTCAGCAGGTGCAAATTTGCTCAGCCTCACCTGAGGTACTGCCTCTCACATACAACAAAATTCATGGCTTCTGGTCACTTTGGACTTCTAAGGATACTGTTACACTTGCTTGTAACTGAGGGCCTTTCCGCACTACGCTGTTATTCCGCTTTCAACATCCTGTGGAATCCTGGGGTTTGTAGTTTCCTGAGGCCTAAGAGCTCTCTGGCTGAAAATTCTAAAGGCCTCTCCCTAAACTGCAAACCCCAGGATTCCACAGGATGCTGAAAGTGGAATGACAGCACTATAACAATGTAGAGCAGAAATGGCCTGACATTCCAGAGCATATCTAGCTCACCCTTTCCAAACGTGGCACCCTTGGGAAGCACTGGAATACATGTTTGATCTTCCCCATGCTTGCTGGAATGATAGGAATTTCAGTCTGGGACTGGACTGGACTGGGAGACAGTAGATCTAGTTCTTGGAAAACAAACTGTCCTTCCTCCCTCCTCTCATCTCCTCTCCATTCCCTTCCCTTCTCTCCCTTTTCTTTTACAGTAGTCAGCATTTGAAGACAGATAATATCCACAGCGGCGGTTTCTGAACTTCTGCATTGTTTGCTTTGCCTCAGGGCAACAGGGCCAGTGGTCCAGAGAAACCATAATTGGAGAGTATCATGGCCTTAGTGACTTTCAGGACGTTCTCTCCACCACAGGCTGTCCTGCAATCATAGATGTGCCCAGCTTCAATCCAACCTTTAACTTAAAATCCCTATCTCAAAACAGAATGTGCTTGCAGGATTTAGCCCTATTAGGTCAACGGACACGCTCCTCTTGAGATGGTTGACTGACAAAAATGTCAGCATGTAATTCCAGGCCTCTATTTGTCTTTACTTTTACCTATCCAGGTGAGTAAAATGCTGATTGTTTGACTCAAAAAAGAAGAAGAGAAAAGAGGAGATTGCATTCCCTCCAGCTGTCCTAATTTGGCAGGGAGAATTATGATTAATCCTGTCCCATTCCTCTTTTTAAACTGTTTTTAAAATGTGCCCATTTCTTGCTTTTCCTCCCATGTTCTCCGCAGACTGAATTAGCCCACTCTATTTCTGCACTTCACTCTTATAGCGCGATTATTCCACTTCCAACATCCTATGGAATCCTGGGGTTTGCAGTATCGGGAGGGGCCGGCTGGCCCCTCCCGAAACTGCAAACCCCAGGATTCCATAGGATGTTGGAAGTGGAATAATCGCGCTATAAGAGTGTAGTGTGGAAATGGCCCCAGCAGGGGAAGAGGACAAGAGAAGACAGAGGCCATTTCCGCACTACACTGCTATAGTGCTATTATTCCACTTTCGACATCCTGTGGAATCCTGGAGTTTGCAGTTTAGGGAGGGGCATTTAGAATTCTCAGCCAAAGAGCTCTTTCGCCTCAGTAAACTACAAACCCCAGAATTCCACAGGAGGTTGAACGTGGAATAATAGCACTATAACAGTGTGGAATGGAAACGGCCAGAATCTTGCCATTCCCAGTAGGCTCAAGCAAAAGCAAACTGCTGCTGTCTTTCCTAGCTTGTGTGCTTTTGCTCATCAACAACGCTTGCCACCTTGACCACATTCGGATGTTGCTTGGCCACATTTGTCCTGGTTTTCATTCGTGAAACACTGGAGGGTATGAAGTTGCCCAGCATAAAGCCAAAGTAAGCAAAGAGACTACGGGAATTCTTTTCCAGGTCTGCTCAGTTTCTCAACCAATCCGCTCCGTAACTTTTACTGCTACTAATTTACCCCTTAATTGGGCAAGCGCTGGGAGAAATTATAAAAAATATAATCTTAAATAAACACTGGGGCTAGGTCCAATTAGACTGACGGCCTCAAAGGGAAAACACCCAAGCCCTCCCAAAAAGAACCCAAAAACCCTGCAACTAAAAGCCTACAAAATCACTGAAGGCTGGGAATGATTCTCAATGAAAGCATGAGCTCAAAGTAGCTAAAACAGATAAAACCTCTGAGTTCTCATTATGCCCAGGGAAGGAAGAAATAAAACACAACTTATTGGAGAAGGTCAGCCTTTTACAGGAACTCAGCCAAATGCAGCTACTTGGCGCAATTAAAAGAATTCAGAGAAATGAAAGGGGAAAGTTTAAAATGAGCTACAACGCTCAGAACAAAGCGACTTTACACGTTACCAAACGTGCCTCCTGCAGTCCCTATCCAACCACGTCACAGCATCCATCCAGTGATTTTATGTCGGACCAGCGGAGGGCCCGGGACGGGGGCGTCGGCGTCGGAAGGAAAGGCTTGGCGGGTCTCGGCTGGCCACTCGGGAGGCCCGAGGGAGATGGCCGGGGCAGGCGGACGCTTCTACGCAGAGGCAGCCGGCTCCGGAGCTGACTTGCCGGCACTATTCAGTCCAAGGCGACGGTCCAAACACCAGGGGCCGGAGGATATGGCAAAGGGCACGGCTAATGAGCATCGGGGGCGTGGCAGGATGGTGGGCATCGCTACGGAACACCGGGGAGGGGTGTGGTCAGGCTGAAGAAAACCAAGCGGACAAGAAAAGGGGCAGGGTCTAGCGCTGCGGTGGGCGGAGTTAAAGGACAGCTGCACGGTATGAATAAAACCTATAAAAGTTTAATCAAGGCCCACAGAAAAACACAGACGGGATTTCAGTGTCGTTCGGTTCCTTCAAGTCGACTCCAACTTGGTGACAACCCTATCGGAGGTTTTTCTGGGCAAGTATTTTTTTCAGAGGAGGTTGCCGTTGCCTTCCTCTGAGGCTGCGAGAGTGTGACTTGCCCATGGCTGAGTGGGGATTTGAACCCTGTCATCCCAAAGTACTGGTGGAATGCACAAATATAGGACGGGGGATGCACGGCTGAATAGCAGTACGTGTGAAAGGGACCTCGGAGTCTTGGTAGATCACAAGCTGAACATGAGTTAGCAGTGTGATGCGGCAGCCAAGAAAGCCAACGCAATTCTCGGTTGCATCAATAGGAGTGTGGTGTCTAGATCAAGGGAGGTAATGGGACCACTGTATTCTACTTTGGTTAGGCCTTATTTTGAATACTGTGTCCAATTCTGGGCACCTCAATTAAAGAAGGATATTGATAAGTTGGAGCATGTCCAGAGGAGGGCAACCAAAACGGTAGAGGGTCTGGAAGCCATGAAGCCCTATGAGGAGTGGCTTAGGGAGCTGGGTATGTTTAGTCTGCAGAAGAGAAGGTTAAGAGGGGACATGATAGTCATGTTTAAATCTTTGAAGGGATGTCATGTAGAGGAGGGAGGGAGCTTGTTTTCCGCTGCTCCAGAGACCAGGATAAGGAGCAATGGATTCAAAGTACAGGAAAAGAGATTCCACCTGAATCTCAGGAAGAACTTCCCGATGGTCAGAGCTGTCCGGCAGTGGAATATGCTGCCTCAAAGGAGTGTGGTGGAGTCTCCTTCTTTGGAGGTTTTTAAGCAGAGGTTGGATGGCCGTCTGTTGAGAATGCTTTGATGGGTGTTCCTGCATGGCAGGAGGTTGGACTGGATGGCCCCTGGGGTCTCTTCCAACTCTATGATTCTATGACCATGAGCTGCTGTTGAAAGTCCAAGCCACATAGGAAGCTGTCTCTGCGAAATGCCACCCATGGGGCCTCCTACTTCAGCTCAACCAATGGTTGCTTCTTCAGTGGGATTAGAGCTGCCCTGATCAAGGGATGGAATTCTTCACTAAGTTTCTCCTTGAAGGAAGCAGTGAATAATTTAAATAATTTTCTACCCTCTGTGAGAAAGTCTTCAAAAACCACCCAGGTCTCAAAACATTTTTGCAATTCAGGACTTGCACAAAAATTTGAACAGGGTTGTTTTGCACAGAAAACAGCATTTCCTGCACAGGAAACCACACAAAATGTTGTTTTCCCTGCCAATCAACCATGTGTGGATTTTGCACAGAACAAATCCCCTATTAATGCACTCTCTCTACAAAGAAGGAAAAAAATAGTATTTAGATATAGATATTATTTAGTGTGCAGAAAATGCTGTTTTCTGTGCAAAACAACCACATACGAATTTTACGCAGAATAAGTCCCAAACTGAGAAAAAGTTCATCATTCCTGGATTCCTCTCATCAAGATTTCTCAAGAATTAAAAAAACACATGTTATTGATCAATTTATGAATATTTTTGAATATTCTCTCAATCCCTACACTGATCTACATAGGATTTCTTTCATACAGTGATGATCATTTCATGAGTTGTATACACTGGCAGCAAACATGAGACTTGTATCCTGGTCCCAGACACTGGTCAGAACCACAAAAAAGTTTGTTTGGTTTTAAATTCCATAAAGCAAATTAAGAGGCTTCTGCAAATTGCTGCTGTATTGTTATTCCATTGTCTTTGCTGAAAAAACACCTCCAGAGCCTAGAATCATAGAATGTCATAGAATCATATGACTTTTCTGTGAGACACCAGACAGCCGCTTCCAGTCAGAAGACCAGGCTAGAAGGGCAGGCAGAAAACTACTCCTGCAGCGAGGATTGAGCTGCAAAAGAACTGAGTTTGGGTTCAGAATCTTTTCCCAGCTGTAAGTCTAGAAAGTGATGGAGGCAGCTGTAAGAGGCTGGGGGAAAAATGATAGGACTACCATGGTTAAGCAACAAACAAGAACTATACATATTGATTAGAATCCTGCTGGTGTGTCATATCTATGTGAAGTTCTCTTTATGCACTTTTGGGGCCGTTGTGAAACAGATGTATTCAGTTCATGGATGTGTAAGCAGCGTTTCAAAAGTAAAACCATTTCACTGGGGTCTAAATGTCAGGTATCAGGATTCTCTCCCTGCCAAGCCTCAGCCAGCAAAGGGAAGAGGGAGGTCGGGAATATTTGTAGAAAGCGTCTGAATTCACCAAACACAAGGAAAATGCAAACCGAGCCAGGTCAAGGTCCAGTCCAAAGGTTCAGGGGTTAGAGATCCATCTGGAGGGTTTCAGGGAGCAGGAGACACAAAGCTTGTGAGGGCTTGCTAATAATTTGCTGCAAGCATGGAGCAGCCACGCCAGCAGACTTAAATAGCCGCTGTGAACAGGTGCTGCTAGTTATTGTTTCCTTAACCTAGTCCATGCAGCCTCCCTCTGAGCAGTCCGTTTCAGCCTTCTTTGTGATTGAGGTGGCTGTAACTCCTCTGCATCACTGCTGGTTCCCTCTCCGTCATGAGCTGGCTGGGGCAACTCTGTCTCTGTTTGACCTTCCAGCGTGGGGGATGTTTGCAAGTTGATTTGCTCACTCACTGGCTCAGTTCTTGGCACAATCAGTTGCTCCTCAATCTCAGAGGCATCATCTATCACATCAGGTTGAGTCTGTCTTGACTAGAAACAGAGCCACTGAAGCAAATGGCTTTATACCTGTTGACTCATCATTCAACGTTAATTGAATCGGTCTACCGTAGGTAAGAGTCACCAACAAGACTCCAGCCCTGCAGCTTTGCATTCTTGGATAGTGCATGACAATGTATCAGTGCCTTTGCTATTACACCTGATTCACTGGGACTGCAGAAACAGCCACTGTACATTCCACATTTCACACTAAGCGGTGCATTGACAGATATACAACCAGGTGCCCGATGTCAGTATTTAGGGGAAGGGTGCTGTAAGGCAACCACTGTGTAACTATGTGAGTGTAGATTTATGCTACACAAGAACAACGGAGGATCTGAGCTATTGCCTTTGGGAACCCAAAAAGGGGGAATTTCTCATCCCTTTAAAACCAACGGGTGGGTTTCAGCGAGGCGGACAAAAACGCAGCTAATCGAATGCAAACCTGACCAGACCTCAATTGTCCAAAAGGTATGACGGGATCGCTATTGATCCAGTCAAACAAGATGCTTGGTTTTCGCCTCTTCCCAAAGGTGACTGGTTACAGGTTTTCCGCCTCCTTTGAGGCCAGGCCCCAGCTGCCTCTCAGGCATGAACGATGTGGGAATCCAAACCTGCCAGCTCGCCAGCTTTCCCGTGACTTGAGACGTTCCCTCGAGGATATGCAAACCTGAATCCAGCCAAGCATGTGTGCCACTGTGATTTTCAGTTGAGCTTTGGGGACAGAAGCGCAGTGGGTGGTCTTGCTGAAAGCTGCTCCTAGCCCCCTCCCCCATCTCCTCTTCTCTGATGCCACCGAACGGTTACAATAGAGCCCCCTCCCACAGGAATCAAATCAGAAAGAACAAAGCCACAAGCAGCATGTACGCAGAGGGAGGGAAGGAGGGTGGGTGAGTGCTCTAAACCAAGGATGGACAATGTATGGCCCTTGGCTGTATGTAGCCCCCACAACTGTTTTTGCGGCCCTCAGACCCACAAAACTCTATAGACCATCCTTTTCCTATTTGCCCTCCTGGAAACCTCTGTGGGTAGCAAACTGCCTTTTAAACAGATTGCAAAGGCCCCACGCATTATTTAATGTTAAACAATGCCAGTTTTTCCCCCCATGAATCCCAGAACGTGGGGGGGGGGGGATTTGACAGCACCAAGATTAGACATTTGGGGGGGAAGATCCCCCAAAACAATCTAGCAAAACTAGACCACCAAGACTCCTCAACCAATGACAATTGTGGGGGTACTCAACGAACAAACCCTAAGAGATTTTAAGACGGTGCCCATTTCCGCACTAGACGGTTACAGTGCTATTATCCCACTTTCAACATCCTGTGGACTCCTGGGGTTTGCAGTTTAGGGAGGGGCCTTTAGAATTCTCAACCACAGAGCTCTTTGGCCTCAAGAAACTACAAACCCCAGAATTCCACAGGGTGTTGAATGTGGAATCATAGCACTATAACAGAGCAGTGGAGCAATGGGCAATGATCGTTGTTCCGTCATTCCAGGAATAATAAAGGCTTCAGATATGTATCCTGTGCCCACCTACTTGGAAGCAAACTACACCAAACAATGAGAGGGACATCTACGCACACTTTGTGTTTGTAAGAGCCTTCCAGTGGAATCACACGCCCTGAGAGGCATTATGAGTGGCAAATCACACCCACTTCCCCCACACTTTTGCTCCTTTAGCAAGGACTAGAAGTTTTACACACACACACACACACACACACAAACACACACACACATGCACACGCACTGATAGTCACTATGAGCAGCAAATCAAGATACAGGGATTATTGGAGAGGCCCAGCAGCTCGATTTTACCAGACGATGTGATGGAGACTAAGGTTGGTGCAAGAAAGTAAGACCACAGAAAGACCCAAACCCTTGAGGAATCAGGAGAAAGAGACCGGAATGGATTACCTGCGGAGAAGCCCTGGTTTCCACGCTCCACACACACCATTATGCCTTATTTATTCCGCTTTGAACTTTGTGACACTATGCGGACAATGAAGGCTGGACAAGGCTCCTCCGACCACTCCCATCTTCTGGACCTACGTCTGGTCACAACCTGGTGGTCTCCTGGAACTGATCATGAGGGACCACAGATAAGGCAGCGGGAGGGAAATAACAGACAGAACAGGGCGATGGGATGAGAAAAGCACTACTCTGATTATTTTGTTGCTGTTGTTGTCTACCTTCAGGTCTTTTCCGACTTATGACAAGTCTAAGGTAAACCAATAATGAGCTTTTCTTGGTAAAATGTATTTAGAAGAGGTTTGCCACTGCCTTCCTCTGAGGCTGAGAGACTGTGACTTGCTCACAGTCAGTAAGTGGATCTCCATGGCTAGGCAGGGATTTGAACTCTATTCTCCAGAGATGTAGTCATAGAATCATAGAATCATAGAGTTGGAAGAGACCCCAGGGGCCATCGAGTCCAACCCCCTGCTATGCAGGAACACCCATCAAAGCATTCCCAACAGATGGCCATCCAGCCTCCGCTTAAAAACCTCCAAAGAAGGAGACTCCACTGAGGCAGCATTTTCCACTGCCGAACAGCTCTGACTGTCAGGAAGTTCTTCCTGAGGTTTAAGTGGAATCTCTTTTCCTGCAGCCTGAATCCATTGCTCCTTGTCCTAGTCTCTGGAACAGCAGAGAACAAGCCCACTCTGTCCTCGACATGACATCCCTTCAAATATTTAAACACGGCTATCTTGTCCCTTCTTAACCTTCTCTTCTGCAGACTAAACATACCCAGCTCCCTCAGCTGCTCCTCATGGGGCTTCATGGCTTCCAGACCCTTCACCATTTTGGTTGCCCTCCTCTGGACATGTTCCAGCTTGTCGACATCCTTCTTGAATTGAGGTGCCCAGAACTGGACACGGTGTTCCAAATGAGGCCTAACCAGTGCAGAATAGAGTGGTACCATTACCTCCCTCGATCTAGACACCATACTCCTAGTGATGCAACCAAGAATCGCATTGGCTTTCTTGGCTGCCGCGTCACACTGCTAACTCATGTTCAGCTAGTGATCTACCAAGACTCCTAGATCCTTTTCACACGTACTGCTATCCAGCCAACATTCTAGCCCAACATTCAAGCTACTATATTATGCTGGCTCCTACTCTGATTACTAGGAAAGGAGAAATACATATAGAATTGCCTTGGAATTTCCCTATGCATTGCAGAGTTTCCAAAATTTGGAAAAGCTACTTTAGGAAACTACGATTCCCAAAATATCCCAGCTAGCATAGCCATTGCCTGCCAGAGCTTAGAGAGGTTACTTTAGGGAACTACAACTCCCCAAATCCTCCCACGTGGTTGGAATTGTAGTCCTCAAAAGGAGACCTCTCCAAACTCTGACAGTTCCCCAGGTAAAATCAGGGTTGGAGAGAAGGATCAGGTTTCAAAATAATTTTGTTGCAGTTCACTATCGAAACAGAAAATCATAACTTAACCAAAATCTTCAAAATTGAAAGGTGGAAGAAAGCATGACAGATAGATTTCATCATACCACAGAGCACCACATATTATAAATAGACCTGATGATGATCATCATCATCATCATCGTGAAGAAGAAGAGGAAGAAGAAAAAGGAGAAAATAATAGTAATAATTATTCATTCCCAGATCAAATATTGGATTTTCTGACATTAGAGAACTTGGACTGGGAAGAATAACAGACCAGCAAGTATTTTGCCGTTTTCTCCTTTATTTGAATGTCCTGAATTTTTGCACAGGAGTTATTATTCAGAGAAAAACATGTTTTTATGCAAAAAAAAAAATCCTTTTTTCCCCACAGAGAATGGATTTCCTGAACAGAAAATACTGTTTCTTCCTCAGAAAACTTGTTTTCTGTGAAGATAACAACAGCTTTTTGCAGAAAAAAGCATTACATGTTGTTGTATTCAGACTAATTCCTGTGCAACACTTTGGGACTTCCAAATACAAAAAAAGAATATTGTGGAAGAATAGTAATTTTCTCCCTCAGTGAGCAGAACATTACTTTAATTATTCATCCTTCTATTTGAGGATGAATTAGTTGAAGATTTACACACCTTGTTGATGGGACTCCTTGCAAAATACAAAGACCATGATCTTATATCAGTGGTTCCCAAACTTTGGTCCTCCAGATGTTTTGGACTTCATCTCCCAGAAGCCCCAGCCAACTTGGCTAACAGTCAAGAATTCTGAGATCTGAAGTCCAAAACACCTGGAGGAGCAAAGTTTGGGAACTACCGTCCTACAGTGTGCTTGTGTCATGTAAATCTTCACTCGTGTAGTTACATGGTGGTCCACCGAAGGCACCAATGCATCGATCCACGAATGTGCATTCTGACAGCTTGAATCCTGTTAGTGAGTTCCACTTAAAACAGCTCCATGGAACCAATTTTTGAATACTCAGTCCGCACAGAGGCCAGTCCAATGGATTCAATAGCCTCCTTCAGGACTAAGAATAGGATTGAAGATCATGTGGAATAATTACACTTGTGCAACGTTGCTTACGCTACCATTGTAGAATGGCCAAAGAAGTCAAATTGCTAAGGTATTTTGCACAACTGTGTGACACCAACAGGATTCTAACTAATGGGATTTTTATATCAATCCTATGTGGATCTGCTCAGGTGGAAGCTCCATAGGTTGAATAGGCCTTACTTTCAGGTAAGCAGTTATATGACTGCAGCCTTAGAGTTGCAACATTAGACTTCCAAGGGCAAAAAGGAAGACTGCTTTGAGGCCATCTTGAATCATGGCTGGTTGGTATATCTGATTCAAGAAATTCTACAGTGGGGAAAAATCATTAATATGCCCCACCTCTTCCAATTCCACCCGTTCCTTAGAACTCTTTGAGGGTATAGGATCAAAGAGACAAGGGACAAAAAACACATCCCAGTGAAGTCACCTTCTGCTCCCTGCACGTCTCTTTGCGTGGAGCTTAATTAGCTTCATTAGCAGTACAAAGACAAACGCTAATGGGTTTGTTTTTGCTCTGAGAGACAGATATTTTGCTCCCTAAGGGGCTTCTGGTTGGGGGAGGAAGCAGAGGGGAAAGGGAAGTACCTTGATTTGCAGTCTTGTTCAGTCTGTCAATACCAAAAATTGTATGTGGTCCCTGAAAAGATGTGGACTGGTTCCTGCGAACCAAGTGGCAAAGCTGTCTTCTTCCATACCAATAAGGTGTCTCTAAACCCTTTCCCCTTCTGCTGTATTGGATTACCATCTCATTTTCTCATTAGCATGGCCTGTAATATTTGTGTCATAATGAATGTAGCAGTCTTTCAAGGCAAAGGGACATAGGGCAACAGCTGCTGAAGGCTTGTATATCGGGGAACAGGAAATTCATTGTGTGTTTCAGTCAAAAACAGCTATCCACGGTTCTGAATCCTACCTTTCACGTAACTTCATCACTTTGGATAGCTCCTCTGAAGTTTGGCTTAAGACCTAGAGTAGATTCACCATCCTTTGACATGGAAGCCACCAGATAGTTAGAGATAGATGATTTAGATCAGTGCTGAACAACTGTCCAGGTTAGGGGGTCGTGCTGATCCCCAGGAGACTTTGAAGGGCTGAACCTCACCATTGCATCTTCCTTGAGAAAAAAAAAACAAACTGCCCTCAATCCTTCCAAACGTTCTATACGGCCATTTTCACATGGGTTTGGCCTCCTCTGAGCCATTTTAGGCCCAGAAAAAGACTTTGTTTACAACAGGAAGTGACTTGGAAGTCATTTCCTAGAAGCTGTATAAAGGTATACTGGAGGGAATTAAATAAAGCAGGAGTTCTGGGGCCATAAAAACAGTGTGGTGAGTCATATATGGCCCATGGCCCACACTTTACTGACCTCTAATTTAGTTTAGTCCCTCTTCAAGCTGTATGAGTAGGCATGGTTGTTCATTCCTGCATGAGAATAAGACCTCTCTGCCTACAGAACAAGGTTGCATGCTATTGAAAATATTAGAATTCTATATTTGTGATGGGGGCTCCATTCACTCACCCACGATGGAACATTATTCAAACACAATATGCTTCCATAACCCCACTTTTTAACTTCAGCTCCCAGAATCCCCTGACCAGTATCATACTGGATAGGAGATTCTTGGAGCTCCCCTCACCAAAAAAGGAATGTTTCCAAGCTCCATTAAAATATGAATCCCTTCCACCTATAGCCCAAAAAACAAACATGGTAAGAAAAGTTTTACCAGGGGTTTGATACACTGCTCTGGCATTTTTTTCAGAAGAAAAAGACAGGACTCAACTCCTCCACAATTTTGAAAGGGCCAAAGATCATTGACAGAGCTAAGCCTTTACATGCAGACATCTCAGTTCAGTCTTTGGCCTATCTAGAGAAAAGTATCCCAGGTAGCGAGGCTGGGATTGATCTCTCTCTTTGGAGAACCACTGAAACACTAGTCTGAGCAGACAACCCCAGGCCCGACGGCACAACAGAATTGACCACGAGTGGTTCCATCCAAGGTACTGAAACTATTTTGGGAATAAGTTTCAGCACCCCGGATAGCTCCCTGAAAAGCCTGACTTAGTACCAAAAGCAGATTCACTTCTCCTCTGATGTTGTTGCTGCCAGTTGCTACTTGCTCAGAGATAGAGATAGGTAACTGAACATGATGCCTGAAACCAACACAGAACCTCTTCTCTTTTTTTTCAGTCAGAAGAAGGGGGACAGTGGGCTAAACATCAGAAACTATCCGGTTCTGAAGCAAGTGATGCAACTTTGGAAGTGGCAAAATTTTAGTGCGGAGCTTTCCAAACCGTGCGTCACGGCACATTAGTATGTCACCTGCAGCGTGTAGGCGTGTCACACGAATGTAACAGGTGGAAGGGCTGTCTCTCCCGCTGCCACCACGCCCAGCTGAGGAAGACCCCATAAGGTCAGCAGCAACACCGAGCCAGGCTCGGATGGAGGGTCTGCCTCCGCTTACTGAATTACTGTGTTGCAAAATGATGTATGTCTAAAAAGTGTGTCACCAATATGAAAAGTTTGGAAAAGCTCTGTTTTAGTGACTTACCATTCTGAATATGATTCAATCTATTAGTGGATAGACTTAATCAAGGAAGGCACTGGCTGCCCTGAATTTGCAAGACATGAGCAGAACTGTCGATAATAGGATGACTGTTGGGGGATGATAGGAGTTTCAGCCCCACAGAAATGCAGCGGAAAAACCAGAAGGCAGCGAGCCAACAGCAGCAGCCTTGTTCCCCAGTAAGGATACTCACACACAGAGGAGTTTCTTCCAAACAGGAGGCACTTTATCTTGTAGCAACGTTCCGATATGTACACAACATGGAACAGACGGACAAAGGCTTGCACCAGACACCGGTTTGGTCAACAGACAAATACATACTGGGGATTGCTTTCTTATATACATATTTACAACCAATCGGGTAGAGGTTTGCACACCTCCCTCTACCATCTGCACACGACCCCAGTTTCTTATGCAACCTTGCAATTACCCACAGCTGGGGCATGATGCAACATCTTTGCAGTGGGCTGCTCATTTTCCCAGGGTTCCCTGCCTGGAATCCCTGACAATGACTTGGAGGCATAAGGTTGTTATAAGTCAAAGATGACTTGGTGGCAATTAACAACAACAACATTTTTAAAAAGGTGACCCTCTTAGTACACATCTCTTTTCAAACAGTACACACCTCTTGCATGCAACCCTCCATTAAAGCAAAAGGTGTCTGTTCATTTTTTCCCCTACGTACACCTTTCTTAGTTGTACATTGCATAGGACACATTTTTCTGCCACAGAATGTCTTGCAATGTATGGATCTTGGAAGGTAAAGCACATCCAATCACCTTCCATTTCCATTTCTGGGTGGACTGGATCAAGGAAATTAGGAGAGGGAAAAGTCTGATTCCTAACACATCCCGAACACTTCTTGAACAGGGATGTTCTCCCATTTTTCAGACTTACCCATTGCCCATCTCCTCCTCGCTTGTTTCTCTTCCAACTGAGAATTGAAACATCGCCAGGGAGGAATGCCACGTGCCTCTCCCTTTTATATTAAAATAATGAACCATAAAATTAACTGAACTCCACTGTGGCACAATATGTAACATAAAAGCTGAAGCAACATATCTGTAGGCCATGACACAATTAGCATTTTCATGGGGGCTCCCACCGCTTATTGAAAGGAGGGGGGACTCTTGTTTTTTTAATTTTCAAATGAAAAAAATTACAATCTACTGTGTCTGGAAACTAAATCAAGACATTCTAGGACATTTTATAGCATGCCCTCAATTGGTGACATCACATGCTTGTATACAACCTCAAATCTATGCCTTCTCCCTGGATGTGCCATCTATCACCACACAAGTGCAGAAACTCAGATTATAACATCAATTTTTACCTTGCAGGACTGTCCCAAGACATTTTGCTGCCTGAGGTAGAGAAGAAATTGCCCCCTCCCACCAAAATTAAGGCCTATAGGCCAAAATCTAATTGCTAATGACAATCAAATCAACTATAGAATGGTATGTGAACGATTATGGAAATCCTTTTGAATCAATTGATCTACTCAGCATGCCCTTCAATATTTAATAGGTGAAAACTGGAACATGTGTGGCTCAGCAACACCACAATGAGGTCAGGATAGCAAAAGTTATTAATGAGGGGAAATCCATAGGCTAGGAGAGGGTGCAACAGTTTTCTTTGGCCTGAGTCTACAGGGAAAGGTAAAATTCTTTCCCCTCCCCTCCTTTGCCCCTTGCTGAGTCGAGTGCACACTCATTTTGCACACTGAACTCAGGCCATTTCTGCACTATACTGTTATAGCACATTGGTTAGGCCTCATTTGGAATACTGTGTCCACTTCTGGGCACCTCAATTCAAGAAGGATGTCGACAAGCTGGAACGTGTCCAGAGGAGGGCAACCAAAATGGTGAAGGGTCTGGAAGCCATGCCCTAAGAAGAACGCCTTAGGGAGCTGGGTATGTTTAGTCTGCAGAAGAGAAGGTTAAGAGGGGACATGATAGCCATGTTTAAATATTTGAACGGATGTCATGTTGAGGAGGGAGCAGGCTTGTTCTCTGCCGCTCCAGAGACTAGGACAAGGAGCCATGGATTCAAGCTGCAGGAAAGAAGATTCCACTTGAACCTCAGGAAGAACTTCCCGATGGTCAGAGCTGTCCGGCAGTGGAATCTGCTGCCTCAGAGTGTGGTGGTGTCTCCTTCTTTGGAGGTTTTTAAGCAGAGGCTGGATGGCCATCTGTTGGGAATGCTTTGATGGGTGTTCCTGCATAGCAGAGTGTTGGACTCGATGGCCCCTGGGGTCTCTTCCAACTGTATGATTCTACGATAGTGCTGTCATTCCACTTTCAACATCCTATAGAATCTTGGGGTTTGCAGTTTAGGGAGGGGCATTGAGAATTCTCAGCCACAGAGCCCTTTAGCCTCAGTAAACTACAAGTCCCAGAATCCCACAGGATGTTGGAAGCAGAATAATAGCATTATAAGACTGTAGGGCAGAAATGGCCTCAGCCTGCAGAATTTTAATTAGGTTGAGGCCAAAGGCGGAAAGTGGGAGGAGGAGACAGAAACCTGGACATTTTAAAAGCAGCTCAAAAAGTGAGAAGGCAGAGGACTAATCAGGACTGTCCCTACCGAAATGGGACAGTTGGAGGGTATGGCTCCAGCTGGCAGTAGCAGTTGGACTAAGAATAATAACTTTTAATCCTTTGGGGATCATGGGCTCATTGGATAATCTGACGAAAGCTATGGACCCAACCCCAGAAAAATGCATTCAATCACAATTTGCAAAGCAACAGGAAGAAAATTATAGGGGAGAAAAATCCCACCCATCCCCTACATCTAGTTCAGCTCCCTTGAAGCCCATCCATGGACCTCTTACAGGCCTGCAGCCTGCAAATAAAGAACTCTGATTTAGGTCATAGTATTCAAAGTAACCCAAGTGACTTTACTCCCAGGTGGAGAAATCCGTTAAGCATCCCTCCCTGTTTCTAGCACGCTAGAAGTTCCAATAATACAAACTGTAATGACACAACCTGTCTTCTTCTATGGCTGAGGCTCTACACTGAGCTTGTGTAGTAAAAATCGACACTCAGTGGAGGTTGCGCCACACCAGCCCTCTGCTGAATACAGTAACCGTTGATGTATCTGCCAGTGTGCTTGTGTAACGAAGAACACACAGTGCTGTTTCCGAAGTCCCGGGAAATAAAGTGGGGCACTGTAGGCAGTGATGAACCGTCAGGTACCCTCCAAGAATATGCTACTACATGGCTGGAATCCTTCTGGCTAGTCCCAAGCGGAACAGATCCGTTCAACCAATTGATGAATGGTAGATCAACAGATACATCAAGCCAATAGATTCAGGATCGAACACAGGATTTAGGCCAATGCGAAATGGTTACACTTGTGGAAGTCCACTTACACAACCATGAACAGAATATGGCTGTTGTACAATACGCATAAGGGAACTTACCACTGCATATATAAGAAAACTCACACATGTGTGTGATATCAAGAGGATGGTAGCTGTTATCAGGCATGACTGATAACATGTGCATCTATGCATGTCTCCACACACACTGCACACCACTGTGGTGAGGTCTTCCAAAGCTGCAGCTATTCCTAAAGTTAGCTGCCTTGCTCTTTAAACTTGAAACCTCCTATTGGAGACAGTTCTCATGCATGAACCTCAGTGTGAAATCCCTTGATTTGGGACTTCCCTACTTACAAAATCCATCTGATGTTTTGGGCACAACCCTCAGCACTGCAGCCTGTTCCTCAGCTCAACAAATATGCTTGCTCCATTGAGAAGAGACACCGATGCAAGAAGAGAATTGACAGATGCTTGGAAACAGGATTACAGCTTCCCAGTAACCTGGAATCATTCTCATGCCAGTGAGTTGTTGTGATCCCAGGAAAGGAAAAAGCCTCAAGCAAGACTGGGAAATTGCTGCTGCTAAATGGATTATGCAAGTCCTTTTATACACCATGGTCTTCTCCCCTTCCATCCCCTCCTGGCTTGCAGGAAAGGGAGGCAGTACAGTGACTATTTCTGCACCTGCAGAAATGGCAATTTTGCAGTGAGATTCACAACCACAGAGAGAGTTGAAAGGGGGAAGCTTGGCAGCACTTGCTGAAAGCAGATTCTGATTCTCTTTTCCACCACCCCCTTCTAAAGAAATGAAATTCCGTTCTTAACTTTGGTAGCACTCTTAAAGGAGTCAGGACATGATATTTTCCCCCTGCACAATGGTGAGGACTCCTTTTCTGATACAAACCAAATACAGCTTAGCAGCACTAGAACCTCTGTGCCCATTCCGGGCACCCCAATTCAAGAAGGACATGGTCAAGCTGGAGCAGGTTCAGAGGAGGGCAACCAAAATGGTGAGGGGCCTGGAAGCCAAGCCCTATGAGGATACACTTAGAGAGCTGGGTATGTTCAGTCTGCAGAAGAGAAGGTTAAGAGGGGACATGATAGCTATGTTTAAATATTTGAAGGGATGCCATGTAGAGGAGGGAGAGGGCTTGTTTTCTGCCGCTCCAGAGACCAGGACAAGGAGCAACGGATTCAAGCTGCAGGAAAGGAGATTCCACCTGAACCTCAGGAAGAACTTCCTGACAGTCAGGGCTGTCCGGCAGTGGAATACGCTGCCTCAGAGTGTGGTGGAGTCTCCTTCTTTGGAGGTTTTTAAGCAGAGGCTGGATGGCCATCTGTCGGGAGTGCTTTGAGGGTGTTCCTGCATGGCAGGGGGTTGGACTGGATGGCCCGTGTGGTCTCTTCCAACTCTACATTTCTATGATTCTATGATTCTTTTAAAACAGGTGTGAACAACGGCATATGGGCCAAGGACCACTCTTTCTCCCAGACTCTTCTGTAGGCCACACAAACTCTCTCCAGAGTAAGCCCAAATATATCCATTGTCTTCTTCAGCCCCTCTCAAAAGGGTGCCAGGAACTGACATCATGGCACTTCCTGCCATCATTTTGAGACAGACTGTAGAGGACAATGGTGAGAGGAAGTAATATCATGTCAGCTTCTGCCACCATTTTGAGACAGACTATAGAAGAAGGTGGAAGGTAGTATGGGGTTCTGAGATGCTTATGGGGATGGAGGTATTTGTATGTGTTTATGCACTGGGGACTTTCTGTGTGGTTTTGGGGCAAAAACTGCTGACAAATCACAGTAATTTAATATATATATATATTGGAAGGCTTTGGAGGACTGATTGGGGCCTCAGCAGCTGGGAAAAAACCAGAGACTGGAGTTGTCCTCAGGAAAAACTGGAGACACAACTCGAAGTGCTCAATTGATGGCAATGTTATTTAGAAAAAGCCCAATGTGTTTTGGCCTACAAATCAACCCTCCATATCCACAAGTTTTGTATCCACGAATTCCACCAACCAGGGCTTGAAAATATTCAAAAAAATCCAAAACATAAATTTTGATTTTGCCACTTTATATAAGGGACATCATTTTACTACACCCTCGTAGATAATGGAACTTGAGCATCCATGAATTTTGGTATCTACGAGAGGAGGGGGTTGTGGAACCATACCCTAGTAAATACTGAGGGCCCACTGCATATATTTCTATGGCTTTCTTCAGGGGCTATATATATCTACATATACGTATACATATGCATATACATATATATTCCAAAATGTATTGGGCTTTTTCCTGTGGATTCTATTGCGTGCTCCCCAGTTTTTCTCTCTTCAAGTTAACAGTAGCTACCAGATTTCTTCTCATGAGGACCACAGGGTGAATGTGGTAGATTCTGCTCAAGTAAAGCAAGGAAAGTTGAAAGCAGCAGACCTGAATGTTGCTAAGGGAAAAGAAATTTCTTGAGACAGCTCTATACAGCCTTAAAGACAACACAGAGAAATGCACAGCTTGGAAATGTTACTTCCTCCAGCCAGCTCAGCAACAGTCATGCTGGCTGAGAACTTTGGGGAGCTGATGGCCAAAAAAGGTTTGTTTCCCTAAGCTCTGAAAAAATACTTGTGTAGCCCAATCATCAATGCATTAAACATTAAATCAAGCAGGGTGACCACTTCCAGAATTAGATGCTGGGGAACAATAACAGCACTCTCAATTCACAGCAGATCTTCTTGAAATCCTGAACAGAGCCTTTTATTGGGGAAAAATGATATATCCCACACAACTGCCTTGGACCTAGTGACAACGGGCAGCTTCCATGTAAGTGACAAGGTGTCTCCACTCCAGATCTTCATCTGAACTTTACAGCAGCTGTCCAAGGCGCTGAACCTGTTTTGTGGATTGGGCTCATCACCTTGGTGAGCTTCTCATGAAAGTTCAGACCAAAACCTGGAGTAAGTTCACTACCCCACTGACATGGAAGCCACCAGCCCCCATGGTCTAGACTCCCGACTTACCCTTGTGACTGAAGTGTTTTAGGGAATGTTACCACATCATTAGTTTATTAAAAAGTAAATTCTACCAACTGAATTGAAACATGCTTCCATATAAGCTTAGAATTGCAAACCTATTTGATCAAAATATCCTTGCTGTGGGTCTTGGATTTAATGTAATGAAAAACTCGATTTTTTTTTCAACTTCTTTTTAGTTCTGAGAGCATGTACAACCCTAGTAATGGAAGGTGATTAAGCATCCGAAGGCCATGATTTTATCAGCAGAGCCTCACAGTCAGGGTCTCCCTCTCCTTTTTCTTTTTGCAAAATTGTCGACCTTGAATAGTGCTTTTAAGAAGCCTTCGTCTGCAGATATGGCCATGAGTTCATCCTTGCCGCCGCCGATGACATCAGTGACAACAATGTGACAGCAGGTAGAGAACATCATTTGAGAGAACATGATGACCTGGATTTAGCTCTCCCTGCTTAACTATAGACACTGTAGCCTGGTCAAGATCATCTCTGAGAACAAAGACAAATGTAATGCCTCGGAAGCAGAGCAAAGGGCTGTTTGGTTAAATGCTACTGCTCTCCTCCACATACAACTTTTTAATTTTCTATTCTGCCATAAGCTCCGAAGTAACCAGGTCTTCCAGCATTGCCTAGCTTGGGAAAACCAGTGTGGGTAACATATTGGCCAGTGTCCGTAACATCAACAACAAATCTTTCATCCCTCTAACCTCCGACAACTCTTGAGTAGCAGCTGAAGAGGGTTGCACTCTAGGGTCTGATTCCTTTTGGCAGTCTGAAGTAGAGTAGACTCATCAAATCAGTGGGATTTGTGTAAGTGTTGGCTCAACATGCAACAATCGGTTCCGTGGAGTTTCTCTTGTTGGCACTACAAACAGGATTCAGGCCCAGGAAAGCTTATGCCAAGTAAAATCGGTTAGTCTTTGAAGGGGAACAAAGCGATTCACAGTTTTTAAAATGGGGTTTTTCACCCCTCGAAGGGAAGGACAAATGTTTAGACATGTCACTTCAAATCACCCTCATGACTGGGAGAAATATGGACACCCTTGCTTGTGCATAAAAGGTAGATAAAATGGAGAACTGATTTGGTGCCAGTAATGATCTTACTTGCTGATCAGACCAAAGGCCTGTCTAGTCTATCATTCTGTTCACACAGTATCCAATTGGGTGGCCATGGGATGTCTGCTAGCATGCCATGAATGCTACTGATTTCTCTTCCACGTGCGTCCTATTAGTCGATACACAGAGGCAAACTGCCTCTGACATTAGAGAGGTATTAGCAAACTAGTAGTCATTGGTGATGGGAATCTCCATCAATTTATCTCACTCTATTTAACTATGCTAGTGGTGGAAAGACTGTTAGAAAATATCTTTAAAAATGGCTTTTAAAAAAATGCCTTTCTCAAGGGTCAGGAAATCTGACACGAAGAAAACAGGACTGCCAGTTTGTACATAGCTTTTTGGCACAGAAAACGACATCTTCTGCAGAGAAAGTAGGACTTCTGTGAAGAAAAGGTATTCTCTGTGCAGAAAACGCTGTTTCCTTTGCTGAAAATCCTGTTTTCTGTGAAAAAAGAAATGGAAATTTTATGTAGAATAAGTTCCGAACTACAGCATTTTCTGGGCAGGGAAGACAATTTTCTGTGCAGAAAATCTTATTTCTGTGCATTAAAGGCTGTTTTCTGAACACACAAATAAAACAGGTGCAAATTTGGCTCAGAACAGATCCTGAACTGTGAACAGTCTTGCAAAGTTTTCAAAGACTCCCTTGCAGTGGGAAATAAAATGTTAAAATAAATAGATGCTTTCTTAAAGAATGAAATTACAGAGGAATTCGATCCCTGAATGATCCCCTGTGCAAAGATGTACTTTCTTTGTATTTGCAGGATTCTTGCCTACTCTTTGCAACCAGCCGTGACCAGCCACGCAATACTCTTCTTGGCTTCACTCTGAAACCATTCTGGATCTCAAAAACTGAGTACATCTTAGGCCATTTCCGCACTAGGCTGTTATAGCGCGATGATTCCACTTTCAACATCCTATGGAATCCTGGGGTTTGCAGTTTCGGGAGGGGCCAGGCAGCCCCTCCCGAAACTGCAAACCCCAGGATTCCATAGGATGTTGAAAGTGGAATCATCGTGCTATGACAGCCTAGTGCGGAAATGGCCTCTGTGCTGTTGCAGTGCCCCATTCCTGAAACTGGAGAGATAGCCCAATTTAACTGTTAGTGCTTCTGTAAACTGCTGCATTAGCTCTGGCCCATGGTGTTTGACCTTTCAGAGACATTTCCATATTGCTAAAGTTAGTCCCAGAGATACACAGAACTAAGGAGGTGCTCTGCAGTTCTGCAGGTAGACACCACAGGCTTTGAACAGAGAACCCATATTTATTTCTGCACAGAAAAGCACATGTATTTCTGTAAAAAAAAAAGGGGGGTACATTTTTTGCAGAAAAGCAATGTTTATTTCTGTGCAGAAATAGAACAGAAAAACCACAGGTACTTCCGAATGGAAAAGCTAAAGGTATATATGTGCAGAAAAACCACAGGCACTTCTTGGATTGTCTGGCAATCTCTGCAAAATGCAAATAAAAATGGTGCAAATACTGTGGTGCTGTGCTATTCTTCCTGATGGGCTTTCTAAAATATTGGGAAATCTTTTTCTCAGATAGGAAACAAATAACAATTGCTAGTCTTTCCATTCCTTGCTGGAGCAGATCCAAGCCCTCCGTGGGTATGAGTGCCATTTCTGGCTGCAAGTACCACAGCCATAAGTCACGGACTGGATGCTCATTTCTCAGCCAAACCTGTTATTGTCATAGCTTGCTAAAGCTGACAGGGCCAAAGTGTTGGAAGGAACCCTGAGACCTACTCTGCAGCCAAAGAAGAAAAGTTTCTCAAACCAATAACCTCATCAGCAGTTCATTCCCCAAAGGGCTCGGTCAGTCCATTCGCTCGCACGGCAGTAATTGAAAAGAAAGAAGCAAAAGTCTCCCTTTCTTGAAAAGGCCCTGGCTGGACAATAAATCCTCCCGACAGTGATAAATACAGGCATTTACTTGGTGAGAACAACTTCAATGCAACCCAGCATATTTATCGGTAAACTGCAGAACCGCTGCTGTACTCTTCTCAACATTCACATCTCTTGCCTTGTTCCATATTCCTCCGCACGGGTGTGCTAATTCTCAGATCTGCGGCTCTGTGCTATCCAACACCTTCCACTTGTATTTTCATACAGTTAAATCCTTCTTCACCCTCATCAGCCCTTTTTACACTCAGGCTGCCCACTTGTGAGATCCTTTAATATTTAATCCCTCTCCTCTGCCCAAAGGTAGAAAGAGGGGCAAGCCGCAGTAGGAAAAAGCAATTACAAGCCAGTCCAGGACATATGTGGGTAATCAAGGGAGTTCACCAAAGGTGGACGGGAGGCACAGTAACAAGATCTCAGCCATTCCAAAACCCATCACTAGAAACCAGCAATCATGATAACTGGAAGGAAAGAGAAATAGAAAGCTTAAACATGTCAATGTAAAGGTTGGGAGGAAGGGATGCCGTCTCCACACAACTTCCCAGACAAATTGTAACTACAGCTTCATCAAGGCGAGGGTGTCTATTAACAGCATCCAACTTCATCATGGAACTGGATTGCTTCACACAGCCAAGAAGGCAGTGGGAAACTGACCATACAAAGCTGAACAAAAACACAAACTAGTATCTAGCAATCATCTCATGTTCACCTAGTGAGAAATTAAAAAAAAAAGTGTGCATTGTTGGGGGGGAAAAAAGACACGGAAAGCTTAGGTAATTCCAGAGGGCAAGAAGCCCCCAAAAATCCATTAGCTGGAAGTGCAGAAGAGCCAGAGAAAGCAAAAAACTGAACAGTGAGAATTCCCAACAGCTGCTGTTGCCTGTTTCATTGTGTTTCATTGCTCACCATTTCTTATTCAAGAAGCAATGGTTCCTTCACCACTGCTCCTTGTCCTCCTGACACACCACAAAGAATGTGAGTTTCTCCTTGGTGTCCACCATCTCCAGCTGAGATGAAGGTCCACCCTGCTGAGGTTCCCCAGCAGCTGCCTCGGCCACTAACTGCTCAGATTTAGGGGGAGAGACACAATCTGGAGCCAGAGGCCCCTGCAGGTAGGACTCCTCTTCATCAGATTCCTCACAGCCCACAAGGTGGGTTATGACCATCTCCCTAACACCTCCCTGTTGTCCTTTCCCTGGTACCCACCCTCCAGCACAGCAAACAAGTACATTTTTCCCACCATTTCCAGTTATTCATATGGCTCAAGTGAGTAAAAGCTAGAATCCTATTGATTAATTTTCACTAGATTAAAGCCATCAAACTGATTGTTAAATGGTAAATCAACATGTGGGTAAATCTTGTTGATTCAATTGGGACTAACAACAAGATTTAGGTGCATGTCTTCCCATGACTATGATTATGAACATGGAAATATTTTGAAATACCTTGCCATTTTATTTATTTATTTTTATTTTTATGTATGTATGTATGTATGTATGTATGTATGTCAAATGTCTGTTTGTCTGTGGTCTGTGTCAGGCAGGCAAAGACCTCATATGATTGGCGGTGAGAAGACTTCATATTATTGGCTGGCTGTGAAGATTCTATGGAATCCTGGGGTTGGCAGTTCAGGGATGGGCCTTTAGAATTCTCAGCCAGAGAATTCAGGCCGGTTGCTATGGAGACAAGGCCCAGCAGCAAGAAGGAGGGCAGTGTATTCTCTCAGGAACCCAACCTCTGTATGTTAATCACTCTGAATACAGATTGGATTGGGGAATATGGGGAAAAGTTACAAGTACTGGACAAGACAGACTGGGGAATTAGAGACACAGGATCTGAAATCTGTGTATTTCAACTGCATCTAATTCCTAAGGTAAGGTATGGTATTTCTAACAAGTATTACCTATAAGAAAATAAAATCCCAGGCAACACTGGGCATATATGCTAGTATGTATGTGTTAGGCTTTGCCTGAGGTTTTATTTGAAGAGCTTGACTTTTCAAATTAAAATAAATAACCAACCATACCCTTTCTAGAGATAAGGAACTGGAAGAGGGAGCTTTCCCTATGGGCACATACAAAGGTGCCAGCTCAGCTGAACTCTGCATTGTGTAGGAGACTGGGAAATTGAGTGGCCTGGAGGGATAAGAGGAAGTCCAGAAGGCAAGAAAGAAGATAATCAGGACCAAAGAGGCAGAGATGTTAAAAAATAGTCTTTTTTTTCTTTTCTTTTTTTCTTTTTTCTTTTTTTTTGTCTTCAGTGAGAAAGGGTGTTTTGATACACTGAGACACAGTATTTTTTTAAAAAAATGGTCAGATGTTGTGAAATTTTGCTCATTTCAGGATTTTGACCCATCAATTTTGGACAGAGATTTTTTTTACAAAAAAAGCCTCAAAATACAAACAAAAAGGCACAAAAATGTTTGCAAGCTCACTCAGCAGGGAAGACGGGCTGATACAGATGAGTAAATTTTGCTAATTGTTCCTTATTCACAACAGCTACTTAATCACGACTGTGACACTATTACCACAATTTGCTAGCCATTAGCTGCAAGAGGAGAAGGAGGTCCATTCTGCTGGTGATTAGAGCATGTGTGAATGGTGTTTCCATCAGGTTTGGATGGGCCAGATCAGGAGACGTCACTTAGTTAAGTCCCTATACTTAAGTATACTTAACTAAGTATCTTAAGTATACCTAGGCCATTTCCACTCTACACCGTTATGGTGCTATTATTCCACTTTCAACATCCTGTGGAATTCTGGGGTTTGTAGTTTACTGAGGCCCATGAGTTCTCTGGCTGAGAAGTCTATAATGCCCCTCCCTAAGATGCAGGATTCCTTAGGATGTTGAAAGAGGAATAATAGCACTATAACAGTGTAGTGCGGAAATGGCCTTAGTTAAGTATTCTTCAACCAAGTAGATGATGTAGAAAAACAGCTACAATGGTGATGGTGGTGGTGATGATGCAATGTATGCTGAATATCTGTTGTTTTGTATGCAAATATGCAAAATTTGCAAGGCTCTGTTTGACATATTTGAGGCCTTACACCTTAGAAACAACTTCAGGGTCCCTGTCCACAGTTATACAAAAGAGAGAGAGGCAAACCAGAACCTTCCTTGCCTATCAAAGGCCACCTCCTTGCACGTCCTCATCTTAGGGGCCTTTTTTGTCTATTTGATTTCCTTGTCTTCAGGAGAGTCAGCTACGACAGAGTCAGAGAAAGCCACGTCTTAGGCAGAGAGATGCTTTTCTTTATGAGCCATTGTCCCAGGTCACTCCAGCAAATTCACTCCGCCTTCCTAAATGAATGGATGGATGGATGAAATTACACACACTACCTGCCTTTGCTTTCAAATGCCACTCAAACGAGGTCTTGTGACAATGTTTTGTCAGCATGGCAGGCTGCCACGGAAGGTCCCATTCAGCCACCTGCCGTCCTAGGTGCTGCTTTGTGACAGATGCATTGTTGCCCTCTGACAGTGATTGAGACACTTGGCAGTGATACTCTCCTGCCTAACAGGCAACATCCTTTATGGATTCTCTCTGGCAAGAGTGAGCACTAGGAGCTCAGCAAAGCCATCATTTCCTCCCTTTGGCAGCTAGGCAGGGTTTGGCCTCGGTAGGCATTGGATGGGAGCCCACCAAGGATCATGTAGGTAGGGCTAAGATGGAATCAAGCCTGAATCCCTAGACAGGTTCTACCACCCAGAGTTGACACTATTGGGTCAGATAGACCAATGACTTTCACTCAGTGAAAGGCAGGTTCTTACGGGATATACTAAGTCAAGTCATTGGTTGATCTATAAAGGGCTGGTGAGTGGGTTAGACCAGAGCTTGGACAAGTCGCTACTGGCCACGGTAGCAGGAGGCATCTGGTATTTGTAGTATCCAAAGCAGTGGCATACCAAGGGGGGAGTCACCAGGCAGCATGTCTCTGGGGGCAGCACCAGACCACCTTCCACACGCTGGCAGATGTCCAGTGACCAGATGGGTGCTGGAGCCTTCCAGAGAGGTCTGCTGGAGGGGTATGCTGCCCCGGGAAAGAGGTCTGTCCTTTCCCCCCTCTCCTTCCCTCCCCTCCCTCCCAATCTGGAGTCAAACCTGTTTCCAGCCAAAGCAGCAGTGCCAACACCGGCAGACCTCAGGGCCAGGCAGAGAAGGAGGGAGGGAGAAAAGGAGGAGAGCAGAGGAGAGGCGATGGGGGCCCCCGAGGAGGTGGGGAGAGGTGCCTGCCTTCCCCCCTAGCCCACCTCCAAGACTGGGAATCAGCCCACCCAGCCCAGCCCAGCCTCCAAGAGGGAGGGAGGGAGGGAGGGAGGGGGAGAGGGGGGGGCACTCGCTGCTGAAGGAACGCTGGCGTGTCTCTGAGCACATACAGAGCACCCCCTCTGAGTGCAAACGCCCAGAGCCCAATCACCCAGTGCCAATCGAGCAGTTTTTATTTGGTATTTTGGATAGGTCCTCCCTCCCCTGAGAGGAGTGCCAAACTCAGGGACCACCCTCAGGAAGCAAACTCAGGGACCATCCCCTCACGGCAAAAGCTCTAGTTATGCCACTGCCCCAAAGTTAGGCTTTCTTAGCTCTGGGTTAGGCTAGACAGCCACTGGAGTCCATACATTTTTACTTTTGTGAAAAAGCTGTGGAGGAGACTTCAAAGGGATGCATTTCCTCTACCACAGGGATGTTTGCATGTGTCAGATTGTCTGGCCTGTCAAACCCGGTACGCTGTGACTGTTGTAATACAAAAGGCCCACAGTGCAGACCTGGGGGGCCTTGCTGAGTGGTTTTCATTATGAAGCAGAAGTCATTGTTAATGTGCTCTTCAAAATGTAGCCGCAGCATTTCCAAGCATCTCTAACATCAGCCTGCTTCTGTTTAATTAGCTATATTGCAGTAATGGAGAGCTGCCACATTGACCTCCCTATTATCTTTCCCTTTAAGATCTGACCCCCTTGGAAACAGCTGCTAACCAAATGGCTTTGCTTATCAGAGGAGAGAGACAGAGACCTAGGGAGAAAGGGAAGGAAAAGGCGGCTAGACTTGCACAAAAGCCCCACCACCATCATTTTTTTGACCTTCTCTCTTCCAATTTGTGCATTGATCTTTTGGCATTCCGGACAAAATACACCAAATCTCTCTCCGCAGCCCCTCTTCTCTTAATACCCCTTCGCAACATTTCTGTGGCAGATTCTTGCCCGTACCTCTTGGCCTGGGGTTTAACAAATTCCTGGCATGAAGAGGAGGTGCAATGTCATTCACACACTTTGCAACTGTGTGGACACTCCTCCATACCCTGTAAAACATAGGTGGGAAACCTGCAGCCCATTGGCTGCACACAGGCTGCCCAGCGCCATTTCTATGGGCCCCGGGGCCTCCCAAAGGTCTTTTTTTTTTTTTGCAAAAAAAAAAATCAACCGTGTAATGTCAGCTCTGTAATTGTGGACGGGTATGTGGACAATGAGGGAAATGCACAGATCAGAGGGAAGAAGGAACTTGGTGGGTGCTTCCCATCACTATTGTCTGACAGCAGAGTCATTACAGCTTAGCTTAAGTCTATTATCTCTGGAGTTACCTGGTTAACTTCCTGACAATGACCTGGCTATGCCCGAAGGGGATCTCTGACCTACTTTGCAGTGCACATGTTCAGCCGGTGTTTTTCCCTTTGCCCAGCTTGGCTTTACAGTCACAACAGGGTCCATTTTATTTCAGTGCCTATTAAATCATATTTTGCCAGTTAAACCATATCAAATCTGGGGGAGTGTGTGTGGACTGGTAACAATAGGGCTTGCTTTTATCCTCCTTTGAGGTTGAGAAAGTGTGACTGGTCCAAAACTATTCAATGGGTTTCCATGGCCAAGCAGAGATTTGAACCCTAGGCGTTTCCGTACTAGACTGTTATAGTGCTATTATTCCACTTTCAACATCCTATGGAATCCTGGGATTTGCAGTTCAGGGAGGGGTCTTTGAGGTCCTTCCCTAAACTGCAAACCCCAGGATTCCATAGGATGTTGAAAGTGGAATAATAGCACTATAATAGTCTAGTGCGGAAATGGCCCTAATTTCCAGAGTCATTATTGAATACTCAAACCACTACACCCGACTGTTGTGAAAAGCATCAGTTGCTCTTAATCTGTTTTCTTAACCTCCTCCCCGCCAAAGCAGGATGAGCAACAACTAACAATTAATTTGTTAATTATTTAATATGTTTTTAGCATTTTAAAATTATTCTATTTATACTACTTTAATTTTTTTTCCTGATTGATTGTAATCTACACCACCCTGAGATGTGCAGATAAAGGGCAGGTTATGCTATAGTGGTTTGATCATTGGATCATGACTCTGGAGACCTGAGTTCGAATCTCCCCTTGGCCATGGAAACTCACAGGATGACCTTGAGCAAGTCACACTCTCTCAGCTCCACTCCCGCCGCCCCCAAAAGACAAATCTTGCCAAGAAAATCCTATGATAGGGTTGCAATAAGCTGGAAATGACTGAAGGCACACAGCAACAACAGCTATTAAATTAAAAAGCTAGCTTATATACCCAGCATTGCCTAGGATTTTATTTTCTCATAGGTAATACTTGTGAGAAAGATTTGAGTTCCTGTGTCTCTAATTCCCCAGACTGCCTTATCCAGTACCTGTAACTTTTCCTCATTTTCCCCAATCCAATCTGTATTCAGAGTTATTAACATACAGAGGTTAGGTTCCTGGGGGAATACACTGCCCTCCTCCTTGCTGCTAGGCCTCATCTCCATAGGAGCTGGCCTATTCAGGACAGATACAGAGCTCTATGGCTGAGAATTCTAAAGGCCCCTCCCTAAACCGCAAACCCTAGGATTCCATAGAATCTTCTTAGGCAGCCAGTCACATGAGTTCTTCACCTGACACAGCCAATCACATGAGATCCTCGCCTGATACAGACAAAGAAACTTTGACTTTTATATATCAGACAGACAAGTAGAGTGTCAATCCCAGGATTCTACTTATGTTGCCAGGGAAATTAAAGTGGAATCATACTGTTATGATTGCATGGTATGAATGGCCTTGACTCCAGAGTACAGATTGCCATGCAAACATTCCCTTCATAAAAGAAAACAAATCTGCACATTCTCAAAGAGGGTCTTAGGTGCTACGAAACACCATCCCCTAGAGAAGAAGGCCAGGGCAACCCTGGACAAAATAGCAAAAGCTTGACATCTATGATAGGGTTACTAGCTTGATAGATGAAGGGAATGCTGTGGATGTAGCATATCTCGATTTCGGTAAGGCCTTTGAGAAAGTTCCCCATGACATTCTTGCAAAGAAGCTAGTAAAATGTGGGCTGGACAGAGCTACTGTCAGGTGGATCTGTAACTGGCTGACTGACCATTTCCAAAGGGTGCTCACCAATGGCTGCTTTTCATCCTGGAGAGAAGTGACCAGCGGGGTGCCACAGGGTTCTGTCCTGGGCCCAGGGCTGTTCAACATCTTCATCAACGACTTGGATGAAGGAATAGAGGGCATGCTCATCAAATTTGCAGATGACACCAAATTGGGAGGGGTTGCTAATACGCCAGAGGACAGGATCAAAATTCAAAATGACCTGGACAGACTGGAGAGCTGGGCCAAGGCTAACAAAATGAAATGCAACAGAGAGAAGTGTAAGGTCCTACACTTAGGTAGAAAAAATGGAATGCAGAAATATAGGATGGGGGACACGTGGCTGGATGGCAGTACGTGTGAAAGGGATCTAGGAGTCTTAATAGACCACAAGCTGAACATGAGTCAGCAGTGTGATGCGGCAGCCAAGAAAGCGAACGCAATTCTCGGCTGCATCAATAGGAGTATGGTGTCTAGATCGAGGGAGGTACTGGTACCACTCTACTCTGCTTTAGTTAGACCTCATTTTGAATACTGTGTCCAGTTCTGGGCACTCCAATTCAAGAAGGACATGGTCAGGCTGGAGCAGGTCCAGAGGAGGGCGACCAAAACGGTGAAGGGCCTGGAAGCCAAGCCCTATGAGGATAGACTTAGAGAGCTGGGTATGTTCAGTCTGCAGAAGAGAAGGTTAAGAGGGGACATGATAGCTATATTTAAATATTTGAAGGGATTCCATGTAGAGGAGGGAGAGGGCTTGTTTTCTGCCTCTCCAGAGACCAGGACAAGGAGCAGTGGATTCAAGCTGCAGGAAAGGAGATTCCACCTGAACCTCAGGAAGAACTTCCTGACGGTCAGGGCTGTCCGGCAGTGGAATCTGCTGCCTCGGAGTGTGGTGGAGTCTCCTTCTTCGGAGGTTTTTAAGCAGAGGCTGGATGGCCATCTGTCGGGAGTGCTTTGAGGGTGTTCCTGCATGGCAGGGGGTTGGACTGGATGGCCCGTGTGGTCTCTTCCAACTCTACATTTCTATGATTCCATCCCTCCCCCTGCCTTCTTCACTTTTGTCTCTCCAGGTCCTTTTCTTATTAACAAGCATTCTCTCTCTTTTGGAAAAAAAAAAAAAGGCTCTGTTACAACAGTTAAAAAGAGCGAACTTCCACCAGCAGCAAGATTTGTGGGGGGGGGGGGGAACAACCTAGCGGGAGTTCTTATCAGAATCAGCACCTTTTTCTTCCTTTGTAAAAGAGAGCTAAAGACCACGGAAAATAAACCTAACCGAGTGATTTCATTATCTAGAAGATGGGGAAGGGGGGGGCACACAGAAGTACATACCCATAGACTTTGTTGTCACCCCCTGCACCCTGCAAGGCCTGATCCTCACGCCTCCCCATCTTATCCTTTCCCGTTTTTTTTCCCCCCTGCAGAAGAAAAAGATTTTGTAATGATGAAGCAAAGGGGGTGTATCAAGAGCCTATAAAGAAAGCGGGATCAAAGGCGGGCCGGAGGAATAAAGGAGCTCCTTTGCTGATCCGCGGCTGAGCTGGGCGAGCTTATAAAAGATAAATAACGCTGACATTACAAACCTTTGGCTAATTCATTTTTCTCCTTGTCACTACTTGGGATAATTGGCCTGCACAACAAGCGCAGGGAGAGGAGCAAACGGGAAGCAGGTCGGCTCTCTCCCCCGCTATCGGCGTGTGCGCGTGTGTGCAAGCGCGCGCATTTGTGGGTGCCTTTCTCTGTGTCTTCTTAGAGGTACAGTTTGGATTAGAGGCAGCGTGTTACGCCACTGATAAAGGTAGAGAGCGTGATCCAAAAAACGGGGAGAAAAAAAGGCTTCCCTCTCTAATCCAGAGAGCAGAGCTTGTCGCCGAATAGCTCGAGGGCCCGCGGATGAAGCGAGGCCGAGGCGGCGTCTCCTTGACAACCAGCCCTGCGCGAGGACTTCGGGCTTCACCTGGACGCTTTGCAGATACGAGGCCTCCGAGGAAGTTTCCACTCGGGTTTGGTGCGTCTGCACGGTGCGAGTGGTAGCCGGACCGGAGGCAACAGCCGCCGCCGTCCTAGTGATGCGCGGCGTCTCCTCTTCTTGTCGAGGCTGCCATTTTTATCTACAAACCCCCACCGCCGCCACTTGACACAATTTTCAAAAAACTTTCTTTTTTGTTATTATTACTAGCATATATTCCTGGCGTTGCCCAGGGTTTTATTTTCTCGTAGGTAGTACTCGTTAGAAAGATTTGAAATCTTGCGTCTCTGCTTCCCCAAACCGTCTCGTCCACGACCTGTAACTTTTCTCCATATTCCCCAATCCAATCTGTATTCAGAGTGATTGACACACACAGGTTGGGTTCCTGTGGGAATACACTGTCCTCCTCCTTGCTGCTAGGCCTCACCTCCATAGCAACTGGCCTGTTGAAGACAGACACAGTTGAATGAGGCCCAAGACCTCTCTAGCCGAGAATTCTAAAGGCCTTTCCCTAAACTGCAAACCCCAGAATTCCACAGAATCTTCTCACGCAGCCAATCGTATGAGGTCTTCGCCTGACGCAGCCAATCGTATGAGGTCTTCGCCTGACGCAGCCAATCGTATGAGGTCTTTGCCTGACAAAGACAAACAAACTTCAACTTTTATATATCAGATTATTATTTTTGTACCCTTTCTGACTGAGGGAACGCTGTTCCTTCGTTGCTCCTGAGAAGCCATGTTTTGTACCCTCTGACATCTCAGAAATGCAAACTGAGACATATGAGGCCAAGCAATATCTAAGTGCGGTGGGAAAAGTTGTTAGTGAGGAAAAACACACACACAGAGACACAGACACACAGACACACAGACACACACACGCTAAGAGAGACAGCAGCAGTTTGCTCTGGCCTGAATCTACAAGGAGGAAACAGATTTTGCCCCCGCTTCTATTCTCCCCCATGCTGGGTTAGTTGAGTATAAAGTACTTTTGCACTTTGCGCGCGGGCCATTTCTGCACTACACTGTTATAGTGCTATTATTCCACCGTCAGCACCCCATGGAATTCTGGGGTTTGTAGTTTCCTAAGGCCAAAGAGCTCTCTGGTTGAGAATTCTAAGTGCCCTTCCCTAAACTGCAAACCCCAGGATTCCATAGGCGGTTGAAAGTGGAATAATAGCACTATGACAGTGCAGTGCGGAAATGGCTTCAGTTTGCAGCAACTGAAGTAAACAGAGGAGGAAGGGGAAACTGGGCGAGGAGAGAAACTGGAACATGTTAAAAGCTGCTGAAAAAGTGGTATGAGAGAGGGTTAATTGCGACCGTCCTGCCAAATTAGAACAGTTAGAGGGTATGTCATTTTGTCTGGCTCACAAGATGGGGGGAAAAAAATGGAAATCTGTTCAGGGAGACTGAACTGCAATGGCGAGGCTTGTTACAGAGAAAACCTGACCTAGAATCTTGCTTTTGTAGCAGGTGGTAGGTCGTCAGAATTCAATTCCCCATCACAAAGTCTTCTTTCTAAAGGATGTACAGGTTGTGAATATTTGCCTCCACCTTCATGGTCTGTTTGCTCCCAGAAAGTGCAATTAAAGTGCATCCTCCGCTGGCGTGACTTCTGCACACAACAAATGCAAGGTCGCACAAAGCCTTGTGTCAGATTATCATCAATGGATGCGCTGGGCACACGCCCACACCAACTTTGGTGCGCACACAATGAGCCCACTGAGAATGATGGGACAGAGCATTTTTTTGTTTTATGCAAGACTTCCTGGAATGGAACCCCCACATATATGGAGAGCACACTGTATATTTGTAAGAGGGGCATAACTGACAAAAATTAATTAGATGTCATTTTTCCCCCATCGTAGTGACAACAGAATATCATTCGAATCACAGAGCTGGAAGGGACCCCGAAGAGGTGGCCATATAAACTCTATTTATAAATATACAGTAAAGGAGAGTTCATCATTTTCTGAGATAGGCTATTCCATGGTCAAACAGCTTTTACCATGAGGAAATGCTTCCTCATGTTTAGTCAGAACCTCTTTTCTTATAATTTAAATCAACTGGTTCAAGTTCTGTCTTCTGGAGCAGCAGCAGCAGAAAACAAACTCACTCCATCTTCTCCGTAGCCATTTCCGCACGAGACTGTGATAGCGCTATTATTCCACTTTCAACATCGTATGGAATCCTGGGGTTTGCAGTTTCGGCCCCTCCCGAAACTGCAAACCCCAGGATTCCATACGATGTTGAAAGTGGAATAATAGCGCTATCACAGTCTCGTGCGGAAATGGCCCGTGATGATTTTTCCCATAAATGAAGATGCCTATCAAATCACCTCTCAGTTTGCTCTTCTTTCGTCTAAAAGTATCCATCTCCCTCAACCATTGCTCACAGGGTTTGATTTCTAGACCTATCCACTTGCTGGTGCCTCATTGGTCATTTCCACACTAGACTGTTATAGAGTGATTATTCCACTTTCAACATCCTATGGAATCCTGGGGTTTAGCAGTTTAAGGAGGAGCCAATGGCCTCTGTGCATGTTCCAGCTTGTCAGTGTCCTACTTGTTGAATTATTCCTTGCAACAACATCTATGGAAGATACCAGGAGTTCTGTCCGGAAAAATCCCTAGCTCTCCTGATTCTATCCGTTCCTCCTCTTTATATATAACGTGCACCTTTGCCACATATTCATTTCAGAGGACGGCCTGGCACCTTCCCTTATTCCTGTTTGCTACAACTTTTCTGTGAAATATACCACAATAACTAGGACCTGCAGCAAAAGACACATGTTTGTTGTTAGGCTTGGAAATTTACTGGAGAATTCATAATTGTTAGTTATTTTAACGTAATGTTGATTGATCGTTCCGACAATTGTAGCTCATCAAACAACCTTGCTCTAGACTTGTTTATTCTGTTCTGTTCCTGTTTATAGTCAGTGTGTACAAGTGAAGGACTCTTGAGAATCGCCTTGGATGTAACAGGGTCATGTAGACTTAGGAATGGTACAAGTCAGGTAGAATGTAACACATGCACAAGCTGTGACTCTGCTACATGTTGAAGCATGAATCTTTTCTCCCTGTAAGCAGTCTATAATACAAATCTAAAAGTGGTATAAGAAGGGACGCCTGAAAGAATAAATCATCCTACCTAGGATCCTTTGGCCAAAGTACTTGTGTGTGTGTGTGTCTGTCTGTCTGTCTGTCTGTCTGTCTTTCTCTTTCCTACCTTCCTACCTTATGTTGGGGGTTCATCAGCACCATGTCCATCTGGGGTACAGTTAGGTGTGATCTGTTTATCTACCCTAACAATGCAAGTGTTAATAAAAATGAACATATAGGAGGACACATCCCTGATTCTTCTGTCTCAGCCTCCCCGTGTTGACTGGAAAGTCTGAATACAAACTATGATCTTTCAAGTCAGATAGTTTGATATAAGATTATTAAAGGCCCAATATAAAGCAAAGTAAATAAAACCATGAGAACCAGCATGGTATAGGGTTAGACTAAGGCCATTTCTGCACTAGACGTTTATAGAGCTATTATTCTACTTTCAACGTCCAGCCGGCCCCTCCCGAAACTGCAAACCCCGGGATTCCATAGGACGTTGAAAGTGGAATAATAGCGCTATAAATGTCTAGTGCAGAAATGGCTTAAGACACTGGTGACCAGGGTTGGAATCCCCGCTGATTCATGGAAACCCACTGGGTGACCTTGGGCAAGCAATCCTTTCTCAGAGGAAGGCAAAGGCCCTCTGAACAAATCTTGCCAAGAAAACCCCATCATAAGATTGCCTTAGGGTGGCCAGAAATCAGAAATGATTTGAAGGTATACAACAATAACAACAACAACAACAAGTAAAACCATGCATGGTTAAAAAAAATGTGGTGCTCCGGACATTAGACCGCAACTGCCAGCCTTCCTCACTGTGAGCTATATGGCGAAGGATTCTGGCAGCTGAAGTCCAACAAGATCTGGAAGGCTTTTTGATTCCCAGTCCTGGCTTAAAGCACAGCAGCATCAAATATTAAGAATATCTTTACCACCACAAACGTTTGCAACTTGGAAGCAAAACCAGCTCTGGAAATATTGTGATTAGCATAAGAGAATTGAGGTTTCCTTTCTACTTCCAGAGTTCTGAATCAGGCAAGTTCATAGGAATATTCTGACTTAATGAATTTCTTCCCCATCCTATGACCCACCCTCCATATCAGGATCCAGATAAAACTTGTATGGAGTTCCACATGCACACACAAGAAGAGGCACGAGATAGCTCCAGTTTAAATATTTGAATATAACGTCACTCTTCTCCTCCTCTGATGCAAATATAGTATCTGGTATAAAGTTTTTGCATTCATCTATGCAACTCATCATCTTGTCATGACTCAGCCTGTCCAGACTTCCTAGAAGCAGTGGCCAGCACTATGAAGTCTTCCTTTTAGCCTACTCCATTGCTCTATTCCAGGTCCCCTGAGCAGTCTGCTTAGGCCTAACTAGTTCCTCACTTTGGTCTCTGGGCTGACAGGAATGATGTGATATGGGTGCTATGAGTATGTGAGTATTCATGCTGCACACCTTTTTGCTGAGCAAGCTCTCCACAGCTGCAAGCAAGCAGAGCTCACACTAGATTTGCTGAAGGATGAGGAAGATGAGGTCATTAATACTGCAGTACTTTGTGGCACGGTGTCCTAGGAACACCACTAAGACCATTTCCACACTAGCCGATTATAATGCTATCATTCCACTTTCAACATCCTATGGAATCCTGGGGTCTGCAGTTTAGGGAGGCTCCTCCCTAAACTGCAAACCCCAGGATTCCATAGGATGTTGAAAGTAGAATAATAGCACTAAAACTGTCTAGTGCACAAATGGCCTAAGTCTTGAGTCCCCATCCTAAACTCCCTCCCTTTCTGCCTCCATGTGCCCACATGTGCTGGGCTAGCACTAAATCCCCTTGCCCTCTTGGATATTCCCACCACCTCAGGCAAACTCCACAAAACAATCCAGCCTGTGCCAACGGGAGCCATGCAAAGCAAGCAACGGCAAAAACAAGAGGTAATCAATTGGACATGGGACATTACTGGCCCCCAAATGGCTGCCGAGAGAAAGCAGCAGCTTTGCCAGTCTGAGCCACGTTCAAGGATTAGTTCATTTACAAAGCGTTCTTAACTCAGCAGACCGCCGCGAGCTAGGTCAGGGGGGAGAAGAGTGCCAGCGAGTCAGCACCGGCCCGTTGTGTCAATCCTCTACCCCCCTTCCCACAGCCTGGGCACAAACAAGCTGGGGATTCAAATTCCCTTGTGCCAGCAAACACTTGGGCATCGGGGCAGGTTGTTCTGTCATGTGCAAACACATCTAAAAGTAAGACGCCAAATCCGGGAACAGACTAGAGCTGTTGGAAATTAGACATTCAGCCTCCGTAATCGTTCCCACAATTCCAGCTGGGTCCTTTAACTCCACAGGCAAAGAAAACATGTATACTTTGGTGACACTGTATCTGTGACAACACTGGGCAGGGGAATTAAGAGAGGATTTTTGAAACGTTAAGTCGTTAACTGTTTTTACGGGAGAAGTGATAACAGGAACATTTGATGTATGCACAAAGGACTTGAGCAAAGAGCTGTTAGATATTGGAGGTATTTATTTAAAAATCAGTTGTCTAATATATCCTGCCTCCTAAACAGCTATTGTAATTTAAAATGTAGCAGTCCTAGTCCTGCTCCTTAATTCTTCACTGCTCAGAAATAAAAGCATGTTGGCATTCCTTTCAAATAAGCTTCCCCTTTTAACCTGTAAGGAGTAGGCTCTTTTAGAACAATTCTTTTCTCATGATGATGTCTTCCAGACTACAATTCCCATCAACCGCAGCCAGAGGACCATGGGTTAGGCTGCCTGGGAGATGGTGGGAGTTGTAATCCAACAAAACTAATTTGGAAAAGTTGTGTCAAAACCAGTTTCCTTTTGGAACTCTGCAAAAAATCACCCACTACCACTATCACCACCATAATCTGGGACATAACTCCATCTTAGTTTGGTTTCCCAGCTTTTTCAGCTCTCTTCCCACCTCATTCCTTAAAGGAGGAAGGCTTCAAGCTTCTAGAAACTACTCTTTAAAAAAGTTTAGAACCCCAAATTTCACTAATGATGGTCAAACGCTAATACCTGAATCCTGGCGGCAGTGAATTATCTGTTGCACCCATTGGGTATATAGTATATACAAATAGAAGGTATAGATCATGAATTCAAATGATTTCCATGAAGAAATATTATTTTGTGCACAGAAAATGGTGTTTCCTGCTTAGAAAATGCTGTTTTCTTTCCAAAACCACTGCATGCAAATTTTTCACAGAATAAGTCCTGAATTACAAACTGGCTTTGCCAACTGGTGTGGTTTTTGAAGACTTTCTTGCAGCAGGAAGAAAATTGCTAATATTTCTCACTGCTTCATTTGAAAAGAAACTTGGTGAAGAATTACATTCCTATTCTTTGGAGTTTACAGTCTATGCCAGCTAACCCCCTTGGAGGACTAAGAAAATAGATAATCTGGCAAGTCTAGCAGGCTAAAGGGAGACAATAACAGCCTGGGAGGCACATATTGCCCACCCCTGACACATACACATTTTCTGAAAACTAAAAGACCCTAATAACTGGCACGTAAAGAACATTTGAAATATTTCTATCCTGGATAAAAAGAATGTCAACACCACAAAGACATTTCTCATTTGGGGAAAAAAAAATCTCAGAAGTATGCATGCATACACAGAAAGATTTTTTTTTTTAACCTTTGCCCAAATGCAATGTTTTTTGTACAAAAATGTATAAAATTGTACAAACACACATTTTATTTGGACTGTTTTGCATTTGTATCCTTTTGGGCAAATGTGCACAAACCCGTGCAAAAAAATTCACAAAAACTACACCAACTGCATAAAAAAGTTCAAACGCTACTGTAATCTCACTCAAAGGGGAAAAATCTTTCTGAAATTTTTCTACCAAGCAGATTGTACACCACCAACAAACGATGGGTTCAGATTACAGTTTACAGCTCATTAACAAGTCATAAACTGGTTTGTCAGTAGTCCCAATTAGAATGGATCTATTGAATCAACTGTTGAATGGTGAGTCAACACCGGTAAAACTTATTGATTCAGTGGTCTACTCTGGAAGAGAGTAGCAACTGGATCCTCTTCTCTCAGGCACTGCAAGTAGAAGCAATTGGACATTTTTGCTCAATGTGCAATATCCACATTTCATTCAAAATCACAAAGAGCAGCGTTCCACATGCGGTGGTGTTGCTCATGCCACCGTGTGTTCAGTTGTGTATTGGGCTGCAGCACTTGGTTATGCGTTCCACTGCGCCTCTGGCTGCCCATCTTACTGCACATTTGGTTTTACAGCATCACTAGGATCGTGTAACATAACCAGTGTATATCCCCACATGCAAAGATTTATGCTACACAACGCCAATAGAGGATCTCAGCCACGGATGTCATTATAAGAGCCGGATCCGCACATCAGAACAGTCTAGATTTCAACAATCCACATCACTGCCAGTTGTGAAATGTCAATGCACTCAAGAGCAAAGACTGTGGTTGAAAACTGGACATCTCATACGCAAGGGGGAATAGCTGCAAAGTCCACAACAGATAGACCAGCGGCATTGTTGGTTCAGTTTATGGTTTTGCCACAGACAGAACAGCATCAGATCTCTCCAAGAGGCAGGCAAAGCAGTCAGGACAACAATTCTCCAATTAGGACAACAGCTTGGGATGAAAAAAAAAAACAAGGCACCCTTTTCCCTTTGACACTGAACGAAACAAAAACGAGAACTTCCATTCCTAGAAAGAAAGGAAAGCACATGCAAGCTGGGGAAGAATTCAAGTGGAAGAGGGGAGGAGGTTCTTCAGTTGAAGCCTGTTATTAGACTCAGAATCAAATTAAACCGCAGGGCTTCTCACTAGTTGAGTGCTATTTTAAGGCTTATTAGACTATATTAGGATTGGCATAAATTTCCACTGACATAATATAGGCTTTTAATTGGATTTAAGGAAGATGAGGAGAGATGCATTAAGCAGAAATCAGTCCTCGTAGTGGGGCTGTGGAAAGATACCAGGTATTCTCTGTACAGCTCCTCTTTCGCTGTGCCCACCAATGAGAATCTCAAATAGTAAGGGAAGATGGAACTTCTGCACAGGATAAGTTATTTAGTTGCCAAAAATATCTGTCTTGGGAGTCTGTCTTCTTCCCTTCTGTGACTGCACAGCACTGAAAGTGAATATCTACTGTCTTTGCATAAGAATGTGTTATGACAGTAAATGTGAATGAACATACTATGAATGTACACATGATGGAGTTGTCATAAGTCAGAAACAACTTGAAAGCACAAAACAACAGCAGCAGCAGCTTTGGAGACCGAAACAAAGTTTTTTACGGCAGGATTCTGATTTGGATGGGGCTCATTTTCCCTCTTAGGTATATCTCTGGAGTCTTCATTGGAGTCCCTGCAACTCTTCTCCCCAAAAACATTACTCATTTGCTTAAGGAAAGGTTCCAGGACAGAGGGTAAGCTGCATTTTGTCCTGGGGATGGGAAGAGCATTCATTACTATTTGCTTCCCTGTGAGAAGAACCAAACAGTGTGCAACGGTTCTCTGAAATCTGCAAAGACTTTGAGGGAATTGTTGTTGTTGCTGTTGTGTGCCTTTTCAGTCATTTCTGACTTATGGTGACTGTAAAGCAAACGTATCATGGGGTTTTCTGGGGATCAGAGTGTGTGATACACCCAAGGTCTCCCAGTGGGTTTCCATGGCTGAGTGGGAAATGAACCTTGTTCTCCAGGGTTGTAGCTCAAACCAGTACACTACACTGGCTCTCTTTGGGAGACTATTCTACACAAAATGACACTTTTTTTGTGCACACAAATGTGTTTCCTGCATATACCCTGTGTTTCCCTCCCAGGAAATAGAGTGTTTGGTACAGAAGACATTGTTTCATATGCAAAGAACATTTTGTGTGCATGCACAAAAAAAGAGTGGGCTTCCCACCCACCCCTCCCACGAAACATTCCTCCAAATAATTCCTGAAAGTGTGAGTACTGGAAGAACCAGATCACAGAGATCTTTGTACTTTCCCAAAGCAGAGAGAATAGTATAGATACTATCCAACCTTATACACGATGATAAAAGAAAGGATTTTCAGCTTTTTCAACAGCCAAAACTAGACATGTCTGGGGGGAATCTTGACTCCCGTGTATGTCCATCCAGAACATTTCAGATATCCCATAGCTACAGAAGCAGATTTGTGATTGCAATGCATCACCGCTGACTACACGTCTTGGTAGAGGCCTTTTCGATCACCTGAAACTCTCAATCACTCATGCCAGAAATGGGTGAATCTCCGGTCAGAAGCATTCTAATCTTAATGAGGAAAAAGCTGCCAACAGCATAGAGTGACTTTCAAGAGTGTCAGATTCATACAGCGTTGCCTTTGTATTCACAGCACATCACTAATAATCTAAATAAAGAACTTCACAGCTGCCATCAGAGAGTTACATCTTTGCTAGCTTGGACTCCCAGATCTCAAAATCTGATTCTCAGGGTCTGGACTCTCTTCTCTGGTGCTCAGGGTGTGTGTGTGCCGGGGAGGAGGAATCTGAGGGCAAGATCATTGCTCTGAAAATCACATACCTGAATATCGCACACTCTGCAAATCACATACATCTACACATACACCATTACATTATACTATATTGTTGTCAAGTTCATGCCCCATTCCATTCCTTGTGTCCTACTTGCCCTACACAACCTAAGACGCAATTCTATCCAATGAAGAACACCAGCAATTTTCTTCTCGCTGTGAAAAAGTCTGAAACTTATTCTACACAAAATTCACACGTTGTTGTTTTGCACAGGAAACCGTGCGATATTATTTTGCATGCAAAACAACCGTGCATGTTTTGGACTGAATAACTCCCAAACAGTGAAGATTCTCGTCAGACCAGGATTCTTCGCATGAGGGTTTCGCAACAAATGAGAAATGTATTTTTTTTTAATTTTTAAAAATGTTCTTCCTATCTCCACACACAACAGCCCAATGTTTAAGAAGCCCCCCGCTTGTCTAACGCATTTTTCCCACTTTCACAAACTTCAAAACCCAGTGACAGATCTTCCATGGGCACTGACGATGCAGTATGGACTACATAAAGATCCACATCCAGATTTTGAGGTTGATTGGTATATGGAAAGAGTGGAGAACCTCAGGCCTTGGCAGAAAATCTAGTTTCAGTCCAGCTCTCTGGGTTTCCCTAGGTGTTCCACCTCACCAGCCATGACACCACCGATTTATGACTTCCTAGCTTTTCACCATCTCTCCTTTCTAAAAGGCTGAAGAATCTCTCCTAAAGCTGGCAGTAAGAGTCTTATGCTAAAATATTGGGATGAGGGAGGCCGAGCACCCTTTTTTTGCCTTTGGCCCCACCCACCACTGTAACGGAGCCTGGTGGACTTCTCCGAAATTGAATTTGGTCCTTACGCCAAGACACATCTCTCCACTTTTGTTAAGGATGCAAATCTTTGACTGCTTCACAATCTCTGAAGCATTTTTCCCACTGGAGGACCAAAATATTTGTGCAGTTTTCTCCCAGTATTCTCACACCTCAAAGTGTTTTGGGAAGATATTCTATCCAGAAATACACTGGATTTGGGGTATGCATGTGTGAAAACTTTTTTTTTTTTGTACAGAAAATACTCGTAAAAAAAAAGTCATATGTTCCTATGCAGAATAATTCCTTTAAATACTTGGGGAGATGTGAATAGTGGATGAAAATTGTTCAAAATTCTGGTCTCTGTGACACTATTCCCAAATGAGTCCCCCATGTGTTGGTAAATCCATTTTTCAGCCAGGAAGCAACTGTACATGTTCTTTCCATCCCTACATAGAATACAGGATTGCTATTTGTAACTTTTTGCATGTATATAAGCAGGTACAATAATGGAATAGGGGGCCCCACTAATGGTCTCTGATGGTCAGGGAAACTGTATTGCACTTCACTTGCCTTGGATGGAACAGGAAGGAGCTTCTATCATATGCATACGACACAGAGAGAAAATGCACTCTGATGTGAGAGCTTGTTGTTGGCAGTTAATGTACTACATCTAATTCAAGGCTCAGATTACAGATAGTTTCTTCCTATCAGCTGAAAGTAATACATTTGTCTATATATATATATTCCCCTCTGTAGTCAGAAGAATGCTTCTATCAGGCAGCAAAGCAAGGGCCAATTCAGATGTTCTCTTTCTGCGCCAACAGAACTTAATCCTAAACTAGCATATGCAGGTATCCCCAGTTGCAAGGGCTGGGCTTTGATGTCAGTGGGGTGGTGAATCCACTCTGGGTTTCAATGTCAATGTTAAAGGAATTGTCCAAGGTGCTAAATTCTAGCCCTCAAATACATTTAGCACCTTGGACAGTTCTGTTAAAACTTCTTCAGAAAAATTTCAGCTCCATTCTCTCCCCACTCTTATTCTACCTGCTAGAACGAAGACCTTGCAATGTTGTGATGTTGCATCACAGCTTTGGTCATGCTGAAGGAAGAAGGAAAGGAGACTGATACAACAAAGCTTTTTTCCTCTACAGTGCTGTCCCCCCCCCCCCGCTCCTGTAAAGGGTTGGTTTTGCTCCACTGCAAAAAATCTTTCTTGAACAGATAAGAATCCAAAAGAGGTTTCCACGGTGACCACACAGGTGACAACTTTGCCATACATCCATCTGCGAAGTACACTGCCCTGTCTCCCAAGCCATGACTTCAGGAGGCAATTGCTGTGGCTGATCTGTTTTAGTGGAGCAGATAATTACCGTGCCTCTCTCGATGGACGTAGCTCATCGGTCAGCAAAGAGAGACTTCCCGCGAATATGCCCCAAAGAAACACCAGCAGCTTAAAATGCAAAGTCAATTTCTGCAACCGCTTATTTACTTCTCCAAGATCTCAGGTGAAACAATTACCCCGTCATATTCTACCTGTGAGACTCTTAGATCTCAGTGGCTGGCTCTGAGTCTCAAGGCCTACTCCCTCTTCCCAGTCTTTAGGGTGGAGGCAAGAATTTCAAGACAAGAGAACTGCCTTAAGAAATCAGTCAGAGAGAAAGAGAGAGAGAGTGTGCACGCACGCGCACATGCACTCCGCGTGTTAGATTTGGTGTTTTCATTTGCATGCCATATTCTATGGCTGATGTATGATGAAGCACGCTTAATGAGAACACTAAGAGCTGCTCCTTCTAACATCCCCTTCGCAATTTCCGCCCCATGCTTTATGTGTGTTTTCTTTTAAGATCCATGTGTTTAATTGATTTTGGTTATAACAATCATGCTTTTAACTTCTGTGCCATCTATGTCGTTATTGTTTTGCTTGTTTTATTGGGTCTGTGACCGCACAATAAATATCTATCTATCTTTGCAATTTCACCAAGACCCATCCCAAAGATGTAGTTATGGCGGGAGGTTCAAAATGAAGGCATGGCCCCTCCAAACGAAAGGTTCCTTCAGCCCCCTGGATGGTCCTTGTGGTCTCATCCAGTTCTATGACTCTACATATCGTTGAACCTCTACATTCACAAGGGTTAGGGGCACAGGACCCTGCAAAAGTGGGAGAAGTGCAAATATCAAAAGGGTTCTGGTATAGAGAAATCAGGCTGCGATCCCTCCTTAGATGGTTAGGCGGTGGCTGGTGGAGGAGACGGAGGACCAAAAGTCTGCATGGCCTTATCAGAGCCACTAAAAGGGAAGGTTCCCCTAGAAAAGAAATGCTTGAGGTGGGGGAATGAGGTTAGAGAAACTCACCAATAATGAAATCCATGAAAGTAAAACCTGCAAACGTGGAGGGCCAACTGTTTATTCTACCACCACCCAGATACTGCGGACTGTTTTCTGCTCAGAGCAGAATTGACACAACTTTTACTGGTTGGACTACAACCCCTGCGTGTTCTTCCCATTAGTGCTGGCAACGGTGTTAAAAACAGAGCTGGGAAAAGTGTCCCTTCCACCCTCAGTTTAATGCAGAGCTTGGAAACCTGAGTTTCCACCCAAAGAAAATATATTATCATTTGTCTTAGAATTCTTGTTTATTATTGGAAAGGCATGCTCTGAATATACTTGGTTGATGCCTAATGTATAATTCTTCACCAGGACTTGCCTCTTAAAACATCATGGGTGGGGAGGACATGAACCTACCTCTCACGCCCTGAAATGTCAGGTCCTAGGATGCTGCTCTGATCTGACAGCTTTACTTCCCTCCCCGCCACATGCTATATCAAACTATCGTGCAGGTGAAATAAGCCAATCTGTCCAATAAGGAGGAGGAAAAGGAAGAGGCAGCAGCAAACACTGAAAAACAACTAAGGATAGTAAATGCTGTCTCTGTATAAAGAAAAAGATGAAACTGTTGATCACTGCCTTATTTCATGCCGCTAGACTACACAGACTGAATATAAAAACGCCATGATAAAATATCTGCAATGGTACATTGGAATCTATGCAAAATGTATAATTTACCATCTTCAAAGAACTGGCAGGAACATAAGACTGGGGGAAAAATTGTTGAAGTTATGTGACTTTACAAACCTTATGTGACTTTACAATGCAAGCTGATAAACCATTAGAAGATAATAAGCCAGAGGTAACTGTGGTTGAGCAAAAAAAAATAAAAAAAAAGCTTGGATTATAAATGTGGCAAGCCCTGGGGATAGCAGAATGGAAGACAAAGGGAAGGGGGAAGATTACGAAATATCAAAACCTATAAAGTTAGATCTGGTGCCTCTGGAGAAAGAAAGCAACTGTGGCTCAAGTGGTGAGAAGTATTCTGGGAACAATTCCCAACAAATTGACAAAACCTCTGAATGAAATTGCTATAGATGGGATCATGAAAAAGGAAAGCTACTTGGAATATAGCACATTATCCAATGATACCTCAGTGGTTCCCAGGTTCTTGGAGAGAAATCCCATCAGTGATATCTGGTAAACTGTGCAACCAAGTGAATCATTATCATGGCCATCACCACCACTTCTACCATCATCACCACCACATCATCAGGGTCCAAGGCACAGGCAGCAAGGGCCATCCAGTACAGGCACTAGGGCTGGGCCTAGGGATGGGCACTAGGTCAGGTAGCCAAGGGTCAGGACACAACAAGAGTCCAAGGCAGCAGTCCCCCAGGTAGCAAGAGTCCAGGGGGCCAGAGGCAAGAAGTAGGTCCAGGAGACAGGCAGGAAGTCAGAACGCACAAGAGTCCAAGGAAACAGGATCCTTCCCAGGTAACAGGCTTAAACAGGGCCAGAGGCAGGTCTGAGAGACAGACAGAAGGTCAAGGCACAACAAGGGGTCAAGGCAGTAGAAGCTCATCGGGTCACAAGAGTCCACGGGGCCAGAGGCAGGTCCAAAAAACAGTCCAAGTCCAAGGGTCAGCTGTCAGCAAGGTCAGGAGCTAAGAGAGACTACAGGCAGCACTGAAGACCATGTTGCTGCAGCAAAGACTGCAGAAACAGCCCAGTCCTTATATAGTTGGCTGCTGGCTGCTCCCGCTGCCCTGCATCAGAGCAGCCGGGTGGGTCTGAGGTACTGGGCCGGATTCTGCAAAGAACAGGGTCACGGCCAGGATTCTTGCAGGCAGAATCCTGCAAGGACTTAGTCACAGACCCGCACCCTTAGGCACACTAAGGATAAACTATGGAAACAATTGGGGATTCAAGGTGAAAATTGCCATTTAGCCCCATATCCTTCCCGTTCAATTCCCATATCAGCCCCACGCTGATCTTTGGAGGAGGTAGCCACTAAAAGTGAAAGCGACCTAGATCCAGCCATCCCTGTTGACCCACCTGCGGGATTTTTTCCTTTCCAGGATGTCCCTCCTTAGCCATTTCCACACTACACTGTTATAGTGCTATTATTCCACTTTCAACATCCTACAGGGAGGGGCATTTAGACTTCTCAGCCAGAGAGCTCTTTGGCCTCAGTAAATTACAAACCCCAGAATCCCAAAATGGAATAATAGCACTATAACGGTGTAGTGTGGAAACAGACTTTGTTTTCCACCCTCTTAAATGCGAGGGGCACCTGTCTGATAGCACAGTAAGCAGAGCATCCAAAAATTAAAATGCAACACCTTAGAACAGTACTATTCCAAGAATCCTCCCACCCTACATGGCCAACAACCAAGATTTTCTGCTTGTGGGAATACGAAAACAGAAACAAAAAACCTTTATCTTTTCTAAGCAGTGTTAAAACAATCCCTTCTCCATTCATGTTCATGCCTTTGGAAAGAAAAGTGGCATGGCTCCATTGAAATGTTATGTGGGTAAACAGTGGGGACAGAAATTTTAACGAATTTCATTCTCAAACTAAGCTACAAGTAATTTTAGCAATTTTCTTCCTGCTGTGAAAAAAAGAAAAGCAGGATAAAATTATTTGCAGCTTGGAGTTTATCCAAGATTTGTGCAAAAGATTTGTGCAAGATTTCTGCAAAAGCCAAACTGGAAGTTTTAAAAGACTTTTTCAAAGCAGGAAGAAAATCGCTAAAATTACTTGTTGCCACTGTGTGTGAGTTCTGCACAGAATAAATTCCAAACTGCAAATAATTTTAGCAACGCCGTGCTTTGGAAAATAATTTGCCATTTGGAATTTATTCTGTGCATAATTTACACTTTTTTTTTTTTGCACACACACACAAAAGCAGGAAAAAGCACTATCTACAAAATGCTGTTTGCTGTGCAAATGCTCCCATGCTTGAATTTTTCACAGGATACATCTTGAACTGCAAAGATTCCCTTCAGTCCAAGATTGTTCTTGCCAACACTCAAAAAATGCATTCTTCAACCATTTTTTCAAATATTGTCAAATGTTTTCCCCATTTTTAGCAATACAATCATCTGCAACTGAAACTGATCTAAAACAGAAGCAAAAGACAAGCAGAAGAGACAAATTCTCCACATACTAGCAGTGCTCCTAACTCTAGCACTGAGCGCTAAGTGGAAATGAGGAAGAAGTACTAAAATCCACTTCACGATATTTCCACTCCAGCCAAGAACCAAGGTATTTCCACCGAGACTGATTACCCGGTTGGTCAAAACTTCCAAAAAGCAGGCAGGTTATATGAACAAAACTTCTTGACAGGTACATCTTTACCGTCCTTGCAATCTGTAACAGCACATTCCGATATCTGAAGGCTGGATGAAGAGGTATTTGAGACACAGATTTCTCAGCAAGTTCCCAAGAATGTACAATGCATAATACACAAAGTCACAATGTACTCTGCATTGGTTAGGCCTCATTTGGAATACCGTGTCCACTTCTGGGCACCTCAATTCAAGAAGGATATCGACAAGCTGGAACATGTTGAGAGCAGGGCGACCAAAATGGTGAAGGGTCTGGAAGACATACCCTATGAGGAGCGGCTTAGGGAGCTGGGTATGTTTAGTCTGCAGAAGAGAAGGTTAAGAGGGGACATGATAGCCATGTTTAAATATTTGAAGGGACGTCATGTTGAGGAGGGAGCAGGCTTGTTCTCTAGCGCTCCAGAGACTAGGACAAGGAGCAATGGATTCAGGCTGCAGAAAAGGAGATTCCACTTGAACATCCGGAAGAACTTCCTGACAGTCAGAGCTGTCCGGCAGTGGAATATGCTGCCTCAAAGGAGTGTGGTGGAGTCTCCTTATTTTGGAGGTTTTTAAGCAGAGGCTGGATGGCCATCTGTTGGGAATGCTTTGATGGGTGTTCCTGCATAGCAGGGGGTTGGACTCGATGGCCCCTGGGGTCTCTTCCAACTCTGTGATTCTATGATTCTATACTTAAACCAATGCCACTGGACTGATATCAGTTCACTACCCAATGCTGGTCATTTTTTTACTTAAAAATGAATAAGGAAGAAGGCCTACTTATTTCAATGGAGCTACTCACTCATTGGACAGTGATGAAAGGTAAGAGGAAGAGTGTCAACTCATTTGAAATGTGGTGTTGGAAGAGAACTCTACAGATACCCTGGACTGTCAAAAAACGAATGAGGAAATCAAGATCAAGAAGACTGGGGCCATTTCCACACTAGACTTTTCCAGCGCTATGATTCCACTTGAAACATCCTATGGAATGTTTCATCTGGCCCCTCCCAAAACTGCAAACCCCAGGATTCCATAGGATGTTTCAAGTGGAATCATAGCACTATAAAAGTCTAGTGTGGAAATGGCTTATGTTACATACAAATGGATAAACTCGATCAAGGAAACCACAGTGCTGAGTTTGCAAGACCTGAGCAGGGCTACTGATAACTGGGGCCATACACTAGACTGTTGTAACACTATTATTCCATTTTCAACATCCTATGGAATCCTGAGGTTTGCAGTTTAGGGAGGGGCCTTTGATTCCCCCCCTAAACTGCAAACTCCAGGATTCCATAGGATGTTGAAAGTGGAATAATAGCGCTATAAAAATCTAGTGCGGAAATGGGCAGGGTCTTTCATTCATATGATTGGCTTACATGAAAGTCAAACTGACAGCAATTAACAAACTCACGACTACAATGACACAGGATTTAAGTCTTCACAGAGGTAAGATTTGCCTGCAAACCAGAACTGTAAGTGGTACTCGAACAAGGTTTCCAATTTTCATTAGAAGCAGAAGTAAAATCTGCCCAGGTCTGATATAGCAACATACTACAGTTTGACAACAAATAAATAAATCACAGAAGATGCTTAAATCCAGAGACAGGCAGTAATATGCTGCTGCTCACTGTAAGCTAGATTTTATAGCTCTTTAATTAGTAATATTAATAATGCCACGTAAGCTTAATGAGAGCAATTAGAACACACAGTAAATATTGGTTCCTGCTTCAGATGCCGCAGTATTAAAAGATGAACTTTCATGCTCAGTCAGGCTATAACATTGTGCACGGCGTTTCAAAAGAGAGCAGAGCTAGGAACAGGAGAGTACGGCAAATTCCATTTACCTTTCTACATGCCAGCGGTTCTTTTAATCCCCCTAAAAGCAATAATGCTTGCAAACAAATATTTACGTGTGAGGGAAGCATGCTCCCTCTCTCTCTCTCATTCTCACAATGCAAGATTTCCTTCCGTCTCTCATTCTCTGGGGCTTTTGCATCAGCAAATGTAGATATCAGGTTGAGTCACTCATCTTATCCGAACGGTGAAAAATTGTTGTGATGTCATCCGCAGGTTCTTAATTGCAGGTTGTCAAAAGCAAGAGTGGGAAGGGGAAAAAGATGTCAATACTATTCTGGGAGTCCCTCTGTGTGTTACACATTGTGTGTTTCATGAATCCTTGTTCCAGGCTTTGTGAATTGAGATTTAATACACACCGGTTTGAATCATAGGCCATTTTCACACTAGACTGTTATAGTGGTATTATTCCACTTTGAATATTCTATGGAATCCTGGAGTTTGCAGAGCAAACGGCAAACCCCAGGATTCCACAGGATAAACTGCAAACCCCAGGATTTCATAGGAAGTTGAAAGTGGAATAATAGCACTATAACAGTCTAGCGCAGAAACGGCCACAGAATCGAAGAGTTATAAGGGGCCTCAAGGACCATGGAGTTCAAACCTACTGCTCAGTGCAGGCTCTCCATCTAAAGCATCCAGCCTCTTCTTGAAGATGTCCAAAGGAGACTCCACCAACTCTCTGGGCAAGAGGTTCCCCTACTGAACCATGTTCAATGTCAAGAAGGTGCTTCTAATGTTTAATCAGAATCTACTCCCCTGTAACTTAAAGCTATTAGACCTGGTCCTATCCTTTGAGGCAAAAGAAAACAGGTCAGCCTCCTTCTCTTAGTCCTGGTTAGAGTAGGTCCATTGAATAAATTAGTTCAGTGAGTCAATGCACAGGTATACCCCTTTGATTTAATAGGTCTACTCTAGTTGGGACTAACAACAGGATTCAGGCAATTGCACGAGTTGCTTTCACTCATATATACTTTCTTTGGATTTAACCAGTGGCAGGCGGTGACTCCCCGGTCAGTAGGGCAGTGAATCCACTCCGGCTTTTTGGCTTAATTTTAAAGGAGCTACCTAAATATCTGAAGGACTGTATTGTCCCATATGAGTCTGCCCGTGTTTTAAGAACCTCCGTGGCTGGCCTCCTTTCACTTCCATCATTTTCACAGGTCCTCCCCATGGGAACATGAGAGAAGGCCTTCTTGACGGCTGCTCCCAGGCTCTGGAATTCCCTCCCCAAAGAGCTTAGAATGGTGCCCTCTTTGCTATCTTTCCAGAGACAGTTGAAGACTTTTGAAAATTGCTTTGGCAGGCCTTTGAAGACTGACTGCTAAAGGGAACTGTGCCTTGCAGAATTATGCTGTACCATCTCCCTGTGTTTTGTTTATTTGCTGTTTTTCATGGCTGTCTCTAACTGTCTTTAATTTTACGGGTCGTTTGATGCAATTTTTAACTTTTGTATTTGATTCAGACTAAGACCCTCCAGGGGTGTCAAACTCAATTTCATCTTGGGCCACATTAGCACCACGGTTGCCCTCAAAGGGCCAGTTGAATCTGTAAGACTATATAAATAGAATGTAAGACCCTCCTCCCACTCTCTCTCTCTGCCTCTTTCAGCCCTCCTGCCTCTCTTGGTGCTTCTTCCTGCTCCCCCTCCCCCGTAGCTCTTTCCACCCCCACCCCCCACTCTGGTGAACCCGATCCCCACATTGCAGGCCCCCGGCTGCCAGTATTCTGAAGAGCGGACCAGCAGCCAGCGCTCGTGATCTACTTCTACTTCTGACTGCTCCTCTGTCCAACTCTCACGAGCCGTGCAGAGCGTTGCCATGGTAACCCACAGCAACACTCTCGACAGCGAGACTTGGGCAGAGGAGCAGTCAGACGTAGAAGGAGACCGTGAGTGCCGGCTGCTGGGCCCCTCTTCAGAATACCGGCAGCCGGGGGCCCACAGTGTGGGGATGGGGCTCGCCAGGCAGGGGGAGTGCCATAGCGGCAGGAGAGCTGCGAGGGGCACACGAAATGATCTGGCAGGCTGGATTCAGCCCGCGGGCCTTGTGTTTCACACATGAGCCATAGTGGATCCAACCAAACAACTGACTTTGAATCCACTACTGGATTTAACCACTTTGTGGATCTGACAAAGGAGATTCATTCATCCATTCACTACGGTACAGTCAGCCCTCCACATTAGCTAAAGTTAGGGGCACGAGACCTTCACAGAAGTGGAAAGAGTGCAAATACCACTCTGTGTGTGTGTATGTGTGTGTGTGTGTGTGTGTAGGAAGAGGGCCAAGCCATGGTGAGTAGGATGAGCACCCAGGGTTCAAACCAGAGCCATTTCCGCACGAGACTGTTATAGCGCTATGATTCCACTTTCAACACCCTATGGAATCCTGGGGTTTGCAGTTTAGGGAGGGGCCAACTGGCCCCTCCCTAAACTGCAAACCACAGGATTCCATAGGGTGTTGAAAGTGGAATCATAGCGCTATAACAGTCTCGTGCAGAAATGGCCCAGGTCAGGGAAAGGCAAAGGAAAGGGAATGGGTTGGCACGGTGGCCCTACACGTCCTCTGTCTTGCCCATCTCCTTCCTAGGGTGTTTAGAGAGCACTGGGAGTGGGTTTCTGGTGCTGAGAAATCAGGCTGTGAGCTGTCCTTAGCTGGCCAGGCAGCAGCTAGTAGAGGAGGAGGAGGACAATGACCAGAGGTGGGGTTTTAAAGGGCTACAAGGCCTGATCAGAGCCACCAAGAGGGAAGGTGCTCCCCAGAAAAGAAGTACGGGGGTGTGTGTGAAAAAACTCACAATCAAACCTGTGAAAGCCAAAACTGCAAATGTAGAAGGCTGACTGTATTTGTTTACCATCTCTCAGTCTTCTAGGGTCACCAAGGCAACAGATGTAGAACGGATAGAAGCATTAGCTAGAAAGAAACCAAAACAATTTTTTAAAACCCAGTTTTTAAAAGGCACACACAATGCCATTTGCAGAGCCTGGGAGGGAGAAAAAAAAACCCTTTTCCTTCCCCTCCCATGCCACCAGCTATGATGGGTGCAGGATTCTAAGAACTGTAGTATAAAAGGGCAAATTTTCCAAACTGTTCATGAGGTTAAGCTCCACCTAGGGATGGGGAAATTCATCACTCTAGGCAACTGTCACATTTGCTTTTTAGAAAAACCTGTAGTTCTTCCCATGCCGCACATGAAATGTCTGAATATTGACCCACTGGGAGAGACTGCAGAGGAAAACAGAGATTTGGGAAGACAATACAGTGCTTTGGGAGTTTGTGGGTGTGGCTGGTGGTATTTTTCTGCCTTCATACATTTGTGAGATTCTGCATCATGCGGCCCGGGGGTGGGGGGTGGAATTGCCTAAAAATCATGCCAAAAATTTTACCGCAGAAATATTACTTCTTCTGCAGAAAATATTGCAATTTGAGGTATATTCTGTACAAAATGCATGTGCAGTTGATGTGTGTAGAAAACAACATTTTTCATTTTGTGCACAGGGAACACATGCACTGTGTCTGTCTCGAATAGGCTGACTGCCATAGAGACGAGGCCTAGCAGCAAGGAGGAAGGCAGTGTATTCCATCAGGAGCCAACCCTCTGTATGTTAATAACTCTGAATACAGTTTGGACTAGCGAATATGTGGAAAAGTTATAGGCACTGGACAAGACAGTTTGGGGAATTAGACACACAGGATCTCAAATCTTTCTAACAAGTATTACTTATGAGAAAATAAGATCCCGGGCAACGCCAGGTATATACGCTAGTTTTACATTAAAAAATTAACTCGGCTGGCAATATGCTGAGCTGTCTTTCTTTTAAGGAGATGTCTTCGCCTTGCTGGAGCCACCTTTATAGTAATATTTTCCTGTGTTTCTTTGCCACTTCAACTGTTTTGCAAAGCAAAAGAGCAAGAAGGCAAATAATAGCCAGGAAAGCTGAGAAACATATCTCCATTTCCTTCTCTGCAGCACAATTTGCAAAAAGGGGGCAACTCATAATAATAAATAACCCCAAGTCTCCAGGGAAGAGTGACCTAATCAAGATGTATAATTGTGTGCCTTATCTAAATGAAAGCATCATTTCAGAAATGGTAATGTGCATCAGTCTGGATTGAATTGCCATACAGATCGGCACTGCAGGATAATTATAATGTTTAACAAATATATTCCCTTTGGGGGCCTGCTGTTAAAGACGCCACATCCCTTTTGCTCCTCCAGCAGGCTTCCTGACAAATTATCCAATATCGTACAAGAGAGAGCCCATTGCCCTTTTGACTCATCCGTCTAAAGATTCACTTGCATGTCTTTCTGTACCAAAAGCCATGGGATGCACCATCCAGTTTCAGCTGGTAAATGCAGAAGAATCAAATATTCTCCAAATCTGGATATTTGGCATCACTCCGCCAAGTACCTCAAACGTCTCTGAATGCATGTGACGACTCAGCCCATTTCCACACTACACTGTTATAGTGCTGTTATTTCACTTTCAACATCCTATAAAATCCTGGGGTTTGAAGTTTAGGGAGGGGCCTTTAGAATTCTCAGCCAGAGGGCTCTTTGGCCTCAGCAAACTACAAACCCCAGAATTCCACAGGAGGTTGAAAGTGCAACAACAGCACTGTAACATTGTAGGGCTGAAATGGACTAGATGCTCTTTTTAGCCCTTTAGAATAAGTTAGAAAATTTACTTTTCCAGGACACAACTCCCTGAATCTCCCAATTAATATTACCTGTGTCTATTAGGCATGGAAAGAGGGCCTTTCTGCATGACATTGTTATAGTGCTATGATTCTACTTTCAACATCCTGTGGAATTCTAGGAGTTGTAGTTTACTGAGGCCAAAGAGCTCTCTGCTGAGAATTCTGAACGCCTCTCTCTACAGGATATTGAAAGTGGAATAATAGTACTACAACAGCGTCGTGCAGAAAGGCCCTGAATCTTTCTACTTATTTCCATGCTGAGAAGGGGCTTTCTCGATGCTCAGGAAAGCCATTCACGAGATGAATAGAAGCAGCCACAAGGTTGTCATGAGATACTTCACACTGCACATGTACTTTTCCGTGCAGAAAATATTCATCTGCATATATCTTCTCTGCAGAAAAAAGTTCCACGTAGAAAATATGTTTTCTGGACGAAGAGCACTTTTTTTGCAGAATATACTGCTACCTGTGTAGGAAGCATGTTTTCTTGCAGAAAATGTGTTCTCTGTGCAGAAAAACCAGGTGCATTTCTGCACTGATGAGTATTTCCAGATGTGCAACTAGGAATCAGGGACAGAGAAGCTGTCTTCATGTTCTCTTCAAATTGGGACAACACTGCACAAATTCTTTGTTCTCATCTGCAAGGATGGAGACTGCTGACATCTCTAATGGACAAAGGCAGTCTTCTAGAGGACGAAAATCCAAATGCTACATTGGAAGATGAAGTACTCGAAAGTAACATCTCCAAGCTTTGTCTTTGGCTGATACTTCTCAGCACCAGTTTTCTTCTACTTCTTTCTCTTGCCTATTCATAACCTCATTTTCCCATGGTGCTATTTAATACATGTCACTGGGGTGCCCTGAAATTGTTTTTGTTGATGGATGCCCATGGTAATGTCAAGGACAGCATACAGTCATGATGTCACCTACAAATCATGAAGGTTGTCAAAGCCAATCAAATTAAATAATAGTGAGAGCAAATGAGGTCAAGGTCAGTGAGGGCAGGGAAGCAAGAAAACAAGATGATTCAATGGGATGAAAATAAGGGCATTCAACTGCACCCACAAATCCTAGAAGTGTGGCTGCAGCTGGCATTTTTTTTAAAAAAAGCAAAGGTCCATTTTACAACATTAATAAAAATAAAATGTGAAACTTTGTGAGCAGTATTGCTTGACTCTTCTTAAAGATGGTGGTGATGATGATTTTCATGCTGATTCACATAAAAAGGTCTAAAGGCTAAACCCTACTGATAGTCCCATCTAAAGCAGATCCATTAAATCAACTGTTAAACAATGAGTCAACATCTATGTAAATCTCATTGATTCAATGGGTCTATTCAGGGCAAGGTCTTGATTGCAGTTAAATTTCTAATAAACTAAGGTCTGGGTGAATAACAAGACATCCATGTTCAATGAATGTTGCTTTTTAACAGTAATTGGGGGGAGCTTTTAGTGTGAAAGCTGGACTTGGACTTCTTAGCAACTTTGGATAGTATTATTGAGTCATATGGGTGACATTTGATATTACAATTCTGGGTTGACAGTGATCAGGTGGGATATTTACCATAACTAGTACCAGACGTCAACAGGGTCCAACTTCAAAGTCCATCTAAATCAATGAGGGAATTCACCTACTGTTAGCCAGAAGTATCATGTTTCTGTTGATAGAATCACAGAGGCAAGAGGGATTTTAGAGATCTGCTGGTGCTCAATGCAAGCTCTCTAGTGCAAGATCACTCCAGCATCTCTGCAAGATGGCGAAACATTCTCATTTTAAAATACTTCCAACTCAGGAGAATCTCCTTCTTCTTCAGGCAATCTGTTCTTCCTGCTAGGAAATTTATTGCAATGTTTAGTCAAAACCCGTTCCCCTCCAGTATCCACCCATTGGTTCTACTCCTGAAACCTGGAAAAAAACAAAAGCAAGTCTGTTCCATCTTCTGCATTCAGATGATCTTTCTGTATTTCAGATACACAAAGAGTAGCATCAAGTGTTCATCCTTAATTTCTTCTTCTCTCGGCTAAACATACCCAGCTCTTTCAACAATTCCGCACAGACCTTGGTTTCCAGATTCTTCATCTTCATGAACACTTTTCTTTGGACTAGTTGTAACTTGTTAAGGTTTTAAGTGGGGACAATACCGCAGAACTTATCTCTACTGAACTCTCTCCTTCTCCTCCTCCTCCTCCTCCTTCACTTTTTTATATCTTGCCTTTGCCCCCAAATTGGAACTCAATCCATTTCATTTTATTTCTCTTGCCGAATGTTTCAGCCTGTTTAGATTCTTTTGAATCCTGATTCTGTCTACTGTGATATTGGCTACCTCTCCTAGCTTTGCAATTTTGATTAGAAATCCTATACCCTCATCCAGGAATTTATAAAAATCTTGAAAAGCACAGAGTCTAAAACAGCACCATGTACAGCTCAGTTCCAGACTATCATCCATGCTGAGCTATTACTCAGCCTTCATAGGGTGCAATTGCTCAACAAGGTACGGATCCACCTAACAGTAACAGCATCCGAACTGCATGTTACCACCTCATCAGTACAGTTACCACGACAAACCTTATCAAATATCTTGCTGAAATCAAGGTGTACTAAGTTCGCAGCACTCTCATGAACCGCTAAACTCGTAACTTTATTAAAACTTTATTAAAAAGTAGATAAGAGCTAAAAACCCCATTATAGAATTATAGAATCATAGAATTGGGAGAGACCACAAGGGCCATCCAGTCCAACCCCTGCCACGCAAGAAGACACAATCAAAGCACTCCTGACAGATGAAAAACCTCCAAAGAAGGAGACTCCACCACACCCCATTGAGGCAGGGTATTCCACTGTGAAACAGCTCTTGCCATCCAGAATTTCTTCCCAATGTTTAGGTGGAATCTCTCTTCTTGTAATTTGGAGCCATTGCTCCAAGCTTGCCTCATCTTCCATATGACATCCTTTCAATATTCAAACATGGCTATCATATCACCTCTTAACCTTCTCTTCTCCAGGCTAAACCCAGCTCCCTAAGCCACTCCTCATAGGGCATGGTTTCCCAGACCCATTGGTTAATTCTTGCTATGGTAGACCCATTGAATCACATGTTTTATGGTGAATTCAGCATACAGATAAACCCAGTTGATTCATTGGCTCTCTTCTAGTCAGGATTAACAACAGCATTTAACTCCACAGTTGGCCTGGCATGACTTATTACTGATTACCCATGTTGACCTTCCAATAATGAATCCATTCTTTTGCAGATGACCACAGACTAACGGTTTAATAATCAGTTCTGGATTTCTGCCTACTACTGATGTCAACCTGACTATGCTGTATTTTTTTTTTCTGGATTCCTTTTCTTCTTTTCCACCAGAATCACTCTCAGTCAGAGCAGACAACTATGGTCAACAGGGACCGAAGTCTGGACTTGGTATGAGTCAAATTTGTTCATCTGTGTTTCTCAAGGGCTCAGCTCCAGAATCTAATTGCAGGCACCCTGGTCTTCTGTGTTATGTGGCTGAAAAACCTTATTCACAGTGACCCAGGCCTGCACAATTTTGGAAGAAGAGAAGGTTTTGAAAAGAGACGCTGAACTGACGCAAAACAGCTGGTGAAGCCAGCTAATGGGCTAGCTTTAAAAGGCACTTTATATTATTTTCTTCCTTTAAAATGTAATTTTCCCCAGAAGGAATGGGAAATGAGATCAGCATGCGGAAAAGACAGTGTGGTTTAAGGACAGCCCTTGTCAGCTGCAAAATGGATGATTCCCACATCAAGTTATTAGCTTGGAAAACAAAATCAAACCAGCCCCTATATTCCACGAATCCTTTAAAACCCACATTAATGAGAAGAAGAGAGGGCAGAGTGTGCTGAAATGAATCATTTCTGAGTCTCCTGCAATAGCCTGATTAAAGCCACCGTGTCTAAATCAAAGACAACAAGGGGTAAAATATTAAAAGGCTTGGAAAAAGATCCTTTAGAGTAAGTCTGCTCTTCTGCATGCTCTTCCCTAGAATGTTTCATCTCATCTCATCCTCCTCTGATCTTCCAAAGCAGCAAATAATAGGAGAGGGGAAAAAAATAATAAAGCTCAGAACAACCGACGGTGATCTTTCTTGCTTCCCCTCTCGTTCCATCTGCATCAATAAGACGAAGCTAATTTCCAGCAGACACAGACTGCAAAAGACTTTCTGGACTCCCCATTTCTGCTGGCGCTCCAATTCTGCACAAGATCCAGCTGTCTTCCATCAAGAAAGTGCTTCTTTTGGAAGAATTTTGCTTCTTTCCATGTCTTAAAACCGAGAACGAGGAGGAGGAGGAGGAGAGGGAAATGAAGGTAGGGATGCTGAGGACTTGATGCCACAATGATAATGGTGATGGTGATAGATGAAGTCATGTGCCAAGAAATGGTTGAGATCTTACATCAGGGTAGCAAACTATACATATTCACATGACATTAAATCCACATTAATTGTGCTGGTTATCAACATCACACAACTAAGCCAAGCCACCACGGGAGGAATAGTGTTGGTTGGCCCCAACTAGAGAAGACCCACTTATCTTCAGTCAACTTGTAGAGTAAGTTCAATTAATTCAACGGTTCTGCTCTAGTTGGGATTAACAGTAAGATTTAGGACCAAGTTTGTAAGCAAAGGTACAATTACACACTCATGGAAATTCACATGCAGTCCACAACATTCATCCATGAGCACATGAGCCATGCGCAATGCACGTGCACATTGACCTGCAGCTCTTCTTCCACCACCGTGAACTGAAAGAAGACACATCACGTAGAACAAATCTGCCCAACCACTTCTATAGGGTAATTTACCTTCATGTAAGATACCAAACAGAATTCTGGTCCATATCTTCTTGATGGGGGAAACTTTGGAAACTCTATTTCCCTCGACAAATGGAGACAATGGGATCTGGAGGAATATTACATTTTCCCAGCCTAAAGCCACAATGACACCAATGAAAAATATGATATCATTATCATAACCATCATCACCACCACGACCACTATCACCATCCCCATGATCTTCATTTATATCTCAGCTTTTTCCCAAGCCTGGGACCCAAGTTAGCTTATACATTAAATATATACATACATACATACATATATATACATATACATATACATACATGCATATATATATATATATATATATATATATATATATATATATATATTTGAACTCAGATAAAAAGTCAACACAAACCCAAATTAAACTGTAAACGGTATTAAAAATATACACTGTTTAAAAGGATATTAAAAAGTTAAACAATACAGAGTCAAAGGCTTTCATGGCCAGAATCCATTGGTTCTTGTGGGTTTTTTGGGCTTCGAGACCGTGTTCTGGTTGTATTTTCTCCTGACGTTTTGCCTGCATCTGTGGCTGGCATCTTCAGGGGAATGGAATTTCCATTTCTCTGAAGATGCCAGCCACAGATGCAGGCGAAACGTCAGGAGAACATACAACCAGAACACGGTCTCGAAGCCCGAAAAACCCACAAGAACCAATTAAACAATAGGATTTAAAACAATATAGCACTTACAGTCTTTCTGTTAAAAACCTTCAAATTCTAAAAGCCTATGGAAGGACAACAAGCAGGGGGCCATTTTAGCCTTCTTGGGGAGGGATTCCAAAATCCAGGGGCAACTACTGAGAAGGTCTTCTCTCATGTTCCCACCAACCATCTCTGTAATGTTCAGTATGCTCAACGGTCAAAGAATGCATTACTGGTGAAGAAACTTAGGGCCTTTCCACCCTAAACTGTTACAGTGATATTATTCTACTTTCAACATCCTGTGGAATTCTGGGGATTGTAGTGTACTAAGGCCAAAGTGCTCTCTTGCTGAGAATTCTAAAGACCCCTCTCTACACTGCAAATCCCAGGATTCCATAGGACGTTGAAAGTGGAACAATAGCACTATTAACAGCGTAGTGTGGAAATGGCCTCAGTCTGATTTTGTTAGTCCTCACTAGAGAAGAGCTTACCTATGTCTTTATTTTACATTCAGCTGTTGATTCAATGGATTTACTTAGTCCAGCCATGCAGAGAATCATAAGTTGGCTGTCAGGTCCAATCCCCTGCTCAGAGCAAGATGTCCGGCTAAAGCATCCCCAGCAGGTAACTGTCCAGCCTCTTTCTGAACATGTCCAGAGAAGGAGACCCCGTCACCTCTCTAGGCAACTGGTTCAATTGCCAAACCACTCTTACTGTCCAGAAGTTCCTTCTAAAGTTCAACTGAATTCTACTCCCCTGTAACTTTAAACTATTAAACTTGCTACCCACTGGAGCAGCAGAGAACAGGTCTGCCCCCTACTCTGAGTTATTTAGAAAATATAGTCATGCCACCTCTCAGTCTTCTCTTCACCTAGCTGAACATGCCCAGCCCCTTCAACTTTCCCTCATATGTTTGGTTCTCCAGACTTCTGTCATCCTTGTTCCCCTTCTCTGAACCTGCTCCAGCTTGTCTATATCCTTCTTAAAATGAGGTATATAGAACTGAATGCAGCACTCCAGATGAAGCCAGACCAGCACAGAATACAGTGGGACTTTTCCTTCATTCAACATGGAAGCTATGTTTCTATTAACATAGGCTAAATATCATTTGCCTTCATTGATGCAGCATCACACTGCTGGCTCATGTGTAATTTTTCATCAGTGCCTTCGTTGATTCATTGGGGTTGCAGAAACAACCATACCACAGTTGCTGTTGCATAATGGAACCATAAGCTGGCACACTGGAAAATTCACTATCAGTTGCATGAAGAAGGTGTAGCACAATCACGGTGTAACTACATCACTGTACATTTACACTATGTAGGAATGATATAGAATCCCAGTTACTGTATCTACTGCCCTGTACTGACTTTGACTGATAACAGTACACTGAAGATAAAATTCTATTTAATTTTTTTCCCTGTAATTTAGAAAATGGGATATGTTCTTGGAAGATCAATGATGCAGATCTTTTTTTTATCTTGCAAATGCCACCCACGGTGAAGGTGAACGTGGAAAGTTTGCACCTGCGATACAGGAATGCCATCACAAAAAAAACAGACTGACAATCTCTCTCTCTCTCTCTCATACACACACGCTTGCTCTCTGGTTCACTTTCATTCATGCTTAAGAAGCAGACTGTATTCCTCCGTAGCGCATCAGGCTCCCTTGATGCCATTGTGCAAAACATGAAAAAGTCTGCTGGGTTTCCATTTAAAGAAACAGGAAAATGATTTGAGACAGTTTTATTATTTGGCTTTTTTAGCTAGTGCATTAAACAGCAATGCCTCTGTGTGAACCTGGGGTGGGAGAGATCAGAAAACATAGGAGCTCAAAAGAACAGACATAGGGGATGGCAAAACTTTTCTCTGCTAGATAAGAGGCTCATAACACTTCTTATTGTACCCCCCTGTAGACATGAAATCTCCTGGTTTTAATAAAAGTGTGTTCTTCCTAAAGCCTCCCTTGTGGTATTACCTGTGGAGCTGAATGGAGACAGAATATGATATATTCTCTCTATCCCCACACCACCAGTTCAGAGTACCAATGAAAAGTAGGAAATACGGCAACCCTCGTCTTTTTGAACTCTATGGAGATCACAAAATGAACTATAATATTTGACAAACAATCAAATAGGGACCGAAAGAATATTAGCTTTATTCAAAAAAAGTAAATAAATGGAGTTCTCCAGTGTCAGGAAACTCTAATGGGAAGAATCCTAGATGGTACAAATCTTCAGAGTTCAAGACTTACTCTTCATGGGAAAAAAAAACGTTTTTGGGGTTGTTTTTAACCCCATAAATATGTTTTCTGCACAGAAAAAAAAATTCCTGCGCAGAAAGCAGCATACTTGGTAGGAAAGAGTCCTTCTGCACAGAAGTCAGTATATTCTGTGCAGAAAATAGCATGTCTGCACCCAAAACAAGTTTTCCTCTTGGTAGATACGTTTTCAACGCAGGAAATGCAGGGGGTTTTTTTGCACCAGAACAGTTTGATTATTCTGCACAGAATAAGTCTTGAACTGGAAATAATCTTTGAAAACTGCCCCTCTTTTGTGATGACTTTCTCCAAGTGAGGAGAAAAAGAAATGAAATAATTTGTTCTCCCCTGTGAGAATGAAGTTAGTGAAGATTTACATCCATATCCAACAACGTTTATCACCATCACCATCCTCTGAGCAAACAGATTTTAATCCACAAGAACTCCAACTAAAATGTACCTGCTGGTCTTAAAACTGTCACGAAACTCCCTTTCCCTTTTTATGCAGAAACACAGTAACACAACTGCCTTTTCCAAAATCCTGTTGCTTATATAGTAGTTGCAATGTATTCACTCCAGGTCTCAGTCTTAATGTTAACATTTCGCAAGGTGCAGAATTTACTTGGGAATAAAGATCAGCATCTTAGACAGCTTTAAAGTTTCAACTGAAATCCAAATTTATTCAGTCTCCCATTGATATGACATCCACCATGTGCCACTGATTAGCGTGGATACTCATGCAAGCAAAATGGCAGCCTGGCTGAAGAAAAGGGATTTTGATATTGAAAATCTGCATATTCCTGAGCTTCCAAACCAACACACCACAAGATAATGTTCAATAATGTCCAAACATACTGCAAAATAATGTTCGAGGAATGCCTACATTTAAAAAAAATGTGCAGGGAAAAATGTGTACTTTTTAATAAGCACATTTTAGTCAAAGAGAGAAAAATGCCTATGTTGCAACAACAGGACATCAGAATTTAGAAATATGGACACGCAGATATGTACAAATTGCTATGCAAGGGGAAAAAAAACAAGCCTCATAAGCCAAAAGAGAGTTGAATTGTAACGAATTAGATGTGAAAATCAGGTAACTTCATTGAGGTCTTTATTCACCTGCTAGGAATTCAGGAAAAATCCATTCTCCCAAACCTCTGACCCCCCCTCATCGGCTGTGACTTCAGTCCCAGTATGAACAGAAGAGATATAAATGCACTTTTGGTGTCAATTTGGTGTCAAGCCTACGTTTCCATTTTTTCAAGGTGGTAGGTTTCCCTGCCTCCAGCTTGGGTTGGCAAGGAGAGGAAGACCACTATATTTTTGTGTGGTTTCAACAGGGGCATTGCAGGTCAGTGAGCGTGCAACTTTTAAAAATGAAAAAAAAAATGGGGGAAGTCTCGCAGGATGCTTTGGGGGCCACAGACTGATTCCTGGGGGGGGCACATGCAGCATAAGTCCTGCACTTTACCCTCCAACGTTATGCTTACAGAGAGCTAATTACCATTTTTACGTGATCACTAAGGAAAGAGCAAATTCTAGCTTCAAGCAATGATTCATCCTGCCTATGCATTTGCACTTCGTCAAACATGAATGTCAACAAAATCCTCGCTTTCGACTCTCATGAATTTTGCAGTGCTTATACACATACTCTCTCTCCCCCTTTCTCACACACACACACACACACACACACACACATACACACAAACTGACAGAGACAGACAGACAGACAGACAGACAGAATATGGTGCAGTGGTTTGAAAGTTGGACTACGAATCTGGGAGATCAGCGTTCGAATCCCTGCTCAGCCATGGAAACCCACTGGATGACATCAGGTAAGTCACACTCTCTCAGCCTCAGAGGAAGGCAATGGGAGGGCTCCTCTAAATAACAAATGCTGCCAATAAAGCCCTAAGGCAGCATAAGTTAAAGCTGACTTCAACACATGTAACCACAACAACATTCAACTCTCTTTCCCTTCTCTTGAACATAAATTTAAATTTTAACAAAAGGACTCAATCATTTCCCAGGATTCTTCTTCCTCGGAGACAGGAGGAATGGAACAAACCCAGGCTGTTTCGAGGCCTCTTCCTCTCCTTAAGCGCCACTTCATTTTCGTGGGAAAGTCTGTAATGCAGGTTAGGCCAATTTTTTGGCAAAGGTCCTACTGCCAGATGGTCAGAGTGCGGGACCTCCCATTCTTTGATTAACAGGGTGGTGTGCCTATCACTTTGCTGTTAGGGGGAAAAATTACCTTGTTGACTACAACTCCCAGACTGGCATGAACGGTGCATACATTGGCAGGAAAAATCTGGAAGCTGTAATCTGAAAAGGAACATTTCCAAGTTCTGAGCCGACCTTGTATTGCTCTGATTGTTATCTATAATGGGAAATCACACAAACCAGGCTTTTAAAAAGAACATTGTACTCTAGTGCCTTATGAAGATGTCATTATAACCTGAATTAGGAAGCATGGAGCTAGAAACTGGCTTAATTGGATACCAGTTAACAACAACGAAATGCTTGGAAACACAGAGTGGAAGCTGGTGGCTTTCATTTCAGGGATGTGATGAATCATCATTGTGGTTGTTGGCCACTTAAGGGAGACCTCCAAGAGCCCTGGTCACCTACAGCCCTGATCAGATCTTGCAAACACAGGGCTGAAGCTTCCTCAAATGAGTCAATCCACCTGTAGTGTGAACACTGTTTCTTCCTTCTGCCTCCTCCTGGTATGATCATCTTTTCCAATGAGTCATGCCATCTCACAATACATCCAAAATACGACAATCTCAGGTTAATCATCTTGGCTTCCAATGAATATTCAGGCCTCATTTAATCTAGGCCCTGCTCATTTGTCTTTTCAGGAGTCCATAGTATCCACAGAACATCCTCCAACATCACATTTCAAATGCATTGATTTTCTTCCTGTCAACCATTTTTCACTGCCCGGCTTTCACACCCAAACGTAGGAATCGGAAATATGATGGCCTATTTAATGATATGTTTTTTACACTTGAGGATCTTACCTATTTCCTTCAGAGCGGCCCTTCCAGGTTTCAATCTTGTTCTGACTTCTTGACTAAAGTCTCCAGTTTGATTAATGACTGCGCCAAGGTATAGAAAATCTCCGTTTCAGAGCTCTCCAAGGTGCTGAACCTATTTGGAGGGCTGGATTCAGCACCATGGGCAGCTCCTTTAAAGTCCTCATATCCGAAATGCTGCGGATGCCACTGGGTGTGGTTTTATGAAACACACCCAGTAAAGCATCCTGAGCAATCTTGACCTTTTTATATAAAAAAAAGCACTCAAGAAAAGAACAACTCAGGGGAATCTTGCTTGAGAGAACAGCTCTTGTTGTCTCAAGGATCACAAAGTCTTCTTCCACAACAGGAATACCTAAGGAGAGATACCAAGCCTGTTCAGCAATGCACCCGCCCCCCTCGTTCTGAGCTTGGACTGGATCATGTTATTTTTGCCCTCCGGCTAATCATCACATTCTTAATTGTCCTTCCACATGAGCTGTATGCTAATCAAAGCCCAGACAACCTGTCTGAGCTGCTTTACATGTTGGATCATGTCTCCCCTTCATTTGACTGGAGCTGTTTTTAATTCCATCTGCCTTCCTTCTATCTGCCTTCCTTTCTTAGGGAAAAAAAATTGTGTGTGCATGTGTGTGTGTGAGAGAGAGAGAGAGAGAGAGGAGAAGAAGAAGAAACAAAGAGAAGAATGCACAAGATGAATCATAGACAACACAAGTAGAAACTAAAGTGGCAACCTCAGGCATATGTCACTTTTCAGATCAATACGTGGGATGTTGATTTCCGTGAAGGAGTTTGGACTCATCTGGTGTCATTTACTAGCATGAACTGGCAACAAAGAACCAGTAAAATCTATATTTCAGTCCCACTCAAGACACATGGGATCTTTATATACTTCTGGCTTGACACAGAATGAATAACACAAGCACAGTTGAGAGGGGAGAAGATTGGGAAACATGCTGGTGGTATCAGTGCCAGCCCAGAGGTGGATGAGGAGATGGACCAGGAATCTGCATCACGCAGGAGCTTAAGAAGTCAACTTCAGCACACATTTTGCATAGGCTGGAGTGATTCAGAACTTGTACTGCGCGCTATTATTGCTGCAAAAAGAGTGACAGACAAAAGCTGAAAAGATAAAGGCCTGGATCCTATTGATTAGTCCTGACAAGAAGAGACCCTTTGAATCAAATGTTGAATGGTGAGTTGACACACAGGTAAATCTCACTGATTCGGTGGGTCAACAGTGCTATTAAAGTTCTGACTAAAAGCTGAAGGGGACTCACTTTTTCATTTACATTGCAACCATCAGACTCCACTGTCTCCAGATGTGTGTCTATTTTTATGCAGAAAACAGTGGCTAGAACCCTGCTGGCAAGTTCCAACTGGGAGCTGATCTATGCAACTGTTGAATGGTGTGTCAATATATAGGTAAATCTCATTGATTTCATGGGCCTACTCTAGTCTAGTCAACAAGAGGGAGAAAGAGAGAGAGAGAGAGAGAGAACCAAGTAATTCACTAGGAATGGTCAAAATTGAGGTATCCCACAGCAGAGGCTGGTGAATTCTCTGTTACTAGGGTTGGGAATCTGGTCTGGGTTTTAGCCTGAACTTTCAAGATGCTATACATTGTGCTACACCTGAACTCTGTATTAGATTTAGCACCTTGGACAGCTCTTTTAACATTCAGACTAAAACCCAGAGCGATTTATCTAGCTCACTGACATGAAAGCTAAAGTCCATCACTTGGCATCCACCAAAACAGGCTGGAAGTCTTTAAGGAACAGAGGGAGGCAAGAAGGCTGACAGGTTTGGATGTGCAGAGCTGTCAAGTTCTGTCTTGCTGAAGGGTTCATTTTCCTAGCACCAAGTTCCTTTCACCTTGGCTCTGCATTCACACACAAGCCTTTTCTTCTGCTGCATGGAAATTCATACATATTTTAAAGGAATGAATGTCCAAACCTCTCCCTTTAACCGCAGGGCCCTTGACTAAATCCAGTACCAGCTGGGGTCTCTATTGTCAGGACAGTGAATCTTTTCTAGGTTTTAGTCTGAACTGTAAAGGTTCAGACTGCTATATCCCTATAGCCCAATCCTGAACTTGCCACAGGGAAAGCTCCAGATTAAAATATGGAGTGGATTCAGAGCTCCACTGATACAGAAATCACAAGCTCCCAATGGCTAAATCCAGTTGGCCATCCTGACTAGAGTCGACCTACTGAATCAGTTGCTAAATGGCAAATGAAGACTTGTGTGAATCCCATCAATTCAATCAATCTCATCTAGCTGGCGCTTGAATTTAGGCCATCGTTTCAACCGGCCCCACCGAGGATGGATTCAGACAACTACTTTTACCAACTCAAAGCTGCCAAGTCTAACCACAATTTTTTCATTCCTGGCCAGAAGAGGCAGTAAACCACTGAGTAGGAAGGAAGTTCATTATCGATGGCCGACACATCCCCTTGCATAATGCTGGCAAGCTGAAGCACCCAGACGGGGAGATGGTTTGTTTAGATCTGCGCTCAGCTTTTCCGGCCGAAGACAGCAGCAAGCGTGTCGATTATCATTCATAAAAGGGCTGGCGTTGCTGAGCTGGAACCGTGTGCCTAATCTGATCAGCCATTAGGAACGGGGCTGCATGCTCGCTCTCCTGAAGCGTGGCCTTCTGTACTCCTTCACCTTTCGCCACCCAACTGTTAGAAGCTCATGGAAATTGCGGCTTCATAAGCACACAAAACAAAACCCTGCCTTTGCTTGGATTTTAATAAGTGGGCCTCAAGGACACAGGTCAAAGGCTGGCAGCTGAGGGGCAAGACATGTAGTGGGCCCCCATCTCCACCTACCCCCCCCCATACACCTTGATGCTACTATCTCCTTCTTCTGCATCCTCTTCCTATGGCAGATCCCAGAGGCAGTGGAAGTTGCATCTGGTGACTTGTGACCCAGAGTGTTGCACATGCGTACACATACACACACACACACACACAACCCGCTGAGCTATACATCTGATGGGCTTGAACCTTAGAGGTCAGATGTGGGCAACTCACATAGATCCAAGGACCACTTTTTATGCCTCAGGAGCCTTGGAGACCCACAAGAACTTTGTTGTTGTTGTGCTCCTTCAAGTCATTTCACTTATGGAGATCCTGAGATGATCCTGAAAGTTAGAATGATATAGTGGTTGGAGTGTTGGACTACAGCTCTAGAGACTAGGATTCAGATCCCCACTTGAATTCCTCATAGAAGCCCACTGGGTGACTCTGGGCAAGTCACACTCTCTCAGCCTTAGAGGAAGGCAAAGGCAAACCCCTTCTCAACCAGTCTTGCCAAGAAAACCCTATGATTTGCCTTAGGGTTGGCCACAAGTCAGAAATGACTTGAAGGCACACAACAACAAAGGACCCTATGATGGGTTTTCTTGGCCGGAATTGTTCAGAGGAGATTTGTCCTTGCCTTCCTGTAAGGCTAAGACAGAACCACTTGTCCTAGGTCATCCAGTGGGCTTTCATGGCTGAGCAGGGATCTCAGCCCTGTTCTTCAGAGTCCTATTCTGACATCCAAACTAGTATGCCTTGCTGGCTCTACCAAAAGGACAACCAAAAAAGAAGAAAAAAAACAAATCAAGGTGTCTACATCAAAGGAAGTGATGGTACCACTCTATTCTGCTTTGGTCAGACCCCACCTCGAATACTGTGTCCAGTTCTGGGCACCACAGTTCAAGAAGGATATGGACAAGCTGGAACTGGTCCAGAGGAAGGCAACCTAAACGGTAGAAGGCCTGGAAACTATGCCCTGTGAAGAGAAGCTTAGGGAGCTGGGGTGTTTAGCCTGGAGAAGAGAAGGTTAAGAAGTGACATAATAGCTATGTTTAAATATTTGAAGGGATGTCATGTGGAAGATGGAACAAGCCTGTTTTCTGCTGCTCCAGAGACTAGGACATGGAGCAATGGATTCAAACTTAAGGAAAAGAAATTCCATCTAAACATTAGGAAGAACTTCCTGGTGGTAAGAGATGTTTAACAGTGGAATATGCTGCCTCTGAGTGTGGTAAAGTCCCCTTCTCTAGAAGTTTTTAAGCAGGGGCTGGATGGCCATCTGTTGGGAATGCTTTGATTATGTATTCCTGCCTGGTAGAATGAGGTTGGACTGGATGGTCCTTGCGGTCTCTTCCAACTCTATGATCCTATGATTTTACGATTCTATGATAAGGTGGCCATAATTCTACATCTGGTTCTCAAAAAATGAGGTTTTTTAATGTTAAAAAGTGCAGAGAAGCCTTGGAAAGGTAAATGATTATACCTGGAGGCTTCCCTGAAAATGTAAATCTAGGAATTTTGGAGGTATCAAGAACCACAGGATAGCATTTTCTGTACAGCATATACTGTTTCCTATGCAGAAAATGCTGTTTTCTACACAAAGAATTCATATGCTGAACTGTGAAGATTCTTGTCAGTCACATCAGGGTTTCTGAACACTCAAGAAATATGGGTTTTTTAAACCATTTTTTAAAATGAATATTCTCTCGGGTCCTACTCTAATGGGCCATTTTTGGCAATCCTGTCCACTGCCCCAGTCTCATAGTTATTCTGGGGAAAATGTTACACACCCACGCATACACAAGCACAAATCGACTATTTAGATCGTGTGGCTATTCGATGTTTGATGTCATTATTCCTCCCTTGTTTTCTCTGGCATTTACAGTCTTGGCACAATTTTCTTTCCTTGCCTGATGCTTCTTTCTTCTTCCTGGAAGGGACACGCAGTGGCCCACGGCCAACTGAGGAATGCGTAGTGAAAGGAACAATGTCACTGTGACACACAGGCAATCCCATTTGGAAACGAGATGGTGTCCTTGAGAGCAACTGAGAACAATCAAGTGAGCCCAGGATTAGTCATAGGTGAGTCTACTATCCTTGAACCACAGAGTTAATGCAAGGACATTGCAAGGCTTGCAGCCAATCAAAAGTGCCTATGTGATGACATCGCCAGAGACAAGTAAACCAATTTAGACTGAGTACAAGTAGAGAAAATATCAAGGAATAGGTCCGGATGGCAAAATTGGCTTGAGTGGGCAACGATTTTCACTCCTACTCTGGTAGGCTGCAACAGCAAACAGGAAGCGATGTCACATCACTTCACAGAATTACAGAGCTGGAAGAGACCCCAGGGGCCATCCAGTCCAACCCCCTTCTGCCATGCAAGAACCCACATCAAAGCACTCCCGACAGATGGCCATCCAGCCTCTGCTTAAAAACCTCCAAAGAAGGAGACTCCACCACACTCCATTGAGGCAACATATCCCACTGCCAAACAGCTCTGACCATCAGGAAGTTCTGAGGTTCAGGTGGAATCTCCTTTCCTGCAGCTTGAATCCATTGCTCCTTGTTCTGGTCTCGGGAGCAGCGGAAAACAAGCCCTCTCCTTCCTCTACATGGCATCCCTTCAAATATTTAAACATGGCTCTCATGTCCCCTCTTAACCTTCTCTTCTGCAGACTAAACTTCCCCAGCTCCCTAAGCCACTCCTCATAGGGCTTCGTGGCTTCCAGACCCTTCTTGTTTTCACCAATTTTAGCCATTTTGAGAGGTTGTGAGAGGGAAATGACACAAACTGTCTCACTTTGGAGTAGTTTTAAGGCATGTTTGGCAATCGGGATGGGTGGGCTAATAATAGAACCACAGACCCTTAGAGTTGGAAAGGATCACAAAGGCCATCTAGTCCAACCTCTTGCCATGCAGAAACACACAACTAAAGCAGTCCTGCAAGACAGCCACCCAACTTCTGTTCAAAGACTTTGAAAAAAATGAGAATCCACCACCCGTTGTCAAGCAGCTCTTACAATATAGACACTCTTCTTAATGTTTAGGTGGAGTCTCTGTTTGTGTAATTTGAATCCATATATCAAAACTGTATGTCAAATGTCAACCTTTTTGGGGGGAAAAAAAGGGAATCTGGAGGCTTTGAGATGCTGTGGGAGATTAAATCTTACCAAAAAATTGGATTGGGGCCACATCTACCTTGTGAGTCACACTTACTCCACCCCAGTAATAGGCAAACATGTTTATGGTCAGTGCTGAAGAATCACAGAGAGAGCCACAGGTTCCGTCTTCAGTTAGAGCAATAATGCTTACGAGAAAAGGCCTGTATTTTCAGCTCCATCCTTGTCCTCAGGGTACACCTACTATCTCCCCCTCTCCCATCCCCAGCCAAGGGAGCAAAAGATGTCATTCTGAACTGGTTCTGTGCCTCCGCACAGGAAGACAAGTCATCCAGATAAAATAGCTCCAAATGGAACACCTCGTTACACCAACGACTCTACACCGAAACCCCGGGCTTCGCTCCTTTGTATGTTTTTAATCATTTTGTCCTCCTGCTGAGATTGATGCCTTTAATAAAAAGGAAATTCCTTTTGTATGACACCACAGCGAGGGCAGGGATGCTGCCGAGGAAAAGCTTGCCATGCCAAGCCAGGAGAAGGGGAGAAGGGTTGGAAATTTCCATTCATTTTCCTCGGGCGTTGAATTCTGGTTTTGATCTCCTGCCTTTTATGAACAGAAAGATGAGAGCGGCCGAAAGGTCTTGGGCAACATCTCCCCACGGTCCCTTGGAGATATACAGGAGGCAATTATCTAAACAATCCAGAGACCGGAAAGATTAACTAGGGCTGATTTGGAACTACAGGTGGGCTGTGTGTGGAAAGTATTGGGAGAGAACAATGGGCTTGAGAACACGTCGCAGTTCAGAAGAGAGGCTCCAAATTGTCATAGCCCAAAATAAGATTGCGACAAACTATCTTAACTTGAGCAATTTGCGAACAAAAGAAGACAAAACGAGGACAAAGTGTTTCCCTAAAGCCTCTGATACTGACTTTCCAACCTGTTTGCTACTCCTCAAAACTTCCCATCAACTAGTCATTACTGCCATTTTCTGATATTAAGATATAGATATAGACACAGACACACACACACAGACACTAACGTATATACCCTGCATTGTCCAGGGGTTTATATTCTCATAGGTAATACTTGATAGAAAGATTTCAGATCCCGTGTCTCTAATTCTCCAAAACGCTTTGTCCAGTATCTGCAACTTTCCCCCATATTCCTCAATCCAATCTGTATTCAGAGTTATTAACATAGATAGGCTGGGTTCCTGAGGGAAATACACTGCCCTCCTCCTTGCTGCTAGGCCTTATCTCCATAGCAACTGGGCTATTCAAGAGACTGAGGTCCGAGACCTTTCTCTTAGGCCCCTCCCTAAACTGCAAATCCCAGGATTCCATAGAATCTTCTTAGGCAGCCAATCATATGAGGTTTTCGCCTGACAAACTTTGACTTTCACATACTACACACACACACACACACACACACACACACACACTATATATATATATATATATATATATATATATATATATATATATAAATAAATCCCAACCAATCAGAGAAACTCAGATATATAGATATATAGATGAATCCCCTTGGTTGGTTGGGATTAATCAGCCAATGGGAAAATCAGTATCCCTCCCTGATTGGCAGGGAACAACATCTCAGCCAATGGGGATTCCCTGTTCCTCCCTGATTGGCTGGTAACATCAGTCCTAGTCAATGGGGGAATCACATAATTAAAAGCAGTTAAAGTGATGATGATAGTATGCGTCTCTCCACTAAGGTGAGCAATGTGAATATCTTCAGAGCCAGAATTTGAAGATGATGCTTTCAGAGACAATGGGCAATATCTTCCATTGTCAAATACAGCTTGCATGTGGAAAAACTCTACAGCTCCCCATAACCAACCCCAGGACTCATGGTTTTGTTGCAGTGGTCCCTTCCCCACAGCCATTCCACTGCTGGTCACAGGGTAGATTGGAGAAGCATCTGGCTATGTCCCCACAACCAGACTCTATCCATCTTCTGCTGAGAGCTGTTGGTATTCTCCAGAGGTTTCAGTTGATGGTATCATTAGTCTACATCTGGCTATGAGGACCCAGCCAGATGCTTCTCCAATTCCCTCTGCTCTCCACCAGCTAACCAACAGCTGTTGGGGGGGGGGCAATATTATTTCTTGTTATTTGCCATCAAGCTGGCTTTGACTCATGGTGACCTTATGAATTAGAGACCTTCAGTCATCAATTGCCCTCTTCAGGTCTTCCAAACGCAGGGCTGTGGCTTGGTTGCATCAATCTACCTGTAGTGCAGCCATGACAGCAATGGATGAGCCATAGAGAGAGAGGTTATCTGAGCACAACGGTAAGTCTTGGGGGGGGGGGGCTTTGGATATTGCAGAGGATGGAAGAGAATACCAAATTTCATGATAACCAAAACCATACACACAAGGTTCTCTCTTCACAAGCACAAGGTGGACTTAACACCTGCATATGCCACGAACAGGATGCTGGCTATGATTCTCAGAATCCCCTCCACGGCCACTGGCTGCAGTCCAGAGAAGATAAACCTCCCCCAAAAAGACATGGTAGCCCCCAAAAGCAACACTTCTAAGCTCTGCTCGTAAGATGACTATCTTGCTCACTTTGGCTCTACTGTCATGAGGACCAAAGCACGGTGTTATCGGAGAGAGAGCAGAACCGAAACAAGGAGAGAGAGAGAGCACTGTGACTTTAAAAAGCCACCAAGAAATAAGAAAAAAAAGGGCACATCTGGAGGCTTTGGGGGGATATTTGATATTCCCATCTCCTTTTTCACCTCTTCTTCCCTCCCAGAGTTCACTGGCAAAACTGGAGCCGAGCTCTAATGAAAACCAAGTTGAAATGGGGTGAGTTGTCATCTTGACTCAGGCGCTGCCTGATTATGAACCCGCTTGCCATGTGTAGAGCCAGAAAGAGCGATCGCAATCATGCGGCTGAAGGGATGGTGTCAATCCACTACGATCTAGTCTTTTAGGGCGCTTTTATCAATTTTTTCCCCCAATTCTATTAGGTTTCACTGAGACGATGAGGCGACTGTGGGATGTAGCTGAAGAGCTACCTTAAAGTGCATCTATGCGTTTTTATCTTTTTTTTTTAAACAACCTTTCGTAGTACTTTCATCTACCTCGTCTGGCTTAATAATGTGGGGCTCTGAAAACCTCTTGAATTTCAAGAACTGCACTTCATCTCCAGACCCACAGCTCTGTTTATGGGACTTTTGTTCTCTCCAGAACAGGAGGGTGCTCTGTTCTTTTGCCAGCAAGCTTTCTGGCTGTCTGGACCGCGATGAAAGAGGCGTGCGGCTCGAAACCCATCTGCAGAGCCTGTATCTTGCTTTGAATTGGCATCTCATCTGCTTTGACTTCTTTTTTTCCTAAGCAAAAGAACCAGGCCTGGTAGCACCTGATGCCTGAAAGAGCAGCTGGATGCTGCAAAGGTGGCTTGGGTCTTTGAAGGGCCCAGCTGGACCCACCTTATCGACACAGAAAACTTTATAGAGTTGGAAGGGACCACAAAGGTCAAGATTCACAGAAACCACCAGGACACTGAAGGGATGAGAAGCATATTTCCTCTTACTCGTTCCCCTGCGGAAACATGGGTTTCTTGACATTTAGACCATTTCTGCACTGGACTGTTATAGTGCTATTATTCCACTTTCAACATCCTACGGAATCCTGGGGTTTACCTTTGAGGCCCCTTCCTAAACTGCAAGCCCCCAAGATTCCATAGGATGTTGAAAGTGGAATAATAGCACTGTAACAGCCAAGTGTGGAAATAGCCTTAGAAAACCTGGTTGGTAAGAACAGCAAAATGCAAAGGATTCTGAGCAATTTTCAGGAGATATTTGGAGATCCTCAAATAGTCCAGGGAAAAATTCTGCACAGAGAAATGCATGGTGGCTGAATAGGGATTTGAACTTTGAGTCGTCCCATACTCCTAGTCTAACACTCAAACCACTATACTACAGTGGCTCCCAAAGAAAGAAAGAAAGAAAGAAAGAAAGAAAGAAAGAAAGAAAGAAAGAAAGAAAGAAAGAAAGAAGGAAAGAAGGAAAGAAAGAAGGAAGGAAGGAAGGAAGGAAGGAAGGAAGGAAGGAAGGAAGGAAGGAAAGAAGGAAGGAAAGAAAGAGGGTTTTGTTTCATTTGGTGGTGTTCTGAAGTCATTTCCAACTTATGAAAACCCTATCACAGTGTTTTCCTCACAAGATTGTTCAGAAAAGGTTTGCCATGGCCGTCCTCTGAAGCTGAGAGAGTGTGACTTGCCCAAGGACTTCCTTTAGCCAAATGGGCATGTGAACCCTGGTCTTTCAGAGTTCTAATCTTAACACTCAAACCCCTATGCTGTGCTGACAGTATAAATGCTTACATAGCATAAATCTGCATTCATTTAGACACGTGATGGTTGTGCTACACCACCCTTCTGCTGAACACCAACACTGGGAGATACTCAAATGGATACACAATGTGATACACAAATGGATACACAATCCATATTGTCTCATTGTGCAAAAGGAACACACTGGGCCTGTGTCTCCATTCCCAGGAAGTCAAGCTGAAGGCACTGAGAAAGAGTTATGCACCATCCACCAACATGGCTGGAATCCTCTTGGTTATTTTTAATTCCAGCAGAGCCCCAGAATCAATTGTTAAAAGGCTATTCCATCCAATTAATTCAGTGGCTCCTCTCCAGTCGGGACCAACAGTGGGACTGAGGCCCATGTGGCTGGTTATACCTGTGGAAGTCCACTTATGCAACTACGAACTGAGTATGCCCACGGCACAACAGCCAAAGAAAAATGCAACTGAAAGAGTAAGGGAATTTGCACAGGTGTATGCCTGTGAAGACGGCGCTCATCAGTTCTGGCTGAGGACAGCCAATTGCCGCTTGGGGAATGCTCTGAAGAGAGGCTGTTGGTGAAAAGAATGTTTTAAAAAACCCACATAGGCTGTCTCCGAGAGAACAGAGTGGGTTTTGGAGCCGACAGAAACAGGGTGTAGAAAGGAGAACTGGCACTGAGGGAGCCATGTAAGAATAGAAGATTCAAGCATTAGGCCATTTCCACACCACACTGTTACAGTGCTATCATTCCACTTTCAACCTCCTGTGGAATTCTGGGCTTTGTAGTTTCCTGAGGCCCAAGAGCTCTCTTGCTGAGAATTCTAAAGCCCCCCCCCCAAACTGCAAACCCCAGGATTCCATAGGGTGTTGAAAGTGGAATAAGAGCACCATCACAGTGCCATGCAGAAATGGACTCAATTTATTGTATTGCTGAGTTTTAATAAATCTGCAGTTGTTATTGATTTTATGTAATGAAAAAAAAACCGGCATTGGCTACCTCTTTCAAGTCTGATAAGGAATCAGAAAATGCCTCCCATAAAGCACCCACGTAACAACACAGCCACTGGTCCACAGACAAGGAGTCACCTTAAGGCTCATGAACCCAATCCAGAAAGGGATTAAGTGGGGGAACAGTGGCCATTTCTGCACTAGACTGTTATAGTGCTATTATTCCACTTTCAACATCCTATGGAATCCTGGGGTTTACCTTTGAGGCCCCTCCCTAAACTGCAAACCCCAGGATTCCATAGGATGTTGAAAGTGGAATAATAGCACTATAACAGTCTAGTGTGGAAACAGCCAGTATGAATGGCAGGATTGCAAAGGTTGGAACTGCGGGGCCAACCTGGGAAAAAGGATCTGTCACAATGACACGAACAGGATTCCAGCAATTGTGATGGGTTCCTTTGATGCAGAATTTAATCTGCTTCTGGGTTGGGCTGGGCTGAGAAGGAAGGATTCCCCATATTGGTAAGAAATGCCTGTATTTTATTAGCCAGTGATGCTGTAGAGTCTTTTGTATGGGAAGTAATGAGATCTGTGAGGCACTCTACCAATTCTTTCCCATTTCTAGCCATGTAACTAGAATTCCCCCGTCATCTTGGCTACAACTAACAGAAACATGTCAATAGCAAATATTTGCCTCCACATAAACAGAAGGCTTTGGCATCCATTTGCAGATGTCAGTCGATAAGGAATCCAGGTGTAACCTGCTCGCTGGGACTCTATATGGATTCTCTCATCTGTGCACAATGTGTAACTCGACCCCCTTTCCCCTCCGTTATCTGAGCCTTGCTTCTTTGACCGTGTCAATAGTGATATTTATGTCTGTATACACCACAATAAGAAACATTTGCTTCCAGCATCAGATGCAGCTGCATTATTGATCAGAGAGAGTCAGAGGGTGGTAGAAAGGAGATGAAACAAATACCATTCACTATTCACAGGTAGATCTTCCATTCTTTCAGGAGAGTAATCACATGCTGCTTCGGGGAACGGATACAAAGGAGACTGTGGCTAGACATAGCCAGAGTCGAGAGATTAATGGTATTTTTTAAAACGTGGAAACACTATGGTAGGAAACCTCTTGGTTGCTACCAACCAGAGTAGACCCATCAGATCAACTGCTGAATGGTGGATCATCACATAGCTCTGCAAATCTCATTGATTCAATGGTCCTCTTTAGTTTGGAGTAACAACAGGATTCAACAACACAGAGGGCCTTTCCACACTTGATCGTTATAGTGCTATTATGCCACTTTCAACATCCTATGGCATCCTGGGGTTTGCAGCTTAGAGGGAAGCATTTACTGGTCTCAGTAAACTACAAACCTCAGAATTCCACAGGATGTTGAAAGTGGAATAATGGCACTATAACACTGTAGTGGGGAAAAGCCCAGAGAGAGAAACAAATAAACTTTAAAGGTGCTGTGTCACATGCTGTAACCTGAACCTTATATTAGCTTTAGTACCTTGGACAGTTCCTTTGAAGTTCAGCGTAAAACACAGAGCAGATTTCCACAGCAATGACATGGAAACTACTCTCATCCACTTGGCATTCATCGGAACGTAACAGCTGGAATCTTGTTGGTTACTCCCATTTAGAGTACATCCATTGAATCGACTGTTGAATGGTAAGAAATCACATAGGTAAATTTCATTGATTCAATGAGTCCCCTGTAGGTGAGGCTAACAACAGGATTCAATACCATAAAGAAAGAGTGATGAAAAACAAGTAATTCACTAAAAAAATGGGCAAAACTGAGGTACCCCACAATGAAACTGATTACTTTTCTGTCACTAGGGTTAATGATCTGCTCTAGGTTTTAGTCTGAATTTTAAACATGCTGCACCAGAAACTTATATTAGCTTTAGCACCTTGGACAGCTCTTTTAAAATGCACAGTAAAACTCTGAATGGATTGTCCGCCACAGCAACATGGAAGCTTCTATCGTCCACTTGGTATCCACCAGAACATAACACCTAGAATCCTGTTGATTACTCCCAACTAGAGTAGACCTGTTGAATAAACTGTTGAATGGTGAGTCAATGTGTAGGTAAATCCCATCGATGCTATGAGCCTATCTATTTAGGACAAAGAAGAAGACTGAGCCCAACCATTTCCATATTCAGCAATATACCTCTCAGCCACTTTTCTCTCTACCACTGGGGTGAGAACAGGACAGCCTATGAGACATTGTGGAACTACAGCTCTCAACCTTCCTCACCACGGCTATGCTGGCTAGAGCTGCTGAGAGTTTATTTTGCTTATTTTATTAAAATACTAGCATATATACCCGGCGTGGCCCAGGATTTTATTTTCTCATAGGTAATCCTTGTCAGGAAGATTTGAGATCCTGTGTCTCTAATTCCCCAAACTGTCTTGTCCAGTGCCTGTAACTTTTCCCCATATTCTCCAATCCAATCTGTATTCAGAGTTATTAACATACAGAGGTTGGGTTCCTGAGGGAATACACTGGTCTCCTCCTTGCTGCTAGGCCTCATCTCCATAGCAACTGGCCAGGCCCAAGAGCTCTCTGGCTGAGAATTCTAAAGGTCCCTCCCTAAACTGCAAACCCCAGGATTCCACAGAATCTTCTTAGGTAGCCAATCATATGAGCTCTTCGCCTGACACAGACAAGCTTTGACTTTTATATATTAGATTTGCATACTATACTATACCATATAACTTCAAGTGACTGAGAAATACAATCAGCACAATCAGTTTAAAGAGTACAGAAGAGGGACAAATCTCAACTTTTTCTGTCCTCCCACCTATATGGCCTTCCAAATTTCTCCCTCTCTCTTTTCCCACGGAGGACCCCTGAACCTCAGAGTCCTGTCACCATCTTCAACTAGATCAAGGTGGGCAATATGACCCTCGATCACTACTTACTGCAAAAAGACCTCTTCTGGGTGTAAAATGGCCCTCGGAGAGGCTTTAAAACCTGGTGAAAAGCTCTCTATGCCCTCAGAGAGTATTTGGGACTATTTTGTAGCAACAATCGGGGGCTTTGAGGGAAGGAATGTGGCATGTCCCCAGTGGGGCTCATGTGACCCCCTACCCTCTGCAATTTACCCACCCCATCCTAGACAGAGATACTCTGTTTTCAAAACTTGGGTAAGGCTGCTGCAAATATTTGTTATATCCCATTCCTAAAGCCAAACAGAAAGTATATCTTCTCTCGTGGATAAGTGTCATGACTAAGCAACTGGTTTGCCAGCAGTCTGGTCAAGATACAGACGTTTATGGGAGAGATGACCACTTCTACAAGCCATTGTTAAAAGGAACAATTGCTCACGCAATGCACAATGATTAATCAAATCAGGATCAAACAGAGAACAATGCAAAATTAAGCCACCTCCTCATGCTTTTCAATGTGCAATTAAACTGAAATCTGGGTTTTCAAATGGAGAAATTACGTCCAATAAATGCAATTGTGCCTGTGGCACTCAAGGAAGCCAGTTATGAATGAGACGCACAATCAAGGATGGGCAATCACAAATGGGCTCCGGGGTATGGTAGGGGGAAGCTGCCATTACGAAGTTGTGTGGCTGTAAAAAACGGTCCCTCATTTCCAATGCCAGTAAGTTTGGCAAGGTGTAAGCAGCCATGGAAACAGACGGGAAGGTTTTAAGTATCCTTTCAGTGGCGTAACAGGTAAAGTTCAACAGATAGAGCTGCAAAACACACAGTGAACTTGTATTAAGAAAGCCAACTTCAGCTATTCATGCCTGCTGCTTAGGAAACTGCTAAAGTAGGGAAGATTGCAGCTGCCCCAAGATATTCTGCTGCCTGAAGCAGAACAGCAAGGGGCGCTACCTAGCCACCCATGTCAAGGTGCTTGATATACAAGGCCAGACAAATCTTAGAAGAAAAACCTTAGGAGAATCTTTCCTAATCCCTGATGCTCAAAAATGTCATAGTGACAAATCGAAGAGTTTATAATGTGCTGTAACTTCATGACACTCCTAATCTGCTACCTTCAGCATCTGTCGCATTCTGCCTGATCACAGAACTGTAGAGTTCAAAGAGACCACAAGGGCTATCCAGTCCAGCCCCATTCTGCCATGCAGGAAGACACTCAAAGCACTTCCAACAGACGGCTATCCATTCTCTGTTTAAAAACCTCCAAAGAAGGAGACTCCGCCATGTTCCCAGGCAGCAATGTATTCCACTGTCAAACTGCTCTTACCATTAGGAAGTTCTTCCTAACATTTAGATGGAATCTCTTTTCCTGAAGTTTGCATCTATTGCTCCATGTCCTAGTCTTGAGAGAAGCAGAAAACAAGCTGGTTCTATCTTCCATATGACATCCCTTCAAATATTTAAACACAGCTATCACGTCACCTCCTCGTAGGGCTTCACGGTTTCCAGGCCTTTTCCCCTTTGGGTCACCCTCCTCTGGACATGTTCCAGCTTGTCAATATCCTTCCTATGGCCAGATCACAGTCAGGTGGAGCCCGACCAAAGCAGAATAGAGTGGCACTATCACTTCCCTTGATGATAGGGCTGGCCTTGGCACAAGCTTTCTGTCCATAAAAAGGTGCCACGCAATCTTCCCCAGTTCCACTCCATATCCAACCCCACCAGTAAGCACTTCCCTGGCATCTGACTATCAAACACAGACCATTCATTCTCCTGGATTAGTGGCATGAGGAAAAGGACAAAAGACTACATACAAACCTTAAAAACAGTACTCCACGGCATTAGAAGTCCACCCCCATCCGGCCAGGTAGGGACAGGAGGGGCGATGGGGGTGGTTTGACCCAGGCAGCGATGTTTTTGGGGTGTCCCGGCCCGTAGCCACGCCCCCGTGCCCCCTGGCCACGCCCCCTCCTGCCTCCACTCCACACATTCCAAGCTCCGCCACTAACCCCATCAGTTCCTGCAAGTCTGATGGCATAAAATATTTTAACCAGCTGGTAGAGGGGCAGCAAAGAAAGAGACATCTTGCCTCTCTGGCAAGGGAGTAATAAAATCTGGGAGCAGCCACCAAGAAAGCCTTCTTCCTTCCCAACCAATAAGCTTGAGAAGGTGTTGAGAGAGAGGGAAAGGCCTCTCCAAAAGATTTGAGAGCTCTAAGGAGTTCATAAAAGGAGATACAGGCCACTTCCACACTATACTGTTATAGCGCTATTATTCTACTTTCAACATCCTGTGAAATTCTGGGATTTTTAGTTTACTGAGGCCCAAGAGCTCTCTGGCAGAGAATTCTAAATGCCCCTCCCTAAACTGCAAACTCCAAGGTCCCACAGGATGTTGAAAACGGAATAATAGCACTGTAACAGTGTAGTGCGGAAATGGCCACAGTCTTTCAAAGAGCCTTGGCCCCATTCATGCAGGACTTCATAGGTCACGACCAGCATTTTGAATTGTTCCTGCAAATGGACCAGCAGCCACTAGAGCTGTTACATCAAGGTAGTTGTGGACTCCTTGTAAATTTAGTACTGAAACCACTCCATTCACGTGCAAAGATTGTCAAAGTTCCAGGGCTTTTTGATAGGCAAAGACCGGTATACCATCTGCCACCACATCAGACTCCCTTGTTCCCTCTGAGGTTAACCACTATCTCCACAGTTGCTGAAGGGGAAACTGATTTTCTCAACAATAGTGTGCTGTTATGTGCTATCCCTGTCATAATCCAAAGTATTTTGGGGTGGTTTGATCTTGAGTGGTCAAGAGCCATTAGCTTTACAAAAGATGTGCTTTTGGCAAGATGAAAACTGCTAGAAATACGTAATTTTTTTTCCCAAACTAGCTGCCTTCTTTTTAGGGATGGGCCAACCGAATCCTTGAATCCTGGGGAAGGATTCAAGATTTGCGAATCGGAATCCCTGTGCCAAAATAGGCAAACCGAATCTTTCGAATCAACCAACCAGACAGTTTGTTGGAGACCGGGGCGCCTGAAAACCTGGGAGCCCGGGACACCTTAAAACTTTGGCAACCAGACACACAAGGGAAGATGGCAATCAGGTGAGATTTTCCCTTGCAGTAATAATAGCCTTTGCTAACAATTTCAGAAATTACATCTAGGGTTGTATTCTAAGATATTTAAATTGAACGTTTCATATTTAAGTTCAGCACTTGACTGGAAAGTACAGGCTTGAGATTTCAAGGACAGCTGAAAGATTCCTTTGCATAGCTCCCTTGCAAAGCTCCTTCATACACAATTCTGGGGTTTGTAGTTTTACCAGGTGTCACAGCTTTCTCTGCTGGTGCATCATCAAACTACAAACCCCAGGATGCCAGAAGGAGCCATGCAAAGAAAAGCCAGTTTTGACCTGGATTATCTCTGTACTGTAGTGGTCCTGTTTACACAGGTAGGAAAATGTGGGATTAATTCAAATTTTCCTGCCTGCATACAAAGGGCCTTCATGTCATTTTCAACCTGGGGAGATCCTGAGGCAAAACTATGACAATTGTCCTGGCCAGATTTCTTCAGAGGGAGGTCTGCCTTTGCCTAGGCTTTGGCTAAGGCTGAAAGAGTGTGTCTTGCTCAAGATTATTCTTCTTTCCCTTGCTTTTTAAACCCTTTTTTAAAAAAGGATTCAAAAGATTCGAGATTTGTAAGATTCGTGGATTCCCAGAACCTTCCAGGGATTTGGATTCGGAAAATTCTGGATTCATCCCTTCCCTACTTCTTTTGGACTCTCCTTGGAGATGCTGCTACAGGGACAGTCATGGTAAGTCATTACTTTCGCCATGACACTATCGGTGGAAACATATACGCTGAAAACACAAAGAGAATACTATTTCCCACCCTTCCCCAGTATGAAAGAAATAGCTACATTTATCATTCCGCCATCTGCCAGCAACATACCTTTAATAAAATCAAAAAAGACAAGAGCCAAGCCACCTCCACTTTAAGTGCCAGTGCTAAAACACACACGCCAATGTTTAATTTGGACTCTGGAGTTTCCTGTCTATTTTTGCTTTCCAGTTTGTCCACTGAATTATACATCACTGCCTTCTCTCCCTGTCCTGGGCATACAAGCCAGAACAAAACATGCTGAAACTGAAGCAGCACGAGACACTGGGGTCTGCGGGTTTTTGCAGCTCCTCTCAAAGCAAGCTCCGTTTGGGCCGACCTGCCAATCAAATTCTGGACTCCGAAAGAAGGAGCTCAGAGACTTCCTAGGTTTTATTTAAAAAAGAATAACCACGCTGTTCTTCAAGGCTGTCTGGAGCTAAAAGATGTCAATTCTGTTGAAAAATGTTGAAATAAGAAGAGCTGCCTGTTTGGAACAGCTGCAAGCAGGTGGAAGGGACCGTGTTTTCAATGTGGGCCCCAGCTCTGATCCACAGCATCTCCAAAGTCTGAAAAGTAAGGAAGATTTCTAACCAAAAACCCCTATGGAACTACTGCCAATCCAAAGAGTCAGGAACGAGCTGGCTGGAACAGGTATTTCAGTGTTAAAGAGCTCTATTTCACAAGCGAAAAGCAGAACGCATGTGGCCAAGCAGCATCAGAGGGTGGTTAAAATGGCCAAAGTTATTACTGAGGAAGAAGAAAGAAGCTAGGCAAGGTTGCAGCAGTTTGCTTTTGCCCAAGTTTACAGAGAAGGGCAAGATTCTGCCATTCCTGCTCTTTCTGCCCACTGAATTATGTGAGTGGAAACAGCTTTTGCACCTTGAATTCGGTTTGCAGCAATTGGGATAAACTGAGAACGAAGGGTGGAAGTGGGAGGAGAAGAGCAAAACTGTGACATTTCAAAAGCGGGTGAAAAAGCAGGATTATTGGGACTCCTCCTGCCAAACTGGGACGGTTGAATGGTATGCATAGATATATCTGTTTGCTTATTTATTTATTTTATGCATTTCTTCATTTAATATGGCGCCTTATCCTCACTATAGGATCCAAGGTGCTTCACAAGGTAAGTTAAAACCAAAGACGGTTAAAATGGATTACACAAGAGTTATAAAAAGCAACTAGATTATACACATTATTATAAATAGTTTAAAAATACAAGACATTCCCATTAAAATACCTTCTGCAATGGTCAATTAACAGTCAAAGGCATGAGAAAATAAGAACTTTTTCCTGATTGAAGAGAGACGGCCTTTCCACACTACACTGTTGTAGTGCCATTATCCCACTTTCAACATCGTCTGGAATCCTGGGGTTTGCTGTTTTGGGATGGGCCTTTAGAAATCTCAGCCAGAGAGCTCTTTGGCCTCAGGAAACTACAAACCCTAGAATTTCATAGGAGGTTGAAAGTGGAATTATAGCACTATAACAGAGAAATGTGGAAAGGGCCAGAGAGTGAAGGGGTTCCAACCAGCTTTCCACGGCAGGGAATTTCATAACGTAGGGGTGGCCACTGAGAAAGCCCTCTCTTGTGTCTTCAGCAAACATGTCTGTGAAGATTGGGAGACCAAGAGAATACCGTTTCTTAAGACTCTTAAGACTCAGCTGGGTTCACATCACATGCTGACAAGAGATGCTCCCAGGCCCTGGAACTCGCTTTCCAGAGAAGTCAGACTGACATGCTCCCTACTTTCGTTCCTCAGTCACGCACAGACATTTTTATTCCGACAGGAGTTCAATGTGAGAGTATAGCTTGTCTGATAAGAGGTGCTGGATATTGTTAACTGTGCAAAATTTATGGATGTTCGAATTTTAATTATGTATGTTACGCAGTAAATTCTTCCTTGATTGTTTAATTCATGTTTTAACTTTTGTATTCCATGATTTTTGACCCTTTGTTAAAATTATTGTAAGCTACTTTGAGTCCCTACCAGGAGAAAAGCGGGCTATAAATGATGATGATGATGATGATGATGATGATGATGATCATCATCATCATCATCATCATCATCATCATCATCATCATCAATCATCCACAGTACCATGTAACCAGAACAGTAATTGCTGCCTTGGTTTCTAGAGGCAGGTCAACAAAGCCCCAGTGTTTTAGATTTCTAAATCTTGATTCCAGTTTAGGGTCTGAAGCAGGACAATTTGGGTCCAAATTCAGTTTAGACACAGAATCGATTTGTCCCCAATCCAATCATTTTGTCCTCAATCTGATTTGGGATCCGAATTGTCCCCAGTTCAGATTCCAAATCTGAATTTTTGGGTCTTTCATTGACCTGCACTGGGAAGCAACAATCAGGTACACTTTTCAGGTTTTTATTTTTACACAAGATATTTGAGGATATGGCAGCCTTTCAGAGCAAAACCAAATTGCAGACCAGCAACCTGACAAAGGTTTTTGTGCTAGCCACTTTGAAATTTGCTTCCTGCACACCCACACAAAACAAAACATGTTTTTAAAGCTTGAACAGCCAGTTGAGTACTCAGCCCTGACAGTCCCTGCCACTTTTCTGTGTTCTAGTGTCTGTGGCAGGTGCCTGCTGTATGTGCAGTAAGAGATTCCCACTATGCATGCAACTGAGAGACATACACACACAGTACAGATGGACAGACAAAATTAAAGGGAAAGCAAAAAGTAAAATGGCCTTTTCTGGTGGGCACAACCCTTCCCCCCAGTTTGAAGTCACCACACAAGATCCCCCTTAGACCGTCACTGAGGTTCAGAATGCAAGTCCAGCGCCACTAAAAATCACAGATAAAGACCAGAAGTAATGGTCAAAAGAAAAATCCTAAACTGAGGAACAATACTGTTGCTAGGTGAGCAGGCAGGCAGAGATCTGCTATTAACCAGTCAAATCCAGAAAAGGAACGCAAGCCTGCATGAGAGAACTTCATGATCACAAGCATGCATTGGGAGAGGTAGCTACAAGATATAGGTATGTTAGTCTCCTAACTACCTCCGTCTTTTCTCAGCTGCTGCTCCCCAAATTTGCCCATTTCCTGGTCAGTGAAAATCTGGGGATGGGGAGCAAGCTACTTTCTAGATGTTTTCCTATTTCTTGACACACAGTGATAGGCATCCACAGGGAATTTCCTGAGGTCCTCTGGAGGCCCTTGAAGATCAGGTCGTTGCTCTGTATTCACAGACAAGAACATAGCCAGATGCTTCTCTGCGCCTGCTTTCCATCAACCGTGAAATGGCTGGGTTTGGGGAGACAGGCCTGAGAAAAGGTGTTGTTTGTTTGGTTTGGTTTTTGATGGTGGGGAATGTTGGTCTTTGTGCAATAAGTCCGGCATCTGCAATGGCCAAAAAGATGGATTTTGATGGCATACCTCTGACTTCCTATTGGAGGTGGAGGTGGAGGTGGAAGTGGAGGACCTTGTTCTTGGTCCCCAGGAAGGCATGAGGGGGTGCTGAGCGTGAGGGAAATGGATCCACATGAGACAGGCTGCCCTGTGCTGGAAGCCAGGCAAGGGTTCCAGCTATCTAAGGTCATTTCTGCACTACAATGTTATAGCGCTCTTATTCCACTTTCAACATCCTGTGGAATTCTGGGGTTTGTAGTTTACTGAGGTCAAAGAGTTCTCTGGCTGAGAATTCCAAATGCCCCTCTCTAAACTGCAAACCCCAGGATTCCATAGGTGGTTGAAAGTGCAATAATAGCCCTATAACAGTGTACTGTGGAAATGGGCTAAGTCGCTGTTATCAGGAGCTAACAAGCAAAGTTTGTCTTAGTTGTTTTGCAGCCTGAGTTCACAGTAGATTTAGAGAGACAGAGTCCAAGGTTACCATAAGTCGAGAGAGAGAGTGTGTCCAATGGCAAAATCCATAGATAAGGTGAAGATCAAGGGTTCTAGGAGCAGGAGCTAGGAATTTAGGAGTAAACTGGGCTGCTGCCACTGATAGAATCAGTTGGCTACAACAACTTCCTCCCATTCCTGCCTCCTGTTATACGGGCTCAGTATCTTCTACGGCTGTTGGTCTAATTGATGAATCCTTATTACATAAACGCCCCGAGACTCCTGAGCTCTCCCTTTTCCACCACATGAGAGGAACAGTACTTACTGCACTGGCTGCTGTAAGTACTGTTCCTCTCATGTCTCTGGGGTGTGGCTGTTGGGAAGGTCCCATCTGGGTCGTGGGACAGGGGTATGAGACAGTGCCCTCTGGAATGATGCCGCCCATCATGGTGTGGGCCCTTTTCGCATGACATTTCCGATGCGAAAGGGTCCCTTGAGCGTCGTGTAAATGTGAGGAGCGGTCCACATGACGCACTCACATTTGCGTGACGCTCAAGGGCCTGCACGGACCGCGCACACATTTTTTCATTTTCGGCTTGAAGCCGAAAATGGTGCACGGTCACACATTGCTCCGGGGCCCCGCACGCACTTACCTTGCGCACGGAGCCTCGGGAGCCGGGCTGGTCGTGCTTCCTGTCCAGTGCAGCCTGGAAAGATCCCAGGCTGCAATGTGAAAGGAAAAGGCGGGGCTCTCGCGCGAGCAGGAAGCTCACGCAGAGCCAAAGAAGCAGAGAAGCGAGAGCCTTCCTCCGGAGGCTGCTCGCGCGAGCCCCGCACCCCAGCACCGCGAAAAGGTAAGGTGCAAAAAAGTTAGTGGTGTCACGACACTGTGCTTAGCAGCTAGCACCACGCCTTGTGTAACAGCACCGGAATAAAAATGAAATGTGCAGTAATATTATATCACCTTACAATGTGCATTGCTGAACGCAAGGCAATTCCTCTGCATTGTGATTCTAAGCAAGACAGTTTAATTTACTTTCAGCTGGGACAGAAACCAGACAGTGATGTCAAGGAAGGTTTTGGAACTCACCTGAAGCTCGCCTCGAGCCGGGCACCTTTGATCTGAATAAGGTGTTGAGTTGACCTCACCCACAAGCTCCCATGTTGTGTCTTATGCACAACTTCGCGCAGCCCGAGACCCACAATGTACTCCTCTTGTCACTAAATGCTTGCCTTCCATTTCCTCTCTCTCTCTCTTTCTCTTCACTCTTTCCTTCCCTTTTAAAAACCATCTTAATAAGGCAGATATGCGTATTCATCTATATATGGATTTCTTGCACTCTAGTCTCCATGGTTTCTAGACTTTGAGTACATCACTGCCAACAAATGGATAGAGAGATTTCTCCCCCCTCCTCCTCTCCTCCCTTAAAGCGGCGCTTCTTTTTTATTATAAAACTTTAATTGGCTTTAAAGACTGACTGTCACACCGGCTGACACTTTAAAGTGTTCAGTACAGTAGGAGACACAAAACATGAATCACAGCGCTTGTTTTTCATCTTGCCTCTTGCCACGTTTGCTAATTATTTAATCTCCCCACACTCCTTTGCCGGCTCGTCTTTCCCTTCCCAATCCCCTCTACAATAGTCCTTGTCACAATTATTACTGTCTTACCAAAAAAAAAAAAGGGGGGGGGACCAGGCACAATTCGAACCAAGGGATGCAGGATATGGAAGATTTGGAAACCCCATCTTGGTAAGAGAGACTTGTTAAACTGGACTTCAGAATGACGACTTTCAAGCAGTCGTTGACCTGGTTTGATAATGCCCAAGCCATGGTTTAGTGCATGGGTAAGAATGATACGGGTTAAATGCATCCCTTTGGAAATCCTAGAAACCCCCAGTGAACCCACAAACCCCATTTTTTTAAGCCCACCCTTCACCTCCCATGATTAGAAAGCCCCCTACTTTCCACTGGGAGGTTGTACATCAGTAAATGCGGTGGCCAAGATCCTAGATGATGCTTGCACAGTGGAAATCGACACTCATCTCATTTCATGGTGGTTGCACTATAATTCCCTCCAATGAATGTTCATATGGTACAATCAGCGGTGCCTCTGCCAGCATGTTTACTTAGCGTGCCACTGAGCAGTTGGCAATGCACAGTGGTTCCTTCTGCCATCCCAGTGCTGTAAGTGGTACATTGAAGGCACTGGTGAATAGCTAACACACTCTCCAAGAATAACCACCCGCATATCTGAAATCCTGTTGGTGAGTTCTAACTACAAAAGGCCCACTAAATCCATCAGTGAATAGTGAGCTGACACATAGGTGAACTGAGTTGCTACAATAACTCTAGTCTGGTTTGGACTGATAATAGGATTAGACCAATGGGTTTTACCTATACGCTGACTCACCTTTGAATAATTAATTCACTGGGTCTACTCTAGCTGGATCTAACCAGTAGGAATTAGGCCATGATTCAAAAAGGGAACATTTCCAGGCCCTGACCCAGTGTTCTGTTTCCTGGCTCTGTAATTTGAACCTTCCGCATCCCTTTGCCGTGACTGTTTTGGTGTACCTTCATGTCATTTCCAACTCATGGCCACCTTCAGCTAAACCTTCTTGGCAAGATTTGTTCAGACAGGGTTTGCCTTTGCCCTCTTTAGAGGCTGAGAGAACGTGACTTGCCCAAGGTTACCCAATGGGTTTTTGTCCCCGAGGGGAGATTCAAATCCTGGAGTCCAGAGTCCTAGACCAATGTTCAAAGCACTACACCATTCTGACCCTTGAAGGTCTTTAAACAGAGGTTGGATAGGCATCTTGGCAAAATTTGTTCAGAGTATATTTGTCTTTGCCATTCTCTGAGGCTGAAAGAATATGACTGGCCCAGGGTCACCCAGGAGCTTCCCACGGCTGAGCAGAGATTTCAACTCTGGTCTCCAGAGGTCAAACTACTACCACATACTGGCTCCCATTACAATGATACATGGATGGACTTTTCCTTGGGAACTGAAAGGAGCAGAAGGAGACATTCATGCACTACAGAGGCTGGCACATGCTGCAGGCCAGCAGCAACCAGAAGAGACATTTTGGGCAACTGGAAATCACTCCCAGTCACTTTTCAGCATGGCTTCTGCTCTTTTGAAATAGGCCAAACACTCTTATTGGCCCCCAAAGGCTACCTTGGGTTGAATGTGGAGGGCTTCAAAGGGATGGTGAGGACCAGAGCCGCATGGGATCCCACCCACCCACGCCCACCGCAGCAGCCACATGCAGCCCATGGCCTACATAATTCGCATCTCCAACACAGAACAGCTTCATTGTCTGCAAAGGGCATCAGAGGTCTTGCAAGTTGCTTTGAACATTCAAGGCCTGAAGAACTCTTTGTGACTTGGAAAACTAGACCTTCTGCCATCTATCCATTGTCTAGAAGAGATTAGCAATAGTCTCAATAGCAAAAAAATATTATGCAACCATAAACCCAATACGTTCATATATCCAGTGTGTGTGTGTATGTGCCCTCAAGTTGCCTGTCAACTTATGGTGACTTCATCGTTTTCATAGGGGTTTTCTTAAGCAAAGAATACTCAGGTCCTTTTCACACCTTACCTTTTGCCAGTGCTGGGCTCGCGCAGGAAGAATTCGTAGGAACGCTCTCGCATCCCTCCTGCTTGGGCTCCGCAGCTGCTTCCTGGTCACGCGAGCTCTTCCGTTCGCAGTGCAGCCTGGGACCTCCCAGGCTGCACTGAGGACAGGACGTGCGACCGGCCCGGCTCCCAAGGCTCTGCACACAAGTTAAGTGCGCGCGGGCCCCCGGAGCGATGCACGACCACGCAGCATTTTTGGCTTTGAGCCAGAAATGAAAAAATGTGTGCGCGTTCCGCGTCAGGTCCTTGAGCGTCGCGCAAATGTGAGTGCATCGTATGGACTGCTCCTCAGATTTACGCGACACTCAAGGGGTCCTTTCGCTTCAGAAATGCCGTGTGAAAAGGGCCTCAGAAGTGGTTTTGCCGGTTCTTGCCTCTGAAATATAGCCTATAGCACCTGGTATTCATTGGCCATCTCCCATCAAAGCACTAACTAGGGATTACCATGCTCAGTTTCCAACATCAGACAGAATCTGGTGCTTTTAGGTTGTTTAGGTCCCTATTTTCATTGCACACTGCCCCCCCCCCCCAAAAAAAGACAAAACCCTGCTGTGTATAAGAGGACCTACAAACATGTATGGCCACTGGATAGTCAACACAGTATGACTGCACATGGAAGAGAATGTGTACTTGTGTTTAACACCAGCATGGTTCCAATCATTCTCAGGCAAAAAAAAAAAAAGTACAGCTATATGCATAAGGGAACATGTGTATGATACAAGAATTCCAGTTGGTGTCTTTGGGTGAGAACCGGAAAGGACAACAGTCCTCACTCTACATTCATGGGTCTGACCTCTGTGAATCTGATTATTTGTGAGGCACGTGCATGCCTCGCCCCCATTCTCTTCCTCCCATTCCCTTGTGTTTTGCAAGCGTGGAGAATGAAGGCAAACGTCAGGAATCTCTCCCTGCTGGGCCGCAGCCAGCAAGGGAGGAGGGAGGTCAGACACACATGGGGAGTCCGAATAAACCAAACACCAGGAAAACACAAGCTGAGCCAGGTCAAGGTCCAGTCCAAAGGTTCAGGAGGCAGAGATCCATCCAGAGGGTTTCAGGGAGCAGGAGACACAAAGGTTGTGAGGGCTTGCTAATAATTTGCTGCAAGCAAGGAGCAGCCACGCCAGCAGACTTAAATAGCTCCTGTAAGCAGGTGTTGCTCATTATTGTTTCCTCAGCCTAGTCCAAGCAGCCTCCCTCTCAGCAGCCCGTTTCAGCCTTCTGCGTTATTGAGGGCTGATGGGCACAGCTGGCTGCAACTCCTCTGCGTCACTGCTGGTTCCCTCTCCATCCTGAGCTGGCTGGGGCAACTCAGTCTCTGTTTGACCTTCCAGTGCAGGGGATGTTTGCAGGTTGACTTGCTCACTCACTGGCTCAGCCCGTCAGGGTCAGAGACCCGGGCGGCGAGACAGCCCGGAGAAGGGAGAGGGAGAGATAGCAAAGTCCTGCCGGGAGGAGTCAAAGAAGCACTTACTCAAGGTAAGTCCATTTACCTAAGCCAGAGCGTCAAGCAAAAGGCATAGTCAGAGTTCCAAGAGCCAGGGGTCTAGAGCCAGGGGTCTAGAGCCAGGGGTCTAGAGCCAGGAGATCAATCCAAGGTATCAGGAGCCGGCTGCTGGAAGCAAGGAGAGGGCTTGTAGAAAGTTTACCACAAGCAAAGGAAAGCTTCCAGGCAGGCAGTTATATAGCCCAAGGCACAGGTGTGGCCAGTCACCGCTTCTTGAACTTAATCAAGGAAGCCTCCCTTTGCTCAGCTCTCTTGAGTCTCCGCCTTGTTTGTGGGCTGATTGGCACAGGCTCCAAAGCATCTTCAGAATCGGATCTCTGTTGCCCTAAAGGAGCAGGCAGAGGAACGTCCAAGCCTGCTTGGTCCATGGCAGCAGGGGGAGCTCTGGAGCTGCAGGACTCATCTCCAGCCAGAGCCACAGGGACGAACAGCTGCTGCTCGTCATCAGCAGCTCTGACAGGGGTTTCAGTTATCACAGGCCCCTGCACAATCAGTCGCTCCTCAATCACAGCATCATTATCTATCACAGCAAGCACACCCTGGCAAAAGGCAAGGGAATGGGGTGAAAGGCACTCATATACCTTCCTTCTCTGCCTCCAGTGCTCCACCTCCCATTCCCTTGCCTTTGGCCACAGAGAAAGCATGCCCAAGCAAAAGGCAAGGGAATGGGGGGAGGGCACACACATCTTCCTTCTCCCTCGAGAACTCCCTTTCCCATTCCCTTTGGCCCTGGTACAGAGAATGTACACAAAGGCAAAAGGTGAGGAAATGGGGCGAGGCATGCTTATGTGTGCCTTCCTTCAGAGCTCCCCCTTCCATCCCTTGCATTTTGCCCCAGCATGGAGAAGAAAGGCTCGCACATCAGGGCAAAAGCCAAGAGAATGGGAGGAGGAGCATGGGTGGAGTTATTTGTAATTTTTCCGCATTCATGAATGTTCTGCACCCTGAACCCTCACAAAAGTGGAGGTGCCCCTGCAATATGCTTGTAAGGTTTTCTAGGAAACTGACCATATGACTGTGGCATACCATGCAACGTTTCACAGATGAAAACTAGGACACATGGCCAAGCAACTGCAGTATGTGGTCAAGATGACAAAAGTTCTAAATGACGAAAACGGGCAAGCCAGGAGAGGCTGCAGCAGTTTGCTTTGGCTTGAGTCTACACGGAATGGCAAGATTTTGGCCCTCATTTCCTTCTCTCCCCTGCTGAGTTTGTACAGTGCAAACTATTTTTACAATTTGACCTCAGTTTGCAACAACTGAAATAAACAGAAGATGAAAGGGCAAAGTGGGAGGTGGACATTTTTAAAGCAGCAGGGGGGAAAACGGGATGATCAGGGATTGGTTGGGACATCCTAGCCAAAATTGGGACAGCTGGATGGTTTGCCATTGCAAGCAGCTGTTCGGGAGATTTGCCAGGGCTAAGGCAAAAGTCTGCAACTAAAATGGGCAGCCAATATGCAAAATCCATTCTGAACTGGGACTTTTGGATGAATGGCAAGTTTGACCCTAAAGAGACAGTCACATCCAGTCCTGTTGGCTCGATCAACCTGACTGATTTTGCCTTCTACAAAGGAGATAGCTGCAAGGATAGCAGGGGAATTGGAGAAGATAGGATGCTGTTTGGAGGGAACCCAGAAATTCTAATAATAATAAGGCAGCGCAGTGTTGTGGCTCAATCTTCAAAGGAGCATCCCGGAGCTCTTGCCAAGCTCTTGAACGCTGTGAGGTGCATGCCAGCTGGAATTTGGCACGGGAAGAAGGTAAGATGAATGTCGATAGCATTTATTAACCAAATTCAACATACAGGAGCAACAATCTGTCACCAAGGTAGTGAGGAGAGGGGAAACAGAGTATCTCCCCATTTGTAGGTTGGCCTGTCTTGTTGGGACAGGGACAATTTTCACTCTGATCCCTTCCCATCCAATAGGCCAATTCTGCCCATCCAAGACTCCAATTCCCTCAGGTCTGCACTAAACTGTTATAGCGCTGTTATTCCACTTTCAACATCCTATGGAAACCTGGGGTTTGCAGTATAGGGAGGGGCCTTTGAGGCCCCTCTCTAAACTGCAAACCCCAGGATTCCATAGGATGTTAAAAGTGGAATAATAGCGCTATAACAGTTTAGTGTGGAAACGGCCTCAATTTCTGACTGTCTCTCAGCCAAATTAGTGACTGGATGTCACTTCCCATGTCACTTCCTGTTGCCATATTTGGCTGAGATATAGGCCTTTTTCACGTGGCATTCATCATGCGAAAGGGCCTCCGGAGCGTCGTGCAATTGCGAGGAGTGTTTCAGATGACGTTCTCGCAACTGCACAACACTGCCGGGGCCAGTAGGTGCCGATCGTGCACTATATCATTTTCGGCTTTTAGCCGAAAATGGTGCGTGATCGCTCATTGCTCCGAGGCCCCACGCGCACTTACATTGCATGTGGAGCTTCCGGAGCCACGGCCCTCGCGCTTCCTCCCCCAGCACAGCCTGGGAAAACACCCGGCTGCGCTGTGGAAAGAAGAGGTAGTGCCCTCACGCCTCCCTGCAGAGCAGAAGCAGCGGGGATGCCAGAGCCTCATGGGAGAGGCTGCTCGCGTGATCCCCGCGTGACCACACCGGATGCAAGTAAGTTGCGGAAAGGGCCATAGCTGAAAGCAGAAGTAATTTGGAGTAAGCTGGAGGTTCTGGAGGATGCAGGAGGGCATCTCACCTGTTCTGGGCTGTTTGGGCCTGGTCTGGAGGAGAAACTTTCTCCAAAATAAAACCTTTTTTAAAAAAGTTAGGGGCATTTAGGAGATTTTGAAAGACAAGGAAGCAGCTTCAGGGCACACAAAACTGAGATCTCGGGCCGCTTGTGGCCCAGAGGGTGCAGTTTCCCCACTCCTGCTTTAGAAGTAAGGTGTGCACTTTTCAGAGTCAATCTAAGATATTTTGCTACTTGAAGCAAAGGACAAGATGGCACCTCCCCTTCCCATTCTTTGTATGGACACAGACTAAATCATACAACCAGAAAAGTCATAGAAATCATAGAATCATAGTGGTAGGTGGGACACCAAAGGCCATCTAATTAAACCGTCTTCCATGCAGGAATATGCAACTAGAGCATTCCTGAAAGATGGTCATCCAACCTCTGTTAAAAGATCTCAAAGAAAAAAGGAATCTCCCACCCTCCAAAACAGTCTATTCCAATGTCAAACAGCTCATTCAAGAAGTTCTTCCTAACGTTTAGGTGGCATCTCTTGTAATTTGAATCCATGGCGCTCTAGTCTCTGGACTAGCAGATAGCAAGCAGGTTCCATCTTTCTTGTACATGGCATTGCTTTGATTGTTTAACTGCTGCCAAGTGGACCTCAACTTATGGTGGCACTATCAATGAGAGACTTCCCAGTTATCCCATCATCAACAGCCCTGTTCAGGTATTGCGGATTCAGGATCATGTCTTCCTCGAATGAGTCTATCCATCTGCAGTGCACTCTTCCTCTTTTCCTACTGTCTTCTACCCTACCAAGCATTATGGTTTTTCTAGTGAGTCATGTCTTCCCATGATATGGCCAAAGTACAACAGATGTCTACAGGACATCCTTCCATATACTTAAAGATGGCTTATCACAGTCTTCTCTTTTTCAGGTTAAATATACCTAACTCACTCAGGCATTCCTCCTAAAGTTTGGTTTATAGACCTTTGATCATCTTCAGCTCCCTCCCCTGAACATGTTCCAGCTTGAAGTGGCACCTGAATCTTCCTTTAACACTGGCAATTGGCTAGGGTCCTCCACAACCCTTCAAAGGAATAGTTTAGTTTAGAAAATGCTGACTAGGCTGTGTCACACAAGCAGCTCAGCCTTTCATTTGAGAGGAACAGCTAAAGGGTAGAAGCAGCTGAGGAGTAAAAGCTGAGAGGCTGTTGCCACTGGTGACTCCATCATCTACTGCCTGAGGCAGTTGCATCACTCTCCCTAATAGTAGGGCCAGTTCTGATGTGTAAAAAACGTAACAATGGTGGAGGAGGTGAGACAAGAGGTGTCTAACATGATGAGTGGCATAGAGAGATGCAGTTAGGGAGTGTTTCTCCGTCTCTCATAAAGCTAAAGAAATTGTTTGGCACTCACACTGGCCCCAAAAGGGCCAAAAAAGAACATACTTATTGAAACAATCAATAACCTTAGAAGGGTACTAACTCATGGTGGTAGTACTATAAGATAGGCTGATGACACCTGACTCAGATGGCTTTTAAAGGGAAATTTGTAGCAGGACAGTGCCATTCCAACACTTGGAAAAGTTACTTTTTGACTACAGCTCCCAGATTGCACATAGCCAATGTCAAACAGTCTCAGGGATTCTGAAAGTTATAATACAAAACAGTATCTTTTTCCAAGTTCTGCTTTTGTATGGCTGTAAGACCATGTAAAATACGAACTTGGTGGAGTCTTGTTCTACTGAGTCTTGATGTCTCCATGAGCATGCCTAGTTTTTTCATCTTCAAAACTTTGCAAGGAACATTTCTCATAGCCAGATGCAGGCTGAGGACATCTTCCACCCAGATGTACTGGGGTCCTCCGGAAGTCTCAGTGAATGATGTCATCAGTGTGCATCTGGCTATTGGAACATGACCAGCTATTTCTCTGATCCCCTTCACTCTCTACCAGTAATGCAATGGCTACTGGGGGAACAATCACAGCACAATACTGAATCTGAGAGGTGGAAGGGGCTTTGGATGTTGCACAGGGAAGAAGAGAATATCACAATGACCAAGAAAATAACACATGCATGCATAAGGTGGATTTATGCTTGCTTATGTCACTAATGGGATGCTGGCCAAAGAGCTACACTGGAGCCATTCTGACTGTCTCCTTACATTAGAATGCAGACCAAAGCCTTGTTTCTCAGATTCTGCATGGGCCTGCATTGAAAGGAGATTAACCGAGGGGAATCTTTAAAAAGCAATATGTTGATTTCTCTGGACACACTCTTTTGCTTTTGTGCGGTGTTGGACAGAAGCCCAGACACAAGAACAGCAGACATTCATCCGCAGTGATCCACGATCCTTAATGAATTAAGTTGAGTGCAGTAGCTATTGTGACACCTTAGGAAGCAGCAGACAGCTGCTCTACAGCAAAGGGAATCTTGGGTGTAGTGTATCTGGGTGCAAAACATTACCCAACATATGGGTCTGTGATAGCTGATCAAAGCAAGTCTTTGATGGAGGGGGCATCCCCCTACACTTGGCTTCTTCTCTTTTTTCACGAGAAAGCGATATTGAAAAGCAAGGTTGACCTAACATCCCAAAGTCTCAGCATCTTGGAGATTTGATTGGGAAGCTGAAAATCTACAGTGAAATCTGGAATTGAAACCAGCAGATGGATTCAGGGGGGTGGATAACAAGTGCCTCAGTCAGGGTTTATTCTAACATTGCCCCCTACTCTACTGCACAAGAACCCAGAACCAAAGAGATAGCTTTCTCTGGTCTGCCTGGTACATGAGATGTGATTGCATTCTCAAAGGAAGTAGTGAGCAATTTTAGTAATTTTCTTCTTGCTATGAGAAGGTCTTTGAAAACTGCAGAGGCGATTTGCAGTTCAAGAGTTTGTGTGTGTATGTGTGTGTGCGCCCATGTGCCCAAAAAACCCAGTATTTTCTGTGCAGGAAAGAGCCTTCTCTGCGCAGAAAATATTGTCTGCCAAAAAAACAAAATCACTTGCAAAATTTGTGCAGAGTTCCAAACTGAAAAGATACTCATCATTCCAAAATTCTCCTTGTCAGGGTTTCCCGGATACGTGTTTTCCAACCATTTGTTTGAAGATATTTGAATATTATTTCCATCCTCATCTGAAGCCATGTGCCATTTTGCATGACTATTCAGTGCACAATTGTAAGTGACCAAGACAGCACCACCAAGACATGCAGTAAAGATTCATCGGCACAGTCCCTCACATGTGGTGGCCATATGAACCAAAAATGAATGGAAACGATTTATTAAATGACGAAGATCATTACAAAAATCTGATGCTGAAAAGCAGGACATTCCAGGTGCCAGCACACCCTTCAGCCACAGAGTAGTAGATGCAATTGGCAATGTCTGCAGTTGGATTCAAAGCAGCCATGTGTCTCTCCTGACCCATGGGATAACCTTTGGGCATGGCTGGACCAGTCACCTAGCTGATTCAATTAATGCATCTTTAATACAAGCTTACTGAGTCTGAAGGATAATGGTGATTTTAATTTTCTTTTCTTTTTACATTTTTGTTTCTTCCTTTTATCTCTTAGCAGCCCCTGAAGAAGCCCATTATATATTACTAGGCCAAAACACTTTGGGCCAGTTGGAAGAATTTGAGTATCTTTTTCAACACCCTGAGACCTTTGTCTCTTCTGTATCTCCTATGCACCACAGATGGACCAGTTAACTAGTTGGTCCCACTAATATACCCTTAATACAATCTTATTGAATCTGAAAGTAATGGTCATTTTAATTTTTCTGTTTCTATCTTTTTCTTATCTGTGGCTGCGATCCTACATTGGGAGATGTGCTGAAAAGTTTTGCCATGTTGAGACTATGAACCTCTCTCTTCTCACGGAACTCACTTTCCTCCTACAGCCTCCTCCATGGCCATTTAGTGGCTGGTGGAGAGAAAGAGACATCTGAAAAGCAACTGGCTTGGTGACTACAGCCAGACACACAATAACAATGTCATCTGGCAGATGTCTTCTTCTTGGACCTGGAAGAATCATAGAATCATAGAGTTGGAAGAGACCCCAGGGGCCATCCAGTCCAACCCCCTGCCATGCAGGAACACACATCAAAGCATTCCAAACAGATGGCCATCCAGCCTCTGCTTAAAAACTTCCAAAGAAGGAGACGCCACTACACTCCGAGGCAGCACATTCCACTGCCAGACAGCTCTGACCTCCAGGAAGTTCTTCCTGAAGTTCAAGTGGAATCTCCTTTCCTGCAGCTTGAATCCATTGCTCTTTGTCCTAGTCTCTGGAGTGGCAAAGAACAAGCCCGCTCTCTCCTCAACATGACATCTCTTCAAATATTTAAACATGGCTATCATGTCCCCTCTTAACCTTCTCTTCTGCAGACTAAACATACCCAGCTCCCTAAGCTGTTCTTCATAGGGCATGGCTTCCAGACCCTTCACCATTTTGGTCGCCCTCCTCTCGACACGTTCCAGCTTGTCAACATCCTTCTTGAATTGAGGTGCCCAGAACTGGACACAATACTCCAAATGAGGCCTAACCAATGCAGAATAGAGTGGTACCATTACCTCCCTCGATCTAGACACCATACTCCGATTGATGCAACCAAGAATCGCATTGGCTTTCTTGGCTGCCGCATCACACTACTGACTCATGTTCAGCTTGTGATCCACCAAGACTCCTAGATCCTTTTCACACATACTGCTATCCAGCCACGTGTCCCCCATCCCATACTTGTGACTTTCATTTTTTCTGCCCAAGTGTAGGACCCTACATTTCTCTCTGTTGAAATTCATTTTTTGGCCCAGCTCTCCAATCTGTCAAGGCTGTATTGAAATTTGATCCTATCCTCTGGTGTGTTAGCAATCCCTCCCAGTTTGGTATCATCTGCAAATTTGATCAGCATGCCCTCTACTCCTTCATCCAAATCATTGATGAAGATGTTGAACAGCCCTGGGCCCAGGACAGAACCCTGTGGCACCCCACTAGTCACTTCTCTCCAGGATGAAAAGCAGCCATTGGTGATCACCCTTTGGGTTCAGTCGGTCAACCCATTACAAATCCACCTAACAGTAGCCCTGTCCAGCCCGCATTTTACTAGCTTCTTTGCAAGAATGTCATGGGGAACTTCATCAAAGGCCTTACTGAGGTCAAGATATGCTACGTCTACAGCATTCCCTTCATCTATCAAGCTTCTAACCCTACCCTAAAAAGAGATAAGATTAGTCCGGCATGACTTATTTCTGAGAAATCCATGCTGGCTTTTAGTGATTATGGCATTGCTTTCTAAGTAATTACAAACTGACTGTTTAATCGTCTGCTCTAGGATTTTTCCTGGAATTGACATCAGGCTGACTAGGTGATAATTATTAGGGTCCTCTTTTTTCCCCTTCTTGAAGATGGGGATGACATTTGCCCTCCTCCAGTCTGCTGGGACTTCTCCTGTTCTCCAAGAACAGGAGAAGAGTCTCCATCATTGTGTCTCTGGCTGTAGCAACACAGCCAGATGCCTCTCAGCTGTCCCACACTTTCAACTGCCCCCAAACGGGTCATGGGTTGGGGGAGGCAGCAGGGAAAACCTAAATATTTAGGGTGTTTTAGTTGTTGAACAGGGCAGGTGGAAAATTCCAACCTCAGCAACAACAACATAGCAACAAAAAGACAGACACAGTCAAAAGTTGGACTTGATCCCTTTGCGTGTCACTAACATAACACCAGTGTATTTGCTTTAAGAAACAGTCTCATTCCTGCTTAAAACCCATATTGCCAACTGCACAAAGAACCTATTTCCCACCGCACAAAATTTGTCCAGCCGCACATTTGAGTAGTGTCTGGCATCAACCAATGCCAAAAATGAACAAGTAGGCTGAACAGAAATGCCAAAACTTCTGAAGATTCAAAGCCCATCAGCACAGCAGTGCAGTTTGTGAAGATGGCATGACTGTCACAGAAATATAAATTTGTTTTGGTAAATAGGAGTACCCTGCGTTGGATATGATCTTGCTGGCTTACATACTGCTTTTGAAATAATGTCATATTTACTAAAACGTATAAATATATTAGAAAAAAGATTCATTGATGAATTTTCACCTAAATTTCATAGTCAGCACTCCCTGGTGTTATGTCCACAAAATAGCTATGGGCGGGAGAGACACAGAGAAAGAGACAGAGAGATAGACAGACAGACTATTCAGACAGCTAGATTTATCACTGAGCAACATAGTTCATTGAGGATTTGTCAGGATTCGGGGGAAACTTGACATTCATCAAATTTTGGACAGGCAGTCAAAAACATATAGAGCTATCCATAATTTATCAACCCTACAGAAAAAATGACTACCATGGTTAATCAAAAACACACTCAAGAATTTCATTTTCAATAACAAGATTTGTATTATACTCGGTCCTCCACATTTGCGGGTTTCACCTTCACAGATTTGATTATTTGTGATTTTCTCAAACTCCTCCTCCTCGCATCAGGAGCTTCTTTTCTGGGGGAAACCTTCCCTTTCAGCTGCTCCAATCAGGCCATACAGCCTTTTAAAAATCCAACAGTGTTCAATGGTGAGTCCACCTGCTGGTAAAAGTCATAGACCTAATCCTATTGTTAGTCCTGATCAGAGTAGAGCCATTGATTCAACAGGATTTACTCGACTCTCCATTCACCATTCTGGAAGTGATCCAATAGCTTATTGTTGTTATTGGTGTTCTTGTACTTCCTTCAAGTCATTTCTGACATACGGCAACCCAAAGGCAAAACTGTCACACAGTATTAACAGCAAGATTTGTTCAGGGAGGTTGCCATTGCCTTCTCCTCAGACTGAGAGAGTGTGACTTCCCAAGATCATCCAGTGGGTTTCCATGGCTGAGAGGGGATTCAGACCCTGGGGTCCCCCAGTCGTAGTCCTACATTTAAACCACTTGGCACTAACCATCAGGATTTCAGCCACTTGATTCAATGGGTCTGCTCTAGTTGAGATTAGCATTTGCATTCAGCTCCAAGTTCTCAGAATCTCTAGCTAACATGGCCATTGACTAAGGGCTTCAAGGTGGTAGCTGAGGGATTCTGGGAGCTGTAGTAAATTTCTCCAGCTTTGCACTGGTGATGCAAAGCAAATGTCTTCGGCGAAGGCAGACATCTTTCTAGGGGAGCTACTTTCCCCTTCAAATTTCTATTCTCTTCTGTTCTGTTCTTTGTATTCCACTTTTCTCCCAAGATGGGATCCATCTAGTTCAACCCAATTCAAAGAACAGCATTCCATGACCATCCCCAATCCACATCTAAAATCAAGCATTCGGTCACCCATTTCCTCGGCCCCTCTCCGCTTTTACTCCATCCTTCCTGAACCGACAACTTTCTGCCAAGATGGAAGGCAGAAGAGTTTTGCTTACGCTCCCAAAATTAATACAGTGTCAGACCTACTGGGGATTTGCGATTCAGTGATTTTATTTCGCCTCAACTCAGATATGGTAATTTTTATTGGACTTTGGATAAAGTCAGCAGGCCTCAAAGCAAGAAGGAATCCGTCCTTTGGCGCGTGGATTTTCTTTCTGGAGAGATAGCTACGAGCGTTTTATAGCAAGAGGCAGAGAACAAGGAAGGCTCTGCGTGCAGATTAATAGATTTAGCCTGAACTGTCATCCTAATTGGAGCTGAATTTCCTTTGTAACAATGGACAGAGAATTTCACCTAGCTATGCATACACAGAACTGTGAAATCACAGGGCTGGAAGGAAAGAGAAGAAAAGAAAATCCACCAAGTTTCCACCATCATTGGGTAGGGCTGCTGTATCTTAGGCCTAGAGCCTCCAGTTTTCATGGGTCATCTCCAAGCATGAGACGAGGATGCAAATTCTCCAGTTCTGGTGACCTCAGCTGCAGAAAGAGCTGTGTGCAAATCCCCAGCTCAGATAGTGGTGCACCAGATTGCTACAAATTACAAGGATTAATTGATTTGTTAATATAACCTGCAAAGAGCCTCAGGGGGGTCTATATATAGGGGGCCCTCGGTATCTGCTGGGGTTTGGTTCCAGCACTACCACCACCACCACCACCACCACCCTGCATAAATATCAAAATCTGTGGATGCTCAGGTTCCAATATATACAACGGCATAGTAAAATGATGTCCCTTACTGTCCTGGGTTTGGTGGCCCACCAAGGCTCCTCTGCTGCCTAACAAGCTAGATAACGGCAGCCCTGTAAAATAAGCTGTAGTAAATTTTGTGAGAAACACAACAACAGTCCAGAAAGGGAATAGTCCAAAAGCCAAACTGACGGTCCGAGCGAAGCGTCGAGGTCCAAGGTTCAAAGCACGCACGTAAAGGAAGCAAGACTCACCACGGCTGTAACCACCAATAGCATCAGTACATTTCAGCAACCTCCTGTTGCTGCGGCCTCTGGTTATATAGCCTAAGCCTCCAGGCCGGCTGTGACCTAATTAACAAGCCCTTCCCGTATAAGACTGCCAGAGGCCTGAACCTTCCTTTTGTTTCCTGCACTGGCTGCCGTTAAGTACCGTCTTTCCATGTTTCTGGGGTGTGGCTGCCGGGAAAGGACCCGTCCGGGTCCAGGGGCAGGGGCGTGGCACCTACTACATACAATGGCAAGCAACTCAAATGAGTGCCTGAGGATCTGTGAAATAGCGAGAGGCTACAGCAGGGTATATCTGCACATCAGCATAGTTCTCAGTGCCCAGAAAAAGGAAAGTTTGCTTTTTGGATATTTTTTTTCCTGAATACTTTTGAGTCGTGGTTGGTTGAATTCATGGATAGAGGACCTGTGGATACGGACCGCCAGCTGTGTTTGCTTATTTACCTTCCTCTTTCCCTTCCGGCGTTTGTCATGCCAGGGCTCGTCCTCTGTTCTCCTCTGCTTCAGAATAGAAGCAAGTGGGCTCCACGAAATGTTCCCTACCCTGTCTTCCTAACTAGAGGAGAAAAAAGACAGTGGTCCCTCCAGTTTCATGAGGGTTTGGGGTGCAGAACTCTCATGAAAGTGGGAAAAATACAAATAACTGCCCCCACTCCCCCTTCCATTCCCTTCTGGGGCTCGTCCTCCCATTCCCTTGCCTTTTGTCCTGGTGTACAAGCCTTCCTTCTATGCACCCAGGCAAAAAGCAAAGGAATAGGGGAAAGACACACATCTGTTGTCCTTCTTTTCACATGTCATGCTCCGCTCTCACTCCCCTGCCTTTTGCCCGGGCATGGAGAAGGAAGGTACGAGCACCGGGGCAAATGGCAAGGGAGCAGGGGGAAGACATGCACACACCTTCTTTCTCTGTGTGCCGTGCTCCCCCTCCCATTCCCTTGTCTTTTATCCAGGTGCAGAAAAGGAAGAAAGTGAATCCAAGCAAAAGGCAAGGGAATGGGAGGAGAAAAATTAGGTTGGAGGCACGCACATGCCTCGGGAATTCACAAAGGTCAACCTCACAAATGTGGAGGGAGGATTGTAATCCTCTCATTTCACCTTGATCTGGGAACATCCCTCTTTAGCTACGATTTCTGTCTTAATTTTCAAACAGGAGCAAGTGTTGTCCACATCTGTGTGCTTAAAAGACATTGGTTGGTACTTAACAATAACCCAAGACTTTCCCCAGGTTTCATGTTCTGAGATTATTCTGAACTGGCGACCCTATCATCTGCGGGTACATGACTCTCTCTTTCACTTTCAACAATATTTACTTTTTTTCCCCCATGCACATATGCATTCCATCTCTTTTCCATGACAGTTTATGAGTATTTTTTTAAAAGTCCTTGTGAAAATCTGTAGGCATTTTCATACTTGAGCCTTCCTTTATAAAAACTGTAATGACTAAACCAAACCCACATGCAACTTTCTAGATGTTTCTATCTTCCATTCAGCCTGTTTTTGCAAGCTCTGTTCAATTCAGGGTTAACAAAGTGCTAAAATTATGAGATAGAACCTTTTTTCCCCTCCTCACCGAGGGCTGTTGCTGTTCGGAGCTCTGATCACTATAGGATAAACCCTTCAAATAACCAGGCTCTCATGTGACAACTGCAATGATAGATCACATCCATCTTATCCTCTGTGAATAAGCATGCATGTCTTATGTCCATTGATCCCAGGAAGTAACTTCCCCTGGAGCACTAAGGATATTTTAGACTCCTGGGCAAAAATTACAGAGCGAGAGAAGGGGAAATCCATGAAAGCTCAGAAGATTCTCAGGAAGTGGATTCCCAGAGGATTCTCGGAATCTGTGTTTTCTTCATTTTTACAAAGACACATCAATACTTCTCCTTAATTTCATGTCATTACCTCTCTCAGAGCCTATGTACCTACCGGCAGAATCGACTTTCCTGCCCTTCACTTGACAGAAGTAAGGGAATATTCTACCAAGTGTTTTATCTTTTATGTGGGAAGCAAAACACAGGCTTTAGAAGCCGGCTGAATTCCTTTGGTCCTCTGTGTTTGCATTAAGCATTGAGGCATATGCAATATTCAGAAGGTTAAATCCAATGGGACATCAGCATAGCTGTGTCTTAATGAATAGCCAGTTGTAGAAACATGACTCAGTGAATATATTTGCATGGAGCAAAGAGTAACACAAACACTGGTTGAAGTCAAGAGAGTAAATGAACTCAGACCTCAAAATATTATCCTCAAAAGTCTTACCAGAGCTTAGGGCTCAGAAGTCTTCAGACACGCTTTGAATCTGGGATAGGGAATCTCTCGCCAATGGGCTAGATATGGTCTGTGAGGATTTCCTACCAAGCCTGTTTTGTGTGTGCGTGTGTGCGTGACCACCAAAATTGGTGATAATGGTGACTGCCAATTGTAGACATTTAAAGGCCAGGAACTGTGTGCTCTGTGGAACTGAGCTCTGGTTCACAGCCTAGAAATGTAAGAATGGAACTTAGCTTGCAGCCTGAAAAAATGGTCTATGAAAAGGCGCTCTGGTTTGCAACCTGGGAGGGTATGACATAGAACTGTGCTCTGCTTTATAACCTGGATGGGTGGGTGTAAACTGAGCTCTGGTTTGCAACCCAGGAATGTAAGGCTGGAATTGGGACCTAGTTTGCAGCCGATGAAGGCGTTTCATAGACCTCTTGTTTTCAGCCCATGAAGGTGAGGCATGGAAATGCACTTTGGTTTGCGGATGGGGAAGGTGTACATTGTCTCTGAGTGCCCCAATTTGGTAGGGACAGTCCTAATTATTTTCTATCCCATTTTGTCAGCTTACTTTAAAATGCCCCAGTTTCTCTTTCGTCCTCCCATCTTCCCCCTCCATCCTCAGTTTGCGTCAATTCCTACAAACTCGAGTTCAAAACGCAGAGACAATTTGCACTCAGTTAACTTACACCATTTCTGCACTACACTGTTATAGTGCTATTGTTCCATTTTCAGCATCCTGTGGAATTCTGGGGTTTGACATTTACGGAGGCGAAAGAGCTCTCTGGCTGAAAATTCTAAGTGCTCCTCCCCAAACTGCAAAGCCCAAGATTCCACAGGATGTTGAAAGTGGAATAATGGCACTATAACAGTGTAGTGCAGAAAGGACCATAGCGGAGGGATTGAAGAGCAGGGCCTTCCCTGTAGATTCAGGCAAAAGACAACTGCTACAGCCTCTCTGAGCCTGCGTGTTCTTTCTTGATCATAACTTTTACCATAGCAACCACACTCCAATGTTGTTTGGCCATTTTTTTTCCAACTTTGAAATGTTGGCATATCTCGTCCATACATCCAACTTTAATGTAAGGGAACTTGGACACATATCTATGACACAACCACAATTCCAGCCAGAAACATTTTTATATACCTGTGCAACAGTATTTAATTTCAGCTAGTATTTCATAGTATGCGATCGGTAGTCTTTACCTTCCCTTGTTTCACAGATAACATGCAATGGGATACAGCATCTGGCAGGATTTGACAGCTAACTTGCAACAGTTATTAGTAGCTGACAGCGTATGAGAGATAGATTTGAGACCTGCCAAATTCAAAACAAATGCAAAGCGCAAATTGACTAGAACATGCTGGTTTTTCAGTTAAAGATGGAATACTTCACATTCTAATTCAATCTGAAATTTCTCATTCAAAAATCTTAATAAGAAGGAAAACTGGAAAAATCTTGTTGGGAATATTTCATTTAGATCTAGCTGCAATTCACCTAAGTCAGCTAAAAGAGATTTGCAAACGCATTAAGGTAAGTCTCTGTAAGCATGAAGTGGCACGATAGCTTTATATTTTGTGCGTTTTCTTCATGCGCTTGCAATAAACTTATCCACTGTTCCTTTTTTTGCCTGTTTCCTTAAAGAAAGTCTCCAGCGTCAGTTTTCTTTCAGGATATGCAAAGCTTAGCGCCTTTCTGAACTCCCTGGGATGTTTTGCCCAAGTTGCAACTTCCAGACATCACTTACGGTGAAATCTAGTGCCCACTCTAGTTTCAATCTTGCATTTGGAGAAAGAGCAAATCATTTTCTTTCATCAGTCCCTCCATGTTGTCTGTGCTTTCAACTAATGGCTCTCTTGCCCTGGCTGACTTCCAAACAGTCACTTCCTCTCAGCCTAGGCCTACTTTGCTGGGCTGTTTTGACATTAAAATGGGGGCAGGGATAGGCCTCATCCTGAACTTCTTAGAATCACAGAATCATAGAGTTGGAAGAGACCACAAGGACCACCCAGTCAGTGCCATGCAAGAATATACAATCAAAGCACTTTCAACAGATAGCTATCCAACTTCTGTTTAAAAATCTCCAAAGAAGGAGACCCCACCACACTCTGAGGCAACATATTCCACTGTTGATCTGCTCTTACTTGCAGGAAGTTCTTCCTAGTGCTTAGATGGAATCTCTTTTCCTGAGCTTTGAAGCCATAGCTCCATGTCCTAGTCTCTGGAGCAGCAGAAAACAGGCTTGCTCCATCTTTCATATGACGTCCCTTCAAATATGTAAACATAGCGATCATGTCGCCTCTGAACCTTCTCTTCTCCAGGCTAAACATACCCAGCTCCCTAAGCCACTTCTCATAGGTATTCATGGTTTCCAGACCTTTTACCATTTTGGTTGCCCTCTTTTGGACATGGTCCAGCTTGTCAATATCCTTCCTGAACTGGGGGGCCCAGAACTGAACACAGTATCGCAGGTGGCATCTCGGAGGAACGACAGGATTTTAGAACAATTGTTCTAAAGCCCCGAGGCTTGTTACTTCCATCTCAGATCTGATATTTGAGACAAGACGTTACAGCACAAAGATGTATGTGTAATCCCCACAGAGTAAGGGGGCCTACTCCCGAGTCAATGGGTACAAGACAGGGATGGGAATCACGTGGCTCTCCCAGGGTTGAACCACCAGTCCCAATAGTCCCAGCATGCCGAGAGCTGCAAAACCACACGGACGGCTGTGTGGGACCAGTCCCCTCTCCCCAATCACCCCCACTGTCAGCATCCCCACTCCAAACGTATCATTTCCCGAGCCATTTTGAGAGTGACGACAATTCAGAGGTGTTGGGAAGGGGTGATTTTTCCGAGGGTTTGGGTGCCGGTTGGGGTAGCACCGCACATTTTTGCACATTTTCTCTGTTCAGTTTTGTGGCAAAACCTACTGTGATATTGTGACAAAACTTTTTTTTTTAAAGGGATGTTTTAAGACTTTGGAGACAGGCAGGAGAACTTCAGGAGCCCCCAGGAATGAGTCCATGGGCTACCTGTAGCCCATGGGTCATGTTTCCCTGTCCCTGAAATACATCATCATCTGAAAGGATGCGTGCTTCCCATTCCTGATATAAGATTACAGCAGGGAGGGCGTACCCTCCGACATTTCACAGATGAAAACTGGGACACATCAGCCCAAATGACATCAAAGTGTGGTCTAGATCTCTGGTTCTTAATCTGGGGTCCAGGGGCCCCTTGTGGTCTGCAGAGCCTTCAAGGAAGGTCCTCGAAGCCCAGCCGCTGGACACCAATAGCAGCAGCAGAAACAGGAATGTGGTGTGTGTGTGTGTGTGCGCGCACACACACACAGGTACAGAAGTTTGGGCACATGCACACGCCTGCTGCCACATCCCTTTTGCCAGCAATGTGGCAGCAGGTGTTGTGGGCACCGAGGGACACAGTGGAAGGTGTGTGTGTATGCCCAAATGACGGAGAAGTTTGACACACAAACACACACACACCACTGCTGACTCCCTGGTAAAAGGGACATAGTAGCAGGCATTGGAACGTGCCCAAATTATGGGCCTTTCTGTCCTACTCTGTTATACTGCTATTATTCCACTTTCAACATCCTGTGGAATTCTGGGGTTTGTAGTTTACTGTGGCCAAAGGTGCCCCTCTCTAGACTGCAAACCCCAGGATTCCATAGGATGTTGAAAGTGGAAAAATAGCACTATAAGCAGGCTAGTGCGGAAAGGGCTCTGTGACTCCGGAGACCAAGGTTTGAATCCCCACTTGGCCATGGAAACCCCCTGGGTGACCGCAAGCAAGTCACACTCTCTCAGCCTCAGAAAGGCAAAGGCAAGACGTCTTGCCAAGAAAACCCCCATGATAGGTTTGTCTTAGGGTTGCCATAAGTCCATTTTCATAGGGAGAGACACGATGGCTAGAAAGAACATCCCCCTGCCAGCAGCACTTTGTTGTTGTGTGCCTTCAAATCACTTCCCACTTATGGCACAACTAAGGTGAACCTATTACAGGGGGTTTTTTGGCAAGATTTTTCAGAGTGGGGTTGCCTTTGCCTTCCTCTGAGTCTGAGAGAATACGATTTGCCCAAGCTCACCCAGTGTCTGAGCGGAAATTTGAATCCTAGTCTCTAGATGCCTTAAATAAATAAGTATTTGGATATGTAAAGAAAGATTTGAATATTTAAATTTTGCGTTAAGTCTTGGGGGACCTCAGCAGCAAATTATTTTTATAGGGGAGCTCCAGTAGAGAAAAACCTAAGAACCACTGGTCTAAATGGCAAAATTTATTAATCAGGAAGAACAGATTAGCAAGGAGAGGCTGCAGCAGTCTGCTTTTGCCTGAACCAACTGGGAAGTGCAAGATTCCACCCCCTCCTCTCCTCTCCCATGCTGAGTTAATCGAGCACAAACTATTTGTTCCCTTTGAACTCACAGAATCATAGAATCACAGAGTTGGAAGGGACCCCAGGGGCCATCCAGCCCAACCCTCTGCCATGTAGGAACTGACATCAAAGCACTCCTGACAGATGGACATCCAGAGTCTGCTTAAAAACCTCCAAGGAAGGAGACTCCACCACACTCCACCGAAGCAGCGTATTCCACTGTCAGACAGCTCTGACCGTCAGGAAGTTCTTCCTGAGCTTCACGTGGAATCTCTTTTCCTGCAATTTAAAACCATTGCTCCTTGTCCTAGTCTCTGGAGCAGTGGAAAACAAGCCCATTCCCTCTTCGATATGACATCCTTTCAAATATTTAAACATGGCTATAATGTCCCCTCTTAACCTTCTCTTCTGCAGACTAAACATACCCAGCTCCCTAAGCTGGTCCTCAGAGGGCATGGCTTTCAGACCCTTCAACATTTTGGTTGCCCTCCTCTGGACACAATCCAGCTTCTCATTATCCTTCTTGAAGTGAGGTGCCCAGAACTGGACACAGTATTCCAGATGAGGTCTGACTAAAGCAGAATACAGTGGTACTACTCAATCTAAACACCATACTCCTATTGACGCAACCAATAATCGCATTCGTTTCTTGGCTGCCACATCACACTGCTGACTCATCTTCAGCTTGTGGTCTACTAAGATTCCTGGATCCCTTTCACATGTACTGTCATCCAGCCAGGTGTCTCCCATCCTATATTTGTGCATTTCATATTTTATGCCCAAGTGTAGGACTTTACATTTCTCTTTGTTGAAATTCATTTTGTTAGCTTTGGCCTAGCTCTCCAACCAGTTAACATCATTTTGAATTTTGATTCAAACTCAGTTTGCAGCAACTGAAATAAGCTGATGACAAACAGGGAAAGTGGGAGAAGGAGACGGAAAAATCCAAAAGTGATCAGTAAAACTGGGACACCAAGAGATAGTTCTGGATAGTTCTGTTCCTGAAAAATCACAACAGTTGGAGGGCATGGGATTGGCGACTGGTGGACCTTGAAATGTAGTAGCCCTGAAAGTCCCAGCAGCCCTAATAGGCATAGCCAATACTGAAAGACAATCAGAGTTGCAATCCGTCAGCAAAAGGAGGGCTACGTACGGCTCAGAGTTGCCTTGGGCACCAGATTCAGCAGGGTTTTCTTGCAAGGAAACCATGTCCAAAGTTGCACTGGTAGCCTGTTTCAGGCCCATCAGCCAGTTTTGTGAACTTTCAGCCCACAGAACATCCAAAATCAACAAAGAATGAATGACCATTTCGGCAGAGATAACATACTTGATGGAGGGGTGGCAAATAAAGCGTCTGGGCTGGTAATAGATGAAAATGGATACATAGATGGATGATGGATAGATAGAGTGAAGTGATGATAAATGGGCACTTGGAACAGACGCGGCAGCTGATAAGTCAGGTAGATGCTAGATGGATGGGCAACTCCACAGAGGGAAAATGGGCAGCTGCACCCATAGCAATTACGTTCTCTGTTTTCCTGTATTGCCCTAGCCTGCTGCTAAGTCCCCAGACACCGACTAAAATGGGATTCATGAAGGCCAGCAAGCGGACCGGCCTGCGCGGAAGGATGAAAGGCAGAGGAGGGAGTCATCACCTTCACCCAGCGGTACAAAGCCACCCCGAGTGAGTGCCAGATGGCAAACAGCTCCTGCCTCTTCCATGTCACCATCTTTCCCTTCTTTTCCTTTTCTACCACCAGCAATGCCAAGGGAGTCCTAACCTGCCATTAGCTGGCAGGAAAAGAATGTAGCAAATGCACTGATTAAAATAGCAGGGAGGGTGTCCCCAGATTGGAGAGGGATCCTTGATGCATTTCAGGTATCCAGACAGGAATCGCTACAGCTGAGATGCTACAATAACTGGCCGGAGTGAAATGCGTGGCCCACCCAGCCCTTTGGGCTGCTGCTCCCATCCATCATGGGCTTCGAGAGGTGGACCAGGCGTCCTCCCAGCCATTTACTGCCCAAGAGAGGGTGTGGGCACCCAAGTGGTATCTGGACGCACTTCTCCTGCTAAGAGAAAGAGCAACTATCACCCTCAGATGTCCAGCAAAGGTGCTCTCCAGAAGTTTTGGACATCAACTCCCAGACATCCCAAAGAAAAGGAGCAATGAGAGGGGCTTATTGCAGTTTAGTCTAAAATGTCTGGAGAACCAGTACTTTCCCATCTTTCTTTAAAGACTGGGGGTTTCCATCTTTTCTGGAGATCAGCTCAGAACTTGACAGATTCATCTTCTCCTTATTAACCAATCATTCACTTAATTAAGAAAATGTCAATCGAGATGAGATTTTGAAGAAAGTGACAGGTATGTTTATTTAATAAACACAAACTCCCATTCCTTGTTAGAAAGGAATGCCATTGAAAAACACATCTTTTCTTCCTTATCATAATAGGGAATTACCTTTTCCAAAACCAAGCCTTGACAAACCAATCTTTGATCACAATCAGGCTTCGCTTGATAATCAGCAAAACCCGTGGTTTATTATCCCTTCTGATTATAGCTTGCAGCCCTAGCAAAACCAACAACTGTTTGCACCAGGTTTCCAGGGAGATTTTAGGTCAAAATCTGACCAGTCATATCTAATCTCTTTCCCCAGCACACAGCCAGAGTTATTTCTATCTGCCGCATCTGACAAGCAGTTATGATTGCTAGATATGCCATACACAGAATAGGTTCAAACAGTAGCTAATGGGCAGTAGATGCACTCCAGAGATAGACAGATGAGACCACAATGATAAAAAGAGAGGAGGGGTGGGGGAGAGAGTGGGGAAGCAGAAAAAGCCTCCAAACGTAGATCTTGGAGAAATCCCAGGCTGTTCTTCCCTTGTTAATCCTTTACAGTGTCTCTTGCAAATGATTCCAGTTACTTGGTTATTAGCCCGTTTCTGTTTGTCCCTGGGATGATTGTCTCTGCCTGGATCAAAGATGCACAGGGGTTTTTTTAATGTGGCGTGCAGATTTTTAAAGCCAGGGAATTAAAAATGGCTTCCCCCAATCCCTCCCCCGTTCCGACCCCAGACTCCCGCTCTACCCTCCCCAACAATCCCCCTTACATTCAAGTCTCGTGCTAGAAAAAGAAAACAGAGGCTCTTTAACTTCTAATTAGCGTGTAGTAAGACCTACCCAAACATCCCCACAACGTCTAGGGGAACAAACATTAACAGATGAGCCGTCTTGGGCAGGCGGGGGTGAGGGTGGAAAGCGAGGAAGGAGAGCGAAGAGGATGCAAAGGCCAGATCTACCCCTAAGGCTGTGTCTGTCTTGGCACAAATCTGCAAAGGGGTTTAATACCGACTGCGTGTCAAGGTTCAGCCAACTCAAGCAATCTGTGCCATGCTTGCGTTTCGCTTGTAGGCTGCCGGCTGTGGTCTGACAGCCACTGGAGCCGTGGGGTACTTATGGCAGCGCCGCGTGGACACACGCTAACAAAGTCCTTCTCAGTGGCTGCGCCTAGGCTCTGGGACTCCCTTCCCAGAGAGGCTAGGCTTTCACCTTCCCTACAATCTTTCCACAAGCAGGTAAAAGCCCTTTTGATATGGCAGGCTTTTGAGAACTGATTTTTCAGGGCAAGCAAGCCTTGTATAATGGCCTAGAGTTTTGTTTGTTGTTGTTGTCTCCATTTGTTTCAATTGGCTTCAAATGTTATAATGGTCTCATTATAACTCGGGTATGCTGTTAATGTTTAACTATGGCCATTTCCGCCCTACGCTGTTACAGCACCTCTTTCAACCTTCTGTGGAATTCTGGGGTTTGTAGTTTCCTGAAGCCCAGGAGCTCCCTGGCTGGGAATTCTAAAGGCCCCTCCCTAAACTGCAAGCCCCAGGATCCTACAGGAGGTTAAAAGTGGAATAATAGTACTATAATGGTGTAGTGCGGAAATGGCCTATGTTTGTTTTAACTGTTGCAAGTCGCCTTGCATCCCAAACTAGAGAAAAGGTTGGCTATCATTATCGTCGTCGTCGTCATCAGACCTGCACTGGCTGCCAATTCACTTTTGTCCTGAAGTCAAGGTGCTGGTGGTGACATTGAAAACCCTAAATGGCTTGAGATCTGAATGAGAACCTCTTCCAATATACAGCTGGTCCTCCACATTCACTAGCATCAGAGGCACTGGACCACTGTGAAAAGAGAATATCAAAATGTGTAGGAAGGGGGTCAAGGTATCATAGAAACAGTGGCTACCCAGGGTCCAAACCAGGTCAGGAAAAGGAGAAGGAAGGGAGGTGGATCAGCATGGTAGCCCTATACTTCCCTTCTCTTGCCTATCTCCTTCCTTGGGCGTGGGGAGCATCAGGAGACGGTCTGTGGTGCTGAGAACTAGAGCTGTGAGCTGTCCTGCGCTGGCCAGGCAGTGGCTGGTATAGGAGGAAGAGGACCAGAGGCAAGTTTTTAAAGGGCTGCGTGGCTTGATTGAAGCCACTATAAGGGAAGGTTCCCCCAGAAAACTTCCTAAGGAAGGAATTCCAAAGTGCAGGATCAGCCACAGGGAAGACCATCTCCCAACTTCCCACCTCCATGCCTACAAAAACAATGGATGTCATGTACAAGGTAACTCCATTCCCAGAATTCCGGTTTTGACATTTACAAAAAAAGAAAAAAGAAAAGAAAAGCTTTATTCAGGAACAGCAGAGTAACAGCAGCACATTCTGGCAACTGCCAAGACTAAAGACCTATTGAATCTACAGTGTCTTATAAGCAGTACCATTTCAAGTTTGCATATGCAAGTCCTCTGTTCAACAGCTAAATAAGACAACTCTTTTCTCAGGCTTACGTCCTGCCCACCAGAATCTTGACCTTGTGTCTGCATTTGAGCTCTCTTTTATCAGAGTTCACTAGACCAATATTCCTTCATTCCCAAAACACTGTTTCCTTATTAATTTCCCATCATCTCCTAACAGGCCCTTTGTCCCAAGGATTACACAGCACTGGACAGCGAAGTACTACATGGCAAATAACAAGGCATCCCACTACCTGGCAAATTACATGGGATTACACGGTATCAAACATCAAGACAAGGTGTAGCATTAGAATGCATGGCAAGGAGGGCAGAGCTGACCTCCCAGTGGGGCAGAGAGAAGGGCATCCCTGCAGAACTTAGAGCTTGGGTAGCCTCACATAGGAAGATACAGTCCTTCAAATAGCCTGAGTATGATACTTCATGAATAATAGAAAACTCTCTATCACATTGCAATTGGTGCTATTTTGTCATATCAGTGAAGGGAGAATTGGAAGAACTGCTAGCAAACAACTGAAAGAAAGAGAAGACCCTAAGAACTAGTCTGATCTGGTTGATCATCACTAGGAACAGAACACTAACCAAGATACGTTTTAAGTTATCTTGGGTGGCTCAAAGCTGCTGCAAACTTCCTGAGCAGGAAAACAAAAACGAAAAAAACAACACAAAATGGGGGGACCTGGCACAGTTCCAGACTTCACATTAAGAAGTTCTTCCTTGGCTGAAAATAGGCTCCATCAAACAGTGGAACTCTTTTCCCCGCATCACGTTCTGACTGAGGGCAAGCCAGCAGAAGAAACTAGGCCAGTCAAACAGATGACAATGGAAGCGGGTCTGCGTAGCGCCATGGAGGGAAGAAATGTTCGAGTTATTCTTGGAGCAGAAGCAGAAACTGAAGGCAACAAATGACACACACTAATTTCAGAGGGAAGTCCCCCAGGGCTAAAACGGTTCATGAATAGATCTGAGCTGAAATGTCTCGTAATGTGAACCATTACTTAAGTACATAGGATGCTACCGTATTCTGAGTTACATCCTTGCTCCATCTCGCTCAACAGCGTCAGCTCTGACTGGCAGCTGTGGCTCTCCAAAGTTTCAGGAAAGACTCTTTCTAGTCCCACCTAGAGATCCCTGGTGATCTCCCATCAAGGTTGTAACCAAGCCCTTCCTACATCAGATGAGATCAGATATGCTCAGGGTAGGGTGGTGGGATGGTGTAAGAAAAATTCTGATATTACTGATTCCTTGGGAAAAGAGGGACACTTTGCAGAGTAAGAAGCTGGGTATGTTTATCTCGGATAAGAGAAGATTGAGAGGTGACAGGATAGCTATCTATAAATATCTGTAGGGATGTCATGTAGAAGGTAGAGCAAGCTTTTTTCTGCTGCTGCTGAGACTAAGGCCATTTCCACACTAGACTGTTATAGGGCTATTATTCCACTTTCAACATCCTATGGAATCCTGGGGTTTGCAGTTTAAGGAGGGGCCTTTGAGGCCCCTCCCTAAACTGCAAACCTCAGGATTCCATCAGATGTTGAAAGTGGAATCATAGCGCTATAACAGTCTAGTGCAGAGATGGTCTAAAACACAAAGCAATGAATTCAAATTGCAAGGAAACAGATTCCATCTAAACATTAGGAAGAACTTCTTTACTCTAAGAGTGTCTGAGAGTGGAGTAGACGGCCTTGAAGGGGTGACTCTCTGGAGGTCTTCAATGAGAACTTGGGAGAGCATCATTCAGGGGTGTTTTAGCTGTGTATTCCTACATGAACTAAAAGGCCCTTGTGCTCCTTTCCAACTCTAAGGCCCTTACTGCATGGCGATGCATTGCTCTGAGTCCACAATGGAGGCTATCATATGACACTGTTGTTGACCAAGGTGCTCTCATGTCCCCAGTCGTTGCAATTGCGCCATATACTATTATTGGAAAAAATCCGGTAATGGCCCCCTTTCCCCCAATGATACCATCAGCTGCGGGTGTTCAGGAAGGGCCGAAGCACTACGAAGTGCTTCCTTCTGCAGTACAGCCCAGGAAGAGGTGGGCTGTATTGTAGAAGGAAGGACTGTATCCCTAACGCTACTCATCCTCCAGCAGCCAGTCAGGTGAGGTGGGGTGCATTTGGGTCCTGATCCCATCCCAGCAATGGCACTGCTGGGATCGCAATGGGACAACACAGGATACAGGTACGGTGCGGAAAGGGCCTAAGAGTCTACGATTCAATGAGAGTTTCCACTCAATATTGTCTGCCTTGTTTTGTGGTGACCTTGCCACTATTTTGCTCTCACAATGCCCTAGGATAGGAGTGGGGAAAGGGCTGCCCTGGGACCATACATGCCCACCAAGGACGTTTTGTGTTCCTCAGCATCTCCAGAATCCCAAGAACTTTTTCTGGGCAAAAAAATAGGGTGAAGCGTTGTTCCTGGAAGCCTCCAGGGGTAACAATTTGCATTTTAAATAGGTTTCACAGTCCTCCCTGTAGTGTTTCAACCTCACGACATGCCCCTTTTTGACAATCCAAAGGGGACTAGCAGTCACCGGGTTGTCATTTTATGTTTTTGCACTATATCCAGCTCCCAGAGGTCCCAAGACATAAACAGCACCCCTGGACCCGTCAGAATTGCGCACTCCTGGCCCAGGGTGACTCCATCTGAAGGGTGGCTGGCTCCTCTCATAAGTCACTGGTGCTATTGACAACTGCCAGGAAGCTCAGGGGAAGAGATGGAAAAAAATCTGCACTCCTCCCATTAGTAACGGTGAATTGCTCCCTGAGAAAATGGGAGACTTTCTCATTGCCTCCTCCGCCCCGGAACTGTGAAGCCTGTATCTCCCCCATGTGAACCTGCTCCGGTCTTAAAATCTTCAAGGGGAAGGATTTCTCTCCATCTCACCACCTTTCCAGGTTCATCTAGTGAGGAAACAGGAGAGAGCCTTCTCGGTGGCTGCTCCTAGGCTGAGGAACTCCCTCCCAGAAGAGGCTCACTTTGCCCCCTCTTTGCTCAGGCAGGCAAAGACCTTCTTGTTCACCTGACCAGGAAAGAGGAACATAGCAGGTACACTGGTTTTCAATATGTACCTTGTGTCTTTTCCATTTGTCTTTCATGTTCTAAAAATAATGGCCATTTCCACACTACACTGTTACACTGCTATTCTTCTTCTTCCAACCTTCTGTGGAGTCCTGGGGTTTGCAGTTTAGGGAGGTGCATTTAGAATTCTCAGCCAGAGAGCTCCTTGGCCTCGGAAACTACAAACCCCAGAACTACGTCGGATGTTGAAAGTGGAATAATAGCACTATAACAGTGCAGTGCAGAAATGGCCAATGTTTTGATTCAATTGATGATTTCATGCTTTTAAATACTTTTGTACTTCGTATTGTTTTAGCTGTTAGGTTGCAAAACCGCTTTGTGAGAAAGGTGTGATAGAAATCAAATAAATAATAAATAAAATTTGTTTTAACCCTCCAATTTCTCTGCCCACAAAACAGATGAAGAATCGGAGGTCTGGAAATCTCCAGATTTGGACTACAACACCCAGTGTCCTTCATCTAGCAGGCCCAGTCCTTGCTGGAAAAAACTGGGCACTGTAGTTAAAGGGGGGGAAAAAAGGAACTTTGCCAAGCTCTGTGGTGAATGTCAAGACTCCCCTTGTGTTGGGAAATCGTTATGAACCCTGTCTTCATTGCTGTTGGATCTCTTTCCGTAAATAATGTGTGAACTTCATGAAATGCAAACTCTTTCAATTCACCCCTGTGCACCCCATTAAAACCTAAGCCCTCTGTGCTATCATGAGTGAAAAAAATACAACCGCTCTCTTCATTTGTTTAATTGAAAAACACCATAAAAAGGCCTTTTGCAGATCAATCATTTTGCCAAGTGTTCTGCTTTAAATCAGAACTGCTGGGGCAGGAGAGGCAAGCTATAAAAAGAGAAGAGGTTGCTTTGTTGTCTTTGAAGCAAACAAGGGCTTGGAACCGTCCTTGGGTGGACAGGGAACAGAAGAGGACTGCTGGACACGGTGGGAAAAGTATACCCTGTGGGCCACATGTGGCTTGTGGACCCCACTTTTCTGGCCCCCAAAGGTCCTCCGTATCTCCAAATCCATGCCCCTTCACTTTCACAAAATAAGCATGATCTGGGGCAAATCAATAGGAGTATAGCGTCTAGGCCAAGGGAAACGATGATACCAGTCTATTCTACTTTGGTGAGACCCCACCTGGAATACTGTGTCCAGTTCTGGGCACCACAGCTCAAGACGGATATTGACAAGTTGGAATGTGTCCAGAAGAGGGCAACCAAAATGGAAGAAGGTCTGGAAATCATGGCCTATGGGGAGCAGCTGAGACAGCTGGGTATGTTTAGCCTGGAGAAGAAAAGGTTAAGAGGTGACCTGATAGCCATGTTTAAATATCTGAGGAGATGTCATAGGGAAGGTGGGGCAAGCTTGTTTTCTGCTGCTTTAGAGACTAGGACACGGAGCAATGGCTTCAAACTACAGGGAAAGAGATTACACCTCAATATTAGCAAGAACTTCCTGACAGTAAGTTGGAAACAACTTGATGTCACACAAGACAACAACAATCATGTCACCTCTCAGTCTTCTCCAAGCTGAACATATCCAGCTCCTTAAGTTGTTCCGCATAACTCAGTGGAAGCCATTGCCTCTTTCTCTTTTTGTTAATATTTCTATGTACATAAAAATGACCTTTGAAGGAAATATACTATATTAATAATACCAATCATTTTAATGAGGAGTCAGAAGTCAGATTTATATTCTTTGCAATTGTTGGTTGCTATGGCTTAGTTTAGTTAGTTTAGTTATTCGTTTGTAGTCTGCTTGTGTAGTAGGGTAGTTCAGTTTTGTAGGTAAGTTTGTCTTCCTTATACTATTTTAATATTGCGTTAATGAAAGTATTTTTTTAAAAAAAATAACTAAGTTGAAGCCACTACAGCCCTCTGTAGAACTGTAGACTTCTTTGGAGAAGATGTTAACACAAAATTCCCTCTCTTAAACTCACACACACAAACACATACACACACATACAAGTACTCTTCTGCCTCCAATCACATTCTTACTCTGCAGGAAGTAAGAAAGGATGACAAATCAGAGTGGAATAGAAGTTTTTAAATGGGAAAAAGGGGTGTGTGTGAATTAGTCATGGCTGGGAGTTACAACATCCATGTTACATTTATCCAATATCCTGTGCTTTCTGTCCTAGATAAGCCTGCTCATAATCCAAAGGTCTAAGGAGAGCCATTCAGCCCCGTTAAATGCACGCACTAGGCAATAAAGTAATCATCCCCTGCACTTAAGAGAGTCATTTTCCATCGAAAGATCCATAAAACATGCTGGAAATGTCGATGAGCTAAGCCTCGCGATTTACGGGGAAAGGCAGATACCCACCTTGAGCTTACAAGACATGTGAGGCATTTTTCTTATTTATTCCCCACCACCACCTTAAAAATACCTTGAGAAATATGAGAAGTAGAGACAAGGGCTCTCTGACTCACTGGTCTTGATTTCCTCTCTTGGAATTAGTGGCTGGAATCTTGTAGGTGTTATGCACGCGCATAAGTTCCCTTATCCATGTGGTTATGCTTTTTTGGCCATAGAATTAACATCTCTATTCACTTCACCGTTGCACAAGGCAGAGCTCCACAGGAGTAAATGTTGCACACGGAGTTGCAAATTCATCAGCGCCTTCATGGAATTCACTAGGATTGTGGAAGCAGACAGCACAGTCACAGATACATGATCAATTCCATGCTATTCAGAAGGACTGCAGATTACTACACGAATGTAGAGTTACACTACACAGATGCAGGGCTTTTCCACACGACACTGTTATAGCGCTATTATTCCACTTTCAATATCCTACGGAATCCTGGGGTTTGCAGTTTAAGGAGAGGCATTTAGACTTCTCAGCCAGAGAGCCTTTGGGCCTCAGCAAACTACAATCCTCAGGATTCCACAGGATGTTGAAAGTGGAATAATCGCGCTATAAGAGTGTAGTGCAGAAATGGGCACAGACGGGATGGCATAACGTCCTGATAACTTCCAGAGTCTTCTGGGGTCATCAATCTGTGTCTGGCTACAGAGACATAGCTAGCACTTCTTTGAACCTCTCTGCTTTCCAGCAGCCACCAACTGTTTTCAGTGGCTAAAATGAGACTCCCACCTTGAAGATCTTTGGATGTTGTAGAGAGTGGAAGAGAACAGTAATCTCCCCAATGACCAAAAAAAAGACATGCACAGTCATAAGGTGGATTGCACCTGTATAAGTCACTATTAGGAACAGTAGAATCCTAGAATCATAAAGTTGGAAGAGACCATGGGGGCCATCCAGTCTAACCCCCTGCTATGCAAGAACACACATCAAAACACTCCCAACAGATCGCCATCCAGCCTCTGCCTAAAAACCTCCAAAAAAGGACACTCCACCGCACACCACTGAGGCAGCAGATTCCACTGTCAGACAGCCCTGACAGTGAGAATGTTCTTCTTGAGGTTCAGGTTGAATCTCCTTTCCTGCAGCTTGAATCCATTGCTCCTTGTCCTAGTCTCGGGAGCAGCAGAAAAAAAGCCCACTCCCTTCTCGACATGACATTCCTTCAAATCTTTAAACATGGCTATCATGTTCCCTCTTAACCTTCTCTTTTCCAGACTAAACATCCCCAGTTCCCTAAGCCACTTTTCAGAGGGCTTCATGGCTTCCAGACCTGTCACCATTTTGGTTGCCCTCCTCTGGACACGCTCCAGCTTGTCAATATCCTTCTTGAATTGAAGTGCCCAGAACTGGACACAGTATTCCAAATGAGGCATAACCAAAGCAGAATAGAGTGGTACCAGTACCTCCCTCAATCTAGACACCATACTCCTATTGACGCAACCAAGAATTACATTGGCTTTCTTGGCTGCCGCATCACACTGCTGACTCATGTTCAGCTTGTCATCTACCAAGACTCCTAGATCCCTTTCATACGTACTGCTATCCAGCCATGCGTCCCCAATCCTGTATTTGTGCACCCCATTTTTTCTCCCTAAGTGTAGGACCTTCCATTTCTCTCTGTTGAAATTAGTTTTGTTAGCTTTGGCCCAGCTCTCCAATCTGTCAAAGTCATTTGAATTTTGATCCTGTCCGCTGGCACATTAGCAATCCCTCCCAAGTTGGTGTCATCTGCAAATGTGATCAGCATGCCCTCTACTCCTTCATCCAAGTCATTGATGAAGATGTTGAATAGCCCTGGGCCCAGGACAGAACCCTGTGGCACCCCACTAGTCGCTTCTCTCCAGGATGAAAAGCAGCCAAACACAACGTACATGTGATGGGGAACCAAGTGAGAAATGTCTCCAATCATGTTCAAAGGTTGTTCTACTTTTCTGGGAATTCCATGGATGTTTCTTCATAAGGAACGTCCAAATTCAGAAAGGATTTTCCTGTTAGGCAAAATTCACTATTCACCAGGAGTCTTCAAGGAACCCTCTTACCAAAAAACAAAACCAAAACCAAAACCACAAACTCTAGCTGCATTAAAAACAAAATAGTTCTTCTTCTTTAAAAAAAAAAAAAGCCTCAGGTGTTTCACCGGTAGATGAACCTCTGTCTCAACCGCTGGTTTTGTTTCAGGTGAAATAGGGTAGCAAGTTAGTCAATCAGTTAGTATCTATCTATCTATTTACCTATCTATCTACCATCCTACCTTTTTCCCAGTATGGAAAACAAGGCAACTTATAGCACAGTTTAAAATAAAAGACAGTTAAAATTATTCATAACACCAAAGTGTCAAAAGAAGAAGAATCCTAATAAAACCACTAATTACACCTTTACAACACATTCAAAACACAGCAACAAGATTTAAGTATAGCACGTCTCATGAAAAGATCCTTCTGTCATAGCTAATTAACAGCTAAAGACCTGCTAGAAAGAAAGAAAGAAAGAAAGAAAGAAAGAAAGCAAGCAAGCAAGCAAGCAAGCAAGCCTAGCAACTCATGGGAGGAAATTTCACAGCCCAGATGCAGCCACCAAGAAGGCCTTCTTTTGTGCCCTCTGCAAACGTGGCTGTGAATGTGGTGGAATCATGAGAAAGCCTTCCACCGCGGATTTTAAAACTTGGGCAGGCCCATACAGCAAGACAGGACCTTTTCAGATAGTTTCAATATCATCTATGGTGAGTTGGGTCATCTCTAATGAGTTTTGGTGTGGGAGAGAAAGAGAGTAAGAGTTCTAAAAGCACAAAGACGCAAAGCCGTCACATCCATATTACCTTTCTTCCTATACAAACAGTCTGCACTCTGCAACCAACGAAAATGGGAAATCTACAGCCGTTTTTGAACTTCAGACTGATATACTGCAGCTCAACTGCTTGGTGTACTTCTGCAAGACGGCTGCAGGAATTGTCCGGTGAAGTAGGTTCATCAGATGATCCCCACGCTACAGAAGTGTTGGGCAGGGCTTGGCAGTTTTGACAAAAGGATAAGAACCTGGGTATATGATATATAAAATATATATTTGCATGTGTAAAGGTATCTCACAAATATTATAAATCACTAAAATAATCAATTATTCAAATCAGCACTACACAATCCACACTATAAATAGCTATAGGGGAGAAGGTCTATAGGACATATATCATTTGCTGTATATAACAAAAATAACACATCACTAAAATAATAAATTATTCAAATTCACACTACAGAGTCCACGCTTTGGCCATTTCCGCCCTACACTATTATAGTGCTATTATTCCACTTTCGACATCCTATGGAATCCTGGGGTTTGCAGTTTAGGGAGGGGCACTTCTGGCCTCAGTAAACTACAAAGCCCAGAATTCTACAGGATGTTGAAAGTGGAATAATAGCACTGTGACAGTGTAGTGTAGAAAGGCCCTTTGATAGCGGTATGGGAGAAAATCCATAGGACATAAATAGTTTGTTGAAGGAAAACACATGGCCCAAGGTCTCATCCAATTCTTCATTTAAGCAGAAGCCAGACATGTTTCAATGAGCAATCTTAACCAGTCGCCAATTTAAATCATATGTTGTCTAATATTTCCTCCAGACAAAAGGCTGAAGTGTCGGTTAAGAAACTACAGAACCATAATAATATTCAAAGTGCACATGTTTACAAAGAACCAGCTTGAGTCCAGTACTTACCAACGCTAGAGTACAGATTTATGCAAAATAAAAATGCCTCCTAGTGGTTTTGACAGCCATCCGGATAAGACAACTTTTAATCAGAACTATCAGGTTCACATCCTAAGCATCCCAGGTGGACAGTCCAAGGCAGCGATGTATTTAAGTCTTTTACACCAAGTCTCAAGTCCTTGAAGATACTTCCAAGTCAAGTCCCAAGTCAAGTCTGAAGTCTGGAAGTCAACTTTATACCCCAACCAGAATTCCAGAATTATTGGACAGAGCCAAATAAAATCAGGTTTAACAATTTAAGCAGAATTGGGCCTCCACATTTGCGATTTTGCCATCTGCAGCTTCGAAAGTGGGCAATAGGATCCTTCTTACTCCCCATTACTAAAGCTTCAAAAGCTTCCTCCTCAAGCCTGTTGCCTAACACATTTGCTGTTCCCCTCGGAGAAATGCGCCCACACTTTGGGCTTGAGGCAGATTGCCATGCAACCAGTACGCAAAAAGAGAGAGAGGCCTTGCTCAAAGTCGTAAGGTTTCTGGATGAATGCATTGTGTTACTGAACCAAGGGCAGCAAGTCAGTCATTAAAAATATACAAGTCTCGAGTCAAGTCAGTGCGTCATTTATGGCCGAGTCAGGTCTGAGTCAAGTCACTGAAGCGACTTAAGTCCGACTTGAGTCCGAGTTTATCAACCCGAGTCTATATCACTGGCCCAAGGGACACTACATGGAGGTCTTAAATGCTGAAAAATAAAGTATGAATCAGGAAGGCCCAAAGGAGTCATGAGTTAGAAGAATTACAAACCATTTGGAACCACATTCCTCAAACATTAAATCTCTCTCTTCCTAGTCCAGTTAAAAGACAAAAATAATGACCACAAAAGATTTAAATAACTTTAAAGTGAGCGATGAACACACTGAGATTGTAAAAGCTTTATATACCTTGAGTCAGTCATTGATCAAAGTGGTAACAGTGATCAAGTAATCAGAACACTAGGGCCATTTCCGCACTGGACCGTTATAGCGCGATTATTCCACTTTCAACATCCTATGGAATCCTGGGGTTTGCAGTTTAGGGAAGGGCCTCTGAGGATTTTGAGGATCCACAGGATGCTAAAAGTGGAAGAATAGCGCTATAACAGTCTAGTGCGGAAATGGCCTAGGAAAGGAGCGATGAAAGTGTGACGTAAGATCCTCAAGCGTAAAGATGCATCATTCAGTACCAAAGCCAGAATCATCCATGCCGTAGTATTTCTAATTTCTATGTACGTTTGTAAAAGCTGGATAGTGAAAAATGCTGACAGGAAGAAAATCAACTCATTTGAAATGTGGTGCTGGCGCAGAGTTCTCCAGGAACTGTGCGCGGCCAAAAAGACAAATAAATGAGATCCAGAGCAAATCAAGCCTGAACTCTTCCCTAGAAAACCTGAGTCTATCACACTTTGGAGACAGCCAGCTTGGTGTTGTGGTCTGAGTTCTGGACTATGACTCTGGAGATCAGAGTTCAAATCCCCAGTCATCCCTGGGGACCCACTGGGTGACCTTGGGCAAGGCACACTCTCTCAGCCTCGGGATAAAGACAAACCCGCTCTGAACAAACCTTGCTAAGATAGCCCATGATAGGGTTGCCATAAGTCAGAAATGACTTGGAGGCACACAACCTGGCTCACTGGACAATAACGTTCAGTAAAGGAGAAAGCAGTAGGGAAAGAGGAAGACCACATTATGGGTGGGTTGACTCAAAGCCCCGGAAGCTGTGGCTCTGAGTTTGCAATTCCAAAGCAAGGCTGTTAATAACAGGACTTCTCAAAGGGTGTTCATTCATAGGGTTGTCATAAATTGAAGCTTACGAGACAGCACATAATAACAATAACAGCAACAACAACTCCTAGGCCGTTTCCGCACGAGAGGAGGAAAAGTTCACTGCGTGTCAAGAGTGATGTTTTTATACTCCAATTTGGAAACTGAATTCAGAAATTCAGAAATTGTGCTGTCTGCACCCCCCATTTACATCATACTACTGCGGAGAACAGCGGTTGCTGCATCCACAACAGCAAGTCCCTGGCCACTCCCATTCCCCTCCCTCACCCTGCCCTGCCACTGCTGATTGGTCTGTTTTCTAAAAAACACACACATATTTTTAACACATTTCTGTGTTGCTATGTTTGTGTGTAGGAATGTATGTTCATTGATATGTGGAAAAAAACAGTCCATTACCAGATCCACTCTCTTCCCGCTGTCCGTTTAACACAGGAAGACAATAATGCCGGCAGCCTGTCCTTTGATGGGTGGAGAGAGATAGGGACAGAAATGACAGAAGAGGATAGCCCGGGAACGCCCATAGCCGACCACTTCTGCGATTTGAATCAATGCTACGCTTCTGCATGTGGGCAAAAACCAAAGCAGAACCGGTTTGGGAGATTTACATCAGAATTTTTCCGGTTTTTACATACAGCGGTTTCACATCGCAGTGAACCGTTCTAGGAACTGAAAACATGCAGAACCATGAGGAAAATGACGATGTTAAAACAGTACAACGTGCAGACTGGAGGGTAAGAATTCGACACTGCTACAATGTATCAACTTCGTGTGGGAATGGCCTTAGTCTTTGCAAACATAGTTTTATAGGACTGAAGTCAAGCTGAGCGTGTATTGTTTTAAACACCTATGCTTGAAAAGAAAAAAGTCAGTGTTATCCATAAAACTCCATCCCAGCATTTTGAATATTAGTTGGTCCAACAAAAATATATTGGCCAGGATCCCTTGCAACAGCAATGGAGCATAAAGTCCCACCTGTGTACTTACATAGCAATTTTCTGGGTGACATCTGGTAAATGTCTCAAGCCATTCCAATGGTAATTCCAGTAGCATTCCTGGTCAAAGAGGCAGTGCTATAATTACACACTGACTGGCTATTAAGTCGGCCCTTTGCATTATGGACAAAGGGGGAACTGATTGCATAAGGGGGTACTGAGGCTACCTCCTTATGCAAATATATGCAAGTGCCAGTATAGATTCTAACCACTATCCTTCTGGTTGAGTAGGTCTATTTTCTTTGCAGAGGTTTGTCCACAAAGTAAGTTTTGGGTTTTTTTGTTTTTTTTTAAAGAAAAAGATACCAAGAATTCAGTTTACGCCAACATTGCTGATTTGAGAAGTCAGCAGTAGGGATAGAAAATAATTTCACTGGATTGGGCAGTCCTGATGAAAATAACCTTTTCAATAACTCTCCAAACTTATTGCGAGAAGAAACACACCTCACCTCAAGAATTCACACATTTGCAAAGCTTATGGAGTGCTTCAGAAAAGGAATGAGCTCATAAAGCAATGCACACATTTTAAAATGGAAACAGCTAAAAAGGTGCACAGTCAGGAAAAAATGTAAGTAACATATTTCATTTGATGGAAAGCAATACATAAAGGAGCAAACTAACATGATTAATATAATAAATATAATATAATATAATATAATATAATATAATATAATAAAGAAAGTCAAAGTTTGTCTTTCTGTGTCAGGCAAAGACCTCATATGATTGGCTGCCTAAGAAGATTCTATGGAATCCTAGGGTTTGCAGCTTAGGGAGAGGCCTTTGGAATTCTCAGCCAGAGAGTTCTGAATAGGTCAGCTGCTATGGGGACAAGGCCTAGCAGCAAGGAGGAGGGCAGTGTATTCCCTCAGGAAACAAATCTCTGTATGTTAATAACTCTGAATACAGATTAGATTGGGGACTATGGGGAAAAGTTACAGGTACTGTACAAGACAGTTTGGGGAATTAGAGACACAGGATGTCAAATCATTCTACCAAGTATTACCTATGAGAAAATAAAATCCCAGGTAACGCCAGGTAAATACACTAGTATTATATAAATGACAATAATATAATATTATTAATAATAATATGCACTGCTGAGAATCGTGTTGCTTACTCTTAACTATGGTAGATCAACTGCATCAATCACTGAATAGTGAGTCAACAAATAAGTCAACCCCACTGATTCAGTGGGTCTAGTCTAGTTAAGATTAGCAGCAGAATATAGGCCATTACATCAATTGTTGCTGTTGTGTGCCTTCAAGTTGTCTCTAAGTTAAGGCAAACCTGTCACAGGGTTTTCTTGGCAAGACTTGTTCAGACAGTTGGCATCCCCCTTCCTCTGAGGCTGAGAGAGAGTGATCTGCCCAAGGTCACTCAGTGGGTTCCGTGGCTGAGTGGGGATTTGAATTTGGCTCTCTCAGGATTCTAGCACAGCAGTCAAACCACAACACGATGGCTCCCCATTAGACTGTATATTTTATGCTATTCCATTCTAGTCTGTTCTAATACAAATTTGATATATCATAGTATAGCATATTTGATATACTGTAATATTTGGCATATTGCATTTTAAATATAAATATATCTAACATACAACTTATTGAGGCAGGCCTTTGGCTTACAATTCACGAGGCAGAAAGGGCTTGGAACCAGGCTGTCCTTTTATCTTTTTAAAATATATTTTAATTGTGTCTGCCTGTTGTTTTACCTTTGCGTTTTTAACCGAACTGTTGTTTTTTTAAAAAAACTTCTGTACAATTTTTCTTTTCTGTACCCTGTTTTTCATTGCTTGTGAACTGCTCCGCATCCTGTGCAAGGAGAAAGGCAACAAGGCGCAGATTAGGAAGCGTGCATTAAAACTGCACAAAAAACCCCCACAAAAGTTGTCCAACACTATACGAAAAAAAAGGATGCAAAAGAAGATTTAAAAAATGCCAAAAAAGAAAAAAAAACAAAGATGCAAAAAAAAAAAAGAGTTGGGGAGAAATGCAACACAACCGAGACTGAGAGATGCTCACCTCCCTCGCCAGCTAAAGAGCTAAAGAGCCCGTACCTGCCCTGACCTTTGACCCGAACGTGGCAGGGGTTAGTTACATGTTAATTGCAGCAACAGCCGCAGGGCCGGGCGCCAGCTGCTTGGCTTGAACAAAACAGATTGTCATGTCTCCTTTTCATCTCACGCATTTTGGCCCGGGGAGAAGACATCGGAGGCAACCAGTCAAAACAACGGGGGGGGGCTGGAAGCCGGGGAGCTCACACGCACGGGGGGGGCAGGGGTACCGACACCACCGCCAGGTTGACAAATAAATACATAACAATTAGCTAGGGCAATATTAATGAATAATTAATTGCCATGAATAATTGAGGGATGGAAGGTTTTTTTAATTTTTTTTAACACAGCAACGTCTGATCCCGGGCTTGTGAACCCTCGATGGGAAAAGGCCATTTCCATCCGGGAACAATTCAGGCAGGAGACAGAACGCTCAAAACTAATATTTAAAGGAGGTCCTTCTGACAATCTAATGGGAAAATAATCCAGCGTTTGACAGGTACGGCTAAATTACTCTGAACCTCCAAAACAACATCAGCAATAACATGTTGTTAATCTTAAGACGATGTCGACAATTGGAAACCATTTACTGCTTTTTTTTGAACAATAAGAATTTAACTGCACAATAATCTCCAGCTGAGGCTACTAGTAATTCTAGTAGGATTACTTAGTTGGCTATGCAATGGTAGAATAATAGTTTTTTTTTCCTTCCATTGCAGTTTGGCTTGGAGGGTCAGAGTCGTTTTGTGTTTCAGTGAGATAGTTTTCAGCATTTTCATTTAATATTTTACTATCGTGCATTAGCTTTATTCAGACAGGCGTTCGATGTGCAACGATATGCACCCTGTCTGACAAAATGTACTGGATAGTGTGTTGCTGATGAGCGCTCAAGTTTTTAATCATGTATTTTCGTATTGTTTTAATTCCTCTTGATTGTTTCATTATGTTTTAACTTCGTACTCTGAGTTTTTGCTATGTCTTTTTAATTTTTGTAAGCTCCTTTGAGTCCCAACATGGGAGAAAAGCCAGGTATAAATAAAGATAAGAATAAGAATTTTAGTTTAATTTCATTTTTGCCTTTTTCTTTCTTTTCTTCTTTCTGCCTTTTTTTTCCTTTTTCTGAACGTGCATTACTTTGTTTGCAAATGAAAGTGTGTGAAAATTAATAAATAATTTTAAAAGATGATGATGATGATGATGATGATGATGGAAATAAAGACACCTCCTAAGGTACACATGTGCATCCATGTGTGTATGATGTTCCCCTGGTGCATTAATCTATGAGCTCTTTGCCACAGCTGGCAAAGACTATTTTTCTGGGTCATCCAAAGGCTAGCCCACAGCACTCCAATTACCGCCTAGATGACCTGGAAACAACCCAGGTCAGCCCAAGAACACAAGTACCAAAAGATTCATGCGCCGGGAGGCCAATTGACTGAATTGCCTCATCCGTGGGATGGTGCATGGAACCCTATGTGCACTGCAATGCACACACATTGTGCTCCCTGTCCGTTCTTCTAGAGGGATGCTGCTGGTCAGTTTTCTCTCCCCTCCCCTGCCAGGAGACTGCAGAAACTGTAGCAAGATGGAACCGAAGTCAGCTGGCTAAAGCCCATATTGGTTGTGCCGGTCCCTGTTCCTGAGAGGAGGGATCTGTGAAGACTTGTCTTGCTAGGTTTTCAAAACAGCAGGAAGGGACCGTGGAAATTCACAACGTGCAGGGTTGAAAATCAGTACGTAGCCAAGAACAAGTTTGTCTTCTACCTAAATCTAATATATAAAAGTCAAAGTTTGTCTGATTGTCTGTCTGCGTCAGGCGAAGACCTCATACGATTGGCTGCGTCAGGCAAAGACCCCATATGATTGGCCGTCTAAGAAGATCCTATGGAATCCTGGGGTTTGCAGTTCAGGGAGAGGCCTTTAGAATTCTCAGCCAGAGAGTTCTTGGGCCTCAGTCAAATGTGCCCGTCTTGAATAGGCAGACGAGGCCTAGCAGCAAGGAGGAGGAGGGCAGTGTATTCCCTCAGGAACCCAACCTCTGTATGTTAACAACTCTGAATACAGATTGGATTGGGGAATGTGGGGAAAAGTTACAGGTACTGGACAAGACAGTTTGGGAAATTAGAGACACAGCGTCTCAAATCTTTCTAACAAGTATTACCCATGAGAAAATAAAATCCTGAGCAATGCCGGGTATCTATGCTAGTACCAAATAAAAAGTATTGATTTCAATTGACCTAGTCAAATATATCTCTGTAAAATTAATATACTGTCCACATTCATAAATTATACAATGCACACATTTCTGTCTTTATGGAGGGTCTACACCCCAACAATGCAAGATTTTCTTGGTATCTTGTTCAGTCTTACCTAAAAGGAGAAGCTTTCCAATCTTCCAAGTCAAGTGTAGTTCTTGGAAGGTGTAGTTCTAAAGAGTAACTCTTCCAAGTCAAACCTTAGAAAGACAATACATGCTTGTACTTGTGTGTGTATACGTGCCTTCAAGTCACAGGCCAACATATGGCAACTCCATGGATTTCATTGGGCTTTCTTAGGCAAGGACTACTCGGAAGTGGTTTTGCCAGTTCCTTCCTCTGAAATACAGCCTGGTATTCTTTGGCAGTCTCCCATTCCTGTATTAACCAGGGCTTGCCCTGCTTCGCTTCCAAAAATCAGACAGGATCTGGTGCTTTTAAGGTATTTAGGCTCTCTGTAGATCCACAACCTCCAACATTTCACAAATGAAAACTGGTACAGCCAAACAACTGGTATAGCCAAACAACAGCAAGATGTGGTCAAAGCGGCAGAAGTTATTTATGAGGAAGAACACACAAGCTAGGAGACGGTGCAGCAGTTTGTTTTTGCCCGAACCTACTGGGAAGGGCAAGACCCCCCTCTCCCCTCTTCTTGTTTGCCCTCCTGAGCTAACCGAGTGCGAATTCCTCTTCAACACTGGACTCAGCCCCTTTCCACACTAGAGTGCTATAGCTCTACGATTCCACTTTTAACATCCTATGGAATCCTGGGGTTTGCAGTTTCGGGAGGGGCTGGGTGGCCCCTCCCGAAACTGCAAACTCCAGGATTCCATAGGATGTTGCAAGTGGAATCATAGTGCTATAACACTGCAGTGCGGAAAGGGTTTCAGTTTGCAGCAACCGAAGTAATCCCAGGATAAAGAGGAAAAGTGGGAAGAAGAGAGAGAAATTGGGACCTTTTAAAAGCACACAAAAAGTGGGAGAACAGAGGATTAATCAGGACTGTCCCTGCCAAATGAGGACAGTTGGAGGGTATATGGATCTAGAAGCCAAGTCCTGAAATGACTATATTGCCGCAATGGGAAACACTCCAGCAAGCCACTCAGGGCTTTTTGGAAGATGACCAGAGAACGTGTGGTAGATGGATAAGGAAAATGACAGCCAGATAGTGCTGCGATCCCTCTTCAAGCTCCCTCAGAATATACACATTTGCCATATGTTTCATCGCTATGCCGTGGAGATTCCTGCAGTACTCCAGGTTGAAGAAATTAAACAAACATAAGAAGGAGACTTGGAAAACACACAGGCATTTCTAAACCACATGCGTTCTTTCTTCTTAGAAGCACAAGGAGAGACTGTTAGCAAAGGTCTAGCGAGTCCAACATTCTGTTCACAGAGTGGGCAACCAGGGATTTATGGAAAGCCCACCAACACAGGACAAGTGCAACTGCATCTACCAGCCTGCGGTCCTGCTGAACTGACTCTGATCTTCTCCTCTTGAATAAAACCATGACTGAATTATTAACTTTATAAGGGTAAATGGGGCATTATTGGCCACTAACAATGTGTCATTTGACATGAGTTTGCATGGAGTCATTAGGTGAACCATGATCTTGATAATTAATTTCCAAAATGAGGAGGTTGCATTCTGCAGAATCTTGGGCTCTGCAGTTGGTCCGGGCGAGGACCTTGCAATTCTCTGCTAGAGAGCTCAAATGTTCAGTACAGCATCCAAGCAAGCAGTTTTAAATATCTCACCAAACTACAAATCCCAGGACTCTTAGATATGAGCACATGTGTTTATGAGCTGAGACGGAGCAATCTGGGATCATGAAATGTATTCCGAAAGAATAATTGGATATGAACCCCTTCTTTTCATGACAAAGACATCAAAGACTGTCCAGATACCATTGGAATCTTTCAGCTTTTCATTCCTTCTTCAGCTTTTCAAGTGGTAAGTCAGCTTGTATATCTCTGAGCCGTTTACAAGCCGAAGGAAAAAGAGGCCTGGGTTCTGTAAGGAAGCATGATGCCTCCACTTTGCTGACATTAAAGCAGTGTGAATGACTTCTTGCCCTTTCTAAAAGCCTCTAATAAAGCATGCAGCATCCGGCATTACATTTTTGCCAGATCGCTGTATGATACTGAGACCACCCTGCTTCCCACAATCACTTCGTCATTTCAGTTTTTAATTACAAAACAAGGGCCTCGGTCTGATGGTTCTTCCATCTCTGGGCAATTAATAGATACAGGCCACAATTTCGGTGGAATTTTGTTTTGCTTTAATTTTTCATATTCCCCCCCAATTTGTTCTTACTAAGGCCATTTCCGCACTAGCCTATTATAGCTCTATGATTCCACTTGCAACATCCTATGGAATCCTGGGGTTTGCAGTTTCGGGAGGGGCCGGGCGGCCCCTCCCGAAACTGCAAACCCCAGGATTCCATAGGATGTTGCAAGTGGAACCATAGTGCTATAACAGGCCAGTACGGAAATGGCCTAAGAAATGGTCAGTGGTGGCAAAGTTTTTGTATTTGGGACGGAAATGAACTTGAGATTTGTAAAAAGAAATATGTAAAAGAAATTGAAACAGATTTATTTCTCCAGACCCAGGACTTGAGTTCTTAACTTTTAAGATCCAAGTCTTATTTTTTCATTAGGATGCTAACTGAGTTCTATTGTTGTTGTTAATTGCCATCAAGTCCACTTCAACTTATGGCAACCCTAGAGATGAGAGACATCCAAGTCACCCTGCCCTCAACCACCCTGCTCAGGTCTTGCAGATTCAGGGACGTGGCTTCCTTGAGTGAGTCTGTCCACCTGTAATGCAGTCTTCCTCTTTTCCTACTGCCTTCTACCTCACCAAACAGTATGGTCTTTTCTAGTTATTAACGTCTTCTCGTGATACGGCCAAAGTACGACAGCCTCAACACATTCATCTTGGCCTCAAGGGAGAATTCACTCTCGATTTGCTCTCAGACTCATTTGTCTTTTTAGCAGCCCGATGTATCAGTAGAACTCTTCTCCAGCACCATATTTCAAAGGGGTTGATTTTGGGATATTTTAAAAGAACACAAACAGTGGGACAACCCCTTTATTTATTTGTCTTTTTAGCAGCCCAGCACATCAGTAGAATTCTTCTACAGCACATTTCAAAGGAGTTGGTTTTCTTCTCGTCAGCTTTCTCCACTGTCTGCTTTTCACAACCATTCATTGAAACTGGAAATACAATGGCATGGATAAGCCTAACTTTAGTATTCAATGTTATATCTTTACACTTAAGGCTCTTGTCTCGCTTTTTCACAGCTGCCCTTCCAAGTCCTGTATCCTGATTTCCTGACTGCAGACTCCCTTTTGATGAATAACTGAGCCAATGTGTCGGACAAAGTAGATCCGCTGAACCAACTGTTGAATGGTGAGTCAATAGCATGGGCTGAGCAGTGGGATTTTGACCATGGTATCACATTTTAACTGTGAGCCAGTGTGGTATACGCTTTAGGCTAACTTTCGCACATCTAAGAACCCAAAAAGAATTCTGACTTGGAAACGATCTTCACTTTTGGTTTTGAGGAAAGCAAATGCAAAACTGGGTGGGAATTGTCCTTGGGCTCTCAGAGATGCTCAATGATGTTTTAGGTTGAAATGCTCACAAAAATGCGGAGCCTGGAAAGTTGATTTAGAGAAAAATGATGACCTCCTGAAGCCAGCCAGAACTGATCAGTGGTAGGATGATGCTCTGGGACCAAGAACATCATCCTACCCTTGATCAGTTATGGGTGGCTTCAGCACGCTCGGTATTCCTTCTTCTTAAAAGGAAGATTTTACAATCCTACAAGATGCACACAAAAGATGCATACAAACATATACCCATGAGCAGAGCTTGGACAAGTTACTTTGTTAGACTACATTTCCTACAGTTGTCCAGCAGGCACAGCCAGGGAGTCAAGAAGTTGAAGTTCAAAATGATAACCTTTCCACTCTTGGTCCACGAAGCCCAAAGCTCCCTCATGACTCGGCTCAACCGGGCTAACTGACCAGCTGCCCCAGTTACGAGCAGCTTGCTAATTTATTTGTGCACTTCAGCACACGCTGGGGAGCCTCACCTATTTAGAAAGCAAGGGGGGAAAAAAACACGCTGGCTTGTGAGCTGAAGTGCAAACCCGGCCTCTGTCTGAACTGCTGTTTTTGCCCTTGGTGATGCTTGCGTTCTGAAACTCCATTGATCTCCACCAGACAATAATATCTATGCAAACAGAGGACACTCCAGGGAGGAAGCAAAATAGAAACAAAGGCCTTGTTTAAGGAAGAAAGAGAAGAGAGTAATCTGAACATCCAGAAGCCACTTACGACACATCATTGGGTGTTTTAATTCAGGCAATCTTCCATGAAAGGTAATGCTGTTATTAAGGTTTCAACCACGCAGGCCGATGCCTTTTTAATATAATAAGATCTTCCTCAGAGAAGATTATATGCCGCCGATAACTATCTGATGACACATTGAGCTCTAGCAGATGGATTAATTTCTGTTTACTTTACGTTGTTAGCGGCCTGAAAGGGTACATCCTTTTTAGCTTAATACCTAGAAAAAGCTTGTCATCTTTTATTCCCGCTGCGGCAACCGCTGGGGAGGAATTGGTTTCCAAAGGTTCCTGAAGAGGTTCTCTGCAGGGTGTGGGAGATCACAGAGGGGCGCTCCGAACAAGGACCAGAATGCTTTGTAAGCCCTGCTGAGCAAACTGTGTCGCAAGCAAACGTATCGAGGCACCTTCCCTTGGCAGAGGTGGCCTGTGTGGGAAAGGATGAGGTGTGTGAATGTCCTTGCCTCATTTTCCGCTGCTTTTGAAATGTTCCAGTTTCTCGCTAGTCCTCCCACTTCCCTGCTTTGTCCTCTTCGACTGCTACAAATGGAGTGGATAGTGCAAACAGTAGTAGTTTGCACTCAGTTAACTCGGCAGGGGGCAGTAAGAAAAGATAAGATTGCACTACAGGTGGATAGAGTTAGGCCCTTTCCGCAGGACGACGCTCTCGCGCATTGTCCCGCTGCAATCTCAGCAGTGCCTCATCCAGGATGGGAGCATGTTCCCGAAGCTCCTCTCCGCACGCGAGCGGCTGCCTGTAGAAGCGAACGCAAGGGACATGCTCTGTCCTTCCAGACCACAGCCAGCCTTCTTTCCTTGCAGCAACGGGGGAGGAAGGACGTAGATTGCGCTTCCGGCCCTTCTGCATGGCTAGCTGTGATGGAAGGCTTGCGCGATCGGGGCCCATTGACGTACTTTTTCCATCAATGATATAGCCCACACCAACTGGCGGTGTGAAAAGGATGGGACCACGACAACATCGTGGAGAAGCATTGTTGTGGTCCTACTCCTTTCATGTCCCCATGCCGGGATGCTGTTTTCCTGCAGAAAGGACCTCAGTCAAGAAGCTAGTAAAATGCGGGCTGGACAGGGCTACTGTCAGGTGGATCTGTAACTGGTTGACTGACCGTTCCCAAAGGGTGCTCACCAATGGCTGCTTTTCATCCTGGAGAGAAGTGACTAGCGGGGTGCCACAGGGTTCTGTCCTGGGCCCAGGGCTGTTCAATATTTTCATCAACGACTTGGAGGAAGGAATAGAGGGCATGCTCATCAAATTTGCAGATGACACCAAATTGGGAGGGGTTGCTAATACGCCAGAGGACAGGATCAGAATTCAAAATGACCTGGACAGATTGGACAGCTGGGCCAAGGCTAACAAAATGAAATTCAACAGACAGAAGTGTAAGGTCCTACACTTAGGTAGAAAAAATGGAATGCAGAAATATAGGATGGGGGACACGTGGCTGGATGGCAGTACGTGTGAAAGGGATCTAGGAGTCTTAATAGACCACAAGCTGAACATGAGTCAGCAGTGTGATGCGGCAGCCAAGAAAGCCAATGCAATTCTCGGCTGCATCAATAGGAGTATGGTGTCTAGATCGAGGGAGGTACTGGTACCACTCTACTCTGCTTTGGTTAGACCTCATCTTGAATCCTGTGTCCAGTTCTGGGCACCCCAATTCAAGAAGGACATGGTCAAGCTGGAGCAGGTCCAGAGGAGGGCGACCAAAATGGTGAAGGGCCTGGAAGACATGCCCTATGAGGATAGACTTAGAGAGCTGGGTATGTTCAGTCTGCAGAAGAGAAGGTTAAGAGGGGACATGATAGCCATGTTTAAATATTTGAAGGGATTCCATGTAGAGGAGGGAGAGGGCTTGTTTTCTGCCGCTCCAGAGACCAGGACAAGGAGCAATGGATTCAAGCTGCAGGAAAGGAGATTCCACCTGAACCTCAGGAAGAACTTGCTGACAGTCAGGGCTGTCCGGCAGCGGAATCTGCTGCCTGGGAGTGTGGTGGAGTCTCCTTCCTTGGAGGTTTTTAAGCAGAGGCTGGATGGCCATCTGTCGGGAGTGCTTTGAGGGTGTTCCTGCACGGCAGGGGGTTGGACTGGATGGCCCCTGTGGTCTCTTCCAACTCTACATTTCTATGATTCTATGATTCTAAGAAAGCCTTGAGCCAAGGTTGTTGGTAACAGGGCGTGTTGATGGTCTCTCATTGTTGGGTCACCACAAATCAAAGTCAACTTCACAGCAATTAACAAAAAAGTAGAATTCACCTTATTACTTTTTTGATAACTTGATAGTGGGTTTGGAGGAAGGGTTGAGGTGTGACGGATTGCTCCACTGTAAGGTGCAAGCAATCTGAGGCCCTGTCACACCCAACAAGAACAAAGAAAACCCTCTTCTGGAATCCCTGTATGAAAGATATTTTTAAAAGATGGCAAGAGTTTAGAAATAAACATACTCAGGCTTTGTCTCCCATTGCAGCAATAAATTATGGTATAGAAATACATCAAGGACAATCAAGAATATTGTGCCGGAAAAAAAGTAGGATTAACATTTTATAACCTCCCTATGGATGGACTGATTAAACTTTATTCTCAGGCCATTTCCACACTACACTTTTAAAGTGCTATTATCCCACTTTCAACATCCTATGAAATCCTGGGACATGTAGTTTAGGTAGGGGCTATTAGAATTCTCAGCCAGAGAGCTCTTGAGCCTCAGGAAACTACAAACCCCGGAATTCCACAGGATGTGGAAAGTGGAATAAGAGCACTACAACCGTATAGCGCGGAAATGGCCTTAGATTCAACATCAGATTTATGATGGGCAGATAAAAGAGTGGACAAAATATTTGAAAATAGTATAAAATGGTTGAAACAAATATGATTTACATCTTGGAAAAAAACTGATGAGAAGAATCCTACATTCATGAGAACCTTTGCCATTGGTCACTTACTAAGCGCCAAATTTCTACGAAGTTGTTTTCACCAGATCACAGCATTTTCTGTTCAGAAAACAGCATTTCCTGCATAGAAAGTAACCTTTCTATAGAAATATTATTTCCTGGACAGAAAATGATGTTCCTTGTGCAGAAAATGCTGTAATTGGAGACTTATTCTGTGCAAAATTCACACATGGCTGATTTGTATTCAAAGGAACATTTTGTGCCCAGGAAACACGATTTTCTGTAGAGGAAATAATATTTCTATGTAGAAATACCATTTCCTGTGCAGAAAAATGTTGTTTCCTATGCAAAATGGTGTCTTCTATGCAAAATAAACTTATACAAATTTTGTACCAAATAATCCCAAATTGTGAATAGGAATTTAAAACTCGACAGTTTTTGAAGACTATCATATTGGGGAGAAAATTGTTAATATTATTCCTTGCTTTCTTTGGGAAGAAACTTAAAAGGCAAAACAGCTGGTTCCTTATTGAACATGCAGTCAGTTGTTTAAAAATTCCAGTTCTTTGAGAGGTGGTATGGAATTTGCAAAGTTATTTTTTAGAAATGCAGATTAAGGAGTACTGGATAACTTCTATAAATTATTTAGGAAAATGGAAAAAAATGTTCAATAACTATCAGACATTCTGATTTTCAGAAGGATGTATTTTTAGACAGGTGGAAAGGGATTTTGAAACATATACCTTCAATTACACTGTGTCAGACTTAAAAGAAAGCTTCTATAAATTATAGTGTAGATGGTATCAAATTCCACAGTAGCTGAATAAAGACTATCCAAGAGTTTCAGATAACTGCAAAAGATGTGGAGCAACAGATGCAGAGATTTATTCCATGTTTTAGAAAGGCTTGGAGATAAGATGATTTTGGCTTTCTGTTTTGGAAGATGGTGGAACTACGATAGGTTATGTTTTGCAGCTGGATCCATCGATTTTTTTTTTTTAATGTAAAAGTAACAGTAGAATCAGAAGATGTAGAATTCATTATATAATTACTAGTAGCTGCAGAAATGGGCATTTCTAGTATCTGGAAAGAATCTTTCTTTGAAATGAAGATGGAATGATGCATAGCATAAGGGACATGGTCAACCTGATCAATTTAATAAAAGTTTCTGAATGCTGACAAGTCAAATTGCTTTATAGAAAAGCTGCCTTTGTTTATGTACTAAAGGAATAGCAAGATTTGAGATTAAATTGATCCATATTTGTTTCTGAGTATGACATAATCTATTTGGAAAGGCAGGTTAAAAATTCTCTGTGGGCTTGAATGTCAATATTAATTCAAATAGACAAAAACTGCTTATCTCATTCTTGCCATTAAAGTGAGAACTCTTAGGGAGGTTAAAAAATGCTTGAAAGGCTCCGAATGTGTCTAGATAGCCTGACTCATCCACAAGGAGCAATTTAGTGAGATTTCTTCACCTCCCTCTTTGGGAATCAAAGGAACTAAAACTTGGTAAAACTTTGCAAATGTCATTCTCGCAAGCACGAACAAGTCATTTTCCCATTTTTACCCTCACTACAAGAAAGTAATTGAAAACTGCACAGTTTCTGGAGACTATTCATAGTTTGGAACACACCGTGTGTGAAGAAAATTTAAAAACCAAATGTGTTCTTTTGCATATCTCCCCCTCCAAATAATCTTCCGTGCAGAAATTTCCTGAAGAGAAAAGAGCATTTTTGGCATAGAAAACAAAATTTCTGCACAGAAAACAACTTTCTTGCACATAAAACAGTTTTTTCCCCTCTTGTTTTAATAACAGAAAATGTTGTTTTCTGCACAGAACATGTAGTTTTCTGTGCAAAAAAATACACTTTTCTGGCTCTTGGTAGAATCTTTTGGTAGTTCTGAGAAAGACCACTTCCCAAAACTTTAGAGAACTGACGCCAGCCCACATATAAACACTAAGCTAGATGGCTCACTGATCTGCCATGTGGCCCAGCATCTTCAAGAGTCCCAGCTCCCTTCTCTTTAAGGATCTCTCTCAAAAGAGTGTAGGTGAGCCAAATGAAATTAAAATTAGCTCCAGACTGGTGGTGAACAGTGACTTGGCAAAAGCCACACAAAGGCCCCCAGAAAAGGCTGCACTTGGGTGTACAACCCAGACCCAAATCCAACCACTAGGTAACACAGTCCTTCTAGCTTTAAGTAGCTTAAAGGAAGAGTAATTAAAGGGGCTGATTATGATCAAGCGACTGACCCTTTTAATGGCACTTTTCAGCCATGGAACCTCTTTATCCCATACTCACTAGAGAAATGAACGCAGAAGGGGGAAAACAATACATCACTTTCAATTAAGACTGTCAAGTGATTAAAGCTTGTTTTAGTCCATTAATGAAGCTGCTGGTAATTGATTAATTGATCAATTCATCAACATTTATAAAATCACGGCTACAGAATTTTAATGCACCCCCTAGAGAGCTTATTCAATACCTACCCTCATATACACCATACCCTCATATACACCAGCCAGTGTGTCCAATCATAAAAACAAAGAGGGGGGAAATCACTTTTTAGCTTCCTTGCATTTTTAAACTGGTGAAGAAGAATCAATAAACTCTTTTTAAAAATGAAATTAGCCTTGGTGATGTCACAATGGGGAACTTGGGTAAATATCATTCACTTTTCTTAGAAGGTGGAAAAACAAAGTCCAGTGGCCCAAGTCTATGCGTGTCTGCTCAGAAATTCTCCCACTGAGTTCTTCAGGGCTTGCTCTGAGATAAGGATGCTCTGGAGTGGAGCATCCTCTGTAGAGTAATTCATTAAACCTAAGTCACCTAAATACCCTAAAGGCACCGGATCCCCTCTGATCTTGGACTCAGCCCTGGTTAGTACTTGGATGGGAGATGGGGTCAGCCCTAGTTAGTACTTGGATGGGAGACCATCTGAGACCATCTGAGACCATACTGGTACCACTCTACTCTGCTTTGGTTAGACCTCATCTTGAATACTGTGTCCAGTTCTGGGCACCCCAATTCAAGAAGGACATGGTCAGGCTGGAGCAGGTCCAGAGGAGGGCAACCAAAATGGTGAGAGGCCTGGAAGCCATGCCCTATGAGGATAGACTTAGAGAGCTAGGTATGTTTAGTCTGCAGAAGAGAAGGTTAAGAGGGGACATGAGAGCCATGTTTAAATATTTGAAGGGATGCCGTGTAGAGGAAGGAGAGGGCTTGTTTTCTGCCGCTCCAGAGACCAGGACAAGGAGCAACAGATTCAAGCTGCGGGAAAGGAGATTCCACCTGAACCTCAGGAAGAACTTCCTGACGGTCAGGGCTGTCCGGCAGTGGAATCTGCTGCCTGGGAGTGTGGTGGAGTCTCCTTCCTTGGAGGTTTTTAAGCAGAGGCTGGATGGCCATCTGCCGGGAGTGCTTTGAGGGTGTTCCTGCACGGCAGGGGGTTGGACTGGATGGCCCGTGTGGTCTCTTCCAACTCTACATTCCTATGATTCTATGATTCGAACACATACAAGGTGCAGTAGGCTCTATTTCAGAGGAATTAACAGGCAAAACCACCTCTGAGGATGGATGAGTGGGTGGATGAATGGATGGATGGATGGATGGATGGATGGATGGATGGATGGATGGATGGATGGATGGATGGATGGATAGATAGATAGATAGATAGATAGATAGATAGATAGATAGATAGATAGATAGATAGATGGAGAGATGGAGAGATGGAGAGATGGAGAGATGGAGAGATGGAGAGATGGAGAGATATGGAAAAGTGTGCCTTTGTATGCAGCAAATTAATAGACAAGATCCCACATCATGCTTTTCTCTGTTTGTTGTACTGTGAAGACCGTCAGTAAACCAGCAGCTAAGATCTTTCATGATGCTTGCATAGTGTAAATTCACCATCATAGAAGCATAGAATCATAGATCTGGAAGAAACCACAAGAGCCACCTAGTCCAACGCCACTCTACTATACAGGAATACAAAATCACAGCAGTCCTGAGAGATGGCTATCCCGCTTCTGTTTCAAAACCTTCAGAGAAGAAGACCCCACCACATTCATGCAATTATATGGTGGTTGTGCTACATCGCCCCTTCTGAACCAGTTCTAATGCTTCAAAGCTACAGGAGAGAATATTTCAGTTTCACATTTGAAGGAACTTCTTGACAGTAACAGCAGTTGAGCAATGGAACCAATTTTCCAAAGAGGTGGTAAGGTCTCTTTCTCTGGACATCTTCAAAAAGAGGCTGGACAGCTACCTGCTGGGGATGCTCTAGCTGGAGCTCCTGCACTGAGCAAGAAGACAGACTTGATAGCCTATAGAGCCCCTTCCAACTCTAAGATTATATGATTCTATGAGTCCAAACATTGTGTAACTGATGGTGCATCTGCCAACATGCCTGCTTCTTATCCCATCGGGGAATGCACCAAGGGTTCTTTCTGCCATCGAATCCCATTGTATCATGTGGCACCTTGAAGGAATGATCAAATAGTTATATTTCATCCAAAAACGAACAACTACACAGCTAGAGTCCTGTTGGTTACTCACAGCTAGAATAAACCCACTGAATCAATGGCCCTTTCCGCAATGTCCTCCCATCCTAGCATAGGGATAGGAGAGGAGCGGGACTGCAATGATGCTTCTACATGATGTCATTGTGGTCCTCCTCCTCTCCCATCCCCAGGCAGTGCAATCACAGATTAAATCATTGACAGGTTTTCCCCATCAATGACCGGCAATCATGCCACCATCCTGTATTTACCTGTCCTGTGAAAGCTGCAGAAGCGCGATGGCTGCACTTCCTGCCCCACAGCAGCCTGGGACAGTGTCTGGCTGCACTGCAGAAGGAAGAGGTGTCTCCATTGCACTCTCTTCCACAGGGAGCTGGTCTGGTATTGAGCGGAAGGCTCACCTCACACTTCCTTCCCGGCAGAGCCACTGCCGGGATTGCCACCGGAGGACCATGCAAGAAGATAAGGTGCAGAAAGGGCCAACAGCTGAATGGGGAGCCAACACATTGGTAAACCCATTGGATTCAATGGATTCTACTCTACTAACAATAAGACTGAGGCCTCCGTGAAATCATTACACTTGTGGAACTCTACTTATACAACCATGAAGGGAACTTATGTGTGTTACACCCACAGGATTCCAGCCTATGTATGTGAACTTTATTTGATTAATGCATAAATCCATTCAATCTGCCTAGATGTTTATATCGGGGGAGGGGGGCAAGACCCACATTATTCTGAAGTGTGCGTATGTGTAGCGAGGAGCAGGGGTAAGAGCTGCTGTCTCCGATGCAGACATGTCACAGTGGGCGTCAGCTCACAGCTGCGGCACTGCCGGCCCGGGCCGAGCAACCCCCACGTGAATAATGGCTTCGTTTATTGCAAATTCTCTTTTCATTTTGCTTCAATTAAGTCACTGGGAAAAATCAATCACACCCCTTCTGCTAACACTAAATCTTCCAAAGGGAAAATATTCATCACGTCCTCCCTCCCTCAAAGCTGGCAACGCCTTTCCCCTTTGCAGGCTTAACAAAAAGACTGAAGAAAGTTCAGTGGACGGTGGAGGGCAATCAAGCTGCATGCACTCGAGGTGGCACGGAACGGCTGGAAGAGAACTCCAAATCCACAATAAAGCAACGCTTAAAGAGGAAGTGGGGAGTGGTCAAACTTCATATGGGGTCCTTTCACATGACAGAATTATGGTGCTGTGATTCCACTTTAACTACCTATGCAATTTCCTAGGGGAACCTGGAATCTGCAGTTTAGGCTGGGGCATTAGAATTCACAGCCAGAGAGCTGTAGAGTCTCACCAGACTACCAGTCCTAGGACTCCATGGGTTGTTGCCGTCGAAGCTAAAGCAGAATCATAGCACTATAACTCTGTAGTTTATCAGGAATCGCTGGTAGCTTTCATATCAGTGGGTAGGTGAATTCACTCCATGCTTTAGTCCAAATTTAAAGGGGTCACCCAAGGTTTTGAACCTCTTCATATGTGGCTTCAGCTCCTTGGAAAACTCCTTCAAAGTTCAGGCTAAAATCCAGAAGGGATCACCGCCCTCCTCCCATCCAAATATAGATGTCAGCAGCTGTCCCCAACTTTTGCTGAAATAGCTAAGGAACAGGGCAGGGGGGTATGGGTGGCCCTCCAGACGCTGTTAGGCTGCAAGCCCCAGCAACTGCTCAACACTGGCTATGCTGTCATCTGGGTCCGCTCAGAGATAGGACCCAGCAATATCTAGAGACTCTGTGATTTCCAACCCTGAAGCAAAATCAAAGAATCTCAGTGTTGGAAGGGACCACAAGGTTCATATAGGACAGAGCTTTCCAAACTTTCCATGTTGGTGATACACTTTTTATCACAGAATCATAGAATCATAGAGTTAGAAGAGACCCCAGGGGCCATCAAGTCCATTGAGTTTAGACATGCATCATTTTGTGACAGTAATTCAGTAAGTGCAGGCAGCCCCTCCACTGCCCTCACCGGGGTCTTCCTTGGCTGCAGCAGCAGCAGGAGAGGCCTGGCCCTCCACAGCGGTAACAGAGGCAGCCTCTCCACCAGTTAACATTTGCGCAACACACCTGCACGCTGCAGCTGACACACTAATGTGTTGCAACACACAGTTTGGAATCTCTGATTTAGTACAACCTCTGCCATTCCCAACTACAGCACTCCTGAAAGATGACCACTCAACCTCTGTTTAAAGACCTCCAAGAGAAAGGAGAGTCCACTGCCCTTAGAAGCAATCTATGGCAGTACTGAGCAGCTCTTACAGTAAAGATGTTTCTCCTAATGTTCAGGTGGAATCTCTTTTTTGTCATTTGAATCCATGGGTTCATGTTCTAGCCTCTGGAGCAGCAGAATAGAAGTTTTCTCCATTTTCTACATGACACCACTTGGGATACTGAAACAGAGTTATCAAGCCACCTCTCAGTTTCCTCTTCTCTGAGGTAAACATACCAAGTTTCCTAAATCATTCTTCATAAGGCTTGGTTTACAGACTTCTGATCATTCTGGTCACCCTTCCCTGGACATGCTCTAGCCTGTTGATATCCTTCTTGAACTAGACGAAGTGTTCCAGGTGAGATCAGACCAAAACAGAATAGAGTAGCACTATTAGTTCCCTCAATCTAGAGGTAGTAGAAGACCAGATAGATAGATTAGATAGATCATACTCCATGTAGTACAGACACAGACTCCATACAATCCTTGTATCAGGATTCAGTGTATATTTGAAAGGAAATTGGTGAAAGTTTTATGTGTGAAATATTGGATGGACTGTATTTGGGGTTGTATGTACCATCGAGCTTGGACATGTTATTTTGGACTACAACTCCCAGAAGCCCTAGCCAGCTTGGTCAATAGTCACCCACCTCTAACAGACATCTCTGGCCACCTGCAACTGTAGGGGATCCACCAGTGTTGGTGAGTCTTGGCATGATCCCCATACCTTTTGCAAGATACTGGGGATTCTATGGTAGGTGTACAACTGAGCTGATGTGCAAAGGTTTCCCATGTAGGGAGGTACCTGCAAGGCACTGTTCTGCCCACTTAAAGAATCCTATTAATTCCTAATAAAATTGACCCGTTGAACTCATGGTTGAATAATGAATCAACAGGTAGATAAATAGCACAGACTCAGTGGGCCTGCTCTCACTGGGATTAACAAAGAGAGTTAAAGCCAACGTGGCTCTATATTTCTGGACCACACTTGTTTTTTATCTTGACTCAATCCAAGACCTAAGCCGGGATGGGAACCTTGCATTCTTGGGGCCACGAGTGGTCCCCAAAGTCATTTCTGTGTCCTCCATCCTCTCTTCTGAAGTGGGAAAAACTTATAAAATATATTGGAGAGGATTTTATTTCCAAAAAATGGGAGAATCACAGATCTAGGGGCTATGCTTTTCCCCCTAAAATAAGATATGATCCACACACCCTGTTTAAGCCAATAAGCGTTTTTTAAAAACAAAAGCCAAAAACGGAAGTGCTTTCCTTAAAATCAGAAGTGACTTTTGGGTTACTTCTGATTTCTTTTTGAGGTGTGAGTTGGCCCCTAAAGGTCCTATAGCTGGAAAACATGTCCTCCAGATCCTGACATGTTGCCCACCCTGATCTAAGCCTAGGTTGAAGTTTGAACAGATAAAAGCTTGGTCCAAAATTTGGAATTCCTGTGGGCATCAACTCCCTTCTTTTCAGGTGAGATGACATGAGTTTCAGGTGAGATGACATGAGTTTCTGGGTTCATTTGAGCTGGTGGGGTGAAACTCAGGAGACTTACTCAATCCTACTGGTGACTGCCAATAAAAGTAACTCAATAGAATTATGCAACAGTAGCTCACTAAAATTGATGATGGTTATACATAAATGGTTGGTGTACTGTTTGTGATGTCACCATATGCTGTACTTAGGACTTTGTAACGGCTTTGTATTTTTGTTGGCAATCATGGAGCTATTGCCACAATTGCAAATGACCCTGAAACCCACCTTCAAAGCCCCCCAGCCAACCAGCAAGCAACGGTGTATCCAGGTGCAACAGCAGCTAGAGCAAGCATAGACGTTGCACCCCAAGGTACTGCTTCTCCCACCACCGCTGCCCTGGGCTAAGGAAGACCTGTAGCGGGGGGTGGCGGATGGGCCAGGCCCGGTTGGAAGGGCTGTTGCTGCCACTGCCACGGGCCAAGAATGACCACAGTGGGGGCAGCAGGGGTGTGCCAGGCCTAGAGGGAAGGGTGGTGGTGGTGGTGGTGGCGGCGGCGGCTGCCACTGCTGCACCAGGACAAGAACGACCACAGTGGAGGTGGTGGTGGGTCAGACCCAGGCGGAAGAGTGGGGGGTTTCGCTTTTTTGTGCCTCCCGACATTGACGCCCAGAGCGTGGGTCCCAGTTGCCCCACCCTAGATATGCCTCTGTCAGCAACTGATGCTGCAAGGAGCAGAAGCAGGGACCCCAACAGTGACTTGTCACAACTCTTCACCACAGTGTCTCTCACCGGTAGAGGACTGGTGAAGCCATCCTGCCGCTCACTGTCGTGTAGCAGCACAGATCTCCCTCACTCTGGGTAGCTGGCTGGCTTTTAAGGTGGATTTCAGAAGTCAGATACATGGTGCAACTGGTATAAAATGTAACTATATGGCTATAGGATTGATGAAGGATCTCGGCTGAATGTGCTTAGCCATCAAACTAAATATGACAACAAATCAAAGCTGTTAAAGAAAGGTTAAAGATCTAGAAAGGTCCAACTGAGTTTTCACATAAGACAAATGGCCTAGCCTCTAATTTCCCCCTACTTGTGGTTGATTTCTTAGCTTTTCTGCCTCATCCAGAGAGGCCTTCATCACCACGCAGACCAGCATGCAGGACTGTGTGCTTTGGTATCACTTGCTCCAGATATCAGCTTGCCTTATTTTTCGAGACAGCGCAGGGTCCCGGAGGAACAGCTTTTGCCAGCGGCAAGAGTTATTTAGACTGCCACCGCTGTGAACCCCACTCAGGAACAGCTGCAAGACACTGTATCCATGCAAAGGTCTTCTTCGCAAGAGGAAGGATTTCAGTCTAGCTGCAGCCTGACTCTGATTCCCAGAGCGTGCGCTTGCCTGCTGTCATTGCTCACTCTCACTCGCAGCAGTTTCCAAAAACAACCCAACACGCTAACTGGGGAGTACTAAGAGACCAAGCTGAAACTAACTGCTATGTCCGCATCTTCAACCACAGAAACACCGTATTTCTAGGGTGGCCAGTTCAGGATCGTTCCAGGTCCTGAGGTTTATGGGTCAAAACCTGAGACCTATGGACAACCTGAGTGATGTTATGCATAAAGTACCAACCACAGTCACTCACAGCTTGTCATTCAAACACACATTTTCCTGTTTGGAAATTAAGACAGAAATTCTAACTAAAGGGGGGGTGGGTCCCATATCAAGGTGAAATGAGGCAATCCTTCCTTCTCAGGGAAAAGAGATAAGGAACAATTAATCTTGCTGATTGCTTTTAGCCAGAAGGTGGATACACAGCAGAGTGAAGTGTGTGCTAGGTCAACTGAGCGCTCCCTGCCATGTTTTTTTAGGTAGATGACTTCGTTTCAGTCTCTGTGTGCTTGACCAGGTAGATGAGGATGATGGAAACTGTTGATGGCTGGGTGAGTTGGGAACATAGAAATGTTATTATAATAACCTGTAATAAGAGAGTAAGCAGGCACCGCTGCAAGGTCGGGCTGCTGGCAAGCTGCGTGGAAAAATGAGAGGGAGACAGTTCACCTTGGAAATGGGATGTTTGGGTAAACCTTCAAATGGGATGTCAGTGCACATTGACTTTGGAATGTAATGGTTTATACAGTACTGCAAATCCAATATTCCTTTAGAATATTGGCAATGCCAAGATGTGCTGTTGTTTCTTCACTGCTCCTGAACAAAGCTCTTGAAACTTCTAAGCTCAGTTCCTTGAACTCAGAGTTATCCTGTACATCACAGTGAGCCCTGGCACAAGAATGGCTGGGAGAGAACTAAGTAAGTAAACACACAGACCTTCTGGAGAATCTTGGCAAGCTGCATCAGCAAATTAATGACTCCTTGTGGCAAGCTGCTCCTTTAATAACTGAGCTGGAGATTTGTGCACAGTCCTGTCTTCTTGCCCAGAGATGAATCTCACCCAAAATTGGAGCATTTGCACCTTCGTTTCCTTCCAATGAAAACTGGAGGCTCAAGGCCAAGCCCTGGGATCTGGCAACCCAACTATTTCCAACAATTCTTCAGCACTCTATGGAAACACAATGGCCTGAATGCTATTGTTTAGTCCCAACTAGCATAGATGCATTGATTCCATTATTCAATGGTGCACTGACACATAAGTAAACTCCATAGATTCAGTGGACTTACTTTAGCTGGAATAAACAATAGGGTGTGTATGTCTGGCCACATCTTTAGTGGGCTATACACAAGGGTGTAGCAATGAGGGGGGCAAGATGAGGGTACAGAACCCTCCATAGGAATCCTTCGCAATGACATAATAAGCAGGCACACTGGCAGACGCACAACTGGTCACACAACTTCAGTACTCAGCAGAAAGATGGCATAGCACAACCACTGTGAACCTACACAAGTGTAGATTTATGCTGTGCCAGCATGCTGTAGGCTCTCAGTCAATGTATGCTTATTTCAGCAATTAAAATAAAATGCATCAATGGGATCCAATTACTGGCAGGGTCTCTTTTAATACTGTTTGTGTTCTTCAGCTGCCCAGAAGCCACACCGGCTGGCGTTCTGCCTCCTCCTTTCCCTCCCAGTTCCTCTCTTCTGGACCCATCAACCACAGATTTCCTTTCTTGAGCCTCCATCAGACACTCCCCTCCCCTGCCTTAGGGGGGGAAAAAGAGCCACTCCTCGTACCACTTCTTCAATTATTAAAGACACAAACTTGGGCCAGACATGAATATTTCATTTGCAGTTTAGATGCCTGATCAGAGTTGTTTGCAGCTCAAAGTTGGAAGAGTCAAGAAGCTGAAAAACCAAGCAGAATGACAAACGGCTGAGCAACCATCTTGCTTCTAGAACCTTCTGTGTACCATGATTGGCTCTTCCACTGTTTCCATAATAAAGTTTAGGATTTCTTTAAGGCAACTAATATAAAGGCTTCTCTGTTTTGTGGCAAGAGGTATTTTGACTGCACAGATATGCCGGTCACCACTTCATGTAAAGCAGTACAAGGAATTCAAAGCAGACGTGCGTTCCTCCAATCCTTTCTTACAACAATTCTGTGAGATAGATTGAGCTAGAATTGAACAAAGGTTTTTAGCCTCTAATTCCCATATAGAACAGTTACTTTTGGGACTACAAGAATCCCCCAGCATTCGTGTTTAAGAGATTCTTGGATTTGCAGTCCAAGTTGCAATCCCTTTGGATATATGACAAACCATAAAACTTTAAGAAATGGAAGGAGTTCTGGTGACCATCCAGTCCAACTCCTGCCATGCATAGTTAAAGCTCCCTTGACAGACGGACATCTGTTTGAAGATCTCCAAAGGAGAGTCCATCACTACTTTGGCCACACCCCACCTGGAATACTGTGTCCAGTTTTGGTGTCAAGGTCAGAGACCCAGGTGGCAAGCCAGCCCAGAGAAGGGAGAGGGAGAGATAGCAGAGTCCCACCAGGAGGAGTCAAAGCAAGCAATTACTCATAGGCAGTCCATTTACCTAAGCCTGAGCAACAAGCAAAAGCCAGAGTCCAAAATCCAGGGGTCAGGAGCCAAGAGATCAATCCAAAGTATCAGGAGCCGGGTGCTAGAAGCAAGGAACAGGCAAGGCAGGTTTGTAGAAAGTTTGCCACAAGCAAAGGAAAGCTTCCAGGCAGGCAGTTATATAGCCCAGACACAGGTGTGGCCAGTCACTGCTTCTTGAACTTAATCAAGGAAGCCTCCCTTTGCTCAGCTCTCTTGAGTCTCCACCTTGTTTGTGGGCTGATTGACGCAGGCTCCAGGGCATCCTCGGGATCACAGCTGGATCCCTGTTGCCCTAAAGGAGCAGGCAGAGGAACGTCCGAGCTTGCTTGGTCCATGGCAGCAGGGGAGCTCTGGAGCTGCAGGACTCATCTCCAGCCAGAACCACAGGGACCAACAGCTGCTGCTCGTCATCTCCACCCTGAGCAACAGGGACCAACAGCTGCTGCTTGTCATCAGCAGCTCTGACAGGGGCTTCAGTTATCACCCTTGGGAACCAAAATGGTAGAAGGTCTGGAAACCATGAAGCCATATGAGGAGTGGCTTAGGGAGCTGGGTATGTTTATCCTGAAGAAGAGAAGATTAAGAGGTGACATCACAGCCATGTTAAAATATTTGAAGGGATGTCATTTAGAAGAGATTCCATCTAAACATTAGAAGAACTTCCTCACGGTAAGAGCAGTCTGACAGTGTGGGAGTATGGTGGAGTCTCCTTCTTTGGAGGTTTTTAAAGAGAGGCTGAATGGCCATCTGTCAGAGATGCTTAATCGTGTATTCCTGCATGGCAGAATGGGGTTGGACTTGATGGCCCTTGTGAACTCTTTCAGTTCCATGATTTTATGACCCTCTGAGGCAGCATATTCCACTCTCAAGTACTTCTTAGAGTAAAAAAGTTCTTCCTAATGTTTAAGTGGAATCTAGCATAACTATACCAACAGAGGTGGTGGCTGCAGCAGCGAAGAGGTTCTGTGGACAGATGCTGTGAAGCACCATAGAATCATAGAATTAGAAGAGACTCCAAGGGACATCTAATTATCCCAAAAGGCGGACATCCAAACCCTGTTTGAAATCTCCAAAGAAAGGAAGGTCCACACCTTCCAAAGCAATCAATTCCACCATTCAATAACTCAAAAAATTCTTCTTAATCTTCAGTTAGCATCACCTTTCTTGCAAGTTTAATTCATTGTACCCCCCCCCCGCTCATTCCATCTTTTGCATTACATCTCTTTATATATGTAAAGATACCTGCCAGATCACTTGCCAATGTTCTCTTCTCCAAATTAAACATACCCAGCTCTCTTAGCCATTCAGCTTCTGGGGCTTTTACCATTTTGGTTGCCCTACTCTGGTCAACCACTATCAACATCTTCCAGAGCTTTTACCATCTTGATTGCTCTCCCCTGGACACATTCCAGTAGATCACTGTCTGTCTTAAACTATGGTGCCCAGAACCGGACACAGAATTCTGGCTGAGGTCTTAAAAAAGAAGAATAAAGCTGTACTATTACACCTCTTAGTCATTATAGTTCTGTTGGTATGGGCTAAGACTGTATTGGCGTTTTTTGCTGCACCATCACATTGTTGAAACATATTAAGCTTGCGGTCTACCAAGAATTCTAGATCCTTTTCATACATACTGCTGTCAAGCCTGGCATCATGCATCCTATATTTGTGCATCTGATTTTTCCTGCTGAAACGTGATAGCTGACATTTATCCCTGCTGAAATTCACTTTGGCAGAGCTCTCCAATTTATTAAGGTCAGATCTAGAGAAATAAACTGTTCATCGTGGGCAGATGTTTTCTGCCTTACCTCATCACTACTTCTCAACCCTGGAAAAAAAAACACCTTGTAGCCACTAAATGTAGTGCACCAACAGAATTCTGGACCACAAAAATAAATTCTCCAAGGTTTGCAACAGCTAAGTTTTGGAGCATTCTGTTTCAGAGCCAAAAGGAAAATGGTTTTCTTTCTTTGCTTTGATCAAGCAAAAACTGTAGTGCTTGGAAGAACACATTAAAAATTTCACTTATATCATTTTTGTCAAAGAGCCAATGCAGAAACGGAACAGGGGTGAGCAGGCACAATCGGATGCAAAGAGATAAAGGGGATGAGGCCTCTTTGAACAGTTGTTAAATAGCAGAGGTCCTCTCAAAATTAAATACTCTGGGCTCCACAATCAAGAAATTTGATTTTGTGCCAAAATGTCTTTGACGGAAACTCCATCCGATTTTTTTTTTTAAATAGTCTCTCCTGCATGCATTGAGCTACTCCAGACTTTGTTCCTGGTCCAGGCGAGCATCACTCCCATCTAAATTATGTAAGATGCTGGAAGATCTGCTTCATCTGGAGAAAATGGCTGGAATCCTGGCCAGAGCATAGAATCATAGAATCATAGAAATGTAGAGTTGGAAGAGACCGCACGGGCCATCCAGTCCAACCCCTTACCATGCAGGAATACCCTCAAAGCACTCCTGACAGGTGGCCATCCAGCCTCTGCTTAAAAACCTCCAAGGAAGGAGACTCCACTACACTACAGCACAACAGATGTTCACCGTTCATGGTTGCATAAGCATAACTTGGCAAACGCAAACATTTCCCATGAACATCAATCCTACAGTTAGTGTGTACTAGAGTAGAATCACTGATTCAGTTGGGTTTACTTGTGTGTTGATTGACCATTCAACAGTTGATCGAACAGGTCTACTTTAGTTGGGACTAACCAACAACATTCGAGCCACACAGTTGTATATTCTTGGATGGCTTGTAACTATTCATTAGTACCTTCCGCATCCTGCTTGATTCCCTAGAGTTGAAGAAAAAGCCACCGGGACATTCTCCACTGCACAGGAGAGCAACAAGTAGGTACATGAGCAGAGACAATGGGTTGTGCAATGTATTCAGCATTCAACAGTATAGCACAACTGTAACGTAACTTCTTAAGTGTGAATTTACATAACACTACCAGGACTCCAGCCAGCATCTTCCTCCTGGACATAGCTGTGGGGGAGACAAAATAATGCCATTCCTCCTCCATAAAAATTCTGTGCCTCCTTGAAATTTTCCTTCTGTCCTCAAATTTCTAGCATTATAGAAACTGAGATATCGAAACTCACACCTTGAAGTCTTTGATGTGCTGTGTTCACATTCCCTTGGTGACTTTGCCTGCTCCCTGGATGCCTAAACTGTATTTCTCAACACTCAGATGAAGCTTTAAGTTACTGCAACGCTCGGAATTTGGAGACTGAAGGAACATTTCATAGTGTGGGGGGCAGAATTTTTATTTGAGGAGGAGCACCCTCAACCCCTCTCTATAGCTTCACCCTGGTCTCCTTCTATCTTTCTCTTTGGCCATTTCTGCACCACACTGTTATGGTGCTCTTATTCCACTTTCAACATCCTGTGGAATTCTGGGGTTTGCAGTTTCCTGAGGCCAAAGAGCTCTCTGGCTGAAAATTCTAAAGGCCCCTCCCTAAACTGCAAATCCCAGGATTTCATAGGAGGTTGAAAGTGGTGTGGAAATGGCCTTTCTTTCATTTTCTCTTTCCCTTCGTTTCTTTCAGGAGTAGGAAAAGCCTCTTCAAATGAGCAGGAAGACTTCTGAGACTCGCTTTCAGTGTCGGGGCAAGGTCATCTCCTCCTGACCGAGTCAGCAACTTTCTCCTCCACTCCATTCCCCCTGCTCTCGCATTGCACAAGATTAACAATCTGTTTCCAATCATTTTATGGGGTTCCCTTGCAGTAGCTTCCTCCGTCTGTACAGCTGCTTGTGCAATTCCTCATCAATGGTTATTGGCATTTTCCAATTATTTTTGTGACACTTTCTGAAATACATTTGTATATGAGAGGCGTTCAATACGGCTCCGTTCCACTTCACCCGATTCTGCCATTCTCTCCTTCCTGGCAGGTTGCTCCTCTGGAGTGGAACATTGAAAGCATCGGAGAGCAAGCAGTCTCCTCTCCTCTCCTCCCAGTATCCTGCAGTACATCCGCAATGCATGCCAACAGAACTGGGCTACGGAGAAAGAGGGAGAAAGGAAGTGAGATCCCTTGCTAACAGGTTAATTCTGACTGAGCCTGTTGACTCAGAAGTAAGCGCCAATGAGTTTCCTCAGGCTTTACTCCTGAATTGGTGGGCATGACATTGCGGTATAAATACATTTTGGCTTTTGCCACATTGTTGATTTGTGCCTTCAAGTTGTTTCTAACTTATGGCAATCCCAAGATGAACCTATCACAGGGTTTTCTGGGGCTGAGAGTGTGTGATGCACCCAAGGTCACCCAGTGGGTTTCCATGGCCAAGCGTGGGATTGAACCCTGGTTTCCAGGATTGGTGTCCAACGCTCAGACTCTTAAAACACACTGGCTCTCACCACTACCATTCGCAGGAACATGTCAGTCTCAGAAGCCAGGGAACAACATTCTTCTCTCTCAGCCCACCTGAGTGGACAGAAACTCTCCTGTTTTAGGGATCAGAGAAAGAGAGAGAGAGAGAGAGAGAGAGAGAGAGAGAGAAGGAGGGGAGGAAAGGAGACAGAAAGATTATGGGCCACAAGGGGTGCCAGAGGTGCAGGTTTTGTGCTTCAGTGGACTGCTCTCTGAAGAGTTGGACACTTAGCCATTACAGAAGAGGCCACGGGGAAGAGATACAGAATCACAGAAACAGAGAGTTGGAAGAGACGCAGGGGCCACCCAGTCCAACCCCCTTCTGCCAAGCAGGAACCCACATCAAAGCACTCCTGAGAGGGGCCATCCAGCCTCTTCTTAAAAACCTCCAAAGAAGGAGGAGACTCCACCACACTCCACTGAGGCAGCAGATTCCACTGCCAGACAGCTGTGACCGTCAGGAAGTTCTTCCTGAGGGTTAGATGGAATCTCTTTTCCTGTAGTTTGAATCCATTGCTCCTTGTCCTAGTCTCTGGAGCAGTGGAAGGCAAGCCCGTTCCCTCTTCAACATGACATCCCTTCAAATATTTAAACATGGCTATCATGTCCCCTTTTAATCTTCTCTTCTGCAGACTACATATCCCCAGCTCCCTAAGTCGCTCCTCATAGGGCATGGCTTCCAGACCCTTCACCATTTTGGTCACGCTCCTCTGGACACGTTCCAGCTTCTCAACATCCTATTTGAAAGGAGGTGCCCAGGACTGCACACGGGATTCTAGATGAGGTCTGACAAAAAGCCGAATAGATTGGTACTAGTACTTGCCTCGACCTAGACACCATACTGCTATTGATGCAACCAAGAATTGCGTTGGCTTTCCTGACTGCTGCATCACCCCACTGACACATCCAAGCACTGGAAACAGGTTGGAAACAGTTAAAGTGTGGATTTAGCAGGCAGGGGCAAAATCCTTTCAAAGCTGCTTCGTATGTTCCATCACCGCTTCTTTTTCTGTACGTGGGAGACTTCCATGTATGTGTGAATGACCTGGCACATTCATCAGGGAGCTCGTGGGTTTTCCTCACAATAAACAAACAACTGCCAGCATTCTCAAATGTAATTAAATGGATAAAAAGGCAATGAAACCTTAATCTGAAAACCTGCTTATTGATATATGTGTGTTTTGAATAACATTCCTTAATTGATTCTTGCTTTCAACCCTGCTTTTGTCCCCTTGCTTTTTCCACGTAGTCCAACGATAACCCTGCCTTGTAGAGACGCCAAACATGCCTGGCAGACTTTATTACTGCATGATCTTATGTCCTTCTAATTAGAGAACGGCTTGGTTCAAGCCTGCGGAGGTGGACATCTTTTCAAACAAAGCTTTCTGCGTCGCCTCTTTTTGATTTGCTTCCTTCCCTGCCTTCCTTTTTTCAGGCTTACCAGAATGATCACAAGCTTTAGCAAATTTCTGTAGCAGGGGTGGTGAACTGCAGCAAGTCGGTGGACAGTTTCTATCCTGGTATTTGGCTGCACCTCCCAATTTTTGGTCTCAGGTTAGCCAAAAAAGAATACATGGAAGTGATTGGAAGTCAACTTGTAATTTTTGCTTTCTGATTTTTCAGCTAATTTTCAGCCATTTTTGAATTTTTGAGAAGGTGCATGTGTGCAGGTTCCTGACCATCCAAAGACAACCTCAGTGTAGTCATCTTGGCTTCTAGGGAGAGTTGAGGTTTGATTTGCTTTAGAACCCATTCACTGGTCTTTTTAGCAGCCCAGGTTATCCACAGAACTCTTCTCCAGCACCACATTTCAAAGGAGTCGATTTTGGGTTTCTTCACTATCCAGCTTTCACAACCACACATAGAAATTGGAAATGTGATGGCACAGACAATCCTGACTTTGTATTTGATAATGTATCTTTGCACCTGAGGATCTTGTCTTGTTCCTTCATAGCTGCCCTTCCAAGTCCTCCTGTTCTTCTGATTTCTTGACTGCAGTCTCCATTCTGATTAATGACTGAACCAAGACATGGAAAATCTTCTGTACTTTGACTTTACCATTAATTATAAATAATGCTATGTTTCTCAGTTTAACCCCATCACTGTTGTCTTTTGTTTGTTTGTTTGTTTCCAAATGGGGGAGAAAACATGCACTTCTGTTCCCCCACGAAATTCTTTTCAATTCCTTCAGTGCTTTGCATAAGCAGAAACTTCCAAACTGGTCTCAAATGTCAGGCATGACACAGTCAGTGGCATCAGTAGGCATGGGGGGGAAAAAAAGATTTGGGCAGACGGTTGTTTTTCTGATTTAAGAAAAGATGGCAAGATACCAGGGGCTGCCTTCAAAAGGACTGACTTAAGAACCACAGGATTATTTTAGAAACCCTGACCCTCAAGTCCCATGTATCTGTGATACAGATCCCATAGCTGCACACAGATGACCACAGATGTCCCTTCTCCTACGTGCTGAAAGTTACAAAGATGGAGATCGATGCCCTTTCTGGGAAATGTTCTCAGCCCATCCCCAAGCAGAATGAAAGCCAAGGCAAGAAAAAGGAAAGAGAGGCTGGCTTTAATGTTTTATGGATGATGCTTAGACTCCATTATTGTTCCAAAGAGATCACAGCGGCTCACAGATGATTCCCAGATGGTCTCCCAGCCAGGAAATGTAGGAGGCCAAACTAACTTAGAATAATGCCTGACAAGATATTATATACAAATGCTTACAATGGTAACCTAGCAAGAACACACTAACTACCCTGCCCCCTTTTGTTTGAAGGGCAGCCCCAGGAAGAGACAGCTAGATGTTAGGTATGTGCTAGATAAAAGTCCTCCTCAATTCACGAGTGGGCAACAGCATTTTCTGCACAGAAAATAACATTTCTTCTATAGAAAAACCAGTTTTCTGGACAAAAAAATGCCATGTGAGTGAAATATTTGCACAGAACCAGTACCAAACTGCAAACAATCTTCAAAGACAGCACAACTTTCTTGCAGTACAAAGAAAAAAAATGTTTCAAATACTTTTTGCTTCCCTCTAGACCAGAGCTTTCCAAACTTTTCATGTTGGTGACACACATTTTAGACATGCATCATTTCGCGACACAGTAATTCAGTTTTACTAGCAAACCAGAGGTTAAACTAACCCCTTATGAGAGATGCAAACACATACATAAATCGTAATAACAAAATGTATGGGGACACAACATATCTCATGAAAACTTCTGATATATTTTTAAAAATATATGATATATAAATAATAACATACATTTCCAAGATTGTAGGTAACGCATCTACATACTTCAGGCGACACACTAATGTGTCGTGGCACACAACGGGAGCATCCCAGCCCTTTAGCTGAAGGGATTCAGTGTCTCTTTGCAGCACTTGGTAGACCTGAGCTCCAAAGCAGCTAATTCTGCTCAGACTATCCCAAGACCAACACTCAAGATCCCACGGTTGGTTAGCAGAGACCCTGGTCTACAGTACTGCAGAGACCTTGAGCTAGGCAAATGGAAGGTGGACTCCCAAAATCTATACAACGTAGTAGCAAATGAAAGAAATCAAAGTACACAGAACTGACCCATCCTATAGGAAGAGTACAAGCAGCTTAATAACTGGGAGGTTTAATTCCCCAGTCCATTCCCAGCCTGAACCAGCCAAGCTAAAGTGAAACTATCTAACAGGGCTTGTAAATACAAATTAATCCTGTCTGTGCCATTGAACGGCTGCTCATATTTGACCACAGTGTGGGATTTTGGAGGATCTCCTGCCCCCATACACAGACTCCATTAAAAAAAAAAAAGCATCTTTTACAGTCAATTCTGTCAAGTTTACCTCCTCGTCTAGTTTATTTGCCCATTTCAGTGGGGCAGTACATCCCTATCAGGTTTTAGTCCAAGCACAAAAAGGGTTATCCAAAATGCTGGCACATATCCCCCAAATAGGGTCAGCACCTTGACAGTTCAGACTATAACCCAGAACAGCTTCATCTCCCTACAAATATAGACACCACCAGCTGCCACTGAATTTGGAGGTGCGTGCACCCAGCTTTCACACTGACCCTACACCGGTGATAAATTTCTGAATGAAAGCATGGTTGAATCTTTCCCTTAACAAAGAATGTTTGTGTTTACAATTTCTTCTTCTCCACCCCGCCCCTCAACAGCTAATTAGGTAGGTTTCTCATGCAGTAATTTTAAATCTGCTAATTACCCCAGAGTCGGAATACAAAAGGAGGAAGCTCCCTTATTAGCAAGGCTCTGTTAGGGTGGGGGGGACGGATCTTAAAAGGTCAAGATGCTGACAGACGCAAAGGGAACTGAAGGAATTAACTCCATGACAGGCTCTTAAATCAATTTTCTCTCTCACTCCAAACAGAGTGACGTGTGGGAGCTCAGGGCAAGTCTGAGAAGACTAAAGAAATGGTGGTCATTGCCATGAGCCCACCTGAGTCCTGAGATCCTTACAGGAAGCCATTGTCATGGTCCCACCACCATCACGAGCATGTTTGGTGAGGACATAGGAGAAGGCCTTCTTGGTGGCTGCTCCTAAGGGGCGGAATTCCCTCCCACTGAAGGCTAGCCCGGCCCTTTCTCTTCCCTTTTTTTTTTGCTTTAGAGCACCTTTTAGCTATTAAGTGGTTCCTACAGAAGGAACTTTTAATGGGGGGGCACTTCACTTCACTTCTTCATTATTATCTTTCACATTATTTTAAACCTACTGTTTGACATTTTTTTTAAAAAAAAGTGAAGTATTTCGTAAGATACTTCAATTGTTTTTAACATTTTTTCATACTATGATTATTTTTCGCTGCATCTTGTAATCTATGTTGTAAGTCATCTTGGGTCCCATATTCGAACTGAATTTAGTATTGCTGTGGAAAAGGGTCTGATAAACTCTTCTTCCAGTTATTGTTTTTTTAAAAAAAAAATCAAGTTTCTAGTCCTTAAGGTGATTCCAAATGTGTGGGCCATACAGAAAGCATCCTTCTTTCCATAGCCCGTTATCTGAGAACTCGCTCTTTTGATGCTTCCAAATTACGGACAAGTTCCATTAATCCGATGTGGAGTCTACCCTTTTGTCGGTTCTTCGTGACTACAAGGGCTCGCCCGGGACCACTTGCTCGTGTGCGTGGTCCCGAGTCTTGCCTACAGAAAGAGCAGATATACTGGCTGAATTAATGCGGCTTTGTCTCTATTGCAAGCATCAGAACAGTGGGCTTCCGTCAGTTCTTCTTGCCTACAGAGGCTCACTTGGGACTGTACGTGGGCTGCTTGCAAGGCAATCCCAGAGGCTTGAAAATGGTACCAAGGTCGTGGAGAGCCTTTACAAGCAGTGCACATACACAGTTGGTCCCAAACCTCCACAAGTCCTTCATGTTCCCTACAGCACACAGGTTCTGCTTTTTGACCATTTCTACTTTCTGACAGTGCTCTGGTCCCTAACCTTTCAGATAAGCAGGGGAGGTCAGGAAACCTCAATCAGGACAATATTTCCGGTAATCAGAGGGTGGATCTAGCATCTATCCAGTTTTCTTTCTCTAGTCTCATGCCTGGCAGAGTGGGCATACAGCATGTAATCCTAAGCAAGTGTATGCAAACCTTCTTGAATTGCATGTTCTGCATAAACAAGGGCTCAGAGTGAAAACAGAGCTGAGGGAAGAGGCCAAGCATAAAATAATTGCAGGGAAACTTTAATGAGCACTGGGGGAGTCCAGTGGTCCACCAGCAATATTCTTCCTCATTGCTGAAAGAATGCTGGAAGATGTCCTGCCTGTGTTCACAGCACGCTGTCTTGGCGCCTAGTTTATATATCCTTAAGATTTACCTTCCTACTGGTATGGAAGCCACTAGGAGCCCCCAACCATCCCCTATCAGGTTCATGATCATTAAGTGTCAAGCCAAAAGCACTGTCCCTCTCATAGCAGCAACAGTGACTGTCAAAGTGCCATCCATGCACTTGATGGGGCCTCAGGCTGGAGTCTCTCAGAGGAGGAAACTGGACCCTTGCATCACACAGATCCCTTCCTCCGGTTTTGCCCATTAATTGCAAAGAGCTGAGCAAAGGACCCCACCTGCAGTACGGTCTGCAGTTCTGGGCACCACAATTCAAGAAGGATACTGACAAACTGGAATGCGCCCAGAGGAAAGTGACTAAAACGGTAAAAGGCTTGGAAACCGTGCCCTATGAGGAGCAGCTTAGGGAGCTGAGTATGTTTAGCCTGGAGAAGAGAAAGTTAAGAGGTGACATGATAACCATGTTCAAACATTTGAAAGGATTTCATCTGGAAGATGGTGCAAGCTTGTTTTCTGCTGTTCCAGAGACTAGGACATGGAGCATTGCCTTCAAACTATAGGAAAGGAGATTCCACCTAAACACTGGAAATTCCACCTTTGACAGTAGGATATCTGCCTTGGAGTGTGGTGGGGTCTCCTTCTTTGGAGGTTTTTAAACAGAGGCTGGATGGCCATTTGTAGGGAATGCTTTGATTGTGTATTTTTGCATGGCACAATGGGGACAGACTGGATGGCCCTTGTGGGTCTCTTCCAGCTATAGCATTCTACGATCCTAAGGTTTCTTTTCAGGGCTCTATTATCAGTGGTTCCCTTGGTTGAACTGAGCCAGGCGTCTCATTGGTTAGAAACCCAGTGCTAAAAAAGAAAAAGAAAGGGCAGGACAGGACAGAGAAGGGAAGGGAAGGGAAGGGAAGGATGACACCCTCTTTCCCATAATTCTCTGAATTTTCAACTGTTTCTGTTTTTATCCACATCACTGAAGAAATGTAGTACAAATGCATGGGATCTGCCCACTTGTCTCACTGAAGGTGCAGGGCAATACGTGGGTTCCCAGACAAAAGTCCCACATTCCCAGCGTCAGCATGCATAATGCTTGTGCTCTTTAGGGGATTCTGGATCCTCCGCTCTCAAAAAAGCCACCCGCCCAGGCTCCAGGATGCCCCGCCAACTCCGGGAAGCCAATGCTGCCGAGTGCTGAGACGATCGCTTAGGCTGCAGAGCTTCACGCGTTGCCATGGCAACAGAGGACTCTGAACCCAGGGGAGAGAACTGAGCCTGACTGAAAAAGAGGACATTAAGGCACGCTAAGGGTTGGCGCACGGAACGAGCCCCTAAAAACGCTCCCCCCGGCTCCTTAACAGAAGAACATGCTAAAAAAAAAAAAGACATCAATTACCCCAAGAGGGTCAAGAGGGAATCTTCAGTCATTTGGACCAACTGGCCAGTGCAAATATGACATTCCCGAAATTCTGGGTTTGATCAAAGCCCCCACATGCCAGAAGTTAGCCGGGCCCACCACAAACGGCCTGAAATGGCCCGATACATCTGCTGGAGGGCCCGCGCGGCCACCGGAGAGACTTCCCTGATGGCTGCCAGATAGAAAGCCGGAGGAAGCTCCTGTAACGTCAACGGTTGCGTTGAAGCAGGCAATCCAGCAGGCACTGCTTTGTCGTGCAACCAGGTAGCAATCAACACACGCTGAAATACTCTCTGTTGTTGCTGCTGTTAGTGTGGCAAACCTGAGGGGAGAGGGGCTTGGCAACGGAGCCACCTTAGCCACCCAGAGGGTTCAAATTGATTGGCTGGTGCAAATGGGACCCCAGGCTAGCCAGAGGGAGCGGTTAGATGGGGGGGAGTGAGCAACGGAAATCTAATTGAAAACAGAGGGTTCAGCTTCAGAACCCTGGGTTCCCAACGCTTATTGTAACAATATTTCTTACACCTCACTGCTGAGCAAATGCGTCTGTCATTCAAGGTTCATTGTTCATTGTTCACCAGAAGTTACCCTATTATCAACTATGTATCACAATTCTAGTCCTGAGAAAGCAAATATTCTTAATATTCACGCACATGCGCTGTATGATCTATGACATCATTCTCCCCCAACGTACAAAAAACTCTCCTTTCGTCAATAAAGTGTCTTCCTTTCCTTGCTCATGTAAGAGGTCTTTGCTTACCTTCTTGCTGAGGGAGGAGGGCGAGTCCCTTTGGCCAAAGTTGGGAATCTTTCCAGGCTGGCTCAACTTCACCTCCTATCGCAGGGACTATTCGAGGTGGCCCAGGCAAACCTAACGTTTTGTGTTTGTCCCCGCATGTTTTTTGTAATTTTTATTTTTTATTCGAGGCTGACCAATTACTGTGGCTTCAAGTCCCACCAGCATCACTCCGGTGTTTGGATTCAAGGGCGACCGTTTCCTGTGGTTTCAAGTCCCACCAGAGTCACCTTGGCGACAGTTTACTGTGAGTTCAAGTCCCACCTGTGTTGCTGGAAATCCTAACCAAAAACTCTTCATTTTTAATGTTTTGGATTTTGCTCATTGCCTTCAGTTCGCTCACTGAAGTCCTGTACTATGTATCACACTCCTAATAAATAGTGTATTAGCACTGCTACATGTGCGTGTGTGAATTCGGTTCCTGACATAGTCGTTGGAGAGATCTCCGTGGCTGTTCAGACCCGGACATAAAGAGGCATCGGGCTGGGCAGACCCGGTGTCTTCACAGTTATGTGCCTTCCAGTCATTTCTAATAGTGACGCCGTGGGGAACCTCTCACAGAGTTTTCTGGGGGCTGAGAGTGTGTGACGCATCCAAAATCACCCAGAGGGTTTCCATGGCCAAGCAAGGAATCAAACCCTGGTCTCCAGGACTGTAGTCCAACATTTAAACCACTACACCATGCTGATTCTCACTTTGTGGTACTGTATAACTCCACACTGAATATGTTATCCATCCCCATGTGCTGAATGACAATACTACACAACTGAACCAAGCTACCAAACGGGCAACTAATGCATGATGAAATATTTTCAACACAGACTACAAGAAAAGCGATTTAACCTAGATATTACCAAGAACTTCTTTACTCTCAGAGCTATTTGACAGTGGAATAGATTGCTTAGGTTGGCGGTGGACTCCCCATCTTTGTTGTTATTTGGTGCCTTCAAGTCATTTCTGACTTATGGCTGCCCTCAGGTGAACCTATCATGGGGTTGTCTTGGTAAGATTTGTTCAGACAGGGTTTGCCTTTGCCCTCCTCTGAGGCTGAAAGAATGCGACTTGCCCAAGGACACCCAGTGGGTTTTTGTGCCTGAGAGGAGAGCCAAAGCTTGGTCTCTGTCCCAAACCGCTACACCAAGCTGGCTCTTTGGAGGTCTTTAAACAGAGATTGGACAGGCATCTTGCAAGAGTGCTACAGCTGTGTATTTCTGCATGGCAAGGAGTTGGATTAGATGGGCCTTGTGGTCCCTTTCAACTTGAAGATTCTTTGATTTGTGTGTGTAACACATAACTCGAAACACACATTCATATGCATCCATGTACAATGACTATTTGAGAGCCAGCATGATGTAGTTTGAGCATTGCACTATGGCCCTCGAAATCAGGGATCAATTTCCTACTCAACCATGGAAACCCACTAAGTGGTCTTGGGTACATCGCACACTCTTAGCCCTCAGAAAACCCTGCGATAAGGTTCTCCTTAGGGCTGCCATAAGTCAGAAATGACTTGAAGACACACAACACAACAATACAATGACTACACACAGACTACACACATATAGTTCAGATCTTCATTGGCACTGCAGGCACGCTTCCACAATTTTGAACTGAGTATGTATTTTCTTCACTGGACAAAAATGTCCAACCATTGATATTGCAATGTGCATCCATGCGCAACACACATCTGAATGCATAATGGCTTGTTACTGTTGTCAGTCACCATCAGGTTGGCTTTGACTTCTGGTGTTCTATGAATGAGAGATCTCCAAGACACTCTATTATTACAATCCAGTTAAGATCTCACAAACTCAATGCCATGGCTTCCTGGATTGAGTCTACCCACCCGTAATGCAGTCTTCCTCTTCTTCATGCCTCCCACTTTGTTGAGCATTGTCCTCCTTTCTAATGAGACATCTCATCTCATGATGTGGCCAAAGTACAATGGTCTCAGTTTAGTCATCTAAACTTCTAGTGAGCATGCAGGCTTGATTTGCTCTAGGACTCATTCATTTGTCTTTTTAACTGTCCATAGTATTCCCAGAACTCTCCTCCAGCACCACATTTTGAATGAGTTGATTCTCTCCCAGTGAGCCTTCTTCACCATCTGTCAGGGTCTGAGGCGTGGGCAGCAAGGGCCATCCAGTGCAGGCCCCAGGGCTGGGCCAAAGGACAGGAGCTAGATCAGGAAGCCAACAGTCCTCTAGGCAGCAAGAGTCCACAGGGCCAGAGGCAAGAAGCAAGTCCAGGAGACAGGCAGGAGGTCAGAGCACACAAGAGTCTAAGACAACAGAATCCTTCCAGGCAACAGGTGTACACAAGGCCATAGGCAGGAGGCAGGTCCAAGAGACAGGCAGAAGGTCAGGGCACAGCAGGGGTTCAAGGGAGGAGAAGCCTACCAGGTAATAAGAGACCACAGAGCCAGAGGCAAGAGGAGGGTCCAGAAGTCAGATCAAGGTCCAAGTCCAGGGAGTCAGTAACACTGGAGAGCTAGGAAAAACTACAGGCAGCACTAAAGACCATATCACCATGACAAGGACTGCAGAGACAGCCCAGCCCTTATACAGCTGGCTCCAGCTGCCCTGCATCAGAGCAGCCGGCTGGGTCTGAGGTACTGGGCAGGATTCTGCAAAGAACGGTATCCAGGCGAGGATCCTTGCAGGTAGAATCCTGCAAGGACTTAGTCACAGACCCGAACCCTTACACCGTCTAGCTTTCACAACCGTACACAGAAATCAGAAATTCTGTGGCATGGATGATCCTGACTTTAGTATTGAATGATATATAATGGTGTAACAACAGCAGCAAATCATTGCCACAATGGCACTGTTTTTGTAACTCTGACTCCACCATCTTGAACTGAATGTGGGCGTTCCACATCAGACTAAAATTCGCAACGGCTTCTGTTAGGAAATGTACACATGCATAGGACACCAACAGGATTCCAACCTCAGTTTCTCCCCCAATGAAATGTTTGAATCACCAATTCTGCCCTTCCCAAACATGAAGACATTTGCAAATGTTAGTACATAAAGAAGCTGAAAAGGATTTCTTCATCCCTAGACAAATTAGTAACAACTGTACTTAAAATTTCAAAGCATGAAAGTTACAAATCAAGGTGACAATAACAGTAAAATTATTGCATTAGGGAAGGAGCCCTTCCAGGCTCAAGGACTGTTTTGACGGAATAAAAGTCCCTATTAATTTAACATGAAAGAAAGTAGAAAGAAACAGAATGGAATTAGACGAGAAAATTAACACGTAAAAGATTTTATTAAGACTTTTCATCTTAGTTAGCAAGACAATCTTCGAGCAAACATGAGTGAAATGTAATTCAATTAAGAAAGAAACCATTCAGTTCATCATGTTGTATTAAATGTTCACACAAGCTCCAAATGTTGGGAAACTGAAACTTCTAAGTGCTGGGCCAAATATATACGGCCTGGCATTCCATGCTGCAGAGGTAACTGATGGTTCTCATCCCAGGACATGGGCAAATCTCTGCTCTGGGTTTTAGTTCGAACTTTAAATGAGCTATCCAATGTGTTGAACCTATTTGGAGGAAATAGGATTCAGGAGAATAAAATTGTGTGAAAAGGATCTAGCAGTCTTGGTAGATCACAAGCTGAACATGAGTCAGCAGTGTGACACAGCAGCCAAGAAAGCCAACGTGATTCTTGGTTGTATCAATAGGAGTATGGTGTCTAGATCGAGGGACGTAATGGTACCACTCTATTCTGCATTGGTTAGGCCTCGTTTGGAATCCAGTTCTGGGCACCTCAATTCAAGAAGGATGTCGACAAGCTGGAACGTGTCCAGAGGAGGGTGACTAAAATGGTGAAGGGTCTGGAAGCCATGCCCTGTGAAGAACGGCTTAGGAAGCTGGGTATGTTTAGTCTGCAGAAGAGAAGGTTAAGAGGGGACATGATAGCCATGTTTAAATATTTGAAGGGATGTCATGTTGAGGAGGGAGTAGGCTTGTTCTCTACTGCTCCAGAGACTAGGACAAGCAGCAATGGATTCAAGCCACAGGAAAGGAGATTCCACTTGAACCTCAGGAAGAACTTCCTGATGGTCAGAGCTGTCCGGCAGTGGAATAGGCTGCCTCGGAGTGTGCTTGAGTCTCCTTCTTTGGAGGTTCTTAAGCAGAGGCTGGATGGCCATCTGTCGGGAATGCTTTGATGGGTGTTCCTGCATGGCAGACAGGGTTGGACTGGATGGCCCCTGGGGTCTCTTCCAACTCTACGATTCTATGATTCTATGAAAATCGTTCCGTTATCTTGTTGCAGATAGCTGCATTAAAGTTTGGATGAAAATCCAGAGCAGATTGATTGCTGCATTGTGTCCCAGGGTACAATTCCCAGCCTCCTCTGGCTCCTACTGGGGCATGTTATCTTGCTTCTCTTCTTGTCCTTGCTCGGGAAGGCATGGTGACACAACTCTATGCCTAGACAAAGCTTGGTAAAACAGGGCGATGGGAGTCCACTCCTCCATTAATGGGAGTAGTCCCCCCCTTAGGACCCATGCCTGAAACCATGGATAGATCTGAACCCTACACCATCCCCAGAAGCAGTCCCCTAGCTTCACGGAGACCATAGAGAGGTTCCATACTACCAGACAGTATGCAGCTATAGGGCTACTTCCAGTGATACCACAGCCATTTCCTATGGCAATATTAACAGAGCATTGGTCAAAGTTAAGGCAGGCAGGCAGGCCGTGCGTGGCAGTACCCAAAGCAGGTGCCATCACCCTGGTCTCGCTTTTGAGGACTTTCTCGCAGCAGGAAGAAAACTGCTAAAATTACTTGTTGCTTCCCGCAGGAACAAAATCAGCAAAGAACTGCATCCTTCCACCCTAACCAGTGTTTCTTTCACAAGAGAGTCTACCTTCTCCTTCTTCGCACCCATAAGACCTAGAGACTTAATTCGAAAAAGAAGCCACAAACATTTGCAAACATCAGTGTTCCCATCAATGTAGAGACCTCAGTTTCTGCCAGGCGGACATGGAGAACCGAGGCACCGAAGCTGAAAGGTCACCATCTACCCATTAGGTAACAAATGGAAATGAAGGGAGTTGAAGAAGACCAAAATCAACATATCGGGTGATTCAACAAGGCTGCTTGCTTATTGTTTGTTCCTGTTAAAAGTTGAGCACGGCTTGTCATTCAGCCTCCTTCCTGGGCGGCTGTGTCCGATCCATCACACGGCCAGAAGCGGCTGCCAGTATTCATGGAACGGACAGCTCAACACCCCCTCCCCATCCAGAATTTCGGACCAGGACCCACATCCAGACAAGTTCCTTTGACAAAGTGGCCGACCAAGCGGATGTGAAGGAAGTCAGATTCCAATTTTCGCTCCTCTTTTACTTTCTCTCTTTTCCCCTTTCCTTTTTCTCTTTCACAATGTAGGCTGGCAAAACAATGTGGGGGAAAAAAAACAGTTAAAAAAAATGAAAATATAGACTCCATTAAGCTACTTAGAAAGGGGGGGGAATTACTACCTCTGGAACCTTGAACACTGCCAATTTTCTGCCAGTTATAATGTATTTGTTCTAGTCTGGGAAAGAATAGGAACGTGAACGGTGCACGGCTGGCTCACAGGGGAAGGGGGGGAGAGACGTTAACAACAGAAGAAAAGCAACAGTTTGTAAAAACACTCTGAAACTGCAAGCGAGAGTGGATTTGCCCGCAATGAGTCCTTGACGTGCATTTGGGGTGAGGGGAGCACTGGGCAAAATGTAGCAGAGTAGTAAAGGAAAACACACAGCAGGTGGTATAGGGGAGGAAGTAACTGCAGGGAGATGGAAAACGGAGACATTTCACAATAATAATAATAACATTGCAGGAACCGTTTGCGTCGCATCCACCAGAAGAAAAGAAAAGAAAGCCAAAGCATCTATGGCTAACAACTGATACTAGCTGAGATCCGTCATTGAGGAGAGTGTAACTTTATGCTCACAGAGTTAGGTGGTAGTTGTGCAACACCACACCGTTAAGAAATGGTGATACTACACAACCCAACAGACAACCAAATGCATGAGCACATACAATGGAAGAGACCCCAAGGACCATCCAGTCCAACCCCATTCTGCCACGCAGGAATACACAAATAAAGCCCTCCTTACAGATGGCCATCCAGCCTCTGTTTAAAAACCTCCAAAGAAGGAGACTCCACCACATTCCCAGGAAACAGCATATTCCACTGTCAAGCTGTTCTTACCGCTAGGAAGTTCTTCCTAATGTTTAGGTGGAATTTCTTTTCTTGAAATTTGACACCATTGCTCCATGCTCTAGTCTCTGGAGCAGCAGAAAACAGGGTTGCTCCATCTACTACAAGACATTCTTTCAAATATTTAAGCATGGCTATCATGTCACCTCTTAGCATTCTCTTCTCCAAGCCAAACATACCTCACTTCCCTAAGCCAATTTTCACAGGGAATGGCTTCCAGGAGAGCTTTAGTTGTGTATTCCTGCATGGCAGGGGGTTGTACTAGATGCCCCTCAGGGTCCCTTCCAGCTCTAGGATTGTATGATTCTATGCACACATGCGCAATGACACATCACGGTACGTTTATGCTGAGGTACAACTGTCCACAGTGAATATGCACATCCATGCACAAAGAGTGACCATGTTCACCTAAACTCAAATCTAACTCAAAACCAGAAGTCACCCAACTGGAATGGAGAAAAGGGAAAGAATGGCCACCCCAGTCAGCTACAGTGGACTTTACCTTTCCACTAGGCTGACAAGTTTCATAATGCTAGGAGTTTCCTTGTTTTTCTTTTCCATCCTCATCCCCTCTTCCTTTGGTGTTATGCCTTCTTAGAGAATAAGCCTGAGGGCATGGACTTTCTTGCTTTGTTTTTGATGATATATAGACCACTCTGAGAGCCTCTCTAACTGTAGAATGAGGCATGCATACTAAAAATCGGGGTGTGCAACATGCAACATCTGAGGTCGCTTTAGGGGTTCTCAATGCTTCTAGCCTCCCCAAACGGTCCCACGCCGGAACATTAAAAAAGGGGTGAGTTTTCCAACTTTTTCAATTTTCAATTCAACTTTTCAATACACTGAATACTCCGAGAAACTGTAAAAACAGCAATTTTTCAAAACCAGAAGCAGGCCTCTCCAACTTTTTGCAGGTATTTTTTGGTGGTATGAAAAATGTCCAGAAGATCCCAAGGAAAGCTCTTGTTGTTCACTCCCATTATAAACTAGAAATGAGTTTAAAAGGGAGCAACATAATATTTTTGAGCTAGGAAGTTGAGCCCCTTTGATGACAAAGACAATGAGATTCTCAAACTTCTTTCTTATTGGCCAAGACTCTTGAGTAGAGCACCCACAATGCATCGGGCTGTCCACAGTTGACCAGCCCATGACACTGCCTTTCCAGTGATGTGGGGATGCTCATGATAGCATTCAGCAGATCTGTGTGCCTGCCGGCAGTTCTTCATGATGTAATATCTGCAACGGAGGACTTTGCAACAGAGGGAAATGTTCAGGGAGTAGCACTCAGTGTCTTTAAAATTCTGCCTTTACACCTCGGGCAAGTATTAATACATCGGCCTTGAGACGCTCATGTTGCATGAAACAAAATTACAGCTGTCAGGTTTCCTGGACAATCTCACCGTGCACCAGACATGTTGAAACTGCCTTGCAGAAAAAACGCTACTGTCTAGTTGGAGGCAAAAGATCACCTATATACTTCTGCATGTACCAGTACAATGGCCACACATACTCTCAGTTTCAAGAACGGCAAGTGAGCTTGGAAACTACCCTATATGCTGGTGTATAAGACTTACTTTTTTCCCTGAAAAATACTGTTTGAAAATGGGGTGCATCTTATCCGCCAGTGCATCTTACACACCAGCAAACAGTATTTCCTGGCATATAAATGGGGTGTGTTTTATATGCTGGTATGCCTTATGCACCAGCAAATACGGTATAATTTTTTGCCCTACATTTCCCAGGATTCTGGAATTATAGTACCAAATTTAACATTCTCCAGCTTTCCTTCCCTGTTATCCCATTTGCAGCCGGTAGCTTCTCTTTCAGTAAGTGTAGTAAATCTATTCTGGATTGTAGACAGAACTTTAAAGGAGAAATCCAACGTGCTGGACCTTTCGGGGTACAGAGTTCAACGTCTTGGATAGCTCCTTTAAAGTTCAGACTAAAGTCCAAAGCAGATCCACCCCCTTGCTAATGGATAAGCAATAATGTGGCACTGTGTTGTCCTTTACTTCTTTTCAGCCATCTTCATTTACTACACAAGCTCCTTGCAGCTGGGAAATGCCATGTGCTCTGGATTAGCCCTACCTATGACACATCTCTGCCTCCGAACCCTAGCATATTGCAAAACATTCTGGGAAGTGCTGGACAGAGAACTTGCAACACAAGCAAGTTGCCAGGGAGGCCTGTTGTACTGTTTTTGGTTTTTGGTTTTTTTTTTTAAAAAAAAAAGCATGGGCACAACTGGACACAAAATGTGCAATTACCAAAAAAAATGCAATCTGAAAACTGATAATGTGCAGTTGGGGCAAAGTGTTTATTAAGTGCTTAAATGATAGTGTTTTATTGGGTAATCGTAGTGAAAATACAAGAAGCCCAATTTTGGAGAGGCAACTATTATGGTTGTCCAAAATCGGGCTTCTCCTGTTTTCACTGCAATTACCAGATAAAACTCTGTCATTTGAGTGCCTAACAAGTGCATGGCGAAGTACCAGTTGTGTCAAGGGCCTCCAGAGACCAAGACAAGGAGCAACAGATTCAAACTAAAGGAAAAGAGATTCTACCTGAACCTCAGGAAGAACTTCCTGATGGTCAGAGCTGCTCGGCAGTGGGATATGCTGCCTCGGAGTTTGGTGGAGTCTCCTTCTTTGGAGGATTTTAAACAGAGGCTGGATGGCCATCTTTTGGGAGTGTTTTGATGTGTGTTCCTGCATGGCAGAGGGTTGGACTGGATGGCCCCTGGGGTCTCTTCCAACTCTAGGATTCTATGATATTATGTCCTGGAGTCACCAGATTCTATCTGACTTGACAAGCTAAGCTGCATCCAGCATGGTTAGTGCTTGGATGGGAGACCGCCAAAGAAAAGCAGGTATTGTAGGCACATGTCAAAGGGAACCAACTGCAAAACCACCTCTGGGTACTCCTTTCTTAAGCACGCTCTGTGAAATTCATGGGTTTCACCATGAGTCAACAGGAGGCTTGAAAGGATATATGCATACACAGACCAACTGTGGCGGCTGAAACGACTCTTGCGTTTGTGTAAGTGTGTCACTGAGCTGGGATTTACGTCGCTTCAGAAGCCACCGGGGGTTCTGTTGGTTAAGGGACTACAGCAGATTCATGAACAAAGGACTGCTGTGTAGTAGATAAGAGCTACCAGTTCCTGTGGAGAAATTGCCACCGATACAGGGTGTCAGCAAGGCGCAGAGCAGACGTTGTGCTGGGTTTATTTTTTTTAAAGCACAGAGAAATTTGTGCAGCAGAATAACTGCTTTAAAAAGGGAGGGGCACCCTAATGCTGCATCTCCTTCGTCTGCTTTAGGAACACAGGCAACAATGCCCTCCAGCTGTGCCTTTGCACTTTCAACAGCAGCCCAACTGTCTTCTTGGGGTGTCTAAATCTTTCAGGGCTTTCGGAATACCTCTGAACATCTCCCAGCATTCCCCAGAACACAGATCTCAGCCAGTGCTACAAACCAATATTGGAAAAAGTGACTTTTTGGGATCATCATCATCCCGTCTTTTTTCCCAGGCCCTTTTCACATGGCATTTTCCATGTGAAAGGGCCCCTCGAGTGTCGCGCAAACGTGAGGAGCGGTCCACACGACACACTCACATTTGCGTGATGCTCCAGGGCCCAGCAGGGACCGCTCAAGCACTTTTTCATTTTCGGCTTTAAGCCGAAAACGGTGTGTGGTCACGCATCGTTCCGGGGCCCCGCACGCACTCACCTTGCGTGCAGAGCCTCGGGAGCCGGGCCGGTCGTGCTTCCTGTCTCAGTGCAGCCTGGGAAGGTCCCAGGCTGCACGTGAAAGGAAGAGGCAGGGCTCTCGCGTGAGCAGGAAGCTCGTGCGGAGCTGAAGAAACCTGGACAAGAGGGCCTCTCACAAGAGGCTGCTCGTGCGAGCACCGCACCCCAGCACCGGGAAAAGGTGAGTTGCGAAAAGGGCCCCAGTTCAGCACTCAAAACAGCTTACAACAGATTAAAAAATATATAGTTAGACATTCAGAAAATATAAACGTTAAAAAGTGACCAAACTTTTTAAGAAAACTAAAACCAGTTAAAACATAAACCATTAAAATACACACATACCAGTACAACAGAATAGAAAAATCCTGCATTTTGTTTAGGCAGGATGGGCCCTGTGCAAACAATCAATCTTCAAAGGCCTATCCAAACAGAAAAGTCTCCAGGCTGTTTTTGGAAAGAGAGTAGGAACAGTGCCAGTCTAACTTCTCCAGGAAGCAAGTCTCGAGTCCGGAGCAGCCACTGAAAGGGCCCCGTCTCCTATGTTCCCCCCAGATGTACCAGTCATGGTGGGGAAATGGAGCTGGTCCTCCACAGCAGATTTCAAAGCACGGGCAGGTTCGTAAGGGACTTCAAATGGTTTCCGATTTATAGTGCATCTAAGGTGAACCATCCTGAGGTTTTCGCAGTGAGATTTCTTCAGAAGGGGTTTTCCTTTAGCTTCCTTTGAGGTAAGAGTGTGTGACTTACTTAAGGTCACCCAGTGCATGTCCATGGCCAAGCGGGGATTTGAACCACGTTCTCCTGAATCGCAGTCCAACCATGAAAATCACTAAGCCATGCTGGCTCTCAAGGGAGAATGCACTCTTTCAAATAATCTGGACTTGAGCCATATAGGGCTTTATAGGTCAAAACCAGCACTTTGAAACACCCCTAGAAAGGGACCAGCAGCCAGTGGAGTTCCCAGAATGCCCAGCCCAGAAGGAACAGGGGCCGTGTTGTTCAGAGGGAATTCCAAAAACAAGACCTTTTCCAGGTTCTTCAAGTAATGGCCAAACTTCTGTGAGTAACATAAACATGGTTAACATGGGTGTAGTGAGGTGAGAGGCAAAGGAAGGTTTCCGACCCCCCCTTGAAATTTTTCTTCAGCTCCCAAATTTTTAGCATTGCAATAACTTATGATTGCAATAAATACAGTTTTGGCATGCAAAGAAAGGGGGCAAGCAAGTAGCCAAGGGAATGCAAGCATAGCAAATATGAAAGTTCTAGGTATGAACAGTTCTCTCTCCCTCTCTCTCTCCCCCCCGTGTGCATGTGCGTGTGTGTGTGTGTGTGTGTGTGTAATACTAGAAATATGAGAACAGAAGGAAAATTTCATCTTGGGGAGCAGAAATCTTATTTAACGTCCTCGTTTTGTCAGTTTGCTGTAGGGGCTTGAGCACTGGACTACAACCATGGAGACCAGGATTTGAATCCTCGCTTGGATGTGGAAACTCACTGGATGACCTTGGGTGCATCACATACTCTCAGCCCCAGAAAAACCCATAATAGGCTCATTTTAGGGTCACCATAAGTCAGAAACAACTTGAAGGCTCACAACAACAACAGTTGCACCCTGAAATGTAAATGTGGCTCATGCATGCTTATTTCTCTTTTAGGACGGAGAGGAAGATGCTATTCTGTAGCTCTTTGTGCAACATCCAAAACTCCACTTCACTAACAACCAAGTCCCAGGAAGGAGTGCTGCTGCCACAATGAGGAGGGAGGGAGTATTTCTGAGCAGGAGAGACCTAACATTGTGCAGGGAGCTGAATATTGGACTAGGATTCCAGGAATCTAGGGTTCAAATCCCCACTCAGCCATGGAAACCCACTGGCTGACCTTGGGCAAATCATGGCCTCTCATCCTCAGAAGAAGACAATGGAAAACCTGAATAACTCCCCCCCGTTCCCCCTCTGAAACGCATGCTAGGTTCACCTTAGGGTAGCTATAGGTTGGAAGTAACTTGAAAGCACACAGTGTCAACAGCTCAGAACAGAAGGGATAGGAAGGTGCAATTGGCCTACGAGCACACTCATTTTCTTCCTCCTCCAAGCTGAGACCGGCCAGATTTTCAATGTCTGAACCACATGCCTGCTTTTCCCACCCACCCCCTTCGAAGCATCACTGACTACTCCAGCTGTGGTGCGATTTGGAAAGGGTGCAAAGGGCTAAGGAACAGCCTTGTGCACCGTATATAAATGACATACGCCGGGGGGAAACACAAAACTGTGCAGGCTGAGCACACACTCTACCTGTTTGATGTAGGATCCTGGCCGGTGTTACATCAGACTTGACATAGACAGCAACGGAAGGTAAGGAGAGGAGATGGAAGTTATTCTAGCTTCATTCCCCTAAATTTGTTCTACTGGTGGTTCATAGCTCCTATGTGCAGTGGTGCCTATTCCAGGTTTGAGTCTGAGCTTTCAAGGAGCTATCCAAGGTACAAATACAATTTAGCACCTTAGAAAGCTCTTTGAGAAGTTTGGAATGAAACCCAGACTGGACTCACTGCCCCATTGACATGGGCAATTTCCGCGCTACACTCTTACAGCGCAATTATTCCACTTTCAACATCCTATGGAATCCTGGGCTTTGCGGTTTAAGGAAGGGCCTGCCGGCCCTTCCTTAAACCGCAAAGCCCAGGATTCCATAGGATGTTGAAAGTGGAATAATCGCGCTATAAGAGTGTAGTGCGGAAATGCCCACGGATTCCTCCACATCCTCCTACGTCAGTCTCTGGACTACAAAAAAAAAGGGGGGGGCAGCCAGCTCCCTAAGCCACTCTTTTTTCACGACGACGAGAGGCTGCCACTCCACCTGCAAGTGAGGGAGAGCCTGACTGACGGGCCACAATGAGCATTACCAGCCAGCAGAGTTTGATTTCACCCCGCCTCCTCCAGCCGCCAGTGAGGCACGCACGCCTAAGTGGCAAGGATAGCATTTACATCCACGAGGAAGCTAAGCGGGAGAGGGCAGCTTCGGGGTTCAGAGGCCAGGCAGCCGGGTCACGCCGGAAGCAGCAATTAGAGCCAAACAAGAGAGGCAGGCAGGAGACGCTGAGAAGGGGAGAGAGGAGAAAAAGCTAAAAAGAACGATTGTTGTGCAAGAGGAGATTGAAACAGGAGAGGAAGAAGCCGGGAGGGGGTTGGAATGAGGACGCCTATCCACTGGACACCGCTGCATTTCAGCCGCCATACAGCTAGATCCCACGATTATGAACTAATAGAAGGGCTGTGTAAAATACCGTCGTCGCCATCATCATTTGCAGCTATATATATCATACCCTTTTTCCAATCAGGGACTTGGGGCAGCTTACGAAGGTTAAAAGAGATACAGCTTTAAAATTCACAGGCAAAAAATAAAAATATAGACAAACTAGAGAATTAAAAGGAATCGAAAGCATTTATTTATTTGTTCACTTATTTATTTAATATCCCACCTTTCTCTCGGCATGGGATTCAATACATTACTACTAAAAAACCCCGCCCTATTAATACTAATTAAACCAGACCCCATCTACAAATCACAAGTTGAACGCAATTTTAAAAACGTACTTAAAACATGATTAAATGAAAAACATAATACCTCCTCCTCTGCCCCCTTTAAAAGCTCCATCTGCTGCAAGATACTAAAAAGCAAATGCCTCCTAAATAGAAAAGTCTTTACCTGCCAGTGGAAAGATAGCAAAGAGGAGGCCAAGCAGAGCTCCTCCTTATTGGAGTTCCGCTACCAAGATAACCCTCCCCTGCAGGCCTTAAAGTTTAGGCAGGCTCAAATTCAAAAAATGAAATTAAAAAGAAAACCACGAACAATACAGCAGATTTGGAAAGGTCTTTTCCTCCCTGACTAATCAGCCCACTGTACCTGCTAAAACAAAAGGGCCTTCACTTGAGCACCTTTCCGCACGACACTCTTATAGCGCGACGATTCCACTTTCAACCTCCTATGGAATCCTGGGGTTTGCAGTTCCGGGAGGGGCCGGCCACTTGCAAATGGCTATACCAGCGGAACTGTGCTCGTGTAGCCATAATCAGGATGAGACCCTTGGGAAACACTTGGAAAAGTGTCACTATTAGTATAAAGGCACGAACACACACCTCCATGTGTGACCATGGGTGCAGGTGGCTGGATGAACAGGCATGAATTGTGTCCATACTCATCTTTTTTCAAGTATGGTCACAACATGTTGCAAAGGTTTGTGAGATTTCAAAGCCTGCTAAACCCATCTGATCAGCAACGACAGTGGGATTAACTAGTTTCAAGCCACTAGTTATGTGTGATTAATTTCCTTCACGATAACTAATGCGCATTTACTTTAGAATAGTAACATAATGTGGGAGAACTTCAGACCTTTTGCATTGTAACTAGTTTTAGTTATTTTTATGACAGCAGAAAGCATACAGCCGTACTATATAGATACGTTTTGTACTGTAGACTAGTAGCTTGTAGCATACTGATTTCTTTTAAAAAGTTACTCATTACTTTTTAGTTACTTTTGAGTAATGACCAACCAGAGAATCACTCTTAAGATGGCAGTTATGAGCACTGTGGGTTTTGGAACTATAAATGTCACTAGTTGCTTTTCAAGTAACTTTTCAAGCTCTGTTCTATCCACTCTCTCCAAAACTCCTGAATTTCTGCACATGACAAATAGCAGTTCTACTCTCAGACTCCCAATTTCATATCTGGAAGAGACACTGTGAGCATCCCAGCACCGCAAGATGGTTTTGCTTTACAGCCTTGAAACCGAAGAAGGCCCAGTGGTTCAAAGCTGGACCTTCGCGCTTCTCCCAGCTCCCTTGCTTTCCCACAGAAGCTCTGGACAGCAATTCAACAGAAACACCATGAAAGGAACACAGAATTTGGAAGCATCAAACCAAGGAAAGGTCCCAGCTAAAGGGGCGGGGAGGGGAACGTTAGCCTGCAGTGGAAATCATCAAGCGGAAAAAGGTTTTGGTAGGGAGTAGGTAGATGCTTTGGTGGAAGGATAATCATGGGTGACGACCTCTCTGTTCTACAAATTGGGCTGCCAGCCTGGGGCGTTGGAAGCAGAGCTGAGCCTGTTGGAGGAAGCTTTGATTGGCACCGTTTGCAGGTCCATCACGACTGCCAACCAGTTGGCTGCCTCTCCTCTCCATCCACGCCTGACGCTTGCTCGCTTTTGATAATTCCATTGCTCAAGGGAAGCTACATTCACCCAAGGACCCCAGTCGGTGGTAACTGGCAACTCCAATACATTTCTTCTTAATTTCTTTCTTAATTCTATTCATACGCTGCTCTTCTCCCAGTGCGGGCCCTGGACAATCTTACAGCATTGATTAAGATAAAATAAAGCAAAAAAAAAAAAAAATGATGAGGAAAAAATGAAAGAAAAACAGAAATCAAAAAGTATCCTATTGAAAACAACACTAATTTAAAGCAGCTTAAAAGCATTTAAAGCTCAATTATGATAATAAAATGCAGCATGCATGAACCACGAGAAGACCCTCTCCAACAACCAATTAATTACAAAAGGCATGCTAAACAAAAAGCTCTTTGGCCGCTTCCGCACTACACTATTATAGTGCTATTACTCCGCTTTCGATCTCCTACGGAATTCTGGGGTTTGCAGTTTAGGGAGGGGCATTTAGAATTCTCAGCCAGAGATCTATTTGGCCTCAGTAAACGACAAACCCCAGAATTCCACACGATATCGAAAGTGGAATGATAGCACTATAACAGTGCAGTGTGGAAATGGCCTTTGCCAGCTGGCAAAAGAAAATTACAGAGCGGGCCAGCCTAGCCACCTGCAGCAAAAAGTTCCACAGCCTGGAGCAGTCACCAAGAAGGCCCTGTCCTGTGTCTTCACCAAACATGCCTGTGACAGTATTGGAACCACAACAAAAAGTCCTTCTCCAAGGATCTTAAACCTTAGGCAAGTTGACATCCATGGGGCAAAGAATCCACACTGGAGTTTAATCTGCCAAGTATCCCATCAAACTACAAATCCCAAGATTCCTTAGGATGCCACTTAAAGTGATATCAAAGTGCTGTAAGTATAGACAATGGATGCACTCCTGGGAGTTGAAACATACCGCCATACACACAAATACCCAATAGTAGTGAAGCCTGATATAACAATCTGTTGACAAAATACTAGCATTTTTATGTTGTTTGGATGCCTGTGCTCTAATCAGAAAAGCCAAGGCACTGGGTTTCAATATGGACGAAACAACAATAACGCTGTCTTCCCATTGACAGCCAGATCTTTCCCTTTTTAACTCGAGCTGCCCTTTGGCAGCTTGGTCATCCCAATCTTCCCTCCTTGCTTCTTGCTTGCTTCAGAAGGGGTTTTCAACTGGGTGGTTGTTGAGTTCTCCTTCTTTTCTGTGTTTTCACATTGTGCCTGGAACTAGCTAGGCTTTGATTCCATTTATGCTTTAATTGCATTTGTTCTCTTTAATTGCAAGCCTAATAGAGCCTGATTTGCTGGAGAAAGGCCAAGGCAGCGAGAAAAGCATTTGGAAACCAAGTCCTATGAAGAACGATTGAGGAAGTGAAACGATAGACATCTTTAGATGATGATGATGATGATGATGAAGAAGATCATGATCGTGCTCATGATGATAATGATGGTGGTGGTTGGCATTCAGCAGTGCAGTTACAGATTTCTAACCTAGGGTTACCTATCTCTTAACTGTTCCATATTCAGTAGGACTAGGTAGTCTTATTGTAAGACCCAGTCCAACTTAACAGCAGCAACTGCATTGGATACGGGAGGTTTGATGAGAGTGCAAAGAAAATGACATTTCCAGTTCCTTCCTGCCAGCAATGAAGGCTGTGACAATCATAAGGAGGACTCCCTTGCAAATCCTTGTTGTGCCATCCATCTCTGGTGGAAGAGGGCTGGAAACATCTTCTTCTTTGCATCCTGGTTGGCAGCTGAATGGACCTCCCATATCCCATGAGGCTGCTGGTAATGAAGGACAAGCCAGGAGAGGCTAGTTATGCATATGTAACTACAGAACCTGTGTACATACCAAGCAGCAACAAGAAGAACTCGTTTAACGTCTGTGTAGGTACCTTCAAGTCATCTGTCCACTTAGGGCACACAACTGAAATGCTCCTCCTGTTCCAAAATTTCTAGCATTGCAGAGAACGAGACATTGAAAACCACACACATCTAGAACTCTTCCATTTGCTGTGTTCACATTGCCTTGGGAACCTGGCTTGCCCCATTCTCTTTGGGTGCCTAACAGTATTTCTAAATGCTCCATTTTTTTATTTTAAATGACACATTCTGTGCCGGCCGGCCCCTCCCGAAACTGCAAACCCCAGGATTCCATAGGATGTTGAAACTGGAATCATAGCGCTATAACAGCCTCGTGTGGAAATGGCCATAGTGTTTTGCATTTGTATTATTCTGCATTTATCACTTGGTTAATTATTAATCATATTTAATTGCCTTAGGCAATTAGGCAATTGCCTTAGGTTACAGGAAGTCCCCACCTTTTGGCACCCCATTATCTGACAACTCACTGTTTTGACCCCTTCGAATTAAGGACAAGTACCATTAATTTGACAGGGGTTCCGCTATTTCATTAGTTCTCCTTACCTATAGAGGCTCGCTTGAAACCATTTGCATGCACACGCTGCTTGCAAAAGAGCTGAGAAGGGGCGGAAAGGTGCTAAGCCGGCTGAGAGACTTTGCAAGCAGCAAATGTGCAGTTGGTCCCATGTGAGCCTCCGTAAGTCCTTCACGCTCTCTACAGGACAGTACATGGATTCTGTTTTTCAACCAATTCTGTTTTCTGTCAGTGCTCCAGTCCATGACCTGTCAGGTAAGTGGAGGAAGCCTGTACTCTGTATTATTTTTCATAATAATATTTATTATTATAATTACTTTTTTGTTTGCTTAATTCCCCTCCACCCCCCAGTTTCCAAGTTGGTGTTTTGCTCATTTTGAGACCCTCCTGTGTTTCTTGTGTTAGAGACAGATAAAAAAGGGCCCTGCCATGAGCGTCTCAGGGTCCCAGCAGGCTAACATTCTAAATTTCTGAGGTTAGAGTCGAGTGATGTGTTTAAGTCTTTTACTCCAAGTCTCAAGTCAAGTCTCAGGTCTCTACCTTCAAGTCTCAAGTCCCTGCAAGATACTTTCAAGTCGAGTCTCAAGACTCGAGACCAACTTTATACCTCAACTTGTATTCCAGAATTTCTGGACAGAGTCAAATAAAGTTAGTTTTAACAATTTAAGCAGAGTCAGCCCTCCACCCTTGTGATTTTGCCATCTGCAGCTTCGGAGGTGGGGAATAGGATCTTTCTTACTTCCCATTTGCAAAGCTTGCCTTCTGCTCTTGGGAAAAGTTTTAGAAAGCTCCACCCATAGGTACTGAGGACAGGCTGCTGAGTAGACCTCAAGCCCACTGCCTAACACCCAAAGTGTCCACACTTTGGGTTTGAGAGAGATCATCATGTGACAAGCAAGTGGTGAGGTTTCTGGAGGAATGTGTTTTGTTACTGAAAGATTTTGGTGCAGCAAGTCAGTCACTGAAAATATTCAAGTCTCGAGCTGAGACGAGTCAATGTGTAATTTTTACCAAGTCGAGTCCGAGTCAACTCACTGAAGTGACTTAAGTCCGACTTGAGTCGGAGTCGATTGACTCGAGTCTACATCACCGTTAGATTCTAAATAGGCAGAATAGGGCTGTACAGGTTATCAGGGATGCTTTAGCAGTAGATTTCTTTCACGGGGAGGAGTTAGACTAAATGGCCCCAGGGCTAACACAAGGTTTCTATGACTTCTGTGATAGGCAGGATATAAGTCAAATACGTGCATAAATAAATACCAGGAAATTTATACTGTACCGTTATAGGGCTCTGCCTGTTTACTGGCAAAATAGCATCTGACAGACCATTTGAATATAACTATTATATTTGTAGGCTGCCATTTGATTTTCAAATAGCTGTTTCCCACTGTACGCACCACATTAGCTGTGCTGAGAAGTATTTTTAAAGCTGTTAGAGCCGCCCTTGTCAAAACAAGAGTGGAGCCCGGTAAATCGGAATTACTAGCAATGGGAGGGGGGCTCTGGAGATAATTGGGGAGAACAAGATTTTTTTTTTCTGATGCCTGCTGGGTGTTTCAAGGAGGTAATCCAAACTCCAGACTGCACAGAGAGAGCCACGGTCAAGCAGCCTCAGGCCATAAAGCAGAAGTTCCCAGAAGCCCTTGCTCCTGCCCTCCCACCGTGATAATGTTAGCAGCGAAGACAACGGCTGTGGATTAATGGTATGTTCTAGCCACTGCTCTTCATTGTGCCAGAAAGGTCAAGGGATGTGCACGGAGAAACGCGGTTCCCATAAAAGCCGCAAGCACGCATAGTGGTGTCCAGTTGCAACATTTCCCAGAAGTCCCTGGTTTCAGTCTCCATTTTGAGACACTGAAGGTCGAGGGGGATGTTAGAAAGGAAAGATTTTGGGATTATATACGGGTATACCTCATTTCACGAAGCAGATGTGCTCCTGGGCATTACATCCTTAACAGAAACTTGGGTACCAGAGGCAAAAAGAACATGAAAAGAACAGGAATAGGCTGCTACCTCACAAAAAAGAACAGTTTGACGTCTGTCGACAAACATTTTATCCAAAACTAACAATAGGCAGGTGTGAAAAGAAACAACCAGGTCAGCTAAGTCTGGCATAAGAAAACAAGAATATTTTCAAACTTCTTGAGACCTCTTGAAATCTTCCTCCAAAAGGCATGCAAAGACATTTTTTTCCTTTCACCAACCAGCCTCCAACTTTCTTATGATTTCCATTTGGGTGGCTAAACTCTTATATCTATGCTGCTTTTTTAATATATTGGGGGGAGTTGTTAGACATCTGTTCTCTCTCTTTTGCATCTCATGCATGCTCAGCGAGAGATTCTGGAGGAAGCTGCTGTTTGCATTGCCTGTCGTAAGCAGGCACACACAGCTACAGTGGGACTGGCTAGAGTAAAAATCCACTTCTTCTCACTTTAAGCTCCATAGTTTTGTCTACTGCAGGCCTGCTACAGCAACCTGACACCGAAAATCTGTGTTTCTCCAGCCATCCTTCACCATCCCCGCAACGCTGATGCTGTCAAAAACCTTCCAGCTAGACAGATAATGAGGGAAAAGGGGGCCGAGCAGCCATTAAAAGATATTGTCAAAGGCTTTGTTAACTGAGATATGCTTAAGTTAGCTGAAACAGATCCAAATGGACGGTGGGCATCTAAATGGAACCAAGAATAAACACCAGTGTAGAGGGGCTCCCCATCTGGGACATTCAGTCTCAAGTAGAGAAAAACTGAAGTCAAAGTTGTGGTGGAGGGTGTGGCTTTCAGGCATTCACAGACCATGCCTCTTCTGACTATGACAAGGTGAGGTATCTATTTCATTCCTGCATGCAAAGACAAATAATTTCGACAGTTTTCTCCTTGCTGGACCAGACTGAGGGAGTTTTTTGATGAATTTTCGCACCATGGGACTTGTTGGAGAAACATTCACTGGTACATAAATTGCAGCTTTCATTTTATTTGGTTTGCACAGACACCAACATTTTTGCATAGAAAGGTATATTTTGTGCAAGGTGCAAAACACCAGGAACCTCATTTTTGTGCAAATGAACTTTTTTCACAAAAATGTCCCAAACTACGCAAAATTTCAGATGTTTCAAAACAGTTGAACTTTTCATGTGGGAGCGTCTCAGTATGACAAGACACCTCTTCTCATTCAAGATGAGAAAATTTGTGAATATGCTTGACATCTCCTGATGATGACAAAGACGAGAGTGGGACAGCTAGTGTTCCCATTCCAGTAATCTGATCAATTTGCCATTCACTTGAAATCAGCTGACTCCTCAGCTCCATTTGTCAAGTCCTACTTTACACAAACATCACAACAGCTTCAAGACATCATCCAAGATCTTCCATTTTGTTTGCCTAACTTTCGTATGCAATTGGGTGGGTGGGGGTATTGTTCAGCAAGGTACATGGCCCTTCCTGAAACCCTGGCAAACCGGCACACACCACAACTACAACAACGACGAGCTCTGGCACACGCCAAGAAGCCCAGACACTGCTCAGTAACAGCCGTCTGGAGGGAAAGCTGGTGCAGGATGGGTATTCAGCAGTGGGGAGGGAGGACAGAGAAGAACAGCCAATTCTACAGCCATCCACCTTTATGCCAACACTGGTCAGTTGCCACCGCTTGATATCTGAAGAATAGCTGTCGCCCCTTGTCTTTTTTGCTTCTATAAGACAAAAAAGCAAAAAAGAAACACACACGCACACGCACACACATCGCTAATGAGCCAATCTCCACTTGGCAAACAAGCAAACAACTTAACGCCAGGGAGACAAGGCCCAAGATCTCCTCTGGCAGTGGGGCAGCAGCCCCCCCACGGGACCTCGATCCACGTCATCGAGGGCACGGGAGAAGAGGAAAACAAGGAAGCCTTGGGGAGCTGGCAAAGGATGAGGGAAGGAGGGAAGCGACATTGCTCCTTGAACGATGGAGCCCTGTGGAGGTCACAAGAAGATGTGAATGAATCTCCCCCTCCTTTTCTGGGGATGAGTCAGGTGCGTTGCCTTCGATTCACACTTTCTGGCATCTCACTCTCCGCAGAGGCTTCCTGCTCCCCCTCCTCCTCCCTCTTCTCTGGGAAGCCTGCCGCGGCCCTGGCAGCCTGCCATGCCCGCCGCTCCCTCCCACACCATCCCCATCTGCCATTGTTTCCCATCGTTTTCGGGAACAGTGCAGAGAACAATTAGAAAAGATAACGAGGGGGAATTGCATAATTACAGGCCGCCGAATCCAAAGCGCTGCACTCGCTCTCTCTGGCCGCCCCTCTCTCCGCCGCGGCTTGGGCCAAAACGTTCCAAGGACAAGGTAATTAAGCAACAGTGCTACAGAGGTACTGTTCCCAGATCTGAAGGCCTGGCTTTTATCGTCCAGGCATCAGGGCAAGGGGAGGAATCTTGGAGTGAGATTGCTGCCTTGAAAAGAATTTTTTTTTAACTGCACGTTACTGGTTCCTTCTAACGGAGGCAGTATTGGAGCCGACGCTGTAGATTCTCCAGGTTTTGTGTGGGGTTTTTTTTCTGTGCAGTGTAGAGCTCTGGTTAATTTATAACCAGAGAAATATTTTCCCACTTCATAGAATCATAGCATCATGGTGCTGGAAGGGACTCAATGCAGGATCTCCAGCTAAAGCAGTTGTTCTCAAACTTTTTACTCCTGTGACCTTCTTGACATCTGCATAAGAATGTTGCACCGCCCCTCTCCATGTTGTGCCCCCATGTCCTATTTTATGCCTCTCTCTCTCGCTCTCTCTCTCACACACACACACACACACACACAGGCTCCTCATGCCACATGTGACTTCCGTCTTAACACTGAGTTTGCATGGTCACTAAGGGTCATATGCCTGCTGTGCCAATGATGAAACATCTGGAGAAGCTGAGTGGAAAAAGCATTTTAAAAAAAGAGAGAGATGGCATTTTTTGCTATGTCTGAGATTGGAAGAAAGCATAGCAGGGGAAGACACTTTGCGGCCCTCTGTTACAGAGACCAGTCAATCCTCAACAGTCCACATGCATACAGAGAGAGAGAGAGAGAGACTTGCCCTTCTTTTCCATATTTGCTGTACTTGCAGGCTGACTTTTCTTGCACACTCACACACACCCTGAATAACTATTGCCTCCTCCTTAAAGTCCCCGCACCACAGTTTGGGAACCACTGAGCTAAAGCACCCCCAGCAGGTTAGCTGTCCAGCCTCTTTTTAGGACACCCAGAGAAGGAGACCCCACCACTTCTCTAGGCATTTGGTGCCGTTGCCCAACCACTCTCATTGTCAAGAAGTTCCTTCTCACGTGCAATTGAAATCTACCCTCTTGTAACTTAAACCATTAGACCTAGTTCTACCCTCTGAGGCAACATCTTTTAGAGTTTATGGTTTTTTATTGGAATGAAATGCTCTGAGCAACTGTGGTTGATTCGCCATGAATCATGATTAGTGATACCACTAGGGTCATCATAAGGACCCATCGTCTGGATCATAGAGATGTAGGACCTTCCTGCACCTTACCTGCATCCCGTGACATCCCGGCATCATCCTGGCAGCACCTTTGCCAAGACGAGAGCGGGACCCAAACCCTCCCCTCCGCCCCCGACCACGTGCCTGCAGATGGGCAGCATTCGGGATGCACTCCTTTCTTCCACAATCCAGCCAGCCTCCTCCTGGACTGCACCGAGGAAGAAAGCACTTGGTAGCACTTCTGCCCTTCCCACCCAACCACCAGCGATGCAATTGTTGTGCAACAGTAGGCCATTACTTGGTTTTCTCCAGTAGTGATTTACTGCACGTTTGTGACGGCTGAGGACACAAGAGCAGCAGGACTGTGATGGTGTCACGCAATGGCAGGCATCACAGACTGGGAGCAACATGTCCCCATGCTGGGATGGCACCAGGTGCAGAAATGGCCATAGTGCGAAGTTATGCCAGACGGAACTACCCCCACATTTCTTCCCTTGCTCCCCACCAAAAACTCTAGCTCTTACCTTCTGCAACTCTCCCTCTCCAACATGCCCATTGCCTGATGGGTAGAGAGTGAGAAGACAGCAAAGTAACAAATAATGCATTTCTTGAGTGTCAAGAAACCCTAACCAAAAGAATCCAGGACTGACAAGAAAATTTGCAGTTTGGGACTACGTGTGCACAAAATTCACACTTAGTTATTTTATGCAGAAAATACTGTTTCCTCTGCAGAAAATCTTATTTTCTGGATAAAAAATAAATGCAAAATTCCTGCAGAATAAGGCTCCAAGTGTGAAAAGTCTTCAAAAACTGCAATTTGAAAAGACATTCTCACAGCAAGAAGAAAATGCAGGGCTGTAACCATCATCCCTGTTGCCACCTTCTTCTTCTCCTCTTCCTCCCTTCCTCCTTCTTGATTTTTTTCCCAGTTTGGGACTCAGGACTTCAGGAGATCAGGGTTCAAATCCTCACTAGGCCATGGAAACCCACTCAGAGACCTTGGGCAAATCATATCCTCTCAGCCTTAAGCCGTTTCCGCACTAGACTGTTATAGTGCTATAATTCCACTTTCAACATCCTATGGAATCCTGGGGTTTGCCGTTTCCGGAGGGGCTGAAACGGCAAACCCCAGGATTCCATAGGATGTTGAAAGTGATAGCGCTATAACAGCCTCGTGCAGAAATGGCCTTAGAGAAAGCAATAACAAACCACCTTAGAACAAATCTTGCCAAGAAAACTGAATGTGTGGGTTGCCACAAATCAGAATCATAAATACAACAACAAAAACAAGAAGAAGAAGAAGAAATATAAGACAGAGTGAGCTCAGAGTGCTGCTCCAGAGACTGGAACTACAGGTTGAACTACATTTTTGAGGAGTGCTTTTTACCTGTGTATTTCTCCAGGGCAGGGAGTTGAACTTGATGACACTTGCTGCCCCTTCCAACTTAATGCTTCCACAAATCAATAAAGCAAAGCAGATTCATTTGTTTCAAGAGATGTACCAATCAGAAAATTGTAAGTTTGCAAAGATTGCGCATAACACTGTCTTATAAATAAACGCCACAGAGAATACAAGAGCCCTTTCGGGAACAGAGAAAGATCTGTCCAAAGATTAAGCAGGACACATCTTGAAGCAAGATCCAAAGAGCTTTAAGTCCCAGAATTCACAGGGGGTGAATGGGGATTCTGGGAGTTGTAGTCCTGCAAACTAATTCCCCCCCAAGCTCTGGCTATGGGGTGCACAGGCTGCATGGTAAGAGTGCTACTGCAGCCCAGCACCAGCAAGGACAGCGCCAGCCTCGCTGACATCTCAAGGGCGGCCCATCTGGCCTCAGCCATTCTGACAAGGCGGCCTTTGAATCCGCAGAGCGGGCCCCCGGGGAGGCTTATGCAACGGTACCTGACTGGGAGGATAAGGGCTGCCGTGCACGTGCCAACCGCAGGCAACCTGGCTGTCAGGCATCAACCGACTGGCTTTCAAAAGGATTTGATCACAACCTTACATGCTGTAACAAATCTAGGGCAACCTCAGGACTTCGCAGCGGCTGTCACCGCCTGCTCGGAGCTTCCTGGTGACAGCAGCAACAGCAGGCGGGCAGGCCGGCCAGTTCGGATGTGAATTCCATGTCATTCAGGCCAGCAGAGATCCCTGGAGAGTTACATAACAAGGGGAAGGGTCAAGATTTGGGACAAGAGTGGGCCAAACACGGCCTATGAGCCACATGCAGCCTCTCACAGACTGCTGCGGGGAGGTGGCTTTTGACCCCCTCCAGATGTCCTGGAGTGCCTTTTCCCTAGTATGAAATCCTGCACTGGGAGATGAATCTGTAGCATTCTGCTATGCGTTTTCTGATGCAGACAGCCAGCAGGACATAGCCGTTTGAGCATCGGACTGTGACTCTGAAGACCAGGGCACAACTTCCCAATCAGCCACAGAAACCCACTAGTTGACCGTGAGTGTGTCACATACTCTCAGCCTCAGAAAGCCCCATGATAGATTCACCTTAGGAGCACCACCAGCTGCAAATGGCACGAGGGCACACAACAACTCCTGATACTACCCCGAACACAGCCACTTCCATGCTGTCTCAGAGAGCAGAGAGGGGATCAGTGGGGAGGCATCCAGGTATTTTCACGGAGACCTCCAGGGGTCTTCAAGATGTCCCTGCAAATGATGTCTTTGCAGCACATCAAGCAATAGGAAAACAGCTGGGTGCACCTCACCTGATTCTCTCCACTCTCTAACAACATGGAAGTAGACATGGGGGAGCATATGCTGTTTACAAGGTGGGTTTTGGAGGGGATTTTGGTCACAGCGTGGTCACAACAGAATTCCATCCCCCATAACAAATTCCAAACTCCACAGCAGAATTCCTACCAGTGTAACAAACAAGCCGCAACAGTGCAGGTCTGACTTCACCATCAGACTTCACCAGTTCTGAGCACCTCATTTCAAGAAAGATTACATTTGCTTGCTTCCTTGTTCAGCTTTTATAACCACACATAGAAATGAGAAATAAGAGACAATAAAGGAGAAATGAGAAATACTGTATTGCAGATGAGTCTGACTTTTGTATTCAATGCAAGACAAAGGGGAAGACCTATGTTGAAACTGAAGGATGAGAGGCACAAACAAGTGATCACATCTCAGTATTGCCTTTAATGACATAGAGCCAACACCCAGTTCAAAGCCAACACATGTCTTACATGTAGAGGTGGCTGGTGGCTTCTATGTCAGTGGGGTGAACTGTCTGGTTCAGGTTTTAGTCTGAACTTTGAGGAGTTTCCCAAGGTGCAGAAATTGAGGGACACGTGGCTGGATAACAGTATAGGTGAAAGGGATCTAGGAGTCTTGCTGGACCACAAGCTGAACATGAGGCAGCAGTGTGATGCGGCAGCCAAGAAAGCAGGCGCGATTCTTGGTTGCATCAATAGCAGTATGGTGTCTAGATAAAGGAGATAATAGTACCACTCTATTCTGCTTTGGTCAGACCTCACGTGGAATACAGTGCCCACTTCTGGGCACCTCATTTCAAGAAGGATATCAACAAGCTGGAACGTGTCCAGAGGAGGTAACCCAAAATGGTGAAGGGTCTGGAAGCCATGAAGCCCTATGAGAGTGGCTTAGAGAGCTGGGGATGTTTAGTCTGTAGAAGAGAAGGTTAAGAGGGGACACGATAGCCATTTGAAGGGACGTCATGTCAAGGAGGGAGCCACCTTGTTTTCCGCTGCTCCAGAGACCAGGACAAGGACCAATGGATTCAAAGTACAGGAAAAGAGATTCCACCTGAATCTCAGGAAGAACTTCCCGACGGTCAGAGCTGTCCAGCAGTGGAATGTGCTGCCTGGGAGTGTGGTGGAGTCTCCTTCTTTGGAGATTTTTAAGCAGAGGCTGAATGGCCATCTGTCGGAAATGCTTTGATGTGGGTTCCTGCATGGCAGATGGGGCTGGACTGGATGGCCCCTGGGGTCTCTTCCAACTCTGTGATTCTACGAAAAGGATGTTGATCATGACCTACAATCTAAATCTGTTATAATGATTTAAATAGGCTGCAGCCCCACCCTTGCACTTGTTAAGATGTTAACAAACCCCCTCACACCACTTTTAAAAACCTACAGAGAACATCTCTGGTGAAGGGTCTGGAAGCCATGAAGCCCTATGAGGAGAGGCTTAAGGAGCTGGGGATGTTTAGTCTGCAGAAGAGAAGGTGAAGAGGGGACATTAAAAACCTACAGAGAACAAACATGACAGCCATGTTTAAATATTTGAAGGGATGCCATGTAGAGGAGGGAGGGGGCTTGTTTTCTGCTGCCCCAGAGACCAGGACAAGGAGCAATGGATTCAAGCTGCAGGAAAGGAGATTCCACCTGAACCTCAGGAAGAACTTCCTGACAGTCAGGGCTGTCCGGCAGTGGAATATGCTGCCTCGGAGTGTGGTGGAGTCTCCTTCTTTGGAGGTTTTTAAGCAGAGGCTGGATGGCCATCTGTCGGGAGTGCTTTGAGGGTGTTCCTGCATGGCAGGGGGTTGGACTGGATGGCCCGTGTGGTCTCTTCCAACTCTACATTTCTATGATTCTATGATTCTATGATCTAACCACCTCCAGTTTTTCCTTTCATTTTTAAAATGCATATTGCGAGCACTGGACGCCATAATCGGAGAAAAGCAGGATTTAACTCCATTAATTAATTAATTTTTGGCAATTGAGTGGTGCCCCTGGATTCTCCCACAGTTGCCCTTCTAGAGCTTTCAGGACCCCCTCCATGAAACATGGAGGCAGGGCAATATATTTATATGGATCGCAGAAACAGACACGCAGGTTCACTATTCAACTATATATTGGCCACAGATTCATCAAGACAGAAAATCAGGGATGCCTTCACACAGTGCATCAGTGGCTTGTGAGATTCATTGCTGTAAGCATGGGAATGGTTCTAAGAATTTGCGGGCTGTCAAACGGAGTGAAAAGGAATCCTTGGGTGTTGTGCAAAAAGAGGGGGAAAAAGAATTTACACAAACGTTTTTGCTTAAAAAATAGTCTGCTTTCCACAAAAAGTACAATGTTCTATGCGAAAAAAGCATTTTTTTCAAATGAATTTTTCCTAAAGAAATCCTGAAGTGCAAAAAAATTAAAATTTAAAAAATGTACAGAAGTCCCTATAACCCTGCCTAGCAGGAAGAAATCTTTTCACTCATTTGTTCTTCCATGCAAGAATGAAATAAGTGAACATTTATAAACTCATTCTATATACATTCATCCCTCCATATTCATTAGGGTTAGGGGCACAGGACCCCCGTGAAAGTGGAAAAACAGTGAATAACTCTAAGCCCTCCCAAACCGTATTTAACACACACAAAAAGGACGATTGCCATATTCAACCCACCATGGATTCCTTTGAGGCACCAGGGTTCCTTCATAAGGCAGAAGTAGGGACTTACTATCCACCGCTACTGCTGCCCCACACCATTCTTAAGAGGGACTTAGAAGTTTCTCAGTTTCTCAGTCTCACGAGGCTTGCAGTCCCTATTAAAAATGGCATAGGGAGGCAGCAGAAGTGACAGCAAATAATCCGTGAATAATCATCAAATCCACAAAACTGAAACCCACAAATGTGGAGGGCTGACTGTATGTATGTATGTATGTATGTAGCTATGTATGCAGTGCGATGCGGAAGCCAAGAAAGCCACTGTGATTCTTGGTTGCATCAACAGGAGCATGGTGTCTAGACCGAGGGAGGTAACAGTACCACTTTATTCTGCTTTAGTTAGACTTCATCTGGAATAATACTGTGTCCAGTTCTGGGCACCTCAGTTCAAGAAGGACATGGTCAAGCTGGAGCATGTCCAGAGGAGGGCGACCAAAATGGTGAAGGGTCTGGAAGCCATGAAGCCCTATGAGGAGAGGCTTAGGGAGCTGGGGATGTTTAGTCTGCAGAAGAGAAGGTGAAGAGGGGACATGATAGCCATGTTTAAAGCTTTGAAGGGAGGGAGTGGGCTTGTTTTCCACTGCTCCAGAGGCTGGGACAAGGAGCAATGGGTTCAAGCTACAGGAAAAGAGATTCCACCAGAACCTCAGGAAGAACTTCCTGATAGTCAGAGCTGTCCATTAATGGAATCCACTGCCTCGGAGTGTGGTGGAGTCTCCTTCTTTGGAAGTTTTCAAGCAGAGGCTGGATGGCCATCTGTCAGGAATGCTTTGATGGGTGTTCCTGCATGACAGGTGGGGTTGGACTGGATGGCCCCTGGGGTCTCTTCCAACTCTATGATTCTGTGTGTGTGTGTGTGTGTGTGTGTGTGTGTGTGTGATAAAGTTTACAAATTTTCATGTTACGCACACACACACACACACACACACACACACACATCACACATATATGGATACACCCTGTTTGGGCATTAAGACCTGAATTGGGCTATTGACCCCATCTCACAGAAGTTCTTCTGTGTCTAGAAGTCATTTCCCCATTTTGGGGACCCTAAGGCAAACCTATCATGGCGTTTTCTTGATAAGCTTTGATCAAAGCAGGTTTCTACTGCTTTCCTCTGAGGCTGAGAGAGTGTGACTCGCCCAAGGCCACACGGTCGGTTTCTGTCGTCGAGCGGGGATTTGCACTCCGGTCTCCCAGAGTGGTACTCCTGCACTCAAACCGACGCCACCACCCTGGCTATCCATTCCATTATATCGGTATATTTTGTGTCTTCCTCACTGAACACCTGGCAGCATCAGCCGCAAAAGTGAAACAAAGGCCAGGGAGGGGAGGAAGGGAAGGTCGCGCGCACCTTCTGGTTTTGAAACCTGGACGGTACCGAGCTCCTGTTTCCATAGCAACCTTTGGCACGTGCCGTAATTCAAACTCGGGCCTGTTTTAATCAGCAGCGGCGTCCGCCAACGAAGTCTCTCGGCCGGGGTCTCCGCCGCCTTTCCCGCAGATCAACAATCTGACAGACCGGGCCCACTGCCCACGGAGCTCAGAGCGGGATTTTTCTTTTTCTCTTCTTTTCTTCTTCTTCTTCTCTCTAAGAGAAAGGTCTCAGAGGCGACCGTCACTGACGCTCAAGCCAGCTGAGTAGCCATCCTTGCCTGAAAGGGGGCTGGGGAGGGGGCTCACAGGGTGCGACGTTGCCTTGCGTCTTTTCCCTCTGGTCTTTTGCTGTGCTTCTCGTTTTTTAAAATATAGATCCCAGCAGAATCGCCGTGGTAGTGGAAGGCTCCTCTCCCCAGCTTCTCTCGAGACTGCTGGTATTCTGAGGGTGAGAGGCAGCATGGTGTAGTGGTTTGAGCACTGTAGTAGGACTCTGAGAGTCCTCGGTTTGAATCCCTGCCCGGCCATGGAAAGCCACGGGGTGATCTGAGGCAAGTTACATTCTCTCAGCCTCAGAAGAAGACAAGGGCCATTTCTGCACTAGCCTGTTACCGTGCTATTACTCCACTTTCAACCTGCTATGGAATCCTGGGGGTTGCAGTTTAGGGAGGGGACTTTGAGGCCCCTCCCTAAACTGCAACCTCCACAATTCCATAGGATGTTGAAAGTGGAATAATAGCACTGTTTGTATCTTTATTACAGTCATTGACCAGCACAAGGAATAATAGCACTGTAACGGCCTAGTGCATAAATGGCCAAGGACAAAACTCTCAACTAATCTTGCCCGGCAAAACCCCTGATAGGATCCCCTGAGAGTATCCATAAGTCAGAAATGACTTGGCGGCCCACAACGACAACCAAGTATTCTGAGGAGCAACATATAAGCCAGGCATGGCCAACAAGTGGCCCTGAGGCTGCCTAAGGCCCCCGAGGCTATCTTGGGGCCCTCCATTCCTCTGGACCTCCGTTCACCCTCTTCCGGCCAAGCAAAAAAAGGTGGTCCTTCTGGAAGCCACCAGCGGCACCAACTCATCTTCTAAATGGGCCAATCCGTAGGGCTGAAACCTGAAAAAAGCTCCTGTATCTTTAATGGTTATGTAGAAGAGGGATGTCCAGCAAGTGTTGCTCAACATGCAACCAGATAACACCTGCTGAAAATGGCTTTCTATACAACCATGAAAGGGTACCTGTAGGAGCAGTCTCCATTTTTCACTCCAGCAGCCCTACCATTGGAAGGGGGCATGTACTATTTAAGATAAAAAAAAAAACCACCTTTTTTTCCCCTAGAACCAGAACTGGCATCCTGTTAGTAAGTTATAATGTCATAGGTCTACCTTGTGATGTTGCAACTTACTTGTCTGGGCACTGCATAGGTTAGAATTCTATTCCAACCACACATCAATCAAAACTCCACCAAAACCCAACTTGTGAGCCACTCCCTACCCCATAACATTGCCTTTTCTGGATTGTTGGAGGGTAAGAGGATTACTAATGACAGTGGTGTTATCTAGCACAAACAGCGCCTAAAGCAAGCACAGAAGTTGCACCCCTACCTACTTACTCCCACCCGTACATGCACATCTTTGTTGCGCTCCCTGGCATTGGCATCCAGGGCACATACCCTACATGCCCCACCCTAGATATATCTCTGACTAATGATGCACCCACCTATTTTTCTGTAGCTGGATGGGCTCCAAGGCTATCATCTACATGGAGGTCCTTGTCGGTGCCTTTAGCAGTACATCCAGTTAAAGGAAAATAGCTGGATGCCTCATCAGTGAATATCTCACTCTGCAACAACCCAGAAATGGCCATGTTGGGGGGTGTTGCATAGCTTACAAGGTAACTCCAGGGGGTTGGATTCGGATATATGAGAGCCAGTGTGACACAGTTGCTTCAGTGTTGGACTCTGGGAGATCAGAGTTCAAATCCCTGTTCAGCCATAGAAACCCACTGGATGGCCCTGGGCAAGTCACTCTCAGCCTCAGAAAAGAGCAATGGCAAAACTCTTCTAAACAAATCTTGTCAAGAAGACTCCATAATAGGGTCTGCATAAGCCTGAAATGACTGGAAGACACGGAGCGACTGTAGTGTAATAAGTGGAGTGTTGGACTAGGTCTCTGGGAGACCTAGATTTGAATCCTGCTCAGCCATGAAAACTCACTGATGACCCACTTGGCAACAAGACTCTGTTATAGGGTTGCCATAAGTCGCAAGTGACTTGAAGGTGCACAACAAGAACAGGATACCTAGCCACACAGACATAGCTATGTGGGACATGCTATATCTCCCAATGTTGGATCTCAGCCTAGAAGTCCACTAGCTTGGGAGACGGATGAGAGATTGCGTGTTTTCCTCTGCTTTCCAGGTTGGTTGGTTTTCCTTTTTGTCACTTTTGTCACCCCAAAAAGTCCAGGGCAGAATATTGACCCCTGGAATCTACCACAATTGCCCATCCCTCAGTTTGGTCCAACACCAAGCTCCAGCAGTACCATACACCAACTTTTGACTCCTATTCTTTAAGACACCAGAGACCCAGGACTACTTCCCACTACACAATTATAACACTATGATTCCACTTTAACTGTCATAGCAACGTCTTGTAGAATCGTGGCATTCATAGTTTGTTGAGACACTGGAGCTCTCTGGCTGAGAAGTCTACAGAGTCCTCACTAAACTGCAAATTTCAGGATTCTATAGGTTGTTGCCATGGCAGTTCAAGTAGAATCATAACACTATAGTTGTGTAGTGGGAAAGAGCCCCAGAAAACCCTAATCGTCATTCCTGTGGCTTCCATCCTCTGATGGGGCACATCTGGACAGGAAACCTAAATAACCAATGAACTAATAAATTTGCACTTTGGCCAAACCAGGCCTGTCCATCACTTCAGTGTAGTAGAAAAGACTCTTGTCAGTTCCAATGCAATAGGTAAGTGGATGCCACCAAAAGTATGGGGAAGGTGGAGCCGCTGAATGAAGGCCGTGTTTCTTCTTAGCAGCTGGCGAAGAACAGGAGGTTAAGCCCTGGAAGGTTACAGAGGAGAGGTTGTTCTCTGTGGCCCTCCACAGCTGCCCTAGTTAATTTGCCTGCCAGGTTTTTGGAAGAAGATGCTCAACCAATATATCCTGGTTTATATGACAAGATTATTCTCTTTGCCCAGCCTCAAGCCATTCTTCCCAGCACCCAACAAGCAACCAAATTCTAAAGACAGAGACAAAGAACTGAGAAAGGAAGGAAGCAAAAATACAAGACGAGAGGAAACTTGTCCCTATAAAGTTCTATAAAAAGACTTTCCTTACCACTGAGTTGAACCTCCCCCTTGCCAAGCTGCTGCCTTCAGGCCCTGCAAATGGACCTGTGTGGAGTCATAGGCCACTTACGCACCAGACTGTTATAGTGCTATTATTCCACTGTCAACATCCTATGGAATCCTGAGGTTTGCAGTTGAGGGAGGAGCCTCTGAAGCCCCTCCCTACACTGCAAACCCCAGGATTCCATAGGATGTTGAAAGTGGAATAAGAGCACTATAACAGTCTAGTGCGGAAATGGCCACAGACTCACATATTGAAACGCATTCTTGGGTAGGATGGTAGGAAGCATGTCAAGAACTATGGCTGGGCAGCACATCCAAGCAGAGTGAACACTTATGAAAAATGGTGCACGGGCAGAAGAGCTGAAGACTGAAAAACTTCATGCTGGGAAGAATGAAAGGACCCAAGAAGAACCATGTTGCTACAGAGCAAAAGTATATCTGGACCAGCACTCTGTTTTCACAATAGCCAGCCAGTTACCTCTAGCAAGCCCAAAAGCAGGACAGGAACGTAACACCACTCTCTCACTCAAACTCTCAACCAAAATCCCTTTCGATAGAAAAGATGTTATGTAGCTAACATGACCACTGCTAACCCTAAGTGCCTGGAAGAATGTCGGAATTTGCTAATTTTAACCCAGACTCTCTGGATGCCTCCCTCAACTGTTTCCTCTGTTTGAGGGGCAATCTCCCAATTTGTCCCAGATTTACCATTTGGTGAAATGCAACGCTGGCTCTTGGTTTAGGTGCTTCTGTTTGGCACTTCTATACCCTTTTTAACATTATAAACCACTTCACAATAGTGAAACATCTCTTGTCACATCACCAGTGGCTTGGGGACAAACTATTCGAAAGACAGTAGATATCCAGCGTGTTATAGTGGTTTGAGCATTGGACGACAACCTGGAGACCAGAGTTTAATTCCCCACTCAGCCATGGAAATCCACTGGGTGACCTTGGGTGCATCACACACACACAGTCCCAGAAAACTCGGTGATAGGTTTGCCATAGGGTCTCCATAACTTTGTCATAGGGTCTCCATAACTCCAAAATGACTTGAAGGCACCCAACAACAACTTCTGATATGGAGAGCCAGCATGTTGCAGTGGTTTGAGCATTGAACGATGACTGTGGAGACCAGGCTCTGAATGCCTGCTTAGCCAGGGAATTAGTGGCCGTGGGCAAGTCGCACTCTCTCAACCTCAGAGGAAGGCAAAAGCAAGCCCCCCAAAAACAGATCTGACTAAGAAAACACCAAGATAGACTCACTTCAGAGTTCACTGTAAGTCAGAAATGACTTAAAGGCACACAACAGCAGCAGCAGCAGCAACTACAACAATCTCCTGATATGACTCCGCCTGAGTTTTAAGACCCTCAGCAGAGGGCTTTTTCTTGGTCCACCACTCTCACAGCCAAGTTTAGTGAGGATATGTGGGACAGTGCTCTTGGTTGCTGGTTCCGGACTATGGAACTTCCTGCCATAGAAACTAGGGCCATTTCCGCACGAGACTGTTACAGCGCTATGATTCCACTTGCAACATCCTATGGAATCCTGGGGTTTGCCGTTTCCGGAGGGGCCAGCTGGCCCCTCCCGAAACTGCAAACCCCAGGATTCCATAGGATGTTGAAAGTGGAATCAAAGCGCTGTAACAGTCTTGTGCGGAAATGTTCTAGGTTGTCCCCATCTCTGCTTTCTTTTCACCAGTAGGTGAAGACCTTTCTGTTCACTCCAGCTTTGGACTGTTAACTGCCTGATGCAGGAGATCTTTTAACTGAGATGTGTTACATTTTTATCATTGTAGCAACCTTTTAAAACTGTTCTAGATTAATGTTTTAAACGTGATTGCATGCTTAATTGTCCTGAAAATTTTACATTCTCCATTATATGTTTGCACTCATATTAAGAGTCATGCTTGGTGCCGTATTGGGAGAAAGGTGAGATATAAATTCAATAAATAGAAAAGGCAGTGCACTTTTCGTCTGTTAGCAAGGCAGAAAGCAACTTGCCTCTGTCCACATAACTGTTTGGATCTTGGATCTGCCTTCTTTTGGAGGAAGGAGTTTCTTCCAGAGCATTGTTCTTTAATAGATTTTGAAAGTTCACGCCCCTTCCCCATACCATAACATAATCCATTCAGCAGGGTTACTCAAGTTGTCATATAGCATTGTAAAAAGACGAGGTGCAGGGATGTGAAGAATTTTCACTTATTTTCTTGTCCTCACCGAGAAAGGGTGCCTCCACACACTGACACATCCCAGCAAGAAAATGGTCAGATATGACAAGACTTTCCACATTTCAAGACTACTTTTGTCAAATATTTACTCGTACAAAAAAACCTCGTTTTCTGCAAAAAAAAAAAAAAAATGAGTAGAACACATCATTATGAGCAGAAAATATTGGATTTTTATGGGGAAAGTAGTCTTCTTTGTTAAAAAGGAATTTTTTTTATAGCAAAACAAGTTTTGGGGGGCAACTGAACTCTTTGCTAAAAGTCCCAAAATATAAAATGATAACAGTTGACAATGTGGAAATACTCTGATAATCCCACTCAATGGAGAGAAAACTTTGAAAGCGATTTGTTCTTGTACGACAGATTGAACATACTAGTGGAGGGTTTCGTTCGATCCAACCCAGAAGGTCCTTAACAAACTACAAACACTATCCCATCTCTTGGATTTAAATTTTGCATAGTTCAACATAACATTTCATTTGGATGTATATAAAAGTTAGAAAGTCCGAGCTAATTATAAAGCCTTTTGGCTGAGCTGGTGAGGTCATCATTAATTTCCAGCTTAGTATAACTGGCGAAGAAAAGTTTTAGAAGTATTGATTTATTTTATCTTGGATTACTTTGATGAAAACCTTGAAACCAATGAAATTTTTGATGCAAAACCCATCAGCGGTAGCCAAAAGTCTTTTGACTTGACAACTGTCTTGGCACGATCCGTTCTTCCAACAGCTGTGCAATTGTTGTTTCAACTGCTGGAACTCACTGAAATAGATAAATTAACAAGTGTGATGGAATGACCTGTTTGTTTTCATGATTCTAACTGAAAAATGAGGCCCTTTAATTTTCCAATGGAAATAATATTTGGCTGTAAAAAACTAACTGTGAATTCTTCATATCTAACAATTTAATTTTTTTTTAAAAAAATCCCTCCATTTCCACTAATACAATCTGATACGAATGTGCAACCCACCAGTTTGCCCAACAGATAATAACTGAGAAGATTCTTGTCAGTCCAGGATTTTAATTCTCAGAGGCCATTTCCACACTAGACTGTTATAGTGCTATTATTCCACTTCCAACATCCTATGTTGAAAGGGGCATTGGGCTCCTCCCTAAACCGCAAACCCCAGGATTCCAGAGGATGTTGAAAGTGGAATAATAGCGCCGTAACAGTCTAGTGCAGAAATGAGCAAAGTCTCTCAACACTCAAAAAAACACATTTTTTTAAACCGTTTTGTGAATATTTTTGAATATTCTTTCCATCCTTATTAAACAGCCCCAAATACTGCAAAGTGTTTGGGGCTGTTCGGAGTTATCCAAGCCCCTGTTCTGAATTGCCTAGCCCCTCTCTATCAATAAGCAGCAGCATCCCCATGTCGTAAGGGAGTGACACCGGCTCAGGAGGGAAGTTCCTAAACAGTGCACCAAGGGCTTTGGAATACCTTCCTACACGCCATCCAATGCTTGGTACGGTGGATGGCAGTAAGAAAAGAGAAAGACCACGTCACAGACGAAGAGACTTAATTAAGGAGGCCACGGCCTTGAGTCTGCAAGACGTGAGCAGGGCAGCTGATAACAGGGTGACTTGGAGATCTGTCATTCACAGGGTCGCCATAAATCAAAGTCAACTTGACAACAACACTCCGTCCAAAAAGAGAGAAATGCATGCATAAGCTACATCTCTGTGCACAGGATACCAGCCACAACTGATCACACAATGTCGGTGTTCAGAAGAGGGGTGGATGAGCACAGCTACCATGTAAACACCACGAGTGTACTTTGCAAGCACACAGCTGGATCTCAGTCACTATCTTTTTGGTGGTACAGCATCCATAACTGTGCATGGTCTTCCAACTTTATGCAGTTATAAGGGACAACACTGCACATACCGCAGAGAGTTCTCAGCTCAGTTATTTATTTATGCTGCTTCTATCCCATTCCTCTTCCAAAGAGTATCTTATAGGCAGTTCCCAGGAGATCTCCTCTCCAGACATCTTAGGGGGCGAGACGTGTTTATCTTCTGCAGAAGAACAGTATTCACTACCATCAGATGATTTTCTGCTTTGTTTGGTTGCGAGAAAGAAAAAGTAAACTTGCCCAGCGGCACACAAAAAGACGGATAGGCATGCAACCAGATCAAAAACAATGGCTCCTTCAGAACTTGGAGTGTTACTTGTTAAAAAGTGGCTTGTTTTACTTGTTACTCGTTTTTAAAAGAAACACCTGTTATTTTATTCAGTAGCAATGGGCTCCTTTTCACATTTCATGAATTTTAAAACATACACCTAAAAATACAAAAGAATAGCTCCGATGGTCAACATTCCCCCAAAGCAAATTGTCATGAGTGAACATTACTCGGTAGCACTAAAAATCTGTCAGTATTACCCATCGCTTTGTTACGGCCATTTCCGCACTAGACTACTATAGTGCTATTATTCCACTTTCAACATCCTATGGAATCCTGGGGTTTGCAGTTTAGGGAGGGACCTTTGAGGCCTTCGAGGAGTCTTTGAGGCTCCTCCCTAAACTGCAAACCCCAAGATTCCATAAGAGGTTGAAAGTGGAATAATAGCACTATAACAGGCTAGTGTGGAAATGGTCTATGTTTAAAGTAATAACATTGCTACAATTCCTACCCTCAAAGTAATGTCATACCATTACCTTTGTTATCTGAAGGATGTTACTTACAGCTCTGGGGTCTTTGGTCTAAATCCAGATGACTTAGTCCCAACTAAAGTTCACCTATTGAATCAAGGGCCTTCTTGGTGGCTGCTCCCAGGCTTTGGAATTCTCTCCCTAGGGGAGGCTAAAATGGCTCCGTCCTTGCTCTCCTTCAATCAGCAAGTAATAACATTTCTATTCTGACAGGCTTATAGGAACTGACCAAAAGGCTTTCAATGGTATGCTGTACAACTCGCATTGTTTTTTATCTTTTGTTTTCTTTATTTTAATTGACTTTGCAATGGTTTTAATTTTATGGATAATTTAACTACATTTTAACAACTTTGTCTAGGCATTACCTGCATCTTTGGACATGCTTTCATCTGTTGTTTTAATTTTTGTAAGTTGCTTGAGTAGTTTACATTTTGAGGAAAAGATGGGGTACAAATGAAGAACAACAGGAGGAGGAAGGGGGGAGAAGAAGAAGAGGAGGAGGAGGACGAGGAGGAAGAGGCGGAGGAGGAAGAAGAGGGAGAAGAAGAAGGGAAAACAGGGAGGAGGAGGGGGGAGGATTGACATAAAAGTCTGGAATCCTGTTGGGTGGTCCCAACTGGAGTAGACCCATTCAATCAATTGCTGTGCGATGAGTCAACCCACTTGTTGTTAAGTGCTGCCAAGCTGACTTCAACTTATGGAGACCCTGTAAAATACAGACCTTCAAATCATCCTGCTATTCACAGCCCCCCTCAGATCTTGCAGAATTAGAGATGTAGCCTCCTTGACTGTGTCTATTCTTCTGTAAAGCTGTCTTCCTCTTTTTCCACTGCCTTCTACCTTGCCAAGCGTTATTGTCTTTTCTAGTAAGTCTGGTCTTCTCATGATACGTCCAAAGTACGACAGCCTCAGTTTAGTTGTCCTGGCTTCTAGACGAAAGCTCAGGACTGATTTGCTCCAGGACCCATTTATTTGTCCTTTCTGCAGTCCAGCGTATATGTAGAACTCTCCCCCAGTATCACATTTCAAAGAACTTGATTCTTTTCCTACCAGCCTTCTTCACTGTCTAACTTTCACAACCATAAGATGGCATAGACCATCATAAATTTAGTATTCAGTGATATATCTTGACACTTTAGGATATTGTCTAGTTCCTTCACAGCTGCCCTTCCGAGCCCTAGTCTTCACATAGGTAAAACCAAATGACTCCATGGCTCTAGTTCAATCAGGAATAAGAACAGGATTTAGGCTAAATGTTTTCTTACCATGCAAGAATGGATGCAACCAGCTTACACAAGTTGAGACTAGGATCTAGACCTTTAATATCTAGTTATTGTGGTTAGCATTCTGAAATAAACTATCATTCCAAATGTCCAGAACAAACTAAACAAACAAATGTTGCAGATATTTTTCCCCTCTTCCTTTGTGTATTAAAGACATCTTTTGTTGTTATTTGTCATCAAGTTGACTTTGATTTATTGAAGCCTACAAATGAGACCTCTGACAGCCCCAGTCCTCAACTGCCTTGCTTATGTGTTGCAAACTCATAGCTTAGGCTTCCTCAATTGAATCAATCCACCTGTAACACAGTCTCCTTCTTTTCCTACGGTCTTCCACTTTACCAAACATTATTACCTTTTCCAGTGAGTCATGTCATCTCATGGTATCTCCAAAGCACAACAGCCTCAGCCTTAGCCATCTTTGTTTCTAGTGGCAAAGAGTAGCCTTCTTGTTGTTGTGTGCCTTCAAGTCATTTCTGACTTATGACAACCCTAAGGTGAACATGTCACAGAATTTTCTTTGCAAGATATTTGTTCAGAGAGGGTTTGCCATTGCTGGTCTCTAAGGGTGAAAGGGTATGACTTGACCAAGGTCAGCCAGCGGTCTCCAGGGCTTTAGCCCAACGCTCAAACCACACGGGTTCAAGAACACCCTAACTCAAGGTCAGGATGGATATTGACAAGATGGAACATGTCCAGAGGAGGGCGACAAAGATGGTAGAAGGTCTGGAAACCATGAAGCCCTATGAGGAGAGACTTATGGAGTTGGGTATGTTTAGCCTGGAGAAGAGAACGTTAGGAGGCAACATGATACCTATGTTTAAATATTCGAAGGGATGTCATATGAAGGATGGAGCAAGCTTGTTTTTTTGCTGCTCCAGAGACTAGGACATGGAGCCATGGCTTCAAACTTCAGGAAATAGACTCCATCTAAACATTAGGAAGAACTTCTGGACGGTAAGAGCAGTTCAACAGTGGAATACAGTGCTTTGGAGTGTGGTGGAGTCTCCTTCTCTGGGGTTTTTTAGACAAAGGCTGAATGGCCATCTGTCAGGAATGCTTTGATATCTTCCTACATGTCAGAATAGGGTTTGACTCAGTGGTCCCTGTGGTATCTTTCAGCTCTATGATTCTATGATTGCAAGTTAAATCTAAAATGCCCTTCAGAAAGGACCACCTCTGGCCCAGTGATATTGTTGCTCTCTTATGAGCCTGTCAAGTCCCACACACTCAAGGGAGTAAAATAACATCTTGACAGGCAACCATCATCTCCATACTTTTTAAGAAAACTTCCCCATCCACACTACACATATCCTTCTGTAAAGCCTGGCTGGTCAGCTTTGTATTTAAACTCCTGTCTCTGAACTAACTAGCTTGAAACCACCTAAAAGGCTCTGACAGGTAATTTATACCATGTGAGAAGATAGCAATTTCACTGTCCAGAGGAAAGATATCCAACTGGCTCAGAAAAAAATACTTACACCCACAAAACAAGAGTTTAATATGATAACAATTCCAAGAGCTCAGAGTAAGTAATTTTCTCCATGCTACGTGCCTTCCCTTTCCTGTCAGCTCCCGGCAAATGTATACTTAGCTTTGGGTTGTATTTTTTTTTTTAAGGGATAGGGGATTGAAAAACAGTAAAAAGAAAATAGCTCTGATGAAATCTCAGCGGAATAAATCAAAGATCTCACCCATGAAGGGTGATTATGTGTCTCTTGGCTGTGCACTGGGTCTGCCAGCCAGTTCCACATTGCTCACACACCTGCTTATGAGTTACGGCCTTTGCCATCCATGTTTATGGAAAAACAACCATGTTTATCTCTGGAGGTAAAATATGGCCATTTAAATGCAATTGGCCTCAAAAGAAGATCGAGTTCAAGTTTAAGACAAATGAGACAATTGTTCTCTCTTTGGTCAAGAGAACATTTCTCTGTGCACTTCTTGGTTGGACGGACTTTTTTAATGGAAAATATATAACACTACTGTATATACCTGGCATTGCCCGGGGTTTTATTTTCTCATAAGTAATACTTGTTAGAAAGATTTGAGATCCCGTGTCTCCAGTTCCCCAAACTGTCTTGTCCAGTACCTGTAACTTTTCCCCATATCCCCCAATCTGATCTGTATTCAGAGTTATTAACATGCAGAGGTTGGGTTCCTGAGGGAAGACACTGCCCTCCTCTTTGTTGCTAGGCCTCATCTCCATAGCAACTGGCCAGGCCCAAGAGCTCTCTGGCTGAGAATTCTAAAGGCCCCTCCCTAAACTGCCAACCCCAGGATTCCATAGAATCTTCTCAGGCAACCAATCACATGAGGTCTTTGCCTGACACAGTCAATCATATGAGGTCAGGTCTCCGCCTGACACAGACGAAGTCACGAACTTTGACTTTGATATACTAGATGGGCTGGAATTTACAGTCACAATTATGAATGAATATCCCACAGTTATGTATCCATAACTGATTTGTATGCATGATCCCTATGTACTCAATAAGACAGGGAATGCATAGAGATCATGAAAGTCCCCCAGTCCTGACCTACGAAGCAATAGCCACTGCAAGCTATGAGGGTCTATTCTTCTGTTGATTGTAATGTGGCTGACTGTTGCTTCCATCGCTCTCCTTCAAGTAATCTCTAGTGTGAGGAGGAGTTATGAGAGGGATCCTGCTTCTGATCGTCATATTGACAGCAAGAGGGGGTGGAAACATCAGTCCACTGCATTCCAATTTACAGGAGGACAGACCTTGCTCATAGCTCACAGCCGCTGCTGGCAGGAAGCGGGGGGCTAGACTGGGAGATGCTACTTAGCTACAAAACTAAGGTAGCTATGCATTTAAGTAACTGACATAGAATCCCATCCATATTTTTTAATAACCTGTAGTTCAGGTCACAGACCACATGTGGCCCACTCAGCCCTTAAATGTGACCCTTGAAGCCCAACCAAAATCCTCCAAAGCCCCCAGAGACATTTTAAATGTTTATGTCAGATGACTGCTTTGGTCAGACCTCATCTGGAATACCGTGCACAGTTCTGGGTACCTCATTTCAAGAAGGATATTGACAAGCTGGAATGTGTCCAGAGGAGGGAGCCCAAAATGGTGAAGGGTCTGGAAGCCATGAAGCCCTATGAGGAGTGGCTTAGGGAGCTGCGCATGTTTAGTCTGCAGAAGAGAAGGTTAAGAGGGGACGTGATAGTCATGTTTAAATATTTGAAGGGATGTCACGTCAAGGAGGGAGTGGGCTTGTTTTCTGCTGCTCCAGAGACTAGGACAAGGAGCAATGGATTCAAGCTGCAGGAAAGAAGGTTCCACCTGAACCTCAGGAAGAAGTTCCTGATAGTCAGAGCTGTCCAACAGTGGAATCTGCTGCCTCAATGGAGTGTGGTGGAGTCTCCTTCTTTGGAGGCTTTTAAGGAGAGGCTGGAAGGCCATCTGTCTGGAGTGCTTTGATGTGGGTTCCTGCATGGCAGATGGGGTTGGACTGGATGGCCCCATGGTCTCTTCTAACTCTATGATTCTATGATTCTATGACTTTTCACCCCAAAAAATCATGCAAAACTTGCCGCATTACCTCTCAAGGCACCAACATACTCCCAAGGACTGTGAAAAAGATTTTTAAGCACAGACAAAACTTGGCCAGAAAACAAACTGGAAGTGTTGAGCCATAACTTCCAGACATATCTGAGGAACTGGCACAGCTCACTAGGGGGTGCTGGGTGAAAAATGTCCCCTCGACAATTGCTCACTCCTGTGGTAACACATTCCTTTGGGGATAACAAGGATTCTATGAGTTTCCTTTTGTGAAATAACCTAATAACTTGTACCGTTAAAAGACTGGTTTCTCAAGTGCGATGTACTAATTATCTCTATAGCATTTGTTGTGGGTGAGTCATTTGAGTGATTTCTCCCCCATTTTTCTACTTCAAGAATTAATTTTAAAAAATGAGAATTAAAAAAATGGTACTTATCAAGGAAGTAGTAGTATGTTGCTGTTGTTGTAGTTGTGAGCCTTCAAGTCATTTTGGAGTTATGGAGACCCCAAGGTGAACCTATCATGGCGTTTTCTGGGGCTGAGAGTGTGTGATGTAGCCAAGATCACTCAGTGGGTCTCCATGGCCAAGCAGGGAATCAAACCTTGGTCTTCACGGTTGCAGACAAATGCTCAAACCAACACACCACACTGGCTCATTTTGTGGTGTGTTACTGGGCCAAGGAGGGTCAGCCCTGGTTAGTACTTGGAAGGGACACTGTCAATGAAAATCAGGTGCTGTAGGCTGTATTTCTGAGGAAGGAACTGGCAAAACCACCTCTGAGGATTTCTTGCCTAAGAAAACCCTATGAAATTCATGGGGTCACCATAAATCAACAAGAGACTTGAAGGCACATACACACAAACAATGTGTTACTGTATTTTTGTTAAAAGGTTGCCAGAACTGCTTGCTTCTCCAGGCTGTTTGCTCAGCAATAATTTCTCAGAGAACTGTACCGCTCCTCTCCTCACTTCCTGAACATCACCAATAATTCAGTAATCATGCTTGACGTTTCACAAGGCAGTCACGTCACACTGAACAAAAGGCACTGTTCCAGAACAGAAAATGATTCCACGACTGCAAAAGACAGCCGGGGAAGGGAGAAAAGGTGATTCCCTAAGCACGATGAAGCAGCAACTTTTTATCCCAGCAAAACTTCATTTCTGCACCGCAGGCAAAAGCAAGTTTTGGGATCCTGATGCTTGGACTGTTTGAGTTTTGAACGAGAACTCTGGGAGACCCAAGTTTGAATCCCAGCTGAGCCATGGAAACCCATCAGCATGTCACACTCTCTCAGCCTTAGAGGAAGGCAATGATAAACCACCTCTAAATAAATTTAGCCAAGAAAACTCCATGACAGAGCTGCCATTAGTTGGAGTTGCTCCGAAGGCACGTAACAACAGCAGCAATAATTTAATTGTATTTTAACAGCCCTTGGTACTTTTTTTTGCTCATGTTGTTGTATGCATTTTTATCTATATTAATATCATCATCATCATCATCATCATCATCATCATCATGCACCTAACTAAAAAGCCATTAGCTACCCCACTCTGAACACTGAAACATCAAATTTAACATTTAATCTTGTGGTATACAATGAGAATTCAAAAGAATAGGATACAAATAGGATATATCGTATGTCTAAAACTATTAAAATGTGAATATTGTTGTTGTGTGCCTGTAAGTCAGCATGTAAACTTGTGGCATACAATGAGAATTCCAAAGCACAGAACACAAGGACACTCTCTATGTCTTATCTATGAAACTATTAAAATGTAATTGCCATTGTTGTTGTGTTGCCTTCAAGTCATTTCTGACTTAGGGTCTGGAAGCCATGAAGCCCTATGAGGAGTGGCTTAGGGAGCTGCGCATGTTTAGTCTGCAGAAGAGAAGGTTAAGAGGGGACATGAGAGCCATGTTTAAAGATCTGAATGGATGTCATGTCAAGGAGGGAGTGGGCTTGTTTTCTGCTGCTCCAGAGACTAGGACAAGGAGCAATGGATTCAAGCCGCAGGAAAGGAGATTCCACTTGAACCTCAGGAAGAACTTCCTGACAGTCAGGGCTGTTTGGCAGTAGAATTGGCTGCTTCGGAGTGTGGTGGAGTCTCCTTCTTTGGAGGTTTTTAAGGAGACGTTGGATGGCCATCTGTTGGGAGGGCTTTGATGTGGGTTCCTGCATGGCAGATGGGGTTGGACTGGATGGCCCCTGGGGTCTCTTCCAACTCTGTGATTCTATGATTCTATGACATCCAGCAGATACCTTATGATGACAGCCCTGCATCCTGACACCCAGCCAATATGAAATTCCCCCAGTAGCACAGCCCCAGCTTCCTTTTCTTCCCAAACCTTTGTTAAGTGTTGCACAGAGCACACATCTCAAAATGGCATTTCGACAGGGAGGGCCTTCCCATATGAGAAAAGCCATCCTTTTGCCTTGGAAATACAATGGAGATATCAATCCTAGAAGAGATCTGGATGCTGATAAGTTAGCTAGGCATATCTTTGGACGAGTGCTCTCACCTGTAGTGATCAGTGCAGTTATTTGCCACTAAGCCTAGGATATCTGAAATAAAATATGAACTCAGTGATGAACAATTGGCTTATTAGGAACTGACTTGCCTCCCATAACAAGGGAGAGGCAGGAAAGAAAAATAAATTTGTAGCATATGTCATCGGTAAATTATGGTGCGTGTTTTCGTTTCTCTTTCAACTTCGTTTCTCTTTCAACTTCGTTTCTCTTTCAACTTCAACTCTTAGCCCACAAAGCACCTGGGAATTATAAACCCCAGAATCACCAGCCAGCATTTCCATACAAACTGAAGAATTCTGGGATACTTTGATGTGGATTCCTGCACGGCAGAGGGTTGCACTGGACGACCCCTGTGGTCTCTTCCAACTCTATGGTTCTATCATACTAAGACAAATCTATCACAAGTTTCTCTTGGCAAGATTTATTCAGAGAGGGTTTGCCCTTGCCTCTGAGGCTGAAAAAGTATGACTTGCCTAAGGTCACCCCATGGGCTGAGCAGGGATTGAGATCCTGGTCTCCAGATTCGTAGCCTAATGCTCAAATCACTACACCATGCTGGCTGACATATTAAAATGTGATACCATAGTCAAAATCCTACTGCTCAGTCCATGCTATTGACTGACCATTCAACAGTTGGTTCAATGGAGCTACTCCACTAGGGACAAAACTACAAGGTTCAGGCCAACAAAATGCATTGTTCAGGCAGTGACCGTACAAATAATGTCATGCAGAAACGAAGACTTGCACATGGGATAAAAGCAATGCTGTAACAAGATCTGCTTTCACTGCCAAACTGCTTGATGAGAAATTCAACTACTCTCAGTTGTTGGTGGTGACTCAAAACTAGCTCAGTGAAAAGCTGGGCACAAATGTATTTTGAGTGCTTGCTTTTATTCCAGAATTGTAAATCATGAGCACACAGAGTCTGAAGTACAGACTCTGTATAGATATACATATGATAACTCTACGCATCTCAAGGGTGTCAAGCTGCTGAAACTGTGTAATATAGACACACTCCAAGGGGACAGTAAACAAGGATGTGGTAATTGACTACAGAAAAATCTGGTGGGGTACATCATGTGTAAATCTGGATAAAAGCATTGTCAGAGGGTAATTGCACTCCACTGTTAAACATTCTAAGGCACCATCCCAAAAGAATTCTGGGATCTGTAGTTGGATGAGGTACTTACCATTCTCTGCTAGAGATTTCCAGTGCTGTAGTTCAGGGGACTTTACTCAGGCTCTAAGCACCTCATCAAACTACAAAGCCTAGCACACAAGAGGATGAAGTCATGACAGTTAAAATGGTATCAAACCACTACGATAATATCGCAATCACGTACTCAAAATTTGGAAATCTGCTTTTTTAAGAAGTAATTCCTTCACGCTACATATTTGTTCCCATTAGCCATTGTGGTGTTTTAAAAGTAATGACCAAAAGGCACTGTTCCAAGGAAGAGAGGGAAGGAGGGAGAATGAACGAATGAATGAGAGAGAGAAAGAAAGAAAGAAAGAAAGAAAGAAAGAAAGAAAGAAAGAAAGAAAGAAAGAAAGAAAGAAAGAAAGACAGAAAGACAGACAGACAGACAGACAGACAGACAGACAGGACGGACAGACAGACAGGACGGACGGAAAGACGGAAAGAAAGAAAGAAAGAAAGACGGAAAGAAAGAAAGAAAGAAAGAAAGAAAGAAAGAAAGAAAGAAAGAAAGAAAGAAAGAAAGAAAGAAAGAAAGGGAAGGAAGGAAGGAAGGAAGGAAGGAAGGAAGGAAGGAAGGAAGGAAGGAAGGAAGGAAGGAAGGAAATCATTTGGCCACTGCATTAAAAAAAATGTTGCTTGTCACTGCCCCATTCATAAATGATAGGAAAATGGCATAAAACACAGCCTTTTAAAAACACACCTCTGTTCCTTCTCTTCCTTCTCCACTAGCTGCTGCATGGCTAGCTAAAGATGGCCGGTAGCCCAATTTCTCAGTATCACAAACCCTCTCCCATTGCTCCCACCCACAAACACCCAAGGAAGGGGATGGGCCAAAGAGAGAACGCATACGGCCCCCGTGTCAACTCACCTCCTTTCCGTCTCCTTTCCCTGACCTGGTTCGGATCCTGGGTGACCATTCTCCCCACAATGCCTCAACTCCCTTCCCCTACTACATACACATTTTGGTATTTGCAGTTATTTTAGAGGGCCCCGTGCCCCTAACCCTAGCAAACGTGGAGGGCCAACTGTAATTCTGTTCTGGCCACCACTCTCTCTCTAACTTGCTTCATCCCAACCAACCAGACTACAGACCTGGAGGAGACAAGGAATGAGGGGGAATAACCTTGATGCTGTCCCAGAGATAGGAAAGGAAAAAAAATAGCTCTTAGTAATAATGGATTTTTAGAGAGAGAGAAAGAAATGGAGGCAGGATGAGAGGGTTTCAGACTTGCCTGTAAAAAGCCTAAATTGCCATTCATCCCCTAGTAGCTGGTGACTTCCATGTGAGTGGGTTTAGTTAGTTTGACTCATATTTGAGTTTGATTCTTAAAGGTTCTGTACAAGGCACTGAGCCCTCCACCACAAAACAGTTTCAGCACCTGGGATAGCTCGACGAAAGACTAAGGGCCTTTCTGCACGGCACTGTTATAGTGCTATTATTCCACTTTCAACATCCTGTGGAATTCTGGGGTTTGTAGTTAATTGAGGCTAAAGAGCTCTCTGATTGAGAATTCTAAATACTCCTCCCTAAACTGCAAATCCCAGAATTCTATCGGGTGTTGAAAGTAGAATAATAGCATTATAACAGCGTAGTGCAGAAAGGCCCTAAAACCCAGAATAGATTCAAACATGGAAGCCATGAGCTGCCACTGATGCCTTCGATAAATACATATATATACATTTATAACAGCTCAACAGAATATTATGATTATGGTATGGAGATACATGTATGCCAATATGCACACAAACACACAGTCAGCATATTGAGACTGGCATGTTTTTTTCCCACTCCATTCTTTCACGCTGGCCACTTGGAATCCTCCAATAGTAACTTTTCCAAGCTCAGGATTGGCCGTCGGTGTTGGTTAGTAGGGCTTTTCCCCCCCCATGCCTTCCAGGCTTGAAAACAATGGACCACAAACCACCATCACAGCAGAATATGCAAAAGAAAAAAAAAGAGTGAGTGAGAAAGGGAGAAAGCTACAAAGAAATAGAGGGGAGAAGAAAATGGGGGATTATAAGCCAGCACTAAGCATGTTCTATGAGCAGCAACCTGGGATGTTAGGAGAGGGAGGTCAGTGAACTCCATTTTCTCTGAACAACCCCACAGAGTTCTTGAAATCCATGTTATTTTTCTTCCTGCCTTTCTCCATGATCCCAGAAGCCCTTCCTCACATCACTGAGCTACAAGAGCTAAACAAGGCTGGGGGGAAATAATTTATACTTCCCAGGACCTTCTTGGCTTTTGTAAGAAACGATTTTGCAACGTTCAAATGTCGGGCATCTCTTACCCCTGGCTTCCTGACCAAACTGCACTCCACACTCCTTCCCTCTTCTGTTCCTGAATTTTTAAACTCTGGAATGTTGGTATTTAATTTATTTATTTTCCACCTTACATCTCCCATGCAGAACCCAAGGCTGCTATCTTGCAAATGGCTGCATACATCACTGAGGGCCACTGCTCCATCGAACCACGCAAGGCCAGAGCCAAATGGTTCTATGGTCCTTTTTCCACAACACAGTGGTAGCACTTTGATAACACTCTAACTACCATGCTTCCATACGACAGAACTCTGGGATTTGTAGTTTAGTGTTACTGCCCTGGCTAGTCCGAGCTTTGGGGATATTAAAGATATCCTCTTGATATCATAATTCAGCTTCACTTCTCTATTCCTTTCCACGTGCTTGCGAGGCCACCGGACAAGCACATAAACAAGCTCGGCCGTTAATAGCCGTAAGATTCAAACTACAATACAGGCAGGCCAGAAATAGCTGACTCGCTGCTTTAGGAGACCTCCAGGCAACTACTCTAATGAAGTATGCACGCCACTTACAAAAGAACCTCTGCCCCGCGATGGCGGCTTGATGGGTAAACTATGCAATACCCAAGTACTCTGCGTTTGCATACTGGCTACTCTATTGAGAACCGCTACGATAACTCAGTCATTCAGATTCTGACCTTTCGGAGGCTTTGTCTCCAGCTCCAAATCTATTGTTTTCCCTCAAGTAGGGCATAGCCTGCAGTCACAATTCTTCTTATAAAAACCCTTGATTCTGAGATCTTCCTCGGAACGCTCCCGAGTTCCATCCCGCCTTGCTGCCGCTTTGCTTGGCGAGCCTCCCCTCCGCTCCACGTGCTGAGCTACGTCGCACCCCAGCCTCGCTCTCTATTTTTCCGGGCTTCAGGACAGGTGAAGTATCACCCAAACCAACAATCCCTCTAATAATCCCTGTATAGCACTCCAACCTTTATTTTCTTTAGTTATCTTGTATGAGTGTGTCGCATACACTGTTTTGCTTGTATTTAATAAACATCATTTATTATTTCAACTTCTGTGTTCTCCTTGACTCGACCCGACCCCGTAGACATAGGGTTCAAGATCTCGCTAAGTTACCCTGCCTCTCGTAACGCTAAGCAGTACTCTGAGCTAATTTTCCTCACCTTTAGTTGAATACATTTTGGTGTCCCTCCCAGGACCCCCAGTACACAGGGTAACATTAGTGAGGCACTGAAGTGAGAGCCAGCATGAGGTTGTTGTTTGAGCACTGAACTACAACTTTGGAGCTCAAAGTTCAAATCCTTGTTCAGCCATAGAAACACACTTGGGCAAATACACTGTTGGGGTTTTCCGGGCTCTGAGGCCATGTTCTATTAGGATTTTCTCCTGACGTTTCGCCTGCCTCTGTGGCTGGCATCTTCAGAGGATCTGGTGGCATGGAAGTGAGACAGAGTATATATACTTGTGTAGTCCCTGGGTGGAGGAAACAATTTGCATGTGTTACACTTGGCCCGTGTGATGGCCTATTGTTAAATGGGATATCCCCCAGGGTTGAGTTGTTAGTGAGGGGATATGCATAATTTCAAAAGGAAAGAAGAAACTCGGAAAATAAACAAGATTTGGCTACCAGTACTGAAGAACAATAAAATCAAGACTCAAAAATATGCCCATGAACACCACCCAGACTCTGAAGGTCCCTCTACAAGAAACAATACAATGGATGGCTAATGTAATTAACACACTATTATGGATATCCTCTGACTAACAACATAACCCTGGGGGATATCCCATTTAACAACAGGCCATCACACAGGCCAACTGTAACACACACAAATTGCTCCCTCCCACCCGGGGACTACACAAGTATATATAACTCTGTCTCACTTCCATGCCACCAGATCCTCTGAAGATGCCAGCCACAGATGCAGGCAAAACGTCAGGAGAAAATACTAATAGAATACAGCCTCAAAGCCTGGAAAACCCACAACAACCTACGGATTCCGGCCATGAAAGCCTTCGACTTTACATCACACTTGGGCAAGTTCCATTCTTTCGGCCCAAGGAAGACAAAGGCAAAGCCGCCTCTGATCAAATTTTGCCAAGAAACTCCACGACAGGTTCCCCTTAGGGTTGTTGTAAGGCAGGAATGACTTGTCAGGCACACAGCAACAACAAGAGAGGTACCAAAGCAGTTGTTCTCACCCTTTGGTCCTACAGACATAGTACTTCAGCTCCTGGAATCCACCATCATTGGTCATGCTGATAGAGGCTTCTGGGGGCTGAAGTACAAAACAGCTAGAGAATCAAAAAAATGCGAATTCTGCACTAGAGCTCTAATAGCTTAGAGAATTTGAAGTACCCCACCAAAGTGAAAGTCCCATGAGTCCTTAGGATAGCACCATAGCAGATGACATAGTATTGGAGTGCTATCATTGTGTGGTGTGAAAGAGACCTAAGAGACAAAATCCATGAGAAAGCTGTCCTGTGAATGGCAAATGAGAACTTCTAGCTTGGATGTGTTCTGAGATTTTACAAACTTAACTCTAAGGACGTGCATATCTGATATCTGTTTCTGTTAACATCCCCCTTTCCCCACCTCTACATCCAGTCCACGCCACTGCCATGAAGCTGTTTGGCTGGAAATCTGGCGGTTTGTTCCAGCCAGAGTTCGTTGTTAACTGCAATCAAGTTGACTTTAACTTACGGAGACCCTACGAATGGGAGACTTTCAAGCCACCCCGTTATTACCAGTCCTGCTCAGGTCCTGCAAACTCAGTGCTGTGGATTTCCTGATTGAATCTATCCACCTGTAACATTGTCTTCCTCTGCCACTGCCTTCTACCTTACCAAGCATTCTTGTCCTTAATAATGAGTCGTGTCAACTCATGATATATCTAAAGTGTGATAGCCTCGGTTTTGGTCACTGGGGCTTCTAAGGAGAGTTCAGATTTGATTTTCACTTGGAGCCATTGATCTCCATCTCATCCACAGGACTTTCTTCCCGCACAACTATCAGCTTCCTTCGCTGTCCAGCTAGAGTAGACCAAGGCAATTGCCAATATATAGCTAAATCTAGTTAGTTCAACGGCTCTGCTTTAGTTGGAAGTAACAGTAGGATTAGGTCCATGCAGTACAGTTACACTTGTGGAACTTTGCTTATGCAGACATGAAATGAATGTACCCATTGCACAACAACCAAAATAGTAAAACGGAACACGCAAGAGAATTGACACATGCGTATGATATCGACACAATTCTGGTCATCAAAGGACGGAAGCTTTTGCCTTCTCCTTTCAAGCAGCTGCCTTCGCAAACTTGAGCAAATTTTCACCTGCTCATCTTTCTCAAAGCCAGAGAATTAACCTCCTTTTGAAGTCAACCATTTCGCCAGCCCAGATGAATAATATGGGGAGGACTAGGAAGAAAAGGAAAGCTCCACAGGCGGGAAACCAGCAACCTGTGATTTGCAGGCTGCCTTCCTCTGCATTTTCTGCCCTTGCAGGTTAGAGGCAATGGGAACTCTCCAGGGTAGAAAACTCCAAGGAGAAGCTGATTGGGAAAGCACAGAAAAGCACCAGCTGGGGACATGCTCAGAAACACCAGACCGCATCATCAGCTGCAGCCTGAAGCCTGTAAACACACCTTCTCAGGAAAGACCTTTGCAAGAGAGAGAGAGAGAGAGAAATCTCTCTGCTCATTAAGTGCTGTTCAGTCTTTTCTTGCCCAGAGCCAAGACACCTCCTCCTCTGTCACACCCTTAATTGTTCAGTGCCAAGGGGGACGGTTCCACCACACAGGCAGCCAGCCTGCTTACCCCTGTGCTGCAAAGTGCTAAATGATGAGGAAGTGTGGGAATTGCACCACTGTGGCACTTCCCATCTGTCGGGAGAGACCCAGGCAAACACTTCCTAATGCAAAGAGTGGGCCTTTAGCTCGCCTGGCTAGATCTCTGGGCAAGCTGCCCTAGATCAGCAAGGATTTCTGACTCCCAAATGTTTAAACAGCAGCAGCAATAAAGGGACATCATTCACTCAGCTTCAACTATTCTGCCGAAACGCAGAGAATCTGGCGTAGCAAGGGGTAGCTTTTTGTCCAACAGGATTACGCTAGCCAATTTTGGTCAGAGTTCTCATCAGACCTGGGAAACTTAATTGTTGGACTACAGCTCTCAGAAACTCTCAGCCAACCTAGCTGCTCGGCAGGCTGACTGAAGGACGGGCAGTTCTTGGAACCGTAGTGCAAAGAAGGTAGCATTTCTGCATTCTGCTTTGAAAAGCGTCCATATTGGTGGTCGTGGTGATGAAGAGGAGAAGAACAGATGGGCAGAAAATGACCCTTCTCCACACACACCTCTCAAAGCAAGAGAGTTTTTGATACAGAGGACTGAATTTTTGTGTAGGACATAGGATAACCTTCACTTAGGTTTTTCGTTTATTCAAAACTAATTCTTGGGCTCAGAATTCTTTCACGTCAAACCTTCTCCAAATGTCTTCTGCACCAGGCTCTGCTTGGTGGATCTCACGTTTTGAACAAAAATATACAGACCAGATCTCAAAGGGCTGGCTTCCACCCATCCCTGCTTGAAAGAGCAGTGGCAGCACCGAGAAGGGTGCCAGAAGCCATCAGTGTTGAAGAATCTGAGACTAGTTCTGCTTGGGATTCGCACGCACGATCCATGAAATCTAGCATAATGGTTTGACAGAGTGTGATGCAGTGATTTGAGTGCTGGACTATGACCCTGGAGACCTGAATCTGATTTCCCACTTAGCCATGGAAACCCACGGGGTGACCTTGGGTGCATCACACACTCTCAGCCTCAGAAAACTCTGTGACAGGTTTGCCTTGGGGTTGCCATAGACTGGAAAGGACTTGGAAGGCATACAACAACGACACAACAACAACAAGCCAGGAGCTTCTGGGAGCAGACAACTGAAGGAGACCCATCCGGAACACACTTATTTGCTCCCTCCAGGACCTGACTTTCCAAAGTGTGGCATCTCTGTGGAGATTCCATTCAAACATCATGGCTCCCAGCTCACCGACAAATCTGTTCTCCCTGGATTTGTCTAATCCTTTTTAAAAACCATCTAATCCAGTGGTCACTAACACACCCATAAACACACCCTGTGCAGAATGATTTGTTCCACTGGAAGTCCACCGCCTTTATAAGAAAGAAGTCTTTGTAATGGAAAGACCACGGAGCTGAACTGGACTACCTCCGAGGTCATTTCCAACTCTTGGATTCAGTTAACTGTTTTGCCGATTTAGCATGAAGTTATTTACTCTGTCCTGGTTTGTATGTTATTTGCTGCCCCCTTGCCTGCACGCTGTACATTGTGCTTCTGACTTTAATTGTTTGAAATGATTCAACTGCATGTCACACAAAGAACCCAGGTTATTGGGCAACTAACAAATCTGTCACAAGTGCACAAAGTTTTCTTTTCTCTATCCTGAATTTACAAACAAACAATTGTAAAGAACTTTCAAAACCAGACAAGACAAAGTTAGAACTCACTCTCTGTTGCAACAGTTTTCAACTCTCTGAGGCCCCAAGCAAATAGTTGAGGGGCAGGAATTTGGGAATGAGGTCCAAAACATCTTGCAAAACATCAGTTCAAGGAACTGAAGTCCAGAACATCAAAAGTTGAGTAATGTCATATTATCAGCTTCCTTTGGAACATTCATGTTGCACTCTCTGTCAAGTTGTGTGTCCTCTCCATTAAAAAACAAAAAAAGATTTGTCTTTTTCTTATTATTTCTTTTTAAACAGTCTCAAACGCATCAGCCTTTCCTTTAAGATTCCCTGGTGCCTTGATCATTTTGGTTGTCCTTCAGCAGTTTCCTATCTGCTGCTCCCAGATCTTGGTGTCCCACCTCTGACTAATAAAAGGTCAAACTTAAGCTGGACTGTTTCGGACCTCCATAACCGTGTTTCAGGGCTCAGAGATCACAGAGAACAACAATAAAAGCTGGGATCCTTCTCAGCCGGCTGGTGGCTAGTAGCTTCTGTATTAATGGGGTGGTGAATCCAAGTTTTAAACTGAACTTAAAGGTGTTGCACAAGAAGTTGAACTATTTTGAATATCAAGTCCAGCACCTTAGACAGCTCCCTCAGAAGCAAAACCCAGCACAGATTCACTGCTCCATGGCTACGGAACTCACCAGTCCCAACTGTTTAGCCTGGTACCTAAAACCTTTCAGACAGAAGACAGCAGCCAAGATCGCACATCGGAACTGCACAACAGAAGTCTCTATATTCAGAATGATGTGTTGATTGTGCTACACTAACCACAATCTTTGTTTGGAAGAGTAACATCATGCAACTTAATATACAACTACATGTGCATGTACATTCCAAGCTCATTTATGCATAACAGCAGCACATGCAAACCTCCATTTCCACAACCATGAACAGAATGTGGGAACGTTCCTCATCGCAAAAGTGTCCAACCATAGCTGAAGGGTTAGATATGCAAGCATTAGACACCAACAGGATTCCAGCTAGTGGAAACTACAGCTGAGGGTAACTCATTTTAATTCTGACCTAGGTACCCAATTTTCCCTCGTCTGCAATTTTGTGCAAACCATTTTGTCATGCACTTGTTGTGCTGAGAACTGCATTACAAAATTGGAGGAGACGTGCAGTCCAAGGGATCATGGTGTTTTGATCCCCATATTAGTTCAAGGAGCAAGAATGAGATCACTTCTCTCAAAAATGCAGACCAAGCAAAATACTCCCTTATTCTTCCCCTGTAATTGTGACCAGGACTGGGGCACTGGCAGCCACTGCTGGAAGCGGGCACATGGAGCAGAAAGCCAAATGGCTGGTCCAGTCCACAAGTTCAATGACTGAATACCAATTTAGATGTTAGTATATCTTTCAGTATATCTTTCAGTCATTTCCTCCTCGGGACTTCACAGGGCTGATCTGCTTGCCATGAGAGCTGGGCAAAGAGCTATGAGATGAAGAAAATATCCTATTCACCTTTTTTGTTCCCTTTTCCAAAAGTTGAACGTGCACACCTTGTTCTCCACTCCTCCTCTCTCTGTGTTCCGAGCGCATCTATTATGTGCATTTTTCATTAGGAGCATTTTGCAAGCGATCTGTTGATTCACTGTATTAGAATTGCAAACAAATGCCATCATTTCCCTTTGCCCGCTCTTCATTGTGAATTCTGCATTGATTTCCTGGCATTGTTGGGCCACTTGAGTGACACTCCAGATTGATTTCAACCCTTTTAAAAGATTCCACTCCCAGACGCACAGGCCCATCAGTTCCTCCACAAGGACACAGGGGTTTACAGTTGCTGAAAAAACATCCAGACAACTCTTACGTGGGTAGACAGTGAGCTTAATTTGTGCCAGGGGCCAAGTGCAAAATCTGCTTGACATATGAAGGCTGATTCTTTGCACAGATGAACTAACAAGGAAACGGTGGACTCTGAGCATGTGCAGAGGGTCTCACTGTCACCGCTACCTGGTTTGGTGATCACATGCTTGCTGAAACTGTAAAAGCCAAGGGAGGACAATTACAGTTACTCTGGGAAAGGAATCATACAATCATAGAGTTGGAAGAGATCACAAGGACCATCCAATCCAACCTCATTCTGCCAGGCAGGAAGACACAATCAAAGCATTCCTTTTGACAGATGACCATCCAGCCCCTGTTGAGAAAACCTCCAAAGAAGGAGATTCCACAACACTCCAAGGCAGCAGCGTATTCCATTGTCCAACTGGTTACCATCAGGAAGTTCTTCCAAGTGTTTAGGTGGAATCTCTTTTCCTATAGTGTGAAGCCATTGCTTCACGTCCTAGTCTTTGGAGCCAGAGAAAACAAGCTGGATCCATCTCCCATATGATATCCCTTCAAATATTTAAACATGGCTATCATGTTGCCTCTTAACCTTCTCTTCTCCAGGCTAAACGTACCCAGCTCCCTAAGCTGCTCCTCATTCAGGCCTTTGACAATTTTGGTTACCCCCCTCTCGACACGTTCCAGTTTGTCAATATCCTTCCTGAACTGTGGGGCCCAGAACTGGACGCAGGTGGGTTCTGACCAAAGCAGAATAGAGTGGAACTATTACTTCCCTTGATCTAGACACTATATTCCTACTGATGCAGCCCAGACCCGCATTGGCCTTCTTAGCTGCCACATCACACTGCTGACTCATGTTTAGCTTGAGGTCTACTAAGATTCCTAGATCCTTTTCACATGTACTATTGTCAAGCCATGCACCACCCATCCTATATCAGTGCATTTCACTTTTACTGCCTAAATATAGTACCAGCCATTTCTCCCTGTTGCAATTAATTTTAGTAGTTTTGGCTCAGCTCTCTAGTCTGTTAAAGTCATTTAGAATGATGTTATTCCTCTGGCTGGCATACCATTAGTGACATAAACAAGTGTAAATTGTACTATACACGTAGAATGATTATGGGGGGCAGTGTGTACCAATCATATCCAACTGGCAGTGGTGTAAACAGAGTTGTGCATATGGGTCCCTTGGACAGGCAATAGCACCTTGAAGTAGACAGAACAGGGTACGAATGCATATTGTCTTTATGCATTGCACACTGCAGTGATACAAACAGTTGTCAGCCATGCACACTGACCACAGATCTACATGCGTTGTGTTACATTAGTACTCACTATATGGACACATAACATAAATCCACCAGCAGATATTTACACTATGCTGAAGCAATGTGAGATTTTGGCCTTTATGTTATAATCTGCCTTAGCAATGCCTTCGCAATTGCAAAAAAAAAAAAAGAGGAATTTATTCCAAGTAATCTGTTATTTGTCACGATGGATGTGAAAGAATCTCAGAGTTTAGTCAGAACTGATGAGACAGCCCATAAAGAATCCTTAACCTCTCACCTCCAGTGTAACACTAGTACAGCAGTCTCCCTTCCCCAGGATCTGATTTCTGCATTTCGTGTAAATACACCAGTTACATCAGAAAGAAAGGGTAATACAGTGGTTTAAGTGTTGGACTAAGTCTCCAGGATACCAGGGTTCATAACTCCACCAGGCTATGGAAACTCCCTGGGCAATCTTAGGCAAGTCACACTCTCTCAGCCTCAAAGGAAGGCAGCGGCAAAACCTCCTCTGAAAAAAATTCTTATCAAGAAAATCCTGGGATAGGTTCACCTTTGGGTCTTCATAAGTCAAAAATGACTTGAAGGCACGAGAGAACAATAACAACACAGGTTGCATTGTGTAGCTCTCTGCAGATGGAATTATGTGCTAGGCCATTTCCGCACTGGACTGCTATAGCGCTGTTGTTCCACTTGCAACATCCTATGGAATCCTGGGGTTTGCAGTTTCGGGAGGGGTGAAACTGCAAACCCCAGGATTCCATAGGATGTTGCAAGTGGAACAACAGCGCTATAACAGTCCAGTGCGGAAATGGCCCTAGTCATGCAATTAATGCTCAGCACTCCGTTAGCGACTTAGACATGCATAAGTGCAGCTCACATCTGCCTAAGCCCTGTTTTGCAGGGGGCTATTCACTTGCCCTTGAGCTCTGTCTAAAAACCTCCTATGCCCAGGAGCTGTCAAGTCCCAAAACGGCTGCTGCCGTTGCTGCTGCTTCTTATGAAAGGGAAGGAGAGGAAACAGGGAGGCAATTCAGACCGTGAGGAGGCAGCTGCTCTGGGCTTCTGAGGGAAAGAAAGGGTGGGTGCACGCCATCTGAGAATGTGCTCCCATTTCTCCTCCCATTCCACTGTACTGAGCCCAGCTGCTTCTCCATGCTAGGGATTACCTAAGCGACCGTTGCAGGGGACACTCCCAGACTTGACAGCGGACGGGCTATGGGAGGACAAAGAATTGTGCAGGCAGAGTTAGGTGAATCCTGGCCGTTGTGTTGTAACGGCAACGGGATGCTACAGAATGCACGCCCACATGTGCAACTGAATGGACGACCAAAGGTGCGTGCGCATCTCCCGTCTGTGCACAACAGCTCCCACAACCTTGAACAGAATGGGGGCATTCCACACCAGACAAAAATGTCCACCCACTTCTGTAGGTGAACTTACTCATTCATAGGGCGACAATAAGATTTCAGCCACTTGTGCAATGCCCCCTCTTCCCTGTACAACACTGGTGTATGGGGTTTTTTCCCCCTTTTCATGCACTCACAGCAAATACAACCAGGCCTGATAGTCAAACTCAGGGATACAAACAACCCATTCAATGTTACTACTTTTACTATTTCATACAAGGCAATCACAATTGCATTTTTCAATACTGTGCATTTCACAGAAATGTGGAAAAAGAAACTCAGTGCTTGCCCAATTCTGCAAAACTGACCCAAACAAACCCTGCTGTGTCACAGTGGCCCACCATCAGAGTTTTGTCACTTGTTTTGCAAGGACATATCAACATCCATTGTGATGCTAGAGGAGAGTTCCACGAATAGCATGGAGCGCCAAAAGGGTAAATAAGTTGGTCCCAGGGCAAACACAGCCTTAATTGTACTAGAGGTCAAAATGACTAAACAGAGACTATTGGAACTTGGACATATCATGAGATGACATGATTCACTGTAAAAGGACAATCAAGAGCAGTAAGCGGAAGGCAGTAGGAAAAGGAGGAGACCAAGTTGCAGGTGGGTCAGTTCACTCAGGGAAGTCACCTTCCTGAGCTTGCAAGACCTGAAAAGGACAGTGGATGACCATGAATCATGGAGGTCTCTAATTCCTAGGATCTCCATAACCTGTAGTCTGCTTGATGACAAATAAAAACCAAGAAGTCAAGAGGAACACCTCCATTTTCTAACTTGTCCCTTTGCCACTCCGATTAAAACTTTTCATTCCTCTTGGCTTTCTAGAGATCTTGATTTTTAACAGGGAAATTAAAAATAAAGCATCTTTCCAAACCGTGGTTTCTCTTAGGCCCTCCTCTTTTATTTTGGTAGCTTCAGGAAACTTGTCAACATCAATTTCACTCAGGTATGTTGTCGGCCTGGATCTTTAACCTTGGAACAAGTGGGATTTTGTGACCCTGGAATAATTTATGCAAAGAGCAGAATTCTTTACTTTTCTTGGTGCTCAAGATGGAAAGTTCTGCCCTTTGAAGAAGCTCCCTCCCAATGCAATTATCTTCTCATGCTTGCAAACGGCTGATTGATTTTATTTCTGTGGCAAAGAGCTAGGAATATGAACTCCGCAGTACCCCCTAATGTCACTAGTGTAACTTGTATTGTAAATAGCCCCTGACACACTGACTCCATTGTAAATGTGAGAGATGTAAGAGGCTATTAATTTCATTATTGCTCAATCAGCAGGGAACAGTGCTAGTGGCATGGCAACTCCTAAGCAGCTCATTCAATTTCAATGAAGAGAGCGAAAATACCACTAGGAGAACAGGGACGGCTAGTGGCTTCCATGTTAGTTGGCAGGGGGGTAAATCTACTTTGGGTTGTAGACGGAACTTTAAAGGAGCTTCTCCAAGATGCTGGGCCTATTTGAGGGGACAGAGTTCAGCTCCTTGAAGATTTCCTTTAAAGCAAGGGTGTGCAACTGCACAATGAGGCAGGCCGTTGTAAAGCCACTTGGTGCACCATACTGGCATACTGGAAGTCTGATGGGGTTTGTTGGGCCATCTAGTTCAACCCCTGCTCAGCACAGGATCTCCAGCCTAAAGCATCCCCAGCAGGTAGCTGTCCAGCCTCTTTTTGAAAATGTCCAGAGAAGAAGACCCCACCACTTCTCTAGGCAATGGGTTCCATTGCTAAACTGCTCTTACTATCGAGAACTTCCTTCTAATGTTCAATTGAAATCTCCTCTTCTGTAACTTCAGTCCATGAGACCTGGTCCTACCTTTTGGGGCAGCAGAAAACAAATCTGTACCCTCCTCTGTGTGCCAGCCCTAAAGATATTTAACGAATGCAATTGGGTCACCCCTCAGTCTTCTCTTCAGCCAGCTGAACTTGTCCAGCCCCTACAATCTTTCTTTATCTATTCTGTTCCCCCTGCTTCTGTCATCCTTGTTGCCCTTTTCTGAATCTGCTCCAACTTGTCCATATCCTTCTTAAAATGAGGTACCCAGAACTGAACACAGTACTCCAAATGAGGCCTGACCAGCACAAAATATAGTGGGACTATTACTTCCTTTGATTTGGAAACTACGCTTCTGTTAATGCAGGCTAAAACAGCATTGGCCTTCTTTGCTACAGCATCACATTACTGGTTCATGTTCAGTTTATGATCATGCACAAAATGCTGCAAGGACACTTCTGGCTGCCATTTTGGTCTATTTTTTACCATTTTTTCTTTGAGTTCTTGGGGGGGGAGATTTGGGGGTGCTGGGAGTATCACATTTTAGACGGCTTTGGTGGCTCTTAGTTGGTTTCTGGCCAAAAAAGTGGGCAAAAATCAGCCTCTCAAATTTACAGTTGGGGATTTCTGGCAGATTCAGGGGTTGCAGTCAGAGGTCCCAGGGGCTGTTTTGGCTTTATTGTCTAAGGGATTCTGAGACTTCTTCTGCAGCAGCACCTGGAGGGCCACACAATTTCCACCTCAACATAAAGTCTCTAGTGTGAAGATACCCACGGCTTTTGGAGACCATCAGTTTAAATCCTATTACTACCCCTAACTATAGTAGAGCCATTAAAATAATTGCATTCTCTTATATGTTGATTCACATTCAGGTAATGATTAAATGGGTCTACTTCAGAGACAACTAACCAACTGGATTCAGGCCACCCTTTCACCTTTTCAAGAACAGGGAATGAAGGGAGTTCAATCCAACCAGCAGAGGTCTGAAAAGCTACCCTCTACCTCCTGCAATGACTGGCCAGAGGCCACAGTGACATCCGATGATGTCTTGTGGCTGACTGGGCATTGCGATGGCACTTCAACTAGAACGTGAGACACAGATGAAGTTGCCACAGCACGGGGCCTTTATAAAGTGGCAGCACTAGCAGAGATGAGCACAGGAAAAGGCGATGAGTGCAGTGGCATGCCAAAGAGTGAAGCATGTCTGTGGAACTTGCACACCTTTCTGGCATGGCAGATACCAGTGGACTAGAGTCCTGCAGATTCAGAAGCAGAGCCAAGGCAAATGGAAGCTATTTTTAAGTTGGGAAACCTGGAAAACAGGAGAGTGGAAGTCACTGGAGTAACGAGGCTAAACAGGACGAAGAAAGTTATCGATGTGCTGATTATGACATATGTAGACCTTTATGGCTTGGGCCACGCTATATAGCTACCTTCATATCTGCCTATATGAGCCTACCCGGAGAGGCCCTGCTCTCTGTCCCACCATCCTCAAAGTACCATCTGATGGAAAAATGGGAGACGGCCTTCTTGACTGTTGCTCCCAAAATATGAAATTCCTTTCTTATTGAAGCTAGACTGACTTACGATGTGGGAACTTCACCAGTGGCCTTGCCTATCGCTAGTGAAGACTTCATGCATTTATTTATTTTGGTAGACTTTCGGAAAGTAGCTGTTCATAAAAAGGGACTTTTAATAATGCATTGCACTGTCCGTATTTTTGCTTTTGAATAGATTTTTTTTTTTTTTGTAATGTTTAAATTGCTTATAATTCTTGTTGTTGTTGTTCCCCGGTGGGTTGCCATGGCTGAGCAGGGAATCAATCCCTGGTCTCCAGAGTTGTAGTCCAATGTTCAAACCATTATACCACAGTGGAGGATGGTTTAATTACATCTTTTAACTTTTGCAGGTTTTAATGATGCGAGTTTTCATCTGTATCTGCTTTTTTTTGTCGGCCCTGAGATCTACGGCTGGTAGGAAAAGTGTGATAGAAATAGATAGATAGATAGATAGATAGATAGATAGATAGATAGATAGAAAGAAAATATTCTCCCCCTACCCCCAATCCCATGCCTTTCATGTTACAAATTATTAAAGAGATATTTAGCTGCCACTCAGTTCCATCTAAGAAGACAAAAACCTCTTCCGCTCGAAGTCACCACAGATTCATCAGCGTCCAGCCGCCGCCTGTCATTCGTGTCTTACTCGACTCATTCATATTAAAGAGATGTGGCTGCACACGGGGCCAATACCAGATATAAGCATTCTTGAGAAATAATGGATAACTTCCAAAAAAAAAATTTAACAAAGGATCAGGGAAAAAAATACAGGTGAGAAAATACAGGTGAGAAGTCAATGCCCAATATTAATTCAGGTTTGCTCGGCTGAACGGGAGATGAACGTTGTAATGGAAACGCTGGTTGCGCAGCTAATTGGGAGCTCATCTGACAAATCAATAATGCATGGATCAAATATCAAGGCAAGAGCACTCATTTTTGGCCGTTCTGCCCTGGCAAAGCGTTCATTTTGTTTTTGCCCCACTGGGCACTTCTTAGTGAGGGCGTCCCTTGATTAGAGTCTTCCTTTTTCTGAGGAATCAGACTTTCAGGCGATGCAAAGCACAGCCCAAATCCTCTGCTCTGCAGTAAGCCCCAGCATAACAGCTCCCAGGGCTGCAAAGGAGAGTGCAATTGCATCTGGAGGCCTCCGTGACAGTGGGGTGATGAATATGTGCCTGGTTTTTCTCCATACTTTAAAGAAGTTCTCCATCGTGCTGAATCCCAGCTCTCAAACAGCTTCAGCACTTTGGAGAGACAGTAGGTGTGGTATAGAGGTTTGAGTAGAACAGGACTCTGGGAGACCATGGTTTGAATATCCATTCAGCTATGGAAACTCACTGGGTGATGTTAGGCAAGGAACAATCTCAGCCTAAGAAGCAGGCAAAGGCAACCGCCACCTCCACAAATCTTGCCAAGAAAGCCTCATGATGTTCGATGAAAAATGTGGTGACATTTGCCCCAGTTGAAAATGCATTTGATGAGCATGTCGTGGGAACCTGGGGAATGACTGGGCAAAGTATGACTCATTCCCTAGGGGACCATGGAGTCATGATAGTGAAATCGTGACAAGGGGTTGCACCAGCCGAAGACCCTGAGTGATGACGTGGGAGCAGGTGTGTATATAAGAGGAGCAGGAATGCTTGCTGAATCTCTGACTCTGACCCTCTGCATCCTGAAACTCTGCTCCGAACCTCTGATCCTGACACTCTATCTCTGACTCTGTATCTCTGCTCCTGAATCTCTGTCTGACGCTGAATCTCTGCCTGTGGATCTGCATATCCTGTGTACAGATGTAAATACTGCAACTTCGAAGATTAAAGCCTCCAGGTATTTTGGATGACAAACTCTGTGTCCGTGAGTTAACTAACCAGCGGGTAGAGGGGTCAGAGCTGATGCTGTAGTCGTACTCTGCTACACACGCTTTTGCTGTTTTGGAAACTCTGCTATGTTTATGCTTGCCTCTGAGACACTGTTTGTCCAGAGAGCAGCGGTTCCAGGGAGGATTTTGTGCTGGTGCTGTAAATCATCTCCGGTCACATGAGAGGGTCACCTAAGGGTTTCCATAGGTCAGAAACAAGTTGAAGGCACACAGGAACAACAACAACCTTGCAGAGCTCCTTTAAAGATGAAACCCAAATCAAACTCACTGTCCCAATGACCCTGGAACAACTGGCCCCCACAGGAGCAGTGTACAGGGCAGTCAAAATGGGAAAAGGCCTGGAAACCATGCCATATGAGGAACAGCTTAGAGAGCTGGGTCGGTTTAGAAGAGAAGGTTAAGAGGCAACATGATAGCTACGTTTAAATATCTGAAAAGACATCATATGGAGGATGGAGCAAGTCTGTTTTCTGCTGCTCCAGAGACTAGGACATGGAGCAATGACTTCACACTTCAGGAAAAGAGATTCCATCCAAACGTTAGGAAGAACTTCCTGAGGGTCAGAGCAGTTTAACAGTGGAATACACTGCCTGGGAATGTGGTGGAGTCTCCTTCTTTGGAAGTTTCTAAGTAGTGACCAAACAGTGCTTTGACTCTGTATTCCTGCATGGCAGAATGGGATTGGACTTGATGACCATTGTGGTCTCTTCCAACTCTATGATTCTAGGATTAAGAGCAAAAGTTAAGGGAAAGAGAGGGTACAATCAACATGTGAGACAGATACAGACAAACAGACAGACGGACACTTACTAATAATAAATTCTGTCATCTGTGTGTGCAGTCATACATTGCCAAAACCATACCACCCACACAGAAGGAAGAGATGGCGTTCCAAGCGTTCTATCTGGTTAAACAAAACTTTTTCATATCTTTGCATGCTCAAAAGTTTTATAAATCAAATTTTTCCTGACCAATTTTGCAAAGAAATGCATTATTTAAAAAAAAAAAATCCTCATTGGCAAAAAATAAAAAAACATAAAAAAAACCCACAGTGAACTGACCAAAATTCTTATGCACCCACACTTGTAAGGGACATCAGTCTGAGTAGAACGGTTGCCTTGTGTGGCCTGAAGGTTGTTTCACCCTGAAGCAGGCCTTTGGGATAACCAGCTCAAGGAGTGGTCATATTACTGCTTGGCTGAAATTACTCACACTTGCGTAATGATGGGGAGGAGTTCAGGTAATGCATATTTTGGTCAGAAAGAGCAGAGGCAAAGAAAAAGAAAATCAGCAAAACATCCAAAGAAGTGATGCTTTTACATAACCCTTTGTTGCAATTGTGGTCCGGCGATGTTACACTTTGGTAGCAACAAGTCATGTTCTGTATCACTGGTCTGTCAAAAATATGTTTCTGGCCATGTATAAAATGCAAAGAGAGAAGGATGAGGATGAATGCTCAGGCCAATATGCCCTAGGAAACCAAAGATCCACCAAAAGCTTTTTGGTCATGACCTAGATTTCTGCACTCTAGATCTGGAGGTCAAGACGACCCTCCAGGCGGTTACGGAGAGGCATCCTTCACTGTTGGCTCTGCTGGCCAGGACTGATGGAAGCTGATATCCAACAACATTTGGAAGACCGCAGCTGCCCACCCTTGGTCTGAATCCCAGACTTCCACTCCTGCATTTTGAGGATTTATCATGCTGAAGGGTTCTAAGGTGACTTGGGGGGACAGCTCTAGAGTCAAAAGTTTGGAGAGAGAAGCCAAACTCATGAAGCAGTTGTTAGCAGCTTCCATCTTAGGCCATTTCCACACTCACTTTCAACCTCCTATGGAATCCTGGGGTTTGCAGTTTTGGGAGGGGCCGGCCGGCCCCTCCCGGAACTGCAAACCCCAGGATTCCATAGGAGGTTGAAAGTGGAATCATTGCGCTATAAGAGTGTCATGCGGATATGTTCTTAGTGGGGCTGTGAATCTGCTCTTGGCTTTACTCTGAACATTAAAGGAGATCTCCAGGGTGTTTAACCCACTCCCTAATTAAATTTCTCCACCTTGGGAAACTCCTCAAAGTTCAGACTAAAACCTGAACCAGACAGTTCACCCCACTGACATAGAAGCCACCAGCCACCTCTACCTGTAAAACATGTGTTGGCTTTGAATTGGGCGTTGGCTCCATGCCACTAGAGGCAATACTGAGATGTGATCACTTGTTTGTGCCTCTCATCCTTCAGTTTCAACAAAGGTCTTCCCCTTTGTCTAGCATTAAATACAAAAGTCAGACTTATCCGCAATACAGCATTTCTCATTTCTCCTTTATCATCTCTCATTTCTCATTTCTATGTGCGGTTATGAAAGCTGGACAAGGAAGCAAGTTAACGTAAAGGTCAACGAGGTGCCAGAGGAGAGTTCTGTGTATACCATGGACTGCCAAAAAGTCAAGTAAATGAGTCCTAGGGCACATCAGGCCTGAATTTTCCCCAGAATTTCCCCAGAATTTTCCCCAGAAGCCAATATGACAAACGCTATGAGACTCTGGGCACATCATGAGATGACTGAAAAGACAAAATATGCCTGGGAAAGTGGAAGGCAATAGGAAAAGAGGAAGACCACATCACAGGTAGATTGATTCAACCAAGGAAGCCACAGCCCTGAGTCTGCCCGACCGCAGCAGGGCTAGTGAGGAGGATAGGGTCTTTTGGAGTCTCTCATTCCCAGGTTTGCCATAAGTTGAACATGACTTGACTTCAAATAACAACAAGTCCCTTGCTACCCTGACAGTTTTGCTTAAGCTATGCTTCCCCTTTCGTGCCCACTCAGCATCTCTGTACTGCTTTTAATTTAGTTTCACTAGTACACTAGTCTGAATCCTCAAGCTCTGATAATAACACTTGTTATCTGGCCAGCACTTCTTCAAACAGTCCTCTATTTGAATGTCTGTCCTGCCCAAGCCCAATTTAAAGAATCATGAAAACTAGCTGCCCATCAAGAGACAACATGCAGTTACAAACTGCACTATTTCAGTGATATTGATTGTACACTATTTCTATTTCGACTGCAATAACACCAACTGACCACATAACACCAATTTTAAAGTCTCTTCATCGGCTGCCTATTAGTTTCCGGGCACAGCACAAGGTGTTGGTTATTACCTTTAAAGCCCTTCGTGGCTTGGGGCCAGCCTACCTGCGGGATCGCCTTCTCCCATATAATCCGTCCCACACACTAAGGTCCTCTGGGAGGAAGTTACTGCAGCCAGTCAGAACTAGGTTGGCTGCAGTTACCCAGAGGACCTTCTCTTATATCGCTCCCAAGTTACGGAATGGCCTGCCGGAGGAGACCCGGCATATTACCGGTCTTGACTGCTTTAAAAAAGCAGTCGAGACTGATCTCTTCCGACAGGCCTTCCAAGACTAGCATTTCCATCGCCTCCCATCAATTGTCTTGCTGTTTTGTTAACAGTTAATTGATTGACTGTTAATCGTTGTGTGTTTTAAGGGGTTGTTTTCGGTGGGTTGGTGGGTGGCGAGGATTGGGTATGTTTTAATGTTTTTAATGTATTTAATGTACTCATGTTGTTCGCCGCCTCGATCCATGTGGAGAGGCGGGATAGAATACATTTTTTTATGATGATGATGACGATGATGATGATGATGATGGATGTCTAAATTTGTTTCCAGTGGTAGGTTTTGGCTTCCATTCCATGTGTATCTTGGTAAATCTACTCTTCATTTTTTTGTCCAAAATGACTATATTGGGGAAAAGGATTCAGCATCATGGACAGCATCTTCAAAGCTGCAACTTAAATATGGCATGAATTTACTGCCCCACTGGAATGGAAGCCAAGAGCTGCCATTGGTTTATGCATATACACACACACACACACACGCACACACACACAGAGGGGGAGAGAGAGACAGAGAGAGAGAGAGAGAGAGATTGTCATGCACAATTTCAGCTAAATCTGCTGTCTCGTTTTTAAAGAGATGGGGATGCTGGCACCGTAAGGTTCCCCTGAGGCTTGCAATAGCTCCTACCCAAGGAGAAAGTAAGACTATATGGTCTTGTCACATGAAGATTGCTCCTAGTTTCTTGCTTCATCTCTGTTTAGACTTAACATGCTCTTGACAATTCAGGAGGTGACTGCATCCGGCAATATTAAGAAATGACCAGAGGACACAATGAAGCTAGGGATGGGCAAATCCATCCAGCACAATCTTGTTCTGGTTTTCTTTTTGATATGATTAAGTTCATTCTCTCCTGTTTTCACATCAGATCGCAAAACACTATTAAACCAAATACTATTGGTTTGTACATTTGTTATCTGCATTTTCCCAAAATATCCACATTTTGTAGGCTCCTTTTCAAACATACATATTTTTAGGTACAATTTCTCCAGTGTGTGTGTGTGTGTGTTGCAAACGGTGGCTGGAATCCTGTTAGCGCCACACATACAGATGAGATTGCACTTTTTTGCTCATTCTGCAATGAACATATTCAGTTCATGGCTGTATAAGCAGACTTGGACAAATTTAATCATTTCACATAGGCCTAAATCTTATTATTACTCCTAACAAGAGCAGACCCACCAAAGCAATTGGATTTACCTACATGCTGACTCACTAGTCAACAACAGATTCAATGAGTTCCAACCACTCAATTGCACATGTTTGGATGGTGCCTAAGTATTCACCAACGCCTTCAATGTTCAATTTGATTTCCTTGCAAAAACAGCGCCTGTGCGTTCCACATTGTACAAGGGGACAAGAAGCATCCATACGGGCAGAGATATTATCAGTTCCATAATACCAGCATTCAGCAGAAGGGTTATGTAGAATGTAACTAGGTGAGTATACTCTACACAGGCATGAAATGGGAATCTCAGCCATTATCGCAGACTTCAGCAAAGTATGGATTCTGAGGTCTAAATGTTCACATGCAGCTTTGGAAACTGAAGATTTGGTAAAGTCACATTGAAATGCAAACTGAAGATCTTCTGCTTATATACTCAATGGAGCCCAACTCCGGCGCTGAGAGATTAGATCCTACAAGCAGTCTCACTATCACGGGGCAAATAATCAAATTATAATCATATCTGATAAAAACAAAACACCTGTAATTAACTTCAAAAGCAACTTGAATTGCTTTCATCCTATCCCACATGAATGGGAAAAATCTGTTAGTTCTGGTTTCTTTTGAATTCACTCTTTTCAAAAACTGGCAAGTTCCTCCCATTATGAATACATAATTTGGGAATCTGGGTAGATTCTCCTGCACTGAATTGAAATGAAATTTACTCCCATTTACACTGGCTGAATTCAACAGGTACAGCTATTTCCAGCGTAGAGAGTACCATCTTATGTCTGACTGCCATACAGATGTTAAAAAGGAGGAGCCATGAGAAAAAAAGAGGTGGTAACCATAATCGACCACCAAATACAATGGGCTACAATACTCTTAGGCCATTTCCACACTAGACTGCTATAGCGTTATTATTCCACTTTCAACATCCTATGGAATCCTGGATATTGGAAGTGGAATAATAGTGCTATAACAGTCCAGTGTGGAAATGGTCTCAGTCCCAACTGGAGTAGGCCCACTTGATCAATGGTGAGTCAACACATGGGCAAATCCAACTGATTCAATGGATCTACTCTAGTCAGAACAACAGGATTTAGGTTAAACATGTAGGGATTCAAACTCAAATTTTACAGAGGCGACACTGAGCCTGGATGGATGAATCTCAGTTTCAATTTCTCCCATGTCAAAATATTGTTAAATCTCATTTTTTTTTCTTTCCCAATAATGAAGAAAGTTGTAAATTTCTACACACTCTTTTAAAATGAACTTGAACACAATTCTCACCAATCCTTAGCCCATTTCCCCATATGGTGACGGGGAGACCCTCTCTTTGTACTGAAACTGCATTTTAGACATTTTAGCACTGGTAATTGCACTGCTATCTCACGGCAATTAAAATATAATGATGCCACTATAAAAAAAAAAACCAGTACCTTCAGAAACCAGGAAGCCATATGCTGACTCCAGTCCAACACATTACTGTCTTGATTACCCAATTACAAGCTAATTCGTTTAAACTATAACCCCATTTATGCAGTCACCTTGAAGGGCATGAGAGTTATCCGCACTGAAGACAGATGTAGATGTACTGCAGGCACACATAACTCCCAGTATGGAAAGACTAAGGCCATTTCCGCACTAGCCTGTTACAGCGCAATGATTCCACTTTCAACATGCTCTGGAATCCTGGGGTTTGCAGTTTCGGGAGGGGCCGGCCGGCCCCTCCCGAAACTGCAAACCCCAGGATTCCAGAGCATGTTGAAAGTGGAATCATTGCGCTATAACAGGCTAGTGCGGAAACGGCCCAAGACAGGTATGACCGGTTTAAAAAAAATAGAAAGGTACCGAAATGCTTTCATGGTTAGCACTAGGCAATTCTGTTGCTCTAACCATGGTTAAGATCCCAGAAGGAGTGTGAATGCCTTGGCTTGGCTTCTCCAGCCAAATGTTACTCCTGGAGGGCATAGGTAGGAAGCCACTGGTAAGAGCTACTTGTTATGGAAAAGCGAGGGAAATGTTTTAACCTTTGTTTTGTAATTTAACATTTCATCTTGCAAACCATGGTTACATGTAAAAGACAAAAGATTTATGCGGTCTGAAGAGAAATCAGAGTTTGCAGACATGCAAACACATTTCCAATAATGATTTTCTCTTTGGTTTGCAGACAATCCGTGAGTAGAGTTTATATCTTGGAAGTAGCATCTTAATGACAATTGAGAAAAACAAGCCATGATGAGCACTGTGTTTCCATAAATTCCTGAGAGTAAAGAGTGGGCAGGATGCACATGTTGAAAGCAAACCACATCGAAACTGAACTAACTACACCTCAAGGCAATGGAGCATGTGAATACTATAGAAATGAAGCAATCACTGATACCAAAATTTACTATAGGACTAGAGTTAAACAGATTTTTAAAAATATGTAAATGTGACCTACAATTGTGCATTATCTGGTTCTGCTCATATAACTGTGGGTGTATCCACACTACACCCATCATAGCCGTTTAACTGCCACGGGTCTATCTTGTGGAACTATCCTGGGATGCATAGTTTGATGCAACATTTAGAACTGTCTGTCAGGGAATCAGGTGCCATAGTTCAGAGTGCACTAGAGAATTCTAAGCACCTCAACAAACTACAGATCCCAGAATACTATGGGATGGAGCCACAACAGTTAAAATGGTATCAAACTGCTATAATTGTGTAGTATGGATGCACCGCTTGTTACACTTTGATGTGTGCACCATGGATTTCCAAAACCACTCATCGCATTCCGCTGCCAGTCAAGCGCTTACCATTTTGGATAAAAGGAATGAAGTGCGTAATGACTGTTCTCAGAATGAAGCATTTACGACGGTGTAATTGAACCAAAAGTGCAACCTCCCTCCAAAGGGGTTATACTGTCTACCTTTTAAAGTCACTTTTGTATAAATCCAGAGAGCTCTCTTTATGTGGGTGTAATTATAGCAACATAATTTATGCACTCAGATGCGCCGAATATATATTTTGCCAAGCAGTTGGGTGTGGGTACATTAAGAATAGCTATAAACCCATATTTAAATGCAGGATAACTATTCAGAGTGGGTGACATCTCCAATATCAAGAGATATGCTGGAAATGTAAAAATAAGACGAGGATTCGGCTTCCCCTCCCACCCCCTCCACGTCAATTTCTGTCTTGTTTCCCACTGCCCCAAAGATGGAACAGTTCCCAGCAGATGGGGTGATCTTAAAAGACGGAGACAGAGATTCCCCGGCAGTCAAGTGAGAGTTCAGATGAACTGACTGTGCTTAAAATAACAAGCAGTCTGCATTTCTTCAAGTATTTTTTTCAGCAGGCATTCCAAACTGCTGATCTGGCCTGTTGTCAAACAAAATGTAACAATCTCTCTCTAGTCTTTATTATTGGGCTTTTAAAAACAAACAGGTATTTTGGTACATCATCATCAGACATCTCTATCAACATCTGGTGTGCGCAGTTGTAGCCACACACACTGACATCTCCATCAAATCTATTCCTTGCACAGACCTCTATTGTTAAGAGATGTTAAAAATATCCGAGAGGATGGAACAAAGGGACATTTAAAAAAAAAAGAAGAATGCATTTTAGAAAAGTGAGGAGGAGGGCTCTCCAAAGTGATGTTTGGCTGTCACACTATCACCCAAATCCTCAGCATCTGCAAGAAGTGTACAATTTTGTTCTGCCTATCAGAACCATAGACAGCAAGGAACTTTCACAGCTTCCAACAGTTCCCATTGTGCAGGGACAGTTCCAATAACTCTTCCATCACCCACATATTCAACTGCTTTTAAAATATTCTGGTTTCGCTCTCCTCCCACCTTCCCCCTTCATCCTTAGTTTACTTCAGTGGATGCAACCTGAGTTTAAAATGCAAAAGCAGTTTGCACTCAATGAACTCAAAGGGGAGGAAAAAAAGAAAAGGGGGTGCAAGATCCTTCCCTTCCCAGTAGGCTCAAGCAAAAGCAAACAGCTGGAGCCTCTCTAAGCCTGCCTGTTCCTTCTCACTAATACCTTTTGCCTTCTTGACCACATCACCAATGTTCTGGTTTTCATCTAAGAAATATTGGATAGTGTGGAACTTTGATCTTACACACACAAGACGCACATCAGGTCCAGCTCCCTGCACATCATCAGTATAAAGGTAGCTGGTCAAGGTTTTGGCACATCTGGAACAGGCCTAGGTAAACGCAATGGTTGCATTTAGGTCAGGAAAAATAAGGTAAGGAATAAAAAAAGTATTTAACATTATGCATGGTGTGAAGAAACATATGCTTATTCCCCCACTCTTGCTGGCTTCTTGTGGACATCTGGTTGACTATAATACTGGGCTAGAGAGCCTTTGGTCTGATTCAAAGTGCCTCCTCTTATGTTTTGAAGCCCCTTTAGCAATGCACAATGGGATGCTGTGTGGCCTTATGCAGTGTCCTTATCTGTACATTTTCAGTGTCTGGGGAACACGTGTAGAACTTCAGAAAGCTATGTTGGTGAAAGAGTGGACACCCTTCCACTTTCCAGTAAAGAAAAGTTCGCTGAGATCCCACACTGTGACTGCATAGCTTAAGTCTCCATGTGAGAAGTTATGCATCAATTGTAGTAAGCACCACATGTGTTAAATGGCAATAGTGTGCAACTGAACCAAGACACCAAATGTGCAATCAAATGCACAACGAAATGGCCAATCTGAAAGATGCATCCATGCACACCCATGTGCAATGAGCGTGTACATCTGTGCACAATCCACCTCTTCATCAGCACTGCATGTGTAATCTCGTTTCTTCAACTTTCACCCTTTCCACACCTTGCCTTTTTCCGGCGCTGGGGTACGAGGATTGCGCGAGCAGCCTCCAGCGAGAGGCGCTCGTGTCCGGGGTCCTTCGGCTCCACACGAGCTGCGCTGGGGCAGGAAGCATGGCCGGCGTGGCTCTGAGGCTCTGCACGCCAAGTAAGTGCACGCAGGGCCCGGGAGCAATGCGTAATCATGCACCATTTTTGGCTTCTAGCTGAAAATGAAAAGGTGTGTGATCGGCGCCTGCCGGCCCCTGGAGCATCACACGATTGTGAGTGGGTTGTGCAGATCGATCCTCACAATTGCGCGACGCTCCAGGCCCTCTTTCGCATGGAAAATGCCGTGTGAAAAGGGCCTTTGAATGGACTGTGAGCTTTCCACATTGGACAAGCTGCTCCCAGCCCCTTCCATAGGAAATGTACACGACAGGATTCTTGCCCCTGCCCTCTACTAGATCATTACTTTTAAATGATGGACTGAGAGGTGACTTGTCATTGCTCCCAAGGACAGGTTACAGGAACCATACTGCTCTCCTGTTGCAGCCACTCCACTGGTTGCCAGGTAGTTTCCAAGCACAATTCAAAGTGCTGATTATGATCTATAAAGCCCTATATGTCTCAGGTCCAAGCTATCTGCCAGACAATATCTCCCCGTGTGAGCTCACCTGGTCCCCGAGATCCTCAGGGAAGGCCCTTCTCTCAGTCCCACCATCATTACAAGCACAGTCGGTGGGGACACAAGAGAAGGCCTTCTTGGTGGCTGCTCCTAGACTTTGGCACTCCCTCCCTGGGGAGGCCAGAATTGGTCCCCTCCCTGCTCTCCCCTCCTTGCTCTCCATCCACCATCAGACAAAGACCTCTTTATTCCAACCAGCTTTTAAAATAAAGTTTTTAAAGAACGGGCCGAGGGTGCAGAACTGTTTTAATTACTTTTTAATCTTTTTAGTCGCATATTATCTTTCACATCGTTTTAATAACGTGAATAGTTTAATTCCATTTTAATGTTCATTTTGGCATGTTTTTTAGCCACGTTGTTCTTTTCTAAATCATAAGCCACCTCAAGTCCAGTTTTGGGAGAAAGGCAGAATATAAATGAATATCATCGTTATCATCGCCACCATCATCCAAGGCGATCTACACCAGGGTGGCACCAAACACATTCACTTCGAGGTTGCAATACACATAGACAAAAGCTACTCCCATGGCTACAAAAGCCAAAAAAGCCTGCTGGGAGACCTGGTGGCATTAGTATTTACAGACATATTATCACAAGCAAGAGGTGACAGGATAAAACCCTCCTGGGGGCTTGTAAGAACAGTTACTGACCATCACTCCAAATTGAAAAGTCAATAGCATCAATAAGGAGGGTAAGCCTCAAAGAACTAGTCTGGCATTGAAACCCGTTGCTTTTGATGCTAATCTTGGCGCTGACCTGAGGCCAAAGGTCAATAACCTTTTCGCATGGGGGATTCCAAGAGTTGTTAATTTTATAGGCTACAAGTTCAAGAATGTACAAGCCATCATAACCAAAACTTTTCCAAGCTCTGTTGCCTTCTAATCATGATGGCTTTGTATTACCTCTTATGCTTCTCCCAACAGCTATGGCCAGAATCCTATTGGTGACAGACACAGGCGTAGGTTGCCCTACATATGTAGCAAAGTGACTTTTTTGGATAATGAGGAATGGCCTTATGCAACTGATAGTGCTGGGCCCAGAATTACACTTGCAGAACCATTGCAATTCTGCAATAATGCACCCAGAGTAGTGTGTCAGTGTGCACTGCGCCTTGCTCACTGCCCCTGTGCATTCTGCAGTGAGGTGATGGCTACACACATTCATCATTTCTCACATGTTGCACTACTGTGGTATTAAGTATAGGGATTCCACTGTGCTGGTGTTGCAGGATTCCACCTGCAGATATTTAAACTATGCTGAGACCATGTAGGATCTTGGAATTCATCTTTCAGTATCAGCTGTGGGGACTATGATTGAAAGAGGGCCATTGAACTCACTTTCTACTTGTGGGCATCCCAGAGAATATGGCCATTTCCGCACTACACTCTGATAGCGCGATTATTCCACTTTCAACATCCTATGGAATCCTGGGGTTTGCAGTTTCGGGAGGGGCCGGCCAAGATTCCATAGGATGTTGAAAGTGGAATAATTGCGCTATCAGAGTGCAGTGCAGAAATGGCCTATGTCTGGCCACAGTGGTAACAAAAGGGTAGACTTGATAAGCCTCGGTCAGATCCAGCAGGTTTCTTTTTATGCTCTTAATATACTTTATTCCCTATCTATTCTCACCCAGCTTCTACCATGTACATGAAGCAATGAACTTAATAAGGTTTGGGAAAGCAGCATCATTTACTTATTCATACATGCCTTCTATTGCCACACTGCCTGAATTTGTACAGCATGCATGCCAAATTCAGTGGATATGTAATTCTACAAGGAAATTACTGACTGAAGGATTGTCCCCAAGTTAGGAAAGAATCAAACCCACTGACTGAATAGAAATCTCTCAGTCTCTGATCCTCAAACAAACCTGCAAGACAAAATGATAGATAGGTAACTCCTAAATAATATGATCCTCTAGAAATAAGACTCCTAATTCAACGCGGAATACTCACAGGATGTAAGGAGCAATCAACTGGGCATTAAACACAAATACATCCCAGGCAGTGAGCTTCCCCTATGGCTGGACTTCCCATATCTAGGCAATATTGACCTAGAGATCACTTGAAATGGGTGACCGCCAAGTCAGGCACTCCGTAATATCTTCCTCAAGGAATGATTCAGAGGTCATTAACTTTTTGAGAATCCAAATAGCCCATAACATCTCTCAGGTAAGCAGATGTGTTACTGTCTTCAACTGGAGGTGGGCATCTCACCCAAAATCCTCATAAAAGACAGCCTAGATGTTCAGATCATTCATTCCGGGCCTGGATCTATTTGCTGTCTCAGTCTTTGCCAGAAGCTCCTGGCCTCTTCTTCCTGCCTCCTGGCTTGTGTTCCTGGCTGCTCCTGGCCCCTGCTCCTGACTTCTCTTGCTGAAATACCACTAAAGTCATTATCTGGGCCTTATTTAGCTCCCTTTTAAGCTGAAATCAGTGAAACCTGAGTTTACCTAAAACCACACCCAATCCTCTTTCCTGAATATAGGATCATAGCCCTCATTTTCTTGCTAGTTAGTAGTTCATTTTCTTTCTCGCAATCCTAGCTCTTTCCCCTTCTCTGACATTTAGAAGGTTAGTTTTTCTCTGAAATCTCTGTCAAGATCTCCCCTTCTTTTCACTTCTCCAATGAGCCCATGAAGCGGACTTGTTTTCCACTGCTCCAGAGACTAAGACGAGCAACGGATTCAAGCTGCAGGAAAGGAGATTCCACCTGAACTTCAGGAAGAACTTCCTGACGGTCAGGGCTGTCACGCAGTGGAATCTGCGGCCTCGGAGTGTGGTGGAGTCTCCTTCTTTGGAGGTTTTTAGGCAGAGGCTGGATGGCCATCTGTCAAAGGGAGTGCTTTGATATGGGTTCCTGCATGGCAGAAGGGGGCTGGACTGGATGGCCCCTGGGGTCTCTTCCAGCTCTATGATTCTATGAAACTCTCTTTCTGGAAAGAATTATAAGACTCAGGAAGGGCAATCTCTGTCACTGCTAAATCTATTTTTCAGGGAGTAACTTTCTGAGCTCCACCTCTGCACTAGGGTGGGGTGGAGGGTTGCTAAGGAACAATCTGTATGGCTCCTACTTTTGAACCTCTATCCCTGTTTCTAAACCTCCCAGATTGCTTTGTTCCATTCCTGCCATCTCTTTCCCTCTAAATCCAGCTCTCTATTTCACCCTCCATAACCCCCTCTTAGCCTTGCAACAACAGCCTGAATCTTAGAACTGTCTTGGATTTGTGAGTTTGCTTCCTTGAGCTAATATTTCCCAATTCTGAAGCAGCAGCATATTATTATTAGCTAGTTGTTCACATTATCCATTTATTGTTCGCCATGCATCAAACTCAGCCCTAATCAATTGCTGCTTCCCAATATAATCATAGTGTGTATTCTAATTCTTGTGCTCAATAAAAGTCTCTTCCACATAGCTTTGTGTGGATATGGGTTATTGGTTCCAATCTGCATAAGGCACACTCTTGCCAAGGTTAAAAGAACCCTTACAAATGGGAATAACTGGAACATGTATAAGAACATACACTTTCTCCCTTTGCCTGGTTTTTTATATCCTGTTTTTCTGCTGCCCCCCAAAAAATGGCATGCATGGAAGCAATGAAATATTTAAAAACCAACATCATAAAAATCACACAAAACAATCTATAAAATCAAATTTCATACTATTGGGCATAAAAAATAGCAGGAGAAGCTGGCATGAAACAATTCAGCCACCAAGAGACCAAACTGAGAGCAAAGCCATTTCCGCACTAGAGTTTTATAGCGCTATGATTCCACTTTCAACATCCAATGGAATCCTGGGGTTTGCAGTTTCGGGAGGGGCCAGGTGGCCCCTCCCGAAACTGCAAACCCCAGGATTCCATTGGATGTTGAAAGTGGAATCATAGCGCTATAAAACTCTAGTGCGGAAATGGCCCAAATCTAAAGACTCCCTCCAATCATCATCACCACCGCTACTAAGAGAGACTATCGGGGACTTTCCTGTCTTAATAGGGAGCCATACTTTGAATGGCTTTTTTTTTTTGGTTATATATTTTTAAATCAGTTTTAATGCTGTTTATAGTTCAATTGCATTTAAATGATCATCTTTGATATGGCTTTTTTTAATACTGTTTTCATAGGCATTGGAATATGACCTTGAAGACCAGGATTCGATTCCCCACTTGGCCATGGAGATCCACCGGCTGACCACTGAGAAGGCCTTCTCACCAGATAGGGCTGCGGCACAGTTCGGACCCAGAGAAAGCCCTTTCCCAAGGATCTCAAACTCAGGAGAGGCTTAGGGAGCTGGGTATGTTTAGCCTGGAGAAGAGAATAGCAGTTACAGCAACAGGAGTTACATTTCTATACCACTTATCGGTGCTAAGCACTCCCTAAGCAGTTTATAGTGTGTTAGCTACTTGCCCCCCAACAAGCTGGGGACTCATTTCACTGACTTGCAGAAGGATGGAAGGCTGAGTCAACCTGGAGCGCAGCAGGATCGAACTCACAACCTTGCGGCTGCAGTACCAGCATTTAACCGGTGCGCCACCAGGACTCACGGAATAGGCTAAAAGGCAACAAGATATCTGAAGGGATATCATACGGAGGATGGTACAAGCCTGTTTTCTGCTGCTGCAGAGACTAGGACACGGAGCAATGGATTCAAACCGCAGGAAAGAGATTCCATCTAAACATTAGGAAGAACTTCCTGATGGTAAAAGCAGTCTGATAGTGGAATACACTGCCTGGGAGTGTGAGGGAGTCTCCTTCTTTGGAGGTTTTTAAACAGAGGCTGGATGGTCATTAGTCTGGAATGCTTTGATGGCGGCTTTCTGCATGGCAGGGGGTTGGATTCGACGGCTCTTGCGGTCCTTCCAAGTCTATGATTCTATGAGATAGGCTCTTGCATGGAACTATAGGCAGCAAAGAAAAACAGAAGGAGAAAAAACAGGCAAAAAGAGGGAAAGGAAATGAACACAATCAGGAGCTGTAGGGGTAAGGGCCTGTATATCAATTTGACATAACTGGAGCCTTCTTTGCCTTCAGAACATTAATTGGCATTTGGTTAATTACTAGCCTCCGCCTCATGGCTCTTAATTTACAGGAAACCTCCATCCTCCTGCCTGCAGGAAGGGGGAATCGCTCCCTTCCCATTTGCCCCTCTGTCTCTTGCCCTGGATTGATTTCATCCTCCCTGCAGTCCTGGAGGGTAAAGGTTGCCGACTTTACATCTCCTCTTGGCTCCAAGAGCATCCGAGGGTCGCCTTCGGAGGGAGCCCGGCTCCGATGTCAAACAACAGCCAAACCCTTACACAACTTCTGTGTGCCCCAGCAGCGGAGCATTGAAAAGAGTCAAGCTCTGAGGCCCACAGGTCAAGACATGGGTCAGGGAAAGACCTGCCGCCAACTCAGTCCCCTCGCCTCACCCACGGCCGCCTCTCCCAGCCCTCTCTCATCAGTTTTTAAGCCACTCACCACAGAACATGGGGAAAGGACTGATTCAGCTCAGTCATCCGCTGGAAAAGGAACTGCTCCTTGGATGAGAAAGAACAGAAGGGATGCACAAGAGTTTGAGAAAGAGAAGAGGCTGAGGGCTGTGTTCTTGCCTCAAGTACAGAACCTGAAGATATTATTTTTTTTCCAGACTGGCAGTGCTGGCTTTGACTTTTTCAAAGTGGGACTGCCAACCAGCCGTGTTTATGGATCTTCATTGTTCTGGGCCATAAGGAGGAGAGGAGGAGGAGCGGGAAAGAAGACAAGATGACGTACATGGAATCTGTCGATATTTTTTGGCCGCACAGCTTTGGATCTTCTTGGAAGAAACAGATTACCTGGACCCCTGTCAGACCAGTTTGGCATAGATAGAATAAGTCCCCATTATGGCATTTTCTTTGCAGGGAAAAACATTTTCTGTGCAGAAGACTGTTTCTTGCACAAGTAATCCTCTTTTCTGAGCAAAACAGCCACCAGCAAATTTTGCACAGAACAAGTCTTGAACTGTGAAAATATTTATTAGTCCAGATTTCTTTTTTGCCAGGGTTCCTTGACACTTGAAAACATGGGGGTCCTTTTAACCATTTTTCAAATATTTTCAAACATTCCTTCTATCCCTCCCATAAGCACACTCTTTTCCTATAGACTTCTTGCTCCCATTCTTTGCTGGTGGCTCCCATGTCAGTGCGGCAGTCAAACTGCTCTGGGTTTTAGTCTGAACTTTAAAGGAACTATCCAAGTTGCTGAAACTGTTTGGGGGATAGAATTAAGCACCTTGGCTACCTCACTTAAACCGTGGACTAACACTTGAGTGGATTCAACACTTCAGCAACATAGGAGTCGTCAGGCTCCGCACCCCTTCAACCTTCCTACCCTTGGATTGACTAGAAACACTGGAGTGCCCTTCTTTGTAAAGAAAAATACCAGTCTCCAGCTGCTTCTGTGAAGCACGCCTTTTTAAAGGAAATGGGTGGATGCAGGTTTTAAAAGAAACGGGTGGGTGCAGTGTTAAAGCATTAAGAAACAGCAGTATAACCAAAACATTAATTCGCTTTCAACGGTACTGTAGCAACCAGATCAGCACTTGCTTCTCATGCATGTTTGTTTTTCTAGCTTTGGTTTATGAGATGGGGGAAAACCTTTGTGCCAAACCGAAAATAAATTTGTGATCTAGAGCAGCCACAGTCTTCACATAAATGGTGTCATTACAAGTGACAGTGACCTATCAAAGCATAAATGTGGCACAGTGTCTCCAGAGTCATAGGTAAGTCTGGTGTCATCATGGCCAGAACTTGGAAAGGTTGTCTTTGGAATGACAACCCCCCAGGAGTCTCCAGCCAGTGTGGCCACTGCCCAAGCCGGCTGGGAGATTTGGGGAGATGTCACTGAAAAAGTAATACATCCGAGCTCTGATTGTGCATGCCATGACCCTGACCGGAATCGCTAACTAGGATTCCAGAACGGAGAGGCAAAGGAAACAGCTGCTACAAAGCAGGGAGAAACTGAACCCAAACTTAGCCTAACACCAAGCTCAAGCTGCAGAATGTCAACCCAAAGCCTGTAAAACTGGGGCATAACCCCTCAATGGGAATATCCCAAGCCAGCACCCGCTGAACAGAATTTCCCTGAAGAACTACCTCCTCTTGAGCCACTGACTGCACATTCCTGGTCACAAACACGGGCGCTGCATCAGATGGGAACAGACTGAGAGGCAATAGAGTGCTAGGAGACTTCCCCTTTAAGGCTGTGCTAGGCTCCATGCTAGAAGACGTCCCCTTTAAGTCTTCCAATTTTTTGCAAAAAGGGTTGGGGCCTGGCAAGAAGACCCTTGTCCACTGGGATAAAAATGGAGACAGTGCTCCAGGACCCTTTGGATCAAACTGTCTGCTTGGAACTATCCAAGGTCCTGCATCTTGAGCCACGATTGATACCAGATGTGGGAAAAACCATATTTTGATGTTTATCAGTTTCTCCAAATCTCCCCTTAGTTTTTTCTCATCCTTATTTCATATCAGCTTAAGAACCATGAGAAGATTTTTGTCATAAAGAAATCCATACGCATTTTTACACGTTTTTCCTAATATGCACAGTTATTATTTTAGCTAACGTAGAGACCTCTCCCACGGAACAAAGCATGTTTCTGCATATATATTTTTTGACTGTGCGCATTCTTAGCTGATCATATTTTTTAAAGTAGGCATCGGTTCATAAATGATTTATTCCTCTGAAATGACCCAGAAGACTCCCAAGTGTGAGAATCTCTTGAGGAAAGGTGTGATTGGTCTTGCTACCTATTTCGGAAGGTGAGAAAAGGCTACTTTTATCAAGATTGCAGAATCCAATAGAATTCTTTTGCAGCCTTACCTGACTGACTGAGCTGTCATCAGGTGTCTGTTGTAATAAGGGCAAGACAATGAGATTCTCTGCTTGTAGTAAGGGTAGGATAATGAGATTCTCATAACCAGGACACCCCAATTCTCTCCCCTTGGACAACTGGATGAAGCTGCCTTACACTGAGTTCCCAGAGTTCTAACACCATTTTCAGGGTATTCTAGGGAGGAATTACCGATGCAACTAGCAATTTGCTCCTGCTGCCAATACTAAAGTCACTAATAGAGTTGGCAGCTTTTGAATTGCACTTATTAAAAAAAAAAAATCACCATTTGAGAGAACCAGGGATTTTGAAGAGATGGAAAGTAGAAAGTGCTGAGCATTCTGTTCATATATCAGCCAACCTGTTGCCTATGGGAACTCTCACAAGCAGGACATGGGTATAAAAGTATGATAGCTTCACTTTTTCTCCCTAGCAAATGAGAGAGAGAGAGAGAGAGAGGGGCTGAGTGTCAGGCTGCCTTTGACATTAATGGGAACTAAAATTGAACTGTTTCTCCCAAGAATGCCAGAAAAAAAAATAGAAAGCCATACTGGTGAATCAAGGATTCAACTTGGTTGAAAGAAATGCATTTCTGATCTATGGTCTGACCAACCAGAATTTGAACAGAGTGCAGCCCCAAAGCTCAGTGTATACTCTAATACAGTATCCTAAAAGTTACCAAGTCATCCATACCCTTTGTGCGTATGCCAAGCTAACTTTCCATTTCCTTTCAGAACCTACAGCTGTCTTGACTAGTAGCCACAGGTCATCCCTATCCTCCATGAATTTGTCTTTGGGCCCTTGGTATCCACTAGGATTTGGTTCTCTCGGGAATACCAAAATTTGTGGATCTTCAAGTCCCGTTATGTATGACGGTGTAATAAAAGGGCATCCCTTATATAAAATGGCAAATTCAAAGTTTGCTTTTTGGATCTTTCTGTTTTGGGGGGGAAGAGCTATTTTCAAGGCATGGTTTGTTGAATCCATGGATACAGAATCTGTAGATATGAAGGGCCAACTGTATATATTTTTTAATAGTCTACCTTTCCTTCATTGTGGGATGCAAGGCAAGCTCCACAAGCGAGCAACCATAACTACTTTTTGTGGCCGTGGACTCCAGAATTTAACTGGGAGCTTCTTGCCATCCAACTTCTCTTCACCAGGCATAATTTTATACGTTGCTCCTATGTGTCTCCGTAATCACCTTTTTTGCTAAATTTATTAGCCTCGATGTTTCAGCCTCCCCTCGCTGCATAAAGGTGGGCAAGTGTGGAGTGGGGACGGGTCAGTTTTCCCCACTGGCCCCAAAGAGAATTAACAGTTAATTTTGGAGCACCCAGAAGTCTCATAACATCACTTATGGTTCAAATAAAGTGCCACCCATTTCTGCTGGGAGGTTCCATTCAGTTAGCTATTTACTTCTGAGGAAGTTGGGTAGGGGATGTCAATTTTTTTGGTGACACGTTGCCTTTTAAAAATGTTTTTTCCCACCATTTTTTTTTTCTGATGTGTTGCTTCAAAATTCAAGGGTCTGTCCTTTCATTACAGTTTAGGGGGTCCCGAGCCCTTCAGTAAGTTGATGTTTAATATTTTAGTTAGAAAGCGCTTGGTGTTAAGCATTTTAGTTTTAACTCGGTTCTAGCACTTCCCCCCCCCTACTTTCAGCTTTTTCTTTTTCTGAATGTGCATTACTTTGCATGTGAATTGGATTGCGTTAAAATTAATAAACTTTTTTTAAGAGAAAAATTCCACGGTGTGAGGCTTCGGCGTCTCCTGGGAGCCTTGAGAGACCACGAAATAGGCCTCCAGAGCCTGAACGAAGTTCACAGGCCAGAGTTTTCACATCTCTCTCAAAGCAGAATTCCTCTAGCTCCTTCGTTATTTTCCTTGCCTTTTCTGGCAACCTTCTCCAGCTTTCCAATATTCCTTCCCTTTTTTGAGGTGGGGGTTTTGTATGAAATGTTGGTTTATAGGCCCGGTCTCTGCTGGAGCAGACTCCCATAATGATCCCACAGCTACCTCATAAACCACCCCCGCCAAATCTTTTTCAATTAAAAAAAGTGGCATTAGTGAAGAAGTTATTATGAGGCATTATCCATTGAGCTAGATTTGTATGGTTAAAATGAGTAAGGTGCACTGGGCATGACAGTGTGGCACTTTCCAGCTTTATTACTGCAGCATTTCCAAGAGGCGCATCTATTTTGGCTTCATATCCAAAAATATGAATGTGCGTGTGTGTGTTTAGGTACATATATCCTCTATTATTTCATCCTCTCATGCAATGATGAAGGATTGTTGTAATTTTCACACCGCTGCACTGAGAAAACAAATATTTTTCTGCAATATTTCCCCTATCTGAACATGCCAGCGCACTGCAGAAAAATTATTCTGTGTTTTTTTTGTGCATACACACACACGTTTCCTCACTGTGCATTCTGTTCAGGAAATCTGTTTTCTGTGCAGACTTTTTTTTTCTTAGAAAAGCCATGTGTATTTCTCCACAGAGTAAGTCATCCACAACACTTCATGATGTCTGAATGCTGGAAAAACCATACAGAAGTCTTGCTTCTCTAATATTATTCCTAATGGGGTTTCCTGAGTGTCAGAAAACTGGTATTTTGACCTGGAAAAGAATAATTGTAAATGTATTGGTGTGTAAACACACCTCTCTCCCACAAGAGTAAGGCTTTGCCTTGCAGATCCTCCCTCACCTATAGGGAGAAATTTGTCCATTTCTACTCGGAATAAAAATCAGTATATTTTATACAGGCATGACAATTTGTAGAGTTTTGTGGGTGGAACGAAAAATCTGGCCAAGCAGGTCTCAGCCCCCACGAGGATTGCAGGCTAAAAAAGACGGGAGGATAACAGAATGAGAAGACAGGGGGTGAGAACCCATATTGCCCTATTGTGACATAAAGCTCCACCAGAAACTTTATTTAAAATCTATGATATAAAAGTCAAAGTTTGTGAGTTTGCCTGTCCGCATCGGGCAGGCCAAGGCCTCATACAATTGGCCGTGTGAGGCAAGAAGACCTCATAGGATTGGCTGGTTGTGAAGACTCTACGGAACCCTGGGGTTGACAGTTTAGGGAATGACCTTCAGCATTCTCAGCTGAGAGCTCTTGGGTCTCAGGTCAGTTGCTATGGAGACGATGCCTAGCAACAAAAAGAAGGGCAGTGTATTCCCTCAGAAACCAAACCCTCTGTATGTTAACAGCTCTGAATACAGATTGGACTGGGGAATATGGGGATAAGTTACAAGTACTAGAATAGGTTGGTTGCTATGGAGATGATGCCTAGCAGCAAGGGGGAGGACAGTGCATTCCTTCAGGAACCCAACCTCTGTATATTAACAGCTCTGAATACAGACTGGATTGGGGAATATGGGGAAAAGTTACAGGTACTGGGATAGGCCGGTTGCTATGGAGATGAGGCCTAGCAGCAAGGAGGAGGACAACATATTCTCTCAGGAGCCCAAACCGTGTATGTAAATAACTCTGAATACAGATTGGATTGGGAAGTATGGGGAAAAGTTACAGGTACTGGAGAAGACAGTTTGGTGAGTTCTTAAGCGGAAAATAAAATCCCAAGCAACTTTACAAGACAAAAAGAAATATGAATAAAAACACATCTAGATAAAAGCCAACAAAAAAAAGTTATGTTTGAAACATCTATCTATAGACTTAAAACTATGTGGAATATATCCATTTAGAAGGAAGGATAAAAGTAGTTCAGCTGACTAAGGAAACTCTTTTTCTTGTTAAATCGTTCACAAGAGGCTGTTGGAATGAATAAGTCTCCACCCGCCCAGTGCTGGCTGGTGGCTTCCATGTCAGTGGAGCGGTGAACTACTCCAGGTTCTAGAGGGCTTTAAGTTTGCTCTCCAAGGTGCTGAGCCCTATGCTCAAAATATGGTCAGCACCTTGGATAGATCCTTTAAAGCTAACCACAACCCAGAGAGGACTGACTGAGATGAGAGCCACTAGCCACCACTACTTCTGCAATGGAAGGAGACACACTAGGCCCCTTAGGAACTCTGGTGCACAGCCTAGACTTCCAAACTAGGTTTACACTGGATTTTCACTTCCACCAGCAATGTAATGCCGTTTGGGAAGGCTTGGACATGCTCTGATGGACAGTTAATGTCTGGAGAAGCAGAGGAGTGATTGAGCAGAGTTCAGCTGCAGCTGGGAGAAAGTAACAGCCATCGCCTTCCTCGATCTCTGATGAGTATAGTGGACTCTGGATGCTGACGCTCCAGGCAGGCTGTGACTCTTCTCTTCTCACAGCTACACAACTGCAAGCAAATGCTGAACCTCTCAATAATTGACCCTGGAAGCATGCCCGAAGTACATCCCATGCGAGAACAGAATTGAAGAGGACAGAAGGTTAAGAGGTGACATGATGGCTATGTTTAAATATTTGAAGGGATGTCACATGTTGAAGACGGAGCAAGCCTGTTTTCTGCTGCTCCAGAGGCTAAGACATGGAGCAATGGCTTCAAACTACAGGAAGAGATTCCATCTAAACATCAGGTAGAACTTCCTGAGGGTGAGAGCAGCTCGACAGTCAAATACACTTCTGCCAGGGAGTGTGGTGGACTCTCCTTCTTTGGAGGCTTTTAAACAGAGGCTGGACGGCCTCTGTTGGGAGTGCTTTGTGTACTCCCGCACGGCAGAGCGGGGCTGGAAAGGATGGCCCTCGTGGTCTCTTCCAGTTCTACGATTCTATGAGTATGTTGCCTTGGAGAAGAATGGGATAGGTCAAAAGTCCCGTGGAAAATGCACTTTTTAAGGAAGTATTTGAAAAACAGAGTGGGCTCATTTCCTATTTGAGACAGGCATTCTCAAAACGTGGAAGGGTGGGGCCACCATTTGAACGCATTATCCTCTCCTTGGTCAGACAACATCCGCCCCTAACACCTGACTTTTCCCTCCCGTCTTGCCGCCTCTGGTGCATCGAAAGGCAAGGGTCTCTCCTGTTCCCCCATCCGTGCCCCCCTTCCTCCTCTTCCCACTAACCATAAATTAGGTTACAATGTGTGTATTGAATTTCTCTCCACTCACCAATGTTGTGGCACATCTGCGATACCTCCCACAGTTAATGGCTTCACACACAAAAAATGAAGTACAATAAAGGTTATGATGGCTGTGTTTTAACCTCCTGGCCCCCATTGTGTGCAGCAACGATGCTTCTGGGGAACAGTTACACCCCCTGCCTCCTCTTCCCACTCTGCATTTTAAACACCTCCCGACAATGCTGCTTTTTTTGAATCACCCCTTACTGTTTTGAGTTGGTTCCGCCTTTGTTGTGTTGATGGGAACAAAGCAGGGAAATGTTCTATAAACGCACATGCTCCGGTGGTAAAAATGGAAAGATTATTTTTCACTCCCAAAGAGAGTTAGGAGAGGGGAGGGAGGGTAAGGAACACAGAGAAGGGGCCAGAGAGAGATGAGGGAAAAGAACAGAGAAAGATCGAGGATGAAAATCTCAGGCATGATCTACTGGAATGTTTTGGGTCCCAGCAAAATGTAGAAGAACTACACAACATTATCAGTCTGTAATAATGAGGTAAATTGTACCTTTTCCTCCTACAATGTGCTTGAAAGGGGCCTTGGTAGCAGAACTTTCTAGGATTATGCATTCTTCCATACTAAAAATGCATAGGTGGGGAGGGAGGGATAAATCTGTTGATTTCAATTTGGCTCACTTTCTCATTTTTCAAAACTTTTCCAACATTTTTTTCACAATTTTTTCCCCAAAATTTCAAAATACCATTTCCGGATCCGTTCGTGATTTTCTTTTAGAAAAAAATCTGCACAAAACTTGTAGTCATTTTCACGCTCCTCCGCCAATGCACCGGTGTTTGTATGCCATTTTGCCAAGTGCACGTATTTGGGGAAACAACAGTGCCTAAGATTGTGTGCTTTTGTATATTACTTTCACTAATACGTAAGTGAAAATTAGGTACGTCCACTCTACAGTGCAACATGAACAATTCCCCTCTGCTCAATCTTTACACAGAAGGTGGATGATTCTGTACAGCAAAAATTCTGTTCTCTGGGAAAATTGTATATGAACATACACAAAGTAAATTTGATTGTGTTCCTCCCTGGAAAAGAAATCCCTGCATATAGAAAACTAGCATATCAGAAAAAGGGAGGGCCAAAGACAGTTGGTTAGTCTCATTTAGAGCAGACCCATTGAATCAGTTGTTGAGTGGTGTGCCAAACACATAATGTTTTGTTTGACTGAACTGAATCAGAGAATTGGGAGAGACCCCCAAGGGCCATCCAGTACAACCCCATTGTCCCATGCAGGAATACACAAGCATACCACTCCCAGCAGGTAGCCATCCAGCCTCTGTTTAAAAACCTCCAAAGGAAGAGACTCCCGGGCAGAAGCTGATTCCACTTTCCAACTGCTCTTACCATCAGGAAGTTCTTCCCAACGTTCAAGTGGAATCTCTTCTCTTGTAGTATGAAGCCCTTGCTCCACGTTCTAGCCTCTGGAGCAGCAAAATCAAGCTTCCCCATCTTCCATACAACACCCTTTCAACTATTTACACATGGCTATCGTACCACGTCTTAATCTCCTCTTCTCCAGGCTAAACATACCCAGCTCCCTAAGCTGCTCTTCACAGGGTGGCCGCCGTGGCAGAAGGGTTGGGGGCTTGAAAGGAGAGAAGTAGTTTTGCCTAAGGAACTATTATGGGCCTTTGTGACACACATAACTTCACCTGATATGTATTACAGCAGGAGGCACCACTTGGAGGTTACTACCTGGAGCTCAGCATCTTTATTTTAGTGTAAATCAGAATTAGCGCTTGAAAAATCACTCTATTGCATCGTAACTCCTAGAATCAGCTGGCCAGCTTGGACAGCGACAGTGTTGACTGGAGAATTCTGAGACCTGTGGCTGGGAAAAAAAACACCAATATTTCTTTTCCAAATATTCCTCAGAATAAGAAACATTGGTACTTGGCTGTCCATTCCAATGCATATCCTGAAACATAGCCAGTGTTTCTTTTCTTTTTTCTTTTTTCCTGGTCTGTCTGATACAAGAGCTTGTGAATTCAAGTACTGTGTGAGGAGCAGGACTTTTCCAGTATTGAATAAATCCAAGAGAATGGGAAGAATAAGGCTGATTATGGGCACTTCATTTCAAGAAGGATAGTGACAAGCTGGAGCGTGTCCAGAGGAGGGCGACCAAAATGGTGAAGGGTCTGGAAGCCATGAAGCCCTATGAGGAGCGGCTGAGGGAGCTGGGGATGTTTAGTCTGCAGAAGAGAAGGTTAAGAGGGGACATGAGAGCCATGTATAAATATTTGAAGGGATGTTACATCAAGGAGGGAGCAGGCTTGTTTTCTGCTGCTCCAGAGACTAGGACAAGGAGCAATGGATTCAAGCTGCAGAAAAGGAGATTCCACCTGAACCTCAGGAAGAACCTTCTGATGGTCAGAGCTGTCCGGTAGTGGAATATGCCGCCTCTATGGAGTGTGGTGGAATCTCCTTCTTTGGAGGTTTTTAAAGAGAGGCTGGATGGCCATCTGCCGGGAGTGTTTTGATGTGGGTTGCTGCATGGCAGGGGGTTGGACTGGACAGCCCCTGGGGTCTCCTCTAACTCTATGATTCCATGATTCAGGGATTATTTACAAAAGCAAAACAATGGTCTCCTCTTCAAAAACTGAAACAGGGAAATCAATATGGCATTTCTTGCTTTTAATATCCAAAAAGGAGTTTTTAACATTGCAGTCCTATAATTGGCTACTCAGAAAAGGATGTCCCACTGAGTTCAGTGACGCTTGCTCCCAGGAAAGGGAGGACAGGACTGCATCCTAAAGTGGTTTGTGCTTTAGATATCAGATTAGGTGGAGTTACTTAGCACAGATGAGAGGAAACCCTTAGCTCTTATCTGCATGATACAGAGAATGAAGCATTCTGAAGATGCTCTGTGATCCAAGATACGTTGCTGGCCTCAACAGAATTCTTTCAGCATTTATCCACCAAAATTTCTGCCATATTATATCTTAAAAAAGAACTCCTAAATCTAACTGTAGTGATATCCTGTCTAGTAGAGATGTTGTTTTCCAAAAGAAGAACTCTTCCCCTTCCCCATGAAATTTTCTTCCAATGTCCAAACTTCGAGCATGGCAGTAACTTAAACCTTCTGTTGAGTCTTTAGAAATACTACTCAGGCATCCAAAGAAAAGAGGCAGGCAAAGTGACCAACGGAATAAGAATGCAGTAAATAATAGAGCTCTAGGCTTAAATAATTTTCAGTGTCTCATTCTCTGAAATGTCAGAAATCTGAAGACTGAACGGAAATTTCATTAGAGGACAGAATTCTTATCTGTGGAGTCAAGGCCTGCTATACTTTGGACATATCATGAGAAGAACAGGACTCATTTGAAAAGACAATAACACATGGTAAGGTGGAAGGCAGTGAGAAAAGAGGAAGGACTTCAGGTGGATAGACCAAGCGTGGTATAGTGGTTTGAGCACTGGTCTACAACCCTGGAGAGCAGAGTTCAATTCCCCACTTGGCCATGGAAATCCACTGAGTGACCTTATGTGCATTACACACTCTCAGCCCCAGAAAACTCCCTGATTGGGTCACCAGAAGCTGGAAATGACTTGAAGGCACACAACAACAAGACTCAATTAAGGGAGCCACAGCCCTGACTCTGGAGGACCTGAGGAGGTCTGATGGTAACGGAGTGACTTAGAGGCCTTCCCTTCACAGGGGCACCACAAGCTGAAGTCAACGCGATGGCAATTAGCAGTGTTTAGCACCACCCCCATAGTTACACCTCTCATAGCTAGACTGCTCTTTGGTATGACCACGTGTTATAAGTGTATACCCTAAATCTTTTAAAGGCAGCAGACTTCAAGATACTGCAGAGCTCAGAAGGGGGGGGGGGACACTAAATATATGCAGAAGTCCATTTGCAATTGCAGCCCACTGGCCAAGAGATTCGACCACCAATAACCTGGACGTAATGTCTCCAAGATCAGAGGAGTCCTTTTAGCATGCAAAGCACACTGCCATTTGCACAAATTTCATCTGCCATCTATAAATTCCTCCAGGTCTTGAGGAGATCCATTGATTGCATGCACAAACATAAAAAATCCTGGAGAAAAACTACTAGAGAAGCAGCAAAAAGGCAATGCTAAGGAGCAGGATGATCAAAAAAGTATCGGTGGTTTTCCTGAGCAACGGTGGGACCCATCTGATCCAGCAAGGAGCAACACCCCACCCGCCTCTCCCCCCTGCCCTTTAATCATGCCGATGACAAACGAGACAAACACAGGGAGATTTGCACACTGCCGGGGTTGCTGTGTTTAATTAGATTTCATCAGGAAGGTTCTGAAAAATTAATATGGAGAGATTTCCGCCAGCCCCTGCGATAACCCTCTCCCTGAGAGCTTCGGAATTTATAGTCAGCTGTCAGTTTGAGGAAAGTTACAGGAACCCCCAAGGAAGATGGATTCCGAAAAGTGCATGCCAAGGTCCCGGCAGCAGGGAAACGCATGGGTTGGAGGGGTTATCATTAGGCAGGATATCATTCATGTATACAGTAATTGGCTTCCAAACTCCACACAGAGCCTAAACCAATAGCAAAATGATATAAGCCATGTCTTAGAACAAGCAGAGTCAATGGAGAGCTATCTCTGTGCCTGTATTTCCTTAAGAACACCATCCTAGGACTTACGGGGATTGGTGGTTTCCTCGTCAGGGGAATGGTGAATGGGTTCCATTTTCCACTCTTCCCTGTCTGGTTTTGGATTCAAGCTTGGCACCTCCTGACAGTATGAGGATCAGGAAAAGTTGGGTAATACTTTACTGGACCACCAAATTCTCATTACAAAGGCAAAATTTCACATGCCTTAGGACTGATCATTAAAAGTGTGTCTTTTGAATACTGTTTTCATCATCCAGTATGGCTAGCAGTTTCCACAGAGCGGGGTCTTTTTTGGGGTCCAGTCTGAAATTTAAAGCTGCTAACCAAGGTGCTGAACGCTCTCCCCAAAACAGGTTCAGCACCTTGGAGAGCTTCTTTACAGCTGGCTTTTATGGCTAAAACCAGGAGTGGATTCATCACTCTATCAGCATGGGAACCACCAGCTCCCACTGAGTAGGACCAAACAGCACCAGATATGCCAACAAAGACTTGTCCACCTCTGTGTCATCTCCAAGTCACCTCAGGCTAACAATGTCCACTTGCTATTGATGTAGGACAAACAAGTCCCCTTCTATACATAAAGCAAAGGAGGCAAACGCTAGCCCATAATCCATAGTCCATCTTCCATGATCAAAACCAGTCAGCCTCCACACTGGAGTATAAATCAAACCACCCGGTGGCTTCCAGACGTTTAGACGACAACGCTCAAAAATCCCCAAGTAGTGGCAAAGGTTACTGGCATCTTGTCGGAACTGAAGCCTCAAACATCTGAAGGACACCGAGTTGCTCGTACGTGGAATACACTGGCCTCATCAGATGTGGTGGCACCCAGAAGCCAAGGGTGGTGTGTTTCAGGCTCCCAGGACATTCTGCTGCAGACTTTGAAAGCACTGTTATTTAAACAGCAACATCTCAAAGGCAGAATCCAGCATCTAGACACAGAATAGAAATTCATTTGCAGAATGAATTCTCATTTGCACTGAGGAGCTGCCACTCTGGGGAATGCCTCTCTCATTACAGAAAGTCTCTCTTTAAATGTTTGTTTACACTGGGTGATCTTGCTATGCCTATTCATTACCAGTTCCTGCGAGTCAGGGTCATGCCCACACTGATTGGATCTTGTAGTCTTTTAAGCAGAGCCTGCATTCCTTCATGCTCTGCACTAAACTGTGGTACACCTACTGATATCATTTACATTGCTTGACATTTTGGCTTGGAGAAAAGGATACATTTCTTAATCAATCAATCCATCCATCTGGTTCTATATTGTCTTGTTATTACTGTGTGCTTTCAAGTCATTTCTGACTTATAGCAACTCTACGGCCAACCTATCATGGGTTTTTCTGAGTCCGAGTGTGTTATGTACCCAAGGTCATTCAGTGGCTATCCATGGCTGAATGGAGAACCAAACCCTGGTCTCTAGGGTTATAATCCAAAGTTCAAACCACTACTAATTACAACCCTTTCAAGCAGGAGGTCCATGTAAAAGATTACAGCTCTGCTTCTGTGCAGAGATATTTAGGTTTGTTTCCATTGCCTGTGCATAGCTGGCGATGCAGTCATCTCTCTTCATTTTGTCAGGAGTGACTGGAAGTGCAATCTAGTGGTTACAGCTTGGAGGAGGAGGCCTGGGTTCAAATTATGGCTTGGAAATGAGTTGTGGCTTTTTAGCCTAACCTCTATTTTGCACAGAGGCTCTAAGGGTACAAGTCATAACCTCTGTCTGCTACCCTCGTCTCCTTAATGCTCAAACCACATCACATTGGCTCTCCTATTAAGGGCATATAAATATACCTACCTTATCTGTCAAAGTGTTATCTGGGCTGTCCCGTAAGAACATGTGCCACAGTGCATGTGCTCATCACACTCAGACCCACTCCCCAGAAGTTTCCTCCTGAGGTTTCACCAGGCATGGTACTCCTTAGTATGTTTTACTGTAACAAGCAGAGGATAGAAATATCCCTGAATAGCAAAGTACGCCTGCCAGAACTGAACTGCACCTGATCGCCCGGCAAGAGTGCTTTCAGCAGGCAGTGCCAAGTTGGCACAAATAGTTTAATTCTAAAGGACAGTTGACAATGCCCACCTATTGGAAGGTCATTTCCCGAACAAACAAGGCAAAAGAAAATCAGGTTATTATTGTGATATGCTTTCAACTCAGCTAAGACTTAGGGTGACCTTCTCCTAGGGTTTACTTGGAAGAAGGTTTGCCATTGCTCCTCCGAGAGAGGAGCAGCGGGAGCAACCTGTTCCATGTGCAGGCAGTAAGGCGGTGCATTTTCTCCTGCCACTGTGGACCACCTTGGCCCACCTCCCCTTCCACTGCTTGCTTTCAGTCTCTCACTCCTGCAACTGGCTCTTAGCTGGGCCTTCCCCAGGGCTGGCTGGTGAAGATTATTCCCCTTTCCCCTCCCCCTGCCAGGACTCCCTCCAATGACTGGCTTCCCAACAAAGGTTGGGCTGGGGTCTCTACTGAGTGGCCCCCTCAACAGGTTCTCTTCCCCTAGCAAGATAGATGGGTGCAAGTTATGGTGCCCCCTTTCTTCTGAAACCCTCTAATGGGTACAGAGAGAGAATGATCTACTCCAGGTGCCCAAATATACTAGGTACACCACTGCCAGTGCTTTCTTCTAAGGCTGAGAGAGTGTGACTTGCTCAAGCCCACCCAGTAGGTTTCCATGGCCATGCAAGGATTTGAACCCTGGACTCCTAGACACTTAGTCCAACACTCTAACCATTGCATCCTGCTGATTCTCAGAGAAAGTAGAAAGGGACCCAATATGCTTCTAGCAGTGGCTGCAACTTATAGGAGGCATGATGGTGAACTGGGAGCCCTGTCATCTACTGAGAGCTGTATACTTCCAAAATAAGCCACCAAACTTTGGCCACCACCATGCAGCTCTTTTTTCTATTGCCACTGCAAAACCAAGTAGGAATTCAGCAGGAAATAACACATGGGGAGCATGCCCCTGCCTTCCCAGCAGAATGTTACTCCTGACAGCATTCTGGGAGCACAATTCTCCTGGGAAACAAAATGGGTGAGAAATATAGAATTAAATTCCATATTTCTCATAGGAATAATGGGTTGGAGGGTTGCAGTCTTAGACTCTCTTGGGGGCTACTCCCTTGGGAGCGGTGGCTACAAACAGCCTGTGGGCCACATGTTGCCCACCCCTGCTAAAAGACCAATACAACCAAACTTCAGAAGCACCATGCTCTGATTCCAACCTGAGCTGCAAGTCAGTCCCCCTAACAACTTGGGATAGATTTCTGTGTTCATCTGTAAGTTTTTAAAAAGTTTATTTCATAGACCATAATGGTTTGAGTGTTGGGGTATGACTCTGATTGTCAAGTGTGACTGAAATACCACTCCACACTTGTTTCCCAAGTAGAATCACAGAGATGAAATTGGGCCCTGCATCAGGTTGGGAAGGAGTCTCTCCCCCCCCCCATTCACTCACTCACACACACACACACACACACACACACACAATTACTTTTGGTCAAGAGGAAACATCTTCTCAATCCCTGCTGTCAGCTTGGCAGCAATAGTGGTCAGATCAAATGGAAAAGGCCTTGTTGAAACATCAAGATTTTTATAGAGCTTCCAAAAGAGAGAGAAAATGACCAGAAGAGTTGCAAGACAGGGGAACAGGGAACAGATCATTCTTACAGTCTAACATAGGTGTCATTCTTTCTTAAACAAATGCAAGTTCTCAGTCACTTATCTTATTGATTTTTTGACACAGATATTGCAAGAAGAAAGCATAGCTTATTTAGAATGGACTAAAAACTCAGAAACAAAACTCAAAAGGCTCAGAAAAACTTTTTTACCCCCAACATGGTGACCAGGTTTGAATCTCTGCTAAGCCATGGAAACCCAGAGGGTGGACTTGGGCAAGTCACACTCTCTCAGCCTTGGTGAAAGGCAAACTTCTTTGGAAAAAAATCTGGCCAAGAAAACCCATGACAGATTCACCTTAGGGTCACCGTAAGTCAAAAATGACCTGAAAGCACAGAGCAACAACAAGACCTCATGCATGTCTGGGTCTCAGGTAACAGAAGGACGTGTTGCTGTTAAGTGCCATCAAGTTGGCTTTGATTTACGGTAACTCTATGAACAAGATGATCTCCAAGATGTCTGTTAAGAACAGTCTTTCTCAGATCTTGTAAACTCAGGCCCGTGGCTCCCTTGATTGAATCAACCCACCTGTAATACAGTCTGTCCTTTCCTGCTGCCTCCAATTTTACCAAGCACTGTTGTCTTGTCCATGATCAAAGTGTGATATACTGGCTTCTGTTCCCACCATCCATGGCCCAACTTGCCTTCAGCTTCAACTGAACTAAGACTCATAGCTGGGTCATGACTCAAATAGGATGATAACCTGCAGAGCCAAAAACTGTCTTTTGGAGACGTACAGAAAGAGGAACAAAGAGAGGCAAGGGGAAAGAGGCAAAAGAAGAGAGAATGGGAAACCTGGAAGAATGGACAGAACTGATGATCAAAAATACATAAGAAAAAAAACCCTTCACTTTCCACTTTTTTAGTCCAAGGGACATGGAAATTCTCAATCAATTTAAAATTGCACTATAACTGTATTCCACTCTTTTCCCTCCGAAGAAATGAAGTGCATAAGTGTTCCCCTGGTGTTCCTCAGAAGATCATAGACCCTCTTTTGTCTTAAACAGGGGCTGGATGGTGACCTCCAAGGGGTGCTTTCATAGAGGTTTCCTGCACAGGTGGGGAGTTGAATTAGATGGCCCTGGAATGCTATGATCCCAACAATCATGGAAAGCAAGCTTGCTGAAGGAGCATGTGATTGACCTGGGACCCAAACATAGGCTTCCATTTGACATTCAATTTGCTGCACCATGCTGAATGACCAAGTTCATTGCACCAACAGAACTGATTGCTCCCAGGCAACTCTGCATTCAGTGTTGCGACTTTTCACTGCTGTCATTGCTACAAACTCAAACAGCAGCCACAAACCAAGACAAGCCCTTCCTGTCAAGAAATCAGCTACATCCTGGGACACACTTCCAAGCTTCTGAACATGCATCAGTGTCTGTTGTCTAATTGTCCTACTGCAGCTTTGGAATTCGCTCACACAATGCTGCTAGTCAATCACTAACAGTTTCGTACTCTTTAGCTTGACACACAGAGGGTCTGTGACATTAATAGCAAGTGTTGCTTTTTTGTAATGTAGGTTGAGACACCAGACAGCTGGGAATGCATTTCAGCAATGTGTCTCAGGATTAGTTGCAGAGGAATGTCATTATGAAACCTAAAACCTCGACTCCACACTAAGATCCCAAACAGACTGTGTCTGTCTCCATGTGCAAGACCAAGCAGACAGATCTCATGCTTACCGAGGCTTACATGTTCATTTCAAAGAACGGCACATCATCGCTTGGTGCCCCATTTCAATCCACAGAAATGCAAAAGGATTAGATTCACAGTACCATAAAGCTGGGAATGACCATAAAGGCCATCTAGTCTAACCCTCTGGCAGTGCAGGAGCCCACAGCTAAAGCATCTCCTGAAATGTAGCCAAGGCAACTCCTCTTTAAAATCCTATAAAAAAGGAGAGTCCACCTTTGTCTGTGGTTGGCTGTTCTACTCTCCAACAGCGGTTCCTATCAGGAAGTTCTTTCTAATGTTTAATCAGAATTTCCTTTTGTATAATCTGAATCCATTGGTTCAGGTCCCACATTCTTGAAGAGAAGAAAACAAGCCCACTTCATCTTCCATACAATATCCCTTCAGATACCTAAAGATGCCCTTTTAAACCTATCCAGGTTGGCAGCCATTGTTACCTCGAGTGACAGTGAATTCTACAGATTAACCATGTGCTGAGTGAAGAACTCCTATCTTTTACCTGTCCTGAACCCACCATTCAAGTTCAGTGTATGACCCTCCCCCATTTGGTTCTCGTTTTGTTCTTGTTGTTGTGTGCTTTTAAGTAATTTCTGACTTATGACAACCCTAAGGCAGACTTATCATGAGGTTTCCTTGACAAGATTTGTGCAGAAGGAGTTTACCAGTGCCTTCCTCTCAGGCTGAGAGAGTGTGACTTGCCCAATGTCACCTAGCAGGTTTCCAAAGCTGAGCAGGAATTCAACTTGTGGCTTCCTGGAGTTCTAATCCAACACTCAAACCCCTACGCTGCACTTTTATGAGGGCAGCATTATATTACGACAGATCCTTTCACTTGTCTTTTTCAGACACGGTTCTTTTTCACCAGCTGCCACCAGAGATCTTCTGAACTAGTGACACAAGGGATTGAAGCTGGACCTTTTGCATGTAAAGCATGCATTCTAAGGTTCTTCTTCTAAATCCCAGAAGTGTTGCCATCCATCAAACAAACCCACCACACGGGATTGCGATCTGGTATCCCAGCTCTATTTTATGAAGTTGCATCTCTTTTCTGCTCCCGCTTAGGGATTCAGATCAGGTGACAATGGTTAAAAATAAAAACAACACATAGGAAAAAATCTCACAGCTGCTTAATCCCTATTGCTGAATACCAGTGTGAAGAGCAAGGCATTTCACCTCCTTCCAGCAAGTGTTGGATGAACCTCTAGGAGAATGGGGTTCCTTCATATACGGAGCAGACAAGAAGAAAACTGTGCATACCCGTTGTGTGGTCTGAATTTGGTACCCAGATGACAAAACCCAGAAAACATTCTTGGGAGGTCTTAACAGCACAGCCATTAGCTTCTTTCAGCTTCATGCTGACGTAAAAACTACTGTGCAAGCTGTTGCTCTTTTGCAGAGTTTGTGCTGGAACAGTTTCCCATTCAGAGACATGTAAGCCCCACAGTGCAAACAATTGTACAGGAGGCTGTTTGGTCTAGAAGGTTCTGTAAGTGTTAGTCCTTCATGAGAAACTGGATTGAACATTGCTCAATGGCAGAGTGTGTGACCAAATCGGTTGTTGGGCACTTGGTTACTCCAGTGTGATAGAATCATAGAAATGTAGAGTTGGAAGAGACCACACGGGCCATCCAGTCCAACCCCTTGCCATGCAGGAACACCCTCAAAGCACTCCCGACAGATGGCCATCCAGCCTCTGCTTAAAAACCTCCAAAGAAGGAGACTCCACCACACTCCGAGGCAGCATATTCCACTGCCAGACAGCCCTGACTGTCAGGAAGTTCTTCCTGAGGTTCAGGTGGAATCTCCTTTCCTGCAGCTTGAATCCATAATTTTACACTAAACACCCAGTGAATAAGATCTCAGCCTCATGGTACAACACAAGAACTGTGAAAGAATAGAAAAATTATGCACAGTATTTTGCTGAGATTCACACTTTGAAAAGCCTCCGAGGGAATTATTCTGGACAGAAATATGCATCATTTTTCTGAGCACCCCCCCACACACACACACCATTTTCTTTTTTGTAGGAAATTCTGGCTGGAATTCCGCGGGTTAGACTCAACCAGAGTAGACCTCCTGAATCAATTGTTGACTGGTGAGTCAGTGGGCAGCTCAGTCCCAATGATTCAATAAGTCTACATGAGGAAGGGCTAACAACAGGATTTAGGCTACTGTCTCCTCTGCAGGAAACATGTTTTTATACAAGAAAGATGTTTTCTGCACAGAAAACCTCCATGGATTTTTGCCTGGAAGAACTTCCCAAAAGACTTGGGAACATGAACAATCCTTGTGACTCCTCTGTTCCTCATGCAAGGAGTTCTCAAACTTTGGGAAACCCAAATTTTGCAGAGAAACAATAGTAATTAATACTCTTTTTATTCCCAGGCCAAGTTATATAGACAAACTGGGGTTAACTGAGACCTCTTCCCTTCCACGCATGTACACATTAGCCAGGATCCTACATTAAGGTTATGAAGCATAAATCTTTGCTTGTAGATTCACACCCTGAAGCCCAAATCCTACATGGTCACATGTATCATAACAGTTCCGGGTGTGAAATTCTGCCAGAAGTCTCTTATCACCAGTCCCGGGATTATAGTGTCCCTGCGACATCTCCCCCACCCATCGACATTCCATGGCTGGTGGAGAGTGGTTCAGAAATGGATCTGGCTATGTCCCCACAGACACAGCCTGAGGACATCTTCCATCACAATCTGCTGGAGTTCCCCAGACGTCTAGGCAGACGATGCCAATTTGTGTCCGGCTACGCGATCCCCTCCACAACCACTGAGAGCGGTCATCACAGTGCATGGAGAATCCTGGGCAAGAGAAAGTTTGGTCATTGTGGAGAGAGGAAAGGAATACAAATCTCTGAAACAACCAAGAAAAAAAATATATTCAAGCATACGGTGAAACTGTACTCGTATATGTCACTCACTCATGGGATGCCACTCAGATTGTGCTACTGGAAGCAGACGCACAATTGGAATTCAGATTTGTATATGCAAGTAGGTGTGGAGCAGGATGCGCAAATATGCAATCAGAGGAGCAACTCTGCTTCCATGACTCTGAACTGTACGCAGATGTTGAGCATCAACCAAAAATGTCCAACCATATCCGTTTGGAAAAATTACACAGGAGTAAAATACTAACACAAGCCTAAGACTCCAGTCACTATCCATCCAATGTCTTCTACTATCTTCTTCTCCCAACTACCTAAAGTGGCAACAAAACTGTGGCCAGTATCTCCAGCCAACTGCCCTCCCTTGAATCCAGAGATCAAGAACCACACCATAAAAAGATGAAACAGAGAAGACAAAACAAAATCAAAAATGGAGATGAAGAGAAGGGAATGGTGGGAGTGAAGACTCCTGACAGATGGGTGAGAAGCTCATCTTTGGCAGTATGAAAGAGATGGGCTTGCAGTGTCTTATCACCAACCAGCTGTTATTCCAACGAGCTCCCTGATAACATAGAGAGCTTAATCAAATATGCAAATGAGGTCCTATCTGGAGAAGGATGGAATGGAAAATAAGTGCAGAGATCGGGCTTTTAAGGCAAGCAAAGCCAGGAGCAGAGGAGGGGAAGGATGGGTAGAGGGTTCCTCCTGTCTCATTTTGACAAAATTTGTTTTCAAAAAGATTAAATGAAAGCAAAACTAATTAGGAACATCACCCATAAGCCGGCTGCCTTTAAGTGGGGTCAAGAGGTGAGAGGCGCAGACATTAAAGGCAGATGCAAGAGACACTTAAAATTGCTAAAGAAATGAAGACAGAATGGGGAAAATGTAGAGTTGATTATAAGCAACGAAGCACAAGATGATGCTCACAGTTACAGCAGGATTACCGCTTGGGGATGAATTGGATCAATTTTAAGAATTCCCAAACTGGTAATCCATTTGAAAGAAAAAATGGACACAGAGACAGAGAGGGCAAGGCAACATCCATCTCTTGCGGAGCTGAATGTCGGGGTGGTCCATAACACCAAACAATGGACACACCACGATCCAAATGACTTAGGGCCTTTCCACACAAGATGGCAGAAACACCTCACGGCATCGTAGGAGTGGAGTTTATGGCTGCATTTCTGCGATGTGGCATTCCGCACCGTCCTCCGCTTGAGGCGGCGAAGGTCGCTTTCTCGTTCCGCACTACGGCGCTTGTCACCGCTCCCCTGCTCTACCTATGGCCCACCCCAGCCCATTTCATTGGAGCTTTTTTTAAAAAAAAAAAAAAATCTTGGGAAGGATGTCCCTACGCAGGCACGACGTCATGTGTGCCAAGCTGGGCCCACCCTGAACCTGCCCATTCCTGGGAGAATGCGCTCCAAAGGTTCCGCATGTAGTTGTAGAAATGTAGTAGAAGCAGTCTCGGGGAGCGAAAATGCATTTTTTCCGTTGCTCAAATACGACGCCTTAGCAACATGCAAAGGCGCGCCAGCAACTTAACATCAACTTAATAGCAACGCTGTCATGCGGATGCGCGCCTCCTCAAGCCGTCACAGCTGTGCAGTGACTACACCATGCAGAAAGGGCCAAAATCATAGGGCTGGATGAAGCCACAAGGGACATCCAGTCCAACTCCTTGCCACAAAGGAATACACAACTAACACACTCCCAAAAGACAGCCATCAAACTTCTGGTTAAAGACCTCCAAAGGAAATGGAGATGGCATACCTTCATTGGTTCCCAAGCTTTGAAGCTGCGCAGAATTATCACTCTGTACAACTTGAAAACTTTCTGCACAACTTTCTAGTCTACTTTTAGACTAACGAAAAATGTCATTAGAACTATTTGGAAGAATAATATTGCCAAGCCTCTCAATATCTGCAGTGTAGGAAAACGAAGCCTCTTGACCCACCAGGTGTTGTTTGGATTGCAACTCCAATCAGCCCCAGACAACAGGCATAGTCATAGGTGATATTATGATTAACTGTCTAACAACATCCAGAAGCCAACAAATTCCCCATCTCTGCTATAGCCAGTGCATAAAAACCTACATCAAGGATGTGTAGTATAATTCTTCCCATCCTCGGTGATGAATTAATTGTGCTAGGAAAACTTTTCTGCTGAGCGGCAGAACTACACAACTGAACCTATGGCACCAACTGAGGAACCAAGTGCAGAACCAAATGAGCATGTGCGTTCTTGTGCAACTGTGCATCGTCAGAGCTGTTCGGCAGTGGAACAGACTGCCTCAAAGAGGAGTGGACATTCTTTTTTAGGAGGGCTTTGGACAAAAAATGGGTGGTTATTTTTCTAGAGTGCTTTAATTATGTATTTTCAATAGCAAAGAATTGGATTGGATGGCCCTTGTGATCTCTTCCAACTGTCAAGTTCTATGTTTCTTTGATTCTATGACAGTTAAAGTGCCACCAAACTGCTGTAACTGTGAAGTATGGATTCACCTCAGTTCTGAGGTGCTCTACCTGAATGGCAATCATGGTGCAACTCTAACATGGTGCAAATGGTGCTTTCTCTGTCCTCTTCTCATGCCAATTCTACTTACGGACATTGTGGGAAAATAAAGATGGAGGATTCCCAGTGGGTTCAGGCCAGGTATCAACAACAAGCCCTGGAAGCTGATTTCCACCTCATTTCCTGGGTAATAATGCTCATCATAATATCATTATTATCATCATCATCCCCATTTTGCAAATCATGGCAATAGTGTAAGGCTATTCATCCATGAGTGTTGAACATGTGTATACATACACAATGCCCATCCATGCACAACGAAGCCACATGTGCAACTCCATGAAAGTTGCACGAAAGACAAAAATGTCCAATCACCACCTAGGGGAACTTTTCCATGTGTGATACACCAACAAGAATCCAACCAATGTCTCTCACATGGGACCCTAAATCCAGTACTCGCCTTCCAGCCAGGAGAGGAAGGAATACCAAAAAAACTATTGTCCCTTCCTTGCAACCAAGGCTGCAAGAGATCCATCAGAGAGGAGAAGGGTAAAAAGTGTTATATTATTAGAGATGGGAGAAATATCCTTTGCCATTTCCCAGCTCAGGACACTGTGTCAGAGACAACAAGGGTAGTCATGAGATTCTTTATGCTTTGATAAGTATTCCTCTGCACCAAAGGATGAAGAATCCTTGAAGGATCTTATACAGAGACAGCCAGTCTTGACCAGTATCTTAGAAATAAAGAGATTTTGTTGCATCTTCAGTCATGCTCATGCCTTCCAACTGTCCTGATCTGGGAGGGTCAACCCTGATTAATCCCCTCTCAGCCTACTTTTTCCACTGCTTTTAAAACATCCCAGTTTCTCTCTCCCTCCTCCCATGTCTCCCTTTTGTCCTCAGCTTACTTCAGTTGCTGCCAACTGAATTCAAAGTGCAAAAGTGGTTTGCACTCAACTCAACGGGAGGAAAGGAGGGGGCAGAATCTTTCTCTTCCCAGTCAACTCAGGCAAAAGCAAACTGCTGCAGCCTCTCAAAGCATGTCTGCTCTTCCTCATTAATAACTTTTGTCACCTTGACCATACTCCGATGTTAGTTGGCCAGACATGTCCTGGTTTTCATTTGTGAAATGTTGAAGGGTATGCATATACTACAGCAATGAGGAAAAGAACAGCTCCCCAAGATCTTCCCAGCTTTTTTTTAATCCATTTAAATTCAAAACACACCTGCCAGGGGAAGTAGCCCTTTCTCCATGTTTCGGACCCTCTGGGCTTTTTTAAGCCTAGGAGATGCCTTTATTAAACCAAGAAGTAAACCAGAAGTTGAGGGCTAAGCTCTGGTGCTTTGATGACCAGGAGGAAAGGAGGAAGCTAGCTAAATAAACACAGAAACCCCCTGGAAAATCTTTGCAAGTTGCAGCAAAAAATCAATCAACTCTTAGCAAATTGTAGCAAGCTGCCGGTCAACTAGGTGAGCTGGACACTTGCACATTGTCCCTTCTTCATGCCCAGAGCTGAGCCCCCAAAACTGGAGTATTTGCACCCCACATCTGCCATCTGGAGACAATACATGAACACTGGAGATTCAGGGCCAGGCCCTGAGATCTGGTGACCAACCCTAACAATGCCACAGCTCCCAAAATTTCTTTCCCAGAAGGGCTCCGATGAAATCTCCCCATCCTGAGACACACACACACATACACCGAAGCTTGTTCTCTGACCACATAAAAATGCACAGCGCAGCACTGCTGAAGGAACACAAGCAGCCGCCGAGCACTGCCAGACTTTGAAGTTGAGATTGGATCTAGAGGGGATTAGATCTTCCATTTGCAAATCTCATTCCATGGCCACAAGATGCACATCTCCAATGACACGCTGAGATGCCTCTAAAATCAGAACATCGGATAAAACACAGTGTCCGGTCCGTTTAAAACAAAAACAAAACAAAAAAAAAGGAGGAAGGCAAAACTGAACAAAAGAGAGATTACTTTGGAACAAAGATGACAGGCAGAGAGCAAGGATGTGCTAGTCGCAAAATTACAAACCAGGCATGAAAGGGAAGGAGGAGAAATTGCACTCCTCCTTAAAATTAAGAAGAATTTCACTGACTCTTGTAGGCAATCCTTTCAAGATGAAGGCAGAGAAGTATTCTCCTTTACCGTCTCAATGGAAGCTACTGGGTCTGGTCATATTTGGCAGACAAAGAAATCCAATGAGGCAGGAGTAGGCAACTGTCTAGCATTATGGGACCTTGGAAACCAGGGTTTGATTCCCTGCTCAGCCATGGAAATCCACTGGGAGACCTGGGGAACGTCACACACTCCCAGCCCTAAAAATTCCATGATAGGGTCACCTTAGGGTCACCATAAATGAGAAATGACTTGAAGCCATGCCAGAACAACAGCAGTTGACTCCCTAGAGGACACCGGACAGCCACTCTCCCCTGCTTCATACCCCTGAACAAACTGTTATCTGATCCCAAATGTTTGCTATATCCCCTAGGGGAGTTAAGAAAGGCAATTTCTCTATAGTTTTGGCCCTTCGTGGGTCATTTTAGCTCTAGGAGAGGCTTTTTTTCAACAGGAAGTGACCTGGTGGTTACTTCCTATTGGGGAAGAAGGGCTCTTCCGGGTCTAAGACAATCGGGGTGAAAAATACGGCAAAACTGTCCCTCCACACCTTAGGGGCACCCTTCTGGGAAAAAAAAACATTTTTGTCCGCAAGTACTCCCTTACTCCTATAAGCCATGTTCCAGGAGACATCAGCTAAAAAACTATATGCTTTCTCCGCTGTAGACTACCTGCTGTATAATTTCGTATCCATAAAGATTGTCTTGCAGCAGTGACATATGTTGATTTTCAGTATTGAACAAAGATTGGAGGAAGCCTACAACTGCAGCCAGTCCCAGCTCAGGACAGATATTTCACTGATCACTATGACAGCTCCATCTCTTTGCCACAGCTAAGCAGATTCAAGTCCTGCTACACAAGGACAAATTGAGATATATCCAAGCCTATGAGTTTGGGAGAGGAAATTCCTTTTCATTGTGATCTCATTTTAGAAGGAAGCCCACTCACTTCTTCCTTGAATGTTGCTTTGGTATTCCGCAAGCGTTCTGCCCAATTATCCAAGCCCACACATGACAACCCTGGTGCTCCTTCCTCGGTTGTGTTTTCCCCTGCAAGCTATTTATCCTGGGAGCGTGTTTTGAAGTAAACACGTCCATCTCCTTCTTCCTGACTCTCCACAACAACAAACAGCTGTAAGATCTGAGCAGCCAAAATAAGGCTCAATCAGTACAGGCTTTGAATCTGGGTAGAAATTTCACTTCCTTAAAAGCAAAGATGACTAAGGAGTTCATGTGGAATTCGTGAGGCCATGGGGTAGAAAAGTAGAAAGCTTTACAGACAGAGTGTAGGAACAAGTTTTGCACATGTCTGGTTTGAGAACGAGGGGAGAACCTTAAGCCCTTCAGATGTTCAGGGCTTCAATTCCCAGCACGCTCCTGCTGCATGGCCCAAGATGTTATGGCAGTTATGGTATCAAGGAGTGGTTGACCATTCGCCAAGGTGGCTGGGACATCTGGGAGCTGAGTCCCAAGACATCTACAGATAAATAGTAACTTACCTACGTAGCAGAAAGGCCAGAAAGAGAAAGACATGATGCTGCATACGTAGCTTACTTCTCTCAGTGTTTTTGGGAGCAAATTTTGACTTTCATCTCCAAAATGACTAACCAAAGTATTGCCCCATGTAGTTCACTCTTATTAGTGTCTATGCTTTGTGGTAATAACGCAAATGGGAAAAACAAGGACCTTATATGAATGCTTGTAGCAGCTGTGCAACTAGGGTTTGCATAATGAATAAAGATATAAAGATATCTGGACTATCTTCTCAGCAATTATTGAATCCTAGAGTTGGAAGAGATCATAAGGGCCATCCAATCCAACCCTATTCTGTCATGTAGGAATATGCCATCAAAGCACTCCAGACAGATGGCCGGCCAGCCAGCCTCTGTTTAAAAACCTCCAAAGAAGTAGAATGTGCCACACTCATGGGCACTGCTGAACTGTTCTTACCATCAGGAAGTCCTTCCTAATGTTTAGGTGGAATCACTTTTCCTCTAGTTTGAATTCACTGCTCCATGTCCTAGTCTCTGAAGCAGTATAAAACAAGCTTGACCTCCTTCAATATGTTGTTGTTCTTGTTGTTGTATACCTTCAAATCATTTCCAACTTATAGCAACCCTAAGGTGAAATTATCACAGACTTTCTGGGTCTGAGAATGCGTGACATGCTCAAGGTCACTCAGTGGGTTTCCATGACCAAGCATGGAACCAAACCTGATGGCATCCTTTCAAATATTTAAACATGGCTATCATACCACCTCTTAGCCTTCTCTTCCCCAGGCATCTCCCTAAGCTGCTCCTCAAGGCATGGTTTCCAGGCCTTCTATCAATGACTATCTAGAGTTTGGAATGTAGCCTTACGGATTAACAAAACAACATATAAAATGAAATAAACAGGCAAGAAAAGATGAAGATAATGACTTTATTAAAACACGGTATTCACTCATTACATTTGCCAACAAAGAATCTTCTGAATACTGTCCTCCTGACAACCTGAAAAAATTCTGGACCAGTTCCTTTTGACAGAACTCCACTATGGAGCCACCACGAAACATCCCCTTCCTTTCCATCAGATGAGACATGAATGACAAAATAATTAATGAGAATTTAAGATCTTATGGCATACCTATTTGTTAAGTGTCGCTTGTTATGATTTGAAAAATTGTTTGTATGTGTGTGTCTGCATAAGCATATATGCAGGTAGAACTGTGTAATACAGTGGGCCCTCCACATTCACTAGGGTTAGGGGTACAGGCCCCCTGCAGAAGTGAAAGACCCACAAATATCAAAATGTGTGTCTGTAGTGTGGGGACCAAGGTATTGTGGGGGCAACGGGTACCCAAGGTCCAAAGCACATCAGTGAACGCAGACTGGGTCAGCATCATGGCGCTATGCTTTCTCTCTCTCGCCCTTCTCCTTCCTTGCGTGTGTGGGCCCAGCAGGAGAAGGTTGTGGTGCTGAGAAACAGGGCTGTGAACCCTCCTTAGCTGGCCAGATGGTGGTTGGTAGAGGAAGAAAAGGACTAGAGACAGGTTTCTAAAGGGCTGCATGGTCTGGTCGGAGCTACTGAGAGAAAATGTTCCCCCAGAAATGAAACACTTGGGGGGAACGGGGTTGGAGAAACTTGCATGTAATCAAATCCATGGAAGTTAAACCTGCAAATGTGGTGGGCCAACTGTAATAGAAATTTAATTTTAAAGCACATGAAGAACCTAAATTTCAAAACCACTGGTCTGTAATGTCATCAGGGTCTGCCTTAGAAAATGCACCTCAAATTAATGCCACAATGCACTGAGTAGCTTGCATTCTCTCCTCCAAATATCCTCCTTGCTGCTTCATTTTAACTGCCAAAATAAAGGATGAAGCTTTTCATTTACTCCCAAAAGTCTGGATCTAGCCCCGTAAGACAAGAAACAGCCCACAATCTTAGCCCAAGTCAGCAAGAGTACTACTACCAATGCCTGATTGGTGTGATTATGATCGTTAAACTATGGATAACTGTAAACTTGCATGGGAAGGCCAAATCATTTATATGGTTCTCCTCCCCTCTCCAGCAGGAGAAAAAGGACATCTCTACCCAACTTTCACTCAGCATTCACATATCCTGCAGTATTTCAAGAAATTATTCTGCACAGAAATATATGTGGGATTTTTACATGAAATCCATTTGTTGGGGGGAGAAGAGTGCTGTTCGTGCAAAACTCCACTGTTTCCAGAAAGATACATGTTTTTTGTGCGTGCAAAATGGTGGGATTTTATTTGTTAGAAAAATCACCATTTTTGCACAACAAAGTGGGTCCTAGAATTTTATGTATTTTATTTTTGCACAAAAACAGAATTTTGGCACAAAAAAGGCTGATGATTTCCATGCACAATTATTTTCCCAAACACTTCAGGGTGGACAAAGACCAGGTGAAAACTGGACAAAGTTCTCACCTTTGTTTTACTCTCTCCAACCTGGTTTCCTGAGTGTCAGGAAACCCATTTTTCAGCTGGGAAACTAATAATAGTGATTTTTTTTTTCTATCCCTGCTATGAACCTTTTGGTAATTAGGAAAGGGGGAGCCAGCATGGTGTAGTGATTTACCCACTGGGTGACCCTGGGCAATCACACGTTCTAAGGCCATTTCCGCACTAGACTGTTATAATGCTATTATTCTGCTTTCAACATCCTATGGAATCCTGGGGTTTGCAGTTTAGGGAGGCCCCTCCCTAAACTGCAAACCCCAGGATTCCATAGGATGTTGAAAGTGGAATAATAGCACTATACCACTCTAGTGCAGAAATGGCTCAAGACACAGAAAACCCTGCTGATAAGTTCATTTTAGGGTTGCCGTAAGCTGGAAATGACTTGAAGGTCCACCACAACAGACCAGGAAAGGATGTTGATCACAGATTCAAGCACAAAGCAGCTATGTGCAGGTTTGCATTGCTAGTATAATTCCCTCCTCTTAATTTTTCTTCTCAAGTCATTTTCAAGGAGGACCTCTCTGTGGAATGTGACCCAATCATCAGCTAGGATTATTCACTGTCAGAACATCTCACAAGTTGTCATCGTGGGCATCACGGAGGAAACATTTCTTCTGCTGAGTAACCTGGCAGCTCTGTAGCTTCATATATCAATACTGCTTGACAGTATAAGATATGGGAGGAGGTTCCTTGAAGACAAATATACCCAAACAAACTGAAACAGAAAAGAAAGGTAAGTGTGCCTAGGCAAAACCCAAGGGAATGGGAGTATGCTTTAAGACACTTGCTGGATTCCAGACAGGGAGTCTAGTGCCTATACTACTACTACTACTACTACTACTACTACTACTACTACTACTACTACTACTACAGACCAGCTTTTAGAATTGAAGGCTTTTAAGGAAAGAGATATAAATACTCTCTGGTTTTATTAAATTATTAGATAGAGATAGAAGAGTCAGATAGAGGGAAGGACTGACTATGGTGTTGGGGAGCTGTCAATGATTTAGTAGTTCAAAGTTTAGAGTATTATTTTCTTCTGTCTTAATAAGCTCCCACGTTTTTATCACTGTTTCTGTCTGTTCATACTGAGTTAGGTGGAAGCCCTGATCACGCTTACTACACTGAAAAAGACAGAACAACACAAAACACTGGTCCACCATAGGGGGCCACTTTGAGACCCAAGTACTCCATCCAGGAAGGGATAAAGAGAAGGGAAAGCGCAAGGTGAGCGACCGGAACCCAGGGTTGGAACTGTGAGGTCAGCCTGGCAAGAGGATTGTCACACTCACCATTCAGCAATGGGTTCAATTGGTCCTGTTGAGACTCACAAAGAGAATTCAGGGCCAGTGTTATCACACGCTTGATGCCCACTGTTCTGAACAACCACAGGTGTCCAAGACTTGGGTTTAATATCACAGAGGGAGATGATGACAATGGCCATTTCTACACTAGCCTGCTATAGTGCTATTATTCCACTTTCAACATCCTATGGAACTCTGGGGTTTGCAGTTTAGGGAGGGGCCTTTGAGGCCCCTTCCTAAACTGCAAACCCCAGGATTCCATAGGATGTTGAAAGTGGAATAATAGCACTATAGCAGGCTAGTGCAGAAATGGCCAATGTTGAAGACGACAACACTGATGACGACCTTTACTTATATCCTGCCTTTTTCCCAAGTCTGGGACTCAAGGCAGCTGATCCTTCAAAAAAATAACAACTAAAAACATAAAAAGTCAGCATTAAAACTGCTTTAAACTATTAATTATATTTTAAAAGTGCACTCTAAAAATATTTTAATTAGTTAAACTGCAAAACTAACAAACAAGGGAGCACTTACAGCTCTTTCCTTAAAAGTCTTCAATTCTAAAAGCCTGTCTGGATTTCTTTTTGAAAGCCTTTGCCTGCTGACAGAAGAACGGTGTCAGGATGCATGGCTCCTGTCATATGTATGCAATAATATAGGTAACTAGCGTATAAACCTGGCATTGCCCGGGATTTTATTTTCTCATAGGTAATACTAGTTAGAAAGATTTGACATCCTGTGTCTCTAATTCCCCAAACTTTCTTGTCCATCTGTAACTTTTCCCCATATTCCCCAATCCAATTTGTATTCAGAGTTATTAACATACAGAGGTTGGGTTCCTGAGGGAATGGACTGCCCTCCTCCTCCTCCTTGCTGCTAGGCCTCATCTCCATAGCAACCAGCCAGGCCCAAGAGGTCTCTGGCTGAGAATTCTAAAGGCCCCTCCCTAAACTGCCAACCCTCAGGCAGCCAATCATATGAGGTCTTCATCTCACACAGCCAATCATACAAGGTCAGGTCTTCACCTGACACAGACAAACACACAAACTTTGACTTTTCTATATTAGCTAGAATAGGTGCGATAGATCAATGGCGGATGGACGGCTGAAGTGCAAATATGCATCCATGGTTAAAAGCTGCCTGCAACTATATACCCAGTTGGGATTCCTAAGGTTTCCCAAGGCTCTGAATAGTTAATTACTGTATTGTTCCATGTCACTTTGTATCCAGCAAGAGGGGAGAAGATCAAAGGGAGCGGGGAAAATAGCAGGACGGTGTTACGAGAAGAGGCAATGCAAAGAGACACAAAATTGTTCTGGCTCCCAGGATGAAAGACATGTAAATAACAGAAGACATGGGAAAATAACCTATGTTGGTGGGGCAAGTTGACATATATGACTTTTAACCAATCTTTGATGTGTGCACCTAAATTTGTATGAGAAGGCATAAAACCTGTAACCATCTCAGATGCTTTAGTCTTATTTGCTTTTCTCCAAATAAACACCTCTGCTTGAAACTCTGAGTGCAGTGTGTGAAAAAAAGTTATCCAGGACATGACGGATAGCAACCAGGGTGGCCATACTGGTCTCCCTTGGGAAGGAGATCCAAAGCTTATGGGCAGCCACTGGGAAAGTCCTATCTTGTGTTCCCACCAACCCTACCCGTGAAGATAGTGGGACTGAAAGGCCTCACCTGTGGATCTCAGGGTCCAGACATGCTCATATGAGGAGATAAAGTAATCACACCAATGCCAGATGTTCATTCCAGATTTTTAAATCAACTTTTCTGGCTTTGGTACCTAATGAGTCCTGCACCCCGCAGGACTTCTCTGCACCTAACATTTCGCCTCTGCATCATGTCAGCGTGTGCGTGTACATTTTTAACGTCCCCATTCCTCCCAACTCTTTATTTTCTTCCACTCTCGCCGTCTTTCCCTTTTTCCTTCTCTTTTGTTGTCTTGGTTACGTGGCCAGGCTCCTGATATGCTGCTCATTTTCATTTTAATAATAACACTCTTGTAAAGCACAATATTTTACTTCAATTGCATGTGTCACTAGAAAAATTCCTTTGATGTGGATGACATTTGTATCTCAGCCCAACTGAGGCTCCTTTATGAGGCCAGGTACTTTGCAAGAGTTTCACGAATTGGATGTCTCAGGAGCCTGAAATATGATCTGTATCATCTTTTATATAAACATATAAAACAACAAACATCAATCAATTCTCAAAGAGCACGGGGGTGAGGGGGTTGGAGAACAAGGCAAGAAAAGTTGCTTTGGCTGCCATCAAAATTCCTTAACAAGATCAGTAAGTGAAAAGACTTCACACTGAAGGAAAAACACATCACCAGGATGGTGATGATGGTGACGATGATGATGACGATGATGATGATGATGAACATTGCATTTTGGAGTATCCAAAGCACTTCACATATATTAGAGTGTAGTATTGTTAGTTTCAATTAAAGTAGACCCATCAAATCAACAGCATTTACTATTGACTCATCATTTAACAATTGATTCAGTGGGTCTACTAATAAAACTAACAGGACTCAGGCCATTGGTTTTTAATCATTACAACAGAGCATTAGGATAGAGCCTTCATTCTGTTCTCACATTCGGTTGCCTAAGGCTACCTCATTGCTGACAAAATTCAAAGCAGAGATGTCCTCATTCATTGCCTCAATCTATTGGCCACTTTATGACACCAGCTCTCATTATGCTCAAATTAAGGATGGAGCAAAGCCATCTAGTGGAATTAAGCGAGGGCTTTGGATGATCTTCAACGCAGTTTCCTCTTCAATTCATAGATGCTTTCATTGGAAACAGAATCTGTTTTTCAAAATGGCCTAGGGAGTAGTGTTGGGATTGCTACCATACTAGACAATGATGTGTGTTCACAGGGGCCATATCATATATGTGAGGTACAACCAAGGTGCTAGCATCCCTTTGCTCAGTTTTGAATGTAGTTGTACAGAGGTAATACAGAATATAGATCTAGCCCATGGAAACTCATGGCTTCCATACTGATGACTCAGTAGAACCATTCCACTTTGAAAGAGCTATCCAATGTGCTGAACTCTATTCTTCAATCAAATTCAGCACCCTAGATAGATCCTTTATACTTTGGGCCAAATTCAGAGCAGATTCACTGTCCCACTGACATGGGAACTATCAGCCCCCACTGCGCTTAGTCCAGGGCACAGTAGATAAATAAAGCTTGGAAATGGCTTGTATTTGGGGAAGTTTAGACTAATACTCCCATGTTCTATGGATATATTCTAGGAGTTGCAATCCAATAAAATGTAACTCTTCCATGATTTGGGAATCATAGTAAGGGCATTCCTGTGATAGATGATGATTCTGTGATTGAGGAGCAACTGATTGTGCAGGGGGCCGAGCCAGGGAGTGAGCAAGGCAACCTGCAAACATCCCCTGCACTGGAAGGTCAAACAGAGACTGAGTTGCCCCGGCCAGCTCAGGACGGAGGGGGAGCCAGCAGTGACGCAGAGGAATTGCAGCCCGCTGTGCCCACCAGCCCTCAATCACACAGAAGGCTGAAACGGGCTGCTGAGAGGGAGGCTGCTTGGACTAGGCGGAGGAAACAACAACGAGCAGCACCTGCTCACAGGGGCTATTTAAGTCGGCTGGTGTGTCTGCTCCTTGCTTGCAGCAAACTATTAGCAAGCCCTCACAACTTTTGTGTCTCCTGCTCCCTGAAACCCTTCAGAGGGATCTCTGCCTCCTGACCCTTTGGACTGGACCTTGACCTGGCTTGGCTTGTGTTTTCCTGGTGTTTGGTACATTCAGACTCCCCAAGTGTTCCTGGCCTCTCTCCTCCCTTGCTGGCTGCGGCCCAGCAGGGAGAAATTCCTGACAATTCCAAGGAAAGTCAAGGAGACCAAGTTCTTGAAACCTGGGTGATTTCAGACTGCCACAAACAACAATCCCCTTCTACTGTGTTGCAGTACAGGACAAGTACTGGAGAGACATGTCCAAATCTAGTGCTGATCAAAGAATAAGTTATGCAGAATTCATCTTGACATTTCAGGCCATGGGGCAAAACTGAAAAGATGAAGGTGGTGCTCAGCTCTGAAAAGTCTATGAAAGCTAAAAGTCTAGACTGCAAAGTTGATGCAATATGATGATCCTCCACTAGGAGTGTACAAACTGCATGAGCTAATAGTACTACTTAATGAATATATAAAAGATTATAAAGCTGCATCATTATTGTCCTGTAGTAGTCAGTTATATATATATTTCCTTAAAGCCCAACGCTTCAGAGATATTTAAAGGTAATGTGGCCATTGATCTGACTACTAGACAGATCAAATATTGTTGTTTAAGAATCCTAGTAGCTCAGATGACCGAAATAGGAAATTAAAGAACTCTAGACAGATATAGGCTGGCATCCTGTCAGTGACTTTTTACATAAGTACAGCTCATGTGTATGTGTGTCCCTTTTTGGATTAGATGCAGAGGGCGATTCTTTTGTCCTTGCACTCCACCCAAAAACCTCCTATGCCTGGCAGCATCTAGCGCCAGAAGGGGCTGCTGCTGTTCATTCTCAGAGAAGAGAGTGGGAAACTATTCAGACCATAAAGACCCAGCTGCTCTGAGCTGCTGGAAGAAGGAAAACAGGGTGTCTTCCATTTGAGAGCATACCTTCATTTCCCTCCAACCCACTAAGCTGAGATCAGCTGCTTCTCTATAGTCTGGATAGCTTCCCTCTCCGTCTTGCCCCCCCCCCCCCGGTAAGTCATGGCGGAAGGAATCCACCCTAGGGCTTAACAGCTGCCAAGCAGTTGGAGGACACAGAAGTGTGTGTATGGAGTTATGTGCTCAGGTAGGTCCTTGGCCACAGATTGACAAGCTTAAAGCAAAGAACCTCACATCCCTCAACTAGGAAAGAGGAGTGGTAGAACCATGTCTGTTTTGCGGGTGCAATGGATTAAAGCTGACAATGAGATATCTCAGTTGTGTAACACCAATCCACATTGGTGTGGTGGAGACTCCTTCACTGGAGGTTTTTAAACAGAGGCTGGATGGCCATTTGTTGGAGTTCTTTGATGGCATGGCAGGACTGGATGGTCCCTGTGGTCTTTTCCAGCTCTAGGATTCTATGATTCTATGCCCACGTTTCAAATGTATCTCATAACAAGATGGCAGCCAAGGAGAATGCAGACAATTCAAACCCCAAGGAAAGATGGTAGGTGAGGAAGAAATGGATAGTTTAGAGCTCATAGATAGACAACGGCAGCCAAGGAAGAAGAGGACAATTCAGAGCTCTTTGGAGTCACTACATTAACCAAAGCTGAACCAAACCACTGGAATGCTTGGGACATCTTCAAATACTCTAGCCAACAGGGCGTAATCTCAACACCATCCTTGTTCCGGACAGTTCCCGAGACCACCCATTTCCCTGCTTCTTTCCCTGTTCTTTGCAATTTTTTTTGGCTGTGTTGCACTCCTTCCATCAAAGACTGAATTATTATGGTTTTGTGTTCTGTTTTGTTTTACTCTGCCTAAGGCCATTCCACAGAACAATCACCCCTCCAGAAGGTATTTCTTTTCCTCTCTGTCTCTCTCTCTCATTCTCCACACATCAAATGCCGTTGCCAATTTGATGGTCTGATGCATGGAATAGCAATAAGCAAATCCTAGGAAGTATTTCTCACACCTTCACGCCGTGAAGGGCTCCAACTCAAAGCAGGGAAAAGGAGAAAGAAATGCCTTCAAAAACAGAAAGGACCTTTTGCTCTCTCATTATTTCTATATCAGAAAAAGACAAACATGGAGGATATCAAAACTTGCAGATCTGCTGAGAAATCTGTGTGAACAAAGGGGTTAAGCAGCCCACACAAGCGTTATCTTCTATATTTAAATGAAATATATAGCCACGATCCAGGCTTGGGGACATACTGAACACGAATAACTGAAATACATCCACCATATTGGCCCAAGCTGCAGTTCCTCACAGCACAGCCACTCCTGAGCTGGTGGAGAATGAGTGAGAAAATAGAGAATCATCCTGCTATTTTTGTATAGGTTGGTGCATAGCATACCCTCCAACATTTCGTAGATGGAGACACATGGAGCCAAGCAACATCACAGTCTGGTCAAGACGGCAAAAGTTACTAAATAAGAAGGAATACACAAGCTAGAAGAGCCCGCAGCTGTTTGTTTTTGCCTGAGCCTACAGGGAAGGAGAAGATTCCAGCCCATTTCTCCTCTCTCCCTCCTGAGTTAACTGAGTGCAAACCACCGTACTTTTGCAATTTGAATTCAGTTTGCAGCAACTGAAGAAAGCTGAGGACAAAGGGGGAAAGTGGGAAGAGGAGGAGAGAGAAACTGAGACTTCTTAAAAGCCGCTGAAAAAGTGGGAGGAGAAAGAATTAATCATGACTGTCAGGACAGCCAGAGAGTAGGGCATTGCAATGACACCATTCTCAAGGACCTCCCAAAGTTCCCTGGTGGGTTCCAGAGGATGGCTGTTGCTCTGCTTCCAGCAACAGTAAAATAGCTGCATGCTTCTCTGCAATTCCTTGTGCTCTCCACCAGCCAGGGAATGCTTGTGTTGGGGGGGGGGGGCAGTTTACAATAAAGAAAGATGAGTTTAGAGATGGGTTGGTACAGAATTCTGATCTCCCCAACAATCCAAAAAGTGAGCCTTGACAGTGTAAAGTTGGGTTTACGCCACCATAATTCACTAACAGGCAAACGTATTTTTAAAAGTGCTGCACAGAAGCGTGGGCACTAGTGCACAAATTAGCCGGCTAAAGCAGCAAACCACCCTATGTGAGGTGGTGGCATGCTCTGCCTGAGAAGTTAATTGCTGAGAAATCCATAGACACAAGTAGAAATACCTGCCTAATTTGACGGTCAGTTGTCACATGCTATCCCACCCAGGCACATTAAATGGTACCCCAGTTACAGAGGTCACACCATGGGGGCCAGAATCTAGGGATCACCAACCATGCATGGTAACCTGTGGGGGTGTGCACAGCTGTTTTATTCCTACTCTCTGAAACAGAGCCCCAGTTGCAGGAATCTGCACATTATGGGCCAGTGTACAGAGAACACCATACAATCATAGAATCATAGAGTTGGAAGAGATCCCAGGGGCCATCCAGTCCAACCCCCTGCTATGCAGGAACACCCTCAAAGCATTCCCAACAGATGGCCATCCAGCCTCTGCTTAAAAACCTCCAAAGGAGGAGACTCCACCACACTCCCAGGCAGCAGATTCCACTGATGGACAGCTCTGACCATCAGGAAGTTCTTCCTGAGGTTCAAGTGGAATCTCCTTTCCTGCAGCTTGAATCCATTGCTCCTTGTCCTAGTCTCTGGAGCGGTAAAGAACAAGCCTGCTCCCTCCTCAACATGACATCCTTTCAAATATTTAAGCACGGCTATCATGTCCCCTCTTAACCTTCTCTTCTGCAGACTAAACATACCCAGCTCCCTAAGGCGTTCTTCATAGGGCATGGCTTCCAGACCCTTCACCATTTTGGTCGCCCTCCTCTGGACACGTTCCAGCTTGTCAACATCCTTCTTGAATTGAGGCGCCCAGAACTGGACACAGTATTCCAAATGAGGCCTAACCAATGCAGAATGGAGTGCAGAATACAGCTAAACCACAGGACATTCTGTAGAAATTTGGCATGGTTCGTCAAGAACATCAGCATCACTGTCACACTCTATGCGGGTTTCAAAGATACGTCATAACCGGTGGCAAGAATCCAGTGTACAGTCTGAATATACTTTGTCAAGGAGAAAAAGCTCATTCTGATATTACTTTTTAAAAAGACAGATGACAGACAAGACAACCTCCTAGAAAACTAACCACTCACTGCTCAGATTACTTATTCACAATCCCCCATTATTTCCTCACCTCTACAAAATATACAACATGTCACGAGGAGAAATATGCCTCCACTTACAGGAACAGAATACATGAGCAGCCTGTTAAACTATCACACTGCATATGGCGAGCCAATCTCTCCCCATTAGAAGGTCACCTCCAATGGATCTGGAGAGACAATCAAAATACCTGCCAAAAAATACCCCCAGAGTTAAATGCCTCTCTCACTCAGCACTTTGGCTCCAGAACATAGTCACTGATGGCCCTAGATGATAAATTGGGTTTGATGTAAAAGAAGAAAATCATAACGATGCCAAGGGTGAACATCGCAGTCTCTTGGACAGTGCCCAAAAGAGATCACACAATTACGCATAGAGAGAAAAAGGGAAGGACATCTATTTATAGCAGAACCATGGTGGCAACCCAGTGAATCCAATCACAGAGCAATAAATAAACTTTTGTGGGACAGAGGATGTATCGGCTCAAATGGGCTTCTTCTGTCCATGAGAACTTACACTATAAACAAGTGGTTCTGTCTATGAGATGCCAGAGAACTTGCATTTAAAATCTATTTATTTGAACTCAGAAGAATGAAAAGAAGCATGACACAAGAAACACATTGAACTAGGATCACAGTACATTAACATTAACCACCAGAGGAAATGGAGGAACCTGTGAGGGAATTCCATCCAAATAGGCAACAAGACTGAATAAGCAACTGAGTTCAGAACCAAAGATGATGACATCAAATGTACATTCTCTGCCACATAGTGTATATCCCACACTACCCCAGACCTGTAACCTCACAAAAGAAATTCAGTTCCAAAGACAACTCTTTATTACCTACCTATCTATTTATGGCGGGCACAGACTGACAAAGACACACTTCTGAAATCTACCAACACCAAATACAATACTTAGCATTGCTTATTATGAATTTCATATTCAGATACTGGAATGAACAGGAACAATATCTCCTCTCCAGTTACAACTCTGCTGGGTTAAACTTCAAATTCCATCCCATCAGACCAAAGGGACACACAAAATGTAGGCTGTGTTTCAGCGAGTAGCCTCTGCCAACGTCCAAATGCAACCAGACATCCACCCTACCGGATGTAACCAGCAGAGGCTGGAGACAGCCCATGTCAGTGGGATGATGAATCCATTCCATGTCTTCATTCAAACTTTAAAGGAGCTAAGTTAGGTGCTGAAAGTTCAAACAAAGACCCAGAACACACTCAATTGCCCACTGACATTGGAACTGCCGGTTTCTACTCTGTGCATCACTCGAGAAATCACAAAGCAGTTATAACTGCTTGCTTTGGCTCAGGCCCACTCAGAGACAGCACTTCTCTCTTCATTCACCTTCACCTCAGCAGAAAACATTCTCAGAAAACCAAGTGCCTACATTTCTGTCCATGCAAACCCAGTCAACAGGCTGTTTTCACTACAAGCCTTGTCAAATTAGGAAAAGTCAGGCCTACCTTTTTCAGCTTGCCACTCTTCGTGCCCACAAAAGCCAACGAGTGGTTCTTATAGACGTAAGCAATGACGGACGTCATCCTATCCCGATCCTCTGTGAAGATGGGGAGCCCTCGTACCATCTCGGATACTCCAAGTGGGGCATTCATATCCAGGCCACAGAAATTATCATCAATCGTTAACAGCTGCAGAAAAAGAAGAAGAAAGGGAAATGGCATTACAGACCATGCTAGTATGTTCATGGAATCCTAGAGTTGGAAGAGACCATGAGGGCCATTGAATCTAACGCCCTGGTATGCAAGAATACACCCTCTATGCACTCCCAACAGATGGCCATCCAGCCTCTGTTTAAAACCCTCCAAAGAAGGAGATGCCATCACACTCCCAGGCAGCAGTGTTTTCCACTGTCAAATTGCTCTTAACATCAGGAAGTTCTTCCTAATGTTTAGATGTTGTGCAAAGCAAACAGGAAAAGGTAGTGACAAATCAAACCGGAGAATGTTGAGGGCAAGACATGCAACTGATTTGAATGTTCAGGGCCCAAGAGCTCTGTGGTTTTCAAGGAAGACAAAGAATTTGCTCTCCAAGGCCATTTCTGCATTTGACTATTATAGCATTATTATTCCACTTTCAACATCCTATGGAATCCTGGGGTTTGCAGTTTCGGGCCCCTCCCTAAACTGCAAACCCCAGGATTCCATAGGATGTTGAAAGTGGAATAATAGCACTTTAACAGTGTAGTGCAGAAATGGCCCAAGACATCTCACGTTCAAGAACATCTGCAGCTGATTTTTTTTAATTCTGGTCTCTTCAGCTGTCTCCATTTGCTGGCACCACACGGGATTACCTACAGAGTTTGGAAACGTTACCTGTTTTAAGTAGAACTGCTAGGACTTTAGTTAGCATAACCAATTACAGCATAGCAGGATTTGTAGGACTCTGGGAGCTGTGATCCAAATCAGGGAACTTTTTTTTCAGCTCTGGTCTCCTAGCATTAAATGTTGGGCATGGAGAACATGAGGGCATCCCTTTTTTACCTGACTCCGCACAGGCCAGCCAACAGCAGCTTGGCAGAAATGTGACATTTCCAATGCCAGAGAAAACAGTGCCCACCCTTCTGCAACCACAGTTTAAATAACTCTCTACCCTCCTTTAAACCTCTGCTTTAATACATGCCTCTCCAGATAGATCACTGAGATCACAGTCAAATCCCTATTCTTGGGTGAAATCCTAGCTAACGGATTAGCATCTCCTCTGCCATTCCACTTTTGCTTGGCAGTTGTACTGCTCCGACATTAATGCTTCACTGGGCCTCTTGGGCAGGGAAACTTACAGAACCCTACAAAGTCCTTGCCTTTGGGGCTGCAAATCTCCCTTTGCCCTGCAGGAGCTCCCTGGCTAGTCAGAAAGCTCTGATTTCCTCGTTTGGCCACCGTGCTACCTTGGGTGTGCCTCCAACGATACAGCTAAGCCTCATGTAGATGGCAACTGGCTTGATACATGCCCTATTTCATGCAGTATAGGAACCCAGTACTGGATATCCCTGTACTGCAGTCCTATGGAAGTATGAATAAAAGAGATGAATGCAAAAGCATTCAAGGTTCCCAGGGCTAAACCTGAGCCAAACCCAGCTGTGGAACGCTGCAAATCTTTTCCTGGTGGACAAGAAGGATATTTAAACATTCCTGAGTACGTACCAAGCCCTTTTCCTGTCATATCAGGTAAGAACAGCCAGTCCCTCATGCATTAAGAGTTAGAGAGGACCATTTTCACACCAAAAAATAATAATAATAATAATCTTGAGAACCAACAGGCGCTGATTTCAAGAAACTACAGACATCCAAGTATTTCTAGGAGCTCAGAATAACTGAAAGCCTTATATTCTTATTCAAAAAACTGGAAATTATATATGTGCAATAGTCATTCTCTAGTATTGCTAGATGTTAGGGCTTGGCTCTAACTCTCAGGCCCTTGCCCCTCTTTTCCAGACCTGAAGATGAAAAGGAGGAATCTTAGGGTGACAGTTCTGCCTTGAAAATGACAGAAAATGACAAATGGTATAGTTTGACTGTTAGATTGCAATTCTGGAGACCAGGGTTTGAATCCCCACTTGGCCTTGGAAACCCACTGGCTGACCTTGGGCAAGTCACACTCTCAGCCTCAGAAGAAGGCAAAGGCAAACCTGCTCCGACCAAATCTTGCCAAGAAAAACCCCATGGCGAGGAGTCACCATAAGCTGGAAATTACTAAAAGGCACACAACTATAATTTCTGCCTTGAAAGGTGTATAGATGCATCTCTTCCTCATTTGTCAGACTTTTTTATGTCAAGGGCATAGGCTGTGCAACTGTCATAGAAGCTTAATGTATCACGCTTGAGGGCTTCACTGGAGGCTACCTCTTGCACTACCGTCTTTGTAACATCACTAGGGTCCACTTCATGTGACATCAAAAGAGGTAATCCCCAGGTTTTTGGTTTGGCCCAAAGGTTTCATAGTCCTGACCTGTTAGTGTCATGCCTTGCAGACCCTGACTGTGAGGAGGAAGATTCTGAATCTGAGGCAGAAGTTTCTCCAGAAGGTTGCTCAGTGGAAAATAACAACCAATAGCCGGGGCCTGAGCAGGGGGAACGAGGATCAGAAGATGAAACAGTGCACGCTCTTACCTTGTGAGACAGACGATGCCAGAAAGAGAGTCTCTGGCATTCAGATCATTTAAGTAGCAAACGGGCTTTAATGAGGGAACACCTGTGGCAACACCATCTCCTATATAGATGTCAAAGTTTGTGAGTGTGTCTGTTTGTCTGCATCAGGCAGGCCATGACCTCATATGATTGGCAGAGTGAGGCAAGAAGACCTCATAGGATTGGCTGCTTGAGAAAATTCTATGGAATCCTGGGGCTGGAGTTTAGAGAGTGGCCTTTAGAATTCTCAGCTGAGAGTTCTTGGGCCTCAGGCTGATTGCTATGGAGGCAAGGCCTATCAGCAAGAAGAAGGGCAGTGTATTCCCTCAGAAACCAAACCCTCTGTATGTTAACAACTCTGAATACAGACTGGATTGGGGAATATGGGGATAAGTTATAGGTACTAGAATAGGCCAGTTGGTATGGATATGAGGCCTAGCAGCAAGGAGGAGGACAGTGTATTCCCTCAGGAACACAACCTCTGTATGTTAACAATTCTGAATGCACAGATTGGATTGGGGAATATGGGGAAAAGTTACAGATACTGGACAAGGCAGTTTGGAGAATTACAGACACAGGATATCAAATCTGTGTATTTCAACCGCATCTAATTCCTAAGGTAAGGTAAGGTAATTCCTAAGGTATCTCTAACAAGTGTTACCTACGAGAAAATAAAATCCCAGGCAACACCAGGTATATATAATAGTTAGCTATAAAAGGCAAACAGCTGGCCCATCTCCTCCCAGGGTCAACAACTGATCTTCCTGATGGTTGAAGCCCTGTGCTGTGTTCTCTTGAATCCTGACTCTCTTGGACCGCTGCTTGTTTGATGCTGATTCAGATTTGCCTTTGTGGATTTGTCTGCCTTGGAACTTGCATCTTTGACCTGAATTTTGTTTGGACGACTCCCGTTCTCACTTCTGTGAGTAAGCTCTGCCCCGCTGGTTTGCTAATTGGTTGCCTGGTCTGCCTGGGACACGACAGAAGGCCCTATTACTCTCAAAGACAAACTAAGACACAATGGGCAATTATAGGCACCAGAGGGGGCAATTTTCACCCTTTACCCACCTCAAAGTCTGCAGACCTCTCCCCCAAAGTCAGCTAACAAGCAACCGACAAATGTCCAAAAATGAAACTGGTTTCCAATTTCCATTTTTGGCATTTAAGGAGGGGAGGTTGGGTGGTGTTGTGAGCCAGGTCACAATCTTGTTGGCCATCATAACTATGAAGGTTTAGGTGGCAGCAGAAGCAGGGTAGGCGGTAGCATATGGCAAGGGAAAAATGGCTGTGAGGACTCTGCTGACAGTGGGAAGAATGAAGATGCGATGCCAGCTCCTAGGCATCCTTTTTCTGATACCAGGGCTGCTTTCTCTGTTGTCCAGCCAACAACTGCAATGCACCACTGCAAAAAAAAAAGCCTATGCTGACTTGACAGAGCTTCGTACTCTCCAGCTGTCCTGATTTGGCCGGGACTCACTTTTCTATCCCACTTTTTCAGCTGCTTTTAAAGGGTCCCAACTTTTCTTTTGTCCTACTGCTTTTCCCCCTTTGTCCTCAGTTTACTTCAAATGCTGTAAATTGATTTCAAAATGCAAAAGTGGTTTGCACTCAATTTACTCAGTAGGAGAAACAGGAGAGGAAAGGGTGGAATCTTGTCCTTGCCCAGGAGGCTCAGGCAAAAGCAAACTGCTGCAGCCTCTCCTAGCTCGTCTGTTGCTTTATACTTATAACATCTGCCGTATGTTAGAATCATAGAGTTGGAAGAGATTCTCAAGGGTGATCTGGTCCAACCCCATTCTGCCATGAAGGAAGACGCTATCAAAGCACTCCTGACCGATGGCCATCCAGCCTCCGTTTAAAACCTCCAAAGAAGGAGAATCCACCACACTCCCAGGCAGCTTCTTCTACTGTTGAACAGCTCTTATCTTCAGGAAGTTCCTCCTAAGGTTTAGGAAAAATCTCCCTTCCTCTAGTTTGAAGCTGTTGCTCCACACTGTTCTTGTCTCTGGAGTAACAGAAAATGAGCTTGCCCCGTCTTCCATTCCTTCAAAGATTTAAACATGTCACCTCTTAACCTTCTCTCTTCCAGGTTAAGCATACCCAGCTCCCTGAGTCACTCCTCACAGGACATGGTTTCCAGGCTTTCGACCATTTTGTTCTCCATCCACTGGATACCGTCCGGCTTGTCAATATCCTTCTTGGATTGTTGTGCCCAAAATTGGACATTGGTATTCCACACAAGGCCTGATGATAGCAGAATAGACTATTACTATTACATCCCTCCACCAAGATGCTATACTCCTATTGATGCAGCCTAGGATCACATTGGCTTTTTTAGCTGCCAACTGCCCATCACTACTGGAAGCCTTCAGGATTGGCTTGTGACTTAATTTGGGTAATTTTTGGCCAAAATCTGGAAGCAGGGAAGTGGGGAGGGCTTCAAGGAATTTGACAGACTCCCAAAAGCCCCTGGAGAACACATGAAACCTGCAGGCCACAGTTTGCCCACCCCTACTGTAAGATGAGATTGGTATCTTTTTTGCTATTATCTTAACTATTGGGAACTGCTTGACCATGTGCAGCTCCCATCTGGGTGGGAGAATATTTGAGTGACCCAAAGCATAGGAGGAGCACCTGATTAAGTCATCAGCCTTCTCATCCAACACATATATTTGATTGGGCAGATCAAAAGCAGGGAAAAAATCCTCTGTTTTGGACAAGAACTCCCAGAATTCACCAACTATGCTGGCTGGGAAATTCTGGCCCCTGTAGCCAACTACAGTATGTTTCCCAAGCTGGCACCTCAAAGACCCAGATGCTAAAGTTCAATGGAGCACTGACCTTATTGTCACATGATTTTGTGTAAGCAACAGGAAACTGGGCACAGTGCAAGGACAGACTTAGGGGCCTGTGGCAAAGGCCAAATGTTGGAACCACCACTTTGCACATACAGAAGCCTAGCAGATGAATCTCACTTCAATAACACTGATAAGAATGCGTCCTCCAGTACAGAGGTTCTCAACATTGGGTGAACCAGATGTTTTGGGCTTCAGCTTCAGGAAACCCCAGTCAGCACGGCCCGGTTCAATGACTGCAGGACTTGAAGTCCAAAACATCTAGAGAACTTCAAATGAGAACCACTGTTTCTACACACCTGAAGGAAGCAGGCCAGCTTAGGAAACACAGGGCAGTCTATATGCGACGCACATTGTCCTCTTAACAAAGAGGAATGTCCGGGACTCAAGAGAAACGAGAACCCATGCAGAGATTGTAAAAGAAGTGTCTCCAAAGCTTACGCCTGGTCAGTTGAGGTTGATTTTAAAGTCACAATGCCCTGAGGAAGGCCATAAAATTATTTCCAGGCTGAAATGCATTGGGCTACTTTCAATAGTAAAATCATCTCTTTTTTCAACATCCTGAAACTTTGTCTCTTTTCTTCACCACATCTATTTCATGTTTCCTTCCCTTTTTGCTTTAGCTCTGGAAATCATCCAGACAGCCCAAGCCACAACAGTGCCTCCAACGTAGCTTCAAGATCTGTACACTCTCCTAGCTGAGCCGTCTCCCTGCTGAGGGGAGTATCTCTGGCTATTCCCATGGCACATTTCCCAGCCTGCCTGTTAAGCTTTCCGCCCAAGGTCCTTGCTGCCCGCAGTGGGCTGTGTTTTTGGAAGACTGAGAAGGAATGTAATTGTTCAGCTTCTGCTACTTAGCAGCCAATATAACGTTGTGCACCAGACTTCTGCCTCTCTGCTTGTGTTTCCTTTTACCTCTTACAGATGAGGCCTAAGACAAACTGAGAAAGACAGAAACAGCATAATTCAACTATCTTTGCAACTGATGCTAGGCTGAGCACCTTTCCCCCTCCTCTTTTTTTCTTTCTAGATGAGCAATCTTCCATTCTCCCAGACTTGGGAATCACATGGAGAGGTAAAAATTTTCCCTCCCAACCTGTGAGCATTACCTTAGTAGGGGTGAAAGAATATTTTTATATATACATAAAAAATTAAAGTAGGGAGTCTCAAATGTCAGGAAGTCTATCACGGAGAAGATGACTGAGAGCCTTCACAGTTCAAAACTTCTTCTGAGCAAAAAATGTTGTAGTTGTTTTTTTGGTGCAGCAAAAAAGGAGCATTTTCTGCACAGAAAACCAAATTTCTACACATGCTGTTTTCTGTACAGGAAACTTGCTTTCAATACAGGGGATGTCATTTTCTGTGCAAAAAATGGATTTTTTCAGTCAAGGTTGCCTTCCCCCAGGCTTACAATAATGTGTCCTGTCCAAGCTGACATTTCAAAGAAAAAAAAATGTTCACAGAATAGTTCCTGAATGCTGAATAGTCTTCAAAAACTGTGCAGTTTTCAATGACTATCTTGCAGCAGGGAGAAAAATGGTAAAATTACAAGAACAAAATTACAAACATTTACATTCCTGCACTTTGGCTTCTAGAAATCAAGCCCTGGTGAGGCATATGACTATTGAAGAAGCCTTCTGTCTCAGTCCTAAAAAGAAGACAGCAAGCTTATTATTTAGAAAATCTAGTGGACCTAGGAGTGGAACAAATCCGTGTATCTCTAAGGATAGAGTACACATCAGCTATGCCAGTTGCCGACTTTCTTTGTTTCTCAACGGCCACCTATTCTCAATGGTGTTCTCCCCTGTAGGGAAATGTGAAACCCACCCTTGCTCTTGGAAGTCCATGAGGCCAAACCAGGTTCTAGAGATTTTATTGGTTCTCTCTATCAGGATTTCCTTCCCCAGGCTTACATCAGTGGGTCCTGTCCAAGCAGGCCCTCTCCAAAGGCATCGTCGCATCACAGCCTTTTGCAAGTCCCTGGCCTTTCTTCCTCTGAAGCAAAGAATCCTTGTACTAAACTAAACCTTCCCGTGCGGGTCTAAAATTCCAGGTGCCTTAGATACAGCTCAGTGGCAGAGGAAGCTTGTTACCTTTGGATTCACCAGGCACGGAGACAGTAACTCTGTGGGCTAGGCTATTACACGTCAAGGTGCCTGCAGCTGCTTTTGGCGTAGAGGTCATGGGACAGGTTGTTGGGCCTCACACGCTCCAACACTGCACAAATGAAAATATCTTGCCAAGCCACAGTAGAACACTTGTCTCTCCTCTCTTCTAACTCACCCTCCTGGCCACCTCTTCCAAGGTCCCCTGCTACAGGCATGACCTCGCCCAGCTGTCGCAGATTACTCTGCTGAGGCCAACAGCCAGGTGAGTTGCGTCTTCTCTTCTTCAGCACTGCTAGTTCTCTTGGTTCCTCCTGACTGGCTGCGATGGATCCCCTGCAATTCCAACCCTTGCCCTCCCACTCTGTCCATTCCTAGATTGGGTACTTGGGCTCAAAGTGAACCCCATATTATGGACTAGTGGCTATGCTGTTTTTTGGAGGGGGCACGTTCTAGATAGTAACCGTGACCAGGCCCTCCACCAAACCTAATATGAACAGACAAATAATGGTAAAAACAAACAAGTGGAAGTTTACTAAGATGCATTAAAATAATGTACTAACCCTTGAACTGCTCAAAACATTCCCCAAAACCATAGTCAGTCCTTTCGTCGGTCTGACTCTTCTGTCTCCATTCCATCTGCTCCTCTCTCTCTCTGAAATCTGTTCCCTGTCTCTGTGTCAGCTTTTCCCTATCTGATTTCTGACAGAAACAAGCTTCAGTTTTTGTAATATTTCCTCCCTGAAACCCCTACCCAACTGCCGTCCCTGAATGTGACTGGCTGTCTTCAGCCAAGGCTTGCCCAGCTCTTCTCTTCACATAGACCTAGAAGATTTTGTTATCCTTCCGGATTCCCATGGGTATATAAGCTGTTCCCATCAACTTTTCATGCCATCTATTTATCACCAGTAATGCTGTAATTTGTCTGACTTCATCCTACCCTTGAACCGAACCTAGTTCGGCTAGGACCTGAGTGGATCAGGGCCCTAAATTAATGCATTCCTTCTCTAGCAAAGCAGGCTGGAGGATGAGGTTAACACGTGAACCTTGGTGGCCAACACTTAACAAATGAACTATCCTCACCTTGTACCACGAGTGTCTTCCTTGCTTCCAGGGTTGCCACATCTCAGGGCCAATGTTCACGAGTTATCTCCAGGTGGGAGAAGAGGATGTCATGGGCCAGGACTCAGTTTTCCCAGGTGAACAGCAGCCTTGAAGAAGGACAAGCAGGCACAAGCACACCAGGAGCGAATCAAACTCGGATGAGAGCCAGCTGGCTCCAGCCTTCTTAAGGAAGACACAGGGGAGTGACTTGACATAAGAAACAATTTGTGTGTTTGCTGGCCCTTGCCTTGTGTATTCTAGAGTCCTTGCTCCTTGCCTGTCTGGGTTTTCTGACCCTGGACTGTCTGACCATGTTGTCTACCAGATCCCTGGACTGATTCTTGACTATATTTCTGCTCTGTCCTGAACAGGCAAGTGTTATTGACTGTGAACAGCCTCTTGCTAGCCCAGCACTCCATGCCAGGTGACAAATAGCCAGCACCTGCAACAGAGGGCCCCCAGTTTTGGGGGGCTCAATTCCAGGCAAAAGGAAAGTGCTTGGTGCAAATCTCTAACTCAGTCAGTAGAGCAGTAGCTTCCTGCAATTTGAAAGGGTTTTTTTTTCTGTAGCTTGCAAAGACTGTCCAGGGAATCTTATATATTCATTCAATTAGCTTCCCACTTGTTGTGGTGCCAGGGCTCACCCTCCAGTCTGCTCTGCATCCACCCTTCTAGCTAGATTAAATGTTCTTTGTCCTGTCTCCCTAACCCACTGTGGTTGTTACCTGGTGCATAATCCTTAATGATGTCACCAGGGACCACCTCTACATCTCAGGTTTGGGATCTGAAAACTCAGAGCCTGGGATGATCCTAAATTGGCAAGTCGGTCCTCACATCCAACTTCGAGCCTGATAAGGGACACTAGATAAGAAGCAAGGGTATGGGATTTCATTCTATGTGCCTGCCCCATGTCATTCGTGGTAGCATCGCAGTGATTACGGCGCAATTACATGCCAAAACGTACAAGTGACAATGCACTTACAGCCACTTTACCAATTACAGAGGAATTGCCAACCCTGCCGCTAAGAGGTTTTTCGCTCAGATGTAATTTAGGCAAGAACAGAAGAGACAATGAAGTTGCTCAAATTTACTGGGACTTGAGCCTGTGGCTGTTTGGATTGTTATTATTTTATTGCGTGTGCGTGTTTTAAGTGACAGATCAAGGCTTGGTGTCAAGTTTCCAGAGAACCAGAGAATCTTAATGCACCACAGATTATATTGCCTGTCTTTGCTACCACCACACTTCCCAACACATGGCTTCGAGCAATAATACAATGTGTACCGTCCATCGCGTGTCGTAAAATGTGTAATTTCCTGGAGGGAAGACTGCATCTCTCCTAGACCAAAGATTTCCATCTTGCTGCTTCAAACAGACCTTTGCATGGTTAACTTTTAGGATTAAAAGTAAAGAGATTATTATTTATTTTTCCAGGAAGAAGTAGGCTCTGCGGAGACATTTGGTCTGGGTGCCACAGTTCAGAATATATATATATCCTATAAATTTATAGCAGATTTGTACCAGTCTGTCTGTTACAGTTGCTTTGGGCCAAAAAGATTCCTGGGATTTGTAGTCTGACAACAGTGCTAAGAAGATTTTCTTAGAGAATCTTTCTGATTCTTGTAGAATCGCAGTTCCTGTTGTTCCTTGAAGAGCAGAAACAGCTTTTAAATCAATTTCAGCATACAGCACAGATGTGGGACTCATTATTTTTGCTTTGATATGCAAACAATTTTAGTATTTTATTTGACCCAATGGATCTGGTTTTAAACATTCAGTGGAGATTCATGAACTGTGCATCTCAAGAAATTGTGATCATTCTAGAATACCACAGTCATAATTTATGGCAACACAGAACTCCTTTGGTTGTTTCTGCAACCGCATGCTAACATGTCTGCTCTTTTGAAACTGGCTTTCTCTAAAGGATGAGACGGTCCATGTCCTCAGAAAGAGGACCATATTGAATGAAGTCAAATACTTTGCTACCTTGCTTCCTTCTCTGCTACCTTGCAGCTCATCACTCAGGCCACTTCTGCACGGGGTGAGGGAATCGCCCCGCGCTGCTACTTACCGGATCTTCTGGCGGTCCGGTCCGGGGTGAGGAGGAGCAGTGCGTGGTCGTCGATCCGCACTGGTTCGGCATCCAAAATGGCGGCTTCCAGTTGGTCATGGGTCTCGACCAACCGGTGAAGCTCGCCAGCCTAAAGTCCACCCTCGGCAGATTGCAGGCTCGCATTTGTGCGAGCCTGTGAATCTGCACAAGGGAGCGGGCTCGAAGTGGCGTGCTCCGTGCTTTTGAAAGACTGGAAAAATCAGGTCTTTCAAAAGCACACTGGAGGACCACTTGGGGTCGTTCCGGAGCAGACTGAGGTGCAGATCTACGGTAAGTAGTCCAAACCCAGTCCGCTCCAAGGTGCAGACGTCCTCCGTGGAGGACGCACTGCACTGTTTTAAATACCCCGTGTGGAAATGGCCTCACTTTCTGTAGTAGGTAGACCATGAGCATGGAAAAATTACCGTTTTGGTCTACAACTCCCAGTGGCCACATTGGCTGGGAATTCTGGGAGAAGCAGTACAAAAAAGCCAGTTTTGCAAGCTGGGTTGGCTACCAAGAAAAAGATGGGGAAACTAGAGTCAGTAACTTCTCAGAAAGCTAAATGAAGGAAGATTAAGGACAGATAGAAAATAGGAAAGACTTGGAACAATTATTGAAGAATGTCAAGGAAGAAAATGTAAAGGCACTTTTGTAGCTGAACATTAAGAAAACAAAAATAGAGACCACAGTTGATTTATATAACTTTAAATTAGATGACGAAAACAGTGAAATAGTTCAAGATTTTCCATACCTTGGCTCAGTTAGTAATCAAAATGGAGACTGCAATTGAGAAAGCAGAAGAGGACTAGGGCTTGGAAGGACAGGTATGAAGGAACTAGATAAGATCCTGAAGTATAAAGATGTATCATTGGATACTAAAGTTAGGATTGTCTGTGCCATTGTATTTCCAATCTCTGCATATGGTTTGAAAGTTGGAGAGGGAAGAAAATCAACTTATCTGAAATGTGGTGCTGGAGAAGAGTTCTGTGGATACCCTGGATTGCTAAAAAGACAAACAAATGGGCTCTAGAGCAAATCAAGCCTGAGCTTTTCCTAGAAGTCAAGAGGATTAAACTGAGATCATCATGCTTTGGACACATCATGAGAAGGCATGACCCACTAGAAAAGGCAATACTACTTCTTAAGGTAGAAGGCAGCAGGAAAAAGAAGATTATTCCATCACAGATGGATAGACTGAATCAAGGAAGCCAAGGCCCTAACTCTGAAAGACCAGAGCAAGGCCACTGACAACCGGGTGACCCGGAATCTCTTATTCATACGGCTGGCATAAGTTCAAGTTGACCTGATGTCAATTAACAACAAACAGAAGTTCTTCATTAAGATATAGGAAGTGGTTTCTCATGCTTGGTGGATCAAATTCACCTAATCTGCCCCAACCAATTTTTTGCCAGATGCCCTGAGAAAGACCACTAGCAACAACGACACCATATACAGGACTAGCTGGCTTCTAGATTTATGGATAAATCCAACCTGGGTTTTAGTCTGAACTTTACAAGAGGTCTCCCAGGTGCCAATGTCTATCCCCCCAACAGGGTCAGCACTTTGGGTATTTACAGTTCTGACTAAGCCCTAAAGCAGATTCACTGCCCCGCTGACCTGTAAACTACCACTCATCACTGGCTCTGCCATTAAACAGAATGAAGAGGCCCTACCTGGTGGCAGAAACTGGAGACAGGGTGTTGGAAGACAGACCTGACTGTGGCACATCACTTGCCCTGTACACCATAAGCTAGCCTGTTCTGGTTACGTGGAGTGTACAGTGTTGTTCCATTTGTTGTTATGTGCCTTCAAGTTGTTTCTGACTTATGATGAAGCTATCAGTGAGTTTTCTGGGGCTGGGATTGTGTGATGCACCCAAGCCCACCCTGTGAATTTCCAGGGTCTCCACCATCATAGCCCAAAGCTCAAGCCACCACACCACACTGGTTCCATGCTGTTCCATTGCCAGGACTGAATTCAAATTCAGTGCTCAGTCTCATTGACTTTCATATGTGGGAACAGACGGAGGAGCTTTCTGATTTGGGGTTTTGCCTCTGGCAGCAAAATAACTTGGGCTGGCTCTCACTATAAGCTATGCTTTTCCAGCACTCTTAAATACCAAGCAAAGTCCTTTTGGCTGAACATTCCTTCTATACCCGATGCCTTTCATCACACTGAACTTCAGCACAAACTTCAAATTTCAACTTCATTTAATATCGCCTGCAAAAGACACAGGGACAGTCATTTCTAATCCATCCAACAGAAGCACGGACCCCTGACAGCCCGCCCAGGTGCATCAGAAAACCTGGCACCATGGGAGTTGCTGCCAGAAGAGCAATTATCATAATTATTATTTTGTTTTGCAGGCAAAATTGCAACTTGGGCACCTAAGCACCTCGACACATGTCGCAACTGTGCTGGATACGTTAAAGAAAAAAAAACAGCCACAGAGAATTTTCTGCTTTGTATTTCTAGAGTACCTCAGTCCAAAGATCCCAGGGCGATGGGCAAACATCAATTAGTTAAGTTGGAAAGGCAGGTGAAAAGGCACTAATGACACAACAATGGCCATTGAGTTCTCAGCAAATTAAGGTTGCAGTTTTGTACGCACTTCCTTAAGAGTCAGTCTCATCCAACTCAGGCCATTTCCGCACAAGACTGTTATAGCGCTATGATTCCACTTTCAACATCCTATGGAATCCTGGGGTTTGCAGTTTCGGGAGGGGCCTGCCGGTGGGAGTTACTCCTGACTAAACATGATTGGATGGGACAATTAAATCCTTTTGCTGATCACACCTTGTCATTATTAAGTCCCACTGATTTCTACGAGATTTACTCCTGTGTAAGTGTATGCAGCCTTAACGGAGATGCATCCAACATATGTCTGTTTATTTTATTTAGTCTGATTTGGCACTAAAGAAAGAAAGAAAGAATATCTGGAAATATTTATACAATGACAAAAAAAACAAAAAAAACAAAAAACAAACAAACCCAAAAGCCTGTTTTTCAAGTGCTGATAAACCCTAACAAGAAGAATCTTGGACTGATGGAAACCTTAGCTGTTCAGGACTTATTCTGTGCAAAATTCGCACATGATTGTTTTGCACAGAAAACATCATTTTCTGCACAGAAAACAATAATTCCATGCAGAAATATTACGTCCTGCTTAGAAAATGCTACAACTAAGAATTTAGTTTGCTCATAAAATTCAGATGTGGTTGCTTTGCATAGAAAACGTTTTCTAATTTTTCTGCATGGAAAATGCTATTTTCTGTTTAAAACAACCAGGTGGGAATTTTGCAGAGTAAGCTCTGAATTGCAAATAGAACCTTAAGAACAGCGGTGGGGGCAGGTCGTTAAAATTATCTGTTTCCTTTGAGAAGAAACTTAGCAAAGAATTACATCTCTATTTTACACCCAGTCCCCAACGTATGGGTCCGAGAAGAGATATGGAGAAATTTCTGTATTGTTTGCAAGCCCTAGAGCGCTGTACCTTGTTGGAAAGGTTCTAAATGGTGCATGCCTGCCAGTCGAGGACAATCCTAAGCGCTTATAGGGAGTGCCTCTCTTGCCTCTCCTAGGATTGTCATGATAAACTTCTGAAGTACCAAAGTCAGTATCACTTACAGAGATTCATGCAATCCTAGCATTCATTTTGGAAAGACTGAAACTAGAAAGTCAGTTTATGAGCAACTCTGAGGCTTAGCATGAGGCTAGGGAAGGGGAAGAATTTCATGCTCACCACCAGTAAGCTGAGTATCAAAAGAGATGGCTGTGTTTGTCCGTTTTTAGCATAACAAGACACAAAGAAATCAAGTGCCACCTTCAAGACCAATTGGGAATAAGAAAATTCTAGCATTTGTGCACTTGATTTTGGGAACACCATAATAACGCTGTTCTTGTCATTCTCAGAAGAGCTGAAATTAGAGCGACTCATTCCATTCTTAGTCCTCACTGGCACTGGCCAGAATCTGGTTTGCTGAATTTTCAATTTCACCTTTCGACAGGTGAGTACAACACCTACATAAAAGGATTTCATTTTAACCCAAACATCTCACCTTAGAATTAAAAAAAAAAAAGAATTAAGTATGAGAACAAACTGAGGAAGCTCCCAGATTTTGCAGTCTTTTTCATGGGCTCTGGGCAACTGTGGCACATCCTGGGGGGAATCTGGCTAATCTTCTGCCTCAGACACTCACCAAGGGCCACGTACACTACCAGAAATGCCCAGAAAATTGAACTGAGAGTAGCCAAACTACTTAAAAGAAAGAGTCATTGTTACTGCCCTGGCTAGCCCGAGCTTTGGGGATATAAAAAGATATCCTTTGATATCTCAGATTCGGCTTCACATATCCCTTCCACGTGCTTGCGAGGCCCCCGGACAATCATGCATACAGGCTCGGCCGATAACCGCCGTAATATTCCTACGCGATACAGGCAGGCCAGAAACAGCCGACTCGCCGCTTTAGGAGACCTCAAGGCAAGTACCTCCATTAGGTATGCGAGCAACTCTCAGAAGATCCTCTGCCCCGCACTGGCAGCTTGATGATCGAGCTATACAACGCTCAAGTATTCCGCGTTTGCATACCGGCTACTCTATTGATAAATTCGGCTCTAATTCAATCATTCAAATGCTGACCTTTCGGAGGCTTTGTCTCCAGCTCCAAATCTATTGTTGTCCCCTATGTCCGACCTAGTCTGCAGTCACAATTCTCCTTATAAAAACCCCTGGCTTTGAGCGCTTCCTCGGATCGCTCCCGAGTTCCAGACCGCCTTGCTGCCGCTTTGCTTGGCGAGCTCCCCCTCAGCTCCACGTGCTGAGATACATCGAACCCCAGCTTCGCTCTCCGTTTTCTCCCAGACTTCAGGACAGGTTTCGTATCACCCGAACCAACTATCCCTTTGAAAATCCTGCTATCTTATTCACACCTTTATTTTCCTTAGTTATCTGTGTGCTTGTGTTGCTTACATTGTGTGCCTGTATTTAATAAAGACTATTCATTATTTTCCAACCGGTTTGCTTCTTGACTCGGCCTGACCCCGTAGACACTGGGTTGCAAGATCCTGCTGAGTTTCCCTGCCTCTCCTTTTGCCAACTTGTGCTCTGAACTAATTTCCCGAACTTCTATAATTTTGATAGCAATTTGGTGTCCCTCCCGGGACCCCCAGAAAACAGGGTAACAGTCATCTTAGTCTGTTTTAGCATAAGAAGACATAAAGAGATATATCCACCAACATTTGGTCACAGTGGCAAAAGTTATTAATGAGGAAGAAGCTAGGAGAGGCTGTAGCAGTTTGTTTTTGCTTGAATTAACAGAGAAGGGCAAGAGATCTCTCCCTTCTCTCATCTTCCCCTTGCTGAGTTAACCAAGGGCAAACTACTTTTGCACCTTGAACTCACTTTGCAGCAACTGAAATTAAGTTGAGGACAAAGGGGGGAAAGCAGGAAGAGGAGAGAGAAATTGGGACATTTTAAAAGCAACTGAAAAAGTGGGGTGGCAGAGGTGGTACAGTAGTTCAATGCCAGTACTGCAGCCACAGGGTTGTGAGTTCAATCCTGCCAGATTCCAGATTGACTCAGCCTTCCATCCTTCCGCAGGTTGGTCAAATGAGTACCCAGCTTGTTGGGGGCAATTAGCTAACACATCGTAAACCGCTTAGAGAGCACTTAGCTGATAAGTGGTATAGAAATACACATGCAATTGCTATTAATTGGAACTGTCCCTGCCAAATCTGGAGGACTGAAGTATGAAGAGATCCAGTAGCACTTTTGAGACTAACTGGCAAGAAGAAATTTAAGTTTTCATGGACTTGATTCTGGAACCTCCACAGCTCTGACTGTGTTCTTTTTGTGTCGAGAGAAACCAAAATCAGAGCAACTCATTCTGTTCCTAGTTCCCACTGATTTCCAAAGGTATCTGCCAAAATGGTGTGTGAGTGGGTGTGTGTGTGGGTGTATGTATGTATGTAGAGGGTGCTGTTTCTGGCCATTTCTGCACTAGCTTGTTACAGTGCTATTATTCCGCTTTCAACATCCTATGGAATCTTGGGATTTGCAGTTAAACTGCAAACCCCCAGATTCCATAGAACACTGAAAGCAGAATAATAGCACTGTAACAGGCTAGTGCAGAAATGGCCTCTGTTGAACAAGTCAAATTCCCATTTGTCCATCCTTCTCTGCAGATACTACAGCCCTGGGTTATCAGAGAGGGATCTGGCTTGAGGGCTGGTGCTAAATCCGGTTGGGCCCATCACCACATGGCTTAACAATATGATTATTGTTCCAACCCAGCCAAGCTGCAGACCCCAGACCAACGATGCTTTAAATAGCATCCGAATCATTCCGCAAATACTCTTGGATACTTTGCTCCCGACTCTTCAGCTCTCCATTTCAGTTGCTTTTTAATTTGATTTATTTGTGGGTGGGTGGACGGACGGAGAAAAGCGCTGCTTTTAGTTGAAGAAGAGTGTCTTACGTAACTCTTCCCTCCGGCTTGCAAAGTCGCAAAGCAACATCAGGGCAAGGCAAAGCGAGGTCGAGTGAAATATAGAAACGGTAGCGCGAAAGAGGAGGCGGGAAACTGCTAGGCCGGGCCACATGTGACAAAACCTACTGAACCACATAGAAAAACAGCCGGGCCCCCTTGCAGCGATGCCAGGCACAGCCTTGGAAGTCAACTCCTTCCTGATGCAATCTAATCAGACGCGAGGTGTATGGCGAAGCGTTCCTCCCGGCTGCCAAAGGACGGCTTTGAAAAACGCCGGCAGAGAAGGAAGGTTAGAGAAAAGAGTTGGCCAAGACTCTGCTCTCTCCATGCGCCCTGGTCTCGGAGGGTGAAGTTCACCTGCAAGACTAGCCGATGAGGATCACCCGCCCTGTTCTGGGCGAAAGCATTTGCCCCAGGGTGATGGGCCAACGACATGCAAAGCAGGCTTAATATAGACTCTGGAGAGAGGGCAGCGGAGAGCTGGATTTCGCCTGAAATATTTCAGACACAATAGCACCAGTCAGACGTCCGGGGCCCTGTCCCACCCTGAATGGGCATGTTGTATGGGCAGGGGTCAAAGAGAAAAAGAAGAAGTCAAGGCCTGCTGGTGCTTTATGGGGGGGGAAGGTTGGCAAGTGGCCAGTTAAAGAAGTAGACGGTTTTTCCCCCCAGGAATGGCCCGCTTGGCAAACATCTGAAGCCATAATTGAAGCCAATTTGTGAAGGATATTTATGGGGGGGGGGAGATGTGGGTATTTCTCCCCATGCATAAAGAATTCTGCCCCAAATCAAATGTTTCTTTCGTTCCCAAATGTCTAGTTTACAACTGCAATTGTGCGTTGAGAAAGACAGTTTAGGCATCCAAAGAAAGGGGGCAGGTGAAGTGACCAAGGGAATGTGGAAACAGCAAATGGAAAGGTTCCAGGTGTGAATAATTTCCAGGGTCTCACTCTCTGCAATGATAGAAATTTGGGGACTGAAGGAAAATTTCACGGGGATCATACCTCTTATGATCAGATAAGATACAGTCTGGTGTAGCGATCTGAGCAAGGACTATGACCCTAGAAACAAAGCCATGGAAACCCACTGGGTGAGCTTAGGCACATCAAACACTCTCAGCCCCCAGAAAACCCCATGATAGGTTTGCCTTTAGGGTCACCATAAGTCAGAAACAACTTGAAGGCACACAACAACATAATTTTTATAGAGGGAGACAATCCTCTCATTCTGCAGAAGGCTTGCCAGTTTAGACTCATCCCAGGCCCTGAGGTTTCCAAGGCAAAACCTGATACCTAACGATGGTCCTCGGTCGTGGCATTCGTGGCATTGATGCCTTGTGCATTAAGTACGAATCACAGTTGTTTTTAGCTTGTCATTTAAATGCACACGCAAAGAGTGACTGAGGGGCGGGGGACATATCTTCCTGTTTGGAAACTCAGACAGAAATCTTAGTTCAAGAGGATGCTCCGTCATCAGGATGGCCGCTTTTCATCCTGGAGAGAAGTGACTAGCGGGGTGCCACAGGGTTCTGTCCTGGGCTCAGGGCTGTTCAACAGCTTCATCAATGGTTGGAGGAATAGAGGGCATGCTCATCAAATCTGCAGATGACACCAAATTGGGAGGGGTTGCTAATACGCCAGAGGACAGGATCAAAATTCAAAATGACCTGGACAGATTGGAGAGCTGGGCCAAGGCTAACAAAATGAAATTCAACAGACAGAAGTGTAAGGTCCTACGCTTAGGTAGAAAAAATGAAATACAGAAATATAGGATAGGGGACACGTGGTTGGATAGCAGTACGTGTGAAAGGGATCTAGGAGTCTTAATAGACCACAAGCTGAACGTGAGTCAGCAGTGTGACGCGGCAGCCAAGAAAGCCAACGCGATTCTCGGCTGCATCAATAGGAGTATGGTGTCTAGATCGAGGGAGGTACTGGTACCACTCTACTCTGCTTCGGTTAGACCTCATCTTGAATACTGTGTCCAGTTCTGGGCACCCCAATTCAAGAAGGACATGGTCAAGCTGGAGCAGGTCCAGAGGAGGGCGACCAAAATGGTGAGGGGCCTGGAAGACATGCCCTATGAGGATAGACTTAGAGAGCTGGGTATGCTCAGTCTGCAGAAAAGAAGGTTAAGAGGGACATGATAGCTATGTTTAAATATTTGAAGGGATGCCATGTAGAGGAGGGAGACCAGGACAAGGAGCAATGGATTCAAGCTGCAGGAAAGGAGATTCCACCTGAACCTCAGGAAGAACTTCCTGACAGTCAGGGCTGTCCGGCAGTGGAATATGCTGCCTCTACAGAGTGTGGTGGAGTCTCCTTCCTTGGAGGTTTTTAAGCAGAGGCTGGATGGTCATCTGTCGGGAATGCTTTGAGGGTGTTCCTGCATGGCAAGGGGTTGGACTGGATGGCCCATGTGGTCTCTTCCAACTCTACATTTCTATGATTCTACGATTCTGTGATCAAAGTGAAGGAATTATTCCTCTGATTTACTCAGGGAGAGAGGATAAGGAACGTTTCATCTAGCCTATTTGTTTCTAGTCAGAAGAGCAGAGCGGAGGGTGAATCCTGGCATCACAACCACTGGGAGGGAAGAGGGAAGCTAAATATGAAAATTCATATTCCTGCATGAAAGTCCTGCGAGAACAACCCAACTAAGGCTCGTAAAATGTAGCAAGCTGCTGCACTATTAGCTGAGATGGTGATTTGCACAGACCCTTTCCTCTTGCCCAGAGCTAAAGCCACCAAAACTGGAGAATTTGTACCCTCTTCTCCTGTCTGGAGTTGACCCACAAAAACTGGAGACTCAATGTCAGGCTGTGAAATCTGACAACCCTTTTTTGCACACACACACCTTATATCTATACTTTTCGATATTTGCAAAATTTCTTATCCTCAGTGAGAGAGGCAATCCAAGCTTATCCATGAGCGGTCTTGCCTTCAGCATGGGTTTCGGACATGGAATGTCGTTTCTCCCCATTTTGGTTTCAGTAATTGCTGCAAAAGAAAAGTCTTTTTTTCCTTTGTAAAGCAACACAGAGTCACCAACAAAGCACTGGACTGCCTTATTGATGAGGAAGATTCCAACATTTTATCTGATGCTTCTAATTTTGAAAACATAACAAGCACCGGAGTTCTGTGTAGCTACTACAGTTTAATGCAAATGAGCAACTGCTCAACTGCACCATTTGGATTTAAAAAAACCAATTCCTGGAAACGTAAGAACTCTCACTGAAAAGGGGCGGGGGAGGAAATACCTCACCATGGAGAGAAAAATTACACAGTTTCTCATTCTCATGAAAACGAAATGACACAAACAAGGATTTACATCCCTAATTCGAACACGCCATCAATCATTCTTGCTTGCAAAGGCTGGCGACAGAGATTTATTACAAGCAGTATGATACTTCCTGCAGAATACACATATAGACATTCCTTCTGCCTATTGTCACTGGTCGAAGAGGTTTTGCAAGTTTGTGAAGTGTTACAAAATTGTGCAAAATATATTTCATCTGAGATGACGCTGGATTAACACGGGGCCTTTCTGCACCACACTGTTTTAGTGCTATTTTTCCACTTTCAGCATCCTGTGGAATCCTGCCGTTTGCAGTTTAAGGAGAGGCAATGAGAATTCTCAGCCAGAGGGCTCTTTGGCCTCCTCAGTAAACTGCAAACCCCAGAATTCCACAGGATGTTGAAAGTGGAATAATAGCACTCCAACAGTGTAGTGTGGAAAAGCCCAGGGTTTCATAGAAGAATCATAGAGCTGGACGAGGCGTCAAGGACCATCAAGCCCAACCACCTTTGACAGGTTTCCCCTTTAGTATTCTTGCAAACAAGCTAGTAAAATCTGGGCTAGACAATGCGACTGCAGATTTTTAACTGGTTGACCAACCAAACCCAAAGGGTGCTCACCAATGGCTCCTCTTCATCCTGGAGAGAAGTGACTAGTGGGGTGCCACAGGATTCTGTCCTGTGCCAAGTGCTGCTAGTCGACATCTTTATCTACGATTTGGATGGGAGAATAGAGGGAATTCTCATCAAATTTGCAGATGATACCAAATTAGAAGGGGTAGCTCACAGCCCAGAAGACAGGATCAAAATACAAAATGACCTTAACAGTTTAGAGAGCCGGGCCAAACCAAAAAAAAATGAATCTTAACAGAGGGAAGTGTAAGGTAATACACTTAGGAACACAGAATGAAATGCACAGATATAGGATGGGTGACACCTGGCTTGAAAACAGTACATGTGGACGTGATCTAGGAGTCTTAGTGGAGCACAAGCTGAACATTAATCAACAGGGTGATGTACCGGCTAAAAAAGGCAATGAAATTTTCAGCTGCATCAATAGGAGTATAGTGTCGAGGTCCAGGGAAGTGATGGTACCAGTCCACTGGGCTTTGGTCAGACTCCATCTGGAATAGGGTGTCCAGTCCTGGGCACAACAATTCAAAAAGGATATTAACAAGCTGGACCATGTCCAGAGGAGGGTAAACAAAACCGTGGAAACCATGGCCTACAAGGAACACCCCAGGGAGCTGGGTGTGTATAGCCTGGAGAAGAAAAGATTAAGAGGTGACAAGATAGCTATGTTTAAATATTTGAAGGGATGTCATATGGAGGATGGGGGAAGCCTGTTTCTGCTGCTTCAGAGACTAGGGCCATTTCCACACGAGGCTGTTATAGCGCTATGATTCCACTTGCAACATCCTATGGAATCCTGGGGTTTGCAGTTTAGGGAGGGGCCAGCAGGCACCTCCCTAAACTGCAAACCCCAGGATTCCATAGGATGTTGCAAGTGGAATCATAGCGCTATAACAGTCTCGTGCGGAAGCGTTCTAGGACACATGGCAATGTCTTCAACTACAGGAAAATAAATTCCATCAGAACATTAGGAAGAACTTCCTAATGGTCAGGGCTGTCCGGCAGTGGAATCTGCTGCCTCAGAGTGTGCTGGAGTCTCCTTCTTTGGAGGTTTTTAAGCAGAGGCTGGATGGCCATCTGTCGGGAGTGCTTTGAGGGTGTTCCTGCATGGCAGGGGGTTGGACTGGATGGCCCGTGTGGTCTCTTCCAACTCTACATTTCTATGATTCTATGATTCTATGATGGTAAGAGCAGTTCAACATTGGAATCCGCCGCTGCCTGGGAGTGTGGTGGAGTCTCCTTCTTTGGAGCTTTCTAAACAGAGGCCATTTCCGCACTAGACTGTTATAGCGCTATGATTCCACTTTCAACATCCTATGGAATCTTGGGGTTTCAGTTGCGGGAGGGGCCACCTGGCCCCTCCCGAAACTCCAAACCCCAGGATTCCAAAGGATGTTGAAAGTGGAATCATAGCGCTGTAACAGTCTAGTGTGGAAATGGCCAGAGTTGGATGACCGTCTGTTGGGAACGCTTTGATTCTGTATTCCTGCATGGCAGAAAGGTTGGACTGGATGGCTCTATGATTCCATGACAACAACAGGATTCCAGTCTTTGATATGAGGCTCCTTTGACCCTGAACTGAAGGCAGTTCTGCTGTATTGGAAGAATGTCACATGTCCCCACTCCCATCCTGCCCCCACCTTTAATCCAGAGATCAGTTCACAGGCCCAAATACAATGTGACTCCAGCACGGGGCCCCCTGCTGCAGTTCCCCCAGCATCTTCCTCCCAGCTGCTGAGCAAATAGCATGCCGCATGGCTGAATTACCAACTTCTTCTTTCACTGGCTTGACTCAAGCGGTCACAGCTGCCACTCCAGCTCAAACGGCAAAGCATTCCAACTTACAGCAGAAGCTGCAGACGCCAGGCTTGCTGTTTGAAATTCTCCTCTCCTTCCCGCCCCACCTCCTGGCTCAAAGCAGCAAAACGCAGCACAGCTCCCTCTTTCCTTTGCAATTATTTGTGTTCATGTCGCACTCCACGAGAGCCATGGACAAGGTTTTTTTTTTTTTCCTGATACGCACTGCCAACCCAAATGCAGCCTCAAAGAAGCCATTACTCTGGGAAGGGAGCTCAAACAACCAGATGAAAGGGATTTAGATTGTCTCCAAAGTCATTTTCTATTTTACAAAAGGGAAGGGACAGTGCGGGGAACAGAAAGACTTGTTAGCTGATTTTCCAACTCCAGTTTTCATCATGTGAGTACATCACATGCATAAATGGCATACCCTTCAACTGTCCCCATTTGGCAGGGATAGTCCTGATGAATTCTCTGTTATCTTCCCTTTTTCAGCTGCTGTTAAGATGTCTCAGTTTCTCTCTTCTCCTCTCACTTACCCCCTTTGTCCTCAGTTTACTTCAACTGCTGAAACTGAGTTCAAAGTGCAAAAGTAGTTCGCACTCTATTAACCCAGAGAGGATAGTGGAAAAAGGAAAGGTAGAACTTTTCCCATCCCAGCAGGCTCAGGAAAAAGCAAACTGCTGAAGCCTCTCCTAGCTTGTGTGTTCTTCCTCATTAATAACATTTGCCATCTTGAGAACTATTGGATGTTGCTTGGCCACAATGTACCCTGGTTTTTATCTGTGAAGTGTTGGACGGTGTGAAACAGACGGCTTCCCCACCCCACAACCATCTCGTCTTCAGAGGAAAGTTCAAAATTAAATACAGGGCCAAACTGAGCCAGCCTCCAGATTTTACAGTCTATGGCCATTTCTGCACTACACTGTTATATAGTGCTATTATTCCACTTTCAAGCTCCTATGGAATCTTGGCATTTGCAGTTTAGGGACGAGCCTTTAGAAGTCTCAGCCAGAGAGCTCTTTGGCCTCAGGAAACTACAAACTGCAGAATTCCACAGGATGTTGAAAGTGGGATAATAGCACTACAACAGCATTGTGTAGAAATGGTCTATGGTAGATAGATATGTCCTTTATTTGCAGCAGCCACAAGCCACTGCAATAGAAACAGTGTTCTAGTAAAGTTAAGAGCTATAGTTTCAGTCTCTGACATAGGATGTAGCAATGAGCCACTGCAGCAGGTCCTGGGGTCAATTTTCTGCCTGTAGAACTCTCTGCGGGATGCATGTGTCATTGGAAAGGCCCAAAAATGCCGAAGTGGAAATAGCCAAATGTCTACTTCCAGGTTTGAAAAATCAGTCTTTATGTAAAACCATGTGGAAGACCCCTGCAACCTATTTAAAATGTGAGTTGCCATTCCTTATGGTTTCCAGGAGAGGGAATTCCCTCTCCTTTTCACCAGAAAAAGTGACATCCAGGGTGAACAGGAGTCAAAGGCCACACAAACTGCCATAAAGCCATACTAGGTTCACTCCTGGGCTATAAGATACAGCGCCTTCCCTTTGCTTTGACAATTTTTCAAGGGACCAATGAGAACGTGAAAATGTTCACCTCAGCTGTGGTCTTCACAGGAAAGGTACCTTTTTTCTCTACTACTACATGATACCCTTTCTTTCTTCTTTTTCTTCTTCTTCTTGCATGTGATACCAACATGAGGATAGGAAATATTGCCCTGAATCTGATTTGGCTTCATGACAACGCCACTTAACAATACAGTTTGCCCTCACTCCAGTTTGGCTTCACGGCAATGGCACGGAGCAAGTTACTGACAATGACGTGAAGACAAATCAAAATGAGGACAGCTATACTTTTTAAAGAAAGTGGTTGGCAGAACTGGTAACCAGATTGGAATAAACATGGCAGCTATGAACAGGAGGCAAAGAATGGGTGAAGAAGATGAGCACAAAGAAGTTTTCATGAAGCCAAGCCCTCCCTTCCAAACCAAAAAATGTTGGTTTGAAAACCTCTGGCATAGACCAAGTTAAGATACAAACAAGCTTTGGCTATCTAGAGTCTCCAGAGATTGGAAGTGTGCAGTTCTCTAGTTCTTGTTGAACTACAGTTCTCAGCAGTCCTCATCACTGACTATGTCAGCTAGCTGCAGCCCAACAAATTCCAGAGATAAACACGATATTCACCCATATGTTGAAGGACTTTGGGCTTAATTCAGGGCAAAATGTACTGGAGTTTCCCAACACGCTGACGAGTAGACAGTCAACACTGTAGACAATGTAGATGCTTCTATTCTAAAGCCCTTTTTGCATGGCATTTCCGATGCGAAAAGGCCCCTTGAGCATCGCGCACATGTGAGGAGCGGTCCACACGATGCACTCACATTTGTGCGGTGCTCCAGGGCCTGACACGGACCGCGCACACATTTTTTCATTTTCGGCTCGAAGCCAAAAATGCTGCGTGGTTGCGCATCGCTCCAGAGCCCTGCGAGCACTTGCGTTGCGTGCGGAGCCTCGGGAGCCGGGCTGGTCATGCTTCCTGTACAGTGCAGCCTGGGAAGGTCCCAGGCTGCACTGCGAAAGGAAGAGGCAGGGCTCCCATGTGAGCAGGGAGCTTGTGTGGAGCTGAAGCAGCAGGGAAGTGAGAGCCTCTCTCCGGAGGCTGCTCACGCGAGCACCGCACCCGAGCGCCAAAAATGGGTGAGTTGCGGAAAGGTCTTAAGATACACGCGGGGACAGAAATTGCAGGCCTTAGTCGTGGTGGCTATTTTTGTAGCAATCATCATCACAACCCCACAAATGAGCCCCAGAAAGTGTCAATCTGGGAATACTGCAGCAAAAAAAAAAAAAAAAAAATTTTATATGACCTTTATTTGTGGCAAATTGGATTGCAAAATGGGAGAGGCCAAACTTTGAAGAACTGCAAAGAGCTTAGCCTATGCAGCCACCAACACCCACAACACACAAAAAAAGAGAAGGAACATCACCCTTCCTTCATCCCATGCACCCAAACCCTGATTCAGCCCAGCTTAAAAAAAAGTGGAGTGCTTCTGGTTAGAAGTATGACTTACTGCACTGCTACAGGGAATATCCTTCACTTTGAGCCAGGCCAAATCCAACGTGCCTTCACCCCTGTAGCAGGACTGCAACCTCTCTTTGATGCGGTCATTGATCTTTTTCAGAACAAAGATGCATAGAGCAGACTCATCCAAGGACTTCATTTTCCTCTTCTGCCCCTTGGAGAAGACAGTGAAGAGGATGTCATCCTCAGGTCTGATACCCAAAGACCTGGCCGAGATAGAGCCTGCTTTTGACAAGAAGGCTGCCTGAAGCAATCGGTATTCCACTCCATTCTTCTCGCAGCCGATGGGCACTTCAACATAAGAGTTGAAGGCTGTGTCTTCCTTGCACAAGCGAACCAACTTGGAGGTATAGACCTGCTCCTTGGTGGTGGAACCAGGTGGAGAAATCATCTCAGGCTGGAGGGTCAAAAAGTAGACAAAGTTGCCACTGCTGAAGCCATAGATATAATATATGTCAAAGTCAGGGATGATGGTGAACGTATCCGAGGGGATCTTGATCATGGAGGCCACAAACTCGTCATGGAAGACGTAAGCAAACATCCCTTCCGCCTCAGAGTTCTTGGGCAACTTTCTGCTGGAGATGGTGGGGAAGTACTCTGGCTTCCCATCCACAGCGGTAGCAATGAACAGCTTGTCGTCCATGTTGTTGTAAGAAACGATCACTCCAAAAACGGAGCCGCTCTCGTTCACCCCAGAGAGATAGTGCTCCTTGTTGTGGAAGGGTTCACCAAGCTTAAAGAGGTCATCCAGCCTCAAGAGTTTGCAGATGCCCTGATATAAGCTCCCACAGGCAATCAATCGGTTCTCTTTATAGTCTATAAGGAGCATTTTGTTGATGTTGTTTGTTAACACCAACTGTTCATTGCAAGGCTGGACCAGTCTGGGAGGATAACACTTTGGGTTGTCATTATCCGGGCCCGTCTGATGGGATGCCTGGACCTCCAGATCATCTGAGAGTTTGTAGATCCAATTGACAGCCCCCAAGTAAATGTACCCTTTCCTTTCATCTACCACCAGGTGGTTGAAATAGACCTCCCCCATGTCCACGGTGAAGTTGAGGAAAGGTCTCTTTGGGTGGGAAGGCTGCTGCCTGGCAACTGAAGGCAACATCTTAGCACAGAGGAGAAGGTGCAAGACCAAGCAGGTCCATCTCCACATGTCTCCTGACATGATGTCCAAAAAATAATGTTTTTTGTACTCCTAAAATGGTGCTGGAGAAAGAGATTTCCAAATGTTTTTTTCAAAGCACCGATCCCGTGGTGGAGCTTATCCTAAAGGGAAAGAGAAAGGGGAAAGGAAAACACATTATTGAAAAGTATTCTCTCCCGCCCATTTTCCTCCATCGAGAGCTATGCCATCATCAGAGAAAGCCTATTTAATTGCTAATCCTTGCCTTTTCATCTCTGCATTAAGACTGGCACAAAGGGAGCCTCTTTGAATAAACAGATGCCAGGAAAGGAATAAACAAACAGCCAGACTTGTGTCAAAGCAGCAGAAAATACTACAAACGTGACAGGAACAGACACAGAGCCCAAGTGAACTCAGCACAGGAGGTGAACCTTGGATCTCCCAGTGTTTTGAACTACAACTCCCACAATACCTTGGTACTAGCAAGGCTTCTGGGATCCGAAGTTCGCATGCCTTCCAACTGTCCAAATTTGGCAGCGCAGATTAATCCTCTGTCATCTCACTTTTTCAACCGCTTTTAAAATGTCTGTTTCTCCCTCCTCCTTACATTTTCCCCCTTCGGCCTCAGCTTGCTTCAATTGCTGCAAACTGAGTTTAAAATGCAAAAGTAGTTTGTTCTCCATTAATTCAGTAGGGGGAGAGGAGAGGAAAAGGTGGAATCTTGCCCTTCCCAGTAGACTCAGGCAAAAGCACACTGCTGCAGCCTCTCCCAGCTTATGTGTCCATCCTCATTCATAACTTCTCCTGTCTTGATCACATTCTGATGTTGCCTGCCTGCATGCATCTTAGTTTTCATCTATGAGACGTTAGAGGGTATGAATACAAAAATAACAAGGGCCATTTCCGCACTACACTGTTACAGTGCTATTACTGTCCTCCCTCCACATTCGCTAGGGTTAGGGGCACAGGGCCCCCGTGAAAGTGGAAAAACCGTGAATAACCCTAGGCCCTCCCAAACCTATTTAACACACAAAAAAAGTATGATCACCATATTCAACCCACTGTGGATTCCTTTGAGGCACCAGGGTTCCTTCACAAGGCAGAAGTGGGTGGCTGGGGGGCTTACTGCCACCTCCACTGCTGCTCCACATAATTTTTAAGAGGGACTTACAAGCCTCATTCGCAGTTTCTCAGTCTCACGAGGCTTGCAGTCCCTATTAAAGATGGCATAGGGAGGCAGCAGAGGTGACAGCAAAAAATCTGTGAATAATCAAATCCACAAAAGTGAAATCCGCAAACGTGGAGGGCTGGCTGTATTCTGCTTTCAAGCTCCTGTGGAATCCTGGGGTTTGTAGTTTATTGAGGCCGAGGAGCTCTCTGGCTGGGAATCCTAAATGCCCCTCCCTAAACTACAAACCCCAGGATTCCATTGGATGTTGAAAGTGGAATCATAGCACTGTAACAGTGTAGTGCGAAAATGGCCAAGAGGGCCACAGGTCCCTCACCCCTCTTCTAGGGCGAGTACCTAGTCTCATTTCATATCACTGTGTTGGGGTGATCGTAAGCAGGTCACCTCCTCCTATCCGAAGGGCATGACAAGAGAGATCGCAGGTGGGTCCCCAAAAGGTGATGCTCAACGTTCCCTCCATCTACATCTGCCAGTCAGCTCTCGGTACCCAAGTTCTTCCTACCCCTCCTACCCTCCAGCTCTCTCAAGCCTTTCCTAGCCTTTTTAAATAAACATAATAAAAATGCCTTTGCTAACTGAGCTTTTATGTGGAAGCTCTCCAAGTCTTCTTTAAAGTGTCAGTAAGAAAGATGAACCAATTACGCTTGAGAAAATCCAGGGAGAGGAACTACTGGTAGGAAATCTTTACAGGCTATGGCCCAAATTCCAAACAACGTGCAAAGAACTGCCGCTGTGAACCTTGACAGAAGTCAGTGTCCACAACCTTCTACACCCAAGGAGAGGTCACCTGAGGGCCCGCACGTCCTCACGTTACACCTGAAAGCTTCCCTGAATTATAAGCCGCTTAAGCGTTGCTACTGCTCCTTTACAGAACAGAAACCTGACCCTTAAAAAATGGGCAGAATCTGGGCGGCGAACTGGACTCTCAGAGGCAACTGAGTCACACGGACTTCCCATCAACCCCATTACTCCCACCAAGAAGATAAAAAAGAGGCATCCCACCCACGATGTAGAAGAGTAATTACTATATAACAGTGACTATCCCACCGCCAGCAGCAAAGCATCGAAGATGGTGCCGGTGATGATGATGGAGGAAGAGGAGGAGGGGGGGAGGATAAAAGGAAAAGAGGCAGTGACAGCAGAATCAACAGGTTTGATGCAGCGCAGTGCGATTCTTCAAAATTTCCACCGTGACCCACCCAGCACCCTCGGATTCCCGTTTTATCCCTGACCCTTTGGTTTCTGAAAACACCAAGGTCTCCACAGGCCTCAAAACAAGCTGCTTTGGGGAGAAATGGTGCGAAATTGTACACCCTGGAGAGTGAGGGCTCTTGCATGCTACGCCGTCACGGTGACAAGTGCTGTATTCGGATTTAGCCGTCATGACAACCTCCTATGGAATTCTGGGGTCTGTAGTTTAATGAGGCCCAAGAGCTCCCTGGCTGAGATTTCTAAATGCCCTTCCCTAAACTGCAAGTCCCAGGATTCCACGTGATGTCGTCATGGCCATATAGCAGTCTGGGTGTGGGGCTAGGACTCTGGAGACCAGGATTTGAATTCCCAATCCGCCCTGGAAACCTGCTGGGTGACCTTGGTCAAGTCACACTCTCTCAGCCTCAAGGGAGGGCAAAAGCAAACCCCACTGAGCAAATCCTGCCAAGAGAACACTGTGATATGTTCACTTTAGGGTTGCCATGTCAGAAATGACTTGAAGGCACACGAGAACCACCACCATAGCACTGTCACAGTGTAGTGTGATAGGGCCCTGAGACTGTCCTTCTGGAGGCAAATGTGATCCCTGGATCTCCAGGATATGACTACACCAGTTATTGTATCTTCAGACATTCAAAATACTTACAACCCCCCTATAAGGTAAGCCCACTGCAAAAGAAGCAACTGAGGCCATTTCCGCACTAGACTGTTATAGCGCTATTATTCCACTTTCAACATCCTATGGAATCCTGGGGTTTGCAGTTTAGGGAGGGGCCAGAGGGCTGCAAACTGCAAACCCCAGGATTCCATAGGATGTTGAAAGTGGAATAATAGCACTATAATAGTCTAGTGAGTCTGAAGAGAGGGGTCGGAGGATTGTTTAAGGCCATCTTGTATCTCCTGGCGGGGATGAGGTTTAACCAGAGATTTCTCAACTCTTTCAGCCACTCAGCCTCACTAGCTCACACATTATGGTCTGTGTCCTATTGTCATTCTGGACAAGAGCAGAACCCTTGAATCAACAGGATTTCCCTATGACTTTAGTCATCATTCAACCATTGATTCAGTGAGTCTACTCTAGCTGAGACTAACCAAGAGGAGTCAGGTCAAGGTAGGCTACTGAGGCATGGCTGACCCAAGAGATTTTTCTGCCAGAAGATGACCAGCAAACAATGCCCCCACCCTGTCTAAGTCAAGAGACATGTCACCCAAAGCCAATCAAGTCATCTTGTTACATGAGCCAGAAAACCCCGCACTCTGCACAATATAAAAAAATACGAACTGAACAAATCCAAGCACTAATGATTTGCTGCCCTTTCATGGGAGCCCAAACATGCTGCCTGTGGCATACCTTCCAATTCATCCTTTGTCATCCCACTTTTTCAACCACTTTTAAAATGTCCCAGTCTCTCTCTCTCTTCATTCCACTTCCTTCCTTTGTCCTCAGCTTAATTAAACTGCACCAAACTGAGTTTAAAGTGCAAAAGTGGTTTGCATTCAAGTAACTCAGCAGAGGAAAGAAGACAGAAAGGGGCAGAATCTTGCCCTTCCCAGTAGGCTTGGAAAAAAGCACACTGATGCAGCCTCTCCTAGTTGTATGTTCCTTCTCCCTGATAACTTTTGCCATCATGACCACATTCTGATATTGCTCTGCCACATGGGTCCCAGTTTTCCTCTATGAAATGTTGGACGGATGCGACGGCAGCTGCCTTCGGCTCTGCCAAACGGCAGAGCCGGCCCTGCATTCAAAGCGTAGAGTACACAAGCAATCCAGGTTCTTCAAATCATTTACTGTGACAATCGGACAAACATCAGCAGCATACGTCACTTTCCGAAGCAGACAATTCAAAATTTAATTACAGCAGCAAGATTGTGCTACGTAAAGCTTTCCCTAGAAGAATGGAAGATTAAAATAATGGACACCATAGAAATGGTAAAACTGTCCAAGGTACTGACAGCGAAAACTCAAACCAATAGTTTGAAGAGCAATGGACTCCAATTATAAAGTGAGTGAAAGCAAATTAGATAGCAAAATATAGGAAAGAAGACTAGATTTGAAGTAGTAACTTCTGCATTAGGGGTGGGAATGCAGAATGAGAAAACAATATATGAATAATATAAGGTACTAGGTAGTAAAACACTGGAATAAGAATATGACAACAAAAAGATACTTCACATTAGGGAGGGTTAGTCTAAAATGAACCTAATATTGAGGTTGGATTGGGAGAAAACGTGTAATAAGGATAGCAAGGGACGGAGGGAGGGGAAGGGAACATGGGGGGAAGGAGGGAGGGAGGGAAAGCAACAAACTGGTGGTATAAACAATATAGAATATTCATATTTATGGGATTTAAACAGGTCAGGGAGGGAGGGAGGGGGGAAGAAGTAATATGGTAATATAAAATTGCACCTACGGAAGAAAAACAGTTTCTTAATATTTTATACAATTTTTTTCCTATCTCTTGTACGCAATATTTTGGAACAGCATTGACTATATGGTTGTTTGGCATGTAAAAATTAAAATTAAAAAAAAAAGTAGAGACTTCAAACTATAACATGTGAATGGCTGTCTTGGCAACCGCAAAGCCTTTCCAAACGAAGCCCTGAGAACTATTCCTTTTGACTCCTCGTTGCACTCACAGAGTACAAATTATGGTAAAGATTCCAACTTGAGGGAATGCAAAGCATGGGCCATTTCCGCACTACGCTCTTATAGCGCGATGATTCCACTTTCAACATCCTATGGAATCCTGGGGTTTGCAGTTTCGGGAGGGGCCAGCTGGCCCCTCCCGAAACTGCAAACCCCAGGATTCCATAGGATGATGAAAGTGGAATGATAGCACTATAACTGTCTAGTGCGGAAATGGCCATGGAGTCCTGGTGGAGGGCAGGATTGCATGGAGAGTACTGCCATGAACACACAATGGGGGAGTCCTGAATACAGGCTGCCTTTGGAACACAGAAGCCATTTCCGCACTAGTCTGTTGTAGTGCTATCATTCCACTTTCAACATCCTATGGAATCATGGGGTTTGCAGTTTAGGGAGGGGCCTTTGAGAGTTAGGCCTTTGAGGCCCCTCCCTAAACTGCAAACCCAAGGATTCCATAAGATGTTAAAAGTGGAATAGTAGCCCTATAACAGCCTAGTGCGGAAATGGCCCAAGATCCAATCTGCCCTAAGCTCAGTGCCATCCCTGAGACAACAGGTGGTGCGGCATCCAGCTCCCTAAAGGCAATCATCATGTATTCCTTACACAAGGAAAGTCTGTGAGGCATTTCTTGCTGAGTCTTGGGCACGTTCCACCCATCCAGCCCACATCCCTACTAAAAAAAAAAGAAAATCCCCGGAGAGACACAGGAACTGGTTGTCTCCCAAAAGCTTATGGCTCATATCCGAGAACAGCGAAATTACAGAGCTTTTGCGAGGGGAAAGCAAACAGCTAATGCGATAGCAATACCCTGCCTATCATCACACAGGACTCCAAAGAGGCTGATTAAAAACAAACACGGAGGAAACAAAAGATAAAGAGACAGCCAAAACGAGGCCGGAGGCTCAGGATTGTTGGCGCTTTGTTTATTTCCAGATTAAGCCCCAACCAGGATTCCACAGCAACGTAGAACGGCAAGCAATAGCCAGAGAGGATGCTGGAAGGATCAGCCAGCAAGGCAGGAAAATATAAATGAGTTTGGAGATGTGCAGAAACACACACAGAGAGAGGTGTAAATCCTTGATTGTCTTATTCTCACTTGTGGCAAGAAGAAATAGGGTTTCCAGATCACAGGGGGCTGGCTCTGAGTCTCCAGTTTTTGTGGGTCATCCCCAGGCAGAAGACAAGGGTGAAAGTTCTCCCTTTTTGGTGGGCTCAAACAGAAAAGAAGAAAGGGCTTTGTGTCAATCTCCTGCCAAGCTTGTACAACTCCGGCTTGCTGTTATTTGCAAGGCTTAATTGATTTGTTGTTGAAACTTCCCAAGACTCTTCAGGGGGGTTATGCATTAGTTAGCTTACTTCTTTCCTCCCGGCCACTGTGGTCCAGGTCTCACCCTCCATTCTGCTCTGCATCCGCCTTCCGGTTAAAAGCAAGTAGGCTACATTATGTCACATCTTCCTTACCCTGTCTCCCTAAGTAGGTGAGAAGGAACAACCGCCTCATTTCATCCTGATGTGGGAACGATTCCTTTAGCTAGGATTTCTGTCTTCCTTTCCAAACGGCAAAATATTTTCTCTCTGTTTGTGTATGTTTTTGAACGACAAGCTGAGAGCAACTGTGACTGGCATTTAATGCATAACGTTTAACGACATCACCACCTCCCATACTCAGGTCTCTGGTTTAAGCCTCATATCTTGGGACCTGAGATAATCTTCAACTAGCAATCCTAAAAACTGCATCTATTTTCTCCTTATCTGCAAGAAGGAAAGCGTTGTTCTCTCAACCAGAGAAAGTTTTTGCATTTTCCAGAACAACTTTCATGCATACTATTCAGCTGCAACCAGTGCCTTACAGCACAAACGTGCAAAAATCAGAAGTGTCAGATAACTGAGTCTTTTTTTAAAATCATGGGGGTGGGAATAGATGGCCCCTGGGTTCCCTTCTCTGTGAGTCTGTAATTTTACGATTCTATGAATCAGTCAGTCTCTTCTGCTTATTCTCTTTGTATGTATTTTGTGTCACAAAAGGAAGAGAGGTTAATTTTATGCAAAGATCTTTAGAGCAAGTTCCAAAGTCCTGCTAGAGGGAAAAATTGCTCATGGTTTTCTTCTCACGATGAAGGTGACAAATCTTGTAGGAGTTAATGAACTCTCAACAGGAAGGTCTTGATGTGTCAAGAAAGCCTGTCTCATCACAATGGCCATTTCCGCACTACACGCTTATAGCGCGATTATTCCACTTTCAACATCCTATGGAATCCCGGGGTTTGCAGTTTTGGGAGGGGCCGGTTGGCCCCTCCCGAAACTGCAAACCCCAGGATTCCATAGGATGTTGAAAGTGGAATAATCGTGCTATAAGCGTGTAGAGCGGAAATGACTGACTCAGTGAAATTTCTTCTTACCCCAGTAGACATGTACACATGCGTAATTTCCTAATTTATTGGGGAAAATATTTTTGAACAAAATCCATGGGATTTCTTCCCACTGTAGATCTCCCAATTTTCAGCCGTAGGTTGAGAAAGGTGAGGGACACGTGGACCTCGAGATATTTTGGACATCAACTCGCAAAAGTCTCAACCAACCTGACAACAATATAAATTATGATAAGAGTGATAGTTTCAAACATCTGAACGACAAAAGGTCCCCCGTCCCTGGTTTATATGAAATTTAAAGGTCAAGAACATGCTAGCATTATGGAAACATTAGGCCCTGCAGAACAATCATACAAAGATTTCACGACATGCTCACGTAAAAATTGCTGCCGCACACGTTAGATCTTTAGAGCTCTTTAGAGCTCCTTGTTGGAATACCTTCCTGTGCAGTAAATGGAGGCGGGCGACACGGGAAATGGATAGGAGTGGAGTCCAATTTTCACCCCCTCGACTGCATCAGTGCTTCCTGACACACAGAAAGTGACATTGCATCACTTCCATGGATCATTCGAGGTGAACTGTCAGCCTCAAACAGCTAATTTTAGGGGACTGAAGGTTATTGGAGCTCAACCACCACATTTTCAGGTAACTTTTCCCCCACTTTTTGACCCTGTTTTGGTAAAAAAAAGAACTGATAAATGGTCAGGGCTTTTTAAAAAAAAAAAATAAGTGGATTCAAGAGGTTTTGGGGACCTCGAACGTGGGGCGCGGGGTACACAAGCTCAGCTTCCCCATCCCGCTGTATAAAACTGTATCCGGAATCCTGCATCTGCTATATTCTGGTCCAGCCCCCTCCCCAACCTGCAGGAAACATCATTCCACTGTGCTCCAACCCTCAGTAGTAATGGACCTCTTTCTCCCCACGCAGATTTATAATCATGGGAGTCTGTGAATTCAAAACAGTTACCTAGATCTGCTTGTATGGTGTAGTGATCCGAGCACTGACTACAACCCTTGGGACCAGGCTTCAATTCCTCTCCCAGTCACAGAGCCCACTGGGTGACCTTGGGCAAATCACACACTCTCAGTCCCAGAAAATGCCATAATAGGTCTGTCTTAATGTCCCGTAAGTCGGAAAAGACTTGAAGGCACACAACAGCAAAATTGTTTCATATTCACATTTGCTGTTTTGACATCATTGGGATGATCGTAACTCTCTCCCCAAACTACTTAACTACACACATGCACAACTTTTTCACAACCTTATTACGTGATAAAAACTACTTAACTAGGCATGAGCTGTATGAGGAGAAAGAAGTCCATTTTGCCAGTGATTGGAGCGTGGTTGAATGACATTTCTATCAAATTTGGGGTGGGGATGGAGAGTCAGGCTTGGAGAAGTTACTTAGGCATACTTAACTGAAGCCATTTCCACACTAGCCTATTATAGTGCTATTATTCCACTTTCAACATCCTGTGGAATCCTGGGGCTTGCGGAAATGGCCTAAGTAGCTGATACAAGATTCCGACCAGTACAAGTAAAATAGTACTGCAGCCTTTTAAAAGCCCTATCTTTGGCCCTTTTCGCACGGCATTTCCCATGCGAAAGGGCGCCCGGAGCATCGCGCGATTGTGAGGCGCGATCTGCACAACGCACTCACAATCACGCAACACTCCAGGGGCCGGCAGGCGCCAATCGTCCACCTTTTCATTTTCGGTTGGAAGCCAAAAATGGTGCACAATCGTGCATTGCTCCCGGGCCCCACGCGCACTTACCTGGCGTGCGGAGCCTCCGGAGCTGAGCCGGTCATGCTTCCTGCCCCAGCGCAGCCTGGGAAACTCCCAGGCTGCACTGCAGAAGGAAGAGGTAGGGCTCTCGCGCGAGCAGGCAGCTTCTATGGAGCTGAAGCAGCAGGGACGCAAGAGCCTTTCGCCGGAGGCTGCTTGCACAATCCCTGCACCCCAGCGTGTGGAAAGGGCCATAATTTTTTTTTTCAATTCAAAAGTTTGTCAGCATAAAGTCTTTGCCTGCCAGCAAGGAGGGGTCCAATTTGGCCTCTCTGGGAAATGATTTCAAGAGGCTAAGGGCAGGCACTGAGAAAGCCTTGCTTCACAGCCCCTGTCTTGACCGAAAGCAATCCTTCTGGGAAGTCCAAGAGAATGTGAACAAACCCCCAAGAGCGACAGCATTGCTCAAGATGGTTCTGCATGATCCCTCCCTGTCACCCTGCAGAAGCTGCTGAAACAAAACTCTTGGATCCACTGCCGGGCTGCAAACCACGTGGTGACACTCTCCGAGGAACAAAAGTTCATTGACTGCCCTTAAAGAAACCCTGAAAAGGAGGCTACGATACCTTGAAACATCCCTCCCCCAGTTGAAATGCACAATGTGCTGAATTCTTCATGCTGCAAATCATACTTTGCTTTCTAAGCCGCTCGGAGCCCTTTAAAGCAAAGGACTGAGGAACTCGGAGGAAGCAGCCAGCTGTGAGATTTTTATTGGCCATGTTTGAACTGGCTGGGTAACCACACAGTGCTGATTAAATACCCTCAAGGCATGTGCCACACTGCAGCACACACAGCAAGAAACTCAGCCTGGCATTTTTTGCCACGGTCCCTCCATTTTTCCACCCCTCTCTGTACCACGGCAGGCGGTAAACAAGTGCTGAGATCCTACACTGTGCTTATGTAAACCTTTACCCATAAAACTACCGGGTGGTATGATGATGGTGATGATCACAGTGATCTTTGGCTTTGCAACTCTGTCTGGAGGAAGGCTGAATCTTGCCAGAGATCACGACTGTGCAGTGGATAAAGATCCTGCTTAAGAAGCAAAGACACCAATGGCTTGGAGAAAGAAGACTTTTGGAAACTCCATTCTAAGATAGGAAAGTTGCTGAGGGTGCTAATCTAATCTAGCTTCATTCTAGGGAAGAGCTAGGAGAGGACTGCCAAGGGGAGAGGATATGAAAAAACATCCCTGAGAGTCTCAGTTTGCATCACAGAGGGGGCTGGAGAGATAGGCAAGAACCGAGGGCACTTTGGGTCATTCAAACTAAATATCTAACCCAATTACTATAGCCTGCTCTGAGGCATTCTTTACTCTTCATTGCTAAGCGTTGCTGCACTTCTAACAGATCTGTCCAATTTCTGCAAAGACTTTCCTGTTTCAACAGGAACATTCAGCCATAACTGACCAGTGTAGAGGGATATGCAATGAAGTGGGCTGATTTTAGTTCGCAATATGTAGCTTAAGTATTTTAAGTGTTTTAAATGTTTCAAGTGTACTAATGGTGATGTCCGAAAAGCAGTGTTTTAATTGGATGTTTGGTTCAATGCTTTTTACATTTTAGTGCTTCATATTGTTTTATATGTTCTAATTTATATTGAAAGTCTCCTTGAGTGCAATTTGGAAGAAAAGCAAGATATAAATCAAATAAACAAACACAGATGATCAAAACCTTTTCACTCTCTTGGTCTTTGACTCTGCTCTCCCCCTGGGATCTCCACGTCTACAATCCAAGGTTTCTTTTTTTCTTGGCGCCTGGTATGGTTTGTTCTGCTGGAATCGTAAGGTCCCATGGGATTTGTACTTTGCCTTTTTCAAGAATTTTTCCAGGCTTATCTTCAAACAAAACATCACACGAAATCACCATAGATACAATGACCATTGCAGAATTACAAAAAGTGCCACTACTGCGACCAACCAATGGCACTACCTTTCCATGGTGGTGGGACTGCATGTCCCCATGAGGCTATGCTGATGGCAGCAGTGCTGCTGGTAGGGTATCCCATGTCAGACAGGCTTTTGCTGCAGAGCCAGAACAAATGGGCCAAATAGCTCCTGGGCAACAGCAGTAGTGGAGGTAGCACTGGCAGAGGATCTCTCAGAGTCAATGGTAGTGGCACCATACCTAACTCTTCTTAATATTGTGCAGAAGGAGGCATGGTAAACCCTTTTCTCGTGTCTTTTACCATGTAAACCCGATGATGAAACAATCCAAAATGAAACAAGAAATAGTGCCAGAAGATGAAACTCCCAGGTTGGACAGCACTCAGTGAGCTACCGGGGTAGAGAAGAGGTCAACTACAATTAGTGCTGAGACTAACGATGCAACAGGACTCAAGCAGAAGGGATGTTCAGCTGTTGATGTGCTCTAAGGTCAAAAGAAAGTCAGAAGCTGCACAACACATATTATAGGGACATGGAATGAAAGAAGCATGGATCCAGGGAAGCTAGAAATACTAAACCAAGAAATGGAATGTATCAACGTTGCAGTACTTGGGGTGAGTGAGCTAAAGTGGATAGGAACGGGACATCTGGAGTAAGATAATGATCCATGTTTTATTCAGGAAATGAAAATCCACTACTGGGAACATGCCACACCACTATCAACAACACCTCATTGATTCCTAGATTCTTGGATAGAATCTGAATCAGGCTGAACTGCCACCTCTTTTCTCCCAAGAGGCTCTCCCACCTTTAGAAACCAGTACTTGATAATAAATTTTGGAAGCTGCCTTGAATCCCAGCTCTAGGCCAAAGCAAAGTATACAGAGAGGAGGAGAAAAGAGATGAAACAAGACAAAACGAGACCACCAGCAGCCATGTGGCATATGACTCCAGAGGAAGGGTAGCCTTGTTTTGTTATCTCAAAATCAAGATCTCCCCAACATCACGCATACTGTTTTCCAGTGGGATGCTGTAACGAAGCACAGAGGGCACAGGCAGGGAAAGTTGCATACAGTGGCACCAGGTGGTTTCCCTGTCATTGGGGCAGCGAGTCCACTCCAGGTTTTAAAGGAGCTATTGAAGATGCTGCTCTGTATCCTGAAAGTGCATCCAGAATCTTGGACAGGTCTTTTTTTAGTTTACCCAAATCCCAGCATGGATGCACCGCTCCAGCGGCCTAGGAGCCACCAGCTGCCACTGGCTGCCTTTGAAAACCTCCTCCCCATGCGCTATTAACTCACCACGGCCTTCTTTTTTTCCCACTCCTCCACTTTACCCAGCTCAGCTCGGGGAACAGCTGGAACAGTGGGCCGGGCATTTAATGAAGCCCTGCCAGCTTTAATCCAACGCTGCCTTCCTCCCCTCATTTTTACTCTTCCTTAGGGATACCACAGAGGGAGGGATGGAGGTAGGGAAGACTCTGCGTGGGATGCTGACTGTGCAGCCTCCCGGCAACAGATTCGCCGTGCAGCAATTCAGCACCAAGCTCAGCTACACAATCCTCCTTAATCTCAGCTAAAAATTTGCAGCCCCCTCTGGCTTCTTTTAATAAAGCCTGATTACCATGGACAGAGCTTTTCTTCAGAAACCTGCATGGAGAGACAGCGAGGGGGGAAAACCAGGCATGGGACATTGTCAGCATCATTTCCCACAACAAAGAGCACCTTCCAACTGGAGCTAAGTCCGTTTTCCTCATTTTAAGGTGCAGCCAGGTGGAAAAGGACGGCAGAGGATCCTGCTCAGAGAGCATCTTTCCTTTCAGGCTTGAGGTAACGAAGAGATCTCAGAGGCACACGCAACCATGAATGAAAAACCAAGCTGCAACAGAGACCTTGCTAAACAGAGAGGTGAAATCTCTGCACCTTTTCCCCAAGAAACTTCCAGGGGCCATTTCATTCTAGACCAGCCACCTGAGTAATTCAGGCCAGTACTTCAGACAGCCTGGCAGACAGTCTCTTGTATAAATCAATGCCGAGTAGATCAGAAACAGGGGCCTTCCAAACCACACAGTTGTAGCTCTCCAATTCCACTTTAACAGCCATGGCTGCATCCTATGGAATTCTGGAATTTGCATTTTGGTGAGGCAGCACGGTTGCACGGTCGAGAACTCTAAATGTGTGATATCAGCCTTCTTCCAGTTGAGGAGGGAGCTGGGAAAAGGTTTTTTGTGGGTTTTTTTATTTTTGTTTTTTTGGTGTGTATGTGTGTTTCAACTTTAAGAATCTGGACTGAGTGGGTGGTTATGGGAGTTGTAGTCCCAAAATTAACACCTCCAAGCTCTGCTTACACACAACTTTATCTTTTAATTGTCTTTAAGGCTCTCACGGTGATGTGCCAAACTCGCGTGACCAATCAAACATGGTGGAGCTGGCAAAGACGGGAGGGTCTCCTCAGTGGCAGCACGCCAGCCAAGGGAAAACTTTCTAATAGTGACTTTGTGGTCCCCACATTGTTGTCCATCAGGCGCCAGGTTGACAAACGCCCTTATTTTGCAGATGTTTGGATGACAAGCGATTTATTTTCTTTGTACTGCTGTGATTTTGGAGTTTATGTGTGCTTTTACAAGGATTGCTTATATAGTTGTTTGGCAACATTTTTACAGAGATTATTAGGTGTTCTAGCTTCTGGTGAGGAAGTAGAGACTTCAAACCAAACCAAATCAATATCATGTTTGACTCCTAGTGTGCTGCCTGATTTGAATTTTGTATTTCTTTCAATATTAAGCCATCAAGTTTATCACAATCACAAGCCCCCTGGAAAAAATAGAACAAGACAGAAAATCAAGGAGGAAAACCCAGTCATTCTCACACACACACACACACACACACACACATATATATACACACACACACATACCCACCCACCTAAGTGCCATTTCAATGGCCAGATTGTATAAGAGTGCCAAAGAGGGATATAATTCTTCACTCGGTTTATTCTTGAAGGAAACAAGTAATTTTAGCAAATTTTCTTCCCACTGCGAGAAAGGTTTCAAAAACCATGCCATTTCCAAAGGCTATTCACAGTCTGGGATTGCCTCTGTTGGAAAACACACATGGTTGTTTTGCACAGAAAACCACCTTTGTCTGCATAGGAAACAGCACTTTCTGCACACAAAATAATATTTCTTTACTGAAATATTATTGCTTGCACAGAAAATAATAGAGTTTTGTGCAGAAAAACATATTTTCCGCAGAAAATCATATTTTCTGCACAAAATGCCCATATGTGAATTTTACATCGTATAAATTCCAGACTGGAAAAATTCTTATCAGTGCAGAAGTCTTCTAGTCCGGGAAGAAGACAGAGCAATGGCTTAAAATTCAGGACAAGAGATGCCATCTAAACATTTGGAAGAACAGTAAGAGCAGTTCAACAGTGGAATATGCTGCTTGGAGTGTGGTGGAGCCTCCTTCTTTGGAGGTTTTTACACAGAGGCTGGATGGCCATCTGTTAGGAAGGCTTTGATGGTATATTCCTGCATGGCAGAAGGGCGTTGGACTGGATGGCCTTTATAGTCTCTTCCAGCTCTATGATTCTAAACACAAAAGGTTTCTCAAGACTCAAAAAAATGCATTTTCTAACCACTTTTTCGAATGTTTGCCAATATTGTTTCCATCCCCAATACCAAACAGCATTCACTAGGATTATGGTGAGTTGTGATGTGATTAGACTGGCTTGCTCTTAGTGAAACATGCCAACATAAGAAAATTTTGCAAATTTCAGAACAGATTTGTTTAGAGGAATCTGAAGGCAGAAGCAAGGTATGAAAACCATCATACCTGCCTGGGAGCTGTTTCCAAATTGGATCTATAAATTGGGAATTATTTCTTCCGCTGTTTCTGCTCCCCTTTTCTTACTGCTGTTTTGGAAAAAATACATATAGTCTGCCCTCCACATTCACTAGGATTATGGGTGCCAGACCTCTGCAAAAGTGGAAAAACTGCAAATATCAAAATGTGTATGTGAGAGTGCGTGTGTGTGAGAAGGAGGCTGAGGTATGGTGAGCACCCAGAGTCCGAACCAGGTCAAGGAAAGGAGATGAAAAGGGAGTGGGTTGGTATGGTGCCCCTTTTCCTCCTCTGTCTCTTGCCCATGTCCTTCCTTGGGTGTGGGGAGCATCAAGAGACGGTTTGTAGTGCTGAGAAACTGAGGTGTGAGCTGTCCTTAGCTGGCCACACAGCAGCTGGCAGAGTAGGACCAGAGGCAGGTTGTTGTTTTTTTTCATTCATTTAATTTCAATTTTTATTGAAAATCAAAAATGTTACATCCGCTGGTACCTAACACCAGAGAAACTGAAGAAGATATATAAAACTACTTCAGGCACATGTTGGAAGCACCAAGAGGAAGTAGAGACATTTTTCCATGGATGGTGATCATGCAGGAAAGCAAAAACATATTGGACCAACATCCACGATGAGATAACGGGAATGTTCAAATATACGTTTCCTATGTCACCAGAACTCTACAGAGGCAGGTTTTTAAAGGGCTGTTTGGCCTGATCAGAGCTGCCAAGAGGGAAGGCTTCTCTGGCAAAGAAGGGCTGGAGGCGGGGTGGCAGGGGTCGGAGAAATTCGGAAATAATTAAATCCATGAAAGGCTGACTGTACTTTGTAAAGCATCTGGTAAGTTTGCGAAGCACATCATCGATTGTTGCTACTTTGGTGGACATCCACGCCTTCCAGCCTCTCCGTCCAAAGAAAACTTCTTCTCCAGTTTCCACGAAAGATTCCACCCTTGCCGCACGCACCCCAATCCTTGCTATTATCCTTAACTGAGATCTGGGAGTCGTAAAAAGAAATGGCATGAGTAAACTCTAATGGAATGCTTTGCACTTATGTTGACAGAGGTCTCCTGCTGTGAAACAATTCCAGGCTAGACTGTGGCAAGGGTGATTGACTATAAGTGGCCTGACAATAGCTATAATAAGGTTGTTCGGGTGGCAACGACCAACCCAGCTCTTCTCTTCCTTCCTCCTGCCTGCAGACCAACAGTGGGGCGAGAGAGGTTTACCGCCTTGTTCCCTGAGGTCAGTGTCACTAACCTGTGGTTATCCCTTATATTATGGAAAGGTGCAAAGAGGTCAAAATTCTCCCTGCTGACTCTGCTGTAGTGGGGAGGGGGGCTATGAATGTGCTAAAGATTAATCTCCCTTCCAGGCTCATCAGCCACCCTGTAGTTTGGTTTTCCCCCAATTGTTTTCCTGCAGATTTCTATCGGAGGCGGCTTCCGAGGATTTTTTAGCAAGGGCATTGAACACATTTTGCAACAACTACAGCCATTTCCACACGAGACTGTTATAGTGCTGATATTCCACTTTCAACATCCTATGGAATCCCAGGATTCCACAGGATGTTGAAAGCGGAATAATAGCACTATAACAGTCTCGTGCAGAAATGGCGTAAGGCAACCAGAGCAGAGCTCCTCGCAAAAACTGATCTGCTCTGCCTAAAATTGGTTCACAGATTTTTAAAAAAATAATTTTTATTTTATAGAAAAATATCTAGTAGAAAAAACAAATGACAAGAGGAAAAAAAATCAACAGAAAGAAAATTGTACCATTGTTCATAAGATTTTACATTAACCCATGTCATTGTCAGCATAAATTGATTAAAACAAACTATAAAAATAAAATCTATATCCATAAAAAACTATAAAAGTAAAATCTATATCTGTATGTATAAAATCTATATCTATAGAATCTATAAAAATCTACAAAAATCTAAAACCCTAAAAAACAGAAGTTTCAGCCCTATTTCATGAAATACTAACATTCTAAAACGTTCTACTATCCCAGTTGGTACTTGATAAATGCCAGTCTAAATAAACATAGCACATTCCATATCCAGAAATATAATTTTACATTTGTTCCTGAATTTACCAGAATTTGCTTAACCAATCTTTGAATAAAATTAATAGTTAAATCAGAGTATTTAATCAGGATATCTTTTATTGATTCCTTACCAAGCCTAATAACTTCCTTATTCAAATATTTATATCCTGCCCCTTATCTGAGGATCTCAGGGCAGTGTACAATGAAATCATGAAGGAAATAAAAAAAAAAATGCCCAGGATTCCATATCGCAGTTTATGTTTTGTAACTCTGGTCTTGTTGTTAGCTGCTGTCAAGTCGACTTTGACTTCTGGTGATCCCATGAATGGAAGACTACCATTCCTCAACCGCCCTGCTCAGGTCTTGCAGATTCAGGGACGTGGCTTCCTTGATTGAGTCCTTCCATCCGTAATGCGGTCTTCCTCTTTTCTTACTGCCTTCTACGTTGCCATATATACTATGACTTCAGCATCAAGTCAGTTTGGCTTTTCTCCTTCCATCCTGCCCCCATGCTCAAATTGTTTATTTATCTTGCCCGATGATGAGTAGTGTATCCACAGTATACAACGATAGCAGTTTGATAAACATTTTAATTTCCATGGATCCATTATACAGAATCTTGGGATTTGGGGTTTGACGATGTACTTAGAATCCTAGGCTTGGGAATCCACTTTCTCCCCTCTGCAGTGCTAGAGCTCTACAGCAGATCATTCTAAATATCCCACCAAAAACTACACCCTCAGATGCCAAAGGATGGAGCCACGGTAGTAAAAGTGGTATCACACCACTATAAGAGCGCAGCGTGGACACTCATCTAGAGATCACAAAAACCTGTGAGAAATGTCATGGTCTTTTATCTGGCCTCATAAATACAATATGCCAGTGGTTCTGACTACTTCTCCTTCCAAATTTTTACAACCCCACTTCTAGAATCCATAGCTTCTGGTCATGCTGGTTAGGGTTCCTTGAAGTTGAAGCCCCACAAAACCTGCTAGGCCAAAGGCTTATTGCCACTGTATTGCATGTATATGGATTTCTGGCATTTTGAAAAGCCATTGCAACCTTTAATCTGAAATAGTACACCTCTGTAACTCTCCCTGCTATATGACTGTTATAGAATCATAGACTCATACAGTTGGAAGAGACCCCAGGGGCCATCTAGCCCAACCGCCTGCCATGTACATCAAAGCACTCCCGGCAGATGGCCATCCAGCCTCTACTTAAAACCAAATCTACTTAAAACCTCCAAAGAAGGGGACTCCACCACACTCCCAGGCAGCATATTCCACTGCCAAACAGCTCTGACCATCGGGAAGTTCTTCCTCAGGTTCAGGTGGAATCTCCTTTCCTGCAGCTTGAATCCATTGCTCCTTGTCCTAGTCTCTGGAGCAGCAGAGAACAAGCCTGCTCCTCCTTGACATGACCTCCCTTCAAATATTTAAACATGGCTATCATGTTCCCTCTTAACCTTCTCTTCTGCAAACTAAACATCCCCAGCTCCCTAAGCTGCTCCTCATAGGGCTTCATGGCTTCCAGACCCTTCAGCATTTTGGTCGTCCTCCTCTGGACACACTCCAGCTTGTCGATATCCTTCTTGAATTGAGGTGCCCAGAACTGGACACAGTGTTCCAGATGAGGTCTAACCAAAGCAGAATAGACCTCCTCCTCTTATACCTCCTCTTGCTTTCCACAGCCGAAAATTAAAGTGCTTTCCACTTTCCCATTGTTATTCAATAACTCTTTTTTAATATCTGAATTCTGGATAATATCTGAATAAGATGGATAGGGCATTCCAAAGAGGGAAGTCTTTGAGCCCAAACAGGGTGGTGGTGGAGGGCAAGGGACAGCTTTTCTGTCACTTTTGCCACCTGGCTTCAAGTACACACTTACCTACATATGTAATAAGCTCTTTTCAGTGCTGTTTCCTCACCACTACAGCTTGCAAGAACAGGAAAATACATCTCAAGAGACTATGGATATTAAAAAAAAAACTTCCATCTTTTCTGACTTTCAGAAGCACCCTTCTTCTCTCCCAGGAACTAGAGTCTTCAATGGGAGTCCCCAAGTGCAGAAAGGAGGCTCCCTCTGGATTGGGCCCTTTCTTTGCAAATACAGGTGTCGGAGCGCTGTTGACATGCACACTACAGCGGCAGCAATGTAATTGCTGTGCCTCATTAGTGAATATTTCTCATTACAGCAGAAAGTGCAGCATTGTTTGGAGATATAATTAAAAGCACAAGAATACAAGGCACGCCCTATGTCTACTGCACCTGCTGAATCAGGAAAAAGAATCATACAATGGTAGAGCTGGAAGAGATCACAAGGGCCATCCAGTCCAACCCCCTGCCGTGCAGGAGGACACCATCAAAGCACTCCTGACAGATGGCCATCCGGCCTCTCTTTAAAAACCTCCGAAGAAGGAGACTCCATCACATTCCCAGGAAGCAGCGTATTCTACTGTCAAAGTGCTCTTACCATCAGGAAGTTTTTCCTAATGTTTAGGGGAAATCTCTCGTCCTGTAGTCCGAAGCCATTTCTCTGTTTCCGAGTCTCTGGAGCAGCAGAAAGCAAGTTTCCCCATCTTCCATATGACACCCTTTCAAATAGCTAAACATTGCCATCACGTCTCCTTTTAAGCTTCCATTCTCCAGGCTAAACATACCTAGCTCCCTAAGCCACTCCTCATAGGCATGGTTTCCAGCCCTTTTGATCTCCCACCTCTGGATACGTTGCAGTTTGTCAATACCCTTCTTAAACTGTGGTGCCCTGAACTGGACACAGTATTCCAGGAAAGGTTGGACCAAAGCAGCAAAGAGGGCTGTTTCTAAGCCATAGTGTTACTGACTGGACTGAACTAGAATTTCATTCCAGTAGACAAAACTAGAGCCGGCATGGTGTAGTGGTTTGAACATTGGTCTACAGTCCTGGAGACCAGGGTTTGATTCCCTGCTCAGCCGTGAAAACTCATTGGATGACATTAATTAGGCATGTTGCACACTCTCAGCCACAGAAAACCCTGTGATAGGTTCACCTTTGTGTTGCCATAAGTCAGAAATGACTTGAAGGCATACAAAACCAACACGAAAAAATTAAAGGGTAGCAAGTCATATAAATGTACACACACACACACACACACACACACACACACTCAGTTGCTACCCTAAGAAAGACACCATAATGGCATCAGGTCCAATGAAACTGGAGAAGCCAGTCCAGGCTTTAAGCTGGCCTTCAAAGGAGCTGTTCAAGGTGCTGAATCTGTTTTGCAGATAGAGTTCAGCACCTTGGATAATTCATTTAAGATTCAGACTATAACCTGGTTTTGCCATCTCACTGTCATTGGAGCAATTAGCCTCTACTACTTCACGGCAAGTAGAGTAGAAACCGGACACCTCCATCTGCCACCAGCATTGTGTTGCAGTTGCAGAAGGATACATTGCATCTGTTGGATTTCTGCCTGACCTGGAGATGTTAAAAGCACAGTGTTTTAATTGGGAATAAAACTGATCAGATTACTTATTATTCACCGAGCTGACAAGAGATATCAGGGCTGAAACCTTTTGCCTACTTACCTGGGAGTAAACCCCACTGGAATTAATCAGTCTTACTTCTATGTAGACATGTCTAAAGGTGTTTTACAATAGTTGAAAGGGGCATATTAAAGCCCATACATTTTTTTTTTTAACATCTGGTTCCCATGCCTGCACTGTCAAGCCGCATATCCATAGTCAAATAGCTCTTTCACTGTGCATTTAAATCAACAACAATTAGCGGGGTGGTAACGCAAAGCTTCCACTGCTAATTTGGATATAATCAAATGGCGAGCCATAAGAGCAAAACACAGACAACCCAACCAACACACACACTGGGTATCTGTCAGTAACATCACACTCATCTGTATACCAAGGAAACATGGAACACTTACTTTTTAAGTGCAGTGTAGAGGCATGCATTGTGAAAAGTGGAAAGCTTCCACAGCTTGGGAAAGTAGCTGATGGACAGCAATTCCCCAAATCCCCCAGCCAGCATATTCACTGGTGCTGCTGGCTAGAGGATTCTGGGAGCTGCAGTTCCAGACCAAGAATGCTATGCAAATACAAATACGCAAATATAACTGTGTGTCATCATAAGGTGCTTCTTCTCTCAAGCTAAAGGGTCACAAAGGAGGTTGGGATTAGTTTGAAGACAGTTTTCATAAGATCAGACCTACGTTGCTGCATCTCCCAGATTTTACGCAGGGCAACCAGCTGGCCCACATAGCAAAGCTTCTCTCCCAAGCCAAGGAACTGTCAGGCATCTCAAGGCTGAACTATCTTTCTGAGAGGACAATCAAAGCAATGGCGGCTGGTCATTTCCATGGCCATTTCTGCACTACACTGTTACAGTGCCATTATTCTACTTTCAACCTCCTGTGGAATTCTGGGGTTTGTAGTTTACGGAGGCCAAAGAGCTCTCTGGCTGAGAATTCTAAATGCCCCTCTCCCTAACCTGCAAACCCCAGGATTCCATAGGAGGGTGAAAGTGGAATAACAGCACTATAAGAGTATAGTGTGGAAAGACCCCATGTCACCAGGATGGGAAAACCATTCCAGATTTTAAGACAACCATCCAAGCTGCTGAAACCTATCCCCAAAATAGATTAAGCCAGACAAAATAGATTAGTTCCAGATTTGAAAGGAGTTGTCTGTCCACAAAACAGTTTCCACAACTTGCCTAGCTCATCTAAAGTTTGCACTAAAACCCAGAGCAGAAACACCTCTCCACCAATATTTCAGCCACCAGGTGCTGCTGAATCTCAGAAAACTAGGAAGAAGAAATTGAGGAGAAATTGTAGTTTCCACAACATAGTCAGGGCATCTCCAGGTGAATAAGGGAGCATCCCCACCACAAATTAAGAATTTCAACACATGCCTTGGGTCACTTTGCCATTGCAATTCTATGTTGTTGTTTTTAATTGACCATTTGGGGAAGGTAGAAAAGGACTCTGTATATGGTCAGAGGAACTCAGCCCAGGCCCATCCCTAGCATTATGAAACAGATGCTTAGGAATCTGATTTAGTATTCTGAAATATTTCCTATTTAATGTATGATATTGTTATCTAGCAAAGCCACTGTGGTATGATAGTTTGGGTGTCAGACTAGGGCCATTTCCACACTATACTGTTATAGTGCTATTATTCCCTTTTCAACCTCCTGTGGAATCCTGGGGTTTGCAGTTTAGGGAGGGACCTTTAGAATTCGCAGCCAGAGAGCTCTTTGGCCTCAGTAAACTACAAACCCCAGAATTCCAGAGGAGGTTGAAAGGGGAATAATAGCACTATAACAGTGTAAGGCAGAAATGGCCTGTATTTATAAGTTTTCAGTGATGTATTGCCTTATGGAGCTGCTAGTGTGCTTTGTATTTTTAAGTTTTCACCTGTTGTATGATCGTACGATGTATAAATAAATAAATAAGTAATAGGTCAGACTATAACCTGGAGCAGACACAGACACCATCAGTTGCCAGTGGATTATAATTCTACCCATGCGGGTAGGATTTTGCGCCTCGCTTGCTAAATCAGCTCGACCACTCTTAAGCCCATTACAATGAACAGTTGTGTGTGAGGTGTGACTTGTGTGAGGTTTCTTGGCATTCCAGCTCAGGCAGCAAACTAGTCTCCCCAGTTCAGCCTCAGCTCCCCCTAATCCTAACAATTCCCTTTACCAGCGATCAGGACGAAAGTCTACCAGAATTCCCTGTTTGCAATGTTTCTCCTCACCCGAAGGAAGAACCAATATCTGCTTCCCCTAAGCACCGGTTGCTTGCCTGTTCAGGCCCGGCTGCTGAATAGAAATTGGGCATTGACTTATTTTTATCTGCCCATCTCTGGCAGGATCAACTCTCTGAGCCGCGTTTTTCTCCCCCTCAGGCAGGAGAGAAAGAGGCGATGGTCCCAAGATGTTATGTAAAAAATATTTATGTATTCCAAGAAAGAATCTGATAAAACCCCAGTGTGTTTTGATCACGTCTATTTTGTGGAGGCGGGCATTTGTATTATTTATGTTCTCCGACATTACATGAAATGGGTGGATGCAAAATTGCACAATCCCTGCCAACACCCATGTGCAATCCACATACCTATTTACACAATGTGTTGGCATCTTCCCCCTTTCTTTTTCTTCCAACCAGGAAGTGCTTGGAGCAGCCTGTTCTCCCAGAGGAAAGAGAGGCCATTTCTGCACCGGAGTGTTATAGTGCTATTATTCCACTTCCAACATCCTATGGAATCCTGGGGTTTGCAGTTTAGGGAGGGGCCTTTGAGGCCCCTCCCTAAACTGCAAACCCCAGGATTCCATAGGATGTTGAAAGTGGAATAATAGCACTATAACACTCTAGTGTGGAAATGCTTAGGAATTCCCCCCAGCTGACCATTTTGTGTGGTCAGAACCACTGCTCCATGACAACAAGAAGGCTTGAATCCCCAATTAGAGTAGACCCACTGAACGAATGGAATAATGTCACTGGGGGCCAACAGGAAATATCCCAACTGCCTTACACATGAGGAGGAACTCTGGTTTCTCCTCCTCATTCGTGAGATACAGGGCAAATGAGGACCGACATGCCTCGTATCTGGGAAGAGGGCATCGTTCTGAGGAAACCACAGCAACCTCTGTGCTCTCATGATGTAGGGTGGGAGACAGATATTCTAAAGAACGAACCCACAAAAAGGGTTTGAAACCATTACTTGGTGACTTCCGGTTTGGCAATGGCGCCGCGGCAAGGTTCTCTGTGAAGCTCTGTGCGAGGGGAACTTTTGTCAGATGGCAGAAGACAGTCGGTGACTACAACGTGCCAACTAAAGATCCCCCTTGGTATAGGGAGATCCAAAAGGGGCTCCGGGGATCGGAACGCGTCTCCTAGCTACCATCCGAGCGCAGGAATCGCGAAAGACGGCAGCGGACGGGAGAAGAAGATCGGAGCAGCCATCGCCATCTGTCAGCGCTTGGGCACACGAGCGGCGTCCGCAAACTGTTTTAAAAAGAACTTCGGCCGAAGAGTAAACCTTAAGGTCAGGCATTTCATCCTGATAAAGACTTAACGCCATTAGAAGATCTCGAGGGTAAGGAATTCGGGAAGAGAAAAATTTACTCTATCGGAAAGTGGTTGGTGAGCGGACGGTGGGACGAACATAACGTGCGCTAGCGGGCAGAACACGTGCTTCGGGAGCCATTATTGAAAGCTAGCGGAAAACTTTTGATTTCCAAGCTTAACCCACCTTCCCATAAGCATTACAAGTTTGGATTGTTTGGATGGATTATTCGTCTCTCATGTGGATATAAAACTTTTGCCAGACAGTTTTCTACTTTTGAATAAGACCTCAATAGCCGACAGAGGGAGGTAGTGGATTGTTGCTGTGTTTAAGCAAGAGAGAAATATAAGGACGAGAACTTAAAGTGAGGTGACGCGGTAAAGGAACTTTAATGGCGACGGCTGAAAAGAGGCTGGAAGCATATTAAAGCTGAGTGGATTATAATTCTAAACTTTAAAGATTGGTGAAACACCCTTAAACAGTGTTGAACAGGAGATAAGATAAAAGAAGAAAAGAGATTGTGTAGAGACGTGGGGATAAAGTTTGACGAAGGATGGAGGAAGCGAAGGGTAAAGAAGGGAGCGCAAAAACGGAACGGTAGAGCGAGACGGGAAAGGAACCGAAATGAAGAGATAGAAGCAAGTCGCCGTCAACAGTGCCTTAGGATTTAAGTGAAGTTATATCAAGTAATAGCAAAAGACTATAAACAATAGGAGCTTTAGTAGATTAAGGTATTATATATTGTACCACACTCCCTCGAATTTACAGACAAATTTATAGATTATTGCTTAGTGGTTATCGAATTCTACTCTACTGACCAGTAATTGTCGTTATTTTTATTATAGATTTGAATAGATCATCATAATCATTGTCTGGTTGAACTTGATGAATTGATAATTGAATTGCTAATATTTGATCTTGATAATATTTGATGAATTGATATTGGATGAATTGATAACATTTGAATCCTTTTTTTATATATATTTGCTGAATTGATAAGAATATATTATAACAATTAGAAGAATAACTTCAGCTAAGGGTATCGTTTAGTAATTTGATCAAAAGCAGTATACATATCAATTGAATCTACGGTTATTCGATCAGAGTTTACAGAGTAAAAAAGTATTAATTTGCTGACTATTATCAGACCAGTGTATTAATATTAGTTTATGATAAAAGAACTCCTAAAACCTATTAAGTTGCCAATAACGATTTTACCAACGTGGGAAAGCTTCACGGACACCAGAAAGACATCAAAGGCGACTAAGATGACTATAACCACCAGTCAAGGGAAATTATCCTTGGAATCAATATCGAAATCAGAACAGACTAAAGCGGATCAATACCAGCTAACATTACTAGAGGAAATAAGAAATATAAAACTAGAAATAAGGCAAGAAATGAAAGATCTTAGAGGAGAGATGAAGCAAGATTTCAAAAATTAATTGAAAGGAATAAAAATAGCATTAGGAGGACTGCAAGAAGATCTAAAGATTACACAAAATCGGGTAACTGTACTAGAGACGAAAACGAAAGAGACAGAAGAAACAATGGAAGATTTGACAAGGCAACAGGATCAACTTCTGGATGAGAAGGCACTGGCAGATTTAAAAGCAAGAGAAAATTATATAAAAATAAGAGGATTAGCAGAGCGCAAAGAAGAAAATTTGTATGAGAGACTTATTCCACCTCTAGCGGAATATTTAAACATATCAACTGAAAAGATGGAGTGGGGGACTGAGGAAAAACAAGGAAAACTTCCTGGATCATTTGATAGCATGATGGAAAATTTAGATTTAACAGATGCATGGAGATATAAATATGGACTAACTTTTATTCTGAACCTCACGCATCATTATCATGAATTGATATGTTCCTGGTCTCTAATTCATTAGCCCAAATGATTGTCAAACAAGAGATACTACCCCGAAATTTCTCTGATCACAACCCAATTATACTGATGTTAAAACAAAGGTCGGATGAATTATTTAATTGGAAACTAAAGGAGAGGTTATTGCTTGAAGAAAAATTTGTAAATAAAATTAAGAACCAGATAAAAATGTACTGTGAGGAAAATCTTAATAAAGGAGTTACTTTGGCGATGGCTGAGGAAAATCTTAATAAAGGAGTTACTTTGGCGACGGTATGGGACCAAAGCAGTTATCAGGGGGTATTTTATCCAACATAATGGGGAAAATAATAGGAAGAAAAGAGAGAATTTTCAAAAGTTGAATGAAGATTTGAAAAAGAAAGAAGAAAGACTGAAAGAAGACTCAACAGATAAAGAAACGCAAAGGGAAATCAAAATAATATGAAAACAACTAGAGACACAAATAGAAATGGAACTTAACGAGAAAATGATTTATACCAGACAATACCATTTTGAATGAGCAAATCATAGAATCATAGAATCATAGAAACATAGAGTTGGAAGAGACCACCCGGGCCATCCAGTCCAACCCCCTGCCATGCAGGAACACCCTCAAAGCACTCCTGACAGATGGCCATCCAGCCTTTGCTTAAAAACCTCCAAGGAAGGAGACTCCACCACACTCCCAGGCAGCAGATTCCACCGCCGGACAGCCCTGACCGTCAGGAAGTTCTTCCTGAGGTTGAGGTGGAATCTCCTTTCCTGTAGCTTGAATCCACTGCTCCTTGTCCTGGTCCCTGGAGCGGCAGAAAACAAGCCCTCTCCCTCCTCTACATGGCATCCCTTCAAATATTTAAACATGGCTATCATGTCCCCTCTTAACCTTCTCTTCTGCAGACTAAACATACCCAGCTCTCTAAGTCTGTCCTCACAGGGCTTGGCTTCCAGGCCCTTCACCATTTTGGTCGCCCTCCTCTGGACCTGCTCCAGCCTGACCATGTCCTTCTTGAATTGGGGTGCCCAGAACTGGACACAGGATTCAAGATGAGGTCTAACCAAAGCAGAGTAGAGTGGTACCAGTACCTCCCTCAATCTAGACACCATACTCCTATTGATGCAGCCGAGAATTGCATTGGCTTTCCTGGCTGCCGCATCACACTGCTGACTCACGTTCAGCTTGTGGTCTATTAGGACTCCTAGATCCCTTTCACACGTACTGCCATCCAGCCACGTGTCCCCCATCCTATATTTCTGCATTCCATTTTTTCTACCTAAGTGTAGGACCTTACACTTCTCTCTGTTGAATTTCATTTTGTTAGCTTTGGCCCAGCTCTCCAATCTGTCCAGGTCATTTTGAATTTTGATCCTGTCCTCTGGCGTATTAGCAGCCCCTCCCAATTTGGTGCCATCTGCAAATTTGATGAGCATGCCCTCTATTCCTTCATCCAAGTCGTTGATGAAGATGTTAAACAGCCCTGGGCCCAGGACGGAACCCTGTGGCACCCCGCTAGTCGCTTCTCTCCAGGGTGAAAAGCAGCCATTGGTGAGCACCCTTTGGGAACGGTCAGTCAACCAGTTACAGATCCACCTGACAGTAGCTCTGTCCAGCCCACATTTTACCAGCTTCTTTGCAAGAATGTCATGGGGAACTTTCTCAAAGGCCTTACTGAAATCGAGGAATGCTACATCCACAGCATTCCCTTCATCTATCAAGCTAGTAACTCTATCATAAAAAGAGATAAGATTCGTCTGGCATGACTTATTTTTGAGAAACCCAGGTTGACTTCTCGTGATGGCCGCGTTGCTTTCTAAGTGATTAGAAACTGACTGCTTAATGATCTGCTCCAGGATCTTTCCGGGTACTGATTCTGCAGGAATAAAGCAGGAAAATGGCTGGTGCGTAGACTGAAGGAAAAGGAGAAGACATTGATCACCAAGTTAAAGAGCGGAGAGATAATACATACAGACTTTCAGCAGATAAAACAAATTGTGACAAATTATTATGCAATGTTATATAAAGGCCAAGAACTCCAAGATGAATCGATAGAAGGATATATAGCAGAACAAGAGTTAGCAATACTAACAGAAGAACAACGGGAGAAACTAAACAAACCAATCACACTAACAGAAGTGTTAGAGGCAATTCAAAAAGCAAAAAAAGGGAAGTCGCCGGGACCAGATGGATATATAATCCAATTTTATAAAATTTTTCAACAAGAACTCGGGCCCATATTGCAAAAAATTATGAATGAGGCATTAAAAGGAAATATTCAAGATACATGGAAAGAGGCTAATATAACTCTAATTCACAAAGAAGGAAGAGACCCACTGGATATTAAAAATTACCGTCCAATTTCATTATTGAACTCAGATTATAAACTATTTACAGCAATACTAGCCAACAGATTAAAAGAAGTATTAAAAGAATTAATCTCAGAGGAGCAAGCTGGATTTCTTCCTGGAAGACAAATAAAAGATAATATGAGGAATGTAATAAATATCTTAGAACTTTGTGAGAATCACCCTCAGAAAAAATTGATTGCCTTGGTCCTAGATATTGCAAAGGCCTTTGATATGGTTAATTGGAAATTTTTAATTAGTGTGTGTCAAAAAACGCATCTGGGAGCTAATTTTATAAATTGGTTAAAAACTATTTACTCAACACAATATGCACAAATAATTGTTAACGGACATAAAGCTGATAACTTTAAAATACAAAGAGCTACACGCCAGGGTTGTCTGTTATCTGCATTGCTATTCTTATTAGTAATTGAAGTTTTGATATTAAACATAAAAGGTAATAATAAAATTAAAGGAGTTAAGGTACAAGATAAGGAACATAAGATAAAGGCATTTGCAGACGATTTAGCGATAACCTTGGAGTATTTAGGTGGGGACTTAAATGTTTTGAAAAACATTCTCAATAATTTTGGTAAATATTTGGATCTGAAAATTAGTAAAGAAAAAACCATGGTATTGACGAAAAATATGACAGATTTGGAAAGAAAACGAATAGCACAAATTACAGGTTATTCGTTGGCATCAAAGGTTAAATATTTGGGAATTACAATTACGAATAAGATCTCTGATCTTTTTAAGAATAATTATCTGAAAGTATGGAAATCCATCTTAAGAGATTTAAAAAGTTGGAGCAATTTAAAAATATCTTGGTTGGGGAAAATGGCAACTGTTAAGATGGCAATACTTCTGAAAATGTTATATTTATTTCAAACTATCCCTATTATTCAAAATGAAATGGTTATCAACGACTGGCAAAAAGAAATCCATAAATTTGTATGGGGAGGGAAGAAACCAAGGGTCAAAATGAAAGTATTAGAAGATGCCAAAGAAAGAGGTGGTTTAACATTACCAAATTAGATTCTATATTATCATGCCTGTGGGTTAAATTGGATACAAGTATGGATTAAATTAGAAAATATGAAATTATTAAATATAGAAGGAGATGGGTTAGGGTCAGGCTGGCATTATTATTTGTGGTATAATAAAGGGAAAAGCAATAAAGAATTTAATCGTCATTACTTAAGAAATGCTTTATTAAAGATTTGGAGAAAATATATTATAAGAGCCTGTGTAAAAACCCTGATATGAGTATCTCTCCATGAAACCTTTTATAAGAAAGAAAATATTTTACTCGATAAGTGGATAAAATATGAAGATATGGAGGAGACGCAGCAAAAACAAATTAAAATTAAGTCTCAACCAGAAATGAATGAATCGGGCATAAAATGCCACTGGCTTTTATACAGGTAGATTAGAGAAAAATTAAAAAACGACATTAAATTCAATGAATATCAAATAAAAGAAGAGGAGTTAAATGCGATACTATGCTCAGGAAAACCCAAAGCCATCTCCTCCATTTACAAGATTTTGTTAAAATGGTACACAGAGGAAGAAACTGTTAAATTACCAATGTTAAAATGGGCCCAGAATTTCTCCCATTCAATCTTGATGAAGCAATGGGAAAAACTCTGATTGAAAACTATAAAACATACGGCATGTCAAGATACCAGAGAAAATTTGTATAAGATGTACCTTCGTTGGTATCTAACCCCCCATAAATTGGAGAAAATGACAAATACGTGTTCTAACAAATGTTGGAAACGTGGGCAAGAAATAGGAACTTTCTATCATACCTGGTGGACATGCAAAATGGCGAAAAAGTTCTGGAAGCAGATTCACAGACGAATAGAAAAAATACTAGGAATAAGATTTAGCATGTCTCCGGAAGTATATTTGTTATCGATGATGGAAAATGATCTTGAAAGAAAAGCCGGTAAACAACTGTTTTACATGACAGCAGCAGCAAGGATGGTTCTAGCATATAGATGGAAAGGGAAAATGATGCCATCAATAGAAGAATAGGAAATGAAATTATTCGATATGATCCAAATGGATAAATTAACATGTATATTGAAAGGGGAGAGTAAAGAAAATTTTACAAAACAATGGGAAAAAACACTACCGTATTTTAAGAATTCATGGTATGACAGTGAAATGGTTAATATGGATTTCTGAAAAAATACTCAAGGATTGGGAGTTGCATTAGAAGGAAAAGACCAAGATACAAGTAGAGTAGATAATAACAAACTCCAATGCCGAAGTTGGGAGTATGAAGGGAAAGCAATCCCGGTAGGTATGTATAAATATGAGGAACTGTGAAGAGACGAATACTGTGGAAGATAAATGTGAAAACGACATGCTTAATCCTTTGTAAGTTTCTGTATTGTATAATTGTAAGTTTTTTTTCTTCCTTTTTGTTGTATTTATTTTTTTCTTTTTGTCTTTTTTACTGTTTAATGTCTGTGTATTTTTAAGAACAAAGCCTTTAAAAAAAACAACCATTACTTGATGGACACCTAACTTTTCACACTAAGAACATGCCTCCAAGTCTGAAGTACATTGGCTAGTGGGAGATTTCAATAATTAGAGACTAAGGCCATTTCCACACGATGTCGCCGTCCTGCCACAGCAATGGGTTGTTCCCGGTCCAGGAGTCATGCAACTGCCTAACACCATTGCTACCCAGCTGCTATCCCATTCCCAAGCATTGCACATCCAGCCTTATATCATTTCCAACAAAAATCCATTAAGAGCCTCCTTTAGTGCTACTATCAGCGCGACTGCATAATAGCGCTCAATAGCACTTCCTGTCGTCACAGATCCAGCAGTGCGCGGGGTGTGGGCGTGCCCAAGTTGTCCCTCCCTCAGCTACCTATCACCTCTCCGTGTTTATTTTAAATTTCTCCTTAAAATATTTTATTTCTTTAAAATACATTCTTAAGCGTTATAGCCTGAAAATGCAATAGTGTACCAGTGCGTCATGCCATTACAACACTGATGCGCTAGTACAGCTTACCAAAAAAAACAAAACCCTGACCGATCAGGAGCTATATGGCAGGGCAAAGGCGTGAAAAGGGAGCGGCCAATGATGCTTTAGTGCAGAAAGAACGCTGGCACCAATACTGCCATGCATCTGCTAAGGCAGAAGGACGCAGAAGAGAGTGCTCCTAAGCCGACACCATGATAGAAATGACAATGCTGGGATTGTAACAGAAGAATGCGCCATTGAGGTATGGGGCGGAAAGGACCTAAGGCTACTATTAATTCCCAAATAGAGTAGTTCCATTGAATCTATTCTTATTATTACTATCATTTACTTATATAGTGCCATCTATGTACGTAGAATCATAGAATCATAGAGTTGGAAGAGACCCCAGCGGCATCAATTCCAACCCCCTGCTATGCAGGAACACCCATCAAAGCACTCCCAACAGATGACCATCCAGCCTCTGCTTAAAAACCTCCAAAGAAGGAGACTCCACCACTCTCCCAGGCAGCCTATTCCACTCCCGGAAAGCGCTGACCGTCAGGAAGTTCTTCCTGTGGTTCAAGTGGAATCTCCTTTCCTGCAGCTTGAATCCATTGCTCTTTGTCCTAGTCTCTGGAGCAGCAGAAAACAAGCCCACTCACTCCTCAACATGACATCCCTTCAAATATTTAAACACGGCTATCATGTCCCCTCTTAACCTTCTCTTCTGCAGACTAAACATACCCAGCTCCCTAAGGCGTTCTTCATAGGGCTTCATGGCTTCCAGACCCTTCACCATTTTGGTTGCCCTCCTCTGGACACATTCCAGCTTGTCGACATCCTTCCTGAACTGAGGTGCCCAGAACTGTATACAGTATTCCAAATGAGGCCTAACCAATGCAGAATAGAGTGGTACCATTACCTCCCTTGATTTAGACACTATACTCCTATTGATGCAACCAAGAATCACGTTGGCTTTCTTGGCTGCCGCGTCACACTGCTGACTCAGGTTCAGCTTGTGATCTACCAAGACTCCTAGATCCCTTTCACACGTACTGCTATCCAGCCCCATGTCCCCCATCCTATACTTGCGACTTTCATTTTTTCTGCCCAAGTGAAGGACACTGCATGGAAAGAGACACGTGATATACCGATTTGTTTGTTGAACTGCCAACCTGGGGCCCAGGGTTCAACTTTGTGCTCGGCCATGGAAACCTACCGGTCGACCTTAGGCACGTCACACACTCGCAGCCCCAGAAAACCCCATGATAGGGTCACCTTAGGGTCTCCATAAGTCGGAAATGACTTGAAGGCCCATCACTACAACATACATGGTGCTTTAAAAGTAAAACAACCAAAAATAGTGAGTCCCGTCAAAGGCATATAATTAAAAATATATGTATATACACACACAAGGACTGAAGGAAGGAATAATAAAACCGTACCATACAACCGTAAAGCAAATCATCCAGATAAAATCCATAAAATGCAATATGATATAAAGCAAACTGACAAGTCAAACTATACAGAATTATAAAGCCTTCCCAGCCTCTGCTTAAACTTAAACTAAAACTCTAAAAGCTTTTAAAAACAAGGCTTTTAACTGAGATTTTAAAATAACAAGGGAAGGTGTAAATGAGAGGTTTACCTACGTTTACTGACAGATTTAAAAATAACTGAGATTTAACTGAGATTTAAAAATAACGAGGGAAGGACTAAATCTTAACGAGATTTACCTACATGTTGACTGACCACTCGGCCATCGATTCAATAGGTCTGCTCTAGCTGAGACTAACCAACTGGATACCAGCTTAACGGCCACAGCCGTCAGCTAAACGGAAAAATATTCTCCTTTGGTGAGATCAAACTACAGAATCAACCTTGCTCAAGCAGTCTTAGGTCTGACTAGCGCCATCAGACCTTTCAGCCCACGTTCACCAACTCCTGGAACCAGGACTTAAAACAGCTTGCAAATTTAAGCAAAGAGAATATAGCTAAAACATCCTGTTACTTTTACAGTATAATTACATGTTGAAACAGACAGTGCAAATAATGGAAAGCAGTTTAAAAACAGTATCATTAAAAGCAGCCCAGCATCCTACGAACATCTTTCTTTAAAAATGCAGAGTTCTCAAAAGCTGGAGGTAAAAATCTTTGCCTGCTGAAGGAAGGACAGCAAAGAAGGGGACCCTTCTAACCTCTACAGGAAACCGAGGAGCAGCCACCAAGAAGGCCCCGTCACATGCCGGTGAAGACGGTAGGACTGAGGAAAAGGCAAGATCTCATGGCTTGGGCAAAGTGACGTGGGACCCTTCCTCTGTGTCTCAGCATTGGGAGCTTCACCCCATGAGGAGACACAGGAGAGGGCTTGCTCGTCTGTAGGGTCTGATATGAGCACCACAGTGCTATTATTCCCCTTTCCACTTCCTATGGAATTCTGGGCTTTGTAGCTTCCCAAGCTCTCTGGCTAAGACTTCTAAATGCCCCTCCCTAAACTGCAAACCCCAGGATTCCATGGGAGGTTGAAGTGGAACAATAGCACCATAGCAGTGTAGTGCAGAAATGGCCTTTCACTTTATAATAACCTGTTTAAATTGTGTTGGTTTTTTTTTTATTAACTTTAAAGTCATTTCAATGATTACATCCTGTAATGGAATATTTAGATTTAGGGGAAGCTAGAAATATTTTAATGCATAAAGTAAATATGGTCTAGGATCAGGTTTGCTGTTGCCCTGAGGTGGCACAGAAAAGGACACACAGACATAGATACAACACAACATACACATCAAGTGTGTAGTATCTAGCTATTCAAAAGCCCAGTGGCTTTAATCTCCCACTACTCTCCCACTACTCTCAAGAATATACAATTTCTTGGCTTCTGACAGATCGTAGGCTTTTCTGTCCTTTGGATAATCTAACCATGCAAGAAGCGATGCAAGCTGAGCTCCTGCACCAAGTTTGTGCAATGAAATATCTACACTCATGTAGTTAAGTGGCAGTTACCTCTCACACCACCCATCTAGTGAATAGCAGCCTTGAGCAACCAACTGCATATCTGCCACTGCACCTGCTTCTTGTCCCATTGAGCAAAGGGGGATGCAGTGGGACTGTTTCTGCAATCCCAGAGAATCATAAAATCATAGAATCATAGAGTTGGAAGAGACCGCAGGGGCCATCGAGTCCAACCCCCTGCCATGCAGGAACACCCATCAAAGCCTTCCCAACAGATGGTCATCCAGCCTCTGCTTAAAAATCCCTAAAGAAATCCCAGAGAATCAAGTGGTACCCTTAGGCATGATCCAATAATGTCTAACCGCATACTGGAATCCTCTTGCTTGGCCCCAAGTAAAGTAAACCCACTGCACCAATGGTTGAATAGTGAGTCAACAGAGAGACCAATCCAACAGATGCAAGGACTTTCCACTGGTTGGAATTGACAATAGGATTCAGCCCCCATTAAATAGTGACACTTGGGGAACTCCGTTGATGCAACCATGAACTCGGTATGTCCACTGAAATATTGGGCAACCAGGAAAAAAAAAATACAACCACAGGTACAACAGAATTGACATGGGTATAAGAGGCAGCCAACAGGATTCCAAAAACGTTTTGTAAGCCACCTTGTGTAACATTCCCAGGGAAAAGTTGGGATATAAGTGAATTAAGGAGGAGGAGGAAGAAGAATAACACGGAGGAGGGGAGAAGGAAGAGAACGAGATGGAAAAGGAGAAGGAGGAGGAGGCGGCGGAAGAGGAGGAGGAGAAAAAGGAGAAGAGGAGAGAAGGTATAGGTCATTTCCACACTACACTCTTATAGCACGATTATTGCACTTTCAACATCCTATGGAATCCTGGGGTTTGCAGTTTCAGGAGAGGAACTGCAAACCCCAGGATTCCATAGGATGTTGAAAGTGCAATAATCACGCTATAAGAGTGCAGTGCGGAAATGGCCATAGTCCACACCCAGCTCTTGAAAAAGTTGTAGGAGTGGTGTTGAACTACCAGAATTGTCCAGCCAGCACGGCCTACCATGCTGAAAGTTGTAGTTAACACATTAATTTTATTTATTTAATAATGTATAACCCGCTTTTCTCCCAGCATAGGACCCAAGGTGGCTTTTGGAAATTTTTTGTCCAAAACATTAACTTTTTTTTTTCAAGTTGTGATACCTTTCTCCATCTTTTTATCCCCCCAACTCCAGATAAAAAAACATAAGAATATGCCAAAACCCTTCTTTGCCCTTCCATTCCTAACACACTACCAACACCGTTCCTCTGGCTTCTGGAACTCTTCATACAATGAGTCATGAAAGATCACCGTGTGGGAGCTGCTTCCTAGGACAGGTTCCTGAGGCTACATTTTTTTTTTATGTTCTTGTTGCTAAGACTCCACCCACCCTTTGTGTTGTACTAATGTTGTAGAGCAGTTTTTGAGTTATCACGTCATAGAGCTGATTGGCCGTCGGCATTGGAGAAAACTTGTTCCTTTGGGAAAGGAGTCAAAGAATGTGCAAATCACTGTTTTTATTTTTTTTGCCCAGAATCCTGCTGGCATCATGCCAGTGTAAATTGCCTTACGCACTTTGCACTCTTTTAAACAACGTGCAAAAAGAAATATTCAGTTCACGATCATATTTAGCATCAGGTTAGCCAAGGTGGCACAGGGCAAAGCACATTATTGTACTGATTCGTTCAATTTACACCCCGTTTTTCTTCCAGCATGGTACCCCAAGTGGTTTCCAATAATTTAACATAAAAATTCAGCTAAAATTTTACTTTATCCTTTAAAGAGCAATTGAAAACAACAATTCCATTCAAAAGGCCATGGTTAAAAGGCATTTGAAACAAAATTGGAAAGATCCAAGGTAAAAACACAGCACACAACTATCAAATATCTTTCTGCTGTGTGATTAAAAAGACCTGCCAGCAGAAAGAGAGCAGAGAAGTGGCCAGCTACATCTCACTTCGGATGCAATTCCACAGCCTAGGAGCAACCATCAAGAAGGCTCCTTCCCATGTCCTCACTAAATGTGCACGTGATGGTGGTGCCCTTCAAACCCTCCCTTGAAGAACTTAAAACTTTGGCTGGCTCACAGAGGTGGATATGGGCTGAGATTCTACATCACCTACTTAGTTATGCATATGTAACTAAGCAACATCTCCTAGTCTGATCCCCATGACCTCTCTTAACACCCAGCAGCCTCTTTGAGCAACGGAGGTCTATTCTGCTGGTGACTGGAGTGCAGAAGGATTATATTTTCCACCTCCTCCCGCTAGCAAACTGTGGCGTGACAATCAGAAGCAGGACTCCTGTCACAATTCCTTGTCACATCATAGATCACTGGTAGGAGGGGTCTGAAAATAGCCTCCCGCTGTGTCCGAATTGCCAGAGCCACAATCATGAACATGTAGCATTGCTGGGCACAGGGCAGTTCTGTTAACTCTGGTTTCCATAACTCTAGGTTACAAATCCACAATTGCAATACAGAATGCCAGCATGGCCTTTTAGATGGAGCACATGGCACACCCTGGTCACCATCTCGTTGGTTCATCCCAACTTGAGGATTCCCATTGATTCAACTGTTGAATGGTGAGTTCGACACACGGATAAATCCAACTGATTCAACAGCTCTACTCTAGCTGGGAATAAACGCACAATTCAGGTTATCCTCCACCTTCCAGGAAATTTTATCCTCTGAGTATCACACTGAAGGATGCCTGATAAGTTCTCTAGAGATTGCATGGAAAACACTTAGAAAACTCACTTAACTTGGATAACCAAAACGTTTATTCAAGAGGAAGAACTGGCATCAGAGAGCCAAAAAGGAAAGAAAACACTGTTCCACTGTAAGTCACAAATGGAATTGCCAAAAGCCTGAAGCTTTACAAGACCAAGCCTGTGTCAAGGGTGTTTCTGGGGGAAAAGAAGAAGAGCTTCCTGGAAAATAAGAACAATCCCACTTTCAAAACAACCGCAGGTGAAAAGAATGTGAACAGAAAACAAACTCACCCCAACCCAACTGCCTTTCTGCCTTTCAAGCAAAGACAGCTTGGTAGTGGTGGTCAGTTTAGCATCAAAACAAGGATGCTCGAGGCATACTTGGTCAAATGCTTACTAAACCAGATGGTACAGTGAATGTGGCTGGCTGAGTGTGCAAGAGAAACTGGCTGTGAACTAGCTAGGCGGCTCAGGCAAAGAGCTTCTCCTGCTGCATCAGGCCCTCTAACTCTTGGTGTAGCAAGCTACAGCAAAAAAAAGGTAAACTCAGGTAAGCCAGGCTGTATGAAACAGACTACATGTTGTGCAATATTGCTGCTGCTGTTGTTGTTGTGAGCCTTCAAGTCATTTCCAGCTTATGATGACCCTAAGGCAAAACTACTGCAGGGTTTTCTGGGGCTGAGCATGCATGACGCACCCAAGGTCATCCAGTAGGTTTCCACGGCCGAGCAGGAAACTGAACCCTGTTTTTCAGGGTCGTACTTGAAGATTCAAACCACTACACCACACTGATTCTCCTAAATCCCACAAAACAAATATATAGGCCAATTAAATAATCTCTCCTGGCCTAACCCACCCTCCAAAAAAAACCTGACAGGGACGTCACTCACGCTCTGAGGGTTGCTAGAATGGACTTCTTTCTCTCCAGGCAGCTGATGCCCAGCAAAGTTGGTTGGGGGCAGAAGTTACTGTTAGGATGGAAATTTAGTGCTTGGAAATTTACTGTAGAGCTCGCATTTGTTAATTGTTTACTATGATATTGATTGATAGTTTGGACAACTGTGGCTCATCAAGGTGCCTTTGTCTTCTAATTGTTTAATGTGCTTTACTCTTGTTTATAATTAGTACGTACACGGAAAGGACGTTACTGGTGTTCCTGATGTCTTTGGAAACGACCTAGGGTATTGGCTGAGACAAGTCGAACCTAGAAGTGAAGCTTAGGTTCGGACGAAATACGACACGTGTACAAGCTGCGACTCTGCTGATGCATGATCTTTTATCTTATGCAAGCATAAAAATGGTATAAAAAGGGAAGCATGAATGAATAAATCATCCTTCTGGATCGTCACTGTTAGTAGGCTATACCGAACACAGTTTTGATTCCCGGAGGGATCCTTTGGCCAAAGTTACTTGTGTGTGTGTGTGTGTGTGTGTGTCCCTTCTTTTTTTCTTTCCTTTTCTTTTCCACCTTCCTATCTTGAATTTGGGGATTCAAGTCAGTTCCGTGTCCACCTAGGGATACAGTGAGGTGTAGCTTGTTCATCCACCCTAACATCTGAAACAACGCAGAATATCAAACAACTAGTGTAACAGATATTTTTTTTTCCTTCTATGCAAGACTGAAGCCATTTCCGCACAAGGTTGTTATAGCGCTACGATTCCACTTTCAACATCCTATGGAATCCTGGGGTTTGCAGTTTCGGGAGGGGCCACCCGGCCCCTCCCGAAACTGCAAACCCCAGGATTCCATAGGATGTTGAAAGTGGAATCGTAGCGCTATAACAGCCTCGTGCGGAAATGGCCTAAGTAACAAACAAACAAAAACCTAGGAAATTAGATAGTAGGGAGACAGCTAGATTAGCCCCATCCAAAGGATTAAGTATGAAATAGAAAGTTGCGGTGTGTTCCTGGGTTTCTGGTGAACCATGTGTTGGGCCCTGCAGCTCCTTTCAATTCATTTGCCCTCGCTCGGAGAGCAAATGATGGGAGGCAAAGGGACCCGATGGAAGCCCTCCATCTTCAGCAGCACAGCCGGGCGGAGAGCAGCAGCCTCCAATTAACATTTTAGATGAGCAGGATCTACGCTGTTAGCAAACACATAAGGAGTTGAAAACTCTTCAGATAAAAAGGCTTCCTCCGCAGGCAAACTATCTTTGTGGTTATTTAAACTTTCTGGAACAGAGAGAGAGACACAGCGCTCCCGTTTCAAAACATCACCCACCTGAAGTGCCAGTGGATTGGGTAGGCGGGTGTGTAAAGCATACATTCGGCAACAGGATCTGTTAAGCTGTCGAGGGAGGGAAAAATGGAAAACAGCTTGAAAATAGCTTCCCATCCTCTCAGGGAAGGGAAAGGAAAGCTTGCCTAATTACATCTTCTTGCCATTTCCTTTTCCGGCTTCCCTTTGAGAAATTAGGCAGACTACAATTAGCCCTAAAGTTGTTATTTGCTTTCAGAGCGGGGCCCTTTGAACCATATGTCGAGGTAGCTAAAGCTAAGGAGACAACTCCATTACGGGAAGATGTGCTTTGACACTCTTTGACACAAATCACCTTGTGTTTTTTTTCCTCCCCCTTTCCCCATGGTTGCATGACATCCACTTCCCGAACTCCTGCCGTTTCCAGATCAATGCCACCACGCACTCCTTTTTATTGCTTCCATGTTGACGAGATGTTATTAAAATATTATGACATCACCCCGCTGTAATAAACTCCCCGTATAATGCTCAGTGACAAGTGGTTGACAGGCCTTGCTTGAGGCGTACTTCTGACACTCTTTGTGAAATATTTAAATGGTGTCTCTTTCAGTCTCTCCCCTCCAACCCCACCTATCCTCAACTCCACTCAACAAGCACTTAGGACATCCTGGAGCATCTGGACGGGGCTGATCTCACTTGTCTAGCTTTCCAAATCAGTTTGCCTCCACTGGCCATCCGTTTACCTGTTGGCCACTCCTATATCTTTCACTGACTAGCAACATTTCCTCCCGGACACCCCATTGGCAATTCAAGGTAAACATGGCATAGAAGGAGCTCTGAGTTTGTCCTCCCATTGGAATCTTCCACACCTCCATAAGAACCAAAGAAGAACTTTACTGGATCAGAAAAGACACCCATCAAATTGAGACTATGGTAATTTCTGCACTAGACTGCTATAGTGCTATTATTCCACTTTCAACATCCTACAGAATCCTGGGGTTTGCAGTTTAGGGAGGGACCTCAAAGGCCAGGGTTGGATTCCCTGGAGACCAGGGTTGGATTCCCTGCTAAGCTGTGGAAACCCACGGCGTGACCTTGGGTGCTTCACACACACTCAGCCCCCAGAAAACCCCGTGATAGATTGGCCTTGGGGTCACCCTAAGGTGGAAAAAACTTGAAGGCACACATCAACAAATTGTTTTATACACTTGCAGTCTGCCTAGAATCTTTCTTGCTGTTTTAAGTTTTGTCCAGCTGGTTCAGCTAATTTTATAGTACACCATCCTGAGACTGTAGGATGCAGGGAAGGATATCAATAGTTAAATAACTATAAAATTATTCTGCATTGTTTAATCAAGGAAAACAGAATGGCAACTAAGACGTTGCAATTCTAACTGGGATGTTGCTGACATTTCTTAAAGCTGAAAGTCTATACTACTGTCTACATTTCGTAACTTCACAAATCCATACCTATGTTGCAGAAATGCAACAAATCCCTGTTAGTAAATCACAATTCTGCATTGGTTAGACCTCATCTGGAATCCTGTGTCCAGTTCTGGGCACCTCAATTCAAGAATGATATCAATAAACTGGAGCATGTCCAAAGGAGGGCAACCAAAATGGTGAAGGGTCTGGAAGCCATGAAGCCCAATGAGGAGCAGCTTAGGGAGCAGGGGTTGTTTAGTCTGCAGAAAAGAAGGTTAAGAGGGGACATGATAGCCAGGTTTAAATACTTGAAGGGATGTCATGTTGAGGAGTGAGCGGGCTTATTTTCTGCTGCTCCAGAGACTAGGACAAGGAGCAACGGATTCAAGCTGCAGGAAAGGAGATTCCACTTGAACCTCAGGAAGAACTTTCTGATGGTCACAGCTGTCCAGCAGTGGAATCTGCTGCCTCAGAGTGTGATAGAGTCTCCTCCTTTGGAGGTTTTTAAGCAGAGGCTGGAAGGCCATCTGTTGGGAATGCTTTGATGGGTGTTCCTGCATGGCAGGAGGTTGGACTGGATGGCCCCTGGGGTGTCTTCCAACTCTATGATTCTATGATTCTATGAAAGATATGCCTCCTCCAGGTACCAGCAAGAGCACTCTGATGAGCATTTGATGCTTCTGATGTGCATCACAACCTCTTCATGAGCATGAGGAGCTCCTCATGAGCATCAGCACTTCTGATGCACACTGTTCACTTGTGATTCACATCATGCACTTCTGATGTGCACCAGACATTTCTGATGCTCCCTGTGCACTTGCGGTGCACATTGGACACTTCAGGTGTGCACCAGGCCCTGCTGAGGCTCCCGAGACACTCCTCGCACTCCAGCACTTCCTAGCCAAACTCTGTATAGGCATCAGAAGTACCCCAACAGACGTCAGGGCCCACTGCATGAGGGTCGTGTTGCATCCGTCAATCCACTGGCTGCCACTGTGCAGTGGCGTCTTGCATGTTGTAACACCATGGTAGCCTCTATGCGAATACAGACATATGAAACTACTCACTTCTATCTCCAACACCCACAGGTCTATTTGTCGCTATATGCCTTCAGGTCCTTTCCAACTTATGACAACCCTAAGGCAAGGCTATCACGGGGTTTTCTGGGCCAAATTTCCTCAGGGAAGGTTCGCTGATGTCATCTTCTGTGGCCGAGAGAGTGTGACTCTCCCACTGCTGAATGAGGCATTTGAAGCCTGATGTCTCTGAGTTCTAGTCCAGCACTCACAACAATACAGCATGCTGGTTGCATTGTGTCTCCATGAAGACACAAGCTGAATTCCCACGCTGAATTCCAGCCACCATCTAAATCTTCAGACATCTTCCTTTTCCAAACATAACCTTTCATCTGCACCTACTTCCACCAAGCCCCTTCTCTTCAGGCAAACTTTTGGCTCTTAACTGCTTGTGGCAGAAGCATCTTTTAATAGGGTGCCATAAATATCTTTTCCACCATGATTGAATGTGTTTTTAACTGTTTCAAATTAATGTTTTAATTAGATTTAGTTTATTAAACAAGCCTTTTCTATTTTATATTATTTCAGCTACATCTTGTTTCAACTTGCACTCTAAGCCTTAATATTTTCTTTACCGTGGACACCCTATAAATATCTTCTCTCACTGCACCCCACCAAGATTTAACTCAAGATTTAAACCACGGTAGCAAGAAATGTCACTTGCTTTTTCTCAGTCACTCATTCACTTGCGTGTTCCGACTACATGTAGAAGTAGCAAGTGCTGAGTGCATTTTCTTTGCTGTCATAGTCCATTTCCGCACTAGACTGTAATAGTGCTATTATTCCACTTTCAACGTCCTATGGAATCCTGGGGTTTGCAGTTTAGGGAGGGGCCTTTGAGGTGGCCCATTCAGGGCAGCCTGTGGGCCACATGTTACTCAAGGTCCCTCTGGAATGCCTCCTGAGCTTCCCCCACCAAAGGCAGAAGAAGAGGAGGAGGAGGAGGAGGAGGAGGAGGAAGGAGAATTTGGTCCCAAAATGGAGAAATCATCCCAGAAGACATAACACAATGCAATGTTCAAACAAACACAGACGCACTTAATATGTGCATGCTTGTTGCTTCTTAAAACCTTTGGATAGCCAAAAACAAAACAAAAAAAGACTTTCAAAACCAGTTCCAAAAAAAGTTGGTGGATGCATTCTGGGGAATAATTCCGCAGGTATATAATGCCAGATCTTCTGTGGCCACCCACCCTGCATATTCCTAAATAAGTCTTACTGTTTTTGCTGGGGTTTTAGTCTCAGGAAAATAGACAGGTGGGGATGTGAGTGTGTGGACTGTAAGGAAACAACGACAGTCCTGCAGCAGTGACTACATGTGGCTCACATGGAAACAAGGAGGTGAATCTATTCTTAGTTTTTAGTCTGAACTTTAAAGACGTTGAGATTATTGGACGTAGGGTTCAGACCCTTAAACAGATCCTTTGACGTTTATATTAAAACCCAAAATAGCTTTACCCTAATTTAAGGGTCCCTTGGGGGACACCTCACCATGCTCCACATGATGGGGACGGGAAACTAGCCAGAGCACAAGCAATAGCAATGCGGGAGGCAGGGTAACTTAGCGGGGTCTTTCTACCCAGTTTTTACAGGGTCAGGCCAAGCCAAAAACCAAACAAACATGTCCAGTAAATGATTTTATTGAATAAAAGTCTCACGCACCAATGCAATCACGCACACGCACACCCAAGAGCTATTAAGAAACAAAAGAGAGGAAAATGGATAGGGGAGTATAGAAGGGGTACAGCTGGGGTAATACTGCACCTTTTCATGAAGTCCTGGGTCTGGGAAGGCAGCAGAGAAGTGGGGCACAGCATGGAGAGGGCTGAGGGAATTACTCGGCGGACGGAGCAACGGTCTGCTATGATGACCGGGAGCGATCCAAAGAAATGCTCAAAAACCGGGGCTATTTGTAGGGGGAAAAGTACCTGAAGGACTAATCCTCTCCCGGGGAGAACAATGGGTGTTAGAGCGAGAATGAAGCTCCACAATGGTAACTTCCTTTGCGTGATGGGATTGCAAGGTGTTGCCAAAGTCTCAGGATCTTCAGCTGCATTTGGTTGTGGTGTGACTTCATGTAAATGGTCCTCGCTTGATGGAATATTTGCTCAACTTCGGGCACACACACTAATCCCCTCAAGTCGGCGTCTCGGGGCTAAGGACCCTTTGTTTATTCTGGGATTACACATCTTGAGGTCTCCTGGGGCTACATGACTGGGGATTTTACTGGCCTAACCTGGTTTTTGGTCATTTGACTTGTGACTGCCCACATGCTAATCTGGGCGACCTCTCCGGCACACAGAATCATATCAAATTGTAGACCCTGGGATAGGGTTTCTCCATCGGATTAACAACAGATTTACCACCACACTAACATGGGAGCCACAAGATGGTACCACCTCCTTCTTCTCTACCAGCTGCTGACTGACCACGTAAAGATGGCTCACACCCCAATTGCTCAGCACCACAAACCCTCTCCCAATGCCCCACACACACCCAACAGAAGAAATGAGTGAGAGAGCGAGGATGTACCGGGCCATCATGCTAATCCTTCCCCTTTCCCTCTCCTTTCCCAGACCAGCAGAATTTCTGCACTAGATAGTTATAGCGCTATGATTTCACTTTCAACATCCTATGGAATCCTGGGGTTTGCAGTTTCGGGAGGGGCCACCCGGCCCCTCCTGAAACTGCAAACCCCAGGATTCCATAGGATGTTGAAAGTGGAATCATAGCGCTATAACAGTCTAGTGAGGAAATGGCCCAGGTTTGGACCCTGCGTGCCCACTCTCCCCACCAAGCCTTAGCCCCCTTCCCACAGACACACACACGGACATTTTGATATTTGCGATTTTTCCATTTTTGCAGGGATCCTGTGCCTCTAGCCCTAGCAAATGTGGAGGGCTGGCTGCAATTGTCTTTCTTGGACTATACTGCAGTTAAATTCTTTTATCAAAAAGCAAACACAACACAAAAGAAAGCAGAGCAATTGCAAAGTTGCATTTGCTTTCTCTTAGAAATTCCTCCCCCAATAAGAAATGAAAGGGGGGAAAAACCCAACAATTCCTAAAATAGCTGGTGAAAGGAATGCCAGGGTAACTCTCCAGTTCTGGAGTAATATCCACATTTATCTGTGGGTGTTCCTTCCCAAGGGGCAGGGCTTCCTCTCACCACAGACCAACCTGATACAAGTTTTGCTGCTTGATTTGCAATGAGTCTGCATCAGGGAGCGATATTTCTCATTTAAAACACATGACAGTTGGGGTTTTCAGAAGCATCAGTGGCTTGACTCACTGCCAGGAACAAATTCCAACTTCAGCCATCAAATATCAAAAAGCTGACTGGAAACCCCAACTTGATTCTTTCTACATAAACACTGGGGATGGGCGTGAGGGTCTGAAAATACAAGAGTTTTTGGAAGGCATCATACAAGTTTCTTAGCAGAGGTGGAAGTAGACATTTTAATGGGCATGGAAGTAAGTGGATATGGTGAGGTATACAGTTACCACCCAGTATGTTGTTTAATAGTATGGATGAGCTGCCACCATCTCAGGCAAGCAATTAAAATTTTATTTATTTTTTTATTTATTCATCTATCTATCTATCTAATATATAAAAGTCAAAGTTTGTGTGTTTCTCTGTGTCAGGCGAAGACCTCATATGATTGGCTGTGTCAGGCAAAGATCTCATATGATTGGCTGGCTGTGAAGAATCTATGGAATCCTGGGATTTGCAGTTTAGGGAGGGGCCTTTAGAATTCTCAGCCAGACAGCTCTTGTGCCTGGCTGGTTACTATGGAGATGAGGCCTAGCAGCAAGGAGGAGGGCAGTGCGTTCCCTCAGGAACCCAACCTCTGCACGTTAACCTCTGAATACAGACTGGACTGAGAAATATGAGGAAAAGTTACAGATACTGGACAAGATAGTTTGGAGAATTAGAGACACAGGATCTCAAATCTTTGTAACAAGTATTACCTATGAGGAAATACAATCCCAGCCAACGCCAGGTAGACATGTCAATTTATTATATTTATGTGCTCCTTTCTCCCAGAGTGAGACCCAAAGTAGCTTCCCAAAATTTTTTTGTAATTCATCTCTCAGAATCTTCCTGCCAACTTGACCACATTTGCTGGGGAATTCTGGGACCTGTGTCTTCCCGTAGGAAGGACCGCGTTGTCGTATATGGGCCTTCCCAAGCGGTAATATCTTCGAGTGAGGGGCTTCTCTTAATTCTACCACTTTCACAGGCACGTATGGTGCGAATGCAAGATGGGGCTTTCTCTGTGGCTGCTCCCAAGTTTTCGAACTCCTTTCTCGGGGAGGCAGGCTGGCTCCCTCCTTGCTCTCCTTTCACCAGCAAGTGAATCCTCTTCCATTCCAGCACATTGTTGCAGATGGACTGTTTTACATGAGAAGGGCTTTCTGCTATATACTGCCATGCTACTTTTATTCCAGGCTTTTAAAAATGTTTTAAATGGTTCTAATTCTACAGAAAGCTCAATACTATCTTCAGTTTCTTCCCACTTTGCACATCCTATGGAATCCTGGGGTTTGCAGTTTAGGGAGGGACCTTTCCAATTCCCAGCCAGAGAGCTCTTTGGCCTCAGGAAACTACAAACCCCAGAATTCCACAAGAGGTTGAAAATGGAATAATAGCACTATAACAGTGCAGTGTGGAAAGGCCCCAAGGCTCAAAACCCTATTAAGCCACAAAAACCCGCCAGGTGATTCCCGGCAAGTCCCATTCCATCAGAGGAAGGCAATACCAAACCGCCGCTGAAATAAACCTTGCCAAGAAAACCCTGTGATGAGGTCAAAGAAAGTTAGAGTTGACTTGAACGCACATAACCAAATTTATAGTTGGAGGGCTACAAGGTCTGAAAACCATGCCCTATCAGGAGCGGCTTAAGAAGCTGGGTATGTTTAGCCTGGAGAAGAGAAGGGCCTTTTCCGCACTACACTCTTATAGCGCGACGATTCCACTTTCAACATCCTATGGAATCCTGGGGTTTGCAGTTTCGAGAAACTGCAAACCCCAGGATTCCATAGGATGTTGAAAGTGGAATCGTCGCGCTATAAGAGTGTAGTGCGGAAAAGGCCAAGGTTAAGAGGTGACATGACAGCCATGTTTAAATATTTAAAAGAATGTCCTATGAAAGATGGACCAAGCCTATTTTCTGCTGTTCCAGAGACTCAAAGTCACCCAGTAGGTTTGCACACATTGCACTAGGTCTCCTTCACTGGGATTATCCCTGCCAAATAGAGACAGTTGGAGAGTATGAGCTCACCTCATGCCACGTGGTTTGGGACGAAGCTCTCTACCTGTACTCATATGCAGCTATCCAAAAATTAAGACTGGCATCTGAGGTTCTACTCTCTTGTACACCAATATGAAGTATTTCCTTCCATGCCCCTGCATCTCCAGAAAACCCCTTCCAAAGAAATAGGTTTGATCCCTGTCATCTCGGTTTCTTGCAGGGCCCTAAAAATCACTTTTACTTCAGTCAGCTTTTAAATGATTTACAAAGCTGTAACTATTCTATTGTCTGCCCCTATTTTAATGCTGCTGTTGCTTTTTGATCTTATGGTTAACTCATTTTTTTTTTATTTGCTTGCTTTAGCTGATTTAGTTATGTGCTGTTGTTATTTTAATGGTTCAGCGCTGTTGCATCATCCGATCAGATTGTTTTACTGACTGTTGGGAGAATAATTTATAATAAAAGCGGGTTTATAAATCCTTTGAGTAATCACAAAATAATAAAATGAGTTTTACTGAAGCTGATCCAGTGAGATCTTTGATATCGAGAGACATATTGTTTTAATTATTAAATACGAACCAGAAATAACAGGTCACCAATGCCTGATGGTCATTATGGGCCCTGCTTGGCTTTAACTCAGTGTTGAAACTGGTTATGACAAAGGAAATAATGTTACCGGTCATAATTTTAACAAACGCTAATAAAACACTATTCTTATGGAAGCATTCTAGCTTTACTGTCACAAGAAGATGCCTTTCACCATTCCAAAAACCAGGTATTTTTCAAGTTCAAGGGTAATTTTGCTTCAAAAAACAAACCTTCCCCAGTACGCAAAGGGATCTTGCAGCATCTCTGCGACGAACTGAGCGGAATAAGTTGGAGGCATGACTCTTCCAAGACTAAAGCCTAGTCCATCAGATGCAAGGGCGGTTTCTTTTGCATACAATACAAACCACCACTACTTTTGGATTGCAGCTCCCAGAATCCAGAGTACTGAACCTGTTTTGGGTTGAGAGCTCAGTACCTTGGTTAGCGTTCATCGGAACTAAAGTCCAGAGAGAATTCACCACTCATCCGCACGGGCACCATGAAATGCCTCCAGCTTAACGCTACGATCTTTTTAATAGCAGAAAAGAGTAGAAAGATAGGAATTTAGCAGGAAGCAGGGGGAAGGGTCAAAATAGGAGTGCAACTGTCATCTCATAATCTTATTCTTTGTTTGAGATGAGGGGGGAAAAACTCCCAAATAAAAAAAAATCCTGAATCAAAACCATCTTTTCTCCTTTCTACCCCCCTCCTCCCCAAATAATGTATCTGCTCTTGAGAGAACGTCACGAGCCAGTTCCTTTTGCAAATATCTGCATGCAAAGCATGCCACTCAACACCAGAGCACTTCTCTCCCTAGCACCACAATTTATATCCCCCAGTTCTGGTACATGATGTGAGCGTGTCTGTGGGATGGAGAGAAGGCCGCAAGGATAGATCATATAAATGCGCCTTAAGCAAACAGATTCCAGATGATCTCAGTCAGGCTCCCCCATGCACCCGGCCGTCCTGTCTGAAGGCACAAAGCAACCTCCTCTTGCCAGCTGACTCTCATTAATTCACAGCTAAGTAGCCCAAGGACAAGCCAACCACCACGGGTGCGGGAGTAAGGAGGGCTGGAAAAGAAATCTCACAATCCAGCCAAGCCTGACCTTGGCAAGGTGCAGAGAATTATTCCTCTGGGTCACGAGTTCAAATCTAACTTTCGGACAGCAGCTGTCTCCAGCTAATCACTCAGGCGAGGACCTGCGAGGGAACCAGGCTCAGGCCGTACGGAAGCCGGTGGGTGGGAACAGATATCTTAATCTCCCCCTTCCTTGATAAGATAACGTTTCTCCCCGCTTTCTTATGAGCACTTCTGCCCACAGCAGTTACGCAGACGTTTGAAGAAAGGGCTCGAACGTGCGGTTTTTGAACGACAGCACTCAAAATCCCCGCTGCCAGCTTAGCCTCTGGGGATTCTGGCCATTGTGGTAAAAAATGTAACTTTCCCAGGCTCTGAGTAAATGAAAGCTATAACAGTGTGCCTCGAGGTGTGATTTAATGCAGAGCTTGGAAATATTCCAGTTGGAACTTGGAATTACCACTTTTGGCCAGTGGCCATGGCCAGAGGCCATGTAGTCTAGGGATTCTGGGAGCTGCACTCCAAGGTAAAGACCCAGTGGTTACACTGGCAAAGAAGAATTTTCTACAGGAACAGCTACCTCAAATTCTCTGCTGCAGAGCAGCAGTCCACTTCCCAGAACTAGCACTATTTAGCAAAGAATTTTAGAATCACAGAATCTTAGAGTTGGAGGAAACTACAAAGTCCATCTACCCCAACCCCCTGCCATGCAGGAATACACATCTACAATATTCCTAATTATAGTATTTTAATTGCTATGACAACCTCCTATAGGATCTTGGAGTTTCTAGTTTAGGGAGCAGTACTTTGTCTAAAGGCTTCCAAAAAAAGGAAAATCCACCACCTTCTGAGGCAGAGTATTCCACTGTCAGAACAGCTTTTACAGCTGAGAAGTTCTTCCCAATGTTTTCCAATCTTTTCTCTTGCAATACGAATCCGTTGGTTCATGTTCTAATCTCTGAAGGAGCAAAAAATAAGCTTGCTTCATCTTCTACATGGCATTCTTTCAATTTTTTTTTAAGGATTGCTATCATATTACCCCTGTTTTTCATTCTCCAAGCTAAACATACCCAGCTCTCTAAGTCGTTCCTCATAAGGTTTAGTTTCTGGACCTTTGATCATGGCTTTTCTAGACACATTCCAAAGGACTTCATCAAGCCACAAATTCTAGGATTCCACAGGATGCAGCTGTAGGAGTTACAGTGGTATCAAACTGCTATAAATGTGTAATATGGATATCCCTCTAGATGCAAAGGTAGCAGGGCAGTTGGAAGCAGCTTTGAGACTGAAAACATATCACATACTGCTGCCCAGAAAAAAAAAAGAGGGGGGGGGAATTACGTGTGAAAAGTTCAGCAACTGCAATTACATTAACACCACCAATTAAGGAAGCATCTAGCAAGAGCAAAAATCCATTCCTGTGACCCTTTAACCCTCCCTGTAATATAGCATCTGGCTTACTTTCCTGTTACACATAAACACAAATTTAATGAGACCATTTATTAATTAGCATGTGTTTGCACAATGAAAATTCAGTGCATGTTCACTTAGGGCGGCTACCCTGCAATAACAACCTACTATTCCATCAACAGGAATTCCCATGTGTATTGGGCAAACTTGCTTGCCAAATACTGGCCAGAATTCAGCACTTATTTGCCCATTACGCAATGGGCATACTCTGTTCATGGTTGTATGAGCAGAGTCCTGAAAGTGTAACAAGGGCTTCACAAGAGCTTTGATCCTACAGATAATCCAAACTATAGTAAAACCAATAAAAGAATGAGATTTACCTAACTGTTGACTCCCCAATCCACAACTGATTCAATGAGTCTAGTCTAAAGCCATTTCTGCACTGCTCCGTTATAATGCTATTATTCCACTTTCAACATCCTGTGGAATTCTGGGGTTTGCAGTTTCCTGGGGCCAAAGAGGTCTCTGGCTGAGAATTCTAAATGCTCCTCCTTAAACTACAAATCCCAGGATTCCACAGGGTGTTGAAAGTGGAATAATAGCACTTGTTGCTCCCCTGGAAAAACCCTATCCCGGGATCTACAATTTTGATATTAAACATGATTCTGTGCCTGAGAGGTCGCCCGGATGAGCACGTAGGCAGCCACGGTCGAATGATCGAAAACCAGGTCAGGCCAGTAAAATCCCCAGTCACGTAGCCCCAGGAGACCTCAAGATGTGTAAACTCACAATAAACAAAGGGTCCTCAGCCCCTGAGAAGCCGATTTGAGGGGATTAGCGTGTTTGCCCCAAGTTGAGCAAACATCCTATCAAGTGAGAACCATTTACATGACGTCACACCACAACCAAATGCAGCCGAAGATCCTGAAACTTTGGCAACACCTTGCAATCCCATTGCGCAAAGGAAGCTACCATGCGACACCCATTGTTCTCCCCGGGAAAGGATTAGTCTTCCAGGTACTTTTTCCCCTACAAATAGTCCCGGTTTTTTAGCGTTTCTTCGGATCGTTCCCAGTCACCCCAGCAGACCATCGCTCCGTCTGTTGAGTAATCCCCTCGGCTCTCTTCGTGCTGAGCCCCACTTCTCCGCTGTTTTCCCGGACCCAGGACTTCAGGAAAAGGTGCAGTATTACCCCGCTACACCGCCTTCAATATTCCCCTTTCCAGTTTCCTCTCTTTTGCTTCTTAATAGGTCTTGAGTGAGGGTGTGAGTGATTGTGTTGGTGCGTGAGACTTTCATTCAATAAAATCATTTATTGGACATCTTTGTTTGGTTTTTGGCTTGGTCTGACCCCGTAAAAACTGGGTAAAAAGACCCCGCTAGGTTACCCTGCCTCTCGCATTGCTATTGCTTATGCTCTGGCTAGTTTCCAGTCCTCATCACGTGGAGCACATTGAGGTGTCCCCCAAGGGACCACAGAAATCAGGGTAACACACTATAACAATCTAGTGCAGAAATGGCCTGAGACTAACCAACAGGATTCCAGCCATGCACTTGCACTCCTTGGATGGTTCATAACTCTTGATGGGTGTCTTCAATGTACCACTTGGTCTCCTGGCTTGCAGAAAGCATCCCTGTGCATTTCTCATTCCTGAAGCAGATATTAAACATACATGCATCCACTCGCAACACTGTAATGTTAACATTCTGCAAAAGCACGGTGTGACGCAACCACAGCATAACTACACAAGCACAGATTTATACTACATAGACACCATGTAGGATCTCAGTCATTATCATGACTTTTTTCCCCCCCTCAAGCCTAGCTATTTTTAAAGACAACTGTGAATCCAAATTTGGTCTATTTCTGTAACCAAAAATGATTCAGGTCAAAATTTCAGCTGCTGCGGCTGAAGCAGCTGGCCATTTCTCCCCCGCCTCCGCTTTCAACAGAGAGCCCTTTCACACTTCATGGTTACAACACTTTAATGCCTATGGTAACATCCTATGGAATCTTGGGACCTCTGGTTTTGGGAGGAGTACTTAGAATTCTCATCCAGGGAGGTCTAGTGCCTCATCAAGCTACAAACCCACAGGAGTGCCTAATGAGTTGCCTGGGCAGTTGAAGTGGAATCACAGGACTACAATTGTACAGTGTGAAAGGGCACCAAGGCATTCGACTCAGGCATCACACTTTGGGGGCAGCACTATCGGCAAACGTTTGTGAGGTTCCCCCAAGCCCTCTTGGTGTCCCATTTTTGGGAGGGCAGTGGGGTTTTGTGCCACATGGGAGGCACATAGAAAGGCTAGTTTGGGGAGGGCCAGGCTCCTTGGTGGCCAGTCAGAGAATCATAGAATCATAGATTCCTAGAGCTGGAAGAGACCACAAGGGCCATCCAGTCCAACCCCAATCTGCCAGGGAAGAAGTCACAATCAAAGCCCTCCCAACAGATGGCCATCCAGTCTCTGCTTAAAAATTTCCAAAGAAGGAGCCTCCACCACACTCCCAGACAGCAGTGTATTCCACTGTTGAACTGCCCTTACCATCAGGATGTTCTTCCTGAAGTTTAGATGGAATCTCTTTTCCTGTAGTTTGAAGCCATTGACCCATGTCCTAGTCTCTGGAGCGGCAGAAAACAGGCTGGTTCCATCCTCCATATGACATCCCTCCAAACATTTAAACAGGGCTTTCATGTCCCCTCTTAACCTTCTCTTCTCCAGGCTCAACATACGCAGCCCCCTAAGCCTCTCCTCATAGGGCATGGTTTCCAGGCCATCTACCATTTTGGTCGCCCTCCTCTGGACACCTTCCAGCTTGTCAATATCCTTCCTGCATTGTGATGTCCAGGAATGGACACAGAATTCCAGATGAGGTCTTTACTATTACTTCTTTCAGTCTAGTCATTCATGGCTACCTGAAGCTGCCTGAACCCTTGCCCACACCCATCCCTGCCACAGATCGAAGATAAAAAACCAGTGAGTGAGGAACAGAAGCACCAATCTAGTTGCCTTTGTGCACCAAAAGGAAAGGGGCACTTTCAAACAGCTTCACTCAGTTCTAGTGCTATAGCTGCATCCTACAGAATCCTGGTGTCTGTAGCCGGACAAGTCACTCGAGCTCTCTAACTGAGAATTCTAAGTGTCTCTCCATAAACTGAAAATACCAGGGTTTAACAGGACATTATCGTGGCAATTAAAGTGGAATCATACTGCTGTAATTGCATAGTGTGGAAAAGCCTTATGCTTTGGCCAGATACTACTTTAACTGCTATGGCAACATCCTGGGGAGTCTTGGGAACTGCCGTTTAGGGAGGGGTACCAGTGTGGTACAGTGGTCTGAGCACTGGACTATGGCCGTTTCTGCACTAGCCTGTTATAGCGCTACGATTCCACTTTCGACATCCTCTGGAATCCTGGGGTTTGCAGTTTCGGGAGGGGTCACCAGCCCCTCCCGAAACTGCAAACCCCAGGATTCCAGAGGATGTCGAAAGTGGAATTGTAGCGCTTTAACAGGCTAGTGCAAAAATGGCCGTACAACCTGGAGACCAGGGTTCAGTTCCCCCCTTGGACAGATCCTAAGTTCAGAGTAAAACCTGGAATGGATTCCCCTCCTCCCTGACATGGGAGCCACAAGCTGCCACTATATGTGCCAGCAGGGTGCAGTGGTTTGAACACCGCACTACAACCCTGGAGATCAGAGTTCGATCTTCTGTTCAGCCACGGAAGTCTGCTGGGTGGCCTTGGGAGGGTCACACACTCTCCGAGACACAAAACCCTGTGGTAAGTTCACCTTAGGTTTGCCATAAGCGAGAAACGACCTGAAGGCACACAACAACAAAACAACAATAACGACACAGAATCCTCAGCCATACCAAACTACGGACCCCAAGATTCCACGGGATGCAGCCGTGGGAGTTATAGTGGAATCACAGCACAGTGTGCAAGAGCCCAGAGGCAAAGAAATACACTTTCTCTCCAAAACGGACCATTTTACTAACCCAATGCATATTCCAAAGTCTCTCTGAGTAGTAAAATATCCTCAAAAGAAAGCCATGTGTTTTGGGGCACTTAAATCTGCTTCCCCAGTTCAATTTTTCATTGAAAAGCCACTCGGGATTTTTTTAAAGGAAAAAAAAACCCTCTAACTAGTTTCCATCGGCTAAAAGAAAAAAAAGTTTTAAAAATCAATAGGCTTGGGGGGATTTGTCTGTGTCACAGACCCGTTCTTTAGTTCTCAGAAATAAAATTCCATATGCCTGTCGAAATCTGTTTCCCTGAGTCAATTTTTTGTTGGAATCTGTTTCTTTCCTCCATGTTATATAGTCCCTGGAACTGCGCTAGAGTTTTGGAGATATGCAAGTGACATAAATAGGGCAGGGAATAAAACGGTTATCCATGACCAGAGCTGCGAAAAGGACACACTTATAAAAGGAATCAAGGAAGGACGCACCAACTTTAGGGGTGTAACGATGGGAGAGGGAGGACAAAATGGGGATGTTAACTCCCCCTGTAAGTATTCTGCCCTCCGAGACGAAGCATTCCTTCAGCCCCAAAATTTCTAGCTTTGCAAACGGTTGGACACTGAAAACTGTGCACACTTGGAATTCTAATATCTGCTGTGTTTGCATCCTCTCGGAAATTTTGCCCAGCCCTTTTCTTCAGGCGCCAAAACTGTTGGCCTTGCCTGTCAGTCAAACCCCTCCGGTAGCGCTCTCTTCTGCTTTGGTCACACCTCACTTGGAATACTGTGCCCAGTTTTGGGCACCACGATTCAAGAAGGATATTGACAAGCTGGACAGTAAATAAATCAAGCCTGAACTCTCCCTAGATGCCAAAGTGTCCAAACTAAGGGCCTTTCTGCACTACACTGTTATAGTGCTCTTGTTCCACTTTCAACATCCTGTGGAATTCTGGGGTTTGTAGTTTACTGGGCCCAAAGAGCTCTCTGGCTGAAAATGCTAAATGCCCCTCCCTAAACTGCAAAGCCCAGGATTCCACAGATGTTGAAAGTGGAATAAGAGCACTATAACGGTGTAGTGCAGAAAGGCCCTCAGGCTATTGTACTTTGGGTATATTATGAGATAAAACAAGTCTTTAGAAAGACAAGTTTGCCCTCCACATTCGCGAGGGTTAGGGGCTCAAGACCCTGGCAAAAGTGGAAAAATCGTAAACGTCATGTGTGTGTCTGTGGGAAGGGGGCTGAGGCATGGTGGGAGAAAGGGCAGCCAGAGTCCAAAACAGGGCAAGGAAAGGAAGGGGAAAGAGGGTGGGTTAGAATGGTGGCCCTATACTTTCTCTCTCTTGCCCATCTCCTTCCTTGGGGGTGTGGGGTAGCATCGGGAGAGGGTCTCTGGTGCTGAGAAATCAGGCTGCAATCTGTCCTTGGCTAGCCGGGTAGTGGCTGGTGGAAGAGGAGGAGGGCCAGAGGTGGTTTTTTTTTTTTTTTAAGGGCTATGGAGCTCGACCGGAGCCACCGAGAGAGAGGTTTCCCCAGGGATAAAAAGCACTTGATGGGGAGAGTCAGGGATTATTAAAGACGTTTGTAAACGATCAAATCCATGGAAGTGAAACCTGCAAATGTGGAAGGCCAACTGTACTAAGTAAAGTGGGGAGCCATAAGAAAAGAGGGAGAAGGCATCACAAGTAGATAGATTCCACCAAAGAAAGCATGGTTGCCCTTCGCTTGCAAGACCTGAGTGAGGCAGCTGGTGAGCGGGGGTCTCTTTCAGAGGCCATTTCCACAGTACACTGTTAGAGGCCATTTCTGCATGACACTCTTACGGCGCGATGATTCCACTTTCAACCTCCTATGGAATCCTGGGGTTTGCAGTTCCGGGAGGGGCCAGCCGGCCCCTCCCGGAACTGCAAACCCCAGGATTCCATAGGAGGTTGAAAGTGGAATCATCGCGCCGTAAGAGCGTCGTGCGGAAATGTCCATAGTGCTATTATTCCACTTTCAACATCCTGTGGAATTCTGGGCTTTGTAGTTTATTAAGGCCAAAGTGCTCTCTGGACTGAGAATTCTAAAAGTCCCTCCCTAAACTGCAAACCCCAGGATGCCACAGGAGGTTGAAAAGTGGGATAATAGCGCTACCACAGCGCAGGGCTGAAATGGCCGTAGTTAAAACCCAAGAGTACAAAAGTTAAGACATAAATAATCCAAAAGAATTAAAGCAATGTTAAAATACATAATTAAAAAGCTCAAAACACTCATTAGCAACACACTACCCAGCACGTTCTATCAGACAGGCCGCATATAATCACACACCTATCTGCCTCACTGAATACAAACGTTGTGAAAATGCTCAATTCCATTTCCCACATATGTAACATCACTTACACAGACACGCATAAAATGCTGTTTCTTGTATAGAAAATGCTGTTTCGCATGGGAAAAAAAATGTACAAAATTTGCACAGAATAAGTCCCACAATACAAATACTATTGCCAGTCCAGTATTCTTCCTATCAGTTTCACAGCATGCAAGGAACACATTTTTCAACCATTTTTTTCCCCAATTTTCTTGAATATTCTTTCAAACATATTACATGCAAAGTTTGCCTGTAAAGTCCACCGTGGATGCTATCAACTCACCAAAGATGATCTGGTGAATGTCTGTTTATAAGCCTCACCCAAAAATTTAAAATATAGATGCAAATCCTATTATTTACCTTCAGCAAACCTACTGAACGAATTGTCGAATGAGAAACCAATGCATAAGTAAATCTCCTCCATTTAAATGGTTCTACTCCAATCTGGATTTAGGCTATACTCATCCGATGCAAATTCCTTCTAGTCTCTTGTCCTAGAGATGCAGGCTTCCAAACCAGCAATGTATACACAGAGCAATCTTAAACCAGTTGCCGTTCTGTATTTTAAGGCCATTTCCGCACTAGACCGTTATAGTGGTATTATTCCACTTTCAACAACCTATGGAATCCTGGGGTTTGCAGTTTAGGGCGGGGCCTTTGAGGGTTAGGCCCTTGAGGCCCCTCCCTAAACTGCAAACTCCAGGATTCCATACGTACAACTATAGCTATAACAGTCTAGTGCAGAAATGGCCAAAATCTTCAACTTTTTTTGCATCGGGGGGGAGGGGGACTGTCGAGATTTCCTCACATGAAAATGAAAGGCAAGGAAGAAAGCTCTTCCTCCTTTAACAAGATTTATTCTCCCTTATTTGAAAAAGCACCTGCCACCCAATAAGGGGAAAATTCATAGATATATATTTAATCTGCGCACATTAAAAAAAAGGGGAGAAAGAAATCAATTCACGCATAGCACATCTGTTACCCTGTTTGAAGCTCAACTCCTTATTAACCATGCTTCTTACAAGGATTTCTCAGATTTTTTTTTTAAAAAAAAAAAGAGAGAGAGGGAGAAGAAATGAGAAGAGAAGATGAAAAACCCTCTAGACAATTAAAATTACCCAAGAAATGCTCTGATCCCTGAAAACCTTAAGACTGTGGCTCATGGGGGGAAGATGATAGAGGAACAACTAATCTCATAGCAAGTGGCACACGCCGTAATTACAAGAGTGGAGCCGGCAAGCCAGTCCATCCTCTGTTGGTCTCCCAATTTCGTTTCCGACTGTCTTTCAGGCGCAATAAGGACAGCAGGTAGAGGAAGCCTGGCTGCTCCCTTTGACGCCTTTGGAAAATATTTGGCACAAGCTAGGCTGCCCACGAAATAAAGCCATCCTACAGAGTCAGTTGATGCTTCTCCAAACCATCTTTCCCCCTCTTCCTCTTACAATGACAGGCAGAGGGAGGAGTGACAGCTGTTCCCCTGCTACACAGATTTCAAAGGATTTTCAAGGCTGGGTTTGCCTCCCCTGCTCAGCTACCTGTAAAAGATGTCGCCGTCATGCCTGCCGATCCTCGGTTTCAAGGCAGGAGGGGCGGAGGGCCGAAGCGCCACAGGTTTCTCCTGCCCCTGCGGTGCTGCAGAAGCCACCTCCAGGGCGCGCATACACGCATGAGTGGAAGAAGCAAAGCGGCTTGATTCTGTAGCGCAATGTGCTGAAATGTAACTCTACAGAAACCACTCGCTAAATGTGAAAGAATTACATGGCACAGTTAAAACTAAGAGACTGATGATTGTTGTTGGTGCATGCCTTCATAGAATCATAGAAATGTGGAGTTGGAAGAGACCCCGGGGGCCATCCAGTCCAACCCCCTGCCATGCAGGAACACCCTCAAAGCACTCCCGACGGATGTCCATCCCACCTCTGCTTAAAAACCTCCAAGGAAGGAGACTCCACCACACTCCGAGGCAGCCGATTCCACCGCCGGACAGCCCTGACCGTCAGGAAGTTCTTCCTGAGGTTCAGGGGGAATCTCCTTTCCTGCATGGTGCCCCTAAGGTGAAACTTTCAGAGGCAGAAGCTGGCAAAAACACCTCTATTTCTTGCCTGAGAAAACACTTTGAAATTTGTGGAGTCACTGTCAGTCAACAGGTGATTTAAAGGCTCAAACACACATATAAGGCAAACCTATCGCTGAGTTTTCTTGGCAAGATTTGGTCAGAGTTTGCCTTTGCCATCCACTGAGGCTGAGAGAGCGTGACTTGCCAAGGTTCACCCTGTAGATTTCCGTGGCCAATCAAACATTCGAAACCCAGTCTCCAGAGTCGTAGCCCAATGCTCAGACCACTATACCACGCTGACTCTGGATTTATGACACTGGATGTTTTTATAAAATATAACCCACTCCCTCAGAGAACAATCTTAGAGGTTCACGTATCCCTGAATGTGTAGCTACAGGGCAAAGGGAGGGAACTGCCCATGGCTATAAGAAGCCTTCCACTCCCAGTGAGCTTTTCCTTCAGTCAAAACATTTCTAGTATAGCTGGGAGAACACTGAAATGCGTTCACACTTAGAACTTTCCTATTTCCTGCGTTCCCATTCATTCAGGAATTTTGGATATCCCCTTTTCTCTGCAGGCTTAAACTATGCTTCTAAATGCTTAACTGAAGTTTTGAATCACTGTAATGCTAATAAATTTGGGGACTGAAGGAAAATTTCAAGGGAAGGGGCAGAGTTCTCATTCAAGGAGCAATATTGTTAGGTGGAATATGCTCCATATCCTACTCTCTAGAGCAGCAGAAAACAAGCTTGCTCCATCCTCCATATGGCATCTCTTCAAATATTTAAACTCTGCTATAGTCTTCTCTTCTCCAGGTTAAACTTAACCAACTCCCTACGCTCCTCTTAAGGCATGGTTTCCAGGCCTTCTACCATTTCCGTCGCCCTCCTCCGGACATGTTACAGCTTGTCAATATCCTTCCTGAACTGTGGTGCCCAGAATTGGACACAGGATTCCGGGTAAGGTCTGACCAAAGCAGAATAGGTTGTAATATTATTTCTGTCAATCTGGTCAACCACGGCAACCTCAAGCTGTCCAGCCTCATCCCTGCCATAGATGGAGGAAAAGCAGAGACTGAGGGCCATAACAACCACTCTAGTGGCCTTTGTGCACCTAAAGGGAAGGGTCCCTTTCACACAGTTTCACACAGTTCTGGCAGTACAGCTACACCCTACAGAATCCTCGTATTTGCAGCCGGACAAGTCACTAGAGCTCTCCGCTCTGACCAAAGCAGAACAGAGAGGTACTATTACTTCCTTTAGCCTTGGCGCTATAGCCATTTCCGCACTGCATTGTTCTAGTGCTATTATTCCACTTCCAACATCCTATGGCATCCTGGGGTTTGCAGTTTAGGGAGGGGCATTTAGAATTCTCAGCCAAAGAGCTCTTTGGCCACGGTGAACTACAAACCCCAGAATTCCCCTGGAGGATGTTGAAAGTGGAATAATAGCACTATAACATCATAGGATGGAAACAGTCTATACTCCTATTGATGCAGCCTATAACTGCATAGGCTTCTTTTAGCTGCCACCTCACACTTTTGACTCACGTTCAGCTTGTGGTCCACTATGATTCCTAGATCTGTTTCACATATACAGTGATCAAGCCAGAGATCAAGCCAGATATTAAACTAACATCTGAGGAAGTTTAGAACCCAGCCACTTCCCTGCCATGCTAGATTTCTACATGCATGGCACTGTTTGCTTGGAGGTACATGGTATAGACCGGTGGCTCCCATCTCAGTGGCATGGGGAATCCATTTGAGGTTGTAGCTTTAGCTTTAAAGGAACTATCCATAGTGCTGAAGCCATTTAGAAAAGGGATTCAGGGCACAGGAGAGCTCCCACAAAGCCTGCAATAAAACCTGGAAGAAACTCACTACTTCATTGATATGGGAGGCCCCAGTTACTTTCAGAGAAGCAAGCAGATATGTGAGACAGCCCCCCCACACACATCCTCTGCCTGTCTGCTCAGGCCACCTGACTTAAACTGGGCCATGCACTGATTAAAAAAGGAGGAAATAACAGATTTTTTTACATTTTGCTTAAATACAGTGGAGAATCACTGTACAGAACACAACGGCATAGAATGCAAGCTCACAGTACAAATCATGATAGATGACTGATGTAGCACCCTGGTATAGCTTGGAAAAGTTCCTACTTTGAATCGAAGTGTCTAGCAGTCAACGGTTCAAGAGAACCTGGAGATGCAGAAGAGGTTTTTTAAAGGAACTTTTCTGAAGTGTGCCATGTATATCGGTAAACAGTAAATCGATATGGATTTGAACATGGGAGACAGGCATGTCTGCAAGACAGAACTTGAATCCATCTTGCAGGCAAACTGAAGGGTGCAGTAATATCTACAAAGCACTTTGTGTGCTCAACTACTGGTGAAGTTTGAGGAACTCCTCAGGACATTCCTCATAGCTACACCCCTGAAAGAGTCCAAAAAAAAAAAAAAGGCCAAGGAGCAGCACTGCTGTTGAACAACACATCCATTCCTGCTTTTTTCTTCCTTCCAGGAGTGGGTTTTTTGTAAAGCTAATGGGTCTTAATTGCCCACTGAAGACCAAACCACCCAAAGTTATCTAACATGACCACCAAGGTATCTCTGATCAGTACACTATTGCTGGCAAAACCAGTTGTCTTTCCAGTTAATTTGAGAAATGCAGCTGAGCTCTGTGGAGATGGGATCAAGGAATTTGGAGAGTAATGACAGGTGACGTCATTGTCCCTGCTACTTAAAAAGTCCCAGCATGTTGCTCTGCTTGAGACTTCCAGTCTGGTTGAGAGCTGGGAGACACGATCTTCTGAGCGCAACGAAGAAGATTGCCGCTGCTGCCGGTCACAGGATGAGAATATTTTCACGATCCGGTTTGTTCCGTCCCTCGATAAATAGAGGACGGTTAGAGAGAGACAAGTGACTTGGAGCCAGACTGATCCCGCCATCCATGATCGGTTCACGACCGTGGAAGCGAGACAGCCAGACTGTTGCCACCATTAGATCTTCGCCAGCGGCAGTACAGAACAGAGGGGGAGATCTTCCCCCTTGGAAGATCCCAGCCACCAGACTTCTTCCGTTTCTGGCTTTTGTGGCAGATCAGACCCATGATTTTGAAGGTTTGTATCGTAAATGTTTCGGAAGACCCTGGGTGAGGACAGGAATTTATCCTCCGGACAATTCTCAACTGCATCAGCTTCTCGCAACTTTAACAATTGAGGCTGGGAGACACGATCTTCTGAGCTTCTTCTGAGGCAATTTCCTCCCCCCTTGGGCATCTTTGTTTAATACTCTGGGGAGTCCGTGACAAGGCATATCCCCCTTCATAATATTTGTTTTCTCATTTCTCTTTTACTTTTTTCACTTTTTCCCATGTGGTTCCTTACGGATTTTGTATGTTGGACTGTAGACTTTTGGACTTTCGGATTAGGATGTGTATTCCCGGGAGCGCTTTTTCTCCTTTTTTTTACCCATTTATAGTGGGCATATTTGGTTCTTTTAAAATCACCTTGGACTAAGTACCAGAATTTGGGGCCTCTCCAGACCTGAGGTTGTTCCTTTTCTTGAAACAGAATTTGTTCCACGAGAAGGAGGTGGGACTATGTGATTTGATCGGTCTATCCCTCAATTGGAAGACTGGAGGAACCGGTGTTTTCAGGGTCTTGGAGGATTTCCTCATCTGACAGTCATGAAGGACAGATTCTACTTTACTCCTTATTCACTGGTTGAAAAAAACAATATAACACATTCCTTTTTAGTTGGAAATGATGAACAGGACTATCAATTGCTCAATTGGATTTGACTTTGATTTTTGATTTCCAATACTTTTTCTACAAGTAACCAATTAAATAATTAATCATCAATCTAATTACTACTAGTGATTATTATTCATATTCATATTAATTTCAAAATAATTTACAATTATAATTAATTCTAACTTTGATTGGTTGGGTGGAATTAACTTGGGGGTTGCAAGAGGAACTGAGACAAATCTGATCTGATTCTAGTTATTATTAAGGTATTTCCTATATATTCAGACTTAACTTTATAAAACTAATTAATTTTTTCTCATAACTATTTTTAAATAATTAATTCATCTACTTGATTAGACCTTCAGTGGTTACTGAATTGTAAATGAAACAGTCAATTAAGTAACAAAATAGTTAATTAAATAACTAGGTAATTAAGTAACTAAGGAATTAAGTAAATAAGTTAAATCTGTAACTAAGTGATAATTTATATTTATTCCTTCAGAAATTTTTTCATTGTTAAGTTAGGTGTATTGGTATTGCTGATTCATAATGCAAAAAAGAAGATCAGGTAAAATTTGTACAACCACTTCCGATTCTCATTCTCAAGGAAGATGCGATTCCTTTGATGAACCTCCTGATTACCAGAAAAAATTATGGAAGAAATGAGATTGTATATGATGGGAATCAAACAAGATTTGCATGAATTGAAGAATCAAGTTACAGAGATTCAAGATACCTTAGAACAAATTAAAAGAGAAGTCAACATTAATTGGAAAGATACAGAGGTGAAGAAGAAGGAGATTTCTGCCCTGAAACAGAAAATGTCTTCTTCTACAGCAGAAATGGATAAACAGTTAGATAAGTTGGCTTTAATCGAACAAAAGCAAATGGACTTGTGGATTCGAATCAGAGGTCTGGAGGAGAAGATGAATGAAGATATTAGAAGAAGTGTAATAACCCTCTTAGCAGAATTTCTTGATTTGGAAGGAGAAGATATCGATATGGAGAGAGATGCTATTTACAGAGTCAGTTCTGTATCTGCAAGAAAAAAGAACATACCCAGAGATGTGGTCGTTCAGTTTATCAAAAAGCCAACCAGGGATAAAATTATTGAAGAACACAATAGATCCCCCTTGGTTGACCAGGATATACAGTTAATAGTATTACAAGATATTCGTGTAAGAATATTGAAGAAACATAAAGATTATGATTTTTTAGTCTCCAAACTGAAGCAAAGTCAGATAAGGTTTAGATGGGACCATCTCGAAGGAGCGATCTTTACTTTTAATGAGCAGTTGTACAAACTAAACTCTGTCGGGGAAAAAAGCGCAAGAAAAGAAAAGAGAAGAGAAGTGCAAGATTTTCTCCGCAGACATAGAGCAGACCTGGCCAGGTCAGAATCCCATTTCCATCCACAGAATCCTAAAGAGTTGGCGTCTTCCAGTACTCCAAAAGATAAGGATGTAAGGACAGAAAAACCTGCAAAAGTGAATCAAATAGAAACGGCACAGATGTAGATGGAGGTTTCTGAGCAAGAGATAAAGAAGACCTCTGTGGACCAGAAAACACTAGAGACTAGTCGTATCGATCTTGATATAGAAGAGATAAATTTGACTAAATTATCTCAATAATTAATTGTTCTATTATATCCTGGAATATAAATGGCTTGAACTCACCCATAAAAAGGAAAAAGATCTTCCACTATCTTTACCAATATAACCTGGATGTCTGCTGCCTTCAAGAGACACACGTTAAAAAAAGAGATGTCAAAGTGTTGGAGGTTCCAAAATTGGGAGAAGTATTTATATCAGCAGCAACGGTTAAGAGAAGAGGTGTGGATCTCTATGTTAAACCAATATTTTTCCTAAATTACAGTTTAGTGATGAAAAAGGCAAATTTCTGGGCATTCAATGTACTATAGAAGGTAAAATCCTTTCGATAATTGGTGTATACGTCCCCTGTAATGAAAACAAAACTTTTTATAATGATTTAAGAAGAGCTATTTAGAGTCAATTGTATGAAGACGTGTGTATTATGGGTGATTTTAATGATGTTGTGGACCCAAAGCTCGACAGAAGTTCTTTGCCATCTTTGAAACGATCACAAGGAAAATTGACGGCAGACTTTTTTCATCTGGTGAAAGAGCTTCAACTTACTGATGTGTGGAGGTCTAAACATTCCAATGTTAAAGATTTCACCTTTTTTTCAAACCAACATCAGTCATGGTCACGAGTTGATCTTATATGGTTGTCTAGAAACCTACAGTGCAACATTCAGAAAACAGAGATCCTAAATAAGACTTTTAGTGATCGCAACCCAGTAACCTTACTTCTCAAAGGTCAAAATAAAAGAAGGGATTGAAAATTGAATGACATTCTCCTGCTGCAGGAGGAGATTGTAGCATCATGTAAAACAGAATTTCAAGAATTTCTCAAACCCAATTTAAATAACAAAGTAGAAACCAGAGTAGTTTGGGAGGCACTCAAGGCAGTGTTTTGAGGGTTTTTTGTTCAGAAAAATACTGAGTATAAAAGGAGACAGAAGAAGAAAATTGATGACATAATGGAGAAGATTAAGGACTTAGAAGCAAAATTAAAAAGTAACCTTCGAGACAAGCAGACGCTCTTAAATACGAAATTGTTACAAAAGCAGTCGTCAATGCTCATAATGGAAGAAATTGAAAAAAAGATTCACTTTTTGAAACAAAAACAATTTAAGCACGCAAATAAACCTGGATGCTGGTTGGCATACAAGATTTGGAAGGAGAAAAAAAAGAGGTTAATCTCTGAGATCAAAGAAGGAGAGTGTACAATTATACAAGTTAGAGAAATACAGAAGGTGCTTCATAATTACTTCTAAAATCTGTACCAGGCCAGTGCCCTCAAAGATTTATTGGATATGGAAGAGTATCTTCACTCTCAAAATCTTCCAGAAATATCTCAGGATTTCCATCAGATGTTGAATAAACCTATTTCTATTAATGAGATCAATGAGGCAGTAGACAGAGCTAGACCCAACAAAGCTCCAGGCGTGGATGGTTTAACTGCTAGTTTTTACAAGCAATTTAAAGAACAACTTTCGAAGCCCATGCAAGTTATGATGAATCTGTAACGGGTGCAGGATCACTCCCAAGAGGCTGGATAGAAGCGAACATAATACTGATTCCGAAGAGTGATCTCACTTCTCTAACACGTAAAGATTTTCAACCCATCTCGCTCTTAAATGTGGACTACAAAATTTTCACTTCCATTCTAGCAAATTGAAGAAGGTTTTGCCAGATTTCGTACATGAAGATCAGAGCGGCTTCATTCCAGGTAGACAGATGAGATCTAATATTTGAACTGTACTCAATATATTAGAATTTTACGAGTCACATAATGACAAAAAAAAAGTGCTCTCATCTTTCTTGACGCTGTGGCTTGTTCATTACCTCTCTTTCCATTTGCTTGCAGGATTAGCATGAGGCATCAAGCAACAGCATCAAGTTTACAGAGCAATTTAGTGGACACATGAAGCTACCAGACATCACGCATGTGGCATAATCCAAAGCCCATGCATCTTAAGTCCCATAATCAATTGGTCTTTGTTGCAGATTGGTGCCATCAGTTCAGCTCTGCCTTATGGTGACCTTACAAATGAAAGACCATCAACAGTCCTGTCAGAGCAGCCACGGCTTCCTTGACTGAGTCTGTCCATCCATAATCCAGTCTTCCTCTTTTCCTACTGCCTTCTGCCTTACCAAGCATTACTGTCTTTTCTAACCAGTTATGTAATCTCACAATATATTCCAAGTACAATAGCCTCACACCTGTTGGGTGGTTTGGTTTTCATTAAGCTATAGCTAAAGCACATTAAGACCCATCAGCTTTAGAAAAGACCTGTTCCTGTGAGGATGAAAACAGCCGGAACGAAGGCGTTGTTAGCTAGCAACACTGCTGCCTGGTTTTCTGGGCTTGCTCTGGGAGTGTAGCTGGGGGAGCACCTCAAAATGTTGGTTTCTAGGGATAATTCAGGCTTGGTTTGCTCTTGAATCCATTCATTTGTCTTTTGGGCAGTACATGGTACCCAAAGAACTCTTCTCCGGCACCACATTTCAAAGGAGTTGGGTTTTCTTCCCCTCATCTTTCTTCCCTCTTTAGCATTCACAGCCACACATTGATATCGGAAATACGACGGCAGGGACAATCCTGACTTTGGTATTCAGTGATAAATTTTTGGCATTCAGCAGAGGTCTTTCATTCTATCCCCAAATAAATGTGCAACACAGAATTGCAGCCACAGAGTTCTCCATAACTCCTCAGAAATTCAGACCCAGCTGCATGTGATTCTCTGTAGGAGACGTTGAGAACCATTTCCCCTCCAGATGTTCCCAGACCACAACTCCCAGCAGCCTTTGCTCCCACAGCAAATAGAAAGAAATGCTGGGAATTCTACCCCAACGACTACTGGAGGGCCATATGATTCCACCCTTGCTTTAAAGTCTGGAGTGGGACCCTGTGGTCTTCCAACCATGCTTCAACTCCAGCCCAGAGCCTGAGAAGCTACCTGTAGAGATAACAACTCCCAAAATCCCTCACCCAGCACAGCTTCTGGGAGTTGTAGTCCCAAAGACAGCTTTCACAGACTACACTTCCATCATCCCTGGGCACGTTGGCTGGGGGTGATGGGTAACAGCATCCAACATTCTTATTCTCCATCACATGCTGGTGATCAAAACTGGATCCTTCGGCATGCCAGCCTTGTGCTCTACCGCAGCTCTCAGTCAGTGGGCTGTCAAGTCCACTCTGGATTTTAGTCTAAACTACAGAGGAGCTATCCAAACTGCAGAGCACTATCCCCCAAAAGAAATTCAATACAGGAAAAAAGACTTCATAGAATCACAGAGTTGGAAGAGACCCCAGGGGCCATCCAGTCCAACCCCCTGCCATGCAGGAACACACATCAAAACACTCCCGACAGATGGTGATCCAGCCTCTGCTTAAAAACTTCCAAAGAAGGACACTGCACCACACTCCTTTGAGGCAGCAGATTCCACTGCCAGACAGCTCTGACCTCCAGGAAGTTCTTCCTGAAGTTCAAGTGGAATCTCCTTTCCTGCAGCTTGAATCCATTGCTCCTTGTCCTAGTCTCTGGAGCAGTGGAAAACAAGCCCGCTCCCTCCTTGACATGACATCCCTTCAAATATTTAAACATGGCTCTCACGTCCCCTCTTAACCTTCTCTTCTGCAGACTAAACATACCCAGCTCCCTAAGCCGTTCCTCATAGGCTTCATGGCTTCCAGACCCTTCACCATTTTGGTCGCCCTCCTCTGGACACGTTTAGGAAGAACTTGTTGACGGTAAAAGCAGTTTGACAGGGGAACACGCTGCATTGGAGTGCGGTGGAGTCTTCTTCTTAGTAATGCCTTGATTGTGTATTCCTGTGTGGCAGGGGGTTGGATGAGACATCGCTTGTGGTCTCTTCCAACCCTATGATTTTATGAATATCTTAGACAGCTCTTTTAAAGTTCAGACTAAAACCCAAAGCAAACTCGCCATCCCACTGATATGGAAGTCACCAGGCATCCCTGCTCTCACCATTGAGCCTGTGGCCCCTTCCTCAAGACAAAAATAATCACCATAGCATTGGTAACACCTTCCCAATTCTCACAGAAACTATGGGAGTCGAAATTTTAGAGGAACCACTCTGAGCTGAACTTTTAAAAACTTTTCAAAAGAAAAGGAGCTATCCAAGGAGAGGGGGGAAAGAAGTCAGCCTCCAGCAACTGCTCAGAGGCCAGCGCCCACTCTCAAATATACACACAGTCAAAGAATCCAACCCCTCTTAGGGAGCTGGGTATGTTTAACCTATAGAAGAGAAGGTGAAGAAGTGACAATGATAGCCTCGTTTAAATATTTGAAACGAAGTCATATGGAAGATGGGGCAAGCTTGTTTTCTGCTGCTCCAGAGACTAGGACACAGAGCAATGGCTTCAAACCACAGGGAAAGAGATTCCACCTAAACATTAGGAAGAACTTCTTGACAGAAAGAGCAGTTTGACAGTGGAACAGGCTGCCTGGGAATGTGGTGGAGTCACCTTTGGAAGTTTTTAAATAGAGGCCGGATGGCCATCTGACTAGTGTGATTTGATTGTGTTTTGCTGCAGGGCAGAAGGGGGTTGGACTGGATGGCCTTGTGGTCTCTTCCAGCTCTATGATTCTGTGATTCCTCTTCAACCTGAGCTCAAGAGCAGCTAACACTGGTGAGGCTTAGCAAGCCTCCATTTGTTTATCTAGAAGGAAAGTCGTCCACTGCTGCTGGAGCATTACATTTCTATCAAAAGCATGTGCTGCTCCACGTTTAGATCACTTTCCCTTGTCTACATAATTTAGGGGCATACGCCTGGAAAAAGAAAAGTGGAACATCAACAGATACATTTCCGTTGCAGCTTAGCGCACACACACTCTCACTCACTCACACACACACACACACACACACACACACTCCTCTCTCGCTCAAGCTGGAGCTCATCCTTTGCAAAGAAAACAGGAGCGTGGATGGCAGTGGTGGGGAAGAGAGAGCATTTTCCTCTTTATAAAAAACGGTTCACAGCCAGTGTGAATTAGCCAACAACCGGTGATCGTGCAGGAAATCTACATTTCTGGTAAGGGCCAGCTCAAGACACTTTGCTGCCTGAAGCAAAGCAGAAAACTGTGCCCCCTAGCCATCCACACATCAAAGTGCATCTTCCCAAAAGCCAGCCAAGTTATTCTGGCACACGTGGCAGAAAATACCATATGCACACATCTCTTTCCTCCCTGCCCATCAACTTACAAAAGCAAGATATTAAACCACTAATTTCTGTCTTTTCATGACACCCCAAGTCTGCCACTCCGCCTAAGTATAGGGCTGGCACTGTTCCCTCTCTGTGCCCGTCTGTATGGAAAGATGTGGGAGTCCTACTCCTTCTTAGTGGCTGTTACCCAGCAGAGGTCCCATTGGTGAGGGCTGCCCCTCTTCGGAGACAGTGAGTTCGGTTTGCCTCCTCTGCAGAAGACCCTGTGTGTTACGCTTTATCTTTCCCCATAGCCACCAGTGGACACCAAGTAGTTCTCTAGGAAAAAATACAGGCAGCCCATGAGGGTCTCTTGAGGGACAGGGAGAGTTGAATTTCGGTCACCCTGGCCTCTGGTGACCAAAAGCAGAAAGGGCTGTAAAGATTCCAATAGATGTGACATAGAAAAGTGACCGAGGGCCTTTCCGCACTACGTTGTTATAGTGCTGTTATTCCAATTTGAACATCCTATGGAATCCTGGGGCTTGCAGTTTAGGGAGGAGCATTTAGAATTCTCAGCCAGAGAGCTCTTTGGCCTCCGTGAACTACAAACCTCAGAATTCCACAAGATGTTGGAAGTGGAATAATAGCACTACAACAGTGTAGTGCAGAAAAGCCCATAGCCTAGAAAGAGCGTTCCGTTGCCAAGCATAATATCTGGAGACATTTGCTGGAATCTTTTATGACCTGTTACATTAAGCAACTATACATACAGCTAGCAACGTAGCAGAGGTGCCAAGAGACCTCTGTACTGAAAAGTGAAAATGCATAATAGGTCACCGGCAAGTGTCGGACACGCAATGGTGCCCAATGCCAATCAGGATCAACACAATGCCCATCAGAATTGATGTGCATTGGTCCAATTGTGTGTCGATCCCTTGTGCACCAGTCCCGTTGCACAAGGGTCAGTTTGCTGACCATGCTACCTAGTAATACCACAGCAGTGGTAATACCACAGCCCTCCACTGGATATGGACATTACGCAACTACACAATTCTACTTCTCACATATGAAAGTCCAATTAGAAAGACTTAACTTCTATTATTACTACTACTACTACTACTACTACTACTACTACTATTATTATTATTATTATTATTATTATTATTATTATTATCACCATCTTTATTTATGCCCTGTTTTTCTCCTTGAAACTTAACTTAAAAGAGCATACAAAAGTTAAAACACACATTAAACGAACAATAGTATTATTGCCAACAGGATTCCGGCCACTCTTTTTAGAATCCCTGCAGATTGCTTTTAAAGTCAAAATCCTCTGAAGAAGGCCATGATAGTACTTCCAGGCTGAAAGACACTGGGCTATTTCAAATAATAAATCATCTCTTTATTTTTTCAATATCTTGAGACTTTGTCTCTTTTCTATGTCAACCTCGTGACCAATACTTTTATGGAACACAACTTGAGCTAATTCTGAATTAACTGAGTTAATTCTACAGCCTCCCCAAGTCCGCCAGTTAGCATAGCCAGAAATTGTGGGAGCCGAAGTTTCCACAAACTAAATTTTCCCAAGTGCTGTCATGGAGCTTCCATGTCCTTCCTCCTTCTTGGCTCTAGTTCTAGTTACACAAATGTCAGGGGAGTCAAAGGCAGTATGTGCCCCCCCCAGGGTTTTTTGCTGCTCTCAGCCCCTCCGGACTCCCCAGATCACCCTTTTTCTGGACAAAGAGAGGGTGAATTCTCTTTCCTAGGAATTTCCAGGAGCAGGCATTTATCTTTAAAACTGCTTGCATCCCCCCTATTCCTGTACTGTTTAACTCTCAAATAATAACAGTTTTTCAACACCAAAAGAAGACTTCTCCCACTCCCGGATTTGAGGAGTGGTAACCTGGGAAGGTCCCAGGGCAAAAATCTGTTCCCTATAACCGCCACCACTGTCTATCCTGTCACTAGGCTACGACAAAATGTTATATTTTGCACAGATTAATACAGCATCCTTTCTTTTTTCTTAAGGAGGCCAGGGCAGCAGATACAGAGATTATGTCCTTGTCCCCCTAGAGCCACTGTGTAAAATAAAGCTCGGCTGGGAAGCCATAATTCACAGCCAAGCTGCAATTCGAACCCAGCACTCCCCCTCTCCAAGCTGTCACCTCTAAACTGCACTGCCACTCACTCATGACAAAATGAAGAGGGATGACTTCATCACCAGCCATGCACGGGCAATTGAGACAAGCCTAAATATCACTGTGCAGAAGGAGAGCTGAGATCTTGCACATGGGCCTCCTTGAAATCTCATGACTTTCTATGTGATTAAAAGGCTGCCATAAATGCCAGAGAATCCTTTGCTTCTTGGCTGCAGAATCTAAGAGGGTTCTTGTACCTTTAAGAGCGGCACAGCTCAGTGGCAATTCTAGCAGGCACAGCTTCTTCTGCCTCACTGCAACACTCGCGTGGAGAAACTTACATTACATTCCCCCTTCTTTGCAACTCAGAGTAGATATTTGGGCTTCCCTGGACATGGGGGACAGAGACGGAAACCAAAGGAACGACTATCAGTCAGGCCATGGGCCCAGCCCAGAAGCAGAAGAAAATTAAATTGCATTACAAATCACCCAAAGCAAAATAAATAAAATAAATAAAGGAAGGAAGGCAGACCCTTCAGGCTTAAACTCCACGCTATGCTCAATTGTAGTGGGCAGCACAAAACAACCATCTTTTTCTATTCACAATCGAGTGTGCAGGGAAGGGGACTGCTCAGGATTAGGTCCACTGCATACTCGGGGGGGGGGGTCAAGCCTTCCCCTCCAGCCACAATCTCACCTCCCCCAGGTCCTCCTTTTCTGTACAGAGGCTTAAGGAGATCAGTGCAAATAGATTTTACTTAAAAATTCTCCTAACAGAAAACATTCCCCGGGGAAAAACAGCATCCGACACAGAACTTACAGACTGTGGGCTTTGAAAAGGAATGCACATATTTGATAGATAGATAGATAGATAGATAGATAGATAGATAGATAGATGGATGGATGGATGGATGGATGGATGGATGGATGGACGGACGGACGGACGGACGGACGGACAGATAGATGTACACACACACACTGAAAAAAGAGACCCAGCATTCTCTAGTGATCTGAGCAATGGACTGCAACTCCAGAGACCAGGGTTCACTTTCCCACTCAGCCAGGGAAGCCCACTGCGTGACCTTGGGGCACATCACACAGTCTCAGCCTCCAGAAAATGCTACGATAGGTTCACCTTAGGGTTGCCATAAGTCAGAAATTACCTGAAGACACCACCACCACCATGACAACAACACTACTGAAGAAAATACATATATGCTTAACCAAAGTATGATTCCTGCCAAAGTTAGGCACAGCTAGAACACATTGACTTCAATGGTAAAATGGCGCACACCTTTTCAAATCCTCCCCTTTAAAGCAACGGGGTTTAAAAAGTGCATAACTCTATGCCAGCACTGTTGCTTTGCTGTTTCTTGAGTGCCGTCTCAAACGTATGCCTCAGACCAGCCTGTCTGGCATGCACTGAAATAAGCTCTGTTCACTTAATAGCATGGGGAATGAAAATACTCTTCACATGCTCAGTGGCACTTCTCTTCATTTTTCGATCCCCCTCATCCTAGTCTGTGCACAGGGATGCAAGGAGCTCCCTCTCAATGGAAAATTCTTGATTCTCGCAAGGTAATTGGGGAATAACAGACAATAACAGAAAAATGCTGTAATTGTAAACACCCTGCCTTCATTCTTGGATGATGAATGATTAATCCAATATGAGATGGAGATAAGGGGAGGAACATCAAAAGACAGAAAAAAACTCAATCCATCTTCTTTCCGAACAGGAAGAATGACGAACTTACAGAGAGGCCTGGCTGAATTTACTTATCTAAGCTGATTCCAATGCAATGGTTTGATTTCAGGAATACCCGAGAGAAAGCTGGATTCACAAGACCGAGGGAGGGAGAGAGAGCACTCTATCTTTCTGCCTTCAGAGATCTCCTCAAAACTCAGCTCCTCTCTGATTTAACCCTTCAACACCACATCTCCAAGCGAAACAAACCTTAAGCAGGTGTAACCACTTAAGTCTTCTCCCCTTTCACTCCTTCCCCCAGTTGCTTCCCTTCTACAATCAAAATGTACACTGCAAGCTCCTTGGGGCAGGGGCCCGGCTGCTTATTATCAGTATCATCACCAGATCCTAATACAGTAAGACACAGCATCAAATGGAATTTGGATGGAGGGGAAACTAGACGAGAATCGTAATTCAAGGATGTGGTCCAGCCATCCTAGTTCCACACGGACTCCGAGCTGCATTGGAACATTCTCTTCCTCCGCCACCCACTGGCAACATGGATTGTTCCAGCTGATAATTTTCCTCCAAGAGGAAATGCCCACAACAGGCATCTCTCACCCTGCCTCCTATCTTGCTCCTTCTCTGCACTCTCAGCTCTCCACCTGTAAAATGGGCACAACGGAAGCCTCCCTTGTGAGGACGACGACTGAGACAATCACTATGAGCGCTTCTTTAATGCAGCCAGTAATCTGGAGGCATAAGCAAGCATTTCCCTTCCCACCCCATACAGACTTCTAAAACCCCACCCCGAAGAGCACAATGTCTCTCACGCCAAAGCTGAAGAGTCCTGTGAAACTACAACAGCTGGCGCGTTTCCAGGGGCACAAGAAGCTTCAAGACCTCAATCTGTGAGCATCACACAAGTCATTCTGGTGAAAGGTACTTTGCATAGAAAATACCCAGGCAGAACCACGGCCAGGCAGAGGGAATCTGTCCCCCACCCTCCCACCCACCCTCCCAACCAGCCAAACCTGCTCCTGCAAAATTCCTCACTCAAGAGACAGGAGGACTTGACCCTACCTGAAAGGGACAGAGCCTTTCATTCTGGAACCTTGCCCGCCAAGCCCTGATCCAGGAAAATGAACTCTGTGCCTGCCTAGGAGCTCTTTCAAGCCGCCACCACCCCGTCCTGTTTCCAAGGGTTCAAGTCCCAGCTCAGAAAAGAGAAGCGAGGACCGGAGTAAACAAACTGAGACTCCGCGCTCAGGGTGTGCGGAGGGGGGGAGATGTCCGGGTTTAAATGGGAATCCCAGGAAACAGAGAGGGAGTTAAATTCCCAATCATGCCCAATCCTGGCTGGAGAAGCTGCAAGGATGAGAAAGAGGGAGGAAGCGTTGGATGGAGAAAAACACAGACATTGGAGGATGGAAATCCATCCTTCACGGTCCCTTCTTGGGAAGTTCCTCGACTGATTTTTTTCTTTCTAAGACTGGAAATAGCGAGGCGTTCCATTTAGCAGAACCCAAATCTCTAATCGGAAGGTTTTCCTTCTCCTCTCCTGGCTGAGGGATGCCAGCCGCACAGGGGTGGATGCGATGCCACAGCACCCCCTCACCTCACTGCCCCCCAGTGCCGTCGCCACCTGCCTCTCCGCCTGGACGCCGCGGAGCAAGGGCTGGCAAGTTGGGGTGCCTTTGTTTGTCTGGGGGAGCATCTCCCCCCCTGCCTTTCAAAGTGCTCTTCCCTTTTCAAGGATGCACATCAAAGGAGCAGGCGGCATTTTCTTCTAAACCCACCGCTATTCCAGGAAGGAAAAAAAACCCACACACACACGCTTGGCCATGCCAAGTTGTGCCCTAGTCTCACCCTGCCCGTCTCCCACGCCCACCGCCTGGCGCCCTCGATGAAACTTGTCTGCCAAGAAGATGCTCGGTGTGGATTGGGGGTGAGGGAAGATTTCCCTCGTTTCAGAGCAGGAAAAAAAAAAAGGAAAAGGAAATTGGGATATTCTAGGAAGGCTGAATCAAGTCCTTCCAAGCCCAACTGCAACCCAAGCATGGCACCAAATATCAGTTTCTCTCACACCCCCACCCTGGGGAAATAAAAACACCTCCAACTCAGCCTCACCGAGCTTCATCATCCCCTCTCTCAATTTTTCTAAAACGACATCATCGGACAGCGCTCCCCTCCTCGCACTTTGGACAGATGGGGCTCGGCTTTTTTGGTGTTGATGGGGTGGGGGGGAGTTAAAGCCAGCTGGGAAAGGCTCTTGCCTCACCCCACCTCCTCTCCCTCGCCCCCTCCCCAATTGAACTTCGCACCAGGAGCTCCCGAGCCTACGGCCAGGCAGGTAAGAGAGCCCGGAAGGGGTTGCAGGGAAAGACAGAATGACTTCTCGGGCGCCCTCCCTCCCCAAAGAGGATCGTCTCTTCCTCTCCCCCCCCCAACCCTGCCGCGAACCGCCCACCACCTCCGCACCGGGGCAGGTGGGTGCAACCCGATCTAACCTGGAAAGGTGGGGTGGGCACCAGGGACGGGAGGAGGATTTTGAACGGGGGGGGGGGCGTCTTACCTGGAAAGGGCTGGAGAGGTTCCCCCTCCTTTCTTCTCCCGCCCCCCCCCCACCTTTGCTCAGTACAGGCGCCGCATTGACACTGCAGATGGTGTCTCGGGGTGTGTGTGTGTGTGTAGACGCACAAGAGGCACACACACACACAGTGTGGGTCTGCGTGCACGCAGATCTCTATCTAATCACACGCTCACACACACACACACACACACACACACACACAGTAACTGTGCTTCTTTCTGGACGCTCACACTTGCCACCCCGCGCGTGCATGCATGCAAAAAAAAAGCCCCAAAAACCTCCAAACCATGCATTTTTTTTCCTCCTAAAACCCCGCGCCAAAAAAAATTTAAAAAAAAATCCTTTTTTTTTTTTTTTTTACCTCTGCGCTGCTCCAGCTTTTTGCCAAATTTCTCCCCGGCTTGTCTTGGGTTTTCCTCTTCTTCCAAGCCCGTCCTTCTCTTTCCTTTGCAGAGAAAAAAAAAAAAGGTTTGGAAATCCCTCCCGCAGGAATCAGGTGAAGAAGCCAAAGCCTCCGCGCCGCTCGGATTTTTCGCAAATTAAAAAAAAAAAAAAGAGGCAGGAAGAAGCGGAGAATAGTGAGAACGAGAGAGAGAGACAGAGAGAGATTTCCAGCCCGGCTTCTGCGTCGCCACCGCCCGCCCTGCCGGAATAGCCGGGGCCGGGGTTCGATCCGGCGTCGGTCTCACTCGGGCATCGCCGCCGCAGCAGCCGCCGCCGGGCTCGGGGCCGCTCCTCCGCTTCCTCCTCCTCCTCCTCCTCCGCCGCCGCCGCCGCCGCCGCCCGGAGACAGACAGAGATCGGAGCGCCCTCGGCGGCGGCGGCGGCGGCGACCGCTCGCCTTTGCTTCAAGGGAGCGAGGGCGCGCTATCCAGAGCTCGGCACAGAGACCAAGCTCTCTCTCTCTCTCTCTCTATATATATATATGCGTGTGTCTCTCGGATCAAGCTCCACCCTCCGCCCGATCTGGAAGGGCTTTCTCCCCCCTCTCCGCCGCCGCCTTCAAAATAATAAAATATATATTTAAAAATTAAAAAAAAAAAAGATGGGTGGGGAAATCCTTAGAAAGCCCCGGGGACGCCCGGCCAAGCGGTCCCTTCGAAAGGCGTCCCTGGTGCCTCCTCGTCCGATTTCTCGCGCTCAGTTCTCCACCATCCTGGGTAGGGTTTTTTCCCCAAAAAACATATCGAGGGAGGGAGAGAGAGGATGGTGGGGTCTCGGAGTATTCGCCGCTCTTTTCCTCTCCACTTGGTGCCCTCTTTCAAGTCTCTTTTCCTCTTGATTTCGTAGACTTCGGTGTTGTTGGGGTTTTTTTTTTTGGCACGCCCGCCGGGGGCTTCAGCAGAAGAAGCAACAGGACGAAAAAGGAGTCGGCGGCTGCGAGGAAGAGGCGGCGCGGAGGGGAGAAGAAAAAAGAAAACCCCGCCCGGCGAAGAGGAGCGGGAGAGAGCGAGAAAGGAGTCCGCAGCCTCGGCTGGCCGGCTAGGGGGAAAGTTTGCCGGGGCGAGGAGAAGGAGGAGGAGACGCCGCGGTTGCTTCCCCCCGGGCCGACGAGTCGGTCGCCCCTGGGTGGCTCCCGCCGGCCGCCACCGCTTCGCCTCTCCGCCGTCCTGCCGCCCGCCTGCCTGCTTTTGCCGGGGTCTCCGCGCTCCCTTCTCTCGCTGGCTGGCTCGCTGGCTGGCTGGCTGGCTGGCTGGCTCTCTCCTCCCGCTCGCTTCTCGCCGGCTCTACTCACTACTGACATCTAGGATCTCCAACCTGATTGGGCTAATTGTGAAATCGCCTTGCCAGCTCCCAGCGCAGAGGGAGGGAGCTGGAGAGGGAGGGAGGGAGGGGGACCGAGCCGGAGGGGGGAGGAGAGCGCCGGGGAGGAAAACAAGGCCCCCTCCGCACTAGCCTGCTATGGCGCGATTATTCCACTTTCAACCTCCGCTGGCATCCTGGGGCTTGCAGTTCGGGGAGGGGCCTCGAAGGCCAAATTTTGCACGTGGGTTGTGCAAAACAGCTTTTTCTATGTAGGAACCAGCATTTTATGTACGTCTATGTAAGCGATGTTACATCGGTGAGACTTCCGTGTGATGGAGGGGTCGGAGCATTTTCTATAGAAAACAGCATTTGCTCTATAGGAACCAGCATTTTATGTACGTCTATGTAAGCGATGTTACATCGGTGGGAATTCCATGTGATGGAGGGGTTGGAGCATTTTCTGTAGAAAACAGCATTTGCTCTATAGGAAACAGTATTTTATGTATCTCTATGTAAGGGAGGTTACATCGGTGGGACTTCCGTGTGATGGAGGGGTTGGAGCATTTTCTGTAGAAAACAGCATTTTCTCTATAGGAAACAGCATTTTATGTATCTCTATGTAAGGGAGGTTACATCGGTGGGAATTCCATGTGATGGAGGGGAGGGGTTGGAGAGGGGATGCTGAAGGAGTAAGAAACACTCAGCAAATTGACAAAGAAAAAGAAAATTCGGGGAGGGGAGAACTCAGAGAAGCAATAGGCAGGTGACTCACCTCTCCAGACAGCTGAGCCACTTCCGCACTAGCCTGTTACAGTGCTGTTATTCCACTTTCAACGTCCTTTGAAGCCCCTCTCTAAACTGCAAACCCCAGGATTCCATAGGATGTTGAAAATGGAATCATAGCACTGTAACAGGCTAGTGCGGAAATGGGCTCTATTATTCTAAGATGATACCCTGTTTGTACGTCAGAAATGCGGGGGATTGTGTGATTTTTCCCCGCCTCCTGTAACTTGACTGGCTTTGGGAGCCATGCGAGCCTGACTTGGGAGAATCATCTGATATTCTGCCTCAGGGAGCCAAATGTTTGGGACAACTACTCTAGCGGTAGCCCAAAAGGTCTGTCCCTCTCTTGGGAACCTTAATTGAAAGATGGCAGAATTAAAAAGGAAGAAGATGTGTGACTGGAGGAGGGGGCTGGCTGCTCTAGGAGCAAGGGTGGATGACTTAGCCCGACGAACCTCCATTTTCAGCAATAGTCTACCCACTCAGCTAAAAAAGAATGGGGAGGTTGGTTGGCTTTAGAAGTGATAGCAACAGGGCTACTTCTTCAATCCTTTCAATTTTTTTTCCTTTTAATGGGAAATGCAATAGGATGTAGTATTTAGACATTCTGCTGCGAAGGATAACATGACGCCTTCTTCCATCCGAAGCCAACAAGCATCACAGTTCAATCTGATTTCAACCCTGAAGAGCAAAAGAGAAGATTCAGCTTCAGAAGAGGCAGTCCTTGCACTACTGTTTTTATACTTCTCTCAGACTAGAAAGTAATCCAAGGAGTTTGCAGTTAGTCACCTTAGTTAAATTGGAAGTAATCCAAGGAGTTTGCAGTGAGTCACCTTAGTTAAATTGGAAGTTTTGGGAGCAGCCGAGCTCGGAAAAATTACTTTTTTGGATGACAACTCTCAGAATCCCCCAGCCAAGGATTCTGGGTGTTGACTTCCAAAAAGTAACTTTTCCAGACATGGGATTATCCCTCCAAAGAGAATCTCTCCCTGGAAAATTTCATTGTATCAACTCATGCTTCGGGCTTTGTTATTGCTGTGTGCCGACGAACCGGTTGCAACTTGAGACAATCCTAAGGGATTCATGGGATTTCCGTGCCAAGAGTGGTTCAGAGGGGGTTTGCCTTTATCCCCCTCTGAGGCTGAGAGAGTGTGACTTGTCCAAAGCCACCTAATGGGTTTCCATAACTGAATGGGAAATTGAACTCTGGTCTCCAGAGTCATAGGCCCGTGCTCAAAGCCACAATGACTGGAGGCACTGGGAAGGTATCGGCCAGAAAATAACTTTTCCAAGCTCAAAGAGACAGCCTGCCTCCAAATACCAGTTACTGGATGACAGGGAGTTGCTTTTGTGCCCTGCTTGCTGGTTTCTTGGAAGAACTGGGCTGACCCCTGTTGGCGACAAGATACTGGAATGGATGGACTCTGTGTCTGATCCAATTGGGTTCTTTCTGTATTCTTGTGGGCTTTCATTAATTCATCTGGTGTAGGAAAATGTTGGCTTTCAGAGCTGCAGAATAGTCTTCGATTTTTCTTGAGGCTCACAAGAACGCATGGAGTCTTGCTGGAGTTGACAAAAGCCTATTCAATCCTAAATATAGACCTGGGACCACAATGCTAGTGTAGTGGTTTGAGTGTTCAACTAAGACTTTAGGAGACCGGGGATCAAATCCCCCTGCTAAGCCATGGAAACCCATCATGTGACCTTGGGCAAGTCACACTCTCCGAGCCTCAGAGGAAGGCAATGGCAAACCTCCGTTGAGTAATTCTTCCCAAGAAAACCCTGTGATAGAGTCACTGCAAGTCAGGACACAGCAGCAACAATCGTTTTGGCACCAATGTGAATTCTTGTAGTCCAAAATAGACAGTTTGGGGGGAGAGGTTAATTTTTGTTAGGATTGTAACTAGCAACAGAAGGGTTAAACCAACCCCACCCACATCATTGTTAACTGCTGTCAAGTTGATGTTGAGCTATGGCGACCCTATGAGGCCATTTCCGCACTACACTGTTATAGTGCTACTATTCCACTTTCAACATCCTGTGGAATTCTGGGGTTTGTAGTTTCCTGAGGCCAAAGAGTTCTTTGGCTGAGAATTCTAAAGGCTCCTCCCTAAATTGCAAACCCCAGGATTCCATAGGATGCTGAAAGTGGAATAATAGCAGTATAACAGTGTAGTGTAGAAATGGCTCTAGTCTATCCATCTGTTTTCCTGCTGCTTTCCACCTTACCAAGCATTATTGTCTTTTCTAGGAGCCATGTCTTCTCATGATATGGCCAAAGTACAACAGTCTCAGTCATCTTGGCTTCTAGGGAGAGTTCAGGCTTGATTTGTCTAGGATCCATTTATTTGTCTTTTTAGCGGCCCAGGTTATCCGTAGAACTCTCCTCCAGCACCACATTTCAAAAGAGTTGATTTTCTTCCTATCAGCTTTCTTCACTATCTAGCTTTCACAACCATACGTAGAAATTGGAAATGTGATGGCGTGGACAATCCTAACTTTCAATAATATATCTTGACACTTCAGGATCTTGTCTACTTCCTTCACAGCTGCCCTTCCGAGTCCTCGTCTTCTTCTGATTGCTTGACTGCAGTCCCCATTCTGATTAATAACTGAGCGAAAGTACAGAAAATCTTGAACTATGTCTTCTTTGTCTGCTTTAAAGTGATGTAAATTACCAGTGGTCATTAGTTTTGTTTGCTTAAGGATCAACGGTAAACCTGCCTTTGAATGTCTTCCTTTACTTTCTTCAGTAATTGTTCAAGCTGTTTGTTACTTTTTGCTAGTAGTACGGTGTCGTCTGCTTATCTGTCAATCTGTTCATGTTCCTTCATCCAACCTTTAGGAGACCAAGTTTCATACCTGCTTCCTCCAAGTCTAATCCTGCTTTATGTACAACCGTTTGAGAATTTTGAGTATCTCTTTGCTTGTGTGGGAAATGGATGCAAAGAACGTGTGACTGGTGGAATCCCTGGTGTCCCTTTTCTTGGGAACTGGAATGTATGTTGAGCATTTCCAATTTGTGGGCCATTCTTTTGTTTTCCATATTTGTGGGCAGATTTTGGTTAGAACTAGAGTAGATGCTGTCTTTATAGCATGAAGCAGCTCTATTCATCTGCCGTCTGTTCCTGGTGATTTATTTCTCCTGAGTGTCCCGAGAACAGCTTCCACTTTACTTCTTAAAATTGCAGGTTCATCTTCAAATGGTTCTTCCTTGTCATGCATTCATCTCTTTTATATAGTTCTTCAGTGTATTGTTTCCATCTTCTTTTTATTTGTACTTGGTCATGTAATATATTCCCTTTCTGGTTGTCTAGCATCCCCACTCTTGGTTTAAATTTCCATTGATTTCTTGAATCTTGTGGGAGAAGTCTCTTGTTCTTTTTTGACGTCATTTCCTATTTCTCTGCATTGATTATTATGGTAGTTCTCCATGTCCTTCCTTTCACTTTTGCTTCTCATCTGTCCTTAATGGTTTGAAGAGTTTCATCTGTCATCCATTGAGGCTTCTCTTTCTTTTTTCCAGCTGCAGATGGTGTCTTTTTTTGCATTCCTGCCTGATGATGTCCCTGACTTTAGGCCAGAGTTCATCTGCTCCCAGTCAGTTAGGTTTAATAGTGCAGATCTATTTTTACATTATCTTTAAATTCTGTGGGGATGTTCTTCAAATTGTACTTCAGCATGGTGTTTGGTTTAGTGCTCCTCTTTAGCTTTACTCTAATTTTTGATATTAGCAGTTCATGATCTATGCCACAATCTGCTCCTGGTCTTGTTTTTGCAGAGAGAATGAGCTTTTCCCATCTTCTCCTTCCACTTAGGTAGTCTATTTGATTTCTATATCAGCCATCAGATGATATCCATGTATACAGTTGCCTCTTTGGTTGCTTTAATAATGTGTTTGCAATGAACAAACAGTGACCCTCACAAAATTCAGTCAGTTGATCTCCATTTCTTGATGCCAGGCCCAATTTTTCTACAGTCTTTAAATCTGCTCCCTTTCTCCTTCTGCATTCCAATTGCCTATGATTAACAAGCCCTATTTTGATGTGTAGTCAAGGTTTCTCCTGGAGTCCAGAACAGGATCTTTCAGTCTCTTCCTCTTCTGCCTCTGCAATTGGAACATAAACTTAGATTATGATCGCATTGATGGGTTTCCCTTGAAGTCTTACTGATATGATTTGGTCAGACTTTGCATTATATCCTTCAGCAGCTTTTGCTACATCTCTCCTCACTACAAACACCACCCCAATTTCTTCTTAGCTTTTCATTTCCTGAATAAAACATGGATCATTATCTTACCCCAGGTGTCCCATTCCTATCCACTTTAGCTCACTCACCCCAAGTACTGCAAAGTTGATGCATTCCATTTCTTGGTTTAGTATTTCTAGCTTCCCTGGATCCATGCTTCTTTCCCTCCATGTCCCTATAATATGTGTCGTGCAGCTTCTGACTTTCCTTTGACCTTGGAGCACATCAACAGCTGAACGTCCTTTCAGCTTGAGTCCAGTTGCACCATTAGCTTCAGCTCTAATTGTAGTTGTCTTCTGCTTTTCCCCAGCACCTCATTGAATGCCGTCTGGCCTGGGAGTTTCATCTTCTGGCACTATCTCTTGTTTCAGTTTTGGATTGTCTCATCATAGGGTTTATGGGGTAAGAGACATTCCAAAGTTGTTTACCAGACCTTTTTCTGTGCAATACCAACAAACATTAGTGATAGTGCCAATGCTATTCCCTCTGAGAGATCCTCCACCAGATTCACACACACCACCACTGTTGCCACCCAGTAGCTGTTTGTTCTGGCTGCTCAGCAAAAGCCTGTCTGACATGGGAGTGCAACAGTGGGTCCCAGTAGAGGCACTTTTTGTAATTCTGTGATTGTCATCATATTTATGGTGATTTCATAAGATGTTTTGTTCGAAGATAAGCCTGGAAAAATTCTTGAAAATGGCAAAGTGCAAAATCTTCAGATTCTGACTGATAAACCAACAGAACAAACCATACCAGACATAACTGGGGCTGAGAAAAAAAAAAGCTTGGATTGTAGTGGTGGCAATCCAGGGGGTAGAGTAGTGTCAAAGACCAAGAAAGTGAAAAGGGTTTGATGATCTGTATTTGTTTACTTGATTTATATCCCGCTTTTCTTCCAAATGGCACTCAAGGAGACTTACAATATAAATTAGAGCATCTAAAACAATGTGGAGCACTAAAGTTTAGAAAGCACTAAACCAAACATACAATTAAAACACTGCGCGTTTTCACACTACACTGTTCTAGCTCTATTGTTCCAGTTTCAACATCCTATGGAATCCTGCACTTTGCAGTTTAGGGAGAGACTTTTAGAATTCTCAGCCAGAGAGCTCTTGGGCCTCAGTAAATTGCAAACCCCAGAATTCCACAGGATGTTGGAAATGGAGTAATAGCACTATAATAGTGTATGGTGTAAAGGCCCACTGCTTTTCAGACATTAACGTTGGAACATTTAAGACACTCAAAATGCCTAAGTGATATATGACATACTAAAATCAGCCCACCTCATTGCATATCCCTCTACCCTAGTCAGTTATGGCCGATCGTTCCTGTTAGCAATAGTGTGTGTATTTCTATACTGCTTATCAGGTAAGTGCTCTCTAAGCGGTTTACAATGTGTTAGCTAGTTGTCCCCAACAAGCTGGGTACTCGTTTTACCGATCTGTGGAAGAATGGAAGGCTGAGTCAACCTGGAGCCTGGCAGGATCGAACTCACAACCTTGTGGTTGCAGTACCGGTTTTAACCACTGTGCCAGCAAGGCTTTGAAACGGGAAGGTCTTTGTTGGCCACTGAAAAGACAGCAGAGAGCGGGCAGATCTGTTAGAAGTACAGCAATGCTTAGCAAGGAAGAGTGAAGAGTCCCTGAAAGCGGGCAGTAGTAATAAGGTTAGATAAGTAGTTTGAACGACCCAAACCACCCTCCATTCTTGCCTACCTCTCCAGGCCCGTCTAATTCCTCAGCAAAACCTGTCTGACGTGGAAGATCCTACTAGCAGCTTTGTTCCTGTCAGCATAGCCTCTTGTCTTACAGGAGGACTCAATCTCACCACCACGGAAAGCCAGCACCATTGGCGGAACCGACATCCTAGCCCCCATTATTTTCCCCAACACACCACTCATTGCGTGCCTTCAAGTTCTTTCCAACTTATGGAGACCCTAAGGCAGAGAGTTCTCTGGGTCAGAGAGTGTGACACACCCAAGATCACCAGTGGGTTTCTATGGCCAATCAGAGAATTGAATCTTGGTCTCTAGGTTCATAGTCCACTGCTCATACCACTACACCAAACTGGCTCTAAAACACAACTATTATAACAGTCTTCTAAAAATTCGAAAGTAATTTTTAATCCATCACTCATCAACAACTGGCTTGGAAATTGAGGGAACTGTAGTCCAACAACTCTGCAGGATACCAAAATTGGGAGACTCCATTCTAATACTTAGCTCCATATGCAGTGTAGCTGGTTCACAATGGTGTCTGAAATCATGTCCAGGGGTGATTCCCAGTTCAAGAGGAGCCTCCACACATCCCCAGAAAAATGTTCATAATGTCTCTCATAACCTGTGGCAGCTGGTGGCTTCCACATCAGGAGGCGGTGAATCTCCACTCTGGATTTTAGTCTGAACGTTAAAAAAAAGCTTTCCAGAATGCTGAATCCTACCTCCAAAATAGGTTCAGGACTTGGAGAGCTCCTTTAAAGTTTGGACTAATTCACCATCCCCACCTCTGTATGCAGACACACAAACATAGAAGACATCATAGAATCATAGAGTTGCAAGAGGCCCCATAGGGCCGTCTAGTCCAATCTCTGGCCATGCAGGAAGATCAAATCAAATACAATCAAAGCACTCCCAACAGCGATCGAGCCTCTGTTTAAAAATCTCCAAAGGAGGAGAACCCACCACATTCCCGAGCAGCAGCGTATTCCACTGTCCAACTGTTCTTACCATCAGGAAGTTCTTCCTAATATTTAGGGGGAAATCTCTTGTCCTGTGGTTTAAAGCCATTGTTCTGTGTCCCAGTCTCTGGAGCAGCAGAAAACAAACTTGCACCATCCTCCATATGACATTGTTTCAAATATATAAACATGCCCATCATGCCACATCTGAACCCTCTCTTCTCTAGACTAAACATCCTCAGCTCACTAAACCGTTCCTCATAAGGCACGTTTGCCAGGCCTTTTACCATTTTGGTCACCCTCCTCTGGACCCAATCCAGCTTATCAATGCCTGTTTTGAATTGTGGTGTCCAACTGGACACAGTATTGCAGGTGGGGTGTGACCACGACAGAATAGAAAGGTAATGTGCTTGCACATGCATATAGTTTCCAACATGCCACCCTAGCACCTCCAGCTTCCAGAGTTCCAGTCTAGAAAACCTTTAACAATTAGTTCTGTTGCTCTTGAAACTACTTAGTGGCCGCATCAGCTCTAGGAAAAATGACTCTGGAATTAAGATTCAAGAAATAATGTCCAACGTGCTACAAACAAATATTCCACTATTACCTGAAATATTTCTATTAAATATGCTTCACAGAATAGATAAATCAATAAAATTGAAATATTGGAGAACAATTCTGTACATGATCATGGCTGCCAGGATCATATATGCCAAACTATGCAAGAACAGACACCACAAATAGAAGATTGTCTAGGAAAATTAATAGAATTAAGAGACATGGATAAATTCACTACGATTGTACAAGGAAAATCCCAAACCAGAAATGAGGAGGAATGGAATCCTATCGAGAAATTTATTTTTAAACGGGAGATGTTTTCAGGAGAAAACAAAGATGAGCCTTCTCAAACATAGATAAAAGCTGATAAAGAAAATTTTAAGTTACAGTACACAGCAGACATGAGTAAAGCAGTATCGAACATAAAGTTGATGAAACTAACTTTGGGGGGAAAATATATATATATGTATATGTATATGTGTGTATATGTATATGTGTGTGTGTGTGTGTGTGTGTGTAGATAGATATAGTGAAGAGTAATAATGAGGATGATAACAAACTGAACTAAGGAGAAGTAGGGAAGTAAAATAAAAAATAGATAAACCACTCACAACTTGAGAAGAATACATATAGCAAAATAAATGTGTAGGTAAAGAACAAGGGACTGTAAAATAGAAATGGTTAAGGAAGGACGTAAGATGTAATGGAGACTAATCAAGTTGAATATATATTATAATGTTGAATTTCCTGTAAAAGACTGTATTATTACCATTAATTTCGTTGTATAAAAGTTCTGTTTTATATAATCAAATAAAAAGAAAAAAGAAAAAAAAAAGAAAAATGACTTTGGAGACTACAACTCGCAGAATCCCCCAACCAGCACAGCAATATCTGTGCTCTGGATATCTTTTTGAAAAAAGGTTTAATTTGGAAACAAGCCATTCTGGGAGCCTTTTTGGCTGAAGGGCAAGATACAAAATACTCTAAATAAATGGATGGACCAATGGATTTTATGTATACACCACCTTTTTCCAAAAATGGAAGTCAAGGCAGGTTAGATAAATAATATCAGTGTGAAATTTACAAAAGTAGCAATTCTCAGTTGGTAAAAACCACTAACAAACCCATGAAAATAAACAACATGCACGGTGAGATATTGTTGTATCAGTCCTATTGAGAAGTTCTTCCTTAAGTTTTGGTGGTGGTGTCTTTCTTACTTTGACTTGAGTCACTCGTGGTAGAGATTGGCTTTGTGTGTTATTCATCTGTTCCCTTCCTTGATTTAAAAAGTAGATTCCCAGAAATCCATGAAACGGACAGGGAGGTGCCTGGCGTAATGAGTCCTTATTTACAAAAAGAATAAAAGGAGACCATGTTGCTGTGACTTGTCCAGCTCTCCATTTTCTTTGTCCATTATCATGTTATAAATAGCTCTGGATATCTTTCAAAAAGACCCTGTTGCTACCCATCTTTCTCTGGAAACTTTCACTGGAACTTACTCCTAAGCAGGCTCGCATAGCGAGTTGCAGTTTTCACACAGGGCTTGACTTGTGTCTTCAGCTATGGAAGCAGTTCTTCATACCGTGCTGGAGGCATGAAGGAGACTTGTGACGGAATGCAAAAAAAATGTATCTCTCAACAGGACTTTGCTGCTTCATGCCCAGATTATCAAGGACTCAGCGAAGAGTTGCAAATGGCTCATAACAGTGGGATTTTATGGCATACCCTTCAAACGTGCAGCTTGGCTCACCTACTTGAGCCATGTATTCTGCACAGCTGTCCTCCTGAAGAAGTGGCGGGTTAGAGCTGGACAAAAGCAATCCTAGGAACAGCGTTGTTCTTGGTAAGCTGCCTTGGGTTCCAAGTCAAGAAAAAGGCAGGATATAAATAAAATAAAACTAAATGGCCATAAGTACGGTTTTTGTCGTTGGTAAGGTGGAGGAAGCTAAGATCTTAGGTTGAGGTAGGTTGTTAAGGGGCAGTGGATTTAAAAAAATCCGTGTTGAATTTTTCAACAAATTCCTATTCCCGGTTCTAGATGGGTTAGACCCGTTAAATCAGTGGGATTTAGCTATGCATTTATGATGCATTTACTCATCATTTAATAAGGGATTCAGTGGGTCTGCTCTTGTTGGGGATCTCCAACAGGTTTGAAGACAAGCATGTCTTGGTTTTTTAGTATTCTGGTTAGAGTGTTGGGCCATTTCCGCACTAGCTGGTTATAGCGCTATGATTCCGCTTTCAACATCCTATGGAATCCTGGGGTTTGCAGTTTCGGGAGGGGCCGGCCGGCCCCTCCCGAAACTGCAAACCCCAGGATTCCATAGGATGTTGAAAGTGGAATCATAGCGCTATAACGGGCTAGTGTGGAAATGGCCTTGGAGTTGAGATAGGGAAATCCATGCAAAGTTAAATGATATTTTTGTTTTAAAAGAATGCTTCCCTAAACCAGTCACTTGGAATGAAAGCATGTACTCTCCCAACATTTCACAAATGGAAACCAGGGCGTCTGTGGCCAAGCAGCATCAGAGGGTGGTCAGGATGGCAAAAGATGTTAAGGAGGAAGAAGACCCAAACCAGTAGAAAACGAAGCAAGCCTGCTTTTGCCTGAGGCTATTGGGAAGGGCAAGATTCATCCCTCAGGTCTCTTCTCCACCTTGCTGAGTTAAGAGAGTAAAAATTACCTTTGCACTTTGGACTTAGGGCCTTTCTGCACTACCCTGTTCTAGTGCTATTATTCCACTTTCAACCTCCTGTGGAACTCTGGGGTTTGTAGTTTACGGAGGCCAAAGAGCTCTCTGGTCGAGAAGTCTAAATGCCCCTCCCTAAACTGCAACCCCCAGGATTCCTTTGGAAGTCGAAAGTGGAATCATAGCGCTATAACAGGGTGGTACGGAGAGGCCCTCCGTTGACAGCAATTGAAATAAGCCAAGTAGGAAGGGGGAAAATGGGAGGAGGAGAGGAAACAGGACATTTTAAAATCTGCTGGTGAACGGGTGGCAGAGAATTAATCGCGTCTGTCGCAACTCTTCAAATTGGGACAGTCGGAAGGTATGACACCATTGTGTCCAAAAGGGACCTCAGCATTTGACTTGTTATTTAATTCACAAAGAAGCCACAGCAATTGGGCTGTATCACAATCCAGGTTTAAATCTTTCCATTCTTGTAATTCTGTCTTTTCAACAATACACAAAGTAGAACTCACTGGTGGTGGATTTGGTAGGGGTCTGGAAATCAATCCCAGCCTTGTTTGCAACAATGCATTCATTTCTTTGTATCCTTTTTTTTTTTTTAAAGGAAAACAAATATTACGCTTTCCTTGAAGCAAGTATTATCTCTCCGGTAGATGATGTTCGTGTCTCTATATACGCCTGTGATGACTGAGGCAGTTTACATTTCCTGATGGATGAATGAGAGCCTCAAAGCCTCTCCTCTTTTTTTCTTTTTTAATATTGTTATTTGATTTTCAAAGGTGGCGTATAAAATGTGCTTATTATTCTTTTATCTTCAGCCTCTCGTATGCGACCATTTGTTTTCATTTATAGAAATGAATGCCATCTGATGGGGGGGGTTGGAGAGCGAATGCTAAAGGAGTAATAAACACTTGGCAAATTGACAAGGAAAAAAGAAATATTCGAGGAGGGCAGAACTCAGAGAAACAAGATGCAGGTGACACCTCTTCAGACAGCTGGGCCATTTCTGCACTAGCCTGTTATAGTGCTATTATTCCACTTTCAACATCCTGTGGAATCCTGGGGTTTGCAGTTAAATAGCACTATAGCAGGCTAGTGCAGAAATGGTCCTGTGTTCTGGGACAGCACCGTGTTATTAAATATCTGGTCTTAATTCACAGTTTAGGAGAAAGGAACCTTACCTTTGAACCGTCAATGTATTCCCCCACTCACCACCCCTCAAAGACCACTGTTCCACAAGAAAATATAAAAGAATCTGGAATATTTCGTGAGGCCTTTGTGTCCGAAGGAAAGGGAAGGGGGTAGAATTTTGACGTGTGTTGCGATGCCGTCGATGCCACCGAGATAATCGAGGGAGGCGCTGCTCCAAGTGGTGCTTAAACGGGTCTCTTTGATCTGTTTCATTCATTATGCAGCGGCGTACTGGGATGTATGGAGTGTACACGTGAAGCAAAAGGGAGGGAAAAAAAGGAAGGCAAGCCCAACAGCATCTGGGCTCACTTTCTGAGAAGAAAGAAAGACAGTTTTCTTCCAGTCGGCCTCTCCAAAACACAGCTTTTAACAAACTCTCTGGGCCTTTCTGCACTACACCGTTATAGTGCTACTATTCCACTTTCAGCATCCTATGGAATCCTGGGCTTTGCAGTTTAGGGAGGCGCATTTAGAATTCTCAGCCAGAGAGCTCTTTGGTCTCAGAAAACTACAAACTCCCAGATTCCACAGGAGGTTGAAAGCGGAATAATAGCACTATAACAGTGTAGGCAGAAATGGCTCTCTGTTTGGTAGGGAAAACCCTTATTGTTCCTCTGTCATCCCAGTGTTCCAGCTGCTTTTGAAATGTCCCAGTTTCTCTCTCCTCCTCCCACTTTCCCCCTTTGCCCTCATCTTACTTCAAATGCTCCAGACTGAGTTCAAAGTACAAAAGAAGTTTGCACTTGGTTAACTCAGTAGGGGAGAGAGGAGCGGATGGGGAAGAATTTTCTTTCTTTCTTTCTTTCTTTCTTTCTTTCTTTCTTTCTTTCTTTTTCTTTCTTTCTTTCTATTTCTATCCCATCTTTATCCCAGCATGAGATTCAGAAGGCTTCCCAGTAGGTTCAGGCAAAAGCAAACTGCAGCATCTTCTCCGAGCTTTTATAGGCCATTTCCACACTAGACTGTTATACTGCTATTATTCCACTTTCAACATCCTATCGAATCCTGTGGTTTGCATTTTAGGGAGGGGCCTCAAAGGGCCCTCCCTAAACTGCAAACCTCAGAATTCCATAGGATGTTGAAAGTGGAATAATAGCACTATAATAGTCTAGTGCGGAAATGGCCATAGTCTTCCTCCTTAATAACTTTCGCCATCTTGACCACACTCTGATGTCACTCAGCCACCCATGCATCAGTTTTCCTCTGTGAAATGTTGGAGGGTATGTTTTAATAAAAATTAGACCAGCCCTGGGGAATAGACTTTCATACTATAAATGAGATTTATTTTGAACCAAGGTGAGCAAGGAGCTGCATTTCATCCCCTCTCCCCCACTCAACTTCCCAAATTGCTTTTTTTCCCTGCTCCCACCCACAGATGAATTGTCTCTTCTGGAGTAACAATTTATCTACATGGTTCAACCTCAAAGAATACCCATTTTTTTCCAGACGGGAAGTAGATTTCTGGTCATTTTGGCGTCCTTCCTTCCTTCCTTCCTTCCTTCCTTCCTTCCTTCCTTCCTTCCTTCCTTCCATCCCTCCTTCCTTCTTCCTTTTCTCTTTCTTCTGCCAGAAAAATAAGAAACGGCATTCAGAACAACCAGTACTACAGTAGTAAAGTTCAAATTAAAAACCAAAAGACCTGGGTTCAATTTGTTACTTCTGGCCAGAGCAGACCTCTTGAATCCATTAACAAATGGTGAGCCACCATGTGGGTAAATGCCATGGATTCAGTGGGTCTGCTTTAGTTAGGACTGATAACAGAATTCAGGCCACACAATTGCAGTGTGAGAACAGATGCTACCTCAGCTGACAGATTAAATACGGAGGGAGTGATTAAATCAGAGCAGGGAGAGAAATAACATCTTCTGGCTGATTAAAACCCATCCAGCAGCAATCTAGATTAAGTGCCAAAAGGCTACCTGGTTTTTAAAATCTTTGCCTGCCAGTCGAAGGAGAGCTACTGTGGTTTTGGGGCTAGAAAGTTGGACCAGGAAAGTTTCCTCGGGAAACTACAAACCCCAGAATTCCACAGACGGTTGAAAGTGGAATAATTGTTACCCTGCTGGCGTACCCTCTCCCGGGGACTATAAATTTGATATCAGGTATGCCCGCCATGCTAGAGAGGTTGCCTGGATGGGCACATAGGCAAAGAGGTCGAACAACTGAAAACAAGTCAAGACCAGAAAAATCCCCAGTCACGTAGCCCAAGGAGACCTCAGGCAATACACATCCACATAGACCAAGGGTCCTCAGCCATGAATAGCCAGCTTGAGGGGATTAGCGTGTTTTCCCCAGGTTGAACAAGTCTGACTTTGGAAAATCCTACGAGGTGAGGCCCATCTACATAAACCAATCGTGCAACCCAGTATAAACCAATCATGCAAACTACCAAGTCGCCATTGTCTGGCATTTCTTCTTTTGTTTTTTCCATTGTTCTTCCCGGGAGAGGGCCTGCCCTCGAGGTACGTTCTGCCCTATAAGTAGTCCTAGTTTTTGAGGGTCTCTTCGGAGAACCCCCCCCCCCACGCTAGCAGACTGGCACTCTGTTAGTTGAGTGATCCTCTCAGCCGTCTCTTCACTGAACTCCTTTCTTCTCGCCGCTTCCCAGACCAAAGACTTCAGGATAGGTGCAGTATCACCGCCTCTACATTCCCTTTGCTATATCCCCTACCCATTTTTCACCTCTTTTCCTTCTCAGTAGGCCTTGTGTGCGTGAGTGAGTGAGTGCGTTGGTGTGTGATACTATACTCATTTAATAAAATTCATTTATTTAACACATTTGTCTGGCTTTTTGCTCAGTCTGATCCCATAAGGTTGGGTAAAAGATCCTGTTGGGTTACCTTGCCCCTCATTTTGCTAATGCCGGTGATCCGCTAATTTCCCCAACCTTTATAACTTGGAGCGAATCAAGGTGTCCCCCACGGGACCCCCAAAAGTCACGGTAACATAACAGCACTATAACAGTGTAGGGCAGAAATGGCCAGGGAGTTCCAGAGCATGAACGCCCCAGAAGATGGCAGGGCTAAGCCAAAGGTCTCCCCAATTATCTTAAATCCAGGACGGCTTAATATGGGAGAAGATGGTCTTGAGATTTATAAGACATATAAGCGGCAGTTTGCATTGTGCTGGGAAACAGACCGGTAGCCAGTGAAGCTATTGTGAAGCAACCAGTAGCCAGCGAAGCTAGCGATTGAGTTGCAGGCTTCCTTTCGGTCAACAACCCGACTGCCACAGTCTGAACTAGTTCAGGTTTCTGAACAAGGCAGCACCATGTACACTGGTTGCTTCCAACCAGGTCGTGCGTCACCCTGGCCAAATCTGAATCAGGAGGATTGGTACCCCAGCTTCAACTGGACAGATACGCTGCCAGTCACCAGAGCCCAGACATAATTCACAAAAAATAACACTTTGGCTCTTTCCGCACTACAATGTTACAGTGCTCTTATTCCACTTTCAACATCCTATGGAATCCTGGGATTTGCAGTTTGGGGAGGGCATTTAGAATTCTCAGCCTGGGAGCTCTTTGGCCTGAGGAAACTACAAACCCCAGGATTCCACAGGAGGTGGAAAGTGGAATAATAGCACAATAACAGTGTAGTGTGGAAAGGCTGTTTTGTTTTTTTCTTTCTCTGTCTCTCTCTCTCACACACACACATACACACTTTTCTTCCTTTAATCTGGACATAGTGAAGTCCAGTGACATTCCATTTCAATTCAGAATTTTCCCTAAATTGCTCATGTCTTATACCCGAGATGAAAAGAACTTGAGATTTTACAAATTCCAAAAGTAGGGATCCGAATAGAAAAAAAAAAATTTGAAAAATAGTTTAAAACGTTTCTTGAGTCCTGGGAAACACTGGTGAGGAGAAACCTGAATTGATGGAAATCTTTGCGATTCAGGACTTATTCTGTGCAAAATTTGCACATGATTTTGTTGCACAGAAAACAGCATTTGCTGCACTGGAATCAAGTCTTATACTGAAGGCACTGGTTAATAGTTCAGCACCATCCAAGAATGTGCAAATTCATGGTTGAAATCCAGTTGGTGCAGAGGTGTAGCTACAGGAGGCCACAACTATTCTGTCCTTGCAGATGAAAATTTCCTCCTCCAGTCCCCAAATTTCCTCCAGTCCCCAAATTTCTAACACTATTGAGAGTGAGATTTTGAAAACTGTCCACACCTAGAACTCTCCTCTGTACTGTGTTTGCAGGCTGCTGGGTGCATCACACACTCTCAGCCCCAGAAAGCCCCGCGATAGTTTCACCCGAGGGTGCCCATAAGCTGGAAACAACTTGACACACGAGAACAGCAACAATAATCTTCCTTATCCAGGCTGTGAGATCTGCGAGGGGTGGGGCATTTGTTTCCTTCTCACCATCTTTATGGGCACATTTGGTGGGAGCCCAGGAGAAGGCTTCTTCCCTACTTTGGAACTCCTTCCCTAGGGAATAGAGGAAGGCTCCTCCTTTAGACCTTTCTTCTTCTGAAAGCCTTTGGAAACTGGTGCTAACCCACAAAGGAGTGGAGGAGTCATGGTGTGATACTGTTTTTAATCTGTTGTAAAGGGAGATTTTAATTACACAAAATGAGCTTTTAATTCTGCTGTTATTTAGCACTGTTTTAATTTTAGTCTTAATTGCGTACGCTTTGAACTATGGCCATTTCCACACGAGTCTGTTATCGCGCGATGATTCCACTTTCGACCTCCTATGGAATCCTGGGGTTTGCAGTTTCGGGAAGGACCGGGCCTATGCGTTTTACTACATTCTCTGCCTTTTTGGAAATCACCTTGAGTCCCAGCCTAGGAGAAAGGCAGGATATAGACAAAGTGATTGCGGATGGATGGAATTTTTCACTTGGCAGGTAAACGGTACTTCGAGAAGAAGTTACTTTAGAAGAAGTTTCCTCTGCAGATCTCAAGCCAGGGAAAGTCAACTTCCAGAAGTCCAGGGGATACGCGTGCCTCTCACCGGTATTCCAGACATGCAGTATTTTAATTATGCCACAGAAGTGCCCTTTAATCCATGCCATAGCAATTTGAACAGACTCCCTATGCAAAATTGCCAATTACCTTGTTCACCGGAATTTAAACCGGTTATCTTTTTTTCTTTAAGTTCAGTTACCGTGGACCATTTTAATGTGTACGTCAGAGCATTAACATCACCCAGTGAGCATGGCCTCATTTTACCGCTTTTGAGATGGACGGCTAACAGGGTCCCAGATGGGTCCGGATATCTGAGACAGGGGGTGGGTGGAGGAAACCGGTTGTCTACCCTCAGGAAAGCTGTTTCTTAAAACAATGGCTCGAGTCAACATATCCCATGGCAATTGGTAAGTGTGACAAACGAGACTTTATTTATAGATCTGACACGCCAGAAAAAGAAAAAAAACGATGTACCAGTAGAAAAGGGTCATTCCGAATAACCCACAGCCCCCTTTGACCCTGTGAAAAAGTTGCCACCAGAGGCAAGAAAATCCAAGGACAGAGGAACTTAAATGGGGATGGATGAGATCAGTTTTAAAAAATGCTGTTGAGGTCAGAAAAGACAGTCGGCATAAATACAGATCTGCACCAGAAAAAGCTGAATATTTGGGGCTGGGTTTCCTTCATTTTTGCTGTGTTCAAGCAGGAGAGAAGCTTTGCTAACGCACAGCAGTTGTTTGGGTGAATCACACAACTCAGAGCAGAAACAGACACATTTTTTTTCTTTTTAGAGCGGAGTGGGCAAAGTCTGTCCCATGGGGTGTACCCAGCCACCGGAACCCCAAAATGCAGCCTCTGAAGTCCTCTAAAGAACTATCTGTATGAAACATATAATTCTCTTACTGAAATCACTTCACTGGCTGTGGATCCATTTTCAGACAGAATTCAAAGTGCTGATTATGACCTATAAAAGCCCTATAGAGTTTAGGTCCTGAAAGCCATGCTCTATGGGGAGTAGCATAGGGAGCTGGGTATGTTTAGCCTGGAGAAGGGAAGGTTAAGGGGTGGCCATGATAGCCATGTTTAAATATTCGAAGGGATGTCATATGGAAGATGGGGCAAGCTTGTTTTCTGCTGCTCCGGAGACTAGGACATGGAGCAATGACTTCAAACTCCAGGAATAGAGATTCCACCAAAACCTTAGGAAGAACTTCCTGACAATAAGAACGGTTTAGCTGTGGAATACCCTGCTGCCTAGAAGTGCTGTGGAGTTTCCTTCTTTGGGGGTTTCTAAAGAGATGGATGGCCATCTGTCAGGAATACTTTGATTGTGTCTTCCTGCATGGCAGAACGAGGTTGGACTTGTGATCCCCTCCAACTATGATTCTTTGATTCTGGGCCCTCTTTCCGGAACAGGTCCAGCATCTCGGAGAGCACCCTTAAATTCCAGACTGAAACCTGGAATGGATTTGCTATCCTACTGATATAAGATCCACAGGCGCCGTTGTTGCTGGATGAGCTGAGAAGATAAGAAAATCTCCAGCTCAGCCGATTTGGTACATGATTCAGCCTTTAGAAAGAAAAAGCAAACAGGAATGCTCCATCTGACTTAGCACAATTTTCCACCAAAGGCTTTGGCCGAAGGATCCCTTTTCTTCTTATTACGTTAGGAATTCTAGACAGATGTTTTTGGCTGCTGGTGGTGGGAAAATTCCTGGAAATGAAAGACTCCAGTATTGGCTATTGGGCAAGACCAACGTGTCAAAACACGGGCTTTGTCCAAGTTTCAACCTGTTTATGCTAAGAGTTGTCAATGGGAAAAGAATATTCAAAAATGGTTGAAAAAACATTTCAAAAACATGTTTTTCGGTTGTCAAGAGACCCTGACGGGAAGAATTCTGGACTGATCTTTGCAGTTTGGGGCTTATTCTGTGCAAAATTCACACCCTAAATCCAGTCCTTCAAGAATCCAGGATGTCCCATGTGGCATTCAATGATGGCAGCGCAGTCTGATGGTTCCCATGTCAGTGGAGCAGTGACTCCACTTTGGAGTTTAGTGCACAGGCAAAAGGCAGTATCTAAGATACTGAACTCCATTCCCCCTTCCCCCATCCAAATATTGCTCAGACCTGGAATAACATTAACAGCAACAGATCAAATTTGCTCCATCGTCTACCTGCCAATGTTTCAAACATTAGAAAAGTACTATCCATGTTTGGTTTATAGTCTTTGCAGAGACAGCACTGAATCCCAGTATTTCAGGGCAAGGCACCCCAACCTGCACGGATTATGGGATACCCCTGGTGCCTATCACCACAAAAAGCCAGCACTACTAGTGGGACCCACATCACAGCCTCCACTATTTTCCCCAACACACGACTTGTTGTGTGCCTTCAAATTGTTTCCAACTTATGGTGACCCTAAGACAAATCTATCACACAGTTTTCTGGGGCTGAGAGTTTGTCACACACCCAAGGTCACCCAGTGGATTTCTATGGCTGAGTGGGGAATCGAATCCTGGCCTCCGGGGCCATCGTCAAATGCTCAAACCACTACACCATGCCGGCTCCCTCGGTGCCGTGCTATCTTCCTTTAATTCCTCAGTGGCTCCTTGCTCTGGTATGAATCTGGTGGCAAATCTGCTCCAATTTTTAGTCCTAACTTTAAAGAAACCACCTAATGAGCTGAGCCTATTTGAGATATAGAATCTGGCACCTTGACTAGCTCCCTTAAAGTTCACACTAAAACTTGGAACAGATCACCACCCACCACTGACATGGAAGGGACCAACCAAATCCTTCCCATCCACTTGATGGCCAGCCCTATCCTTAGGTGAAGTGAAGTTCCTCTTTCAGGCAGCAGGTGCTGAAGGGCAGTAGTTAAATGAATCATTCGGGGCCTTCCCACTTCCTCTCAAAATAAAAACCCAGCGTACTTAATAAAAAACTGTTTGAATGTGGCCAGGCCAACAGGGGGATTCTGGGAGCTGTAGTTGTAGCCACTTTCCCACGCTCTGTGTTGGAACAACTGCTTCTCTTCTCCTCCGGTCCTCTTGCTTGGCCATCTGTCTAGCGGTGAGATGGGGCAGGTAAATCCTTTTATTTCGTGCTTTAAAGAGAACACAATGCCAGAGGTGGGGAAGGGTTGTTAAGGGATTATTCTTAAGGAGGTCACCCCCCTCTTTTTTTTTATCCTTTCCTTCTGGGTTTTTTGTTTTCTTAACCTCTCCTTCCAAAGGCTCAATTGCCCCTAATTACGATATGCAAAAAAAAGCCAATTGAAATCAAACATTTTTTTAAAAAAAAGAGGGGTGGAGAGAATGAGAGAGAGAAAGACATCTTAATCATTTCCATCCTCCCTCCTGCCGCATTCAAATTCTCAACCTTTTACAGGCCCATAAAGCCACCTGGCATTTAAACTTGATATAAGCCAGATTTGCTTGTTAAATCAATCAGACAGGGAGCTCCCCCCCTCCTCCTTTCGAAAATAAAAACTCAGAGTTGGTTTTGTAGAGTTTATTACGGGAGAAGAATCAGAATGGATTTCAAAAGCTACGTTAGGGCGCCACCTGCAGGAGGCCAGAAATTCCAGCTTTGGAGAGCCTTTGGGAAGAACCGAGTAGAGGAGAGATTGTGGCTTTGCCCCTTTTGGGGGTTCAGACCCAATCTCTGTGTTTTCTGGCATCTGCTTTGAACCTGGGCGTGCATTTTGCCATCACTGTTCCTATGAGATGAAGAACAGAAATGGCTCATTAATTCAGAGCATGGAAAAAGAGACTTTTTCAGACTGCAGCTTCCAAAATCCCCCAGCTAACGGATCCCAGGAGTTGTAGTTTTCCCAAAGCCTGGAAATTGGTACTCCGAAATCCACCAAGGTCCTTTACCTAAGTGGCTGGGGAAGTCTGGGAATTGCAATACAAAAGTTGAAACTTTTTGGACCGAATCTCTCAATCTCCCAGCCGGGCGTCTGGGGGATACTGAGGACTGTAGTCCAAAAGTCCAAACTTTCCGGGCCCAGTATTCCCCAAATTCCTTAGCCAAGTGTCTGGACAGTTCTGGGAACTGTCGTCTGGAACTGTCTGTGGGAATTCTGAGAATAGCAGTACAAAAGTCCAATTTTTTTGGACCCAAACTCTCAGAAAGCCCTGGCCACAAGTCTGAGGGATTTGGGGAATTGTAGTCCCAAAGTCCCTTTCCAAAATTCCTAGGATTTGTTGTCTGAAAATCAAACCTTTTAGAATCAAGACTTCTAGAATCCCCTAACCAAATGCCTGGGAGATTCTGGGAACTGTAATACGAGAGTCCCTTTCCCAAGTCCCTGGGTGCTGTGGTCTGAAAGTCCCTTTTCTGACCTTTCAGTGAGTAGTCTTCTCACCAAGAGAGACCTTGTTGTGGATGGTGGATGTAAATAAACACAAGAGTCAAACCAACTGGCAAAAATGACTTCTGATTGTTCAGGCATTTCCTCTCTTCCTTTCTACTTTCTCACTTTCTACTCGGCCACCCTAGCTGCAGGTGGAGACAGTGGGACTTTTTGCTAACTCCTTGTAGAGGGCAAGTGCTAGTGGCTATGTCGTCTCAAGGATTCTGGGACCTGCAGTCCAAAGATGTAACTTCCACAGGCTCTGTACTTGCAATGAGTGCCTCTTAAGAAATTTTGGTATCTCTGGTTTGGGTAAAGTACTTTGAATTATCAAGTCCTCCCCTAAAAGTGCAGCATTACAGCTCCCTGGCAGTGAATTTCTGTAGTTCACAATATTACAAGTCCCAGAATTCCAAACGGCTGACACAGGGATGCACCCCCCGTCATACAAATAGTTCCACACCAATGCAATAATCACCTTGTAGGTATCTGCCAGAACTATAGGGAAAGAGAAGAGAGCCAGGCCTGAATGTTATTGGTAGACAAGATGCATTGAATCAATGGCTGAGTGGCAAGTCAACATGTAGGCAAATCCCATAGATTGAATGGGTCCATTGTAGTTGGGATGGGGGATTCAGATCCCTGATTGACTATCTGAAGGTCATGATTGCCAGGAAAGTCTTCTGGCTTTACACAGAGCCTCAGATGCATATAGCAGCATGAAAGACAGACTACCAGTCCAACAAATATTCTCCCATCCATATTGAACTTGTTCTCTCACCATACTTTCCCATGTCTAGCCTTGACAGTGTTGCCTGCCTAGTCTTGAGATTGTAAGAACCTAGGGGCATAGGTTTTTCCATTTATTACTCTGAAATCATAGAATCCTAGAGTTGGAAGAGACCACAAGGGCCATCAAGTTCAATCCCCTGCCATGCAGGAATACATCATCAAAGCATACCCAGCAGATGGCCATCCAGCCTCTGCTTAAAAAACTCCAAAGGAGACCCAATCACACTCCCAGGCAGTGTATTTCACTATCAGACTGCTCTCACTATCAGGAAGTTCTTCCTGATCTTTGGGTGGAATCTCTTTTCTTGAAGTGTGAAGCCATTGCTCCATGTCCTAGTCTCTGGAGGAGCAAAAAATGACCTTGCCCCATTTTCCATATGACATCTTTTCAAATATTTAAACATGGCCATCATGCCACCTCTTAACCTTCTCTTCTCCAAGCTAAACATACCCAGGTAAACTTTCCTGGGTATGGTGTCTTGAATGTTGAAAAGAGGTTACATACACATGACACACTGTTGTTATCTAATCCTCTTGCCTTGGTGGCCGGCAGCTTCCATGTCACTGGGTGATGAATCTTCTTCGGCTTTTAGCTTGATCTCCGAAAGGAGTATCCAACATTTTAGTCTGACTCTTAGAGGAGCTGTAAGGGTGCTGAATCCTGTCCTCACAATAGTTTCAGCACTTTGGACAGTTCCTTGAAAGCTCAGATCAAAAGCAAGAGGGAAGGCAGCCTGGGTATTAGTCTGAGCTTAGAAGCGTGAATTTATCTAATGTACCAAACTCTATCCCCAAATAGTTTTAACATTCTGGCTACTGAAAGTTCAGACACAAACCCAGAATGGATTCAGCATCGCCCTGTCACAGAAGCCATCAGCTGCCCTGCTGGGTTCACATTCCTGATTCTGTCAAAGCCCTCATTTTCACGAGCATCTCACCCAAGTCCAGGGCTTCTGGGTTATCTCAGCACAAGATGCTCTTTAAAAAATCGCTCCAGCGTCTTAAATGCGAACATACCCTCAATCAAGGAATGGGCTAATTTAATTTCCCCAGAGTGCTAAATGCCACCAAGAAATGACTGGGATGGCAATGATCATGATGAGGATAATAACTAGGGTTCGCTGATGAGACTTCAGTGAACTCCACAAAGGCCTCTCTGATTAGACCCTCCCTTACATCCCAGGCCAGGTGTGAAGGGGCTGAAATCAATGTTCTCCTTTTGGATGACACCTGCCAGGAGATTTGCCAGCCTCCTCATGAGCTGGAGCTGTTTCTGCCGCAGGCAAAGGGATAAAGAAAAAGGTGAGACTTTTTAAATAGAACCGAACCAACAATTTCCTGATAAATACCTACTTATTTACTTATTTATACAGGCAAAAACCTCTAGCATTGCACAGCATTTGGGGCCACAAAGAGTAATGAATAGCAAGGAATGGAATCATAGAGTTGGAAGGAACCGCAAGGACCATTTAGTCCAACTACATTTGGTCCAGCGAAATCACTCCCGAGAGATGACTGCCTCTGTTTAAAATCCAACAACCCTCCAACAAAGGAGGGTCCACCACCTGCAAAGACAAGGCCATCCATTTCACCGTCCCTTACAGGTACAGGAGCCCTCTCCAATTTTCACTCTAGCAACCCTAATCCCCAACACTGTCTTAGAGACACCCTTTCTGAATTGATCAAGGCTGAAGAGGAATTTCAAAGGAAAAAAAAAACACCCAGGATAGCCTTTGAGTTAGCCCCGGGGGAATGAAGTGGGCCAAGAACTTTGCAAGCTGGGGCCTGCACATGAATTTTTAAGCGTGCTTGGACAAGCCTCAGAGAAAGCAGAGAAGGCAAGGTGCCATGATGGGCATCTTGTCATCTGCCTTTTTTTAAAAAAAAAAAACTTGTCTATAAAGCTTGCCACTTCATATCATCTGCCACTTCTTTCCTGCTCATCTTAGAATCAGAAGAGGTATCTCTTTGAGTCGAGGAATTTTATCAACACTGAGGAGATGTGGGAGGATGTAAGGAATGATAAGCGACTGGGAAAAGAGATAAGAGTTATAAACGTATTGAAAGCCAAGAGTGAGGAAAGCACGGTGGGATGAGGCAGAGGAGATGGAAGAGACGGGAGTGAAATGGGATGAAATGATGAATATCATAAATGAGAGAGGGGATTTTCTGGCCCATTGGCCTCAATGTGGCCCACAGACCTTCCCTCTCTGGCCTGTGGAGGTCTTTGGGCAAGCCCCATGCCCTCTACAAGTTTTGCCCTGAAATCTCCGTCCCAAAAGGGATCCTCAGGAGAAACTTTGCTACCTGCAAACATTGACAAAATACAGCATGGATTTCCTTCCTAGCCTTGCTTCTCCTTCCCCATTCCCCCATGGTAGCTGAAAGCACTTTGCTCCTCCTCCCTAGATCACCTTCCGTATCAATTCGGAAGCTCCGGGTTTTCATCAGAAATTTCAAAGGAGCCATCCAAGGGGCTGAATACTATTCCCAACCCTGATTTGGTGCCTTGAATAAAGTTGGGACTAAGACCCAAAGTGGATTCACTGCCCCATTGACAAGGGAACTGTCATCAACCACTACCTCCTCTCTCTTCCCTCCGTAGGAAAAGGCGAGTGGAGCCAACCACACTGCCAGTCAGTGTTTGCAAGAGCCAGCTAAATTTGCTCAGCTGTATGGAAAAACAGGGGAATGAACCTATCCGCCCCATCCCAAGATCCAGACAGGACCCTTCTTACCAGCCACAACACGGAGACATGAGAAGGGCAGTCCTTTCAGTAGCCAGTGTAGGGGGGGAAAGAGAGAGCAGAGGAGTCTTGGAGAGTTTATATAGTAAGGACTCACCAATTAGGTAAACAGCTGGGGAAGGCTCTCAGCCTATATAAACAGGGACCAGAATGGGAAGAAGCTGTTGGAGACAACCCTTCTATCAGGGGTAGGAATACTGCTCACATTTGGATTCCTTGCTCATGCTCCTAGAAACCATGACCTTTGCTTTATGTATGGACTTTGCTACTGGACTATTGCTCTGGATTTACTGTGGACTCAGACTGCAAAACCACAACAGGTAACTGCCTAACAAACTGCTATAAACTTTGTTCATGGCTGCCGACAACAGCCTCTAATTGATAGAATCATAAGCTGAAGAGACTGTTACCCTGTGAACTGGGGGTCCCGGGAGGGACACCAAAATGTGCTTAACTAAAGGTGGGGAAAATTAGCTCAGAGCACTGCTTAGCATTACAAGAGGTAGGGTAACTTAGCGAGATCTTGAACCCTATGTCTACGGGGTCAGGTCGAGTCAAGGAGAACACAGAAGTTGAAATAATAAATGATGTTTATTAAATACGAGCAAAACAGTGTATGCGACACACTCATACAAGATAACTAAAGAAAATAAAGGTTGGAGTGCTATACAGGGATTATTAGAGGGATTGTTGGTTTGGGTGATACTTCACCTGTCCTGAAGCCCAGGAAAAATAGAGAGCGAAGCTGGGGTGCGATGTAGCTCGGCGCGTGGAGCTGAGGGGAGGCTCGCCAAGCAAAGCGGCAGCAAGGCGGGATGAAACTCGGGAGCGTTCCGAGGAAGGTCTCGGAATCAAGGGTTTTTATAAGGAGAATTGTGACTGCGGGCTATGCCGTACTTTGGGGAAAACAATAGATTTGGAGTTGGAGACAAAGCCTCCGAAAGGTCAGAATCTGAATGATTGAGTTATCGTAGCGGTTCTCAGTAGAGTAGCCAGTATGCAGACGCAGAGTACTTGGGTCTTGCATAGTTTACCCATCAAGCTGCCATCACGGGGCAGAGGTTCTTTTGTAAGTAGCGTGCATACTTAATTAGAGTAGTTGCCTGGAGGTCTCCTAAAGCAGTGAGTCAGCTATTTCTGGCCTGCCTGTATTGTAGTTTGAATATTACGGCTATTAACGGCTGAGCTTGTTTACGTGCTTGTCCGGTGGCCTCACAAGCACGCGTAGAGGAATAGCAAGGTGCAGCCGAATTGTGATATCAAGAGATATCTTTAATATCCCCAAAGCTCGGACTAGCCAGGGCAGTAACAGATCACAGGGGCCATTCGGTCCAACCCCCTGCCATGCAGAAATTAAGAGCTATAAACCTTGGCTGGCTGCTGGCACAGGGCAGAACCAAGCTGAGCTCCAGCCCCAAAGCACTCAGTGGAAAGAAAAATAAACCTGGTACTTTGGCTGAGACTCAATGACATTAGGAATGTGGCTATCCTACTGATTTTGTCAAGCCTGCAGAGGGCTGCACTAGAGGAGGAGATCTGCCCCAGTCAGCCATCCAACTACAATTCCCACTCCCTGCCTAAGTTTTGCCCTCTGATTGAAGGTATAAAACATTCTTTGTAGCTATCTGGCACATGGTGCTTTGGTCCCAGCAGTTGGTTAGAGGCCTCCCTCTGCATCCCAATTGCCATTATGGTGGCTTCTGAGGGAGAGGAGAGCAGCCAGGTACAGTTCCATCCTGCCCTGGCCCAGGGTCTGGGCAGAACCTCTCCTTCCATGTTCCAGGTGCCGTTGCGCTGGCCTCTGAGGGAGCGAAGAGCAGCCAGGCACAGCTCCATCCTGTCCTGGCCCAACATCTGGTGGGTCCCTCCCTCCACATTCCGGATACCATTACTCTGGCCTTTGAGGGAGAGAAGAGCAGCCAAGGGATGGGTCTATCCCCCTTGGCCCCGGGGGCTGCTGAGAGGCCCCTCCTCCACTTTCTAACTGCACTGCTCTGGCCTCTGATGGGGAGAAGAACAGCCAGCATCTGCAGAACTTAACCCACTCTCTCACCTCCATCTCCTTTTCCTTGTGAGTGCTCTTTTAGATTGTAAGACTGAGGGCGTGGAACTTTCAAATTAATGATTTATAGTCCCCTTTGGGAGGCGTTTGCTTAAGAGCAGGGTATACATGAAATGAAATATCAGTTGTGCAGTGGCACAAATCTATTCCCTGGCCACGCTCCCCCCTAAACTGCACACCCCAGGATTCCATAGGATGTTGAAAGTGGAATAATAGCACTATAACAGTCTAGTGCGGAAATGGCCCCAGTTTTAGTCTGCATCTTAAAGGGACTATCCAAGATGAAAAACCATCTCCCGAAAACTGGCTCAGTACCTTTAAAGTTCAGACTAATACCCAGAGCAGATACACTATCTAACTGATATGGGCACTACCAGCTTGGTCCACTTGCAGTGGTTCTTTGATCATTATAGGTCACTGATCATGACAAGACATCGGAGCAGGATTACGCGGGAGCATTATGACAGCCTTGTTTCAATGGGTTTTTAGTACTCGAAGCTCTACTCCCTTGACTGTATTGTTGTATGCTGACGTGGGCTGCCTTTTGTTTCTCATTTTACTGCAGCTCATTCATTGTTAAATGCATTGCCTTTTATTGCTGCCGTGAGCTCCTTTGGGTAGGAATATTTCTAGCTGAAAAGCAGCTCATAAATTTAATCAGAAATTAAGTCACATGGAGTTCAACGGAACTTACCGATGAGTAGGTGTGTTTAGGAGAATTGCAACTAGTGATGTTATGGACATTGGAGGCAGCAATGTTGTCATGTTTATTAGACAAATTAAAATGTGGGTATGTATATTTGTTGTTGTGTGCCTTCCAGTCATTTCTGACTTATGGTGAACCTGAGGCAAAGCTGTCACGTGATTTTCTGGGGCTAAGAGTGTGTGACTTGCCCAAGTTCACCCAGTGGGTTTCCATAGCCAAGCAGGGGATTGATTTCCAGGGTCATAGTCCAATGCTCAAACCACTATACAACGCTGCCTCTTGGCTACGTATATACTGCATAATAAATGTCACAAGGTAGGGATCTGCTGAGGAGGTGGGACTGTGGAATGGTGGGCATGACTGCTGATTGGCTGAGTGTCTGTCTGAAAGGATTTTCGAAAGGCTGGGATGCATGACAGTCAGACAGTCAGACATATGAGTCAGTCAGAATAGCCATTTCCACACTACCCTGTGATAGTGCTATTATTCCACTTTCAACATCCAATGGAATCGTGGGACTTGCAGTTGAGGGAGAGGCCTTTAGAGTTCTCAGCCAGAGAGCTCTTTGACCTCAGTAAACTACAAAGAATTCCACAAGATGTTGAAAGTGGAATAATAGCACTATAACAGTGCAGTGCAGAAATGGGCATAGTTGGAGTATATGAATCAGAGTGAGTTAGGAATATGAGTGAGAGAAGTAAGGTAGACTTAGGTCAGTCAGGATTTAGCTGTATTAAACAAGTAATCTTAAACTTTAAGTTGAAGTTCTATTTAACAAATTACTTTTTGGATTACAGTCAGCACACCATATTTATGGGTTTCATAGAATCATAGAGTTGGAAGAGATCCCAGGGGCCATCCAGTCCAACCCCCTGCCATGCAGAAACACCCATCAAAGCATTCCCAATCATGGCTATCCAGCCTCCGCTTAAAAACCTCCAAAGAAGGAGACTCTACCACACTCCGAGGCAGCATATTTTACTGCCGGACAGCTCTGACCATCAGGAAGTTCTTCCTGAGGTTTGGCTTTCATGGCTTTATTTGGGAATCTCTTCAACCCCCTGCCTTCCCAACCTCAGGGGCTTTTTTTTTGGTGGGGGGGAACCTTCTCTCTTAGTGGCTCCAATCAGCCCTTTAAAAACCTATCTCTGGTCCTCTTCTTCCTCCGTCGGCCACCGACTGGCCAGCTGAGACAGCTTGCAGCCCAATTTCTCAGCACACGAAAACCTTTCCCAATGCTCCCACACACACCAAAGGAAGAAGATGGGCAAGAAAGGAAGTAAACGCCCACCATGCCAATTGACCCCCTTTCCCTCTCTTTTCCCTTACCTGGTTTGGATCCTAAGTGCCAGCTCTTTTCACCATGCCTTAGTCCTCTTCCCACCGACGCACACACATACACATTCTGATATTTGCAATTTTTCTGCTTTTGCAAGGGTCCTGCATCTCTAGCCCTAGCAAATATGGAGGGCTGATCATATACGCGTGTGCCTCTGAGAATGCTACATAAGGGTTATTGGATCGCTTGAGTTCAGGCATGCAGTGCCTGTGGAAACAGCAGTTGTTCAAGGGTGGTGGTGTCCAACAGTGGAATTAGATGAATAAAGTTTCACACAGGAACCATGAGGGCATCTAGAACATCCTCGCATTTGGTGGCACAAGAAGAGGTCCTCAGATTTGGTGACAGTTGTGGGACAAGTGGATGGTGTGGATAATGGGGCTTCCCATTATCTAGACTTGGCCGAAGGGGGATGCTTCCCTCTTCAGGTAAACCGAGGGTTAATGAGGTGTTGGGATTAGGTTACATTTTTACTGTGGGTCAGCCTCACAGGTCACAGGGGGAGAGTGGCCCAATCAAGGGAAGAGAGGTGAGCATCTTCGAGATGCTTCGAGATGCTTCGAAGGAGAAGTTATAAAAATCCTTGAGAGGCCATGTGGCAGAGAGTCAACAAAGGAACCTCCTGGAGATGGGATCTGTGCCAGTCGTAGGCTGCAGGCCCTGGGCCTCGCCTCCTGGTCTCATTCCTCTCCTAGACCATCTAAGCGTGTGAACCCAAATGTGAGTAACTAGAATCAGGTAGTTAGTCGCGTTAGGGCTTTTTATTATTTTGGAGGTTGGCTGATCTTAAGAAGGTATCTGTTGTTATAACTACTTGTAACTTAAGCGTACCTGGGAGGCGGGAGCCTCTCATGTGTGTTATTGTCTTGTTTACCTGCACGCCTTACAATAAATGCTTTTCTGTAAAACCTCTGTTTCCTCTCCATTCCCACGCATTCTTCGCCACACGCGTAGATAGAACTTCTCTTGCTCAGAAGGAGGAGGGAAAGGAAAGGTCCTTAAGCATAGAGATTGGCAATCCACTGAGCAGGGTCCCACTGTACTGTTCAGTTAATTCAGAATTCAAAGGGTGGTGGCAGCATGAGAATTAGTGAACGCTGGGGAATTTCCTGCTCCTTTTCCAGGGTAGAAGTCAGTCTTGGGGGGCTGGAAATAAACTCAGTGTGACAGATGGCCTTCACACGACTCTACAGCACAAGCTCATGAATATCTGTGCCGGTTAATTTTCAATCAGTGCAATGGGCCTTACTCCCTAGTACGTGTGCTTAGCCCTTACAAACCCTCTGAGCATCTTCTCCCATGGAATGAAACATAGAACCATAGAATCTTAGAATTAAAAGGACCCTCTCAAGGGCCATCTAGTCCAACCCACTGCCATGTCGGAATATGTAACTGAAGCTGTCCTGAAAGAAGCCCATCCAACCCCTGCATAAAGACCTGCAAAGAGGAGAGTCCATCATCTTCCGCTGCAGTGCTGAACAGTTCTTAAAGTGAGTGTTTAGCTAGAATCTCTTTGCTTGTAATTTGTATCCCTAGTTTCCTAGGGAGCTGTTGGTGGCGAAACCAGTGGGACAGCCACTAGAGCAACATGGTAGAGAACCTGGAATTAAGTCCAATCAAACACAGATGAAAACAGGAAAGCCTATTTCATGGCAGTGCCGGTAAGAAAGAAAAAAAGATGCCAGTGTTACATCTGCTCAGAATCATCCTACATAGCCTGTTTCCAAAGGTCAAGAGCCCACCACATCTTGGCCAGCAAAAAAGAGGAAACAGGCCACTCATCAGCTTACTGTGAACAATTTACACAACCCTGATATCTATTCTGACTTAGACGCCACTGTTGATACACTTCCAGTGGATGTAATTTTGGCACCTGAACATCTAATAATAATAGATACCTTTTTGGATCCTTGGACAGGCAGCATGTGTGATTTCTGCAACCACATATGACTCCGGGTACTAAAATGCCCCATCTGCAAGAATGAGGGTTAATGAACAGAAGTCTTCTGCTATTCTTTTATCCCCCAAGAAAGCTTATATTTTTTCTTAAGAAAAAAGCAGAAAGTCTGTCTTACATGGCAAATTACTCACTTCTTTTCTCTCGTATTGATTGCTATTTTATTTTATGTTTATTGTCTTTTCTCTTTTTGTTGTGAACTGCTCTGGAAATATCTACTGAAGGACTAAAACCACAAAATGAAATGAATAAATGCTACCTTTTCCCTCCAGCCTCAGGAGAATGAAACTGAAACATTATTGTTGATCATAAGTTGAATATGACCCAGCATTGTGATGCCGCAGCAAAGAAGGCAAATAATATTTTAACCTGCATTAACAGAACCACAGTTTTCAAGTCAAGTGAAGTAATAGAATCATAGAGCTAGAAGAAACCACAGGGATCATCGAGTCCAGTCCCCTGCCATGCAGGGACACACCATCAAAGCATTCCCAATAGATGGCCATCCAGTCTCTTTTTAAAAACTTCCAAAGAAAGGGACTGCACCACATTCCCAGGCAGTGGATCCCACTGTTGAACTGAAGTTCTTCCTAACATTTAAACAGAAACTCTTTTCTCGAACTTTGAAATCATTGCTCCATGTCTTAGTCTCTGGAGCAGTAGAAAATGGGCTTGCTCCATCCTCCATATGACATCCCTTCCAATATTTAAACATAGCTATCATATCACCTCTTAATCTTCTCTCCTCTAGGCTAATTATACCCAGCTCCCTAAGCTGCTTCTCATAGGGCTTCACGGTTTCCAGCCCTTCTACCATTTTGGTCACCTTCCTCTGGACACGTTACAGCTTGTCAATATCTTTCTTGAATTGTGGTGCCCAGAACTAGACGTGGTATCTCAGGTCAGGTCTGACCAAAGCAGAATGGAGTGGTTCCATCACTTTCCTTGACCTAGACACTGCTCCTATTGATGCAGCCCATAATTGCATTGGCTTTTTCAGCTGCAGCATCACACTACTGACTCACCTATGGGGACCTTTCAGTTCTGTGATTATTTGGTTGCTACAGCACTTGTGGGCTGGTGGCTATGAAATGGTGGTCACTCTTGACCACTGGAGTCATGCTTAGTTTTTACTCGGTCCTCCCCACTTTCATTTACAACCATAAAGGGCAGGGAATGGCTGATTGTAAAACTAAAACATTCTCAGGATAGAAAATTCTACAAGGCATGACCAGCCTCGTGGGGGTGGGGGTGGTTTCTAGTGTCAATACTTCAAGTCCCCCTCCACCGCCACACCTTTTCAACTCCCCAAATCCAATCCCTGCCCGTTCAAATATTTGTGGGACATTATCACGAGCGTACAGAGAGCTGTCAGTTGTCCAACAATGTCTGGAGAGGCTGTCAGCATATCTGACAAGCAGCTGGATGGATGGAAATGTTTAGTGGGAGCTCAGGGACCAGTCAGGGTGCTTAATGATAAGGAGCCATAAAGGAAAGTTGAGTGAAAACGGGAAGACGTGTGGGGAGCTGGGCAAGGAGGACGAGAAGGTTGCAGAACTGTGCTGTGGGATAGATTATGGAAATAGGGCAGGTGGTATGATAAGATAGGAGAGACAGAAATGAGAGGCAAAGGCCGTGGCTTCTTCACTGGAGGAGGACAAAGCAGGGAGGACAGGTGGATCAATAAATTTTGACAAATGTATCCAAAGGTGAGAGGTGTTGAGTCTGATGACATGAAGACAGGGTTGGTCACTGAGAATAATGGTGGTGGAGGAGGAGAAGGAACAGCAGCAGCACACACCAAGCACAGAGGACTAGTGCAACCTTCCCCAGGTGGCATCCTCTGTGCAAGGAGTGGGCAAATTTAGAAGAGGCCGAGGCCATTTTTGAAACACAAGTGAATTTCCCCTGGCCTCCTGCAGCTGCAGCGATGAGTCTAGTGCAACTGGAAGTGACTGGAAAATTGGAGAGCTGGGCCAAAGCTAACAAAATGAGTTTCAACAGAAATAAATGTAAGGTCCTACACCTAGGCAGAAAAAATGAATTGCGCAAATATCGGATAGGAGACACCTGGCTGGACAACAGTAAGTGCGAAAGGGATCTAGGAGTCTTAGTAGACCAAAGGCTGAACACGAGTCAGCAGTGTGATCCAGCAGCCAAGAAAGCCGATGTGATTCTTGGTTGCATCAATAGGATGGTGTGTAGATCAAGGGAAGTAATAGTACCACTCTACTCTGCTTTGGTCAGACCTCCTGGAATACTATGTCCAGTTCTGGGCACCTCATTTCGAGAAGGAATCTGCTGCCTCTATGGAGTGTGGTGGAGTCGCCTTCTGTGGAGGTTTTTAAACAGAGTCTGGATGGCCATCTGTTGGGAGTGCTTTGATGCATGGCAGGGGTTTGGACTTGATGGCCCCTGGAGTCTCTTCCTACTCTATGATTCTAAGACCTCACTTCACTTCTAGTTTTATTTTCAGCTAATTGTAGTGATTTAGAGCTTCTTCTTTTTTTCTCTCTATTTGGGGGTGAAAAATTGCCTTTGATTTTTTATATATATATATAAAAAATGGATTTGGGACTTGAGGGGCTTCAGGAGCAGAAAAAAGGAGTCCCATAAGCTACATGAGATCCATGGGACACATTGTCTGGGAATGGTACAAGTTGTAGTCTGACACATCTGGAGGGCACTAGGTAGAGAAAGATTGCACAAATACAGTTGTCTCTCCACATTTGCTATGGTTAGGGGCACAGGAAACCCCGCAAAAGTGGAAAAACCACCCACATTTAGGGATGAGTGCAGCAGCAGCTGGTGATTTCTATAACAGCACAGCAGTGCATCTGCCTTGAATTTTGGTAGCCTTTCACACTGCACACTTACAGCACTATGATTTCACTTTAACTGCCTTGGTTGCATCCTATGCAAGCCTAGGATTTGTAGTCTGGGAAGGCACTATAGCATTCTGGCTGAGAAGGCAAAACACTCTTCTCTAAATTACAAGTGCCTGGACTCCATGGGATGGCAGCTAAAGTGGAATCATAGCACTTTATTTGTGCAGTGTGAAAGGGCCCTTAGTCTTTGCAAGACTTTGGGTGAGCTGTCCAGGGTTCTGAACCTGTTGGGGTTAAGGGATTCGCACCATGGATGGATCCTCTAAAATTCTTTATTGATTTTAACCCAGAGGGGATTCATAAAACCACTGACATGGAAACCAACAACTGCCCCGATCGTAAAAGAAAAAATGATAGTTACCATCCCTATGTGAATGTAGAACCCCCTGATCCAAACAGGACATGTTGTTGTTATCATATATCTAGCGCCATCACTGGACATGGCACTTTGCAAGTAAAAGAACAGAAAAACAGCTCTGTGCTCTCAGGCGTACATTCTAATTAAGACATTACACAAAAGGTAAAGGAGAGGGGAGGAGGACAAGGGAATTAAGTCCAGAAGATGCGGTCTTTTCTTCTCTCTCTCCGAGGCCAGGGCAGTGGCAGTTGGGATGGAGGGAAGACCTTTCCTCTGCTTCTGAGTCTAGATACAATAGAGCTGTGCCTGCTTCTTCTTCTCTTCCTTTAAGGCCAGGGCAGTGACAGTTGGTAGATGCTACCAGAGCTTAGCAGACAACATGCTGGCTTGGGTATTCTGGGAATGGTGTCCTCCAGAAAGCAATGTTTCTGACCTCTGCACACCACTAGCCATGACACCAAAGCCTCTGCCCGTGTTTGCAAGGAATGGACTGCAAAGTTGTTCACTTGCCTTTCAAACATATTGAAACAATGCTAATCACAGGATGTCTGCTGTGCCAAAGAATGGAAACCTGATCCCATCTGAGTCTACCTAGGCTTTGAGATCTATTGTAGTGCTATTATTCCACTTTAAACATCCTGTGGAATTCTGGGGTTTGTAGTTTCCTGAGGCCAAAGAGCTCTCTGGCTGAGAATTCTAAAGGCCCCTCCCTAAACTGCAAAGCTCAGGATCCCATAAGATGCTGAAAGTGAAATAATAGCATTATATCAGTGTAGTGTGGAAATGGCCTTGGTGTCATTATCATAATAGGCATGACAGCCTGGGAGTGAGACAAGACCCTGTTAGTGGCAGCCCCCAGGCTCTGGAACTCCCTTCCTAGGGGAGCATGACTCGGCTTTGTACTTCCATGAACTTGTGATGAAGCGCTTTTTATTCCAAAGGGGTTTTTGAGAAACAACCATGTATAAAGAAAGAATCTTCTTGTAAAAGCATGCCTGTTAATGGATATGATTTAAATAGTTTTTTTTAAAATTCTATGCGGAGTTTGACTGTATGTTAACAATAACTTGTATTTGCTTTTGCCTATGTGTATTTTTCTTATATGTCTCTTTTAATTTCTGAGAGTCACCTTCTGAGGAAGAGGAGGAGGAGGAGGAGGAGGAAAATTGTCTAAGTATATCAAAAACATAGCTCTTGCAAGTGCAAGTTACTGGCAGAGATAGGAATTAACCAGTTAAAATCAATTAAGTTATCAAATAAACTGGTAACTTTCTAATGAAAAGGGGCATCCTAGTTAACTTCATTTTCAACTTACAACGGTTGACTGTAGTTGAAATTTCAGCCTCAACTTAATTGCAGAATGAGATTATTAAGTCATTCATTAATTACATGAGAGACAGTTCTAAAGAGCAAACAAATTTTCCATTTCCCAGCTGATTCTTCAGTCAAAGCTTAGTTTCTCTGGTTTTCTGAAAATCTACATCTTTGTTTTTGTTAGTCTTTCACGTTTGGAGTATAAAAAGGTTTAGGCTAAAAGATCCAAGCATGCAGATTTTAAAAGCGGAGAGAGCAAATAGACGATATTCTCAGGGATAGAGAAAGGGAAGCAAGAGAAGGATTTTTTGGCTGGAGTGGATGAGGAATGGGGTTTTCAAAAATTTATACACTTATTTCTTTCTCAAGTTCAGGGAGGCAGAAGAAAAATTCATGGATGGTCTTATTGAGTTTCATTTCAGTATGGTCTTCAGTGCAGGCAATGAATGTTATTTTAAATGGCAACTTAATGCAAAGTTCACAGTTAAATGCTCCTGTTCCAGTGTAAATGCAATGTAATTAGCATATTAATAGTTAGCAAAATGCATTACTATGAATTAGTTAGTAATGAGCCAGGGTGTTGGATTAGAATTCCAGAAAACGAGGGCTTGAATCCCTGCTCAGCCGTGGAAATCCAATGTGTGACGATGGATAAGTCATACTTTAGGCCTCAGAGGAAGACAATGGTTCATCCTATCTGAAGAAGTCTTGCGGAGAAAACCCCCGATACATTTTTCCTTAGTGTCCCCGTAAGTCTGAAATGACTTGGAGGCACACACAAACAACAAATGCACTAATCCTTTCCTAGCTTTGGTTACTAGCACTGTGTCTTCTGCAGTAGATTAGTCACAGACATTCAGTGGGACTTAGCTGGCTTTGATTTGACACACAACATGCCCATGTGAGTCTGCTAAACAACCATCACCTTCTGAGTATTTGAACTTGTGGCCTGAACCCAATTGTTAATCCCAACTGGCATAGTCCAACTGAAGCAATTGGCATTGACTTGTCAAGCTACCATTGATTCAGTGGGCTTGCTCTCCTTGGAAATAACAACAGGACTTAGGCTTGTGGGACCATTTGCTCCGGTAGCTGATGGACTAACAATAGTAAGTTACTTTTTTGGATTACAACTCCCAACTCTTTATACGGGATGTGTCTGAGCGTGGAAATACTGCTTTTTAAACTCTGGCTCCAAGAATTGTCAATAGTGGGGAGACTTGGTCCTGTGGTCCCCCCTCCTAGCCCCCCAGATATGGACTTCTATGGTAGCGGCCTCTTCCTACCATTTTGAATTTCCCGCAGTTGGCCATGGAAGGGCCAACATAGCATTGCTCCAAAGCACTGTGGGAAATGGCAGACAGCTTCTCAAATCCAATCAATCCCACTAGATAAGTCAAAAGCCAGAGCACCCACCAATGTAGAAGAGACCCACAAGAGAGCACTTTGCTCTGTCTTGAAGCCAGCTATTGCTATAGGCAATGTCTGGGCCTGTAAAAGTTACTTTTTTGGACTACAACTCCTATCCCTTGGTATAGTTATTTATGAGCTTGGAGGCATTACTTTTTTGAACTACAACTCACTTGATCTCTCAGAAAAATTAAGAGAGGAACAGATCTGGTGACTTTGTACAGAAGCATAGTCTCAAGAAAGGCCACACTGTCACAGAAGCCACTTCCCACAAACATACTATCTTTAGTGGAGCATCATAAAAACAACCATCCTCCAGAGGCCCCCACACCACTGGGGTGGTGCATTGCAGATACCATGGACTAATAAGCCTTAGAGCAGATCAAGCCTGAAATCTCGCTAGAAGCCAAGATGACTGAATGTGGGGCTGTCATATTTTGGACCTACAATGAGGCAACGTGAAAAAGATGATATTGCTTGGTAAAGTGGAAAGCAGTAGGGGAAAAAAGAAGACCACACTGTTACTGCCCTGGCTAGTCCGAGCTTTGGGAATATTAAAAGATGTCCTCTTGATATCGCAATTCGGCTGCACCTTGCTATTCCTCTACACGTGCTTGCAAGGCCACCGGACAAGCACGTAAACAAGCTCGGCCATTAATAGCCGTAAGATTCAAACTACAATACAGGCAGGCCAGAAATAGCTGACTCACTGCTTTAGGAGACCTCCAGGCAACTACTCTAATGAAGTATGCAAGCCACTTACAAAAGAGCCTCTGCCCCGCGATGGCAGCTTGATGGGTAAACTATGCAAGACCCAAGTACTCTGCGTTTGCATACTGGCTACTCTACTGAGAACTGTTACGATAACTCAGTCATTCAGATTCTGACCTTTCGGAGGCTTTGTCTCCAACTCCAAATCTATTGTTTTCCCCCAAGAACGGCATAGCCCGCAGTCACAATTCTTCTTATAAAAACCCTTGAATCCGAGACCTTCCTCGGATCGCTCCCGAGTTTCATCCCGCCTTGCTGCCGCTTTGCTTGGCGAGCCTCCCCTCAGCTCCACGTGCTGAGCTACGTCGCACCCCAGCTTCGCTCTCTATTTTTCCTGGGCTTCAGGACAGGTGAAGTATCACCCAAACCAGCAATCCCTCTAAAAATCCCTCTATACCACTCCAACCTTTATTTTCTTTAGTTATCTTGTATGAGTGTGTCACATACACTGGTTTGCTTGTATTCAGTAAACATCATTTATTATTTCAACTTCTGTGTTCTCCTTGACTCGACCCGACCCCGTAGACATAGGGTTCAAGATCTCACTAAATTACCCTACCTGTCGTAACGCTAAGCAGTGCTGAGCTAATTTTCCCCACCTTTAGTTGAGCACATTTTGGTGTCCCTCCCAGGACCCCCAGTTCACAGGGTAACAACACTACAGGTGGATTGGTTAAGTCAAGGAAGTGATGGGTGCCCTGAATTTGCAAGACCTGAGCATAGCAGTGCATGACTTTGGGAAGTCTTGCAAGCATAAGCTTACCACAAATTGAAGTGTGCCTGACAGCAGAAAACAACAACAAACATATGGGGGTACTAATTTGTTCTTTCTTTGAGGAGGAGCCTGTAAAAGTCACTTTGAGGAGACTGGAGTAGCCAAGGCCCCACAGGATCTTCTGGAAGCCTTCAGACCTGGAAAACAGTGTTGGACTCCATTCTAAATGGCAACTACAAAAAGTGGATTTCATACACAGGGTCAACCCAAGACATTTTGCTGCCTGACGGAAAGACAAGTTGGCACCACTTCCTACCCTATGTGCAAAAGTCCAGTAGAGCAGATCTTGAAACAATACTTTTAGAAAGGAATGTCATTGTGTTTCTTGCTCCTCAGTCACTAATGTTCCCATCACCTCCACAGGCCCATTAGGTGAGGACACAGTCCTCAAAATTTCTAACATTACAGAGCAGGAGATACTGAAAATCATTCACACCTGTTGTTGTTACCTGCCGTCAAGTTGACTTCAACTTATGGCAACCCTATGGGTGAGAGACCACCAAGTCACCCTATCCTCAATTACCAGGCTCAACTTTTGCAGATTCAGGGGTGGGTCTCCTTAATCAAGTCTATCCACCTGTGATGTGCTCTTCCTCTGTTCCTACTGCTTTCCACCTTCTCAAGCATTATCTTTTCTAGTAAGTCGTGTTTTTTCATGATGATGGCCAAAATACAACAGTCTCAGTTTAATCATCTTGGCTTCTAGGGAGAGTTCAGCTTTGATTTGATTCTGGACCCATTTATTTGTCTTTTTAGAAGCCCAGGGTATCTGTAGAACTCTTCCCCAGCACCACATTTCAAAGGAGTTGATTTTCCTCCTATCAGCTTCCTTCACTGTCCAGCTTTCACAACCATACAGAGAAATGGGAAATATGATGGCATGAACAGCCCTAACTTTAGTATTCAGTGATGCATCTTTACATTTCAGGATCTTCTCTAGGTCCTTCACAGCTGCCTTTCCAAGTCCTAGTCTTCTTTTTTTGTCTGTGCTCACATTCCTTTGGTGACTTTCCCTTCCCTTTTTCTCTGGATGCCTAAACTGGATTTCTAAATGCTCAACTGAAGTTGTAAGTTACCAAAATATTAGGCATTGGGGATTGAAAAAAAAATTCATTTGATGAGGCAGAATTCTTATCTGGAGGAGCAACACTCTCACTGAGCTATTTTTATATATCTGGAGGGATGTCATGAAGGAGGAGCAGGCCTGTTTTCTGCTGTTCCAGAGGTGAGAACATAAACCAATGCATTCAAATGACAAGAGGAGATTCCACCTAAACATCAGGAAGAACTTCTTGACTGTAAGAACCATTCAACAGTGAGATGGAGTCCCTTAGAAGATTCTCCATCTTTGGAGGTCTTAAGCAAAGCTTCGATGGTCATCATTCAGGTATCCTGTAGTTCTGTGTTCCTGCATGACAGAGGGTTGGACTAGATGGCCTTTGTTGTCCCTTCTAACTCTATGATATCATCCCCCTATAGCTATAATTCTGAAGCAGACCATTTCTGCATGACAACGTTCTTATGCATCATCCCGCGACAGTCCCAGCAAGGAAGGAAGCACAACAGGGAATGCTCCTCTCCGCACCTCACCGGCTCCCTGTGGAAGGGAATGCGATGGCCACGCTTTTTCCTTTGCAACACAGCTGGGAACTTTCCCATGCTCTGCTATGGAAGGAAGCGTTGCCATCACACTTCCCTGCCCTTCTCCATGACAGTAAGTACGGGAGTACTGCATGATCATAGGCGCAAAATAGATTTTTCCCATTTTGTGAATACCCCGTGAGCATGATGCTTGGTAACGGGATGGCAGCAGGATGGCGATGATGTCATATGAAAGCACAACCTGTCAGGAATTTCTCCCTGCTGGGCCACAGCCAGCAGGGGAGGCAAGAGGCCAGGAATACTTGGGGAGTCTGAATATACCAAACACCAGGAAAACACAAGCCGAGCCAGGTCAAGGTCCAGCCCAGAGGTTCAGGAGGCAGAGATCCATCTGGAAGGTTTCAGGGAGCAGGAGACACAAAGGTTGTGAGGGCTTGTTAATAGTTTGCTGCAAGCAAGGAGCAGCCACGCCGGCAGACTTAAATAGCCCCTGTGAGCAGGTGGTGCTCATTATTGTTTCCTCAGCCTAGTCCAGGCAGCCTCCCACTCAGCAGCCCGTTTCAGCCTTCTGCGTGATTGAGGGCTGATGGGCACAGCTGGCTGCACCTCCTCTGCGTCACTGCTGGCTCCCCCTCCGTCCTGAGCTGACTGGGGCAACTCAGTCTCTGTTTGACCTTCCAGCGCAGGGGATGTTTGCAGGTTGACTTGCTCACTCACTGGCTCATCCCCCTGCACAATCAGTTGCTCCTCAATCACAGCATCATCATCTATCATACAACCAGCCAGCCACCACCATCCTGTCCCCCAAGTGGCACAACCCCATCATACAGAAATGGCCCCAGTCTCACACCTCTTGACCATTCCTTACCCCTCAGCATTTGCTGCCTGAAGCAGGCGCCTCCTGCTGCCTAAGGGTAGGGCCAAGCCAGCTCATGAAACTTTGCCGTGCCGATAGCGTAAGTGAGACTATGAGGCCTGGGCTCATTTGATAATTTATTCATAACCACTACCTCAACCAGCTCTGCTGGACAGCGACCTTTTAATTGCCTGAACCAATCAAAAACACAGCTTCTCAAATAATGGCTTCCTAAGCAACTGTCAGTTTAGTGCCCGAGCAGCTGTCAGGAAGCGGCTTCCCATTGGCTGCCACAATCGCTCGCTGTTGACTTTATTTCAGCTTATTAAAATTGATCCTAAACAAACTTGATGTGCCCCAAATTATCTCTCTAAGATTAATTCGAATGCAATTTGTCTCCTGCTAGATTTTTTTGCTGCTGTATTAAATCTTCCATTGCAAACAGGGGTGTGTTGGGTCATTCTAATTAATTAGATACACACCCACCCATTTCCCCCCGTACTGAACCAAATTATTCAGAAACAAGGATAACATCAGGGAGGTAATATGCACTGACAGGGCCACGATTTTGCTGTCTCGGGGGGCCAAAAGGTACCAGTGGAGGGGGAAACATACCTTAATGGGGGTTGAGAAAAATAAGATTTTCTTTTTCTTCAGGGGGCTGTTCCCTGTAATTATAGGCAATGTATAAACCCATCAGCATTATCTGTTTGCTCTTTCAAGAGAGAATTGAGGGAAAATACTTGCCAGAGATCAGATTTCAGCATCAATACTTCAGACAGAGGCGATGGAATGCGTTTTCTCAGTTTCACTGGACGCTCCAGCTGTGTGTTTTCCTCAGGAAGATGGTTTTGGCCAATGCCATCCATGCTTAATTGCTTTTCTGTTAGACTACTGTAATGTACTCTACACAGGGCTGCCTTTGATATCTACCACTCTTGCAAAATGTGGTGGTCAGACTGTTGTCTGGCTTTGGCTTTGGGGACCAACATGTTATGGTTTCTGAACAAGCTGCACTGATAGGAACTTGGCTTAATAGTAGAAATGCAATAGAAAGTCCCAAATATGTTCAGTGTCCTGGGAGGGCTCATTAGGCAAGGAGGTATTGTAATCTCCTTATGCAATGATTGAAAAAAACACATGTGCTGGTTACACTAATGTATGGCCATTTCCGCACTACACTGTTATAGTGCTATTATTCCACTTTCAATATCCTATGGAATCCTGGGGTTAGCTGTTTGGGGTGGGACATTTAGAATTTTCAGCCGGAGAGATTTTTCGCCTCCATAAACTACAAACCGCAGAATTCCACAGGATGTTGAAAGTGGAATAATAGCACTATAACAGTGTAGTGCAGAAATGGCTTATGTCGTCTAAGAGATTCCACCCAGAAATTCTTTCAGCTGTTGGAAGATATTGGCCAGGCTCTAACTGCTTTTAAAAATGCCATGGTGAACCACAGTACCCCCTTTCTTTGACCTTCTCTATCTCCACTTAAAAAAAAAAAAATCTGTCTGATTCGTGAAAGCTTTCAGCATTCCTTTTACCATTTACAAAAGTGATTGCTTACATCCTCTGATCTTGCCTCAGGTCTCCAGTTTCCACTCTAAATAGAAATAATTACAATTTCCATTCCCTCTCCTTTCCTAATGCATTATGGCTCCATAATGAACATCGGGTGATTACCGCATTTATGTAGCATCAAATCCAAACATTTGCTTTGAATTTATGTCCTCCATACAGATGTCTGTGCAGGGCTTTACATTTTATGCGGGCCAAGAATCTGCTAATTAGAAAACCAATACAACCAGAGGTGGCCAGGACCGAGAGGACCCAGGAAAAAAAAAATTAAGTTCAGAAAGGCACCCTCATCTCTGGAGTTGCTGGTTCATTTCTGTGATGTTCATTTCTTCTTGCTTAAGCATGTCCAAGGCCAAGCTTGGAATGTTATCTCTGCACTGATGAAGCAGAAGAATGTTCTTTAGAACCACTTCTGGAGTGGCATCTTCCACTGTCTGCACCTCCAGCAAGGCCATTTTGGAAGCCACAACTTCCACAATTGCTATCACCACTGGGAATTTAGGATTCTAAAGAGAATGTCACCACAAATAAAGAGGGTTCTTCCCTTTAAACACCCGGGCCAAGATTCTCCACCACAGTCTACTTTGCATAACTTTAGAAATCACTAGCTACGTTGCAGAGCTACAATGAAACTCTGTTAATGGATTGGGTAGAGCACAGAATCAAAGAGTTGGAAGAGACCACAAGGGTCATCCAGTCTCGCCCCCTTCTATCTGCAGAAATACGCAATCATATCACTCCCGACAGATGGCCCTCCAGCCTCTGCTGAAAAACTCCAAAGGAAGACACTCTACCACACTCCAAGGCAATGCATTCCACTGTTGAACTGCTCTTACCATCAAGAAGTTCCTCCTAATGTTTAGGTGCCATTCCTCATAGGGCATGTTTTCCAGGCCTTCAGCAGAACGCCAGCATAATAACAAATACTATTACAGGGGAATAACGAAATGGCATAGGAGTTAAAAGTGGTGCGGTCCCCAAAAACAGCAGATCATGAGTCTTGCTTTGTCTGTCTGTCTGTCTGTCTCGTACCCTCTCAATGTCCTGATCTGTCAGGGACAGTCCTTAGTAACCCCTTGTTGTCTCACTTTTTCATAGAATCATAGAAACATAAAGTTGGAAGAGACCACAAGGGCCATCAAATCCAACCCCCTGCCATGCAGGAACAAACACTCAAAGCAGCCCCAGCAAATGGCCATCCAGCCTCTGTTTAAAAACCTTCAAAGAAGGAGACTTCACCGCACTCCAAGGCAGCATATTCCACTACCGGATGGCTCTGACTGTCAGGAAGTTCCTCCTGATGTTTAGGTGAAATTTCTTTTCCTATAGTTTGAATCCATTGCTCCATGTCCTAGTTTCTGAAGCAGCAGAAAACCAGCTTGCTCCATCTTCAACATGACATCCCTTCAAATATTTAAACACGGGTATCATGTCTCCTTTTAACCTTCTTTTTGTCAGGCTAAACATGCCTAGCTCCCTAAGCCTTTCCTCATAGGGCATGGCTTCCAGACCCTTCACCATTTTGGTCACCCTCCTCTGGACACGTTCCCACTTATCAATATCCTTCTTGAATTGTAGTGCCCAGAACTGGACACAGTACTCCAGGTGAGGTTTAACCAAAGCAGAATAAAGTGGTATTGTTACTTCTCTTGATCTCAACACTCCATTCCCGTTGATGCAGCCCAGAATTGCATTGGCTTTTTTAGCTGCTGCATCGCATTGTTGACTCACGTTCAGCTTGTGGTCCACTAAGACTCCTAGATCCCTTTCACACGTACCCTTTCACCTGTTTTTAAAATGGCCTTTCCTTTTTATTCTGCTCAAAATTAACAAAAAAAGGTCCCAGTTTCTTTCTCCTCTTCCGCTTTCTCCCTTTGTCCTTAACTTACTTCTGTTGCTGCAAACTGAGTTCAAAATGCAAAGATCATGCATATTCCATTAACTCAGCAGTGGGGAGAGGGGAAGAGGCATGGAATCCTGCCCTTCTCAATAGGCTCTGGCAAAAGCAAATTGCTGCAACGTCTCCTAGCTTCTGTATTCTTCAGTCATAATGTTTGCCCTCTTGACCCCACTCTTGCCCTCTTGACCACACTCTGATAATTGCTTGGCCACGTTTTCATCTGTGAAATGCTGGTGGATATGCACTTATAGCTATCAGCTGAAAGCTATTCTTATTCTTTTATTTTCTTATTATTCTTATTATTAACCTCTTTATTTATACTTCATTTTTTCCCCAGGCTGGGACTCAAAGCGGCATACAATTAAAAAGACATAGTACAATTAAAAAAGACATAGCTATAGAGAACAACAGAGTGTAAGTATCCGGAAACAAAGGCCTCTTTTTTTTGGCCTGTTCCTCTGAAATATGTCTTGAGTGTTGATCTTGTGCTATGCACACATCGTACATCTTTGTCAGCTAGCCCTCTTGCAGAGGCAGCTGGTGGCTTCCATGTCAGTTGAGTGGTGAATCTGCTTCAGGTAATAGTCTGAACTTGGAAGGTTCTTTCAAAGCACTCTGAATTTTAAAGGGGCTGTCCAAGGTACTAAACCTTGCTCTCCAAGTAAATTCAGCACCTAGGATAGTTCTGTCAGGGTTCAGACAAAAATTTGGAATGCAACTCCACTCTGGGTTTTAGTCTGAACTTTAAAGGAGCCATTCCACTGAGAAAAATCTCCCACTGCCATTGCACTCTTGTGCTGTCTCTTGTCTTATTAGCACACTCCACTCTGGATCTCCTGGAAGGAAGGTATGACAGTCCCTTTTCCAGACCCCAGGGCTCTAATTTACTTAATTCACCCCCTATTTGTTTCAATCACAAAAGTTAGCAAAGAACCACGGTCCTCTCTAATTCAGAGTACTATGAACCTAAGTGCTTTTTAGCAAACCATCAGCGCGTGCCATTCCTCTCTGCTAGACAGGGGCAATAAGGAAATGCATTACAGAACCTCAGTCGTGGTATGGACTTCCAGTGACAGAGCCTCTTCAAGCTGCCAGGCGGGGGTGCCATATTTGAAAACTCCCTCATGTATAGAACTTCCTGCATGTAATGCACCCCTCCCAATCCTTCTCCCAAATCTCTACAAATAAAAAGCTAGCAGATCAAGGAGAAATCACTGCCCCGCCTGCTATTAAGAGGAATCACTTCTCTCCAACTGTCCCGATTTCTTGCTCTCCACCTCTTCTTCTGAACTTCCTTCATTGCAGTCCTCTTATGAAGAGCTCCTATCATTCCCTGTCGGATACCTCTCACACACTCCAGCTCTTCACATACCCACATTATTTTTCCATTTCCCCAATAACCTGTACCCTTTCTTCACCCCTTGCTGTCTCCTAAGCCCTTCAGATTCTGATAAACCATCTCAGGGCAATTCCAGATTGGTGAAAAGTGTTGGGAAGTTGGGTATCTGTTGCTGTAATTCTTGGGCCATTTTTTTTAAAAAAAAAATCCAAATGACCTTCTGTTCATAAAACCATAGAGCTGCAAGGGGCCTTTCGACAGGGAAAACTGTAACTGTACACCTGGGCAGAAAGAATGAAATATAAGATGTGTGAGACCTGGCTTGATTGGAATACAATCTAGGATCTAGGAGTCTTAGTAGACCACACATGAGTCAGCAGTGTGATGCAGCGGCTAAAAAGCCAATGCAATTCTAGGCTGCATTAATAGGAATACGGTGTTTACGTCAAGAGAAATAAAGATATCATTCTATTCTGCTTTGGTCAGACCTCACCTGGAATATTGTGTCTAGTTCTGGCCACCACAATTTAAGAAGGATATAGACAAGCTGGAATGTGCCCGGAGGAGGGCAACCAAAATGGTAGAAGGTCTGGAAACCACAAAGCCCTATGAGGAGTGGCTTAAGGAGCCGGGGATGTTTAGCCTGAAGAAGAGAAGGTGAAGAGGTGATATGATAGCGGTGTTTAAATATGTGAGGGGATGTTATATGGAGGATGGAGCACACTTGTTTTCTGCTGGTCCAGAGACTAGGACACAGAGCAATGGCTTCAAAGTACAGGAAAAGAGGTTCCACCTAAACTTTAGGAAGAACTTTCTGATGGCAAGAGCAGTTTGACAGTGGAATACACTGCTGCCTGGGAGTGTGGTGGAGTCTCCTTTTGGAGGTTTTTAAATAGAGGCTGGGTGCCCATCTGTTGGGAGCGTTTAGACGATGCATGGCAGGGGATTGGACTTGACGGCCCTTGTGGTTTCTTCCAGCTCTGTATTTCTATGATTCTATGATTCACGGGCCATCAAGTCCAATGCCCTGCTGAATGCAGGATCTCCAGCTAAAGCATCCCCAACAGCATCCAGCCTCTTTTTGAAGATGTCCAAAGAAGGAGACTCCACTTCCTCTCTAGGAAATTGGTTCCCTTGCTAAAGTGCTTTTACTGTCGAGAATGTTCTAATGTGCAATCCAAATCTACTGTCCTGTAACTTCAAACCATTTTACCTGGTCCTACCCTCATGGGAACAGTAGGGAACAGGCCTGCTTTCTCTCCTCTGCAGCAGCCCTTGGGGTATTTCAAGAGTGCAATCATGTCTCCCCTGAGTCCTGATCAGTGCAGAACATACTAAGATATTTTCTGGCAATTCCTGGTACTAGCTGCAACATTTCATTCCCACCCTTGAGGAGTTCCTTTTTAATCCTGAAACATTAGCAATGGTGCTGCTGTGTTCCTTCTAGTCGTTTCCAACTTTGGCAACCTTAATGCAACCCATGACCTATCATGGGGTTTTCTGGGGCTGAGAGAGTGTGATGCACCCAAAGTCACCCAGTGAAGAAGATGCTGTTATCTTTAATTATATTTCTTCCTTCTTGCTCTTTTGATTGGAGCATGTTTCCTTCTTCAGCTCGGTACTACAGTTGATAGGTGGGTAGGTAAGTTTTGGCCATTTCCGCACTACACTGTTATAGTGCTATTATTCCACTTTCAAACTTCTGTGGAATTCTGGGGTTTGTAGTTTCCTGAGGCCAAATTCTGGCTGAGAATTCTAAAGGCCCCTCCCTAAACTGCAAACCCCAGGATTCCATAGGAGGTTGAAAGGGGAATGATAGCACTGTAACAGAGAAGTGTAGAAATGGCCTTTGTTTCCACACTATAGAATTGCAGTCAGCTTGACTATTTGAATGCATACATTCTAGCTGATGTTGAATCCAGTGAAACTACAACCTCTTCTGATACACTTTTCAGTACAAGGCGAGAGTCAAATCTCTAAAGTCCAACTGAAGTTTGAATGCACCCAAGACCCTCAAGAAAGAAGTCTATCCTTAATTCCCACGCTCACTGATTAAATTTTTCTTCCCCAAACAAAGCCAGCCCCTGCTGAAAAAAAATCAGTTAATGTTTTAGCTGATGAATCTGTGCCCTGATCTTTACCACTTCTCTGCTGACTAAGCCTATCGAAGAATCCTCTGTTTCAAATTTCCTTGCTTGGGGGTGACTATTCTTATATTGTGGGAAATTCTTACCCCCAAATGCAGTGGGATTTCTGTCTCCTTTTAAGGGAAGAAAATACAGGCTAAGGGACTAGAGTTGTAAGGATGCTGGACAGTTTCCCGCATCCCATCAGCAACGAGCTTGAAGCTAGGGGGCGGGAAGGGGAATCTTCCATGTAATCATTGTGCAGAGAAGAGATTTAGAAGTTATCTGTCTTCTGCATAAGGTCCATAACTCAAACTGTGCCTCTTGCAAGCGATGAAATCAGCCCCTTATCTCCCACCGAGGAGTTCTGTATTTACAACTCGGTTAGATTGCTTTGCTCCTGAAAAGATGCTACTTACAGATCAGCCAAATGAACAGATCTCCTTTGATAAGGTTTCCTTCCTCACATGGGAGACCTTATGAACAATAACTATTAGAACAGCTTATCTCTGCAAAAGGGAATTGTCTTAGGTCACCAGGAGCCAACAGGCGCGTGCACACGCACACACACACACACGCATCTCTCATCCTTCCTTTCCTACAGACATAAAGATGAAGGCAGCGCTAAGTTTTCACACATAAAAATTTCTACAATAAAAGGGGGTAAAATACTTGAGTGGGAGACTTTCTTATACTGTTTTTGGTTGTAGTTCGTATTCATCTATATGTGAAGCTCGCATTTACACACACATTCCAATCTGTAGTCATACAAAGACTGGCAAAGTCATGCAGCCAATCTGATTTTTCATTATGAGGACTTCACAAAGCCAATTCAGAATGAGGAATTATTTCCTGTACTCGCTCAGAACAGACTCCTATTTTTTTATATTCTGGTTTAACAAGCTCCTTCCTTTCTACATGCACACACCACTTTCACAAATACTAACCAAAAGGAGGGTGTTATGGCCCCATGCACCCTCCACAATTATCATTGTTTAATTGGCAATATTATTTAATTGGCACTATATTAATTGGCATTGATATAGATAAAACCTGAGGTGACTGGAAGGTCAAGCTGGAAAGAGGCAGATTACTGACTGTAAAGGTGAGATAGCAGGGCAAGTCAGCTACACCCTCTCCTAGGCAAACACTGAAGTCATTGTCAGGCTAATTGTGTGGCCACTCTTGAGACAATAGGCATATGCTAAAGTCCTGGATGTCTCAGAGCAGAAAAGGGAAATCCCCACCAAATGTGTGATTGTTTAACCCAGATCCCCTGCACATGGACATTTCCTACTTTGCCATCCCAAACTCTTCATAATACTGGGCTATTACGACAGCCACTACCCTTTTGTCACCCAAACACTAAGACCATCAACTCCGTCTGGATTTCATTCTTTGTGTTGCAAATGGGAAAGCAATTCACAACCATACCTGCAGGATTTTTCGGGGGTATAAGAATCCCCAATTTTGAGCAATTCAGTGCAGTCTCTTGACTTCCTGAATGCCATGCTGTCCTTTTGATTCCTGAATAAGAACTGTCCTTAGGTGCCCCCCTAAACCATGTCGCTGCTTTCCTCTCTGTTCTCTGGACCAGTAAATATTGCCTGAAGCCTGAAAGTCCTCTATCCATATTTTTTTTCCTTTTCTTTCAGCTAATCCTTGTGCGACTATGCTAGTGTTTGAATCTTTGCATGCTCGTGTGAATTCCTTTCAGTAAAAACACATTTTATTTTACATTTGGAATCTCCAGTTGGTTCTTTCGTGCAAGGACCCCATAAACATAGGTTGAGAAGATCTTGCTAAGTTACTCTTCCTTTCACAGGCCTCCTAATTTGGAGCTACTTAATTCTCCTCTGTCACATGGATGTACTGGCATCACAGGTGGACCCCTGAGTCACCCACATTTTGGGGTAACAAGGATATGATTGCTCCTCAAACCTCTAGCCTCATTTTGCTGCAGCCTTGCAGACCAAAAGAAAATGATACAGGTCTCTGGAAAATTCAAAGCAGTTAGGATCCAGCTGCTAGATGTTCCTCACCTGGCATACTGTGTCCAGTTCTGGGCACCTGTCTTGTTTAAAAAGCCAGCTGTGGTCCACAGTTCTTAAACAGAGTCTATAGTAGCAGCCACAGTCAAGGTTGACAGAAGCTTATCAATCGATTATCAGTCTAGTTTCAACGGTCCAGTTCAGCAATAAATTCAGAGTGTCAGTTCAAGGGAATATCCAGCAGCATAGTCAGCTTACAAAGCAAAGGCTAAGCTTTTCCAGTACAAAAGCCAAGGATCAAAAGAAGACCACGTTGCTTCCACCAGAAATACCAGTTGTCTGCAATGGATTTTGCCCCACTCTATCTCTTTTATTTCTTGGCCAGCAGCCTGCCCCAGCTGTTTGCCTAATTAATGGGACTTCCTTATATAAATGCTCTGAGTCTCATGGGTTGTCCCTTTCTTGTCTACACTGGGCTTCCGTAAGTACTGTCCTGTTCATGGCTCTGTGTCGTGGCTGTTGGGGAGGACCCCTTCTGTGTTTGCACGTGGGTCCTGGAAATGGGAAATGACAGCACCATAGTTGAAGAAGGACATTGACAAGCTGGAACAAGTCTGGAGAAGAGAGATCAAGATGATCAAAAGTCTGGAAACTACCAAGGGAGCTAGGTATATTTAGCTTAGGCCCTTTCTGCACCTTACCTTTTTCCAGTGCTGGGGTGCAGGGATCGTGTGAGCAGCCTCTGGCGAGAGGCTCTCGCATCCCTGCTGCTTCAGCTCTGCATGAGCTGCCTGCTTGTGCGAGAGCCTCACCTCTTCCTTCCGCAGTGCAGCCTGGGAGTTTTCCAGGCTGCGCTGGGGCAGGAAGCACAACCGGCACAGCTCCGGAGGCTCCGCACACCAGGTAAGTGCGTGTAGGGCACGCTTTCAGCCGAAAATGAAAAGGTGCATGATTGGCACCTGCTGACCCCTGGAGCGTTGCGTGATTGTGAGTGCATTGTGCAGATCGCTCCTCACAATCACGCAACGCTCCAGGCGCCCTTTTGCATGGCAAATGCCATGCGAAAAGGGCCTTAAAAAAGACTGGGAGGTGATATGGGAGCTATCTTTGAATAGCTGAAGGGATGCCATGTTGAAGATGGAACAAGTTTGTTTTCTGTTGATTCAGAGACCAGAACATGAACCAATGAATTCAAATTACAAGAAAAGAGATTCCACCTAAACATTAGGAAGAACTTTTTTTACTGCAAGAACTGTTCAACAGTGGAATAGGCTGCCTTGGAGAATGATGGAGTCTCCAACTTTGGAGATCTTTAAACAGAACCTGAGTGGACATCTTTCAGGACTGCTGGGACTGAAACTAAAGCAGTCTCATATTCCTACATGGCATGAAATTGGACTAGATGACCTTTGTGGTCTCTTCCAAATCTAAGATTCTATGATTCTGAGAAAGACAGTGGTTGGTCGAAGGTTACCCAGTGAATTTCATGACTCAGATGGGATTTTGTCTGGCTTGCCCTGAATCTAGACCACCTCTTATTTATTTTCCTTCTGTCCTTCTAGATTTATCATCAGCCCTTCACCAAAAGCTATCAGGGTGATGAGCAATAAATATAACCCAGAATTGGCTATACAGCCACAAAGCGCAATAAAAGCAATAAAATACAATCATAAAATGGCAGTAAAGGGCAGTAAGAGAAAAAATGCAGTACGATAGATTGACCATCTTAAAATGTTCAGGAAATCAGAAAACTTTTGACCCCATAGCAGCACAAATGCAAGGGCTCACTAAAATGAGGTGAGTGATCCATGGAAAGTATGGACTATCTTGTGCTCAAATAGTCTAAATCTACACTTGTGTAGTTACATGCTGGCTGTATTTCAGCACTTTTCTGCTGAAAACTGACTTTGGCCATTTCCGCACTTCACTGTTATAAGCCATTTCTGCACTAGACTGTTATAGCGCTATGATTCCACTTTCAACATCCTATGGAATCCTGGGGTTTGCAGTTTCAGGAGGGGCCGGCCAGCCACTTCCGAAACTGCAAACCCAGGATTCCATTGGATGTTGAAAGTGGAATCATAGCGCTATAACAGTCTAGTGCGGAAATGGCCATAGTGATATCATTCCACTTTCAATATCCTGTGGAATTCTGGATTTTATAGTTTGCTGAGGCCAAAGAGCTCACTGGCTGAGGATTCTAAATGCCCTTCCCTAAACTACTAACCCCACGATTCCATAGGATGTTGAAAGTGGAATAATAGCAGTATAACAGTGTAATGTGGAAATGGCCTTTGTACAACAAACGGTGCTTCTTGCCTCCTTGTGTATCGTAGGAGGCACAGGTTATCAAGTGGTACATTGAAGCCACTGAGAAATAGTTCTTTGCCAGCCAAAAAGTGCAGCTGCATGCTAGAATCCTGTTGATTACTCTCAACTAGAGTAGGGCCCGTTGGATCCATCGAATCCTAGAAGCCTAGACGGCTGGAGCTAGAAGAGACCACGACAGCCATCCAGTCCAACCCCAATCTGCCATGTAGGAACACACAATCAAAGTACTCCCAACAGATGACCATCCAGGCTCTGCTTAAAAACTTCCAAAGAAGGGAACTCTGCCACACTCCAAGGCAGTGCATTCCACCATTGAACAGTTGTTACCCTCTGGAAGTTCTTCTTAATGTTTAAGTAGAATCTTTTCCTGCAGCTTGAAGCCATTGCTCTGTGTCGTAGTCTCTAGAGCAGCAGCAAACTCGCTTGCTCCATCTTCCATATGACATCTGTTCAAATATTTAAACATGGCTATCATGCCACCTCTTAACCTTCTCTTCTCTTGGCTAAACAAACCTGCTCCCCTAAACTGCTCCTCATAAGGCAGGCCTTCCAGACCTTTAACATTTTGGTCACCCTCCTCGGGATATGTTCCAACTTGTCAATATCTTTCTTGAACTGTGATGCCCAAAACTGGACAAAGTATTCCAGGTGGGGTCTGACCAAAGCAGAAAAAAAATGATACTATTACTTCCCTTTACCTAGACACTATACTCCTATTGATGCAGCCTAGAATCACATTGGGTTTGTTTAGCTAATGTATCACACTGTTGACTGATGTGCAGCTTGGGATCTACTATGACTCCTGGGTCCTTTTTACATGAACGGTGAATCAACACATAAATATATCCAAAGGCTTCAATAGGTCTATCCTAACCGGGAGTAAGAGTGGGACTTAGGCCCCTGTGAAATGGTGACATCAACTGACCACTTCCATTACACAATGGCCAAAAAAGCATGTGTAAAGGAATTTCCATGTCTATCACACCAAAAGGATTGCAACCCATGAAGGTATAGGTCCAACTTCTACATGGCAAGCAACTTGGGAAGAACTTTCTCTGCAGACCCCGGTCTTTGGTTGGTCAGTTCCTGGGGGTCCAGGGGATGCACATGTTCCTACCACCTGCAGATGTCAGAAGGCTGCAAACAGACACACTGCCCCAACACGTCATTCCCCAGGGCCTTTAACAGCTTCTAAGGTGGTGCATTTTTGCCATGTTCTGCCTCAAGTTGTGTTCCAATTGAAGAACTCTTTTAAAATTCAGTTTAAAACCTGCAATCGATCCCCATCCTTGTTGTGTTGTGTGCTTGCAAGTTGCTCCTGACTTATGGCTACCCCAAGGTAAACCTATCATGGGAGTTTCCGAGGCTGAGAAAGTATGACCCATCCTACTAACTTAATATCCTGCCTTTCTCCCAGTTACAGGATCCAAGATGGCTTCCAACAAATTTAGGCAAAGTACAGCTAAGAATACAAAAATTTAAATGCAGTTAAGCAATGCTGTGAAAAGGACAAAGTTAAACTGTACAGCACATATTTGAAAGACCATTTTTGAAAGACAAAAGCACAGCACGCCACATTAAAATACTCATTGTGCATATGAGTTAAAAGCCAAAGCCTTGTGTAAACAAAGCCTTGCCTGCTGGTAGAAAGAGAGCAGAGAGGAAGCCAATGCCATCTCTTGTGGAAGGGAGTTCCACAGCCTGGGAGCAGCAACTGTGAAGGCCCTGCCTCTTGCATCCTCATCAAATGTGCCTGTGATGGTGGTGGCACCAAGAAAAAACCCTGCCGTGAAGATCTTAAAACTTAGGGAGGATCTTATAGGGAGCTCCAGGGCCCATTCACACTCCTCACTTATAGCATTATATCCAATTTTAAGTGCCATGGCAACATCCTATGAAACCCCATACCTTCCAGCTGCCCTGATTCGTCCTCCGTCATCCCACCTTTTCAGCTGGTTTTTAAATGTCCCAATTTATCTCTCTTCCTCCCACTTTCCGCTTTGTCCTGGACTTACTTTGATGACTGCAAGTTGAGTTCAATGTGCAAAAGTAGTTTTCACTCCATTAACTCCAGGAAGGGAGGAGAGGCAGGGGCAGAATCTCCCCCTTCCGAATAGATCCTGGCCAAAGCAAACCTCTGCAGCATCTCCTAGCTTCTCTGGTTCTTCTTCCTTGATAACTTTTGCCACCTCTCCACACTTGGATTTTGCTTGACCGCCCATTGCTCATGTTTCGTTTGGACGGTATGAAACATTGGGCTATGTCATTTAGGGAAGAGAATTTCAAATTTTCAGCTGTTTGAAGGGTATGAAATATTGGGCTATGTCATTTAGGGAGGGAAATTTCAAATTTTCAGCCAGAGATCTCTGGTGCCACGACCTGTTTGAAAACCCAGAATGGTGCCTTGGCAATTAAAGGCAAGATCCTGAAGTGGAAAGATATATCACTGAATACTGAAGCTAGGACTGCCCATGCCATCTTATTCCCCATTTCTATGTGTGGCTGCGAAAGCTGTGCAGTAAGGAAGGCTGATAGGAGGAGAAATATCTAATTTGAAATGCAGTGCTGGAGAAGAGTTCTACAGATATCCCAGGCTACTAAAAAGGCAAACGAATGGGTCCCAAAGCAAATCAAGCCTGAAGTCTCCCTAGAAGCCAAGATGACTAAACTGAGGCTGTCATACTTTGGCCATATCATGAGAAGACCTGACTCCCTAGAAAAGATAATAATGCTTGGCAAGGTGGAAGGCAGGAGAAAAAAGGGAGAGCACTTTACAGATGGAGAGCCCAAGTCAAGGAAGAAACATCCCTGAATCTTCAAGACCTGAGCAGAGAGGTTGAAGATAAAGTGGCTTGGAGCTCTCTCATCCGTAGGGCTGCCATATGTCAAGTTCAACCTAACGGTGGCTAATGACAAGTTAAAGAGGAGTAAGGCACTATAACTGTGTAGTGTGAATGGGACCGCAGTATTTCAAATAATCTGGTATGAGTTTGAGATAAACTGGCCAATTTTTGTTAGCTTTTCTAATTGGAGGACTGCTCAGAAATGTACTCTTACGTCTTGTGTGAAAGAAACACAGTATTCACCCACCTGCAAACTCCCTACAACATTATTAAAGTAGCTTCCAGAAAGACCCAGCATGGAAGGAGGAGAAATGAAGAATAGCAGACTTAAGAAGCAGGCAGTTCAGCTTCAAAGATCACTGTGTTGACACTCCGAAAACCAGATGGTTCTCCTTTTGCTTCCTGTGTATTAATGCATCTCCTCCACTAATGTTGTTTCCCCAAAAGAGATCCTATCAAGGAGAGGTTCAGCTTCTCTCCAGAAGAGGAGAGACTGATAATGTGGAATCTCTTGTCAGCCTTTGCCTGCAAGGTTCTGGCAATATTTTATACTTGTCATTCTGTGGCCAAACAACTCCAGAGTGTGGTTAGGATGGCAAAAAAAAAAAAAAATGGGGAAGGACACACAAGCTAGGAGTTGCAGCAGTTTGCTTTTGCCTGAGTCTACAGGGAAGAGCGAGATTCCACCCCCTTTGAACTCAGTTTCCAGCAATTGAAGGAAGCTGAGGACAGAGACCATTCCCACACTACACTGTTACAGTGCTATTATGCCACTTTCAACCTCCTATGGCATCCTGGGATTTGCAGTTTAGGGAGGGGCCTTTAGAATTCTCAGCCAGAGAACTCTTCTGGCTCAGTAAACTGCAAACCCCAGAAATCCACAGGGTCCTGAAAGTGGAATAATAGCACTATAACAATGTAGTACGGAAATGGCCAAAGTAGGAAAATGGGAGGAGGAGAGAGACACTGGAATATTTTAAAAGCAATTGAAAAAGTGGGATGACTGAAGATTAATCAGGACTGTCCCTGCCAAATCGGGCAATTGAAGGGCATGATTGTGTGTGTGTGTGTGTGTGTGTGCGTGTGTGTGTGCGCGAAAGAGAGAGAGAGAGAGAGAGTATTCAATGACTTTCTTTTCTAACTACACAGTTGGTTACTGCAATTTAGCCAAGGAGCACACAGTTTTTGACCAAACTCTATTGATTGTGCATTGTAGCTATAGGACTGCATTGATATTTTTCTCATTAAAGATATTTAAACCTTTATCAGCCACCTTTCTGGACTGAGTATGCCCACAGCAGTCAACAAAATGCAAGAATAAAAATTTAAAAAGACACATAACTATAACAGAACTTTCTAAATAAAAACCAATACATCAACAAATAATCCACCCAATAGTTAAAAAAAAACATTTCCAAAGTCATACCAGGACAACAGGACAATAAACAGCAGCATGACCAATAAAATGCCTCCTGCAACAAGTAGGTTTTCAAAGGCTTTTGAAACACTCCAGCTGCAGTGCATTCTCTTGGAAGGGAGTCAGGGAGCTGAAATATACTCTTTCTCGATTTCATTTTGTTTCTCCACACAGCACCTGTACTTTCGGACAGAATCATAGAACGATAGAGTTGGAAGAGGCCCCAGGGGCCATCCAGCCCAACCCCCTGCTATGCAGGGACCCACATCAAAGCACTCCCGACAGATGGCCATCCAGCCTGTGTTTAGAAACCTCCAAAGAAGGAGACTCCACCACACTCCGTAGAGGCAGCGTCTTCCACTACCGGATAGCTCTGACCATCAGGAAGTTCTTCCTGAGGTTCAGGTGGAATCTTCTTTCTTGCAGCTTGAATCCATTGCTCCTTGTCCTGGTCTCTGGAGCAGCGGAAAACAAGCCCGCTCCTTCCTCATGGGTCAAGATCTGACATCATCTTTGTGTGATGTGAATCTACTCTCACCTAGTTACACAGTGGATGCACTATACCAGCATTCTGCCGAATCCTGACATTGCTTGGATGGCCTCAAGACCCCTTTCTAAACTGGAAACCCCAGGATTCCATAGGATGTTGAAAGTGGGATAATAGCACTATCACAGGCTAATGCGGAAATGGCCTTTCTTTCCTCCTTTCTTAACTATAAAAGCTCATAACACTTCTTCAAGCCTTCACAGACCCCCTATTAGGACATCACAGCCCTCTGGGGTCCATAGATCACAGGTTAAGAACAATTGCTCTAAAAGGCTCAGAATGTTTTCTTCCTTTACTTAACCAAAACTTTCCTGACCTGATTGTTTCATTTCATATGTCTGTATTTGTTGGTTTTGGAGAAAAAGTTTTCTGAAATATATTGCACTGCTCTTTTAGCCAGTGTGGTGGTGGTATAGGGACCTCTCCCTATTCTTTCTGTTATTTCTGCCTCTGGTAGCACATGATAGCTATATATAAATATTTGAAGGGATTTTTAGGGAGCTGGGTATGTTTAGCCTGGAGAAGAGAAGATTAAGAGGCAACATAACACCTGTGTTTAAATATTTGAAGGGATATCCTATGGAGGATGGAGCAAGCTTGTTTTCTACTTCTCTAGAGGCCAGGACATGGAGCAATGGTTTCTAACTACAGGAAAAGAAATTCCATCTAAACATTAGGAAGAACTTCCTGACGATAAGCACAGTTTGACCATAGAATATGGTCCCTCAGGGGAATGTGGTAGATTCTCCTTCTTTGGAGTTTCTTTTAAACATATTTTTATTTTTTAAAAAAAATCTAAAAATTAATAATGATATCAAATTAAATCAGCAAAAATAAAAAAAAAGACCGTAAAAGCAATTTACGTCATGAGACAATATAACTCAGAAAAAACAATTTAAGAAAAAAGAACTTCCACAAACTTCCTACTCACAAAGTAATGGGTGCTCCAATATATGTCAACTTACCTTCGATCATATATATATATATATTTGTATTTTCTCTTAGGCCATTTCTGTAGGACGGCATCCTCCTGGCATGGGGACATGAGAGGAGCATGACCAACAGTGCTTCCACATGACGTTGTTGCAGTCCTTCCCTTCTTGCATCACCAGCCAGCGCAATCGCGGGCTATATCATTGATGGCAAAACTCTGTCAATGGCCCCCAATTCAGTCGCGTAGGGACGGGGGGGCGATTTGACCTGGGCAGCAATGTTGTTGGGGGGTCCTGGCACGTAGCCACAACCCCCGTGCCCTGGCCACGCCCCCACACACTGCAGCCACGCCCCCCGTACAGTGGCCACGCCTCTCATGCCGTAGCCCCTCCCCCTCCCACCCCCCTCCACACACTCCAAGCTCCACCACTGTCCCTATTGCATGAGCCTTCCATCACCAGTGGCCATGCAGAAGGGCCAGAAGTGCAATCGCGTGCTTCCTTCCCCACTGCAGCCTGAGAAGAAAGCCGGCTGCAGTGCAGAAGGAAGGAGCGTGTCCAGCCAGGTGCAGAGGGGAGCGTTAGGGGCACGCTCCCGTCCTAGCAGGGGTGCTGCCGGGACTGCAACAGGACATTGGTGGGAACCAATAAGCTGCAGAAATGGCCTTAGACTCTCCCACTACTTACTTACATGCATATTTGGCTTTAATATAATATAATGACTTAAATCTTATTATGGGATTTTATACACTGCAGGTTTTTAAAAAGAGGCTGGATGGCCATCTGTTGGGAATGCTTTGATGGTGTATTCCTGGATGGCAGAATGGGTTTGGACTAGAAGGCCCTTGGAGTCTCTTCCAGCTCTATGATTCTATGATTTTCTGTTAAAGAAGAGATGCCCAGGGACACATCCATTTCATCAACAGAGGTGTACCCGTATTGGCATTTCACCCTGATTAGCATTTCCTAGAGTGTAATGGCTTCACTGTGCTTCATAGGCCAGGTAGCCTTTGTAAAACCAGGCGGTGCAGCCTTCTTCACTTATGGCACAGCCAAGATCTTGCATCTGTCCTAGCAAATGTGTAACTAAAGGCCAAAAATATAAAAAAAAGAGAGAATACAACGCTTCACTCGCCAGCTATTTCATCTCTCCCAGAGCGTGAACATTCATCAATCCCAGGAAGATCCAATAAGGAGGGAAAGGAAGGCCATGAAATTGGATTAACTGGGCTCCAGTATTACCGAAGGCAGAGAGGTAACTCCTCAGGAAAGCCTGCGGTAATCTTTCTCTCTTGTTCCCTTCCTCCTTCTTTCTCTGTCTCCCTCGCTTATTTTTTTCTCTCTGACTGTTGCTCTGGTCCTCCGCTGAACCTTGAATAGCAGGGCCCGTGGTTATTCTGTTTCACCTTCCAGCTGTGTTTTTTTTTTCCCCCAACTATAATTGATTTTGTTTGTCAGATTACTTCAGGGGAGAGCTTAATACCATGAAGGGATATGCTCGCTCAGAGCAACCGTGCCTGCTCCGCAAGAAGCATTGTGGTGCTCACAACAGAACAGACAAGCCTCCACGCAGACACAGAACCAATAGAAAAGAAAAGGTACTTTTAGAAATCTCAGGTATGCGAGAGACAATGTCTGATCTTTCAGCCATGCATTCGCTGGGCATCCTTTTCTCTTTATGTTCTCTACCTGAAGGCAGAAAAGACAGAGAAAAGGAAGGATTATTATCTTTTTTTTCCCCAATACGATAACAATCGGCATATCACATTAACCTGGAGAGCAAACTCTGAGTGCAGAGCTTGTTATAAAGACCCTTTGGATAGGGCCAGAGCCCCCTGGTTTCTTTACAATTTCCGAGGGCTTGCTGGGTGAGCTGAAACTGGAGAGATGTGTTTTGTGCTCAAATTGCTGCACCGTATTATGGGAAGCGGTCAAAGCCCTGTTTGCTTCAATAGGAAGAACAATATCAATCACCAACAAAATTCCCCTGTGCCTTGGAGTCTAGGGTTAGCTGATAGCTCCCATGTCAAGGGGATGGTGAATCAGCTCTCAGTTTTAGTCTAAATCTTAAAGACACTATTAAGCTAAGAACCCTATGTGTCATGAGGAGCTCTCCAAGGTGTGAACCATATCCACAACCTGCAATAGGCCAGCTTGGTGTAGTGGTCTGAGCATTAGGATATACAACTCTGGATTTGAAAACTTGCCCAGCCATGAATACCCCCTAGGGGACCTTGGGAAAGTCACGCTTTCTCAGTCTCAGAGGAAGGCAAAGGCAAAACTCTCTCTGAACAAATCTTGCCAAGAAAACTCTGTGATAGGTTCACCTTCAAGTCACCGGAAACGACTAGAAGGCACGCAACAACAACAAGCTTCTTGTTGTGCAACTTCTTTAAATTCTGACTAAGACCAAAGGTGGATTCACTACTCCAGTGACATGGGAGCCACCTGCTGCCACTGTGTGGAATGTGGACTGGGGTTGCGGGCGAATCAGACTTCTCTGAAGTGCTGGGATAGAAAAAATAGAGGCCAACAGATGAGCAATCTGACCTCAATCCAAGGACAACCTCGAGGCAGAAACAGGAGAGAAGGCAGTGGAGAACACTTCCACCTATGGATGGATAAATCAGTAAGTTTTATATCTCTCCACCTGCCATTTCCATTAGATATATATCTATGATTTGCTGATTTGGGTAAGTATGTTCCTATGGAAAATGAACCATCTACAGTGACCAAATCCATTAGCACAGCCGTCATCCATACGGGGGGATCGTGTTACCCGTTAGGCCTGTAAATTCTAGACTATTGTTGCCATTGTTGTTAACATCCTGCTTTTCACCCATTTCACTCAAGGCAACTTACAAAAGTTTAAAGAAGCACAACTAGAACATATATCAAATGCATACAATAAAATATCATTAAACTTGCAATAAATTAAAAATCAGTTTAAAACATGGTTATTAAAAGCAACAGACTATTTTGTACAGTGGGCCCTCAGTATCCACTAGGATTTGGTTCCAGGACCTTCCCCTGGATAACAAAATTTGCTCAAGTCCCATTATGTACAATGGCATGGTAAAATGGTGTCCCTTACATAAAAAGGCAAAATCAACGTTTGCTTTTTGGATTTTTTTTTGCGGAGGGTGGGTGAGTATTTTCAAGCCATGGCTTGTTGAATCTATGGATACAGAATCCATGGATATGGAGGACTGATTGTACTTGCATGTAAAGATAAAGAAATTAAGGTAGGTTGCTCTGTTACCTCAAAATGTGGATGACTCAGGGGTTCACCCATGATGCCAATACCTCTGTGAAACAATGAGGAATTACTAGCTCAAAACAGGAGGCCTGTTGGTGGGGGGAACCCAGCAGGATCTTTCCACCTATTTTTACCAGTGTTTCTGCAGGGAAGAACCAGCCAGAGATCCAAAAGTAACCCTAGTCGTGTTTTATTGGGGGAATTAATCATTTGAACACAATCCAAGCAGTCATACAATCACACAAGGCTAGCTGAAGGAAAAGCGAGGAAAGTTTTCGATAGCGAGAATTCAAGATGGCATGGGTGATATTTTCCAACTGAGAAGAACAGCTAAGAAGCAATGTAGCTTAGACTCGCATCTAAGGACAGTACACAATTGGGAATCAGAGCTGCAGAGTGGTGACCAGCAATCAGTGTAATGGGAGCTTACTGGCCAAAAATAGGGGTTTATATACCCAATTTTTGCCTGGAGGGCAAGGGTGGGAATGGCTCACCGGTCAAGTAAACAATGGAGTTCTCAGAGTGGACAATGAGGTCTGGAATGGGCTAATGATCTTAGCATTGGGTGATAAAGAGTTAATAGTCATCTTGATAGCTCGGTGCTTGCTGGATAGGTTTTAGGATAAAGGAAAGGTTTGCTTGGTCAGAGGAAGAGGAGTTAAGACAATCAGCAATCTTGTGGGAATTTCTCAGATGCTATTGTCCAAAAGGTTGAGTCATTAAAGCTAGCTGCAAGACTATTATCAATGGAGTTTCCTGGTGATTTCATGACTATGACCTGACTAAACATAGACCCTTTTTGCATGGCATTTGCCATGCGAAAGAGGGTCTGGTGCATTGCACAATTGTGAGGAGCGATCTGCACAACGCACTCACAATCGCACGATGCTCCAAGGGCCAGCAGGCACCATTCATGCACTTTTCATTTTTGGCTAGAAGCCGAAAATGGTGCATGATCGCGCATTGCTCCTGGGCCCCGCGTATACTTACCTGGTGTGCGGAGCCTTCGGAGCTACACCGGTCATGCTTCCTGCCCCAGCGCAGGCAGCTTGCCGAAGCAGCAGGGATGCGAGAGCCTCTTGCCGGAGGCTGCTCGTGCGATCCCCGCACCCCAGCGCCGGAGAAAGGTGAGGTGTGGAAAGGGCCCTAGAGGTGTTTTCTGACCTAATTTGCAGCTCATGTGTTTGGCCAGCCTTCTCCTCTTATCCAGTCTGGCCATATAGCCATAGCAGGGCACGTTTTATACCAATGCCAATCCCTATATGTTGCCAATTAAATTATATTTCACCAATTAAGCCATATCAAAGTATGGGGGTGTACAACCTGGTAACAGTTCTCTGCTGTGGTAGAAAACTTATTCCTTTGCAGTTTTCTCCTGGTATTTGAATGTCTCGAAGTGCTGCACAGGAATTATTCTGCAGAGAAAAATATATGTTTTCTTGCACGCACACATGAAACTGTTCTGAGTGCAGAAAACATGTTTCCAGAATAGGAAACAATGTTCTCTACACAGGAAACCATTTCTTCTGTGCAGAGAAGGGGTCCTGCCACAAAACACTATGTACCTCCCGCACAGTATAATTCTTGTGCAACATTTTGGGACATCTGCTACCAGGAGAAAATTCTGCAAGATTCTGGCTGGTCTGATTCTTCCCAGAAGAGGTTCCCTGGCTGACAGAAAATCCATTTTTCATCCTGGAAAGAAATAATTGCAACTCTATTGGCCGTTAGATTAAACATGAGGTGCCTCTAATAAAAAAGAGATGGTAGCTCCTAATTCAGCACCATCAAGATGGCAGAATACACAGAAGTTCAAGCTCAGACTTTCAACAGTTAAGCAGTCCAAATCTGTTACCTGAAAGGGTAAATCTGTCTGTTTTGGTTTCTACCACATTCAATTATTCCAAAATCTCATGTTGCTTCAATTGAGTTTATAAAGAACTTTGAACAGTAAGAAAAGTTTTTTAACAAAAAAAAATTGAGCCAAATAAGGTTCTTGTCTATCACTACTCTGAGACAGGGTGTGGGCAAAGTGTAGACCACAGTCTGTATGTCTGTGTTTGTGTGTCCCTTCAAAGTCACCTCTTGATCTATGGTAACACCATAAATTTCACAGGCTTTCTTAGCCAAGGAATACAGACGTGGTTTGCCATTGTCTTCCTCTGAAATATAGCCTGAAGCACCTGGTGATTTCCCATCCAAATACTAACCAGGCCTGACCCTGTTTAGCTTCCAAGATCAGACAGGATCTCGTGGCTTTAAGACATTTAGACCCCTTGTATTCACTGCAGTGCTACTGAACACAAGTGAGGGCTGCTAGGCTCCAGTGTTAGTGGGACAGCATATCCACTCTGGGATTTAGCCAGAACTTTAATTGAATTAGCCAAGGTAATTAATCTGTCCCCAACAGCTTCAGCACCATACTAAAAGCTAACTTACCAGCCTCCAGTACTGAACATGGTGATGCAAAGGCAGACTTTTAAGAGCTAAGGGCTTAAATTGCTCTCTGCTTTGGATGTTTCTCTTTATCCCACCTTCAGATGGGTTCAGTCAAGTCCTTTCCATCTTACATCCATTCCATCACCATCTCTAAAATTTGTACTTTTTTGTAAGCTCTGATCCAAATGCCAGATCAGGTAATATTTACACTCATTCTAAGGCCATAATGTAGGGTAGAAACCTTGTCTTGTGCAGTTCATCTGCTTAAAGATCTAAACACTTCTATGCTTTGCCCCTTGCAGATAGCAGGGGAACCTTGGAGTTCTTCTTCTGTTCATTTGAAATGCACAAAAGACACATTCTGACAAAACACACTAGTGCTGTGTCAATGGGGAAGAGTAGTATAAAGATCTATTGGCTGGTGCTTTGGGATAAACAGAAGAGATAAAAGGCATTTATGTATTCTGATTTATCACCATTACTTAACATGCCACGTTTCAGAATATAAATCATTCCAAGGGAGATCCCCAGTTATATTGAGATAATAAACACACAATAAATAATCTATGCCAATAAGAGGATGTGTGAGTTTCTGTATGCATTTGTCTTAGCCTCGGATTCAAGGCCATGAAACGGAGGCCATTTCTGCACTGCACTGTTATAGTGCTCTTATTCCACTTTCAGCCTCCTGTGGAATTCTGGGGTTTGTAGTTTCCTGAGGCCCAAGAGCTCTCTGGCTGAGAATTCTGAAGACCCTTCCCTAAACTGCAAACCCCAGGATTCAGCCAAGGAGGTTGGAAGTGGAATAATAGCACTGTAACAGTGTAGTGCGGAAATGGCCTTAGCCCCCTTTGCATGCCTACTAAAGAGTATATCTTTAGTGTGTGTATCTTAGAGGTATTTATTTTTAAGATGGATTGTTTAATTTCAATCTTTCTGTAGCCTACAGAACCACCTTTAGTCACTAAGTGGCATATTTCCTTAACCAGTCGAGCACTAGTCAGACCTGTTATGCCCAGCCCCAAGACTCTGGTGCAAATGCAGTTAGGATCTTCCCCAACAGCCACAACACAGAAACATGAAGAGGACAATATTTAACTGCAGTCCAGCGTAGATGAGAAAGGGAGAGCCCAAGGGAGACAGACACAAATTAACTGCAGGAAGCTGTTGGCCAATAAATAAAAGGGATGGGGGAGGAGATGTCTGTTGCAGACAACTGGTATTACTTGTGGAAGCAACACGTTCTTCGTTTGGATTCTTGGTTCATGTTCCTGGAAAACCTTGACCTTCAGTTTGTGTGCTGACTACACTGCTGGATATTCCCTTGAACTGGCACTCTGAAATTATTTCTGACTTTGACTGCTGAGTAACTGACTGATAAGCTTTTGTAAATCTTGTCTGATTTCCTATGCATTGCCTCAGTCATTAACCAAAATGGAGCCTATAGTCAAGAAATCAGAACAAGACTAAGGCCCTTTCCACAACTTACCTGCCTCCAGCGCAGTCGTGTGGGGATCATGAGAGCAGCGTCCTCCGTGAGGCCCTCGCGTCCCCGCCACTTCTGTTCCGCAGGGGGTGTCTGCCGGCCAGCAGGCAACATGAGGGTTCTGCCTCTTCCTTCCGCAGTGCAGCCGGGTATTTTCCCAGGCTGCGCTGGGGTCAGAAGCGCGAGGACCGCGGCTCCGGAACGCAGCATGGATGGTAAGTGCATATGGGGCCCAGAGCGATGTGCGATCGTGCACCATTTTCGACTAAAACCCAAAAATGATATAGTGTGTGATTGGCGCCTGCTGGCCTCAGCAGTGTCACGCGATTGCAAGGACGTCGTCTGAAACGCTCCTCGCAATGGTGCAATGCTCTGCAGGCCCTTTCTCATGAGAAATGCCGTGCAGAAAGGGCCTAAGACTTGGGAAGGCAACCATGAAAGCATTATCCAAGTACTAACCAGAGCTGACCCTGCTTAGCTTCCACGATCAGATGGGATCTGGTGCCTTTAGGGTATTTAGACCTGTATAGGGCTAGCAGGTGTCCTTTATTGTAAGAGAGGACTCTTATTTGAGGACTGCAAGGCTTTTCCATGTATATAAATTGAGCAAGATGCCCCCCCCCCCAAAGATGGTGATGATGTCAGGAAAGAGGAGAGCAAAGAATGTGGCACTATTTTGAGTGGAGATAACGGCACTGTTGTCTTGCAGCAAAAATGTGGCCTTTCCTATGTTAATTTATTGTTGTTGTTTGCCATCAAGTTGGCGTTGACTTATGGTGACTGTATGAATAATCAGCTTTCAAGAGCCTCAGTCATCCACAGCCCTGCTCAGCTCTTGCAGACAGGCAGTGGCTTCTTTGGTGGAGTCAATCCGCCTGTAAGATGTTCTTCCTCCTTTCTCACTGCCATCCATTTTGCTGCCCATTATTGACTTTCCCAGTGAATCATATTATCTTAATATGTGTCAAAAGCACAATAACCTCAATTACTCATTTCTGAAATCAGTGCAGCTGGCCTAATTATCCCAGTGTTTCCTTTTCAAAGCATGCCAAAGCATTTCCTGCTGTATTGTTACTGTTACTTCAGTCTCCATTGTTCATAAGGATGAAAACCTCTGACTCCTTGGTCATTTCCACCCTACGCTGCTATTATTCCACCTTCAACCTCCTATGGAGTCCTGGAGTTTGCAGTTTAGGGAGCAGCATTTAGGATTCTCAGCCAGAGAACTCTTTGGCCTCAGGAAACTACAAACTCCAGAATTCCACAGGGTGTTGAAAGTGAAATAATAGCACTATAAGAGTGTAGGGCAGAAATGGCCTTTGTCTTCAAGACCATCATGGGATGGTCCAGATTGTACTTCCAAGACTAGGCTGCCAGCCTTTTCTGACTCCAAGGCCAGGCTACCAACCACCTCTGGCTTTGATGAAGAGCCTGTTGGGCATGGTCTCCATTTCCCCTTCATCAGTAGAGGAGGCCTCCTCGAGGTAGGATGTGATACTAGTGCTAACGTCATCTTCTCCCATGTGCTGAACTGATGGACTAAGGTAATTATCCAGCAGTTCTTCAATGGATGACACTCCCCTTCCTAGTACTTCTGTCACTCTAATTTATGTACTGGAGAGCTGCAAATTTTTTTTCCCCATCCCTTTCCAAACATACATAATCCTTGCCTATAGCTATTTCCACACTACACTGTTATAGTGCTATTATTCCACTTCCAACCTCCTATGGAATTGCGGGACTTGCAGTTTAGAGAGGGGACTTTAGAATTCTCAGCCAGAAAGCTCTTTGGCCTCAGAAAACTACAAACCCCAGAATTCCACAGGATGTTGAAAGTGGAATAACAGCACTAGAACATTGTAATGCGGGAATGACCTTTGTCTCCAATCTTCTCTCCCGCCTTTGGTGCCATTTTACAACCTGCCTTTCAGTGAATTTGTGGTGAGAGGGAGTTCCCTTTTAATGCAAGGCTAAGGTTCTGATTTAAGCCCGGTGTGAAGCAGGAAATTCAGAGTTAAGGGTCCCCAAAGCCCACTGTTAGAGGGTCTTTCATTACCAGATCATATGTGGCATCATAATGACTCCAAGGAAGGAGGTCGGAGTTACAAGGGCCCAGGGAGCCTTAACTCTCCAGCCTCTCCACTTTTGCAGCCTTGAATCATGACCTTATCATCTTGCTAATGTACTCCTCTCTGCATTCTGCGAAGCTTTTAAGCTATGGGGAGAAATTAAACAACTTTTTAGATGTGAGTAAAGATGAGAGATCAATGCACGTTAACAGGGCCTGGATCAAGGAAACCTAATGCACCTCTGGCCTCCTATGGGGCCCAATATAATTGAATGCTGCAAAAACACAGTCACAATTTAAGTCCATATACGTATATTAATAACAACAAATGATATTTTAAATTTGACATATATGCACTGTCCCCAAAGTTCCAAGCACCCAATTCGGTAGGTACCAGCAGCGGACTTGATTTTAGGAATCGTCTGCCTTTGCTACTCAGTGGTTTTGCAACATTTGGATGGAAATCTTAAAGCCCTAAATAAAAGATTTTTTTAAAAAAATGGAAAGGCATAACAGAAATTCTATAAGGAATTTACCCCTTTGTTCCATCCTAGGCCATTTCCGCACGAGACTGTTATAGCGCCGGCCGGTCCCTCCCGAAACTGCAAACCCCAGGATTCCATAGGATGTTGAAAGTGGAATCATAGCACTATAACAATCTCTTGCGGAAATGGCCCTAAATGCATGAACAATACAGTGGTTTGAGCATTGGCCTATAACCTTGGAGACCAGGGTTCAATTTCCCCTCAGCCATGGAAAACCCACTGGGTATCCTTGGGCACATCAAACACTCTCAGCCCCAGAAAACCTCGTGATTGGTTTGCCTTAGGGTTGTCATAAGTGGGAAATAACTTGAAGGCACACAAACACAACATAACTGAAAATCTCACCACCTTATTCCTTTCCTCCCCAGCTTTCCCTCTTGTTCTGAATTCAGCTAGCAAGTACAGTCCCTTCCACTGGGTCAAATCCATAGGGATTCTGCATGCACAAGCAGCAAGGTTATAAAAATTTTATTTTAAGCGTCAGGTCCTTTTCTGCCCCCAGGGCCTCATCACAAATTATTTTGGACAGTCTTCCAAATTACAAAAGAGAGTCATTTTGGATACAGCAGCAAGGAGCACAGCTACTTGAAAATGGTTCTTAAACTGTGTTTGTTTGTTTGTGGCTACTGGCCCATACAAAGTCTGAGACATATCCAAAGTTTAAATCTAGTGTTGTGTTGTATCAAGCAAAGAAATGACTCTACTTTTTAACAGCATGATTCCTTGTTTAATGGTCTTTGATTGCTGGTGGCTACTAAATACTACAGAGGAAGCAAAATGGAGTACAGGCTAAAAGGATATCCTTTAGGAATGTCTAGGGAGACAGGATGAAGTCTTTGAAGCAATCGCCTGAGTTTGGTTTTCACCTTGGTTTTTAACCAAGCCTTGAGATCCACCCTGTCTTTGAATATAGAAAAGAATGGGGGATTTTGACAATAATTTCAGGGCATGCCTGCACTCATCTCCAAGGGATGGTTGTCCTGGGACTGGAGAGGGGTAGCAAAGCTATCCATTAGCCAGAGGGACCAACACCATTGGGAGACTCACCTTCAAGATGAACGCCAGGCCAAAGGGAGACCAGCCAGAGAAGGAGGTTTGTACTCTAATACTCACTTTCCTCATCCTGCCCCATACCTTTTTTCCCCTTTTGCATTATATCTATTTGCATTATATCTTTTGCATTATATCTATCTATCGTATTGTGGAGCTGGAGGCAGGAACAAGCTTGCTTTCTGCTTCTCCAGAGACCAGGACATGGAGCAATGATTTCAAACTTCAAACTTGGGAATGCTTTGATGGTGTATTCCAGAATGGTAGGGGGTTGGACTGGATGGCCTTTGTAGTCTCTTCCAGCTCTATGATTCTATGAACCGGGTAAGCTGGAGAAGAGAAGACTGAGACAAAATGTGACAGCCACCACTTCTCAGTCTTTTGTATGACGAAGCATAGCTGACATTTCAGATATCTGAAGGGTTATCATATAGAAGATGGAGTTTTCTGCTGTTCCAAAAGACAGATCATGGACCAACATATTCAAATTACAAGAAAGCAGATTTCAAGAAAACATTGGAAAAACATCCTGTTGGTAATAGATGTTTAGCAGTGGAACAGAGTTCTAACTGAGTGTGGAAGACCACCTCCTCCCATAGGGACTTGCTAGAAGTTTAAGACTGTTTTGTTGGAAGTCTTTAAAGAAAAGTTGGTTGGCCACTTTTCAGAGACGCTTTGCGCTAGGAGAGGGCTGGACTACATGGCAGTGAATCTGCTTGAAAGTTCTGTCTGAAACCTTAAGGAACTATTCATGGTACTTCATTTGAAATGTAGTTCAGAAGGAAAGTTTTGAGGATATCACAGAAAGCTAAAAAGACAAATGAATGAGTCCTAAAGCAAATAATGCCTGAACTCTACCTACAAAGTGAAGATGACCTAACTGAGACTGTTGTATTTTGGACATATCATGAGAAGATATGACTCACTTGAAAAGACCATAATACTTGGTAAGGCAGAAGGCAGTAGGAAATGAGGAAGACCACATTACAGATGGGAAGACTCAGTCAAGGAAGACACAGTTGCCATCGGTTTGCAAGACGTCAGCAGGGCTGTTGATAAGATTATTACTTCGAGGTCTCTCAACCATAGCGTCACATTAAAAGCAGAGAGCGGCTGTGATACAGTGGCTTGAGAATTTGACTACAACTGTAGAGACTAGTATTTGAATCTCCACTCGAATATTTAAATCCACTGGGTGACCTAAGGCAAGTCATAGGACACTTCCGTCCTACATTGTTATAGTCCTGTTATTCCAGGTTTTTTTGATAATATTTTTATTGAATTTTTCTAGTAAGAAAAGAAAAGAAAAAAAGAAAACAAAGAAAAAGGCTACACATATAAACAGATCCATACGAAATAAATAGGATATAGGGTATCCATGCATATATACAATAGGTCAAAAGAACCCATGCCTCTTAATATCCTAACACTAACCCGAAAAAGTCCCACATAGATCTAATCCATTGCATATTACAATCTAATAGAAAAAGGAAATTTAACAAATATCACTGGACATACAAACAATAAGACACACAAAGAACTTTCTCCACTGGACAGAACCAGCATCTGATATATAAATCCTTATTACCCCTCTGTAATTCATCGTTTTCCTTTGAGCTAGTACATAAGCTCATGATGTTAAATTATAATCAAATGAGATAACTTATAATAAGAGCCTCTAAACAACTATTTTCCTTAACTGGTCTCCTTCCCTTTCCCCAAAGAAGATAACAATTTCTTTCTGCCAAGGAGATGACTACCTTTACCTCTTAAGGGGCTTTTAGGATTATCCAATATACTAAATCCAAATTTTAAATATTTGAAAAGGAAAAGAGAAAAAAAAATACAAACTCTGTCATGGTATCCGTATCCTCTTTAACACCTCCGCTTTGTTTACTTCCTATAATAGAAGAGAGTGAATTTTTGAATCATTCTAGTAAATCTGACAAAAAAAATGCCTCCTAAAGAGAGCCTTTTTAGCTTGAGCTGTTACTGTCCTAACATTTAAATCCATTAACGTTGCCCATTTCATATTGTATAAAATCTGTTGGTGGCTTCCAACTTGAAAGAAATTTAGTATTCTTTTCATTTTCTAGCATATGGGAGAGTTTGTCTATTTCTGCTAATTCTATTAATTTAGCTAACCATTCCTCCTCTGTTGGGATAGAGGTTTTCTTCCAGGACCTTGCAAGTACAATTCTCACTACTGGGTTTAACATATGCCATGTCAGTCTGCCATGGATATTTTCTTGTTTTTCATCTACCGAGATGGGGATGCCCAAAAGTAAAAAAGTTTCAACTTCCTGAGGAATTCTGGGGTTTGTAGTTTACTGAGGCCCAAGAGCTCTCTGGTTGAGAATTCTAAAGGCCCCTCCCTAAACTGGAAAGCCCAGGATTCCATAGGTGGTTGAAAGTGGAACAATAGCACTATAACAGTGTAGTGTGGAAATGGCCATACAGTTTCAGCCTCAGAGACTGAGAAAAGCAAACCCACTTCTGAACAAGTCTTACCAAGAGAATCCCCTGATAGATTTACTTTAGAGTCACCATAGGTTGGAAACGACTTGAAGGCACACAACAACAAAGTCAAAGTCAACTTGATGGCAATTACGTAACAACAACAAATTAAAGGTATCGAACCTGTTTGGGGGATAGAGCTTACCCCCTCTGAAGTTTAAATGAAAACACAGAGTTGATACACTTCCACAGTGAAAGAGAGACCTTGTACCATCATTGGAAGACATGCAAAGAAGAGAAGAGAAGAGAAGTGTAAAGTCCTACATTTAGGCGGAAAAAATGGAATGCACAAATATATGATGAGGGATGCATGGCTGGATAACAGTATGTGTGAAAAGAATCCAATTACGTAACAAGCTGAACATGAGTCAGCAGTGTGATGCAGCAGCCAAGAAAGCCAACATGATTCTTAGTCGCATCAATAGGAGTATGGTGTCTAGATCGAGGGAGGTAATGGTACCATTCTATTCTACTTTAGTTAGACCTCATCTGGAAGACTGTGTCCAGTTCTGGGCACCTCAATTCAAGAAGGATATTGACAAGCTGGAGTGTGTCCAGAGGAAGGCGACCAAAATGGTGGAAGGTCTGAAGCCATGCCATATGAGGAGCAGCTTAGGAAGCAGGGTATGTTTAGTTTGCAGAAGAGAAGGTTAAGAGGGGACACGATAGCCATGTTTAAATATTTGAAGGGATGTCATGTCGAGGGAGCGGGCTTGTTTTCTGCTGTTCCAGAGTCTAGGACAAGGAGCAATGGATTCAAGCTGCTGGAAAGGAGATTCCACTTAAACCTCAGGAAGAACTTCCTGATGGTCAGAGCTGTCCAACAGTGAAATCTGCTGCTTCAAGTGTGGTGGAGTCTCCTTCTTTGGAGGTTTTTAAGCAGAGGCTAGATGGCCATTTGTTGGGAATGCTTTGATGGGTGTTCCTGCATGGCAGAGAGTTGGACTGGATGGCCCCTGTCATCTCTTCCAGCTCTTTGATTCTGTGACTCTATGACTCTATCCTCTGCTTTGAAGGGCTGTCCAGTCCAAAAGTCCAATTTTAAGACAAAAAAAAAAATAGAAGAAAAGACAGCCCAGCTGCAAGCATAGAGTCATAGAGATGGAAGGGACCACAAGGGCCATCTTGTCCAGTGCCTTACCACACCCTACCACCCCTCCTAAGAGAGATGTAATTTTCATAAATTGGACTTATTAATGACCAGAGAGCGTGATCGGGATCAAACTGACTGGAGCCATGTTCAGGGTCACACTGACTTGAGACCTGCTTAGGGTATAAATCCAGATAGGATTATTTGGAAAACCCCAACACTGATGGATTTGTGCTAATCTCACCATAGCTTCAGGCTCTTTTGCACTTTCAAATACAATGAAAGGTGAACTACCCAGATTGGTAAACAATCAGAGACCACCCCTTGATCTAACCCATCTTCTCTATACACCCCACCAGACCTCACATTAAGAGGTCGTCATGATTCCCATCAATGTTTTGTCACTCCAGAGTTAAAGTAATGAGCCCATTCTGGATCCCTTTGTCAGTCCTGTAGGAATGCCATTATGGTTTTGCCAATGCACCAACACAAAAGGTATAAAAACCATAGCTTTGACTTCAGCCAATTGTAGTACATAGTACGTAGCCTGTAGTATATAGAACACAGTCCAGACTGCTGCTCCTCCATGCTACCTTTATATGCTGTCTGAGCCACTCGGCTGCAAACCTCCTTTTTCAAGACTGGTAACTATCACTCTTTTCACCCCTAATCTCCCTCTATGCAGCCCTTCCTGCCTTTCTTTCCAGTAGCCTTATATGGTTCTTAAGAGTGTCTGATTTTTCATATGTTTGTCAATTCAACTAAAATACTTCTTTTAACTTTTAACTGGAGTCCTCTCTGCAGTTAGCACTGGTATACATAGGTTAAAAGATTTCCCTCTTCTTGCAGCTATAATTCCCCAAAATTCTAAGGAGATGCTGGCATTGCAGGTGGACCCCAATGTCCCCCATCTCTTAGGGTAACACCTTCCCATGCAGGAGTAAGCACACCTGAAAGAAGGCCATTCCATCTCAGTTTATAGACCTCCAAAGAAAGAGTCCATCACATCCAAGGCAGTCTATTCTACTCTCAGACAGCATTTTACAGTCAATGACTTCTTCCTAAAGTTTAGTTGTAATCTCTTTTCTTGTTATTTGAATCCATTGGTACATATTCTGGGCTTTCGAGCAGCACAGACAAGAACCCTCCGGGGTGAGAAGTACTTTATTTCTATGCAAATGACAGCAATTATTTCCAATTTTCACCCTGTAATGTACATATAAATCGGCATACGTAATGCAAACTGGCCTAGGCAGGCCAGATTGCTGGTGTCTTATGTATGCATAAGTCGCTGTACAGAAACATTCTGACATTTTTGTCCAAAGCCAAATGTCTACATTCTCCTCAAGGTTGCAAAAGTGGAATTGCACTTGCAATGCCATTGCAGGTGTGTCTACATATTTTCTGCTGGTGCATTTCACTGACCAGAATCCTAATGAGGTTGTTGTGGATTAATAACTTCACCAATGGAAATGATAGGGTTTTTCCCCTGATGTGGAATGGCTGTCTTCAATTCAAGGCTGTGGAAGCAGAGATAGAATCATAGAGTTGGAAGAAAGTTCCAATTCAATCCCATTCTGCCATGCAGGAAGAAACAATCAAAGCACTCCTGACAGATGGCCATCCAGCCTCTGTTTAAAAACCTCCAAAGAAGAAGACTCCACCATGCTCCAGTGAAGCGACATATTCCACTGTTGTACCGCTCTTACTCTCAGGAAGGTCTTCTTGATGTTTAGGTGGAAATTCTATTCCTGTAGTTTGAAGCCATTGCTCCATGTCCTAGGCCCTTTTCGCATGGCATTTTCAATACGAAAGGGCCCCTTGAGTGTCGCGTAAATGTGAGGAGCGGTCCACATGACGCACTCACATTTGCGCGACACTCCAGGGCCTGACATGGGCCGCGTGCACATTTTTTCATTTTCGGCTTGAAACTGAAAATGCTGCGTGGTTGCGCATCGCTCTGGGGCCCCGCACACATTTACCTTGCGTGTGGAGCCTCGGGAGCCAGGCCGGTCACGCTTCCTGTCCAGTGCAGGCTGGGAAGGTCCCAGGCTGCACTGCGAAAGGAAGAGGTGTGAACAGGAAGCTTGTGTGGAGCCAAAGAAGCGGGGAAGCAAGAGCCTCTCTCTGGAGGCTGCTTGCGCAAGCACCGCACCCCGGCGCCAAAAATGGGTGACTTGTGGAAAGGGTCCTAGTCTCTGGAGCAGCAGATAACAAGTTGACCCACTTTCCATATGACAACCTTTCAAATATTTAAACACGGCTATGATGCTGAAGGTTGGCAGAAGGTTAAGGGCAGTGCTTTAACGAGAGATGAAGGAATCTGCTCTGGAAGTTGGAAGAGACCCCAAGGGCCATCCAGTCCAACCCCATTCTGTCATGCAGGAATACACAATCAAAGCACTCCCAACAGATAGTCATCCAGATGTTACTCCACTGGAAAAACCCTAGCCCAGGGTCTACAATTTTGATATTAAAACATGATTCCATGTGCCTGAGAGGTCACCTGAACGAGCACGTAGGCAGGCACCGTTGAACGACCGAAAACCAGGCCTGGCCAGTAAAATCCCTGGTCACATAGCCCCAGGAGACCTCAAGATGTGTAAACTCACAATAAACAAAGGGCCCTCAGCCCCGAGACGCTGACTCGAGGGGATTAGTGTGTCTGCCCCAAGTTGAGCAAATATTCCATCAGGCGAGGACCATTTACATGAAGTCACACCACAAACAAACACAAACACAGCTGAAGATCCTGGGACTTTGGCAACACCTTGCAATCCCATCACGCAAAGGAAATTACCATGGTGGAGCTTTGTTATCGCTCCATTGTTCTCCCTGGGAAAGGATTAGTCCTCCAGGTACCTTTTCCCCTACAAACAGTCCCGGTTTTTTAGCGTTTCTTCAGATCGCTCCTGGTCTTCCCAGCAGACCATTGCTCCATCCGTTGAGTAATCCCCTCAGCCCTCCTCGTGCTGAGTCTCATCTTTCTGCTGCCTTCCCAGACCACGGACTTCAGGACAAGGTGCAGTATTACCCCCAGCTACACCCGTTCAATACTTCCCTGTCCAATTTCCTCTCTTTTACTTCTTAACAGGTCTTGAGTGAGCGAGTGCGTGAGTGTGTTGGTGCATAAGGCTTGTATTCAATAAAATCATTTATTGGACATCTTTGTTTGGTTTTTGGCTTGGCCTGACCCTGTAAAAACTGGGTAAAAGACCCCGCTAGGTTACCCTGCCTCTTGCATTGCTGTTGCTTGTGCTCTGGCTAGTTTCCATTCCCCATCATGTGGAGCACATTGAGGTGTCCCCCAAGGGACCCCAGAAATCAGGGTAACACAGACTCTGTTTGAAAACCTCCAGTGTTCATGCAGTGTGATTACGCATGGTCATACTCACTCATCATCCATCCCTCACTTTATTTATTTCCTGCTTTTCTTCCAGTCTGGGGCTCAAGGCGGCTGAGAAAAAGACAGAACACAGTGAAACACAAATCCGTTTTAAAAAGATATGAACTCCTATTTGTATGCATTGTCCATTTACATGCATACACATGGATGTATGGTGCATTGTACATGGATGTACATTCACATTTGACTGTGCATTCACTTATTCACGTTCGCAGCAGAAGAAGGGTTACATTGCACAATTAAAGCATGATGCTCCAGGAAGAAATTTATGCTACACAACCTTGAAGAAGAGCCAGGGTGGGCAATTGTGGGAGGCTATGGGGCTTCATTAGCCCCACCACCACCAAGGAGCCTTAGAAAGCCACATAAGGCAACTGTGCTACAAAACCAAAATCAAATTTTTGCCCCTAGATGCCCCTATACTCCCTCTAGGGGCATGGAAGCATTTTCACCATGCTTTTACACACACACACACAGGCCATTTTAGGCACTGCAGAAGTCTTATTTTACAATAGGAAGTGCGAGAAAGACAGTTCCTGTTCACTTCATGCTTCAAAAAAGTCCTTTCCTGGGCCTCAATTGGTCTGCAGGGGCAAAAATGTGGGGAAAGTCTCTCCATGCCCCTAGAGAGCATGGGGCCAATTTTTTTACACCCTGGGGGGCCAGAAAACCGTCCTGGGGCCATGTGTGGCCCATGAGCCATCCTTTGTCCAGCCTTGATAGAAGGTATCTGCCTAAGAGTCTTTGCTGGGAAGGTGGATACCCACTCTGCCTGAACCACACCTCTTTCTCTCTCTGCACTTTAGGCTCGTGGCCCATCTGTCCCTGCAGACATTGGTGGAACTGCTTCTTCAGTTGAGCATTCACTTGTGTCCTTGCTGTTTATCAGCTCAGTTCACACAATCAACAAGTAACTCCACATGCATACTATGTGACTGCAGTGCAGGATTTCAGAAATGATTTTGGGAAGAGTTGCAGCTGCTTGCCCTCTTCTGTTCCAGCCCAGTGCAAATGGCCACCCTATGCTATGCCTCCATCTCCCTCATTTTTTTCTCTCTCTCTCCATTGCTCTGACATTTCCTTAATAGCTTCAAGGGAACAAGGGATGTCTTGGACTTAATCCCTCCTAAACATCATACAAAAGGTAGCCGGAGAGGGGAACTGTGACCATAAAATTGGATTTCCTCTGAGAGCTGTGAGAGAATTTGTAGCACGTGCCATTCAGAGTCAGGCATTAGAGGCTTCTCAGACTTCTCAGAGGCTTCTAGCCAACAGTGGAAAGCAATCGTACCCAGGTAGATTGGGGAAACTACAATGCACCTGTCTCAAAGAGGACATCAAATCCCACTGCTTCTGTTCAGAGGTTGGCATAGTTGCTGTCACCGCTAGGGAGGCCAGATCTCAGGGCTTGGCCCTGAATCTCCAGTTTCTGCAGCTCCTCTTCAGGCAAGAGACAGGGATGCAAATTCTGAGCTCATAACCAGACAAGAGGAAAGGGTAATGTGCAAGTCTTGAGTTCAGTTATGAGAGGAGTAGCTTGCTACCATTTGCAAAGCTTGAGTGGTTCCTGAATATTTCCAAGACTCTCGAGGAACTTTATATATTTGCTTAGGCCATTTCCCCTTTGAAGCTCCTCCCTAAACTGCAAACCACAGGATTCCATAGGATGTTAAAAGTGGAATAATAGCACTATAACAGTCTAGTGTGGAAATGGCCTTAGTTAACTTCCTCCTTTTTTCCCAGTTATTGTTATGTCAGGACTCACTCTCCACTCTGTTCTGCATCCACCTTCTGCCTAGAAGCAAATCTGTTGTTCTTGGTGGTGGTTGTTACCTTCCAAGTCATTTTTGACTTACAGAGAGCCTAAAGTGAACCTATTACAGGGTTTTCTGGGGGCTGAGCGTGTGTGACATGCTCAAAGTCACCCACTGGATTTCCATGGTGAAGTGGAGAATTAAACCCCAGTCTCCAGGGTCATAGTGCAATACTCTGACCACTGCCCCATGCTGGCTGTCCTAGAAGCAAGTGGGCTAGGTGAAATATTCTTTTCTTTTCCTCTCTCCCTAAATGAGTGAGAAGGACTAATCCCCTCATCTCAGCTTGACCTGGGAAAAGCCTCTGGTGACAGATCCTTTTTCCCAGGCTGGTCCTAAAACTCCAGCCCCCTAGGAATTCTGACACTCACTATAGAATCGTAGAATCATAGACTTGGAAGAGACCACAAGGGCCATTAAGTCCAACCGCCTGCCATGCAGAAAGATACCATCAAAACACTCCTGACAGGTGGCCATCCAGCCTCTGCTTAAAAACCTCCAAAGAAGGAGACTCCACCACACTCTCAGACAGCAGTGGATTCCACTGTCAAACTGCTCTTACCATCAGGAAGTTCTTCCTCATGTTTAAATGGAATCTCTTTTCCTGAAGTTTGAAGCCATTGCTCTGTGTCCTAGGCCATTTCTGCACTAGACAGTCAGAGCACTATTATTCCACTTTCAACATCCTATGGAATCTTTTGAGGCCCCTCCCTAAACTGCAAATCCCAGCATTCCATAGGATGTTGAAAGTGGAATAAGAGCGCTATGACAGTCTAGTGCGGAAATGGCCTCAGTCTCAGGATCAGCAGAAAACAGGCTTGCTCCATCCTCCATATGACATCCCTTCCAATATTTAAACATAGCTATCATGTTGCCTCTTAACCTTCTCTTCTCCAAGCTAAACATCCCCAGCTCCCTAAGGTGCTCCTCATAGGGCTTCATAGTTTCCAGGCCTCCTGCCATTGTAGTCATCTTCCTCTGGACACGTTCCAGTTTGTCAATGTCCTTCCTGAACTGTGGTGCCCAGTCTCCTTCTTTGGAGGTTTTAAACAGAGGCTGGATGGCCAGCTGTCTGGAATGGTTTGAGGGTATATTCCTGTGTGGCAGAATGGGGTTGGACTCGATGGCCCCTGGGGTCTCTTTGAGCTCTATGATTCTATGATCCTCAGGAATGGTCCATAGATCTCAGTTTTGGGCCCAGAAACCTTGGGGCTTGGGATAATCCTGGGCCGGCAATCAGTAGCCTAGTTTTTGTTAGCTGGAGAGAGGCAATAGGAGTAGCTAGGCATTCAGGTTGAATGACTGGCAACGCTTGAGGAGGCACAGGCAGCACAAGAGACTGGCAGAGGGATTACAGAGAGATGTCTGCCTTTTCTAGAGATAAAGGTGACCCGTGAAAGGAAAACAAACCAGGCTGTTGGCCTTTGATGCTGTTTTCTGATGTACAAATAGAGTCTGAAAGGATTTTTTTTTGTGCATGTGTTTTTTGTTTTGCTTTGGTTTCTATTTTTCTTTTTACAGGGTGCTTCTGTTCTTTTTTTCTTGATTCTTTCCTTCTTTTGCACTTAAACATCACCCAAAAAGAGAGAGAGAGAGAGAGAGCAGCAGGAAAGTCATTCTTACAGTCATTCCATTGTATGGCTGGAACACAAATGAATTTTCTTAGTCCCTGACAGAAAGATTTTTTAAAAAACTTTTTTGGGGAAAAAGAAACCATTAATTGACGAGCTGGTGCAATTCATTAACCAATGAATGGCTTGATTGCAGAGTTAATCAATTGCCTGAGATCAATTGAAGACGGCCATCTGGGCTCATTCATTGCTGCCGCTGGACCCAGTTCCCTCCCCGGCTGTTTTCTTATTCTTTTCGCAGCATTCACATTTCCAATTGATGCTGGCAGAGCCCACTAAAAGAAAGAAAGAGAGAGAGAACAGCATTGTTAGAATAACATCCATTCAACTGAAAGTACACTTTTGGAAAAAGAAGAAAGCATCCAGTAAACAATTCTATTCAGGTGTGGATTACTTATTCCTGACACCCTGGCCCCAAATAATGCAGTGATATTATAGGTGGAGCCACCTTCACATCATTTGCCTTTATACATATTAATTTTTTAAAAACAAAATCCCTGCAAGTAGAAAACTAACATATTGGTTTAATCCCTGACATGCTAGATTTATTGCATGGATTAAAAAAAAATTAGCTAAGGGAGCATTTAAAAATGCTTGAAGTTTGGAATAGCATTGTTCATAGGACTATGTTTTCTAAAGGCAACAGGCTAGCTGAGAGGGCACAGAAAACCTCAGCAGGCAAGGTACCTTATCGGCCACCAGGGATTGTAAACCTGGAACAGCCAATACCTTCCAATAGGTGGAACTGAATTTTTAAGCAGTGCAGTAGACACACAAAGCAATTGAATATCTTGTTTCCTTCCTATAACTTCCTACACCAAAGTATGAACTGGTAGCCAGCTCAGGAAATTGCAAATGCATGGAAGAAAGCCGTAGCAAAATTACTGTGTTACTGCCCTGGCTAGTCCGAACTTTGGGGATATTAAAGATATCCCTTGATATCACAATTCAGCTGCACTTTTCTATTCCTCTCCACGTGCTTGCGAGGCCACCGGACAAGCACGTAAACAAGCTGGGCCGTTAATAGCCGTAAAATTCAAACTACAGTACAGGCAGGCCAGAAATAGCTGACTCACTGCTTTAGGAGACCTCCAGGCAAGTCCTCTAATTAAGTATGCACGCCACTTACAAAAGAGCCTCTGCCCCGCGATGACAGCTTGATGGGTAAACTATGCAATACCCAAGTACTCTGCGTTTGCATACTGGCTACTCTATTGAGAACCGCTACGATAACTCAATCATTCAGATTCTGACCTTTCGGAGGCTTTGTCTCCAGCTCCAAATCTATTGTTTTCCCCCAAGTACGACATTGCCCGCAGTCACAATTGTCAGAGATTCCAGGCAGGGAACCCTGGGAAAATGATCAGCCCACTGCAAAGATGTTGCATCATGCCCCAGCTGTGGGTAATTGCAAGGTTGCATAAGAAACGGGGGTCGTGTGCAGATGGTAGAGGGAGGTGTGCAAACCTCTACCTGATTGGTTGTAAATATGTATATAAGAAAGCAATCCCCAGTATGTATTTGTCTGTTGACCAAACCAGTGTCTGGCGCAAGCCTTTGTCCATCTGTTCCATGTTGTGTACATAACGGAACTTTGCTGCAAGATAAAGTGCCTCCTGTTTGGAAGAAACTCCTCTGTGTGTGAGTATCCTTACTGCGGAACAAGGCTGCTGCTGTTGGCTTGCTGACCTCTGATTTTCCGCTGCATTTCTGTGGGGCTGAAACTCCTATCATCCCCCAACAACAATTCTCCTTATAAAAACCCTCGATTCCGAGACCTTCCTCGGATCGCTCCCGAGTTTCATCCCGCCTTGCTGCTGCTTTGCTTGGCGAGCCTCCCCTCAGCTCCACGTGCTGAGCTACATCGCACCCCAGCTTCGCTCTCTATTTTTCTGCGCTTCAGGACAGGTGAAGTATCACCCAAACCAACAATCCCTCTAAAAATCCCTCTATACCACTCCAACCTTTATTTTCTTTAGTTATCTTGTATGAGTGTGTCGCATACACTGTTTTGCTTGTATTTAATAAACATCATTTATTACTTCAACTTCTGTGTTCTCCTTGACTCGACCTGACCCCGTAGACATAGGGTTCAAGATCTCGCTACGTTACCCTGCCTCTCGTAACGTTAAGCAGTGCTCTGAGTTGATTTTCGCCAACTTCAGTGCAGCACATTTTGGTGTCCCTCCCGGGACCCCCAGTTCACAGGGTAACAACTGGAATCCTGTTAGTGGCATAGGTTGCTTAAGTTGCACTCCTCCTGCAGGGCGATTGCTTTTGGACATTGTTGTGTTGTCATTGTTGTTATTATTATTATTTTATTCCTTTGTATCCTGCCTTTCTCCCAGGAATGAGAGACGGCTAACAGTATATTTTAAAACAGTACAAATTACAAACTGCACAAAGTCATTAATAAAAGTATAAACACAAGAGTTATTTAAAAAGCAGACAATTTATAAAGTTTAAACATGAAACATTAAAAACATATACACACCCTGTAAGAACAGCACTGCACAACATTAGAATCCCTATCCCAGTTGATTTCCAAAAGATTGATGGCAGTGGAATGTTTTGACTTGGGAGGCCATTCTGGCTTCTCTAGGCAGGGAGTTCCAAAGTCTGGGGGCAGGCACCAAGAAAGTCTCTCCCTTGTTCGCACCAGACAAGCCTGAAAAGGTGGTAGGGCAAAGATAAGTGGGTCTCCAGGTGATTGTAGTGCTCAAAGGGGCTCATAAAGGGAAATAATAGTCCTGGACCCAAGCCAGATAGGGCTTTAGAGGTCACCAAAATTTTAGGAAGATCTTCTTTAATAAGTTGTTCAATAAGTGTTCCTTCTTCAGAGGACTTTAAGCAGGAAGGCTCCCATCCTAGTTGCCCCACCCTAGATACGCCTCCGGGGGAAAATCAGAAAAACTAAAATGCAGAACATGCTCAGGCTTCTTAGGGAGGTTAAAAACAATAAAAAGTGTTTTTTTCTTTATTGCGTTCATAGCAAAAGGAAGAACAATGACACTGTATGGCCACTATGTGGAGATGATGGCAAAACGCTAACAGGGTATGCAGAAAAAGCAGAACTACTCAACGACTTCTTTGCCTCAGTCTTCTCCGAAAGGGAAAATGGTGCCTTTGACTCCAGCTTCCATAATCCTCGAGCACTTGCTAAATTGGTTTGGAGTTGTGGAAGCAGTCCCCCAACATATCTGAAGGTCTCTAGGCTGGAGTGCAAGACAGCTGCTCAGTGCAACCCGTGAAATCAACTGACTCCTGGTGAAGCAGCGACCAGAGATAAGACCCTTTCGGTTAGGAAAAAAGATTTTATTTTGCCGGCAAGCCTCGGTTGGGATATCTCCCAAAAGAAACCGAGCCCCTCCTCTTCATATTCACAGCAATTTATACATTCTCCAGTACAGTCATCACATGTTCAAGAAAAGAAACAGATACATACAAAGGTTCCTACGGGCACAATAGACCATTCTCTAATGTTGCAATTCTTAATGTATCAAGGTCTAGCAGAAACGAGCTTGCCAATCAGAGGCGAGCTGCCAACATTTCAAGCTCTCAAGGTTCCATTGCATTCCCACAGTTCTTTACAAACTCAGAAAGAAATAACTGTTTTTCCCATACCTAGAGGTCATCTAGACTGACCCCACCACATTTCCCCCCTTTTATGCTGAATTCTTTTGCAATTCAAGCATAATTATTCAGTATGTGCCATCAGAGCATATACAGCAGTCTTTATCATCCATTATTTCATTCATTACAGGTTGAAAATACTTTAACAAACAGCATACTAACAGGCAGATTTAAGAAGGCCATTATTTATGCACAAAGCAATTCCACAAGCAGTGCCTGTACCCATGCTTAATTAGGGAGCCAGATAATCATGTTCACGTGTTTGCAGACTACAAGAATGACTTTCTAATATTGAATACTTCAGAATGCATTTTTTCTTTTTCTTTTTTTTTCACATCCAGATTCTTTTACATAATAGCCATACACCCAAACCTTCCTCATGTCACGGCTGAGGAGATAGTCTAAAGCTATTTCATGCTGGGCTGACAGCCTACACGCATCTGCCTTACATTAAAAACAACTCCCACCATGGGGAACATGATGACTCCCAACCTCTCAGATTCGTGTTGTCAGGATCATACCCATAGCTTTCATCATAAGCTTTTTCATTCTCGTCCAGCCAAACTACCTATCCCATGCCTGCATTGGTTGGTGCACTGGGTGAAAGGTGATACCCACAGTGGCCAAACTCTCAAAGGCACAGGTGCTGTTTCACACCTAGGGAAATACTTTCCCTCCCCAGTTTCCACACAACCAACTCATCCCTGGAGGTAGACCATATATCCATTTACCATTATGAAATCTGGTTTCTTCCTGGAACTTATTTAAGGAGGACCAGCCCCCCTTTACTAGCTAATAGGTGATCCAAGGCCATCAGATGTTGTAACAATAACTGATTGAGCTCTTCAATTTCTTGCTGAAGGGCCCGTATCAACTCTTGCAAACATATTGGGATTTCCCTTTAATGTTTACTGCAGGGCTCCTACAACCACTCCCGGTTCATTAATGAGGGAGGGCATAAAACCAAATTCTGCCACAGTCTGCGGATGTTCATAAATCAGAGTGACATTGGGTCCACGTTGTTGAAACATATGTGCGGCGTGTTGCTCAAACCAGTTGGCCTCAATCATTCCACACATCATGCCCCACACTCCTATCACCATTATCCACTTCATCCTCGGAGCCAAACAGAGGTCCAAACCTACTTATCCCACACCAGTACCTTCTATACATGTACAGAAAATACACCAGAGATAAAATTCCAAAGAGTATACACACTACTATTGTTACTATTTCACTAACACTCATTGCTCACCATCATCCTCCATAGGGGATCTGGCCGTGCGTAGAATAGTCAGCCTCCGGAGTGACTATGACAGGGCCCAGTCCCAATCTTCTTCCTCTGCAGTTGCTAGGTCTGACCGTACGTAGAGCTACCAGCTTCCAGACGTGTGATAGCAGTAGGGGCTAGCCTAGATTTTTCATTCACCTGTTGCAGATCTGACTGTGCGTAGAGTGGTCAGTTCCCTGGTATGACCACAGCAGAGTCTAGTCTGAATCTTCTCTCCCCCCTTTTCGTCTGGACAATTTCTGTTGCAGAAGGTTTTCTTGTGATGAGATTACAGTCCAATCAGTAAATGCCCTTTTTACCCTAGTGTAATGTATCCAAGGTTTCAGTCCTGCTACCTTCACTACAGTGGGAGTTGTCACTACTACCTGATAGGGTCTCCTCCACCCATGACCAAGTGGCCCCCAATCCTTTAACCATATCTCCTGGTTGGAAGGGGTGTACCTGTGTCTGTAGAAAGGGGAGTCACTATTCTAACATATACTTCCTTATTTTACTCATAACTTTTCCTAATGCACTAACCTCCTCCTGTAGAGTTTTATTTCCCAATTCCTTTCTGTCTCTCCTTAATCCTCCCAAAATGGCTTCATACTTTGGCTAAAAAGGGGACAACCTTATGGTTCTGTGAGGTGTGCACCTTATCCTATGCCTTATCATAATGGGGCTATGGGAAGAACAAAAACACTCCTGGTTTCTCTGTTGTGGGCTGCACATGGAATAAGAGTGAGAAGTCTCTGTAAAAAAGGGCTAGGAAGGTGGTATCGTGCCACTTGCCCTGTGTTGGCATCCAGTCCAAAGACATAGCCAGGGCTGTTGTCTGGGCCATACACATTGAACTACTGTGTCTTCAGGATTTTGTTTCATCCTTTCCACGATTCCTAGAGCAGTGGTTCAATCTTTGATGATCTTGTGGACAAATGCAGGTCTGTTGTTTGAGCCTATATGGTGTGGGCTTTTGGGGCTGGCGTTGGTCTCCTGGCTGTCCCACAGCCTTCAGCTCAGCCACTCCTTTTTCCTCACCTTTTCAGTCAGAGAGTCCTTCAGCCGCAGTTCCACTTCAACCTGGAGAGGCGCTCTATCGCCTCTCAGAGGTGCTCTATCACCTCTTCCTCCCAGCTCAGAGGTGCTCTATCACCTCCTTAGCCTGCTGGGGCTGGGCCAGAGAGCCTTACCAATTGCCGTTCTATCGGGAACTGGTGGGGGGGCCCTTTGCAATTTGGACTGCTTTGCATCTAGGACTTTGCCTTTCCCTTTGTTCTCCATGCTCTTGCTGCCAACTTCTCCTTCCAGGATGTCACAGCTCCAAGCCCTTGCCCTTCTCTATCTGTGGGATAAGGGACAAAACCTTTTCCTCAGTCTTCACTTGACAGCTGGCCACAGACACCTTGGTTTGCAAAGCCAATACAGTCAGATTCCGCTGAACCTATCCTCTCAGCTCTGCTTCTCTCTCCTTCAGTGCCTTCACAGAAGCCAGCTCCCCTTTCAGCTTGCTGACAATCTGTCTTTGCAGGTCTCTCAGCTCTTCGCTGCTAGAGTCATTCTTCAAGCGCAATTCCTCCGGCTCCCTCTTTCCCCTACCAGCTCCTGGACTCTGGCTGCCTCTTCTTGGAGACCAGAGACCTCCACACGGGGCTCATTGGTAGGGTCTTTGCAGCTGGATCTCCAGCGCTGCCTTGCCAGCCTTTCCTGTGGCTAGTCGCCCTGGCTCGCTTCTCCTTTCTTCCCAGCCGCTTTGCTTTCGCCTCCTTCTTCATACTCTTGCTTGGAAATCCACATCTGCTGGAAGGTACCCAGAGAAGCCAAAATGGAACCTCCAATCCAGGAACTAAACCTTCGCTCCACTGTTGTGTTGTTTGCTATCAGCTTCAGTCGCATGTTTGGAGGGGTTTTCTGGGAGAGTTCTCTATTCAGCCTGTCCGTGAAGCTCTGCAGTAGCGTATTGCCTCCTGCTACAATCACACTACCATAGATACCTGGCCTGATGTCTATATCACACATTCCAACACTCGTTGTGACCACGTGGCTCACACCAAGCATTGTGTTGCCAGATAAACCCTTTACATTGGAAGGGTCAAACAAGCCTTCAGGAATTTTTTTTTTTTAGCCGCTCAGCACCAGAGTCACAGTTGTAACCACTGGGGAATTCATAATGTACAGTTGGCATCTGTGCAGCCACCTGTTCATCATATGCTGAATCAGATACTTGCAGGACAGAAGCTTGAAAATCTTGAATCACACACTGTTACTATTTTCAGGAAAAGTAGTTTCGTTCTCATTCCAATTGTTAATGACTGTTCTCTCTCACAGGCTCTGATTGGAAAAACACGATTTATGGGCATTTCCTTTCCACACATTGCTTTCTTCCTTCTTGCTTCTTCTCTGCCACACTTTGTCTCTGCCGTCTTGGTTAGCAGCTCCCTCATGCTGGGGCCCGTGGCTTTGCGGGGTTTCGAGCAGCTTACTGTCATCAAAAGGGGGGAACCCTGCTGCCTGTCCCCCCTTTGCCTCACCCATCTATAGCCCCATCTCGTGTGCTGCTCCTACCGCTGTCTCTGGTAGTCTCCGCTGCTCCTGCTGCTGGCTGCTTCTCAGAATGGGGTATCTCTGATTCACCCTTTTTCCAGATGTTGCACAATATACACATAAGGGGGGGGGCAGAGGCACCTTCTCTTCTCTACTCAGTATGAACTGACCAAAATCCTTTAAGGGCTGTTTCTTCGGGTTATCCATGTTCTTCTTATAAAATGCACCCTCCCAAGCAGAGAAATGGGTGGAGGCAGGCAGAACAGGGAGGCAGGAGAGGGCTGCCAGAAGCCATGATCCCCTTTACTCTTAGGGGCAGCAGGACAGCCAAGGAAGGCTGAAATGAGTTGCTCCCTCTATACTAAAATGAATTTTTCAGGTTTTACTTGATTTTTTTCCCCCCTATTTCTCCCTCCAGCAGGGAGGGGTTTACTTGGAGGCAGATGTGCCAAGTAAATCAAACTTGCTTTCGAGGAGACATGCATGTGTCCAGGTAGGAAGATCCTAATCTTGCATTTTCTGCTCTTTAATAATTTAATGCTTCCTCTGATGTGCCTTTTCAATGCCTTTGAAGGGCTCTTTGAAGGGCTGCTTCTTGCACCATCCAGACGTCCATTATAACTTTTCCAGTTCCTTAGGCATGTCTCCCTTATTCAAGATCAAGCCTCCTTTTTTTTTTTTTTTCCTGGTCAAAAGGTTTGTTTTCTCATTAACATACTGACTTAATTCCTGTTATAGCCAAGCCTCGTGGCTTAAATGGGCTTGCTAGTCCATTGAAAACAGCAATTTTCATCTTTACTTTTTTTTTTCTGGGTAGAACTGTCTCCAGTTTTTCTCCAACACCAGCCCCTATTGAATATTGAACTGAATGCTAGGGAGTTGGTCCTTCAAGGGTGAAATCTGAATCTTAGAGCCTGAGGAGGAGGAGGGGCTGCAAGGGGGGGGGGATAAGGCGGCTCTGAGCACAGGAGAGGAACAGAAAAAAAGAAAGAAACCAGAAACTAGGTGAAATGCCACTTTGCTTACACACAAACCTTGGAATTTTTTTTTTGTTCCTACATACATTGAAGCATTAAAGCAGTGTTTGTCTGTTACCTCAAACCAGGCGAGAAACTGCTGAAAAGTGCGTCTCTAGTTAACACTTTCTTGGGGTTTTTCCTACATACATCGAAGCAGAGTCTGATTGAAGCAGTGTCTGTTGGCTGCTGCTCCCTCCCATTTCCTCCCCAAGTGGACAAACACACAGAAGGAAAAGGGGAGTTGACCCGTGGGTAAGGGGTCCCACGGATCGACACAAAGGGGGAGAGACTACACTCAATCACGCCGACCCAAGCATCCGGAAACTCAACGGTATGACTTGGAAACTGCGGCGTCACACGACCGTCCTTGCACGCATTCACACCAACACACAACCTCCCACCTTCAATACCACGACCAAAATTAACCAAAAGCTCCCACTTCCAATACCACAACCAAAATTAACCAAAAGCTCTGCGGCTTCACCCACAACAGCAGTGGGGTACTAGGGCAAAGCTGAAAGGGGTTGATCAGGCCCCTCTTCTCCCCAGTGTCCCACACTTTAGGGGGAGGCACTAACACACTTACCTATGGCCGTGTCTGTATCAATTTTCCAAACCGTTCCTGTGTTCCTGGCTGGCAAAACCGTTCCCCTGGTTCAACACCCCCACGAGGAGGACCGTCCGATTAAACATCGGGGGCGCCCAAGGTCCCCAATCGGTGGGGCAAAGAGACCCGGGGGCGGTGGCCGCTCAAGAGGGCAAAAGGCCCCATATCCCGGACGAGCCCCCAAATGAAGCAGCGACCAGAGATAAGACCCTTTCGGTTAGGAAAAAAAGATTTTATTTTGCCGGCAAGCCTCGGTTGGGATATCTCCCAAAAGAAACCGAGCCCCTCCTCTTCATATTCACAGCAATTTATACATTCTCCAGTACAGTCATCACATGTTCAAGAAAAGAAACAGATACATACAAAGGTTCCTACGGGCACAATAGACCATTCTCTAATGTTGCAATTCTTAATGTATCAAGGTCTAGCAGAAACGAGCTTGCCAATCAGAGGCGAGCTGCCAACATTTCAAGCTCTCAAGGTTCCATTGCATTCCCACAGTTCTTTACAAACTCAGAAAGAAATAACTGTTTTTCCCATACCTAGAGGTCATCTAGACTGACCCCACCACACTGGAGCCTGCAGAAGAACAGCAATATAAGCAGGGACAAATTTGCAAAATTATTTTTAAAAATGTATTTACAAACATAGCACTGGCTAGCACCAAAATCATCTTTCCCTGCTGCCCTCTGTGATGATCGCTCATTTATGAATCAAAATGCAGGATGCTCTCTGGGGACGTTTTCTGATGTAAATAAATGACTCGTCGTGTTCTGTCTCTGCCTCTTGTGGTGCTTTATGCTTGATACTGTTTCATGAGCACACTTCAATAAGGATGTCCAGAAACTCCTTGCCAGATCAGAAATGTTTTGACTGAGATGGAAATTAAGCATCATTTCTTTAAAGAAAGTTTCAGTCTGCCAGGAAAGGAAGGAAACCAAGCAATTTGTCAATTCATTCTTCCAGGTCTTCAGGGCGGGAGGAAACCACGGCAGTTATAAAATGGGGAGATGCACTCCATTTTGTTCTTATCGGTGCTTGTTAAATGAAGGCAATTCTTCATACCCTCTTTTCAGTATCCCCGGAGGAGCCTTAGGTGCAGGAATCATATCTTCACACCCTCGAGGCTTAGAAACTGCTCTCTCTGTTTTGCTGCAATAATGGAACAAATGTCTCCAGCCCAAAACAACAGCAAAGCTTCAGCTGTGTTCACAGGTTGCCTTGTAATCATTCGCTTGTTCTCAGACCTTTGGGACCAATCGAACTACCTATGACTTGAATATAGAGACTGCACGAGTCCCCCCAATATGTGGAAGATCATTGTTGTTGCTGTTAACATCCATCAAATCAAGTTCAACCTAGGATGACCCCATGAAAAAGAAACCTCCATGTCACCCTTTCTTCAACAGCCTGCTCAGGTCCTGCAAACCAATGGCCATCACTTCTTTGATTGAGTCATTCCACCTGTAAAGCGATCTTCCTCTTTTCCAGCTGCTTTCCACGGCAGAGTGGGGAATTGAAGCAGAGGCCCTTTTCGCACGGCATTTTCCGTGCGAAAGAGGGCCTGGAGCGTCGCACGATTGTGAGGAGCGATCTGCACGATGCACTTACAATCGTGCGACGCTCCAGGGGCCGGCAGGCACCAATCTCACACCTTTTCATTTTCGGCTAGAAGCTGAAAATGGTGCATGATCGTGCATTGCTCCTGGGCCCCGCACACATTTACCTGGCGTGCAGAGCCACTGGAGCCACGCTGGTCGTGCTTCCTGCCCCAGCGCAGCCTGGGAAACTCCCAGGCAGCTCAGGCAGAGCCAAAGAACCCTGGACACGAGAGCCTCTCACCGGAGGCTGCTAGCGCAATCCCCACACCCCAGCGCCGGAAGACGGTAAGGTGCGGAAAGGGCCCTGGTCTCCAGGATCATAGTCCAATACTCAAATCACTACACCATTCTGTCTCTGTTGATCACAGATCTAACCACCACAAGAGAGGAATCTATGAAATCCAGATGGAAAATAGTGCCTCAGGCAGGAAGACATGCAAAAAATTAAAGAGCGTGGTGTCTCTGAGCATGTACTCAGGTCAGGGATTTTATTAATAGCACCAGACCAATTGATAGACCTCTAGGAATTAGCAGAGCTTGGAAAAGTTACATTTTTATATTAGAAGTCCAAGAAACCCCTAGCTTTGGGTGTCAAAAACTCTTACTGATCTTTTACAAATGACCCGCATGACTAATAATACTTTGGTCTGCCATTTTCCTCCCACATTATTTATGGGATTTTTCTTTATAATGTAAGTTTTCAAAAACACTGGAAAGAAGGAATTCAGCAGTCTGTAGGAGCTACCCAATATTGTCATTTGGGGGAAGTCCAGCAAAAGGTTGAGATGAGGAACTAAATAAAATAAATTTTTGTTTGTTTGTTTAATTTCTATCCTGGCTTTTGTTCCTGACTCAAAAGGATTCCAGCCTTAGACTGCTGACTAAAAACACAACAAATAGCTTCAGGAAAACAATTTGACAGAGTCGTCATATCCACAGGAAAGAAACAAGAAAAGAAAGCAGAAAAAAAGATAATTTGAAAAGCCAGCTTACATACACTACCATAGAATCATAGAATTGCAGAATCATAGAGCTGGAAAAGTCAATAAGGGCCATCGAGTCCAACCCGATTCTGCCATGCAGGAATACACAAGCAAAGCACTCCCGACATAGGGCCAACCGGCCTCTGTTGAAAAACCTCCAAACTCCACCACGCTCTACTGAGACAGTGTATTCCACTATTGAACTGCTGTTACCGTCATAAAGTTCTTTCTAGCATTTAGATGGAATTTCTTTTCCTGAAGTTTATAGTCATGTCGTAGTGTCTGGAGCATGGGGCAGGGGTGATCAGCATCCTCATGTATGTGTAAAGGGGGTCACAGCAGTAAAAACTCTGAGAACCACTGAATTTCAGCTTTTCAGTGATACACAGCTTGTACACCATATTTAGTTGTCCTGTTGGTACACTTGCTTGAATTGATGGACCTTGGCATCAATGAGACTCCATTGCTCATTATACACTTCCACATTTGGGTTTGAACTATTTTTCTACAGTGCAGCTGCCCTTCTTTCACATATACATTTATATAGTACTAACGTATATACCTAGCGTTGCCCGGGATTTTATTTTCTCATAGGTAATACTTGTTAGAAAGATTTGAGATCCTGTGTCTCTAATTTCCCAAACTGTCTTGTCCAGTATCTGTAACTTTCCCCCATATTCCCCAATCCAATCTGTATTCAGAGTTACTAACATACAAAGGTTGGGTTCCTAAGGTAATACACTGCCCTCCTCCTTGCTGCTAGGCCTCGATTCCATAGCAGCCTGCCTATTCAAGACAGACACACTCTGGCTGAGAATTCTAAAGGCCCCTCCCTAAACTGCAAACCCCAGGATTCCATAGAATCTTCTTAGGCAGCCAATCATATGAGCTCTTCACCTAACATTGAGAAACAGACAAACTTTGACTTTTATATATTAGATGATACCATATTGTGTTGTATGGGAGCAAACACAGTGTTTGAGCATTGGACTACGACTCTGGAGATTAGGAATTTACCCCTTTGTTCCATCCTAGGCCATTTCCACATGAATGTTTTTTATTTTTATTTATTTATTTATTTATTTATTTATTTATTTATTTATTTATATTTATATATATATATATATATAATTAATTAATTAAGGAAGGAAGGAAGGAAGGAAGGAAGGAAGGCATGGGCAGATGACATAAAAGACACTGACCAATTGAAGCCCATAGGCAATGCAATATAGTTGAATGTTAATCAATATAATGCTCGGCAATATTTGTTGCTGTGCTGTTGTTGAGTGCCTTCAAATTGTTTCTGACTTATGCTGTCCCTAAGGCAACCCTATCATGGGATTTATATAGCTGGCCCCTCCCGAAACTGCAAACCCCAGGATTCCATAGGATGTTGAAAGTGGAATATATTGAATATACTGAATGAATGAAAAATCCATCCACAATGTCTTATTCATATATATATATATTTATACTGTTGTGTATTATATATATATATGTGTGTGTGTGTGTGTGTGTGTGTGTGTGTAATAAATGTTAATATATTTTAGATATAATATGTATATATTATAAATATATATATATATAGTCTAAATTGTGTGTGTGTGTGTGTGTGTGTGTGTGTAGATAGATAAATAGATAGATACGTTGTATTTATATTATATATAACATATTATGTGGTATTATTTTGCATTGTGTTATATGGTTTGATATCAATTACATTACCTGCGGGCTTCTGTTGTCCTTGTGTCCTTTATGTTTTTCACAATACACAATCACACATTTTTGCCTTTCTGTGTGGAGTCTTGCTCCTGCCCTCTGGTTCCCAATTTGAGATTTAAGATTATCAGGAAAGGTTATTCCCTCAGTTGTGTCAATGCCACAGACATGTTTGGTGAGGACACAGGAGCAAGCCTTCTTGATGGTTGCTCCTAAGATATGGAATTCCCTTCTCTAAAGGAAGCTAGGCTGCCCTCTTTTCTGTTCTCTTTCTACGGGCAGGCAAAGACCTTTTTATTTAGTTGGGCTTTAGATGGTTGCTGCAGTGGGGTCTCTTAACAGAGGTGGGGTGATGAACTTTAACTCTGTTTAAAATGGCTTTTTTAAACTGTTCTAGAACAGTGTTCTTAATCAAATTTCTTAGGTTTTTTTTTTTAAAAAACCTTTTGCGTTATAAATGGTTTTAAATGAATTTTGTTCTGATTCATGCTTTGAGCTGCATTAGGTCCTCTTTTAGAAGAAAGACAGGATAGTAGATGGATGGATGAATGGATGGATAGATAGATAGATAGATAGATAGATAGATAGATAGATAGATAGATAGATGGATAGAATCATAGAATCATAGAATCATAGAAATGTAGAGTTGGAAGAGACCCCAGGGGCCATCCAGTCCAACCCCCTGCCATGCAGGAACACCCTCAAAGCACTCCCGACAGATGGCCATCCAGCCTCTGCTTAAAAACCTCCAAAGAAGGAGGAGACTCCACCACACTCCCAGGCAGCATATTCCACTGCCGGAGAGCCCTGGAAGTTCTTCCTGAGGTTCAGGTGGAATCTCCTTTCCTGCAGCTTGAATCCATTGCTCCTTGTCCTGGTCTCTGGAGCGGCAGAAAACAAGCCCTCTCCTTCCTCTACATGGCATCCCTTCAAATATTTAAACATGGCTATCATGTCCCCTCTTCACCTTCTCTTCTGCAGACTGAACATACCCAGCTCTCTAAGTCTATCCTCATAGGGCATGTCTTCCAGGCCTCTCATCATTTTGGTTGCCCTCCTCTGGACCTGCTCCAGCCTGACCATGTCCTTCTTGAATTGGGGTGCCCAGAACTGGACACAGGATTCAAGATGAGGTCTAACCAAAGCAGAGTAGAGCGGTACCAGTACCTCCCTCGATCTAGACACCATACTCCTATTGATGCAGCCGAGGATTGCGTTGGCTTTCTTGGCTGCCGCAACACACTGTTGACTCATGTTCAGCTTGTGGTCTATTAAAACTCCTAGATCCCTTTCACACGTACTATGGATCTCAGCATATATCTCAGCACACCCCTTGCATCTCACCTGGGGAGCTGGGAAGCCCAAGACATGCTGTCTCAATCCACCAGCGTACCTTAGCTTTCTCTAATGGTGTCTTTCTTATTCATATCTTTCCAGGCTCCAGGAAAGTAAATGCTAGCTGGCCACTTTAATTCCTTCATAGTGGAGGTATTAAAAAGAGAAAGAGCAGGGAAAGAGAGTGAAGAACAAGAAGGCAGCATTGTCAATTTGTGGTTGAAGCAAATGTTCCATGAGTGTCTCCCAGCGATATTAAAGATGACAAATCGAAACCTAGCAAGCCGAAAATGTTTGCCGCAGATGAGATATTAGACTCCGTCGTCTACCTGGACGACGGAGGGATGGTGCTGAAAGAGGGAGGCAAGGAAGGAAGGGGAGGTGAGCCAAACGTGGAGAGACTTCATCTAGCCGACAAGTGATGGGGCTTCCCAACTGCTGTTACCTCCATTTTGCAGAGTGCTTTCGATTAGCGTTCTATAGCGCTGAGCTCGGGTGGAAATCTACGCCGGAGCCATTATTGCCTCAACTTTGTCTCCTTAATGGTTTGATAAAAGGCAGGTGACAGAAAGACGGAGAGAGATAATCTTCAAGGCTTTTTAACTTGCACGGCCCGCTTTCATTAGCAGCATTAATTAGCCTATAATATACTGCGTGGAAACATCAAATGCTACTGTTTCAAAGGGGGAACCAACCCTGGCCTTGTTGAGAAATGTAATGTTCTGTCATTAGCACAAAGCGGTTGTTCCGTTTGCTCGCAAAGGCGATGCAAACTTGATATGTCATCAACAAGACATGTTCAAGGCCAGTATAATAATGGCAACCAAGAAAGGCAGACGGAGGGAGGGATATCTCTCAATAAGGTCATGTGGGCCACAGCCAATCACTCAGGCCATTTCCACACTAGCTTGTTATAGCACTATGATTCCACTTTCAACATCCTATGGAATCCTGGGGTTTGCAGTTTCGGGAGGGGCCGCTGGCCCCTCCCGAAACTGCAAACCCCAGGATTCCATAGGATGTTGAAAGTGGAATCATAGCGCTATAACAGCCTCAGAGTGGGAACGAAGGGCTCAGGTTTCACTGGAGCGATGGATCCACACCGGGTGTTGAGCTGAACTTTAAAGAACCATTCAAGTTTGTGCACCTACTTGGTCCAGCACTTTGGAGAAGGTTTGTGGAGATGGGGTTTAAATCAATGTTTCAGATGGTTTGAATTCTGAGACTCTGATTTGCCCAGGGTCACTCATTGAGTTTCCGTGGCTCAGCGGGGATTTGAACTCTGGCCTCCAGGATCCTAGGGCAGCATTCAGACCACTACTTCATACCAACCTTCGGTCCTTTAAAGGGTCTCTTTTAAAGGATTTTAATCCTAGATGTGAGAGCGAGTGTGACCTGCTGATGACATGAAAGCGAGTGTGGTCTATGATCTGAATGTTGGACCATGACTCTGGAGATCAGGGATTGAATCCCCACTCAGCCATAGAAACCAACTGGGAGACCTTGGGCAAGTCACACTCTCTTAGCCTCAGAGGAAGGCAAAGGCAAGCCCCTCTGAAGAAATCGTGCCAAGAAAAGCCTGTGATAGGATTGCCTTAGGGATGCCAAAAGTCAGAAATGACTTGAAGGCACACAGCAGCAACAATGAAAACAAGGAAGTTTAAATACGTATTTTAACCTCTCTTTTGGTAACTATTTTTCATTTTATTTGTTTTAACTTTTGTAAGGTGCTTAAAAAGTGCAACCCACAGAGGGTCAGGGGGAACTAGCCTCTGTACCCCTCCCAAAAGAGTTGCACACCCCTGCTTTTAAACAAATGCAATGACATATGCAAATGACATAAAGAGGAAAACGATATAACTCTTAAGCTGCAGAATGTGAACACGCTTGAGGTCCAGTATTACACTTTGCTCATTCTTCAAAGCCTATTGATTCTTCTAAGAACCACTGATACATCTGTCTTACAACTGGAGCCTGGGGCTTGTAAAAGTTCTTTTTTGGACTGCAGCTCCCAATGCCACTAGGTGATATGGTCAGTGGAGGTCGATGGCTCTGATGTTAGTGAGATGGTGAATCTGCTCCAGGTTTTAGTCTGAACTTCAAAGGAGCCATTTTTTAAAGTACTGAGCCCTATCTTCTAATAAGTTGAGTACTTTTATTTATACTTATTGTTGTCATTGGTGGTGTGTGCCTTCAAGTTATTTCAAACTTTTTGCAAACCTAAGGTGACCCTATCTAGCTGTACCTTACTAGGGTTGCAAGGTATCCCTTATGATAAGGGTTGTTCCTTATTTGAGAGCCAGAAAGAGTGTCCCTTATAGAACTGGAAGATGCCCCTAATTTTAATGGATGTTCCCTATTTGGAACATCTGTCCATTGGCTTGCTGTTGTTGAATGTCTTCAAGTCATTTCTGACTTATGGTGACTCTAGGCGAACCTATCACAAGGTTTTCTGGGGTTGAGAGGGTGTGACATTCCCAAGGTCACCCAGTGGGTTTCCATGGCCAAGCAGGGAATCGAACCCTGCTCTCCAGGGTTGTAGTCCAGTGCTCGGACCACTAGGCCATGCTGGCTTTTATTACCTCCTCCTTATCGTGGGATCTCAGTTTATCACAGAAGTCAAAACAACTTGATTTCAAACTGTTTTAATATTTAAAACCATACAAATACTTTTGACATACTTAAATGTATTCAGGAAGGACACACCTGCTGAAAATGTTTAAAATCATATGCATGTATATTTGGAGAAAAAGAATAAATTAAGTTCCAGAAACTTCAGTTTAAAAACACATTGCGCACTCACCCAGAAATAAAGAGGTAGACAACAGTAATGGAGTAAACTAAGGGCCATGTTTATTAATCTCAGAACCCAAAATCTGAAGTGGGGCCTGCTGAGGCCAGGGGTCCTTCTCATCCACCTCTCTCATTGTACACCCATGGCCCGATGCCCTCCCATAACCCTACAGTTGGCCAATCCAACCAAGAAGACCCTACAAGTTGGCCAATCGAGTCAAAAAGACCCAACCAAGAGCTAGCCTCTCCTCTGCAACCCCACAATTTAGAATCTGGTGATGCATTGCCAGAGGCAAGTTGTTCTTCTTCCAGCCCAGTCCAGTCCCAAAGGGGATTCCTCTCCCCACACGCAAGTCCCACATCACCTGGAGTGCAAGCTAAGGAATGGGTTTTCATGCCTAAATTGCCCCAAGAATGCCTACCAGTAGCCAAAACATCCCACTTTCCCATACGCCAAATGTGACCAAATTGAGTTAAAGATACCACCCAAACCCACCACCCCCAACTCCATAGGAAAGCCCTGAAGGGTCAGCAAAAACTCCCATGCCATCTTTTTCTCGTCTTACCAATCAGGTCCATGATGGTAAAAAAAAAATTTTTTTATCTCACTCCAAAGTGGTCAGCGCAAGCTTTTGTTTTTGTTTTTTAAAAAAATGATTTTGTTAAAAAGAATTTTTTAAAAAAATATATTAAAAGTTACAAAAAAATTACATAATTATGGAAAAGTAAAAGTAAAAAAAGGTAAAGAAAGAGGAGAGAAGAAAAAAAGAATAAAAGGAATTTCTGATCTTCCTTTCAGTGGTTATATATGCATATAGTTATTCATACCACTCTCTTTAAAATTACAGCAAATTCCCTTCTTTCAACAATCTACACTTTCTAATCATGGAAACTGTAAGTTACAAGGTCATTTCCTTTTCCTCGCAAAAAGTTTATAAGGGGGTTCCAGTCTCTGAGAAATGTCACTCATGACCTTTTTCTAATTAAACTTGCCTATTTGTCCATTTCTGCTAAGACTGTCAGTTTCAACAACCGTTTCTACATAGCAGGCAATGCTGAGTTCTTCCATCTTTGCACGTACAACAGTCTTGCTGTCGTGGTCACACACTGAAGCATCCTTCCATGGCTCTTTTCCAACTGTACATCCATCAGCGCCAAAAGAAAAAGTTCTGGTTTAATTGACTATTAATCTTGAAAATCCTCTGCAATAGTGTGTGTATTTGAAATCATTTTTGTTTCTTTAGCTTTCTCCCATGTCCACCATACATGGAAAAAAAGTCCCTTCCTGTTGGCCATTTCCGCACTAGACTGTTATAGTGCTGTTATTCCACTTTAAACTGCAAACCCCAGGATTCCATAGGATGTTGAAAGCGGAATAACTACGGGAACAGGTCAGTGTTGGAAGTGTCAGGAGAATGTTGGAACACTATTTCATACGTGGTGGTCATGTCCTAAGGCTAAAAAATATTGGAATGATATACATAATATGATATGTAAAATATTGAGGGTTCAAATTGATAAGAAACCTGAACTGTACTTATTAAATATGACACGTGTTAGATGGAACTGTTGCAAAGAAATATTGGCGAATAATGCTGTATATGATTACGACAGCCCATATTGAATATGCAAGGCTATCGAAAACTGAGCAGATACCTACAATAGAGCAATGGTGGGCAACTTTTATTGAAAATCGGAAAGCAGATATAGTCCCTCAGAGATTAAAAGGAAAATCAGATGATGACATTAACAAAGAATGGCAAATTGTTCTGGAAATGGGTAGGGTGTTGACAGGTAATAGTTCTTAATTCATGGTAGCATGAGTAGTTAGAAGTAAAAATCAGTGGAATATTGTGGAACATGTGAAGTAGGGTCGAAGAACAGGATCTATCTTGTATGTTAACAAATGCAATGCGATGCATAATGTTGATATGTCAATGAAATAACACTATTGAAATCCAGAGAGGAGTGGAAGATAGCGGTAATAGTTCGGTAAAATGTACAATGAGAAATGTTGTTTTATACGATGTAATCACAATAAAATTAACTAAAAACGAAAGTGGAATAATGGCAATATAACAGTCTAGCACAGCAATGGCCAGCTAGACAATTTCTCTGGTGACACAAGTATGGAGAAGTGGACATGCTGGCAGAAGTTCAACAGCTTTATTGATGGTAGGCAAAAGCAATAGAAGTTAGAAAAGCACCTCCTGTGTTCTAGATGTTCCAAAGACAATTCCCATATGTAAAGCCAAGAAAGTTCCACAAAGCAAACTCACATCTCCATCCAGCAGTTGAGAGCCCTGGAGAAACAACAGAGACATCATTCTGGCCAGTCTGAGGCCCTTTTCGCACGGCATTTGCCATGCAAAAGGGCACCTGGAGTATTGCGCGATTGTGAGTAGTGATCTGCACAACGCACTCACAATTGCACGACGCTCCAGGGGCCGGCAGGGACCGATTGCGCACCTTCGCATTTTCGGCTGGAAACCGAAAATGGTGTGTGATTGTGCATTGCTCCCGGGCCCCGCGAGCACTTACCTGGTGTGTGGAGCCTCCAGAGCCACGCCGGTCACGCTTCCTGCCCCAGCGCAATCTGGGAAGGTCCCAGGCTGCACTGCTGAAGGAAGAGGCAGGGCTCTCGTGTGAGCAGGCGGTTCGCATGGAGCCGAAGGACCCCAGACGCGGGAGCCTCTCGCCGGAGGCTGCTTGCAGGGTCCCCTCATCCCAGCTCCGGAAGAAGGTAAGGTGCGGAAGGGGCCTGAAGCACCTTGCTGGCCTTCTGGTCTGCACTGAATCCCTGGGGCAAGTCCAAAGGGCTTTATGTACGCTAAACCACCTTTGATGTAATAAACTTGCCCTTTCTCGGATGTTGTTGCTAATTGCCCACACCTGTACTTATTTGGTAAACTCTAATGAGCTAATTTATGTTGATTAGTCTAACCGGTAACTTTCCGTGCTTAGTGTTAACTGGACTCAGATGACTCACATCAGGCTTCTGCGGGAGAATGAAGCCATTTCCGCACTACGCTGTTATAGTGCTATTATTCCACTTTCAACATTCTATGGAGTCTTGCGGTTTACAGGGGCATTTAGAATTCTCAGCCAGAGAGCTTCTTGGCCTCAGTAAACCACAAACTCCAGAATTCCACAAGATGTTGAAAGTGGAATAATAGCGCTATAACAGTGGAGTGTGGAAAGGCCCTCAGTGGCCCTCATGATGGAACAACTGACATGTGTTACCTAATCCTATAGGTGTGTGTGTATGCTTTCAAGTCTCCAGCAACTTGTGGCAACCCCATGAATTTCACAGGGTTTTCTTAGGCAAGGCATCCTTAGAGGTGGTTTTGCCAGTTCCTTCCTCTGAAATATACCCTGCAGCACCTGGTATTCATGGGCGGTCTCCCATCCAGGTCTTAATCCTCCTTATCTAATATTTTTCTACTGTATTGCCACCACAGATGACGTGGGAATGCTGGGCCAGTCCTAAAAGTGATTCCTCTCCCCACACCCAAGCCCAACACAACCTGGAGTCCAACTTAAGAAACCCTTTTTCATCCCAAAGGTGTCCCCAGGATGCCTACTGGTGACCAAAACATCTCAATTTTCCACACTATCCCACCACTATCCTGGCTATTGACAGGCTGCAATGTGTCCAGAGGAGGGTGACCAAAATGGTAGGAGGCCTGGAAATCATGAAGCTCTATGGGGAGCTGCTCAGGAAGCTGGCTATGTTTAGCTTGAAGAAGAGAAGGTTAAGAAGCAATGTGATAGCCATGTTTAAATATTTGAAGGGAGGTCACATGGAAGATGGAGCAAGCCTGTTTTCTGCTGTTCCAGAGACTAGGATATGGAGCAGTGGCTTCAAATGTCAGGAAAAGAGATTCCATTTAAACATTAGGAGGAACTTCCTGATGGTAAGAGCAGTTTGACAGTAGAATATGGTCCCTCAAGGGAACGTGATAGAGTCCCTTTCTGTGGAGGTTTTTAAACAGAGGCTGGGTGGCCATCTGTTACAAGTGCACACAGTTAAGGCCATTTCCGCCCTACGCTGTTATAGTGCTATTATTCCACTTTCAACATCCTGTGAAATTCTGAGGCCAAACAGCTCTCTGGCTGAGAATTCTAAAGACCCTTCCCTAAACTGCAAACCCCAGAATTCCATAGGATGACAAAAGTGGAATAATAACACTATAGCAATGTAGGGTGGAAATGGCCCACGTCAGCAGGAGAGGAGAGCAGAGGAGGGAGTAGAATTTTCCCCTTTTGGGTTGGCTCAGGGTAAAGTAATCTCTCCTAGCTTGTGTCCTGCTCCTCATTAATACAGGTCAGACCTCCCTTATCTGGAAATACGAAATATGAAAAACCTCCAAAAATCAATTTTTTTTATTACCAGCAGCCCACTTCTGCCTTTGAGGCAGCAACTGCAGCATTCTTGCTCATTCATTTCTCAGATATGAGGACCACCACAGCCACCGCCTCAGAGGTAGAAGTGGGGGCTGGTGTTAAAAAGAGAGAGACTGAGGCCATTTCCGCACTACACTCTTACAGTGCTATTATTCCACTTTTAACCTCCTGTGGGATCCTGGGCTTTGCAGTTTAGGGAGGGGCCTTTAGAATTCTCAGCCAGAGAGCTCTTTGGCCTCAGTAAATATGAACCCCAGAATTCCATAGGATGTTGAAAGTGGAATAATAGCACTATAGCAGTGTAGGGTGGAAATGGCCTCAGGATTTGAGAGACAAGCAGCAGAGTTGCAGCCACCACCTCTAAGGCAGAAGAGGATGGCCGGCAGCCAGCCAAAGAAGACTGAGGACCTGAGAGGCAAACAAGCAGGAATGCCAAGCTACCACCTCAAAGGCAGAAGAGGGCAGCTGGCAGCAAAAAAGAGAAGGATTGAGAATCTGTGAAATGGTAGGAGGTGTGAATTTGCACTGAGCACTACACTTGTTGAGCCCTTTCCGCAACTTAACTGTTCTCAGTGCTGGGGCTCAGGGATCGCGTGAACAGCCTCTTGCGAGAGGCTCTCGCGTCCCCGCTGCTTCGCCTCTGCAGCCACTGCCTGCTAGCGAGTAGGCAGCATGAGGGCTCCTCCTCTTCCTTCCACAGCGTAACCTGGGATTTTCCCAGGCTGCACTGGGGCAGGAAGCGCGAGCGCTGCAGCTCTGGAGGCTCCACACACACGGTAAGTACGCGCAGGGCGCTGGAGCGATGCACGATCGCGCACCATGTTGGGCTAGAAGCCAAAAATGAAATAGTGCGCGATCGGCGCCTGCCGGCCCTGGCAGCATCGCGCAATTGCTAGGACGTCATGTAGACGGCTCCTCACAATTGCACGATGTTCCAGAGGCCCTTTCGCATGGCGAATGCCGTGCGAAAAGGGCCTTGGATTCCAGCTATTTCACAGATCCTCAGTCTCTCTCCAGCCTACTGTCTCATATACAACACAAATAGCAAGCAGATGAGGCACGAGGCTATTCCAAAAAGGTACTACATTCCAAAATCTGAAAAAATCCAAACAGAATACTTCTGGTCCCAAACATTTTGTGATAAGGGAGGTTCGGCCTGTACTTTTGGCCATCTCACCCACACTGGTGTTGTTTTGCCACATATGTCCCAGTTTTCATCTGTGAAAGGTTGGAAGGTATGTTGCCATTTGGCTCAGTTCTGGGAGCTGTAGTCAAAAAATGTAATTTCAAAATTCTACTGTGTGTGTATATAAGTGTATTCCTGTAAAGTAACTTTCCTAAGCAAACAGCCTGGAGGCCCACAGCTATCACTAGTGCCCGGAAACCTACGAGAAGGAAACTTAGAAATACAGAACATAATCTTAGGGGAATAATTCATCAGAAAAAGAAAGTCAGAGGGCTTTTTTTAAAAAAAAAAAATCCTGTTTTGAGAATAACACGACAAGGCAGGCAACAAAAGAGACTGACAGTCCAGAGCCTGCGGGATCCATTCCTATTGACTAGGAGCTTGTTAAAGGGGGAACGTTATCAGCTGCAGTATTATCTCAGCTAAAAAGTCAATGCAAACTTCAATATTGGAATTTGGAATGAATAAGGAAAAACGAAGCAAAGCCAGAAAAAATAAAACACACAGATGCACACACCAAAACAACAGAAAACCAAGTGAGTTCAGCATAATTACCCGGCAATGATTCGACAGACAGAGAGACATGAACCTAATTCTTCTCTCCAGGGTCAGAGCTTTAGACCGGCAACTTGGAAAATGGTGAAATAATCAGCTGGAACGTTGACTGGATCTGCCTTAACTTGAGCTCAGAGGTTATTTATTTCTAGCCAAAAATATTGCCCTGCTTTCTAACTAAAAAGTATATCTCAGAGCAGGTTGCATACAGTCATTTTTTAAAGCAAACACAAAACAGAACAATCCCTGAATGCAGGATTAGGATCTAAAAGACACAATACAAAAGCAGAAAAGGATGGGTAGAAAAGAAGAGAAAAAATAAACTCATGGGCCATTTCTGCACTAGACTGTTATAGTGCTATTATTCCACTTTCAACGTCCTATGGATGTTGCCTTTGAGCCCCTCCCTAAACTGCAAACCCCAGGATTCCATGGGATGTTGAAAGTGGAATAATAACACTATAACAGTCTAGTGTGGAAATGGCAATGTTTCCAGTTCTCTATGTTAAATTGTAAATTCCAAAAGGAGCAACGAGAAACACTTTAGGTGAGGGGTGAGCAAACAGGGCTCTCCAGAGGTTTGGATCACGATGATTTTGGTGAAGTTCCTGTGTGTTCCAGGCTGTTCCAGTGGCCACGCCAGATCATGGGTGGAAAGTGCTATGCCTCCACATCAGACCAGATTTCAAGCTTTTTGTTCCACTGTGGATGAATGGGCATCTGCTTGTGTAAGCAGATATGAGTAACCTCCTTATGCAGGTGTGCAAAAAAATTAACTGCCCGGATAACCCAGAGCGGTCGTTGTGTGCTTTCAGGTCATTTTCAACTTACAGCAACCCTAAGGTAAAGTTGTCACAGGGTTTTCTCAGCAAGATTTTTTTCAGAGGGGGTTTGCCTTTGCCTTCCTCTGAGGCTGAGAGAGTGTGCCCAAGGTCACCCAGTGGGTTTCCATGGCTGTGCGAGGATTTAAATCCTGGTCTCCAGAGCTGTAATCCACCACTCAAACCATTACAACACACTGGCTCTCATAACCCAAAGTTAGACCAGCGCAACACTGAAGCCGTTTCCGCACTGGACTGTTATAGCGCTATTGTTCCACTTGCAACATCCTATGGAATCCTGGGGTTCCCAGGAATCCCCCCCAGGATTCCATAGGATGTTGCAAGTGGAACACTAGCACTATAACAGTCTAGTGTGGAAATGGCCGCAATGAGATTCCAGCCTTATTTTATAGCTTCAAGTTTTATGCCCTTACAGATCAGACTTTGCTTTGTCTATTGGATGCTTCACATGTTATTGACTTTTACATATTTCCTGTATTATTTTATTGATGTTTATTTAGTAGCCAGAATCCTAATTTTGGAGAAAAGGTGAAGTATAAATAAAATTTATGATTCTCTTCCCCCTCCTCCTCCTCCTCCTTTTGGTGTTGTACATTTTGGGTCCTTTACCAATGCAGTTGTGCTTTCGCATGTAGTTGTGTAACGGGCAGACAGGTATACCTCAGGTAACAAAGTAGTTGTGCATTGCTGGTGTTAATTTTTTTAACAGAAACTTTGGTTCCAAAAGCAGAAATAAAGTGGAATGAACAAGGATAGGTTCTTCTATCAAAACAAATAAACAAACAAACAAAACAGTTCAGTACTTTTCACCAACTAACAACATGCCCAGATGAAATGAAACAACCAGGTTGGGTAAAGCTTGCATAAGTCAACAAAAACATTTTGAATCTTCTAGCAATCACTTGAAAGCTTCTTCCTTAATGCATCCTGAGATGGTTTTATTTTTCTTTCAAAACTTTCTTTCAAAACTTCTTTTTCTTATGGTTTCCATAAGAAACGTATAAAGCTATATTTTATATAAAACGTATAAACCTGTACTTTTTCTTGTAAAGCTACACGTATAACGCTATACTTTTTCACATGTCAGGGTAGCTGGTGAGGTCAGCTAATCCACGTTCCCCTTTTCTTTCGGATTTGCTCTTCAGACTTGCTCAGAAGTGATTCTGGAGGCAGCTGTTTACCTTCCACACAGCTGCAATAAGGGCCTTTCCGCTCTGCACTGTTATAGTGCTATTATTCCACTTTCAACCTCTTGTGGAATTCTGAAGTTTTTAGTTTACTGAGGCTAAAGAGCTCTCTGGCTGATAATTCTAAATGCCCCTCCCTAAACTGCAAACCCAAGGATTCCCTAGGATGTTGAAAGTGGAATAATAGCACTGTATCAGTGGAGTGCAGGAAAGCCCTAAGAGCAGAATCCCATTCTTTCCCAGCTCAAGTGTTATTGTGTTGTTTACTGCAAACACACTGTCCAAAGCAGAGTCTTTCTCCAGTCTTCATAGAGTCATAGAGCCATTGAACTGGGAAGGGTCTTGTTTCCCCAAAACATGGGTGACTCAGAGGTCTACTCGTGATGCCAGTACCTCCATGCAAAGGTGGGGAATTGTTAGCTCAATTAGGAGGCCTGGGGGGTGGTGTTGGGGGGACGGTACCTAATGAGATCTTTGACACCAATGTTTACTAGTACTTTGCAGGGAAGAACCAGACAGAGATCCAAAAGTAAACTAAATTGTATTTGGGGGGAATTAATCACACACACAAGATTCAAACAATCATGCAACCATACAAGGATTACCTAGAGAAAAAGGAGGAAGTGTTTTAGATAGCAAGATTTCAGAGCAACGTGGGTGATATTTACCTGTCTCAAGGAGCAATGTGGCTTAGGCTTGCATCTAAGGACAGTAAGCAATCAGGAATCGAAGTGACAGAGTGGCAGCCAGCAATCGGTGTACTGCGAGTTAGCTGGCCGAAACTAGGGGGTTTTATACATTATTTCTGCCTGGAAGGCAGGGGTGTGAATGGTTCTCTGGCCAAATAAACAACAGAGTTCGCAGATTGGACAATGAGGTCTGGAATGGGCTAATGGCCTTAGCCTTAGGTGACAAAGGGGCTAGTTCAGGGCTTTCCAAACGGTGTGCTGCAACACGTTAGTGTGTCACCTGAAGTGTGCAGGTTTGTCGCCTGCAATCTTGGAAATGTATGTTATTATTTATAAATCATATATTTTTTAAAATATATGAAAGGTTTTCATGAGATATGTTGTGCCCCCATACAATTTGTTATTACAATTTATGTATGTGTCTCTATCTCTTATAAGGAGTTAGTTTAACCTCCTCTTATAAGGGGTTAGTTTGCTAGTGGGGTTTGTTATAAGGGGTTCATTTAACCTCCAGTTTGCTAGTAAAACTGAATTACTGTGTTGTGAAATGATGTGTGCCTAAAAAGTGTGTCACCAACATGAAAAGTTTGGAAAGCTCTGGGCTAGTGGTTTTAGGATAAAGGCAAAGCTGCTTGGGCAGAAGAAAAGGAGATAAGACAATCAACGGTTTGGTGGGAATCTCTCATACCATTGTCTCAAAAGGCGGAAGCATTAAGGCCATTTCCGCACTAGCCTGTTGTAGTGCTATTATTCCACTTTCAACATCCTGTGGAATCCTGGAGTTTGCGGTTTAGGGAGGGGCCTTTGGAATAATAGCACTATAACAGTCTAGTGTGGAAATGGCCTAAATCTAGCTGCAAGCCTATTGTCTCTGGAGTTATCTGGTGATTTCCTGACTATACCCTCGCTATGCCTACAGGGAGTTTCTGACCCAATTCACAGCGCACGTGTTCAGCCAGTCTTTTCCTCTTGTCCAGCCAGGCCGCACAGCCATAGAACGGCATGTTTTATATTCATGCCAATTAATACATTTTGCCAGTTGGATCATACTTTGCCAATGAAACCATATCAAAGTGTGGGGGTGCACGGCCTGGTGGAAAATGCTGCATCAGAGTGTGATGGAGTCTGTTCCTTTGGAAGTTTCTAAACAGTCCGAATGGACTTTTGGCTGGAGTGCTGAATGGCAGAATGGGATTGGATTGGATGGCCCTTATGACCTCTTCCAGTTCTATGGTTCTATGATTCTATCATCATGTTGTTGTTTTTATTGCCATTATTATTATTACTACAGAAGCACAAGGTAGGATCTTGGATTTTATGTAAGTGTCCTCATTATTGTGATTGTTAAATTTATTTACACCCTGACTTTTCACCAAGATCTGGACTCTAGACAGCTTACAAATTAAACTGATTACAGTATCATTAAACATACAAAAAGTCAGCATTAATATAGAATTAAACGGTTAAGAACAATCCCTGCTCTTTGCAGGGAGAAATTCCCAGGGATCTTGCATCCAGCCCTTATTCTGAAAAGGAACTGCATTTGCTGCAAGCAAAGGTTAGGAAAAAACAACCAATGCAGACTCCTTCAGCTAGCCTTAGCACAAATGGACAACAGCAGAAATTTTTTCCTGGAGTTACCATTTTTTGCTTGGTTCCTTTCCTCTCCAGCTTGAAAAAAAGTAACAAGGAATATCCATCTCCGCCTCTTATCCCTTATGGGGGAATCCTACTATAATATCTCCCCCTGCCCAACCTTTTCCCTCTTCCTTTCATTCTCTCTTTGCTGCAATGCAGTCTTTGTTGCTCAAGCTGCTTAGCTCAATGAAACCTTAAGGATGCTTAATGGGAAGGAAAAAAGGAGAGCAAAGGAGGTAAAGGGCCCGGAGGCAAAAGAATACCGGGCTCTTGCACTTTTAATCGTAATGTCAAAGAGGGAATTCCACGAGGTATAGGTTGTCATGTAGCTAGACCTGCTGGAATCTCCTTTTTGACACAACTGTTAAAAGTGCAGTAACCCTTTCCTCTCTTGCAAGTTGTCAAGCCACATTTGTGTTGGGATGCATGAGAGATGGCAGTGAGTCTTTAGAAGCTGAGTAATTGATCGGCAGTGGCAGAAGATGAAAAATCACCACAGGCTCTTTCCGCCCTCGCGTCCAGGTTTCTTCAGCTCTCTGCTCGTGCGAGAGCCCTGGCTCTTCCTTTCTTAGTGCAGCCTGGGACCTTCCGGGGCTGCACCGAGACAGGAAGCTCAACCGGCCCGGCTCTGGAGGCTCCGCACGCCAGGTAAGTGTACGCGGGGCCCGGGAGTGATGCGCGACCATGCACCATTTTCGGCTTCTAGCCGAAAATGCAAAGGTGCGCGATCGTTGCCTGCTGGCCCCTGGAGCCTTGCGCGATTGCGAGGGCGTCATGCAGATCGCTCCTCGCAATCTCACGAGGCTCCAGGCCCTCTTTCGCCTGGCAGATGCCATGTGAAAAGGTGGATGGAGATCCCAATCCTATCTGTGCCTTCACGCTTTTTGTTTTTTTGGTTTGTTTGTTTTTTGATCATGCTTGTTTGCCTTTGAGTTTTTTCTGAATTATGGTGACCCTAAGGAGAACCTATCATGGGGTTTTCCGGGGCTGAGAGTGTGTGATACACTCAAGGGTCACATTGTGGGTTTCCATGGTTGAGTGGGGAATGAAACCCTGATCTCCAAGGTCATAGCCCAATGCTCCAACCACCACAACACTGGCTCCTTAAGGTTCCCTGTTGACAAGCTTGGATATTCCTGACAATGCATGAATATGTGGTGAACTTGTCTCTCCGTTCAACAATTTTGGCAAGCTATGCGTAAAGAACCATAGACTCGTAACATCTTAAGAGTTGGAAAGGATCACAATGCCCACTTTATGTAACTCATTCCCACTCAGGAATATACAACTAAAGAACTCTTGAAGAATTACCATCCAACCTCTGTTTAAATTCCTCCAAAGAAGGAGATTCCACCATGTTCTGAGCGCTGATGTATTTAAGTCCATTTCCGCACTAGCCTAGTACAGTGCTATGATTCCACTTTCAACATCCTATGGAATCCTGGGGTTTGCAGTTTCAGGAGAGGCCGGCCAGCCCCTCCCAAAACTGCAAACCCCAGGATTCCATAGAATGTTGAAAGTGGAATTATAGCGCTTTAACAGGTTAGTGCGGAAATGGCCCCAGTCTTTTACTGCTAGACCATTTCCGCACTACACTCTTATAGTGCTATTATTCCACTTTCAACCTCCTATTGTTATCACATGAATTTAGACCACAAGTGGATTAGCAGCAAAATTGAAAGGAATTTATTTTTCTCTTGTATAAGAAGGGAGCAGTTGTGCATGAGGCACTAAAAATATACTACTCCAAAGAAAATGGCTACACACAGGTAGCTTTATATCCTGCTAAGCATCCATTACAGAAGCAAGAAATGCTAATTATTGGCTAATCCAAATACATATGTTACCCTGTGAACTGGGGGTCCCGGGAGGGACACCAAAATGTGCTCCACTGAAGTTGGGGGAAATTAGCTCAGAGCACTGCTTAGCGTTACGAGAGGCAGGGTAACGTAGCGAGATCTTGAACCCTATGTCTACGGGGTTGGGTCGAGTCAAGGAGAACACAAAAGTTGAAATAATAAATGATGTTTATTAAATACAAGCCCAACAGTGTATGCGACACACTCATACAAGATAACTAAAGAAAATAAAGGTTGGAGTGGTATAGAGGGATTTTTAGAGGGATTGCTGGTTTGGGTGATACTTCGCCTGTCCTGAAGCCCAGAAAAATAGAGAGCAAAGCTGGGTTGCGATGTGGCTCAGCACGTGGAGCTGAGGGGAGGCTCGCCAAGCAAAGCGGCAGCAAGGCGGGATGAAACTCGGGGGCGACCCGAGGAAGGTCTCGGAATCGAGGGTTTTTATAAGGAGGATTGTGACTGCAGGCTATGCCGTACTGGGGGGAAAACAATAGATTTGGAGCTGGAGACAAAGCCTCCGAAAGGTCAGAATCTGAATGACTGAGTTATCGTAGCGGTTCTCAATAGAGTAGCCAGTATGCAAACACAGAGTACTTGGGTCTTGCATAGGTTACCCATCAAGCTGCCATCGCGGGGCAGAGGCTCTTTTGTAAGTGGCGTGCGTACTTAATTAGAGAACTTGCCTGGAGGTCTCCTCAAGCAGTGAGTCAGCTATTTCTGGCCTGCCTGTATTGTAGTTTGAATTACAAATTACACTATTAATGGCCAAGCTTGTTTACGTGCTTGTCCGGTGGCCTCACAAGCACGTGGAAAGGAATAGAAAAGTGCAGCCGAATTGTGATATCAAGGGATATCTTTTAATATCCCCAAAGCTCGGACTAGCCAGGGCAGTAACACATATATATAGGAACTATGTCATGAATACATTATTATGTCACCATACAAGCACTACACATGTCCATATGGGTGGTCCTAAATTACAATACCAGATCCCACCCTAGGGGTGTGATTTATGAGGCTCTTGGTCACCAAAGTTCGTCTCTTGTGGTCGCTTCCCCTCCCCTCTGCCTAGTTCGGCCCAGTCTGGATGCTCCAACCCACAAAGTCTACCTTTCTTTCATATCTGTCGAGCCTACTCAGTTAATTATCTCTTTTTTCTATCTATCGCTACCCTACTCAGCTTTCTGTTATTCTACGTTCTACAAGCTGATTTTCCTGTTATCCGCATCCAGCTGCAAGCATAAGCAATCTTCTCGTTTTGCCTGGCCCCTTTGCTCTTTTTCCTATTTCAACGTGCCTGCTATTAAGCTATTGATTAATTATTTCCTAATTATTATGTCCCTACACTATGGAACCCTGGGGTTTGCAGGGTAGGGAGGGACATTTAGAATTTTCAGCCAGATCGCTCTTTGGCCTCAGTAGACTACAAACCCCAGGAACTCCACAGGATGTTGAAAGTGGAATAATAGCTCTGTAACAGTATAGTGCAGAAATGGCCCAAGTCTGAAGTCAAGCCTGAAGCTTCTACCTTTAAGTTTCCAGTCGAATCTCAAATCCTTGCAAGATTCTTTCAAATCAAGTGTCAAGTCTGGGAGCCAACTTTAAGAGGAAAAAGGGAGGAGGTTGCAGGATGTGTGTGGGGTGTGTTTGAAGTTTCAGTAACTAGAAAATCAAGAAGACATGCACAAAGTAAGCTTCTGAAATACAGAATAAGATCAAGCCCATTGCCTAACAGGTTTGCTGTTCCCCTCAAAAAAAGTGCATCCCTCACTGGTTCTGAGCCAATCGATTCTAATTCCAAACAGTTCTTACAGGGAAAAAAAAGGTCTTCCTAATGCTTAGGTGGAATCTCTCTTTTTTTGTGATTTGAATGCAAATTACAATTTGAATGTGCATTATTACGAATCAGAAGGTTAAAGCTGATCCAGCAACAGGTCTCTTTGGGTTCCAATGAATCTATCTTACATAAAGAACTAACTGGTTTTTTACTTCCTAGCAGCAAGATTAGAAATATCGTATCATTGGGAAGATGCAATGAATTCATCCCTTTCTAGTTGGAAAAGAGGGACCCTGGTCTCTGGGCCTTATGGAAAAGATGACCTTCTAAGCACATGAAAAAAGTCTGGATCAACCCTGTTTATTCTATGTAATGTATTCTGCGTAATGTGGGCTGCATTTATCAATTATTCTAACTATAACAGTAGACAGTATTGCCCACCTGTTGCACACAGTAATTTATGGAAAAATTTACTTACAAATTGTTAAATGTTGCAATCAATCTGAATGGCACTGTAGAATGATACATTCTGTATGTTTCTTGCTGAGTTGGCTTTATACATCTTGTGGTTTGTTTTACTTTTAATAATAATTTTAAAAAGAAATGCTTGGATATTTTTGTCTGACGTGCAATATCCACATTTAGTTAACTGCAACGACACTGATGTAGTGTCGATGAGAAGCAACAATGCACATATAATGTGATTCAGAATGCGGATGTTCATTCTTGGCCAATGCAAATCCATTTGTCCCTGCTGAAACTGATAGTAGTGACCATTCAGTTGCACATTCAGTTGTGCAAATGTGGGTGCCATTTTGTTGTGCATCTGGTAATACAGCATGACCATTAACTATAACACACTTTTTTGGCCATTTTGCAAAGGAACCATTCTATTTATGGTTGTTTAAGCAGAATTTCAAAAGTGACACCGTTTCACATTCAGTTGTGCCTTTTTGGTTCCTCATTGTCCCGCTTGATTCACCAGGACTCCATAAACATCCACTGTGCCTTTCTCACCGCACAATGGGTCTAGAAGTGGGTCCACAATGAGTACACAATTGGTCACACAATGTTGGTATTCAGAATAAGGTAGTCCAGGGCCATTTCCGCACTAGACTGTTACAGTGCTATTATTCCACATTCAACATCCCATGGAATCCTGGGGTTTGCAGTTTAGGGAGGGACCTTTGAAGCCCTAAACTGCAAACCCCCAAACTAAAGTGGGTGAGAAAAGGCAAACAAATGGGAAGTACCTGTTGAGATAGTTTGTGTTATAAGGTTGTATACTGTATTGAATATGTAGGGATCATGGGCACAAACCAGTCATGAATGTATAACTCTAGGTTAAGCGTTCATAACTGTGGCCGTGAATTCCAACCACTTTAAAAAATCTTATGCAATTCCCTTAATTTTTACAACCAGTCCTCTTGTTAGAGACGTTGATTAGTCAGGTGGGCCAGGGTTTTTTTCCCTTTCCCCCTCCCCTCGAGATTTTCTGGAGTCATCAGGGGTTTAAAAAAAAAAAGCAACTGAGTTTCTTTATGTTCAGTGGTACCACATGCACCACTCAACTTCTGCAGCCTTGAAATGCATGCGTGTCTGTTCTGCAATGGACAAAAATCTGTGCAGGTGTGCCACGAACAATGCATGCATCTATGAGCCATCCCCGGTGCAGGCATCCATGCACAATGAGCTTCTGCGCATGTGACTGCACTGCAAGAAAAACTCCACTTGTGCAAGCATGAAATGAATGAGTTTGTTCTGAATCAGACCAAAATATCCAGCCACTTTTGAGGAGGAATTTTTGCATGCATAAGACTTCATCAGGACTGCAGCCACTGAATTAGGGACCTATCAAGCTTAGGTATGTTTAGCCTGGAGAGGAGAAGGTTAAGAGGTGACATGATAGCTATATTTAAATATGGGAAGGGATGTCATATGGAGGATGGAGCGAGCCTGTTTTCTGCAGTTCCAGAGACACAGAGCAATGGTTTCAAACTTCATGAAAAGAGATTCTATCTAAACATTAGGAAGAACTTTCTAACGGAAAGAGCAGTTTGGCAGTGGAATATGCTGCCTAGAAATGGTGGAGTCTGCTTCTCTGGAGGGTTTTAGACAGAGGATGGATGGCCATCTCTTGAGAAAGCTTTGATTGTGTCTTCCTGCATGGCAGAATAGAGTTGGGCTGGATGGCCTTGTAGTCTTTTCCAGCTCTATGATTCTATGAATGTTTGTGTGGATTGGTGCAATATGTATTATAGTTATCTGTAGTTAAGCATAGATTTATTGGAGGGAATAAGAAACATAACTAAAAATATATATAAAATGAGTGAAATTTCAGCTTCTACTTTCTTCCATTACTAAAGACGAAATGAAGCTGCATTCAACGTGGCAGTTAAGAACACTTTGCTTTTAGAATTCTTTAGAGGATTATTAACCTCTTAGGTATTATCCTCTAGGCTGAGGCCATGCGGTGCTACAGCCTTAAGCCTATAGATCCAGAATTTCCCCTTTTTATCCAAAACATCTGAAGGCAAAAGGCATCTCAGTACCAAACAGGGACAAATCAGAGAGGCTGTGATATTCCAAGCTGAAATGTCCAGCCGCTTGTCACTCCAGCTTCTTGGTCAGGGTTGCAGATTTATAGTTTCTGAAGTGTGTACACAGGTCAGTAGTTGTTTTGTCTATGTCCTGCAAATGTAAGCGAGATAAAGATAAATGTCTGTATATGTGCCTATGGGTTGCATGCCATGTATAACAATGAAAAGTCTCAATACTTCAACAGTCTCCCCGCCTCCATGGCACACAAACTCCCAGGAGCTTGGAATGAAATTGGTTTGAGCAGGAGTCAGTCGAAAGGTGATTCCACCGTAACTCAATTGCACATTTGTGTTTATCTTCCTCCAAAACATTTGTGTTCTTTTCTATGCTCTGCTGAGGCAATTAATTCCTGCAGGACAACCGGACAAATTAATAGGGAATGCCTGCAAAATTGAAAACAACAAAGCGTAAAGGAAAGCAAAGGAAAGGCCAAGTGGAATGGTTCAGCCCCTGCCCTGGAGAGAAACCCAGTCCGCGGGGAGCTCCAGTTTTAGCACCTATTGCGTTCATCATATTCTGCTTCCCAGAGAGGAGGAGAAAAAGAAGGAAAAAAAACCAGCAAAGGGCATTGGGAACTGAATTTGAAATTCCTCGTGACACAGTGCCTGGGATCCCTAACTTGTTGCATTTGATTAGGTTAAGATATATTTACACATATAGTCCAGCCCAGGAACAAGGGTGGAAATTGTGTGTTCCAGCTGATGTACAATTGCATTTCCTAGAAGACCTAGCCAGCACATATAACAGAAAGGAGTGCTGGGATTTGCTCACCAACAACATCCGAGGGATTGGGTGATTCCCATCCTTCTCCTAGAGCGACAAGAAGAATTGGGTCAATGATGGGTTGCGTATGACCCCTCCACAAGCCTTCTGTGTAGCTCCCAGGCCTATTGGCTTCTCCAAAACTGAATCACAGATCCAAGGGATGCAATTCTACATCTCTATACTGTCCTCCCCCCCCCCCCATACACTTACATTCATGCACCCCTTTTTCATGCCCAAAACAGCATTTTTAGAAAAGTAGAAGTAACCTTGTGGGTCTTTCCCCCCATTTTTTAGTTAAAAATAGAAGGGTTTGACCAACAGCATTGCAGATGGCTAGAAAATAGGGCAGGTATTTGCTGCAGCAGCTAAAAAGGCCAATGCAATTCTAGGCTGAATCAGTAGAATTATAGAGTCTAGGTCAAGGAAGGTAATAGTACACTATGTTCTACTTTGGTGGGAGCTCACCTGGAATATTGTGTCTAATTCTGGGCACCACAATTCAAGAAGGATGTTGATAAGCTTAAATATATCCAGAGGAGGAAAATGGTAAAAGGCCTGGAAACCATGCCCTACGAAGAGCAGCTTAGGGAATCCAATATGTTTAACCTGGAGAAGAGAAGATTAAGAGAAGACATGATAGCCATGTTTAAATATTTGAAATGACATCATATGGAAGATGGGGCAAGCTTGTTTTCTGCTGCTCCAGAGATTAGGACATGGAGCAATGACTTCAAACTACGCAAAAAGAGATTCCACTTAAACATTAGAAATGACTTCCAGCACTAAAAGCAGTTCAACAGTGGAATATGCTGCTGTCTTGGATTGTGGTGGAGTTCTCCTTCTTTGGAGGTTTTCAAACAGAGGTTGGCTGGTCATCTGTTGGCAGTGCTCTGATTGTGTTTTCCTGCATGGCAGGGTGTTGGGCTGGATAGCCCTTCTGGTCTCTTCCAACTCTATGATTCTAGGATTCTGTGACTCCCTGCCCTTATGCAGTTGTCCCCCCTCTTCCTAGAACAGGAGTGAGGGTCATGAAGTCTTCAGGCATCGGTGGACTGCAACTCCCAGTAACCCCTAGCTGGCACACCCTTTACTGAGGAAAGCTAGGAGCTGCAGTCCAACAATCTCTGGGAGCTAGACAACATCCATCTCCAGGAGCATCTGCTGGCTTCTGTTTCGGGTTGCAGTGTGTCCACTTTGGGTTTTACTCCAGGTTTTGAGGAGCTGTCTGTGGTGCTGAAACCTGTCCAATCCAAGCAATTGATTGTGTTGTGTCTGAGTGAGCGAGAGACAGAGTTCTTAAAACAGCTGTTTCATCTATTGAATTTACTGTAAAAGGAAAAAAAAGGGGGGCACTAGCAGCTAGAGCACCAGCTATGTTGGGCACAGATGTTCAGCACCGTGGAGAGCTGGTTAAAAGTCTAGGGCCCTTTTCGCACAGCATTTGCCATGTGAAAGAGGGCCTGGAGCGTCGTGCGATTGTGAGGAGCGATCTGCACGACGCACTCACAATCGCACAACGCTCCAGGGGCCGCCAGGGACCAATTGCGCACCTTTTCATTTTCGGCTTGAAGCCAAAAATGGTGCGCGATCGTGCATCGCTCCCGGGCCCCGCGCACACTTACCTGGCGTGCGGCGCCTCCGGAGCCGGACCGGTCGTGCTTCCTGCCCCACTGCAGCCCGGGAAGGTCCCAGGCTGCGCTGCGGAAGGAAGAGGCGGGGCTCTCACGCGAGCAGGCAGCTCGTGCAGAGCTGAAGCAGCAGGGAAGGGAGAGCCTTTCGGCAGAGGCTGCTCGCTCAATCCCTGCACCCCAGCGCCAGAACAAGGTAAAGTGCGGAAAGGGCCTAGAATAAGAGTGGATTCACTGCACCACTGACACAAAAGCTTCCCGGGCTAAAAGGTACCATCAGTTAGAAAAGATACGCTATCCTGATCAATCAAAGACATTTTTCTGCATTAGGCAAAGGAGAATATGGCATCCATCCCCGTTCTATGTACAGAAGTTATTTGGACCAGCAGTTGATCCTTACTTCAGTGCAATTCAATTGCTTATTCAGCGTATGGAATCCAGCTTTTTCTTGGCACTGATTTGGGACTGCTTGTCTGCAGAATGTTAAAAAGGAAATAAAAGGAGAGTTCGTGCAGTCCTTCTAGGGCAGCCTTCTTGGTGGACCCCTTTCCCATCTCACAGACACGTTTCCGCCTTTTCCTCCATTTTCTCTGTTACTTGTTCTAATGAGGCAGGGAATGCCCCTGCATTTTCCCTAACAACTAAGGGGTGTTCCCAGGTTTTCAAAACAGCAATAAGGGACAGTCAAAATTTGTGAGATGCAGGGCTGGTGATCAGAAATCAGCTCTTGACCTATTATTTAGGTTCTGCCGAAATGCCAAAGGAAAGTATTGTTTTCAGTTAGCTTAGCCATGTATTTCTCTGCAGATTTAACATATTTTCCACATTCATAAATTACATCATGCACACATTTTTGTCTTTAGAAAGGACCTACACCCAATAAACCAAGTTTTCATTTCGTTTTGGCATCTCGTTCAGTTTCTATAAAAGGAGACACTTTCTGACCCTCAAATAAGGGACGCTGCTCATAATAAGAGAGCCAGAGCGGTGCAGGGGTTTGAGAACTGGGCTAAAATCCTGGAGTCCAGGGTTCAACTCCTCACTCAGCCATGGAAACCTACTGGGAGATCATGGTTGTACACAGACTCTCAGCCCCAAAGAACCCCATGAGGGGTTCACCTTAGGGTCACCATAAGTCAGAAATGACTTGAAGACACACAACTACATCAACAACTTATAATAAAGGACACCTGCCAGCCCTATAAGGGACAAGCCTTTTGGCCCTCAAATAGGAAACATCCCTTATAATAAGGACACAAGCCAGATATATAAGGGGCAAGCTTTCTGATCTTTAAAGAAGCCCCCCCAAAAGGAACAGACTTTCCAATTCTCAAATAAGGAACCTCCCTTATAACAAGGGACAACAGCCAGCCCTACAAAGGGCAAGCTTTCTGATCTTCAAATAGGGGGTTTCTCTTACAATAGGGAATTCCCGCCAGCCCTACAAGGCAAAAGCTTTCTGGCCCTTAAAGAGAAGATGTTGACTATATAATGGGACACCTGCCAGTCCTATAAGCGACAAGCTTTCTGCCCCTCAAATAAGAGATATCCCTTATAATAAGGGAAACCTGGCAACGCTACAGTCAAGGTACTTGTAGGAATCAATTTGGAGTCAATTGGATGAAAAGGAATAAATAGTTGGCCATGGTGCAGTTTCTGGATGGATGAATCCAGGCTGAGGGCAATGATTAGCCGTCCCCATAGTTGCTTTATATGCCCACAGCAAGGAAGTGGCTTAAATTTGTCACACTTTAGCTCCGGAAAGCAGACAAATGTGCTGGAGGCTGGGTTGTTGCTTGCACTGCTTCTCTTATTATATTCCCTTGGAAGAAAAGAAAAGAAAAAAAAAGGAGACAATTCCTTTTCTCCTTCTTTCTGTTTTTTAAAAGGCACCTGAACTTTAAAGTGAAGTCATTCACCTATTCTGTTCTCTTGTATAAATAAAGGAGCAGCCAAAAAAGGTAAAGAAGAAAAGACTTTTTTTAAAAAAAAGCTATTCTGGAAAAGGCTAAAAAGGGGTTGTTGTTATCTTTTTTGGTGTATTCTTGCCCTCTTGCCCTCCTTCCAAAGAGCTCAGGGTGGCCATGACTTATCCACATAAGGAGTGGCCAAATGTGCCCTCCTCCAGATGTTTTTGGCCTACATCTCCCAGCATCCCCAACCTGCAGAGGAAATGATGAGGTCTTATGGGTACTATAGTCCAAACACAACCAGAACGCTACATACTTCCAACTGCCTCAGTGTTTTTAAAATTTCTCTGGAATAGGACTGTCAAGCAGTGAAGGAAATGTTACAGTTGAAAGAAATGAGTTGCAATCAATTCATTGATGGGTTGATCATTCAAAACTTCATAAAATAACTGTTTTGAAGGAACAATGCATACTTTCTCAGTAACAATACTGGGCATTAGAACACTCTGAAGCTAAAGAATTGCCCTGCTTTTGTATTATTTGTTTCTTATGATATTCTATTGTGTGTTATGGGGGACCTTTCCAAATGACAGAGTGTGTGTGTGTGTGTGTGTGTGTGTGTTTGGCTGAAATTCTGCATTGCAGATTCATAGCATAAACCTGTGCATTTGAATTTATTCACTGAGAGTGCTATACCACTCATGTTTTGAACAGCAATGCTGTGCAGCAGAATGCACAACGGAATTCATGACAGAATGAGCAATGAAATGCACATCAGAAAATGCAATGGAATAAACGACAGAGCATGAAACGGCATGTGAAATGGAATGAACAACAGAACGTGCAGTGCAATGCACGGCAGAATGTTCAACAGGATGCACAACAGAAAGTGTAGTGGAATGTGCAATTGAATAAACAACGGAAAGTGCAGTGCAATGTCCAATAGAATGAACCATAGAATGTACAATAGAATAAGCAACTGAATGTGCAATCAGAGATGGATCTAGGGTGGGGCAACTGGGGCATGTGCCCTGGGTGCACATGCCCAGGGGGCGCTCTCTTGCCCATCACCTCCCTGCACCTGCCTGTCGCCTACTCACACCCACTCGTCATCTCCCCATGCCGCTGCCTATCCGCGCCGCACGTCACCTCTTCACACCCACTGCTGCCTTCCTGTGCCTGCCTGGTGCCTCCTCGTGCCCACCACTGCCTACCTGCACCCACCTGTCACCCCCCACAACTGCCACCGCTGCCCCTCACTCACTGCCACGCCCGCCGCTGCTGCCCTCCCCTGCACCTGCCACCACCACCGGGGTCCTTCCTTGCCCATTGCGGCGGCAGCACGGCAGCACCTGGGGCGCAACTTCCACGCTTGCCCTAGGCGCGGCTGGGCCTAGAAACGCCGCTGTGTGCAATGGCTTGTAAAATGGAATGAACAGCAGAATGCACAGTGGGATGTGCAACAAATGTGCTGTGGGATGCAAGGCACAATGTGAAATGGGATGCACATCAGAAAGTGCAGTGAAATGTCCAATAGAATGAAAACAGAATGTGCAATCAAATAAACAACAGCATATACAATGTAACGTACAATTGAATAAGCAACATGGTGTGCGGTAGAATGTGAAAGGCAGTGTGTAACAGAAGGAACAATTGAACTTTTATCAGAATACACAATCAAAAGAGTAGTACTACCAATTTCCGCAGGTGCAGATGAATCAGCTGGGAATGCACATCCATGTCCAGAACAGCATGGCTCCCACAGTTCCAGCGTGCCAACTTTGCACTACATGCTGATGTTGCACATTGAACAGATATGTCCAACCATGTTGAAAGGGGAGCTCACACATGTATATAATGCCAACAGGATTTCAGCCACAATGTCAACTTGACATTTTGGAACTCATAGAGGCCACGAGTGGCCCCCCAGCTGGTATTGTACTGCAGCTCCCATCTTGCTTCCCCATTGCTTCTTTTGGCAAGGGCAGAAGAGAACTGCAGTCCAGCATCTACTGGGGAGGGGCTCAGGTTCCTCACCCCTGTCTTGGGGCCTTCCACACTACATTGTTATAGTGCTATTATTCCACTTTCAACATCCTATGGAATCCTGCGCTTTGCAGTTTAGAGAGGGGCATTTAGAATTCTCAGCCAGAGAGCTCTTGGGCCCCAGTAAACTACGAAACCCCAGAAGTTATGCCTTGTCTGGTTAGCTACACTTAGATCATGGGGGAAAGTCATTAATTACAAGTTGTTAGTTGTTTGTAGCTCCCTACTTCCAAGCACCAATCCTAAGCATGCTTGGGTGGAGGGAAGTGCTATTGAGTTTGTTGGGTTTACTCCAGAGTCAATATGGAGAGCTGCAAGAGTTGCTGTGATGAAAGACAGAGACGCCAGGGGCTTGGTAACATTTGCCTGTTGAAAAACATCCAGACAACACTATTTAAAGAAGATTATTGATGAACTTGCACAACAAAAGGCATGCAAAATGAGATTCGGGGAGATGAGAAATTTTTGCTATTATATTTTGTCTACCACTTCACAGATGGTAACATTTTGATAATGAAATGCTAGGCGATATTGAACGAGGGAATCCAAATGTTTAATCAATGTACATTAAAGTGCTTTGTTCCTTCAACATTCCAAGGAAAGAAGGAGGCTGTTCTTTTTAGACTGATGTATGGATCCATATTTTCGTTTTTTCAAGTGACTTCTTGTTGTTCTTTTATATCATTCTAGTCCCTAAAATTGTGGTGTGTGTGTGTGTGTGTGCATAAAAATGAGTGTTACCCTAAGAGGTGAGGGACATTGCAGTCCACCTGCGATGCCAACGTCTCCTTAGAATTTGGGGAATTATAGCTCCAAGGAGGCCTGTGAGAGGAGGGTAACAGCATGATCTTTTCACCCCTGCATAGCAGTACTAACTGTAGGGAGGATGCCCGTTAAAAGTTAAATGGGTGTTTTATTGGAAATGAGTAGACACATACAAGAAATCAAGCAATCTAATGAAGCATACAAGGCTATTGAAGGAAAAGGAGAGAAAGGTTGGATAGAGAGAGATTTTGGATGGAAGGGGTGATATTTACCAGTCTTGAAGCAGAAGGTCGAAGAAGAGTGGCTCAAACAAGAACTTGCATGGAGGAGTGGGATTCTAGGGTGCAGCGTGATACCCAAAGTGCTAGCAAATTACCTGCGCTGGAGCTGGGGTTTTTATACTCTATTTCCCACCCTGAAGGGGTATGTGTTAATTGCTTTCTTACAGAGCAAACAAAGGGGTCCGGAACAGGCTGATTAGGTGACAAAATATTGATGGGAGTCCTGATAGTTTCTTCATGTCTTGGTCAGATAAAGTAGATGAGGGAAGGTCTCTGTAGGAAATGGGCACAGTGGGAGAGCTTGCCTGCAGTACCTAGGCAGATTCGTCTACTATTGTATTTGGAGGTTGGGTCATTGAAAGTATTGTCCCAAACTCATTTACACCAGAGGTTTCTGTCTAATCCTCTTGAACTGATGAGCTGGGCATGCTGAGGTCATCCTGACCTAGGACACGCTTACAGACAGTATCCTGCTACCGCATGTTTCCCAGACATAAGTGTCCAGTTTTGTATGAAAATGATATTTCTTGACAATTTTGCTATCTAGTGGGAAGGGGGGTGTAAGGCATGGTAGCATGAGAACAGTAGCCGAATACCTGTTTCAGACATTCTCCAAGGCACTTTTCGCTCTACATTGTTATGGTGCTATTATTCCACTTTCAACACCCTGTGGAATTCTGGGGGCTGTAGTTCCCTGAGGCCAAAGAGCTCTCTGGCTGAGAATTCTCAATGCCCCTCCCTAAACTGCAAACTACATCCCTAACAGCATAGTGTGGAAAGACCCTCAGATACAAACACAGACAGGACTCTCCCCAACAGCCACAACACAGAGACATGAACATGGCAGTATTTACTGCAGCCCAGCATAAACGAAAAAGGAAGAGCCCACAAAATTCAGAGTGTTTATATAGACAAGACAAATTAATTAGGTAAACATCTGGGAGAGGCTGTCAGCCCATAAATACAGGGGAGAGGATAAGGAGAAAATTGTTGCAGACAACTAGTGTTACTGGTGGAAGCAACATGTCCTTTTTTCAGATCCTTCTTGTGTTCCTGGAAACTTTGACCCTTGCCTTTTGTGCCGACACGCTGCTGGATACTCCTTTGGACTGACACTTGGAATTTATTACTGACTTTGACTGCTGAAATAACAAATGGTAACCGGCTGACAAAATGTTGTAAATCTTGTCTATGGCTTCTACTAAAGACTCTATTGAAGAGCTGTGAACCTTGGCTGGCTGCCAGGACAGAACATTTAGCTGCGTGTCGACTCACCATTCAATAACTGATTCTGTCATCACTCGCTTTATGGTATTTGATGAATCGGCGTAGTGGAGTCAGACCAGAAAAGAGCTACAGCTTCACAAGAAAGTCCCTCCCCAGAGACTGAACAATCAAGAGCAGACATAGCAATGCAGACTTTCTGGGTGATGAGCCCTCATTTTGGTCACAAGAAGTGGACACTCAAGGAGAAACCTCTTTCCTTCATGCAACAACAGCAAGCTAAACAGAGGCCATGACTCATGCACCAGCTTAAATATTCAGAGGCCAAACAATTTGCCACCTGGATGTCAAAATCAAACAGGCATCAGTGGAAAGCCTTCACTACAGACAAATGATGATAACCTTATGTGTGTCTGGCTTTCTTGAACTCCTAACCCTTTGGACTGGATATAAGGTATATGACTTGTCTTTCTACTTTCTTGGCTTGGCTCTTCCTGTTAGAGAGCACTTAGCTGATAAGCAATATAGAAATACACATGCTATTGCTATTGCCGTGAATGCCATTGGAAGGTATGAGACTCTGGAATATACTACAGAATTATAGTTTTATTATTTCACTTCAGCCGCTATGGTTTCATCCTATGAAATTCTTGGATTGGCAGTTTAGGGAGGTGCGTTTAGAATTCTCAGCCAGAGAGATCCAGAGCCTCCCCAAGCTATAGATCTGAGGATTCCATAGGATGGATCCCATTGAATAATAGTGCTATAATTATATAGTGGGAAACGGTCTCTTGTTGCTACCCCTCTCTCCCCATTCTGATTCTCTTGTGACTATCCAGTCCTATCAGAGCCGTACTTCCCTGGTGCTTGCTGCTTCTAAGCATAGGATAAATACATCGGGTCTACTTGAGAGCCAGCATGGTACAGTGGTTTAAGCATTGGGCTGCAATCCTGGAGACCAAGGCCATTTCCACACTAGATTACTATAGTGCTATATAGATTGTTATAGTGCCTCAAAGGCCTCTCCCTAAACTGCAAATCCCAGGATTCCATAGGATGTTGAAAGTGGAATAATAGCGATATAACAGTCTAGTGTGGAAATGGGTCAGGTTTTGATTCCCTGCTCGGCTATGGAAAACCACTAGGTTGGGCACGTCACACACTCTCAGGCCCAGAAAACCCCATGAGAAGTCTGCCTGAAGGTCATCATAAGTTGGAAATGACTTGAAGGCATGCAACAACCACAGGATTCTGACCTTATTTCTATAACTGTAGGAACTTACAATTGCTTGTTGTTTTTTTCAAACCAAAAGCTGAGATGCTAAAGGATCTACTTACTCTGCTGATCACCCTCTTCCCCAGTCAGCGTGCCTATCAATCAGCCCCACAGAAAACTAGATCACGAAGGAGGCAAGGAGACTCTCTGTGTCTTTCCCCTCCTCCCGTGGCCATGTACCCTTTGGGTCATTACTTTACAATGACAAACTCTTCTCCAAGAGCCATTCATTACCACTCTCAGGCTGTGCGGTCTAATGCTGATTTGATAGGATCCAATTTAGCCTTTCTTTCTGGGCTCCATTCCAGAGCAGTTTCAGTTTAGCTGTAAAAACAACAACAATGGTTCGATGCTGCCGTGATGGTGTTTTAAACAGCCATTAGAATGAAAAGAACAAGAACTGCTGGCACAGCTGGTTTGGGTGCTCCAGGACCCTGATTGCCGTTTATCTTTTAGTGGAGCCAATTTTTTTTTTTTTTTTTTGAAAAGTGGACTAAAAGGAGCTAAAGAGTGTGCTCACCCCTTGGATGTTTCAAGGATATTGGAAGACCTTCTCTGAATAGAGGTGCCTATAGATTCCTTGCACCGCTGAGACAAAAGACTTCCTGGCAGATTGACCTATGAGAGAAACCTGCCAATTTTCTACATTTCCATGCAGATTGAATCTTAGATAGCTTCGCAGTATCTGGCATGGAATTTTGTTCTTCAAGTCACAGCCCCAGTGGGTTGATGCAATGGCTGAGATCCTACAACCTTTTTGTGTAGGGTAACACCCACGTAGTTACACAGGAATTGTGCTGTGCTGCCTTTCTGTTGCATACGAGATTGTATGACTAATGGTGTCTCTGCCAACGTGCTTGCATCTTGTCCCATTGGGCAATGTGGAATGCACGGTGACTATTCTTGCAATCCTTGTGAATTTATATTGTGAAGTTATATGTAGGAGGCATTCACAAATATTTATGTACTATCCAAGAATTTGCTCCAGCAGTGCTGGAATTCTGTTGATTAGTTCCAGTAGAGAAGGAACATTAAATCAGTTGTGGAATGGAGAACCAATGTGTAGGTAAATCCAGTTAATTCAACGGCTCTACTCTAGTTAGTACTAACAATATTCCCGTGTGAAGTGGATACGCTCTTGGAAGTCGATTTATGCACCTTGAACTGAATGAACTGAATGTTTCATATTGACTAAGAAAGTACAATAGCATATGTAAAGGAACTGAGTCAGGTATAGGACACAAACTGGATTCTAGTATTCAATAGGATGCTTGTATTTTGTGAGTCCAAGAAGATGCAGCAAAGCAGAGTCTTGGCTACTAGAGTCTGAAATGGGATCGAGACAAGGGAAATCCAAATGCAGAGTTCAGAAGAAATCTATCACTGTGTACCCTCTTCTGGCATGACCTCTGCATGCATGCATGTGAGATCACATGAAGCATCACTCCCATTAAAGTCAATTGATGCAATGGGGTGTGCATGTATATGGGCGTGGAGGTGCACATGGTGCATCCATTGACTATAATGGAATGGGACTTTTCTTTTCTTTTTTTTTACACGAAACCCTGACATATATGACAGGCACACCGTGTATAGTTTGGAGGGCAAGGGGCAGAGAATCAGGAAGCCCACAGCAGTTATAGATGAATTGCTCCAGCAACTTTCCCTACCTAAGAGTCAAACTAGGTATTAAAAGAATGGTCTATTCCTTTTGATAAACCTGTTTTTTCCACCTACTATGACATTTCCTTTGAAATATGTACGTCAACAATCAGGCTTGCAACTTAAGTCTATGCTTAACCTTCCCATCACCAAGCATATAAGCAAAGCACACTAAATGCGAAGTATGCAGGTAATGACATTTATGTTATGGAGATGATGGCAGGGCAGCCCTCCAGATGGTGTTGAATTATGCTTTCATCAGCGTAGTGTGGAAAGGCCCCTGGGACTGGGGCATGACACTAAACTCCTTTGATTCAATGGATCTAGTCTGATTGGGATTGGCAACTAGATTGAGGTCTCTATTGGCAACAGAATGGGAAAGCTCAGTCCTGCAACTATGATAAGAGGAACAGGTAGATCTGCCAATAAAATGTTGCAATGTACCACTGTGTGCTCCTAACAGAACTTCTCCTATATAAGGTTCCTTGCAGATCCATGCTCTCTGTCAGAATTCTATAAACTTCAAGAGGAAAAATTGGCTTTTCTCTTCTCCTGCAGAGTTTTCTGTCTTCCATTTTTGTCTGATGTGCTGTGGCTACTGAGTGGAGTCAGCATACCCTCCAACACTTAACTTCACAGATGAAAACCAGGACACATGTGGCCAAGCAACATCAGAGTATAATCAAGATGGCAAAAGTTATTGATGAGGGAGAACACCTAAGCTAGGAAAGGCTGAAGCGGTTGCTTCTGCCTGAGCATACTGGGAGGAGCAACAGTTAACAACAACAACAACAACAACAACAACAATGGATTTGGATCAGTATGATGTAGTGGAATGAATGTAGGACTGCAATTCTGGAGACCAGGATTCAAATCCCAGCTCCACCATGGAAACCCACCAGCTGACCTTGGGCAAGTCACATTCTTTCACTCTCAAGAAAGGCAAGAACATCCACTTCTAAACAAATCTTGTCCAGAAAACCCTGTGATAGGTTTGCCTTACAGTTGTACCAAAAGATAGAAAGAACTTGAAGGCACATGGACATTTTGGATATTCAGGAAAGTCAAACGTTCCCTTCCTCTTGGGACTCAACCACGTCGGGATGGACAACGACATTGAGAAATGCTCTCCTGTGCCAAAAGTTCCATCTTTGTGGCCAACTGGCTTCTCCAAGCAAATTACTGCATACTATAAAGCTGGCTAGTTTTTCATTTACAAAACATTTTCAGTCTGGGGTGGCACTCAAAGATTTTACACAACCCTTTGCAGATTTATGGATAGTGTTAGAATTGTGTTTCTCTGTATCCCATTTCAGTCTGATTGTTACCAGGCCATGCACCCCTCCTTCATGATATGGTTTGACTGGCAAAGCATATATTTAATTGGCACAAAATATAAATTATATCCTGCTATGACTGTGAGGCTTGCCGGCAGAGGAAACGGTCTGCACACATGTGTTGCAAAACTAGGTCAGGACGAGACCTCAGAGCATGGCTAGGTCATAGCCAGGGAAGCTCCCAGACAATGAACTTGCAGATGTCCCTGAATGACTCAACCCTTAGAAGCAATGGCACCAAAACCGCTTCCATGGAAAGGCTGATTGTCTTTGACCTTCTCCCTTTGTCCAGCAAATTCTCCTTTGTACCCTCACCTGTCCAGCAATGTAGGAGCTATCATGATTCCCATTAGTCCTTTGTAACCTAATGCTAAGGCCATTAGTTTATGCTGGTCCCCATTGTCCATTCTCCTGACTCCATTGCTTACTCTGCCAGAGAGCCATTAACATCTTCCCCCTCAGGGCACAAAAAGAATACTTAAACCCTGGCTTTTCGCCAGATAACTCATGGTACTTTTGGCATACCGGCTATCAACTCTGCCACTCCAATTTCAGATTCGTACTACCCTTGGACGTCTAGTCTAAGCCACGATTGCTTCTTTGCTCCTCTCTGGATTGGTAAATATCACCACTTCACCCTAAATTCTCACTATCCAACCTTTCCTCCTTTTCCCTTCAGTTAGCCTTGTGTGATGGCAAGACTGCTTGGATCTTGTGCGTGTGTGATTTTTAATTCCCTCAATTAAAAAAACAAGCTTACTTTTCCATACACTAGTACCAGTATAAATAGGTGTAAAAGATCTTGTAAGGTTACCTCCCTTTTGCAGGCCTCCTCTTTGAGCTAATATTCCTTACTGTTTCATAGAGGCACTGACATGGGGGGTGGACCCCTGATTCACTCATGTTTTGGGGTAACATGATCCCATCCTTATAACTAGGTAACTGTGTAAACAGAGGCTGGATGGTCATCTGTCTGGAATGCTGTGATGATTCATTCCTTCAAAGTAGGAGGTTGGACTCAATGGCCCTTGTGGTCTCTTCCAGCTCTATGATTCTAAGTCACAGGAGGACCATACCATACGGTTTTCCTGAATATTGAAAATGGTATTCTCTAGCCATGTGTGTTTTTGGATAAATATAATAACATGATGACTAGAAACAGCAGAGACAATAGTTTCTGTGACTGCAGTCACCCAGAGTTGCTACCAGCATAGTTGTAGTCAAGCATCTTGATTCACACATGCTATTGTCCATGTAAATACAGGATGAGGACACTTTCTGCATCAGAAATGTATACAAACTGACAGCTAAACACACACCTGCTTTTCCTTGGGCAAAGTAGATGCTGAGTCCTGGTCCTTTCTTAAAATTCTATCTTTCAATCAGTATTTCATCTGTCCTTTTTTAGAAATGAAACCACAGCATTATGTATAAAATTAGACCTGCAAATATAACTCTTTGGTCAAATGATGAAAGCACTACCTCTGGTTTAGAATACTTGGCTTGGCCCTGCTTTGTCATCAAGGACAAATTTTATGAAGCTCTGTGAAAGAGGCTAACTGGCTGAAGAACACAGTACATTAAGCTGAATGATATAGAATTTTGTGGAGGTATTTTAGTGGCATGAAACCAGCAGATGCTAACACCGAGTTTGGAAACAGCTTGGAAGATCTCTTTATGTACTCTAATATGTCTAAGTTAAAGCCAGTGATAGTTGGCAACTTCCAACATAGTTCCGACCTGCTCTGGGTTTTATTGCAAATTTCTAAGGAGCTACCCTAAAAAACTTAGACTGACACCTGCCCTGCCATCTTTCCATAGGCGGGTGAAGACTGTTTTTCTTTTGACAAGCCTTTGAGGATTGGCATTTCAAAATATTGTTGTTGTGTCCCTTCAGGTTGTTTCCAACCTACGCCAACTCTAGAGTAAACCTATTATGGGGTTTACTGGGGCTGTGAGTGTGTGATATGTCCGAGGTAACCCAGGGGATTTCCATGGCCAAGTGTGGAATCGAACCCTGATCTGCAGGGTCATAGTCCAATGCTCAAACCGCTATATCATGCTGGCTCTCTTTGGTCATGCTTTTAACTGCTTTTAATTCTATTCTTTGTTAAACTGGATACAGTAGGCCTCACCTGGAAACTGTGTCATGTTCTGATCACCACAGTTAAGGAAAGATATTGACAAGCTGGAACATATCCAAAGAAGGGTGACTGTTACCCCAAAACATGGGTGAGTCAGGGATCTACCAGTGATGCCAGTACCTCCACATGACAATGGGGAATTAATTAGTTCAAATTAGGAGGCCTGTGAGAGGGGAATAACCTAACAAGGGCCATTTCCACACTAAACGTCATAGCACTATGATTCCACTTTCAACAACCTATGGAGTCCTGGGGTTTGCAGTTTCGGGAGGGGCCAGACGCCCCCTCCCGAAACTGCAAACCCCAGGATTCCATAAGATGCTGAAAGTGAAATCATAGCGCTATAACAGGCTAGAGCAGAAATGGCCATGATCTTTCCAACAATGTTTATGGGGTCTTGCAGGAAAGATCCAGCCAGAGATTCCAACAGGTAATTAAAATGTGATTTATCGAAGGATTCACACACACATGCAAAAGATCCAAAGATCCACACACTTGCACAAGAGCTAACCAAAGGATAAAGGGAAGAAGGTTGTGGATAGAGGATTTTTCAGGGAATGGGTGATAATTACTGATCTGAAGAGTAGCGAAGATAGCAGTGACGAGCGCCTAAGGGCAGTACTAATTGGAAATTAAAGTGACAGCTGGCAACCAGCAAGAAAAATACTGCACTGAACCACTCAAAATGTGTGTGGAGTGTGTGTGTGTGGTTCTTTTCCCTAAAATCTACCCTGAGGGTATGGGTGTGAATGCATCTCCCAGCCAAGTGGACAGTGGAAGTTGCAACATGGACAGTGGAGTCCATGACAGAGTTAATAGTCTTCACGTTCAGGGGACAAGGAGATAATTGCTGTCGCAATAGGTCTGTATTGTGTAGAGGTTTGGGGGACAATGCAGGGAAACATCCAGGTGTGAGGGAACAGAGCTGAAACAATCAGTGTTGCGGTGGGAACTTCCCTTGACCATCATACGCTCAGAGATGTTCCAGCTTCATCTTAAGCCTATTGTCTCTGGAGTTGCTTGGCAATCTGCCTGACAATGACTTCAGCTGTGCCTAAAGGGGGTTTGGCTGGCCCGCTTTGCAATCACACATGTTCAGCCAATAATTTTCCTCTGCCCAGCTTGACCTCCCAGTGACCTCAGTTTCCATTTCATATCAATGCCAATTAATGTACTTGACAATTAAATAATATTTTTTTCTAATTAACCATATCAAACCTGGGGGGTATACAGGCCCGTAACTGACCAAGATGACCAAAACTCTGGAAACCTGCCTTTACAAGGAATGATTTGGGAGCTGGATGTGTTGACCATGGAGAAGAGAAGATTGAGAGATGACATGCTGGTGTGTGTGCGTGTGTGTGTATGTGTGTGTGCGTGGGCTTTCAAGTTGCCTATTCACCTATGGGGATCCCATGAATTTTCTAAGGTTTTCTTAGGCAAGAGTCTTCACTGGTTGTCTTGTCAGTTCCCTCCTCTGAAATATAGCCTATAGCACCTGGTATTCGTTCTCCTATCCAAGTACTATAGCCATCTTTAAATGTCTGAAGGGATGTCTCGTAGAAGATGGAACAAGCCTGGTTTTGTTACTCCAGACATTAGAAAATGAACTAGTGGATTCAAATTAACATAAAAGAGATATGACCTCTGTTGATCTAGACACTCTCCTCTTATTGATGCAGCTTAGAATAGCACGGATTTTTCATCTATCACATCTCACTGTAAAATCATATTTAGCTTGTGGCCTTCTAAGACCCTAGGTCCTTTCCCCATGTTACCATTTTTAAACCTTTTTTATTTCTTTGCTGTGGCCTCTGGCCTGGACCAAAGATGTGGTTGTTTTCACGCTTTCTCATCTATCTTGAAAGGAACGAAGAAACCTGCAACAAACTGAAACTGCTCCATTGCCATACGTTCTGCAGGATACACAGACAAGATTTATGTAACCGTTTGCTTTGCTTTTCTATTGCATTTCCCCCAGTTTGATCTTCCATGCATTTTTCATGTTCTCCAATTGTAGATACATCATACCCTTCCACTGCACTAACTGATTGATAGTTATTTCTCCGCAATGCACCCATAGTCCTCAGGGACTGTAATGCAATAAATTATTTAAATAAAGACATTTAGAGTTAAAATAGTCCCCCTAGATCATCTGTACCCTTCATATCTGCTCCCTCCACTTTCCTGCCTATTCCCAATTGTGCTGAATTATTCCCCGTAGTACATGGCTCCATCCACTTGCCACAGAGTTATTCTATTTTAGGCAGCATCGCTCTTCCCAGCATGGAGTTGAGTACGCTTTCCTTACCTCTTATCTGTGGAGGCCAGAAGGTAGCTTAACATCATTTGGACTATTATAACTTTTTTTCTTCCAGTTTTCTTCCACCGAACAAAGTACAGTAAGAGGCAGAAGAGCCCAAGACTCTATCTATAGCAAGTTGTTAAAAGCGTTAGAGCATCCACTAGTGAAGATCACAAATGTGGCTTACAGAGCTGGGTATGTTTAGCCTGGAGGAGGGAAGGCTAAGAGGTGACATGATAGCCTTGTTTAAATATTTTAAGAGATGTCATATGGAAGATGGGGCAAGCTTGTGTTCTGCTGCTCCACGGACTAGGACACGGAGCAATAACTTCAAACTTCAGGAAGAAAGATTCCACCTAAACGTTAGAAAGAACAAGAACAACAATAATTGCAAACTTCAGAAATTAAAATAGCTATCCATGTAAAGAGTAGAAAATAACCTTTTAAAGTAACAAACAAAAGACCTCTTTTAAATCTAGTTTTATACTTCTCATGTAGTAATATAAACGTAAAATTTTAAATTAAAAAACCTATTATCATCGGATCACCTTTCTTCTTTCTTTAATAAATTATCAACCATTTCCATTCAAACAGAAATTCATTTTGTGCTCTGCCTTTTAACCTGTACATAAGATTATTCATTTCAGCAATTCCCATCAATCTAGCTAACCGCTCATCCACTGTTGTAATTCGATTTTTTCCCCAATACTTTGCGGGATTTTGGATCAGTCATGTCATGTTACTATTTAACACTAGTCATGTGCAGCCCAACTAAGGCATGATTCTGAAGGCATAAATTTACACAATCCCAATGCATGATCTTGGCTGCTTTATACTACGGATGGGACCAATCCAGAATTTTCTGAACCCAGATCCGAATCCCTGGAAGGTTCTGGGAATCCATGAATCTCACAAATCTCAAATCTTTTGAATCCTTTTTAAAAAAAGGGTTTAACAAGCAACTTTTTTAAAAAAAAATTAAATTTTTAAAACTTTTTTTAAATAGCACTTTTTTAAAAAAAGCCCACTATTTTTTGGTTGGTGGATTTGAAAGATTCGGTTCGCCTATTTTTGCACAGGGATTCGGATTTGCGAATCTTAAATCTTTGCTGAGGATTCGAGGACTCAATTGGCCCATCCCTACTTGATAAATTGCAGGCCACAGAAACAGCTTCAGCTGTCATCGTCTCAGTGATAGCAGTCTAAATACAAGTTGAATAGCCCTCATGTGAAAATACAAAATACAAAAACCTCCAAAAACTGAAACTTGTTGCCACCAGCCACCTGCTTCCACCTTCAAGTGGGACTCCTGCTCGTACGTCTCTCAGATCCTCAATCTCTCTCCAGCCTCGTGTCTCATACACAGCAGAAGTTTTGAATGAACGAGACGTGAGGCTGGAGAAAGATCGGAGTCTGGAGAGAGACATGAAGATCTATGAAATGGTGGGAATCCAAGCAGAGTGCACAGTGCAAATCCATGCCTCCCTCCATTCCACAAATGCTCACATCCCTCTCCAGCCCCATGTCTCTCTCCAGACTCACATCTTGTTTGCTCACTACTTATGCAAGGTTGGAGAAAGACTGAGGATTTGACAGACTGAGGATATTAGAGACCTGATACCTGTCCAAAATACACACACACACACACACACACACACACACAGAATACTGTTACAGGTGACCCTCTGGGGAACTGACCAACTGCCCCCTTGTAACTTTGACGTAGTGGCTTCAGTGCTCCTGCTCATATGTTCTCCCTGGAGTTCTCTTGTATAGTAGTGTATTCTATGTATATGCAAATACAGCTGTTCTAAATTTTGAAGCAGAAAATCCAAAATCTGAAACACTTCTGGTCCCAAGCATTTTGGATAAGGGGTACTCGAGCTGTACCGTAGTTAGTTTCAAGCAGAACAGAGTCATTGAAACAACCATAGTCATAGATGTGTTGATTCACCCTTCAAAAGTTGATTCTATGGATCCATTAGAGATATAACTTTTAGTAAATTTTCTTCTTCTCAGCAAGAACAAATAACTTTACCATTTTTTCCTCACTGCAAAAGAGTTGTTGAAAACTGAACTGTTTCCAAATATGATTCACTAATTGGACTTAGCTTATACAATATAGTAGTAGTAGTAGCAGTAATAATAATAATGATGATGATAATGATGATGATGATGATGATGATGATGATGATGCAGGGATTTTGTATAGACAACAGCATTTTTCTGCCTCAGAAAATAAGTTTCCAGCACAGAAAAAAATTGCAATAGCTATCCTGGTAAGTTCTGGTTACAGGCTTAACAAAGATATAAATATGACTGTTTCCCATGTTTCACATATATTGTTTTATATATGTGTGTACACAGGGAGAAAGAAAGAGAAAGGTGGGGGTACATATATACATACAATATACTGTTTTCTTTGCAGGAACCTTATTTTCTGCACAGGAAATACTGTTTTCTGCACAAACACCCAACTTACATTTTTCACACAAGGCAAATCCCCAAAATACTGTGAAGGCACCAGGTTCTCTCTGCCCTTGGAAGCAATACAGGGTCAGCCCTGGTTAGTTATTTGGATGGGAATCCAGCAAGGAACACCAGGTGCCGCAGGCTATATTTCGGAGGAAAACAATGACAAACCACCTCTGAGGACTCTTTGCCTAAGAAAACCTCAGGAGGTTCCCGTAAGTCAACAAGTGACTTGAAGGCACACAAGCCCCAAACTGCAAAGAGTCTTGTCTGTGTAAGATTCCCCCCATCAGGGTTTCCCCATGCCCAAGAAACACACTTTTTGGCAGTTTCTAATTTTTTAAAAAAATATATTCTCTCCATCCTATTTTACTCTGCTATAGTTGAGACTAACCAATAGAATGCCAGCCATTGCTGATGATGTAATTACACACACACATACATACATACATACATATAAACTCTCCACTTAGGCGATTTTTCCAAGGGGTCTTTCTGATCTTCCGTTCTGGCCAGACAGCCCTGTGGGATCTCACCATCCTCCCTCTTAATGGAGGCTAATGCTGCATTAGCTAATGGGGTGATCTAATTAGGCTTAAAATGTTTGGATGGATGAGGCTGTCCATCTTCCTCAATTTACTGGCCTTTCTGGGAGAGGATGTGATGGAGAAGTTCTTCAGAGGGTATTTCACCAGAAAGGAAGATTGCCTATCTGAAACCGGTTCGGCAGCTGCCGGTGTGTGGTCTCGATTACACAGCATGAGGGATATCCTCTCACTGGCCAAAGTTCAAAAGGAGATGCATGAGCTGGTGTGACCTTCCCTAATGAGGCACCAACAGTTCTGCTGGCTTGGGATGATGGGAGGTGCAGTCCAGCCAATGTTTCGGGAATGATCACCTTTTTGGTCTTCTGTCACTATGTACCTTCAAGTTAATTCTGACTTATGGTGATCCATTCCTGGAGTTTTCTTGGGCAGATGTAGTAAGAGGACATTTGCCATTGCTTTCCTCTTAGGCTGCAAGTTAAATTTCCCCCTAAGGTTGTAAATTTAAACTCTGATCTCCTGGAGTCCTAGTTCAACACTGAAGCCATGGTTTCTCCCATCCGCACTGAAAACACACTCTACATCACACTCTCTATGATGCACTACAATTCCCAGAATCCTCCAACTAGCATTATGGGGATTCTGGAAGTTTTGGCCAAAGGAAGTACTTTCTCTAAGTTTGAAGTCCAGCCTATCCTGGGGAAGATTGATCAATTATGGAGAGAAGAAGCGCAAAAACCAAGTGGACAAAGAAGTTCTTCTCATCTTTCTGATTCTTGTCCCTGCACATACATCTTTGAAAGTTGCATTCAGGATTCTGACTCTATTCCTGTCACCTTCTATTTTTGTTTCTTGTCTTTCCTTATCTGCTTGAAGAGTTTCATTTGTCATCCATTGATTATTCCCTTTCTTTTTGGCTACAGATAGTTTCTTTTTGCATTCCTCCCTGACAAATGTCCCTGGCTTCATTCCAGAGTTCTTCTGGCTCCCACTCAATTCAGCTTAATATTTTTTCCATTATTGTTAAATTTTGCAGGAATGTTCTCCAGGTTGTATTTGGGCACAATGGTTGATTTAGTATTCTTTTTTAGCTTTACTGTGATTTTTTAATATTAGCTGTTCATGGTCTACTCCATGATTTGCTCCGGGTCTTATTTTTGCAGAAAAAATAGAACTTCTCTATCTTATGCTTCCAACTGGGTAATCCATCTAATTTTTATATTGGCCATCAGATGATGTTCATGTATATAATCACCTCTTGGGTTGCTTGAAGCATGTGTTTGTGATGAACAAACTGTTGGCCTTGTAAAATTTGGTCATTCTCCTGCTTCATTTCTTGATATTAGGCAAAATATCCTACAGTTTTTGTTTCTGCTCTGTTTGCTACTTTAGGATTCCAGTCTCCTATAATTAACAAGTCTGGGTTGGGTGTGTGGTTAGTTTCTTCCTGGACTTCGAGATAGAATCTTGCAATTTCTTCTTCTTCTGCCTCTGTAGTTGGAGCATAAGCTTGGATTATAGTTATATTGATGGGTTTTCCCTGAAGTCTTATTGACATGATTTGGTCAGACTTTGCATTGTACCCTTTGACTGCTTTCACTACATCGCTTCTCACAAGAAATGCCACCCCATCCCTTCTTAGATTTTCATTTCCTGAGTAAAATACTGTATAATTATCTGACTCTAAATTATTGGACTTCCTTCCACTTTAGCTCACTCACCCTAAGTATTGCAATCTTTATATGTCTTATTTCTTATTTACTATGTCTAGCTTCCCCGACTTCATTCTTCTCACATTCTATGTTCCTATAAAATGTGTTGTATAGCTTTAGACTTTCCTTTCACCTCTGAGCCCATCAACAGCTGAACAGTGGTGTATTTAGCATAAAAACCACCTAGGTCAAGCATCGAAGTTGCACCTCCTACCTTCTTTTAAGACAAGTGAGCCTGTTTTGCTAAGGTAGGTGCCGAGGGAGGCGGAAAGCAATGCCTCCTCTGTCAATCCACGAGCAGACCCAGCAACGGCCGAGGGACACTCACTGCCTCCCTCTCAACCCTGACTCAGCCCCTGCACGTTCCTGACGCCTGACGTGGTCCTCCTAGACAATGGATTCAGACAAGTCACCAGCAACAAGCATCATTCATGCAAGCATGCAAGCATCATTCATGGGAATCACTGGAAGAATTGTTCATGCGAATCACTGTTGCAAGCATCATTCGTGGGAATCACTGTTCCCATGCAAGCATCACTGATGGGAATCACAGTTGAGCTTGACTCGTGTCAGCCGTGTCAGGAGGAGGAGAAGGGCCACCCCCCGCCAAAATTACTCATTCCAGTCTCCAAGCAGTAGCGAGATGCTGCTGGGTCCCTCCTGCCCTCTGAGGAGCCCCATGAGGTGCAGCTCTGTCCTTGCCGCCACCCTCAGCGCCTCTCGGCAGCCGCAGTGGAGCCTGGCCTGGCCCAGCCTGAGAGCCTCAGGGAGCAGCAGAAGCACCTTCAGCAGGTCCGTCATCCCATTCCCTCTTCTCTGAGGAAAACACAGCAGCAGCAACTCACTGCCTTAGGAACCAGCTGCCACCATTTGGGGGGGGAAAGTGAAAGGTGTTTCTGCCTCTGTGACTGCATCTCCCAGGATCCTCACAAGGAGGCCACCTTGGTGCTGAGCCCAGGTGCAGTGCAGATGGAGCTGGGAGTTGTGGTCTTTGTGAAAGTCCACTATGGCGATGACACTTTGGCCTCTGAGCTTGAGGGAGGGGAATGTACCCCCACAGTGCCTCTGAGGCCTGGTTGAGGGAGATAGAGGAGCCACCACCATGTTTGCAGCCCATGTGACGAAAGGTTACTTGTGGGCCTTCTGCTGCTAGCTGGCATGACATTTTTGCGCTCCCTGACATTGGTGTCTAGGACATGCGCCCTACGTGCTCCACCGTAGATACGCCCCTGCAGCTGAACATCCTTTCAGCTTGATTCCAGTTGCATCATGACCCACAGCAGTTCTTGTAGCTCTCCTCTGCTCTATCCCAGTAGCTCATTCAGTGCTTTCCAACCAGGAAGTCCCATCTTGTGGCACTATCTCTTTCTTTATTTTGGATTATCACATCACAGTGTTTCTGTGGTAAGAGGCATTCACAAAGGGTTTACCAAGCCTCCTTCTGTGCAGTACTAACAATCATCAGCTATGGTGCCACTGCTACTGTCTCAGAGAGATCCTCACCCGTGTCGTGCAACACTACTGCTGCTGCCCAAGAGCTTCTTGGCCCATTTGTTCTGGCTCCTCAGCAAAAGCCTGTCTGACACGGGAGACCCATCCGCAGCACTTCCGCCATCAGCACAGCCTCTTGCCTCACAGGGGCATGCAATCTCACCACCGTGGAAAAGGAGTCAAATTGGGGCACCATGGGTCTAAGCTGTGGCTCAGATTTCCAGTGTTGCCATGTTGTCTCCAGAAACAATGAGGGAAGGTGCAGACGGAAGGGAGTGTTTTAATATCTGCACACTAAAGGCAGCTCTCATTAGCACAAAGGCGTTTGCATGTTACAAATGAGAAATGCTTTGCTTAATGAGGAACCCTTAATAGGTGTTGGGCTTTGCACTAAATTATCATATTAACCACAAGATCATTATCAAGTGTTTTCTTAATGTGCCACAATACTGCTGGCTCATCACTCATCAGTCATCATATCATCTCAGATCATGCTGTTGCTTTAACTGTCTTAACTCGGGATCAAAAGAAGGGTGAAGAGGGGGGATATAGAAAGCATGCCAAGCTCTCCTTATTTCTTTCTCACAATAAATACTTCCAAATGTTTCTCCTCGCTTGGCTGAATTACAAGAGCTTTTGCACATTTTTGGATGATTTTTCCCCCCATCGCATTGAGCAATTTTTCTGCAAAAATACAATTGCAAAAGACCTGTTTTGCATTAAAAACAGTGGTCTAAATCCTATTGTTAATCCCAGCTCAAGAAATCCCACTGAATCAATTCTTGACTGCTGATGGGAACGAAGGAAGAATGCTAAAACAGCTACATGCAGCCCCAGTTGGTGCCAGTATGATCCAAGTGCAGGCATACCTCAGTTAACAAAACCTCTGAGATAGGAACTTCCTTTTACAAAGTCTTTTTATGCCTGCCCAGATGCCCCTTTCCTTCTTGTCCTCTGTCTTGTTAGAAGTGTTTTGGTTTTTTTTAAAGCAAAATTGGCACTGGGAGGATGGTGGAAATGGGCTGGAGAAATGCAAACTTTTGCTGTTGCGTTGCAGAAGCACATCTATAGCAGAATCATAGAATTGTGGAGTTGGAAGAGACCCCAAGGGCCCTTAGTCCAACCCCCTGTCATGCAGGAAGATGCCATCAAAGTATTCCCTTTGACAGATGGCCATCCAGCCTCTCTTTAAAAATCTCCAAAGAAGGAGACTCCTCCACACTCTTGTGCAACACATTCCACTATTGAATTGCTCTTATTGTCAAGAAGTTCTTCCTAATGTTTAGATGGAATCTCTTCTCCTGAAGTTTGAAGCCATGGGTCCGTGTCCTAGTCTCTGAAGCAGCAGAAAACAGGTTTGCTTCATCTTCCAAATGACATTCCTTCAAATATTTAAACATCACTGTCGTGTTGCCTCGTAACCTTCTCTTTTCCTGGCTAACATACCCAGCTCCCTAAGCCTCTCCACATATGGCGTGGTTTCCAGGATTTCTACCATCTTGGTCACCTTCCTCTGGACACATTATGGCTTGTTAATATCCTTCCTGAACTGTTATGCCCAGCACTGGGCACAATGTTACAGGTGGGATCTGACCAAAGCAGAACAGTATGGTACCATCACTTCCCTTGACCGTGACACTATACTCCTATTGATGCAGCCCAGAATCACATTGGTTTTTTTAGCTGCTGCATCACACTGCTGGCTCATGTTCAGTTTGAGGTCTACTAAGACTCCTAGATCCTTTTCACATAGTAAATTCCATAAACCTTCAGCTGGAAAAGAGCAGGATTCTATTCTAGTTGATTCAGCTATAGTCAACTGACATGTGATGACCCATTCCTAGGGTTTTCTTGCTCAGACTTTTTCAGAGGACATGTGCCATTGCTTTTCTTTTATGCTGGGAATTAAAGGTCACACGATGGGTTTCCATGGCAGAGTAGAAATTCAAACTCTGGTCTCCTAGAGTCTTAGTCCAATACTGAAACCATTATAACACGCCCTCTGTGATGTAGTACAATTCCCAGAATCCTCCAGCTAGCATTGCAAGGATTGTGGGCAGAGGTGTTATCTAGGGTGGGACGGGCAGGGCACGTGCCCCAGGTGCCAATACCAAGCGGGCCTGTGATAATGGGGTTTCCCATTATCTAGGTAACAGTGCTTAAGGGAGATAGTTCTCCCTCCAGGCATATAAAAGATTAATGAACTGCTAGAGTTAGGTTTTATTGGGGTTAGCATCATAAATCATGAGAGATAGTTGCCCAATGGGGGAGAAAGGTGAGAAGAGGTTAGCATAATAGGTCATGAGAGATAGTTGCCCAATCAGGGGGAGAAAGGTGAGAATCTTCAAGATGCTTCAATGAAGAAGTTATAAAAATCCTCAAGAGACCACAAGATGGGAGCCAGACCGAAGGAGAACACCCAAGACATCAACCAAGGGGCAACTATGCTGGTGGCAGACGGTCCACAGGCCCACCTTCTGGCTATCTCAGCCTACCATCTCAGAAATGACCAACTGATGTGAGTAGCTTAGAATGTTACCTAGTTAGCTGTGTTAGGTTTTTCTGTTATTTTGAAAGTTTTGGCTGGTCTGAGGAATCTATCTGTTCTTGTGACTCCTGAGCATACCTGGGAGAAGGAGCCTCTCATGAATAATATTTCTCTTGTTTATCTCGCATGCCTTAGAATAAATACTTTTCTGTAAAAACCTCTCTGTTTCCTCTCAGTTCCCAATCGTTCCTCAGCAACACACGTAGATAGGATTTGTCTCACCCAGAAGGGGGAGTGGGGATAGGAAAGGGATCTCTAAGCATAAAAATTAGCAATTCCCAGGCAATGTCCCACTGTGTTGCTGAAACTTTTGGGTAATTCGGTGGGTGGTGGCAGCTTGTGATTAAGAGATTTTGGGGGAAGTTCCTTTCTCCTGTTCAAGGGCAGAAGTCAACACTGGGTGGGAGACAATCTTCAACTCAATAGTGCTGCAAAAAAGGCATGCATGTAGCGGGTGGGGTGGGGATAGAGGTAAGAAAGTAAGGGTACAACTTCCACACTTGCTTCAGGTGCTTTTTATGCTAGACATGCCAGTTGGCCAAAGGAAGTACCTTCTCCAAGTTTGGAGTCCAGCCTGTCTTGGGGAAGGTGGATCATTTATAGAGAGAAGAGGCAGAAAAACCAAGTGGACCCAGCAGGTTCTTCTCATTTTTTTGGTCCAGTAGTTGAGGATTAGGACTGGAAAGAGATCTCTGTGTGTGCATCTACATGTGTGTAAAAGACAGAGAGCAAAGATGATGTGAACATGAAGTTTAACATCATGTAAATTTCAGTGATTTCATTTTTCTGTTTTCTAGAAGAACATCTGAGCATACCTTGCATGTGAAAGAACTGACCAGGAACCAGAAATTCTTCACACTCACAGTCATTTAAGCACATTGACCTGAATGGTGTTCATAGTCCCAACCAGAGTAGATCCAACTCGACTAAAATGAACTGTTGAACAAGTAAGTCAACGTCCACGTAAATGCCACTGCTTTAGTAGATCTATTTGGCGGGGGGGGGGGGGCTACTATCTGGGTTCAGGCTAATTTAATGAGCCTTCAGTACCTGCTAGGGTTTGGTTCCAGAACCCCCATGGAAACCAAAATTCATGGATGCTCGAGTTCCATTATGTACAATAGTGTAGTAAAATGGTATTCCTTTTATATAATGTCAAAATCAAAGTTTGCTTTTTGGATTTTTTTTGGGGGGGGGTATTTTCAAGCCATGGTTGGTTGAATCCCTGGATACAGAATCTGCAAGTATGGAGAGCCAACTGTGCTGCTCTTCTGTCCTCTGACATTCTCTGGGTACCCATTTGTCTACCCCCTGTGTGCTATCCAAGGTGCTGAATTCTGTCACCCATAGAAGTTCAGAACCTTGGATAGCGCCTTGAAAGTTGGGATGAATTGGATAGTTCCTTGAAAGCTTCCATGTTCGAAACATGGACATGCAGGCTTCTGTGTGTATGGGGGAGTACAGTCATTCCAATTTTTAGTCTGAACATCAAAGGAGCACTCCAAAGTGCTGGACGCTAAATAGCTTCAGCACCTTGAATGGTTTATTGAAAGTGCAGACTAAAATTCTCAATAAATTCACAATTCCATTGATATGGAACTGATCAGCTACAAAGTCCAGCCCTAGCAATACCACTCAGCAGAGATGCTGTGAGTCTACCCAACTGCCAAACCAAACAAATGTTGTGCTTGGGGATGATGAGGCTCAGAACGCCTCCACTTGTCCAGCCAAACCATAGCATATCTATTTAATCAATTCCTTATCACTTTCCTTCCCTTGCATCCAAACTGCTGGCGATTACTGCATTGACTTCCAGCTGAAATCAGGATTTGTTTCTCTGGCTTGACCAGCATGGCTGAATTGGAAATCAGATTTCTCCTTTCAGCTTTCCTTCTTGCACTCTCCAGCCACGGACACATGCTGTTTTGCCTGCACTCACTGTGTTTTCAGTTGTCGAAATGGATTCTGTTTTCATGACTTGCCTGTACATTGCTGAATGCTGAACACGAGGCCACAGAAATTGACTTGGAACCTTTATGAACTGAAGGAATAAATACATACAGAACACCTTGGAGAACTAGCAAATGGAGCTAGGTAGGTGTGAGTCAACAGCAATCATGACAAAGCTTATGAGTGCTTTCCCTTATTCATTTTTGTCTTGCTAGAGGAAAAGGCAAAGAGTGGCCTTCCAAGGCCATTTTTGTCAGGTAGCCCTCCATATTTTAGTTATGGGACATGTAGTAGGAGTTAAGTAGCAGCTTGCTTGTAACGAGGTATGAGAACCAGAAACCATTAGATACACAAAGCTAGGAATGTAGTGATAAGCACTACCAGGCTAAACCAAAACTTCAAGGTCTCTTGTGGGCGGGATGAGAAACTTTTTGCCTTTTATTTAGAATTTTGCTAATTGCTTCCAGTTCACTCACTGAAGTCCCGTACTGTGTATCACACTCCTAATAAATAGTATTTAAGCACTGTTATACTTGTGTGTGTGAATTCATTCCTGACAATTTTGGTGGTCCCCAGGGCCCACAGCATCAAAAATATCTTTTGTCAATTTAAAAATCAAAAAACAAATTTGCCCCCAAATACTTTCTAGGGAGACTGGGGAAAATTTTGCCCCACTTGGGGGACAGCTACTTGACCATTTTCAGTCTAGGGAAGGATTTTTTTAAAAAAAAAAACGGAATCAAACTGGAAGTGACTTTTAAAATGGCCCACAGGGCCTAGAAACATGATGGAAATGCCCTCCACACTTTCTAGAGGACAATAGGGGGCTTTTGGGGATAAAAATTAGTTTTGGGTGGAAGCATGGGGGGTGGTGGCCTTCCAAGTCTCCTGGGGGTTAATTCACCCCCTCCCAAGCCTCCTACAGTTGCCCACCCGAGCCCCACTGGTATAAAGAACAACCAGACAGCCCTACCTTTTCCCAGAATAAAGGGAAGAACATAGGGTGGTCACATTTGCATTGCAAAGAGGAGATGCAACTCAGTACCATCCTGAACACATCCAGCCTCACCCAGCATACAATCATAGAGTTGGAAAATATCACAGGGGCCATCCAGTCCAACCTCCTTCTGCCCTGCAGGAATCAGTGATGTGGACCATATCCACACTGGACTGTTATGATGCTATTATTCCAGCTTCAACATCCTATGGAATCCTGGGATTTGCAGTTTGGGGAGGAGCCTAGCATCGCTCCCCCCAATTTTTTTAGAACAAAAGTTTGTTCCTAAATACCTCCCCTATGGGGCATATTTGCTACTTTTTGGCCCTCTCTGTTTTAGGTGCAGAGAGGCTCTTTTCCGAAACGAAGTAATCCAGTTAAGGAGGAAGCCAAGGTTCACAGCAGCAGCATTCTGTCCATGTGTGGTTCACAGGACACACTCTCTGCAGGTCTGATTTACAAACTTTCTTCATCTAGGAACATTTGCTTTCTGGCAGCATCGCATTACAAGAAATGTATGGGCGTGTGCCTCCAGACAGTGAGGGCCCTGAAGTATTTGCTCCAGCTGGGCTACTGATAATCCGGTCTTGATTATCGGATAGCAATCCCTGGCACAAGGTGAGAAATTAGGGATGGCACTTACACAGATGCTGCAGCCAGAGCGGTCCAAAATGGGCAGCCCCGATGCCGCTCACGAATCTCGTGCACAGCCGTGCAAGTGATTGCTGAAATAGCCTTCTTGGCTGTTGATTACAGCCCTGGAGCTATTGAATTCACTTCATTCCCTTCTTAGGAGTTCTATTAGTTCGCCAATATACCTTTTAAATTAAACTCAGCCTCTGTGTCTCCGGGGAAGCCTGGATGAGGCGTAAGTTATTGCCAGGGAAGAAAAGTGGCAGAGTGCAAAGAGATCAGATTTTTAAACCCACGCTTGGTGCTCCCTGCCAGTATGTGTCAGCTGGAAGCAGCAATGGGGGCTGGCAGTGAGCAGGGTGGTTGAGCCCCTCTTGGATTTCCTCTAAATTTTAAAGTCGCTGTCCAAGATATTGTACATATTGGGCAAATGGGTTTCAGAATCTCAGCTGGCTCCTTTAGTGTTTGGAAGTGGGGAAAGCAAATCCACTCTGGGTTTTAGTCTGAACTGGATTTCCATTGACGTGGAAGCCACCAACCACCACATGGTAGTTAACAGGCCAATCTTTTCCGGAATGACAGAGCAGTACCTTTAGAAATGTCACAGGTCTTTGAGCAGCATGGTCTAGTAGTCTAGGTCCCTTTTCAAACTACGGGAAAAAGTAGTCTGGAAATTACAGGAAAAAGTAGTCTGGGTTTCTTTTCAAACTACAGGAAAAGAGATTCCGCCTAAAGCTCAGGAAGAACTTTCTAACGGTCAGAGTTGTCCAGCAGTGGTATAGGCTGCCTCAGTGGAGTGTGGTGGAGTCTCCTTCTTTGGAGGTTTTTAAGCAGAGGCTGGATGGCCACCTGTCGGGAGTGCTTTGATGGGTGTTCCTGCATCGCAGAAGGTTGGACTGGATGGCCCCTGGGATCTCTTCCAACTCTATGATTCTGTGATTCTTTGGGTGTTAGCCCAGGCCCAGAGTGACAGCAGACCAGAGATCAAATCCTCCCTTCAGCCATGGAAATTCAATGGATGATCTTCGACAAGTTACACTCTCTCAGCCTAAGAGGAAGGAATCAAGGGAACAGACACAAACTGAGAATTGATGGATCATTTGAGTTTCAGCTGTAGGTTCATCAAGGTGAGGATAAGTCCCTTCTGGTTGATTCTCTGTGCTCTTGGCACAGAATGATCTCTCCAAAACTATTTGTTTTGCATTTTTCTTTGAAGATTCCAGAGGCTGGACCTGGAAGGTTTTGAAGGATGTCATGTAGAAGATGGAGCCACTTTGTTTTCTGTTGCTTCAGAGGCTAGAACACAAACCAATGGATTCAAAATACAAGAAAAGAGATTCCACCTAAAATGTTAAGGAGAACTTCTTTACTCTAGGAGTCCTTCAACAGTGGAATAGGTTGCCTTGGAAAATTGTGAGCTCTCATTCTTCGGATGGATGGAGATCTTTCAGGAACGTTCAGCAAGTAAGTAAAATGTTGTAGTGTTGTACTTGTGTGTTGCAAAAGGAATGTTGTACTTGTGCATTCGTGCATGGCAGAAGGATCGACAAGATGGATCCTTCCAACTCCAAGACCTTTTTCGCACTGGACTGTTATAGTGCTATTATTCCACTTTCAACATCCTAACCTAAACCAGCCCCTCCCTAAACAGCAAACCCCAGGACTCCATAGGGTGTTCAAAGTGGAATAATAGCACTATAACAATCTAGTGTGGAAATGGCGTAAGATTCCAGGATTCTATTACCGCAAAACATCTGATCTACCACTGAGTTGTTGGAAGGACAAGAGACCTGGTGGGAACCTTATTTCCTAGTTTCAAAAGATCCAGATTCTAGTTCCCGGTAAGCCATGAAACCCTGGGCCAGTCAGTTTCTCTCTCTCAGCCTGACCTACCTCACAGGGTCATTCTGTGGATAAAATCAGGGAGGTGGGGAGCTATGCACACTGCCTTGAGCTCTTTGGAGGAACAGTTTATTTTTAACTGGTCCCAGACAATCTCAGGGCAAAATTCTCTAAAAAACACGGGCGAAATCTGCGAACAGCATGACACGTATGGAGTTCCCATACGGACCATCTGTCTGCTATAGTGTGATTTGTGCATTTATGGAACTGATAGGAAAATGAAATATGTTGCAGATCAAACACTAAGTGAGGTGCACATATTAAGTCTTCTCTGTCACTCTCCCCCACCCTTCATGTTCATAGTGTGTTAGCTGTCTTGAGCTTTTGCTTGGCACCCAGTTCTCATCTATGCCCCTGTTCTGTTAACAGTCCTTTGGTTGCTAGCTCGCTCAGATCTGCCTTCTCTCATAGAATCATAGAGCTGGAAGAGACCATAAGGGCCATCGGGTTTAATCTCTTTCTGCCTTGCAAGAATAGAATCAGAGGCCATTTCCACACTCCCTGTTCTAGTGCTGTTATTCCACTTTCAACCTCCTGTGGAATTCTGGGGTTTGTAGTTTACTGAGGCCAAAGAGCTCTCTGGCTGAGAACTCTAAAGGCCCTTCTTTAAACTGCAAAACCCAGGATTCCACGTTGAAAGTGGAATAATAGCACTATAACAGTATAGGGTGGATGCCCTGGGTTCAATTCCCCACTCGGCCATGAAAACCCACTTGGCCATGGGTGACCTTGGGCATTCCACACATTCTCAGCCTCCAGAAAAGCCCATGATAGGTTCACCTTAGGGTTGCCATAAGTCAGAAGAGACTTAAAGGCACACAACAACCACAAGCCAGGCCCATAAAGGACAGATTCTCCGGATCTCAAATGAGCGACATCCTTTATGACAAGAGACACCTTCCAGTTCTGTAAGGGACAAGCCTTCTGGCCCTCAAGAAAGGAACATCTTTTATGAGGAACATGCCAGTGACACCTGGAAACCCTAGTAAGGCACGGCTAGATAGTTTTGCTTTAGCCTATATCTATCTGTCTATCTATCTGGAAATGACTTGAAGGTACGTAATATAACACACAGCCCTATATGGCCCCTTTTCTGCATGTACTGATATTTGCAATCAACCCTGAGATAGACATTTTGTTGGAACTCATTGAGTGGCGTGTTTGAATCAAGAAGCTGCCAGTTTTCCTTCAGGTCCTCATATGAGATTTCCCTGGTTCTTCCTAGTTTCTTGGCTGTCCCGTTTCAGTCCACGACTTTTTCTTTTTTTCCTTCCTTGTACATCAGTCCATTCACCGACCCCTCCCAATTCTTTTTCAAACCTGAGCTGCCGAAGCTCTGTAATTTATGCAAATGCATACAAATTGACTTCATGTGCCTAATTTGTGCAGGTAGCTGCTTGGGTTTCCTGGTACAGAGTGCGCCACAGTGCTAGCTTTGCCAAAGTAACCCCCTGGTTTGTGTCGTTGCAGCATCACCCAGCTTGCAAGGAAACCGACTCTCATCCCCAGCCTGCAAAAGAAATCCCTGTGGTATATTTTTGACTAGGGAAAAGAGAGAGACCAGAAATTTTTTGCTGCCTCTTTGTTTTTCAAGCAGGCAGCCACCCATGCACTTCATTTTTATCTCCTTTTTCATTTTCCTGGGGAACTTTTGACAGATGAGTTTGCTATTCCCTGGGAAAAAAAATCAGTGACAGGCAGGATCCCCGGGAATCCATGGACTTAACACTGAAAAACAAATCTCTTTTTCCCGAACACAGTTCCATCTCCTGCCAACCTTGACATTGCACTCTGGCAGATGGCCCAGTTCCTACTGTGCTTCTTGTCAACTCTTCAAATGCAGATTTTGAACCAAGGACACTGTAAAAAATGATTGGAAAGCAAGGGGCTAAGGTATTTCCTCTGGAGAGGGGAAAGAGGGAAACAGGCAAAAGATACTAACATGAACGGCAAAGGAATTTTAACTAATGGTGTACTCAGAATCACGGAACCACTGAGATACAGAGCTGGAAGAGATCACAAGGGCCAGCCAGTCCAACCCCATTCTGCTATGTAGGAAGACCCAACCTAACCAAGCCCAACAGATGGCTGTCCAGCCTCTACTCCAAAGGAGGAGACTCCATCACACTCCAAGACAGCATCTTCCACTGTTGAACTGTTCTTACTGTCAGAAAGCTCCTCATAATGTTTAGAAGGAATCTTTTCCTGAAGTTTGAAGCCATTGCTCCCTGTCCCAGTCTCTGGAGCAGCAGAAAACAAGCTTGCTTCATCTTCCCTATGACATCCCTTCAAATATGGCTATCGTGTCATCTCTTATCCTTCTCTTCTCCAGGCTAACCATACTCAGCTCTCCAGCCGCTCCTCATAAGGCGTGGTTTCCGGGCCTTTGAACCCGGAAATAATGTGCTACCAGTGGTGGCCAGTGGCTTCCATGTCAGCTGGACTGTGAATCCACTCTGGATTGTAGCCTGAACTTTAAAGGAGCCACAGAAGGTGCTGAAAATTCAGATTAAAATCTTCACTTGATTCACTGGCCCATTGACAAGGAAACCACCAGCTACAACAGTGAATTACAAGTAACCTAGCTAACAGTAAGAAGCTCCTTCTTTAGTAACAAAGAGGGAAATGAAGTAGGTTTTTTATTTATTTAATTTTTTATAAAAAAATAGAAAATAAAAAAATCAGTACATCATTTCTGATAGAAATATTCCACTTGCATTCAACATGTGTCGTCTTATACAAACTTATTCCAATACATCTCGAAATCAACACTATAAAACAATGTTGTACATGTTGAGCAAAGCTTGATCTAATATATACAATATGTTAGATATTACTTCCTTTGCCCTTACTCTGGTTTATCTATTCACACTTTATATTTACACCTTCTATATGAAATTTCTTACGTTTACTTGTTCTTCATAATCTATAGTTTGGTACACTTTTCCTTTTAGGAAATGAAGTAGGTTTTTAAAAGTAAGGTGACAAGTAGGAACAAAATAACTGCGTTGGTGAGATGAGCAATATTTTTTTTTACTTGCTTTCTAAAGTGATGTTTTAAGGCCATTCTTCAAGTTTTAGGCTGCTGTCTTACCATCCCTAGAGGTTTTCTGTCACTGTTGTTTTTTAAGGTACTACATAATGGTGATGACGATGATGATGATGACAAAAATAATAGCTTACCCTATAGCAGTGACACGGGCCCATTTTTGGTATCAAAGGTAATCCAGGGAGGCTGGAATTGAAACTAGTTCCAGTTCATAATGTTGGAGGAAGAACACAGAGGAAGAAAAATCTACAAAATTCCTTTCTCACAAAGAGAGGACCATCCATCAGCAGTACCGCATCCCAACCCCAATTGGTTTCCGCATAGAATTCATGTCATGACAGCAAACAGGCACATCACTAGGCTGGAAGTAGCTCTGGACTGCTCAGACGGGAAAGCCAAGCCAAACTTCCGCGTAGGCAAGCAGGTGCCAACTCTGAAGTGAACTGTGAACGCCAGGAGCAGATTGCAGACTTCATCCTAGCGTTCAGCCCAGAGGTTGGAACCGAGAGTTATCCCTTATCACAGGGTGAAATGGGATTTCTGCCATCCACCCAACTGGAAATTGGTCTGTTAGAGGCTTGTCTTTGGGACTCTGACCAAGAGCAAATCAAGTCCCATGGAAACAGCCCATTCTTGGGAAGTGAAGTCCTCCAGTGAATCCAGCAGTAAGAATGACATTCCATAAACTCCAGGCATAGCAAGCCAAGGCTGGGACCAGTCCAGACAGTTTGTTGGACAATATCCTGACACTCCAGGGCAGGCAACAGAAGGGGGAAGAAAGTCAGGCTTCCAACTTTTAGACAAAACTGGAGGGCCAGATGAAGAGAGATCAGACTGGAGATTTCAGAGAGTAGGTCTCAGCATGAAGAACAGTGGTATGAATCACTGATGCAAAGCATGCACTCTTTCTGCTTTCGGGGGAGATAGAATCATAGAATCATAGAAATGTAGAGTTGGAAGAGACCACACGGGCCATCCAGTCCAACCCCCTGCCATGCAGGAACACACTCAAAGCACTCCCGACAGATGGCCATCCAGCCTCTCCTTAAAAACCTCCAAGGAAGGAGACTCCACTACACTCCGAGGCAGCATATTCCACTGCCGGACAGCCCTGATTGTCAGGAAGTTCTTCCTGAGGTTCAGGTGGAATCTCCTTTCCTGCAGCTTGAATCCATTGCTCCTTGTCCTGGTCTCTGGAGCGGCAGAAAACAAGCCCTCTCCTTCCTCAATGTGGCATCCCTTCAAATATTTAAACATAGCTATCATGGCCCCTCTTAACCTTCTCTTCTGCAGACTAAACATACCCAGTTCTCTAAGTCTATCCTCGTAGGGCTTGGCTTCCAGACCCTTCACCATTTTGCTCGCCGTCCTCTGGACCTGCTCCAGCTTGACCATGTCCTTCTTGAATTGGGGTGCCCAGAACTGGATACAGGATTCAAGATGAGGTCTAACCAAAGCAGAGTAGAGTGGTACCAATACGTCCCTCGATCTAGACACCATTCTCCTATTGATGCAGCCAAGAATTGCATTGGCTTTCTTGGCTGCCGCATCACACTGCCGACTCATGTTCAGCTTGTGGTCTATTAAGACTCCTAGATCCCTTTCACACGTACTGCCATCCAGCCACGTGTCCCCCATCCTATATTTCTGCATTCCACTTTTTCTACCTAAGTGTAGGACCTTACACTTCTGTCTGTTGAATTTCATTTTGTTAGCCTTGGCCCAGCTCTCCAATCTGTCCAGGTCATTTTGAATTTTGATCCTGTCCTCTGGCGTATTAGCAACCCCTCCCAATTTGGTGTCATCTGCAAATTTGATGAGCATGCCCTCTATTCCTTCATCCAAGTCGTTGATGAAGATGTTGAACAGCCCTGGGCCCAGGACAGACCCCTGTGGCACCCCGCTGGTCACTTCTCTCCAGGATGAAAAGCAGCCATTGGTGAGCACCCTTTGGGAACGGTCAGTCAACCAGTTACAGATCCACCTGACAGTAGCCCTGTCCAGCCCACCTTTTACTAGCTTCTTTGCAAGAATGTCATGGGGAACTTTGCCAAAGGCCTTACTGAAATCGAGAAATGCTACATCCACAGCATTCCCTTCGTCTATCAAGCTAGTAACTCTATCATAAAAAGAGATAAGATTAGTCTGGCATGACTTATTTTTGAGAAATCCATGTTGACTTCTCGTGATGGCCGCATTGCTTTCTAAGTGATTAGAAACTGACTGCTTAATGATCTGCTCCAGGATCTTTCCGGGTACTGACGTCAGGCTGACTGGGCGATAATTATTTGGGTCCTCTTTTTTTCCCTTCTTGAAGATGGGGACAACATTTGCCCTCTTCCAGTCTGCTGGAACTTCTCCTGTCCTCCAAGATTTCTCAAAGATTATAGCAAGCAGTTCCGAAATGACCTCTGCCAGTTCTTTTAATATCCTAGGATGCAATTCATCTGGCCCTGGAGACTTGAATTCATCCAGTGTGGCCAGGTATTCCTGTACCACCTCTCTACCTATTATGTGCCGCATTTCCCCTGCTTCCTCACCTGCTCCCCAACCGCCAGGTTGAGCGCTTGTATCTTTCTGGGAAAAAACTGAGGCAAAGAAGGTGTTAAGTAGTTCTGCCTTTTCTCTTCCCCCTGTTAGTAATTCGCCATCTTCTCTGCACAGCGACCCTCTCGTCTCCTTCTTTTTCCTTTTGCTACGGACATATTTAAAAAAGCCCTTTTTATTGTTTTTAATGTCTCTGGCCAGCCTAAGTTCGTTCTGTGCTTTAGCCTTTCTGACCTCCTCCCTACATCTCCTGGCTACTTGCTTAAATTCTTCTTTGGTGGTTTCCCCCTTCTTCCATTTACTGTACACGTTTCTCTTAACGCTTAGCTCAGCTGAGAGTTCTTTACTCAACCATTCTGGTTTCTTCAGATGCCTTCCATTTTTCCTCCTTATTGGCACAGTTTTAGACTGTGCCTTCAGTATCTCCCTTTTAAGGAACTCCCATGCCTCCTGAACTCCTTTCCCTTTCACTATTCTTGACCACTGAATTCCAGCCAGCAGCTCCCTAAGTTTACAGGGTTACCATTGTTTTTATGTTTTGTCAAATCAGCTTCAATGTACGATGATTCCATGAATGACAGACGTTTAAGAGCACCAGTCATCATCAGCCCCATTCAGGTCCTGCAAACTTAGAGCCATGGCTTCATTTATAAAATCAATCCATTTGCAATATGATCTTCCTCTTTCCCTACTGCTTTGCACTTTACGAAGCACGATCATCTTTTCCAATGAGTCATGTTGTCTTGACATGCGTCCGAAGTAAAACAGCATACCGCATACCTTGCAGCTGTGGGCAGGTCTACATAGGGACTGCAAAACACAGCGTTCAAACACGAATCAAAGAACACGAAAGACACTGCAGACTGAGCCAGCCAGAAAAATCAGCAGTAGCAGAACATGTTATAAACCAACCTGGACACAGAACGCTTTTTGAAAGCACAGAAATTCTGGACCATTCTGACAACTACTATGTCAGACTACACAGAGAAGCCACTGAAATCCATAAACGCATGGACAATTTTGACAGGAAAGAAGAAACTTGGAAAGTAAACAAGATTTGGATACCAGTACTGAAGAACACTAAAATCAAGACTTAAAAATATGCCAATGAACACCACCCAGACTCTCGAAGTCCCTCTACAGTGAACGATACAATGGGTTGCCCATGTGCTTAAGGCACTGTTATGCATATCCCATGACTAACAGTACAACCCAGGGAGATATCCCATTTAACAATAGGCCATCACACAGGCCAACTGTAACACACACAAATTGCTCCCACCCACCCGGGGACTACACAAGTATATATACTCCGTCTCACTTCCATGCCACCAGATCCTCTGAAGATGCCAGCCACAGATGCAGGTGAAACGTCAGGAGAAAACACTACTAGAACACGGCCTCAAAGCCCGGAAAACCCACAACAACCTATAAAACAGCCTCAGTTTAGTCATTTTGGCTTCTACTATGAGCCCAGGCTTAATCTGCTCTCAGATCCTTTTGTCTTTTTGGCAGTCTGTGGCATCCATAGAACAGTCTTCTTGGACATTTCAAATGAGCTGATTCTCTCACTGTCAGCTTTTTCCATCCAGCATTTGCAACCATACAGAGAAACTGTGAATAGAACAGCATGGAAGATTCTGACTGGTATTTAACTATACATCTTTGGTGGAGTCTTTCTGAATAGTCTAAGCTTCCAATCATGTAGGAGATGATCAGATAAGAATAGATATGGATGAGATGCTAACTTAAGAGTGAAGAAACCCGTGAAACCTAAGCAAAGACCTAACAAGTCCCACATCCTGTCCTGTTTCACGGAGTGAGTATCTATGGGAGTGGTTCTATGATTCAAACCACAAGCAATGGAGAAGCCAAGCCAGAACAGGATCATACACATCGGATTTGTAAGAGAAAAACCATGGTCAATTCAACCCAGGGTTGGAGCACAAAAAATCCAAGAAACATCCAAAGCCAGGCAGGGTGTCACTAAAGATAATAGTCCAAGGAGCAAAGAAAAGTTCAGAAAACAAAAGGGGAAGTGCCACAGTGCTGGACAGAGCTAGTGGATCTGTTGCCTTGCAGTAAAGAGGTGGCCTTGATGGTGCTAATTTAAGTCAGTACAGTTGGCCCAGTTATCTGAGCGTTTGCTTTTTAAACAGTGCAAAGGCATTTTTCCGGCTCTTTTGTTGCTGCACCTTTAGTGACTGCCATCCAGAAAGGTGCAGTGGCTCTGATTCTTCCTCTTTGTGGTCTACATGCATCCCAGGTCCATGTTACGCTTCCAGGGCAGAGCTAACAAAAGCCTCTGGCTTCCAGGCAGGACTGCCAGCCACTTCTGCCTCTGAATCCGAACTCTCCTCTTCCCCCTCCTCATCCAAGGAGGTCTCCTCCAGACAAGATAGAACAAATCTGATTTCCCACTATGGCCAACCAGATGATTCTCGGAAGCCCATGAGATAAACGCAATGGCTGCTATCTTTCTCTTATGCTGTGGATGTAGCATTTCTCGATTTCAGTAAGGCCTTTGACAAAGTTCCCCATGACATTCTTGCAAAGAAGCTAGTAAAAGGTGGGCTGGACAGGGCTACTGTTAGTTGGATTTGTAATTGGCTGACCGACCGAACCCAAAGGGTGATCACGAATGGCTGCTTTTCATCCTGGAGAGAAGTGACTAGCGGGGTGCCACAGGGTTCTGTCCTGGGCCCAGTGCTGTTCAACATCTTCATCAACGACTTGGAGGAAGGAATAGAGGGCATGCTCATCAAATTTGCAGATGACACCAAATTGGGAGGTGTTGCTAATATGCCAGAGGACAGGATCAAAATTCAAAATGAGCTGGATAGATTGGAGAGCTGGGCCAAAACTAACAAAATGAAATTCAACAGAGAGAAGTGTAAGGTCCTACACTTAGGTAGAAAAAATGGAATACAGAAATATAGGATGGGGGACACGTGGCTGGATAGCAGTACATGTGAAAGGGATCTAGGAGTTTTAATAGACCACAAGCTGAACGTGAGTCAGCAGTGTGATACGGCAGCCAAGAAAGCCAACGCAATTCTCGGCTGCATCAATAGGAGTATGGTGTCTAGATCGAGGGAGGTACTGGTACCACTCTACTCTGCTTTGGTTAGACCTCATCTTGAATCCTGTGTCCAGTTCTGGGCACCCCAATTCAAGAAGGACATGGTCAGGCTGGAGCAGGTCCAGAGGAGGGCGACCAAAATGGTGAGAGGCCTGGAAACCAAGCCCTATGAGGATAGACTTAGAGAGCTGGGTATGTTTAGTCTGCAGAAGAGAAGGTTAAGAGGGGACATGATAGCCATGTTTAAATATTTGAAGGGATGCCATGTAGAGGAAGGAGAGGGCTTTTTTTCTGCTGCTCCAGAGACCAGGACAAGGAGCAATGGATTCAAGCTGCAGGAAAGGAGATTCCACCTGAACCTCAGGAAGAACTTCCTGACAGTCAGGGCTGTCCAGCAGTGGAATATGCTGCCTGGGAGTGTAGTGGAGTCTCCTCCTTCTTTGGAGGTTTTTAAGCAGAGGCTGGATGGGCATCTGTCGGGAGTGCTTTGAGGGTGTTCCTGCATGGAGTATGGTGTCTAGATTGAAGGTAATGGTACCACTCTATTCTGCTTCATTTAGACCTCATCTGGAATACTGTGTCCAGTTCTGCAGACTTTAATTCAAGAAGGACATCAACAAGCTGGAGTGTGTCCAGAAGAGGACAACCCAAAGGGTGGAGGGTCTGGAAGCCATACCCTATGAGGAGAGGCTTAGGGACTTGAGGATGTTTAGTCTGCAGAAGCAAAGGTTAAGAGGGGACATGATAGCCATGTTTAAATATTTGAAAGGATGTCATGTCGAGGAGGGAGCGGGTTTGTTTTCCACTGCTCCAGAGACTAGAACAAGGAGCAATGGATTCAAGCTGCAGGAAAGGAGATTCCACCTGAACCTCTGGAAGAAGTTCCTGATGGTCAGAGCTGTCCAGCAGTGGAATCTGCTGCTGCCTCAATGAAGTGTGGTGGAATCTCCTTCTTTGGAGGTTTTTAAGCAGAGGCTGGATGGCCATCTGTTGGGAATGCTTTGATGGGTGTTCCTACATAGCAGGGGGTTGGACTCGATGGCCCCTGGGGTCTCTTCCCACTCTATGACTCTATGTTAAAGATGGGAAGCCTTGCAGGGAAAAAAAAAGGAGGTGGGAATACTCATTCAGAAAAAGAAGCACAATTAAATGAGTAGCTGTTGTTGTTGTTGTTGTTGTGTGCCTTCAGGTCCTTTTTGACTTATGGCAACCCTACGATGAACCTGTCATGGGGGTTTTCTGTGTGTGTGTGTGTGTGCGCGCGCGCATAAGAGAGGGAGAGAGAGAGAGAGAAAGAGAGAGATGCACCCAATGTCACCATGTGGGTTTCTATGGCCGAGTAAGGAATCAAACTTTGGTCTCCAGGATCTAAATCCAACATAATCCACTACACCATGTTGGCATACAGCTGAATATACAGGCATCCAAACTCACACTTTCGTAAATCCAACACTTAAAGCTATTTGGAGTAGTTGGCTGTGATGGCAGTGTAGCAGCAAATCCATTCCAGAGTTTATGGTAGTTCAGACTTTAAAGGAGCTATCCAATGCATTGGACTCTATCCACAAATGAGATTGAGCACCTTGGATAGCTCCTTTGAAGTCCAGACTAAAACCCAGCACAGAATCTCTGCACAGTGGTATTGGAGCCAAGTGGCCCTACTGCTCAAAGCCCTGCGTCTGAAAAGATCAATGTTTCCATTTAAGTTTCTCTGGTACTTACTTTTAAAAACAAATCCCATCAAACGTACAAAAGAATTTGCAAGTTGTGCTAAATTCTTATGAAAAATGAACTGCGCCAAAATGTTCTCCCACTCCTAACTTTCCCATGAAGACATCTGAAGCACAGAGTCTCTGCAGGCAGTAGAGTTTTGGCATGCCACATGCAGTGTTGCTCATCACGAAGCCTGCCTTGGTGTAGGGGGGAATGCAGATGTCCGGATCGCACTCGACAGCCTGTCCCTCCTCCGTCCCCTCTGCCACCAGGCCGCCTGCCTTATGCCTTTCAAAAGCTCCGGTCCCAAGCGGGTTAGCCAAGCTCAGCTTGGCTCCAGGGAATGTGTGATTCACATCCCGCGTGCTGGTCACAGATGAATCAGTACTGATTACCACATTCACCAAAAATGTTCCTGAAGAAGTGTAGAAATATTAAGCAAAATCGTTGCCCTGGAGGTTTGCTATGCAGAAAAGCAGCACTTTGGGAAAGTGAGAGAAAAGGAGATGAGATGAAGCTGTGCAGAGCAAGTCAGGGGCCAGTTCAAGCGGCTGTGCTTTTATTCGCCACTGTGCAATTGAGATATTCAGCTCATGACTGCTTTAACAGAGTTCTGCAAGTGTAACCATTGCAATGGACCTAAATCCTCTTATGAGTTCCTGCAAGAGTAGAGCTATTGAATCAGTTGAATTTGTTGTTGCTATTGTGTGCCCCAAGTCATTCCCGACTTATGGTGGCTCTAAGGCTAAACTATCACAGGGTTTTTGGAGTCGAGAGTGTGCGATGCACCCAAGGTCACCCAGTGGGTATACACAGCCAAATGAGAGATCAAATCCCAGACCATTTCTGCACTAGCCTGTTATAGCGCGATGATTCTACTTTCAACATCCTCTGGAATCCTGGGGTTTGCAGTTTCGGGAGGGGCCAGGCGGCCCCTCCCAAAACTGCAAACCTCAGGATTCCAGAGGATGTTGAAAGTGGAATCATCGCGCTATAACAGGCTAGTGCGGAAATGGCCCCAGTCTCCAGGGTTGTAGTCAAACACACAAACCACTACATCATGTTGCTTCTATTGGATTTACCCTCCAGCAATTGATTTAATAGGTCTGTTCCAATCTGGACTAACCAACCATGCAGTTGTGCATTCTCGGATGGGGCTCAACTATTCACCAGAACCTTCAACGTAGCCCTTGATTCCCTGGGATGGCAGGAATGGCGGTTATTCCCTATGGCCCAATGGGAGTATAAGCCTTCACACTGTCAGGTCCACCATTGGTTGCACACTGCTGGTATTAAGTAGAAGGGTGAGGTAGTGCAAGCCCCAGGTAACTGTGTGAGTGTAAATTTGAACTGTGCAAGCATGATGTTGGATCGTCGCCAATGTTCTTTGCAAGAATACAATTTTCACCAAGAAAGTTTTAATGCAAAGCATCATTGGAAAATGCATAATAGACCTTCACAATCTCACTGAGAAGAGAGAGAACTTTTTTAAAAAACCTTTTTCATTACTGTGTGACAATGAAATGAGTGAAGCTTCACATCCTGAACTGTGCTATGCAATTATGTTGGCCTATCTTCTAAGTCAGCTACTGTTACCTATGCATAACTAAGTAATGTCTCCTGAGGACCGAAGTGCCAACTATAGAAGGCTGGAATGTTGAGACTGCAGAGTTAGCCCGAAGGGCCAAACTAGCATGGGTTTGAACAGATAAGCCAATTGAAGATTTTTTTGAAAGATTGTAAATTGTTTGTGGACTTTTGAAGCCATAAGAAATCAGACAATGCACTAATTTGTGGTTATGGATCCCATTCTGGGAAAAAAGGTGGCATACAAATATAATAAATAAATAAATAAATTTGCTTCTTAGTAGTTTGTTTAGGCTATTTCCACACTTCGCTGTTCTAGTGCTATTATTCCACTTTCAACATCCTGTGGAATTCTGGGGTTTGTAGTTCACTGAGACCAAAGAGCTCTCTGGCTGAGAAGTCTAAAGGCCCCTCCCTAAACTGCAAATCCCAACATTCCACAGGATGTTGGAAGTGGAATAATAGCACTAGAACAGTGTAGTGCAGAAATGGCCCTAGATGGATCTGTAGTGGTAGATTATTTATTCTGGTTTTTTGGTTTGGTCTTTTCTTATTTGCTCATTACAGCTTGGTTTGGGGGTGGGATTTGAGTCTTTTTGTGTTAGTGTTTGGTCAGTTAGGAAGTCAGTGTTCTAGTGAGTGAGTGTTTACTGTTTTGTTTTGTTTTTTAGTTTATTCTTTTAATATGGTGCTTTAATATTAGCTTCTGTTTGTGTTAAAATTTTTGGTCTGGGCTTATGCTATTTTGGGTAGAAACGGATACATTCACAGAGAAGACGTGCATGTGCCTCTCTGTCATTCTCCACACCTGAGCAGAAGGCAAGGGAATGAAGCGAAGGCACATGTGCGTACCTTCTCCATGCACGGGCCCTCTCATTCCTCTGCCTTTGGCCCAGGCGCATGGAAGGAAGGCACGTGCACCTAAGCCAAAGGCAAGAGAATGGGAGAGGAGAGACCCAAAAGGAAACAAGAGGGGGAGTACACACTGGGGCAGGGGGAGTTATTCACAATTTTTTGACTTTCACAAGGGTTCTATGCTCCAAACCCTTGCAAAAGTGGCCACTCTGTATGGCTCTGTGTGGCTCTGTGTGCATGTCTGTGTGTATATATATACACATACACATACTGAATCAGCCCTCCATACCTGCAGATTCTGTATCCGCGGATTCAACCACCCCCCAGCGTGAATATATTTTTTTGGAAAAAGATTCCAAAGAGGAAAGTTTGAAATGGAAACTTAATGGGACTTGTACGTCCATGAATGCAGTGGTATCCATGGGTGGTCCTGGAACAAAACCCTAGTGGATACCAAGGGACCACTGCACACACACACACACACACACACACACACTAAGTAATGTCTCCTGGCTTGCCCACTGCCCCAACCTAATTTACCAGGCAATATCTACACTGAGAGATGAAGGTCTTTCCAACTGGCAGTTGGGAATCAGGAGGAAGACGTTTCCACCCCCATCTCAGAAAGTGAAGCTGTGGCAAGGATTTGTGACAGGGGTCCTGCTCCTGATTGTTACAGCCTCGGTCCCTGGCAGGAGAGGGGGGTGAAATATCCTCCTTCTTGCGCCCTGATCGGCAGTTGAACCAACCCCCTTGCTCCTGCAGCCTTGGAGTCCGTTTGGGAGAACATTTTACTAGTGCAGCAATAGTTCCACAATTGCGACTATGCACTATCAGTGAATGCAGAGACGTTATGGATGCATAACTGTAAGCTATGAGTCTGTGACTACAGTACGGAATGCCAGCCATCATATTCAGCAATTTTTGAATGATTTGGGGATTTTTTTTTGAAAAAAAATGGGACAAAAATGCACTGCTTATGTGCAAAATACATACAATGACCTAAATCCTAATGTAGAGCCACTGAGGCCATTTCCGCACTACACTCTTATAGCGCGATTATTCTACTTTCGACATCCTATGGAATCCCTGAGTTTGCAGTTTCGGGAGGGGCCACCTGGCCCCTCCCGAAACCGCAAACCCCAGGATTCCATAGGATGTTAAAAGTGGAAAAATCGCTCCGTAAGAGTGTAGTGCGGAATTGTCATGGCATAGAGTAGAACCATTGAAACAGTCGGATTTACCAGTGTGTTGACTTGTCCTTCAACAACTGTTTCAATGGGTCTCCTCTAGCTGGGACCATTCAAGGGGTTTCCAAACTGTATTTCTCCAGTGAAATAAGTGAAGTAAGTAGAGAAATAAATGGAGCCTTCACGTCAGGAAGTAATCTACCTCTGAGGTTGTATGCATTGTAACACCCCCCTTCCTGGAGTATATAATGCCTTTGCATGCACTTTTTTTTCCTCAGAGCATGCAGATTTGGGCTACACTCTTTTCCTAACACAAGCAGTTTTGTGCATACCTTTTTCAAGGCCAGTCTTGGATTTCAGCAATATGAAGGGTGCCAACATCAGAATGCAACTGAGTTCCAGTTCATGTACAGGTTCAGCAAATGTCAGTGTGATAAGCTTGCATCTACAAGTGAACTTAACAGAATGCTCCTGAATTCCCAATGCCCAGCAATTTGTACCTAGAGATATATAGCTTTTGTATATGGATGTCCCATCTACTGTCCTGCTCTGTGCCTCATCCCTCATGAATTTATCTAATGCCCTTTCAGAGTTATTATTCAGGCTTGGAAGCAATGTCACCACCATATCCTGATGTGAATTCCACAAACCAATTGTGTAATCATCATATCATAGAATGCTGTCTTTGTTTTAAAGCAACATCACTTTCCAACCCATAAAAACCACCACATGCCCTTGGCAATCCTTAGTCTGTGATGACGCATTGCGTTCTCTTTCCTTTGCTGTTAGCAATTCGGTTCAGAGCTGTTTCTGTCGAATTCCATATCACCCAGAGCTTGGAAAAGTTCCTCTTCTGGATTCCTACTCCCACAGGTTCTGAACTGAAACCAGTTATAATTCTTGGCCTCACTAAGATTCCATTTGGTACCAAAAACTCATCTATATGATGGCTGTAAGAGAAGCTTCAGCAGTGGTAAAGGATGCCACCGACAGGTTATGGCAGGGGAGAGGGAAGCGTTACAGTCCTTTAGCTGATGGTTCCAGCACCCCTTTGTAGTAAGTGATAGAACCTGTCTCCCAAACCAATGAGTTCTACCCAAACTATCTCAGGCCCAACAATCCAGAACCCCATGGCTGAATAAATGGTCCTCAGGCCTTGGATACAGAGCCCTAAGTATGGCCAATGAAAAATAGATTCCTGCAGCAGAAGCAAATAAAGGAAGCTGTAGTACTCAGGGCAAGACAGATCTCTTGTCCTTATAGCAATGAGAACAATAAGAGTGAGTTGGGCACAGCACTATGTTCTCCCCCCCCCCCCATCATTTCCCAGCTTCCAGTGTGATCTTGGCTGAGAACTGAGAGGCTAAAGCAACACTATCTAGCCTTCCTTACTAGGGTTGCCAGGTGTCCCTTATGATAAGGGATGTTCCTTATTTGAGAGCCAAGAAGCTTGTCCCTTATAGAACTGGAAAGCGTCCCTTGTTATAATAGCTATGTTTAAATATTTGAAGGGATGCCATGTAGAGGAGGGAGAGGGCTTGTTTTCTGCTGCTCCAGAGACCAGGACAAGGAGCAATGGATTCAAGCTGCAGGAAAGGAGATTCCACCTGAACCTCAGGAAGAACTTCCTGACGGTCAGGGCTGTCCGGCAGTGGAATCTGCTGCCTCGGAGTGTGGTGGAGTCTCCTTCCTTGGAGGTTTTTAAGCAGAGGCTGGATGGGCATCTGTCGGGAGTGCTTTGAGGGTGTTCCTGCATTGCAGGGGGTTGGACTGGATGGCCCATGTGGTCTCTTCCAACTCTACATTTCTATGATTCTATGATTCTATAAGGGATGTTCCCTATTTGAGATCTAGAAAGTCTGCCCTTTATGGGTTGTTGGGTGCCTTTATGGGTTGTTGGGTGTTATTGGGTGTCTTCAAGTCGTTTCTGACTTTCGGCAATCCTACGGTGAACTTATCATGGGGTTTTCTGGGGTTGGGTGTATGTGATGCACTCAAGGTCACTCAGTGGGTTTCCATGGTCAAGCGAGGAATCGAATCCTGGTTTTCAGGGTCATAGTCCAATGCTCAGACTGCTACTCCACACTGGTTCACACAAGGCTGGCAGACATCCATCCCTTATGGACATTTCCGTACTACGCTCTTATAGAAACATAGAATCATAGAATCATAGAACCGAAAGAGACCACAAGGACCGTCAAGATTAACCCCCCTGCCACACGGAAAGACAGAAACAAAGCATTCCTGACAGACGGCCATCCAACCTCTGGTTAAGAACCTCCACAAAGAAGGAGACTCCACCACACTTCATTGAGGCAGCAGCATATTCCACTGTCAAACTGCTCTTACCATCAGGAAGTTCTTCCTAATGTTTAGGGGAATCTTTTTTCCTGAATTTGGAGATAGGGATGTTCTCTGTTGGAGGGTTGGAAAGCTTTTCCTTTTATATAGAAAGAGTGAGATGCCAAAAATCCTGTATTTTGGAGGGAGGGTGCTTTATAACACAGAATTGTGCATGTATCCTGTTATTTAAGAATGTAGACAATACGTTAATTTTACAGAGCTAGGGTAACTGAAATCAACACTTTTATTTGGTATTTAGGCAGACCACAAACGAGTTAATAGCCGCTTCCTGATTGTTAACTGTTCATGTCGTGAATTTCAACTGTCCCTTATTGCTGTTTTGCAAACCTGGCAATGATAGTGTCTATTAAACATAAAGGCCATTTCTGCACTAGATTGTTATCGTGCTATTATTCCACTTTCAACCTCCTATGGAATCCTGGGGTTTGCAGTTTAGGGAGGGACCTCAGGCCCCTCCCTAAACTGCAAACCCCGGGATTTCATAGCATGTTGAAAGCACTATAACAGTCAAGTGTGGAAATGGCCAAAATAACCCTTTCAGTGCCGTGAGGCAGCTGTTAAAGTTTAGCCATGATACCAGCAAGGGTTCTAAAACCCACCTACTGTACTCTGCTGGCTAGCAGGTTCTGGAAGCTGTAGTGTAAAATAGTAACTTTTCCAAGCCCTGAATGCATGGAATGCTAGTATCCACTGGCAGATGTGTTTAGGACATATCAGCAATCAAAAGTCATTGCTGAAGCATCTGTCCATTGCTCCAGCCCTCCACAAAAGAATAAAGAAAAGGTCATCTCCTCATCTGACAGCCCCAGCACTAATAAATTATTTTATTCCTTTTTTATATATATATATCTCGACCTATCACGTTTAGCAATCTGCCAATTAGTCCATCAGTCAGTCAAAAGACTTTTTAAATTTCTCATCTTTTCCATCACAAAGAACCTAGTTTCTCTGGATATAAGGGTCAAGATTAGGGTTAAAATCAAAGATGCAAGGGTTGAGACACCATGGCCATTCCTACACTGCACTGTTATAGTGCTAATATTCCACTTTCAGCATTGTAGTTTACTGAAGCCAAAGAGCTCTTCAGCTGAGAATTCGAAAGGCCTCTCCCTAAACTGCAAACCCCAGGATTCCATAGAATGTTGAAAGTGGAATCATAGCGCTATAACAGTCCCATGCAGAAATGGCCCATGATTTTTCCATTTCAGGATATTTTTGCAAAAGGCATTGATGAGGATCCTTGTGAGATCCATCATATGGATATAGTGTAAATCTACACCCCCATATAGTTACTTAGTGGTTTTGCAATGCTACCCTTTTGCTGAACATTGGTACTGTGCATTTGACTGTGTATCTTCCAGTGTTCCTGCTTCTTGTTCCCTTCCACAACGGGCGATGAAACATGGTGGTTTTGCCATCCCAGCGAATCAGGCGAGACACTGAAGGCCCTGATGAAGGCCTGAAAATCATGAAGCCCTATGAGGACCGGCTTAGGGAGCTGGGTATGTTTAGTCTGGAGAAGAGAAGGCTATGAGGTGACATGCTGGCCATGTGTAGATATTTGAAAGGATGTCATATAAAAAATGGAGCAGCTTGTTTTCTGCTGCTCCAGAAACTAGTACGTGGGACAATAGATTTAAACTACAAGAAAAAACAATTCACCAAAACATTAGGAAGGACTTCCTGATGGTAGACACAGTTCAACACCCCTTGGAATGTGGGTGAATCTCCTTCTTGGAGGTTTTTAAAGAGAGGCTGGATGTCCATTTTTTTGGGAGTGTTTTGTTTCTGTATTCCTGCATGGGAGGAGGTTGGACTGGATGGCCCTTGTTTCTAAGAGTTATGCATCACCCATGAATGTGCGGTTGCATGGCTGATGTCCTGTTGGTTAGTCACACCTAGAACAGAACTATAGTTGAATGATGCTGAACAATGAGCCAATGCGTAGGTAGATCCAACATCTTCAATAGCTATGTTTTACCTGGGAGTAACAAGAGGATTTAGGCCCATTGAAATGGTTGCACTGATGGAATTCCACTTATGCAAGTATGAAATGCATACCCACTGCCCAAAGCCTAAAAAATAATAACTGCACCTGGGATCCTCTATGGCACTTACAAATGTGTAACCAAGGCCCTTTCCACACCTTACCGTCTTCTGGCGCTGGGGTGCGGGGATCGTATGAGCAGCCTCTGGCAAGAGGCTCTCGCGTCTGGGGTCCTTCGGCTCCGCATGAGCTTCCTGCTCGTGCGAGAGCCCTGCCTCTTCCTTCCGCAGCGCAGCCTGGGAGTTTTCCAGGCTGCGCCGGGGCAGGAAGCGCGACCTGCATGGTTCCGGAGGCTCCACACGCCAGGTAAGTGCGCGTGGGGCCTGGGAGCAATGCACGATAGTGCACTATTTTCAGCTTCTAGCTGAAAATGAAAAGGTGCGCGATCGGCATCTGCCCGCCCCTGGAGCGTTGCACGATTGTGAGTGCATCGTGCAGATCGCTCCTCACAATCGTGCGATGCTCCAGACCTTCTTTTGCATGAAAAATACCGTGCAAAAAGGGCTCTAGAGTTATGCACTTGTGCACTCCCAGAATAGTCCCTGGTTTATGCACTATGTAGGGACTAAGAAGCTCTCTCAATCCTCATTTACATAGAACTACTCAAAAGTAGAACTGTTACTTATAAATAGACCAAACAAGGCATTGGTTAAAGATTTTTATTTCTAACATGATACTGTGCTGGGAAAACAGTATTCTATCCTTTGATTATAGTCTTCTACAGTAGTATTTATATAATTATGTTTTCCACTGATTGATTTGCTTTGTAATATTCTTGTAATTCTGAAAAAAAATTCTATTCTCTTTGTACATAAAAACTACTTTTTTTTTCTTTTTTAGTAGTCATGATAATAAAAATAGATTTTAAAAAGTCCTCATTTACCAGGTGGCAGCTGCTGTGATTAACAGGGGTCTGTTCCCCTGTCAATCAAGAAGCAGTCAGCTTAACCCAGGGGTGTCAAACTCAATTTCATCTTGGGCCGCACCAGCATTATGGTTGCCCTCAGAGGGCTGGTCGTAGCTATAAGACTATATAAATGTATCTACTCTTTTATCGTATCAAATAATTGCCTCTGCATTCAATTATTACTGGTTTTAGTAGTAACTCTGAAACTTTAGTAGTAGCTCCGAAACTAGAAGTCTGGGAAAAATAATGGCAAGCAGATATTCAAGAGTACAACTATTGTACAATTTATTGAAAAATGAGTTTTGAAAACGGAAAGTTATTTTTTTAATCATCAGACAAATATTACCAGGCACTGTTTATTACATTAACTTTGTTCAACTTTTTGGTCCTCCCAGTTGAGACTCTCTCCGTGCCTCTTTCTGCTCCCCCTTCCCCTTTGGCTCTTTCTGCCCCCTGCTCCTCTCTGTACCTGGTGATCCTGATCCCCACATTGGGGGTCTCCGGCTGTTGGTATTCTGAAGACGGACCCAGCAGCCAGCACTCACAATCTACTTCTGCTCTGACTGCTCCTCTGTCCCAATTCTCGTGAGCTGTGTGGAGCGTTGTTGCCCGTGGCAATGCTCTGATGGCGAGACTTGGACAAAGGAGCAGTCAGAAGTAGATTGCCAGTGCTGGCTGCCGGGCCCCTCTTCAGAATACCAGCAGCTGGGGGCCTGCAATGTGGGGATCAGGCTCACCAGGCAGGGGGAGTGCTGCAGTGGCAGGAGAGGTGCAAGGGCCACATGAAATGGCCTGGTGGACTGGATTCAACCTGCAGGCCTTGTGTTTGACACATGTGGATTAATCGTTCCCACCCCAACCACACACACCCATGCATAAGCAATCTCCGGTGTGAAGGGGAACTGTGACAGGGACCCTGTTTTTGCCTGTTGCACAGGAAACCACCCATAGGAGGGAGTGGGAAGTCAGTCAGTTGCTTCCCAAGCAACAGGGGAACAGACCCCTGTCGACTGCAGCAGCTACTTCCTGGGGACGGGGCATCAAGCCAGGATGTACCACATAGCACTGTAATTGGAGTTATTACACAGACAGATCTCCTATTTAAGATTCCAGCCTGAATGTTTAAGGGAATCTATACATCTTTGCAACACTAACAGGATTCCTCCCATAAACTAATGACACTACTAAGATTCCAGCAGGTATGCCTGATTGTAATAACAAAATGGTTGGGAAATGGGAATGCAGTGAAAATGATGCTCAGTTATTAGTAACACTGGCTGTCAGTCTTTGTGACTTACGCCAGTAAAACTGACAACTATAGCACTGAAAGTATTTTCTGAACATTGTGCAAGAAGTTATCCTGTACCTCCTTGCACAATTATTTCCCTCCTTCCTGTGCAACAGCTGCCAGATGGCATCAGATTCAGCTGATCTACATATCACCTAACCCAAAGGGCCAAAGGTCCACTGATTGACCAGGGAGAACATCAGAAGAGATTTTTTGCACCATCACCAACTTGGCCTCAGTCATCCTCCCACATCTCCCGAATAAGAATATGGATTGAATTTTATGCTCCATAAGGATCAAATAAGATCGAGGCCAGTGATTATAATCTGAAATAGTTAATGATGTGCAAATTATAGGTAAGGCATGAGCTTCAGTCCCATTGGTTAGTCGTAATCAAAAGCACTTGAATCAATCTTTGCCTGGTGAATCCACAAATAAGTAAATCTTTTTGAGTTTAATTAAGTATTGGCAATGCTTGCTGTTAAAGGTTAATTAATTATTATAATGTACATGAAGCATTGCATCCAGTTGCACTTTAACTTATTAATGGGTTTGATTAATATATTAATAAATACAACAAACTTTTTAAAGAAAGAAGATACTCCCGCTCTTCCCCAGTTCACATACATACCTTGTTCTCCTCAGCTCTGACTCTCTGAATGGAGCAATCACTCTTTTTATAATGGCCTCCCACTGTGAGCACTGATAGGCAGCCTAATAATGTTTTTTATTGGGTCAGTATATCAGTTTAGAAAACAGAGGCTATTCCTTTTTTCAGGTGATGTCTGAAGGCTGACCTATGCGTGTCTGGATGCCAGGGATATTTGCAGCTCTGGCCGCCTGGTGTATTGACCTCACATTGAGTCCATCTTTTGCCTCTTTGCTGTCTTTTCTGTGTTGTGCGGAGCCCTCGTAAAACATCCTCCTCAAAGGCCATTTCACGAGGCCGTAAATATTCTCCCACCTTCCTTCTGCTTAGGGAGAGATCCATCATTATTGGAACCCTCTAGGCAGCAGCTTGGATGGGTTTCAATCAAAGTTAGAGCTTGGACAGACAGGTGACGGCACAGGGATGGAAGACTTTTGGGGAGAAATGGATGCTCTAACTGTGACTAATGACTGGGGAGGAAGGGGAAGAGGGGAGAAAGAATAGAACTTGAGAAAATGAGTTTTGGACTACAACTCCCAGAGTCTGCCAGTCAGCCAGCTACTGTCTGTCTGGGTGATTCTGTAAGTTGTAGTCTCAAAAAAAAATCAAGCAAACCCTCAAATCTGCTTTCTCTGAATTGGTGACAAAGGTGAAAAGGAAGAGGTGGGACAAGGCAGAAGCAATATTTTCTGATTTGCATGCAGGTGAGTCTCAGTTTTAATAGATCCTCTAGATCTTTTGGACTATTACTTCCATAATCTATTGCAACTCTCCATGCTGGCATGGCCAATGGGAATGGTAATCCAAAACTTCTGAAAGGTGCCCTGTTGAGAGAGACTGTATTACATGTTCTACAAGTTGATCACACCAGCAGCTATATCACTGGGGTATTAAAGCTCCAAGGATATTAAAAGTACCACCATATAGGACTTTCTTGGTGGCTGCTCCCTGGATTTGAATCTTCCTTCCCAGGGAAGCTAGGATGGCTCCCTTTTTGCTATTCTTCTGTTGGTAGGTAATTTTTTAAAAAAATTCTGATGGACTTTTAGGAAATGGCTACAGCAGCTTCTGACAATGTGCAGTTCTGTTGATTTTTTAGCTGTAACCACTGATCAACACAGTCAGCAAAGAGGTCACCAGAAGCCCAAGAATCAGATCCAGGGGAGGACCTTGAGGGTAAAAAGTCCAGGTGGATAACAGGGGTTCAAGGGTTGGGCCAGCCTGGACAGTGGATAGAATCAATAACCAATGATAAAAGGAAGGAAGGAAGGAAGGAAGGAAGGAAGGAAGGAAGGAAGACACCCATCCCAGCCTTTTTGCAGAAGCAAAGCAGGGACAGGCCTGGATAGTAGTTATACTGGGCACAAAAATATTTCTAAGCATTTAACCCTTTATTTCTGAGTCCCTAAGCAATACTGAAAAATCCATGGGGTTAAAAATCTTTGGATACGTTTTTGTTTGAATCTATTCTGTCTCACTGAAATTTCTACAGTTAAGAACTGTGTCAAAAGTCAGAAAGTCAGAACAATTTGAAAACTGGCCATCTTGCTCTGAAAGCATCTGTTTGCATAGTAAAGATTATGTTTATACTAAGAAAGGTCACAAAGACACTGTTCTCTACATGTTAAGCAACTTTAACTCCATGTTCATTTTCTCTCTGTTCATGTAACACTGACAGTTAAACATCCATCTGTACAGACCACGGCTTACAGCTCACCTGAGGGCAGAAGCTGAAAAGATGCTTCCTTTTGACCAAGAGTTATTTTGTTTGTCTTCTTCCTAACTGGGTTCAGAGTCCAATCCAGCTCCTTGCTTCATCCGGGAAGGCATGGATAGACTGAAATATCAGTCTACCTGTGCCTTCCCAGGTGAAGCACGGAGCTGGATTGGGCGCTGATATTTCAGTCTGTCCCTACACATGGATGGGAAACCAGCAAAAAATCCTAGGGATCTCTAGGTAGGGCAAGGAGAACATTCCTGCCAGAAGCCCTATGGAGCTGCTGCTGCCAATCAGTTGACAGCGTTGAGTCAGATGGAGCTTGGAACTGCTTCCGTATGGGGCTCCTTGTAAGATTCCTGTGTTCTCTTTTCCCCACCTTCAAGCTCCCAGTTTTTTCTGTATGGGAATCAAGCATTGGCTAGAACTCTGTCAATGAACCACACCAGCATAATTACAACAGTCTGGACAGTGGGGTATTGTTATCTTCATGTCATCTAGCTTAATCAATCAAGAGGTTTTCTTGGTGAGATTTCTTCAGAAGAAGTCTGCCATTGCTTTCCTCTAAGACTGAAGGAGAGTGACTTGTTCTGGGTTTCTATGGTTGAGTTGTATCCAATCCCTGGTCTACTGGAGTTTCAGTCCAACACTCATATCACTATACCTTGCCTGGTCTCAGACTTTTGATGACTCTATCACAGGGTTTTCTTGGCAAGATTTCTTCAGAGGAGGTTTACCATGGTGTTCCTCTGAGCTGAGAGAGTGGGACTCGACCAAGGTCACCTAGTGCCCTGCCCTGCCTTGGAGACCCTGACAGTGAAGAGGAGGATTCCGAATCTGAGGCAGAAGTTTCCCCAGAAGTTTACTCAGTGAGAAATAACAACCAACAGCAGGGGGCCTAAGCACGGGGAACAAGTATTAAAAGATGAGGCAACACAGACTTTTACCTTGTGGGAGAAATGACGCCAGAAAGAAGGTCTCCAGTGTTCAGCTTGTTTAAGTAGCAAACAGGCTTTAATGAGGGAACATCTGTAGCAACTCCATTAGCTATAAAAGGCAGACAGCTGGCCCACCTCCTCCCAGGATTGACAACTTATCTTCCTGATGGTTGAAGCCCTGTGCCATGTTTTCCTGAATCCTGACTCTCTTGGACCTCTGCTTGCTTGGTAGTGATTTGGATTTGCCTTTGTGGATTTGTTTGCCTTGGAACTTGCATTCTTGACCTGAATTTTGTTTGGATTACACCACTCTCACTTCTGTGATAAGCTCTGCCCTGCTGCTTTGCTAATTGTCTACCTGGAACACGACACCTAGAGGGTTTCCATGGCCAAATAGGGATTCTAACCATAGTCTCCCTTATTGGCTCCTTACACACCACAAACTACTGGATGTCAACTGACAAACCTCAACTGACAAACCAGGCCTCACACTACTAGATCTCAAACTCAAACCAGGCCTTAGACTACAAACTGTCTATGCTTGCAGGCCTCCAAACTAGGCATCCCACCACAAATTTTGTTGTTATGTGCCTTCAAGTTGACTCCAATGTATGGAAATCCTATCCCAGAATTTTCCTGGTAAGATCTCTTCAGAGGAGGTTGGCCCTTTCTTTCCTCTGAGGATGAGGAACTTGCCCAAAGTCACCTAGTGGGCTTCCATGGCTGAGCAGGGATTTGAACCCTGGACTCCAAGAGTCTTGCTCAGTTTGCACTCAGCCAGAGAAACCCACTGAATGGCCTTGGGCAAGTTGCACTCTCTCAGCTTCAGAGGAAGGCATTGGAAAACCTTCCTCTGAAGATATCTGGGCAAGACAACCCTAAGAGAGGATTACCACTAGTCAGAGTTGGCTTGAAAGCCCATAACAACAACAACTAACAATAACAACAACAATAACAACTACAAACCTTATGATGTCTTCTTTGTCCATTTTTATGATGACACATTCCCTCCTGTTTTAAACGGTCACTCCAAACAGAAACGGTTTCCTTCACCAACTGACTATTGACAAGCGATGACAAAAAGACAGCCAGTGAAATCAAATATTTGAAAATAATACCATGATCTCTAGCTTAAGTAGAGGGGAAATATGGCCACATCAACAATAGAGAAAGGAACTGACAAAATGGAGAAAGAAAAACTCCAGAAGAAAGATAAGGAATTCTGCCTCGAGAGTACTTGATGTAAAGGAGTGAACAGACAGCCACAAGGAACCCGCAAGAAGGCACGAGACGAGAGATTAATCCAAGAAGCAGAAAGATCAGTAGTGGAATAGAGTATCTGAACATAATCAGTATTGATATAATTAGCACCAACAATTGAATCAGAAGACCCAAAGGAAATTGATTAAAAAAAAAACACACTTCTAATACAGAACCCTGAGGGACCTCAACATGATGAGAGAAAAAAGAAGTAGAAGAAGTAGAAGACCAATAAGAGAAATATGAAAAGTAATAAGAAAGCCAAGACAAAATGAGCTCAAATCCCAAGAAGATACAAAGACGAAATGAGAAAATTATCAAGAGGAATTCTTCTTTGACACTGTTGGCTTCCCAGGCCGAGTTTCTTCCATTCAAAACGGGAGGCAATAAAGTCACGCTAGCCAGTCTGTGAGCAGGCGTGAACAAGGCAGGCCATCACACGTATGTCATTTCTGTTACCAGAAGTGGCTGGTGGCTTCCACATCAGTCGAGCAAAGAATCCACTCCAAATGACCTTCCCAAGAGAATGAACATTATCCCCAAAATAGGTTCAGATAGGACAGCTACTATATAAAAAATAACAATAGTTGGCATCCATCATTGGGTTTTCTTAGCCGAATTTGTTCAAAGGCAGCTAGCCTCAGCGCTTCTCTGAGGCTGAGAGAATGTGGCAGGCCCAAAGTCAGCCGGTGGGCTTCCACGGCTGAGCAGATATTTGAACTCTGGTCTCCAGGGCTGTAATCCAGTGCTCAAAGAACTACACTACACAGCCTCCTGCCTGAATTATACTGGATAAGGTTCTTTGTCAATCTCAGATGTAGGAAGCAATCAGTTACAAATAAATTGTTGTTGTTGTTGTTGTTATTTCTTTTAACACTGACATGCACACAAAAAAATTCCAACAATTAATACAAAGCAGCCCACAAGCATCAAATTAATTTTCCCAAGAAATGTAATGCTGCTTTAACTCTTCCCTCCTGCCGTCCCTCCCACCCCCATTCCCCCCAGAGAACAAAGTCAATGTTTATTTAAAACCTCTTTCCTTTAATGTGGAGAATCTTATTAATTATATCGTTTATAATTTTGTACTTCTTCTTTTCTTTAATTGTTTTTATTAGTTTGGTCAACTTCCTTAACCAATTACTTTCATTCAACTGACCCATATACCACATTCTTCTGTCTAATATAAAATCAAACATTGTATATTCTGAAATATAATTGCTATCTATCCACCTTCCATTTTCCTACGGATTAACTAACTTATTTCTTCCACTAAGGTCTAAGGTATAGCTGTACTACTCTGTGATTGTGATCCTACATCAGGGAGATGCAACATAACTTTCCATGGGGTTATGTGGTAGCTGCACATTGCTACCTTGTTAGTGAATTGCCATGTTGGACAACTCAATGGGTGCTCACATATGCACAATGTACATTTATCAACATGTGCATGAATGTTATGCATTTATGTGCATATGGTATAATGCATTGAATGTGATCATTTCAAATTGGTAAAATGTCCACTTGCTTCTGTAGGAGTGTATCTGGTTTAACCTTTGTGCAGCGCCTTGAGTCAACATCATTGTAAACTTCGTTGTATGTAGCCAAAGGCCTTCCCAATACATGGCATAAAACATGAACAAAATTAAAAAATAAATTATTAAAAATATTAGGCGTAACTTTAGAAACCATTTTTACAGACCCGTGTAAAATCAATGAATAGGAAAGTGTAAAATTAATATTTATACTACAATATGTTCCTTAATGAAAAAGCACATAGTTTCCTAGCCGCGAGGGTAAATTGGGTTACTGAATATGTGATAAATAGCCACCTTGAGTGGTGTAATGGTTTGGGTGTTGAACTACAACCCTGGAGACCAGAGTTTGATTCCCCACTACATCATGGGAACCTATTGGGTGTCTATGGGTGCGTCACACCCTCTCAGCCCCCAGAAAACCCTGTGATAGGCTCACCTTACGTGTAAAAGTATTTCTGATCTTACTGGAAAATATTTTAATGGTTCATTCTAAGACTGTATTTTTATTCTGCCATGTTCCACTTTTTAAATTTGTTGTTTTTCTTCCTGAAAATGTTTATGGTAGGGAGTGGCCTCTAACAAAAATAAGAAATGAACAATGAGTACACATCAGCATCCTTAGTAAATGTGGATGCTGTGGATTGAACCTGGCACACTCTACACACAAACCAAGATGTGAAGGCTGGTGAGTTCCACCTTAATGGACACTTTTTGGGTTTTAGCCTGAAGGAGCTGTCCAGTGCACTGACCCTATTTTTGAATTTGCTGTTCAGCATCTTGGACAGTTCCTTTAAATCTGAGCTAAAACCCATAGCATACTCAACAATCTACAGACATCGAAGCCACCACTGAAAGCAGGTGGTGTTCCACCAAGTTCTAGTTCCTTTCCATATTGGTAGCTTTGATTACTTCTTTGTTCTTTCCTTTTCCTTGGCTGTTTTGCTAAAATGTAATGACAGCTTTCCAAAATCAAGAAATGTAACTGTCACAAATACATAAATATTGGCACATTCAAAAATCCAACACATTTGGCAGCAAAATCTCTTTAATATGGGCGTGAGGGGGTGGAACGTGATGGACAAAAGTTAATCTCAGGTCCTCACATTGAATTTCTTTGCTCTCATTCTTTAGAATGAAGATGCTGTTCCTCCTTCGACCACCATTGGTTTTATGGACCACACTTCCAGCTGTCATTTCATTGCTTTCAGTCTGGTTTTGAAGGATGTCAGGCATTTCCCGGGGGAGGAAAACACTGTTAACTGCATTCACTCCCCCCTCCACCCTGCCATGACGCTTGTCCTTCTGGATTGCCCTTTTCTCCTATGGCCTGGTTGTTCTCCCCATTTCTGCAGTTACTTATCTATAATAGGGGGGAAGAAAATTCAGTCACCTGGAGATAACTTACCACAGCAAGTAGGTTGGCTGGAGATAACTGCTCATCCAGGTGAGATAAGGAACCCAGGTAATCGAGATAAGAGCCAATCTGGGCTGAAGACACTGATAAAATGCAGGAACACGTCTCTCAGCTCCTCTCTAGCCAGACCGAAAACAAGATGTTCCCAGCTGGATAATGTTTTTGCAAGATGAGTCTTGTAATTTGATTGGAAGATGCTTTCATGTCTGAACACAAGCCCAACACGGACATTTACAGGCATGGTTAGCAGTGCATTAGATCCAGGCTATACACAATTGAGAGGGAATCAGAGAAGAAGAAAGGCAGAGTCCATCTGGAGACAGCAGACGCAGGTCACATGGCTGCTTAGACTGGCAAGCAATAATAATCCAGACCTTTTTGAAAGCCTAAATCCAATTGCTCAACCCAGCTAGAATAGATCCATTGAATCAATGGCTGAATAAGCAGCTGGACAGTGAAGAAAGCAGTCAGGAAGAAAATCAACTTGTTTGAAATGTGACACTGGAAGAGAGTTCTACAGATACCCCGGACTGCTAAAAAGACAAAATAAATGGGTCCTAGAATAAATCAAGCCTGAACTCTCACTAGGAGCAAATATGCCTTTGGACTTAACATGAGACGACGTAACTCACCAGAAAAGATTAAAATGATTGTGATAATGTGGAAGGCAGTAGGAAAATAGGAAGACTACACTGTAGTCGATTGATTCAAGCAAACAAGCCACAGCCCTGAGTTTGCAAAACTCAAGCAGGGCGGTCGGTGACAGGGGATCTTGAAGGAGTCAAGTTCAAAAAGCCATGGTAAGTTGAAGTTGACTTTGTGGCAAGTAACAACCACAACAACAAGTCAGCATTTAAGAAAACTCCTCAATTCACTGCATCCCCTCCAGTTGGAACAAAGAATTAGATGTAGATCATGAGGCAAAATGAAAGAGAAGACTCTGTGGATGATAGATGAAACTCTTCAAGCCTTTATTGCTCTTGTGCGCCTTCAAGTCATTTCTGACTTATGGTGACTGTGAGGTGAACCTATCACGGGCTTTTCTCGGCAAGATTTGTTCACAGGGGGCTAGCCGGTGCCTTCTCCTGAGGCTGAGAGAGTGTGACTTGTCCAAGGTCATGCAGTGGGTTTTCATGGCAGACTAGGGATTCAAATTCCAGCCTCCAGAGTCAGTTTAACACTCAAACTGCTATACCCCACTGGCTGATTGAGGACAGACAAGAAGCAAAAGTAAAAAGTGGCAGAAATATGGTTAGCACTATGAATGCTCTGCGTGTTCAGAGACTTGTGCACAGGGACAAAAAGAACTACTGTAATAATCAAAAGCAGAGAAATAGACTAAGACTACAAAAAAAAAGAAAAGCAAGAGACCTTTTCCACAAAATCCAAGACGTCAAAGGGAAATTTAAACCTAGAGTCAGGCTGCCATACCAATCAGCAGGGGAAGTCCCAGAAGCTCCTAGCTGCCGTAGCTAATGGTGAGGAATGATGTCAGTTGCATTTGAAAAATTTCTAGAGGCTTCTTCATTCCTATCCAAGCCTTAATACACATAACCAGAGATCAAAATGGTGCAGCCATTTTGGCTGAGCTAATGGGGCTAAAACTCCCAGGAGCCCTAGCCAGCATAGTTAATGATGAGGAATGCTAGGACTTACAGCTGAGCAATATCTGGAGGCTGGCAGAGTTCCCATCTTCGACAGAGGGCTGTGGTCTACTGGCATCCTTGACTGGTGAAGGTGATTCACTACACAGTTTTGTTACAAAACCCATGAAGTTACTATCTTGCAAAAAAAAAAAAATACTCCCCTCCTTCCCAGTCATAAAGAGAAGGTGGTATCTGTTCAGTGCTATGATTCTTATAACTCTATGAAAGGAGAAATGTGGTTCTGGAGGAGAGTTCCATGGATACCCCGGATTGCTAAAAAAACAAATGAATGGGTTTGAGAGCAAATCAAGCCTGAACTCTCCCTTGAAGCCAAGATGACTAAACTGAGGCTGTTGTACTTGGGACTTATCATGAGAAGATATGACTCACTAGAAAAAGCAATAATGCCTGGTAAGGTGGAAAGCAATATATGCTATATATATAAGTTACCATTGAATTACTTTCTGCTATACTCTAAAGACACCAGATCCTGTCTGATCCACTCTATTCTCCTTTGGTCAGATCTCACCTGGAATCCTGTGTCCAGTTCTGGGCACCTCATTTCAAGAAGGATATTGACCAGCTGGAATGTGTCCAGAGGTGGGCGACCAAAATAGTAGAAGGCCTGGAAACCATGAAGCCCTCTGAGAGCAACTGAGGGAGCTAGGTATGTTTAGCCTGGAGTAAAAAAGGTTAACAAGTGACATGATAGCTATCTTTAATATTTGAAGGGATGCCCTATGGGGATGTAGCAAGCCTGTTTTCTGCTGCTCCAGAGAGTAGGACATGGAGCAATGGCCTCACACCTCAGGAAAAGAGATTCCATCTAAACATTAGGAAGAATTTCCTGAGGGTAAGAGCAGTTTGACAGTGGAATATGCTGCCCGGAAATGTGGTACAGTCTCCTTCTTTGGAGGTCTTTAAACAAAAACTTGATGGCCATCTGTCAGGAATGCTTTGATGGTTTCTTTCTGCCTGGCAGGGGGTTGGACTGGAGGACCTTTGTGCTCTCTTTCAGCTCTACGATTCTGTGATTCTATGATCTTTGGTAGCATGGTCAGCCCTGGTTAGTGCCACCTCTGCGTATACCTTGCCTAAGAAAACCCTATGAAATTTATGGGGTCACCATAAGTCAACAGGCAACTTGAAGACAGACAGACAGACAGACACAGACACAGACACACAGACACACAGACACACACACACAGGGCCATGCTATTAGATAAGCCCATCAGTTGAAAGATGAATCATTCTGCAGTCCTGTATGGCCAGATTTTCTCAATCCCCCTCCCACTTCCTCTGTGAAAACAGTTGCTTTTGTCTTGGACCACGGACTCAGCAACAACTGGAACTTCCTCAGCCCCCCAACCACCCAAGGGCTCTGTCCCAGCATCGCTGTTACAGCCTCATTCTCACCTCCAGGGCTGCCAACATCTTCCGTGCCAGCCAGAAGGAAAGAGCCTGCTGCTTTTAATTCTCTCCAACCAATCTGGCTTTGCTGAGCTGCAAATAGTTTGTCATCTCATTGTGCATCCCCAGCTCGGCCTTTGCTCCAGAAATAAAACACACAAACATTTTGGAGACCTCTGGAAACGTTTGACTCGCACGCGTTTTAATTTTGACTTTTTGGAAACACGGGACGATACGAGAAAGGTTCTTCATTCCATCCAAGGTGCACCACCATGAGGCAGGATGAGGCAGTCTCCTCAGGAGGTAGAGTGCCTGGATTGGCAACTTCTGGATTGAGCGGAGCCCTGTTGATTTGGAGCATGCCTGCTGAATGAAGAACAAGAAATATCCAGAAGTGATTCCTCTGCAGTGCAAGAGTGGAAACAGCCCTGCATGGAACAAAATGATAGAATCATTGTAGAGTCGGAAGAGAGTACAAGGGCCATCCAGTCCAACCCCCTTCCGCCATGCAACAATATACACTCAAAGCACTCCTGACAGATGGCCATCCAGCCTCCGTTGAAAAACCTCCAAAGAAGACAGAGACTCCACCACACTCCAAGTCAGCATATTCCATTGTCAAAATGCTCTTATTTTCAGGAAGTTCTTTCTGATGTTTAAGTGAAATCTCTTTTTGCTGTAGTTTGTCCTAGTCTCTGGAGCAGCAGGAAACAAGCTTGCTCCATCCTCCCTTTGACATTCCTTCAAATATTTAAACGTGGCTATCATGTTATCGCTTAACCGTCTCTTCTCCAGGCTGAACATACCCAGCTCCCTAAGCTGCTCTTCATAGGGCTTCATAGTTTCTCGGCCTTTGGCCATTTTGACTGCCGTCCTCCGGACACGTTCCAGCTTGTCAACAAGGACTGTGGTGCCCAGAACTGGACAGAATATTCCTTTTTCCCTACTGCCTTCCACCTTACCCAGCACTATCATCTATGTATCCAGTACATACAGGAAAAACTACTTCAGTCCACAAAATATCTGCTTTAGGAAATCCATGAAATTCTGCGACAACAGAAAAAATATAGTCTACAACCTGGTATCAAGAAAAGATGGTGCAAGAACAAAAAGTGGGATTTAGGGAAAGGCAACAAAATTGAGTCAGAGATTTTCTTTTTTTCCTCCCACATTCTGAGATACAAGGCCGAATGTGCCTTTGGTGGTTGTGATCACAGAAATGTAAAATTGGAGCCATGACTCGGCTAATCTCTCCCAGTTCTCTGATGACAAGAAAATATTCAGTCTTCTGTCAGCGGCAATTCACCCTCCGGCAACGGAGCCCGGTGCTTCTGGGACCCCGTGACCCCCTGATCACACAGTGAAACCGCCTCATCCTCAGCAGCCGTCCTGGCTTAGCAATCTGTAAATAAGGCATCTTTGTGCCCCTGTGGTGACCTTTGGCTTGGCTCTGTCTCCCAACAGACATCAATTTGTTTGATAGTTAGCCTTGACATTTGCCTGCAGGAAAAAAAAAATTGGGGTTGGCAAGCAAAGCCGTGAGTAAAGATCCGAGGATTTATTCCTGACTTGGCTGCAGACTTCCTGTATAACCCAAGGCAAATTCACCAAAGGATCTGCTCCGTGGGGTTGGATGCAGTCACGGCTTTGACCGAACTGCAGCGATAGCTCCTCGGATGCCATTACATCTGGTCGAGAGGGAGAAATTGCTTCCTCTCAGCTCCCTTCGAATGGGGTCAGATTATCGAGGGGTACAAATGCTCCAGGCATTTGTACCACTCTATTCTACTTTGGTTAGACCTCATCTGGAATACTGTGTCCAGTTCAGGACACCATAATTCAAAAAGAATATTGATAAGCTGAAACATGTCCAGAGGAGGGCAACCAAAATGGTGAAGCGTCTGGAAGCCGTGCCCTATGGCAAGGGGCTTACTTAGGGAGCTGGGGGTGTTTAGTCTGATGAAAAGGAAGTTAAGAGGTGACATGATAGCTGTGTTTAAATATTTGAGGGCATGTCATGTTGACGATGGAGCAAGCTTGTTGTCTGCTGCTCCAGAGACTAGGACATGGAGCAATGGGTTCAACCTACAGGAAAAGAGATTTCATCTAAACATTAGGTAAGAGCCATTCAACAGTGCTGCCTCAGAGTGTGGTGGAGTCTCCTTCTTTGGAGGTTCTTAAACAGAGGCTGGATGGCCATCTCTCAGGAGTGCTTTGATTGTGTATTTCCGCATGGCAGAATGAGGTTGGATTCGATGGCCCTTGTGGTCTCTTCCAACTCTACGATTCTGTGATCTCATAAGCCTGGGGCCCCTTACTGAAGGGAAAAGGTGTAGCCCACTGTGTCTCCTTCCCCAGTCACTTTTTGAATCTCCCAATAATTTGTTCGTGTTATTTCCCATCAAATCAACTTCAACTTATGGCAACCCTGTGGATTAGAGACCTTTATGACTCCTAATTATTAACAACACTGCTCAGGTCTTTCGAACTCAGGTCCATGGCTTCTTTGATTGAGTCTATCCACCAGCAGTGTTGTCTTCCTCTCTTCTTACTGCCTTCCACCTTACCCACCATTATCATCTTTTCCAATTAGTTACGTCATCTCATACAACAGCCATCTTTGCTTCTAGGGCGAATGCTAGCATGATTTGCTGTAAGATCCATCCATTTATCCATTTTTCTTTTTAGCAGCCAGGAGATGCATAGAACTTTTCTCCAGCACCACATTTCAAATGATCTTCCTGCCAGCTTTCTAGACTGTCCAGCTATCACACCCATACATAAAGAAGAGGAGGAAGGCTTTGAAGTTCAAAAACGTTTTTTGCAAAATTCAAATTTCAAAAGTTCTAAATTCTAAAATTTCAATATCTCTAATTAGGAAATGAAATCTTAAAATAATATAGCACATATCAAAGGTGGCTGGTTGGGACAGATCTATGGAGCTTTTCTTTATGAAACAGATCTTTCAGAAAATACTGCAAACAACAGTGTAAGTCACACATAAAATGGACTGCAGTGAGTACACATCTTGCTCATCGCTTATGCATACGTTCTCATTCCTTTTACTTGGAAAGAAGGACGACATGAGAGTCCCCATTATGTTCTCTTACATGGAGTGTATTTTCCATGTGCAGTGCAATTTAAAAAAAAAAAAATCACATGATTCATTTTTAAAAGGTCTGGCAATTTTGGGAACAACGGTAAGGTGATTCTTTTCCGTATTAAGTCATGTTTTGCAGCTTAGATTTCTAGTCTTTGAATTCCACCAGCTTCCCATCAGCAAGAACTGTGAGGAGTAGGACCAGATTAGAAAATTAGGCGTTTGAATTTATGCGATGACGTTGAACTTGGAACCGACTCACTGGAGACGTTTGGTGTTTTCTTCCTCACGTTCATTTCAGCTCTGAAGTCATGTACTACTTTTTGCACAGAGCCCTAAAGTGTTGACAATCCGCAGCTGAAATGCCAACACCAACACAGCAACATGTAATTCAATTTTTCTGGCAAGTAATGGAAATAATAAGTCCACAAACTTCTTTGGAGGTTGCAGGAAACGGGCCATGGAGAGAGCGTGCCGTTCTTCGGCTGAAACCAAATAAGCAATGTCAAGGCAACCTCGTATGGAGAAACGCAGAGGCACAATCCAGCCATGTGAAATATTTTTATTTTTAGAATTCACTATGCGTATAATAGACTCTGGTTGTATGGGATAAGGTTCTAGAACACGGGGAGGCAAAGTGTTGCCTTTCGGTTGCATTTGAACACCATTTTGGGGGCACTGAAACTACCCATCAGTCCCCCAAAACCCCCTAACCCTCCAAAAAAAATTTTTTAAAAAAAAAATCAGTGTCATTTGTCAGCCAATTTGCATCTGAACCACACACATAAAGCCCCCAGGTGCATGAAAAAGTCAAAATTCCCCTCAGCTCAGCCCATCCACGCAATCCAGAACTTTGTAACTACCCTCAATACCTTCATTTTCCTTTACAGGCCCTCTCAAAATGGTGTCAGGAAGTGATGGTGTCTCACTTCCTGTCACCATTTTGAGAGGGCTTGCAGAGGACAATGGAGGGATTTTGTCTTGCTGTATGTATTGAGGGGTACGGTTCGTGTGTGGTCGGTGGGATCTGGTCCCTTCTCCCTGCACAGTTGCCCACCCCTGAGCTACAGCAACGAAATGGTTGGTTGTTGTCGTTGTTGCATGCCTTCAAGTCATTTCTGACTTACAGCAACCCTAAGGCGAACCTATCGTGAGGTTTTCTGAGGCTGAGAGTGTGTGATGTGCCCAAGGTCCCCCAGTGGGCTTTCATGGCCAAGCAGGGAAGCAAACCCTGTCTCCAGGATCATAGCCCAATGCTCAAACCACTACGCCACAGTTGCTCTCACTCCTATAGTAGTCCCAAGCTAATATACTCCTATTGAATCAAAGGAGTAGAAGCAATAGGACTAGCGTAAGTGTTGACATCATTCAACAGTTGATTTAATGCGGCTATTCTCAGGCCATTTCCGCACTAGACTGTTATAGCGCTATTCTTCCACTTGCAACATCCTATGGAAACCTGGGGTTTGCAGTTTCGGGAGGGGCCGGCCGGCCCCTCCCGAAACTGCAAACCCCAGGATTCCATAGGATGTTGCAAGTGGAAGAATAGCGCTATAACAGTCTAGTGCGGAAATGGCCTCAGTGGGATTGCCGACAGAATTTGCGCCTGTGAATCCCTTGCCCATCCCAGTTAGGGTTAGGAAATGCAGGAGGGAACCATTTTCACCCCCACACACCCTTTCCATGGGCAGTACCATCACATTCTGGACCACAGGAACTGGTGTCAAGCCACTTCTGGTTGCCATTTTCATCCAGCTGATGGATGAAATAAAGACAGGGGAATGCCGAGAGTGGGAAAAGGCGAGCCACTCTGTTTGGAGTGGTGTGGTACAGTTTAGGGGGAGGAAAATCACCTAACATCACACCATTTAAAAAAAAAAGGCATACAGTGGCTTTAAAGGCCACAAAATTGTGACCTGGGGCAGTACGTGGCCTATAGTCTACACTTTCCCCATCCCTGACATAAATATAAGGGAAAGCCTGTCTAGCACGCTAAACCTTGGCTGGTGCAAGTCGGCTTCCATGATACCACGTGAGCCGAGTTTCATTACTGCAACCAAATCTGTTGAGCTCTGACCCGGCTTGAGTTTTGTCATTTATCTCCTTTCTCCCTTCTCTCTACCTGGCACTGATACACTTTCCAAACTCAATACAAATGCAAAGTTATGGATCCTTCGCAATCCCCTTTTGCCCTTTCTCTTGGGCTGAGATGCTATTAGCAACCACGAGACAACCATCTCAGGAATCCCATTTTGGGGTGTCATGAAAGGGTAGGAAATTGTGAGTTATTGAATTGCTTATTATTGCTTCTTCTTTTTTTCCTCCCTGGGAGGGACAGACGCACTTGTGGAATTTTCAGATTCACGAGCTGCAATGGCTTGACTGGGTTCGGGTATGACGTACTTTTACACATATAGGCTATCTAAGTTATTGGAGACATACCAAGAGTAGCACAGTAGCCAGACTGGAGTTTTCTAAGCAGCCAAGTACCTCCTAAAAGAGAACAGCTGGAAAAAAAACAGAACAGCTGTCCAGGTTTACAGCTGCCTGAGGGGAAAAAGGCAGTCCCAAAGGGAAAGTCTCCCTGACCAAGAGACCCAGAAAAGCATTGATATCAGGGCAGAACAACTGCCAAGCCAAAGGGAAAGGGAACTGCAGGAGGAAAAGCTAATCCTTTAGCTAGGCTTTCACCCCAAAATAGGGATTTGGCTATGATCACAATGATTTGGGGAGGTGTGTTTTAAAGCAGAGGTTGAAAAGATGATTAAAAGCGAGTATAGATAGAGGTTCCTACTTATCCGGCACTGGAAATTCCATGTTTCTCCCAAGCAGCTTCCCGGTATGGGTAGAATCCGGTGAAAAGGGGATGTTGTCAGGCCCCAGTCCCAGGACTCAGGTGTAAATGCAGACAGGATCTTTCCGCAGCAGCCACATCACAGAGACATGAAGAGGACAATGCTTATGCATCCCAGCGTAGATGAGAAAGGGAGAGGGCACAAGACTCAGAGCACTTATAGAGAGAAGATGCATTAATTAGGCAAACAGCTGGGGGAGGCTGCTGGCCAATAAACACCAGTGATGGGATGGAGAGAAATCCACTGCAGACAACTGGCATTGCTGGTGGAAGCAACATGGTCTTCATTTGGATCCTCGGCTCGTGTTCCTGGAAAACCTTGACCCTCACTTTGTGTGCTGACTATGCTGCTGGAGACTCCCTTGAAATGAAACTCTGAATTTATTTCTGAGCTGGACTGCTGAAATAAAAACAGTAATTGACCGATAAGCTTTCGTAAACCTTGTCTGTGGCTGCTGCTTATAGACTCTGTCGGAGGAACGTAAACCCTGTTTGGCTTTCTGGACAGGACAGATGCCCTGATGTTATCACTGTCTGCACTCCTCCCTTTTATTCAAACTTCCATAGGGCTGCAATCTAGAGATATCAAGAACCTTATAGTGCCTCAAATAGGGCATGAGTTAAGCTGGTGGCACTTTGCAGAAGCTTTTCATGTATGGAGGAAGGATGTTCATTTGCTTCTGAACCTGACGCAGAAGAACATCTTGGGTCAGCCCGATTACAAGAATTTTGTAACGACAAGTGAGATGATGATTGCTGAAATGTCTGAATATTGATGGTTTTTCTTAAAAAAGATGTTTAAATGGCAGCCTGTTTGGGAATTTAGGATTGCAAATCAATTTATGATTGTGCGGTTTAGAACCGTGGCATTATATAATGGTGGTACTCCCAGGAAGGGAGTCTTGTCATAGCAGTGCCATCACAACCATTGCTGATGCAGAGCAAGCAGCGTGGCCATTGCACAGTGGTTGTGTGTAACAGTACAGCACTTTGTGGGACACGCTGCCCTTACACAATGGCCATTTCCATGCTACACTGTTATAGTGCTGTTATTCCACTTTCAACATCCTATGGAATCCTGGGGTTTGCAATTTTAGGGAGGAGCATCTAGAATTCTCAGCCAGAGAGCTGTTGGGCCTCAGTAAACTGCAAACCCCAAAATTCCACAAGATGTTGAAAGTGGAATAATACCACTATAATGGTGTAGTGCAAAAATGACCAATGACAGCACAAGGAGAAAGGGCCAGCGGCTTCCAACAGAGCCAGGGGGCACAAGTAATCTAGAATGGAGGGCACTGGAAAGTTATGGGCTCTGCACCCAACCAGAAAGAAAATTGTTACCCTGATTCCTGGGGGTCCCGGGAAGGACACCTAAATGCGCTCTCAATTTTATAAGTTGGGGAAATTAGCCAAGAGCACAGGCTAGCAATACGAGAGGCAGGGTAATGTAGCGAGATCTTGGACCCTATGTTTACGGGGTCAGGCCGAGTCAAGGAGCACACAGAAGTTGAAATAATAAATGTGGTTTTATTAAAACACAATCAAATAGTGTATGCAGCACACTCACACAGATAACTAAGGAAATAAAGGTTGGAGTGGGATAGAGGGATTTTTAGAGGAGTTGTTGGTTTGGGTGATACTTCACCTATCCTGAAGCCCAGTTAGAAGTGGAGAAGCTGGGGAGCGTGGATCTCAGCCCGTGGGGCTGAGGGGAAGGCTCGCTGGGCAAAGCGACAGCAAGGCGGGAGGGAAACCAAGAGTGATCTGAGGAAGCGCTCAGAGTCAGGGGTTTTTATAAGGAGAATTGTGACCGCAGGCTAGGTCGGACTTGGGGAAAACAATGAGTTTGGGGCTGGAGACAAAGCCTCCGAAAGGTCAGAATTTGAATGATTGAGTTATAGCCAAATTGTCAATAGGGTAGCCAGTATGCAAACGCGGAGTACTTGAGCGTTGTATAGCTCGATCGTCAAGCTGCCAGTGCGGGGCAGAGGATCTTTTGAAAGTTGTGTACATACCTAATAGAGGTACTTGCCTTGAGGTCTCCTAAAGCTGTGAGTCGGCTATTTCTGGCCTGCCTGTATTATGTTGGAATATTACAGTGATTATCGGCCGAGCCGGCGTGCGTGCTTGTCCGGGGGCCTTGCAAGCACGTGGAGGGGAATGGGTAGGTGAGGCCGAATTATTGATATCAAGAGATATCTTCATATCCCACAAGCTCAGGCTAGCGAGGGCAGTAACAAAATGTCCCACCAATCACAGTGCCCCATTATAGTGTAGGAGCCCTGACTGCAGAATGAGAGATCTTGCAATGTCTCCCACTGTGGATCCACACAATTCTCTAATATATTATTTGTATTTCATGTCAATGATGTAGTTCCTCCATTGAAAATGTTACGCACTGCAGCCTTTGATGCAAGATCTTGACACTTGCTTGTTAAAATATTTCTATCCCACCCTATATCGAAAGATCTGAGAGCGATCTTTTGGGAATCTTTGATTGCATCTTCCTGCACAGCAGAACAGGGTTGGACTTGATGGGCCTTCTGAGATCTTCCAGTTCTATGATTCTATGAGCGTACAAGTGAAATCGAGAACGCAGGAACTGACAATTTAAAAAGAATACAAAATAATTTAAATAGACTAAAGACATATTAAAAATGATTAAGAAGTTAAAGCTGGTTTAGAAGATTCAAACGGTTTAAAACCACATACATTAGCCTTTTGCAAGAAATCATTGAAGCCCAAAGGTGATGTAAACTCAAGTCAATAGACTTGGACTCAAGTCAGACTTAAGTCACTTCAGTGACTTGACTCGGACTTGACTTGGCCATAAATGATGCACTGACTCGACTCAACTCAAGACTTGTATATTTTTAATGACTGACTTGATGCCCTTGGTCTAGTAACATAACATGTTCATCCAAAAACCTTATGAGTTCGAACAACACCTCCATCTCTTTTTGCCTACTAGGCACATGACAATCTCTCTCAAGCCCAAAGTGTGGGTGCATTTCTCAGAGGGGAACAGCAAACAGGTTAGGCAATGGGCTTCAGGCAGGCTTGAGGTCTGCTCAGCAGCCTTTCCCCGCTGCATATCAGAGGAGCCTTCTAAAACTTTTCCTAAGAGCAGAAGACAAGCTTCACTCCCAGAATGCAGGTGCCTTTCTCAGAGGGGAACAGCAAATGTGTCAGGCAATGGGCTTGAGGAGGAAGGATCCTTCCTTCTAAAACTTTTGAATCTTCAGTAATGGGGAGTAAGATAGGATCCTATTCCCCACTTCCGAAGCTGCAGATGGCAAAATTGCAACTGTGGAGAGCCGACTCTGCTTAAATTGTTAAAACTGAATTTATTTCACTCTATCCAATAATTCTGGAATTTTGGTTGAGGTATAAAGTTGGCTTCCAGACTTGAGACTTGACTTGAGACTTGACTTGAAAGCATCTTCAAGGACTTGAGAATTAACTTGAGACTTGAAGGTATAGACTTGAGACTTGACTTTAGACTTGGAGTAAAAGACTTCAATAAATCACTGACGAATAGCCATGTTTTTACTTGGCAGGTAAAATAAAACCAGCACTGGTGCCAAATGGGGCCTCCAAGGGGAGAGTACTCGACAGTTGAGGTGCCACAGCTAAGAAGGCCCTCTCCCATATCCCACAGTCTATTCATCTTACTGGTGGGATACAGAAGTTCCTCCTCCCCCAAAGCAGACCTCAATCCTCAAGCAGGCATATGAATCCGTGAATGTGGCAGATCAAACCAAGTTCATTATATGCTCATTTGGGTGTGAGAAGCAGGGGCTCTGTTCTGTTTTTTTCTGCTCCCACGTTTGATGCTGGGCCGAGATGCTGGGCCAACTGCACGAAGCATATAGTTCCCTCTGACCCAGTAGCTGACAAGCAGGGCTGGCTCTGGTTAATGCTTGGATGGAAGAACACCAGGAAATAATCCCAGGGATCTCCAGGTAAGACTTGCAAAGAATCTTGCCTGAAACCCTGGAGAGTGAAAGATGCCAGATACAGTTGATGATACTGAGCTCAATCAACCAATGGAGTTTGCCTGGTTAGAATTTGAATGGGAAATCACTAGGAAATAGTAATGGTTTCTCCAAGCAGGGCAGGGAAAGGATCTGCCCTGAAGCCCCAGAGAGCCAAAGCTGCTGGTCAAAGTTGACACTCGAGAATATCAGGGATGTCTCTGGATAGAACTAGGAAAAAAAAGTCTGCCCTCTATCCTGGAGAGCTACCGCTGCCCATCAGAGTTCACTATACTGGGCTAGATGGGCCGGTGGGTTGTGGGTTGTATTTGGATGAGAGACGACTGGAACTTACCAGGGATCTCTAGGTAGGGCAAGGAAATGATCTTACCTGAAGCCATAGGGTGGACTCTTGTATCCGCTTATACTTCACTCAGTCCTTGAGAGCCAGGGTGGTGTAGGGATTTGAACATTGGACAACGACCCAGGAGATCACAATTCGATTCCGCACTCAGCCATGGAAACCCATTGGGTAACCTTGAGAGCATCACACACTCCGCCCCAGAAAACCCCATGACAGGTTCATCTTAGGATTGCCCCAAGTTGGAAATGACTTGAAGGCACACAACAACAAAGTACTTAACTAAGTAACTTCTCTTGACCTGACTCCTCCAAACCTGATGGAAACATCATTCAACAGAATGGCCCTCCTTCTCTTCACGTAGCTGATGCCCAGTAAAGTAAGTAGAGGGGCAATTTTGTATTCATGATCACCAGGGAGTCACAATTTTGACTCTATTGCCATGATTGTACCTTGTCCCCCAACCCCCAAAAGTGGATACTACTGAGCTAGAAGAGCAAGTGGTCACAGTCCCTAGAAGGCAGCTTCTCTTCTTCTCCTGTGCCTGGAATGCTCTGCAAGACTCCTTCTTTCCTTTTAACTCCTTTCTCTGTTTTGTTTTCTGGAGTCGCAGCATGCACGTATGTAGACTGAAGGCAGAGAAAGAGAGGGAGAGAGAGAGAGAAAGAAAGAAAGAAAGAGAGGGGGACATGAGCATGTTGCCAAGCAAGGGTGCAACCAGAATGCTACATTGGTGCATCAGAGAGCAGATTTGGGCTCAGCCTCCTCCCGCTGGTCACATGCATGAGCCAAGAAAGTTGCACACGCTTTTCCAGTGGGCTTCTGGTTGCCATGGAAACCTCTCCTCTCCCTCTCTCTCAGCATCCCAGCCCAGCCACCAGTGCGTCTGCCTTACTTTACCTAGCCAGTGGCTTGAGCATGGCCAAAAGCGCCTGGAGAGGGTGCGACATCTGCAAGAAAGCTTTGGTTTCCTGGGCATGTGCTGGCAACCAGGACGAGTTGACGAAGAGCAGCATGGCCTTCCTTGGCATCAATGCCACCTGTTCTGACTACAGCTGGAGGGTTTTGGCTGTGTGTTTGCTTTACGAAGCGAAGAGAAGAAAAAAACCAACTATAAGTCTAAGTTTAAATAAATCTGGTGCAAAATGAAATGTTCTGACGAGTATAGGGAGAGTTCTTCAATTTTATCTTGTTGGATAATTCTGGCATTCTTCCCCGCCTTTGTTCTAGGGCTTAGCTAGCATAGGGTTTAATTTTCCGTAGCATGTCAAACCCTTTTGCCTTCCCACCTGAAACCTCAGTCTTGCTCTTTGTGTTATTTAAATGAATGGCTATGGTATCCAGACCATGTGACTCAGGATAGACCCTGGGCCATTGACCTTACATAAGGCCATGATTTCCTCTCTTTTCTTTCTTTGCCATCTTGCTTCCAGTTCCTTCTCTCTGACCATGCTTTGCCTCACCACCAAGAAGATGGTGAGTTAAGAATGAAGCTACTATCTGACTTAATCTTTTTGTTAGCTAGTTAGGATCTAGACTCTCCAATGTGCATGTAATTGCAAAATGTATAAGTAAACTTTTCTAAGTTTGGTACCTGAAACTGCCTGCCTTGTTTTGTTTTCCAAGTCAGTCTCAGCTCAAGGAAGCCACACAGAGATTGAGACATGCTTTTTCTGCATCTCTGCTAAAAGAAGGCCGATTCCTAACAGTTTTAGCTTTCACAGAATTTCCCCCAAAGGCCTAATGCCCTGGGAAACTCTGACTCTCAACTTATCTGAGAAAAGATTGTCTGAAATCCTGCATTAGACACAGAGTTACAATGCCATAGCTATGCTTCATCTCCTAATCAGACCCTTAAAATTCAGCCATAGAGAAGGATGGAGATATGCAGTTCTTCTGAGTGGGGTGCTAAAGACAATATAGCAATTAGCAGTAGTAGTTACATTTCTATACTGCTTATCAGCGTGAAGCACTCCCTAAGCAGTTTACATGTATTTAGCTAATTGTCCCCAACAAGCTGGATACTCATTTCACCAACCTACGGAAGGATGGAAGGCTGAGTCAACCTGGAGCCCAGCAGGATCAAACTCACAACGCTGTGGCTGCAGTACTGGCATTTAACCACTGCACCACCAGGGCACATCCTGCCTCCTTCTGAGCAGCAGTAAGACAAAGTATATCAACAGAACTCCACAGGTGATGTTTGTCTGATCACTGCTCACCGGCAGGAAGGGGCTGGACACTCCATCCTTCAGCACCCCACTTTCCAGCTGCTGAAATCCACACCTCAGTGTGGTTGCCTGGATTTTAAGGGGACATTTGCAGTTATGGCAATGATGCTATGACCATTAATGTGAACACCTTCTGGCCTCATAGTTGCCTAACCATACGCCAGCCATCATATATTCCTAAAGCAGAGCTAGTGGCTGGCAAAGTTCCTTTCTTTTGGATGACAACTTCCCATATCCCCCAGCCAGCATGGCCTCTGGATTCTGAGTGTTGTAGTCTGAAAAGGAACTTTCCCAGACCCTGGTCAAAACTCACCAAGACCTTACGTCATGCTTGGAAAGTGTATATCTGTACTCACATAGCAAAACTGTGCAATCTAGTGGTGCGTCTGCCCATGTGCCTGATAATTGTTCCTGAGGAAGGCACCAGTCCCTATTTCCTCAACCCTGCAGAGAGAATCAAATAGAGCGTTGAAGGAACTGGTGAACCCCAGCCCAAAATATTCATTTGCAAGACTGCAATCCTGTTAGTTGATCCCGGCTAGAGTGCTGTTGTTTTTGTTATATGCCTTCTCAGCTGTAATGCATACTGACTCTATCGTATGGTTTTCTTGGCAAGGTTTACTCAGATGAGCTTTGTCACTGCGATTCTTTAGGAGTGCAAGAGACTTGTCCAAAATCACCCAGTAGGTTTCAATGGAGTGCTGGGATTTGAACTCTTGTCCTCTGGAATCCTCATCCAACACTCAAGCCACTGCCTTACACCGCCTCCCTCCAAACTAGAGTAGACCCGTTCAATCAATTGCTGAATGATGAGTCATCACAGAGATAAATCCCCTTGCATGCTGTTGTCGTGTGCCTTCAAGTTGTTTCTGACTCATGTGCATTTTCTGCACTAGACTGTTCTAGCGCTATTATTCCACTTTCGACATCCTATGGAATCCTGGGGTTTGCAGTTTCGGGAGGGGCCAGGTGGCCCCTCCCGAAACTGCAAACCCCAGGATTCCATAGGATGTTGAAAGTGGAATAATAGCGCTAGAACAATCTAGTGCAGAAATGGCCATGGTGACCCTAAGGTGAACCTATCAGGGGAGTTTCTGGAGCTGAGAGAGTGTGATGAGCCCAAGGTCACCCAGTGGGTTTCTGTGGCCAAGTGGGAATTGAACCCTGGACTTCAAGGTCATAGTCCAGCTTTCAGAACACCACACCACGCTGGCTAAAAATCCCATTGTATGCCCTCCAAATGTCTAAATTTCTCAAGAACAGTCCTGATTAATTCTCTCCCATCCTACTTTTTCAGCGGCTTTTAAAATGTCCCAGTTTCCCTCTCCTTCTTTCACTCTTCCTGTTTGTCCTCAGCTTACCTCAGCTGCTGCAAATTGAGACCATTTCCTCACTAGCCTGTTATAGTGCTATTATTCCACTTTCAACCTCCTGTGGAATCCTGGGCTTTGCAGTTTAGGGAGGGGCACTGAGAATTCTCAGCCAGAGAGCTCTTTGGCCTCAGGAAACTACAAACCCCAGAATTCTATGGGATCTTGAAAATGGAATAATGGCACTATAGTGTTATTGCAGAGTAGTGCAGAAATGGCCTGAGTTCCAAGTGGCACTCATTCTGTCAGGAATGCCTAAGTAGTTTGCACACAGTTAACTCAATAGCCGGCACAACCTTGCATTTCCAGGCGTAGGATATAAATATAAAGCATTATACAGCTTAGATCCAGCTATTTGAAAAATGGCATCTCCCTCTACCAGTGGTTCTCAACTTTTGGTCTTCCAGATGTTTTGGACTTCCACTCCCAGAAGCCCCAGCCACTGTGGTCATTGTTCAGGAATTCAGAAAGCTGAAGTCTCAAACATCTGGAGCACTTAAGATTAAGAATCACTGCCCTATACGAACCTGCTAGAGCCTGAAGATCTGCAGGGAAAAGCTTTCTCTTGGTCCTGCCACCATTCCAAGCTCTCCAGGTGAGGACGCGGGAAAGAGCCTTCTCAATGGCTGCTCCCACCCTGTGGAACGCTTTTCCATAGGAGGCTAGGCAGGCTCCCTCCCTGCTTTCCTTTCCTAGGCAAACAAAGACATTTCTTTTTAAGCAGGCCTTTAATGGGTGAACGGGAGAGCTTTTTATTTATTTATTAGGTTTTTTAAAATTTATTGCAAGTTTATATGGCAAGAATACACCATGAAAGCATTCCTGACAGATGGCCACCTAGCCTCCATACTCCCAGGCAGCAGCGGATTCCACTGTCAAACTGCTCTTACCATCAGGAAGCTCTTCCTAATGTTTAGAAGGAATCTCGTTTGCTGAAGTTTGAAGCCATTGCTCTGTTTCCGAGTCTCTGGAGCAGCAAAAAGCAGTCTTGCTCCAACCTCCATATGACATCCCTTCACATATTTAAACATGGCCATCATGTCACCACTTAACCTCCTCTTCTCCAGGCTAAACAAAGCCAGCTCCCTAAGCTTCTCCTCATATGGCATAGTTTCCAGGCTTCTCTCATTTGGGTCACCCTTCTCCGGACACAGTACAGCTTGTCAATATCTTTCTTGAAATGAGATGCCCAGAACCGGACACAATATTCCAGGTCTGACCATAGCAGAATAGAGTGGTACTATCACTTCCCTTGACCTAGACACTATACATTGATGTAGCCCAGAATTACATTGTTTTTTTAAAACTGCCACATCATACTGCTGACTCATATTCAGCTCGTGGTCTACTGTGAAAGGGATCTAGGAGTCTACTAAGACTCCTAAATCCCATTCACAGGTACTATGGTCAAGCCAGGTGTCACCGATCTTATATCTTCACATTTCATTTTTTTTCCTGCCCATAGAATCATAGAGTTGGAAGAGACCCCAGGGGCCATCCAGTCCAACCCCCTGCTATGCAGGAACACCCATCAAAGCATTCCCAACAGATGGCCATCCAACCTCTGCTTAAAAACCTCCAAAAGAGGAGACTCCACCACACTTCATTGAGGCAGCAGCAGATTCCACTGGTGGACAGCTCTGGCCATCAGAAAGTTCTTCTTGAGGTTTAAGTGGAATCTCCTTTCCTGCAGCTTGAATCCATTGCTCCTTGTCCTAGACTCTGGAGCAGCAGAAAACAAGCCTGTTCCCTCCTCGGTATGACATCCCTTCAGATATTTAAACATGGCTATTATGTCCCCTCTCAACCGTCTCTTCTGCAGACTAAACATACCCAGCTCTCTGAGCTGTTCCTCATAGGGTTTCATGGCCTCCAGACCCTTCACCATTTTGGTCGCCCTCCTCTAGACACGCTCCAGCTTGTCGATATCCACATGTAAAACCTTACACTGCTCCCTGTTGAAATTTATTTTGTTAGTTTTGGCCCAGCACAGACTAAGGAAAACCCAAACTGCTGCAGCCTGTTACCCTGTGTACTGGGGTTCCCGGGAGGGACACCAAAATGTGCTCAACTAAAGGTGGGGAAAATCAGCTCAGAGCACTGCTTAGCGTTACGAGAGGCAGGGTAACGTACCGAGATCTTGAACCCTATGTCTACGGGGTCGGGTTGAGTCAGGGAGCACACAGAAGTTGAAACAATAAATGATATTTTGTTAAATACAGGCAAACAGTGTATGCGACACATTCACACAAGATAACTAAAGGAAATAAAGGTTGGAGCGGTATAGAGGGATTTTTAGAGGGGTTGCTGGTTTGGGTGATACTTCACCTGTCCTGAAGCCCAGAAAAATAGAGAGCGAGGCTGGGTGCGATGTAACTCAGCACGTGGAGCTGAGGGGAGGCTCGCCAAGCAAAGCGGCAGCAAGGCGGGATGAAACTCGGGAGCGATCCGAGGAAGGTCTCGGAATCGAGGGTTTTTATAAGGAGAATTGTGACTGCAGGCTATGCCGTACTTGGGGGAAAACACTAGATTTGGAGCTGGAGACAAAGCCTCCGAAAGGTCAGAATCTGAATGATTGAGTTATCGTAGCGGTTCTCAATAGAGTAGCCAGTATGCAGAGGCAGAGTATTTGGATATTGTATAGTTTACCCATCAAGCTGCCATCGCGGGGCAGAGGCTCTTTTGTAAGTTGCGTACATACCTGATTAGAGGACTTGCCTGGAGGTCTCCTGAAGCAGCGAGTCGGCTATTTCTGGCCTGCCTGTATTGTAGTTTGAATCTTACGGCTATTAACGGCCGAGCTTGTTTACGTGCTTGTCCGGCGGCCTCGCAAGCACGTGGAGAGGAATAGAGAAGTGTAGCCAAATTGTGATATCAAGGGATATCTTTTAATGTCCCCAAAGCTCGGACTAGCCAGGGCAGTAACAAGCCACTTCTAGTGTTCTTCCTCAGTACTAACTTTTGCCGTCTTGACCATCTTCTGATGTTATTTGGCCAGGCACACCCCAGTTTTCATCTGTGAAATGTTGGAAGGAATGCTATTGATTCAGTAGATCTACCCTATTCTGGGCTAACAACAGGACTCAGTTTTCTGAACAAGGTCCATATGTGCCTTCAACTTGCCTGTTGACAATCCCAAGAATGTTCATAGGGTTTTCTTTGGCAAGGAATACTCAGGGATGGTTTTGCCAGTTCCTTCCTCTGAAATATAGCCTACAGCACCTGGTATTCATTGGTGGTTTCCCATCCAAGTACTAACCAAGGCTGCCCCTGCGTAGCTTCCAAGATCAGACGGGATCTTGTGCCTTCAGAATGTTTAGGCCAAGCCTTCTAATCATTGCATGTTTACATTTCTCAGCGTCCCAATGTGTATCTCTTCCTGATGGAGACCTGGGTTATTTTGCTGCCTTGTTTTGAATTTTCCGTTTTTCTTTTTTCAGCAGAAACTCTCCGTACTGAGCTATTTGTAACAGTGCAGCTCCTGCGTTTTTGATCTTAATCATTCTAATGGGGTCTCTGGGAAATGCGGCCTTTGCTAATGACCCAAGTGGGTCAGATCAAATAGGGGAAACGGCAGGGCTGCTCCGGCAATGCTTTTATCGTAGGAGGCTGAGACAAAGAGGACACCGCAAAGGTCAGAGAACAAGCGAAGGCCCCGAGTAAATAGTAATTAGGTTTGCTTGAAAACATAGCCAGGGCCAGATGTATATAATGATGCGCAGGACATTAGCAAAGACAGGCGCACGGGTAGAAAGATCAGGGAAGGACTTGAGGATTGGGAAGAGATAAGAAATGTGCCCAGGGGTGTAACTGTGGAGCGGGGGGACAAAATGAACTCGTTGCCCCTCAAATAAGAGGAATGTTTTCTTCAGTCTCCAAGTTTCTATTGCATTGAAGAGAGTGAAATATCACCTAAAACTCTTCTCTCTGCTGTGCTAACATTCTCCTGGTAACTTCGCCTCCTGTCCTTTTCTTTGGATGCCTAAACTGTGGGCCAATTCGCAGTGCACAACTGTAGTGCTATATTCCACTTTAGTTGCCATGGCAACATCCCATAGAATCCTGGGATTGGCAGTTCAGGGAGGGATGTTTAGAACTCTCTGCCAGAGAGTTCTAGTGCCCCGCCAAATTGCAAGAACCCAGGGTTGATTGCCATGGCAATCAAAAGCTCTTACCCCCAGGACGTTCTTCCTAATGTTTAGGTGGAATCTCTTTTCCTGTGGTTTGAAGCCATTGCTCCATGTCCTAGTCTCTGGAGCAGCAGCAAATATGCTTGCCCCATCTTCCATATGACATACTTTAGACACATTTGGTTCCTGACTGGAACATAAAGTTAAAATAATAGCAACAATACACTAAAAACTACCTAATAAAAGCAGCCATGAGATTGTCATTAGAAAACAAAACAGTTACTCTGATTTTAATGCCTAGAAATCTTGACCTGCATGGACAAATGGCTCCCAATCCACTTTTCCCCAGTGGAGAAAAGGATTATTGAAACCCTCCACACAACCAGAACTCTGAAATGGAAAAGCTGAAGTGCAGTTTTGTCTCATGACAGGAACTCAGTTTGCCCAGGCCAGATCAACCGTGCAACCAAGTTTATTAAACTGCAGTTTCATACTTTCCTTTGAAGATCTCTGTCCCGCACGTAGCGGACGAGGAAGAGATTCATAGGACTGGAATAATGGAGCAAGCTGCAAGAAAGAAGTTCTGCAATCCCTATTCCAGTTAAGTTCAAGACAAGCCCCTGCACTAAAATGTGTCATGTTCTATCAGGTTTGTAAAACATATTCTACTAGCTGGTCCCTTCCATGTCGGTGGAGAGGTGACTCTGCTTCAGGTTTCAATCTGAAGAGGAAGGGTGCTCTCTGAGGTGCTGAAACCCCTTCCCCAGAAATAGATTCAAGCATCTTGAATAGGTTCTTCAAAGTCTGGACTAAGACTCAGGATGTTCATCACGCCACTGATGCGGAAACCACCAGCTACTGCTGGCAAACACCACCCGCTAGCCTGAGTCTCGTGTTATAGCTCACTCGCCAAATGTTCAGAAACAACCCTTAGCAAGACTGGCCCTATCATTTGGCAGGGTGAGGCAATGGCCATCCAGTAGTAGATACTGGAGAGCAGCAGCAAAAGGTTAAGAACAGTTGGCAGGAGGTCATCTGAGCCACCTTGAAGCCCCTAAGCTAGCCTGATGCCTTCAGGTGTGACAGTGGATGCTGCCCCAGAGGTGTCTTTAGGGGGGGACCCTGGGTGCCAATGCCAGGGGGGCACAAAAAAGCCATGCATATAAGGGTGAGGGTGGGGGTAGGAGTGAGAAGGTAGGGGTGCAACTTCCACACTTGCCCTAGGCACTATTTACACCAGACACACAACTGATGCTGTCTCATCACCGGTGTTAAAGAAAGGTTCATCCGTCAATCCATTTTCCTTCTTCCATGGAATATAGACAGATCCTTCACGGCGTCCTATGTCTCAGGCAGCAGAATATCTAGCCATGTAACCCTGTTCCCTCCTCTTTCGCTGCCCATCAACAACAGGAAATGTGTAGACTCTGAAGACCCCCAGAAGACCTTCCCAAAGCTACACAGCCGCATAAAGTTAATTTTGAAGAGGTGATTTCGAGGAAATTTATCCCTCCAAAACTGGCCCAAAGTATCCAAAGCTGCCCACAAATATATTTCCGCACTAGACTGTTATAGCACTATTATTCCACTTGCAACATCCTATGGAATCCTGGGGTTTGCAGTTTCGGGAGGGGCCGGCCGGCCCCTCCCAAAACTGCAAACCCCAGGATTCCATAGGATGTTGCAAGTGGAATAATAGCGCTATAACAGTCTAGTGCAGAAATGGCCTATATCAGTTTGCTTTCCCCACCCACTCTATCACCTACCAAAAATTTGTAACAGGTAACTCATACATCAACATGGTATTAACAGGATTTCACCCACTGTGTTGTAAGCTATTCCTGTTCCAATGTCCGATCCTATGCAGTGGCTTGGTCTCTAATGGGCAATTAAAAGGCATTGGCTCTATGAGAGAACAGCTCCAGGGAAGATGAAAACTGTGGCTTCATTGCTATGGGTCACCCCAGCCGCTGGTATCTTTTCATTTTTCTCTGGGGACTTAGCTATATAAGACCAATGACAATAAGCACTTCCACTTCAACATTTGCAACCAAAGCACTGCATGGTTATACCCACGCACCCACCCATGGTTCAAGAGTCAGCAAATGGTTTTGAAATGCCACCATGAATTATTTAATTTGAATAAAGAGCCTCTCTTAATTAATATGCAAAAGGTAAAGGCAGACTGAAATCAATCAGGATCTTGGGGACTTTTTGTGTGCAAACTGCTCTCCGGAGCCCACGCAGGCCCGCAGATTCTGTCTCTAAAAATCCACTCCAGCAAGCAGAATATCTAAATTCAGAATCTAGATTTTAAAATCTGTTCCTCCGCTCTTGCCTGAACTTCGTCAGCTGATCCTCACTCCCAGGATAAAAACAACGGGCCTTTCTTTTGGTTTACAAACACACAAAAATACTTCTTTGGGTGGGATGCCAGGTTCCTTGTGCCTGTTTTTGCAATGCCACACAGGTACATGGCAACCGTGCAGATAGCCAGTTGAGCACAAATCAAAACAAGGCTTAAATCCTCTGAAGGTACCAGATCTTGTCTGACCTTGATAGCTAAGGAGGATCAGGCCTAATTAGTGCTTGGATGGGGGATCGCCAAGGAATCGCAGGTGCTGGTGGCTATATTTCAAAGGAAGGCAGCAGCAAATCACCTTTGAGTCTTCCTTGCCTAAGAAAACCCTATGAAGTTCAAGGGGTTGTCATAAGTGAACATTTTAGCCAGAATCTTACATCATGCTGGCATCGTGCAAATCTACACCCACATAGTCACCTGGTGGTTCTTTCCTTCCTTCATCCATATCCAGGCTTTGCTCCAGTACTGGGACTCTTTTAGACATCTAACATTGTTCGACCTATAGCTTCTCTCCCAGTGTGACTGATTTTTTTCACATTGTGCAAGGGGGAATGCACAGTCCTGGTATCCTACTGAATCTAGCAGTACATCAAAAGTACTGATCAACAGTTTGGCCCTATCCAGGAATGTTCGACCGCATAGCTGGAATCCTGTTGGTTAGTCCTGACTAGAGAAGATGCATTGAACCAATTGCTGAATGCTAAGTCAACATGTGGATAAATCCAACTGATTCCGTGGCTCATTTTAGGCCCCAGAGAAGCCTTTTTTAACAGCAGGAAGTAAGCAGAAGCCATTTCCTGTTCACTTTCTATTTTAAAAAAGAGGCCTCTGCTGGGCACAATTTGGATCTGGGTGGCTAATGTGGTAGAAATACCCCCAACCCTAGACATCATTTTAGGGCATTTTGAAGCAAAATAATATTGCAGAATCCTAGAGTTGGAAGGAACCACAAGGGTCATCCACTCCAGCCCCTATCATGCAGGAAGACACAGCCAAAACACCCCTGACAGATTGCAATCCAACCTCTGCTTAAAAACTTCCAAAGGAGACGCCACCACGCTCTCAGGCAATGCATTCCACTGTCAAACTGCTCTTACCACCAGGAAGCATCTTCCAAATGTTTAGGTGTAATTTCTTTTCCTGAAGCTTGAAGCCATTGCTCCATGTCCTAGTCTTTGGAACAGCAGAAAATAGGCTTTCTCCATCCCCCATATGATATCCCTTCAAACATTTAAACATCACTGTCACGTCCCCTTTACCCTTCTCCTCTCCAGTCTAAACATCCCCAAGTCCCTCAACTGCTTCTCACAGGGCTTCATGGTTTCCAGGTTCTTTCCCATTTGGTCACTTTCCTGTGGGCACATTCCAGCTTGTCAATATCCTTTCCGATGCATTGTGGTTGTGCATCCCGCACTATGCGCTATGGTTGTGCATCACATATTCCACACTGCGCAATGGCGCCAGCTCACTGACACATGTTGCACAGCTTTGCTTTTCTACACGGGGGTTTCATCGTTCAGCTGCGGCATATGTCTGCACATGGATATTTATGCTTCGTTGAGAGGATGCTGGAATAAGGCCTTCATATACTATATATTTTGTGGTCTTTTGCCGATTCTGATGGAGCTGAATCCAAAAGAAGTTAAACACACAGTATCCGGATTAATATGACTAACTTTGTCAGGAACTGAACTCACACATGCAAATAGTACAGTGCATAAACGCTGTTTATTTGGAGTGTGATACATCATACAAGACTTCAGTGAGACGACTAAAGTTCAGAAGCAATAGCGAGTACATAACATTCCCATCCTTCCTCCTCCCTCGTGCAACAGACCTTGAAGCAGTGAGAGCCTGGCAGGGCTCATCAGTGCATTCCTAGCTTTCATTTATCTAACGGTCTCTGGTTCCTAGACTTTGGTTTCAAGCCAGCTGCTACCTGACATTGTACTACATATCCCATTACTATAATATGGAGGGCATCCCGACAAACTTTCCCCGGATCCAGCCCACGGTCCCAAAGAAAAGCATTCCTACCAGACAATATAGAACTGATTCACTCATGCTTCCGTTGGGTGAGTCACATGCTCCTACGGTGCAAAACAAGTGTGGTATTTTTCATTCGATAAACGTTGGAAGACGCTCAAGTTAGCAGCACGAGCAACGTTCCTATACATAAATAATTGCTTCGTACTTCAGCAGGGGAAAATGGAACTTGGCAGATTTAAAGTTCACCTGTAGGCAAAGATGAAAAATATCCCAAAGCCCAGATTTTAGCATCATTGTGAACAGGAGAAGCAGGGTGCCCCCCACACATGTATTTGGGAACAGCATCCTTCTTGCAGGGGGCATTCACCAAGGTTCACGTTGTGTCAGGCATAACGCGACTCCGCATGATCTTCCTTTCCTTCTAAGCAACAGAACCGTTCTGTGTAACCTGGAAATATGTACATTCTTAAACTCGGGGGCACAGGGCTTTTTCCTTACAGCAAATCTGTGGGCTGGAACGATGCTTTGTATCTCCTGATTTGTGATAAACTTACTTGTCGTGTGAGGCCCGTGGCTGATTGAGCCGATTACGATGGCAAATTGGGAACGTGCCAGACAATTTCAGCTGAAGCTTTTGCCCCAGCATCATTTGGCTCAGAAGGCTGATTTCTCACGCAGCTTCTTCGCATGACGTCAAGAGATCATCTCGTTTGTGGGCTGCTCTTAAACTGGCTTTCGTGCATAGCCTTCTTTGCACGTGGAAAATCTATCACTTTCCTTTGCAAAGTCTCTGTTTCATACTATTCAGCATCTCATAGATGAAAACTGTGATGCATGCAGCCAAGCAACATAAGAGTGTGGTCAAGACGGCAAAGTCATATTGGCGCAAAACAATAATATAGAATCCTAGAGTTGGAAGAAAGGTCATCCAGTCCAGCCCCTGTCGAGCAGAAAGACACAATCCAAGCACTCTCTTTGACTGATGGCCACCTAGCCTCTCTTTAAAACCTCCAAAGGAGGAGTCTCCACCACATTCCCGGGCAGCAGCGTATTCCACTATCCAACTGCTCAAACAGGAAGTTTTTCCTAATGCTTAGATGGAACCTCTTTTCCTTGTAGTTTGAAGCCATTTCTCATCAGTCAAGTCAATACACTTTTGGATAATCTTCTCTCTATGGCCCCGTTACCCTAAAAATTGGGGAACTTTGGGGTCTATGGCAATATCAGCGTCTCCTTGGAATTTGGGGAATTATAGCTCAAAGGAGGCCTGCAAGAGGAAGGAAATGGCAGGATCTTTTCACCTGTGTATACCAGTACCCTAGAGACTAGGGTTCGGTCGCCCACTCGGCCATGAAAACCCACTGGGTGATATTGATATTGATAAAAGAAATTCATACATATACATTGTCCTGCACTTAGGCAGAAAGAATGGAATGCGCAAATATAGGATGTGGGGACACGTGACTGGATAACAGTATGTGTGAAAGGAATCTAGGAGTCTTGGTAGATCACAAACTGAACATGAGGCAGCAGTGTGATGCGGCAGCCAAGAAAGCCAACGCGATTCTTGCTTGCATCAATAGCAGTATGGCATCTAGATCGAGGGAGGTAATGGTACCACTCTATTCTGCTTGGTTAGGCCTCATCTGGAATATTGTGTCCAGTTCTGGGCACCTCAATTCAAGAAGGATATTGACAAGGTGGAACGTGTCCAGAGGAGGGCGACCAAAATGGTGAAGGGTCTGGAAGCCATGAAGCCCTATGGGGAGCGGATGTTTAGTCTGTGAAAGAGAGGGTTAAGAGGGGACACGATGGCCATGTTTAAGTATTTGAACAGATGTCATGTCGAGGAGGGAGCGGGCCTGTTTTCTGCCGCTGCAGAGACTAGGACAAGGAGCAATCGATTCAAGCTGCAGGAAAAGAGATTCCACTTAAACTTCAGGAAGAACTTCCTGACGGTCAGAGCGGTCCGGCAGTGGAATCTGCTGCCGCCGCCATAGAGTGTAGTGGAGTCTCCTTCCTTCTTTGGAGGTTTTTAAGCAGAGGCTGGATGGCCGTCTGTCGGGAGTGCTTTGATGGGTGTTCCTGCACAGCACGGGGTAGGAATGGATGGCCCCTGGGGTCTCTTCCAACTCTATGATTCTGTGATTCTATGACTGTTGATTTATGTGCTTGGTCAGCTTGAATTAATGTTTCTGATACTAAGGGAAACTTAGAAGCACTTAAGGTTGGAGGGCCAAATCTGGATTGCAGCAAATATTTCCATTGGCAAATGCTGCCATTCTGCCGATAGAGGTAAGTTAAACTGTTCTGGTAATGGTAAAAAGGACAGAAGCTTATCATCCTCACCAAGTATTTGATTTAAGGTAGCAATACCCCTGAGAATCAGCGTGGCATAATGGTTTTAGCTTTGGTACAAGTTCACGGCTTTAATATGTTTGAACTGCTTTTAGACTATTTTTTTAATCAAAAATTACACATGTTTTTATTTTCAAAATAATTGTATGGAAACTTATTGGTTGACCTTGGGTGCATCACACACTCTCAGCCCTGTTTTTTTCTGCAAAACAGTCTATCATGGGTTTCCAGTCTTTTAGAAATGTCTCCAACAACTTTTCTCTGATCAAACCAGATAATTTCTCTATCTCTGGTACATCAGTCAATTTCAACAACCATATTCCTCCCTAGTAGGTAATATTGAGTTCTTCTCTCTTTGTGCAAACAATAGTCCGTCTGCTGTGGTCATATATTGAAGTAAATTGCTTTTAGGCTATTGAAGTCGTTCCTACTGTTTTTGAATTATTCTAAATTATTTAAAATTGGTATTTACCTGTATCCCACCCTGAGATCTTGTGATACAGGGTGGAACCTATATACATACACAGAAATAAATAATGAATTTAAAGGGGAAAAAAACTGGCTCATGCCTCAGACTTGAGAAAACTTGGCAAGGGTGTTTCCATGGAAACAAATTGTTAAACCATCTCCTCTCCTGCACACTTCATGAAAGGGTAGGAAATACCTGGAAAGGAACTGGGGGCAAAAGCAAAGCTCCTCCACCACGACTGACCTCCAGGAATCGTTGGACTACGGTTCCCATCGGTCCCAGGCAGCAGAGGCAGTGGAGAGGAAAGCCGGGTGTTGTAGTCCAATAACAATCAGGACTGGGTAAACTTTGGCCACTTCCGCACTATACTGTTACAGTGCTATTATTCCACTTTTATCATCCTGTGGAATTCTGGGGTTTGTCGTTTCCTGAGGCCAAAGAACTGCCTGGCCGAGAATTCTTAATGTCCCTCCCTAAACTGCAAACCCCAGGATTCCATAGGATGGTGAGAGTGGAATCGTAGCTCTATCCGCCTCTGTTCTTCGCCCTTATGTTCTACTCTACGCATTTGGGAAAGAAATGAAGGACAGGCTGTGGAAGAAATGAGGGACCGAAGGAGGCGGAGAGCTGACCTTGGAGCCTGCAAGAATCACAGAATCGTAGAGCTGGGAAGGACCTCGAGGGTCAGGCGGCCCAACCCACGGCCATGCAGGAATGCGCAGCTAAAGCACTCCTGAGAGACGGCCGTCCCGCCGCTCCTTAAAAGCCCCCGAAGGCAGACGGTCCCACGGCCAAAAAGCTCTCATCACCACGGGCCCTCGCTATCCTCTGGAGTTCGTTCCAAGATACCAGAATGTGTGGATGCTTAAGTCCCATTATGTACAATGGTGTAATAAAATGGCACCCTTTATATAAAACAGCAAAAACAAAGTTTGCTCTTTGGGTTTTTTAAAAAATATCTTCAAGCCACGGTTGGTTGAATCCGTGGGTACAGGATCTGCAGATATGGTGGGTCGACTGTATAAAGAAGTCCTTCCTTTCTAAGGTTTAAGTGGAGTCTCTTTCCCTCTCATTTGAATCCGTTGGTTCCTGTTCCAGCCTTTGGAGTAGCAGAAAACAAGCTTGTTCCACCTTTGACATGACATTCCTTCATGTATTTAAAGATGGTCACCTCTCAATCTTCTTTTCTAAACATACTGAGGCTAAACCTACCAAGTTCCTTGAGCTGTTCCTCACAAAATCCTTTTCCGCCCTGGCCTGTTATAGCACGACGATTCCACTTTCAACATCCTCTGGAATCCTGGGGTTTGCAGTTAGCCGGCCCCTCCCAAAACCGCAAACCCCAGGATTCCAGAGGATGTTGAAAGTGGAATCGTCGCGCTATAACAGGTTAGTGTGGAAAAGGCCAAAGCTTGATTTCCAGTCCTCTAGACATCTTCCAGCTTGCTGATACCCTTCTTGCACGGTGGTGCCCAGAACTGGAAGTAATATTCCAGGTAAGGTCAGACCAAAGCAGAAGACTGTGGAACTATGACTTCCCTCAGTCTGCCACACTAAGGGCCTTTCTGCACTGTACTCTTATAGTGCTATTATTCCACTTTCAGTCTCCTTGGCCGAATCCTGGGCTTTGCAGTTTGGGGAGGGGCCTTTAGAATTCTCAGCCAGAGAGCTCTGGGGCCTCCCTAAATTGCAAAGCCCAGAATTCCACAGGAGGTTGAAAGTGGAATAATAGCACTATAAGAGTATAGTGCAGAAAGGCCCTAAATTTCTCTTGATACGTCTTAGAGTTAAATTGGCTTTTTTGACCACTTTACCACACTGCCGACTAATGTTTAGCTTTTGGTCGACTAAGACCCCTACGTCCTTTCCGCATGTACCGCCTTCGTGCCATATGTCCTTCCTTCTATATTTATGCATGGAGCTGACTCTCTCACTATAAGTGGCAACATCAGAACTCAGAGTGCTTTTTTTTAAAAAAAAAAATAGTAAATGTGATTTATTTATTAAGAGAGAATCAAAGCAGCACATCTCAAAAGGTCTAAAAATGGAGACTGGAAACACTATTGCATCAAATCTCATCAGTGCAGTAGTTAAAGCAGATTCCAGCAGAATCCCAGCCAAGTGCCAAGCATTTTGCAGTCTTCTGAGCTCAAGGCAAACCGCTCCCTTTGGAATTTCAATGTCGTGTGTCACCCTTTGGAATGAGGTGCTCTCCTCTTAAATTTTGGTCAACGAAATAGACTCTGACATTTTCCTCTGTTTTTCTTATGATCCCTCACGTTTTGCCAAAGGTTTTTGTGTTGTTCTTATTGAGGTTTCTTAATCTAATGGTATGTACTCTTTGTTGATTGTGTTATCTAAATACTATTTTAAAGCAAATAACATAAATATTTCCAAATGCCAGAAGCTCGTGCTGAGCGATCCTACTCAAAACCTTGTGAGGCCCGAGCTGCTGAAACGTCTCACTAATCTTCCTTGATGGAGTCCGTCCATCTGTAAAGCTGTCTTCCTCGTTCCCTGTTGCCTTCCTACCTTACCAAGCCTTGTTGTCTTTTCCAGTGCATCATGCCTTCTCATGATATGGCCAAAGTACAACAGCCTCAGTTTCGTCATCTTGGTTTCTAGGGAGGGTTCAGGCTTGATTTGCTTTGGGACCCATTCGTTTGCCTTTTGAGCAGCCCTGGGTATCCACAGAACTCCTCTCCAGAACCACATCTCAAATGAGTGCATTCGCTTCCTATCCGTTTCCTTCACTGTCCACCCTTCACAGCCCTACGTAGAAATTGGAAATATAATGGTATGGACAACTTTTGACTTTCATGATACATCTTTGCACTAACTGGATGTCAGACACTAAATCCTAGGCTTGATCTGCGGCAAAAATTTCACGTGGAAATCTAGTGATGTCCCTCCTCCCCCGTAATTTCCATAATTTTATGCCTGATCTTTTGTGTAGTGAGTTCAAGGCAGCAACAGGGCTGTTGGTCCTTCCCGTTGTCTCTGGGACAGTGAATCTCTACAGGTTTCAAATTCAGAATGGAGAGGAGCTACCAAAGTTGCTGAACCTTTTTTTGGGCACGGGGACACGTCCTTTAAATTTGGATTAAAGCCCAGAGTGGATTCGCCCCCTCAGTGACATGAAAGTCACCAATCACTGCTGTAAGATAGCGCTTGTGGCTCTCCTAATCTCTGCTCCATCCTCACAATAATCCTGTGTGGTGGGCCATTCGGAGACAGTGACTGGGCCCAAGATCACCCAGTGAGTTTTGTGGGTCAGTGTGGACGAAAACCTGAATGTCCCAAGTTCAAATCCAACGCCATTCCATTTTGTCACAGACTACCAGAATTTTAGGGGTTCTGGACAGCCACAAGAGCACAGAAACAAGAGAGGAAGTATTTGGGAGAGGAGGCGAAAACTGTGTGAATAAATTTTAAAAATCCCCCTTCCTGGCATTGTGTGCAAATCATTTTCCAGCACCCATTTTCCTTCCAATATCTCCTTCCATGAACCTTATTACTGAGACGCTTCATATGTCGTATTAAAGTACTGCAATGAGGACTAGAAACCTAGTGGGTTCTGCGATGCTGCTGGATTGTTTAGCACGGCACTCAGTTATGGTTGTGTAAATTCCTCAAGCATCAGCACACCAGCAGGCCCTGAATGAAAGGAGTTAATCTCGGCATCTACTTGGCATAGTAACACATACCTTTGCAAACAGTAGCAGTGTGTTCAAAGCCTTTGCACAGCAGTCATTGGCTTGAAAGATAATCAAACTAATTACCTCTGTAATTACCCAAACTAATTGCCTTCCTAATTACCAGGGATCTTTGGAGCAGGTTTTCTTTTCTGCTAGCGTTCCATCCTGCAGGTTATTGAACCACCTTGGAGCTGAAAGGAGCCTGTCCCACCCGCCCAAACGTGTGATTTCCTTGACCATTTGCTTGGCCCAAGATGGTTCCTTTCACTCCCCCAGTGACAAAATCCACAGGTTCCAAGACAGGTGAGGGAAGAGCATAGCTCAGCACCCAGCCATGATCTGTCCCAGAATCTGGAAGTCAATACCTCTTGATTAGAGCCTTTTCCTAATATGAAGACATACAGGTTGCGGCCGGTTGATGTGGGCACCTTCAGCCTCAGATCTCCTTTTGTTTCTTGTAGATTATCTTTGCTTTAATTATCACCATCAGCAAATTTAACACATATTGCCTAGCATCCTATCGAGTAGTTATGAACACATAAGCTAGACTTACGCATTTTTCAGTTGTGCAATGTTGGCATTCAGCAGAATGGTGGTGCAGCGCAGCTACAAGAGTGTAGATTTTCAACACCCAAACACCATGTAGGACCTCACACCGCAACCAGTTGATTTAGCCTGAACACTGCAAGGATCTGTCCAAAGTAGTGGAGTCTCCTTCTTTGGAGGTTTTTAAGCAGAGGTTGGATGGGCATCTGTCGGGAGTGCTTTGATGGTGTTCCTCCATGGCAGGGGGTTGGACTGGATGGCCCCCGGGGTCTCTTCCAACTCACATTTCTATGATTCTATGATTCTAAGTGCTGAACCCATGAGGTGGAATTGTTCAGTCAGTCTTAATGCAACTCTGTGGATGAGCGACCTATACCAACAACCCCACTCAGGCTCTGCAAACCCAGGGCACCCATGTCTTACTCTTTCCTTACTGCCTTCCACTCTGCCGAATATTATTGTCTTTTCTAATGAGTCATGCCATCCCACGATCTGGCCAAAGTACGATAGCCTCAACTGAGACACGCTGGCTACTGGGTAAGAGTCCAGGCTTGATTTCCTCTTGGCCCCATTTCTGACTTTGGTACTAATGATATGTCTCTACACTTGAGGGTTTTGCCCAGTTCCATCATATCTGCCCTTCCAACTCCTAGTCTGCTTCTGATTTCTTGACTGCAGTTTCCATTCTGATTAATGACTGAGCCAAGGTGTGGAAAACCTTGAACTATTTCACTTTCCTCATCCTCCACTTTCAAGTTATATAGATCGTCTCTGGCCATTATTTTTGTTTTCTTAATATTTCAATGTATCCCTGCTTTTTTAAACCCTGCTTAACATTTCACTGTAACCCTCTTTCTTCCTCGCCCTTCCTCCATAGTCAATCCAGGTCGTTGCTATTTGCTTCTAATTATATACAAGTTGAGTATCCCTTATCTGAAATGCCTGGGGCCAGAAGTGTCTTGGATTTTGGATTTTTTGGGAATTTTAGAGTACCTGTATTTGCATATATGTACATAATGAGATATCTTGGAAATGGACCCAAGCTTAAATGTGAAATTCATTTATGCTTCATGTTCACCTTATATGCACAGCCTGAAGGTAATTTTATAGAATATTTTTAATAATTTTGGGCATGAAACAACGCTTGTGTACATCGAAATAGCAGAAAGAAAGGTATTGTTTCCTCAGCCACCCATGTGGACAATTTTGGATTTTGTAGCATTTTAGATTTCATGTTTCTGGAGGAGGAATGCTCAACCTGTAGTGTCATCAGCATATCTTAAATTATCACTGTTCCTTCCTCCAGTTCTCACACCTCCTTCGTCTGAGTCTAATCCCGGCCATTTCCACACTAGACTGTAATAGCTATTCCACTTTCAACATCCTATGGAATCCTGGAGTCTGCAGTTTAGGGAGGGGCCTCAAAGCCTCCTCCCTAAACTGAAAACCCCAGGATTCCATAAGATATTGAAAGTGGAATAATAGCGCTATAACAGTCTAGTGTGGAAACAGCCCCCGTTTCCAGAGTATGAATTAAACAGAAAGAGGCGATAAAACGCAGCCTTGCCTGACCCTCTTGCCAACCGGAAATCATTCTGTTTCTCCGTATTCTGTCCTGACCGTGACCGCTTGTCCTGAGCTCAGATTAAATATCAGGACACTCATACGTTGTGGAGCGTCCCCATTTCACGGCTGCCTCCTAAAAGCAAGAGGCTTCTGCTACAGCAGTCCTCCTGGACCCCTTTTGTCTATAAAGCTATCTGGATTTGTTTTAAGTGCAAAAGGACCTCTGGTCTTCCTGACAGTTTTACAGTGCCAATGACAGGATTTTCCTCTTGAAGGGGGACAGAGAAGTGGACCCTTCCACATCTGGTATTTCAGCTGCCGAGGTGTCGTTTCCAGAGGTGACATTTTAGTCTGCCAGATGGGAATCCCAGTTGGAGGTGGGGAATGACTTTGCCCCCCTCCCCAATCCATAAGACTGAAGACCCTTTAACAGAGACAGACCTCTGAGCCACCAAAACCCACCTTGTCAGCAATTCCGCTGGAATATTAAAGATGGTATGCAAATATCTTTTTATTTTTTAATTTGAACTGGAGGTTACCTTCAAAAGGGTTTTCCTCCCCTCCTTTTTTTTTTTAAAGTGCTATCTCTGCAAGGTTATTAAAATTGTGCACAATTCTCTGGAGAGACGAGGCCAAGAGGAGAATGCAGCAATGTAAAAGCTTATATTAATAAATATATATGTTGCCAGGAATGAACAGGTTGAAGCTCCTTTTCTCCTCCCTTGATTCTCATTAGCCTGGGTTCAGCGTGCCGAATTGAGCACTTCTCACCACGATTGCTATGAAGTACCAACAGGTGGATAATAAGGTGTAACTCTTCGCTGAGTGTTGGACTTTTATCTATGAACCCTGCAAGGTTATTGGCCTTGGTCAAGAATGCCGATTCCTCCCAAAAAGCCCTTGTATCAGGTCAAGTGGCCAGCAAGAAGTTTTGTTTAATTAACTATTCAAAGGCATTTATTATGCAGTAACTGGTGGGTAGAGAATTACAGTCAGCCCTCCACGTTTGTGGGTTCCACTTTTGCAGATTTGATTATTCACGGATTCTTTGCTGTCACCTCTGCTGCCTCTCTGTGCCATTTTTAATAGGGACTGCAAGCCCCGTGAGGCTGAGAAACTGCAAAAGAGGCTTCTAAGTCCCTCTTAAACATGGGGGGGGGAGGCAGCAGTCGAGATGCCAGCAAGCCCCCCCCAGCCCCCCACTTCTGCCTTGTGAAGGAACCCTGGTGCCTCAAAGGAATCCATGGTGGATTGAATATGCTGATCATACTTTTTTGTGTGTTAAATATGGTTTGGGAGGGCCTAGAGTTATTCATGACTTTTCCACTTTCACGGGGGTCCTGTGCCCCTGACCCTAGTGAATGTGGAGGGAGGACTGTCCTGACAATGCCTTAGTAGGGTCTGGCAACCTGGAACGGGCTGCAGCTAAGGAAAGAGAGTTTTCTGGAATTTTTGTAGCACACTGGGGGGGGGTCACTACAGAGACGCTGTTGCCTTGGGAAGGAACCAAGGTTGCATTAAAGAACAGCACTGTTGCATGCCTGCCTGTTCCTTCATCCTCAGTATTGTTGTTGTTAGTTGCCATCAGATCAACTTCAACATATGGTAACCTAACGAATGAAAGATCTCCAACAGCCCTGCCCAGATCTTCCAGACTCAAGGTTGTGGCTTCCTTGTCCGCTTGTGATGTCGTCTTCCTCTTTTCTGACTGCCTTCCATCTTACCAACCATTATTGTCTTTTCTAAGGAGTTTGGTCTTCTCAAGATGTGTCCAAACTAAAGTAGCCTCCATTTAACTCATTGTGACTTCTCGGGAGAATGCAGGCTTGATTTGCTCTAAGATCTACTCATTTGTCTTTTTGGTAGTCTGTGGTATCTGCAGAAATCTGGAGGATAAGATCTGGACCAATGGATTGAAATTACAAGACAGAAAATTTTGACTAAACCTCAGGAAGAATCTCCTGATGGTAAGAACTGTTCAACAGCTGAACAGACTACCTTGGAAGATGGTGAACCATTCTTCCTGATTCTGATTGTCAGAAGTCACGAAGTTTTGTACCAAGCAGAAACTCTAGAGCTGGGATCCTGTTGTTGCCTAATACACAAATCTAATATTCCTCACAGAAGTGGCTGGACATTTTTGTCCACATTTAGTTGAAGGCCATGGAAGCAGAGCTACACATGAGCTGCTCTTGCAAACCGGGGTTGAGCACTTGGTTACACATCTGGGTGTGCCTCCAATTTCACATTTCATTCTTCACTTATTTCTGCAAATTGCCATTTGACACAAAGAGTGTGCAACACAATCAATGCACAACTGCGTCTCAGCTTTCATCTCTGTGCCGCAGATCCATATTGCAAGCCATTAAGACTACAGAGCAGACGCACCTTTGCTGTAATGTTGTTTAAGGATCCAGGGTGAGTCTGCCCATCCAAGTGGGCTTCTGATTCTGAAGTCCTGACCTAGAATCTCAAACGGGGTGTGTGTGCCATAGAATCAATGTTCAGAATCAAAAGACGTCTCCATTAGACTTTGGGTCCAAAGCCCATAGATAATCCATATCAGAATCTGAAACACTTGGGAATGAATAGTTCCCCTCCGTGACAAACTCCTCTCCTCTTATTTTTGCAACCCCATTGGTCCACTTCTCGCCTCTTCAATTTTCTTTTTGTTTCAGCAGTGCTATCCATTTCTAGCCAGGAGAATAGCTCTGCCAAGATGTTGTCTCTCTATTATGATAAGGAATGGGAGAAGAGAATTTGCAAGCTAGCTGATTTGTAAACACTTCGTCAAGTCCCCGTGTAAACATCTCTTTCCGTCCGCCTGTTGTTTCTTCTGGCATGCCAAGTTAACATACCTGGGGGCAAGATTCTTCCCTCCTGAAATCATAGTGGCATCTTTCGCACTTCAGAAACCACCTCCACTTTTTGCACCATTGAAAACACACACACACACATACAATACCATCAATTAAACTGTAATCACAAAGCATCTCCGTAATTAATGGAGGAGAGTTACGGAAAGCTCTCCTGAATACAGATGAGATCTGCAGGTGTGCACAGAATTGTATGCTGTGCTGTGGTTCAAAAGTTGCCAATTAGGAAATTAGAACAGGTAAATAAAATAAGAGGAGCTGGCACAGATCTGGCCGGAATCACCCTCTAAACCTTGGACTTTTTTTTTTTTTTTAAGGGGAGATAGCTATGGAAAGTAGCAATGTAAAAATTGCCTATCCAAAGTGAAGCTGATTTACAGATATAAAATGATTCAAGGGATATAAGCTAAAGAATGTGTCAGTAGAAACACAATATTGGCTGTTTCTCCACAAAGGCAGAAATAAGCACAAAGATCTTGCATCGCAGATCTAGTTCTAAATCCATAACTATGGGCCTTTCTGCACTCATTGTTATAGTGCTTTTATTCCACTTTCAACCTCCTGTGGAATTCTGAGGTTTGTAGTTTGCGGAGGCCAAAGAGCTCCCTGGCTAAGAATTCTAAAGGCCCCTCCCTGAACTGCAAACCCCAGGATTCCATAGGATGCCGAAAGTGGAATAATAGCACTATAACAGTCTCGTGTGGAAATGGTCTAAGTTTTATTGACCAATGACGACCAGAAACTTGCTTTGTCAATATGATTCATAAGATGTCAAATACAGATTTCCACGCCTGGCCTTTCAGTAACGGAGAATTCACAACAGCTTTGATGGCAAATTCTTCTCTCGGGGACTTGCTCTCTGAGCCCACCAACTTAGGCCATTTCTGCACTACACTATTGCAGTGCTATCATTCCACTTTCAACCTCCTGTGGAATTCTGGGGTTTGTGGTTTACTGAGGCCAAAGAATTCTAAATGCCCCTCCCCAAACTGCAAACCCCAGGATTCCAGAGGAGGTTGAAAGTGGAACAATCGCACTATAACAATGTAGTGTGGAAAGCCCTATGTGTTCTCTCCGTACTCAGCTTCCGAAACCTACCTTAACAGCCAGCAGCCACATCAAGTGACGGAGGTCTGTTCTGCTGGCAATCCGGTTCAACAGGATGATGTTTGCAGCTTCCTCCTGCCAGTGATCTGCAGTGCAACAAGGGGTTGGACAGGGAGCCAGCTTCTCATTGCTGGCCCAAGAAGGCTGGAAATACCTTAAGGTGGTTACCGCTGGGACATCACAAAATTCGTGTGCACTCTCTCTCTTTCTCTTCATTGTAATGGCAGAAGCAAAAGAGGAGAAGAGGAAAGAGGAAACAGTGTGTACACTACCAATTTTACACCGGTTTTGTATTACATACCCATCAATAGTCTTGATTTGGCTGGGACAGTCCTGATTAATCCTCTGCCTTCCCACATTTTTGGCTGTTTTCAAAATGCCTGTTTTTCCTTCCTTCTCCCACCTTCCCCCTTTGTCCTCAGTTTATTTTAATTGCCACAAACTGATTTGAAAGTGCAAAACAATTAATTTGTCAAGGGAGTGGAAAGGGTGGAATCTTGGCCTTCCCAGTAGACTCAGGCAAAAACAAACTGCTGCAGCCTCCCCTAGCTTAACTATTCTTTCTCATTAATTACTTTTGCCATCTTGACCACACTCTGGTGTTGCTCAGCCACACATTGTCCCAGTTTTCATCCGTAAAATGTTGGAGGGTGATATTGGCTGAAGAGCCATAGTTCTTCTCCCTGCCATACCCTGGAATATATAAGGGACATTTTGTCCAGTCCCCCCCCCCCCCCCGGACCATTTTAGGCACAGGAGAGGCCTCATTCAGAAAAAGTAAATGAGGTCTGCAAACCTGGAAACAGACTGAAGTGCCAGTGATGGAAGAACAGAATGTTAAGACTGCAAAGTTTGTCCAAATTGCCAAACTAATATGGATTTTAAAGGATAAGTCAATTGAAGATTTCTTTTCTTTTCTTTGAAAGATTGGAAACTGTCTAGGGACTCTGAGCAATACCATGGTATGTTAATATCTATCTATCTATCTATCTATCTATCTATCTATCTATCTATCTATCTATCTATCTATCTATCAATCATCTATCTATCTTTCTTTCATTACAGTTTGACATGAGGGGGTGGTCAGAGCCTTTTTGTTTTGGTAAGTTACTGTTTAGTGTTTTAGTTAGTGTTTAATGTCTTAACTTAGTGTGTTAGCTCTGCTATTTTTTTCCTTTTTGAATGTATATTTCTCTGTGATTCTGGCTGAATTGGATTGTTTTAAAACTGTTTAATAAATAATCTTTTTAAAGAAAAGGAATAGGAAGTAACTTCTGGTCGCTTCATGTTGCTAAGAAAGGTTTCCCTGGACTTAAAATGGTACTTCTCCTTCCAGAAATATGGCAAATCTTCCCTCCACATCCCCAGGTGTGTATCTGGGGGCAAAACTTTATACTTTTTTTTGTTTAAGGGAGTGTGTGTCTCTCTAAGGTCTCCTGATGAACTAGTGCACCTGCCCAGCCTCTGAAAGTTGCCCTCCCCTACAGCCTGTTCTCCTTACTATTAGATGGGCATCAAAAAAAGTCAGATGACTTTTTATAACCAATCATGCACCTTATACAGCTGAATTTTTAGATTTTTCCAATTGGCTTGAATGATTAACTGTATGGGTTTTACATTTTGAAACCAGTTTTATAAAAGTTTTATCTTGAAAAGATAAAAGCATGACATAATTAAACTTCGTATTTTTTAAAAAAAGGTTGTTTTTTTTTTTGTTTTGGATTTTTATAGACAAAATATTCTGAAATAAATTGTCAAGCTACAGAGCCAAGAGCAGATGGGGAGGGGGTGTTTGTGATGAATGGGCGAAATGGAGTCTGTCAGAGCACAGAAAATTCTAAAATCAGCTGGCTCAAAATCCACCTCTTCACTGGTCAGAATCTCTGTAGTCAGTACTTTTATTTAGAAGTGCAGGAGGGAGTATTTTTTCCTCTGTCAATTGAGCAAGAAAAAGTTTCAGCCTTCTTAGCATTTATACCAATTCTGACCAACCCACGGGCTTCATTTTGTTTGCCAAGCACAGTAGACCTGTTTCGTCCCCCTTCTGTCCCCAGAGAATTGCTGGGAAGGACGGTGTTTGTGTCATACCTGGAGGAGGCCAGCTTGGATGCAGAATGAGGAGAACCAAGGTGACAGGACCCAGCTGGAGCCTGGCCATCTGTCATGGCATTGGCAGAGAAAGCGCCTGGTGAGTCCCAGGCAGCACTGTTGATCAGGAGGAGAAAATACAGGCACTTCACCTTGTCCAGTGACATAAATTTAAAGCACCAGAAAAAAAGTCAGGCAATGCCCTGCTCCACTTTAAATAGAGGATGCTGAGATAACGAGACCAACGGGACTGATTTATCTGTTGCCTATGAATTAACTCAGCCCAAGACATTCCATTTCTGCAAGACAGCAGTTCCCAAACTTCGATACAACTTCTGTCTGACATATCTGGCTTTCTGGGTCTCTGACCTTCTGCACATACCTTTGGACTACTCTTTCTAGCAACTCCTCTCTCAGCTTTGGACTCCGCTCAGGACTACTTTTTCTCTTCAAAGCTTGGGCTGCCTGGACCACACTTCTTGTAACCCTCTTTAGGACTTGGGGCTAGTCTGGTTTTACCCCAACAGTTCCTGCTGACTGCAGGTGCATTCACCTGGGCACTTGCCATCTTTCAACAGGACATGTGTATATACACAGTCCCATGCAGTTCCCTAGGGTCCCCAAGCCTCAGATGTCAAGGGTCCCAGTTCAAACTCAAGCTCTTTTAGCAGTCACATAAGCCATGTTTAGTCATGATGAAAGCTTCCTCCTTCTCCCAATCCATCACTTTCCTCATGCACAGGACAATTACATCTGAACAGGGGAGTTTCTGCTTATGGATGAAGGTTCTCTATGCAATTGTGAACCCTAAAAATTTGAGGTTTCCAACGGTATGGAAAGTAGAGTGTATCGGAGGTGCAAAATGAGGGCTTTGCCCCACAAATGAGAATTGTGTCCCCAAAGCATTTTTCAATCTCCACATTTCCAGCATTGCAGAATGATATTGAAAACTGCTCACACTTAGGACTCCTGTGTTCAGATGCCCTTTGACTACCCTTTTCTTTGGATGTCTAAACTCTACGTCTTAATGCTCATCTAAAGTTTTGAATAACTGTAATGCTAGAAATTTGGGGATTGGAGGAACAGTTCATGGGGAGGCAATGCCTTCAGTTTGCCCCTCACCCCTCACAGCTACACCCCTGGTGGAGAGCCTCCATATGCACTGGAAGCTCTCCTGCTTAGCTCACTTGTTGTCAATGCATGGAGAGTGACAGAACTTGAGGTGGAGGCTGGGGCTAGCTTTTTCCTTCTTTGCCTGCTGAAGCAGCCTGCTTCCATCACAGCTGAATACAATTTAAGAGATTCATGCATGTGTCCCTGCCTGAGGACTGACACTACTTAGTGGACACAAACAGAATATGAATGTCTTTATTTAAAGAGCTAATCCTAACCTGTCACTTCCCTGCTCAGCTCTAAGCATCTAAAAGATGTAGTCCCTAGGAGGGCACTAGATGCCTAGCACAGAATTTCATGGAATTTCATTACTCAGGGTTTCATTACTGATGAAACCTAGGGTGACCCAGGAGAGTTAAAGAAGGTTGACTGAAGCATGGGGCTGGATCGTGACTGGTGAGTTCTTGCAACTTCCCTAATAAAATGGGGACATCATCATAGCCCTGCCCGAATGCTTATGTGACCGTTTAGACAGGTATTTCTAAGGCTAGCTATAAACAGTGAATTCTTGCATTCTTTCCAGCTGAACTGTCCAATCTTAACAAGTATTGCTCTGCCAGATGTTTCAAATAAGGGGTTTGGTTTCCTCCTTCAACTGGTTCCCAGAAGCAGAAGAATCTAACAACGTGATGCACGTGAGAAGTCCACTGATTCCAGTATAGTGAGGCACTTCTTACTGTGTATACAACTCGACTGCAAGAATGGTAAATGGTGTCAGTTTTCTTTTTGGGGGGGATTTCCACAAGACTCAGGCCACTATCAAGAAGACCTTGCTCCAGGGCCATAAGCTGATTCTGATGATGTATGACAAAAGGAGCCAGAATGAGGCTTTTCATTAAGACCAGGAAGCTCTGAAGAAAATGAATTTAGGATCAAGGTGTGAATGTATGTCTTGAAAGGGAATTAATTCTGCAACAGTTTGATCTAGATATGATAAGACTGGCCTGAAACTGTGGGGAAGAAACCAAGAATCATAGAATCCCCAAATATTTCTGTGAGACTCATGCAGGAGTTTCTCCTGACTGGGCTCCCAACAGCAGAACCTATTTTCTTTCTGCATGATGCAACATGCCAGAAACAGACGTCCCTTTCATAAAATGTGTTTTATTACTCACACCAGGAGAACATCATTGTCAGTACTTGGCGATAGCTCAGCACTATCACAGGTTACTGTTACAATATAATCAAGCGCCTTATGACGATTATAATTTGCAACCAAGAAAACTCACATGCAGTGGAGGATTTTAAAACATGATTCCAGCAGAGGTGTGTTGGGGGGGAGAAGACAGATGACCCTTTCTGCAACATAATTCTGGCAATAAATTAAACCAACTACCCTCATGATTATGCAAAGGAAAACACAGTATTTGGAAGAACACAGCAGGTGGCCAGGGCAAACCCAGAGAAGCAGATGACAGTATGGAAAATGTCACAACTGGAATCAGATGTCTTTTCCCTGCTTAAGGTCAGTGGAAGTTCTGGGCCTCATCTTCCTTCAGTCACAGGTAAGTGAGCTTTACTAGCTGCCCTCGGATGGGCAATTTCTGATGTAATGAGATACAGGTCTTGGCCACGCTGACTGAACTCTGATGTCCACCAGTCTTGATTTGGCCCTTCTGCGTTGGCTTGCTCTCTCTGTCTGCCCTGGAAATGGGCTGCCGAACTGCTCTTGAATGAAACACCTTGTTCTGCTGCTGGAATTGGAGTCGATGGATTGACGTTGGTGTAGAGGGGCCTTTATCCTCCTCGGCCAGCCATGCTCTGCAAGAGAAAGCAGAGGGAAAAAAACTAGTAAGCAGAACGGCATGTCAGAAAACATAGGGGGAAAGGAACTACAATGCTATCTAGTCCAATGCCAATTCCAAAAAGAGGACTGCCATCTACCAGAAGCTCCTGCTGCTTCTGACTCAACCTGCACAAACCAGGCTCAGTACCATATCCAGAGCAGGAAGCTGGTGCCCTACACAATAGTGTCTGCAGGGGGAAAAAAGAGGTCTGGATGATTCAAGTCAACAGGAAGAGCTGACAATCTCCAGAAGGTTTTCCACCCCATGAGATACCAAACAGATAGACAATACCAGCAGAAAAATGCTGCCCTTCCTGGACCTGCTCTTAGCACCACCATGTCCCTGTGTCCTGTGTCAATTATTTTTAACTAATTAATTAATTAAGTTTAATTGAGTGATTTAAAATTTACAAACCACTCTCTATCCAAGGGTAGATATTAAAATCAGTTCACAATGGTCTGAAACAAAGAGAATATTTTTAGAAGACTAAAAACATATTAAACCCTTTCAGACTTCAAAACAGGACAGTTTAAAAGCAACTAATACAAAAAAAAAAAGTGACGTAAACTGTAACACATTGCTAATGGGGAAAATTAAAACTAGGTCCCCTAAGGCTTGAATAAAAAGCCATGTTTTAATATGGCACTGGAATGACACCAGTCTTGGCACCAACTGGGCCTCAAAGGGGAAGGTATTCCCTGAGCAGGGCGCCACAGCTCAGAATGTCTTCCTCCTATGTTCCCCCACATTGTACAGCTGGTCCTCCACATTTGCAGGCTTAATTTTTGTAGATTTGGTTAATTGTGAGTTTCTCATGAAGGTGTCCTATAACTGTCCTTCAATCACATGCTATGCTAGTGCTACCACCAGGACAGTTATCACCAGCATGTGCACACACATGCATGCCCACTGGAGATGCAACTTTGCCAGCCTTTGGCTACTTCCACTATCCAGTGCACAGGAGCATGCAAAAGGTCACTGCTCTATCCCAGAGTCTGGACCCATGTGTTCTCTCTCTCCCCCGTGGCTGTGCATGAGAAGAATGATACAGCTAGCCAGAGAGACCAAGGATACAACACTGCACCTTCCCTCTTCCTTTACCTTCTTTCCGCAATCAACAGCAGCCCTTTAAAACCTTGCCTCTGGTCGTCCTCCTTCTGCACCAGCACCACAAGCTCTTTTGCAACATCTCCTCCTGTGCGGGTGGCCTAGAGATATTTTGCTGTTTCCCTACTTTTGCAGGGATCCTGTGCTCCTAAACCCCACAAGCGAGAAGGACTGAACGTATTGCCCCACCAGTGGGACACAGTGGATGGCCCTTCCAACAGACCTTAGTTCTTGGCCAGGCGTATTTAGGTGGCCAGCCCTAAACAAACAGCGTTGGGGGCAAGACAACTAGCATGTGGTTGCGGAAGAGGCCATGTTCTTGGCTTAGCTCTACATTACGAAAGGCTTCTTCCACAAGACCCCTTCGCTCCTAAGTCCCACCCCTAATGGCTTCTTAGGAAAAGAGACGAGCACAAAATGACTAGGCTTTAAAATGGTAGAAACATTCTGGCTATGTTCTGTGCAAAGCATAGAAAAAGTTACTTTTTTGGCCTACAACTCCCAGAATAGTCTGGCCAGAATGGCCACTGGCCAATACTGGCTGGGGTATTCTGTGTACAGTAATCCAAAAATTAGTTTTTGCAAGCTCTGATTCTGCCCTCCTTACCTGCCTTGAGGTCCTTCTACATAATGTCCATGAACTCTCTCCCTACACTTTCAAACTCTTTGATAGAAAGAAAGAAAGAAAGAAAGAAAGAAAGAAAGAAAGAAAGAAAGAAAGAAAGAAAGAAAGAAAGAAAGAAAGAAAATCAATTGCAGGATCCTATGAGCTTATCCTCTCCTTTTTTCTCTGTGACCCCCACCACTCTCTTTCCCTTATTCCCTCTTCCACCATTGAAAATTTGACTGTATTCTCCCAGGGGCAGGTACGGGGGATTCTATTACTCCATAATAGCGTGCTTTTGTGAACAACAAACAGGACTGCTGCAGGGGTCCCAACAACATTACAATCTATATGAAAATCAACACTTGCTGCTCAATCTTGAGAAACAACACAGCTCAGCAGAAAGGCACTCAGTGCTGATGCGCGGGGACTTCACGTGCCCCCTTGGCAAACGCAGCAGACAAAAACTGCTCACTCTGTGACCGGAAACTTCTGGCTGAGTTGCCTGTCCCCAGCCTTCACTTTCTGTTCGTACTGCCTTTCAAGTGTCAGGCCAGCCATGCTATGATCAAAACTAAGTCAGAAGTGATTGACCAGGTGGATTGGGAGGGGAGGCGACATCAGCCTCTGCACATCAATATCCCACCAGGTGCTTTTACGGGCAGGGTTTGGGTCTTTTTGTGTTTTTACTCTTTGGTATTGGGGTTCATTGCGGTTTGAGGACAAGAATTGCCAGAAAAGCACATCAGAATTTCTTTGAAAAAATTATTTTGGAGATTGGGATGCTTTGGAGGATTGGCAGGGGGCTCCGGGGCCACAAAAATGGGGTGCGGGGGCCACATGTAACCCACGGGTTGCGTTTTGCCCACCCTAGCTGTTGATTTACACTATGCAAGCATGATGCAGCCTCTCACACAGCATCTTTTTTACAGCCTGTGAAAACACAACAGTATGTGGTATCCCCTCTTTTAAACTGTGTATGTTTAAACATGTTTCCCTGGTTCATACGTCTTTGGAAGCAAAAGTACAAGGGAAACTTCCATGCAACTGGGAAGTGCCTTCCCTAGCAGAATCTTATTAGACAACCATATGCTGCTACTGTTGTGTGAACAACCTCGATGTAGACACCAGGCCCTTGACTGACAAAAACACCAAAGCTCTTCTGGAAACAGGCAGAGTGGCCTGTAGTTGGACTACAAATCCCATCTTCACAGCCATCCCAGCCAACTAGCATGCTGGCTGGAGGATAATAGGTATTGTAGTCCAACACATCTGGCAGGCACCATCTTAGGGAAGGCTGCTTTAGGGAATCACAGGTGAACACATCGCTCAGGGGATTGTTTTTCTATCTGTCTGCCTCAATTTCTGTTCCTACTTTACTGGCTGCTCCTCCTCTTCCAAACTCCGAGCTGACAATTAGCAGCTAAAGTAGAGGGACCAAACGCTAGAAAGAATATTAGAAAATGTTCAAAAATGTTAAAAAAATGTTTGACAAACTAGTTCCTTGAGTGTAGAGAAACCCAGATGAGAAGACTCCTGGACTGACAAAAACCTTTGCAGTTCAGGACTTATTTTATGCAAAATTCACGTCTTATTATTTTGCATGAAAAATGCTGCAGTTTGGGACTTATTCTCTGTGAAAGTTGCACGTGTTTATTTTGCAGAGAAAGTAGCATATTTTGCACAGGAAACATAGGGTGTCTTCCTAGAAATATTGTTCTCTGTACAGAAAATGCTGTTTTTCTGCACAAAACCACCACATGTGAATCCTGCACGGAATAAATCACGAACAAGAGTAATTGAAAACTGTGCCGCTTTCAAAGACTTCCTGACTGAGAGAAGAAAAGTGCTAAAATTTCTCATTGCTTCCTTGGAGAAGAAAGTCAGCAGAGAATTACACCCCTAAGGTACACGTGGGTTAGAGATGCAGGGAGAAAGCTGGTTGGAGTCCTGCTTCTTTGCCTACACTGCTACCCAGCTCACCCCAGAAATGCTTCTTTTGCCTGGTTTCAGGGAACCTTCAGAAATCTAAGCTGTCAGAGCCTAGCTTCTACTTGGAATACTTCTGACATGATGAATGTAATGCGTAGCCAGGCTCTTAATATTCAACACTGTATAAATTTAAACACTGCATAAATTAACATAATGTCTTTCAGGGGCAATGGGGGGTTGGGGGAAATGTCACAAGTTGAGAAACAATTCCCTTTTAGGAATTTGCCAGGTGAGGCAAAAAAGGAATTGCAGGTGGTTGCCGATTGCTCACAGACTGCTGACTGTAAAACAAAATTCATTTCCACCGCGAGGGATGCCCTGTACGACACAGAGAAGATTGAGCTGGGTACGCAGGGGGTTCCTTTCTGTGTTTCCGAAGCAACAGCGGCTACACCTGCAAAGTTTTGGATTAATTGCTCAGAAAAATTCGCTAATTGTTGGGCACGTCCCTTGGTTGAAAACAATCCCTCAAATCCGTGCCAAAGTATTCAACGCAGCAGCTTCAGATGGAGAAGTAAATGGCAAGACCCGAGGGCGAAACACCACCACTATCAGCGTCTCTGCACACTCTCAGGAGCTCCATAAACCATAATTCTGGGGTTTGCAGTTTAGGGAGGGGTCTTTAAGGAGAGGAGGAAGCGGAGGCCTTTGAGGCCGCTCCCTAAACTGCAAACCCCAGGATTCCACAGGATGTTGAAAGTGGAATAATAGCACTATAATAGCCTAGTGCGCAAATGGCCAAACACTCCAAAAATATAAAACAAACATGCTAAGGAAAATGAGGGGGGTAGAGCATATTTCAGACTGCAGGTAAGGGACGCCCGTGTTTGGGTGCTGCCCACTTTGTAAAGTGAATAAATCTGGAAGTCATGTTTTGGTTTGGCTTACTCCATGCTCTTTTAGCTTTCTAATGGGGTTTTATTGTTCTTCTCAAAGGAGAGCATTCTAAAATGGAACTCCACCCTCACAGTATAAAGTACAAATGTCCAATGTCTCTGGCAGGGGCCGACTAGCTGTAGAATCAAATAATCTTTTTTGCTCACTCACTTCAAAACTGTTGTTTTAAGTATGGCTACATGCTGACTCCAAAGAGGGAACAGTGCCTTGTTCTCTCCACTAATGACCACAATAAGCAACTGTTTTGTCTTTCCACTACTGCTTTGATACTGATATGTGCACAGACACAGGCACACACACACACACATATATATCAATAATATGCTTCAGCTTATCAAACTGCCTAGAGAGAACTTCAAGCAGAGATTTAACTCACGATACAGCTAAGTGTCAAAGCCCTCAATATTAGCAGTTCTGCAAGGTTTTTCTAAGGGAGAGATAGAGCTCTGAGATTACTGAGTGCGAATAAGGAGTGTGCAGATGACGAGCCGAGCCGATTGCAATCGAGGCAGGAAGAGGAGTCAATAAATTCAATTTATGAACCGCACAAAGAGTCCTTTGCTGCCGCTCCGATGGGCAGTATCTCACCACCTGGAATTCGGATTCCCTCCCGTGTTTGCCTCTCAATATTATTGAGCCTGTTTCCTGATGCAAGTTTTTGTTCTTTGGTAGCCAATTTTGGATTGACTTCTTCATTCCTGATTTCTCTCTCCCTGGCTTATTCATACTCTGCTTTGCATTTGTGTGTGATAATCATTGTTGCATCTTACAGTGCCATTTTAAGAGTGGCTTCAAAAGAACTATTTGTTCAGGTTCTTCACTCATGAGGAAAAAAAGAAATACATTTCCACCCACAGCTCATGAAGACTACAAAAATGCCCTTCATTAGGGAGGGAATTAAATAATAGCTCCCTCTAGCATATTAATTTCAACAGTTTCAAAGGTCTCTCTGTTCCTATATAGGCACAACTTTGCTTATATATGACAGTCAGCATATGTTAAAGTGCAAATACTCAAATATGGATGAACACATACTGGCCTCAGTCCTACATCCACTTAGCATAGCATAAATATTCACACGCAGCCATACGCCACAGCAGCACTACACAATCTCCCATGCAGAATTCCAGCTTTGTGCACACATGCCGATGAGTGGGTGCCATGTACAACGCACAATACATGATGCACAACCACAGTGCAAAGTATACGAAGCACAACTGCAATGCATAATCACAAAGCAAAGTATAGGATGCACAACCAAAATGCAAAGTCAAGAAGGATACACAATCACCATGAAAAACATAGCACGCACAACCTCAATTAATAACCACAATGCAAAGTAGAGGATGTAGAATTACAATAGAAAGTCTAGGATGCACAACCACAATGTGTAATGAACAATTTGCAAAGAAAAGACACTGATGAACACTCCACCTGTGCAACTCTGGCTCCACTGGTATCAGACACTACATCTCACAATGGTAAATTTTTCACTCTACATGTGTAGAGTGACATACAAGTGTATATGTACCTAAGTGAATTCTGGCCAACATCTATCTATGTTCTTCTATGTACACTGCATCCTCCCAACAGTTGTGGAGGTTCTGTTCTAGGAACTCCCACGAATAGCGAAATTCACGAATGCTCGGTCCTATTATATTTAATGGCCGTGGCTGGACACTTCAGAGCATTCACGTGTATGCCACCACCATTTTAGGTGTAAGATACAGTGCAGTCATGGACACTCAGATTCATATGTGTGGAGACTGTGCATAAAGAGGATCCACTGTGTGTATATTTGAATGTGTATGTGTGTGCATCATATATCCTATCTGTGCATCCATCCAACTCTCCAAAACGATTACTGGAACTATAGTTCCCTAGCCCTCTCCTTGAACTACATTTCCCAGAATTCTTTGGGCAGAGTCTCTAACTATCTGGCCATCTTCTATGTGTTCATATCCTGGAATGGAACCATACGAACAAAGAGGCACTGCTTAAATTGCCGGTGGGCCGTGGATGGGATAGCACGGCCAGTCTAAGCGTTGGGAACTTTGAGAGTGTATTGTTGTAATCTATTCTATATGGAACTGCCTCTGAGGTTGGCCTAATAGCTACCACATGTGTAAAATCAGCACCCTAAGCTGGACAGGCTGCCAATGTGCTACCATTGATTTATTGATTTATAGAGACCTATACAGCTTAGGATCTGAATACTTGATGGCATGCCTTTTGGCCACAGTATCTGCCTGGATATTAACATTAAATCAGGATACTTTTCTGAAAAACACACATTCAATATACAGAGATCCATGTTAACATCAAGGATTCAAGACGCATCGAACTAAGGGAGGGGACTACCTAAGAGCAGAATTCAGTCCTCTCGCCCACCAACCCAGATTTGGTTGGCACATCATCTTATAATTTTTTGGTGTCAACTGAGAACATAAAGAAACAAAAATAATGGAGTCGGTAGGAGGAGAAGGGAGGCAGCTCCAAGCTGCCTATTTTCCAAACAACTGGCAGAGGGCAGGTGGGAGGTCCACGGAATCAAAGCACAGCCAGCCCTCCACATCTGTGGGTTTAACATCCATCGATTTGATTTGTGAGTTTCTCCAACCCCTGCACCCCACCTCAAGCACCTCTTTTCCAAGGGAAGCTTCCCTCTCAGTGGTTGCAATCAGCACGTGCAGCCCTTTAAAAAACTGCCTCTGATCCTCCCTCCTTCCCGCAGTCACTAGCTAGCCCACTAAGGATAGCCCACTAAGGATAGCCCACATCCTGATTTCTAAGCATCACAAATCCTCCAGAGGCCTCTGCATATCCAAGAAAGGAGATGGGCAAGAGAGAGGAAGTACAAGGTCACCATGCTGATCCACCCCTTTTCCCTCTCCTTTCCCCGATCTGGTTTGGATCCCAAGTGCCCACTCTCCTCACCACGCTTTGCCCCCCCCCCAGACACCCAAGCTCATGTTGACATTTGCGGATTTTCCACTTTTGTGGGGGTCCTGAGCCCCTAACCCTAGCAAATGTGGAGGGCCAACTGTACAGTGAGAGGATGACTTGGTTCTGTGGCACAGGCCGTTCTCAGAGTCCGCCCTGCCACTGTGCTTTGGCTGCATGGATACCTCTCCTTTATCAAAGCTAAGCATTTGAGAAATAGGTAGCTCCAACCCAGCAGCTTTCTCTTCCCAGTGCCACCTTCCTGCCCAAATGCTGAGAAAGCAACACAGCTTGTGTGTATTTACATGAATGGTCTGCCACTGCAGGTTCCTGACCTCAGGCTTTTAGCTGAATCTGGGCCACCGTCCCCTTATTAAGTGCTATTTAAAGTATTTATGTCTTCCTTGTTTTTCCTTAATAGATTGTATGATTTTGCTGTGCTTTGTTGTACCCCTACTTGGAGTTATATTGATAATGAAAAGCTGGTAATAAATTTAACAGACATACAAATGTCTGGTGCTGTTATAGTTGATAGCAAGAATGTGAATCTCAGCCATTATCTTCACCTTTTATTCCAACTGCTGGCTGTGATGAAATTGTGTGTGTGTGTGTGTGTGTGTGTGTGCATGCACACATGTGTGTGTGTGTTCAGGATCTCTGACCCTATTACATGAATATGAGAGAGAAGAGAATGCCACATTGGGCACTTCCTATGAAGGCGCATTCTGGGTTGGCAGAGAGGAGGAATCCACTTTGTGTGGATCCCTTCTCACATCAACCCAGAGAAGAACCACCTATCGAAGTGTGCAAGTAACAGCCCAGAAGCCATTTTACCTACTATGTTACCAGCTAGGAGCCAAAAATCCTGGATGTCACAGAAGAAAACAGGTACTTTCATCTGTGCGTAACAAAGTGTGTAACCAAGTGAAAGATCTTTGCAAAAACAAGTGTCGCTTCTAACTCCCTGCTGATTAGCCATTTTAATGAATAAACGGTAAAGTCAGTCATTCTAAGTCCCTAAATTTTTAACGGCTTGCACAGATGGCCATTCTTCCAGCTGTGGAGCCACTTTGTCTTATGCCTCGCCAGCCTTGCTTTTGCATTAGTAACAAGCGATCTGTACCACTAACCGGGGTGGGAATCCTTGCTGTAGCCCTAGTATAAGCGGTGGGGGGAGTCTTCCCACATCACTAAAAAAAGAAACATACTCCAAGGCAGAGGAGAAGGCAATGTCCTTCTTTTGGCTTTGTTGTCATTCCTGTTGTTACTACTGCTGTGTGCTTTCAAATCATGTGAAAAAGATCTAGGAGTCTTAGTAGAACACAAGCTGAACATGAGTCAGTAGTGTTGATGTAGCAGCTAAAAAAGCCAATGTGATTCTCGGCTGCATCAACAGGAGTCTAGTGTCTAGGTCAAGGGAAGTGATGGTACCACACTGTTCTACTTTGGTCAGACTCTACCTGGAATACAGTGCCTAGTTCTGGGCACCACAGTTCAGGACAGATATGGAAAAGCTGGAACGGGTCCAGAGGAGGGTGAACAAAATGGCAGAAGGCCTGGAAACCATGCCCTATAAGGGGCAGCTTAGGGAACTGAGTATGTTTAGCCTGCAGAAGAGAAGGTGACGAGAAGACATGACAGCCATGTTTAAATATTTGAAGGGATGTCATATGGAGAAAGGAGCAGCCTGTTTTCTGTTGCACCAGAGACTAGGACAAGAGCAATGGCTTCAAATTTCAAGTAAAGAGGTTCCATCTAAGCATTAGGAAAAACTTCTTGACAGTAAGAGCAGTTGGACAGTGGAACAGGCTGCCTGGGAGTGTGGTGGAGTCTCCCCCTTTGGAGGTTTTTAAACAGAGGCTGAGTGGCCATCTGTCAGGAATGCTTTGATGCTGAATTCCTGTGTCACAGGGGGTTGAACTGGATGGCCCTTGTGGTCTCTTCCAGTTCTAAGATTCTATGATTCTAAGTAATTTCTGACTTATACCAACCCTAAGACGAAACTATCACTGAGTTTTCTGCGGATAAGTGTGTGCAACGCACCCAAGGTCATGCAGTGGGTTTCCATGGCTGAACAAGGAATCATACCCTGGACTCCAGGGTCACAATCCAATGCTCAAACCAGTACACAACACTGGTTCTCCTTCAAGTCAGTTCTGACTTATGCTGACCCCATTGTCGGGTTTTCTTGGCTAGTTTATTGTATTTGGAAGAAGTGTGCTATCACATTCCTCCGAGTCTGGAGAGAGTGAGACCTAGCCAGGATCATCTACTGGGTTTCCAAAGCTGATTAGGGATCTGAACCCTAGTCTCCAAGAGTCCTAGTCCAAAACTCAAACCATTCCATCATGCTGGCTTCCATACTCTTAACAGAAAGCTTTACAAAGAACAACAAAAAGGCTGTGGAAAAGTTACGCTATTGCTACAAAGCCAAAGGCAGTTTGTCCTGTTTGCCAGTGAAGTCAATATTGGCACTTAAGGCACAGAAGTGTGCTTTCAGGAAAGAAGTGAAGGAGCAAAAAATAAACTACAGAATGAAACTGAGTTCATTGCACCCGCATAGGTGGGAAACTGTACGTTGTCATCAATTCAAATATGACAGCCCTGGTCACACAGTGGTCTCTGCAGCAATGGAAGTGTTACCTCGAGGAAAAAACTGCATTTTCACACCAACACTGAGCTGCTGTTTGAGTGCTGGGGAAAAGCAATATTCACCCCCCAAATAAGAGCACGATTTTGAAAGACAGTATCTGGATCCTTTGTAGCAAAAAAATTATCGGTACATGGACATTTCTTCCAAAAAAAAAAAAAAGGACAGAGGAGTAAAAGAACCACCTGTACTTTGGACTATCTTGAAAGTCAGCATGTTGTACTCAGGTACGGAACCAGAAAAGGTGGTCAACAGAATATTCCAGGTTGGTGCAATTGGGATATGCATCACATGAACCAAGCAACCCCAAAAAATTGGCTGCTGGGTGTTGAAACCATAACAACTTTTGACCAGTGAGCTTTGGAAGAACAATGCTTGTTATTGAGGAAGTCTGAGGAATGCAACTGGAACTGCACTGGAGTACAGAGATAAAAATCTTACTGCTCCCTAGTCCATTTGCCTCACAATCTGCAGAACTAAAGGGAGCCAACCGAATAAAATAAGATTCCTTTCTGATTCCCTTTTCCACCACCAGTTGAAGCAGAATAGCAGGAGGGCTGTGAGGGGGCTACACTACAGAATACAAAGTGAGCAACTCAGAAATAAGAGCAAAAGTGGAAAGCACAGAAGGCAATAGCGAGCAGGCAACAATCATGTATCCATAAAGATGCCATAATTGGCCCCTTCCATCTCTCTGTTCTGTGCACACCGTCTACGCCAGCTTACAGTGTCCTCTTGAGAGATGCCACAGCGTAAACTTGGCCAGCCGCCTCGACAGCCATTATAAACTGGTGTGTCCATGGATTTGCAGACATGCAAAGCAAGCAAATGATAGCCATACAAGGGAGAGCATGGCTTCTGGCCCTACCAGTCCACTGGGGATCTTTCAGAGAGAGAGAGAGGGAGAGAGCAAGCCAACTCCTCGGAAATGGAATTACAACAAGAGAAGGGGAAGATAATTTATAAAGCACTACCCTAAGCAAGCCAAGTGGACATGCAACAGCCTTTGCTGACAGTATTAATGCAGAGCCGCTGGACTTGTTCCAGAGAGAAGTTCTCCCAGCAGAGCCCAGCTGAAAATGAATGGGAACTGAGCAAGAGAACAGCTGAAAACATTTGGAGAATGACTTACTTTTAAGTGTTTGTCTCCAGTTACCCAAAGAGGCCACAACTGGGGCAACTGTGATGGGGCGAGGGCCAATTTTCATCTCCATGGCTACCAGGCAGGTCACCCAGGAGTGTTTCAGGCAATCTGAAGTGACACAATATCACTTCTGTTTTTGCTTTTGATCTATTTTTGGACTTGTTGGGAGGATTTCAGGGACTGGAGGATTAGCAGAAACATTGAAGTTTGAAGTATTTTTGCAGTTTTAGGCAAATTTCAGGTGATACTGCACCTGTTGTTTTTTTTTTAAAAAAATGTTTGGTCTGGTGGCCTTGAGGGGTGGCCTGGGGTACTGAAAAAACAGTTAGGGGCTGCAGTTTCCCCCGTCCTGGCCAAGAACTCAGATAAAAGACTAAGGTCCTTTCTGTACAATGACACCATCCTGGCATGGGGACACGTTGCTGCTGGCTCACAATGCATGCCATCGCACCACATCAGTGTGGTCGTGTTCCTATCACATGTGGTCGTGTTCCTATCACATCCCCAGCCGTTGCAATTGTGCTGTATACCATTACTGGAAAAAATTCGGTAATAGGCTCCTGTTGCGCAACGATCGGTTCCCTGGTGGCCGTGCGGGAAGGGCAGAGGTGCAATCAAGTGCTTCCTTCCTCAGTGCAGGCCAGGAGGAGGCTGGTTGCGCTGCGCAAGGAAGGAGCGTGTCCTGAATGCTACTCATCCACCGGCAACTGGCCGGGTGCAGAGGGGAGTGTTCAGGTCCCACTCCTATTCCCGTAGTGGCACTGCTGGGATGACGCCTGGACATTACAGAATCCAGGTATGGTATGAAAAAGGCCAAAGTTTTCCCAAGTGGAGGGTGACTAAGATAGCCAAAGATATTGAAACCAAACCCTGTGAGGAATGGCTCAGGGAGCTGCATATGTTTAGCTTGGAGAAGAGAAGACTGAGAGATGACATGATAGCCATTTTCCAATATCTGAAGGGATGTCATGTAGAAGATGGAGTACCTTGTTTTCTCCTGCTCCACAGGATAGGGCATGACCTACTGGGTTAAAATTATGAGAAAAGAGATTCTGCCCAAATATTTTGACTAAGAGCTGTTCGAACAATGGAACACACAGCCTCACAGGGTGTTGGACTCTCCTTCTTTGGAGGCCTTTCAACAGAGGTTGGGTGACCATATTGCAGGAGTGCTTTATTTGTATATTCCTGGATGGCAGGGGGTTGGACGAGATGGCCCTGTGAGTCCAGTTCCTTTGGAAGGCTGCATGGCCCAATGCTTATGTGTGCTGAGATTGTGAGGAGAATATTTTCACTTCCAGAACAGGTCTGCTTAACTATTTATTCTTTACTAAAATATTTTAATTCTACCATATATCCATGGGTTTTAGGGCACTATACAAGGAAAATCAATTTAGACAGTTAAAGCCATTCAGAATTTAAGAGAATAAAAACAATTTGAACAGACTAAAAACATTCAACAACATAACATGTTAAAGCAGCTTAAAAGATTAAAACTGTTTAAAACCATGAACATTTTTGGGGGAAAAATCAATTAGGCTCCAAATCCTTTTATTAAAAAAAGGCATGTTTTAACTTGGAGATGGACTGAAACCAGCACCAGTGCCAACTGGACTTCTGAGGGGTATTCCATCAATGAGGTGCAATTGGAGAAAAAGATCACAGCTACTGATCCACCAAATTATCTGCTGGGTGTTTGACTGCCCCTCGCCCCTGTTTTTCTCAGAGAAGCATTTCGTTTGGAAGCTTATCAAGACCTTGCAAAACTGTTACGTGGCAAAGTAGTCTGATTTAACCTGGGTGGGTCAATCCTGGTTCATGTAAGCAGGCACTTTAAGGGCAGGGAAGGTAAATAGATATTTGGGAGCATAAAGGTTAGCAGGAACAATGTGTTTCCAGGAGCAGCATGCTAAATTTCTAAGTTAGAAGATATGTTAGTCCTTTGCTTCTTATGCTTCTGTTTTTACACTAGAGAAGAATTAGTGGGAAGCTGCTACCACACACACACACACACACACACACAATATTTTTATTAGACACCAAATTTAGATACATAAAGGGATACAAATGCACATACTGCAACTACCTAAAACAAACAACAACAAAGAAAAGAAAAAGCTACCTGATCCAAACTAACCTAAAACAGAGCTAGAATGATAAACACATGACTTCAAGCCCCCTAGCTAATGGTTTTAAGGTGAAATACTAAAATATTTCTTAAACCTTATAAAACTAGCATATACTTCTGCTTATTAATAAAAATACTAATCTTCAAAACCCAAAATTGACATCCTTCCCCACTAATTTCTCCAGTATACAATCACCATGTCCCAATCCTTCTTAGTTATCTCAGTTATCTATCTTTAACCAAAATAGTTAATTTATCCATTTCTGCTAAGTTGAACAGGGAAGCTTATATGTATATATACACCTTTGCATAGCTGGACTGAGCAAAGCCTGGAACAACTGAGAAATCCAGAATGAGGTAAACTGGTACAGGAATCCCCCACCATTTGATACCCCACTATCTGACAACTTTTTTTTTTGATGCTTCCAAATTAAGGCCATTCCATTTGAAGGGATGCCATGTACAGGAAGGAGAGGGCTTGTTTTCTGCTGCTCCAGAGACCAGGACAAGGAGCAATGGATTCAAGCTGCAGGAAAGGAGATTCCACCTGAACCTCAGGAAGACCTTCCTGACAGTCAGGGCTGTCCGGCAGTGGAATCTGCTGCCTCGGAGTGTGGTGGAGTCTCCTTCTTTGGAGGTTTTTAAGCAGAGGCTGGATGGCAAACTGTCGGGAGTGCTTTGAGGGTGTTCCTGCATGGCAGGGGGTTGGACTAGATGGCCCGGGTGGTCTCTTCCAACTCTACATTTCTATGATTCTATGATTCCACACTAGACTGTTATAGTGCTATTATTCCACTTGCAACATCCTATGGAATCCTAGGGTTTGCAGTTTCGGCATGGGCCGGCCTAAGTCCCATTAATTTGATGGGGGGTTCTGCTCTTTCGTTAGTGCCTATGGAGTCTTGCTTGGAACTGCTTGCACACATGCACTGCTTGTAAAGCAAACCATGTTGAGTGGGGCAATGGGACTAAGCCACCTGACAGACTTTGCAAGCAGTATGTGCACAGTCAGTAAAAGCCTCCACAAGTCCTCCATGTTCCCTACAGTACAGCACATGGTTTCTGTTTTTTAACCAATTCCATTTTCTGACAGTTCTCTGGTCCCTAACCTGTCAGATAAGAGGGGGAGACCTGTATTAGGGAGCCTAAGAGGGTGCTAACACCTACTAGGAAGCTCACCAAGCAATGTAATGAACAACTAGCAAAATGTGAAGAATCAGCATTTGCAGCAATCTAATTCACGACTGAGCAGAAACAATCCAAAATGAGAGAGGATTTAGATATATATCAAATGGAGACATGAATCCAAACTCTACAACTACAAGTTAAGTTCATCCCTCAGATTTATAAATTAAGATTCAAAAAGAAAACTATAAAAAACTAGCGTATCTACCCGGCATTGCCCAGGATTTTATTTTCTCATAGGTAATACTTGTTAGAAAGATTTGAGATCCTGTGTCTCTAATTCCCCAAACTGTCTTGTCCACTGCCTGTAACTTTTCCCCATTTTCTCCAATCCAATCTGTATTCAGAGTTATTAACATACAGAGAGTTCCTGAGGAAATACACTGCCCTCCTCCTTGCTGCTAGGCCTCACCTCCATAGCAACCAGCCAGGTCCAAGAGCTCTCTGACTGAGAATTCTAAAGGCCCCTCCCTAAACTGCAAACCCCAGGATTCCACAGAATGTTCTTAGGCAGCCAATCATATGAGGTCTTTGCCTGATACAGACAAACAGACAAACTTTGACTTTTATATATTAGATGGAGACATGAATCCAAACTCTACAAGTTAAGTTCACCCATCAGATGTATAAATTAAGACGTAGAAAGAGAACTATAAAAAAATTAAATGAGGATAATCTATAAATACAAATCACATCAGAGAGAAAAGAAATAATAAAGAGTTCACAATAGTCAGTGTAAAATAATACAGAAATGGAACAATCCGAAGGCAAGCAGTGAAGCACTGATAAAAAAAAAAAGGTGGAGATAATAACTGAACGTGGCAAAATGACTGAAAACAGAGAACCACCAGAAAGGCCTGCCGGGGTCTCAAAAGAGACATCCCAGCGTCTCTCTGCTCCCTTGAGCTTCTTTTCTGTACCCACCTGCTTGGCATGGTTGACGCACTTCAAGTACTCGCTGGCCAGGGCTGAGCAGCTGAGTGTCTTCTGGGAATTCTCCTGATAGCACTGGAGGATTTTGTTCTGCAGGTCAGCACACACTGGGGTTGTCTTGTATCGCCTGGGATTTGGAAAGATGCAGCGGGGAGAAGAAGGAAGAAGGAGAAGAGATAAAGTTATATGGATGCTTTCACATTAAATTATGAGAAACCAAGGATTTCTGTATGTGTCACTGGAAGCAACAACACATCTGCCTAGATAGGTAAATTGGCAAAGGGATGAAAAGTTAAGAAAAACTTTGTTCTCTTATTCTAAGAGCCAATCAGGCCTGTACTCTCACTAGAAGCTAAGATAACTAAACTGAGGTTGTCATGCTTTGTCATATTATGGGACAATATGACTCACTGGAAACGATAATAATAACTGGTAAAAGAGTAGGAGGAGAAGAAGAATGCACTGCCAAGCAGACTGAATCAATCAGGGAAGCCATTATCCTGAATTTGCAGGATCTGAGCAGGGCACCTCACTGACCCAAACTCTGACCTAGCTGAAGCTATCAAATTTATCTATCATAATTCACAACAACAACAACAACTTCATAATGATCATCGTTTATGTATATTATGTACATAGCTCCATCACTGCACATGGTGCTTGTCATGCCCAAAATATAGCAGAGATTGCTCCCACAGGTTTGGAAGCGTGCCCAGCAGCAGAGAATACCTTAGCAGCAATGCACCGTAGCCAGGAAAAACTCACCCACACCAACTGTTTTCTTCCATCAAGGAGGCAATTTATTCTTGAGTTACACTGTGTACATATTTACAAGAATCTCCAGAAGGCATTCGAGCATCCCTCTGCTTGCTCCTTCTGACAGAGCCTCCGGCAGACATGTCAGGCACCATGTGCAACTTGCTAGCTAGCTCTCAGCTATATTTACACTCACACTAGCTGATGCAATCCTGTCAGCCTTTGCATTCTCCCACACCTGATGCAACCTTCTCCCCTGGTTGCTCATCAGCATGACTCAGCTAAAGTCACATGGCTCTCCACAGGTGCACTTAACGACCCACATCACAAAGTATTTTCTACAGGTTTGGTCCAACCTTTTCTTGACAGTGCTTTACAAGTAAAACAAGAACACAACAGTTCCCTGTCTTCAGGTTTACAATCTAAGACAGGACACAAAAAGAAAGGGGACGCCAGGGTGGGATGGGATTAAAGTCCAGCAGATACTGCCTCTTCTTCTCTGAGTCCAGGGCAGTGGCATTTGGGATAGAGGGAGGGCCTTCACCTGCTTCTGGACCTAGGCCTGATGGAGCTGTGCCTGCCTCTTTTACTTCCTCCTGAGGCCAGGGCAGTGGCAGTTGGCATGGAGGGAGAGTCTTTCATCTGCTTCTGGGCCTAGGCATGAATCACCATATCAATGGCTTTGAGAAACTATTCCTGTTATGGGAATGTGGTGACTGTACATGTTCAATTGGATAGTTTGGACAAGTTACACCAGTGCAAAGCTACCCCCCCCCCGCCACCATACAACTACTCCTCCAACAACAACCACACAGAAAAAAGAAGAGTTTTGTAAGTCACCTTGACTATTTTTGATAGCAAGGCAACTTGTGACTGTATAAATAAGCCACTGTGGTTATAAACTGCCTGGAATAGCTTGCAGAAGATACTCAGCAGTCTGCAATGTATCCTACAAAAGAAAAACTGTTAGCAAAAATTGGGATATATTGATTGCGGCTCAACTAACAACACACAGGAGTAGGGAAGGGAAGATGAAATTCTTGATGAAAATAGTATCCGTCACAGTCCAAATGTATGATCTGTAAAGACGTGTAAACCAGACTACTGATTTATAACTAATCAGCATGAACAAGGAGAAATATTTTTACATAAAAATACAGCATCTTTCAAGGTAGAATTCTCAAATGTTTGGTAAAACAGCATGGTTTTTACCAGATGTCTAGAACAGTTCTTCTTAAGCTATCTGACACAGATGACTGGCAAGTTTCTATCCACTGCAATGTGCCAGGAACTGGCACCATATTTGTGTCTATTGACTACAATTTTTTCTCCTTCCTAGAAGCTCACAATGGAGTGGCAACCATTAGCTAATGGCCCAGTACTGGTCTAAAGGACCATAAAAAAGAAGCCAACCTAACCTCCCCAGGAAGGATCCAAAACTCTCAGAGTGGCTTACAAAGACAGACTCTGCCTTCAGGCTTATAAAACTAGAACACATAGCATGGAAGGAAAAACAGAGGGAAGAGGGAAAAAGTAAGCAAAGGGTACTACAGCCTAATTACAGATTTCTTATAATCAGACTTCAAAAAAGTTACTTTGGAGTCTGCAACTCCAAGGGCTACAGAGTCAAAAAAAAAAAAAAAAAAGCACCAAACAAACCAATTTTCCAAGCTGTGTTCATAACTGACACCTTAGGATGGCATCTGCTTTTTGTACGTAGCTCCGTGAAACTACCTGGTCACCTCTCCTATTAATTTTCAATGAAAGGCCTTCCCCAAATATTGATGAATGTTTGTGCTGTGGGTCTTATAAAATCTTGAGTTTTAGTACTGTTTTACTGAAACAATGATTACACATTTTTCTTGTGACTTTCACACAATCAGTTAATGTATTCCTTAAAATTTCACCAAGTTGTTGTGATTTTTAGTTGGGAGCTACCATCCATAGAATCATTTTTAATTCTTTAAAGAATTAATTTAAAGATTAATTCTTTAATTCTTTAAAGAAATGAAATATTCATTACTGTACTTGGTGTTTTACTTTGTACACATAAGAACACAGAAAAGGCATGCAGGACCAGAGAGAAAGCATATCTAGTCCAGCATTCTGTTCCTCCAATGAGCAAAGAGGATTAGAAATCCAATTTGCACATTGTAACTTGTTTCTTGATATAATTACTGTTACTTTTAACAATTCCTGAAGAAGGCCATAAAGATACTTTCAGGCCAAAATACGTTGGATTATTTTCAAGAATAAAATCATCTTTCTTTTCAACACCCTGAGTCTTTGGCCATTTCTGCACTAGCCTGTTATAACACTATTATTCCACTTTCAACATCCTATGGAATCCTGGGGTTTGCAGTTTTGGGAGGGGCTGGCTGGAATAGTAGCGCTATAACAGGCTAGTGCGGAAATGGTCTTAGTCTCTTTTTTTACACTATACACTGTACCCCATTGCCAACTGGGCACTTAAGATCATTCTTGATACTTAACGCTTCATATAATTTTCTTTTTATAATCCTTACAACAGCCCTGAAATTATCCACACTACACAATTATAGCAGTTGCAGTACACTTTAAAGTGTCCTGGCTCCATCCTACAGCATCCTGGGAGTTGTAGTTTGGCAAGAGATTTAAAATTCTCTGCTGTTCAGCAGAACATACTGCTTGACGAAGAAGCCAGTAGAGTTTCAAAGGCTTGCATGATGTATCTTGTGCATTTTGGCTGATCAATAAAGGCTGATCAATAAAGGTTTTTGCAGATTTTGGATTCTGTTGTATTCTGCCATTGAGGAGAGTGGACTAAAGACCTAGAAGACAATTTTAAGTCTTTCACCAAAGGACAAATTCCACAGGACAGAGCCAGGCAAGTTAAATCTAGATCCAGTTGCTATATGACACAGATACATCCCCTATAAGGGACATCAGTATTCTACTGTATACAACGAGAGAGAACTGGTCTTTGGATGTCAATCGGAGACAATCTGCTTTCTTCCTTGGATCTGTTAATCTCTACCGCATATGAGTTGTATATATCTTACAGGGTTGCTTGAATTAGCCCCATATTTCACTTTTTAGGCATTTTAGTATGGTCCACCACTTCTGTGTGGCATGATAGCATTAATGCCACAAAACAGAGAAACCACAGACAGGCTAGCTACTGCAGGCCACCTATCCTCTCTCCCCCTGTCTTCATCACCCCACGGGAACTGATGAAAGGCAAGTTCGGTCTCTCTAATCTGGTGGAGGAAAACCCCATAGCTTTCTAAATATTTCTCATCTATCTGTTTAGAACACCAAGCAATGAACCAAAAGATTTTCCTGATAAATCCAATACGCAGCTCAAAGATAATTTCCAGAGAGCATTATTTTAAGTTCAAAAAAGGAAGAGAGAAATGCTCATCAAAGAGAGTGTGTCCTCCAACAAATATATCTCTGCTCTTTATTTTGCATTGCCGTAAGAATAGCTATATTTTAACTAAAAGGATGAAAGTGAGACGGAAAGCACTCAAGTGCTCCTTAGGGGGGCTTACTTCTTGACAGTCTTGCAAGGTGCAGAAGCAAAAAAGAAACCAGAGGGTGACTGGAAAATCTCCTTTATTTTACAGTACACACCAGAATAATGCAGCAGAATAACAGCCATATTCTACAGTCTCTGAAATTATAGACATCTACAGGTTCCCAATTACAAGAAGCTTCCTTACTGCTGCTGCTGCTGTCAGCAAGTACTTTTTTATATGAAGAGCAGCAGATAGCCAAATGCTAGGTATGATTGCACGCAAACCATCTCAGGTCCAGTTCTAGGCACCTTCCATTAAAAAAGAAGAGATGAAGCTTAGAGAGACACTGCCAGTCTGTTTTGGTTTTTTAAAACTACTGAGTTAGATGGACAAATAGTCTCACCAGCCTATAAGGCAGTTTCTTATGTTCCATATCACTTTAAAAATGCATCACTACAAATGTTCAAGAGTCAAAGATTTCAGACCCAGACTGGCCCAAGGGGTACAACCAAACCACTGCCAAGGGAGGCACAAACTCTGTGTTGAATATCCTTGCAACTACTTGTATACAGGATGCAATTAAGCAAGGAAACCTAGTCCAAAATGTGGTTTTATATGTTCCATGGAATTGCTCTTCATGATGAAATATTTAATCAGCGAGCTGGGCCTTCACCATGGACAATTGTAGTGAAGTTATTTTTACAGCTATGTCAATTGCTTCCCTATTAACTTATGATCTTCAGAATTTCACTAAAAGAAATTTTAATACTTCTATCAACATGCTCACTTATTATGTTTGCAGGAGCATTCAGGTACAAATTAACCTCCAAGGCTGATTCCAGGAACCAGCAATCAGCTCTTGGTCAAGAGAGATTTCAGATTTGTGGATTGGTGGGAGCCGATGTACAGAAATTTTCATTTTGTTTTGTTTGCTTCCTTAAGCGTTTTCATTGTAGAACCTGCAGACATCTCAGTTCCTGATGGAAGCTACTCATCTTCACATCATTTTACACTAGCAAGTGATAAGCAAGAGTTGAGAAAGTAGAGTATCACACTTTCAAACTGCATCTTGGGAAATTTATTGTGTCACAAGGCAAGACATACTGCTCTAGATTCTCTGACTGATAAAGAGGAGGTCTGCAGCTCTGCAGCTGCATCAGCCCCGGATAAAGCTTGAAAGGAAGCGACATGCACATGCTTTGTATGAGTTATGACTCACTGCTCTCATGATTCACCAGTGCTAATGAAACCTAATGGAAGCTCCATGGCAGACTACTAATAGGGTTTCTTCAGCAATTCACTGTAAGCCAAGCAATTAACTTAAACTTAGAATCGCTCCTGAATTGTTCTGATGAGGTAATTCAGCTGGGTGACTTTGTCTCCTTTATAAAAGTTTATGTAGTCCTCAAAGAGTGAGGACAGTACCAATCCACAGTGATTTTGTTAGAACTGTACTAAACAACATTGGGGTCGTATAGCAAAGAGTGAAAATTTTCAGGAAATCTAACATCATGGCAAGAGCCTCAACTTATACCCAACAAGAGCGTAATAAATAATATGATTCAAACAAATGACAGAAGCAGTCTACAATATTTCACTGTTAACATTCAGTGTCAGCAGTCTGTAATATTACAACGTCTAATGATAGAAACAGTCTATCATATTTCAGTGTCAACAGTCTATAGTATCACCATGTCAACTCCAAAACCCTGTGCAGCCTTGGACAATATTAACATATTAAGTTAATACAGCTATGTGGTGAGCTTCTATGTTATTGGAAACTGGCATATTGAACATTAAAATAATGTTTTTCCACTGAAAACAAGACCAACAAAAGTTTCATCTTGCTGTCATGCACAAACTGGATATGTGCAGCACACACTATACATGTGATATATTTTGTGTGACATTTCAACATGTTAAGATCGGACATAGTTGATTTCCCTAAGTGTTTAGGATATATGTTATGGTTTGCTGGAATTCTATTCAAGCCTGCATTTTTGTGGTTTACATATTATCCACATGGGCTATCAAAATTAACACTGTTTGAAATGTTGCACACTGTTTACATCACATGTTTGAGGCATGTTTATTTATCATGGTTATGCTTGGTATTTTGAAACCATTTCCACTTGTCTTGGTTGAAGATCCTCTACCTGCCAACCACAGAGATGATCAGACCCAGAAATGGATCAGACCAACAAAAATGCCAGGGGCAGAAAACTGAAATCATCTAAAAATCTGAAGACCAGGTAGGTCCCAAAAACTCAAGCGAGCAAGCTGACACAAGGGCTAAACCTCCTACACATCAAAGTATTTTATCTTGGCTCCTAAAAATCTGAATCTAACCCCTTTCTCAGCACTGGAAGAAATATACTGAAGAGCCACACAGAATTACAGCTTCTCGTGTTTATTTTTCTGGGGATAGATTTACAACCACCAACAAAACAGTAGGCCCCATGATGTACTCCTAGTCAGCCACATTAAAGGAAGGAGGGTTTCTTAAAGACCCTCATAGCCATGTTGGAGGAACACAGAGAGAAGGCTTATGTCCATTGTGGTATACATGCTTATCTCATCTGTTTTGGACCCTTAGTAGCTTGTGAGTTTATCTTATTGCAAGAGTGGACATTACATACATAACACTAAGCTATGGTTCCGTATTACAGCAAAGCCAGATCTATACTGCTGATCATCAGTTGGTAAAAGAAGTCCTCATGCTATACTTAGGGACTTCCCAGAGAAACTGGTTGACCATTGTAGAAAATAGGATTCTGGACTAGATAGGCCCTTGGTCTGACCTTGCAGGGTTCTTTTTAAGTTCTTATGAGTGGGAGAATCTTGGCCATTCATTCTTTCCTACTAGCACATGTACCCTTACCTTTATTGGCATAAATAGAGCAGACAACTACCTGGGGGTTTGCTTCCCATCATTAATTGTTCTCAACACTTAGACAATGGTTCCATTCAGCAGCTACAACCGCAAGTTGTATGTTTTGTGGAGTATCTGTCCAATGCTGCTGCAAAAGGGATCTTTAATTCATGGCTCAACATTAAGTGTAACTGGCTCTGACCCCCGTGGATATGGTAATCCCACTAAATATCTGCCATATGCTTGTCTTACTACTACCTAAGAGGAGATTTGAGATGTGGTATAGTGCTGATTCTCAGAATGTAAGCATCTAGCTTTTAAAGAAAGTCTTCTGCTACTGTAACCCTAGGGAGAGAACAGACAGGCCTTGAACAAAGAGTTCAATCCAAAAGTTGATTTTAGCAACATAGCAAGGATGGGACAGGGTGTAGAATGTCTTCTATTTCCTGTCTGCTATACTCTGATTTCACTGACCCTCCAATTCCCATCCACACTGCCTTTCTTAATTCTCCCAACTGCTACTCTTCTAGGCCTACATTTCCAACTTGCATTAATCTTCAAGGTAGGATTATACAAAGTAAGAAAATATAACCAAATTTGCTTAATATCGATCATTAACAAAAGTTGGTCTAAAAAAGAAACAAAAGAGCCACAGGTAGGGGTGCCAGAGAAACCAAGCCCCAGAATGATTCAAAGATGACTGCTGGGCAAAAAAGTGTATCTTCACACAAATAACCACTACAATGGGACTGGGACCTTTGATCACTTGTCTGTTAATCACTGGTTTTCATTGATCTGCATTATTTATCTCTGTATAATTTTTTTTAGTGAAGGCAGGATTTATCCAACTTCTGGGCAAAGCCCCCCAAAACAGTGCATGCATACTTCTTGACGATAAGAGCCATTTGACAGTGGAATATGCTGCCACGGAGTGTGCTGGAGTCACCTATTTGGAGGTTTTTAAACAGAGGCTGGATGGCCATTTGCTGGGGGTGCTTTGAGTGTGTGTCCCTGTATGGCACGGGGTTGGACTCGATGGCTGTTGTGGTCTCTTCCAGCTCTATGATTCTATGATTCTAAGTGGGTTCTGCCGAAAGGAACCCTGAGCCAGCTAAGAACTAATCAGTCTTTCTGTGTAAATAGGATCACTTCCCTTTGCAGACAATGCGCTGGATTAGTCGTCTAGAAAGAAACCCCGACCACATATTGAACGATTCCATTAGTTCTGCTCTTCTCTTGTGCTGTTTATACTTTTGGGAAGAGGCCAAATGACATTAACTGGCTAACATTAGCTAGCCATACAGTATAAATGGAAAAGCACCCTCCAGTTCATGAGATGCTACAAAGAGGATGCCAAGTACATTATAAGCCTAGCTACCTTACAATCAGCACAAATCTTCTTCTGAAGAAACAGTCCTCTGTATTGGTGAACAACTGTTGATATATGGAGTGTCACACAGAGCACCAAGGAGAACAGGTGCTGAGAAGAGATTTCTTTTTCTATTTCTCCCCCTCCTTGCAAGAAAAGTCAAAATAAGCCACCACTACTGATATATGGCTGGGTATGGCATCATGAAAGAATGGGGCAGATCTCATTTGCTCCACTATAATACTGACTTAAGCAGAATCTCATGGATAGGGAAAGGTATGAAAGTCAGGCTGTATCCTTGTTAATGGAAAGCTCCATTAAACCTCTTCGACAGACTTGTTCTTTTGATTCTGCTGCAGCTACAGACGGCGAGATGAAGGACCCTGGGGTGGAAATTACGATGTTCTCCTTTCCCTGAGGTCCTTCAAGCTAAGGCACTGTTATGGTGCACATGTCACAGCCTAGCAGAAGAGAATTAGAGAAGGAGAAAATTTATCCATTTTTTACCCAAGAAACCAAATGGACATATTGCTCACATCAACAATTATCAGTAACAGCATCAACTGTCATCTTGTTTTAGTTTAGATGCTGGATGGGAGAGTGGTAAAGAGAATACAATGAACTATGTGAAAGAAAACTTTATTTTCAAAGAAAATGCCAAAAGAAAAGAATCAGCAGAAGTAATATCTCTACACAGTCTTCTTTTTAGAATTTGTTCACTGTATTTCAGGGGCTTCTGGAGAAAAGATCCTTATTTAGAATATTCAGATAAAAAATCAACCCAAAAGGATACTGAAAGCTATTCTGGTAAGCCAAACAACCTTTGTGTACAATGAAGAGAAGAGGAACTTGATGTGAAATAGTTGGATCTAATCCTTTAAGACTGGTGCCCCTTAAGTATTATCCACAAAAGTTAAGAGAAACCTGGGTGAAAATGCTCAACTCTTTGATGTTCAGATTTCTCGTGCCACAAAACTCTGGCCTTTCAATGGTACTTTTTCGCTGCTAAAAAATTTCATTTCATTACTTTTTCATTCTGCTATCCCCTTCTAGTGACTAAGATTAACATGATACCTTTGTATCTCAGCAGAAAACTTTTCCCTGGGCAAGGATATTTCAAACCTCATCCCGGATAACCAAAGAATGTTCTTTCCAGAAACATACCTAACACAGAAGCTCCACAACTGAGGTGTTTCATAATAAAATCACTGCCAAGCAAAAATTACTTCTGGCTCAGTCACAAGCTATCATTCTGACATGTCAAAGGAGTAACCAATAAGAAAGCATAGTAAGTAAGAGGGTAAGGATGACTCCACTGTGAATTGGGTTTCCTAATTTTTCCTGGGGAGAATTGGGATGGGTGGAAGAAACCATGTTTAAACAGGACTCCTATTTTTTTCCCTGGTTCTCTAGCTTGAACAAGAATAATGACTATATACCTTGTCTAGACCTCCTGAAGTTTGGAGAGATAACAGTGCCACTGGGCACATGTAAAATACAGGAAATAGCCTACTGTATATGAAAACTCACAGGACTGTTTGCCTCATTAAGCACTCACAAAACAATGGTCTGTGTGTGGCAGGGGAGATATCACATCACTTTCTTCCTTACTCTCATTGGAGTAAATCCCATTGGACAAATCTTTTATGTTGTACAAAGGCTGTGGTCAAGAGGAACTCATTCTTTCATTCATTCAATTTATATCCTGCCTTTCTCCTGTTAAAGGACCCAAACCTTACATAAGATGGGATCCTGTTATATGTAATGTAGTCCTAATGAACTCACATCCATGAGGGTCTAGCTCTGTATGGTCTTCTAGTCTGCTACAGATATAAGGGAAAGAATCCAGGGCGAATGTTATCACCGAGCCTCTGGTTCACCTGTACACTTTTTAAGAGCTGCTATGCTAAAGATTGTGATTTCTAAAATCTCCTACCTCCAGGAGATATTATCTTCACTGGGAGTGCTCTGATGTGTGTTCCTGCATTGCAGGGGGTTGGACTGGATGGCCCCTGTGGTCTTTTCCAACTCTATGATTCTATGATTCTATGTTGGCTTGTGCTTTGGTGAATCTTGAAGCACCTGCCACTGACTTCTTCCCACTGCAGAAAATTCTGAGTCTTATAGATCTAGGTCAATGAATATTCAGGTCCTGTGTAGAATTGACCAAGGCTGTTAACTTCACCACTATTACATCTGAACTGAGCATGTGTCCTATGACAAAATTCTTCTGTGGTTGTACCATGTTCAAGTGGTTGCCCGTTGACTGCAGTGAGGAAGCCATTTTGTATGGATCTCACCCAGCTTGGAAAGGTAGTCCTCATCTTTATTTATAATGTACGTGACTGATAAAACAGGTTCTAAGGTATCATAATATTTCTCAGAACACAGGGGAAAGCCAAAACAATGAGGCTGTTTTCTACAAAGCCTGCAAACTAGCAAGATGAAATGGTCTTTCTCCAATTCTCACACTACACACTACACTAGTGTGTATACACCAGCATGTATACTGGCAAACTGTATCCCAACTCCCACCTTTAACTTCTTAAAGCAGGATTTCCCAACCGGTAATATTAAAATTTTGGGCCTTTCAAAATAAAAGCATCCCTTCAGCATGCCTATAAGTGTAGAAGTTCTTTCAATCACACTTTGTAAAAGGTTTTCATAAAGGATTATGGAAAGGCCCAGTATGTGTGATCATAGTGCACTTGCTGTATTGCTTTAATAACTGGCTTGTCAATCGAAAACAGTTTTCTAATGCATGAGCAATGTGATTTGCTGGACTGAAAATTAAATTCTGATTGACCAAGGCATTTTTTTTTCCGATTAAACTCTGAAGGTGGTTTTAAAAAATGTATAGGCCGATTGTATTACCACACACAATACTCCCATTTGGAACAAAGCAGCTCCCATGGGGCAGACACGCCATGCCAAATGGAAGATGTAGACTTCTCTTTGCACATTTTCAAAAATCTAATTTAAAATCTGTTCATTAATATCTTCTTGTAGGTCTGCTAGGCATTTCACATCAACCTCACAAATAGGATGATTTACTACCAGACCAGCAAAGAAAAAAAATCAAACCTCCAAAGCCAGCAACTTACATTTCTTTAATGTCTTCCTGTGCCATCAAAAACAGCCACATTTGCCACACAACAGTAGCCAGAATTCTGGATTCCCAGCTTATCATTTGGCAACTGTAGAATGAGGCTTGCAGTCTGATCACTCCCGTAGCTAAACCAACCCAGGAACTGGAATCTAAATGCTCTCCAAAACCAAGGACAAAACCCACTTTCCAGTTCTGGCTTGTAAGGGGTGCAACAAACTAGGAACCCTGGCCAGCTAACCCTGGTTAGCTACTGCTAGCCAAAGAAACCAAAAGCATTGTGCATTCTGGTTTATTATTGTGTGAATATGGCCAGTGTTACTTGGTCCTGATAGCACAGCCGTTCAAAATATGTCAACCACTGTGAATCTTGCAAAGACTTCCTCACTGATTATTCCAGTTCCTCATAAGAAGTTCCACGTACCACCATACTTTCAGATGTTCTTGCATCTCTGTTCTTTCTTGAAATGACCCGGAAATTCTCTGGCTTTTCTTGGTTTGTCATATTATGTAATTTCAAGTAGCTACTGTATGTCATGTCTACAGACAATATGGTCCCTTTTCACATACCTATGTGGAAAAATGAACCGTGTTTAGTTCTACTCCTTGACCTACTGATCTTCCACATGCAAGAAGGATATTTGCTTTGATCATGTAGAGAATTTTATGCACACCATCTTCTGCCTTGATTTCTAAATGACATGCTCTCACATGGGCTTAATTTTTTTTTTTTTTGAGATATGTAATTCAACTCTTAGAAGACAGTTTTTAGAATCAAATACATAGGAAATCCTTTGCTATTTTGAAAATTCAGCACAACAGCATTGCAGAAACTGGAGATATTCAGCCGAGAAAAATTTTCAACTTGAAATAAGTCACCATAACAGAACAAAAGCAAGCATATGGAATCATAGAATCATAGAAATGTAGAGTTGGAAGAGACCACACGGGCCATCCGGTCCAACCCACTGCCATGCAGGAACACCCTCAAAGCACTCCCGACAGATGGCCATCCAGCCTCTGCTTAAAAACCTCCAAAGAAGGAGACTCCACTACACTCCGAGGCAGCAGATTCCACTGCCGGACAGCCCTGACCGTCAGGAAGTTCTTCCTGAGGTTCAGGTAGAATCTCCTTTCCTGCAGCTTGAATCCATTGCTCCTTGTCCTGGTCTCTGGAGCGGCAGAAAACAAGCCCTCTCCCTCCTCTACATGGCATCTCTTCAAATATTTAAACATGGCTATCATGTCCCCTCTTAACCTTCTCTTCTGCAGACTAAACATTCCCAGCTCTCTAAGTCTATCCTCATAGGGCATGGCTTCCAGGCCCCTCACCATTTTGGTCACCCTCCTCTGGACCTGCTCCAGCTTGACCATGTCCTTCTTGAATTGGGGTGTCCAGAACTGGACACAGGATTCAAGATGAGGTCTAACCAAAGCAGAGTAGAGTGGTACCAGTACCTCCCTCGATCTGGACACCATACTCCTATTGATGCAGCTGAGAATTGCATTGGCTTTCTTGGCTGCCGCATCACACTGCTGACTCATGTTCAGCTTGTGGTCTATTAAGACTCCTAGATCCCTTTCACACATACTGCTATCCAGCCACGTGTCCCCCATCCTATATTTCTGCATTCCATTTTTTCTACCTAAGTGCAGGACCTTACACTTCTCTCTGTTGAATTTCATTTTGTTAGCCTTGGCCCAGCTCTCCAATCTGTCCAGCTCATTTTGAATTTTGATTTGATTGAAGACGTAGATCAAGCATTGGTGGGTGATAGAAAGCATCACTCAACATGTACATCACGCACTGGTGCATAAACATTGTACTCCATTCATTCTCCCTCCCTCCTTTTCCAATTTGACATTTCTTAGCTTCCCTCACTTCACAGGAGTTTCTAAATGTTCAGTCTTGGGGTGCTTTGTTCTGTATTACACTTCCTGCACAGAACATTTCATTCTTCAGAAGATGATCAAAAGCTCTGGAGCCAATATACTAATTCTTGTTGGTCTCAGTGGAAAGGTGGGCGGGGGAGGACTGCTTTTTATATTTCACAACAGAATGATACTCGAGGGATAATGATGCTGAAATTTAGCACTGTGCACCTTAAAGGTGTTTGATGCAGAGTGTCACAGTTGACCTTACAGAGAAAGAAAGAAAACCAGCCTCCATTTAAGGATGGAGAGGTACAGTATATATTACTGATATAAAAGGAAAACACAGTTCCTGCGGTAGAGTGAGGAGCTATAAAGATTTTATTAGTGTGGGGTCTGAGATAGCTGTATGGCTCCCAGGTCTACTGAGCCAAGAGTGAGTTATGTAGCTCTTCCTAAAGACTGGCAATAAAAAATTTACAGGGTTTCTGGACTGTCACGTAGTTGGCTTGGACAGGTCATGCATTTAGCCTCTCTGTTTCATTCTAAATAATCAGCCTTGCAGAACTGGGAGATATTTGTTCACTCTTTCCATGGCCTAGAATAATCCTGTCACAGCTCTGCCCCAACTTTTCTCTCCAACAAGTAATCCAGGGTATGCTTTACAGCCAATTGGTGATGCTAAGGAGGCTGTGTCTGAACAATGCCTAGATGAATGACTGTCTGGAAACCCCATATGTCATACTGGAGTTCCATGAAAAAAAAAATCCAGAGTAAATACAAAATCTGAGCACTGACCTGAAGCCACTTGCTAGACACCTGGCCTCAGCGGGTGTCTGAGATGTAGCAGGTGGAAGAAAGTTCTACTGACCAAATGAAGCCAGAAAGCCAGGGTCCTAATATTTACATCTGGCCTAATCCAATGACTTCAGGCTGCTTGGACAACACAGAGGAGAAATTTACATGTCCCTGTTTCCATGTCTGCATTTTGATGATTTGTAAGGTACAGGTATATACATCCAGGCAGCTTACTAGATCTAGACCATCTCTCAGCCCGCAAAGCTCCTGATTCAAATTCTGTGGGCCCTGATGATCAACAACTCCAAGGACAATGCAAGACAGGGAAATAGTACTCCAGACTCCCTGCTTATACAGAAGCAGACCCTTAGCTATTCATGAAAAGAAGCACAGGGCTTCCCTCCCCCCACCCCAAAAATACTCTCTGATTTTCAGTCAATTCGAATCATAGAATCATAGAGTTGGAAGAGACTCCAGGGGCCATCCAGTCCAAACCCCTGCCATGCAGGAACACCCATCAAAGCATTCCCAACAGATGGCCATCCAGCCTCTACTTAAAAACCTCCAAAGAAGGAGACTCCACCACACTCCCAGGCAGCATATCCCACTGCCGGACAGCTCTGACAGTCAGGAAGTTCTTCCTGAGGTTCAGGTGGAATCTCCTTTCCTGCAGCTTGAATCCATTGTTCCTTGTCCTAGTCTCTGGACCAGCAGAAAAGAAACCCATTCTCTTCTTGGCACGACATCCCTTCAGATACTTAAACATGGCTATCATGTACCCCCTTAACTTTCTCTTCTGCAGACTAAACATACCCAGGTCCCTAAGCCGTTCTTCATAGGGCATGGCTTCTAGACCCTAAGGCAGAAGTCAAAGTTCTTTGTGGAGAACTTTCCCTGCAAAATGGTGGTGTGGTGGCAGAGCGTGAAGGAGAAATAGACATGAAATTACGTGCTCTGGCATAATTTTTCTCTGCCTGTTCTACACCCATCTTCTTTCCAATAGTGATGTTCCCCACCCTGGCAGATGCTGCCTTTTAATTTTTTTAACCCAGAAATCTCCTAGAGTAAAAGGCAGGAAGGGTTACAATGACTCTCACTGGCTTCAGATAAGGTTAAGATATGCTTCCTAATTTTATCTGGGGAATTCTCAGTAAACAGGATTAAAATGGTAGCCATCAGTTGGCCAATAAATAAATAAAAATCAGGGAGCATCACAAGTGCCAGTCAGTTCAGTTGGCTTTTTGCCCCCTACTTTGGTTGTTGTGTGCCTTCAAGTTATTTCTGACTTATGGTGACCCCAAAGCAAACCTTTCATAGGATTTTCTTCACAAGATTTGTTCAGAGGGGGTCTGTCATTGCCTTCCTCTGAGGCTGAGAGAGTGTGAGTTGCCCACAGTCACCTGGTGCATCTCCATGGCCAAGTGGTGATTCAGACTCTGATCTCCTGAGTCCCAGTCCAACATTCAAACTACTACAACACACTAGCTCTAAGTCTTAAGAAGCCCCCACTTTCCTTTCTAAGAAATCACTGAAATGGCCTCTCAACCTGGCCTCCTACAAATGGGCCATAAAATTGGAGGCAGATTTCAGCTCAACCCTATAGAACCACAGTCTTCCATTTCTCAGTTCTTCATTTACCCCTTCCAGTCCCATCACTGAATGATCTACCAACAAAATAATTCCTCTTCTAGGACAGAGCAGTTGCCTCTATGGTTATTACTAGCCAGAATTTCTTTTCTTTAAACAAAGAAAAAGGCTATGCACACAAAACAATAGACCCTTGGTCTATACCAGCAGATAAAGGCAGTGACATTGCTGCCCATGTTCAGCAGGTACCGAGAGTACCCCATTAAAAAGCAAAGAGCTCAAGGAGAAGATAATGAACGTAATTATGGTTAGTTATTGTTTGGTCTCTATATAGGCCCATTTTATAACACTGCTACCAGCAAAGTTATTTTATGCAATGCTTTTTTCACTTGGCAATCTTTTCATAAATCAAAGCAAAAGCCAACAGCAGGCAGTTTCTCCTGCAGCCTGTTTGACAATAAAAGTTAACACAGAGCCTTGCCTGTTATCAATCTTTATAAATGTGCCCTGCTATGGAAAAGGCTTGTGTCACAGTTCGTGAGCCTTTCCCTAATAACGCACAGACGGGAATGAGCCTGGGGCTTTAATGGGTCTTCAAGATTACTTGAGGTGAATGTGCATCATTTTATTTGGGGATTGATTTTTTAAAAAAACACACACACAAAGAATGAAACTCTTCTGTCTTTTTTCTTAAATATTTGGAATGAAAGGTATACATCCTTCCTTTTCCTCTTCAATCACTACTTTGCTTCAGCGGAAATTCATATACACAATTTCATCCTCCCAAGTCCAAAGAGCAAAGATGATTATAGAGATGTTCAAAGTAGCTACTCCACAGATTTGGAATTACATTCACTTAAAGATTCCAAAACTCTCCATCCATGAGTGAATTCTGTAAGCAAAGTAAGATTTTCCTGAAAGACTAGTAAGTTATAGGGAAGGACGCAAAAGTTCTTTTTGTGGTAGATTTGTAAACTGTGTTGTCTAGGGCAATGTCAGCGTTTCATCACCTCCTCCTGCTCACACTTGTGCATGCTGCTTTGCTCTATTCTGTACTGATCAGATCACGTTTAGAGTACTGTGTCTAGTTTTGGGTGTCACATTTTAAAAAGTAGATGAACAAACTAGAATATTTCCAGAGGAGTGTTTGGAAACCAAGTCCTATGAAGAACACTCAAAACAGCTGGGTGTTGGAAAAGAGTAAAACAACCTCTGAGTATTCCTTGCCTAGGAAAACAGTATGAAACTCATGTGGTTGTGGTAAGTCTAGAGGTGACTTGAAAGCACGTATACACACACAAAGGCAAACTAAGTAGCTATCTTCAGGTAGCAGAGAATGAAAAGAGGGTACAAAGGTGTTCTATATTGCTCCATATAAGAGTACCAATAGGTGAAAGTTACAGAGAAGCAGCTTCTTGCATTGCACATCCTGGACTGAACTGGTATTTTCCAACTGTACGCTTCTCTTACTCTCATATCACCTGTTTAAAATATATTTATTTCTTTAAAAAGAGGCATTAAAAAACCCCCCAGCAAATCCCAGTCAATCAGGGATCAGTGGCTAGTCACACAACCAGTCAAATTTGATTGCATGACATCATCATGAAGCTAGACCAGAGATGATGTCCTCATTCTGAACTGGCCTTTTGGAGCCATTCAAACAATCAGATTTAGGTATGGTGAAACGTTATTATCCTCATGCTGAATGGAACATATTTCCATGCCATTTCATAAAGATTCCCACAACAACAGCAAAAACTCCGCTTGTGCATCTATTAATTACAAGATCAGTGTTTCCACCAATTATATTGTCCCATCCATTCAACATAAGGTTTGATTGCATGTTTGTGAATGTTACCTGCTCTGAATGTAGAAGACTAAATAAAATACAAAAACATCCTGCCTCTTCCTCAAAAATAATAAAATATACAACTGGCAAGGTGGAGAATCAATGGTCAATTAAGCGACTGATAAGGAACTTGTCATATCTATCAGTTTTACTTGTTTTTGGCATGTATCCATAGGAACAAGGCTTGGTCTTTGACAAAAGAACAAACAAACCACATCTGACTTATGATGGCATATATCACCTTAGGAAGGCCCATAAATCTTACTAAATCACCGACAGAGAAGGGGAGTGATTTATATGGAGGATTTCACAAAGCAGAGCAACGTGCAACAACTCCAGGGTCAGACAGGATCTTGACAGCTTTTGTATTTAAATTCTATGAGGTCTAAGGACATGAAAACAGCTGGCTGTATTGTCTGACTGAAATCTTTCACCGCCCTTTGATTTGCTGCATGTTATCTGGAAGGAGCCACTATCATTTCCAGGAGAGGTAGGGGGGGCTTGTCTGTCACAGCAAAAACCACAAGAGCAATTTTGTGACACCTTGAAGACTAACATGCTTGATGTGGCATAAAAGATTTCATGGATTGCAGGTCCCTTTAACAGAAGCAAGGACGCAGCCTCAGTAGGTAATAAGCATGTACACACATGCTAGGATGGTGGGGAAATGTGGCAGGGTTGGAGGAAAATGCAAAAGAGTTCCATCCCAGGCTCTGAGATTTCTGCGCCAAAATCTGAAACCAAAAGAATCCCTTCAATGACTTCATTAAGCATGGCACACGAAGCATCAACTACAGATGCTCAGAGTACATCATTCATTAAAAAACAACAACACAAGGCTAACCAAGGAGAATAGACACACATACATACTTTCCAAGGCAGCACCCTTGCCCTGAGATTCATCCCTCTCTCCCTGAGGACTGGAGAAGAGGACCCAGGCCCTGTTGAAATATCTCAAGAAGAAGTTTGGAAAAAGCTTTAAAATGAAGACTTTGGAAAGCCAATGCCCATCACAGGAGACAACACTCAACTAGATGGACCCATGGTAAGATGCAATATGAGATTTTTCTTTGTATCATTTTACCAGGTCATACGAGGTCATATTAAGGGCTTGGAACTCCACTGATGTCAAGAGTTAAACTACACGTTTAAGCTTCACCATCACAAGATTATTATTTTTTTAAAATGGAGGAAGCTACATTGATTTGACAATTGAACATGGGCAAAGGGGTGGGGAAAGGATGACTTTGTGACACTTAGATTCAGGAAGTCGGCACTGATGAGAACTCTGTGATGTGAACTCCAGCAAGAACACTGCATTTCATCTGATACTTCTTCCTTCAAGCATAAGCCTTTAGTGATTTAGTGGAGGCTGTTGCTCAAGATGGCCACCTGTCGAGCAGGGAGGCAGAGGCAGAGGTGAAAGGGCAAGAGATTTAGAACTGCACATGCTGCTAGGATGAAAGTTTCCTTTAAGGCTTCAACTTGAGAGACTTAGAAGGCAGTACTTGTAATCACAAATGCAACAGTTAACCCTCCAGTGCAAGGATGGGTCAAAGTCTTGACCCATCAGTGGTTCCTAACATTTGTTCACTTCACTTTCAGCATGGCAGCAAAGTGGTTCTGTTAACCTTCAATATCCATTAGCACAGAACACATATTTCGATGACAAATAGAGCTAGTCAGTATGGGATTCAATGGGAACAGTTTTCCAGAGAGCTTCTTTTTTGAACAAGATACTATATTCCTCAATTTTTTAAAAAATACAACTGAACGTGATTTCTAAATATTCAGAAATGAGGTTGGCATATTCTACAGAAAAAGTTTACTGTTGTATGAGATGAGGATATGATCTGTCACACTTGAAACCAACATTTCAGGTATATACCTAAACAAACATGGCTACTGAACATATGGTCCATGCTTGCAAAGTCATAGGTTAGTACAGATTAGCATACAGTGATCAAGTGCTTGTAGAAGATTCTGTTTAGCATCAATTAAACAGAGGCAGAACTGGAACTCAAGATAAAGTGGGGTTTTGTAGGAGAACAGAATCCAAACATTACAGCTACAAAACAAATGAAAAAGTCCTGATTAGAAGTAAATTCTAGTATGATTAATATTGAGGCTCATTTAATTACAAAGCTATTGCTAAGAGAATTTAGCAATGGTCAAGACCACATTGTGCACAAGGAGATCATACCCAGCATGTGATCTTGTGACTTGTTCTCACCCCTGACATATCAACTCTAGCCAAAAAGGATAGTCATCGGGGTAGGTGGGACTAGAACACAGTGGCAGAGTCCTAATCCCATAAGCACTAGCCAGCATGGCCAAGGGTCAGAGGAAAAAGAGATGAATATTTATTTAGATGGCATACCATAGGTGGAGGACCACCATGAATAACCGAAAGCTACAATTCCTTCTAAGGAGATGAAAATGGCACCTAGTAACAGTAGCAAAGGGAAATCTCCACGCCCAGACAAAATGATAGTACAGACTTCTGCCACTCATCTGATAGGTTAGGGACCAAAGCACTGTCAGAAAATGCAACTGACTGAAAAGTAGAACCCATTTACTATACTGTAATGTACTGTATGGAGCATGAAAGACTTACAGAGGCTCATCTGGGTCTGCTTGCAACATCTCTCAGTTACCTTGGCACTTTTTATCCCCCTCTCAGCATGCGTGCATGTGTGCAAGCGGTGCCAAGTGAGCCTCCTTAGACAAGAAGAACTGATGAAAGAGTGGAACTCCCATCAAATTGATGGAACTTGTCCTTAACCTGGAAGCACCGAGAGGTTGAGTCATCAGATAACAGGGCACCAAAAGGCAGGGGCCTCCTGCATTATACTACCAAAAGTCACCACTCCTTCCTTTAACTAATTATTGAAGGAGATCTGCTATACCTCGCTTTGCTTTGGTTTGAACATGAACTTCTGTTTGTCACAATTTTCAGCACTTGCTGCAAACACATTTGGGTTCTTCCTGACACAATTTCCCTTAACATTTATCCTAAGAGTATTCAGCTGACTGGCCCGCCTGTAAGCCTGTTGGGTGAGGTGAGTTGTGTGATTTTGGTGATGTGTCACACGCATCATTTAACATGATGATGTTAACTTCTTTGTTCTAAACAAAAAGCAAGATTTAACAGCAATGTGGGCAAACAAGGCAATGGGCTGTATACACGAAAACAGCACCAAGAACCAGCAATTGCCAGTTGTTTTTTTAAGGACAAGAAACAGCTATGAGTCACCACAAACGTCCACAAATGTGGGGGTTTTTTTCAAATTTTCTCAACTACAGAGAATATGTTATTTTCAAAGCAAATATTGTGATTAGCAAATATCTGGTGCAATCCTGGTAATAACAGATCTTTCCCATAGGTACTAACATTGACAATTCCCATAAAACTTAGAGGCTTGGACAACTGGCTGGGTGAATTACAGAATCGTTACATGGCATTCATTTCCACTGAAGCATTAGACATTAGCCTCTGATGGAAGTGGGACTTTGAACTTGATGGATCATTGATTCAATCTGCCACAATAAGGCAAACGTATTGTTATTGTGCATGTGTGTGCATATTAACTCAGACACAAACTTAACTGGATTTTGTTGCCTGTGTTTGCCAGCCTGAAATGCGTTATCGATCCACTGACTAGTTAAAAAAAAAAAGAGGAGATTATGAGGAGTCTAATAAAAGAGGAAAATGCTATCAAATTCATGCTGCAGAGAATAACATTATAATCAAAGTTATATTCGAAGAGAACGATTTGCAAGTGGTCACATAGTTGCCATAGACGTGGATACAGAAGGAGTTTCTGCTATAGCAAACCAACCTAGTTGAGTACAAAAATGAGTGCATAACCTAAAGGTAGAAAACCCCTGATTTATAGGAAGTGGTGGGTAGGGTTATGCCACAGCAGCAGTACTATCACAGATATTCCCTTGCTCAAAGCAACATGGGCAAAATCCAGCTAAATAAAAATATTCCCCCACCCAACAAAACTCTCTTCTTTTTCACATCCAATTTTAGTCCTGGTCATTTGCTCCTCTCCTTTCATTGTCTCCTCCATCATATCTGCTGTGGGGAAAAACATGTGAGCCGGTATCCTCCATTCTCCCCTTTCCTAGTACTGTGCTCTACTGAATCAAGAAGGAACACGACTTCTAAATATTCAGAAATGGGGTTGGCGTATTCTACAGAATCAACGAGATCAAGTGTACTAGAGGCAGGAGCACTTTCATCCACGGTCCCCCCCGCGCAAAGGACGACAACTAGGAGTGAGGCAAGAGCTGCCTAGCAGCAGTTGGGCTCACTTGAGTCCAGTGAGTTGCTACTGCTTTCCCCTTTTCAAAGATCTCAGAAACGAAGGATTGATGAAAGGAGCTCACAGTGGGTGTTCCCAGGGTCCTTTGGAACATCTTATCCCACTAGCGACTGGTAGCGTCTTGAATCTATGACTGATGAAAGACCTTCCTTCCATGCCACTGTTGTGGCCTTGGTAGAAGAGAAGAACAGGTTGGCACAATTCCACTGTGTCTAGGACTAGCAACTGATGGAAGACCTTCCCTCCATCTCTTAACCGCCACTGCTGTGGCCTCCAAGGGAGAGAAGAGCAGCCAACATCTGCTGGACTTAGCTCCCACCCCATCCCACCCACCATCCCCTTCTCCTTGTGTGTCAAGTCTGATTCCCTGAGGGCAGGGGATTAACAATTTGTAAGCAAAAGGATATTGTACCACATCTGTTAGTCTCCCAAGTGTTAGAATATCCCTCTGCATACTGATCCAGACTAACACAGCTATGTCTTTGAATTCTAACAATTTGTAAACTGCTCTGGGAAGCTTTTTGGCTGAAGGGTGGGCTATAAATATTCTAAATAAAGAAATAAATAATAGTATAAGACACTGAATCTCTGGCAGGAAATGGATGCTCTTTGCATTAATTTCCAGTGAACAGACAGTCTGCCTGAGGCTTGAGCATTATTTCTAGTGCCAGTTATATTTCCAGCCCCAGTTATAATTGTGGCCAGGGAATTATCAGGGGATGATCCAAAGAAGTAAGGGATCACAGCATTAGTGAACAACAGCAAAAAGACTTAAAGTTGATGGATGATCAAACCACATTTGACATAGCAAATGCATCTGCCATGTGCATACTGTTGGACTGCAGAGAAATTCAGCATTTGCAAACAGATGGTCACAATAATGTTGGCCTGTAACTATGACCAGGGCTCCCTGGAATATACCCATCACACTTACACTGCCCTTCACAATGACAATCACCCATGTCTAGCCAACAAACACATCTGCTATATAAAATGGGAGCTAGGTCTGAGGACCAATACTGGGAAACCTATACTACAGAAGGCCCTACTTAGTCACCTTAAAGTGTAACACAGCATATAATCCACAGCCATGTAGTCCACCTCCCGATATTACAGGAACACACTGGTGGCCATCCAATCCTTTTCAGAAATGTCTAACGAAAAAAAGTCCATCTTCTGAGGAAGTTTATTCTACTGTTGAACAGCTATTACCACCAGGAGATTCTTCCTAATTTTTTGTTTGCATCCCCTTGTAATCTGAACGCAATGATTCAGGGCCTCTTCTCTTAAGATAACAGAAACGAAGTTTGTTGAATCATCTTCATGACAGATATTTAAAGATAGCTGAGGGAGCAGATAGGATTTAAAGAAAAACAAAGATAAAAAGATAAGGACAGTGGGGTGAGACAGCAGGCTGCATGCAACAAGTGACTTACTGCAGTGAAAGGAGAGGGGGTTAGAAGGATTTTGAGGAAGAAAGGAACTCTTCATGGTAGGGTCAGCAGTTTTTGTGTTGGCTGAAAATAGAAGCTTAAGCCAAGCACCCTGTTAGGTAGAACTTCTGGGCAAAGGACTAGAAACCTGAAGCCAACTGTTAAAAGGCAACAAGTTGTTATAACAAAAAATTACATCCATGAGAATAAAGTTCAGTACAATGTGCAAGTGGATTCAAGATATTTAATTCTTCAGTTCAAATCTGGAAGATGTGTGGCTTAAGCAAGGTCTTCTGACTATGCCATAAGTACTTTATTTGCAGCAGCTTAACAGGCAGCAACCATCCATTTTTACCTTCTTGTAAGGAAAAACAAAAAGTGACAACCCCAACCCATCTCTTCCGCAGTGCCAAAAGTGAAAGTCTTCTGCCAGGCCCCCACCCCCTCCTGTTTGGCACCTGGCAATATCAACAAGGCTGCTAGATCACTGCCAGTCAAAATAGCTGCAGCATATTGAAGAGAAAAAGTTGTTGGTACAGCACAAAATAAACTGAATTTCATTTTCAAAATTAATAACCAGAGCTACTGTACTGATTGCATTAGTCATTTCCATAAATAATTAAAAACCTCAATTTGCACAGAATTCCCAATCTGCTGCACCACGGCAGCACAAAATACAATGACCTTGCTGCAAAACCGACTCTCCCGTCTTGTCAACAAGGACGCAAGGCCTCGAGCGTTGGCAGCTGTCCGGCAACCCTTTGTGGTGCTGTTGTCCCGGGAGCCTTGATCCATGTCCAGATGTAGCTTTTCTGAGAAAGACATTTCTCATTCTCTTGGCTTTTCAATAAATACAGCTCAGCTGGCGTGTCTAAAATGGGCAGCTTTAAAGTCAGACATCCCAGCTGCCCATCCAACTAATGGCGACTTGGTAATTAGGAGTGCCCCTTCACAAGCTCGTCTGTTCTCTCCCTGTTCCCCTCACACGCAGATTTCCTACTCCACTGCCTAGTTTGCTCTGACTATATTTACCAGGGATGGGAATTGCGTGGTTCTCCAGATGTTGGACTGCAACTCCCAGAATTCCTCACAATTGGCTATTATGATTTCAGGGCTGCTGGGAGGTTCAGGCCAACAACATCTGGAGGGCCACATGAATCCTACCCCAATACATACGTTGCTAGATGGTGGAATTTGCCAGCAAATTATGAATGCTAACCATGACATTCACGAAAGCACAGTTCAAAAACCCATTTCGAACAATGAGTCTTAAGAGTCACATTAGGTGAGAAATAGAGTCAGTGTGGTGTGGTTTAGCGGTTCATGTGTTAAACTAGGACTTTCAGAGACCTGGATTCAAACCCCTGCTCAGCCATGGAAACTCAAGTCATCCTCTCAGCCTCAGAAGAATGCAATGGCAAACTTCCTCCAATTTAATCTTACCGAGAAAACCCTGTGATAGGGTCACCATTAATCTGAGTTGACATGAAAGCATGTCCTTAAACAAAGGCGCTATAAGGAAATGGAGATGAAGGCGATACCACTGTTTGTCACTGCTGCTAATCCTCACCCTATACCATCTCCCCCTGGAATTTTCTCTGGGCGATAAAAAAAAGGAACACCTGTACATTTTTCATTCCAGAGCAAGTATCAGACAGATTTGAGAGGAAGTGATCAAGAAATGACAGAGGGAGAAAAAGTTGACTCCTTCTTATCCCAGTCCGGATTAGAGATGCTTGTGACTGAGTCAAAGTAAGGCAGAGAGACAGACAGGCAGACAGACAAAGTTTTTGAAAATCAGGAAGATGGAAATGCAACACATGCCTAAACACAATTCAGTGACAACCTGGCTTAACGTCCAATTTAGACGTTATGTGCAACTGTAGCTCAGAGTAGGCCAGAAAGGAAAGAGGGGACTCTGCTCAGATGACTGAAAGATGCGACCAACTGTCAATGACATCGGACATGAGCCACTGACGTTTCGACTGTAACGCATGTACCTTTCCAAGGCTGCATCTCCATCCCTGTGTTCTTATTGTCTCTTATACTTTCACTTCAAACAATTCAGTTCTACGATAATTGAGAATCCTCTTTCTAGGATGAAAGCAAAAAAGTCTTATCTAGTCTAGTATTTGGGGTCCAGCCGTGGTCAGGTTGTTAACACACCTCCCCTTCTGTTACGGCCTCTGGACACAAAGACTTTATTTAGCTGTCACAGTTAATAGCTTCTGATAGACCCACATGAACACATTCAATCATTTCAAAAAGCCATCTCAATTAATAGATACCTATTTGTAGCATGGTGGCTGAGAAACTGAACTGTGAAATCAGTGATGACCCAAACTGTTTGGTCTAGTTTTTCTAGGTGTTTCAGAGGGGAGAAGAGCGCAATGGTCCCTGCTTTTGTGTGTGTGTGTGTGTGTGTGTGTGTGAGTGAGAGAGAGAGAGAGATAGATTGATTGATTGATTGATTGATTGATTTAGGGAAGGTGGGAGCAATTTCTTTTTAAAAATATAAAAATGGGAGAAATAATTATGCTAGGTATGACACAAAAGACTATTGTACCAGTCTTTCTCTTCTTAGATGTCTAAGCACTGCTACTGTATTAAGCAGTAGGTGAACTGCAAGCAGTAACCACAGACTTCATAAAAAATGTTCCAGATCACAACTCAGTGGAAAGCTACACAATGACTGGCCAAGGGGAGCAAAGAGCACCCCATGTTGCCAGCTGCTGCTGCTATCATTTCCTGCAACTATGCCACTGCTTGGAGTAGCAGCAAAAAGAGTTACAAAAGAAAAGACCTAGCTGGGTACACTTAGCTTCCTACCAACATTTTGAGGGTATTTTCCCCAAGCATGCCAGAACATCTCAAAAAAAACGCTCTCACTTTGGCAGAAGTCAAATGGTGCCAAGTCAGCATTATGGGAAACAGGAACAGCTGTTTTCCCAAACACAAATTTCTCCTCTAATTCAGTAGGTGGACTTATCTAAGATATTGTTTCCCACTCTGTCTCTTCCTTGCACAATGATACTCACTGGTGTAGAGAGGACTGCGTGTGTGTCATTTACCACTCTATCCTGCTTTGGTAAGACCCCACCTGGAGGAATACTGAGTCCAGTCCAGATATTGACAAGCTGTCCAGAGGAGGGCAACCAAAATGGTAGAAGACCTATGACCATGACTTATGAGGAGCAGCTTAGGGAGCTGGGTATGTTCAGCCTGGAGAAGAGAAGGTTAAGAGCTGACATAGCTACATCTAAATACCTGAAGGGATGTCATATGGAGAACGGAGGAAGCTTGTTTTCTGCTGCTCCAGAGACATGGAGGAATGGCTTCAAAGTTCAGGAAAAGAGATTCCACCCAAACATTAGGAAGAAATTTCTGATGGGAAGAGCAGTTTGACAGTGCGAATATGCTGCCTGGGAGTGCAGTGATTCTTCTTCTTCGGAGGTTTTTAAACAACAGAGTCTGGATGGCCATCTATCAGGAATGATTTCATGGTGCATTCCTGTATGGCAGGGGGTTGGCCTTGATGGCCCTTGTGGTCTCTTTCAACTCTATGATTCTATGATTCTATAATATTTATCACATTCAAATGTGAGAAATAAGAACAATTCTGCAACTATATGTTAACGTGCTTTCAACTTGTCTGTTGATTTATTGCTACCTCATGAATTTTATAGGATTATTCTCAGAAAAGAATATTCAGAGGTGCTTTTGCCAGTTCCTTCCTCTGAAATACAGCCTACAGCACCTGGTATTCATAGATGGTCTCCCATCCAGGTATTAATCAGGGCTGACCCTATTTGGCTTTCAAGATCAGATGGGATCTGGTGCCTTTAGCATATTGAGACCCCTTATACAGATAGAAAAATCTTTGTAATCAGTGGTTAAGAAAACCTGGCACGAGGTTAACATCCCACCCTAATGGTGGATGACAAGAGCTCAGGGGCTATGGGCCAAGATCTAACCTCGAGATTGTGTAGAATGAATTTCTGCATATAGAGGTATGCAGAAATTGTGCTAGGAAAACCTTGCGCTTAATGGCACGGTTGTGCAACTGAACCAAAATGCTAAAATGTGCAACCAAAAGCACAGTCAAATTTCCATGCACTTCTGTGCACAATCACACACAATGTGCATAACTCCACTTGTACAACTTTGAACTGAATGTGGATATTGTGCTTAAGACAAAAATGTCCAATCAGTTCCACTGGCAAACTTATATATGTGTAACATACAACAGGTTTCCAACAGCGGAGTCCCAATTTTAAAATTTTCGCTAGAGAAAGAGTCAACAGCTTCTGCCTTTTTGTTTGCGGGAGGGTAGGTAGTATTGTGACATGTGCCCCACATAATTTGTGCATGGACATTTATCTGCCCCACAGAGCCTTGCAAGATGCAGACAGGGAATGATGTCTGGAGCCTGATCTGTTTCTGGAACAAAGATGACTGCTGGATAAATTCTAACTGCATGAGTCTTTGGGAGATTGATGAGGGTAATATAAAGTACTGAGGAGGAAGAGGGATCCCAGATGGAATTTGTAACATTGGCAATTAGAAAAACAGAGACACAATCTAATTTTATCTAGAAGGCTTTGGGAGAGAGAGAGACAGAGAGACTGTTAGCGTACGGAGGAATATTCCACTATTACAGCAAAAGTTGGTGAGCAATTATTCTTTACAGCCAGAGTGACCCACTGGAGAGAGTGCTGAGTGTGGCACTAGGAGGCTTGGAACATGAAATTAAAGATCAAGTTTAATCTCTGCAGTGACGGACTCAGTTGGAGCCCTGGACATCTTGTCTCAGCCTCAGTGCCCAAAGTGGAATAGAAATATAACAATAACCTTCCTTGCAGGGCAGTTGTGAGTCTGATCAGGATCAAGACTCTGAAGAATATTGCGTAGTAATAACACACTATGAAACATCAGGAATGAAAAAGAGACTGTGTGACATCTTGCTAAATTGTTTGAATCCCACCAGGGGAGAGAAAAGAAGAACTGAAAATGTGCTCTTGTCCACAACCTTCCCTGACAACCATCTTGCTCCTCCCACTGCAAAACTCAATTATTTCTATAATATTTCCCCATCAATTATTGCCTATACGATCCACAGCATAGTGTGAGAAGGGATATCATTTAACAGACTCTTAAACATGACAATAAGCCACACATTATAGCTGCAATCCTGTATGGCTCAGCATAGTATAGCAGTTCCACATGCAGACCTACTCCAGGCTGTGACATATACCCCTCCCAACTTACTGTACTGACTCTGAAGCTATGCACACACCCACAGCCATTCTGTGCCTTGTGGAGAGTGGCAGGACCACAGAAGCATCTGGCGATGTTCCTAAAGCGCCACTGTTCTCCAGAGGTCTCAGCACTGCTGCAATCATTTTGCATTGGGCTACAGGGACACAGCTACTTGCTTCTGAGACCGTGCCCATTCTCCACAAGGTCATGCAGGGATGGTGGTAGGGGGCTTCAAAGCTGTTTGGTGGGGTGGGGCTGCTGGGTGCTGCAAAGGGAGGATCGGAATATCAATCACTGTAACTTCAAAAAAAAGGTCATCGGTGGGTGTGAAGGAAAATGATGTATGCATATGCCACTAAAAGAATAACATCCTATGTGGGTGTACAACCTAATCACTGAATCACCACCTAGAGAGTATTATTTGGGTGCATCATATTTATGCTAATCAACACCCCCTGATTCCCATCTTGTTTAGCTGGATTTTATTGTTGTTCTTCACATCAGTTCGGAAGCCAGACAATTAGAAATGTACACAGACCTGTTAAACCAGCCACTAGAAAACACCACCACCTACAACACATTTGCCCCATCACAGCCCAGTTTTCCTGCCCGAAGATACCCTGCCTTATGTGTTCATTGATTCCAAGAAGAATGAACCTTCGGTTCCAAAAAGGGGAGCAGTGATCAGGGGTCTTCTTCCATATGTCCTCATCATTCAATCTCAACACATAAAGAATATCACTACCTTTAGTTAGCTCTAGCCATTCCATCTGGCTGCTACCAAAGAGAGACGAGGTAACAAGCCCCATTTTAACTTGTCTCCATTCATTCTAGAAATGCCTCCAACAGCAGCCATGCCACCTGGCCAATACATTACATGACTGTGCAACTGTATGAAAGAGTTATTTTTTTCCTTTCCTTTGCCTTCCCATTCTTTTTTCCTGTGTGGCTATAGATTGCGAACCGTTACTTTAAACCGGAACTCATCTGGTCTACTTTGCTGGAAAGGCAATATATAAAAGTGAACATTTGGCAGTGAAATTGACCATCTCAGAAGGCTCTGTGGGCAATTTTGTTGGAGGTTCTCAAGCAGAGGCTGGATGGCTATTTCTCAGAGACATGGATTTCCTCCATCGGCATAATGCTGTATGGAATGACTTTTGAAATTACTTTCCAACAGTTCCTTGATTCTACGAACAAATAGAAAGTGACCAGCCAAAGCCAGGAGATCATGATGGACCAAATGGAACAATTTAATCATGATGATACAGAAGAAGCTTGTTTCACCTGTGTCATCTGGGCTGACACCATCACCTTGAACCAGAGTTTCAAAAATTTACCCTTTTGAACTATAATTCCCAGAATCAAGCAGCCAGCTTCTGCAGCAGCCACACTAGCTGAAGAATTCTGGGAACTCATAGAATCATAGAGTTGGAAAAGACCACAGGGACCATCCAGTCCAATCCCCTGCTATGCAGGAACACCCATCAAAGCATTCCTAACAAATGGCCATCTAGCCTCTGCTTAATAACCTCCAAAGAAGGAGGAGAGTCCACCACACTCCCAGGCAGCATATTCCACTGCCAAACAGCTCTGACCGTCAGGAAGTTCTTCCTGAGCTTCAGGTGGAATCTCCTTTCCTGCAGCTTGAATCCATTGCTCCTTGTCCTAGTCTTTGGAGCAGCGGAAAACAAGCCCTCTCCCTCCTCGACATGACATCCCTTCAAATATTTAAACACGGTCATTATGTCCCCTCTTAACCTTCTCTTTTGCAGAATAGATATCCCCAACTCCCTAAGCCGCTCCTCACAGGGCATGGCTTCCAGACCCTTCACCATTTTGGTCGCTCTCCTCTGGACATGCTCCAGCTTGTCGATATCCTTCTTGAATTGAGGTGCCCAGAACTGGACGTAGTATTCCAAATGAGGTCTAACCAATGCAGAATAGAGTGGTATCTGCAGCCCTTTTATTTTTCCAAGCTGTATGTTGACCGAGAATATCAAAATAAGCTGGCGCCAATGACCTTCTGCTGAGTATTTTCATTGCTCAGGGTTTTCTGTTTTTTTTTTTTTCCGGACTTTAAGAAAAGAGGAAGGAACCAGTTAATTACAAGCTGCACTAACAGCAAATGAGCTGTGATGGAATGTAAATCAGTCCATGCCCACGAATCAGGGAAGGCAGCATCTGTGCATGCAGCTTGCAAAGTAATGAGGCTGTGACGATATGCTGGCATCCTGTTTTGATCACTTTATCTTGTTCAAAAGCTCTGCTGGGAGAACAGAGGCTAGTGGTGCTGACCTCCTCCCTCCCTCCCACCCACCGCTTTGCCCAGACACAAGCAAGAGAAGTGGCTGAAGGAGATCCAAGTGCCTAACTCATCTGCTCTCCATTGTCACCCTTCTTTGCAACCCGGTGGCCCAAAAGGTTTAGGCAAGCAGCATACCCCATGCCCAATCTTTTATTTAATATGTGACAGTGACTGGCAACTTCTTCTTCTCCTCTCTAACCAGAAACAGGTGGCACGCTGCTTTAAACAAAACAAAGCACCCACCTCATCAACTGTGCAAACATACATTCTTTTTCATGCAAACAGGTGAAGGCACTGGGATGTGTTCAAATGAACACAGATGTTTAAAAACCTCCACGATCGCTCTAGCTTCAAAGGTGAGGAATGAGAGGAGGAGCGTGCTCGCCGAAATCATCTACACAAGGGAACAAGGCACACGAGATTGATTACAGCTTTTAGCCTCCCACCTTGTTTCCATACTGTAATTGGGAAATGGGCGACTTGTACTCATGTCAATCCCCAACAAAGCATGTTCAAAACATGAAAACATGAGGCTTCAGAGTCTCTGAAAGGGAGCTGGAAGCCAGATGTATCACGGTGGAGTATCACTTGCCAGCACGAGCGGGAACCGCGCCTTTCCATTGGAAGCAGTGGCTCGGGAAACTGTAGCCGGCAGCAAGCACTGCCCTTAATGAGCACATCTATCAATTTTCAGGGGACTTGGTTGATTATGGATACACAAAAATAAGAAACATGCCAATTTAACTGTTGGCCACTGATGTGGGGAGAGAGAAAGAGAGAGAGTGCATTTCACTCACACACTAGATTTTGTATCAACTCTACTGAAAATGACTTCATCTGTCTACGAGAGCACGCATGGGAAAATGCTGGATTTTTTTCTGCCTGACACCAGGTCCATCCACTTTAATGTCTGCTGCAAACTCAAGCTACAAAGAATGGGTATGTAACTGAGTGCTCTCATTCTCATTCTTATCAGCTATGAAAGGCCATGTTCTTGCCTATTTTTCTAAGGAACACACATGAGATGATTTGAGCATATGCTTGAAAATGCAAACTGTGTCTACCACAAAGATGTGTGGTGGAGGTATAAGCGGCCACACTTCCCTGTTGGTTTCATGTTTTGAATCAAAACCAGAATTGATCCTTCCTTTTTCTAGTAAATATTGGGATGTTTTACTGACTGCATAAATGTGAGGATCTGTGTACAGGCAAACCTCAATTGACAAAGCCTTGGCTTTTTTTACTCCTTTTTATAAAGTCTTTTTATACCCTCTGTCTGGCTGGAAGTTGTTTAGCAGCATTAGCACTGGGAGGATAGTGAACAAACATGGCAGAAAGACAGACTGTCAGTGTCAGGTTGCCGCAACATGTCTGCAGTACACAATGCAACAAAGCCTGAGCTGAAAAACAGTGGGAGTCTACTCCAGATGAATCTGCTGTACCTGTGCGTGTACCTAGCTACAACAAACAGGGTAAGCAGCAGCTGCTCCAGAATCTCTTACCAAGCATGCAAGGACAGCAAAACAAAGAAATGGGGAGAGCTTAGCTACCTCCACTCTCCCTCACTAGCTACATTTCAAAAGCATATGTCTATGGCCACCAAAATGCAAATCATAAGAAACCGTAGGCTGGTGAAATAAAACGTGTGCCTTGGATGCATTTGGGAAGAAGCCTTCAAGTGGTCTCTGGAAGGCTCAAAATGTGTTTACTTACGGAATGCTTACTTGATTGGCAGGTTTCATTTCATGTGTCCTATGTTTTGCATATTGCAAGTTTTGAAGATAAAGTCTGCTGAAATATTTTAAACGGCTCTTCTTTTGCGGGGTATGGGGATCTACCCCAATTCTTCTCATGCTATTTCTGCCTCTAGTACCACATTATTTGTTAAAGTAATGCCCAGGAGCTCATCTACTTTGTTAACTGAGGTACACCTGTAATGAGTTCCCACTTCCTAACTAATTCAGGTCTTTTTAAAAACAAGATAAGGATTTCTTTAAAATGCAGTACTAACTTCATACTGCTACTAGGACTTGCACAGCATCAACACTTCCAATCTCCAGAACAAATGCAAGAGTGACAATAAAAACCTTCAAAATGGCAGGAAACTGCAACAGAATTACACCTCTGCGCTAGCTAGCCTGTCTTCAGGATCCAGTCACCAACCCACACACAGAAGACTCATAGCAACATGTGGTAAATGATCAAACACAGAGTTCAGCCGGTTTCTAAGAAAAAAAATCTTTTTATATTCCTAGAGGAGCTATCAAAACGAATGCACACATGTCCTCCTTGCTATACACACAGCGCAAACAAGAGGATGCTTTGTGTTCAGATGTAGAGGAGCAGGTAAAAAGTACAGAGGTGCCACCTTCAACATGTCGTGCTTGTACTCCAAACATGTTCTTGTCTTTTAGAGAGTAAAATTATGGACAAGGCACTGCACGTGTGTGCAGCTCCACATGAACAATCCCAAGCCTTCCCACTAACAAGTAGGTGTAAAGCTGCTGGTATAGCTTACTGGTAGGGAATGGAGCGGGGGACAGAGGAAGTTCAGACCATGGAGAAGCAGCTGGTCTCAGCTTGGTTGGAGGCAAGAAATGAGGGTGTGCTCTCAAATGGACCCGCATTTTCTTTCCCACAGGAGCTCACAGAACGCAGATCTTCATGGTGTGAATTATCTCCTCCTTCTCTCCCCTTCACACTGGTAAGAAAGAGCAACAGAGGTCCCTAACAGCGCTTGGCCTCTGCCAAGCATAGGAGGTTTCTGGATAGAATACAAGGCAAGAGAACAGCCTTCTGTGACGGGACTTAAGAAGTGTGTAAGCTGCACTTTTGTGTGCCTTCAAGTCGCTTCTGACTTATGGAGACCCTACAGTGAATCCGTCACAGAGTTTTCTTAGATACTTGTAAATAACAAACAGGATGCTGGCTGATATATGTAATAGCAAGCATGCTGGCAACATTTGTACAAACCTAAATTAGTTAGGACACAAATCAAGTCTACTCTTTGAATGGGATCTGAAACATTGTGGAAATGAGACTATACTACAGGACATTGCTGCAAAATACTCCCGGAAACTTCTCTCCAATTTAGTGAGGAAATTTGTTGTTGTGTGCCTTCAAGCTGTTTCTGACTTATGGCAACCGTAAGGTAAACCTATCATGGGGTTTTCTTGGGAAGATTGTTCAGAGGGGTTTTGCCTCTGCCCTCCTCTGAAGCTGAGAGGGTGTGACTTGTCCAAGGTCACACAGTGGTCTTCCATGGCTGAGTGGGGATTTGAACCCTGGCTTTCCAGTATCCTAGTCCAACATTCAAGTCATTACACCAAGCTGTAATACCTTCCTCTTTCTTCAGTGAGGAAATATGGCCACATTTACATTCTAGCTATGATTTCCTAGTCATTTTCAAGGGGAAATACCACAGAAGTATATTGCACCAGTCTTATGCATGATGACTGTATCAAGGTCTAAGTTGCAGCCTTTCCACCACAGAGAGATAGACATCTTCTGCACCACCAAAGGTTGAAAATAAAATGGAAAATTTTAGCTCATGGATGGCCATGGCTCTTGGCCTACTCAGATCTTCTCTACATTGTGCTTGTATATACGCTGGTATCAGATGTGACCAGGTATTGAGTCTAAACTTGGACTGCATGACTTAGGCCAGACAAGAAGGTTTGGGGGCATAAACAGAAATGATGGCTCTGGACCCACATCTTCCCGGGATGTCATATAATGGCCTCCTGTGCATTTGGAAAAGAAAAAACAGATTAACCATTTCCCTACCCAAGGAACAAATGGAAAAACTCACTAACAGGTTCCCCTGATGCTTACATTGTCAATACTGCATCCATTTATGCCAGGCTACGCTATGATCTAAATTGATCAATAAGTTACAATTTCTTCTAATGATCACTAAGTGAAGACAGTGGCGTCTCAAGTCAATATTGCAGTCAACATTGAAGATTAGCATGTATCTAGACCTGCAGCTTAAACACACATTCTGAGGAACACAGGTTTTCTATGGAGGTGAGAGCCAGTGTAGTTTAGCGCTTTGAGTGTTTGACCATGACTCTAGAGACCAGAATTCAAATCCACACAACCAACTGGGTGACCTTGGGCAAGTCACACTCTTTGAGCCTCAGAGGAAGGCAAGAGCAAACTCCCTCTGAACAAATCCTGCCAAGAAACCCATGTGAAGGTTTGCCTTAGGGTCAGCATACGTTTGAAACGACTTGAAGGCATACAACAACAAATGGTGGCTTATGACGAGGTTCCTCAGTAATGGTGGTCAGGTTTCTCTGATAGATAGCTTGACAAACATGACTGATAATCCACAATCCTGGTAGAGTAAGCTATGTCCTTCGGCACACCCTCAGATCAGACAGTAAAACAAGGAATCCCCATTAATAATGGGTGGGAAACTTTGAGGGGGGGGCTAGGAGGCCACACTGGCACCCCACCGAAAACTTGGAAAAATCATTTTAGGCCCTGGAGAGACTTTTTTTACAACAGATAGTGACCTGGAAGTCATTTCTCTTCAATTACCAGTTTTCACAAATGCATCTTCTGGGCCTAAAACAGCCTGCGGGGTGTGTGTATGTGGCTTGTTCCCTAAAGAATGTTTGAGGTTGTTTGGAGAACCCTAGGGGTCACAATAATGGACCTGACGGCCACATACAGCCTGTAGACCACATTTTGCCCAATCCTATAATAGAGCAAATACTGTATTGTACAAGATGAGACAGAATCTTCATAAGGATTCTGTGACAAGTCAGTTTAAAAAGATTTCTCTGAAGATCCTAAGTCTGAAAGTAACTGCTCTAGAATTCACAGCATGCACCCCAAGGCCACTTGTTTAGGCCCAAATTCCTCAGGGCCCACAGCTTGGAATAAAGACAGGAAAAGGTGGAAAATCACACCTCCAAAATCTCTGTGGGTACATTTCTCATCTAAACAAGGTAGGATTGTTTAGAACCAAGCAACCAAACCAAGAAGCCCCAAACTACTTTTGAGAAAGCAGATGCAAGTGAAAAGAGAGAGCAGTGCCGCAAATGGGTAGAAAATGGCTCCAGCCTCATCTTATCTATCTATCTATCTATCTATCTATCTATCTATCTATCTAATTTATATCCTGCCTTTATCCCAAATGAAATCCAAAGCAGTTTACAATAATCTAAAAAGATACTGCTAGAACTAAATATTCCAATTACTTAAATGTATGCTCTATGATGCTGCCCACCCTGAACTCCAGACAGGCAACTATCAGGGGCTGGATGGCCTTACTGGCCCCAGAGAAGACCTTGGAGGGCCACATCTCTGCTGAACTCCCTGGAAAAAAAAGTTGCTTCCAGCATTGTGGCAATTTCAACATGTTTCTTAAGCCCCAGGGCCTTTTTAGGCCCCATGGAGGCCTCTTTTTTTTAATTTTTCTAACAGCAAATGACCCAGGAGTTGACTTATGGATTTTTAAAGTTTAAATTTTGGATCCTGGGTGGCACTGGGGGGATCACAAAAATTGCCCTGGATGCCACCTGAAGTCCATGGGCATCATTTTCTACACTTCAGGTCTAGATCCATGTTAACAAAATGCCACTGGGTTATATCCTCAATCTTCCCCCAAGGAACACAGCCAATGGTATTGGTGGCGGGCACTGCAGTCACCCGACATCTGGGGACTCAGGCTTAGGAGCCACTGATCAAGCACATCAATTATGCATCAGTGTTTTTCAAAGAGAAAATGAACTGCTCACTCCATCATTTTACTTAATAACAGGAAAAGAGGACCAGAGAGAGGAGCTTCAATTGAGGGTGACACTCTTGAGGTGCTAACCCCAAGGACACAAACAGGGAGTATGCCCTCATGCCTGTGCCAGATATTTCAGTGAGGTATATGCAAAAAGTATTTTCCGTAGACCGAACTTTACCTTCTTAATGAATATGTATCTTAAGGCTTGTCAGCTTGTCTGTACTTTTCTCATGGAACAGGCTTTCTTCCCATGGTCTTTCAACATAACTGTGTTGGCACAGGCTCCCATCTGGAATAAAAGTACCCTCAGGCACAAAACGGCTTGTGCGATTGTAATTGTACTGGCACAAGGGAGTTCTTCTGGGATGTCTGCTATGATATCAGAATAAGAGAGTATGTTCTAACCATACCCAAAACTCTACTCAAATACACAGAGACGATCCTACAATTAGTATTATGAAATCTTACTTTACAGACATCTGTTTCAAAAAGCGCTGCAGCTAGGGAAGTTCAGTTCCTAGTCTTGATAGGGGAAGGATTTCAGAAAGACCCTCCGCACATTCTGAGGCTCCACTTAAATATTAATGGAAGTCCTTCCCACACAAGCTTTCTCTCCCACTTTCATAGTACTTCATCTCTCTAGATATTTTCTTGATTTTCTCTTTTGCAAATTCCTACAACCATCTCCCTAAGTCAAATTCACAATTTTTATTCCTCCTTTTTAAATAAAAATAAAAATAAACACACTTTCCAGATGTTTCATGACACTCTTGTGCATGCTGGACTCTTTTCAATCTTCTCTTCTGCAAAGTTATCTCTACCCCTCACCAAACTTACGGTTTCTGATTCTTCCTCTTTCAGAGGGCTCTTGGGTCTGTCAGGCTGAATCTTCCTAATGTTCTGTTTTGCAGATGACTCTCCTACCCATGATCTCCCCAAAATTCATAATTTATCTTACTTTCACCATCACTACTTTCAGAGATTCCATTTTGTCCTGCAATTTGTGTTGGAGAACCAACCTAGCTAATATGTGCCACAGGAGGAGGGAGTTCCTGGTTCTACCTCCTCTTACCCCTCCCATTATGGAGATGGGCAACTCCAGAGGATGGACTGAGGGCTGTTGCTGCTGCAGTAAGATGAAGAAGGCAGCAGGGAAGAAGTAGCTATGGGGAGTGACTTATATCCCAGATGGACAGTGGGCAACCAGCAAAGAGGCAACAAGAGAAAGAATGGAGAAGATGGGAAGAGTTTCTCATTTAGCTTGATCAACAACGCATACTACCATTAGCATGAGAAGACAGGGGAAACAACCTCTGCTCCTAATCTAAAGCGTTCTTGTACTGGTGACTGTCATAGAATCACAGAATAACAGAGAGGAAAGGGTCTGCAAGGGCCATTTAGTCTAAAACCTTCTATGCCAGAATCCATAGCTAAAGTACTTGCAAGCCAGGGCTTCAACCTCCATTTAGAGACCTCTAAAGGAGGAAAATCCACCAACTTTCCAAGGTAGCCTATTCCAACTCTTATGGTAAAGAAGCTCTTCTTAATGTTTAGGTGGAACCTCTTTTCTTGTAATTTGAATCTATTAGTTCATCAGCAGAAAACAGGCTCCCTCTTCCACCGGAGATCTTTTCAGATATTTAAAGATGGCGATCATGTGCCCCTCAATCTTCTTTTATAAGCAGACCCTTACTTGTTCCTCAGTCAACCCAACAGAGCTACAGACTCTTGGAGACAGTGGTGGGGACCAACTTCCATTGACAACAAGCTGGAGCTGAGACATCCACCCCACAGTTGGGGACTAGTGGCTCCAATCTTTAACCACTGCATGAGTTGAACCTTCCAAGACATGCAGGAAATGAAGAGAGGAGCTATTTCTCTCTTCATCTGTAATACTAGGGTATTCAGGTTACAAAGTGAAACCAATGGGCAGTAGATTTACGAGATGCAAACTAGCTTATCAAATTTACTTCCACAGAATGTGGTGATGGCCACTAGCTCTGATGGGTTTGAAAAGAGATTAGACTAATTCATGGATGAGGAGGAAAAGTCTATAGAACCACCTGTGTTCATGTAGAAAATGTCACTGAATTCTAGCTGCTGAGAATATGCAGCAACAAGGGAGTTCTGTTGGCTTCATGCTCTGATCTGGTCCCTGTTGGAAACATGATACCAGGTTATCATGCTTTACATGATCCAGCAGGGCTCTTGAACTGTTATGCCTGAGCATTTACCAGATACAGGATGAATATGCAGCATTCTCATGCAAACATGTAAATGTGTATTTAAATAACTCTTGTTGAGAAGAACTCTCTCTTTCTCTCTCCTTCCAAATCCCCTTTTCACTGCATTCAAAGTACACATTTATTGAGCTAAAATGTGATTAATTAATATTTCATATAGCTGTGTTGGATACTCTACATTCCTAATGGACTGTATTGATCAAAGGAAGAAAGAAAAATGTCTGTGTTGCTGGAGGGAAAACTAAAGCTGTCAGTTATAAAGCGATCACTGTTCAAAGGTTTAAGACATGGAACAGAGCTTCTGCAAAATCGCCCCTCCCCTGCAAAAGAAACCACACAGTTTAAGAGAAATACTCATTGTATTTCTTGTATATCACCTCTTTTCAAATGGAATTTGGAGCTATAAACATCAAACATAAGCAATATATTATATGTGTGTGTATGTATGTATGTATGTGTATATATATGTATGTATGTGTGTGTGTGTGTGTGTGTGTATAAAGTCAATACTATGTAATAAAATTATAACATTAACAATAAAATGAAGCTACAAAAACATTGAGAAAGCTAAGGGATTTCTCAAATTAAAATGCTCCAGTATATATTTGTATGTATTTTGTGTGTGTGTGTGTGTGTGTGTGTGTGTGTGTGTGCATGAACATGTGAGTCCTAAACTGGCACCAAAATACTGCAATGTAGATGCCAGGAAGGTCATAGTATTTTCAGTTTCCACATATGGCTGTGAAGGCTGAACAACGAAGGAAGTTGATAGGAAGAAAATCAACTCGTTTGAAACGTGAAGCTGGAAAAGAGTTCTATAGATACCAAGGCCTGTTAAGACGACAAATGAATGGGTCTTCAAGCGAATCAAGTCTGAATCGTCCCTAGAAGAAAAGATGACTAAGGGTGTTGTACTTTGGACATATCATGAGATAATGGAGCTCAATGGAAACAATGATAAACTGGAAGATGGAAGGAAAAGAGGAAGACCACATTGCAGTGGATTGATTCCATAATGAAAGCCATGATCCTGAGTTTGCAAGACTTGACATGGGCAGTGGATGACTGGGGATACACGGTTTCTCATTCACAGCGTTGCCGTAAGTCCAAGTTGACTTATAATAAATATGCCAGGAGAAGCATTCCATAAATAGGACACTACTACAGAAAAGCCCTTTCCTCTGCTAGTAAACAACACACTTTTGATTGAGAAGGTACTTGAGGAAGAACCTCAGCAGAAAATGTCAAAACACAAGGACTGGGGAACAAGAAGAGACATCTCTTCAATGTCTGACTCCCAAGCCTTTCAGCATTTTGAAAATCAGCACAAGTGTCTAGTATTGATCCTCAACATGAACAAGGGGCCAGTACAGTTCCTCCAGGAGTAATATTATATGAACAAACCTAACGTAAGTTAAAAATTTGAAGCCATATTCTACACTATGGGAAGCTTCCAAGCGATCTTGAAAAGTAGCCCCACATGTAACATATTATAGTACAGTTCCAATGATGCATCAGATTGGTAGCATGGACCACCAAGGTCACACTATCCCATTTCAGGAAGGCTACAGCTCTCTGTTTCTAAGATCAGTTAGAACAAAGCTAGATCCAGAAGCACTCCCAAAACATCAAAGTGCTCTTTTAGAGAAAGTGTGACCCTGTCCAACGAAGGCTGAACAATGATTCATTGGACCTGAGGATGCCCCTAAAAGACAATCTCCAGAAGGCAGAACACAGGAGGGGGAAAAAAGGACTCACGCAATGTATACATACTAAAGAAAGCTGTCTAAGGCTGATTTGTGCTGAAAATGCACTAAATAATGTTCTTTTTTTTTCTCCTTTATGATGCTTATGCATCTGCAGCAGTTTTTACATTTTGGCCAGTTAACATTCAGTTTGTTACAAGTTGCTCTGAACTTATCTAAATCCATAATCTTTCCCATCAGCTTCATTCTAACATGCCTTGTCCCTCAAAGTGGGAACTGCATCAAAGTCACACTCAGTATCTAAAATGCATTTCAGTTGGACTCTTAGCATTTTGTGTGGTCCTGGGAAGGCAATTTCCAAAGCATGGCTTAATTGACTACAGATGACAGCTTTCCCCCATAACAATTCATGCATTCTTAGAGTGAATCTGTCTTCCAAGAATTGATGCATGTCCTTGATATACTGTATTTAGAACATAGCAAGTATTTTCCAAAGCAAGGTTCACTGATCCTAACAACTATGAGGCAAAATAAGCAAGGATTCTTACCAGATCACAAACAAGGGCCTGCCTGAGGCTGCCAAGGGGATATGTGTGAACTATAACAGTGGTTTTAACTTTTTCAAACATAGCAACCACCTTAAGCCCAGGGGAAGTTAACTTTCAACAGAGGGATAGCTTGCAGTTTTTGTTCTTATGTGTCTTCAAGTGAAATCTGACATATTAACTATATTTTAGGGTTTTCTTGGCAAGTTTTATTCAGAGCAGTTAGCCATTGCCTTCCTCTTAGACCAAGAAAGTATAACATGCCCAAAGTCACCAAGCAGATTTCTATGGCTCCTAGAGTCCTAGTCCAGCACTCAAATCACTGTATCATATTTGCTAGTTCCCACAAAAAGCAGATATTATAGTGAACTTGTGTCTGGACTCAGACTTCTCTGACATATAGTAGTAAAGAAAATAAAATGGAGAAAGGAGAGAGAAAAGAAAACAATGGCACTTATGATATGACCAACTATTTGGCCCACATGACAACTGGTTGCTTTCATGTCTTACAACTCTAAAGACTCACACAGCATGTCACATTACAACTGTTTATCTTCTGATCTCATGGGTGGCAAAGCTTGTATATGTCATCTGTGCTGCAATCATCACAGTGAAGGTGCTATGGCCACAGAACTGTAGAAGTGAAAGGAAAATACTTTAACCTTTGCTTATTATCCAGACAGAAGAGGAGGATGTACCTTCCACCTCCACGGGGAACATCAGGTCAAGGTGGACAGCAGTGTGGTCCCAGCCACTGGCTAAAGAATAGATAGCTGCAAGGGGCTTGGCTCTCTCTCCCTCTTGGAAACAACACTCTGACACTGCACAAGGACACTTTGGCCTCTGCCACTAGCCAAAACTACTTAAGCAAGTACACTGCACAATTACCTTGATAAAACTTCGACTGCATTCCACAGAGTCCTGGGATTTGCAGTTTGGTGAAGTGATCTTACAGTTCTCTGGTACACTCTCTAAACTACATCACTAGAGTTCTCTGGTTGAGAATTATTAGACATCAGAGAACTACAAATCCAGAGAGATTCCATAAGGTAGACTCATGACAGTTAAAGTGGTATCAAAGCAATATAATTAGGTAGAGTGGATACCTGATTATTTTATATCCCACCTTTCTCCTGAGACAGGATTCAAGGCAGATATATCCATGGAGATCACTTGATCAAAAGGTGGAAGACACACACACACACACACACACACACACACACACACACAAGCAACAGACTAAGCACCTGGCTATTGCTTAGAGTTAAGCCTCCACTCCTGCTGACCTCTTCAGCTGGGTATGTAAGAAAGTAAACCATGCTAAAACACAGTAGGCCAAATGAAAAGTAGTAAATCCTTAAAGTGGGACTATCTCACATTGTGCATAGAAATTAAAATGTATCATCACCTCAATTGTACGTCGTGTGCAAGGGGACATAAGTGCTACAGACACATTCCTGATCTCACTGCAGGTGGAACTTCTCCTAGTGGCTGTTTAGAAAATCATCATGATTGCAGGTCGCCATACCAAAGATCTGGAATTCAAAGGAGGCTTAAACAAAGTGACAGACATTTGATATAGAGTAATCCCCCCAGCCACTTTTTATTGAGGGACACACCTATCAATGAGGATAAATTTATTTTTCATTACAGCAACAGTTTGCTGGTTCCCCTGCTGAATCTCTATCCAAATTACTAATACAAATAACTTTGGTATGAGTATCACAGAAGAGAAAAAAAAGGTGGTCCCCAGAGCTACCCAGTTTCTTGCTTTCAATGCTGAAGGGGGGAGGGGGGAGAATCTAAGAGAAATGTAAAGCAATTACTCAATAAAAGCCAAAATCCTTTTGCCCAAAGTCAAGCTCTTCTTGTAATATTGGGTCTTTTATTTTAATTCTTCTTTTCTATGTAAACTTTTTATTATGAACAAGACATCTTTGTAATATAATCATATTGGTTCTAATGCAACTGTAGATAATATAACACCCACATTAGAAAAAGGCAGCAAGGTCTGGTAATTTTGTTTTAATATAATTTGTGTACTACAGGAAACCAGTTCAGCCTGATCATTCAGAATCTGATCAATGTGTATTAGCGTCTTAAAGAGAGATAAACCATTTGACAATTTAGGATTTATCAATGTGATCCAAGGACCTCATAAAGATTAAAAATAACACACATCAGGTGCATTCTGAATAGTAAAACAAATTTATGCAGCAATAAAACAGGCAATAAGTGGACATCAGGGTAAGTATTACAGACAGATGATGTACACTGAGCCTGCCAGGTTTCACATAAATGTGAGATAGCTTGTGCAATGTGCCCCCCTTCCCTTTTGAAAAAAGCAAAGCAGTCATTTTGACTGTTTTGCTGCAGCTCATGTAATTCAAAAAGACTAAACGTGAGAGAGGAGGAAAACTTAGGAAGGTGAAATTGTGTGATACAGAGAAACTTGGCCACGACAGAGAGTTTACACGTTTCAGGCTGTCATCTTAACACCTTGTTTATGTTGTTCCAGGAGGCTGTATGAGAGGCTCAAGAAAGCTAGGTGCAAAATGTTCCAGATGGCAGGATATATTAGCACCTAATGAACTTAAAGGTGTCCTCTACCGCAATAGGATCAACAGGAGCTGCCCTCATGCAAGTATGCTAAGCATGAGAACTCGAGATATACGCAGACACCTTTCCAAGAACATCAGACAGCTGTGAGGGGCTACACCAAAGGCCTATCTAGCCAAGCAGTCTGTTGCCACAGTAGCCAACTAAATGCTTATAGGAAACCCATAAACAGTGCATGCAAGGAACAGCAATCCCCTCTTTTTCATGTTCCCTAGCAACTGATATTCAGAGACATATTTCTTTTGATTCAGCATATAGCATTCAGCAGCATCTCTAGAATAAGAGAATTAGTCTAATCCCTTCTTAAGGCCATGTTTGCACCATCACATCTTGTGGCAACGAATTCCACAGTTTAACCAGTGCTTCTTTATTCCTGTCCTAAATCTCCCATCATCGTTCACGCTTCAGAGGATGGCCCTAACAGGGTCTTGGATTATGAATGAGATTAACAGGGTGATTACCTGGTACTTAGGAAAAGGTGCTTGCAAAGATGCAACCAAATGATTAAGTCACCAACATGTTAATCTCCTTCAAAGGGTAGCTTCAAACAGCTAATCTAAAGTCCTGGTGGAAAACAGTCTTCAATCTTGAACCAAATTCACATCTAGCCAGAGCATTTAGGATTGTAGCACAGCCCATTCGACCCCTGGAAACATGGCTTTTACAATGCCTAAGTGACTAGATCAAACTGAGTCACAGAACCAAGAAAGTTTTCTATTCACTCTGGTTCAAGATCTTGCTTAATCTCAATGCAAGAACACCCTGAGGCATGATTTTCTGTACTATATAACTGTCCTTACGTTAGCATGATCGCAAGAGCCAGTGTACACAGACACTCTGTTCCCTTGACCTGTGATTCTTTTGTGACCCACCTAGGATTCTGCCTGTTTTCTCTGTTCTCCTCCTGGCACTGTCATTTACTGTAGAGAAGAATCCACTTTCCATGCTCAGAGCTTTCCTTGTAGCATTTGGCTCTTGTATCTTTACCACCAGTGGTAACTCAATTGATCACCATTGACACCGTGACAGCAAAGATGCTTTCTTTTCTAACAAACCACTGTAATAGTCACATCTGATAATCATTTGGGTACTGCAGGACCTAGCTTGACTTAATCATTTAAAATTCAGTCAATACAAATTAGTGTCTGAAACAGAGATAAACCACATTGGTAGCCAGACACACTATATGTGCATAAATTATACCTTTAGGAACATAACTTCCTGTCTCAAAACCAGTGGGAAAGTTCCAGCTCTAAGGGGATGGAGCAGCTCAACATACTGAAATGACTGAATTCTCTCCCTTGAGAGGTCTGCAAGCCCCTTCTTGGCTATGGTTCTGCTAGCTATTGTCATTTTCCTCCACTGTCTGATTTATAGCATGGGGACTTAATTTATGTTTTGTACTGTCTGCTAGATAGGAATGGCATATGGTTGCTGCAGAGCCATTGTGGTTTAGTGGTTTGAGCACTGGACTACGACTCTAGAGACCAGGGTCTGAATTGCAGTTCAGCCATGGAAACCCACTGGGTGATGTTGGCCAAGTCACACTCTCTCAGCCTCAGAGGAAGACAAAACCCCTTTAAATACATCTTGATTAAAAAAACCATTGATAGGTTCACCTTAGGGTTGCCATAAGTCAGACTTCAAGGCATACAACCACAACAAATGATTGCTGGATGTATTTACATTCCTACATTGCATTTCCTTGCTTGCTTTCTGCATTTACCTGTAAATTTACATCTAAATGAAATTTTCATTACTCCTGAGAACATATCCCACATACCGGTGCAAACCACTAAGTCTCCATTTTCTGTTGGTCCTAGAGCATGAGGAATCTGCATGACACAGCTTGTGCAATTAAGACAGCACATGAGATTTCCTTTTGTACTATCTTGTTATGCCCCCTTTGACTGCTGGCATACACTGATGCCCTCTTGCTGAAGGCAGCATACAAAAATCAAGACTCTTGCGGACACTGTACCACATCTGACTGGACTGATCCCACATTGTGCAGAGGAATTACTGTTGGCAGCAAACTTTTAGAATTGTTAACTGTTTTAAAACATAGGCATTGGGTGTGATACTTCTGTTTAGAAACTGATACAAGGAAGTGAAATGCCGAGTTGGAAATGTACTAAAAATTCTAAGCATGTTTGCCATTATTAAGTGGAGTTGCTTTGCAACAATACCACAATTAGCTCTATTAATCTCACACTCCCAACTTGAAGTCACACTGACATGCAGCACATTGGTTTATGCATTTAACAGAATTGTAAATTTAGCAGTTCAACCTTACTTAATTCTCCTTTTACAGGCAATTAAACAAGCTCTTTAAAGCGCTTTGGCTTGAAATCCTGTCTTCAGTCCTCACATTCAATTAAACTGAACACGAGACATTGGAAAAGCATCAACGTTCAGTTTTGCACTAACTTTGTCATAATTTACTTATCAAGCTACACTCCAAAAGACAGTTAAAAGAACATCTGTTTAATTTAAAGTCTTAAGAGCTTGGAAATACACTGTGATTTTTTTAAAAAAAAAATATTTATGCATTAAGGCAGACAGTATGACAGCCCCCACCCATTCCAGTATGTTCAAGCATATTCTCCAGAAGAAATAAGATGATATTTAGGGGATGTTGTAGAATTATCTGCACTATTGGTTCTTAATAAAATAATATTTCCAGTAATGTTCTAAATGCGGCATTTTATGGTACCAATTACCATTTATAATCATACATTTCCCCCGATATAGCAAACTGAGATTGCTGCAAAAACAGGCAATTCTTACTATGAATTTCTGTTCAAGAGTCCCATGGGTCTGTCTGATTCCATTTACCTTTCAGGAATTCCTTCTTCTTCTCAGTTCAACAGACAGCACCAAATGTCTTGCTGTGTCTACTCTAAGGAAAAGGCTATCCTTACCCTTTTAGAGTAGTACAGGTTGAGTATTCCTTATCTGAAAATCTGAAATCCAAAATGCTCCAAAATCTTAAACTTCTGAAAAGCAGAAAACAGCCTTCTTCCTGTAGGGAACATGGAGGAATTACGGAGGCTCACTTCGGACTGTACATGTGCTGCTTGCAAAATCTCTCAGTCAGTTTGGCACCTTTTTTCCCTCTCAGTTTGCTCTGCAAGCGGTATGCATCTGTGGTTCTAAGCAAGCTTCTCTAATTCCCTCATGCTCCCTACAGGCAGAAGAAGAAGAACAGATGATAGAGCAAATCCCATGTCAAATGAACAGTACATAATCTCATTGAGTATATGCAAATATTCCAAAATCCTAAAAAAATCCAAAATCCAAAACATGTTTGGTCCCAAGCATTTGGATAAGGGATACTCAACCTGTACTGGAAAGGCAACAGAGCTTCATCCTCATAATTCTTTTTTCAACATTGTAAGTAAAATGTTAACTAAGGGTGAAAAAAGAGCATCCCACAACTTGCCAGTGGCATGCTCATGACCAGCTACTGAAGATTTCACCACCAATGCAGGGGTGTTTAAAGAACCTATGCAATTTTCACAGCAATGTGTGAACGGTGTACTATCTGGTCTCTGAATGGTAAGAGAGTGCTGGAGAAGCCAGGTGTGAAAGAGAAACTAACTGACCAACTCCTGGCGGGATTCCATCATGTCCAGTAGCTGGGTCACCATCCTTGAGGATCTCCAAAGCTAATTGAAGAAGTCTGGCCCACTTAATTACAATCTGTTCAGAATCTGTTCAAGCTGACACAATTTCTTTCCCTCAATGTGAAAATGAGACAGTGATTTTTTTTTTAATTCCATCAAGGTTCCTGCAGAATATATTTTTCTCTTTACAAAGCCACAACACACAAAGAGAGCAAATGCACCAGAACTGCCCAATTGATCAAAACAATGTGAACAATCCATCCAATTCTTCATTTTTTAAAAGCTCATACAATACAGTTAGAGCTACTATAACTTAAATCCACAGTCGGCACAACTTACGTGAAAATCATTCTTGGAAATCCAAAAATGATCTTACAAGCAATGGAAAATATCTTGCCATCTTGCAGGCAGGGACAAAAAAAAATGCAGTGCCTTGGTTTTGCATGTGAGAATGAGACAAGCAAGGACTTTATATCCCTGAGCCAGAATGAGACCAACACTGGTGCCAAAGGGACCTCTAAGGGGAAGCCAACTCCACAACCTGGGTGCCATGCCCGAGACAGCAGAAAACAGTTATCTCTGCCCATTTAGCCAATAAAGAGAGGCAATCCCCGAAAAGTGAAAATGTCCTCTGGGAGTCCTGGCTCTGTATTCTATATAGACTGTTTTTCTGCAAGGGTGACCATGCATCTAGTCCAGGTTTCCTCAGCCTGCTGCCTTCCAGATATCATGGACTTCAACTCCCAATAGTCTCAGCCCCCATTGTTAGGTGTACATTTCAATTTCCAGAGAACAAGAGGTGATACTACCACCTCTGTTAAAGGAGCTAAGGACAGTCCTCTTATCTATTGTCTTCTTACAGGGAAGCTGAAAAGATGCAAGCACGAAGCAAAAGAAAGTTCCCTCTCTGAGTGACTACAGAAAGGGCTTGAAGTCTGTTCAGTGAGTGGGAAAGACAGATACCCTTCTTTTCTGTTTTAAAAAAACCTTTTGTTTTCTATCTCCTCCTCCATAGACGCAAACAGAGAAATCCTGTGTGCTGTACCTTAATTATGTGTCTGCAACTGTTATTTGTCAATATTATTGATATGAAAACGTACACATATTTCCATATGTTTACCAGCATTGCTTTGTGGTAGGTTATGCATAAAACATTTCTCTTTGTGAAAGTTTAGCTAGGGAAAACAGGACCAACTGTTCTTCCTAAGCTCTCTTAAGTTCTAACAAATTCGAAACTTTAAACAAGGGAGAATCTTATACTAGGCTAGAAGAGCAAGTAAGAAATGTCATGCTGGTCAGAGGAGCTGCTAATCCAGCACTGTATCCATTAGCAACTAGCTGCGTGTTTCTGGGAAACTTATATGCATAAGGGATTGGCCTTTCCCAATGCGCTTTCTCACGCCTCAACATACATACATACACTGCTCCAGCATTTCATAGTCAGAGGTATATTAGTCTGTAGGTGGAGACCCTGTTGAATTATCACAACTGCAGACACTGATCTGTTCTATGTCAATTTGGTCAGAGCTCTGAAACCGTGAAAAATGAAGCCTGTTGAAATAAGGTATTATGGTAAATAAACCCATGCACTGCATCTATCAGATGTTCCCACAGCCATTTTGACTGAATGCATTTATGCATATGCTCAGTATGTTTCAGTTTCAGCATCAATTCCAGAGCTGCCCTAAGGTGACTCTTCCCCAAGGCTCCCATATTGTAGAAACCTGATTCGAGGTATGCCAGCTTGTAATTCTGCCACTTAGCAGAATTTAGCTTTCCTAAGATTATTAAAGTGTGCAAATATTGAAAGGAGAAAGAGTTGGTGGCTCTTGGGCTTTGAAAACACTCCTTTGAATTTGGCTTGAGGAATCTTTCATAGATTCTTGGAAGAATCCATGCCAACACAACTCTAGTGACTTGAGGGCAGCCTTAAAGTGTATGGAGAGGATGGTCAAAAGGCATACCCCACAGTCTGACATATTGCCTTACACCCTTAAAGGTCTGCCACAGGTATTTTATATTTGTGTGCTTTTAGAGTTTTAGATACATAGCATGTATTCTTTGCTTTTGTAGCAGCGGTAGTGGTCGTGGTGTGCCTTCAAGTCATTTCCAACTTACGGTGACGCTACGGCAACCGTACCTTGGCGTTTTCTGGAGCTGAGAGTGTGTGACCTTACCACCTATTTATCTGCAATTCAGCAAGTGAAATCGTCTCATGAGGAGCTACTACATCTGAAAATGTTACCCTGTTCTGAGAATAAACAGGCAAAAAAGTTATAGATATTTGTTAATCCTCAGTTATAATAAAGAGAAGGAAAAGATCTGGATTTTCAAACCAAGCTTCAGTTTTGGATCCATATCAAACTGGGTGGCCACTCCAGCATTTTGAGTTGAATTATTTTCCCATCACTTAATCAGGGTCCAAATTGGATCTCTTGTCTTCAGGGCAGACCTCAAATCTGTTTTGCCTCTTGTAGACCTAAGTGGGGATTTCACACAATGTTCGAAAATTGTTCATTTTACTCTGTTTTTGAAATGTCCTGAATCAGATTGGCAATCCTTGCCTCCCAAGATCAGAAGTCCCGGTACAGCTGAGAACTCTGCCAAGTACAAGTGGTTTTCTTGTAGGAGGGAGCTTCATGAGTAACAAGGTATCAGTGGCCACAACTGTCCCATCAAGTGACTGGGGAAATGATTAACCTATTCAGAGAGTGCTCTGGGGATGCCTGGGTTCACAAACTTGAATCCATGCCTGTTTCTGAACATACTCGATCTTATCTGTTTTGGAAACTAAGCAGGGTTGAGCTGATTACTATTTGGATGGAAGACTACCAATGTATACTGGTGATCTCCAATCTGGTCTAGGAAAAAATTCTGTCTCACACCATGGAGAGCGGCTGCCAGTCACACTGCTGGTCTAGATCAGCCCTTCTTGACCTTTTTATCCTGGAGGAACCACTGAAATAATTTTCAGGTTTCAGGGAACCTCTGCATAACAATATAGGTCTCAGGGAGGCCATGAATAAAAATTATTACATCTATAGTTCAATAAATATTTATTTTAAAAAAACCCAGAATCTCTCACAGAACCCCTGGTGACCTCTCAAGGAGCCCTAGGGAATTATGGTTGAGAAACCCTAATATAAATGAAACAGTGGTCTCCTTCTATCAGGCAGCTGTCTATGTTCATGAATTTCCAGTAGGACGTGGGAATATAGAGATGCTGACTTGTAATTTGGTCAGACTCTTTATCCATCTAGCTTTACTCTTGTCTATTCTGGCAACAACTTTCCAGGGTCTTATGCAGAGCCATAAACTAATTTTTAAAATATGCCCAAACTTGAGATGCAACAGATGAAATCTAGGACCTTTTATACGCAAAGGGTGTGCTTTATCACTGGACTTGCAAGAGCCAATGACTCTTCCCAGGTCATTTCCTTGACAAATTTATACTTTATGCTTCCACTGCTGTATTATATACTTGACCCAAAAGACAAAAGTACTACTTCAGTGTCCTGTCAGCATCTACCCACCTACCTCATTGTAATACACAAATATGTGCCTTTTGAACACAAAAGAAAAGAGATCAAGGCTCAGCCTTGGAGCAAAAGCTCTGAAAATGAAAGTTTTAGATCGCAGGGTAGGGAAAATCTGGCTGCAGCCAGTCAGGACAATTAACTGGGTCAGACAGGTCAGTGGTCTGACGCAGAATAAAGTAGCCTCCTCTGTTCATCGTTTCAGAATTCCAGGACTGCCCCTCCTTCAACTCCTTTATGCTGAAAAGATTCTTGAAGCATTCAAGATAGCTTGAAAAAGCAGGAAAGATCTCATCCTTGAGGTGCCTTCCTATGTGACAATAGAGCAATAAGTTGCCTTTAGGCCCCCTTTTATGACATTTTATCAGATTATTAAGCATCTGTAATGATATGTTGTTGTTGTGGCTAAGAGCCTTTCAGCAACAACGGGCTTCCCAGACAACAACCAAGTGCTGGTCTTTGTCTTCTATTGACAGCATTTATCAGAAGATGGCAGGAAAATGGGTGGGTGAGTTAAAGCTTCTCAAATGAAAGCCATGAAATATGATGGATGAGGCTTTCCAGCAAAAATTAGCAACAGCAGAAAAGAAGACCAGGGCAAAGGTTAGAGTCATTTTGGTCCCCTAATTACTGGTTCTTCATTTAACCCTCCAGAGGAATAATAAAGAGAATTTAATTCAGCCTTTACTATTAGAGGCAAAATTAAATCGTTGATTTAGGTACTCCTCAAGCTATACACGGAACAGATTCTTCTAAAATGGTTGAAATCCAGTTGTAGCCACTATAGTCTACAGCACTGCCAAAATTAAAAACACTGAACAATAAATAAAGTTAAAGATAGAGCCCGGCTGTGGACTTACAGCTGACAGTATGAGTCTCTTATTGAAAGAAAAACAGAATACAAAAGAAATAAAATAAATTTATGATTTTTATAAAAAATACTGTTCACACTCAAGCCCTCCACATTTTAATGAGGCTGATCTAGCAGACTCCTTCTCACCCACCTTGCCCCATGTCTCTTAATATGTTACTATGTATAGACCAGGAGTGTGCCAATGCTTTGAATTTCAGTACTATGCCCAAGACACCTGGCCGAGAACCTTTGTCAAAAGCAATATTTGCAACTCATTTTATTTCTGTTTTCACTTTCCCAGTAGAAAATGACAAGACTACAGAAAAATTCTGTTTTCACATAAACAGAAGGAGAATCACATTCATGGTCTTTAAAAAAAAACAAAAGGACAAGAGAAAATGAAAAAGTCTTACTTGAATTTGGCATCTACCTCATTGACGGCTTTTTGGTACTGCTCCGTGGTGACTTTGTAGAACTGTGCACTCTGGAAAAATGAGGAAATAATTAAGTGTGAACGTATAAACAAGCTGCATACCAAATGATAAAATGTTTTAAGGTTGGAGTTTAGCAAATCGAAATGTCACCCCCACTCCAAAAATTCACAACCAATTCCTTGCATTTCAACCCAAGTATGAGCAGAAGCATATGAAACTTCCAGATACATTTCCTTTAATTGGTTAAAAATGTCATGACTACAAAGTAGAGAATTATTTTCTTTCCAATCATATCTACATGCTGTCTATTCAAGCCTGCTTTTTTCCTTGCCAGTTGACTTCCGTCCAACTTTTGTGACCTTCCTACCTTTTTCTCTTGGCCACCTCCACCTCCTGCTTCTTTCTTGGGCTCACTGTTTCTGTTTGTCTTGTGATTCCTCCACGCTCTGCTACCAGGCTCCCCTTCCCTCTTAATGTCCATGACATTCAGTCCCCCTTGTTTCCAGTTTCAACTCCAGAGTCTTGCTCTGGGCTTTGTGATATCACAATGCCTCAGCCAATGCCAGAAGAAAGTGCTCACAGTAACTTGCGTTGATGTTAATGCTGCCCATGGTTAGAATTTATGTGACATTTTGTGGGCATGAAGGATCATACCAACATATCCTTTGGTTTAATTCAATACTTTCTACTCATCCCTCTGCAAAGTTAGGATCCTAAATTAGTATCCACATATAAACCCAATCCCTAAATAAAATCCCTTTAAAAGTTGTTTCCCTTTTGGATGCTTCAGTGACTTTGCCACATAGATGTCATAAAAATGAGAAAAATGAGAATGAGAAACCATCTTTTTACAATGAAGAAGATGGTTGAGTAACAACAGGTAAATTCTGTGCAACTATCACTGTTTGTCACAAGTCACTGACAAAATAATGTTTTAATATTTCACATAGTGTTCTCATACAATGTATTTCATATCTCATTTGTATTTTATGCTGTATAGTATTTCATAGTTTTCAATAATGATGTCCTGTTTTACAAAGTGTGATATCTTTTTTTTAACCCATCATGTCGTACCTTATAATTTGTTTCTGCTGTCCTATGGCCAAAGTAAAGTATCAATTAATCCATACACAGTTCTATTCACAGAATCATAGAGCGGGAAGAGGCCACAAGCGCCATCCAGTCCGATTTCCTACCAACCCGAAAATAAACACCACGGAACTCAATGAAGAATGGCTGATTCAATATGAAAGCCACCTGGGTTAAAAATCAAAACTCTACTCAGATTTTACATTGGTTTTCTCAGTGGTTTATGCTCAGGAACTGTGATCCATTCAAGGGTTTTGGTCAGATCATCCACCTAGGCAAAGCATCACAAATAAAATGGTCTAATCTAGCTGTGTGTGTGAGATAAAATGCCACTGGTGGTGTAAGCAATAAAATGACTGCACTGTGTCACAATCATATTCATACAGCACACACTTAAACATCATACGGGGGCTGATTCAGCATAGGTTTTTGCATCTTTCCATTCAAGGAACTTGACAGAACATGCAGCGATTGAGGTTAAAAGATCTTGAGGGTCATAGACATGATTAAGATTAGCAGGACTAGTCACATCAGAAACATCAGCACCATGGACATCTCCCTACAGGAGCGGCCGGCTGGAGCTCCTCCTCCTCCTGTGCCTTCAATTTGCCTGTTGACTAATGGCAGCTCTATGAATTTCATAGGGTTTTTTTTTTTTTTTTTTTAGGAAAGGAATACTCATAGGTAGTTGTGCCAGTTCTTTCCCCCGAAATATAGGCTACTAGTGTATATACCCAGCGTTGCCCAGGATTTTATTTTCTCATAGGTAATACCTGTAAGAAAGATTTGAGATCTGGTGTCTCTAATTCCCCAAACTGTCTTGTTCGGTACCTGTAACTTTTCCTCACATTTCCCAATCCAATCTGTATTCAGAGTTATTAACAAACAGAGGTTGGGTTCCTGAGGGAATACTCTGGCCTCCTCCTTGCTGCTAGGCCTCATCTCCATAGCAACCAGCCAGGCCCAAGAGCTCTTTGGCTGAAAATTCTAAAGGCACCTCTGTAAACAGCAAACCCCAAGATTCCATAGAATCTTCTCACTGTCAATCATACGAGGTCTTCACCTGGCACAGCCAATCATATGAGCTCTTCACCTGCCTCACACAGACAAACAAACTTTGACTTTTATATATTAGTAGATAGCACCTGGTATTCATTGGCAATCTCCCACCCAAGTAATAACCACAACTGACCCGGCTTAGCTTCCAAGACCAGACAGGATCTACTGCCTCAAAGATACCTCCTACCAGAGAGCTGAAGCTGTAGGAAACCTTACATGGGCCTGTATTTTAACTAGCCACACATTCCTGGAATAGCTGGCTAAGCCTATCAAAGGGCTCTTCCATGAGTCTGGTATCTTTTTGGAAGACTGCCTTTGGAAGATGAAGAGAGAGTCGTATTGCCAGGATGGTGCAAGAGAAGGCACAGAAGTCTCACCTTGCTGTGAAACAGCCAGAACCTCGCCCTCCTATGAGGAGTCCTCCAAGTATTTCAAGGCCTCCATGGCCAGGGAAATGGCACACACCAAGTACACATAGCTATATCCTGAAGAACTGTGTGCAACTGCCCTTCCGTCAACTCAACCCTTTCTAAATTTCAAGGGCAAATAATATTGAAGCCTTAAGCAGAAACAGTTTTTCCTACATCCTGAAATGTCACAGCTTCCCTCTGGGGCAAAGAAGCATTCTGAGACAACAGTCTATAAAAGCGGTGACATTTTTATGATTAAATAATGTCTCTGGTAATTTGTTTAAATATATGAAGCACTTTTTATGACTCTGTTATACTGTTAGTATTGGAACCAAGGCACATCACTATGGAGGGATTCCAAAATACACAAGCGCACAGATTCAGAAGATAACCCAGTCCAGTCGTTCAATGGGATGAACTGGGAAGGAGCTTTTGCAGACACACCCAGCTGTCTGTGCTTTGGAAAGAGGACACGCTTTGCATATCGGAACAGCTAAATTAAAAAGGATCAGGACAGAACTATGCATCATGCCTCTCAACTCATGTCTTGAAAATGTGCCTATTGCTTCTCCTTTCCAATGTATAACCTGGGGACCCCAACATTCTAGTAGAATGTTTAATCCTTCCACTGCCCAACAAAAGACCCCAGTTCTTACTCCCATAAATGCAGTTCACCTTAAGTTTACCTTAGGCTCACCATAAGCTGGAAATGAGTTGAAGGTACACAACAACAATAATAGCAACAACAACAGTACACACTACTTACAACTGACACATCCAGTGCTGAAAACCATGCTTTCATTTTATTAAGTCAAATAATATTTAGGCTCATACATCTTTAAACCGATTTGGCTCCTATGTACGTAATTCCTCTGCTTCCCATTGCATTGTACTAAACCATCCTTTTGACTAACAAGCTACAGTATTCATAATCCTTTGCACTTCTATAATGCCTTTTCTAGTGCTTAAATGCTTTCCAGCAGATTCAGTAACTCTTGTAGTAACACTGTAAAGAAGACAAATGATTGCTACATTACAGATTAGAGCAGCAATGGAGAGAATATTTGCAAGAGAAAAAAATGAGAGGTTTCTTGAAAACCCGAAAGAGAAAAAGAGAGAGAGAGAGAGAAGGGCTTCTCAAGTGTCCAGAACTCATGAAAAGGAGAATCCTCCTCAAGCCTCTTTCCCATTTCCACTCCACTCCTTGAATAGAGTTGCTGCTTTCCTGACCCCCCAAGTGATGCAGTGGCTGGCGGAGAGGAGAGAGCTGGTGAATGAGCAGGATCTCTGGCAGTACAACCCACGTACCACAATCACATCATCCTGCAAGACTTCTGGAGGATCCCCAGGGTACCTGCATCAGCATGCACTGGCCATGATGCGCAATCCTCTTCAATTCATTGCCTCTCTGTCCCCTCCTGCCAACAAAGCCACTGTATGGCTGCATAGGTCGGTGGGAGGAGGTGGGAAAGAGTCGCCAACTGAACGTGCTCATCATTGGCTAGGCGGTGCCAGACAAACCCAGTTATTCCTTCCTTCCAACCAACCAAAGAATCCTAGAAACAAGCGGCCAGGCAGGAGGGAGGGGACAGAGACAGCAGAGTGAGGAGGATCACCCATGTCCAGCTATGACAGCCAGCAATGGGAAAGCCCCCTAACCTTCTGCCACCCCACCCCCTTCCTGCCAGACCCTACAATGAATGCGCTGCAGGTGGGAGGAAGATGGTTAGGTGAGTGAGGAAGATCACCCATCGCCAATTATGATAGCCTGCAATAGACAAGCCATCATCCTCTCCTCAGGTTTGGGCCATCTGAAGGATCCAATCTTCCTACATGAATCTGCCCTGGTGAGAACATGGGAGAAGTACTCCCACACTCTGGAACTCCTTCTCCAGCGAGGCTGGGATGGCTCCTTCCTTGATTTTTCTGTTGGCATGTGAAAATACTTCTGTTCTGACAGGCTGTTAGGAACTCACTCCTTAAATCTCCAGTCTTTTGATTGATTTGTTTTAAATGGTTTAAATTCTATGGACTGTTCAATTCCATTTTAACAATAACTTTTTGATGTTTTACTTAAGTCTTTTTAAGTGTTATTAACAGCATTTTAAAACATTTTTTTTGTAAACTGCCTTGATTTCCAGCATGGGAAAGGTGGGATATATTAAAACCATAGTTTCTAAGTCAAGGGAAGTAATAGTCTCACTAAATTCTGCACTGGTCAGGCCTCAATGTGGAGTACTGCATTCCATTCTGGGCACAGCATTTTAAGAAGGATACAGACAAATTGGAGGAGGTTCAGAGAAAGTCAAAGAGGATAATAAGGGGTATGGAGAACTAAATATATGAGGAATGGTTGAGGGAGTTGGGTGTGTTCAGCCCAGTGAAGAGAAGACCATGTGTGGGGTAATTATGCTTCTTAAATATCTCAAGGGCTATCGCAGAGATGAAGGTGCAGGTTCGTTCTCTGCTGTCCCAGAGGGTAGAACCAGGTCTAACGGCTTAAAGGTATAGGAGGGTAGATTTCGCTTGAACATTAGAAGAAACTTCCTGATGGTAAGAGCAGTTTGTCAATGGAACCAATGACCTAGAGAGGTGGCAGGATCTCTTTCCCTAAACATCTTCAAAAAGAGGCTGGACAGCTACTTGATGGGGATGTTCAGTCTAGCAAGGACTCCAGCAATGAGTGGGGAGTTGGACTCAATGAGCTATGGAGCCCTTTCCAACTCTATGGTTCTATAAATGAAACAACAACAACAACCACATGATAAGCACTGCCAGTTATTTCCGCAAAGATGGGGAAGACGACTCACTGTACAGAATGCCATTTTGGAAACATCCTCATGGTTTGTGAGATTGTAATCACTCTGCAGGGCAGCAATATTTCTTGAGCTGAAAATTGTCAGCAGGCAGAAGCTTTTGACTTATAATGCCATAGAGCTTCCATAACAGATCAAAATCATTCTTACACAATGGCAAAAAAGGTCACAGCTAAACTATCTCTGCCTACATGTTCCAAATTGGACCGGAAGATAGACAACATTACACAAAGTTCTCTTGCTCTTGTCTAAGAGGTGATGAAGCCCATTTCACCAATGACTAAAAGGAGAAAGCTCCATCTGGAAAGGTAAAAGGACAGATATTTAATCAACGGAGTCTGTCTTAAGCTTTCCCAGGCCATTCAGAGTTCGCAAGGGATCTATAAAAATCATTGGAAAAAACATTAAGCTGAGAAGAAGGGTAAAATTGTGTTTTGGGGCTTCATACCTTTTACACAAATTATAATAAATTGGGTAACAGATACCACAGTCAAAAGGGCACACGAAGATTAGGGAAAACACATGGTTTCTCAACTCTGTGCTTTCTTTCACAAACCAGGCCTAATAATTCATTTGTCTGCAGACTGAAGTTCCAAGCCTGGTGACTTTAGGGGTAGTTTATTTTTTAATAAATCATTGCTGGCCGGTAAGAAAATGAAAATGAAATCCTCTTCACACCACTGACCCCTTTTGCATTTAGCAATCTCGCTCATCCAATGACAGTCACATCCAGGTTCCTCAGATACAGATAAAATCAATAGGGATGTGATTAGACAAGCAGACGGACGACAATGCGCACACGGACAGGTCACCATTTGAGATGATGAATAGTCTTCTATCAACCAAGAGTCCCCTCTGATGCTAACATTTACTATAATCTTATTTGGGCAGCGATTTATCTTTCTGCTGCTTGATCAATAAAGATGAACACAACAGTTGTAAGGATCGATTGCAATTTTTTATCATTTTAAAGCATGAAGGTGCATTTCTGACACAAAGGCAATATTCTTAGCGTACTTGTTCGGCTTTTCTTGCTTGCTTTTTAAAATCTGCCGTTTGAGCAATCACTGGCGTTGCTACACATGTTGAGAGGCTTTAATCTGACTGCAGACTATTAAGCAGGCGTTTATCAACTTAGATTCAGTTTAGCATGACTTTCAATTGTCATAGTTTTCACCTGACAGTGCCTCTACATGCGTACATACAAAGATACGTATGAAAAGGACCGATGCATTTTCTTCTTTCTCCCCTGACCACCACTTCCTTTTTTGAAGAAGAAATTGGAAACTAGGCAAACATTGGCCAGAAATAATTACGACTGCTTTAATGGGCTGCCAATTAGAAATTATATTACTGTACAGTCCTCTAATGTACTGACAGAGAAATTGCTTTTTCCTTCTCAGCTTGTTAATTGAAACTGTCCCTTGGTATGACAATAAATTATGGTAATACAGCAGTGTTTAGTCAGGTTGAGTTGGTATCAAGGATTCTGCTCTGAAAATCACTCTGAGACCCATTCCCAAACCACTGCTGAATAGAAAAAAAGAAATGAGTCTTTCATGTTATGTCCTTTTATTAATTCTAAAAACAGAACTCAGTGTTCAAGGAATCCTAGACTGGGACACAAGTGTACATGTATTGGACTAGGATGCCAAGAGACCAGGGTTCAAATCCCTGCTCAGAAAGAAAGAGTACCCTTGGGCAAATCACACTCTCTCAGCATAACAGGAAGGCAATGGCAAACCTTCTCTGAACAAATCTGGCCAAAGAAACCCCTTTGCTGTAACTTGAAGGCACACAAAAACAAGTGTTAAATATAAGGTTTACCAGTGCCGACCTCTGCACAGTACTGACTTTTTTAGAGCTAGCTAAAGTGCTACTGCTGTTGTCTCCGAGAGATCGTCTGTCTGTCTGTCTGTCTGTCTGTCTGTCTCTCTCTCTCTCTCTCTCTCTCTCACACACACACACACACACACTTCTTGCTCTCCAGTAGCCATTTGGTACATTTAATCTGGCTCCTTAACAAAAGCTAATACAGTCTGGGAGACCCTATCAGTAGCATTAGAATCATTAGAATCCTGTAGCCTCTTGCTTTGCAAAAGCATACCATCCCACCAGAACAGAAAGGTAGTGGCATTATGGACAACAAATGATAGATTGTGATTAAATGGTCTTCTGGAATCACCACTGGTATGTTGTGTTGGAAGCCAGTTTTGTAGTATTCCCAGATTTAGATGTAGCTTGCAAGATGAGTTACTGGTATCCAAAATTTTGCACAGTGTCAACTAGACCGGTGATACTCAAAGTGGCGGTCCCTGGACCAATGCCAATCCCAGAGCCATTAGCCGCTGGTCTCTAGTAAGGTTCCAGGAAAGAAAGAAAAAACCAAGCCAATTTTCATAAATATGATACCAGTCCCTTGCACACTGAGGAAAATATTGCTGGTCTTTCACATTGGATAGCCTGTGAAGCAGGGAATTAGACTTTCTTTTCGTGTAACAGGAGGAGAAACTTTCCACGGCCTACTTACAAAATCCAACTTTCCAGCACAGCAGCCATCACAAAACAGAAGTAGATGGGTCTTCTTATTTGCAGGGAACAGTTTGAGTAATTTTTTTAAAAAAAAAATCCCCCACAGTTGCTGCAGTTTTGTTTCTGCCTTATAAATACAAAGACAAGCCAATTTTATAGCAATTTTCATCTTATAGTACGTTATAAAATTGTATGTTGACACAATAAAGGCAAAACTAATGAGGAAAATGTGTTGCATGCAGTTACTGCAAACGCCTTTGCAGTGGAATATTAAATCCATGTTTCTTCTACATTATCTGGAAGGATGTTGTCAGACAGCAATAGATTAAATAACCTAACCTCTTTCATCCTGATGGGACTTCAAAATGGAGCAATTACTGAACCTGGAACTTTGGGCACATCAGGCAAAGACTACTCCTCAAGCTCACAACCACTACTAAACTCTGGCTGAAGCTCTAGAAGGGAACTCCAGCGAAACCCCACAAAATCAGAAATGAATGTGTTTTAGCAGCCAGAGTTCACAGTGAAGCGTATGGTATTCTTAACCTCCAATAAATTTTTTAGATTGAGGTGGAAAAGGGACTAACAGTAGTGGCAAAAGTTCTGTAGTCCTCATCCTAAACCTCTTTTGTCTGGCCACTGTTTTTCATCTCCTATTCCTTTTATTCTTCCCCTGTTCCCATCACTTTGGTGAAATCCAGAACACTTTTCTTCTCTCCTATTTGTTTCAAGATCATTGCTCCCAGCCACATTATACTATCCCAATAGGTCAATACTGGTTCATACTCAAATACTTGTTTATACTTAAATAATGCTTCATACTGAAGTGCACTCCTCTTTTTCAAGATGTGCAAAGACATGGTTAAAAATACGTGGGGACCCAAAGCCACTACACTCAACCAGCTTCTAATATGGTATCAGAGGTTAGAAAAGCCATTTTTGAACTAAAACTCCTAGAAATCCTCCCCTACCCACAACTAGTATGGCCATTTGTAGAAGAAAACAAAATCCAACCCCTGTGTGTCATGTACCCAGAGAGTTCCTCCTTCCCACAGAAGGAATCAGTCCTATAAACTTAGGAAACTTGGGAACATAGGTGTTAGGCCTACAACAAAAATGCTGTAAAACTTTAGTGTAAGAAAATAAATTCATGCACAATGTTAAAGGAACAGCTGTCTTGCCAGTTTATAGAAAATCAGAAAGTCTGTGTGTGTTTATGCATACATGTGCATACACATGTGCATTTCTAACCTAAATTAGAAATAATCTGAAGATGTTCAGTCAGCAAAAGTACTAAAAGATCCCATGTAATCCAAGCTGATAAAAGGTTATCACAATAAACGAGAATCTGAGAGGTCTCACTACATTTCACAAAAACAGGCTGCTCACCCATACACTATCCCATTTCAAATTTGGTGGACCAAACACAACTTCCAAAAGGGACAGTGTCTCCCTTCTCTTCTGGAACTTTAATATGAAGTTCTGTGGCATCATAACCTAAAACTGTGTACTTTACCGTTAATGTTCTGTGAAGGCTCAGAGCTGAGGTGGCCAAAAAATGTGCACCCAACTGCAACTACCAATTGCAAAGGTAAGACTCTATTTAGAAGGAGAGGAGTTTGCAAAATCAATAAGTTTATTGGCACAAGAACTTTCCAAAGCCCACTGAATGGGCCACAGTTTCTTCTGCTTTATCTGTTTGATTTATACCCAGCCTTCCTCCCATGGATGGAATGCAAACAACCTTACAGCATAATTAAATAATTTCCCCAAAAAATCCACAACAAATTAAAATATAAATTAAGCCAACTATACTATTAGCACACAAATTAAAAGAGTTTCCAAACAATAAACAGTAACATAGTCAAAAGTTCGGCATACCCCTTTCAAAACATCCAGACTGCATCAGGCCAGCAGTTGCTGAAGGCATGCCTGAACAGAAATAACTCTGCCTGGCAGTAGAAGAGTAAGAAGGAGATAGCTAACCCAAACTCATTTAGAACGGAGATTTATAATCTGAAGGTGACCAGTTGAAAAGGCCCTTCCTTAGGCCTGCGGGAAACACATCTCTGAAGGTGGCAGGACTGGGAGAAGAGACTCTCCCGTATATTGTAAGGCCTAGGCAGGCTTATACATGAAAACATAGTTTTTCCGGTAGCCTGAATCCAAGGCTTTACGGTGGGGAAACAGAGAAGACACAAAGTCTCAGGGTGTTGGAAAAAATGATTTTGTTCTTCCAGTGAGCCCTTCCATTGTGTGCTACCAGTCCTTCTAGCTTTACAAGGTCGTAACAAGTACTGTGAACTGTCTGGAAAGTGAAGCAGGAGAGGAGTTACATGTTCCATGTCACCACTCCTGGCCAAGAGTCTGGTTGTAGCATTTTGGACCAGACACATTTTTCAAACATTCCTCATATAGAGCACACCACAGTATCCAAACAGAGTTTAACTAAAGCATGTGTCACAGTGGCCTCAAACATCTTGAGGAATGGGCACAACTGGTGCATTAACTTTGTGTTATAGCACTCCTAGTTGCTGCTGAGATTTGGGAATCCATGTTTAGGGTTGAATCTAGGAGTACACCCAAACTGCAAACCTGCCATTTCAAGTAGGGTGAAAGAACAGGCTGAACCTCCTTTCTTTGATCTGCCTTTCATCTGAGCAACAGCACTTCTGTTTTAAGATGTTCCATCTCAACCAGTCATTTGCTCCGTATAAAGAAGGAGCTTATGCACCATTTCATTAAGCCACACTCACCCCATCCTAATATGTACTAGTTTTTTTTTTTAAATCTTTCCTATGATTTGTAGGAATACACCCTTCTACCAGGGTGTGAACACATTCTAATAACTGTCCAAGCCCACCACTCAAGCAGAAGCAACTAACGAATTTCTCTAACAACCCTAACAGTCCCTCTGCAATCCCTCTTAAAAGGTACTGATGCTTCACTTCACCATTAGAACATTCAATGGCTAATATCTAGAGACGCTAAAGAAACCTAAAAGCTTTCATCAAAGCACACACCTATTTCACAGGCCCTGTAGCAATTTCACTCAGTCGTCTAATCTGCATGTAATCGAAGCACATTTTGTTAATACAAATCTTCTCAGTCTTCAGCCCATTCTCACCTGTACAACAATATTTAAACATCCAACTGAAGACAGGATGCTAATCAAAGGCAGCTGTATTTACATCATTTTCCTCCTCAGTGCCCTGCATCTGTGATAACAGTATTGCAAATTCCATCCCTACTAAGTTACTAATAATTGTGATTCTTCAGTACTGTGAAGGTTGCTTTGAGAAAGTGCTGGAGGCTTAATTGGCAAGTGAGAACTTTGCAGTTGTTCCGTCTCCAATAATACTGGCGCACCAGACTGTGAGCACACATTAGCAAAAATGACACATCTATAACAAAGCCAGCCATCTACTCAATTCTTTCCCACAGGACGCCAGCTGATTCTGTGTATTTAAAACCACCTGAAAATGGCTCATTTAATTTTTTTTTACTGAAATGAAGTCACCTCTGATGAACATTAGTTCACCACTGACGAACATTATTCCACAGAGAATTAGCCTCCAATACACCAGTGAGGTGTAGTGGTTTCAGTATTGGACTACAACTCCAGAGACCGGGTTCAGTTCCCCACTTGGCCATAGAAATCCACTGCATGATGTTGGGTGCATCACACACTCTCAGCCCCAGACAACCCTGTGAAAGGGTTGCACTAAGTCCAAAATGACTTGAAGGCACACAACAGCAAATCCCCAAACCTGCTCTATTTACTAAACCTTTTAGTGATCGCTAACATCAATAGCAATCATACTGCTCAGATTATATTACCTGTAGTGGAACAGCCTGTCTTGGCAACTTAATTCAGAATCTTGGCTAGTAATCTTTTGGAAGCATGTATGGTGTTCCCTGTTTTAGTCAGGGAGAAGGATTCCAGGGCAAACTGAAACACCTGGTTGGAGGGTAGGGGCAGCACAGGACAACAGTGCCTCTCTCGAAGCCTCTGGGATCGGCAATTACTCTTTTAAATAGCTTGCAGACATCCCCCCCCTTCATTAACATTAAAAAGATCTGTTTTTCCAAAGCAAAACTAGACTCATAACTATTCCTAGATTTTTTTTCTCTTTCGATGTTTCTGGTAGTCAGAAAATTGGCCCCTGGAACTGGTGTGTTTGCCCACCCTGGTCTATAGACATGGCTAACAAGAGTATTTTCCCCTGAGAAGTTCACTTGGACTCTGCAGATCATTTCTATTCTATCCACTTCTATGTGTAAGAGATGCCTACACTTATGAATGGCCACAACCAAAGGCATGCATTCCCATCTCATGCTTGTTTGTGCTTAGTGAAGAGGAAAAGAGATGACAAGGAATACAGAGCATGGGGCGACAGCATCAGCAAGGCACTGAAACTTGTGCCTCCACAGCCTCTGCAACCAAAGCCATTCATGCACTTCTGTGACCTACTCTGCCACGAGCAACTGTGACCTGCTTCAAGGTCAGCCTTCTCAACAGCTGTGCAAATATTTCATATCTCTCCCCACTCCCAACCTGATACCCACTTCTAAGATAAGATGCCAGATCTACCTGGTTTAAATTCACATCTAGCCCCACTCTGCTACCTTCTCCAATGAACACTTCCTGGCTCAAAAATCCCTGCTCTCTATTTCAGAGATCTCATGTTCTCTTTCTTTAGTACTCAACCGTCATCTATTTCTCGGCTTCTTTCATTCTTTGTGTTCATTTCTCTGATTTCTTTTTAAGTAAAAGAAAACCCCTTAATCTCTATGGCAGCTTCCTATTCAGTATTCAGTATGATTCCTTCACTCAGTTACTCAATTATCTCCCCTCCCTGCTCAAGCCTTCCTTCAGCTTCCATTGTCACTTTATCCACCAAATAACATCCACACTTACCTGTTTACTGTAATTCATCCGAAATCCTCCCCGCTCTCTTCTATAAGTATCTCCTCCCCTGCACCATCTCCCTGTGAAGCCAGTATTTCCATTCATGTTCTTTTTCGAGCACTGAAAACCACAGACACTCAAAGATGCATGCTCAGATATGTGCCATGTGCATAAATCTCAGCTATGGGGCTATTTTATAAACTGCAGAGTTGTCAAGAACATTACAAAATGCACAGAAGAACCCTGAGGAATTTAAACCACAGAAAGATCACCAAGAATGGCACAGATCCCTAGTCTCACTTGAAAGATCCAGCAATTCACCACTGCCTCACCAACTGCTACACATGGTCTGTCCCTTTTACTGAGATTAATGAAATAAACCCTGGCTAAATCTTTCCCAGATTCTAATATCTGCATCTATAGGAAGAGGTGGCGTTGAGTAAGAGAAAAGAGGCCAGGGATCTACCTGCTCTACTTGGAGCTTCTGTACCGAGCAGGATTTTGCACCCGGTAGCCAGTGGGGCTCTTCCAAAACTATGATTCTACATCTACAGCATTCAAGAATACCCAATTGAAAAAATGTCAAATCATGTGTTAGGGTGGAAAGCTGCTGCCAGGCAGAGTGGACAATATTGGTTCTGATGGACCATTAGTATGAGATAGTTCTACCTACCTACCTAGAACCAATGAGCAACCAGACCTTTTTTGTGGTGGCATCTTCACTGTTGCTTTCTACTTTCAGTCAGATGTTCATCTCTGTGGTCTTCCTGCCTAAAATAATTTCTGAGATGACTTTGTTTGCCCTCTTCTTCCCTTGTTCCACATCATTTCTAACTGGACCTGTATACAACTGCATTGTTTTACAAGATACCCCATGAACTCCGGCTGGCAGGAAGAAGACAAATCGGGAGATGGAATCTTAGATGGTCACATGGGTCAACTGTGTAGATGGTCACATCGGTCAACTGTGGAGGACCTTCCAAGTACTCCATAGCTTGCAATAAATGCCCCACCCCCCACCCAGTTGATTGGAAGTCCACTTTGGGCTAGGGAAGAAAAAACCTGGTGTCTTTAAATGTTAAATACTGCAAGAGTGGCTTTACAGGTGAATTCCAGGATGGGCAACTTATCTTTTTCTTTTCTCCAGAGTAGTTATGGTCTGGGACAATCTGAGGCAGGTAAGATCCAAAGGGGGGGGGGCACATTTTGCACACCCTTGAACTAATTAAACAAAACTACAGATGGACAGCTCTATGGGGCTCTAGTGGTTTCACAACTGCATTTTGGTTTTCTATGATGAATACTCTGTTTCATTTCAGGGTGTGCAACAGCCCAGGAGCAAAATTCCATGAATTTAGAAAATGTTGCACTTGTAAGGATGGAAACTAAGAATAATGACGGAAGAACTCTGTAAAACCAAGAATGAATCATATTGGAAGTGATTATGCAGGAGATACAATATACCACTATATTGTAAGAGCCCAAATATATACTCCACCTATTTATCCACTTCATTTTTTTTAAAAAAAATAGTATTTAATGTTTTTGCTAAAATTCACACAAGAACTTGTCCAAGTTGCATTTGAATTCTATGAGAAACACTTCTACGTATGGAGCTGTTCACAAGAGAGAGAAGAGTTTGCAGATCTACTCCTGTCACTTAGTATGGCACGGGAAATGAATACATTCAGAACCCTATAACAATTTATACTGTACAAAACCAGAACAAGATATTACCTTTTCGAAAATAAAGCAATTAACACAACTACTAAGCATTCCCAAACAAGCTCATATGCGGGAAAATCCAGGATGAACAGAAAATTACTAAGATTAAAAGGCCCTCTCTGGATAAATGTATGCTTGGCCTGGTTTTGATATTCAATTACTGGGGATTAGATCAATGTGGTTAAAATGTTTATTAATTCATTGGACATTCACACAATATGAGGGAAAATTTCAACAGATGGTAAGGGAAAAAGAATCAAAAGTGTGCTATTCACAATGATGCAGCTAGGTTCTAGCAGGACCTATGAAAATTAAGCAGGGTCCTAAAGGTCCCTGTAACACAACAGGACTTGTACATCTGAGCTGAGGCCTACTGCACTACGGGGGCTTCCCCTAATCCTTAAATGCCCCGGCAGCACCCCTGCTACATTTAAAGGGGAGCTTTCAGAATGCAAAAGGGCTTCTAGAATAGATGGGTTCGTTGAAGGTTAAGAGATAACTACCTTAATGGAACATCAACTGTCTCACCAAAAGGATTCTGGGGGAAGGAGGGGAGAGAGGGAGAGACAGACAGACAGACAAAAAGAGAGAGAATGAATATGGGTTCTTCTTTAGCAAGTAAATAGAACAGTAAGAAAAATCAGTCAGCATCTCAGGATGAAGCTCTTCTTCCTGGATAGTCACGGGTTCTCTTCCCAACGGTACATTTCCCCCAAGACAGGGGAAAACCTGAACCCCTACTAGCATGCCAAAATTATGATCTCCATATGCAGTTAGCTTCATCAGGTGAACAAAACTTCAGAGGAACAAGGTATCTTGGTATCTATCCCACAAAGCTTAAGAAAGTACACAGATGAAGCCAGACTACAAATCTACATATTTATCATATTTGAATTCCTCCTTAGGCTGCATACATAGACTTCTTTTTCCTTCTTATGACCCTTATAAACAACCCTATGAGACAGATTAGGCTGAAAGACAGGATGAGTATAAAGTTTTTCACTGAACTTTATCATTTGGTGGCTAGAAAGAAGTAAGGATGCTGAGAAGAGGCAACACAATTCCTAGCAATAACCCATGCTCCCTACAAGAAATCACACACTTTCAGAGTAGCATTCCTTTGTGCTGCCTGAAAACCATCACTTTGGGAGCCAGGCTGCAAGACATCAAGGCTCAGATAGTCTTCTTCATCTCTGGCACACTGATAAAGCCATCTGAAACCTCTCTGATGTCAAACGGTTGTAGGAAGAGGTATCCCAGGAAAATGACAGAAAAGGTGAGGACAGAATGCCTTGCTGGCTTCACATCAGTTCGCATCTGATGGCTAGTGCCATCTGGAGTATCACTTTGCTGCAGTCTGTGTGTGTCTAGGTACCTATGTAGAAGTAATACCATGGGAATATATGATACACAATAACAAAGGGTTAAATTCAGATTATTTGGTGGAAAGGTTGTGAATCAAGATTTCAAAAGTGGCAGGGGAGTCACTATTCATTTCAAAAGGCATGATTATCTTCCCATATTTCAAAGGAAAGGCCTTTTGAAAGATCTGGCACGGAAATATGCATCTGAATAGAGGCATATTGAAAAGCCCGAGCTTTCAGGTATAATGGTTCTCGGTGAGAACGCTCGATATGCTGCATGACTTGATTCCCTGTGGCACATTTTTACACCGCCAAGCACACCATCAGACCTGCATTATCACTGCTGCCCAGCCTACAAAAACTGATGCCTCATTAAATTTCTTCTCCCTCTCCCCTCCGCTCCATTTGCAGTCCTTCTGTAACTATAGCAAGCTCCCCATAAAAATACTGGGGAAACTTTATTCCTTCTATGCAGATAATCTTATCTGAAGCCGACATTAAAAACCAAGGGAATAAAAAAGAGCTTGAGATCTTTAATTCCACAAAAGTGGAATAAAGCAAGAAAGGAGATGACTATGAATCATGTAGGTTGTTAAAATATTAGTGTAACATTCTGCTGCACTGGATGTGGAAACTAGATCCACATCCCAGATCACTGTGACCACTGGATACAGAGCTGTGAAAATCATTTTGGTCTCAGAGCTGTAGGCAAAACTTACAACCAATGCAGCATCTTGCCTTTCAGAACACAAAGAATGCTGGATCCTCACTGGGAACACCATTAAGCTGAAAGTTACATCGGGGTCTTCTCATCCAATCTCCTGCTGATGCAGGAAATCCAGAGCTAAAGCCACTTTGACTGGTGACCATCCAGTTACTGCTTGAAAGCCATAAAGGACGAGTTTGTAGGTTTCAGAAAGCACAACATAATCAGATATTTCTGCATGATCTCCACAAGGAACTTTTTGACAATAAAAGCACATGGGCAATGCAATCAATTACCTAGAGAGGTGACGCGGTCTCTTTTTCTGGATGTCTTCAAAAAGAGGACAGACAGCTACTTGCTGGGGACACGCTAGTTGGAGTCCCAGCATTGAGTAGATGGTTAGATTTGATGGACTACAAAGCACCTTCCACCTATATGAGTCTATGTTTTATAAAAATCTGAATGCTTCACCCAACATCTGCATGGGTATTAGATCTGTGTACCACAAAGTATACCACTGCACAGCTGTTCATCTCAAAGTATGCTTCCTTAGTTCAGGGACAGGATCCATGCAGACCTTCAGAGGATGTTAAACTGCACCTCCCAGCATTCCTCACTATTTGCTGTGCCGGCTAGGGCTGCCATGAGTTGTGGTATAACAACAGCGGGAAGACCACATAATTTCCACCCTTGCTGTAGACAAACCCAGACAACATCCTTACAGTGAGCATAACACACCGAGTCCTAGACAAAGTCACCTCCAAGAACAGTCCATGCCTATACCAAGCCTTCTACCATCTTTATGCTGAAGACAACCCAACAGCTGGTTCACATCACAGCCTTGTCAAAAAGCAACACATTCACATAAAGCCACACAGCTTGGGAATGTTCTGTCTTTGTATTATAGCACTCCAAATCCCACAGCCAGTAGCCATGTTGGCTGGGCGATTCTAGAAGCTGTTGTCTAAAAAGGTAAATTTTCACCCATCTGCCATGTCTCTCGTCCTTGTAAAGAAAAACCTACCCACTCATGTACTTCCTATGGTGCAAAAGCATCACTTGCTATTGATACTTTCCAGGCACAATTCAAAATGCTCACTGTCATCTATAAAGCCCTATACATCTTGGATCCAGATGATCAGAAAGACCCTATCTTCCTAAGTGAACCTGAGTTTTAAGGTCCTTAGGGAAGGGCTCTCTCTTGGTCCCAACACCATCAACAAAGTCATGTTTGGTAAGGGCAACTGAGGGGACCACTTCAGTGGTTGCTTCCAGGCTATGGAATTCCATCCCAGGAGAAGCTATGCTGCCTCCCCCTCTGCTCTCTTGATACTGGCACTCAGCCCTCAAAGGCCCACTGAAGCAAAAAGGGTCTTCACCCCTTTGTGGGCAGATAGGCAGGAGGGTGCCAGTCTGATCTCTCTGGGAGGGGAGTCCCAGGACCTGTGAGCAGCCACTGAGAAGGTCCTCTTCCATGTTCTCACCAGATGTACCTGTAACAGTGGTGGTACAAAGAGAAGGACATCATTTCCAGTTACTCAGAATGGCAGCCACAGTGGCACAGTGTGGCTCCCCTGGGACCTTTAAGGAGACAAAAATGGCCTCCAAGCACTACAGCATGCTGACTCACGCATAACATCAATAAACATAGGACAAAAGCCAATTTTTTCTTCATCCAATGGAATAGCACCTGCATTTTCCTCCTGCAGCCCTCTATCCCCATCTATTCTGAGAGACCTTGGGGGAAAATTCAGAGATATGAGAGAGTCACAGGGTGGAGCAGAGGATGGAAAAGGTCCACTGTGAGAGCAAGCCTCGATCTTTGTAACATTGGATGTAGCCAGTCTTTCTTTAACTGATGGGGCTACGAAGTGATCATATTTTTGATCTCAATCTCCACTGAGAGCTTCAGAAAAGCTGCCTGGGGACCCAACTGTAAAATGATGTAGGTTTCAGTTCTGGCAGCCAAAATCCAGCTTTTTATTCTCTGTGCTGACACCATGGCAGTTTGCCAGAAGAGGGAGCCACAGCGGGGTACAGCTTGCTAGCTGTTGAAAGCCACGTACCAAAGGGGGAGCCTTGGAAAAGTGACCAGGGACCAAGCATGCAGCGCCTTGCGCACTGTCTTCTTTACTTCAAATAGTTCCTCCATTTGGGTAGACAATCTGTCTCTTGGTTACCCTGTACCAGGCTGGCAAGCACTGATTCATCTCTACCCCAATATCCACCGACATCTGATCTGGTTTGATCCAGCTTTCTGCCTTTGCCATCTGCCTTCCTTTGACTGCGATTCTGGCTTGTGTCCCCTGAAATTGATTCATTATCCTATTTCTTGACTATGATCCTGCTAGATATTACAAACTCGCACTGCCAACGTCTATCATATGAGATGTGGTATGCATGTTGAATTAAACATACTCGGCAACAGTTCTATAGCAGAAGACATGGACTACAAATGGGAAGTGAGTGGACCATTTCTCAGCCTTCATTCTACCGGGTCATTGTCAAGTCAGCGCTTTGTCTGCATGCTAAGTTCCTGGATGGAGGACAAACTAGTTCTATTACCCCCCCTTTTTTTTTAGAAAGACTCTGTCTGTGTAAAAGAGGAAACAGCATGTCGTGAGAAGATGCAACACATACATATATATTCTCATCATGACTAATTCACCCCAAGTTAGCTCTGCAATATCATTCACCAGCCCTCCTGCATGCACATAGGAAAGAGAGGGAGGGAGAGAGGGAGGAATGGTGAACCAGCAGAAACATCAAATGAGAGAGACGGTCTCCAAATCACAGCTTACTGTTCAGTGAGCTTGAAGGAGACACCAACAAAATCTATCAACTGCTGTTTCTTCGGGCTTTGCCTCCGCAGTTCCCCATGGTTGGTGAAGAGACCTCTGCTCAGTTCAAGACCAAGTTATTAAGAAATGGTTTGTCGTCTTACATTGGATTGATCATTTGTTTCCCAAATTCCTTTTCCCATCATTTACTCATTATACGCCTCCTCCTGATGGGAGAAGACATTTATTAGCTCTTGCATTTATTGCGCTGGCAAACGGAAACACTCTGGCGGCAGCATTTCCTGAGGGCTGACTCATTTATCTACTGGATAAGAGACTGAAGTTTTCTAAGGGGCAGAAAAATTAAAATATCACTCAGACTGACAGCAGAGAAAATGAGGGTCTATATGTGGATGAGAAAGATGTTTGAGCTTTTGGTTTACAAGGCTATTGACTAAGGAGAGTTGGGAAATTGCACAGAGAGAACATCCCATGCATAATATCCTCACAAGTGATGAATGAAAAGGCTGAGGGCCACTTCTTAAAGGTGCAGCATGTTAGGTAAAATGCAGAAGCTTAACCAGATAATTTCCTGTCTGGAAAAATAAGACTATTACCCTTGCTATATCATACTTAAATTCAACTGCTTGTGGACACCAATATTTTAGAAGTTCCCATTTTACTTCAGGTTTTCAGGTGAAAAAGTAACTTGTGCCCATCATCACTGAGACCTGCTTCAATTGATATGGATTTTTACTCAATATATGAAACTGAGCATACACACCCCGGCCAGCCTCTTCTGCCTTTCCAAAGGTTCAAAAGTCCCTAGACCTGCTTTGATCTCTGTCCCCTCACAGCAACACATGAAATCTACCCTCTCAATTTTTTTCTTCACAAGTTTTAGTTAAACACACCTTCCACTCTTCCTTCGGCCAAAGAATTTTTCTTTTAAAAAATCCATGACAGTGACCAGCATCCACAAGGACCTCCCTGAGGTCTTCAAGAGGTCCCTGAAGAAAGAATCATAGAGTTGGAAGAGACCCCAAGGGCTGTCCAGTCCAAACCTCTGCTACACAGCAACACATAATCAAAGCACTCCTGACAGATGGCCTTCCAGCCTCTCTTTAAAGACCTCTAAAGAAGGAAACTCTGACATATTCCAAGGAAGCATATTCTGCTATCAAACAACTCTTACCATCAGGAATTTCTTCCTAGTGTTCAGGTGGAACCTCTTTTCCCAAAGTTTGAACCCATTGCTCCATGTCATAATCTCTGTAGTAGCAGAAAACAGGCTTGCTCCATCCTCTACATGACATCCCTTCAAATATTTAAACTTAGCTATCTTGTCACCTCTTAATCTTCTCCAGGCTAAACATACGCAGCTGCCTCATCTGCTCTTCATACGGCATGTATCCAGCCAGAGGAAGATAGCTGGATGCCTGTCTGCCACCACCATTTTCTATCCAATTGCCTAGAAGTGGCTGCATTGGAGGGGCTGTAGCTACAGAAAGTGGGCTGCTCATTTTGTGGTCAGTCTTTAAAAATTCTGACCTCTGTTAATCAAAAAGTGAGGTATGATGGCATAACCCAATGATTCTCAAACTTTTTATCCCTGTGACTCCCTTTAGATCCGCATGCAGATGCCGTGCTCCCCTGCTTGACACTGGACCCCTTGTCCCATCCATAACACCTCTCTCCCCCTCCCAGGCCCCTTGTGCCACACCTGCCCTGTGTCTTAATGCTGAGCTCTCACCCTCTCTGCCTCCCCTCTTCACTTCACTTCCCGCCTCTGGAGAAACTGCCTCGTGGTCACTAAGGGACATGCGCCTGCTGCACCAGCGACGAACAGTCAGAGAAGCTGAGCATAGAGAGCATAAAACAAGGCAAGTGGATTTTTTTGCTATGTCCAAAGCCAGCAGAAGAAATAATGGGGGAAGACACTTTGCGTCACTCTTTTGCAGAAACCAGACAATTCTCAATGATGCGTGCGCATCTCCACACGCATACATACACACAGGCTTGCCCTTGGTTTTCACATCTGCTGTACTTGCAGAGCGATTTTTCTTGCATCTGTTCCTTGAGGAACTACCATGTGCCCCCCTCCCTTATAGTCCTGCCCCACAGTTTGAGAACCACTAGTGTAACCTCAACTTACACCATTACGATTAACTAACAGGATGCCCACTTGAGCTACTCTGGAATACTCTTCCATGCTTTTAGGAAGTCTCTCATTTTGTCTTATTGAATTAGAGCTCGATGATGATGATGATGATGATCATGATGATGATGATGATCATGATCATGATGGTGATTACAATTTTTCCCCAATACTGGGAACAAAAGTTGTCTACAATATGAGTAAAAAATATATACAACTAAAAACTAAATAAGTTGAAATATTAAAACACAATTTAAATTGCAGCAAGGCTATTATATGCACTGAAATGGAAAAATGCAGAGATACCGAGTGAAGACTGGTTACTGAAACTAATGGACCTAGCTGAAACGGATAAACTATCAACCTTGATAAGAGAAAAATCACTGGTAACTTATCTGAAAGACTGGGAATCTTTGATAGGCTTTTTGCAAGAAACTGTTAACTGCAAAGCTTTGATAATTAGTATATTTGGAAAATAAGCAGTAGACATTCTTGAAAGGTATTTACAAATAAAGAAGTTAATCTGTACATTCAATGTGTAACCTATATTAGGAAAGTTGGAAGTCCATGTACATTCTTTTTTCTTATTCTCTTTTGTTATCTTTTTTTCCTTTTATTATCTTTTTTTGTGTCTGTTTTGGTTTTTTGGTTGGCTGTTGCCTCCTTTTCCTTTGTATGTAAGTTGTTTCTTCATTATATTTGAAAGCATCTAATAAATTATTTTTTAAAACGAAATATTAAACCACAGTTTAAACACAGTTTAAATGTTTTTCATATTGAAACAACAACCAAGTTAAAGACAATTTAAAGAGACTGGAGAACATCACTTAGAGACAGGAGAACATCAACAGCCACTCCTCACAGAAAAGCCCTTTCTCAGGATCCAAGCATTAGCCAAACCCCTGCCAGAATAAAAAGTTCTTCACCCGCCATCAGAAAGCCAACAGGGAGAGGGGCATCCTAACCTCTTTCCCATATCCTGGGATCACCGAGAATACTCCTGCTTGTTTTCTTGATAAATGTACTTGATGGTGGAGCTCAGAAGATAAACTTCTCTGGAGACTGTAAAATCTACACAAGCTCATATGCGGGAATACAATCCCTTGGAAACCTGAAACCAGATTGCACAGAGAATTACAAGTCATAACAGCACTATGAATTGCACCCAGGAATCCTGTCTAAATAAAAAAGGGCTTTGCCTACTGGTAAAAATAGAGCAGAGAGGAAGCTAGCCAAGCCTAGCCACAGTCTCCTGTGGAAGAGAGTTCCACAGTTTATAGCAGCCACCATGACCCTATGTCATATACACAACAAATGTGCCTCTGAGGGTGACGGAACGAAGAGACAGGTTCCTCCTGATGCTCTGAAAACCTACGTAGTCCTGTATGGAAGAAATAAGCAGCATTTTGAATTGTGCCTACAAACAGATAAGAGCTAGTGAAGTTGTTGTCACAAGGAGTTTCTATTCTAGTTGATCCTGCAATGAACAGGGGTTGAACATGCTGGCCCACAGAGCTCCTTACAATTCTGTAATTCTACGATTCTCCCTGTGATCACCCTGGCCCACACTCTGGCTGCAGTATCTTGGACTCTCTGCATTTTCCAAATATCTTCCACAGACAGCAAAACGTACAGTGCGCTAAAGTAATCCAAATGGGATGTAACTAAGGCACCATGCCTAGGCAAGACATCTCCAAGAATGGCTGTGGTTGTTTCCTTAGCATTAATTATGCAACTTCACTCCCAGTCACAGCCAAAACCTGGCCATATCTTCTAAAAACATGATACTAAGCCAATCACCCATCTTACTCAAAGGCAGAAAAGCAGAAAATACATATAGGCTGGGATGAACTGATCGCCCATGAAGGACATTGTTTCCTTCAGTTCAATGGGATTTGTCCAAGCCAATGGACTGGCAAATGGTTACAAACTTGTCCCATTCAGTCAGTCTGGGAAAAAGGCAAACAAGAATGGAACAGAAGGAAAGAAAAATGCACTAATGGAATAAATGCCAATACAACTGCTTAGAAAGACACAGGAAGAATTAGCACATCTGGGTTTAACTCCAGGCATTAATTCCCATTTATAAGAAACAGTGCTCTGAATGCTCAAATCTCTCAAACAACTGAGAAATGAACTTGCTCTGCCATCAAAAAGTGACAACAGCCATGTATGGATGTGTGTGTATGTTTGCATACGCTAATATGTGCTGAGTACACATCAACAGTGGTGAGCGAGAAGTGTGGAACTGTGCGATCGTGCCATTAGAAATGTGTGTGTGAATGTGTGGAAAGAGGGAAAGAGAGAGACAGAGAGAGCCAGAGACAGAGAGAGAGACAGAGAAGACGAGGAAGATTAATCCTTCATTAGCTTTGGAGAGAAGCAAGAACGAAAGGAATCACCAAGGAGCTGTCCATGGTAGCTGCCCGTATTTAATAATAAATCTTGCTGCTCCTACTTTTCTGTGAATCTACCTCACTCCCTGCTGCCACCAATTTAATCTGCATTTCCTCTTGTAATTTCCACCTTTGGCTTCCTTCAATGTTCCTCAAAGAATTTACAACTGAGAACCCACAATGACGTTCAGGCAGCCTTTCAGGCAGTGTTCCCTACTCTAGTCCTTGCCTTCAACTGTGTTTGGCTGAAGGTAGGCATTTATGGAGACGGCAGCAAACAGGCAAGATAAACCTGCATACTGCTGTACCAGCCTGAACTTAACACTCTTGGCCTAAATTGCCTCTGATCAGATCAGGTCTGGAAGAAGGGGGGAAAGGAAGAAGAGGCAAAGGAGGAGAGAAAGAGATGGTGGCTGCCCTTATTTTGAGCTCTGAGACCATTCGCTGTGAGCTTCAGATTCATCCACTGCTGACATCTGGCCTCTGACAGCTTATGCCTCAAGGAAATATGGCCCTCAACGGCAAAAAAAAGAAAGGTTGCCCAATCCAATTTAGAAGATTGGAAGGATTTTTTTTTCAACCGTTAGGACTGGATTTTCTTCCAAGTGCATATTTTACACACATCTAACCTCCCAGGTCTGATTCAACAAATGTAAGTGAAGTTACTGGGGAAGTGGGTAACTTGAAAGACACATTCATCAACTGGTAACTCCATTCCTCTTGATGTTAAACAAGACCGGATAACAGCTGCTATGTTTGTTTTGGGCATGGAATTCACACTGGTAGAACAGGGGTGTCTGATCTTAACATGAAAGGAGCCCCTATTTTTCTCCCGAATAAATTCTCTCTTCAGCTCAGCTCTGGTACCAGGAGAGAGCCTGACAAGGTGGTAAGGGACAGAGACAATATGTTAAGGATAAGAAGATTTTCACTATCTTCATTTGCACCCCTTCTTCCTCTCCAAGTTCAAGCTGCCCATATTCTGGCTGAAACTAGAACAAGCCACGACAAATGTGACTGGAAGTGAAGTTATCTAGCTTGATCTTCACATTCTGTTCCCACGTGACAAATCTGTTACTGTAGTTTCTAGTCTGGACTTGTGGTATATTAGATATCATTTGATATCAAGAATTTGGGCTTCACTACCCATTCCTCTCCATGTGCTTGTGAGGCCCCCAGACAAGCACGCACACGGGCACGGCTGAAAATAGCTGAACTATTCAAAACAAATCCAGGTAGGCCAGTAATTGCCGGACTGCAGCTTCAGGAGACCTCCAGGCAAGTACCCTCTTAAGATCACATTATGTATGCACGCCGTTTACAAAAGATCCCCTGCCCCGAGCAGGCAGCTTGATGAGCCGAATATCCAACTGTCAAGCACTCCGCGTTTGCATACTGTCTATGCTATTGACAACGTTGTCGTAATTCAACCATCTAAAGTACTGACCTTTCAGAGGCTTTGTCTCCAGCCCGAAACCCATTGCTTTCCCCAGGAACGGACTAGCCTACAGGTACATTTTCCCCTATAAGACCCCCTGATTTTGAGCATCTCTTCGGATCGCTCTGACTTCCATGCCGCCTTGCTGTCGCTCCGTTCGACGAGCTTGCCCCTCAGCTCCCACGTGCTGAGAATCTCCGATACAACGGACTTTTCTTCTGATAAACCGGGCTTCGCGATCAGGTGTAGTATTTCCCCTGAAAAATCCCTCTCAAAATCCTCTATCCAACTCCTACCTTTCTTTCATTAGGTCTGTGTGAGTGGTTGCATACATATGTATTGACTGTGTTCCAAAATAAAGGAAAACAATTACTATTTACTTCTGTTTGATTATTGACTCGGCCTGACCCCGTAAACATTGGGTTGAAGATCTCGCTAGGCTGCCCTGCCTCTTGCATTGCTTAGCTTGTGCTCTTGCTAATTCCCATTCCCCAGTATTTTCAGCACATTGAGGTGTCCTTCACGGGACCCCAGAAATCAGGGTAACAAATCTCCTTTTGCAGTGGCAATAGTGGTACTAATTGATTTATTGGTAGAATAACAGCCAGATGTAAAAAGGTCTTGTCTCTAACAGTAAGCCGGTTTGTTTATTCATATGACAGGGGAAAGCTATGTGCTGCAGGGGAATTCACAAGCCATCTTTGCATACAAGGCACAATTGTGAGTAATCATGGGCTAAATGACTCCTCCAGCCAAGGTTCTTCTCCACCTTGACTGATCTTAAAATGGTCTTCATGCACCTTATTCCCAAGATGGGTCCTCAGAGTAAGTAAATCGGTCCAGAGAAAATCTTTCAGGGGCATTCTTAGACACAACTGGCCCATCCTGCATTCCATTCCCTTCCTGCCCATCCACATAGCAAGGTGAGCAGGGATATGCAACTGTGTGAGGCCAGGGCCAATTTTTCTCACCAGATGGCCCTGTGGGCTGCCCCACCAAGAAGCCCCCATACCTTAATTTTCCTCTGCATGTCACATCACTTCCTGTTGCCTTTTTGAGGGAGACTGTAGAGGAAAACAGGTATTTGGGGATACCATGGAGTTCTGAGTGCTTGTGGGGGCAGGTGGCAGTATCTTCTTGTGCCTTCATGCTTTGTAGGGGTTTCCTCAATAGTTTTGCCCCAAATCACACCAACTTTTTAAAGGTCGGGGCGTTAGAAGACTGGTATGGGACTTCAGGAACCCCCTACAGCGTGGTCCAAGGACTGCAAGCAACCTGTGGACAAAGATTTGCCAACCCTTGCCCTACTGCCATTCCGTTTCTATACAAATCACTATAACTACCTGCCAAGCAGTTTTTAAAGATAATATCTACATACTTATTTGAAATTCAGATTTTAACAACATTTATATTAATAAAAGGCAGCCAGCATCTTTCAAAATTTTGCAAGCTCTTATAAACTGGTATAAACTAATTTATACGACAAGTGTATAAAGACGCCTTGCAGTGTATTAAATTTGCGTCTAATACTGTAAGTTGTCTGTTTCATCTAATCTGTATATGTTTTGGAAATTTCATCTTTCATGGTAAAATAAACTGGAAAAAACCTGAAATACATACAAAAACAGATAAAGAAGTAGATAAAGCAGTTTACTTACCTTATCCACTGATAATATTTAGCCCTGAAGTGATGCTCCTGGGGTGTTTGGTGCATTCTACAGTGACTGTTATCACTTCAGTAATCCTCATAACTACCTTAAAACAGGTCACTATTCATATCCCGTACTGCACTTGGTTGGATAATGGTCAACTTGAGGTTGAGGATAATACCACCTATTTCATAGCTCACTCTTAGTCAACATGCTATGCCAGGTACTAGAGAAAGAATTCATTCGGAAGGAGTTTTACAAATATTGTACAATGATGGTGTTATATGAAAAAATTATGGTGATGATGATTGATGATGATGACAGTGATGATGATACTATAATGGGCTGCCAAAAAGACAAATAAATGGATCTGAGAACAACTCAAGCCTGAACCCACAGTAGAAGCCAAAATGACTAAATCACGGTTACTGTAATTTGGACATATCATGAAATTTGGACATATCTTGAAATGATGTGACTCATTAGAAAAGACAACAGGCAAAGTGGAAGAGAGTAGGAAAATGAGAAGACCACATTACAGATTGGATTGACTCACTGAAGGAAGCTGAAGCTTTGAGTAGGCACGACTTGAGCAGAACCATATTACCAAGGTCTCTTGGAGGTTTCCCATTCCTAAGGTTGACATAAGTCAAAGCTGATTTGATGACCATTAACAACCCACAGAATCAGCAACCATAACTTACCTAAACACAAAATTACTAAGCTGACTTGTATGATCTTACTGTCTCCATAGGAAGGAAAGACTGAACAAGCAATCTTGCAGCGGATTTGTAACTATACGATACAATCTCTTGGGGCAACAGAATCAAGATTAGTTTATCTCTGCTCCCACACTCATCACCCAACATTCTGCCCCATAACCCAATTTTCTGTGCTGGTTTGTACAATCATCAGACTTTGCTTCAGGTGTTTTCTTTTAATCCAAACATGCAGGTATTTCACAGCATACAATATAAATGGGCCAATTTTTCACTCAAATACTGGAGATATCATGGGACCTAAATACCTTGAAGGCCCCAGATACCATCTTATCTTGGTAGCTAAGTAGAGTCAGGCTTGGTTAGTACATGGAAGGCAGTTGGCCAAAGCATCCCAGGTGTTGGGAGGCTGTTTTTCAGAAGAAAGCAATAACAACCCACCTCTGAAAATTCCTTGCTTAATAAAACTGAGAGAAATTCATGGGGTCACCATAAGTCAACAGATGATTTGAAAGGACATACACATACTGAAGACACCATTTTTCAAAGACAAAGCACTGCTATTTGTGATCATGTTTTACTGCTTAACACCACGGAGAGTCAGTCTAAAATTTTAATGGCCACATTTAACCACAATGTATGATGCATCTGTCCTAAAACAATCATTTCTTGGAAGAAATGCAAGATTAATGCTTGTTATTCAATGTGGAAAACAGCTTGGAGCTTTTATTTTATTTTTATTAAGTGACACATCAGCACTGCTATTGATCATAAGGACAGTAATGAGTTATGAGAATAATGCATTTTTAGCAAAGCAAACGGTAGAGGCTCTGTTAACTTGTAATCACAGTTGGGAAACATATCTCGGTAATTATTAAATGCATGTAAGGATTTGTCTGTGCCATCACATTTAAAAGTGCTTGGATCTCACTGACAAGGCATATCAAAAGAAAGCTTCAGTACCAGCTAGGAAGATGAATTTTGGTACATACGCTCTCAAAAACAACCCTATGATAAAGAATGTCTGAGAAATAAGGTAAGGTCAACATCAATAGTTTCCAGTTTGGGTTCCCAGATGCTGTTGAACTTCCAGAAGACCAGACGGTATGGTTAAATATGAGAGAATCTGGAAGTTGTAGTTCAACAAGTTAGGGGTCCAACATGTCGGGATTCTCTATCTAACAGATGATATGGAATAGGGGCAGTTTTCAACTGAACATTAAAAGGAACTTCTTGATGGCAATAGTTCCTTCGTAATGGAATCAAATACAGTCATCTCGCCACATTCGCTAGGGTTACAGGCTTAGGACTCCCGTGAAAGTGGAAAAACTATGAATAACTCTAGGCCCTCCCAAACCATCTTTGACACACAAAAAAGTATGATTACCACATTCAATCCGTCATGGATTCCTTTGAGGCATCAGGGCTCTTCACAAGGCAGAAGTGAGTGGCTGGTGGGGCTTACTGCCACTTCCACTGCTGCCCCACAACATTTTTAAGAGTGACTTACAAGCCTTGTTTGTAGTTTCTCAGTCTCACGAGGCTTGCAGTCCCTATTTAAAACAGCATAGAGAGGCAGCAAAGGTGACAGCAAATAATTCATGAATAATCAAATCTGCAAAAGTGAAACCTGCAAATGTGGAGGACTGACTGTATCTAAAGAGGCGGTGGAGTCTCTTTCTTTGGACATGTTCATAAAGAGGCTGGACAACTACCTGTTGGGGATGCTCTAGCTAGAGTTCCTGCATTGGTTGGAGGGTTGGACTCAGTGGATTATGATGCCCCTTCCAACTTTGTAATTCTATGATTCTATGAGATGGCCTTCACAATGGTGGATGGTGCTCTAGCAAAAAGAAGCACACAGGACAAAATGCAGGCACGCTCAAAGATTCCCCTTCTTATATATCAGGGGTATGCAATTTGTAGCCACCACCCCATATGCTTTTGGACTGCCACTCCCTCCATACCTTACCCCTGACGAGGCAGGCTAGTTTTGAAGTTGTCTCCAACAACATCTGCAAGGTACAAATTGCCCACCCTAATTTATGTGATCAGCCTGATGAGAGAGGGAAATAAGTGATTGGCAGGCAGAAATTACTACTGTACTTGCGCTTGCCAAGTACATGCTGCATTTAAAGCACAGGGATTTGTACACTTACACATGCAAATAAGAAGAAACAATAAAAAATCAGAAAATAATGTGAAAGAGAAAGGTAGCATACAACCAAGGCTATGGAAGACTAGCTCAATAAGTTTAGACTAGAAATGGTACATCTCAATTTCTTTCATTCACAGTGAATGTCAGGAAAAATGAAACATATGTACAGTTCCATAGCTTCAGGACATTCAGGAAATTTTCCCCACAATGATGGGAAACCATGTAGATTCTCTATTAAAGTTGTGCAACTTGTGCAGAAAACTTCATCGTTTTCTGGAAGCTGTAGTTTTGGCACAGAAGCTGCAAAGTACACAGCTTTTCTCACAGTAATGAAACTGCAACATTCAAACCAGCAAAGGGTCTAGAGTTTCTTTTCCTGCTAACATTTGGTTTGCGCAATATTCAAACCAGGAAAGGTGCTGCATGAAAAAAATACTGCAGGCTTATGCTTTTACAACACCGTGGCACAGTTTCTTAAACTTCTGCACAGTTTTCAAAGGGTGTGCAGTTTATGCTGTGCTGGGAACAAACAAAAAAGGTTCCCACAAGTTGCATCAATTTTCAACTTGCCATTTTTCTTCCCACTTAAGTTTTTCAAGGGGCCTGGAACTCTATATTTTACCCCAGTTGGTAAATTGGTGGATTTCTGCTCCATCCCTAGTTTCAACTATTAGCATCATGCCACAGAACTGAAATGAAAGTGCTCTCCGAGTGACTCCTGTTGCTTTACTTCTCAGACCAAAGTACTGCATGGAGGGGGGAAAACATAGCTAAATGCAATTTAAGAAAAGTGTATTTATCCATTCTCATAAATATAAGAACTATGGGACGCACTTATTATAACATGGTGCAAACTCTTGTACAAGTTTTCACATATAACGTTGGTGGCTACTTTGCTTCCTTCCTTGGTCCTCTGGATCTAAATCCCAGTTTCAGATTACAGCAAAGATTCCATCATAAGTCAGTCAGGCTTTAGTCTTTGACACTGTAATTGTTAGTGACAAACCTCTTACTCTCTGCAGGTTTGGCACAAGGTTCTCTCATCAAAATACCACATCCAAATGTACTTCAATCTAGAGAGGAGAAGGTTGGAGGGCTGATGACAGAATGCTATGTTTTAGGTCAACCTGACAGCTCAATTCTGTGAAGCTGGCAACGATATTAAACTCTAACCCTCAATATAGAAGCTACTGTGTTATCAGTGTGGTATTCTGAAGTTGTGATGAACTCTGTTTTTAATCTTGCCACTGCAGAGCCTGGAGGTGCACAGAGGTGAAAAATGACCACTGAGAACAGCATTAGAGCCAAGACTCATCTGAATAGTATCTGGTCTTGAGATGTTGCTTGCATGCCAAAATATCCTGTCCTTCAGATACCGCACAATGGACGGTAATGCAGAAAATGCAGAAAAAAAGGGCAGAGCGGTTACTGACTCTGTAATCTGGTGTCTATACATGTACCTTCAAATCACTTCTGTGAAGTAAGAGAGAGGATTCGATTCTAGATTATCAGTTTTCAGGGCTGAAAAAAAATGAAAGGAATCAGGGATGAGGAAGCAAAGACTGGAAGCACAGTTGTGGCTGGAGAACTGGAGAACACCTGTAGCCAATAACAAATCAGAAGCTATAGCCTGGACATGTGCTGGAACATCATCCACACATCAGGAGTTGTTATTGTCAACCCTCAAGCGATGTCCAACTCATAGTGACTGTAAGGCAGACTTATCATGGGGTTTTCTGAGACAGACTGCGGGGGCGGGAGGAGATGCCATTGCCTGCCTCTGAGGCTAAGAGAGTGTAACTTGCTCGAGGTCACCTGGTGTATTTCCATGACTGAATGCGGATTTGAACCCTGGTCTCTCAGAGTCCTGGTCCAGCACTCAAACCACCATTCTGTAATTCAGAAACAAGTGAGCACATAACAACAACAACCAACAGGCCCAGGAGGGTAACAGAAATAAATGCCATGGTCTTTCCCACTCATACCTGTCTCCTTCAACCTCTTCCTTCATTGCCCCTTCATAGATTGTGAACCTCTGAGGGCAGGGACCTCTCTTCCTAGTTTACAAAGCGCCCTGAACAATGACAATGCAGATATAATAATTTTTCCTGAGAAGCCTTGATTAATAAACTTTAATTATTCATTTAACCAGTCATGAAATAATAAGGTTTCCGGGCAATGTGAATGAATGAATAAATAAATAAATAAATAAATAAAATCTTGAATCGGAGTTCCAACAAAACACAAATTAAGAAGCAGACAGTGAGGCAACAATACAATCAAAACAAACCACTTTAAAACAAGGGTCAGGAGAGCAAAATATTGTCGTAATAAAACATCTAAATGGTGAGCCAAAGGAATAAAATACATCACAGAGCTAAACCACCATAACATAACATACTGTAAAAGTTCAAAAGCTTAAAAACAACTCTCTTTTTTAGAAGCTTGGCAATACAGAAAGATTTGGGTGGTGCCTAAAAGTCATTAAAGGGATGGCATAGGGCATTCTACCAAGAAAGGGGTCTCTGCCGAAAAGATCCTTTCACTCAGGTAAACTTACACAAGGGCCCCAGTTCACCGTTGATGGATAAGCCTATCAGTGGTTACCAGTCATGAAGGCAATATATTACTCCCAATATATTACTCCAAAAGACACCAAACTGGGAGGGGTTGCTAATACGCCAGAGGACAGGATCAAATTTCAAAATGACCTTGACAGATTGGAGAGCTGGGCCAAGGCTAACAAAATGAATTTCAATAGAGAGAAATGTAAGGTTCTGCACTTAGGCAGAAGAAATGGAATGCACCAATATAGGATGGGGGACACATGGCTGGATAGCAGTATGTGTGAAAGGGATCTAGGAGTCTTGGTGGACCACAAGCTGAACATGAGTCAGCAGTGTGATGTGGCAGCCAAGAAGGCCAACGCAATTCTTGGTTGCATCAATAGGAGTATGGTGTCTAGATCAAGAGAGGTAATGGTACCACTCTATTCTGCATTGGTTAGACCTCATTGGGAATACTGTGTCCAGTTCTGGGCACCTCAATCCAAGAAGGATATCAACAAGCTGGAACGTGTCCAGAGGAGGGCGACCAAAATGGTGAAGGGTCTGGAAGCCATGCCCCATGAGAAATGGCTTAAGGAGCTGGGTATGTTTAATCAGCAGAAGAGAAGGTAAAGAAGGGACATGATAGCCCTGTTTAAATATTTGAAGCGATGTAATGTCAAGGAAGGAGCGGGCTTGTTTTCCGCTGCTCCAGAGACTAGGACAAGGAGCAATGGATTCAAGTTGCAGGAAAGGAGATTCCACCTGAACCTCAGGAAGAACTTCCTGATGGTCAGAGCTATCCGGCAGTGGAATATGCTGCCTGGGAGTGTGGTGAAGTTTCCTTCTTTGGACGTTTTTAAGCATAGGCTGGATGGGCATCTGTCAGGAGTACTTTGATGTGGGTTCCTGCAGAGCAGGGGGTTGGACTCAATGGCCCCTGGGGGTCTCTTCCAACTCTATGATTCTATGATTCTATCAGAGGTAGTACACCTCCTAATATCCATTGTTGGGGAAAATGTGTGAGAGGATGCTATTGTGCTCATGTCCTGCTGGTGGGCATGAGCCTAGTCACTGTAGGAACAGAATGCAGAATTAGATAGGTCTCCGGTCTTGTTAAGCAAATATTTTCTCATGATGGTCTTCAGGTTTGCGTTGGGACAAGAGAAGAAGTGATCATTCAGATACTGAAGTTCCAAACAGTGAAGGGCTTCACGGACCCCAAAACAGGATGTTTCCGGAAAGGAGATAAAACTACTGGTGTACTATGTCTCTAAGGTCCAGTCCCAATTTCTCTCATGTATTTAAACAATGCCCAGTCCCAGTTAGTACTCTTGGAGTCATACTCAGTACCCTTTAAATTTCCATACTGTTTTCAAAACAACTCCATGTACAATGCATGGCATTAATCCAAATGGGAAACTACCAAGGCAGGGATCACAGAAGCCAGGCTCTTTCTATCCACGGAGGGTCACAGCTAGCATATCAGACTAACCCGGTACAAAGCAGTCTAAGCCATGGGTACCATTGTGCCTCTAGTGACAAAGATTTATCAGTGAGTACCCCCTAAGCAACAGAACTGATCTCTTATCATGCAATGGGCAAATGGTGGGGGATAGGAGACAATTTAAAGTTTAGTGGGGAGCACAGCCTCTGCCATTCACTTAGGCCGACACATTGCTCACTGCTAGTGCCTCCATATTGTCTGGACTGGGTTTCAGTGTCTTGGCCATCATCCAATCTACTGACATCATCATGATTTAATATTTTCAGTGACTTGAGTGGTATGTCAGCAGTATACGAGCAATACTAGTATACTAGTACACTAGTGAACTCCCTAGATGATCCTACTCAGCAGTTTTATATTGATAATAACCAGCAAGAGGGAAAAGAATCATCACGTTGGCCAATACCCTTTTCCAGAAATAGCCATCCAGGTGGAACCACCAGAGGGCAGTGCTGCCCATACCCACTGCAGACAGCCATTCCAGAAGGATACCATAGTCCACAGTATCGTTAGCAGCCGTGAAGCCCAATAAAATCAACAGGGCTGCATTCTCCCACCACTCTTCCATCAAAGTTTGTTCCAGAGGACAACAAGGGCACCGTGCCAAAATGAAGCACACCTCACCACCACCACCAGTTACTGTTACTACTAAAATGGATGTAAAATATAAGGTTGGGGCAGATATGGCTGAAGTTGCCTGACGACCACTGATTTCACCTTGCCTAAAAAAGGAACACTAACATCTCTCCAAAGAATATGTTTCAAGAACGGTGATGTTACCATTTCCATTGTGTCTCATATGCAGGATCTATTATAGCATGCATAAGAGAGAGAAGTGAAGGAAGGACGCTCTCCCAAACATTAGCTTTGCTAGGGAACATGGGTAGTGACAGTCTTTTCTTGGAACATGTTGCATTGTTTAAGCAGCTTATCATTAAAAGGGAGTGCTACTTATGCTCTAGTAACTAGAATCTAGTTCTTTGCTGGTGGCATATGTTGTAACTGAAACGATAAAACAAAATGAAGTGCATAAGGGCAAAGTAGGCAGCCTTGAGCTACCTTCCTAATTTGTACTGTCTGAAAACTTCATGAGTTTTATCTGTTAAAATTCCAGACTCTTAGTTCAAATATACATATATAGATTTAAAAAAAAAAAAGACCTTCCAAACAAATGTAACTAGTAGGACAAAACCAAGGCCAAGTATCCACCAAACTAAAAGAAATTAAATTCATGAATTGTGGCCATGAATATGACAAGAGGCTGCATGACTCAGTGGCTGCCCTGCAGCTTGCAATGCATTTGCAAAGTAGCCCCAGGTTACTCGCCCCAAGTTCTGCAATAATGAGCTCTGGGCACAGCAAGTAAGGAAAGAATCAGGCTGTAAGGTCAGCCCTTGAATTGTTTCACTAAGTCCTGTGTGGTTCCCTGGAGGTAAGCAGTCACTTAGGTCCCACAACAGGAGTATATATGAGGAACCAGTTGTCATATAATAGCCTCTCCCACTGCAATAAACACAGTTCTCCCTGCTTCACGATTTTGCCAGTGAAATCCAACGTAATGGAGAAAAGAGATATGCAAAAACTACCAATATGTCACTCGAGCTGCAGGCTCCCTGAAAACAATCTCTGACAGAGGGGAGGGTTTTCTAATTCCCCTCTGTCCCAGCTACCATTAAGTGTGATCATCAAGGGAAAGGAGGGAGTGGTGTGTTTTTCAAAACCAAACTTACTCTTGAACTGCGCAAATAAACTGCTGGGAAGAAATGAAAACAGTTTACACCAATTTTTCTTCATTATGATATACACATAATGTTATTATTATGAGAAGTATTGTATTCCCACATCCCTACAGGCCAAACATTCCAGGGAGCTTGACACAGAAACACCACCACGACATGAAAGTCACAGTGGGGTAAAAGGGGTGGAGAGGATACACTCTTGACGCTGGCTTGGGATAGCAACGTATCACATATATAGACACATACAGAGACACACATGTTTGTCCATAAACATAAACTATTTTTTATGAACACTTGTCTTCAATAATTTTATTAAATCAACTTCAGTTTTGTAGTATCCTGAGACCTAGGTTGTAACAGAAAACAATTCTGTTGGTTGCTTTTTTCGGCTATATTATATACATACACATACATTTCAGTTCTCAAGAAGGGTGACAGGAGGGACTGCAGCATCTACAGACCACTGCATTAATCTCCCATGCAAGCAAAGTGATGCCTAAAATTCCATCAAAAAAAAAAAAAGGAGGAGGAGGAGGAGAAACCCTTATCACATCTGAAGAGAGAATTGCCGGATGTCCAAGCTGGGTTCGGAAAAAGAAGAGACACAAGGGATCATGTTGCAAACATTTGATGGAGAATGGAGCACACCAAACAATTTCAGAAGAAAATCAGTGTGGGCTTTGTAGATTGTAGCAAAGCCTTTGATTATGTATATCATGAAAAACTACAGATCACTCTTCGAGAACAGGCATACTACAACATTTAATTATCCTAACATGTAACCTGTACTCAGGACAAGAAGCCACCACTAGGACAGAATATGGAGAAACCAAATGGTTTCCGATTGGGAAAGGGGATCAAACAAGGCTGCATTTTATCACCCTGTTTAACTTGTAAACTGAGTGGATCATACATAAAGCTAAATTAGACTCTGAAGAAGGAGGCATGAAAATTGGAGGAAAGAACATCAACAACTGAAGTATGCAGATGACACTATACTACTAGCAGAAAGTAGTAAAAGCTTGGAATGACAATTGAAAAATGGGCAAAGGCAGGCTTACAGCTGAATTTCAAGAAGATAAAAATAATGACCACAGATTATTTATACCCACAGATAATTTACATAAGTTTAAAGCAGATGATGGAGACACTGAGACAGTCTAAGATTTCCTATACCTTGGCTTGGTCATCAGTCCCATACCTTGGCAGCAATGAAAGAATTAGACAAGATCTTCAAGTGTAAAGATATGTCACTGAATACCAAAGTCAGGACTGTACATGTTACTGTATTTCCTATTTCTATGCATGGTTGTGAAAACTGCACAATGAAAAGAAAAAGATAAGAAGAGAATCATCTCAGCTGAAATGTGGTGCTGGAGGAGAGTTCTGTGGATACCATGGACTACCAGAAAGATGAATAAATGGGTCCTGGAGCAAATCAAGCTTCGACTCTCCCTGGAAGCCAAGATGACTAACCTGAGATTGTTATAATCAGACATGATTCATTAGAAGAGACAATAAATGCTTAGCAAGGTAGAGGGCAGCAAGAAGAGAGAAAAACAGTATTACAGGTTGATGGTCTCAATCAAAGAAGCCATAGCCCTGAGTATTAAAGACCAGAGCAAGGAGGTTGATAAGTATAGGAGTATATGATAGAAAATGATAGGATCACTGCGTGGAAATGATAGGATCACTGGGTGGAGAAGGTGACCAATTAATAACGGGGGGAAGTGAGAAGGCAGAACTACTCAATACCTTCTTCGCCTCAGTTTTCTCCCAGAAGGATAGAAGTACCCAACCTGGAGTGGGGGGAGCAGGTGAGGAAGTGAGGAAAATGCAAAACAGAATAAGCACAGAAGTAGTACAGGAATATCTGGCTAAACTAGATGAATTCAAGTCCCCAGGGCCAGATGAATTACATCCAAGGATATTAAAAGAACTGGCAGAAGTCATTTCTGAACCACTTGCAATAATCTTTCAGAACTCCTGGAGAACAGGAGAAGTCCCAGCAGACTGGAGGAGGGCAAATGTCATCCCCATCTTCAAGAAGGGGAAAAAGGAGGACCTTAATAATTATCGCCCGGTCAGCCTGACATCAATACCAGGAAAGATCCTAGAGCAGATCATTAAACAGTCAGTTTGTGATTACTTAGAAAGCAATGCCGTAATCACTAGAAGCCAGCATGGATTTCTCAAAAATAAGTCATGCCAGACTAATCTTATCTCTTTTTAGGATAGGGTTACAAGCTTGATAGATGAAGGGAATGCTGTAGATGTTGCATATCTAGACCTCAGTAAGGCCTTTGACAAAGTTCCCCATGACATTCTTGCAAAGAAGCTAGTAAAATGCGGGCTGGACAGGGCTACTGTCAGGTGGATTTGTAATTGGTTGACTGACCGAACCCAAAGGTGACCACCAATGGCTGCTTTTCATCCTGGAGAGAAGTGAAGAGCGGGGTGCCACAGGATTCTGTCCTGGGCCCAGTGCTATTCAACATCTTCATCAATGACTTCGATGAAGGAGTGGAAGGCATGCTGATCAAATTTGCAGATGATACCAAACTGGGAGGGGTTGCTAATACGCCAGAGGACAGGATCAAAATTCAAAAAGACCTCGACAGATTGGAGAGCTGGACCAAAGCTAACAAAATGAATTTCAACAGAGAGAAATGTAAGATCCTACACTTAGGCAGAAAAAATGGAATGCACCAATATAAGATGGGGGACACGTGGCTCGATAGCAGTACATGTGAAAGGGATCTAGGAGTCTTGGTAGATCACAAGCTGAACGCGAGTCAGCAGTGTGATGCGGCAGCCAAGAAAGCCAACGCAATTCTTAGTTGCATCAATAGGAGTATGGTGTCTAGATCGAGGGAGGTAATGGTACCACTCTATTCTGCATTGGTTAGGCCTCACTGGGAATACTGTGTCCAGTTCTGGGCACCTCAATTCAAGAAGGATGTCGACAAGCTGGAACGTGTCCAGAAGAGGGTGACCAAAATGGTGAAGGGTCTGGAAGCCATACCCTATGAGGAGCAGCTTAGGGAGCTGGGTATGTTTAGTCTGCAGAAGAGAAGGTTAGGAGGGGACATGATAGCCATGTTTAAATATTTGAAGGGATGTCATGTTGAGGAGGGAGCGGACTTGTTCTCTGCCGCTCCAGAGACTAGGACAAGGAGCAATGGATTCAAGCTGCAGGAAAGGAGATTCCACTTGAACCTCAGGAAGAACTTCCTGACAGTCAGAGCTGTCTGGCAGTGGAATATGCTGCCTCAATGGAGTGTGGTGGAGTCTCCTTCCTTCTTTGGAGGTTTTTAGGCAGAGGTTGGATGGCCATCTGTTGGGAATGCTTTGATGGGTGTTCCTGCATGACAGTGAGTTGGACTGGATGGCCTCTGGGGTCTCTTCCAACTTTATGATTCTATGATAATGGAGTTACTTGGACATCTCTCAGGCACAGGATTGCCACTAAGTTGAAGTCAACTTGATGGCAGTTAACAATGACAAAACACACACACACACACCTGGTATACAGCTGTAGTGTTCTATGACCCTGGAGACCAGGATTCAATTCCTTGATCATGGAACACTTGGTCATGGAAATCCACTGGGTGACTTTAGGCAAGAGACCCACTTTCAGCCCCAGAAAACCCAGTGATAGGGTCACCTTAGGGTTTCTAGGAGTCGGTAACTATTAGAAGGCCCACAACAACAACAGCATATATATAGATAGGGCATTTTGCTTTCCCAAGTGTGTATTATAGTTTCTTAAAGTTTTCTCACAGAAATGCACGGATGGATAGAGATTTATACATACCTAAGAACATATAAAACACAGTTAGAAGCTCTAATACAATTTTAGGATTGTAATGGATACATGTGTATGATCACACATAAACAGTACTATATATAGCATATAGCTATTCCAGGCCTGTACTGGGGCTCCTAAAGGTTTTTCTTTAGGAAGGCTGCATTCTTTCCATCACTGCACAGTGACTTTCACAAAAGCCCGAACAACTTATTATAGTCTTTTCTGAACTCCATAATATCTTTAGATACATATAACAAAAACCTGCTGAAAATCTATATTAAACTCTCAGCCTAGAACAAAGAAACTCTTAAAAACCTTATTTTTAATTTCATTCAAATTACATCCTGCCTTTCTCACACTACGGGACCCAAGGGGGCTCACAGTGTAAACAATGCCTCCACATTGCTATTTTGTTAACTGGACACAAGTACATCCCACTCATAAGGCTTGGGGTGGATAAAACTGTCTTAACTATTCTATGTGATCCCCTGCCCTAACTCTGCTCAACAAAAGGCTGTTTGAACTAAAACATCTTACATCAGTTCTTTAAGATGTACTGTCAAGTCTCCAGGTGGAAGACAGCTGACTGAAGTTGTGTATGTCATTCTCTATAACCTGAAATTCAGGGTGAGCAGAACCACTTGATTGTGCTCACCCTGAATTTCACAGACATAAAGACATAGATATAAAGACTGGGTGGAACAGAATAGTGAGGAACATCAAGGAAAACAGCTGATTGGCTGGAAGACTCAACAGGAATGCTCCAACCTGTTATAGTTTGTCCTATTTCTCACTTCCTACCTTAGTTTCCAACAGCTAGGTGTGAATGTCATTGCTTCTGTAGCCAAAAGAGCACCATCAACGGACAAGAGAGAAGCTTGTGTGAACTTAAAGGTTCACACACTATTAAATATTAAGCAAACCAAAAAAGTGCCAGAGAAAACATCCCAATGTACATTCAGTGAAACAAAATCTTGAGCATCTGGTTGGAGAAAAGAGGGATAGGCAAAGAGAACTGAGCGCTGTGGACAGACTGAGTAATTTACTGGAACAGTATATAATAGATACTTGGATACTGTAAAATTTTGATGCATAAGAAATACACAGTGTATATACAAGAAAGCATTTTTGGACTGAGAAAATAACACTTGGATGGACTAGAATGGGGTGGTCAGGGGAAGAGAACATTTGCACATTCTCATGGAGCGAATGTGATGCCAACAGTCTAAAGAGCACACTGGCTGGCGCCATTTCTTCTGAGTTTCCAGAAGGCAGCTAAGACTGTGTTATTTTACTTGGCCTTTAAACTTTAGGATCAAGGGTGGCTGTTCCAGTTGTTCTAATTGTGTAACTTTAAATTAATTTTAAGGGGTGGTTTTCCTTTCTTTCAAGGAAATTTATTTCATGCATTTAATTTTTTAATATTTTTACTCATTGTTTGGCATCACAGAAGCTGTGATGGATAGACAGGCAACACACAAATGCTCTAAATGAACAAATGATTCTATACTTGAAATTATTTTGTTACACAAGCAATAACATGGTCCCTTTACTGTTGTTAGGACAAGACATTCACAGTTTTATGGGTTGGAAATATTTGTGCAGCTAGAGCCAACATCTGCAGGCCAGAATTCATGGAAGAAAATTGTCCGACGGTTAGATCGTTCACCTGTTGAACCTCGGAAAAGACAAATATAGCAGTGGGTGGGAGGAAATCTGAAACCTGCGTGACTTGCATTGTAATCATTTGTTCACAGTAAATGTACACACGGACAGATGATACTTGGCTTGGAAGCTGAATTGTGCATTATCTCCTTTTTTTCAAAGCCTCAGAGCTATCGCAGCAAAAATGCAGCATTCTTTTTCTGAGGCTTGAAAAGGCTGGGAGAGGGGGTAGTGAAGAGATCATTAAATTATAATTTCTCTACACAATTGGGATGAGGATTTCCTACCAACAGGATTAATGCGAGCACAAAAATCCAGACTAAAGCCGCTCAGCGTAGAGGAGAGCAGTTTAGTGTCTAGTAAATTTGATTGCTGTGAAAACCCTGACACATCATAATAGCAAAATCCTATTTACTGCAGCAAGCGCGATGGATAATACTGGTTAATACCAGGTATAGTGTGTGCCATCAACTCGCAGCTTTACAGTCTGTGTGCTCATCTTACTTGAAGGTTAATACTCCTTGACAGCCTATGCAGTAAACCTACGCCTCAAATGAAGCATCAATCCTACCCCTACTGAAAATCCCACCTGGAAGTATAAGCCATGAAACCGAGTGGGGCAAACAAATGGATACCATTCCCCTACTGCACATCTGCATTCTCATGGAATTTTAAAGCAGATGTGTTTTGTGAAGACTGGTCCCATCAGCCTGTGCAAAATTTACCTGTCAAAGGGAGACAACCATCAGTGTGCATTTTTTAACAAGATGGCAGCCAAACGACATTGTGCTTGTAAAAATCTTGTACAGGCTTTCCCCACTTATCTGACCAGTAGGAATCAGAGCACTGTCAGAAAACGGGATTGGCTGAAAAGCAGAACACATATACAGTACTGTAGGGAGCATGAAGGACTTACAGAGGCTCATTTGGGACCAAACATGTGCGTGCTTGGTGCCTTTTTTCCCCTCTCAACTTGCTTTGCAAGCAGTGTGCATATGCAAGTAGTCGCAAGCAATCCTCCACAGGGAAGAAGAACTGAGGAAAGAGTGGAACTCTTGTTGAATGACTGGAACTTGTCCTTCAGCATCGAGAGAGTAAGTTCTCTGATAACACGGCATCAAAAGGTGGGGCTTCCTATACTGCTAAGACTGACTTATAAATGTAATGGAATCTGGTTTCCCTAAAGAACAAAAGAAACATTACAGTTCTTGACTTGGATTGGGAAGATTATTTTCACCTGTACAGTTTGGTGGGCAATCCTGGGTTAGTTTTACATGCAAGCTAACATATGGGTCAGCTCTCAAATTCACTGCCCTGATCTCCTTAGATGCTGATGAGATACACATTTAATTAAGTCAGTCCACATGGAACACGTGAAGAACTTTGTCAACGTGGGACAGGAAAGGCCCCCAACTTTTGGTAAGGCAACCTATTGGCTAGGATAGACCCCTCCAACCTGCCGCTGCACGCCCACCCGACGCATAGAAAAGCTGCACAGGACCATAATTATTGCGTCACTCTGTTTTACAGCAACTTGGTGGCGGGCCACTGGCAGACGTCATTTCAATATCCTCTCTTATCTTAGAAATGGCATCGTGCAGCCTAGGAGATACATGCAACTTTTGCAGCCACTGAAGCTCCCCACTAGTCTCCTAAAGCCCTGTATTACTCCCTCCCAAAAATTCAAGAAAGATTTTTGGTGTGATTTGCAGAAAACATCCCCATGTGTAAAATCTCACCCACCCACCCTTACAATTCCCCAGCATCAACAAAAACCTTTGTTTTTGTCAGAGGCCCCTGAAAATGGACAGAGGAAGTGATGCAATATCACTTCCAGTTACCACTTTGAGAAGAGTCTGGAGAAAACGAAAGTGTTTTGGTGCAATGGAGGGTGACAGCGGGGAGGAGGGCCCCCCTGGTCTCTGTATACTTGTCCACCCTGTTTTAGTTTTACTGCATACCTAAAAACTACAGACAGCCTGGTTTGCCTCTCATTTTGGATTGACTCAGGAGGAGAGATTTTGTGCAACTTCTCCAGCCGGGATAAGGCTTAACAATGGCAAGCACTGGACAAAGGGATGTTTTACCTCTCATTCCAAAAAATGCTTTCCAGAGGAGAGGTGGGCTTGACATTGTGGCTGGGGGCTTATCTCCCCCACACTCAACATCTGGAAGCATCAAAATCATTGGCTGTCACCAAATAACTACTAATATGTGGTTACTGGAAGAAAGAGTTTACAGTCTTCAAAGTTCTATTGATGTACTTCTAAAGTTACAAGCTTTCAGAGGTTTGTGGAGAGGATAAGAAGCTCCTCACGCAAACTGTAGGACCCTCCTCTCAGAATTTTTGTTAAAATGGGAGAAATGGAAACTTTCCTGCAACCATTATATGTCCCCCTTCCCAAAGAATTCTTTAAAGGGTTGACAGTCCACTAAAACAGGCTACCTCCAAACTCACCCATTTGCAAACAGGATGGAGAATTCAAGGGAATTGTTTCAGTCTATTCTGTCAATCAACACATCTCACAATTAAGGAAGTGAAGAAATACTGTAATTCTTAACAGGTTTGGTAGCAAAGAGTCAAGAACTGATACAGAAGAAAGCCAAAGTGAACAGAACTACTCTTAGAAAAATTAACTGAAGGAAAGTTTTGGTCTTCAAGAAGCATGGTTACACATGTCAAGGACTGGGGCTAAATGAAACCAAAGGCCAGTTCTGGTCACCATGCCAGAATTTGATCATCTCTAGTTCAGGTTTCCTTACATAGCCTCTGCTTCGTAGGCATCTTTGCCAACATTTCTTTATTGAAACCAACTTGCACCATGCCTTTCCATCTAAAGACTACCCCAAGACTAAATAAATAAATAAACCCCATAAAAATATTCATATACTCAGCAACAAAAACGAATTGAAAACATGGTAAATAAAGACAAAATTGCAGGCAGTTAACCACCAGCTGAAATAGATGTGTCTTTAAGAAATGATGAAAAGCCACCAAGGAAGATGTCAGACTGAATACCTTTGGTAGTCATAGAGGAAACCTTCTTGTACATGAGACACTGTCTCACACACAGAGACAGGTGGGAAATACCAGAGGACCTTCACAGGCCATACGGTGCCTTTTACGCAAAAGGACATGGTTCTTTAAATATATTAGTCCCTAGTGATTTGACGATTTACAAGGTAGTACAATCTACTCTTTGAAACTGGAGACTAAGGATTAGTCATTGGAACGACAAAGTAGTAATATAGCCAAAGGAATGGGCTACAGCTGAACAGAAAAATAGGTGAGACCTATGAGAAAAAAAAGATGACATGATGGACATAGATGAGGTGGAAAGTGGGGAAGGCCAACTGCACAGAAATTTTGAAGCTGGTGTGTGCATATGTACGCGCACACACACATACAAACGGCTACTGCATAGTCACATCACAGTGCAACCATTTGGTGATGGTTTTCTTCATAATAAATTATGCCTTTATCTGTTTCCAAGCATGGGAAAAAAATTCAACAGTGTTCATAGTTGCTATCATTCTCATTCTCAACCAGAAGTTCAAAATACTGAATCTTGTGCTCTGACATAATTGCAGTCTTATGTTTACTGTCTTCATCTGTGGAACTCACATTTATCTGGGATGTATGAGACACCCATTTTACTCTGTGAAATCATAACTGCACATACATAAATTGCTCACTATGTTACGTATTTTCCATGCAAAATGAGAGCTGATTTGGGGATGTCTATGGTCACAATGGGCTCTTGCACTGTGGTATTTGGGTCTTATCACCTTTCCTATTTTGGCTTACAATCTAACAATCACAGGGTTATTACATGGCATTGGTAGGCCCCCTCCTTGCCTCCCTTTTTTACTACAACAAGTTTGCATGTTCTGGTTGCCAGAGATCCAAACACTACTCATACAGGCAATTCAGTGACTGGCAAATTGGAAGCTGGATTTAAATCCAGATCTCCCACGTCTACAACCATGAGATGATCTGCTGAATGACACTGGCTCTAATTACACATGTTCTGGCATGTGCGTTTGAAATGCAGATGACGTGTTTGTTTCAACTGCCTCTGCACAATTCTGAAACATGCCAGGCTACAGGGTGGGTGGGAATACTTGCTAATGACAGACTGCTGGTTCTCTTTAATTTTTAGCATCTGCACTTTGGAAATGAAGTAATGACGCAGCGTAATGATGGAGTATCTGGGCGCATTTTGCTGAGAGCTCCTGCTGGAAGAAAAGCGAGCGCTTCCATTCTAAGCGTCTTCATTATTTCAATCTATTTTCTCATTGATTTGCCATTTCCCATACAAGAATGGCAATTAGCCCACTATGGGCTCCAACTGCATTAGATCCAGCTTTTTATACCGTCAGCTAGAGGTTCTCATTCAACGTTAAAGGAAGAAAAGCAAACCCATACCATTCCATCTTCTGCTATTGTGGCTAGTACTGAAAGCTCAAAGGGCTGCTCTGGTATCTATGTGAATCAGGAGAATTGGCTCATATTTTCTCCAGGTCTGAAGAGGAAAATGTCCCTTTAGCACTGATGAATGAATCTCTTGAAATCTAATGTGAGAAACTCTTAAATAACAAGTTTATAGCCTAAGCAGATATACTGTGTGGGGAGGTTATTCTTTAACTCCTTTGTTAAACTATTCCATCTTGCTTAGCTGCTGTGCAGCGGGCAGTAACTCACAACCTATACGCCACAGCTGACCTACAATACCGGTAGCTGTTTGGGGAATCACTTTCTTCCTTTTGTTTTCTCAAATATCAAGGGCTTTCCTCCCCCCACTTTCTTTTCTACTTTTGCACATAAAAAATATTTATGGATGACTCTGGCCCCCAAGAACAGCATTGTTTATGTTTTAGTATCACACCTGTCACCGAGGCACAGTCACTTTGTCCAGTATTAATCCTCACCAAAAGGTTGGTGCATCTTCACTCAGGCCTCTGAAATATTTTTCAAAGTGACAGCCGTCATCTGGCCGTGAATATGTATAATAACTCTGCTCTAGAAGAAGTGTACTGTGCTGACACTAATCTGTGCTGTTGTCATCTCCCTTTATTATCAATGACTGCAGAAGTGTCTCTGCTGCAGGGAGAAACATGAATATGAAACTGCTAATTGAAAAAAAAAAGCTAACGAAAAGGCCCAATTAATTATAGAGAGGTGCTCTGACACTTGGTGGTATGATATATACAAATGCCACCTAAGACGAATCAGTTTGGGATTAAATCAGCATTTTATTTTTAATTTTGCCAATATGTCCGGTGCTTGTTTTTTGTGCTTTGAGACATACCTGAGCCCAAGCCTCACTTGGACACCCAGCCTCTCCTCGTGATCCTAGAGATATCCTCTGGTCACAGCACACTGGTTTATTATTACCAGCTCACATATTCTGCCTTCACTTTCTTTGAGCATTCGACAAGTTCTAGATCTGTTGATGACCAATAGAGAATTTTATTTATTTTACTGCAGATGGAACCTCCAGGTTCAGGGGCAGTAAAGACCAAATTGCAAAATTCCCAGCGCAGCTCCAATTAGTGCAACAGGGAGGGGCCACAGCTCAGCAGCAGGGTCTATGCTTGCCATGAGGAAAGTGTCAAACAGAGTCCCCATCAGCATATCTTAAAAGGACTTTGGCACAAGACCACAGAGAGCCAATCACAGTAAGCAATCTTTAGCTAGATGGACCAATAATTTGACTCTTTATAAGGAACCCTTCATACCTTCCAGCTGACTAAACCTGGGTTTTATGTTCCAGAGGGCAGTGGCCTTTGCTCCTTTTGTTCCCATCTCCCTTACTACAACTTACCACCTATTGTGCTGTAAATGATTTAATATGATCACTGCCAACCTATGTTAAAATCCTGGAGAAGTGTCACAGAGATACTAAGATTCTACCGCGCCTTCTCACAGCCACACATTTCTCTCTCTCAGCCCTCCCCGGCGGCTGCTGCTTTTCCCTTTTCCTTCTCTGAGAATTCTTAATATCGAGCCTATGGAAGCATTCTGTGAAACTCAAGAACTGCCAGGCTGTCTTGTAAATTTTACTTGGTCTTAATAAATGCATTATAATGGTGTTTCTGCCTACCATTTATGGCAGGTAAACAACAGGAAAAAGTAGCTGTCTCACAGTAACAGCCACCTTGCTTTGAGGCAAAAAGGCCAAAGTGTAAAAAAATGCTAAGAAATCAAAATCTACTAGTCTCATCAGACACACTCTTTAAGATGTTTTGAGTATTCTCGGGACTGAACTAACTATGTGTCAAACCTGAACAGCCAGGCCATGGCTGGATCACAGCTGTGGGACTTCTGGTGAATATTAAGAAAACAAAAGACTACTGAAGGATTTTCAGGAGACAAAATTCATCTTTTAAATAAGTAGCACGGTCCCCATGGGGCTGCCATAAGTTGACCAGCTACTTGGAGGCACAGACACACACACATATGGCCCTGCTGCACTTTTGACATTAAACCCCCCCCCATTTTTTTTGGCCATTTCTGTTTGTGTTTTTCTGGGGGAAATCTATGGAGTCCCAGGAAGGTCTCAGAGGCAGATAACCAATCTTCTGAAGTTGATCACCCTGATCTAGGGTGTCAAACAATGTGTCAAAGGGAGGATAGGAAAACTTCCATAGTTCACTACCTTTGCAATTTACAAAAAGTTCTTCTCTCTCTTCCCCCTACTCTACTCATCTATTCATCATTATTTAATTTGCCAATGCTGGTATATGGGATTAAGTCAGCATCATTTTATAGCAACCCTATAACTGAGAGACCTCCAAAAGACTCTTAACATTAACAACCCAGCTCAGGTCCTGCAAGCTCAAAGCCAGGCATGCTTGACTAAATCAAACTATCTTTTATGAGTTCTTCCTCTTTTCGTGTTGCTTCCCACTTTACCAAGTAATATTGTCTTTTATAGTAAGTCCTGTCATGATATAGCCAAAGTATAAAAGCCTCAGTTTAGTCATTTTGGCTTCTAGGGAATGTTCAAGGTTTGGTTTCCTTGAATCCATTTATTTGCCTTTTTAGTGGTCCATGACATCCACAGAACCTTCCTCCACACACATTTCAAAGGAGCTGATTATGTTCCTGTCAGCTTTCTTCACTGCCTTCATTGTCCACTATTCACACTCCTACATAGAAAATGGAAATACTGTGCCATGGATGATGTTGGTATTTAATGATACATCTTTCTACTTGAGGATCTCATCTAGCTCCTTTATTAGCAGACCAAATTTTAGTCTTCTCATTTCTTGACTACTGCTTCCACTTTGATTTATTACTGAACCTAGGTATAGAAAATCTTTAACTATTTTGGTATCTTCACAGTGAATGCTCATGTAATTCTTCAGCGGTCATTATTTTTGTTTTCTTAATATTCAGCTGCAACCCTGATTAATATTCTCCTCTTGCAACCCAAAACTCCTCAAGTTGGCTTATAATATATTGCAATTCCACACACTCACTCACTCACTCTTTATCACACACACACACAGCCCCCATGTTCACCGAAATAAGCAGACTTTTAAGCCCCCACCAGAGGGATAAGACCACAGTGTATTTTCCACCAGTTTTACAATCCCAGGACAAGAGGCTGTCAGAGCAGAGCTCTTTCTGGCAAAGGTGGTGGAAACAAACTGTCTGCAGCTGCTCCTTCTCTAGTCAATGAATGGGGCCAGGCTGGTCTCTCTCTTCTTGGAAGACAAGCCTGCAACCATCCAGTGGCCACTGGCTCCCCATGCAGGGGCAGAGGCCAGAAAACACTTCCCATCAGCTTTGCATGCTGAAAAGAAAACTTAGCCAAAAATAAGTGCATAACAGGAATTAACAGCAAACCCCTTCATTAAAAGAGAATAAACTCGCTCACCCTCTCTTCCAGTCGAGCCAGCTGCTCTTTGTAGTAAGCATCATGCTTCTTCAGCTCTCTGTCTTTCTCTTCCAGCTGCTTGGCCTAAAAAAAGCATCACAGACACACACAAAGAGAGAAAACTGGATCAAGAAACTTGAGAGCAATGCAAAAGTCTGGTACAAACTGTGCCCATTAACTCTTACGTGGAAATTAGACCCTGCAGTCAGTATGGTTTTGCCAAGACAGTGTATTAATAAGATCATGATTGGTACATTGAGAAAGTTAAGTGCCTCCCCATTGTATTTTCCTGTTTACTCAACAGCTGTGCCCCTGTGCATCCAAAATGGATCTGGGAAGTGCCACAAGACAGAGCCAAGCAAATATCACTGGAATGAATTCCTCAGTGAGACACTGGTAATAAAAAAAAAAGAAAAAAAAAGATGGATGTTCAGACCACCAATGAGGTCAACAGGACATAAGAAAATGTCTGACATACGTATTCAGAAAAACAACAGACGTTTGGATGAATATGGAGTCAAATATATACATATACCTCATACCAAATTGCTGAAATGCTAATATCTCCAACATATGTCTTAACCCCACAAACACTCAAGCACGAAGATTAATATCCACTAGCCTGTTATAGTGCTATTATTCCGCTTTCAACATCCTATGGAATCCTGGGGTTTGCAGTTTAGGGACTGCTAGTGCAGAAATGGCCTAAATTACTTCCCAACTGTTCTAAGTGTTGTGGTCATATTCTTTCTTCCTTAGTTGGTGGAGAGAGGTGCATGACTTAGGGAGGACATGCACTATTTTATTTTATATTTTATTTATCTCCTGTCTTTTCCCTTTATACAGGATCCAAGTTGGCTACATACGAAAAACAGAGTAGAGTTTAAAAAGTTATTGATACAAAGGTTAAAAAACAATGAAATGACAATTCAGTTAAAAACACAGAGTTATAGCATTATAATACACAATTAAACATAGCAAAAAAAAAGATGAAAATACATTAAAAAAGCTAAGAGTAGATAAAAACACCACCCCATTAAAAACTCTCTTTGCCACATAAATTATAAGCCAAAGGTCTGCTAGAATAAAAAGGTCCTTGCCTGCTGGTGAAAGGAAAGGAGAGAGGAGGCCAACTAAATCACTCGCAGGAGGGAATTCCATAATCTGGGAATAGCCACTGAGAAGGCCCTCTCCCGTTTCCTTACCAAATGTGCCTCTGATGGGGCTGGGACTAAGAGCAAGGCTTCCCTCCAAAGACCTCAAAACTTAGGTAGGTTCCTGCAGGGAGATACAGTCTTTCACAGACAGTGTGGACCCAAGTTATGTAGGGCTTTAAAGTCATAACTAGCACTTTGAATATGCACTGTAGCAGCATCTCTGCTGAGACACCTTTACGCAGGCTGAGAAAGTCAGCAATCTGTTAGACCTACCGGGAATACAGCTGCCCTACTACGTTCTGCAACGCTGGTGTTGTTCAGCTGAGATCAAGCCAGGAGTTCATCCTGTCCTCAAGCTGCCATGGTGATATAAAAGTTAAGTAGACTTGGCTCCTCCAGACTTCCTCATTTAAACCCCAACACAGCACTCAACCAGGATGCGGATCAGCCTGAGTTAGGTGTTCTTACATTCACCAGAGAAATGCAATTATTTCTCAGCAGTCACTAGGGTAGGAGGTTACATTACCCAAAACTGCTTAGGACTGTACCTAGAAAGACAGCAGGAAATCTTGTCAAGTGCACAAAGACTGTGTGTTTCCCTGGATTTTCATCCTTCTAAATATACACATTAGCTCCCAGATAATTGCAAACAGTTACCAATTAGTTTCGGGAAGCTTCAGTATTGCAGTGTAAGTGTCAGAGGGACACTCTCACACATTTTCAGATAAAGCATTAGTCTTTCATCTTTGAGTAACGTTTTTGCCTGCAAAGAGAGTCTCCCACTCGCGATCAAAGAAGAAATTTTATTCCCTCTCTGTCCTGAACAGGTTACAAGGGAGAAATGAAGCTTGCCAAGAATCATCCTTGAGAGTGGAATGGTTATCAAGGGAGCAGAAGGAAGAGATAGAACATTTCACCTGTAAGTTACCATTAAAAGTTTCATCCCAAGCCAGAAGAAGGAAAAAAAAAATCAGGTGCTTTTTATCTGTCAAACTTGCTTGCTGATATTCCAAATAATGGTGCAACTCTGATTCATGAAATACATTAACTCACAAGCAGAGTATTCTTTACATTGCTTCATTCTTATAACTGAACCATGTGTCTGTCAGTTGTGCTATGTACATTTTGAAAGCTGAACTTGTAAATAATAACTATACAGGAAGCCCCCATCTTTCGATGCCCTAATATCTGAAGATTCACTCTTCTGACGCTTCCAAATTAAGGACAATTTCCATTAATTTGATGGAGGTTTCACTCTTTCATCAGTTCGTCTTGCCTACAGAGGCTTGCTTGGAACCGCTCACAAGAGTGTGCTGCTTGCAAAGCAACCTGAGAGAAGCGGGGAAAGGCACTAAGCCGGCTGAGAGACTTTGCAAGCAGTGCATGGCAGTCGGTCCCAAGTGAGCCTCCATAAGAACTTCATGCTCCATAAACTATAGCACATGGGTTCCGCTTTTCAATCAATTCTGCTTTCTGACAGCGCTCTTGTCCCTAATCTGTCAGGTAGGTGGTGGAAGGCTGTAATACAGGGCTTTTCCTAGGGACAGAAGCAGCAACAGTTTGTAAAGCTGACAAAAGTAAAAGCCGACATCCTCTACAATTTTATCTTTTCCATTTCCCATGTATGGATGCTAGCATGTAAACTTGGGAAATGGTCAAATATTCTTGCTTACTCACATAGAAAACCTTCCTTTAACTCAATAGATCTATGGTTTTGATCTGTTTCAGAGATGAATTTAACAAGTAACATGAGTAAGTTCAGATCATTTAATATAAATCAAGCAATTATCTGAGAACTACTATATTTAAATCTGGCCTCCCCCTGACTTTTGATGTATGTTGTTCTAATGTGATGTGAAATCTCCCACTTGCTTTGTGTCTCTTTTAATAAAGAGCTTCCCACCTATGGAAGAACATCAATGCTCTGCCTTACCTTGTTCTAGAGAAGCAAGGAATCAAATCTATAAATTGTACACTCCTATGTTTAGCTACAACCCCCCCCCCATCTTGTTTAGAGGTACTGTACTACAGCTCAAGACATTTGGCTGTAACATACATGGAAAGTCTATAAAACCTTGCTTGCTTGTTTGTTGAGGTGTAATATCTGAGAATTCCTATACAGTCAGCCCTCCACATTTGCAGGTTTCACTTTTGCGGATTTGATTGTTCATGGATTATTTGCTGTCATCTCTGCTGCTTCCCCATGCCATGTTTAATAGGGTCTGCAAGCCTCATGAGACTGAGAAATTGCGAACAAGGCTTGTAAGTCCCTATTTAAAATGGTGTGGGGCAGCAGTGGAGGTGTCAGTAAGACCCACTAGCCCTCCAGTTCTGCCTTGTGAAGGAACCCTGATGCCTCAAAGGAATCCACGGTGGGTTGAGTATGGTGATCATACTTTTTTGTGTGTTAAATGTGGTTTGGGAGGGCTTACAGTTATTCACAATTTTTCCACTTTCACAGGGGTCCTGTGCCCCTACCCCTAGAGAATGTGGAGGGAGGACTGTACTAATAGAAGGATACTAATAGAATAAAATTTTCTGCTTAATGATCTCTTGCTTTGCTCCCACTATCCCCATCACAACTTTTGTGCCCCATTATGAATAATTTACTCTCCTCTCTGAAACTGTAACTAGTTGGCTTACCTTAATTTCCATCTCCTGAAAGCATGCAAATCCAGAAAACAGAGCCATAAATTTATGAAAGTAACAGAATATAAACAAAACCATAAAATGCACAAGAAACATGCAAACTGTTACAATTTAAATAAATTTTCAAGCAAAGTCAGTAACAAGGCAAAGACTGCAGCTTCTATACGAAAATCAATAGGCAATGTTCTTGAATTTCTAAATGTACAAAAGGTCAGACTAATTAATCTGGGTATGCGGGGCTGATGATGCAATTAGTAAACCAACAAGGGTGTAGCAAAATGAAAATTAGATAACAGGAAAGTATTTCAAATTTAGTCCAACTCAGGGCATGTTTTGCCATTCATTCTGTCAGTTTGTCTTCAATAACTCTTAAGAACAGCTGAAGAACCTCCATAATTTGACAGGCATATCCCTGTAAACCGACTGTCAAGATGTTATTATTTATAATAATATTTCTAATCTACATTGTCCTGTTCAAAGGGGCTAGCAAAAACGGGTCACAAATATACAATAATTCAGTAAAATAATACTAACCAGCAGACAGAAAAACTCTGTTGGCGAGAGACACATCTGCAAAATGTCAATGAAACATGAACAAGGAGGCAGAAAGTCTCATCTCTAGGAGCAAAGTGTGCCGGACATAAAAAAAGAAAAAATCCCTTTGTACAGCTGCCACCAACCATGAACACTAAATGGAGCATTCAATGTTAGAGACAGTACACCAGCAAACACCAGATCAACCTCCAAGCAAGGGCTCTTTTGCATTCCTCTATCTGCAGGCTTCCAAGTGGCATGTGGCTAGCTGCAGTTTGAAAGAGACCTGTGGAGCAGATGGGTGTTTCTCCTCTCCTAAGTCAACAGAGCTCTTAAGTGGTTTATGTACTTATATCACTTCTGTTCTTCAGCCTAGGATCAGAGCCTGCAACCTTCATACAGTGCTAACTGCTAGATTTAATATTCTACGCTAAGTGAGAAACAAAAGTGGTGACTATTCTTTTGGTTTAAGGTATACCTGAGAAATATAATACATCGACACTACATACACACACTGTGTACACATTGTGTAAACGTGTACACAATAAACATCACTGTGTATCTCTTAAAATGTAAGGCATTTGAAATACTAGCCTGCGTACAATAAGGTGTCTTAGTGCAAAGGTGCTCAGTCTCTGGACCCCCAGAAGCTTTGTACTTAACTCCCAGAATCTCTGACCATTGGCCACTGGGGTTCAGATTTCTGGGAGCTGATATCAAAAGCATCTGGAAGACCAAAGGAGGGGAACCACTGTCTTCATGTTCATATGCATGCCTGTTCTTTAGAGTCAAGATAACAGCCACCACCCCACTCAGTTTTAACTTCTAGAGTTCTAGAAGAAGAAAATGAATGCTGAAAACAGTAACTTTTAACAACTTGTACTAACAACCATTTTAAAAGGCACTATATCCCACCCCCATCCGCCGGAGAAAAATCTCTCACAGAGGTCCAACACGAGTAGAACAGCTACAAAAAGATCAGAACTATCCCCAGTAAATGGAGATCCTTAAAGCATATAAAAATTTCAGATCTCACATGCTTCTATCAATGTGAAGTTCCAGCCTCTCCTTAAGCAGGAGCTCAATAAGTCAATAGAGTGGAAACTGGCAGCAAAACAGCCCCAAAGCACTTTGAATTCCAACATTTACCATTTAGGAAATTTAAGAGTATTAAAAAAACACACACAGTGAAAGAAAAAGGTCAGCGATGCATAGTAAGTGACTAGGGGAGGCTGCAAGGGACTTAATCACAAACAAATTCTCCTGGCTGACTTCAACAGATCAATTAAAAGCAATTGCCTGGACCTTACCAAAGGAAAACAAAAGCAGGAAATTAACAGACTCACTGCTGCGGAACAAGAAGAGAACGAGAGAAAATTAAAGGACTGCACCACTCTGAGAAGCAGAACACACGTATACACACAGACCACAGTGTTGTGTCTTAAAATGTAAGGCACAAAGCTGGTTCATCAACACATTCTCCATGTGTGATCCCAGCTTCACTTGACTACTCAACACTTCATGAAGTCTGTGAATTGAGTCCATTGAAAAGTACTGGCTCTCTCACTCCCTTATTTATTTATTCATTCATTCATTCGATCCAAGATGGACCATTCACAAATGCAAGTCACTCCTCATTGCTTGGCTGTTCAATTAATACACTTTTCCTTTCCATCATACCCACAGAGATTGCTCCAAATATGGACACTGTGTCAGGGCATATTTAGAAAATGATTTGGAACATCACACATTGAAAGAGAGATGTTGGATTGTCTCTTTGAGCACTACACAAGCTCAGTCCAAATGCAGCTCAGTCAAATGCAGCATAACACAGATCCAGTAAACTTCGGATGATGGAAGGATGACTGTAATGGGTTTCCTAGAAGACAGAATCCTTACTTTAAAAGGCAATTCAGAACACATTAGCTTTGGCTCTTGCAATCCTATCACCCTAACTGTGTGTCCAGGTATATACACACAACCCATTACCTAATGAGACAGAACTATATAATGACAGACAGGAGATGCTGCTAAACAATGAGAAAATAATGAATTTGCAAGACAAAATGAGAAGATATCTGTGGTATTTTGGTACAATAGCGAAAGGGAAATAACAAGATGCTGTGCAAGAGGAGCTCTGCAAGAGATTTCAGGGTCACTGAACAGTGCTAGCCTAATACTTCAAATCTAGAGAAACAAAAAGAATATAAGCAATATACACACCATGGATGCTGGAAAAGTATACATTCCTCCCTCCACATTTGCACGTCTGACCTTTGCAAAACTGATTATTCACAAGGTGCACATGTCTCCGTCTCCTCCCATTCTCTTGCCTTTTGCCCGGGTGCGTGTACCTTTCTTCTCCAAGACCGGCCAAAAAGCAAAGGAATGGGAGGGGGGACATCACACATGGAAAGGGAGCACACGGCTGCCATTCAGAAGAGGACTCTAAATTCGATGGGTGGCAGGGCGGGTCACACAGCAGAGTTCTAACACACATATTCTCCTAGCAAAGCTAACATTAAACTGGGTGCAGCCCCAGAAGTGAACCTCAAAGTACTGTCATGCCTGTTTTAACACTACCTTTGTCAAGGGTATCTGTGAGCACAGAGCTACAGTTTCAGAAGTGACCCTCCCCTCTCCGAGCCACTACTAGGCTCCATGTTTTTATTACAACTACTTTGAAAAAGAAGCAGTGAACCTTATACGATTTCTCATTTACAAATAAAGTGCAACATTAAGCTAATTGAATACATGGCTACTGTTAATTATTTTGTTACAGCTAATTGATATTCACCAGGATCACGTTCTGCATCCCCATAAATATAATATTACCTTGCCAAGGATATATATCAGCAGTGAGCTCACTGCCTGTGGCATGTTTATGCAGCCTCCTATACAAATGCGACTGTGGTTTCTGTTTTATGTATGGATTATAAATATATATACACATATACATATATTGCTTGCTTTGCATTATTTGGAAAATACAAATGTCACTGGCCACTTGGTGGAAACTACTGTGTGAATTATTTATGCACTTGGCAATTCCTGCAATTCCTCTCATAGTATAGTATGGTTGTCACTGAAATCCTTTCGCTATAGAGATTAATTTCTTCATGTCACTGACAAGCTAGCACAGCACTGTGGCCCAGAGACTGTGCTATGAACCACAAACTCCTTAGTTAAAAGCTTGTCTCAATGGCAGAGTACATACTTTACATTGATAAGATACGGGGCTCAGTCCTGCACATTTCTGGTTGAAAGGATCTCATACAGCACTGCTGGGAAAGAGCTAAAGAAGCTAGGAACACAAAGGACAGAAAGAGTTGGTCTCACCTGATGCAAGGCAATCTGGTATGATCCGGTCCAACACTGGACAGACTTTGTTCTAGCAGGATCTACTTAGATTGTTAATAAAACTCAGATAGATGACAAATGGAGCCTAGTGTGAAAAAACAACATTGAGAACGACAGAATTCTGAGCTCTGGAATGAGTACTAAAACTGAACAGAGCTCAAAGTCTTCGTATATGAAAATTCACACCTCCTTACCATTTCTTTCCTCTCCATTTCAGCAGTATAATTTATGGATTGGGGAAAAGCTGTTCCTTGTTGTGCCCTACCAATTAACACAGCCTGACTTAATAGGGACATTTTTGCTCTGTCTTTCACACACTAAGACACATGCACACATATCATATGGGCCTGAAACACTATAGAATAAATATAATAAATCATGAACCCCAGAATGGAGGGGGGGAGGCTCAAATCGCTTCCAAGACAAGGTGGGGGTTTAGTGCACCCCCATGATCAAGCAAAACTGCACCACCAAGACTCCTCTGTAGTTAAACCCCCTCAGGAATTATCAATCAGGAGCACACTGATGATTGTCATTTTACTATGCTCTCATGATACTCAGATCATTAACTACTTCAGTTGGAAGATGGAGCTGAGATTGTTTTAATGCAACTCATTGTGTTTCTACAGCCTAAATACCCTAAAAGCACTTGGAATATTACATATAGTTATGGTCAAAACAGATTTATGTTAGAATTTGACAAGTAATTTAAAAATTGTGAAAGATTTATAATTATATACTTATCAGAATAACCCAATGACACTCAGGGGGGAGTTTTATGTTATTTCTCTTTTATGTGAATGTATATAATTATTTTTGACTTTGATTTTCTTTTTTCTCCTTTTTTTGCTACAATCTATGTATTTTTTATTTTTTGAAATGACTTTTAAAAATAATTTTTAAAATATGATCAAGGCATGAGATTCTGTCTAACAGTCCTGGTTAGTACTTGGATGGTAAACCATCAACAAATACTGGTGCTGTAAGTTGTATTTCAGAGGAAGGAACTGGCAGAAACCACTTCTGATCATTTCTTGCCTAAGAAAACATCATGGAATTCATGAGGTCACCAAAAGTCGACAGGCAATTTGGAGGCACATACACACACATACACACACAATGTTTTCATTATCTTGTAAAAATATACCTTTGTTGTTGTGTGCCTTCAAGTCATTTCCAACTTATGGAGACCCTAAGCTGAACCTATCTGGGCTTTTTCTGGGGCTGAGTGTGTGTGATGCACCCAGTGAGTTTTTATGGCTGAGCAGGGAACAGAACCCTTGTCTCCAAGGCCACAGTCTGGTGTTCAAACCACTACACCATGCTGGCTCCCAAAAACATATCTGTGGCAAGTAGTCAAAATTAATAATGAACAGCATGTCAGTATCGAGAGCCTTCCATTGGCACCTTAAAAACAATTCCAGGGGTTCCTGGAATAAACTGATCTCTAGTCCTGGAGAACACATGGAGTATGAAGCAATTATAGGGGGAAATTGTATGCATTTTATATATCCTTTCAATGTCAGGTCATTTTTGGTCCCAAATGTGGTTAAACATTTAAAATGTAATAAGAAGGATGTGCAATAATTTATTAAATATTTACCAAGCTCCCAGAAAATGGTTTTTAACACTTAATTAATAAACAGCCATCTGACAAGAATCCATCATAATATTTACATGTTATATTAACAACCTGGAAGAGCTAAAACAATTTAGTCCATGCTTCCTAGGCCACTGCCACTGCATTCCTGAGAAGGGAGAAAAATGGAGTGGTGAGTCATAAAAAGATGGGGGGAAAAAAGTCTCTCTGTTCAAACAGCCAACAACTGATGTGCCTCATGTTTGTAAAGAGAACAAAGATCTGTCCATCAAGACTGACTCGACAAGACTACCTGATGAAATGCAAAGTGAAGAAACAAGGGCTTTTTGCACTGAATAAAGCAAAAGGTCATAAGAAGAGTCTACAGGCCTTCGGGCGCTGTATTGTGCTTCAAAGGGAAGGTTAATGTTAAAAAGGAGGGTAAAGAGAGCAGCTGTTAAAGCCGAGGACTTGATCAGCACGAGGAATACAAAGCACTAGCACAAAACCTGCTGGTAGGACAGTTTAAAACAAGAAATTAGTAAATGCCACAAAGTGGCATTTACATGATGCTCCCATTTTGGAAGTGCAAAATTTATAACAAAGAATGGGACAAAAACAGGCTGGAGTGGAGATGGGGAAACAGACTAAACACGGTTTAAAAACAAATCAAACTGAGCCCCAGGTGAGTTTGTGAACACCCCAGTCTATCTGCAAAGGTGTTCTCATAGGCTTTTGCTCAGAAATCAATACTATTTCCTATTACAGTCCTCCCTCCACATTTGCAGGTTTGGCCTTTGCGAATTTGATTATTTGTGAGCACATGTGCCTCCTTGCCCCATTCTGCCCTGCCATTTCTACACATTTTGCCCCAGCACAAAGAAATCACACCAAAGCAAAAATGAAAAGGAATTGGGGGGGGGGATCGTGTGAGTTCTCAGTGCTGGGGCAAAATGCATAGGAATGGCAGGAGGAGCTCCAGAGGGGGAAGAAAGGCTCACATGGGCCTTGCTCCACCGTCATTCCCTTCTCTTGTGCATGGGAATGGGAAGGGGGTGCCCCAGATGAGAATGGGAAAGGAAGCAGGGGGGAGTTATTTGCCGTTTTTCCACTTTCACAAGAGTTCTACACCCCGAACCCTCACGAAAGTGGAGGGACCAATGAATAGCTAACATAAAGAAAGGGGAAGGCATATCACGTTTTACTTGAGGAGGAAAAGAAATTACTAAAACATAAAACCCTAAATTTTAATATGCAGAGGGTTTTTTTTAGAACTCCATAATTGCAAAAGTACTACCAACCCCACCCTATTGTATCCTTTTAGCAAGTTAGGAATGCCCCAGTAGCAGGAATTAAATCTAAAACTGTAAATGTTTAGTCCTTGTTCTAGCAGTATCTTACATTTTTGTTGTCTTTATTATTCCTAATGGACCACCTAGTTTCTTCTAATATGCTCTTTAAAATGTTTAGAAAGTTGCGTATGTGGAATAAAGCAGGAACACATGACTGGATGGATATGAACCAACCTGTGTCCAGTAACAGAAACACTTATTCAATCTGACAAAGGAAGCTGCTTCCTTAGTAACAACTTTCCAAGTAAGGGTTCTTTCCCAGACTAGCACAGGTCCTTCCAATAAATGGGGATCTTCTATATTTAAATTCTATGCCCTTCTCAAAACATGATTTCGAAAATCCATACTCTCTCACATATAAAAAGACTCTTAAGGCGACTCCAATCAAAGAGAAATTCCAGAACTATTTTAAATCTTTTTTTACATCTTTGTGTTAACAGTTTAGGTTCTCACAATCCTTTAAAAATGAGAGTAGGAATGGTGCAGATGAAAAATAGGACTGCAAGGAAATCCACATATGTGAAAACAGAAAAGAGAGAGAGGTTGCTGAGAGACAGGGATGCAGAAAGATCTCTGGTGACATAAAGGCAAAGTAGCTACAGCACAGAAAAAAACATAGACTATGAAGTCAGACAAAATTCATGAGAATAAGCCAAAAAGTCAACAAATGATAGGCCAAAAAGCAAGAGTACTTCAAACTTGAAAAGCAAAATTTTGACTCTCACAATCAGAGAATCATTAGGAAAGAACCCAAGTCAAGGAAATATTTCGCTCCTTTGCTTACTTCCCAGTAAATATGTTCCCAGAAAGGAAACAGGATTTGGTTCTGAGTAAATATGAACTTAATCTTTCTGCTTCGGGAGAGAAAATACTACACAATAATCTCTAGCAAGAGAGCATCACAGTGGCATAATTATCTGCCAGATCAGTCTGTTTCAAAATCACACTATGTTCTTCCAGGCACTTAATGTCAGTTCTACCTCTTCTGTATTTTAAATTTATCCCTTCATTCAAATCCTCAACAAACAGAATGAAGGACCATTCACCCTTCTTTCCAACATCTGAATATTTGTAGGAAGAAATTGGGGGAAATAATGTAAAAGTCCATATACTTTAATACAAATTAAAGAGAGCAGACTCCTTCTGTATAAGCGTGGCTACTCCAAATTTGCACTGCACGTTCTGCACAAATGTGATGTTAGTATCAGCAAAACCTCAAGAAATAAAAACATTTTGAGAGCGAAGACATAGCTAACATTTTAAAGCAGCAGAATCAATTTGGAAGGACCCAACAGGTGTTTGTTCTAGATGTACCGTCTTCTACAAGATTAGAATGGGAAACAGTTGTGAAAGTTTGCAGCAGAATGCCTGCTATGCACAGTTCATATTAGCTAGTGCCCTTGGTAGTGTGACAAGAAACACTCAGTACCCACATAACTGTTTGACTTCTAAAGAATACAGCTGGCCCTCCACATTTGCGGGTTTGACTTTCACAGATCTGATTAACTGCAAGTTTCTTCAACCCCTGTCACCCCATCTCAGGTGCTTCTTTTCTGCCTTCAAATTGTTTCCAACTTATGGCAACCCTAAGGCAACCCTATCACAGGGTTTTCTTGGCAAGGCGCATTTTTTTTGGGGGGGGGGAGTTGCCTTTGCCTTCCTCTGAGGCTGATAAGAGAGTATGACTTGCCCAAGGTCACCTAGCGGCCTTCCACGGCTAAGTGGGGATTCAAATCCTGGTCTCCAGATTTGAAATCCAATGCTCAAACCACTACATCCCAGATTATCCCTAAGTGTTATTTAATTCTTTTGCACGATGTGGATCACAAGACTAAAACAAACATAGGAATTGGACCTGTAAGCGTGAAGTCTGCTCAGTCCGAAACTATAGGGACAAGTAGTCTGATCCTGTATGAAGCAGATTTCATTGTTCTACAACTGAAGGTTTAACAAGCTCTTTTCTTCTTAGGCCTGGCTTTAATCTGTTTTTTTTTTGTTGTTGTTGTTCTTTTGAGACAGATATGCATCCAGATGAAATTTAAGGTTTTGCTTCACCAATTTCACCCTAGACAGAATTCAGAGTTTGAAAGGGGAAAAAACATGCTTGATGACTTATAAATATTAAATATATTTTAAATTTTAAAATATATATTATAAGGTCCTGCAGATCAACCACTGTAATTATTTAATGCAATCTAACACTTTCAGAACACAATTTCTTGGAAGCATTATCCTTGATCTTAGCATCACAGTAAGAATATCTGGTATTTGATTTTGTTGGTGCCTTTTCCATAAACCACCCTCCCCCCGCAAAAAAGAACTATCATAGCAAAGAAAAACATTTACAAGATGTTTCTCTGCCAGTTCAGAAAATCACAGGGATGTTATCTACAACAGCACTAGTGGAGTTGAGTATGTGTGTGTTTGCGTACACTTTGCTGTTATGTTCTCACTTTCAACATTTTAATATCAAAACTGAAAGCACATTAATGTGCTTTTCTTTGCTTCACTCCAGAGCACTCTAAGGAGCAGATTATGCCCTCACTCTGCTCAAAATGAGGCACTGAAAGCACATAAACCAAATTCCTGAGAAACCAGAAAAAAATGAAGATCACACAGCCGTTCAGTGCAGGAACCAGGAATGTGGTTATGATGGCCTTGGCCTTCTGCTCCTCCCTTCAGCAAGCCAAAAAATTTTTATGCCATCAGGCTTTTAGAGACTGAGTAGCACTTGGCTTTCAATACTCTGCAGTGCTGTTTTTAAGGTTTGCATATAGCCTTTCAACAAATTTTAATATTTTTAATGTCCAATGTTTAAACTTTGTAAATTATTTAACTGCTTTCTAAATCTTATATTTAACTTTTATTAATGTTTTATTAACATTAATATTAATAATAATAAACATTAACTAATGTTTATTAATTTGCATTGTTTTAAATATGTTGCTGGCTTCCTGAAGTCTCATTATTAGTAGAAAGATGGGATATAAACAATTGAAAAAAAAAAATAAATGTTTTGCTGCACATAAAATACAGTAGTTCCTTGCTCTTATCCATTTATTTTCTGCACATCACAAAGGAGATAAAGAACATGGCCAGAAAAAGTTGTGTTCAAACAACAGGAATTCAAACACACTTCAAACACAAGAATTCAAATAAAGCAACTGCAGCCATTTTGATTACGAGTAAGTTATCTACCGTCCATCCTATGGAAGAAGTCCAGGATTTAAACAGACACAAAGAGGTTACTCTGTTTTAGAGTGAGGATGAGGAGAAGGCAGATCAAACATTTCTGACCATTTTTTTATGTTAAGATGAGAATAAAAGGATAATCAGTGAACAGTGAAATTGAAAAGCAACAATACTGAAACCAATTAAATGCACGGTTAACCTGAAGAACTCACCACCACAATGGTCAACAAAAAAAAAGCCTAGTAGAAATTTAAAGGAAGGTATAGCTTATTTTATACTAATACTGGCATCTTCTTTTTAAACGTTAATGTTCTTTTGAATAGCAATTCTTGTGCCTTTTGTTGTACCTCCCCTCCTCTCTTTTTCTTCTCTTTTGTTTTGTTTTGGTTAAACAGGTGCTAAATACGCCTGAAAGAACTAGATAAGATCCTCTGGTGTAAAGATGTATTGTTAAATACCAAAGTCACAGTCATCCAAGCTATAGTATTTCTGATTTCTATGTAGGGTTGTGAAAGCTGGACAATGAAGAAAGCTGACAGGAAGACAATCAACTCCTTCGAAATGTGATGCTGGAGAAGAGTTTGACGGATACCCTGGACTGCTAAAAAGACAAATGAATAGACTTACAGCAGATCAGGCCTCAACTCTCACTAGAAGCTAAGATGACTAATGCTGCCATAATCTGGACACCTCATGAGTCACTGGAAAACACTTGGTAACACTTGGTAAAGCGGAAGTCAGTAGGCAAGGAGGGAGACTGCGCTACGGCTGGATTGACTCGAACAAGGAAGCCACGGCCCTAAGTATGCAAGACCTGAGCAGGGCAGCTGATGACCAGGGATCCTGGAGGACTCTACTTCATAGTGTCACTCTAAGTGGACACCAACTTGGCAGCTAATAACAACAAAACACACCTGTCATGCAGGGTTAAAAAGAGCAGTCAGATCTAACTCCTGGATGAGGTGCACCACAGAGTCTTTCCACATGTAAATTTCTCCAAAATGTACACAGGTTAATGCTTTTCTCTGCAAAGGCTGGCGAAACATACCAAGGTGGGAATGGGGGTGAAAGTACGGAAATGTGTGAGAAAACGGACTTCCGTAACAATTGAAGCCTATACAGATGGTTCAACCCCATTTAAAAAAAAAGTGTTCTGTTACCCAGGTGTAGGTTGTTTGCTTCTATGGTACAATGTGTGTGGCACAATGATTTCCATCCATCCCATGTTTTGGACAAAATACAGTCTGTCGGCATTTGTCAATTAAGGAGCATAAAGGCATAGAAACAAATAATGGTGCTGGTGCTGGTAGTAAATAGCAGGAGGAAGAGGATAGACAATTGTTGTGCAAACCACATAAGCGCCAAACATGTATTTAAAAGATAGCTATAGTCTGTTATTGACCATTTTATCCCACATGCCCTGAGGATGATAAGGCCCAGAATACATTTAGCCAGTTATAATAATATATTTATCACCAGGCTCATTCATTACCCAATGACAGAACAGTTACATCTTTGGGAACCCCTTGTTTCATGGGAGTTTCTCAATTTTTTTTTCATCTTCAGAGAAACAGAACTTTGGACAGCAGGAAGAAAGTTTAGACAGCTACAGGTGCTTCTATCTCCCAGCAAGCAGCCTTTCCCCCATTAGGTCCAGCTCACAAACTACAATAAAGCAAGAGCCCTTGAGTGGAAGAGTAAACACAGCTACCTCCGTATATAGTTCAGATATAATTGTAGGTTTCTTTCTGACTTACTCCTTTATATACTAACAGAAAAGCTCGTTTTATCCTGCATCCAAAGGACAAACAAAGGAAATTCCCTTCCAGGTCTGCAGAACTAGTTTCTCAGCAAGACAAGGCTGCTTGTAAAATCTATCTGGATTGACCTCTGCTTGGATTGCAGACAGCAGGAGACATTATCACCAATGTACACCATAGGTAGAAATCAATAACCACTCTAGATGTTGTATTGCAATTCCCAGTAGTTCTCACCACTGACAAGTTGGCTAGGGATGCTGAGACTTGCCTTCCAACAACATCTGTATGGGTACATGATTCCTGCCTCTGGTTTAATGTGCATCAGGCCCATTCAGGGTAGCAATTTCTGTCAGATTGAATTAAATTTTATTTCTAAAGTTTTTAGAAATTCAGTAAAGAGCAATACCTCCATGTGAAATAAGGACCTGTAACAATTAATGCCAAATTTGCTGGAGAATTAACTATAAATGTGAGAAAAGTCCTGTGATACATGTGATAGACCTTCTAAAATATGGAGTGTACCATCTTTTCAAGCTTCCAGATCAAACTGGGATATAAGTAAGTGTATCATTGAAAGCAATCTTATTCAATCTTCTTAAATAGCCTCATCACAGAAATTCTCCCTCAACCTGCGGCACTGGAAAATTTAGGCATCCATCACCACTAATCTTTATACAGCAATGGGTATCCAGAAATTTTGAGATCTGGGCTTTTCTAGGGTTAACACAGCACTAGAGGAAGGATCACATTAAAGCTTAATGTGCCTCACACATCCCTAGAAGTTATTTGTTGGCAATCACAGTTAACACATGAAAATAAGCAGATAAACGGGCAGCACATATCTGTACAAGGTTCCAAGCCAACATATTCACAACAGGACGCACATAACTGTAAGGGTACTATGGAAAACTTGCCATCCCAGCCACGGAAACATCAAAATAGAGGCCAAGACAGGTAAATTCTCCTTTAACCTAGCATTTTGTAACAAAAAATAAATGAATCAATCCTGAAATTGCTCAAAAATCCTGGCACCTTTGTTAAACAATTTAACAGAATAGACATGGGGAGACTTCTTCAAATATATGTAAGATTGAGATTAGAGTTCAATTTAACAATAGCAGCATTGATCTTTCCCCAGAGGCTGACTACAAATGCATCCTATCAGCCTAACTACATATTTTTTTTTATTTGATGGAATACAAAATTTTGATTCATTTTAACCTGTTGTGAAACATCTTTATGGGCATTAATGCCAAGATAAAACAACAAATGGTCCTATGGTTACATTTAAGGCTAACGTACGTATTATAGCACAACCCTTCTCCTTTGGAAAATGCCACGATAAGTTCATTTAATAACGTCTTTGCACATTTCAAGGTTTTACAAGACTGCCGTAACATAACCTGGCATCTTAAGATGCACTAATATCAAAATATTCTTGCACATCTGCTTGCACTGGGTTTAGAAAGGACATCATTAAGGTGGGAAGAAGTAAGTTTTTGGAAACCAGCTTGTCTTTGTAAATCAGCCATTCCCAATACACAAAGTATTGCAGAAGCATGATCTAAAAATGTCAGTGGCATCTGTTTTACAGATCTGCAGTTGCTGAGTAAGCTCACCTGCTATCAAAAATAAATCTCACCAGAAGCAATTTTGATAAACAGGGCACAGATAAGTGTCGTCTCCTTCAGACTGGTTCAGGTGGCACTGCTGATCTACAAGGCCATTTTCAGTCATGCAAAAACTTTAGAAAAAAACTAGAGAGATGTTAAAGCCTGCAGGGTGGTGTGTTTTGATCCGGAACGAGGATGCTGTGACTTCATGAATTTGAAATGAATGTTGCTCCTCTTCAGATTTTAAATCTCCTTCAGTGTCCTAGCATCCTAAAGCTGGAAGAGAAATTCAAAGTTCAACCCCCTGCTGGTGCAGATAATCCACTGCTACAGTATCCCACACAGGTAGCCATCTAGCTGCCATTTAAAGACGTCTAATGAAGTCCACTACCATCCAATGCAGCCTGCTAGACTCTCATGTTATGCTATCAGGAAACTGTCCTTACTTTCTTGTCATTTGAACCTACTGGTTCACATATGGATCAAGAGAAAACAAATGTCGTCCATCCCCTATGTAGTGGCCCTTGAAATATTTCAAGATTGTCCGCATATCACCTTTTGATAGATTCAAGTGAAATATAGTGGTGTCTGGCTTCCAGGGGGCCCCTGAGAGCAGATTCGAGTGGTATAAAGTTGAAAAGAAAAGGGACGTCTGTGCAACACTGAATACAATTTCTCTTCTCTGCACAGATTTGATTTCTTCAGTCTTCTTTCATTACATAGTTTGGTTCTCCAGACCCCCACCATATTTGTAAGTAATTGCTGGTAACTTTCCCATATATTTAAACTGTAACATCCGGAACTACACATGGCCCAATGTACAATAGAGTAATGCCATTATTAGCTGTTTGCACACATGATGTTTTACATTTGTTTTATGCAGGGCCTACATAGCCTAAAGGCACAAGGTTCTATCTCATCTTGGAAGCTAAGCAGGGTCAGCTCTGGTTAATACTTGGGTGGGAAACCACCAAGGAACACCAGGTGCTGTCGGATATATTTCAGATGAAGGAATTGGCAAAACCATCTCTGAGGATACCTTGCTTAAGAAAACCCTATGAAATCCATGAGGTCGCCATAAGTCAACAGGTAACCTGAAGGCACATAACACACAACTGTTTCTACAATAAAAACTCGTTTGCCATTTTAAAAAACATCTACAGAAATTTCTACCATGTTCAGAAACCATCTAGTCTTTAGATATTAATTAGGACAAGATAGACACTAACTTTTGAGCTAGAAATATTAGATATTAACCATATAGATGAATGCTCCCTGTTAATATTTTGGACCAGGGGTTCTTACTACTATCCCTTTAGCCCTCTTTAATGAACCATCTGCATGCATGTAGATAGACAGACAGACAGACAGACAGACAGACGGTCAGAAATAAAATTTCTAAGCTACCTTTCTGACAAAGTGCATTTAGCAGCTTAATAAAATTTCCTAAAAACATCATTACTCAACTAATTCCTCCACCCTGTTTTTCTGCAGCTAATAGGTCCATCTTTTGAAAGAAGGAAACATCTACTCTTGTGTTTTCTTTAAGTTTGGTAAGAACTTGCCAACAGCCATTAGGGCTACTGAACTATAAATTCTCAGATTTCAGATCAAGCGGGAGGAGAGAAAAGGAAATGGAGAGAGTGAAACAAGCATGTGTTGGTGGGCAGCAAGAAATTAGCTATAATTATATATCTAGGTGACTAGCTGCAATGACAGAAAATGATGATATATATTGGCAGTCACTGTACAGTGGATAAAGATAACATTGGTGGACAAATCTAGAGGTTATTTTGAGAGTAGTTAGTAGTGCTGCCATAACTGTCAACAGAAATAATAAAAATGAGAACCTCAGTTGAACCTGAAGAAGGGAAGAAGGAAACAAAGAGGAAAAGTAAACAACTTAAGAATGATGAAGCTCACTGGGTATGCCTCCATTCCCATCCCAGTGCAGTTTACTCCTCACCAGATACAGTCAGAAAGAAAAGACAGAGCTGACCCCATTATACTGGGGAGACAAGGAAAAATGCAAATGGCTCTACAGCCAGCTGGCATGAAACTACCTTTTTCCGGTTGGTATACCAGAGAGAGAGAGAGGAGAGATTAAATCAAAAGTTCAAAACCTTAAATTGTTACAAACATTAAAAATGCTGTAGAAACAGTGGAACATAACAAGGATCAGTGGAACATAACAAGGACCACATATAAACTTCACTGGTTCCAGGGCTGATTCTCTTATGAGACATAAGCAGCCAAATGACTCAGATGGCAGACTGGGTGAGGCGGTGGATGACCACCCTCCAACCCACCTCTTGCAGGGCCACCCATCACTAGTGATGTCCCTGTGATACTACAGCATCCATGTTCCCCTGGCAGTGGCTTCCTGTGCAGCAGTGTACAGTGGAAGGTCACATCAACTCTTTCTACAGTGGAAAAACTATTTAACAGCTTTTGATACTATAGGAAAGTGGCCACCAGCACTCCTACAGAGATCTCTGTCCCCTCTCCCACTTTCCACCACATCCCAAGGAAGGAAGCAGAGAAAAAAACAGTCCTGGAGAGTACTTGCTCCACTGCTCCTTTCCTGCAATAGCTCTAAACACTTTTTAGAATTTAGTCAAATCTTAATTAAACTACATTTGCTGCCATTATGGCAAAGGCGCAGCAGATTCCACACTTTGGAGGTCACCTCACCCACAATGTTTCCCTCTGAGAATGAAGCTCTTCCTCAGGACACAGCTTTAAGAGACTAGATGGCCTTCCAAAAACTCAAGACTCCCCACTTTGCCAGCATTAATACACCAGCAAAAACAATTTAAATAGCTAAGTGCGGAAGAGAGGAAGAGTAACAGAATCAACCTCAAATGGTGCAATGCCTCGCAGCAGACCTGACTGGTTTTAAACCACATTAATCACACTCATTCACTGATCCATGTGACTTACTTGTGACAAGTCTCAGTTTAATGGGATTGAAGTTTAACTTAGTTTGCCTCCAACACTACGTACAGCCATGAGACCTGATGGAAGGGACTATTTATACATCCTCTTTTGGATTAGGTGAAGATGGGAGGAGGTGAGCAAAACACTCCCACCCTGTTGTTGTCACTTTGCTCGCATGAAGGCTCTCCACACAAATGTGAGGCTGGGTCTTCCACAGTTCTTTCACATGGTGAACCTCTATAGACAGAAGAGGGTCTCCTCTTTGCACTCATGAGTTTTTGTGTAAGCAGAATGACAGAAGGTACAGAGCTAGGGTGAACAGTAATGAATAGAGCTAGATAAATGTAGATACATTCAAAAAGATTAAATTATTAGACATGTGTATGCTTAAGCTAAGGGGCAAAGATCATGGCTCCCCTTTTCTCATCTAACAGCCAATGACATAAAACCAGGCTTAACAATTATATATAAGGGGGGGGGGGGAGACAAAAAAAATCACATTTTAACCCACTGAAATACATTTTGTTTTTAACAGCTGCACAGTCAGCTACTAAATAGATATGGGTTGTAAAGCATATTGGCTCTATAAAAGTACAAAGCAAACTGAAGAATCATGCAGTGTTCAGGTGTCAAAAATTTTAGTACTGCCTAGGAAGTAGCTTATACAAGTTGCTTGCTACAACTTATGGAAAGAATCGTTCTGACAAATGTTTTATGTCTCTGTCTGTTTACAGGCGTTGGCAAGCTTAGCAAAAAAGCAACTGTACACCTGAGGCCGATAGCAGCCACAGCACTTAAAGAGGAACCAGCTATCCCATCTAATCTCCAAAAGATCTGAACCTATAGCTACTGAGAGATTACTCTTTCATTCAGACTGAACAACTGATTGAAATATTGAGGTACTACTACAAAGTTGAGAGCTTAAGTTCACCTGGAGCTGGACACAACCTTACTCAGTTTTCATATGCTTACAAACATCACGATTCATTTCAACAGAAAGGGTACTCTTGTTAAAAATAAGTGTTTGCTACACAGGCTCCCATGTAACACCTTAAAATCAAAAGGAAACTTCACGCAACATCGATAGGCTGTTGACTTGAAGTTCCATCATGGCTATCAGGCTAAGTTTTGTGGTAATCTCTGAAAAAGATTATCTTATCAGGGAGTTCCACTGTGATCATAATGAGCCAAAGTGTGGTGGTGGTTGCCATCTTCTCCAGCACTGTGAGCATTTACCTTCCCAGAAACCTACACAGTTTCCACAGACTCTGGGCAATGGCAGGAAAACCAGCGAAACAAGTTCAACCTATTTGACTGGAAGATAGGACTGGGGATCCCCTTACAAATCAGCTTGTCTGTCTCAAACGTGAGTTTTCATCTTGAGAGTTTTATGGCCTTATTCATGGTATATGTGAATCTTTACTGAACCTTTGACTTTTGTTACAACTTTGGGTGTTTTTTAGCACATGGTCTGGTTCCAGTTAGGGGGAGATGGGGCCTATGCAACTGTTAGAATCCACTGAAAGTTGCTTTATGGGATCTTGGGGGTGCAGATAACTAGGGTCACATCCATCCTGGGGATAGCTGGCTCTGTCCCATCCCAAGATGGCAGAGAAACCATGCAACAGATTTAGAATCCCATTTCTGCCATTCTGGAGATATATCCACCAGCCTGACTAGGTGATGGGTTTCCATTAGACAGCAGATGGATATGAACCAATGCCCGGATCTCGACGCATGCGGAGGTCAACCTTCTTCAACTATAACCAATGAAGTTATGACCTGCTCTGTCCTAACAAATGTGGTTTATGTCATTATTGCTAAGCATAGCCTAAATCACCGTCTCTGAAAATTTTGGCTTTGATTCAAGTTCAAGGAAGCGTTGATGTGCCTTCACTATGCTGACTAAGCATTCCCATGCTCCTGTTGTCACATATAAGTAGAATATTCAGTCTCTATGGACAGTCACAGTGGCACAGGCCTATTAACTTACCAATGAATCCAGTTACTGGCTGCATCAGTCCAGAACAACACATTCTTACTCATAAATATACAGCTTCAGGAACCAAGCTGTGCACATGCTGCTCCATCCAGTTCATTACAGCATGGCTAGTACAAAACAGTATTCAGTGGATTGGGTACCATGTTGATTACTGGTGAAAGAGGGACAGATGCTTTCAAAGTTGTTATCTTCTGCACAAAAATATCTTGGGCTTTCTGAATCTTAGGAAGATCTGGAAACTGAAAATACATATTGGGGCAGGGAGACCTCATGAAGTTATGTTTACTTGCTAAAAACACATGGCTCAAACACACTTTCCTTTTGAAATAAATTGAAAAGATCCACTACATGTCTTGGAAAAGGAGCATCACACCTTACATTTGGAGCAGTTATTACTGTTCACATTTAGGACTGGGGGAGACACACAGTGTGCTGTTAAGAAGCCAACCCTTGTAGTTTAGAACTGGAACTCAAAAGGTCCTTTTGTGCTTTCTGGGGCAGAGAACGGGCCTTAAGCCCAAGCCTACACACGCAGGACAACATTTTGCAAGTATCTGCTGAAGTGCTTATCAGCAGCTGATAATCAGTTTCACTGTTTTAAAAGGGGGCTGCTGCCCTTGACTGACAAAAAGGGATCTGGGCACTGTGAGCTGGAACAGCAATAGCTGAAAGGTCACCATTGTGCCAACGCACCGTGGCTCAGCCAGCCGGCAGCATCCTAAAGGAAAGCAGGCTATGATATCAGAAGCCAGTACCGGACACTTGACACTGAATAGGAGCTATATGACTATGTGGTGACCATGTGGTAGCTCCCATTCCTCAATCCTGCAACAGCAACATCCCTGGGTAAGGTGCCACTCCACAATGTCAGCCTGTTGTGTGTGTACATACGTGTTTTCAAGCTGCCTCTCAACTTACAGCAACCTCATGAATTTCATAGGGTTTTCTTTGGTAAGGAATCCTCAGAGGTGATTTTGCCAGTTCCTTCCTCAGAAATATAGTCTATACCACCTAATATTCATTGGCGGTCTCCCATCCAAGTATTAACCCAGTTTGATCCCTCTTAGCTTCCAAAATCAGACAGGAGTCACCACTGGTTGCACTTGCAACAGCTTGCCTACCTCTGAAGAGCCACCTCCACATTTTCAAAGTTCACATTTCTATGTGTGATTGAGGCACATAAGCAGACAGTACAGTTTTACTGTACATAATCATGTGTAGGCAAGTGATCATCCTGCAGCTGCAAAGCACAACCATCTAGAAATTCCAGTTGGGTTAAAATAAAAACATACACGCACACACACACATACATATATCTGTCAACATTAAGGCATCATTTTAGCTAACAATCAACAGCAAATATGACTTCAGTACCACCAACACAAGCAATCACTGAATAGGCATCTAATTACTCTTTATTTGTTTAATGCCAACGATAACTGTCAAGAACACTTCCTCATTTAAATGATGCAGGAGGTTTCATAGATGCAGTATCAGCATATCCTGCACACTGCAATTAAAAGAATAAGCAATATGTGAGCATTACCCCTTAATTACAGAAGCCATACTTGAGACTGATAGCAAAAAATTAAAAGGGGTCATGCTAACCATGACAGCCTTAGTATTCCCAACTGCAGAGGTTTATTTTTGGTGTCCACAGACTTTTATTCAAGTGAAAAGCATTCCTATCACAGCTAACTATCAAACTTAACCCTGAATAAATCTGGTAAAATGACCAAGCCATGCATCTATCTAAAGGTCATGCAGATAAAGTAGCTTTTTTAAAATGACCTGGAAGTAGTTACTACAACACCAAATACTTCCAGCTCATTAAAAAGGCTTTTTCTGCACAGTCTATATTGTAGCATGACTGAGGTATGTAGACCCAGATGTGACTGCTGCCTGGATTGTGAAACCGTGTAAACTGTTCCTGAGCTTTCTAAAGTAAGAACAACTTAAAAGTGTTAGCAACAATAGGATTCTATTTCAGCTGCTTGGTTGCTTCAGAGTGGAAAATCCAGTGAGAAAACATTTAGAATAGCTGAGGTTTACATCTGTAGAATGTTTAAGGAAAAAAGTAAAGGGGAAAAGAACAGCCTTTGGTTGCTTCTCTTTAAAAACATGTTCACAACTATTATATTTCATTCTGTATTATTTAGTATCATAATTTGAGTTTGTTGATATAGTCATCATTACTTACCTTTATATTCCACCTTTATTTTCATGAGATCAAGGTAGCATACATGATCCCATTGGGAGAAAACCAGGATATAAATTCAACCGGTCAGTCAGTCAGTCAATCGAAATGTTTTCCTCCCCACTGTCTCAGACCGGTCACGCAGAAAGTGACCGGCCTACAGTCAGAAAGTAAGTTTCAGACTCAATGGAGATTAGAACCTGTGTCTCCCAGTCCCAACGTTCTAACCACCGCACCACTCTAATCAAAATGTGTCTTCAAATATACTTAGAGAACGATCTTAAATTTGTAACACCACTCAGCCAACATTTCGTTTGCTCACCCTGTCAAATACACTAAGGTAGAGGAGGACAAAAGCTTCCCAGCTCTCCAAGTATGTTAAACCGTTCCCTTAATTCCAGATTAATTAGCACAAGCCATTCAGTCTGTCATGAATGCTGTTTATCATCATTACAAAACTCTCTGACAGCTTCTGAAAAGCTGAAAATGATCAATTTTTTTCACTTCGTCAATCTAGCAATTAGTTCACAGATCATACATCTCCACTGTCTAAAAACAAAGTTATATGTGTTTTAGACAGTCCTTCTGGAAATATAGTCTGATTTTATGACAAAATGAAATAAACTGCTCTTGAGCATGACTAAAACTTCTTATTTATGACCAAAACTGAATATTAACAAGGGAACACATTCCAAAGGGATGTTGTAGCCTCCGAGACTAGCTGACAGAAAGAAGTTGGTAGTATGAACCTTCATAGATTTAAGTCTACTTCCCCAGTTGCATGGAGTGAAGGACCTAGGAAAAGACCTTTATAGTGATGAATGAGCAGGTGGCATGTGCGAAGAGCAATAGAAATGCAAACTGCAGGTATGGTGATGATGTGACAAGTTCAGTTTTAAGGATGGTGGTTGTTGGGGGACAAAGGCAGGAGGAAAGAAGCTGCCTAAAGCCAAAGTGAATACATCGGCATTGAAAAGGTGGAGGGTGCTATCAAAATGTAGTGTGATGCTGGCTGAGAACCAGAAAGGGGATGTGATAAATTGGCTAAAAAAGCCCTCATGAGGCTAGGGTGTTCCTTAGTGTTATAATACGCATAGTGTGCCAGGAAACCACTGCCTCTGTTCAACCCACTGCCAATGGACTGGAATTTGTGGATATATTCCAAATCTGCTGTTTCTCTTTCCAATCTTTCTTTGTAGGTTTTGTTTGTTTGTTCAAGGACTGCTGTTCTGAAGCCTTTGAATTCCATCATGAAGAAAACACGTTGTTTGGCAAGACAGTAGGGCAGTCAGACTTTTCCTGATCTGGATTCTTAAGATTTTCAGCAAACTTTACTTTTCCCCCGGCACACAACAGTACCAAAAGAGACCTTGCCTCAAACAGTAGCGTAACTCAAAATTTTTTTAATGTGGCTAGACTTACACTAGGAAATGGCTTTTATGTTATGAATCTCTGTCCAAACTGCAATTTATCCATCATGAGAATGGTAAGGGGACTGGAACATAAGAACCCAAAGCCTGAACACTGATATAAGCAGCAAGCTGTTATTTGTCACAAGAAAAATCCAAAAGGTTCTGCATCTTTTTCAGGATGGATAAGATACAAATGAATGCACTGTGTGTTTATGGGCAGAGCCAACATGATGTAGTGGTTTGGGTGCTTGGCCTAGGATTCCGGGAGACTGGGCTTCAAATCCCCACTTAGCCATGGAAATCCACTGGGTGACCTTAGGCAAGCCACATTCTCTCAGCCTCAGAGGAAAATCAAAAGCAACCCCCCCCCCCGTCAAACAAATTCTGCCAAGAAAACCCAAAGACAGGGTTGCCTTAGGCTTGCCATAAGTCAGAGATGACTTGAAGGAACACATCAACAATAAAAACTGCAACAATAGTGAGAATGACATTTTTATACCAGGCCATTTGTGAGAATGGTTGTGCTTACCCACTGATACTATTGTGCCAGTGTAAGGCATAACAAGGGACTTTGTGAAGCATCAGCTAAAATACACACATCTAACAGGGTCTATTTATCTTAATATTTAACATAAAATCTTGATAGAACAAATGGTTACAAGACACAACAATAAACAACTTAGTCCCATGCCACAGCCACTACATGCAACATCATTTTCCATCACAATTTGAGCATCCCCTCAAAATGCTCTACAAATTTTACAAATGTGAAGATCTAAACATGCCCATAAGAGATTTGATAGCAAGGCTATTTTTTGAACAGAAACTTCCACAACCTCCTAACCATTATGGCTACTGGCAATAAGCGCAAGGGATTTCAAGGAGCTATTGTTTCAAAAAGTAACTTTACCAAGCTATGGAAATGGTCAATCTGCCTGACAAGTCTGTTTCTAGTCAGGTCCAAGCTGTACTACAAAACTGCTTAAATTTTCAATAATAAAGAAGTAGCGTCACAAGCTTACTTGTATTTACCAATCCTGACAAGCTAGAAATGTGTCCAAAGAAGGGCAACCAAGATGAGGGTCTGTAACCCAAACCTTATGGGAATAACAACTGTGTATGGAGAAGTGAAGACTGAGAGCTATCTTTAAATATCTGAAGGGATGTCATGTAGAAGATGGAGCTAGCTTGTTTAGTGGTGCTCCAGAGATTGGAACAAAAACAAATGGATTCCAATTAAAAGAAAAGAGATTCCACTTGAATATTTAGAAGAACTTTTTTTACTGTAAGAACTGTTCAACAGCAGAATAAATTTGACTTTGGTCGTGGTGGACTCTCCCATCTTTGGAGATCTTTAAACAGAGACTGGATGGTTACCTTTCAGGACTGCTTTAGCAGCGTATTCTTGCATGGCAGGGAGTTGAACTAGATAGCCCTTGTGGCCCCTTAGAACTTGAAGATTCTATTATTCTATGATTTCCTCTAGTTTACTGTTCTGGGCCTGGGAGCAGACAGTGGCTGGAGGCAGACAGGCAGGCAGATGAACAGACAAGACCACTGTTATAACCATAAACCATCCTGCTTCTGTCTGTCTGTTTCAACAACTGCTACTGCTTGAAGCATTTGTGGTATCTGTGTGAGTCCCACACTGACAGCAAGTTGAGATATAAATAAATAAAAATAATACCTCTTCAGGAAGAGACTGGCTATGAAATGGAAAGATTAATGTGCATCCCACATGAGCACATACCTTACCATTTTCCCTGGGTGGCATGAAATTCTTATACTCATGGGCAACATGGTTATTATTTCTGTGGATGCAGTCATAAATCAAAAGCCAACCCTGCACTACTCCATCTGTATGAATACTTGTGGTAAAAATTGGAAGTAACCCAGGGGCAAAACATCCATTAAGTGATTAATGGATATAATATTTATTGCCCAAACAGAATGAGATTCATTGCCTTTCCAATATGTGGTTGCTATGGAAGGACCACAGCTGCATGGCAGAGCACAAGCTTTGCATGAGTTAGGTCATGGTTTTAATCCTTGGCATCCCCATTTAAAACAAACTTAGATAAGCCAGTCAGGGCAGACATTACAGGCTGGATGAACTAATGGCCCACCTCAGTAGAACTCAACTTTGCATGTCCATTAGCCATTGGGCAAGTTTCTATAAGAGTCTATAATAAGAAGAGGTCCTGACCACTAGAAGAACTGATCAGTAGTGCACAGAATGGTGCAACACAGCTAAAGTGGGTATAGAAATGGTATCATATAGCTCACATGGGCTTTGAGAAAGTCAAGTGTCCCCCTCACACCAGAGGATCAGACCTCTCAAGTAAGGTCACATAGGCTTGGACTTAGGTACCAACCACTAAACTCTTATGTAAACAGACACAGGCAAACATCCTTGGAGCCCCACGTATAAATATTCCTTAGTCCTACTGGCATATCCACAACACTTAGGGGATTAGGTAGGGCAGATTTTTGCCATTTTTTTCCTAGACTGCTGAAACCATGCATCACACACACGAGAATGGAATGAGCTTCTCAAACGTGTGCCTCTACACACACCACCCAACAGCTTCAGGGAAGCATGACCACATTTCCATGGCCAGAACAGAAGCAGATTCTTTGGCCTTCACCCTAGTAGGGAGAGATGCTGGCACCAACCTAGGAAAACCAGGACGGGCCCACTGGAGCTAGTCCTGCATGTTTAGAGGACACAGCAGATAACTCAGCTGTGGAGAGGATGTGCTTCTATCAGCTGAAGGACCTGTGCATGCTTTTCTCTGCTGTGAACACCTGCTACATCTGTTAACTATTGGACAAATCCTTTACTCCACAGGATTGTCTCAACTTTTTTGTCTCTGAATTCTTTTTTAATGTGGTGGTGCTGAGCCAGCATCCAACTCCCAACAGTCTCCTCCTTGCCTACAGAGAACAAAAACAATTCAGAGCTGCCCCATAACAAACTACAACTTTTACTTCTATGACATGTGACTGTGGGTGATGTGTGGAAATTCAGGCTGTGTTGTATTTGGTTGCAGTTTCTACTGAGTGGTTCACTGAAGTATTTGGGTGGAAGGAGGGGTCCCCCCCCCTCCAAAAAGACTTAGCTGGTCCTCACTAAATTCTATTTGCCATGCTTTCAGACAGCATGGATTATAACTTGATAAAACAAGATTTAACATTTTTCCTGCTGAAGAAATTATACTGACACCTACTTGAGAAAAATGCCATAGCTTATCCAGTAAATGGATGTCTTGGAATTTTCATTTTACCTTCACGAATGGCTTTTCAAATGCATGGTTCCATTTAAAATAGATTCAAACTCCTTCAATGTCACCATTCTATAGCGAGGTCTGTATCAATAGACCATTGTCACAGAGCCTGAAGACATAAAACTCCTATCTATTTTTTTTTTATTTATAAATAACAGAAATCCATCACAAAAGCAAGCACTCCACATGCCTTCAGAGAGATCTAAGCTGGCAACAAATTAAACTGGATCTTATTACTTGAAGGTCCAAGACCACAAAGAGCTGCTGAACACCGGCGGTGAACTGGTGTCACTTTGATCTCCATTGTAACAGAAAAGCAAAATGACATGTTCAAATGAAAATCATTTATAATGGATGAAAGCAAGGCTGCTCTTTCCCTGAAACAGATATGTCTAGAGGGAGGCCAAAAAGGAAGCAGGGTGTGTGGGTGATATATATGAGTATGCACACATGAGCGTGTGTGCAATTGCAAAACTGGGAAAGAAGTATCCTCCATACTTTTTAAAATATAAAATTGCAAAATGGAATAGGATGTGCATTTTGGAACTTTGCATCTCGTTTAGTTACAGGGGACCATGGCCTTCTTTCTAACCAAAGCCAGAATTTGGGTTCTACTTAATGAAATGCACCACAGTCTATTCCCTCACCCATCCATACTAAATAAGAAAGCTTCCAAAACATACAGATTTCTTCTACAGTGTTTTGGAACACATATGGCTCCAGAGAGAGAGAGAAAGTGGAAAGAACTGAGGGTGGGATTAAGAGCTGTGCTTTTCAGTACCTCAAACACCAAACCAGACTTCAGCAGGGGTGGTGTTATATCCTGGGCCGCGGGTAATTAAACTGAAGATGTGGGATCAGTGAATTCAGGGAGCTCCAAAGGGCATGAAACAGATGGTAGTTGGGGATGCAGAACAGGTGGCTTCTGTCCTCCTCCCACCTCTGCCCCCCACCACAAGCATCTCTTATGGGAACACACAAACAGCAGCTCAATAAGCCAAGTAACCAGAAAACCAATCCAATAAGTTATCCCACCAACCAACTAAGGCTAGACATATGCTAACAGTTTCAAGCCAGTAAACTTGCTTCTAAAATACAGACTACCATGTAGAGACCTTTGTGGCAGTATGAAGCAGATTTACCGGCAGACATCTGTGAGTGTATATGGAGACTTGGGTAGTTGTGAGATAGCTTACTTACAGTGGTTCTTAACCCGGGCTCCATGGACCGTTGGAAGCCTACAGAGCCCTCAGAGGGGGTCCACATAGGATTACCACTCATCCTGGAATTCCATTTCTCCAAGGGAACACCAAGGGTAGGTTAATGCACTCTACTTTCTTGGTGCTCCTTCAGAGGGAAACCGCATTTCTTTCATGCTTTCCCCAAAGCAGCACCAAGACCTTACTTTCCAGGCACCGCTTTGGGGGAAAGGGCAAAAGAAATTATCTTTTATGCCTGCCTCCCGTTCATAACCTTCCTTTAGGAAATTCCAGTTTATTCTACTCTCCCAGCACTTGAAGGATCTCAGCATGTTCCTCCACAAACCATTAACAAGCCTCTTTTCTTTTGCATTGTCTACTGGAAGAATAAAGGATAAGGGTGAGCAACTGATGCACAACTTTAAACAAATATTTGAATATTTAAATAAATATTTGAACATTTAAATCTAAATTTAAATACTTAAATCTAGAGTTACGTCTTGGCAGTCCCCAGCAACAAATTATATTTACAGGGGTGCCCAGTAAAGGAAAGGCTAAGAACCACTGGCTTACTGGACTGCTTTTCTGGTTACTTGACGTCACATCTCTACTCACTGAAAAGGCAAGATTTGGAACAGTCTCCAAGGCTTGTAATGCTACAGAAAGCTTAGTTCTGTTCTAAAAGTTGTCCAGAAGGGAGCCTGAAAATGATGTTGTATGCAACTGATTTCTTACTTGTCTTATGCAAATTCTACCAGAGACCCCTGGTTTGAGTTACCTCTACCTGTTTCTGTAAGGTACCTCAATGGCAGGGCAACCCATTCAACCAACAAGGGTAACATCGGCTTTCTCTGAAAGAACAGAATTATATTATACCAGGAAGTGAAAGTGAACAACACAAACTGCCTTCAGTGACACCGAAGTGTTTTAATTTAGCACTGCAAAAGGAATACCCATCAATATTATCATAATCAGTACTGACTGGTTAATACTCTCAAGGTCTTTCTTTTTAAAATAATAAGACCACTCACTGTTAACTTTATCCCAGAAAAACCTCTGAAATCTTCTCCATAGAAAAATACAAAAAGCACCAAGTGCCACTGCTGTCTGGACCCAAATGCCTTCTCTCAGAACAACCTTGAAGAACACACTTTATACTGAAGTATGAAGTATGAAGTACTTCCATCCGATGGATAGTTAAATAAATGACCAGGGAAGTGCTAGGCTTTTTGCTACACTTAGCTCTTACATTTGCACTTACAGATGCTTTTAAATAAAATATGACACTTGGGGCTCATTCAGAAGATAATTTAAAGCCATGATTCTCAACAGGAGGCACAGGCTTCCTTAACATATCAGGAGCATGTCTAGCTTCTTTCCCAGCAACATCTTGCACCCACCTGAACAAAGAGTAATTTATACAGTAGAGTCAAGGGGTGAATCTTGGCCTGGATTGTCCCACTTCATAGTCCAGCTGGAGCCCGACCTCCTCCACCATGGGGAGAACAAGCACCCTGTACACAGGAAGAAGAAGCTGGCATAGGAAGATTTTTTTGGCCATGAGAGTTTTGTGTCTGAGTGACATCATGAATAGACTCAGTCCCCTATGTAAACACCTTTGCAGACTGTAGCATAGACTATGGCAGTGTTACAGCATGGCAAACCTCAAACCAATGTTGGTCTGTGAGCCCCTGGCTGCCAGTCCACAACAAATTTCCAGGGAAGCAAGAAACAGTTGTAGCCAGTAGGCACAAATACAACACCAGTCCCTGGCATGTTGGGGGGAAAACTGCTGGTTCCCCATGTCAGACTTTAGTGTATGTCAATGCTGATTAACAAAATGTCTCCTTCAGAGACCAGAGTGATAATCTAGCTCTTTTGTATTCAGTATTTATGTGGGCGGTAACACAGAAAGTAAGGAGCATGTGAGACCACATGACTTGATGACTTCAAGATTATCAATAACTGAAAAAGACATACCTGGTTTAAGTTTCTTGGGCCAGAAACTTTTCAGGACTTTAAAAACAAGGAAGCTAAACATCAGCTCTGCCCTGTTCGGAAATGTCTTAATATGAGTCAGTGTAAGTGTGTATGTTTTAACAGAAGTATACGGACTTCTGAGTAGCAAAGTATTTTGTCTGAATAATCTCCAGTGGTATATCCAACGCCAATCTCTTTTTGGTAGACTCCAGGTTTGTCCTTAAGTTTTCACAAGAACTGAGGTTAATAATGAATTGGTTTTTTTTTAAAAAACTTTATATTTTTAAATAAAAACCTTAGTAACGTTAAAGGTACATAACATTAAGGTTACGTTAGTAACCTGAAATAAAAACCTCAGTGTATTCTATTCCAGCATCAGGAACAACCCATAGATCAGTGGCAGAGCACTTGTTTTGCATGCAAAGCATCTCAAAGTTACATTCCAGTTCTAATAGGAACTGCAATTTTAAAAAAACAGCAAGCATGATTACTTTCCCTCAGTAAGACCCTGGAAAGACATAGGTAATCAAAAGGGCAAAATAGGGTTTGAAGGTCGGAATGCTCTAACCTCCCAAGGAAAGTTCAACTATTTCAGTGAGTAACTAGGTTAGTGTTATAATCCCACATCAAGCTGATCTTAAACAACAGAGTATTTGGATGTGATGTTTTTGTGTGTGTTCTTCCCCAAGTTTCTGCAAACTAGACTTTCCACTTCCTGGAATATTCTTCTTCCCATATAGCACAACCAGAATCTACATCCATGTTTTCCATGTTTGCAAAGACAGAGTTGTTACGTGCCTTCAAGTCATTTCCAACTTATGGTAACCCTAAAGTGAACTTATCATGGGGTTTTCTGGTGGCTGAGAGTATGTGACGTGTCTGAGGTCATCCAGTGAGTTTCCATGGCTGAGCGGGGAACTGAAGCCTGGTTTCCAGGGTCATATTCCAACACTTAAAACCATTACATAAACATTATTTTAAAATATTTACTTATTTCTGTAATATGATTCCTATTCTGCAGCAGGTATTAAAGGCAGCTTTCTTTGGCATCTTAGAACAAAAATGATGCCAGAAGATTAGAAAGGTGTACTTTAAAAGAAAAACACAAGAAACGGAAGGAACCTTAATCCCCTGTTACAGTATTATTCATTTAATTGCTCAAGGAGGTCTTGTCACTGGACTCTCTGGCTTGTGGTAGGTGTCTATATTGTCTAAAAAACACTCCTGCGTGTCCAATACAGCCTTTGCAGATAAACAAAGTGCTTCCATCAATCAAATGTAGGCAACAATTTCATAAGACTCTTTGATTCCAATTATAAACCTGAAGAGGCAACCTGCTGCTGCCAGGTTATATTGCTGCCAATTAGAGTATTTCTTGGGTGCTCAGCACCAAGGAGGTCTGACTTTGTGGGTCAGCTGAAAGAGGGAAAACATCTTGATAATAGGGGATGGGAGGAGGTGGAAGATGGAGAACAACAGAGATGGAAGAAAGCCTCCACAGGTTTCAAAAGAAGCACTGTTGCTCTCTAGCTGAATATGGGATTTTTTTTTAAAACACAGACAACAAAACTAGAGGAGAGAAAAAAATGAAATTCCAATCTTGAAAGAACTAAATCAGTCAGATTGGCTGAACTTGCCACACACCGTTTACATAGCAACTCAGTTAACAAAGCGAAGGACTGTAACTTCATTATCTACAAGCCATGGCCAAACCTCCTCAAAACATGAGACTAAAGAGAGCTCCCAGTCCAAACATATACAGTCATCCCCCACCTATTCAACAGGTCAAGAGACCCAAGCACTGTCAACAAGCCGAAATCACTGAAATGCAAAAGCAAATCAACTCGGTGCCAACCTTTTTTCTGTCTGAACAAAGGCCGAACAAAAAGACGGTGCCAAGAGACAAAAAGCAATGCATGATTGCAAATACAGTATAAGGAATGCATTGCATGCAATTTCTTAGAGATATACCATGACTCTTAGAACTTGTATGCCATGCATCTCTTATACAGTATTTGCAACCACACGCTGCTTCTTCTCTCAACGGTCTCTGCGCCACCTTTTCGTTTGGTCTGTACAGACTGGTGGAGTCTCCTTCTTTGGAGGTTTTTAAGCAGAGGCTGGATGGCCATCTGTCGGGAGTGCTTTGAGGGTGTTCCTGCATGGCAGGGGGTTGGACTGGATGGCCCGTGTGGGCTCTTCCAACTCTACATTTCTATGATTCCATGATTCTATGACTGAACTAAAAGTTGGTGCTGAGACAACTGAGAGAAGATCAGTGCATGGCCACAAATGCTGTATAAGATATGCACAGTGCACTGGTGTAAAAGATAAGCAGACCAGGTTGTAATTGAAAAGTTCAAAAGAGTGGATCACCAAAAAGCAGATTGTTCAAAAGCGGGGGACACCTGTAAACTTAGCAATCAGGGTTTCACAAATGCCACCTACAACTTCAGATGCTGGCCCACCTCCTGATATAACCCCTGAGCTGGGAATCAGTGGAACACTCTATATTGTGAGAGTCAGCATTTTGAATGCACATGAGCAGAGTTCCTAAGCCTTGGGGAGACCACTGAAGTGCCTTACAAAAAGGCGCAAAGGTTCACAGAATCTATCAGCTACTGTTTTGGTCGACGTATCTACCCCTTCTGAAAGCCTCTACCATGAGATTTTACGACACAGCAGACCACTGCATCTAGTCACACAGTTCGTGAAGTTTGAGTGCTGCTGCTTTTTCTTTCAGCAGACACAGTTTAAGGAAGAAAGAGGAAGGTGGTGCACCTCCATGAAGTCGGCTTTGCTCTCACTCATCTCTCTTTGATGCACATGCCCTTTGACTCTTACCACATCATGATCTAAACTACCTAAACTGATCTGATGAAAGCTCATTCACGGAAAAGTACCTCTTCAAGTAGAAAGTTAGGTAGGATTATTGTTAGGTCTCTCTTCCAGCAGGTACGTCTCCCAAGGTTGCTCTTTGTGCCCTGTGGTCAAGAATTACTATCAATACTTTCCACCATTTGTACTACAAGCGTGTTCCTTGGAAAAGTTAGTATTTTTCAATCACAAACATCAAGGTACATCACAAACATCAATAGCTGAACCATCACAGACCATGTCAACATACATTCTCTTCAATAAATAACTAGGGCTGAGCCAATTCAGGTGACAACATTATCAGCAGGAGCTGTGAAACGCAAGAAAAATTATCCACCATTCAATGAGGACAGGAAGCCTCCAACTGACTCCAAATCCAACTGACTCCATAAAGCTCATCGTAGTCCTCAATTCATGGACAACTGAGGAAGAGCCCCTGGGGTTCTTTTCCCTGCTTCCTTTACACATACATATATATATATACACACACACGCGCATAGTGTGTTACTGATTTCAAATGAAAATTGATTTTCATTACAATAGCAGATTACATACATATTACATTCTCATCACACCATTGTTATTTCCATCTCTTCTAATACATTTTACATCCTTTTAACTTCCTACCTTCCATAAATTGGAATATGCATGTAGGTTTACTTAAACTTCTTAAAGGTTTTCACTGAAGTTCAGCCTGGTTCCCTCTGTAAAGCAGATAATCTTAACATTTTCCAACTACTTGTCCGTCCATTTGTTTACCTTTATGCTCTCCTAAGTTTCCCTTGCACATAGAATTATACACATGCTTTCTTCTTGTACTGGAGTTACACTTATCTAATCCAGACACAATCAATCCAAGAATAGCCGCAAAGCTGCCAAAAAGAAGCAGCTGCAAAGGGTCAATAATAACAAAACAGAAGCCAAAATTTGAGAGTAACTAATGTTAAGTTCATCATTTCCAGCTGTCCTTCTGCAGTTCTTCAAGGGCACGTGCTACAACAAGGGCACAAAAAACATAATAAGAACAACAATATGTGCTAAGGAACCAAAAAAGATTGGTGAGACAAAAAGCTTCACCCCAAAAAAATGACAAGTACAGAGAGACAATGGTTCAGATCTATTACACAAATTCAGGACTCATGAAAATCTGATGTCAGAACATCAAAATACACACACACTGCACTACATTATAGTGCATACAAACACTACATATACTAGTCTGGATGAACAAGTATTATGCAGCACAACACAACAGCCCTCAAAGGCCTTCCAAGTGACATCATATAATCATGATAACAATCTTTATAATCTGTTTTGTATTAAGCTTACTTTGCAGGAAGCCAAAAGTGATATTCAAAATACAACAAAACAAAAAATGAAACATGTACGTTGCACATCAGTTTGCTTCAAAAAGGGCATGGACTTGACGAAATACACCATCTATATTTTAACTACCTGGTTGCAAGTATAAAACAGTTACACGGTGCCTCCCCTCTTTCGACCTTTCCACATCGTGTTGTATTACAACCTTAAGCTATTTCACACAGTGAAATTACAGCATTATAATTCCACTTCAGCTGCCACTGCTACATCCAATGAAACTTAAGTTTAGTAGTTTGGTGAGACACTAGAACTGTCTGGACAAAAATTCTAAGTAACCTTCCCTAATTGCAAATACCAGAATTCCATGGAATGAAATCATGGCACTGTGTAATAGAAAAGATCTTCCGGAACTGAAATGGATTCAATTGGCATTGTTACCGCTTGCCTACACGAGACACTCAGCAATGAAAAGGGCAAAACATTTTTATTGTGCTTCAACAATTAAATAAACAAATTGGAACTGGCATGTCTTGGCCGTGTAATTTTTCGCACATTGACACAAACATCAATATCTGGACACAATTACAGTTGCAAGCCTTCTTGGATATAACTCTGTGCATCTCCTGCAATGTTTGCCCACTCCTCCTGGGAAAAGTGCTCCAGCTTAAGAAGGCTGAATGAGATTGTTATTGAACAGCAACTTTTAAGTCTTGAGAGTCTCAATCAGGCTGAGGTCTGGGTTTTGATAGAGTCATTCTACGACATTCAGATTCCCATTTTAACTCCCGCCCCCCCCCCCCCCGTGTTACTTGGGCTGTGTGTCACTGTCCTGAAGGAAGGAGAACCTTCATCCCAGCCCCAGGTCCCTTGTAGACTGAATGGGTTTTCCTCCAGATCTGCCTAGTATTTGGCTCCATCCTTCTGGTCCTCAATCTTGATCAGTTTCTTCTGTTAAGAAAAAGTATCCCTGCAACTTGATGCTGTCACCACCATGCTTCACCATAAGGTTGGTGTTCTCAAGGACAATGAGCCCTGTTGGCTTTGAGCCACAGACAGCGTTTTCCAGCAAGTCTCAAAAGTTCAATTACGGTCTCCTCAAACAGAAAACTTTTTCCCCACTGTTCTCTCCCACTTGCCTTTCTATAAATTCTACACAGGCTTTGATACTGGTTTCTTTCATCGATGGCTTTCTTCCTGCCACTCGTCCATAAAACCCAGTTCTGTGGAACATGTAAGTGATAAATATCCCCTAAATAGTTTCTCCCATCTCAGCGCATATCTGTCCAGCTCCTTCAGAGGTATTAACGGGCCTTCAGGTTGCTTCTGTAAGTAATGCCTTCTTTACCTGGTCACTGCATTTTGGTAGACAACCCCCGGCAGGGTCTCAGTTGAGCCACAAACTTCCCATTTTGTAACAGTGGCTTTAATAGTGCAGATTTTTTTTTAAATAATCCAATCATGACTGATGTTTCTGTACAACTTTCTCCTGGATAGGCTTCTGGCTTCCATGATGCTATTTTTTAAGATATGCTGTCCAAAAATACGTGGCAGTTTGTTTTCATGTATTTAAATGCTGATGTCACAATATAAATATTTTGCTCCTTCACTGTCTTCTGCATCTTGTGTATCTCAGGGGGTAGTAATGTTAATTAAATCTATTTCGATTCTAGATTTGAGCAGAACAAATTGTGGAAATGTTATGGAGGGGGTGCTGACAACTTCTGCAAGGTATAGTTAACAGGGGTAAAATAATGCATATTTGCTGTGATCATGAGAGCACAGCCTGTTTTATACATTTTTGAGCTGACAATTCAAAACAAGAAGGACAGGAGTCCTCAATCATTACTAAAATGTTTCAGAACACATAATACACATGGATGAATTTGTATTGTTCAGCAGGACTTCTAAACTCCTGCTGTTATCTTATTATAGACCTAGTATATAATATGTGAGTACTATATAAACCTGCACTAGTGGCAAAGGGAAAACTCTAGTCCTAGAACAAAAGACACAGAGCTGCTGTTTACTGCAAAGTGAACCCTCCTAGTCAGGCGAAATGCTTTGGCAGGCATTGTCAAGAAAATGTGAGTATTTCAGCCATTGTCACAGCTGCCACTTCTCTGGAAGCCCTATGATTTCACTCACTTGCTAGCAACTGTTTACCAAGTAATTAAACTAAGTGGAGTCCCATCATTCCCACTCTCGTAGAGTCAACAATGGTGAATTTCCTAAATACCATTTTAAAAGGCTTTCCCCTCAGTGCCTGCTGGCTGCGTCTTGCATCCATTTTCACAGTGTTGAAGCCAACACATGGGGTTATGAATGCTACAAGCACCAGGAAAACCCAAATTTAGCAATCAGAATGCAATAGGCAACATCACAAAGCTCCCACAACTTTTGATTATAATGGGCAGGATCCAAGCAAAGTTCAGAAATGAGAAGTACTCCTGATTCCAAGTAATTAACCTTAGCTGCATTTTGTGCTTTGAACATCTTACCTACATTATCAAAATTTCAAAATCCTACCAACAGGAATGCTAGAAGGAGGGATCAGCAAAGGAAGAGAATAGGGGAATAATCATGTAAGGTAATGGCGGGATTACACTAAATGAAAATACTGTATCTGTGATCTCTGAAGCCTCATTTTTTTTCAATTCTCAATGAACAGAAAGTCAGTTTTGCTGGCAAATATCACACATACTTTACGTAGCCTTGCTTAGCAAATAAATAACTCTCTCCAAACATTTTTACAGAAGAGAAGGTATCACAGCTTTTTAGCCAGTTCTCAGAATCTCCAAAGGTCTTGCATACCAGAGCCAGGACTTCTGCTTCAAGTTCTGACTCAGGACTGACTCTCGAGATCTTTGCTGAACCTTGCACTACCGGTAGTTCTGCTACTGCACAGTCTTCACACCTTTAAAGGCCTCTGGATAGGGATCCTGTCTTGCTTGTTTTTCTTACAGCCCCCAGCAGACTATTATATGAACTAAGCAGCAATACTTTATATTCAAACAGTGAGTGCACATGTAATGCACACTGCTAGGGCTATGTACTGCCCACTCTCACATATTTGCAGGGCAGAACTAAGCAGGAACTTCACCTGAGCAAGCCCAATTTTGGGGTGAAGAGGCAAGAGAACAAATGTGTGTGATTCAGGGATGTATTTCATTTATTCCAATGGAGGCTTCTCTACAGATAGATACCAGCCATTTGAGCTATTGGCTGGGTTCGCACAGCTGGAATTCTACCGCTTTGCAATGAGAGTGGGAAACTTCATCCAGGACACCAGAACTAAGCAGTGGCCAGATCTCAGGCTCGTTGCTCTCTCAAAAAGAACTAGAAGTCACCAGAACGTATTAGGGCACTTCTGCTGTAAACAGGGAGAGAGTCAGTGCCATACTTGCTCACAATAACCAAGGATTATCATGGTACCCAAGTTTCTTTTTAAATTATGAGGGGTTTCTTTTGAGAACTTCTATTCACTCTAACAGTGCCTTCCATAACAAAGTCAGTTACCATACAATTATTCTTTCAGCCTTTTCTAATCCTAAACTTGCACTATATACATTTCACCGTCCCTTTAAGTGCCTTTAAAATTACAAGCACTTCATATCATGATTCATGTATCACAGTGCATGCGCTGTTCCATTTCCCTCTCTGCCCCTCATCTCAATTATATCTTAACATTATGGGGACTGGAGCACATTAAATAAATCATATTGCACAGACTCTCAGTAAAGTAATAATACTTACATGCATTTTAGAGGAATTGGCCTGCATTACGGATGTATGTGTAACGTCATTATCTTATTTGCAGCAATAATTGTAATATCACACAGCAGTGACTGCTTCTAGCTATGGATGGAAGCTTTTAGCAAACCTTATGTTTATTCAGTCGCTGGTAATTAGCTGCTTTGGTTAATATAATCCAACATTTACAAACAGCAATTTACCCAATATATAAACCCGCTCCAACAATTAACAAAGCATTGTTATTGATTAAGATTTAATGCAGCGGTTGCTAGTTCTACAGAGTAACACATAACAAAAATGATCTGTAATTCGTCAGAGGACATTTCCCTGTCAAAGTACTTTGCTGGCAGATGTACAGTTTGAATTGCACTCCTTATCAGCCATGTACTTCTAATGCCCATAGAGGAAGAACAACAGGTTAGGAGTTTAGCTATGTTCAGAGTTTTTTTTAATGGCTAAACCTGTTGCTATTGAACCTGTAATATATTAAATTTTAAAGCACTTTACACCACTGCTTTTTTTCCCCCACCACTTCCACAAACACAGGACATCGTGATACTGGTTCCTTCTATCACTACCAGATCTGTCCCATTCCTACCCAGGGGACATCCTTTCCCATTGCATTGGGCTAGGAATATTTATCTCAAACATCTAATTTATTTATTTATTTATTTTTTCATCCATTCATTCATTCACTCATTCATTTATTATTTTATTTTATTTCATTTATATCTTGTCTTTCTCTCAATAATGAGACTCAAGGCAGCTAACAAGAATACAAGCTAAAACTATATAAACCCTTCAATAAAAGCATAAATATAAAAGTTATTTTAAAACAATTTATAAACTATTTAAGTCAGAAACATTAACCATTAAAATATTAAAATTCATTAAAAGACTACACAGAAGCCTTGGTGGTGGGACAGACAAAGGCCTCGCTAAAAGATCTTAGGCTCTTAGAGGGTCAGCAGCAACTGAGTGGTAATGAAGGGGTATCTTATGCTCCACATTGCTAGAGAAAAGCAGGAATTTCCAAGAACAACAGAGTCTTGGAACACCTGTCTTGGAGAGCCAGCGTGGTGTGGTCATTTGAACGCTGGACTAGAACCCAAAGACAAAGACTTAAATCCACACTCAGTTGCCCCCTGGGTGACCATGTGGCACCACAACCTTGCATCAGCTGAGCATCTGCTCAGCCAGAAAGCCATCCAGCATTCCTATGATGTCTACATGTATCAGAATATCACTCCCAACTCCTCATGATAGAACCTGAGCAACAGATTTGCCCTGGATTTATGGGGATATTATTTATTCAAAATAGTTCCATGCTGCCTTTCTGTAAAACAGGCTTAAAACAGTAGCCATGTAGGTTTTTGATACATGGAATATGTAACCCCTGTCCCTACATAAAACAGAAGAGAACTGCTGGATCAATGCACAGGTTAATAAAAAAAATTTCTTTGGTAGCAGCAGCAGAAAGCTTACATTCTTCAACACTCTGCAAGTGAATATCACAAAGAAAGGCAGAGACACCACTTCCCATCCTCAAAGACATTAACTCAAAGTATATTCACTCCTTGATATATGCATAAACATAACAGCATTAACAGAACTGACACATAAGCATTTGCTGGCAAATATATCCCTTATCTCCGAGTCACAGATCTGGTGTAGTCAGCTACCCGTTAGCCACATTCCATTATTTTAACGCTTACAAACACATTATTTGCTTTTCATAAAAATGCTAACAGTTGTAGCAAGAGCGGTATCAGGTATTTAATTAGACTTCCAAATCATTCCAACACCTTCCTACAGCATAATTTAGCAAAGGGGGAGAGCTCCAGAAATTCTCTATTTATCTTTATGACCAACAGGCACTTGCTCACAGTATATATATACTGCTAAAAGATAATTCAATCATTGTACTCCTTTCAATGCAGAGTGTAAATGAGACAAGTACCTCCACACAATCAGTGACTTGTCTTGGGTGGAGACTTACACCCAAATATTGCATGAACACAAAATGTGTTAAAATCCAAAATAGTCTATCACAGTAAAGTATGTTTTACAGAAATTATTGTACATATGTTTCAGCAAGGCAAATCAAGGTAACACTCCACCTCATGTAGAACTTGCAAGACAATGAATAACAGAGCCAACGTGTGGGCTAAGCACAAAGAAGATGAAAGCTATAAATAAACCCAATGGAGGATCTATTTTTCAAATTCTGAAAGAGAAGACTAATACTGTTATTCTGTAAAAAATAAAACCAGACACATAGGGAAACTTTCCCTATTGTATATGCATGTGTTTAGCTATAGGCGTCTCAGTTGTTGTACCATAATCAATCAGGTCAGATTGGCTAAATACAGAATATGAAGTTGTACTTATTCTTCTTCTAAGGAGAGAAGCACTGACAAACCCTAACAATCAGAGGAACAGATTAACAACTAAACACACTGCTAAGGTTGCTTCTATTTCACAAAATCTCTTGCTTTGGAATCAGTCCCAAGTACAAGTAATCCAGACAAAATGTGACACCTAGGCCCAGACACTCATATATCTCCTTCAGTGAAACACAGTATTCCACCGGTGTACTGAATCAGATTTTTCTCAAAATGGAACTGTTAAGTAGCTCACAAAGTGACTTAAGTGAAACTGTAAGTACTACAGTTATACCTTAGCAAAAGCAAGTTAAACTGTAGATGTATCCAGTACAGCGCTCTTTAGATATCTGACCTTTAAAACTACTCTCTTCTTTCAGGTATAGTCATTTTTAATTAAATGTAATGGAATTATATGCTATTCTCTTACAAATATTTCAATAAAATGATTTCCACATAAGGTTTTGAATGTGTTTGAACAGAATATTTAAACCAAATATGTTAAACCAGATAACATCATTTAGCAGTTCTACTTTTTCTGGGACGAAAAACATATCACAAAATAAAGAATACACACTCCACCAAATGCTGATGGGATTTGCAGTCCAATAATATCTGGAGAATGGTTGGATCTATACATGAAAGAGCAGACCCAAATTTAAAACCTCTCTATCTATACTAATGACTTGCATCAACAGATAAATACAACAGTAACATACTCTCAGCCTCTGATAACTCTACGATAGGTTCGCCTTAGAGTCACTGTAGGTCAGAAATGACTTGAAGACACACAACAACAACAAATCAAAATCATAATGTTTACAAAAATGGTTAGACATGAATTTTCTTGGAATGTCTTAACTATGGACATCCTACCTTATTTCATTTATTAAAATATTTATATCTGGTCTTCTATCTATGAATCTCAAGAGCAGTAAACAATAAAATCAACTTGGCCAGCTTGAAACAATATGCACAACAAAATGTTTTTGAAAGTTAAAAACATATTAAACAATTCAACAAATTAAAAGAAGACTAACTAAAAATGATTAAAATTGTTTGAATCAATTTAAAACGGCTCACTTGAGCGAACTTGTATAAAACTAGTTAGGACACTGCCTTAGGGAACTGGATCAGCCTAGACAACCAAACCCTAAAACACCTGTACGTGGGATCCAGGGTGGACAAAGTGCAGCCCTCCAGATGTTACGGGACTGCAATGGTAACCAGCCCCGGCCAGTACAGCCAACCCTGAGGAAAGATGGGAGTTGCCATCCAGCCACATCTGGAAATCATCTCTTTGTTCATTCCTGATTGAGAGTCTCTGGCACAAAAGTTGGTAGCTAGATCCACAAGGAATGCTCTCCCAGACTACAAACATTTTTAAAAACTTAATAACTTGCACCTGTTGTACAAATACCCTAACACAAATAAGAGCCACCCTAGTCTTACTAATTCTATGGAAACATGAGCAGTCTAAAAGTCAAATAACGCCTCTAAAAGCCAAAGTAAACTGTAGAAACAAGCTGATCAGAAGATCAAGAGACTGGACCAACTCCCCTTGTGCTTGAATTTCTGGGCCTAGAGGGCCTGACATTGTCATGTAAGACTGATGGAGAGTTATAACTTGGTTAAAATTGGAGGGGGTGCTCTACCTGTCCCTTAGGGCCCTGTCCCCCCCCCCCAATTTTATTCTGGCTGTGTACTTCAATGCCAATCATTATACAGAGGTAAGACGATATAGTCTTCAGACACTTTCTGGTAAATATTCCCCAGGTGTTGATAAGCTTGGCACACCATTCAGCTGATCGACTAAGTTTAAAAGTAGACTTACTTATTTAACAGTGGTCAAATTCTGTCAAGTATTCTAGGACTATAGGAATGAACTTTTTTACTTCCATTTATTAGGTTGGGAAAGAAAGAAGGAAGTCTAGCTCCTAGCCCTAACATGGACAAAGCCAGCAGAACACTAATTGCTTCCCACTTTTTGGAAGGAATCTCCAAAAAGGAACAGAAACAGTCATGAGAAGAAAAGTCACTGCCTAATGGTTGAAGTTTCAAGTCGGAACATAGAAGACTGTGCATCAGGCTCTCAGTCCGCCATAAAGTTCAGCAGTGGGCATTAGGGCATTAAAATGGGTGGGCTACACTTGTTCCCCAAGCTCCATGCAGAAAAGATATAATTATAATATTCTACTAAATTTACAAATGTAATTCATTAATGTAAAAAAATTAAAATATATTACTTTTCAAAAGGTAATGACACTGTCACAACAATCACTGTTTGATATGAGTTTTGCAAATTTGTTGAGGATTATCTTCTCTGCTGCCCTAAGAACATTAACATTAAAAAAAAAACACTTGGCCAACTTTAGCCAATGAGTTAGAAGAATCTTTTTTGGACTGGTGAAATACACAGTTCCTGAGCATAATGTGGACTAACAGTTAATGCTCCCTTCCCACCATTTGTGTCCTTCCTCTTTTCTCCTCCACACCCTTGTCCTTTTTATGAAGGAGGAGGTGCAAAAGAAGTACATGGGGATCACATCAGGCAGTGTCCCTCACCACTGGCAGTATTTGTCAAGGCTCAGTTTGGTTTACAAGACCACCATCTGCAACCTCACCAACCCTGCCCTGTATAATAGAACAGTCACCTGGCATTTATTAATCAACAGCTGCCTTCACCAACTTGAAAGGGCCTCCAAAGTTGCCATCACTCTAGTTATTGACAAAGACACCTAACAACACACAACATGGAGTCAGCCAACCACTCTGTACATAGTCAAATCCACTCTCTCATCATTTAATCCTGTTACAATTATACAATGACCACGGGAATTCAAGAATCACACAGCCCTGTTTTAAGAAACTGAGAATAAAGAAAACTATTACATTCATTAAAATGCTCTGAAAATGACTAGTTTATCATCCATGTTGCAGAATAGAGCAGGGTGAGCATAAATTATTTATGATGTGTAACAGTTTAATGGAGCATAAAATGGATTTTCTTTTCCTCACTATTAGCAAAAGTTGTGGGTTTTCTGTGTGTTAGTTCCAAACTTGACAATGTACCCTACCCATTTAGAATTATGACAGATGCATCAATTTTCTAAATTGTTCTATATCAACTGCAAGTTAAGAGAAAATTGCTTGCAGTAGGCTGTAACTGCTGTTTTCTAAGGTACCACACTGGTACCCTGCAGAGATCTTTCATAGATGCTTTATGGAGTCTTTCAGCAAATGCATAACTTTTGACAAACCGTCCTAAAATTTGGAGAACTTCCATCAGCTGAGTTACACACCAGCAGAGAATGGCAGCAACAGCAAGTCATCACTTTGAGATGATAAGTACGCACATGTGAACAAAATACCAGCCATAATCTGCTACACCTATTTCAATTGATGAAACAAAATTCAACAGCAAAGAAGAAGCAGACACTTACATGAACCATGCATTATACCCATCTTCTGCCAACCTGGAGGTCCTATAGTCTTCTGTGACCTTCTTTAGTCAGAGAGGAAACAAGGTAGATAAAAAGAACAGCTTGCAGAAGTCACAACATCCATCATCAGACACACACACACACACACACACAAATGGAGTGGGGGCAGAAGAAAGTGAACCTAACTCCAAACAAGATTAGTAAACATAATTAGCAGGTCTTGTACCCCAAATAAAGGTTAAAAGCGGAGAGTACAACTCAGTGAACAAGGAAAAATCTGTCTAGGTAGATGTCAGAATTGTTCAGGACAATAATGAAGAAGTCACAGAACATGAAATTAATGACAGGCAGATGCTCCAGCCCAATATGAAGCCTAGGAAGGCTAGAAAGTAATCATTCAAGTTCAAGAAGTATAGTGACAAGCTGGAACTACAACTGACTTAACCCTTCAACTTTGGGTTGCATCATTCCCTGATCCTGCTTGATCCTATGTCTACCAGGCTCCCTAACTAATCCCTGTCAGCCTTCTAAATGTTCCTCCAGATTATATGCTGCAGAAGATCTGAGCATGGACAAGTCAGTATCAAGTAATCATTTCAAGAAACGAAGGATGTTAAGAAAGAAATGCCTCTAGTGCACAAAAGGTGGATATGCTGGCCTAGGTAAATCCAGGCTTCAGTCTCCAGAGGACTGGGACCTCAAGAATTTAAGAAAGCAGCCTTGCTCAAAGCTGGTGCTCTCCAGATATGCTGGAGTAAAATTCCCATCACACTTTCCAAAGAACAGCCACGCATGTTGGGGATAATAATGGTGCCAGTGGAACACCTCAAGAGGGCACTAAACTGGGAACACTAAATCATCATCGTCATCCTTACCACTGACAGCCCACTTTTCCCAAAACCAAGAATCAAGCCAGCTTACAAATCAAAACAAGCGCAATACAATTTAACTATATAATGTAATATAATATAATTAATATAATACAATACAGCTCTCCATATCTGAAGATCCTGTATCCATGCATTCAAGCAATATTTTGAATATCTGAATATTTGAAAATATACAAAAAAAATTCCCAAAAGCAGACTTTGATTTTGACATTTTATATAAGGTTCAGCATTTTACTACACCACTCTACGTAATGGGACTGCAGCATCTACAAATTTTGGTATCCACTGGGGGTCCTTAAACCAAACCCCAGTGAATCCTGAGGGGGCCCACTGTATATATCAACACTAAAATAGATTTAAACTATTAACACCAAAAACAACTGCAATCTTTCAATTAAAAATATTAAAAAGCAGTTTAAAAAATAGCATAATTTAGCCAACACATCACACTACTAAAAGCCCTCTCCTAATAACCTTCAGTTCTCAAAAGCCAGTTGGAATGAAAATGTCTTTGCTGACGGAAGGAGAGTCAGTGCAAGGAAAGGAATCCTAGAGCCTGGGGCAGCCACCAAGAAGGCCCTATGGTGCCTCTCCTCTAATTGTGAACGTAAAGTAGCAGGATTGAAAGACGATCCACTAGAGAAACATCATTCTTCAAATACGTCCTTACTGTCAAAACAACACGCTATTAGTAGTCTAGTGAAGTCTTTCCTCTCCTATGCCAAAATACCAATCGTTTTTAGCTGTCATTTTAATATTTACATTCTGGCCTGCATTATGCAAACATGTCTGGCAGCCTTCTGGTTCAGACTTGCACAACACAGAAAATACTTCACCACTGTTGTGTTGTGTATATATTTTATTCCTTTTGTTGAGATGACTCAAGTGACTCTACAATCTACATATTAACATGAGTGAACAAATGCTGGGAACCGCTTGTATCATGGCTGTCAGTGGCTGTCAGTGGCTGGCTGGAGGTGAAAAACTGCCCTGGAGATGTTTGGGAAAGAGAAGAGCAACTTTAAGAGAAGTGTTGAAAATAAATTAATAGCCCAAAGTGCATTCAAACACCCTGCATGTGTACTGAAGAAACATTCTCCCACTTCAAAAATTATACATGGGCAAGAACATTTTCTTGCATTTGGAATTCTCTTTTTCTTGATGTATTCTAAATGCCCTAGTAGAAATTATTATGAAAAGAAACCATTAAAGGTATGCTAATGACTATGAATTGTGACAGATGCTATAGAAACAGGCCTGTTGGCTCAGTCACAGCACCATTAACTATCTATCATAAAGTACTCTGAACTTGCTCGTTTATTACTACTGCACCACCCAAGGGGGGAAGGGAAGCAGCAAGACAGTTTCTCCAAGGCAAAATCATAAGCCACTTACTTATCCTAATGTCATGATCCCTACTGTTTATCTGCATGATAATTAGGAAAATGAGAAGGAGTGAAATATTGTTTCTTGAAACGTGTTCAGAATTAAGCATCCTCCTAAACCAGGGAAAGGTGATAATGTCCCATCTCAGTAGACCAGACGATTTCTAAAGCAGACAACTTACCGGATGCAGTGTCATCCATGTCAACACAAAGGAAAAAAAGCTATAGAACCATAAAACTATAAAGAGGCAGCATAGTGTTGTGGTTTGAACCCTGGACTATGACTCCAGAGACCAGGGTTCGAATACCCACTCAGACATGGAAACCCATTGGGTTACACTGGGCAAGTCACACTCTCTCAGCCTCACAGGAAGGCAAAGGCAAATGCCCTCTGAACAAATCTTGTCAAGAAAACCATATGACAGGTTCACCTTAGGGTCACCATAACTTGGAAAGGACTTCAATGCATGCAGAAATGACAAAGATGTCTAGTGGGGTATCAAACAAAAATATGTGCAAATTTGGGCTACATGCTGTACTTACATCAAATAGAAACTACCCTTAATCACCACTTACATGACACATTTAATGATGTGGACCAACACTACTCAAAGTGATGGTTCATGGACCATTGCCAATCCCTGGGACACTGGCTGCTGGACAGTTTCTACGCAAGAAAGACATGTAGGGAAGTCTTTTCTGCCAAGACACCTCATTTGTGGAATACGCTTCCTTCAGAGACCCAACAGGCACCAACACCAGTTTCATTTAGGCAGCAAATGAAAATTTAGCTGTTCACCAGAGTCCTTTGGGCTTCGCTGATTTATCTCAAATGCTAATGCACATGGTTTTAAATTGTCCTAATCTGTTTTAACTTGTATTTATGTTTTATTAGTTTATTTAAAGTATTTCATACTTTTAAACTGTTTCGATTTGTTTCTATTAACTTCACTTGTACATCACCCCAAGATTTTTTGATACTGCACTGAGACAAAAAAGAAAGAAAGAGATTACCAATTATGAGTTTCTATTAACTTCACTTGTACATCACCCCAAGATTTTTTGATACTGCACTGAGACAAAAAAAGAAAGAAAGAGATTACCAATTATGTACTCTGTTTGTCTTCTGGGTGAATACTCACAGAGGAGAAGCAGGCACCGCTCTGTATGGCAAACCTACTGAGTAAATTAGAAGCACAGAGCTGGAAGGAATCCTAAGGGCCATCTCATCCTGCCATGCAGAAACCCCCAGCGAAAGCACACCTGAAACACAAACTATCCAAGTTACATTATATATATATATATATATAAAAAACCTCAAACCTACCCTCACCTTTCTGCCTTTGTCTTTCCTTGCTTCCTTCCTCATATATCCATCTCCCTATCTGTTCTCTGAATTACCCAGCTCTGCTCCCTTTTGCTATGCCTCACACACTGCACTGCTCCTGCCAGGGCACTTGGTTCTGAATGGCCATTTCAAGCTATGGGTTGCATTCCTCCTTTCTAGAACTGCCACAACCTGATCCTAAAAACATGGTCACACAGACACACTAACAACTGTCAGTCCGACAGCTTAACTAAATGGTACTGTTGCACGTTCTTCATTCATTTCAACATTTCACAGTGATACACATATGATGGCAGAATGGAGTCTCTGTTTAGTTGTGGGAACATAATGAAAAGATTTGCACTTGCTTAATTTTCTTTACTTTATTTTCCTACATTTTTAATAGCCCGATTCATGACGGGATATATGGATAAAATGAGAGAGGAAGCCACTACACCCACTAAATGTGTACTCTTGTTCTTGTTGCTATTTGCCACCAAGCCAACTTCGACTTCAGTGAGAGACCACCAAGGCCCTAGTCTTCACCTACCCTGATCAGATCCTGCAAACTCCGGGCCACGGCTCGGTTGCTCAAATTAATCAACTTATAGTGTAGTGTTCCTCTTTTCCTACTACAGTCATCCCTCCACATTCACTAGGGTTAGGGATACAGGACCCCCATGAATGGGGAAAAAACGAGAATATCTCTAGGCCCTCCCAAACCATATTTAACACACCAAAAAGTATTATCAACATATTCAACCCACCATGGATTCCTTTGAGGCATCAGGGTTCCTTCACAAGTCAAAAGTGGGTGGCTGGTGGGGCTTACTGTCACCTCTGCTGCTGCCCCACACCATTTTTAAGAGGGACTTACAAGCCTCATTTGCAGTTTCTCAGTCTCGCGAGGCTTGCAGTCCCTATTAAAAATGGCCTAAGGAGGCAGTAGAGGTGATAGCAAATAATCCATGAATAATCAAATCCGCAAAAGCAAAACCCGCAAATGTGGAGAGCTCACTGTACTTTCTACTTTACCAACCACTACTATTTTTTCCAGCAAATATACTAATCACCATTCTCTATTAATCAGTAAGAGGAACATTTCCAGAAAAGTTGCTACAGCATTAGAACTCCTGCTGTGTGAAAAACTGAAGCGTTTGGCTAGGAGGGCATTCTAGGTTGAGGGTACGCAAAGCCACTGGGAAGGGTAAAAGCATCCCCCCTCCAAAAAAAAAATAATGCTGGCAGGTTTTCAAATAGCACTGCTGTCAGGGCCAGTTTATATTAAGAAAACTACAGAAAATACTAAGGTTAACATATTTGACACAACAAATCCTTAGGGGGGCTGCCTCTTGACAAGTGTGCATATTTTTTTATCATTATAGAGTACAAAGCAGGAGGGAGACATATATGGATCTAAACACCCACACTAAAAAGAAAAAAGCATGTCTGAACGCCAAGCCCTTGAGATAGCTCAAGTTAAAAAAAAACATGCAATGAGCTCCAAAAGCTGTCCAACCGTCTGCAAATATTTTGCAATTTCACACCAGAGAATGGATGACTTCTTCTGCTGGTGGGTTGCATTGTGCTGGAAAACAGACAAGATAACTCCGAGTATTCCTTGCCTAAGAAAATTCTATGAAATTAATGCGGTCATCATAAGTCAATAGGCTATTTGAAAGCACAAGCACACATCCTCACACACACAAACTCCTAACCAAAAGGACAAAGGAAACATTCAAAACTCAAGAACTAGAAGTCCCACTTCAAATATATACAGATTTTAAAGCAGAGATGGTCCTTTAAAACCTTTGCTCTGGCTGGCTAAATAAAACTGTTAGCAAAACAACAACAACAACAACAACAACAACAGGGTTTTTCAGTTAACCAAAACAAACTGCTGCTGGCTTGCCCTGGATTCCTAATGGGGACTGTTTTACTTGGCAGGTTATATATGCTGCAGGTTTAATGCATAACAGCCCAACAGAGAGCTAAGATTTCAGGGCAATACCGTTCTTTTATTCTAGAGCACCTCTCCAACTCAGTGGCTTTATGTATCAACGAACTGTTCTTACAAACAACTTAATGGAGCTGTGTGCCTTCTAATCATGTCAGGACACAAATGTCATTACCTTTTTAAAATTCTTCATTTTCTTTTACTTTTTTCAAACAATCACTTCTCATTGAGAACTTTTTACTGCAGCAGTTTAACAAGAAACATTTTCACTAAACAAATCTCCAATTGGAAGCCGTACATCACCAAGCATACTGATTAGGAAACAAACCCAGATGCAAATGAATGGGACTTACTCCCAACTAAAAATGGTAGGGATTATGCTGGAATTGTACACTCTTTCGTATGCATGGCCTCCCTCTCCTTGGTAAACTTGACCAGGATTTTAGCTCTGGAATGCATTATCACAGCTATACATAACAATCATGTTATAACAGACTAAACTGGGAAGCCTGGTTAACTTTTTTTTTTTACTAATCCAGGTAATCTCTCTCTAAAATGTTCTACCAATGAACAAGAGTATACTCAACAAGGCAAATCCCCTGCATAACACTTTTACAACTGTTGTAAACTGGTAAATAAAAATTGCTATTACAGGTACACTTGAATTAACAAAGTCATTGCATTCCTGGGGGCATTATTTCTTTTACAGAAAATTTGGTGCCAGTGGCAGAAATAATATGGAATGAGTACGGACAGATTGCTACACCACAAAAAAGAATCATAGAATCAGAGTTGGAAGAGATCGCAGGGCCAAAGCAAAATAGAGTGATACCATTACCTCCCTTGATCTAGACATCATACTCCTGTTGATGCAACCCAAGAATGACGTTGGCTTTCTTGGGTGCTGTATCACACTGCTGACTCATGTCAGCAGCAGGAAGAGTGTAACATGTTTTGTTCAATACTAACAACATACACATGTGAAATGAAACAACCAATAAAAAAAAAAAACGGACCCTCTAGACACCATTTGAAAGATTCTCCCAAAATGCAGCTACGGTTGATCTTTTTCTTACATCAGCCTCCACTTTTCTTATGAATTCTATTTTGGTGGTCAGATCTAAGTTAGTTAGTTAGTGAGTTAGGGGTTGTTGTTTTTTTCAAACATGCCGGGGGTAGCTGTCCAGAGGAGGGCAACCAAAATGGTAGAAGGCCTGGAAACCATGAAGCCCTATGAGGAGTGGTTTAGGGAGCTGGGTATGTTTGGCCTGGAGAAGAAAAGCTTAAGAGGCAACATGATAGGTATGTTTAAATATTTGAAGGAAATGTCATATAGAGGATGGAGCAGGCCTGTTCTCTGCTGTTCGAGAAACCAGGACCGAGAGCAATGGCTTCAAACTTCAGGAAAAGAAATTTCCATCTAAATATTAAGGAAGAACCTCCTCATGGTATGAGAGTTCGACAGTGGAATACACTGCCTCAACGGAGTGTGGTGGAGTCTCCTTCTTTGGAGGCTTTTAAAGAGAGGCTGAATGGCCATCTGTCAGGAATGCTTTGATGGTTTATTCCTCAGAATGGGATTGGACTTGATGGCCTTTCTTGTTTCTTCCAACTCTATGATTCTATGATGAGGCAAACTTAGCTGATTTCCCCTTTTCTCTCTGTTTTACTGTTCACGCATGCTCAGTAAGGGATTCTGGAGGCAGGTACCGTCTACTTTGACTGTTGTGAACAGCCACACACAGCTACAGCAGGGTCCTGAGAGCAGAGTCCTGTTCTTTCCCTGCTCAGACTTTACTGCATCATTTACTACAGGAACACTCTGCAAACAGATACCAAATGTCTGTGTTTCTCCAGCCTTCCTTCACCGTCCTCCCAACACCAACACTGCTAGAAAAAAACTTCCAGCTAGACAGAGGACAAGAAGGAAAAGGGGTTGGGCAGGAATAAAAGACTCTGTAGAAAGGAGCCTCCTCGTCAGAAGCTTTGTTTACTCAGATATGCTTGTAGCTACCTCTTGTTTAAAAACAGAAACTAATTTCTTTCCCTTTTTTGAAGGAAACAAAGACAAATCATATAAAGAAGTAAAACAGATTTAAAAAAAGAAAAAAGAACAGTCTAATCAAACAATCAAACTGCCAGATCTGTCACACTGCTTTTTGGAACAGGGAGGCTTCTGGCTACATTTAAAAATTCTTATTGGGTGAGCAAGTCATAGCCAACTGCATGCAGTTGCACCCCATCATATGATTTAGAAGGACAAACCCGAAAACTTTTTGATTCAGCTTTTGTCATGTAAGTTCCCTGGTGAAGAAGACATATGCCAAAGGTCCAAAGGTAATCAAGAGGGAGGGAGTAGAACAGAGGGGCAGATGCATTATACTCAATACTGTAAGGAGAATGTTATTTAAAACTAGTTCCTCAACTTTGTGCCTTAGGGGCATAAATAGGTCTCACCTCTCGTAACGTCATAACGTGCTGGATCCCTTGAGAGAGCAAAAAATGTGTACAGAAGGTCAATATGTTTCCCCGTTGCCTGACTTTGACAAAGAATGATGGAGCTTGTTTCAACGAGACGGCACAGGGCATACACAGAGCATTCAATTAAGAGGGCAAAGAGCTCTGGCAAGACCGTTATGATGGCAGTAGAGAAACACCACCATTGAATATGTACTCCATTTTAATATATGAAAATGAACAAAGTGACAAGAAGCAAGCTAGCTATTTTGAGATTTCCAAAATCGGTCTGGCTTCTGCCTCACAACATACACCCAGAATTCTTTGGAATTCGACTATCCGGTTTTACAACTACAGACTCATTCATTCATTCATTTTATTGCAGTCAACAGACCACTGAAAAACACAGACTCAATAAAGAGAATTCAGAAGATTCACAGTGGAACTTCCAAAGAAGTAGCCGTGTTAGTGTCCTGCAGCATAAAAAGGAGTAAGGGAGGGGGAGAAAGGGTTGTACCCAGCGCCTTTAAGACTAATTGGTTTTTATTTTAGCATGAGCTTTTGTGGATATAAACCTACTTCATCAAACGAAGAACAGAGCAATACCCAGGTCTGAAGAAGTAAATCATATTTACACAGTTGTGAAAGTGAGATTGGATATAATAGGATGCAGAAAAATGCAAACTATAACCCTTGCCCTAAATTTTCAAAGGGCTATGCAAAATGAAAAAGGTCTTTTAGATCTTTACAGTGGTTAGTTACTGTTGATGTGTGAAAGCAATAAATCTGCTTCTCAAAAGTCAGTTTCCTTGGGTTCAAGACCTTCTCTAAGATGATAAACTTTTGTTTCATGTGCAATAGTGAGGACTCTTAGATGAATACATTTAGTGTACCATGAAGCCACCATCCTGCCAATGGATTGGAATTTGTAAGTAAAATTCAATTCAGCTGTTTCTTTTTCTAAACTTCCATTGTAATTTCCTTGTTCAAAGACTGCAAGTTTTAAATCCCATACTGTATGTTCCTCAGAGCCGGCATGGTGTAGTGATTTGAGTACAGGGATAGGATACTGGGAGATTGGGACTGAAAGCCCTGCTCAGCCATGGAAACCCACTGGGTGAGCCTGAACAACCTCAAAGGGAGGCAAGGGCAAATCACCTCTGAACAGTTCTGCCAAGGAAAGCCATGACAGAGTCATCTTAGGGTCACCAAAAGACAGAAATGAAGGCATGCAACAACCACCACCACAACAAGAGCAGGTCCAGGGAGGTTGAAATGTTCTGCAACTGGTTTTGGGATACTGCTACTTCTAATGTCCAATTTGTATCCATTTATCCTCCTGCATAGAAACTGTCGTGTCTGTCTTCCACAACACCGTACATAATAAGATGCAGGCATACAATACCACGATCACCATGACAGACTTTGTCTCCTCCTTTAAAATGATTCAAATAGTGCCTAGGTTCTTTTCTGAAACGAATAAGGCCTTTCACTGGGCCACCTCATACTGAGAGGTTTTTCCTATTTTAAAACTTCACAGTTATTACCCTTTTAATAAGCTATCTTATATTCTCCTATGTCCTATCAGTCAAGACTGCATGGATCCCCACATCCTTTAGCATGTATACCCACATCCTTTAGTTTAGTTATCATTGGTCAGATCAGGGAACAGAAGTAGAGGTGTGGTTCACCTACTGCATGTGGAACAATGGCAGCCATGCTGACAGGGGATTATGGTTTCTGTAGTCCAGCAGATCTGGATAAAGTAGCCCCAGAAGCTAGATCATTAAGTAGAATGTGAGCATACTGGGTCCCTATTGCTCATGCGTGTACAACGCATGCAGGTAACAGAAAAAATATGAGCCATTCTGAATCAAAACAAAGGTCTGTCAGGTCCAGCATCCACTTGCCAACAGTGGCCAGATGCCTTTGCAAAGTCCAAGGACAGAGCATGAGGGCATTGCCTTCTCCCAGACAGAATGCTACCCTCTGATCTTACATAGCATAAAGCTGCTCTGAGTATTATTCACAGACAGCCTTATCCTCCATGAATTTGTCTAAATCTTTTAAAGGCATCTTAGTTGGTGGTCATAGCCATATCCTGAGGAAATGAAATCTGTGAATTACGTAGCCACTGCAGACGACAATTTTATGTAGTGTAGACACTAAGGTATAAGCCAACAGTTGACAATCTATTTTAGAAGACTATTGTGCTTTCCAAGTACCTCTTTCCCAACAGCAGCTATTTGCCTGGCTGTGCAGTTTCTGGAAGACAGGCTAATGCATGGTAAATGAACAGACCAGAATCAAGACTTCTGCAACAAAAAAGAGTGCAAAGGGTGGCAGCCTTTGGCCATGAGCAATTTTTTGGTGTTGGAATATTACATGTATTTCCGTGTTTTCATTAGTTATGTCCTGATTGAAGCAATGAGTCTCCTTCTGCAAACAAAACTGTGAATGGCTACTAGTCATGATGGATATATATTACTTCCACTAGCAGAGACAGCATGTCTGTGTACATTAACAGCTGGAGTATCTGAGCAAGAGGCTACTATCATGCTGAAATCCATCTTGTGGGCTTCCTGTCAGCCATTTGGTAACAGAATTCTGGACTGGACGGGCCTTTGGTCTGGTCCAGCATGGCTTTCCTTGTGTTCTTCAAGAGAAAGGAGGTATTACAGAAGATACCTCTGAGCTACTTCAAGCTTAGAAAGAACTGTTTCTCCTCAGTTAAGGAGAACTGTGGGTTCTCTCCACAAGACTTCTTTAAGATTGATTCTTCACTGCACAGGAAAAGTAGAAAATAGCCTCATATGTGTAGGAAGTATTTCAGCAGCCCAAAACTTCCTTTACAATGACTACACACTGTGGCTCCATGGATGAGCCCATTCAGAGTTGTCTGTGCATTCGCTACAATGCTCAAAAACACTGCAGGCTAGAAGACACCAGAATCAGACAAAGATAACAAACAACAAACTTTGGAAGAAGAAAAAGCGGAAAGAGAAATACGGAGGAAAGGAGAAGAAGCTGAAGGGTCAACAAGACAAATACTGGATTCAGAACAAGAAACTGAAGAGGAAGGAGAGCTTGCAGGAGAGTTATTACAGTAACAATACGATTGGATTGCACAGATTTAACAAATAAAATAGCCAAAATGGGGCTCAAAATATATACTTGGAACATTAAAGGATTTAACTCAGAATATAAAAGAAGACAAATATTCCATCATCTGAAAAGCAAAAATTGGACATAATTTGTTTACAAGAAGTTCGAATAAGAACTCAAGATTTGAAATTTGTACGGAATCCCAAACTAGGTAGTTGTTTTGCGACTATGACTGACCAGAAGAAAAGAGGTGTATTGATATATGTCAATTCAAGATATGATGCACAAATAAAATTTCAAGATAAGAATGGACGTTACCTTGCGGTAGAAACTGATACAAAACAAGACAAGATATTAATAGTAGGAATATATGCACCTAACGGAGCTGGTCTGCTGAAATTAATAAGGAGAGGAAGCGTATAGAAGAAATGATTTTGGGGAACATGAAAGAATTGGAGAAATAGGTGAGCAAAAACCCGACAGACAATATTATAAGACAAAAGATTAAGATATGTCAAGTAGAATTGAATAAATTAAATTTGGGACAAAACAGAACAACAGATGCGCAGACTAAAACACACTTCTTTTGAACAGGCTAACAAACCTTCTAAACTTTTGGCTAATTTATTGCGAAAAAGAAGATCAAGAAATATAATAACAGAGATTGCAACGAGGAAGGGAAAGACAACAAAGCAGGAGGAGATAAAACAGGTATTTTACTCATATTACATAAAGCTATTAAGTAATATCTCCTCAACAAAAAATCAAAGAGAATTGGAAGAATATTTGGAAAGGAAGAATAAAATTAGATTTTCAGAAGAACAGAGAGATACTTTAAACAAATCAATATCGATGATGGAGATAGTAGAAGCTATCAGGAACACAAAGAATGACAAATCTCCAGGACCTGATGGCTTTACAGCAAAGTACTACAAAATTTTGGAACATGAACTCTCAATTCCACTTCAAACAACAATAAATGAGATAAAGAACGATGGATTACCAGAAACATGGAAAGAAGCTAATGTAGTTTTGATTCCAAAAGAAGGAAGAGATGCAACGGATGTTAAGAATTACAGACCCATTTCATTACTAAACACGGACTATAAGATTTTTGCCGCTATTTTGGCAAAAAAAAGTTCTTCAAGAACACATTCATGAAGATCAGAATGGCTTTTTACCTAAGAGAATGATGCATGACAATATCAGGACAGTTTTAAATATAATTGAATATTACGAAAAGTATAATGAAAGAAAACTAGCCATGGTATTTGTTGACGCAGAAAAGGCATTTGATATGGTCAATTGGTCATTCTTGAAGACGACTATCAAGCAAGCACAAGTGGGAGAAAAATTTATTTCATGGATTGAAGCAATATATTCTCAACAAACGGCGAGATTAATTATAAATGGAGAACGTATCAAACGGATTGAAGTACTGAGAGGAACAAGGCAGGGTTGTCCCCTATCACCTCTGTTATTCATTATGACATTAGAAATACTCAACGATAATATAAGAGAAGATGCAACAATAAGAGGAGTCCAGATAAAGAAATATCAATATAAACTCAAAGCCTTTGCAGATGACTTGGTACTTTTTCTTGATGATCCTCTCAAGAGTGTTCAAAGATTGATGGAAACTATTCAAGAGTATGGCGATTACTCTGGTTTCAAGATTAATAAGGAAAAAACAGTGTACATAACAAAAAATATGAGGGAGAAAGAAGAGGCTGAATTCAAACAAACAACAGGATTTAATAAAGGACAGAAAGCCAAATATTTAGGAGTTTGGATTACAAAAAGAAACAATGAATTGTATCACAACAACTATGATAAAAAATGGAAGGAGATAACTCAAGATTTGGCAAAATGGACTCAACTTAAAATATCCCTGTTGGGATGAATATCAGTGATAAAAATGAATGTTCTTCCAAAAAGGAACTATCTTTTTCAAAACGTACCTATCATTACAAATATCAAACCTTTTGTTCAATGGAAGAGAGACATAACCAAATTTATATGGCAAGGGAAGAAACCAAGAATTAAATGGAGAATTATGACGGACCTAACAGTGAGAGGAGGTCTAGGCCTGCCGGACTTACAGGTATATTACAAGGCAGCGGCATTCACTTGGATAAAAGACTAGATGAATCTTCAAAATATGAGAATGCTGGCGTTAGAGGGAGCTGACTTAAGAATGGGGTGGCACGCCTATATGTCCTATGGAAAAGCAGTAATAGATAAAGATTTTACGCATCACTTCGTAAGGAAATCGTTACTTAAAATATGGAGTGAATACAAGAAGAAGAACATAAGGCAGCTACCCAACTTGGTCTCCCCTCAAGAAGCCTTTTTTGGAAGATGGACAGATACAGACAAATGGCTACGATATGAAGACTTACTAGAAATGACAGAAGATTGCGGTATGAAGATGAAATCAAGAGAGAAATTGGAAATTGAAGGAATAAAATTAAGCTGGTTTCCCTATAGACAGCTAAAGGAAAGATTTCAAATAGATGTACAAACTTATAGAATACAACAAAAGGAGCAAATCCAATTATTGCTAAGAGAAAATCCACCACACTTATTAGCACATTTATATCAAGAAATTTTACATCAAGAATGCGAGGAGGAGACAATTAAAGCAGCGATGATACAATGGGCACAAAATGTCGGACATCCAATACAGTTAGAATGGTGGGAACAGAGTTGGCAACGAACACAGACATTTACCGCTGCTCAAAATTTAAAAGAAAATTATTACAAACTATTTCATAGATGGTACATGACACCAGAAAAATTAAAGACAATTTATAAGATGGGTACAGGGCAATGTTGGAAATATCAAGAGAGTTCGGGTACACTATTTCATATGTGGTGGTCATGTCCCAAACCAGAAAAAATATTGGAAAGAAATACATAAGAAAATATGTTCAATTTTGAAGATTCAATTTGGGATGATACCTGAACTTTACTTGTTAAACATGACACATATATTAGATGGAATGTCAGTGAAGAAATGTTGGAGAATAATACTATACATGGTGACAATGGCCCGTATTGAGTATGCACGACTTTGGAAAAATGAAACTATACCTACTATTGAACAGTGGTGGACAACTTTCATGGAAAATAGAAATGCGGACATTCTTACACAAAGATTAAAAGGGAAATCAGATGAAGACATTAATAAAGAGTGGAAAATTGTTACAGATTTGGGTTGGGTGTAGACAGAAAGCAATGCATAATTCATGATATCAATTACTATACAGGGTAATAATCATAGAAATATCATGTAACAAGTAAAGTAGAGAAATATAGCAGGAACTAACGAATTAAGTTTGACTACTAACATTTTATTGCGATACGCGGTATAACAAATAGAGGAAATATTAATAATTGTAATCCAGAAAGGAAAGGAAGAAGAAGTAACATTGCATGTAAACACTGCAGAGATAATTGTTTGTTTTATTTGCTGAAACTTTGATAAAATTATAAAAAAAAACACTGCAGGTTAGAATATAAACCTTTTAAAGGGCAACAGCGTGCTTCAAAGAAGTTTACTTTTAAAGTGTGAATAAAAATAACACCAACTCTCAGTAAAGCTGACTTTTTTTCCATGCCTCCAAACTGAAAAGAAGCCTGCTCAGGGCAGAAACTCAAACAAAGAATCAATAGGCAATGTCCAATGAGGATGAGTAATTCTGCTACCCCACAGAAGTAACTGGATGATGCAAACATATCCAATGCAAAGATTATGGATGGATTAAAATATTCATACCGGCAACCATAACCATGACACAGCAAATATTTTTCTGTGCAGAAATGCACTTTTTTCTGTGTTGAGTATGTGTTACGCACAAAAATGTTTTACTTCTGCACAGAAAATACATTTCTGTATGGAAAACACGCATAGAAAAGGTGTGAAAATGTTTTATGGGCTCAACGTTAAACAAACATGTGAAGACTCCTACATTCTGTAATTCTTTTTATTTATTATATTATTTTTTTCTTACATATATCTCTGTGTAACATCTGTGTATCTTTTTTTCTAGGAAAAAAAATAAAAAAAATAAAATGTTTTCTGCACAAAAAAGTTTTTCTATACAGAAAAGCAAAGTGCACTTCTACCCAGAAGGTACATTCATAGAGAAATAAATATGTCTGTACAAATCCTTCTCAAATCATGAGCAGCAATTAGGATCTGCACAGAAATGTTCTCTTCTAGTAGAGAAAATACTGCAGGAATTACACCTTCTTATCTTTGAGGACAAAGAACACTAAGATGTACTTGCCTAGCAAAGATGTGCCAGAATTATCAGCTATAGCAGTTTTTCAGACAGAGGAGCCTCCTCTATGAGAAAGTACTCTGTCCTAGCACAGGCATCATTAATAAACCGAACCGTTCTTCAGAGCATTCCATGCTTCTGTATGTGAAATAACTGCTACACAGAAATGCACCCAAATCATGTAAATCCATATTGATTTCTTCACCGGACTATCTCACATACTGCATGAGTGGCACAGGCATTAAAATGGAAGCCTAGGAAGCAAAGAAACGTAGGCAGGATTTAATATTTAAGAGTTGAACTATATCAGCCTTCTGGACACAAATCACCCTGAGATTAGGATCTGCTGCAAGGAAAAAAAGCTGTGTCACTTACAGGGCATTTCAATAAGTTAAAACTACTCAAATACCAGAAAAGATTTAATTTTGAATGACCATGAATTTTGTAAATTATACAGACATTTACATGAGGATCTTGGGCAATACTGCAGTAGGTATGCAGCAGGCATATTTAAACTTCCAATTCGCAGCAACAGTATCCAGTTCTGCGGCATTGTTGGAAGGTTGTTGTGGTTGTGTGCCTTCATGCTGCTTCTGGCTTAGGGAAACCCTTAAGCAAGCCTATCACAGGGTTTTCTTGGCAAGATTTATTCAGAGGGAGTTTGTCTTTGGCTTCCGGCCCAAGGTCACCCCGTGGATTTCCATACACGAGGAGGGATCTGAACCCTGGTCTCTGGAGCCATAGCCCAATGCTCAAACCACTACACCATGCCAACTCTTTAACAAAATTTTATAGCCTTTTTTTTCCCTTTGTGTTGCCATGGATGACATTGCACCCAATAAGCTCCCTCCTTTGGAAACTTACTGGTCTGATTTGTTGTCTAAATGAAACCAGTGTCGTTGTAGTTGGAACTCTGAAAAGAGGGCATTCAACAAGTGGGGTGCCACGGCAGAGAAGACCCTCCTGCCTGTCTTTCTTAGAAACTTTCCAGGGACCAGCAACCAGTGGCTCAAAGACTGGCACTGATCCATGGAGCATCACTTTGAGGAGTTCTGGGTCACATCATTAAATGTGTCACGTAAGTGATGACTAAAAGTAGTTTCTATTCGATGTAAATGCAGCATGTAGCTCAAATTTGCATACGTTTTAATTGGAAACCTCCCTCCTCCAGCCATCTTTGTTGTGTGCTGTCAAGTTTTTTCCAACTTTCAGTGACTCTAAGGTGAACCTATCACAGGGTTTTCTTGACAAGATTTGTTCAGAGGGAGTTTGCCTTTGCCCTGCTCTGGAGCTAAGAGACTACGACTTGCCCAAGGTCTCCCAGTAGGTTTCTGCTGCCAACCTAGGACACAAACTCTGGTGTCCAGAGTCACAGTCCAACGCACAAAGCATGCTGCCTCTTTTCTGGGATTGCTGAATACATTTAGCTTCTTTGGCATGCACACACCACTATTGTACCCCCTTTTCTTTTTTTAGCACACTATTACCTTATTGCAAAGTAACAGTGTGCTTAAAAAAAAGAAATGAGGGGAGAGTGTGGTGGTGTTGTTGTGCCTGCCAAAGAAGCCAAATGTCTTCAACAATCAAAATAATATGCAATTTCCTTGACAGGCATTCTTACACTTTGAAGTAAACTGAACCCCAACTCTGTACCAATAATTTTTCAGCTATTTAAACTAGTCCTGGCCTGTGCCAATTCAGATTATGAGAGGCAAGAGGAGGTGAGGTGTGTGGTATGTCTGAGTGCACAGACAGACTGAAATTTAAGAAATCATACAAAACTACCACATTCAGGAGATTACTGGGCAAGACTGGTTCTCCCAAAGAAGTTGATTTTCCTACATACAGGAATTCATTTTCTTTGTACGAAGGAGCTGTTCTCTCAACGGAGTTCTTACCCACTGGCTGCAGTAATGCAGTCTGGGAACAGAATTACTATTTCACCAAACATCATTTTCCAAGTCGTATAATGACACAACTGATCACGGGCTTCAAATATACCGAAACAGAAAGAGCTGCTCTATCCACCACCTTTAAAATACTGTCCTTCCTTAAACTCACACATGCCTTCTGAACCCTTAAACATTAACAATCATCTCCCTGAGATGATTAAGGATTTAAGAAAAACATTCCGGTTACCAGCAACCCCAAAGCAATAATCTGCCACTTCTGAGTTGTACAGCCAAATCTATATGCCACTTTCCCAATCATTACTGCTGTGTCTAATAACAAAGGAAATCTTCATGACAGCAAACACAAGGTAATTGGATTTAATTGTGTTCTTGGTCCTGCCTTAATTTTCAAATATGAACACTAATTTCTTGAACATTTTGACTACATTGCAAATAATCATTATTGAACTTCCTAGTCTTGCCATTTTAGTTTTTTTCTTGCTTGAGTAGGCCTAGAATAACTAATCACATCCAGTTTTAGGCTATGTAGTTTCCCCCAAATAATTTCAGAATCATACACAACAACTCGCTTTTCTATTAAAATGATGAATGAGCTAAATGAGGTATGTAATAAAATACTGCAGGCTTGTAAACAAATGAGCATTCTCTTAAGGGAGAATGTTTTACCTCATTTGGCAATTCTGCCCTGCAGTATTTTTGAAGCCATGTCATCCTTAAAACATACTTAGTACAGGAAGAATTGTTTGGTCAAGAGCAGGAAAGGTCAGGTGTAATCAGCTTCTGAAGAAAATGCGAAGCCTTCTTGGGGTCAAAGATGAGCGAGTTAAAAACAATAGAGACAAATGGGGCTCCTGCAGACAAACCTATTTGCACTTTGTGGCTTGAAGCTACCACTTGGGACAATGGAGAAATTGCTAAGGAGTAACATTTTTTTTAAAAAAAAATCCAATTCACTAATCTTGTGCACACCAGAAACCACCATCTACCTTAGTGAACAAGTGAACAAGAAGTAGCTATGCACGGTTTTAAAAAAATGCTCATATTCTGCTGAAGAACATCTAGCCACAGTTAACTGTAGCACTGGCTATGTACACACCATTTCCAACCTTCTACGCAGAAACTACAAAGCTTGAACAGACTCAACAGATGACTGTCCAGCCCCTACAGACCTCTTCCAAGGGAGAGGCTATGACCCCTCTAGACAACTGGCTCCACTGCTTGATAGCTAAAATCAATATTACTAATTGAGAAGTGTACAAGGAGACTAAAAAGACGTATTCTGTTTGTTGTTTCAAAATGCTGTTTTTATATACATTATTAGTTTTAGATTAATGATCATTAGAATGAAGTAATCTAGAATAAGTTAATAATTATGAACTTGAGAAATGTAATTAAAATGACAAGTGATAAGCAATAATTATGGAATAAAACGTATGACTTAATAGTTAGGTGTAAATGTTTAACTAATATGAACTGCTTGCAATAAGAGCGGGAACCAATCTTAATTATGTTCTGTTAATATTTGTTTTAGTTATGCGTAGGTGTTTGTATGGATATTTTTTGTTGTTGACGATGATGCTGTTTTGTATGTGTGGATTGTGCTGGGTTTTTTTTCATTTAATATTTTTTAAAAAAAAAATAGATAACTGGTTTCATCGCTGAGCTGGTAATATTCAGCCAGCCACATCCACTATTAAAAGCATTATGCTTCTGCACATCAGTTACTGGGAAATGCGAGATAGATGTGTGGATGCACTCATGTCTTGCTCACTGGCTTCCCATAGCAAGTACTTGGATGCTGTGAGAACAACATTTTGGACAGAGAATTCTTTGGTCTTTGATCCAATATGGATCTTAACATTCTTAAATCTACCCTCCTGCACTATAAGGCCCACTGAATCTAGTCCTGCCCTCTGGGGAAGCAGAGAACAAGTGTTTGTCCTCAACAGCCACTGACATGTTTGGGGACTGTAAAAATATTTCCTACCACCTGCTCAGTGTCTTCTTCTACAGAGCTTATTTTCCCTAACTGTTAACATTTTCATTCTCCTCCTCTGATCCTGTTCTAGCCAGACTAAATGTTTCTTGAAGTAGCCTGCCAAGAACTGAATGATGTGCTTCAAATGAGACTGGATTAGTGCAGAACACAGTCAAACTGCTGCCTTGCATGATTTAGAAACCGGGGTTGTCTTAGTGTAGTCTAAAGTCTCATTAGCCTTCTTCACAATAGTACACTGCTGACATACCAAGAAGAGGAGGCTTCGGATTACCGGACTTAAACGTATACTTTAAGGCTGCGGCATTCACTTGGATAAAGGATTGGATGGATTTACAAAATACGAGAATGCTGGCTTTAGAGGGAGCAGATTTAAGGATGGGGTGTCATGCCTACATGTTCTATGGAAAAGCGACAATTGATAAAGATTTTATGCATCACTTTGTAAGGAAATCATTATACAAAATATGGAATGATTATAAGAATAAGAACATTAGGCAGCTACCCACTTGGGTCTCCCCTCAAGAAGATTTTTTTGGAAGATGGTCAGATACAGAAAAATGGTTGCGATATGAAGATATATTGGAGAAAACAAATATGAACACATACACAAATGTTTTTAATATGAAATCAAGAGAGAAATTGGAAATTGAAGGTATAAAGTTAAGCTGGTTTCCCTACAGACAATTATCAGAAAGATTTCAGATGGACATGAAAATTCAAGGAATAGAACAGAAAGAACAAGAGAATCTGTTGAAGCTTTTACGAGAAAATCCACCTCATTTACTTTCACATTTATATCAAGAGATATTACAACAACAATGTGAGGAGGAGACAATTAAAATAGCAATGATACAATGGGCACAGAACACTGGACATCCAATTCAGTTGGAATGGAGGGAACAAAGTTGGCAACAAACAAAGAGGTTCATGGTAGCTCAGAACCTTAAAGAAAACTACTATAAGTTATTTCATAGATGGTACATGACACCCGAAAAATTAAAGATAATTTATAAGACGAGTACAGGTCAATGTTGGAAGTGTCAAAAGACTGCAGGCACGCTATTTCATATGTGGTGGACATGTTCTAAAGCAAAAATGTATTGGAATGAAATTCATAAGATAATATGTGGTGTATTGCAGGTTCAAGTTGATAAGACTCCTGAAATGTACTTGTTAAATATGACACACATGTTAGAGGGAACTGCAGTAAAGAAATATTGGAGAATAATACTGTATATGGTCTTGACTGCCCGTATTGAATTTGCAAGGCTTTGGAAAAGTGATATAATACCAACTACAGAACAATGGTGGGCAACTTTTATTGAAAATAGAAATGCAGATATTGTTTCACAGAGATTAAAAGGGAAATCAGATGATGATATCTATAAAGAATGGCAGAAGATTTGGGAAGCGAGAGGGGTCTTGACAGGGAATAATACATAATTCATGGTATTAAAGGTTCTTACAAGATAAAATTCAGAGAAATATCATGGAACAAGTAAAGTTGAGTAGAAAAACAGGAACTAACGAATTAAGTAGATAATACTAACAATTTACTGTGATGCATTGATAACAGTTCAATGGAATGATAAAGACTGTAATCCAGATAGGAAGGAAGACAGTTGTAATACGACAATTGAGAATACAATGATAATTGTTTGTTTTATACGTTGGAACTTTAATAAAATCACTTAAAAAAAATAGTACACTGCTGAGATATACAGCCAGTGATACTTTTCTCCTCTAGTACTGCCAAATCAAAAAAGGTTATTATTATTAATATTATTTATTATTACTGCTATTACTGGTGCTCCTACTACTAGTACTACTTAGCTATGTATTTATTAATGAATTTGTCCCTCTGAACTTCATTTTACTAATTTCACTTCCGTCTTCTATTCTAACATGAGTCATTTTGAATTTTATTCTTGACTTCTGAGGTCTCTCCCATTTGATTCTCTCCTGCACTTGTCATACAGATTTCCTCTACTCTTCTTTTTAAATCATTGACAAAAATGCTGAAGATGACAAGGCCAATGACGCACAATTCAGTTTCCTTCCAATTTGATAAGGAGCCATTGATGAGCACACTCTGAAGCAGCTTTGAAGCTATCATAGTATTTTCTTCATTATCTGCACTTAACTAAACAAAACATCATGGAGAATTATGGTAAACTGCTATCCAATTTAGTTCATTTGCCAGCCCAAATGTCCTATTGGACTATGGCAAATTGCTAACCAATTTGGTTAGTTTGCTGATCTAAATATCCTGTCAACCTATGGTAAATTCCTGAAATAAATTATAGCACATTAACAGCATTCTCATAATCAGCTAAGTGAGAAACTCTATCCCAATGAGAGCAAGAGAGGTAATCATTATATGGCATCCCCTGGCATTAAAAGAATAAGCAACCTGTAGTTTTACAGATCTCTCTTGTCCCCATTCCTGGAGATATTTGCCTGTTTCCAGGCTTGAAGTAACCAACCGTCCAGGATTTCTCAAAGATGACATAAACAGATTCTGTGAGTACATATCAGCAATCTCCTTTAGACTATCTCTGGGACTTAGGCAGCTACACATATTTCCTGACCAATTCTCCTAGCAGTCTCAAACTGCAGTCCTGACTTCCTCAAGCAAAAGCATCAGCAATGCTCCCTAGCTACCAGGAGAGATGCAGACTATTGTTTCATCACTAGCGGTGAGTTCAGTGTGGAATACTCTGTGTCCCACAGCATTTCAACTGTACTCCATTTGTGCAGGATGAAAACAGCTGCCCCTTTCAAAAAATACCCACGTATACGCATGGAAGTCAATGCTGAACCTAAAAAGTTACAGAAAAACCCTCCTCCTACGCCTTCTAAAACTACATAGGCATACATATTCCAAACGTCCCATTCCTTGGAAGATTAGATAATCCAGGGATTAAGTGTACAGTCTGCCTTGAGAATGCTCCTTAATCTGGTGCTGTTTGTGTATTGTCAGTTCCCCTCAGTGCCTAGGAATGCCTTTTACCTGCAGCGTACTCTCCTAGAGAAGTCAGAACTGGCAGCCAGCAACATTTTAGTAATCTGTATTCTGGACTAGTGTAACTACTTGTGGCTGCCCTTAAAAAGAGACAGCAAAACCAAACTTTTTTAATTAAGTGACTAAAGACGACAAATTGAATTTTGATTCCAAGACAAACTGCAAAAGGCAGCATACATATATATTTCATTACTATGGATCACTCTTGCAGAGAATAATCAAACTTGAGATGTTGTATCTGGCACCAGGCACAAAGTACCATATTTCTTCACCACGTCAATAAGAAATGAGACTTTAACGTTACTAGCAACTCAATAAAGCTGTTTTCCAAAATGTAAAGTCTTAACAATGGCTCATTTCAGCCCAAGCAGTGAAGCAAATAAGTTAACAGTAAATGCCAGGTCATTATAAGGAGATGGTAATATAACTGCCCTTGAAAGTTTCAGTTATCTATAGATTTATTTTTTTTAAACTCTATGTTCTCCATAGCTCACCTTGACACTCGTAATTTCTCCACTGATGGAATGTCAATAAACTATTTATGGCAATGTCACTACATCTAAAACCGCTCCAACAAGAGTAAATCCACTCACTCTGCATGCAAGCTTTGCAGCACAAGACACTTCAGGGGAGGTTGTGGACACAGAGCTGTTACAGAATTAAAAGGTTGGTCCCTAAAATGATATTGAGAAGCCAAATCCAACAGGCTTCTCCCTCCAGTGAATGTCATCTGACAGCATACTTTTCAGCAAGCTGCAAAGAACGGAAGTGGACCTGGTCTACCAACTGTGCTAAGAGATCAGTAAAGTTTGCCACCTCTTCTGCCTGAACTGCTTGAATTCCAGCTAGTGACTATAAGAACTTTTATTAAACAAAATCTAGTAGTTCAGTTTGCTTCCCCACCCCCCATATTCCCTTCCTTTTCATGTTACAGCTTTTAGATATTAAAGGTGGACATTGCTTTACAGCCGATCTTTCCAAGTTGCTCCCGAGCTGAAGAGAACATTAAAAAAAAATCAAATAAATATACTGGTTTGTGAGAACCTACATACAGAGTGCAGAATTCTTACATCATTTCTTCCAGTTTTTCTTGCCTTTTTACAGACTTACAAAGACTGGACATTTGCCTTCTATATCACAAGGTCACTTCAAATGAATATTACAACCTTCTGTAACAGAGGAATAAAAAAAAACTTGATGGCTTCTACCAAGCTGCAGATAAGAATTGATATGTGCAGAACATCATTTTGTCTTCATGAACTATATTCTGACTTTTAAGAATCTGTGGCGTGGGGAGGCACATATCTGGGAAAGACATATTTTTAAAAAAGTTTAGTTTTAGGTGAGAAAAGAAAGTACAGGCACAAGGACAATCACAGTATGACTCAGTAATACAGTGAATTATAAAGAAAATATCTTGGAAAGGCAATTACATTTTTAAACAATTCTACTTCTCTAGTGGGAAAGCTCTCTGAATAAACGTTTTACAATTTTACAGACTGGACTCTAATTAATATGTTGCCAACGTGACAATAAACATATGCTTAAAACCCAAAACCCTTGTTAGGAAGTGTTTTACAGTCATTATCTTCTTTGCCTTCGATACCTTGATTATACAAGTCTTCTCTCTAGAATACTTTACCAGTTTTACAAACAAATAAATGGAAGAGAGAAATCTTATATAAGGAAGACTTATGGAAGGTCAATAGCTTTGCAGAGGAATGGCATGCAGAATGGAAGGACTAAATGCCAGATTCATGGCATAACACTTTCATCTTCAAGGTGGCTTCATGGAACTATTGAAAACACTGAATATATCCCACTACCTCAAGCTGTTACCAGAAGACTTCTCTCCCTGCTATTATCTATCAATCCCTACCAATAGCCTGTTGCTATCCTTGAATAATAAGTTATTCTTATTCAAGGCCATTCTAAGCAATGAAGGAGGAGAAACATTTAGGTAGGCCACTTAAACTCCTGCAGGACTTTGCAGTATCCACGCACTGCTTGACAAATACATAGATACACATAAAATTAATCCCACACTTACCAAGAGTTGTGCTTTCATGCGCTCTTCTTCAGTTGCAGCTCTCTCTCTAAGAATGGCTCTGGCCAAATGCTCATTTGAGGCAGCCCTTTCCCGCTCGAAAACTTTGTCAATTTCATCTCGCACGTGCATATGATCTTGTTTTAATCTGCACAAAGAGAAGAGAAAAACAAAGAACCGTGACATATATTCAGAACATAAGGCCTGCTTGAGCCAAAGCAATGAAATATAGATATCCTAGGCCAGAGCCATTGAAATAAATGGGAGATTTGCAAGAATCTTGCAAGAATCCATTCATTTAAATGGAAAGAGTGCAGTAACATTGAGCCAGATTCTCCATAGCTTATGCCCATTGATAATGGGCATAAGCTATGGAAAATGCATAATGCAGCCAAGAGCTCTGGTTGAAAGACATAAATGTTGAGTTTTTTTAAAGCACAAGAAATATCTCGTATGAATGTCAGGTTTTATTATATGCATAAAACTTGGACTCTCACAACAAATGTGATTTCAACTTATCAGCAGTGAAGCCAGATATAAAATCATTATGAATATAAAAACCCCATTTCCAAGAAAGATTAAATACATTATTAAAATCTCTTCAGTTGCCCATACTATATAACCTGGCCAGAATTATCCTTATTCAAGGCCATTCTTGTTCAACGTGAAGCCATTTATCTTTCATCAGCTATTTGCTGTAGCTAAAGGACGTAACACACACATAATTTTGTGTGAAAGTTACTTCTTAGGCATCAGTAGGCGACTTCCCAGACAGACAGACAGACAGACAGACACTCCATCTGAGTGCTGGTACATATTTAAAACAGCAGCATACAAACAAAGAAAGTAAAACAGGTAAGTTAAAAGCACAGCTGAAAGGAACGAGGCTAGAAAGCCTAGACAGCCAGCGCAATATATACAAACAAAAAGCACATGTGTATATATATGGATATTCATTTCTTCATTGATTGACTGATTATCTCACCTATCTCCTGGCATGGATCAATGCTCAGGGAGCCATGCATTTCCCAGACGCAGGAATACAAAGGGTGTTAGCCAGTCTGGAGAGTCGGCTGGATGTCATCCAAGCCCAGAGTAATTAATGAAGAGACCTGAAATTCCTTCATTGTCGTTGCTGTGCATCTTCAAGTCAATTCTCACTTATGGCAATGCTATCATAGGGTTTTCTTGGCAAGACTTCTTCAGAGGTGGTTTACCATTGCCCTCCTCTAAGGCTGAGACAGTGTGACTTGTCCACAATCACCCAGTGGCTTTCTATGGTTGAGGTAGGATTCAAACCCTGGTCTCCTGGAGTCTACTGCACTATGCCGGAAAGGCATAGTGAACTGTAACTGTAACTTAAATGAACTGTAAATGTTTCTGTCTTTCCTGCTCCAGTTCTGCTGAACTGAATCCCAGATTCATGTCCTAGTGACACCAATACCTAGCCACTACGTTTATGACCTATAAGGATTAAAATCCATTTGTTACATTCGCATTACATTCTAGTATCCAGATAATACAGCTGTTCTTCTGACCCTTTGGTGCAAGAAACAAGCTTATTCAAGTATAATTGGTCTATCTCAAGGAATTCAACACTGTGAGCTGACAATCTCAAAAGCTGCCAAAACTAATGAACTGTTTTTTAAAAAAAAAAATACCTGCCATTCTAACATTGCACATTTTTATACAGGACCTAAAATATGTATTAAATAATGTAGCTAATAAAATACACCTGCTTTACGTGCGTTCGCATGCTGAGCACAAAGTCAACACATCTGAAAGTTTCCCGTCAGTAACAGAATATCAAATAGAGCTCTTCAAACAGGCTGTGGAAATCGCAGCAGAGATGAAGATTTTAAGTTCTCACTGCTCTGTGGATTTCCAAGGGAGCCTGAGAGAACAAATCATCATGTCTGGGGTCACTTTGTGAAATGTACCCATATACACACATGCCCTAAATCACAGAGGTTCACGGTCTTCCCCAAGGAAATGGTTAGAGGTTGGGGATGAAGGGAAGCTGAAAATAATGAACCGAATTGCCTTTGTGTTTCAAACGCAACCCCCTGGAATGTGAACCAAATGGGAGTTTTTATCGAGTTTATTAAGCAGTATCTTCAATTACTCAAGCAGAAAGCTAGATTATGCAGACATGCACCAAATTCCATTAAGTGATTTCCCAAGATCCTCCAAATTATTCTAGGCAAATCGAATCTACTGTGTAATCAGTGATGCAGAAAAGGAGAAGGCCAAAACAACATGTGCATATTTGAGGGCGGAGAGGACAAAAATGCTCCCAGACAGGAAAGTCACAGGTTTTCCTTGAAAATGAAACAGCAGTTCTTCAGCACCAAATCCACATTTGACGTTACTGTGCGGAATTATCTGTGAGAAGTCATTTTGTCAATAGTATCCTGACATAATTTGAGCAACAAAGTGAAAATCTGAAGTCAACATTTGGTGTGACGTATACAGGACATTAGAACTGGTTATCCCAACCAGAAGTTACAGCACATACCCAGGCTCTTACTGCAGGCATGAGAAATGCAGGGCCCTCCAGTGACTGCAGCTCCCATGATTCCTCATCCTTGACTATGCTGGCTAGGGTTGATAAGAGCCACAGTACAACAATATCTACAGAGCCATTTGTTCCCCATCCCTGTCTTATACGAAGGGTAACTGTAGCGAGGCCAGGAGGCTTTCTGGGTCGTACAAATGGTCCCTGCCAGCATTTTTCTTTGATTGTTTTAATATTTTCTTTTTTTTCCCCAGCATATCGTTATCATCTAAACACACTTTCAATTCATTTTTAGTTCAGATGTTCAGTAGTTTGACTGATCAACAGTCATAATAAATAAAAAATAAAGCTGTAAAATCATCTCTTTTTCTGCTACTGCCAATTAGGTTGCTTTTTTTAAAAAAATTAAAAATGCATTTTTTAAAAAATCTGCCCTCCCCCCGACCCACTTCTTTCCTCACATCTCTTGGGGGGAAATCACCTTTCATGGGAGAGATCATTTTTTCAAACTGCTTTTCAGCTACCAGAAGCCCTGAATTCCCTCCTCAACCCTATTTCAGTTCTACAAACTTGAACACAGAGCTCTGGAAGTCTTGATCATTTTCCTGCTCCAAGAACTGAAACAGGGAAGGTGCTGAGTCCCATACAAGGAATATGTATGTATGTGTGTATATATTTAATAAATGACTTTCTATTCTCACATTCAGTTATTCAGATGATTTCTGAAAAAGAAGGAGGGGGTCAGGGGATGTTTTAATGCTGCTCCAGGTGGCAATTTAAGGCTTTTTATGGGCCACCAGTCACCCAACCTGCATGGGGTTATGATCCCACTATAGGGACAGATATTTAGGCTGGAGGTGCTCCTGGATTCGCCTTTGTCACTAGAGGCCTCAGAGGCAAAGAGCATCAACAGCAACCTTCACCTGGTACACTAGCTGTGACCATTCTTGGCCAAGGATAGTCTGCCCACAGCGACTCCATGCTCAAGATTGGGCTATTATAATGTGCTCCATGTGCAAGTAACGCCCGGACAGCTTAAAGGTATAAGATCCCGGAAGCTAAGCAGGGTCAGCCTGTGTTGGTACTTGGATGAGAGTTGGGCAACAAATACTTGGTACCGTAGGCTGTACTTCAAAAGAAGGAACTGGCAAAAACCACTACTGTGTATTACCTGCTTAAGAAACTCAATTTCAGGGGTTGCCATAAGTCAACAAATGACTCGAAGGCGCGCACGCATGCGACTAATCAGTTTAGTCTGGAGGCTGTATCAAGCGCATAACGACAAAGTCGTTTGCTTTGTGGGCCCACCTATGCGCACATACCAGCCTGCGTTGAAATAATCCTGTGCTTGTTGCCAGTTAAGCACAGGACTGTGTTCAAGGTGTCACTTGTAACGCCTCGTACAGCCCAGGGGCAGATTTTATGAGAAGTCATCTTCTCCCATACACGAGCAGTGGGGGTGCAGCATGTAAATTATACTACAGCCTATTAAACCCCATTAAGCCTTGGATCTTTACAATGAGAAAGGCGTGATATAATTCAAATAGAGAAATAAACAAAATTTAGCTGTGGTGCACAATAGGGTCTCCTCAGTAGAGGATCCCACTAGGTGAAATGGTCTCCCCACTGAAATTAGTTGGAGTCTCCGTGTTCAGTGTTTCTGCCAATATGTTTACCCAAACATTTTCATGTTTATTTTCTTAATCGTTAACTCTATCGGTTGCCCCTGGTTTTATGAATTGTCTAATGGATTTTACTGCTTGTATGCTTTTATAATTTTACCCTTTTAGCTACTATTTTATTGTTTCCATTTTGTATAACATCAAAAGCAGTATATAAATGTTTGAGAAGAAAATAAACACATGTACGTATCAGGAGCTCCAGCCAGTCTGGAACAGATACCTTGGAACTGAGACCGGCACCTCTTCCTTTCTTTCCCATCCTACAGAAATTTTCTCAAGCTATGTTATTTAATACTAAAGGACTGAGCTGAGGGCTGGCTCAGTCCCAGGAGATAAACTTAAGTGCCAAGAATTCTGAAATACTCATTCAGTGTTAGCACATTAAGCAAAAAACAAAAAACTCTTACTTTTCCCCCAGCACAAATTATCATTTCTGTTTTCTCATGAGTCTCAATGCTATTTTTTTTTAAAGTTTCTAGAATTAAAAAGTACTATACAAGAAAAGTACCCTGGTATATCCAAATGAAAACAAACAGGCAATATCTCTTTAGGGGACCCAAGGAGAACCATGGAATTTCTTCTTCTACATACTTGGAAGCAAGAGTTGGAGTCATGGAATCAGAGTTGGAAGAAATATTGGGTGGAGCGGGAGTCACTAGATACTAACAACTCCAATTTCAAAATTAAAACTTATAACATTATAACATATATAGCATTATCATCATATCATTACACCGTACACTTCTTTAAAAAAATATTACCTGCCTAGTTTCTTGCATATTCACTTGCATGGGGATTTACGAAAGTGTTCTTGTTCAGAAATTTTAATCAAATAAATATATTTTATGTTCGATCAATCTAAGTAGCCTGACAATTCATGTGGGGAGCAATCAAATGCACTGTGCTACCATTTTATTACAGTAAATTTCTCAATACTAATTGGTATACATTTGCCATTTATTTGGAGTTAGCATTAAAATGGAATCAAAGTCAAAGTTGCAAGTTTGGCGCGCCATAGCCCTGCCTGAAAGACTTTTACGCCAATCTCCTACTTTCATTAAACTGTACAGTGATTGCCCTCAATCACATAATATTTAATCTATGATTAGCACTAGCCCTGGTTAAGAACTAAAACATATGGTAAATTGATGGTTTATCTTGGCAAGCTACACAATTTTCCAGAGACTAACTGAGATCTTCTTGCTGTCTTTCAAGAAGAGAGTGAACATGCAGGGACACTGCCTTATCTCACTTAAGACACAGGGAATGCTAAAACGTAAAATTGCTCCAAAACACCTTTTAAAAACAGAAATCAATAGAAGAATACAAATTTAAATAAATAAATTCAAAACAGTAGAGAAAGTAAATCTGATAACAAGGGGAGCAAAAGAATCAGAATTCCAAGACAGGATGTTTCCTTCAAATTCAGAGAACATAGGAAGCCAACAATTCATGCTTGTATTTTAAAGACAGGAGTAAAAGAAATCATAAAAGTCATGCTAGCTACTCTCAGCTTCGTTACAGCATTTCCTTTTCCTCTTTGAGTCTCTTTGCATGAAATTTATTTCAAGCAAACTTGGATCTTTTGTTTCTCTTCCAAAATTGGACATCGCTACTGAGACAATGCCAGTAGAGTTTTGTTGACTGAGGTGTTTTGCACAAATATCCCAAACTCATTTCAGATTCACCAGAGCTTCAGTGCAAAGCAGGACAGTTCTAAATGCAAACCTGCCTTATTTGCATTATGTAATTGCATGGCTTGAAGAAGCTTAATGAAACAAACACAAGTCAGTGCAGCCCCAAGATCTCAAACACTTGCGTGCATCGACTTACAGTCGTTTTCTCCCCTAACACATTTTATTGGCATTCAATATGCACTGCAGCTGAAAAAGAACACACACCAGCTAAATCTCCAACAAGGAACATTACCAACTAACTCAATGTACTTGTTTTTCTTTTTTTAAAAAAAATTGGAGACTTGAAATTTATATGCAAGCACACAGATACCTGTCAAACCTCATCATTTTAGGTTAATACTTCAACAAGCATTCAAACACACAAAGAAAATGTACCGAAGTGATTTTTCTCTGAGCCACAATCAGTTCTACAGAGCTTGCTACCACAGGAGATAACGCTGGCTTTAAAAATGGATAGGCTTTATCCAGGGATACAGCTGTCAATAGCAACTAGTCATGATAGCTATGGATCACCTCCAGTACCAGAAGCACCATGGTTCTCAATACTAGTTCTTGGGTAACATAAACAGAAGAATGCTACTGCATGAACAACGTGTTCATGCACTTCCCATAGGCCTCTGACTGGCCTCTGTAGGAACACCAGACTCAACAACTCTTTGGTCTGATCCAGCAGAGCTATCTCCCTAGTTTTCAAGTCCAAAAGCTTCTACAGTTCAACATGAAATGCTAAAGCAAAGAGAAAATAAAGGAGACCGTTATGGACACCTTTTATTATTCCTTATGTCCCAATAAGCGGGCCAAAAAAGCTCAGCACAGGATGAAAACAGGCAACATATACTGGTCCAGCTGGTCCCATGAAAAGAACCTGTTCTAATAAACTAAAGGTATGCTGCTGTTAAAAGGAGAGAGTTCTGATTTAAACGACCAAGCCTCAGGAATCTCAGGTGGATTATTTGCAATCTGAAAAATAAATGTTATTGTCTCAACAGAAACAGCTATCATTTTGGGCAGTCTTGCTACACAATTTTATAGCAAGCAGAAGCTGGCTTCTAATGGAAAAACTGGTTCTTAAGGTTATACATCACTGAGGATATTGCTTCCCATGTACTTTTTTTCTTTCTTTTGATACCTTTGAAAGGAATCTTATTGCTAACTGAAAACATGAAAGTGCTGGAGCAACTCTTTTATTCTTGTGGTCACATTATGCTATGTTTAACACCATCCTAAGCTTTTACAGAGAGAAAGGCACAACAGAAATGTACTAAATGGATGAGTGGGACTGTTGGGTTATGTCCTTCCAGGGACTTTGGCTGGCTAAGCCAGTTAAAGGTACAGGATTACAGTCTTAAAATTTTAATCTCACTTTGTATCTTGTTGAGAAAGGAACCTAGAAAAGAGGTGATGTCAGGATTAGATTCGGAGGAAGAAGATGTCAAATTTGGCAGAAGGAACATCAACAGTTTAAGATACATAGATGATACCTTACTACCAGTACAGAATCGTGTCTTCACTGTGGAGCAAGAGACGATGAAACCCAAAGCAATCACCTGATTAAAGAAATCAAGTCAAGTCAAGTTTATTGCATTTCAGCAGCCAGCCATTGCGATTAAAGAAACACATCACCAGGCCAAAGGCTACCCTGACCCTTAGCATCCACACTAGATTTACACAACCAAAGGTTTTATAATCAATATGAATGTACTCTGGCATAAGCCCTAGTGACTGAGTGAGTTCTTCAAGGATGACCTTAAGACATTAAGACAATATTATTGCCTTCAAACATATGGAAAGGAACACTAGCTTTGATCCTGGGAAAACATGTCTTCCAGAGGAAAAACAAAGATCCTATTAAAGAAGATGGGTTAGATGACAATCTCTAGGAGATGCACTCATTAAGCCAGTGGGAAACAGAAGTGAGAATAAAATTTAATTCCATCCAGCCTACTGCATTTGTTTAGCTTCCTAATGCACATGAACTTCTCTGGCCTGAGCCAATATGGCAGGTGGGAAAGAGAAAAAATTGAGAAGCTTTCCATTCCTTTATTTATACTGGGATATATACACACACAAATATACCTATATACAAAATCCATGTTTAAAATAAGCCACTTATATTTCATGTTTCAGCCAGAAGACCGTTGGATGGGATATCATCAAGTCACAATCAAGAAGAGTACAAACACCACAAGAACTCAACCACCCCAGTCTAATCTGTTCTCTGACTGGTCCAGTTTTTGTTTACCTTGCATTTCTTTCTTTTACATATTACTTTTCACATATACTGTTTCTAGGCCAAGTATCCGCATCTGGTTTTCATGGCCTAAATTCAGAATTTTGCATTTGTCTCTTTGAATATCATTCTACTAGTTTCAGCCCAGTATTCTTTATCTGTTTTCATTCTTTATCTTCATCTGTCTTATACATATTTTGTGAGTTGCCTTGTGTTCCATTCCAAGAGAAAAGCCACATATAAATGAAATTAAATAAACAAATAAATAAATAATCTTGTTGGAGCTGGATGTCATAGGAGTGATAGAAAAATGCCACAGACAAATAAAATAAATAAATGAATGAATAAATAAATAAACAAATTAACTTTATTTGTTAAAGTTAAGTCAGATAAAGTTAAAGTTATGCCAAGTTTCACAAGTTTTATATCAGGCGTATTTGTTTGAGCATAAACGGTGCACACCACTCATACTTTAAAGTACCCTATATCAAATATAATGACACGTACCAAAATCAAATAAGAGTTAACACTAACTAGAACCAAGTACACTTTCAAGAAAAGAGTACAACAAGTTCCTTGGGCAAATGTGAAGGTAACACTTGACACCTCTTTCTTGCAGCAGTACGTAACAGTACTGACTGAAGTCATGCTACATAATTCAAACTCCATGTTATCATCATTATTATCATTTATTAATATTGTGCCATCGCTGTACATGGTGTTTTATAAGTAAAAGAACAACAAAACAGTTCCCTGCCCTCAGGCTTAGAATCTAACAATGTTGTACTACGCCAAATGTAGGCAAAATTGGATGATGGATGGTCAGGGTTATGTCCACAATACCACAGCCCACATTTAGCCACCACTTTGGCAGCTATTTTCCCACATTATTCATGAAGAACAGAAACCTTTTCTTACAGCCTGAAATGTGTTCACTAAAAATTGTAGCTCACTAACAAATGTATTCAACACTTCCTTTCCAGTAAGGAATTTGCCTCCCAGTCCAGAAATCAAAAGGGGGGTCTCAAAAATAAGTGAGCCGTTTCCACACACTTGAGCAACTACTTAGCGATGCAGAAGTTGGTAAATTAAAAGCATGTCTCTGACCTATGATCATCCAGGATGCATAGTATGTTGAGGAAACAAGTGAGAAAATTTTAAGAAAGGCAAATGGAGGGTGGGGAAAGAGACGTTGTTGTCACCTGCTCAAGGTTCTAATAGTTCATGGTAAGTTCTGGGAAGAATAGAGATTAGATGGTAGATATGTGCTATGGGGTTTCAAAAAAACCCAGCAATTCCACTGTTGCTATTGTTGTTTGACATCCCATCGGCTTTGACTTATGGCAACTCTATGAATGAAAGATCTCCATGAGCCCTGAACATTAATAGCTCTGTTTGGGCTTTGCAAACTCAGAAGTCATTGCTTCCTTGATTGAGTCAATCCAACTGTACTGAGTCTTCCACTTTTCCTAATGCCTTCCACTTTACTGAGTGTTCTTCTCTTTTCCAAGGAGGTATGTCAGCTATAATACATTTCAACAAAGGCAGAAATGGAGGGGGGGAGACACATTTTCACTTTCCAACTCTATAGAGCTACTCTTTATTCATTGATTTAATTTGTATATTATTACAATTTACACCCAACCTTTGCAAAGTGAGAGGTAATGACAGTACTGAAACACTGAACAATAAACTTATCCATTCCCAAACCACAGACAGACACACATATGCATTTTAAAGCATCCCAGAAGGATTCTGTCAACTGCTTAAAAACGTATTATTTAATTTTTTAAAAAAGAAGCCCACAAACATTAAAGCACTACAAGAAGATGTTTCAACTTTCATTTTCTTCAGCTTGAAACTGCTAAGGACGGAACATTCCAAAACAGTGCTATCTTTCAGGCTGAGGCCACGTGGTATTTGAGAGTGAGTCCATATACAGTATCTAGGCATTCTTTGTTTTTCTAATATTCTTGAATCTGATGTCATTTATTTTACTCTAAGTAGCAAATCAGATAGGCTGTTAGGTTCTGAACTGAACTGCTGGGGCAACTCTCTCTTATTTGTCAAGACTGTAGCCTTGTGATTTCTAAAGCGCATGCATAATCCAGTTCTTGACACACATACGCCACTCAATGACATAAAACGACAAACATTCTGATAAATAATCATTTCACAGCAGAGCTAACCAATCATAAATGCAATCAGTGAACAAACAAGTCTTAGCATGGTTCCAAAAAGGTCTTAGCATAGAACTCAGAATGGACAGTAAGGATGGGAACAGGCTTTATCTTGAAAGAGACCGTACAAACTTGATGCACCAAGAAAGACAAGGGGTTGTCTCATGCCAATACTCACTGCCTTGCACACAGTGGTGGAACAAGACAGGCCTATCCCATAGATGGAAAAACACAGGAAGGCTGATATTCTACATGCTCAGGTTTGAATGGGAAACAAACCACAAATGTATGTCATCTAGAACTCTACAGCACAAAAGATAACACCTTCCCTCCGTAAGACTTCTCTAGATTCCCAAGACGAAAAGGTCTGAACAGAACTACAGGCTACTACAGAACTTACAGACTAGCTGGAGCCCTAAACCAAAGAATTACTATATTGTTTCTTTTGCAGGTCACACTATACACTGATTCTAGGCTTAAGCATTTACAGTGGTACTTCAATGATGAATTTAGAATATGATTTTGCCATTCTATTTTTTGAAATATGCGGGAAATATAGGCAGACATTCTTCCAAGCAGGACTCACAATGTTCTTCAAAGAACAATCTTCCCCAAGCCCCACTTCTATATTGAACTGATAATGATGCTATAATTAGTCTATGACACCATACTAAAAGCCATCCCACAGTGCACGAACCATATTAGCTAAACTAACAAAATGAATAATTTAACTCTCAGTCAGCAAGGATTCACTCCACCAACTGCACCACTTACCTGCTGAACGTATTGGTTTTCCAATACTCAATAATGCAGTTGAAGGTACAGGGAAGTTAAGAAGAAAACATCAGTAACACTTCTGACTTTAATTGGCATGAAAGATCAAGGAAGTAACCTAAAATCACAGCCTAAGATACCTGCAGCGTGCTCAGTTGCTTCTGTCTTCACTGGCACATTGCCTACAAACTTGTTTCTAATGCCAGCCCAGATGAATCCACATTCTCGTACACTGGGCCCTCTACTTTCATAGATTCAGCACTTTTATTTCATTCATTCATTCATTTTAAAAAAATTCTATTTGCCTGCACTGCAGGGGAAAAAATGCTCTCTCTCTAGGAATCTCTAGGTCCTCCAGTGCAATTCTGTAGTTCATTTCTGCTGGAAGTGGACCACAGAGTTGTACTGGAGGACCTAGAGATCTGTAGAGAGAACACTTCTCTAGGCAGGTCCTCCAGCATGACTCTATGGTCTACTTCTGCCAGATGTTGACCACAGAATCATGCTGAGGGACCTAGATATTCTTAGAGAAGTGTTCTCAGGTTAAAAAAAAAATAGTGTTCATGAATTTGATGTTGATTTGCATCTTTTCCCACTTTCTCAGGATCCTGTGCCCCTAACCCCCATGAAAGTAGAGGGCTCATTGTACTTCCAACCATGTGAGTCAGGTTTCTAACATTTTTGAAAATCACATTGGTGACTTCAAGACCTTTGAAAAGTCCACCATTTGATTAGCATATAAACATGCCAGAAGGTCAGCTCCACTGAAACAATTGAGCAAGATTCTCACTAGAAGAAAAAATGACTAAACTGAGACTCTTGTACAAAGACAACATGACTCGTTGGGGAAAGAGGATAAAGTTTGTTAAGGTCAAAGGCTGTAGAAAAACAGAAAGATCACATTACATGTGGGTTGACTCAAGCAAGTAAGCCACAGCCCTGAGTTTGCAAGACATGAGCAGGGCTGTTGACGACAGAGTCTCTCACCCTTAGAATCACTATAAATCAAAACCAACTTGATGACATATTACAGTCAGTGATCACAGAGTGGTAAATAATCAGGGATCACATAATAGCCTTCCTAGAGACAGCTGCCTGGTTACTACTGGAAACTAGACTTTGTGCTAACAGGTAAAGACCCTTCATCAGCTCCAAACAAAGGGCACTTGGCTTCTTCCTGTTTCCCGAAACCACCTCTTGTTCTGACCATTATGTAACTGTAAGAAAGAGGTGGTACCTGAATTCTGTCTCTGTCAGAGGGCCATCATATTAGTCTCCCCTGACATGCTAGTCAGCCTGCTCACCTGTTAAGATGCCATTCATCTTGCTTGCTTGTTTATAGATTGGGAGAGGTTAACTGTCTGGAGAGCCTGGGAACCAAGGCCTTTGCAGAAGCCGGTACTGGCTAATATAGTATGGGAAAAGAATGTGCAAAAAAGTTCCGAGAGCTCCACAGAGCGGCAGTGAGGAGTTCTTAAAACCAAAATCTATATTGTGGGCTTAGCCCTGACAAAAGCAGTGCTTCTGTGAGGATGCACCTGTGATGAACCCTAGGAGAGTAGCTATCTTGAGTATCAGAGAAGCCGCTCGGCAACAGGTTGCCAGGCAACCAGAATAGCCACTCCAGAGAGAAACCCAGCCCATTAGTGGGAAGGAGGGGTTGGAGGGTTGTGAGGAAGAGGATTTGGTTTTGGAGTCAGACTTCAGGGAGCAAGGGCTACGAGTGAATCCTTCAGCCAGAGAAGTTCTCATTCAATCAAGGGAGCGGGGTTCAGCGAGAAGGGTGGGTTTTCTCAGAAAAAGCCTAGAGAAAGGGGCAGAGGAGAAACCAACCCATTTCTGAATCTGGTCAGAGAGAGTGACCTAGATTTGGGAACAAAGCCTTTGGCAAAAGGGTAGCCAAAGAGCTGTTTGTGTGAGAGACCTGTGCTTTTGATGCTGATATAAAGATATAAGAAACTGTTTCAATGCATTCTAAGGATCTGTTTGAGTTCAGACATATATACAAAACCAATACTTTATTCTGTTTGTTATTTTATAAAGATTATAGTATATTTTTATAAATTTTGACTCAGTTGAATAATTTTCAGTAGTTCTAACCAAAGAAAAACACTCTACCATAGATCAATAAATCATTCTAAATAACAATTGAAATCCTATAGCCTTTTTACACAAAGGTGGTGGTTTAAAGTGAAGGCCAGAGCTTGATAAAGCGGCAGGGTGCTTTAGCAGACTGGCGGGTGGGGGGAGCTGCCATACTAGTCTATGAGGAGAACAAGCAAACCTTATCACAGCAGCTAAACTCTAATAAAGCTTTTCTGAATCCTCTCATGAAGCTGGGTTACTGAGTCAGATTAAAATGGACCACGACAGTTTCTCTTTTGTATCACATCTCTAACCTTGTAAGCTGTTATTATAAAATGTAAAATTGCCTTGACAGTTTCAACAGAACTGTGGTACATAAGTGTGAAGGACAGGGTGGACAGAGTGGGTCTTTGGTCAGACAGAGCACAACCCTTATCATCTTGTTATAGATTGGATGGATAGTTTCAGCTAAGAGCCAGCAGGAAGACTGTCATCTCAACCCATCTCTTTAGTTCTCCAAAATCTGTTTTGTTCACGTCTGTGCCAACAAGAACACTTATAGCCTGAAACAGTTATCTTTTTCTAGGAGGATCCTGTTCACCAAGACTCTAGATAAACCATCCCTGCTTTCTAAGAGACTTATAATACCATTCATTTAGTGCCACGTTATTTTGTTCGAATACTGCTCCAGCCATTCCCGTGAGCATAGCTGAGTGCTGACCCTTTCTATCTCACCCTTCACATATTTGCACTTTTATAGCAGCATTTACACGGTTTGTTCATCAGCATTAAGGTATCATTAAAAACTCCTATACCCCGCCCCTCACTTCTATGATTGGTTCCTGTAGCTGTAATTGCGCCATGACATCACAACACTACAACACTATGATGATATGATACTATGATGCTACAACATCACAACTACAAAAATAGGTGTGCAGTCAGTACTTTAATATTTTAATATGTTCACAGCACATTAAATTTCAATGAATTTAATACAGATCTACCTGATGCCGAAGCAAGAACACTACTGGTGAAACAACACTTCCCATAAGACTTACAACATTTTATTTGCCAGTGTGTGCCTATGCAATTGCAGCTCTTGATGATCGAGGAATCTCTGGGGTCAAGAAAGAGATTGGCACTCTACTGTGCCTTCATGTAAAAGACAGTAAAGTCCTATACTATGAAATGGGATATTAAGTTCCCTTTATGTTTTGTGATGATGTACAGCAGATGTTTCAGTGCGTATAAATGCCCATCCCATCTGGATGCCTTCATTTTTTAAAAGGTCTTGTTGCAAGGCACTGCCGCGTGCAATAGTTCCAACCAAAGAGCACTCTCACTGCGTCAAACACCCCAAGCAGCAAGTATTTATGGTGCAAAAACCGTTTGTCATTTTTTGCTTACTTCCAACGAGAGCAAGTTTGTTAATGTCATCTGACAGACTTGTGTAACATCCTAAAATGTTTTGAACAATGCAGTTTAGGTCACAATGCAATATTAATGAGTGAATAATGTTCCTGAATGCTCAGCTTAATATTTAATGAGTCTGAGTGCTGCAGAAAAAGACAGAGGTTGCAAATCACTGCAGCTGTCAGGGACCTAAGGAAAAAGTCTCCCTACTACAAAGGAAACCTTTAACCTAAAACATAAACTGGGGCCTGATGCATGTGCAAAAGAATACAGGAAAAACTCACAAAGTATTCACTAGTGAATATCTAAGAAAATTTATAATTTTACTATCTCACCAAAGCTGGCCACTCCCCTCCTATCAGTACAAGATCACTAGAAGCAAGAATGAAGGAGCTGTAGTTTTGAGTGTCATGACCAAAAGGTAATTTTGTAATTTTAGAGCACATTTCAGAATTTGTTTCCATGCTGATTTTACAGTTGTGAGCGAACAGCAGGAAATCCTGCCCAAAAATATCTCCTGACACATTTACACGGCTTTCACAACATCAATTTCTCTTTCACACATAATACAGTTATACCATATACATGTCAATTGTGCGAACCATCCTCTGCAATTTATATCTGCACTGAGGTATAGGAACTAAGTTTGGTTTATTCTCTAGCATTTATAATGTTACTATATTCAAAAAGCAGAAACTGTGCAAGAATTTTTTTTTGCCTGAGGCAGAAAATCCAATCCCTCCCCTCCACAGGCATAAAAACAATAATTAAACTGAATAATTGGCAATCTTCTGCCTTCTAGCTACTGTCTAATAAAAGACATCATCAATCTTCTTTTTTTCCCAAACAGCAGCATAGCGAAGCCTCAGAAATCAATGGGAATAGGTAGAAGCACAGAACTGCTCTTGAACAACTCTCCAGCATTTTGGTGGGCCATGGCAAGCAACTTCCCAATAGTTTAAACACCATTTGCATCTCCAGTCAAATAAGTGACGGACTGAACATGAAGCAGTAGTTGCTTCACGTTGCTCTCCTAAGCCTGTTCATTTGCTGTTTTATAGCTGCAAGCAAACATTTCTTTTGAATTCCCACTGGTGAAGGTAAAGAGAGGAAAATCACATTTCTATCCAGTAATCTCCAGTACTATAATACTTCCCTTATGTTCCATCACTAAACATAAAATGGCTTCCAATAAATTCCTATTTCTCAAATAAAATACAAAATTTATCCACATGAAACCCGATACAGTTGTCTGTTAAAATAACACATTTTAAGACTGAAGAGAAAAAATTATGTATCAGCAGAAAATTATGGCTTATGCAGGGAATTTAGAGGCGCTCACTGTCTAATTCCCTTTCTTATACTGTGAAGTGTATTTTCTCAGTCAACTTTAAAGATTATCTTCTCCAGATCGTGCTTGTAAGAGTATGGGTGAGCAGATTCTAGGAAGAACTTTGATCCAGGTGATCCTGCCAGAGCACAAGAATTGGACTACCTCACTATGTAATTCACCCCCATCACTGCCTCAGTTTGTACGATTCTCCAGAACGTGGTTTGCAGGAATACACCATGAGGTTTCACACTGGTCTCATTTTAACAAAATGATAACCTATAGTTTTGTTATCAAGTCATTTCTAACTTAACAGAGACCCTAAGGTGAACCCATCATAGAGTTTTCTTAGCAAGATTTGTTCAGAGAAGTAACTTCTTCTATTGCTAAAGCAGTTGAAATGTTATTCCCAAATATTTTACCACTTTTTGTCTCCCGCTTCCCCTATGATCAAAGTAAAGAGTGACCTCTGCCTGCATTGATATCCATCCAGACCACCTTAACTGACAACAAAAAAAACAGCATCTTGACAAAATGTAGGCCTATGACTCTGACATCATTTTTTTTACATTCTCCGATGTGATTTTTTAATACCTTTCCCTGATGAAGAAGCCAGTGGAGCTCCGAAAGCTTGCATGATATATTTTGTGCATTTTTGGTTGGTCCAATGAAAGCATTGCTGTTCTGTAGATTTTGGATGTTGCATTTTGTTGTATGGTCAGTACAGCTACCCTGGATAAATTTATACAGTTGGTTTGTTTCAACAAATTACAATTGAAATCAACCAAAACTAAATTGTGGCTAACTGAAAATGTTGGCAAATGGTTCTGATCTTCTCATGACTGTACTAGATAAGAGAAGTAGCAGGAGAGTCTGAAGCCCACTCACAACATAATAGATCATATAACACTGAATCTTTCTTCTTGAGTAGCCCAAACCAGAGTAGAACTTCACTTCTGAATTTGGCAGGTACAGTTAAGCTCTAACTGCACCTTCAAATTCCACAGTTTTGAACTTGGTGCTAACTACAGCTTATAAAAGTACAATAAGAATAGAACAGCAAGTGCTCATAATCAGATAATGTATTTAAGTCTTTTATTCCAAGTCTCAAGTCTTTATCTTCAAATCTCAAGTCAAGTCTCAAGTCTGGGAGCCAACTTTATACCCCAACCTATATTCTAGAATTTCTGGACAGAGACAAATAAAGTCAGTTTTAACAATGTAAACAGAGATGTCCCTCCACATTTGCAATGTTGCCACTTGCATTTTTGGTAATGGGGAATAGGATCCTTTTTACTCCCCCTTTGCAAAGCTGGAGGATTTTTCAGAAGTGGGGAATAGGATCCTTCTTATTCCCCATTACTGAAGCTTTAAAAGTTTTAGAAGGAAGGATCCTTCTTCCCCAAGTCTGTTGCCTAACACATTTGCTGTTCCCCTTTGAGAAATGCACCCTGCACTCTGGGGGTGAGTCCTGTCTTCTGCTCTTAGGAAAAGTTTTAGAAGGCTCCTCCAATATGCAGCAAGGACAGGCTGCTGAGCAGACCTCATGCCTGCCTGAAGCCCATTGCCTAACCTGTTTGCTGTTCCCCTCTGAGAAATGCACCCAGACTTTGGGCTTGAGACAGATTGTCATGTGACCAATAGGCAAAAAGAGATGGAAGTGTTGTTCAAAGTCGTCAGGTTTCTGGATGAATGTGTTACTGAACCAAGGACAGCAAATCAGCCACTAAAAATATACAAGTCTTGAGTCAAGTTGAGTCAGTGCATCACTTATCGCCGAGTGAAGTCTGAGTCGAGTCACTGAAGTGACTTAAGTCTGACTTGAGTCCGAGTCAGTCGACCTGAGTCTACATCAATGCAGAATAAAGAACTATAGATTATAAATGTTACTGGTTTCATGTATTGTTGTCACAACACATAATGCTATTAGGCTCACTGACACAAAGGCTGAGATCTAAAGAATTTATTCAGCCACACCTGAGGTGTGCATTAGGCACACTGGAGGGCTCAGATGAAGTCACTGGTAATTTCTCTCTTTAATCAGGAAACCAGCACAACATCACATCACAAATGAACTTTGGAACTTTTCATGGACTGACTTGAATAACTGGTTTCATGAATTGACTTGGTTTTTTTCAGATTCCCATCCTAGAGGAAAATCCAAGTTTCCTTGGTTCCACGGATCCAGATGCATGGTTCTGTGTATTTTTAATGGATCCCAGCCAATGTCCTCCAAAACCTTTTGCTATTTAAAACTGTTCCTTCAAACCAACCTTAGCGCTGAAAAGATACAAGAAGAATACCTGGATTAAATTAACGCGCCTTAGTGCTGAACATCAAGATCGTTTTAGGAATGGACTAAGCTATACAAAAATCTGATAGAAACAAAACCGCAAAATTGAAACCTGTTCTCTTGTTTGCATAACATGAATAAAGACCTCAAGAATGCTCACACTCAAAAAAATTTTCTGCATCAGCATTGAACTGATTTTGAGAGATGGAACAGCTTTCCTTGTTTGATAAGCAACACAACATGCCTTGTTACTATCACAGCATACTGCAAATATCAAAACACTTCTGATATCTATTATGTAATACTCACTACAACAGGCAAAGCAAGGCTAGACACACAGATGCATAATTTATCAAGTGCTTTGTTCAAAGCTAGGTATAGATGAATAAAGTTACTTTTATGTTTCTCCCAATCTTTCCCAATACAGGTATACCTCTCTTAATGAAGCAGATGTGTTCTTATGCGTTATTTCTTTAACCCGAACTTTGCGACCAGAGGCAGAAAAAACATGGTAAGCATAGCGAGAGGTTCCCACACCACAAAAAAGAAGCACAGATCAATAAATTTCAGAAGACTTTTCATCCAATAACAATATGTACATATGGAATGACACAACCAGTTCAAGTAAGCCTTGTATTAGTAACCAAAAACATTTTGAGCCTCCTGGAGGGTACCTGAAAGCTTCTCCCAAAACACATCCAGGGAAATCTTTTCTTCCATCACCTTTCTTATGATTTCCATTTTTGTAGCCAAACTTACAGAGCTATGCTATGGTATGGTGTTTTGTGTAACCTGGGGGGGGTAATGCAGGCTTATCTGTTCTTCCCCTTTTGCATTTCATGCATGCTCAGTAAGGGATTCTGGAGAGAGCTGCTGCTTACCTTGCCTGTTGTAAGCAGGCACACACAGCTACAGGAGGACTGGCTAGAGTAAAATTCCACTTCTTCCCACCTTAAGCTTCAGAGCTTTGTTTACTGCAGGCATGCTGCAGCGAGCTGACACTGAAAATCTGTGTTTCCCCAGCCCTCCTTCACCATCCTTCCAATGACAATGATGGTAAGAAGACAAAAATGGGGGGAGGCATAAAAAGACTTTGCAATAAGGAGCTTCTGCGTCAGAGACTTTGTTAACTGAGATTCGCCCGTACTCTAAAATCAACACATTGTTAAAAGAAAAATTAATGTAATTGTTAAAAGGTAGATAACAAGAAAGGTCAGGTTCTTGTAATAATATCACATTTACAAGACCAGACACACAATGAGTCCATTTCTAACATTCTTCTTCATTTCTTACTCTTGCGGTCTCATTGAAGAAAATAAGACATTATTCTGTGGTAGGCTTACCACTGCAGAATGAAACGGAAGCATCCTATGCTCTCCATCATCATCCTGGAGACCAAGACACACCAGCAAAGAACATCATCTGTCACCGAAAAAGAAGTTCATGACAAGGCAATGATCTACCTTGTCTTGTCCATCAATCAATGGAAGTGTAGCTACTCCAGAGTTTGCTTTCCTCTTCCCTCCTCATTCCTTTTTCCTTTCTTTTTATTCTGAGAAACCATAAAGGAGGGTGGAAATGATCTTTCAACCTCTGTATAGCACTTGGAAAACTGCAGGTGCTTTACAAGGTAATTAACAATACTGTGGAAGTCTGTCATATATCTAGGATGATAAAAACAAAATCAGATACCAAGGGACAAGAATTCCTCTATAGGCACCTGATGTGCAATGGATGACACAATAAAGTTAATTGATTAATTGACTGATCACTTCAAGATCAATGGATGAATCTCAATTAATGGGAAAACATTTTATAATGACACTCCTTTTACTTTGCAAAAGCAAGAGAAATCAACAATTTCTATCTCATATACTTCCACTAAGAGGCCCAGGCCTTGCCATGTACACATTTTTAAAGTTGATTTAGTGTTTACAAGAATTTTCCTCAACAAATGGAGAAGATTTAGAAATATGGTAGGCAAAGGTTGCAGTATATTATCTAGCAAATGACAGATAAAATACCACACCATATGGAGTCCAGCTGCCCCCAGAGAATAAACTCATTATTTGGGAGTGTTTGGAAAGCTATTGGTGGCATTGCTCAGAAGAAAAAGGGGAAAATATTACATTTGCTGGAAGCTTCAAAGCCACATTTCTAGAAGTGTCCACTTCCAAATGGAAGCCAAAAATGAGGAGGTTAGGTATTGCTAAGTTGTTATCATCTGTTTGGTGGCAAACAATGATGGGTAGGAGTTCAAGGGGGTGGAAATTTCACAACTGGTTGCCCTGCCAGAGAATGCAGTGAAATCAGACTGTGGAACAAACTGCATTTCACTGCTTTAGTTAACTTTATTTATCTGAAACTTTTTTGTACCTCTTATCAGTTCCCCCCATCAGAGTTTCCCAAAGCAGTTTAAAAGGTAAATAAGACAATTCTGCCCCTTCCCCAGCCAGCAATCTGGAAAAGAAAAAAAAAAACAAGTCACAAAAAGCAAAGGGTACTGGGAAGAAAGGAAGAAAAACAAATGCAGGCAGACCAGGCTTTGGCTTAAAAAGTTCTTGTTAAGAACCACAGGGTGTGATTCCCTGAAAAAGCTTTCCCCATCGTAACCCAGAACAATTAGAAATGATGGGAGTAATCTAAAACCCATGGCAATTTTGCAGTTTTTTAGGTTGGCAGAGAAAGGAGGACTGAACATCTGAAAAAGTTTAAGATTATGTACAATACTGCACTTACACAGACTACACTTAAAAGCCAGACTCCTCTTGTATGGATAGTCCTAATCTTCTCTGTGGCCACCACAGCCTTATTCCCAAGTGAGCAGGTGGCCCGTCTAGTCTCCAAAGAGAGTGAAATGACCTCAAGCAATCCTGGTCAGCCTCCCAGCTGAAGCTATGGCCCCTCCCTTGGCACGGAGCATCGGCTTGTTCTCCTGGGCCCTTCTCTCTCACAGCGCATTCCAATCGTCTTCACCCTTCTCACTGCCATAGTAAACGTGACACTCTCAATGGGAGCCCACCACTTCAACTGCTCCACTACAAAGTCATATAAACGCCTAAGTTCTCTTACACATCCTGTTGCATTTCTAGCTGTTCTGCAATGGACGTATTCAGTTCACTGGTGTGGAAGTGTAGTTCCACAAGTGTAACCATTTCGCAAGGGCCTAAATTCTACCCTTAGTCTTGACTAGAGAAAACCCAAAAAATCAATTGGATTCACCTAACTAAAAACCCTCCATTCAATAACTGATTCAGTGGATCTACTCTAGTTGGGCTTACCACAAGGTTTCAGCCATGCAGTTCCATATGGTGCATAACTCTTTGGATGACACATACAGTAGACCTTATGTATCTGTGGGGGTTCTGTTCTAGGATCTCCGATGAATAGCAAAACATGGGAATTCTCACATCCCATATTATTAAATGGTGGCAACATGCATGCAAAGGCTTCAGCACATCCCCGTTCATGTTGCCACCATTTCTGGCATAGGACAAAATATTCCACAATAGCTGGAAGCCGTAGGTGTGGAGATCAATTGTACAGAGGGCACACTGTAACTCTCTGTCAGTGCCTTCAACTTGATTCTTGATTCAGTGGGATTGCAGAAACAGCCCCATTCAATCTCCACCACACAAAGATAGGCACTTGGGCACAGACACCATCAACTGCACAATGTTCATATTCAGAAGACGGGTAATGCTACACAGCCATCATGTAACTCCATAAGTGTATATTTACACTACACAAGCAAAATACAGCATCTCAGCCACGATGTGTGAATATATACAGAAAAAAGAAAAGCCTTTTATCAAAGATCATGCTGTGTCCATCTAACTATAACTCAAAACTAAACAAAGGTTGTGCAAAAAAGTGAAAAGATTTCAAGTACTAGAAAAATATTGTTTGCATAGATTTTCTTCAAAAATTGTCACCACCACCACACATGCTCTTTGTTCAGTACATATTTCAGTGTGGAAATCCAATATTCCACTGAGGCTGACAACACAAATCTCAGTAGTGAGTTCATCAATATCATAATCACTATAATAAAACCACTAAGTTATCCTCCCACTTTTGATTTCCCAGGGCATCCCAATCTTCTCTGCCTGCCATTTAGACTGTAAATTCATAGAGGTAATTGGATATCTGCTTTGCAGAGCACCCAATACCAGTGCTTGGTGGAGGGAGAGATTCCCAACACAGAAAGTGCTATGAACACTACGCAGAGTTAAGTAACAGTAACAGTAGAAAATAAAAACAGGTACACAACAGGCAAATACGTGTCAAAACTTCATACTTTTCACATACTTCTCCCTAAAAGTGCAAGGATGATGGCCCAATTTATTGGGTATAACTGATTTATTTCCATTCATTTCAAACAAATTTCAGACCTTGCTCTCCCCAGGTGACAAATTAAGCTGGGGAACAGATAGGCCGTATGCACTGTTGTTGGTATTCTGGATTTTTCAGCTCCTTGGAAGCTGTCAACCACGGTTTCCTTCCATATCACTCAGCTGAGTTAAGAGAAACAGTGTTGTGGCAGTTCTTGAGTGCTTCAGAACTTCTGATCCACTTCACAGCCTTTCGTCTGTGCAACGTCACAAGGTTCCGCCCTGAATCCATTAGGTTAAGTCATTCAGAGATTTGTGCTTAAAAGTCATCGCTAATAAGATGATACACAGTTCTCGGATGAAGGACTGGAGAGCATGCGGATCAAATTTGCAGATGACACCAAATTGGGAAGGGTTACTAATACACCGGAGAACAGGATCAAATTTCAAAATGACCTTGACAGATTGGAGAGCTGGGCCAAAGCTAACAAAATGAATTTCAACAGAGAGAAATATAAAGTCCTACACTTAGGCAGAACAAATGGAATGCACAAATATAGGATGGGGGACGCGTGGCTGGATAGCAGTACGTGTGAAAGGGATCTAGGAGTTTTGGTAGATCACAAGCTGAACATGAGTCAGCAGTGTGATGAGGCAGCCAAGAAAGCCAACGCGATTCTTGGTTGCATCAATAGGAGTATGATGTCTAGATCAAGGGAAGTAATGGTACCACTCTATTCTGCATTGGTTAGGCCTCATTTGGAATACTGTATACAGTTCTGGGCACCTCAATTCAAGAAGGATATCAACAAGCTGGAACATGTCCAGAGGAAGGCGACCAAAATGGTGAAGGGTTTGGAAGCCATGCCCTATGAGGAATGGCTTAGGGAGTTAGCTATGTTTAGTCCGTAGAAGAGAAGGTTAAGAGGAGACATGATAGCCATGTTTAAATATTTGAAGGGATGTCATGTCGAGAAGGGAGCAGGCTTGTTTTCTGCTGCTCCAGAGACTAGGACAAAGAGCAATGGATTCAAGCTCCAGGAAAGGAGATTCCACTTAAACCTCAGGAAGAACTTCCTGACGGTCAGAGCTATCTGGCAGTGGAATATGCTGCCTCGGAGTGTGGTAGAGTCTCCTTCTTTGGAGGTTTTTAAGGAGAGGCTGGATGGCCATCTGTTGGGAATGCTTTGATGGGTGTTCCTGCATAGCAGGGGGTTGGACTCGATGGCCCCTGGGGTCTCTTCCAACTCTATGATTCTATGATTCTACTTCTTATTTCCATCTGCAAATGCCAGAGAGGATGTGGAACTCTAGAAACAATGCCTGGAGGCAGCTTTGGGGCTGATGTGATGAATAAGATTAATCCAGACAAGTACTGAGGAGTGGGAAGCAAAGCACTCTGGATGAAGGTTTACAACTGGCCTCATATGGGTTTGTACTCCCCGCTCCAAGATCAAGTGTGGAAGCTGGGAACCTTCCTAAACACTATGCTAGATGAAGAAGCTCAGATGGTAGCATGGCTAGGATTATTTTTTATCAACTTAGGCTGGTATGCCAGCTGTGACAATATCTATAGAGGACTAATATTCTCTCAATCATGCACAAGAGATCTCCGAGTTGGACTACTATAATACAAGTTTCATGGAGCTGCTTTTGAAGATGGCTTGGAAACTTCAGCTAGTACAGAAAGCAGCCTCCAAATGTTGGTGGAGACTAAACGGCTTATCACCACTCCAACTGCTCTTTGTGACCTGTGCCTTTCTAAGTTCAGTTTGGTGTTCTAATATTAACCTGGTCTGTATGGTTTATTCTTGGTTATTCCTGCCTGTTAACTATAATTCAGTTTTTAGTATTGTACAGACCAGAAGTTCTCTTGTCAGTTTGTTTTTTGTTTGTGTTTTTTTGTATTAGTTTTAGCTGCTTCTTTTTTATTACTCCATAGTTTTCAGTGAATGTGATTTTATCAGATAAGCTGCCTCAGGACAGCTTTTGCTCTTATTCATTCATTTTTTTGGCAGTCTGTGGTATCTACAGAACTCTTCTCCAGCACCACATTTCAAAACAGCTGATTTTTATTTCCTTTCAGTTTCCATCATGGTCCAGCTTTCACATTCATACATGCAAATTAGAGATACCATGGTATTTGGAGTTCACTACCAAAAGGAAAATTGAGCAAGGACACTGTGAGGACTGTTCTGACAGCTCAATGGGTAAAAATGGGAAAGGAAAAGAAAAGGAACACCTTTGTGGATGAATTTCTCTCTTCACTACACCCATATTTTTCACCATGGACATGAATTCTGTTATTTAGGCTCTCCGGAAACTAGCCTCAATTTGTCACCACATCCCGAAGGCAAGGCACACTGCTCCACTGAGTTGTGCAGATTTCTCAGCAGGTTTCTCTGCAGGAATCAACAGAGCAGGTGCAACTTCCTGACCAGGAGCAGATTTCTCATCTCCAAAGTTCATGAGCCACGCCACCCATCTGGCAGAGAGCACGACACTCCCGTGCCATCAAGACAAACGCTCCCAACTGTGGAAATATTATTCACTGGCATGTCAATGGCAAATTCAAGACGCCACTTCTTCAAAATAAATATAGTCAATACTTGTTTTCTGTATCAAACCAGCCAGATGTTACTGCTTTTGCAACAGAAAATGCTTCATTCATGACCTAGCTAGCATAAAAAATATTATTTGACATATTTATGAAATTTAAAATGTGAAAGCCTGCATTTCATACAAGAAAAGCTAAATATACTTCATATGGAAGAAAGAGCTACAAATTGCTCCCACCTCTCTTACCTAGACACATGTGCTTTGGCTTTTCCTATGTAAGCATTAACTAAATACAGAAACCCACAAATTTTGCAATGAACAACATTAAGCATATTATTTGGATAGAACATCTCATTCAAAAGCTAATGAACCAGCAAACACCATATCTGCATATAAACGCAACACTCAAAATGCTGAATTCTTCAGCAGTGTAGTATCACAAACATTGAAGGCCCACCAAATTAACCTCTTATGAAAATTAGAGCACCAAAAATGTGCAAAAAGCCATCTTGGGTTTGAGTGTTGTAGACTGGTCCATAAATATATGATAATTCATAGGAATTACTGTCTCCTAATTATGCACAGTGGCTTGTATATAAATGTAAGGTGCAAATGTATATACACTGTTATACTTTGGGTTTTGGACTAGGACTCTGAGACACCAGGGGTCTGCATGCCCCACTCAGCCATGGAAACCTAGCGAATGACCCTGGACAAGTCTCACTCTCTCAGCCCCAGAGGAAGGCAATGCCAAACCTCCTTTGAATAAAGTTTGCCAAGAAAACCTCACAACCGGGGTGCCAAAAGTTGGAATTGACTTGAAGGCACATAACAAACTACACAATTTCTAGCACTTTGAGTAAATATTTGTCTTAAAAAGCCTTTCACCATCCTAAAAGGGACTCTATTTTAGCAGAGTCTTCTTTTCTACAATCCCCAACATGTCTAGTTCTTCCACTGAAAAATTGCTCTTGGGGGAAAAAAATGGGCAGATTTTTTTCCCCAGATTTTCCTAGGATTTTCTCTAAGGTCTTCACATTTCTACTGTTGATAACATGAAATATTTGACCCTTGACAACACTGGAATATTTCACCAGTACTTGAACCTTATAAATCTAGACTGGGCACTGAAAGGTCCTCACATCCAGAAGAAAATTTAACATATCACCACCAGCCTGTAAAATATTTCAGACATATACTGCTGATGATTCAATTTAATTAGGTGGCACCACTTTTTCCATTTTGCTCTCAGAAATATACAAAACACAGCAATAAGAACAGGAGGAAACAAAGACCCAGTGAGCACATACTATTCTTTTAAACTAGAAATAGCAGCTCCAGGAATTATATCGCGAAAGCATCATGAAAGCATCTTCACCAGAAGAAAGCAAATGAACTTTTTTTTACATAAAAAGGAATAAAAAAATACAGCTATGTAATACATGTCACTGTGTGTAAAAAAGCTATAAAACTCATTTAAGAGACATAATGAAGTCATAAACTTATGGTAGACTCTGAATGTCACCTTAAGTAGTTTGGCGAAGAAGATGAGCTAACAGTGACAAAGTAGAGCAGTTCCAAATTAAATTGCTAACATTAGACATTTTTTTTAAAAAAAAAAAGTGCATCTCCATTTTACCATCTTCAAGCATGCAAGCTTTTTATATCTCCTAATGTAAAGTGCCCGACTGAATTTCAAGAAAAGCTGGTTTTGATGTATGCGATTTTTGACATAAATGCACTCTTAACTATTCACATCTCCAAGAAAAGAAATTAGATGAGCAAGGCTCTTGTCAGGTAAAAGGTGTAACTCTGGTGTCAAAGGCTGGGGGGTCAAACAAGTGACATTTTTCTCCCTGTCAAAGAGCTTGACATATGGACTGAGGGAGCCGATGAGAAGTTAATCACAGCTGTACAGCACCTACTATTCACATGTGTCCCATTAGAAGCCTGCCAGATTGTGTTAGGACAGCAGCCATGGTATATAACCCCACAGAGTATTCTTTCAATCAGGGAAAGAAATAGACATTTTGAACACAAGGCTATGGGGACACATGAATGGTTTGACCCAGGTACAGCTGTCTCCATGCAATTCGATCAACTTGCCATGGCACTTGGCAGATAAATAGTCTCAGCTCAGAACAGTGGAGGGGGGGTTGAAAATGGACCCACCTCACTATATCAAGAACGCTTCAGGGAGCAAACGGTAAGCTAACCATCTCAGGATGAACCAGCTCTACCATTTTTCTCAGCTTTCAGGAAAGACATGGGCTTCTTTTCAGAGTAACCATTACTCTACAGCAACTGTCGCAGGAAGAGTTCAACATACGCAGCAATAGCAAAATCCAGCAATAGCAAAATCAGGTCCAGGACTAAAATATGAGAAAGGAATACAGACCAAGTATTCCACCTGTAGGCAGAGCATGCTATGGGCAATACAACAAAGACAGCATTCACCCATTACCACTGCAAGAGTTATATGCTATGGTTTACAAATATAAAAGAAAAGATCTCCCTTGAAGGGGACTTACAAGCTGTATATGCACACAGAGGAGAAAACAGATAGTGGTTAGAAAAGAGTACAAATATGTCATTATTTCAGTTATACTATGATACAATGGTTCGTTGTGCTGGACCGTTCAGAGAAAAGGTTTTTTTAAAAAAAAACAAAGGAAGTACGAGATGAGGCACTGTGGAGTATTCTAGTGGCATCATGGAGACATTCTGAGAAGGGCAGCAAAGGAAGAAGGGTGCGGTCACCCGAGGGAGCAGGACATTTCTAGATTGCTCTGGTTTCAGGGAGATACTCAGGATTCAATGACATGTCAATGATGACGTATCTTCTAGCCTCTGCCCAGCAGCAACGTGACAATGTCATGACATAGGAGAGAGGAAACAAACTTGGCACAGGGGTGCAGGTTTCAATGTCATCTCTATGCCACATTCACTCTGGGGAGGCCCTCCTCTCCATCTTGGTGAGAACAAGGGAGAGGACCTCCTCAGTGGCTGCTCCCAAGCTTAGAAACTCTCTTCCTTAGAGGAGCTTAACTGATGCCCTTCTTGTAGCCCTTCCATAAGCAGCTGAAGAGTTTTTTTTTGTTTTGGAGGCCTTTGAGGAATAATTACTCATAGGTAAGAGACCCAGATTGATGTAGGGGTCTGAGCACTGGACTATGACCTTGGAAACCAGCGTTCAATTCCCCACTCAGTCATGGAAACCCACTGGGTGACTCTGAGCACACATCATACACTCTCAGCCCCAGAAAACCCTCTGACGGGTTTGTCTTAAGGTCACATAAGTTGGAAATGAAGACAGGCAACAACAAAGAGATTTCAATAATGTGCTGTATTGTCTCTTTGTTTGTTTTTCCTGATTTAATGACCATGCTTTAGAATGATTTTAATTCTGTCTACAGTTTAATTACACTATAATTTTGTTTACTTTCTGAGTTTTTTTTTCCTGTTGAATCCATAAACACATGGACAATTTCAACAGGAAAGAAGAAACTCAGAAAGTAAACAAGATTTGGCTACCGCTACTGAAGAACACTAAAATCAAGACTCAAAAATATGCCCATGAACACCACCCAGACTCTGGAGATCCCTCTACAGGGAACAATACAATGGGTTGCTAATGTACTTAACGCACTGTTATGCATATCCGCTGACTAACAATACAACCCTGGGGGGTATCCCATTTAACAATAGGCCATCACACAGGCCAACTGTAACACATGTAATTGCTTCCTCCCACCTGGGGACTACACAAGTATCTATACTCTGTCTCACTTCCATGCCACCAGATCCTCTGAAGATGCCAGCCACAGATGCAGGTGAAACGTCAGGAGAAAATACTAATAGAACACAGCCTCAGAACCCGGAAAACCCACAACCACCTATGGAATCCGGCCATGAAAGCTTTCAACTTTACAGTCTTATGCTGCCCTGTAGATGTGTATCCTAGAGCAAATGAATGGGTCCAAGAGCAAATCAGCAACTCTCACTGGAAGCAAAGATGACTAAACTGAAACTGTTGCACTTTGGACATATTATGAGATGAAGTGATTCATTTGAAAAAAACAATAATGCTCGATGAAGAAGAAGGCAACAAGAAAAGAGGAAGACCTCATTATAGATGAATTAATTCAGTCAAAGAGTTTGCAGGGCAGTTGATGACCAGGGTTGTTGGAGATTTCTCGTGAACAAGGTAGCCCTAAGTTGAAGTCAGCTTGACAGCCACTAATAACAAAGGCACATAGATAAATCACAACATTACACTTATGCAGGCTTGTTCTACTACCAGGATACTGAAGGATGAGCCATTAAAATGATTTATTCAAGAGATTTTTGTTTTTCAAAGAAAGAACTATGCAAGTTTCACAAACAGATGGAATTTCTTAAAAGGTTTGTCAGAATAAGGAGAAGAAGGTGGGGAGACATAGAGAGACTGCTGCATTACACTTCTAAATCATCTGAGTACCACCCACAGAAACCAATGCTGGAATACATATATCTTATCAAAAATTACTCTGGGGGGTAGAGGGGAAGGACTAAATAATCTATCACAAAAAAAAGAGAACTGCACGAATACAGAGCCTTAAAATGCTACAAGAGGGAACCTTTGCAAACTGCAAAATGCTGACAGTCCCTACAATCCCATTTCCCATGACAGAAGTCTTATTTGTCTGTCCCCATAGAGCACAAAAGCGAATCACAAAAGCTACCATCTGTATCAAACTGTCTAATCCTGACCATGTGCTGTGGTTCCACATTTGCCCAAAGGTCTCTAAAAGCAGAATTTACATTCAAACTTCTCTAAAAGCTATTTTATACCAAATTCAGTCACTATTAACTCCAATAAACTATTTAGCTGTTTTTAAAACCAGTTTTTCTAAGGATTTCTCCTTCCAACAAAAATATTTAAGGTGGAGATTCAGATCTAGCCAGCACAGCCAATGGGAAGGGATGGCGGGAACATCAATTTGGCAAGACGGATGGCCACAAGTTGTCCACCTCTGACATCGCACTCTAGGATCTCTCAAGCTCTGACAGACCAGACAAGCTTTACCCAAGCTCATGCTCTTAGGATGTTCAACCGTGATTATTTCTCCTGCAGCATGACTATGAAGACTGGAAGACATTAGACTAACTTGGAGTCTAACATGTTGGTTTAGCATTTACTACCCCAACCTTTAATAGTGTGATGACAACCAAGGCCTCCTTACTGAAATCCTCACCTTCCTGTATCTTCCATCTGCTTTACTTCAACTGCTAAATCCTGACCTTCAATACTATTACCAACCCCCTTCCCTTTTCATTAGTAATTCCTTAGACTGCAACTGCAAGGATGGCCTGGCCATATGGTTATAGCTCTAAACCTCCAAGGACTATGGCTCAAGGTAGACTTCTGAAGAGGTAAGGAGTTGCCTTCTTCAAACTCGTACTTTACACCTGTTGTCTGAAACCTTTAACCTGACCATGTGTCACTTCAGCTGGAAGTGAGTACCCGAAAAGTGTGACCTAACATTTTGGCAGGATCAGAATACCAGTTTCTGCTTACCTGATATATAGAATTTGCTTAATGTAGAACTACTACATTTTATCTATCTACATACCTGCCCAAACCAGTATAGTAATAGTGGTTTGCGTGTTGGACTAGACTCTGAGACAGCAGGGTTCCAATCTCTGCTTGTTCATGGAAACCCACAGAATGACCTTAAGCAGGTCACATTCTCTCAACTTGAGAGGAAGGCAGTGGTAAAACTCCTTGGAAGAAATCTTGCCAGGAAAATCCTGTGACAAATTCACCTCAGGGTTATTGTAAGTCAATCTGAAAGCACATGACGACAAACTACACAGCTACTATCGTGCCTTCCACAATGGGAATTCTCAGTGGGAGGTAGTTCAATGGGGCAAGGATATCTGAATGCTGGCCTGGTATTTTTCTGGCACAGAAAAGTTTGAATAACCCATCTAACTCTCTCACAGGGCCACGTGAACTGAGGAAATAAAGAGAATGCACAGTACGAAAATAGAACATAATAACCCCCACGAGCAGACACTGCTTAAAGTTACTGGAATGGTAACACTACCAGGGGGTGGAGAGGGTGGGATAATCAAAGCACATAATAAATTGTTCCACTATAAAATGCTAGCATTAATTACATTAACACTAACATAAAAACACAGTTCCTCGTGAAAACCAAAAATCAATTAAGACAAGCCATAATTTTTCAAAGAGCAGTGATTTCACCATAACACATTGATTTGCTTTACTATTCAAAGAGGCATATTTTAGCTGAGTATATGAGTCTTCTTTGTTTTCATTTGAAGGATCATTTACACGTTGGTATATACAATGTGATCTTCATTTAAATCCAATTGTACACACCTGGCCTTATGTCCCACTGAGGTTAATGGTGCTTACTTCAGAGTAGACAGGTTGCTAACAACTGCGTTCCCAAGGCACACAGATAAAACTGAATGATGTTGAGATCTCATGTACATGAGGCGTCTTTGAACTTTGGTGGAGGCGGGTGCAGGTTATCAGATTTGTTCAAGTAACGTATACTCACAGCACTATTCCTTGGCCAGAGGGGGAAGAATATCACTGAGCACACAAGAATAACAATAAAAAAATCTGCAATAATCACTGTCTGGAAATTAATCTTGTAACAAGAATTTTACAATTCTGTAATAATCACTGTTTGGAAATTAAAGAATTAAATATCAACTCTTGCACAAAATTAATTAGCTTATAGGCAATGGACAATCCACTGCACACCAGACATAAAAGCTACATAATTTAATAAACACAACAAATATTCATAAACCAGACTTCAGTAAGGAAGAACTGGATTCGGAAGTACGGTTGCCATGTAAAGCAAGGGTTGTAGGACCTGAAAAGTTAGGTCGCGGTCATGCAATATGTGGCTGACCAGAGTGAGTTGCAGCTCAATTTCTGGGAGGTTTTGTGGTTCAGACCAAAGTGAGTTGGAGTTCTAACACTTCTGGGAACAGTACAGAAAAGGAGGGAGGGGGAAGAGGATGGAGACAGAGAACAAAGGAATTTGCAGCTGCCATTACAAAACAGAAGAGACCAGTTGCTTTTTTGTGCTCAGTCACAACGTCCTAAGGAGGTGACCAGAACAACAGTTGTGCATTTCCATTTTCCAGCCTCCTGTGTACTGTTCAGGTCTCTCCTGCTTTTAGCTCTCCATTTCCAGCTTACACCGGAGGACTCCACCATCCTCACAGTTACATATAATAGGAAGATGGGAGACGGTCTTTTCAATGGCTACCCCCAGGCTCTGGAAATCCCTTCCTAGAGGAATGATTGTCATCTTTCTGGACCCTATTACATTCTATCCTGCTCCCACAACTGTATGTTTTATGCCTGAGACCATAATACCACTTGGTATTGCATCTGAAGAAATGAATTTATATCCACAAAAGCTACTGTGAAAATACGTTAGTCTTAAAGGTGTTGTCACATTTTTTAACTTGCCATTCCCTCCTCCTTCTTACGCTGCAAGAGACTAACACAGCTATTTCACTGAACACTTTTAAAGTCAGTCAAATAACATGTTAAAATGGACCTCTATTGATTCAGGGCAGCAAAAACCCACACCACATTGGAGCAGCTGATGACGTAGAATTGTTTATGGCAAGCAAATCAGACCTGACCGGTGTATGGATAAAAGAACAACAGAAGTACCAATATAAGCAGTACAGCATTTCCTAAAAGTAATTGCTCATAAGCAAAATCTAATCAGTCAGCCAATCAATAAAGGTAACATTTCTGGATTTTTAAAAGTAGCTACTAGGATATCATAAATGAAATCTTCCATAAATAATAAGCTAGGCTCTTCTCTTCTCTGACCTCTGCCTTCAAGATCTATTAGAATTTCTGAAACCCAACAGTAACCTCAGCCTGCAAATGCAGAAACAATTTGCAAATGTGTAAATTAAGGTGTTTTCACCCAACACACACTACAGTATACCTTTTAGAAAAATCCAAAGCTGTCCTTCCCCTTTCAAAAATATGACCCCAACCCTTTATACCTCCATTGCTATGTGTAAATCTCCAGCACCCTGGGCTCTTTGGCCAATATCCTATTCAATAATAGCAGGATACAAAGTTCCACCAGATTACTCACACTGAAGTTAGAGCATGAAAGCTGCTCCTTCTCACCCCGCTGGGCAGTGACATCCAGACAGTGCCAGGATGCCTGCCACAGCCAAACAGTGGTGGGGCGGGGGGGAGGGAACAGAGGTGCCCCTGGGAGCAGCTGTACCATTCTGCAGACAGGGCAGAAGGAATCGTCATCCTGGTGGAGCTGCTGGAGCTCCAAGAAGATGATGGCTGCTCCTTCTTCTCAGCTGATCAGTGGAAGCTGGATAACACCAAAGGACAGCTCTGGCCTCCAGCCACTGACTGGCTGTGGAGTGTGTTTTAGGGCCATTCAGCTGCCACAGCACCATCAAGGAGGAGGTGCAACTGCTCAAAAAGGTTCTGGATACATCCTTGCACAGTGTTCAAGAAAGTACTAAAGCTGCTTTAACCCATGCATAAGAAGATATAACAGATAGACTAACACATTTCCATTGTATTTAGATTTCCTACTTAATTAGTCTGATGTGTTTAGAGTCAGGAGCCTCAGTGTTTTTTCTTGAGCTGTTCTACCATGAGGCTAACAGTTCACTACAGCTCCAGATGGGAGAAACACAAACAGGCACACAAAAAAGACTGAATTATTTTTAAAAATGAGCATACTGGCACAGCAACACACTACAAGTTTGAAAGGTCAAATAGATGAGAACAGAAGGGAGAGAAAAAAACTCCTCTCTGCTAATTTTCTTTTCTATTTAACACAGTCCACGCAAAGCAAACACAAATCCTATCAAACCTCTAATCCTCCCATTTATTCCAACATAGTAAGAAGTGTACATTTGAACACAAAACAGTAAAGATGTATTTATTGCCAAAACAAACCTTTTATGAGCTTCAGCATCTCTCCTGGCTTGTTCTAATGCCAATTCTTCAGCTATTCTTTTCTTCAGATCCTCTTCATTCACTGGAATTCAGAAACAGGAAAGAATACATGTTATGGATGAAACACAGAACATCATCATCATCATCATCATCACTGTTAACATCACTACTGCTACTATTTATAGTGAAAGTATTAAAATTTATATCCTTCCTTTCCTTTAAGGACCATATTGTGGCATATGAGCCTATTCTCTCTCCTGTTCTTATCCTCACAATAACCCTTTCATGTAGAATAGTTTAAGAGACAGCAAGTGGCATCCAGGTATCTCTGTAGCAAACAAAGAATCTGATGTTGCTGAAAAGCATGTTCTAAACGACCAACTTAAAAATGGGCAGAAGTTTTCAGCACTGCATTTTCATTTTGGACTAACACCAACAGAATATGACAGGACTGCTGTTTAAGTTACTTAGCAAGCTACCCACTAAAACAGGAATCTGAAAACACCACAGTTTCCAAAGTCCACTGCCGCTAAGAAGGAAGCATAGAATCACAGAGTGGGAAGGATCTTCATGGGCCATAGAGTCCAAACCACTGTTCAATGCAGGATCTCCAGCTAAAGCATCACCCACGGATAGCTGTCCAGCCTCTTTCTGAAGATGTCCAGAGAACTTCACCACCTCTCTAGGAGACTGGTTCCACCGGTGAACTACTCTTACTGTCAGGAAGTTCCTTCTAACGTTCTTGACTTGCCAAATTACCTAGGCAAGGATAGATTATGAGGTGTGAGCTTTGTCACAAAGGCTTTCAGAGGAGAAATCAAGGCCAGCAGCTATGAAAGCTCAATGAGGTTAATAGATAAGCAAATGATCATGTCCAAATGTTCAAGGAATGACAAAGATGTGACCCAAAGTTCTGCCTCTTTCCATCCCAAACTGATGCATTTAAAACAAAAATGAGGCACAGCCTCAGAAAGTTGTGATCAGAAAATGTGTCAGGACGAGATGAGCTGCTGAACCTTTTTCTCTCTTTCTGTTCTTTAGAGAACAACCTCATCCCAACGTATTTTCTCCCTTAAGGAAAAACGAGACTGTTTAAAACTGCCTCCCTCAACCTTTTCACTTGAGGAACACTTGAAATAATTTTCAGGTCTCAATGAACTCCTTGCATAAAAATTATTATATCTACAGCTCCAAGTAAAGTTTATTTTCTCAATCACATAATCTCTTGCAGAACACCTAACAATCTCTCATGGACCCCTAGGATTCCAGAAAACCTTGGTTGAGTAAACCTGGTCTAAAGAGTTTATAACTGCTTTCCATGTTTGTTTGTTTTTAACCTCACAGGAAAAAAAAACTCAGAAAAATTCTGCAGCTTGGCTGGTCTGACCCCAACAAATAGGGCAGAGCAAAGTCATCTATGAACTGGCAACATAAAGTCTAATATTTCAGCTTTGAGAATATGGTCTGTAATGAAGGCCAAAGCTCTAAGGAACAAAATAAATGGGCACAAACCAGAAAGACACACTGCAGTCTCACTTGAGTCAGGATGCACTACTTTTTACAAATTACAAATCTCTGCAGGCATCCCGCCCCTCTTTAAGAAACTCTCAGTTTATGCACTAGTACCGGACTATCCTGTTCAACATCCAATCTACAGAGGTCATTTGCAACTCTTCAGAAATAAGACAAGAAAGATGGAGGCGCATTTCTTTTGAGCTTATCATTGATGGAAAAAACCCTGTTCTACTACTCATGAAATGTGCCCACCTTTGTTTTTATAGCCATTCATTTGTCAGAAGCTTTGTCAAAATGTCATTGTCTTCAAGGACAGCATAAATATCCAAATCCTTCTTAAACTTTAGAATAAAATCCACCAGGAATATCTTCTGCACAAACTGCACTGAAACAAATAGAAGCTCCACATTATAACAATTTTACTGGAATTTGCTCAGAAAATATTCCCAGTAAGTTGTGTCCTTAATTTGATCTCCTCTCTCCATCCTCCCACTTTGGACTCCCCACAAGTAGCACTCATTCACAACTGCACTGCACACACAGAGAAGTATTTTATGTTGCAATTGATCATTAGATTAATCTCAACATGAGAGAGACATTTTAAATATTTCAAGTCATAGGTCTAGCACCTGACAACAGGCATACAATGCACAACAATTAAGGTGTCCACCAACCTATGTATCAGGATTTTTTATTGCTCCTGTGTGTAAGAATGGATACAAAAGGGCTAATGGACCGTAGAACCAACATCTGAAGAACAATAAATACGATTTGGGTATCAGCCAATACAGACATGACACATTTGACCTTATCAATTAGGTTATGCATTGATCAGCTAGATCCTAATAGAGAATAAAAGCAGAGCTGTAGATCATTAAACAGAAATTCTATTAGCCCATGTAAGCAGGATGGCTCCCAAATGAGAAATTGAAGCAAGCTGAGTAAAGACTAATCTTGGAAGAAGGACGAGGTATGAGAAATAACTCCTGCAATTTTATTTATCTGCCCAAGTGCTTTCAAGAAAACAAATAATTTGACTCAAATTGATGTGTTAAAACTTCTGGGCAGACCATTCCTATTGAGCTGATGCAAATAAATCGTGTGCAAATAAACCACTGGAGAATACAGCAAGGTGTAATTACTCCAAGTCTGGTCAAGTTAAGGTCACTTACAGAACGTACAATATTGGCACGGAACCTGATTTTTTCACAGGGCACATTCTGAGGTTATACCAGGCATTTATGAGTTCCATTTAATACATGGTTATAGAAAAGCTGTGACAAGAAACAATAATGCTGCTTCTATTTTATGGAAAGACCATGATACTACTAGGACCAAATGAGTGCGCAGTAGGAAAAAAAGGCACACATCCTAGTGTAAGACGTCCATTTAGGTAGCCTTCTGGTGTATGGACTCCAGAATGGCTAGTAATATGAAGTAGCCAAAAAAAATACTGCATCTCAAACATGATATTGTACTACTACCAAATTCAGCATCACGAGGACATGTCTTCTTCCAATCATTTATTTGGTATTGCATCATACTGTGCACCTCCATCAAATGACATGAAACAGGGTGGGGAACACCCACAATAATGTCGCCAACAGCACAAAAATGATACTGTGCACTTTGCAGGACAATGAAGGGAAACTCAACATGGAGCTGCTATTTCAACGAAAGGTCCATGGTCTATATGACAGGTAGCTTCTGCAAGAGAAAATTTCAAGCTAAGATGTGACACATACCCATTGAAGACAACCACTTCTAAAATGGAGAAATACAATTCCACAATGTAAGTGACAGTTCTAAGAATACAGTTTCTTTCTTTGAAAGTCCTTTTCAGCCACATTACCTCATGTAAACTGAATTCATCTTTGAGGATACAAGGTAGTCAAAGCTCTCATGAACATATAATACAAGACAGCAAAACCATGACGAAACCAAGGTTTATGACTCTGGTCTGTCACTTGGGAACCAACCTTGGTTTCCTGGTTGACAAGTAATGACACAAATCATGGATGGAAGGTCAATAGTTTCTTCAATCACTCCCACTTGCAGAAGAAACCAAGCTGGAGCAATTGAGCAGCATGTAGTTGGATGCCGCAGCAGTCACAGTTAAGTCAGAATTCTTTCACATTCTGGCTTATTGTTGCATGCAAGCATGGCCATTGTAACATCTCTACAAAGAAAGTGAATTTACAGCTAACAGTTCTGGGTAATTTGCTCACTTAAATCAAGTACAAAATAGGCCTGATTCAGATGTATCACAGATTAGAGAGTTTTACTGCAGTCACAAGTAATTTGGGTGGGAAAACTCATTAAAATACCACAGCTACAACACACCTGAACTGTTTGTCACATATAATGCATAATAATTCTTCAAGCTTGTGAGCAAAAAGGAGGATGAAGGGGAACCTGCTGACATGATTTTGTTTGGTGTTTTTAATAGCCTTTGAGGAAAATCCCTCAGAAGCAGCTATTAAAGCAACTTCATAGTCCTGAGGCAAGAGGCAGGCAGGGCACTGTTACCACTGAGATATTTGCTAAGAGAGACTGAAAAAGACAAAGAGCAAGAGAGGAAGCATATCAGCAAGAAGGACAAACAGAAATTTAGGGAACACACAACAGCCTTCCTTCAATAATTACAGCTAGATGCATCTCAGGAAACACATCAGAGAGACTTAAGGGGCATTCACTAAAATAATGCAAGGGAAAGTCAAGTTGTAATGGGGAACTAGAGAGTCTAGGTAGACAAGGTGGTGTGGTTAAGAAGAGATTTCAACATCCTACAGCTGAGGTTGACTCATCATTACTGACAGATTCTTCCTCCCTAGAGGTGAGAGGCTAGTCCAGGCTACCTCAACCAGATGCCCTCCAGATGTTTTGAACTAGAATTTTTATAAGCCCTAACCAGTTGACCTTTTAGGAATGTGGCATCTTATACCAGATATAACTGTTAATCTGACTAGTCAAGAACTGTCTAGCCTGATAGCCAGGGGCTACCTAAATTCTGAGTCAGAGGCCAGTAACAGGACAAGGTATAACCCCAATGCCAGAAGAAAAGCAGGCTCCTTACACAGACTCACATAATTAAAAGGAGGTATCAACTGACCTTCATTACATACACAAGCTTAGCCAATCAGACCCTACTCTTTTCTATGTATTCAATTTCATTTTAAACAAAATATGTAGCTGTTTCAACTATATATACACAATAAAACAAAAAAAAATTAGCAACAGAAAAGAAAAACTCCTCTATTGCATGAATATATAGTAATCCCCCGGCCCATGGAGAATACATTGTAAGACACGCACCTCCACAGATACCTGAAACCATCTAAAATACTGAACCTTATAGTACCAGATAGTATGAAGCCTATCTATGGTCCCTGTGAAAGCTATGAGGCTACTTCTGGTGATGCCAGAGCCATTTCCTGTGGCAGTGTTGGCAGAGGGGTGATTAAAGCAGGGTATAAGCAGGCAGGCAAGGTACATGGGTGCCATCGCCCAGGCACAAGAATTTTCCATTTAATATTTTCGGACTGTGGGTGACTGAAACCACAGAAAGCAAGACCGAGAATAAGGGGGGATCCCTGTAGTTTATATCCATGTAGCAATGTCTGCTATAAATAACCAGCTGAAAAATACCTAGCCAAGTAACTCTTATGAAAGAAAGTCTAAAGTATTGTGAATATTCAGAAATAAGCCAACTGTCTTCAGTGGGACTTGCTCTAAGGTAACTGTGTACAGGATCTCAGTTTCACTCAAAAATAAATATTCATTAGAGGAATGTAATGTAGTAACACCTGAACAGCCAACTAGACTATTTTTTAAAAAATGGTACAATGACCAATGCCAATCCAGACAAACAAAGCAAGCAAAGAAGGCACAATTTCTTTGATTTATAACTCATTTAGTTCCATAACCTAGGAGCAGTTTCCAAACTTTTTTTTCCCCCTATAGATCTATCTTCTCAAGTATAGGCTCAAGCAACTTCATGGTCATTGGTTCTTTTTAAAGTAACAATATAAATATTAGATGTAATGAAACAAGCTAAAACAAAATAAGGAAGTAGTTGAAAAAGCTATCTAAAATGACAGTGTCTTCTTCAAGAAGAAACCTATGTGAGGGCCATTTTTAAAAGTGAACTGGGCTTGGCAACTGCTTTTGGGGAAAAATGCCCAAAAGTCTGGTTGATCTTCACTTCCAGGATGCGTCTATCACTTAAGACATACCTAGAGCAAACATGGAGGATGCTTTTCAACAGCCAGCCCTTTTCTATCCAAACTGAGGGTTTGGGGTTGTAACCACACTGGCAGAACCACAGTTACTACTCAAAAGAGAAAGAATTCAAGAAGATCCCATTCCTCAATTTGCCACACCAATGAAACATAGCAAGCAAAAGCTACAACTGTGACTACAATTTTGTAGCCATGGCTACCACATGCTTCTCTGCCGAGCACGAAAGCAGGTTTTCCTCCTAGGCTCATTTTTATTTGGGGGGGGGGGTGCTGATACCACATACATTCATCCTTAATATAAAAACCTAAAGGTCTGCTGGGCTTGGATGCAGGAAGCTCAAGCCTCAATCTATTTCTACAAGCCAACTCAAGTTTTAAGTTCAGCAGAGGAGGGCCTCCAACCACCCTCACAAGCAGGTCTGCTGAGAACACAGGGAAGTCTTCTCTATTACAGTTCCTTCCCACAGGAGGTCCGGTTAGCCCCCTCTCTGCTCTCTTTCTGCCAGTAGGTGAAGACCCTTCTAATCAGGCAGGACTTTGAGATTAAATTATGTAGCAGTACTATGTTGTTGTTCCTACCATTTATTTATACAGCACCACCCATGTACATGTTTTACAAGTAAAACAACCAAAAACAAAGGGAAATAAGAAGTCATCAGAAGATGTTATTATATCTAATAACGGGGGCAAGGTTGACATATGCGCAGCACTGGAAAGAAAAGAAACATATTGATATAGAAGAATGGAAGTTAAAAGTCCTGGATATGATAGAGATGAAAAAATTACCATTTTCCTTGAAGATTAAATCTATGCAGAACTTTGAGAAAGAATGGAAAAGAGTATTTGATTGGGTAAGGATATAAACATATAAGAAAGCAAAGAAGAAATAATGTAATTGTTCTTCTCTCTGTAAGATGGAAATTATGTTTGTAATGGAATAGAAATAAACAATTTCAACTGGAAGATTTAAGCATGGAAGTGTGTGGGGGGGGGGTTTCGAGCCAAACTTTCAATAAAAATTATAACAAAAAAAAAACCAAAAACAGTGGGTCTCTACCAAGGGTGTACAATCTAAAATATATGTGTATACACATACACACGAATGAAAGGAATAATAAAACCATGTCATACAATCATAAAACAAATTATGCATGTAAAATACAAAAAATACAACACAATATAAAGCAAAATGATAAATACATGTAAAATATATATACAAGATTATAAATCATTTCTAAACTAAAATTCCAAGAGCTCTGAAAAACAAAAAAGGTTTTAATTAAGATGTAAGTGATGTGCTGTACTGTATTATCTGATGCCAGTAATTGTGTTTTAAATACGTTTTTAGCTTTTTTAAAACCACAGGATTTTTTAAATAAAACTGTTATTTGTTTTTTAACTTTTGTAAAATAAGATTTTAGCTTTATCTTGTTTTAAATTACCGGACACTGTCTTGGATTCCACATCAGGAGAAAGGCAGGGTGTAAATTCAATAAATAAATAAAATCAATAAATTTTCCAGAATCCCAAATGCCCCTACAGCTTCTATTCTGGAGCCATATGGCTGACATTAAGAATAAAAGTAACAATTTTAACTGCTTTGCTTGCTTAAAATTCAGGGCAAAGCCAAACCTAAATAAGTGAATCTTTTGTCCAATGCCATGTATGTTTAAATCAGGGCTGGACAACTTGTAGCCCTCCATATGTGGTTGACCTCTAGCTCCCAACAACACCAGTTAGCACTGCCAATGAGGAAGGCTGATGGGTGTTGCAGCCTAATAATGTCTGGAGAACAAGCAAGCTGCCCATCCCTGGTTTAGACAAAATATAGGTGGGTGATGTCTTAAGGGTGATGGAGCCACTTCTAGTCTTCCACCAGACCTTTGTTGTCTTGAACACCCAAAACTGAAACTCTGAGAGCCAGTGTGATGTTGTAGTTTGAGAGCTGGACTACTACTCTGGAGACTAGGGTTTGAATCCTCCCTTGGCCATGGAAATCCAATGGGTGACCCTGGGCAAGTCACATTCTCTCAGCCTCAGACAAAGGCAAATCCCTCCAAACAAATCTTGCCAAGAAAAATCCATGATAGGTTCTCCTTAGACACATTTTCCTTTGATGCCTGAATTACTTTTTCAGCCCTGTTTTATCATTACATGTGTTATCCGCAGAGAGCCACAGCCGGCAATACTTCTCTGGTGATTACTCCTCCATAGTACAAGTACTTGGAAATGCATTAACCACAGGACTGTATCCTTCAACTGTTCCTCCCAGGCAATTGCACCTCCTGCATGTGTGTCTTCAAGTCACCTGTCAACTTACGGTGACCCCATTAATTTCATAGGGTTCTCTTAAGCAAGGAATATTCAGGGGTGATTTTGTCAAGCCCTTCCTCTGAAATCTAGCCTACAGCACTTAGTAATTGGTGGTGGTTTCCCAGCCAAGTACTAATCAGGGCTAACCCTGCGCAGCTTCCAAGATCAAATAGGATCTGGTACCTTTAGGGTATTTAAGTCTCCCATGTGAAATGAATGTGAAACATCCCTAGATGTTTCTCTTCTTCATCACTTTAGCAATTTATGCCACAATCTTCAATAAAAATCCCAGAAAAGAAGCATCCCACCCACAGCCTAAAAAGAATAAGAAGAAAATAGACTGTTTCACAAGTAACAAAATATTTTAATATTTCAGTACACGCTTTTGTGCACATGGTGAGTTCTGGTCTTCTTTAGCAGCTAAGACAGAGTCTCGCAGTTATTTCAAATGGACTGAAACTGATTTATTTAAATCAAAAATATTTGATTTTTGTTGAGTGTTTTTCTGTCCGTTATGTACATGCTTATATCACTAGACAGAAGTATACAAAGTGTTCTGCAATTTAAGAAAAGAACAGGAACAAAATGATCTCATCATTGTCATTTTCTTTAAATGAGGTGGGGCTTCCCAGAGAAGCTACACAGTAGCCTACAAATACTAAAGAAACAATCATTAAAATAATCCCCAGATATTGTAACATTTAAAAACCTGCCTTTGTTACCAAAACAGCTGGAAATAAAACCTGTATTTTAAGAGCTGAACAGCTTTTCCTTGTTCTAAGAAAAACGAATCCCTTAGAGGCAAACAGAAAACCTAACAGTTTGCACACCAAGGTAAAAAAAAAAAAGTCAAGAAAAATCTGATGGTCCGTGGGGAAGGCACGCCTGAGTCACTTTAGAGAGTGACCTTGTTACACGCTTCCTGAATTTCTGTATTTCTAAGCAACAGGTCAGCTCACTGGAGGAGGCCTGTCAAGAACGCTGCACTCCTAACCCAGATTCTATTCAAAGCAAAATAACCTATCCACAAAATCATGCAGGAAACATCTCGCCTCAAAGTGAGAAAGAGTGAGGACTAAGAATAACATAACGCGGAAGCTGGGGAGGGGAGCTGCAGGCAATCTTTTTGGTAGCTTTCCAAAATCAAAATTCAACTGTCTGGGATGGATGCAAACCTGAACCCCATATCCCTTCATTCCTCACTTGTGCTCGCCCATCTGGCTCCAAAGGGTGTTTAGTGACAGCACTAAAAGATAAATAGAATAGAATAGAATAGAATAGAATAGAATAGAATAGAATAGAACAGAACAGAACAGAACAGAACAGAACAGAATAGAAAAAAATAAAACAATCTTTGTAAGGGACTAACTGGATTGTCACTGTTGTATGCCTTCAAGCTGTTTCTGACTTACAGAGACCCTAAGGTGAACCTATCACAAGAGTTTTTTTATTTGTTTTGTTTCTTTGTCTTTGTTTTTGGCAAGATCCATCACAGGGAGTGCCTTTGTCTTCCTCTGAGCTGAGAGAGTGTGACTTACCCAATGTCACCCAGGGGGTTTCCATGGGGAGCGGGGATTCAAACCATGGTCTCCAGTCGTAGGCTATTTCCGCACTTTTTTTTCGTTGCATTGTATTATTATTATGTGTTTGTAATGCTTTGTAGTTTTGTTCTCTCTTTGTCTTCTCTTTTATTTTTTTTAATAAAAATATTTTTTTTTTAAAAAAGGCTGACCTTTCCTTAGAAGCCAAGATGACTAAACTGAGGCTATTCTCTTTGGACATATCATGTGATGTCAAGACTCCCTGGAAAACACTCAGTAAAACTTGATAAAGTGGGAGGCAGCAGGAAAAGAGAAAGACCAAAGAAAGCCCCAAAGCTGCAAGAACTGAGCAGAATGTTAATAACAGGCTCTCTTGAATGTTGCTCATTCGCACGGCTGCCCTACACTGAAGCCAACTTGATAGCACATTAAAACAACAATGAAATTTCAAGTTTGGGGCCCCAACCCAGGACAGAACCCTGAGGTGAAAGAAACTAGGGCTTTAATCTTCTGTTCCCCAATGTGGTCTAGAGCCCATAAATGCTATCTGCATGGGGGAATGGTCCCATTTGCTCCAGCTACCACTTTCCATCCTCATAGTAGGTGCAACCGCTCCCTGATCCAAAAGAAGAAAGAACGTGACTGAAACAAGGGGCCAAGAATTAACGCCCCCAGCCCTACACTGTCCCAGAGCAAAGCAGGACTGCCTAAGACTGCTAACTGCACGAGAAGTATTAACTTTACGCGGTCCCCAAATTGTTTGCCAACACACTCTGTTTTCCAACAACAAAACTGTTCAGTCTCAGTAGAGAGAGTTTCCCCTTACCAATCCTTCGTCCTCAGACGAGGGAGCAGAATCCTTCACCTGTCGCAGTCTACGTACCTTCCAGAAGACAGCCCCCTCGGCCTCCCCCGATAACCACATTCAGAGGTTGAATGGGTCACAATGACAAGGCAACTCTGACCTCGACCCGTGTTCCCCCAAAAAACAGGAATTAAGGGACCTGTGATCACCCAGAAGTGTCAGGTTTCAACTCTCAAAAGTCACAAGCCAACATGGTCAATGTTTAAAGAATTGTGGAAGTTATTAGACAAAAACATCTGGAAAGCCAAATGCCCCCTGCCCTTACCTCAGACAACTCTTTGATTGTTTCACTTATATTCATGGCAATTCTGGCTAGCTAGGCACTGGCAAAGAATAATCCCTTCCCAGAAGGATATTCCCCTTCTGCCTCAAGATTCAAATACAGAGTAGACACTAATATCAGCCCATATGGGAAGAGCAACACAGTACTTCCATGGAACAAGGGCTGGGCAAAATGCAGCCCTTCCACTGGCATTGGACTGCAGCTCTCAGCATTCCTCACCACTGGCAATGCTGACTAGGACTGATTGGAGTAGCAGCCCAATATCTGGAGGGCTACACTACGCAACCTGCTCTTTTAAACATTGCACTCAGTATACTTTGGAGAATACACCGACCACCTGGACTGAACTCCCATCAGCAGCATCTGACTAAACATCTCCATGGAACCATCTTTCCCAAACCCCTACAAACAGGAAGCTGGCATTTCCAAAAAAGAAAGAAACTAGGCCAAAATTTCTCTCATTGAGATTAATGTTTACTAGGTGCAAACAGTTTTAAGAAAATTGTATGGCGGAGATTCAGTCTTGTAATTTTCAGCCTCGGAGTAGAGTTGAGAGATAATCATCCGCAAGTCTGTGAGACTTGAATGGGAGTGGGGGGAGCAGACACCTGAGGAAACCAGGTAGTCATGCAAGTTTAGTCAATATCAATTTCTCTGAAGAACACTCCTCACTGGCTATCAAAATAGAACACTACAGAAAGGCAGGAAAGGATACCGGACCACTTCAGCATCTCCATCAACATCCAACAGGAGCCATGTCATCAGGCTGCAACAGCAAGAAACAGGAAGTCCATCCATTACAGCAGTTCTGCTGATCAACAAACAGAAATGTTTGTTTCTTTCTCTCCTTGCACAGTTCCTATTTCAGCTGGCCATAATACAGGCTTTGTAACTAAGTAGTGCTTGAAAGTGTCTCACACACATACACATACACACACACTCTCTCAATCCCTTTTCTTTTGAGTCAGTCCTTCAATTTTAAGCAAGGAGGGCACAGAATGTCTTATTAGCAGTCTTTCTTAACCACCTGGGTATATTTTTCAGCTGAAGAGTATAGTAAAGATGTTCCTAAGAAATAAATTTAAAAATACAAAAGTTACTAGGTATTGCAATGTATGTTCGTATGTCAGCCTTAGCAGATTTATCGCAGTAAACCCTTCCACTCTGATTTAGCATAGCCTGGAAGGTAATTCTCAGCTGAAAAACCAACAAGTCATTGCTACTTCAGTGTGAAATCCTGGGCTGTTTGTGAGGAGAGAAGCTTTTCTGCCTCAAAGTTGAGCCTCATTAACTTACCTATCTGGTCATAACTGGGGAAAAATAGACATTTATAACTTTGGCATATTGCCACGACATCTAGTGCACCCTTGTTCACAATCTCCTATTAAAAACCACCTGGTCTAGAGGCTTGACTTTGTCCATGTGCTATATTTAAAAGTCAGAACGCCACTCTCCTTCCCCATGTTCACCCTATGGGCAAAGGCATCACATCTTCAGACAAGAGAATTTGCCAGTGCAATACTGAACTGGGGCTGCCATGCAAAGCAACTGTTTGTGTCCATCCCCAGTGACCATAATGTTCCACAGCTGAAGCTTCCACTGTCATAGAAAGAAGTTGCTTTCAAGACTGAGCCAAAGCTTGTACAGGGCAGTTGCTACTAAAGGACAGCCAGTGAAGACCTTGTTCCATGCCAAACTAAGCATGCCACATTACATATACACGTCTCTACATATGTGTCCCAGTATGATGGAATAGACAAACATACCCATTTTCCATGAAGCATGCTTATCTACTTACCCTTCATCTCCTTGTGAGATTAATAATGGATACACATCTCTAAAAGTAGTGTTTACAGCTTCCCTTATATACCCTTACTTCCATTTTATTTCACAGAATCACAGACACAAAATATTCCTGAGAGACAGACATCTATCCAACCTCTGTTTAAAAGTTTCCAAACGCAGTCCAGTCCATGATCAAACTTATAATAAAGTTCTTTCTAATGTTTAGGTGGAATCTGTTTTTTGTGACTTGAATCCATCAGTTCATGTACTAGCCTCTGCAGCAGCAGGAAACAATCTGATTGTGTCTTCCACCTGAAATCACTTCAGATATTCAGAGGAAGGAACTGACAAAACCACCTCTGAGTATTCCTTGCCTAAGAAATCCCCATGAAATTCAGGGGATCACCATAACTTGACAAGCAAATTGAAGTCATGAAAACACACATTTAAGGATGGATATCATGTCAGCTTCAGTCTTTCCTCCTCCAGGTTAAATGTATCCAGTTCTCTAAGTAGTTCACCTTAAGGCTTGATTTCCAGACCTTTGATCATCTTGATCACTCTTCTGTGGACACATTCCAGTTTGCTGGTGCACAGAACTGGACAGATTATTCCAGGTGAGGTCTGACCAAAGCAGAATAGAGTAGGACTACTGCCTGCCTCGATCTGGATGCTATACTCCCATCAATGCAGTCCAGAACTGAATTGCCTTTTTTGACCGCTGCACCACACTGTTGGCTCATGTTCAGCTTGCGGTCTACCAAGAACCCTAGATCCTTTTTCACATGTACTGCTTTCAGGTCAGGTGTCACCCATCCTAAATTTGTACATTCTGTTTCTCTTGCCTAGATGTAGTACCTTATGTTTGTTGAAATTCATTTTGTTAGCTTTGGCCCAGTTCACCAAACTGAATTCTGTTTCTGTCCTCTGGGAGATTCACCATCCATCCCATTTGGAGTCATCTGAAAATCAGATCACCATGCCTTCTGTTCCATCATGTAAGTCATTTATAAATATGTTAAACAACATCAGGCCCTGGACATAACCTTGAGGCTCTCCCTTTGTTATTTCTCTCCAAGATAAAGAGCAACCATTGGGGAATATTCTCTGTCTGTCAACCTATTGCAGATCCACCTCACTGGAACACTGACTCTTCATTGTCCCTGCAGTGAATTTAAGACTTCCAGCCATAGGGAGCAGAATTGTGTCCTTTTTGTTGCTACTCTCCAAAGCACTACGCATATGGAATCGGAGAGATGCCAGCTCACTGCTATTAATGACCCATTTATTAAAATATGTATTTGTGTATACACAATGTGGTTAAGGTCCTTCTAATTTTATTTTCAAAGGAGAAAACTTAGTAACCTTGTGAACACTGCACAGTTTTTACAGGAAGTTCTCAACACCTCCATCAGAGCCTATCAAATCCACATCCTTCATTCCTTTTATCCCAAGCAACAAGAAATTCATTCACCTTTTCCCAGACAACTTGCTCTCTCTAACAGCTACTTGACCGTGTCAATATAATGTCAGAACATCCTGCTCTCTATTTTTTGGAAAACTTTTGAAAATAAGGAGGCAAGCATTCCCTTACCACCAACTGCCATTACTTCCTTTCCCTTACATCCATTACAAGACAAGTGCTTCCCTCCTGTGTAAACATGAAGCTGGAAGTACTCTAGTATAGCTGTTTGTAAAGCTTTTAGCGCACAGAAAAACAGCCTACAGTGTCAGAATTTTAAAACTTCCATATTAAATAAGAACACATTGAACAACAATGCAAAGGATTTACAGTACTGCTTTCAGAAAGATAACTCGTACACAAAGCTGAGCAATTTTTTCCAATTCTGACCACAGCAATTCACGAAACTCCTTATGAAGTTATTCAGCCGGACAATAGGGGGAATTTACTGGGAGCCATTTTATTTTGTATCAACTTTGCTGAAAGCATTCCTAAGAATGAACTGAAGGAAGAAATAGGGCTAGGTGTCCTTAATATTTTATCTTCAACAACTTACCAGATGTAATTCTGTTGTTAAAAGGATATCATGAGGTGCTGATTCCTAAAGAAGAGCATTATATTGCTGTTAAACAGGCAACAATTAAGAATTTCACAGCCTGAATCTAAGCATACTTACTGTGAAGCAAGCCCCAATGAATTCAACAGGGTTTCATTCCTAGCAAGTGCACTTAGGATGGCAGCCATTCCCTTTTAATAATTTCTCCCAGGACAATGGGGTATATTAAACGAATAAATAAATACAAATAAATGAATGAAATTAAACAAAGTCGTAGTGCTAAGCAGCAGCGCACATTTAAGAGAGTTCTTTTGCTGCTGGAGAAGAGAGTCCCATATCCTTCACAAGAACAAGGGTTGTGATCGATTAGGTGTGTGCTTCCCTGTGACAGCACTCCTGACGGAAAGGACAGAGCCCACATATGGAAGGAGACAAAAGCAGCAGAAATTGGCTCCCTCTCTGGTAGACAAGTCTTCCACACCCTTTCTGATGTGGGCTTTTTCTTTCCTCTCTGTTCCAGAGCCTCCCACACCCGCCATTTAGGCTGGACACAAATCATCTGCAATCTCACTCAGCTCTTGCCTGAATATGCTCTCAGCCATAGAATCCAGGGAAACTCTTCAGCTGGTGTAGCACAGTTAGGCCCGACAGAATGAGGAAAAGTAAGTAGAGAGATCTGAAGGACAGAACAAAGGGGGGGGAAAGGCCAGCGGTCAGGGTGATACGAGTGGCTCTCTAACGACATCTGGAGGGCCACATTCCAATGCAGGGTTTGAAGATAATGAAAATTCCACGCTGAATGTGCTTCTAATAAACACTATGTTGGGGAAGGTGTTCCCTGGCTGTTACACAGGCAAGACACCACTGCACTGGAGCAGATTTGGTCCAGGTCCTCCAAAGAGACAGAAGATCAATCACACCAAAATTAGATGGGGTAGGTCAGAATCCATCTCCTTTCACACCTATCCAGTGTAAACACTTTCAGCAAGCACACAAGGCAACGAGAAGCAAGAACAGACTACGGATACTACTTGTATGCTTCTAAGCCTACCCTATCTTCGCCCAGGGTGTAATAAACAGATACGAACTTAAGATTTGGTGTTGAGATTTCCCAGCCTGGTGGAACGATCTCCTCAGCTGTATCACAAGATTACAATGGACAACCACACATTTAACTACTATAAATCCAAACACAGCAAAATCTCACCGGGTTCATGAGAAGATGAGAGACTACAATCAAGTATATTTCATCTCCTGGGTAGGATCAACCATCACTTGGCTCCTCCATACTTCCTTCCTCTGTCATCAGAGAGGCCTTTCATCAACCTACTGAAAACCAAACTCTGGGAAGACAAAGTCTACCACTGGCTATACCAAGGGATCATCACAGACTTTTAATGTGCCTGGACTTATTTATTTTCCTCTTTCTCTTCTTTTTAGATAATGTTAAGTAAGACTGTCAGGCTGTCCTCGTGGAAGAATCCCAAAATATAATCTTAGTTTGGTAAAGCATTGAGGGCTGGTCAAATTCTGGATTTGGGCCTAAATGTAATTACGAACCCTAACTACAGTCAACCAAGTAAACCAACAGAATCTGGGTAACTCAAATTTTATGTATGTTCCATTACATCAATGGGAAAATTCTTTTGGGAACTTGGTATTTTGGACTACCCAGTGGTCTTAAACTAAGATGTAGTTCTATTACCCCTTCTGTGCTGAGACAGTTACCCACTAACGATCAATACTAAGGTTGATACTGAGATGGGCTATTCACTGAAGATGTCACTGATTGAGTTCTGCAGAACTTTTACAAAACAAAGCATGCCAAAAGGGAGGAGTAAAACATATTTTAAGAGCTGGACTTCAGCAGCTAAATAAAATTACAGAGTGTATGAAAGAAGGACTTCCTATTTTTCATCCCACTTCAAGATATTTTTCATGTGTGATCACTTAAAAATGTAAAACAGTTCATGAACTACAATAATGAAATCAGCCTACTATATCTAAGTATAGTTTCAGGCAATGCACCAACGCAGCCCTCAAATATACACTACATAATCAACAACACCCAAATAGAGGGAGAAAAGTTAATTACAACAGTCTGACAGATTTAATATAACCAGAACTTAATTTTGACATCTTAATTTCCTTTCAAGCTATCAAGCTATTCTACTGAAATATAATCCAACTTCCTATCTGCAAAAATGCAGCTTTTTTTTCCCAAAAGACTTTGTTGGCCTTTTCATAATCATCTCTTTCACAAGATGCTTCCCCTCCAATTTAGACTTATCTTTGTCACAGGAAAAAAAAAACAAATCACAGTGTTGTATAGATTTCAGCTATCATCTCAGTTTGACATCCTGTATAGCCTTTGTCTTGTGACATATTTGAGCTTACCACTACTGAAAATGGTAGGGAGACCAAAGCAGTAAACAATCTACTAGAACAGGATTCTGCAAGAAATATTCTTAAGTGATAGTACTGGCAGTGTCATGCTAGGGATGGAACAGTTATACTCACGTATAGTCATAGTTGTCACTTTCCCATATAGTAGGACCATGGTATGTGCTAGGGTTTGGCTCTAGGACACACACTCCATGGATACCAAAATCCACGGATACTCAAGTCCCATTATATACTCTGGCGTAATAAAATGATGTTCCTTATACAAAATGGTGAACAATTCAAATGAGTGCCAGAGAGAACCTTAGGATCTGGGAAATGGTTGGAGGCTACAGTATACCTACACAGCAATATCGAATTCTGCTTTTTGAAATTTTTGTTTTTCAAATATTTTTGAGCTGTAATTTGTTGAATCCATGGATGCAGAACCCATGGATATGGAAGGTCAAATACTGATATCTGGTTGGCCACAGCTACTGTGTGAACAGGAAGCTCAACTTCAGATTAAAACAGTGTGGCTCTTCTTGTGTTTCTGCGTACAAGGGCAACTGGTATTAACAGCATACATTTCTACCTGAAATGGCCTGATGCAGAAAAAATCAGGATCAGGCCAAAAAATGGCCAGTCCTCTCAGCAAGAAATTATTCTGCTGGGAGACAATCAATTATGTTACCAAACATTCATTCCTACATAAACAGAATAATTGCACTTTTATATTAGATCGTTCATTTCAACTGAAGCCTCTATTTTTAAAAGCAGTGAGACATCACTTTCTTTGACCTCTCATGGATGCGCAAGTTGAACAACTATGTTTGGAAATGCAAGGCTCCTAGTACAGATCTGGAGAACACCTGGAAGTAACTAGCTACAAATGAAGAGATATTTGTCATTAGTCCATTTTTCCAATAAAATATACACTTCAGTCACATTTAGATTGTAACTTACGTTATCATTTTGCAAAATCTTTTACAGCTATGGGATGAAACGGTGGAAAAGAAATATCACACAGTCCCGCTACTGCTTCGTAATTTTATATTTGGATTTTTTATATTTGGATTTTTAAAATAAAACAATGAAAGTAATTAACGTATAAAATTTTGAAAAAGAGGAAAGAAAAGAGTTGCTTTTTAAGCACTGTAAGCAAAGAAGGAAATTGTGTGCTGACCACAAATCCTGTATGCCCTCCCAACCCACTTCCTGGAAAGATTGTTGGAAACATTTCTGGTTAAAGGATCAAGTAGCAGCAGATGAGAAAGAGTGCCTGCCCAAAAGTCACTTCCTTACAGAGTAGGCAACATGGGGGAGAATGAACTCTGTGTCTAAGCATAAGATGGCTCCTTTTATTCAGCATGTAATGGAAGACAGGTAGAAGCAGGCAGGATTCTGAACCTCAGTGGATCCAGCTGCTGGTGCCATTGGACTACCAGGCAGGTGGCATGGCCCAGAGCAAGGATACAGCAAGTTCTGTGAAGAGCAGCTGAACTTCAGAGGTACAAGAAGGAGAGTAACTGGAGGAATGCTTAGCCAGACAGGTTTCTTTCTAGTAACATGTGCCACTCAGACTGAAGATGACATTCTGAGGTTGGAGCCTTTATGGCGTTTGATGACTCAAGAGTGTTCCTGAGGTCAGCTTAATATATATGAAGCAAGAAGTCAATTGACTTCCTGCAGGTCATATCACACTTTTGAGGAACACAGGTGTTGGAGGAAGTAAAGCACAACAGCTAGATCGTAGGAAGACCCAGTTCATGACAGACAAACATGATGTCTTGCAAAGTTATAAGCTCAGGTTTGCCTTGTCTAGTGGATCAAGAGAGTTTCTCACTCTGATACTCCGGTGCTTTTATTTTTCATGACACTATATTTCCTCCAGTAAAGCCAAGTTTCATGCTGAAGTGAAGAGCCCAGCTCTAGGAAGAGATTCCTCATCAAGTAACTTTTGGTCTAAAGCAACAGAAGGCAACTGTGGAAGGCTAGGGGACCTCTTTAGACCCTTAGCAGACCCTGAGGGGTCCCATACCCCACCACAACACCATTCGCTGCAAAAGAAACACTTTGCCTCCAATGCCCCTCAACACCCTCTGAGAGCTATGGTGGGCTTTCTACCATGCTTTTAAGATCCCCTGAGCCATTTTAGGCCCAGAAGAGACCTCTTTTCAAAACAGAAAAGGATAAGACATCACTTCCAACTTACTTCCGATTTTTAAAAAGGCTTTTCCTGGGCCTATAACAGCACGGGGGGGGAGAGGAAGCCAAAATGTAGCTAAAAAGCCCTCCAGCCCTTAAAGGGTATTTGAGGACAATTTTTTTTATTATTATCATTGTCATTATTATTATTTGACCTCTGAGAGACACAAAAACAGCCCTGGGGGCTGCTTGCAGTCCACAGGCTACACTTTGCCCATCCCTTGTCTAAATTATAAGATTTATTGTGTTAAATACTGCTCAGGCTAGCACATGACAAGAGAGACCTGTCACAGAAGCCTCAAAAACATTATGTGGCCATAGCAAGTATACAATCAAGCACCAGTGCAAGGATTGAACCTTTTTAATAGTCAGGAAACAATTACTAAGGAAATGGTTGAAAGATTTAAAAAAAGAATATTTCCAGCACCCCTCCAAAATGGCAAGTTTTAGTTTCATAAACAGCAAAAGGGAAACCCGTCTTCTAATGTGCTCCTCCCGCTCACCCAAGGAAAGGCTGAGCAGTGTCTCAATTAACCTAAGAAGTAGCATCTTGTCATATTTTAAATGACTATTTTGCCGTGGAGATCCCACCTGGTCCACAAAGGTCCTCAAGACATACACAGAGCCTCAGGACCCTAGTTCCATGCAAACCTCCAGGATGTGTTTGGCTGACTGCACACATATCCTTTCCTTCTTGGGCTTTTAGCTAAGGATAAAAAACAGGAGGCCACAAGCAAAACACAGGAAGCTGTTTAATTTAGAACTGAAGTGGGGGAAAAAATAATCACATTTTAAATCTGTTTTTAATTAATCCGTTAATCACAGCAATTAATCGATTAATGTTTCCAAGTACTAGGAGATAATGCTGTAATTCAGCAACACCCTTTCAAATTTCAGAAAGCTTTTAGTAACAAAAGCTACTTTAAAACAAAGAGCTTAATAACACTAGCAAACAAATGAAGGAGGGAAATAAAAACAAAGTTATTAGAGGCATTTGTCTATTGTTTGCCTCCAGAGAGAAGAGGAGATTTTGTCTGCAGCTATTCACTTCTGTTTAGCTGTGAGGGTTAACTAGTAACACAGATGAGAGAAAACACCATGCCATACATTAGCCTGTCTGATTTGACAGCCAACATAAAGCTTCAGTAAGACTTGGCAGCAACGTGCAGGTGCAAGTGGAAGATTATAAAACAGACAGCAGATTCATGTCTTTAAATTGTTCTTAATATTACATTAAAGATCTTCTGAAAGACTGAGAGCTTTGTGCTGGAAAAAAACAAGTGTTTCCCATGGCTGCTAAGAAGCCTTCACACGGAGATGAATGGTGGGTGCTTCTCTGCTGTTCCTATTTTCGGGTCAGATGAGATAGCCACAGCACCTTAAAATGCTGTTAAATCACGGACATCCTCCTCCTTCTCCATTTTTCAGGAGCTAAATTTCCGTTCATTTCAAGCCACGCTTAGGTCTTCTACATGCTTCAACCCCATGCTGTTTTAAGAAGAAAAGCAAGAGAGCTAACAGGAGTTATTGTTGATGCCAATATAAGGCTTAACCAGGCTTCAGCATTAATGCTCACTTTGGTATAACATCACTCTCCGGCAAGAAAGGTATCTTTCCTCAGCACTGAAGCAGCAGGAGTAAGCAAGAACACCTGTCTGGAGATCTCCTCACTCTCCTCACAACAAAGGTGGTTTGACATGAAAATATAGATGGCAGCTTCACAGTGAAAAATTCTTTGCAGTTTCAGACCAGAGCACCAGAAAGATCTGCTACCACAATGCTACAGAACTGAACCAAGGTATTATATATAGAAGCTGAGAGGTGGAAGATTTGAAACAGATAAAAAGAAAGAGCATTTTGTGTAATCCATACTAAAAACCGCAGAGGTTGTGGTGATGGTTACCAACTTGGATGGCTGTAAAAGCGGACTGGATAAATTCATGGGGGATGCAGCCATCACTGACCACTGGTGTCACAACTCTTCATCTGGAATCTGACGCAGAGGGGTTGGGCTGCAAGCTGTTTCTGGATCCAGATGACAGCTCCCTCAACGTGTCAGAGAAGCTTGTGGCCCATGAAGCTAAGACACTTCCTCCTCAGCAAATCTTAGATGCTGAAAAGACAACTCCAACCTTTGAAGCTCAGTAAAACAGAATATTATACGAGTCAATGTCTCTTAAACAGAAAATACGGAGCAATCAACCACCTAGTGCATCAGGGTCAGCCACCAATAAACCTTCCAGCAACTGTGGAAGCCTCTGTTACTTGCAACCCTTCAAATTCACTGGCTGGGAGTGCTTCCCATGCTCATGTATTTCATGGGGTTCTTTACCTCTGAATTGGTTATGTTTAATGTCTCTTTTGTCCTGCCATTTCGGTTTTGGCTATTCCTTTGAATGACTGGCTTGTTGTAACAGATTCTGGACCTGCTGAGATGTTGCCACTACATCTCCCTGCATCTTCCATGAAGCTCATCTTCCATGAACAAAGTTCTTGGATTGCGTACCCTGGACTGGCTTGACTCTCCTGTAGCTGCTTTTCCTACGACAGCTGATCTCTCTGTGCACTTGCTGCTTGTCAACATAAGACAGCAAGTCATCATGGCAATATCCTGTGTCAGATTAAGTACACTTTTTCAAAGCAATTGCTAGGGAGAGTGAAATAAGGCATACAGTTGCACTCAGGTCCTACTGATGAGCTTGATGGACATAACTGACTGGATATGGTTTGAACCCAGTGTTGACTAGTCAGCCTTTGGTCTGATCCAGAATGGCTCTTCTTATGTTCTTTTGTGCAGAGATGAGTTGGATTTCACAACTGCAATTATGAATGCATAACCTAGAGTTACACATTTGTAACTGATTCATGTTCACAATCCATTAATAGTGTAGGAAACATATGGGGATTGTAAAAGACACCCAATCCTGATCAACCAAGCAGCAGCCCCTACAAACAACAAGGGCCTATTCTTCTGTCTATCAGGACAGACCCCAGTTGCTCACAGCAGCTACTGCCTGTTAAGTCAGAATAGATGGGGTTGGGCCAAGAAATCCTACTTAGTTAAGATCTAGAGTCTCAGCCATTATTTTTAGCTTTCATTTTCTCGAAACTCCCACTGAACAAAGTGTGTAACAAATGACCAAGAAGAGGAACTTCTCTCTGATAGTATCCTACCAAGAGAATGCTCCCTTCTGAGCACATACATTGTTATTTTCTTTTTGGAACCTGGTGAGACTCTCTTCCTACTATCTGATAGAAAGAGAAACAGAGTATTTTTATTTCTGTTTATCAAATCCAGCAACAACTCGGACCGGCTAGCAATGGATGAAAAGCACATGCCAGTTTCTGCTTGTAATTCATCTCTGTAAGCTGTACTTCAGGGGACCTTACTTTGCTTGAATGAATGGGTTTGTCAAAAAAAATGTATTTTTTTAAATATTCTCCTGCAGCTTCAAGGTCCAACATTCAAGAAGAATATACCTTGAATACTGCATTCAGCAGCAGAAACATTAGCCAGATATCACACATTTATTACTATTATTACTTGTTGAGGTTACAGCACTCAGGTTTGCTTTCAATACAAAACCCAAGAAGACACAAACACAAGCACTAAATGTCTGCTTTTTTTCAACCCAATAAAGCAGACAACAGAAAAACTACAAAATAAATAGTTACTATGATTACAGACGTATAAAAATATCTTTTGCTTCATCTGTAATTGTGCAATTACTGGAGGTAACTTTTTATTGTTTATGCCTCCTTTCAGTAAAAAAAAGAGAGAGAGAGAGAAAGAGCACTTTTAGTTTTGGGTCAGAGTATGAAATCTGATTTTGAATAATCCACCTGAGACCAGAGAAGCTCATAATACACTGTACCAAAATTACCTGTTTTTATAGTATGTATTGAAACAAAAATGTTACTTCCAAATGAATACCTCCTCCAAAAAAGAAAAAAATGCTACTGTGATATAAACAAAAACTGGGCAACAATACTAGAAAGCCATAATCCTGATGAGCACATCAATTACATAGAATTAAAATATTATTTTAGACACACACACAGTAGTTAGAACCAACATATTATCCTATACAGCATTGCGTTCCTTTAAAAAAAAGAAGAAATATCTAGGGGGTTTTTTCCAAGACACAAACTTTCAGGTTAGTGAACATAATTAGCAAGCTTTTAGCACATTTCTATAATACAGGAACTGGCAACTGCAGTGGATTGGAGAGAATTTTTCTCCCCTATACCCTCCAGGAACCACAAAGACTGTCAAAAGTGCCAAAAAAAAATTGGAAAATGAGAAGTGACCTGGTATCTACTTCTGGTTTTGGAAAAATGGTTTTGTGTTGTTTTTTACATTAAAGCCAGACGTGCAATCATTGAAAAGGTGAAAGTCAGGAGTGGTTGAGGTCCACGTGCTGCCCCAGAGACACACTTTGGCCACCCCTGTTATAGGATGTCAAGTATTGGTCCCTTTGTAAACCACAGTCTACAATATTTACTTCTGCCTCCAATCCTATGCTATTTGGTGAGAGTAAATTATCACATACCTTACTGTATTTAGCAACAATTTTGCGATGGAGGTGCCACCAAAAGATGCGGTTTACCCTACAGAGGCTTTCCCTACTTATCAGAAAACAGAACTGGTTGAAAAGCAGAACCCATGTATTGTACTTTAGGGAGCAGGAAGGACTTACGGAGGCTCACTTGGGACTGACCACACCCCCGCACTCTCTGCTTGCAAACTGCGGGGAGTAGCCCCAACACCTCTACCAAGGTCTGGTTTTCCAATGCGCCCTCCTCCCGCAATATGTGGCCATCCCAAAAAAATGAGAGAAGATTAAACCTGAAGTATTGGTCAGTTGGCCATATCAAATGTGTGTGTGTGCCTTAAGCATGAACAATTAAGCACGATCAATCAGTTTTTCATCATTTTCTGTCAATCTCTCACCTCCATAGTTTTTTGTCTTTGGCTGTCCAGTGATAAGCAAGGCCCAGTTAATCTGGAGGCTGAACGTAATGTTGACAAAGGGACGTGGTTTTCAATTTTCTTAAAAAGACAGAACCTAGGAGGCTTCCTAATAGATTTAAACTGACACAGGAACCTTTTGTCAAAAAAGGCTTCACACTTCTGAAAGAGCAGGCAGCAGGCCAAGAAAGATATGCTATGTGATTGAGGAAAAGAACAAAGTACTTCAGTCAAGGACAAAGGGACAAACCACAGCCTAAACTCACTGTTGCGGATTCTTTAGAAACCATCAAGAAAAAGACGAGCTAAGCCCCATCTGATGAGACAGATGCATTCAGCAGATCTTTACAAGAAAGTAAATGGTGTTTCATCACCATCAAGGTATTTTGAATTAAACATCTATCTTACTCATTCTCATTGAGTCATTCTATATGACCTTACTTTGCTATCTCTAGTTTCATAAGAAACACCTCACTTACCTGGACATCCCCCCCCCCCGGCATTTAACAAGTATACGCTTTAAATGGCTCTTTTTCACACATCTGCCTTCCATTCTGGCCAGTTTTCACAATCCCCAACACCAGTAAATTGAGGGAGAGGGCAGGAGAAAGGAGTGGCATGTTCTAGACTGCCAACAAATATTACATTCTCAAGAAAAAAATGAAAAATGCACACTTGGGTTGCTTACTGCAAGTAAAAAAAAAAAACATTATTGATTGATATTATTAATTGAGACTTATTTGTATATAGGGCTATTTGTGCACGACATTCCACGAAAATACAAAGAGGTCAGATTTGTGCTCCAAGAAACTTCCAGTCATAAAATCTGACACATGGGAAACATAAGAGAGAGAGAAGTATTGTTTTAGTTGCAGCGGGGTGTGGAACTCGGGCCTTGTCAAAAGCATCAAGAAAAACATAGGTTTTTGCATACAGATTTGAAGAGAGATGGCACATTATTATTACTATATGTATATGGAAACTTCATTTTAATTTAAGGATATGCTACTTTTCTCTGCTCATGAAATGAAAAACCATCACTTTGAAACTATGGCAACAGACCATCTCTAGCATGAACATGTGCAACACCCAATTCGAACATTCAAACCTTGATTAAAAGGACGACGTTGTGAAGTCAAAATCTACGTTCTGTGTATACAGCAAAGCCTTTTCCACAACGGCCATGCTGGCCGTGGAATTCTGGGAACTGTAGTCCAAAAAAATCTTCTCTTTCAAACTTTTCCTTTTTGCCGGGGCATCTGCTAAGGGAGACACAGAAGCTTCAGCTATACAAACACTGGCCTTTGTCTCCTAACAGAAAAGCTCACTCAGAACATGACACAAAGTTCCATGTTCTGCACAAATTTTCTGTCACCTTGTGGACACAATTTAAGGAGCTAGTTTTGTCCTGAAAGGTCCTAAACAGTGAAATGGCTTTGGCACAATATAGCTTGAAAAATATTAGATCCCAGATAATGTGCTGGGAATTTAAAGACAAGCAGATAATGGTCTCTTCATAATACCATCCACTAGAGATTGGAGCCAAAACCAGTTTTTTTCAATGGGTACAAAACATTGACCATTAATGGCCAGAGCAAAGTCAGCATGAGGTCAGCTGAAATCAAGCAAATGTCTACTAGCTTTAATGGATTTTGCATCTCGGTTGGTGTGTGTGTGTGTGTGTGTGTGTGTGTGTGTAAATATGGCTACCCATCCTTGAAATCCCTGAAAAAAATCAGTTGGTTAGGAATGTAAATAGTTTGACTAAAATAACTGGTGTGCACACAAACACACACTACAATCAGCAGAAACCTCCGAACTAGAGACTAAGCGATGTACTGGAAAGCAGCCACATGCAAGAGATGGGTTTATCAGCCTCCTTTGTTCTTCTCTTGGGTTAAGAAGGAATGGGAAGAGCATTGAAAGGATTTAAAGTTCCAGAGGTCTAAAATGTCAAGTTTATTGCTCATACTATCCAGATGCAATAAAGGAAGAACAAGCAAGGCAAGCAAGCTACATTCAACTGCATGAAGACATCTCACCAAAATAGGGAAAATGTTTATTATCATTACTTTCTTGTTTGTAAACACTAGTAGTGACCTTGTGCACCAAATAAAGGTAAAAATGTTGTCACAGAAGGTATGCACAGGAAGCTGTACCCAAATTTATCAGACCACTGTCAGGACACCTAGGAGGACAGTTATCACAAATTCTAAGCCTGTGATTCATGTTTTGATTGAATTCTTAAAAGCTCTTTCAGGCAACCTCAAGAGTTTGGGCACATCTGGTCAGAATGAGGTTTTTTGGTTTTTTCTTTAAACACATCCCAGTGCCATGTCACAAACTGCTTTTGAAATCATTCTCGCGAATAAAAGCAGTTTATCAAGTAGCATGAAAAGCCTCTTGTGACAGGGCCTGCTTCTTTCTCTCCCAAACTGGTATCACAGCTCCCCAACCTGATAAGGCACCCTGTCACTTCACACACAGCTCTGCCTTATAGCGCAACCTTTGTATAAAGGGTGAGGCCTTTCAGTGGTTATTTACATCCCCGGTATAGCTCTATGGTAGTGTGTTTCTGTGTTTTTAAATACTGCATATTACTCAGGCAAGTAAGTATTTACAAAAATAAACTATAATATTTATTAAAATAGCATATAGAACAAAGCATTGGAGTTCAAACGCAGATCAAAATTAATATAGTTCTTCAAACTACTTTTAGTCAGTTTCCCTTCATCTTTATACTCTCAGATAAGTACAAGTATCATAAACAGCTCTTTGGCTACACTCTAACCAAAAACTCAACACTCAATTTAGGTCACACTTTCTCCCCAGATTCTATAATGATGTAATTACTCTTCTGCCTCTCTCTCGGTTTTCCCTGAGAATTAAACCCTTCCCACTCAGACAACATCCCTGGCTGAGAGACTATTGCAGAGCTCTCTATGGCTGAAGGACTGACTTTAGAGCTCTTTCTCACTGAAACTGCCCAAATGACAATAACCGTTTGCCTTTTATGTCTTTTCCTCTCAGCTACCAGCCTCTCCTTCATACTGTGGGCTGGGTTTTTCTCCTGAAGAGCTATTCTGGTTGCCTGGCAACCTGTTGCTAGGCTGCTCTGGCACACAAGATAGCCACACCCTGAGAACTCTATCACACCTCTGAGCATCACAAAACACTTAACACCTCCTCCACCACATAGTTTTAGCTGCTTGGAGTTTGGCTGTAGTGTGCAAAGGCCCAACTTGGAATCCTCCAGCAATGTCGGTCATTTTGGCTGGAAATGATGTGTCTGTACTTAGACATTTCTGGAGGCACCAGGGCCAGCTGGTCAATACTGGATTCTGAATGTCAACATCCCACAATAATGTGTAAAGCTTTTGCTGTTCAGAACTTCCTAACATGAAGGCGCATAGCCATTCATCTAGACTGCAAGTAAAGAAGCAATGCAATACTCCGGGTCAATCAACTGGCAGGTTTCAGACTAAAGCAACAGTCTGTGTTGTGGTCCCAGTGCAGAAGAACCTGAATCTTTGTCACTTTGCCTATTCTCACCTTCTGTTTTGTTTTGGTGAAGTGGTAATAGATCTATTCATCACTTTCTATTCCAGTGTAGTTCACTCTTCCTCCTTTCTGGCTCATCTTTTGCAGGCACTGAAGACAGCAGCCAGAGAAAGCAAACTCACGCATAAAGACCTTATCCAACTGGAATCAATTCCACTTTATTTGATCACAGAAAAGCCAAGTGACATGAAATTAGAAGTGAGCTTACTTTAGCAAAGCTGCCATCGTGGCCTTAACTGGGATCAAAGCTCCTGCTGCACAAAGAACCTAAATGCCAACCCTGCCACCAACCAGACATATCATGACACCCCATTATTTAACTAACACATAAGAGCTGCTCCAACGGATCAGAAGGACAGCTCAGCTAATCCAGCATCCTGATTCCAACTGGATGCTATCAAGAAAACCACTAGCAGGCATCACTTGATCAGCTCATTCCCACTGTTCAGTCCTTAGTAACTGGAATTCAGAAGGAGAACAGCTTGACGAACTTGACAAACACTTGTTAATATGCCTCACCATCATATTCTGACAATGAGTGCTTTGTCTACAGCCAGTGCTGGTATCTGACCCCCCACACATACACATACCAAAAGCTGATCATAGGAAACATGGCTCTTACAGGGGAAAGCAGACCTGGAACTGGAATAACAACTTGTTTTGTTTGGGGCGCCAATCCCTATGAAGGGCCAGGTTTGCAGACTAGGGGTGCTCTTGTATTTAGTGTTGTATCTGGATGATAATGTGGTTGCTGTAGCCAGGACTAACTTGGCTCAACTCTAGTTGGTGCACCAGATGTCTCCCTTCCCAGGAAAGGCAGGTTTGGCAACAGTAGTCCATGGTCTTTATACTTTTAAGACTTCTCTAAAGTACTTTAGTCAGAGCTACCCTTAAATGCTGTTTGGAAGCTATGGCTAATGCAAAACATTCCGTACTGGCACCCACTCAACAGATCACTTACCTTATTACACGTACCACATGTGACATACATAATCATACTTAACCTTAATTTCTCTAGTAAACAAAACAACTTATTTTTAGAAAAGACCATATCATCACAATACTTTATTCTGTAACTCAAAAACCAGGCAAGAGCCAGATCTTAATAGTGAAGAAAGACAAATTGTTACCTATACTGGAAACCAAAAGTGAGTTTAGAAATGCCAGTGCCTAGTCTGTTCTTGTCCATCTTCATTTTGCCTGAAGTTCAAGAAAGCACAAAAGCTTTCACTTTTACTTCACTTTTACCTATTATTACACAGCTGTGTTTCCAAACCAACAGAAACAAAACCAGGCAAGACATTCTTTCCAATCCAACCACAACCTCTTGCGCTTGTCCCTTCACAGAAAATTACAGAACAGGCCAATCTCCACGCGCTGAATTTTATCATCAATAGCCCACCTGCCTTTTCTTACATTAGCAGGTGAAACATTTCATTACTGTGGGCGTTCCATCTTTTTTATTGCCATATTATACATTCTGTTCCAATAAAGCTGAACTCCCCAGAAGTTATGATCTCTCTCAGTAACAGTTACCTATCCGTCCAAGTTCATGTAAGATCTCCCTTCCAGCCAGTGAAGGACCATTACACCATCTGGTTCAGTACCGCTCAATTTGTATGCACCACCACAAGAACAGCTTTGCACAATTTATAAGAGCTGGGCCCATTATATGCAAATGTACATGGCTGCAAGCAAAATTAAGCTTATCTTTCTTGACTGTATCCGTGTCCCTCTGCCTCATCTGCTCATTCAAGAAACACAAAAACTAATAGGGCTTTCATATCAAAATGACTTGACTCCACATTACAGTGTGACAGCAGCAGATTGCTGCTCAGCTTGTTCATGCACTGTTCTATTGTGCTCTTCTTGACCATAAAGTTAGGGTCTGTGAATTATTACTTGAAATTATTATGAATAATCTTCATCTCAAAAATAATCTTGAGGTAATTAAAATGTGACATGTAGTATTAGCTGGCTAAAATAGCTGCCATTACAATTTCTAACCTGTTTTTTTATTATTATTATTATTACTGCTGCAGTCCTTGAACACTGTCAAAAGAAGCTTATAATTGCAGTTTACTTTTAAATTTTTTTCTTTTTTTTTTTTTTTTTAGAAGACTGCAGCACTTCCTCTTGAGTGTAGAGAGATAGGCTTAGCCTCCAACATGGCAGGTTGAGGCACACTGGCCACAAACAGAACTTGAGAACAACTAGAAGATCTGAGAACTGCAAGAGATAGGCCAACCAGTTCATCTACCTGTTCACAGATAGGACCAGTTCTCCTCAAATTCACCTATGTAATCCAGGGGACAGGGTACTACAACACAGAGCAGGAGCACTGCAAGAAAGATACATGCAAAGTAAACATTTCCAAATGCCAGAAGCTATTTTATATGCCGTAGATAGCAAGTGTACCCCTGCTGTCAGTCTGTAGCCAGCTGTCAACCAGCTAGGATTTTGAGAAGAAGCAAAACCCACCTACCAGGACGTTTTCCACTGAGTTTAACTGAGACAGTCAGTGTGATAGAGCAGCAAGAACCTCAGACCTGGGTTGAAATTCAATCTTGGTGCTTGAGTCAGTCAGAGGTTTCGAACTTCATTTGACTCCCATTTTGTTGTTGTGTGTCTTCAGGTCACTTTGGACTCATGGCAATTATGGTGAACCTATCATGGAGTTTTCTTAGCAATATTTGTTCAGATGGGGTTTGCCTCTGCCTGCCCCTGACACTGCGTGTGTGTGACCTGCCCAAGATCACCCAGTGGGTTTCCATGGGTGAGTGGGGGTTCAAAGCCCGGTCTCCAGAATCACTGTCCAACACCCAAACCACTCCACCAAATTGACTCCCACGAACATTGGCATAATCTACGTGCAACAGATTAACATCCATTCTTAAGCTGCACGTCAGAAACACCCAAACCCTCTAAAAGCAGATGTAAATGTTCTTAATACAACTAGAGAAGAATGGAAATGCCAGCAACATATCCTTCAAGGAAACAACACAGAGAATGCTAAATCAGAAAACTAAGGCAATGAGTCCCAACAGGAGAGCTGATAGCCTACAGCAAGAGGCATTTCTTTTTTAGTAGCTCCCCTTTTCGTGCCTTTGTTTTTAAATAGTACATTAACTTTTCAGGAATCCAGTAATGCTCAAAAATAAATTAAGCTGTTACATTTGTCTATTATGACTAAGCTCTGCTTTTAACACACACATTCAGAAAATCCACTCAAACTAGTCTGATCAAATTACTTGTCATCACACAGCCCTAGGAAAGAATGACAGATATACTTTAAAGATTTTGCACTTGTTAAATATTTCAGTATGTTGAAAGTTACTAAAATGACTGGGAGAGAATATTTACAAGAAGTGGGCTTCAGGTTTTTTTTTTAATTGATCTGTAACTTAATTTTTTTCTCTGCTTGAGGTCAACAGAGTCATTTTACATTGCAAAGCACTATCACATGTGGTTAAAAGAAAATACATGAATCCTCAGGAGCTGTTTTTGTTGTTGTTTTTAAAAAAAGAAAAAACTTGGTAACTTGAAAATGTCTGTTTAAGGATGAAAACACAGTCTTAGAGAGCCAGTGTAGCGTAGTGGTTTGAGCGCTGTACTACAACTCTGGAGAATAGGGTTCAATTCCCCATGTTTTTGGTGGATTACATATCTGTCTGTTCTAAGTATTAATTTTTAAATCCACATATGTGAATTCATGAAATTATCTATTCAATTTATTTTGTTCAATTATCAGTGGGCCAATTATGCCACCTTAAACATATCTACTTTTATCTGATTTTAGAAGCATGGCCAAGCAGGGCCAAGGCTGGTCAATATATGCTCTGCAGGCAACCAGGGATCTCCATGAAGTGCTAGGAGAGATTTCAAAGCCCTGAAGAGCTGCTTCCAGTCCAAGTTAACAATACTAGGCTTGATGGGCAAATGGACTAACTCTATACACGTCTGCTTTCTATGTCTAAATAAAAAAAACAATTTCAGGAGAATGTAGAAAGGGAATACAGTTTTATGATGTGTCAGAAGTACGTCAACCAATGTTTTGCACAGCCAGCTGGCTTCTGCTAAGAGAACACCGCACCTATTTTCAAGTTGACCTTGGCAAAGACATGTTTTACCTGAGGAGGACTTAGAAAAGGTACTTAGCAATAGCAATAGCATGTGTATTTCTATACCGCTTATCAGCTACGTGCTTTCTAAGCGGTTTACAATGTATTTAGCTAATTGCCCCCCACAAGCTGGGTACTCATTTTACCGACTTGTGGAAGGATGGAAAGCTGAGTCAACCTGGAGCCCAGCATGATCGAACTCACAACCTTGTGGCTGCAGTGCCCGCATTTAACCACTGCGCCAGCAGGGCTCCTTACTTACACAGAATGTTCGAATTATGTACGTCTACAGACATCCTAACCTCTGGATACATATTCTTCTGTGTAGCTTTTAAGACGCTGCATGACTGTAATAAAGTCTTCCGAAAACCCATACCTTCTTATGCAAAAGTTAGGAAGTCACACAACCAGAACACATGTGAATTTATTTTTTTTTAATTTATATTATTCATTTATATCCCACTTTTCTCTCACTAACAGGACTCAAGGCAGCTAAGGCACAACAGGACTCAAGGCACATTTAAAACAATATAAATTAAGAACACTACAAAAGCATTAATAAAACAATAAACATAAGATTAAAAAACAATTAATTTATAAAGTTAAAACATTAAAAATACTAAAATTCATTAGGAGACTATATACAAACTCTAAAAACAGTTGCACACATTATTAAAAGCCCAATCCTAGTCAACTTCTAAAAGCCTGAGGTATAGCAACGTTTAAACTTGCTAACAGAAGGAGAACAAGGGCAATTCACAAAGTAGACAAAGTACTGAACATATTACACAAAATACTGCATACAACTGAATAAAAAAGAACAAAAAAATGAGATACATAACTAAGGTTTTTAAAAACAAATTGACCTCAAGAGATTCATTCCATCCCAACCAAACAACAGAAAGTCAACAAATCAAAATCAGATTTGTTCTGTCACCCAGGTGCTTACCAAAAGGATTCAGAAACACAGAGACTCTTATTTACCATCACTAGAAGCACAGACATACCTGATGTACCTCCAATCGAGCCATGACCACTTGATCCCACTTTCTGCTGAGACTTTCCACCAGGTGAAGAAGGCTCCTTCATGCGCTCTATAACATTTTCAGATAGCTGAGAATAAAGTGAAACAAAACACTGATCAAAAATTTATAGTTCTTTTATTAAAGTACCGATTTGTCATAATGCCCCACTTTTAAAAGAAATTGCAGACAAGTCCTGCAATTTGTTATTGTAAAGTATCATTCATCATCTGGTTGGCAGTCTGGTAAAATAGCAGACCTAGCCTAACTGACCAAAATTTGTTATTGAAATTTTCACTATTTTGCTCTCATTTTAAAAAAAGATTCTGCACAAGTGTATCATATCTTATATACCCTACTTAGCAGCTGCGATACTATATATATTTAGGTGTACGTAAATGTTGTTGCCGTATGCCTTCAGATTATTTCTGACTTATGGTGATTCAAAAGAGAACCTATCACAGGGTTTTCTTGGCAAGATTTGTTCAGGGGAGAGGGGCCTTTGCCTTCCTCTGAGACTGAGAGTGTGTGACTCGCCTAAGGTCAACCAGTGGGTTTCTCTGGACAAGGGGGGATTCAGATCCCGGTCTCTCAATGTCTTTGTCCAACACTCAAATGACCACACTACACTGGCTGTCCCGTACGAAAACACTGTTGCACACAATGGGACATTTTTCCAAAAAAGATGAATGGTCAAGATTACGATGCAAGTACTATGGAAACGAAGGCAAAATAACTGATGTTTTACTATACCAAATACACATTAATGGCATATATTTGTAAATTCTAAACAGGCAGAGGTAACACTAATCAGCAGAATTGCTGTGCAGGAAAGGTTCCCTGGCTGTTGGAAAAACCAGTGTGTTATGACAATGGATCAGTCAGAGACAACCGAGTGTCAACCCTACAATTTCTCTGCTGCCCTTGTTTTGGAAAATAGAAGGATTTCAAGCTGGGCAATGTCACAGAAACAGAAGAGTTCAGGGTTTACAGGCACAAGAACAAAGGAAGGAGGAGAAATCAAAGAATACACAGTAGAGAGAGACATAAAGTAGGTGCCAGATAAAGTGAGAGGAAATCAAAGAGACAGAAGGAACAAACCTTTCTGCGGGTGCCACCCCAATATTTCTCTGTTTCATCATTTGCCTTTCATTTCTCTTTTGAAGTGCTGCTGGTAAGAGCTTTTCCATAAGCTTCAGAAATGATAGACCTGACACCAAAAGGCCCTTTATAAGTACCTCTGAGAAATGGGCGGGGAGGGGTCGAGACAAAAGAAAAAGAAAGGTGCCCAGGAGGTCAAGGTGAAGCAAAAAGATGCAACAGGTGAGAAAAATGACAAAATGGCATTTCTTTACTAGACCAGAGTTTCCAACACCTGGACCACAAAAGCAAGTGTGACCTCACTGGAAAAAAAAATATATATTTTGTCCTTCCATGAGAATCGCCTTCAAGGTACCAAATCAGTCCTTACAGGAAAACCTTAGAAACGAAAGCTGGTCCAGCCAACAGCAGGTAAAAAATTGCATGAACAAACATGCAAACTGCTGGGGATCCAACCATTGCAACGACTTTGGCAAGCAGCAAGTTTTTAACTGACACCTAAAGATAACAGTGCAAAGACTCAACAAATATGCCTGGGAAGCCTATCTGAGTGACTCTACACAAAAAGACATGGGACTCCTGGAACAGAGCTTCCACAGAGGAATATAACACAGAGACAGTTTAATCTGAGAGCAGACTTAGCTGACAGCTTAGGTTTGTGATGGGTCTACTTGAAGACTTAAAAACGTCTAGTAATGAAATGAAATACAGTATCCACAGATTCTGCATTCACAGATTCAGCCAACAACAGGTTGAAAATATTTTTTAAAAATCCAAAAAAGCAAATCTTTTGAGTTGTTCACCACTTTATGTAAAGAGTACTTTTTCACCACACCCCTGTATATAATGGGACTTGAGCATCCATGGATTTTTGGCATCCACAAGAGATCCTGGAACCAAACCCCAGCAGATACTGAGGGGCCCATGTAACTAGCACTGCAACTAGCAAGTGATCTTAACACTTCAGTAAGGAGGACGCAGTAGGCATCTGCTGCCCACCACTTTTTCAGGGCTGTTGCTTTTCAGGTTTCTAGGATGCTACGTGAGTTCGGTACTATGAGTGCACTATCTGCCATAACCCAGTGCTACTTTGAGCGGTGCTCCATGGAGCAGTGCCAAGTCTACGAGCCACTGGCAGCAGGTTTCCAGGAAACTCTGTGAATATGGTAAGAAAACGGCACAAATATATTACTGATACCTGAAACATGAGAAGAAAAAAATGTCCATCCACCACAACAGATAGATTGAGAAGCGCTACCCTAACCAGTTACCAAATACATAGTGATACAGAACCATCAAAAGATGCAACTGGGGGGAAAAAAGCTTGCCAGATCAAAATGGTACACTTCCTAAAACATTCATGAGCAACTATGGTAGGCTAGGAGAGCTCCTGGGACCCTCTGAGAGCTACACAGACTGCTATCTCCCCCGCCCCTAAAAAATTTTTTAGAAGTGGTTGGCTTTGGAAAACTGGAGGGGTTTTTTTAATGTTAAAGAACACTGGAGTGCAAACTATTTAAAAGATGAATCACCATCCTGGAGTTTCCAGGAGAGGTTATTTATCCTTTCATTTTGAGTCAGAAAAAGTGAAGATTTGGGGAAAAGCTGAGTGCCACCAAAAAAGAAAGAAAAAAGAGGAGGGCTAGTTATAGCCCCAGGGCTGCACTCAGTGCACCACTGGCCTACAGAGAGAAAGGAGGCAAATGGTCTTGGAAGGCACTGCTACCCCCATTTCCAAGACCATTTGCCTCCTTTCTCTCTGTAGGCCAGTGGTGCACTGGCAGGAGTATTGACCATAGTGATGGTGAGTAGCCACCTTTGCTCGTCTCCCTGCTGGATCTGGCCAGCCACTAAAACCTTTCCAAGTTACTAAATGATTTCAGGACAGAAAAACCCAGCAGGGGAACCAAGTATTCCTCTACACTATCCCATTTGCTTCCCAAGCTACTTATCAGAGTACATTTCTATTTAATGCATTTAGAAATCACATACTTGAGTGAATTGTATCTGTGCCACCTCCATCAGACAAAACATATGAGCCTTCATAGATCAGATGAATTAACCACTGTGTCCTCCTTGCAGGTCTCTCCAGTGACTGGCCAGATGGTTCTGAGAAGCCTACAAGCAGGACAGTGGTGCCCCACTCCTGTTATTGCATCACAGCAACCAGTGTTCTGGAACATATCAATTCCAACCATATAGCAACAAAGAACCACTGCCAGCTTAACCCTAAGAGCACAGAAGCCAAGCTAGATGTGACCAAAGGCCTGTCCAGTTAACTATACTGTTTTCTCATGGCCAATCTGAACAGGCATGTCATCATCATCATCACCACCACCATCATCTATTTATATAGTACCATCACTATACATGGTACTTTAGAAGTAAGAAAACAACAAAACAGTTCCCTGCCCTCAGGCTAACAATCTAACAATCTAATTAAGACAACAATCTAATTAAGACAAACTTCTTCTTCTCTCCCTCCAAGACCCGGGGATGGAAGAAGGGCCTCTCCTCTACTTCTGGGCCAAGGCATGATGGAGCTGTACCTGCCTTTTCTTCTCTCCCGCTAAGGTAGTGGCAACTGGGATGGATGAAGTGCCCTTCATCTGCTTCTAGGCCTAAGCATGATGGAACTGTGCCTTCCTCTTCTTCTCTCCCTCCAAAGACAGGACAGTGGTGTTGAGATGGAGGATGTTCCATACATGCTTGCCTAGGCTCCAAGTTCTTTGGTAGAAGCCCTTTTCTTAGTTCCATCACCTTCACAGGTCTGTCAACAGGTGTATGTGAGAAGGGCCTTCCAAAGCAGCTGCTTCAGCTACAGAACTCACTTTCTAGAGAAGCCAGACTGGCTACCTCCTTGTGGTCTGGAGAAAATGTAAGCCAGGGCATTCTTGGTGCCTGCCACCTGGCTCTACAACTTCCTTGCTAAACAACCTACCACCTTGTGATCATTTTTTTATTCTACCAGGGTTTGGAACCTGATTGTACATAGAAGTAGGGCATGCCCATCAAATTTGCAGATGACACCAAATTGGGAGGGGTTGCTAATACGCCAGAGGACAGGATCAAAATTCAAAATGACCTGGTCAAATTGGAGAGCTGGGCCAAGGCTAACAAAATGAAATTCAACAGAGAGAAGTGTAAGGTCCTACACTTAGGTAGAAAAAATGGAATACAGAAATATAGGATGGGGGACACGTGGCTGGATGGCAGTATGTGTGAAAGGGATCTAGGAGTCTTAATAGACCACAAGCTGAACGTGAGTCAGCAGTGTGATGCGGCAGCCAAGAAAGCCAACGCAATTCTCGGCTGCATCAATAGGAGTATGGTGTCCAGATCGAGGGAGGTACTGGTACCACTCTACTCTGCTTTGGTTAGACCTCATCTTGAATCCTGTGTCCAGTTCTGGGCACCCCAATTCAAGAAGGACATGGTCAAGCTGGAGCAGGTCCTGAGGACGGCGACCAAAATGGTGAAGGGCCTGGAAGCCATGCCCTATGAGGATAGACTTAGAGAGCTGGGTATGTTCAGTCTGCAGAAGAGAAGGTTAAGAGGGGACATGATAGCTATGTTTAAATATTTGAAGGGATGCCATGTACAGGAGGGAGAGGGCTTGTTTTCTGCCACTCCAGAGACCAGGACAAGGAGCAATGGATTCAAGCTGCAGGAAAGGAGATTCCACCTGAACCTCAGGAAGAACTTCCTGACAGTCAGGGCTGTCCGGCAGTGGAATATGCTGCCTCGGAGTGTACTGGGGTCTCCTTCCTTGGAGGTTTTTAAGCAGAGGCTGGATGGCCATCTGTCGGGAGTGCTTTGAGGGTATTCCTGCATGGCAGGGGATTGGACTGGATGGCCCGGGTGGTCTCTTTCAACTCTACATTTCTATGATTCTATGATTCTATGATCTGGTATTCAAGCGCAAGCTGTGCTGTTTTAATCTCTTGCCTTTTTAAGGGATATTTTTAAATGGTTTTAAATACTACAGGTAGTTTAGCTACAATTTTGACCACAACTTTTTGGAAGCTTGAGTAATCAAGGTTGAAACCTGCACTGATGTGAGAAAATCAGAGTGACCTTGGATCAGTTATTCTCTCCAACCCTGACCTACCTCACAAGGGGATTGTTATGGGGACAAATACTGGGAAAAGGAGGAGTCACACATTGTACCATTAGCTCATTAGAATAAATGTAGGATATACATAAAACTAATGAAATAAATGATAAAACTAGAGTGCTGGACATAAGCAATCCAAGTGCAAGTCCTGCACTGAAGCACAAAACTGACCAGATTACCTTTGGCCACTTATTCTCTTCCTTCCTTGCTTGCTTGCTTGCTTGCTTTCTCTCACTCTCACTCTCACTCTCACTGTCACACACACACACACACACACACTCACTCACTCACTCACTCACTCACTCAGCCTGACCTGCCTCACAGGGCTGCTGTTGCTTTTCTCACTATAAAGCTAAAGGAGGAGAAGAGCCATACATACTACCTCAAGCTCACTGAACAAAATGCAGAAGCAACTAATAAAATAAATAAAATTTGAGTGTTGGACTGGCACATGGGTAAACCAGGTGCAAGTCCTTCACTGAGTCACAAAACTCAATTCCCCTGAGCCAGTTATAATCTCTCACCCTGACCTACCTCATGGAAATGATGCAAATATAGAGTGGAAAACTAAAGAGCCAAACGCACCATCGTGAGCACTCCAAAATTGAGGGACAATACAAAGACATCTAGTAAATTTAATAAAAAAATAAATTAAAGTTTAGTGTTGGAATGGGGCACAGGCAAGTAGGGCTCCACTATCCCCTTGAGGCATGACCTTGGACCACTAATTTCTTCTGCCACAGCCTGAACTACCTCATAGGATTATTTTTGTGAAGATAAAAGAAGAAGAGGGGACCATGTACTCTGTCTTGACCTTGTGTGAGGCAAAAGCAGGTTACAAAGACAACTAATAAATTGTACAAAACTAAAATCTTAGCATTGCAACGAGGCACAGGTGAGGCAAGTTCAAATCCCTTCCTGACCCATGAAACTGACAGAGTGAACCTGGAACACCCATTCTCTCTGCCTCAGCCTGACCTACCTCACAGGGTGGTTGGTGTGAAAATCTAATATATAAAAGTCAAAGTTTGTTTGTCTGTGTCAGGCAAAGACCTCATATAATTGGCTGCCTAAGAACATTCTATGGAATCCTGAGGTTTGCAATTTAGGGAATTCTCAGCTGGAGAGCTTTTGTACCTCAGTCAACTGTGTCTGTTTTGAATAGGCCAGTTACTATGAAGATGAAGCCTAGCAGCAAGGAGGAGGGCAGCATATTCCCTCAGGAACCCAACCTTTGTATGTTAATAACTCTGAATACATCTTCGATTGGGAAATACGAGAAAAAGTTACAGGTAACGGACAAGACAGTTTGGAGAATTAGAGACAAAGGATCCCAAATCTTTGCAACAAGTATCAGCTGTGAGAAAATAAAATCCCCGGCAAGGCCACGTATATACGCTAGTAAATTGTATAAAACTAAAATCTGAGCATTGCGATGGGGCAAGTTCAAATCCCTCCCTGATCCATGAAACCGACAGGGTGACCTTGGAACACCCATTCTCTCAGCCTGACCTACCTCACAGGGTTGTCCGTGTGAACATAATATAGACAGACAGATAGATAAACAGAGATAGATAGATATAAATTGAGTGCCAGAATGGGGACATGAAACTAGCCCTGTTCAAGTCTCACCCCCAACATGAATTTATATTTCTCCTTTTTTTATGTCCACACCTACCACCCTGTGAGGTAGGTCAGGCTGAGACAGAGAGAACGGGTGTTCCAAGGTCACTCGGTCAGTTTCACAGTTCAGGGAGAGAGCCGAACCTGCCTCACCTGTGGACGGCCATGGACCGTCCTCTCTCTGCCTCAGCCTAGCCCGCCTCCCAGGGTTGGTGTTCTCTGCCCTAATCCACACCAACAGATGGATAAGAAATTACTGTTTCTATTATTCCTATTCTTACCACTTTTGTCAGGGGTGCTGACATAAAAATAAAAGAAGGAAAAGGAAGCCATATACACCGCTTTGACCCCACGGGAGGAAAAAGCGGGATATAAATGCAACTAATAAAAGAGGACATATAGGGCAGCAAGGAAGGAAGAAGGGCCCTGGGGGAGCCTGACTCTGGCCCGGCGACCTCCGCCCCTTCGCTCACCCGGACGCCCTTGACCACCGTGATGTTGTCGTTCTCGTCCGCCTCGAAGGTGACTCTCCGCGGGGCGCTGCCTCCGCCGCCCATGGCGCTCCGGGGTCGGTCAAGCGGACTAGGCCGCAAACCCCGCCGGCCAAGGAGACTCGCGCCCCGCCCACCGCCGAGCCGCCATTGGCCCGCCGCCCAAAGCGCCCCGCCTATGTCACGCTCCTATTGGCTGGAGGAGCGGTTGCCCCGGGCAACAGCCCAGCCCGGCAAAAGTGACAGGCGGTGTGGAAACTTTTTCCCCTCTTTGAGGGCTCACGTGCGGGAGAGAGAGAAGGAAACGACGCCAGATAGCCATTGGAACTACACATCCCAGAATGCAATTCGCCAAGAGAGGGAAATAAGCTCAGCTTATTGCAAGGCAAGCTGGGTAATGTAGTTGGGTTTTACCCAGTCTATTTTTAATTTTTATTTACCTCTTTTTATTTTTGATTATTCTTTTAATAGTACTTTTACTTGTATTTGTACGTTTAATTGTATTTTTAATGGTGATATATTTCATTATGAAATATTTGTATTTTAAGTGGTTTTGTATTTTAATGTATTCTGGTTATAATTTGTTTTTCATTGTATCTGTGTTGTACCCCGCCTGAAGCCTTGAGGAGAGGTGGGTAACAAATAAAAATGTATTATTTTTTAAATAATAAATAATAATTATTTGAAATAGTAAATTGGGAATGCTTTGATGGGCGTTGCTGCATAGCAGGGGGTTGGACTGGATGGCCCCTGTGGTCTCTTCCAGCTCTATGATTCTATGAAATAATAAAATAATAAAAATAATAAAATTTATTATGTGTGCATTACGTTTGGTAACAGAGCAGCGTTTGTAGCCTGAGCTGCGCATTTGGCATCTATAAATGGAATTAGTGGCAAAATTTGAGTTCTGCATTCCTCCCTTAGCTTGAGAAGGCTACTTTCTGGACTAGAATTCCCATAATCTCTTCATGGAGCACTGTCAAGTCTGGGAGCCTCTGGTGCAAAAAGAAAAAAAAGGGGGGGAAAAGAAAGTTTTTCAACGTGTATTTTGTTCCCACTGGACTCAATTACTTCCAAAGTACACCTTGGAGTCTGCCCAAAATGCAACTTAAAAAACATCAGAGTAAATAGCTCAGGATACAGTGAGACTTTTCTGTAAATGTGTACGTTTGATTGGTTCCTCACTTACTTCCCTATTGGTTCATAACTTAACTGGGAATTTTTCCAAGCAATTTATGGATTCATGGTATAGTCCATGGGCCTTTCCACACTAAGGTGTTACAGTGCTATTATTCCACTTTCAACCCCCCATGGAATCCTGGGGTTTGCAGTTTAGGGAGTGGTATTTAGAATTCTCAGCCAGAGAGCTCTTTGGCCTCAGCAAACTACAAACCCCAGAATTCCACAGGAGGTTGAACGTGGAATAATAGCACTATAACAGCGTAGTATGGAAATATCCTGTTTTCAAGCCCAGCTGGCTGCCCGGGCATCTAAAGTCTCTTTCCCATTACACAGTCCTAGCCCTTTGATCCCACTTTAACTGCCATTGCTGCATCCTATGGAATCCAGGGATTTATAGTTTGGGGAGCCACTTGGAACTAGTTAGCGGAAGATTCTGAGGCCATTTCTGCACTACACTGTTACGGTGCTATTATTCCACTTTCAACCTCCTGTGGAATTCTGTAGTTTCCTGAGGCCAAAGAGCTCTCTGGCTGAGAAGTCTTAATGCCCCTCCCTAAACTGCCCATCCCAGGATTCCATAGGAGGTTGAAAGGGGAATAATAGCACCATAACAGTGTAGTGCGGAAACGGCCTGTCAGTAGGCACTGCATGTCATGAAACCAGCTAACAAGAAACACCAACTGAAATGCCCTCTTCTACGCAACCATTAAAAGGATGGGTACTGTCTCTAATTTTCATTCTGACCACCATAACTTAAAAAAAAAAAAGTTCCCAAATGACTTTCACAGTTCTGTGGAAATTGGAACTTGGGTCTCCCAAACCCTGATCAAACACACCAACCAATGCATAAAACTGGGCTTTAAACAGTATGACACCCCCAGCACAGCAGGGATTGGCAAAACCACCTCTGAGTGTGCTTTGCCTAAGAAAACCCGATAAAAGTAATGGGATGCCCTAAGTCTAGGCAACTTGAAGGTGCAAGGTCTTTCCACCCTACGGTGTTACAGTGCTATTATTCCACTTTTAACCTCCTATGGAATCCTGGGGTTTGCAGTTTAGGGAGAGGCCTTTAGAATTCTCAGCCAGGGAGCTCTTTGGCCTCAGGAAACTACAAACCCCAGAATTCCACAGGAGGTTGAAAGTGGAATAATAGCACTATAACACTGTAGTGTGGAAATGCCGGCAGACACACACGTGTCCTCTACACACATGAGAAGAGTAGACATGTATGAATCCTAATCTTTCGGAATTAAATTTATTTCTATTTTCTGATTCATTTGGTTAAATTTGTGCTTCAGTTCTGTGCTTCCAAGATGTTCCAAATGTCCCCCTCCTCTGAAAATCCACTTGACTTGGGTGTGAGGGAAAAATACCACCTCAGTACTATGGAAATTTACTCAGATCTAAGCCCCCGTTTTTCAATTTTCTTTCCATATTCAGTAGGCAAAGAATTGGTGCATAGCCTAAAGTTGCAGTCCTAAGAATGCTTTCCAGAAGCAAACTATGCACTACATGAAATGCTTTTAGATCCACATTTTCCAATGATCTGTACCTCTAATTTTCCATCCCCTCCCTACCAGCAATACAATTTTTAGTCCCAGCTAGAAGAGATCTATTGATCCTATTGGAGATTGCTAAATTACATAAATCTCATTGATTCAGCAGATCTGTTGTGGTTGGAACTAACATTTGGATTTTAGGCCACAAAACTAAAATATGCAGATATTATGAAAAAAAAATATATTGTGCTTATGATAGCAATTTCCATCTTTCTTTCTCCAGTTATGCAACAGAGGATGGAAGTCCTGAAACACAGGCCATTTCCGCACTAGACTGTTATAGCGCAATCATTCCACTTTCAACATCCTATGGAATCCTGGGGTTTGCAGTTCGGGGAGGGGCCGGCTGGTAGTGTGATAGTACCACTCTTCTGCTTTGGGCAGACACCATCTGGAATCCCATGTCCAGTTCTGGGCACCACAGTTCAGGAGGGATATTGACAAGCTGGACCGTGTCCAGAGGAGGGCAACAAAAATAGTAGAAGGCCAGGAAACCATGAAGCCCTCTTAGAGCGACTGAGGGAGCTGGGTATGTTTAGCCTGGAGAAGAGAAGGCTAAGAGATGACATGATAGCCATGTTTAAATATTTGAAGGGATGTCATATGGAGGATGGAACAAGCCTGTTTTCTGCTGCTCCAGAGACTAGGACCTGGAGCAATGGCTTCAAACTTCAGGAAAAGCAATTCCTTCTAAACATTAGGAAGAACTTCCTGACAGTAAGAGCAGCTTAACAGTGGAATACACTGCCTTGAAGTGTGGTGGAATACCCTTCTTTGGAGGTTTTTAAGGAGAGGCTGAAGGGCCATCTGTCGAGAATGCTTTGATGATGTACTCCTTTATGGCATGGAGATGGGATAGATGGCCCTTGTGGTCCATTCCAGCTCTATGAGTCTATGATTCCATTCCTAGTTGTGAAAAATGAAATGTCGGAATATTACTTTCTAAATATAAAATTATTTTAAAAACTTTACGACTGATAAGTTGACATATAAATGTCATGTTCTGGGTAACTCACCTCCACAAAACTCACTGTGAAGTTAACAGCAGTTTGTTCCATGGATTTGTATGAGCAACATAGCATACTTCTACAGAAGTTGCTGAAACCAAAGCATACATACAGAATACGTCTTTTATAGGTTATCAGTACAAATTTGAGCTCATAAGTCATTCACTGGTCAAAGTCATAAATTCCTGCATGAATCTATCCCGCCATGCTTTCCCAGGCAGATGCCTTTCACAAACCCACACGTCCTTGACCAAAGTGACCGATCTGCCTACTTCCCTATCCCTATCACCTTATCGCTCTGTTCTCATAAGATCCTAGCAGCACCAGTCTTACCTTTCGCTTTCCAGCCCGTTCCCACTCTCCCCTTCCGTCAGATACAACGCAACAGCAAGTGGCCTTTCGACATGATGAAACAGCCATTAGTAGTTCTTAGCCTCAATATATAGTAGCCTTTTAACAAGGGTTACATACATTTGAACAGTTTGCAAGAAATATGCATTCAGCATCTTAGTATTTTCCATGATGGGGGAGCCTAGCGACCTGACAATAATGTACACCTTGAAACATGGTCAAAATCATAGAATCACAGAACAATAGAGTTGGAAGAGACCCCAGGGGTCATCCAGTCCAACCCCATCTGCCGTGCAGGAACCTACGTCAAAGCACCCCCGACAGAGATCCATCCAGCCTCTCCTTAAAAACCTCCAAAGAAGGAGACTCCACCGCACTCCATTGAGGCAGCCGATTCCACTGCTGAACTGCTCTGGCTGTCAGGAAGTTCTTCCTGAGGTTCAAGTGGAATCTCCTTTCCTGCAGCTTGAATCCATTGCTCCTTGTCCTGGTCTCTGGAGCGGCAGAAAACAAGCCCTCTCCCTCCTCTACATGGCATCCCTTCAGATATTTAAACATGGCTATCATGTCCCCTCTTAACCTTCTCTTCTGCAGACTAAACATACCCAGCTCCCTAAGCCACTCCTCATAGGGCATGGCTTCCAGACCCTTCTTTAAAATGTCTTAAAATGTATTTTAACTTTTAAAAGTAACTAGAGAATATCTGTCGCTACACTAAAGAAGTGAGCGTGTTCCCACACACAGCAGTCTTTTTGAAATATTGCTTCCTTACACCCTCCTTGCCAAGATTACAGCTAACCCACAGGTAACTATATTCTTTGCAACTTGTTACTCCAGAGCTCTCCCCAGCACTGCGAAGAGACCTCCAGTCTACAACATACAAGGGAGTCTACTTTGCATCCTGTGAAAACCAGCTCATAAATAAGTCCGGTGTCACCTTAAGAACTAAGAAATATATTATGAACATGAGTTTTTGCAGATTATTAGCTATTCATGAAGCCAAAAGTCAGACAAGCCCCTATGTTCAGGCCTGAAACACCAGGTGGAACAAAATTTCAGAAGAAATTCAAGGAGAAGCAGCTATTAGCGGTGGGACGTAGTGTTGTTTCTCCCTCATTTACCGCAAAGGGAAACCAACCTCTGATATAATTTGAGCCCATTTCCTCCACTAAGAACCTCTTTGGGATTTCAAGGCTGCGGGAGGAACATACATCAAAACAGCAACTGCTGTGGGTGGTTTTTTTTTTTTTCCTTGAAGACATCAATGCTTGCGAAAAAGCAGAAAAGAAAAGAAGAAATTATTGTAGTTTAGGCACCAATTAAGCCTCTCTTTCCCAAGGCGTGTTGTACACATCATGTTGCTAGGCAAAAAGCTGAAGCCATAGCCAAGACGAAGAGGGAGATCGTATACCCTCACATAACTTGCTAATCACTTATTGAGAAACTGGGCCTAAATTTACGGGAAAGGTTTTTTCCCAACATTCTCAGAGCAAGAAGGAGGAATCTCAGGGCGAAAGCACTGCCTTGATGGAAGCATTTTTCACCCCTCATTTGTCAGACTTGATTTCTGTGGCCGAGCAGGGAGTCAAACCCTGGTCTCCAGGGGTTGTAGCCCAGTGCTCAGACCACGACAGCACACTCTCTCTCAGTGACAGTGTTGCCCCTGTGAATTACTGGTTTGGTCTAGTGACCCCCAAAAGAGGCGTCTTCTTACTAAATGAGTTCTGAAAGAGAGGGAAAGCTGGGGCGGAAATGCCACTGGCAGGGGTAGGGGTTGGGCTTTTTTCATTTTGAATATGATAGCAGGAATCTCAGTTGTGTACAGTAGTTCCCCCTACCCACTTATCTGCGGAGGAAATGTTCCAAGATCCCACGTGGATACCAGAAACCACAGATAGTTGCAAACCCTATAGTACCCGATATATAGTACCCTGCAAAGCTAGATGGCCACTTCCGGTGATGGAGGAAGGCAGAGGGCTGTTTCCAACAGACAGGCAGGCAAAATGCAGGTGGCGAGACCTGGAACAGGCCATGTGGATGTCATCACCTGGATACCAGGAGATGGGTCATGGCAAACGGTTGGAGAGAGAGATAGCAAGAGTGGTCGGGTTTTCCCTGGAACCCAGCAAAGCCCATAAGTTACTGTTACTCCGATGGAGAAACCCCATCCCGGGGTCTACAATTTTGATATTAAAATATGATTCTGTGTGCTAGAGAGGTCCCCCGAAGGGGCACGTAGGCAGGCATGATCGAGAGACCAAAAACCAGGTCAGGCCAGTAAAATCCCCAGTCACGTAGCCCCAGGAAACCTCAAGATGTGTAAACCCACAATAAACAAAGGGTCCTCAGCCTTGAGATGCTGACTTGAAGGGATTAGCGTGTCTGCCCCAAGCTGAGCAAATATTCCATCAGGCGAGGACCATTTACATGGAGTAACAACACAAACTAACACAGCCGAAGATCCTGAGACTTTGGCAACACCTGGCAATCCCATCACACAAAGGAAATTACCATGATGGAGCTTCGTTGTTGTTCCAGCACCCATTGTTCTTCCTAGGAAAAGATTAGTCCTCCAGCTACTTTTTCCCCTACAAATAGTCCCAGTTTTTGAGCAGTTCTTTGGATCACTCCCAGTCATCCCAGCTGACCGTTTCTCCATCCATTGAGTGATCCCCTCAGCCCTCTCCGTGCTGAGCCCCACTTCTGCGCTGCCTTCCCGGACCCAGGAATTCAGGAAAAGGTGCAGTATTGCCCCAACTACACCCCTTCAATATCCCCCCGTCCAATTTCCTCTCTTTTGCTTCTTAATAGCTCTTGGGTGCGTGTGTGAGTGATTGCATTGCTGCGTGAGATTTTCGTTCAATAAAATCATTTATTGGACATTTTTGTTTGGTTTTTGGCTTGGCCTGACCCTGTAAAAACTGGGTAAAAAGACCCCCGCTAGGTTACCCTGCCTCTTGCGTTGCTGTTGCTTGTGCTCTGGCTAGTTTCCATTCCCCATCACATGGAGCACATTGAGGTGTCCCCCAAGGGACCCCAGAAATCAGGGTAACATTACACACCAGTGGGAGATTCAAAATAAAAGTTTTGCTATTATTCAGCCCAAGCCAATAAAGAGAAATAGATGTCCAGGGAAGATTTCTGCAAGTCTGACGCTCAAGAACAAAGGAAGGCATACACATTTATGCATGTCTATATGATAACGAATTGGTATACTAAATTACATCCCTTTTACATAAAATCTGGTGGGTTTCAGGTATGGGGGCATGTGCTTTGGCCCTGTCACATAGCATTCCCCCAACGCATCAGTTACTTAGCACTTAGCAGTTAAGCCTGTTCAGATCAGTCACAGATTATCCAGCAGGGTGAAGGGAGATGCAAGAAGGTGGCTGTCAGCCAGTCCAGAAGTCACACAGCAGGTCACAAGTCCAAATAAGCAAAGTCAGCAAGGAGTAAAGCAGAATCATAAATAGTAGCCAGTCCAGGGAACACAGAAATGCCAAAGAGTACTGCCAGTCACCAAGACGCATGGTTGTAGACATCAAAGCCTTCCTCAAACTGCTGGAGAATTTACAGCCATTCCCCAACTCCACACCCAGTAGATACTACAAGATTCCCTGTTGAAGGACTGTATTTTCCCAAAGGAGCAAGGTTTTGAGATCTTCAGAGGAATCCCTTCTCCTAATCCCCCAAAGCTGAATAGGCTCATTTGGAAAGACAAGAGAGAAAACTTTGTAAGTGGTCACTCCCAGACTCTGAAAAATCCTGCCCAAGAAGGCTAGTCTAAACCTGGCCTCCTCTCTGTTGTTCTTCTACTTACAAGAAAAATGAGATTTGGGGGAGTTTCTAACAACAATTTTACTTCTGTTGAAAGTGGCTGAGGGGTTTTTTTCCTCCCTCATAGATGAGTTTTTAATTATATTTTCACCTGTTTCTATACTTTCATTGTACTTGTTTTTCTTGAGTTTCACTGTGGTTTGCCATCCCAAGGTTCTTGGGGTTATTTATTTATTTATTTATTTATGCATGCATTTGCATGCATGCATGCAAAGAATCAGGGTATAAATTTAATAATTAAATATTTTTAACTGATATTAATTAAAAGTTGGCATGCAATATAGGGTTTGGTATTTGGCAAGAAATGGTATTGTGCATTTGATTGCTGGCATGCAATAGTATTTGGCTGTTGGCTTGGAATAGTACTTCAGATTCAATAATATTTGATAGTTCGCATCCTGTGCTATTTTGTTATTGACAGATGACATATCAAATTTTAAATATTTCATATTTTCTCTCAAACAAAAACAAAGAAAGGCAACAGGACCAAATCATTCCAAGATTGAGGATAAAATTTGATGTGCCAAATTTGAATCTGAACTTACACCCTTAAGTATTTACAGCTGTCTCAATTGTGCCATTTTATCTCAGGACATACAGCATGCATAGAGGAAAATATCACAATTTTGGACTAGGACTCCAGGAAACCAAGGTTCACATCCCCACTCAGCCATAGAAATCCATCGGGCAGCCTTGGGCAAGTCACACTCTCTCAGGCTGAGAGGAAGGCAAGTGCCCTCTGAAGAAGTATTGCCAAGAAAACCCTAGGATAGGGTTGCCATGTTGGACTTGAAGACAAAAACTGCAAATTCCAAGATTCGATAGGGTAGAACCATAGACCTTAAAGTGGAATCATAGTGTTATAACTGTGTACTATGGATAGGCCCAGAGATACTTCATCTAGGAAATATCCTGGTTATCCCACTTCTCCCTCCAGTGCGTTCCAGGTAGTCACAGAAAAATGGAGATAGTCAGCTCCTAAATTTGGAAAAGTCTTTTCCTCCCATTTTCGTCTTAACTCACCCTCCAGAGTCAAAAGATTGAGACACACAGGAGTCAGATTTCCAGCAATTTGTGGCTCCTGATGATGGAGTCTAAAGAGCTGGGTGCTATGGCAGTCGGGGGGCCTACTCCCCAGCAGGAAGTGGCAGTCACTGAGGATGCCCTGCCTCCCTTTGGAGATTGTCAAAAAGATAAGGAGAGACTATGCAGATCCCAGTGACTGTCAAATAGCGGACACTGACTCATTATGTGTCTTGACACAGCCGCTTATAAATCTCCCAGCAGCTCCCTGGCGTCTTTGTTGCTTACAACTGTTCTATCTTGGTGATTGGCAGCACTTTTCAAAGGTAGTGTTTTCTTGATCTTGGACTTGATCTTGGCTATGATTGACAACCCTGTTTTACTCCTTGCTGGTTTTATTCATCTGGACTGCTGCCTTGCTGTAACGACTTCTGGACTGGCAGACGACGACCCTCCTGTTTCTCCCTTTGTCTTGTTGAATAACCTGTGATTGACCTGGACTGGATTAACGACCCAACAACAGCTTTTGGACTTCAACCACCCGACTCCTGCTCACTTGCTGACTAGACCATGGGATGATTTTGCTGTCCACACAGTGGTCATACTGGCTGGGGGCTTCTGGGAGTCATAGTCCAATGAAGTGATTTTTCCAAGATCTGGACAGCTATGGGATGCACTATGATCAGTTTGATCAATCTATTCCTGGCAGGGCAAGAGAATGCAGTATAGGGTGTCCAGCCACTTCAGAGTACAAAGCGAGCTGGAATTTAGCATTTAACATCAATGTCAGCAGAAATGTTTCATGACCTTCAGCGGCCCTCCTGCTCCCTGCCGAGTTATTCATTGCAAAAAAACATGACCAAGCCTTAGCATCATCTCAGACACATTTGAGGGCCTCCCGCCGTGAGCATCAAGGGCTGGCAGCAAAAACAGTGATTAGTCCTTCCTCCCCTGCTGGATCAGCAAGGAAGCTCTCCCCCAAAAGATGCCTTTGATCAGGTGGTTCCCATCAGTGCTAGAAGGAAAAAAAGCAAAAGGCCTTTTTCCCTTTTTTTCCTCAGCACAGTGCTCTTGCAGCACCAATCCACAGCCAGCATTAGGAGATCTGTTTTTGCCTTTCTGTGATACAGGCAGGGGTGAAACAGGGAGGGCAAAAAGAGGGTGTTACACCCTCAAATACAAATTTGGCCCCCACATATAAAATCGTTCAGACTAAGGCCACACAGCACTGTTATAGTGCTATTATTTCACTTTCAACCTCCAATGGAATCTTGGGGTTTGCAGTTTAGAGAGAGGCATTTAGAATTCTTAGCCAGAGAGCTCTTTGATGTCAGGAAACTACAAACCCTAGAATTCCACAGGAGGTTGAAAGTGGAATAATAGCACTATACCAATGTAATGCGGAAATGGCCTTAGACTTCTACTGTTTGTTGTGTTCACACTCCTTTGGTCTCTTTGCCTCCTCTTTTTCTTTGGACACCAAAACTATCTTTCTAAATGCTCCAATGGCTTTTTTTTTTAAGTTACTGCAAGTTTAGAATTTGAGGACTGAAGGGACATTTCACTGGGGGGAGAATTCTTATCGGGGACACAGCTCTCATTTTGTCTCTCCACCTTCCCCCTGCACTAGCAACACCTCTGAATTCGGGGGTGAGCAAAGGGCAGTCTTGAGGTTGCATGAGGTCCTCCAGGACTGTTCTCCCTCTCAAGACAAAAAAGAAATAGTAACAGTAATAGCCGTCAGCCCCATCAGCATCATTTCCTCAGGTTCAATGTCTCTGTGGAGTTACTGGCTGTAGTTCTGAAACATCAGTGGTTCAGACTTTGTCCAAGAATCTAGGAGTCAGTGTGATATCACCAGGCAATGTGCCAACGTTCTGGGCAGAGTCGCTTTTTATCATTGTGCTCTTGACAGCCTCTCTACAGCAATTTCATTCAGCTTTTTTCCCCCCCAGTGCATTTGGAATTACAGTCGGCCCTCCATATTCATGGATTCTGTGTCCATAGATTCAACAAACCATGGTTTGGTTTGGATTTAAAAAATCCAAAAAGCAAGCGTTGATTTTGCCATTTTATATAAGGGACACCATTTTATTACACCATTGTACATGATGGCACCTGAGCATCCATGAAGTTTGGCATCCACGTGGGGTCCTAGAGCAAACCCTAGTGGATACCACGGACCCACTGGACTCCCAGAGCACCTCTCACCACTGGAACCATAGTTGTTTTTTTCCAGAAAAACACTGCAATCATCATCATCATTTCTCCCTAAACAAGTCATTAGACCATCGTCGTAGTTGTTGTTCTTGTAGTTCCAGGAGAGGCAACTCAGCCATCCTTTTTTAGCATTGCTAAGGCTAAAAAGGATGTATTCAGGGAGGTACAATGGTAGGTGAGAGTCAATGTAATGTAGTGAGTCTGGAGACCAGGGCTTCAGTCCAGACTTGGCCCTGGAAACCCACTGGGACACCTTGGGCTAGTCTCACTCCCTGATCCTCAGAGGAAGGCAAAGGCAAAATCCCTCTGAATTAACCCTGCCAAGAAAATTCCATGATAGGTTTCCCTTGGGGTCATCATAAGTCAGAAATGACTTGAAGGCACACAACAGCGTTGTTCTTATTTTGTTCCACCTATCTCCTAAAACCATGATTCAAGGTAGCTGATAAAAAGCAAATGACGACGAATATGGATAAGATAATTCACAAAGACATATACTATACTATACTAGGAACTGAGAAAGAGAGTGCCTCTGAGCACACACTGAATCTAAGATTTCTACCTGTACCAGAACCAAGCCCATAAATTCTTTTACACAAATGCAGTTCTGTTTTTTTCCTAAACATTTTGACTGGCATTCCATTCAGTAAATACAAGGTCATAAATTCAACCTATGACATTGTAATTACACTAATCGACTTTTATGGTGGTTGCATCATCACATCGACTGAAAGTGCCCCCCAAAACCTATCTTTTAAGCTATGCAGATCCCCCCAGAAGAAGGATCTCCAGTGCATTGGAGATCAGGGTGGTGACTGATGATGTGTCCAGCCCTCTCCTGGTAGCTGATCCCCTTTACTGGGAAAGGGCTGGACACCAAGGTGGACTCTAAAACCTCTGCAGAAAGCAAATTGATGCTTCTTGAACCTTCCAAGAAAGGCAATTCATTCTTTTGGGAGCAGAAAACAGGCAGTCTGTGAAATCTGGGTAGGCTGAGGATCGCCAGAGAGCCTCAGAGACTACTTATTTTGTCCGTCCGTGGGCTACGGGCTGGTCTTTTGAGTCTGCCTCCAGCCAGGTGGAGTACAAAGAGACCATGTCCTCCTTTCACTTTCTTGTTCCATTTATAAAAGTTGTCCTTGAGAACATTCAGTTAACGGTGAAAAGGGTAGACGCAGCTGTACTGACTTTTTTTGTCAGCAGTTTCCTAAACTTTTCCAATCAGATTCACTGGGTTAGAGGGACCACTGAGAGGTCATTCAGGCCAGTCCCAAATCTCACAGCTATAAAATGGGGGAGGCGCGAAGCAAAAGGAGCTGAGCTAAGGCAGGGATTGTACCAGCAACTTGCCAGCTACAATAAAGGGACTAATTATCTAGTGCTAGAAACCACGCAACTCTGCCCATTGCCAAAGCACTACCCAGACAGCACTCAGGAACAGTTTAATATTTCTTGTTGTTTTAATATTGTCTTGACAACTGGAATTCAGCATTTTTATCTATGTCACCCTACAAATCTCTTTTTCTCTTTCTTTCTTTTGTTAAGATGAAGGTACAACTGAAAACAAAATTTAAACATAAAGAAATTATCAGAAAGAGACACCAGCAGTGCAAAGAACATGACCTGATTATTTTTTTTTAAATGTCATTAATCTTGAAATGAATTTTGTTCCTACCTTTCTCCTGAGACAGAGCTTTCCAAGCTGTGTGTCGTGACACATTAGTGTGTTGACCGCAGTGTGTAGATGTGTCGTGTGAACGAAACAGGTGGAGGGGCTGCCTCTCCCCCCGCCGCCCTGGGCTGAGGAAGACTCTGGAGAGGGCGGTAGAGGTGAGCCAGGTCCAGGTGGAAGGGCTGCCTCCGCTTACTGAATTACTTACTGAATTACTGTGTCGCAAAATGATGCATGTCCAAAAAGTGTGTCACCAGCATGAAAAGTTTGGAAAGCTCTCTCCTAACGTTCACGTTGTAACAGCACCGACCAGAAGTTCCATGTCGCAGTGAATTCATGCCGCATTTCATTCAGTGCTTTAGAGGAACTATCCAAGGTGCTGAACCTATTTGTGATATAGGCCATTTCCTCACGAGGCAAGAGAATCGCTCCGTGCCGTTACTCACCAGATCTTCTGGCTCCTCGGTCTGGTCCAGGGTGAATCGGAGCAGTGCGAGGTCTTAGATCCGCACTGCTCCGGCTTCCAAAACGGCGGCTTCCGAAGCTCGCCACGCCTAAAGCCCGCCCTCCGCAGATCGCAGGCTCGCATTGATGCGAGCCTCCGAATCTGCACAAGGGGGCAGGCACGCAATGGCGCGCTCCGGAAAAAAGAGAAACCTCTTTTTTCCCGTCTTTAAAAAGCGCGCTGGAGGACCAGTTGGGGGCATTTTGTAGAGGGCTGAGGTGCGGATCTCCGGTAAGTGGTCCGAACCTAGTCCACTCCGAGGTGCAGATGACCTCCGGAGAGGACGCACTGCACCATTTTAATTCCCCCGTGCGGAAAAGGCCATCGAGTTCAACACTATGGAGCGCATTTTTTTTTTATGAGACAAAAGATTCTTTATTTGTTCATTAGGTTTTCGGAGAGCATCTTTCAGAAACAGAGCAAGGTTGCTCAAACAGGCTTCCCTGGTACCCTAAGGTTCCTCAAGAAATCATTGGGGGTTCTGTGAGAGATCGTGATTGGAGAAAAAATAAACTTTTTTTTGGAAATGCAGATATACTAATTTTTATGAAGAGATTCCCTGACACATGAAAATTATTCTAAAGGCTCTTTCAGGATAAAAAGATTGAGAATTCCAGGTATGCATTGAGAACTGGAGTGGATTCATTGCCTCTCTGGTATGGGAGCCACCCATAACCACTACCTCATGGCCGTTTCATGCTCAGTTTTGCACTCCCCACCATGCTGTGAGGCAGATGAGGCTATAGAAAGTGACCTGAAAAGGTCATCCAATCACAGAAACATAGAATCGTAGTATTGGAAGAGAACATGAGGGGCACTAAGCCCAACCCTGTTCTGCCATGCAGGAAGACATTCTCGACAGATGGCCATCCAACCTTTGTTTAAAACCTTTCAAAGAAGGAGGCTCCACCACACTCCCAGGCAGCAGCAGATTCCACTGTTGAACTGCTCTTACTGTCAGGACATTCTTCCTAATGTTTAGATGGGATCTCTTTTCCTGAAATTTGAAGTCATTACTCCATGTCCTAGTCTCTGGAGCAGCAGAAAACAGGCTTGCTCCATACTGATATAATTTCAAATATTTAAACACGGCTATCACGTTACCTCTTAACTTTCTCTTCCCTTGGCTAAACATATCCAGTTCCCTCAGCTGCTTCTCATAGGGCTTCCTGGTTTCCAGACCTTATTTCATTTTGGTTGCCTTTCTGTGGACACATAACAGCTTGTCAATATCCTTCCTGAACTGTAGTGCCCAGAACTGGACACAGTATTCCTATGAGTTTCAGAGCAGAATAGGAGGAAGAACTCAGGCTCTCTAGTTTAAGGTAGACACCTTCAGGGAATTGGGAACTGGTTATCTTCTACTGTTTTTAGAATGCAACTTCTAGCATGGTCTTCTTGGTAGCGGCTGATGCCAGCTGAAGTTCAACCACATCTGGAGGGTGACATGTTTCCCAGCTAGGCTCAGACACCACAGTGGTTCCCGCCATCAGATGAACGGAGCCATACCTATTCAGTGTCATTCTCCCTGAGCCAAGACACGGCTCTATGCCACTTTTGATATCAAGGGGTTGCACAGCACAAGAAGAGATCTGTAGGGTTTCAATCAGAATGGAGACTGCATGATCTATGGACCAAATGCTGCCCTAGGGGAATTGCATTGAGCCTTTGAGGAATCCCATATGATTCCACCCATGGCCAGCTTTAAAATTTGGATTGAAACAAGGGAGATTCCCCACCTTGCTGACGTGGAAGACAACAACCATGCTAGGGGGGGCGGTGATAGGAGTTGCAGTTGAAGGCTTCCTGAGGATGCCTGATTGAGTAAGACTGACTTATGGGAACAGGACCCAAGCAACTACCAACCAGTCAGCTTGAAGTCAACCCCTGGAAAGGTTCCAGAGCAGATCATTAAACAGTCAGTCTGCAACGTGTCTAAAAGAGGGCAACAGGATGATCTGCTTTTCATCCTGGAGGGAAGTGACTAACGGGGTGCCACAGAGTTCTGTCCTGGGCCCAGTGCTGTTCAACATCTTCATCAATGACTTGGACGAAGGAATAGAGGGCATGCTCATCAAATTTGCAGATGACATCAAATTTGCAGATGACACCAAATTGGGAGGGGTTGTCAATACGCCAGAGGACAGGATCAAAATTCAAAATGACCTGGACAGAGTGGAGAGCTGGGCCAAAGCTAACAAAATGAAATTCAACAGAGAGAAGTGTAAGGTCCTACACTTAGGTAGAAAAAATGGAATACAGAAATATAGGACGGGGGACACGTGGCTGGATAGCAGTATGTGTGAAAGGGATCTAGGAGTCTTAATAGACCACAAGCTGAACGTGAGTCAGCAGTGTGATGCGGCAGCGAAGAAAGCCAATGCAATTCTCGGTTGCATCAATAGGAGTATGGTGTCCAGATCAAGGGAGGTACTGGTACCACTCGACTCTGCTTTGGTTAGACCTCATCTTGAATCCTGTGTCCAGTTCTGGGCACCCCAATTCAAGAAGAACATGGTCAAGCTGGAGCAGGTCCAGAGGAGGGCGACCAAAATGGTGAGGGGCCTGGAAGCCAAACCCTATGAGGATAGACGTAGAGAGCTGGGTATGTTTAGTCTGCAGAAGAGAAGGTTAAGAGGGGACATGATAGCCATGTTTAAATACATAAAGGGATGCCATGTAGAGGAGGGAGTGGGCTGGTTTTCTGCTGCTCCAGAGACCAGGACAAGGAGCAATGGATTCAAGCTGCAGGAAAGGAGATTCCACCTGAACCTCAGGAAGAACTTCCTGACAGTCAGGACTGTCCGGCAGTGGAATATGCTGCCTCAGTGGAGTGTGGTGGAGTCTCCTCCTTCCTTGGAGGTTTTTAAGCAGAGGCTGGATGGCCATCTGTTGGGAGTGCTTTGAGGGTGTTCCTGCAGGGCAGGGGGTTGGACTGGATGACCCCTGGGGTCTCTTCCAACTCTACATTTCTATGATTCTATGATCTAAGATCTGGAAAACAAGCCTTATGCAGAAAGTCTGCAGGTATGTTTAGCTTGAAGCAGAGAAGACTGAGAGTTGAGATGAAAGTCGTCTTTAAATATCTGAGGGGATGCTCTGTAAAAGATGGAGCAAGCTTGGTTTTTTGCTGCTCCAAAGACAAGAACACGAACCAATGGCTTCAAATTACAAGAAAAAAGATTCCACCTAAACATTGGGAAGAGCTCCCTAACTGTAAGAGCTGTTCAACAGCGGAATGGGTTGCCTCAGCTCTATCTTTGGATGTTTTTAAGCAGGGTTTGGATGGGCATCTTCCAGGAAGGCTTAAGCTGCATAGTCATGCATTGGTCTAGATGTCCCTTGTAGCCCCTTCCAATTCTGTGATTCTAAATTCGAGTGCCGCTGTTCCATCCACTCCTGAGCAGAAACAAGCGAGCTGCCACCGGTCCTGCTGCTCCCCAAAGCTGGCTTGCCGACGTTGCTCCCTCCCCTGACCCACTGGGGTTCTCACTTTTGTGCTGACTGTGGATGAGCTGCTCCAGGTGTAATTCCAGCAGTTTTATCGGCTTCCCCTCCCAGGGAAAGCCGAGAGTTCAGTTAACTGCTTGCCTCTGCAGAAAGAAGCTGAGGCAGTACTCCTCTGCCTACGGGAAGTTTAAGACTTGCCAATTCCCCTGCGAAACAGCAAATTGATTAATTGTATGCGACTGGAGCAGATTATTTACTCAGTAAGGGACTAGCATGATCATCTCTCTGCCTTTCTGAGGCACCGTGGTTAAGTCTCTTTGATTTGGCACTTTGATAAACAACAGGTTAATACAATTTTGGAAAATTAAGCTCCTGCGACGGTGACAGCGGATCAGACAAAACAGGTAGCAGATGGCACATTTCTCTTAGCTGCCCTTGCATCTAAAGCAGATGGAAATGGACAATGGAACAATGGCAGACTTTTCATATGTCACATAAAGAGTTTTTTGAAACGAAACAAAACTGCAGCGTGAGACAACTGGCAACCTTAGTGGAGCACAAGAATCTGAGATAGATTCTGGGTCCGTTTAGCTCATTATTGTCTACAACAGGCTCGGGCAACTGTTGAAGTTAGGGGGTCTTCTTTGGTCCCCAGAATTCTGTCTTGTGCCTGTGGGCAGCAAATGTCCAAAGAGATAGATTCTCCTAAGGGAAGAAGCTGAAGGGAAACCAGTCCAGTTCAGGTCATGCACAGGTAATCCCGAAAGATGAAAGGAGGTGCAAGAGGTAGGGCTCAGCCAGTCCAGAGGTCACTTCCCAAAGCTAGCAGTCCAGATATCCACAGCTAAAAGAAGGATGAGGTAAAGAATCATTAAGCATAGCCACTCCAGAGTTCAAGAATGCCATGAAGCAGTGGAATAACAAGAGCACGGCTTGTTTTTTTCTGATTCAAGTAGCAGAAAGAATCTCTCTTGGGCCATTTCCACACTAGACTGCTATAGTGCTATTATTCCACTTTCCACATCCTATGGAATTCTGGGGTTTGCAGTTCAGGAAGGGGCCTTTGAGGATTCAATAGGACGTGGAAAGTGGAATAATAGCATCATAACAGTCTAGTGTGGAAATGACCTTAGTGTATCTGCATACTTTAATTGCGCTATCTCCCTCCCACGGAAACTTGGGATTCATAGTTTGGTGAGATGCTAAGAACTCTCTGCTAGAAAGCTCTCATGGTGCACTCCTCTGAACTATAGTTACGAGAATGCTAAGTCCCTCACCAAACTACAAAGTCCAGGACTCCACAGAATAGAGCCATTACAGTTAAAGTGGAACGAAACTGCCAGATCTGTGTAATGCTGGTACACTTTCTGTGTTGGCAAGCTTTGCAGGGACAGCAGAAAATGCTGTATTCCCCTCCACTGTATAATGGATGTCCAGAGAGATCTCTTCCATCAGGGAGGTCTGCAGAGACTCCATAGCCAGACGCGATATAAATTCAGTTTCTATTTTAATACTTTGGAGGTAGCCATCAGCAGATGGTGTGTTGAAATGCTCATCACTTTAGTCAGTGGAACCACAATCAGCAACCATTCTCTTTGGCATGCTGCAATTAGCTATATTGCTATTAATGATTCCTAATAACAAAATGAGATGGCTGGAGTCTTCCATCCCTATTTTGCCTAGTAGAAAGGAATTGCTAATAGGGCTTTCCTCTAAAGCTGGATTAAGATGGTTGGGGCACTGGAGCAATTCCCCAAAATACTCTCCCGCTGTGCACATGTATGAGTGATTCTAGGAGGGGTGACAGAAATTCAAGAGTACAGTAGACAATGAACAAAAGTCTTTCTATGTGAACTCATTGGCATCCCTGTAACTTGGATAAGACAGACAGCTGCATCTCATGCAAGTAATACACAAAATGTTGATGGGAATGGAAAGCTCTGGAGATCCAGGAGGTGATTGTTGAAGAAGAGGAAGCAAACTAGCTGGTGGGAGACCTGGAGAAATTGCACCAACTGAGCCAATGAGAATCCAGTCCTGCTTTCCTCTCTCGCTACACACATTGCACTGGCTTAGTTCACATCTGCAACAGCATCAGCCTGTTGCTTCCTGCCTGTATTCTGAGTGTTGGGGAACTTGGGAGATGGATGCAAATTCTTGTTGGCATAGAACATTGCATAAAACAGGAAATCCATGTCCTATCACTCCCTGTAATAGCTGGGTGGTGAGCGCCAATGGCTATGTAAGCAGTGACATACTGTGTCCGAATGCTTCGATCCTGTCATGCTTTGAACCTGTCTTAAGTGTTTGCAATGCACAAAATAGCAGTTTCAATAGCTTGATTGCTAGAGCTAATATGAATCTATTTCTAATTGACAAGTGTACCAATGTATCCTCTTGTAACACTTGCCAAATCAATGGGTTGAATGGGCGATCTGCCTTAAGCTCCATGTCACCCTGCAGTGGCCATTTTAGCAGGAAAGATCAAACAGAAGAACAAGAGAACATTGTAGGAAAGTCTTGATAGGTGACAGGTGAGAAATATGTGAACAGTGATATGCCTGCGAAACTGCTGCAGCTGGTAGAGAGATTTGACATGTACGATACCGACCAATCTTTGACAGACATGCCAAATTTCAAATGGAAAAGTATAAAACTGGGGCTCAATTCTAATGCTTTAGTCTCAGCAACATTTTGGTGATGTTGCTGTGTTGCTTGCTTCTCTGAGATAAATGCTTCTGTTTTGAAATGCTGAGGCCATTTCCGCCCTACACTGTTATAGTACTATTGTTCCACTTTCAACCTCCTGTGGAATTCTGGGGTTTGTAGTTTACTGAGGCCCAAGAGCTTTCTGGCTGAAAATTCTAAATGCACCTCCCTAAGTTGCAAACCCCAGGATTCCATAGAAGATTGAAAGCGGAATAATAGCACTATAACAGGGTAGCATGGAAATTGCCTGAGTAAAGCTATTTGACACAAGTTAACCTGGACCCGACATACGGTGGCAACCGGGGGGCTCTATGTTAACTGAGTAGTGAATCCACTCTGGATTTTAGTCTGAACTTTAAAGGGGTTTTCCAAGATACTGAAGCTGTTTGGAAGATAGGCTTCAGCACCTAATCCCTTAAAAGCCAAAGTGAATTGTTCACCCCGTTGACAATGAAGCCACTTATTGGCAGCAATGGCTTACTGACATGTTGATGCAGCTACAGGGGAGAGAGACTGGACTGGGACAGAAGGCCTATCCAGAGCTTCTTATCTCAGCATTCGGACAAGTATTTTCCAAGAGGAGAAAGCATATCTGAGTCACCAAGGGAAACTGATTTGTATTCCTCGTAGCATTTTCAGTGGAGAGTTGGAGGCAATAATAATCTCAGATGAGAGATGCCTCTATATTTTCTTTTTTTCAAAAAAAACTGTTTTTCTCTCACTTCAAGAGATTTTAATTAAGTCAACACCTGATTATGACTTTGGCAGCCAAATTATAGTTCGCAAGGCTTTATCACCAAAAAATGATTGTTCTCTGGGGCCAGCAGCATTTTTCCAGCATCTATTCAGTACCGCTGACTGCTAAAATCTAAATGACAGACATGTGTTCAATACTTGTGCTCATAAGTGGGAGGGGGGGGGAATGCAATTTCTTTTGAAAAATTTCTTTTTTCTCTATGCATGAATTTGCCTTCATTTGTTTGAAGCTTTTCCTCCTTGATGAATTTTCTTCTTTCTGATGTGTAAGGGCTCAATACTCTGTCATGTGTGGGTTGTTTTGCTGTAGCCCAGGGTAGCTGAGAGTTTCCGTGTCTGTGGGTAGGTGGATCTGCTCTGGGTTTCAGTTTGAAATTGAAATTGTCCAGAGTCCTAACCCCAGATTGTGTACATGACTGAAACACATGTTTATGAATAGCTTTTCTCTTTCTTCCTTTTTTCACAGCACAAGTAAAGACAGAGTTATAGAGTTGGAAAAGACTGTAAGGACCATCCAGCCTAACCCCTTTCTTCTGTGCAGGAATACGCAATCAAAGCATTCCTGAGACATGAGCATCCAGCCTCTGTTTAAAAGCCTCCAAAGAGGGAGACTCCACCACACTCCACGGAGGCACTGTATTCCACCGTCATAGAATCACGGAATCATAGGCCATTTCTGCACGACACTCTTATAGCGCGATGATTCCACTTTCAACCTCCTATGGAATCCTGGGGTTTCCAGTTTTGGGAGGGGCCACCAGCCTCCTAGTTGAAGGAGAGCAAAGAGGGAACCGTCTAACTTCCTCTAGCGGGAGGGACTTCCTCAGTTCCAGAGCAGCCACCAAACAGGCCGTCTCACCCAGCACGCCTGTGATGATGTCAGAACCAAGAGAAGGCACTCACCCAAGGATCCCAAAATCCAGACAGCTCATATCGAGAAATACACTCTTCCAGACATCTGGACTGAAGCCGTATAGTTTGGAATTGTGCCCTGGATTCTATAAACCCTCTGATCCCTGGTATGGAAAAGGTGACCTGTTCATAGAATCATAGAATCATAGAAATGTAGAGTTGGAAGAGACCACCCGGGCCATGCAGTCCAACCCCCTGCCATGCAGGAACACCCTCAAAGCACTCCCGACAGATGGCCATCCAGCCTCTGCTTAAAAACCTCCAAGGAAGGAGACTCCACCACACTCCACTGAGGAAGCATATTCCACTGCCGGACAGCCCTGACCGTCAGAAAGTTCTTCCTGAGGTTCAGGTGGAATCTCCTTTCCTGCAGCTTGAATCCATTGCTCCTTGTCCTGGTCTCTGGAGTGGCAGAAAACAAGCCCTCTCCCTCCTCTACATGGCATCCCTTCAAATATTTAAACATGGCTATCATGTCCCCTCTTAACCTTCTCTTCTGCAGACTGAACATACCCAGCTCTCTAAGTCTATCCTCATAGGGCTTGGCTTCCAGGCCCTTCACCATTTTGGTCGCCCTCCTCTGGACCTGCTCCAGCTTGACCATGTCCTTCTTGAATTGGGGTGCCCAGAACTGGACACAGGATTCAAGATGAGGTCTAACCAAAGTAGAGTAGAGCGGTACCAGTACCTCCCTCGATCTAGACACCATACTCCTATTGATGCAGCCGAGAATTGCATTGGCTTTCTTGGCTGCCGCATCACACTGCTGACTCATGTTCAGCTTGTGGTCTATTAGGAATCCTAGATCCCTTTCACACATACTGCCATCCAGCCACGTGTCCCCCATCCTATATTTCTGCATTCCATTTTTTCTACCTAAGTGTAGGACCTTACACTTCTCTCTGTTGCATTTCATTTTGTTAGCCTTGGCCCAGCTCTCCACTCTGTCCAGGTCATTTTGAATTTTGATCCTGTCCTCTGGCGTATTAGCAACCCCTCCCAATTTGGTGTCATCGGCAAATTTGATGAGCATTCCCTCTATTCCTTCATCCAAGTCGTTGATGAAGATGTTGAACAGCCCTGGGCCCAGGACAGAACCCTGTGGCACCCCGCTAGTCACTTCTCTCCAGGAAGTTTCATCCAGCTGCAACCATTCTCGCCTCCTCCTTGGTGCGTCTTCCTACCATAAATGACTGAAGGTGGGGGAGGTTTTGAGGGTGGGGTGAAAACAGATGCCAGTTGTGCTTTGGGTTGTCGCTTGCTGCTGTGGTTGGGTGACCAAGGAATGGTTCCTTGGAGCTTAGAATGTGGCTTCTTTTGCAGAGGGAAAGATGGGAGGGGCGACTGCACTCTGGTGGCCCGGCGGGCCAGTGAATCCGTTCCGTGTTTTGAACAGCTTTTAAAAGAGCTATCCAAAGTGCTGAACCTGTTGGAAGGTATAGGGGACAGCACTTCAGATGGTTTCGTTTGTCTGAACCAAAACCTAGAGCAGATTCATCATCCCACTAACAGGAAAGCCATGAGCTGTGGAAGGAAAAGGGGCCCAATTTCAACCTGCACATACAGACGTTTGAGGGGCACAGCACCCCCAAAAGCAACCTAGAAACGATGAGGTTGTTTCTGTCTCTAGGGATTTGGGGTGCATTTTGGGCACTGGATATCTAGGAAGGGAACTTGACCCTCTGGGATGTATTTTCACCCAGTTTTTGGGATTACAATCCCAAAATGGCATTAGGAGGTTAAAAAATTGTGGTTGTGGGATTTGTGTGTCAGGAGGACTTAGCTCCCAACCACCCCAAAAAGCAGCAAGGGCCACACGTGCTCCGTGGGGCACATTTTCCAGACCCTGTAACACAAATTGTGGTGGCACATTAGGCTTGAAAAACAAGCATTATTATTTTCTTCCATGTGGACCAAAGAGGAATGCTGTGCCTCAGCTGTATGATATGAGCCTGCAGCAGTTTCAGTATATCTGTTAGTGACACAACCACACAATGCCTTATTTTCAGTTGTGTTCCCCTCCCCACAGCACTTCTGATGAGTTTGATTGGATGCTTCTGTGCATTTGCGTATTTTGTGATCCATTATGTCTGTTGAAAGTGAGATTTCACTGATGCTTTATGATGAGTTTTATAAATGCTATTAGCATTTATTGAACACAACTTTATGAGAAAGCAGAATAGCTTACGTATTCAATAGATAAAAGAGAGGCGTAGGAGATGCTAGCATGCGGTAAAGGGCTTGATCAGAGAGACCGGGCTGCATATCTTCCAGCTGTGGGAAGAAAACTCACGAATGCATGTCTCCCTACAGCAATGGCAAGAACACACCACGCATCATTCCTGTTTTCCTGATGTGAAGAATTAAATTGTCTGTGGGTGAAGATTTGAGGCATTTTGGACTTTGAGAAAAAACAACTGTCATTTTGTCCCCCAGCCCAGGTCTAATGGAACAGGTAATCTTTCAGGCTTGAGCTCTAGAAATCATAGAATCCCAGAGCTGGAAGAGACCACAGATGGATACCGAACTATCTTGCCTTTCTGGGTTTCAGATGTCTGACTGAATGGCTACTGGCTCTTCTCTCTTTCATGCTGGCAAGGTAGGATTTGCTGCTTGTCTGTGAAGAGCCTGGAGCATGAAAGGTGGAAAGTTTAACTGACTTTTTCCAAGAGCATCAGTCATCCAGTGCCCTGCCCAAGCCTTGCAGACTCAGGACTGTGGATTCCTTGACTGAGTCAATCCACCTTTAGTGCAGTCTTCCTCTTTTCCTACTGCTTTCCTCTTTAATCCAGCATTGCTGTCTTTTCCAGTGAGCCATGCTGTCTCACAATATCGCCAAAGTGCTATATGAGCTCAGGCATGATTTGTTGCAAGACCTATTGATTTGATTTCTTTTTTAACAGTCCACGCTATCTGCTGAACTCTCCTCCAGTACCATAGTTCAAATTAGTTGAGTTTCTTCCTGTCAGTTTTCTTCATTGTCCAGTTTACACAACCACAACTGATGCAGCAACGCTGATTTAATTTTTACATGTCAGTTTATTTAGGATAGTGCTTTTCAGGCTTCCTGATGTGGTGAACTGGCAGTAATTATTTTTCCCAACGTGCCAGGAACCAGTACCGTATTTATGCCATTTTATCATATTTGCACAGTTTTCTAGGACTATCGACTTTTGGCCAATGGCTTGTGGACCAGCCCTCCTTGATGGACTCTCATTTTGAGTAGCACTGATTCAGGGTGACTTCCATCTTTTCTGTTCTCCATGGCGGAAATCCTCACTTGCCTAGAAGTAGCTAATCGTGATGCAAAACAGTTTCTGCTATTCTCACCCTTTCACTGATAAGTCGCAACAATTTCATAGAAGTGATTAAAGTGATGTATTAACTCCATTAAACATCCAAGGAACAATAAGACAGGAAAGAGAGAAAGCTATTTAACAAAAACAATTAAACATTTACTGTGTGCATCAGTGTTAAAATATTACCTTAAACATGACGGTGGCAGGCTTTAATATCTTCCAGCAGGCAATTCCCCGCTTTTGGGAGGATTTGGTGCTGTCATCATAGACAAGGCTCCGTTTCAAATGCATTTGTTTCATCTGCACCATCTCCCTTGACTTTTATGGCACCAGGAGTTTTCCAGGGCTTTGCAGAATGCAATATTTAATTTTTATCTCAAAGCCCCCAAACTCTATTCTTATCGACTGCCTATCTTGCTGGATTTTATGGCATTAACAAGCTTTTTAGGCAGCCTCTATCTCTACAGAATCAAAGGGCCTGTGGTGGAGACACACAGGTAGTGTTCAAAAGAGAGCCACTACCTGCCTCTCATAGAACCATAGAATCTTAGAATTAAAAGGGACTGCATGGGTCCATCTAGTCCAACCCCTGCCATGCAGGAATCCACCATTAAGTGTTCCTAAAAGTTGCCCATCCAAACTTTGTTTGAAGACCTCCAAAAATAGAGAGTCCACCACAGTCCAAGTCAAATCTATTGCACTGTTGAACAATTCTTGCTGTAGAAATGTTCTTCTTCACATTCAGTTGGAATCTCCTTTCTTGTAATTTGAATCCATTGGTTCATGTTCTAGTTTCTGGATCAGCAGAAAACAAGCTGGCTCCATGTTCCACATGGCATCTGCTCTGACGTTTAAAGATGGCTATCATGTCTCTCTCAGTCTTCCCTTCTCCAAGCTAAACATGTTCAGCTCCCTAAATTGTTCCTCAGAGACCTCTGATCATCATGGTTGCCCTTCTTTGGACATGTTCCAGCCTGGTCAATATCCTTCACAACTGGACACAGTATTCTAGGTGAGATCTAGGCAGAGTAGAGTGGTACTACTACTTCTCTTGGTCTTGATAGTTTGCTGCTGTTGATGCAGCCTAGAATTGAATTGGCATTTTTGACCCCATGTCACACTGTTGCCTTATGTTCAGCCTGTGATCTGCTGAGAACCCTAGATTCTTTTTACATGTACTGCTTTCAAGCCAGGTGTCAGTCGTTCTATATCTCTGCATTTGCCTAGAGGAAGTACCTTTACCCCGGTTGTAATTCATTTTGATAGTTTTGGCCCAGCTCTCCAATATGTCAAAGTGATTTGAATTCTGACCCTGTCCTTTGGAGTTTTAGCTTCCCACTGCACTCCCACCTGCAGATTTGATGTCATCTGCAAGTCAATAAGCATACCTTCTATCCCATCATCGAAGTCATGTATAAAGAGGTTGAATAACACCAGGTCCAGGATAGAACCCTGAGGTATCCCAGGTACTTTCTGGGTGAAGAGTAGCCATTGGGAAGCCCTGTTGGGTCTGGTCCTTCAATTATAGATCTACTCAACTGTAACACTATCGAGTCCACAGTTCACCTCCATGCCTGCACAAATACCATAGGTGACTTCCAGTTTCCCGTACATGCTGGAATGCAAAGAGGCTGAATTAGCCCCCTATGGGGGTACTCCCGTACATGCTGGACTGCTGCTACAAAGATGAAATTCAGGAGAGGGGACTACCTAGTTTAACAGTGGGGCTGGGGGCCTCCATGTTGGTGAGGCAGTGAATCCACTCTGGGTTTCAGTTTAAAGGGGCAATCCAATTTGTTGAACCCTGAGCACCAAATAGGTTCAGCACCTTGGCCAAATCCTTTAAAGGTCAAATTAAACCTAGAACAGATTCGCTACTCTATTGACATGGATATCATCAGCCACCCCCGCCTAGTTATTGCAAAGCACTGGTCCAGCCTATGCAGATACTATTATTTTGGGTGTTGGGGACAGGATTTCTTTATTTAAGTCAGGTGTTTACAATTAATAGATACCAATGGAGAAAGTTCAAAAAATATATTACATTACTGTACTTCATCTGTAAATGTGGTCCATTTGTACAGCATGTTAAGCTAGAGTAGAAAAACTGACACATGCTTAATTCATTGACTGCATGCTCATATGTGGTGAACTGTAGCATGCACATGAGTGATGTGCTTGAGTTATTGGCTTGGTAGCTCATTCTAGTTCTTGTTTTGGACTTGTGGCTCATTGTACTCCTCTGAGTAGGTTGGTAACTGTGACCTCAGATCATCAGTGGAGCATTCCGAATCTTGTGTGTGTATGTGTGCTTGTGTGCATGCTAGGATTTCACTCCTAACCTCACCCTCTCCTTTATCAAAATGTATAAGCAATGCATGCATCTTTTTCAGTTAGCAAGCTAGTAGCAACCCTGCTTTCGAGACTTATTGGCAATAAGCATAGACAGCATTGTCAGCGGAATAGACCATCGTCTTGTGTCAATATAAAGCTGCTGTGTACTGCTGCTCAACTCTAACAGGCCGTTTCCGCACCTTACTGGATCCCAGCAGTGTCCTGCAGGGATCTCGGTAGAGCCTCTTTCAGGAGGGGAGCGCAACAGGAGGTGCTCCCCTCCGTACTGTCTGCCGGCGGAAATGGAAGAAGCATAATGGTGTCTCCTCTTCCTCCCTCAGCACAGCTGGGCACTGTCCCATGCTGTGCTGGGGTGAGAAGCACAGCAGTTAACTGTGCGAGGGTGGTGGAAGGGCTGTGCAATGGCCAGTCATTGACAGGGAAAACCCATCAATGATTTACTGCGTGATTGTGCTGCCTGGGGACAGGAGAATGATGGGACCCAGACAATGTTGTGCATAAGCGTTGTCTGGGTCCCGTCCTTCTCCTGTCCCCAAAGTGGAATGATGATGTCCTGTGGAAAGGGACACAGAGGCCAAAATCCTACCGGTGTCACACACTTGTGTAAGTTCCCTTTCTCGTGTCGTTGTGCTTTTGGGGCCGTTCTGCAGTGGACCTATTCAATCCATGGCTGCATAAGTGGAGTCCCAGAAGTGTAACTGTTTCACATTCACATTGGTCCCATTGCTGTTCCTAACTGGAGTAGAACCACTGAATCGATTGGTTTTATCCATGTGTTGACTTACCTGTCAACAACAGACCAAAAAGAGCGTTCTCCTGAACAGTTTACACACAGAGAGCGTAAGAAATAAGTAAGGCTGATCAAATGACAGAAGAGAAGATCGCAAAATTCAGTGAAACCTTTTCACTGTTTGGCAAGGATGGTGATGGTACTATAACAAGAAATGGGTTGGGGGGTGGTAATGTGGTCCCTTGGGCAGAATCCAACAGAAGCAGAGCTGCAGGATATGATCAATGAAGTAGATGCTGATGGCAATGGCACAGTTGACTTCCCACAATTTTTGACAATGATGGGTAGAAAAATGAAGGATACAGACAGTGAAGAAGAAATTAGAGGAGCATTCCGTGTAGCTGATAAGGATGGAAATGGTTATATTAGCGCTGCAGAACTTCATCATGTGATGACAAATCTTGGAGAGAAGTTAACAGATGAAGGAATTGATGAGATGATTAGAGAAGCAGATATTGATGGTGATGGTCAAGTAAACTATGAAGAGTTTGTACAAATGATGACAGCAAAGTGAAGACATGGTACAGAATGTGTTAAATTTCTTGTACAAATTATTTGCCCTTTCCTCTGTTCGCAACTTATCTGTAAAAGATTTTCCCCCACTGTCAAAAGAATATGCATGTATAGTAACAAACTCATTCTTCCATGTTTTCCCCTTTTATCCGTCATCCTGATATTTTAGGGAAATGATCAAAGTAACAAATGTTTGCATGTGTGGCTTATTCTGGATATTTAAGTCTTTCCACACTTCTAAAACTAGATGGTGTTGATCAAATGAGGGAACATCTAGGTTGTGCCTGTTTAAATTAGTTATTTTAGGAAACTCAGCATGTTGTTGAAATGTAGTCTTGAGTTTGTGTGGACTGTGAACAGTCAACAATATGGAAGTTAAAAAAATTGCACTATTGCAAAACAGGTGTATTATCCAGCTACTCATACGCTATTTTTTGTACTCCTGTCCTGTACAGGAAGACATTTTCTTCTATGGTTACTACGCTTTTAAAACTTTTCGTTCAGCCACTTATTTTCAAAAGAATCTGCTTATGGTATAACTTGTCTCAAATCCATTCCTAGTTGTACATTTGTCTTCCAATAAAAAATTACAATTAACCTAAAACAAAAAAAAAGAAATTGAATAGGTCTACTCTAGTTAGAACTAACCAGCAGGATTATAGGTGAGCAGTTGTGCATTCTTGGGTGGTGTATAACTGTCGATCAGTGTCTTCAGTGTACCCCCAATTCACTGGAACTGCAGAAAGAACTGCAGTGTATTCCCCATTGTACATTGTGACCATAAACAGGAATAGGGACCGATGTTCTGTTGGTTGGTGGTGGTGGTGGGAATTCAGTATTGCAGTTGTGCATTTTTAATCCAGAATTACAGATCAATGACTGATCGAAGCCTACATGTTTATGTTTGTGGCACTATTGCCACAATTGTAAGATTCTCCAGTACTGCTCTACCAGGCATCAGCTGCTGTGAGAGATGGAGATCTGTTCTCCTGTAAATTAGAAGACAACAGATTGATCTTTCTATCCACCTCTGCAAGCAATCTCCAGTCAAAGAGGAACTGTGACAGGGATCCTGCTTCTGATTTTTCCACTGGAGAAAACTGCTGGGAGGGGATGGAAACTGTCATGTCCAGGCAGACCAGATGGACCAGGAAGTCAATAAGCAAGGAGCAGAGCAGAGCTTACCCACAAAGGCAAGAGCAGAGGCACTCCAAACAAAGTTCAAGTTCCAAAGGAAACAAATCCACAAGGCAAAACCGAGTCATTGTCAAACAAGCAGAGATCAAAGATAGTCAGGCATCCAGAGAATACAGCACAAGGCTTCAACCACCAGGAGGATCAGTTGCTGACCCTGAAAGGGAAGGGCCAGCTGGCTGCCTTTTATTTTACTAAAGATAAGATACTAAAGATACCACAGGTGTTTCCTCATTAGGGCTCGCTTGTTGTTTAAACAAGTTGAGTGGCAAAGTCTCTCTTTTTGGCGTCATCCCTCTGGCACAGTAAGAGCCTCTGTTGCCTCATCTTCTGATATTTGTTCCCCCTGCTCAGCTCCCTGCTGTTGTTTGTTATCTTCCACTAAGCAAGCCTCTAGGGAAACTTCTGCTTCAGATTCAGAATCCTCCTCCTCACTGTCAGGGTCTCCAAAGCACGGCATGACAGAAAGATCCATCTGCAGCATATCAATCAAAAGGAGAACAGACTCCTGTTGCTTGCAGTGGCTGCTGCCCACTAACATGGGATGGAAGAGGTTTGGCCAGGAGATGCTACTTAATTAAGTAAACTAAGTATACTTAGCTAAGTAGCTGATCTATGATCTCAGCTGTTGTCATCATCACCATCATCATCATCATCATCATCATTCTGGCTTTTTCCCAAATTGGCTGCACAATGTCAGTATTCAGCATAAAGGCAGTGTAGTGCACTATGTACTGTATTTGCTGGCGTACAAGACACAGTGACATATAAGACACACCCCATTTATATGATGCACATCATTTTCAAACAGTATTTTTCAGGAAAAAAATGAGTCTTATATGCCAGCAAATACAGTAACTACATAAACACAATCTTGGTTAATATTTTAAGAAAGGAGAAACTGTTCCCACAGTCCCAAGCCTCCTTCTCTTTCCTCCAGTCCCTTGCTACTATTTTTCTCCCACTTTTGAACTTTGCCGCTGTGCACCGTATCAACTTCAGTACATATATTTGAATGTAATAAGGTAGCCTGCGTGAATTGATTTTCTGCAGAGGTCAGGTTGATAAGATTGTATGGGCAGTGAATATACACAGCATTTTTATTAAAAGGGGAAAAAATTAAAGCCCTATCTCTGTTAGATTAATTAAAGATCTGCTGTAAAGAAACATCCAAAAGAACGTGGAATTTTTCCCAGTGCAGGCGGGCTAATAGCTGAACCTTCTGCAAGATTAAAAGGCTGGTACAGCTAGCTGAACAATATAGAGATTCCTCTCGGAGAAATCACAGCAGCAGGCAAAGCTGTTTGGAGGCTGGGAAAGAAAGAAAAGATTACTTTGCCCTTTCTCTATTTGAAAGAGAAGTCTCTGTGAGAAATAAACAAACTCTGGAGCAGTACAGCTGCTGGCTTACCTGATATTTTTACTGAATTTAGAATGGCAGTGCCAGGGAGGGGGCACAGAGGAGGAAGGAAACAAGCCATAAAGGCTCCATCATGTTCCTATTTTTTTCTGTTATCCAGCACTTATATGTATTCAAAATGTACATTCATTTCCTGCTCATTTTGAAAATAAGCCATTGGCCGAGATCCTAAATGAGTTACTTGGTTAAGCATACTACCGAGTATACTTGGTGTCTTACTTAAGTATATTTCACTAAATATCATCTCCTGGCCTGGCCACTCCAATTGCACTTTACCAGGCAGCAGCTGCTGCAAGTGACGGAGGTATGTTCTCCTATCAACCAAGGTGCAGCATGCTCACATTTCCACTCCCTTCCTCTAGTGATCTCTCATATCACAATTAGAGGCAGCATTCTTGTCATGATACCTCCTTGCACTGGAAATCACTGTCAGGATAGGACTGAGAACGCAAGTATGCTGAGCCCTGATTTATAGGAGAACAGACCTCCACTGCTCACAGAGACTGCTGTCCAGCAGAGCAGCATTGGGGGACTTTTATAATCATGACCACAGTGAATACAAAGGGACTGTGAATAAGAATCACAGGTGCATAATTCTAAGTTATGCATCTCTAACTGCAATAGTGAATTCCTGCCATCATTATGTACGCAAAGTATACATATCTCCAAACTGTGTTTGCCAAGGAATTTCAGCAAGCCAAGGTTTAGCACAATCTGGAGTTTACTGGGGCATAATTCCCAAACACTTTGAGATCTTGTGTGGCCCACGGCTGAGTTCCTTCATGACACATGTGCAGCAAAAATGCTCTGTGTGCAAGTTTCCATATCTCCCTCCCGCAACTGACAGAGCCCCATGAGCCCACCGCTACAGCTTTTAAAGGGCTATGGGGAAGAAGGGGAATGGAGGGAGATGACCGAGTGTTGCATACTGCCGCTTGTTTCCACTGCAGTTTAGCAGAGGAAAAGGAGCAACGACCTTATTCATCTTGTTGTTTCTCTAGCAAACTGCGGCAGGAACAAGAGGCAGTCCCTGTTGCACCTCTACCTCTCTCTCTGCCCCCACTAACGGCAGCTACCTGACTGTGCCTGGCAGCTGCTCGTGAAGAGATATGCGAAGACGCACAAAGAGCTAGAGAATAGCCCCATGTGCTCCATTCAAAACAGGGTGCATATGCACATAAATCATGCATATGTCACTGACAGGATTCTGGCGATTAAGTGGCTATGAAGAAACAGGACGAGGGAGGTAGCCGTGTTAGGGACTGTCTCTGCACTTTACCGGAGGGAGAGGAGCAAGGACTTTATTCCTCTGCCGGGGCTGTTTAGTGGACTGCAGTGGGAACAAGAAGCAGTCCCTGCTGTACTGCTAACTCTTTTCCTACTCCCACCCAGATCAGGAACCCCCTCAGGGCTTGGCAGTTGCGAGTGGACACATTTGGGATGAGGCACAAGGGGATAGATAATAACCCACTGCAATCCATTCAGAACAGAGCATTTGTGTGTATAAACCACGCAGGCGTCACTGACAGAATTCTGCCCCAGTATCTTTTTTTTAAAAAAATATCCCTGCCCCTGTTCTCTTAGCAACAGCAAGAATGTACACTCTTAGCAACAGCAAGAATGTACACAGCAAGAATGCACGTGCCTTCAAGTCACCTGTTGACTTATGGTGACCCTATGAATTTCATAGGGTTTTCTTAGGAAAGGAATCCTCAGAGGTGGTTTGGCCAGTCGCTTCCTCTGAAATGTAGCCTACAGCACCTGGTATTCCTTGCTGGTCTCCCATCTAAGTACTAACCAGGGCTGGCCCTGCTTAGCTTCCAAGATCAGACAAGATCTTGGAAACTTAGGGTATTTAGGGAGGATAGCATCAAGACAGGCAGTGTTCAACAGAGGGAGTGTCCCCCATCTCACTATCACTTTGGTGAGGATGTCTAAGTGAGCTTGCTGTTAAAAAGGCAAAGAGGAAGCAAAAATGTCAGCTTTAATTGCCATTGCTGAAATCTGCAAAAGAGGAATCACACTCCTATGCATTCCTCTAACCACAGGCAGAGTCTTGCAAGGTGAACGGCAGAGCAAAATTTCAGGCCAGGAAACGGAACCATGGAGAACTCTGAGTGATGCTGAGCAGAACAGGGCAGGAAAGAGGCCTTCAGGATGTTGATTTTGTTGCTGGAGCACATGCCTGGTGAGGTCTTTAAGAAAAAGAGCTAACTTGAGACTTGCTGGAAATGTGAACTTAAAGGCACCTTTTACCATCTATGGTGGACCTGTGTGAAAGCTAGAAAATATTGGAAAGAAATTAATGGAGTAATTTCTGAAATATTTAAGATTAAATTTCCACTAAATCCAGAGTTATACTTGTTGAATATATTGGACTCTTTACCCAAATTAGATAGAACACAAAAAAGGATCTTACTATACATGGTTACAGCTGCAAGGTTAAGCTACGCACAATGGTGGAAACAAGCTGAATCGCCAAACATAGATGATTGGGCAGTGAAACTTTATGAGATGTTAGAATACGATAGAATTCAGATTTTGATGCAAGAAAAACCCATGATCCAATCTAACAACAGATGGAAAATTGTACTACCTATATGGGAACATTTTGGGGGAAATAAGGCTTCTTTAGGGATTGGGATTTCGAGCTAAGCGTTGTAAATGTCTTGGTAAAACCAGATTTGCAATACTGTTAAGGGAATCTTAGCTACATAACCAAATTATGTATTACGATTATGTACATAATCATATTGTAAAGAAAATATGAAAAAAATGATTAACTAAGTCAAATAAACCAATAGTTAATAACTCTTCGATTAAATTCTTGGAATGTTAATTTATGTTAATTTATACAACTCAAATTTGTTTATATATACGTGATTTAAAAAGGTTAAAAGAAGTGTGTTCTGTTACAGAATTATTATTATCTTACATATTGTAAGAAATAGTAGACCTGTACGGGTAATGGTGTATTTGTTGGGGATGGTAGGAGTTTCAGCCCCACGGAAACGCAGCGGAAAAACCAGAGTTCAGCAAGCCAACAGCAGCAGCCTTGTTCCCCAGTAAGGATGCTCACACACGGAGGAGTTTCTTCCAACAGGAGGCACTTTATCTTGCAGCAAAGTTCCGTTATATATACAAAACATAGGACAGGCGGACAAAGGCTTGCGCCAGGCACCAGGTTTGGTCAACAGACGAATACATACTGGCGTCGCTTTGTTATATACGTATCTACAACCAATCAGGTAGAGGTTTGCACACCTCCCTCTACCGTCTGCACATGACCCCAGTTTCTTATGCAACCTTGCAATGACCCACAGCTGGGGCATGATGCAACCTCTTTGCAGTGGGCTGATCATTTTCCCAGGGTTCCCTGCCGGGAATCCCTGACCGTATTCAGGGAAAATAATAGATGCTCTAGTTAAAATTACAATGGAAATTAAGAGAATAAGGAATAAATAATTAATCACTCACTTCTTGAGGAGGGGCAGGGGGTGGGTTATAGGGGGAGGAGAGAAGAAAAGAGGGACTTGATATGTATTACAGAGACTATTAATTAAATAATTTAAGGTTAATACTTGTTATTAGTAATATTATTATTAGTATTGTGGTTTTATAATTCCTTTGTGTTTCCCTCACCCTCTGGAGGGGATTCTTTTTTATAATGTAATTAAATCTTTAATAAAAAAGAAAGAAAATGTACTAGCTAGCCAGGCAGGGCAGGTTAGTCCAAAAGGAAAAAAGGACAATTTCTTAGCTCTCATTCAGAGCCATGCTGCCTCTGGTCCATGACAGCATGTCTGTTCCAACAGCATGACTGTTGACCATCGACAGCATCAAGATAAAGACTTAAAGGCACCTTTTACCACGTATGGTGGACCTGTGCGAAAGCTAGAAAATATTCGAAAGAAATTAATGGAGTAATTTCTGAAATATTTAAGATTAAATTTCCACTAAATCCAGAGTTATACTTGTTGAATATAATGGACTCTTTACCCAAATTAGATAGAACACAAAAAAGAATCTTACTATACATGGTTACAGCTGCAGGGTTAAGCTACGCACAATGGTGGAAGCAAGCTGTTGTTGTTGTTATTGCCACTGGCCTGCTCAGATCTTGCAAACTCAGGGCCATGGCTTCCTTGGTTGAATCAGTCCACCTGCGGTGGAGTCTCATTCTTTTCCTTTTACTTTCCACTCTACCAACATTATTGTCTTTTCCAACGAGTCATCTCACCTCATGATATAACCCAACCACAACAGCCTCAGTTTACTCATCTTCTATATGTTTGCTGATCATAAATTAAAATGGTGACTGTAGTCAAGTGATCAAAAGACTAACACTTGTTAGTGAAGGAAACAGGTAAGATCCCCAACTGTGCAGATAAATTATTAAATACCAAAGCCAGAATTATCCATGCTATAATCTTTCCACTTTCTGAGCGTCATTGTGAAAACTAAACAGTGGAGAAGGCTGAGAGCCGACTCATTTAAAATGTGGTGCCGGAAGAAAGTTCTGTGAATACCACACACGGGGCAAAAAGACAAATGAATGGGCCTGAACTCTCGCTGTATCTAAACTGAAGCAATGATACTTTGAACATAAAGTGAATTGACATGACTTTATTGGAAAAGACAATAATGTTTGGTAAGGTGGAAGGCAGTAGGAAGAGAAGAAGCCTGCATTACGTGTGGATAGACTCAGTCAAGCAAATCACAGCTGAGTAAGAGTGAGTTTGCAGGATCCTGATCAGCTCCATTAAGGACAGAGTTTCTTGGCGATCTCACATTCACAGCGTCACTATAAGTCAAAGCTGATTTTCAGCACACCGCAACAACAACGCCATAAAGACTGTCAGTGACCACTATAGGTTTGCAGTAGAGGTTGGTTGGATTGTTACCGTACCCTACCACCCTTCCTACAAGACACGTGATTTTCATGAATTGGACTTATTAATGACTGGAGAACATGACTGGGGTCATGCTGACCAGAGAGGTGTTCACGGTCATGAAAGTTCAGAGAGGATTATGCAGAAAACCCCGATGCTGATGGGTTGGTGCGAATTCCTTCACCGCTTCAGGCTCTTGGCATTTTTGAATACAGTGAAAGTGAACTGCCCAGATTGGTGAGCAATCAGAGGCCATCCCTCGATCTTACTCTGCAGACATCTTCCCTATGCTCCCTGCCTGACTGAACATTAAGAGATTGTCAGGAATTCCACCAATGTTTTGTCACTCCAGAGTTAAAGCAGTCAGCCCATTCCGGACCCCTTTGTCAGTCCCTTGGGAAAGCCATTACGGCTTTGTCAGTGCACCCCTTCAGGGTGCGAAATAGGGTATCAGAACCCTAGCTTCAACCCCAGCCAATCACAGCACGTAGAACACAGTGTCCCAGACTGCCATTCCTCCATGCTACCCTCAGATGCTGTCTAAGCCCCCCTGCTGCAATGTCCTTCTCCAAGACTGGTAACTATCACCCTTGTCACCCCTAATCTCTCTCTATCAAACCCTTCTCGCCCCACTTCCCGATAGCCTTGTATTTTTCTTAAGAGTGACTGATTTCTCATATGTTTGTCAATTCAAATAAAATACTTTGTTTAACGTTAACCGGAGTCCTCTCTGGTACTGGTATACACAGGTGAAAAGATCCTGCCATAACCCTCCTCTCACAGGTCTTGGTTGAGCTATAATTCCCCCAAATTCTAAGGAGACACTGGCATTGCAGATGGACCCCAGCGTCCCCCACCTCTTAGGTAGGTTGCTTCATTCTTTCCAGAACACGTACAGCCCTAGGGGTCTGCCGTGGTATATATGATTCCGTAGATTAGAATCCTGTTGCACAAAGGAACAATGGAAAGACACATGGGAAATGCACAGTTAGTGGCACCATCCTGGTATTCAGCAGGAGGGTGGTATAACTCAGCCACCATTTAACTGTCCAGTTGTGGATTTATTCTGTAGAACAGCGTTTTCCAAACTTTTCATGTTGGTGACACACTTTACCGACATGTATCATTTCACGACACAGTAATTCAGTTTTACTAGCAAACCAGAGGTACCCAGAGGCATATCTAGGATGGCAAAAGGCAGCCCCCACCCCATTCCTGGCCCGCTGCCATCGCCCTCACCAGGAAAGGCCGCAGCGACAGTGACGGCGGGGGGGGGAAGCCCCCTCCCACCTGGTCCTTGCCTGCTGCCATCATTTTTGCCGGGGAAAGGCTCCGGCGAGAGTGACGGCAGCAGACCAGGCTCAGGTGGTGGTGGGTCTTTCTCGGCCGGGGAGATGACACACCAACACACTACAGGTGACACACTAATGTGTCACGACACACCCTTTGGAAAGCCCTGCTGTAAAAGCGCAATGAAGGATCTCAGCCATATGTTTTGCGATTCCATAGCAGGGTACACAGAGCCCTGAGAATATACAGTGATGTACATAATTCCTTGATCCTTGGGCCTATGGAACCCAAGCAGAATGCAAGCATTTTCTTCCTGCAGTTCTGTTTCCAGAATATCAAAGGATACTAGAAATACAGGCACACCCCTGCCGAACCTCCTATACTCCACAGGGTCCCTCTCATGGAAATGTTCTCAAGAGATTAGAGCAGCTGCTCAGTGGAGAAGCAATGGCTCAAATCAGAGCAAACTAGATTCAACGCAGGGAGGAAAAAAAATTCCTCACAGCATCATTTGAAAATGATAATTAAGGAACAATCCAACACTTTGCCTTGCCCAAAGGCTAGCAGTACCACATGGTTACAAGGCAGAATAATGTGGCTTTTGTGCAGGCGTTGCTAATTAATTGAAACAAATATTTGTCGTATTGTGCCTAATGTGAGCATGTGATACGAGAAAAGATGTTGCACAGCTGGAATGCCAACTAAGAATGTTGTGGGCTGCTTTAAGAAGCAGATGCTAAGGAAGGAAGGAAAGAAGGAAGCCAAATTGAAGCAATTGTTATGAAACAAAAACATTTGTATTTATAGAAAAGCTTGTTATCTTTTAAGAGGCTAATAGGGCATTCTGGTGTACAAGAGCAAAGAAAACAGGCTTCCAGTGAGTCATACCACCGATTCGGGTGCTGTCAACTCATAGCTCTTCGTATTATCTTCTCCAAGAAGATGGAGATGTTTATTCCTAGAACTGGGCTATTATTCAGCTTTCCCCAACAAGATATGTTGCACAGAAGTTCCCATCATTCTCAGTCAGCATGGACTCCAGACGAGGATCATGGGAGCCATATCAAGGATACACCAGCTTGAGGGAAGCTACTGGAATTCCTTGACACAGAGAATCGTACTTTTGGAACAGATCTCAAAAGTCGTTTAATCCGGTCTCCTACAAATACATAAAACCCACACTGCAGCATCGCTCACTGAGCCAGCGTGTCATAATGGTTTGAATGTTGCACTACAGCTCCCAAAGACCATGCTTAGCCATGGAAATCCACTGGATAATCTTAGGGAACTCACTCTCTCTCAGCCTTTGAGGAAGATAATGGCAAACCTCATCTGAAGAAAACTGCAGGAGAGGCTCACCATAAATTGGAGTTGACTTAAAGGCATACGACAAGAACATCCCTTTCAGCCTCTGCCTAAAAACTTCTAAGAAAATAGATTCTAGCATCCCCGAAGGCAGGACTTCCATGGAATTTGGGGGCTTCAGAAAGGTACTTCAGCTCTCTGGGCAAAACACAGGCCTGAATCATATTGGTAATCCCTGTTACAGGAGAGCTGTTGAATCAATGGGATTTACATCAGTGGCAACTCAACATTTACACTTGATTCAGTTGGTCTACTCTAGTGAGAACGACCAATAGTTGGCGCGCTATTTCCTTCTGCTTCCCCCTTCTGGTACTACAATGCTCTGAGTAGACAGGGCCATTTCCGCACTACGCTGTCATAGCGCTGTTATTCCACTTTCCTCCTCCTATGGAATCCTGGGGTTTGCAGTTTAGGGAAGGGCATTTAGAATTCTCAACCTGGGAACTCTTGGCCTCAGTAAACTACAAACCCCAGAATTCCACAGGATGTCGAAAGGGGAATAACAGCACTATAACAACGTAGTGGGAGATATTTCTAAGAACATGTGAAATCAACATAGTAACTGTATCTTACAGTTTCATAAGTAGTAGTTAATGAAAGTAAATCCATTATTAGCCACAAATCTTACTTCACTTGACAGGCAAAGCTATTTAAATTGAATTTTAAAGGGATTCCGTTACATTCTCAGGAAATTGCGAATCATCCTAGTGTTAGTAGGCACTATTTTTGATTATGAAAACTAAGAGCAGAAATTATCCAGCATTTACATAATTCCCCCCAAAAAACTTTTATTATCCACATAATTAATGAATCATCTCATACCTAAACAAGGCTGACTTGAATGACTTCTACCTTACTTTCATTTTTCAGTTAAAATGTCAGAATGGATTTGCCTACCGTGCTTAATATCTGCCATAAAGAGAATGACCAGAATCTTGTATGAAAGTTATATCTTTCTAAGAGGCCTTAACATGGCCATTTCCGCACTAGCCTGTTATAGCGCTATTATTCCACTTTCAATATCTTATGGAATCCTGGGGTCTGCAGTTTAGGAAGCAGCCTTTGAGGCCGGTCCCTAAACTGCAAACCCCAGGATTCCATAGGATGTTGAAAGTGGAATAATAGCGCTATAACAGGCTAGTGTGGAGGTGGCATGTGTGGGAATTAGAATTGGGCACTTTTGTAAGGTATCCAGTAGAAGGCTGCTGTTACATTACCATATACTAAGCACCACGAACAAAGTGACCATTGCCCAAAGGTCACAATGGGTGCTGATGCACAATGGGACGAATGGGCATCAGACACACCTAACATTAACCTGTTACACATCTTCACAATTCATTAATAAGTTTTCTTAGAGCCTGTGTTACTTAGCTGAATATATGTAAAGTTACGTTGAGTAAAACATGATATAAGATTCCAGCAAATGTGTTTTGCCCTGTGATGAGGGATGGGAAAATATCTTCCACTTTCTGATTCAATTTTTTTTAAACCTCAAGGGTTTTTAAAAACCCAGATTGGAAGAAATGTGTGAATTTTGGTAAATTTGTCGTGCCTTGCCTAACTTGTGCTCACAATGTTTACTCAGAGTTTGTACAGAAGTTTTTATTTGGAGCAAAGCAAGCAGCACCGCATATTGGATGGTTACAGATTTTATACCTTGCCATACAACTTTTGGTGTGCATAACAATAACTGGTGAGTGTCCTAATTGTCACATCAGCCCACCAGTACAGGAATTTTCCCGGATTCTTTGTTATTTACATTTCTTTCGTCCTGGGAGCTACACCGGACAACTTCCTGTCTCCTTATCTTTGAATTGCCCATTCCCATAACACCTTCCCACTACTTTCGCATTCTTCCTGCTATTTTTGCATTCTGATCTTCTTCCCAGTACAGCAATTAACCATTTGGTGTCTTGGAACACCTTAGGCATTCCAATCAGATTCATAGGGCCTTTCCACACTACACTGTTATAGTGCTATTATTCCACTTTCAACATCCTGTGGAATCCTGGGGTTTGCAGGTTACGGAGGGGCCTTGAGAGTTCTCAGCCAGAGAGCTCTTTGGCCTCAGTAAACCACAAAGCCCAGAATTCCACAGATGTTGAAAGTGGAATAACAGCATTATGACAATGTAGTGCAGAAATGGCCCATCGTTTGGCAATTGATTGTTGGTAGTGCTTAGCAAACTATAGCCCTATTTCATTTCGCAAAGCGTTGCTGTTACATATATTAATACACATCCAGCATACTTATGACAGGAGCCATGTACCCTGACAAAATTCTCCCAAAATGATCTGAAACAACCTTGTTTCACATTTGCAGAGCCAAATTCAATAGGTACCACTATACCCAACACGGAGAAGGAGGAGGAAAAATTCATGTATATCCAACCTTTTTCCCAAAATGAGGACTCAAGGTATCTTGCATAAATTAAAACCAATACAGATAAAATCACATGAGAATATATTTGCCAAAACACACAAAAAGGTTATTGTTCACATTCAGTTAAACTTTGGATAGAATCCTGTGGTTAGTCCCAATTAGAGTAGAAGGGTGAGTCAACACCTTGGTAGATCTGGTTGACTCAATAGCTCTACTTTAGTTGGGACCAATAAGAGGATTGACAGAGCCATCATGACAGAGGCCATTTCTGCACTACACTCTTATAGTGTGATTATTCTACTTTCAACATCCTATGAATTCCTGAGGTTTGCAGTTTAGGGAGGGGCCAGCTGGACTGCAAACCCCAGGATTCCGCAGGATGTTGAAAGTGAAATAATCGCGCTATAAGAGAGTAGTGCAGAAATGGCCATAGTGATTTGAGTGTTGGACTAGGAGTCTGCAAGAGCAGGGTTTGTCTCCCCACTCAGCCATGGAAACCTTGAGCCATGAGTGACCTTGGATAAGCTACACTTTCTCAGCCTCAGAGGAAGGAAATGGCAAAACTTCCCTGAGGAAATCTTTCCGAGAAAAGAGTCATCAGAGTCACCTTGATGTCTCTTTGAGGCCCCATTCAATTCTCAAACTGCTACACCACACTGGCCATCTTTGTTTTTGGTTGACTGTGTGTTATCCAGTGCACTGGACAACACAAAATTAATTTCCAGCTTTATCAGTAGGGGGATTGGCATGTTGCTTGGTGCCTTTGCTGCAAGCACATGGCTAAGCAGGGCTTTGGACCCTGGTTTCCCAAAGTCCTGGTCAAAACCTCAGACTGCTATGCTGGATCATCTACTAAATTGCAGAGAGAATATCTCAGTGAACTAGGGGACTTTCCTCCCTACACTGTTACAGTGCTATTATTCTACTTTCAACCTCCTCTGGAATTCTGGGGTTTGTAGTTTCCTGAGGCCAAAGAGCTTTCCGGTTGAGAATTCTAAAGGCTCCTCCCTTAACTGCAAACCTCAGGATTTCACAGGAGGTTGAAAGCGGAATAATAGTACTATAACAGTGTAGTGCAGAAATGCCCTGAGAATGAATTGTTCCTAAGCCGGGACACCTATAATGGAATTTTAAAGCTGCAATGCTGCATGAATATATATGAGAGAATAAACCTGTCTGAATGAGAATGATTGGTCTCTGAGCAGACATGTATGAGTGGACTGAATATTTAGTTGCTCCGCCCATTCTCAGTTACTTGTTGCAGATAGTTACTGCTTCTCACTTCGTGTGAAGATTCCCCAGTTTTCACACCTTTCTCCCTCTAAGTTAGGCTTTTTTCTGTTTTTGTTTCACCTCTAAAGTTTGCTTTTTTCTATGCGATGCAGTTCCCGGGGGCCTTCTCCTGTCCAGCTGGTCACCACAAAGAAGGGTTTTACACAGGACCTCATCTGGGAGTCAGAGAACTTCCTGTCTGTTTCTAGAGATCTTATACAGGAGGGTTTCATGCTTTCCAACAGCCCCAGACAGTGCTGATTAACCCTCTTGTCATTCCACTTTTCAGCAGCTTTTAAAACATCTCAGTTTCGGTCTCTTCATCCCACTTTATTCCTTAGTCCTCGGCTTACTTCAGTTGCAGCCAACTGTTTTCAAAGTGCAAAGGTAGTTTCTACTCAGTTCAGTAGGTAAGGGAAAAAGGGAAAGGAAAGGGCGGAGCCTTGCCCTTCTCAATACACTCTGCAAACTGTTGCAGAGTTGCCCGGCTTGTGTGTTTTTCCTCATAAATAACATTTGCCATTTTGACCACACTCTGGCCACAAGTGACTCAATTTCCACATGTGAAAAGTTGGAGGGTATGGGGTTTCCAGATGTGTTGTACCTGCAATGCAGATAATATATTACAGCCCCCCACACAAGATTGATATGGTTCAATTGGCAACATATTATTTAATTGACAAGCTGCATTAATTGACATTGATATAAAATGGAACCTGAAGTGTCTGGAAGGTCATGCTGGAAAGAAGAAAAGTACTGACTGAAAATGCGAGATTACAAGGCAGGTCAATCAACACCCCCTCTAGGTATAGCCAAAGTCATTGTCAGGCAGATTACAAGGCAACTCCAGAGATAATAGGCTTAAGCTGCAGTTGGAAACATCTCTGAGCATACAATAGTCAAGCCAACATTCCCACCAAAGCCGTGATTATTTCAACCCTGTTCTGATAGATGAGGGCTCAGAGATGGAAGAACAATCTTTGTTGGTGCCTCCACCATCTGAAAGAGAAGCTAAACCAGAGGCATTACAGTTGGTGCCTGAGAGAGAAGGGGGTCAGTGATAATTTTGAGGAATTAGATTCACCTTTGCCTCCCAATCCTCAGTCACACAGACGGCAAAAAAGGGCAGCTCAGAAGCAAGTCATTTTGCTGAGGCTCAGAAGACAAGAGGCTTATTAAGAACCTCTTAATAACCCCTGCTATTTAAGTCTGTTGGCATGCCATGTTTTTTGCTTGTGGCAAATTGCTATCCAAGCCCCCTAGACCTTTGTATTCCTGCTCTATGATCGTGTGAACTCCAACATTCTTGACTCCTTGGACTGGCTTGAATTCAGTTTTTGGCTCAGAGTTTTTATGGATAGTTTGCTCTGGACTCTCCCCGTTTCCTCCACCTCCTTGGTAAGAACTGTCCCATTCCTTCCCTCACTGACAGATAAGCAGGGGTTGGGAGTTAAACTCTGCACCTGTTCCCTCACACCTGGATATTTCTCTATATTGTTCCCCTGACCTCTCCTCAAGTACAGGGCTATCACGACAGCCGTTATCTCTTTGTCACCTAACACTAAGACTCTTAACTCCACCTGGACCCCGTTGCCTGTGTTGCAACTTCCATTGTCCGCTCAGATGGGAAAGCCATTTGCATCCATGCCTCTCAGACACATTTTGGATATATAGGCCCTCCAATTGGAGCAGTCAGATGCAGTGCTTCACCTTGCTAGCAGCCACACTGTTGCTTTGATTCTTGAACAAGTACTGTCCTTAGGCTTTGATCTAAGCCGTATCACGGCTCTCTTTGCTGCTCTCCTGACCAGTAATTATCACCCAAACCCTAAAGTTCCTCCTTCCACAATTTTCTTCCCTTTATCCTTAAGCTAGCTCATGTGTGAGTGCATGATTATTTGATTCTTTTGCCTGCATGTGTGAATCTTTTCAATAAAACACATTTTAGCTTATTTTGGGATCTCTGGCTGGTTCTTTCCTGCAAGACCCTGTTAACATTGGTGGAAAGATCTTGTAAGGTTACCTCCCACTTGTAGGCCTTCTAATTGATCTAATTAATTCCCCATTATCAAATGGAGGTCCTGGCATTGCAGATGGACCCCTGAGTCACCCAAGTTTTGAGATAACAGGAGTGCTGATTCACTTGATTATTCCAGAAACCCTTCCACATTGCAAAAGCCCAAATTCCATTTAGGGGCTGCACAGGCTAATCGCCTCACGTCTGCTTGCAAAAATGAAGGGACGAATGAATGGCATAAAAACAGCCGATGGCTAAGATGCATAATGGGATCCCTCCATTGAGCAGAGCCAAACATGTTTGTGTTTTGGCTGCATCCAGCGGTCTCCATCATGCTAGCCATTCTCTGTGCTCTGTGTCCCTTAACAGCCTGATTGGAAGCTGAAATGTTTTGTTCTGCACAGCCACAATGTGCCTGCTGTTCTGAGAAATGTTTCTCAAGTGCATCCATGTAAAATATGCTTGTTGGGCAATCCTGATGGCAACGTCCAAGGACAAGCTGGCAACGTGCAGCCATAAACATGGCCCACTCTTTTCACGGTTTGGCCTTTTTAAACAAAGCAGGCCAGTAAAGAAGACAAAAGGAAGGCATTGTCATCTGTTCCTCACATCCCTGAAGGGTGAGGAGTTCCACAGGAATGGCTCACCAGGTTGTTTCCTCTGGAAGAGAAAGCAAAGAAGACCTGGCATTTTCATAATGTTTTCCTGTAGATAAAGTATCAGTGAATGCAAATTGTAATTGTTGCTGTGTGCTTTAAAGTCATTTTCTGAATTATGGCAAATAGCACGCCCTAAATTAGAGCTGAGCTAATGGTGGCTCTCCAAATGTTTGTTGGGAGTGCAACTCCCAGTACTCTTTACCACTGAACTACAACTCCCAGCATCCCTCTTCTGAAGGAAGAGGCATGCATACTGTAGGAATATTTAGTATCAATATCAAGTGGAATATAGCATAACCAGTACAATATGAGTTTGTGGTAGAAAACAGGAGAAAATATTCAGGATGCTCTTGTAAGGTTAAAAAATGGAAAACTTGCATTTATTGTTTCAAGAAATCCATTTTGGGATAGGAAAGGAGATAGACAAAAGATCACCTGAATTTCAGTGGAAGGTCCCCTAAAAGCTAGCTCTTATTGGTGGATGTAATCGGTCCTGAGGCATTGATGCTCCCTTCTCAGACAGAGGGAGAGAAAGGACTAACTTTTGGAAGAAGTGGGAAGTGACCTCTGCAGGCAGGCAGGAAGTCAAAAGGCTTGAGTGCATAGATCAAAGAAAGAATCAAAGAGGACAAACAAGCGGCCAGCCATGGTCTCTAGAATTCCCTCTCACTGTTGCACTGATGCCTCCTTGCTTTCACACATAGATCATTCCCACACTAGATTGTTATAGTGCTATTATTCCACTTTCAACATCCTATGGAATCCTGAGGTTTGCAGTTTAGGGAGGGGCCTTTGAGGGTTAGGCCTTTGAGGCCCCTCCCTAAACTGCAAACCCCAAGATTCCATAGGATGTTGAAAGTGGAATAATAGCACTATAACAGTCTAGTGTGGAAATGGTATATTGCCAACAGCTGGGACCTTAATCACTGGGAAAAACTATCCACTTGAGTTTTCTTGACTTTTTCTTCCTAGTGCAACATCTAAAACTATCTCCAGACCTGTCTGTACAGAGATAGCCTAACGCAGGGGTGGCAATCATGGGGATCTTCAAACAGGGGAATCCAGTGTATCTACCACACTGCCACACGACCCCCTCATGCTGGAGTCTGTGTGCGAATCCACTCTTGGTTTTACTGCTGCTCCTCCCAGCACTGCTCTAATTTAGGAGTGCTTCTAATGCTTCTGATGCTAGACCCTAACCCTTCTGCCCTGTGTTTAGAGGCAGCCGTTCTGCCAAGAAATACAGGCTTAAGTAGGATGAAGCAATGACAAGTGTGTTCTTCCAGTCTAGCCCATGGATCTGTAGCATAGAGAGTTCTCTGAAAATGAAGAGAAGCACAATAGCAAGGTCTTTTTTTTTCCCCAACCAAATTCTCCTGTTGTTTATTGCAGATAGAAAGCTGGGGTGGGGATGGGGAGGACACCAGCTCCCAACTGTAAGTTCTATGTTCTTAGCCATTGATTTCTTAGAATCATAGAATCATAGAGCTGGAAGAGATCACAGATGCCATCCAGTCCAACCCCCTGTTATGCAGGAACACAGATCAAAGCACTCCCAACAGATGGCCATCCAGCCTCTGCTTAAAAACCTCCAAAGAAGGAGACTCCACCACACTCCACTGAGGCAGCCTATTCCACTGCCGAACAGCTCTGACCATCAGGAGGTTCTTCCTGAGGTTCAGGTGGAATCTCTTTTCCTATAGCTTGAATCCATTGCTCCTTGTCCTAGTCTCTGGAGCAGCAGAAAACAAGCCTGCTCACTCCTCAACATGACATCCTTTCAAATATTTAAACATGGCTACCATGTTAACCATCTCAACCTTCTTTTCTGCAGACTAAGGAAAACACACCAGAACCATTGGGTCCATGATTGGCTATCAAATAGCAATGGTCACCATGAAAAGATGTTGTCATTCAATGATGGACTAAGGGCAGCAAAACCAAGAAGGGAAGATCCCCTTCATCCCCCTTTCTTCCAGCGCCTTCCAGCTGATGTTTCCCAAATATCCTCCTCAACTGAAAAAAGAGACTTCGAATTGAAGAAACAACGTGAGTGGGGTTGATTGGAATATTTCCTTTGGCTTCGAGTGCCTCCGGCAGCATCCATCGCCTTCCTGGTCTTGACTAGATATCTTGACCAGATATTATAGCTCCTTGTCCATGGCATGCCAGGTGACTACTTCCTTGGTGTGTTCTATTTAAATTAAATTCTATTTAAGCTTTTGCCTAGGCCTTGCCTCCTCCTGCACTCCCATTTGGCTTACCATAGTTCTTCAAAGCAAGACAAGAATGAGTCCTTTTTCACTGTGGATAAGAGCTTTAAGAGTGCATCTAAATGTTCAATACTACTAAGCATACAACAATTTGTTGTACGTCATGTGCGTGTATGTGTGCACATGCGCGCATACCAGGACTTAAACTGGGATTGTATTTGCAATATTCAGTTATATTAACCCCATAGAACCCAGAAAGAAGTACACAACCACCATGTAATCGTGTGAGTGAGGATTATATTTTACTTCAAGGGAGAACCCCTATCCCAGGATCTACAATTCTAATATTAAGATATAGCTCCGTGTGCCAGAGAGGTCCCCCGAAAGGGCATGAAGGCAGGCACGGTCAGAAGCCCGACAACCAGGTCAGGCCAGTAAAATCCCCATCACATAGCCCCAGGAAACCTCAAGATGTGTAAAGACACAATAAACAAAGGGTCCTCAGCCCCGAGACGCTGACTTGAGAGGATTAGCGTGTGTGCCTCAGGTTGAGCAAATATCCCATCAGGTGGGGACCAGAAATCACACCACTACACCTCCGAAAATCCGGAGACTTTGGCAACGCCTAGTAATCCCATCACGCCAAGGAAATTACCCATGTGGAGCTTCGTGCCCACTGCAACACCCATTGTTCTCCCCGGGAAAGGATTAGTCCTCCAGGTACTTTTTCCCCTACAAATAGTCCCAGCTTTTGAGCGTTTCTTCAGATCGCTCCCGGTCACCCCAGCCGACCGTCACTCCGTGTGTCGAGTAATCCCCTCAGCCCTCTCCGTGCTGAGCCCCACTTCTCTGCTGCCTCCTCGGACCCAGGACTTCAGGACAAGGTGCGGTATTACCCCAACAACACCCCTTCAATACTCCCTCTGTCCAATTTCCTTTCTTTTACTTCTTAATAGCTCTTGGGTGCGTGTGTGCGAGATTGCGCTGGTGCGTGAGACTTACCTTTAATAAAATCATTTATTGGACATTTGGTTTGGTTTTTGGCTTGGCCTGACCCCGTAAAAACTGGGTAAAAGACCCCGCTAGGTTACCCTGCCTCTTGCAGTGCTATTGCTTGTGCTCTGGCTAGTTTCCACTCCCCATCAAGTGGAGCACGGTGAGGTGTCCCCCGAGGGACCCCCGAAATTAGGGTAACATGTACACTTCAGAAGCATGAGTACGATGCATTCACAAGTGTCACATCACAATAAACCAGCATCTCTTGGTCCTCAAAGTAATCCACTGCGTGACAGCCACAGATGGGTCATCCAAACCACCAGTCTACTGAACATTAACCAAACAAAGCCAAAATGATGAGAGGAGGAAAAAAACCCTCTCTGTCTGTATTATGGCAAGTTGCGAATGGACAAGGCATTGGATTGAAACAGTAAGCAAGCTTAAGCATGCTGTGGACCAGGCAAAGCGTTAAATTGTCCTGATTTAACTGGAGTTGCTAGTATATCCGACTCAAAAATACATGATTGTAACTGCTCCTTGGTGTGTCTTTCCATTTTCATTTGAAAGAGGGATGGTAGATAATAAACCACCGCAACATCCCAGGAGCTCAGAAGGTTTAATGAAGAATTAAGGATGGTTGTAACTGCACAGCTGAAATAATAGGAAGGAAATTGAATTATTCCCCCCATATTAAATGCATATATTCTTGAGCAATTCTGCCAAAATTACTTTGCTAACCCGTGGCGTGAAATATAGGCTGTTTTCACTGGGGTGCATTAAACAAAGACGCCTGGTTTCGTACAGCAGATTTGAAGGGGGTGGAGGGGAGGAGGAGGGAGAAGGGGAAAGATTGGAGGGGACGCACTCCGGGTGAAGAAGCCTATACCCAGCTCTTGGTTATATCGGCTCTAAATTGTCTCGCAGCTGTTTCTGGCTCCATTAGGTGGAAGACTGGGTAATTTATGGAAGTCATTTTTAACAATTTGATTGTTGGTATATATCTGCTGAATTGATTGGCTGGGGAGACAGATCTTTATTTTTATAATAGCAATAACATCCTTTGCAGATTACTGCTCAATTTATCCCCGATGTTAACAGTGCCAGCCTTCATTTGTCAATTTATATTGGGGGAGGGGGGCAAAATAGGTTGCTATTTCTTAATTAGCTGTCTAATTGTGAGAGAGCAGGCCTTCCACACCAGGAGAGATGAGCTGGGCTGGACAAACTTGGAAGGCAAGCTAACAGAACACCGTTCAGCCCATCTGCAAAGCAAGGCTGGGGTTTTCGTGTGATGGGAGCTGTGTTCTAAGGAACTCTGGGGCTTCTGGGGTGCATATCAGTATTCCTCAAGGACAACACCACAAATAACTATCTTGAGAATAACTACTGTCCTTCCTGTTCATCTTTCTGTATGAAATGCAGCTGCATCCCAATCGAAGCTCAGAAAAGTTCCTCCCTTTTTCTTACTACAATTCCCAAAATCCCTGAACATTGGCCACACTGGATGCTGTGGGTTCATAGCTAAATCATAGAGCTGAAGGCACTGCAGGCATCACCTGAACCAATTCCCTGCCATTCAGGAACATCTGACTAGAGCACCCCTGAGAGGTGCCCATCCAGCATCTGTTGAAAGAATTCCAAAGATGAAGAGAACACCACTGTCTATTCCACTGTGGAACAGCTCTTACAGGGAAGAAAGTCGTCCTAATGGAAGAGCATCAGGTTGTAGCTTGAAAAAGGAACATTTCTAAGGCCCTTTTCGCACGGCATTTCTGAAGCGAAAGGGCCTCTTGAGCGTTGCGTAAATGTGAGGAGCGGTCCATACGATGCACTCACATTTGCGCGACGCTCAAGGGCCTGACATGGACCGCGCACGCATTTTTTCATTTTCGGCTCACAGCTGAACATGCTGCGTGGTCGCACGTCGCTCTGGGGCCTCGCGCGCACTTACCTGGCGTGTGGAGCCTCGGGAGCCGGGCCAGGCGCGCGTCCTCCCCTCAGTGCAGGCTGGGAGGTCCCAGGTTGCACTGCGAATGGAAGAGGCGGGGCGCTGGCGCAACTGCGGAGCTGAAGCGGGAGGGATGTGACAGCGTTCCTCCTGAGGCTTCCTGCGTGAGCCGCGCAGCCCAGCACCAGGAAAAGGTAAGGTGCAAAAAGGGCCTAAGTTTGGGTTCTGATCCACAATGAACACCACTGATGTGCAGAGGGAAAACAGTGGGAAGCTAGCTCAGGATCATACAATCACAGAATCATAGGGTTGGAAGAGAGCACAAAGGCTATTGAGTCCAGCCCATTCTGCCATGCATGAATACATAATCAAAGCACTCCCGACAGATGGACATCCAGCCTCTGTTTAAAAACCTCCAAAGAAGCAGACTCCACCACACTCCAAGGCGACATATTCCACTGTTGAACTGCTCTTGTCATCAGGAAGTTCTTCTGAATTTTTAGGTGGAATCACTTTTCCTGTAGTTTGAAGCCATTGCTCCATGTCCTAGTCTCAGGAGCAGCAAAAACAGGCTTGCTCCATCTTCCATGTGACATCCCTTCAAATATTTAAAAATGGCTCTCATGTCACCTTTTAACCTTCTCTTCTCCATGCTAAACATACCCAGCTCCCTAAGCCTCTCCTTATAGGTTTCCAGACCTTTTGCCATTTTGGTCACCCTCCTCTGGACATGTTCTAACTTGCAAATATCCTTCCTGAACTGTTGTGCCCAGAACTGGACACAGGATTCCAGGTGGGGACTCACCAAAGAAGAATAGAGTGGTAAGTTAACAACTGTTTAATAAACAGCCTGCTTGTCCAGCTACCTGGTGGTTGAGGCCCCAAGTCTAAAGGCCTTGATTTATTACTTTCTGGCCTGAGAAAGAGCATACAGAGGGAAAGGCTGGTGGAAAGGAAGGATGTGTCATATAAATACCAAGGAAGGACAAGTACCAAGCCTGGTTTAAATCCATATCCCCTGCCCAACTGGCAGGGTGATGCCCAATCAATGTTCAACTTTCCTCTCGAGTGAGGATTTTACCCGTCCCTGAATATGTCATTTGGGGTGAGCGCTCCAGGGACTTGTCAGTGCAAATCGAAACCAGCCATCTTTTGGCTTGAAATGGCTTGTAAGCAGCTCTCAAACCTAATTTATTAAAAACACATTTGTCTTTGAGCGCCTCCGATCCCTGATTAATTTCCAGCACTCGGGCTTCCTGAATGCTGCAGGTTAGATTGTCATTTCTGATGTTCCAAAGGACGCCTGATTGATAGAAACTATTGTGAGAGCATTCATTGGATGTATTGTTCTTGTCAAAGAACCAAGAAATGGAGCGGGGAAAAAGCTTTATTGATGAAAATGGCAGAGTGTCTTTTACATCAGGCCAAGTTGTCATATTCACGGATTGTGGGCGGAGAAGCTATAAGTTAATAGTGATCTAAGCAAATTGCTCACGGAGTTAACATGAGAAAGATTTTTTTTTAATGAACAACTTAATTGTGCCATTCATTCATCACTGGGGAGAGACTTCCGCGTCTCCTTCACACAACAGAGTGACTCAGATATCATGGACTGCCAAAAAAAAGCCCAAATGAGGGAGAGGTCTGAGAGCAGATGATGCCTGAACTCTAATCAAAAGAAGCCAAAATGATTAAACTGAGGCTATTAAACTTTGTGTTGGAAGAATTCCAACATTCTCTCTCCCCTGCACCCATCTTGTCCTTAGAGCAAGCGGGCATACTTAGCATAAGGCTTCCTCTTTTACAGGCCAAAGCTTCACCCTTTCCCTTTGTGTCATTTAAACGCATAGTGTTCAGGTGATCAGATCATGTGACCTAGGATTGTTGATTGTGTCATTGGTCTTATAAAAAGGATGCCCCCTCTCAGATCTCTCTCTTCTCCTCCATTTTTGCTTCCTCTTCCTCCTCTCTGACCGTGCTTTGCCTCTCCATCAGAAGATGGTGAGTTAAGAACGGAGCTACTACTATTCATTAGCTAGTTAGGATGTAGGCTCCCCGATACTTATGTAAGTGTAGAAGCTATTAGTAAACTTTTCTAAGTTTGTAACCTGAAACTGTCTGCGGTTGTTTTGTTTTTCTTAGTCAGTTTCAGATCAGAAAAGCCACAAAGAAATTTGGGCATGCTTTTTCTGCTACTCTGCTGAAAGGAGGCTGAATCCTTACAGCTTTAGCTTTCATAGAATTTCCCAATAGGGCTAACACTCGGGGAAACTCTAATTCGCAACACTTTGGATGTGTCATGACATGGGGAAAAAATATATATGTATGTATGTATATAAAATGCCCAAGACAGTAGAAGGCAGTGTTACCCTGATTTCCGGGGTCCCGTAGGGGACACCTCAATGTGCTCCAAATGATGGGGAATGGGAATTAGCCAGAGCACAAGCTGTAGCACTACAAGAGGCAGGGTAACCTAGCGAGATCTTTCAACCCAATTTTTACGGGGTCAGGCCAAGCCAAAAACCAAGCAGAATTGTCTAATAAATTATTTTTATTGAGGGGAATTCACTCATGCATGCACACAAGATACACACAATCACACATTCACACAAGAGCTAGCTGAAAGAGAAAGGGAGGAAAAATTATAGAGAGGCTGAGGGATTTGGGGGGATTTACAATTACCAGTCCAGAAGAGCAGTGAAGAGCAGAAATGTATTTTGGCTTAGGTAGGATCTAAGGACAGTTCTCATTCAGGAGCCACACGGACAGAGTGATGGGTAGACCTTCAAGAGACTGCCCTCGGCATCCTCAAATCAGGGGTATTGGTACTCTGAAAATGGCTTGTGGCTGTGAAGGTTCCAGATGCAAGACAAAAGGAACCTGTTGTAGACAATGGGACTTTCGCCTGTTGATGGGCTTAGTGCTTTGATTGACAAAGAGATGATGAATGTTGTCATAGCTGTCTATTGTAGGTGCTGTGAGGAAAGAGGAAGGAGTCCAGGTGTACAAGGAACGGATATCTGTCAATCAGTGTCCTGGTGGGCTCCTCACAGTTGGGTTCCCTAGAAAATTCCAGCTTCTGTTTAAGCCTATTATCCACAGGAATGGTGTGTATTTGTCTGACAAATGACTCAGTCTTATCTGGAGGAATTTTGGAGTTGACCTACGCTTCTCACATTTACAGTCAAATTCTTTCCCTTGCTCAGTTTGACCTCTCCATCACCTCTCAGGCTTGGATTTGATATCAGAGCCAATAAAATGTACTGCCAATTACATGTGATGCCAATTAAGTATGGTGCCCATCCAAACCATACTGATACTGGGGACCTCCAAAGCGGGGCCTTACAGCACTAAAAAAGAGGAAAGCCACATTAAAGATGGATTGATTCAATCAAGGCGCTGTGTTTGCAAGACCTGGGCAGGGCAGCTGATGACCTGGGCTCTTGGATGTCTCTGATTCAGAAGGCTACTCTAAGTCAAAGCCAATAGGATGGCGAATAACAACAATAAGCATAAACCTTAAAAATAAGATATTGCTGTTTTCTCTTTTCCCAGACTTGCATCCAACGGCACTGCAAAGGAGACAAATGAACCCAACGTTAAGCCAACCTGAAGGCACATAATAACAACAAGAGCAACAATAGCAGCAGAACATGGCAAAAAAAATAGGGAAGGGAAGAGTATAACTCCCAGAATCCTCTAGCTGGTATCAAATGTCCCAGATTAGGAGGGACAATTGCAATTAATCCTCTGCTGTCCCACTTTCTCCTCTGCTTTTAAAACGGCCCAGTTTCTCTCCCCTCCTCCCACTTTTCCCCTTTGCCTTCAGCTTACTTCCATTGCTGCAAACTGAGTTCAAAAGTGCAAAAGGAGTTTATATTCAATTAACTCAGCAGGGGGAAGAATGGAAGAAGAGGCAGAATCTTGCCCTTCGCTGTAGACTCAGGCAAAAGAAAAATGCGATAGTCTCTCTAGCTTCTTGGTTCTTCCTTGTGAATAACTTTTGCCATCTTGACCACACATGTCTCAGTTTTCATCTGAGAGGTGCTGGAGTGGATGCACTATGGCCGTGTTGAACTGAGGGATATCAGGAGCATTCATCCAGGAAACTAACCTCTGGATGAGGAAATCTTTGGACCACAGGTGACACCACCCCCTGCAGCTGTTTTTACAGCCACTGACAACCACTGGCATTTCCAGGGCAGCCCATTTTCTGACACAAAAAAAAAAATTGTAAAAAGGTGAATTATCTGTGTTACAAGCCTTCAAAATTGATGATTCACTTTTAAAATAGCTTACAGGGTAGGCATGGAAGGAATATTCATAATTATTTGTTCTCCAGTCAAAAACTGGGTTTCCTGAAAGCTGGGAGATCCCACTGGGAAGCATAATAAACCAGCAAGAATTTTCTGCAGTTTTCTCATTGTTTTTGATACTGTAAGTGTTATGGTGGAATTATTCTATGGGAGAGAACTCCTGGAGATTGTGCGCGCACACACACACACACCCACACACACACACCCCCACACACACACCCCTTTTCTGCACAAAGGCTATAGCCTTCCCCTAATGTTTGCCCTGCAACAGATGTAACTTGGAGGCATGCTGCTCCTGGGCCTAGGCACAATGGAGCTGTGCCTGCCTCTTCTTCTCTGCCTCCGAGGCCAGGGCAATGGTACTTGGAATGGGCGGACAGGTTTTCCTCTGTACCTGGGCCTCAGCATGATGGTGCTGTGCCTGCTTCTCTGTCTTTGTAGGGGTTTGAGTCCTGCAAGGACCCTCGCCTTGACCTGGTTCTTTGCAGAATCCTGCTCAGTACCTCAGACCCAGCTGGCTGCTCAAATGCAGGCCAGCTGGTGCAGCCAGCTATATAAGGGTTGGGTTTACTCTGCAGCCTTTGCCACAGGAAAGTGGTCTTTTGTGCTGCTTGTGGTCTCTTCAGATGCCTTAGTGTTCTTGACCTTGCTGACTCCTGGACTCTCATCTTTGGCCTGTTCTTCTGGCCCTGCCTCTGGCCCTTTGGACTCTTGACACCAGGTATACCTCTGGACTCTGACTCTTGGTCTCCTGGCCCTGTGCCCATTCCCTCGCCGAGCCCCGGTGCCTGCATCTGGTAAGCCTTGCTGCCCACATCCTGGACCTTGACAGTCTCTCCCTTTGCAGCCAAGGCAGTGGCAGTTGGGATGGAGGGAGAGCCTTTCACCTGCTTCTGGACCAAGGCAGCCCAACCCCCTTCAGTGCTTGGCCTTACAGTCTAGAAGAAAAAGGAACTTTCCTAAGTTCTACCAATTTATAACGTGCCTGCAAGTTCCAGCACTGGCCGTTAGTATAGAAATGCCTTTAAACAGAAATCAAGTCTACTCATGGGGAATAAGTGAAATACCAAGGGCTTTTAAAGGTGAGGTGGGCAGGATGAAGGGATCCAGTACAGTTTGGGTGTTGTACTAGGACTCTGAGATCGCAGGGTTTGAATTCCACTCAGCCACGGAAACCCACTGAGTAATCATGGGGAAGTCATACTCTCTCAGCCTCTGAGGAGGGCAGAAGCAAAATGCCCTCTGAACGAATGTTGCCAAGAAAATAGGTTTGCTTTAGGGTTACCATAAGTCAGAAAGAACTCGAAGGCACGTGAAAATAAGTGATGTTACTCAAGTTACATGTTCTTGGAGCTTTTGTAAGGCCAGTATCTTATTCAGGATTGTGCAAGTCCTGTTGCGCGGATGCAAACCATTACACATTCTAGAAGGTTCTACTAAATGAGGTCTTCATAGGCCCTTTTCACATGTGGGGGGGAAACGGTGTAGAGCGACCTTCCACGGAGGTCGTCTACACCGTAGAGTGGACTGGCGTGGACTACTTTTAGTAGCTTCACACCAGAATCCACTCAGGAGCGGCTGGAACTAGCCGGGCTCCGTGTTTTTTAAAAACCTCTTTTTAGAGGTTTTCAAAAAGCACGGAGCGCGCAGCCCCGTGCCGCTCCGTCACCTGGCTCTAAAGTGAATCTGCAGGCGCGCGCAAGTGCGTGCCTGCAGATCTGCCGGGGGCGGGCTTCCGGCTGGCGAGCTTCTCCGGTTGGTGGAGAGCCTCCACCAACCGGAAGCTGCCATCTGCGACGCCGGAGGAGTGTGGAGCAGCGAGCTCGCGCTGCTCCACGCGGCGACGGACTTACTCGGCTGGAGGTAAGCTCCGTTTTAGCCTGTTTTCGCCCGTTTCCCCCCCGACATGTGAAAAGGGCCATAGTCGAGTGTTGTTCCATTTCGACTTAAAATGCAATTCAATGCAGAGCTCAACTATTTAGAATTGAGAGGAGGATGAACAGAGGTCTAGGGAAAGCCAAGTCAGGCCATTTCTGCACTAGATTGTTATAGCGCTATTATTTCGCTTTCAACATCCTATGGAATCCTGGAGTTTGCAGTTTAGGGAGGGGCCTTTGAGGCCCCTCCCTAAACTGCAAACCCCAGGATTCATAGAATGCTGAAAGTGGAATAATAGCATTATAACAGTCTAGTGCGGAAATGGCCGCAGTTACCAAGTGGTTATAAATGGAGTAGGGAGACATATAGTGTATGTAGAGTCCTCCCTCCACATTTGTGGGTTTGGCCTGCATGAACTTGACTATTTGCAAGTATCACCCCCCACATTCTCCTCTTCCCATTCCCTTGCCTTTTGCTGGGCACAGAGAAAGAAAGGAAGCACGCCCAGGCAAAAGGCAAGGGAATGGGAGAGGGGAGCCCCAGAAGGGAATGGGAGAGGGATTATGAGGAGAGTTATTTGCAGTTTTTCCACTGTTGCACGGGCGGCCACTGTACACAGAACCCAACAAGGTTAAAAGCCAGATGGTCAAGCAATGTCAGAAGATGCAAGAGGTTCAGCAGCATAAGTCCAAAACAGCTTGAAAGCACACGACGACGGGCTAGATGGAAAGTCCAGCTTCAGGAACAGCATGCCTCCGTGTTCCAAATGCTGAAGGGCAAATGTTAGGGGAAAGATGTCGCGTTCACGTCTTGCTGGTGGACTTCTTTGAGGTTCCTGCCTGGATCTGTGAGAAATAGGACGCTGAACGAAGCAGGCCTTTGGCCTATTTAGATATAATTCTTCTCACTTAAGCTCACATTTGGATAGGACCTGTCCTTGATTTTCTTTATCAGGCTTGCTATGTGAAGGTCAGCGATATCCAAGAGATGCTTTTAATAGCAGAGGAAATAGCCTGTGCATAGAAATGGACCTCTTACCAGGTAATCAGCCAGTAGCGTCCTGATGGGCCATGGAAGTTTAACATTTCCCCCCAGGTTGATGATCACAGCAGTTTGCATAGCCTGCAGCGTGAACTCAGCACTGACACAACAGGCTGCCCGAAAAGTCTAGAGTTCCTAAAATTTTATAGCCAGAAAGTGTGTGCCAAATGAACTCTGCAAACCGACATAATTAATGCAAATGCCCTTTTTTTGCATAACCTTTCCCTTCATTTGCATAGCTTAACTTTTTCAGCTGTGGTGTTTTCTTTTCTTTTCTAATTTTTTAAAAAATTAGTTTAATCAGTTAGCTGTTGAGCTGAAATAGAAAAACCTCCAGGAAATGACAATTCAGGGCTATCTAAGATGCATTACTGCCTGAATCAGATAATCAAAATGGTGCACAGATACACATACTCCTTAATGGCTTACTTCAGGGCTAGGGCAGATGTGATCCTACAGGTGTTTTTGAGGGATTGCGCCTCCCATCAGCCACAGCCAGCACGATGAGATTTCAGAGATGAAGGGAACTGGGGTTCATCACGTTTCCTATCCCTGCTGTTGTCCCCTTGGTAAACCCTGCCCCAGGGTCTACAACTTTGATATAAAATTAATCTAACCCACCAGAGAGGTCACCCGGATGAGCACGTAGGCAGCAACGGTCGTACGATCGAAAGAACCAGGTCAGGCCAGTAAACTCCCCAGTCAAGTAGCCACAGGAGACCTCAAGCTGTGCCAACCCACGGTGGACAAAAGATCATCGGCCTTTAAGGAGCCAACTTGAAGGGATTAAGAGTTTTCCCACAAAGTTGGGCACTGGAAGCAATAAAATCTTATCAGGCAAAATTCATCTACATAAACTCACAATGCAACGCAAAGCGGTGGAAGATCCTGATACTTGGGTAACACCTTGTTATCTTCCAATATCAAAGAAGGTGCTGGTGTGAAGTTGTTTTCCTTTGCTGTCCCCTTTGTTCTCCCCGGGAGGGGATTTGCCCTCAAGGTACATTTTTCCTACAAATAGTCCCTGTTTTTTACTAGTTCTTTGGATGCCTCCCGGTCATACCAACTGACCGTTCCCCCCTTCCGATAGCCGCGTGATACTCTCAGCGTCTTTTTGCTGAGTTCCTTTTTCTTTCGCTGCTTTATGGACCAAGGACTTCAGGAAAAGGTGCAGCATCGCCCAAACTATGAATCCTTCAACAATCCCTCTATCTTATTTCCACTCTTTATTTCTCGTTAGCCCTTGGATGTGTGTGTGAGTGTATGCGTTGATGCGTGATATTTATGTTTAATAAAGTCATTCATTGGACCTTTTTGTGTGATTTCTGACTGGGCCTGACTCCGTAAAAACTGGGTAAAAGATCTCGCTAGGTTACCCTGCCTCTCGCATTGCTATTGCTTGTGCTCCGTTGAGCTTACTTTCCCCATCACTTGGAGCATATCGAGCTGTCCCTCTGGGACCCCCAGATTTTCAGGGTAACACTGCTTTATTGGGAAGTTGTGCGACCCTTACTGAAAGGAATTGGAAAGATTGTGACTGCCTATGCACTTACTCATGGGCTATTGTGCTTTCAACAGTCTCAGTTTAACAGGCACAGCCCTTATTAATACTAGCTGTCCCAGTATTTCAGTTGCCTTCAAAATGTCCCAGTTTCTTTCTCCTCCTACTTTTAGCTTTTGTCCTCAGCTTACTTCAATTGCTGCAAACTGAGCGCCTTCCTGCACTATATAACTATTGCACAATGATTCTGCTTTAACTGCCATGGTTCTATTCTATGGAGGCAAGGGTTTTGCAGTTTAGAGAGAGAGATTTAGCAGTCTCAGCCAGAGAGTTCCAGTACTTCCCAAGACTACAAACCCCAGGATTCCATAGGAGGCAGCCATGGTAGTTAAAGCGGAAGTATAGTGCAATAATTGTGTAGTACGGAAAGGCCCTCAGTTCAAAGTGCAAAAGCAATGAGGGAGAGGAGGGAGTGCAGTCTTACCTTTCCCGGTCAGCTGAGGCAAAAGGAAACTACTGCAGCCGCTCCTAGCTTGTCTCTTTGTCCTCATTAACAACTGTTTCCATCTTGGCCACACTCTGACATTGTTTGGCCACGCATGTCCTGGTTTACATCTGTGAAATGTTGAAGGGTATGTTTTGTATTTCTGCCCTCCATCTTTGCAAGTACAGAGACCCTCCTTCCACACACAGGCCATTTCCGCACTAGCCTGTTATAGCACGATGATTCCACTTTCAACATCCTCTGGAATCCTGGGGTTTGCAGTTTCGGGAGGGGCCGGCCGGAAATGCCACAGACTCTGCCACAGACTCTGCGGAAATGCCACAGACTCTGGTTGATTTCACACTGCACACCTATGGCAGTTTGACGCCACTTTAACTCTCAAGGTGGCTTCTTATGGAATCTTGGGATTTATAGATTGAAAGGAACTCAAAATTCTCTGCTACTGGCCCATAGTGCTGGAGTGCAGGGGAGTGGGGGGGGCAGAGCTCCCTGGCAGGAAAACCTGAGTAGCTTAGACCATTTGTGGGCAGCTGCGAGGAAGGGGCAATTTCAATCCCCACACCCTCCCAGCAGTCTAAGTTGGTGTACCTGGCATGACTTGAGATGATATTGCATCACTTCTGATTTTGATTTTGAGCTGATTTGTGGCCTTTTGGGGGGGCTTTGGAGAGTATTTTACAAGATGGAGGGAAGCAAAACACTGCATTTTGCAGCAGTTTTGAGCTGGTGGGGTTATGGTAAAAAGAAAATTGACCAGAATGTTTTAATTTGGGGGGGGGGGGCCTTGGAGACTTTTTTTAATTTTTATTTTTACAAATCAATCCATCATAAAATTGTTGACAAACTGACTTTTACAGACAAGGATTTAAGTTCCATCTTAAATAAAATCGCTGTTACTTATATGAATACATATCATACCTCCACGTACATCTTCCTCCCTCCCTCCGGGATCCCCAGACCTTGTTGACAATGTCTTATCGGTATATTACTTCTTCTTCTCCCTCTCCCCCCGTTCTCTCCCCTTCTCTCCCTATCCTACTGTCCTTGTTGTGCGTTTTCTTCAAGTCCAATCTCTTTCTTATGTTTGTCTTTGTCTCAACCTCTTTAATGTGAATTACTTTTTATTGTTGTTGTACTTCCCTCTAATTTTTAACTACCTACTACCATGTTTTACTTTTTTGATTGTCCTCACTTTCTACATTCCACCCTTAGTAAAAATATTTACCCCATTAGCTCTAGTCTCTTTTCTTATATTTTGAAGTCTAATTCTCCTTCACCCATTTGATTATTGAACTCCATTGTTTTTCGAACTGTTGGATTGATCTTCCTTTCGAAAGATTGGTCAGTTTTTCCATTTGTGCGATATCCATTATCTTAACTCTTCTAATGAGGGTTCTGTTTCTTCTTTCCAATGTTTTGCATAGCATAATCTTGCTGCTGTGATTAAAGTTAACACGGTTGTCTTTATTACTTTCATTCGGTTGCTCCTTTCAATCATATTCAGTAAATATATTTCAGGGGTCATCTCGTATTTGGGGACTTTTGAGAGGGCTTCAAGGACCACATTTTGGGGCCTCAGCAGTCTCTTGTGACCAGCCCTGGCTTACACCTTCCCTGTCATGCCCCCATGAGGGACAATACTTACTGCAAACAGCATAGGTAAAAAATGAGAGCCCATAAGGTTCAGAGCATTGGTATAGTCCAGACTCATCAATTAGACAAACAGCTGCGAGAGGCTCTCAGCCTATATAAACAGGGACCAGAATGAGAGGAATCCATTGCAAGCAACTGTTCCTATCAATAGAAGCAATCTGGCTTACATTCAGACTCCTTCCTCATGCTCCTAGAAACCATGTCTTTTGCTTTGTGTACGGACTTCTCTGCTGGACTGTTGCTCTGGATTTCCTGTGGAGTCAGGCTGCAAAACAACAGCTGGTAAATTGCCAACCAACTATGACAAACTTTGCTCATGGCTACTGATGAGAAGCTCTAATTAGAGAGATGTAAGCCTTGACTGGCACAGGACATTCCCCCAAGACCTATTCTTCCATTTCACCATGGCCTTGTGGATTTTACCAATCTAGTATTTTTATTATTTATTTATTTATTTTATTTGTATGCTGCCTTTCTCCCAGAGTGCGACCCAAGGCAGCTTCCAGAAAGAGTCAATTAAAAGTCCAGAACATTGAATTTGATAAAAGCAATTAAAATCTCCACATAAAACAATATAAAATAATTTTTAAAAGCCAAAATGTCTTTAACTGCTGGTAAAAGGAAAGCAGGTAGGGGTGCGGCCTAGCATCCCATGGAAGGGAGTTCCAGAGGGTGGGACCAGTCACAGAGAAGATTCTGTTCTGCCCTATAGGGCTTTATAGGTCAGACTTTGAGTATAGCCCTTATGATCGACATCATGTTCACCTCCCCATGACCAGTGTAACTAAATCTGGAGAGGTCCAGTCACAAGATGTCTAACCCACCAACTACAAATTGGTCATAAGAAATAGAAACACCATGGCAAGGCCAGTTTGTTTCCAGGCACAACTCAAAGTGCTGATCATGACCTGTAAAGCCCGATATGGTTCAGGTCCAAGTCATCTGAATAACCATATTCTCCCATTTAAACCTGCTCATACCTTGAGATCTTCTGGGGAGTCCTTTTTCTCTGTCCCGCCACCCTCATCCTATGGACATAGAAGCCATCAGTACCCACTGGTGGAAGGAACTCTGTGCAGTCATGGAATCCCAGGTCTAAAAGATATGCAAGGTAGATAACTTAGAGTGCTGAAGAAGTCTAAAGAGAGAGAGGAAAAGACACTGTTATATGATAATTGAGTTGATTTGCTGGCATATCATACCCAGGTTCACTGTTAATGTTACATTAGCTGGTTCAATTGGTTAATTATATAGAATAGACAGATATCACTCCATGTACAACAAGCTGACTTGACAAGGAAGGGCTACTTGCCTACAAGTTGTGGAGGAAATGACTTTCAAAGGTGAATCATTCTGGAATTCTGTCAAGGTTTGATTCCATCAGACGTTGGACTGCACCCAGGATTCTGATTTTCCCATTGGCTGCTCTCCAATGCTTTGCATAATTATAGGGGGGAAAACACCATATATGTTAGGATAAATGGGCATAACATTTTTAAAATCCATGGTCAAGTTGGGGAGAATAGCCAATATGAGACTTAGAAAGAAAGAAAACAAAATTGAGTTCTTGGCCAATACAAGCAACTATTTATTTATTTAGGTTGGCATCCTATACTGCAGTTACGGGTTCCTAATCTAGAGTTATGGATCCCTAACAGCAAATACCATGTAACCACACTCATGACAGTAGTGCAGCAATTGTAAATGTCCCCCCACTAACCTGCCTTAACAACCAGCAGCTGCACCAAGGAATACAATGAATACTATATTTGCTGGTGTATAAGACGCACCCATGTATAAGAAGCACTCCACTTATACGCCAGAAAATACAGTAATAATAATGGCCAAGATCATACATCACACATGTAGGTGTAGAGATGTGTGTGTATGTGTGTGTGCGCGAGAGAGGGAGAGAGAGAGGGAGAGCGCGAGAGCAAGCATCTTCAAGTTGCCTGTCAACTTTTGGTGACCCCATGAATTTGATAGGGTACAATTGCCTGATTATTTATCTCCCCGAATGTGCCTTAACAGCCAGCAGCCACACTGAGCAACAAACATATGTTCTACTGGTAAATTGTGACAAAGTTCCTGCTTCGATTGTCACAACCCTACTTGCTGGCAGGAGGGAGCTAGAAATGTCATCTTCCTTGTACTCTTGATCACTAGCTGAACAAACCTCTTTTGCTCAATGCTGCTGCTGGAGGTTAAGGTGGGTTTGCGGGGGTTGGGCTAGGAGATGTTATTTTGTTACACATTTGTAACGAAGTAGTTGACGTAGGATGTGGATAATGCCTGTTTCCTGCCACAGGACCCAAACTGGCTAACAACAAATTAAAATAAAGTTCAGCTAAAAGCTTACTATACAAAAGGTAACAAAAAAAATTCCTGTATTTGCTGGCATATAAGACTCACTTTTTTCCTGAAAAATACTGTTTGAAAATGGGGTGCATCTTATACGTCAGTGTGTCTTATATGCCAGCAAATAGTATTTGCCAGTGTATAAATGGGGTGCTTCTTATACACAGGTATGTCTTATAGGCTGGCAAATACAGATAAACAGAAAACCCTATTAAAAGTACAAAGTTAAAACAGTTTAGAATACAGTGAGCTCTCTGCTGGCATGACCTCCACACACATGAATACGAGGTTGTGTGAAGCCTCATTGTCACATTATTGTCAATGGACATGCTGGGTCTGTGTATGTTGCCTCCACTGATGAGAATGGGATGGAGCATTCGCATTTTTTGTTTTACACAAGAGTTCCTGGAATGGGATTCTCCCATATACAGAGGGTGCACTGTGCATTTAAAACATAATTAAAATTAAAAGCATCTTTGACAACCTGAGCTGTATTGTGTATGTTAGTTTGCATGAGAAATGCATGTTATTGTTTTCCACTTCATCCACAATCAGGAATGTCAGTGCTGTGTAAATCCAAAAGTAGTGACATCAATCAAGGTGCAATCACATGTCAGTGCTCCTGCTATTCTTTAGAACCTGAATATGGGGTTATTGCATATTCTCCTATGTAGAGTTGCCAGGTCAGGACTAGATTTTGGCACCAAAACCTGAGACCCAAGGTGGGTCGTTAAACATAGTACATTAAGCATCGTCACAGTTGCACAGAGTATGCCATTAAATTATTTTTTAAAAAAACACCAAGGGTATTATCTAACCAATGAGGAAAATAAAGTGACCCCTTGATTTTATGAGCACTTGGGGTGTAGAACCCTCATGAAAATCAAAAAACCATGGATAAGTCCCCAACGCACCCAAGTGAGCACTCCTCCTCTCATTCCCTTCCCGGTCTTCCCTCTCTCCACTCACTTGTGTTTCGCCCAGGTGTGCTGCCTTCCCGGCTCAAGGGTGATAGACAAGTGAATGGGAGGCCATGTGTGCTTGTGTGTGTGCCCCCCCCTCCGAGCACTTGCATTTCACCCCGCTGCACTGCCTTCCAGGCTCACAGGGGACGGGCAAGTGAATGGGATAAGACGGCAGCTGTGCACAAGCATGCTTCCCTCCCCTCCATTCACTTGCATTTCTCCCAGGCAGACTGCCTTCCAGGTGCATGGGCAATAGGCGAGCAAATGGGAGGCGGTAGCATCATGACTGGAGAAGGTGCACGCTGGGCAGTCTCCTACCATTTGCTTGCCTGTTTACAAGGCTTGATTGATTTATTGCTGCAACTTGCAAAGCTCTTCAGAGGCGAGTAGTCTATGTATTTACTTAGTCAACTTTCTCCTTCCTTCCCAGTTGACGGGTGCCAGGGCTCACTTTCTACTCTACTGTACTCTGCCTTCCTCTTCTGGCCAGAACTCAGTAGACTAGATTAAATATTCTTTTCACATTTATCTGAGAACAGCCCTTTTAGTTCAAATGTCATAATTTGCAAACAGGAAAAAATATGTTCTCTTGTGCGTGTTTGTGTGTGAGTTTGAATGATATGTTGTGAGCAACTGCCATTGGTACTCAGTGCATAATGTTTAACATCACCTGGGACATTGCTAGGTCTCAAGTTTTGGACTGGAAACCTCAGGGCCTGGAATGATCTTGAACTGACAACCCTAGTGCAGTGGCTGGGAACAAAGAACTGCGCTGAAGAAATAAGCTGCCCATACTTGGCAAATTTTGCCTGCCATCCTTTGCCACAGCTGCATGTCCCTGGAAAAGAAATCCAAATAGTAACCACAGTGTACCAACAGGATTTGGACCATAACTATTTTTTTTAATACTGATAATTTTAATTGTTTTCATTTGCTGGTTCATTCATTTTATTATTCTTTGTAAGTTAGATAGTTCTTTCTGACTTCTGTGTTAGCCACTGTGGACTGCACAAGGAAAAGGCAGCGCTTATATAAATGCCTACATATCACTGTCCCTTCTTTCCTAAGTCACAGCCTGAGTAATTATTGAGATCTTGATCTGCTGCTGCGGAACAAGGATGCTTCTCTACCTGTTGGATGCCTACCTGATGGACCCAGAATAGCACTCTCGCCAAAAATGTGTTGTGCTTCCTTTTTCTCCCTGATGAGTTCTGTGATATAAAGAACCCTGGGCTCATCTATGTTTTCCATCATTATATTCTAGTTTTTCAAAAAAATATGTATTTCAAATTCTCCACAGAAGCGTCTTTGTGGTTGCCCAGGCTATATGACTCAGCCTCAGCATTTGTGATCATTTTCATACCCTCTTTTCCTTCACATCCCATCACCTCTTGAACTGAAGAGCCATCTCATTTAGGCAGAATGATGATGGCTATGTTTTATTTGTTTACGGAATGAATTCTCATTTCTTTGGCTTATTTGCCTGGAAGAATGAGCATTAATTCAATAACTCACTGTACTGCCATCAAAAATTTGTCTGACCCAGTTAAAGAGTTACAGATGCACATGCAAGACTAAGCCTGAAAAACCAAGGGGAACAAGCACTTAAAACCCAAAGACAATTGCCAGTCTCAACTGGGGAACATCACTGAATCAATCATTCCATAAGTCAGCCCTTATATAAATCCTATTAATTTAATGAGTTACTCTTGCTAAGAGTAGCCATGACTGTGGCCACAACGTCCTATGCCTACAAGAAGCAAATGCCCAGAGACACAAGTTACTGTATAGGAAGCAACTACAGGTAAACCAGTCTCATCCAAATTATGTACTGCTAATCCAGGAAATTCACAGAGGATTAAAGGAGTTGCAGGGACAAGAATTCATAACCACAGCTGAAAAGGGAAGATGAGGAACCAGCGCAGAGGTCAAGAATACCAAAAAATCCATGAGCACAAAGAGTAGAGAGATTTGAGCAAAGTAGTCTCCCAGCGGGGAGATGTATAGCAGGCTGACTCTGGATGCGAGGTGCTCAACTACTCAGTGTTTTCTGTTTAACATATGTTGACGTCTACAACGCTGTTCCTTCTCACTTCACCAGGCTTCAAAGTTGAAGGTATCTCTTTGGTATCCATCAAGTCGTGCTGAAGAGAGCCCCTCAGTTGCTTCAGCCATTAGCTTCTGAGATTCAGAGAGAGAGAGAGAGAGAGAGAGAGAGAGAGAGCTATCTTCTGGAGCCAGAAATTGCTCACAATCCAACTTGCCGGCATCAGATTGTTCAGACCCCAGAAGGTGATTTAGGACACACAGGGTTTTCTACTCAATTAGGTTCAGTGCTTAGTTCACTAAACTAAAATGAAGTTCTTCAGACTCTCCCATCTTTAAGAGACCTAGAAATTTAACTTTGGGAAAACACTGACATTTCTTCTTTAGGAATCTGCAGCCTATCATAGAACTATAGGTCAGCATCCTGTGAGTGACACAGGCAAGTGCAAGTCCCCTATACACCTGCATGTTTCTTTTTGTCATTGTGGAACCTGGTGTGGACTTCCATCCTCCGAACAAAGGTCTTCCTCCCCCGGACTCATGGTTTTGCTGTCGTTGTTGTTCTTATGTGCCTTCAAGTCACTAAGGTGAACCTATTATGGGGTTTTCTGCAACTGAGAGTGTATGGTACGCCCAAGGTCATCCAGTGGACTTCCATGGCCAAGCAGAGAATAAAACTCTGGCCTCCAGGGTCATAGTCGACATTCAAACCACTACACCATACTGGCTCTCTAAATCATCATCATCATCATCATCTTTATTATCTTTATTTACACCCTGCTTTTTTCCTGATAAGATCTCAACGTGGCCTACAATAATTAAAAAAAATAGTTGAACATCATGGAATACAGAAGATAAAACCCAAATGAAACAATCAAGTAAGAATTAAAACGAAGTTAAAATACATAATTAGAACTCAAACATTCAAAAATTCTGCATAGTTGACAACAGCTGGCACCTTTTATCAGACAGGCCATAATCACACATCAAATGCCTGTCAGAATAAAAATGTCTCTCCTTGTCTGCAGAAAGGGAGTGGGGAAGGTGCCAGTCTGACTTCTCTGGGAAAGGGGCTCCAGAGCCTGGGAGCAGCCACTGAGAAGGCCCTCTCGCGTGTTCCCATCAGAGGTACCTGTGAAAGTGGTGGGACAAAGCGAATAGGTAGCAGAGAGGCTCATTACTGTGTAACGTAAAAAATACCCATTTTTAAAAAACAGAAATGGATTTCTCACCGCTATTAGGTTTGGTTTTCTTTTTCTGTGTGTGGCAGCCACATAGCTTGGAGTGTGGGTAGGGGAGGCGGGGGCGAGGGGGAGCAGAGGGGCAGGGGTGTGGCCACGTCACACGGGGCACCCCCAAAAAATTGCTGCCCGGGGTGGACCACCCTCATCCCTCCCCCATCCATACACCAGTCGTATGTGGGGACATTTTTGGCAGCCCATATGGCCTCCAGTGAGTCCTGTGGGCAAAAATAAAAGCCCACAGCCTGATGGTGCAACAGAAAACAAGCTCACTCTGTCTTCTACACGATGGCCTTTCAAGTATGGCTATCATGGCACTACCCTGCTATAGTACCATTATTTGACTTTCAACATCCTGTGGAATTCTGGGGTTTGTAGTTTACTGAGGCCAAAGGCTTCTCTGGCTGAGAATTCTAAAGGCCCCTCCCTAAACTGCAAACCTCAGGATTCCACAGGATATTGAAAGTGGAATAGTCGTGCTATAACAGTATAGTGGAGAAAGGCCCTTAGTTTTGTCTTCTCTAGGCGCATATACCCTGCTTCCTCCTCTGTTTGCCACAGGGCTTGGTTTCTACTCTTTACAATACTGAAACTACTGTACCATGCTGGCTCTGTAGGACTGCTGAATGGCTATTCTGTGACTGGTGGCTGCGCCCCATAGCCAGACAGAGATTGATGACATCATCTGCTAGGACCCCCAAAGGATCTTGGGGAATACAATCATCAATCTGCATCTGGTTATGGGAGCATAGCCAGAGGTTTATCTGATCCCCTCCACTCTGCACCAACCATAGAATGGCTGCAGCAAAACTGTGAGTCCCTGGAGGTGGGTGAGAGGGGAGCCACAGCAGAGCTCGACCTGTGGGATTCTTGCCCTACACCGGGCAGTGTAAGATCTCAGCCAAAGTCTTAGCTAGTTTACAGGAAGGTACGTAGGGGTCGGTGCAGCAATGAAGTCTTGGCAAGCTAGATTCAATTTTAATACGGATATGTGTTATTCTTTGGGAGCATTTCTAAATGTTTTCCTTCGCTTTGGAATGCTGAAGAGCTTTGCAAAACAAACAAATGCCTGTTCAAACTATTTTCCTGCTAATTAAAAAAAATCACCTGTGATTCCTGAAGTTCCTAACCAGCTTGATATTATCCAATTGTCTTGCTTAAAAAAAAATAAAAATAAAAATCAGACATTGCCTCCATCACTTTGCCAACACTTCAGCTGCAAATTTACACTTCCACAGAACTGTGAAGGGAAACAAATCTCATTATTATTCCACCTTCCCTTTTCCTTTCAAAGATATTGCTGTACCACTGTGCCAGCCTACCTGGTACGCAAATGCAATTTTTAAAATCCCTGCCGCAGCACCCCGCGGAGTGAACATATGCCACGGTCTCTGAACGAGAAGCCAGCAGCTGTGCCACAGATTGAAATAAAGTCCGGGATATGCCAAAATCATCCAACAAACAAGTCATTAAGAAATCTTTTAAAACCCTACTAAACGCTAAATTGCAATAAGTTCTAATGACAGCAACAAGCGTCTGCCTAAAAGCTGCCTGACAGAAAAGTGGGGTCCAGGAGAAGATGACAGATACGCTGTTCAATGCAGCTGCATTCCTGGATGCCTGTGGTTTTTTTGCATTGTGAATGGCATGCAACGAGAAGAGTGGCCAAGGAGATAGAACATACCCTGGTATAAGACCGTACCTTCCAAGATTTCAGAGATGAAAACTAGGACACGACTGGCTGAGCAATATCAGAGGGTGGTCAAGATGGCAAAAGTTATTAATGAGAAAGAACAGACAAGTTGTGAGAGGCTGCTGTGGTTTGCCTTTGCCTGAGTCACCCTCTTCTCCTCTCTACCCCCCAGTTAATTGTGTGCAGACTGCTTTTGTACTTTGAACGGAGGCCATGTCCACACTAGCCTGTTATAGTGCTATTATTCCACTTTCAACATCCTATGGAATCCTGGGGTTTGCAAACTGCAAACCCCACAATTCCATAGGATGTTGAAAGTGGAATAATAGCACTATAACAGGCTACTGTGGACGTGGCCTCACTTTGCAGCAATTGAAGTAAGCTGAGGACAAAGGGGGAAGATGGGAGGGTGAGAGAGAAACTGGGCCATTTTAAAAGCAGTTGAAAAATTAAGCTGAGAGAAGATTAATCAGGGCTGTCCCGAATTGGACACTCAGAGCTTGACAGAACTGCATGTGAAAAGGACCCAAGGGCCTTAGTAGACCACAAGCTAAACATCAGTGATGTGGTACCCAACAAAACTGATGCAAGTCTCTGCTCCATCAACAGGAGTATAATATCCAGATCAAGGGAAGTGTCATTCTTGTTTTGCACTGGTCAGACAACTTCTAAAGTATTGTCTGCAGTTTTGGGCTACATGTTTCAAGATGGATATTGGCAAGCTGAAACAGGCCCAGAGAAGGCCAATCAATATGTAAAATGTCAGGAAACCAAGTCATATGAGGAAAAGCTTAGGAAGCTGGGTATTTTTAGCCTGGAGAAGAGGAGACTGAGTGATGACATAATTGCTGTTGTTATGTTCTTCGTTTTTGATATACTAACCATCTTTAAATATCTGTTGGGACATTGCATAGAAGATGGGGCAAGCTTGTTTAACTGCTGCTCCAGAGACAAGGATATGGACCATAAGGCTCAAATTAAAACACGCTGAATAAACATTATGAAGGACTTCCTGATGGTAGGAGCTGTTCAGCGATGGAGCAGACTTCCTCAGAAGACTATGGTTTTTCCTTCTGTGGAGGTTTTTAGAGAAAGGTTACCTGGCCAGTTCTCAAGCGTTCGTCAGTTATATATTCCTGTGTGGCAAGGTGTTGGATTAGGTGGGCCTAACAGACCCTTCCAGCTCTCTGACTCTTTGATTCTAAGGCCGTTTCCACACTACGGTGTTATAGCGTGATTATTCCGCTTTCAACATCCTATGGAATCCTGGGGTTTGCAGTTTTGGGAGGGGCTGGCAAATATCAAAATGTGTGTGTATGTCTGTGGGAAGGGGGCTGAGGCATAGTGGGGAAAGCAGGTATCCAAGGTCCAAACCAGGTCAGGGAAAGGTGAGAGTGAGGTGAGGTGAGAAAAGTGAGGGGGTGGGTCAGCGTGGTGGCTCTATACTTCTTCTCTCTAACCCATCTCCTTCTTTGGGTGTGTGTGGGACATCGGGAGAAGGTTTGTGCTGCTGAGAAATGAGGCTCCAATTGTCCTTAGCTGGCCAGGCAGCAGCTGGTAGAGGAAGAGGAAGTGGAGGACCAGAAACAGGTTTTTAAAGGGCTATACAACCTAATCAGAGCTGCTAAAAGGGAAGATCATAGAATCATAGAGTTGGAAGAGACCACAAGGGCCATCCAGTCCAACCCCCTGCCATGCAGGAACACCCTCAAAGCACTCCCGACAGATGCCCATCCAGCCTCTGCTTAAAAACCTCCAAGGAAGGAGACTCCACCACACTCCCAGGCAGCATATTCCACTGCCGGACAGCCCTGACCGTCAGGAAGTTCTTCCTGAGGTTCAAGTGGAATCTCCTTTCCTGCAGCTTGAATCCATCGCTCCTTGTCCTAGTGTCTGGAGCAGCAGAAAACAAGCCCACTCCCTCCTCGACATGACATCCCTTCAAATATTTAAACATGGCTATCATGTCCCCTCTTTTCCCCTGGAAAAGCCAAGGTCGGGAGGAAAGGGGTTGGAGAAACTCGCAAATAATCAAATCCATGAAAGTTAAACCTGCAAATATGGAGAGGCAACTGTAATTGTGCAGCATGAAAGAGATTGTGCAGCATGAAAGATGAAACATATTTGCCTGTAATGCCTGGAACGGGACACAAGACTTCAGGAGAGACCTGACTAAATTGGAACAGGTTGATACTTTGGCTATTCTTTATCTGGAAGGAACTTCCACATGAGACAGAAGGATCTATATCAATGTGCCTTCCCAGCAAACCATGTAATTCATGCTGCATTCAAACAAGGAACAGATCCAATAAGCAAGATTCATAACAGATGGTGAATCCAAGAAGATAAACAGAAAACAATCCATAGCAGCAGAAAGGTGAATAACATGGCTGTCAGGGTGGTTTCACCTCCTTCTCACTAAGTAAGGAGAAGAGAGACCAGAGAGGATGTAATAAAACCTATACTGACGTTTATCTTCTAAGGGAAAAAGCAATAAATGTATAGCCTTGGGTTATGAACACCTCCTTGATTGTTCAATTGCAACTTTCTCAATTGGCTGTGGACATGATGAGCCAAGTTCACTTGGAAACCTTTAGAAAAATATTGGGTTTTTTTAAAAAAAATATATTTTAAGGGGGAAAAAGGAGCTCTACTTGCAATAGATTTTGTTGCTGCTTGATTTGATCTATGGAGAGTTCCTTCAGTGTCCTTGGACCAGTACTTCAATTGCATAAATTTGCAAACACACAGTTAACTGCTAGATGATGCTATATCACACTTCTGTCGACAGCATATGACCAATGGTATACCCACCCATCTGTCTATCTATTGTCCCCTTGTGGGGAATGACCAATGTCTTTCTCCACAATCCCGATAAAACAAGAGAGAAGAGAATATTAAGAGGTAACATGATAGCTATGTTTAAATAGTTGAAGGGATAACGTAAAGAAGATTGAGCAAGCTTGTTTTCTGCTGCTTCAGAGACCAGGATATGGAACAATGGGTTCAAACATCAGGAAAAGAGATATCATCTAAACACTAGGACAGTAAGAACAGTTTGACAGTGGAATGTGTTGCCTGGGAGTGTGTTGGAATCTCCTTCTTTGGAGGCGTTTACACAGAGGCAGGATGGCCATCTGTCAGGAACGCTTTGATTGTGTCTTCCTGTATGCAGGGGTTAGGACGATGGCCCTTGTGGTCTCTTCTGTCAGTAAAGGTTGGACCAAACCTGTAGAAAATACTTTGTGATGTGGGTTGTTAAGTGCACCTGTGGAGAGCCATGTGACTTTAGCTGAGTCATGCTGAGTCATGCTGATGAGCAACCAGGGGAGAAGGTTGCATCATGTGTGGGGAAAATGCAAAGGCTGGCAGGACTGCATCAACTAGTGTGACTATAAATGTAGCTGAGAGCTAGCCAGCAAGTTGCACATGGTCCCTGACATGTCTGCCGGAGTCTCTATCAGAAAGAGCAAGCAGGAGGATGCTGGAATGCCTTCTGAAGATTTTTGTAAATATGTACACATGGTAACTCAAGAATAAATTGCCTCCTTGATGGAAGAAAACAGTTGGTGTGGGTGAGTTTTTCCTGGCTACAGCGCATTGCTGCTAAGGTATTCTCTGCTGCCGGGCATGCTTCCAAAGCTATGGGAGCAATCTCTGCTATATTTTGGGTGTGACATCTTCCACGTCTATAGTTCTGTATTGAAGACATTGACCAATACGTGTGCCCCACTTGAGAATGTGTAGCTGCCTGTGCAATAGTTAGATTTTCAGTACTCTACTCATGCCACCACAAAGTGAATATTGCCATTGGTAGGCCACATGTTAAAACAGTGTGATGCAGCAGCCAAAAAAAAGAAGAATGAATACAATTCTGGGCTGCATCAACATCATTCAGATGGAGGGAAACCGAAGTTGGCAATCTGTTCTGGTTCAGCCAGACCTCACCTGGAATACTGCATCCAGTCTGGGCACCACAGCTCATGAAGGATTCAGCAAGCTGGAACATGTCCAGAGGAGGGTGACCAAAATAGTAAAAGATCTGGACACTAAGCCTAATGAGGAAATTTTTGTCGCAGAGCATTGCCTCAGTAGGTGGTGCATTCTCCATCTTCGGAAGTTTTTAAACAGAGATTGAATGGGCATCTTTCATGTGTATTTTAACTGTGTATTCCTGCACGGAAGGGCTTGGATTAGATGGCCGTTGTGGTCTCTCTTCCAGCTTTAAGATTCTCTGATTCTAAGTAATGACCTACAAAGGAAACTTCATACATAAGGTGAGCATAAGTACACCTATGGCCTGAACAAGTTTCCTGCTGTAATCTACTAAAGCAAAATAAGGATATGAATAGGTATATTCTGGAGCTCACTAATGCTACTACCTTTCCATGATGGTGGGATTGCGTGCTCCTGGGAGGCAAAAGGCTATGCTGATGGCAGCAGTGCTGTTGGTAGGGTTTCTCATGTCAGACAGGTTTTTGCTGAAGAGCCAGTCTAAACGTGCCAAATGGGGCATCAGCAGCAGTAGTAGGGGGTGACACTAGTGGAGGATCTCTCAGAGACAATGGCAGTAGCACCATGGCTAACACCTCTTAGTACTTAGCAGAGGGAGGCGTGGCAAACCTCCTTTTGAAGATCTTTTACCAGGAAGATCTTTTACTGTGACAATCCAAAATGAAACAAGAGATAGTGCCAGAGGATAGACTTCTAGGTCGTATGGCACTCAACAAGCTACTGGAGAAGAGCAAAGGACAATTATGATTAGCGCTGTGACTAATGACACAACTGGACTCAAGCTGAAAGGACATTCAGCTGTTGAACTGTTCAAAGGTGAAAGGAAAGTCCAAAGCTGCACAACACATATTATAGGAACATGGAATGTGAGAAGCATGAATCGGGGGACACTAGACAGGGGACGCTGAGGCCAAAAAGCTGTCTGGCTGAGAATGCTAAATGCTCCTCCCTAAACTGCAAACCCTAGGATTCAGTCCACTCATACATGTCTGCTCAGAACCAATCATTCTCATTCAGACAGGTTTATTCTGTCACATATATTCAAGCAGCACTGCAGCCTTAAAATCCCATCCTAAGGATCCCTGCTTAGGAACAATTCACTCTTAAGGCACTTCTGCATTACACTGTTACAGTGCTATTATTCCACTTTCAACATCACATGGAATCCTGTTGGGGGATGATAGGAGTTTCAGGCCCACAGAAATGCAGCGGAAAAACCAGAGTTCAGCGAGCCAACAGCAGCAGCCTTATTCCCCAGTAAGGATACTCACACACAGAGGAGTTTCTTCCAAACAGGAGGCACTTTATCTTGCAGCAAAGTTCCGTTATATGCAAAACATAGAACAGACGGACAAAGGCTTGCGCCAGACACCGGTTTGGTCAACAGACAAATACATACTGGGGATTGCTTTCTTATATACATATTTACAACCAATCAGGTAGAGGTTTGCACACCTCCCTCTACCATCTGCACACGACCCCCGTTTCTTATGCAACCTTGCAATGACCCACAGCTGGGGCATGATGCAACATCTTTGCAGTGGGCTGATCATTTTCCCAGGGTTCCCTGCCTGGAATCCCTGACAAATCCTGCCGTTTGCAGTTTAGGGAAGGCCATTTAGAATTCACAGCCAGGGAGCTCTTTGGCATCTGTAAACTACAAAGCCCAGAATTCCACAGGATGTTGAAAGTTGAACAATGGCTCTATAACAATGTAGTGCGGAAAGACCCAGAGTGTAATGGCAGCCTCAACATTCTCTATGAAATGAACAAACCTCACAAATGTGCCTTCCTGAAATTGGCCGAGCAATTACGGTGGGTCAGGGAGGCAATTTTCTGCTCCGAGGAACTTTCTAGGGCCACACAGACAGTCACCTCCTGCTCAAATCAGTTGTGTTTGGTAGTCAACTTCAGGTTTGACAACTTTTTTAAAAAAATTAAACAATGCAAATCCCCCCCTGCAACTTATTTGAAAAAGGTTAATTGGCTCTCTTGGCTCCCATAGTAGCAATTTCCCCTCCCATTTCCTATCCAGAACAAGGACATTAAGGGAAGTCTGGCTAAGCTGAAGGTGCAAAAACCATGTGGGGTGCACCACTCCACCCCCGAGTTAAAGCCACATAACTCCTTCTCCGCCAGAATCAGTATATTGTAGCCGTAACTGAGCCCATGTAAATAAATGTATGTTTCTTCTCTCCCCTCTATGTCGGATTTTACATCGTAAACTCCTTGGGGCAGAGGCTCTGCCCCACTTGCACACTGTAAAACACAGTGCACACTGCTTTTACTATCTCATCTCTATCAATAATAAATTTTAATCCATTTTGGATAAGTTATTGAGGCTGATAGGTGCACTGAGATTTTAGAGTTTTGGAATAATAAGTTCCAAGGTGAATTGCAACCATATGTTTCTTCTTGATGTCCAGAACACCTTTCTTCTTCTGTGTTTATGAGTCTATTTTGTTATAATCATCACTGTAAAAAGAATGATGATGATGATGATAATGACAATAATCAGAACAGAAGTAGCAATAGTAATAATAAAAACAGTTTCCTACCCGTAACAATCATTTTGAATTAAAATATATGAAAAAAAAATTGTCTAGTAGCTGCTTTTTCCCAACAGTCTCAGGAAGAGAAAAATGTTAAGGCCTGTTCATCTCAGATTCGTAGCATCTGCCTCCGGTCGCGGTCGCATCTCCAGAGCCTTCGGGGTCTTCGAGCATCCTCTCCTCTCCCTCATTCCTGCACCTCTTTCACCTGTGAGACCTTTCATCTGCGGAAGCCACCCTGGAAACTACAAGTTCCAGAATGCACAGCGCCAAGACGCACGGAGTCTGGGCGGGTCTTCTCTGCCCTCCTGCGGCTTCGATAGGGCGATTCTTGCACAGCGTGCCTGCGGATTGGCCAGGCGGAAGAGACCAGGGGGCGTGGCCGACCCTTGGGCACTGAAGGCTGAGAGCCCGAAATGGCGGCGTCTGAGGCGACGGGGAAATACAGGAGCGCTATGAGTAAAAGCAAGGACCCTTCGGGCCTCCTCATCTCCGTCATCAGGTAGGGGGGCCGCTTCTCCCCTCCAGGGTTTCGGAAGGAGTCCTCTCCCCCGGCTGAGGGAAAGCCTGGGCGTTACCTTGCCCCTCCACCTGCGTAGCTTCATAGTGGCACCTGAAAGTGTGTGGGTCAGTCGCCAAAATAGCCCCCACCCTCGCCCCTGGCCCAGGCGGGGCTCTCGCTGCTGAGATAACGACACCCAGGGTTGGGTTTCAGGGAGTGTTTGCAGCCCTCAAGTTGCCTGGACATGTCATTCTCCCCGTTTTTGAAGAAAAATATCATAAAAATATATATATTCTGTCAACCCAGGACAACGTCCCCTTCCTCACAGTTTCTAGTATTTGTATATTGTTGGAAGTGCAAGAAAGGAGATGCAAGAAAGACTTGTGCCTACTTGAAGAAGGGGGGTACCTGTAGTAAAAATTGTGTTTTGTGTGCACCGTAATGTTTTCATGCAAATTTAAGAAACGGGCCACCAGTTCTGAAACCGTGAAGAGGCAGTATAGATCTGAATTGGAGAAAGTGTGGCCTCCCAGATATTGGACTGTAACTCCCATCATTCGTCACCACTGACTCTGCTGATGGAGTTGGAGTCCAACGACACATATTTCATAGCTCATCCTGAGCTTGATGAGCACCACTTTTTTTTTTTTGTACCGTATAACAAGGAATGTGAGTCCCATGTGCATATTCAGAGTGTGGGAAACTGACAAAATGAGGGTGGCTTTCCTCCTGTCATCTCTTAAACTCTTGATGGTGTCTCCATGCAAGTTGAAGCAGGTTCAGAGATACACAATAAAGATGATAGGAGGTGTGGAGAGTTGAAGGAAAGGTTGAAGGGGTGGGCTTGTTCAGCATCAAGAAGAGAAGATGGAGGGGGCGACATGACTGCACTCTTTAAATACCTCAAGGGCTTCAGGTGTTTTCTCTGCTGTCTCAGAGTGTAGAACTAGGTCTAACGGTTCAAGTTATAGAAGGGTAGATTTCGACTGAATGTTAGAAGGAACTTCTTGATAGTGAGAGTAGTTCAGCAGTGGAATGTGTAGAGAGGAGACAGTGTTTCCTTCTTTGGACGTCTTCAAAAAGAGGCTGGACAGTGCTCACTGGAAATCCAGTATTGAGCAGGGGGTTGGAGCTGATGACCCATGGGACCACTTCCAACTCTTATGATTCTGTCATAGTTAAATAGAATTAAGAATGCTCAGGCAACTCTCTGTCACATTTCTGCACCCTTTATTCTAATGCTACATCTTCCTCTTCTAAATACCTATTACTTCCTTTGAAAAAGCTCTCATGCTAAGACCATTTCCACACTAGACTGTTATAGCGCTATTATTCCACTTTTCAACATGCTGTGGAATCCTGGGGTTTGCAAGCTGGCCCCTCCCAAAACTGCAAACCCCAGGATTCCATAGGATGTTAAAGGTGGAATAATAGCACTATAACAGTCTAGTGCAGAAATCACCTAAGTAATATTAAAGGTATAAGATCTCCCTTTCTTCACCCTCTGTAGTCAAATTGATATGTAAAGGTATCTCATAGTTCTCAGTTTTCTTTCAACTTGTATATGGTTGAGAATAGTGGGGACACAAAGCATTTCCCACTCAGTCTTTGTCACTCCTCCTCCATTCTTGAGTATAGCTGGGGATTTCCTATGTATCTATCTGTACACTGTTTTCCCCCTCAGCTTTGGATTCAAGGTGGTTTACAAACAGATAAAACAGTTAAAATATAGACAGCTAAACATTCAAAGCATCAAAACATAAAAAAGTTAAAATGTAATTAAATTACCAATAGAATCAAAAACAATTTAAAAGCACACCCTTTAAAAACAAACAAACAAGAGATACATAGAATATAACTGTATCATTAAAAGTCTGTTGCATTTGAGACATCAGTTTCCAAATGGTTGTCCAAACAAAAACGTCTTGCTGCTGGAAGGATGCCATAGGACTGCACAAATTCAGCCTGTCTTGGAAGGGAGTGCCGGCACATAGGAGCAGACACTGAGTAGGTCTTTCCCTGTCCACAGAGAAAGGCCTCCCTTGAAGATCTCACAATGCAGGTGAGCTTATATGGAAGAGTATGTTCCTTCAGATGATTTCTTACCACTGTTTCCTTATGGATCAAGGCAGGGGACAACAACGGATTAAAATTGAACTGCACTGCAGGCATTTAACACCAGTTAAAAACATATAACACCAGTTAAAAGAGCATATGAAACCTACACATATTAAACACAATCACTTCATACTTTAAACTTCATAATTTAAAATTCATTTGGCTAGGCTTGCCAGAGGAGACTAATTTTTACTGCTACTTTGAACTCATGCAGTGTGTCCAGCTGACAAATTTCCTCCAACAGGTCACTCCACAATCTTGGGACAGCTGAAGAAAAAGTTGTCAACCTAATGTTGACTCACTGAAGTAAATGTCCTCCAGAGGACCTGAGTGGGCAGGATGGGTTATAGCTTGGACCTGATCTGTGTAGGGCTTTATAGGTCATAACCAGGACTTTGAATGTTTAAAGGAGTCTGTCTGTCTTGTTGAATTTTGCCATGTAGTGTTAGGGATCATGTGGCCTTCATGTGTTCTCTAACTACAGCTCCTACCATACCTTACCATTGTCTAGGGCTGCTGGTGATTACAACAACTTTAATTTTTTATCCTGCTATAGGATGTAGTACAAGGTTGCGGTCGCTGCAGTAGGTTCCTCTTTCTCTACCCTGGTTATTCCAAGAGATTCTTTCATTTTTACAACAGATGGCTAGAAGGGATCCTAATGCAGTCCTCCCTGTGTTTTCTGTATGTCCTGTCTTCGTGGATGAGAGCAATTACACCCAGTCTCTCAAGTCACTATTTTGTCTGTCATTGTTAACATCACTACCACCACACTGTTGACTAGCCTGTGAATCCATCACAAGTTGGGAAGATATCTTTAACCTCCAGGAGTTAAAGCTCTTAGTATAATGGAAAAGCTGCTTTTGTGAGCTGACATTCTCAACCAAGCTAGCTCCAAGTCTGTTTGTAGTTCTTTCTGCCTCTTTCTGAAGAAAAGAACCTTGTAACCTGTAACATACAATTAATTCCTACCCGCCAGAAGAAGCAACATACAAATATCGGTAAGAACACATCCAGTTACATTGTCCAATATTTATGTTGTATATATTATTTTTAGGAGACTTCAATTGTATAATGTTTATGGAATTGCTTTTGGCTGAAAAACAGGATATATACATATTTAAAGTTTGTGACCGTGTAGCACCTCCCCTTTAATTTTATATCTGTAGGAATAGGTTGTTGCTGCTAAAAGGTAATGGGAAGGCATTCTAAATATATTCATTTGCCCTCTTCTTTGTTCTTACACGGTGTGCTATAGAGCTGGGGCCTTGAAGCAAAATAGATCTTGGAGCTCAAACTTTGGAATTAACAGCTTAGAAAAAATGTTGAGTGGGGAGGAGAGGAGAGGTATATAAAATTATATTTAGTGGGACAAACTAGGATCTAGTGTAGTCATTAATTAAAGCTGAATAGTGGAAATGCAGGACAGCTAAGAGGAAGGACTGCTTGAGAGAGTGCACAGTTATGCTGTGGAATTCATTACCACAACATATTGTGATGGCTGCCAACATGGAGAACATTAAGAGGGATTTAGACGGTTAGTAAAAGGGAATTAGGTGCTATTATTCATGGGGGTTTTATGTGACATACTGGATAAGCAGCAAGATGCATCTGAATATTAGTTGCTGACAAACAGTGGGAGATGGCTGTTCTCCTCATGTCCTACATTTTTGGAATCTCTGAGCATTTGTTTGACCACTGTGGGATGAAGATGTTGGACTGCATAGGCCTCTGGTCTGATTTAGCAAGACTCATGGAGCAAATTGTTGCCTGTGTAGTGTTGATGAGTTTAGGCAATTTGTCGCCTTCGGAGCAATAAACACTTACCATTTTAGCTTTCTGTTATATGTCTGAACTCCAAGTGCTGGAGTCTCAACCTTGCTAATCTGCATACTATCAGGTTTTACGAATATTGCATACTGCTTTGGGGCCTACATTGCCATGGATCTTTTCTTATGGTTGAAGATGGATAACAATGATTAGTGGCATATGTACACCAGTGTCCTCTTGATGACTTGTGCTGGCATGAATGAGCATGAAGCTAAGTGTTTTTTTGGACACTGACCAAGGACATTATCAATACTTTCACTCACAGTATTTTGCCTAGGCTACTCGATGGCTGGACCCAGATTTTGGAACTCTTTAGGGAAGTCAAGGTGGCTGCTTCCTTGTTGTCCTTCTGCTGGCAATTGAAAATTTTCTTGTTGCCACAGCCTTATAGAAATTGATTGCATCGGCCTTTTAATGGTGTGTTCTCTTGTTGGTTTATCTTCTGTCTTTCATTGGCTTTAATTCTGTGGTTTATCTTCTGGAATTTTATGTGGCTTTAATTCTATGGATTTCTTAATTGCATTTTAAAAATAATGTTTATACGTTTTTACTGATGTCTTTACTTATGCCTCAAGACACAACTCCACTCTCCCCAGAAGATCGCTGATTGGCTAGGAGAGCTCTGTTGTGTCATCGTCATCCCTTCTATATCTCCTGTGGGTGTCCTTCCCAGACCTTCTCTGTAACTATGCCAGCAGATCCTTGTGTTCCATGGATATTAAAAAGGGATCTCAGCCTATGACTGGAAAGGATCTTGTGTGACTGAGAGGTGATGATAAGGGCAATTTCCGGCCTTTTAATGCTATGCTGTAGAGCAATGAGCAATTTCCTGAAGCCCAGAGTATGAGTGAGTGAGTTGTAGTGACCCTGTAGTCAGGTCTATTTTCTTTAATTTAAAAATGAAACCAAAATTTGTACCTGTAAAAGCTTTGCAGACTGACAATGTTTGCATAGATGGCCTTTTTGAGTGAATAGTGAAATGGACCTAGATTTGCAGAGGTAATGGGAGAATTTCAAAGGGGCTGTGCAAAGTATCACAACCCCCCCCTCCCGATTTAAGGGAGCCTTCTTCAAATTTCAGCTGCAGAGCAGATGAACTAATAAGAAAAATGCTAATAAAATATGTTCTGAGTGCCTTTTGTACCTCACTCAGTAAATATGGCTTGTCCCCAAAATATTTGGCATGAGGACAATGTGAGAATTATGAGGCTCTTAAGATGTTGGAGGACTGCAGCTCCCAGCATCCTTAGCCAGTATAAGTAATGGTGATGAATGCGAGTGTGCAGGAGAAACTGGGCAAGCCTGGCTGAAGGCAGCCAATCACAGCTCAGGGAGGGTGTGAAGAGGGGCGTGCAGGGGAGGAGTATTACAAAGCAGACAGTTGTCCCTGTCAGAAGGAAAATAGGGAAAAGCTGACACAGATAGAGGGAACAGATTTCAGAGAGAGAGCGAAAGGTGGGATGGAGACAGGAGAGCCAGACAGAAGAAAGAACTGATTCTGGTTTTGGGAGCTATGAATGATTAATAAGTTCAAGTGTTAATGTATTATCTTCTGTGTCTTTACCAACTTCCACTTGTTATTCTTAGATTAAACTGTTTCTGGTTGTTTCTATTAAGCCTGATAAAGAGTCAGGCTGTACTGACCACAATATACCCACAAAACAATATAGCCACTAGTCCACAATAAAGGGGTTCCTCTAGGCCCAAGTAACCAATCAAGGAAGGGATTAAGAGTGGAAAAAGGCAAGGTGAGTGACAGGAACCCAGGGTTGGAATTGCTGAGACATCACAGTTAGGTGTAGAATCATAGAAATGTAGAGTTGGAAGAGACCACACGGGCCATCCAGTCCAACCCCCTGCCATGCAGGAACGCCCTCAAAGCACTCCCGACAGATGCCCATCCAGCCTCTGCTTAAAAACCTCCAAAGAAGAAGACTCCACCACACTCCGAGGCAGCATATTCCACTGCCAGACAGCCCTGACTGTCAGGAAGTTCTCCCTGAGGTTCAGGTGGAATCTCCTTTCCTGCAGCTTGAATCCATTGCTCCTTGTTCTGGTCTCTGGAGCAGCAGAAAACAAGCCCTCTCCTTCCTCTACATGGCATCCCTTCAAATATTTAAACATGGCTATCCTGTCCCCTCTTAACCTTCTCTTCTGCAGACTAAACATACCCAGCTCTCTAAGTCATAGGGCATGTAGCAATCCAACAGCACCCGAAGAGCCTTGTGAACCCCAACCCTGCATTGGGGTTAGACTTTCGAAACAAAGGGATCACTTGCAAGCAGGCTAAAGGCTCAGGCATCTATTTTAGGGAGGGAGTGAGCCTTTATGTCCCATTTGAGGATGGATATGGAGGTTCTACTCAGTTCTGTGTGCCCAGTTTTCCTCTTGCAACTGAGGGATGCTGATTTTAGTTGATTTCCGCCATCCTGTCTCCTGTCTTGTGAGTAGGCTGGCTGGAAGCTATCCACATTGTGGCTTTCCAAAGTCACTTCCCCCCCTCCCCATGTGTGTTGTTTAGCAGTGTTCTAACTTGCTGCACCTGCCCACTCTTGGTGAATTGTGACATTCCATCTGCACCATGTGCCTGTTGTGCTAACATCGCTTTGTAAAATGTTAGTGGGCATTTATGGCACTTGTGATCACACACTTTGCTGGAATAAATGCACGTGTCAGTCTGTATTTATACAGAACTTCTTAGTTGTGACTGCAGATGGGTTGGTGTAACATTTTGCTTGCACTTGTGAAGCTGAACTCTGCCTGATATGAGGATCCAGCAGTACTGGGATCTTAATTTGATGTGTATTAATGTTACCTAATAATATGTTAACATGCTAATACATTAATATGGCTAATATGTCCGGCAGATTATTATTATCATTGATTTTGGTAATGTGGGATAACTGTTGTTAACTGCTGTCAAATCAACCTCAGCTCATGACGAACCTTTGAATGAGAGACTTCCAGTCACTCTGCATCCACAGCCCTTTTTAGGTCTTGCAAACCCAGGGCTGTGGCTTCCTTGATTGAATTTATCCACCTCTAATGTGGTCTTCCTCTTTTCCTTCTGCTTTGCCAAACTGTATTGGTTTTTACAGTGAGTTGCATCTTCTCATGGAATTCAAAGACATAGCTATGTTAGTCTGGATCAGTGTGCAAAGGGATCTTGTAGCATCTCTGAGACTAACAGAGAGATAAAGAAATTGATAGCATAAGTTTTCATAGGCTTAAGTCTGCTTCATGCATCTGGTGAAGTAGATTTAAGTCTATGAAAGCATATGCAACCAGCTTCTTTCTCTCAGTTAGTCTTAAAGGTGCATCATGTCTACAGTCAACCCTACACATCTGTGGATTTCACTTTTGCAGATTTGATTATTTATGGATTATTTGCTGTCACCTCTGCTGCCTGCTTGTGCCATTTTTAATAGGGACTCCAAGCCTCGTGAAACTGAGAAACTGCGAAAGAGGCTTGTAAGTCCCTCTTAAAAATGGTGTGGGGCAGCAGTGGGGGTGGCAGTAAGCCCCACCAGCCACCCACTTCTGCCTTGTCAAGTAACCCTGATGCCTCAGAGGAATCCATGTTGGGTTGAATATGGTGATCATACATTTTGGGTGTTAAATATGGTTTGGGCGGGTTTAGAGTTATTCATGGTTTTCCCACTTACACAGGCATCCTATGCCCCTAACCATAGGGAGTGTGGAGGGATGACTGTAGTATATGTGGGATACTAAACTAGTAGAAACAAAGTTGTTGAGCTTCCATCTACAGATTACCAGCCCATGCTTTGGTGACCATATGGTGAGCAGTGAACTGGCTACATGGATAAATTATGTCCCCCCGCTTTTTTAAAGCTTTCATATTGTAGATGTTCATTTTAGAGACTTAATCTAAGGTGGTTCATATCTGTACCTTAGGGTGACAATGTAAGCTAAAACATTGTATAATAGGACTGTTAATGAAAACTGATCTCCCGAGTTCTGACATTTAGGGTACAAAAGAAATCGATTGAAATAGTTCTTGTGTGGGCACTGGAAGCTTGCTCCTGCCGTGTTTGCTATCGAGACATTGCAGCGCCAAGCTGTAGTATGAGGTTTTGAAAGTGAAATTGACTGGAAATGAAAGCTGACCTATTAATTTTATTGTCCAGGCTGACTGCAAAAAGTAAATGGCACAAAGGAAATTAAAGTGAATGTTCTTTTACCAAGAGCGTGGGTTAAAAACAAACAAAAAAAGGAGAACATACTGAGCAACAGATATCGTATTTTCCTATGAGTTCTGAAATTTTTAGAAGAAAAGAAGTTGTTGCCCATGTTGGCTGGGTTTTTTGGTGGCATTAAAGAAATATATTTGCTGTTATGGGTCACAGTCAAAATTAAAAGTATTGTTAAAATAGATGCTACTGTGTCCTCAAAATGGGTCAAGTACTTTTGACTTTTTGCCTTGCCCTAGCATGTCATTTATTTAGTTAATTAATTAATTTTACATATTAGAAAGTATAATAGGTTCATTTCCCATGTGGAATGGTTTGAAATGATTTTAGAGAGTTCAGATCATTCACGCTGGAAGAAATGTTTGAAAAAAGAGAGAGGGAAATCATATAGTTGAATGGGGAGATTGCTTATGGTACCGGTATAAAGTATAAGTTGACCTGCTACTTCTGTATATAATGTTGTGGTGGTTGACCATTCTGGTGAGTATACCATGAGTCAACTCTCAAGTACAACAAGGTGCTGTCTCCTATGCTGTCCAGAACAGTACCTATGCTTCTTGCCAGCTTAACTGTCTTGGAATGGCTTAGTAACCTGGGGAGCTGGTATTAGTGTAGCCTGTGGCATGTGCTGTGTAACTAAGCTCATGGGCCCAGTTGTCCCCAGATGTGCTATCACCCTTTGTTGCGTGGGCCATTTTGACCTTCATCCTACGGTTTGGCTACCAGTGATACATTTAAATTCCTGATTATCTGATATCACTGAAGCAGTCTTGAGGCATATAATTTGAGCGATATGACATTATTGTGCAGATATATATGTAGCCATGTACAGATGCTAATTTGTCATGTCCTAGACATGCCTTTGTTCCTGTTTGCCACCAGTACCTGCAGAGGGCCTTGGGGAAAAGTTGGTCCTTTTCATTTGTAGTGTCTTTGCAGAAGGACAAAATTAGACACTTCCTCTACCATTTTTATCCTTTTCCAAATTTGTTTTAGGGCCTATACTTCAGTAGAAGCAGAGGCAGCATACCTTTCAGTTAACAGTCTCTGTTGAATGAAAGTGGGAGGATGCTGTTACCCTCATGAATTGATTGTAGACTTCCCATAAGAGCAGCTGGTTAAGCAGTATAGGAACAGAATACTGAATCCTTTGTTCTTATATAGTAAGGCTTCCCTCATGTTCCTAGTTGTTTTAAAAGGTGATCAGAAATATTTGAGGGAGTGAGATTTATTAGACGTAAATTTCCTCCAGATGTGGGACAGATGTGTTAAGGTTGATGGAGATTGTGATATTTGTTACTGTGGTTCTTGTTTTTTGTTTTGTTTTCTTTTGTTTTAAGAAGTCCAAATGATATATCTGTTGTTGTAGACAGTTTTCTGCCAATTCCTGGCACTAGCTTTAACATTTTATTCCCACCTTCAAGTGAGTTTCTTTTCAATTGCAAGACATATTGGAACAAATAGGTGTCCTTCATCTCCTTTTTCCTCTTTTTTTTTTTTAATTTTAGGTCTATAATCCTATAATGCATCAATGAAATTGCACTTTTGCACTATAACTTTATGACTGTAAGAGGGGGAAAAGGAAAATCAAAGACGAGAAAGTGTGCCTTTCAAGCCACAGGACAACTCTACTACTAGTTTCTGTTTTTTAAAAAAACTTGGTAAGAGCCCTAGAACATATTCAAAAAGTTCTACAAATAGCCCACTGCCCCCAGAGAATGGTATGACTAGGATAGAGGTGACAATCAGCTGTAAAATTAAATGAGCTATATGACAGGAACTCATACTTCTTTATCCCAGGGTAGAAGTGACCATGTAGGCAATGCTCAGAAGTAAAATGCCCCTTTAATACCATAGAATCATAGAAATGTAGAGTTGGAAGAGACCACACGGGCCATCCAGTCCAACCCCCTGCCATGCAGGAATACCCTCAAAGCACTCCCGACAGATGACCATCCAGCCTCTGCTTAAAAACCTCCAAGGAAGGAGACTCCACCACACTCCGAGGCAGCATATTCCACTGCCAGACAGCCCTGACTGTCAGGAAGTTCTCCCTGAGGTTCAGGTGGAATCTCCTTTCCTGCAGCTTGAATCCATTGCTCCTTGTCCTGGTCTCTGGAGCAGCAGAAAACAAGCCCTCTCCCTCCTCTACATGGCATCCCTTCAAATATTTAAACATAGCTATCATGTCCCCTCTTAACTTTCTCTTCTGCAGACTGAACATACCCAGCTCTCTAAGTCTATCCTCATAGGGCTTGGCTTCCAGGCCCCTCACCATTTTGGTCGCCCTCCTCTGGACCTGCTCCAGCTTGACCATGTCCTTCTTGAATTGGGGTGCCCAGAACTGGACACAGTATTCAAGATGAGGTCTAACCAAAGCAGAGTAGAGTGGTACCAGTACCAGTATAATGGAATAGTAATGGAGGAGTTATTTCTTCACTGTCCTGCTTATGATCTTCCCAGAGGCTAATCTGGGAAACAGGATACTGGAGTAGATTGGTTCTTTGTTCGGTCCTGCAGCTTTCTTATGTTCTTATACATATTTTTTTATGCTTCAAGTTCTATCACCCCTTCCCCTAAAAGGAAGAAGAGACATGAGACATTTCTGCATTTTATACTCAATGCTATGAATATTTCGGTTAAAAGATTGACACACTGTGAGCTGGGTGCAAACATCTATAAAAGACAGCTTGTAATTATCATCATTAACAATCATCACTGTTGCCGTTGCTGTCATCATCGTTATCGTATTTATATCCCACCTTTTTCCCAGTTTGGGACTGGAAGCAACTTACAACAATTAAAACAAACATAGCTAAACAATAATCTCACATAAAGTTAGATGTGTAGTTAAACTACCAATAAAATTAAAACCATTGAAAACATAACCATTAAAAAGAAAACAGCAAATTGACAACTTGTTATGCAAGGCCCGTTCCCAAGACTGACAAGACTGTTGATCTCTGTATTTGAGAGATGGAAGAGGTTTGTTGTTCTTGAAGAAACCTAGCTGGTAATCCTTGTGGACCATTTGTTTTCTCTGACGTGTGGCTTTCCTCCTGAGCATGAATCATGTGGCACAACCTATTCTGCATTTACAATTGACATGCTACACCTAGTCTGCTTACTCTCTGTTCCTTTTAGCACCGAGGTCTGGATAACATGACTTGTTCTATGTATGGCATGGTGATTAATGTGTGGAAAATCAGACAGGCCAACTTAGTCTGGATTCTCTGAACCTTGCCCCTCATCTTACCTTCTCATTCTGTGAAGGAATCATCAGCTGCTCTTTAAAGTCATGCCATCTATTGCAAATCGTGATTTCTGTGGAAAAAAATGGCTTTTGTTTGGTTTTCATCCCAAGGCTTACAAACCTCCTCTGTTTTCAAGCTTTTATTCACAACCATAAAGTGGTAGTAAATTTTCTACCACCGTTTCTTTCCTGTTTTTGTTACAGTCTCAGTACTTTCTTACATTTTACTATCTTCCAAGCAGCTGCATGGCAGGGTAAATTGTGTTAAGGATGCTTTCAGAGACATGAAATTACTGCTACTTAGTAGATGTTAAAAGCCCAAAGTCCATTGTGGTACCTGCTGTCCAAAAGCCTTTGAGTGGTTTAAGTGCTGGAGAAGAGATTGATTTCAATTCGTTTCTTTAACGTATAGTGTATTAGATAGAGAATTTCACCTTACTGATGAATTGGTTGGAGATGATTGCCTACTAGGGGAATAAGATTCTGTATTTGGATCGATTTCTGCCCCTCTCTCTAACCTTTTGGTTTGTTTTGTCTGCACTGGTTGGAACTGCTTTTGTATTCTACAACAAGCTAGTTGGCATTTAGCAAATGTTATTTCTTGGGTGAGAGCTTGTCAAATTTTTGTTTAATTGGTGGATGTACCTGTCTTTTATTTTATTTTTTTTTGTTAGGAGTTTCTCTTTCCAATTAAAGCTCCAGTCCTGTGAACACTTACCTGGGAGTAAGCCACATCAGAAATATTGGGATTTACATCTGAATGAAGTACAAACAAGCACACACTCTTCTCTCCTTTGGCTTTTAGTGGCGTCATTCAACAGGATAAAAACTCAAATTGTGCTTATAACTTAATGAGGCAGTTCTTGAAACTGTCATGCAGGCTCTGTCATTGGGACACACTTTGAATGTCAAGAAGGAATTCTGTCGCTTCCTCCTTGTTTCTTCCCCAAAGTTCTAATTTCAGAAAAGGATATATGGAGATTGTGTAAAAGGGTGCATTTTAATGCTGAAATTCTATGTACAGTTAGCTGAAAGTAGCTCTCATTCTGCAACTCAGTATTTACTTCTGTGTAGTAAGTTAATTCAGTGATGATATAATATACATTATATTTAGGGATAAGATGTTGAGAGCACCAGAATACTGATACCACCTTAGGACAGAGAATGAAGTGAGTGTAAACTACCAGGTGTGTTTGGTAAAAGCTATCAGGGAGCAGTTGGGTAAAAGCCCTCCATGTCATCATGATCCACCTAAAGTTTCTATCCATTAAGCAGTGAGTGCCCTATTTCTACCCTGTGTTTGGGTTCAGCTCTCCTGATGACTACCAGCCAACCCATTCCCTATTATTCTTGGGTGATAACATGTGCACATTGAGTGGCTACAACAGCATATTTGGAGGGAATAGGAGACATTACGTGCCCATGTCAAGTTTTCATAGATTACTCAAAATGCTGCCAGCCTGTGTGTTGGTATGATTTCTACAGTATATAGATGAATCTTCTGTTTGTAAATCTTTAGCTCAAATGTCTCTTCAGTCCCCTCAAGCAAGCAGTTACCTTCCAAAATTAGCAGCTCCCATCAACCCGTGGTCTAGTCCGGCGCTACTCAGAATAAGAGTCCATGAGCTATTGGCTGCCAGTCCATGGTGAATATCTAGGAAAGTAAATTGTAGTCAGTGGGTACAAACATGGTGCCAGTACCTGGCACAGTGCGAAAAACAAAACACAGAAAAAAAAATCCTGTGAGCCCCCTACCTCAGATAGTTCAACAAGCACTGGTCAACTAACCTTACAGGGCTGTTTTAAGGAATACAGGAAAAATGTTATAGGAATTATGACCACTTGAAATATGCCATACAAATGCTTAGTATTAGTATCATCATCATCAGCAGCAGCATTATCATTTCCTATGTTCAAGATCCTTTGTAGTGGTAGTTTGGAGATGGGTAAGAGGCTGAAGTAAAGAGAAGATTGACTTTTCTAAGGCCACCTACTACATACTCAGCTGTTACTGAGCTGAGTTCTCAACTAGGATAATGCCATATAATAGAACTCAAAATACAAAACCGTCATCATAGGTCTGCTGAAGAAGTAGCTCTCCCCCTCTGAGCCTGATGCATTATTCTGGCAGCGTGATAACAGTTGACAGCACATTTTCCTGTCTGAGAATTGGAGCTGTATCACAAACTCCACTGAGGAAAGGATTTTGCTTGTTTCCAGTCACTTGGCAGTTCTTGCTATTGATATACCCAATTCTCACAGTCCATCTCTATTAGCAGGTACAAACTGATATTCCTTCCAGCACATAGTTGGTTCCCAAAGGTACGTATTTTATCTCCCAGACATTTTAATCTGTAGCCTCTTCATGATTTTTTTTTAAAATGCCTCTCTCTTCCCCACTTCTCCTTTTTAAATAGGTGTACTTAATGAAATTGAAGAAATAATGAGAAAATTTGTTGTGTATTTTGGTTAAATCACTAAATAACCTTATTCCCTTTATCTTGGGTATCTTTTAGCTTATTATTCTTCCCTCAGATTTGTGTAATTGCTTCAGTGAGATTTCAGAATATATTATAAGATACGCATTTTGAGGTTAAGTACTGCCAGGAGCTGCAGATAATTTCACTTGGGATTTATCCTTAAAAATAACTTTTCAATTATGAAATTCAAATAAGATTTATACACTTTGAAAATAATAGACACACATGTGGCCACCTGGGATTCCAGATCTGGGATTCACAGAATGTGGTTATGGTGATGCTGCTCTTGTGGGTACCGGTGTTTGTTGTTGTTGTTACTTGTGTACCGTATGTTGACACCAACTTAGTGAGACTCTCTCCTAGGTTTTATTAACAGGATCGATTGAGAGGAGCTTTACCATTGCCTTCCTCTCATGCTGAAAGATTGTGATTTGCCCAAGATCACCCAGTGGGTTCCCATAGCTGAGTGGGGATTCAGTTTCCAGTCTACCAGAGTTCTAGTCCAGCACTGAACACTAGATCATGCTGGCTGGCTAAGTGCCAGCATGGCACAGTGAATTAAAGATGTAGTACATCTCTTGTCTTTTGGACAGGATGGACCAAAAAAGTTGCCATGGGTTTTGAAGTTCATTCTATGTAGATCTGGGTCATCAATGCCTCTACAACCCAAGCTGCTTCCATCTGTTCTGCTTCCAGATTCCTTTATTACTAGATGTGTGTTGTCATATAAACCCAAAGATAACATTTTTTAGGGCTGCAATCCTTAGGAAGTCCCACTGATGTCAGTGAAGCTTGCTTCTCAGTAAATGTCCACAGTATTGTACTTTAAATGGCTTGGTTATAGGTCTACGAAATAGCAGACAAGCCATAAACATGATTTTGACACTGTTACTTTATGTTGCTGGAGATCTAGTAGAAAATAATGTGCTCAAAGAGAGATAACGGATCTGTGGCAGGACATCTGGGGCATTGACAATGAACTTGTGGCCGACCTTGAACAGGGAAACAGCTGCAGCTTCGCTGGAGCGTGTCACGTTCTCTGGTTTTTCATCCCTGCTTCTTTTTCCCCACTCCAGAAAAACAAGAAATAAAGTGCTAGGTGATGGTGTGAAGCCATTTGAGACAAAAAGTTTTCCAACATTAAACAGATCTGGGGGTTCCTAGATAGGAGATCAGCTATAATCCTGCATGTTATTTCCATGAGTTTTAAAGAAGAAAGTCTGAGTTTACATGTAATTATTAAAAAGAGAAGAATATTTAGGATACTAAGACTTTGCATGGCACTCATGGTATGTGTTATGAGCAGGACACTGTAAAGGAGAAGAGAAGCTTCTCTCCCACATAGAGAAGCTGACTAGGCAAGGAGTACGATCTTACTTCAACACTGGTAAAGCGTCTTCTGCCACACTCAAAAAAACAGCAGGGCAGCTTAGGGAGGGTACAGGATATGGTGTGCAGTACACATTGCTATCCTCAACTCTTTCCCCATTTTTCTTCACTTTCCACATCTATTTCTTTCAACCCAGTGACTAGGCTGGTTCTGGTTATGAAAGTCTTTTCAAGTTTCTATGTGTCTCCATCTCCCTTTTCTTCTTCGTTTTTGTTTCCCTAATTTTATCTAGGTCTTCTTTATTCCAATTTCTTTTCAGTTTCCATCTTGTGCTAGTTCTTGATTTCTCAGAGTGTGTCTTTTTCTGCCTTTTCTTCACAAGGGTCCCTGGTCTTCATCTCTGTCTCTAATCCTGTGCATTAGGAGTGATGAACTGTGGACGTTCCTGCAGGACAATTTTCCGTCCTTGAGGTCTCATAGACTGCCAAAAATGCCGACAGATATCCCAAACAAAACTCCCCAGAAGTGAACAGAAAGTCCATTTTGCTATTGAAAAATACTATTTATTTTAATGTGAAAAAATGCCATGCAAAGGTAAATTGCTGCTCCCAGAAACTTCCAAAAGAGGCAACATACCCTTCTTTTTTGACCAGAGAGGTGGTGATCTGGGGAATCTGGTAGGATTGAGGATTACTGAAACCGTCATGGGGCTGCATATTCCCCCAGGACTGCACTGTGCCTTCCCCTGGAGTAAGTCTAATTAGTTTCTTTTCTATCCAACAAATTTTCTATGCTGTCCTCCAGCACAAATGTGTTAATGCCTCTATTCTGCCCATTTTGCCCTATTTTCCACCATATCTGTGTTTTTATAAATTCTCTTTCCAGTGATAAGCTTATTTTTCCTCTCAACACATTTTCTTCATTCTTTTAAAATATAAGTGCTTGATTTTTTGACAGCTTAGCTTGGCTTGATGGACTTTGCCTAGTTTCTCTTAGGAAGGAGTTCGCAAGCACCAGGCTACCACAAAGAAAGCTCTGTTATGAATGCTGTGAGGTTTTTGTAGCATGATGTAGAACTTTTTCAGATCATCTCAACAAATACATATATTTGGGTCTAAAGACCATACAGGACAAGACCATGGCTTCCTTGAATTCACTGTTCTCTTTCTGATAGAGAAAGAATTCATTTGGTTTCTACTTTTTTTGTGCATGGCCAGAGATGAGTTTGGAGGTGTTACCGTGTTAGAAAAATGACTGTGATCCTACATTATGCTTGAGTAGGGTCATTGAAGGTGTGTTAGGCTATTACAGGCTGTCATATGGGAAAAAAATGAACTTCTTTGTGCTTATAGACAGAGATTAGGTATACCCCTTGGGTTGCCCAGTACAGATCAGAACATTATATTCTGTCATTTCTAGTTATAAGCGCAGCATCCCCACATTTCTGGGCTGTACAGCCAATGTGGACAAATTCTGGTATTTAAAGAACTTAAATATGAAAACATTTTGTGCCATACCTTGTGATGATCAAGATTAAAGAATACTCTGGCAATGTACTGGAGTTGCTTGTTGCTGGTGGTGGTGGATGTCCTTCTCCTGACGACAGTACTGTAATATTTCTTTAGCAGTGTGTTTAACATATAGAATTATAAAGTTCAGAGGGACCAAGAGAGCCATATAGTCCAACCCCTTGCCAGGATAGGAAAAGGATATCTGAGAGGTGGCCATCTAATTTCTTTTAAAAAGTTCCAATGGATTACTGTCTATTACCTTCTGTTACAGCCTATTCCACTGTTGAACAGCTATTTAGTTGCAATTTATTGTCTTGTGATTTGAGCTCACTGATTAGGTCTTGTTCTGTGGAATAGCAGAAAACAAGCTTGCTCCATCATACACATGATGATAGCCCTTCAGATATTTAAAGATAGTTGTCATATCACTTCTCAATCTTCTCCTGAACAGACTAATCATACCCAGCTCCTGTAGCTGTTCCTCATAGGTCTTGATTTGAAGACCAAAATTGATCAGCCTCCTGTGAACAAATTTTAGATTGTTAATTACTTTCGTGAACATTGGTGCCCAGAATTGGACATCATACTGCTGTTAAGCCAGACGTCCTCCATCCCTTCTGATCTTTCCTCTCTAAATATAATACTTTACTTTCATCCCTGTTGAAATTCATTTTGTTAATGTTTGCCCCATTCTCCAATCTGTTATGTCCAGATTCCTGGTTTAAGGTGAATCCTGTTTGTCTTCTGAGGCATTAGCTTCCTCTTTCAGTTTGTTGTCTTCAGTTCCTTTAGCCAAGCTAATTATAAAGCTCTTGAACAAAACTGGGCCTAAGAAAGAAGTCTGGAGCACACCATTTGTCACTTCTTTCTAATCTGACTAGGTCTAAGCAGGTGAGCATAGTTTGGATTTGTTCTGTCAACCAGCCACAAATTCATGTAATGGTAAAATTCTCTATCCCACATTTTTACCAGTCTGTGTGCAAGAATATAATGGAGGACCTCAGCCAAAGTCTTGCTGAAATTAAGACATACTACATCCATAGCATATTTATGGTGAGATTAATCTAGCATGACTTTCTCATACCATAGGTGAGGCTCTGAAAATACATCTGTAAGTCCCACTAGCAAGCTTGAATGTGGTTCATCTTGCTCTGGAGCCTTAAACTCATTTAAAGTCTGTGGGTGTTCCTGTGTTAGCTTTTACCTGTTGTGTGAGCTGCCTTCCCTTGCTGCATCATCTATTTTATTTCATCAGTTTGAGGACTGTTTTCCATGGAGAAGACAAGGGGCAAAGTGCTTGCTGAGGAATTCTGCTTTCTCTCACCCTCTGTAGTCATCTTCTCCACACTGTAAATCTACCAGTTGTTCTTCCTCTTGGCCAAACATAGCCAGTTCCCCCCTTCATTTTCAGCTTTAGCCTTTCTGATCTTCTCCCTACAAATATGGTCAACTTCTGTATCCTTTATTGCCCTTTATTCCATTCCATCTGGAAGGTCCTTGCACATCCATCCTGGTTTCTTTAGGTGGCTTCCAATTTTCATTCTCACTGGAAGTATTTGTAGTTGTGTCTTCACAATCTAACCTTTGACAAAGATGACTATGAATGTCACGTCACTATTTTGACGATCCTCTACTTTTTGCTTTCCTGAAAACAACACCAAAGAATCTTGAAATGTCATCTTGGAGGTTTATTTAGTCGGATTTGGGTCTTTAAGGAAATATAGCTCTACCTGGCTTGCAGGAGGTAGAAAATGGCATAGTTGCTCTCTGTGAGTGGTGGGTTGTTCATGCAGCTGTATCCCTTTTTTAGTTTTCTGATTGTGCATTTAAATTTTAAGTTAGCTTTTATTAGTTAATTCATCATCATTTTTCTTGCTGATGAATTAGTTATGAAATGCTGTGAGCAGGAATATATAGCTGCAAATATATGAAAGGGAAGCTGGAAGTGGCTGTGGGAGGAATGTTACCTTGGTAGAATGGCTCCAGCAACAGTTTCACTGCAAAGAGAATGTCTGAAGTCATATCAAAGTGGAAGGTGAGAGTATGTACTCTGCAGTAATCATCAAAGACCTAAATCTGGTTTTAAGTACCACTAAGAACATACACCTTAAATCAGTGAAACATACATATGTGTCAAATGTTGTGTGTGCGTGTGCCTTCAGCATGGCTACCTCATGAATTTCATAGGCAAGGAAACCTCAACAGTGGTTGTGCCAATTCTTTCCTTTGAAGTATAACATACAACACCTGGTATTCATTGGTGGTCTCTCCAAGTACTAACCAGGGTTGACTCTACTTAGCATCCAAAACCAGATAGGATCTTGTGCCTTTAGAGTGTTTAGGTAGATGTTCCTATTGATCCAGTTGAAATAAAGATCTGAATGTACATCAAGGTGTTTTATTTATTCTCCATATTTATCTTGTACTTTCAGCTCACTTGTTATTTTACACTTAAAGAAACAGAAGCAAAGATTGGCACAATCATTATATAGAGACTGCTACAAGTGGCCTGAGCATTTTGCAGCAACCTGGAGAACAGATAGCAAACTGGTGAAGTTTGCAGTGCAGACTCTGTTATCGATCTTTGGATGAGAAAACTGACCATACGGCTTCTCTGTGCTACCTGTCGTATCTTCTTCCTCCATGTGCAGTTGTCATGATTGCAACCGCAAGACAGCAGTTCACTTCCAATTCATGTTTTGAAAGTAAGAGCTTGTCAAAATTGGAGAATCATCAAATTGTTTTCTGATCGATTGCCTCATATTACAGTTGGGTGTAATAATTGTCTGCTGTTCTGCTGCAGTAGACAGTGTGGTGGAGTTCGTATGAATCCTGTTGGTTTTATGGGTGAGCTCTAATACAGTGTTGTGCTACTGCTATGAATTGGGGCTGTCAGTTGATCAGAGGTTTGAGTCGATTAAGTGTCTTGCTTTAACTCTTTAATCAAAATAAATACTACATTACTTCAGTGAAGCTGATGTTTCTGATGAATTGCAATGAAGACAGCAGTTTATTTTGAGTAAATAAAACTACCAAATTGTTTATTCTTGGGAAAATTCTTTCAAGTGCGTTCCCTGAATCAGTTCAGAGATGAATGAGAATGGTCAAGGCTAGTACTGAATGACCATTTTCTTTTAAAAAAAAGCCAGCCCATTCATACACACAATCAAGTTGAGCTCTTTTGTCCTTTCCATGCTGCATCAGACTGTTGTGGAACTATGGCACGGATAAGGCTGCATTCAAGGAAACTGCTTTCTTTGAAGCTGTTGAGTGCAATTTGTGGTGAGGGATTTAGCGAGGCACCTTTTCTAGATCTTTGCTCAGGAATTTCTCCAACCAACCCTGAGTGGACAGGGGCTTTTATCAAGACTCCAGGAGACTATTCAACATCCTTAGAAGTCAATACTCCAGTTTTAAAGTTACCCAGAGACATGGAGAATGTCAAGATTTTGGCATGATCCTGTTGGTAGACCCAATTTGAGTAGACCTTTTGATCCAGGGGAATGTACATCAGTGTTCAGTCACCTTAATGATGGATTTAATGGGTCTTCTCTAGTTGAAAATAACGATGGGATTCAAATCTTAGTTTCCAATTTCTGCCTACCACAATCCAGTTTGGAGGCACGTAGGTGATTAAGCACATTGGACTTTTGTAGCCCTTACTCAGATGAAATATGAGTGGTCTTGATTTACATCTGGGTTGTGTTCCTGGACTCACAGTGTAAATTGAGATTGCCATAAACGGAGGGAGCAAGTTCCATAAAGAATCATTGAAGAGCAGGGGGATATGTTCAGGGAAGATGAAGTAAATTTTACCTGATTTTACTCAACCACCAATTTTAAAGAGGTTTAAAGCGTGAATCATCAGAGCTTACACTACCTGGATTACAGAAATGTCCAGATGCTATGCAGAGGAACCAGAAGAGGCGGCAACTGCTAATCTTAGGGGTTTGGCTGGGGTGAAGTGGTTTGCCAGTATACTTCTGTTCCTCGACAAGAGCAACTTGTTCTTTTGCTGTGCCTTCTCCAGCAGGCCTCCCAGGTCATTAAAGTACATTAGGGGAGAGAGAGGCAGCACATCTTCTGCTGTGTCTTCTCCATCAGGCTTGCCAAATGAAGAACCCACACTCCAGCTGTCGTAGAGGAACACTCCTAAGAAAGCAGAGGAAACCCCTTCCAGCTACGCTATAATTCCAAGATTCCAGTTTCTTTCTCCTCCTTGTGTCTTCCTTCTAAGCAGGCCGAGAAAATCCCTTCCTTCCAGCCCTGCCAAGACTGCAGTTGCTTTCTCCTAATTCCTGCTTCTCCAGCTTAAGCAAGTAAAAGAAAACTTGTCCGGTGACCTTTTTCTTGTTACTCAGAACTCCACACCAAAACTCCAAACAACCATGTTCTCTCACCCCACCTTCCTCTATCTCTCATCTGTCCCTCCTTTCTCTCCCACCTCACTTCAACTTTTCAGGTGTGCTGGGAGAGCTAGTAATTTATTATCTGTTTATTTCTGGAGAAACATTGTAGATTTGAAATGTTGTAAATTGGACAGCACAGATTGAGAACTGGTTTGTATCCACGTATCTTTGTGGCCTTGCCAGTAAATCATTAAAACCCTAATGAGCAGATCTTCCTGGCTGCTGCTGTATAGGACTTCTACTAAGAAGGTCAAGTTCTTTTCTTTGGGGGGCATTGTCACGGGCCAGAAAAAATAAATGAAATAGTAAATAGTAGTCTAGTGCTCTTTCTGAAAAAAAGAAATATAGTTGGGGACCAGACACTCTTGAAGAAAGAAGGATTCATGCAAACACACATGAAAAAATTTAATCCTAAATCAGTGTATACTCTACACCAAGTAGGTAGAAGCTATTGCCACATTGAGGTAGTCCCGTTTTCTTCCCAAACTCAGTCACCCAAGTTTGTTATGAGAGTGAGTGATAGAGCTCTGGAGGCATCAGTTCAATGTATCTGACATAATGAAAAAGCAGTGGAAGCACTCTGAATCAATCTTTTAATGTGCATTAACAAACTTAGAATGAAAATACCATATATTAGTAGGAAAGCTCTGCCATATATTACTTTCATTCTTTTAGATGAATCTGCACTGTGTTTAGTAATATTCTGTCACCTTTGGCAGAAAGAAATGATGAGTGGAGTGAATGATCATCTTCTGTTTTTCTTGTTTTTTGCATGTGTTGATATATAACCCATATGACCCCAATCTCTCCTTCCTGGATCTTTGTTGTAAGCTGAAAACTAGAGACAGATTGTCCAGCTTTTTCAACCTCTTGTCAGTTTTTCAGCCTTGAATGAATTTTCTCCATAAGAAAAAGTACCCAGACTTTAAAATATTAGCCACCCTTTGCTTTCTTGCAATTCACTCTCGGTGTAATGTATTTATTTATTTCATTCATTTATATCCTGCCTTTTTCCCAGTAATTGGACTCAAGGCAGCTAACATCATATTTAAAACAGTACAAATGAGAAAAAATACCAAAGCAGTAATGGAAATATAAGTTTTAAAAAATTAAACAATTTGTAAAGTTAGAACATTAAAAATAGTAAAATTCAATAAAAGACTGTATGTTGTTGTTGTGTGCCTTCAAGTTGTTTTCAGCTTTTGATGACCCTAAGGTGAAACTGTCATGGGATTTTCTGGGGCTGAGAGTTTGGCCATTTCAGCACTAGGCTGTTATATCCCTAAACTGTAAACCCCGGATTCCATAGGATGCTGAAAGTGGAATAATAGCATTATAACAGTCTAGTGTGAAAATGGCTTATGTGATGTGCCCAAGATCACCCAGTGGGTTTCCTTGGCTGAGTGGGGAGTTGAATCCTGGTCTCTGTGGTCGAAGTTCAACACTCAAACCCCTACACCACACTGGCTCTCAAAACAATTATATGCAAATCATAAAAACAGCCTTTACAGACTTGCCAGTGGAAAGAGAGCAAGGACGGGTTCATCTTGGTCTCTCTAGGAAGAGACTAAAGTCGAGGAGCAGCCACCAAGAAAGCCCTCCCTTGTTCTTGTCAAAGGTGGTGAGACAGAGAAAAGGGCCTCCCCAGACAATCTTAAAGGTCTAATGGACTCGTAAAGAGAGATACATTCTTTCCACTAACCTGGATTGAAACCATATAGGGCTTTATTGGTCAAAGCCAACACACTGATTGAGTTGTGCCTGGAAATGGGCCAGCAGCCAATTAATTGGTAACATCAGAAACATAATATACTAAGAGCATAAAGTTTACTCAATAGATCCAGTTTCAAAGTAAAGAGAAATAGGCCAGGGTTTCTCAAAGACCAACCTTAAAGAGTAATTATAATGAATGTCAAATTTTTGCCTAAATCAGCTGCTTGTCTGAATGGACTGAACTCTGATATATTATATCAGGGCGGTGGGTGAAATCAAATCAAGACTTTTATGTACTGTTTTGATTGTTTTCAAACAGAAGAGTGATTCCTAAATGTGTTTCTGAAGTATTAACTTCAATGCATGTGATTTTTGGGATCATTCAGCTTAGAATCATAGAGTTGGAAGGAATCGCAAAGACTGCTGGTGCAACTGCCTGTCAGTATGGGAATCTACCGTTAAGCACCCCTGATAGGTGGCCGTCCAACTTCTGTTTAAAAACCACCAATAAAAAAGTCTTCAGCTTGTCTACTATGCTGGCATCCTGTTGGTTTGTCTCAACTAGAGTAGACCCGTTCAATCCGTTGAAGGGTAAGTCAACATGAAGATACATCTACTGGATTCAGTAGGTCTATTCTATTGTTGTTGTTGTGTGTCTTCAAGTCATTTTTGACTTATGGCGACCGTAAGGTGAACCTGTCATGGGGTTTTCTGGGAGCTTAGAGTACATGATGTGCCCAAGGTCAACCAGTGAGTTTCCATGGCTGAGCTGAACCCAGGTCTCCGGGGTCATAGTCTAGTGTTCAAACCACTACACCATGCTGGCCCTTGGGTCTATTCTAGTCAGGACTAAAAGTTAATTTAGCTCTTTGATTGCCACATTGTTTTGTGGGACAAACCTGCTCCAGTGTGAGGTGGGATTAGTATGCACACACAGATAACCATTCAAAGGAGCTACCAGAAGCCTTGTGGAAGATTGTGTTGCTGTTTTAGAAAAGTGACTATTACTACAGCAAATCAGTCTTGCTGCAGAATAGCTTCAATAAGTATCCCCAAAGAGTGCATACATTGTGCATATATATTTTATCTAGATAATTCATTCGTTTGGACATATTAATTTCTGCCGCATTTGGTTTCCAGCAAGCCATCAAGTTAAAGTATACACCAGCTTTTTAATATTAATGTATTTATTATCCTATCTTCTGTTTGCTGTACACATTTCAGAAGTTTAAAAACAGAAAAGTTTTCATTCCAGAGCTAATACTTGATTCTTCCCTGTCTCTCTTTTGCAAATACCTTGTTGACTTTCTTCCAATAAGCATTTTAATGGGACCACAGTGACAGTTCAGATGCCCTTCATTTACTTTTCTGCAATGTCAGCAGGGATGGATGTACAGTCCCTGAGAATATTAAGTGTCTCTTTTGCTATTCTGTTTGGGGACATAATGTTTGGGCTCACTTCGTTTATTCATACCTGTTGATTTCAGGAAACTTTTGAGTAGACCCCGATTTAAAAGCTGTGATAAAGGGGTGAGGAACCTTTTCCAAAGGAGATATATATTCCCATGGAAATTATATGTGTGTGTTGAGGGGGAGTCAGTAGTGTACGGACCCCTTCTTCCTCCCCTCTTTCAGCTGTAGGAAACCTATATAGGAAAGCTATATGGGAAATGTTGAAGGCACGGGGGGTGGTAATCCTGTTTTTTCCAAGGAGGATTTTTTAAAAATCAGGAAAAAAAGTGCAGTATTAGTCCCCTTGAAAGATTTAAAGTCACTCTGTTACATTAGGAACATTCAGTGTGTTATGTATTACTTGATTTGGCATAAAATTATAATGTTTGGTATTAAAAGTACAATTTATTCTGGAAATAATTACAGATTTATTTATTTTTCCCTTTCACAAAATGAGCTACAGGTCCTGAACTGTGTGGTTGTTTTTGTTATTTGCCATGAAGTCGACTTCAACTTATGTTGACTCTATTAATAAATAAGGACCTCCAAGAGCCCAGTCATCAAGAGACCTTCTCAGGTTTTCCAAGCAGAGGGCTGTGGCTTTCTTAAGTGAGTCAATCCACCTGTAATGTGGTCTCCTTCTTTTCCTTCTACCTTCCACTTTGCCCAGCATTATCATCTTTTACAGGGAGTCATGTCATGTCATAGTATGTCCAAAGTACAATAGCCTCAGTTTAGTTGTCTTGGTTTCTAATGATAGCTCAGGCTTCATTTCCTCTGAGACCTATTTATTTGTCTTTTTAGCAGTTCATGGTATCCAGAAATCTCTGTTCCAACACAGCATCTCAAATGTGTCGATCCTTTTTCTGATGGCTTTTCCCCCCTGTTCATTTTTCACTCTCATACATAGAAATTGGAAATACTGTAAGGAACGCCTGAACTATTAGGACCTTTTTCAGTTTAGGTTCTGCATGAGAATAAAGATAAAGAAAGGAAACACAGAAGAAGCCATCAACTTTAGTAAAACAAAGAGAAGTATTTTATCTTTTCTTATCCTCCATAGTATTATGGTGACATAAAGCACTCATTTTCCTAAAAATGAGAAAAGGAAATCAAGACCAGGAGTTACAGTGATCTGAAACTGCACGTCAGTGCTTCTCAAGTTACCTGATGTGGGTAAACTGGCATCCCCCCCCCCGAAAGGGCCAGGGACCATTGCCATGTTTATGTTCATTGGCTACAACTTCTGTGGTAGCCAGTGACTCATGCTGAGGCATTGTTCTGTGTACCACCAGTTTGAGTAGCACTACTGTACATAGTCTTAGATAAGGTCTACCCGCAACATAGTATTTAGACATAATGTGTATAAGAAAATAAATACATGAGCACTTTCTCTTAAAAGTTTTATTTTTCTAAGAGAAAATATTCCATAATCCCTTTTTCCTGTTTTTTTTTCCTGGAAGAGTAGGACTAGGTAGAAAAAGCCTATTTTTTCTATATATTTTTTCACCAGGACTACACATCTCTATCTGAACTTCCACTAACAAATTCAGTGATTATTTATATTGGCACTGTAGTGTTCTTAATTTGTTCTCTGATTAAACGTTATCTTATAAATGTTACATACTCAGACTTGGCAAATTTAAATAAATGGTTATAACTTGAAAGTGGAACTGGTCCACTTGAGTATTTGAAATCTGGGATGTCCTGTTAAGGACGTATTTGAATTCTGGTCTCCTTGTTCTTAACTCCTAATGTCTGTGATGAACCTTTTTGGAAACACTTGAGAAGTCATTTCCTTTCCATTTTCTCATTGTGTAGTTCTTGTAGGCTCCTTTCCATCTGCTCTGTACTGCAGGTGTGTTACTTCAAAAATAAAAGTCATTTGTCTGTAATTGGTTCCCAATTTCTTCTCTGTGTCTTCATTGTATTCAGTCTTAACCTTGTCATAGTTTCAGTTGTTTTAACAAGTCCAGAAATGAAAGCCAAGATTGTACATGACTTGAGAGCAATTCTGACTTTCAGTGATTTTCCCTTCAAACCACTTGACCTATTGTTCCTAACTATCTGAGAAGACCTTAGAGGGGAAATAGACAAACACTTTTGGTCCCAAACATGGGTGATTGGCAATCAAAAGAGGTGATAGCCCAGAACCATTCTCCTTGATGGTTACTGCTAGACGGTATAATCCTTTTGAAAATACTATACTGTACAGAACAACCAATGTGACACTAAAAGGCCTTGAGACTGGAAATATTTTGACATTAATGGTTTTGGTGTTCTGTTTAGTTTCTAAATTTCTGCCCCACCCTTCTACTAAAGAAACAGAGCTCAAGGCGGCTAACAATATCAAACAAATTAAGAGAAAGCTTTATGTTATGTGCCTATCCAGGGGGTCTCTGCAAAAGGTGGCTTTTGATCCTTAGAGGTTCGTGCTTATGCAGTCTCTCCACAGTAGTAATTTAAATGTGATTTATGCATGAAAGTAAGTTTGCTAAAAGTTCTGAAGCCATCAACAAAGCCAAAAAATTCTGAAACACAGTTCAGGGGTTCTAAAATTATTAAACTTGCTTAGAAATAATTAGCTACAATGACACCTTGTTTTAAAAAAATGTCTTTTAAGTATCTGCTTTGTTATATACTGTCTGGACCATGATTTTGAACTTTCTGTTTCCAAATACCATAAGAACAAGAAAAGTCTTCTGTTATTTAGCCTCGCAGCAATATAAATGTGTGTATGTGTGTGTATTTGTATTCTGTGTTGAAATTAATGTGTGTGTGACCATCTTAGTGGTTTTAAATAAGGATGTAGCTATTCGGGAGGAGCTTGTATGTCTGTGGCAAGTTTACACTTGTGGTAGATTTCACCATGGTAAAACTCTTTGATGTTTGGAAGAGGTTCCAGATTTTGTCTTTGTAGGTCTACTTGCTTGAAAATGAATGATTTTCTGGATGCTAGAGTACTGGTTATAGAACAGAGGACACAACTGTACTCATGTCTTGCTGAGGGGTTGCCCATGGGCATCTGACTAGCCACTGTGTGAACAGATTATTGGACTAGGTAGACCTTGGTCTGATCTAACATTGTTCTTCATATGCAATCTGTTCTTACCTTACTTTTTAAAAAAATTAAAAATTCTGGAAAATGAATTTCAGGGTGGAGTTCATTTATCTCCTGAAAAAAAAAATGGAAATCAGTACTGTATTAGAAACAACAGAAAACATTAAAGAGCGCTATAATAATCACTGAGAAGAGGAGAATGGTGATACCAGTTAAAAGCATAATACTTGGAACTAAAAAAGGATTTAACCTGACACTGAAAGGAATATGCAGTTGGCCCCAGGAGTAACTCCCTTGAGAGGGCATTCCAGAGATGGGGCACCACCATAGAAAAGGTGCTTTCTTTTGTTGCTGCGTAATATATATCTGCTATAAGGGGGAACATGGAGAAGTACTTCCTCTAAAGATCCTCAGACAGCAATTGGCACTTGAAACTCTCAAACAAGTCTGTTTGCTCTCCTGCTTCTGTTTCATAGAATCATAGAAATGTAGAGTTGGAAGAGACCACACGGGCCATCCAGTCCAACCCCCTACCATGCAGGAATACCCTCAAAGCACTCCCGACAGATGGCCATCCAACCTTTGCTTAAAAACCTCCAAGGAAGGAGACTCCACTACACTCCGAGGCAGCATATTCCACTGCCGGACAGCCCTGACTGTCAGGAAGTTCTTCCTGAGGTTGAGGTGGAATCTCCTTTCCTGCAGCTTGAATCCATTGCTCCTTGTCCTCGTCTCTGGAGCGGCAGAAAACAAACCCTCTCCCTCCTCTACATGGCATTCCTTCAAATATTTAAACATGGCTATCATGTCCCCTCTTAACCTTCTCTTCTGCAGACTGAACATACCCAGCTCTCTTAAGTCTATTCTCATAGGGCTTGGCTTCCAGGCCCTTCACCATTTTGGTCGCCCTCCTCTGGACCTGCTCCAGCTTGACCATTTCCTTCTTGAATTGGGGTGCCCAGAACTGGACACAGTATTCAAGATGAGGTCTAACCAAAGCAGAGTAGAGTGGTACCAGTACCTCCCTCGATCTGGACACCATACTCCTATTGATGCAGCCGAGAATTGCATTGGCTTTCTTGGCTGCCGCATCACACTGCTGACTCATGTTCAGCTTGTGGTCTATTAAGACTCCTAGATCCCTCTCACACGTACTGCCATCCAGCCACGTGTCCCCCATCCTATATTTCTGCATTCCATTTTTTCTACCTAAATGTAGGACCTTACACTTCTCTCTGTTGAATTTCATTTTGTTAGCCTTGGCCCAGCTCTCCACTCTGTCCAGGTCATTTTGAATTTTGATCCTGTCCTCTGGCATATTAACAACCCCTCCCAATTATTTTTTTTATTAGTTTCCCAGGCCTGTTTATCTGTTGTGCTTTGAATATCTTTGCTGGGTACTGAGCCTTCTGTTTCATTTGCAAAGTCTCGTATAATGTATAATAAGAATTGAACAATTGGCTGTAATGTGAATTCTGTTCAGATGAGATGAGGACATAACCTCATTAGTCTTTGTGGTGTGGCAGCTAAGAAGGGTTTCTGAAGGGCCTCTCACTTGTGCATTGTGTGGGCAGTGATGGGTCTTCACAACAAGATAGTGTTCTGAAAACAATAAGAATTTAAATGAACATATGAATGATAAGGAGCAATAAAATTGTTACACCTTTCCAGCAGGAGCCCTTCTGTTCTGTGAATCCATTCCTTCAGTTGTGTTTTTTCTTGTTTGTTAGGACACTGTCCACCAGTGATGATGTTGAAGACAGGGAGAATGAGAAGAGCCGCCTGGAAGAGGCGTATGAGAAGTGTGATCGCGATCTGGATGAACTCATTGTTCAGCACTACACTGAGCTCACGACTGCCATCCGCACCTACCAGAGCATCACAGAGCGCATTACTAACTCGCGCAACAAGATCAAGCAGGTGAAAGGGAGGGCTGGGCTGAGTGGAGAAAGCAAAACTTTCTACTAATTTGTGTTTGGCTTGGCAAATCTATTTTTATTTGCACTTAGATACAATTTCCTGGTAAAAATGTTCGAAGTGCTGAGTAGAATATAATAAAATTGCCATATTCATCTCCTCTGTTTTTTGAATTCGGGACTGAGTGCTGCTCCTTCTACAAGCACATCTCAGTTGATGAAGCCCTTGGCAGTGAAGCTCCTTTTTGTGAAGGCTTCTTACACCTGACCCCCCGATACTTTTCCTCCTTCTCCTCTGTCTAGTTGAAATAATTTTTTTTAAAGCAGAATTGGCTTTGGAAGGATGGTGAAGGAGGATTGTTGTTTTTGTTTACTTACATAAGCCTTGCCTGATCTTACATAAGTTTTTTTCCCCTTTCTCACGTGCATATTAGTTTTGAATGAAAGGTCTGCTGAAACATGTCAAATTGCTCTTATTGTTTGCAGTTTAAGAACCTACCCTTCTTTGTCCCATGTTATTTCTGCCTCTGCCACTAAATTTTCTGTCAAGAAGGTAATGGCCAGGAACACTCTACTTTGTCAACAGAAGCATACCTTGTATAGCCAAAATAACACAATATATCCCACCCCGTCAGTATAGATCAGCATGCTTGGAGAAAACCTAAAGATCTGTAGAAATTGATACTTTTGTAATGAACAGGAAAGAACTGGGAGGGAATACATACACAACTTTCTCTTTTCCAGGGTCCAAAACTTTCCTGCTCTCTATAGCCACCCAGTCCATGAAGGAAGAACATTGAAGGTTCAGATCTGACTGGCTGGTGATCTGCACAACCTGCACCTCCAAACGCTTAAAACAAAGAAGTAGCTACTGGCAGACGAGTCTGATTTCAGAAATGTCTTCCCTTTTGCAAGCAGCATTTTGTTGTAGGGCCTTAGTCATTCATTCTTTAAAAAAAAATCCAGCTAAAGAGCCAGCAGCAGACCAAGTCTTCCAATCAAAGCTTCAATAGCAGCTTACAGATTGTATGAAAGGCTTACTTGGTGACAGAAGCTAGCTAAGACGGATTTCTCTTGGAAGTGAATTCTGCAAAGGGGGTGCCGTGACAGGGAAAGATTCTTCTCACTGTTGGCAGTTCTACTTGTGTACAATGGAGTCCCAGCATGGTATAGTGGTTTGAGCCTCGGATTGCGACCCTGGAGAATAGGATTCAATTTCCCACTTGGCCATTCCCACTGAGTGACCTTGGGTGTGTCACACTCTCAGTCCCAGAAAGCAGCATGATAGGTTCATCTTAGGGTTGCCATAAGTCAGAAATGACTTGAAGGTACACAACAACAAAAGTAGAGCGTAGAGCAGGGCTTCTCCAGAATTGAAAAAGGAGGAAGTGTTTTCTTTTGTTCACTGCTTCCCAGAACTATTACAGCAGTGTCTGAAGAAACTTGAAGTGGATCTGTTGTTCATTGCAACAAGCCTTTAAAATTCATTGGAATATAATGGTAAAAATTACATGGCAAACATGAAGCAGGGAGTAGTTTACATTTCACAGACATGTGGAGAATTGAGCAGTTGTTTCTGAAGCAGAGTCCCTTGCAGATGAGTCAATAATGTCTCCTAAGAGTTTGGGCTCTAGCTTGCTTGAAATCTGCATTTCACAGGCAAATACGTTTGGGCAAGCTGAAACAAAAAGACTGTATGTATGTTTCTGTGTCCTTGGGTGAGCCATGGGGTTCAGAAACAGGAGTGATCCATGCTTCAGTGGGAGAGAACATGCTTTGCATCCATGTTCAGTCTCCAATACCAAGTTAAAACGATCACAGCTTAACTGAGAGAAGCTTCCAGTGTTTATAGACAGTATCAAGCTAAGTGGAATCATTGCTCCATAAAAGATAGATGTATGTGTTCAAGAGGCTCTGGGGTTGATTGTTGGTGCATCCTGACTGGTGAGGAGAGGTTAGGTATCCAAGCAAAAGCCAAGCCAGTTTGTAGAAGAGGTGTGGGTACATAATATGCAGTCTAGGCACTTCATTATCTAGTTGCCTAAAATAGGATGGTGACTCCTAGAAATTTAGAATTACTTATTCAGCTTGATTTGGGCTAATGAATAAAAAACTTGAAACTGCCCAGTTAAATAATGATTCTTGTGGCTGAAATATTTTTCTTGCCATGTTTGGATACTTGGTATTGTGTAGGAATCTAAGTGCTGAAAATCTGCAAATCCAGTAGAAAATGTGTAAGGAGGGAGATCCAATGATGTGGAATGTGTGTGGACCACAATAAAATCTGTCTGGAACCACAGGCATGCAAAGTAAAGTCTCAAAATGAATTCATACTGGGCAGAGCATAGTCTGAGTAGAATGTAACGGTTCTCCTATCCTAAAAGATGGCTTATTTCAGAGTGGCTTCTGTGAACAGAATTGTCCCTCTTGAGACCAATACATGGTAACCCCCTTTTGAACTTTCAGTTTCATTTAGTGTTTTTAGAGGAGAGTGAGGCTAGTCTGATCCCTTCCGAGGGTAGGAGTTCATTTCAGGGATTTATATACAAAGCTCAGCTCTCTGTGAAGACAGAGATCAATTACATGAAATTTGAAATAAACTATAGCCCTGGCTTACTCAATACAATTAAGCTCTGCACAGGTCAACAGCAAATGTATAGGCATAGTGACCTTGAGATACCCCCTTAGAATAACCACACAGGATGAAGGACCTTTTGGTATTTACTGCTCCTGATTAGATTCAGTCAACATGTATTGAAGGGACTTTTCTTTAACCTCTGGAGAAGTGACAGACAGCATATTAGGTCTAATTTTTCCCCCCTTTCTCCCCAGATTGATCTTTTAAATTAGCAGCCTTTCCCTTTTTGTGTTCCTTCTCTCTCCTCATAAGGAGATAGATTTTGCAGACCTGGATAAAGTTTTTTCATCATGTGTATATTGTCCAGACATCTTTGCCAGTCTCCTTGGGGAAATGGAGTAGAGGGGGCTAAAGTGGGGAGATTAGAGATTGGCTTTGATGTTTGATTTTTCTTACCTTTTGTATTTTTTTAAAGTATATAGTGCTTTATCCCTCAAAGGTCAGTGTGGGTTATCAGCATTTTTTTTTTTAAAAAAAACATTATTAACCTTCTCATCAACCCTGGGAGGTAGGTGTTGGAGAGCAAAAAAGGAGACAGAACCTGTTAAAATTAGAGGTAAAGTCAGTGTTGTATTTTCAACATAATACTCCATTCTTCTTCTGTTTTCTAAATTTTAGTTCCCAAAAGAGAAAATACGACCTGGGAAAGGATTGTTAAACAAGTTAGGCTACCAATATTTTTGAACAATCCTTTCACAGGTTGTATTAATTGAGTTGCACACTTATCTTTAGTGCAGTTTTCTTCTACTCAGATGCCAGCATTTTGTGGAGTAGAAGACCATTATCTCCTGGTTCTCAGATGGCACCATCTGGATTTTCCATCTGAACTGATGAAACCATCTGAATATCACTGATGGAATCAACTGAGTGCTGTTATTTCCCTGGTCACTGATTAAGGCATCTGAACATTTGTGTGTTCTAAACCCTGCAGGTGTTTATTAGAAGAGGGTCTGGAACATCATCCTTTAACTAGGGGACTGCTTTTCACCCAAAAGACATTTCTGGTAAACCGAAGGCAATGCCGTAGAGAGAATTAGGAGTTGCCTATGAGTGGCTCATCCTGGATTAGATTTGTGGTACACTTGTAAAAGTTATCTCCATTAGTTTGCAATTTCTCTCCATGATTCTAGGTAGAATTTGGTATCCACTTAAGCTGTTATTGCTCTTGTAAAATTGGCAACTCAGCTGGGTAGATATGCACAACATTGATATATCTGATTTGATTACATCTGGCCTTTTCCCCAAAATGAGACCAAAATGGCTTAACAACGATTTAAATCCTCATGAGAAGAGACACCTCCTTTCTTCTTTGTGAAACTACTAAAGGATGATCCCTAGACACATTTTCTTTTCAAGCGCTAGGAGCTACTGGGTACCGGACTTTTGCCCACTGTTACATAGGTGTGACTTGTGTTGATCATGTTACGGCAGCATTCCTATAAACCCTGAGGCTGGAATCCAAAGAGCTACTTTTTCAGGCATGCCAGATGGGATTTTGGGCTGTCCGTTCCCCTTAGGCAACAAAGCCCTGTGCCATGTAATACACTGCTTTTGAAAGTTTCCTCATTGTTACAAGCAATGGGCCTCTGTTCTCATGCGCCAGGTATGGAAGTAGTTTTGAGTATCTCCTTGGATCCTGGCCAGGGTAGGGAAAAGCTGCGGCCCTTTGTTTCCATTGTTGTCTTCTTCCAATAAAAGCAAATTGGGTTTTGCAACCATTCACAGCTGCTGCAGCGGCAGCAGCAGGGAGGTGTATGAGATCAGGTTCCTTTAAGCACATTTTCATGTATTTGATGTGTCTCCATATTTGTGCTTCAACCTGTTTCATTTTCCGCCTACCGATAACAACCCCGCAAGGGAGGTGTTGCTTGCCTGTCAGCCACCTGTTAAAGCGGGGAGGTGAGGCCAGGAAACAGGGAGAGCTGCATTTTCAGCAAGGCCAGAAGGAAGGGCATTGTTGCTAGGCTGCAGATCACACAGTTTTAGATTAAAGGTATTAGGCAGAGACCCGCGAAACGTAGCGAAATTAACAGAATTGCAGTTAGTTATGGCCAAATCTCCTTTCCCTGCTTTTTAGTGGGATATAGTTATATAGGGGTTCCGATTCCAGTCTTAACCAGTGTCTGCACAATCATCCGTTCCTGGTGGTCAGTCTTCCATTGTTCTCTTAACTCTACTATGAGGGGACTGTTTACTTTCAGTTATTTCAGGAAGTGTTCCAGGATGTATATGTTGTCGCCAAAAAATCAACAGTTTGTAGAACAGGAGTCTAAATAGGGGTAGACCCAATTGTTGTTTTTAAAAATCCTCTTGTGTTGCAAACTTGCCTCATTCTAAGATGAATGATTTTCAGCAGGATCTTAAACTGTTCCATATGGACTGGCTTTGGGAGAAGCCAGTAGAAAGGACAGGTTTTAACAGTATATTCTAAAACTGTTTAATAGGTGGGTTTGGAATTATGACTGCAGGTTTGCAACCAAACATTAGACTAGTTATTTTGGACTGACATGTACAGTAGGCCCTCCACATTCACGAGGGATACATGCACAGAATCCCTGCGAATGTCAAAAAAACATGAATAACACTCCCTTCCTCATTCTTTCTGCTGCTGCTGCCTGGGGGAAAGGCAGAAGAGTGCAGGGGGAAAAACTCCCTGCTTGTTGCCCCTGTGCCCTGCATTGTTTTTGTGCTCTCGCATGGGCCACAAGCGGGAGAGTGAAGGAGAAGGAAGGTTTTCCCCTGTGCTCTCCTACCTGCTGCTCATGTTCCCTTCCTTTTTTCCATGCGCCCGGGCGGGGACGGACAAGGGAGTGTGGGGAGTGAAGACCTTTCTCTCTGCACTCTCCTGCCCGTGGCTGCCAGCATGACCACGTGCACAAAGGGCGGGACAGTGCGGGAGAGGCAAGATTTTCCTCTCTTTCCTCTCCAGCTGGCCACTGCCAGTGTGATTATGTGCATGAGGGGCGCGACAGTGAAAGAGAGGCAAGATCTTCCTCTCTGCACGCTCCTGCCGCCCGGTGCCAGCGTGATCATGTGGGCGATGGTTGAGACAGTGCAGGAGAGGCAAGATCTTCCTCTCTACAGTCTCCTACCGGCTGCTGCCTGTGGGCCCACACGCAGGGGGGATCAGAATGCAGGGAAGGAATGATCTCCCTGCCTGCATACTGCTGCCTCTGCTGCCAGCATGCCCCTGCCGGCAGGGGGGTGGGGGGAGCGCAAGGAAATGAAGATCTTTCCCCCTCCCTGCCCTTGGGCAAAAGGCCAGGGAGTGGGAGGGGGAGAATGGGGAGAGGCAAGCAGGCACTGTGAATAATGAAATTCACGAAAGTGAAACCTGCGAATGTGGAGGGCCTATTGTATAATGTGTTGCTTCTTCATTTATCCTCTCTTCTCATTCTGAGTTTGTTGTTGTTGGTTTCTTTTCCTCCTCCCCTTAAAATTCTCCCTTAGTCTTTTCTGTTTGGGAGACATATCAGTATACAGTTGGCCCTCCACATTCACTAAGGTTAAGGGCACAGGACCCCTGTAAAAGTGGAAGAACTGCAAATATCAACATGTGTGCGTAGGTGTGGGTGTATGTGTCTACGGGAAGAGGGCCAAGGCGTGGTGGGGACAACAGGCACTCAGAGTCCAAACCAGGTCAGGGAAAGGAGAGGGAAAAGGGATGGGTCGGCTTGAGGGGGACCTATACTTCCTTACTCCTGCCCGTTCTCTTCATTGGGTGTGGGGGGGGGGCGTGAGGAGAGGGTTTGGGGTGCTGAGAAATCAGGCCAGCTAACAGCTGGTGCAGGAGGAAGAGGACCAGAGGAGGGTTTTTAAAGGGCTACATGACCTAATTGGAGCCACGGAGAGGGAAGATTCTCCTGGAAAAGAAACACTTGAGGTGGCGGGGCAAGGGTTGGAGAAACTCGCAAATAGTCAAATCCGTGAAAGCGAAATCTGCAAATGTGAAAATGAGTTCTCTTTTTCTGAATTCTCCCTTTTCTAAATTTCTCCTTCTCATTTCCTTGGCCTGCTTGTGTCTCTTGATCTTCTGCCTTCTTGGGTCAGTGTAGATTCTGTTTTCTAGCTTCCTACTGCTTCAGTCCCACTTCCTCCAGGGCTGTTCAGTTTGTTTGGAATCAGAGGAAGGCCTCCAATTTTAACCAAAGATTGCACCACCTCTCTCTTGCTAAACGTTTCACTACCTTCATTAAATCCATTATTTTTGAACTGTTGTTAGTAGTTTTTAATCATTTACTGCCCTTTCTGAGCCTTCTATGCAGGGCGGGATATTAATCTTCAAATACTCTATGTGTATTACCCGTGTTTCACCTTGTTAACCCTTCCTGTACCATGCAAGGGTCTGAAGTGTGGAGGCTCGTGTATGGGGTCCTCTTTTGTGGTAATGAGGAAATCCTTAAAGCCTTCAAATCTCTAACAAGTGAGACCTGAAACCACTTGTTGTACTAAGGAATGCTCCTACCTGGTATTCAAGTCAGTCAGTCATGTCCTTATCTGCTGTACTCCATTCCATTCTCCCCCTTGACTGGTTCCCATCCTCTTCCCAAGTCAGTTGGCATTTATAGCTGCTGAGCATGATCAGTTCTTATTGGACTTTTTTTGGGGGGGGGGGGATGGCTGCTCTTAGTTCCTTTTTCCTGAAGACTTTTTTTGAACTTCTACAAACCTTGTAGAGCCAGTGTGGTGTAGAGTGTTGACCTAGGACTCAGGAGACCAGAGTTCAGATCCCCACTTGACCACTGGTTGACCTTGGGCAAATCTCACTCTCTCAGCTTCAGAGGAAGGCAATGTCAAACCTCCTCTTAACAGTCTTTGCAAAGAAAATCCCATGATAGGGCCACCTTAGGGTTACCAAAAGTTGGAAGTGGCTTGAAGGCATGTAGCAGCAACAACAACAACTGTTGATATCCCCCTGAAACTGCTGGTACCTCCCTCTTCTCCTTGAGTGCTATAGTTTTTGGGTACATAAGCCACAGATCTCAACATTTCAACGCTGGGAAGAGAAGGTGTGTTGGTAATTCTGTAATTCTGCTTGGGCAGAGAATCCCAACAGTTCCTGTTGCTATCAGGGAAGCTGTTGTACTCGTCTGAACTCCTTTGTGTTGCCCTTTGCAGGTGAAGGAGAATCTGCTGTCCTGCAAGATGCTTCTGCACTGCAAGCGTGATGAGCTGCGCAAGCTGTGGATCGAAGGCATCGAGCACAAGCATGTCCTGAATTTGCTGGACGAAATTGAGAACATCAAGCAGGTGCCCCAGAAGCTGCAGCAGTGCATGGCCAGCAAGCACTACCTTACAGCCACAGATATGTTGGTAAGAGACGATAGCCAGTGCTTGACAGACAGCTGTCCGATAAGTGTCCGCTAGATCTGCTATCTGGGCCTGAGTAATTAGATCTGCCATTTACTCCCTGGCTGTATTGTTCTCCTTGCCTGTCTCTTTTGCCCTCTTCTGTCACTCACTTCTCTCCCACCCCCACCCGACCACAATCTCCAGTCTATTAACCTCTTTGGCTGCTTTGAAATCTCTGCTGGCTTTGACCCTGTGTCCTTAACCTCTATTCGTGTCCTTACCTCCCTTCCCGGTGGCTTCCACTTCTAGCGTTTTCTCCTTCTCTCTACATTGCTGTCACTATTGACTTCACCCCCAAGGAATCTGCTTGCTGTCTTGTTCCTCTTTCTCCACATCTTTTTTTTAGGTGACTGCAGCTTTCCTCCCTATTAGTCCTTTCTCTTCTTCCTTCTCTTTTTGTCAGTTTCTTCAGAATGGTTCTTCTTCCACTACAGGAATCACATCTCCAGTGTCACTCCACATTTATCCCAAACTCCTAGTTCTAACATCCAAGGATCTCTATCTGTTGGCCTTTATGTATGGATTGTTGAAGGAAGGAGAGCCAGTGTAGTGTAGCAGTTTGAGGATTAGACTAGGATTCTGCAAGAATAGGCTTTGATTACTTGCTTAGCCATGGAAACTCACTGGAAAACCTTGGGCAAGTAATGCCTGCGTCAATGCCCCAGGATCTCCTGTTACAGAGTCATTATCTGCTCTTGAGCACATCATTTTATGTTGGGTCTCCAGCAACACAAAGCAGCCTTGCTGAAGCCATGTTTGTGATTTGTACACTGTTTTCCAGATCTGTAACAATGTCATTTAAAATAGTGTTTCTACAGCTATCTGATGTGGGGAATCAGAAATTATTCCTTTCCAGGGCACCAAGGACCCACATTATAGTTGTGTCCATTGGCTACAATTGTTTGTTTCTTTCCTGGAAATGCACCAGGGATGAGTATTCAATGGCTTGGGGACCAGTCCAGGGATGATCACTTTAAGTAGCACTGATTTAAACGATAATAGGACATTGGGTGTATCACACACTCTGAGCCTGAAAAAACCCTGTAATAGATTCACTTTAGGTTCTCCATAAATCAGAAACGACTTGAAGACACACAATAACACAGAAGGGACATTTACTCAGGAGCAAGCTTCACTGACATCAATGGGACTTTCTAAGGAATGTATCCTAAGCATTTATGGTGTGTATAGTTGGCCCTCCACATCTTTGGGTTTAATGTTTGTGGATTTGATTATTCATGGACTATTTGCTGCTGCCTCTGCTGCTGCCCTATGCCATTTTACACAGGGACTTAACAAATCTTGCCTTACATTTGCAGTCGCTCTGCAAGACTAACAAGGCTGAGAGAGACTGCGGCTGTGAGGCCAGGCTTCTAAGTCCCTATTTAAAATGGCATAGGGCAGCAGTGGAGGTGGTGGCAAACCCCATCAGTTGCCCACTTATGCCTTGAAGACAAAACTGGAAGACTGATGTGCTTCCTCTCATGGCCTATAGATATTCATGGTCTTTCCAGTTTTGTGTGGGTCCTGCACTGCTAGCACTCATGAATGTGGAGGGACCACTGTATATGATGACACAAGTCTGCTAATAAGAATGATGAAGGAGGCTGGGAGTGGAATAAATGGAAACAGCCTGAGTAGTAGAGACATTGATCAAACTGATGGAGCCTGCATGGCTGCGTTTTTGGTCCATCCTCTCAATACATAAGAAGTTTATTCCTTGTGCCCAGAAAGCCAGCATGCTGGTGTAGTTTGAGTGAAACCGGGACTCTAGGAGACCAGGGTTCAAATCTTCATTCAGCAACGAAAACCTAATGGGTAATTTTGGGCAAGTCGCACTCATTTCGTCTTGGGAGGAAGGCAGTGGCAGATCTCCTCTCAGTAAATCTTGCTGAGAAATCCCTATGATGGTGTTGGCTTAAAGGCACAGAGCAACAACAACATGTTGGGGGAACAGGTGTTCTGTAATAATGTACCCCTCTTTGTAGTTCTTATGATTATGATGGGAGTCTGGGAGCAGTACGGAAAAGCAGATTGTTCTGGTTCATACAAAACAGACAGACACATATTTGTGGGAGAGGGCTTGCCTGTCCTACTAGTCCCTGTCTAGTCCCTGTCATGGAAGAGGAGGGAAATATTGGTGTCTCTGGTGGTCCTTGCACTCTGAGAGAAAACTTGTTGCTCAGGCCATTAGAACTGTTGCTGCTGCTGTATTCCCCTTTTCCTTCTTTCCTTGGCAGGGGTGGTAGTGCAGAAGACTGTATATGTCTGTTCACTTGTGCTTGAGAGGGCCGCTAGCACTGAAAAGAGACCATAGTGGCTTCTCTTTTAGTAAAGGGGTGATCATGGCAGAAGGGAGGGGTGCAGCAGGGCCTCTTTCAAATTGTTGACCCTGGGATTCAGCCTCCTACGAGGCCTCCCTGATTGATAACTGGCTGTTCTCAGTGTTTGGCTGTGTATTGGATCTTTCCTGAAGATTCTCCATCACACCCTTCTTTTTTCAGACTCCATCAGTGACCGTCATGGGTTGTTCACCCTCGCTCTGTCCTCTATAGCATTTTTAATTTGTAAATAATTTTTTACATGTTGCTGCTGTGTCTTCTTCAGCCACAGTTTGGAGGCTGAGGCTAAGAGAATTTGGGGCTAAGTCTCACAAGCAGTGAGACTCAGTAGTTAGCGGTGGCACCTGAATGCAGGCTTCCCACATGTAAGCCCTCTCTCCTGCCCTCTGTTGCTAAGTACTAGGCCTGTCCCTAGCCATATAACGTAAAAGTGTGGCAGTCTTCAGATTGTGTATTCCTTTGATCTGTAGCTGGTTGAATTAAAACTAAACTCCTGTTGGATTTGTCAGAATGCATCCCACTCCACCAGCCCACATCATGAGCTTGCAGTTCCTTTTTTTCCTCTGATAGCATAGCTGTTTTTTCCCCTTTTCTGTAGCAAGATGTTAAACGCGTCTCAAATGGAGCTCCTTGACTTTAGCCTCCTTTAGTCTGTGCTCTCTTTCTACATCAGAATGATGCCATAATTGTGCTCTTGCTGATGGGTAATTCCATTCTCCTTCATTGTATCATCTGAGCAGCGTATAAAATAATTATTAAACTGTCAGGGATGCATAATGTTTCTGGATCTCCTTGTCCTTTGTCCTCAAGGTAAACAGCTGTTGGCTTATCAAAAGCCAAAAATGATCCAACAAAGACGCTGATAGCTCTCATGTTGAAATGCGAGAGCTGATAAATATTGTTGCCTGTAGCTTTGTGATATGTGCAGTCTAAATTAGACCTTTGCAGTCATTGTGTGGGCTTGATGCAAGCGCATTAATGGCATAATTTCTGGTTGCTGCATCACATTTCTGCAGTCTGTTCTTTGTATTCCACTCACATTAATTGAAGTAATTTTGCCACTGAAGCGTGTTTCCAACCTCTGCATTTAAATTGAAATTTTAATTCCCTTATTGTTTGGCAAAGACGTCTGAAGATGGCTTGTTACAGGTTTCATTATCACTCAAAACACTCCAGCTGGTTCTAATGTACAATGATTAATTCTGGGAAGACTTATTAATGTAAGAAAGGCAACCTTTTCCCAGAAGCAGGGGCAAAGAAGCAGAGGTATTTTGGTGAAGGCTGGTATTGATATGAAGCTAGATGAAGAAAAATGTGTGCTTGTAGCTGGTTGTTGATATCAACTTAAAACTTGCAGAGATGAGTTTGACAAATCATCTGGAGAAAGTTCTGGGTATTCATTCCATGAACAAATCCAACAAGAGCAAATTTGGTACGCTTCAGCAATTGCCAGTTATGCACAAAAGTGATGTAAGTCCGATTAGTTAACTTAATGCTTATGTTGGGAAATAAGTCTTGTTCTCAGACATACTGGGAGAAAATGTCTCATGCATCCTTGTTCTTCTGGTTCCATGAGAACATTGTTTAGAGCTGGTCAGAGTTTTCTTCCTGTGAGTCTGGAGTCTTCTGGGGGCAAGAGGAGAGAGTACCACTCTGCTGTCTGTGTATGGCAGAGATGAGAGTTATATGATCCTCAAGATGTTCTTGGATTGCAACTCCCAGTTTTCTTAACCATGGGCTATTCTTGCTAGGAATGCTGGGACTTGTAGTCCAATGACATGTTGAAGGCCATGCGGTTCCCATCCCAGCTGCGTGAAGTACCGGATAGGAAGCTGCTTTATACCATGTCATACCTCTGGTCCATCTTATTCCATATTGTCTACACAAGGGATGGGCAACTATGGCCCTTTTCACATGTGGGGGGGGGAAATGGGCGAAAACACGCTAAAATGGAGCTTACCCGCAGCTGAGTAAGTCTGTCACCACGCGGAGCAGCACGAGCTCACTGCTCCACACTCCTCCGGCGTCCCAGATGGCGGCTTCCGGTTGGTGGAGGCTCTCCACCAACCGGAGAAGCTCGCCAGCCGGAAGCCCGCCCCCGGCAGATCTGCAGGCACGCGCTTGCGTGCGCCTGCAAATCCACTTCGGAGCCGGGCGACGGAGCGGCACGGGGCTGCGCGCTCCGTGCTTTTTAAAAACCTCGAAAAAGAGGTTTTTAAAAAACACGCAGCCTGGCTAGTTCCGGCCGCTCCTGAGTGGATTCTGGTGTGGAACTACGAAAAGTAGTCCACGCCAGTCCACTCTACGGTGTAGAAGACCTCCGTTAGAGGTCGCTCTACGCCGTTTTAGAAGCCCGGTGTGGAAATGGCCTATGTGGGAACTGGGGTCCAGTTTCCCTTCAGAGTCCCCCCTCAGGCCACATCCCCCCTCACATGCCCTCTCAAAATGGAGAAAGGCAGTAATGTTGCTTTACTTCCTATTGCCATTTTGAGAGGAACTGCAGAAGAAAACAGAGGTATTGGGGGTAGTACAGGGTTCTGGGGGGCTTGTTGGAGGTGGAGTGAGGATATTTTTGTGTGTTTTCACACGTTTGGGAAACTTTCGGGGCAACAGTTGCCTGAAATGGTGCCAGTTTCTTTTTAACTTTGACGGGGAGGTTGGGGGCATTGGCAGCGTGGCGTGGGGCTTTTCAGCAGAAAAAGAAGGAGACCAGAAATACCATCTTATTTCGGATTATGGCTCTCCCTGCTAGTAACTGAACTTTTGGAGAGATGTTTCAGTCTTTTAGAATGGGGTGGAGGGAGTGCTATACAGAATCTGAGAAAGCAGCAAAGAATCACGTCATAGGGAAGGGAATGTGACTGTCTGGCTCCAGCTCTAGCCGTACTGGCTCCAGGACCTCAGAAAATACTAACGCTGCTTTCAGCCTGGATGTGACTTCCTTTGCAATCTTGTGTCCTGTTTTGCTCACTGTAGTTCAAGAAGGATAATGAACAACTGGAAAGGATTCAGAGTGTGGTGCTTCTTACATAGCCAGGGTTATTTCTGTTGTATGCTGCCAATATACTGGTTTTTTTTTTAAAGTAAGCATTCATAGTCATATTCACACGGGTACTAAGGTCATGAAAAACTCAAATTGGGTATTCTGTATAACCTAAGCAAACTGGAAAACAATATGCTTGTTTTTGTTACTTCTCTTTGGAAGAGCAGGACTTGCTCAGTCCCTGTATTGCTTGCTTTCTGCTGCATTTGGTTCTTTGCTGAGAGAAATTCTGGCCACTTTCTGAGCTGTACAGTGGTGAGTGCCATTGTTCTGACTTTCCTGCATCTCTGAAAAGATCACATAGCTTTTTATTTTTGCTTCCAAAGGTGAATAATAATGTTCAGAGTTCCTCCTGAGATGAATTTTTTTTTCTTTTTGGACCAAAGCCTGCATTGCTGCCACCTTCTGTTTCATTTTCAAAACTGAGCAGGTGAAGCCATTTCTTTGCTATTGAGTTTGATTTCAATGTGTTCTGCCTAAAATAATTTGTTCTGAACAGACTTGCCTGAAGTCAAATTAGCTTGTTTTCCATTGTTGTGCTGACACAGCAACCCCTGAAGCGTGGCACGTTTTCCCGCTGCACCTTTTTCACTGTGATATCTGAGCTTCAACTTTAGAGGCTACCTCATTAAGCTCTAAGATGTTTCTTCTGGTTTTGGTCAAATTGCATCTCATTGCTTTCTACTGTGAAGAGAAAAAGCAGAGATCAGGAGGATTTTCCAGGGTTTTTCACCTGTTCTTAATGCCAAAGTAGATGATTTATTTTGATTAAGGCAATTCAACCCTCACATTTGTGTTGGAGGCAAACAGCTGTAGTCAGGTTCTGAAGTAAGTGGAGAATGACCTCAGCAGAAGTAGATTACATGACCTGAGATGGGTAGTTGTTCAAGTCAAAGCAAAATGCGTTTGTTATTCTCTTCTCTTGCATTTGATTGTTCAAACTGGGGAGCAGGACCTGCTGCACTTCTTACATGAGACTCAGGAGAACTATTTTTTTTTGTTGCCTCTCTAGGTGTCATGACCCTGGAGATCAGTAGTGATTGGGCCTAGACTCAGACAATGAGGAACTCACAGTGCCAGTAGAATATACCCCATGTCTAGACATCATTAGAGATCAGGGACCTTGGAACCCGAAGACTCCTGAGCTGAGCTTGGTGACTCCCTAAAGATCACAATGGCACCATATGAATGGAGGAATGTTTTAATGACTAGTTCCTTACAAAAAACAAAACAAAAATGTCCTTCTTTAAGAATTTGTTTACAATGGGGGGGTGCACAAAAAGTGACCCTCCCGGTGTTGCTAAATTGCAGCCACCACAAGACCTAGCAAGTCTAGCCATGATGAGGAGTGCTGGGAGGTACAACATCTGGGGGGCCACGCATTCCTCACCCTTGCTTTATATTGTAGAGTGAGAACCACTGGCTGCAGACCCTATAATTTCAGCCTTCCATATTTCTTCTTCCGTGCAGGATTTATGCTCTTGGGGAAAAAATCCTGAGTAAGAAATGATAACTTTCCTTTTTCAAGCTTAATTAATGTCTGCAGAACAGGAGGGACTTGTTGGAATAATTAACGGGGGTGTATGCTAGGTATAAGAATGTGTTACCCTGATTTCTGGTCGCGGGGGGGACACCTAAATGTGCTCACAACAATGGGGAGGGAATTAGCAAAGAGCACTAGTTAGCAATGCGAGAGGCAGGGTAACGCAGCAAGATCTTGAGCCCTATGTCTATGGGGTCAGGCCGAGTCAATGATAAGGCAGAAGTTAATAATAATAATTGTTTTATTGAAATACAGTCAAACACGTGTATGCAACACACTCACACAAAGAACTATAGAAATAAAAGGTAGGAGTTGGATAGAGGGATTTTGAGAGGAGGTTTGGTATGGGAAATACTACACCTGTCCTGAAGCCCGGTAATAGCAGAGAAGCTGGGGAGCGTGGAATCTCAGCACATGGGGCTGAGAGGAGGCTCGTCAAACGGAGCGGCAGCAAGTTGGGAGGCAAGTCACGAGCGATCCAACGAGACGCTCAAAGTCAGGGGTTCTTATAGGGAAAATTGTGGCCGCAGGCTAGTCCGTTCTCGGGGATAACAATGAGTTTCGGGCTGGAGACAAAGCCTCCGAAAGGTCAGTACTTTAGATGATTGACTTATGACCAGATTGTCAATAGAGTAGCCAATATGCAAACGCGGAGTGCTTGAGCGTTGTATAGTCCGCTCATCAAGCTGCCGGCACGGGGCAGGGGATCTTTTGTAAGTAGCGTGCATACATAATGTGGTACTTGCCTTGAGGTCTCCTGAAGCTGCATTCGGCAATGACTGGCCTGCCTAGATTGGGATTTGAATGGTTCAGCTATTGTCGGCCGCGCCTGTGTGCGTGCTTGTCCGGGGGCCTCGCAAGCACGTGGAGAGGAATGGGTGAAGAAGGCCAAATTATTGATATCAAATGATATCTTAATATCCCACAAGCTTGGGCTAGAAACAGCGGTAACAAATGGATGCATGTGTTATATGGGGGTGTGAGCATGCGTTATGTTAGCTTGTCTAAAATTTGACATAATCCTGAAAATGCTATACGTGAAGGAAGTGATTGCAAACTCTTAGCAAGGTCTGACTATATTTATTCTCTCTCACTTCCTTATAAAACTTAATTATTGCTTGCTGACTTAGTTATAATATTTTGTATCTTGCCCAGATCCACTGGAACTTTGAGGACAACCTACGCGTCTGATATGGAAACAAAGGCCAGTTAAAATATCAAATTGCAGTGCCATGCAATCTAAAGACTGCTCTATAGTAGAAAGAGGGAGAAAAGGCGCAACAGCAGGAAACGGCCAAAGCAGAAATACATTAAAATATCTGAGAAAATGAAAGATTTTTGCCTAGTATCAGGTAGAACAGTTGACTTGGTACTGAATGTGAATCTTTGGGGAGCGAGTCCCACAAATGAGGTACTACAGTTGTAAAAGGCCTTTGCCACTTTTCTCATGTCATTCTGCATGAGTATCTGGAGAGGACTTGAGAAGATCATAGAATCTTCATGTTAAAGTGGCTGATTCTTTAGATTCCTGGACACCAAGCGGTACTGGGCTTTTAAGATTAAAATCAACTGTTTGAATTATGCTTGGAAATAGGCTGACAGGCTAGTAGCCACAGAAGCAGTTTTAGAGTGTGGTATGTTTGATCTAACAATTGTAATATGGACCAACTCAAGTCTCCTAATAATTTTAAAGCCTATACTGTCAATGTAGGCAGTATTATTTGGAGACAGTGTTATTAGTTTCCGGGCACAGTACAAGGTGTTGGTTATTACCTTTAAAGCCCTTCATGGCTTGAGGCCAACCTACCTGCGGGATCGCCTTCTCCCATATAATCCGTCCCGCACATTAAGGTCCTCTGGGAGAAATTTACTGCAGCCAGTCAGAACTAGGTTGGCTGCGGTTACCCAGGGGACCCTTTCTTCTATCGCTCCCAAGTTATGGAATGGCCTGCCGGAGGAGACCCGGCATATTACCGGTCTCGACTGCTTTAAAAAAGCAGTCAAGACTGATCTCTTCCGACAGGCCTTCCAAGACTAGCATTTCCATCGCCTCCCATCAATTGTCTTGCTGTTTTGTTAATAGTTAATTGACTGTTAATTGTTGTGTGTTTTAAGGGGTTGTTTTAGGTGGGTTGGTGGGTGGGGAGGAATTGGTATGTTTTAATGTTTTAATGTATTTAATGTATTTCATGTTGTTCGCCACCTTAATCCATGTGGAGAGGCGGGATAGAAATAAATATTATCATTATCATTATCATGATCATTATCATCATCATCATCATCATCATCATCATCATTATTATTATTATTATTATTTGGAGTATGACAATAGCTGGACTATTGCTGGACTATCAAGGTGATGCACAACAAAATAGGACATACAGGAAAGGGTTGTTATGGGATAATAATTGCCATTAATCAGTCATGGCGTGGCTGTGAGCCAGTGTGATTTAGTGATTTTTATGTGGGACTAGGATCTGGGAGACCAGAGATTGGATTCCCACTCAATGACAGAAAGCACTTAGATGACCTTGAGCAAGTCATACTCTCTCAAACTAAGAGGAAGGCAAAACTCTTCTTAAGAAATCTTGCCAAGAAAACAAGGTTGCTATAAGATTCAGCTTGAAACCAGGCAACAACAACAATAACAACAACGTGTGATTATCACTCACAAATTTTGTTCCATTCACTGGTCTCTGTTGGCTAGCCAAAACAATGGATCCAGGCTTGTTTCCCCAGTGAATTTCTCTTCTGAGCTATGTAAAATGCCATAGGTTTGTCAAATAGACATGTGCATTTGAAGAATAGACTGCAATCTTCCTCAATCAGTGACTAGCAGTGTCTGTCTTCAGAGAAAGAGAAAGTGGATCTGACTTAGGCAGCATTATTCTATTTTTATTTGACATGCTGTCATCAGTAAGCATCTGACCCTTGCCACTGTTTGGCTTGTTATTGAGTGGGATTTACGTTACCCATTAGCGCTGATACATTTTGTCAGTTTTGATGTCTAGATTTAAGTGAAGAAGGGATGTGGGACACATGGGCATTGTGTGGGCGGGTGTTTATGTACATTTGCACATCATCACAGTGAAGGCCTAGAAAGAAAAGGTAAGAGGATAAGGTCACGATAGAGGACAAAGAGATGTGTAGAGAACTCTGTGAATATTATTTTTTCCTTTGATTTTATGTTTTCAGTGTCTTGGTTCAGATAGAATGCTAAGCCATAGTTTAGAATTCTAAGAATGAGTTCCAGAGAGCTATGGATTTATACAGCCTTCCTCAGAAAAGAATGCTGAAATCACCAGCACCAGCAGCAGCCTTGGGAAGTTACTGGTGGAAAGAAAATTGTTTTTCTACTGCTCTTAAAAGTGCAGCAACAGCCCTTTAGAGAAAGGAATTAAAAGTGGATTAGACAAATTTATGGAAGGCGAGGCTATCAAAAGCTATTAGTAGGATGGCTATATGTCACCTCCAGTATCAGAGGCAGTATGCCACTGTATGTATCAGTTGCTTGGGAGCATGAGACAGAGACTGTGATTTTAGTCACACGGCCATTGGTCTCATCCAACATGGTTTTTATTGTGTTCATATGCAAGTGTGCTTGGGTGATAAAGAACAGCAGAATTAGCAGCAGGGATTGGGGGAGGTATGTCAGTAGAGGCTGCTAGTCACTTGGTCGGTCACTGGAAGAAATCTTGAGATTCACCTGTAGCTTTTATGCCATGGACTTGTCTACCTGGACAGTAGAGGTTTGATCTCCTTTGACAAAGGGACATGTTCTCTGAGCTATTCTTGACATAGGTTCTTGGCCTCCTGTCCAGGTAGCCACCCACACCTTATTCTTGACTTGTTATGAGAGAAAGACACTTGCCGGGGTGGAATTTGAATGTACACATATGAAGCAGCATGAGGTCATCTCTGTTTGAAGGAAGAGGTTGACATGGTATTGTGCTACCATCTCTTAAAATACATAAAGCACATTTTGTAATACATGCCATTGGCACTTCAGAATGGTAGCAAACCTTAACTGAATATCTCATTCATTATAAAGTATAGTCTTTACTCCCTGGCTTCAGAGTTCTCCTCTTTCCCTGGTCCATCCTGCAGTGCTGATCGTATGAAAATGGCATTCCTTTGAAAAATGGACTGTAGTAGATAAGAGGTTTAAGATGCCAGTGGATGACTCAGGAATCTGAGAATTGTCCTCCAATCTCTCTCTCCCTCTGTCTGTCTCATACAAACACTGCCTTAGCTGCTGTTTTAATGGAAATGTCTCTGTGCATACATTCCCCTACTTTTCTCCATATGCTGAATGGGAATAGTGCTTAATGAGATCTTCTAAATGTTCCAATGATGAACAGCAAGAGACTGCTTCTGAGCATGGTACTGCAAAATGTATCTTAGAAGTGCTCAGCATTATACTCAGCCAGCTTTTTCATTATTGCTTCTAATCCCATTTTCTAATCCTCTTCAAGTTTTATTTTGTTAATTTCATCACTGAGATGTTAAAGATATTTTGAAAGCAGAAATGCATGAGTGGAGTTCCCCCCACCAACCTTTTGTAACATCTTACCGCCTTTTCTCTCTTTTAATATACTTATCAATAACTTCATCTCTTTTCTTTTAATCTTCTAAATTCCATTATCTGAGGCATTCTGTTGCATTAAACTGTTAGCATCTCCCCAGTACCTCATTTGCATCGACACGTGCTTGACCTCGTCCCCTCTCCTCTTTTCGTTAATGCATCAACAAGCACTGATACCTCTCTGGAGCATTATCATTTGGCTGTTAGCTCAACTAATAACGACCATTCATTTGTGCTGATGAAAGTTTATTAAATAAAAATGGGTGGTAATGAAGGTGGTGGAATAGTGATCACTGGCATTGTCCCTTTGTTTTTAAGGCAAAGGTTTGCAGAGTTTCTCTAAAGTTAATGCACAGCGTTTGGTAGAGAAGTGGCTGCAATTGCCAAGATAGGTGTCACTGTGTTGTGGAACAAGGCAGAGATGGAACAAAGTAGAAGAGTCGCTACCACCAGCAGAGTTTTCACATCTAGGTTCCCTAGGCCAAGATTCTGCATCAAATAGGTAGAATGTAATGCTGCCCCCTTATAGCTCCACGCATGTCCCCGCTGTCCCGGGCAGCCATCAAAGACTGGAAGTGGCTGCTATTACTGCAAGTACTTATTGGTGAGAATGGGAGGGAGGCAATTTGGAGAAGGTTTCAGCTGTGATAGAGTGTGCCTTTCTGACCTGGAAAATAAGAGTGACAAATATGGTGCCTAAAACATTATTTAGAGCGTAGACAGAACTTACACCAAATTCAACAGCAAAAACCATAAAAATCACTGGCAGCAAATTCGGGGTTCAAAACCTTGAATGACTACTGAATATTCTGAAGACCATGGGAAAAATAAGGTTTGCAGTTCTCTCTGATTGTGGAGAATACAGAGACTGGTCCATGCTGGGCACCTGTGTATTCCAGTGGCTGAGCAAAGGCTGGCAGCTCTGCAACAGAGACATCCCTAAAAGACTGAAAATCTCATAACTGCTGACTTCTGTTTTAGCCAGAAAATGTCAGATTTCCAGCTGGCTTCGTCTGTAAGGGAAAAAAAATAATGAAAAACCACTTTCTGCCACAAAGACTTCTGAGAGATTTTATTATGAGGTTAATTTATTAAGGCTTCTGTTATTAGACATCTTCTCATTTGTAACTATTCCAATTTTTCCTAGAGTACAGCTGCAAAAAACATTTTCCGGAACTCTGATATTATTTTGATTGTTTCTCAGGCTCTGATTTACGGGCTTTAATTTTGTCCCTGCTAAACTAATAGAACTCTTGCAAAAGGACAGGAAATGCTTGTGATCTTGGGGATAATGGAGCAACAGAATACAGAACTTGATTGCTTTTTAAAATGCCATATACTTGAATGGCTGTGCCTGTTCGTCTCTGTTTAATCCATTCTTACCAATTTTGCATAGCCCTATCCTTAGGCCTTGAGTGCTTACATTTTAAAGCTCCCACACTGTTGGAATGTTAATAAACATTCCATAACACCCTTAGAGACTGAGCAGGTGGCTGGAATGATCTTACTTCAATCTGTTAAAACTAGAGCTTTTTCAGCCAATTTCAGAGACTTCATTTTGTGTTGACCTCATCCCTCCATCCTTGTGTTGTGCTTATCTGTGTGTGTATATGTAGGATTTAGCTGGCCAGTTGTGTGATTGTCTGTGTATTCTGTACTTAAATTTGGTATATCATTTATCTCACTGTGACCATGACAAGTCCTGTAAAAGATTATCTAGAGCTGGATAACTGCCTTCTTGTAATTTCATATCCTGTTTGTTTGTCCTGTATTGATCATTTATTTATTTAGTACATTCATGTCCTCATATTGGAAATCTAGGCAGCATGGAATACAGGGATGAACAGAGCAAGCCTTCCTGCTTAACTTTGGAAAATGATAGCATCACATGCACATATTCGTATTTGGAATTGCCAGGTGTCGCTTATTTAGGGGCTGGAAGGCTTCTCCCCAAAGGAGTGGAAGGCATCCCTTGTTATAAGGAATATCCCCTATTTGCGGGTTGGAAAGCTTTTCCTATTATAGAGGCTGAGCAGGATTCCCAAAATCCTGTATTTTGGAGAGGGAGTGTTCCTAAAGATAGGAATGTATGCATCATGTATTTTATGAATGTGGACAATACGCTAATTTAACAGAGAAACACATAGCTAGGTTAATTCAAATCAATACTTTCATTTAATATTTCAGCAGAACACAAACTTGTTAATAGCTACTTCCTGATCGCTAACTCTGCACGTGATGAACTTTGAGTGTTTTTTCTTGCTATTTGAAAACCTGGAACACTGTTCTCATCTCCTGTTAAAACAATAATTTCTTCCTTTCCTTTTAAGTTTGAGTTTTGTACTGACAATGCCAGTTTATTCCTTCTGCAGATCCCAGAATATGTTCCTCATCCATCTCAGTTGGGAACCCAGAAGCAGAGAGTGACAATGTGGAAGAAATGGTGGCCATGCTACAAAGCAACCCCTTTTACCCTGTTGGAAGTGGTTCTCCTGTAAAGCACTTATTGTGGATATAGCAGATAAAAGGTTGGAAAGCTGTTAAGGAGCTCCCAGGAGTAACTCAATAAGCTCACCAGAATAGAAAAGAGAAAGTGTATAGTTTTAGCCTGGACCCCAGTCCCTGAAGGTACTATGTCGGGTCTCATGAACCAGACTGGTCTTCTCATATGCTATTAAAAGTTTTCCAAGTCAAATGCAACAGGAGAATTCATTGTGTCCTCTGAGTAAATATATTATTTTAGGCACTATATTGGTCACCATGAATCTCCAGGTCAGAAGGACTCACTAGAGGAAAGAAATGAAAAAAGAAAAGGGAAAAACTATATTTCTCGAATGAACAAACCCCAGAAAGCATTTGAGTTTAACAGCCCTATATATATTTATATGCACTGTATTTTTAAAGTTGGGAGCATGTTTCGTGAAGTAAATACGAATTCTCTCACCTGGTCCTACTTTCACAACAAATAAAAAACCACAGAAATATTTCTTACTTGAAATCTTTTGACTAGCTGCAGAATTTTCTTTTCCTGGCTTTGTTTTAAATACTGTAGTCTTTAAATGTCATTAAAATGAAAACACAGGTTTTACTTGAATTAAATTATGTGCATAGGGATATTCTGAATATTCCCCAAATTTCATCCTGAACATACCAATGCAGGGAGGTTCCAGGAAAGGGGGAGTGGGAGGTCCTTCTTTCCTTTCCATCTCTCCCAAAATCTTCCTCTACTGTTGCATGTAGTGCTACATGTATTCACTTTCACATACAGTGTCACCTTGCTGCTATGTTGCTGGTGGCGTGTTCATCAAAAGAAGGAGGGGCAGAAGGTGTGCCTCCCCTTCCTTTTTTCTGGAGACTACTTTCTATAAGGCAGGAAGGAGAATTTACTGTAATGGGTGCACATCCTTCTGAGCAGACTTTTAGCTGTCATTGTCTGTCAGCGCATCGTATGATTAGGCATTTAGTAAATAGCCTGTAGGTACCAGATCCCCTCTGACTTTGGAACATAAGCAGGGTCACTCCTAGTTAGTATTGAGATGGGAGATCATAAACGAATACCAGGGGCTGTAGATTGCATTTCATAGGAAGGAAATGGCAAGCTACCTCTGAGTATTCTTTGTCCAAGGAAACCTTATGAAATTCATGGAGTTGCCATAAGTTGACAGGTGACTTGAATGCATATACACACACTGTATATATTATTTGGAAAATACTTGACTGGGAGAGGCACTTCTTGGTAACATTTTCTGCTTTGAAAACAAAAAATGAATGCTTTCTTCTCATGTTGCAGCACAGAATTAGGATTCTTATCTTGATTGTTGAAGATGAATTTGCAAACTTTGGCAGTTTCATTTTGAGAACGACTGAGGGATAAATATCCTTCAGACTCTTGATGTTTATTGTCTTTAGGAGAGGAGTCCTAATAAGACTGTCTCTGCTAGAGTCTGAATTTTTCAAAACTTTCTGTTTCTTCCCTCTTTTTTTTCCCCTGAAGTTCGGATATAATTAAATTTTGTAACTACGTTAGTATGAACAAGACTCCAGATATGTTTTGAGGTGCTTATTACGATGACTGAAGTCCCTGTCAGAGCTGCTGATGACGAGCAGCAGCTGTTGGTCCCTGTGGCTCAGGCTGGAGATGAGTCCTGCAGCTCAAGAGCTCCCCTGCTGCCGTGGACCAAGCAGGCTCGGACGTTCCTCTGCCTGCTCCTTTAGGGCAACAGGGATCCAGCTGTGATCCCGAGGAGGCCCTGGAGCCTTCCTCAATCAGCCCACAAACAAGGCGGAGACTCAAGAGAGCTGAGCAAAGGGAGGCTTCCTTGATTAAGTTCAAGAAGTGGTGACCGGCCACACCTGTTTCTGGGCTATATAACTGCCTGCCTGGAAGCTTTCCTTTGCTTGTGGCAAACTTTCTACAAGCCCTCTCCTTGGCTTCCAGCATCTGGCTCCTGATACCTTGAATTGATCTCTTGGCTCCTGACCCCTGGATTTTGGACTCTGACTATGGCTTTTGCTTGTTGCTCAGGCTTAGGTAAATGGACTGCCTATGAGTAATTGCTTGCTTTGACTCCTCCTGGTGGGACTCTGCTATCTCTCCCTCTCCCTTCTCTGGGCTGGCTCGCTGCCCGGGTCTCTGACCTTGACACTTAAGTCTTCTGGTTGAAATTAGAAATTTCAACAGCTATCTCTTTATTAACAGTAACTTATTCTCACATTTTTTGGGATTCCACAGAAGTATTTGTCCTCTCATATTTACTTAATACAGGCTCCATCCACCCTTCCTTGTTCATAGATCTTTAAAGAAAAAATTATTGTGCTTCCTTCAGTGGTGGCTGGTGGCTCTTTTGTCAATGGGGGCAGTGAATTTGCTCCATGTTTTGGTCCAAACTTTAAAGGAGCTTTCTCAAGTGCAAAACCTACTTGAAGATAGGGCTTAGCATCTTTGATAGCTCATTAGAAATTTGAACTAAAAACTACATGGATTGAACACCTCATTGACATGGAAACCAGTAGCCATCAGCAAGTCCTTTGTATCTACCGTGTATCATCCAGCTTCCTTGAGTGAGATTCTAGATCATGCTACTACAGAATAAAGCTTGGCCAGCTTCCTTCCTGGTAACTCCAGTCCCTACTCTTTCCCTGCTGTTCTTCAGCCAGGGTGTTGTAACTCACTCAGTGGAATCTGAGGAATCTCAGAGAGGTGAATTGGATTGCAAGGAGTTTCTGGCTGCAGATGACAGTTCTCTCTTCAAATGTGAGAATCTGGTGGCTTGAGCAGAGAAAGGACTCCCTCATCATCAGGACTTGATGGATGCTGAAGAGATACTTCTGTTCTTTTAAAGTCCTTCTAGCACCATCTGTTAAACAGAAAATGCTGAGTAATCAAGCACTTGGGGTCCAGATGCAACCACCTATAAATCTCCCAGCAGCTGCATGAATCTCCCAGCAGTCTTCATTGCAATCGGACGTTCAGTCTCTCCAACTGACAGTGTTCTCTGTGCCTGTATATTTCCAGGAATTCTTTATATCTGGGCTGTGTTCAGTGCCTCTTCATCTTACGCTTTTGGCTTTGATCATCTGCACTGTTGGCTTTACGTAATGAATTCTGGACTACTTGAGACCTTATCCTTTGTGTCACTATCCTGGATTACCATTCCATGACCTAGGCTTTCCTGACTTAACCTGTACCTGCTTCCCCTATGGGCAAGCTCCCATAGCTGTTTATAGACCAGGTGAGAGCAAAGAGGCAGCTAAGCAGTATCTGCATCATCCTCATGGACTAACCAGGGGTCTGTGAAGGACCCCTCAAAGATGCCTGCTTCTTTGTTCATCTAGCATGCCGCTACCTGGATACCCCCATCTTCCTTTGACCATCAAAAGGCCATTGGTGGTAGGGTAAGAATCCCAACTGCAGAATGGTAAATGAAGAGCACAGATGTTTGTTTTGGATAAAGGTGCTGACTGGCTGCATCCACAATGACCGATAAAGGCCATATGCTACCATAATTTGTAATCATGTCTGCATATGTCATCAACAGAATTCTGGCTGTTGTCTCTTGGCACTGTCTGAATGCCATTCACAGCTGTTCTCCTGGATCCCTCTACACCTTGCTTTCATGGTGTGAATCTTGTATTTTGATATCATCCTGTGTTTCTGGTATATACACACTACAGATTTCAGAATGCTGACCAGGGCCAGTTACAGTGAGCACATAATTCCCTTGTTAAAACAGCTCTACTGGCTATCCATTCATTTCTGGGCACAATTCAAAGTGCTTGTTATGACTTATAAAACCCTATATGGCTTAGGTCCAGGCTATCTGAAAGACAGTATCTGCCTGTACAAAACCAGCTACAGCACTAAGATCTGCTGGAGAAGGCTTTCTCTTGGTCCCACCACCATCCCAGGCTTGCCTGGTGAAGACACAGAAGAGAGCCTTCTCCGTGGCTGCTCCCACCCTGTGGAATGCTCTTCCACGGGAGGCTAGGCATGCCCCCTCCCTGCTCTCCTTTTACCAGCAGGCGAAACCTTTTCTTTTTGAACAGGCTTTTACATAAGCCAGGGAGCTTTTTATTTATGAACTTGTGAATATTGTTTTAGTTTTTTTATGATATTTAATGTTTTAGTGCTTTTAATGTTTTTGATTGTTTTAAATGTTTTTATATTTTAATTTATTGTTAGAAGCTACCTTGAGTCCTATTCCCAGGAGAAAGGCAGCATACAAATATAACAAATAAATAAATTCGGTTTAGCACAGATCCCTCTGCAACTTAAGAAAGATACCTTGGACAGCTGATGCACAGCTTCGCTGCTGTGAAGCTTTTCATGGCAATGTTTCAAGGGTAAGCCGCCCAGTACACATGTTTTTGGTATTCTGAGTAGAAGAATGTAGAACCCCTAAAGAGCAAATGTCTAATGTCTTCTTGATGATGGAAGTTTGGTCAGTGTATCATGGTCTTTACAAGGTGCTCTGAGCCAGGTGTCTCTTAACACTTGCCAGACTTCAGCTCTGGGGTAGATAGCACAACTATTTTCTGTGTTTGTTCAAAGAGAGAGAGAGAAAAAGATGCAGGTTTAGAATATTACGAACATGTTCTGCTTGAGTATTTGCTGCCTTTTACTGTTCCATGCAGATCTATAAGTGAATATATTTATCTCAAATGATTTTGCACATACTGGAGCATTGTGTGCTCCATTCTAGTAAAAAAAATTACTGATGGTCTCCCAAAGATCATTTCTGATAGAATGCTGTGTACCTATCCATGTCTTGGTGAACATTCATTGATAAACATACACTCTTGGAGTCCAGCTGTGAATCTTGAAATGATTTGCAAATGTAGGTACATACCAAGACTAGCAAGCATGTTGAGCACAAGAATGATTCTTTTGTGCTTTCAAGATATGATGAATATCCATATGCACTCAGGGAAAGTGTCTGTTTAGTTGTTTATACACTATCTTTCAACAGGTAAGTACCACCTGTCATGCCTCACCTGCAGGAGTCCTTTTCAGAGGGTGAGAGCCAGAATGATGGGTCCCAGCTGGTAGAATCTGTTTTTGGAGTTTAAAATCAAGGCTCCCATTGACAGCGCTCCTGTGGTAGCACTGTAGGCTGAGGCAGAGCCAGGAACCGTTAGAGAGGATCCACTTCCCCCAAAGGAGGTACAATCTGAGGCTGCTTCCGGGGAGAAGAAGGTCTCAAACCCTAGAGAGATAGACTCTGAAGAGGCAGAACATCAGGACTCAGCTCAGGATGAAGTGCCAGGTGCTGACAGTGGAAGCCTCGATGGGAATCTGTCATCCCCAATGACAGCTGTGTGTGGGGGTTGCCCAACTGCATGTCAGTGTACTCAGGTAGAGAACAACACAACCTTTGCTTGTCTTGTTCCCTGCTCTCAGCAATCCTGAAATTCCTGTTGGCTGATCTGCTAGTTATTTTGGGCTGGGCACATTCCCCTGATAAATCTTTTGGCTACTTCTTACACTGATTAACATAGTGTAGTAGTTTGAGTGGTGGAGGAAACTTGTGGGATACCAGGTTTTGAATTCCCAACTGGGCCATGCAATCCTGTTGCGTGACTTTGGGCAAGCCATGTTCTCAACCTTAAAGGAAGGCAATTACAAACCCACTCTGAATGAAAATTGAGAAAAATCCTGTGATAGGTTCATGTTAGGGTCACCATAAATCAGAAGCTAGTTGAAGGCAGAGAACAACACACAGGCAACAGGGCCATTAATGGTTAAACTGACTTTGACTTGTCTCATGGCTCACCCTATGCTTGTTGTTTTGACCTACTACATTTCTCTTCATTCTGAGCTGGGCCTGGTTCTGACTTGTAAACATGCCGTAGGAAAACATGGCGGATGAATTCCATGGCCCTGTTGATCACTTACAGCTATAGACTGGGACACCTCCTATGGTCGTGGGCAAAATTTCATACAAACATGAATTATCACAAAATAAAAGCACCCAGTTAGCCTTATATAATGTAAGGAAAAGAGGCAATATATTTATTTCAGTCTTCTGTTTAGTTTCATTATCAAGTTAAAATTGAGGATGAGAGGAAAAAAAAATCCTAGGGGAAAGAGTTCAACAGGTAGAGGGCTGTTGCCAAAAGACTCTGCCCTGGTATTTTTCTGCCTAACATCACTTATCAGTTGGGCCTGAGCAGGGACTCTGTAGCTGATTGTAGAGGCTGGGTAGTTTAGTACAGGTATAGAAGGTTTTTCAAATTTAGGATTTATTCCACATAACGAATGGTATATTGGGTTGGGCAGCTCTAGTAGAATTATATACTGAAGTGGGGTGTCCTGTGGAGTCCTCGATATTGATAAATTCATTTAAAAGGACATATTGTCATGATTTTGCAGTGTGATACTTGGGAGGAATAGAACTGTGAGGCCTTTCCCACTTCTGTGACTTTCCGAGTTGAAAAGTTCTAGGCTTGAGAAATTGCCATATTTAGATGAGCTGTCACCAGTGTGATGCTTTCAGTGCTTGAAGTGGATTTGGCTTTTCTGTTTGGCCCATAAATGTTTTCTCAGTAGACCTGCTTTGCTTTAAAGATAAGTGTCTTGGTAATGGGTAGTAATGAAGAATGAAATATGTTGGGCGGCGGGAGTGGGGGAGGCTGCCTAAATGGGGTTTGCTGAAGCGTAGCTCTAGCTCTTAAGAAGCTTTAAGCCTGCCTAACATTTGCACCTTGGCTATGCTGTTTACCTCAAGAATTCAATCACGCTGAGAGCTGTGTTACCAAGGCCATAACTCCCCAGCATGTGTCTCTGCAAATATGAAGTGTCACACGGGCAATTTTTCAGAAAAAGATGGCTGCATTTTTCACCAAAGAAGAAAATTAAAGCTCTGTTGGCTTCTTCACCTGCCTGCTTTTAATACTATTGTAAATGATTGACTCCTGTATTTGCTTTTTCTCAAGGCTTGCTTGAGAGCTTTATGTTGATATAATAATTTAGCCTTTGTGTATAGCTTTTCTGTTAAAAAAAAAACCCCTTAGGAATAGCAAGTGTGGGCCACACCACAAGCGAAGAGAGTAAAAAATGGAGTCTTGATATTAAAGATCACTTATGTGCAAGACTTGGGAGCCCCTTCCTGATCTTCCAAGCACCTTGTAAATTGCATCTTCCAGAGCCTTTGAGTTTATTCCTGTGGCTCTTCAGGATGTGTGCCATTCAATTGAACCCAAATATACAAGGATCAAGAAGGAATGAGGAGAGGAAGGAATCTATGATCTGCAGAAATCTAGTCCCAGCCAGAATGGCTAACTCTAAACATAGTCCTGTGTCAAATTTATTATTAAGGAGAATGGTTATTCCTTGCAGTAAACCTTATTTTCATCATAACCAGAATTCTTAGAAACTTGTGGCTCCAATGGTCACATTTAGAAATGAAGAATGTGCTTGCGTTTCAGTTACCTATCACAAAGTAAAACAAAATAGGGAAATAAGTAAAAGCATATGTTATGACAAACAAGTGTCTTTTACTATTCAAGGGAGCACTTCTAAATATGTGCGTAATATATAGTCTAGTTTGACTCCCAAGATATTTTGAATTAGGAGCTGGGGCCAAAGAGAACATTGGACTTGAAGGTCATTGGATTCTTGAATAAGTCCTAGTCCTGACATAGATCAGCAGTTCAGGAACATGAGAAAGCCTCTCATATGTTTGATGAGTTTATTATGGTATATAAATGGGTCAGTCTGAGCTGAAACTTGACTCATAAAATGTTCCCAATGCCAGGTTTGGCTTAGTGATAAGTTTTCCTGTTACATAAGGTGATGAACTGTGTCTCTGAGCATATGTAGATAGAATATCTATAATTTTCCCACCTGAGCAATTAATTACAGCCACCCGCAACACATCTGGGATTAGTAAGCCTGAAATTCTGTTCAGAAATGGACAGACTCGAGCTCCAGTTCCTCTTTTTTATTATTAAACAAATGAGTCCCTGGGTAAATGCCTTGGAGACTAGGCTTCGGTACCTCCGTCCATCATCTGCAAAGCCTATGTCTTTCAGTGAACTATGTGCCAAAATGAAGTTTATTTTTCATACTAATGATGCCTTGGATTATTAAATGAAATATCGTTTAATTTGCTACAAGCTATTTATGCTCTCTGCTTACCTCTTGCATTTCTTAAGGCATGAAACACTGAATTCCTGCAAAATGAGATTTTCTTTTTTGTTGCCGGTCACCTTTGTTTTAATTGCTTCATGATGAAGTATTTCTAGTGCTGCAGGGGAACTGTGAACTGATAAAATTAAACAGAATTGCTGAAGCATTTATCAGCCCTTGCTTTTATTAAATCATGTCTCATAGAAGGGCACCTTAAACATTGTGTCACAAGTAAATTGGCAGTGTTGCTAGAGCCACCAGTTTGGCCCTTCTTTAGATTCAGGCTCTTTATTGACTTCCAGACTCTGTGTAGAAATCATAAAACTGAGCAGCAAGAACATCAGGGAGTCTTGTGGCACTTTAAAGGGTAGCAAGGTTTTTTTTTGGCACTGGCTTACAGTGGATGCACGCCCACTTCAGTTGCATGGGGTGTGTGTCAGGAGGCACATTATTTTTGCTGTAACAAAAATACCCCCTGTCAAATATTTGTCTCCAGAGCAGCAGGACAAATTACTCTTGACTCTAATAATTTTTTTCGGAAGCTAGATAGCCCAGCATCTAGATCAGGAACACATTTAGAAGTTGCTATCCTAATGCAACTGATCATGAAGGCCAAGCAAGTAAGTCCTTGAAAATCTGCTTGTTCTGTAAAGCTTTTTAACTTAACTGCTTAGTCCACCATCTGTAACTAAAGGGAAGCAAGCATGTGTAACTGAACTGAATGCATTTTCTTCCACTGTTATCGTGCCTCCGCATGTGCACAGTGGTGGCTATTGGTTGATGGGTTTGTCTCGATAAGTTGACCTAGCAAAGCTACCTGTTAAGCAAAGGACTGGGCAGTGGGAGTTTTGAGAAGCTGTTCAAACATATTGTGAATTTTCTCCATAGGTGTCAGCAGTGGATTCCCTGGAGGGACCCCTCCTTCAGGTGGAGGGACTGAGTGATCTGAGGCTGGAACTTCATAGTAAGAAGATGAATATGCACTTGGTCCTAATAGATGAACTGCACCGCCACCTTTACATCAAATCGACCAGTAGGGTCGGACAACAGAACAAAGAAAAAGGGCGAGTAAGGTTAGTCTGAGATAGTTCTAGTCCAGTAAAGAAGGCTTCATTCTTATGATCAGTAAGATGTGATTTTGGAAAGAGTTGTGCATGCTATGAGGGAACGTATAGTTTTTTGGTAGAAAACTCAAGCGAGTGATGACTGGTTTGACTATTAGTAGAAGGTATGGTTGTCTGTAACTGTAGCTTGTAGCACCATTACAGTGTTCGAAAGCTTTTGAAGACTCTTTTAGGACTATTTCAAGAGTGAAAGACATTAGGAGTTGGCTTATGTTGGTTTGGTGCACTGTTCAATCTAGCCCAGTAATGTTAGTGCAAAACAGCAAAGTCTCAAAAGGCTGACTCTAGACTGAAAGATTGTATCTCCCAAAATGAGTCTGCCAAGTTTTAAGATTCTTGGGGAGGTCTTTCTCTTGCTGCCACCACCATCATAGTGTACTTGGTGAGGACAGTTGAGGGGGCTTTCTCAGTGACTGTTCCCAGGCTGTGGAATTCCCTGCCTGGGTTGGTCTCTTCTCTCCTCTCTCTCCACTAGCAGGCAAAGACCTTTCTCTTCACCTTTGAAGGTTTATTCTCTGGGGCAGGAAGTCTTTTAGTTGGGGTGTGTTGTAGTTTCCATGTTTCAACAGCATTTCAAAACTGTTTTAAATTTAAGGTTTTGATATGATTGTTTTATGTGTTTTTTTTAAATCTTTTGTGTTATCCATTATTTTAATTGCATGTTGTTTTAACTCATATCATGAGCTGCCTTGGGTACCATATTGGGAGAAAGGGCAAATATAAATAAGTAAGTAAGTAAGTAAGTAAATAAATAAAATAGAGGAAGAACTTTATTATATCTGCTTCTTAAGATTCCAAGGAGTGGAGAAGGAAAAGGCTTTGCTACAGAACCGTTTTCCTTTTCTGGCTTCAATATTTATACTGTAGCTATAGACAAAGGGAATTTTACATCACTCCTCAGTTTCTTTTAATGATGTAGAGCAGGGGTGGGCAAACAGTGCTCTGTAAGTTGCATGCAGCTCCCAAAGCTGTTTATATGGCTCCTACAGGGTATCTGTCCCCACACCAGACCAGTTTTTTGGGGCATGTAGCTTCCAAATAGCCAGTAGTATTCTTCTTCCCCCACTCTGCATTGTTTTTTGGGCATATTTTGATCCTTTCTCATTTTTTTAGTCCTGTACAGGTCTTTTTTTAAGGCCAGACAGTCTCTGTATGACCTGAACTAGTGGAGAATAGTTGCATTGAATGTACTACTAGGCTAAGCTGTCCCCAGGTCTTTTTTCAAAACAGGAACAGGACTGGACTGGAACAGGAAGTCCATATACTTTTCTGATTTGGAAACAAGGCCTATATAGGCCTAAAGAAAGGCGAGGAGGTCAGAAAACATATCAAAATAGGGGTGAAATGGCCAGTGATAGCTCCCAAAGCTTCTAGGGCAAAAATGGTATGTGTGTGGGGGGGGGGGGGTGAGATTACTATTCACACACACACACACACACACACACACACTTGGTGCTGTTGCTGTCACACTGAGGGCATCCATGGATGAAGTATAGGCTTTGAAATGTCTATGAAAAGCAGTAATCTCCTCATTTACATCTCCTCTTTTTTGATTGCTCCTGCAGGAGCACTTTTGAAGCTTTGCAAGGTGTCAGCTTATGTTTCATCTGTTTTCACTGCAGTTCACTTGTGAAGGATGCCTCTCCTGGGCCTCTTCTTGATGTAACTAACTTGTCCACTCCTCGCAAGTTCCTTGATGCCTCTCAGTTTGGAACCCCAGGAAACACCAGCGGTGAGTGGTAAAATAAATACTAACAGATATTTCCATAGATCTCTTCTTATTATCTGTGTGCATGGGTATATTTCACTAGATAGATACAGCTTGTTTGGGAGCTAGGGAGTAATTCTCAGACACAGAGGCACCCTTAGCTGGAGTACCGGAGACTAATGGCAGAGGGTTGTGATACCAAGTTTCTAAACTTAAGGGTTGTGGAGAAATCTTAATTATTCTTCCTGAGGTTCCTTAACACAGGCGCATAATAGGCTAATTCAGAGATGGGGAATGAGTGATGTTTTTGGAATGCAACTTGCATCATTCCTAAACATTGGCTATGCTTGCTAAGATTGATGGAAACCATAGTCTGGCAACATCTGGAAGGCTGTGTGTTTGTTACCTAGGGGCAAATTGTATATTATGGACAAAAGTCAGTATTAGGCCTCAAGCCTGTGGCAGAGATGACAGTGGTTGTTATATGCTGTCAGCTCAGCTTCAACTTATGACCTCCCTGTAATAAAGACTCCTACTTAGGTCTTGCAAACTCAGGGCTGTGGCATCACTATTGAGTCTTGAGAAAGATTGAGCCTATCACCTGCGATATGATTGCCCTCTTTACTTAACAACTTCCAGCTTTTCCCAGCATTATTGTCTTTTCCAGTGAGTCCTGTCTTATCATCCATCCAAAGTATGTTACCTTCAATTTAGTCATTTTGGCTTCTAGGGAGAGTTCAGGCTTGATTTACTCTAAGACCTATTCATTTGTCTTTTTGGTAGTTATAGGTAGAACTGTTCTTCAGCACCACATTTCTAATGAGTTGATTTTCTTTTTGTTTTTATTTTTAGAGCTAGGTATTTGGAAGGAGTGTGTGAGACAGCAAAGCAATAGCAGTGGAGGGAAGAAATAAAAAAAATTGTTTGCATAATTCAGGTTGCAGAATTAAGGTTTTCTAAGTAGAATGTGAGTCAGTTTAGTGAAGTACAGATGCTTCCCTGGTTACAGTAAGGTCTTCATTGCTGGAGACCTTGGCTTGGTATTCTTACCACATGCCTCAGAAGCAAAGCAAGTGTTTCATTTTTCAACTTGCTACCCTGCGAAGCTGTTCTACAGAGAGCAATGGGGGTTTTTCTCCATCTAACTATACCCCCCCTCACTGCTTAAGCAAAAGATGGTACTGTGGCAAAAGATAGTACCATTGTGAAAGAGGGGCATTCTGCCCCCTCTCATATTGTTGTGGCTTTTGAGAAGTTTGTATATCTTATGGTAGTTGATTCTGAAGACTTTCCTGGCTGATCACCAGATTCAAACCTCTCAGTGCTACTAGCAATGGTGTGAATGGATCACCTGCACAGTGGCATATGTGTGTTCTTTTGGGGGAGACCGATGACACCTATTTTTAGAGAATGAAAAACATAAAAGTCTTGCTGGACTGCTAGGTCAAGCATCTTATTCCCAGGGGTCATCAGCCAGGTGACTCTGAGAAACTCCAGGATGCAATGACAGAAGTTTTCCACTGTTCCCCTCACACTGATATTCAGAGAAATGCTCTCCATTCCATTTAGCCTTCATGCCTAATACCCATAGTATTCCCTATGCAGATCTCTAATAATCTCCTTACACAGCTAAGACATTGACCATCACCTCACCTTGTGGTCACAAATTCCATGAATTAATGATGTGGTGTTCTGTGAAGGACGTTGGTTTTTGTCAGTTCTGCACTTGTTCCAAATGGATTTTCTTGGAGGATCACTCTTATCAGTGGCTACTAGTTACGATAGCTGCAAATGAAGTTCTTTCTTTGCCCCAGTGGGCTAGAGAGTGTAACCAGAGGTGACTGGAGGTTATTTATGGGTGTAATTACATCAAGATTTGTTTAATTCACAACGGATAAACAGGGAATTAGGTCTCTGAGATAAAGGCACAATACAAAGGGAAAACCAAGAAATTTCATGGAAAATAATTTTTTATAGGGGGTGTGTGCTGTATTTTTATCTTTCATGTTATGTTTTAAAATTATACTTTTTGGAATTAGTGGTGATTTAATAGGATATGTGGTTTAGATGTGTTTTAACTTTTTAATCACATTTTAGCTTTATCTTGTTTTATTCACCTTGTTGTTAACCACCTTGATACTCTTCTCAGAAGAAAGGCAAAATATTAAAAGGTTCATAGAGGAAATCCCGAACTTCTGATGCCCCATTATCTATCCACTTGCTCTTTTGATGCCTTCAAATAAAGGACAAGTTCCACTGATTTGATAGAGATTCCACTCTTTTATCAGTTCATCTTGCCTACAGAGACTTGCTTGGGACTGCTCACATGTACATGCAGTTCACAAAGCACACTGAGCAGGGAAAAGAGTGCTAAGTCAGCTGAGGGACTTTGCAAACAGTGTGCACCTGTGGGCTGCATGTGACCCTTAAGTCCTACTTTTGTGTCACCTGGAGCATGCCCCCATCTTCCAAACTCCCCCCAACTCCTCATTTAAAAAAAAATCAGCAAGATTTTCAGACATTTTTTGTCCCAAAATTTACACAGAACACCCCCAAATACTGAAACATGTGGCATATGCGCAGTCTTAGAAGTACCCCAGAACGCTATACTAGCTCAAATACCTCTGTTTTCTTCCTCAGCCACTCTCAGAATGATGACAAGAAGAGGAGTCACTTCCTCTCACAATTTTGAGAGTGGCTGCAGAAGAAAATGGGAATGTTTATGCTTTGTGAGTGTGTGTGAGGCCCATGGTGGAACTTCAGGGGAAGTTGGTCCCTGGCCCCCCCGTGTGATGCAGTACATGTGAACCAAACCATTTTGTAGTCTGTTGCGTAGTTCTCTCGTCCTTGTTTCCAATACCCATGACCTCCTGAATAGTACTTGAATAATAATATCCACAGAGCCAGTGTGGCATACTCGTTGGACTACAGTGTGTTGGACTACAATCCTGGAGAGCAGGGTTCGATTCCTTGCTCAGCCATGGGGACTCATTGGGTGAAGTTTGGGTGCATTGCATACCTCAGCCCACAGAAAACCCCGTGATTGATTCCCCATAGGGTCAGCATATTCAGAAATGACTTTGAAGGCACATAACAACAGCTACAACATTTTATCCCCAGTATCAGAGGAACTGTGTCTCTGCATACAGTAGTTGGGGAGCATGAATGGGGAATGCTTTTGTGCTTGTGTCCTGCCAGTGAGCTTCCTGTGGGCAACCAGCTTCAGAAAATTGTGAACTTTTCTGTCTTTCCTCATGTCATGTGAAAAAGTTCCCAAAAGTTTTAGACTCCTTTCCTCCTGTGACATATGCTTGTCTTTGTTGCTTCCCTTCCAGCCCTATAATATCCTTTTTGAGCTTGGGTGACAAGAATCCTACACACAGCTTTTACTTAGAATACAGTAATAATGGCTGTCTCGTTTTCAGTCCCTTTCCTAAAAATCCCTAGAATGGACTTCTACACCTTTTTGTTTCTACTTCGCACTGATTTGGTGTTTTCAATGAGCTGTCCATCAGAGCCCCAAGATCTCTTTCCTGATTAGTCATTGCCACTTCAGACCTTGCCACTGTCCTTGTAAAATGAAAAAAAAAATTGCCAAGTTGAATCTCCCTGTCTGTTTTCCTGGTCTGAGGAAGGTGGCTGTTACTAAGTTCACTCAGGCTCTGGCTCCCATTATTGAAAATTCCTGAAGATTTCTTGCATATGGTTGAGCAGATCATCCTTTACAAATTGAAAGGGACAGGAAATCATTGAGATACTTTGAAGTGCTCCTTTGGTTTGTTGCTTATTAGTTGTGCATCTCAGCATAGGGAATTTAGCACTGGAAATTATGCTGGGCAGGGTGTTTTTTTTTTCTGTTTTTTGTTTGAGAACTCTTAGAGTAGACCAGTGGGGCCCCGTGAACCTCTGTCCTTTTAGATGAAAAGATCCAGTGGAATCAAAGTATAATCTGGGAAAGCATAAATTATGCAGAGTAGGGTATAAAATTTTACTAGCTGCTCATAAAAAGCAGACACCTACTGAAATACACTCTGATAAATAGCAGCAAAATTTGATCACACACACGACCATAAAAAAACAAGCCCCAAGAGGGTGCTCCTCAGATGATATGATCTTGGTGTTGATGTGGGAGAAGACCTGTGCAGTGTTAAAGCTGACATGTCCTTCTTTGTTGAAAAGCTGCATTGTACAAATTAGTTTGCTATTGAGGTAGGAAACCTATCTTTATGAGATGGCTCATCACAGTGGGAAAGGACATGGAGAAATTGTTAGTTAATTAGAGGGTGACGAATTTTCAGCAGTCAATGTTATTGATTCCTGTGTGTTTACATTCAGGGTAAACACCTCTGTGTTCAGGATTTGTTTTGATTATACCATGACATTAAGAGGGCGGTGATTTTGGTGCTGGGTTGGCTTGTACTGATACAGGAAGGTGTGAGCAATCTGTGGGATTTATCTAGACATGCAGTGTTGTTAAATCTCCCTTGTGCCCTAAATAAATTTCTGGGTAGGAAAATCTCTGGCAAGGTTTTTGGGATGCACGGAGAAAGGGCAGAGGGAAAGGCATGTCTGATAGCAGGAAACGGGGATTTCAGGAAAGATGAAGTTACTGCTTCTGCTCCTATTAAAATGTTTCCTCCTTTTTTGTCAGGGCTTTGGCTTGGAGTATTATTTTAGGTTCAGGGGTTTTTTTGTACACACATGCAATGGTGGGTAGGGGACATGGCTGTAGAGTTTCTCTCTATCGCATAACTGTTGAAGGTATAGAAGTCGTGCTATGAAGTGCTCATTACATCAACCTCTTTTTATGACAATGTTGGCATACAACTGTTGAGTTTAGGAAGTGTGTCATTGACAGTACATCTGATTAAGTAGACTTAAATCTATGAAAGCTTACGCCATTAATTTCTTTCTCTCAGTAGGTCTCAAAAGTGCTCAAAAATCCTTTTGCATGTCAGTGACAATGATATTTATTCATTTAAAAATCATGTTTCCTGAAGTGTCTTATAAAGAAACATTTTTGGCACTTACGATGTTGGAATTCATTTCCCTTGAGCTGACAGCCCCTGACTTTGCTTCAGCTAAAAGTTCTAAGACTGACTCAAAAACTGAAGTGATCTGTGATTTGTTGGTTGGTAGCTTCTTTTTCATAGCAAAGTAAATTGTTGTATATAGTAGGGATAGGAAACATGTGGTCATCTAGATGTTGTTTTACTGAAACTCCCAGCATCCTCATCGTTGACTAAACTGACTGAGGCTGCTGGGAGTTTCAGTCCAACAACATCTGACATGCTGAACAACCTGTAAATAAGTAACTTGAAATTGTGTAGAATATGAATCCTACTGGTGCTCTCCAGATGTGTGCATTGTAAATCCCACATCCCTGGTTCCTGTGTGCTGGTATGTAGTCAGCAGAAAATTGGTATGGGCAATAGGATATAATAAGGCTCTGAATTGCTTGATTTTTATTATGCCAGGCATGGTTGGTTGTATAAAAGCACTGTTAAGCTGAACATTTGAACTTTTCCCATTCTTTTTAGGAAGGCGCTTCCATTCTTTGACCAGGAATTAGATAATTACAGATCTTATATCATGAATACATGACAACTTTGGGTTTGTGTGTCTCAAAGAGTAGCGCTCCATTATGTGGAAAACCACACTAAAGCTGATTAGACTTCCCAAAGCCAAATTGTTCATGATAAAGGTGGCTGGTATTCAAAAGAAAAGAGAGGCAAAAACAATCAGATACAACCTCCTCGAAAATCTTACTGGGAATATCTGAAATCTTCAATACCACAGAAAGTACCTCTTTACTGATTTGTTGGTGGTTGCTTTTGATTCTTCTTTTTCTTATGGCCCAGGGAAAGATGTCAGTTTGATGGAAATTAAAGAAGATTTGGAGCTGGACCCTGAAGAGAACAGCTCTGTCTTCATGGGCATTCTCATCAAAGGCTTGGCCAAGCTGAAGAAGATCCCAGAGACGGTGAAGGCCATCCAGGATCGTCTGGAGCAGGAGCTGAAGCAAATTGTTAAGAGATCTACTACTCAAGTGGCAGACAGTGGCTACCAGAGGGGAGAGAATGTAGTCCAGGAAAATCAACCTAGGTAAGAGCATTGCATTAAATAAGGACTTAGAACAGATAGCAATCCTGACAGAAATAGGAACATTTGGGTTGGGAGAATATTTCTGTGATGTGTCTTTGGAAAATATTGACCAGTACTATAGCTTTCATAAAATCTTAGAGTTAGAAGGGACCACAAGGGCCATCTAATTCATCCCCCTGCCATGCAGGAATACTCAGCTAAAGCACTGCTGAAAAATGCCATCCAATCTCTGTTTGGAGACCTCCAAAGATGGGGTGTCCAGCACCCTCAGAGACATTCATTGTCAAACAGTTCTTATCATAAAACAGTTCTTCCTATGTTCAAGTGGAGTCTTTTGTCTTGTAATTTCAGTCCGTTGGATTATGTTCTAGTCTCTGGAGCAACAGAAAACAAGTTGGCTCCGTCTTCTACATGATGTCCCTTCAGAAGTTTAAGGATGGCTATCATGCCACTTGTCAGTCTTTTCTTCTCCGAGCTTTGCTCATTGCTTCCCCTTTGCCATGCTCTGTGGCTTCCATGATCTATGCTTCTTATCATTTCATGATGTCCTGCAGACATGATACTAGGTAGTGATTCCAAAAGCCTCTCTTGCCGCCCTTTTAAAATTTAATTACATTATTGAATGTTTCCAAGCCAAGGTTAATGTGAAGTGCCAGGCCGTATGAACACGGGGCAGGTGGGAACAGTGTCTCTTGATCTCACACCTGACATATGGATTGCATCTTTAACTTAGCCTTGATCAATCTTAGCTAAAGGTCCTATGAATCTTTAAAAGAAAATATGTCTTAACTCTCAAGATTGCAAGAGAAATATCTGAAAAGAAAATGATGATATGAATGACTTAAAGCAAAGTCCAAGTTTTATTTTGCTTTTCAAGTCACGATTTCCCATGTTCCAGGATAACCCCTCACATTAAAATGTAGAGGTGGCTACATATTATGGCTGGAATCGTGTTGATGTCTTATGCATGTGGAAGTTCCCAAGTGGAAGAGGCTGGGAAGTTTTTGTCTCCATGCAGAACATCTGCATTCATTCAAGCTTGCAGAATCAGAGTTGCACATGTGGTGCCGTGATACATGAGGATGTGCGCTGTGCATGGATTCATATGCACATTTGGTGCTGGGGTCTCATTGTGGAACATTGTTATTCAACACAAGGGTTGCATTGCACAATTAATGCATAATTCCATATTTGGAGATTTATGCCACGCAATCGTGAATTGGATTTTTATCTACATAATGGTACAGCATCCCCATTGATAGTACTTTGGCATTTGCCACTTTCATGGTAGTGATGTGCAGATCTTGTTATCTACATAATTAAATAGTGCAACATGCCTGGAACACTGAGGCACATGTATCACTACTGATACTGCCCAGTTTCCCCTTGACTAGTAGGTTGCAGATAAATCCTTTCAGATGGAAACTGCTAGTGAAGTAAAGCTGACGGTCTTAGTTAACTGGCAGCCTGAAGCTGTTGACACTGAAGTGTGGGCTGTCTCGTTCAATTCCAAAGAATGCTTCTTCAGGTGCCAAAGACGGTACTTTTAAGGGTCTCTTTTGTTGTCTGCCTTGCTTACTGTCAAAGCATATATCAGTGCAGAAGGACAGTTCTCAGAAGTTTCTCTGCTTGAGCCTTCTGAAGCAGAAAGAAAGATTTGTCAGGTCTCCCAAAGCTGAACTAGAATGCAAGCAGGGACATCCCATTGTGTTTATTTACAGCATTTTTATCCAACTCCTTACTTGAAAAGGCTGCCAGAGTTATCTAGCTGTAGCCGGTGAAATAGGATAGCCCCTGTTCATAGACCTACAGTCTGAAAGTCATGGCATAGAAAGAAAAAGGGGCTGGAGAAGGAAAAGGATGAAAAATAAAGTCAGGCACCCACATTTTTTCAGCTAATAACCATTTGGAATAGAAATGGGGAAAGGAGGAGCTCAATGGAGCCAACCTTTTAGCTTTCTGAACTGACAGTGGTCTCTGTTTACCCAGACCTTGCAATGGACAGTGCAGAGCCATGTCAGTGCTTGACCACCTCCTTAGTTCTGTGGTCTCCATCAGCATAAATGGGGAATTCTGCTGAGCTAGGAAGGGATGCATTGAAGATGTAAGTATTGGCATGTCAGACCCAAAGGTTCTTCAAGTACAGTAACCTGCTTCCCATGGTGGGATCAACCAGATACTTTTGGGAAATCCCACAGGCAGTTAGCCTTCCTCCAGTGTTGCCTCTCCACCTTTGGGCCTATTAACTATTATTTAATGACGTACTGCTTCTGAGCATGTGTGTCTCATTTGTTTAAAGCAGCTAATAAACCTTGGTTAGACCATCTCCTCCTGAATTTGCCTGATCAGCTTAAATCAGTTGTCTTCGCCATGCTTTGCAGTTGTGAATTCCATGCCTTAATTATGCATTTTATTAGACACTGCTTTCTTCTGTTTGTCCTCAATCTGTGGCCAGTCAGTTTCATGTAATACTCCACATTCTGTTGATCTGGAAGTAGGAGAAAATTTTCTGTATCAACTCCATGAGTAATTCTATAAACCTCTGCCACATTCCCTCACCCTTAGTCACCTCTATAAAAACAAAATATCTCCAAATTCTCTGCCCTTTCCTCACAATGAAAATGCTTCATTGTCCTTTCCTTTTCCTTTTCATTCAGGCTATTTCTGCACTAGACTGTTCTAGTGCTGTTATTCTACTTTCAACATCCTATGAAATCCTGAGATTTGCAGTTTAGGGAGAGAGAGCTCTTTGGCCTCAGTAAACTGCAAATCCCAGAATTCCACAGGATGTTGAAAGTGGAATAATAGCACTACACCAGTCTAGTGTGGAAATGGCTTCAGTGTGGGACCTAAGTTTAGAGGCTAAGGAAACCTAAAAGCGCTCTCTCCCTCCCTCTCTCCCCCAGTCTGTGAGTATGTGTCTCCATATCCTGCTGTAGTCTTGGAAAAGCTAGCCGGAAGGTTCGATAGAGACTGGATAGGTTGTCAGAACAGGTCATGAAGTCTCTTTTAAACCTTTTCTAGCAATGGTCTCTGGCTCCCCATAATGCATTTGGACAATTTGGATTTTGAATTGCCCAAAGAGGAGGGATCAGACTCTGAATGTGTATTCATCCTTCAAAAGGCTTGGCTTCTGCAAGCTATTTACAGCTAGCCAAGAGCCTTGCAAATAGAGTGTGTGTGTTTTAAATATGCCTTACTCTCCCTGTCTCCCTATGTCCTCCATCTGCTGTTCTTCCCTTCCAGCTGCTGCAGTGTTGCTCTTTCCTCCAGCAAAAGATGTGTTGTGGTTGTGTCTTTGTGGCGGCTTATCCCTTTGCCAGAAGAAGCAGCTGTCGGGAGTGCCATAGCCTTCATGTAAATGTTTTCCCGAAAATATATTGAAATGTGTGAGGCAACAGTGGTCAGAACTTTCAGCAGCCAGAAGGAATTAAAAGATCACATATGTGTTTTAGATTGTTGTTAAAATGTCTTCTGTGTGATACAAGCTTGGTGATCCTTGGACTATGTAATGTCTTTTCTTAGCCTAACTCAATAAGCTGAGAACACAGACAATGTCCTTACCACGGAAGAAGAACAAACGGTTTCTTTCTTTCTTTCTTTCTTTCTTTCTTTCTTTCTTTCTTTCTTTCTTTCTTTCTTTCTTTCTTTCTTTCTTTCTTTGAACATCTCTCTCCCCTCCCAGCTCTTTCCCGTACACGTGCCATTCTCATACTTTAACTCACACCAGTCTCTTGAATGACCTTAGTTCCCATAATCTGCCCAGCTCCCCCCACCCCTTACCAAAATATTGTTAGGAATACAGCTCTGTAGGAAGGACAGCAAAACGGCTACTGCAGATCTTTCCAAACTTTTCATGTTGGTGACATACTTTTTATACATGCATCATTTTGCGACACAGTATTCAATAAGTAATTCAGTAAGTTGAGGAAGCCCCTTCACCCAAGCCTGGCCCGCTGCTGTCACCCTCACCAAGATCTTCCTTGGCCTGAGGTGGCTGCAGCTGAGCAGCCTCTTCACCTGGCCCTGGCCCTCTGTGGCGGTGGGAGAGGCAGCCCCTCCACCTGTTACATTTGCGCGACACGCCTACATGTTGCAGGCGACACATGACACACAGTTTGGAAAGCTCTGAGCTTCTGTTAAGCTAAACTAGACATGGCGGAGATGCCAGTGCCCTCTGACAGACTAGATGATCCTTGGGATACCTTCCAGCTCCATAATTTTATGAGACAAAACTTGAAAGAATACAAGAATAAGAGGGAAAAAAACACGTGAGCAAAAAACACATTGTAGTGGAAGATTGTTCCATTGGCCTCCAGAGCAGCCAATCAGCAAAGAGCAAAGAGTAGACCAAATACATTTCATGATGGTATACTCAAACACAAATTAAGTGTCAGTAATTGCTGACATATGAGTGCTTAAGGGAAAGCAACTATGATACCGTCATCGATGTAGTCATCTATGACAGCGTCATCTACCTAGCTAACCTCCTCAAGTGTCATGTGATCCTGTCAGCTGACCTTCAGAAGCATTGTATAGATAAAGCAATGAGTATAGAAGGGTCAGAGCTGGATAAAGGGTATAAAAATGGAGAATGCCCACTCAAAAGGTTATGTATGAGCATGGATTTCTTTTTCTTTTAGAAGGAGTTATTGGAAAAGAGGTAAGGTTGGTAAGGCAGGAGATCTCTAGGGTGAACGTTGCAGCATTCAACAGATGCCAAGTAATTACTTTTGAAATTAAAAGTCAGTTGAGTCAAGTTAACACAAAGCGGTTTTTTGTTTCTCCAGTGAAAGCTGAATTCAATATGTTAACATTATGGCTTCAGTAAGTTAAAACTTGAGCAGGGTGAACTTCTAACCACACTGCTTAAATTTTTAACAAGACCTGTTGGGCTTTTGGCCATGGTAAGCTTGTGACTTCAAGACTTGGCAGGGTTTAAGTTTTAGCTCATCTAACTGTCCTGACTCAGGGCTCTGGATCTCTAATAGTCCACATGTACATGCTGTCTGGCTGGCTTTTTGCTACTGTACTTAAAAACATAAAATTATTATTGCTGCCCAATAAAAAATGACTAATAAAAAGTGACAGACCCAAAGGGGTCTTATCACCACGTTGAGCTAAAACCCAGGGATCTTGTTAGCAGCAAGTATTCTTTGAACTGGAGCAGACTGAGCAATGCTATTTCAGCAGGGTTACTTTTGTACCCTTTTGATACCCCCTGAAGCCTATTTGGAAGGCCTCCAAAGAGCTTCAACTCTGTTTCCTTAACACAGCTCTGTTTCCTTAACACAGCTCTGTGTTCATGAACAGGCTCTGTTAAGGAAGCAGTCTGCCATACTGCAGTGTAACCAGGGATTTTAAAAATCCTATTATTTCTTGCTGTAACATGGAACTTAAAGAGCCTGCATATGGTAAGAAAAATGCCTTTTGGTAAAAGTCTCTGGTCACACAACGGTTTTGACTGTTGTAGAGAAGGCTTTGTGCATTTGACTCTACTAAGGAAATAGTGTTGTGGCAGAAGACAGCAGTGATTTTGGATGCCAGGCTCAAAACCTTGTTCCTGGAAGTTTGCTGATGACGAGGAAGCTCTGATGCTGCCCCTGCTCTGGTAGCACACCTGCCTGACCCCTCAATATGAGCTCATTATTTTCTAATATGGCATTTTTTTTTACAGTAAAGTTTCTGCTATGCTATAGTGTGAGGTTGTAGTAGATGAATGTAGATACCTGTTTGTGTCACTTGGTTCAGTCTCCTATGGCATAACAAATGATCTGCTAGTATACCAGAAAAGAGGCATTGAGGGGATACTTAAATTTTAGTGGTGTGTTGCACGTGTGGAGCATCTTTCCTTGTATAGTGGTTGGAGTAGTACTTCCAGTTCTCTTACTCTGTGGCTGGGGCCTTGAGTTGAAGTTCTACCAGCACTGTTTTTTATTCGTGTAGGGTTTTGGGGAAGTGATTTTCATGTTGACTTTCATGGTGCTCATTAGTGTGTCTTAAAACCATTTTTATGAGGCCAGCTTCCCTTTTTATTTGTTTGTAGTGCATAAGGACAGTCCTTTATATAGTTCACCTAGTCAGAAATTAATTGAATCCATTGCTCCTCTACCAGTTAAGGACAATCTAAAGTTTCTTTGCCAATAGTAGTCAGAACTTTGCAAACAATTCTGACACAGTATGGGCCACTGTTTGCTGACTCTGGTGAATGAAGGGTTCTTGTTAGCAACTGCAGTGAAGAAGTATAAACCAGGCAACTTTCATGAGAAACCCAACTGCTTAAAGCTGAATGTTCCACCAGTCACGTTGTATAATATGATGAGAAAGTTATCACATGTACAAGAATGTCTTAAAGATCAGGGATGGGCAACTGCAGTGGGTCATGGAGTCTGGAGGGGCTACTGGGTGCAAACACAGCCTGGCAGACCGTACTTTGCCTACACCTGTTGTAGGAACTTGAGACCACCATTTGGGGACATGGCTACTGAAAAGAAATTATGAAGCACTTGAGGGAATGTACTTGTTCTTAATAGCAAACAGAAACGAGTAAAGGATGGGGTTTGGAAGTTTAGTTGACAGAACTGCTAGTCAAGGAAGAAGTGTTCAGCTTTCCCTGGGGATTGTTCTCCTTTACCAGCAAGAAGGTAGTTGGGGGTAATTTGGAACCAGGACACATGAGAGACCACCTGCTTTGATATGAACCAACTACACTATGGTTTTCAGTGGAGTTTCTGTTCCCTGTTCCAGCTATGCTACACACGGGTAGCTACATGCAGAACAGCCTTCTTATGGGTGATTCCTACTGGAACACCTCGCCCTAGGAAATATGCCTGTCCTTTGTGGAAAAGGCAAAGAACCCTAGTTTCAACAGGCTCTTTTTTGAGATGTTTCTCTTGACTGAACGATTGGTGCACTTGTGTGACTTGCCTTGATGTCAGTGATGTTAGCTTAAGTGATTTGATGTTGTTTTTTTCCTTACATTTTTAAAAAACACTTTAGAGGTAACTCTGTGAGATAGAGGGATGGGATACAAATTATTTCATACCCAACCCATGCATGATCGGTAGAAAAGAAATACTAAAAATTTCAGCCATTAGTCTATAGTGACAAGCCTGTCACAGAATCTTGTTAGTTATCTCTGCTTTTATATTTCATCTTTTATTTCAAGTTTAGCATGTTCTTATTTTTTATGCTGGAGGACATTTAAAAAAAAAGTTGAAAAATTAGGAATCTTCATTTCCCCACGGTATGGTTTGTTGGAGTAAATATGTATGCTCTTGGCTTGATAAGATATGTTGGAAGGAAAATGTTATTTATATTGACTTAATCTTATGATGCTGTTTGAGCATTTCTGAAATACAGATGCTTACCCAGTGGAATTATGATTGGCCATCATTTTCACTCAAAAGTAAAAAGGACAATATTGAAGTTAGAAATAAAAATTTAAAAAAGGCCTATAGGAATGTTATAGACATAACATAATAATGTTAGGATACTTTAGAAGCACACACATTTGTTAACAGGAAGTATAAAAGGAAATAAATCTTAATTAGTTGTAAGATTAGTTTTGACTTTCACAGGATATTTCAAACATATGGCCTTGTTTTTGTGACTCATATTCACTGGAGAGGTCTATGATCACATAGTTTTAAGACAATGTGAAGAGCTCTTTTTGGTAACTGGGACAGTTGATTAAGTTCTGAGATTAAAGATTACTTAAAGACAGTATTCTTTGTTCTCCAAAGCATTGCATTCTGCTTCTTATTGATTCATACGACTTCAGAGTCTTTCTTTTAAAATAAATGCTGTGAGCATGCTCAAGGTATAATTAGGCATGCTTGTGTTCTATTGTTCTCAGATTTAAGAGAGTGTGTAAATTTTTACTCATACCAATTGCACTGAATATTTAACTTGAACCAGATTGTGCCCCTTGTATTTTTAGGCACATAATACTTTGACAAGATAAACTCTTTATAAGAGTTATTGTGAAACATTTTTTACAGGAAGAGATAAGCTTACTATGTATAACTTCTAATTAACACAGCTTCACATATCTTTTCCACATAATTGGTACATCTCGTAATGGAAAACAGCAGACGCATATTGTGATCATTATTTTAATGATAAAATAGACAAAAGTATAGAGCCAGTGTGATGTAGTTGTTTGAATTTTGAAGTACAGCTCTGGGAGCCCAGTTTTCAAAACCTTACTTGGCCATGGAAATCCACTGAGTGACCTTGGGAAAGTCACACACTCTCAGCCTCAGAGGAAGGCCACAGTAAACCCTCTCTAAACAAATTCTACCAAGAAAACCCTATGATAGGTTTCCCTTAGGGTCGCCATAAGAAGTAGTATGTATATATGCACACTGTTAGCTGCAGGGTTAAATATAATCCCTCTGGTGGAAATCTAAAAACAGTAGTCTACTGAGTACCCTTCTTCCATAGTGGAATCCCCTATGGAGACCAACCTGAGTTCAGCACCCCTAGGGCTGTCTTTTTTACATCTAGAGATCTGTACCATTCTAAAGGAGTAATCCTCATTACAGTCCACTGGCCAAATTCTTTGCTACCTATGCAACCTCTTGTTGTTGGGTCAATTTGACTTATATGCCAATGCCAGCTTTTGCTGAGGAAGGTTAGCCTGATCTACAACAGCATGTTGACAGTGGCAGAGTATGTGAATCACCACTGGTGACCTCGTTCAAGTATCAGCAGTCATGTTGCATCATGTTATGCCCATTTAGTGCCCAAACATGAGGAGCAGCCTTGAGGCATGTGTCACTTTCTGTTGATGTATTTGCGGTGTTCTCTGGTGTTGCTATGAACTTCGACTGTCAAACTGCCCAAGTGGACCTTCGTCAATGTGGATGGATGCTCTGTGGAGGTCATTTCCCCTCAAAAGGAACAAACCGAGTGCCATTGCGTAGGCAAAGGGGAAAGAAATATTCCTTTTTACTGTTTGGTTCCCCTCTACTTGCCGACTGTTTTTGGTCACCTTGTCTGAAGTGTCGCAAGAATTCTGAGAAGCTTTAGGGGTTCTTCGCCTTCGGATAGAATAGGGAAGCTCTGGAGAGGAGAGAAGCATAGTATCTGAGCAAGAGAATTACAGTCAGCCCTCCACATTTGCGGGTTTCACTTTCGCAGATTCGATTATTCATGGATTATTTGTTGTGACCTCTGCTGCCTCTCTGTGCCATTTTTAATAGGGACTGCAAGCCTTGTGAGACTGAGAAACTGTGAAGGAGGCTTGTAAGTCTCTGTTAAAAACGGTGTGGGGCAGCAGTGGAGGTGGCAGTAAGCCCCACCGGACCCTCACTTCTGCCATGTAAAGGAACCCTGATGCCTCAAAAGAATCCATGGTGGGTGGAGTATGGTGATCATACTTGTGTTAGATATGGTTTAGGAGGACCTAGAGTTAGTCACGTTTTTTTTCACTTTCACGGGGGTCCTGTGTCTCAACCCTAATGAATGTGGAGGGATGACTGTGCTGTATTGATGTAACTTTAAAGTTACTGTCCAGCTTGTCTCATAGTACCAGAACTAGATTTGAAATTATATCACACAAAGTAGTCATAATAACATTTAATTAATTTGCTGAGGTTAGGGGGTGATCAGAATGGAGAGTGGCACTGGAAAGTTGTTGCCAAATGTCTGGGTAATGGTTTCAAATCAGTGTATGAAGTTCAGCTTTGCAGTAGTAAACTATTAACTACCTACCTTTTCTTTTTGGCTAACGCAGGCTTCTTGCTTTCTCTAGGCCAGAGCTTTCCAAACTTTTCATGTTGGTGACACATTTTTCAGACGTGCATCATTTTGCGACACAGTAATTCAGTAAGTAAATTCAGTAAGTGGAGGCAGTTCCTCCACTTAAGCCTGGCCCGCCACCCTCGCCAGGGTGTTCCTTGGCCTGGGCCGGCAGTGGCGGCAGGAGAGGCAATCCCTCCACCCATTATGTTTGCAAGACACATCTCTACACTGCAGCCGACACACTAATGTGTCACGACACACAGTTTGGAAAGCTCTGCCCTAGGCTCTACGTAAGGTTTTCCAAAGCTTTTCACATGACTAGTCCCCCTGCTTTTAACCTTGTATCTATGGAAGTTTAGTAATAGAGATAATGTTACCATTTGTCTCTTTGTTTTCTTATTTTTAGTTGACTTTCTCACTTAATTCCTAGCTCACAGCTATCCCTGCCCCTAGTTATTATATAAAATTTTCCTCCCTCTATCACTGTGCCCATACCTGTAAAGTCAGAAGGTTTCCTGCTTTCTCCAGACAGAAGGCAGTGTAGCTTATACTTCCTTCTCTGACAACATGCTTTGGGATTTGGACAGCAAAGCTGGTGACACCCATAGAGTGTTGATCATGGATAGTTGACATACTTGCATTGGAAATAAAGGACCAATTGACATCACAGTGTAGGAATATCTGCAGTGGCCAGCAAAAGTTGAGCTCCTAATACTGTTGATCACTTTGGGATCTGGATTTACTTGAGAATTCAAACTCACATCGTGCTCAGCTCAGTTTAAATGTATTTGTTTAAATTGGAAAGAAAGAGAGCAAGAGACATTCAGATCCAAAACTTTCGTGCTAATACCAAAGGTATGATAGAACAGTTAGAGATGTAAAATTGAATTTCATTGTTAACATTGGGTAGTTTCCTGGTCTGATTTAGAAAAGGTTGAAAATGACTATGGCAACATGCATGAATCACCACTGATGACTTCCTTCAGATATCAGCAGGCAAGCTATAGTCACAAGAAATTATATTCTGTGCTTTCCAAATCAAGGTTTTTAACAGTTTTGAGCTTCTCTTCCAAAAGGAATGATGATATTTAATTATTCTAAAATCTGACTGTTCTTCTTGTGCACCCCCTATTCTTGGAAAAGTGCCCCTTCTTCTTGTGATTACCTGTTTTTTCTTGATGTTGCCAAGCCGGTATCTCTTTCACCACAAAATATGTATGCCACATCTCACACATTGTGGTTGGAATGTGAGTTGAAACCAGTTGCAACTGCCTGATTTATATTCAGTATTTGGGACTTAGTTGCGGCGCACCTTGTTTCATGCACAACCACTCCCAACTTAGCTGTTTTTGATATAGGGACTCTTGATAGATGTTCCACTGAAACCTCCTCACCATGGGATGGTGATAAATATTCATATACTCTTGGATTCTGAAACCTTGTTCACTGGGGCCACTGGATATTTTGTTGCTTAAATGAAGCACTTGTCGAGAGCAGTTCTATAAGAATCAAAGTCACAGTTGAAAGTGCACCTACTGGCATTCATTATTAATGCAGTCATCAGTATCTTAGGTTAGCCTGGAGAAGAGAAGGTTAAGAGGTGACATGATACCCATGTTTAAATATTTGAAGGGATACCACATGGAAGATGGGGCAAGCTTATTTTCTGTTGCTCCAGAGATTAGGACACGGAGCAATGGCTTCAAGCTACAGGAAAAGATATTCCACCTAAACATTAGGAAGAACTTCCTGAGGGTAAGAGCAGTTTGACAGTGGAATACACTGTTGTCTGGGGGTGTGGTGGAGTCTCCTTCTTTGGAGTTTTTTAAACAGAGTCTGGATGGCTATCTGTTGGAAGGGCTTTGATTGTGTATTCCTGCATGGCGGAGTGGGGTTGGACCCTATGGCCCCTGTAGTCTCTTCCAATTCTGTGATTCTATGGAAAGCAAAGCACGGCATTGTCTAGGAAGCCCTTGCCATCATCACACTGAAGTGTCTTTGCTGATTTCTTCAGGATGGGATTAATCTTTGTTCCCATTCTTTACCAAACGCATAATTAACCACAATAATTCTGCGGCAAAGTTATTATCTGCCACTCCATTGCCATTCCATTGATGTCATTCCATTGATGTCAAAACTGTTTTTGTTAGTTTCCATCTGCCTGCTTAACAAAGTAAACAGCGTTAGACATTGGAAATGTTCTATTTTATCAGTAATGTCAAATTTCCAATGTGGCAAGTGGCTGCCTGACCACAAAATAGTTATAGGTTTTGCCATGGTACATTAATTACAATAATTGGGCTGTTAAAAAGGCATAGGGACACCTAATTAGAAAGACATTTTGATGAGAATATAGCAATAAACACCTGATGTATACCAGTAAAATCCTGATAATTGGTATAGCTGATGAGCCTTGAGATTTCTGGTTTCTGGTCTTGTGCATCTGGCGTTAAGCCCCTTCTCCAAATATTGCTCAAAAGATACCATATTAGAATACAAAGAAGGTTTCTGCAGTTCTGATGAAATACCATTAGGTACTCTCAAATGTTGACTCTCTTAATAAATCCATTGCCCAACAGTTACTGTGTCAGGTGTGCATTCAGCTAAAGATAAGAAAACGTGGAATCCTTTTTCCAATAAAGCAATGGAAAAACACAAGAAAAAGCCAAAGCTCAATATTGATTTCAGTTTATTTCACTGTTCTTTAGACTATAAACTTGTGGATAGCATTTGAAAAACAGAGGTTTAACTACACGCACGTGAAATAATAAAACATACAAGCCCATATTTAAACATAAATGATAAAAGAAAATCTATCTGGGCATTAAAAAGCTTTCATGAGCTACTTTCTCTCTTAGAATGGGGGAAATGCTCTTTTGATGTTGTTATTGGCTGTCAGTTTGGTTTATGGTGAGCCTGTAAATCAAAGACTCCAACAAGCCCCAGTCATCAGCATCCCTGCTTGGGTCTTGCAGACTTAGACTCTTGGGTTCTGTTACTGAATCGTTCATCTATAGTGTGGTATTCCTCTTTTCCTACTTCGGTTTTACCAAGTATTGTCATCTTTCCCAACAAGTCATGTCATCTCATAACGTGTCCGAAGTATGACAGCCTCAGTTTAGTCACCTTGGCTTGTAGGGAGAGTTGAGGCCTGATTTGTTTTCACACCCCTTTATTTGTCTTTTTGGTGGTCCATGGTTTCTGCTGAATTTTTCTCCAGCACCACATTTCAAATGCCTCCTTACAACAGCTTTCTAAAGTAATGTGATAGCTGCTCTGCCCAGTGAAACCGTTTTGCTAATAATTACGTACAACAATTTTCAGTTTTAGTCAGATATCTTTAACCTGTTCAGCACTTTAACATATGAAAGAAAGGGATCTTGTTTTGGAAGTATATAAACCTGTGAGAGAGGAAGGAAACTTATTTGAATTTGTGCAGAATTCTGGAGAAACAGTGTAAAGTAGTGGTTTGAGTGTTGGGCTAGGACTTGGGAGGCCAGATTTCAAATCCTGCTGAGTTATGGAAACCCACTGGGTCATAGGGTCATAGAATTGTAGAGTTGGAAGAGGCCTCTTGGGCCAATTAGTCCAAACCCCTGCTGAATGCACAATTTCCAGCTAAAGCATCCCTAGCAGGTAGCTGTTCAGTTTCTTTTTAAAGATGTCTCTACTCTCTTGTAACTTTAAACTATTAGATCCAGCCCAACCCTCAGAGGCAGCAGAGAACAGACCTGCTTCTCCTCTTTGTGACAGCCCTTGAGATATTTAAAAGACTGCTTTAATGTCACTACCTCGGTCTTCTCTTCACCAGCTGAACATGCCCAGCTCCTTCAAACCTTTCATCACATGTTTTGTTCTCCATTCCTCTTATCATCCTTGTTGCCCTTCTCTGAGCATATTCCAGGTTGTTTATATCCATCTTTAACTGGGGCACCCATAATGGAATGCAGTATTCCAAATGAGGCTAAACCAGTCCAGAATAGGGAGGCCTATTGCTTCTCTCACCTTGAAAACTTTTCTTCTATTAATGGGGGCTAAAATGGCATTCACCTTATTTGCTACAGCATCACACTGGTGCCTCATGTTCAACTTACGATGAACAATACTCCCAAGGTCCTTTTTGCTTGTAGTATTGCTGAGCATTATCTCCCTCATCCTGTACCTGTGCACTTGATTTTTTGGCTAAAATGTAAAATTTTGCATATGTCTTTATTGAATGTCATTTTATTTTTAGTTTATCTGGTTCTTTTTGAATTCTGTTCCCATCTTCCAATATTTTGGCCACTTGTCCCAGATTTGTGTCATCTGCAAACTTGATGAGAATTCCATCCACTCTGTCATCTAAGTTGTTGATAAAAATGTTGAAGAGTAATTACCCTGGATAGAACCATGAGACACTCCACTCAAAACCTCCTTTCACTTTGAAGCACAGCCATTGATAACAACTCTTTGAGCTGGTTTTCCAACCAGTTATGGATCTACCTGACAGTGTTCCCATTTATTCCACTTTTAATCAGTTTGTTAATCAAAACCTTATGGGGGACTTTATCAAATGCTTTGCTGAAGTTCAGATAAATGACTTCTGTAGCATCCCCCCGTCTACTAAACTAGTGACCTGATTGGGAAAAAAGGGTATAAGATTAGTTTGGCAGGATTTGTTCTTGGCAAACTCATGTGGGCTCCTACTGATCACTGCATTGTGGTCGAGATATTTGCAGACAGCCTTCTGTATAATCCAGTCTAATATTTTTCCTGATGTTGAGGCTAGGCTCACTGATCTGTAGTTTCCTGGACCTTTTTTTCTGCCCCCCCCCCTTTTTTTTGAAGAAAGGGACTATGTTTGCCCTTCTTCAATCCTTTGGCACTTTACCTATTCTTAAAGATTTCTTTAAAATGATGACAAGGGGTTCAAAGATTACAGCAGCCAGTTCTTTTGGTGCCTTGGGGTGCAGATCATCCGGCCCTACAGATTTGAACTCATATAGGTTAGCTAGGTGATTCTTGACTAACTCCTTATCAATTTGCGAGCCAGATCGCTTGCCGGGGTCTCTGCGGCTGCATGAAAGTACACAAATAAAAGAGGTATTGAGTAGTTCTGACTTTTCATTGTGATCTATTAGTATTTTACCATCTTTACTGAACAGTGGTTGCACTGTCTCCTTCATCATTCTCTTGCATCAAAAGTATCTGGGGGAAAAAAACACTTTGTGTTGCCCTTTGCTTGCCTAGCCAGTCTCAGCTCATTTTGAGCTTTAGGTTTTCTTACACTGTTCCTACAAGCTTGGGCTACACATTTGTACTCTTCCTTGGTGATTTGTCCTTCCATCCATTCCATTCCATAGATAGATAGATAGATACATACATACTTACATATATATACATATATACATATATACATACATACATATACACATACATACATATACACATACATACACACACACACACACATACATACACACACACACACACACACACACACACACTCCTTTTCTTTTCACTTTCTCCTTGAATTTGTTCTTCAGCCACATTAGCTTTTTCAGATATTTCTCATTTTTCCTTTTCCATGGGATAGTTCGTGATTCTGCTTTTTTCAACTCATTCTTCAAGAACTCCTGCCCTTGTTGGGTGTCCTTTTCCTTTAGCATGTCTACCAATGGAATTCTGCCCAATAATTCTGTGAATTTGTTAAAAAAAAAAAAGCTTTCCTGAAATCCAAGGTCTTTATTTGACTATATTCCTCTTTGTCTTGTCCCACAATTGTGCATTCTAGCATTACATAATCACTTTCCCCTCAAGTCCTGATTACTTTGATTCCAGCGATCAGTTCTTCCCTGTTGGTTAGACCAATCCAGGATAGCTGATCTCCTTGCTCCTTCCTCTGCCTTGTGAAATAAGAAATTATTTGTACAACACATTAGGAATTTTTTTGAGAGCCTAACAGAGTCTCCCAGCAAATATCAGTATAGTTGAAGTTCCCCATAACTACTAATTCTTGCATCTGTGAGATTTCTGAGAATTGTTTCTAGAAAGCATCACCTACTACCTCTTCTTGGTTTCGTGGCCTGTAGTAAACTCTTATTTTTCTAATTGTTTTTCCCCAGATGCTCTCAACTGGTCCACTTTTATCGTTCTCATGGATTTCTGTGCAACTAAAACTTTCTTTGAATATAATGATATTCCCTCTCCTTTTTTACCATATCTTGAATAGGTTATACCCTTCAGCTGTAATATTTGGATCATGGGAGTTATCCCACCAGACCTCTGTCATGCTTATAAAATCATATTCACCTTCCTGCACTAGGACTTCAAGCTCCTCTTTTTTGTTTCCCAAACTTTATGCATGGGTGTATAGACATTTCAAGCTTGTTTGTTCTTATCTATTAAATTACTATAAGTTTTTCTGTGCATACCATTCATTCCCTCAGCTTTTCTTCTAGAATTCACTTCCTTGTGTTTAGAGCTTGCCTTTGAACTGTTTGGCCTATCATCTCCAACCTTCCTCAGAGATAGAGTTTAAAGCCCTTTTGATCAGACTTGCCGTGCTACCACCGAAGACATTTTCCCAGTCTTTGTGACATGCAGCCCATGTGTAGCCATGGACCTTTGTCTAAGAAGTGAAAACTGTGCTCCCAGAAATCAGACCTCTCCCATCTATACCACCTCCATAGCCACTCATTCACTTTTATTATCTTCCCATCCCTTTGTAGTCCTCTGTCCTTCACTGGCAGAATTGATGAGAATTCTACCTGTGCCTCAGCTTGGTGAAGTCTTACTTTCTCAACCTGAGAGTAGTGCCTAGAGGCAAACCCCCTCCGAACAAATCTTGCCAAGAAAACCCTGTGATAGGTTTTCCTTAGGGTCATCATAAGTTGGAAATGACATGAAGGCACGGAACAACAAACATACTTTAGTTTTCAGAAAAAACATGGAATTGAGAGAGAGGGGGAGAGAGAGAGAATGATTTTCCAGAAAATTAATTGAAGAGTTTGAGATGGTAGTGTATTTGAGATGACTGTGTGTTTAAGGGCAAATATTTTTGATGTGTTTGTCATAATGTAGATTTAATATGGCTAAAACAATGTATGGTGATGATTCATTACTGAAGAGTTCATGATTCTTATAAAAACATTTAACTAATTTGTTGATAGTCCTTAATGTTGAAATCTGTTAGACTGAAGGCATGCACTAAGTTGTTGCAAATTTGGAATTTGTTACTCCAAAATAGGAAATTTTCCAAATCCTTAGCACATGGAATGCCATGCCAAGCATTAATAGTAATTTTTATTTTGAGCAAAATAATTTATGAAAGAAAATCAGCCATCACAGAATCTAGAAAAGATTGCGCCATGTCCTGTTCCCTCCTATGTTGACTGCCTGCCTACCTTATCATAAATTTAGGATGGCAAAGGAAAAGTGTGATTGTGATGTGTTACACTCAAGTTACATCTGGTAGATAAGTCTGCTGGGATTTTGTGCTGTGTCTTCTATTTCTGGACAAACTAGCCAATATGGAGAGGATATTTTTTTTCCAGCTTAAGATGGTTTCTGTTGTCAACTCACCTAATTTTCCAAACTGGTAGCACCTAAAATATTAATTTATATCTTGCATAGAGTTTAAGGTAATCTACATAGGATTCACCCATACATTAAACTGAGAGCTTTAGCAAATCATGGGCCTTAATTCAGTGTCTTAAGGTATCCTTGGGTAACTCCAATAGAAATTGTATTTGCATCTATGGAGGTTTAAACAGAGGTTGGATAACCATTTGTCAGGAATGCTTTAATGGTGTATTCCTGCATGGCAAGGGGTTGGACTTGATGGCCCTTGTGGTCTCTTCCAGCTCTATCATTCTGTGATTCTATGATTCTGTGTCTAAGGCCATCATACTTTTTTTTATATATATAATTTGTATTAAATTTTATCAAAAATAAAAAACATCATATAATATTCAGTTACTCTTACTGTAGTTTCTCATTTGTACAATGATTCTTCCATGTTTCTTTATCAGAGCAAATAATTATTAATGTACATCTTATATTACAGGTCCTCTAACATCATCGGCCACTTTACAAAGCTTGTTCCAGCATGTACAATGTCTTGTCATTAAAATATAGTTCTTTTTCTTTCATTTATATCTTATTAAATATGTGATCAAGACTTTTAACACTTCGTAAATATACCAAAGAGAACAATTTTATGTGCCAGATTCACAAATGATTTATATCAATGCTTTTAATGCCATCTGATTGTCATTTGTACTAATATCGTCATTTGACAATATTGTTAAAAAGTTGTTCTGTTCAATTTGTACCCCCACAGTACATACAGAATTAAGTGATGGATGGAAACATTTTTTTTTGTCTCCTCAAAATTATTTTTAGGTTACTTCTGGAACTTCTAGAACTTCTCTTTGACAAATTCAATGCTGTTGCTGCTGCTCATGCCGTTGTCCTGGGACATCTTCAACAGACTGTGGCTTCTCCTTCCAGTCAGTATGATGGTGATATCAAATTATATGACATGGCAGATGTGTGGGTGAAGATCCAGGATGTCTTGCAGGTAGGCAGCACAAGTATATCTAAAAACACAAGTTTTAGAGGTCTAGGATCTCCTAGAAACATTTTGGGCAAAAGCTTTGAAGTTAGAGGAGCAGGATTCAGTGAGGTATTAGATTAAGAGATTGAGCCAGTGGTGGAAAAGACCAAAGTTTAAAGGAGCTATCTTAGGTGCTGTACCAGTTTTGGGGATAGAATTCAGCACATCAGATAGCTCCTCTAAGCTTTGGGCTAAACCTCATGATGGATTCATGTCCCACTGACATGGAAGTGTCCAGCTACTGCTGGCTTGAGCTGTATGTGTCAGGGAGACGCTATGAAAAATAGAATTCTTCCATGCTGAAACAGTTAGGAATACTTTTGCAGTGACAGGATGCCATCAGTGAATTTCTGTCCTGTTTGTCGAAAAGGGTCTGAGTCCATTTTTTTTTTCCCGGCTGTAGTAGCCCTGTTGGCTCAATTGAAACTTCATAAGTTATCATTTGTATAAGTTGCCTTGATTCAGTGGGACTGTTCAAGTTGAGCAACAATTGGATTTTGGCTATAGAAACTTATGATATAGCAATATTGCATCCCAATGGCACATGTAGTGAAGCTGCTTTACTGAGAAACTACATGAATCCATCTGACACATCTTTAGAGGCTCTGTTCAAAGTATAATGGCTGTCAGCACAGACCAAGGTCTTCTTAGTTACAGGCCCTTGCGTCTATTCATTTGCCAGGTTCTATTCCTGCTGTCTTACAGAACAAGGTTAACATTAGTGCTGTTTTACCTCAGTTTTTAATATGTGCTGATGCTCTATGTGTCATATTTTCCCTTTTAAAATATTACATTATTAGCTGCCTCATTAATATTCTGGTGGGATGTATGGATCTTAAATATTTTTTTCAAAATGCCACATACTGCAAAATAAAAGGCAAAACAAGATGGAAAACATTACAGGACTTAATTTGGACAAAGAATGTGGCAATCATACATATGTGCAACTACGAGTCTTACAAGAAGTATACCAGCTTAATTTTATTTACTTGTAAGTGCTTCTAATGTAGTTTATGGCCATACCGCCCTAAATATGCCTGGTATTATATAATCTCAGTGGCTAAGCAGGGTCAGGCCTGGTTAGTGCTTGGATAGGACTTGGATTAATGGTTACTTGGATGGATGATTAATACTTAGCCATGGAAACCCTGAAGAAATCTGACTAAGAAAACCCTGTGGGTCATCATAGGTTGGAGTCAGCTTGAAAACACATAATAACAACCCTTGTGGAACTTGATGGAAAAACATAAGCCAGGGTCCCTGCCCTAAAGAAGCTGCAATTTAATTTTTTTGTTCAAGGCGTGAAACAAAGAAAAGAAGGAAGGTAACAGAGGAAGTGGTTACACCGGAATAACTAGGGATGAATAGGAGGCACATGCCATCAGGATAGACTTTCTTTTTGAGTTGGTCTCTGAAGTAAAGCTGCTCTGAGTAGTTAGTATAAGATAACTGGATAGTTTTACTCTCATGGGAAAGACTGAGAAATAAGAACCTCTCTCCCTTCGCTCAAAATGTAGTAGAGAAAGAATGCAAAGAAGGAACCTAGTCCCATTCAAAACAGGTTAGTCTGATGGACATTGTGGACTGGAGATGTTTCAGTTACAATATTTTGTGGAGGCAGTTGAGATTATCTTCTTAGAATTGTGACAGCTTCAAATTATGGGAATTATTTCTCTTTCTAGCTGCTGTCAAAACATCTCATTGCAAACTGCTGATCATTACCTGTTCTTACGGCACAGGTCTGTGTTGACTCAGGACAAGTTAGCAAAACATGAGAAAACAAGGCATTCAAATGTGGCCTCTCTTGTAATCCTCATACATACAATACTGGACCCTATCGTGGATATATAAAGCAAGAGTGGGAATTGCATAGTCCACATACATTCAGCCCTGGGAATACCACAGACAACCCCTGCAACATACCACCAAATAGAATGTGTATCCACCAAAGATAATAGCTGTAACGGTGTACTAGAGATCCCAGGAAAAAGCCAAAATTCAAATATTGGGGTGGCACAGCTTTCTGGGCTCCCTGTTGTGCCCTTCTGGGATCTATAGGGTGACCCAATAGGAGCTGAAGCCCTTGTGTGCCTAGACTGTAAGAGTCTAAGGAACTTTGAATATCATCTTCTGGTGAGGTGTTCGGGTACATGCTCTCTGTTGCCTCCTGTGATGTGATTTGCTTCCCGCAAATGCTGTGTAATAGGCATAGAACAGCAGCAGTAAATTTACTTCCGCCTCTGCCAAAATCTCAGTGTACAAAGCTGTCCTTGACAGCGCTGAATGGCTTGGCATTCTGAGCATAAACTCTTTTGCATGCCTTTCTGAAACGTGGCTTAGAATATGTAGGGGCTTTGTTTAAAGCTCGCCAGGGTCCTGAGTGTTTTAATGTCCTCAACATCTTCCATTGCTGTGTCAGCAAATTTCAGCCAGGTTGTGCTTAATGTTGAGACCACCTTGCCATTTGCAAAACTGCTGCTGCTTTAAAATACCGGTCTCTGCCTATCATCATGCTTTAGTTGTAGTTGCTGGATAGCTTCATGCTGGGATTTCCAGCAGAGAATTGATCTTGGCTCTTTCTCACCGTGGCTCACATGGAGCTGTGGTATTATGCTTTTCTGGCTATTTTCTTTCTAAATATCATTGCCTGGATGAACCAGGATGACAAAAGGATAGACAAACCTCATGTCTCCATGGGTCTTTTCTCATATTGGTGTCATTGTTCATGCTTCTTACATGAACAGCTGGTCAATAACCCTCAAAAGATGAAGTGGGTCTCATAATGGCAGCTCAGGGAGTTGGATTTTATTAGTTGCCTCCTGTATACTGTGATGTCCTTTTAATTTTTAACTTGAGCTACTGTGGGCTATCTGGAGCCGAATCAAACGGCAAAGCTTTTCTTGGATGCCTGCTGCTCTGACTGCAGTAGTCCTTCAAGGATGGGGTAGAATTCCCTGCAAAAAAAGTACATGTTGGGACAGTTTTGGGTTGGGCCAGTTTAGGTTAAAGGGACTTATGCTGTGCTTAGGTTACTCTGGGAGTTGCAGCATGCATTCCTGTACCAGTAATAGCAGCGATGAGACCGAGGTTCTGTGGGAAACATGACTCAAACTTTTACAAGCTATTGGGACCACCATAGGAATCATGGTCTGCTGGGGAAATGGATCTCCATGAGATGCAGCAGAGAACTTTTTGAAGATGATGGGAAGATCTGAATTCTAAGAGTGGTTTAGAACAGTGGTTCTGCATCTTGGAGAACCCATCCATCTTGGAGAACCCATCTCCAAGTGTTTTGGTCTACTCCAAGAAGCCCTAGTCAGCATGGACAGTGATCAGAGATTTGGGGAGTTGAAGTCTAAAATATCTGGACAGTGTACCAGTGATTTAGAAGACTGTAACTTAGATGTTTGCATTTTTTAAAAAGCAATGTTTTCAATAATGAATATTTGACCAGTAACTGACTGCTCAACTGACCATGTTTTTCTTGTTGGAAATTCTTTCCTAGTTGTTTAGACCAAGAATATTTAGAATTCAATTTCTAAAACTTGAATGTGATAACTGTCCATAGGGTAAGGTGAGGCCAGAAAGTGGCCTATAGTACCATGTCATTTCTAGGAGCTAATGGCATGACTATTTTTATAAAAAAAATAATATATATACTATTGAATTGCTAGCAGCTTCATCTTGAGCACTCATAATTTGAGGATAACCTTAACACTTTTGAAAAGAGTGCACCATAGAACATGATTCTGACAGGTGGGATTGGTTTTGTGGGTGTCTGAATCTTTCCCATTGATGTGTTGATGCATTTGTGAGCAGATGGAAGTAGTGGGCAGAAAATGGGTGCAGAAGCAATTGTCAAGATTAGTGTAATCACGCCCACACGGTATGCCGTGTGCTTTACCTCGTGGATGTGTTCCTTCAGCTTAGAGATGGCATGTTGCAAGTAAAATCTCTCGACCTATTAATACTCATTTTATTTTTGCAACTATTTATTGGGGATTTTTAAACTGGGGGAGGGGTTTGAATAGTGGGAAGGAGCCGTAGAAAAAGTTTAAATCAGATAAATAAGGAATAGTTTAACTGAAGAACAAATAAGGAAAAAAAAGAATACTGGGGAGAGACAGCGATCGAGATCAAGGTAGAGGTCAAGACGCAGCAACTGTTGGTGATTAAAGGGCTACATTGGCCTCCCCAGGGGACCATGGATGGCCACACTACCATTGAATTATTTTTACCTTTGAATGGCCCCAAGTTTCCAGGTCGTTGGGGAAAAAGGCATCTCCCCTGAGCTGGAAGACGGGACGTGCCAAAATTGTTTCCCATGCCCCTAGGGTGCATATGGATGCAAAGTATTTTTTTGGATTTTTTAAAAAAAATTTCTAGGGGGGACAGAAGACCACAAAAACCAACCCTATGGGACAGCATGCAGCTTCCAGGCCATATTTTTCCTACTTCTTGATATAGACAGCGACTTCTATTCTTCATTTTTTACATTCTTCATTGTGTGTTCTTTTGCTTTATCCTCAGTGTGCAGTTAATTTCAGTTAAGGTCTCATGGAGAAAGATTTGTTCTTGTGATTTTACTTTTATATGGTGCTTAGCTCAGTTTAGGTCTGTTGTGTAGGAGGCACATTGATGTACATGCTTTTTGTAGCTTTGGAGCTTGACAACTGATTCGTTAGTTCTTTTTGCCATATGTATGCCTTTAAAAATGTTGATCAAAAATATAGAGGTGCTGATATGTGCATATGGGGCAAGGTCTAACTGAAGCTAAACATTTTGAAGTTGCATTTGTTTCAAGGATAAAAATTTAAGGGTCTGAAATCAGTTGAGTGCCACCTTGGAAAAGATTCTGTTATTTGTCTGCCCGTTGTATATCAGATGCTGTGTTTTGTACCCAGACGCAGAAGTACGTAAGTAAGGAAGGGTCGGTCGGTCTGTGTCTTTGTTTTTTTCTCTCTGCCTGATGTTGGCCATGGAGAAGAGAAACAGCCTTATCTAATAGAACTTTCTCTTGGTGTTTGCACTGAGTTATACTCTGGATCACTTGTTTTTGTTCTGTTTACTTCTCCCTGCTCTCACATTCACTTCCAGACTTTTCTTTCTTAGCAAATGTTCCTGGTGTCTCCAGCAGCCTTTGAGGTGAATCTCTGCTTCTGTACTCTTTAGTAACAGAGATATCAGATTTTTTTTCCCTGACATTTTAGGCATGTTTCTAATTTAATTCTTTAATTTAGCAGTTCGTTGAAAGCATAATTACTAAATATTTGATTGAAAAGAACAATAAGACACCTCCAGTTAAAGATGTAATAACATGGATAAGTTGCTTGAGAATAATATGATTAATGGAGTTGCGGGCTTGCCGGGCACAATGAAGACGCTTCTCTGAAATCTTTACATACCAAGTTGTAGAAAGTGTTGCTATTCTAGGCAGTACTCTGGGAAGAAGGATTGAATGGACTTGTCTGAGATTCTTGCTCAAACAGGCTAGTTCCATTTTGAACACTGTAAGGTTTCTGCATGTTGTATTTTTTTGCTTTAACCTAAGGTGTGGTTTATGTGTGCAGCATGAAATTGGTTAGTATGTGTAGAAAATAGATATGCTTGTCAGGGAAACAGAGTTAAGTATATTGCCCTGTGGATTGTTCACACAATGGCAAACTCAGATCTGTCCTATGTTAAAATGTGAAATGAGCCTGAACAACTCTGTCTTTTGTCTTTAGCTTGTATAGTGAAGGAAGTACCCTGTCAACTAGGTTTCACATTTCAGTCTGTTTGGAATGACAGGAAACACCAAAATAAGTTACAATTCCATGGTAGCAGGACTCCCACATTTCTTAAGCTAGGTAATTGTAATGTTTTTATTCCTTTCTTCTTCCTGACTCTACCTTGACTGTTTGGTGTTTACTTGAAGTGTCCAAGTACCTGGGAGAATCAGTAAAGTGAACACAGATAAAATGGCCTCACCAGAAAACAACATCTGATGTCCACCAGGAAACAGCTTTAGGTAGAGTGTCAAGAGTTGAGGACATTTATATTTTGGTGGTTAGGAGTGTTAATGGTGGGAAGAAGAGGGCAGATAGCTAGGATTGGTAGAGCTTAAATAGTTGCTGTTTTTGGAGTGCGGTTCCCCCAAATAATTGTGCCTGGAATTTGTAGTCTGGATTCTGGGAGTTATAAATACCTCCCCCCCCCCAAAAAAAAAAAAACTTTTCTGAGCTTTGGGAGTTGGCTAGGAAAATAGTCATCAAATAATGTAGCAGATAGGAATTGTAAGACTGTCTCTTAACTTTCTTCAAAGGAGTTGTTCCCACCAGGGGAATGTTGGATTAGGGCTGCAGCCACCTGCAGTCATTTCTTCAGCAAGTTGCTTTGTTTCACATTTTGTATCAGGAAGACCAAGTGTAGGTCCTTGATCCTGCTCAGAGTGGCAAACTGTGAGGAACCTTCCTCTTGACCTCAAGTAGGGGCCTGGAGTCCCTTTGGCACTCGTGAGCTGGGGCTGCATGATTAAACGATTTGATTCAAAAGTTATCGCTGTTGCCCATGCTGTGTACAAGACCAAGGAAGGTGCTTGTTGAGAAGGAGGTCAAGGGGAGAGGTACATGAGCTATAAAGGCTCAGTTGGGAAATTCTTTCATGCTGAATCAGAAGGTTTGCTTATGGTCCTGACCTAAAAAGTAGCTTTAGAAGAAAGGGAAGTGCCCAAAATTCCTCCTGAGCTTAACTGCAAGTTCTAGAGATCAGATAAAACTCTAAGGATGGCTGCCAGGAACTTAGATTTTTCTGGGACTGATTTATTAGATCCAATTTATTTCTCAACCTCTTTTCAGCCAAAAGAGTGCTTTAAGAGTCCTTGTGGGGGAGGTTAGGCTACAAAAAAGTGACTTGCTCAAAAGGTACCCCCCGTGCCTCACTGTCTGCATTGTACTCTACTCAGCAAAATTGTATGGATGTGAAAGCTTTGATGCAGTCAGAGCTTGTGGCTGAAATAGGTTACCACAGGACAGTTATATAGGAGGCGGTAACTTGCTATTGGGAAAAACTAAGGCATCCTTAGTTGTTACGGGGGTGAACAAGAGACAAGACTGGTCTTTTCAGTGGAGGCCTTGCGTTTCTTCTAATACAGTCAATCCTCCACATTTGCGGTTTTGACTTTGTGGATTTGATTATTCACAGATTATTTGCTGTCGCCTCTGCTGCCTCCCTAGGCCATCTTTAATAAGGACTGCAAGCCTCCTGAGACTGAGAAACTGCAAATAAAGCTTGCAAGTCCCTATTAAAAATGGTGTGGGGAGCAGTGGAGGTGGCTGTAAACCCCACCAGCCCCTCACTTCTACCTTGTGAAGGAACCCTGATGCCTCAAAGGAATCCATGGTGGGTTGAATATGGTGATCATACTTTTTTTGTGTGTTAAATATGGTTTGGGAGAGCCTAGAGTTATTCTTGGTTTTTTCACTTTCACAGGAGTCCTGTGCCCCTAACCCTAGCGAATGTGGAGGTATGACTGTATCTGCTTCTAGCCTAGCTTCCCATTGTTTGTAGCATCTGTTTGTTTAAAATAGGAAGAAATGTTGAAGAGGACGGGGCAGAGGGAAGAATGGAGAGGGATAGTCAGCAAGGACAGTCTTTGCAACATAAGTGGAAGGTGCAAGAGATAGCCCAGTTGGAGAATTGGCTTTTTAAGCCATTAGATATGATGGGCATGGAAAAACGCATGGTATTAATTAAAGAGAAGACATTCTAAGAATTTGAAAAAGAGTGGGAAACAATTATAGACTATGTAAATCAAGAGGTTAAAAAGAATATGCTATACTGTTTATATATAGTGATTATGTTGTTTGTACATAGTTATTATTTTAAGAGAATAACTATGATCTTTTAGAATTAATGGTAGAAGGCTTAATAAAATTATTATTAAAATGAATAGATTTTGGAATTGAATATAAATGCAAATTCAAGGATAAAAAATATTTAAAAGGAAGACATATGAAGGAGTAAGAAGAGGAGGAAATGTTTTGTAAATTGAGTGCATGTTTAAATGAGGAATATATGTACGTTTATAAGATTTAAAAATAATAAAAAACAAGAATGGAGAGTGAGTGCTATTGTCCATCTCTAATTTTTACCAGAAAGGAGACTCATTGGCCATAAGTGCGTGTTAATATTAATTGTAACATGCAATTTCTTGCTATTACAGCACTTCCCCAACATTTGACACCTACACTGTGTTAAGCTTAAAAGCAATGCAGTAATCTAATTTATGTGACTAGGGTCACTTGAGACTAGAGGATGAACCAATGGATTCAAATTGCAAGAAAGGAAATCCCACTTAAACTTTAGGAGGAACTTTTCTATTGTAATACCTGTTAGACGGTTTGAGAATCCACCCTCTTGCCTGGGAGGCTAGTAGACTCTTCCTTTGGAGTTCTTTAAACAGGGGTTGGATGGACATCTTTCTGGAGTTACATATTCCCTACATGTGGGTTGGACTAGATCGCCCTTGTGGTCCGTTCCAACTCTAAGATTCTGTGATTTTATCATTCAGGAACAGAACTTTGTTCCCAAGGCCATAGAAATCTCTAGCTTTGTTGTTTCCTCCAAAATGGAAGGGCCTTTTCCTTCTTTTGTCTTCCTCATGGCTTAGAAATGTGCTTTATTGGTGCCCTTGAAATTCCGAATGCTATAGTTTCATTAACATCGTTCTTCTGTTTAATTGAGAGTGTAGCTGGTGGATGGTGATTGGCAGCTGTTGCAGCTGAAGAATGCGGCTAAGGTATTTGGAGTTGGTTGAGAACAAAATAATATTCCCGAGGCATAAGCGTCTTCAAAGTGAGACTTCCAGACTTTTAGCCTCTTGCCACTTTGATATATTTTTGTTTTATTTCTCAAAAGAACACATTTGCCTCTCTTTACCATTGCTTTAGCAAACTAACACAGCAATACTTAAAACAATGGCTTCCTCAGATGAGATGACTTTAAGGTATTCTTTGCAGAAAAGTTAAAATGGGACAAGTTAAACAATGACCTTTAAGAATTGTATCACCTTCCTGAATCTAAGGATTACAAATTCCCTTTCAAGAAAGATTAAAACACATCTGACCCTTCCACCATACTTTCTAAAAGGCTTTTCATTAACTTTTGAAACTCTTACTATATGCAAAATGATTCATCTCATTCCTCTTGCTTACTCCCAGGCTTTTTACTATGGGGACCTATAGAGAGAATTGTCCTTGACACACATACATCGTATTGTCTTCCATTTCTTGAATGCAGAAGTAAGCAGTTGGTGTGTCGGTTCTTTGTGCAATTATTTTTCCCCAGCAACTTGATGTCCTGTTCCTAACCAAAGTCATCTCCACGAGAATAGTGTTATGCATAGGTCATGAATATTTGGCTTACCTTAATAGCTTGTGGCTTGCCCTACTGTGTTTGTCATCTGGAACTATATGCTTGCTTGAATTTTTAGTGGAGTGGGGAAATACTGTAGCTCGGTGGTAGAGTACATGCTTTGCTTTATGAAAAGCTTTATGCTTTATAGTGGTTCAGACCATTCTTCTATCTGTCTCAGTTGTCCACTCTGTCTGGCAATAGCTTTCTGGGGTTTCATTCATAATTCTAGCCCTATTAGGACATCTCTTATCTAAATTCAGTTGCTACTGCTAACTAGAGTAGACCTGTTGAAAAAGTGGGATTTATCAAAGTGTTGACTTACTGATTAGCAGTTCATTTCATGGTATATCTCTAGTTGAGACTCAGTTAGATTTTGGCTCTGATATTCCCTCGTAGCATTCCACCCAAGAAATAACCAGTCCTGACCCAGACAAGATTGAGTTGTATTCACGGTGGTACGATGTAAGTTCAGAAGGTCCCAGGTTCACTGTCTTTCATCTTTAGTCCAGAAGGTTCAGGTAGGAGGCGATGGGAAGGACCTTTGCCAGACAGCTTCTTCAGTCAGATAAGACAATGCTGGAATAGATGGGCATGTGCATGAGACTGCCTTGCGTCATCTTCCTATATCCCTATTTCTCTGTCCTTACAGCACTGTGAGTCTGAGTTGCATTAACCCTTATTATTGCCCTCCAAGACCATGCTGTTGGGGAGTCTGACATCATCTCCAGCTCAACTCACTTATGAACAGCTGTATATTCCCATCTCAGTCTGGAATATCAGAGACTGTGTTTTCTGTTCATTTTTATGCCTCACAAAACTGGCCCCAGATATTCTGAGCTTGGCACTTTTTGTAGCTGACCCATACATGAAAATTAAATACGGATTAGACATAATTTAAGCAAGATTTGAATGAACTCCTTCTTTTCAGTGCCAGAGCTTGTTCTGCAGAGTTGTAGGTAATGAAAATAATCACAATACCTTTGCCAAATACACCTTTTATCATGCTTTGCCTGAGACAGTTTGCTACCTGGGGCAAATGAGAAAACAGTGCCTCCTTGGTCGTTTCCGCACTACACTCTTATAGCACAATTATACCACTTTCAACATCCTATGGAATCTTGGGGTTTGCAGTTTCGGGAAGGGCCGGCCGAGCCCTCCCTAAACTGCGAACCCCAGGATTCCATAGGATGGTGAAAGTGGAATAATTGCGCTGTAAGAGTGTAGTGCGGAAATGGCCTTTCTTTCCAAAAGGCATTGCTAATACATTTGGCTTCAACATTGGTAGCATGGTAGCACTGTTCACTATGTCTAGCATAACAAGCTAGTTTTAGGGGTGCAGTACAGGCCCCATAGCTCGGTTTTGCATGAGTCAAGATAGCTGGGATTGAAGACTCAGGAATTCAGGGTGCTATTGCTCTCTAAAATCTGCTGCCTGAGGTGATTGCCTGATGGCAGAGCCAAAGTCAATACACATGTAATTGAAGAGAATGAGAACTACAAGGGAAAGAAGGATCGCTGGACTCTCCCAACCCTCCTTCTACTAGTAAGCAAAGTCCTTCATTTGTAGACAAGCCTTCAATAACTAATTGGGTTTAAATGAAAATGCTGGGCTTTGGATAGCTTTTTATTATTATTTGATGTTTTAAATGGATCATAGACTCATAGAATTGGAAGAGACCACCGGAGCCCTTGAGTCCAACCCCCTTCTGCCCTCCAAGAATGTACAATCAAAGCACTCCCAATAGATGGCCATCCAGCCTCTGTAGGTTGTTGTGGGTTTTCCAGACTTTGAGACCGTGTTCTATTAGTATTTCCTCCTGATGTTTCACCTGCATCTGTGGCTGGCATCTTCAGAGGCCCGGAAAACCCACAACAACCTATGGATTCCGGCCATGAAAGCCTTCGACTTTACATCCAGCCTCTGTTTAGAAACCTTCAAAGAAGGAGACTTCAACACACTTTGAGGTGTATTACACTGTTGAACTGCTCTTACCTTCAGGAAGTTCTTCCTAATGTTGAGGTGGAATCTTTTTTCCTGTATTTGAAGTCATTGTTCCATGTTCTAGTCTCTGGAGCAGCAGAAAATAAATTTGCCCCATCCTCCGTAAGACGTCCTTAACATCCTAGATAAGTGTATATTTTAACATTTATAAGTTACTGTGTTTTTCTGAGATGCTTTAGTATGTTGTCAGCTAACTTGTGTCCCAACTTTGGGAGAAATGAAGGATATGATAAAAATATACAAATAAAATTTTGTTTGTCATGGTTTACCTTGAGGAATCAAGAGTGAATGTAACTACGTGCTCACCACCTGACCTGCTACTCCGTTCCATACTTATTGGACCCATATTTCTTCAAACACCCCCCCTGTACCCCCACATCTTACCTGAACTGATGCAAGAATAGTTGCATGATATGAAAGCATATGTAAAACATATATAATATGTAAAGAAACTTCTTTAATGCTTCCCTCAAATTATCTGAAGAACTTTAAATTCAGCCACAGAATGCAAAGAATGTTAGTGAGTATTGTTTACACAGAAGACAGAATGGTGAGTTCTGGTGTAAAGGACTTGAAATCATTTTTGATTTCTCCATGGAGATACTCTTACTGGTCTTATTGTAAGAAATACTATTTATTGCCTGTAAAGATCCCTGCAAGGATCCGAGTGGAAAATGATAGGGGAGCAATATCATCAACAAATACTTTTCTTAACTGTCTCACCACTTGCCAAACTCCCTGAGCCCCACTGACAATGGTTATTCAGCATCTAAAACTGATAGCAGCTATGTCTATATTTTCTAAATCCATGTGCTGCAAAAGTACAGAAAAAGTGCTTGAAAGCAGCAGAACTGGTATGAAGTAAAGTTATTATTGCTAAAAATTCCCCTGTCAACCCATGGTATAAACTGGACATTCTTGTACAAAACCATTTTTTCCCAGACTCCTCCTCCTCCTCCTGTTTTTTTAAAAAAGGAAATAATAAAAAGTAAATAGGAAAACACCCTTTTGTACATTAAGAGTGCTGTGTAGATGATTGATAATAACAGAAGCTCTTGGATCCCGTTCATCTGAGGAAAAGCTTGGAGTAAATACAAAATGATTAAGTTTTGTAGTCCATTTGTGGAACTCCACTCTCATCACAAGGGTGTGGGTGTACCATCTATGCTTTGAACGCAAAAGTCATATTAATTTTAAGCTCCATTAGAGATGCAAGAGGGAAAAGAAAGATGTTCATCAAATAAGAAAGGACTAAATTAGTAAGGGATTTTTTTAATTTCAAGGTTCAGAAGAGTAGTACAAATAATGGAGTAGTTCTTTGCATTTCTGGTTTTTTTTTTTTTCAGAGAGAGGGAAGAAAGCTCCATCAAAACTAATTTTTTTATGTCCTTGCAAATTAAAGCTCATTTGTATGGCTGCCATGCCTATACCTCTCATCCAAGATCAAAGCTTTAGAAGTACAGTTACAGTAGTAGAAAATGGTTTTCTATGAAAATTTATAGTACTGGAAGATATACAGTGACCTGGAGTGCGGAAGGAAAGATGGCACAGTTTATAATGAGGGAAGTCCTTCTGGTCAGCTAAATCAACCTTGTTTTTGTCTCTTCTGTCTCCATTTTGCAGACATTGTAAATACCAGCATGGAATTTAGTGGTGATCACAGAAATGAAGAGTTCTCAAAAGTTGTACTTGTCATTAAAACACACATACACAAAAATCCAAAGCATGTTTCTAACCCTTAATGTGATAATTGTTTTGAAAAATGCCCAGTTGACACCTGGTAAAATGCAGGCTTGGTTGACTAAGAACAGAGATTCATTCATTCATCCATCCGTTCATTCATTATATCTTTCCTTCCCCCCTCCACTGGGATATGTAATCCAAAAATGGATTCCAAGTGCTAACTGGTTAAAGCTGAGAGCCAAGTGGGGCTTTCAAGGATAATGGGAGCTGGTCTTCACTGTTTTAACCCTCCATAGCTGGCAGGAGTAGACCATATTATGCAAAGCAAGCAAGCATGGCAAGTGTGTTTAATTTGTTCAGATTTCAGTATGTTGTAATTGCAGTTTTGTTTTGAGATTCTTCTTATATGCTGTAATTTCACTGAAGGCTTGCTTCCAAGGAGGTGTACGTGTTGGGATTCAGTTGAGAATATTAGGTATTTCTGAAAAGAAGTAAAGATATGGATGGATATTCACTTCAAGAGAGAGTCATTGCAACCTTTTTGGTTAGAGTGAAAGCAAAATGGAAACTGGGGACATATAAACAGTTAAATGGAAATGTACACCAGTGCTTTAGATAATGCTGACATTATCTAGAAGAAAATGAAATGTGAAGGCACTGGCTTAACTTTGGTCAGCTTTTCTAGCACAAGATACTGCAAAATTTCTGTTTTTCTAAAAAGGTATAAAATTAGAGCTGGTCCAGACATTAGTTTTTCCATTGGATCTACCCATCATGGTAAGTTTTCCCATAGGTTTGAAAAGTTATTTTTATGGATTGTAAATCCCAGGATGCCCAAGACCAGTGGGATTCTGCATGTTTTGCTCCAAAAATATAATGCTTCCAAGATCAGAAGCTTCCTTTCTCTCTGCCCTATCATAAAGCTGAATTCACCTACAGCTGGGAAGGCAGCAGAGGTGTCATTTCTCCAGAATCCAAGGAATATAATAGGCACATAATAGGTAGAGAGGTGGTACAAGAATACCTGGCCACACTGGATGAATTCAAGTCTCCAGGGCCAGATGAATTGCATCCTAGGATATTAAAAGAACTGGCAGAGGTCATTTCGGAACCGCTTGCTATAATCTTTGGGAAATCTTGGAGGACAGGAGAAGTTCCAGCAGACTGGAAGAGGGCAAATGTTGTCCCCATCTTCAAGAAGGGAAAAAAAGAGGATCCAAATAATTATCGCCCAGTCAGCCTGATGTCTGTACCCGGAAAGATCCTGGAGCAGATCATTAAGCAGTCAGTTTCTAATCACTTAGAAAGCAACGCGGTAATCACGAGAAGTCAACATGGATTTCTCAAAAATAAGTCATGCCAGACTAATCTTATCTCTTTTTATGATAGAGTTACTAGCTTGATAGATGAAGGGAATGCTGTGGATGTAGCATATCTCGATTTCAGTAAGGCCTTTGACGAAGTTCCACATGACATTCTTGCAAAGAAGCTAGTAAAATGTGGGCTGGACAGAGCTACTGTCAGGTGGATCTGTAACTGGTTGACTGACCGTTCCCAAAGGGCGCTCACCAATGGCTGCTTTTCATCCTGGAGAAAAGTGACTAGCAGGGTGCCACAGGGTTCTGTCCTGGGCCCAGTGCTGTTCAATATTTTCATCAACGACTTGGATGAAGGAATAGAGGGCATGCTCATCAAATTTGCAGATGACACCAAATTGGGAGGGGTTGCTAATACGCCAGAGGACAGGATCAAAATTCAAAATGACCTGGACAGATTGGAGAGCTGGGCCAAGGCTAACAAAATGAAATTCAACAGAGAGAAGTGTAAGGTCCTACACTTAGATAGAAAAAATGGAATGCAGAAATATAGGATGGGGGACACGTGGCTGGATGGCAGTACGTGTGAAAGGGATCTAGGAGTCTTAATAGACCACAAGCTGAACATGAGTCAGCAGTGTGATGCGGCAGCCAAGAAAGCCAACGCAATTCTCGGCTGCATCAATAGGAGTATGGTGTCTAGATCGAGGGAGGTACTGGTACCACTCTACTCTGCTTTGGTTAGACCTCATCTTGAATACCGTGTCCAGTTCTGGGCACCCCAATTCAAGAAGGACATGGTCAGGCTGGAGCAGGTCCAGAGGAGGGCGACCAAAATGGTGAAGGGCCTGGAAGCCAAGCCCTATGAGGATAGACTTAGAGAGCTGGGTATGTTCAGTCTGCAGAAGAGAAGGTTAAGAGGGGACATGATAGCTCTGTTTAAATATTTGAAGGGATGCCATGTAGAGGAGGGAGAGGGCTTGTTTTCTGCCGCTCCAGAGACCAGGACAAGGAGCAATGGATTCAAGCTGCAGGAAAGGAGATTCCACCTGAACCTCAGGAAGAACTTCCTGACCGTCAGGGCTGTCCGGCAGTGGAATATGCTGCCTCGGAGTGTAGTGGAGTCTCCTTCTTTGGAGGTTTTTAAGCAGAGGCTGGATGGCCATCTGTCGGGAGTGCTTTGAGAGTGTTCCTGCATGGCAGGGGGTTGGACTGGATGGCCCGTGTGGTCTCTTCCAACTCTACATTTCTATGATTCTATGATTCTTAGAATTTGAGGCAAAGGAATTGCTAGCAAGGTGTTTCTGGCCCCAGATCATGGCTCCCTCCACCTCAAGTTTGGCAAGCTGGTAGCCCATGCTGCGGAAGCCTTGGTGGCTGTGGAAACAGTACCCATCCATTGAAGTCAAGTGAAGAGAAAAGGAGTCAACATCTCTTTAACAGAAAATGCTGAGCAATCAAGCACCTGGTGTATCAGGGTGAGCCATTTATACTTCTCTCGGCAGCTGTTGGGAATTCTCTTACTCACAGTCATTTAATCTGGTGGTGTTCTCCATGCTTGTGTATTTCTTAGTATTCTTGACCTCTACCTTTTTTACGTTTAATATTTCCTTGTCTTATACTTTTGGCTTTGTTTATTCAGTTAGACTACTGGCTTCTTATAGTGACTTCTACACCGGCTGAAATCTTGCCACTGTGCTTCATTTCAACCCCCATGAACTTCCTGGGTCACCTGTGTATGACCTGGACTGGCTTGACGTGACTTGACCTGTTTCCCCTACAGTAGCCTGTCTCTCTGGGTAGTTGCAGCCTGTAGGCTAAGGACAAAAGGTTCTTCTCATGTGTCCATTCTCGACAAGGCAAACGGGTCTTTTTGTGTTGTTTTTTGTTGTCGTCAGAAGTGCCACCAACTGATTTTTGGAGGCCTTTAGGAAGATTTTAAAGACTCATCTGTTTTCTTCAGTTTTCTTCAGAGTTTTGTGCTAAGTTCATGGGTTCCTAGTTACAATTTATTTTGTCATACTGTGGGTTCTGGAGTTCATTAAATGTATTGATTTTACTCTTTTACTGTGCTGACTGTTTTTGCTAGCTGAAGTGTATCTGGCACTGCCTGGGTCAGTAACTCTCCCAGGAGGGATCCCTGGAGTCTCCTCTTTTCCTACTCTTCTCCTTTAAACCTTAGGAATCTTGCTAGAGTCCTTGTCCTTGTCCTACCCTTTTTCTAAAATCCAAGAACCTTAGCAGCAATGCTTTAGCCCTTTACCACATTTCTGCCTTTTATATTTCCTGCCCCAAGAATCTTAAGTTATGTTTTCTAGCCTTAAAAAATAAAATCCAATGAGATGGGGCAGTCCTCTCTTTTTTGCTTATTGGAAATCCCCATCTGGAATTTCAGTTGAAACTGGCTGTGGAAGTTGGACAACATCCAGCAAAACTGCCGGATTTTGAAGCATCTACCACAATTACTGGATATGTTGCTGACTGCCTCTCTTTTTTATCTTCTAAGGAGCTGCCCCCCCCCCCTTTTTGGAATTACATCTTGGAACTTGGGTTGGCACCCAAACATACTGTGTCAAAGCATTGCCTAGCATTCTGGTTGCCACAGACATTTCTCCTTTTTATTAAAGATATGTAAGCAAAAACTAAACATGGTGTTTTCCTTAAAGGAAAAGCCTGAGACATTTTTCAAACTAATCAGTATAATCATGAAATTCCCCAGCTATAATTTGTGTTGAGGTCACCAACTGATAAAGACATTGATTGCAAGGAAAGTCAGGCTGTATCAAAACAAAGGCCTAAAGTGCAACACACTGTTTCCCATAGTGGCCGATCAGATTTGTTTGCAAAGTCGGGACGTGAGGGCTGTAGCTGTCTCTTGCTTTTGTTCTGTAGCAACTGACATTTAGAATATGCCCCCTATGTTCCTGAATGTAGCATCTAGGGATCATAACTAAGAGGCAATGATATCCTTATCCTCCATGAATTTGTCTGAACCTCTGAAGAACTCATCTTGGAATGATCCCTTCTTACTTTACTTCATGATATAGTTGAGAAGTGGGAGACTTACTAGAGAAATGCCACTGCTTGGGATAGAACAAACATACAGACCAGCAATTTTACTTTTGTAGTTTGTGGACTATTTCCTCTGTTGTGGTGAGTTTAAGTCTCTGGTGGTTTGACACCAGTGCTTTGGTGTCTTGTTTTTTCTAAGATTGGACATGTATCATTTTTGAAGCCAAGGGAGTAGGCTATTGGTCCAATCCAGCATGATGGCAATCAGATTTTATGAGGCAGTAGAATTGCTTGGACTTGCTTTTATACTTTCATCTTTCTGATTGCATGCAAATGTATATAAGAGTGGACATAAAGGAAAGGGCCACAAGTTCGTTGTCAGAATCCTACAATTTGGAGCTTTTAACTGGTTTGCAACTTTGGAGATAGAATGTGCAGAAGAGTGTGATTTCCTTTCTTAAAGTTTTTTTTTTCATGCCAGCCACCTGAAAATTACTGCTAGGTCCAAGTTCTTGTTTCCAAATTATCACAATTCTCTGGCTGTGTCAGAAAACAAATTAGGCAAGGCACAGAGCAATTAATCAGTGTTTGTGGACAGGGTTTATTAAGGCCATAAAATCACAGTCATTTTGATGGTCTGAGCTAATTCATGCTTTGGATGTTGGTGATTAGGGTTGAGAGGTGATGAGAGTGACACTTCCTAGCATCAGAAACCCTGCAGATGGGGAAATGACTCTGCTGACTGTTGCTGAGTTGCTCTGAGCCTAATTGGGCAGCTGGCCACTATGAGTGTGATGGCTATTAGTTTCAGGCACATGAGCTGCCCTGGCTTTTGTCTCAATTCCCAATAATGGGGAAGTCTTGAATGGTTCCATCATTCCCTCTTTGTTGTTATTTGCTCTCCATTTGACCTCGACTTGAGGTGGCCCTAGGAAAGAGATTTCCATGAGCCCTGGTCATCAACAGCCCAGTTTTGTAAACACATGGCTGTGGCTTCCTTGATTGAATCAAACCATCTGCAGTGTGGTCGTTGTCTTTGCCTACTGCTTTCTGCCGTCATGAGCGTTGTTGTTGTTCCTCTTTGTTGTTGTTGTGTGACTTCAAGTCATTTCTGACTTATGGCAACTCTAGGGTGAACCTGTCATGGGCTTTTTTAGGACTGTGAGTGTGGGACACATCCAGGGTCACCCAGTGGGTTTTCACGGCCAAGTGGGGAATTGAACCTTGGTTTCCAGGATCATAAGCCAGTGCTCAAACCACTACATGATTCTGACTCTCTAATAATTAATCTATACATAGAATTAAAACTATATGGACAAACCCATTAAAAGGCAAGAGAATAAAATCAAGAAAACAGTGCAATATTAAAAATGCTTGCAGTTGGTTCCTAGAAACCCATTGGAACAGGCACGTGTTCATTTGTCAGAAGAAGGACAGCAAGGAGAGAGTCTCCTAACAAGCCAAGGGGAATGCAACTCCAGTACCAAGACCATCCTGGCTAGCTTAAAGAGGGAGACTATTGAATGACAGGATGAGTGGTACACCAACAGAATCCCTAATCTGTCCTGGCCACCCACTTTCTAAGACATACATTCAAACCCAGAAGACTTTCAGGCAGGGCATCTAGTGGAAGGGATAGATATTCATGGTAGACCACTGCAGTTCCATTTTCAGGCCCTTCATGTCTTGCTGGCTGTTGCAAAGGGAACCCTAGTGAGCAAAGGTGAGATAGACTTCCATACCCCACCACCTCATCCAACCAGGTCCCTTTGATAGAAGCCAAGTCACCATCCTCAGCCAGGTTCAAATCCAGAATGGCAGCCATTTTATCATTCACCAACTTGACATCAAGCAGTAGTATTTTCAGTCTAGAGAACTGTGGCTGTATCTTCAAAAGGTTCCATGAAGCATAAGCCAGCACCTGAACCATGCAGTTTCCTTCCTCTTCTCCATTTAGCCAAGTCATGCCTCCTTAATTGTGAAAAAAGGTAAAAAGTACAGTTATGCTACAGAAGGGATCATATTATCACTTTAATGTAAATTATTTATGCCTCCGAAATTGGGAGAAACTGTTACAAAGCATTGTTAGTTATGATTAATTACTTCCAAGTTCTGTAAATGCTGTACCATGATGTGGCTTTATAGGAATGAGCTTTACCCTTGCTCTATTCCATTCAGTTATTTACTTTCTCTTGAATGCAAGACCTATTTTGCCAAAATGTCGGAAGTGGCAGTTTCCTTTTTGTACTCACCTACCTCTAAACTAAGATTGGAACCACCTTTGAACTACGGTTTGCAGTCTTGGTTTGGAGGGCAAGCACAAAACATAGTTTGTAGAGTCAGATGCAATTTTTTAATTTTTTTTTTTTTTGGTGAAAGCAGTAATTAATTGAGTCAGAACATGTGAGGAAGAAGGGATGGAGACTGAGCATATGGCTTGTTCACATTGATCCAGATCAGGATTTGACATTACATGTGAGCCCAGCTGGTGCTTTTTATCTGAAAGACGCTATTGGCTCATACATATTCACACGTTCTTTCTGGATCCAGAGCTTCAGTCTTAAGAACATAAAACTACCATCAACAAGCATAGTAATTTTTAGAACTGATAGAAAGTGATGGGTGTAAAAACTCTTGTTTTGTTCTGTTTACTCAAAACATCACAGTAGGTTTCCTTCAACATGTTTGACAGGGTACTTTTTGTGCTTTAATTAATGGCTGTTCTGTTTGTCTGAAATGGAACACTTAAATTACTGTTACTTTTATGGCAAATGACTTTGAGGGAGAGGACATGCATAGTGATTGCAAGGAGAGCTGTACTGGTCATAGTTTCAGCCATAGGTGAGCAGTGGGCAGGGAACTAGTTAGTTTAATGTGAACTGGATAATCCCCCTGGTAATTAAATGCATTCCAAAGCTTTACAGCAGTACTGGATTACAAGAAATTGAGAGCAAGACATTCTGATTTATGGTGATGGTTTTAGTAAACATCCCTAAAGCTATGATGGAATCTTGAGTTGTCTGTTTTTAAGTCAACTGGAAATTGGCAAGCTACTTCCAGTTACACAGACACACTCACATGCACACATACATAAGTGGAGTATTGCACTCTTTTCTTACTTAAGATCTGATTTTGTGGCTATGAAGACTTAAAAAAAATCAGTCAGCATAGAAAGCAAGTATGGACAGCAGGTGGCCGATGGATACATGTGGTTCTCAGCCCCTTTTTAGCACCTCCCCAAGTCTATGAGGAAAAATCAGTCAACAGTGTGCCATTGAAAACTGGTGGTGTATTATGCCACCCAAAATTGATTGTAAAGAGCAGAGGCTTTCAGACCTGTCACTTTTTTTTGTTTGTTTGTGGTGGGCAATAAGATTGGCTCAGAGGTGGAGTCCTCTGCTGCCTTTGTCATCTTCTTGTCCGTATGGCAGGGACTAGACAAGGATGAGGACCACAACTACAATGGCAGAGTGTTTACGGGACTGCTGTATTCTTCTCCTCTTGCCTCAGCAGTTCCCTTCTTCAGCAAATTCCCTCACTGGCTGCTGTCCAAAGACTGAAGCGGCTCTCCTGTCACACAAGACTGTCACATTGTAAGATTGACCTGTGGTTAAAATCACAGGGGGTGGGCTATCAGGTCGAGGAGTGGGGCACAATTCCCACCTGTATTGACAGAACAAACAGCGGACAGGCTGGAAGGAGAGACGGGTAAACGGCCAGGGACGCATTTGGAACTTTTGGTTCCTCTGAAAGAAGACCGGGGTTCTCAAGTCTTCTCCGGTTCCATACCATCTCCTGTTCTGGCCAGCTCCATCCTTAAATCTTAAATACCTGAGGGCTGGTCGAGGTTTGTTCAGTGCCTAAGAAGAAGACAACTTTCTGCATGTACTTATAGATGAAAAAATGAAGTCTGCTTTATTGTCTTTCAAAATAGGATGCTTTATTTGCTTTTGGTTTTTTAACACAAACCCCAAATATTCAAAAACAAACAATGCCCCAGGAAGTGTACCGCCACAGTATCCCAGCCTGGTATAAAGACTTTTAAAAGAAAGCAGTGCTTTGGAGTGATTGTGTTTTTAAGTTGTCTTTGCTTTCAGTTCTGTTGCTATAGCGTTACTCATTTTGATTTTTTTCTCCGAAATTACATTCTGTTATTATTATAAGAGCACATTTGAGCTGACATTGTTTCACACGAGGGAGCTGACGATAGGAATCTGGGCATTACCCTTGCCCAGCTGGTATGATTTCTTGGCCCACTGAATGTCTGTGCGTTGGACATGACACTGACATAATGTCTCTGCCTGGAGTCACCAGTATATAGAAATGCCCGGTGAAATAGACATGATCCCACTTTCCATTGTAACTGGAATAGGGATGTAATTCTTCACTGATTTTGTTCTCAAAGGAAACAATGAGTAATTTTAGCAATTTTCTTCTCACTGTGAAAAAAACCCTTCAAAAACTGTACATTTTTTGCAGATTTAATCCTCACAAGAATGTTCCAGAAGACAGCATTTTCTCTGTAAATAATCAGCGTATTCTGCACAGCGTAAAATGTTTAGAAAAAGACTGATATCTGTGTAGAAATACAGTGGTTTTCTACACAGAAAATAATGGCTCCACTGAATACACAGTGTTCTGCACAAAGTGGCTATGTATAAATTTTACATAGAAAAAAGTCTTGAGCTGCAAAGATTCTTGTTAGTCCAGGCTTCTTGCCAGGAATGTTCAAAATCATGTTTTGAACATTTTTGAGCATTCTTCCTATCGTTAACCTAGAGCCATCTGCTGGACTGGGATGTGTGCATTTGCAAGTGAACAAAACAACTGGAGTGCATGCCAGCTTTAGCTTACCAAAATGGAGCAGGGATGCTCCCCTCTGTGGACAATCCTCATTTTCTGATGGCAACACTACTTGAAACGCAGCTGATGCTATATAGCATGTGACTAATTTTTCAGGTGGTTAAGGGTTAGGCCTGGTTCATAGCTTTTCCTTGGTTAGAAACAGTGTCTCCAAGCTCTTGTGTCAGACCTCTGCAGAAATCTAAAGGAATCCCTGATTGAAAACAATCTGAAAGCAATGGGTGTGAGGGACGAAGGTGAAAGCTACCAGAGTCTAGCCAACTGATTGCTTTGTCACAAATTTTAATCTTGTCTGTATAATTTACCCTCTTACCTTAAACACTGGAAAGGTTTCTGCATGTGAAACATTTGAATAATCCTGATCAGATAAAGCCTCCCAGCAGGTTGGTAAATAGATAAATCATTCTTCTCCCTTAAGCATAATATTCCAAGTCTATCCCTATGGCTCACAAAAGGCTGTAAAAATGAACCAGCAGTTTTACAAATGATTAGCTGGGACACAATAAATGGATGATCTCACTTTATTACAGTGATTTGGTGCTGCATTTCCTTGCTGTTTAATCAGAATGTCACATGTCTGATACCCCGTTAGAAAAATTGCGTTTCCTGCTCGCATTAGCTGCCAGAGTGATAAATGATGGTGCACTTGGAATTGTTCTCCCTTGTGAGCTACTCATGATAACTTACCTTTATTGGTAGTGATGTCTTTTCCTTCGAATTGGGGGTGTCCTGTTGTTAGAATGAATAGGCTCTTTATAATTTAGGGCCAGGCCACCTCTGAGTTTGTGACTGGAGAGATAATGAGTGCATCTTGGGCTTTACGTGTCCCAGGACTTGGGGAGTAAGATGGTCTTGTCTCAGTCAGTGCTCTGATAACAATTCCATATATTATGAACTGTTCAAACTCTTGTGACTCACCCCAGAATATTCTAGGCTGCTTCCTTAATTCTCAGTGTTTGTTTTTTTAAAAAAATATGAGGATTAAAATCAGCACTATTCTCGTGATGACGCCTCTCATGGCTTTTGCAAGTGCTTATATTGGGACCAATTAATACATTTTTAAGATTGCCCAAATCAAGGTTAGAGTTCTACTTGATCAAAATTTATTAATAAAATAATATTACACTTCCTTCCAAATCTATCTGTTGCTATTTAGAGAGGGATAAAAACGTATTCATTATTTCTGCACATGTTTCTGACTTGCCAAAAATTGGTACTGTGTATGTACCAGATATGGATTTTTTATGTGGTTAAGATTTTCCCCTTTGCTACTTTCCATCCTGACATCAGTACCTCATTCGGAGTCTTGAATGAAGTATTTCTCCGCCCCCAAAGAAATGGCTAGATGCCCTAAATTATTGGGAAGTAATTTTAATCTTTTGTTTAAATGTAAAGTGATGCAAGTTGTTGTTGTTGTAGTATACCTTCAAGTTGTTTCTGACTTATGGTGACCCTAAGGCAGACCTATCACAGAGTTTGCCTTTAACCTCTTCTGAAGTTGTAAGAATGTGACTTGCCCAAGGTCACTGTCATGCCCTAGATAACTTGAGATCCACAAACTTCACTCAGAGTTAATCAGCAGTCTTTATATGTAGCGAAGCAAGCAACATAGCACACTTCATCCAAAGTTGCTGAAACTACAGCAGAGATGGTGGTTACAGGTTTTATGTCTTTCCCTACAAATTTAGGCATGCAAAGGTGTGATTTGGGAGGATCATAAATGTGAACATCACCCCACCTTTCTAGACAGTTCCTATACTCACAGTTGTTTCAGTGGCATAGCCTGGCATGAGCGGGGTAGGGATGGGGGCGGAGGCGTGTCGGTGGGGTGATGGCACACGGGCGTGCAGGGAGGGGTGATGGCTCGCAGGGGTGGGGGCGCAGAGTGGGGCAGTGTCTCATGGGGTGGGGCAACGGCTCTCGGGGTGGGGCAATGGCACGCAGTAGGGGCAGGCAAGGAGCAGCAGTGCCCCCCAAAAAGTGCCATCCAGGGCACACCGCCTTCTCACCCCCCCCCGCCCGTCACTATGCCACTGAGTTGTCTACCCATCTTTCGTCTTTGAGTCTGGAACATGTTTCCTGCTTCCTTATCTCTGAAGATGTCCAGTTCTCACAACACCTTTTGGTACTTTCGTTTTCCGCTTCTGATCTCCTCCTCTTTTCCCAGATACATTGTGGCAATGAGCAATGAAGCAATTAACCATTTGATAATTGGGATACACAAAGAAACTTCAAACAGATATGTAGTTGCAATCAACAATTGACGTCGATATTTTGTAGCACACTAGCTAACTCTAGCAATGCCTAAGCTGGCTGCTCTGTCTGTTCTAATGTACATCCAGCAGATACCTCTCAAGAGGAGCCGCACATTTTGACAGTCACCCAGGGCTGAGTGGGGTTTTGTACACTAGTTTCCAGAGTCCTAGACCAACACTCAAACTGCTATACCTTACTGGCTCTTGACATTTAATTAAATAAGAGTCAGGCAACTTATGACCTTCTGTTTGTTGTTGGAGTGCAACTCACATGTGCTTTGAATGTTTGCTGTTTTGCTTGGGTTAATGGGAACTGCAATCTAATAATATCCAAAAGGACACAAATGGCCTCTTTCTGGTGTAAAATACAGGTGTACTTTAGTTAATGAAGTTGATGTGTTCATGGGCATTACATTGTTACCCTAAGAAGTGGAGGACGCTGGGGTCCACTCGCAATGCCAGCTTTTTATTAGAATTTGGGGAATTATAGCTCTAAGGAGGCCTGCGAGAGGAGGGTAATGGCAGGATCTTTTCACCTGTGTAGACCGGTACTCATTGTAGAGAGGACTCCAGTTAAAGGTTGAAACAGAGTATTTTATTTGGATTGTCAAAACACACAAGGAATCAGGCACTCTCAAGAACCATGCAAGACTATTGGAAAGTGAGGCATGAAACGCTGGATAGAGAGAGACAGATTGGGTAAAAAGGATGATCATTTAGCAGTCCTGAAGAAGATGGTTGAAGCGGAGTGGCTCAGACAGCATCTGAGGATAGCAAGAATGAACAGAGATCTGGGCACCACATATTACGTCCAAGTACTATAATTTGCTGGGCCCAGAGCTGAGATTTATATACCCTATTTCCTACTCTGAAGGAGGGTGGGTAGACAAATCAGTAATTGCTTTCCCATAGAGTTGAGCATCTCTTTCCTTGCATGGGAGACTAACGCAGTGGTCTGTGGTTACTGCAATCCCTAGTGTCCGTTTCTTGAAGACTGGAATGCATATTGAGTGGCCAGTCTGTGGGTCATTCTTTCCTTTTCTGTATTTGTTGACAGATTTTAGTTAGAACTAGAGTGCTGATAATGTTAATGTGCCCAAAGAGTTTTGTGTGTACTTGTTCAGTAGTTGTGTTTGTGACTGATATAATTTTAAAAATTAAGTTGTCTAATTTGGCCACTAGAGTATTTGTTCAAAGTGTTTCAAATAAAATACAGTTGATTGTCTGTATCTGCAGGGGTTCAATTCCAGGAACCCCCTGCAAGTAATAAAAAAATGCATACTAAATAGCTGTGATGTGCACGTGGATACCTCTGTGCATTTGTGTTCTTAGATGTAGGATGCATGAACTGGAAATCACAGAGGCAGAGAGGTTGGGGATAAGAAGGGCCCAAGGTACTGCATTGTTAGAAATAGAAAAATGTTATAGGAAGTGTTCTTCTCCCAGATCTCTGGCTAATGCACATATCAAGTAAACATCTGACCTACTCTGCTGCCCCCTGTAACATTAGTGTGGAGTCCAATCCTATGCAAGTTTACTCAAAATTAAGCCCTTGTTGTTGATGTTGTTGTTGTGTACCTTCAAGTAATTTCCTACTTATGGCAGTCCTGAGGTGAACGAGTCATGGGGTTTTCTGGGGCTGAGAGTATGTGATGTGCCCAAGGTTGTTGGCTGGAGAATCGAACCCTGGTCTCCATGGTCATAGTCTAATGATCAAACCACTACACCATGCTGGCTCTGAAGCCCTACTGAGTTAGAATAGATAAATTACAATCTACCTGCACAGTATTACTTTTAAGCAGATCTTTGAAAATTAATCATAAACCTTTATGATCATTTTATGAGGGCACTTACACGTAGCAGTTTGTGTTTTCCACTTTGAGAACGAAAACCAGCAACAGTGTGGTAATTAGTGTACTTGCTATCTATGTTAAGACGCCTTCTGGCATTTCAGTTTCTAACTCCAAGTTGTTCTTACAGTAATTCAGGCAGACTGGAATAATAACTCTGTGCTTGTATTTAAGAAAAGAAGAAAGTTCTTAGGATAGTTTTATACACATATGTTTATGGTAAAAATACAAAGTGAGTTCCCAAATACTTTTTTGGCCTAAAGTGGCTCTTAGTTCTATAAAGAGTGAAGGCTACTGGCCTAAGAATAGACAATTCAGTGCCTTAAAGATTGGCTCCTTGTACTGGGAAGCCCGAGTAGAAGAAGCATCTTTCAACATTCAGATGAACCTCACTGGCCTATAGCATCACTTGACTCTTGCTGGGCTGATAGCTAAAGGACCACCCTCCAGCTGTTTGCAGTGGTGATGCTGAAGCAAAGGAAAAAACGGTCCACCTCCTCCTCTAACTTCCCCATATAACAAGCTAGAGCCTTTGGTGCCTTCTGGGGGATGCATTGTGACACCACGTTGCAAATGTACACAAAGAGCATTTTCAGTGGTGGAAATAACTGTTTCTTCTTCATGGTCTCTGTGACTCAATTGGGTTTGTGTGCCTGCGCAGAACAGCCTTCAGAACTTTCTAGAAACCTAAGAGTAGGCGTTTTGGCAGTTGAACCCCTCCCCCATCCTCCGAGGGTACCAAGTTTTTCAGATACAGATTTGGACGGTGTATGCCGTGTATGGCAACCAGAGTGTTTAAACACTGTACGGCGTGTAAAGGCAAGATACCCGATAGGGACGGCCACTCAAAGTGCCTCCTGTGTCTAGGTGAGGGCCATAACATAAATTCTTGTACATATTGCCGAGAATTCACCCCACAGACTAGACGTAATAGAGCAAGCTGTCTAAAAGCTTTGCTCTGGAGCAAGTTCTGTCTGCTTCAGACCCTACTGTTCGTGCAAAGACATCAAGCACTACGTGTAGAATGGCCTAGTCATCATTCACTTCTTCGTCCCATCAAATTGCCTCATCTTTGATACCAAGGTCGAGACCAAGGTCGAGGTCAGCTTCTTGATCTCGAGAACCACTGTTACACGCCAGAGTAACCCTAAGAGAGGGCCCCTAAATTGGCATGACTTCCCCCATATTGGATATTGGCCAACAACGCCTTTGCTGCTGTATGGGAACGTAGACAACGTCCTTTAGGCTAAAAGACAATGGCCTATTGTTCCCAGTCACGTATCTCTAGGCAGCCACAATAGACTCTCTCCTTGATTAATAAAAAGGTTGCCTCAGCCCCAAGCCACACTGATGAACTTTGCGAGGATAGACAATCAAAGTCTATCAATTTGGAATGATAATCCTATCATGTACCTGGACTTTCCCAGGAGAAACAATACTGGGGAGAGGTCGTGATATTTGCCTAACATTATATTCCGCAATCATCGCCCATTAATGCCACTTTGCTAGCCTATACACCGCCTGAGGACAGAAATTGGCTATAAAAATCCTCACTTTTTGAGCCTCTTCGAAGAGCCTCCCAGACCGGACAAGGGCCCATTTCGCTTCTACCGAGGTGTCCCACTTAAACCTCTCAGACGCTACTGAGAGCTAAACGCAACTTGTGTATCCAACTTGCCGCGAAACTCCGCTGCTTCCAGCCTTCCAGCCCCAGGATCCAGCCTCCCCTCGGTGCTTTACACCGAGCTTTCGCTAATCTTCTCCTTTCCAGGATGCCTAGACTAAGGTCCGTATGCCCTCTCTCCCTAACTGTCTCTCATTCCCAACTTCATTTCTGTAGCCCTTGTGTGATGGTAGGATTATTTGTTAACGTGTGTTGTGATCTTCTTTGTTAGTTTTAATAAATTTACTTTAGACTGTTCCTCTGACGCTTGTGTGGTTCTGACCCCATAGACATAGGGTTAAAGATCCCTTGCCCTGACCTCTCACAAGCTTTGAGTGTCTCTGTTAATTCCCTTAATTTGAAGTCTGTTTGGGTGTCCTCGAGATACCCCCAATTTTCAAGGTAGCACCACGACCTGAAAAATTGTCTAAGAAGGCGTCTGATAGTGGGGAGAAGCAGTTGTCTCTTTCTACAGTTAAACCAGGAAAGAAGGATAAGGACAAAAAGGGGAAATTGAAAGAGTCAACAGAGCAGGCTCCTTCTGGGAAATATAAAAAGAAAGACTGACATCTAATCTCTCCTTTGGTACCAACCTCGCCAAAGCCAATTACATCTGAACGTGTTAGTGAGGTACCGCTTGACTCCTTGTCTCCAACAAGGCATCTAGAACAAGCCCTTGATCCACCCTTGGAAATACAGGAGGTTTGGGTGGAGTCAGAAGGAGAGATTGTTGATTCTTCTCCCCAAATGTCATTGGGCTCTCATCTTCAACATCAAGGTCGAGTTCAAGAAACTGGTCGATCAACATCAAAACAGAAAAGTCCTCAGCAGACCTCTAGGGATCATAAAAGAACACCACCATCACCTCTACGGTCCTCTCGCTGAAGGTCGAGGTCAACGAGTAGATCACCATCACGGTATCACCATTATAGACATGTGCCACCTCCAAGATATCATGAATGTTATTTAGATGATATCTCAGTGGATTCAAGAGATGTTTCACCTTATCTAGAGGATTACTATTACTATAGACGTTATCGATACAGTGATGACTCTCACAGTCGATACTGACACTCAGGCTCTTACAGATCACAGTCTTGGTCTTTGTCGCCTTGACGTCGAAGTGCCACTGAGGTGGATGTAGGATAGGCAGCATCTCAGAACGAACGAGAACGTATATATGAGACTCACCATAAAGAGGTCTCTAGAAAGTTGAATGAAGGATTAAGAGAGAAGTCCACAATTTGTCATATGGAAAGGTCAGTCTCGGTATCGAGCTTGACATTGTCGCATGGATCTTTAGATGTCAATAGACCTTGTTATAATTTTGTATCTACTGCTGAGAAGATCTCACTTACGGATGATGTCCGATCTTTTTCAGATCTAGTCCTAAGAATGTCTCACTTGCTTAATCTCACAACTAATATGGAGAAAGAGGATTTAAAAGACCCTATTTTTCAAGAACTTCAGGATAGAGCGCCTACATCATCATCTATTGCTCTGTTACCGTTGTGTCCACTGCAAGCAGGCAGTAAATCTCAAGCAGTACAGCTCTTACTTACGAGGCAAGAGTCAAAGAATGTCCAAACAGAAAGAAAGCCTAGAGCAAACAAATCCAAAGGGGCAAATCCAAACCATTATCTAAACAGGCAGAGTTCCAAGACAACCAGATCCAAGAGCACAGCACAGGATTTCAGGGCCAAAGAGACCAGTTGCTGACCCTGGGAGGAAAGGCCAGCTGAAGCCCTCTTTTATCTATGGCTGCTGTCACCGCAGGTGTTCCCTCATTAAGGCTAGCTTGCTACTTAAACGGGCCGAGCGACGCAAGCCCTCCCTTTCCTGGCGTCTCTACTGCAAGGTAGATGTGTCAGCTGTGTCTTCCTCTATTTGTTCCCCTGGCTCAGGCCCTTGTTGTTGTTGTGTATTATCTCCCTCTGGACCAGCTTCTGGGGACACTTCAGCCTCTGGGGAAGCCTCTGCCTCAGAGTCAGAATCCTCCTCCTCACTGCCACAGTCTCCAAGGCAGGGCAAGACAGTTACCTTATTTATTGCATGCTGAAAAAAACCCTGGGTGACACCTTCCTCGATCCCATCAACAGAGAGAAATCTGCAAAGTTAAGAATGCATCCTCTGCAAAGGTGGTTTATAGACAATTTCAATCTACTTCGGGAGTGGTAAAACAAGTTCCTCACGATACCAAGACCTGTACTACGGTCCCTGTTGTGGTGGAAGGAAGCACACAATGTACTAATAGGAATGCCTTTTTTACTTTTTCAACCAGCCTTGATCGTAACAACTGATGCGTCATTGGATGGATGGGGAGCGCATATGAAAAACTTGACAGTGAGAGGATGCTGGAATCAGTTAGAGAAAGAGTTACCCGTCACTGCATTGGAGTTGAAGTCTGTGATAAAGGCATTCAAAGCTTTCCAGTACCACATTCGGGGCAAGCCGGTGCGAGTTGTTATGGACAACATGACTGTGATGTATTACATAAACAAGCAAGGCCTTGCAGTTATGGGAATGGTGTCTGTTGAAACTCATCTTGTATACCTTGATTGGCTTTGCCATAGAGTAATTTAGAGTACTTTGGTTTGATATCAGTAGCAGTGGGACCTGAGGGGTGGGGAGCAGATGGGGAAGTCTGGGAAATGCAGTGCAGAATAGGTAGAGAAGTAGTACAGGAATACCTGGCTACACTAGATGAATTCAAGTCTCCAGGGCCAGATGAATTACATCCAAGGATATTAAAAGAACTGGCAGAAGTCATTTCAGAACCTGGCTGGATAACAGTACATGTGAAAGGGATCTAGGACCCTTGGTGGACCACAAGCTGAACATGAGTCAGCAGTGTGATGTGGCAGCCAAGAAGGCCAATGCGATTCTTGGTTGCATCAATAAGAGTATGGTGTCTAGATTGAGGGAGGTAATGGTACCACTCTATTCTGCTTTTGTTAGACCTCATCTGGAATATTGTGTCCAGGTCTGGGCACCTCATTTCAAGAAGGATATCGACAAGCCAGAGCGTGTCCAGAGGAGGGTGATCAAAATGGTGAAGGGTCTGGAAACCGTGCCCTATGAGAAGCATCTTAGGGAACTGGGTATGTTTGGTCTGCAGAGGAGAAGGTTAAGAGGGGACATGATAGATCCGAAGGGATGTCATGTTAAAGAGGGAGCAGGCTTGTTTTCCACTGCTGCAGAGACTAGGACAAAGAGCAGTGGATTCAAACTTCAGGAAAGGAGATTTCACTTGAACCTCAGGAAAAACTTCCTGACGGTCAGAGCTGTTTGGCAGTGGAATATGCTGCTGTGGAGTGTGGTAGAGTCTCCTTCTTTGGAGGTTTTTAAACAAGAGGCTGGATAGCCATCTGTTGGGATTGCTTTGATGTGGGTTCCTGCATGGCAGAATGGAGTTGGATTTGATGGCTTTTATGGTCTCTTCCAACTCTCTGATTCTATGAAAGCATTGGGAATTTGTCCTGCACAAGGTGGGGTGTAATGAATATGAGGAGAGTCAATGTGAAACAGTGGTTTTTGTTGGACTGGGACTCTGGGGCAGCAGTGTTCAGATCCCTGCTGAGCCATGGAGACCCACTCAGTAACTCTGGGCAAGCTACAAGGCTCTCAGCCTCAGAGGTGGGCAACCTTTTCTCAGTAAATTTTGGCAAGAAAAGCCTTGGAGAGGTTCACCAGAAGTCATAGTCAACCTGAAGGCACCTAACAACAACAATGAATATGAACTGAGGAAGTTGGTTGTGGAGCAGATGTTTGTTGCAGATGACATGATTTTATGATTGTCAGCATGACCAACAAGATGGGGAAACGCTGCGCAGGTAGCTGCAGCTTTGACATTGGTAGCATTAGACTGTTTATACAGGAAACAATAGGGCTGTGTGTTTCTGTGCCTACGCTTGAAAAACAGTATTGAAGGCCATTGGTTATAGAGGCCTTGTTGAACATTTTTTCCCTCTTCCTTTGTGTTTGGGCTTCTACACTGACAGTGTAATTAACAATCCCCTTAAAGATCTGAGCGATAGGTTCAGAGGCATTAACGGCAGCTACAGAACTCTGGCCCACCAATTGTGTATTCATCATGCCCTTTAGATTACAGTGTGATCTATTTACTCCTGATGTGTCACGTACCTGTCACATTAATAATCCCTTGAATTTCTATTTCTCATTCTCAAGCACTCTATAAATTTAACACAGAGAGACACACACACAGACCAGTGTGGGAGGGGGGCAAGCAAACAATTTTTCCACTGCCTGCAAGTGTTGTTTGAGTGCTGTTTAACAAGGTCCAGCTTTGAATAGTCCTTTTGTACAAAATGCAAAGAATCTACAGAATTTAGGGAGGCTTGACAGTAGTGAAAAATTGCTTTGGTTGTATTCACAAAGATGAAAAGTATTGTACTTTGGAGGAATGAGTCAGGAGGCTGGGCAAACTCTGGACATATAGACAACCTTGGGCTCTGTAGGGTCCTCAAGAATTTGTTGTGGAAGGTTCTTTCAAAGAATTCAGAAACTTGGAAAGCCTTTTTTCAAAGAGATAGGTATGTTAGTCTGCTTAAGTATTAAAAGTGGAAAGGATATTCGGTGGGGGGAATCTTGTGGTACCTTTAAGACTGACAAATTTATTTCAGTATAAGCTTTTGTGGATTCCTGTCCATATCTTCATAATACTTGCATCCACAAAAGTTCATACTGAGATAAACTGGTTAGTCTTAAAATTGTCACAAGATTTTTTCTTTCCTTCCCCTTATAGGCCAAGGTAAAAAGCCTGGCACAATTAATAATAATAATAATAATAATAATAATAATAATAATAATAATAATAATAATTTTTATCCCGCCTCTCCACCTGGATTGAGGCGGCGAACAACATTAAATACATTAATACGTTAAAAACATTAAAAAACATACCCAATCCTCCCCACCCACCAAGCCACCTAAGACCAACCCCCTAAAACACACTAAATTAAGCAGCTGGTGTTCTAGGAACTACTTAATAAGGCTGCTCTGCCTATCAGAAAAATAATCAACAGGCTGAGGTGGAGGAAGGGAAGTAAAGCAGGGTCATCACCAGGCTGCCCGAGAAGTTCCTTTATTTTATTTTTGTTTTTTCTTGGAAAGATGGAACAAGATAGGAAGCTGGATCCCTTCATTGGGTCAACAGGTGATTCATCCCTTCTTGACACTTTTTCTCCTTTAGCTGTTTGTATCCTAAGAAGTCAGGATAAGAAAACTAACAACATCCTTCTGCATTTTAGCATTTCAGCTGCACTAAATATGGTAATTATATGATCCTGTTAACATCAATACTTTTGTGCATGGTATTTCTTGTTTTCTTTTCTTCTTTGCCTTTCATGGCAATTTTTTTTTATAAAAAGATTGCAATAGGTAAGAAAAAGCCTTTCAACAGAGATTTATGAGCAGAACTGACGTGTGGTTGTATTCTATAGTGAACATAATGGGCTGTTACCAACACCTGCCCTGGTAATCAGGTCTACCCGATTGCTCATAGGAGGATATTGAATGATTTTACATGTTGTTAGTGAGTGACTGGGTTACATATGTATATATTGATATTATGATTGGTCAATCAGTTATATGTATGTATTTCTCTCTCCCCCCCCCTTGTTTTTTTAAAGAGATGTTAACAGAAAGTTGTAGGAATAAATGTGTCCCTCTTTGTTAAAGGAATCCCTAACAGCTAGGTAATAGAGCAGGAAGTGCCACAATGGTAGTAAACCTACTTGCAAGACCTACGATTGTCCAAATTCTTAGAGGCTTAGGCTCCTCCATCCAGCAAGTGACAGCGTATGCAAAGCAGTTAAGCCAGTGTCGCAGTACTTATTACATACGTGAAGCACTGTTGGCCAGAGAAAGCCTCTAGCAAAACAGCTGAGAAAAAGAGTTGTCAGAGGCCACTTCTCAGATTTCTTTTTCCAGTTCACAGGTTATCACAAGGTAGGCAAACAAATCCAGACAATGCTACTTTGGATCCCATCCCGGGAGAAGGGTGGAGTTTAAATTCAGGAAAGAAAGAAAGAGAGAAGGAAAGAAAAGATCCATTGAAATTAATGGAACTTGAAGCAGCTCATGATTCTTAAGTATGACTAAAACTGGATCCATCCCAACATAGTTTTAAGTACCAGTGAAACTTTGATAGATGCTCTTTGTCACCAGAAATAATACAGATGGACTCTCAATTTCGTCTGCCACTCAAAATCCTTATTTAGCACTTTGCTTCCCCTTTTGATACAAAGATTTTATGGTTATTTTGTGTTTGGGTTTGTTCTGGAAATAACAGTGGAGGCTTTTTGGATGGTCAGGGCTGTATGTTGAAAGGGGTCTTTGAATACAAGCAACTCATGTTCTGTTCTTTCAAGGAGGAAGCATACGATGCTAGTTTTTACCATTTTTATCCCCCTATCCCCCTACACAGCTTTCATCTGAATAAGTGTACTTCTAAGAAGAAGGCCTCTTTCAGCAAGAACTCATAGAATCTTGAAGTTGGAAGCTGCCAAAAGGGCCATCTTCTCCAATCCCCTGCCGTAGGGGAATACACAGTTACAATACTCTTGAAGATTCCTACCCAACTTCTGTTTGAAGTTCTCCAGAGGGGAGGAGTCCAAGCTTGCTCCATCTTCTGCTTGATCTCTCTTCTGATATTTAAAGATGGCTATCATATCAGTTGCTTACATTTTGTCTGTTTCTATATTAACTTGTAGAACCAGATGGTTCCTCATGGACTGGATGTGATGCCCCTTTCCAAAGTGTGAATGATAGTCGTTAAACATTCAACTAATAGGCAATCACCGTCTTGCATTTTGTGGACTACTTTGTGTTAGCTCAGAATGGTTTTGGTACATTAGCTACTGTGCCTCCTGGTCTGGTGTCTTCTCCAGAGGTGTGCAAAGGTACTGCTAGCTAAGGAAGGGAGAGCTTTTTTTCAGGCAGGGGGAAGATAGCTCATTGTTTCTGATAGTCCTATAGTGACCAAGTGAACAGAAGCTAGTATGAGGACGATACATAGACCATCAGGAGGTGGGAACCATCTCTCTGTGAAAGATGATGCAGAAGGAGCCAAATGCCAGTGTTAAATCTGATTTATATTATATTCAAGCTTAATTAGTACTAGTTACGGTTCAACATAAATAATGGCTCACATCCCAAATATCAGGCAAGTAATGTTACCAGCAGTTTTGTAGGCTTCTGTGTCCCACCAGTGGGTCTCAGACTCTATTGTATAATATGCTGCCATTCTGCTTCCCGGTGTAGGTGTTGAGTCGTACTTACCCTGTGTTCATGGGGTTGGGTGTTTCTAGCAGATCTCGCTCTGTGATCCCCTTCGAGAATATTACTTAATGATGGCTTCCCCTCTCCCCACCATTATGATTATGCAGATAGGAAGGTCTGATTATGTTGATCTTTATGTTGATTACTGGTATTATAAGATTTTTTTTTCTTTTTTGCATATAGCAATATCAAGTATTTACCACCTGCCAAGTGTCAGCTCTTGGCGCAGCGTGGAGGATTAACTTTACAAGGAAAGCGTCAATTCAAGGCAAAAAACAATTTGTGTAAATTATGTTTTATATGATGGCAGTGCAAGCTGGTGACCCATCCAATCTGACTGATTTGTTTTCATCGTGGGCATAGTGGGGCAGTACACAATTATACTCACTAGGTCAGCGCAAAAGGGTAATTTTTATACAAATGTAGATTCAGATCTGATTGAGTATGTGGGAGATGTAAGCCCTACCAATCAAGGCAAACTAAGAGGTGGAATGTTTTTAAAGTCTCAGAGTGCAAGAGTGTGTACTCTGTCGTTAAAATATCCCTCATCCAGGCAGTGCAGGAAAATAATGATTAGGACTAGCTTAGTCCACTTAATCTATTTCATTTTCAAGGGCCTTCCCTGTTGGAGTTTGTGATGAAAAATATCTGACACTGGGCTTTGAGCCTGTCTGGAAGCCACAGCCTCTGACCTGAAAGATCACTAATTTCAGACAAGCAAAGGCCAGGTTTTATTTTCTCAGTGAGTGTGTTGTGCAGGTTTTTAAGACATCAGTTCTTGTGTTGTTCTAGGAAGCTGGGAGAAACTGAAACTAAAGGAAGATTAAGACCTGAGATTGTACTTTTTGAAAAACACTATTTTCTTCATTTAAAAGATGTTTAGGCCAATCCTAAGTAAAGCTGTAAAGGCAGTGTATTAGAAGAATGAAAACATCAGAATAAAATAAGAATTGAACAGCACAGCAACAACAACAACAAAAAAGTCACATACCCAATTCACTAAAACGGATAAAACTACCACTCAGTTCACACAAGCTGTTTGCAGGCCAGACCAAATAAAAATATTTCCATTGGTATTACAGTGACATCAGAATGGACACAAAGTGGGCCTCCATGTGGATTCCATTCGTCTAACATGGTGCCATGACTGATAATTCTTTCTCTCTCTCATTCCAATCATCATCAACCTAACATGGAGTGATAGGGTGATCCAGAGGAGAGCCTCGGATGTAAGCACAGTGTTTGGCCAGGCTCACATGATGGCGTATTTCTTTTAGATACTCAAGCCCTATCATTGGGATATTGGTGTCCATGGAGGCCTCCCTCTCCAGTTCTGCAAGATTCTGCTCCTTTCGTGAGGTCTTTTCCTTGGGGAAGCTTGATAAGTGAGGAGAGCTAGCTCTATTTGGATCTGCCCCTCAAATTGTTTATGTGAATGTGCTATGTGCAGTTTACTAGCATGTGCATTTTTCTCTGTACATCAGTCAGAGCAAAGTCGGCCTTTGAGATCATGCAATACAGTTGTTGGCTGAAAACGGCAAATGTGTGCTACAATAAGTGCAGAAATGCATTTTTTAAGATAAAATGCTTGTAATGATATTTTAGGATGCAATACATAGTACACATTTTAAGTTTTTACATATGAAATAGTGTGCCCTTCAAAGAATAAAAATTGATGTGCAAATGGCATTATGAATGAATGCATGTGAAACAGATGTAGCCTGGAATCAGACTGATTTATTCATCCCAGGCCTTTGGGGACACCACCAATAACACAAAAAAATAACAGTAACAGGTAAACAACTTGTTCATCTTCAAGGAGAGAGGTCGAGCTCATATTCATTAGGTGATGTGCTTAACATTACAGAGAAATGAGAATGTGCCCCACACCTCTTCATACGATATGTGACATCGATGTTCCACTCATGCATGTGAAAAAGCAATGCTCAGTGTCTTCCCCCTTGCTTTTATAATGCTAGCAAATGTGTGAATTCGGGGACTGTGGAGATCAACTGATTGAATACATTTTTATATCTTTGTGGATGTGGAGAAGGGAGGCATCTGCCTGCTCCTCCACCAGATAAGCCCGCACTGTAAGGGCAAGTACCTTTTAGTCATCATGGTTGATAAATATGGACTCTGAAAATATTTTAAGCATTGCCTTTTGTTTTTGTCAGCATTACTTTTATTTGTTTCCATGAAAAGAAGGGAAAGCTGTTGTCATTTGTGTAGAAATTATCGTACCCGTACAGGCCTAATGTGGTGGAAGCTACTGGCATAAGAGTGCCTCATTTGTAGCTCCTGAATAATCTTTTTCCCTTTCTTCTACTGCTTTAATTACCATGTGTCTCTGTCCAGCATTCTAAGCTTGGAATTTGTCTCATAAGTACTCTTACTCCTTAGATGGCTCTCTGTTGGTTCCAGGATAAGTTAATTCCTTAGAAGCATGATGATGGTGTTGAGAATCTAAAAGCGAGTTAGCTGATTGAAGTCTCTGGTTCTTAACGCTTGGCTAATTGGTTCCAACTAGGATATGTGTTAGATTTGATTAATATGGCTTTCCAGTGGCAGTATCTGAGTGGGTGTTCATAGTCTTGATGTCTTGCTTTTAACTCAAGATGGGTTTATTAATGATATTTCAAAGTGCTTACTCACTGTTCTCATCTTTCTACTGTGCCCAGTTTCTACCAACAGAAAATGATCCAGTCTGTGATTACCTTTTTCTACTCTTGATGCGGCCTTGGAATATCTTACACAATCCACTGATGTCTTTTTAGAAACCTGATGGGTGGTGAAAAATGCAATCATATTGTGTCCTGTTTTAGCTTATAGATGGAAATGGGTCCAGTGCGTACTTGAGATTGATAGAGAGAGCAAGAACCAACTGAAAAGTCAGAATCCAATCTTTGATCAGGATTTTAAGAGATGATTATGAACGGTGAAGGCAGAATGCAGCCCGTGATCAGGATTCTGAAGAGCAAGGGCAATTGGATCTGGGCTTTTTCCAAATTCTATCCATATCACCAGGATATGGTTTTATCTGATGAAGTCTGTGGAGTTTCTTTCAAAGTGTTTCCTCCTGTCCTGATCCCCACTCCCAGTCTCTGCATTCCTGCTGAAGAGAGGAGAACATTACAGCGATAGACCTTGGGCCTGAAGCTGACCACTCAGTTCCTTCACGATTAGCTCCTACTTAGTATGCTGACTGCACACTGTTTCTTAAAAAGTCCCTTGTTATGACCAATCATAGGTTACCATGCAGTGCTCTCCCCCAAAGCTGTGAAAGGGCTATTTGGTGCTTAACATAGGCAGCAGGTCACATTGTACTTCAGTAGATGGGAGAACATGAGATCATAGCTTTCTTGTCAGAAGCTGGGAGAAAGAGTCTCCCATCATAGTCTCCGATGCTCTAGAGTGGGACATGAAAAAGAGCTTGCTTTAGAACAATAGGGATTATTTTGTTTCTCTTTATAAAATATTCTGTGTAATGCCCAGCTTTCAGGGACACACACACATGTGCACACCTGGTACCTTACTGGCTTCTTGAGCGTTCCTCTGCAGCTTATTCGAGTTTGACAATGGCAGCATAAAGAAATGGCTTTTCTTTGCTATAAAATAGCTGCAGCATCTCTGAAGCATCAGACTTCTGGGGTGGAAATTGTTTTGTCGTGATTGACAGGCTGGAATGTGTCCAGAAGAGAGTAGCCAAAATGGTGAAGGGTCTGGAAGCCATGCCCTATGAGGAACGGCTTAGGAAGCTGGGTATGTTAGACTGCAGAAGAGAAAGTTAAGAAGGGACATGATAGCCATGTTTAAATATTTGAAAAGATGTGATATTGAAGAGGGAACAGGATTGTTTTCCACTGCTCCAGAGACTAGGACAAGGAGCAATGGATTCAAACTACAGGAAAAGAGATTCCACCTGAAACTCAGGAAGAACTCACTGACAGTCAGAGCTGTTCGGCAGTGGAATATGCTGCCTCAGAGTGTGGTGGTGTCTCCTCCTTTGGAGGTTTTTAAGCAGAAGCTGGATGGCCATCTGTCGGGAGTGCTTTGAGGGTGTTCCTGCATGGCAGGAATTTGGACTGGATGGCCCCTGGGGTCTCTTCCAACTCTAGGATTCTATTACTGACCTTGAATCTGTGGTGAACCTGGTTATGCTCCAGAACTAGTCAGTGTCTGTGGATGAACACTGGAAAGTGCAAGATTCCTGGTTTGCAAGAGCCTGAGGCTTTGGGGAAATCTAGTTTATCAGATTAGATTTGGAGCTCTTGGTGTGTGGGAATCTAAGGCAAATGTGAGAACTCAGTGATGGTCCTGGGTCTGCTACTTCTACAGATGATGAAATCTCTCCTAATCTGGCTGGCTGGTTCCCCTCCACGTTGATGTCCTGGTTGCTGCTACAGGGATGACAAGCTGTGAACATGGCTAATTTTCATTACATTGTTTCTGGCACACTTTATCTCTTGTCAATGCAAATCTGCTGCTCTTCAGTTATAATGAAAGACAACACATCTCACTATCGAGATCACTAAACATCCCTTTATTTGAAGCTTTGATCTGTCCAGGTAGTTGCAGTGAAGAAAAAAATCCTCTTCACAAAGAAAGATATTTTTTATATACACACACACATATGTACACACACAAAAAGATGGATAAATGGGGTAGGATTTTGACCAGTCAGTCTGAGGCTCCAGCACACAGTTTATACAGTCTGAAAGATTTATTCATGAGTACTTTGTGCTGAAAGCAGTGAAGAAGATGGAAGCAATTGAAAGGGGAAAGGTGTGGCAGATGAAATGGGAGAAGGTTAATGGGAGAAGCATATTTATTTTTTATAACTCATCCTGTTCACAAACAGTGTGAGTAGATCACAGCCTTGGGGCAGGGAGTGGAATGCTGCTAGGTAAAAACAGGTTGAAAGAAAACAAGTGTTTGTTAACCATGTATTAAAACGTTAGTACCCCCCCCACACACACATAACTGGTGCTATACTACAAAGTGCTTTCTAGTGTAAATTGGCTTATAATAGGAGAACATCTGCCATGCAGCTATAACAATTAAAAAAAAACTCAGAGAGTGATAACTCATATACATGTTTTGACTAAAAATGGGTCCTGGGTCTCTAAAGATTGAGACCTGCTGCTTTAGAAGACCACCTCCTTTCTTTTCTATGTTTAGTAAGCAAATAATGGTTGGTAAAGTGGAAAGCAGTAAGAAAACAGAGAGCATATACTACAAGTAGATTCAATTCATCCAAGAAAGCTGTGGCGCTGAGTTTCCAAGTCCTGAAGAGGGCAGTTGATGACTAGAGTCCTGGAGGTCTCTCATGCGTAAGGATACTATAAGTTGAAGTGAACTTGTGAGCAACTAAGAACAAAAGCAAGTCAAGGTCAGATGTATTGAAAGGAGACATTATTTAAGTTTTTCTTCTGCTGCTTGTGAACAGACACTCCGAGGACCTTCCTTTCCAGCAGGGATGGGAAAAGTGCAACATTAGGGCCACACGTGCTCCCCGCTTTGTTGCTGCCTTCATCCACTTCAGAATGCCCTTTTCCTGCCCTCTCCCCAAAAGCTGAATTGCCTCTTCTGGGACCTTCTAGATCTGACAATTCATCTCTTAAATAGATTGTGTGGCTCCCTGCTCTGTTTAACATGAGATCAAACAACCATTTTGGTGTGCGTTTTCTTGCCACTTCTGTTTTTGTTTTCATTTTCATGAGGCATTTTCAGCGGTCTGTGTTGTATCTGAACTTTCTACAGAAAACTAGCCCCTGGACCTGCCATTGCGGCCCAACCCAGTTTTGCAAGATGACTTTTCTTCTAAAGAGAGAGTACTGGATGTTTATCAAGCACCATATACTATTAGCTTCAATGTCTACTGAGTTGCATTGATTTCAGTGAAGGAGTTGAACACGTGTCCACAGTTATCCAGTGAAACCAGGAAGGCCTGAAGAGGCTCAGTTTTAATGATTGGATTGTGCCTATGATATCCCTACAAGAGCTGATTATTTACAAATATATAATCAAGGCAGGGGAAGCTAATATATTGAGAGAGTGCCAAATCTGCAAAGTAGGATTGGCTCTCCAAAAAAATGCATCAAGACGCTTGTGCAGAAAATTAGGCTTCTGTTTCCAGCAGAACTGCCAAGTTGTCCTACTGGTGCAGAGTCAGAATGCTCGTCTTGACACAAACACTTCTAGATGGTGTGGCCTGTACATCTGGCTCTGGACCATCAGTTGACCCCCTCTGCCTGTTAAGCCCCTACAGAGGAAGGGAAAATTACAGAGGGAATGTGGGCTGTTTTGGTTTATAGTTATTAGCATAAGTATGTCCATGCATGCATGCGTGTGTGTGAGATATATATACACACACACACACAGAGACACACATATACATACATACATACATACAGTCATCCCTCCACATTCGCTAGGGTTAGGGGTGTCAGAGATTCCAGGCAGGGAACCCTGGGAAAATGATCAGCCCACTGCAAAGATGTTGCATCATGCCCCAGCTGTGGATAATTGCAAGGTTGCATAAGAAATGGGGGTCGTGTGCAGGTGGTAGAGGGAGGTGTGCAAACCTCTACCTGATTGGTTGTAGATATGTATATAACAAAGCAACGCCAGTATGTATTCGTCTGTTGACCAAACCCGGTGCCTGGCGCAAGCTTTTGTCCGTCTGTCCTATGTTTTGTTTATAACGGAACTTTGCTGCAAGATAAAGTGCCTCCTGTTTTGGAAGAAACTCCTCCGTGTGTGAGTATCCTTACTGGGGAACAAGGCTGCTGCTGCTGGCTCGCTGAACTCTGGCTTTTCCGCTGCGTTTCCGTGGGGCTGAAACTCCTATCATCCCCCCACAGTGGTTATGGGCCCAGGCCCAGAGTGCACAGCATCCACAGCACACCTGTAGTTGTTTTTCCCCTGGATACTGGGACTGTTTTTGACTGTTTGCCTGGCTCTCCGGTGCTTTGGGAGTCTGTGTTTTGGCAGAGATACAGTTAATTTTTAGTCTGGTGCTGTTCAAGGACACTTTGGAGGAAGAGGCCGGCCAGCTGCGTTCCTGTGTTTTGTTTTTACGAAGGCAGCAGAATGACTGAAACAAGCTTTGTGCGTTTTGAAAGACTAAATGGCACAAATTATCAAAGCTGGCGGATTTATGTGAAAGTATCTCTGATAAAGGAGAACTTGTGGCACGTTTTGGAGAGCGAGGGTCAGCCACCGGCCAGTGCGTCAGCTGCTGAGATAGCAGCGTATCGTGTTGCTGACGAAAAAGCCAAAGCAGTTATTTTGCTTACTTTAAGTCCTTCCCAGTTGATTCACGCTGCTGCTGCGGACACAGCATATCAGCTCTGGGATGGTCTCAAGCGTGTGCATCAATCTTCCTCGTGTTTGTCCAAAATGCTATGGACGAAAAGACTGTATAACACAAAGTTATGTCCCAGAAGCTGTGTAGGAGAGCACCTCATGCTGATGAAACAGTTATTTCAAGAGGCAGCCAACAGAGGGGTAAATATCCCAGAAATGCAGAAAAGTTTTATTCTGCTGGGAAGCCTCACTAAGGAGTGGGACTTTTTGATGTACAGCCTCCAGAGTGTGCGTGAGGAAGAGCTGACTGTAGACTTGGTAGCCAGGAGGATTTTAGAGGAAGTCCAATGTAAGCAGCTCGATTCCAGACTGCAGTCGGAGGGGAGAACAGCCAGTCGCCAGGAGGGAGAGGCAGCTCCCAAGGAGGCATCTGACCTGGAAGAAGGAGCAGTGTGCAGCTTTGCCAGACACTGCTACAGATGTAAGAGAGTCGGCATCTCCAGAAGGACTGCCGAATGCCAGCGCTGAGCAGAGGGAAGAAGACAGCCCAGAAGCGGAGGGGCGTGTCGTCACAGGCTGAAGGCCATGTGTTTGTGGCAAAGGAACAGTCTGAGAGTGGTGTGTGGTTGCTAGACAGTGGTGCAACTCACCACATGGTGAACAATTTAAAGCTGTTGAATGATGTTACAAATGCAAACATAACAGCAATTTCCCTTGCAGATGGGGCACCCAGCAAGTTCAGAAGATGGGTACTGTATATGTGTCATACTTTGGTAAATCATTTAATAATGTATTGTGTGTGACAAATTTTCGGAACTGTATTTTGAGTGTCTCCCAACTGGCCAGTGAGGGTTACAAAGTAGTGTTTGAAGGGGAGAAATGTATAATTACTGCAAATGGTGTTTTTTGTGCAAAAGGGGTGAAAAAGCAGGAGTTGTACCACATGTTGCCCAAAGGAAAAGTGGCAAACATTAACCCTTTGTGTAACAAACCTCTATATGAAAAGTGTGTACATTACCTCGACAGAGTGATGGGTCACACCAGCTACAAAGGTTTGCAAGAGTTGGCAAAGGTATGCCCTGGGTTACAGGTCCAAAATTGTCCTAAGTTCCTAGAGTGCTCTGTGTGCAAAAAGGTTAAGGTAAAGGCTTACCCCATTGCCAAGAAAAGCAAGTGTGTCACCCAACGGCCATTTGAGGTTGTCCATGCAGATTTGGCTGGGCCATTCAAGCCAACTGAAGGGCAAAATAGGTTTTTCCTGGTAATTCTAGACAGACACACCAGGTACTCCTATGTCTATCTGCTGAAAGAGAAAAGTCAAGCAGCTGAAAAGTTCAAAGAGTGGGTGAATGCTGTTGAGAGGGAATTTCCTTATAAAGTGGCCAGTCTTGTGTCAGATTGAGAGGGAGAATTCCTGTCTAATAGCCTGCAAGCCTGGATGTGTAAGAAAGGCATAAGGCATAAAACCACCAGCCCGCATCTCCCGGGGAGGATGGTCTTGCAGAAAGAAGAATTGGGCTGTTAAAACAAATGAAGGACTGTATGATGGAGGATGCCCAAGCCCCAGCAGGACTTTGGGGAGAAGCAATAGTGACGGCAAACTACCTCTTAAACAGGATGTGGAGTTCAAGTGTGAAACAAACTCGTATTACCTATTGTATGGTAGAGCGCCAAACCTGCAGCATCTACGCGTTGGGGTCAGTTTGCTAGTGTGTATGTTCCCCCAAGTTTCAGAAAGTCTGGAGAGGAGAAATATAGACGATTACGCTTTGTGGGATATGAAGGTAACAAATATAGATTTCTACACCATGCTGGCAAAATAGTGTATTCTAGGAGTGCAAACTTCAAAATCCATTCAGGATGGGATAGACTGCACTGTAACCAAGAGGTTTTGATTCCCCTGGGTAAAAGTGTGAAAAGACTGCACTGTAATCAAGAGGTTTTGGTTCCCCTGGGTAAAAGTGACTAAAGTGTTCCTGAGAATGGAGGGGCAGTGATGTCTGATGAGGAAAAGGACAGTGTCCCAGATACACTTGAAAGCTCTGAAGATGGAGGGGCGGTGATGGCTGATGATGAAGAAGAAAGTACTGAGGACAGTACTGAGGAGGAGAAGCCAAAAGTCTCACTCGACGTCACACCAAAGAGTTCAACACTGCCACCTAGTGCTGAACCTGCATTTACGGTCAAGAGAGAGCCTCGCACTGAGGTCAGCACTAGTTCCAGCAGTGGTTCCAGTGAAAGTGGGTCAGGAAGTACCCAACTTGCTGAGTCAGGACGTAAAGTTATGCTTGTCCCTAAAAGGTCAGGAGGAGGATATTTTGCTGTCCCGTGTGACTGAGGCAGAAATTTTGAGTGTAGGACTACATTGGGCTATGGTACCAAAATGTGAGGCAAATGATCCAGGACGGGATTTTGTGTTTGCGGTATTGTCCATCTGAACACAATATCGCGGATTTGCTCACAAAGGCCCTTCCAGTAGTAGGCCATGAGAAGTTGGCAGCTGAACTGGGCCTTGCCACCAGGGTGTAAGGTGGAAGATGAGTTGTACCCTTGAATGTATGTACTGTATGTATTATGAAACATATATTGTATGACGTATGGATTGTGAAAATGTCCTACACAGTGGCCTGACCATTTTGGAGGGGATTGTCAGGGATTCCAGGCAGGGAACCCTGCGAAAATGATCAGCCCACTGCAAAGATGTTGCATCATGCCCCAGCTGTGGGTAATTGCAAAGTTGCATAAGAAACGGGGGTCGTGTGCAGATGGTAGAGGGAGGTGTGCAAACCTCTACCTGATTGGTTGTAGATATGTATATAACAAAGCAACGCCAGTATGTATTCGTCTGTTGACCAAACCCGGTGCCTGGTGCAAGCTTTTGTCCGTCTGTTCCATGTTTTGTATATAACGGAACTTTGCTGCAAGATAAAGTGCCTCCTGTTTTGGAAGAAACTCCTCTGTGTGTGAGTATCCTTACTGGGGAACAAGGCTGCTGCTGTTGGCTCGCTGAACTCTGGCTTTTCCGCTGCGTTTCCGTGGGGCTGAAACTCCTATCATCCCCCAACAAGGGGCACAGGATGTCTGTGAAAGTTGAAAAACCATGAATAACTCTAGGCCCTCTCAAATCATATTGAATGCAATTTGAAGTATGATCACCATATTCAACCCACTGCGGATTTCTTTGAGGCATCAGGGGTTCTTCACAAGGCAGAAGTGGGTGGCCGGGGGGAGCTTACTGCCACCTTCGCTGCTGCCCCACAACATTTTAAAGAGGGACTTACCAGCCTCATTCGCAGTTTCTCAGTCTCATAAGGCTTGCAGTCACTATTAAAAACAGCATAGGGAGGCAGCAGAGGTGACAGCAAATAATCCGTGAATAATCAAATCCACAAAAGTGAAACCTGCAAACGTGAAGGGCTGACTGTACACACACACACACACACACACACACACACACAAGATCCTGTTATTCCTGCAGAGAACAAATTTTTGGATCACTGAGGTCGTTGGGGTGTGTGTGTGTGTGTTGTGCTGAGCTGGTTTTTCACACATCAAAAAGAACTAGTCTGTAGCCTTTTTTTTTTTTTAACTTAAAGGAAGAGACTGACTTTGAACGTATCACAAGCTAGAGTAAAATGACTGAAATGAGTATTTTGCCATGATTGTGCACTGGAATGTAAGCAGCAATTAAAAAAGACAAAAGACACATTCTTTCTGATAAAAGCAGAGATGTGATAGCAGGCTGACCTCACACGTTCTCAGGGAGCAAAGGAAAGGATCTTCTTCTGGCTGCCTGGAAAAAAAAAGAGAGAGAGAGAGAAAGAGAGATCGAAAGAATAAGACAAGTTTAACAAAAGACTTTACATGAACAATGAATCCTTCTGCAAATATAATTCAAATGAATTCTCTGAAACAGAGCAAGATATTAACAGGAGAAATGTGGAAGCTGAAACCGAGACACTGTCTTTGCCAGTGGCCTAATAGTAGAACTGTAGGTTGTGAAAAGCTGGGGATGACACATAAAATGGCTTCTGTGTCTTGGGAATCAGGCAGTTATATTTTCTGTGCCTTCCCAAGAATCTCCCTGGTATTATTGTCCCATCCCTGTTCTGTTGGGCTGTGGATTTTTTTCCTTCTCGTACAGAAATTCATGCATATTTGTGTTCACATTTTTGCTAAAGTATGTGTTTATTCTGTGGCCTAAAGATCCTAAAAGCACCAGGTCCCATCTGATCTTGGAAGCTTGGTAGAGTCAACCCTGGTTGGTATTAGGATGGGAGACTGCCAACGAATACCATATTTTAGAGGAAGGAACTGGCAAAACCACCCCTGAGTATTCCTTGCCTAAGAAAAACCTATGAAATTCATGAGGTCCCCACAGGTCGGCAGGCAGCTTGAAGGCGCATACACCAACCCCCATGTATGTTTATCTTAACATACAAATTTCTTTATGCATCTTCCCTTTAATGTGTGTGTTTTGACATTTTTGAAACACACATGTTTTGGGCTGTGCGCATTATTCAAATGCATGCATGTTTTTCTGCATGTTTTCTCCTTTGATAAAACTCAGAGGTGAGATGAGCTTTTTCCAGGTAGCAGTCTTGGGAAACATGAATGGATACTTTCATGAGAATTGTGCACCTAATGAATTATTTTCCTCCTTTTGCTGTTTTATCCTCTCTCCACCCTCCCATTAATGGATAATAATGCTATCGACTTTTAACGTAATAATTTGAGACCAGGGTTCAAATCCCTGCTTAGTGATGGAAACCTACTGGATGACCATGGGCAAATCACACTCTCTCAGCCTCAGAGAAAGACAAGGGCAACCTTCCATTGAACAAATTCTGACAAGAAAACCCCATGATGGATTCATCTTAGGGTTATCATAAGTCAGAAATAATGTGAAGGCATAGAACAGGAGCAGCAGCAACAACAACACTTTACTCTCCGAAATCTACTGGCAGTCCCAACTGGAGTAGACCTGTGGAAAAATATGAGTTTATTTCTATGCGTTGACTCACAGTTCAGCTTTCAGTTGAGTGGTTTTATTCTCATTGGGAATGCCAAAATGATTCAGAACTCCCAGTGCCTTTATGACCTCCATTTCTGTGATTTTTTTCCCTGCCCCATGCCAGTAGAAACTAATATTTTGGGGAAACCTGCACCTAAGATCTATTTTACTGCACATTACAGAAGGGACAATCCTTGTGGTTCCACCCTTGCAGCACTGGATTACAGTTTGGACAGGGATGGTGGAAAAAGATTACCAATGTCATATTCCTGTAGCTCAAACAGATGTGTGTGTGTGTTTCAGAAGATGTTTGCAGTTGTTGGTATTAGAGAAAGAATAGTGGTCTGCCTGCATGCAAACTTTATATGCATTCATTGATTAACACATTTCTTTGGGGTCAATTATTTTACATTTGATTTTTTTTATCAATAGAGAATAAATGAATTATGAAGCGTTGTGCTTTTGGCATTAACTGGTACGCAGGACTGGTCAAAGGTTGAATGTGGAGTGGGACAGCCAAGCAAGATGCAGTGAAATTCTTTCCAGGAAGGGATGAAGAATTGCAGTTGGAAATGAACCTCATCCAGACCCGATCTGTCATTTTTTGACGGGATCATTTCTTTTTGCTGTAGGTCAGCTGCCATCCTAGTCATAAAGTGCGTCAATATATTTTGGGGCAAGCTAGCCCACACTAGTCTTACTGACCTGAGGCCCTTATCTCTCACGTAAGGAAGCCTTGGCCTTGGCAGTTATGTTCCGTTTATATCAATAACATAATGGGGAAGCGGAAAGCAATACTAGGGCAACTGAGAGAGGTGCAGAGGCCAATGACAGTGAACAAAGAAGAGGCATAAGCCCTGAGCCAAGGTATGCAGCAGGGGTAAGCAATTGGCAGGGGTTAAGACAGAGCTTTCCAAACTTTTCGTGTTGGTGACACACTTTTTAGACATGCATCATTTTGTGACACAGTAATTCAGTTTTTCTAGCAAACCAGAAGTTAAACTAACGGATTATACATATGCAGTACCCAGGAGTATATCTAGGGTGAAGAAAGGCAGCCCCCGCCCCAATCCTGGCCATCTACCATTGCCCTTGCCAGGAAAGACCCTGGTGAGGGCAGCGGCAGCGGGAAAGGAAGCCCCTCTACCCAATCCTGCCCTGCTGCTCTTGCCCTTGCCAAGGAAAGACCCAGGGGAGGGCGGTGGCAGTGGGAAAGGCAGTCCTCCTACCAGATTCTGGCCAGCTGCCTTCGTCCTTGGCAAGGAAAGACCTAAGCAAGAGCAGTGGAAGCAGGAGTGGCTCAGGTGAGGGGGGTCTTTCTCAGCTCAGGAAGGTGACACACCTGCACACTTCAGGTGACACACTAATGTGTCGCGACACACCATTTGGAAAGCCCTGGGTTAAGGGCTCTGCATTGCCCCCACCATCACCATGGGAGCTTGGAGGGCTGAATGCCACCTCTGTTGTGTGTGTGTGTGTTTAGTTCTTAAAATTGAAAATGCTCCCACACCCTCTAAGGAGCACGGGTGGTTGATTTCATCAAATTTGTGCACTCCCCCACACATTTTTTTTAGGTTTAGGAGAGGTCTTTTTTTAAAAAACCAGGAAGTAAATTGATTCCTGATCAGTTGTTGTTGTTAATTGCCATCATGTGAACTACAACTTATGGTAACTCTATGGATGAGAGACCTCCCAGTTACCCTGTTATCGACAGACCTGCTCTGGTCTTGCAGACTCAGGGCCATGGCTTCCTTGGTTGGGTCTTTCCACCTGTAATGCACTCTCCCTCTTTCCCTAAGGCCTTCTACCTTGCTAAGCATCATTGTGTTTTTTAGTGATCTGTGTGCTCTCATGATATTTCCAAGGCACAACTAGCTCACTTGAGTAATCTTGGGTTCTACAGAGAATTCAGGCTTTTCCTGAGCAATAAAGGCCACTCTTAGATATAAAACAACTTGAGGGAGGGGGAGAGTGGGAAATTGCTCCTCCCTTGGACATTTTTAGTTAAAAAAAAACAACTTACCTCCCAAAATTGACCTGGCAGTTGGGAACCTGGGAACTTTAAAACTGGCCTTTCGCAGCCATTTGTAGCCTGCAGCCCACATTTTTCCTGTTCCTGCTGTAAAAGCAGAACTGTGACGTGATGCTGCTGTTCTCGTTTCAGATCGTTTTGGGGTTATGGAGACTGCCTGTTTCCATATTTTTCACACATATAAGGAAGCTCCTTGCCTCTGGAAAGCTAGTGTCTCAGGGAGCACATCTAATCCTATAGTCCTATCAAGTGGTCATCCGGGCTGAGGTTTTTTGGAAGCTGTAGTTGGTGGGGGGAGACCTTTCCCAAGCCTTGGCAGGGGTTGAGAATAACAGCAACCCTCTCCTTGCCTAGCCTGTAAAATGGATGGGGAATGACACTGAAAACCAGGAGACAGATATGATGACCATGCTGGGATTTAAAAAAAAAAAATCAAAGTTTTTAAGTCCCTCTTTATTTTATCTAGTATGTGCCAGTCCCACAGTCTTGTTGTGCTAATAATTTTGCTCCATGTGGAGTGCATCTAGAATGAGGGTGTAGAAAGTGGGGCCTCCTGAGATACCCCTTCTGACAAAAAAAGAGGGGGTAAGTATTTTCTCCTGGAAACCTCTAGGAGTAGTATTTCAGTTTTAGGTAGGTATTTAAGCTATAGATAGGTATACTCAGCCCTCCACATTTGCGGGTTTCACTTTTGCGGATTTGATTATTCACAGATTATTTGCTGTCACCTCTGCTGCCTCCCTATGCCACTTTTAATAGGGACTGCAAACTTCGTGAGGCTGAGAAACTATGAACGAGGCTTGTAAGTCTCTGTTGTGGGGCAGCAGTGGAGGTGGTAGTAAGCCCCACCAGCTCCCCACTTCTGCCTTGTGAAGGAACTCTGATGCCTCAAAGGAATCCACAGTGGGTGGAATATGGTTATCATACTTTTTGTGTGTTAAATATGATTTGGGGGGGGGAGGGTAGAGTTATTCATTTTTTTTTTCACTTTCACAGGGGTCTTGTGCCCCTAAGCCTAGCGAACGTGGAGGTATGACTGTAGTTAGGTAACATACCTCTCCTTGAACTGTTTAACTTAACCCCACTCTCCCTATTTTTCAGTGTCAGAAGTAAACCGCTGTGGTTTTGGTGGGGTTATTTTTGGCCTCAGGGGGCCCCTGGATCCACCAAAGTTACCCATCCTCTTTGAGGACTTAGCACATAAGACACCTGCAGTTTTTCAGCTTATGAGTGGTGGGGTGAGAGGCAGGCTGAAGGAAAACACTGCAGGCTGTAATGTAAGCAAATAGAGGAGCATTCAGAAAGCGACCGTTCATGCTGACAGTGATTTGTGTGAGCACAGCAAAGATTGAAAATGTGTCCATTACCTCTTGTTGTAGGCAAAAATACTGCCACTTGTCAAAGATGTGAAAATAATGGTGGTTAGCATGAACCGTATTTCTAAATCTTGAGATAGGGTTGATGGAACTAGATGTTTTCTGGGCAGAAGACTCCTCCTCCTCCTCATTAGCCTTTGTGGGAATTGTTGTGGTGCACTAGGGAATACTCATGAACTTTCTGATTGTGAAAGAAAAGCGTCTGCCATGCTGACAAACAGTGCAGCGGCAATGTGAGAAAAGTTCTACTTGCCTAGGGCCATCTCACAAAAGATTTTGGTGCAGGGACTTCCAGATCCAGGGCTAAATTCAATTACTAGTCCTAAGTAGATGGGGCCATTGAATCTACTGCTGATTGCTAAGTCAACACTTATTTAAAGACCCCTGATTCACTGGATCTACTCTAGTTGAGGCTAGCAATTGGATGTCCCCTTCAGACTTGGCAGTGCCACAGTCTTGTTTCTGCTAATTTAGTTAGACCTCAGCTGGAGATCAAAGTTCATCTGGAATACTGTGTCCAGTTCCGGGCTCCATAGTTCAGGAAGATATTGACAAGCTGGAAGGTGTGCAGAGGAGGGCGACCAAAATTGTCAAAGTCCTGGAAACTATGCCGTATGAGGAGCGGCTTTGGGAACTGGGTATGCTTAGCCTGGAGAAAAGAAAGTTAATGTGACATGATAGCCATGTTTAAATATGTGAAGGGATGCCATATGGAGGATGGAGCAAACTTGTTTTCTGCTGCTCCAGAATTAATACATGGAACAATGGCTTCAAACTACAGGAAAAGAGATTCCACCTAAACATTAGGAAAAAATTCCTAAAGGTAAGAGTAGTTCAACAGTGGAATATGCTGTCTTAGAGTGTGGTAGGGTCTCTTTCTTTGGAGGTTTCAAAGAGAGGCTGGATGGCTATCTGTTGGGAGTGCCTTAATTGTGTCTTCCTGTGTGGCAGAATGGGGTTGGACTGGATGGCCCCGTGGTCTCTTCCAACTCTATGATTCCACAATTCTGTATCACTGAACTCCAGATGCTGTGGGCAAACTGTGGAGGTCTTTTGGGTTTGTGCTGTGATTGTGGGTTTCCCACAGGCAGGAAACGTGTCTAGATAGGTAGTTAGCCTGATCTATCAGTGTTTTTTTGGTTAGATTTTAATTCATATCCTGAAAGACATATATGCAGTCCTTTAGATGTTCATCTGAATCACATGTAGGGGACTGGAGTGTCACTGAAAGCAGGCAACTCATTATTGGAGCAATTAAGAAGCCAAAGACAAGTTTTGAAAGGATAATATGAATAGTTTATTAAAAATTAAAATAAGAGAAATGGTGAACATTTCATGTAAAAATTTTAAATGAGGATACCCATTTATAGAATTAAAGAAATATTCTGAATACCTAGCAAATGGGTTGCAATCCTGTCAGGTGTTAACTAATATATAAATTACTCAGTTACATATTGTATGATTTCCTAGTGAGTGTATAAATCAGTCTATATATTGTTAGGGAATAAGGAGTAAAGGAAGAAGGTAGGCACAATTACGATTGAAGAAGGGAACTACTGGGGGCTGTAGTTGCTGAAAGTTGCTGAATTGAAGTGTGGTAAGTATAGCAGAAGTAAAACCACATTTCAGAATACAGACAGGTCATGGATCAGAATAAACAGAGGAGATCTGAGAATGGAAGGAATATGGGAGTGTTCACATGTATGGGAGGAAGAAATAAAGAAATAAGGTGCAACCAGGAAAGAAATGTGGAACAGTTAACGGCTGTTCCAAGATGAATTCAGATCCAGTGAATTCTTATCCATTGGAACCGTACATTGTTCCAGCAGGGACTTTTCCAGTCCTCTGGTCTTTCTCAGACAACCTGTCTCTTGCTACTCCAAAGTTTTCAGATTCCCTTCTACAAAGGATGTTTTAAGAATATTCTTTTATGTTGGTAGTCAGGAATATAGGCACTCATCAGTGGCAAAGACTGGAGGTGGACAGATCTTCCTGCAGCCAACAAAAACTTGATAAAAAGAGAAAAAAGTGGCAAAACATTTTAAAAAGTTCAGAACTAAAATCCATCCAGCTAATGGATCAGTGGATGCAGTAGTGTTTAGTAAGGAAAATATGTCTGCAGTTTGTTTGCATGCTTTAGGACAGATACAGCAGTGATAGAAGACAAGTGGAGTTGAAAGGGCAGAGACTAGCAATGGTTGCAGTATTTCGGTGGAGGCACTTGAGAGAGGTTACTAAAAATTAAGCACCTTCAGATTTAAGTCCTGCTGGATCTGTGATTTGATTATTAAAATTATTTGAAAGCTTCTGTGCAGGGAAAGCTTGATTTGTAACACTTGAGCAAGATGCATTCCTCACCAGACAGACCCTAGTTGGGTACTTGATTTGAGAGATGTTTAACAGCAGGGATGTAAACAGGTTCCCCAAATCTTATTTCTACCAAGAAATAATGTCTCAAAAAATTATAAAAAGGGTGGGTCGTATTTATGAATGAGGTTTTGAAAATTTGAAAACTTTTTTTTTTGTTAAAAAATTCATTTGCTCAGAAAACATATTTGGCAAAATGTAGTATTCTTTTTGCAGAACTTTGCAGTTTCAATGATAGACATTATTTTTTGTGGTAACAAAATTTTCACAAAAAAGTCCCAATATAAGAAAAAAAATAATTTGAGCCTCTGAGGAGAGAAACTGAAATTTTTCATTCTTCTGTTCAAAATGAGCAAAAATCATTCCTTAATGCTGATGTGTCGGGGGTGGGGGAGGAAGGACCTTAGATGCATGACTGAAAGAGACAACAAACAATAATCTTGGTGAGTTGTGGTGCAAGGATGTTCCAATATAATAGAACAAGAGATGCAGTTTCTCAACCTCTGGAAGAGTAGGCTTTGCCTTTGTCTTTCTCAGAGTGAAATGCAGGTTGTGTTTTTTGTTTGTTCATCTGCTTTTGGTTCCAGTTTCAGCTCTGAAAAAGTTTGCGTATATGCATTTAGGAAACCAAGCCATGTTAGAATGTCTGAGGGACCTGAGTATGCTTACATTGGAGGAGAGAAGTTTGAAAGATAACACAGCTATCTTTTAATATCCAAAGGGAGGTAACACAGAAGTTGGGGTAAACTTGTATTCTAATGCTCCAAAGGACAGGAGATGACACAGTGGATTAAAATGGCAAGAGATTCCACCTAAATATTAGGAAGAACTTATTGATAGTAAGAACTGTTCAACAGTGAAACAGTCCTGGAAAGTGATGGACCCTTCTTCACTGGAAGTGTTTAAACAAAGCTTGGATGGCTATCTCTCAGGGTGCTTAGCTGTGGATTCCTGTGTGGCAAATGGTTGGACAAAATGGCCCTTGAGATTCTTTCCAACGCTCTGGCCCTTTTCACACCTTACCTGGTCACGGAGACATCCGGTGTGGGTCCCGGCGTCAGCCCTGCCAGGAGGAGAGCATGACAGGAGTGCACCAGCTGCCTCTGGGAGCCAGGAAGTGCAGTGGCCATACCTCTTCCTGCTGCAGCACAACCAGTTATTGTCCCAGGCTGCACTGGGGCAGTAAGCGTAGCTATTGCGCTTCCAGGGCGTCTGCAGGGAAGGTAAGTGCAGGTGTGCAGCAGGATGGTGGCACAATCGCTGGTCAGTAATGGGGAGAACCCATTGATTTGCAGCACAGTCATGCCTCCTGGGGACAGGAGAAGGACAGGACCACAACAGTGTTGCGCATAAGTATCATTGCAATCCCGTCCTTCTCCTGTCCCTATGGTGGGTTGGGAGGGTGGAGCAGAAATGGCCCATGATTCTTTGATTAAGATTGCTTCTTGTTGGTAGTCGGTTAGGAGAAGATAAACTAAAAACTGCTTAGGCAAATACAAGGGGAGCCTAGGATGAATGGTAGAAGAAGGAGCAAAGTCTAACAAGGGAGTAGACTGAGTACAATTTTTAGAAGGGACTTGGATGCCATGGCAGCAAGGGCTTCACTAAGCTGTGAGTTTAGAAGATGAACGGTTGGGAAATCCAAGGGGTTGAGAAGATGTGTGTAATTGCACTCGTGGGTTTACAACCAATTGGGTGAACGTTCTATTTCATGACTGTACTAAATGAATCCTTGTTAGCATGGCTGATATTGAAACCTGGGATACCCATAACCATCTTTGGGCTGTGCATTTTTTCTTTGCTGATCAGCTTATCTGTGCTGCTTCCCTGTGACCAGGTTGAGCCACTAGTTCTCTTGCTGCACTGTGCAGTGCATCTTCCAGGGAACAAAGTGTTTCCCCCATGTACGGGGATTTCTGCTGCTATTTCCCAGGCTGTTTTGCTTTCTTTGAGTAATTTACTGTTTCTGCTTCTTGGAGGCTGTATTTGCCCAAACCTCTGTGTTTGTGTGTATTTTTAACCAGTTCAAAGAGCTACGTTTTTACCACTAGAGATAAATTGCTGTCACATCAGTAAATAGGGAATGCTCATGGCTGCCAGCCTTATTAGATGGTGGAAGACAATAAATTCACAGACTCCCTTGTGGGTCGGAAATATCTTTTAAAAATGTGCAAGTAATTATAGAAAACAGAGACAAGTTAATGTGGGTTTGCTACCTACTCATTTTTCCATCAGTTCTAATCACCATTGTCTCTGCTTAGAATCCAGCCTGCAAGGTATCTCCCCACCCACCAAGTAAGATAGTGATAAAAATAAATTAACCATGGCTGAGCGAGATAATGAGGTAACCCTTCAATGGGCTCTTCTTTAATGACACATACATGTTCTATTAATACTGGTGGTGTAAATCTTTGTTTGTCTCTTTTTGCATGCAAGAATGAGAAACTGAAAAAAAAATCACTTCTCTGCAAAAAAATTTTTTTGTTGTCATGAGAGTTTTTGCATTTATGAGAGAGACTTTTGTGCAATTGTACTAATTGGGCAAAATGTGTAGCTAAGTTACAATAACATATGTCTGGTCTTTTAAAAATTAGAGGTATTGAATGGGTTGGGTATTAAAAAGGGGGGTAGGGAGGAGCAAGGGGAAAGGAATGTATCAACACCTTTAAGACTAACTGGTTTTTATTTTCACATGAGCTTTTGTGGATATAAACCCACTTCTTTGAATGCAGTACCAAGTGGTATTAAGGCCTCAGGTATAAAGCATATTTATACTGTTCTGGGAGTGGGATAGAATATAATAGAATCCAGAAAGATGCAAATCATGACCCTTGTCATTTTTTAAGAGCTGCTTAAGGTAATACAAGTCTTTCAGATCTTCACGATGGTCAGGTAGTGTTGATGGGTGAAAGCAATGTATCTGCTTACCAAAAGTTAGTTTCCAGGGTTCAAAACTCTCTCTGAGAAGATTCCTTTTGTTGTATGTGCAGTGGCAAGGACTCGTGTATTAATATCTGTAGTGTGGCATGAAGCCATTGTCTTTGTTTGTGCCTCTGCTAATGGACTGGAATTTGTGAATAGAATTCAGTTCACCAGTTTCTCTTTCTAGTCTTTCTTTGTAATTTTCTTGTTCAATCACTGCAACCTGTATATCACTTAAGGTGTGTCCAGGAAGGTTGAAATGTTTGGCATCTATTTTTTGAGTATTTCCATTTCTAATGTCAGAGTTGTTTCTGTGAATCCTCTCTTGTAGAGACTGTCCTGTTTGTCCAACGTAGAGTGCAGAGGGGCATTGCTGGCATAGGAAGGCGTATATCACATTGGAGGAAGAGTTGAATGAGGTAGGAGAGCAAGGAGAGTGGAGTGACTGAATCAGGTTGTTTGGAGTTTTAGTGTGGAGTTTGAAGTGGTAAGAAAATACCACTGAATGGATATTCTTTTACCTTCCCTGGTCAGGAGAGTGGGTGTCAGCAAGGGAGGGGAGGCGAAGGTACTTGTCCAAGAGGAGGAGGAGGAGGCAGCGGGAAGTGTCCAATACAAACAAGTGGAAACGCTGAGCCAAACCAAGTCAAGGTCAAATCCAGAAGGTCCAGAAAGCCGAAGTTCTGTCCAGAGGGGTCAGCCGAGCAGGAAGACAGGGATTGTGAGGGCTTGTGTAGTAATTTGCTACAAGAAAACAGCAAGCCATGCTGACAGGCTTAAATAGCCACTGAAAACAGGTGTTACTCGTCATTGTTCTGTTTCCTTAGTCTAGCTCAAGTGGCTTCCCTCTGAGCTGTTCGTTTCTATCTCCTCCGTGATTGGGAGCTAGGGGCCCCAAGTGAAAGTAATTCCTCTAAATCACTGCTGGTTCTCTTTCCCTCTGGAGCTGGCTGGGTCAACTCTTCCTCCGCTTGTCTTTCAACTGATGGGGATGTTTGCAAACTGGTTTGGTCAATCACTGGCTCTGATCCTGGCACCATCAGTTGCTCATCGACCTTAGAGTCCTCATCTATCACACTGGGGAGGGTGTTAGGGTAGGTAAACAGATCACACCTTACCATACCGTAGATGGACACAGAGCCGATACAAACCCCCAAACACGAGGTAGGAAGGTAGGAAAGAGAGAGAAGGATAGGCACACACACACACACACACACACACACACACCAGTAGTTTGGCCAAAGGATTCCAGGTAGGATGATTTATTCTTTCAGGTTTCTCTTCTCATACCATTTTTATGTTAATGTTAAAGAGTGCTTACAGGAAGAACAGATTCATGCATCAGTATCAGCAAAGGTGCAGCTTGTATATGTATTATATTTTATCTGACCCTTAAGCTCCTAAGTCTACATGGCCCTCTTACATCCTAGGTCATTCTCAAGAGTCCTTCACTTGCACACACTGACTATAAACAGGAGCAGAACAGAATAAACAATTCTTAAAGCAAGGCTGTTTGATGAGCTACGATTGTCCAAACTATCAATCAATATTAAGTGACTAACAATTATGAATTCTCCAGTAAATTTCCAATTCTAACAGAGAAAGAAGGAAACTGCAGTTGGATGCTGCAGTTCAGGAAAGATATTGACAAGCTGGAATGTGTCCAGTGGAGGACAACAGAAATAATAGAAGGTCTAGAGATTATGAAGCCCTATGAGAAGACGTTTGTGGAGCAGCATGTATTTAGCCTGGAGAAGAGACAGTTAAGAGGCGATATGATAGCTGTGTTTAAATATTTGAAGGGTTGTCTTATGGAGGATGGAGCAAACCTGTTTTCTGCTGCTCCGGAGATTAGGATGTGGAGCTTCAGGAAAAGAGATTCCACCTAAACATTAAGAGGAACTTCTTGATGGTAAGAGCAGTTTGACAGTGGAATACTCTGCCTGGGAGTGTGGTAGAGTCTCCTCTGTTGGAGTTTTTTAAAGGAAGACTGGGTGGCCATCTGCCAGGAATGTTTTGATGGTGGATTTCTGCATGAAAGGGGGCTGGACTGGATGGCCCTTGTGGTCTCTTCCAGCTCCATTATTCTGTTAGTGCTGTAAAGAAAGTGTTTTCTTTGCCTAATTAAAAGGGGAAGCATGAGAGGGAGGACTTTTAAAGATTTGTCTGTATTCTACCTTTTCTCCAGTTTGGGAATCACAGCAGCTTACAACATTTTAAAAAACTTAGGACCTTTCCACACTACACTGTTACAGTGCTGTTATTCCACTTTCAACATCCTATGGAATCCTGGGTTTTGCAGTTTAGGGAGCGGCATTTTGAATTCTCAGCCAGAGGGCTCTTTGGCCTCAGTAAACTACAAACCTCAGAATTCCACAGGATGTTGAAAGTGGAATAATAGCATTATAACAGTGTAGTGCGGAAAGACCCTTAGTTAAAAAAGATGGCAGCCTACAAAAGTTTAAAAATAATTAAGCTATAATTTTTTTAAAAAAAACCCTATAAAACGGTTCAAAAGAAAAAAATAGAATTATTATATTTATTTATATTATATTTATATATAGAATAAGAAGAAATTGAAATTTTCCTACCCTTTATCACAAAGTGGGAAGCTGCTTAAATAGATAGGCCTCTGTCTCAGAGCTTAAGACTCCTCTGTCCCTCCTTAACATAACAGCTGAACTGTGGTGAAAAGTGAGGAGTCTGAAGATGAACTTAAGCCACAACAAAGAAGACTCTTAAATGCCACTGTTGTCAGAGTTTTCAGGGGACATCAGAGTTGTTGCAGAAAGCACAGGAAGGAAGATGGTGTACCTCTTTCTCTTGAGAAGCTCAGCATATTAGTTCTCCTTATCTTCCACTGCCACAGTGTCCATGATATACAGCTTTCACTATTTCTGCCACTGCATCTTCGGAGCGCCAGGGATCTGCCTGACCCACAGCCTGTCTCTTTCGTTTCATTCAGGTCCTGAGATTTCTCTGGTAGTTGAGCATGTAAGCCTCACATACATACATACATACATACATACATACATGCAGGCAGAGGCTTTGTTGTGTCCCTTTAAGCTGTTTCTGACTTATGGCGACCCTAAGATGAATGTGTCTTTGGGTTTTCTTGGCAAGATCTGTTGGATGGTGGTGTTGCTGTTGCCATCATCTGAGGCTGAGAGAGTGTGATTTGTCCACGGTCACCAGGGGGTTTCCATGGCTGAGTAGGGATTTGAACCCTAGGCCATTTTCACACTGTGCTGTTATAGTGCTATTATTCCATTTTCAACATCCTATGGAATTCTGGGGTTTGCAGTTTAAGGAGGGACATCTTTGGCCTCAGTAAACTACAAACCTCAGAATTCCACAGGATGTTAAAGGTGGGATAATAGCACCAGAACAGTGTAGTGTAGTGCAGAAATGGCCCTTGTCACCAGAGACATAGTCTAATGCTCAGAGTGCTACACTACATTGGCTGTATTTCTGCACCAAACGCACAAGCGACTGGAAAATACTGTGTCGACACCTACACCACAAGTCACTCACCATAACTGTGCAGCCACTGTGTTGTAGCCTTTGTATCACAGACTCCTGTGGTGCTCTTGTGGGAATAAAGCAATGCGGCTAATTTAGCGCTTCCTCTCAGGCTGACATGTGTGTCTTTGAACGGCTGGTCTGTTTAAGAGCACAGAGCGGGGACTGTAAGCAAGGCTGCACACTCCACCTTGAAACTAATGACAACGGTGTTTTGCCTAATCCCATTACGGGCCCGCAATATCGTTAGATGCAAGCAGAGCTGTTTAGCTTCACTTGATAAGTTGATGAAAGGAAGGCTGGCAAAAGGGCTCCCTGATGCAGAAATGCACTTCCACTTCCACTGTAATGGAGCATGTTTGGAAACATCATAATCCGCTTAACGGTGGCATTTTGGTAGCCCAGTATTGTGCTTTTCATAGTGGAGTGTAAATGACAAAAGGAGTGTGGGGTGGAGCAGAAAGCCTTCTTTTGAAAAGGCAAAAAAGAAAAGAGAAAGGAAAATGGCTAGTTGATGTTCTGCAGTTTCACACATAGATTTTTCCCCATAGCTTAAAAGTGATGTCCTTGTGAATCTTCTCTTTGCTGTGAGCTCCCCCCTCTGGTATTAATGTCTTATTTTTAAAGAAATGTAGGAAGGCAAGAAAATACTTGAATAGCCAGTGTGAATTGGAGGGTGGGTGTTTGTTTATTGCTGGTTCATGGGCTGTACCCAAAGATAGACTGTAGCCATCAAATGCTCCCTGGCACTCTTGAGAGAAGGGATGATCTGCAAGGTTTTATCCTGAGTCTAATGTTAAAATATCTTGGTGAATGACTTGGAGAAAGGAGAGGACAAGGTGCTTGACCAGATTTGTAGATAGCATGCATTAGTGCGGTACGCTTTGATCTTGTCTAGTTGTTTTTGTGTGCCTTCAAATCATTTCTCACTTGTGGCAACTCATGGTGTTTTCTTGGCAGAATTTGTTCACAGGGTGTTTGCTCTTGCCTGCCTCTGAGGCTGAGAGAGTGGGACTTGCCCATGGTCAACCAATAGGTTTCCGTGGCTGAGCAGGACTTCAAATCCTGGTCTCTCGGTGTGCTAGTCCAGCATCCAAACCACCACTTCCGCTGGCTCTCTGATCCTGTTAGGAGGGATAAAACTATGAAACATTGATTTGATTAGATTTGATTTGATTAGGTATGTACACATTTCTCCTCTTCCCCCTTAAAAAATAAAATGGGAATCAAAGCAGCTAACAATAACATCGAATTAAAACAAATGCTATTAAAGCATAATAAGGACCTCCTTCCTTGGGGGTGGAGGGAAGAATTTCAATAAAGATCATCACTTTCTCTGTACTTGGTGGAGGGAAACAGTGGTAGCAGTAGAGATGGGAAGAGAGAGCTCTGAGCCCCCTGTACCCTCAAAGCATTGCTTTGCGGGTAGGGAGTCCTGATAGACTGGCTGCTTTGTGAAAGGTGGCTTGGAGAGTTGCCTGTACCAGATTCCAGGCAGTTCTCCAGGTAACTCTTTCCCAGGGTACCTCGTCTCCAAGCATCACTGGCCCAGGATCCACATGTTAAAGGAATAGGCAGTTTGGAGCCTACACTCCTCTCTTACCATTCCCACCTTTCTTTGCTATAGCTACAGCTACATCTATAGCCTTTTTTAAAGCTGGTCACTGCCATCGTTGGGTCAGTGAAGGAATCTGATAGCATCTCATCCAAAGTTCTCTTTGTTAGTAGGACAAATCAGTTACATACGTATGAGGTAGGTTATACGGAAGTCCATGTGAAACACCTGGCTTGCTGGCAGTACTTTAGGGTTACTGTAAACCTAAGAAAAACCAGCCTTCTGGTATGACAGCTTGAAGGCTAATGCTACACTAAGTTGGTTCAACAAGAGGATGGTGCCCAGATTGCAAAATGTAATGATGCTGCTGTCTTCTCCTTTGGCTAGGTCTTACATGGAGCCATACAGTGTCCAGTTTGAGGCACAGTTTGAGAGCGATATTGACAAACTGTAATGTGTCCTGAGGGGAGGGTGAGAAAGATGGTGAGGAGCCTGGAAACCAAGTCCTGTGGGGACAGGATGAATGAGTTGATTATGTTAAAATAATAATAGTGGTAATAATGATAATAATAACTATTAAAATTCTTCATAAGTTAAAATATACTAAAAACACATTTAAAGTTTAAAATACAAATATATCTTAATTAAAATGCATCATTATTCAAATACATCAAAATTAAAAATAGGGTAGGCCTGCTGGAAGAGATAGGTCTTTAGTATTTTTTTGAATTTAGACGGCCAACTTCGCTGTTGAATCTCTTTCGGTAGGTCGTTCTACAGTCTACAGGGGGCCAACAAGAAGGTCTTCTGGGTGGCTGTCCTGGCCTGTTCAAGGAAATGGCCCCCAGAGGACCTGAGTGTGTGGGGTGCATTGTATAGGTGGAGGTGGTCCTGCGCGTAACTTGGACCCAAACCATGTAGGGCTTTAAAAGTAATTACTAACACCTTGCATTTTGCCTAGAAACTAACCGGCAGCCAGTGTAGTGATATGTTCATTCCTTGCTCTACCTGTCAATCAATCTGACTGCCATATTTTGGACCAGCTTGAGTTTCTGAATTTGGTACAAAGGTAGCTCAATGTACAGCGCATTGCAAAAGTCCAACCTTGAGGTTACCAGTGCGTGCACTACCATTTTTAGGTCATCCAATTCTAGGAAGGGGCACAGGTGGTGTATCAGCTGAAGCTGATAGTAAGCACTCTTGACCGTCACATCTATCTGAGTCGACACTTGGAGGAGCAGATCCAGGAGCACTCCCAAGCTGCAAGCACAGTCTTTTGGGTGTGTGTTTGTGTGACCCCGTCCAGAACTGACTGAACACCTCCAACCCCAGATTAGGACCTTTAATAGTAAGCACCTCTGCTTGTCTGGATTCAGTGTCAATTTGTCTTTCTTCATCCAGCCTATTACCCTCCTTAAGCCTGAAAATGAGGCTAAAGAAAAGAAGAAGAGACTGCTCAGAGGCAGCTTGAAACCTATTTCCAAGTACTTGAAGGGCTGTCTTATAAATATAAAGCAAATTTGTTTTGTGTTATTTCAGAGGACTGGACCCAAACCAGTTAGTTCAAATAACAGGAAAAGGACTAAACATTAGGTGGGTCTTCTTGATGGCACAAGCTGTTTAAGAGCAGAACAGGCTTACTTAGTTCTTGGCGATCTCCTCTTTCTTGAATGTTTTTAAGTAAAAAAGGGATGGTTGCTAATCAGGGATGTTGTAGTGGATCTCCCGCATTGACTGGAGGGCTGGAATAGGTTACTTGACGAACCTTCTAACTATTATTTCAATTTTGTGGTGGTTGTTGTTGGTACAACTACTGTTAATGCTATTAGTTGCTTTGTTTATATTTTGTCCTTCATCCCAGAACTTCGACTCAAGGCATCTTAAAAATTATATAAATTATGTATCTGTTTAGTGAGCCAAATTCACTACATTTACAAAATTTGCAAATATTATGGTAATATCTTGAGATATTTGCACAGCTTTTTGCAAGCCACTTTAAGGCTCATTCATGGAAGGCAGGATATACGTTTTCTGGATTAAAAAAAATAATCATATGAACCCTGTTCTTGGTCTAGCCCTTTCTTCATTTCAGCTCTCATTCATGCAAACTTAGATTTGTAATATTAAGATTAATACATCTCCTATTTTTAAGTCTTCTGCAAAGTTTGTTTCTGGGTTTGCATGGTGCATTTCATTTAATTCAGATTTCAAAATGCCTGTCTAAAGATGCTTCTACAAATCCACTGGCTATTCAGCTTTCCTTGCATTGTTTACTTGCCCCTGGAATGAGCCCTACCATTCTAGTTTTTATACTTCCCTGGAGATTTGGTTTCAAGCTGCATAGTCTATTGTTACTTTCCTGCTGTAGTTGAACCCTCTTGTATACTGGCCAGCAGCGGGACATTATTCTTCTGTATATCAGCATAGAATTGGCCTTTTCTACTCTTCTTTCTCAGTCTCTATAAAATAGTGAAGTGGTTTATACTCTCAATTGCTATTACTTTGCCAAGGACTACTTTAGAAGATCAGGTTTCCCATGAGCCCCATATGGAACCTGAACCAACGTCCAGCTGGAAAATTTGAGGACTCATTCATTGCAGCTTTAACAGATTAAACCAGACTGGAGGCATTTTAATCCAAGCTTTCCTTAGTGACATTATAAATAGCAGCTGAATGCATATTATTGCTGTTTGGTATGTTCCACACAGGAAAATGCAAACATGTCTTTCTCAGGGTACATTGTGAGAGGATGAAATGTAAATTGGGAGACTGTTCATCCCAGTTTAGACACAGAGCAGCTGTTATCATCACCACCATCACCATCATCATATGGCTAAGTGCTGTCAGTTTATGGTTAGCTGGGGGTATATGTGTGTAAATGCTATTTGTTTTTCTCTCTATAAGGCATCAGAACGTAGGACTAAAGACCTGGGTGGCCTTGACTATGGAGGGAACAGTTTCTGACTTGCTCTCAGCTGTGCTGTAGCACCAACACCAAAGATGACCAAACAGAGTGATATCATAGCTACTAGCACAGATGGGCTCAGATGAGATAAAAAACCAATAGGGATCCTACTGGGTCCCAATTTTGGGAGAAGGGTGGCTTAAATACAGTGGAATGAATGAATGAATGAATGAATGAATTAACGTTGAGCAGTTGATCCTGACTTGGCTCAAACCCAGACTAAACAGGTTTTGGAATGCCTGTCTTTCCTTGACCTCACTCACTTGCTTTGGCACCACCAGCCCTATGTGTTACAGCTGAGGGACTGCCATCATGTGTGGCTCAGGTCCAGCATATAGGAAGGACCATATTCTCCTATATGAGCCTGCCTGAGTTTTGACATCTTCTGAGGAGGCCCTTCTCTCTGCCCTGCCACCGTCACAGATACAGGAGAGGGCCTTCTTGGTGACTGCTTCCAAGATCTGGAACTCCCTTCTCTTAAGAGCTTCAACTAGCATCCTCTTTGCTATCTTTGCACAGGAAGGTGAAGATATTTGTTTCAGTTGATCTTTCAGGACTCATTGCTTAATGAGAAAGGGCCTTGTATATTGTGCTGGATTGCGTATTGTGCTGGATGTTTCAACAAGGTTTACTTTTTTGATAGGTTGATTACATTTTTACTTTTTGTATGCTATAAATTTTCACTCTGTTTTAACTGTGGTGAGGTGCCTTGAATCCTGAACTGGGAAGAAGGTGAAAATAAGCCAAGTGAAGTAATAGTCTTACTGTATTCAGCACTAGCCAGGCTTCATTTAGAGTATTGAATTCAGTTCTGAATACTTTGTTTTAGCCAGCTGGAGTGGGTTCAGAGAAGGGCAACAAGGGTGATAAGAGGTATGGAGAACAAGACATATGAGATAAAGTTGAAGGAATTGGTCGTGTTCAGCCTGGTGAAGAGAAGGCTCGGGGTGTCTGACTGCAATCCTTAAGTATCTAAAGGACTGTCCAAGAGAGGAGGGTGCAGGTTGGTTCTCTGCTGCTACCAAGTGTAGAACCAGGTTTAATAGTTTTAAGCTACAGATGGGTAGATATTGATTGAATATTAGAAGCAACCTCTTGATAGTAAGAGCAATTTGGCAATGGAACTAGTTACCTAGAGAGGTGGCAGGGTCTTCTTCTCTGCATGTCTTCAAAAAGAGGCTGGACAGCTACCTGCTTTAGCATTGATGATGAAATTGGACTTGATCTACATAGAGCAGGGGCTGGACTTGATTGCCTGTGGAGCCCTTGCCAATTTGGGGAAGTCATGATGCTGAGGAGGAGGAGGAGGATAGTGATGGTGAGAAACTGTTTTCCCTGCTGGAACCTTTTCTGGTATGCCTACTTTTTTCATGCCGTCAGGATTCTGTAGGCTCAGCTGTGACAGTTATCAGGGTCTGAACTCTGTACAGGGTATGAGCTGCTACATAAGAATGGGCTCAATAAAGGCTTAATGCATTTCCTCTTTGCTGCCATCTTGTGATGTACAGGCTAACTCCAAGTTCCAGTAAATAGGCTTAGAATTTTCAAAGCATTATTCAGAAATAGCAAAGTAACAACAGCACACCTTGGTCATTGCCAAGAAGAATTGCGTTTGCAGTACTATATGAGCCATTGCATTTCAGTTTAGCACATGCTAGGATCCCATGTGTTAACAAATCAAAACCATTCCTTTCATGGGATTTACTGCCTCACTCTCTGGTTCTCACCCAGTATGCCAGCTGAATGACCTTGCAGTCATGCCTGGTATCACCACTGGGCCCATAACACTCCCCGGGTTCTCAGCTCATCCATCATCCCTAACCCCCCATCCACCAGCAAAGTGTCTATAAAACAAAATGCCTGAACCTGAATCATGGAAGAGAAAGCAGAGCTGACCTGACTTATCTTTTTCTTTGTCTTCCTAAATCAGGAAAGTCAAGTAAAGCGATAGATATCGTTTTCTGAAGGATGCCAACCCAATGTTGAGACCTAATGGCAGAGCTGCCTTTGCTTTTCTCCCAAACTGTTGCACAGCTGATTTTTCCATTTTCAGCTATTAATTCAGTGCCGCCTAGTAATACTAGGATACCTTGAAAGTGTCCCACCACCCCCGGTTTTCAAAAATGCTTTCTTGTTTTTTGATGGTAACTGATGAGCGAGTTCTCTAGGGAACATAAATCCTTTTGAATCAGATTTATGAAAGTTTTGATTTATTCATCAACATGCCAGGCACAGATTCCATAAAAGACAATAAATTTACTAAAGCCTCACTTGTTGCAGATTTTTGTCGTATTCAGAAAATGGGCTTCCTGACTGCTGTTCTTCCCATTGCAGGCAAAGATGTTTTTATCCAAGCAGGACTTTGACATTAAGCTGGTCTGCTACTGGATCAGGCTCTAACCCACAGCTGCTTTCTAGGTGTTTGACTGTTGCGTTGTAATCAGAATCACAGAATCTTAGAGTTGAAAGGAACCACAAGTGCCATCTAGTCCAACCCCCTGCCCTGCAGGAATACACAAATAAGCATTCCTGAAAAGTTTAAGTGCAATCTCTTTTCTTGTAATTTGAATCTATTGGGTTGTTTTCCGGTCTCTGGAGCATCAAGAAACAAGCCCATTCCATCTTCTACATGACATCGCTTCCATTGTGCTTTTAATTTTGTTTTTAATGTTTTAATCAACGTTTTGTTTTTTGTTGCTTGTTTATTATTGCTTGTTGCATGGAGCTCCAGTGATGGAGGAAAGGTGGACTATAAATGAAATATGTAGTAAATGCCAGCAGCATTCCTGCGTTGTAAATAACCACCACCCTGTTATGGTCCTTGGTTGGCGGAGTGGAAAGGGTGTGTTGTGGCAAGGGGGCTGTGAGCGCAATCTGTTGCTTATGAGAAAGGAAAATATTTTTAAGGGTAGGCAGAGGGAAGGAGAATCCCAAGGCACTTTCTTCCCTTCCTCCTTGCCACAGGAATATTACACGTTTTTACTCAAGTGCCTGATTAAATTTGACATTTGGAAATAGAACTTTATGCAGAAATGAGTACTGTACTTCTGAGCATTTTAATTAAGATGTTTAGTTCCTGTTGGAGCCTGATACTTCTCTACGTTCTCCCACCCCCCCCACCCCTACCGCTGGTTTTAAGGGCGATACATCTTCAACTTCTGAAATTTCCGAAACCTGTACTTAACCTTTAATCGTCATTCCATTTACATAGGAGTCTGATTAACAACTTTTTAAAGTTCAGCAGTTTGGAGTAAATGCAACTTAGCCCTTTTTGGGGGAATCTGTTATTAAGCAGTGGCATTTAATGAAGACTAAGGGCATATACTGCTACTATCTCGACTCCAGTGGGATGTCTTAAGCAATTAGTTGGAATGATGAAGAACATGAAACATACTGTATTACCCAAGAGTTAACATGCCTGGTAGTTAGTGTCTTCTTTTCTTTCCTCCCTCCCCCTACTTCTGAGTTGTAAGTACTAGCATCTGAATCATACACCTGTCTGCAGAGTACTTTGGCAGAGGACATTGTAATGAAATATGTTCCATGCATTGAGCAACATGATCTTTTGTATAGCCACAGTCTTCACAGCTACAGAAAGGCGTCCTAGGGGAGACACAAACTCTGCTCCTTGTCCATTAATGTAGATTGACGGTACAAGAGACCACTGAGTTAACCCCCTCTTTTTGGCAGACTTTTTGGGAGGCTCATTTCTTACTGTTCTTTCTCACTTCATGCAGCAGAAAATGCAGCTTTTCCTGTGAGTGTGTACTCAGCTAGCTAATCTTTTCCTCTTGTTGAACACATACCAAATGAACAGAAGCTGAAAAGATCCTTTGGGCCATCTAGTTCAACCACTTATATGATTCAGGAGACTCAAAAATGGAAATTTCCAAAAACTGAAGTTCAGATCCACAGTTTGGATCTTCCTTGTATCAGATTAAGCTTAGGATGGTATATGCTGACTGGCAGAAGTTCTCCATGATCTTAAGCAGAGGTTATTCACAGCCCTGTTTCTTAGGATTCCAGGAATCAAATCATAGAGTTGGAAGAGACCTTGAAGCCTTGTCAGATCCATTTGAATCTTGATTCTGTCTTGTGTACTGTTTAATTATCTCTCCAGGTGTTGTGGCATCTGCAGATTTGGTGAATGCCCCACTTATGCTTGCAGCTAAACATTTTTATAAAAAGTTGAATGACATAGAACCTAGAAGATAGCAGTCTGAATGTTCCATAAAGAGACCACACTCCAAAATACTACAGAGCCAATAAATGAGCGCTTCCTGGGTACAGTTTCTCAACCTCTTGTCAATCTATCTAACAGCAATAGTATCTAAACTACATTTGTTAATGAACAGGTTTCACAGTGGAAATCTTGCCAGATAGTTTGCTGACATCAAGGTATACTACATCCACACATTACCATGATCTATTAGATTAATAACTCTTTCAAAAAAGACAATAAATCTGATATGTTGTGACTTTTTGGCTGAAGCCATGTCAGCTCCTGGTATTAATAATACTAACAGATTCACCATCTGTAATAGAATTTTGCCTTGTGTTTAATGTGAAGCCAGGGTTTGGTTTTCTGGTTCTCCCTTTCCTCCCCTTTGAAACTAGGGACAATTGTATGACCAGGGCAGTGTGCAACTATGAAAAGGTTCACAAACAAGGCTATCACTGATGTAACAAATGTACTCTCAATTTCAGGAATAGTAATGTCATGCAAAGCAAAGTTTAATCAAATAGAATGTCAGTAGAAGCAGTTAATCGTTCTTTTTGTTAATCATACTAATAAGAGGGCAATTGGAAATATTCTAACATCCCTCATGTATATTTTAAGCCAGCAGTTCCATACTGAACTACCTATTGCATGCCTTTGGACAAATTATGGATAGAAAATAATGTAACCATGATTGTCTCAGCTTGTCATACTGATTTAAAAAAAAAAGCAGGTGGAAGAAAATGGGGCATTTCTAGCTGCTTACATACCCTGCCCACCATTTTAGAACTCCTTTGCTCAGCAGACCTACTGAATAATGGCATATATGTAATTTCCCAACACACATAGTATTAGTGAAGGAAATTATTGTGCATGAGCCATGCTCATTTGTGGTGGTTGGCATTAAGAATTCATCTGGTACTTAATTTGGAGGCTTTTTTAAAAAAGATTGAAATGTATTTAATGTTCAGCTCTTATTTAAAAAACTATAATGGATTATTTGTTCTTTACATATCTTTGGGGGAAGTGGTTGATTTTTTTCCACTTACTTTAAGAGTTCCTGTGCTTTTCTTTTCATCTCTGCCTCCAACTGCTTTTAAAGTGTTTGCGACCGAAACTACAAAGGACACTTCGTAATTAATTGTTGTACTCATGGGTGGTGTTTCTTAAGAGACTTGCAGTTGGTAATACACTAGAAGGGATGTTTTGATGGAGGAGCCTTTGAAGAGTGACAGCTGACAGATGTCTGCTGTTGTCGCTCTCAAGTTCTTTATCCATTATCAATCCACTTTTTCTTTTTCTCCCGCCCTGTAGCCTGTGAAATAAAAGACGGCATACTCAACATCCTTCTGTTTGAGGAAAAGAGAGGTTATTTGCCTTTGGCTTGGTTACCTTCTTGGTTAGTGAAGTGGATCTACTAGGTTGCGCCATTTGGTTGAGGTTAACAGGAGTAAACACCCAGACCTGGCCAACAAGGGTTGTAGACTTTCATTGACAGATTAGTCAACAAAGACTGTAGTAGCATAATTAAAAGTGGCAAAATCTCAACAGGAGGGCTGAAAGTTGAGGTGTTCAGGGCTCTGCTTTGGTTTCTGAAATGGTACCTGAAAGAACATTAACCTTCACCCTAGCCAAAGTATCAGAAAATGTTCAAGGTGGCAATTCTTTTCAAGGATGAATACCATATTTCAGTGAACTGTGTATTATCCTGTCCTTTCATTTTTCGAGAAGGCATCCATGTTATATCTTTGGTAATCTGCATATTCAGTGGAATTTAATTGATTAATTTGGCTAAAAGCCAATCTATTAATGAGGTGAACTTAATGAGCTGTTTGACAACCCTACTGATGATGTTTAATTTTGTGTACAATGCATCAAGACTACAGCCCTTCTACTATGTTAATGTTGGACATATTACTGGATTTGCTACCATTTGTTTAGAGTTTCCACTGTCCCAGTGGTATGTTGCTACCTAATGAAGTTGTCAACAGAGTTTGTCTTAACAGGAAGTTCAAGGTGAATTTCAGGCGTCCTGCTCAGGTGAACTTTCTATAGGGCTTACACATGTACATGCAGCTTGTCTATGCCTGGTTTCAAGGACAGATCAAGCTATTTTGCTGAGGCTAGACAGTATTAAACTTGCCCTGCACCTTGTATGTAGGGTTGGTGATTTACTCTTCCCACACTGGTTTTCTTGATTAGAGCTCCCTCCCTCCCTCCCTACCCCCAGCTGTTCAAGAAACTGATAAAGATAAGATTAGAAGCATCAGTTATGAAAAGTCCATAGCCGTGTTCTCCATAGAGGCCCAGGGACATTTTGTTCCCATTGTGAGGTAGTTGTGTGTGTGTATGGCCTTCAAGTTGCCTGTTGAGTTATGGTGACTCCATAAATTTCATAGGGTTTTCTTAGGCAAGGAATGCTTAGAGGTGATTTTGCCAGTTCTGTCCTCTGAAATATAGCCTACAGGACGTGGCCTTCATTCTTGGTCTCCCATTCCAGTACTGGCCCTGCTAAACTTACAAGATTAGATGGAATCTGGTGCCTTTAGAGGATTTAAATTTTCTATGCAGTATACTAGGTTGTATTGTTCATGTCTTAATGTCATGTGCTGTTTCGTTAGGTTCCTGTTCTTAGTGTGCAATAAGATTCTAAATGAAGGAAATACATTAGTCGGTGTTGATTTGTCTGGGATATCGGTTCTTGTTTTGTGCTGTCAATTCAGCTTTTAATTATAGAGATCCTACGATTCAGCTTTTAATTATAGAGATCCTACGATTTCTTAATGTCATTAACATTCCTGCTAAGGTGTTAAAAAAAGAGTTCAGGGCTATGGCTTACCTTATTGAGTCGCTTCGTTTGTAGTGTGGTCTTCCTCTTTTAATACTGTCTTCAGATTTTACCTGCATTATCATCATTTGCTCATTCTTTCTCATGATATGTTCGAAGTGCAATAAGCTTCCTTTACGACATTTATATGCTGCTTTCCCTGCAGTCTGAGCAAAGTATTTCAAGAACATTTAATATCAAAAGTAAAACATGGTTTAAAATACTTGACTGTGCAATGTAACAAGCTGCAAATTGGCAACAGCCGCCAAGAAAAAAGGGAAAGGAATCCAGTTAGTTGAAATCCAAATTGGCTAATGAAACAAGATCCTGTTTCACCAAATGAGAGCCTGAGCAAAGAAATTAACATCCTACAGCCTTTGAGAAAAACAGGGCGGAAGCAATGCAATCTGACTTCCGTAGTGAGAGCTGTCCCTGGCCTTGGGGCCATTTCAGTACAGGCCCCAACCCTTGCATTTGAACAGAGGCAGTGGTGATGCTGATTAGAGGGAAAGTCACCATCTTAAACTGAGCCTGGAACCTGAGTGGGAGCCAAGAGCAAGGGCTGCACCCTGGCTGCATGTGTTCACACCTCCCAGTACTGGTCGAGAGGCAATGTGTAGGGTTCGGAACCAGCTAGTCAGCGAAGACATCCCCATGTCTATTGACCTTGGGGTAACAGAAGTGTACATCAATATAGCAAGAACCTCCTTCACTTAGTGGGATGCCATCTCAGTCACAAATACATCTGACAGCAGTTGCTTCTGGTCACCACCACATCTTGCTTGTTCAGAAACATCCTTGATCTCTAAACCTGTTTGGATAGGGCCTGACATCTCATCAATCATGACATCCTATCATCAGTCACGACATCCCATGACATCCCATCAATCCCATCGATCATATTTGAATGACTGTGAGTCCCTGACCAACAATACTGTTAAGTTTGAGCTTCAGTTTGTTCATCCTTTTCGATTTGTCCATAATCTCCTGATACTGGTATCAAACAGAGAATTCCTGAGTGCCTTGGAAAAGATACACAGAGTTGATATCATCAGCATATTGGTGACACGCAAACCAGAAACTCCAGATGGGCTCTGGTCTCTACTGGGCGGCGGAGGGGAGCTACATATACAAATTGAATGACACACAGACCCCTGGGAATCTCTACTCACTTCTTCCCTTGTGACAAGATGTGATGGCCACACACTGAAGCATGGGCTTGCACATGCGCATGTGCACACATGCACACACAAGATACCAAAGAGTTGGTCTAGATAATTCACTTTTAGATGTTCAAGTTGCAGTAAGGGAATGGTGTGATCTAAAGTAATGCCGGCAATGGAAATATATTCACACTGTCAGCCTTTGGTACAGGGGTGAACAACTTTGGTACAGGGGTGAACAACAACATATTAGACTGCAACTCCCGTGAGCCTTAGCCAGCGTAACTAAAAACATGTGGAAGGTATTGTTCCATCACTTACTTTTGTCACGAAATTGTTATGAAACCTTTGAAAACTTCATCAAAAATAATAAAATATTGCCAAACAAGAATTTTCAACCAAATTAGTAGTTTAAAAGGTTGCCCTGTCTTGTCTTTTAGGTTTAGTAATGATAAGAATTATTGTGAAATAATGAGTTAAAAAAATAAAAAAAGAAATAAACTAGTTAATACATAATTAAAATAATGTAAAACTGCTGCCCAATTGTTTGATCTCAGAACTGATTGTGTGTGTGTGGCAGGGGAAGTAACCAAGTAGTGACTGTTTTTATTATTTTCAGTTAACAGGAAAATTGCTGTTAAGAAATCTAACTGATACATGGGATGGGACTATAAAAAATTACTTTTAAAAAATACCTTTCTATGCCAAGGGAGGGTACTAAACCAAAGGGGCAAATTCGATTCTGGAATTTGGTAAACCACACTGTTCGCAATGAGACGCAAGGTTGGCTTGATTGCATAAATATATTTATCTAGGTGTAAATGCTATTAAAGTCATCAGGACCTACTTCTGAGTAAGTATGCATGATTCTTTTGCCAAGTATGTTTTAACACAGCTGTTTGTAAATCAGTACGTAGTTTTCCAAGTGAATTCTAGGGGATCAAGAAACTTTTTAAGGTTTCTTCAGTGACGAGAAGAGAAGTTATGCACATATTGGTCAAATGATGGTTTGTCTGTTATTACTCACACCCAATGCTGCTCTTCAGGTAATGTGGGTTGTATTAAATGTCAGATTTTTGCATACACTAGATAAGCTACAGCTTTGGGCACTAGATTAAGAGGACCCCATTGATAAATAACATATTTTTTAAAAAAAAGTTAAGTTAATACACATTTTTCAGATATATTATGGAGCCTCGTAACCATGACTTAGGCCCTTTCTGCACCTTACCTTTTTCCGGTGCTGGGATCACGCGAACAGCCTCCGGTGAGAGGCTCTCATGTCCCTGCTGCATCAGCTCCGCACGAGCTGCCTGCTCGCGCAAGAGCCCCACCTCTTCCTTCCACAATGCAGCCTGGGAGTTTCCCAGGCTGCGCTGGGGCAGGAAGCATGACCGGCACGGCTCCAGAGGCTCCGCGCACCGGGTAGGTGCACATGGGGTCTGGGAGCAATGCGCGATCGTGCACCATTTTTGGCTTCCAGCAGAAAATGAAAAGGTACACAATCAGTGCCTGCTGGCCCCTGGAGCATCGCACAATTGTGAGTGCATCGTGCAGCTCGCTCCTCACAATCACACGACGCTTCAGGCGCCCTTTCACATGGCAAATGCTGTACAGAAAGGGCCATAATCTAAGGCCACAGCTTGCCTTACCCTGCCCTCTCAATTTGGCCCTGACGGTATGGTTAAGATACCCTGCCAGTTAACAGGGAATAGTAATAAGTCCTAACAGGTGTTATCTTACAACACTCCTAAGAGTACGCTGGGATTTACAGGAGTTATGTGTCTGAATCGGTAGACAACAGGTTCCCTCAAGGCAAAGCTATGTATACATTTTTATATATATGTATAAATATGTATATATATGTATGTGTGCATGTATATATGAGAGTAGCGCAGTGAAGAGAGCCAGCATGGTGTAATAGAGTGAGCATCGGACTCTTTGAGACCAGGGTTTGATTTCCCGCTTGGCCATGGAAACTGACTGGGTAACTTTGGGCACATCACACACTCTCAGCCCTAGAAAACACCGTGATAGTTTCACACTGGGGTTACCATAAGTTGGAAATAACTTGAAGGCACAGAGCAACAAGAACTTGAGTGAAATTGGGTGTGCCCAAGATACTGTCTTACCGCTTCTGTATTCTCCCTGTTCCTCTAACAGAGAGGCTTCATGTCTTAAATTAAATAAAATATGGGATTGTTCCATTACTTTAGCACTTCCACTTCTGCAGTGGCAACCACCAGCCACAGCCGAAATTTACAGATGGATCTCATTTCTTACCTACCATATGTTGCATTTGGAGAATTACTTCTGTCTTCCACTTTGCAAAACAGAGATGTTTGCAGGTCTATGCTAATTGAGCAATTAGTATTGACAATGAATGCAACAGGATTCGTATTCCTTCCATTAGCCAAGCATTTCTTCGTTTAATTTCTGTTACTTTATGGAAAATATTGCTTAGTCTTTGTATGATAATGGGCTGGAAACCGTGTATTACGGATGATAGCACTCAAGGATCTTTAAAAACAAATACAGTGTTTGAATTGAATTCCAGGAAAATGTGAAATAGGTGCATAGAGAATTTGTATGACACAAATACAGGCAGGAAATGCAATGCACATTTTTATTGGGGTCCAGCGTGCCATTTAAAAAGTCCCCAGGCTCTCACAGAAAGAACAGACCTTTAATTGGAGCAGCGTTCTGCAGTTTGTGAGTCCTACATTTTCAGCATAATAAAAGTGATTCAACAATGCAGAAAGAAACTTTGTCTATTACGTTTTCTCTCTTGTTGAAAGGGGTCCCCCAAAATTGCCCCAGTAGCCAGGCAAGGGAAGTCTGCCCTGTGTGAAGCTCTTCCCATTTCCTCAGGGTTGCCTTTCCTTGTTTTTTGACACATTTTGGTCATTCCACACCTTCTCTAGCTAATGCTATAAGTGGTTAGTCTTTGGTTCTTCAGATGTTTTGGGTTTCGATTCCTAGCAACCCCAGACAGCCTGATCTGTGGTTGAGAATTCTGGCAGTTGACATCTGAATGCCCAGAAGACCAAATACTGAGATCCATTGATGTGGATTATTGTCGCTGAGTCTGAGTATTGGCTAGCAGAGAGGTGGGCTCCTCTTAGGGTTCCTCTGCTTTCAGAGGTTAAGTCAGATGACGACTGGAGAGAAGGCCTTTTTTGCTGTAAAACAGTTGGGCCTCCATTTTCATGGGATTAACTCATGGATTTGATTATTCGTGAGATTGTCCTACCCGCCCCCCCCCCCACCTCAAGTCCTTCTTTTCTGGAGGAACCTTTCATCTCAGCAGCTCTGTTCAGGTCACACAGCCCTTTAAAAATCTACCTCTGTTCCTCATCCTCCTCCGCAGCCACTGCCTAGCCAGCTGAGGATGGCTTTCACCCCAATTTCTCAGCACCGTGAACCTTTTCTCAACACCCACCCCTGCACCCGAGGAAGGAGACAAGCAAGAGAGAGAGGAACTGTAGGGCCATCGTGTGGCCCACCCCTTTTCCCTCTCTTATCCCTTATCCGGTTTGGACCCTGGGTACCTACTGTCTCCACTGTGCCTCAGCCCCCTTTTTCCCCCCACACTTGCTGGGATCCTGAGTCCCTAACCATTGTAAATTTGAAAGGCTGACTGTACTCCCCTGAGGAGGCTTCACAATATCGGATGGAGGCATTTTCTTTTCTCGGCCCTGAAAGACAGTCTGCGAGGTTATACTGGTGTGATTTTAGATGCCATTTTTCCCTTGTGATGCTTTTTAGGTGTTGGTTTTGGGATTGTTATTGTGGCATGTATCTTTAACCTTGACACTGTCACAGAAACACTTATACATTGAAGGATGGGGTATACCTTTATCAGCTAAGCTAAACTGAATAAAAAGCAGGATTGGATTCCTCTCTCCTTTCTGCTGCTGTTGTGAGTGTTGCTGCTGATGAGTATTTCTAGAGTAATTATCCAACTGGGTCGGCTTTTGTTCAGCGAATTATTTTGTTTTGTTTTTGGGATATCATGGTGTAGGTTAATGATTAATGATTAAGAAGCAAGTAAGGGATAAGAAGCAATCATGTTACACCTGACGGGAATTGTGGCCCAGCTTTCTATATGCCTGCCCCAGCATTGAAATCTGCAGAAGGGGACCTCCTGTGTGTCCCACAAGTGGAAGGAAACATTTCAGTTGTCTGCTTATATTTAGTTGATATATCTGTTTGAAGTAAGTGCCTTATTTACAGCCAGGGATGGTAGCAGTCAGAGTGTGGGGCTGGCACTTGGGAGATTCTTTCTGCATTTCCTACTGAGCCATGAAACTCACTGTGCCCTGTAGCCTTGTTGAGCTACAGACCACAGTGTGAGCATAAAGTGGAGCATAAAGAGGAAAGGAGAAAGATTGCTTTCTGTACTACCTGAAAGCCATTGGAGGAAAGGCAGAATATAAACTAAACAATTAAACATAAAAATTCACACCACACCAAGTATGTTAGTCGATAAGGTGCCATGGTGCAGTCTAGTGTAGTTGCTGCTGCTGCTGCGACAGGCTAGAGGAATTCTTCTAGAATACTCAGCTTTTCACTTTGGGTTTTTGCAAAAGAAAAAGAAAATAATTATGCCCCAACTCTCTGTGCTGTCTTGTCCAGATTTGTTTGCCATTAGTGTCTAATACACGGATAGCTACATCCAACCTCTGTTGAACAGGAAGTCAAAAGTCCTTGTTATAGATGGATGGGATGCTGCAAACTGCACAGTCACTCATAAATCTTGCTCTTTACGCATTTGATTAACGTCTAACAAGGATTTTGATGGATGGTTTTGCAACAAATAATTAAACATTGTAGGACCAAACACTCGTGGCCTTTCTTCATCCTCAGGCAAATATGCCTAATCACTTCAGTGAGCAGAAAAAAATAGGATTACAGAGCACCTCGCATGGAGCTGTCTCTCGCCCACCAAATTCCAGCTGTAAAATTGCAGCAACTGCATTTGGATTCATTCTTTGTCTCTTTGTCTCTGACACTGGGAGTTAGGTGGGGTTTGGAGTAGTTATTAATAGGGAAAGTAGAACATGTAACTCATTTTGGTAAGCAATAATAACATACCCTCCAATTGTCCTGATTTAATAGGGACAGTCGCAGTTAATCCTCTGCCATCCCACTTTTTCAGCTGATTTTAAAATGTCCTTGTTTCTCTCTCTTCCTCCCACTTTCTCTCTTTGTCCTCAGCTTACTTGCATTACTGATATCTGAATTCAAAGTGCAGGTTTGTACTCAATAAATTTGGGGAGAGGAGAGAAGGGAGCAGTATCTTGGCCTTCCCAGTAGGCTAAAACCTAAGCACACTGCTGCAGCCTCTCCTCATTTTTTGTTCTTCCTAATTAATAACTTTTACCATCTCGACTGCACTGTACTGTTGCCAGGCCACACATGGACCAGTTTTCATTTGTGAAACATTGAAGGATGTGTAATAATTGCTACCTGTGAAGCTAGTACTTAAAGGTAATAGGCATGTTCTCCAGTAAGGTTTTCTTTTCCCCCTAGAAAAACATTACTTAAGATTATTTGAAGTTCTCAGCCATTTTTTGCTTCCCATTCCTCTATATCTTCTGAAACCCTGTTTTGTGTGTAGCGAAGTTGAAATTAACCCCCTTGGCCATCATCTGGAGCTTTTTGGAAGAAATGTAATAGTCTGACAAATACGATGCATCAGAAACAGCAAGAGGAGTGCATGGAGAAGGTTCAGATTCCGTGTCTCCCTTTCTTTCTTCCTTAGTCCCTTGCAGTGCCGGCCAAGCAGCTTGTTGCGTTTAGAAACTGGACGCTTATCTGTACCAGGGCCTGTATGTGTGCATCCAGCTATCTGCTCTTGAAGTAAGACTTGCTTGTCTTCTTCAATTCTGTATCCTTGAAGATGTAAATCACATACAACCGGGGGTGCAGCTAAAGGTGGTGAGGGGGCAAAATGAAGGCTCCTGAATAAGTTCTTCCCAAACTTGTAACATTGCAAAATCATTTGCATCTAGAACACTTACATTTGTTGTGTTTGCATTTCTTTGACAACTTTGCCTCCTTTTTCTGTGGCTGCCTAAATTGTATGTCTAAATACTCAACTGCAATGCCAAAAATTTGGGGGCTGAAGAAAAATTTCTTTGGGGTGGCAGAATTCTTACTGGTGGGTGTGACGTCTCATTCCACCCTCCCTGCAGCTATACCCCCTGGCAATAACCAAACAGTAAAATATTGTGGTGAGAGGAGGAATAAAAGGCTATTCACCTGAGTCTTCAAAGACAGAGCCATGTTAGTCTGGATCAGTATGTAAAGGAAGCTTGTAGATCCTTTGAGACTGAGAGAAAGAAGTTGGTAGCATAAGCTTTTGTTGACTTAAGTCTGCTTCATCACATGCATGGAGTGAAGTGCTATGAATGAGCAAGCTGTGTGTGTGAATAGCAATAGAAGTGCAAAACCTGTGGGTATAGTGGTGGTGTGACAAGGTTGTTCTGTTCCTCGGCACTTCACTCCTTGCGTCCGATGAAGGAGACACAAGTCTATGAAAGCTTACGCTACAAACTTTTTTCTTTCAGATAATCTCAAATGTGCTACAAGAACCTCACTTTTGTTACGTATGCATATACTCCTTTAAAGGACTGATGTATAGGTGAAGCAGTACTGCATGTCTAGCTTGCCTCCCTGATCATCCTACTGTAAAACTTCCATTTCCCTTGTTGTCAAGACCTATCATTACTATTGTCATTATGTGTTTTCTATGATTACTATTACTGCTACTAATGTATGTATAATGTCAATCATCTGCTGTTGCCGTTACGAGATGATCATCATTAAGTTCTCATGAGTTGCAACATTTGCTTAGTTTTCGTTGGGGGGACTGGGTTGTCCTGGCCAGTTATCTGTTGCATTGTTCTGTTACCTGATTAGTTATCTCAGCCTTTCCTCTGGATTGAGTTATTGCCCCTCACCCCAATTGGTGGTAGTAGCCTGGGTCATCTTCACTTGTACGTTAACTAAAGGTAGTGGACAGACAGCAGAGGAATGGAGATAATTCTCCTCCCTCTCTGCTCCAGAAAGGTAAACGTCCAACAAATGTTGAAGTCATGGAAAGACATCTAGTCTTTTCCCTGATGTTTTTCCTGTAAGTTTTGAGAAAAATGGGGAAAAATGCAGTGTTATAGCTTGAAACTCAGGTTGTTATTTAGGAACATTTTAAAAAAATCATTATCTGTATTTGGCTGGCACAAAGTGATCATGTTTGAAGGTAAAAAAATTAGAAATTGAGCTGATATTTGTTTATTTATTTAGGTACAAATGGAGCTATAAATTCCCAAACTGTAAGGAACTAAAAAGAAACTCTTCCTTTTTGCCACTTTGAGGAATAGGCAACTTTTGTAACAAAAATAAAATAAAATAGAGAAAATTATTTTATTTCCACTAGTTCTTCATGGTGTCAAGTATACATCACCTTCATTTCTGAAAAGAACTGAGAAAAGGGAAATCTAGACCACGAATTTGTAATGATCTGATGCTTGTGTACATCAAAGTTGTCCTCTTGAATAGCTTTTAGCAATGATTTTGGGGTATTAAACATGTGAACTTCTTGTTTTAAACATTCTGTTCATTATTCTGAAAGAAACTGTTCCAAAATCCAATTACTTCTGTTTTTTTCCTAGGGAAAAATAGTTTCGAGAACAAATGGGAAAAGCCTCCACCGCTTTTCCTTCTTTCTTTCTTTCTTTCTTTCTTTCTCTCTCTCTCTCTCTCTCTCTCTCTCTCTCTCTCTCTCTCTCTCTCTCTCTCTGTCTCCCCCCACTCTGCCCCAGGCCTTCATATTTCTGCCTGCCCCAGATGCTTTGTTTAAAAAAAAATTATCCTGGAAAGACTGTTTTCCATTCTATAGCAGACATAGTGCTAATACAACTGACATACTGTCCTCTTGACAGGAGCTTCAGCCAGTCCAATCTCTGGGGTATAAAATGTGCACAAGACAACTGTGTATAATTACATGAGCATGACATCTGCAACTGAGCTGTGATAATTTGTTTTTGCGTGGCTTAGACTAGCATCCTTCCACTGCTGAGTTATGGATGGCTTCAGCATATCATTATGTTCATGTCTTGCAAAAGTAACTTTCCATGCTCTCTGTGGATGCTTTTCAGAACTCAGTCCCCATTATTTTTAAAGCTGTGCATATAAATTGTAGGTATATCTTTAAAAAAATGTGATATGTGACTGCCTTTAGAAGTGAAATAGAAAAGAAATAGGTACTTTACTGTTGAAAAACAGCCTCCTTTATACTGGAATGTGGATACTTTAAAAGTTTCTTCACTGGCATTCTAATTGAGATACTAAGGGATAAAATCAGGTTATCTTTAATTGTGTTGTATCTTTTTTTTAAAAAAAATAATTCCCAGTTGTGTCTAATTAGCAGCCTGGTTGTTATTTCATGCTAATTTGTTTAAATAAGATCTTTGCTTCACTGATATGTTCCACTTGTTACCTACAGTGCTCTTCTATTAGGTTAAGAAGTTTCCGAGCAGGCTAAAATGTGGTATCCAGTCCTCCCACTGTATTCCTAGGAAGCCCAGATAATGCCCTAATATGTATTGATCAGGTTGAATTTATTTTTATGATCAGATCCTTCGTTCTTCCCTTCTCCCAACCAACAGCTGAATTGTTCCCTTTAACCTTAGTGATAGAGCTAGTCAGTTGCATCTTAGGTACTGTTTGCAAAACCAGCCAGCATGATATAGTGGTTTGAGCCTTGGATTATGATGCTGAAGACCAGGGTTCAATGCCCAGCTTGGCCATGGAAACCCACTGGGTGACCTTGGTCATGTCACACACTCTCAGCTCCAGAAAACTCCTGTTAGTTGGAAATGACTTAAAGGCACACAACAGCACCTGTTCGCACTAGAGCATGCAGGTTTGGTTTAGTTTGGTTTAGTTTTCATAAGCCTGAGGAATCTTGTTGTAGAGAGCTACCTCCACGCAGAACTATAGTTCACAAGATTCCTTGCAGAGGTGAAATGGTTGTTAAGCTGTGTCGAGTGTCAGTGTGCCCCACCATTCACATGGGGAAGTTGGTCCTTTACAAATTCACCAGCGTTTGGCCTCAAAGAAACAAGCTAAATTTTCGGCTCCCTGGTACAATTAAATATTTGCTGAAAGTATAGCAGAAATGTCTGCATATATGAGAGATCCAGGAGACCTTTTGTGTAAGGAACGATATTACCACAAAAAGTTTTTTTTTCATCTTAATTTTCCTTTGCTCCAGAAAATAGGGTAGTCTAATAGTTTTAAGTTACAGAAGGGTAGATTTTGATGGAGCATCAGAAGGAACTGCTTGATGGTAAGAATGGTCCAACAGCGGAAGCAATTATCTAGAGAGGTGGTGGGATCTCCTTCTCTCAACAGCTTCAGAAAGAGGCTAGACAGTTACCTGCTGGGGATGCTCCAGCTGGAGTTCCTGCTTTCCGTATGGGGTTGGATTTGATAGCCCTTTCAACTCTATGATTCCATGATTCTGAGTCCTAGCATCACAGGTGAACCTGGCAAAGTTGTCAGCTAGTGTACTGAATCCCTGTTATTTCATAGGTGCTTATTAATTTACTGGTTTTTTTCCCCAGGGATTCTTGCTGACAGTACTTCAATGTGGCAGTAATTTTTTGAGTTATGTGTCCGTGTCACCTTCACTAACCCCCTTTACCTAATATGAGACTTCTTTGCAAAACCTTTTGAGTGGGTTTCTTCAAAATGCTATTTTTTTCCTCCAGATGCTGCTCACTGAGTACTTGGATATGAAAAATACACGGGCATCTTCAGAACCATCAGCTCAGCTTAGCTATGCCAGCTCTGGAAGGGAATTTGCAGCATTCTTTGCCAAAAAGAAACCCCAGAGACCTAAAACCTCTCTGTTCAAGTAAGTGCTGCTCCACAATTTGTCCCAAAGTGTACTTTGTGTTGAGACTGGAAGTCTCCAAAAGCCCCCGTGGCTGCCTTTTGTTTGAGAGTCTAAAGAGAGCATCTAAAGGTGCTTCTGTTGTGTGGAATTCATGTCATTGACCTAAGGGGACTCTGCTATTTCCGTGTAAATTTGGAGCCCTCCATTCCTGAGATTTCTAAAAAGGGCAGGAGAGATGGAATGGTGAGTGAGGAAAAGAAAAAGATATCTGGAAGAGGAAGGATGGGAGAGAAAGAAAAATCTGAACTCTGAGAGCTCATTTTAGCTCTGTCCTACAGTTACACCCTGTGAGGGAACTCCTATCCAGGCTGCCTCACAGTTTCAAGCCAGGGCTCTTGTCACTCACCTTGCCCTTTTAGCTCAAGATCCCTTCCTGGATTTGGTGCTCAGGTCCCAAGGTGATCTTAATGCTGGACAAGAGGCTGTGTTGATTAGTTGGTTCAGTGTGGTAAAACATGGCCAGTGGTTCCTTTAATTCTGAAATGAAAACAGTCAGACATAGCTGTGCAAAATAAAACCAGTAAAGATTTATCATGTAACAAATAAACATGAACTCCCCAAACTCTCTCCAGAGTTGCAGCTCCCAAAACCCATTCAGATCTTACCAGTTCTTCTCTATCTAACTGGCCCTCACTCTGTCTCTGACTGCCCTAACCCACTCTTTTACAGACAGTATCTGTATTCTAAACAGTATCCTTTCCCCTTAGGGCCCCCTTCACAGCATTCCATGAGCTGTGATTGTCTGGTTCAGCCCAGGATTGGCCAGCTTCTCACTTCACACACCTTAAGTCTCTGTTAGGATACGTGGAAAAGATAAGCAAACTCCCTTGCCCATTCCTGGTGAAAAGAGATCACAACACTATCTGATGAGTGAATGCGAAAGAGAGAAAAGTTGCTGATTCCACCTATGAATGAAGTTACTGAGATTGTTTGGGCTCTGCCTGGAAAACTCTGGCATGTTTTAGAATTTTCTGCGTCCTCTCTCACGTGGAAATAGTTAAGCAAAACGTTTGAAGGGTAAGGGCAACTCTTGGCCTGTGTTGGTGATTATGTTTCTTTTCTTCCATGATGGTGCTTGACCCTAGAGATTTGTCCTTGGGCCATTGTTGGTTTGTCTGCTTTTCGTCAGATGTTATTTCTCTGGATGCACCCAATCACTGCTTTGATTTACTCGTAATCTTTTACATGGTGACTTTCGGATTCTTCTTTTATACTTCTGGCTTTTAGCTTTCTTAATTTCCCTTTGACTAATTTGTAGAATATTTGGGAGGCCAATTCAGCTCCAGAGTAAAACACTTTGATAGATTAATGGAAAGCATGGTTTGCATCCTATTAAAATTAATATTAAAATTACTTGAACATGGATGGGAGCTTTGGGACATGGTGAACAGTTTCTGCCAATTTATTTATTTCACTTTCTTGAGTGCCTCACAGACAGAGTCTCTTTGATTTAATAGGCATTACTGAAACTTTGTGCAATGGGACTCATGATTGGAAGGCAGCAACTGAAGGGTAGGAAGGGAGAGGAGTAGCATTATATATCTCCTGTGAAGAGATCCATGACTCAGAGCATGGAAGACAGGCTGAAAGCATATGGGTAAAAATTATAGGAATTAACGGAAGAAACAGTAGTGCTAACAAGGGGGATGCTATTATAGCTAGCTAGCTGTCGGTCGGTCGGTCGGTCGGTCGGTCGGTCGGTCGGTCCGTCCGTCCGTCCGTCCCTCCCTCCCTCCCTCCCTCCCTCCCTCCCTCCCTCCCTCCCTCCCTCCCTCCCTCCATTCAGTTTATACCTGCCTTTCTCTGATGAAGGAACACAAGGCTTTTGGGGCGTAATTGATTTGTCTAAATCTGCCCATATGTATAGTTTTAGATTGTCTTGAACTGTTTTAACTAGTTTTCATAGAATCATAGAATAGAATAATGCAATCATAAAGTTGGAAGAGCTACCAAGGGCCATCCAGCCCAGCCCCCTTCTGCCAGGCAGGAAGACACAGTCAAAGCACTCCCAACAGGTGCCCATCCAACCTCTGTTTAAAAGCCTCCAAAGAAGGAAACTCCACCACACTCTCTAGACAATCTTAACTCCCGCCCCACTCGTATGTTAACACATTAGCTTCATTGCTGTAGACCCCTGTGCTTGTTTCTGTATGATGGAAATGAAGGAAGGCATAATTGCTTAATAAGAAGAGCATGTCTCTTGATGCTCATTCTCGCGTCATTGCTCTCACGCGGTGACAGCGGTACTTGCTGGGATCTCAGGTTGAGTTATCTGTCAGCTGTCACCACGTCTGTAGAGATCTCTGTTGAAATGGCACTTCTCATCCTGTTGAAAGATGTATGTGTTTGATAACGCCTGTGTTGTGTTGTTTGTCCTTTTTCTTTGGCATTTGTCTTACCAGATGGAGTAGCTGTCTCCTATCTCTGCTTCCCGTTCTGAGGCCCACTCACCTGTCAGTTGACTCTTCACATTATAGATTACCCTGGTTGAGAAGCAAGCCAAACAGAATAGACATTTATTTATTTAATTTAAATATTTGTATCCCACCTTCTCTTTAGAAATCTCAGAACAGTACAACAAAACTAATCTGACAGATTTAAAACACATAATAATAAACATGATTTTAAAAGGCTGAAAGCATATTAAACAAATATAACAAGTTAAAAAAGACAAATTAGAACAGTTTGGTTTAAAGCCATATACATGGAAAGGTTGTGTAGAAACAATTAGGCCCCAAAACCTTAGTGAACAGCCACATTTTTACTTATTCATCAGAATTACACCAATGTGAGTGGAAATTGATCCTCCAAGGGGAGGATGTTCTACAACTGGGGTGCCACAGCAAAGAGTCCTCTGTTCTATCCACCCACGGTTTATTGCCCTGACTGGTGGGATGTAGAAAAGGGCCCTTCCAGCAGGCCATAATTTCAGTGGCCGTATGTATGGTTAGGCACTCCTTCAAACACTGAGTTTCCAAGGGATTCAGGGCTTTAAACGTCATTGCCAGCACCTTGAATTCTGGTCAGAAGTGTATTGGCAGCCAGAGCAATTAACTTTAAAATGGTGTTATGTGATTTTTGTATAACTTGTATAATGTATATGATGTATAATTTAGAGCAGCCACTGAATCATGTCTTCATCAAATGTGCTTCTCAAGGTGTTGGTACTGAGGGCTCTCCCAAAATATCTCAAAGCCAGGACAGGTTTGTATGTGTATCGTCCTTGCGATACTCTAGACCCTTGTCGTATAGGGCTACAGGTTACAAGCTACAAACTAGGTTGGGTAAAGGCTGTAATAGAACATGTTTTATCACAATATCCAAAAAGATCTAGTTGGATTTAGAGCGGGGATACCTAGATTCAGCTAAGTGAGTTGTTGGATAGAGACCAGTGACACTTAGGTACAAATCCCCAATGAACTGTGAACAGTATGTGGGAGTTGTAGGTTAGAAAAGACATTCTTGTGAGAAGAGCAGCATCAGTCTCTTCCAGCATTGTAGTGATTGCCAAATACTTATGGAGTGATTGAAAAACATTTCTGTAGTGATTGCAAAACAGTGTGAAATAAATAGCATTTTAGGGTAAGAGTTACAAGACTGAAGTAAGAATATCTTGCTATCTGTTGGCCATGATGGTCTTCTTTTAGCATGAAAATGTCACTGTGAGTGAGAAGCCCAGCCACAGCTTACCACCCTTATGTTTCAGTCACCTCAGATACTCTTTATTGCAGGTTGGCTTATTTCTAAGCGTGGAGCTAGCATCCTTGAGCAATGGAGAATGGACAAGCAGGTGCTAGCTCCATTTCTGGAAACTCCTCCCCACTAATGCTTTGCATTGCATGTCAAATGGAGCAGATACATGAACCAACAGTCCTACCTGTCTTTATCACATCTAGTTTGGGCCTTAGCAATTGAATTAATTGAACAAAAAGATAAATAAAGGGGATGGATTCAGGGTCTTTGTCAAATGCCTAGAGAACTATGATGTTGTTTGGCTTTGACAGGTCACTAGTAGTGACCACTTCCCTTCTTGAGAGGCTCTTGTTGATATATGGTGTCTATCTTACTGGAGCTGGCCTTGACTTGGTTTCTAGAGGGAAAGGCTTTTGTGTCCACAGTTTACTCAAAATGCTTGTTGGTACGCTGTGTGTTTTTCATTGCAGGTTTGAGTCATCTTCCCATGCTATTAGCATGAGTGCCTATTTGCGAGAACAGAGGAGGGAGCTCTACAGCAGGAGTGGTGAACTTCAAGGTAGGCCATGCGAGATGGGAAATTTGATTTTGAATGAACCTCTTGTGAAAGGTCATTTTTACCCTGCTATTGTGAGCTGCTAGCTTTTAAAAAATATATCAGTAAAACAAATCAGAGCTACATATTTGTTATGCGTTTGAAATTGCCACACACTCACACACACACACACACACACACTGTGGGTGGGAAGGTAGAAAGCTTAAACTAGAGGTATCAAATCTGCAGGTTTTCAGATGCTGAATCCCACTGTGAATTTTGTGTTGTGCTCACGGAATATAGCTGACAAGAGGATGACTACATAGTAATAGTACCGTAGTAGTAGTGGTTAATCTGAAATGTGATATTTGGATTTCACAGTAGAGCCGGACTTTGAAATGTGAAGTATGATTTTGATCCCTGCCCTCTGCAACAGTCTTCCCTGGTAGTTTGAAATGCAACAATTTTGTAGGATTTCAGGATGATATTTAATGTAAAGAAAATTTCTTTCCACTTTAGTGAGTTTTGGGGAGTGTGGTACCTCGGTCTGTCAGGTGGCTCTGAGGCAGTGCTAGAATGTGAATTTGGTAGTTTTTAACTCTTGGTTTGAAGGAAAACAGAATTTACTGACTGAATGAGACAGCCAACTGTAGCTTGCTTCAGCCCATAAAATGAACAAGGAAGACTTTGAGAAGGCTAGATGGTGAGAAGTGAAGAATCAGAGCCAGCTGAGATATGGGCAGGTGTCTCCTGCATAAGAATGGGGGCAGGGACTGGGAATCTCCATTAAGAGCATTTATGGAAAGTTATGGATTTGATCCAAAAATGGGTGAGTGAGTCCCCCTAGGGAGTGGGTTGGACAGGGCATAGCATTAGCCAAAGAAGCATCTCTTACAATTGCACAAGAAAAGGAAGGAAGCAGAAGTTGTTGGCATGTTATCCTATAACCACACTACAACTACTTCTTCCTCTTCTCCCTCTCCTCCTCCTCCTCTTTAAAGTTGTTTCTGATTTGTGGTGACCCCAAGCTGAACCTGTCACAAGTTTTCTTGGCAAGATTTGTTCAGAGGGGTTTTTGCCTTTACCTACTTCTGAGGCTGAGGTACGTGACTTGCCCAAGGTCGCCCAGTGGGTTTCCATGACTGAGCCGGGATTTGAGCTCTGATCTCCAGAGTCGTAGTCTAGCTTTCAAACCGCTATACCACACTGGCTTTCTGCCACCACACTTCTACTTTCTGCCTTTTCCCGTCTGATTCTCTTTGTCTTTTGGGAATTCATATCAGACTTTATTGAAGTTATGTGCCTTGTGATCTATCTGTGCTGCTGCTGAGAGATGAATTCTGCATAGTTTTTAGTATTCTGTCATTGTTCACTCCTGGCGTGTATGTTTGTGGAACCTCCTAGTTCAGAATCACAAAGCGGGTTTAAAAATGACAGGGTTTTAAAAACTTAATGAAGGTGCTGTTTTTCTGTTGTCACACAGATGATTGTAAAACACACACACACACACCAAAAAGCCCCAGCTGTCTGTCACTGACTGTCTGGTGTTTGAGCATGTCTGGGCGTTGGAGAGGAACTGTGTAAAGTAGTGGCACCAAAGAATACCTTTGGTGGTATCAGATGAGGCTTTAAATGTCCCTTCGTTGGCTGCTTGGTCTTCACAAGATGCTAATAGAAGGATTTATAGCAACGGTGTGGCAGTTTTTGAGAAAAAACATAGAAGTGAAAGCATCTGTCTTAAGCGTGACTGTTAGAGTGCCTTTCAAAGTGTCTGATACATATCTTAAAAGAAAGAGCAATCAGCTATAGGTATCTCACTCATATAATGCTGTCCTCAGGTGAAATGTGAGCCAGACAGGCTGCATGTTGCCTGTGGACAGCTTCTGGCTCACCCTTGGGCTAGATGGGTCATCAGATAGAATATGCAGTTGCTAGGGTTAGGGGCAGAGGATCCTTGCAATAGTGAAGAAATCACAAATATCAAGGGGTGTGTCTGTGTGTGTGTGTTGGAAGGGGGCTAAGACATGGTAGGGAGAGTGGGCGTCCAGGGTCCAAACCAGGTCAGGAATAGGAGAGGTAAGGGTGGGTAGGTCAGCGTAATGGCCCTATATTTCCCCTTTCTCAGCCATCTCCTTCCTTGGGTGCGTGTGGAGCATTGGCAGAGGGTTTGTGTTGCTGAGAAATTGGGCTCCGATCTCTCCTTAGCTGGTCAGGCAGCAGCTGGTGGAGGAGGAAGATGACCAGAAGCAGGTTTTTAAAGGACTACGTGGCCTGATCAAGAGGGAATTCTCCCCTCAAAGAACCACCTGGAGTCAGAGAGCTAGGGGTTGGAGAAGCCTGCGAATAAATCTGTGACAGTCAAACCCCTCAATGTAGAGGGCTCACTTTATCTTCCCATGTTCCTCAAAATAGGTATATATGTACCACCACCAGTTTACAACGTCTTCTCATGATCGTTATCATGATCCTCATAATCAACGGTAACAGTGATGGTGTTAGTAATAATCATTAAGAGCCAAAAGCATCCCTTTGGCTCGAGGAGCTTTCCATTTGAAATGCTTCTCATTTCTTAAAAAAAAAAGAGAGGGGGGAAGGACTGTAATTGGAAAGATGAAGCAATGGATGAAGGTGAGCAAATGCAATTACACAATTAGTCATTCTGCTTGGGGTAGGTGTGTTAATATGTCAAGCGAGGGGTGAGCTGCAATTAAAGCAACAGCCTAATAGGGAAAGGTGAGATGTTGGTTTTTCCGTGATAAAAGTATGTGTCGTGGTTGAAGAACGTTGTGTCTGCTTGAATTTATTATTAGATCTCTAATAGCTTTCCTATTCCTTACACTAATCGTAGAGTTAATTCTACCAAGCTGCATGGTCTTCAAAGAGCAGCATAGCACAGCAGTCACCTTTCTGGTAATTAATGAAGTGCCCTTTGCGTGACAGAGACTATGGAATTTAATTACTGTTGCTACCGGTACCCCCCACTGATTCTGCCTCTGCCATGAAATGCTCAGCCAAAGTGAGTTGGAGGTGGATGCTCAGATTTTTTTTTTAAAGAGAAACAACCACTGGTGCTCTCTTGCCAGCCAGGATTTCTTGTACTTAGAAGAGGACTGGGGAAGTAGCTTTTGTGTACTTGCTGGGCAAACTGTTGCTGGATGTGTGGTTTTCTCTCTAGGATTGCCCATTGGTTGTGAAGTAGTAGATCTGATGCTGCCGTAACAGTGGTTGCTGAAGTTTAATAAATCTCCACCAAACCCTTTGGTGGTATCAGGGAAGAGGTGTGGAGGGAGAGGCAGTTTTGATGATTGGCTGAGTCATAGCAACAAAGCCAAGTCTTGTTAGGCACTGTTACCCTAAGAACTGAGGGACTTTGAGGTCCATCTGATATGCCAGCTTCTCCTTAGAATTTGGGGAATTATAGCTCAAAGGAGGCCTGCAAGAGGAGGGTAATGGCAAGATCTTTTCATCTGTGTATACGAGTACTAACTGTAAAGAGGACTCCAGTTAAATATTAAAGGGAATATTTTATTTGAAATCAGATACTCTCAAGAACCATACAAGGCTGTCGGATAGTGAGGCATGAAAGGCTGGATAGAGAGGGATTGTTTAGGTGAAAAAGGCAGTCATTACCAGTGCCGAAGAAGAAGGTTGAAGCGGAGTGGCTCAGACAGTGTCTGAGGGTAGCAAGAACAAACGGGGGTCTGGGCACCCAGTTGCATTATGTCCAAATACTACAGTTTTCTGGGACCAAAGCTAGGGTGTATATACCCTATTTCCTATGTTGAAGGAGGGTGCATGGGCAAATCGGCAGTTGCTTTCTGATGAGTTGACGGAGGAATCAACAGTGGGCTGATAGTCTCAACTCTAGGTGACAAAACACTGATGGGAGTCATGACAATCTCTTAATGTCTGGTCAGGCAGGGGATCTGGAGAGGATTTCTGTAGGGCAGGATCACAGTAGGGTCGCTCACTGCTTCACCTGGGCAGTTTCCCTTCTATTGTATTCAGGCGTGCATGTAGCCTGAGGTCTTGAAAAGATTATCACAAACCCATTAGCATGAACTAGCATGAACTCTCAGAACTTATGACATGACCATGTCTAAAGTCAGCCTGACATAATATTCTTCTTCCAGCAATGAGAGAGGCACCAATCATAAAACTGTAAAATAACTTTAGAACTTACATTTACAGCACTAAACAAATTAAGACATCTGTTTGCAATTGTAGTAGGACTTAATTATACCCTCACTGTGGGAGAAAAAAGTTAATTGCAAGTAACTAGCCTTAAAGATTGCCTAAATACCCTAAAGGCACCAGATTCCCTCTGATCTTGGAGGCTAAGCAGGGTCAGCTATGGTTAAGACTTGGATGGAAGTCCACCAATGAATACCACATGCTGTAGGCTATATTTCAGAGGAAGGAACTGGCAAAATCAGCTCTGAGTATTCCTCGCCTAAGAAAACCATATGAAATTCATGAAGTTGCCATAAGTTGATAGGCAGCTTGAAGGCACATACACATACAACTAGCTATTTGTAGCTAGTTACTTTCAGACTCTTTACCTAATAAAGTATTGGGCTTTTTCTTTGGAGATACACTGTTCCCGTAAAGATGAGGATGACCTGTAAATTGATAGGAGAATTGTGCTGTTCTGCTTTTTTTGTTACATTTTGTTTTAATTAAAAAATCATTCTTTGAAAGTAAGTAATAAATGATATAAAATGGGAAGTAAAATAATATTAAGACAGCTTTGTTTGCAGCCTCTATGTATATCTTCTTACAGGTGGAAAAAAAAACAGGAAAAATTTGCAAATAAGGTCAATCCAGTCCCAATCCACAGGAACAGATTAAGTCATATTCTTCAGTAAGCACATACCAATTGTTTCAATTTACTGGTTTGACATATTGGAATTCTGCTCCTTCAAAGAATGTCTGTAGCCTCTCTGTAATGGACAAAGAAAGGTACACTGGTGGCCATATGCCGAAGTATTTGATCTGTGTCCTATCATATCTGCTGGTGCTCAACGTGTCTTGTATCTGAATCACATCTCTCCTCTAAGCAACCTTTTTGGGTAGACCAAGACTGCAAGTCTGTGAAGACTATTCTCTTTAGTTACTAGAATCTGATGAGTAAGGATAAAAAAGAATATTCAGAAATGGTTGGAAAATGGATTTCTTTAGTGCAGAACACGCTGATGAGGAGAATGCTAGACAAGTGATAATGTTTGCAGCTTGGGATTTATTTTGTACAGAAGTATGTCTGTAGCTTTTTGCACGAAAAATAGCATTTTCTGCTCAGAAATCTAGTTTCCTACGCAGAAAATAAGTTCCACGCACAGAACCCAGCGTTTTCTGTGCAGCAAACAATTTGCCTGCACATAAAAGACATTTAAGAGATTTCTATGCAGAAATTGCTTTTTTTTTCTGTGTAGGGAGCTTGTTGTCTATGTAGAAATTTAGAAAATAACTTTTTTGCACAGAAACTAGAATGTATATGCAGCAAATGCTGCTTTCATCAGTAGAAAACTTGTATAGTTTTTGCACAGAATAAGTAGCAAATGGCGAATAGTCTTTGAAAACTTTTCAGCTTTCAACAACTTTCTCAGAGCAAGGAGAAAAATAGTAAAATTACTGATTCCTGCCTGCAAGAATGAAATTTTTGAAGATATACATTCTTACAGTAGTTTTCCATATCCAGATGCAACACTCTTGTTTGTCATATTAATGTTCATAATGATAAGAAGTTTAGCAGTACGGGTATACAGACCCCTTTCTGAAGTGTGCTTCCAGTTTCATATGTTACAGGAGATAAATCCATGATGCGTTTGTGGGAAGGTTGTATTGTCTTTGGTATACATATCTTCCCAAGCATGCCTTTATCTTCCTAATTTCTTATGCTTTTATTATATGTAGAGTAACTCCTAACATTTGCATGAGTCCTGTGTTTCTTTTATGTGCACATAAAAGCTAAGAATATATTCAGGTATTGCCCCATATAGATGTGGCACAGACCCTCCAACTGTTCTGATTTGGTAGAGACAGTCCCAGTTAATCCTCTGTCATGCCACTTTTCAGTTGCCTGTTAAGAGGTGCCAGTTTCTTTCTCCTTTTCCCATTTAACTCCTTTGTTCTCAGGTTATTTCTGGTCAAAGTGCAGAGGTAGTTTGCACTCAGTTAACTCAGGATAGGGAAGAGGAAGGGTCACAATTTTTATGTTGCCTGTAGGCTCAAGGAAAAGCAACCTGTTGCAGCTACTCCTAGCTTGTCTTTTCTTCCTGACTTTTGCCATCTTGACCACACTTTGATGTTGCTTGGCCCCACTTGGCCCCATTTGTCCTGGTTTTTGTTTGTGAAAGGTTGGAAGGTATGATATCATGTAATGCAGAATGGTGACTTAACAGCATTCAGACGAGAGTGACTAGCAAATAGAACCTTTCTAATAGTGTAAAGAAAAATAATATGCTATACAACATGGTGAATTCAAGTTGCCTGGAGCAACGTCTGCGATAATGTAGAGGTAAAAGGAGAGTCAGTGGGACGTTTGTTTACATATCCACCGGAGCTTCGAAAGTTTACTTTTTTGGACTATAGCAACTGGAAGAATTTGGAAATAATAGTTCGAAAAAAAGTAATTCTTCCCTATCTGCTGCTAGGAAGGTATGTTAAGGAGAAGGTTGACTGGGGGTCATAACTGAATTCATTTAGCAAATTTTGGGTAATAGTTATTTTTCGTGTGAGCCATGTGTATCACTTGCCTTCACTGGAGAGAAATATGCACAGGTAACTATTTTCCTTTTTTTGTGGGGAGAGGAATATTCCTCCATGTGGCAGTTCAAGCAGATTCAGCTTTTCAGCAGAAAGATGCAGTTACTTTTAACAGGAGAGAGCAGGTTGTGTCTTTCTAGTAAGTGGCATTTTGTCAAAGACAGTAAGCTGTAGACTTCTGTCAGATATACCCTGTGATATTTCACCATAGGGAGTCAACATAGGTAGCTTCTCCCCACTGAATTGTTGGTTTCAGATCACTTGGCCAACTGAGTCTATGAAAGAGCTGCATGTCTGTGGTGAAAGAATTTGAAGAGCTTCAGCAGGGTACAAAATCTCAAGGAAAGCAGCCTGCAGGTTTCTTCCAACGTGTAAGCTTCTCAAGTTCCAGTGGATAATTGCAAGGTTCTCTTGAGTATTTCTTGTTTTAAGAATAAAAAATCCAGAAGAGTGCATTCTCCCTTGGTTTCATAGCTCTTTGCCCCCTTTACTGTTGCCTCCTTTTGTTAGATTTCTCTATGTTCATGGAGTCTTTGAAGACCCACTGTGGACTGCAGCACCTGCAGCATTCATCTGGTACTAAGCTGGACAGACTCTTTGATTTTGCTGAATGTGTAAGATCACCTCTTACTGATGAGAGGTATGTTCCCAGGAGGATCCAACTCATCAACAATATTTTTGCTTGTGCAATATGAATTCACCACTGAGAACAAAAAACCTGCCAGAGCTGGCTCTCTGTGTTCTCTGGCGACACAAACTGATCTTGACGTTTGGAGTAATGAAAATGCTGCTCAACACTCTCAGAATTACATATGATAATGCACTGTCATTCAGAGATGATAGGGAGGAGGAAGGACAATGCGAGAGGCATTCTTGTATCGTTTTTTTAAAAAAGAGGTTTTGTGACAGGTAGACATCCTGAATTTTCAAAGAAGAACTCCTGAATGGCAGAAAAATTTGAAATGAGGAGCCCTTTCTGTCTTGAGGAACGTAGCCATGGGACCTAATGATCCATTGATTGTCCGCCTCTGTCACAACTGGAGTCGGAGTTGAGGTTGGGGGCTGAGAGATCGGTCTTCTTCACTTTGACTGTGTTAATGCAATCATCTTGTTCAGACCTTATAAGCCCACTTATTATTTCCTCTGCGTGCGGTTTTTCTAGTTTAGCGGATTAACTGCAACCGTCTCTTCAAAGGCTATCCAATCAAGAAGGGGTTATTAAAACCAGGTCGCTTTATGACTGAGAATTAATTAGAGCAGCATTTTCATGCAAAACATCCAATTTTTTGATTAGCAATGGAGCAGGGTCACAATTAACACTCTAGGAAGCTTAAATTTCCGGTATTTTGATTTTAAGGAAGTGAGATTATCAAACAGAGGTCAGATAACTTGACAGCAAAGGAAAGGAGATGGCTAGGGAGAGAACAAGAAGGGAAAGCAGACCTTTGTGTAAGAAAATAACTTGTTTATCCTTTCACTGTAGAGTTTGCTATTAAATCTATGGAGAATTCTGTCTACCCGAAGGACAACTGTTCATGGCTTATCCCCTCTTTTCCTTACTGACGCAAACAGGAAGCTTAAACCTGTTCCGGTAGGAGGAGTTTGAAGCAGTTTCTCTTTCATATCCACTGGAGCTTCAAGGCCTCTGTTTCCTCTATATCCCCATGTGCCTGCTGCTTCCCATAGCATAGTTAAGTGAGGGATGGAAGCCAAACTGGCACCTCCAGTCACATTTGTCTGGGAATAGGTCACATAATTTGCTACAGATTATCTCTGAATGGAAATATTAGCAATACCGGCAATCGTAAGGATGACAAGATGGGAGTTGTGGGTTCGTGTCCCATCTGGGTCATTCCTTGTTCCTGCATGGCAGGGGAGTTGGACTCAGTGGCCCTTGTGGTCTCTTCCAACTCCATGATTCTATGATTCTAAATTTGCCGACCTATAGTATGAGGACCTCAGGTTGTTTCTGGTCAGTCGCTACTCTAAGGCCAGAGCATTTGCTGAGCCCAGAAGACAACAGCAAAACTTTCTGCAAGATCTTCCTCTTGTTAGTATTTTTGGAGCAGTGCCTAGATGGAGGAAAATGCAAAGAGGTGGTTTTCAGAATCAGTGAGAACAGATCTGGTCCTCACAATAACACCTGGGATAGGATCCAAAAGTAGAGTCTGTTGCAATATATAGACATTCAGTTTTAATGGGGACTTCATCTCCTGAAATCTCCAGTGGCAGTGGTTCCCCAGATGTTTGGACTCAGTTCCCAGAAATGCTAAGTACTGATGAATCTGACTGCGGCTCCTGTGAGTTGAAGTCTAAAACATCTGGAGGACCAAACTTTGAGAACCAGTGTCTTCTGGTTTGTGGTTGTTAACTGCTATTAATGGAACAAGGCTGCTGTTGCTTAGTATCAGAAAGCTGGCAGAGCACCTTTTAAGCTGATCGGTGAAAAAAAATTGTGGATGTATCTGGTTTGAAATTGATCATTACTGGGGGATAAGGATGGAACTGTTATTGTTGTTGTCACTGTCGTCATTTGCAACTTAAAATTGTTTCCAACTTCTGGCAACTCTAAGGCAAACCTATCTTGGGCATTCAGAAGGAGTAAGCCATTGCTTTCCTCTGAGGCTGAGGGTGGGTGACCTGTCCATGTTTATCGGATGGCCATCTGTCGGGCATGCTTTGATGGCATGTTCCTGCGTGGCAGAATGGAGTTGGACTCAATGACCCTTGTGGTCTCTTCTAACTCTTTGACTCTATGTTTCGGCAAATGTTTTATCCAAAACAAACAGTATACATGAAAGCCAATGTGATGACTCTGGAGACCAGGGTTCGGACTGGGTGTCCTTGGGAAGTCACACTCTCTCAGCCTCAGAAGACAGCAAAGGAAACCACCTCTGAACAAATCTTGCCAAGAAAACCCCATCATAGGGTTGCTTTGGGGTCACCATGAGTTGGAAATGGCTTGAAGGCACACAACAACAACAAACAGCAACAACAGCAGCAACAGTATGCAGGTGTGAAATGATACAGTTTGGTCAGGAAAGCCTTAACTAAATAAACAGAACATTTTGAACCTTCCTGAGACTACCTGAAGTCTTCTTCCAAAACACATTGAGGGATGACTTTTCTTCCACTTTTCTTATGATGTCCATTTTGGTGGCCAGACCTATAGATCTGTGATTTTTTTTTAACATGCTGGGGATAGCTGGTGAGGCAGACTTTTCTGCTGTCCCCTTTTCTTTGTTTTGTTCAGTAGAGGATTCTGCTGGCAGCTGCTGTTTACCATGCCTGTTATACAGAGAAATGTGTGGCTACAGTAGAATTGGCTAGAGCAGAATCCCACTCTTCTCTAGCTCTGTTGAATTGTTTAGACAAGCTGCTGCAACCCAACATTGAAAGCCTGCATTTCTCTAGACCTCCTTCACCATCCTCCGAATGCTGATGCTACTTAAAAGTTCCAGCTTGACAGAGGAGAGGGAGGAAAGGAGGGACTGGGTGGGAATACAGTTTCTTTGTTTTTTTTAAAAAGGAGCTTCTTTGTCAAAGCCTTTGTTAATTGTGGTAAGTCAACCACCACCCTGGATTGAACTCGAAGTCATTCACTTTTTGCAATTTTTTTTTCTTCCCTTGGTTCATGCTTTTACGGTAGGTGTATCAAGCTGGGGTTCCTTTTGCCAGAAGGTATCTAACTTTTATGTTTTTGCACTATCCCTACCATGCTGTGACTGTATAAAAGAAGATGTGCTCCAGAAAATGAATTTTCACAATGAGCTATTCTTTTCTCTATTTAAATTGCTTTGGGAGGGCACCTGCTTTCCAAATGGCAACAGAAGATTCTCTCCTTGCTTCATTAGTGTCCTGCTTGATAAGCAAAGCGTCTTCTGCATTTTTAGCATTTGAATTACAGTGATGTCTTATTAGATTTCAGCAGCTGCTGCACACTTTCCGACAGACACCTTTTGCCACAATTTCTTCTTCTAAATGCTCAAAATACTGGTACCCTATTGGGAACAAAGAGCTTTTCGATCATCACACAGCTTTTTCTGTGCTGCATGAGGGAGAACTTTATTATTTGTTTGCCTTTAAGGCTTCAGTCATTTTCTAATCTGCAGTTGCTGTGTGGAGCTATTGGTTATTAAAAATAAAGACAAACTTTCCCCAGGCTTAAGTGTCTGTGATAACAAGCAGACCATCTTAATCTCTCCTATGCAAAACACAGAATTGACTTAATCCTTGTCTTAAGATGCAAGGAGCAGAACTGGAGTGGGGAAGGTTTTGTCCTTTGGATGTATTGCTTACTACAACCCCCATAATCCATTACCATTGACCAGGCTGGCCGGAGCTTGGGGGAGCTGAGGTCTGAAACATCTGGTGTGCCAAAGATTTCCTAATTGTGGAGTAGAAAGTCCAATATTGGGAGTTTCACTATCTTTTTTGTTGCTGAAATTTTGAAGCGTTACTACTGCAGCTTCTGAGAGTGGGAGGACAATACCGTGTGGAATAGATGTTGTTTCTGTTGCTGCTATTTGTCCTGTGGTCAAATTTGACTAACTGAGAGATGAGAGAGAGACCTCTAAGAACCCCAGTCATCCACTGACCTCTTCAGAACTTGTGAACTCGGAGCAGTGGCTTCTTTGATAAAATCAATCCACCTGCAAGGTGGTCTTTGCCCTTCTCCTACTGCTTTCCACTACACTGTGCATCATAATCTTTTCCAGTGAGTCATGCTATCTAAGAGAAGCATAGAGTTGGGATGGGTCCCATAGACCACTGGGTCCAACTCCCCCATTCAGTGCAGGAAATCCAACTAGAGCATCCCCAGCAGGTGGCTGTCCAGCCTCTTTTTGAAGACATGCATAGAAAAAAGCCCCATTACCTCTCTGAACCACTTTTACCATCAAGAAGTTCCTTCTAATGTTCAATTGAAATCTATCCATTTAAAACTAAAAATCATTAGAGCTAGTCCTAGCCCCTTGGAACAGGAGAGAACAAACCTGACCCCACCTCTCTGCAGCACCCCTTTAGTTATTTATAGAACATAATCATGTCACACACTCCAGTCTTCTGTTCCCTAAGCTGAGCTTGCCCATGTCCTTCAACCTTTCCTCATTTTTTTTTGTTCTCCATACTTCTTGTCATAATTGTTGCACCTCTCTGAATCTGCTCCTCCATATCCTTCTTAAAGTGAATCTCCCGGTATTGAATGCAGTGCTACAAGTGAGGCCTAACTAGTGCAGAATATAGTAGGACTGTTGCTTCTCTTGTCTTGGAAACTATGGCTCTATTCATGCAGGCTAATAGTCCAAAGTACAACATGATGTGTCTAGTACACAGCAGTCCGTTTTGTCATCTTGGCTTCTAGTGAGAGTGGGATAGATGGACAATACTAAGCAGTTGCTAAGAAGCGCTGTCATTGAAGACCATCTTGGAAATATAGTATCTGAAATGGGAATCTGAATTGTTTTTAAAATGGGGTAAAATGTCTAAAAGATTGAGCTGTGAATCGAGAAATCTCTGGTTCAATTCGAGTCTGTCTTCCGTAAAAATCGGGTAGCCACTCAGAGAGTAAAGAAGAAAAATGAGGTATGAGTGAATATCTAAATTCACCAAGGCCGAATATCTACTGCCTTGGATATTATTTCTGGCCTGGCATATATGTTGTTGGAGCCCTGAGTGGCTGAAATCTAGCAAGTGAGCCTGTGTAGAACGTCTGTGGGATGGGAAAACACTGCGTTAAACTCATGCACAAACTAATGGTATCAGACACCATTAGATGGTCCCGAGACATTAATATTGAGCACGATTTGGGCCACTGCTAGCATGAGGAGGCAATTAATGTTCCTTGTGGAGAGGGCATCATGACAATTCTGGAGATAGTTTTTTCTTCTTTCTATTAAAAATCAGTTCTATGGATGGTATGCAAATGTTTGTGATATCTTGACGATTACTTGTCTATTATTTAAAGGCTAAGTATATTATTGGTCTCCTTTGATATTTTCTTTGTTTTTTCTCAAATATGTTTTAAGGTTATCCTAGGGATGAGATCTACTGTCCATATACTATTTGCTTATTATCTTATTGTTTTGCTTTGCATTTGCTTTCTTGGGATTTGATATGTGCTGTTTATTGTTTTTGTGTTAAAATTGTGTGTGTGTGTGTGTGCATAAATATTCCCTAATAAAAGGGTTTGAGGGAGCTACAGCATATGGGAGGGATTCCCTGTGAACTTAGACATGCAGATACGTACTTGTTCCAAACAAAAGAAATATACTTGCTCCAAACAAGAGTCTCAAATACTTTCTCCTGGTTTTGGCATGGTGCGCGTCTGCACACAAGACACCCATTTTACATATGTGTGTGGAGATGCATGTAATGCATCTAGGACCACTGCTATAGCTAGCTTGTGTTTTACCAGGTAACGGGGTGGGAGAGGGGAATACAGTATAGAGTCCTACTCTGAAGAAGTGAAAATTTAAATGTAGACTATGGAGTGGAGAGTTAATGGAGGGAAAGAGATAGATGATGAGTAACTAGGGCTGAATAAGAACAGCTGCAATTCTCCATGTGAGTGTTTCCGCTAGGGTTAAGGACTGAGGAGTTGAGTCTACATGGGAAAGATGGGATTTAAAGAAGGATTTAGAATGCTAGCCAGAGAGAGAATCAAATGGAGTCCCTTGCAAAAATGTGGGAATCATTTGCAAGTTCCCTTTTCCTTATGTTAATGCATACTACATCAAACAATGTTGAATAATCACATTTCAAAGAGATGCGAGTACCCTTATGGAGCCTTGTGGAACCCCAAGACCATACCTTTCTTGTCCCTGAAGCCTTCCTACAAGTCCCCCCAAGCCCCTCAATCCCCCCCCAGATATTTTTTTTAAAAATAACATGATTTGAGTAAATTTTGGGCCCCAAATCATATAGAAGATCCCTAGATTCATATGAAAACATAGGAAAATAACTCTACCTCACTCCCACAAGCACTCCGGAACGTTGTCCAACCCATAATAATGTTTTCCTCTGCAGCCCTTATCAAAATGGTGACAGGAAACGATGCAACTTTGTCCGCGTATGCTCTAACTGAGTGTGGATGGGATATGTTCATTCCATATTCAGTTAAACTGTGGGTCCCAGATTTGTCTGTTTGGATTTACAAGTGCACTCTGTTGGGGTCTGAGATCTTACTGCCGTAGGATAACCATAATCTGCTTAGCTAAGGTTCTCTTTTCAAGCACTGTTACCATATTATGCAGGAGGAATTTATCTCAAATCTGCTTATGTGCAGCACATCTGCTATTTGAAATATATACCACTGTTTTTTTAAAATATTTCCAGAGTGTTCTGAGGTGTGTGCATTCGAACCTTAAACCTTCACCCCTCCTCATGTGCAGAAAAATGAAGATATTTTCCTCAGTGCAGCAGCCCTTGTTTATCTCTGCCATACCCCGTGTTGCAATTTGAAACACGTCCTTGGCCTGCTGGCCTTGTGGGATTTAATTTTTCTTAATTAACCTCAAGGACTTGCCATGCACCACCTTTAGAGTTTATCCATGTGCCTCTCCTTTTGTGTGTTTGTGTGAACTGTTTTACATTATCCTGACTAAGACAAATGTAAATGATTAGTCAATCCGCACCTCTTTGTCAGCCCCCCCCACCTCAAAATGCAACCCCATCTATGGAGGATCTGTTCCTCTGTTTTTGTTTCATCTAAAAAAGGGAGTAGGGAGCCTCGTAGTACTCGAGTCTCTCCATCATGGAAAAAACTTGATAAAAAGGCAGCAGAGATGAGGCAAAATCAGGATGAAGCAGAGAAACAGTCCTAGCTGGTTAAGTAACCAGCTGGGAAGGCAGTTGGAGTCAGTTTGTGAGACAGCCAGAGAATTTGTTTAATGGGGCAGCTTTACAAATAAGGTAAACAGTAATAGCTATAAAGAAATAGATCCTTTATCCTGTATATGTGTACGATCTATCGATGCAAGGAAGCTTCCCTTCTGCAGAGTATGAAGAAACTGTAGCATGCAGTGAATTTTCTTTTTTGGAGTAAAAGGTCCCTCAAATACAGTGGCTCCTCTTTTTTTCCATAGTTCTGAGCTTCTCAATTAAAACAAAGACAGGAAGAATATCTCTACTTCCAGTGTTTCTTCAGATCTGAAGTTTAAAAGGGTAAAAGTCTTAAAATGTGTCTGTCAGTAAGACTGCCTTCCTCATGTTCTCACTCACATTTCTGTAGGGATGTGGACAGAAGTCCTGATTAACATAGAACTGAATACATTCCTCGTGGATGTCAGGACTATACTGCAACTTTTGACCAGAACGTGAGAAAGTTACTTTCCCTTCTAACAACAGAATCATAGAGTTGGAATAGACCACAATGGCCATCGAATCCAACCCCTTGCCATGCAGGAACAAACACTCAAAGCTCCCCCAGCAAATGGCCATCCAGCCTCTGTTTCAAAACCTCCAAAGAAGGTGGACTCTTCCAGCCAGCACATGGATGAATGGGTTCTTGAAGATGTAGTCAAAAAAAGGGCCACTTTTCCAAGCTTTACTTTTAACAGGTGATAAGGAAGATGGAAGAAAAATATCATGTAGAATAAGTCAGTGAGATAGTAAAGACTCAAGAGGAAGATGTGCTAGATCTTAACCTGAGGACTGGTGGACCAGAGTTGTTGTGTGCCAGAATTTGGCATAGTTACAGGCCTCCCAAGAAGTCCATGTGATGTGAACATTTATACATGTTACTGTTATCAGATAAGCTTTATTGGTGGTAAATTATACAGCAGATGGTACACAACAGAGAAGCATTCCATTCCTTTCACTGATAGGATCCAGCAGCTCCTCACATCCAGTGATAGAACTGGGCTCCTAAACAATTCATTTTACCCAGGTGATCCTTAGCTAGTGATCCAGTTCTGCATCTCTGGCTAAGTGGGGAATCTAGACTGGGATTTACCCCTTTCTGGGGAATGCTAATATAAACTGGAGTCCCAAAGGTTACATAGTGCAGAACCAAACAAGGACAATCAAAGTGCGTAAGCACGGCCCGTCTTCCCCGGCTATGAGAACTGTGCAAACAGTTTTGTAGTAGAAGAAAATTTGGTTCAGTCCAGTCCAGTCCCAGCCTTTGTATCTTCTCCCAGCCTCAAACTGCCAAGCTAATGCAAAACTTATCAAACAATTTTTAATGCAAGTTAACTCTTTCATAGCACTGGACACCAAAACTTGACACCAAAACTTACTTGCCTTGCAGCAGAGGCCCAATTGACGACACTCAGTGTAGTAGTAGTAGTAGTAGTAGTAGTAGTAGTAATATTGTAGTAGTAGTAGTTGTAATAGTAGTAGTAGTAGTAGTAGTAGTAGTAATAATAATAATAATAATAAGGCAGTCAAGAGTAGATAGCAGGTAGCAGAAAAAGCACGGTGCTAGCTACCAATGTACCTCAGCATTGGTAGGTATAAGGGTGGCCTCCAGTGACAAGAAGTTTGAATTTCAACACTGATGAGGTATTGATTGAATAGGAAATATGGATCAGCAGAGTGGATTAAAGGTTGAATGGCTAAAAGCATGAATGATGGTGATTCTTTGTTTCTAGTTTTTGTGGGATCTTTAAGTCTCAGTCACTAGTTAGCCTCAGAGAGCAGATTTTTAACACTTCTGTTTCTGTTCTGTTCACTTCCAAGGGGAAAATATGCTAGGTAGAAAGAGAAGCTTCTGGTTTTTAATCCAGGGTTGTGTGGGAATGTGAGTTACAGGGAAGTTCTGTGCAGAGTCTCCCTCTCACTTCTTTGCTTCCTGAGCCTGTGAATATGGCCATGAATACAAAGCAAAAGCCTATGGCTCTCGCACCCTGACTCAGAAAAATTGTTCGCTCTCTCTTCCTCTAGTCTATACAGAGCTTCTATCCTATGCAAACTTGTTAGGCAGTCCTGGTGGACTTGGTGGAAGTATCATTAGCGTAAACATGCATGAGATGCATAGATTTTATTTGCACTTCATCTTGTTGGACTGGAATTTTAAAAATCTTGCTTGGCCAGACCTTCCATGAAGCAAGCTGTCTCCTTGGGGCTTTGGATATCGTATTTTAATGTATTGCATATTATACTCTTGTCTGTACTTTGCATTCCAGTTGTGATCTTGGTGAACTTGTCTGGCATTAAAAATAATCTAAGTACTCATGAGATGTCCTTTGTCAAGGTTGGATTGTACTTGTCTGTGGAGTTTCTCCTCACCCTGGTGCTATAGCTATTTGCTGGGCACTTGACAAGAGTTCTGCCCCTCCTTCCCTTGGTGAAACTCAAGAGCTGTTGTAAAAATTATTTTCAAAATCAGTGGTTAGCATTTATTTTGAGTGATTAGTGTTGTTTGGAGAGTTCAAGCCAAGGAAGCTTTGTGTTCTTTTCTAGCGCATTTAGTGTGCAAATTTCTTTGCAAGTGCTACCTAGTTTAGCCCATAATAAATCTGTGGGGAAGGATACTGCCAGACTCCACTGTGACATAGTGAACTGAGACAAGAAGTTCAGGATGGCCAACTGGCAGCCATCACAGTTCAAGGCAGGGGTACTTAAAATTCTGCACATCTGGGTGACAGGAAAGACCAGGCCAGAAAAAGCAATGTAGAGGCTTTTGAAACTGTCTTTTTTATTTCATGGGTCACGCCATTCAGAACAGTGGAAGCCGTCATAAGGGAAACCATGGTTTATTTCAAGGGCACTGTTCCTACGCGTACCTCCTCCAACTATCTTCTAGAGTCAACCAACTGGCAGTCTGATGTCCTTTACTGAATTCAGTCAGTTCGTTCTCCTTGCCGTTCCCTATGTATAGATCTGCCAACCTGGGTTATTTTAACTGGAGGCTTGCTAAACCATAAATGCATGGAAACATACAAAAATACTCCACTGTGCCCACTAGCATTGCAGAATCCCCTACTGCCTCAGTTTTCTTTTTGCAGGCACTCTCTATGACATGACAGGAAGAGAGGTGCCTTTGACTTCCTGTAACCATTTTGAGAAGGTCTGCAGAGGAGATCTGCTGTGTTTCTTGCTCTAAAATGACTTCTTAAACATATAAGTGCAACTGCTTGCTGCAAATATTCCACACTTTTCCCAGTACCTTGGCAAAGTTCCTTTTGGAGTCTATAGCTCCCAGAATCTTCCAGCCAGCATGGCATATGGCCATGATTACTGGGGGAACGCTAATAATTATAGTAAAAAAAAAGAAAAAGAAAAGTAATTTTTCCAAGCTCTCATTTTCCCACATAAGGAACAACAAGGGCAATGCCTTGACAGTGTCTGTGTCAACCAGAAAACTCTTTGCCTCATTTCATCTCCATTGGGCCACAGAGCCATTTTGGCTGTTGAAAACTTGTTATTGGGTGGCGGAAGATGTTTCTGTGTATTTCTTTAAAACTCTCGTATAAAACTCCTCTCAGTAAATGGCAGCTTATGGCAATCCATTCTGAATGGCTTGGAAGGGCCTTCACTGGTTACACTGTGTGATGGGAACAGCTCACATACTCTCCGCTATATTTTGTTAATATTTCTGAATTCTGGGCTAATTGCTTGACAGTCTAATAATAAGGACTTGGTGGTCTGAAACTTGGAATTTCCAAAATAATATCAAAACTATTGTAAGTGCTTAGGAACTTGGATTGCTTTCCATGTTCCTCTCTGGGAGTTTTAATTGCTGTGATCACACAGTTGTGTTTAACTGAACTGTCATCTTCAGCTACTGGAGACTGTCCTCAGTGTTCATTGCAACTGATATGTATTAGCTGGTCTGGTAAAACAATGCTTTTTAGTGGATTTATAGGATAGGGAAGTATTGTGGGGAGGCCTATGTCCTAGCTGCATTTTTCTTGCAATGACGGACTAGTTAATAACAGAATAAAATCTATACAGTTGAGGGGGATGCTTCTTTTGTACCAGAAAGTGTGGCTCCCAGTAAAGAATTCCCATGTTCCCAATAATATGAAGTCTGAATTTCTGCCAGTTATTACTTCAGAATATATTCTGTAGGTAAACTGCCTTTTTTCCCCTCTAATGTTCTGAAATTGCATAATATTGCAGTTAAAATGTTATCTCTAGAACAACTTTGTTGCTGGCTTAGTCACCATCAAGGTCACTAGCCATGACTAAGATTCCTATCACCTTCATGGCTGTAGATATAATCTGTTACATCAGCAGTTGTGTGAGATTAGGGCTGGAAAAGTCACTTTTGGTTGGGTAGATGAGTAACTTCAGGTCGTGTATGAGTCTGATCCTGACAACTTGAGTCTTCAGGTTTTGACTGCACCCTGAAGTGCAAGATAGGAAGTTAGCTGCAGGACAAAAAAAGTCCTAAAGTTACTCACTGACTTGATTTCAGTGGAATACACTACTGTGGGCCCCTCTATATATCTTCCCTCCCTGGTGGGACTTCTTACTGTCTTCCGTTGTCCTTGTTTATTGTGAGAGTGTATCAATTTCTGCTACTTCCATTCATCACATTTTTAGTGTGGCAGTACACCAGTTGTTACCCCAGCTACATCTTGATTCAGTTTGGGAACGCTATTGAAATGTCATCTCTTCATGTTTTCCTTCAGCAGTTCTGCACAGATCTAAGACAAGTCTTAGATTCAAAGGCTGGGACTAAAAAGCTGTCTCAGCCATCAACCTACTAGACCCTGAGATTCACCTCCAAAATCAACCTTGTTTAGTGAGGACAACAAGGATCAGTAGACAGAGAGAGCGTGTATACCAGGAGAAGAGTTTGAATGGTTAGAAGCTATATGTTGTTCCCGCAATGAGCTGTGAGTGAGCCAAGGTTATGCTGCCCATCACTGAGACCTCTGGCTTCTGCACACAGAAACATCATGCTTCTCACCCCCAGTACACACACACACATACACACACATTGCTTCGTAACCGAATGCACAAATGTTCTTCTTCTGTAGATCAGGCTGCCTTGTTATGAGAGTACAGTGTTCCTTCATTGCAGAAGTTATTTTTAATTCCCTATAGAGAAACATGACTGTTAATAATTACATTGGGAGAAAAATAATCTGTTAACTCAGTGACATCATAGATGTAGCTCAAAGCTTGTGAATTTTTGCTGCTTTCCACTTCTTTGATTTTGGCATGTTCCTTCATCCCTTGATCTGCATATCCCTGCTTAGCTTCTGTTCCTTGGATGGAAAGCCAAGGATACCTGCTGAGGTTTGTTTACTGTTCTGTCTCAGCCAAATGCATTCCTCATAGGATCATGAACCGTTATGTGTTTGTTTTAGAGCGAGTGAGGAGGTCTTAGTGCAGAACTGCATTTTACAAGGGATATAGGGTGACAGTTGAAAATAGCAGCTCTAGGTTAATTATCTCTTTGCTGGTCCATTGCCTGTAATTCTGTTTGTGTCTGGATCATGTATGTGATTATTTTTGGCCTAAATCCAACTGCCTAGAATAGCTAGAATAGACCCACTGAAGTGCCAAATGGTAAATTATCATATACAGAATGCCATTACTTCAACAGGGTTACTGTAATTGAGATGGGTGATTGAATTTAGGCCATACTTAGGCCATTACTTAGCTGCCTTTCAAGGCAATAGTCTTCCCAAAGTTGTTGGAAGCATTAAAAATACAATTAAAACATCTCAATAGTCTTCATAAACTTTAAATAAAAGTAGTTACAATAGAATACTTTTTCAAACTATCAGCAACAAGTACCATGAAAAAGCAAGGTGAACAAGTGAGTTTTCAACATTGCTTAAATACAACCGCATGTGGGATGTTGATTTCTTGAGAAGAAATTCAGTAGGTTTGGTGCCATCCTCAAGAAGGCCTGTCTCAAATCCCTGCCAGCTAATTGACTTCTGGCATGAGCCAGTGAGCAAGGATTTTGAAGATGATGTGCATATGTCATCCCTGCTCCATCTCACTGATTGTCACTGCTTGATACACAGAAGGAGGCAGAGGAAGCACACTTAGTAGTGACTTTAAAACTTGGGATAAATAGAGCTCAGTGCTACAGGAGGGCAGAATACCATGGTATGTTTGTCATTAATGGCAGCAGCACTGTCTTTCCCATAATATTTATTTTTGCTCCCAGCAACTGGTTGAGAAGAGTCCTAAAAAGATAGAGCCCAGCTTCTCCTAAGTCAGATTTTTGGTCCACCTGTCTTAGAATTATAAATACTCTTGACAGGCGTCAGATCTCCGTGGTCTGAGAGGGAGGTCTTTCTTAGCCAAGGGTAACAGTGACACTTCTTTGTGTCTTTCTCTCTTGGTCTGGCACTCTCTTTTGTAAGCTAGGATCCTGGAGGGTGCAATGGGACATCTTTAGTACACTTGTTAATTATAGGATGGTTAGGTTGTATAGGCCTCTCATGTGTATGTGATGTCGTTATCACTCTTTAAAGCTTATATATTGCTTTCCCAATCCGCACTGATACATAAACCTGTGGGCAATAGACAAAAGAGCACCCAATCTATTCTGTTATGCAGAATTTGGGAATTTTTCCATCAAATATATATGCCACCTCACAGAGAATTCTGAAGTTCATTTTTTAAGAAAATATTTAAAAGTTTCTAGCCAGTAAGTTGAAGGGCAAGGAAATGAAATGGAGAACTTGTGGCATTTGATAACATCTCAAAAATTGGAGTAGGGCTTCTAACAGTCTGAGTGGTGTTGGGTTTTATTGTTCTTGACGCTACTTACTCTTCCAAGTGGCTAGTGATCCCGGGATACGTTGCACAAAATGTGGACATTTCTGTGTTCTTCCCAATTCTAATATCAGAACTTTTTTTTTATTAGTGCAAGCTTTGGATAGCTTTAGTAGAAGATGCGGGGAGGGTAAGATGTTTTTAGCACAAAGTACACAGTTTCAGGACAATATCGCTTTCACTGCTGCCCAAATCTATAGAAGCAGGTAAAAAGATAACCACGTCTTTTTTCTCTTTCAATGTACCAACAAAGTCAGTTTTTTGAGAAGGTCACCCTAATACTTTATATCTCTTAGGTCATGTGTTTCCATTGTTTTAGTTTTTGTCTAGTTTAGTTTTGTGCTAGGTGTCTCTTGGATTAGTGCCAGTGTCCAGTAATCCTCCAGGCAGGCACACTGCGGAGCTTCATTATGGCAAAGTAATGCCACATGATTGAATTACACACAGAGAGAGTGTACTTGTCCCTTTCCCCTTCTCTTTCATAATGTGAAGTTGGACGCAAATGGTAACGGCTAAGCAAATTCTAATACATTTTAATGAAAGTGTGTGGCGCTGGAATGATGGGATTTGATTGTCTATATTGGGAGTTAATGACGCAGTTGCAGAAAGGCAATGTGGTGGGGAAAGCAGCAACAGGCAGAATGCTGAAGAAATCACACTGCCTAATTTTCAGGCCTGGACTCAAGACTGTATTTATTTTCAGCTATGGAGTTCTGCAAAACAATTATATTACAGGATTAACTCTTTAGGTTTTTGCTTGAGAGTTCAGCCAAATCAAAGTGCAGCAGGACTTAATTGTAAATACCTATGCACTCATCTATCGTGAGTAAAAATAGTTTCCAAGTGAGTTGTCAAGGGTAGCATTTATAAGCTACAACTGTTGGGTTTTTTTTCCCAAACTGTAAGATGTGCCATAAGTGACTGACAGAGGTGTTTGGATGAGCTACAGATTTTTTTAACTTTATTGTAAGAACTAAGAAAGGAATGCTGTGGTCACTAAAAGTCAACATGGGTTTTCCAAAATCAAGTCATGCCAGACTAATCTTCTCTCTCTCTCTCTCTCTCTCTCTCTCTCTCTCTCTCTCATCTCTCTCTCTCTCTCTCTCTCTCTCTCTTGAATAGAGTTACAAGCTTGGTAGATGAAGGGAATGCTGTAGATATAGCATATCTTGACCTCAGTAAGGCCTTTGATGACGTCCCCCGTGGTATTCCTGCAAACAAGCTAGTAAGATGTGGGTTAGGCAATGCCACTGTTAGGTGGATTTGTAACTGCCTGACTGGCCAAACCCAAAGGATGCTCACCAATGGCTCCTTTTCATCCTGGAGAGAAATGACTAGTGGGGTGCCAGAGGGTTCTCTTCTAGGTCTACTGTTATTCAACATCTTTATCAATGACTTAGATGAGGGGATAGAGGGCATGCTTATCAAATATGCAGATAACACCAGATCAGGATGGGTAGCTAATACCCCAGAGGACAGGATCAGAATTCAAAATCGCCTTAATGGATTTGAGAGCTGGGCCAAAGCTAACAAAATGAATTTTGACAGGAGGAAATGTAAGGAACTATACTCAGGCAGAAAAAATGAAATACACCAGTATAGGATGTGTGGCACTTGGTTTGACCACAGTACATGTGAAAGAGATCTGAGAGTCTTAGTAAACCACAAGCTGAACAAAAGTCAGCAGTCTGATGCAGCAGCTAAAAAAGCCAATGCGATTCTAGGCTGCATTTATAGGAGTATGATCAAGGGAAGCAATAGTACCACTCTGTTCTGCTTTGGTCAGACCCAGCCTGGAATGCTTTGTCCATTTGTGGACATCACAGTTCAGGAAGGATATTGGCAAGCTGGAATGTGTCCGGAGGAGGTTGACCAAAATGGTCCTTTATGAGGAGTGGCTTGAGGAGCTGGGTATGTGTAGCGTGGAGAAGGGAAGGTTAAGAGGCAGCATGGTAGCTATGTTTAAATATTGGATAGGATGTCTTGTGGAATATGGAGCAAATTTGTTTTCTGCTGCTCCAGAGATTAGGACATGGAGCAAAGAAGAGAAGAGAGTTTTTACCTAAACATTAGGAAGAACTTCCTGATGGTAAGAGCAGTTTCACAATGGAATATGCTGCCTCAAAGTATGGTGGAGTCTCCTTTTTTGAAGGTTTTAAAAGAAGGCTGGGTGGAGATCTGTTGAGGGTGCTTTGATAGTGTATTCCTGCATGGCAGAATGGGATTGGACTCAGTGGCCCTTGTGGTCTCTTCCAGTTCTATGATTCTTTTATTCTGTGATTCTATGAAATCAACAAAGATCCAGTTTCTCATGTCTTGTGAACCTTGCTATCCCTTCTTTGAAGAACACTTAAGATACGGTCAAGGATCTGTTTTCTTCTTTGTTCTTTCTTTCTTCTGCTTCTGCTTTGCTCAAATAAACAGGAAAGTAGGTGAAGAAGGGGGGAAAATATTCTCTAGCTAGTTCTCTCTGTTATAGGTAGGGAAACTACAAGTAGCCGGCAAGGCTGGGAACACACCAGATGCTGAGTGTTTGTAGCTTTTCTGTTAAAAAGTATATTTGGAACACTTTTGAAGGACCTTTTCTCCGTTGTTTTATAGTGAGCGATGTAGATCCATTTGCAATGCTGTTTGAGTCTTTCTAAAGAAATTTGTGGATCAGAAAGAAAATGACAGGGTCTCAAACAGGATAACCTAGAACTTTACTCCTAGTCTTACTGCTGCAACTCACCTGAAGAAAAGGCCTGAATCTAATGAGTAGCATTTCGTTCTCTTAAGTGCTGACTCACACGCAGAACATGGACGCAGTAAGATCCACCTGCTTTAATTTCTCAGGAGCTGGTATTTGGAGTAGGAATGGAAAAAATATTTGCTTTTATTTATTTCCTAGCTGAAAGATAGGTTCCCTACACAAGGGAAACGTGGCGAGGAAGAATAACATAGAAGTAAGAGTTTTGTTTAGTTTTTGCTCCATATTCTCACATACTGAAGTGTTTAAAAAATATTCTACTCAGAAATACACTTGAGATTTTATTTGAAAATCATGGTTTTTATGCAAAAAATCACTTTTGTTAGAAACAAAGCTGTTTTTTTCATAGAAAATTGGTGTTCTGTGGAAGAACATATTTTGCCGAGTAAAGTATCTGGAAAGTATTTTGTTTTGGCACTTGAACTACAACATCATGTAAAAAAAAATGGCATGTGTGTTTCTGAACAAAATAATTTGCTGAGACACCTTAGGTTATGCAGATACTGGGTGAAAACTTTGCATAATTTTTTTTATCTCTTACAGTGGGAAGAAAACTGCAGAAATTATTTGTTCTCAGATGTGAGGACAAAGTAATTGGATGGTTTATATCTCTAATGCAGAGCCAGAGAGCCTCTGATAGAGGAGGCAATATATTAGAGAGTCAGCATGAAATAATACTTGAAATCCTGGACTACAAAGGAAGAAATTTGGATTCAAAGCCCATTACATATCCTTGGGCCAATGACTGTACCTTAGCCTAATCTGTCTCACAGGGTTATTGATAAAATAAGGAGGAGGGCCCTTCAGCTCCTTAGAGGAATGGCAGGATATCAGTGTGACAAATAAAGCATATACATGACTAGCAACTGTAGATCTGATCATCCTCCATGAATTTGTCTTATCCTCTTCTAAAGCTATCCAGGGTGACATCCATCACTTCTTCTCCTGATAGAAATTCTATAGTTTGATTGCCTGTTTAATTTAGTTATCCACTGTTCTTTGGAACTGCTGATATGATTTGCCAAAAGGATGGCAGCTAGCTGAATGGCTCAGACAGCTTACTGTCAGGAAGTTCTTCTTAATGTTTAAGTGGAATCTCTTTTCTGGCAAATTGAATCCATTTGTTTATGTCCTAAACCTATGGAGCAACAGAAAACAGCTGCTCCTTTTACAGGGTGTCCCTTCAGATATCACATCACTACTCAGTCTTCTCCAAGCTAAACGTACCTAGATCCTTAAACTATTCCTCGTAGGGCTTGGTTTCCCGACCTCTGAACATCTTGGTCACGGTTCTCTGGTAATGTGCGAGCTGTCAGTATCCTTTGTGAACTGTGTTGCTCAGAACTTCACAAAGTATACAGGATATAGACACTAGCAAAGAGCATACAGGACTCATACAGCATTCTGGAACCAAGAGTAGTGCCCCGGCACTGTTGTATAGTGCTGCAGAGAGAAATATGGGTTAAGCCAAACCTTTCTGACAGACACGCACTTGGTCATTAAAGACGTGTGTGGCATGCGTATTTCTGTACCATTTATCAGCTAAGAACTCTCTAAGCGGATTACAATATGTTAGCTAATTGCCCCCAACAAGCTGGGTACTCATTTTGCTGACCTACAGAGGGATGGAAGGCTGAGTCAACTTGGAGCCCAGCAGGATCAAACTCACAACCTTGTGGCTGCAGTACCAGCATTTCACCACTGCAGCACGGGGCCTTTGTAATGCTTTTGCCTTTGCTCCGTCTGGATTGAAAAACTTCCTAAAGTCCATGGGTACGGCAGGATAGATCAGGTACTTTCCCTGGGACTGCAGGTAGTTCAGGCATACAGAGAGGGGGCAGAGGTTCCAGAACTTGCAAAGGACTCTTTCCTATCTGTAGGACTCCTCCTTCATGGAAATATCTAACAAGGTCTTGGAGGGGCTGCAGCTCAGTGGTAGGCTTTTTCATGCAGAAATTCCTAAGCTCAAACACCAGCATCTCCATGGTGACCTAAAAAGGAATCTTGCCTAAAACCCTGGAGAGCTGCTTTCAGTCTGAACTGACTGTGTTGGGCCAGACAGACCCATATTCAGCTTAGGAGAGTTTTCTGTGTCTCCTCTTGGGAGGTATTTCCTGATGAGCTTTGGTAACCCAGGCATTTCTACCTGCATTGTCTTCAGGGATTTCCTCTAAAAAAGAAGACTGAGGCCAATGAGCAGTGCCGATTCTGACACTGTACTTGGCTGGTGGGTTTTCACATCTTGCACTTTAAATCCCTTGAATCTGATCTGGCTCTTGTGTCTGAGCCACTGCTCTCTCTGCAAGTAAGGGCTGAGCTGCTGCATGATTGATTATATATTTTCTCTTTTTCTTACGGGGTTTTCCTGCCTGCCCTGTATCTGCTTTCCCAGGCTACTGGGAGACATGGGTAACAACTTTTTGGCTGCCAGTCAGGTGGCTCCCCCCTGCTAGCCGTGAGATAGTCATTGGTTTTCCACAGCTCCAGAAAAGTGCAGTTTTCTGCAAAATAGTAGGGATTCCTTGAGAGCTCTTATCCTCTGTGTGTGGGTTTCCTTTTTTTTTGACATAAGCAGAAGGTTTTCTCTAAACTCCTCAGAGATTTGAAGAAGTTTTTGAAAACTTGCCATCATTAAATGTTGTCCATTGGATCTGCACAATCGTGCCAGGATATTTTGTGCTTTGGCTTGGCGCTAGTGTACCTTCATAGTGGATGCATTCTGACGAGGGTTGAGAGACTCCAGTGGGATCTGGCACTGGGATGTCTGTGCTCTAGAGCATGTCATTTTGCAGTGCACTCTTACCCTGCTTCCTGCTGTTCCCCAGTGGCTGCAGTGACTGGTGCCAGCACAGCCTAAGGTGTAGACATGCTTTCCACCTAGAGCAGGATAATGCCTTGCACTGTTGGGCCCTAAGAGCCACTAGGGCTCCTGTTGTCACATAGCGTTACCTCGATAGTGTTTTTCTGTTTGCTGTCTAATGTTACCGAGGGAACAGATCAGCATCATCCCTGGTTAAATTTGTGCAGCTCTGTTAGCTACAAACAAACAAGATTCTATGTTAAGCCAGTAAAGTAAAAAATCTACTGGGGTCTGTGCAGCAGGGGGATTGGGGAAGATGGGACAGGTTTCTGATTTGAGCGCTTTCCTGAGGCAGGCAAGTTGGAACACACACTCCAGCTGATAGGCGTGCTAGCCCCTAGGTAGGGGCGTGGCTTTTTCATTAGTCTCCTTTTCCTTTAGCTTTGGTAGGAGCCAATTTGGGCAGAAGTTGGGTTTAGGAAAGATGTAGATCAGGGGTGTAAGCAGCACAGGCCTCCAGGTGTTGCTGGACCATTGGTGACTGAGGCTGCTGGGACTGCCTGTCCAGCAGCATCTGGAGAGTCAGATGGTTTCTGCCTCCTGATGTAGAAGAGTAAGTGTAAATATGAATGAGGTATCCACAGTTTTTGCTGGAATACTGAATGAGGGCGCTTAGATGACAACTTAGCTTCAAGCAGATAGAGCCGAGAGATGGATGGTTGGTTGGATGGATGGATGGATGGATGGACGGATAGATGGATGACAACCCCCTTTCTACTACCACTTGCAGTAGGATCATGGGCATTGAATCCTAGTAGAAAGGGCTATGTTGTGTAAGGAAAAAGGCAAAGGAAGGAACAGCGACTACAAAACATAGCTGAGGACTTTCCAATAAGGTTGAAGAAAGCAAACTCTTTTGTTACCATCACTCTGAAAACCAAACAAAAAACTTTAAGACTGTCAGTGATAAACCATGCTAATTCTGCATAGGTATCAAGAGAATACGAATTAAATGGTTCAAATTTTTGAGCATGTCTTGAATATAACAGTAAACTCCATTTTAGTGTTGTCATGGTGATGTGGAAAGCACAGAACGGCTGATAAAACCGTATGCAAGAAGGTAATTCTGTAAAACAGAATATGCCCCACAATCTGGACGAGAATCTTAACACGGGTTTGGTCACTGTTATTCCCTTTCACTTTCAGTAGAAATTATGGGCAAAAAGGCAAGGATAGTTGACAATGTAGTTGTGTAGGAGGATATTTTCTGCTCCATGTAATTTACCTGTATAGTACAACCTTTGTATTACTATTTATTTCCTCTTCCTTGGTTTGTAGACCTCCCCCCTGCTCCTCCTTCCCCCTCTCCTCTGCATCTCTTCCATCACCTTCAAACACCACAGCAAGTTTTAAATATACAATAAAAGAAGGAGTAGAGCACTTGAGGAGCAAAACAATGTTATCTTCACGTACCTGTTGATGGAGCTTAAATTGTCTTTCACTAACCAGGCAAGACTTGTCTGGGTGAAAGTAATAGCAGCCTCCCTGGAAGCTTCAGCTGAGTGTGCTGTGGCCACAGAAAAGGTAAATTCAGTGTGTCAGGAAAGGAATGGAAAAACATTTTAACATCATTATATAAATGCACCATACCCCCTTCAGGGATATCATGTGTAGTTGTGGGTGCCTGTCTCAAATAATGGAATTAATTCGCACAGGGTGGGAGGATGGACTTTTTTTTCTCAAAAGGAATGTCACTGACAGATGGGGTACTTGTGTTAATGGTCGCTGTTAGACTAAGTTATTAGATCTTCCATATTGAGAAGAGAGGGCTGCCATGTTTGCAACCTACTTTCAGAGCTTCCCAAGGGCACCAGTCTGGCCATGGCTGGAATTAAAAAAAAGGTTGCACTGGGTAGCTCTTGTGGTCTTAACCTAAGGTAGCAAATATTACTGTCTAAAAGTACAACATTTAAAACAGCTGATGGGTTTCTTATGTAATGGCTGCTGCTAGGTTGAAGCTGTCCTTGAGAGGGAATAATAAGTTTCTGTTGCAGCTGAGAGTACATTTGTGTGTCAAGGCTATCATATTGATTGCTGCTTTCACTTAAATCAAGATACTGTTTTGCTTGTTCTGCTGCCAGTTGAAGAAAACAGGCCTTGGCAAAAGCTGTGTGCGTATCCCTTTTAGGAAGGGACTTATGTGCACACTGGACCACTTTTGACTGTCGAGCGTGTCCTGGTGCTTGTCTGTTTGGGGCATGGGGTGATCTGAATAGAATTCATGCAAAGGTTTCAAGGTGCTAGGATACTGTTAGCCCTGGCTTAATCCTTGGCCTATAGACCTACATCAGTTTTTGTATGCATGTACAAGGGCATTTGGAAGTTGATCAAGAAAGCCACATGGAATGGCAGGAAAAAAGTAGGAGACACAGGTAGAATGAATCCAGAGGTATCGGAAGGTAAAAGGTAAGGAACTCCAGAGGTTGTGGTTCTTTGACTAGATTGGGATTATTATTTGTTGATGTCTCTGGTGTGAAACTTTTAACAGTATCTGTTTGTGGAGCAGCTATTTCTTATGTTTAAGCAGCTTCTTAGGAAGTGTTCATACAATTAATTATGCTAAGATGCTTCACATCTCACCATTCTCAGAAGTGCTGTTGGTGGTGATATGGAGTGTTTGTTTGTTTGTTTGTTTGTCCTGGCAACCCCTTGTTAATAGTGCTTTTTGCCCTGGAGATGAATGCTGGCTAGAATCCTGTTGGTGATTATGTTAGTCCTCCAGTTATACTAGCTTATGTAGTTTAGAGTCCATAATGTGAATCCACTTTATGTTTAGTTAGCAGTTCTCATGATCCATGACCTCTTAACCTGTCTTGCCATTACTTCACAATGGGAACCATGGTAGTTGGCTGTCTACTGTTACCTCAAAGTGATCACTTTTGTGGGCTTAATCTCAGTGTCTGAGCTTTCCAGAACAAGAATATGTGATTTTAGCCATGAGTAATGCTGAAGAGAAATTCTTACCTATACAAGTAGCTGGTTAATGCATGCCCTTCCCAAAAAAATTCATGGAATTGATTATGGGTTAGGTAACCACGTGTCAGGGAGGATGGAGGTAGAATTCACACAGAGTTAGTTGCAGGCTGATGGATATAGGAGCTTCTAAGTTATCATCCTTAATACACTTTTTTCCTGTAAAATAATTTGCATACTCTGCCCATTCTGTGGCTAATTCCCATCCGTTCTGTGGAAAAAACTTCCCATTGTATACTATGTAAAGAGGTGGAATACAGCTGAGAGTTTGAATCAGCCTTTGTCAACAAATACAGATTCCTGAAGTCTTGAAATACAACTCTCATAAGTCCCAGGTAGCATTGCTGGTGGTCAGTGGTGGTCGGAGTTGGAGCACAAAACATCTGGAAGAAATCAGGTTGAGGAGTACAGCTGAGTACAACAACAACAACAACAACAACAAATGTGGTCTAATATTTCTTCAGAATATCTGTTGGAAATTGTTACCCTGATTTCTGGGGTCCCTTGGGGGACACCTCAATGTGCTCCACGTAATGAGGAATGGAAACTAGGCAGAGCACAAGCAATAACAATGCGAGAAGCAGGGTAACCTAGCGGGGTATTTTTACCCAGTTTTTACGGGGTTAGGCCAAGCCAAAAACCAAACGAAAATGTCTAATAAGTGATTTTATTGAAGGAAAGTCTCACGCATCAATGCAATCACTCACACACTCACTGAAGACCTATTAAGAAGCAAAAGAGAGGAAATTGGATAGGGGAGTATTGAAGGGGTTGCAGCTGGGGTAATACTGCACCTTTTCCTGAAGTCCTGGGTCTGGGAAAGCAGCGGAGAAGAGGGGTTCAGCACAGAGAGGGCTGAGGGGATTACTCAGTGGATGGAGCAACGGTCTGCTGGGGTGACCGAGAGTGATCCGAAGAAACGCTCAAAAACTGGGACTATTTGTAGGGGAAAAAGTACCTGGAGGATTAATCCTTTCCCAGGGAGAACAATGGGTCTTGCAGCGAAAACGAAGCTCCACAATGGTAACTTCCTTTGCGTGATGGGATTACAAGGTGTTGCCAAAGTTTCAGGATCTTCAGCTGCATTTTGTGGTGTGACTTCATGTAAATGGTCCTCGCTTGATATTTGCTCAACTTGGGGCAAACACGCTAATCCCCTCAAGTCGGCGTCTCGGGGCTGAGGACCCTTTGTTTATTGTGGGCTTACTCACCTTGAGGTCTCCTGGGGCTACGTGACTGGGGATTTTACTGGCCTGACCTGGTTTTCAGTCATTCGACTGTGACTGCCTGCGTGCTCATCCGGGCGACCTCTCAGGCATACAGAATCATGTTTATTATCAAAATTGTAGACCCCAGGATAGGGTTTGTCCAGCAGAGTAACAAAAGCTATTTATGTAAATAGAAGTGGATAAACTCTTGGCTTAAAATAAGAATCAATGTGTCTCTCTGCCTTTTAAGAGAAGAAAAACTTTCCCCAGTAATGTTTTCAATCAGGTTAGAGTTCTGTTTTTTTAAAAAAAATGTATTTTGTGGAAGTCTTAACTTGCTTGGACTTTTTTGGTGGTGGCCAGAATTAAGAGGTTTGTGTTGTTTAGCTCCAGGTACACCTGATTGATTATTAAGTAAGATACCGTCTGCTTTGTTTCTTAATGTGAACTGTGCTACTGTCTAGGCACGGAAGTAGGTCTAAGGTGAAATTGGGAATTGGTGCAAGGATATCTGATCAAGGGAACTGTGGGAACTGGCATATAGGAAAGGTCAGAGATCTCTTAAATTTGGTATGGTATTTTTCCTGCCCAGTCAGGTTTCAAGTGTTACATCTACCATCTTTGCCAGCAGTTTCATTGAGAACACCAGGGAAGAAGTTTCTTATATGAAGCGTTGTTGTAGCAGTTGCTAATACAAATTGCATAAAATGCCTGTTATTTCACACAAAATGCATACCATCCTGACTAACGGCATCAGAATACTTGATCCATGTTTAATCCAGTTATCTGACCGTTTGGAATTCATTTTTCAGAGATCTAAACCAGCAGATTATGAATATCAAAACATATTTTTCATCTTGACTTGTTCCTAGAACTTGGACTATGGATTCTTATTGCTTTAATCTGAATTTCTTTCTCTCATGCGTCCAGTGTGGACTAGCGTTAGAGGCTACTCTTGACATCTGATTGTTTGTATTATTGCAAAACATCTGAAAAACTCAGTTTTCAAATATTATCAAGCAATGCTTTATGCAGTTGAAGGCAGAAAGAAAAGAGAAAGAGCACATTACTGAGTTTGTAGGATCTGAGCAAGGTTGTTGATTACTCAGAGAAGTCTTTTCATAGGGTCACCATAAGTCAAAACCATCTTGATGATAATTAACAACAACAAACTTGATATCTGACATTAGAGTTTGATGATAATTTAGCTTCTGAAATTTTGACTAACTCGAGAGTGCTAAGGTTCAGAAGAGAATCACTAAAGATGCCTGAGACGATGAAGTGTTGGGGCTAATAGTAAAGCAAACAGGTAAACAAGGTAAATAAGGCACCTATTTGAGACAGAGAAAAGTATTACCCATTTGTTTAATTTATTAATTATCAGCAGAAGTTGAAATGAAGGTAAAACAAAATACATTTTATGCCTGGGCTAAATCCTGGGGTAATCATATGGACATTCACAGCTAAAAACCAAGGAAGCAGTTCTGTTCCATTGGTAGCTCATGTGCTAAATCCAAGGGGCAGAAAGTTCAGTTGAAACTTAGGCCTCCCTGAGCATGCGCAGCCTACGCCACTTGGAGGGGAGGAATTTGATGCCCTCCTGAGAGGAGGCCACTAATAGCAGACGACGCAGGCGGCACCAGTCTGCACCATGTGTTGGAAGCGAGGCGGAGGCCATTCTTTCTCCAGCTCACCCCACATGTGGTCTCTTTGAATCAGCAGTGCGAAGCGGACTGGACAACAGAGCGTACGATGGAGAAGCCGGCAGAACAGTTTGTTTGCTGGGGCTCGTTGGTTGGGTTTGGGGAACTGGTGGGGGTGGCTGGCCTTCAGTGCAGGTACCCCATAGGGATTGTTTCTGTTCCGCCCCCCCCCCCATTTTCGCTGGCCTTGTCTGCTTGTAGTTGGGATTGTGCCCCCCCCATCTTTTAGCTTCCAGGTTGCCGCTGGGAGTTATCTGCTCACGCAGATTGTTGGGGGGCCAGCCTGGGCCAGTTGCTGGTCTCGTCATGTGCGTCACACATGCGCTTGACCGCTGCAGCCGCCGCTGGCTGCCTTGGACTGCCTGTCTGCTGCCTTACCCCTTCATCCTGGTCTGGGCAATAGGTTGCCCCTAGCTGCTGCATGCTTGGACTGCGTGAGTGCCTGCATGTAACTCAGTACGGGCGCTCATTGGCTTTAGTGGGGCCTGGGTGATTTGGGCTTCTACCTCCGAGCAGCCCATGTGGTTGTGAGGGAGGTTAGCTAATTTTAGCACATGTGACTTCAGGTAGCCCTGGGAGCCTTTTACACAGTACCAGGTTGCCTGTTTAAAACAACAAACAGCCAAAGCAGTTGGTTGTTGGAGCTCTAAACGGATTAGCAGAGTGGTTCTAACATTTGATAAATTGATCCCGTCATGCAACAGCGACTGTTAGGCAATTTTATCATTTAATTGAAAGGGGCAGACAGCACCAAGCCAGGAACAGCTGGGAGGTGTTTGTTAGGTGTGCAGCAACTGAGTATTTCGAGGCAGGTTTCCATCACAGAGTAACTGTGGACTCTGTAATTAATCGCATACCTTATAAGTATTGGAGTTTCTGCTGATTTGTATCGTGCCTTCCAAAAAGGGAACTGGGACATCAAAGGGTAAGACCCCTGCTAAGAAGCCCCCTAATAAGCGTCCTTCGGTGGCATCCACGGCGACTTCAGAAAACGAGAAAGAGAGAGCAGCGAGGGCCTCCGTTATGGCACAACTGGAGGAGCTAGAGAAGCACAAGGCTAAGCGCCAAAAGACTGGCAAGGTACACGAGGGTGCAGCGGATTCATTGTCTAAAGGCCTTGGAAAAGCGTCTTCAGGTCGGTGGGGAAGGATCTAGTTCAGAAGCGGAGCCTTCTAGCTCCATCGATCTCACTGGTGTGGGCTCATTGGATGGCCTTCCAGCTCAGTTGGGTGAGTCAGATCAATATGGTTGTAACAGTATTGATTCAGGAGGGTGCAGGGATTTGTCGGGTCAGGGTTGACCCTGAGGGATCTGGAATGCGCAGACAGGGAATGGCTCCAGCGGAATGGGCAGGAACGTAGTTTACCAGTCTCCCCCTGAGGCCAACATTTGGCCTCTGGCAGGGCATCAGTGGCAGAGTTGGCCGCCCCAGGCCACCACAGTGGGCATGGGGCGGGTGCCATGTAGTGCCATCCCCTTCTCTGACACGGATGTACCGTTGAGTGACCATTTGTCTCAGGCCACAGTGGACAAGATCCTCAAGGATGAGTATGTGGATGTTTTCACACTGCTCTTCAGAGAGCCTGAGAGGAAGGAGTGGCAGGAAATGGACGGTAAGGATAGGGAAAAAGTTAGGATGAGGAAGGTGGAGAAGACTTGGCACAATTGGCTCTCAGGTTTCTGCATTTACATGGGTGTACATGGACGTATGCACTAGTGCACATCATTCACAGGGCCTATTTGGACTTCGTGGGCCCTGCTTGGTTACAATATGACGAGGTGTTCAGGATGAGAGCTGCCATGAATCTGACCCTTAGATGGGATCTGGTTCAGCCACAGCTTTGAGTCAACTTGATGACTCCCGCCAGGCCTATCCAAGGAGAGAGGTCCCATAGCAGTCACATGGTACAGTGGGCCCAGGCTGGCAGTCCAGCAAGGCCATTGCCGCCCAGCCAGGCAGGTGCACAAGGCAATATGTGTTGGGAGTTCAGAAATCAGGGTTGTGTAGTCGGCGACAGTGTGTGTACTGGCATACATGCTCAGTTTGCGGCGGGCAGCATTCCTTTCATAGATGCACCAAGGGAAAAAGTGCTGGAGGTCCCAGGGAGCAGCCAGGCGCTCAGCAGAGGTCCAAGCATGGACAGAACGGCCAGGCCTTTCCAAACGGGCCCCAGTCCAATCAAAGTGGACAGGCTTGAGGCACTGCTCCTTGCTTACCCCAACAGAGCAGCTGCAGCGTATTTGGGGGAAAGTTTTAAGTATGGTTTCTGGAATTGGTCCCACAATTTCCTTCTTGCTGCTTCCTCCAAGCCCATAATGCTTATATAGTTATAAATTAAATAAAGGTTAAAATCAGTAAAGGTGGCCCTTAGTTAATCCAAGTTCTGGTGTGTGGACTCTTTATTCTGGGGTTGGGACATCAAGGCCTCCCTGAGCATGCACAGCCTACGCTGCTTGGAGGGGAGGAGTTTGATGCCCTCCCCGGAGGAGGCCACCAATAGCAGACGGTGCGGGCGGCGCCAGTCTGTACCACGTGTTGGGGGCAGGGCGGAGGCCATTTATTCCCCAGCTCGCCCCACACGTGGTCTCCTTGAAATAGCAGTGTGAAAGAAACATAACAGTTGTTTTAGCCCTATTGTATCATGCAAGCCTGGTAATCCTCAACTAGAACGCTGGTCTAAGCCCAATTTTGGAAAGCAGGGGGAAATAATACAAAATTTCACTTTGAACAAAGGCCAGGGTACGCACCTACCTAGTGGAAAAGTCAGCTTCTTAATCAAAATGTTAGTCAATGGATCAATGTAAGCTCAGCTTCTGTTTCTTGTAGCTAAAGTGCAGGTGTAGATCTCAGTTCAGTATAAGTTTTATGGTTCATTCTCTAATACCATTATGTTAGTTCTGAAAAGTGCATATCAAGGGAGGCTTGGAGTGACTCACAGTCAGACCCTTGCAATCCCACAGAGTCTGAAATTGCTACATCCTCTTTTTCTTGTTGTTGTTGTAAATTGCTGTCAGGTCAGGTTTAACTTATGATGACCCTATGAATGAGAGATCTCCAGGACACCTTGTCATTAGCAGTACTGCTTAAGTCCCGCAAACTCAAGGCTGTGGCTTCCATGATTGAATCCATCCACCTGTAACACATTACTCCTTTCACTTTATCAAGCATTATTATCTTATTTAGTGAGCCATATTGTGTCGTGATATGTCCAAAGTACGATAGGCTCAGTTTGGTCTTTCTGACTTCTAGGGAGAGCTCAGGCTTGATTTGTTTTGGAACCCATTTTCTGCTCATTTTGGCAGCCCATGGTATCTGTAGAATTCTCTTTAGCACTCATACATGGGACTCCCATACATGGGAGTCAGAAATACAATGACATGGACAATCCTGAGATATTCAATGATGTATCTTTACATATGAGGATCTTGTCTAGTCCCTTCATAGCTGTCCTTTCAAGTCGTAGTTTTCTTCTGATTTCTTGACTACAGTTTCCATTTTGATTTATGACTGACTCAGGGTGTAAAAAGTCTTTGGCTATTTCATTGTGTTCAGTGCCATTAAAGTTATGTAAATCGTCTGTGGTCATTATTTTTGCTTTTTTGATGTTGAGCTGTAACCTTGGTTTTGCTCTTTCTTCCTTGACTTTCCTCTGCAGTTCCACATCTTTCCTATTTTCTGCTAGTAGTATGGTTTTATCTGCATATCTTTTTATCTCCACTTATTGTCTGATAAAACTCACACATTCCAAAAAGCTCTTTGGCCAAAAACTGCTTTACATTTCTATCAACCAAGTCCTGTACAACCCAGGAAATTGATCCACTTACCCTTTATTTTTTTACATACTTTTGAACCAGTTTTCCTTTGGTGTGAAGCTGGGATGTAAATTTGCACTTAGTTCATTCTCACAGCAGGAACAAATAATCTTTTCTCCTTGCAGCACAAACTTTTGTTAGTTTCTCTGTATACTTTTAGTGAGTATGCATTCAGAATCTTCTTCATTTTTTTTAAAAGAAAAACTTTATGGATAACCAATACTTTGTGTAGCAAGCAGTGTTTCTGAGCAAAAAGACACTGCTGTGCAAAACATTGTTTAATGCAAAAAAAAAAAAGTATGTGTGTAGAAACTTTTTTCTGCAAAAAGTCCTGAATGTGAAATATATTTTGGCAGTTGACCACTTTCTCAATGGGGTTTCTTGGTTTGCTGAGATTCTCTTTCTCATTGTCCTGCTCTTAGTTGCAAACAAAGTTCAGAGTTCCCAAATCAGTAAGCCTGGGAAGCAAGAAAATACTAATTACAACTTTGGGGAAATCTGAACTCAACAAAAACCATGAACCAGAAGAATCCAAACCCAGGCATGAGAATGGTTTATTAGTTTGCTGAAATATTTTTACCATGCTCTTCCAAGACTGCTGATATACCGTGGTCACATAGCCAAAAGGTTTGTGGAAAGACAGCAACTAGGGCTATTTCTGTGGTTAAGGGATCAGAATGAGTCCAGCTGTGAGGTGAGGCAAGGCAGCAGATTTTAGGGATTGCAAGCAGCCAGATTTAGGGATGGCAAGTCATCCATGTCATAGTATTTCTGATTTCTGTGTATGGTTACGAAAGCTGGACAGTAAAGAAAGGTAACATAAAGAAAATCAACACATTTGGAATGTGATCCTTGAGAAGAGTTCTACAGACACCATGGATCACTAAAAAGACAAATGAATGGATTCTAGAGCAAATCAGATCTGAACTCTCACTAGAAGATGACTAAACTGAGGCTGCTGCACTGGAACAAAATGATGATGCAGGGCGAAGTGGAAGATAGTAAGAAAAGACAGAGATCACACTACAAGTGGATTAAATCAATCAAGAAAGCCACGGTCCTGACTTTGCAAGACTCAGGCATGATAGTTGATGACTAATACTCTTGGAAGGTTCTCGTTCATAGGGCTACCATAAACTGAAGTCCACTGGACCGCAAATAATGGTAGCAAGTAGCCAGATAAGAGATAGACAACTTGACAGGATGGGAACAATCCACTTAGAAGCTCTCCTGAAGAAACCACACTGACAGGAATACATGCTGAAGAAAATAACTTTTGACTTGTCCAAGAGAACTAGAGCATTCTGGCCCATATTAATTTGTTGGAAGAAGTGCCATTTTTATAACACATGTATACATGTATGTGCCTACAAATGCTTTGTGACAGCCTTGAAAGTGGACAGCAAATGAATAATCATCGTCCAATTATTAGCTGTATAAAAATGGGAGAACAGTTTTCTTCATTTAGGACTGTCAGGACTACTTGCAAATTTGTCACAGACAATGAGTATCACGCTCCCACCCCTTAAGAGTTCATCTTCGTTGGAAGATGGACCAGACTTACCACTGGAGGAGTCACAGGAGATGTCTGATGGCCAACTAAGTCCTCCTATTAGTCAGCAGGTCAGGTCTGGTCAGAGCAGAAACAGGGGTTGGAGGAGAGCTCCCCCCCCCGCCCCAGTCCCAGAGAAAGGCAGAGGCTCAGGTGTCTGGACAAGACCACTCCCCACAAACAAAGTGAGAAACTGCAATCAACAGCTGTGGAATGCTCTCCCCAAATACTACCAGGGATCTGAGTGCTAGTATTTTCTGGGGAGCTGGTTTGTTAAAAGAGCACACCTGACTTCCAGTTTTGTTGAGCCTACATTTTCTTACTCCCGAGTTAAAGAGACTTTACTGCTGGTTCACCTGTGAAATTTCTCTAGCTACAAGTAAGGAGCTCCTGAAATTACCTTCCAGCTGCAAATTAGTTGGAATGGCCCCAACCTTCCAGAGTTGTTCGTTCTCTTTATAAACAAAATATCCCTTTGTTTGTAATACAATTTTCTAGATTAACCATTATTAACATTCTTTCATAAAAATGAATTTACATCTGAATTATCTCATTACTTCCAAATGAGACAATTATTGTCTCTCGTGAACGAAATAATTATACTAGCGCCTACCACTGGGGGAGGGGGAGGTGTTCCTCGGAGATCCTGAAAATGTTGACAGGAACCAAATGTTTTGACTGTGCAGGTTTGTAGATCCATAGGTGGATGAACTTGCAGCATACCCAAAAAACAGAGGGAATGTCTTTTAGGTAGTTAAAATATACACAGTTATTCAACATGAAATTGGTTTGTTGCGAAATAAGATAGGATGTTTCCAGAATCCATGTACCCAGTAGGTGGATTTTGGAACACTGTGTTCAACATTTGTTCTCCAACCTACTTGAAATATTCAACTGGAATGTTAAATTGTTAATGTAAGAGGATTCAACCTAAGCTAGGCAGGGGCTCAGTAGTCAAGCAGAAAGGGGGATCAAAATGTTCAGCATCACTGTGTGGGGTGGACTCTTATTATGAGGCCTCTATTTATTGTGTTGTGTGCCTTCAAGTTGTTTGCAGTTTCTGGAAACTCTAAAGCATATCTACTATGTGGTTTTCTTGGCAAGATTTGTTCAGAGGGGGTTTGACTTTTCCTTCCCCTGGGGCAGAGTAAATGTGACTTGCCCATATTTACCCAGGGGTTTTCTGTGGCCAAGTAGGGATCTGAACCCTGATCCCAGAATCAATTCGTTGCAGTCTTAGTTATCCTGGTTTCACATGTTTGTTGTTCCTTTTTTGCCTTGCATGCTTTGTGCCTTAGCCATGTGGTCAAGAAGAAGACGTGTTGATCAGAGACTTTGTTTATTTAATTTGAAGAACATATAATAAACCTGGCCTCTAGAGTAACAGTGGGGAACTTTGACCCTTCTAGCATGGCCAGTAGTGAAAGGTGCCCATCCAACCTCTGTTTCAAGACCTCCAAAAGGAGAAGGCAGTCTGTTCCACTGTCAAACAGCATTTATATTAAAGAAGTTCTTCCTGATGGTTAGGTGGAATCAGTTTTCTAGCAATTTGAATCCATTAGTTTGTTTCTAGTCTCTGGAGCAGCAGAAAACAAACTTGCCCTTTTTTCTACATGATGTCCCTTCAGATATCTCTAAAGACAGCTATCTTGTCATCTCTTGGTCTTCTCTCCTCTAGCCTGAACATACTGAGCTCCCTAAATTCTTCCTCATAAGCCTTGGTTTACAGATCTTTTACCATTTTTATTGTCCTTCTCTGAACATGTTCAAGCTTGATCATATTCTTCTAGAACTGTGGTGCCAAGAACTGGGCACAATATTCCAGGTGAGGTGTGACCAAAGCACAATAGGGTGCTGCTGCTGCTTTCCTTGATCTGGACATTGCATTCCTATTCATGCAGCCTAAAACTGTATTGGCTTTTTTGGCAGCTGTATCACATTCTTGACTCATGTGTGGCCTGTAGGCCACTGAGACCCCTAGCTCTTTTTCACATGTACTGCTTTCAGGCCAAGTATCACCCCTCCTATGTTTGTGCATTTCATTTTTCTTGCCTAGATATAGTACATTACATTAATCCCTGTTGAAATTAATTTTGATGGTTTTGGTCCAACTCTCTAATCTGTCAAGGTAATTTTGAATTCTGATCCTGTCCTCTAGGGTATTAGCTACCCCCTGCAACAATTTGATGTCATCTACAAATTTTATTATAGTTGGCCCTCCACATTTGTGGGTTTGGTTTTTGAGGATTTGATTATCTGTGATCCTGTCTCCTACCTCAGGCACTTCTTTTCTGGGGAAACCTTTCCTCTTGACAACTCTGATCAGGCCATGCAACCCTTGAAAAACTTGCCTCTGGTCTTCCTCCTCCTCCTCCTCCTCCTCCTCCTCCAGCTGCTGCCTGGCTGTCTAAGAATGGCTTACAGCCTGATTTCTCAGCACCACAAACCCTCTCTCAGTGCCCCCACACACACACTCAAGGAAGGAGATAGCTGAGACGGAGGAAGTGTACGGCCACCGTACGGATCCAGCCCCTTTCCCTCCCTTTTTCCTGAGCTGGTTTCAACGCCTGGTGCCCACTCTTCTCACCATGCCTTGGTCCCCTTCCCACAGACACACACACACACATTTTGGTATTTGCAATTTTTGCACTTTTGCGTGGGTCTTGCACCCATAACCCTAGTGAACGTGGAGGGCCAACTGTAGTGTGCCTTATATTTTGCCATCTACATCATTGATAAAGATGTTGAACAACACTGGGCCCATGACAATCACTTCTCTCCAGCATGAAGACCGAGTATTGGAGCCTGCTTTCTGGGTCCAGTCTGTCCGTATCATGAAGGCGTTCATAAGCTGAAGGCTGATGACTGTGGAAGAGCAGAAAACAACATAAACCATGCTGATTAGAGGGGGCAGGGAAGCCAAAGTTTGAAAGTTTAACATGGAAGAAAGGAAGAACTATAAATGAGTAGGATTATTTACCCAAGGAAGCTCACACAATTTCTCTGGTGGCCTTCGAAGAACAACACGGGGGTCTTCCATATGTTTAATATGTAATTAATTGCTTTCCTTCTCCTGTGATGAGCAAATACCCATTGCTCTTCTTTCCTCTGAAACAGAAAGGGATTTTAAGCTTGAAGGCAGGATTCCAAACTTCTCATTTTGTTAGGTCATCCACAGGAAAATAAGGGGTGCTAATTTTAATCAAACCTCAGCCTGTCGGTGTTGCTCATCATTGTCAAATGGCTGCATCATTCCCGTTCATCAATGTCGTGTTCATAGTGAATCTGAACTCTTTGATTATTAAAGTGGATGGAAAATAATAGCTCTGTGTGTGGCCAAATAGCTACTCATCAGCTGGATTTTTAATGGTTCCTGATAGTTTAATGCAAATCTTAATCAAAGGCTCAGAGTTGTTTTCTCTGCTGGATTTTAACTTCATGCTGGAATTACCTTAATCATCTATCTCTGCCTGTCTTTTTCAGTGGTATGAGTGATTTTGCTTACACAAAGTAGTCAAACCCTGACCTTCCAAAAACTGCAATTTTCCAGTAGGGTAGCTGTGTGTGTTTGTGGCAAACAAAAATACAAAGAGCTTGTGGCAGCTTACAGTAGCCTGTCTGAACCCAGTACCCTCCAGGTCCCAATAACCCCAGCCAGCACAACCGCTAACTAGAATGATGGAACTTGTAGTATAATGTATAACTAAGTGAAATCCCACCCTTAAGTGTGAGTTCAACTTGTTGAATGTGTGTAAGAGTGAGGATTCTCAGCCCATGGTATGAGGCTCTGCAGGTAAATATTGATTTTCTACTGACAAACATAATTTTGCTTGTTTTCTTCCACCATCCCCTTCCTCTTCCCCCAAATTTTTAGATAGTAAGCCTGTGATCAAGTAGCTGTTGTTGTTGCTGCTTCTGCTTTATGGATTTTACTTAAGCCACTTTGGCTGAAGAGTGGGATAAAATACTTCAAATAAAGAATTTATTATAATTATCTTATTGCGTTCACAAAATAATCACAATTATTTGAAAAACACTTTATAATTGTAATAATCATTAGTATTTCAAAATTGCTATCTGAGCGCCCTGAGAGAATTTGCCAAGATATAATACTAACACTTACTGTATCGTAATCTTTTTATTGCATTTCTTAAGAATGTGTGATAGCCTCACCTGGCTATGTTACTTTGGACCCACCAATTAGTGGATGTAGCATTTCTTGATTTCAGTAAGGCCTTTGACAAAGTTCCCCATGACATTCTTGCAAAGAAGCTAGTAAAATGCGGGCTGGACAGGGCTACTGTTAGGTGGATTTGTAATTGGTTGACCGACCGAACCCAAAGGGTGCTCACGAATGGCTGCTTTTCCACCTGGAGAGAAGTGACTAGCGGGGTGCCACAGGGTTCTGTCCTGGGCCCAGTGCTGTTCAATATCTTCATCAACGGCTTGGAGGAAGGAATCGAGGGCATGCTCATCAAATTTGCAGATGACACCAAATTGGGAGAGGTTGCTGATACGCCAGAGGACAGGATCAAAATTCAAAATGACCTTGACAGATTTGAGAGCTGGGCCAAAGCTAACAAAATGAAATTCAACAGAGAGAAGTGTAAGGTCCTACACTTAGGTAGAAAAAATGGAATGCAGAAATATAGGATGGGGCACACGTGGCTGGATAGCAGTACATGTGAAAGGGATCTAGGAGTTTTAATAGACCACAAGCTGAACATGAGTCAGCAGTGTGATGCGGCAGCCAAGAAAGCCAATGCAATTCTTGGCTGCATCAATAGGAGTATGGTGTCTAGATCGAGGGAGGTACTGGTACCACTCTATTCTGCTTTGGTTAGACCTCATCTTGAATCCTGTGTCCAGTTCTGGGCACCCCAATTCAAGAAGGACATGGTCAAGCTGGAGCAGGTCCAGAGGAGGGCGACCAAAATGGTGAGGGGCCTGGAAGCCAAGCCCTATGAGGATAGACTTAGAGAGCTGGGTATGTTCAGTCTGCAGAAGAGAAGGTTAAGAGGGGAGATGATAGCCATGTTTAAATATTTGAAGGGATACCATGTAGAGGAGGTAGAGGGCTTGTTTTCTGCCTCTCCAGAGACCAGGACAAGGAGCAATGGATTCAAGCTGCAGGAAAGGAGATTCCACCTGAACCTCAGGAAGAACTTCCTGACAGTCAGGGCTGTCCGGCAGTGGAATATGCTGCCTGGGAGTGTGGTGGAGTCTCCTTCTTTGGAGGTTTTTAAGCAGAGGCTGGATGGCCATCTGTCGGGAGTGCTTTGAGGGTGTTCCTGCATGGCAGGGGGTTGGACTGGATGGCCCGTGTGGTCTCTTCCAACTCTACATTTCTATGATTCTATGATTAGGAAAGAATGGGATACTTCCATACATGAAATGGTTTCTGTCAGCAGAGTGAAAGAGAGATCTTAATTCCTTATGCATCCCCCACTATCCCATGGAGCCAGCTTTTGGATGGAGGGCTACAAGGAGAGGTGAAATCAGTCTAGTAGACCTGTGTGTACAGTCGTTTCCAATGCCATCAACCCCTCCCTTTATTTGTCTCCTACCTCTGTCCCAGGCTGGGGCTCAAGACAGCTTACAAAAAAAGCAGAGAGTGCAATAAGACGTATATGGTTAAAAGCATACAAAATTAAAACAGTATTAAATAACAACAGAACTAACATCAACTAAAATCTTATTTTAAAACAGATTAAAAACAGCACGACAGCCTAACCCCTCTCTTCCCCTTTTTGTTAAAACCAGTTCACAAAGACTTGCTTGGAAAAAAAAGGTCTTAACTTGCTGTTGAAACAAAAACAAAGAAGGACCCTTCCTATCTTCCCCAAAGAGGGAATTTCAGAATGAGGGAGCAGCCACAGAGAAGGCCTTCTCCTGCATTCTCACCAACCCTGCCAGTGAAAATTATGGGATAGAGAGAAGTGCCTCCCCTACAGGTCTTAAAGCTTGGGCAGGCTCATATGGGAAGATACAATCCTGCTGATAGCCTGGACCTAAGCTGTATAATGCTGATCCATGTCCATTTTCTTGTTCATAGTGAAGTGAACCCAAGTGCCCATCTGTGGAAGAGTAGGACTCATCAGAGGTACCACCTTGCCTGTTGCGGTTCCCTGGCCTGAGAAGGGAAGGACAACCAGCTGCTGGCCTCAGTTAAAGTCTCTGCAGTGGGGTGTGGGAAGGAGGCCAGTAAAAGACCACTAAAAGACCAATAGCTTTGAAAGAGAGGAGCTGCAGGACAGGAGCTGCAGGTTTCTTCTTTAGCCCCGAGTTGATGGGGAATGAAGAGCAGTGAAACAGATTTGAGCAACAGCTGGATTGAGGCCTTCTTAGCTGCCTGAGCTGGAGAACACCCAAGAGAGTTGTAAGCAAAGGAGGATTTAGAGGGAGCTGGGAGATGAGCCATTCTACAAATGGGAAAGCCAGACAAAGTGGGCAAGTAAAGAGTGGACATCTTCTTGCAGTTGGTTTCTCTGGGGGCTCGGCCTGCTCCTTGGGCCTCTAACCCAGCCAACATCTCCCTGCCTGGGCTCTTCATCCTGCAACCAGCTAGTAGGATCCTACCAATTTCTATATCCTGAAACCATTTACTTGTCCCACTGAAATTCATGCTGCACCTGTTTCCAAGCAGCATTGGCCATCTTTCTTATCTGAGGATTCTTTAACCTTAAAATAAAGACACTTCTCCCTACCTGAGACATTCTGGGTGTGCTTAAAAGGGAGTGGTTGATGTATCTCTTCCCATGGGGAATATGGCTTCCATGACACCACCCTCTCTGCAAATTTTGGTACAAGATGTAATCTAGAAAACAACATTTTTAGAAAATGTTCCAAAAGCAACCTGGACCTGGACACCATATGCCTTGGGTGTGTCTTGTGAAATTCACAATTCTTCAGCAAAAAAAGGGTGTGCAGTTCTATCTTCTGTGGCAAAAGCTTCAGGCTGAGGGCCAGTATGCTCTTCCTGAAGTCATTGCCTGCATCACTTTTCATGCCAGTTTGTCCCTGTTCTGGTGTTTCCTTCTGGTTTGCTGACATTTCTAAGCAACGTTGTTGGTTTCCTGAAATAATTTTTTTTAAAGCAAAAGTTCATTAGAAGTCCTTAAAGCCTACTTGACAATTGAATACCCACATCCTGGAATGCAACCAAATTGCCTGTGGGTATATCTGCCCTTGCTGGGCTATCGGCTTTTTGCATTAAATTTGCATGCCTGTTTGAAAGCTCCTACGGACATATCTGAGATTGTCCCTGTAAGATCAACAGTATTTGTCATTCTCATTTGTTATCCCCTTGCACTGGGCTTCCCAGGAAACTGGCAGAATTTTCAGATGGGAACAGTAAGCCTCAATCCTGTATCCTCCTGTATCCACAACCACCAGGCAAAATGGCAACATTGTACAACATGCCAATGACAACGCATAACACATGATACACAACCAAAATGCAAAGTATAGGATGCATAACCACAATGGAAATTAGACGATGCAGAATCGCAATGCATAATCACAGTGCAAAGTATAGGATATGTAACCACAATGCAGAGCATAGGGTGTGTGTAATCACGATGCAAAACTTAGGATGCACAATCAAAACGCAAAATGTGAAATGAAAAATCACAACTATCAATGCACAACTTGCAAAGACAAGGCACAGATGAACATGCTGTCTGCAGAACTCTGCTTCAGCTGCTATCAGCAGAATGCATCCATTGCACAATGTTGACTTTTTGGCCTTGCATGCGTAGCATCTCTGTATCCCTTAATGAATTCCTGCCATTGTGTCCTGTCTTTATTCAATAGTTGTATGGATGAACTGAACATGGGGTAGCTTTTTTCCTTGTTGAGCTGGCTCTAGTAACGGTATTTCAGTGCAGCATTGTCAAACCACAGAATTCAGAGTCTTCTCAGTGATCTTTTTTTCTTTAAAAAATTGTTGCTGCAGTATATTGATACCTGGGCGTCAGGATCTTTGTGTGCATGCTTCATCTCTCTGTTTTCTGAATGATTGGTGCTAGCCTAATGAAAGCTTTATTAGACAAACCAGCATAACCCATAAAATTAAATCACAATCATTACAACTAAGACAGAATGAAATCACTTGTGATTCTTGAATGGATTGAAAGATTTAATTAGAGCTAAATGAATGCTACACATTTCATGTGCACATTTCATGTGCATGCAGTGTCAAACAGGCATGCACATCCGGCCTGCGTAAATGGAGAGGGGAATGGAGAGTGGTGGAGAGATTATTTATTATTGTTGTTGTTGTCAAGTTGTTAGCCACTATGGTTTCTTGTAAGTCACCTTGGAAGGATTTGTGTGCTGAAAGGCAGGCTATATACATAATTGCAAGGAATAATCAAATGTCTGGTGATAGGCCAGAGAGAAGAGACTTTAGCCCTGTGAGCAATGATCCTGCCTGGGGAAAATGGTGAATATTCTTGTTCTTCAGTTCAACTGTTCTCAGATTTTTTGGTATGTCTCTTTATATTTTCCTTTGGCATCTTAGAATGATAAATAGGTTCTCATTTCCTTATAGAAGTCAGCAGTGGGTTTGAATATTGGAAATCGAGAATCTCTTGCAAATACCATTCATGCTAAAGACCCTTTTGGCTATCTGAGCCTGCTTCCTCATTGCTTGCCAGTAATTTTGTTAACCTAAGCAATAGTTATATTTGCAAAAACTAATTCAGATGTGTAACTTTTTTATATTTCTTGTCATGCTCAATAGCACTGACAAATTAATATTCTTCATCTTGTAGTTAACCTGACATATGCTGGTCTAAAATTATGACACGATAATTCAGTGTCCTGTATGGTTTAATCCTGGCTTTTCACTGAATAGCAGAGATAGAGGCTTAAAGTACTTAACAAATCTGTATCAAATGTTGGGGTGCTTTTAGAAAATACACTTAGGAATTGTGGTGTTATTGCTTCTTAAAACTTATTATGCAAATTAAAAGGAGCATATGACTATTGCTTGCAGGCAATTTTACTAGCAGATCATTTTTTTTAAAAAAGCAGCATTAGAATAGCCGTTTATACCCTGAAGTATGGGGAAGCCGACACATCCCTCCCCAAAACTCAGAGTATATTGAAGGCCATGGCCTCTCACCTTTGACTGCTTTCACCCCCCTGCATTCTATAGGATGTGTGAGGGTAGTTTTGACATGGGAGGGGAGTTGCTTCAGGCCCAAGAAGGTCTGTTGAACCAGGTGGGCCTTTCCTGGACTTAAAACAGCCTACTCCATTAAAAAAACCCCAAAACAAATCAAAACAAAATCTGACAACATTGTCCTCAGACCCCTCTATACTATAATGCCTATAGGGTGCAGTGTTTTTACCCCTCCCCACAAGCTTAGGTAGGCACACTTGGCCATTCTGTGTGTGTGTGTGTGTTTAATCCACATTTTGGGGTGGGGTGTAGTGGTTTGACCACTGGACTACAACCTGGAGGCCAGCGTTTGATTCTCTGCTTGGCTATGGAAACCCATTTGGTGACCTTGGGCATGGCACACACTCTCCGCTCCCAGAAAATCTGGTCATGGGTTCACCTTAGTGTTGCTGTAAGTCGGAAATGCCTTGAAGGCACACAACAACGACGACAGCAATGACAACAACAAGGCCCTTGGGGAACTCAAAAATGGCCTTAGGAGACATCTGGCTCATGGGGTATACTTTATGCCCCCGTGGCTTATAGCCTGATGACCTGATGCAGCAACCTTACTGAAGTTAAACAGGCCTAAACCTGAGAAGTGCTGAGACAGAAGAGATTGCATACGATGGAAGAAAGGAGTCTCAGAAATATAACAACCAACACAGTTATGTATAATGGCTAGTAGTCACACCGTTGCAGTAAGGCAGTTGGGATAGATGAAAACTTGTGAAATGCTTTCAGTTTCGTCATCTGTTTACTGTAATAGGAGTTGGCATTTTGTTTTTGCTGTTAATTATGTCTTCCACTTTATCTGGAAATAGTAACAATGGTGAACTAATCTAAACTCTGTTTTCAAACAGAAGACAAAACCCATAGCCAAAAGCAAGCCACGATCACCATGGCTGGTCAACAGCCATGGTTTAACATGATACCAGATTGAGGCCAATGCCAGTGCCAGTTGGGCTCCTACGTGAGAGTCTTCCACAGACAGACAAGGTGCTACGGCAGAGAGAAGACCCTCTCCAATACCTGTATATAATGTGTTGCTCCCAGTACTAGACCCCTTTGGCAGATATCAGTGTTTGGGGAATTACATTTCAGAAGAAGTGCTCCTTCAAGTGTCAAGGTCCCAAGCCATTTAGGGTTTTAAACCTCAAACTGAGCTTGGACTTGAAGCATACCGACAGCCAGTGCAGTTCCTTTAAAACTGGTGTAATATGGTCGTGGGGATGTTGCAAAGAACAATCTAGCTGCTGCATTCTGTATTAATTGCAGCTTCCATGTTCTCCTCATGGGCACCACTGCTAGAACTGAGAACACCTGTAACAAATAATATAATGTGGAAAGCATATTGTAATTCCTTCCCCAGACCCCAGAGCTCATTTATGCCAGGGATTATTAGGATTTTTGCGCTAAAATTTGTTTTTTTGTATCAAGAATTCTTGGAAAATGTCAAGTAATGGAAATGGCTTTCCCTCAGATAGCTTCCGGATTCTTTTTTTTTAACTGTAAGTCCTTGGTTTTGTACTTGTGCTTTTTTATTTTTTATTTTTTGAAAATTAACATGTCATTTATTTCGTCCTCAAGCATTTCTAAGGAGCTACTAACATTACCAAGAGCTTTTCATGCCTGCTCCCCAAGTCAGGGTAAATTAACCCAGTATTTTCTAAAATGAAACGTATCGGTACTTGCCTGTGTGTTTGTGCCACCATGGGACTAGCTAAGACGGTCATCACCAGTAGACACAGCTGTTGTTCCCAGTGTACAGATTCAGCAGAGGTCCAGTAAGGGGAAGGAAAAAGGAAGCAGCAAAACAAAATCATACTAATGCACAACTAGTGTAATCTTGCTCAAGCACTTTAGCACTTCGACTATAACTCAATAATGATGGTAATATTAATAATAATAATAGGCTTAGACAATCAGTTTCTAAAATGTTGCACAAGAGAGGAAGTGACACATGATCAGTGGGTAAGGGGAGAGGTAGGGATACGAAGGGGGGGAGGGAGGAAAACCTAGCATGTTTCCAGAAAGAGTTTGGATGCAATCCAAGAAATCTGCAGGTAAAATCAAAACAAAAAGGTCGGGAAACTCTTGATATTTCCAGAGATCCCCCCCCCCCACTTCTTTGGTCATCCCCAGTATTGAATGACTCTTTAACTTGTACACACATATTTATGCTCTGTCTGCTATACAGATTCATCTAACCCCCTTTTCCTTGGGAAGTTTGGAAATTGTGGTTTTGTTGAAGATCTGGTGTCGCAACCGGAAAACGCGAGTGTGAAAGGCGCACCCAAGCCTCGCACTCAAGGCCTGCCCAGCCTGACACCTCTTTGTGCTCAGGTCTGAACAGCCAGGGAGATCTCTGAATCAAGCCAGGGCCAGGACAAACAGGTCTGCCTCCGTTTTCCCTCTCTGAGAACGCGGTCCCTTCCTCACTCTTGTCCCCCCTCGGCTTCTTCCTTTCAGGACTTTCCCCCTTTACTGCCTTCCCTAAATCTGCCCTTCTCCCAGATGTAAGGATCAGCAGTGGTTTATATTTTCCAAGGCTGTGGTACTGTTGGCACTAAGGTCAAGATGATATTATTGGTAGAGTGTATATTCCAGGATTCAGAATAAGCCTCTGTGACACTGTTTTATGGAACACAGAACTTCAAACATTTATTGTAACACTGTTGCTTAAATTTGTTTTGTATCTCAGTGTTTACAAACAGCACATCGTTCTTCTCCCTCTCTCTCTCTCTCTCTCAACTCATTCACTATCTTTCGTATACCCAGTTTCTCACTTCTCTCTCCCACAGAGCTCTTCAAATCTCCAACCTTCCCCAAACACACCACAAATCACACTCCCCTTCAAACACCCACCAGACAGTTAAAATCCGTTATTTTCCTCTTTCCACCAACCCGTCCCCTGGGCTATCCAAAGTTTCATTTCACCAGCCAGTCAGCTTAAATGCTCTCAGTTGCCAAGGAGGCTCTGTTGTCAAGACCCCCCCCCCCAATCAGGTTCGTCACATCCGGTAATAGCGCCAGAGCCACAGGGTCCTTGAGGTTAGGTGGTGGTGATGGGAGGTAGCCTTTTTATTGGAAAAAAATAATATGTAGGCAATATTTTAACCTTGTATCACCAACAAATAAACTTAATCCCACCCATCTGTCCAGTCAATGCAAGTTCACTGAGATAACTGGCAAGTGCTAGGCCCTTATTTTTCAATTTCATACAATTACATTTAATTCATATCTAATAGGCTTACATAACTTGGTGTTCTGGCTATTCTGTGGGCTCCTTCATTACAAAATTGCTAGTTATGTGCTTGGCTAGGAGTCTGTAATAGAGATGAGTATCTTCACTGAAGTGCAACTCCCGGGACATTGTAGAGATGTGGGGAGGGATACGATGCTTTGAAAGTTATGTTTTTTGTTGTATTATTGTATTGTATTTTCTCTGTCTTTCAATATGTTCACAGGGTAACTTACAGAAAAACCAAGATTTTTTAAAATAACCCTATATAGTTAAAAGAGTTATAGCAAAACATTATCGAAGAGCAGGAATAAATAACAGATAAGCAATTCAGGATAAATTGGGAACATTAAAAGGTGAACTGACATCTGTGCTAAGGTCTCTGCAGAGTTTGCTTCAGAAATGCGTGCCACTGCTGGAATGGCCCTGTGTGGTACGGAGGTTCTTTCTATCAATTCTTAATTCTGAGCATTTGCCATTTTACAATTACTACTTGTTTATCTCCGTTTTTTCCTCTGTACCATGTTAATTCAGAATTGCATTATGTTGCAGGTGTTTGGCTTTCAGCGTTCTCCAGTCTTGTCAAGTGCATGATTTCCCTTTCATTGGTATATTTCCGTAGTATAAAAAAATGAAATCAACACACATTATTGTGTAAAAAACTTTTGTCTAACGCAGGGAAAATAACACCCTGTCTTTTTAAACTTCTCTCTTATTAAGCTACAAGCTATTGAGCAACCAGGTAGCAAAGCTTTTAGCAAAATGTTTTATCTTTAGGAATATATATATTTATTTATTTCCTGGCAGCATATGCTTTAATTCTTTGCACTTAAAGGTACGAAAGAAGATGGAGATCTGGTTTAGGTTATTAGGAAGCCAACTTTTGCCCTTCATTCACTGTGATTTTTCCTTATAATGCTGATAAAAGCTTCAGGATCTGAGGCAGAGCATGGCTTGGAAGTTTCTGAGCTGTGGAAAGGTGCTTGTTAAATGTCTTTTTTGGATTAAAGCGAGATGCACAAAAAGGAATTTAATGTTTTAAAGCTGAACGTCTGGCTATTGCAGCTTCTATTGGTTTCTCTGGTGCTGAATTAAAGTAAAATAATTTGGCCCGTCTCCAACTGAAGCTGTTTCTGTACCTTTCCCACTGGGTGTGCAAGAGTGTGTTTATCGTCTTGCTTAACCTCCATTAATTTGTGGGGTTTTTTACATGACTGAGGTTCTGGCGGGTTATAACTTTCTTTATATATATTTTTATATATATATATATATGTATGTATGTATGTATGTATGTATATAAAATGTATATGTATATTTATTGAAAAACTAAAGAAAAAAAACCCTACATGACAATATACAATCTACACATAACCACCTACAAACATACTAATACACATATATACAAATAGTACAAATACTGTATACTAATTACAAAATTGATGACCAAAACATAGAGAACTTCCTCCTTGAGTAAGATACAGCCTTATTATATTCTCAAAAATATATCTGAAATAAACCTCCCTGAATAAGAAAGGGAGAAACTGGTGTTCTGATTGTCATACATCTGTGTCAACGTTTAGTTGTATAATAACAATACCATTATTCTCAATAACTCCTTGTCGTCTCAAACATAATATTAATGGTATTCCTTCACATCCCTATTCTGTCAAAGAAAAACCAATCACATCAAAAACTTCTTCTCCTTCTTCCACCTCCCTCCACAATATTACCTGGGGAATACCACCAATAATTTGTGATTACAATTATTAACAATAAATTGTATCATTCCTACTTAATCTTTGAAGACATTCCATATTACTGAAATGTAGCCTATTCCCCCATAAAACTAAAGATAGAAATTAAAATAAACTAGGTCCAAGAAGGGATCCCATAATCGTTCCTAAATGCTCAAAGCTGAAGACCATTGGTTGGAATTTCCTTGTTTTGAAGAAATACTGTAAACAACGCCCAGGCCTTATAGAATTTACTATCCATGTTCTCCAATCTGTAAGTCATTTTGTCCATGTGCAATTTCGATAACTTTCTCTAACCATTTGTCGACCATTCGTCAAATTTTTCTTCCTCTCTTCCAATGGATAGAGAGTTGAATGAAATCTGTCCTTCGCAAGTGTCAGATAAGAAGTCCTCTAAGACCTTGAAAATGCCGGTTCCTCAGGTCTTCTGATCTGGGGTTAGACCAAACAATTCACACAGTCCCGTCTTCTTCTCCAGGAACAAATTCAAGGCAAACCCACCTCAAATCTGGAAGGACCCCAGATCTCATACTAAGTCCAGATAACCAAAAACGAGCCAAGTATAACTAACGAGAAAGGTTTAAGGACGAAGAGGAGAAAAAAGAAAAAAAAATCCACTCCCAGAAGTGCAGTTCCCAATCTGAAAGTCCAAAAATACGAAGGTCCAAAAGTCCAAAAAAATCCAAAGTCCAAAAAATAAAAATAAAAATGAAGCCCTCAGTCCAAAATACAAGGTCTATGAGAAGCTAGATAAAAAAATAAAAAATTGAAGAAAGAAGTATTCGAAGGAGGGTGTGCCTCGTCACGGACTCCCCAGAATAATTAAACAGATGTCCGAGGGGGGAGGGAATTACTTCAGTTATTAGGGTTATAACAAGGTGATGCAGTTGGAGATTATCCAGTTGGTAAATTCCTGTTCTCACTCAAGGTCTTCCGAAACACTTACAATACAAACCTTCAAAATCGAGGGTCCGAGCTGCCACGAATCCAATACAGAAGAATCTGGTGGCTGGAATCTTCCAAGGGGGAAACTCTCCCTCTCTGTTCCGTACTGCTGCTGGTGAAGATCCAATGCTGGCAACAGTCCGGTTGGCTTGCTTCCACGGTCTGGACTGATCATGGATGATGGGATCAGCCTGGCTTCCAGTTGCTCGTCTATCTCTAGCTGTCCTCTTCTTACTGAGGGACAGAACGAACCAGATCGTAGAATAATTCTCGTCCAGTGACCGGCAGCAGCAGCGATCTTCTTCGCGGAGCTCAGAAGATCGTGTCTTCCAACTCTCAACCAGACCAGAAGTCCCTTATAACCCGGAAGTCCCGGGTTATAACTTTCGTGTAAAATAGCCAAATTGTGGGGGAAAAAGATTCTCTTTGGGACTCCTTCAGTTTAGAATAACCCCCAGATCAGTCAACTGCATGGGAAATAGATGTGTCCAGCCCTCAACTCAGATTGGTACTTTCAGTGAGATCAAACAAAACTATCAATAAATCCAAATACATTATGACTTTTTTATCAGTACATTTATTTTCTGTCTTCCCACAAGAAACTTGAGACAGTGTGCATAATCATATCTCTCCATTTTAATTTTCACAATACTCCTGTAAGGTAGTGAGAAGGAGGTGCTGGGACGACCTGACTTGAAAGCTATCAGTCATGGCTGAGGGAGTTTGTGAAACGGAGGCTGCAAGTGAACAGGATGTAAAAAGAAGGAGAAGCCTCTCTCTCTGAGTGTCAGACAGAGTCTGAAGCAAGACAGGGTTTCGCTTAGACCATTTCCATACCGGGCTTCTGAAACGGTGCAGAGCGACCTGTCACTGAGGTCTTCTACACCGTAGAGTGGACTGGCGTGGACTACTTTTCGTAGTTCCACACCAGAATCCACTCAGGAGCGGCCGGAACTAGCCGGGCTGCGTGTTTTTTAAAAACCTCTTTTTCGAGGTTTTTAAAAAGCACGGAGCGCGCAGCCCCGTGCCGCTCCGTTGCCCGGCTCCAAAGTGGATTTGCAGGCGCGCGCAAGTGCGTGCCTGCAGATCTGCCAGGGGCGGGCTTCCGGCTGGCGAGCTTCCCTGGTTGGTGGAGAGCCTCCGCCAACCGCAAGCTGCCATCTGGGACGCCGGAGGACTGTGGAGCAGCGAGCTTGCGCTGCTCCGCGTGGCGACGGACTTACCCGGCTGCGGTTAAGCTCCATTTTAGCGTGTTTTCGCCCGTTTCCCCCCCACATGTGAAAAGGGCCTTAGATTGAGATAGTATTTTGGATCTGAAAAGAAGTGTAGATTCCAGAGAGTTCAGAGATTTCAAAATGGAAGGATATTGACAAGCTGAAATGTGTCCAGTGGAGGGTGACCAAAATTGTGAAGGGTCTGGAAACCGTGAAGGTCTATGAGGAGTGGCTTAGGGAGCTAGGGATGTTTAGCCTGATGAAAAGGGGGTTAAGAGGTAACACGGTAGCTGTGCTTAAATGTATGAAGGGATGTCATGTTGGAGATGGAGCAAGCTTATTTTCTGCTGCTCCAGAGAGTTGGACTCAGAGCAGTGGATTCAAACTGTAGGAAAAGAGATTTCACCTAAACATCAGGAGGAATTTCCTGACAGTCAGAGCCATCCGGCAGGGGAATATGCTGCCTTGGAGTGTGGTGGAGTCCACCTTCTTGTTTTGAAACAGAGGCTGGATGGCCGTTTGCTGGGGGAGCTCTGAGTGTGTTCCTGCATGGCAGAGGGTTGGACTCGATGGCCACTGTGGTCTCTTCCAACTCTATGATTCTGTGGTTCGAAGGGAAAACTAACTATGGCTTTGAGAGCCTGAAAGGATAGAATATTAGAAGTTAATATATTGTTCTGCTGAGTTTAATAAAGCTCTTCTTGTTGTTTTAAAACTGCTTCTGGCTGTCTCTATCAAGCTTCATCAGAGTCAGGCCATGCCACAGGTCTACATATAAGGGGTCATCCTAAGGCCCAGAAATCCAATCCACAGAGGGATTAAGTAGGGAAACAAGGGCAGGATGAGTGTTGGGATTCCTAAGATTGGAATTGGCGGGCCAGTCCAGGTAAAGGGATTTGGCACAGATAGGCTTGGCAAAGAGAAAGACCAGAGTCAGCTAATGAGTTTCATGGCTGTCTATGGGATTTAAACCAGATCTCCCAGGTTTATTTGAACTCCACCACTCTTCCAGTGTTTTTCAGTGGCTGCTCCCAGTCTGGGGTATCCCTTCCCAAGGGAAGTTAGGTTGGGCCCTCACCCTCTGGGCAGGTAAAAGACCTTTTTATTTGAACAAGGATGTTATTTAAACCAGTATTTGGTGATTAAGTCTTTTGGTCTGTTATTGACAGGGAGATGGGACTGGATTTTCTGGCCTTGTTGTTACGGTTTCAAAATGTTTTATACTGTTTTAAATTAGTGGTGTTTTAATATGATACCTTATTTTTAAACTTTTGTATCATTGACCTTGTTGTAAGCCTTTTTGGATACCCATATCTGGAGATGGGTAGGATTAAAAAAAGTAAAATAAAATTTAACAACATAGAGACACATATGTAACTTGCAAAATTAATTTTTAGGGATAGATCTTTGTTGCTGTTTGGACATTAAATTTTAAAAGCTAACTCCTCTGACAAAGCACCTTTTTATTTTACCTGTTTATTTGTTTGATTTCTATCCCACCCCTCACCTGGTTAATGGGGAAGTTATCAAAGGTTAAAAGCTACAATAAAACACATTTAAAACAAATGTTCAGATGCAGCCATATAAAAAGCAAAATGAGGCTGCATGACATTAGTGTCGAATAGGTTTGGACTGCTGTGGTGCTTTTGATGTCTTTTGGACCACATTTCCCATAACTGGATGACCACTGGCTGTGATATCTATACTGATAGGAGCTGTAGGCGAGAAAACGGGAAGATGAAAAAGTCTCGGCCATCCCTCCTCTGACAGCCCATTCATTGGTTTAAAGAGATTTCAGTACACTCACCTTCAGGTAGTTCTTTATGGCCTATGGCAAGGGTGGGCATTGCATTGCCCTCCAGGTGCTGTTGAACTGCGACTCCGGTCATTGCTCACCCTTGCCTATGTTTACTAGGGCTGCTAAGAAATGCAGTTCAGTCATATTGATGGGAGGGGGGCACACGGTTCCCGCCCTTGACCTGCGGCTCCCAGATAAGTGCTTAAGGACACGGCTGAATGGATTCAACCGTAGGATCATGGCTCATGAAGACTGTGGTATGTGCAAGATGAACGGCACTCCTGCCCCCTTTGTTCCTTAAGAAGGTAGCAGGATATCCCACCCATCTCTGGCTGTTCTTTTGGATCATTTTATTTTATCCTGCTGTGGTTGTTCTGTGCCTTCAGGTTGTTTCTAACTTACGGTGACCCTAAAGTGAACCTATCATAGGGTTTTCTTGGCATGATTTGTTCAAGACAAAGTTTGTTGTTGCCTTACTCTAACGCTGAGTGGGTTTGACTTGTGCAAGGCAACCCATGGGGTTTCCATGGCTGAGTGGGAATTTAAACCCTGGTCTCATGGGGTCGTGCATTGTCCAGCACTCAAACTACTGCACCATGTGTTGGCTCTGTGCTAGTGCCATACTTTTTTCAAGATTTATACCTGCAAGTTATTCTTTCCGCACCAATTTCCACCCTCCCCTGCATTTTATCATGGAATTTTTCAGGAAGAATCCTACCCCCTAGTCTTATATGGCTTCATTTTGTCAACTGGCACTTAACCAGCAGCATTGTGCAGCCAGACCCTGGAAAACTCCTGCAATCCAAGAGAATTGATCAGGTGGGTACCTCAGAAAACTTGAATGCTGTCACACAGAGTGGACAGCATCTGATTTCGTGCCACTGGGCAGTCTTTATTTAGAACTTACCAAAAAGGATTGATGACAGAATGGAAGAGATCTCCAAGGGAAAGACTACAGTAGGATAATAAGTGTTCATTCACAGTATACTTTGGGGAGGAGGGTATCATGTCTTCCAGAAAAGAAAAGAATTGCTCAAACAGTCTCACGCATCCCCAAGGTAATCTGAAAGGATTAGAAGTAGTCATACGTTGCTTTTCTGGCAAGGAATATTGGTTCCTAACATTACTTTCTCTTCTTGCTATCTTTGCTTAAAAGTCTCTTTAATGCTGGTGGTGTCTGTAGAATGAGTATAGGTAAGGACAACTGGGGAGCTGTCATCCAAAAATTGAACTTTTTCAAACTCTTTAGTCATGTTCAGACTGTGCTCTACCAATTCCTGTATGTCTTATAGCTGGTTCCAAGGCCGTAGACCAGAGATGGGAAAAGTGTGTCCCCTGGGCCAGATACAAACCCAAAGGAATGTCTTTGGTGCCTTCAGGGTCCCTGGGGTCAATTTTTAAAGTTTTTTAGATTGTTCCCAAATGCCCTGTAGTAGACATGGGGGCATCTCCCCCCCCCAAGTGTTTCTCGTCCAGAAGAGGCCTTTTTAAAAATAAAAGGCCTTTTTTTAATACTCCTATACCTCCAGAGGATATTTGGGAGCAAAATGATTTTTTAGTTATTTGGGTCTGTGTGTGGCCCTTCAGTTTCTCCCAGGGATCATTGGGGCACCAGGGATTTAGAATCTAGAAAGGTATATTAGATTGACATCATCTAATTTAGTGCTGCCTCCACTGAATGACAGCTCCATTCTTAGGTTTTGCACAATTTTTTCCCTGCTGAGATGCTAGACATTGAACCTGGGACAGTTACTTAACTATGGCCAATTTCCCTTAGACTTTTAAACCCAGGGCTCATCAACCATTGAGCTGTAGCAAATGCTATATGAACAAGGAAAAATCGCTGTGAAATGCATGGCCCTCATCTCCCTATTATGTCCCCTATAAAATGGAGACAACTTCATTCTTTCTCTCCAACTGTGGCAAATCTTCCTTCTGAAAAATCAGGCTAAACATTGCTAGAATAAAATGGGGAGGAAAAAACCCTACAAAACTGCTTGAATTGCGTAGGATTTTCCCCTGTTGCTATTATGCATTTAGCATCTTGATGGTGCTGTTATATCTGTCTCAGGATTTATAGTGTTTTCAAGTACATTCTTGTGTTTAATATGTGGCGAGGAAACACATAATACGCAGGCTGCATTCTGCAGATTTCTTAGTAATAGCTAAGAGAAACTGTGCTCATCCATACTTTAAGAGAGGGAAGTAGAATGTTAAACAAAAGAAGATATGCTAGCAGGAGAATTCTTTTTTTTTAGAAGGAAAGCTAGAAATTTAAAGATTTCACACTATTTTGTTTACAGCTGTGTAAAAGAGAATGTAAAAATTGACAGCAGCTTCTTACACTGAGTACCAAAGTCAGTTTAAACATCTTTTTTTCCTGTCAGGTGTTGATTATATTATCTTTGGTACTCAGAAAGTATATGAGTACTTATTTAACAAACCACTGGCTGTCCGTTCAAGGCCGGAGGGACAGTAGTAATAACTGAACGCTGCAGAGTGGCTTGCGTTTGCTGAATTGGCTGGCAAAGACAGAGGTCCCTGGGACAGGGCAAGGATATAGAATCATAGAATCACACAGTTGGAAGAGGCCATATGGGCCATGCAGTCCAATCCCCTGCCATGCAGGAGCCCATGTCAAAGCAGTCCCGACAGATGGTCATCCGGCCTCTGCTTAAAAATCTCTGAAGGAGGAGATTCCACCACGCTCCCAAGCAGCATATTCCACTGCCGGACAGCTCTGTTTGTCAGGAAGTTCTCCTGAGGTTCAGGTGGAATCTCTTTTCCTGTAGCTTGAATCCATTGCTCCTTATCTTAGTTTCTGGAGCAGTGGAAAACAAGCCCTCTCCCTCCTCGACATGAGATCCTTTCACTATTTAAACCTGGCTATCATGTCCCCTCTTAACCTTCCCTTCTGCAAACTACCCAGCTCCTTTGTTATTCCTTTGCTCCCAGTGTATAATGCAGTTATGAGCTTTAGCAATGGGAAAGAACATAGGTTAATTTGATTATTGTTTATCATTTCTTCAGAATATTTTTAACTTGTTGTTTTCAAAATGGCATCCTATAACTGATTGTAGTGGATTGGCAACATGTTTAAGTTAAACTAGTCATGACCAACTTGTCCCATTGAGTTTGACAGTTTTGCTCCAGGGCAGGGAGGCTGCTATGTGGCCAGGGTCCACTTTTCTTCTTTTTTTTTATAAAAAACAAAAATGAAAAAACAAAACAGTCCCACCTTACATCACATTCGTATCATTACGTAATTATTACACAATAAACAAATACTAATACACAAAATAAACAATACATACATATAACAACCAACACATCTTACTAACATGTTCTCACAAACATAGGGCACTTCCCCCTTTCCTGAGATACAGCCTTAAATCTATTATTTAACACCTCTGTATGTCTTAAAGAATAGAATCTATTATTTATTTCCCCATTCATTATTTTCAACTCTATTTACAATTTTTGTCCATCTTACACTATTATCTATTTCAACATTTCTTTTCTTTCAAAAACTAGTAACCTATTGCATCTACATCTCTTCTCATACTTCTCATACTTCTACCTCTCACCACATTTATGTCTAGAACTTATCTCATTATTACAACAATAATCACTTTTCTCCTTATCTTCATGATTTGAAACCCTTAGTTAGAATACCCTTATTTTCCAAAAATTCTGTTAAGGGTTCCCACACCTTATAAAACTTACTATTCATTTTATTATCTAATCTGTAAGTCAATTTATCCATTTGTGCTATTTCAGTGGTTTTCTCCATCCAATCTTCCATAGTCGGGGTGTAAGTTGATTTCCAATGTTTAGCGTAGACGAGTCTGGCCGCCACAATTAAACATCATGCTAATCTTTTAGTACAAAAATCTATTGAGGTTTCTGCACCAAAGATTCCCAGTAAAAAAAATTCTGGGACTAAATCAATTTTCCTTTTCAAATTTTTTTGCATATTAGCTTGTATGGCGTACTAGAATCTCTGCTCTGTCACATCCCCACCACATATGGTAGAAGGATCCCACTTGTTCTTTATATTTCCAGCACTGATCGTTCATATTCTTGTTCACTTTCACTAATTTGCTGGGCATTAGATACCAACGGTATACCATTTTCAGGACATTTTCTTGTAGAGTATAGGATCTGGTATATAACATATTAGTTTTCCAAACATTTTCCCATTCTTCTAAAAGAATATTGTGATTAAGATCTCTCGCCCATTTAGTCATACAATCTTTAACCGTCTCTTCCTCTAGTTTGAAGAATAACAATTTTTTATACAATCTTGAAAGTAAGGGTCCACTTTTCAAGTTGACTGCATGCATAACGGCTGCTGTTCTTTGTTTTCATGGGTGGGTTCAAGAGGTGATTAAACTGAAACATGCATAAAAATTAGCTAATGAAATAAATTTGAAAATTAGCTGAAATTAATCTAAATAATTCTTCATTCAATATTATTAAATTCATTAAAAAGCTGCTCATACTTGATATAAATTTATCTGCTATATAAAAGTTGAAGTTTGTCTGTGTCAGGCAAAGAGCTCATATGATTGGCTGCCTAAAAAGATTCTATGGAATCCTGGAGTTTGCAGTTTAGGGAGGGGCCTTTAGAATTCTCAGCCAGAGAGCTCTTGAGCCTGGCCAGTTGCTATGGAGACAAGGCCTAGCAGCAAGGAGGAGGACAGTGTATTCTCTCAGGAACCCAACCTGTGTATGTTAATAACTCTGAATACAGATTGTATTGGGGAATACGTGGCAAAGTAACAGGTACTGGACAAGACAGTTTGGGGAATTAGAGACACAGGAGCTCAAATCTTTCTAACAAGTATTACCTATGAGAAAATAAAATCCTGGGCAACAGTGGATATATATGCTAGTATTTATATATAAATGAACCTTACGATATTGACTGTTGATAAGGAACCACAGGGAATTAAATTGATTATGATATCAGCTATTCCATTGCCTGTCGTGCATTTAATTCCTTTTCCCATTTGCTAAGAAGATCCTTTGAAGTTCATGGGGTCACCGTAAGTTGGCAGGCGACTTGAAGGCACGTACACCCACACATGGAGCTTTTAGTGGTTTACCACTGAAATTCAGTGGCAAACAAGCATGTCTCTTTGATGTTACAGGATGACTGCAGAAAAAGGTTTTGGAGACCAACTTGAAACACAATTAAGTCTACTTGAAGCACAATTAAGTCTGGATGCAAATAAAACACTTTTGTTACCAGTTTATGTACCAAACTGTTTACCTAGTGCTTAGCGGAACTTCGTGTACCCCCACTGTCAGTAGTTCTGCTTCCAGCTGAATTTACGGTTTTTCATTTCCATTTTGTGAGAATTAAGATGGTTGTAGAAACGGGTGGGGCTAAGGCAGGGCATGCTGGTCTCCCTCCCTCCCTCCCTCCCTCCAATTCTTGCAATTTTAGCAGCTTCTTTTTTGAATGTCTTGGCACTCTCAGGACAGCAGGGAGTGACTATTTCTCCTACCAAGCCTAATTGGCCAGCCGGTGATACAGTACCAAAGCTCCTTGGAGCTGCCTCAGGGGCCAAATTCTGTTCTAGATTTGCAGTCAGTCAGTAAAGCATCCTTATTCTGCAGGTGAGATGCATGAATACACATGTAGCTGACACGTAGCTATCACCTTGTATGGCAGATCGTTCGTTGTTGCACCTACATTATTACTTTACATATACGTTTTCTGCCGTTGTTTTGCTTATTGTTCCTGAATCAAGTCTTACAGTTAAATATCGATCCTGGGGGTGTTTTTCTTTTCTTTCTTTTTTTAAAATATAGGCTCTTTTGTTTGTCAAAGGAAAGACCTCTGAATAACACGGAAGCTTAGTTGTTCTGTGAATTCTGGTCACAAAGGTGTGCAGGTTGAAATATGTTTCTGGCTGCAGAGCTAAGCAGAAGAGACAGTCCTCTTGAGAACAGAAATAACAAGCCGATTTTGGGTCTCGTTATCCAAGAGGCACTTGCTTTACAATGAGACATTTCTCACAGGAGGATCCATGTTAGATTATTGATGTCAAGGCACCTTGGAAAGAGAGAAGAATGCATTCTAGGCTGCAAGGTCTGAGGTCAAGACAAATAGGTGCCATTTTTATTTCTACTTCTTCTGTCATTCACTGTCAGCTTCTCATCCAGTGTGCACAGTCTGTGTTTATCTCTTCAGTGACTCTTACTCTGATTTATTCATTGCTTAAAATATTTATATGCCATCTTCCTACTCAAAACGGCATTCAAAGCAGTACACAAAAATAATGAAACCAGCAAGTACAAACTGCAGCATCAGTTCTTTAAAAAAGACAAAGACTGTCACTGTATCAAAACAGCGTTATGCGGCAGGCATAAACCAGTACAAAATGGTTCGAATGGAACATGGTTCAGCTTAATTGTGGTAGATTAGAACCATTTTCAGCAGTCAACAAGCAGAGGAGAACCACCTCTCTGCAAGAACATTACTCAGACAACGTGTATAGTGAAACCAATATAAAATTAAAAACTTAAAAAAAAAAACCTAATGGGATTTACAGAGAGGGTACAGAGGCTGAAAGGGAATGGCTTGACTGCAGACTGATGAAGAGGAAACAAGATGTAGTAAGGCCTGGGATTGAGCAAAGACTTAGTGCAGTCTTAGTGCAGATGAAAAGTTGGCTTGGGAAAAACATCTGCAGCAAAAGTGGGTGGCATAATGTGATGAAGAGAGAGAACGTGGCCGGATCTCTTTGGGGTATCTATTAGGTGATCCCAAACACTGGCAACCAGAGCTTCATGCCTTCTAAAATTTCACAGATGAAAACTGGGACATATGTGACCAAGCAACATTGACGTATGGACAAAATGGCAAAAGTTATTGAAGAAGCTCATCACAAGCTAGGAGATGCTGCAGCAGTTTGCCTATGCATGAGCCTGCTCGGGAGGATAAGATTCCACCCTATATTCTTTCTCTCTCCTTGCTTAGTTGATTGGTCCTTTCTGCACTACGCGTTTATAGTGCTATTATGTCACTTTCAACATCCTATGGAATCCTGGGGTTTGCCTTTAGAATTCTCAGCAAGAGAGCGCTTTGGTCTCAGGAAACTACAAACCCCAGAATTCCACAGGATGTTGAAAGTGGAATCATAGCACTATAACAGATTAGTGCAGAAAGGCTCCATTGAGTGCAGACTACTTTTGTACTTTAATTGCTGTAAACTGAATTCAGTCTGATGAAAAAGGGGGTAAATGGGAGGAAGATAGCGAAACTGGGACATTTTAAAAGCAAAGTGGGTTGACAGAGGATTAATCAGGGCTGTCCCTGCCAAACCTAAAAAACTGGAAGTTTAGAAGAGTATTTTTTTAAAAAATTCTGTTTATAGTGATGTTGAAATAGCAGTATTAATCAACCTTGAGAAATTGTACACCTTCTGTTTGACAAGAGTCTAACCACTTGGGAGTGGTCAAGCAAAGATCTAGTCCAGGGTCAGGGCATGATACTACAGTTTGCTAGAATATCCATCCTTTCAGAATTGTACCATTCAGTTTTCCTCTGGCCATTTTCAACAGTCCAGTTAGTGTTTCCCACATTTTCCCTATAAGGGGAACATTTTAATGAGCACTAGCTTCAAAGAATGACAAAGCTGTTTTATTTAAAAGAGGGACTGCGACAGACAATCCAAATTGCTCCTTTGGGAAAAAAACAAGTGTACAAACAAAAGTTGGATCTCCTAAGAGGAGAATGCTGAACAGGGCCGTCTTCCCCCACTGTGTTTGGTGACAAGAGTTTATTTCTTTACTGCTGCCCACAGCTGAATCATTTAAACACTGCCGACTCCCTTATACCTGGATGACTAGATAGGTTCCTTAATGGATTGTTGCAGCTTTAATGAAAGCTGCATGTGCTGAATCACTCTAGTCGCCTTTTTCCTGGAATGTTCGTTATTGGGACCTGACGGATCACCTCTCCAGTGCTTCCAGACGTCTTGGCTCTCTAATTCTTCTCCATAACGAGTTTTGTGCTGCGTGATAAAATATTCATGTTCAAATAAGTTCTAAACTAATTATCTCCAGCCAGCAGTTGCCTCTGCAGTCATTTGCTGTTAGCTTGGCTCAAGCTGATGGCTTGCATTTTGGTTTCAAGCAGGCCCTCCTGCTGGTCCCTATAGCTGATTCCTATCCTTAATGAAATTTCCACGCCCATGTAGAGTTAATTCCTTGCTTTCCAAAGGAGGCTTCCCTTCCTGACAAGCTTTGAGGCTTAGCCAATGCTGTGTGTGTGTGTGTGTGGTTGTTTTCACACAAGATCTGGAAGAACATATTGCTCTGAAACAGGCATTCAGGAGGTCACTGCTAGCATCCAGTATGGGTGTTCTTGTGTTTTAAATCTCCATATTTCTATTGCAAACTTCACACTGGAAAGATAACAATGACCTATATATGAAAGAATTATGACCTTTCCCTTTTTCTACACATGCTGTTTTTCTTTTCTTCTCTGACTGACTCTGACATGTATGTGAGAGAGAATAACCTAATTTAGAAAGTGAAGTCAAAGAAATTATCTTTAGTAATTTGATTTGAGGACAGGTTTTTTAATTTAATTTTAAAAGTCATTAAAATAACTCCTGATAACTTTTTTTTTTAAAAAAAATAGAAACTTCATTTTTCTATCAGTGACAAAGTTTTACCAACTTCTGTATTATTCTTATGAGATCTATTAAAGCTCTTGGGATCTCCTCACTATTGCTGCAGTTGATTGGCAACTGCTTGGTGCTGGGATGGAGAAAACGATAATATCCCCTTGCACATTCATTTTATTAGATCTTGACCAGGCAACTGTGTCTTGCAAAAGCCATGCCTCCACCTACAATAAAAGGAATAAGTAACTGCAGAAGTTCTCTGGGGCCAATTTTCTCTCCCTGGAATCCTCTAATGTGAGAATTACTAATTGCCAAACAAAACAGACTTCCTGTGTGAGCCTGTCCCAGGTCCTGAGATCCTCAAGAGAGGCCTTTCTCTCAGTCCTGCCAGCTGCTGAGATCTGGGTGGTGGCCATGTGAGATAGAGCCTTCTTGGTGGCTGTTCCTGGGTTTTTGATGTTCCTCTATACATTTTTAAAGGTTATGTACCAAGAATCATATTCCTGTGAGCTGGTGGTTCAAAGGGAGCCATTCCCTTTAGAGCACACTTGTCGCAAAGCTAAGTTTTCCAAAACGGTGAAGAAAACTGACAGAAAGAAAATAAACTCATCTGAAGCGTGATACTGGCAAAGGTACCATGGATTGCCAAAGAGACCAGTGAATAGATCTTAGAACAAATCAAACCTGAACTCTCTCTAGAAGTGAAGAGGATTAAACTGAGGCTGTCGTATTTTGAACATATTATGAGATGACATGAGTATTCATTGGAAAAGATGATAATGCCTGGTGAAGTGGAAGGCAGGGGGAAGAGTCCCATTTGGGCAGCTGACCCTCCCCCGCAACACAACGAGCACATTAATTAGTCCAAGAGGACTAATGCTAAAGGTGCTCCCAGTACCCCCCCTGCAACTGGCACGCCATTCCCAGAGGGCTAATGTTGGGAATGCTCCCTGCACTCCCTTCCAGCTAGCACACCAGTCGCAAAGGGCTAATGCTAGGGGTGCTCCCAGCAGCCCCCATCTTTCCAAGGCTGGGGCCCACAACTTAACCCCTGGGAGTCACTCCCAAGACCCTCATTGAGGGAAGCAGTAAGAAAACTTATCCCAGTCTTGGCACATTGTTCAGCTTCCCAATGAAGTGGGCGCAGGAGGGTAAATCTCATGAGCCCGTGTAGTTTGTATCCCGGACAAGCCCCCAAAATTGTTAGGATTACCCCCAGGCCTCCCCAAAACACTTGAGGCCAAACCTAAAATATTAGGTTTGCACAGGTGAGTACGAGTAGTCTATGCAATTGTGGGTGAATCAGCCTGGAAAGGTCCCCAGCTTTGGCCAAACGTACTTCTCCCCCTTCAAGAAGAATGCAGTCAGGACCACTTCTTACAGGAACAAAGAGAAGGACCCTTTATTGTTAAGAGGAGGGTTTTGTTTTGTTTTTTATAGATTGGGATGACAGTGATCTCCTAAAGCATACAGTTCATGTGCAAGAATATTTGCTTTCCCAGGACTAAAATTCTGATACATGGTTGATAATACAGTAACTTCTGTTTAACAGAGGATGACTGCATCACAGGTGGATTGATACAATCAAGAAGCTACAGTTGCCTTGAGTTTGCAAGATCTGAGGAGGGCAGCTGATGGCTGGGGCTGTTAGGGGTGTATCATCCATAAGTCGTCGTCGTCGTCGTCATCATCATCATCATCATCATCTCATCATCAACATTTATTGATTAGTCGACTGACCATATCAACAATAAAATACATGATACATAATACGAAATACAAATACAGAAATTACATACACAGATAAACTCAACTCATATAAAATTAGCTAAAATAATTAAAACATATAAACTTAAACTTAATAAGTAGTGGATTTGATATAGGAAGTAAAATACATGGTAAACAAGAAAGATAAAATAACAAGAATAAAAATTCAATCATAACATTTAAATAAGCTCATCGCCATGACAGGGGACCCCATTTTGTGTGATAAAAAGATCTCTCAGGTAAGCAGCTTTTGTAATAAATTTTGCAATCCGGCGGACTGAATGTAAATTCTCTCCGGAAAGGAAATAGGACAATTTGACAGTTGGATCCCAGTTGGTCGTTCTGACCAGAAGTGGTTGTAAATATTGAGATCTCACCTTGGTATATATATGTACAACAATCCAGCAAAATGTGCACAATATCCTCTATGGCTGATGAACCACAGATACATGTTCTTTCGTGGTATGGAATTTTTTGAAACCGTCCTATTCTTACCATAGAATTAAGTTGTTCAAATCTAGCTCTGGTGAAAGCTATTCTCTGTCTCTGTGTTAGGTTCAACCTAAGATACTTTTCTAGACCAAATATAGTTTTATTTTTAGCTAACCAATTTAGAGACTTAGAACCGCCCAGCAGAGCTATATCTGTTTGGGAACTGATGTCCAAAATTCTTTGTTTTAATATTTCCTGTGCTGAGTGTCCACAAGTTAGTAAATAAGACGGGGAAAAGCCTAGCTGGTGCATTAATTGAAACAGCTGGCATATCCAAAAATTTAAACGTTGGAGATCTAACTGTTCATCTAAGCAAAGTTTAGGGAGTCTCCCTGAGTCCATTTTAAGAATCCTTAGCCAATAGTTAAAAACTTTGATCAAAACCTAGCACTGAATAGAATGTGCCCCTAGTTCTACTCTTACTGCTTGTGCCAGAGTGTTCTTATCTGTTCCTAGTATCCTCCTTAAGAAGTAGCTCTGAGCCTGCTCCAAAAGGGGTGCTTTCATTTGACCCCACAATTCTGCCCTGTAGGACAGAATAGGCATGATTTTAGCCTTATAAACTTTTAGAATAGGGGATATACTGGAGGGGTGGTTATAGTTTATCAATTTATAGAGTATATTAGAGTTGGCTATAGCTCTCTGTTTATTTCTTCTAAGGTGATTTGTCCATTTCCCTGTATTTGAAAAGGACAACCCTAGGTATAAATAAGAGCTGACATGTTCAATTGGAACTCCTTCCAGGAACCAGTTATATTTTTTGGACCTTTTCCTGAATACCACCACCTTAGACTTATCTTTGTTAATGGCTAAATCATTATGAGAACAGTAATTAGCTAGGTTCTGTAAAAACCGTCTCAAACCAACCTGCAAGCGGGCGATCAGAACCATATCATCAGCATAGAGGAGGACATTAAGGAATATGTTGCCTATCTTGGGTGTATGAGCCGTTGTTGAAGAGAGGAAGCCTGGGATGTCATTAACGTATAAGTTAAATAAAGTTGGAGCTAAAATACATCCCTGTCTAACTCCTTTATACACATTAACTTTCTTGGTCAGTCCATAAGTCAAAGTGGACTTAATGGCAAATAACAAAAACAATAACAAGCTTGTTCAAAAATATTCACCGATGCCCAACAGTTCTCTCCTTTATACCACTATCTCATCCACACACACTCTTGGCTTCACCTCTTAATTGCTGTGCATGAGAATAGCTTTTCAGAAAAAGCTACCCTACCTTGGACCTTTCTGAGAGAAGGAAGTAGTTATCTGTATTTATTAATTATTTAATTTATCTTCCAGCTATCTACTAAAATTACAGTGCATGACAGCTCAGGGATGGTAGACAACATTCTAATTTAAGCTGTGAAACCAAACCAGTTAAAGGCAAAATTAAAATATTTCACTAAACAAGAAAGAAACTGCACCGAACCCCTGGCTGAGTATTATGGTGTTGCCTCCTGGCTAAAGTCAACCCTGTCTCAATGCAGGATTGTATGGTCCTGAGTCTTCTTGGGCTTTATATGTATAAGAAGGACTTTGAATTGAAGCCAGACCAGTAGCCAGTAAAACTGTTGTAACAAAGGAATCACATTCTCCCTGTTAACTAATCCCAGTCTCAATGTACCCAATATCGTCTTATTTTGGAAGGTAAGAAGTATAGGGTCTGGCTTATGGTTGGATGGGAGGCCACCAAGGAAGGCTAGAGATTTTCAGATAGGGCTTCAAAAAGTCTTTCCTTAAAAGATGGAGAATCATGACTGTGAAATCAGACTTGATAATACCAGGCTTGATGGAGCCAAGCTACTGACTCGATGTAGCACAGTTTTCTATTGTTCTAATAGTGTGACTGTAGCTTCAAAATTTGAATGCTTTTAGCTATGAGAGGCAAAAGATGCTGAAAGGTTTCTGAGCCCCTTGCCTTTTTAGTTGGGAATGGCATAAGCATTGTTGGAAAGACTTTCTGATTTCTCCCCAGCCTCTGTTACTTGGGTGGATTCAGCAATACAGAGAGAAACCGCTCTTTAATCTTCCTGCCACTTAATACAAGCTTTTAACTTTCATTTCCCAAGTCATCATATTTTTGTTGCTTTGCTAGCCCCCTGTGGCCAAAGCAAATACCTCCCTAATTAATTTTAATAATAGAGAGACTCATTAGTGACGCGTGCCGGTCTGCTGGGAGAGGCCATGATTGAGATTGATTCTGGGGACACACACAGAAAAAGCCTTTTATTTGAGGAGGGGGGATGTTTCACTGGGGCTTCTCCCAGAAAAGGAGGGTGTGGAGGATCAGCAGGCATGGCGGAGTGGTGGTGGTGGTGAATGAGAAAGGTGGAGCATACAGTGTTATCTAGATAAGCTGTGATGGGGCTAACATTGCATTGCTACTGGTTCAAGCACTGCAAAAAAGAGGTACTTTTAATTGGATAAATACACTTATGTGTATGTGTTAGTGAGAGCTTGTTCTTCTATGAACGTGTATATACAGTGTTCTTTCAGGGAAGGGATGAATAATTGCCAGGAATTTTGGGAATGCTGCGTTGACCCTCTGCAGAACCATGGGGAGTGGCGTGTACTGCCATTGACACCTTTTGCAGACCCATCAAAGTTTGGGGTGGCTGGCTGGCCCCAAATGGCTAAGTATGTCCCCAAGCCTCAGGATATGTGAGTTGCTGCTGACTGTTTAGGGTGTAAATACCCTAAGGACACCAGATCCCGTCTGATATTGGAAGGTAGCAAGCTCAGCTCTGGTTAGTACTTGAACGAAAGACTGCCAACAAATCCCAAGTGCTGTTGGCTATATTTTAGAGGAAGAAACTGGCAAAACCACCTCTGAGTATTCCTTGCCTAAGAAAACCTTATGAAATCCATGGGGTCCCCATAGGTTGACAGGCAACTTGAAGATGCGCATGTGTGCGCACCACACACACACACGCACTCTGAACATTTTCTCTTGTTTTATTTTTTATTTATTTAATAAAAGATTTATACTCTGACCGATCTCAGGACAGCTCACATACAACATTAACACAAGTTGAACAGGTTAAAATAATTTAAAGAAGCTATAAACATATTATGTAACAGAATGAGCTAACAACAGATTTAAAATATTTTAATGAGGTCCAAAGGCCTTGATGAAAAGCTTTAACTTGGCACCTAATTGAAATGAATGGTGGAGTCCATTGGGCCTCAACCTGAAGGACACTCTACAGTTGAGGTGCCATCCTCTCCCATGTTCCTACACTGCTGGGACATGGAGGAGGGCCTCCTTGGACAGAGCAAAATCCCCAGGCAGGCACCTCCTCATGTGGGTAGGCACCTCCTCATGCAGTCCCCTCTCCTCATCTATGGGGAGGGTGCTCTGCTGGCACCACCTCCTGTTGGGAAATAAAACACCCCACAGCCTTCTCTTGTCTCAGACTGGAAGGTGACGGGTCTTCTGTATTTGCCTGAGAAGGAGAAGTGGCACCAGCAGTGGCAGAGTAAGTACCACAGCATAACAGTTTGCTGCTATCCTCTAGCCACTTTATTTTAAAATGTAGCCTCTGAATAGGTTCACACGGCTTTGAGCAGGCAACTGTGTGAGGGCTGGAGGCTAGTCCCTCTCCATGGGCTGCATCATCCCACGGCAAGCTCAAATGCCTCTGTTTTCTTCTATCATCTCTGATCTCAAAATGGTGACAGGAGGCATCTGATGGACTGAGTCCACAGAAGCTTGTGCTAGAAATTGCTTCTTCCATCTTGAATATTCTTTAGGATTTCTGTAAAACCAACGGTTGTTTGTCGTTGCTTTGGAATTGATATTACTTATCTCCATGAACAAGCTTCAAAACCACTTTGCTGTCTAATAGTTGAGTGAGCCAGTCAAAGGAGTTTGTTCTCTGCAACAGCCATGCTGGATTGTACATTCAAAAAGAATTCCACAACATGAAAATGAATTCATGTTTTTCATGTTTCCATTAAGGATAGAGGGGTTCACAGAGGAACATCCCAATGGCTAAAAGCAGTGAGCTAAAGCAGAGGGAAATCTTAGAATCATGGAGTTGGAAGAGACCACAAGGGCCATCGTGTCCAACCCCCTGCCATGCAGGAATCTTGGTTCAGATGTGTAAGGTGTAGTAGTTTGAGCCCAGGATTTGAGTCCCTGCTTGGCCACGGAAATCCACCATGTGGCCGTGAGCGAGTCACACTCTCTGAACCTCAGAGAAAGGCAAAACAAACTTCCTCTGAGCAAACCTTGCCAAGAAAACCTCGTGCCAGGGTTGCTTTATGGTTGCCATAAGCCAGAAACAACTTGTAGGCACACAACAACAAGAAAAGCTAGCCAGTGTAGTTTCTGGCTTTCCTTTATGCTATCAGGTAGTTGGACTGGAACTGCTAAATCCTGAGGACAATTCACCAGTCAGCTATGAAGTTCCTTGACAGATCATGGGCCAGTGATAGTGCTGCCAGGTGAAACAAGGGACCGGGCTCCGGTGCCTTTAATCATACAATCATAGAGCTTGAAGAGACCACAAGGGCCATTGAGTCCAACCCCATTCTGCCATGCAGGAATACACCATCAAAGCATTCCTGACAGATGGCCATCCAAGCTCTGTTTAAAAACCTCTAAAGAAGGACACTCCACCATACTTCCAGGCAGCATATTCTGCTGTTGAATTGCTCTTGCCATCAAGAAGTTCTTGGGTACTTCCTGGCTGGGGAGAAGAGGGAATTTCAATGGGTGACACTTATGTGACAAGGGACGTGCTGAAATCCTCTCTTCTGCACAAATGTTATTAAGGTTGTAGAGGCCTTGTCCCTTATTTCACCTGGTGATCCTAGCCAGTCACTCATGTCTCAAAGTAACCTACTTCACTGGATTGCTGTGGGGATAAGGAATGTAGGACTTACCTTTGACCAGTTCGGAGTAGGGTGGGGAAGAAGCAGGTATTCTTTAGCCTCTTGATATAAGGGCAGAATTTTAAAAAAGTAATGTAATGTAATGTAATGTAATGTCGTAACATTATCTATGTTTCAGTTGGCTAAGGAGACGATCTATGCATTCCTAACTACTGACATTTTCAAGAAATATAAAATTATAAGCTCTCATTAATGCTGGGTTTGCTCATTCATCAAAGCTGCTCTTATGCTACATGCCGGCTCCTTTTTCTCCTCTCCCCTCCTCTCTTCTCCCCCTTTCACTTTCTCTCATTATCACTGTCTCTCTGCTTCTTGGACCTGGTGACTTCCAAGACCACTGAGCAATCATTTGGAGGAGAATTATTTAACTCTTTAGTCATCTAAACACGAGCTCCGGCTCTGCAGAGTCAAGAAATAATTAGCTGGCCAATTCCAGAGGGGTCGGGCTGCTGTAAAATCAGCACTTGCTGCCGTGAGCCTGCCAATGATGTTACAGTGCCCAAATGAAAAGTGAGCTTATTTGAGGAGCGCCGCAGCTCCTTCTCTTTTTGAATTATTAGTGTGCATGTTACCTGCCTCTGCAGCCCTGGCTAAATGCATTCTTCCAAGATGTCTGTAATGAAACTCCACAGCTGATGTGATCACACTTGATTTGAAGTACTTCCTGAGAGCAGAAGTTGGGCTGTAAGGCAAACTTTCCACAGATGTCTTCTGCAGTGCACTTGTCCGTTCGTTCCATCAGATGCCAATACTTGTCTATGGCCTTCTTGTTTGAGTAGCGAAGGCCCTTTAAATGATGCTCATGGCACAGAAGAACTGCTGTGAGCAATGATACTAGCTAAATGAATCCTGTTTTCCGAGAAAGCTTCAAAGGGGCCTTTCATGTCACTGTTCCCACATCTTCCTCAATGGGCTGGACTCTTATCACTCACACCAGGGGAGGAGACCCTTTTCAGTAATGTATTTTCCATTTTATAAGCTCAGAATAGACAGCAGAAAATGCATTTTTTTATTCCATAAGAAATGGGAATTTCAAAGTTCCTTTAAGATTAGTGCAGCCAAATATGTGCTGAATGCACACACGCTTACATACAAATATATAGCATTTTGATATTCAATTAGTGCCATTATTTTACTTGAAAGTTACAACTCATATAGAGCAGGCAAGGAAAATAGGAAATTGATGAGTGTGTTCTTTTTGTTCTTATTCTTACTTTTTGCTTACCAGTTTCCCAAGTCCTTCCTAGTACCCACTTTCCTCTGAGCCTTGTAGTCCACTGGTTTGATAAATGGAGCCACAAAATATCCAAAATTGCCTATACAGGTTGAGGTTTGGGAAGATGTATGATTCTGACAATCTGGGAATGGCATCGGTAGATATCGTTTGGGTCCCCTCTAATTGTGGTCGTTAGATAATTCAAAAGTGCCACAGCATATATTCAAGAATGTATGTGCACTCCCCCTCTCACTACTGACTTGTCTTCTCTATTTTAACTGTGATTTAGAGATATGGCAATATTGAACTGTGTGAGGAATTCTGGGAGTTGTAGTCTAATAAATAACATTTTTGCATTCTAGGTTTAGGTTAACCAGGATTTCTGCTTCACTAGGAGTTGAAACTGCAGTTCAGCACTAGGTTGATGGAGACATGTTCATATTTAAGTGTTAATCATTTAGCTGATGAATGTATAAGCAATTCCATATCAAAAATTTTGGAGTATTCTTGTTCTTGTTGTATGCCTTCAAGTTGTTTCTGACTTACAGGCCATTTCCGCACTAGACTGTTATAGTGCTATTATACCACTTTCAACATCCTATGGAATCCTGGGGCCTGAGGCCCCTCCCTAAGCTGCAAACCCCAGGATTCCATAGGATATTGAAAGTGGAATAATAGCACTATAACAGTCTGGTGCAGAAATGGCCGTAGCGACCCTAAGACAAACTTATCATGGAGTTTTCTTGGCAAGATTTTTTTCAAAGGAGGTTTACCATCACTTTCCTCTGAGGATGAGAAAGAGTGACTTGCCCAAGGTCACTCAATGGTAATTCAAACACTGGTTTCCCAGAGTCCTTGTCCAACATGACACTGGCTCGTCACACCACACTGGCTCTTTCTGGAGCACTGTAGAGTAGATTAAAACGTTTTAATCTTGCAAAACTCTTGCATTTGCTTCTTATAATCTGGAGCACTGCAGAGTAGACTAAAATGAGCAAACGCTGAAGTTAGAATAATACCAAAGAAAATGTACCCATAAAAAGCAGTGGTTAGAAATGCTCATCTGCAAGAAATGCCTCCAGTAGAGATGGAAAACAGGAGTGTAGGTACATGCCTAACCTTAGTTGGAGGGCATTCCACAGGATGAAAACTAATGCACTAAAGAATTGCACTCTTGGTGGGCTCCAGACCTCATTTGGAACCACTGGGAAGACCTCCATAGAAGACTTCTTTGGTCAGGTGGGATGACATGGGAGGAAAATTGTCCTCAGATATCTTGGGACCCTTTCACACTACCTCACTATACTACTGTGATTCCACCTTTGACTGCCATGGCAACATCCTGTGGAATCCTGGAATTTGTAGTTTGGGGGGGACATTTAGAACTTTCAGCCAAAATGCTCTTGTACTTCAATAGACTACCAATCTCATGATTCCATAGGATGTTTTTAGGACAACTAAACCTGAATAAGGTGTTATAACTGTGCTTTGTGAAAACCACACTAGTTCCAAAACTTTGAACCTGGCTTGTCATTGTTGCCTTTATCCCTTAATCACCATTACCGTGGGACAGGAAATTCACTCTGGGAGCACATCACACACATGTACAGTTGACTCCTGTGGAAACATAGATATACACTACAGTCTATCCTTGCTCCCCCTCCAATAAGTTCAGACAGAGCTTGGAAACATTATTTTAAAAGTTAAAATGTCAGTCTCACTTAAAAGGTAATCCATTATTTTAAAAAGTAGCACATTGTCATTAGTCATTATATGATGGCAAACCAAGAATCTTGTATTATGTTACTTGTCAATGACTTGTTAGTATGATGTTACTTTTTAAACTCATTTCTTTAAAATATGCAAAAAGAATTAAAATAAAGGCCAAATGCCCCTGATGACTGCCCCCATATTTTTGTATAATGGGTGAATGTTACTCGTTAATCAGAAATCTGCCATGTTAACTTCATAGACATCACTCTGCCCTCTGGAACCCTCTTAATGAGAAACAAGATTACTTTTGAAATGTGGCTAAAAGTTTCTCAATGACGATGTCAATACAGGAAGCCGCCACCTTTTGACACCCTGTTATCTGACAGCTCGCTCTTTTGACGCTTCCAAATTAAGGACAAGTTCCATTAATTTGACAGCAGTTCCCCTCTTTCATCGGTTCTTCTTGCCTACGGAGGCTCACTTGGAACTGCTCAGACATGTGTGCTGTTTGCAAAGGGAGCTGAGAGGGGGGAAAAGGGGCACTAAGCCGGCTGAGAGACTTTACGAGCAGCGCACGTGTGGTCAGTAACGAGTGAGCCTCCATAAGTCTCTCATGCTCCCTACGGTACAGTACAGGGGTTCCGCTTTTCAATCCGTTCCATCTTCTGAGAGTGCTCTGGTCCCTAACCTGTCAGATAAGTGGGAGAAACCTGTACATGAGAGTGAGAAGAGATGGAATTGATGAAGACCATCTTCCCCAAAGTTTTACACACAGTGAAGAAAGCTGGCTTTGGAAGAGGAAAGCCGCTCTGTGCAATGGAGAGAGGAATTGAACAAAGAACTGGAACCTCCTGCCTGTGCTTTCCAATGCTGATGGGCGTTTAGTTAGTAATTAATAGTAAAATAAGTGCACTCGTATCACTGCTTACCTGAAATGGATTGTTGATCCAAGTTTTGCCTTCTCTTTCTGTGTCCTGAACAGCAGGAATGCTGGCTGACATCTTTTGACAGTTTTTTTTTCTCTCCTACACTCCCCCTCCCCAGCCACAGATTTCCCCCAAGCTCCCTTTTTTGTAGCTTTAAAAATATACAAGTCAAAGAAACGGCATCCTTTTGTCCCCTGCATCACAAAATGACAGATTCCACCCCCCCCACCACCTTTGGAGAATGACAGTCGCCTGGTACCTTCTCCTTATTCACCTGCTCAGGTGGACTGATCCCTACTCCCAGAAGACCCATCTGCTTTCATATTCTTTGGCCTGATGCCTCCTGGCAGCCAGGCAGGCTGTGGTTGACAGCTTACGTCTGAAAGAGGCTTCGATAATTGCTCGTTCTGTTCGGCGACTCTGTCAGTGACAGATGGTCACACTGAATGTTTAAAATGTTCAGGACCTCTGGTTGCTCCTTATGCTTCTGAGTGCCAAGCTTTGCCAACATTTTTAGTTGCTGGAGGGGGGTGGTGGTGGTGGAAATGGGGAAATCTCCACATTGTGATTCCTTCCCCTTGCCTTCTGACAAGCTCCATTTGGAGCTGCTTTTGTGTGTGTGTGTGTGTTATTTTTGAGGTTCTTCCAGTGAATTGTCATTTCTTTCCCTAGTCTCCCCCTTCCTTCCTTAAAGAAAGTATCAATATGTTAGCGCAGACTGGCATAGAGCAAATGCCAGCTCCTCTTGTCGAAGTGTTAATGGAATTACTCCCCCCTGCTCCCTCCCAGTAACGGCACATATGGCCTGGAGTTAGAATTTTGGGGCAGCAGGGAGACATGCCTGCCATTTTGGCAAGATACTTCAAAGCCCATTTTACATTTAGGGTTGTTGGAAAATGTATTGCACCCTTTGTGCAGATGATGCCCACCTCTTCCTCTGAAACCCAAAGAGAGTGTGCCCCAGACCATGAAATTAATGGACCATTTCTGAAATCGATGAAGATAGAGAATTGCTTGGAACACAATGGAAGCTGTGCCCATTAGACTGGCTCCAAATGCCTAACTCACTGGCTGTTTTCCTGGAAAGCAGAGGCAATGTGGTAGCTAGAAGACTTTGTATTGCATCAAGTCTTAGTGTAGACGCATTGAGGCAATGTTCATTCCGTGGGTCTACTGTGCTTAGGACTACCAACAGGGATTTATGCTTCTCTTCTTGGAACAGTAAACGAAAGATTAGCTTTTTGTTCTATTTCTTCATTTACCCCATTGCTTATCAAAACTCTACCAGCTTCCTATGGGTTAGAAACCCCTTAGTTTCTCCCCAGTACTTGTTCTCTTCTCTCTCCCATACTCATACTCTTTTTCATTTGTTCTCATCTTTCCTCTCACTTCAGTGCTCATTCCACCTTTTCCCCTGCTCACTCTTGTCTCCACCCTTCGTAAGCACCAGAGATTTCTCTCCCTCTTTTGTTGGATTGCCACGTTTTAGTTCCCTAAATCCAGACAGCTACCCTTGCAGGTTAGGGAGCTTATTTGCTTGTTTTGAAAATGAGGTTATTCAATACATGATGGCAGCAGTGAGAATCTTATGTGCTGAGTACTGTAAAAATAATACAATACCGTCGCAAGAAGAGTTGACTGCTTCCTCCCAATGCAGGCACAATGCTACTTTCCCATAGGACAGTGGTGGGCAACTGTGGCATTCCAAAGGCCAATTGTCTGGAAGCTGCACGGACCACCAAAAATTGGGGAAAAAATTGAACTGTCCAGAAGTCCATTTCTGTTTTGAAAATCGAGAGTTGTATTTTTAAATGCAGCCAATTTAAAAGTTGAACTACCGTTCTTGGAGGTTTACTGGAGAGGCAATTCACCTTTTTGTGTGTCTGTATGACCTGACAAAGGACATTTGGGATGTCTAATTTGGTCAAGGGCTTTCAAAACAACCTTGAGAGGCCATGTGTGGCCCTAGAATCATACTTTCCCAGCCTCTGCCCTAACACATACATACCAAAAGTCAGTAATAGGAAAAGGCAAGTTTCACAAGGCAGCTAGGGTATGCAGTGAGCAGGAACTGTGTTACTTCAACGGTGGAAAGAAGTGAATTTTCAGTAGTCTGATCTTATCCCACCTCAAGCCAGCTGCATTTGAACCCAAACTTCAAGACTTCCAGCACTTGATGCAAGCCTTATTCTTCAGGAGTCTTCTTACTTTTGAGGAGACCTTTTAATCTTACAAAGCCTTGCTTCTACCACCTGGTGACTCAATCTGTTGTTGTAAGATACAGCGAGATTTGAATTAAAATTAATTAATCCATTAAAAAAAAACTAAAATACACACCGTTTGGATGGCAAATTTCAGGTGCCTGGATTTAATAGAATTGGAGCTATGACAAAAATAGTCTGTCTCTCTCTCTCCTTTTTCTATAATTGTAGATTTTACAAAAGCTAAAATATTAAGAATGACTTTGGTACTGTTAGTAGCAACTTTTATGATGTGTATTGATGAGAGAGCTGTTTGTCTCTGGGATTCCACAAAGATGTGATTGTGGTAGAAATAAGGAGAGTAACATTTCCTTTAAAAAGGCGGGGGGAAAAAACAGAAAAGCTTTTCAGGTATGGTTTCCCTTTGAGTGTGGTGCTATTGACTAACTCCAAGATGTGCAGGTAGGGGAAAAAATCATAATGACCGTATCCATTCAACCATACAAGGTGTTTTCTCCACATGTGTGCGTGTGCGTGTGGTGTTTCCTAGCATTTAGTTACTGCAACAAATCAAAGTAATATAGAATTTAAGAAGTTGGCACTTCGATCCATCACACCAAGCAATCTATTTTTGCTTCTACTGAATCCTTCTCAGGACCTGAAAATGATGAAAACTTTAATAACTTTTTGCCTGCACACATTTGCCCCCTGGGCCTATGGTAAATATCAGGTGCTAAGATACTGTAGAAATTAACTTGGAAACATAAAAATGTAAGACATCCCTCCCCCTCACTTCTCCCATCCTCAGTGTCAAGGAAAAGGTATGGCTTTATGACATTCTTCATAATAACGCTACCTCCACCCTAGAAAATGCCGACTGCCTTGAAGAGCTCTTGTTAATCTGAAAATAAACCGGAAGGATTACATAAATAATGAAAGAGCTAAAAATGCTGTAGTTTTGTAATGTAGATGAAGACAAGGTGTCATGTCAGGATTGTATTTGCATATTGGAATGATTTAGTTATCATGCTGTCTCCTCTAAAGAAGCCAAAAGGCTATGAATATTCATAAGTTTCAATTAAAATATTAATGACACACCACCACTTCTGTGGACTTGGAGCATCCATAAATAGTTTTGTTCAGATTGGGTAGAGACGGGAGGATCGGCTAGAAAGGAAGCAAGAGGATGGCATACCTATGGCTGGGACAACAATTTGTGTTTGTTAAAGGAATGAAGAGGCAGGTAGTTACAATATACAGTTGGGTATGTAGCTGCTGTGGAAATATTGCCCCATTCTAGGATTTGACCAATGTATTTATAAGACAGTGACTTATTTGAGACAAGAGGGACAGATGTGCATGTACACTTGAAGCTTGTTGCTGTTTTTTTTCATGAATGTTTCTGGGACACAGAATACTCCCTTTGTCAGTACTAAGATCTGTGTTAGAAGATTGTACTGTTGTTACTGTTAGGTGCTATCAGGTCAGTTTTGACCTACAGTGATTCAATGAATGAGAGACCACTAAAAGATCTTGGCTGACATCCCGCTTTGAAGTTATGGATTTGTAACCTAGAGTTACGGTTCCGTAACTGTTCCATATTTAGCTATGCTACGTATTTATGCATGTAGCACTTCCACCACAATCATAAATGCCACCTCAAACCCGTCTTAAACTCCAAGGAGCCGCTCCAAATGATGGAAGTCTGTGGTGTAGGTGGGTCGGGTGCTTCAGGATTACGTGGCCAACCCCCTCCTGCCCCTGAACCACTGTGACCCTGAAGGGATGAGGCTGACCACGTCATCCTGAAGTGCCCCACTTCAGCATGCTGCAGACCTCTGTCGTTTGGAGTGGCTCCCTTTGGTTTAAGGTGAATTTTTGGGGTCAGTTCTTTAGATCAGTTGTAGCTATGTTTATGAATGCAATGAAGGATCATTACTAAGAGTCCTGCTCAGGTCTAGATCAAGTTAATCTGTCCGAAAGGTGATCTTTTTTTCCTACTATTCCCTCTAAAATAAAGTTCCGAAACTAGTGTCATGAAAATTTTCTGATCCTAGCCTCTTGCTTTTGATTGCCGTTATCTCTACTTTTGCTCTTGATATCTGTTTGGAACCTTTACAATGCATGGTTTCAAGGTGCCCCAAAATATCTAGCACCACCACAGTTCACTATCTCTTCAACCACACAGCTCTTACTGTTCAGTCTGCAGTAAAACAAAATCGAATATTGTGAAGGACAATAAGTATAAGGTTCGGACAAGATAAGACAGAAACAATGTTGATCTTGCAGAAAATAAGATCGGTCTCAGGAGCTTAATTGGTGCTTTACACTACATTTCAAACACTTAAAAACTGCATATCAGTTTTGGGGTCTGGACACATATTTCCATGCAGCACAATAAAGACCTTTATTGTGAACACTAATTTCTTCCATCTGTCCCCCACTGAGTAGGATGCTATTCTATGCCCACCCCCTTGAATGACCTGTGGAGCTTTAATCTTAGCTGAGGGAAGATTCCCCCTTTCTCAGAAATCTATCTTAGATGCATGATGTGGTTGTCTACATTCACTCGTTTTTTGAGAAAAGATCAAGTTGGAATGACAGAAACCCACAAAAATCTTACCACTCCAATTTGTCAAATTTAGGGGATTTAGTTTTGACTTTAGTTTTAGTTTTAGTTAGATAACTGTTGACCTGCAAATATAGGCATAATGTGTTCTTCCTTTGCCATCTTAGCTCACTAATTTCTGAATATATATCTATATCTGTATCTGTATCTGTATCTATATCTATATGAAGACAAGGCAGTGATCATTCTTTGCAACAGGGGCCAAAGGGCCACTGAAAGAAGGGGGGAAAGTCCTTCATTAGTCATAGTCAGGAGACTGAATTACTGTAATGAATCATGCCCATGCTGTAGGATTACTCCTGAGTTTCCCTCGGCAAGGATTGGATATGCCTTCACCACTGCTGTCCCCAAAGGCTTCCTTCAAGATGCCACAATGCTAAGCAGTAGTGTCTTACTGTTGTTTCCACTGACAGGCCATGTTTCAGATAACTTACTTATTTTAATAATTTATTTAATTTACATCCTGCCTTTCTCCCAAGATGGAATTCAAGGCAGCGCTCACACCATATCTTTCGAACATTTGCTGAAAGAGCAGGAAAAGAGGAATATCGCATTAGGGATAGGCTGACTCTGACCATGGCCCTGAATCTGCAAGACGTGAGCAGGGGTATTACTAACAGGTTTTCTTGAAGATCTCTTCTCATATATAGAACCACCAGAAGTAGAAGCCAACTTGCTGACACATAATAACAATAAGACTTGTTGCAATGGGCTATCAGAGGGATAGTGGATGATGGGCGCTACACAAAAACCTCGGTAGCACTTCCCTCCAGCACTGAGCTCTGGCAAAAACAGCTTACCAGAGTCAAGTGTTTGAAAAATCACCATATAGCAGAGTTTACTCACACAGCTTGGAAGTGTGCCCAGCAGAGTATAAACATCAGCAGCAAATGCTCTGAAGCCAGGAAAAATACTCCCATTCAATGTTATCTTCCAACAGGAGGGCTTTATTCTTAAGTTACAATACATACAGTATATACAAGGCTCCAACGGAGTTTCAGCATTCAATAACATGCGAAGATAGCCTCCGGCCGTTCCTTCAGACATCAAGAGGGCACGTTTGGCTAGAACACCCCCCCCCCTTATATACAGACATTTCTGATGTAACTCTAGCAAACCTTGCTAGATGTATAATGCAACCTTCCTGCCCTGGTTTCACAACCCAGTGTGTCATGCAGGTATTACATGGGATTGCATCATCCACTGTCTTCCCCAGGTGCAAACCTTAATGTACATCATGTGTATTTTATTTGGACTTAGGTTCTGTCCAACTTTTCCTCACATGGGCTACGCCTGTAGTAGATGATCGTGTATATGCCTCCCACCTCTGATTCTGAGATCGTTCTCTTGTTGCAACTATTATTTTCAGTGTTCATAGTTGGTCCTGTATTGGACATAATCAAGGGAAATTAAGTGAAATGCTGTTTCCGCTGATGAAGCAAAGAGTTCCTCTAAAGTTTATCCCAAGTTGACCAACTCTTTGTCTTATGATTAAGATCCCTTGGGAAGCTTGCACAGGTTGCCTCTGAATAGAAAAGCTCTTTAAAAAAATCTTAAGAGCAAGATGTGAGTTGTCTGAAATTCCAGAAAAATTGTGTACCTCTGTCCTGGTGGATTTCTTTATTGAGTCCAACCATCAGACATTTTCCTTGACTGAACCAATTTACAGGAAAGAAATAAAAATATTCGCGAAGGCAGAATGGAAACTGAGCAGCAGATGGTCCAGCAAATGTCAATGAGGCATACAGATTGAAATTTTTAAGAGAAAAGGTCAACTCGCTAAGAGGAAGACGAATAGGAGTCTAACACAGAAGAAGGGGCACAAAAGTCAAACCATTATTTTCCATCTTTCGTAGCAATTTCTGAGGAAGAAATAGGTGCTATCCGCTTGTATGAAAATGGATAGGAATCTTCCCCAAATTAAACTGTATGGTGAATAATGTAGAAGCCCTTACCTTGCCCTGGAATAAACCAGAAATACTGTATATCTGATATAAGACACCCTTGTCCTTTTCCCTTACTGGCTACTGGTATCCCTGTGGTAGTTCATGTTACTATGTGTCGTGACGGAAGCTGTCTTTCCTTCAGCCTTCAGGCTTACATGTCGGATGGTCAACCATCTTTACAGTGAATTTAGAGCTCCATTGGGTCTAAATAAATGCTGACAGCTCTGGGACCCAGGAGGGGTGGTGATAGATCAGTTCATTGACTTTAAGGAGAGGGAGGATTTCTGTATGAGAGTCAGAATGATGTAGTGGTTTGAGCATTAGACAATGACCCTGGAGACCAGGATTCAGTTCCCCACCCACTTGACCGTGGAAACCTACTGAGTGACTTTAGGTGCGTCACATCCTCTCAGCCCCCTAAAAAACCCATGATAGGTTTGCCTTAGGGCAAAGTCAGAACAACTTGAAATCAGAAACAACTCAAAGGCACACACCAACAGGGTCTCTGTCTCGGAATGATGCTGTGCCCCATGATTGGATTGTTGGATCTTGTTGCTGGAAAGAAAAGCATTTAATATTTTATTATTTTATTCATTTATATCCCATCTTTTCCTCAATATTGGGACCGAAGGCAGCTTTCAGAATATTGAAACCAGAACCAATTAAAAACGTGTTTTAAAAAATCTGTAAAACATAAAGAAATATTTTACGAAAGCATTTAGAACTAAAACTATAATTGAAAGACAGAATATAAAAAAGCAAGAAACCAACACAACCATTAAACGCCCATTGCAGTCAATTCCTGAAAACCTTCTGGAAATAGGAAAGTTTTCATTGCTGGTGGGAGGAGAGCAGGCAGGGAGTTTGAATCTCTGAGACAAGCCACAAGAAGACCGTTCTGTGTTGTACCCACCCAACATGTCTGGGAAGGCAGGGAGACTGAATAAACTGCAAATTTATAAATTTATGAATAAAACATTTGAAATACACTTGAATAATGCACTGAAAATTAAAATAAGGTCCCAGCCCTAAACACATTTTCCTCAGCACTGACTTCAACAGAAATCAACAGAAATTACTTTTGAGAAAGTTTGCTTGTAGAGTGTGTGTGTTAATGTGAAATATACTTTATCTTGAAGAAAACTGATATGCAGAAAGAAACAAATATCCCCCCATCAACTGCTCTCCTTAAAAAAAAAAAATACCCATTAAGTATCCCTTATCCAAAATGCTTGGGATCAAAAGTGTTCCTTAGTTCGGATTTTTTCAGATTGTGGAATCCAATACCTTTCTGGAATTAGCTCACATCTCATTTGTTCGGTACTTGTTTTGTGTGTGAGGTGCAAGGCTGGAGACAGACTGAGGATCGGTGACATGGTGGGAATCCAAGTGTACACTTGGCGTGAATCCACACCCCCTGCCATTTCACAGATCCTCAGTCTCTCTGTTTTTGCCACCAGCCCCCTTTGAAGTGCTCTTCAGATGAACAAGCAGGAGCATCTCAGCCACCACCTCCAAGGTGGAAATGGGCAGCTGGTGGCAAAAAGAGAGGCTGAGGATCTGAGAGACAAATGAACAGGAATGCTGCCACCACCACTGCTTCTAAAATGGAAGAAGGCAGCTAGTGGCAGATAGCATTGGCTTTTTTGGAGGTTTTTTGCATTTCCAGGTATGGGAGGGTCAACCTGTACTTTCTTCTGCGCAATACCCAATAAGTTAATTAGTGCCATCACTATTACCATGTTCCTGTCAGGTCTAGATGATACTGAATGAGACCCAAAGTAGAATATTAGACATTTGGAATCATTTTTTTAATGGCATTTTTTTCTGTTACTAGTTTGGAACAAAAATCACAGAGTTTAAGCCCAAAGTATTAAGAACTATATTGACTTCTCCCCGTCCCAAAACAGCAGCCCTGCATTCTCTGTCAGCAGTATGTAGTGGAGCTTGTTTCATGTTCTTTCTCTAAGAATTTTTCCACCACTCCACATCACGGGATGCTGTTTGCAGGGGTGGAAAAGCAGACATGTGCTGTCACGTAAGTTAAAACTCCTCCAGGTTTGTGCAGGAAAACAAAAATCTACATGATCTACCATTTTCCATGGCAGCCATTACAGGTTCCCACAGGGTGTAACTTTCCCTTCAGAGCAGCATCCAGTAATGTTGACCTAAAATGCTAACTTTTGAATGAGTGGTTTCAGTTTGAAAGCATGCTCGAGTCAGCATGCAGAAAATGCAGACACAGTAGAGATCCACACTGCAAGGCCATGTGTGTTCTTTCATCCCTGCCCTAGTCTTGATTATCCTTGACATTTGGAGTTAGCCATGAAGGGAAATCTAAGCCACCCTTACCTATAATGAGAAAGAATAATTGTAAGGTCACGGCTCTTTCTCGGCTGCTGTCACAGTCACAGACGATACCGGAGAGTGTGGCTCTCTGTGGAGGGATAATGGCAAAGTCAGAAAAGCCACGACTGCCATGTGAGAGGGTTTGCATAGGTTCAAACATTGGCAAGCAGGCACAGCAAGTTTTGTAATCAAAAGAAGGCAAGCCCATCAATATCCTGAGATCAGAAAAAATACAGCAAAATGTACAGTCAGAATACTCAGCCTCTGAATATGGGCAGATCTCCCCCTCTCAGCACATCTGCCTCAGATGGGAAATTGAGGAGATGAAACAACCTCTTCCTAGACCTACTTAAGTCTTCTTCGTCATGCTTCCAGTCTCTTTTGAACTAGTGTTCTAATAGCACTGTTTCTTCACTGGTTTTTAAACTTTTCATTACTAGGGCCAATATCGAACATCTCAGTCTACATTTCATAACCTTATGAATCGATAGCTGCATTCCAGAAATACAACAAAGGCCTGGTAGTGAATTGCAACAGTGCGGTGGTGCTTATCTGGGCGTGGGCAAGAGTGCTCCAAAGTGCACTGTGCACAGTTGATACAAGTTGGGCACTTCTGATTCATATTGGGTGCTCCTGTTATGCTCTGGCCCTTCCTGTCTGGTGTCCAGATGTAAGGGAATGCCTGATTGCTCATTGGGCCGTGGTGCATGAGGCACTCCACCACTGTGTCACGGAGGCATGTACTTTGCAGTGTCGTAGCAGCCCATAGGTGAATATGAACATTGAGAGACTACTGAGTTCAATTTTGCATACACACAAGGCCGTTAAGTCCCAAACGGAACGCCAGCCTAGGTTTTTAGCTGCACCGTTGTAATCTGTATTCTAAGTCACCTTGAGTACCATACCGGGAGAAAGGCAGGATATAAATTGAGCGAGCGAGCGAGTGATTGAGTGAAGGATTCAATGCTGGATAGCTTGTAATTGTCCAATTGTTGTTTGGTTGCAACTCTCGTCATCCCTCGCTGCAGTTTGTGCCAGCTTGGGCCAAGAGGATCTGCAGTCCAATGACATCTAGACATCTAAGGGTCAATATGTGATTCAGTGGTGTCATGAAGACTTGGGGACTGCTAAGTGCAACCACTGAAGCTCCCCAAAGCCCTTAGACCCGCCAATTTAAAAATGTGTGATTTGGAGATAGGTGTTCATTCAAAAAGTACCCCAAATCCCCTGCCAACTACCTACCAGTGGAGGATTTTACTTCTCCCAGCTGCCCAGAAACTCACCAAAGCCATCAGACAGAGACTTTTACAAAATTGGGCCATTTTTTTTTTTTTTTGCTAATTTTTAATTCGAAAACTGTGTATCAGCCCCCTCAAACTATCTGCAGATGTGGCAGTTTGCTTCTTCAACTGCTTCAACTGCTCAAAAAAAAAAAAACAAAACCTGGAAAATGGGGAAAAATTAGCTGAAAATCAGCCAAAATGACATCATTTATGTGTGCCTGACATGCACCCGCACCAGGGAGGTGTGGGGAGAAGGAATGGCCCCCACCCCCCGCACAAATACCCACCCCTAATTGAGAGAGAGAGAGAGACTTGTTGCCCACGCGCACCCTAAATACTCACAGGAAACGGATACTGTGACAGTGACGTTGTGGATGTAGAAAAGAAAGAACCCCAAAGGGCATTATTTTTTCATTCCTGCCCTCTAGAACATTTCCTTGTCTTTACGTGTGAGCCTTCTCTGCTTCCAGGAAGCTGCTTTCTCTGTTACGCCAGCCCTGGCGGTATTGGGCGGTGTGCTAACCCTACCTTTTCCCACTGTAAGCTAATCCCCTCTGGGTGGCGGAGGTGAGAGCACCAGTCTCCACGGCGGGGCATTTTGGCCTGATGGGGGTATGCAGGTTGTGCCGTGCGGTCTGTGACAGAATGAGAAAGAATGGGGTTTTCACTCACAGTCCTCTACCGGGACTCAATGTGAATATGTGCCTGTTTGTGTGAGTATGTGTGCCTGTGAAAGAGAGGGAGCAAGCGCGGGGTAGCAACAGGCAGATAGTGTATGCAAACAAAAAGCGAAACAGTGAGGTGCCACATAGTTGGGCATTTATGGCGCGAGAACTCTGCTCTTTCTCTTTCTCTGTGCACACGTAACACAAACTTTAGAGCTAACGTGACATTTCTGGCTGCTATCATGTGAAGTCTACGAGAACCCATTATTGCATTTATTTCAAGCCTTTAAAAAAAAAGAAGTAACACAGCAGTTTGATTAGTTTGAACAGTTCCCCATCACCACCACCCTGAGGGCTGAACGTGGAATGAAATTTCATTATAAAATATAGTGACTTCAGCTTGAGTCAGGGTTGCCATTTCTCTCTCCTTGTCCTTCAGGGAATTGACATTTCTTCGCATACAGCCCAACTCTTCCTCCAGTCCCAAACTAGCTTATTATCCCTAAACAAAACTGTAAATTTTACTTCCTTGAAGCCAGAATAGTCCAAGCTACTTAAATTGACTCAGCAGGCAGAAAGGAAAGACAGATCATTAGGAAACAATGGCACCCCAGGTTACAATTAGTTCTAGAAAAATGATTTTGTAAATGGTTTAAACTGATATTTTCTTGAAATGCAACTGGGCTTTGAAGAAAAAGTAGTGGGGTGGTGGAGTCTTCAGGAATTTGCAGAAAATTTGAAATATGCATTGCAACTATATTGTGCCCATTTTGGTAATCAGTATTTTGCATCATATCTTTAGCATCTAGTTTTCTGAACAATAACCTTGAAAGAAAAGGAGGGGCTCTAATCAGTTTGTGGGATTTAACAAGAAAAACGCATACATTTTTATTTATTTAAATTGTATTTTAAATAACTATATTTATTTTATTTTGCCTTTCCAGCAGAACCTTTTAAAGTAGTTTCCCAAAGGCTATCCCAGTAGGCCGTAGATTCAAAACTTGTAGCAGTATACATACTAGATTTGGGTTTATAACCATGTCATTTAAGCCTCTCCACGAATCTCTGTTGTGTGTGCCATTGCAAATTCTTTCGGCTTGTGGTCTTAGCTGTTTGTGAACCTATCTTCCACTGTTTTGCCCATTAACCTCCCTACTGCAGCCTTGTGCATTATTACCTTATCACCTCGTGATGATTGCCTTTATTGTCGGTATCAGCAGTCATCAAAGTGTTGAACTGAATGCAGACAAGACACAGAGCCTCCGCAGAAAGCACAGTATTCAAATGCAAGGGACCAGTGAAAGATCAAAAAACAGAGAGAAATGTAGATGAAAACGTAATGGCTTTGGAGGCTATTCTTGTAGCATTGCATCCTAAAAATAAGCCTATCATTGCTTTGTGAATGATCATCTGTGATAGCACTGTATTGTACTGATTTGGCAGGGACAGTCATGATCAATCCTCTCTTGTTCCCCTTTCTCAACTTCTTTTAAAATTTCCTAGTTTCTCTCTCCTCCTCCCAATATTCTCCTTTGTCCTTAGCTTACTTCACTTCCTGCAAATGGAGTTCAAAGTGCAGGGAAAGACAGGAGAGGTGAAGGTGGAATCTTGTCCTCACCAGTAAGCTTGGGCACAAACAAGCTGCTGCTGCCTCTCCTAGCTTGTGTGTTCTTCCTTTTTGCCATCTTGGTATAGGATTTTGCCATCCTGGGAAAACCCATCAGTGGTTTGCGGCACAGTCACGCCGCCTAGGGAGGGGAGAAGGACAGGACCACAACGATGTTGTGCATGAGTGTCGTCACAGTCCTGTCCTCCTGTCCCTATGGCAGGTTGGGAGGGTGGAGCAGAAAGGACCCCAGTCTTATATATTCTTGAGAAACTTATTTCTGTTGTGTACCCCATGCTGTCCTCCTGGTAGACCACTACTTGGGTTGACAAAGGTGATCTCAGATTTGCTACTGAGCCCTAGTGTGGTTATTTGGCAGAGGGGTCAGGACAGTGTTCCTACCAAGGCCACCAACACTGGAGTGACTTTGCACTTCAGAGCTTTCACGCCAACATGAGGGCTCTCCCAAATTGTTATTGGTCCAAGTCACATGGCAAAACGAACACTAGATATAGTTTCCTCTCCTGAGCAAGAGGATAGCGAAGTGAATCATGTGGCCTTCTAGATGTTGTTGAACTGCAAGTCCCATCAACGCTAGCTAGCATAGCCATGCTGGAAGTTGCAAATCTGACAAGATTTGAAGGGCCACATGATTCCTACCCCTGATATCAGTGGGAAAAAATTGAAAATGAAAATTAGTACACTCAGATATTATGGAGCCTACCTAGTGGTGGTCTTCTTCATTTTCATCATCACCTGCTCTCAAGGTCACCTGTCAAAGTCATCCAGGGCTTCCTAAAATCTACCATTCATGAGAATGTGGTAGAATCATCATAGGAAAGTTCTGACAATTTTGGAAGTCATTCTGAGGATAAAAATCACTTATATATCTGTCACAATTTGAACTTCTCATTTGGTATAGGTCTAACTGTGAAGTAATGCAGAGCTCTGTCTTGTCTTGTACCCACTGGCTAAATGTTCATTTTTAGGCCCCAAGAAAATGAGCTGAGCTTCAGTCTGAACAAGACAGAATTCACTGCTATAGTGGGCAGTTCCTTAGTCTGAGTGGATGGGATTCAAGCTGGTTTGGTAGGGGTTGCACTCCCTCTGAAGGGCCAGGTGTGTGATTTGGAGATGCTCTTGGCTTCTTTACTGCTATCAGATGATGAGGTGACCTTTATTCCATGAAATCAGTTTTACCAGTTTATGCTTGAACCCCAGCTGTGATCTTAAATGGTGGTGGATCAGCTGGCCGCAGCAGTGCATCCTCTGGTGACATCCCATTTGGATATCTCTTGAGTGCTATGCATGAAGTGGAAGAAGATCTGGAACTGTAGATGTTCAAAATATGTCAGTAAGAGTTGCAACCTGGACAAGCACAGAGAGATATGTTATGCCCAGTCTTTTCTACCCTGGCTTTTGGTTTGTTTCTGAGTTCAGTTCGAACTGCAGGCCTGGTTTTGACCTATAAAGCACTGTGGCCTGGCACTTCAGTACCTGACAGAAAGCCAGAATAAGAATTTTTGTTGTCCCTGGCTTTTTAAGATCTTTGTTGTTTTAATCCCTATGACATTTTGGTGCTTGGTGCTTTTGGCTCCTGTATTTATTCCTTGGCTTGGCTTTTGCATTTGTATTATATTTGTCATGTTGGCTTTTATGTTGTTGAGTTTTTAGATTTGTGTTAGATTTTATGGTATTGCTATTTTGTTTATAAAGGATTGTGCAACACAGGAGGAGCATCTTTCATGGATGTCTCATCTCATAAACACAAATAATAAACAAAATAAACCACAGTTAACAGATTGGCAGTGTTATAGTTGCAATGACTCTTAGACTCCCAATTTACCAGGCTGGCAGAAAATATCTCTGAGGATTAGGGATGGAAAGAATATGTTCTGTTATTTGTTTCCTATTGGAAAAGTCATTTTCTATTTTTCATGTCCTGGTTGGGAAACCCTATAAGGAAGAATAATAGAGTAGCAAGATTTTTACATATTTTTCTCCTAGTACTTGAAAGCCCCAAACTGTTTTGGAGTATTTTTCTGCGCAAACTCCTGGCTTTTCCAAACAAACCCCACATTTCCCACACAGTGTCCTCTGCAATAAGGGAGTTTTGTGCAAAAGCGCATGTTCATCTGTGGAGAAAAATCCTCGTGGACATTTTGGGATGCTTATATACAAGAAAAGTACTGCTCAAAAATATTATTTTTCTGCTGGATTGGGGAGGAAACTACGATAATTATTCATCATTGCATAAGAAGATGAAATAATCCAGGATTTCCATCCCTACTGGGTGTTGGATCACAATAGGATCACAGTATAGTTATATGACATGGCTTTTGGTGAAGTTGGAGCAGAAGTTTAAAGCTTTTAAAGAAAAACATTCATGAAGTTAGCCTTTCTACTGATAAATAAGAGTCCTACCATGATTACAGATGCAAATGCCAGGTTAAATGTACCAGTATACAGTCCCAGGATGGGCTCAGTTGCTTTTGGACATTGATCCACGCAGGCCTTCAAATCATGCAACAGAAGCCCTTGACATTTGAGAGAGAAACTCTGGCTCCTTTTGTGAAAGGAAGCTTCACTTTCTATGTGCAGTTCTTTTTTCCACCCTTGTTTTCCCTCGTCTTGCTGCTTTTCATTCAATGCCAGAATAAGCAACAAAATTATTACTTCCTACTCTGGCTGACATTGAGTTCCCTGCCCTTCTTTTTGAAGTATTGCAAGGGGAGAAAAATAGGAAAATAGAGAGGAGGGGGAAATGAAATCACTGTTCCTTTCTAGAAGACTATAGTTATATACGAGCTGTATTCTCAAACAGACTGGCCTTCTGTTTCTTTGGGTATATTTCACTCAGAAATATATGGAAGAGTGAGCTTTTTTCTTCTTTTTCTCCCAAGAGTTTATGAAATTAGGGTTCAGCATGTTTCTGACACAGTGACTTCTATGGAATTGGTTTTTATTAAAGTCTGCAGGTTGTGCGGGTGCCCGCCACAGCTTTGATTAAGCATGGTATTAGGATCATATCCCGGACGAACAGCCTTTCCAAATCCCTGGCTGTGTTTTTAAAGAATTGTGATTAAAGTTCTGGCTGCTTTCCCACAATTGCTAATATCTGTTGAGGGGGTTCGGTTACCATCTTGGCTATTGGCGCTCGGGTTTCTTTTGCAAACAGGCCACGGGGCAGGGTGGGTGGGAAGGAGAGCCCTCTGAGCTTTCTCACAGCTATCGGTAAGCAGGGTCTTTAGGGGAGCTACTTCTGCATTGAAATGCACAGATTAAGCTGTAACCAAATTAACACCAGGGCCTCCAGGTTCTCTGAGGCCACTAGGGAGCCGGAGTGTGGGATGCTTTCGAATGCCTAATGCACCTTTGATTGAATCTTGGGCAAAACAAAGCGGTGAAATGAGGAGGTGGGGAAAAGCCCCTCCGAAAAAGATTATGGATGAACAGGTTGAGTAATGCCATCTGACAGCTCCGATTCTGAACAATCTGATCATTTCTGCTGCAGATGGGAGTTGTAGCTTTGTACTTTGTGCTTTGCTGGCATAGACAATCCATTTAGAGTTCCCTCGGGGGGAAAGTCCATATTATTACCCAGATTCTGTATACGCATTACTTGATAATGAATTAATTCAGACCCCCTTTTGTGTTTGAGGAAGGAATGACGGTCTTTCTTCCCCCCTACCATCCCTTGTTCATGCAGATTGATAGAGATATCACAGCCCAGAATAGCCAAGCAGGATTTCCTCTTGCTTGGGCTTTGATGTAACAGATTTCAAGCCAAGACTGGCAATGCTTTCTTTGCTTGTTGAGGGTCCACCGAGTCTCCCGACCGTCAGGAGCAATTTGTTAAACCTACCCCTAGGGGTTCAGCCGTCACTGTAACCCTGGAGCTGGCAAAGCTCCTTAATCTTTTGGCATTTGTTGTATCACTCCCACAGTTGCCATATTAAATCTGTTTAACATAATGCATGGGGACACACCGGCCATGGGTTTTATTGACCCAATTTGCATGATTAGGAGTAAATGATAAGAGCTGTGTTGACTTAAGATTGCTGTTCTGAAACAATTCCTGACTGCAACATGACATTTCAGGTTTCAGTAAAATCATATAGCTTACCAAAAACTGTGTTCTTTCATGTGCTGTTGTATATTTGGAGAAAATTCTGCCATTTTGGAAAACCAGAAAATAAAGCATCCTACAAAGCCGTGATGTAGACTTGAGTCAGTTGACTCAGCCTAGGGTTGCTTCAATTATTCGTCTTGGACTTGATTTGGGAATAAATGATACATTAACTCGACTCAACTCAACTCAACTCGACTCATGACTTGTGTATTTTTAGTGACCGACTTGCTGACATAACTCACTCATCCAGAAACTTTATGACTTTGAACAAATGCTTCCATCTCTTTTTACCCACTTTCAGAAATGGGAAGTAAGAAATGGGAAGTGTTCCCCACTTCGCAAGCTGCAGACTCTTTTATGCCCATTGACACAGATGCCTCCAGCTTGGGGAATGGGGAGCAAGAAGGATCTTGTTCTTCTCATCCAAAGCTGCAGACGCTTGTAAGCCCATTGACCATCATCCACACCCAACCGCCACCTCTTTCTTTTCTGTTAAAGTTGGCTCCTGCACTTCAGACTTGACTTGAAACTTGACTTGAAAGTATCTTGCAGGGACTTGAGACTCAACTAGAGACCTGAAGGTAGAGGCTTGAGACTTGACTTGAGGCTTGGAGTAAAAGACTTAAACACATCACTGCTCCAAAGTATATCAGACCGGACTAGCCTCCTTACCTTGTCCTAAAACAGCTGTGGGCAGCTGTCAGAGGTTAAGGAGCTGCATAAGACCCTGGGAGACCTTAGAGGGTGTCACTGCCCTGTTGAACACCTCCCCGCATGTTCTCAGTGTCTGGAAGATGCACTGGGGGCCTAACTCCTTCATCCCTGGAATGATCTGGTAATCACTGTTCCACGGTGTTCCTGCCCTTGGCCTTTAGTTGTGATTTTCGTAAGACTTCGGTGTTGAAGAGCTCAAAAATTATTAGCTAGCTGTTATTTCCTTACGTACTTTCAGGATTACTCCAGCTTATGATGAACCTATCATAGTGTTTTCTTGGCAAGATTTACTTAGAAAGGGTTTGTCGTTGCCTTCCTGTGCATTTGTTTCCATGTCTAAGTGCGGATTTGAACCACAATCTCCCAAAGTCCTGGCACAACACTCAAATCACTACATCAAACTGGCTCCCTGTTGGCTTATACATACTCACAATACTCCCTTTGGTCAAGGAAGTTATTCTGGTATATTTTTGAAGACATAGACGAGAGCCTTTTTGGTGGCTTCTCCCAAATTATAGAACTCCCTGTCACAAGAGGTTCAGTTGGCCCTCTCTCTCTTGTCTTTCTGCTGGCAGGCAAAGACCTTTTTATTCAGGCAGGTCTTTGGTTTTTGACTTTTTATGGCAGATGGAGCTTTTAACGAGGGTTGTTGTGTTTGTATTATAGTATGTTTTTACAAGTGTTTTTAATTCATGTGTTTAAAAACAGAATAGTGGTTAAACTGTCTTAATTTGTATTAATAGTTTTTAATTGTACATTTATTCTAAGTGGTTATAAGCTGCCTCAGATCCTGTGCTGGAGAAGACAGCTTGCTATGCAGTACTAATGCTAAATATAGAAAGAGTAGATATGCAGGTCTATATATTTTAAAAAAAATATTGGGAAGTATTCCATTTAAGGACAGTAGTTTAAGTACAGATATCTGAGGGCAGTACTGCTTTCTCTCTTCACTGCAGAGGGGTAAAATGTCAAGAAGGATATTGACAAAGCTGGAGGCGGGCAACCGAAATGTGAAAGACCTGGAAACCAGGAAACCGTGAAGGGAGCTGGGTGTGTTTAGCCTGGAAAAGAGAAGGTTAAGAGGTGGCCTGATAGCCATGTTTAGATATTTGAGGGATGTCGTATGGAAGATGGGGCAGACTTGTTTTCTACTGCTCCAGAAACTGAGACATGGAACGATGGCTTCAAACTACAGGAAAAGAGATTCCACCTAAACATTAGGAAGAACTTCCTGACAGTAAGAGCAGTTTGACAGTGGAATACTGTCAAACTGCCTGAGAGTGTGGTGGAGCCTCCTTCTTTGGAATCTTCTAAACAGAGGTTGGATGGCCATCTGTGTATTCCTGCATGGCAAAATAGGATTGGGCTGGATGGCGCTTGGGGTCTCTGCTAGCTGTATGATTCCATGATTCCATTGTACTCTAGCATGATAGAAAACCAAATATAAATGTAGGATGGCAAACAGTAGCAGTGGTGAAACAGCATGCAGTATTTGTATATTTGAAGATCATGTTGATGGTACATTGGGACCAAAAGTGGTGCCACGTTTTCCCAGCAGAGTTTGTGGTAAGGTGAGTGTTCATACCCCAGTCATCCTGTGCTGCAGCATTTCTCTGTACGTGTAGATTCAGTGTACATAGGGATTTAAGAAAGCCTAACCAAAATAGTAAATATGAGAGATGACAAATACATTAATCATACCTCCTGCTGCTGAAGCCTGGGTCAGAAGAGAAGCTTAAATTTTAAACAGATTATGGAGCAGAAAGGAGATTTTATGTATGTGCTCAGTGCTCTGATCAAATGATGAAATAGAGTCAAAATGAGACGCAGCCTTTTGTACAACCTACAGAATGAAGGTGCACACTGTATTCCCCTCTCTCCCATATTCCCTTTTTGAAGTGGACTGATAGTGACTAATATATCAGGTTTTGAAATATTAAGCAGCAGCTTATTGGAATTCATGTGCTGGTGGATCTCAGACAATGGCGGCTTTGGGGAGTAGCAGTAGTGTTGGAGTCAGGGCAATGTCTGCACATTTTGTCTACCTATCCATCTTAGAAGACAGTACAGGCAGTTAACAAAACCTTGGACAAAGAAGCTTCTTTGTATAATGTCTTTTTACACCCATTTATTTTCTCCTTTATTCCTTGTTCTCTGTCTAGTTGCAGGTTTTTTGCAGCATCAGGAAAATGGTGAAGGAAGGCTACAGAAAAAGAGACTTTTTGGAGTGGGGTTAGAGCAGTGTGTGTGCAGTAAACAATGCAATAAAGTCAAAGGTTTCACGGCCAGAATCCATAGGTTGTTGTGGATTTTCTGGGCTTTGAGGCCGTGTTCTATTAGTATTTTCTCCCGACGTTTCGCCTGCATCTGTGGCTGGCATCTTCAGAGGATCCTCAGAAGATGCCAGCCACAGATGCAGGCGAAACGTCGGGAGAAAATACTAATAGAACACGGCCTCAAAGCCCAGAAAACCCACAACAGCCGGTGCAATAAAGCTTTGAAAGAATGGGATTCTGTTCCAGCTGATCTGTAACTTTCACCACCAAAATGGAAATCATAAGAAAAATGAAAGCTAGTGCAAAAAGAAGTTACCCCTTAGTGCGTTTTGACTGAAGCCTACGAGTGGTTTCTAAAAGGTACAGAATATTCTTGCTTACTTATGCAAGGCTGACTTGACCAGGTTGCTTCCTTTCACGTGTGCTTATTATCAGTTTCGAGTAAAAAAGGGGATGAAACGTGTGGATATGCCTTTCTGTTTTGTGGCATACGAACCTGTCCCTGTTCTTTCTATATCATTTCTGCCAAATTTTACCAAATTTTCTGTCAAAGACTTAATGCCCAGGAGCAGATCTGCAGGTGGCCCTCCACATTCACTACAGTTAGGGGCACAGGAATCTTACAAAAATGGAAAAGTTGCAAGTATCAAAATGTGCGTGTCTGTGGAAAAGAAGCAGAGGCATGGTGGGGAGAGTGGACACCTGGGGTTGAAACAAAGTCAGGGAAATGAGAGGCAGTGGGGAAGGCGTTGGCGTGGTGGCCCTATACCTCCTCTCTCTTGTCGATCTCCTTCCTTGAGTGTGTGGAGGTGGCACCGGGAGAGGGTTTGTGGTGCTGAGAAATCAGGCTGAGAGTCATCCTTGGCGGGCCAAAAAGTTGCTGGGAGAGGAGGAGAAGGACCAAAGGTGGGTTTTGAAGGGCTGCACGGCCTGACTGGGACGACCAAGAGGGAAGGTTCCCCTGAAAAGGAAGCACCTGAGCTGGTGGGGCAGGGGTTGAAGAAACTCACAAAAAATCAAATCTGTGAAAGTCAAATCCACAAATGTGGATGGCCAGCTGTGCTTCATTAACTGAGGTACACCTGTATGTGCTAAACTAGGAATCCCAATCAGTGGCGGGTAATGTAGTTGTTTCGATAACTACTAGAACAGTTTCCCCCTGGAGTTCAGCTTAGAATCTTTAAATTTCTCCTTCTGCCTCTCTAGTCGGAGCTTAAACTTGGATTATCATTGTATTGAAGGGTTTTCCCTGAAGTCTTATTGATAGACTTTGCATTAGCTCTGCTCACTATTAATGCCACCCCATTCCTTCTTAGATTTTCATTTCCTGGTTAAAACACTGTAATCCTCTGACTCAGAATGTCCCATTCTTGTCCAATTTAGCTTGCTCACCCCAAGTATTGCAATGTTTACATGTTCCATCTCTTCTCTTATTATGTCTAGATTCCCCTTTTTCATGCTTCCCCATTCCATTTTCCTGTATTACGTGTTGTCCAGCTTCAGACTTTCATTCCCCCCCGAGCACATCAGCTGCTGAATGTCCTTTGGGCAGGAGTCCAGTTGCGCCGTTAGTCTCAGTGCTACTTTTAGTTGTCCTCTGCTTTACCCCAGGAGCTCCTTGAGTGCCATCTGACCTGGGAGTTTTGTCTTCTGGCGCTACCTCTTGTTTCATTTTGGATTGTTTCATCAGAGGGTTTTTGTGGTAAAAGACATGAGAAAGGGGTTTACCATGCCTCCTCTGCAGAATACTGAGGAGTGTTCGGTGTGTGCCACTGCCGTTGTCTCTGAGAGATCCCCTGCCAGTGTCACCCCCCAGCTACTGCTGTTGCCCAGTGACTGTTTGGCGCATTTAGTCTGGCTCCTCAGCAAATGCCTGTCTGACTCGGGAGACCCTACCAAGAGCACTGCTGCCATCAGTGTAGCCGCTTGCCTCACAAAAGCACGAGTCCCACAACCATGGAAGGGTAGTACCCATCAGTCCGACGGGGACAGACTATGGGGACCGTTTTCCCCCCTGACTTTTTCCTCTGTAATTTTCACATTCTCTGCCTCTCATCCTTTTAGGATGCAAAACTGTATTCTCTTTTTTATCAGAATAATTATACACCCACTTTTTGGTCCTAAAAGAATCCCCATCTCTATTTACAGCAATTAAAATATCTTTGTAGCCCGCGAAAGATACCCTTACTTCATAGAATCATAAAAACATAGAGTTGGAAGAGACCACAATAGCCATCAAGTCCAACCCCCTGCCATGCAGGAACAAATACTCAAAGCACCCCCAGTGAATGGCCATCCAACCTCTGCTTAAGATCTTCCAAAGAAGAGACTCCACGACACTCCGAGGCAGCGTATTCCACTGTCAAATGGCTCTGTCAGAAAATTTTTCCTGATGTTTAGGTGAAATCTGTTTTCCTGTAGTTTGAATCCATTGCTCCGTGTCCTAGTTTCTGGAGCAGCAGAAAACAAGCTTGCTCCATCTTCAACATGACATCCCTTCAAATATTTAAACATGGCTATTGTGTCTCCACTTAACCTTCTTTCTGTCAGGCTAGCTCCCTAAGCCTCTCCTCATAGCGCATGTCTTCCAGACCTTTTACTTTTTTTTAGCATCAACATCCAAAATTATGTAAAAATAGCACGACAAAGGTACTTACAATCCAGCTACCTTTTCACATGGCACAATTACTACATGCTGATTCCAGTTCAGTTTCCGGGGCTCTGTCCTATGTAATTCTAGAATTTGCAGTTTAGGGAAAAGTGTTTAGAATTTAGAATTCTCCGAGAGACAGCTCTAGTGCCTCACCCAACTGCCAAACCGTAGGAATTCATAACATGTTGCCATGGTAGCTAGAGAGGAATCGTAACACTATCATTTTATAGAGCAAAAAGGCCCATAAATCGTGCAGAGTGAAAGGATGACGGTTGAGGGAGGAAACTGTAAGGGTGGGCTCCATCTCTAGTTTCATAAAGTGTTAGAGGACTTCCAGCTGTTCCCTGTTTTAGGACTCATCAGTGATGCACCTTGCAACTTCTGTGTTCCAGCCATCTGGATTTTACATGGGATCATGTGTTTGAGACAGCAAAAGGTCTGTGGTCAGTCCTGAAGATGACTGACCAAGGGTGATTGGATTTGGCCCATGCAAAGATGATTGAGAGGCTTTTGTTTGGAGAAAGGATCTCCAGATTTTTTTTCTTTTCTTTAATTTTTTTAAATTAAAGCATAACTTTAATAGCATATCTTAAAATCCAAATAGCTTTTCATAATAAAATAAAATACAAGCAGCAGTAAAAGAACAACTGGCAGCATTGATGGAAAACTAAGCACACTTCTGTTTTAAATTGAGTAGCAGGCAGATGATGTCTAATGTATGGCACACTTATTCTGGATTGATAATGTGATTTACAGCTTCTCTTTTGACAACACTCAAGGCGGATCACAAACAAAAATGTCATTTAAAAGGTAATAAAACTGTAGCACTCTGAAAATACAGCTCCATAAAAACAAAAACCAAGGAGAGGTATTTTTCTCCCTTGTTTTCCCAGCTGTAAAGGAGGTCTCCTAAGAGCTGGGTTTATAAGTTTAGGGAAAAAGAAATGATAGCAAATGGGGTGCTTTGGCATTGCTTTTCCTTTTGCAAAATGTCCATCTGGGATATCTGAAAAGATAAGTAAGAAGTTGGTTGCTTGGTTGGTTGGGTGCTTGCTCCTTTTAAGCAAGATTTTTTTAAAAAGTCTTTAAAGTCCCTGGAAACTTTGAAAGGTCGTCAGTTGCTTCCCCACATCCTTTTTGATTGCTCCTTTTCACTTTCATTCGCATAATATTAGGAATTAGCATATTCTGGCCATAGCTGGAGGAGGTGCATCCTGAAACAAGAGCTGTCTCTGTGTGTGTGTGTGTGTGTGTGTATTCTTCTTTTTAAATTATTTGTTTCTTGTCTTGGTAGTTGGCAATGGGGTTCAACATGCTGAACTCCCAAGACCTTTGGCTAGGATGGTATATTTACACTTTTAATGGCACTGGCCCATTGTCAGGGAATGGTTTCTAGGGGAATAGCTTCTGGATGTTTCACTGCTAACCATATTGCTGAACTGTTTTATCTAGGAACCATTAATAACTGCTATAAGATTTACCCCCTCCCTTCTGTATTAAAATATTCACAACTTCCACTGAGTACAAGTTTATTCCAATGATAGAAGCCAGCAAGATGTGAAAAGGAGTAGTTTGGGCAGGTTTTAAAACTGCAATCGTTTGAAACGTTGCTGAGAGTGGACAGCAGAAATGTGAAATGGGTATGGTTGATCCAGTTCTCTTGGGGAAAAAAAAGTGCCCTTCAAACAGAGGATTTTTTTCCCTTTGTAAGCTGAATTTTGAAATGAAACCGGAGCTTTATTTGTTAAATATGCTAGGGCAACAAAGGGAAATAAGAAGTCATCAGAAGATATTATTATATCTAATAACTGCAGCGAGGTTGACATATGTGCAGCACTGGAAAGAAAAGAAGCGTATTGATATAGAAGAATGGAAGTTAAAAGTTCTGGATATGATAGAGATGGAAAAGTTAGCACTTTCTTTGAAGAATAAATCTGTCCAGAACTTTGAGAAAGAATGGAAAAGAGTATTGGATGGGGTAAGGATATAAATGTCTAAGAAATCAAAGAAGAAATAATGTAACTGTTCTTCTCTCTGTAAGATGGAACTTATGTTTGTAGTGGAATGGAAATGAGCAATTTCAGCTGGAAGATTTAAGCATGGAAGTGTGTGGGGGTTTTTATTTTCGAGACAAAGTTTTAATAAAAATTATACAAAAACAAACAAACAGAAGTTTTTCCCCCCAGTTAATTTTATTCCTGTGCAACACTGAACCAGGCACCCAACTTCTCTGCAAAATTCTTGTTCAGGATGACAGAGCGATCATATATAAAGGACAGAGTAGATATGCATGAAGGTCTTGCAATGCCTGAATGGGGCAAATTTTTGTTGTTAAATATTCCCAGCTTTATCTTACTCATTATTGTAATTTAGGATTAAGAAACCTGTAGCCCTCCAGATATTGTTGTGCTCCAAGTTCCAGCACTCGTCACCATTGGTTATCCAGCTGGGACTGCTGGGGCTTGCAGTACAACAGCATCTGGAGGGCTGCTTGATTTCTGTTCCCTCTTCTAATGTCACACTGTGTGCGTTTAATTTAGTTTTGAATTGTGGTGACCCTGTCATACCCAACTGCTGCGTGTTGAAACTGAATGTGTTGTTGTGTGCCTTCAAGTTGGCTCCAGATAATGGTGGTCCTAATGCTTACCTATCGCAGGGTTTTCTTCACAAGATTTGTTCAGAGGAGGTTTGCCAATGCCTTCCTCTGAGGCTGAGAGTATATGACTTGCCCAAGGTTACGCACTGGGTTTCCATGGCCGAACAGGGAACATTCAACCACTACACCACACTGGTTCTCAAAGATGGTAGGATTTCTACTGTGTATCCTTTCATCTCTCAATCTTCTTCAGGCTAGATGTAGAATCATAGAATACACAGCTCCCTCAACCATTACATATGAGGCTTTGTTTCCAAACCTCTTATCGTTTTGATCACTTTGCTGTAGACACCCAGTTTGGGAATGCCTGCTGTAGAGTATTGACAAGCTGGAACGTGTCCAGAGGAGGGCAGCCAAAATAGTGAAGAGTCTGGAACCCATGAAGGCCTATGAGGAGCGGCTTAGGGAGCTGGGGATGTTTAGTCTCTAGAAGAGAAGGTGAAGAGGGGACATGATAGCCATGTTTAAATATTTGAAGGCATGTCATGTCGAGGAGGGAGCGAGCTTGTTTTCTGCTACTCCAGAGACTAGGACAAGGAGCAATGGATTCAAGCTGCAGGAAAGGAGATTCCACCAAGAACTTCCTGACGCTCAGAGCTGTCCGGCAGTGGAATATGCTGCCTCAATCTCCTTCCTTCGTAGGAAGTTTTTAAGCAGAGGCTGGATGGCCATCTGTCGGGAGTGCTTTGATGGGTCTTCCTGCATAGCAGGAGGTTGGAATGGATGGCCCCTGGGGTCTCTTCCACCTCTAGGATTCTATGATTCTGTGAGATAAGAGAGCAACAGTAAACCTGACCCCAACGAAGTAAGGTTCTTTAGAAATATTTAGAATTGTTTTTCTATGCGCACCAGCCTCTTGCACAGTCTGCTGCCTCTTCTAACTCTCTTTTAAAAGGCATCTTTAGCAAGTCCTGTTCATCTCCCACACTTTTGATCATAACAGAGTGCTGACATTTCAGGCTTCATTACAGAAACATTCAGCTGCCTCGCTAATGGACCCGTCTCCTGACTCCCACTCATGAAGACATCCAGGTTGGTGAGAGCATCAGCAAAGTGAAACTAGTCTTAACTTTGTAATACATTTTGCTTCACCTCCAGCCTGCCTTCCCCCTGCAAGAAAAAAAAAACTCCACCTCTGTACCCAATAAGAAACCTTCTAGTTTATTACCAGACAAATTAACTCACCGTGCCAACACTCTTTCTTTTATATAGCGGTGGAAAACATTTAAGGCTTTTCTGCTTGCTGTAAAAGGCCACCGTAAGCCACTGCGAGCCATAAAGATATGAAAAATACAAGACTCGTTGGTATGCAGAAGAGATTTCTGGGAATGGTGAAGTGGCTACAAAAGCCAGGGTTCCTGGAATTCTGAGCAGTAAAAATATTTCTGTTTATTTCTATTTAAGGTGATGGTTGTGTCCTTATAGAGCCTCCCGTCTAAGCAACTGCAGCCATAACTGCAGTCATTTTCAAAATGGCTTCAAAATAATCTGTCTGTGCATGCCCAGGTGAAGGGTCTACTAATGTTACGGAAATACAGCTGTTTGATAGCTTATGGAGGATATGTACTCTTTTGCTCTGTTTCAGCCCTGGGAACATCTTCAGCACTGTGTCTTAGGACAGTGCATGTGGGGGATGATCAATACAGCTATGGTTAATCTATTTCTTGATCGTGGGTCCAAAGCTATTGACATGACCATTGGGATCTAGAGGAGCTGCTGCTTCAGACAGATCAGTGGTTGCCAGCAAGCGAATTCCTTTTTGTTCCTATGAATTGTAAAGTCAACCCAGGCTTCCCTAAGCTGGATCAGTTAGCGAAACGTTTATACACTAGAGTCAGAACACCCAATGGGAATGGAAATGTTAAGGAAATTAAGCACAACTTCATTTCAAATGCAGTTAGTGAAAAGAAACTTCTACATATTCCCACACCTATGCTGTCCTCACCATCTGAGGCCTTGTTGCGGATTCCACAGTCGTGTAGGTGAACAGGAGGAACAGGGTCTTTTCTATGGTAGCTTCCACCTTCTGGCCTGCTCTTCCTGGTATAATCTCTCTTTTCATGTTTTGGTCTTTCTTCCATTTTGGTTTAAAGTGTGACTATTCCCAAAGGCATTTGACTGCCTGTTTTCCTGATTAGTCATTTTAGTATTGTTTTCTTTAGAACTGTCTTACAATTGTTCACAGTCTGATTTTTTAATCTTACTGTGATTGTTTTTTTTTAACAATTGCTTTGCATTTACTATGTGAAAAAAGCACGTTATAAATCTTTTAAATTAAAAACAAGTAAATCAAAGGTGCAGAACTGTTCTCTTCCTCCTGAGGGCCAGATCATGTGCCTGCATCTGAAACATCTCTCTTCATGCATGCATGAAAAGTTGTAACTCTTCTTCCCTGCATGCTAAGATCTAAAGATGTGTGTGGTTGTGTAGGTATGTGTAAAAATCTCTCCATTGTCCCCAGTGATTACCATTGAGATTGTTGTTTACCTGCTAGTGATATAAATCCTTGCTTATTTCTTCCTTACATGAAAGGATGAATAAGTACTGGAGTTTTCTCCCCGCTGTGGGAGAAAATGATTGCTTCTCCACAATATTCTCCCCGTATTGGAATGTCTCAAAGTGTTGTAGAGGAGTTATTCTGCAAGGAGATGCACTTTTTTTGTTTTCCTTTTTTTTAAAAAACATGTTTTCTGAACAGGTTTTCTGCAGGAAAATTTTTTTCTGTCTAGTAAAATTATTTTTTTGCTTGAAACCCCCTGTGTGTATTTTTCCAGTAAACAGTTCTGTCACAAAAATTAAGGGCATTTGAATACTACTAAAAACTATGTAAAAGTCTTACTACTCTTAATATTTTTTCCTACATGTTTCCCAAATTTCAGGAAGTCTGTTTTTTGACCTGGAAACAAATTATTGTGAATATTCCCTCCATCTCTATTTCTGTTGCTAGTAGAGATTTCAGAAGTTAGGGAAGAGCAGCCCAGCTTGCAGTTGTTGCTTGTGGAGAAAAGTCACTGTGATTACCCCAATATCAGGGACCAGCCCCATAGCAGCTAGAAAGAGTCAATCCTAAGGTCCCAAGGACCTTATAATGTATAAAAGTTATGCTATTTGCAGATAGTGTTTATTATTATTTGAAAATCTTAGGAGCTGAGAGGAACAGAAAGCTCTTCTTTTGAAAGTCAGTCCTTGAAAAGCATGGCTGGAGGAGATAAGATGGATGGCTTAATTCCTCACCTTAAAGTTCATCTCCGTTGGTAATATTAATTAGTGCACGGTTGATTCAATGCAACAAGAGCATCCTCTTTACTTAATTTTACCCTGTTATTTGGTAAGGGCATATCCAGACTGATTTAGAAGTCCAGAAAGTCCCAGTTTTTGTCCCCCCCCCCCATTTTATTTAAGAGATACGTATACATTTTGTCAATCCCATAATATTTTCTGTCAGCTCCCATTACGATTAAAGACTTTTTATACTAGCTTTCTGGATTAGTTTATTTTAACCCAGGGTAAAATCAGAAGGAATGGGAACAAAATCTAGGACTTTTCCATCAGTATGAATGTACCCTTTAAATCAGCCATATCTTTATGATACTGAAGACTCGGATGAGGCCTTCCATAGGGCAAGCTGGGAGGGATGCCCTCCAACAGAAGCTGCTAAAGCATTTCCACATTGCATATTCCTTCCATTTCCAGTTGAAGTTTCCATCATGCCTGTATGAATTTAAAGAAAAGAAAATAGATGTAAATGTTTGAAACTTAGCTTGGGAGAGTTTTCAAAGAAGTAGCTGTGTTAAGTCTCTTGCAGCATAAAAAGGAGAAAGCAAGGGGGAATTTTAAAAAGGGAGTCTAGCAGCACCTTTAAGACGAACTGGTTTGTATTTTTGCATGTGCTTTCATGGTTATAAACCCACTTCTTTGGATACAGTATTGCATGGGTTTGTATCGATTAAAGCTCATGTGAATTTTTTTTTTTAAAAAAAGCAGTTTTAAAGGTGAGGTGCTGCCACATTTCTTTATTGTTCTCTCTTCTTTTCTTCATCCTTTTAAATTTAGGAGTTATTGCATTCCAGAAAATATATGCATTGTATTGCTCCTCTAAACTCCTGGCTAAGTCTTTAGGGAGAATGAAAAGAATTTTATAGAAAACTTCACACAGTTCAGTAGTGTTACTACTTCTATTCATGTTTATATGCAAAGACCAAACTGGCTTATTAAACTTGTTAGGTAGATCAGAACACACAAGAAATACGCTCTTACCTCTCCTCAAGTGCATCATTTCAACACTTAGAGGTGTAGAGATTACTTCTTCTCTACCTGACATTTTTCTGAGTCTGTGTCTATATAATTTTCCCCTTCTGGAAGACTTGGAGCATCACTAGTGTGCTTTTTTCTCTCCTGGGTTATACTGCTCATACAGCAAATTGAATGTTTGAATATTCTGCCTTAGTTGTGTGTTTTTCCAGGCAATCTTTTCTTTTTTTAACTATGACAGAGGTAGAAGGGGTTCAGATGAAGAGAAACCAAAATGACTAAAGGGCCAAAGTACTTCCCTTAGAAGAAAGAGTAAGCATTGAGGGACACAGTAAAAATTTGTAAAATTATGGATCATGCAAAGAGAGTAGATAAGAAATTATTAGACCTCGCTTTTAAACCTAGAACTCAGTGTCAGACACTCAAGCTGGATTGATTGGTAGCTGATTGATGAAAAACTAAAGAAATCAGTTCTTCACATGGTATACATCAATGTAGGAAACTTTAGTGTCGTTAGTTGTTGTGTGCCTTCAAGTCATTTCTGACTTATAATGAGCTCAAGGCAAATCTATCGTAGGATTTTCTTGCCAAGGTTTGTTCAGAAGTGGTTTACCATTGTCTTCCTTTAAGGCTGAGAGAGTGTGACTCTCCCATGGCCAAGTGGGGATTTGAACCCTGCTCTCCAGAGTCTCAGTCCGGTGCTCAAATCATGAAACCATGCTGGCTCATGGAGAACTTGACAAGAAATGGTAGTGTCTGCTAGCTCTGATTTTTTTTTTTTAAAGATTGAACTAAATCTTGATCCAGTGATCTTGGCTGTGATGAGTCAGGGACACCTCTTGCATGAGAGCGTATGACTTGCCCAAGGTCACCCAGTAGGTTTCTTTGACTAAACAAAGATTCGAACTCTGGTCTCCAAGGGTCCTAATTCAACACTCTAGCCTCCTCACCATGCTGACTCTCAAGGTTGTCTTTAACAGATTAACAAAAACTGTGGACAAACAGTGTGTGTTTGTGTATGTATGTGCGTAGATTCCAATCTTCATGGACTGCATATGGGGCTTCCTGTGAAATCGGAAGGTCACATCCAAACAAAAGGCCACAGTGATACCCTGAGATTTGGGGGTCCCTGAAGGACGCCTTAATGTGCTACACGTGATGGGGAAGGTAAACTCAATATAGCACAAACAATGGCAGTACGAGAGGCAGGGTAACCTAGCGAGATCTTTTACCCAGTTTTTCTGGGGCCAGGCCAAGCCAAAAACCACACACAAGGTCCAATCAATGACTTTATTAAACCTAAGTATCACACATCAACACATACACTCACACACACATCCAAGGGCAGAAGAAAAACAAAGAGTGAAAATAGGATAGAGGGATTGCCAGAGGATTCGTAGTTTGGGGTGATACTGCACCTTTTCGTGAAGTCCTTTTTCTGGGAAAGCAGCAAAGGAAGTAACGCTCAGCGAAAAGACACTGAGGGGATCACTCGGCTGCCGGGAGGGGGGAACGGTCTGTTGGTATGACCGGGAATTATCCAAAGAACCATACAAAAACGGGGACTGGCTGTAGGAAAATGTACCTCGAGGGCAAATCGTCTCCCGAGGAGAACAAAGGGGACAGCAGTGGAAAAACAACTCCACACCGGCACCTCCTTTGATATTAGAAGATAACAAGGAGTTACCAGAGATTCAGGATCTTCTGCCGATTTGGGTTGTGGTGTGAGTTTATGTAGATGGTCCTTGCCTGATAAGATTTTATTGCTTCCAGTGCCCAACTTGTGGGAAAACACCTCAATCCCTTCAAGTTGGCTCCTCAAAGGCTGAGGACCTTTTGGCCATTGTGGGTTGGCACAGCTTGAGGTCTTCTGTGGCTATGTGACAGGGGAGTTTACTGCCCTGACCTGGTTTTCCGATTGTACGACCGTTGCTGCCTACGTGCTCATCCAGGTGACCTCTCTGGTGTTTTAGATTATGTCTTATATCAAACTTGTAGACCCCGGGACAGGGTTTACCAAGGGAGCAACACACAGTGTGATTTTTTTTTAAATTAATGACGGTTCATATTTATTATAGGAGTAACTTTATGAAATTTAGAGAACAGTCCAGTGACAAAGCTGAGCATAGACTGTTTCCTACGACCAAGATCAGTTGTGGCCCACTTGGGTCAGAAAAAGTTTCACTCTTTGGAGGCATAAAGAACTGTCAAAATTGGACATGGAGGGAACAGATGTTAAGTAGCATAAAGTCAAAACTCACTAAAATATTTTTCAAGTCAGTACTTCATCCCTCATAGTCAGAAAATTTGGGATTATCCCTTAAACTGAATTGTTAAAGTGGGTAGTGGGTTTTTGAGAAGCATGTAGTTTTCCTGAATACTCTTGCAACTAAATTCACAAAGCTCATTCCCCCATCTGAAAAAAACATGGGCTAGGCAAAGTCCTACTTTAAGCGTGACACTCTGATCTTGTTGGTGGTAGTTTGGTGCCGAAACCATGGGAAAATGTGCAGTGTCTGAAGACCAACACTTTGATTCTCTTTGTTCCTTTTTCAAGGAGGACCAGATGACAACTTGATAGAAGGCGGCGGGACAAAGTTTGTCTGCAAGCCTGGAGCCCGAAATATCACTGTCATCTTTCACCCACTTCTAAGGTAAACTTTTTTCACTAAACTTGTATGCATGACGATTAACATATATGTCCAGGCACTTGGCCCTATGATCACACTTTCAATTTATTTGCAAAACTTTGAGCTGTTTCTACATGTGCAGGCCAACTGCGTAACCTGGTATTGTTTCCAGATATGGTGTCTTAAGTCCTTTTTCTTTCTTTAAAACAAAAATGGGCAATGTGTGACTCTCCAAACTCTTTTTGGACTGCAACTCCTGTCACTGCTCACCCTTCCCTATCTTGGCTAATCTGAGAGGAATGGCCATCTGGTAATATCAGGAGGCCCTCATATTGCCCATCCCTGACTGAAAGAGAAAGAAAGTCAAATTACTAGTCAATATGGCTCTGAAACACGGCTTAGAAGTATGGTGACAATACTTGTTCAAGTCTCAGAAGCATGGAGGGAGATTTCTGATTCCCTCCGTATTTGTGGGTTTAATTTTCATGGGTTCAATTATTTGTGAGTTTCTTCAACCCCTGTGCCCCCAACTCAGGCATTTATTTTCTGGGGGGAACCTTCCCTGATGAAAGATAACCAAAAGAAAAGAATTTCCAAATTTTATAAATTATTGCTGAAAAGAGAAATGGAATCCGAAGTAGTCAAAGATACAATGGTTAGATGGGAACAGAATTTGGGACATTCAGTTGAATTAGAAACTTGGGAAAGAGTGTGGAAAATAGATATAAAATTTACACCAAACTTACATTTAAGAGAAAATTTTTATAAAATGTTATACAGATGGTACATGACCCCAGAAAGATTACAAAAATAATGAAAAATGGGAATTCAAATTGTTGGAAGTGTGATGAAAAGATGGGGTCTTTTTTCCATATGTGGTGGACATGTAAGATAGGAAAAATTTTTTGGAAGGGGGTACGTGACGAAATTCAAAGAATTTGTAAGCTGAATTTTGAAATGAAACCGGAGCTTTATTTGTTAAATATGCTAGGGCAACAAAGGGAAATAAGAAGTCATCAGAAGATATTGTTATATCTAATAACTGCAGCAAGGTTGACATATGCGCAGCACGGGAAAGAAAAGAAACATATTGATATAGAAGAATGGAAGTTAAAAGTTCTGGATATGATAGAGATGGAAAAGTTAGCATTTTCTTTGAAGAACAAATCTGTCCAGAACTTTGAGAAAGAATGGAAAAGAGCATTGGATTGGGTAAGGATATAAATGTATAAGAAATCAAAGAAGAAGTAAGGTAACTGTTCTTCTCTCTGTAAGATGGAACTTATGTTTGTAGTGGAATGGAAATGAGCAATTTCAACTGGAAGATTTAAGCATGGAAGTGTGTGTGGGGGGGTTATTTTCGAGACAAACTTTAAATAAAAATTATACATAAAAAAATAACATAAAATCGCGCCTCCAGTCTTCCTCCTCCTTCTCCTCCACCAGCCACTGTCTGGCCATCTAAGGACAGCTTGCAGCCCAATTTCTCAACACTCTAGCCCTTTCTCGATGCCCCCCATGCCCCCAAGCAAGGAGATGGGCAAGAGAGGAAGTATAGGGCCACCAGGCTGACCCCTACCCTTCCCTCTCTTTTCCCTGATCTGGGCCTTTTCCGCACTACACTCTTATAGCACGATGATTCCGCTTTCAACGTCCTATGGAATCCTGGGGTTTGCAGTTTCGGGAGGGGCACCCCAGGATTCCATAGGATGTTGAAAGTGGAATCATCGTGCTATAAGAGTGTAGTGCGGAAAAGGCCCTGGTTTGGACCCTGGATGCCTGCTGCCCCACCATGTCTCAGCCCCACCACCACAGACACACACTCATTTTGATATTTGCAATTTTTCCATTTTTGTAAGGGTCCTGTGCCCCTAATCCTAGTGAATGTGGAGATCCAACTGTATCTGGGGGCTTTGACACACCTTTAGCTCCTTGTCTCTCTCCATAGGTAACAGAATGAGTAAATTATACAAATAATGGAATTGTGCTGGCTGTAAATCCTTGGGTATGATCCTCTCTTAGCTAACATTAATTATGAAGATCAATGATGTGCCCATATTTTCCCATTCTGATGAGAAAGGGAATTGGTTCTCCCCTACCCCAAATCAATTAATGTGTGTGTATTTGCTTATTATATTCATTTATTTAAATGTTTGTACCCCTTGGCTTATCCAAAGATATCAGAGCAGTTTACAATACAATCAGCATAAAACAACAAATAGTAATTATTTTAGAAGACAAAAAAATCTTAAATCCTTTATCAGTTAAAACCAGACTTATGAAAGTGTGTAGATTAAGTAATGAATGGACAGTGAGAGAAAACATGTCCTTAAGTTACTGTCAGAGAGTAATGTAGATGCGCAAACATTAAAATTTTCTACACTTGGGGTGCAGCAATCTATTTGTAGTGACGCGCCCATGCTTTTGTCATAGATGCCTGTGTCGTTGTCTTCATAACCTTGCTGCAGTTTGCACTCCCTTGTCTTCTTGAAAACTCAATAGCAATCTTGCTGGGTGTATTTCTCTCTTTGACCCCTTTGGCAGCAAACAATGTAATTTATTATTGATCGGGAGTGGGGAAAAGTTTAGTTGTAGCTCATAGCAAATTGTTTATCATTCACTGCCAGTTATGATTAATAAGCAGTGAGCGAACGTTCCAGCTGCTGCAAGGTAAGCTGATTTCTTGATAAACAGGTTTCAAACTTTACAAGACTGCAAATGAAGCCACTCTCCTTGTGGAAGCAGAGTGTCAATTATTAAAATACATTAAAAATTCTCAGCTGGAAACTCATCAGGGGCTACTAGGACTTGCAAATACCTGAGCTGAGTAAGGTGCAAATGGGAGGCATAATAGAACGCCATTCAAGTGTAATCTCCTCACTTCTGCCTTCCAGTCTAATGACTGATTTTGTTTTTTATCATCAGTGTCCAAGTAGCAGAAGATTTGTTTCCCTGCTTGGTAGCTAGCACATTTTACCTGCTGATGTTCATGTATGTTTCCCAGTTTTTTTCTATACCTCTTGCTTCCTTTGTTTCCAACTTTGCGTTGTATCTGTGGGGGTCAAGATCTATTTGATGAACCACTGTTTGAAAGATTTGCTTGAAATTTGCACTGACAGCCATCCTGCCCTTTGCTTTGGGACGAAGCTTTGGGCTGGAAAGGTGAGAGTGTGTCGGGGCTGTTCTTAAAGACTGGAACAAACATATGTTTCCTATTATTATTTATTGCATTATTGTTTTTGTTGTTGTTTGCCTTCAAGTCATTTCCAACTTATGACGACCCTAAGGCAAATCTGTCACTGGGTTTTCTGGGGCTGAGAGTATGTGACATGCCCAAGTTCATCCACTGGGTTTCTGTGCCCCAGCAGGGAATCGAACCCTGGTCTTCAGCATCATAACTCCAGTGCTCCAACCACTACACCACGATGGCTCTTGATTGCATTATTATATTCATTCATGTTTTCGCTTCTCCCCTGTCCTGTCCTCACACTCAAGGCAGTTTACAGAAATTAAAGCAGGTAGAGATAAAAGTTAGCAGCACTGAAAAACAAAAGTTAAAATAGATTTAAGCCATCAGTAGAGCTACAAGCCATTAAAAAGCTTATCCATAAGATGTACAGAAAATACAGCACTTTGTTAAAAGCCCTTTCTCTGTAAGCAGTCACGCCTGTCCAAAAAAATAAAATAAAATGATAAAAAAATCTTCATCTGCTGCTAGAAAGACACTAGGGAAAGAACCAGTCTAGCGTCTCTAGGAAGGGAGATCCACAGCCTGGGAGCAGCCACCGAGAAGGCTCTGTGTATCTTAATCAGCTTGCCATTACAAGAATATCTATGGGAGGAGAGTGACTTATGACCCTACGGTTCACACTGAATACCACATGGCAAATGGAATAATTTACAAGAATCTTGTAATGTTCTCCATTGATATTAGGTACTTGTTGCACATTGGGTTGGGCTGCCATTGGGAGAGTTGCCTACAGCAGCCCTTTGTCATTATCTGATGCTTTTATCCCCTTGTCACAGGTTAGGTGGAATGATAATACAAAGTTCTGGAGTGTAGTTCACTCTTAAAACCCTAATCCAGGTTGGAAGGCTATCCTGAGAAAGGGCAGCGCTGAGTGCAACAGTTCAGCAATGTAATCGACGGCCCTTACGGTCTCTAGGATTCTGTGATTCTAACAGCGAAGGGTTCCTGCGTGGCAGAGGGGTGGACTGGATGGCCCCTGGGGTCTCTTCCAACTCTAGGATTCTATCATTCCATAAGTGGTGGAGCTGCCCTCTCGGACCTGGGTTTAACCCTCGTGGCCCAGAGACTTGTGTGCAGATCATTTGCACTTTTAAAAGTTCAAAAAATATAAACCAGCAAACAAGCAAAATATTTGTACACAACAAACACTCAAGTTAAGGCAGAGTCACCTTCCTTTGATGGCAGTGTTTGTTCTTTCAGTTCAGGAGACACATTCAATTAAGTGACAATAGTGCAGCTGTTTTCTTGAAGTTGCTGGTTGTTGTTTTTTGAGCTCAGATTCTGTGAAGCGAGGAAGTAGGTGTGCTTACAGAGGCTTGTTTAAAGTCAGTGACTGGTTCACAGCTCAAATGAGATGCACATCATCAACTTCTGGCTCATTTATGCAATTGCTACCCCAGGGACAGGGAAAGCACAACTTGTGAGCTTCAGAAGGGTGCTAGGGACCCTGTTTTGTAGGCCACAGAGCTTCCCAAAGACCTCCAAAGATCCCAAACCCCCCATCCCAACTTTCTAAAAAAAAAAAAAAATCGGCTGGAAGAAAATGGCCAACAAAACACTGGGGAAACTCACTCTCTCACACACAAAACAGCTACAAAAGTGTAGTAATTTGTGAGTGCTTACCCCCATTGTCCTCCCAAACATTTACATCCCAAGTGTCGGATTTGTTTGTTTGTTTGTTTTATCTTGTTAATTTATATTCCACCTTTTCCCCAGTGATGAGACTCAAGGTGGCTTATGCCTTATTAAAAACAACAGATTAAAAACAATACAAAAATCCAGTAAAAAGTATAAATGTAAAATAACTTAAACAATTAACAAACTTAAACAATTTACAAACTTAAAACCATTAAAATTCATTGAAGGTCTGTATATAAACCAACAAAACAGCTCAGCACACCCTTGCAAGCACATTGCTGTCAGTTTCTAGAAGCCTGATGGAATAAGAATGCTTTACTGGCCAGTAGAAGGAAAGCACAGAAGGAACCATTCTTGCCTCCTTTGGGTGAGGTGATTTTAAAGTCTGGAAGCAGCCATGGAGATGGTCCTCTCTCTTATTTGCATGAATCAAGCCAGGAAAAGTAGTGGGACAGTGAGAAGGGTTCCTCCTGAAGGTCTGAGGGCTCTAATGGGCTTTTATAGGGAGTTATCGTTCTTCAAGGCCTAAATATTCTAAGGGCACTAGGTTCCATCTGATTTTGGAAGCTAAATAGGCTCAGCCCTGGTTAGTACTTGGATGGGAGACCAATAACAAATATCAGGTATTTCAGGTTATATTTCAGAGGAAGGAGCTGGTAAAACCACCTCTGAGGATTCCGTTCCTAAGAAAACTCTAGGGAATTCATGACTTATTCACCGTAATGAGTCAATAGGTGACATACATGGTTCTTCAAATATCCTGGATCCAGACCACATAGGGCTTTAGAGGTCATCACAAGGACTCTGCGTGGTCCCCAGAAGCAGACCATCAGCCAGTGGAGCTGTTTCAGCAACGGAGGTTTGTCTGGCTCTCAAAACTGGAAGGCATGGGAGACTTAGACTGGAAGAGCTAGATGGTGCCATGGTTGAGTCTTCCACCACCCCAGGTGATGGACCTGCAAGACTTGGGGGCTGGGTGGGAAGGGGGGACATTTTTCTTTCTTCGTAATCCTTTGACAACCAATCTCGTTTATGAAGCATTTGCTGCTAATGACTGCGACGTCAATAAACTCTTGCTAGCTTCAAGCTCACTTCATGCCATCCTCCGCCGCCGCATTGTGTCAGGGAGACCATTAGGGAAGCGCTTCCTCCAAAGTGTAGTTCTGACTGTTCATCTTCAGAGTTTTTGTCAGCTTGTCACAACCTGTTATCTGACGTTATCTTCATCGCTGACATTCAACAAGCATATAAAGCAGAATGAAAACTTCTCTCTTTGTGTGTGTGTCTCTCTCTTTCTTCTTCTTCTTCCTCTCTTTCTCTTTTTCTCTGCTTCTTCTCCTCTCCGTCCTCCGTCCCAGCCTCTGTCAAACGCAAAGGATACATTCTGAATAGCAATTTTCACGACACACTTTGGTTTCATTACCAGCTTGATGGGTAGGCAGTGGAAATAATGCATGTCATAAAAATGGTTAGGGCAAGATTTACGACGGGAAGATCTCTCCGCATTGTCACAGGAGGGTGGATGGCATTTCCCATGTCTTAACCCATTTCTTTTTTACCAAATAACACAGCAGTAATTGTTAGGGAGAGGAAAAACAGTTTTACAGAAGAAACCCTCCTACTTAAGCTTGCTAGGTAATGGACTTGAGAGAAGTAAAGAGGCATGGACTATAAATATTTGTTAAACGTGATGTCACTTGTGCTATGCATCAAAGCAGTAGACGGCATCGCAAGAAACCTGGTTCCTTTCTGTGATGGACATAGCTCCAGCACTGTGTTGTAGTCGCCAAGTAGCCAAGCCAAAAAATGTGCTGAAGATCGGCAGAAGGTTAAGGGCAGTTCTGTAATGATGGATAAAGGAATCCTAGAATCATAGAGCTGGAAGAGACCACAAAGGCCATCTAGACCAACCCCATTCTTCCATGCAGGAACACGCAACCAAAGCACTCCGGACAGATGGCCATCCAGCCTCTGACTAAAAACCTCCGAAGAAAGAGAATCCACCACACTCCCAGTCGGTGTGTTGGAGCACAGAAGTGCATGAACTTTGTGCATGTAGACCCTAGCAGTATCTCCTTTCAGTTAAAACTATGGCAAGATTATTGTACATTCTGCCTCCTTCCTCTGGTGTGAGAATGATAAAGGCCGCTCTTCTCTTGTTTGACGCAACCAGAGCAAAGCCATTAAATCATGAAGGATTTAGACTAAGCAGTAAAAGGTGAAAGTTTTATACAATCTGAAGAGAAACCAGAGCATCTTCTTTTCAGTGCAGACTAACCAGTAGAATTTGGGCCATATTTTTATAATTGACACAGAAAGCACTGTGGACTGAGCCTTTTTCCTTTTCAAGTTAGAATGCTTGTGAATGTTCCACTATATCATAGCAGTTCAGTAGCGTACTAGACAACCAAGATATATGCGGTTTCCATACATTTTTGCCATAATGTATAAATCTTGTTGCTACAAAGCATCATCACCTGGTTCTTCCCGCTGACCACCTTCTTGAGCAGATCATCTGTATCTGCCACCTACGTCATGATGAACTCCTCTTCCCCGGGTGAAGGTAGGAGGAGGAAACATGTATCTCTAACCGTAGTGATTCGTGCCTTACTATTATATATTGTTAGATTACAGTTCTACATGGGGAAGCCTTTGAGAAGTGCCCAGAAACATCAGCCAGGTGTTTGAATATTGTGTACAACACTGGTATTGAATCAGCTCTCTGTCTTCTGGTTTGTTTCTGAATCTAGTCCAAATTTCTGGGTCTGAAAGACTTGTGTCCTCCCATATACCCCTGCCTGAAATTTGCATTTATCACATAGTCAGAGACCCTATTGTGTGTCCCAGCTCCTAGTGAGGTGAACCTGATGGGGCCAATATGAAATTCCATTTCCTGGGCAGCTCCATGGTCCTTTAGACAGCAAGTGAAGATACTGTTGTTACTCTGAGGTTTAACTGTTTAGTCCCACTTGCTGATTTTACTCCCATCCACTAGGTTTATTCTAATGAAGAGCATTTATTTTATCAGAAAGCTAGTGAGGTGGTGAAGGAGCCAACCTGGTGTAGTGGTTTGAGCGCTGGATGAAGACTCTGGAGATTAGGGTTCGGCTAATGGCTCGGCCGTGGAAACCCACCAGGTGGCTGATGTTTGGCAAGTCACATTCTCTCAACCTCAGAAGAGGGCAATAGCAACCTCAATATTGTCAAGAAAGCCCCATGATAAATTCATCTTAGGGTTGCCATAAGTTGGAAATGACTTGAAGGCACACAACAACAACAGCAACAACATAGTGGAGTGGTTTGAGCATTGAACTGAGACTCCTGGAGACAAGGCTGCTCCACAGTGTAAACCTATTGCTTGATCCTGGGCGACTTGCAATCTCTGAGCCCTGTCGGATTTCCGCACGAGGCTGTTGTAGCGCTATGATTCCACTTTCAACATCCTATGGAATCCTGGGGTTTGCAGTTTTGGGAGGGGCCGGCCGGATTCCATAGGATATTGAAAGTGGAATCATAGCGCTACAACAGCCTTGTGCAGAAATAGCCTCAGAGAAGGGCAGTGACAAACCCCCATCAAGTATATCTGTAAGCCTGTATTTTATGGTGTGTTGCCTTGTGTACCGCTGAGGTTAGAGGAGACCTGAAAAATGCACTAAACAAATAAAAAATACTCCCCCAGCAGCGATTCTGTTTCTCTCCTGTTCAACAGCATAAGACCCGAGGGTGGCATAACAGAAAGGATGATGAAAAATAATTTAAGGCACTCTGAAACATATAAAACAAGTCAAATAATTGGAAACAAGCTAAACAGATTAAATCCGTATAGTTTTAAAGATTCAAGACAAGATCCTTAGACCCCAGAGGCTTTAGTAAAGAGCCGTATTTTTAGCTTGGTATAAAAATCCACACTTACTGGACCTCCAGGGGAAGCACATTCGACAACCAGGGCGTCACTACCTATTTGTATGGAAGAGGGAGTGAGACCGCTTTCACACACCTGCCTCATCTCTGACACAACATCAGTTCCATGTGTGGGCTTAGCGAATGCCGTATGCGAATGAAACATTTCTGTGTAAAACCCAGCATACGAAGGCCTGCAGTGTGTTCTCAGACAAAAGCTTGGCTTTCTCTTGGTCCTTCTACCTTCAGAACAGGGAAGAGAGCCGTGTCGAGTGGCTGCTCTTGCCCTCAAGCTCCCTTCCAGGCTAGGCTGGCCCCATCCCTGCTATCCTTTCACCAGCAGGCAAAGACCTTTTTGTTTAAGCAGGCTTTTAATGTATAAGCAGGGAAGCTGTTACTGAGATCTTTCTTTTATCTTTTTAAAATATGTACATTTTAAATGATTTTATATTGTTTTATATGGAGATTTTAATTACTCTTAAATGTTAATTGTTCAGGGTTTTTTGTTTGTTTGTTTGTCTTTCAAAAAACTTCTGGAGGATTCCTTGAGTCCCATTCTGGGAAAAAGCAGCATGCAAATGAAATAAATAAATAAGCTCAATGATGCTGTTTGGGCCTGTATTTGTTGGCTTCTATGTACATGTCTTCTTTGAAAGTTTATGCTCACACGCAGAGATTTGAGTGCAAGATATCTGAACATTAGCTACAAGGGCTTGCACAAGTACCAGCCAGAAAAGTGAAATCAATAGAACACATTTTTCCATTTTTCTGAGTTTTGCCTGCCAACAATTGCCCTTCTGCTGGCCAATGTGCTAGAGTGTTCTTTCCAAATCTTTACGAGATTTCTGACACAAGACAAGAATCCAGTAACATCCCTGTGACTAAATTTCTATCAAAATGATAGTCGTGTTTGAGCATGAAAATTTATAAAGGAATCCAGTGGCATCGTTGAGACTGACTGGGAAAGAGAAGTTTCTGAGCTGGAGTCTGTTATGTCTTTTCGTGCTAAATGTCTTTGCGTCACAGTAAGAGTTAGAAGGCAAATGCTAGACATTTTCCAAAGTGGTTATACTACTGTTAGTGTTCCTGTATTTGATATTATGTAAATATGTACGATTTTGGAATATTTGATTTGGTCTGTTGGCCATAGTAAATTGTGCTTTCTTCAGCTTTCTTGCAGTCTGATCATGTTGTTTTCCTGACAGTGGCCATAGCCAGATGCATAACACAGAACATCAGGATAGATCACCCGCGGTGATCATTGCTGGGCTTTGACAGAATTTTAGCTACAACCCTAAACGTACTTGCTAGGCAAATTATCTCATTCAGCTGAGTGGAATTACTTCCAAATAAGAATATGGATCTTTACTTCTTTCATTTTCACACTTCCAAAAGCTTTCGCCATCCTGGTCACCATCGAGAATTCATGATTTTTGGAGTTTCTGTGAAAATTTTGGTTGTACAGAAAAACACACAAAAAACCACACTAAATACAGCATTTTTTGCACGGAATGCATTGTATTTTGAGGAACTATGACATTTTGTACAAAAAAACCCATTTTTTTGCAAATGTAATTTTCTCAAAAAAGTCTCAACATGTGAAAAACTATCATCAGAAATGGGCAAAATGTCTCATATTGAGATGTCCTGAGAGACCCTTTCTCACTGAGAGTGATAAGAGTTGTGAATATCCTTTACATCCCTATTTCTGAGTACCCCTGCATAAGATTTTGCTGTCAAGATTTTACCTGCTTTGAACTTCGGTATGGATTGGACTCGCCTTTCTCCACATTCCACTCTGTTAACAGCCAGTTACTATATAATACTATATGTAGGGACATAGTATTAAGGGATAAGGGGTAAATTTATCTCAAACACTCTCACCTGTATTAATGTGAATGAACACAAAGAGTCAGATTTTATGGGGAACAACAAGCCAGAACTGGAAAGTGGAGGTATGTGCTGGCCCTGGGGTAGACAACCTAATTTCCAAGAGGACAAATGTAATGCACGGAGGCCCAGATTAATTACCAGCGCTTAATGGGGCCCGCTTGTATGTAATAAATGAATAGCAGATATTATTTTCCAACAAGCAAATGGTTCTTTGAAAAGAGTTGATTCTTGGGAATAGGTTTTTTTTTCCCTTACAAAGTCATGAAAAGCTAATTAGACATCCAGCCTGACGAATACACACACATGATTTTTTCCCCCCTTGATTAGATATTGTAGGAGGTGCTGAAGTATGAAAATTAGGTCTACACAAAAAGGCTGGTTGCTGCGTCTGCCGTCCATTGATAGCCGACATCTGCTCAGGCGCTAATATTCTCAGGGGGTTGTCAGGCTTGCTCTGCGGTGGAGCGTTTCCCATTGGCGGGCAGGAAACGAGGTTGACCAAAACTTGTAAACTGGTGGGTGTGCTAAGGAAACTCAGCCGGGCCAACAAGCCTCGCGTAACATTTGTTCGACATCACTGAGTTTTCCTTTTGTTGGTTTCAGCTGGCGTTTGAAAGGCACTTGGCTCTTCAGGGTAATAATAATTTTACATATGCTTTATGGAGCCTGTTTATTACCAGACAATTGGATAACAGATGGCTTCAGTCTTGAGGCTGGTGGAGAGAAGGCAGTGAAGACGCCGGAGAGAGGGACAGGAGACCGTAGCCTTTCAGGCTGTAGGGATGCCGTTAGTCCTAATCCTTTTGAAAGCTGCGAGGATATCTTGTATTAGCCACACTTCATTAATATCAGGCAGCAATTAAAAATGGTTGCAGGGAAGGAGCGGAGAGCAAAAGGGCTCATTGGCCTGAAAGCAGAAGTTCTGTTTAAATCACTTCATTTGTATGTCACAGAAAAAGGTGGAAAAGTTAAACTATACTGGCATCCCAGCCTTTTCTCTCCCTGTCTTAGAAGGAGGCAGCATCTGTCAGGCAACTGAGCACCGGATGGAAAGCTGACAGTGGTACATCCATCAGTGATTCTTGGATTGCTGCCTTTGATTTAGTGATGGGAAGGTTTAAGTGCCACTGAGATGATGTCTTGGAGAAAGTCGATAACTGGCGGGAAAGCTGCCATTATCAGTGTGGTGAGCCTGTTGGATGAGGCCAAGAAAGTGCCTCTCCAAGCCAGAACAAACAAAATAGTGAAGAGTGTCACTCTCTTGCACCAGTTGTAATGACCCAGAAAGGTTTGAGGAGAGTCGCTTTTACAGTATCAGCCCTGACTCCCTGAATAGCAAGATGGCAAAGTCTCCTCTGTCCCCCAGCGAATTTTTCATTCTTTGCCCTCCATCAAATGCTAATGCAGTTTGTTTGGTTAGAAAGATCAGGGACCAACTCCAGTGCATTGTTCTGATGCAATAGCTAAAGAAGTTATCCATTGTATGAGTCTGCCCAAGGCGTGAGATCCACAGGTGAGGTCTTTCTCTCAGTCCCACCACTGTCCCAGGTGCAGTTGGTGTGGGGAGGTGGCTTTCCCAGTGGCTGTCTCTGGGGAAGCTAAAATGGCCTCTCTTTGCTTTCTGCTTGCAGGCAAGTGAAAACAGGCTTTTATAAATGAAAGGCTTTTAAAGGGCTATAAGACCTGTATTGTTTAAAATTGTATTGTTTAACTATTTTTAAGATGTATGCCTAAAATTGTATTAATATAAATAGCTTAATTCAGTTTTAATGATGACTTTTTCTAAGTTTTTATATGGTAATTATTTTAATTTGTAAGTCACCCTGAGTCCCTATATTGGGGAAATTGTTAACAACAACAGCAACATAGTAGGTGAGACAGTCAGCCAGAGAGTCTGCTCTGATACAGAGTGCTTTGCTCAAAACACATCTGGTATACATTTTTCAAGTTTATATATTTGGACAATAACATTCATTCTTTCATGAATGTGCCTGGTGCATTATAGGGACCAATGCTTTTGCATTTTTTTCTCCCAGCCTAACCAGCTATCAGTGTAAGATGTGTGACATTCAGGTAGATCGAGGCCTCTTGTGCTAACATTGGCTTAGCTGTGCTGATGTCACAGAGGATCATTGCCTTCTAAAGCTAGACAGCCAAGTGCCCATTTGTATTCTGAGACCTTTGTTTTGGAAGTTAACAAGCAACTTTTCTTAAATCACATAAACTTTGCTTGCATCTTAGTTGGTGCAGATTGGCCTTAAAATGAAAAGTCCGTGGTAATAGCCACAAATGTGTATACAGTATTAGGAAATGATAGATGAAATATAGTATATGAACTAATTGCTGGTATATAAATAGGTTTATGACTTTAAGTCAACCTTAATGTTTTCATTTTTAAATGCTGTATTAAAACCCTACCGATGTCGGGCCTGGATAATGGTCAGAAATAGCTATTTTCATCTGTTATTTTAATTCTCTTAATAGAACCAGTAATGGGGAATCATTACTTGATTGTCAAGGAAATGAACTTAAAGAATACATCTAAGATGATACTGGAAAGTCGGTTTACTGATTTGAGTATTGGACTAAGACTGTGGGAGACCACGTTTCAAATCTTTTCTCAGCCATGGAAAACCTGTGTCACACTCTCTCTGCATCAGAGGAAAGTACTAACAAACCCCCTCTGTACAATCTTGCAAAGAAAATCCCAGAATAGGGTTGGCTCAGAGTCACCATAAATTGGGAATGAGTTCAAGGCAGACAAGAACAGGAACAAGGTGGTGCTGAATATTCTCTCTTCCCTCTCCTCCTCTCTCCTCTTCCGACCCCCGCCCCTATTTTACAGTACATGTAACGAACTTAGTACAACTTTCAGCTGTATTTTTCCTTCCCCTGTCATGTCAGTGACGATGCAGCTAGACACGTATGAGTTACAGAGATCTCAAATGGGCACGGATTCGAAGCAAACAATTAACACAGACGTGCCCTCTGTCGAGGACTCCCTTGCTGTTGACCTTTAGCACTCTCTCTAACAAACACAAGTAGGTTAATCTTTTTTTTCCGAAGTGTCTTGGGACACACACACACACACACACACACACAATATAAATGTACACATATGCTCTCATTTTGTGTCCCAGTTAAACAGTTGGTAAAACCCATCACCATCTCCTACACACAGAATTCTCCTAGGATATCATCTGGAGGGGCTTGATGGGGAGGCACCAGTAGTACAAACTGGTTATGATGATTGGAGTGCCACCCACCCCACAAAAAGTTTTGCTGCAGTCATTCCATTGAGTTGTATGTTTAAGCACCAGGTCATATTTCCAGAGCTTCCATTAGATCTCTAACTCTTGTGAACAAACTACAGCAAAGGGATGGGGAGCAAAATGTGGCCAGTGGACTGCATGTAGCCTTCAGGCCTCCAAAATGTGGCCTCTGAAATCCCTCCCAGACCCCCCTCAATTTAAAAAAAAATTGTGCCAATTTTTCATCCCCAAACTGGCCAAAACTGCCTGAAACAGGCCATAAGTGTAGGGGTTTAGTTCGCCCACGCACCAGAGCCTTCCAACCCTCCAAAACATAGAAAGCGTAAAAAAAATCTAAAATGGTAGCTAGAAGTGGTGCTACACCATCTCTGGCGTGCTGAAACACAGCGCCGGAGGAACGCCAAGCAGAAATGGTCCCTGGCCTTCTGCAGTTGCCCAACCCTGGTCTATATCGAGAACACAACAGATGTCATAACTAGGTTATTTCTTCCGTCACTTCATTCATCTGGTTCTCCACAAGTCTGTGCTGTACATAAGTGAATTATACAGGCATATTTAAATTTAAAACAAGGTTAAGCCAGTTGTTTTGACACTGCTAAGAGGTTATAAAACCGGTCATTACAGAAGCTGTGTGTGTGTATGGCGGGGTGGCGGATTCATTTTTGTGCCATTGTTAATGCTTTATGAGAGCTGACAATCTTGCCACCCATGCCTTATTAGAGGTGACAGCTTATGAAAATCCTTCAGGTGTGGCAGTTCCTTTCCTCCACTAGGCAATAGAGCACCCCCTCCCCTCACTGACACGCAAGCACCAGGAAGCAGCCAGAACAAAATTCCTTTTCCCTCTCCGAAGCATTTGTCTTGTTCCCCCGTCTTGTCAGGGAAGGCGCTGCATCTGATCAGTCAAGTTTGGATTTTGCAAAGATGTTTTGCCTGTGCTATAAATCAAGACAGCCTGTCATCGGCTGCTTCTCTTTTCCCTTTCCAGCTTTCTCTTCCCCAAAACAAACGTGGTGCAAGACTAAATAATATACACATTCTGCCACATCCTGTTATACAACTCTCTGACAGTCGTATGAGGCTTTCAGAGTCTTTGCTGGTAGCACAAAAGTGCAGGTTGTTCCAATGAGGTGTTTTTTGCATTTCGAAAAGAGACTGCAGTTCTGTAGTTTCTTTTTTCCTCCTTCCAAAGCTTGTGAAGCTTTTGTTTGTTTTGTTTTGTTTTTGTTTCGTGGGGAGATCTTTGAGCTTACCTTCTTGAGAAGATAAAGCAGGAAGTGTTTCTGGTAGTCTTAGCTGCAAAGTTTGACCTAGCTGCATCCACACAAGGGATATATCCGTGCGCATTTGATGCCAGTGGTTGGTAAATTGTGGGCCTGTAGCGGGTTAGATCAAAACAACCTCTTATCTGGAGGAGCAGGAACTGGTTTGCATAATGCTCTGGCTGGTTTACATGAGGTGCAAGTGGGAGTCTCGGATTTGCACCCGGGTGTCTTGTACTGTGGGCCAGCCAAGCCTTACAGCTGCCTAATTAGCCTGTTATCAGTAGCCGGTGAGCAAAGTTTGTGAGCAGATTACTGCTCATCATTTTGCAGACCAAGTTCACAGTAAATCCGGAGAGACAGTCAGGTGGCAAAATCTGTAGATAAGGCAAATGTCAAGGGTTCTAGGAGTGCGAGCAAGAAATCCGAATGTAAGCTAGGTTGCTTCCACCTATAGGAGTGGTTGGCTGCAACAGCTTCCTCCCATTCTGGTCTCACTTTATATAGGCTCAGAGTCTTCCACAGTTGTTGGCCTAATTAATGAGTCATTATAAAAAAGCTCCGAGGCGCCTGGGCGCTCCCTTTTCCACCGGCACTGGGTGCTCTAAGTATTGTCCCTCTCGTGTCGCCGGGGTGTGGCTATTGGGAAGGGTCCTGTCTGGGTCCTCGGATAGGGGTGTGACACCAGGGAGTTTGATGGGAAACAGCCACCCAGCAATCCTCAATCTGCATTCCATCACTAGGAATGTTTTGCACCGCCATTTCTCTTTGTTACAATTTGTGATCCTGAAGTGCTTCGTCAGCCAGCATGTGGGGGCCTATAGTTGAATCTGTCACTGGAGTAGCAGAGGACAGGGTAATGATTCTGAGTGGTACACATGGGACCGCATGTATCTTGTCTTTAGAACAAGGAAGTACAAAATCATAGATTCACACAACTGAAAGAGCTGTTCTAACCTCCTGCCATGCAGTAGCACAGAGCAAAAGCACTCTTGACAGATGGATATCCAACCTCTGTTTAAAAACCAAAGATTCTGCCACCTTTTGAGACAGGCCATTACACTTTTGAACGGCTGTTACCCCAAGGAACTTACTCCCAGTGTTTAGGTCAAATCTCTTGCCCTGTAACTAGAAACCGTTGCCTTTGTAGCAGTGGAAGATAAGCTTGCTATATCTTCTGCATCAGTGCTACTCAAAGTTGTGCTCTGTGGGCCAGTACCAGACTGCAAGCTGCTAGTTGCAGTCCCTGCTGAGTTTCCAGGAAAGAAAGAAAGAGTTGTAATCAATGGCACAAAGTGGCAGTGGTCCCTGGCCAGTTCTTGTTTTTCTCATATACTCTGAAGCACTCTGAGTTTAGACAAGGCATACCTGTAATTTCCCATGGAGAGGAGCTAGAGAAGCTAGGTTGTGTTTCAGTGCAGCTATGTTAGAAGTGATCTCACGGCTCTTGGAGAGAAAATGAGTGAGAATCACAGACTGGGGAGCAGCAGAGTTTTCAGGATTCAGACCAATGAAAATACATGTAATACACCTGGATATATCCACCAAGAAGCTAGTGTTCCTGTGAAATACACGATTTGTGTATCAAATCTGAGAAATACATTTGCACTCATGTCATCTTTACATTACCAAGTCTGTCTTTTGTCAAGAGAAAGTAATATGCAGGAAGAATTTTGTTTCTAGGGTGGACATACCCCCCAATTATGTACATGGGTGTAAGTACCAGGGAGGGGGCTGAATGAAGGCATTGCCCCCTAAAGAAGAATTCTGCCCTCCCAAATGGCATTTTTTGTCATGCTTCAAATTGTTTCAGTTGACCATTTAAAAATGCCATTAGACATCCTGCAGGCAAAGGAACAGGCAAAGTTAACCAAGAAAATGCAAACACAGCAAATAGAAAAATTCTAGGCATGAACAATTTTCAGTGTCTCATTATCTGCTATACCTACAATTTGAAGACTGAAGGAAGATTGCATTTGGGCCAGCAGAATTTTTTTGTTGGGGGGTATTGTCCTCATTTTGCCCCTTCCACCAACTATATCATGGGTTATGGAAAAAATTAGAGCAAAACATTTTCAAATAATTTTGGCCTTCACTTAGGTATCCAGCAGGATATTTCTCCCATGCAGGTTTGTTGACACAGAATAAAACTGGCACCAGGCACATTGTCAATCGAGGGCAGCAGCGTTGCCATGTCTGTAACATCCTAAGTGTAATGTGAGCATCCTTAGGACACATGCTAGGAAAAGCATCTGGTCTCTTTCTGAAAAGTCTTCTGAATTACTGATTGCAATAAAGCAGAGCGATTCTTTAATGAAAGCAAAAACAAAAAAATGAAATACAAATATTTAATAACTTTTTTACCTAGGGTTGCCTGACTTGAAATTGCTTCTGCTTGGAAAACAGGCAGCTTAACTTTAGAAAATGGTGGAAGCACATATGGGACACCTGGTTGCTTTCTTGAAAAATGATCAGATAATATAAGAAGGATCACAAGAGACACAAAGCAAGACTCTTTTATTGAAAAGTGGCTCCTGTTCATTGACTTTATAAATATAGGCACACACTTGAGAGGACCACTGAAACACCACCAAGATGTCTGGAAAGATGTTCTATATTTGAACACTTGATGAAGATATTATTGAAAACTCTACAACTATTACCTAAAACCATGAGGTGTAATGAGATGTAATAGCTATAAGATCCATGCAAAAGAAGTTTGAATGATTGCTTTCTGATTTGGTTGGCATTGAATAACATTTTGTGTTGTTTTTTTACCTTGTAAATTTTTGATTTTAATAAAATTTAATCAAAAAAACTATTTTTTTTTTTAAAAAAAGCAAAAATGCAATATTGTCTACTGTGTGTTGCCAGATTTTGACAGTGTAGAGGAAGTAACCTTTGCACTTGGAATCCCTTCCTTGGTCAAGGAGATCTGGTGAGACCACACACAGCCAAACCACAAATTGCGTGGGTACAGGATGCAACCTGACTAGAATGAAATTAGATTAACGAAAGTGCCAGGGTCCAATCTGTTGTGTCGTGGTTTCAGCATTCCTGCCTTCTGTGTAGTGCCTTCTCGGATTCTTGACTCTTAGAATTGTGCTTTGCAGAGTATGATCAAAGTTGCCGCTGTCGTATTAGAACACAAAGGCATAACTGAAAATTGGACAGAGATCTCCACATCTGGCATACTGAACAACCGATAATTGCTTCATAGGTCTACCATTAAAGATGTGCCAAATGATAGGAAAATGTCATACAGCTGCCAAGTGTTCAAACTATGGCTGATTTTGATAATAAAGGTGCAGTTCCACAGGTGGGAAAGCAATGCTAAAAGACTAATCATTTTTCCCTGATAATGATTACTCCTGGATAGGATTCGTAGTTATCTTTTTGGTACTACAGTTACCATAGCGATCGAGGATTTTCAGCATGATGTTCAGTTATGATGATAGCACTCTGTGATAATGTATTTCATTTGTAAGTGTGCAAAAGTATTTCCTTCTTTAAAAATATTCAGGCAGAAGGAATACCTACAAAGTTCTGTGTGTGAGTTTTTTTTAACAGAGAAGTCTAGGTAAACTTGAATCTAGGTCAGATGTCTTTATCCCTCAGTCATTTTCCTTAGTGTTTATGAATATTGGCAGTTTGCATTTTTGGTTGTTTCTGTGGGGATATTTAGATGGTGTACTGAAATTACAATCTGCTTTCCCTATACATCCACATAGCATTTGCTATCAGATTATTATTACTCTCTCTTTCCTTCCCATCAGACTTTAAGATGGGCAGGACTTATCTGGACCTCCACATGCTATTGGATTGCAGCTCCCAGCATACATTGCCATTGTCTGCACTGGGTAGGGCTGCTGAGAATGGCAATCCAATGACAATTGGAGGGCCATGCAGTTTCCACCACTGCTTTAAGATAATGGCTCATTCTCTGTACTTGACTAATATGATAAGAAGATATTGTACAGATTTCTTGATGTTTATTTGTGTTGTGGGCCTGTGAGTCATTTCTGACTCAAGGCAACCCCAAAGTGAATCTATCGTAGAGTTTTCTAGGCAGGATTTGTTCAGATAGGGTTTGCCATGACCTTCCTTGCATGCTGAGAGAGTGTGACTTGTCCCAGGTCACCCAGTTGGTTTCCGTGGCTGAACAGGTACTAGAACCCTGCTATCCAAGCTTTTTTAGACTGTGGGCAGAGAATTCAATGGGCATTGACTTCTGATGACTGGATTCAGTGCAGCAGCTGAGCAGCTCTTTGAGTCCAGAAGTTCTTTCTAAGATTGAACTTAACTTGCTTCCCCACTGTTCTACAATGGCAGCTTCGATTTCCTCAATTTGAAGAGGTGACTAATTGGTTGCAGCTCTTTAATCATTAGCTGCAGCAAAGAAGCTAACTGTATGTTATCTTAGCTGGTTCCCAAAACATTTATGTGCCCAGCATGATAGCTGTTTGCATGCTGTGGATGGTGTTTTGACACCTTTCAGCTCATCTTAATGTCACTTAAGATGCATTAATTAATTAAATCTTAACTCAGTGGCACAGTATAGTGGGCACCATTGGCCTGAGCCACAGACATTGAAAACACTTTTGTCTCTAGAGTAAAATTAATATCAGATTTTTATTTTATTTTATTTTGTCTCATTCTTAACTGCATATTATATTTTACATCCTGTTCTTACAACTGCTTGAGAATTAACAGGTTTTTAGATTATTTATAATGCTGTGGGGTTTCTTTGCTAAAATGCAATACATGCTTAAAAAAACCAAATTCCACAGAGTAACTCTTTTAATCTTCAGTGTGCTACAACATTTTCTATAAATCTTGCAAGTCTGTAAATGTAGACCCTCACTAAAATTATGTTATACGTCATATATATAAGATCAGAGATAATAACATTAGTTCTGTTTGCAAAACTAGAGAGTAATCAGCCAAAGGTTTCATTTCAACAGATTTTTTTTAAAAAAAAGATTTTGAAGTAGAATAGATTTCAAGAGGGAATAGAACAGATTGGTATGAATTTTTGTGAATGTGAGTGGGTGAGGGAATAATAAGCCATAACAAGCACACCCAAGTGACATTGTGTCCCTTAAGGGCTTACACCCACCTCTCCGGGCTCTTCCAAACACAGATTTTAATCACACCATTGCCTTGCCTCTTTCATTGAATATTACAGGGGCTTCGGAAAGGGTCAACCTTCACTTGTGACTCTTGGGTTCCCTCCCTTCCTATTCTGCATTTTTTCTTACCATGGAAAATGCATTAAAGAGAAGAAGTTAGAACAGCCTCAAGGAGCAGCAGTTCCCCCAGAGCATTCAGTAATCCTTCAGATTCCATAGGTCTCTAGGGGTGGACCATCTTAATAAGTCCCCTACCCCAGGAGGGAGGATCTTCTACTACCAAACCAAACTTCACAAGGAAATGAACTGGCCATGACAAGGGGGTTGTTGAAATCCCACCCTAAAATCAGGTCATCTTCCATCTGCCCAATGGCAAAGACCAGAATCTATGTTATGCCCTACCTTATATGTTGGACCAGCAACATACTAAGACAGCCCCCTGGTTGTCATGGTAGCATGAAGTGCTAAGCTGGCCCTGTCAGGACAGCCTTAACATATATATTGAAATAACCCAGAGCACAGTCCTAGGGTGTGATGGAACATAAGGATAATGATTTCCTTAGTGGTAGAAAGCTGCCCAGCAACAGGTTGCTAGGCAACCAGAATGGCCACTCCAAAGGAAAACCCAACCCCTTTAGTATGAAGGAGGGTTGGTGGCCTGAGTGAAAATGTATTTATAGCACGCACTGAATTGAGAGGAGTCAGATTTCCAGAAGAAGGACTGAGAGTCAGTTCTTCAGCCAGACAGAGTTTCTCAGTCAGTTGAATGAAAGAGGGGGTTTTCCTCAAAGAAATCTTATGGAGAGAGCAACAGAAGAGAAAGCATCCCACTTTTAAAACTGGTCAGAGGGGGTTACCTAGATTTTAGAACAGAGCTCTTGGCAAAAAGGGGAAACCAGAGGGCTGTATGTGTGAGAGACCTGTGCCTATGTGCAGAAGTAAAGAGAAGGAAACTGTTTAAATGCATTCTGAAGATCTGTTTTAGCTTGGACACACATACAAAACCAATATTTGATTCTGTGTGTTGTTTCAATAAAGATTATAGTATATTTTTATAAATCTTGATTTAGTAGTTATAACCAACCAGAGCCACACTACCATAAATCATTAAAGGGGTTCTAAATAACAATTGAAAGGCTATACCCTTTTTACACAAAGGTGGTATTTTAGGGAAGGCCAGAGCTGTGTATAAAGTGGCAAGGTGCTACAGCAGACTTAGGGAGGGGAAGCTGCCATTCCAGTTTGTGAGGAAAAAAGCAGACCTTGCCTCCACGTAGGACTCTGCAACACAGTCTCTGAGACCACCTCGACAACCAGCTGAATCAAGGAGATTGCCAGGTAGGCGGTACCAGCAGCGTCCCTGTTCTCTCTCTCTGGCCCAACACAAACCTTAGAAACTCGTGCCAAGGGGGGATGGATTTCCTATGGATTTTATCTCATAAAATAACATTTTTTTTCCAAAACCGGAAGTGGATTTCCTGCCACTTCTTGTACATTCTTTTATTTTATTCATTTGTATCCCAATAATGAGACTTAAGATGGCTTACAACTTATCAAAAGCAATACAAATAAGTTACAGCTAACAGCATTCATTGAAAGACCATATGCAAACCAACACAGCAGCACACTTTTAAAATGCCATCCCTAGTCAACCTCTGTCAGCATAAGGTTTCCACTTGCTGGCAAAAGGAGAGCAAGGATGGGCCGTCCTGGCCAAGGTAGGGTGGGAGTTCCAAAGTCTTGGGAGCAGTTCCCAAGAAGGCCCTCTTGGTTGTTCCCACCAAGTGAACCTGAGATGGAGATATGACAAAGAGGCGAGGCTCACTTGAAGATCTTGGAGATCTAAGGGGCTCTGAGGGCTCTGATTTCTTTCTGTATCATCATTTGTGATTCTCTATGTAGCCCCTGGAAGGTCCTAGCCCCAGATGCACCACAGTTACCTACTCCTAATCTTGAATTGCCCTCAGAGTTAAATCTGGATTATTCAAAACTTTGACTTGGGCCAGGGCTGAGATTACAGCCCAGAATGGGACCAGTTCAGAAATTGCCTTTAGAAGGTCTTAAGTTAAGGCACAAGGAGTATTGATTGTTATTTAAGGGATCCCCCCACCCAAAAAAAAGGGCTTTTGACCATGTGTGGCATTTGAGTCATTTTTCCCCTTTAAAGGGAGAAGAAATAAAACTTCAAGTGAATAGACCGATCTGAAAGTAAGATAGAATATATTGCCTTTCTTGATTGTTAAATTAAGGTTTTATGAACATGTATGCAGTTCTGTGAGCCTAAATACCCTGAAGGCATTAGATCCCCATCTGATCTTGGAAGCTATACCGGGTCAGCCCTGGTTAGTACATGGATGGAAGACTGCCAGGGAATACCAGGCTCTGTAGACTCTATTTCAGAAGAAGGAACAGGCAAAACCACCTGCAAGTATTCCTTGCCTAAGGAATACTTGAATAGCACTGGTCTAGATCACAGGTAGTTGGCATAGTGTAGCCGGTGCAAGGAATTATGGGTGTTACAGTCCAGGACATTAGAGGACCTCACTTGTATAACCCACTCTGGACTTTTTTTAAAAAATGTCTCTTTTAATGCTTAACATACAAATCAAGACCTCCTTGAGTTTTCCTTTTTCCACAGATTGGGTAGTCCACAAATGTTAACCGGGCAGGGAGAAGAGAAGACAGAATACAAGAAAGCAGAAATGTATTAAGAGTTTTATTAAAGCGTTCTAAGATTGACTGCTTTATTTCTGGACTCTGTTGCAGCAGAAAAGCAGAACACAATCTATCAGAAATGTCTCCTGAAATGAATGAGCTAACTTGTGTGCCTATGGCCCTGCTGTCATTTATTTCAAGGGGGGTCAGGTAGGAGGTGCTGCTGATGGACTGTGTCCAGAGTCGTGGTCTTGTTTTATTTTCTTGGCAGGGAGTGATGGCAGGTTTGAGCCTGGAAGAATTCTCTCTTTTTATGTGAAAACATTGCCGGTGAATCACAGCTCAGGTGGGGAACCGTGACCCACTAATAAACAGTTCCACCTTCTGTAGGAAGCCTGGCTGCAACAAAAAAGCCAGGATTTAATTTGTGAAATGAACCTTTAAATTCAATTGTGCCGCTTTATAGCGGCAGCTCTTGTTTTGTAAAAAGCCAGGGAGCACTGTTTTAATGCCACTGATTTAGACTTATTTATGTCATTTGGGCTGCTGCATTGCTTTTGAGTTTTTGCTTTCTGAAAATAGTGTGAAATAAATGGCATAGAGGAATGCAAAAGTGTTCTCTCTCTCTCTCTCTCTCTCTCTCTCTCTCTCTCTCTCTCTCTTTTTTGGAAAAGGAAAAAAAACAACTGCTTAAGTGCTCCTTCATAGAACACCACTTAGAACTAATGAAGTGGCAGTTCTGTGATGCCTTTTAGACTAGGAGAGAACATCTTCTATTAGGCTTTTATATGGGTTTGCTTGTAGAATGAAAGTCTTGCTGGGGGAGAACATATCAGAAATGCCATTTGCGATGTGACCACGGAAGTCTTGGTTCCTCTCATGCAGAAAAAGACAAAACACCTGTATGTCTGCCTCCCTCCTCCAAAACCCACAACCACCAGAAATGCAACCACAAGCTGCTACACAAGGAATTATTTACACATTTTCTCTTGGAGAACCGGTTTACTAGATGAGCTCTGGTTGCAACCCAAGATCTGTCTCACTGTTTAGAAACAATATGAAGGATTCCAGCCCTGAAATGTTCTTGGCTTCCCTCTTCCCTTATGAAGTTCAGTCCCTGACTTCTCCACAGCATGAGTGTGAGGACTTTTGCTTAACTCCCACCTTTCCCACCAACTGTGAAGGTTGTTCATCTGTCCCACCACTGCCACCAAATGTGAGGACCTCCTCCTCTCTCACTGCTATGGTATCAAATGCAGATACCTTCTGGATACTCTCGTGGTTCAGTCTCTGTTGAAAAACTTCCAAAGAAGGAGAGTTTACCGTCCCCTGAGGCAGGCTGTTTCACTGTTGAGCAACTCTTACTGCCAGGACATTCTTCCTAGTGTTTAATTGGAACCTCTTTTCTTGCCATTTGAATCCACTGGTTTATTTCCCAATCTGTGGAGCAGTAGAAAAGTAAGGTTACTCCATCTACTGCAGGACAGCCCTTTAGATATTGAAATATGGAGATTATAGTGGTAATAACTAGATAGCTCCTTCCTTTTATTTACTTCCTTGGCACATACAGGTTTCTGCTGTTAATAGTTACAACTCACATGTTAGTTAGTGATGGCCTAGCTCTCCAAGAAGGGAAGAATGGACTGATCCACTGGTGTTACAGTCAGCACAGCAGTCAGCTAAGGAGGCTGAGAAAGGGGTAAGAAGAGAGTTCATTGGGGTTGGAGGAGGAGGATTTGGACTCTTACTGATGTCATTGGGAGCGTTAAGGGGTTGAAAAGGTGCAGATGTTTAGGCTCACAAACAACCTCCTTTCCCTTCTCCCAAACCCAGCCAAACAGCTGTTTTTGTTAGCTGAGCCCAGTAAAAAACTAAACCAAGTACTTGATTGATGTATCAATACTCCATAGTTGTAAGGGTTAAAGTGCTGTACACTTCCAGTGTGTTCAGTAAATGAAAAGGTATGAGTATGAATCTTTATTGCTCAACTAAAAACTATCACAACTTGCCACAATCAAATAAAATGCAACTGAACAAAACATCACAACAACAATGAATGCAAATAATATACAATGAAAAGGTTGAAATGAATAATAGCAGGATTTTCCAGTAAGTACTGCACAAGTCTATAGAAGGAAGAACCTTAACAGCAAACAAGAACACAATCTAGAGTTAGACCATACTGTTATTACAACAACCAAAACGCTAATAGTATTATTGGTAGTATAATATTAATAGTACTGGTAGTATTCACTACAAACATTACTGCTCCTACTCCTTCTCCTACAGTGTCAGTGGGGCGATCCTGAGAGACAGTAGAACTGACGAGAGGGAAAAGTTCATGGAATATCAGGACCTACATAGGTGGGGTTGCCATAAGTCAGAAACGAAGGCACACAACAGCAGCAGCAGCAACAGGCTGAGATTCAGTGCCTCTAGGAAAAGAAAACAACTGTGGTTCCAATAATGATAGGGGCTCTGGAAGCAATGTCAAATGTACTGACCAAAATCTGAATAAAAATGCCATAAATAGGCACAATTGCACAAAATTACAAAAGCAGCACTGCTTGGAACATGCCCCATTATCCAATGATAACTCACAGATAAATTCTTGGATAAAATTTGACTCACAGATGGTCTTAAAACTCCCGTTAATACCACCCGGTAACCTATGAAACCGATAGTAATAATTTGTTGTTGTTTGCTGCTATGTACCACTAATAATAATTTAAAAATTATGACAAGAGACCTAGAGATCCCCCCGCCCCCCGAAATGAATGTGGCTGTTCTCATTTTCCTGACTGGTCAATCCACCTACTTTTGACCCACTGGCCATTTTAACCCTGACAATGTGCCCCAGATCATAAGGTGTTTTTTTTTTCTTTCTCCTAAAAACACCGTTGTTCTTGTTAGCGGTGATATAGTATTGTTGAATAATGAGACCAGCACTGGCTTGAGTTTCTAGGAAATCTTCAATATCCTTGCAGTGCTGAAACGACAGGTAAAACAGGGAGAATGATCTGTCAATATCATTAGTGTGATTATGAGAGGTTTCTCTGAAGCTTTCCGGAAATAACACCAAATGTTGTGAGATTGGAGAAAAGATCCAAGGAAATGGCCAGGTCCAGTTTTCATCTAATAGGTCTCCAGAGCTCCAGGTTCAAGCTCACCCTTCTGCCAAGTTTCGTTTTTGATGAAAGGGACTGGAAGCGTTTTCCTGAAGCCCCAGTCTAGTTAGGGCCCAGGCAGCAAAAGAGATCACAGGGCCGCAGATCAAAACAGCCAGGTGCACAATGGGAAAGTTTTGAAATTTACCCAAAGTTTGAAAGGTTTATGGAGGGAAGCGAAGGAGATTTCCTCCTTGCACTTCACCTTTGCAAAAGGCTACACTTTAGCCCAGGAGCAAGTTTTCCTTTCTCTCTCTCTCTCTCTCTCTTTTATTTATCCTGTACTGCCAGTTAAGCTTCACATTTTCTTTCCAAGTTTACATTTAGAAGGCAGTTGCACTGAATGAAAAGTTGTCTTCGGAAGGCATTCATTTCAAAAATTGCACTCCTTGCCTTTCCAGACAATGGAATCTGTATTTTCTGAGCACTGAAAGCTGAATCAGATGCCAGTTCAGATTAAATCTTTTGACAGCTTCTCTTCTCTCTTTCCATGTCTTTCCTGTTCTTTTTTCATAGATGAACATTTCTCTGTTAAACCTCACTTTCTCTCAGTTTTTTCCTATAACTGTCCAGGGTTTTTTCCCTCCATTCTGACACCCTACCCCTGGAATTCCACACTCTTCCTTCTCTTATATCCATCAATCATAATATTTAACAACAACTACTACAACAACAATAGCATTTTTTTTTAGTTCTTACCTACCTCTTCCCAAAGCTCAAGGCAGTGTTATCCTTATTTCCGGGGTCCCTTGGGGGACACCTCAATGTGCTCCATGTGATGGGAAATGGAAACTAGCCAGAGCACAAGGAATAGCAATGCGAGAGCCAGGGTAACCTAGCGGGATCTTTTTACCCAGTTTGTACGGGGTCAGGCCAAGCCAAAAACCAAAGGAAAATGTCTAATAAATGATTTTATTGAATGAAAGCCTCACGCATCAAGGCAATCACTCACACACTCACTCAAGATCTATTAAGAAGCAAAAGAGAGGAAGCTGGATAGGGGAATATTGAAGGGGTTGTAGCTGGGGTAATACTGCACCTTTTCCTGAAGTCCTTGGTCTGGGAAAAACAGTGGAGAAGTGGGGCTCAGCACGGAGAGGACTGAGGGGATTACTCAACAGACAGAGAAACGGTCTGCTGGGATGAGCGGGAGTGATCCAAAGAACAGCTCAAAAACAGGGGCTATTTGTAGGGGGAAAAGTACCTGGAGGGCTCATCCTTTCCCAGGGAGAACAACAGCTGTTGCAAGGAAGAAGAAGCTCCACAAAGGTAACTTCCTTTGCGTGATGAGATTACAAGGTGTTGCCAAAGTCTCAGGATCTTCGGCTGCCTTTGGTTGTGGTGTGATTTCATGTAAATAGTCCTTGCCTGATAGGATATTATTGCTATCAGTGCTCAACTTGGGGCAAACATGCTAAACCCCTCAAGTCGGCTTCAAAGGGGCTGAGGACCCTTTGTCTACTGTGGGTTTGCACATCTTGAGGTCTCTTGGGGCTATGTGACTGGGGACTTTACTGGCCTGACCTGGTTTTCGATTGTTCGACCGTGGCTGCCTACGTGCTCATCCGGGCAACCTCTCAGGCACACGGAATCATATTTAATATCAAAATTGTAGACCCTGAGATAGGGTTTTTCCAGTAGAGTAACAGCAGGATACATCATAGATTGTAATACAGCTAAAACACATAGAACCATGTAACATACACTAATTTAAGATTCATAGATAGGTCTGCAGGAAGAGATGGGTCTTTACTACTTTTTAAAATTCAGGCAGTGTGTTTTGCTGTAGAATCTCTTCCGGCATGCAATTCCACAGTCTAGGGGTGGTGATGAAAAGGTGAGCATTGTCAGTCTAGTGCTGGCTGATTTAAGTAAATGGCCCCCAGAAGATCTGAGTCTATGGGGTGGATTGTATTGAAGGAATCTTATATCCATTTAAAAAATAAAATAAAATGAACTGCTTAAAAAGTGTTCCTCTTATTCTCAATAAATTGGTTGGTTCTTCTCCTACTCCACCTTCTCCTCACTGGGGCTTACAAATAGCTTAAACACGCACAACCATGATGGTTAGTTGTTGTTTCTTTTGTTTAGAGAAGTGACACTGGAGCCTTTTTTTTTAAGAGCATTTCTTCTGCTCTCTTCCCCTCCGCTGGGCTTCTTCCACTCTTAAAACTGGGAGAACACAAATTTAACAGGAGATTGGTATGGAGCCCAACAGGCACAAATCCCTCTCCAGCTGAAGCGGGCCTGAGCTATGGAGAGAAAGCTGCATAAGGGCCATGTCAGTCTCTCCCGGGGTGATAGCGTGCCCTGTGTGTTTCCTGGCAAATCCCAGCAGCCCAAGGCCCAGAGAAAAGTCAAGCTGTCAGAACTGTTTGGGGTTGTCACTTCAGAGACCTTCACGGGGGCACCCTTGTGGAATGCCCCTCCTTGACGCCTTGAAGTAACTAGGACAATCAGCCCTAACGCCAAGGCGACGGCAGCTCCCTGTCTGTGGCTCTGAATTTTTCCCTTTGCCAGCAGTGACAAACTTGTTCCATAGTCAAAAGCTTTTTTAAAACATCTATTTTAATTAGCAGTTTAGATTAGTAGTACTTTATACCCTGCCCGTCCTTCCCCACCACAGCCGATATTCCGTGATTCAAAGTATGATCAGACAACAACAGTTGGCCCTCCATATCCCTGGGTTTTATATCCACAGATTTAATCAGCACAGGATTCAAAAATATTTTTTAAAAATTGAAAAATCTAACCTTGATTTTGCCACACACTGAGCACTGTGCTGATATATAGGCATACCGTGCTGCAGCCTCTCAATGTTTCACAGATCCTCACTCTCTCTATATAGTCATCCCTCCACATTTTCTAGGGTTAGGGGCACAGGACCCCCTGTGAAAATGAAAAAACAAACAAACACATGGATAACTCTAGGTCCTCCCAAACCATATTTAACACACAAAAAAGTATGATCACCATATTCAACCCACCGTGGATTCCTTTGAGGCACCAGGGTTCCTTCCACAAGGCAGAAGTGGGGATCTGGTGGGGGTTATGGCCACCCCCACTACTGCCCCACACCATTTTTAAGGGGGACTCATACAAGCCTCATTTGCAGTTTCTCAGTCTCATGAGCTTTCAGTCCCTATTAAAAATGGCATAGGGAGGCAGCAGAGCTGACAGCAAATAATCCATGAATAATGAAATCCACAAAAGTGATACCCACAAATGTAGAGGGCTGACTGTCTAAGGAGTGTCATTTTATTACACCATTGTATATAACAGGACTTGAGCATCTGTGGATTTTGGTATCTATGGGGGGTCCTGGAACCAAACCCCACTGGAGAATGAGGGCCTACTGTACTATCAAACAACAGCAACAAGCCATAATTGGTAGCCAAAGAATGTTCATTGTGACAGCTTCCAAAATATACAGTTCGCTTGTGGCCCATCTCTAGAATTGCATGTGTCATATATGTTACAAACCAATCCATGTAGTCTGAAAAGGGTCTTTTCACCTCTAGCCTCTACCTGCGTATAGCCAGGTAGATTTAAGATCTTCATGTGAGATGTTTTCATTTGCTTTATCATAAATTGATAAAATCACAGTGTTTTGATATATACATATCTGGCCTGTTTTTAAAGAGTTGTCTTTATGCTCTTTCATTTGGGTTCATCTCCACAGTACTGATGGTATTCCTCTGTTAAATGAGTACAGCTTGCTCATGTAATTAGCTTTTTGTTTTGTTTTGTAATAGTCTGGTGTGAGATGAGAAAAAGAGAGAGCAGTAAAGATAAGCTGAAGAATTCAGGGAACCCAATGCAGAAAACTGAAGGCAGTGGAGCTAGAAGATTCAAATACAGGTAGATCCAGAACTAGCAAATACTATTCGAAAAAGTAAGATGTTACTGGTTTGCAATTAAGTTTTAAAAATGACTTGATATTCATGAGCAGTCTGTAATGTAACACGTTACTAATATTTTTCTGTTAATACTGCTTTTAAAAACCCAGAAAGAATCAGATCAAATGATCAAAAATATACACAATATCCCCCAACAGCGTTTTTGCAGTAACGAGTAGATATTGCTCATTTTGCAAAAATTGTGATGTTTCTTTCACTTTCTTTGTTTAAAAGTTTAAATAAATAAAGTAATATTTATTTGAAAAAGTAGTGATTTGGGAATTGTTGCTTCAAAAAAAAACAGGTAAAACACATTAGGAATAACATGTTTGTTTTTAATGTTTTATTTCCAAGGTCTGAGGAGAAAACCAGACACAAAACACCTTGCTCTATCCTGAGCTAAGGTGGGTCACATGAAATGGTCCAAGGGGGCATTTTTCACCCTGGTGTTTACCTGCTGTGAGCTGTCCCACTCTAATAGGAAATATGTTACAATTTGCCAACGATTTGCCATTTTTGTGCCCTGTGGGTTAGAGGTCCAGAGTGAAGTGCCAGCTGGCTAAAACGGAACAAGAGATAAAGAGGCAATTCAGCCACAGCTGCACAAATAAATAAAGAAGCAGGCGTGCTGATGTAGTAAACTCCATGACACTGTTAGGTTTTTGTAAAGAGGAAAAACAAAAGGCAGTGTTAGTTTTTTCCAGTGAGGGGAACAAAAATACCCTGTAAAGATGGCGGGAAACCCAGGCAGAAAGGCAGCCCAGGCTTTTAGACTTTTCAAATCAGTCCTTTATGGGAGGCAGTCCTTCTCCTTTCCTCATTGGCTGAGACACAGGTAAACACTGTCTTCAGCTGCAATGAAAGATGTAAACTATAGAACTGAAAGGGCATTGCTAGGACAAAGCACAAAAAGCTACCTTCTGTGCTGTTTTGGGTGGTACCCCAGATGGGACACAAATCCACAGTCCATGACTTAGGAGGCTAGTGCCTCATCCACTGCTCCCTCTTGCAAAATTACAGGTGACCAATGAGTTAAAGATGGAGTGTGGCTTGGTAAAGCAAGCTTCAAGAGGGACCTGCACCTTGGAGGCTCATTGTGCCAACCAGAACCTTCTGCAAGTGGAATTCCAGAGCCTTCTGCAAGTGGAATTGTCTGTCTCTCTCTGCCTCTGTCTCTGTCTCTCTCTCTCTCTCTCTCTCTCTCTCTATCTGAAAATCTTCTTCTATCCCCTTATGGAAACTTTTTAAAAAATTCCCATTGGCTCTGGCTGACAGGTTTTTTTCTTTGTATTTTTAATTGCCAGGCAATGAGGAGGTTTGGGGGGGCACAATGAAAACTTACCCTTGTGTATGCAAAGGTTGAAAATTGGCTTCCAGTGGGCAATGTGGTATTTTCCCCCCTGTGGCTTATTGAAAGACAATGCAGAATAAACTTTTAAAACTCCATTCTCTGTATACTTTGATCACACACATGTGTGTACACGTACTGTTAGGAATTTTTTTAAAAAAAATCCCTTAATGTGGCCACATGCTATCTAGTAAATCCCTGGGACAAAAAGCTGTTTTTGTGTCATTGGAAATACTATGGTATGTTTCCTGATAAGTCTAGTTGCACCCTTCTTTGTGGGGCTTCCAATGGCCCCCTATCCAGAGAATCAGAAACCAGAACACATGCAGAAGGTTCAGTCTCTGTCCTCTGCCCGTTAGAAAAATCAAGTGGTGGGTGCTAGGAAGGACTTCTGTCTGAGACTTTGGCAAGCCACTGCTGGTCAGAATAGCCAACAATGCACTCCATAAATGAGTTGTCAAACCTGATACATAAGGCAGTGTCTGTGTTGGTTGACAAAGAAGATCTGTGCCTACTTGGCTTCGGCAGTTCCAGCACCTTCAGTAGCCCTATGGTGTACAATTTTGACTAAATTCAGAGACATCTGAAAGCAAACCCAGTTCTGTCTCCCTTCTCCATTGGTGTTATCCTTGTTGTGTGTTTTTCCGTCATTTATTGTTTTTCAAAGAACCCCAATAGAACAACTAAGATAAAGATCATGGAGAGGAAAAGAGAGGAATGAACCCACAAATAACTTTCAACATGACCTTGGACAGATTTGTTTTAATGTGTATCTCAGAAACTGTATATCCCTGTCATAACTTAAAGGGAGGGCATATTCACACTTCACACGAGACCCCTGCGTGCAGAAGCCAGCATGTCACAGGCCATTAGCGGTCATAATTTTGTAACTCAACCTGGCAGGTCTCCTCCCTTTGGCAAGCTGCATAGAGATCCCCCTTGCAAATGTGGAAGCATTGGAGGGGAAGAGACATTGTGAGCCCATGTGGTTGGAGGCCCTTTTCGCTTGAGCAGCATGCTGGAATGGTCATTGGCCCAGAGGGGGCTTTGTGTTTGAGTTGTTGGAAAGCCTCGCATGGTGACACTTTGAGTCTACCAGGAAGCACATGTTGTTCAGAGGTGAATGGAACGCATGCTCTGAGCGCAAACCTTCGAGGCATGAATGTGGTCAGTTCATGTGGCGGGAGAGAGGCCTTGGTGCTTCTTATGGCCTCTGTGCCACAGCTGCTGTACATGCCAGAAAGATGGTCAGCTCTGTGTGTTGCTGCCTCTTAGGGCTGTATAGTAACTTCATTTCAAGTTTCTGTTCCCCTTCTCGAGGGGAGTGCATGTTATGTACAAAACAGCACATTGAATCAAAAAAGTGATGGCCCCTGTTTTTGATGAGATTCGTGCTGTCCCCCGATCCCGTGTCTGGGATGCTCTTTCACCCCTTGTCTGAAACAATTCATTCAAACCTTTCAGCAACAGTAGTGTTGTTCATTCAAGGTTGGGAGAATATTGGGGTATTTGGTATCAGCATGGTGGACAATACTTTCAGCATAGTATTGTCTTACATTGTATGTTATTACGGACTGTGAATTTATATAACCTTGTTATATATGTTACAAATTTTTTTGGTGTGTTTATCTTTTTTTTTTTATGAACAATTAACTCTTTGCCTGTGAACTTCTTGTAGACACCAGAAAATATTTCTACCTTGTGTTCAACATTGTTCCCTTGTGCTTTGTCTAAGTGAGCCTTTCTGAGTCGACTGCCATCCAGTTGTCCGCAGATTTTCTTGCCCACAATTTCACTGGGTAAAATGTGGTCTTCAAGAATGGCATTGCAGTGTTTATCTTGTTTTGAGACTTTTTTGATGGTGGACAGTGGCTCTTTGTTATTGTTAATTGCCAAGAAGTTGGCGTCAACTTAAAGTAGCCTTATGAATTAGAGACCTTTGAGACACCATGTCGTGAACTACCTTGCTCAAATCCTGGAAATTCAAGGCCGTGGCTTCGTTGGTTGAGTCTCTGCACCTGTAATACAATCTTCCGCTTTTCCTACTGCCTCCACTTTACTGAGCTTTATCATCTTTTGTGATGAGACAGGTTGTCTCATGATATGTCTAAAGTACAACAGCCTCACTGTGGTCATTTTGGCTTCTAAGGTGAATTCAGGCTTGACTTGTTCTAGGACCCATTTACTTGTCATTTTGGCAGTTCATAATATCCATAGAACTCTCCTCTGGCACCACATTTCAAATGAGTTGATTCTCTTCCGTTCAGCACTCTTCCCTGTCCACCTTTCGCACTACTGTAACATGAAACTGGAATATGGCTCCAGTATGAGCTTGCTCGTACAGGTAATAAATGTCAGTGAATAATGAAGTAAATAGAAGACATAACAGTAGAAGGCATGCATGTCCTGTGTGAAGGTAAATACATGCAGCATTTTATGTCATTTGGGCTGGTGATAGGACTTCTGATGCTTTCAGTGCCACTGGTTATTTTGTCATTGATTCTTTATTTGCATGAACTGCAACCAGTCCATGGTTGACATACATCAAGCCCAATATTTCTATTAACTTCATTATGTGTTAGGTAGATGAATCCGTTCAACTCTCAAATGTAAAAAGAGACATTTCTCTACTATGCCATAGATAATGTGCCTATGACAACCATACATTTTACACACATATTATAACACTTTCAGCTCCAGAAAACCCCATGATAGGTTCACCTTAGGGTTGCCATAAGTCAGAAACAACTTGAGGGCACGCAACAACAACAACAATTATAACACTAGTTAACACCCTGGCTTCATGAGAGCGTTCTTGGCCAGTTTATCACATCTCCTTCTGGTTCCCTGTCAGCATCACACTATGTCTCAATAACTCCCTCCACCATTCATATGGTTCTCTTACTCACCTTGGCTTTAGGCAACATCTTTCCTCCTGCCTTTGTCTCCCAAGGATCATCTTTAAAACTGAACTTGTCACTTTATAACAATACCCACAAGTTTTGCATTTGTATTGCTATTCATATGTACATAAATATCTGCTCCTGGGCACGTCACTCTGTTCCTCTGATGAAGTACTTAAGTCTTCGAAAGCTTATGCTACTTACTTCTTTCTCTCAGTTAGTCTCAAAGGATCCACAGCACATATGTCAAACACAAGGCCCATGGGCCAAATCCGGCCTGCCAGGCCATTTCATGTGGCCCTCGCACCTCTCATGCAGCTATGGCACTCCCCCTGCCTGGCGAGCCCAGGGGCCTGCAATGGGGGTATTGGGCTCACCAGGTACAGAGAGGGGTGAGGGGGCAGAAAGAGGCACGGAGAAGGTCTGGGGAGCAGAAAGTGGCACACTTTGGATATACTGACCAATTCTATGTCACTTTACAGAGGTATAGGGAGCATAAGCTATGACTGAATAGGCCCAAAATATCCAAGAAAAGCAAAGTTGACGCAGAGGGAAGGCAATTTAAAAACCGGTAATAATTGAATGTTGAGGCAATTATTTAATATGATAAAAGGGTGGATACATTTATATAGTCTTAGAGATACAACCAGCCCTTTGAGGGCAACCATAATGCTGATGCGACCCAAGATGAAATTGAGTTTAACACCCCTGATCTACAAAATAAAATCCCTTTGCATACTGATCCAGACTAACACGGCTGTGTCTTTGAATTCTTCTCCTAGAATGTTTGACTTGATTCAGTTGCTTGCATCTGCTGGATGGGGACTGTAGTGTGTCTTCTGTTATGTGATATGGAATGTTATTTAGTCTTACTGATTTCTGGTATAGAAACAGAACCATTATGATGGTTGTGATCTTAATGATGTTAACCAGCAAAGTCTTCACAGCTATTGAAATCTAGTTGTATAGGCTGTCATTTTGCTTTGGGATGGTTGGTAATGCAGTTAGATCTTGCTGGATTTTGATGTGGAAATGAGCTCGCCATAATGAAGGTGATCTCAATGACATAATCAAGTCTTACAGCAATAGGAGCAGGAATCTTACAGCAATAGGAACACAGTTTTATAGGCTGCCCATTTTGCTACTTGGGTGGTTAGCACCAGTGTTTCTTGACTTCAAGTCTTGTTCCACCCCTTTGTTCCTCTGAGAATTGCAAAGTTTAGGACTTTTTTCAGATGTTGTTCTCCAAAATCAGCACCTTTACCAAGCCATGGCATTTGTCACTGTGAAGCTTTCTCTGTGTCCTCCGGTTGTGTCTGACACAGAGCAATGCACATGATGTTCCTTTTGCAAAGGTCAAAATGACATTGTTCTTTGACATTAAATGGCACCTTTAGATTCATATTACAGGCAGCCCTTTATCTGCCAGAAGCTGAGCAATGGCTGATGACTGAATTGCACCACCACTGACCTATTTCTTGTGTTTTTGCAATTTTAAAATTTCTGGTATTAGGACTTGCTGATTGCATAGTTGAGGCTAAACTGATCATTTTCCCCCGGTCCATTTATGTGTGTGTTTTAGTAAGGAGGCTGACAGATGTAAAGATGAGGGACATAGGAAGCACTGCTAAGAGCAAGGCAGAGGCTAAATGTATATTTTGTGAGGACTTGGATGTCCACAAAGATCCCTTCAGTGTGTATAATCCCCGCAAAACCATACACTTACTAGGTCCATACAGTTTTCACCTATTCTCCTCCTAATATGTCAGAAAAAGATCATAGTGCAATGAAGATGGACTGGTCTATTTGGCTGAGACAAGGGAGGGATGATGAACTAGCATTAGCTTTTGCCATACTGTGTTGCTTTTTGGAAAATTCTTTGTGCATTTCTGAACTGAGGCTAAAGCATGACAAACCTGTAATGGCTATAGCTAAAGATGCTATAGCTCACAGCTCTTGAACAGAAATTATTTCCATGTTTGTCTTCCTTGAACTTTGGTTGATTAATGTGTTGATCCTGGACAAATTCTTGGAGCGTATGTCTTCTAATGGTTGCAAGCCATAACAGCTAAACATAGTCTCTGCTTTCTGAAGCAATATGCTCCTGTTGATGTTGCATGGAATTAATTTATGCATTTATTTATTTGTGAATATTGATAAACTGCTTGCATCTTGAGATTTCAAAGTGGTGTATGGGAATAATAAAACTCAAAACAGAAAAAGAATGAACTGTCTCAAGTTGCAGTATCTACAGTATCCATAAAATAGATGGTTGATATGAGTACAACAGGAAGATTTCCAGAAATAAATTCAATTTGACATGTGTCTCAATTTTTTTTTTTTTTAGAAATTGTCTGATAATGGGAGAGGAATGTTACACGTAGTGGGGGCCACCACATGAAGTGACCTGCCCTGAATCAATGTGCAAGATGTTAATTTGAGCTTCATATTTTAGGGAGAGATGTCCTTGGCTTTCCAGATGTTTCAGCCTGCCATTTGCATCAGCCTCAGCTGGCATACTCAGTGTTAATGGATTATAAGAACTGCAGTTGCAAACATCTGGAGGGCCAAAGGTTCCCTTCCCCTGTCATAACTGATTTCAAGTACACCAAGAATGTCCTCGTTGGCCTTGGATAGCCTATTGTCTTGCAGTCTTTTTGTCTCTCTTAATCTTAAAGACTAACAATTTGGTTCTGATGTAAGCTTTTGTGAGCCAGACACCATTGCATGAAATGTGTCTGTCTAAATCCAGCAGTTTTCTAGACCCACTGAATTAGACGCTCTGTTTGAGAGACTTGTGGCTCTCTCTGTGTGTATGTCCCAACGAGTATACCATACACTACTTTATCTGCATAATTGTTCAAGAAGGCATGATTTTGTGTGTAGCTGAATAAACAATTACCACCATGTTACCTCTGATAAAAAAAGCAAATTTTGTTCATCACAGGATAATATTAACCTCCAGAGCCACCCCCTGATCTGAAAGCAATTCAAAACATCAGAAGCATATTGGGGATGTATTCAATAGCTAAAAACGGTTAACTTAGTATCAGCTCCAAGAGCTTCTGGATTTAGACAGTACCCCCTCCTCCAACCTGAATGGCATGAAAATTGAGGACTCTCTGATGCCCCATTTCAGGTACTTGGGTGTGTCATGCCCAGTGAACATGGTGGCATCGCCTGACCTTGTCATCCTTTAGAGCTGGCCCTTGGCCAGCTGGTTTCCCATTAGTTACCACTCTAAAATCATCTTCACACACGCTCTTTGGCAGGCTTGGCAGTAAATCTTTATTTCCCTTCTCATTACATTTATAAGTCCAGAATTGCTTTGTGTATCAAGTATAGGGATGATCCAGGGAATAGCAGTGTTCTTGGTGAGATTCCGTATGCCATTTGATATTGGTGTGACCCTACTGAACTATGTACAAAGCAGATAACGTGTGTTGGTACACTCCTTAACAAATAAATGTTGAAGAGGACATGTCCCAGTTATTTTCCTTTTTGCCTCTGTATAGTTAGCCTTCAGTCCATGTGGCTTGGAGATTTTTTTTCCCAATAAAAATATCCAATTTTCCCATTCATCTCAGATATTTCTATTGTTTGAACATTCACAGGAGGAGGCTAAGAAATGTGTCTGTGGCTCATAATTATCTGACAGTATGCAAATAGCTTCTTCTAGGTAGAAAGTCAAAGATTCGCTCTGGAGGCTTTGCTCATATTGATAAATCTTAAGAAAACTTTGGTTAACTTGTGTGGGTCCCTAGATAGACAGGAATAACTTCTGAAACATTAATAGATATTTAGCTTTGACTTCAAACTTATTAATCCCAGTTCCCCACTCACTCGTGTTCTTTTTTGCTGCTGTGTAAAGTTGGTGTCTTTCAGTTCAAGGGCAAAAATGGAAGAGGAGAAAGATTGTGATGAGCTTGTCTGTGTAGAATTAGAAAGAATAAACCTGAAATGTTAATTGCAATGCAAACGAGAATTGGAAATGAGGTGGAAGGATTTGGGAGACAGATTTCAGTGGAGTTATTCTCCTTCCCTCCACCCACGGCAAACAGTGAACTTAGATTTATTTCATAAAATAATGAAGTTTCCAGTGTGTTTTCATAGGAACGTATGACCTGGGCCACACTGAAAGGCCAGGACAGTTGACACTTCTTTTTTAAGAAGACAAGCAAATGTAAATCTTACTCATATTTCTTCTGTTAACACTCTTTATTTCAACAGGCTTTTGAGGATGAATGTTTTCAAAGAAAGGGCTTTAAAGAGGGTGCTGTGCTGTTTTTGAAACTGCTTTTTATTGCTTTTAATTGTATGTTTTAAATTGTCTTTAATGTTCTTGATAGTTTAATTCCATTTTAATGTTGATGTTTAAAAGAAATACAATGTAGTTAATGTTAACTGTATTGCCTTTTAATTTGTAAGCTACCTTGAGTCCCAGTTTCGGGAGAAAAGGAGAGTATAAGTGAAGATGAAGATTATGGTAGAGAGAGACAGACTGACTGACTGACTGACTGACTGACTGATTGATTGATTTAAATTTTAGGGGGAGAATATGATTAAAACAGCAAAGCACAACTGCTGGAACTAGTAGTCTCCTCTTTCCTTTTCTGCGATCATCTTTGTTTCCACAACAGTGTTGAAGGTTCAGAAAATTACCAAAGACTTGGAAGTTTTGCAAAGAGTTGGTTTTGTGTAATAGCAGGAAAGGAGACCAGATCAGCTTGAATCTCCCCAGTCACCAAGTAATTTGGTAGCTCACCCTCTCAAGGACTCGATAAAACCCCTTTCTTTAAAGTCTGCCCCTTACAGATAACAAGGGAATCTACTCAGTGTTGGCCTAGTTGAGACTGAGGGTTTCATGTATTATTTCAATGAAATAAGAAATTTGACTAATAACAACATTGTGCCTTAGATTTTTTTTTTAACACCATGTTCAGTACAAAGTGACCAAGGTCATTTCCACACTAGACTGTTATAGTGTTATTATTAGGCCCTTCCCTAAACCGCAAACCCCAGGATGTTGGGGTTGTTGAAAGGATGTTGAAAGTGGAATAATAGCACTATAACAGTCGAGTGTGGAAATGGCCCAAGACACAGCTGTCTCCCTCTGCCCAAAGCCACAAATTTGCTGATCAATGCCAAACTTTCTCAAAACGTTTTGAATGCCAGCCTAAGTATAAATTACATGTTTGGTTGAAATGTGTACTGATATGAACCAAAAAAAAAAAAGTTACGGAAATCCAAAGTGTGTGTTTGTGAAGTACCCAAAGTAGTTGACAGATTGTGTCCAAAATTTTCCTTCATTTTAGTCCCATTAGATAACATGCCAGATTTGGCGATTCACTGCTCAATTGTGTCAATTTGTATAGCACAACAGACATTGTGATATTGTTATTTGCCATCAAGTTGTCTTTGACTTTTGGTAGAGACATCCAAGATTGCTGGCCATCAGTTACCCTACTCAAGTCTTGCAAACACCGGATCGTGGCTACCTTAATTGAATCAATCTATTTGGACTGTGGAGGCCTTCTTTTCTTACTGTCTTCCACTTCACCAACTGTCTTTTCCAATTAGTCACATCGCTGTGTATGTCTAAAGTATGACAATCTCAGTTTAGCCATCTTTGCTTCTAGTGGGAATTCAGGCCTGATTTCCTCTAAGACCCATTCATTTGTCTCCTACTGCACTATGTTTCAAATGAGTTGATTATAGTTTCTAAGGCCATTTCCGCACTAGACTGTTATAGCGCTACGATTCCACTTGCAACATCCTATGGAATCCTGGGGTTTGCAGTTTCGGGAGGGGGCGGCCAGCCCCTCCCAAAACTGCAAACCCCAGGATTCCAGAGGTGTTGCAAGTAGAATCATAGCGCTATAACAGTCTAGTGCGGAAATGGCCTAAGACAAGGGAAGTAATAGCCCCACTACGAGTCAGACCTCATCTGGAAGACTGCATTCAGTTCTCGATGCCTCATTTTAAGAAGGATATGGATAAGTTGGAGCTGGTTCAGAGAAGGGAAACAAAGATAATAAGAGGCATGGAGAACAAAACATATGAACAAGCGTTGAGGGAGGTGAGCTTATTCAGCCTGGTGAAGAGAAGACGGGGTGACATGATTGCGCTCAGTAAATATCTCAGTGGGTGTCACAGGGAGGAGAGTGCAGGTTTGTTTCTCCAGGTTTGCTGCTCCAGAGGGTAGGACCAGGTGTAATGGTCTAAAGTTACAGGAGAATAGTTTCAATTGAACGTTAGAAGGAACGTCTTGACAGTAAGAACAGTTCAGCAATGGAACCAGTTCCCTAGAGTGGAGGTAGGGCCTCTTTCTCTAGAAGTCTTCAAAAAAGGACTGGACAACATTCTGGTGGGGATGCTCTAGCTGGAGTTCCAGCACTGAGCAAGGGGTTGGCCTGCAGGCCTCCCTCCAACTGTAGGATTCTAGGATTCCAGTCATTTTTCTTCACCATTCGGCTTTCACAACCATACATAGAAAACGGAAATACCATGATCTGGACCATTTTGACTTTGATATTTAGTGATATGTCTTTACGCTTGGAAGATCTCATCTAGTCCTTTCATGGCTGCCTTTCCAAGTCTTAGGGCCTTTCAGCACTGCACTGTTATAGTGCTGTTGTTCCACTTCCAACATCCTATGGCATCCTGGGGTTTAGAGTTTAGGGAGGGGCATTTAGAATTCTCAGCTGTTTGGCCTCAGTAAACTGCAAACCCCAGAATTCCAGAGGAGGTTGAAAGTGGGATAATAGAACTATAACAGTGTAGTGTGGAAAGGCCCTTAGTCTTCTTCTGATTCCTTGACCACCGTCTCCATTTTGCTTAATGATTGAACCAAGGTATAGGAAATTTTTAACTGTTTCAATGCTTTCATTACCCACCTTAAAGTTATGTAAATAATCTGTGGCCATTTTTTTTGTCTTCTTAATATTCAGCTGTGGCCCTGCTTTTGCACTTTTCCCCTTAACTGTCTTCAGTAATTGTTCCAAGTTTTTACAGTAAATTATAGCATAGATTAAGGAGGGCTATCATACCAGTTTCATCTACATCAGAAGGGCCGTGATGCTTCTCTAGAGCCGTGTGATAAAGTTATGTAGAAGCTGTGTGGTTGTTGATGCTGTGGGCGAGTTCTCATTTGTACAAAAATATCTTCGTAATATTGATGCCGGGTGATGATATCCAAAGTTGACCCCAAACTTTGTCCAGGTTGAATGTTTGTTACCAGCTTGGAAGTAGGTTCAGAAAATAATTGAGAGAAGGTTAGTTGTCCGAAAGTATGTTTAGAAAGTAAAGAACACTCTGTCCTGTGCAGTTTGGTCTTAGAAAAGTAGCTGCTTGCATGAGAACAGATAAGCTCCAGCGTCTCCTTCTGTCGCTAACTTTTCTGATTACTTTGGAATTTCACCAGCACACTTCCCTTGGCTGTCTTCAAGGCGCCTACCTGCCATGTGCTAAGTGTCAGACGAAATTAAAACTCTCCTGTGTTTAATTATTTGCTCTCATATGGTCGAGACATAATGAATGGATGTCTGTGTGTGTAAGGGATTGTAAGGGGTGCGTGTGTGGGTGAGGAGATTGGCAACTCTTCGTTTGTTATGACACTTTAAAGCCTGTATTTAGTGATGGCAGCATTGAATATTCCAGACAGCACAACTATGGAGCTCTTTTTTTCCCCTCCCTTGGAAATGTACCAGATTTCCATCACTCTATACGGATTCTAAGACATTTTAATAAAGAAGATTCTGGTTTAAAAAAAAAATAGCACCAACATCTTGGTGATGTTGGAAAGGGCCGTGTTCCTGCAGCTTCACTCTTTCTCTCCCGTGCTCAGATTGGTCAGAGCCCAGGGTTACGTAATATCTAGGATCGATAACCCTTGACTTCTGGAAATCCCTTCCATTCCCTCTGGCCTGTAAACCATTATCTGCTTGTATCCTGACATTTTCCGTTTATTGCTTGGATAAGTACTATAAACGTGGTTTGTAATCCCATTGGTCATGAATTAGATTAGAACAGGTAATGGGAGATGGGACAGATGTGCTGGCAGAAAGGAAAGCTAGAGTTCTCAAGAGTCCTTGTTTGTTTGTTTGTTTAATATCCTGCTTTGCGCCCATATGGGACCAAAGGCAGCTTACCTGTTAAGACAATGCACTAAAACAATATAGGTAAGACAATCTGCAATATAAGAATTTTTAAAAGCATTAAGCAACAATCTACTTGAAAACATTAATTTAGAAGAGATTAAAAACACATTAAAACCTCTTATACATTAAGGCCATTTCTGCACTACACTGTTCTAGTACTATTATTCCACTTCTAACCTCCTGTGGAATTCTGGGGTCTGAGGCCCAAGAGCTCTCTGGCTGAGAATTCACAAGGCCCCTCCCTAAACTGCAAACCCCAGGATGCCACAGGATGTTGAAAGTGGAATAATAGCACTATAACAGTATAGTGTGGAAACGGCCTAAGAATCAACACACCCATTGCCCAGGTGCAGCCATGGAGAAGGCCTTCTCCTTTATTCACACCAAACAAGCCTGAGAGGGTGATGGCACTAAGGCCCTTTCCGCACACTACCTTTTCATGAAGTTGTCCGGTGGGGATCCTGGCAGTTGTTCTACCGAGAGGCAAGTGTGATGGGAGCACTCCCCTCCACACCAGCTGACTCCTTGCGGAAGGGAGTACGATGGCCACACCTCTTCCTTCCACAACACAGCTGGGTACTTTCCTAGGCTGCACTGGGACAGAAAGCACAGCCATCATACTTCCGCAAGTTCCGCAAGACAGGAAAGTGCAGAATCGTGGTGCACTTGCATTTCATTGACAGGGAAAACTTATCAATGATTTAATCCACAGTTGCACTGCCTGGGGATGGGAGAAGGATGGGACTGCGAGGACATCATGTAGAAGCGTTGTCACAGTCCCGTCCTTCTCCCGTCCCCACTGTGGAATAGGAGGGTGCTGCAGAAAGAGCCAGAGAGAAGGGTCTGTCCAAACAACCTTAGAGCTCTACTGGGCTCAAAAATGATGCTACAGCAGCTGAAATTCCTTGCCTTTCAGTTGTTATTTCAAAGGAACGACTAGAAGCAGGCGTGAATTATTTTTGTGATTGGAAATATATTCAGGTCACTGATGAGCAATCCTTTTCGCTTCCAGCACAGAGTAATGTCTCAAGTCCTCTGCATCCTATAGATTTTAAAGATATGTACAGCAAGTCATGCTCTGAATTCACATTTTCAAAATGGCACCTGCTGGAAATGATGAACGCCATGATATTCTTCGGTCGGGAGGTTACGTTGGCAGGTTGGGACATGAGGGACAGGACGGGGACATGGTCACATATGCAAAACCTGCTGTCCCACAGAGTCACTGCTGGCGTTCCATCTGCCTCATTTGATCATGTCTATATCAAGATGAACGTGTTGCTCCCTGCCACACACACACCTGCCAGCACAACACACACCCACACCCCAGTCTTTTATAGAGTGCCTATTAACAGTGTTTACCTGAGTTAAAGGAACAAGTGCAACCTCTGAACACAATTCATTTTGAGGAAGGCATTTAGCACTTTGGTGCTATTTATTTGCTTAGCACTGTGAAACCTTAATGCAGTAAATAATGGGTCCCGTGTGGGTGTGTAGGAGCCAAGCCAGTCATCATTTTCTCTGCAGGCGGACAGAGAGGGTTCAAGCAGGGAAATAATGATCCTAATTCCACGCTGTTTTGTCTGCCCCCCCCCCTCACCATACCATTTATATACCTGACTGCAAATACTGTCCTTGCTCATTGGATCTGCAAATACTTTCTTTGCCCATTGGATCTGAGCATAATGAGTTAGAAAAGAGGGGAATGCTCAGTGAAGTTGGGAAAATCATTGCATGACACACCAGAAGATAGGCATCACTTGTAAGCATGAGGCACTGTCTTCCCCCCCTACCTCCCCTCAGCCTATATAGTTGTGGTTGACTTCTGTGTCTGCACACATGTGAGAGCCAGGGTGGTGTTTGAGCATTGCACTAGGAGATTAGGTTTCAATTCTCCACTTGGCCATGGAAACCAACATGCTCCCAGAAAACCCCATGATAGATTCGCCTTATGGTCACCGTAGGTCAGAAATGACTTGAAGGCACACAACAACAACAGTGCCTAGAGCAAAGCTGATCCAAGTTATTTGGGGCCTGGCTGTAGAAAACCCAAATGTCAACCCAGACATTTTTGCAACTTAACACAGGATATGATCCACTGTCAAATTCTCCTGCGGCAACCTCACATAGTTGCCACACAACCTCACTCCCCTGCGCCCTCATACAGCTCCTTTTCATTCCAGCGGGGTTTTCAGCAGGAACACCTCCGCTGATTGCGCCCCACGGAGTCAGGTCTGCCTGGTTTTCTGTTCTGCCACCTCAAAATCTGACCCATAAAATGGCTGATGTACATTATCTCATAGTGGAGCTTTCTTTAGGCAAGGGAGGAGAAATCATGTAAGAACTTGGTGGTGTGGTAGGACTTGTTCTCTGTTACTATCACGTCCTCTGTTTGTGTGTTTGTTTAGTATGGCATGGATTTAATGGATGTGTTTTATGTTTTACTTTCTCTGAGTAGTGTAGAATTCTGGCCAGCAGAAGCTTTAATTTAATGCTTTCATTTAAAAGGCACAGAATTGTGGACGCTCCTCGTTTCCTGAAAATTTGGGGGTAACCATAGAAGAGAAATCTGAAAGTCCATAAATGAACAGTACCTGTTTTAAGATAACCAAAAAAGGGCAACACTTCTGTTATGATCAGTACAGCTACCCCTGTATTTTAAAGCTTTCATTTCATGTATTTCGTATGTTTTTAACGAAACATTCTCTGCCATGATGAGCTTTCAAGCTAAGTCAGAATATATTTGCAGAACTTAGGGAAATTACTTTTTGAACCGTAGCTCTCAGAATCCACAAACTGATACAGCCAGTTCTCCAGGGACAGACAACTGTGGGGGAGCCAGGGGCCAGTTCCCCCTCCATACCCCACCACGGGCTACATCCTTCACAGCAAATCCAATTATTTCTCTTTTTCTCTGCAGTCTCTCTCAAAAAAAGACAGGAAATGACAGTGTGTGACTCCCTCTCCCCATATTTGAGGGGGACTGCAGGAGAGAAAGAGACATTTGTGGATGATTGTGGATGGTTGTGTGTTGTGTGCTTTCATGCATTTGAGGGATTTCTGCATGGTTTGGGGGTAAAAAAATGTCCAAAAATTGAACCTTTTTTAAAAGGGAGGAGGGAGTTGGGTGGCTTGGGGAGAACTGGTGGAGGGCTTCAGAATCACAAAATAAGGGTCCAGGGGCTGCCTGTGGCCTGCAGCCCACAACCCACACTTTACCCACATCTGCAGTAGTCAAAAATGTAATTTTCCCAAGCTCTCCTGCTTTGTTACAGTTTTTGTCCAGCCTCTCTTCTGGGCCTCTCAGGACAGGATAATTGGTCTCTCATCCAACTCTGTATTCTTTTCCTAACACTCCTTGCCTTTTTTGTTTCGTTCTCTCTGGTGAGAGCCACAATATCTAACATTTTCAGAGACTAGCCTAGAATTATTCCCAGATCTGTGGGAGTACCTGATTCACATCCATTCTGTTCCATGTTTTGCAGCCGTAAATGAGCATACTGTTGTTTTTCTGCATGCCTCATTTTGATAACTATCCATCCTCACTTTCATCTGCCACTTACTCATTGGCTGTACAAATACTGAGAGATTTGGGATGTCAGGCCTTATGATCAGGCTAAAGATATATCGCCACACTTGATTGTAGCACCTCGTCCCTTTTTGTCAATACCCAACCAGTGCTACTGATAAATCCACAAATTGGGAAAGCAAGGCTTCAGTGAAATACTTTGTTTTACTGTGAACATTGTACTGGACACCATTCTGTAAACAGTTCTTTAAAATTTGTGCAAATACTCATCATAAGAACCTATCCTCCCTGAAATGTTGGTGGGGAGGAAACATCTCAGGCTTTTCCCCTTCATATCTCTGTTCAGCTTATAGAGATTAAGTTACAGGTTAAAATAAGAAGAAGCAATATGATCTGAATACTGGAGTCAGTTTTTCTTTTAATATCTCAGTGCTATTAATAGATGTTGCTTATGGATTTGTGAGAAAAGTCCTTTCTCTGTCGTACACATGTTTGGTTATAAAAAGTGTAGCAACTTTAAAATAATCTACCATATGTGACCATGGTTGAGGAGGGATTGGGCTTGTTTTCTGCTGCTCTTGAGACTAGGACAAGGAACAATGGATTCAAGTTGCAAGAAAAGAGATTCCACTTGAACCTCAGGAAGAACTTCCTGGTGGTCAGGGCTGTCCGACAGTGGAATATGCTGCCTCGGAGTGTGGTTGAGTCTCCTTCTTTGGAGGTTTTTAAGCAGAGACTGGATGGCCATCTGTTGGGAATGCTTTGATGGGTGTTCCTTCATGGCAGGGGGTTGGACTGGATGGCCCCTGTGGTCTCTTCCAACTATATGATTCTATGGTGGAGAATAAATTTAGGAACGCTGGTGGTATGATAATTTGGAGATTGTGTAGTTGAAGAACTTCATTTCCATACCCTCTACCTTCAAATCTCTTTATTGACAACTTTTCCAGTTGGGAAGGAAATAATGCAGCCAAGAATTTCCATCCCAAGTTTTAAGTTCTTCGTTATGTCTCCTTGTCTTGGCCAAATTAGCATCTCAGGAGAAATTCATAAGCAGAACCTAATGAGAACATCTATTCCCGTCTGTTAGTTCTCAGAATCTCATGGTGAGAGCTAGACTGTCTTTGGTCATGGAGGCTACACACATTACCATTAGTCTGGTAGCTACCAGTACACCTTTCTTCTTGGTTGTTCTAGTTGTTGATGTGTGCCTTCAAGTTGACCCCAATATATGGCAGCCCTGTTATGGTGGGGAGTGGGGGTTGGCAGGATTTGTTCAAGGGAGCCTTCCTTTAAGACTGAAAGAGTATGATTTGTCTAAGTTCACACAATGGTTTCCATGGCTGAGTGGGGATTCAAAACCTTGTCTCCTAGAGTAACACCAAACAATTAGACCATGCTAGTTCCCCTCTTGGGATCTCTTTTTAAAGCCGTTTAGGCTAGTAATTGTCAGGAATTTCTCCCTGCCAGGTGGCAGCCAACAAGGGAGGAGAGAGGCCAGGAACACTTGGGGAGTCCAAATATACCAAACACCAGGAAAACACAAGCCGAGCCAGGTCAAGGTCCAGTCCAAAGGTTCAGGAGGCAGAGATCCTTCCAGAGTGTTTCAGGGAGCAGGAGACACGAAGGTAGTGAAGCTTGCTAATAATTTGCTGCAAGCAGAGAGCAGCCACGCCAGCTGACTTAAAGAGCCCCTGTGAGCAGGTGCTGCTTGTTATTGTTTCCTCAGCCTAGTCCAGGCAGCCTCCCACTCAGCAGCTCGTTTCAGCCTTCTGCATGATTGAGGGCTGATGGGCACAGCTGGCTGCAACTCCTCTGCATCACTGCTGGTTCCCTCTCCATCCTGAGCTGGCCGGGGCAACTCAGTCTCTGTTTGACCGTCCAGTGCAGGGGGTGTTTGCAGGTTGACTTGCTCACTCCCTGGCTTGGCCCCCTGCACAATCAGTCGCTCCTCAATCACAGCATCATCATCTATCACACTAATGACCATGAAAACATCCTGTGGTGTGGGATTCCATGGGGTAATTTTGTGCTTTATACTTAGCTCACAAGAATCCTTTAAGGTTGGCATCTGAGAAAGAAAGATTGTATAGAGCAGTGGTAAACGAATTCCAGGAATCGGGAAAGGCTATACAGTCCCAGGCTATACAGTGGAATTTAAGGATGAGCAAGAATTTACTCTGGTCTTTCATAGGAGGAACATTGCATCTCTACCAAGTATACTGTGCATGGAACCACTGTCACTGTAGCCTGTTGCGTACATCATCTTTGCTGTCTGTCCTGTATCTGTATTTGATTTGGTTTTACAGCTTTATTTTGTGGGTTCTGGCAATCATCCAGTCAATATTTTACTCTATAATTTAAAGTTTTTACAAAGAAAATATCTGACATTTGGGTAACTTCAGTATCACTTCCACTCCTCCTCCCCAATATTCTGGATGATACTCCGCTGCTTGCCCAATAACTATTTTATATGCAATGGACAATGGTCGGTGCTCATCAGAATGAGTAAGCAGACAGACGCATAATTATTCCCAGCTACCCGCCTCACTCAAGATTGACACCAATTCAATAAGTTTTCCAAGCCTAGGAAAAAGTCATTTTTGTGCTATTGATCTGTTCTAGCTTCTCTTTCATAATACATATCCCTAAGTAAGAACAAGCAGTCATTTTATAATAAGCTTCTCTTTAGATTTCACTTTGCTGCAGTCGATGGTTGAAAATGCCTGTGTCGTCATTGACTCCAGGCAGTCTCATCTGCTCTGCACAGCCTGTGAGTTGTACCATGGTGCACTATGTCAGTTTTAGGGCTAATCTCGATTACATCTTTCTCTATGCCAGATTTAGTGCAACAGTTCCAGGGCAGATCTTGGGACATAGAAATGGGAAGTTCAAAAGGATAAACTAATAGAAGGAGCCCATTTAACAGGAAGTTTTCAGGCTGTCGTCACTCATTTGGATCATATAACTCAAAGTGATTGTTTGTGGACTGGTACCAGTCTGGTTCATGGAAAGAAAGGAAAGGAAGAAATCATTGTAGTCAGTAGGCATGAACATGGTACTGGTCTCTGGCACACTGGAAAGAAACTCTGTTGGTCCTCCACACCAGAAAGCTGGAAGAACACCTGTATAATGCAAGTCAAGCCTGCTAAACTGAAATCTGCTAAGAATAGGTAGGTGAAATGAAGCTCAGCATATATCTTTGCTGCATAGAGCAATTGAATACTACTTCAACTGTCATAGACTCCATCCTATGGAACCTTTATAGTTCAGTGAAGTACTCTAGAGTCCCCTTCTAGAGAATTTTGGTCCATTCCCCTTAGCTATAACCCTAGACCTCTTGAGCAGAGAATTCTAAGTACCTCACCAAATTATAAATTGCAGGATTCCTAGCATGGAGCCATGGCAGTAAAAGTAGTGTAAAATTGAGATGACTTTGTAGTGTAGATCTCTCCCTAGTAGTGAAGTTTCTGCTTTGCATACAGAAGATCTTGAGTTCCACCACTGAAAATCTCCCCTACAAAGGATCTTCCCAAGCAGAACTGGAGAATATTGTTCTCTCTGAGAACCTGAACAGTCACTGCCAGTCAAAAAAGATGGGCCAATAGTCTGACAGTTTAAAAGTCAGTGATACCTTCATATGAGCAGTATCGTCAATTGTCCATGCAGCTTAGGGAACTGGATGTGTTTTATTTTTTTATGCAAGCTTGGGTTGATCAAATTGAGATAGCAGCAAGATGGAGGATAGGATTTCATGTGCCAAAGAAGAGGTAGCAAAATGGAATCACTACATGTGGCCCTTCCGTGGTTGCTACAGAAGCTGATCATCTAAATCAAAATTTCAAGGAACTGAAAAGTTTTAGAGTGGATTACATGGTTATTTATATATTCAGATGTATGGTTTGATCTACACCAAACATTCAGAAGAGGACAGAGTACTTTAGTTAATTAAAATATTTGTACAGTTATCCCGCCACATATGCTAGTTTCCCTTGTGTGGATTTGATGATTCACAGATTTGATTAATATGTTCTGTCTAGGTATCTCTAGGTCCTCCAGTGCAATTCTGTTGTCAGCTTCCACCAGAAGTTGACTATAGAGTCACACAGAGGACTTAAGAGATTCCTAGAGAATTGTCCTCTCAGGTTTTTAAAAAATAGCATATGTGATTTCTATTCATATTCACAGTTTTTCCACTTTTGCAGGGGTTTTGCTCCTGGAGGGTTGACTATACTGTTTATCTGCTATGCCATTTTTGAGCATAAGGTGGCTTAAGACTATAAAAGGAGGAAAAGAATATGAAACATTACACATAAACAATAAAACTGCAGGAGCGGAAATAAAACAATATTAAATGAGGAGAAAGTTTAATTATCAGTTACTTCAAATAACCTCCAAAACTAACTGTCTTTGCAGTGTGAGATCCAGCAATGAGAAAGCAAAGTGAATATCACTGAATCCATTGATAATATATTCTGTTAAATAAGTGAAATGGCAACCCAGTCTTGACTCAAAATCGCGAATGTTGATGGCCAGTCTGAATAGAGACAGAAGATTCCTTTCAGACTGTAGCTTTACCCAGTTCTGTATTGTTTCTTTGGTGCCACCACTGTATGTAACCCTACAAAGAATGCTGAAAGCAAAACAGCAGGCCTCTGTATTAAAAAAAGAGATTACAATCTAGATTTTAGCTGTGGGGGGACAATAATCTCTACTAGGCTGTGTTGTGATGTCCAGGTTGGACTGTGAGCTTTATGTGGGGCTGCCTTTTGATAACAGTCCAGAAGCTCCAATTAGTTCAGAATGCTGCTGGTAGACTACTGATTAGAGATATAAAAAAAGACTTGCATATTTTGTCATCACATCAGCACACCAGGTGAATAAAATCTTTAACATGATGATGACGACGATGATGATGGTGATATTATTATTATTACTGTTATTACCATTATTACTATTATTATCATTATTATTTGGGGGGACTTTTCTGTGCAAAGAAACCTTTGTTGGTTTGTCCAGAATACTTTGTATTTTGTACAGTGGGCTTGGGTTGGGTTGGGTTGGGTTGGAGTTTTGTGAAAAAAAAATATCTTGACGTGGGAAAAATTATTAGAAAAATCTACAGGCTTACCACTGTTAATGAAGTAAATGTGTTCCTGGGCATTATTTCTTTAACAGAAAATTAGTACCACAGGCAGAATATAATGAAAAGAATAGGAATATATTCCTATATCGCAGAAGAGACCAGGTGTTCAGTATGTTCAGGAAACTTTTTATTCAGAACTAACACACATGTGTGAAGTGAAATCAAGTCAGGTAAGCCTTGCATAAGTCAAGAAAAACATTTTTGAACTTTCTAGAGATCACATGAAAACTTCTTCCAAAATGCATCCACGGATGACTTTCTTTCACCAGCCTCCACTTTTCTTGTGGTTTCCATTTTAGTGATCAGACTTACGGATCTGTGCTTTTTTAAACATGCTGGAGATATGCAGAGAGACAGGCTTGCCCCGTTTTATCCCTCTGATTTGATCTTCATGCAAGCCCAGTAAGGGATTCTGGAGGCAGCTGCTGTTTACCTTGCCTGTTGTTGGCAGAGACACAAAGCTACAGTAGGATCAGCTGGAAGCCTGTTCTTTCTCAGCTCAAGCTTTATTGCACTGTGCACTGCAGGCACACGGCTCCTGCCTGTGTTTCTCCAGGCTTCCTTCACTGTCCTTTCAGTGCTTGTACTGCTAAAATCCTCCAACTAGACAGAAGGCAAGGAGGAAAAGTAGGGCTGGAGAGGCATAAATAGGAGCTTCGTTAAGAGAAGCTTTTTTGTCAGAGATTTTGTTGACTGAAGTACAGTATGCCTGTAATTTTTGAAACTCTTCTGTGAACTTCTTTTGGAATGCTAGTTGGCTCCTGGGTGGGTGAGCTGCAAGTTACGGAAGTAAATGATAATCTCAGGTTGAGAGAGTGTGAGGAAGTGAGCAAAAGAATATCTATGGAGATACATGGGAGGGAAAAGAAGTGAGAAAGGGAATGTGGGATGAGTGCGAGCTCCTACATGGAAGACTCATTGACGATGGTGTCTTTATTTAATTTATTTTATTCAGTTTGTACGCTTCATTTATCTCCAAATGGGATTTGAGATGCCTTCCACTTAAATAACTAAATACAAACTAAAACATAGAACGAATAAAATGTGAAATTCAAATTACAGTTTAAACATATAAAATAGGTTTCTTGGGGCAGGTGGTTTTGAGGAGGAATTTGAAGGAAGAGAGATGTCATCATGAAAGCATCTTAGGAGGCAGTTTGGGGTATAAAAAGAAGCCAGAAGAGTTTTAAAAAAAACACTGCTAAGGATTGCTCCATAGCTTCCCTCTGGTCTCCAAATTATACAGTGATTAATTCTCCCCTGGTATTTCCTTTATAAATCCCTGATCATCAAGGGACGTGAGGCCTCCTTGGCTTCTTTTTCGCTTCTTCCATTCCCACTTATGGGCAGAGTGGAGATTCTAATTCACGTAAGTTGTTTTGAGTTGGTCATCACCCCAGAGTAATTAATGTGAAGTGCAAGCGCTTGACCTTGACTACGTGGCATTAGAACAGTGTGATGAGACAGGAGAGGAGCAGGTCATGTCTTTAAAATGCAGCTTAAAAAAAAAAAGCACTGAGATCCGACAGTTCCACACGAGAGGAGCTGTTTTACCGTGTAAGATAGCATATGTGGCAAGGGGAGTAATAACTTAAGAGATCTTTTTCGTACCTGCATTTCCACTGAAGTTCTTCCAAGTCCTTCTCTATTGTTTTCTTCCAGTTCTGTGACTCCCTTGAATGCCACTGTGTGTTATCCTGGTTCCAAAGCCTTTTGTCTACTTCCACCTCCCTCTCTTCTCTCGCTTGTTAGTGTTTGCCTCTAGTTGTTTCTGACTTACGATAACTCTAAGACGAACCTATCATAGGATTTTCTGGGGCTGGGAGTGTGTGATACACCCAAAGTCACGCAGTGGGTTTCTATGGTTGAGTTGATTCCCAGGGTTGTAGTCCAACACCCATACTACTATTCTGTGCTGGCTCTCCTTTTCCCCTGTGCGCTTATTCTGAACTATTGTCACTTCCTTTATACTTCCCTCCTCTGCTTCCTGATGTGTGTGTGTGTGTGTGTCAGTGGTGTAGCTTAGTGCCAGTGGAGTAGGGGTTGGGGATGGAGGTGTGGGGGGGCTACGATGTATGTGGGTGGGGCTGCGGGCACAGGGGAGGAGCTACAACGTGTGGAGGCAGGGCTGTGGTGCTCGGGGAGGTAGGCGAAGAGCGGCTGGCACCCCCAAAATATACCACCGAGGGCTTACAACCCCCTCGACCCCCATCCCTACATGGCTGGTGTGTGTGTGTGTGTTTGGCTTATGATAGCTGACACGTTTTGTGAGTGGAAACAAAGAGATGAGGGGAACCAAGCCCGGGCCCGGGAAGCGGGAAGTAGAATGCGAACATCACACAGATTATATCTATTGTAGAAGAAGATGACCTGCAATCTTGTTGTTGGCCCCGGTTAGAATAGAGCCGTTGAATTACCTGGCTTTACCTGTGTGCTGGCTCACCATTCAGCAGTTGATTCAATGGGTCACCACCACCTAGGGTTAGCCAACATGGATTTTCCATTGTTTCTGATACAAACTTCAGATCCTTGGAGAAACATGTAGTCTCCAATCAATGGATTCGTTTCTCCTGGTATCTTCTTTTAGCCAGGAAAAAGAAATAGAGAAGAATTTTCTTGGAGGTCAATTCTTTGAAAGTCCACTGTGGTGATGGAGAGCCGCTTGACTTGTTAGCTTCATTCCAGACTGTGAGCCAAGTGTTAGCATGCTTTCTTTGTTGCTTTCTCCGTTGCTGTTTCTGGTCCAACAACTGCACTTTCCTAGGTTTGTTTATTTCATTTTAATGTTTCTCCATCTGTCAAATGAATCTATAGTGAGCACCTTGAAATGGTTCCTTGCCACATGATTTGTGGGATTGTTCTGTAATGGTTATACGTTAGCATCCACTGGCTCTTTAGTAGGTTGCCATTTTCATAAATCTTACAAAAGGGTTGCTATCCATTTTGTTCTGATCGATAGTTCTGAGAGTATATTTTAGCTTTCAAGTTACCCAGGTTTCATAGGTAGCTGTGGAAAGATTGTCCATATCTAGCTGGAAGGCCAGACCTGCTCTGTTAGCTTTCTCCTCCTCATCAAAGAATAAAAGTCACACGGCAGAGTAGAACAATATGACACAGAAATCCCTAACAACCATATAGCTTCAGGTACACAACTGATTCTGTTGACTGGTGCCCAAGCAAACTCACCATCAGCCTACAGATTCCTGCTCTTTCAGTTGCATCATGAGCCACCGTATCAGTTCTTCACCCATAGGGAAGGGCTGATTCTACAGAGAGTCTAAATCTGTGCGTCTATGTGCAGAGGGACTTTCCCAGAGCTAGAAATAAATGGTAGATTATCTTCACACTGCGTGTATGTATAAATCTATTACCTCCACTCCACCCCAGTCCTTGGCAGCTAGAGCCAATGCATTTGCTCACAGTTGTCTTCCTTTTCTGAACCTACACCCTGGAATCTGAAGTAAATTCACCCAGTGGAGGCTGTTTCCACTTGATGGTTTCCCTTGACATATTACACTTCTACAAAGATAATAAACTACAATGGAAATAAACACTGTTTCTAGTTCCATCTCTATAATCCAGGAAGAATCAATGTAGTAGGCAGGTGTCCAGAGATGCAAAACATGCCCTTCTAAGTTCTTCTCTGTAATTCAAGAGGAGTAGAAGTCATATACAAGTGTCAGGGCTCACCCATACCAGCAACTGGTTTAAAAGCTAATCTGCAACTTAGGGCAGAGTGAATGGGTTGTGGCTAAATGGCAGCTATGACTTTGACCATTTGTGGAAGAGAGGTGTTCACTCCTGGTTACGTCATCTGGACCTCCCCCGTCTACAGTTTAAAGTACATTTTCCCCTCTTTTCACAATGGTAGGTAACACCTAAACAAATAATTTGGATTCATTGCACCATGATCGGATCCTTCAACTAAAAGTGCTTTCTAATCTAAGAAAGAGTACCCTTACAAGAAGAGTGCCGTTTAGCTACGTCACATTAGGTCCCTGCAATGGGCAATCCATTTTGTGGGGAGAGGTGTGTGTACCTAATGAGTTTGTGTGTTATGTTGCTCTAATCTATTTTATTTATGTGCATTTAATGTAATTGGGAGGCTTCTACAAGAGGGAAATGGATCTCGGAAAGGGATGGGGGGGCACACATGAAACAATAGCTCCCAGCATTTTTGCTCAAAGCCCCAGTGGATTAGCGGTAGTTGTTTGCATTAGCAATGACAGTTCAGAGATGATTACTCTTCCCTGGAGAGCTCCCGAGACCGAAATGGCGCTCCATTATGCTGCTCATTAGTATTCGGCGCGGTAACTGTCACTGCAGGCTGCAGAGTCCAAAGAACAGAGTGGAGCAATGGCTTTAACTGAATAAAGTTTTATTTGAAGGGAGATGAAATTATTGACATGAAGATGGTGTTTGCTTTGTGCTGAAGTGATGAAATAAATCTTCTTCATAACAAAGGACTTTTTTTCCCCTTTATTGCTAATCTTAACCCCTCTGTTGAAAAATGACTGGAAACCCCTTCTATCAGTGATGCTTAAATTTACCTGGTATAAGACAGGGAGGTGTTAAATTTAGCCAGCATGCAACAGGTGGAACTGCATGTCTCGTCCCATTAATAATATAAAAAAATGGCGTGTGTGTGTGTGTGTGTGTGTGTGTGTGTGTGTGATAGCCAGTGTTTTAGAGCAAGTGGGTTCAGTGGATGGGTCAGTTGGGGAAGAATTGTATTACAGATGATGCCATGCCTGGTCTAGTAGCACGTCTTCCCAGCCCTCCCAGAGTCAAATGAATCTATCTTGGTGGCAATTCTTGTTCCCTCCCTGCCCTTCTCCTATCCTGTATTTTATAAACACTTCTGTAGACTTACAGAAGTAGCACCATCTTTGTATTTTACCTACACATAGAGCCTAGCATTTATCTTGGAATTAGACGCATGTCCAACCACTTTACAGGGAACAAGATTTATCTTCAGGCAATCATGATAGAGAATGTTTTGCAAGCTAGTAGAGAACTGGGAGGAGTTTCGTAACATTCAGATGAGTAATGTGCTACATATTTGTATCATGTGCATGTATGGGAGGGCATATAGAACAATCTTGTTTCTGAACTTATTTGTTGTGTATTATATGCACCATATAAATTAGGATTAACTTAATTTTTAGTGCCACGGAGTATTCTTCTTTCCTGGATGGGTTTATTTGCATGTGGGGCAGAGGGAGTGTAACCATTGAAACAGTATATCTATTTAAATTATGAAAACCCAGCCTTTCCTTCAATCTAATTTAGTCATGGAATTGCTAAAGACACTTGAGACCCACTTTCTGGCCTACTTTAAGCCCTTCTGTAAATGACTAAAGCACACAAAGTTCAGAAGAATGTCACCTTTACATCCCTGCGAGATGGCGAATGACTCTTTTCACTTTCCATTAAGCTTTCTGTATATAATCCGATTGAGACTGAATTGGCTTTCCACAAACCCTAAAGGAAGTATCACATTCTGTACCATGGCTTCCTCGGTTCTTTGAGCTACACTGCTGTCCTGCCAAGAAGATCTGAATATTTCAAGTACACAAATCCACTCCAAAAAAAAATATAGTTCAGAAGATCACCTCTGAACTGAAGTGGGAATCGTGCGGCCCTCCAGACAATGTGAGACTACCACACCCATTTTCTCTCCTCATTGACTAGCTGGGGTTCCTGGGACTTTAAGTTGAACATCTTGAGACCCACGTGAACTCACACTTCTTGTAGAACATAATGGTGTTGATTCATACAGTGGATTGTTCAGTGGCTAATTCTTTTATTTGGTTTCAGCAAGCAGGGTTGCAACATTCACACCATGTCAGTCAATAATTAGATTCTCAATTGGCCTAATGTACCTGAAGTATGAGTAGATAGATAGACAGACAGACAGACAGACAGACAGATAGCTCTTGTACATGGAGTCATATCATTGGTCCCTCTATTCAGTATTATCTCTTCCATCAGCTTTTTGTGGAAGAGACAACGCCATTAGCCGAAGGAGACATTTCCATAAATTTGGGGGTAAGGGAAGTGATGTGAAGAAAAAGTGATAAAGAGTTGGGAATAAGCAACATATAGGCAACCAACAATACTGATCATATTCATGTGCTTTCAGGATTTTATGTTTAATGTGGCCCATGCTAGGTATAGGTTCACTGCCTAAAAGGGTCTTAGTGGTCAAAGTTAAGGGACATACCAATGTAAATGTTGCCTTTTTGTACGTAAGGGGGTGTCTGTGGTATCTTGGTACCTCATTTACTCAGAGAACTTCACCCCCGATGAAATATCCATCTCTGCATTTAAACAATGCCTATTTTAGTGGTGCTGCCCAAACGCATTGAGAGCTTGGCTGAGGGGAATCTATTCTGTGGACATAGCTGTACTAGTGAGATTATGGATTTCTCTGATGAACCTCCTTGCACCTCTGGGGCAGATTATGACTCACAATGGGAAAAGGTGCTGTAGTTGTTAAGGATTCTTAGCTTTAAGCTCGGTGGTCGCTCCTTCATGTAGCCAAACTAAGAGCCAAGGGCATTGATGGAGGCTTGACAAGATCCTGAGCCTGACACATCCAACGTGGAGTTGGAGACTTAGAAGAAGCTTTGCTTCATTGTCTTCAGCTCCACATTCTTTTCTAAATTCCAGTCCACACCATGCAAGTTTCACGTGCTCCTTGCAATGATCCTTGACTTCTAAAAAAGCCATTTTCTTGGCTGCTTTTCGACAGTGTGGTGGCCAACATCCCCAGCAAGTCTGGCACAATTACCCTATTGTGAATTTGTAACCTATAGCAGTGACGATTGCTTCTGATTTTGGGGAGTTCCCTGGTAACTTTAACCTCCAAGGAAGTGAAACTCTTGGTGTTCCCCATCTTCCAAAACAAAATAAAATACCCACTGTGACTGGACTGCTTTGGTTGATGGGCAAATAAAAGAGCAGTAATAAATTACATAGCTAGGACACATATTAATAGTTAGCTATGTTGGCTGTGCAGCAAAATACAACAAAATCCAAAATCTATAAAACAATGATACCTTATTGGAGCAGCTAAAAAAAACAACACAAAACACATCATGATTTATTTTGTGCTTTTTTAAAATTGGTCCAATACAGACACCACTGTTTTGTGGAGTTTGGGATTTTGTATATATAACTCTCCTTGGGATGATATGGGTGAAGAAATGAAATTGAAAGTCATCTAGCATCCTAGAACGCATGCCTACCCCTCCTGGTAGCCACGAAGAGAGCGGCTGTATATCTCAGCTGAATCCTCCTTCAACAGAAGCCCACTGCCGTGGAGTTTCCAGCACTGTACTGGAGAACAGAGGCCCCATCTCCAATGAATTACACCACGGACAACCTTCTTCTCCTAGGGAAAAACATTGTTGTCAAGAAGAGCTCTCCCTGTTGCTGTGGGTATTGAGCACAAAAGACAGCTGCCTAGGAGCATATGGGCCATTATATTAAACCACAATCAAAGGCCTGTGTTTAACTAGAACCAGATTGGGCTTGTAAAAATTCAGTACCTGGCGCTCAGTAAAAGGCTGGGGGAATAGTGAAATTGGGTAAGTCCCACAGAAGTGGTGAAATCCCGTGAATCATTATGAAGATTCAAGGGAAACAGTCTTATTTTCATGTCAGACAAAAGACAGAAGAACACTGGTGGGAAAAAATACTATTTTTTTTTTATTATTTCTGTATGAGGGAAGGCATCACCACTACCCTGACAGATGAATTCACTGCGGAATAAGGTTTGTTCAAAAAGTTTTTAAATGCCCTTCAAAAGACAGCAAATACTTTTCTCCTCATTTTGGTGGCACCTTCGTATTAAAGCCAGACAAAAGCAGATACTGCAACATCATCCATGCTTCCTGAAACCGGGGTCAGCTGCAAATGGTGGGCTATAACTCCTGTTGCTGTGTGTGACACCAGGATGGTGTAGTCTAAGCTCATAAAGATTATACAGTGTAGAAGGCTACTCTATCCTTAGAATTGTTTTTTTTTCTTTTTAAAATTATTTTTATTAAAAGTGGATTCTTAAAATATTTATATACACACTTTTTCAAATATAGCATATAACATAATATAGTACATAACATTAATAAATTTTACAATATGGAATATACAATGTTCATAAGGGGAGGAAAAAAAGGGAAGAATTACTTGTACCACAACTTGACCAACTGATACCTTACTGAAAAGCAAGTAGTAAGGAAGTTCTCCAGGCTGATTTGCTGTTAGAGTTGTTTTTTTCTCTGGCCAAGGTTAGTTTACCAAGTAGCAAAAACAGTCCTGGGGGTATAGCAGTCCTCCACAATCTGGTGATGGTCCCCACTGTTGGACTACAAATCCCATCATCCCACATTTAAAAAGTACAGTATCCCAGAGGCTGCAAATTAACAGAGGGGAATGCAGGGAACCCCTAATGAGTGGACTCAATTATTTCTCCCCTTGCCTTTACAAGGGAAGGCATTCCCACTGCCACCACCCACCACCGGATTTAGCAGCAGAAAAAGCTTTGTTCTGAAGTTTTAAAAAGGCCATCAGGAGCTAGGCATCTGTGCAGATTTTTGAAGCAATGTGCACTTTTTGTCAGAACAGGTCTCAGGAGGTATGGAGTGGTTAATTTTGGAAATCGTTTCAGTTCCGCTTCAAGCTCTAGCACCCATTGCTGGGTTTAATTGGTTTTATATGCTGAAAATGTTCTATTCTCTGCTGCTGGTTTTACCTTGTTTTTATATTCTTTGGCTTTAATCTTTGTTTTCTTGTATTAGTCCCCGAAAAGAAGGAGGAAAAAAAATTGGGTTTAAAGCAAAATAAGTTCTGGTTGCAATTGTGGCACACAAAAGCAAGGAATTTCAAACCACAGATCAACCATTTAGAATGTAGAAGCCATTCTTGTTTCTTCTCCCTCAAGTAAATACTACATCACTAGAAATGTAGAAGACCCAGAATGAAACACAGGCTTTGATAGTGTTGAGATCTTCAAACAGCAGGTTTGCAGTCTAGTTCTGTGCACTGATAGACCGCTTTTACTAATGGAGTCCAGTTATTTGGGGGAAGGAGGTTCCACTGTGTTTAATAGATTTAAGCCCAGGTAAACCAGATTTCTAGGATTCCACTTTTAAACATGGTGGAACTTCCAAATAGAGCTGTACCCTTAGAAATAAAGATTCCCTTTTACTGTCTGTGTTACCACCTGTTGATAACTGTAAAGATTTGCCCTTCTGCTGCAAACTTGCTGCTCGAAAAGGAATTTCAGTGATAAATTCAACAAGGCTAAAGAAATCTGTTCTAGATTGTGTACACTAGAATAACAACACTGATTAGGGACAGCTAGCATTCCTGTTTAGATTTCAACTCACAGAGGTTCCAGCCAGTATGAGCAGTGTACAGAAATTCTGGGAACTGAAGTCCCAAACACCTGGATGACCAAAGGTTCATGGAATCAGAGAATCATAGGCTTAGGCCATTTCTGCACTAGACTGTTATAATGCTATTATTCCACTTTCAACATTCTATGGAATCCTGGGGTTTGCAGCTTAGGGCCTCAAAGTCTAGTGCGGAAATGGGCTAGAAAGAGACCACAAGGGTCCTACCTTGGAATGGTGTGGAGTCTCCTTCTTTGAAAGTTTTAAATGGGTTGGATGGCCATCTATCAGGAGTGCTTTGGTTGTGTCTTCTCACATGGCAGAATGGGGTTGGACTGGATGGCCGTTGTGGTTATAACTCAGTTTAAAGTCCTCCTGATCAGGTTTGTGAGACTCTTAGCAAAAGCTCTGTCAACTTCTGTCAATGCCTGCAAGGTGTAACCCGTCACTTGCTATAAGTCTACCTTCATGGTTGAAGAAGCCAAACCATTCCTGGCAGCACCATCTATGGAGCCAAGCAGCAGCTAGTGGAGGAGGAGGAGGAGGAAGAGGACCAGAGGTGGGCTTTTAAAGGGCTGCATGGCCTGATCAGAGCTGCTGAGAGGGAAGGTTCCCCCAAAAAGCAGCACTTGAGGTGTAGGGGGGATCAGAGCTTGGAGATACTCACAAATAATCAGATCCATGAAAGTGCAATCCACAAATGTGGAGAACTGACTGTATATGTATTTATATCCCACCTGTTTCCCAGTTGGGAATCAGAGTGGCTTACAACAGTTAAAACAAACATACCTAAAAATTACAATATAATGGATATGGTATTCACCAGCAGCATTTTCCACTCAATGAGGCAGTTGCCAAGGCTATACAGGTTGGGGGATGATTTAGGGGCAACTAGCATTCCTGTGCTTTCTTCTATAAAGATATGACTATCTCCCCCTTTCTTTATCTCCCTGCACCCTGTGCAATTGTACAGGGTAGAATTATCAAAAGAACCTCGCAGATTATCAGATTATCAAACCTACCTAGCAGATATGAAGTACTTTTTTTAAAAAAAAATTACTGTATTTGTAAATAATTCTGTGTTTACCTCTTGATATCATACGTATATGTACATCGTCTTTTTTTCTTTTCTCTTAATGATATTTATATTTCTGTGTTTTGTTTTGTTGTTTCTTTTTTTTAACTATTCATGGAATAAAGATAATGAAATATAAAAGAATTATCAAAAGAACCAACTGACAGGCCAGGCAAGACCAAAGTGCCAGATTCTCTGTATTTATACCAGGTCTGTCCAACCCAGAGGCTTCATGCAACTCTCAGTCATGAGCCTGCCCTTCTTCCCAAAGTGGGGAAGTAATGAATTACGAACAGTGTTGTTACCTCTAACAAATTACATTTCTTAGTAACAAGAGTGCAATAAAGCTATATTTCAAAATGGAGCAGAAACAAAGTTACTTTGACTAAAAGTTTTTACTTACTCTTTAAACTTGCTTTTTAAGGATATTTGTAGTCATGGTAAAAGTACTTTGACAAGATTTTCAAGTTTTATGACATTCTTTTCTCATTCTCAATTTTTTTTGGTGTTTTATTTTACCAAAGTAGTGCAAAAGTAATGAGTACTGAAAAGAGATTTACCCATGTTATAATCAATGACAACAGTTTACTTTTCAAACACTACAATAAGCAACAGGAATAAATAGCTTTTTGAAAGTTACCTTCCAGGCTCTGCTTTTTCCCTCATTTTCAAAAAGACTTGGGGCCTTTCCGCCCTACACTGTTATAGTGCTATTATTCCACTTTCAACATTCCTATGGAATCCTGGGGTTTGCAGTTTAGGGAGGGGCATTTACGATTCTCAGCCAGTGAGCTCTTTTGGTTCAGTAAACTACAAACCCCAGAATTCTACAGGATGTTGAAAGTGGAATAATAGCACTATAACAGTGTAGGGCGGAAAAGCCCTTGGTCTCAGCCTCAGGCCATTGGGCTCTTGGACCAACTTTGTAAGTCACTGGTGGACCCAGCCAGTGTCAGCTGGCTTGGAAGACAGAATACTTGGCTGGGACGGACCATTCATTGTAGTTCATGCTGGAGCTCTTTGACCTTCCATCTGGTGTTGTCCAGATGTGTTGGACCATGAATCCTATTGTCCCTGGCCAGTATACTCATTGGCCGTGCCAGACTAGACTGATACATTTCAAGAGCAGCAGGTTGAGGAAGGCTATCTCTTAGAAACAAAGAAGGAATCCACATTCCTTAAGATGGCGGGAGGGAGTTATGCTGGAACTAGAAATGTCTTCCATTCACTCGGATGTGAAGGTAGGACTGGAGAGATAGTCATGGGACATCTCATTGTGACTAGTGAGTGATACACTGCTGCCTTTAGACAGGAATGGCTTGTAGATTTGAACCTCTTGAAACTGTAACCTTCCCATAATTTTAAAGCTACATTTTTTTTATTTCTTTAAATAAGACAAACCCTTAAGTGAAATCTTTGTATTACTGAATTGTATCAGACACCCGTATGTTGGAATGAAGCAGTTTTTTTCAAAGACGTACAACTTTTAAATAGATCAGCCATTCATCAGAATAGTGCTGTAGAAAAAGTAAGGATTTTAAAAAAGAATCTGTGTGTGTGTGTGTGTGTGTGTGTGGGGCGAGGGAATATTAGCAAAGTTGTTGATAAAAACTGCATGGAGGATGTGCTCAACCACAATGGCTTTATTGAACAAAGGCAATAGAAAACGAACAGTATTATTTCTCACTCACTTTGTTCAGTCAGTGATTGAGGCATTTCAGAGCACAACCAGGAAAATAATAGGTTGCTTTCACAATGGCAGGAGTTTAACAAATGCTCAGTCATTCATCCGACATCATTGCCATCTTGAGCATGAGAGCTTTACCATATGATATTGATGCTGAGCTCCGTTCTTATTGCCGTATTCTTTTCAGATTCAATCTGTCTGCAATGGACCACTAAACATTTCAATTTGCTACCTGTGGAGCTGTATTGAAAGGCTCAGGCAACAGCGAGGGGGAATTATTTTTGGAGGGTGGGGGTGAGACACAGATCAAGTAGTTTCCGTGGCTGTATGAATAAGGCATTGCATCCGCTAAAATGCAGAAGCAACCACATGATTTTCTTGTGAACATCTCCCATATGCCATGGTGGAGAAATTTATATCCTTTTCTGCCTGCTGACAGTGATTTTCAACGTTCAGACCTGGAGAAATTAATTAAGACGTTAGCAGAGGGGTGAGCTCAATCATGGCTTACTGTAGAATCCTTCTGGTCTACTGGTGTGTGCTACATTTACAAGAGACGTGCTTTGGCTCTTTTACTAACACATAACTGTATTGCCCGGAGAAGAATTTGTTACAGGGTGAGCAACACACTGAAGCATCAGAAAAATAAATAAGGAGTCTTTCTTAACTGATTTTGAATAGGAAACCAGGATAGCTAAACTGAGGCTGTCATACTTTGGACATATCATGAGATGGTGTGACTCACTGGAGAAGAGAATAATGCTTTGCAGAGTGGAGGACAATAGGTAAAGAGGAAGATGGCTATATTGATTCAATTCAGTTAAAGAAGCGTCAGCCCTGAATTTGCAAGACCTAAACAAGACGATTGATGACTGAGGTTCTTGCATATCATTCATTCATTCATTCATTCATTCATTCATTCATTCATTCATTCATATAGTTGCCATACTTCGAAGCTGACTTGATGGCAAATGACATTAAGGATAACAAGGAACTCTTATCTAAGTTCATAGTAAGAGCCTCCCAAGTTTTCCTAGCATTCTTTGCAAGATTCCTAGTACCAAGCAGACCATCAAAAATTTGCCAGTGATGATGATCCAGGATCTTCCTTCTGCTTGTTTTAGGGCATGGAGCTATACCAAAAGCTAATACACAACATCAGGATAAACTGGGTTGCCACCTCCAGGGACAGTTTAAGACGTCTTGCCAGCTGACGTGGATTAACAAATGACCACCAGCCCACCCCATTATTTGCCATCTAGTCAACTTTGACTAATGGCAAAACCATGAATGAGATGTCTCTGAGAGTTCCTGTTAATAGCAAACCTGTTTGAGTCCTTCAAACTTGGGTCCTTAATGGGTCAATCCATTTGCAATGTGGGCCTGGTTTTCTACTTGCTTCAACTTCACTGAACATTATCTTTTCCAATGAGTCATGTCATCTCATGATATGTTCAACGTGCAATAGCCAAGGAAATCCATGTGAGGTGAAAAATCCCACAAGTACTTGTCCCCTTCTCTGGCAACAGCAGCAGCAGCAAAAACAACAGCGACAACAAAAACAACAACAGATGACTCAACAGTTTGCTGCTCTTCTTTTATGTAATGTCAAATCAGCTGCCTGAGGTGGCCATCTCACTCTCCCTAATGTTTGCCTTTAAAGTAACGTTTCTAAAGTTAAACAGCGTATGTTATACAGTGAACGGAAATCCCAAATATGCACATGTGTAAGATTTGGAACAGCTAGGTGAGGCAGCTACTTGGAAACGACTGTGAGATTAAATATCACATTTTATTTAATAATTTTTGCAAATGCTATGGGTGAAAAGGCCCTTGCCAGGTTGGCTTTTATTGACCAGGAGTATTCTGTGCAGCAGATGAGCTCAGTACCACTGCTAGTCTTGGGAGCTTGGGCTACAGTTCGTAGAAATGTGTGTTACATATGTTGCTATTTAAGTTGTTTTTACAAGTCAGGCATGCATTGTATGTAACACGAATGTATATATTAAGACGGGGAAAGCAATTGAGAAATGGAACAGATGGTTGGAAGAAGGTTGTAGAAACTGTCTCAGATGGTAACTGTTGACAGAGTTCTGTGAGGGTGCAGAGGGGAAGGGGTGGACCACCAATTCCTCTTGAAACAGTTCATGCAGTCCTTGGCCTCATTTCAAAAGTGTTCTGCAAGGAATCCATTTAGATCTTTGGCAAGAGACCTCTTTCTGTCTATAGCAACTTGCTGGAGGGTGGAGTGGTGGTGTCGGAAAAGTTAGTGTCAAGGAAGAGAGAGGCAGTGTCTCTCTGTTTTTGGCTCTGCTCCCACCGTCATCTACCCCACCACAACCACAACCGTAGCAGATGGAGAGAATATGGCCCCGTTCCAAAAAAAGATCCACAATCCTACTTTAGGTTAAAGTTGGAAAGGTTGCCCTTGGCATTACTCTTTGCAGTACTCTTTGCGGTGCGATGTGATTTTCAGAGGTCCCTGCCAGACAAAACAAACCTGTTTGCATCCATAATCATGTATCAAAAGATTGCTGTTCTTCTTTCAACTTTGAGTGTCTCCCTTCTCCTGTGGAATAAAGATTAATATTCAGATGTCAGGCGGACATTTTGAGAGGCGGTTAAAAAAGAGCCAGTACAGTGCAGTGGTTTGAGTATTATACTAGGACTTTGGGAGCCCTGCTCTGTCATGGAAACCTACTAGGTAACCTTGGGCAAATCATGTACTCTCAGCCTCAGAGGAAGGCAATGGGAAACCCCACTTGAACAAAGCTTGCCATGAAAACCCTGTGATAGGTTAGCCTTAGGCTCACCATAAGCTGGAACCAACTTGAAGGCACACAACAACACATTCAGTTTAGCAGTGCAACAGTTAGATATGTAGAGGCTGGAGATTGGATGGGTTTACATTCCTCAAATAAGAATTTTTATATAAGTGTCAGCTACATCTGAGCCCAGTCTTCTAGGTGCTAGAAGTTCAGTTTGTGAATTCCTGTCAATCCCATATTAGTTGGACAAGGAAAAAAAAAACATTTTACAATAACAAAGCCCTGCACCACAGTCAGAGAAATTTCAGCTGTTGTGAAGCACACATCTGGAATAACCCAAGAAAGAGGAAAGTCAAAGCAAAATTGCTGCTGTTCAGCAGTGTAATACGTTGCCTCAGAATGTGGTGGAGTCTCCTCCTTCTTTGGAGGTTTTTAAGCAGAGGCTGGAGGGCCCTCTGTGGGGAGTGCTTTGACGTGGGTTCCAGCATGGCAGGATGGCGTTGGACTGCATGGGCCCTGGGGTCTCTTCCAGCTCTAGGATTCTATCAAAATTTCAATGGAATTGGGTCTCTGAGCATGACAGAAGTGAAATTGTTAGCATGGAGATGCTCATGGAAGTCAAAATAAGTGTGCATGCAGACAGAATGATGTGTGTGATATAAAAGAAGTTTGCTTCCTCGTGTGTTTGGTGATGGAAGAAGAGTTCTGAGGGCGGAGTTTCCAGGGAGTGTACCGTTACAACATGAGGGGTAAAAGGTGTGTCTTCTTTTTGTGGAGCCCTGGGAAGCCATAATCCACAAGCGCAATCGGCTATAGGCTCCCGTTTCTCCAGATCGGCCTTCCCTAACCCATGGAGGAGTTGGACTGACTACAAGGGCTTCGTGAATTGAAGAAAGGGACTCGCTGCTGGAGAGATGTATCAGTTTTGTCTTCATAAGCATCCAAACCGCATCACATTTCCTTCTGTTTCCTCTGTTTTACCCATCAGGTAAATGGTCTCATATTGATTCTCTTCATTCTCTCGGTGAAACCTTTCCTAGAAGAGTTTTTCTTTTCTTTTCTAACATACACTTGGTCCAGGAAAGCAAAGCCATCTGTGTGTGTATTCCATCTCACCCAAAGCCTTCAGACAGACCTTTTGTCGTGGCCTGTTGTCTTGAAATACCTGCGGAAGAATAATGCTGTTGGTAAAATCTCGAGAACTGATACCTCTGCTCAGTCACATTTGTGCTATAATTTAAGCCATTTGTCTGTTGTGTCATGCTATGCAAGTTCAGGATAAATTAGCGATCATCAGCCTCTGAAAGAAATCGTTGGTTGGGAAACTTGACACAGAACTTCAGACGGCACGGAACTTGCTGTGAAACAACTTTTTAAGGATTGTGAGGGATACAGCTAAAACTTTTGCTTCTTTCAAATTGTAACTGAACATCAGTGTCAGGCCCAACAATGCCAATTAAACTTCCTAGTTAGATATAGATTTCCTATTTGGCCAGTAAGGGATCAATACTGTTGCCTTGCCGAAAGGTAGACATTTAAATCTGAACTTAGCTTCTGACTTGGGAGCATCTTTCATAAACTCTCATAAATTATGGACTATATTTTGCATCTTTCCTTTTTCACATCCCTCAGGGTTTGTAGTTGCTTGCTTTGGAATAGAAAGAGAGGAGAAACAAGGGAGAGAGAGAGAATGGGAGGGAGAGAGAGAAACAGATCAAGTTGTTACTATGGTTCTTGATAAGTCAATAAAACTGATTTGTCCTGCTAAGCAAGTAGCTCAAGCTGGCATGTTGAGCAATGCTGGATTTCAGGGGAGAGAAATGCCCAAGAACAAATGATCGCGAATAGCTGGAAAATCAACAGAAGCCAAGCCTTGTGGCTAACCATGCTTCAGTTTTAGCTGTTAAATGAAATAGCCTTTTAGCATGAGCACGTTTGTGTGCCGGGGAACTAGTGTGATTATATTAAAAAAGAATGCAGGTATTTCTCATAGGAAGAATGCAGTGCCTTTAGTAGAAATCTAAGGATCATTCAGGTGGTGTGTTATCTGAATGATTTTGATGCACCAGTCTTTTGTTCTCCTGAAAACTGGCATAATCCTTGCATCAGCTGGGGTTTATTCAGCATTCTTCTTTTCAGAGATTAGACCAGGGATAGGAATCATGCAGCTCTCCAGATGTTGTTGAACTACAGCTCCCATCAGCCCAAGCAAGGGTAACCTGTGGTAGGGAACACTTGGAGTTACAGTCCAACAACATTTGGAGGCATCTGGAGGTTGCTGCGATTTCCGCCCTTGGATTAAACTCATGATGTCATTTAATCTGACAACAGAAAGCAGAGAAAGTCAACGGAACCAAATATCTTCAGTGTATTCCTTCTGGAAATTTTAAAATTGGAGAGCAAAACTGTAGTCCTGCTAATGCATTTGCAGTTGTGTAGGGTCCGGGGGGGGGCGAGGGGGACGCGCGCCCTGGGCAGTATTTTTTGGGGCCCCGCCACTCCTTACCTGCCCCCGCTCACCGTAGCCCCACCCCACATGCCATAGCTCCTCCCTCGTGCCCGTACCCACACCCACATGCGCCATGACCCTGCCCACACATACTGTAGCCACGCTGTAGCCACTCCCCAAGCATCATAGCCACACCCACATGTGTCCGCCCCCCGCCCCTACCCCACCAGGCTATGCATTTGGCTTTAATTCTAGATCCTTCAGCTAGGTATTGAAAGAATCTATGGTTTGTCCATCTCAAGAAAATCTGGGAAAATTTGGAATGATTTAATTGACTAATGTTTAGTCTTTTAGCACTTTAGCACATCAACACAGCATTTCTTGCTCCTTTCCACCACAAGCTTCTGTTCACTCTTCTTTTTCACTCCATTCTTGATATTGGTTAATCCTGTATAATGATGTTTTTCCCAACTCAAGAAAGCCATAATTTCTGTGTTCATCACACAGTTCCAGTTTCGATTCTAAATGAAATTTTCAGTAAGTATTCTAGGAGTAAAGACTCAGCAAATGGTCACACTGCCCTTGGATAAGTTTCTTCCTATTGACTAGAGCAGAGCTTTGTGTTGGGGTGCATTTGGTTTGTAATTCCCAGAGTCCCAGATGTTTTGGACAGTGGCCTTACTTACTGGAGGATTCTGGGCTCTGATTACTGGGGGATAATGGGAATTGTAGTTTTTTTAAAAAAAAACAACAGCATTTTTCAAGCTCCAGAGAAGAAGGAAAGATATTATAAGGAACTCTTTCCTTTTTCCCTTTCCTCTTATAAATTCTGCAGCATCCTGTCTTGCTGATAGATCCAATTAAAGGGAGAATAGGACATGGAAGAGACTGGTTCTCATTCTCTGCAGAATTAATAGTGGGTCTTTTGTGTTCCTCTGCCAGCAAAAGCCCCACAGAACAGGCTTTCTTTCTGCAGGACGATTAAGAACAACCTTCTTAATTTGCACATTTATCAGCTGCTCCATCACCTTGCAATTTACTGCTTCCCTTTGCTTGAAGAAACCTATTATAAAGAAGCAAGCTGTTTCGAGGGAACCAAGGACAGGGCTCCCTCCCCTCCCCCTTTTTTTTTTTGGCTTTTAAACCTGCTGGGATTTAGAATTACAAAGGAAAAGGCCATTGCAGAGAATGACAGCTCCAAAATTTAATCCTCTTTGGTAATAATGGTGTTTTTCTCTAACTTTTCCAACTGATCAGGAGAAATCTCTCTGGCTCCCTAAAGGGAGGGGGCTGGTCTGTTACTGCTTGACCTTCTTTGGCCCAGACCTCTGCAAATGGGAGAGTTGGGGGTCTCTTTCCAATCAGGATTTCTGATGCTGAAGCCCAGTATGAAGTTACGGAGAGGATCCAACATGTCGTCATCCATTTGCAAGTGCAGTATGTGGCTCAACATCTCTCAGGGAGAGGTCCACAGTTTGCCATGTCTGCACCTATGGATGGAACCTTGTCCCAGATGCTGCCTTCAGCATCCTGCTCATAACACGTTAACCAGTTTGTGCGAGACTTTTCAGGGAACGTACAGAACAAGAACCAAACGATCTACCATGTTGACGGCACTCATTTATTCATGGGGGCAGGGTCCTCTGTGAAAGCAGAGAGTAAACAGATCTAAAATGCCAGTTGTTGTTGCTGTTGTTGTGTGCCTTCATGTTGACTCTGACTTATGTCAACACTCTCTTTGTTTTGTTTTTGTTTTGTTTTTGTTTTTGATAAGATTTATTCAGAAGAGGTTTCCCAGTGCCTTCTTCTTAGGGTGAGAGAGCATGACTTATCCATGGTCACACGCTGGGTTTCCATGGTTGGTTGACCCCTCATCTCCCCAATTTCTAGCCCAACATTCACCATGCTAAAATACCATACTGAACGAGAGATTATAGGAATTTAAATCCATTCATTTACTTATTCACATTTTTAAATCCCATCTCCAGATGGTTGGAGCAATTTACGGCACAGTTGGGAAGGGGCAGAGGGAAGTGTTCTGTGCTGGAAATGGATGTAGTTCCAGGCCTCTGCAAGAGGCCCTTTGGTGCCAAACACTGACCCACATTATTGCTATGGCATAAGGTTTATCAATGATAAAGGATGTGGCAGATGGTACACAGGAGAGAAGCATTCTGGCCATTTTGCTGATGGGGCCCATCATCCCTCATAGCCAATGGCAGAACTGGGTCCCTAAGCTAATTCTACCATCCCCATCCATCAGTCAGTTCCTCAACACTGGCTTTATTGGATACCTGGACTGGGATGCACCCCTTCACACATCCACACATCCACACCAGGCCAAGGCTGATGGAAGATAGACTCCCAAGGCTTATACAGCACAGAAGCAAACCAAGAAAATCAAAATGCACAAACGTGACTCATGTCCTCTCAATAGCTATGGGAACTGTGCAAGCAGGTTGGTAACAGAGAAAAAAATGCAGTGCCCCAGTTTGTTCCCAGACTTCATAGCTTCTCCCAGCTTCAAACTGCCAATCTGATTTTTAAAATGTCTTACGTTTTTCGTCAATACAGGTGGACCCTTTCTGTACACTGGCTAACTCTTTATGTTTGGCTGTGATGCTAACAGGGACACCAAAACTTATCTGCCTGTTGGCAGAGGCCCATCTTGCTACATGGGGTGTCAGTCAGAATTGTGAAGCTAAGGAACTATATCTGGCAATCACATCACCTAACATCTTGTGATCTTGACTGTCTGCTGTTGTTAATGCTTATGTAGTTTGGTCATAAGCAAATAGCAGTTTGACCTCATTGGATCTTCTTGACTGTGAAGGCCATAGGTATCGTTACATTCGAAATGTCTGTGGCAAGAAGACTCAAAGAGTCTACCATGTTTGCAACGGTACTGGCACATATCCATAAGTGTTACCACTAGTCATTGAAGATGCCTTCCATTGTATTATCTCACAGGAGCCTTTGTCAGAGTTACTGAAGCCATCATACAATCTTTGTGATTATGCTGAAGAACCAATTGGTATTGTGGGAATCTCTCGTTTGAATATACAGCGCGTCTCCCTCAAAAGGAACCTTCTACACATCACTGCAAAGGGGAACACAAACACCCCTCTGGAAGGAACTTGTTCACATTAGCCTAGAAGTCAGTGCCTAAGGCATTCATGTGTCTGAGGCATTCAGTTCAAAGCCATTCATGGACAACAATAGGAAGCTGACTGTTGCTTGCCTCCATCTGGCTTCATAGCTGAAATCATCCTGTATACTTGTAGGCTCATGGGTGCTTTCTGAATAGAGTTGTGATAATGCTCCTGCCTTTCAATTTTCAGTAGTATATTTGCAATCCCAGGTTCTTCTTTCTTCATAGCAATAGTTCCCCCAGAGCAATTTCAGTAATATTTTGTTTGAGCTAGCTCTGTGTCAGCAGTCAGATGTATTCTGGACAAGAAAGAAAAGGTCATTTTTGGAAGAGAAAAGTGGTACAGTTAAACAGATATTTGGGTAATTAAGTATTTCTATCTTTTACCCACAAGCTTCTGGTCAGGCCTTTCAAAGCTTTAGCCACATTGGTATTAAAACTGTTGCCATAGGGAGAGGTGACAATCACTGTATTGTGTAAAGCAACTTTTCTGTTCTGTGGAGAGGTCAAGAGAAAAGGGGAAAAATCACATTTAACCAGCTGAGTTGTTTTAAGATCAATGTTAGCATTTTTCAGCTGATCACAAGGTAAAATGGCACATAATATCACTGCTCTAAATTGTCCCAAATTGCTGCGTACATATTTTTTTTTATTCTTTTAAAAAAAGTACCTGAACTGCCTTTGTTTGAATAATGGCTTTGCCAAGTATACTCTGTCTTGTCGATTGGATTATTTCAACTTTAGTGTCATAGCAAGAAAAATGAGTGCACATCAATGTGAATTGCAGGTTTACATATATTATTTAAAAGTGTGTGAAACCTTTCCTCAGGTCAACGATCATCTCCTTTCAGAACGCTTTTACTCTTATTCCTCTGAGGGAGAAGATGGTTTTCGTTATGGATATTATTTATGAGCCAAATGTTGCTTTAGCATTTACATTTAATTCTAATGCATTATTAACATGTTTAGGAATTTGAGTATAGTGTGTCAAAACTGATCTAATGCATTCCAAGTAATTTATTATGATTCTCTCTGTTGGGGTGCTTTTGCTTTAACCTCTGTAGTAAATGGGATGGCAGTGTAAAATTTACAGCCATGTTCTGTATCCTGGTCTTATAAGTGGGTACATAGTACATAAGGGCATGACCTTGAACCAGAAAGGCCATGGTTCAAATCTTACAAATTTCACAAATTCTTCAGGTGGCTTGGAACAGTACTGTCTTTATGCACCTCTGAAATATCTAGATGACAAATTGGTCTGGCTGGACCAATAGTGTAGCTGAGCAGGCTAGTCTTTGTAGTTTCTGATTCAGTGAAACGTAATTCTATATGTATATGTAAAGTATATATCAGTGATTGTGGTGGTGAGGGTGACAGTTGTTTAAAACTTGACTTTCTATTTGCAAACCCACAAGTGAGATCACTGGTACAATGAAAACAAAAGGATTAATGTTAAACTGTGAAATTCACTACCGCAAGGTCTAACTGTGACCTTGAAACCATCTTGGATGGTTTCAAAAGCAGATTAAATGAACTCACCAAGTATCTACTATTCAGGTTGTTACCTCCATTGTGCAAGGCAGTTTGCTTTTGTACAACAGTTACTGTACAGAACTTAACAGGAGGGGTGCAGCTGCATTCATACCATGCTAGTGGGCTTCCCGTAAGCAGCTCAATGACCCTTGGGTGATCAGAGTGTTGGACTAACTAGGCCTTTGGTCTGATCTAACATGACTCTTATCTTCCTAAACTTGCCAAAAACTTCTTCAGATCATCAAAAATGTCAATAGCAGCAACAAATATAGAGAAAAAAATAAGGCCAGTTACTATTTCCCAGAGCCTGATATCACAATATCTAGCTGCCCAACAAATAGCAGGGAAGGAAATAGGAGTACATCCCTTAGTATGGTTTAGAGGAGTGGGCAATATGTTGTACTTGAACTATTGGCAATGGTTGCTAGGGCTAGTGGAACACGAACAGCCACATTAGCACACACAATAATTTAGTTGTTTTTAATTGTCATCAAGTTGGCTTCAGTGTATGGTGACCCTATGAATGAAGGACATGCAGTAAACTCTCTTATCAACAACTCTGCCCAGGTCTTGCAAACTCAGAATCATGGCTTCCTTGATTGAATTAATCCATCTGTAATGTGGTCATCGTCTTTTCCTCCTGCCTTCTACTTTACCAAGCATTATTGTCTTTCTAGTGAGTCATGTCTTCTCATCATACATCCAAAGTATGATAGACTCAATTTAGTCATCTCGTCTTCTTGAGAGAGTTCAGGTTTGATTTGCTCTAGGACCCATTATTCTGTTCTTAGTAGTCCAGAGCATCTGTTGAACTTTCCTCCAGCACTGCGTTTCAAATGAGTTGATTCTTTTCCAGTCAGCTATCTTCACTTTCCAGATTTCATAACCACATATCAGGTGGGCAACTGTGCAGGGAGTGGGCCATTTCCCTCCCAGTGTCTGCCTGGCAGACCGAACCAGCATGTATTGGCATGCCCAAATTAATGTGATGTCACTTCCAGCTGCTATTTTGGCTGATTTTCAGCCTATATTTTTGTAGCGTTTTTGAGAGGCTCATGCAGCTTTGGGGATTAAGAGAACTAAACCACTGCATTTCTAGGTGGTTTGGGACAACTTTGGGCAGGTTTGGGGCAATCACCCTGAATATTTTTATCAGGATCTGGGACTTTGGGGGGCTCTGGAGGGTCCAAAGGGCTGCACTTAGGTGTCTGAATGACTGCATGTGGCTCTTAGGCTTCAGTTTACCCACCCCTGCCATACCCAAAGATCAGAAGTACTATGGCATGAGTGATCCTGACTTTGCTCTTCAGTGGTGCATCCTTACATCTTACCTAATTACTTCATAGCTGCTTTTCCAAATCTTAGTCTCCTGATTTCTTGGAACTGACAATAAGCAGCAGTGTTTTAGCCCTGAGATTTGAGGAAGGCCTTCGAGGCACTTTTCTTGATGACTCCAGCAGCTGGGATGCCTGCGTGCTGTTGGCCGAGGTGTGAAGAGATTGTCATCTGGCAGAGTGATGCTTGCCTTTTTTGACAAGGCCCTTTGGGTGAAGAGCAGCTTTTGCCACTTTGTAAAAATGTGGTGTCGATGTGGGAGGGAAGAATTGATTGGGGTTGGCATTTGGGTTTCTGGGAGACCAGTGTTCGCACCATTGGCATTTATTGATCCTTGGAACTTGTGAGAGATGAATATTAAAATCCAACACGAATCCTTCTCTCTTATTTATAGAAAGATGTCTCCGATTGAATGACAAATGCTGCCCAGCTGAGTCAAATTATTTCATCCAGGGAAATGTATAGACCATCTCATGTCCAAGAGTATTTCTGTATCTTAACTTACACTGCTCTCAATTCATCCCTTTAGTGCTCAGTCTCCTTGCACAGTTGCTGGATATACAGTTGTCTTGAGATAAGGATTCCTCAACTCAGTGTAACATCTTATGTATATTTATGGCATGTTTTGTTTAGCTCAATTACATCTCTTTTGTTCCATGAAAATTATGATACAAAAGAGTAGCGGGAAGTTGTTATCTCATTGATAGTTCCATAGAGAAGAACAGAACTGTCAGCCAACCAGGACCAGGGTTTTTGAGATTGAAAGATTTTGGAAGGTCCTTTTCATTCATTTGATTTCTTTCTTTCTTTCTTTTTTTTTTTGTAATGTGCACCTATGACCATCATGCAAATCTCTACATCCCAGATCCTTGGAGCTGGAGAGAAGGACCTAAATTCAGTTGATAGTCCTAACTACATTAGATCTGTTGACTCTGTTGTTGTTAATTGCTGTCAAGTGAGCTTCAGCTTATGGTGATCCTATGAATCAAAGACTCGCAAGAACCCTGGTCCTCAGTAGCTCAGTGCTGGGCTTCCAGACTCAGGATTGTGGTTTCTTTATTTGAGTGTATCCACATGTAATGAACTTTTAACTTTTTCCTACTGCCTTCAGTGTTACTGAGCATTATATTCTTTTCTAATGATTCATGTCATATCTTGATATGGCCAGTGAGGCTACCATACTTTGGCCATATCAAAAAATGACATGAATCATTAGAAAAGAATATAAAGCTCAGTAACACTGAAGGCAGTAGGAAAAAGTTAAAAGTTCATTACATGTGGATACATTCAAATAAAGAAACTACAATCTGTCTGTTTTTCCTGCCATACCTGTACCCGTTTCTCCTGCTGTGCCTCTTACTTGTGATTATATTGACTGTCTTTGATTTATAGATATTCCTGGGACTGTTGTTTGCTTCATGTTTGTGTAAGACTGTTTCCTTACTAGAGTGAAATAAGGAATCACTTTGTTGCAAGAACCGCTTGCCGTGTGCCTCTAATGCTTATCAGCTGCCCTTTGGCTGACTGCTCAGACTGAGCGTGGACACCAGAGTGTCCTTTTCCGGCACCACGTTACACATAAATTGATTTTCTTCCTGTAAGCTTCCTTCTCCTTCCAGCTTTTATAATCATACATAGAAAATTGAAGCAATTGATGAATGGCAAATCAGCACCCGTGTAAACCCCACTGATTTAATAAGTCTCCACTGGTTGGGCCAGCAGTTGGATTTAGGCCAATGACTATGCAACAAGTCTGTGAAACCCAGCAATGGTAGAGATATAGAATACCTTGGAAGACTTCATGTCTAATACACAAGAAAGCTCCAGCCTCAGAGTCTCGTGTCTCCAGCTACATGGATCTCACAGAACCAGGCTGGAAAAGAACTCTGTATCTGTGATGCCAGAGAGTTCATTTTGGCCAGAGCTGACGGCACTGAGTCAGATTGGGTCAGTGATATGTGACCAAGCATAAAGTAGATCTCCTGTGCTCAACAGTATTGAAACTCTTACTGTCAGTCCTGTGCTGGTCCCATGTAGATGGAGAGAAAAATACAAATAATTAATCTGAAAGTTGAGAAGCTTCTAGTAGGGGATGGGCAAAATGTCTCACTTTCATTTTTGTGGAGCTTCTCTTTTTCCCACTCAGAAGTTGATTTGTGTGTGTGTGTGTGTGTGTGTGTGTGTGTGTATATGCAGTAGTTTTTTAAAATGCCCGTTAAAATTTGTACATAATTTTATGTGTATTCCTGCAGATTTTATATACAGTTTACGTGCTATACTATTTTTACAAGCTACTTAATATAATGCATTTGTTATTTTTATTTTCTTTACTAATAACACATTTGTTGCACTCACTCCCACCAGTACTCCTTTTGCTTTGTACGCTTTATATGGTTAGAGAAGTTCATCACAAAATTTGGAAAAGTATAATTTTCAAAGTACAGTTGTGTTTCCATTCTCATATTGGGTCAGGAAGTCTGAATAATTTCAGTTTACATTAAAATGCAAGCCAAAGATATTTCTCTCCCAGTTATCTCTCATTATCCCTCCATCTTATTAAAAAAGCCAAACAAACGTAGAATGAATGATTCAGTCCTTGAGCCTTCTGACATAGGCTGTTTCTCTGTCAGACAACTCTTACTGTCAGGAAATTCTTCCACATATTTAATTGGAATCTCCTGTGTTGTGCTTCCCATCCATGTTTCTGATCCTGTCTTCTAGAACAGTAAAAAAGAAAGTTGCTTCCTCTTCTTCTTGGCAACCCTTGAAGATGTCTGTCATGTATCAGTTGTCTTTTCTTCAGGCTAAGCATTCCCAATTCACCTAATCTCATTCCTCAGCCTTGATCCAAATAGGGTTTGATTTCTGGGCTCTTCTACAATCTTAGTCCCGCTCTTCTTGACACATTCCAGCTTGTTGATAATTTTTCTGAAATGAATCCAAAACTAGATACAGTACTACAGATGAGGTCTGAGTCCAATGAAGTCCTGAAGTGCCTAAGAACAATGTTACTCCATATGACTTCCAGGGTTTCGATTTATTGATTGATTTTATTGAGTTCAGCTCTCAGGATTCCTGAGCCAGCATTATGGTCGGCCTTTCCAAATGAAGAATGTAGTTGTAGTCTGGGAAGTTACATTCCCATGCTCTGTTTTGTTCTTCTCCAAGGTTCTTTCATCCTGTTACCCAAGATCCCTTTAAATGGCAGTGCCGTAGATTTAACCTAAGACTGTCTGTGTTCAAACGATATAGTGTTCCCTACCAGTGCCCTCTCCCACGAGCTCAAATTCGAAAGGCATAAAATTTAGCACTGTGTCTGAGAAACATTTATTTACTTTCTACCGAAAGAGTGGCAAGGTTTCCCCCAGGTGACAAAAACACATTGTTGCTTGTAAGAGGAATTAAGGATCCCAATGAATTCATAAAACCCTACTTTCAGCTATAACTCCAGCTATTTTTGGCTACTGCATTGTTGGCTTCCCAGCACAATCTATTGGCATATCTCATTAAGCCTCTAATTGCACTTAGAAATGCTTTCAGAGCAACCCATTAAAAAACCACTTAATAAAAATAGGAAGGAAAATATTAATATTGACTTTTTAAAAGATTGTTTTCCCCTCTGGATTCTTTGTTTAGTTTGTACACAGTAAACACCTTGATATGGACCTGTATGTCTTACCCTGCATCTATAGAAGCCAATTTTGTTTCTGGAAATGAGGAAATTAGCATAAGTTTCATTATTTGAAATGGATTATTATTAAATTAATATCAAATACTGCGTTCAGTATTCTGAGAATGAAATACTGCCTCTTCCATCCTCTTTTCATTGGACTGGAAAGCCAGCCAGGTAAGAACATGCTGTGTATTGTTAGGTTCTCTCAGTGCAGAACAGGAGTGGATGGCAGTTTGAGCTTCCATAAATTGCCAGACTAGAGCTCCATAGCCAGCATAGCCAATGGTAGGAGTGTGGGCAGTGTCAGCTCAGTGATATCTGGAGGGCCAGATTTTGCCCAGTCCTAGTATACAGAGAGTTGAACCATTAATTTTTGGAGAGTAAGGGCAGGGATATGTGGCAGTGAAGGGGTCTCTGGCTGAATGCTGTAACTCTGAAGGTCTCTTTAATGTGCTTGCTGCACCCAGTGCTGGACATCCAGCCCATGCAACTGCGATATCCAGTGTAGGAGGACCTATTCCAGTGCCCAAGCTCTCCAAAAAAAACTCCTTGGAAAATCCTTCAGAGCTGGTTTTTGGCCAGCAGCTAGAGCTACAGAAGGGAGGGGAAGGAAAGAAACTATCTGAAAGCTCATCTGCCCCCATGTGAGTCTGCCTAACTCTTATAATCTTCTGTGGAGGGTTTTCCCTCTGTCCCACCACCGTCACAGACTCATCTAGGGAGGACACAGGCGAGAGCTTTCTTAGTAGCTTCTCGTAGGCTATGGAGCTCCCTCCCAAGGCAGGCCCAGCTGGCCCCACCCTGTTGTCTTTCCCCATTAGGCAAAGACCTTCCTGTTCAAATGTACCTCCAACCTTTAACTGGTTGGAATAGAAGGTTGTGCAACAGGTGAGCTTTTTATGTAGGTAACAAACAGTTAATGTCTTTTTAACTGTTTTTAAATTAATGTTTTTATAGGATGGTTAAATGCCCTTTGAAAGATTGAGTACTGCATACAGTTTTAGTTGTTTTAACTTACACAGTAAGCTGCTTTGGATCCCATATCAGGGGGAACACAAGATATAAATCAATAATAAAACAAGGAAGTTCTGTGACAGGTGTGAGTATCGTGTTATATTTACTCTTTTTCTTGTTTTTTTTTAAATGTATTATTGAATTTATACCCCCACCCCTATTAAAATACAGCTTCTTCAAATATATCCTCTGCAAGGCCAGCTCCCAACCATCTCAGCTTCCAGCTAGAAAATGAATTGCAGTGGCTCACACGCCTCCCTCTCTAGTTTATAGTCCCTAACGTGGTATCTGCCTGTTGTTCTTGGGATGAAGTTTGTCTGATTCCACCCCCACCACCGCTCTAAATTCTGTTTCCAAGTCTTGAATATCACATTAATCCAATAGAGTGAGCTGGTGAGACGCTCATTCATCTGATCTCAAATATCGCCCAAGTGGGAAACTTTGAAAATGAAAATGAAAACAAAACAAAAATGATGAAGGTGATTGTATAAACCTCAGCCATCGATGTTCTGTCGTGGCTGATATTTTATTTTTGCTCCTCCTGAGTTCGATATATGGATTTTTATCCAAACCATTTACCAAACACCAGAGGGTGGGTCCTTTGGCAAATCAGATTGGAGAAAGTGGATGAATCTGTTTATTTTAGGTTGGAAGCGGACAGCAGTCTGACACCAGCAGGGCTTTTTTTCTTCTGTCTAGCTATTTAGATTGGCTTGTTGGGGGGGATCTTGCAAAATCACTTGCACACTTCCACAGGGGGCCAGGAAGAGAGGGGCAGCAGTTGTAATGATCCGAAATGAATTTTCATCTCCTTCAGTCATTAACGCATTAACCAGGATGGGAGGACAGTGCCTCGTGGCTGCCATTTCCATTATGTTCAAACAAGAACTGGCAGAATTTAAATGGGATCTTTTAGAGTCACTTACCTGGAGGTAATTTGTCAGGCTTTTTTCCCCCTTGTGGATTGACAGCAGTTGTTCATCCTGGTTAATATATGACGAATTAGCTCAAAAGGTGGTGGGGTGGTCTTGGGTGCAGGCAAGACTCCAAAAGTTGAGGCATCAAAGAGAATGCAGGCTTGTGGCTTGCATTCCTCAAACTTCGATATTAACCTTGTCAGGCTTACCATTATCACCTAGAATGCAGCATCCTTCCGAATCCAAAATAATCAATTTCTTCCCAACCAAGCCGGTTCTTTCCTTTCTTTGCCTGGAGTCTACTGTTTCTTCCCTTATCCCACTGTAGGGCTGTAACAGACAAATGCATAAGGTGCATGTCCTTGCTGTGAGGTTTAGACCAGAGGATGGGGCCTAGTGCTCAATGGCAGAGCGTGCACTTTGCGTGCCAGATGTCCCCAGGATTCCAGGCACCTCAAGTCAAAAGGATCTGCGCATCAAAACAGAGCAAGACTTTTGCTTGGCATCTTGCACAGTTAGTGCTATTCGATATGCATAGTGCCAAGCCTGATGAACCAGTGTCCTCATATGGAATGTGGGTCTTCATTTCAGCCTTCAGGTGGCTGCTGGTTGTGTGAATGTTTCAGCAACAGTAAGATCAACAACAGCAGTGACACTGCACCATCCATGCGTATGGTGCTTTATGGAATCCTTGAAGACAGATTCCTTCCCTGAGGACTTACATCCTTTATTTTGATGCAGGGGAGTCCGTTTATGTGTACAAAACTAGCATGCTATCAAGGTTTGTTCCTGGATAGATTAAGGTTTTCCTGTTGCCCTATTCAAATATGCAAAGAGGAGTTAAATGAACATACGGAAGAAGGAAGTATGTTAGCTGTGCCCACCTGTAGCATTGCTTTGATGTCTGAAAAGTGGCACCTCGAAAGTGGAGACCCTCTTCTATGCGTGGAGGCTCTCCACAGGAAGAAGTCACTCTCTTCTTCAGAACCTTCACTTTTGGCACAGTCAAATGACAAGCAGTTGGAGCGAACATGCTTCTTTCTTTGCGTGTTGATTGATCCCGTCTACCATTTGTGTGTCCAAACAGGCTTCTGCATGATGAGGGCTTTTTTAAAAATGGTCCAGGGGAAAGAATTTGAACATTCAGTACTCCCTGTACAGGCTGAAATGGTACATCCTAGCAATGGTTATGTTGCATTTTTCCTTCTCTGTTTTCACCAGGGATGGGCAACTGCACAAGACATGGGGGCTATTGACATATCCCAGGACAATCTAGTGTTGTCACTTCTAGTTCCAAGTTTCAGCTACAAATTGGCCATTTTTCACAGTGTCGGGGAGGTTGGGTGTCGTGGGGACAAACTGCTACAAACTGTTCTGTTTTTATGTTGGTTTGGGCAATTTTTACAGTGGTTCCCTCCCACATTTAAAAATAAGCTTGGTGGGTGAATTGGGAACTTCAGGGATGTCATAGGGGGCCACAGACACCTGTGAAAGGAAACATGTGGCCCATGGGCCACAGTTTCCCCATCCTTAGTTTTCGCTGTCTGGACTAAATACCCTGAAGGCACCAGCTCTTGTCTGATCTTGGAAGCTAAGCAGAGTCAGCTCTGACTGATGCTCAGATAGGAGACCACTGACAAATACCTGGTGTTGTAGGGTATATTTCAGAGGAAAAAACTGGCGAGACCATCTCTGAGCATTCCTTGCCTAAGGAAACTTTATTAAATTTGTGGGGTCGCCATCAGTTGAACGGCAACTTGAAGGAACATGCACACACCCAGTTTTCGCTGTCAGTGTCCTTGTGAGAGTTTGCCGTTTGCTGAGTAAGCGGTCAAAGCGGCAGGGGGCCATCTGGCATTTCCTGGCCGTGCAGCCTGAGGAAGGGCACGGCACGCACTTGGGGAAAATCCAGTCTTGTGGCGATCAGTGTTGTGCCAGGTTTTTGAGTTTGCAAAGGTGCAGTCCGATTTTATAGGTCACTTAATTGTGGTTTGTTTCTCACGGTCTGCTATTCTTATCACCACAACTCCAGGCTCCACGAGTTCAGTCAATAATTTTACATTTGCTGGAGGCAATCAATACAAAAATTAAAACAGAGAGTGGGGCTAATTAGGCTAAAGCTGTAGCTTACGAGTTTTCAATAATTACTTTAACTTCCTCCCTTGCCTGCATCTTGAGAAAAATGGGGCCTGATTGAAGGAGTGGGTGATGTTTGACTTGAGGACGTGTCAATATTGCCTCAGAAGAAAGCAGGAAGGAAAAATCAGTGCCTTTTTGTTTTTGCCGCACAAGATGGCAGGGAAACAATAATGTTGATTCAGGCTCTGCCCTCTCACAGCTGTGCTCAGCACAGTTACCTGCTTAGCCTTTTCTTTGACATCAGTGACTTCCACTCTTCTCAGCCTCTGGGAATTGTGTGCAAGGGGCCCCTGTACAGCTGCCGCAAAGTCTTGTACATTACATAGGAGCCTGAGGTCATTTAAGCTCATGTTGTCATGTAGGCCTTGCTGGTGGTCTCACATGGCTGAAGCACCTCTACAGAACCTGGGGAAGGTGTTTTTGGACAAGCACCAAGGTGGTTGGAAGACTTTGGGAGTTTCTTTGTCTGTTGCAGTTCATAAGAGCATAAGGTGGGGCCTGAAGGATGGTCAGCTGGGAATTAAGTCTGACAATTCCTGGTGGCTCTCCTCGCCTCTCAGAGGCTAGTTGGAACATGGTGCTCTTCCCAGCCGCTGAGACCAAGGCACAATGGAGCTGAGCCTGGCTGCTGTTCTCTTCCTCAGAGGCTGCTGCCACAGCAGCAACAGCAATTGAAATGGGCCTCTCAACAGCCCTCCCTATTGTTAGCCATATAGCCATACCCTATGAAGAATGGCTTAGGGAGCTGGGTATGTTTAGTCTGCAGAAGAGAAGGTTAAGAGGGGACATTATAGCCATGTTTAAATATTTGAAGGGAGGTCATGTAGAGGAGGGAGTGGGCTTGTTTTCTGCTGCTCCAGAGACCAGGACAAGGAGCAATGGATTCAAGCTGCAGGAAAGGAGATTCCACCCGAATCTCAGGAAGAACTTCCTGACAATCAGAGCTGTCCGGCAGTGGAATATGCTGCCTCAATGGGGTGTGGTTGCGTCTCCTTCTTTGGAGGTTTCTAAGCAGAGGCCATCTGTTGGGAATGCTTTTATGGATGTTCCTGCATAGCAGGGGGTTGGACTGGATGGCCCCTGGGGTCTCTTCCAACCCTATGATTCTATGATTCTATGATTGTTGGGTTCCAGGATCACCCCCTGCCCTTTGGTGGATACCAAAACCTGTGCATGTTCAAGTCCCATTTTATACATTGACAAAGTAAAATGGTGTACCTTATATAAAATGGCAAACAATTCAAACAAATGCTGAAAAGAGACTGTGAAATGGCAGGAGGGTCAACAAAGTGTGCCTACGTAACAGTGTAGTGCTCAACACGTGACAAAATCAAGGTTTGCTTTTTGCGTTTTTTCTTTTTGTTAATGAATATTGGTTGGTTGGTTGAATCCATGAATGCAGAACCCATGGATACATAGGGCCAGTTGTACCAAGCAGAGACGTTCCTTGACCAGAATTCTGTTAGTGACATATGTATGAGAAAGTCACACTATGCATGTGGGCTAAAGTATTGGCTCCAGGGCAACAGACATATTTTCCTGACAGTGGCAGAAACAGAATTTTGCATACCTCAGTGTTACGCATTGTGCCTTGTACAGAATGCTGTTGCACATTGTGCATTGCACAATGGCACCCAGTCACTTATATGTGTTGCACAATATTGCTGTTTTGCATTGGGGTTGTGTAGTACTGGTATAACTTATCTCTGTGTGCAAGTACTTATGCTAGACTGAGAGAATGTTGGTTTGCTGCCATTGTCTCATGGGTACTTTTTATTGCTTTTGTGTATTTTATGCTCTATATTTATTTCCTATGCTGATTTTCCTTACTTTGATTTTATTCTTTTGATATTATGGAGTCTACTTAAAGAGCTTTTGACTATTGGAAGGACTAAAAAAGATATTATTAAATGAATAAAAAGGAAGACTGTCAGACAAGTTCAAGGAAGAATAGCTTCGTTTTCTCACCAAAAGGACCCTAATAATTGTGTAAGGAACTGTGGTGCTTGTGGACAGGGGAAAATAATGGATCTTTGAGATAGCTTGTGCCAGAAGGTAATTGCAGTAGTCCACCCCATCAACAGCTGCTTTCTTGTCCCCTCCATATCTGTAGTAAACATACCGCTAGTCCATATGGTATCCAGTCCTGACTTTACGGAAATATGGATACTTAATCGCAGTGGTGTGAAAAATTGCTTATGCCTTTGAACAGTGCTGGGAAACTTCCGTTGGTCCAAAGTGCTGCAGCCTGATTGTTAAGGAGTGATTGCTTAGATAGAATAGGCCTTGCATAGTATGCTGAATTATCTATTTTTTGTATTTTTAACTGATTTTACTTTTTTGGATATTTCAGTTGCGCTTTTAACTTTTGTATGCTGTCAATGTTCAGCCGTGTTTATTTTAACTGTTGTTAATTGCCCTGAGTCACAAACTGGGAAAATGGTGTGGAATCTTAACAACAACGATAACAACAATGACAGATTGAGTATCCCTTATCCAAAATGCTTTGGACCAGAGGTGTTTTGGAATTATTTTTTTTTAAAATTTTGGGTTATTTGTATTTGCGTATATGTACATAACGAAATATCTTGGAGATGGGTCCCAAGTCTGAACATGCAATTCATTTATGTTCCATGTATGCCTTATACAGATAGCCTGAAAGTAATTTTATACAACACTTTTTATGATTTTGTGCACAAAAAAAAGTTCGTGTGCATTGAACCCTCAGAAAGCAAAGGTCTCACTATTTCAGCCACTCCATGTGGACAATTTCAGATTTTGTAGTATTTTAGATTTTGGATTTCTGAATGTTATTGGAATCATCATCATCACTACATCCAACACTTCCTAATTTTGAGTGGGTTGGGCAGAAGATGGCTACCAGATTAGCACTGGCCAGATGAAGTTGTTCCCCCATATCTGGTTGCATCCACCACCAGGACAACCATTTCATCTTTCTCTCCTTACGGAACAACCCTGCTGAAGGCCACCAACCTTGGGACATATAATACGCATGCATGCTCATGCTGAGAAAAGCCATGTTTCATTACCGCATGTGCTTTTTTTACTCCTTTGTCGAAATTGACCTGTCACTCCAGGGTTCACAGAAAGGGCCTTGTATTCCCAAATCTCATTTTCCAGGCAGGATGCATCGCAAGAGCAACACAAAGCTGCTAACCGAGGCACTGATAGTGGAGCTAATTCAAAAGAAGCACACGGGTCCTTTTCATTTTCTCTCCAATATTTCAGAACCCTTTCAGCAGTCAAGGGTGTTTGGTGGCGGGGAGGGGGGGAGAAGTTGCCTTTCTTCTTTATTATCCCTCCCTGAGTGACAACCCTGGATCTTGTACTGACTGTGTTTTAGGCCATGAAATGGAACATGTTGCTCTAAGGGTAGCTATCTTTTAACTCTAACTGCTGCAAAGGAAAGAGATTTGTAATATCAGTATTTATTACATTCCTTCTTCACCCCCTTCCCTCCTCCCGTTGTCACTCCCTCCCCTTCCAAGCACTTCTGCTTCTGTGTGGGAAGTGTCAGAATTAATTTAAAAGTGTGAGTGAGAAATGTTGTGCAGAAGGGACTTTGGCTGCCAGAACGGAGACATCTGTGGAAGATGGTCAAGATTTTATTATTTCATGTTATTAATAATACATTCTTGCTCTATTTTTAAAAAAAAATGGAAAAAACCAAGGCCAGGTGGATCTCCTTGGGCCCCCACTTTGGTGGTTAATGGCACGTGCTTTGCATGCAGAAAATTTCTATTTCTGAGCCCAGGATCTCGCAGTGAAACGGTCTCAGCTGAGCTGAGAAAGACTTAACTCTTGTCTAAAACTCCAGAGAGCTGCTGCCAGCCAGCAGGCAGAGAGTGCCAGGCCTTGATGGCCCAGGAGGGTTGAACTCTTCTTGTGGTCATATAAGAATGTAAGCGCAACTAGGCATAGCATCACAAGGCATAGCCTGCTATCTTGCACTCCTTTTAGGTGAAACTTGCAAGCTGTAGGATAACTACATTGATTTGTCAATTACTTCTTTAACAATCATGGAATCATGGAATCATGAAGTTGGAAGAGACCTCAAGGGCCCTCCAGTCCAACCCCATTCTGCCATGCAGGAAGACACAATCAAAACGCTCCCAACATCCAGCTTCTGTCTAAAAACATCGAAAGAAAGAGGTTGGTTCTAGCTAATAACTGGGAGAAAACGACTCTGGCATAACTTAGAGAATGTGAAACAGGAAGCAGTTGACTCACATGGGTCATTTCCACACTACACTGTTATAGTGCTGTTATTCCACTTTCAAGATCCTCTGGAATCCTGGGGTTTGCAGTTTAGGGAGGGGGCCTTTAGAATTCTCAGCCAGAGCTCTTTAGGCTCAGGAAACTACAAACGCCAGAATTCCACAGGAAGTTGAAAGTGGAATAATAGCACTGTAACAGTGTAGTGCGAATCATAGGATCATAGAATCATAGAAATGTAGAGTTGGAAGAGACCCCAGGGGCCATGCAGTCCAACCCGCTGCTATGCAGGAACACCCATTGAAGCACTCCCGACAGATGGCCATCCAGCCTCTGCTTAAAAACCTCCAAGGAAGGAGACTCCACCACACTCCGAGGCAGCAGATTCCACTGCCGGACAGCCCTGACTGTCAGGAGGTTCTTCCTGAGGTTCGAGTGGAATCTCCTTTCCTGCAGTGATGGATATGGCCTTAGTTCGTGTTTAAGAAGAAGAGAGACAAAACAGGAGCTGGTTAGAGTAGGTTTGGGAATCATGCAGCTCTTTAGGTTTTATTGGGCTAGAAATCCTATCAACCTTTGCCAGTATAGCCGATGGTAACAAGTGCTGAGAGTTTTAATACAGCAGCATCTGGAGGACCATGCTTTGCCCGTACGAGGCATAGATTTCTGGGTATGTATGTGCCAACATATCATAATCTTTGAGGGGTGGGATATACTTCGTAACAATTTTGAAAGAGAAGCTTCTGATTATCATGTTCTTAAAGAGTTCTCTTGGAACACAAGACTAATACATTTGAGCTGTTTTCGTGATTTGGAGTTATCTTACCTTTGATGTGGGTGAATGCACCTGAGAGATAGTTGTACTGATGGCTCAGCTCCAGTGTTTCTTAGATTATAGGGTATATCAAATGTCAACTTTCTGAGTGATATGGAATACTTTGTGTGTGTGCTTCATATTGCCTGTTTTGGAGCAGGGGAGAGATTCAGGTACGCCATGGTAGTAGAAGCTTGGGTACTCTATTTTACATATAAAAGATTCCCAAATAGAATGGAAAACTGAAGAGGACTCCTTTACCCAACTGTGTGACCAGCAGCATCTGCTGAAATTCCCTTTTGCCAAACCGATGAAGGTAAAGTTGCTTTCTCAGTTTTTCCATTTGGCAACCCTAAAGAGAAGAAAATAGCCATATTCAGACTGATTGGAGCAGGGATCCGTTGTTCTCAGTGTAATGGTAGATGATGAGTTGGCTGAACTAAGCTTCTCAGTGGCTGCTTCCAGGTTTTGAAAATCCCTTCCTTAGGAAGGCTAGGATGGCTCTCTCCTTCTGCCAGCACATGAAAAAAATTCTGTTGCAACAAGCTTTTAGCTACTGATTTGAAAGGCTTTTAATACTGTCCTGTTCTAGAGATTTTAGCCTTTGTCTTTTTAATGGATTTCTTTTAAATGTGTTTAATGCTGTAGATGTTTTAGCTGCATTTTAACAATAACTTTTTGTGTAATTTATGTACTTTTATCTTGTATCTGTTTTAGTTCCTATGAGATTTGAGTCCCAGTTTTTGGCAAAAAGGTAGGATGTAGGTGAATAAAGCAATAGTCAGTCGTTGCAGGTTCACATGCAGAAGGCCAGCACCTACTGGGAAGGTGGCATTCATGTTGAAACATGAGCCTGCCACACCATACAACTATGCTGAGTTTCATGTGCAGATGCCACAACATGACTCCGTATTGTAGTATGTGAATCATGCAAGCAATATTTTCCCCCATGCTCTCCAATTTATCAGGCAGCCCCCCTTGGAGACCTTTTATTTTTTTATCTGCAAATGGAACCGTCAAAATGTTTTGAAGTCCGGTTCATTTTCCGGCACACGGTGGTCCCCTGGAATTGCTTTGCGTTGAAACAGTTGCTTGTCTTCCTCCTTCCTAACAAAGCTCTCTCTATTAGCATTTCTATGGTTGTTATTTGTAATTGCCTTGCCGTTCCTGATGCCTGCACATTATAATTAAATCATTTCAGATTCCTAGTTACAGCCCTAAAACAGCTGCACTAAATTACAACCAAAGACTTAGCCTGGTAATATACAGTTCCAATTAGCTAAATATCTGGGCCACGGCTGAGGGCGGGAGGAGGAAGGCGAGTGAGGAAGCACCAAAATAAAACAAGAGGCCAAGAATAGGTTACAGCTTTTCAGCTGGTGATTTCTTGAAAGGGCTGAGATGGTTGGATTAGAAGATTTAGAATATCTTACTAAACAGTGTCAGAATTCTAAGACTGATAACTTTTGCTTTCCATCAGAGTCAGGATATTTCTTTCCTGATCCCTTCTTTCCCTTTGTTATAAATTGTTATTATATACATTTTCATAGATATTGGTTTATAACCAAGCTGATAGTCTGGAGATAAGTAGGTGGCCACATGTGGGTGGACAGTCTGTGACTAGTTCAGTCTGGATTTGAGTATTATGTTGGTTACACTGAGAAAGCCAGACCTTGTTTACAGCTTTATAGATCCCAGAAGAACGTTATTGGTTCCTTGTGTCACTTGATGGTTCTGAATGGACTGCTGCAATACTGCCCCCTGGCTGCGTGCAGGGGCAATGCTACAGAGCAAGAGGTACCAAGCCACCATCTCCTGTCTGCAGCAAGCAAAGCTTATTGACTTAAATTGATTAGGCTCTGTGAGGTGTCACACCAATGGCTCTTGGAACAAACAAACACTGTTACATCACAACATGGGTTACTCAGGGGTCCCTCTGCTATGCCAGTACCTCCACATGATGATGGGGAATTAATTAGCTCAAATTAGGAGACCTAGGAGAGGGGTGTAACCTAACAAGATCTTCTAGCAGTGTTTACGGGGCCCTAAGAGGAAAAAACTAGCCAGAGACTCCAAATAAGCTAAAATGTGTTTTATTGAAAAAGGTTCAGTCATGCACATAAAAGATCACACAAGAGTTAGCCAAAGGATAAAGGGAGTAAAATTGATGATAGAAGAATTTTAAGGGAATGGGCAATAATTACTGATCAGGAGAGCAGCAAAGAAAGCAGCAATGTGGCTTAGACTTGTACCTAAGGACAGTACTTGGTCAAGAATCAGAGCAACAGCATGGCATTCAGCAAGCAAGATTCTACATTGAACTGCTCAAATAGGAGGTGTTTTATACCCAAAATCTACCTTGAGGGCATGGGTGTGAATGGCTCTCTGACTGAGCAAACAGTGGAGGTTGCCATATGGACAATGGGGTCTGGATGGAGTTAATGGTCTTAGTGTTAGGTGGCAAAGAGTTAATGGCTATCGTAATAGCTCTGTAATTGTGGACAGGTACATGAACAATGCAGGGAAACATCTAGGTGCACAGAAACAGGGAAGAAACAATCAGTGTTTGGGTGGGAACTTCCCTTTGCCATTGGCTGCTATCAGAGATGTTACAGCTTCATCTTAAGCCTATTATCCCTGGAGTTGCTCGGTGATCTGCCTGATAATGACTTTGACTATGCCTAGAGGGGGTCTCCTGACCTACTTTGCAATCATGCGTGTTCAGTCAGTAATTTTCCTCTGCCCAGCTTAGCCTTCCAGTCAGCTCAGGTTCCATTCCAGGTTCCATCAATGCCAATTAGTGTATTTTGGCAATTAAATCATATTTCATCAATTAAACCATATCAAACATGGGGGAGTGCGGGCCCATAACAACACTAGTGGCCAATTTCCCCAATTTTTAAAAGATGAACTCTAGTAGTGACTTAAACTTTTCTCCACTTTCATATGGAGGCCAAATTGGATGGTATTAATTAGAGTTGGATTAAAGGAAACTCTAAATGTAAGCCTTGTATTTAGATAGGTGGAGTCAGTGTGGTTTAGTGGTTTGGACTACAATCCTGGAGACCAGGGTTTGATCTGCTGCTTGGCCATGGAAACCTACTGGGTGACCTTGGGTATGTTATACTCTCAACCCTCAGAAATCCCTGGGATAGGTTTGGCTTGAAGGCACACAACAACAACATGTTTAGGTAGTAGATACTCAGTTTCTCCAGTTGTGAAGTACTTAAATCATAACTAGGTACAGTAACACCTTCCAGTTTAGATTCTGTTGCCATATTTCCTAGTTTTCTAGGTTGCCCACTGATTGCTTCATAGAATCTTTTATAAGAGTTGAAAAAGACCAGAAGCATCATCGTGTCCGACCCCTGCCATGCAAGAACATACTATCAAAGCATTCCTGACAGATGGTCATCCAGACTCCATTTAAAAACTTCCAAAGGAAGAGGCTCCACCACACTCCAAGGCAGCAGCATATTCCACTCTCAGATTGCTCTTACCATCAGGAAGTTCTTCCTAATGTTAGGTGGAATCTCTTTTCTTGTAGTCTGAAGCCATTGCTCCATGTCCTAGTCAAATAACAACAGAGGACCCACAGAACATCACTGTTTATCTGAACAGCTTCTGTACATGTAGAGTGGTTGGTTGCATTTTGCCTGAAAAAGCAGTTGTGCACACCGGTACATAGTGATGGTGATGGGATGAGGCACGTACGATGACGTACATTTGGTCAGTGTCTGGGTGATATTTCTGGTTTTGGGGCTAGGTTGTCAGTGGTTCAGTTGGTGGAATTGCTCCAGGACCCTCACTGCCTAGGGGGCCAGTACCAAAGGGAAGGTGGTGTAGTTTGCTTCCTTTTCTTCCCCAGACTTTTCTTGAATCTCCCAAGGCTTCTGCAGATCATCATTTTGAGTAACTGAGTAAAACCGCATGGGATCAGGCAGCTGCAAGACTGAACATAGGTTCACACATGAAGATTTTTCTATGCCATCCACTCTGAAAATAAATAACATATGTATGCAAAGGTGTCCCAATTTTGAGGATCAGCACAGGGCCTCAACTGCTTTAATTTGTCCATGGCTGGTTGTGCTACCATTTCCACTATATACTTCTGCCTTTTCTTTTAATGTGTACACACACAGTTTACAAAAGGAAGAGAAACCTGGATGTGAAAGAACATTTGCACTCACTGTCCTGGTGAGTTCTCATTCTAAGCTAAAAAGGCATAAAAGGATTGTTTTCTGTGTTTTACATGCATACTCCATCTACAAGTGGATACATGTAACAGTATGTCTAGTTAGTTCAATCATTCATTCATTCCATTTCTGTCCTTTTCTTTTTTCCAAGACTCTCAGGGCAGTGACCATGGTATGCCTTGATGCTTTTATTCTCATAACAATCTCATGAGATAGTTCTGGCTGATACAAAGGCTGGCCAAGGGCCAGTTACGTAAAGACGGGTGGGGGATTGAGGCATTTGCCCCGGGCAGCAATATTTTTGGGGCATCCCGGCCCATAGCCATGCCCCCATGCACCCTGGCTTCACCCTTGCACACCACAGCCATGTCCCCACGTACAGGAGCCACACACCCCACATTGTAGTCCTGCCCGCTCTCCACACACTCCAAGCTCTGCCACTGCCAAGGGTCACCCAGGAAACTTCTTAGCTTTATCTGAAGCATTCAGACCTGGCCACAGCAGCCCAAGGATTGGTTTCCTCCAGACTAGGACACTGCAGTTTACTTTATATGGGGCTGTTTCTGAAGAGGGTCCTGAAGCTACAACTGGTGGAAGATGTGGCTCTCTGGATGTTGATGAGGCACTGCAAATTTAAGCACACAGCTATAGTCTTGTGTCAGTTACCCTGGTTGCTAGTGTGCTTCTGATACCATCAGAACTCATGTTCTGTTCAAGATCTTTAATTTTCAAAGCCCCTAATGGCTGGGCACCAGGTTATCAGATGGCCCACCTTCTGCTGTGCCTTACCTGGAGGAAGCCTCCTCAGATGAAGAAGGAGAAGACCATCCCTAAGATCAGTAAGAATAGCATGCAGTCATGATAAGGTCTTCGGAACACTGGCTCCAACCTTTGAAATACCCTTCCAGTGGTTTGAGTGTCTTTCCCCTTCCACTGAAGCATTTAAAATACTTTAGCTTTAAAATACTTGCTCTAAATTATAAATAGTGGAGAGGAGATTTGAATCTAGTTCCTTGCAGTTCTGGTTATCAGTCAATGCTATCTCCATGGCTCTTACCATCTTGGGGTAGTGCTGGATAGACATACACTATAGGTGCATGTTAAACACCTCTTTTCCTCTCTCTGTCTGTCTAGCTTCTTCAAAAATGTGTACTATTTGCCACTGATTATTTTCCGCTTTCATGAGCAAAGAGGGAGTGGAAGAATAAATTGTTGTGGTGGTGGTGGTGATTATGAGTATGCTCCTCCCCAGCAGCAGATTAACAGCAGCAGATTAGAATCATAGAATCATAAATTTGAAAGAGACCATGGGGCCATCCAGTCCAACCCCTGCCATGCAGGAACCCACGTCAAAGCACCCCCGACAGAGAGCCATCCAGCCTCTCCTTAAAAACCTCCAAAGAAGGAGACTCCACCACACTCCATTGAGGCAGCAGATTCCACTGCTGAACTGCTCTAACCGTCAGGAAGTTCTTCCGGAGGTTCGGGTGGAATCTCCTTTCCTGCAGCTTGAATCCATTGCTCCTTGTCCTAGTCTTTGGAGCAGTGGAAAACAAGGCTGCTCCCTCCTCAATATGACATCCCTTCAGATATTTAAACATGGCTGTCATGTCCCCTCTTAACCTTTTCTTCTGCAGACTAAACATACCCAGCTCCCTAAGATGCTCCTCATAGGGGTTTGTGGCTTCCAGACCCTTCACCATTTTGGTTACCCTCCTCTGGACACGCTCCAGCTTTTCAATATCCTTCTTCAAATGAGGTGCCCAGAACTGGACACAGTATTCCAGATGAAGTCTAACTAAAGCAGAATAGAATCATAGAATCATAGAAATGTAGAGTTGGAAGAGACCACACGGGCCATCCAGTCCAACCCCCTACCATGCAGAAATACCCTCAAAGCACTCCCGACAGATGGCCATCCAGCCTCTGCTTAAAAACCTCCAAGGAAGGAGACTCCACCACACTCCGAGGCAGCAGATTCCACTGCCGGACAGCCCTGACTGTCAGGAAGTTCTTCCTGAGGTTCAGGTGGAATCTCCTTTCCTGCAGCTTGAATCCATTGCTCCTTGTCCTACTCTCTGGAGTGGCAGAAAACAAGCCCTCTCCCTCCTCTACATGGCATCCCTTCAAATATTTAAACATAGCTATCATGTCCCCTCTTAACCTTCTCTTCTGCAGACTGAACATACCCAGCTCTCTAAGTCTATCCTCATAGGGCATGGCTTCCAGGCCCTTCACCATTTTGGTCGCCCTCCTCTGGACCTGCTCCAGAGTGGCACTATTACTCTTTTCACATAACACGTAACATATAATATTAGTTAAAAACAGAACATCAATTAAAAAAGAACACCTAAAATGTGTAATAGTCTAAAAGAGCAAATAATGCAAATATTTATTAAAACAGTCAATACATATTTAAAATTCATAGTTAAAATTCACAGTTTAAAATCATCTGGATCAATGAAATGAATAAATGATGACAGTGCTAGTTGTAAGTTGGAGAAAGAGGGACAAAAGAAAAGTTGTTGATGTCCACACTGGCAAAACAACCCTATCCACAGTGGATTTCCGCAATGGAAATCGAAGGCGGTGGATTGCTCCAATGCCCCTGGTTTTAAAAGCATTCTTTAATTGTGCCAGTGTTGTTAGCCTGCTACTTAAATGCACTCAGAGAGCATTTTCAGCTGATTGCAGTTATGATGTCTTCCTAGGAAGGTGCAGAGATAAAACCTCTCGAATCATACACTCCAAGTAACTCTTTGCCCTGCTTAAAAAAAAAAAAAAGAAATGAAGAACTTTGCACATTCCCTGCATCCTTCTGGAGAATGTTCTTCTAAATCTATTTTGTGTTAAATTGCGTTATTACAGATTATTGCCTTGTGCAAGAGAGAGGATAAGCGAGCGCTAACATCCTGGCTTAGCACGGATGGGGCTCGTTTTTCTTTTGGGGTGAGCGTCTTTCATAGCAAGATAGCAGAATCCTGGCTCTAGAATAAGATTAGGGCTGGGAAGGGATTTTGACGTCAAAAGGAAGTCGTGGAGCATAATAGTGCTTTAGAGCTTTGGTTAAGCAGCTCAGCCCTTTTTCTCTGGCTCTTTTTTTTTTCCCTTCCTCAAGGAGAGAGGGAAATAAGAAGAGTAACAGCAAATGGATTTAGAAAGTCCGAGGTTTCCCATTTTCATTCTGACCCTCACTGTTCTTGCTGTTTCTGTGGTTCAGAAGTCTGACAGCTACCAAGAGGATTCTGCAACACATGAGCACTGCCCGACATTGGCAGAGACACAGAGCCAGAGAAATTCTCTTGTGGCACCAGGTTTCACAAATCTGTTAGTCAGATTTCTAGGGAAAGGCGGAGGAGTTTACAAAGCGGTTCTCTCTTTTGAAGTTTGAGCTGGGCAAAATCAGACTGGCTAAGGAATTGAACTGGTATATATGTTAATTTTTTTAAAGAAAAACCCTACCAATGCTACAATGGGGAGAAACAGGATCTAGGATTCTTGGTTCACCTGCTTGATTGCAATGACTTCTAGGTTTGGAGGCTTTCCTTGGATTGCAAGATAGACAGTGCCCCATCAGTAAATGGTGAGTCAGCTGAGTCTGTCATGGCCATGCTGTATGCAGAGCTCTAAAGGAAATAGGTGGTGTGAAATACTGTAAACGTTTGACGTATTGAAATTTTGGCTGTGAGACTGAAAATAAAGCTTCCTTACAGCAGAATGAAAGCCTGTTACTCTGTTTTGGTCAAACCTCACGTTGAATACCACGTCTGGTTCTGGATACCAGAATTCAAAAAGGATGTTGATAAGCTGGAACATGTCCAGAGGAAAGCAACCAAAATGGTAAAGGCCTGGAAACCATGAAGCCCTGTGAGGACTGACTTAGGATCCTGGGGATGTTTAGCCTGGAGGAGAGAAGGTAGAGAGGGGACATGATAGCCATATTGAAATATTTGAAGGGGTGTCGTGTGGAGAATGGAGCAAGCTTGCTTTCTGGAGCAGTGGCTTCAAACTACAGGACAAGAGGTTCTACCTAACATTAGGAAGAGCTTCCTGATGATAAGAGCAGTCCAACAGTGGAATACTCTGCCTCTGCCTGGAGTATGATGGAGTCTCCTTCTTTGAAGGTTTTAGGGAATGCTTTGATTGTGTATTCATAGAATCATATAATCCTAGAGTTGGAAGAGACCCCAGGGTCCATCGAGTCCAACCTCCTGCTATGCAGGAACACCCATCAAAGCATTCCCAACAGATGGCCATCCAGCCTCTGCTTAAAAACCTCCAAAGAAGGAGACTCAGCTACACTCCGAGGCAGCATATTCCACTGCCGGACAGCTCTGACCGTCAAGAAGTTCTTCCTAAGGTTCAGATGGAATCTCTTTTCCTGCAGCTTGAATCCATTGCTCCTTGTCCTGGTCTCTGGAGCAGTAGAGAACAAGCCTGCACTCTCCTCAACATGACATCCCTTCAAATATTTAAACATCCTGTCCCCTCTTAACCTTCTCTTCTGCAGACTAAACATCCCCAGCTCCCTAAGATCTTCATAGGGCATGGCTTCCAGACCCTTCACCATTTTGGTTGCCCTCCTCTGGACACGTTCCAGCTTGTCGACATCCTTCTTGATGTTGATGTGATTGTATTCCAAATGAGGTCTAACCAATGCAGAATAGAGTGGTACCATTACCTCCCTCGATCTAGACACCATACTCCTATTGATGCAACCAAGAATCGCCTTAGCTTTCTTGGCTGCCACGTCACGCTGCTGACTCATGTTCAGCTTATGATCTACCAAGACTCCTAGATCCTTTTCACACATACTGCTATCCAGCCTCACGTCCCCCATCCTATACTTGTGACTTTCATTTTTTCTGCCCAAGTGCAGGACCCTACATTTCTCTCTGTTGAAATTCATTTTGTTAGCTTTGGCCCAGCTCTCCAATCTGTCAAGGTCGTATTGAAATTTGATCCTATCTTCTGGTATGTTAGCAGCCCTCCCAGTTTGATATCATCTGCAAATTTGATCAGCATGCCCTCAACTCCTTCATCCAAGTCATTGATGAAGATGTTGAATAGCACTGGGCCCAGAACACAATCCTGTGGCACCCCACTATTCCTGTGGCAGAAGGAGATTGGACTGGCCCCTGTGGTCTCTTCCAACTTTATGATTCTATACCTTCTATATACCACCTTCCTTATATTCAACTATTCCTTTATCAAGACATAGAGTCTCATTTGATTTCAGAAGCTGAGCAAGATATGGCTTTGTTAGTCCAATGGATGGGAGACCACCAGGTAGCAAAACGTGTCAGGTTTCTCCAGGTAGGGCTATGGGGGAAAAAGTCCTATTCCTGCAAGATATTGCTGCCAGTCAGAATTGACAATACTGGACTAGACTGACCAAGGGTCTGATTCAGTATAAGGCAGCTTCTCGTGTTCCTTTGATTCTTAATCGTGTCTCCTACATGACAGTAACTGAGAGTACAATCTGAGAACCAGGAAATCCCATCTCAAAACTTGAGTTGGCCTAAAACCTGATCAGGTGCCTGTAGCAAGGCTGATGCTGCCATGAGCCACAAGGAGCCTTGTGGCTCAGGCAGCAGATCTGGAGGAGACCGATTGTGCCCTCCCCATATGCCTCCCGTCAGTCTTCCTGTTGCTGCCACTACCATCACCACATGATTCCCACTAGCTACCCAAGCCGTTCAGCTATAGAACATTGGTGGTGCAAGCTTCTGGATGCAGCAAATACTGTTTGACCTTAAACAGTCAAATTTAAAATGGTCAGTGCTGTCTGGAGTACTCATGCTTAGGAGTCCTTCTTCAGAGCAAGACATTGTGGGCAAATGTGGCATCCCTACTACTTTGCAACAACAGTGGCACTTTCTACAGTTTTTAGTGAGACCATTAAACAGTAGCGGTTGAAGCGTAAGCATTCATGGCAGAAGCATATTAACGAGATTAACGTTAGGTGTTACATTTCTGAATTAAGTTTGGTAGGAGACGTGAGACATTAAGTTTGGTATGAACCTTGAAAATCTGCTAGAATCTGCTAGAAGCAAGATAACTATAGGTTGTTGTGAGTTTTCCGGGCTTTGAGGCCGTGTTCTGTTAGTATTGGAATGTTTTTACCAAGACATACACAAACATTCTCTCGCACACATTCCCCATCAGATTAGTGTTCACACTTCTCTAATGCTTGGAGAAAAAGAAATGAGAGAAATTAGTTCATTTTATGTTCAAACTCACCCTAGCCAAACTGATAAATGAATCACAGTGCCATTTCAGCTAGTTTTCACACTTCCCTGAATTCTGCAGTAAAGTTCTCCAATTGAAAGTGTGTACCAAAAAAAAAAAAACAACAATCCCTCTCTATTCATGAAAATTGTATACAAACAGGCACATATCAGGAGAAATTGATTGCACAAATATGCACATCAGATAAAAATGAGCCAGGTAAAGGTAAATCTGCTAGAAGCAAGATAACTATAGGTTGTTGTGGGTTTTCCAGGCTTTGAGGCCATATTCTGTTAGTATTTACCGCTAACATTTCACCTGCATCTGTGGCTGGCATTTTCAGAGAGTCTGATCCTCTGAAGATGCCAGCCACAAATGCAGGCAAAGCATCAGGAGAAAATGCTAGTAGAACACAACCTCAAAGCCCGGAAAACCCACAACAACCTATGGATTCCGGCTGTGAAAGCCTTCGACTTTACAGCAAGATAACTGTTGGAATTTCTGAAAGTCAGTTTGTATGACCTTTATTCTGCCAGTAGGTATTCCTAATCTTTTGAGTTCTGTATCATGACGTACACTTCCAGCCAATCGATCAGTATGATGTTTTAATATGTTTAAATCAGTCTCCTGTAAGCTAATGGAATCTCCCAAAACACAAACATAAAACGATCAATTGCCCCCACATCTCCGGACTACACAAGCGTCACACTGTTAAATTGGCATGTGATTCCCTCGTCCCAAAAGCATAGTTTCCATTTCATTTAATATGAACAATGCGTACTTTTAAAGGAGCCACACTAAAAATGGAACTGAACAGAAGTCTGATTGCCAGGCAAGGTTTCCCAGAATTCTAGTGCTTGAGTTTAGGGCATGAGATCTGATTTAAAAAAAAAAATCCACCTGCAGGTTTTGTGCATGGTTAATAAGACCTAACAGTAAACAGTTCAGATAAAAATAGTTGTACCCATGCTTCCTGTGTGGGCACTAATATCTTTGGCAAACTTGTGCTTCCATTCGACATGTCATAATGGCACCATTTGGCCTGCAAAGAGATACCAACAGTGCCTTCAGAAAAACATGTTGCCAGCGAAGGCGCATTACAAAGGAGGCTTGTCTGATGTTGTGCAAATGCTGGGTGGATGCAAGAGCCAATCTTCCCGCACAGTGCCAAGGAAACAGAAAAGCAAAAGAAAAGTTCTGGATGTATACCCCAAAGCCCCCTGAAGCAATGTCATCCTCCCAATAATAAACAATGCAGATAATCCTAGGGAACTCTTTGTGGGACATGGCTGCCTAGCCTGAGGCGGAAAACACTCCAATGTGCAAAGAACTCAGCACAATTAAGCACATCTTTGTGGGCTTTGGTCTTCTTTGGCAGCTGAACATCCTGCGAGAAATTAGCATGTTGTTAAGGATGGCACTTGCTTACCTTGAAGCTCACGAAGAGTCAGAGAGTGCATGAGTTTGATGAGAAGCCCCTGTGAGTGTTTTGGAGAGATGTCCAAGCCCTAAAAAGGTGAATTGGTTTAATTAGCCTTTAGAACACTCAGTCTAATAAGTACATCTGAAAGATGAGCTCTGCAGAGTTGGCATTGTGCAGTTGAACTCTCTCTAGCGCAGAGCTGACCCCTAAGTCTTGCAATGAAATCTTCAGGTGTCTGCGTTTCATGAAATGATCTCGTGTTTGAACAGCGGCACAGTCCATTTCTTCACCTCCCCAGCAGCTGTCCAGCATCTCCAGAGCTTACTTCACCTTCTCTCTGTCCTTACCCATTATCACCTAGCTTGCGAATTCAGGACTCATATCCCATTTTTCTTGAGGAAAAGGTAGAATATAAATAAATAAAGTGACTTCAAGGCTAAGCTAATTTAATGCATTAAAGATGAGGTATTCCTTTGATGACAATGTACTAATCGGAATGCAGTTCTTCACTGATTTCTTTCTTGAAGGGAGCAAGGGGTAATTTTAAAAACTTTCTTTCCACTGCAAGAACTGTTCAGAGTTGAAGACACATTCTGGGCAAAAGTCATGTGGTTTGTTTGTTTTTTCATAGAAAGCAGCATTTTTTTCCCCAGAAAATAATAGAAGATGTTGTTTTCTGCACAGAAAATATTGCAGCTGGAGACTTACTCTGTGCAAAATTTGCAGATGCAGAAAATGTTGTCTCCTGCACAGAAAATACTGTTTGCTATGCAAACCCCATGTGTAAATTCTGTATAGAACAAGCCAAGAACTGTGAAGATTCACATCGGTCCAGAATTCTCCTCAGGATTTCCCAACACTTTGAGAAACACATTTTTCAATCATTTTTTGAGTAGTTTTAGATATTCTTTCCATCCCTATGTAGCATCTCTTGTCAGTGATAGATTGCCAGGAAAATATGACAGGAAGGTTTTACCACTGGGAAAGCCTTCCTTGATCAGTTCCAAGATGTCCATTAAGATCTGTAAATTCCTAAAAATCTGGAGCCTAGCATTAGCGGCAAGCTGGCTCAATTCATATGCGTGCCTGTCTTCCCTGAAGGTATAGCACCCTCTTAACTTTAGCGTCCAAAGGTAAAAAGTATTACAGAATGTATTTTGGGTGGATGCCCTTTTGCTGAAGAATTTTCTTCTCTGCAGGTCACCAAAACATGTGAACCAGTTTATTTAAAATATTGAGGTGTTAAATGGGTCCTCTAAGACTCAGGACTTTGGGAATAGCTGTCACTTTTGATTTAGGGTAGATAAATAGAGATATTCAGGATTACCTGTCACCCATGCTCATCTAGAAGCAGAAGAGTTTCTGACTGGCAATTAGTGAGTTGCTGCTGTTGGCTCTTAATTTGGGAAGTTGCTGATTGTTTTTTGGAAGTTAGAAAATTATGTCCTGGATAGAGATCCATCATTACAAATTCTCAGGAGCCTTAAACATCTGGGAGTTTCCAATTAATAAAGCATGTCTGTATAATTTGACGTAGCTCAGAAAGGTGCTGAGTAATAGTTAAAGAAAACATGGCATTTCGAGTAAAAATTAAGGTGACTTCACAGCAGAGCCCAAATGATTCAAAAGTAAAAGTAAACTAGAGTTTGCACAGAGCATTTCATTTAACAATCAATTACTCAGCAATGCCCTTTCTCACTGCCAGAATGCTTTCAGATTTTTCAGACAAAAGTAAATGCCATTCAAGAAAGGTCCTTTCCAGTAACGATCAAAACTTTTGTATTTGTTGATTCTGGCTATTTTAATTCCTGATGAGGATGGCATTGGATTATTGGTGAAGAACCGTTAAACCTTCTTTGTTGTCCCAATGTTTTCTGTTTTCATTGGAGGGGTAATCTGAAAAAGTAAAAGGAAAATAACACAAGGAAACTAATAGTTAACCCGCCTTTATGGAACAGAAACTGATATTGGAATAATAAAGAGAGGCCATACAAGGGACAGTTAATTAGCCCAAGCTTGATCAGCAGCAAGCAATAAAACAGGAAAGATACACAAGCACAGGAATTTTTAATTAAAGGTACAGGAATGCTTTGCCTGTCCACATATAGACAGGCCAGTGTTATGTCTGTGTTTCATTGTTCATCCCCTTCCCCCGGAAAGAAAGACAAAGCTGCACAAATAACAAATCTAAAAAAACCCATTAGAGTGCAGTTCACCTATACTGTCTGGATTATTTGCAGAAAGAGCATTGAAAAGAACAGAGTGAAAAGAAGCAGCCTTAGAAGTGAAGCAACTAACTAGGATCACCTCAAGCCAACCTGATGAAAAGTGTTTAAGAGTCTGAACTATCACTCATTGAAGATATTTTGATCAATCGATTATATGATTATATTTAACTGATTGATTACATCTGTGTAAGCTTGCATGTATAAAATGATCTACGTGTGTTTCATAGTGGACGAAATCTTAAAATAGTTATAAAACAACTCTAGAGAAAATCTGCAGTTCCTGTTTAGTGGTCTGTGGTTTATACCACTTATTTGGTTTCTGAGACAAAATTTGTATGTGTGACTTTACGTGGAAACACTAGGAATGTCGATAGTCAATATCAGTTTGCTGTCTGGTTTTCAAAAGAGAATCAAGAGAGTCTTACATCAATTCCCTGAAGGACAAAACTGTCTAAAAAAAATGTACATTTTCTGGTGATTTTTCGGTCAATCTGTTGATGGATTAAGAGGAACTTCATTAAAGAACTGGCCTTAAAATATCTCTCGTGTCACTTTGGGTGGCCAAGTTGACTGAAGACAGTGGTAATTTGGGAAGGTGGTGTTTCTCCATTTCTGCCATGAGAAGGTGTTTTCACCCATTGTGGGGAAACTACACTAAGGGCCTTTTTGCACTATACTGTTATAGCGCTATTATTCCAATTTCAACATCCTGTGGAATCCTAGGGTTTGCAGTTTAGGGAGGGGCATTGAGAATTCTCAGCCAGAGAGCAGTATATATAGCAGTATAGTGCAGAAAGGCCCTAACTTTCCTTGGTCTCACCATTTTCAAGCCGCAGCCATATGGAAGAACCAGTGGGTTATATCACACGGGTAGACAGAACTTCTGGTCTTTATATGCTTCACTTGGAAGAGAGATGAAATGGGTTCAGGTTAACATGACTTGGTTTTTTGTTTGTTTGTTTGGCAGTGAAACCAGGCATAGCATGTTTTGAATTCCCACTTTATGCACAATAAGGTAAAAGCTATACAGAGTCTAGCTTGGTTAAATGCACAGTATTGTGTGTGTTTCCCTTCCTTTTCCTCTTTTAGAAAGTATTGTGTTGAATGTGTTGTGATAGACCTGCTTTTAATTTTTCACACACTTCCCCTACATTCACTTTAGAAGGACCATAGAACAAAATAAACTTTGAAGTCGTGTGAGCTTGACAAAGCACAATTACTTTGTCAAGCCTCTTGTTATGTTGGCGTATTAGTTTAATTAAATTCCTTGTTAATTAGCACTGTATGTACTAGCTTTAATTATTATTTGCTTACTACAATCAGCGGCTTAATTCTTCTTAGAAAAGCAGTGTGCCTCCAAGTTAAATTAATAATTTTACATGCTTAAAGAGTAATGTCAGTTTTGCCTGATGTGATGGTGTTGTTTTTAACACAACTGGAATTCAGTCTGAACAATCTGAAATGCAACCTTTTAAAACAGAAAGGGAATCCATATGGATACTGTAGTTCATGCCAATGGGCTTCTGGCCACAGGACTGTGTGGTTGACTTTGAGATGGTCAGTTGACCATCTGTGAGGTTGATTTGGAGATGGCTTACCTGGATTTGGAACAAGATAAGATCCTCGAGGATAAGTATATATCATTAAATACCGGAGTCAGAATCATCCATGCCAGAGTATTGCTGATTTCTATGCATGGATGTGAAAGCTGGACAGTGGAGAACATTTGACAAGAAGAAAATCAACTCATTTAAAATGTGGTGTGGGAAGAGAGTCGTACAAATGCCATGGACTGCCAAAAAAACCAGTACGTGGGTCCCAGAGCAAATGGAGCCTGAACTCTCATTGGAAGCCAAATTATTAAACTGAACTTAGTGCATCATAAGATGCCATGACTCACTGGAGAAGACAATACTGCTGGAAGAAGTAGAACAGCAGGAAAAGAGGAAGACCAAGTTCTAGGTGGATAAACTCAGTCAAATAAGTCACAATTGCCCTGAGTTTCCAAGACCCGTGCAGGGCTGTTAATAACAGGCTCTCCTGGAGGTCTCTTTTTCAAAGCTGAATCAATGGCAATTAACAACAGAGGATACATGTGTTCTTCCTGTACTGTCCCAGATTTATTTTTGTATTGTTGCCCTTTCTTGCCCTTTCAGAACATTCCACAGCTAACTCCACATACATTGTCCAGGTTCCTTGATATAATTTTTCCTAAGGAGGCACTATTGGGTTTTGGAAGCGCTGAGCCTCTTGAGACAGTCCCTTGCCCTCAGCACTCTGCCTATTTTTTTGCCCCCAAATTTTGCCATGCTGGCACAGTGCCTTGCAGCATAATACGGTTTGCCCTGCGCACTTCCTGGTTTTAGCCCTAATTGTTCACCGTACCAATAAGAAGATCAGATATACCCTAGAAAAAGCCATACCCCCAGTCGTCTGCTTAGAGGACTTCTAACTGCTGCCATCTGCAGGCTATACAGTTATTGTTGTTGTTATCATGTGCCTGCAAGTCACATCCTTCTTATGGTGACCCTATCCTATAATTTTATTGGTAAAATTTATTATTTATACCAATTTATTGGTAAAATCTATTGCCTTTGCTTTCCTTGGAGGCTTAGAGAGTGTGACTTGCCCAAATGTTATCCAGCAGGTTTTGGTGGGTGGGTGAGTGGGTAGTTGAACCCTGGTCTCCCAGAGGCTTAGTCCAAAAGACAAACCACTACACCACAGTGGTTCATGGCCTACACATTAGCATTCCTTTTCTTTTTGGGGGGTGCCTGCAGTTTTTACACAGTCCAGGGCCATTTCCACCCTAAACTGTTATAGGCCCCTCCCTAAACTGCAAACCTCAGGATTCCATACGATACTGAAAGTGGAATAATAGCACTATAACAGTCTAGTGCGGAAATGGCCCAGCTGCCCTAACATTGTAAGGGTCCCAATTTCCTTCCCATTTCCACTGTCCACCAAGTCTTGCATCTGTAGGAAAACAAGTGCAGTGTCCCAGAAAGTCACCAGGGCACTCAAAGGACAGGACGAGGGAGGTAAAGTAAGCTTAGGCACCAGTGTTTAAAGTGTTAGTTCGGCTCATGAGGGTGGAAATGGCTTCCCCTAAGTGATAGTTAAGGGAGGTGAAAAACTCTCAGCACTGTATAGCCTTGATTTCCTCCTTTATCACTGTGACTGTGACTCACCCAAATGGGTCCTTCTCAAGGCGACAGGTGAAGGAAGGCCATGGGAGACTAATCTCTTAATAGAGTTTATCCCCAACAACACCTTTAAATTGACTGTTTAAAGCCTTTCCAGGAAACATGGGCTAATCTGAAGTTTCCTCACCTTAAGGTAAATTGGTACTTAAAGTACCACCTGGAAACCTCATTTTCAAAGAACTTCCATCTGATTGTCTCTTGGAAGCATGGTGTTCATAGTAGCTGGCCACCATCCCCAACTCAATCAAATGGCCAGAGCCAGGCTATGTTGTATCTTAACTTCATCCTAATAATATCCCAATGGGTTTTGAGCTAAGTGCATAACTGACATGGAATTTATCCCACCCTGCATGCTCTTTGATTGGAGCATTTGGCATGGGCAGAATTGCATGAAGGTCTAAAATCTTCCTGAGGCTCAGATGGTCCCGTGTCCTTTCCTCATGATCTACTGCCGGCCCTTTCTGTCTCTTCTATTAGTTTCTCCCTGGCAAAGTTCCACACTTGCAAAACACCTCTTGTAGCCTTTACATCACTTCCATTTTGCAGTAAGCCATGCCTTGGAGTGGAAGGTAGTATGACTCTTATGGGTTATTGATCCCTCCCACAGCTTTGCTAAAACTCAAGGGCATTATACTAGGATTTCATAGGATCTCCAACTAGGCATACCAGCCTACCTTCCTTGCCTAAATTTCCTAGGTTACGTTTCCTCTCTGTGCATTTGCTCTATTCTTTGAGGGAGTAAATGGTTAGGGAGAGACTTTTCTTCTAGTGGTCTCAATTCTGTGTTTTAATTTTGAACTAATGTTGAATAATGTATATGCCACTGTGGTCCCTAACAGTGGTTTAGCGAGCTGCCATTCTCTGTATCATCATCTAAATTAGTCTTACCTGAATAGGACTGAAGATTTCAGGGCATTGTGGTATGGGGTCCTTCGTCCATTGTGTGTCCCAACACACTGCCAAATCAGTGTTTCCAAGGAATTGTTGTCAACACAGATGTGCTTTGTGTTCCCCTCTGGAGTGAGGTTAATCGTTCATTCTGCCTCTCTTTGTTTCTCCTGATAAAGCCCTTATTCTGCCATTAAGACTTGAGATCTTCCCACAGCAGTTAAGCTTCCCAAAGCCCACTTCTCTACTTCAACAGGGCCATCTTCATTGCTTATTTTAGCATCTTTTGTCCCCCACTTCCATCTTCAGCTCAGGTGAAAGACAGGAACTTTGTCCTCACCACTTGCTTTTGTGACATGGACTGTATCCACATCCCCATGACCTGTCCGGTGGCATAATAAAATGTTTCTAGGATATGCAAAGTGTCCTTGTCTGCTTTGTTTGCCTATCAACACTTGAGTTTTAAAATTTGAATACCTCTCTGACTTTTGGAGATCTGTCATGCCCTAGAAAAAGCCAAGGTTTTTAGAAAAGAATGCAGTAGATGAAGATCTTTACTGGATCAGCCAAAGGCCTGTCTAGACTACATTCTGCTCAAGTGGTGGCGGATCAGTTACTTAGGGAAGCCCTGCTAACAGGATATGAGTGTACTGCAGCCCAGTAGTGGCTCTTGTAATCTCATCCAGCACAGAGAAAACACTTGACAATGAAATATGGATGAAATAAGCAAAGATGTGCATGCCTGTTCAAGAATTTAATGAGGAGGAGAAATAAGTGACCTGGTATCATTGCATTAGTTAGTGCCCTGTAAAATGGGCCTTGGAAGGGACCACTGGGGTACCATTGAGGAAGAGAAAATTTTACTATGCTGCATACCTGGAAAGAGGGAAAAGCTTCCAGAATGTAAGCAAAATAATGAGATGTGGCATTGGGAAGAAGGCCACCAAGGGAAGGGGAGAGTGGGAAAGCTGGAGAGATTTCTTCTTCTGGACCTCCAAATGTTACAGACCTCCCTTAGAATGGACTTTCCATCCATAATGAGACTGCTCAACACTGAGTGACCATCACCCAAAGCATCTGTCTACCATGATTTCATTCTGGAAGAAACTGATGACCTCTCAGAATGACCTCTCAGGATGTCATGCTGAAGAGGGAACAGGCTTATTTTCCACTGTTGCAGAGACTAGGACAAGGAGCAATGGATTCAAACTAAAGGAAGAGAGATTCCACCTAAACCTCAAGAAGGGGTTTAAGAAGGTATGTTCCTGCATAGCAGGGGGTTGGACTGGATGGCCCTTGTGGTCTCTTCCAACTTTATGATTCTATGATTCTAAGAACTTCCTGATGGTCAGAGCTGTTTGACAATGGAATGTGCTGCCTCACAGTATGGTGGAGCCACCTTCTTTGTAGGTTTTAAACAGAGGCTGGATTGCCATCTATTGAGGGTGCTGTGATGTGTGTTCTTGCACAGCAGAGGTTGAACTGGATGGCCCCTGGGGTCTCTTCCAGCGCTATGATTCTATGATTCTATCATGAAAAGAAATTTTCTGTTACTGCTGCACCATGCAGTAATAGAGCTTCTGCAGGTGGCAGAAATCGTTCTTGGTTTGGAAGTTACTATACGGACGGTTAATGTGGGAGGGAGACAAGCCCCAAGGCATGGTGGTTAATGAGGAACTCTTGGTCCTTGCGTCCCCATTCCAAGCCCCCTTCTTCTTTGCCTGAATGGCAACTTTGGTGGTCAGCGTAGTGGGTGGCCACCTCCGGAAAAGCGGTGAAAAAAGATAGGCGGTGGTAATTGAAACGTGAGTGTCCCCCACATCCTGCCAGCCACTTGAACAGAGGCAGAGATTGATTAGTGTCTCCTTTCTCCTAATTAATAAAAGAGGAGAAATCATGTCTAACCGTGAGGTTCTGCACTGAGAAAATGAGCTCCTGTAAGCGGTTGCCATGGCTGTTTGGGTATAATTGTTCCATTAGTCATCTAATAGTCTCGCAGGCAGCTTCCCCTTTCATGTCATATCTACGTTCTGATCCTCCTCCAAGTCGGCAGAGTAGGGAGCAAGGAAGTTCTTTTCAAAATCCATCATTCTTTTTCCCCTCCTTCTTTTCCCCATTCTTTTTTTAATGCAAGCAGCAGAAAGCAGAGTGAGTTTGGGGAGGGAAAAGGATTCAGGAGGAAGAATGTAGCGGGAATGAGTTGTTTAATAAGACAACAGGATTCATTCACCAGCTTGGCAAAACGAAGGGGGCCTTTTTAATATTCTAGAGTTAAATTAGACGGCAGATCCAGCATGGGCCTCAGGCTTTGACATGTGTTTTGTAATGACAGCTAATTAGATGTTGTCTACAGCAATCATAGGCTGTCATTTCTAATACATGTCTAGGAACTTGAAGGACGGGACAATCTCCCTTCTTCTCTCCTCTGCTCACCCCATTGGTTTTTTTCCCTCTTGAAGTGAAATCGGTTGGCAGAGTTAACAATAAATACATGAAGTGTTAATTTGACAATTAATCCAGAGTCCCTTTTGCATGCCAGCCAGTGGGAACCATTTTAATCTGCCTCTCCATTGCAAGGATGCTCTTAACTCTCTGGGATAAAAGTATCTTGCAGCCTTCAAGGGTATTACTCTGTTGCCTCACCCGCCAACCCTCTCTGTGGGCCTGTTACCCATTACGGAGCTGCAGGAAGAAGTGCTGTCAAGTCTCACAAATCTTTTCATTTGTTGCTCCATGATTGTGGACCAAGGAGGGCATTACCGCCAAGGATTTGGCTCAGACCGTCAGAATCAGGAAGCAATTTTGCTGTCAGTCCTCCTAGCATGGATCTCAGAAGATCGTAATTCCCTGTGAATGTTTGCTCTTCTTCCTTTGCTTAAGAGAAAGAGGTATTGTCCTCTCATTGTGACCTTTACAGTGTATTGACAGCAAATGAGGCGTCTGCTCTCTCCTTTCTTTTCCCCTTCTGGCTGTGGCTAGCCTTGCAGACATGTTGATTTTACTGATCCAATTCTTTCTAGGTTTCAGAACTTTTGGGGATAGGCAAGGGACAGTGGAGGGCTCAAATTCCCAATACACCTGTCCCCTAATTCTTGGTGCACAGAGGGTGACTCTAAGCAGTTTGGATGAGGAATATATTAAAATCATATTTTATGGCTGATAACTTCATTTAAAAAAGAATGTTTGGCTAACTTACTAAGAATGGGTTTGCTGGTAGGGGAAGGCTGTTTTCAGGAACTGAATACTGTAGAAAAATTGGGACATCTCTTTGCAACGTGATCTAGTCACTAGATTCAGATATGGAGCGTGGAATGGTCGTCCCCTAGAATGACCTGTGTTGGGCAGAAATCTGGCAAAATCACGCTTGGGTGGGTGGCTTTGGGGCCGGGTGAGCTCTGAGAGGCCTGGACATTCAGAGCCCTTTCACAGTACTGTGCTGTGATTCATCTTTAACTGCCATGGTAACATCCTGTGAAAACCTGGGATTTGGAGTTTTAGGACAGCTATTTAGAATTCTTAGTCAGAGAGCTCTAGTTCCTCACCAAACTACAGTGGGCCTTGGAAGAGCAGACAATCTGTGATAGCCTTGATCTACTGGATCCCAAGATCCTTTGTTCTCTTGTGGGGCCCCTGAATTGGATCCATCAACTCTCCTAGCCTAGAGCTAACCCCCTCAATACTAATTATGCTTAAACTAGTGGAGCAATTTTAAAATAATAAAGAATATCTGGAACAAATAAAGGATGGATGACATGCATCCACCTTCTGCCCTAACTGGTGGAGTTAGGGAAATGGATGATCACTCTCCATTTCACTCTGCATCCCTTTAGGACTGGTCTACCCAGTATGTTCTGCCACATCACTGAATATCTTTTTCTGTAGCTCTGCAGTGAGGTTGGCAGGAATGCGGAATCTGTCTGACAACCATCTACATGCAAGCAGCACTCTGCAAAGCAATTCAGAGCAAGCTGGTGGTGGCAATGGTAATGCATGTACCACTTCTTTTCCTTGGGAGGGCAAGGGGCTGTCTTGATTTTGCAAATGGCTGAAGCGCAGTATTTGAAGATGATATTAGTTTATTTATTTTTATTGGCACCCCGTTTAAGTCTCAGAGAGGTCAAGATAAAAGCCTTTTGTGTAAATGTCAGCCAACATCTGGGAGGCTTTTTGTTTTCTCATTCTGCTGGCAGTCTCATAAAGGCAATAGGCATAAAGAGGCTGGCACTGGGAAGCCCAACCATATGGCACTCTGAAGCAGCACAACATATGCCAGTCCCCTGTGACCATTCATGCTGATGGCACCACCGCAGCAGGCATATAGGAACAGAGCCCTCCTGGATCAGACCAAAGGCCTAGATAGCCCTACATTTTGTTCCCACAGCAGCTGACCAGATACCTCTGAGAAACTCAAGGCAGACATGAGATCAGCACCAGCAACGGAGACTCTACACAATTATACCGCTTTGATTCCATATGAACTGCTGTGGCTGCATGCTGTGAAGTCCTAGGGTTTGGTGAGGAACTGGAGCTCTCTGACTGAGAATTCTGAATTCTCCTTCCCCAGACTACAAATCCCAGGATTCCACAGGATGGAACCATGGCAGGTAAAATGGAAACCTAGTGTCGTAATTGTGTAACATGAAAGTGCCTTGGAACTCCAAGGCATCATGTCATAGGACCATAGAATCATGGAACTGGGAAGGGATACAAGGGCCAACACCCTGCCGTGCAGGAATGCACAACTAAAGCAGTCCAAAAAGATGTCCATCCGACCTCTGTTTAAAGACTTGCAGAGTAGGAGAGTCCACTGTGTTGTGAGACAGTCTATTCCACTCTTGAATAGCTCTCACTGTCAGACAGCTCTTCTTAATACTTAGTTGAAATCTTCTTTCTTGTAATTTCGAATCCATTGGTTTGTGTTCTAATCTCTGAAGCAGAAGAAGACTAGCTTGCTTCATCTTCCATGGTACATCCCTTCAAATATAAGTGTCAGAGGTACTATTTACAAATTTCAGATTCTGGAAATTTTTTTAAAAAATATTGTTATTACAGTGGCCCCTCCACATTCATGAAGGACACAGAACCCTCACAAAAGTGGAAAAAATGTGAATAAGGCCCCCTCCTGTGATCCCTTTCCCGTTCTCTTGCCTCTGGTCCCAGTGCTTCGGGGGGGATGGGAAGACCAGGTAAAGGGCTTACCAGCACTTTCCCCTCAGACAGAGAAAAGCAGAACACTGAGATCTGTTGTTCTAGCTACTTCTGGTTGCCATCTTGAAACTCGTCCCAGAGGGAAGGCGTAGGAGCAAAGAATGACCTGACCAATCAGTGGCCATTACACAGCAGAATGTGCAGCCACGTGGACGCACCTACAGCAGTGGGGAGGGTGGACTTTGCTCACCCGAGAGGGAAAAAACATCCATTTTAAACACAAGCCTGGCGAGCCTCATGTGAGGAGTGCAAGGGAATGGGAAAAGGAGAATGAGGAGGGCAAGTTTGTGCCTTGGGAATAATCAAATTCGTGAAGGTTGAACCTGCAAATGTGGAGGACGACTATAGTTTACTTGCAATTCCAGCACAAAGTGATGAAAACAAAACAAAAAGATGTCCAGCTCTGCTCTAGAAGGCCCTCTCATTCAGCCCCTGGAGTGGCAGTTGGTCTGGATACAGCTTCATGAAAAAGAGACCTCAGAACCCAGCCTGGTGTTCATCATATGGAGGACTGAGTAGGGGTCACCACACTACCACTGAGTTGTTGACCACTACAGCTTCTACTCCGCCGTGACTCTTCAAATCGTGTTCCTTAATAGGAACCCCGCTAGCAACATCAGATACGTTGAGACTCTCCAATTAGTGCACCAAAGCTCCCTTTCATCTTGAGAGTATCACCACTTCCCTCTCTGCAGGTCACACCAGCTGTTGGTATGCCAGTCCCGGCTTGCACATAATTCCTGTGATCTTGCACATGCGCACCTTGGGGGCCTTCCAGTTGCATGACACAAACCTAACAAATGACAGCTTCCACTTTAATTGCTTCATCAGATCCCTTTATTAGGCTATATCGTACAGGGGTTTTTTTTCCTGTCAGAGACACTTCTGTTTTATTTAAATAAAATACTAGCAATATTCCGTTCCTAATTTATCCCCATCTGGGCTGCTTTAGAGACTTATAAGGAGATTGTTACGGCATTAATTATGATTTCATGGCAAGAGCCGTGTTCCTCAGTGGGGCTGATGGGATTGTATCCCCCCACTGTGCTTTCCAACAAGGAAGCTACAGACATCTCTGTGAAGTCTCCTTCCCCCTTCAGAAGATTTGAAATAATGGAGGGGTGATGAAGCAATCAAGCCCAATCCTATTAACCCATCCCTGCAAGTGTAATTCACGCATCAGAGGACATCGTCAATGGAAAATCACCTTGGGAGTTTAAATTTCCATTCCAAAGTTCCATTATAAGATTATTGTTTTTGTGTTTCCTGAAGTGCTACAGGGTACGACTGCATCTTCCTTTTGCAGGCGCTGTAAAAATTTCTATCCACTTAGCATTTCTTCCAACGTGTGAGCAAATGTTTAAATCCAAATATTAGAATTCCGCCCAGTCTGGGAAAAATGAGTACGTTAAAAAACCTCCCCTCCCCACCCGGCCATGTTGCACCAAGGATGAACTTTGTATTATACACAGCATTGCCTCTCAGGTAAAACCTTTTCAAAAGTCAGTTTGATTAGGTAGCTATATGAAAACCGCCACGTGCAGCTTATGAGAAAATCAGTAGCACTTACTGTGTGAAGGCGATAAGGGCAAAGGAGCTGCAGTGGGGATTTGTTTTTCATTACTGTGGCACATTGAGAGCATGCCCTTGTTCTCACTAAGAGCACATAAGCCACCCAAACTGTTCTTGGACTGTACCACTGGCAGCTGGTTGGGAGAGAGAGTACATGGCAAAATGTTTCCAGAAAGAGGAAAAATAAGAATTCTTGGCTGCATCAATAAGAGTATAGTATCCAGGTTGCGGGAAATAATATAGTTCCACTCTATTCTGCTTTGGTCAGACCTCAGCTGGAATACTGTTCCAGCCAGTTCTGGGCCCCACAGTTCAAGAAGGATGTTGATAAGCTGGAACACATTTAGAAGAGGACGACCAAAATGGTAAAAGGCCTGGAAATCATGCCCTGTGTGGCATGGCTTAGGGAGCTGGATATGTTTAGCCTGGAGAAGAAAAGGTTAAGAGCAGACATGACAGCCCTGTTCAAGTATTTGAAGTATTTGAATCACATGGAAGATGGAGCTAGCTTGTTTTTTGCTGCTCCAGAGTTTAGGACATGGAGCTATGGCTTCAAATTTCATGAAAAGAGATTCCACCTGAATGTTAGGAAGAACTTGCTGACAGTAAGAGCAGTTTATCAGTGAATACACAGCCTCAGAGTGTGGAGGAATATCCTATTCAAACAGAGGCTGGAAGGCTATATATCGGGAGTACTTTGTGTATTCCTGCATGGCAGGAGCATGGAGTAGATGGCTCTTGCGGCTTCTTCCAACACTGTCAGTTGATGGTCAGGTCTCTTAGAAATCTGTCATTCTTAGGGTCACCATAAACCAACATCAACTTTAGAGCAGCAACAACAAATTAAGTCATACAGCTTTTTGCAAGCAAGCTTCCATCATAGCCAAAGTGCAGCTTTCTTTTTGTATGCAGTATTTTATCTGTCTGAATGTTCCTTGTTTTTCTATTGTCTTGTCCTGTGCGAGAAGCAGGTGTTTTAAAAGACTGGAAGCAGGTTTAAGTTTTATAGAACGATGAACTTCTTAATCATGTCATGAGCACTTTGGGACTGAGCCAGACCATATAGGGATTTGTGGCCAAAACACAAGGAAGTAATATTTAAAACCTTGTGCAGATTTTGACTAAGCCAAACCAAATGAGAGAACTCTGTCCTTCAGCATCTTTTCAGGGGATGGCTGGACAGGCAACACCTCCAATGTATGATACTCTAGACATTTCCACACTAGCCTGTTATGACGCTATTATTCTACTTTCAACATCCTATGGAATCCGAAATGGCAAAACCCAGGATTCCATAGGATGTTGAAAGTGGAATAATAGCACTATAACAGTCTAGTGCGAAAATGGCCTCTGTCTTAGATGTGGCACTTGGAGGAAATTCTAGACTGTCTTTCAACCATACTACAGCCGTGGACAAATTAGAACCATGTTTATTTATTTTGATTTATTTGATTGAATGTACTTTTAAACTACCTGGTAAGAAAAGTTCTCAGGGTGGTGCACAAAACATTAGAATTTATCTTCTAGGAGCTAGGCTAAAGCTCCCTTCCATGAACCACTGCATGGCTAGAGAGAAACCACAGGTCTCCAAAGGCCTTTCAGTCCACTTCCCCCTATTCTTTCCTACTTCTATGTAACCTTCGTCTTTATAGCTAAACGCATAAAGACAGACCAGTTTTGAGTAATCTTTGGAAAATTTTGAGAATTGAACATGGCCCCTGGGGAGAAAGCAGAAACTTCAGCTGCCTGGTTTGTCTTTCCATTCACAGTCCTGCCCCCAGCCCCCTCCCAGCCTTTTCCTACAGAGTTATGCCCGAGCAATACGGCATCATTTGCATTCTCCATCTGGAGAGCTGTGAGACCGGCTGGTTCCAGCCATACTTTCAGATTTCTTCCTTTTGAGTCTGTAATTAAAACAACATTGTTGAGCTTGAAATGTGCCTGTAGTAAAAGTTGGGAGGTTAAAACATAGGCCGTTTCCACACGGGGTAAGTAAAACGGTGCAGTGCATCCTCCACGGAGGACGTCTGCACCTTGGAGCAGACTGGGTCCGGACTACTTACCGTAGATCCGCACCTCAGTCCACTCCGGAGTGACCCCAAGTGGTCCTCAATCGTGTTTTTGAAAAAACTGATTTTTCAGGTTTTTCAAAATGCCAGCGCGCACCATTGTATGCCTGCTTTCCAATGCAGATTCGCAGGCTCGCACCAATGCGAGCCTACGATCTGCGGAGGGCAGGCTTTAGGCTGGCGAGCTTCAGCAGTTGGTCGAGACCCAAGACCAACCGGAAGCCGCCATTTTGGACGCTGGAGCAGTACGAATCTACGATCACACACTGCTCCTCCTCACCCCCGACTGGACCGGACCCAAAGAAGATCCGGTGAGTAGCGGCAGGGGGTGATTCCCTCGCCGCGTGCGGAAATGGCCATAGTGTTAAATGGAGGAGAGTCTTCCTTGATGTTAAAAAGAGCCCAGGTCACTGAGCTGCCACCATAAAACCATGAGTTAAACCTGCAGAAAGTGGTAGCAGGGAGTCGGACTCGATGGCCCGTGCGGCCCCTTGCAACTCTTATGATTCCATGATTCTAGGAACATCGGTTACAAGGCAAGACAACACTTTCGTGTACCTTGAAAGAATATTAGACTAAATAAATGCTAATAAAAACTGGGTATCAAAATGATAGTGATCTATAAAAATAAAAGAGCATGACTTCATTTTTATCTGTCTGCCTGTGGCAGCCAAAATGCATTGGAACATCATGCTAAGTGCTTTAAAGTTTGACAGAAATGTTTTTGATTGTTGTCTTAAGTTCAGTGCTAAGTTTCAAGTCAAGTTCCATATAGAACTTGAAAGAAAAAAGGCGAGCAGACAAAATTCATAGGAAATCATAGTAGACTGCTCATGATTTCCTGGTAGACTCCAGTGTTTTTGCTTGTGGTCTAAGGGGCTGCAGTGCATAGTCTCAAACTGAAAAGCAATCATTTCAAAGGGAATGGCTATGAAAGCAGTAAGATTTGAGCCTACCATAACTGATCACAACATCGTGGTAGATGCTTCAGAGTGTGATAAAGTGTTTTTTGTCATCACCCAAATTGGAGGGGCAAATTTTAACTCATAATTTCAAATGAGGGATTACTAACATGTCATAATTTGCCCAGAAATTGTTTTTGAAAGGGCTAGAAAACCAGAGACACTGTTGCTATGACTGAGGCAGAGAAAATGTAGAAAATTTGGAGAGCACTAGAGCACTGAGGCCAATTTTCCTGAGATTTTAAACAGATAGGAATATGGAAGAGGCTGTCTGAAGTACTGCTGATAAGACTCCAGAAGGAAAAGAGGGAATGGGAAAACTGGAGGTTCCATGTTCCACCACTATACCAATGTCAGTATCATCCGTGTCTTTATATTTGCAATTTCTGTGTATGGCTGTGAAAGCTGGACAATGGATAAAGCTGATAGGAAGAAAATCTACTTAATTAAAATGTGATGCTGAATGAAAGATCTGTAGATACCAAGGTTGTCCCCTCCAAAAAAAGTATCTTAGAGCAAAGTAAGAAGAATTCTCCCTAGAAGCCAATATGACTAAAATGAGGGTATCATACTTTGGCCGTATCATGAGACGACGTGGCTCATGACAAAAAATGGTAATGTCTGCAAAAGGGGGACACAGTGGGAAAAGAGGAAGACTGCACTACAGGTGGGTTGATTCAGCCAAGAAAGCTATGAGCCTGTGTTTCTAAGATCTTAACAGCGCTCTTAGTAACAGTGATCTGGAGGTCTCCATGTTTGTCAAAGTTAACGACAACCACAACATGATGTTGTCACCAGCTCCGTTTCTGAGGTTGTGCCTCCTGCTAAGATATGCAGTAAACTTTGATGTTCTTTGGTGTTTGCTGGATAAACCTTGTTCATTCATAGCTGGGCACAGCTGTTTGCCTTAGATGGATTCACCTTTCCTCCTTAAAGTGCAATATTGCTCAGCGCCACTGGGCCACATTTCTTTGCCAACCCAATAATGAGTCTGATTAAGGTTCAAATGATACTTGGCTTAGATATGACTCAACTTAAAATTAAAGGTGGATCTTCCATTTGGCAAATTCATGGCTGCTGGCATTTCTCTTTTCCATGTTTCTAAATATCTCATCCAGCTGCTACAGATCTCAGTAAAGGGCTTTGTCCGTACTGCTAGACGTGGTTACAGGCTGGAAAGGAAAGCATTCATTGTGATGGAAACCTGGGGGAAAATAACCTTCCCAGCTGAAAAATGGAAGCCTAACACTTGTGAGCTCACAAGTATTTCACCAACTTCTCCCCCAAAAGGCAAAAACAAAACAAAACAAAACAAAAAAAGCACACGGAGTGAAATTTTGCTTCTTTGTAGATCTATCTTGGCTCAATCTCCCAGTTTTTTAGAAGTAGCTTAGAAAGGTTGGCTCATGATCAAGTTGTAGGATTTATGAATCTGAAAGGAAAGCATATTGATGGCATACATAAATAAATAAAATTAACAACAACAATTCCCAAGATGAGCAAATGAGCCATCTGACTACAGAGGGGTTAGAACCTGACATCTGATTCTCACAATAACTTTTGACATGGTAAATCGCCATATGGTACCTCTTCCTCATTACTATTTCATGCTAAACTTTTATCTTGAATGCTTTTTTTCTTTGTTACCAGACCTTTCAGAAACAATTGAACTTGGAAGATGGTTTTCAATGGAAAGATATACAGATTTATAATATTATGTGCTTTTCGGCTTTACATAACGTCCCACAGCATTGTGGTGTTCTTTGTCAGCCAGTTATACCTTATTGAACACATTTAATGTAGTATTTCAAGCTAATATTCTTTCTTTGTGAACTCACCTTGTTCTCAAGAGCCTAAATACCAGACACCAGATCCCATCTGAGCTTGGGAGCTAAGCAGGGTCAGCCCTGGTTCCTGCTTGGATGGGAGACCACCAATGAATGTCAGGCACTGTATCAGTCAGGAACTGACAAAACCAACTCTGACTGTTTCTTGCCTACAAAAACCCAATGAAATTTGGTGACTTGCGCGCGCGCGCGCACACACACACACACTCTTTGTTCTCTGCTCTCTCTCTCTCTCCCTTCTCTGTGCCTGTTGGACCTCAGCGCTCTCCCATCCTTACTACACTGGTGCTCAAAGGTGTGGAAAGTGCTATGATGGTGTACAAAAGTGTCAATTCATACTGTAACTGCATCCAGGACTGAGGTAGCTGTTAACAGCTGCTTTAAGGAGAGAACTCATAGAATAATAGAATCGGAAGAGACCTCAAGGGCCATCCAGTCCAACCTCATTCTGCCATGCATCTGATCAAACCTAATCTGCCATGCACCTAATCAAAACATTCTCAACAGAGGGCTATCCAGCCTCTCTTTAAGAACCCCCCAAGAAGGAGACTTCACCATATTCTAAGGTAGTGTATCAGAGCCAGACTCAGAACCAGTAGAGCACAAGCTGAAAGACCAAAGAGTGTTTGTATTTCACCCTCATACTGAGAACCTTCAGTTTGTTTGGCTTGAAGAGATGGCAACTGTGCTAAGGGAAATAGCGTTTCCAGCAACCTGGAAGTGATGTGGTCTTACAGGTGTATCTCCATTAATGAAGTAGATATGTTCTTGGGCAAGACTTCTTCAACAGAAAATTTGGTACCAGATGTACCTAAGAATAAGGATAGGTTCTTGCACCAAAAAAAAAAAAAAGAAAGAAAGAAAGAAAGAAAGAAAGAAAGAAAGGAAAAGAAAAGAAGAGGAAAAAAGAGCACTTCAACACGTTTTGGCAAACTTTTTGTCCAAAAATAACATGTGAAATAAAACAATCAGGTCAGGTAGGCCTTGCATAAGTATTCAAAAATGTTTTAATCATTCTAGAGATCCTTTAAAAGCTTCTTCCAAAATGCATCCAAGAACAATTTTGTTCTCTCAGCAACCTCCACTCCACTCCGACTTATAAAGCAATACAGTTTAAAACACAGTGGGGATAGCTGGCATATTTTCTCTCTGGTTTGCTGTTCCAGTGTGCTCAGTAAGAGACTCTGGGGGCAGCTGCTGTTTACCTTGACTGTTTTTGGCAGACACCCACAGCAATATAGGAGGACAGGCAAGAGCAGAATCCCTTCCCGCACCTTACCGTACCCTTTTCCAGCACTGGGGTGCAGGGATCGCATCCCTGCTGCTTCAGCTCTGCATGAGCTGCCTGCTAACACGAGAGCCCCGCCTCTTCCTCCCACTGGGAGTTTCCCAGGCTGCGTTGGGGCAGGAAGCGCGGCTCCGGAGGCTCCGCACGCCAGGTAAGTGCACGCAGGGCCCAGGAGCAATGTGCAATCGCGCACCATTTTCGGCTTCCAGCTGAAAATGAAAAGGTACACGATCAGCACCTGCTGGCCCCTGGAGCATTGCGCGATTGTGAGTGCGTCATGCAGATCGCTCCTCACAATCGCTCGACGCTCCAGGCGCCCTTTCACATGGCAAATGCCGTGCGAAAAAGGCCTCAGTCTTTACCAGCCCAGGCTTTGTTACATTGCATACTGCAGATTTACTGCTGCAACCTGACACCAAAAGTCTGGGATTTTTCTGCAGCCCTCCTTCACCATCCTCGCAATATCAAAACTGCTATTAAAAGTCCTCTTCTAACTAAAGAGGAGAGGAAAGGGGAATTGGGGCTGGTGAGGTATAAAAGACTTTGTTAGAAATAGCTCCTTTGTCAGAGGGTTTGTTAACAGTGGTAGGATCTCACAGTTGGCCCTCCACATTTGCTAGGGTTAGGAGCGCAGCACCCTTACAAAGTAGAAAAATTGCAAATATCAAACTGTGTATGTGTCTATGGGAAGGGGCCTGGTGCAGGGTGGGAGGGCAGTGAGGGGGGTGGCCTAATCTCCCATGGAAGTGAATTCCCACATGGTGGAAGCAGCCACTGAGTAAGCTGTCTACTGTGTCCTCACCAGGAGAGCCTGGCACGGTAGTGGGACCAGAAGAAATCCTTCCCCTGTGGATCTGAGGACTCTGGCAGGTTTATTTGGGGAGATGTGGTCTTTGAATGCATTGGATCCTGTCCTCTGTAGCAGTGGAAAATCAGCTTGCCCCATCTTCCATGTGACAGCCTTTCAGGCATGTGAAAATGACTGTCATATAGCATCTCTCCATCTTCCTTTCTCCAAAATAAACCTGTCCAACTTCATCAGTTGTTTCTCAGAGGGTTTGGTTTCCAGACCCTTTTTACCATCCAGTGTCACCCTCTTTGGAGGTTTTTTAAACAGAGGCTGGATGGCCATTTGTTGGTGTTGCTCTGTGTGTGTGTTCCTGCGCAGCAGGGGGTTGGACTCGATGGCGGTTATGGTCTTTTCCAACTCTATGATTCTATGATTCTAAACTCTGATGCCCAAAACTGGAAACAACACTCCAGATGAGTTTTGTTATTTCTAGCTTAGGACACATAGTGGTAGTTACCTCTCTGACACTATTTTCCATTCATGGGAATAAGCTAACTTCAACAGAGAGAAGTGTAAGGTCCTACACTTAGGTAGAAAAAATGGAATGCAGAAATATAGGATGGGGGACACGTGGCTGGATGGCAGTACGTGTGAAAGGGATCTAGGAGTCTTAATAGACCACAAGCTGAACATGAGTCAGCAGTGTGATGCGACAGCCAAGAAAGCCAATGCAATTCTCGGCTGCATCGATAGGAGTCTGGTGTCTAGATCAAGGGAGGTACTGGTACCACTCTACTCTGCTTTGGTTAGACCCCGTCTTGAATCCTGTGTCCAGTTCTGGGCACCCCAATTCAAGAAGGACATGGTCAGGCTGGAGCAGGTCCAGAGGAGGGCGACCAAAATGGTGAAGGGCCTGGAAGCCAAGCCCTATGAGGATAGACTTAGAGAGCTGGGGATGTTCAGTCTGCAGAAGAGACGGTTAAGAGGAGACATGATAGCTATGTTTAAATCTTTGAAGGGATGCCATGTAGAGGAGGGAGAGGGCTTGTTTTCTGCCGCTCCAGAGACCAGGACAAGGAGCAATGGATTCAAGCTGCCGGAAAGGAGATTCCACCTGAACCTCAGGAAGAACTTCCTGACAGTCAGGGCTGTCCAGCAGTGGAATACACTGCCTCGGAGTGTGGTGGAGTCTCCTTCCTTGGAGGTGTTTAAGCAGAGGCTGGATGGGCATCTGTCGGGAGTGCTTTGAGGGTATTCCTGCATGGTAAGGGGTTGGACTGGATGGCCCGTGTGGTCTCTTCCAACTCTACATTTCTATGATTCTGTGATTCTAACTTACCAAGATAAACAGTGACCATCATGCCTCCATTCCAGATATGGGTATGTGTGCATACAGGGGAGCATAGAGGACATTGGATCTCGTTTATAACCCCATTGGTATGTGGGGCTCCACTGATGCATTCACCTCTGGCATTTGCCCTCTGGAGCCTTTGGATGCCTAACACCTGGTTACATTGATCTCTTCCCCGCTCCCCTCCGTGCTGTGCATAAGCAGTTAATCAGTCAACTGAACGATAATGAAAGATCTCGCCATCTGTCTGCTTTATTTAATGGAGTGTCAGCACATCCCAAATAGGAAATAATTGGATTGACGGACACACAGTCAGTTATTAGACTGTTTGTTATCTGATTAGAAAAGAGGGGAGGGGTGGGAAGAATGAAAGGGGGGGGCAGCAGCCAGGGGAGCTGAGAATGGTAATTGACTTGATCTGATCATGTCTGACTTTGTAAGCATGTGTGGCCTGCCAGAGAAGTATTTGCCATTTGAAAGTGCCTGGCCTGTTGTGAGTTTGCTTAGAGTTTGCATTTCTTCTAAATGCACTGTTGCATTCCGTGTCATCGCGCTGTGCTCTAATTAAAGGTTAATTGCATTAAGATGGGCCCCATTTATAAAGTTGTTGCTGGACCTGACATATTCAAATGGAGCCTTTAAAAAGGATAAACTTTTTAAGCTAGAAAAAGGATAAGGATAGTCTTCCTTATTTCTTTCCCCCTGCGAGAGCTATTTGAATGTCCTGGTAACAAATTTTCGCTAGTGGCATGAATGATAAACTTTATTTGCCCAACACTGGAAATGTACCCGTGTGTGTGGGAAGTCTTGTGCATGGGAAAGTTTTTGCATCAAATACGATCCCCACCCCCCACCCCAAAAAATTTGGTAAAATGGCACCCCTTTCTAGAATATATTCAAAAGGAATCTGTGGATATCTAATCTCACCAAATAATTGATATCCCTAACCTATTGAATGATGATAACGTGTGTTACGGAAGCATATTCAGGAGTAGTCGTGTTGGTCTTTCTGCAAATCCAACAAAATCAAAATTCACAAAAGAGTGATACCTTTATTGACCGACCAAAATACATCAAGCTTGCATGATGTATTTTCTGCAGTTTGGTTGGCCAACATGTATATTATAATTAATTATAACACAAATTTAGTTAATATGATTGTCGGATATAGTTAACTGTCTGAATTATCATTAGTTATAAGCATTTTGTAATGATAGTGTTCACTGTCTTCTTCACTTTTGCCAGATAACAGTAATGATGTACCATTACCCTGAATAAACAATGTTACGGGGGGTGAGGAATAGGTTTCTAAAGTAAACCTCATTAGTAAAAGTAGTTGGGAAAGGGACTATTTTTATCGTTCTACTTAAGACCATTTCATACTTGCCCATTTTTATCTTCTTGAAGGCTCTCTGAGGTAACACAGCCCAAGAAAGAGAGTGGCCCAAGATGATTTGATGGGCTTCATGGCTCAGTAGAGATTGGATCTTGGGCCTCCCGGGTCCTTGTCCAGCACTCCAAATCCACCATTATTGTCACTTGGCTGTGTGAGCTGTTCTGGCATGGCTCTTACACTTTGATGAAGTAGAGATAGTTTAGCGGTAGAGCAGATGTTTTGCAAATCGATCATGGAGGTCCCAATCCCTGGCATCTCCGGCTACACAAATATTAGTAAGAGAGTTGGGAGAGACCTCTCTCTGCCTGTGAAAGAGATCTCCTGCTCATTGGAGAGCAGCTAGAGAATTGCATCCTCCAGTAATCAACAACAGTAGATGAACCAGCATTCTGGCTTAAGACAAGAATGCTTCCTACATCCATATCTAAAGTGTTGAAAGAGCACCAGACCAGAGGCAAAATCAGGCTCAGTGCAAACCATAGACAGGTGAGGAACAGAGGAAAGCAAGTGACAGAGTGCTAGGGACAGCACTAGAGTTCTCTTGATGGCATGTAGAACATCTGAACTTGCATCAGACGAAGTAGACTGAAATCTGTGAAAGCTTATGCTCCCAACTTATCTCTCTCAGTCTCAAAGGTGCTACAAGGCACCTTTGCATACTGATCCAGACTAATATGGCTTTGGATTTGCTTTTCTATGGTTAGTCTGGCATTTGGTATGACCTGTGAGCTGTCACTCCTCCCCTTGAACTATGCCTTTAAGCCACCAATGCAGAGAGTGTCTTTAATCTTTTTGGTCACCTCTTATTTATCTTTCTTTTACTGCGGCCTTTGGCACATGTATTTCATCCCTAGTTTTCTCTGCTTGTTTTGACCTTCTCTCCTTTCCGTTCATGTTGAATTGACTATGTTCTGCAAATGTCAAAAAAAGAGGAGAACTAAAATTCAAGATTTTAAACATTTTTTAAAGCTGTTACAAGATTGCACAGGTATCCCAAAAGGCTTACTCAGTATTTACATTCTTGTGCACCCATGTAAAATACACAGTACAGTTGTGTAACAGACCTTGTATTATGCAAATCTATGGAGGTGGGAGCTAGCGGAGATGAGCTAACAACTTGACAGTTTCTGTCTGTAGAGCAACACAACTGAGTGGTTCTGTGAAACTCCCTACTCACCCACATTCCGGCTGCATAGCACACTGAAGGAGGCAAATGGACCCCTCTCCAACGCAGCCTGTTTTTTACATGAATGTGCTAGTAGGGGTAAAAAAATATTCCCTCACAGTATTCTCCCCCTATACAAAAATTCTGAAATGTTGCAGAGAAATTACTCTGCAGAGAAAAAGATTTTTTTTTTTGCTTTGTTTTTGGTGACAAAAACAGAATTTCTGCGTAGGAAACACTGTTTTCTGTACAGGTAACCCATTCTCTGCAGAGGGAAACCCATTTTCTGCTCAGAGAACAGGTACGTCCAAAAAAGCACATGTTTTTCTCCATAGTTTAATTTGTTTGCAGTACTTTAGGATGTTTGAACACTGTGGGAAAACTGCAAAATTGTTACCTACCTTTTATTCTTCCCAACAGTTGGGAAACCCACTTTTCAACCTTGAAACAAATAATTGAGTATATTCTTTGAATATCTACTGAGAGGTTCCTCTGAGTGATGTTTATTGACAGGAGTACATCGAGGGGCAAGAAAGGTTAAATGTCGTCATTTTTATTTTCTTCGTTTCTCCACCATTGGTTTTGAATCTTCCATTTCACCCTTGGTACCTCTATCTTGGAGTGTATCAGCTACACAAAGGGTGTGGCGATGGTACAGAAGGCTCCATCGCTAGATTGGGGGAGGTGGCAATGGAGCCTGTACCACGTTGGGAAATATCTAGGTTGGATCTTGCTCTCATTTGCACTGATTTCACTGTGCAGGCTCCATTACTTCTGTAATCAAGCTACCTCCAGCCCCACTTTCAAAGAGTCTTAAGAGGAATGTTGCTTAAATAGAAGCCATTTGTGCTGGCACCTGGGCCACAGTTTATTAATGATGGTTTCCTGTGGTAGGAGAAGTGGACCGAAACCTAGCTTCACCAAGAGCCAATTCCTTCGGTTTTATGAAGTCCTTTCATCCTTCAGTGCCTGTGTTTGACTCTCATTAAGGCTAATGGAAACGGATTGAGTGTGCAGGCAGGGGAATTGGGCTGTCTGGTGTTAATACCCGGTGGAAGCGGCAGGGTGGGGGAGATATAGTATTAGACTGCAGATAAGAGTGAGCTAGAGGGGCTGAAATATTCTGTAGATCAGCACAGTGCAACAGGAAAAACTTGAGACCTGATTCAAACCATGAAGGAAATTGGAAGGTGCCATTTTGTGGGGACAATCTTTTCATTTTCTGTTGGATTAAGGAAGTCATTTGTAGAGGTAGAGACTTCCTCACTGGCCAAGAACAGCCTTGCAGCTCTTAACAAACAGCGGCAGCAAGCCCTCTTTCCGAGCTTTGGCAGGCCCGCTGGCGCTCAGCTCCTCTTCTTCATAAAGATGTACGTACAGGAACCCTTCCATTGTCTTGGCCACTTTTTGCCATTGTGCATTCCAGTAAGTGTTGTTAACCAACTTTGCAATGTCTGTTGTGCTTTCTGTAAGTACGTAAGAGCTCTGCTGAATCAGATCAAAGTGTGATCTACTGCAGCATTTAGTTTCCCACAGCGGCAACCAGATACAGATTTATTTTGATGCCTTGTACAACAATTTCTGCAGTAAATGTTTTGAACTCTGCACATCTCCCTCTTCCTACCTCTGCCCTATCTTTCTTTTCTTCCATATCTCTTAGACTGTGATCTGTTCTGTTCCAAAGCTATTTCTCAAGAAGGCTCTCTCTATTTATCATCATGCAGGGCTTAGCAGAATTCTAAGTATTTAACAAATACAACAATGCCTCTTTCTCACCTGCCAAATTCAAGAATTTTCTTTAGCAGCTGCAATGGATGTACAAGTCTGGGATGCATGATACAGTATGGCTGTCAACACCACCTAAAATGTTTGTGGTTTTTTAGGGGGAAGAGTATTCTGTTGATAATTACCATCATTATAGAGACTCTGTGAATGAGGGATCTCCAGGTCACTCTGTTATCAACACCACTGCTCAGCTCTTGCAAGTTCATGGCCATGGCTTCTTAGATAGAGTCTGTCCACCTCTTTCCCTCCTTTCTTACTGCCTTCTGTCTTACAAAACATTACAGTCCTCCCTACGCTTTTTCAAGTTTGACCATCGCGAAGTTGGTTATTCACAGGGCATGTGCGTGCCTTCCTCCCATTCCCATGCATTTTGCCAGCCGCGGAGAAGGAAGGCAAGTGTGCCTGGGAAAAATGCAAGGGAATGGGGGACGTGTGCAAGGGAAGGCACGTGTGTATCTTCTCCACCCTGGAGCTCACCCCTCCTATTCTCATGCCTTTTGCCCCGACCTGGAGAATGCACACCAAGGCAAAAGGCAAGAAAATGCAGAGGAGAAGGAACACACACACCTTCCTTTTCCCGTCCAGAGCTCCGTCCTTGATTCTCTTGCCTCTGGCCCTGGCACTGAGAATTTGCACTGAGGTAAAAAGCAAGAGAATGGGAGGGAAGCGCAAACATGCCTTCCTTTTCCCTTCTGGAGCTCCCCTTCCCATTCCCTTGCCTTTGGCCCCAGTGCTGAGAGGGGAGTCTAGCATGCCAGGGCAAAAGGCAAGGGAATGAGAGAGGAAAGCCCCAGAAGGAAATGGGAGGGGGATCGTTGGAGGGTTTTTTTTCCACTTTCATGAGGGCTCTGCACCCCAAACCTTCACAAAAGTGGAGGGGCCACTGTATTGTCTTTTCTAGTGAGTAATGTGCCTGAAAAGTGAAATTTAAACAAAGTGGGAGTTCTTTCATAGGCAAATCATTTGAGAAATTTCAAAGGCACTTCAAAAAATTTCAACAAGGTTGAACCCATCCAACCTTTATTCCAAGGTAGTCTATTCCGTTGTCGAACAGCTCCTACAGTCGAGAAGCTCTTCCTAATGTTTTGGTGGAATCTTCTTTCTTGGAATTTGAGTCCATTCATTTGTGTCTTAGTCCCTGAAGCACCAAAAAACAACTTTTACTCCTTCTTCTACTGTACATGTTGAATATTTACAATATTTCTTATTGTCTCCAAAGAGAGGCTTTCTAGACCTATCAAGAAATTGCCAGCCACAGCAAGGACCCCTGTCGCCAGTAGAAGAATGCAACAAGGAGTGCTTTACGTTTGGTCAACGTTTCTGTAATTTGTGCAAAACTGTCTCTGCAGAAAACCGCTTCTTCTTCCTTTTTCCTTTGTGTAGCAAAACACAAGCATGGAATGACCAGCTAAAGGATGGAAAAGACACAAACCACACATCTGATGCTTCTGATTTTGAGAAGTCCATGCCGCAAGGCAGCGCTATTGTAGCTTAGCTATGCCGTCTGTCCAATTTAGACAATTTGCACAACAATTGTCCTTGCAAATGTGAAAACACTCTTGACACTGACAGAAAATAGCTTACCCATTTCCCAAGCAAGAAGAAAAAGTTTTCAGTTTCTCATTCTCACATGCAAGAATGAAACAAGTGAGGATTGACATTCATAAAGTGCATTGTCTGACTGTGTGGATTATCCTTCATTTTAAAACTGTCAGTCTTTCTGTTCAGTCAAAGATGAACTGGTATTAGGCACGATCCAGGAAATAACCCGTGTATTTCAACCCCTTTCAAATATGCCATATTTGAGCACAGTTGAGTTCTTTGTTTATTATGGGATCTAAGCTTGCCTTGCTCTGCGTGGGATTATGCTTTCTCTTGTTCTGCTTGCCATCTTTGAGACTGCACAGCGACAGTTTGTATCTTTAAAAACCTCAATGAGGCAAAGTATTTGAGTTTAGTTACCATTCTTTTTAGCTAAAATTGCCATCTCTTGTTCCTCCCCAGAGTCCATTTGATTTTTATGTACTATGATGGTTTATTGTTGTTAATAATATGATAGCTCAGCACTCCCCTGGTCAAAGGGAAAGACCGCATTTAGAGATTTGTCTGAAAAGATGGATGAATTCTACTGCAAGGGCTACCGTGATACATTTCAAGGCACTACAATTGCCAAACGGAATTCTACAGTGCTCCTTAAAACTGATGCCTAATGTCTGATCTATTCTCCTTTTTTCTCCTTATAACCACATCTTGGATGTTTGTTGCTTTGATAGCATTCTGGCTCTTGCCAACCTTCTTAGTTATTGTCATCACTGCTTCTACACAGTAAACAGTGATCCAGCTTTTTGATTAATGCTTAATTTATTTTTTTGACATTTTGTGCTCATATCTCTATCCCTGACTCTTCCATGGAACTAAAAAAAACCTTCTGAATGTAAAAAAAAAACCCTGATACCTGGACATGCCACTCAGATCCTTTGTTCAGTCACCCAATGATTGGTAGCTTTCATGTTAATACCAGTCTTGGAATTCTTCCACCACCTCCTAGGTCTTATCTTCCCACTTTCTCCATTTCCTCCTGACCTCTGCTTTTCTCATTATTGAGAACATTTTGGAAAGGCGCTACTAACCAAGCATGAAATGTACATTTAATAAACAACAAAGAACCAGTGGATAAAACAAGAAAGCTAGGCTAGCAATAAGAAAATGCAAATTCTGAATACAAAAATGACTCAACAGAACTTCCCCAGAACTTTTTTTTTTTAAAAAAATGCATCCTCGTGGAGCAGAGGGAAATGTCCTCAAGAAGGAATCATCCTTTGAAAATTAAAGCACCTTAATTTAATTATTCATCCATTGAATTGAAGAAGCTTGCAGTAGTGTTGACTTAAATTCGCATTGTACATCTTCCAACTGTACCAATTTGACAGATACAGCCCCAATTAATCCTCTGTTGTCCCATTTTTTCCAACTGCTTTTAAGATATCCCAGTTTCCTTCTCCTTCTCTGACTTTCTGCCCTTTTTCCTCAGTTTATTTCAGTTGCTCCAAACTGAGCTCAAAGCGCAAAAGTAGTTTACAGTCAACTCAGTAGGAGGAAAAGAGAGGAGGGGACAAAGTCTTGCCCTTCCCAGTAGAGTCAGACAAAAGCAAACTGCTGCGGCCTCTCCCAGCTTATGTGTTCCTCCTCATTAAAAACTTCTACCATCTTGACGACACTCTGATGTTGCCTTGACACAAATGTCCCATTTTTCATCTGTGGAGAATATGCCATTGATTCACTGAGTTCTACTCTGTGTGCAATTGGCTAATCTTTATAGGCCAAGAATATCTTCAGAGGTTGAAATAGTGTGAAGAGAGATCCAATCGGACATTCAGGCTCTCAGCATTACGTCTGAAATGTGAACATTAGGCCAATGGTCAGCTTCACCTTGTTCCAAAGAAACTTTCACCAAAAGACTGTAAATAAATATATACAAAATATGGCACTGTAGTCATTATCAATCCCTGACCTCTCTATCTGCCTCTCCTCCCAGTTTCTTAGCAATGGTAAGCCTTTCCAGTTCTGTCTGCAGTCTGTGCACCACCAAGCATACTTGTGGAGTTACGTACAACAGGCAGTGGCTCTTTGTCAGTCAGTATGACATTGTGTTGGCCTTAGATTTTTATCTTGAGTGTCCTTCAATACCTTGCTATTTCTTGCCCTGGGTGCCTGATAGGATGGTTGTGAAGTCACAGTAGGGAAGAAGTAGGCGACTGAAAGGCCACCCACACTGAAAAAAAATTGATTTAGGCTCCCCAAATGCCCCCTGCGGGTATGAGGCCAATCTTACCATGTTTTCAGATCATTCTGTGCCATTTTAGGCCAAAAAGAGATCTTATTTTTCAACAAGAGGTAATGCAGAAGTCACCTCCTGGGTCTCCTCCTCTTAGGAGAAAGGCCTCTCACGAATAGCCCACCATGCCCTTTAGGGACATTTGGAGAGGTGCTGAAAACTGGCCCTAGTGGTCACATGTGGCCAATGGCCAAACTGTCCACCTGCCTGCAGGAGGGGAAGGAGGAATCCTAGAAGCCAGTATCTCAGGCACTTGAGAAAAGATTAGATATGCCCATAATGGCTGGGTGAACAGGAGGTCCAAATGTCTTGCTAGCTGTTGGAATACTGATACAGTACAAGAAGTGCTACCTCCCATTACCCCATGAGGCTTCAGTAATGTTTGTAAGGGGAAACCAGTGACGCCAGTTCATAGCAGATATATTTATTGGTTGGTTGGTTGGTTGGTTGGTTGGTTGGTTGGTTGGTTGGTTGGTTGGATGTATTTATACCCTGCCCATCAACCACAAAGTCTCCCAGCTCATCTTACAGTTAGTTAGTCTGATAACTCTCACCATCAGGCTTACAGTTTTGACACTTCCCCACCTCAGGTTTGCAATCTGAGGCCGTTTCTGCACTAGACTGTTATAGCGCTATTATTCCACTTTCAACATCCTATGGAATCCTGGGGTTTGCAGTTTAGGGAGGGGCCTTTGAGGCCCCTCCCTAAACTGCAAACCCCAGGATTCCATAGGATGTTGAAAGTGGAATAATAGCGCTATAACAGTCTAGTGCGTAAATGAAGGGTTGCCTTATCTGCCATCCCATGGCACCTCATCGCAGTGCCCCAAAATAGGTGGTATAAAATTATGAGTATCCTTCAGGCAAGAAGTTAGACTCAAGGGAATAGTTCGCTTCTTTTAGCTGTGAGGCTCTTTGATGGATTATGATCAGTAAAGCTAGAATAAACTGAATAGACTGAGCACTGCTAAAAGGGAGAGTGAAACCAGGAAAATTGGGGAGCACTCAGCAGAGACAAAATGGCTTATCTTTGCATGCAATAAAGTATTTGTCACTAGCTTGCTGTTAAGAGCCATATCTGTTCTTCAATAAGCGATAATACTGGAGCTCGAATTCCCCAGGGTCTAGTTTTCCACTGTGAATACTGTGCATTTCTCCTTTTAGGGTCTCCTCTGTGAGCGTGTCTTCAGTAGCAAATGATTTCTGGTGCATCCAGTATTGTGGATGCTTTATGTTCAGTATACCTATTAAACCTCATACATGTTTAATCATCAGTATCCTTTGACACTTGCAGAGCATCAGTAAGATTTCTTTGGGTAAGACAAAGGTGTGCATTGGGGAGAATGGGACCTGTAGCCAGAAAGAAGTGCTGCCCACTTATTTATTTTAAAATTCCTAAGCTTCACTTTTATCCTTTAAAGGTTTTCAGAGCAATGTACAGAAAGCATCCTGGAAGCAATGTACTATGTTACAATATAAAGAATCTAAAATCTCAGCATTAAAAGGGAAACTAGGAGCTATTTCTGGCACACAAAAAAAGGGAAAGGTACAAATATGACTCTAAAGATTTCAGAACTTTGAAAGTGTAGTTCAGAATGCCTGCGCAAATTTTTAAAAAGAGTTTTAACCTGGCTCTGGAAAGAATAGAGCCAAGGCATTGCTGTTTTTTACAAGCAAGGGCGTTCCAAAGGCAGAGTGCCCCGCCCCATAGAGAAGACTTTCTCTTTTGCAAATTTAAAATATACTTTCTCATAGAAGAAGTGCAGTGAAGAATTTCCTCTGATGATCTGAACGTACGGGCAGATTGATATGGGAAATGGTGCTTCAACAGATATTTAAAGCACCCATAAAAATAGCTGCTATAGTTTAGATAACACACACACACACACACACGTGGATAATGTTTTTATTGTAGACACATTGTGCACACAATTCTTCTTCAATGGGACATTGTTGTTGTTATATGCCTTCAGATCAACTCCAGCTGATGGCAATCCTGTGCTAGGGTTTTCTTGGAATGATTGGTTCGCAGGGAGTTTGCCACTGCATTCTGTTGTATCTGAGAAAGTGTGACTTGCTCAAGTCCAGCCAGTGGGTTTCCATCACTGAGCAGGGATTTGAATCCTGATCTCTCCCAGACTCCAAATCACTACACCATGCTGGCATCTCTCCGTGGGACATACCCATGTTAAATGCTTCGATTAGAACTGAACACAGCTGCAGTCGCTCAAGAGCCACGAGTTCGTATTCTTTCTAAAGACTGGATGATTTGCACTGAAAGGAAGACACCAGATTTTAAGTATTCTGGACTTCCGACTCTTGATTGTGGGAAGATTATTATCCTGTGGAAAAAATATCTGCCTACTCAACCAAAGTATTCCCAGAATATTTGAGCCCTACACACCCTTGTGATTGTCTGAGGTCACTGGGTTATTTCCTGTGAGTTGTAACTTCTACCACATCATGGATAACAGTTCTATTTGTATGACTGCATAGGGGATGCAGATTACCCTCCCTCTGCGGGTAAGCAATTCAGAGGTTGATGTGAGTTCATGAGTTTTGTCACTGGTGGTATAAACAGGCTCTGATGTAAGTTCTTTCCTATGGAAACGGTTAACTCTAAGCAGGAAGTGCCTCTGGGCTCAGTCAGAGATCATTTCCCATCTGGATAATGGTTTTTGAAAGTACACCTGTGGATGCTTGAAAATCAGATTCTCCTCTTGGAAAGGGATCAAATTCTGCCCCTCAGTAGATGACCCCAAGAGATCAACAACAGTAATTTCACAGGACAGACCAACAGCCAGATATACTGGTTGCGAGTTTTGCAAGTCTGAGTGATAGGGAAAGGGCTGTAGCTCCATGACAAAATCGTATACACCTCATACAAAATGTCCTAGGTTCATTCCCTGCCCGTGTCTGCGTGCCTTCAAGTCACCTGTCAATGTATGCAACCCCATGAATTTGGTAGGGTTTCCTTAAGCAAGGAATACTCTGAGGTGGTTTTTGCCAGTTCCTTCCTCTGAAATACAGCCTACGGCACCTGGTGTTGGCTTGCATTCTCCCATCTAAGTCCTAAACAGGGCTGACTCTGCTTAGCTTCCAAGATCAAACAGGATCTGGTGCCATTAAGATATTTAGGCAGTCCTCCCTCTTACCAGGGCTGGAAAAATCTGCTGTCTGGCTTCCTGGGAAATTACTGCCTTTTGGTATAACACTACATGGTTGTTGCACTGTGATTCCACTTTAACTGTCATGGTTCCATCCCATGGAGTCCTGGGATTTGCAGTTTAGGGAGAGTCATTTAGAATTCTCAGCCAAAGATCTTTAGTGCCTCTCCAGACTACAAGCCGTAAGATTCCTTAGGATGTTGCAATGGCAATTAAAGTGGAATATGGCACTATAATCATGTAGCGTGAATGGGCTACAGGATGCTGCAAAAGATAACACAGGATCCCTTGTAGATCTTCAGGTGATTTGCAGTAGGTCACCAAGAGCCCCTACTTTGTTATTAGAGGAAAAGAATTAAGCTGCTGAAATATCCCAAAGGTAGCTTGATGGAAGACTCAGAAAGGATTTGCTCAGTTGCAACATGAAAAACAAATTCCTGGGCTGAGCAGGTGGTCAGAGACATCCGGTCCTTCTTTCTAAAGACAGGTTTGCTATCTGAGCTGCTCTTTTGTCCTTGGCTCTAGTTGATGTCTTTGGGGTCTAATAAAAGCAAAGTACAGTAGATCTAAGTAGCCTTAGGTCTAGCCTTCAGTGGTTGTGGATGTAATTGGTGGACTGTGGAGAAAACTAACCCTTTGAGGTTCATGGGGGGAGTCTGTTAGCAGATTCAACATTGCTGTTCAGTGGTGCAATGCTGTATTGGAATGCTTTTATTTAAAAATGTTCAGTTCTCAAATGCTTGTTGGAATTAAAGTCTTTTCGTGCTAAGGGGTGGCCCACTGACGTTTGAGAGTGCTTCCTAGTAAATAGCCCAAAGTATCTTGCTCCTCTAAAGGAGAACAAGGGAAAGGAGACTGGGACAAGAAGAAAGAGTAGAAGGATAAAGTTAGGCACATGCAAGAACCTTGGATGGTACACACTTGCATCAGGGGAGACCGACAGGAATTTTCATTTGCATCCTAGAATATAGAATATAGCAGTGGTTCCCAAACTTTGGTCTTTGATGTTTGGAACTTCAACTCCCAGAAGACCCAGCCAACTTGGCCAACAGTCTGGAATTGTGGGAGCTGAAGTCCAAAACATCTAGAGGATCAAAGGTTGGGAATCTCAGAAATACAGGCTGTTTTTCAGGGAATAATACCTGATCAATATTCCAAGGACCTCCAGGGTTTACAGGAACACAGGTTGAACACCCCTGCCCTTTATAAAACACGATCCGGTGATATGATGAGGCTAGGAGCTGTGTCAGACCCATTTGCATCAGGAGAGAGGTGGCATTCCGCTGCTAAAATTTTGCAGAGTTGCCTTTTTAACATACTCCCTGGATAAGTGCCAGAATGAAAGCAAAACTAGACTTACTCTGTGCGAAACTAGATTATATTCCTAATTCTTTCTACATCATTAGCTGTCTCATCTTTATAACAAGCTAGCTGTGGCAGTAAAGTTGGGAGTTAAAGTTTTAGGAAACAATAGCCTGTTTTATGTGTATGTGGCTTGTCATTTGCACAAAAATAAAGAAAAGAGTGTTGATTTTACCTAAAGTGCTTTTCTGTCTGGAGGGACCGCTTAATTGTAGTCACAAATCACCTTGAATGCTTTCCTAGAAAGATAAAACAAGTTAAATTTGTATATCACTCGGCAAGTGCTTCCTTCTGAATTGGATATGAGATGGAGATTTTAGCTTTCCCTTCCGTACTTTTAGGGTTCCTGCCTAGTTCTTTCTCTTGCTTTTTAGATAGTTCGTAACAGAAGCAAGCGGACTCCCCACCTCTCCCCTTGTTTGTTTTATGAGGTTTTTGGACTCCCTGTCCCCCACCCCACATCATTTGGGACCACAGGCCAACAACCCAGAAATATACCTTGTTTTACATTTTGACTTGCAAAAATCTCCTTGGCATTTTACAAGAAAGAGCACTGCAGTTGTTATGTTAAATAAGTGTAATTACCATGTGTTACGGGAATTTTCCATCCTTGACTTGCCACAGGTTCTCTCACATGGAGAAAATAGACCCCACAGCATTTCTGTCTCTTGTTCTTCTTTTAGCTTTATGGCGTTTTGTTTCCATTTTCCTCTGCAGTGTGATATGGTTTCAGTCAGAACTGCAGAGAACAAGAGTCTCATTCCCTTCTAAATTTACATGGGGGGATGAAATAGTACAGTGGGCCCTTGGTATGCGCTGGGCTTTGGTTCCAGCACACACACACACACACACACACACACACACACACACGTGGATCCAAAATTCATGGTTGGTCAAGTCCCATTATGTACAATGGTGTAGTAAAATGATGCCCCTTAGGTAAAATGGCAAAATCAAAGTTTCCTTTTGGGATTTTTTTTTTTAATATTTTCAAGCCACGGTTGGTTGAATCCATGGATACAGAAACTGCAGATATGGAGGGCCGACTGTATAAGGAAAATTACCTGGAAAAGTTAGAATTGCAGTGGATCTTCTCGAACAATACAGGGGGTGTCATCCCTGCCAAATACTTGATGAAGTTCCCTCTAAAGAAGGTCAGTGGAGCTGGTCCCAGAATCCACAGATGAATTAAATGACACTCACCATGTCAGATTAAACCTTCCCTCTTCCCTACTGTTTCAGTTCATGCTCAAATGACAAATGGAAGAACGACTGGTTTTTTGATGGGGTGATTTTTTTTCCTACACTGGAAACTACTTTCAGTTACATATTGACAAATTTTTACCCGTGGTGCGCAGTTTGTACCATATTTGTGCCCGTCGGCTACTGTCATTTCCGTTTTTTTCTGAGAATTCACCAGGAACCAGCAGCCAATGGCTCAGGGACCAGTTTCAGTCCATTGGCCACTACTTTGAGTGATTATGTTCTAGAAATAGTCCCTTAAGATAACAGAACATCAATTCCTAAAAAACACAGTGGGATGCAAGCATCACAGCTCTGCCCCACCTGCCTGCACCGGTTTGAAACTAAAACTAAATCTAGTTTTGGGGTAAGAAACTAATGATTATCTTCCCTCTTTTAATGTGTTTCAGATTTATTCAAGAGATTGAGCATGCTTTGGGTCTCAGCCCAGCCAAGCAGTGTCCGCTCCGGGAATTCCTCACCATGTATATCAAGAACATCTTTCTCAGCCAAGTCTTGGGAGAAATCAACAAGGAAATAGAAGGGGTCACCAAAATAACTGACCCCCTGAAAATCCTGGCTAATGCAGACACCATGAAGATGCTGGGAGTACAGAGGCCTCTCTTGCAGGTAAGAAAGTTGCACAGCACACCTATGAAAGGGTTTTTTTTCCCTCTTGGGTCAGTATTGCAGCTGTAGAGGATACAGCAAAAGCAGTTCACCTGCATTTGGATTGGTATCGTCTTTGTAGGTAGTAGCAAATGGTAGCTTCCATGTCGACAAGGCGGTGACTCTCCTCTGCTTTTAATCTGAACTTTAAAACAGTTGCCCAAGGCACTAAATTTAGCCTGCGGACAGGGGTCCGCACTTACAGTAGATTCATAGAAACATAGAGTTGGAAGAGACCACAATGGCCATCGAGTCCAATCCCCTGCCATGCGGGAACAAACACTCAGCGCACCCCCAGCAAATGGTCATCCAACCTCTGCTTAAAAAGCTCCAAAGATGGGGACTCCACCACACTCTGAGGCAGCATATTCCACTGTTGAATGGCTCTGACTGTCAGGAAGTTCTTGATATTTAGGTGAAATCTCTTTTCCTGGAGTTTGAATCCATTGCTCCATATCCTAGTTTCTGGAGTAGCAGAAAATAAGTTTGCTCCATCTTCAACATGACATTCCTTCAAATATTTAAATATGGCTATCATGTTTCCTCTTAACCTTCTTTTTGTCAGGCTAAACATACCTAGCTCCTTAAGCCTCTCCTCATAGAGCATGGTTTCCAGACCCTTCAGCCTTTTGGTCACCTTCCTCTAGACATGTTCCAGCTTGTCAATATCCTTTTTGTATTGTGGTGCCCAGAACTGGACACTGTATTCCAAGTGAGGTCTAACCAAAGAGAATAAAGTGATACTATTACTTCCCTTGATTTCTACACTATGATCCTGTTGATGCAGCCCAGAATCGCATTGGCTTTTTTAGGTGCCACATCACACTGCTGACTCATGTTCAGCTTGTAGTTTCTTTAATAGTTCAGTAGTTTCTTTAAAGTGTGGACTAAATCATAGAATCACAGAGCTGGAAGAGACCATGGGGGCCATCCAATCCAACCCCCTGCCATGCAGGAAGATACATCAAAGCACTCCTGACAGATGGCCATCCAGCCTCTGCTTAAAATCCTCCAAAGAAGGAGACTCTACCACACTCCGAGGCAGCAGATTCCACTGCTCTACAGCTCTGACCCAAAGCCCTCTCCTGCTTTGTTTGAAGGGCCGGATTTGTGTGAATCAGGCTGGTACTGGCCTTCGTGTGGAATTTTTGCACCGCGTGGGAAAGAAGACAATGATAAAAGAGGGAGGATCGTCAAAACATAGCAATGAAGAAACAACACTGTGCACCATCACCAGGCAGCCTAGACACACAGACTTTATTGTTGAGAATTACCCATAGCTGCTGCAATAGAACCTAAGAGAAGCTGTGACTTTTTATGGAGCTGTAAGTCAGAAGCAACCTGCATTTATAGAATCTTGTTCTTTTTAAAGAGAAAGACCTATCCCCGTTCTTAACACTTTGTCGCTGAAGCCACTTGGTGTGTTCTGAGTGAAAGTTGCACCGCATTTCTACTCGTTTCCGGGCATAGTTGTAGTAAAGCAATTGACCTTTGTAGTTTATTATGTCTCATTACAGCAATTGTCTGTACAAACAGGGCCAGTATATTCATTTTTGGCATTTTCATTTCCTAGCAGACATCTACCCAAAATAAAAAGGTTTCCTATACAAAGGCATGTCGTTTGATAATAATTCTTACCCCTTTGTGTATATAAACATTATCTATAGCAATGTAGCAAACTACTGAGATTCAGTTGCGTACTAGCCCATAGTGTCTCACTCAGAAATGGGGATTGGTTACAGTGTGACACATTTTAAGTGTCTTCTCCCCATAGAATCATAGAATCATATAGCTGTAAGAGACCCCAAGGGCCATCCAATCCAACCTCCTGCCATGCAGAAATATACCATCAAAGCAATCCTGACAGATGGCGATCCAGCTTCTGTTTAAAAGTCTCCAGAGAAGGAGACTCCACCACACTCCATCGAAGTAGCAGCAGATTCCACTGTCAAACTTTGTTCAGGAAATTCTTCCTAATGTTTAGGTGGAATCTCTTTTCCTGTAGTTTGAAGCCATTGTTCCATGTCCTAGTCTCTGGAGCAGCAGAAAACAGGTTTGTTCCATCTCCCATGTGACATCCCATGTCATAGGTCTTTCCATTCCAAAACTGCAAAGGAGAATGGGTTTTCTCCACACGCAATAGCAAGATACATTTCTAAAGGGGCTTCTTTGGTTGTAGCTGGAGAGGAAATGGATAACATAGGCCTGGGCCAGAATGGTTTCCCTACAAAATTGTCTAGAGGCTAAACACAACATCTGTTTGTAGTGTGTTAATCTTGCATAAGAAAATATCCTGTCCTGTAAGAGGACTCAGTTTGTAAGAATGCAGCTTCTAGTCTTTTATCATCTCCAGTGGATTACTCTTTTGTATAGTAAATACCCTAAAAGCAACAGATCCCATCTGATCTTGGAAGTGAAGCAACCTCAGCCCTAGTTACAACTTGGATGAGAGACCATCAACAAATGCCAAGTACTGTAAGCTATATTTTGGAGGCAGGAATGGGCAAACCCACCTCTTGAAATTCATGGGGTTGCCATAGGTCTACAGGCAACTTGAAGACACATTGTAATGTTCTGTCTCAATCTAACTCAATAATCAGGTTTCATGGATAGATGCAGAAAAGTTTTCTTAAAGATTAGATGTAGTACAGAGACACTGCCTTTGCCAGGACTGAAAAATACAGTACAGGTTGCAGTTTTAAGAACTCCCTGCTCCCTCTCCCAGGGGTTTGTGTTCCTTCCCACACAATACATCACTAGGCTGGACTGGTTTCCCAGGCTCTACCCAGCTTGCGCTTCCCAACACTCAAACAGCTATTTGCAATATGGCACCAGAGCAGCTAAGTGAACATGGCAGAAGAACCTAACTTGATGGGCTCTTTCAGAGTAAGTCTCTGAGAAAAGACTTTGCCATCCAAGGTGTTGTGAATTATCCATTACTGGAAGGACAAGCATCGGAATCTGTACTTGACATCTTACAAATCGTATTGACAAAGTAAGTTTCTGGTCTTCATTGGTCAATAAAACTTAGGCCGTTTCCACACCAGGCCCTCCCTAAACTGCAAACGCCACGATTCCATAAGATCTTGAAAGTGGAATAATAGCACTATAACAGGCTAGGAAAGTGAAATAATAGCACTATAACAGGCTAGTGCAGAAATGGCCTTAGATTCCCTTTGATGCATAGCTAGTGATAAAGAAACTGAGAGGTACTGGGTGGGGCTTATCAGATCCGGCCATTATCAGTCAAGAACGAATTTAGATGGGTTGCTGGGAATAAAGTCTCACAATCAGCCAGGGACGTTGTCTGAACAGAGAGGGTTTAGTTCTCAGGGAAAGCCTAGAGAGAGACAGAAGAGTAATTGATCCATTAGACAATCTGGTCAGAAACTGTGACCTAGATTTGGAGGTTGAGCCTTTGGTGAAAGTGTAGCCAAAGGGCTGCTTGTGATCCTTGTACTTATATGAAGGTTTCGAGATATAAAGAAATTGTCTGAAAGAATTTTGAAGAACTGTATTAGCTTTGATCAACATATGAACTCCAATACTTTGTTCTGTATGTTACTTTAATAATTATAGTCTATTTTTATAAATATTGACTCAGCTGAGTAATTTACAGTGTTTAAAGACAGAGGAATGCACTACGTAAAACTATAAAGCGTTTGTAAGTAACCACTGAAAGGCCTCACCCTTTACAGAAAGACGATGCTAGAAGAGGGGAAGGCAGAGTTGTGTGTGAAGTGACACGGCGCCTTATCAAGTTGGGGAGCTGCCATACCAGTCTGGGAGAGAAAGACATAGGCCCTGTCACATAGAATCATAGGCCCTTTTCGCACGGCATTTTCAATGCGAAAGGGCCCTTGGAGCGTCACGCACATGTGAGGAGCGGTCCACACGACGCACTCACGTTTGCGTGGTGCTCCAGGGCCTGGCAGGGACCGCTCACGCATTTTTTCATTTTCGGCTTTAAGCCCAAAGTAGTGTGCGATCGTGCATTGTTCTGGGGGCCCGTGCGCACTTACCTTGTGTGCGGAGCCTCGGGAACCGGGCCGGTCGTGCTTCCCGTCCAGTGCAGCCTAGGAAGGTCCCAGGGTGCACTGCGAAAGGAAGAGGTGGGGCTCTCGCACGAGCAGGAAGCCCGTGCGGAGCCGAAGGACCCCAGATGCGAGAGCCTCTCTCCGGAGGCTGCTCGCGCGAGCACTGCGCCCCAGCGCCGAGAAAAGATGAGTTGCAGAAAGGGCCGTAGAGTTGCAAACGACCACAGGGGCCATCCAGTCCAACCCCCTGCCTTGCATCTCTTCTCCTATGAGGAATCACCAAAATGTTTTCTTGGGAGGACTGAGTCTTGAGTTGGCTGTTGAATGACCCAAAGCTGCTTTCGAGTAGAGTTGATTCCCAGCCACCTTGGAAAAAAAAATTCCCCTTGGGTTCGTCATGCATGATAGAATATAGATGTTTTTGGCAGAGCAACCATGAGAGCGGATAGTCTGTAAAACGCCTTCTGAAGGCAGCCCCGCACAGTTGCTTCTGCCATAACGACTTGCTGGAGATAATGAGGCTGTTGCTGGAATTGGCTTTCTCTCTTGCTTCTGGGGGAGATCACTTGTGGCTCTCCCAAGAAGGCGCTGTCAGGGGCCGTGAAGGCATACTTTCCTCAACTTGTCAAATTATCTCTGCATTAATCAGATGGATGTTGGTGACGAGTAACGTTCGAACGGCCACTGATGGTTGCCAAGTGAGTTTTGTCATTTAGTGCCATAAACAAATGAGTTTTCTTTCAGGTCCATTTGCAGCCATAATCAGAAACTATTAAGCTACAGTTGTAGCCGATCAATTGTGCATTCCTTGCTTTTCGGGAGTGAGCGTGACCTTTGAGGCATGAGTGAAAATCCTGATCAATAAATAATGCTTTGCAGCATTGTAGTAATTTTCATTCTTTGCAGAAGTGCTTTGAATATTTTGCACACAGGCACTCTCTCCCTCTTTCTCAGTCAGTCTCTCTCGCTGTTTTTCCACCACTGAAAGCTAAACTGAGACACCAAAAGGATGTTTCTCACAGCCAGAGAACACCTGGATCCAAAAGCAGACATAGTCCAAAACTAAGTTGAGTGCTTCCTGAGGGTTGCTTTAAAATATTTAGGCTCAGATTTTCTTCTGTTGATCCCAGTCTGGGTCACCGCCACAGCTACTAATATGAGGAATATTTAAAAAAAAAAAAAAGAACACATTTCAAGCCATCCTTGTTAATTACTGCTAATTCACAAAGGCTGGCTTTGCAGCAACAGTCACATGGTCGAGTCTTCTGTAGATTTATCATTCTTATTCTTATTATTGTTATTATGATCATCATTGAGTGAGTGGAATGCGTTTCCCTTGACATCTTGTCACTGAAAAACAATTAAGGCAGTTCACTGGGATGCTCACATAGTATTGTGCAGGAATGGACGTGAGATTTCCACCAGTTGTGCTGCTCTCTCAGTTGGCTTTCTACTGTCAGTATGGCCATTGCGGTTTTAAAAAAAAAAGGTAAGATTCTATTTTTGGGATCGTTACAGCACAGTAATTGGGTGCAAGCAGTCTGAATTGGGTCCAATTCAGACTGGAACTACAAGTGATCCTTAATCATAGGATTTAGCCATGTTAGGTGGTGTTACAGTCCCTCTAAACGCACAGGCTTGCATACTCTGTACTCCTGAATTCTACCTTTAATCTGTGTGCTCAGATTTCAGTGATGGTCAAGAGCTCATCTGCGTAGTTAAAATCAGCGTCTCACTCAGTTGCACCCGTTTGTAGAGGCATCTAACTTGGTCATAATGACACAATCCATATTCATATTCCATTTGGATTACTGTAACATGGTTTATGTGGAGCTACCTTTGAAGAGGGTTTCAAAACTTCAGCTGGTCCAAAGAGCTGCATCCAGATTGTTAACTGCAGTTTCTTAGAGAGAGTACACAAGTTCATCATGACAACAGCTCCATTGGCTGCCAGTCTGTTCTGAGTGCAATTCAAAGTGCTGGTTATGACATTTAATGCCTTATTGTGGATGGGCTTTAATCAGTTTGAAAGATCCTGTCTTCCCAAATGAGCCTACCCAACCTCTTAAAACCCCCAGGGGAGGCACTTTCTCGATCCCACCACCCTCATATATAAGTTTAATGGGAATACAAAAAAGGTCTTTTTCTGTGGCTGCTCCCAGACTCTGAAACATGCTGTGATGGCAAGGCTGGCTCCCTCTCCGTAGTCCTTTCAACAGAAGATGGAGATCTTGTTTATTCCAGCAGGCAGCCTCAGTGTGAAGGCACATAGCTACGACAACAAGTTACTCATCTGTGCAAGATGACTTCAGGTTGGAGAGTACGTGTCTGAGCCTATCCACCTCACAACACTAGCTGGTAGTGTTGAGGAAATGGAAAAAGGAAAATGGAGAAAAATATACCCTATTTTGCATCTGCATAAATTCTGGGTCCTATGATTTCCTCAAGATCTGAATCCTGGCAGGATGGAACACAGGACACAATGAAGGATCGGGCAAAACCAAAGCTTTATTCTGTGCACATGGTCCCTCTTCTGCAAGGAGTGAAATCTGTGATAGGAGAGGTGCAGATTGACATTGAATTTCATAACAGTTTTATACTCTACTTTCCTCAAGACCAACCCAAGATGATCTCAGCAGTTTTCAAAATTCCATTTACAGCACATTTCACATTAACCCTTTGAACAAACACTCATGACATTTGTTTGTACACACTCTGCAAATATCATATGAAAATAGACATGCCAGTCTGATTTTTTGTTCTTTAAGCCTAGCTCTCAGCCCCATCTGTTGGTCTTTCTTCCTGTATCAAAACCACAAAGACAGATTTACCGTGTATGTTCTCAGAGTCACACTCTCTGTTTTCAAGCATATTCTTCCAAGCTTAGCAACAAGCTTTATGTCTCTATTTTGGTGAAAAGTTGTAAGGTCCAAAGTCTGTAGGCACTGCGGAAGTCAATTTCAAATTTTTAGCCCAAGTCAACTAAAGCATTAGCAAGCTTGTCTTCTTCCAAGCTATACTGATTTCCTTTTGTGACTCTATATTCTCACATCCCCCAAATTAGTCTCCTTGATCTAAAATTAAAGCAGAACATAAAAAATGAGTTATTTTATATATACAGGACATACAGCAATGGCTGTAACATCATACAGACTGATTTACTGTTTTGGAGTTTGAGACTGTTCATTGAACTGTCAGAATAGGTGAGCAGTAAAAGTGCTGGAACAGCTTCAACATTTGGTGCTTTGCAACATAAACAGTTATTTGTAGTGTGTCTGTCTGTCTGTCTGTCTGTGTATTTCTATCACCACCTTTTGACATTTGGTTCATACACAGCTTTTTGTCTGACCTGGCCTTAAGACACATACTGTGTGATGGATTATTTTAATTAGCCCAACAGCATGGACAAGCTTGCCTTCACAAGGCAAATATTGTGCTCATAAATCTTCATTTTTGCCCCTTCAACCAGATCTATGTGGCTGCTTTCATCTCCTTGTCCACATATAGGAGCCGCTTGGCTGGAAGCTCCTCATTTTTGATTATGTGTAATTTTTTTCCCCACTTCAATCCATCAGAAATGAATATGGCCAAGGCTGAAATTCTACAAACAAAAGAGTGACTGTAATCACATCAGACCAACAGTTCAACTAGCTTAGTATCCTTCCCTCACCAGTGCGTATCATCAGATGCTACAGGGACATGCTTGTGATCTCTGTCAGTCGTCTTTACTTTCCAGAACTTAAAGGTTTAACCTTTCATTAGTAGGCATTGATATTTCTCTCCTCCATTAGTTGACCCAATCTTCACTTACAACAGATGACTCTAATGACCAGTGGTGCATTCAAGTGTAGAGCTAAGACTACCATGGTAGCCTGTTGAAGGAAGAAGTCCTTAATTATGTGTTCCCTTTGTAATTTTGTAGTTCGTACTGAAGTTCTGAACATGTGACGGGAAGCACAAAAGAGAAACACAAAAGAGAAGCCAGGCTAAGCACCCATAGACAAAATGCCCTTTTCCATTTAGCTATCTTCTGTCTCTGAATTTGGTTAAACTGGGATGGTTCAATTTTTTAAAAAACAGGTTGTGACAAACCCTTTGCTCTCTCTCAGACTGGTGTGGCAGTTCCAGTCCAGTAAGGCACCCTGTCAATATCACTTTCCCCTGACCGTCCTTTTATCACAACCTTTGTGTAACAGGGCTAGAGTTTTAATTGTTCCTCGGAACCAAGCAGTTTCATTAAGGTAGCATCTTCTCTTTATTACAATGACTTTAGGTACTCAGACCGATTCTGTAGTTATAAAACAAAATGTTATATTTATTGAAGTATCTTGTTAGAGTTCAGTTGTAGTACAGTGTCGATACATTAGCAGTTTAAACTTCTGACAGACTTTGACATCCCTGCTTTAGACATCAGTTCCCTGTGTCTTTTCCTCAGTTGCTTAATCACAAACTCAAACCACCCTCTCTCTGGCTTGTTCTCACTGAAGGCTCAAAACACACAGAGAAACTTTTCCTCGTATAGAATTCCTCTCATCCATAAGTCTCTCCAATGGACATCACTGTGCTGAGTTGCATTCTTCTGGTGCTATTCCTGTTGCCTAGCAACCAGCCATCAAGTTGCACTGGCATTCCAAATATCTAACCTCCCCAAAATAGTTCACCACAAAGCTCTTGCCAGTCACCTGTAGTGAGTATGTTCTCTTCCTTTAGGCAGATGGGTTTCAGAGTCCTTGTTAGCATCTCGACCAACATGATCAGCTGCCTAGTGAGACAGAAGGGGTTAATTTGTATTTAGTGCCAGCAAGTTTCACTTTAGCCTAATGATTCAAGTCTGAGAAAGAATTGGCAGTTGGGAACAGACCAGGGAGGAAACTTTCTTATTAGCATCCTACATGTACAGTTCTCATAGCTATTGGGATGGGAGATGGAGCATGCCTAGATATAAAGGAACGGATGGGCAGTGGTACCTCCTCCAGATTAGGGTCTCAACTGGGTACTGTTTGCTTCACACATGCATATACATCATGTGATTATTCAGCAGTTTATGACTCTGAGCTTAAAGTGTAAAGTATCTCAGTTGAAAAGTTTTGCATCTAGATCAGATAATAATCGTAAATCTGTCTACTATGGTTTGTCTGATGGCTCATTCACACTAACACCTCATCACTTGAGCTGTAGTCAACACAGAGCCTAGCAGGTATTTGGACTACAGCTCCTATCATCTCCCATCAGCCAGCATGGACAGCAGTCAAGGATGATAAAAGTCCTTGTATGAAAGATGTAGGAGACATCACATTGCCTTCTCTTGCAATGGTTGTATTTGCACATATATAAGCCATGCTAAGGCACTGCTAGACTTGATACATACACAAAACCCCACATTCTGGTCCTTCTCATGTGTATATATTCACCAACACAAGTTTGCCCCGCTTGGTATTCGTAATGTTTTCCAACTTTATTCTTAACGTGCACTAGTTATACCCCTGAGAAAGACATAATGTTTGAACTGATTCCCTGTGCTACCCATGAACAGTTCTGAGTGAGTAGGTTCTGCTGGCTCACTCATAGCTACCTTTGGATATTCCTCTTGTAGTTTCTCCTTTTATGAAATATTTTCAAAACAGCAAAAGTGGACTACTTTGTTTGAATTATTAAAATTATTACATTCCTCTTTTATACACATTCAAAGGATTTAACTTTGTTCAAAATGGCGAGGGTCAAAAACCGATCTGGACATTAACCCTATTTCCATTTTTCACACTTACAGTACAAGCAGTGGGATATACCTGCAGAAGTAGAAGAGGAAACAGAACCCATCCATTATAATAAGTAATAATAAGAAATAAGAAATTTTTATTTCTTACCTCCCTCTCCCGAAGGCTCGAGGCAGGGTACAACATAAATTAAAATACAATTAAAATGCATTGTAAGTTAAAATACTCTAAATAAACATAAAACCACTTAAAATACGAATATATCATTGTTAAGATACATCATTATTAAAATATATCTTAACTAAAAGAGACTGCTGGACCTGGGTTGGGCAAAGTGCGTATCATTTGGCATTTTGGGCAGTCGCTGCATCCGCTAGAGCACGTGTGTCAAACACAAGGCCCACGGGCCGAATCCAGCCCACCAGGCCGTTTCACGTGGCCCTTGGACCTCTCCTTCAGCTGCGGCACTCCACCCACCTCGCTAGCAGAAACAGGGGCAGAAAGAGGCACAGAGAGGATCTGGGGAGCAGAAAGCAGAACACTTTGGATATACTGACCAATTCTATGTAACCTTACAGAAGTATAGGGACCATAAACTACGATCAAATAGCCCCAAAATGTCCAAGAAAAGAAAAGTTGATGCAGAGGGGAGGCAGTTTAAAAATCAGTAATAATCGGATGCAGAGGCAATTATTTAATGTGATAAAAGAGTAGATACAAGTATATAGTTTTACAGATACAGCTGTCCCTTTGAGGGCAACCATAAGGCTGATATAGCTCAAGAGGAAATTGAGTTTGACACCCCTGTCCTAGAAGGTCCCAGGGACAGAAAAGCAGCCCCCAGACCCATCACCATTGCCCATCCCTGTGCTAAATTCTACAGGTTGTGAAACATCTGCTCCTATTTAGTGTCTGCTTTCCAAGTTTCTCACTGTTCTTAGCGTACGTAATTATACCTTAAAAAGTGTCATGTGTAATGTGACAGGAAATTCTTGCAGAGACAAAAGCAAGATTAATCGCTTCTCAAACAGAAAGCTAAAGAAGTTGTCTTCTGAAGGACCTCATTCCCTCCCTCTCTTCCTCCTTCCATCTCCCACATGAGAGGGGAGCATTCAGTGCAAAGGAGGGCTGAAACAGCAATGAGCTTGGAAAGCAAAGAGTTTGCCACTCCAAGAATAAAAAAGCAGGGCTGAAGTTGTGCAAGCACGATGAACCGTATATTCATTGCTAACGTGTTGATGCGAAATTACATCCTAAAGAATTTGAAGCCTGCCAATTAAAATGCTGCCTCTTGTTTGCTGTGGTGGATAGAAAATAACCCCTTCTGGTTGAAAGAGTGTGAATGCACATGCCCACACAGCTGGCTGAAAGGGAGGCTGTAACTATGTTCTGATTGCACATGAATTGCAACATGAATTCAGTATATGTGATATGGTTGCATCGAAGAGATGACTTGATTTGTGCAGCTGTGGGAATTAATGGACAGAATCAGAAATTAATTAACCCTGGCTGCAATCCTGCTAGGGTGGAGACTTGCGCATCTTTTTAAAAGATGGAAATTTGTTATTTTTAAAAAAAAAGAGCATGAGATTTGCATAAAATGTTGAATATTCCAATATATAGGTGTAGGTATGTATTTAGACAGAGTTGCTGTAGCTGCACAGGAAACAGTATTTTCTTTCCAGAAAATTATATTTGTGTGCATAAATACTATTTCCCACAAAGAAAATGCTGTTTTGCTGAACAAAAATACCACATGCAAATTTTACACAGAAGTAAGTCCCAAACTGCAGAGATTCTGACCAGTGAAGAATTCTTCTTGTGAAGGTTTCCTGAAACTCTTAGAAATGCCTCTTGACTATTTTTCAGATATTGTCAAATATTCTTTCCACCCCGGCTTGACATTTCTCTATGCCTCCTCTGCCCCTCGCACTTGCCACCTAAGGCTGCTGCCTCACTCTGCCTAATGGCAGAGTTGTTCCAGGGTGAACCTGGTGGTAAATTAGCAGAGAAAAAAACACAACCAAATGGAATAAAGCAGACAAGCAAGGAAGAACCCACAAACTCAGTCAGCTCAACTTACAGTTTGTAGGAAAATTCTATTCCATTCTCAGTACAGTGTGACTGGGGCTTTTTGTTGTTGATCAGATGAATCTGAAGATTCTCAAATAGCACATATTTCGCTCAAAATGCGCACCATCCTCCGTAATGCAGAAAAGGCCATGAAGAATCCAGACCTCTTAACAATATGTTACATAGTCAGTGGGCCTTGTTGCCAGCTGTCTTAAGTACTGGTGACATTTTGGAGACATGCATTGCCTGGCCAGCACAAATAATAATCTGACCTTAATAAATGGCCATGACAAAAGTCCAAGAAAGGTCAGCCAGATGGACCAAGATCCCAACACTGAATGTCTTAAATAGAAACAGAAGGATCCTCCAACGTGTCATTTGGAATCTTTGGGCTGTTTCATCAAGAACACATAAAATAACCCTCCATGCTATAGGAAGTTTCTGGGTAGCTGTGCCTGCCATTGATTCCGGCTGCTCTAGGAGATGCCCTGTTGAGATCGCTCTGTGTCCTGTGTTGAGACCTGTCCCGGTGTCCCCAGCCCTCTGCCTCCACTCCATGTTAGAACTCAAAGAAACACCAAGACTCCATTTAATCCAGCCTCCTACCTGTGCAGAAATCCACTGCTAACATACCCCTGAGAGTTGGACATGCACTCTCTGTTAAAAACCTCCAGTGATGGAAATTCACCTGGGCACCTGCATTCAAGAAGGATATCAACAAGCTGGAACATGTCCAGAGGAAGGCGACCAAAATGGTGAAGGGTCTGAAAGCCATGCCCTATGAAGAATGGCTTAGGGAGCTGGGGATGTTTAGTGTGCAGAAGAGAAGGTGAAGAGGGGACATGATGGCCATGTGTAAATATTTGAAGGGATGTCATGCTGAGGATGGAGTGGGCTTCTTCTCTGCCGCTCCAGAGACTACAACAAGGAGCAATGGATTCAAGCTGCAGGAAGGGAGATTCCACTTGAATCTCAGGAAGAACTTCCTGACGGTCAGGGCTGTCCAGCAGTGGAATATGCTGCCTCGAAGTGTGGTAGAGTCTCCTTCTTTGGAGGTTTTTAAACAGAGGCTGGATGGCCATCTGTTGGGAATGCTTTGATGTGTGTTCCTGCATGGCAGGGAGTTGGACTGGATGGCCCCTGGGGTCTCTTCCAGCTCTACATTTCTATGATTCTATACTATCTTCAGGAGCATCTGGGAGCTATTGGCTCTTGTACTGAAGAGAGGACTGAAAAAGATGCTACAGCGTCTCTGACTACATGGGGACTCTTTCATCGTTCCTCCACCTGTACGTTAAATTTTGTTTATGTTTACAACTTAAGCCAACCAGAATCAGTACAACAATTAATCTAGTTTAGAAACAACCTCATTGAACTTGCTGCCTGTAGACACCAATGTCACTTTGGCACGTGATCCGTTTTGAGTGTCAAAAAAGAAAAGCAAGGATAGAGCACACCACTCTCTTCTTGAACACTGCCAGTCTACCCAGCAGCCTTTCCTTCTGCAGTGCCACGTTCCTTCTGGATCGCTCCCCTTTATTGCCAAGAAGTGTTTCATAAAGATGACGACTGTCTGAAGATGAATTACCTCCATTCCAAGTTAATTTCTGTTTCCCAGCAGGACCCCAGCTGGACCCTGCTGGGTTTGGAAATGCCATTGATTGGGTAATGGATGAGTGCTTTGCGGATGGCTGTGCCCACGCTCGCCTGGTGCCAGCTTAGGCTTCCCTGGTGCCCTTCATTTCCCGCTTTGCAGCCGGCATCACTTGAGCTAAATGGATTTTTTCACAGGACAGTAACTTGACTGTCGTTAGCATGGGGAAAATAATGTATTAGCACAAGACAGAACTGAAATGCTTACTCTGTAAAATCTGCAACTGCCTGGGAGTTCCGTAGAGCAAGATCTGTGGGAAGCCATCTGCTTTGGTCAGAGTTATAAATCAGGGAAAAGGCCAGACTATCATGGGGCCTTGCTGGAATGCCCCCCCCAACATACACAGAGGGCTCAGGCTACTGGATATCATAGAAACATAGAACCGTAGAGTTGGAAAGGGCTCCATAGGCCATTGAGTCACCTTGCCAGCAGGTAGCTGTCCAGCCTCGTTCTGAAGACGTCCAGAGAAAGAGAGGCTCAGTAAGTTATGATGCATTCCAAAAAGCAAAGAATGGCCAACCTGGGTCAGATCAAGGCCCATCTAGACCCACATTTTGCTTCTTGAAGGGTATTTTTGCAATGGAATTTCATTTTTAAAATCTCATCAGCTACCTCAAGTGCTGAAGTGGTGAGTCAGACATGTTTTAAGTGAACAACATGTGCTATGAAGATACTTGAGGTACATAAATGATTGGTGATGCTCATCCCCTTGCTATGTTATTTTCGGTGTCAAGGGTCTGAAGCATGAGGCTTTAGATCATTTTCAGTTGCCATGGTCAACAACAGTGGATGGCCTAGTGGTAACACGACATATCTCTCCCCAACCTGGCACCTGTGGTGAGTTTGGCCTCTGTGAATTGTGGCCCCATTGCCAAAAGAAACAAACCAAAAAAAAAATACCAAAGGTGAAGTCCAAAGTTGTATATGGTGACCTTAAAACTTAGCCTTTGGGCAGGAAAACAAAATCCTTTGTTGTTGTTGTTGTTGCTGTGTACCTTCAAGTCGTTCTGACTTACGGTGATCCTAAGATCAACCTATCTTGGGGGTTTCTTGGTTAGATTTCTTCAAAATTGCCCAAGGTCACCTAGTGAGTCTCCATAGTTGAGTGGGGATTCAAACCCTGATCTCCAAAGTCCTTGTCCAGAGCTCAAAACACTAGACCATGCTGACTCTCATTACCTTTATGAGGCAAAGCAAAAGGCACAAAATATGTCACATTGGCTTTCAAAGCTTCCAGGCTTCTTCATCAGGCCTGGATAGTAAGACAGCTGAGGAGCAAAAGTGACAGAGTGGTGGTCACAGTGCCTGCATTTTTTGCGTTGGGAGGATATATGAAAGGAAGTGCATGTAGATGAAAAATAAGTCCACCTCCCCTGTCCACAACTGGGGACAAAAACAGGTAAAATTTGACTTCTTCCTTTGAAGTTACAAAGGCCCCTCGTCCTCTGTTTTTGCCCATATCCAGTATGAGACCCCCCTGCACTGTGATGGAAGAATACAGTTGCTCTGTCTAGAAAGTCTCTCAAAACAAATTAAAATGCTGGAACAGGGAAAGCATGCTATTAAAACCAAATAGACCCAGGTGTTGGAAGGAGTGAACCTTCAGGAAAAAAACCGTCTGCTGATATGCCTATGATGACACAAAGTCCACCTTCTCAAATATAGGATCCCCCTGTTCAGCAACTAAGATCAGTATCTTCTGTTCAAAAAAAGTTGGACTTTGTTTTGTTTGATGTTGCTTTTTAAGGTCAGGATGGCCATCTTCTGGAAGTTGGCCAGATTTTGGATACTTTGGCAAAGAAGGAAGGAGTACTTAGCAAGGCACTAGCAGAAGGAGATCAAGAAATAGAGTATTGGAGATTGCAGTTGTGAAGAGTGAGTAGGAGCTGGGAAGCTTTGTGCTGTGATACACAGAAATGTCCTTTATCTTCCTGTGGCCTTATCTTTTGTTTGAAGGCCAATTCAATTGCCTTGTGCGATTTTAGCCTCTGGGAATGAGAATGCTTAAGAATGTGGAGAGAGGAAAGGAGGGAGGAAGAAGAAGAAACAAAGTTCAGGATCACACCATGGCACTGTAAGTCAGCTTTCCCCAAAATGGCAACTAACATGGATTGACAGGAATTCTTACCCAACACATCTGGAGGGTACCAGTTTGAGGGAAGGCTGTTTATAAGCAATCCCTTATAAAGCCATCCTTACCCTGAAAGGACTAGCAGTGATCATGATGGATACTGGAAAAAACTCTCATGGATTTTGAGGAGCAACATTGGAGAGCACCAGCAGCATGATTCCAGAGATTGAATTGGAGTGAGAGGAGTGAAAGTCGGAGAAGGCACTGTTTGTAGATACAAGACAGAGACCTAGGAAAGTTTTGAACTGACTTTTGCTCTCCTGAGTCACTGTAAAAGAGTTGGCCAGCTTTCTATTGATTTAATGTAACAGAAGAGGAGCAGATGGAGGATTAATACTGCTTACCTCTATATAGTGCTTAGGAATGTGAAAAATGTTTCCCGTAGATTTTTTGGACCAAGCCTGGTGATGACCGCTCCACCTTGCTCAGCATTTTCTCTATGATTTGCAGTGACTCTCTGAGGCCTTAGACTAATATCTTGAAACAGTGGATGCTGCAAACTGAACTCGGGACCTTTTTCATGCAAAGCATACATGTCCCAGTAAACTATAGCCCCCTCTCTCCAGTTTTTACAATAATATTTTAATTGGAATTCAAAGTCAGAGCCGTGTTAGTCTGGATCAGTATGGAAAGGGATCTCACAGCAATTTTTCAAATGAGACAAAGGAGTTGGTAGCATAAGCATATGAAAGTTTATGCTACTGACTTCTTTCTCTCACTCTCAACTTCTTTTTCTCATTCTCAAAGTTGCTGCAAGATTCCTTTGCACCTTGTAATCAGGAATGTTGTTATTGTTTGTTTTTCAAATTATTTCTGACTTGTGCTGACCCTGAAGTGAACCTATCATGGAGTCTTTGTTACTCCACTAGAAAACCCTGTCCTGGGGTCTACAATTTTGATATTAAATATGATCTCATGTGCCTGAGAGGTCGCCTAGATGAGCACATAGGCAGCAATGGTCGAACAATCGAAAACCAGGTCAGGCCAGTAAAATTCCCAGTCATGTAGCCCCAGGAGACCTCAAGATGCGCAAACCCACAATAAACAAAGGGTCCTCAGCCCTGAGAAGCCGACTTGAGGGGATTAGCGTGTTTGCCCCAAGTTGAGCAAAATCCTATTAGGCAAGGACCGTTTACATGAAGTCACACCACAACCTAATGCAGCCGAAGATCCAGAGACTTTGGCGACACCTTATAATCTCATCAAGCAAAGGAAGTTACCATTGTAGAGCTTCTTTCTCATTGCAACACCCATTGTTCTCCCCGGGAATGATTAGCCCTCCAGGTACTTTTTCCGCTACAAATAGTCCCAATTTTTGAGCTGTTCTTTGGATCACTCCCGCTCATCCCAGCAGACCGTTTCTCCATCCGTTGAGTAATCTCCTCAGCCCTCTCCGTGCTGAGCCCCACTTCTCCACTGTTTTTCCCAGACCAAGGACTTCAGGAAAAGGTGCAGTATTACCCCAGCTACACTCCCTTCAATATTCCCCTATCCAGTTTCCTCTCTTTTGCTCCTTAATAGGTCTTGAGTGAGCGTGTGAGTGACTGCGTTGGTGCGTGAGACTTTCATTCAATAAAATCATTTATTAGACATTTTTATCTGGTTTTTGGCTTGGCCTGACCCCGTAAAAACTGGGTAAAAAGACCCCGCTAGGTTACTCTGCCTCTAGCATTGCTATTGCTCGTGCTCTGGCTAGTTTCCATTCCCCATCGCATGGAGCACATTGAGGTGTCCCCCAAGGGACCCCAGAAATCAGGGTAACATCTTCTTGGCAAGATTTGTTCAGAGGGGATTTGCCTTTGCCTTCCTCTGAGGCTGAGAGAGTGTGACTTGCCCAAGGTCAATCAGTGGTTTCCATGACTGAGTGAGGATTGAACCCTGGTCTCCAGTGTCATAGCTCATTGCTGAAACCAGTACACTGCATTGGCTCTCGAGTCTAGAATGTTATCTGCCCATATTACATGAATGCGTTGAGGCTGAAAAGACAGATGGCTTGCCAGAAAACCACCTAGTGAGTTCATGGTGGGAAATGAAATTCAAACTGGGAACCTGCTGCTTTTTGGCTCACTTGCTGTACCAGCCCTCTCCAACTGCTGTGCGATAAATATTTCAGCTAAGATTCATTCGGTTACCATATTTTTCAGTGACAAACAGAGCGGAGTGTGTGCAACTTTAGTGATACGATGGCTGACTTCAAGGATCTTTACTAAACAATTACAACTTTGCTTCCAATAACTCTCAGAGCTACTTTACTTTTTACAGCTCCCAAGTTGGGGCAACCTGCAACTGTACTGGGTGGTGGAGAATATCTGATGCGTGTCAGACTCATATGCCTTTTTCTTCATTTAACTTAACGTATGTTGCCCACAGTTTGAAAATGAAAAGATGAAAGTACATGAGATTGAGAAGAGAGCTGAAACAAACTTCCTTTCACTCACATCAGATGGATTCAGAACAAATCAGAAATAACTGTAGGCCTTTCTGCACTACACTGTTATAGTGCTATTATTCCACATTCAACATCCTGTGGAATCCTGGGGTTTGCAGTTTAGGAAGAGGCCTTTTGAATTTTCATCCAGAGAGCTCTTTGGCCTTAGGAAGCTACAAACTCCAGAATTCCACAGGATGTTGAAAGTGGAATAATAGCATTATAGCAGTGTAGGGTGGAAATGGCCACAAAACCCCCCACACATATCATATAGAATAAAACAGTGTAAAAAAAAAGGAAAAAAAAGAAAACAGTACATTACAAAACATTCGATCATTAACAAAGTACAGACATAAGACGGAAATTAAAAAAACCTACAAAGTTTATCTGCTAAAAACAAGTTATCTAAACGTTAAACACTCCATCATTAACGTCCCAGTCCCTGGATCGTGTTGTTGTAAACTTCTAAAGATTTTACTACCTCAAAGTCATAATCATTTTCTTCCTGCATTTACTGATTTCTTGATAGAAGATGGGGCACAAATATTTTAATTAGTAATAAATAGATAAGAAATAACAGTGGCTTAAAAATTGAAAAATTGACAGTTCCCTGTCCTCAGACTTGCAGTCTAAATAGGACATAATATGCAAGGGCCATTTCCACATGAGGCTGTTATGGCACTATTATTCCACTTTCAACATCCTATGGAATCCTGGGGTTTGCAGTTTAGGAAGGGGCCGGCCGCAGTTTAGGAAGGGGCCGGCCAGAATAATAGCGCTATAACAGTCTAGTGTGGAAATGGCTAAGAAAAAGGAGGTGGCAGTTGGGGAGAAGATTTAGTCCAAGAGATGATGGCGTCCTTTCTCTCCCTCCAAGACCAGAGCAGCAGCAGTTTGAATCCAGAGAGAGGACCTTTCCACTTGTAGTCAAAAGAGAGATGCAATGTGTAAGGAAAAAGGATGGAAAGTGCAAAGGAAAGATGAGAGCCAGCATGGAGTTGTGTTTTGAGGGTTGGATTCCAACCCTAGAGACCAGGCTTCGATTCCCTGCTTGGCCACGGAAAGCCACAGGGTGACCTTGGGTGCATTAGCCCCAGAAAACCCTGCGATAGGATTGCCTTAGGGTTGCCATAAGTCAGTAAAGAAGGCACGCAACAAAAACAGCAACAACGAAATATATCCTATAGGAAGGCCTGTTTTGAAAAAGATGGGTTCACTGGAATATGATGAGCAGGTACAGGGGACAGGAAGTGATCAGGGACAGTTTTGAGAATTGCATGAAAACAGAAGAGGACTGAAAATATTAGGCTTAAAATGAAGGGGAATAAAGAGGGTGAGGAGTCAGCGAAAGCAGAGGAGGAGCAGATAAGAAGGCGCAAGGCAGTAAGGACATCTGAAATTAGGCAACAACCATTGCAGCTGATGTTGAATTTGAATCCAGATCTTCTCAGTTCTGTTTCGAACGTCACTTTACCCAACGCCCCTTCCCAGACTAGTTTCTTCTGGCATCATAGGATGAAATCCTGTTTATGTTTTTCTGAGACGTAAGTGCTCTTACACATACAGTTGTATTTTAGAAGCTCTCTCACATTGCTTAATTGTCGCACAATTATTCCACTTTTAACTGCCATGACAACATCCTGTGTTCAGATGGGATCTGGTGCCTTTAGGGTATTTAAGCCGCTACTGCAACTGCGTGAGTATATATTTACACTATGCAGGCATAACATAGGATCTCACCTCTTTTTTTTTTTTAACAGTACAGTTGTGAAGTAGGTGACAAGCATCTTCAGAAATGTAAAATATGCCTGAGGTCATCCAATCTCATTCCTGAAAAGCTGCATGAGCACTGCTCCCTAGCACTTAGTCACACATTCTCCTGCCCTCTTCCAGAAATACATTTGTTCTGCAGCTTTATAGATGGCTGGCACAGCCTCCAGCTAGGCAGGATGCAAGTGGAAAGACCAAAGGATATCCTGTAGACAATTGAGAGGATATATCAAGAGATTAGCACTGATAGTCCCTTCCACCAATATCGTTATGCCCCTAACAGGAGGGCAGGTGTACCATGCATTTTGAACATTTATGATGCCCACTTCCTAGCAGTCCATTCTTTCAGCATTGCCACTGCATTATCTTCCTACCTTGTCTAGCTTTGCTGCAGCTCCTTTTTCTCCTGCTTTCCCTTGGAATCAGCTGCTGCTTGATTTTTTTCCTGCCTTTCTAAGAAGCTTTGCTGGTTTCACATTGTCTATTCACTCTGATAACCTGGTACAGCTATTCTTCCTCTGTGTAAACCTCGTCCATCAGGTTTCACAGGTTTCAGCAAATCTCGGATGTGCCCTTGTAACACGTTTGTGCTTTTACTGCATCATAGAATGTGGCCTAGGAAGTTATATTAAATTTAAATCAGATTAACCCTAGGAACTATATAAGTAAAACATTAGATTTCCAACAGCGTGGACTATGTGTTTCTCTCCCTCTCTCCACCTGATAAAGAAACAAACCACTGACACTCCCAAGTTCTCAAATGTAATAACTGTATTCTGTTGCCACACCTTTGAATCTTCCACTGTTGAAAGTTAAGTGGCATACTGTGAGAACATCAGTGTGCTACTTGAGTTGTACAAGGAATTGGGAGTAAACCAACATGGATCTGTGCTGAGCTGTGTTTTGCTTCCTGAGCATACATCAAAATGACTGAAAAAATTAGGTTTCTACTATGCTTCAACTCTACCTATGTTGATCTGTAAAGACTAAGAATGCACTGATTTTTTAAGAGACCCTAAGTGTGTAATCTGGGTCCTACGCTCCTAACCCTAGCGAATGTGGAGGGCCAACTGTATTTGCAGGGAACTTAGGATTGGAAGAAGATGACATAAAAGTTGAAAAATTTATCCTGTGGGAATATCCCTTAAAATGCCCATATTATGATATAAAATACCAATAAAGTAGTTTCCTTCCCACTTTGTTATGTTATTTTTGAAATGTGACCTCATTACCTCCTTGTTGCCAAAAACAAAACAAAAAAGATAACTCACTGTGAGAAACTGTGGACTTGCAACTCATAACTTTCAAGTCCTGATTCTGCTTTTTTACAGTGAACCCATTTGAATGTTTCTAAATGACCTCAAACCATGAAGGCAAAATTCTCTGCCAGTTGTTTCTATCACCACCCCTATCCCTCAATCCTTTTTAATGTTGGTGAAGAGTAAAACTCCACCAGCATAGTTAAGTAGGGAGTCAGGAGGGAGGGAGTCAGTGTGATGGGTCTTTTCAAGCACACTCCCAGCCAATCCGTGTCTGTTTGGGTCAGAGGAAACAGAGCCAGGTTTGGGGTCGCTCAGCTGCTATTACACTGCCTCAGAGAAAGCATACCACACAGAGGTACTGGATGTCATGTAGTGTCCTATCTCAGTCCCAACACAGCTGATAAATGTAACAAAACAAACTCAATCACTTCCAGCTTGTTACTTACTTCCAGGCAGTAAGCACAGAGTCATAAACAAAGTCCATGGCAAGAGAGTGTCCAAGGTCATTCCGAGCATTCATCAAGGTGTCCAGCAGGGTAGAAGGTCAGATAAGCTCTGACAACTCCAGGAGTGAGGGGGAAGGACATCAGCTAAATAGGTCTGAACCCAAGCGCAGCTGTGACTTGATTGATTGTTGCTGGTTATAAATTCTGAGAGAGGGGTGCCAGGTCTCTCTTTGCTGCCTGCTCTCTGCAAAGCTGGGTATAGGTAAGTGTCCTTCTATATCTGAAGAGGCAAGACTCTCTGCTGGAGCTGACACCTCCCCCTGTTCTGTTTGTGGCACTGTAATCTCTCTCTGTACATCAGGTCCTGGCATGCCCCCTGTCTCAGCCTCTAGCATGCCCTCTGTTTCAGACTCTGAGTCAGAGTCCATGCTCTGGAAGCAGGGCATGACATGTAGCAATTGGAGCAAGCTCATTGTTCTGCTTCTCCAGAGTCTAGAATGTGAACCAGTGGATTCAGATCACAAGGAAAGAGATTCTACCTAAAGCTGTTTGAGAGTGGCATAGGTTGTCTCAGGCTGTGGTTGACTCTTCTCTCCTTTCCTTTTGTTATGCTTTCCTGCATGACAGGTGGTAGGGCTACACGATCCTTGTCAGGCCTTCCAGCTGTATGATTTATAGATACCTCCTTGTCCAGTGTTCACAAAAAGTATTTATACTAGTGAAATCCCTGGTTATTCCACCTTAAGTCACCAAGAAGATTCCAGCAAAAGTGTTTAGAAGCATATCCCCTCTAAGTGTGAAGATTCTACAAAGGAGAAAATAAAACTAGTTGTTGTTGTTGTTGTGTGCCTTCAAGTCATTTGACTTATGGAGACCATAAGCAAACCTATCAGGGCGTTTATGGGGCCGACAGTATGTGATGCACTCAAGGTTCCCTAGTGGGTTTCCATGGCTGAGTAGTTAAGTGAACCCTGGACTTCGGGATTACAGTCCAATGATCAAATCACCACACTATGCTGGCTCTCAGAGAGAACTATCTCTTATGGTTAAAAGGTACTGTTTTCCCACTGTAGCCCTCTTATAGGGGAACATCCCCTCTCCTTCCTGTAGCCATGGCTTCTTTTCTCTTTACATCACCTGGAAGACACAGGAGGAGCTGGAGCTTAACTGATTCATAGGGGAATGTTGTCAGCGGAATTGATTACCGTGTGGTTAGATGCTGCTGACGACAGGTGAAAAGGCTCTGCACGGAACAAATCTGTACGTATGGCACCTTCCTGCTGGGTCAGGCCAGGATTCCTTCCCTTGACATGTTGATTGATATATTTGTAGCTCCTGTCCCGAATGCGTTGTGCCCCCATCATGGGTCACTGCAGCCCCCTGCTGTATAGACCCCATCAGCGCCAGAGCAAAGAAAATGCATCATGTTTCCCAAAGCCTTATGCTGTATATTTAATGGCACATGAACACCAGCAGGAGGGCCGGTGAGGAAAAGTAATGAAAGGCTTTGAATAAACAAGGAAGTGACCCCGCCCCCCACAATCCACGCACATACAGTCCAGTGGAGTTCTTCAATGTGTAGGTTGATTATTTCTAATAAATTTGCCTGTCTAGTCTGCCTGTTTTCTGATATCAACCACCCTCTTTGATGTATGGTATCAACAGAGCTGAAATTCTTTAATCAGTCCTTTGCTATGCAGTAGACCTTTGAAAGGACCTGCAAAGAGGCTTGAGATCAAAACTACCTTCTTTCTTGTGGGCTGGCCCTGCTTATTTTGTTTCAGCAAGTGTCTACCAGGGACTCCTTTCAAAACATGATGCCCACTCCATTTTAAACTTCACTTTTTCTTCCCCCTGCATACAGTCCTCAAGAGTACATATAAAACGAGGGGACATGTTGCCACCTCAACATTTACATGGAAGCCAAGCTGGTGAATTAAAGACCCAACTTTATTACAAAATGCATTTCAGAATCATGCTTGTCAAACAAACACGTGGCAAAGAACAGGAATCCTGGGCTCACAGCTTTTGCACTTTTTATAGTTTTTCACTAACAGCCAAGTCATCTACCAAAGAATAAACCGTGCTTGTGGAAGAGTAGCTTTAGTGCAGCATATAACTTCAGTAGATTTTTCATCTATGAAGGCAGACATCCGGACTGGTCATCAGCAGACTCCATAGAGCAAGCATCTCACACTCAGTTCCCCCAGTCAAGAGGCAGCAAGTCAAGATATATGGCGTTATAAACTTCACTCCTAGCAGGCTGCTTACAGAGTTGAAATTCCATTTAGCTACAGTGCTTGCTAATTCATTGAGGCCTAATTCTTGAACCGGAGCCAAGTTGTGGCCATGCTGAAACTGTCCATGCTGCACTGGACTCAATGGTCCTTTGTGTTCCTTCCCAACTCGGAGATTCTGTGCCAACAGATTTCAGCCAATGGCAGCCAGTAGCTTTGATGTCTGCGGGGCAGTGGCGTCAGCTCCAGGTTTCAGTCCAAACTCAACCCTATTGTCAAAAAGTAGGTTCAGCATCATGGAAGGGTCTTCTAAAATTTGGATGCCGTGGATTCAGTATAGTTAGAGCTCTTCAGCCAACACATTGGCTAGTGAAATCTCAGTGAAATAGATGTGCTTTCCACTTGGCTACCATGAACAGCCTGCCTCTCTTGTCCCTGATGCATGCTGTCCCTCTCTTGCTGCCATTTTTTTTCCTTTGAGGGATGAGAGAGTGATGCTCTGCCTGACCTGGTTTCCAATGAGGAAAGATGTACCAACTGGTTTGCTAAGGCAAGCCATGATGTTTCCTTGTAGCTGCCAAAGCTTGCTAGGAAAGAGTGTCACACTGTCTGCCCAGTCAACCAGGAGGCACTTCTGCAGTCTCAAGAAAGTATGTAAATCATGTCTCTCTTCCCTTTCTGGTTTCTTTGGACTTTATCACACTACACAGATATAGGACTAAGATTTCACTTAAAATGCCATGGTTACATTCTGTAGAATCCTGGGATTTGTGCCATACAAAGGGATATTTAGAATTCTCAGCCTAAGACTTCTAGAGCCACACCAAAGTAGAAGTCCCTCCTGGCAATAATAAGAACTGTTTGAAGGTAGAATATGCAACTTCAGAGGGTAGTGGTGTGTTCTTCTTTGGAGGTCTTCAAACAGAGCTTGGATGGCCATCTCTCAAGAGTGCTTTAACTGGGCATTCCTGCATGGCAGAGGATTGGGCTAGATGGCCCTTGTGGTTCCATCCAGTTAAATAATTCTGTGTCTATGGGGTGGTGAAGCCATGGTAACTTTTGGCTTGAACTTGAAAGGAGCTGTCCAAAGTGCTAAAGCTTATTCACCAAAGAGCTTCAGCACCATGGATAGCTCAGTTCAAGCAAAAACCCAGAGCAAGTTCTCCATCCTCATAATAGCACCACCAACCCTTAGGTATTTGAGCAGGTACGTGGGCACAGATGCCATCGGATAGAATCAGGCAATGGAATAATTGTGAGGGAGAGGAGCCAAGTTCTATTTATCATTGGCTGAAAGGGCTGCTACTGAATAATTGTAAGGAAGAGGAGGCAAGTTCTGTTTATCAATGGCTGAAAGGACTCATAGTATTTGAAGGACCATATTCTTTCTTAGAAGCCTGCCCATGCTTTGAGATTTGCTAGGGAGGCCCTTTGCCTCTGTCCCACCACCCTCACAGGTCGTCTGGTAGGAACATGGGAGAGGGCTTTCTCAGTGGCTGCCCCCAGGCTCTGGAGCTCCCTTCCCAGAGGAATTAGGCTGGCACAGTCCCTGCTTTCTTTTTCCAACCAAGTAAAGATTTTTCTGATTGAGCTGGCATTTTCTGATACATTGTATATAGCCCATCCAACCTACACAGTGTGCTGAATTTTTTCCTAATTCTCAGGCATGTGTTCGTGTGTGTTTAACGGTCTATGTTTTAACTGTTGTAATTTTTTTAGATCATTTTAACCTCTTTTTAACTTCTGTATTTTGTGAATTTTTAGATGTGTTTTTGTAAATCCGGTGTAAGCTGCCTTGATTCCTGAACTGGGGAAAAAAAAGATAGGATATAAATAAAAGCCAGTGTGGTGTAGTGATTTACTTTTAAGAAGTAACATTCGGAGCTTTGGCTAAAATTCAGTGGTAGAAAACATGGAGACCTTGCCGAGAGCCAGCATGGTATAATGGTTTGGGTGCCGAAGTAGGTCTCTGGGAGACCAGGGTTGGAGTCCCTGCTCTTCCATGAGTACCCACTAGGCGGTCTTGGGCAAGTAACACTCTCTCAGCCTCAGAGGAAGGCAAAGGCAAACCCCTTCTGAACAAATTTTGCCCAGAAAACTCTGTGATAAGGTCACTGTCAGTCAGAAATGACTTGAAGACACACAACAACAAATAATAGAGTAGAAGCTCGGGGTCTAGCCCAGCCAGACGGATGCCAAGCTTTCACAGTCTGTGCCCTTGCCCAAGGCGTTGGTCCCCCTGCTGGTAGTGACCTGGCCTGTGTGCGTTTTGCCAGCATCCTGCCAGCTGCAGTGCTCGTGGAAAGCTGTGGGTGTGGGGACACCTTTAGCTCAGCAAGTCCTGAGCTGTGCAGGCCAGCTGGGGAATATCAACACGTGTGCTGAGCTGAAGTGTATTCCCCCACCCTCCCCAACCCGCCGTCTCTTCCCAGTCAAGGACACTTTCTGCAAAGTGCCTTTGACGACTGTCAAGCCTTCTTCGGGATAACGTGCCACACATGCAAAGGGCCACGTTGCAGCACTGAGCGAGGACGCGGCTTCCTGATTCTTTTGAGCAGGTTGGAGCACAGAATCAATTCCTGTCACTCACCGCTAAATCTGCAGGAACAGGATTATGGATCTGGGTCCTTCTCGCGGTGCTTTAATCTTAAAATCGATGCCGAGAAGGAAGTCAGGCTTTGGTGAGGAGGGAAGGGGAGTGGATCGGCTCCTGCTTTGACTCTGATGAGGTTTTGCAACTTCAAATGCAAAAGTGCCCGGCACTCTTGCCTTTGCAATGGGGGCAGGAAGGAAGAGGGAGGTGGAGAGGACCAGAATGCCTCACCTGTCACAGTCGATGGAATCTCCTATGTGGAGGGCTTTAATTCAATATGTAAACACTAGCAAAGCTGTGAAAGATGCCTCGGCCTCTTGGCTTTTAAGTACACAGCTCAGGAAATAATCTTGCCTCGCCTGCAAGGCTAATATAATATTACCTTGGGATTTTAGCTCCATCCCATCATCAGCACAGCTCACGCGAAGGAGAGGCGGGCAGGTATGCAGCTTGCGTGCAAAACACTGTAAAGCCCGCTGAGATCACCTTGGCAGAACCTGCACGACCCACTTGCTCTGGGCAGGAAAGGCCTCGGCACAGAATCGGAGAATACGGGAACAGTGGAGTGAAGCCGTGGGATGCCTAGGGTGGTCAGGTGTTGGGCAGGGGAGCCGGGTTGGGAAAGGGAGTGGAACAAGATCACTCCACCCTCAAAACACACAGAAAATGTGGGGGGAGAAAGCAAAAGGATCGGTGAGGCAGAACACTTAGAATGAAGCCCCTTCACTTTTGCGAGGGTTCACGGCACAGAATCCTCACAAAAGTGGAAAACCAAACAACTCCCCCCTCACACTCCCCTTACCATTCCTTTCCAGGTCTCTCTCGCACACACATCCCATTTGGCCTCGATTTGAGTTCTCTGGAGCAGGGCAAAATGCATGGGACAGTGCGGGGGGAGCTCCATGGGGAAAAGGAAGGCTTGCACAAGCCTTCCCCGTGCTATTTCCTTTGCGTTTCGTCTCAGTGCAAGTTCTCCTCACCAGGGCAGAATGCATGCAACAGTATGGGGAAAGCTCCAGAGAGGAAAAGAACGACTCATGTGAGCCTTCCTCCCACTCTGATTCCTTTGCATTTTGCTTCAGTGCAAGGTCTCCGTATCTGGGCAAAAGGCATGGGAATGGGAGAGGAGAGCTCTAGAGGGGAAAGCACGCACTTGTCCTTCCCCCAGTATTCCCTTGCTTTTTTCCAGGGTGCATTTCCCTTCCACCTCCGTGTCCAGCAAAATGCAAGGGAATGGAAGGAGGAGAATGGCGGGGAAGGCACATGCACTCATGAAAAATCAAATTTGCAAAGGTTAAATCTACAAATGTGCAGGGAGGACTGTACAGCAAAAGGGGATACACATTTTATGAAGGAAGGTTTAGTATTAAGAGAGGAAATACAGACTCCAGAGAGACAAAAGAATTGACTTCTTCAGAAAATATTGAAACTTATTCTTGGAACCCATAGCCCAAAAATATAGCGGTGACCAAAGCTCAGGGTAGGGACTTCTTGGACCACCACTCCTAGAATTTCCTCAGCCAGCATGGTCATTTTTCCCTTGGGTTACAGCCGGTTGGAAGGAAGAGTTCTCATCCATGCTTGTGGTGAGTTAGAAGCGAACGCTTTGGGATGTTCCAGAGGAATGTTTTCAGAACTCCAAACCATTGATCATGCTGGGTGGGGTTTCCCAGGAGTTGAAGCTTCACAACATCTAGAGCTCTGTCTCTCCCACCCATTTTTTTTCATTATTTTCACTTAAATCGCGTGTTTAAACATATTCCAGTACTTTAGAGTTGCACTAGAACATTTGCAAGATTCAAAAACCAGTGGATAACTGTTTGATTCAGATCTCGTCTGGAATACTGTGCCCAGTTCTGGGCACCACAGTTCAGAAAGGATATTGATAAGCTGGAACATGTCCAGAGGAGGGCGATGGAAATTATAAAAGACCTGGAAGCAGTGAAGCCCTATGAGGAGCAGTTTAGGGAGCTGGGTATGTTAAGCCTGGAGAAGAGAAGGTTAAGAGATGACATGATAGCCATATTGAAATATTTGGAGGATGTCATATGGAAGATGGGGCAAACTTATTTTCTACAGCTCCAGAGACTAGGGCATGGAGCAGTGGATTCAAACTACAGGAAGAGAGATTCCACCTAAGCATTAGGAAGAATTCCTCATGGTTAGAGCAGTTTGACAGTGGAATACAGTGCCTCAGAGTGGGTGGAGTCTCCTTCTTTGGAGGTTTCTAAAGAGCGGTTGAATGGCCATCTGTTGGGAGTACTTTAATTGTGTATTCCTGCGTGGTTGGGGGTTGGCCTGGATGGCCTTTGTGGTCCTTTCCAACTCTATGATTCTATGACTTTATGACATCAGTCTGGCCTGGAATCCTGTTGGATTGTATAATTCCATACATAAGTCCACTTATGGAAGCGATTAGACATTTCTGTCCTATGTGGGATGTCCACATTCAGTTCAAAGTTACAGATGTGTGATTGCACCATTGTAGATGTGAATGGGATGCAATTGAATATTTTTTTGTGCAAGTGGTTGCACATTTTGGTGCACACATCAAGTTGTGCAGTGTTGACATTCAGCACAATTGTGCCTAGCACAATCAATTTATAACTCCACGTGAAGTGATTTATGTGACACCGCTCTGATGTAGGATCATGGCCATAGTCGATTTAAACTGGAATTCACCAAGATCAAATGCCTCAAGGAAGTGCTAATTACTCTGCTATCTTCTATTTGTTGATTGGAAAGGGTCATTCATCACTCTTCCAAATAAGTAAAATGCCAGATCAAGAGAGGATTGGGTCTTGGGTTGAGGACTAGATTCATGCCTTTCAATTGAATTCCTGTGTTTAAATGCAGTACATAATTTTGTTGGTGTCCCTGCTTGAGTTGTATTTGAGAATGCTTTTAAAAATGACTGAGGCTCATTGATGTTCCTAATTTCTTTGTTTTTGTTTATGTTTTTTTCCTTTTTGTTGATTGTTCAGAGCACAGTAATTGTGGAAAAAACAGTCCAAGACCTCATGAATCTGATGCATGACTTAAGTGCCTACTCTGACCAGTTCCTCAACATGGTGTGCATCAAACTCCAGGAATACAAGGATACCTGCACTGTGGCCTACAGGTAAGCCTTGCTGGAAGCTGGAGCTGTGTGAGAGACACCTGTACGGTATTAACATGTTGCCTTTCCCTTGAGGAAATAGCTAAAAAAAAAAAAGAAAGGCCACAACAGAGATCTCTGAAATTATTTATGTTGTAGGGAATGTTCCATAGAGAGACCTATTTCTTCCTCTCCCGTGGTATGAATCTCAAGAGTCTTGCAACAATTGGTAGCAGATTTAGGACAGGTAAAAAAGTACAAGAAACCATCTTTTACTAAATTGGACCCTTGGTCCATGTGCCCCCTAGTATTGCCAACTTTGAGTGGCAGCCTCAACTCTGCAGAGTTTCAGGTAGGATTTTCCCTAGCATTACGTGGAAATCCCCGACATTAACTGTTTACCCATCCCAAGTATGGATCCAAGTAGTGGTTTCCCATTCCAAGTGCTAACCAGGTGTAGTACTTGGGTTGTCCATTAAGCTTCACTTAGCTTCTGAAATTGGATGAGATCAATATGTTCAGGAAGGCATGGTAGTGTGTGTGTGTGTGTGTGTGTGTGTGTGTGTGTGTGTACATAGGCCCTCCACATTTGTGAGGAATAGGGACACAGATCCCTCATGAATGTCAAATAACCGCAAATAGGGCACCCTCCCTACAGGCTTCTGCCTGGCAGGTGCACCCACCGAAGCGAGGGCAGGGAGGCAGGAAACAGGCAATCGCCTTCCCTCCACCTTCCTGCCATCTGCACGAGGCACACTCACACCGGCTGATGATAGATAGATAGATAGATAGATAGATAGATAGATAGATAGATAGATAGATAGATGGTGTCTGTTTAATTTGTGCAATCATTAGATGCAGTGTTGTTCACATGCTTCATGTTAATAACTATAGATGGATTCACAAAGAAGGGGTTTATTGAGAGCTGTGTTTTTTTGGTCAGAGCTTGGAAAATTGTTGGGACTGTAACTCCCAGAACCATGCAGGGAGTTCTGAGAGCTGCAGTCCAAGAACTAATGTTCCCAAGCTCTGGTCGTGGCAGGGAAGTTGAATCTCCCTATTCAGCGGCATGGCTCCTTTGAAAGTGATGCAGATTTTTTTTTCTCTCCCAGTAACTCCAGGACAAATTGGAAGGCCATGCTGGTGAATCAAGGATCCAACTTTATTAAAAGGAATGTATTTCTGTCCCATATTCTGGCAGACCAGAGTCTGAACAGAATGGAGGCTCTGAGCTCAGCTCTCCTACACTTTAATATAATATCCAAAAAGTTGCCAAGTCACTCATACATTGCCCATGTGCAGAGGTACCTTTTCATCCAGCTAACATTTCTAACAGACATTTAGGTTATCTTTCCAAGCCAGGCAATTAAGTAGGCTTTCTAGAGACTCCTTCCATGTAAACAACCCAGTCCTTGGAATGTGGTGGATGTAACCTTCACTGTGTCAGCTTGTTTTTCTGGAGGAAAGTCTTTGAAACCAGGATAGCCAGTTCTAAAGAGAGGCACGCATTTTTCTTAGCCCAAATGAAGCTATATCACTTTCCAGCCAAAGGGCAGCCATTATTAGTGTTCTCTTCCCCTTCAAATGCCAGTTGCTGGAAGCCCAGTGGGGAGGGGATGCCAGGGTAGGACTGTTGTATCCAGGTCTTCCTTTTCAGCTTCCCAGTATGTTTCAGAAGGAAATTATTTATTTAGTGTTCCATTATGAAGGGAGATAGTTGTTTTGGTCCCGGATACACAAGAAAACCACCTTGGCTAACCCAGTTAGTCAGTCAAGAGCTATTATGGTTTGGTATTTCATGGATAAATTTTGAATGGATAAAAGGCTATGAACCAAGATCTATCCAAAAGTGGGTTGATTTTCAAAATCTAACCGTAAAATAAAAATAAAATACCCCCTGCACTTGCACTTACTCTCGTCTCTCTCTCTCTCTCTCTTTCTCTCTTTCTCTCTCTCAGTCCCTCTCTCTCTAGCTCTGTATAGGTGAAATCTTTACTAAGCACTTTACTCATCTTAACTAAGCTAATCAATTAAACCCAGTTAATTGACTGTAGGATTATCTTTGACTGCTATCTGGCCATCATTTTAAAATAACAGTGGGCTTTACATGCTGAATGTAACAAGAAAACGTATAAAAGATTTATCTTTTATCAAATTTATCAAATTTATCAAATCTGACTTGTTCCCTTCCCATAGCAGTAAGACAGTAAGAGAGAAACCTTGCCCCGTGTTCATCACATTGTCCTCTTTCCAGCAGTCATTGATTTGCAAGTCCCACCATGTTCCTGGTGTACAAGTGAGCAATGAGTCTCATAATCCAGGTGACACTACTTTACTATAAAGAGAGCAGGGACAAGGACATGGGGCTAGGCAAAGGGAGCACGCAGAAAGAGATCTCTGGACCATAGTGAGCACTTTCTCTGTTGTTTCTGGCCTTGCTCAGCATCCATCCTACCTTGCAGTTCTTCCCGGGAAGGGCACCCGCTGCAGAGTAACTAGGACAGCCCTAGTTTTGATGACCAGTCCCTGGCTATTTCTGCACTAGACTGTTATAGTGCTATTATTCCACTTTCAAGCTCCTATGGAATCCTGGGGTTTGCAGTTTAGGGAGGGGCCTTTGAGGAGAGGAGGAAGCGGAGGCCTTTGAGGCACCTCCCTAAACTGCAAACCCCAGGATTCCACAGGAACTTGAAAGTGGAATAATAGCACTATAGCAGTCTAGTGCAGAAATGGCACCTGATTACAGGAGGACAGAGAAGTAAAAGAACGTACAGAGTAACAGGTTAGAGAACTGGGCCAAAGCTAACAAAATGAACTTCAATAGGGAAAAATGTAAGGCACTACACTTGAGCAGAAAAAATGAAATGCACAGATATGGGATGGGTGAGACCTCGTTTGACCACAGTACCTGCGAAAGAGGTCTGGGAGTTTTAGTACACCATAAGCTGAACATGAGTCAACAATGTGATGTGGTAGCTAAAAAAGCCAATCCATCAATAGGAATATGGTGTATAGGTTAAGGAAAGTAATGGTACCATTCTGTTCTGCTTTGGTCAGATCTCGTCAGGAATACTGTGTCTGTTTCTTTTCCCATCCCTGACCTACAGGGCATCCACCTGTCCCATCTAAATGTTGCTTTTGGTGGTTTGCCATGACTGCCATGCTTCTTTATGAGATTGCACACCCATTCTGCATGCTGGGAGACAGGGAAGTTGCCAAGAGAGCAGAAGAGGACAATAGTTTTAAAGGGTTAAGATGGAAAAGACGCATCGGGGAAGGTGTCATCTATTGAAGGAAATCGCTGCGATCTAAAATGGATGTTGGAATGCATCCTCCGCCCCAAAGTGACGAGCAGGGCATCTCCGCCTCTGCCCTCAGCTTCAGTAACAGGGTTAATAATTACTACCAGCATGACGATCTCGTAATTAGTTCTTGGCTCAGTGGGCCACAGAGAGAGCCATCTGTGTCGCTTTGCTGTATCGAGCTCCCGAGAGGGGGAAGGATAAGGGGTGGAACGTCTGAACAGGTGACAGGGCATTGCCGAGGAAGGCCTAACTTCCTCCACGGCTCGGTGCCCCGAGTACGCCAGACATCTGCTGGAGGCAGCAGAGCAGATCCAGGCCTGCGTGGCGTCCAGACTTCGAGCGGCCGGCTTGCTAACAGGCCCTGGAAACGAAACGGCAGCGGGGGGAGGGCTGGGCCTTGGATTGGGAGGACAGCTGGAGACCGTGGGGAGTAATTGAGATACAGGTAATCGGTGAGAAAGGCGCTCTGGGGACTAGCGCCGTGGGTCCTCCATTTTCAAACCCAACATTTGAATGAAAGATGCAAACTCAAAAAGAGACGCGACGGGGTTGATTCGGCCCCAGACCCACGACCCGTTCACCAGAATAGAGCATTACAAGGATGCAGTACGAGCTTGCTGGTATCGCTCATGCTTTTGTCCAGCGATCTGTTCACACCACAGAATTATAGCCCTGTTATTCTACTACAGTGGCCACGCATCTGTTCTGTGGCTTTCTGGAATTTAGTTTAGAGAATTTAGAATGCTTAGTCAGAGAGCGCCAGTGCCTCACCAAACTATAAATCCCAGATTTTCACAGGATGGAACCACAGCCATTAAAGTGGAATTGTGGCACTACAATTGTGTAATGCGAATGGGCTCTGGGGTTCAAAATATTGGTGTCACCGTGTGCAGCAAGGCTGGGGAGCTTGTAGCCCTCAGAACGTTGCTGTAGGCCAAGTGCTTGAGTAAACCATGGGACACCAACAGGTAAAGACAGCTAATGCAGCTCTGGACTGCATTCATAGGAGTACAGTGTCCAGATCAAGGGAAGCGATAGCGCCCCTCTATCCTGCTTTGGTCAGACCTCACCTGAACTATTGTGTCCAGTTCGGGGCATCACTTCAAGAAGAGCATCAACAAGCCGGGACATCTTCAGAGAAGAGCATCCAAGATGATCAAGGGGCTGGAAACCAGCCTTATGAAGAATGACTTAGGAAGCTGGGCATTGTTTAGCCTGGAGAAGAGAAGAGTAAGAAGTGACATGATAGCCACATTTAAATATCAGGAGGGATCGTAGAATCATAGCTTCCCAGAGTTGGAAGAGACCATGAGGGTCATTGAGTCCAACCCCCTATGTTCCTAGACAGGGTATTCCACTCTTGAATTGGTCTTATGGTTAGGAAACTCTTCCTAATGGTTAGGTGGGATCGGCTTTCCTGTAGTTTGAGGCCATTGCTCCGTGTCCTAGTCTTTGGAGCAGCAGGAAAGAAGCTTGCTCCATCTTCCATATGACATCCTTCCAAATATTTACACATGGCTATCATGTCCCTCTTAACCTTCTTTTCTCCAGGCTAAACATACCCAGCTCCCTAAGCCACTCCTCATAAGGCATGGTATCCATGCCTTTTACCATTTTGGTCACCCTCCTCTGGACACATTCCAGCTTGTCAATATTCCAGCCACAGGAGTGTCTTTCTACTGTCACATATTATATTACCCAAGCTGGAATCTTAGGGAGTATCTAAAGAATGGCCCTCATTCTGCAACGAGAAACACACAGTTTGTTCCTGATGGAAAGAAGGCCCACTAGGCAATCTCATCAACTACACAGATTCCTCTGGGTAACACAAACAAACAACATCAAAAGCTTTGAACTGCGACAGAGTTTGGATGAAAGACACAGTGGTAGTGCTGTGACAGATACCTGATTTGTTGTCTTCTATCCCATGGCACTGTGCCTTTCTAAGATTTTCTTTCTCATTAGACCCTGGATTATTATCCTCCTAGGATTCTTAGAAAGCACCAGAAAGGGTGGAGGGAGTTTTACAAAAGCTTCATGTCTAGGAGGCACAGAGAATAAAACTAACTTCTCTTTGGAATGCAAAATTGAGTAGAAACGGTTGTATTTATTTGACTGTGAAATAAATGCCCCAAAGAATTTGCAGCCTCATTGCTGTTGTCATTTCAAACACGAGTGGTCAAAGCATACTGGTTAATGTGGTCTGGCAAATGGGTGTTCATTGGCAAGGAAATGGAAGAAATGACCAAATTCGTCTCTTCCGTCTGAAATAATTTTCTCCTCAACCAGTTCTATCCAGAATACTAGGACTTTCTACAGTACGAGCTGGAGAGTTATTTGTTGTTCAAGGCAGGTTTTACTTTTATCTCCGTTTCAACGTTGCATTGCTTTCTGGTATAGCTCAGGGGTTGATAGTTTAGGAAATGGGAAAGCACATTGTTCCAGAGTGTAGTGAAGGCTGAAATGGAGATTTCTGTCTCTGGGACCTTGCAGCAATTGTGAAAATCAAACTGTCATTTTGCTTTTGGTAGATGAAGCTTAAGAACGGCAAAATGGGTCATAAGGCTTTTTTACTGAACCCAACCAGTTTATTAAAAGATTTTGCAAGCTTTTGAATCACAAAGAATTCTTCATCAACACCATTGGTTCTTAGTTACACACATTCCAAAGCTTAGTATAATTATCAGGACGGGATGGTACACAACAGGGCTGGGAAGACATCAGGTTTGTGGGACATCCTTTATTTTTCACTAGAATTGTGAGATACAACAACTGAAGGCCAGTGCAAAAGATGGGCACTTAACGTTAAAGAATGTTCAGCCTTGGACTGAGATGTGTTGTTAATACGAGAAGTGAATGAAACTTCAGTGAATGAAGTTCTTCAACTCCAGGTTTCCCCTCCTCAGACTCTCTGCAGTTTGACACTATAATTTGGCGCGGGAGTTATTTTGCTGTTGACACTATTAAACAAATGGAACACTTTGGCAAACCATCCAGAGATCTGCCAGTAGGTGAGGATCTGCTGATACACAGGACACAAGAGCTTTCATGATCTGAATTCCAGTTTGCTATAGGTCATAGGCTGTTTCCGCACTAGACTATTATATTACAGCTCTATTATTCCACTTTCAAGATCCTATGAAATCCTGTGGTTTGAAGTTTAGGGAGGGGCTTTGGAAATGGCCATAGTATTATTTATACTTAGGGATGTGAACCTTTATAAATTTGGTTCTCTCCGGCAAGAATAAGTAGTTGCAATGTTTTTCTTCTTGCTGTGAAAAAGCAATCAAAAGCTGGGCAGTTTTCAAAAACTGTTCATGTATTGGAACTTATTCTATGCAAAGAAAAAAGGCATATGGGGGTTTTGTGTAGACAAGTATATTTTATGTGCAGACAACAGGCTTCCTGGAAAAAAAAATTCAAGTACTTTCTGCTCAGAAAACATTTCTGTGCAAAAAAAAAAAAAATGCTGTACAGAAAGCATTTTTTGCAAGAAGTGTTATTATCTACACAGAAGAATTTTCCGCAGAAGAAAATTATCTACACAGAATTTTCCACAGAAGAAAATTGCTTTCTATACAGAAAATATTTTCTTCACCAAGCCCCCCACCTTTCTTTTGGTCCAGAATAAGTCCTGAGCTTTGAAGATTGTCACCCATCCTGGATTGTCCTTTCCAGGGTTTCCCAGCACTTGAGAAACCCTCTTTCTGACCATTTTGTGAATATTTTTGAATATTCTTTCAATACCCATTTATAACATGACCCAGAAGATCAAATAATCAGGCAGCCAATACTTATAAATTCAGATTTCTTCATCATCATGTCACAATTTCTGCGTATGTGTATAAGTATAAATTTACATATTGCCTCTCAATCCACAGGGATCCCCAAGGCGATAGGCGATACACAAGAAGTAATATCATTAACATAACTATTTCTGATTGTGCATAGGAGCATTGTTCAATTTGACGAAAAGCTAGTTATCAGTGCATCTTGGGCCAAAGATGATGACATCACCCGCCTCTTGAAGTCTCTTCCAAACTGGATCAACATGGCCCAGCCCAAACAGCTGAGACCAAAGAGGGAGGAAGAGGAAGACTTTGTACGGTAAGTTCTTCCTAATCCATTTTAAAAAAAAATGTACTCAATGGAATAACAAAGAGCTGACTGCCTTGCAAGTTCTGGGTGTGTACATATATTTTTGCTAAGTGAGCAACTTAACAACCATTTATGTGTAGCACTGAGCAAATGAATGAAAGCTTTCCAACAGACCCTCCAGTCTTGCACACTAGGACCATGGCTTCCTTGATTGAGCCATTCCATCTCTGTGTGTGGGTGTGTCCGTGTGCGCGTACGCACGCAGCTCTCAAATCCTTTGAAAGTATAGGATGAATTTCTCTGCGGTTGCTTATTACCAGGAAGTAGAGTGGAATATTGAAATGTTCCCTTTGGGTATAGTAGGTTACTTAATAATGTGTGTTACTTTAGTGGATGACTCAGTGTCGACCGTCTGACCTCATGATCAATTTTGCTGGCGTTCTCTGTCCAGTTGCCTACCCCCGAGACAGCTGGAAAAGCCTCTTCATGAGCTCCTAAGTTGTTTTAGAAATCCCTGGCGATAAATGAGAGTCTTGTTAGTGCAACTTACTGGAATCCATTAGGAAAATTATGTTAAGGAATTCTTATTCCTTTTATGTCGTCAGGAGCCAGCCTAGCATGGTGCTGAAACTAGTCAAACTACTTCACAGGCTTTAGAAAAAGAGTATGGATTGCTTGATTGCTGTGCCATTTACTCTTCTCAAATACTGTTGCTTGGTTATTATTTTAAGTGTCTGACTGTGAAGTGCCTGAGGCGTCTTTCAACTGAAAAGCAGGATAAAAATATTTGAAATAAAATAAGTTGGATCTAGACTAAGTAAAATTTCATGCTTTGGTCCCACTAACATCAACAGAATAAAGTAGTCATGACGGGATTTAAATGCCATGGATTTTGATGGGACTTAAATTGTGGTTAACTTAGTCTGGAGCCAACTGAATGTGTTCAGGAGTTTATTCAAATCAGCCTTCAAGAGTATTTGCCAGACTGTTACAGCACTAGGAAAAACTGTTGTTGTTGTTGTTGCTGCTGCTGCTGTTGTTTTAGATAACAGCACCCAGATTGTCCTGGCTAACACACCCATTCACCATGATGGTTAGGGGATTCTGGGAGCTGATGTCCAAAAATATAACTTTTCCAGAGTACAAGCTGGGGTAGGATCACTGTGGGCTCCAACCAGACCACATGTGACATCCAGCTCCAGTAAAAGCACCCCAAAGCAGCGAGTGGTAATCCACTCTCATCGGATTTAAAGGAGCTCTCCAAGGTACTGAACCCATTTGGAGATAGGATTCAGCACCTTGGAGAGCTCTCTGAAGTGAAACCCAGAGGAGATTCACTGCACCCTGACATGGACGTGGCCCTTTCTCCACCCCTCCGCAACAGGTCTTTCCAGCATGGTCTTTTCATTAACTGCATTCCACATTATTTGTATTTTCCTTACACTTAAGTTTTCCTTTATTTCAGGACTGCCTTTGGCAAAGAATCTGAAGTGCTCATTGGGAACCTGGGAGATAAACTGATTCCCCAGCAAGAGATTCTCCGTGACGTCAGTGACTTAAAAGCCTTGGCCAATATGCACGAAAGCTTGGAATGGCTTTCTGGTCGTATGAAGGCAGCTTTCTCCAACCTTCCGATGGCACAGAGTGAGTGATCTTCAGAGAAACGGGGGATGTGATAACAACCCCACTGAGTCAAATAATTGTTTGTGTCATTGTCCTACAAACCTGGCACCTTTCAGATGGGTTGGGACTGCAACTCCCATCACCCCAGACCACATGATCAGCCGCCATGCTAGTTGTAGTCGATGGGACTTGAAGTCCAACATCTGTGGAAAGTACCAAGTTTGGGCACTTTTATTACACAACCTGGAATTCATTGCCACAAGATGTTGTGATGGTTAAAATATGCAGTAGGTTTGGAAAGCAGTTTAGATACACCGACGAAGGGCATGTATGTCAGTGGTTAACTGACATGAAAGCAAAACAGAACTTGGACTCAGAGAGGAAGTGTACCACTGAATACCTGTTTCCTCTTTGTATTCCTTGTGACTCATACGATAGGCCTCACTGTGCCTGTGCATCCTTGGAAACATCTCAAGCAGTGGTTCCCACACTTTGTTCCTCCAGCAGTTTTGGACTTCCAGCCAGCTTGGCTAACAGTCGGGAATTCTGGGAGCTGAAGTCCAAAATGGCTGGAAGACCAGGGTTTGGGAACCACAGTTCCGGAGCTGTCTTTTGTTGGCAGCTCTACCTTTCTGCACTTCCTCTGCGAGGATACTGTGTTGAGCTGATTGTATGTTCTTTCTTTGCCTCCTCTTTCAGTGTTTCTTCTGTCTTTCCTTTCTCTCTTTCTCTTATTTTCACCTCTGACTCCATTTTTTCCCCATATTCTACTCGCTATAAAAGTCTCTCCTCCATCCATACTGTCTAATGGCCTTTTGGATTTTTTAAATTACGATTACCAAGAAAGATAAAAAGAAAAACAATTTTAGAAGGAAGGGAAAAGAAAGAATACATCAGATATGAGCATGAGCTGAGTGTGTACATTAATGTAAGCTGACTGTCTTTCCAAAAACACATTCTCTTGAAGTTAGCATCTATAAAATACACATTTATGAATAGCTGAAGAAGTGAATTCGTAAGACCTAAGAACAATAGGTGGAGAAAGTTAATCTTTTCAGCCTTGGAGTACAAGTCTTTCAGCAGCAGTGAGAGCACACAAGATCCAGTCGCTTCGAACATTAGGTCAATATGGTTTCTCAGGGATATCATTTCAAAGTTATGCTTCATAAACTATGTGGGGGACAAGCAATTTTTTTTTCTAGAGTGCTGGGGACCAGAACCATACTTGTGCACATTTATTGCTTTGAGCGACAGGCCTCTGAAGGGTGGGGAGACCAAGGAAACAATAGGTCAGATTCAGTGCTGAATCATGGAATCACAGGGCTGGAAGAGACCACAAGGGCCATCCAGTCCAACTCCATTCTGCCATGCAGGAATATAACACTCAGAGCACTCCTGACAGATGGTCATCCAGCCTCTGTTTAAAAACCTCCAAAGAAGGAGACTCCACAGCAATTGTTCAACATCCTAGTCTCAAGAGCAGCAGATAAAAAGCTTGCCACATCTTCCGTATGACATCCTTTCAAATATTTAAACATGGCTATCGTGTCACCCCTTAACCTTCTCTTCTCCAGGCTAAACATTCCCAGCTCCCTAAGCCACTCTAGGCCTTCTCCCATTTTGGTTGCCATCCTCTGGACACATCCCAACTTGTCAATATCCTTCCTGAATTGTAGTGCCCAGATCTGGTCACAGTATTCCAGGTGAGGTCTGACCAAAGCAGAATAGGGTGTTCCTACTTAGGAGGAGAAAAATCTTATTTGAGAAAACTTACAGAGCATACAGGCATTTCCTGCAGTACAGAAGATCAGACAACCAGATGTCCTGCATGGAACAACTGGGCTGTCAAAACCTCTTTAATTGGATGTTGATTACAATTTATAGCATACTCGTTTACAGGCATATATGGGTGATTAAGTGTTACTGTCATGTGTGATATGCTCTGTCTAAACTTTCTCAGCATATAGGGAAGCATGGTACTAGCTGGCATTTCTGATAAGGCAGATTCCCAAATCTTTTCTGGTTTCACATCCGGGAACATAAGCTCAGCGGCCCTCCCAAGTGTGCTGGTACCACACGTGAGAACTGTTTCTGTTGACCATCCTTTGACCCTTCGCCCAACTGAAGGCAGCTAACACTTAGCCAGAGAGATGTCAAGGTCTAAACACAGGTTCTACAGGTCTCATTTTAGAGCAGACAAACATTTTGCACTGCAAGCCCCACATTACATTTTGTCTGCCAGGGTATATACGATTGGCTACAATTGTTCCATCCTTTCCTGGAAAATCACCAAGGAGAATAGCTGGTGGATCTTCACTAATCCAACGGCTACTGCTTTGAGTAGCGCTGATTTGAAACAGTCATATGTCTCTAAATATACCAGAGATCTTTCAAATACAAAACTGGTGCACCCAACCAAAACGGGGTACCCATTTATTTATTTTATATCCTGTCAAGGCAGGTCATACCAAGAACAAAGTGCAGTCAGGCCTCCGCATTTGCTAGGGAGAAGGGCTCACAACCCCCACAAAAGTGGAAAAACCACAGATATCAAAACGTGTGTATGTGTGTCTCTGGGATGGCAGCCATGGCGTGGTGGCAGAGTGGGCACCCAGGTTCCATACCAGGTGAAGAAGAGGAGAGGGAAAGGGGGTGGGTCGGTGTATACCTCCTCACTCTCATATACAGCCCTATACATCCTCACTCTCACACATCTCCTTCCTTGGGTGGGTGTGGGGGGCACTGGCGAGAGGTTTGTGGTGCTGAGAAATCGGGCAATGAGCCATCCTTAGCTGGCCAGGCAGCGGCTGGTGTAGGAGGAGGGCCGGAGACGGGTTTTCAAAAGGCTGCGTGGCCTGACTGGAGCCACCGAGAGAAAAGGTTTCCCCAGAAGGGAAGCACTTGGGGTGGGAGGGGGCAGAGGTGGGAAGAAATTCGCAGATGATCAAATCTGTGAAAGTGAAACCCACAAATGTAGGGGACGAACTGTACTCTGGAAACTTATTTGATACAGAACTTTTAAAAAGCATTAAACAGTTCTATTCAAAACCACTAAATTACAACACTTAAAAACACATTAAAACAGGAGTAAAAGATAAAAATATTATATCCCATCAAAAAGATCCTTCTGCCACAGTAACTTAAAAACTAACAGCCTGTTTAAAATAAGAAAGAAAAGTCTTTGCTTGCTGATGGAAAGAGAGTAGTTGGGGGCAGCACCAAACTTATCCTGGCAGGAAATTTTGCAAGCTGGGAGGAGCCACTGAGAAGGATCTTTGCTTCTTCCTCACCAAACACACCTGTGATGGTGGCAAGACAGAGAGAAAATCTTCGCCCGGCGGTCTTAGAATTTAAGCAGGCTCGTAGGAGATAACAGGCTTTCAGATACTGCAGCCAAGCTATCTGGGGCTTTAAAGGTCATGACCAGCACCTTGAGTTGTGCCCGTAACCACTGAATGCCAATTTCCAGTGACCAGGTGGGCATGGATGGGCCTTTGGATGGGCTGTGGCGGAAAGCAGGACTCTTCTTTTAGCTTCTTTGGCATTCAGCATTTGTTGAGAGCCCCAACTGTCATCGGCATTGGATGGAAAGCAACAAAACAAAACAATATAATTACTGATCTCTGAAATGCATCAGGTGGGAGAGGAGGGAGGGGAGATGATGAAGGATTGTTTGGAAGGAAATGCAGAAGGGGCAGAGCAGGTCTTAGTGGGGGCAAAGGCTAGAGGGAGGGATGTCATACTGGAGAACTCCAACTGGTTGTTGGATGTGAAGGGTCTGGCATGGCAACTAGGCATGATGATGATGTTAGCAGGCAAAGACAGCGGAGAAGAGCCATTTCAGAATGGAAATGGGAACAGGGAAGAAATCTGTCACACTGTCACGGCTTGAAAAGTGAGAGATGAACTATTTTGAAGCTGAGCAATGGGAGATCCTTTTATATTTCTATTGAATTTTCTGCTAAGAGTTTTACTAAGTACATAACGTTTCTATCATTAAATGATTATGCAGTAGATTTACTTCCAGTCCACATCTTAGATTAGACTTCGAAAAGAGGCATCACGGTGTATAACCGGGCCAGAGACCTCTGTCTTGTCTGAAATGGATCCAAAATACCTAGTAGAAAAGATGTAAGCTTAACAGCTAGGTTCTGATCTGTTGGGGTGGAGGGTGGTAATAGGTTGAGCCTCTACACCCCCAAATGCTGTTCTGGCTTGGTCAGGAGTTGAGATTAAGACTTGAAAAGTCAAAAGAACTGTTTGTAACAGTATACAAACTGGGTGACTTTATGTTCAGTCTGTCAAAAGTCTCCCCTTCCTGTAGATAAAAATTCAATAACATTTTTTCTGTGTCTCTGCCACAATTATCACTCATTTAAAACCAGCCCAGCTAATGGAGTGCTTTATCACGCCCTAGGCAGTCTCTGCCTTGTTCATTATTTAGTGTTTGCTAAGCTGATGTCACTTCCAGAGCTCTCGCCTTATCTGTGCTTCTTCAGAATTGGATTTTTGTATTTTTTTTCCCCCAAACCAGCCAGATATGGCACAGTCATTTTTGTCTTCTATCAAATAGCCTTTCTCCAATGTGACAACCTGCAGACACATGGGATTGCAGTTCCACCATCACCGGTTTGGCTGAGGATGAAGGGGGCCTGCATTGTGTCATAGCGGGAGGGCAGAGGTTTGGGGAAGGGTGCTCTAGGTTTTAAAGCTGCATCATGCAGTTGAATTCATGGGAGTGGTCAAGCATATTTTCCATTCATTCACAAATTTCATTTTTGGGCCAACCACTTCCGGTGACATTTGAAACATGAAGAAAGAAAGAAGTTCATAAATGAATACTGTAAATCCAGACTATTGGAACTTGGAAAAATTCTAATACTAATTGGCTGTGCAAATAGAACAATGTTTACTTGTTTGGAAAGCAAGGCACTGTTACCACATCATACACCCCATTCTGCAGAACGTGCTGTTTTCATAATTGTACATATTTTATGGCTGAAACACATGTTTGAAAGTGCACTGGCTGCACACATATGCCAGGTCAATGACCTCAGAAATGATCAGGTCAATAATTTAGAGAGGATTAGATGAGAAAGCCGGATGCTGTTGGGCTTGGGACATTCCTTTCTAAGGCCCTTTTCTGATGGCATTTCTCATGCGAAAGGGCCTCCAGAGCATTGTGTGATTGTGAGGAGCATTTCAGACGCATGACATTCTCACAATCGCGTGACACTGCCGGGGCTGGCAGGTGCCAGTCGTGCACTATACCATTTTCGGCATTTAGCCGAAAATGGTGCGCCACACGCGCACTTACCGTCCATGCAGAGCTCTGGAGCCGTGACCCTCGTGCTTCCTCCCCAGTGCAGCCTGGGAAAATACCCGGCTGCGCTGCGGAAGGAAGAGGCAGAGCCCTCACGCTGCCTGCCAACTGGCCGGCAGCTCCTGTGGAGCAGAAGCAGTGGGGATGCGAGAGCCTCACAGAAAGGGCTGCTCGTGTGATCCCCACGAGACCACGGTGGACAGAGGTAAGGTGCGAAAAGGGCCTAAAACTGTAAGTTGCAAGCACTCCCAAAAACAATAGCAGGTGAAACTGCCCAGGTGAAAATGGAACCATGGCAATTGAAGTGGAGGAATAGCACTGCAAGTTGCCTTCTGCTGCTCCAGGGATATGTGTACCTGCATGGCAGGGAGTGGACTGGAAGACCCCCTTGCAGCCCCTTCCAACTTTAAGTTTCTATGATTCTATGAGACGTTCATAGGAAGGAAGTCAGAGTACTGACCCACACCAGCTGTGATCAAAACATCCATAGTTGGAGCTTCTCAGTGATCTTCAATATTTTTCATGATCTTACGGTGTGCCCACCACACATGCAATTTGACTTAAAGCCCGTGAAGGTCACAAAAAAGGGAGGGGATGTGATGTGGCAAGATAGATCTATGTTTAGATGGGAAGCGAGACTCCAGTTGTGATTAGTGTAGGATGGGGTCATTTTCAACCCCCCCCCCCTTCTATAACACTTTTCACATGCAAAAAAAGAAATCTCACAGGCACCTAAGTTTCTGTCCATTTCTGCACTATACTGTTATAGTACTGTTATTCCAGTTTCGACATCCTGTGGAATCCTGGAGTTTGCAGTTCAGGGAGGGGCCTTTAGAATTCTTGGCCAGAGTCTCTTGGGCCTCAGGAAACAACAAACCACAGAATTCCACAGAAGGTTGAAAATGGAATAATGGCACTATAACAATGTACTGCAGAAATGGCCTCTAACAGCAGAGCGGAGATAGTTGTCCTGTCTCTCTTTCCACATTCAGGCTAACAGTTTTTGGGGTAGATTCAACACACACACATTTACCATTTAGATTTTTAAAAAAGGTCTTTACCACTACAGTCACCCAAAAATTTCATCCATCTACTTCAGTGGAGATCAAGCTTCAGGAGAAGACCCTGGACCTTCCAAAGTCTTGTGCACTTTGAACCAGAGATGATCATTTTAAAATTAATCTGCAGCCCCAGTACAAACTCTTTGCAGATAGTCATACAAAGAGAGAAAGAGAAGCAGCCAGAAAGGGGGTTAACACGGAAATCAGAATTGCCTTTTGTCCCCAGAGAAATCACAACAAGCAAGGTTGGGACGGTGGCACGGCATGGCTTGTTGATATGCATAATCCTGTGTATACCCAACGATTTATTGTGCCCAGCGTAATCGCTTATTATGTGTGTTCTCTCTCTGTCTTGTCCCTATTTAGCAAGGATTACAGGTGGTTTTAGGTTAATAAGTGTTGAATGTTTTGGGTTAATAAGCCTTGGATGCTTGCGGGGAGAGAAGGGTGACAGGTTCCACCATTTCATGCACTCTGAGGCCATTTCCGCACTAGACTGTTATAGTGCTATTATTCCACTTTCCACATCCTATGGAATCCTGGGGTTTGCAGTTTAGGGAGGGGCCTTTAAGGGGAGGAGGTAGCGGATGCCTTTGAGGCCCCTCCCTAAACTGCAAACCCCAGGATTCCATAGGATGTGGAAAGTGGAATCATAACACTGTAATAGTCTAGTGCGGAAAAGGCCTGAGTCATGTCTACTGACTCTCTGTCTACTCATGCCAAGATCCCCAAGGTGTCATACCTTAAATCGCCTGCTCCTGAACCAGCATGCCTGTTCAGGATGTTGGTTGGTTTCTGACGGGGCTTTGGTTGTTGGAGATGAGAAGATGATTCCTTTTGATCTGCACCTTATGACCCCCCATTTAGGCCATTTCTGCACTACACTGTTATAGTGTCATTATTCCACTCTCAACATGGAATTCTGGGGTTTGTAGTTTCCTGAGGCCAAAGAGCTCTCTGGCTGAGAATTCGAAATGCTCCTCCCTAAGCTGCAAACCCCACGATCCCGCAGGGTGTTGAAAGTGGAATAATAGCACTAACAATGTAATGCGGAAATGGCCACAGTCTTGACCCCCTACCTCAGAGAAGATTTTATTTATTATCCCGCCTGTGTCCTTATGCTGCACAGGATCCAAAGTGGCTTCCAGAGATTTAAAACTATCGTTCAGTTTTTTTAAAAAATTATTCATGCAAAAGTTACAAAACAATTAAATGCCAGTACAAGGTTAAGAAAATATAATGCACAATTAAAACATAGTTTCAACAGATATAAACAGACAAAGAAAAAAATAAAAAGCACATTGAAAACACCACCCTGTTCAAATCTCTTTTTTGCCCCATAAATTGTAAGCCAGAGGCCTGCCTGAATAAGAAGGTCTTTGGCTGCAGAAGGAAAGAAAGAAGAGAGGGAGCCAGCTGAACCTCACGTAGCAGATGGTGCCATAACTTGGGAACAGCCACCAAGAAGGCCCTCTCCTGAGTCCTCGCCAAACATACCCATGGTGGTGGTGGGGCCATGAGAAAGCCTTCCCTTGGAGATCTTAAAACTTGGGCAGGCTCATACAGAGAGAGACAGTGGCCATTTCCACACTACATCGTTATAGTGCTATTATTCCACTTTCAACATCCTGTGGAATCCTGGGGTTTGCAGTTGAGGGAGGGGCATTGCGAATGCTCAGCCAGAGAGCTCTTTGGCCTCAGAAAGCTACAAACCCCACAGGAGGTTGATTGTGGAATGTAAGCACTATAACAGTGTCGTGCAGAAAGGCCCAGTGTTTCAGATGGTGTGGACCCCAGCCGTGTAGGACTTTAAAGGTCATGGCCGGCACTTTGCGCTCTGCATTTGAAGCAGGACTGTAGCTAGTGGAATTGTTTGCATGGGGGTTACGTTTCCCCTGTGACCAGCTCCCATCAACAATCTGGCTGCAGCATTTTGGACCTGTTGAAGTTTTCCACTGAAGTACACCTGGCTCTTCTTTGCTCACTTTTAAGAGTGCTGTTAGGAAAAATTTTGTTCCATTTAGAGATGCAAAGGCCTGGAGTAACGTTGGGAAAACTCAGAAGAAATGAATTTTTGCAATTTTTTTTTCCTGAGACCATTTTTTTTTCTTCAGAAAAAATGGATGATCAAACCTTTACTTTTAGAATGATGAATAAATATTTAAGGTAAGATTTCCATATATCTACTGATCCAAAATCATTTCTCAAATGATTTTGTAAGTGGAAGACTTTTATGTAAGGCCATGTCCTGACCTTGGTTTTGTTTTCTCAAGTCTTTTTATGGGGATGTTTTATCTGCTTCACACAATGGAAGACTACTGGAAACAAAATAATTTCCTTTGTTTCACTAATATTGATCATTTCTTCTGGTTTTTTTTTTTTTTGGCATTTTTTTCCCTCTGCTCTTCATAACTGGCAACATCAAAGAAATTACTTACGGTTCAGGTTTTCCTTACAGTTCAGGGCCATGTAGCTCTATTTGTAATAACAACAACAGAAGCAAATTCAATTTGTAATTATTTTCTGAACCAGCTGTACTTTTAACATACCAAGCGTGATCATTTTCTGTCTAACCAAATTATATATAATGCATTTTATATTCCTAAAGTAACAAAGCAATCTAACTAGTAAAGGGTTCTAATATTGCATTTTTCAATTTTTATGAAAATGTCCAGGGTTTTTTTTCCCCAAAAAGTGGGGGTGGACACATTTTTTTCCCCAATGGCTCCCAGATTTCTAGAAATTTTCATCTCCAGTCACATTAAGTATTTTTCCCCTTAGAGTCCTAGGTTGCAAATGTATATACCAGGGATATGATTCTTCTTGTTACCCCAAGATCCCAAGTACCTGGGTGACCTGCAATGCCAGTGCCTCTGTGAAATGATGGGGAATATTAGCCCGGAGAGGAGGTTTGTGAGAGGGGGTAACCTTATGAGATCTTTTACACCAGTGTATACCAGTACCAGAGCAGGGAAAAACCAGCCAGAGATTGAAAAGTAAGCTGGTTTGTTTTATTGGGGGAATTAACAATCACATACACACACACACACACGATCCAAGCAGTCTCACAACCACACAAGACTAACTGAGGGAAAATGGAGGAAAGGTTTGGGTAGCGAGAGTTCAGGGCAGTGTGGGTGATATTTACCTTTCCAGAAGAGAGGAGACCAGGTGCTGTGGCTCAGACCAAGGGTCCAAGAGTAGTGAATAGCTCTCTGGCAGAGTAGACGGTGGAGTTCGCTGAGCGAACAGTGGGATCCGGAATGAGCTAATGGCTTTAGCATTAAGTGACAAAGGGACTGATAGGAATAGCGATAGCTCCTTAATGGTGGGACAGGTGAGGGACAAAAGGAGAGTTTCAATGGACGGAGGAAGAAGATCAAAGACAATCAGTCTTTCTGTGGGAGCAGTTTTGGGTGCTGTTGTTTCTAAAGGTGGAGTCGTGGAGGGACATCTGCCAGTCCGTTATCACTGGGGCTTCCCTGACTATGACCTATCCATGCCTGACCTAGAGTTCCTCTTTGCCAGCAACCTTCCCAGTCATAGCAGGATACAATTTGTATTTCATATTTTGCCAGTTAAACCATATCATGGAGTGGAGGTGTACAGCCCGGTAACAATATGGCCTTCTAGATGTTGTCTGAGAGCAGCTCTCATAAGCCCAGGCTATCCTAATCAGTAGTAAAGAATGCTGGGAGCTGCAGCCCAACATGTGGAGGACTGCATGATTCTCACCCTTGCTGTACACACCTCTTAAGCTAAATGGGACTACATAGGCAAGCACTGGATTACCCTCTAAATCAGAGCTTTCCAGACTTTTCTTGTTGGTGACATACTTTTTTAGACATACATCATTTCGCGACACAGTAATTCAGTTTCACTAGCAAACTGGAGATCAAACTAGCCCCTTATAAGAGATACAGAAATTATAATAACAAAATGTATGGGGATATAACATATCTCATTAAAACCTTTCATATATTTTTTAAAAATATATGATTTATAAATAATAACCTACATTTCCAAGATTGTAGGCAACACACCTACACACTTCAAGCGACACACTAACGTGTCACGGCACACCATTTGGAAAGCCCTGCTCTAAATGGCTTCGCTTGGCTCCTTTTTTTTTTTTTTTTTTTTTGAGTGGGGAAGCGCAAGCCATTTTTGATTTGTGTCACCCAGAAAGACAGAGTATACATTTCGTGCAATCAGAGAATCATAGAGTTGGAAGAGACCCCAAAGGCCATCCAGCCCAGCCCTCTTCTGCTCTGCAGGAATACACAATTAAACTCATCCCAACAGAGGGCCATCCAGCATCTGTTTAAAAACTTCCAAAGAAGGAGACTCCACCACATTCCAGGGAGCAACATATTCCACTGTTGAACTGCTCTTACTTTCAGGAAGTTCTTCCTAAGGTTTAGGTGGAATGTCTTTTCCTGTAGTTTGAATCCATTGCTCCGTGTCCTAGTTTCTGGAGCAGCAGAAAATAAACTTGTCCCATCTTCTGTCTTATAATCAGCAAAAAAACTTATGCATGACCCAGCTGCAGAAAATGAGATTTCCTTGATTTCAGCAGGCAGGAGTTAAGCAAGTGTTTAAATCTCTTCTTCACTGGCATCGGTGGGACTTCAAAGTTTTGTCTGGATCACGTTGTTGTTGCTTTGTGCCTTTAAGTCATTTCCAACTTACATTGACTCTGAAGTAAACCCATCAAGGGCATTTCTTGGCAAGATTGGTTCAGGGGGATTGCCTTTGCCTTCCTCTGAGGCTGAGAAAGTGGGATTTGCCCAAGATCACTTAGTGGGTTTCCATGGCTGAGGAGGGATTGGAACCACACTAGCTATCATTGTCTGGATCATAGCAACAATTTTATTATTTGGAAGCGTTACCTTCCTCCAGCTTTGGAATGTTCAGATCATTTTCAGTTTGGCTTTGAAAGGCCTAGGCTTGGGAATTAAGTCTCAAGATTTGTTGAAGAGCCAAAACAAAGTTTCTTAAGATGGTATTGATTGTAGGTCATGAGGAGGATGAGCAAAATGTGGAAGCTTTTCCTGCCGGGCAAATTCTTGTCGATAGAAGAGGATTCCAGGAGTTCTACCCCTTGCATTCAGAAACAGTACCACTTGCTCTGGACCCTCATCCCCAGATCAGTTTATCCCTTTGAGTGAAGGACGGAGATAGCAAGCAGGGCAGTTGGGCATGCCAAGTGCAAGGGCGGAGTTCCTTTATTGCATCTGATAAGGAGGCATGTGAATGAAGGGAGCGGAAGGTGGATATGAGAAGAGTGGTGGTCATATTTCCTTGTACAGTAACTGGAAGAGGCAGCTTTTACCTTGGGGGAAACGGGAGAAGCAGCTGCTGTTTTGTCCGGCAATTAAAGGTGACAATTGTTTGTGTTGCTAGGAACTGAGAGGGAGCCCAGAGATGTGTGGAGCATGTTCCCCAGTGAAGGAAGATAACTATCCATCAGTCCATTCAGCTTTTCAGGTAGACAGCCAGCCAGTTGGCATCTTCTGCAGGGTTTGGAAAAATGCCGACAGGTGTCTTCCCCTGGCATGTGTTTGCGAAAGAACTTGTCGAAGCCTTCTAAGCTAATATACCAGAAAATATACCTTTCTGGACTACAGCTCTCAAAATATCCCAGCGGCCATGCTGGTTGGGAGATTGTGGAAGCTGTAGGCCAAAAACAGAATGTTGTTCCTTCTGAGCTTTGATCTCTGTGCCCCTTTTGCTCCTTTGCCAGACAGCTTGCAAGAGGAATGGTGGATTCCTGCATGGCAGGGGGTCAGACTCGATGGCCCTCGTAGTCTCTTCCAACTCTATGATTCTGTGATTCTGTCCAGCCAGGCAAATCTCCAAGGAAACTCAGCAGCAGAAAGGGGTAACCTTTGGCCAAAGAAGAAAGGGGTCATAAGTGAGCTGGCAGAATGGGGAACGTGAGTAGAATATGGCCCTGGGGAAAGGGCTGAGAGAGCCTCACGCTGAGAGTCTCTCTCTTTGAGTCTGGGGTGGCTTTACTCCTGAGTCAGAGGATGAGAGAAGACCTCCTTCCAACCTGACAGAGTGCTAGACATTAAACACGTAGGCAAGGTTAGTATCTACTTGGAAGGACTTCTCAGGAGCAAAGGTCTCCTTGGGGTAGGAGGAGGAGTGAGGCTTCTGAGGCTCAGCTTTATAAGCACGATTTCTGGGCAAGAAATATTGTTGGAGAAAGACATCTACCTTTGATTCCATTCCCTTCTTAGACCCTTTATTCTCAGCTGTAATTCCCTTTTTGCCTACCTCTTCCTTGCCCTTACCTCTTAGTTCTTTGGCTGAGCTCTGCTTACTTGAAACCTAGACTGCTTTGGGATCACCCTTTCCTGTTCTTGGATGGCCCATACTTTCATTGTTGCTTTTGCATGCATTTGTTGCTCCTGGAGTCCACCAGCCCTGAACCAGAACATAGTCTTGCCCACTTTCCTGTGGTCCTGCCCTGAGCCCTTAGCCATGCCCACTGCTGGAATGTGAACCGCAGGACCCACTCCAAGTTAAAAGTCAGCTTCCCAGTTTGAAAAAGATCCCTAGCCTTGCTTTATGTTTACTGGGGCAAACTAGTGGGTTGTTGTGGGATAGGGAACAAGTCGCCTTGGTAGGCCTTCATAGACTGAAGCACATTGATGGGAGGGAGAGCATAGCACTGGAGGTTCTCAATTCTAATTCCAGCGGTTCCAGACAATTCTGAAAGGCACAGTGTGGCACTAACAGCAGTCTTGAATTCCAGTCTCCGTGGTAGATGTGTTTCGGCTCTCTAGTCTAGGATGTTGATACCATTGATGTTAAGGCTTGGACTAGATCAGCACAACTACTTGCCTCAGGATGGGGTGCAGTAGGGTCAGTGGGCTGGGAAATAAACATAGGCATTTGTCCTTCCTCCTCTCCTTCTCTCTTGCACAAATTAGAGGTTCTGTGGACAATCTAGGCATTCCCAAACTGCCCCCTTTTTCCCCTCCTGGAAGTCAGGTGTCCAAATCTGAGAAAACTCCTGTTCGGTTGGCTCCCCTCAGCTTGGACTATTTTTCCTGCAAAGAGAATTGGCAGCGTAGTTCTTTCTGTCCAAATTCTGCCCTCTCTCGATTAGAGAGGAGACAGTATTTCAGGAGGCTGCCGACTCCTCCAGCCAAGGAACCAACTCCCGTCTTTGTGCAATCAAGCTCTGATTATGCTGATTGCCCCTGCATTAATAAGCACCGATCACCTTGCGGGTGGGTGAATCTGCCACAGGAACACATCCAGAGCCATTGACTCTTCAGGAGAGCATGTTTGTGCTCTGAAATGCCTGGTTTTTTTAACCTCGTCTTGCCAATTCCATGCTGTCCTTTCTGGAGAAAGAGTCTGCCTATCTGCAGTTATCGCAAAATAATAAAAGGCCTGGAAAACATGCCCTGTGAGGAGTGGCTTAGGGAACTGGGTGTGTTCATACTGGAGAAGAGAAGGTTAAGAGGTGCCTTTAGCCATGTTTAAATATTTGAAAGGATGTGATTTGGAAGATGGAGCAAGCTTGTTTTCTGCTGCTCCAGAGACTTGGACATGGAGCAGTGGATTCAAATGACAGGAAAAGCGAATACCCCAAAACATTAGGAAGAACTTCCTGATGATAAGAGCAGTATAATGGTGGAAAACACTGCCTGGGATTGTGGTGGGGTCTCCTTCTTTGGAAGTTTCTGAACAGAGGCTGGATAGCCATCTGTCACAAGTGCTTTGCTTGTGTATAGCTGCAATGGCAGAGTGGCGTTGGACTGGATGGCCTTTGTGTTCTCTTCTACGTCTATGACTCTAGGATTTTATGCTTAGGCACTGGGGTAGAGCTGGCATTGTATACCACACCTATGTGCCACCAGAAGAGACATCCATAAGAATGAAGGAGGGCCTCTTCTGGACTGGAGAAGCCATCCATCAAGTCCTATAATCTGTTTCCCAAAATACCAGCCTGATCTTCATGGGAAGAGAATGGATTTCACATGCTCCCTGCAGACTAAGTGCTCTCTGTCATTCGTGGGTGCTGTCAGGAGATGCTCTCCCCACGCCCTGACTCTTAGGAGAGCTCTGGAAGCTGCTTGAATCTCGCAGGTGAACGTCTAAAGCAGTGGCGGGTGAAGTGCAGCTCATGGGTCACATGCAGTCCTCAGGGTCATTTTTGTGGCCCCCAAGGGGTTAAAAAAAGGCCTTTCTTAAAACCAGAAATGAATTCTAGTCACTTCTTATTTTGGAGAAAAAAAGAGGGGGGCTCTCCAGGGCCTACAAAGGCCCAGGGGGACTACAAACATAGCAAAAATCTGCCCGTAGCCCTAGATGGCATTGGGTAGCATTTGGAGACAGGTTTTTGTGGTGGGAGATACAGCCCCCCAAAGTCTCCTAGGGGGCTAATGCCGCCCCCCAGACTTCTCAAAAGTCTAAAGCACAGATGGAAAGTAGGTGGCCCTCCAGATGTCGTCCCGAGTCCAAGCGGTCGCAACAAGGATAGCCAGTGGTAAAAATGCTGGCAGTTGTCGTCTGACAACATCTGGAGAGCCAGGTGATTTTCTCTGCTGGTAGAAGGCAAATGTGGACATGCTCTAAAGCAGGGATCAGGAAGAGTGGCCAGTGGGCTAAATATTGCCCTGTAGGGCCATTGTTCCTACCAGATCCTATTTCTTTTGGTCCTAAATGTCCTTTAATGGTCTCTATGGGTGGGTGGGGGGCAATGTACCATGTCTTTTTTCTAGGAGATACCTTTTTCTAATAATAAGCACCCTAGAAGTCAATTTTTAGGTCACTTCCTGTCATACCACAGGCCTTTCTTGGGTCTAAAGTGACCCAAGGAAGACCAAAAACTTTGGGGTAATGTCCTCCGTGCCCTCAAAGAACGTTTGGGGATGTTTGGGAACTTTATTTTTTATTTTTTATTGTCGGGGGGGCAGTGGAGAAGGATGGTCTTATAGGGTCTTCTGGGAGGACCCCCCCTGGCCTCCAGCCCCTGAGAGCGACACATCCTAGCTCTGACGTCTGGAAGGCCGCACCAGCTGATTTTCTGCTGCTCCAGAAGGCTACGCTGCATCGTTGCCACAATTGTGGGCAACCAGAAGTCAGCTCACATCACTCCAGGGGACTTTTTGGATGGTTTAGGGAGGACGTCTTGCTTTTTTGGAGGTTGGGGACCAGTATGTTTAAATATGGTGAAGCCGTTTTTAAGGGCCTTCGACAGAAAAACGAGGAGTTTTTTAAACTGGAAAAAAATTGAAAAGGGGTGCTGAAGGCTCAGTGGGATCAGCAGGAGTCCCAAGGGCCAAACTTTATCCCCTTCAAGGGCCACACACCACCCACAGGCATCACAATCCTGGCCCCCTCTGTAAAGCACCAAATACAAATAGAAAGGGTATAATTCCCAACACGTTTTGAAGAGCGCTTTATCATATTCCAACAATAGCTTGGAATGCAATTTCATGCTGCAGACAGGTCTGCTTTGGTGTGCTGCGGCATGAAATTACATTCCAAAGAGTTTTTTATTGGGAAATATACAAACTTTCCCCTTGATAAAAAAAAAAAAAGTTCTTCTAAATAAAATCTAGCAGCTGTTTCTGTTGGATTTGAATTTGGCATCTCTGGGGCTGTAAGAGATCTGTTGTTTTTGTGCGTGATATGTGAAGCATCCTAACAGGTTCTCTGCCCTCGCAGTGCGTAGACTACTTGGAGCTTTAAGTTTCTCTTGGTAAATTGGAGTGTAGCGGTTGCAAAACAGAGCTACAGATCAGAAAGCTTGTGATCTAAATAGCACGACCTTGTGAAACCATCACTAACTAAACTTAGTCTCCCTCAGCCTCTCCCCCTCTCGTATGGTAATAATAATATTAACCCACCTTCTAAAGTTGTTGGACGATTACTGAGGTGCTGGGGGACTTTAGGCCTCAGCATTGAATCCAGCTGTCTTGGATTCCCAATTTAGCTCCCTGGGGTTAGTGACAGCCTAATCTGGTAATTTTTTGGCTTCAGTATGGGATTTTCTCCAGTCTACAAAGTTGAAATGTCTCTCGTAAGGCTGTGTTACTACCAGCAAAAGCTTTGGAGTAAAATATGCTGGTATGTTTCGTCATACTCTGTTGTGCCTTTGATCCTGCCCCAAAAACTTTTCTGGCGCTCAGTTTGGCCCTCAGCCCAAAGAGGTTTCCGCATTGTTGGGTGATAAAAAGAGAAAATATGTGGAGCATTCTGAGCACTCTCAAATGTGTTGTAATGTTGTCATTAAAGGGTCTGTCTGCAACTCCTAATGACCACAGATGGTTTACGTAACTTTAAAGCAAAGGATGAAGACATTGAAATAGTTCAAAATTTTCCAAACCTTGGCTCAGTCATTAATCAATGGAGACTGCAGTCAAGAAATCAGAGGAAGACTAGGACTAGGAAAGGCAGCTATGAAGGAAGCAAATACAATCCTCAAGAGTAAAGATAAGTGAATACTAAAGTCAGGATTGTCCATGCCATCGTATTTCCAATTTCTCTATATAGTTATGAAAGCAGGACTGTGAAGAAGGCTGATTGGAAGAAAATCAACTCCTTTGAAATGTGGTGTTGGAGGAGAGTTCTACAGCCACCGTGGACTGCTAAAAAGACAAATGAATGGGTTCCTAGGGCAAATCAATCCTGACTTTCCATAAAAGCCAGGATAACTAAACCGACCCTGTTGTATTTTGACCATATCGTGAGAAGACATGACTCATTAGAAAAGACAATAATGCATGATAAAGAAGAAGGCAGTAGTAAAACTTCAGACTTCAAACTTCAGGAAAAGAGATTCCATGTAAACGTTGGGAAGAACTTCCTGATGGTAAGAGCACTTCCACAAGAGTACTCTTGGCACCTGGGAGTGTAGCGGAGACTCCTTCCGTGGAGGTTTTTAAACAGGGTTTGGACAGCCATCTGTCAATGAGTGCTTTGATTGTGTCTTTTTGCATGGTAGACCTTGTGATCTCTTCCAACTGTATGTTTTGTCAAGGGGATAGTGGATGATGGGAGCTACACAAAAACCTCAGTAGCACTTTCCTCCAGCGCTGAGCTCTGGCAAAACGGCTTACCAGAGTCAAGTGTTTGAAAATCACCATATAGCAGAGTTTACTCACACAGCTTAGAAGCGTCCCAACAGAGTATAAACATTAGCAGCAAAGCCCTGAAGCCAGGAAAAATACTCCCACACAATGTTATCTTCCAACAGGAGGCCTTTACTCTTGAGTTACAATACATACAGTATATACAAGGCTCCAACGGAGTGTCCGCGTTCAACAGCATGAGAAGATAGCCTCCGGCCGCTCCTTCAGACATCAAGAGGGGCACTGTTGGCTAGAACACCCCCCCTTATATACAGACAATTCTGATGTAACTCTAGCAAACCTTGCTAGATGTATAATGCAACCTTCCTGCCCTGGTTACACAACCCAATGACTCGTGCAGGTATTACATGGCATTGCATCGTCCACTGTCTTTCCCAGGTGCAAACCTTAATGTACATCATGTATATTTTATTTGGACTTAGGTTCTGTCCAACCTTTCCTCACATGTTTCTATGATTCTATGAAGAGAGGAAGACTGCATTACAGGTGGATAGAGCAGGGCTGTCAATTACATAGTGACTTGGTGGTCTCTCATCTGTAGGCTCACTATAAGTCAGAGTCGACTTGATGGCAGTGGCAACTTCAACTCCTTCCGGTGCAAACAAAGAGGTTTCATCTAGGTTCATGTCATAGGGCTACAAATCGGATAAATTATTTTCATTGGGAGGTGAACTTTTGCAGTTCTATTATTGTGCCTTTTTATTTGTTTGTTTGTTTGTGTTTGTTTGGCGGGGGAGGGATAGAAGCTTGCTAAAGAAATCAAACAATGGCTTGAAAAAAGTGCCCAGTTGGTCATAGCAAAAGGCTGAACGTTCCCTCCAGGACTGAGTGTTTTGCGAGTCTGCACATGAGCTGGAGGTAGACGCTGAGAAAATACGGTATCATTTCTCTCCTGCTATGCAGTGCTCCATAGTTCATGAACTGGTAGCCCTGAAATCTGTAGCCATGCTTTCTGCAGACAGAGTTTGGATTACACCGCCAATGAAAGTTGCATCGTTATGTGATAGCTATCCACACGTGAGGTTGGAAGGTCAGCAGGGGAGTAAGAAAGTGGGGCCCAGAGCAATTAGCATAATGGTAACCTCCAGCTCTAAAGTGTTGATCCCAGGACAGAAGAGCAGTCTTCAGGAGAGCAGCGTCCGCAGGGTCTGGGAAGGAAGGCCATCAGCTCTGTGCAGCAGCCTAGGTTGGAGACCGGCTTTCTCATTCTTGCCCTCTTCAATATTTGATGCAGGGCACTGGCTGCTAAGAACCCTGGCATCAACCGTTTTTCTAAGGTGCCCTCAAGAAGCCGAGCCTTTCCTGGGGGAGGAAGGGAAAAAATAACAGAGGAATGTGCTCTTCCCACAACCCATAGCAAGATAGCTAGCTGCCTGCATTCTTCTGTAAAAAAACAAACTGAGGCAGAGATGTAGCTAAGCAGGGAGGAGCAAAATGAGTCATTTATTTGTTTTTTTATTTGTCGAATTGATATTCCATCTTTCTTCCAAAATGGGATTCAAGGCAGCTGTGCCCCGCCTCCCGCCAGATCAGAATTCTTCCCCGTCATGAAACTTCCCTTCAGTCCCCAAATTTCTAACATTGCAGAGAGCGAAACGCTGGAAATTGTTCATGCTTAGAACTCTTATATTTGCTGTGTTTGTTTTCTCTTTGTCACTTTCTCTTCCTCTTTTCTTTGGTTGTCTCAACTGCATTTCTTAATGCTCAGCTGGAGTTTTAACTTGCTGCAAGGAAAGAAAATTCCATGTGGGGTTGCAGAATTCTTATTGTAGGGGGCAATGTCCTCTGCACAAGCACATGAGAAAGAAAAGAGTGTTCTGCAGCATCTTCCTAGCCAGATGGGCCCACCTGGGAACACCGCCCTGCTTGCCCAGCCGGCCCCTCCCTGAACTGCAAACCCCAGGATTCCATAGGATGTTGAAAGTGGAATGATAGCGCTATAACAGTCCAGTGCGGAAATGGCCTGTGATTCTATGATTCCACAAAATGTATACCATGACCTTCTGGGTGACACAAATAAAAAATGGTTCGCACTTACCTCCGCAAAAAAAAAAAAGCACTGAACAGATTCAGTGGAGGCCACATATGATATCGTATCACTTGGTGCTTTTAAAATCTTTCTTCAGGAAACACAGAAGAAAGTGTGGGAGACTGTACAGTAACATGTGGTGTGGATCTGTCAGTTATTTAAAATGAAGGGGAATGAGGCTAGCTAGAATACATTCACAGTCATTTCAGTGGAGCTTGAGAAGACGCTGCTGCTTTTAGCTGAATATGAAGGTTCAAAGAAGAATTAGTATAAGTTTGTAAGATTTATCATGTACCTCTGAGAGCTCTTGGTCCATCTTGCAGCATCTTTGGAACCGGAATTTGACAAGAGAATAGAAAGCCCTCAAAGTTTATTAGTTTAAAACAGTAATAGGTGATTTACATTTGGAAAGGGTGGAGAAAACACATAAAACTCCTCTTAAAACCCACATTTATTAGAGTAATGAAACACTAACATTCATTAAGACTGGCTATTACAGTTTGAGGTCAGGCAGACACTAAAGAATATTTGATTCTGGCTTCAAACCAAATTACGTATTAATAAAAGATCCCCGGAGTGGGAAAAAGGGAGAAAAGTCCCCTTGGGTGTAGTCAGTCTAATGGGAAGTGAAACAAATTAGGGGTTAAACAAAGTAATATCCAACTTGCAAGACTAAGAATTTCCACTTAGAAAGTCATTTTATTTGAAGCAATTGTGGTATGCTTCTGTTATATTGTTTGAAATGCTTTTGCGCTGGCTCTTATACACAAAATACAGAGGTGGTGCACCATGACAGTACTGCAGTAGAAACATATTGTATTCTTAAAGAAAGCACAGCCACACAATGTAATTGTTGTTGTGTGCCTTCAGGTCACTTCTGACTTATGGCCACGTGTAATGCAAATCTATGGCCATTTCCGCACTACAGTCTTACAGCGCGATTATTCCACTTTCAACATCCTATGGAATCCTGGGGTTTGCCAGCTGGCCCCTCCCTAAACGGCAAACCTCAGGATTCCATAGGATGTTGAAGGTGGAATAATCGCGTGATAAGACTGTAGTGCGGAAGAAACGTATGACATGGTTTTCTCGGGCTGAGAGTGTGTAGCGCACCTGAGCTCACCCAGTGGGTTTTCATGGCCAAGCAGGGAATCGAACCCCAGTCTCCAGGGTCATAATCCAACTCACAAGTGTGTCATGCTGCCTTCACAGTATAATTAGTGGGCCAGAATTCTGAAATCCAAAGAAGCATTCACCTTTTGGTGAGGTGAATGAATAGTGGCTTTCAAGATGTGCTTGAGTTATTTTCTAGGGGGACAGAGTGAGTGTCAGAGAACAAGTCCTGCTTCCAGCTGACCCCATGAAATTAAAGAATCATAGATAATGGAAAGGATTGGAAGGGTGATCTAGTCTGCCCTCCTGACATGAAAGAACATACTACCTTCAAAAAGCATTCCCTAAAAGTGGCTATTCAATCTGTTTAAAGAGGTTGAAAGAGGGAAAGTTCCCCACTCCCTGAAGCATTCTTTTCTGCTGTTGAAGGAGAATTGCTGTTACCATCAGGAAGTTCTTCCTAATGTTTAGATGGAATCTCTTTTCTTGTCATATGAATCCACTGGTTTGTGTCCTACCCTCTGGATCAGCAGAAGGCAAGGTTGCTTCATCTCCTGCATGCTGTCGTTTTGTGCCTTCCCAATCTTTCCAACATACCTTTTCGCATAACCATGCCTTCACCACACACTGTTGTAGGCTAAAACATCTGGAATTCCCAAAGTTTCCCACCTCTGCCTTTCAACTTCCTGTTTACCAGTTTCCTTGTTTATAAATATTCGGATAGTACCCATCTATTCTGCTTTGGTTAGACCTCACCAAGCATACTGTATCCAGTTCTGGGCACCACAGTTCCGGAAGGATATGGACACACTGGGCAACATGTCCAGAGGAGGGCGACCAAAATGGTCAAAGGTCTGGAAACCATGAAGCCCTATGAGGAGCACCTTAGGGTGCTGGGTATGTTTAGCCTGGAAAAGCGGGGGTTAAGAGGTGACATGATAGCCATAGTTAAATATTTGAAAGAATGTAATATGGAAGATGGAGCAAGATTGTTTGCTGAGGCTCCAGAGACAAAGACACAGAGTACGGCTTCAAACACCAGGAAAAGAGATTCCACCTGAACGTTAGGAAGAACTTCATGAGAGTAAGAGCAGTTTGACCCTGGTATACGCTGCTGCCTGGGAACATGGTGGAGTCTCCTTCTTTGGAGGCTTTAGAAAGAGGCTGGCTGGCCATCTGTCGTGAGTGCTTTGATTGTGTCTTCCTACATGGCAGAAGGGGGTTGGACTGGATGGCCCTTAGGGTTCCCTACTCTAGGATTCTATGACAAACAGTTCTTGTTTGGGAGTCAAATGTGAAATGTGGTAACTCTCCATTTATGTATCGATTGAATTTGATCCTCTGTGGCACTGTCATTTCAGCAACCCGTACATCTCACACCAAGCGCTGGATGCCACTTAGAATTAAGTCCAGGATTGTCTCCCCTCTGGTCATTTCCCTGATGCTTCGTCCTAACACACAGCCACGTAGAATGGTTTATCTGTTTTCATTTATTTCTCCAGCTTCTCTGGGATATTTGAAGCTATTTTTTTTTTCTACAAGCCTTTCTTTTGTTGGATCCCTCCCGGATTTTATCCCACATCTCAGGGTCACTTTGAGTATTTGGATGGCAGCTTTGCTTGATTTACGGCAAGCGAGATGCGGGCATTTAATATTAGGTTGTTATTCTTTTTTAAAAAAAAACAGTGGAGAGGAGAGACTCCAGAATTAATACCATTAACAAATATGACAATATTTCCTTAAGCCTGAATAAAAATTACAGGTGATTCTCTCTCAGTGACAATTGCTGTAGCAATGTGTGGTGGCCAGGAGTTTGCTAATCATGTTTTCATTCTGTGTTGCAGCTTTCCACACCCTGCAGCCCTATGTGTTGGAATGCAGCTCCCATCATTGCCCACTTACCTGGCTGGGGATGATGTGAGTTGTTGTCCAGCCCATATGGAGACTTGGGTAAGGGAATGCTATTATACTGTATTTGTATTTAGTACTCTTGGGACATAAGGGGGCTGGATTCCCAATATTCTTCATGCTGACCTTCTGAAGCACCTCTTATTTTGGGATCTTATCTCTGAAAATGTTAGTGAAGATGTGTCTCCTTCTTGGACCATGTAGAGACAACAGATCATGAGGAGGCATTGGATTTACCACTGATATAGGAAGATGTTCGAAGTGGTTAGCAAACTTATCCTACTTGTTCCAGAATCACCATTAGTGTTCTGTGTCTTCATGTTGTTTCCAACATGATAGGTGATCCTATCATGAGGTTTTCTTGGCAAGACTTGTTCAGAGGGGGTTTGCTTGGCCTTCCTCGGAGGCTGAGAGAGTGCCCAAGGTCACCCAGTGGATTTCCATGGCCAAGTGGAGATTCAAACCCTGGTCCAGCGTTCCAAACCCAGGATTCCTAGTCCAGTGTTCACACCACGCTGGCTCTCGTAGAATCATAGAAATGTAGAACTAGAACAGACCCCAAGGACCGTTGAGTCCAACCCCTTCTGCCATGCAGGAGGACACGATCAAAGCACTCCTGACAGATGGCCATCCAGCCTCTTCTCAAAAACCTCCAAAGAAGGAGACTCCACCACACTCCATTGAGGCAGCGTAGTCCACTGTCAGACTGCTGTTACTGTCAGGAAGTTCTCAGCCACCTTTGTACCTCCCTAGATACACCGAGTCATACCTCATCTTGGAAACTGAGTAGGATCAGGCTGGGTTGGTGCTTGAATTGGTGTCCACCAGGCAATATTACCAGGGATCTCCCAGTTAGGGCAAAGAAAGGATCCTGACTGAAACCCTGGGTGAACCGGCTCTGAGGACTGTGGCTACTGGTCCAAATTAGCAAGGCTGGCCTTGGTGGACCAGAAGTGGTATAAGACAGCTTCCTGTATTTACTCTAGGACTCATTAATTGGTTTGTCTGGTTGCCTAGGGTCAAGAAATGTTGCTGTTGCTGCTTTAGAATGCTGTGGTGGTGGTGGTGCCTTCAAGTTGTTTCCAACCTATGGCAACCCGAAGGTGAACTTATCATGGGGTTTTCTGGGGCTGAGAGCATCCCCAGTGTCACCCAGTGGGTTTTCATGACCAAGTGGGAATCGAACCCTGATCTCCAGGGTCGTAGTCCAACACTCAAACCACCCCAAAAATGACCAGTAGTGCCTCCCCAAGCCTTTGGGGGGTGTCATTGGCCATTTTGCTGAATTTGAAGCCCACTCTCCAATCTTCTTAAAGGCCCATCCTTGGCCTTTTTCCCCAAACAGTAAATTTGCTCTCCATCTTACATAAAAGCCACATCTGGTCTTGGACTGGGTGAGGCAGGCGCAAAGCCGCTCCCCAAACTCAGTGAAACAGCCAGTGCTAACTCCCCAAAGGAATGCGTCACAAACCTGGTCGGTGAATGCAGCAGGCAGACCTCCTGGATTCCAAAGCCTCAGAGCTCTCCTTCGTTCTCCTGGGGAGCTGGAAGAACTACGCCAGTAGATTCAGAAAAGAGCCCAAGTGCTTTCCAGTGTTTTCCAAACAATTCTCATTAGTTCCAAGTTGTTCTGAGAGAGAGCTTGCTTGGCTCTGTTATACGACGTAGAACATACTGTAGAGGTTTGTAGCAAGCGCATGACCAAAAAAGCTCAATTGTTAAAAAGAGGGGGGTCCCTCAGTGTAGCGTGTCATATTGTTTTGTTACTTTTCAGATCTACACCCATACACAATGGCTTAAATCAGGAAGTAAGCTATGATCGCTCCCCTTCATTAATTTCCTTGATCCATGGCTTTCTCCATTTGCATTTTATGTCCTCTCTGGGCAACCGTTCACTCCTCTTTTTCAGAGCTGGTTCACCCTATGCAGAGTGATGCCAGCCCTATATCTTCCCCCTCTCTCTCTTCTTCCCTCTCTCCTTTCCAAAACCTTTTGTTTTCTCCCTCTCCCCCCCTTCCCTCCTCGCCAGTAATCTCTTTTTCCAAGCCTTTATGTTTGCAGAAAAGAAATGGAAAGCAAAGCTCCTTTTTTTTCCCCCCTCCTCCCCTTTCTCTTTCAAGGAATTATTGCCTTTTTTAAAAAGTGCTAATTTCCTTGTGAAATTTATGCCTGCCAGCAGAGGCAGCTGAGGAGCACCCCAGGCAGTTCTAACGAGACAATTCATTAGCCAGCGAGGGTACACACACGCCACCGAGAACATTAATTCGCAAAATGAAAAACTAATAGAGTGTTTAGCCGGCTCTTTATCACTGGTGACAGTCGGCACTCGCCCAATCATTAGTGTTTACTGAACGGATGGGGGCCACCGCCCTGGTCTGGCTTATCGCCACTCATCGCAAATGAGATTGTCGGGCTTTTTTCCGGCTGGGCTGGTCGTCCCTTCTCTGCCCCCCCCCCCGCCTTAGACACTACAGCCTGCCTTGTACTTAGCTGCACGGATTTATGAGCTCCTCCTCTTAGCGCTGGAAGGGGAACAGCTTTCTCTGTTGTTAACATTTCATCCACCTTCTTCAACACCTGGAGAGATGTTTTTTCCACCTCTTTGGCTCAGTCTATTCATCAGCCAGACTGTTCCCTTCTTCTTCCACCCCGCCGGCCCCTGAGGTTGGGAGCAGGCTAGAAGGAGGCCTGAAAACATTGATTAAAAATCAAGCAGAAGCAAGCATGAGGCATGAGCTCTTTTGCAAGGTGAGGTTGCCACACCAGCTGAGAGAGGCAGGACGGACTGCTGCTGTGGTAGAGTAAATCGGGTGCTCAACTAAGGTCAGGGAGTCCCAGGTAGAAACCGCTGCTCAACTGGAAAGCTTTGCAGGCGACTTTGGCAGTTGCTCTCCATCTCCTTCTTGTTGTTCCTGTTGTGTGCCTTCAGGTTGTTTCCAACATACGGCAACCCTAAGGTGAACTTACTGTGGGTTTTCTTTGGCAGGATTTGTTTGGAGGTGGTTTGCCATTGCCTTCCTCTGAGGCCATTTCTGCACTAGACTGTTACAGTGCTATTATTCCACTTTCAACATCCTATGGAATCCTGGGGTTTGCAATTTAGGGAGGGGCCTCAAAGGCCTCCGCTTCCTCCTCTCCTCAAAGGCTCCTCCCTAAACTGCAAACCCCAAAATTCCATAGGATGTTGAAAGTGAAATAACAGCGCTATAACAGTCTAGTGCGGAAATGGCCTGAGACTGAGAGAAAGTGTTCCTTGCCCAAGATCACCCCCTGGTTTCCGTGGCAGAGCGAGGATTTCAACCCTGGTCTCCTGAACTCCTAGTTCAGCCCCCCAACCACTGCATCATGCTGGCTCTCAGCATGGTCTCTACATTTTCTACCACTGAATTATAACCAGAACTTTAGATGTGTCTTGCCTAAGGCCACCCAATGGGTTTCCATGGCCAAACAGGGATGGAAACCCTGATCCCCAGAGTTACAGTCCAGTGCTCAAACCGCTACCCCATTCTGCTTCTCATTTCTCCCTCTTAGCATAACCAAAAGGGCACCATCCACACACGGGAGGGAATAGGGTTAGAGGTAGCTGCTGTTTCACTTCCTACAACAGTTGCCTTTTTCTATGCCCATTTCCGCACTACGCTCTTATAGAGCGATTATTCCACTTTCAACATCCTATGGAATCCAGCTGGCCCCTCCCGAAACTGCAAACCCCAGGATTCCATAGAATGTTGAAAGTGGAATAATCGTGCTATAAGAATGTAGTGCGGAAATGCCCTAAGTTTGTTCTGTACCGTTTCTGCATCGGTTTGCATTTTTAAAGAGAGAGTCCTCAGGAACGTTTGGGTATGGATTTTCATTTACCTGAAAACTGGTGCATAGCTTTCTGCACAATGCCAAAATTTTTATGAACAACAATGTGTTATATTCAATTTTTTTTGTATCCTATTCTCCGTAACAGCAATTTTTGCAATTTTGACTCCAAACATCATTGCAAAATAACAGAAAAATGCAGATAAAAAAGAAATCCAAACACCAAAAGCCAGGGGAGAATTGTATCCCAGTTTGCATATTAGTTCAGATAGTGTGAATTAGGTGGGTTCTTGTTAAAATACAAACCAGAGGAGTTTTGCCGCATCTCTGAAGAGGTGAATTTCAACACATTGCAAGGAAGATGTTAGCAAACTCAAGGAAACTCCCACTTTTGAAAAGTACGGTGGGTGAGCGAGTGGATAGGAGACCCAAATACAGCCCACTGTATATACTCAGCTGCCATGGAACACTGAATGACTGTAGCAAGGAGGAGAGGAAACTGGGATGGAAGGAAGCGTGGAATGGAGTAACCTGAAAGACGGTGTGGCTGGCTGGCTGGCTGGGGTTCCGAACCGGGACACTCTGTATAAAATGCTTCATAGATGGTATATGACTCCAGAAAGATTACAAAAAATAACTAAAACCAGGACTGCGAAGTGTTGGAAGTGTGATGAAAAGACTGGATCCCTCTTTCATATGTGGTGGACTCGTAGGAGGCAAGAAAATTTCAGAAGGGGATACATGATGAAATTCAAAGAATCTGTAATCTGAATTTTGAAATGACACCGGAGTTCTATTTGTTAATTATGTTAGGGCAACACAGGGAGATGGGAAGTCATCGGAAGATATGGTTATGTTTGATCACAGCTGCAAGGTTGGTGTGAGCGTAATACTGGAAAGAAAAGAGAGATATAGATCGAGAAGAGTGGAAGCTAAGAGTCCTGGATATGGTAGAGACAGAAAAATTAGCATTTTCTTTGAAAAACAAACCTATCCAGAACTTTGAAAGGGAATGGAAAGGAGTTTTGGAGTGGTTAAAGATATAAATGTATAAGAAATGAAAGAAAGATATAAAGGTAACTGTTTTTCTCTTGTTAGTGGAAATGTAACTGTTCTTCTCCTGTGTAAACAGAAACAAAGTAGATTCAACTGGAGAATACAAGCTTGGAAGTGGGGGTGAGTGGGATACATCTAACAATGGTATATACCCACTCGTTTCTTTTTTATTTTTGCAATTAAATCTTAAATAAAAATATTTTTTTAAAAAAATAAATAAACCAGGACACTCTGCAGGCCCCACTTTTCGTTGGAGGTTTTATTTGCGTAAAAGCTGTAAAAATTTTCTCCAACAGTTTTAAGTCTGTGTTAAGTTTTGGATATGTTCATGTACAATTCACCTCCGGTGCAAGCAACTGCCATTGCTATTTTATAACTCATAGAACTGTAGCAGTGCTCTGAGGCCATTTCCGCACTAGACTGTTATAGTGCTATTATTCCACTTTCAACATCCTGTGGAATCCTGAGGTTTGCAAACCCCAGGATTCCATAAGGTGTTAAAAGTGGAATAATAGCACTATAACAGTCTAGTGCGGAAATGGCCTGAGGCTGAGTAGGCAGTTAAAATTAGCATAAAACAGAGGGAGGAAACCACAAGGTAGAAATCTAGGGGAAATTTTAAAAGTTCAAAGGGCCCAGGATAATATTAAAGTTTTTCACTCATGCAAAAAAGACAAAAAGATATGACTGGCAAGAATGCTCCAAAAATAAGGGGATTCAACTGAAGAAGACCCTGCCACTCTTCACCTTACTGTAGTGTCAATCTTGATCGCTTAGAAATGACATTTTGGCTGGAATCCTGTTGGTATCATACACTTGTAGAAAGTTCTCCTACACACGTGATTGTACTTTTTTGACCACTGTGCAAGCAGCATGTACAACCGCGCCACTGACGGGGTTCCACAAGGGTGACCCATTTCACATGGGCCTCAGTCCTCTTACTGATGGAGCCATTCAATCCATTGGATTTACCTGCATCTTGAATCATGTTTCAACAAGAGTAACCAACAGGATTCCAGCCATGCATTTGCTCAGTCTTGGATGGTGCATGGTTTGATTTCCTGGGGTTACAGGAACAGCCCTTGTGCATTCCCCATTGCAAAATGGAACAATAGACAGGCATATTGGCAGATACATAGGCAGCCCCACTGTGTCAGTATTCTGCAGAAGGATGGAACAACCACGGCCATTTCCGCACCAGCCTGTTATAGCGCTATGATTCCACTTTCAACATCCTATGGAATCCTGGGGTTTGCAGTTTCGGGAGAGGCCAACTACATGTGAGTAGAGTAAGGTCTCAGACTTTGGCTTGAGTCTGCAAGGCAATACAAAGGTAGTACAGACTTCAGAATTCTGTTGTAGTATTTGCATAATCCAAATCCATTCAGAAGTCCCTGCACCCAGGGTGGAAATCATGTGGCCCAGTGGTTCTTCACCTCTGGTCTGTGGACTTCCAGGGGGCCACAATGTCCTCACAGGGGGTCCATGAAAGCCTGAAGAAATAGTTTTACTATTAAAATAGGTAAGTAAGAAAGAAAGGGAAATTTGTATGGAATCATTCCAGTAAAAACATTATAAAAGGAGTATGTGCTTTTTCTTATTTCTTCCTTCTCTCCAAATCTGAAGACCTTGATGAGCAGCTTTAAATAAATATTTGATGCACTTTAGGGTTTTGAATTTTGACCTAAGTTTTGGTGGTCAGCAGCAACAAAAGATATTTATAGGGGATCATTGGTAAAGAAAAGTTTAAGAACCATTGCTGTAACCCTTCAGATGTTGCTGGACTGTGACTTCCATCATTCCTGGCACTGGCTATCCTGGCTAGGGCTGCTGAGACTAGCCGTCCAACAATATCTGGAGAGCTGTGTCAGTCCTGCCTCTGCCCCAGAGCCAGGTGTTCATGTTATTCTGAATCATCTCCAAGGGGTAGGAAGAGAATCAGAGGGGCTCCAGAAAATGTGCAGTCCAGTAGAATTTGATATAATATGCTTTTGTCAGTGCCTCTATCCTGGAGTTCTTGTCTGCTAAAAGTAGATCTTCTCTTGCTTCTCTTGTTGTGAGTGTCGAAATTGCGTCAGGAGGTATCCGCGTGCGCAATTTGTGTGCATGTAGAAGCCGGCTCATATTAACTTTAGAAACACGCGGAGTTCTCATCATTTTGCAACCAAGCCAAAGTCTGAAACCCCAAATTGATTTTCCTCCCGCTGCTCGTAAACCATTCAAAAGTCTTCCCCGACATTCTGTTCAATCAAGAAGTGGGCCAGAGATTTTTCACAATGGGCCTTGATTGGCTGCAAAGGCTTGTATGTATGTGTGTGTCTGTGTGTTGGGAGCACTTTCAAGTTGTCTTTCATATTCCTGAGGTCTTGTCATTTGCATCCATTGATTTGCAAGGCACAGTCTTTCAAAAGGCACCGCTGCTTGGGCTTCAAGTAACAAAATGATTGAAATCACGGGTGACAACCAGCGCAAATGACTTAATTTTTTGCCCCCTTCACTTTGCCAGAATGAATTATTCCTCTGTTTGTCAGAACAGGTTATTGTAAGCGCATTTAAAGCTGTGGAGAAAGAAATGTTCATTGACAGAGAACCCACCTCCCAAATCAGTCCTATTAGATAAAACTGCTGACCTTCACACTAGTCGCTGGCCAAAAAGACCTGGATGGTCAGAAATCTCTCTAGTGTGAGATGCGCTGCAGCTGTGATAATGAAAACAATGGAGGAGGCCACAAATGGGGGAACCACAAAGACCTGCTGCTGGACACCGTAGCCACAGTAACAGTGAGGGGGTTGTGGGTAATGAAACCGCTGCCCTGTTTGCAAACAAGGGAGCAGTTTAGGCAGGTGCACACATACCCCTGTCGCTGCATCTGTGACGAAGAAGTCTCTTTCTGGGCTTCAGCAGGATCTTCACAGGCTGGCTGGGGGTCCTGGGAACCGTAGTCCAAAAAAGGAGCAAAGTGACTTTTCCACGCTCTGGTGAGACTGTGGATCCTCTCAGCTCCGTACCGTTGGCTCCTACCAGCACTGGTTCTCCAGGGTTTCAGGAAGGATGCTTTTCTAGTTTGGCTTAGGAGATGCTGATGCCAAAACTCAGTTCCTTTAATTCAGGGTTGTCCTGTACATCACAGTAAATAAACTTTGGAAGATCCAAATTGTCAAATGGCTTGGAAAGAAGATGCTTAAAGGGACTGTGGTGCCTTTGTATGTGAAGCTCTGTGTGTGTGTGTGTGTGTGAGAGAGAGAGAGAGAGAGAGAGAGAGAGAGAGAGAGAGTCAGCTGTGGCAAGTACAAAACTAAGATCTGTTTTCCTCTGTATTTCTCTGTATTTTCTCTGTATTTCTATGTGGCAGTTCAGAACTAGTTCCTTCCCACCCACTCACCACCTTAGGTGTTGTTATGCTATGAATTGCTTCACTTGCTGCTTCTGCCTGAGTTTGATTTTAAATCATAAATTTCAGAGAACTCTGAGAGGGTCTATAAACAAGCATTGCCACAAGAGCTCTTTGTCTGAAAAGCAGAACAAAACATGGCCATTCTTCTAGTGAGCCTTACAAGATGCACCATCAATGCAAAATAAAATGCACGACTGCATTAATTGCATTGCAGTACCTGGTGGTGAAATTCATGCTTTTCAAAACCAACACAGCTTGGAAATTAGTCTTCATAGCGTTACTAGCCTTCAAATGTTTCTACTGCTTCTTCTGTCCAGCTGAACCTAAATTAGTTGGTCAGAGGGATGTAGCTACAGGAGGAGAAAATGAGAATTTTGCCTCCCTCAGAAGACTTCTGCCCCCCCCAATGGATTTTACCTCCACCCCCAAAATTTCTAGCATTGCAATAATTTAAACCTTCAGTTTAGCATTTGGGAATAAAGCTTATGCATCCAAAGAAAAAGGGCGGGTAAAGTTACTAAGGGAATGAAACACAGTAAATGAACAGCTTTTCTTGTGTCACTCTCTAGAATGCTAGAAATCTGGGAAATGAAAGTAAGGTTCATTTTATGGGATATAATTCTTATTTGAGAATGCAGTGCTTTCATTTGTCACCACTGCCCTCATTGTTAAGCCGTGGCAAGCAAACGCATATTGAGATGTGTCCTAATGGTCATCCTCACGTGTCACAGATAACCAGGTGTTTGGTTGTTTAAAAGACATTTTTGAAGTACCACTGCTGGTGAATTGGCACTAAGGACGTTCCTCTCTCTCTTTCATCTGCAGCATCGCCTGGCCAAGATGGGCATGCCAACGCAGATCTTCCGCCAGTCTCCGAGCAGATCATGCAAACCCTCACTGAGCTTGCCCGATCCTTCCAGGAGATGGCTGACCGCTGCTTATTGGTTCTGCACTTGGAAGTCAGGTATGGCATATGACGGAGTGGAAGCCATGGTATATATCTCCTAGGTGGTCCTGTTGTCATAACCTCCATTGTCACCTCTTGGACATTATAGATTCTTCACATCACAGGTGGATAAAGCTCCAAAGAACCAATTCACAAGGCCAACCGGTATCTTTGATCCCCGTATTTCATCCCTAAGACCTCCCAGTGATTTCATGGCCAAACGAAAGCCATTTCCACACTAGACTGTTATAGTGATTGTTATGTGCCTTCCAAACAACACCAGCATAGGATAAGCCTACTCGTACAGTTGTCTTGGTTAGATTTATTCAGAGAAATTTTTCCATGACCCTCCTCTTGGGCTGAGAGATTGTTTCTTATCCAAGAGCACTCAATGGTTTCCTTGGCTGAGCAAGAATTTGAACCCTGGTCCTAGTTCAACACTCAGGCCATTTCCACACTAGACTGTTATAGCGCTATGATTCCACTTTCAACATCCTATGGAATCCTGGGGTTTGCGGTTTCGGGAGGGGCCGGCCAGCCCCTCCCTAAACCGCAAACCCCAGGATTCCATAGGATGTTGAAAGTGGAATCATAGCGCTATAACAGTCTAGTGCGGAAATGGCTTCAGATAACTATATCGCACTGGCTCTCTTACACCTTGTTGGAGTTCCAGTCCCAAAAAGAAACAAACAAAAAATATAGACATCCTTTCATATCTCTCTCCCACACCATGGCTAGTATGGCTCTTGGTTTCCCTTCCTCTCTAACCACACTGTTGTGCCATACTGGGTTATAAGATTGCCTTTTGGCATGTAAGGTTGGACTTGGGATGCAGGTGAGAAACAGAAAGGGGAAATGGAGGCATCATCCAAAAACCTCAAATGCCAGGGAGCATGTATCTCTTTCCCAGCTTTCACAGATCTGGCTATAGCTCCAGGCTTGGCTGTCATTCCCTGAGAGTTTTCTTTGAAACGTGAAACAAACCACAAGCTGAACATGAGTCAGCAGTGTGATGTGGCAGCCAAGAAAGCCAACACGATTCATGCTTTCATCAGTCAAGGGAGGTAACGGTACCACTCTATTCTGCATTGGTTAGACCTCATCTGGAATCCTGTGTCCAGTTCTGGGCACCTCAATTCAAGAAGGATATGGACAAGCTGGATCGTGTCCAGAGGAGGGTGACCAAAATGGTGAAGGGTCTGGAAGCCATGAAGCTCTATGAGGAGTGGCTGAGGGAGCTGGGAATGTTTAGTCTGCAGAAGAGAAGGTGAAGAGGGGACATTATAGCCATGTGTAAATATTTGAAGGGATGTCATGTCGAGGAGGGAGCGGGCTTGTTTTCTGCTGCTCCAGAGACTAGGACAAAGAGCAATGGATTCAAAGTACAGGAAAAGAGATTCCACTTAAACCTCAGGAAGAACCTCCTGACAGTCAGAGCTATCCGGCAGTGAGATATGCTGCCTTGGAGTGAGGTGGAGTCTCTTTCTTTGGAGGCTTTTAAGCAGAGGTTGGATGGCCATCTGTCGGGAGCGCTTTGATGTGGGTTCCTGCATGGCAGGGTGGGGTTGGACTGGATGGCCCCTGTGGGCTCTTCCAACTCTATGATTCTATGAACCAGCTTGCCTTTCATCCAGGAAGCCAAAAGGAGAAAAACAGTTGGCCTTTTGACCCTGCGGTTCTCAACTTTTTGTCCTCCAAGTGCTTGGGACTTCAGCTCCCAGGAGCCCCAGCCAGCCTGGTCAGTTGCAAGGAATTCTGGAAAATGAAGTCCAAAACATCTGGAGGACCAAAGATAAAGAACCACAGTTTTAACCATTGGCATGTGCTTTATCTAAATGTTGTGGGCTTTTGTGTGTTATTTCCCCATGGCAAGGGGGAGGGTGGGACTGACAAGTGGAAATGCAGGTTATAGTTAAAGCAGAAATCATTAATCAGGGTCTCCCCTCCTCCCTTATTATTATTCCTCTATTTCAACTTTAAAAGGGGAGATAATAAGTTGTCATGTTGTTCTGAGAATGTCACCTTTATCAGGCAGTTTTATTCAATAAAAGGCCTGCCCTTCGAGTGACTTGGCGCCAGCCACGGCTCAGCGTTAGCGTTCTCGAAGACGCATTTTGCACAAAATCAGCCAACCCGCTGTGCAATCAGCAATGTTTTCAGAAAACCTTAATGCCAATGTTGCCTCAAGGTCAACACAAACGTCTCAGCACCAAGAGAGAGATGAGACCTTTGGGGTGACAACAACAGGGTTTGTCTTTTGGAGTTCATTAAATTTCCCCTAAAACCAGACAGGGCTGGCCAAGGTGCAACTCGGTCTCCCTGTTAAGTATGGCTAAGAAATCAGAATCTGGCCTTTGCTGAGAGTGAGAGATGCCTCCCTGGCACAAAAATCACACAATGCCTCATCCCACTCTCCATTTTCCCCTTAAGCAATTTTCCACCTCTGTCATTGACTGTGGATTAAAGGTAATGGAGGGTCCTGCTTCACAGTATTTGAAATTAGTGGTTTCAGACCCTGGGTTATAGGCAGTCCTGGGTAGGCTTAGCCATAGTTCACCCAGCGTTTAGAAACATTATTGTTGGGGACTGCAATTCCCAGAATGCCTCATCCAGTGTAGACTCAGCGGCCATGCTGCTTGGCTGTTCTTTATGTTCCACTCCAGAAAAGTAACTTTCCCAGGCTCTGGCTTAAAGGTGGTTAAAATAACTGCTTACACATGCTTAATACTGTGTCCACAATTCAGGAAGGATATTGACAAGCTAAAGTATGTCGAAAGAAAGATGACCAAAATGATAAAAGGCCTGGAAACCATGAAAGAGCAGCTTAGGGAGATGTGTATGTTTAGCCTGGAGAAGAGAAGGTTAAGACATGACATGATAGCCATATTGGAAGGGGTGCCATATGGAAGATGGGGCAAGTTTGTTTTCTCCAGCTCCAAAGACTAGGATATGGAGCAGTGGCTTCAAACTGCAGGAAACCAGATTCCACTGAAACAATAGGGAGAATTTCCTGATGGTAAGAGCAGTTTGACAGTGAAATAGGCTACCTCAGTGGAGTGTGGTGGAGTCTTCTTCTTGTAAAGGTTTTTAAAGGCTGGATGACCATCTGTTCAGAGTGTTTTGATCATATATTCCTGCCTGGCAGACTGGGATTTGACTGGATGGTTCTTGTAGTCTCTTCCAACTCTATGATTCTGTGCAAGAGAAGTTGTGACTTCAAAAAGAGGTAGGATTGTGAAGAAGGCAGTAGTGTTCCCATGGTTTTCTTCCAGGCTTATACCAGAAATGTGTTAACATTACATGCATATGAGACTCAAGTCATGCCCACCCTTCCCACCACCATACCACCAGCAGGATGGCACCACCAGTGTGGTATAGCCAGTGCCACCATCACAAGCGCAGTTGGTGGCTATGCAAAGAGTTCCTTCCTGACGGCTGCCCCTAGAGTCTAGGGCCCTTTTCGCATGGCATTTGCCATGCGAAAGGGCGCCTGGAGCGTCACGCGATTGTGAGGAGCGATCTGCACAAGACACTCACAATTGCGCGACGCTCCAGGGTAGGGCAGGCGCCACTTGTGCACTTTTTCATTTTCACCTTTCAGCCGAAAATGGTGCACGATTGCACATCGCTCCAGGGCCCCGCGCACACTTGCCATGCATGCAGAGCCTCCGGAGCCGCACCGGTCGCGCTTCCTGCCCCAGCGCAGCCTGGGACTTTCCCAGGCTGTGCCGCGGAAGGAAGAGGCGGGGCGCTCGCGCCGCCTGCTCAGGAGCAGGCAGCTTGTGCAGAGCTGAAACAGCGGGGACGTGAGAGCCTCTCGCTGGAGGCTGCTCACGCAATCCCCGCACCCCACAGCCGAAAAAAGGTAAGCTGCGGAAATGTCTTAGAACTCCCTTCCCAGGGAAGCTAGAAGGGCCTCCTCCTTGTTGTCCTTCCGTTGGCAGGCTACAACCTTTTTATCACCACAGAAAGTTTGTAAAGAGCAGGCTATGGGATGTTGTACTGTTTTAACTGAACTGTTTTTAATAGCTTTTTATCTTTTTTATATATATTTTTATTCTTTTGACTTGAGATTTCAATTACCCTATTTGCTGGCATATAAGACTCACTTTTTCCCCCAAGAAATGCTGTTTGAAAATGAGGTGCATCTTATACGCTGGTGCATCTTATATGCTGGCGAATAATATTTGCCAAAGTATAAATGGGGCACGTGTTATACACTGGTGCATCTTATATGCCGGCAAATACAGTACTTTAATACTGTAAATAATTTATCTATTTTAATGTTCATTATTCGTATGCTTTTAATTTGTATTGATCTTTGAAACTGTGAACTGCTTTGAGGACCAATTTTGGGAAAAAGCAGGATACAATTAAGCATGATGATGGTGACGATGATGCCACCTGGTTTTTTTCAATGAGATTTGAATTACTTTAATACTGTGAATAATTCAATTTAGCTATTTTGATGTTCATTTTTTGTTTGTTTTTCATTTGTATTGATCTTTTAAATTGTGAACTGCTTTGAGACCCAATTTTGGGAAGAGCAGGATACAGTTTAATAATAACAACAACAACAATAACAACAACGATGATGATGATGCCACCTGGAAACCATCTCCCTGACCCTCATGGGGCACCACCTTGCTCCTCAAAACGATATCGCCCTGAGAGAGCATCAGGGATTCCAGGGTGTGCACCTGGAGCTTCTGGATATGCAGCCAACCAAGCCATAGTCAAGTGAACCATGTTGGGTTCGAGCCTTAGGATCCTTTCCAGTTTCAAGAGGAACTAGGACCTTGTGACATCAGCCACTGCAATTGGCTGGCAGTGCAAAACCCCCAGACCGGCCAGGACAGTTATAAGTCTTTGCAGCATAGCCTCCAGACCTCAGCATGCCTGACTTTGGCTCCAGCCACTGACCTCTGAGACCCCATGCTGGTGTTTTGGATTCTCTGCCCCAGGAAAGGATGGGCTTCTGTAGCTTTCTCCAGGCACTTATTTGCCATTTCTCTTCCTCTCCCAGCTTTTGAGTCCTTGCTTCAGAGCTGCCTCATTCAAGCAATCAAGGCAACCACAAACCCCATAATCTGCAATTGGAATGTATTATGGAAATTGCGTCCATTTGCATAAATGTATGTAATTGACACACTTTGGAAAATTTGCCTTTTGTACCATTCAGTTCAGATGTGTCTCGGACGTTCCCATGAAGGAATGAGTAAAAAAATAAATAAATAAATATAAAAAATGAATGATTTATTCCTTTCCCCACATCTCTGGGTACCATCCAGAGAGGGAAAGATATGCATGCCTCCCCTTTGGACAAAATCCAGACCATTTTATATGTTCATCAAAGCCAGCTGGGTGTTGTCATTTAAGTAGTAGACTAAGGCCATTTGCACACTAGCCTGTTGTAGTGCTATGATTCCACTTTCAACATCCTCTGGAATCCTGGGGTTTGCAGTTTAGGGAGGGGCCTCAAAGGCCTAATGCTCAAAGGCCCCTCCCTAAACTGCAAACCCCAGGATTCCAGAGGATGTTGAAAGTGGAATAATAGCACTATAATAGGCTAATGCGCAAATGGCCTAAGACTCTGGGAAACCACAGGTTTGAATTGCAACCCAGTAATGGCCTTGGGCAAGGCACACTCTCTCAGCCTTGGAGGAGTGCAATGGCAAATCTTGTCTTAATAAATTTTTGAGGGAGCAAGTGTCATGTAGTGGTTTGAATGTTGTACTTTGAACATCAGAAAGAACTTGACAGTAAGAATAGTTCAGTGGAACCAATTGGTGGGGTCTCCTTCTCTGGACATCTTCAAAAAGAGGCTAGACAGCTACCTGCTGGAGAGGGTCTAACTGGAGATCCTGCACTGAACAGGAGATAAACCCACTGGGTGCTCTTGGAAGTATCACACTGTCTCAGCCTAACCAGCTCATCTCCAGCCTAAACATACCCAGGTCCCTAAATTGCACCTCACCAGGCACGGTGTCCAGGATTTTTACCATTTTGATCACAATCTTTATTTACAGAAGTTGAACATAACAAGACAAAGTAATAATTCAATACATTTAAAGCAACTGTTTCACTCTCACTCACACTCTTTTCTTTAAGCAACTAACTCAGAGTCTTAAACCCCGTTCATTAATCCCTAAACCTGAGTGACTTAACTCTAATCCTCAGCCATGCACCCCATGCTATACCAAACTTTCAGCTCCAAACCCCGCTTTCCGCCAGTTTCTTACCTGTTTACTGCTTTCACTCAGTATGTACAAAATGAAATTGCATTACTATAAAAAAGCATTTTCTACAAAAGTCCATGACATCATAGATTCATGATGCCATAAATATGAATGGAGCAATCTGCTTATGTGCAAAGCTCAACATGTATCTTTGCGTGTCTTTGCATGCCCAAATCGCAGCTGTTGATTAAGCTACGTAATGCTTTCTGACTAAACAGTGTTGAAAACACTGCACCACTGGAATGATCTTTTTTCCCCAGGGTTCACTGCTTCCACTACCTGATCCCTTTGGCCAAGCAAGGAAACTACGCCATCGTTGCCAATGTCGAGAGCATGGACTATGACCCGCTGGTGGTGCGCCTCAACAAGGACATCAGTGCCATTGAAGAAGCCATGAGTGCCAGTCTTCAGCAACATAAGTTCCAGTACATCTTTGAAGGTGAGTTTCCTTCCAGGAACTGGGGCCTGGGGGGCGGGGGCATAGAGTTTGGAAGGGAGGTGACAAATGCTGTTTCTGAGGAAAGTAGACCTTACTGGGTCCAGATATGCAGGTGCCGGCTGTGTCGGATGAAACAAAGAAATGAGGTCATAGTGACTCATGTTCAGATGGGTTAATTCGCATGGAGGTAGTAGATCTTGTGCCATTTCTGCACTAAACTGTGCAGGCCTTTGAGGCCCCTCCCTAAACTGCAAACCCCAGGATTTCATAGGATGTTGAAAGTGGAATAATAGCACTCTAATAGTCTAGTGCGGAAATGGCCTCGGTGTGAGCTAGACCGTAGATTGCAAATGATGGGGGACGGAAGCACAGAGATCACACAGTTGGAAACTCTCCCTGACATACTAGTTTTCTGTGTAGCAGGGACAACAAGGAGATAGAAGAGCTTTCAGCCACTGGAGTGATACAATCCCAGGCAAGGTTTTTCTCCATCAGTGGGAGATAGAACACCACGTGACATCTGAAAGTTTGCTGCAGCCATGCCCCTTGGTGTCTTTCTGGATGAATGATGGTGAGGCCACTTGATAGGACCTGGATTTCTGTTCCTAAAGGTTGTGGTAGCAGGCACAATGCGGAGAAATGGAACAGTTTCCAGTTTTTACCTGGTTCAGGCAAGGCTACATTTTATCACCCTATCTATTTAAATTGCACACTGAACACATAAGCAAAGCAGAATTAGTCTCAGAGGAAGAAGGGGTGAGAACTGAAGGAAGGAACATCAACAGTTTAAGATATGCAGCTGGCACCATACTACTAGCAGAAAATAGCAAAGACTTGGAGCCATTACTGAAGAAAGTCAAGGAAGAAAGTGCAAAGGCAGGTTTACAGTTGAAGGTTAAGAAAACAAAAATAATGACCACAGATGATTTACATAACTTTAAAGCAGCCAGTGAAAACCTTGAAATAGTGCATGATTTTCCATACCTTTGCTCAGTCAGTCAGAATGGAAACTGTACTCAAGAAATCAAAAGAACACTAGGACTTGGAAGGGCAGCTAGGAAGGAACTAGACAAATCCTCAAGTTGAAAGATAAACTGTTGAATACCAAAGTCAGGATTGTCCGTGCCATCATATTTGCAATTTCTATGCACGATTGTGAAAGCTGAACAGCGAAGAAAGCTGATAGGAAGAAAATCAACTCCTTTGAGATGTGGTGCTGGAGAAGAATTCTACAGATAGCCTGGACTGCTAAAAAGACAAACAAATGGGTCCTAGAGCAAATCAAGCCAGAACTCTCCCTAGAAGCCAAGATGACTAAACAGAGACCGTTGTACTTTGGAGAGAAGACATGAGAAGACATGATTCACTAGAAAAAGCAACAATGCTTTGTAAGGCGGAAGACAGTAGGAAAAGAGGGAGACCACATTCCAGATGGAGAGACTTACTTGAGAGAGCCAGCATGGCGTGATGGCTTGAGCATTAGAACTGGGATACTGGGAGACCAGAGTTCAAAGCTTTGCTCAGCCATGGAAACCCATTGAGGTATCTTGGGCAAGTCATACCCTCTCAGCCTCAGATAGTGCTGATGACAACCCTCCTCTGAACATATTTGCCAAGAAAACCCTGTGATAGTGTTGCCATAAGTTGGAAACAACATGAAGATAGGCAACAATTCAATCAAGGAAACCATAGCCCTGAGTCTTCAAGACTTGCCCAGGGCTGTTGAGGAGAGGGTGACCTGGAGATCTCTCATTCATGGGGTTGCCAAAAGTCAAAGTCAACTTGATGGCAGTTAAAAACTAAGGCAGCAGCTCACTTGATAGCTCTGCTTTACTTTGATGTGAAGATCCACCTTATCCTAAAGGCTCAGAGTGGAAAATAGGCTAAAAGGTATAAAACCCTTCCAGAAATAATCTTTAGGAAGCCTTTATCGCTTGGTTATGTATGAAAAAACTTTTATTTCCACTGTGTTGGAGAGGGGATATTTTTACTGTCTGCTATACCAGTTCTGAGAATTCACAGACTGAGAAGGATTAGTGGGGGTACAGAAACAAGCCCTAGCAGTGTGGTACCCCTAAAGTAGAACTGGCAGAGATCCCAGGATCCAACCGGGTTCAGAGGATGTCCGGCTGTTTCTGCTGATTCTCTCTTGGCACCATAAACAACCAGCTCCGCTCTCACGTTTTCCTACCTTCCCCCTAGTCACTCACAGCATCCTTCCCATTACATTTTATTAGCCAAGGCAGCCAAAATTGTAAAATTAGTTCAGAAAACATTCCTTCTTGCAAACATATGCTGAATATTTTTTTTCATGCTTGTCCCAAGAGAATTCAGTGCTGTAGAAAAGCAGAATATTACTGGCTTCGTATACCCCATTAAGCAGCATGAAGTTATTTTACGAGTTATCACTGTGTTGAAGCTTTTTTAAAAAAATTCCTCTAATGGTGGTTGCTTACGTGTGAAATCTGTCCCGCATTTCCTGTTCCCACTAGGTCTGGGCCACTTGATTTCCTGTATCCTCATCAATGGGGCCCAGTACTTCAAGCGCATCAGTGAGTCGGGCATCAAGAAGATGTGTCGAAACATCTTCATCCTTCAGCAGAACCTGACCAACATCACCATGTCACGGGAAGCCGACCTGGACTTCGCAAGGTGGGATGGTTGCACCGCCCCTGTTAACGCTGGGACGAAAGGGCTAAGGGCGAGAAGCTGAACCTGGGAGCAAGCCCGGCAGGGGTTTAGTGCCCAAGTGCCAACTTGGCAGGGCTTTCCTTTCCCCGAACGTAAGGAGACACATTGCTGTGAGTTTCTGCGTGAGGCACCGCAGCAAGGAAGACTGCCACTCTCAAGCCAGGGAACCAGGATGCCCATTTGGCTCTTAGAGGCTCCTTCCACAGCCCCAAAGCTGGAGGGAGCCTACCCATTCTCCCCCACAGCACATCTGCAGTACTGAGGGGAGGGGACTGATTTCTCAGTCAGTGCAGACCGGGGAGTGCAAGGAATAGTTTTTCCTTAGAAGGGTGGGCCAAAAGAAAGGACAAAAATCATTCTTTTTTTCTTGCACCAGGAGAGGCAACCAAAATGGTGAAGGGTCTGGAAGTCATGCCCTATGGGGAGCGGCTTAGGGAGCTGAGCATGTTTAGTCTGCAGAAGAGAAGTTTAAGAGGGGATATGACGGCCATGTTTAAATATTTGAAGGGAGATCATGTCGAGGAGGGAGCAGGCTTGTTCTCCACTGCTCCACAGACTAGGACAAGGAGCAATGGGTTCAAGCTGCAGGAAAAGAGATTCCACCTGAACCTCAGGAAAAACTTCCTGATGGTCAGAGCTGTTCGGCAGTGAAATATGTTGCGTCAGAGTGTAGTGGAGTCTCCTTCCTTGGAGGTTTTTAAGCTGGATGGACATCTGTTGGGAGTGCTTTAATGGGTCTTCCTGCATAGCATGGGGTTGGACTCGATGGCCCCTGTGGGCTCTTCCAACTCTATGATTCTGTGATGGGAGGGCTCACACATTCTTTTGGCTCTGCCTCTTTAGGAGAGGAGAATCCCTTTCAGTCATGGCCAGTGAGTCAGTCGCTACGGGGAGTTTCATTTCCACTTGGAGCAGCTGCAGAAGGAGCAGTACTTAAATCCAGAAGGGATTTGCTGTTCGCTGCCAGCCAGCCCTGAGGTTGCTTGGGAGTGAAAAAAAGAAAGAAAGAAAGAAAGAAAGATCATGTTAGGTGGATTTGCATTTCTCTCTCTTTTTTTTAATATATTTGTTTATTAAGTTGAACCAGCATTACAAATCAGCACGAGAAAATGCTCAGAGTTCATCAGAATTGTTTAATAAGGTATAGAGGCATAGCATTATAATAGTCGCTAAACCTAGCGTTCTATAATTCAGCACTCGGTTATATAGCGATACACATTTTTTTGTGTGCACAATTTCTACTGGTGGGTTCTTGGGGTCTTCCCCTTTCCTAAACTCTCAGCATTTACCAGGGGACCTTGTTTGCTCCCATACTTTGACTTTACCCGTCTCAAACTTTCCCAGGTTTCTTTAACAGTATTAATACATCTCCAGTGTTGTTCTGTCTCAGTCCTTATGGTTTCCCTCCAAACGCTGACCGGACACCTTGGGCCCTGCGTGTCCCAGACCACCCTCTTTGATTCCCCCTAACCTGGTATGAGACACAATTACTTTTCCCTTTGAAATACAATGTGTGGTTACAAGCAGTTTTAACCTAGGCTAGATTACTGTTAAGGTCAGGGACCTGAGTGGTGAGCCAGCCCAGAGAAGGGAGTGAGAGAGATAGCTGAGTCAAGCCAGAACGTGTCAAGGCAGGGAATTAACTATAGAAAGTCCATTTACCAAAGCCAGAATGACAAGCACAGCCGAAGTCAGAGTCCAAAATCTAGGGGGTCAGGAGCCGAGAGTTCAATCCAAGGTATCAGGAGCCGGGTGCTGCGGGCAAGGAGAGAGCTTGTAGAAAGTTTGCTGCAAGCAAAGGAAAGCTTCCAGGCAGGCAGTTATATAGCCCGGATACAGGTGTGGATAGTCACCGCTTCTTGAACTTAATCAAGGAAGCCTCCCTTTGCTCAGCTCTCTTGAGTCTCCGCCTTGTTTGTGGGCTGATTGAGGAAGGCTCCAGAGAGCAGGCCCCAGGGCCTCCTCGGGATCACAGCTGGATCCCTGTTGCCCTAAAGGAGCAGGCAGAGGAACGTCCGCGCCTGCTTGGTCCACGGCAGCAGGGGAGCTCTGGAGCTGCAGGACTCATCTCCAGCCTGAGCCACAGGGACCAGCAGCTGCTGCTCGTCATCAGCAGCTTCGCCAGGAGCTTCAACCAACCATCACAGATTACCATTACAAAATATCCTAAAGCTAATACATAGTAAATCACCTGTCGTATCTAAGCAAACAGCACTATACTTTCATAGCAGGACTGAGTCCCTAACAGTCTCCTTCTTGGGAGGCTTTTAAACAGAGGCTGGATGGCCATCTCTCAGGAACGCTTTGATTGTGTATTCCTTCACGGCAGAAGGGAGTCGGGCTGGGTGGCCGTTGTGGTCTCTTCCAATTCTGTGATGCTGTGAAGACCTCCTCTCCTGTATTTCTGCTCTTTCTCCATCACAGTTTAAGCAGGGAGAGAGGCACTGCATGGGCTTACTAGGCATGTGTTCCGGGTGCGTTTTTTGACCCTGTGGTAGCATCGTCTTCAGGGCTGGGAGGTAGACGTGTGACAGCACAGCTCATCAGAGGCGCCCCGTTACCGCAGAAGAGGCAGGGCTTGCCTAGTTTTGTACCTACTAAATCCCAGCAATCTCAATGGAAATTGCTGAGAGACAGAAGCAACTTTGATCTCTACCACCCTGGATCTGTGGGTTAAGAATGGGGCAGAATTAATCCCTGGAGGCGTTGGGGCACGTGTGCTTATATGTTAGATTCTCGCTGGCATACTCGTGGTTAGTTCCAACCACAGCAGACTCATTCAGTTGTTTGTTGAATGGTGAGTCAACATGGAGGTAAATCTCATAGGCCATTTCCGCACGAGGCTGTTATAGCACTATGATTCCACTTTCAACATCCTATGGAATCCTGGGGTTTGCAGTTTCGGGAGGGGCCGGCCAGCCCCTCCCGAAACTGCAAACCCCAGGATTCCATAGGATGTTGAAAGTGGAATCACTGGATCTTCTTTTCATATGTGGTGGACCTGTAAAATAGCAAAAAAGTTTTGGAAAAAAATACATGATGAAATTCAAAGAATGTATGGTTTTAACTTTGAAATGAAGCCAGAACTCTATTTGTTGAATATGTTAGGGCAACAAAGAGAAATAAGAGCTCATCAAAAGACATTGTTATAGATAATAACTGCAGCAAGATTGACTTATGCTCAACATGGGAAAGAAAGAAAATATATTGATATAAGAGAATGGAAACTCAAAGTCCTGGATATGGTAGCGACAGAAAAGCTAACTTTTTCACTCAAAAATAAGCCAATCCAGGGCTTTGAAAGAGAATGGCGAGAGGTACTGAATTGGATAAAAGAATGAAATAGGGGAAAAGAAAGAAAGGAGCAAGATAAAATGAGGTGATAAAAGATAAAAATGTAAATAGTTAAATATAAGCTAAAAGTAATAGTTTACGATTGTTGTAAAGAAGAGATAATGTATGGAACGGAATGTTTATATGGAATGGAATGTTAAACTCAGATTCAACTGGGGAAATTGATGTTTGGAAGCGGGGAGGGTATTGTTATTCACTTAAAATTTTAATAAAATTTATTAAAAAAAAAAGAAAGTAGAATCATAGCGCTATAACAGCCTCATGCGGAAATGGCTATAGTCCAGAGAAAGGCAACTAAAATGGTAAAAGGCATAGAAACCATGAAGCTCTATGAGGAGTTGCTAAGGTAGCCCTTCAAGGTCTTGCAGGAGGCTAACACAGCTGCCTTTCCGCACTTGTCCACCCCTTCTTTAACCAGTCAATTTTTTTTAAAAAAAAGGTAGGGCCTACCTTCAGACTTAAAAATCTGAAAGACACAACATAGTATGAAAGAGAGACAGAGAGGACTCTACCTCTATGAAGGTCAGATGGCCATCTTTCGGGATCCTTTGCAGTCCCTTCCAATGCCATAACTTTAGGAAAGAGGAAAACATGGCAAATTCAGGCACACATTCTTAAAGTTAGAAAGTTTTCCTTATTGTCGGATTGGATGGAACCGGTTCAGAAGAAGAAAGCCAAAAGGAGCTGGGAGACCCTGCTTCCCATACCTCGTCCCTCTGTTGCAGCCCAGTGGAGCTACTCCTGAGCCAAAAGAGGAGCCCAAAACCATTTCTGCACTGCACTGTTATAGTGCTATGGTTCCACTTTCAACCTCCTGTGGAATCCTGGGATTTGTAGTTTACTGAGGGCAAAGAGCTCTCTGGCTGAGAATTCTAAATGCCCCTCCCTACACTGCAAACCCCAGGATTCCATAGGAGGTTGCAAGTGGAATAATAGCGCTATAACAGTCTGTAGTGCGGAAATGGCCCAGATCAGGAAAAGGAGAGGGAAAGGGGAAAGGGGGTGGCTGGCATGGTGGCCCTAGACTTCTTTTCTCTCACCCGTCTCCTTCCTTGGGCATGGGGAGCATTTGTGATGCTGAGAAACTGGGCTGTGATCCACCCTTCCCTGGCCAGGCAGCAGCTGGTGGAGGAAGAGGAGGGCTAGAGGTGGGCTTTTAAAAAGCAGCGGGGCCTGATTGGAGCTGCCAAGAGGGAAGGTTTCCCCAGTAAAGAAGCACTTGGAAGGGCCAGCGGTTAGAGAAACTCACAAATAATCATATCTGTGAAAGTCAAACCCACAGATGTGGATGCTGACTGTAAAGATAGCAATATTTTATTGCATTATCTTTATTAGAATCTGTATATGCTGCCGTCTAAGGAGGTAAATCTTTGACTGTATGATCCTTGCATGCAAAAATGAATCATTCCGGTAATTTTCTCCCTGTTGAGAGAAAATGCATGTTTCTGCACAGTTTCCTCCCAGTATTCACACATTCCAAAGTATTTTGGGAAATAAATCTGTACAGATTGGGATGTATATGGGATTTTTACATAAAAGTCCTAGGGCCTTTTTTAATGAATTCTCTACATTTTCACACCCCTTCCCCTAAGAACCCTACGCTTTCCAGAAACACCTATGGAATCTTTTTTGTGTGTGCAAAACTGGTGGGGGGTTTTTGTGCAAAAGGACATGATTTTTGTGTGTGCCAAAAAGTGGTTTTGCACAAAAGGAAACTATTTTCACATGAAAAATGTCTTTTTTGCAGGAAAAAAACCCCGTGAATTTCATGCATACTAAAGAGGATGGGTTGCACAGCTCAGCTGACACCACGAAGGAGCAAAATCCACAAAACGTATCTATCTGTATTTCAGTGCAGAATAATTTTGCAAAACACTTCATGACATGCAAATACTGGACCAAAAACTATGTGAAAGTGTCATCTTTGTCTTCCTGACCAGGTTTTCCAAGTAGAAACCCATTTTTGAGTCAGAAAGCAGGTAACCATAAATATTCTTTCCTTCCTACTGGCAGCTGGTCTGGTCATAGCTGACACGTGACTCTGCAAATCTACAGGAAATTTGATTTTAACGTAGCAGAGCCCTGAGAGAGTTTAGTTTAGAGTTTGGCTACCACAGCAGTACTAAATGTTTGCAAATCAAAGCAGTTGACTTGTATCCCTGTTTTGGAACAAGATGGTTGCAACCACGTTGTCTGAACTGTAGTTTAAATACAGAAGGGATTTCCAGGTTCATTCTGTGGCAGGTCCATTTAAAAGGACCAGGTGGCAAGTGGTGGAAAAGACCCTCTTCTGCCCAAGATTCAGGCAAGCTGCTGCCAGTCAGTAGAGACAATATAGGGCTAAACGGTCACATACTCTGACCCGGCATATAAGGTGTCTTCACCTTTTCCTTCCTTTTTGCCCAGACCCCACAGTGCCAAACTCTTCAAGGGCATGTCTGTGTGTGGCATTATGACCGACCCCACAAAAAACGTGGAGGTAAAGGCACTAAGTTGTGCATGATTAGGGCCATTTCTGCACTAGACAGTTATAGTGCTCTTATTCCACTTTCAACATCCTATGGAATCCTAGGGTTTGCAGTTTAGGGAGGGGCCTCAAAGGCCCCTCCCTAAACTGCAAACCCCAGGATTCCATAGGATGTTGAAAGTGGAATAAGAGCACTATAACAGTCCCATGCAGAAATGGCCTGAGTACTCCATTCTTGAAAAAGACACTGAGTTGAAAACCAGTGGTTGAGAGCACAAAAAAATTATTCCAAGGACTGGATTCTACTTTTTAGTCTCAACCAGAGTCTAAAATGGAATTTGGGCCTTGAAATTACTGTTGAATCAATGGAATCACCGGACTCATTGAATCAATGACACGTAGACTCGTCGTTTGACAACTGACTCATTGAGTCTAGTTTGGACTGCCAGATAGTTTTCAGAGACAAGGGTGAAAATCTGCTACAAAAGCGTTTGGTGGATTTTGCTCCTTCGTGGTGTCAGATGAGCTGTGCAACCCATCCTCTTTAGTATATGACTTGGCTGGCTTGCTGAAGCCATCTGGACTGCTGAGCACCAAACCCATCTCTTGTATATCACCACAACCACTCCCTCGTGCCTACTGCCTGCTTGTCGCCTGCTCAGATTTGGAAGAGATGGGCGGCCTTATGTTCAGGAATGTCAGCGTGAATGTTGTTTCATAGCACGGATCCTGCTTCTGGGCCTGGACAACGTTTCCATACGCTGTTCCGCGGTCATTCAGCACGGGCCATGGAGTGGCACCCAGGTTAATGAAAGCAAACATCGAGAGCGCAGATGCGCACCCGCACCCGCCACCCCCTGAAAAATTGCATTGATTTTGCAAACAGATTGGCGAAGCACAGATCACTCACTCGCTTGCGCGTGCGCTCTCTCTCGGGCCGATTGTCTCTTTAATCTTAGCATTAGTTATTTCAGCAGTGGACAGCTGAATGCATGAAATATTCATAAGGATATTTTTGGGGTCAGGAATCAAAATGCCTGTCTGGACTGAGTGGAAAAAAAGGCTTTTGTTTGCCACCTTCCCTCACTTCGGACTGGAATAATCCACCCATAATGGACAGGGAAACTCATACAGTCTTTTGTCCCCCCCCCCCGGCTTTATTCCACCTTCTTCTTCTTCCCCGAGACCAAATTAGATGGGTGAAGAAGTCTGACTTGAGCAGATTTAGGGGGAACAAAGTCCTCTGGCAAGCTTCAATTATTTGGATTCTCATATGGGGAATGATCTCATTATTGAGTTAGCCTATTCATAATAACATTGACATGGGGAAATTACAAAACCCCGAGGCAGAGAGGTGGGGGGGGGACTCCATTACCAATTCTCTCCGGAATATAATTCTCAAATTCAATCATTTCCTTTTAAAATGATTTTTAAAAAAAAAAAAAATACACAACTTGAAATGTTAACTAAATTAGTCCAGGTTTTTGGCAGGCAGTGCAGGACTCGAACATGTGCCGGCAGCAACTGGCACCCAAAGTGGAGACCCGAGCATAAAGGACAGTTGGCATCGCTTGGCGTCGCAAGAGAAGGAGTCAAGAGAATAAACAGAGAGCGTCAGGGTGTGGGACGCAGAGGTCTCTCTGTTGTGCAGAATGCGTCTCTTTTAAGCATTCCCCATGTGTTGGCACTAAAGTTGCCAGATAACATGAGAGACAGGGCTCCTGTCCCTTTAATACTTGTCGAAAAGAGGGAATTTCAGCAGGTATTGCTTAAGCTCTCTTCCACACAGCCATTAAAGGAACAAGAGCCCTGTCTCCCATTTCACTTGGCAACCGTCGTAGCCAGCACCTCCTAAAGCAGCACCTGCTGAGGTTGAGCATGCCAGCAGCTTCTATATGGTGGCGCAGCAGTGCCCTCCTAGGCCCAACCTTCTTGTTAACATGGACTCGTCCGATCCGGTTGTCTGACTTTGATTTGCCTGGTGTGTGTGGTTGGATTCTCCTAGAATCACAGAATCCTAGAGTTGGAGGAGACCACAAGTATTGAGTTCAACCCCATTCTGTCGTGCAGGAGGACACCACCAAAGTATTGCCAACAGATGGCCACCCAACTCGCGTTTTAAAACCTCCAAAGGCGGAGATTCCACCACATTCCACTGAGGCAGCATATTCCACTTGCAAACTGCTCCTTCGATCAGGAAATTTTTCCTAACGTTTAGATGGAATCTCTTTTCCTGAAGTGTGACGCCATTGCTCCGTGTCCCGGTTTCTGGAGCAGCAGCAAATAGGCTTTGCCATCCTCCATGTGACATCCCTTCAAATATTTAAACGTAGCTATTGTGTTACCACTTAACCTTCTCTTCTCCAGGTTCCATTCCAGGTCACATTCCATGTTTCAGCAGCACCAACAGAGCACTGCATCTTTTTGTGACAGAAGCAGGAACGGTGCGACCTTCCTGCTGTTGTCGGACTGGGCCTCCCAACGGCCCTCGCCTGCATAGCCAGCGGTGAGGAACGCTGGCAGTTCCTACCCGTCAACATCTAGAGGCCTGCACAATTCCTGCTCCTCTTTTATTGGGTCAGTGTAGTTCAGTGTACAGATAGGCAAGCTTTTGAGTTCCTCAGAGTTCTTCGACAAGCAAAACCTAACAAGGAGAATCAGGACTGTGGAGGAACGGAGAGTGTGTGTCTCTGTGTCTGTGTGTGCATATGTGTATAGAGTAGGACCCGTAACTCAATAGGTGATCTCACATACTGCATCCAGGGCCATTTCTGCACTAGACTGTTACAGCGCTATTATTCTACTTTTAACATCCTATGGAATCCTGGGGTTTGCAGTTCAGGGAGGGGCCTCTAACTGCAAACCCTAGGATTCCAAAAGATGTTGAAAGAGGAGTAATGGCGCTATAACAGTCTAGTGCGGAAATGGCCCGGGTGGGTCCCCATTTCACTCGGTGGGATTGCAAGGAGAATGATTTCAAATGGCAGCTAGAGTTCAAAAGACCCCCAGTGAAGAGTCGTCAGGGAAGACCACCGTGATCCCAGTCAGCAAATGGAACACCTCCGTGTAAAGCAGGTTCGTACGCTGCATGTGTTTTGAGAGAGACTGATGATGGATAAATGGAGCGAACTCCTTTCTCCTGAAACATCACTCTTGAAACGGCAGGTCATTCTGCGGGGTGTGATGTAGCTCTTGATAAGCAGCAACCTGCGCGGAATGCAAGCCAAGATGTTTTGGAGCTGGTCCACCTCCTTTCGAATCTTTGGTGGACGTAAAGCCTCATTTTGATGAGAGGCCGAGGCGGCAGCATGCATTCTGTTGGGGATATGGGTCTGCTTTGGTGCCGGTGTGTTCTGACAAATTGCATCGGCTTGCCAGGGTCCCTTTTCTGCTGTCATTGTGTGGTTTTGTTATTTTTAATTTTGTTCCGTAGCAAGCTACAGGGGTTTTCCTCTCCAGACTGATCCAGCGAGTGTCTGCCACCGCAATGGCAATTTGGCAATATAATGCTGCCATCTACTGACGCTTTCTGGCACTAACGGCATGATTATTTACATTTATTTACTTTTTTAATAGCCTGTTTCTTTCAGCCCATAGAGCTCACTGTGGTGTGTGCAGTTGTCGCCTTGGATGAAGTTCTATTGTTTGGCCATGAGTAGAGTAGACTTATTCGATCAGTTGTTCAATGTTGAGTCAGCATGTAGGTACACCCAGTTAACGGAATACGCTGGTCAAGACTTACAATGGGATTTTGGCCTTTATCCTGTCCATACAACAGCCCTTTGAGTTAATTTAAATGGAGGACATGTTTCCCAAGAATAAAATCAAGCAGTACATGCCAGAGCCTTCATTGGAAGCTGAAGGGACTCCAAAACACTTCATTCTGTACCTTTCTGTCTTTGAAATGGTGGGACTCCATGTATGCATGTGGGAAATTTCCCTTCTGTTTATAAGACAGGTTGAGCTTCCCTCATCCAAAATACTTGTGTTCCACATTTCAGATTTTGGAATGTGTATTGGCCCGTATGTACATAATGAGATATGGAGATGGGACCCAGCACTAAACACTTGATTTTTTTCCCCTCTGACCCTGAGTAAAGACAAAGAACAGAACTAGAGGAGAAGGTGGAGAATAAATAACCCTTCAAGTGTGCCTGTTCTCTTTCTTAGGTGCCCAGCCATCTCTTGCATCTTGTTTGTTTCCTACTTGTGTATCAGACTCAAGGCTGGAGAGCAACTGAGAATCTGTGAAATGATGGGAATCTACGCCTCCCGACATTTCATAGATCCTCCTCTCTCTCTCTCTCTCCAGCCTTGTGTCTCTCATGTCTCTCTCCAGCCTCTTTCCTCTCTCCCGGGAGCTCACCAAATTCCCGCTGCTGTCTTGCACAGGAGCACCACAGCTGCCACCTCAAAGGCAGAAGCAGGCAGCTGGCAACAAGACATTTTGGTTTTGGGGGGGTTTCAGATTTCTGGATCAGGGAGGCTCAGCCTGTATCGATGTTTATTTCCTTCAAAAGAAGACCCAGTTTCCATTCATTGTCCAGAAGTTGGTTAATCACAATTATTGGTACAGAGGTGCACATGTGTGCTCTCAGGGAACTCTTCCATGTGCAAAACTGAGAACTAGAGCTTCCTGCCCTTAGCTGTAAATGAAGAAGCTGGAATATGAAGAGATTGGAGTACAGCATTTGAGCCAGGAGGAGCTCATGGATTTTGTGTCAGTGGGCTGGGGAATCCACTCCAGATTTCAAACTGAATCTTAAAGGAGTTCTCCAGGGTGTTGTTATTCCCCCTCCCAAATAGACTTAGCACCTTGGAGAGCTCTTTTCAAATCCAGAGTGACCCTCAAAGTGGATTCACCGCCTGCCTGAGATGGGATCCACTAGCTGCCCCTGCCTTGGGCTCTGTTCTTGGAGCCAAGTCACATCATCTGTGCGCAGTTCTGATCGTTGCACCCCAATCGCTCACTTTGCCCTTAGGATCTCTCCTTGGATGTGGTGCTAAGCCCTAAGCAGGTGGCTGCTATAGTGAACAGATGCCTGTGTTGATCAGTGTGGAAATGTGTGTCCAGTTCTTTTTTGCAGTTGGTAAATGAAAACAGCCAGGCAGACTTGCAGAAAATTAAGGCAGTAAAGATTTATTACATCACAAGTTAAACATGAACTCCCTGAACGCTTTATGTTGAACATTTATAAATGACAATGCAGAACCAGGATGTAAGTCTTCATGAATTTTGTTCTCACAGGCACAAATAAATAATATTACTTTTTTCTCCTCACTATGAGATTGTTGCAATAACCTGCAGCTTGTAAAGACTCTCTGCAGTTTTGAACTTATTCTGGGAAAAAAAATGCACCTTTTTTTTTTTTGCACAGAATAAAAACAATGTCTTGGCACACCTGCACATAAAACATTGTTTTCTGCAGAGAAAATGGTGTTTCTATGCAAGAAGCTTCTCTTTTGTGCAGAAATTCTAATTGTTTTGTGATGAAAATGCTGTTTTCTCCACAGGAAACATGTCTTCTATGCAACAAATGCTGTTTTCTGCACCTAAAAAAAAAAACCCACAAGTGCATTTTTCATGCAGCACAGGTCCTGAACTGCAAAGATTTCAAATATTCTTTCCACCCTTAATTCAGATACAAGTAGCTCTCCAAAGTGATTTATATTTCCACCAGGAAAGCTGGATAGAAATATCAAACTAGTGCAGAGAAATGCTTAAAGGGCAAACAAGAAAGTCTTTACTTAGTGCTGAAAAAGGAAAGAACATTGGTGCCAGACAAGCGTGGGTGGCAAGGATGTTCTCAGGCAGGGAGAAGTCAGAAAAGTTCCTTTGTGGAGATCAGAGCACCTACAGTCCCTTAGGCAGCGTGGCCATTGACTGCGCTGGATGTGCCGTCTAGTCCAGAAAAGATAGCAGGGGGACAGACAGAAGGGCCTGCGGTGAAGATCTCAGTTCTCAGGGCCGGTTTAAGGAGGAGGAGGCAGCCCTTGAAAAATTCTGGTCCTACACCAGCTAGGGTTTCAAAAATTGTAAAAATAAAATAAAATAACATAAGTCTTAATGGAGCCTGCCTGAATTCAGCTTTGTGTTTGTACCAAAGAACACCCTTTGCTTAGTTTTCAATTAAGAACTTGGCTCCCAAAAATACTTCCTTCCCTTTTATAATTCCCCCCCCCCCTTGTTTGTCATCTTCCCTGTAGTTTCTGCTGAGCTCTGATCTCAGCACAGCTTTAATTAGCACTAATTAGCACTTGTGCTACATTAACAAGAAAGCCCCAACCGTGGTGGATTACGCTTGAGCCCCTCTGCTTTGCTGAGCCTTTTTCTCGCTCTTGTTCCCATTTGCGTTGGGTGATCAAAGACGAGGAGGTGCCAGAGATTCGGGCGAGAAAGCAGGGAGGCCAAATCCAGACCTCGGAAAAGGGCTCCAGTGTCTTCAATGGCTGCCTTCGGGGGAGAATTTGGAGAATTTTTCTCTGAGGAAAATTACAGGGTCTCTAATTGAGACCATCCATGCCATCCAACTGTTCTGATCTAGCAAGGACAATCCCACTTAATCCCATGCCATCCCGTTTTTTTCAGCTGTTTTTAAAATGTCCCAGTTCCTCTCTGCCTCCCGTGTTTTCCCCTTTGTCCTCAGACTATTTCCATTGCTGCAAACTGAATACAAAAGTAGTTTGTTTTCAGTTAACTCGGGAGGGAGAGTGGAGAGGATGAAATCTTATCTTTCCCAGTCAGCTTTATCTACCTTGCGTGGTCTTCCTCCCCAGTAACTTTTGCCATCTTGATCCCATATTGATATTGTTTGGCCGCACGCATCTTAGTTTTCATCTATGAAATGCTGATAGCGATTGTCTTTAGCAGTGCCCCAGTTCTCAAGGGGAGGGTGTACAGTAGCCCCTCCACATTTGCAAGGGTTCAGGGTGCAGAACCCTCATGAAAGTAGAATAACTGCAAATAACCCCGTGATTCCCCTCCAGAGCTCCCCCTCCCATTCCTTTGCCTCTGGCCCCGGTGATCCCAGCGGGGGGAGAAAAAAGACAAAGTAAAGGACATGTTGATACTTTCCCCTCAGATGGAAAAGAACAACGTTCTCGCCTTCTAGCTACTTCTGGCAGCCATCTTGAGAAAGGAGGGGTAGGAGCAAAGACAGCAGCTGACCAATCAGCAGCCATTACACAGCAGAATTTGCAGTTACAGGGCAGAGAGAATAGACCTCCAGCAGTGGAGGGGAGGCTTTGCTCACCCAAAAGGAAAAAGTGTCCTTTTTAAACACAAGCCTCACAAGCCTGGGGTGAGGAATGCAAGGGAATGGGAGGAGAAAAATGGGAGGGAGGCAAGCACCTGCCTCATGAATTATCAAATTCACAAAGGTCAAAGGTGGAGAGAGGACTGTACTTGGCGAACTTTCCCTGTACTGCAGTGCCACCCATCTGGTGGCCAAAGGTGGTACCGCTGCTTATCAGCCCAAGAGGATCAGGTGCTCCTGGAGCTCAAACAACTGTCTATAACTGTAGGTCTTGGGCGGGTGTCTCAGTCTAAGCAACACATCCCTGAGAGAAACTGTGGAATAGGTGTGTCGTGTCTCTCTTTCCCTCCATATTCTGCCCAGCTAGCCTGCCTGCTCTAGAGCCAGGACCCCATGCCTTGGGCCCTTTCATCGCACACAGTGATAGCACTATGATTCCACTTGTATGGCCATGGATGCATCCTATGGAATTTTGGGATCTGTAGTTTAGTGAGGCACAAGAGCTCTTTGAGAATCATAAACCTTCTCCCTAAATTAAAAATCCAGAGGATATATCTATAACAATTAAAGTGGAATTATAGTGCTGTTCGAAGGGGCCCCAGCGGGGCTGTGTGCTTGCCCCAGTTCCACAAAAGTCTTGGAGCAGAATTCAGTTTTATGAGAAACTCAATGGAACACTTCCCTTCTCCCTCCAAGAGTAAGGGATTATAGCTCTATAACTGTGTTCTGGGGCGAAAGCCAGCATAGGCCATTTCTGCACTAGACTATTATAGCGCTATTATTCCGCTTTCAACATCCTGTGGAATCCTGGGCTTTGCAGTTTAGGGAGGGGCCTTTGGGGCCACTCCATAAACTGCAAACCCCAGGATTCCATAGGATGTTGAAAGCAGAATAATAGCGCTATAAGAGCGTAGTGTGGAAATGGTCCTAGTGTAGTGCTTTGAGCATTGGACTAAAGCTCTGGAGACCAAGGGTTCAAATCCCCACTCAGCCATGGGAATTTGAACCCTTGAGCAAGTCACACTCTCTCAGCTTCAGAGGAGGGGAAAGGCAACCCCCTCTGAACAAATCTTGTCAGGAAAACCCTGCGATAGGGTCAGCATGAGTCGAAAGTGACTTGAAGGCACCCAGCAACAATGGTATTGTGTGACGGGGCCCCGTGTTGCCAAGCTTGGCCAAGTCCTGCGGAATGGAGAAGTGGTCCACCGTGAAATTCTTCAGAAGCAGCTTTTAAACACATTGAAGAGCTACCCTGGACTGAACAAAACTTATTTCCCGTATTATAGGAATCCCTCTTAACTGGCGGAGTGGCTTTTTGTCCCCTCCCATCTCCTCACTTTGTAAAACCCTTTCTTTAAGCTAGGCCTCCTACAAGCCACCCAGCGTGGTGAAGTGGTTCATCGGGACCCTGGGAGGGTAGGGAGTGAATGGCCGCTCGGCCATGGAAGCCTGCTGGGTGGCCTTGGGGAAGTCTCACTCTCTCAGCCTCAGAGGAAGGCAGTGGCAATGTCCCTTGCCAAGAAGAGCCTAGAATGTCAACTGGAAGGCACATTAAAAAAACAAAAAAACAAAACCAGCAACAGAGAAAATTAGACAGCCAGTGTGGTATAGTGATTTGAGTCTTAGGCCAATTCCGCCCTGCACTGCTATCGTGCTTTTATTCCACTTTCAACCTCCTGTGGAATTCTGGGGTTTGTAGTTTCCTGAGGCCCAAAAGCTCTCTGGCTGAGAATTCTAAATGCCCCTCCCTAAACTGCAAACCCCAGGACTCCACAGGCGGTTGAAAGTGGGATAATAGCGCTATAACCGTCTCATGCAGAAATGACCATTCTGTGGAATTCTGACGCTTATAAAGTTTACTGAGGCCGAAGCGCGCTCTGGCTGGGAATTTTAAATGCCCCTCCCTAAACTGCAAACCCCAGGACTCCATAGGATGTTGCAGTGGAATAATAGCGCTATAACAGACTAGTGTGGAAATGGCCCGAGTCTCTCAGCTGCCATGTGAGAGCTCACTTGAAGCCATCTGTCTCTTTTTCTCTCTCATACACACACACAGACAGAGGCTTGGGACAGGTCACTTTTTCAGCTAGGTCCTACTCTCCCGAAACCTTTCTTTGTTCTTCTCCCCATCAGTCCACACTCTTCATGCCTCCAGCTCTGAGAAGCCCTTTCCCTTTAGCTGCCTCCCAGGTATAAAGGCCCTGCATCTCTTTTTTAGCCCTCTCTCTTCAGACTGTCGCTGCTGCCGCTGGCTTTTTCTTTTCAGCTTTTCCCATCAGGCACAAATGCCATCACGTTCCCGCTTTGAGAAAAAAAGCAGTCAGGCACCCCGAATCTCCTGGCAGTGGAAAAGGGCAGCGTCAGAAGAACAAGTGACCAAAAAAAACCCACCAAGATTTGTTTTTATTTATTTCAGTGTATTGGTTCTGAAGGCTCAAAACAAGTAACGGTACGTAAGTGTGCATGAACACACTTTTAGCATGACAAGAAAACGGCAGTAAAATGCTAAAATAACCAGTATCTCGGTCTAGTTCCACCCCAACTGGCAGCCCCGAGGCTTCAAAATTTTTCTCAAGAGCTTATCCCCCTTTAAATATTCTTCCTTTTGGAGGCCGAATACAAAATGAAGAAAGACGTGTTATAAAAAGAGAAGCCACAGTGAATTCTTTACCCAGGATATGAGCTCAGCTTCTCCTCGGTTTCACAGTTTGCATGCTAGACATATCAGCATCAGTTTTCCAGAAAATAAAAAATTGCCATATGTACGTTTATCTGTTCATCTTACCTCTTAAAAAAAAAAAAGCAAGAAAAACACTGCTACCGTTTTTGAAAGAGTTACAGAATATCTCTGGAGATCACAAGAAGAGGTGGGTTTGAGACAGCACAAGTACAAGCCAATATACCCTTTCCACAATTGGATTCTCTCCATTCATAATACTGAATAGAATTTTTTGTAAGAGTTCCAAGAAGGAGCATGTCTGTTTACAAAGCACCAAAACTGCCTTAGCTGCTCTCAGTGCTTTTCCCCCTTTTTTGACATTTTTTTTAAAAATGTAGTCATTTCAGCATTTCCTGGAGTCAAATGTTAGCCCCTCATTTCTAACCTTTTAAATATAGAGTCACCATAGCATTGGTTATTTTTTTCACCACCTTAAATTGGATACCTTTTGATTGCTGCAAGTAAACAAGTGCATTCCATTTTCTTAAACTAAAAAACATGTTGAAAGGAAAATGGAAAGGGAGGAAGCTTTTCTCACCTGGCAATCTTTGAAAGGGAGGGAGGGAGGGAGAGATTGGCTGCTGACCTTTCCGGTCTGCAGGAAACCCACTGCCACACTCCCAGGGACATGACGCTTCAGAGAGGAACTGAATTAAATCTTCTTCTTTTATTTTTAGCTACCTTTGCTTTAGCTACTTGATGGGCTGGGCTGGCATAGAAGGAGGCAATGCAGAGGTTAGCAACCGGCATCCTTGGGCCAAATCAAGGCCTCGGTCAGATTCCAGAAGGGATAACCATGGAAGTCAGCTTTATTGGTTCCAGCCCTGCTAGTCGTTTGTTCATTTTCAAAGTGACCAGATGCAAATTTGGGGGAGGCACATTTATTTTGGTGTGGCATGACTGAACCTCAATCTCCCACCAAGCCCATTTCACAGGCGATAATTTTGTTGGTTTTAGTACTTATAGATCATCCCCTAACCACGTTCTCAAGGGCATTTACAACAATTACCAGGTTATACACAGCAGTAAACACATCATCGACACTGCTAGAATATAAAATAACAATGGCAAGATCAGTGCATAGAATAAAAAGAACTCTCTGTGGCTTAGACTTAAGGGCCGGTGTTCCCAACGCCAGCCACCCAGGTGCCTCAGGGAAGCCCAAACCATCTCATCTATGATGGACTTTGAATGCCCTCTTGACTGGGCACCCTCGCTCCCTTCTGTAAGATGATGTAAAAACTATTTTCTTTAAAGGCCCACTTTTCAAAGGGAAGTGTCATTACACTTCCAAAATGTCATTACGGGGCTTTTTGCTGCTTTGTAGTATCTATTTGTAAAAACTAGATTATGCTTTTCAAAAAGTATTTTGCTGGCTAACATCTTATCTTTGTGACTGAGAGTCTGAGTTTATTCTTTGAAAGTTATTTTGTCAGACTTCTTTTAATGGAAAGCAGGATATAAGTATTTTCACTAATACAGGTTGAGCATCCCTGTACCAGAGGTGTTACAGGATTTTGGATAGTTTTCAGATTTTGGAATATTTGCATAGGCATCGTGAGGTTACGAGAGCCCATAGTGCTTTGACTACTGGGTTCCGAACCTGGAGAACAGGGTTCAATTCACTGTTCAGCCATGGAAACCCATTGGGTGATCTTGGGCTCATCACACACTCTCAGCCCAAGAAAACCCTGTGATAGGTTTGTCTTAGGATCGCCATAAGTCGGACATGATTTAAAGGTACTGAAGGAAAATTTCATGCAGAGAGACAGAATACTTATTTGGGGAGCCAGGGTCCTCGTATTGCCCGTCGCCCAGCCATACCCATGATGTAGGACTGCAGATGTTTAGAGGTATAGTGTCTCAGAACCTCGTGGTGCTGTGCAACTGGCACAAAGTATAGTGTCATCCTCTAATTTGCCAGTTTGGGCAGCCATTATCAAGGCAACTGCCCGAAGCATCCAGTAGCTTTGTGGCACCTTCTCCCAGAAATGACTTTTGAGCGAACTTTTCATTTCATTGCTGCAGTGGCCATTTTGCAGATCTCCATTTTCTTCAGAAGTAATGACAGTTTTTAAAGGTATATGCATATCGTGGTGGTTATAGAGGCATGCATGGGTGTGTAAAATAATTATGTGGTTTAAAATTTCATCTCTCTCTCTCTCTCTCTCTCTCTCTCTCTCTCTCTCTCTCTCTCTCTCTCTCTCTGTAACATTGATATCTAGCACTCAGTAATTAGGCTCTGTCTGTCCATTCTCTCCTTGTTCTTCAATGCTTGCACTAGGCTCTGAACCAGCTTCAAGCCACTCATTATGGGGCCATTGTGCTTTGCAAACAGCTGCCCTCCCATGTCCCTCAGCTGTAGCAAAGCGTTTGGGAAAACATTTTGAGAAATCAGCTGTCCCCTCTCATTTTCCCAGGAAATCTCCCTTCTAGCAGCTAGCTTTGAGTCCCCTGTCTTCTTGCATTGACTCTCTGGTTCTGCTGGCTGGGGTGTTACAGGAACTGCCATCTGAAAGAAAGAGCAGCTTTTCCAAGTTTTGCTCTGTGGACACCACTGAGAACAAGAATATATCTATTTTTTCCTCAATAGCAGGAGGGGAAAAGTAGAACTGCAAGGTGCATGCAGCCCCCAAACTTCTTATATGCAGCCCTTAAGACTTTTTTTTTTAATTTGGGGACAATATTTGACCCAACGCTGGAAATAAAGCTAGTGATTTGCCCTCCTATAACAGCCCCTTCCACTAAACCTGCTTCTTTGGCTGAAAACTGGCCCAAAATAGTGATTAGGAGTGACATGACATCACCTCTGGTGTGCCAGGAAATATGGGTGCAGCCCAAGGAGAGGCTGTGGGGATAAAATTGGCTGCCATCCCCCATGCAGTTGCATGCCTTCCAGTATTTCACAGATAAAAACCAGAACACACGTGGCCCAGCAACATCAGAGTGCAGTCAAGATGGCAAAAGTTATGAATGAGGAAGAACAGACAATCTGGAAGAGGCCGCAGGAGTTTGCCTTTGCCTGATCCTACTGGGAAGGGCAAGATGCCATCCTTCCTCCCCCCCCCCCCCCCGGCCGCATGAGTTAATTCTGGACTTTGCAGTTTGAACTGATTTTGCAGCAGTTGGAGCAAGCAGAAAATACTTAAAAGCAGTGGAAAGTGGAATGGTAGATGGTTAGTCAGACTTTCTCTCTGCCAAACTGAGTTGTTTGGAAAGTACCCAGTTGCTCCCCCCCCCCCCGCGCCTTCCACAGAGAGTAGAACTGAACCCTCAGTTCCTGTGACCATTAATCTGTTTTGCTGTGTAATTCGTGAGGTGGTGGGGGTTTACACTGGAACCTGGGATTCTCATAAAACTGAATTCGGCCCCAAGGTTCCTATGGAACAGTGGCACGTCTGCAGCCCTGCTGGGGCCCCTTCGCACTGCACAATTATAGCACTGTGATGCCACTTTAACTGCCATAATTCCGTCCTGTGGAATTCTGGGACTTGTACTTTAGGAAGGATTGTTCGGAATCCACAGCCAGAGGTTCCTAGCGCTTCACTCAACTACCAGTCCTGGGATTTCGTAAGATTTTATTTTATCGTATTAGGATGCAGCCATGGCAGTTAAAGTGGCAAGCTGGTGCTAACAATTCTGTAGTGTGAAATGGCCCTGACTTCCATCCTGGAATATGCAGTTTTATTATTGTTGTAATTTGCCATCAAGTCACCTCCCTAAATTTCAACGTGTAGTTTAGGGCGGTGTACACGGACTGCTTAGCCAGAGCGCTCTAGTTCCCCATCAAACTACAAAACCCAGGATTCCACAGAATGCAGCTATAGTGGAATCACTGTGCCGTAATTGTGGAGTGTGGTCATACGGAGACTCTCAGTGCATCTGGAGTGTTTGGAAGTCAGATGGGCACCTTCAGACAGGTTTAGGCTGTTTCTCTACCTTCTTTAGAAATTTGAAATATAGGGGATGCAGGGAGCATGTTGGAAGGTTTGATTCAATGCGAATCAATGCCTGTATTAGGATCTTTGTGAGGCTGTCTTCTGTGTTCTACCAAAGTGTCCATAGACTAGGACATTAACCAGTGGATTTAAATCACAGGAGATGCCACCTAAATATTAAGAGGAACTTCTTGGCTAAAAGAGCTGTTCGACAGTAGAACAGATCACCTTAAAGAATGGTCAGTGCTGCGTCTTTGGAGGTCTTCAAACAGAAGCTGAATGGTCATCTTTCAGGAATGCTTAAGTTGTGATTTTCAGATGGATTAGACAGACCTTGCAGTCCATACCAGTGCTATGATTCTATGAACATCTGATGTATGTTTGATGGGGACGTGGAGATGGGTGAGAGTCTTCCTTTTGTAGATCACTTTGGGCTTCTTGCACTGAACAGCAAGATATAAATTCTTCCCAGAAGCAAGTAAATACAAATAGTGTATTCTAAAATCATCTCTTAATTGGGGGGACAGTGCTGGCCCTCCCCATTGTACCACCTGAACCTTGCATAGCTTCTTCCGTCTTCTTTTCTTGCCACACCTTTGTAACTTTGCACCAGAAAAGCAATGAGCCTGGCAGTGGGAAGGAGGATTATTGCATTTGGTCTCCAGATTAGCATGTCTGACAGATGGAGACTGTTCAGAGTGGCATCTGAGCACAGGGCTGTCTGATGGCAACGCCTGCACATCCTATCGAGGTGGATGTTTGAACCCACACACACTCCGTCTTTCTCTGATGCCGCAGTTCAATCCACCCCACCATCATTCTGGAAGAAATAGCTGCTGCCAGCAGAGACTTAAGAATTCAGTTCTTGGTGTGCTGTGTGTGTGTGTATTTGATGGGAACAGGGAAGCCGAAGATAGATAGTGCTTTGCGAGAACATTACTCGACAGAGCAGATAAGCCACACTAGATCCTGATATGCATCTCTCCACCTGACAGACCGACACACTGTGACTATATTAGCTTAAATCTAATTACGTTTGAGTTAATATAAATTGCGGATAAGCCTGTATTTGTCAAATAAAGCCCAGCCCACAATCCAGTTAACGGGCTTGCTCCTTTTCTTCCCATTCATCTTTCAATCCTGTTTGCTAAGAATTGGATTAGCAGGCAAATTGACTCTGAGCCGTCGGCTGATTTTTATTTTGTTTGGAAATGTAGCCATGCTAGCTACTGGATTCTGGGATTCTCTAGCTCCTCAGAAGTAACTTTTCAAAGTGCTGGGTATGAAATTGTGATCTGCTTTGATTTAGTAGGGCTGCTCGTTAAGCGTTATTTTCTTTAGCTGCACCATGTGCATGATTTCTGCACATTGTCCCAGGCGTCTTTTTAACATTTCAGGTGAGGAGGGCGCATGTATCAAGTGCTCAGTCTGTGGCTGACACAATTCCTCTCAATGCCAGGTAGGTCGCCTCTTGTAGTGGCACTGAAGCCAGGGAAGGGGCTTGCTTCCTGGGTTTTCAGGCCAGCTGGTGGCCTGCTGATAGCCAGATCTGGCACAAAGGCTGTTCACAGAACTATAAAATCTTAGAACTGGAAGGGAGCAAAAGGGCCAACTTGTCCAACACCCTATCATGCAGAAATATGGGATGGCATAGAAAGCATGAAGCCCCATGTGGAGTGGCTTGGGGACCTGGGTATGTTTAGCCTGGAGGAGAGAAGGTTAAGTGGTGATATAACAGCCATGTTTAAATATTTGAAGGGATATCATATGGAGGATGGACCAAGCTTGTTTTCTGCTGCTTCAAAGACTAGGTCAAGGAGCAGTGGCTTCAAACTACAGGAAAGGAGATTCCACAGAAACATCAGGAAGAACTTCTTGGTGGTAAGAGCTCTTGATAGTAGAATACACCACCTCAGAGTGTGATGGAGCCTCCTTGTTTGGAGGCTTTTATACAGAGGCTGGATGACCATCTGTCAGAGTGCTCTGATTGTGTCTTCCCGCATGGCAGAACAGGGATGGACTCAAGGTCCTTTGTGGTCTCTTCCAACTCTATAACTCTACGGGCCTTTCCGCACTACACTGTTATAGTTATTCCATTTCCAATCTCCAGTGGGATCCTGGGGTCTGCATTTAGAATTCTCAGCCAGAAAGCTCTTTGGCCTGAGGAAATGACAAGCCGCAAAATTCCACAGGAGGTTGAAAGTGGAATAATAGCACTATAACAGTGAAATGCAGAAAGGCCCTATGATTCTATAACTAACTCACTCCTGAAAGATCCCCATCTAACCTCTGTTTAAAGACCTCAAGGAATAAAGTCTACCACCTTCCAAAGTGGTTGTTCCACTGTTGAAGAGGCTTTACAGCAGAAAAAACGGTCTTCCTAACATTTTGGTGGAATCTCTTTTCTTGTAATTTGAATGCTTGCTTGCTTGCTTGGTTTTTCTACCATTCAGCTGCCATTCTGGCTGTGGGGAGGAGGGATTATTCCATGCAAAGTTGCATTATACGTTCATACTCTGTAGCAAGTCACTAAGCTAACTCTCAGCCTCAGTCCTCAGCCTGTAAAATGGGGGCAAGGGCAGGGAAAGCCAGTAAAGGGCAAAGACAGTGAAGGCCAGTAAAGATGAATCATAGCTGCCGTTTGGGTCTTTTGTTCCAGCATCAGGTTTCTGGGAGCAGTTCCCAAACCGTTCACCTTTCGTGCGGCAGGCAGCTCGCTGCTGCCTTTGTCGTTCCCAGCGGGGCAGCTGAAATTGTATTATATTTTTGTGCTGACTGGTACACTCTACCCGTTGCCTTTTCCCCACCAAAGTGCTGACTGTCTCTTTCCTCTTCTTCAGGGCGGCATTTCATTTCTACCTCTCCCCTCATTTGAGGGGAGAGAAGTCACTTAATATTCTTTATAAACTGGCATCTGGCTCAGATAATTTTTGTACTCCATGCAGTAAAAATGCAAATCCCACTGACTTACGTGCAGTGGCAAGCATTAATAAGTGATGTTTAAATAGACTGGATTAGCCGTTTTCCTGATAGATGAACAAGATCTCGTCTTGCTCCCCTCTCTGCCTCCCCCTCCCCTCCAATAATTTGCACATGCAAAATCAATTTGAATACAACACACGAAATTGAATTTAGGTTTTTTGTGTTGGAAATTGCACTTATCGGCCTGAACCATTAAATTTACTGTTTAATATGTACTTTCCAGCTCACTTGGTTAGAATTTCATTGCCCTTTATCTGTATAAATTTAATTAGGCCTGATATCATCAGTATATTATAGAACTAATTAAAGATGTAGATAAGGGTGGAGGGTGTTTCTTTAATGCCCTATAAAGTTCCACTTGGAGGAAAATGGGGAATTTTTCCCTCTGGGCTTTGTCAAACACTTTGCATGGGGCTAGCAAGACCCCCTGTCTCCGAGGATGGTTCAGAAGCAATTTTTGGTAGCTATGAATGGATGTGTTCAGCCTTTCTCTCTCCCTCTCTCTTGTTCGTTTCCTTAATTAGCTAGCAGCTCAGCGCCATGAGAAGTGTGCACTCTTTTTGTACGTTATTTATCAGTACTCAGGGGTTTCCCTAGGTGAGGTGTGCAGGCACAGCACGGCGGCTTTGTGACGTGGTTGTTGGCTGACTCATCAGATCCTCGGAGAGAACACCTCTATCCTCATGGCTGAACGGTTTAGTCACGTGCCTTTTGCCAGTAGCACCTGCTGAAGGTGCAACATGGACTGCCGACTGAGTTGGGAAAGGTGCTGCCCTGTTGTTGATAATGGTCTGTTACCTAGAAGCCGGTGACTCAGGCAGGACTCGGTCTGCATAGGAAGGCATCCCATCAGCAACCATGCAAGCAAAAGCGAGGCTTACACTGGGTCACAGGGAGATATTCTCTAGCCCTTTACATCCCATCCCAAACCTTCTCCCCCTGTAGCTTTGAACTCCTGAGAGGGGCTGCAGTTGCTGCTTACCAGTGGGAAGGGGAGGAAAGAGGGAGACAATTAGTATGATGAAGATGTCACTGCTCTGGGCTGCTAGGGGAAGGAAGAGGAGGGTGTATGCCACTGGTGAGCACTCCTTCATTTCTTCCTCCTCCTGGCTGAGACCAGCTGCTTCTTCATCATCGGAATTGCCTCCTCCTCAATCTCTACCAGGTTTTGCAGCCACAGAAGTAGTTCCGCCTGGGGACTGATAGCTGCCAGGGTAATGGGAGGACATGAAACTGGGCTGGCAGAGCTTGGAAACATACCAGGACTCAATGAGTGAGATCCTACATTGAACAGGCAGAGCATAATGGATCTCACTCGTTGATTCTTGGTGTAGTTTGAAATCCCATTCATAGTGCCAGGTGTCCCCTTTGAAGATCGTGCCACCAGTATCCCTGATCCTGCATTATTCCTCCGTGCCCGTTAGAGATTTTTCTGGGAAGGTGTGGCACTATAACACCCTGCCACCTGAGGCATGTCTAATGTTTGTTCACCACAAAGAACAAGGGTGAGGAACCTCTTTTGCTGCAAGGGCCAAATTCAACTTCATACAGTTTCTCAGGGGCCACATTTCAGCAGCAGGTGAGACCTAAGGCAAAAGAAGTGGGACCAAAAATATTGTCTATTACTGTATATTAACTTAAAGCTCTTACTGCCAAATTTAGCTTAAAGCTAAAGGCTTAAAAAAAATGCCAAAGGCCTTAGAGGAGGCATCCCATCCTTTTATCATGAGAGGAAATATTTGCACAAAAGAAAGGGGAGAAAAAAACGCAAAATGGTGCTACTCTGGGGCATTTTCATCTGGTGAACTCTGGGGAAGGCATATTGGAAGCTCAGGAAGGGCAAATTCAGTCCCAGGGCCTGAATTTCCCCACCCTTGTGACAGAGTCTTCTTGGTGATGACTTCTAGGCTCTGGAACATTCTCCTACAGCCCCTCCTCTCTTATTGTTGTATGCCTTCAGTTCATTTCCGACTTATGGCAACCCTCAGGTGAACCTATCACAGGGACTTCTGGGGCTGAGAGGGTGTGACACACCCAGGGTCACCCGATGGGTTTCCATAGCTGAGTGGGGAAATGAACGCTGCTCTCCAGGATCATAATGCAGTGCTCAAACCACTACACCATGCTTGGCTCTCCTTTCCCTCTTACCTTCACAAATATCATTGAGCTTGTAATCTGTCTGTCTCCAGGGCCATTTCCGCACTAGGCTGTTATAGCGCTATGATTCCACTTTCAACATCCTATGGAATCCTGGGGTTTGCAGTTTCGGGAGGGGCCACCCGGCCCCTCCCGAAACTGCAAACCCCAGGATTCCATAGGATGTTGAAAGTGGAATCATAGCGCTATAACAGCCTAGTGCAGAAGGCTTCCAAGTTTGTGTATGATGCCAAAGGTTTCAAATTAAGTCTGTTTTTACCATTTTGTTGTGTTTAGGCCTCCGTGTTGTGCTGTCTCTGGCCATGGACTCATTTAAATTTTAAATAGCTTGTGTTCAAAATTAATTTTTAAAAAATAACTTTTGCCATCTTAACAACACTCTGACATTGCTTGGCTGTGCATGTCTCTGTTTGCTCCTTTGAAATATCAAGAGATAACATCATAAGTTTTTTCTAGTATTGGCACTGGAGGAGTCTTCACTCAGCGACTCCAAACCTATATGACAATTATCAACTCTGCAGCTACTTTCTGGTCTTCTGCTCCATTCAGAACATGTTTCCAAAATCTTGAACCAAAAATGCACCTTTTAAACATGCTGGTGGGTTTTTTTTAATAGTAACCCCCCCCAACACACACTTTCTGAGGAAGGTCTATGAGGAGAAAATCTTATCTCGAACTGACTGTTTTGGAGGTAAGTTTCCCACACATTAAAAAAAAATAACTCAGTTGAAAGGCAAGGAGGATGAAACAATCTCCCTCAAGTGCCATCAATACTTCTCTCCATTTAAATGCTAATTTTCACCTCTAACCCAGGACCAGCCTGTATAAGCAAAACAAATCACACACAAAAATTTACAAGAGGCGATCAGGGGGAATTCCTGATTGAATCCTGATTTGGCCAAGATTTTATTTTTTTTCCTCAAGGGGGGAAAAAGTCCTCTTATAGTACAATACCAATGAAGCAGCTCCTCCAACATTATACAGTTTTTCAAGTGGGAAGCAATTCCCTCCTTGCTACCTTTTCATCTCCCATTCTGGCCCACATTTCCTTCTGATCTCAGAGGTTCAATCTGGCATTGTCTGATGTCTCTTGTCACCCAGCTCCAGGAAGAATTAAGATTGTAAGGTCTCTGGGGCAGAGATCTGTCTCTTACTCTGCTGCTTTGTAGAGAGCCACTGGAGGCAGAGGTTGGGAGAACTGTGCTGTTGGACGACAGTCTTCAGAATCCCCTGGCTAGGCATAGTCACACTGGCTGGGGAATTCTCAAAGTTGTCATCCAAAGCCACAGTTCCTTCAAATACTGAGCACCACCCATAATATTTAAAAAGGGGCTGTGGTACCTTTAAGACTATGAGTTGCATTGTATGAATCTCCAGTCAGCCAATTCATAGCTGGGTTAAAGGGGTTGGGATGCAATAAGATCTTTAAAAAAAATACTAGCATGTTACGGAGCTAGTTAACCTGGAACAAATCTTTTCCCCTGACACATTGGTTTATATATGAAAGAAGTCTGTAGTATGTAGTCAAATGGTTAAACCAGGGATCACAGAACTGTTTTTGTTTTTTAAGATGGAGGGGCAACATTAGCAGGCACGGTGTTATTAGTTTTCCCTACTTACATGTAGTGTTTCTTAGTGCTTCATCATTTAGTACAATGCTTCTTCGTGACATGATAGCCATGTTTAAATATTTGAAATGATGTGATAGGGAAGATAGGGCAAACTTGTTTTCCGCTGCTCGAGAGACTAGGGCCATTTCCACACTAGACTGTTGTAATGCTATTATTCCACTTTCAACATCCTATGGAATCCTGGGGTTTGCAGTTTAGGGAGGGGCCTCAAAGGCCTAACCCTCAAAGGCCCCTTCCTAAACTGCAAACCCCAGGATTCCATAGGATGTTGAAAGTGGAATAATAGCACTACAACAGTCTAGTGTGGAAATGGCCTCGGAGACGAGCAGTGGCTTCAAACAACAGGACAAGAGATTCTGCATAAACGTTAGGGAGAACTTCCTGACAGTAGGAGCAGTTTCACAGTGGGACAGGCTGCCTGGAAGTGTGATGGAGCCTCCCTCTTTGGAGCAGTGAAACTGAAACTGAGTCTGGATGGCTATCCGTTAGGAGTGCTTTGATTGCATATTCCTGCTTGGCAGAGTGGGGTTCGACTGGATGGCCCTTGGAGTCTCTTCCAACACTATGATTCTATATGGAGGACCAGCAGGAGCTTTTCCCTAGTATGCCAGGGACTGGCACCATGTTTCCGCTCACTGGCTCCAACTGTTTCTTTTGTCACAAGCCAGCAGCCAATAGCTTGGTCCAGGGACTTGGTCCAGGGACCACCACTTTGAGCAACACTGATTTAATGCATTTCTGATTGTGAATGCCTGAGGAGGCCCGAGTACATAGGAGCTTTGGTGGTCCAATTTTGCCAGATCATTTCAGGGGGGTCAGTGTGAGCCCCTCTTTGTCTCCCCCAGTCCATGGTCTGCACGTTCAGCCCAGCAGTGGGTACTACATGTAATTCCCTGGTCGTGCATGTTGGCTTCCCAGCAGCTATGTGTGAAGCCCCAAGACGGAAAGATTCATAAGGCCAGTTCAGGGATGCTCTTGCAGCTTTCATCGATCTGAACGGCCTGGCAGTGTGTCTCCTCTGCATCTCCTTTTAAAAAAAAATCAAACAAAACATTTCTAAGGGCTGGAGGCAAAAACTATAATAAAGGAACGAGGGCTGCCTAAGTGGCAAATTCTACTTTCCCTTCCATATTTCATTATTTGATAACATCAGGAGGACCAACCTATCAGAATTGCTTTGGCAAAGGCAAACAGGAAGCATGCCTGATCAATATTTATTAATACTTTCCAAAGACAGGGGAGGCAGACGCTGAGCCGAGCGGCTAATCAAGTGAATAATTCTGCGTGTGGAGGAGACTGGCTGGCCAAAGGCAGCGGTGGGCCAGAGGAGGCTGCCTTTTTAATTGCAGGCAATTAAAAAGAAATGCAAGGAACACTCTCCCTCCCCTCCCCTTGAAAGTAATTGTTTATTTTAATTAAAATAATCTGATCCTCTGGTGAGTGGCAAATGAAAGCATTGATGAGCATTGCATTCCAGACAGGTAGGAGACACAGGTTCAGCGTATCGTATAGCAGTGGTGGTGGCAGCCGCTCATAGACAGGAGAACCCCTATGGTTATATCTGTCTAGGTTAATGACGGGTCACAGATGACCGACAGTGTTGCCTTCTTTTCGTAGATAATGAATTTGATGGGCCATGGAAGGTTCTTTCTTTGGGAACAGAGAACTCAACTCAAAAATGGCCTTAGTCCATTCTAGTCCCTGAACCTACCTTGAATCTTAAACATCTCCATGACATGTATTTGTATTTTCTTAAGCTAGGATCCCGTTGTGGTGGTGGTGGTGCTTATTGTGTGCTTTCAATTCATTTTCAACTTATGGCAACCCCTTCCCAGGGTTTTCTTGGCAAGGTTTTTTCAGAGGAGTTTGCTGTTGCCTTCCTCTGAGGTTGAGGAGATGATGATCATGATGATGATGATAAAAGTAATAATAATAATAATAGTCGTAGTAGTAGTAGTTTCTTACCCACCTTCTCCCAAGGCTCGAGGCAGGGTACAACATAGATTAAAATGCAACTAAAAACACAGCATAGATTAAAATACACTGAAAACAAACAAAACCATTTAAAATACATCAATTTAAAATCCATAGTTAAAAACTGACAGTATAGGCCTGCCAGAAGACATAACCCTTTTTTAAAACAAATTCAGACGGTCTATTTTGCTATTGATTCTTTTCTGGCAGGTCATTCTACAGTCTAGGGACAGCTGACAAAAAGAGGGATGAGAAATGGTTTGTGGGTGCTGGAGGCATGAGAGGTGTGCACTGATGGAGGAGGGGAAAAAGGGGCTCTGAAAGGTTTCGGAGGAGTCAGAATTAGCTGAAAGAGTGGTCTGTCTGAGATCTCTGTGGGTGGGGGGGGAGAGACAGAGAGAGAGCTCGTGGGGTATGTGTGATGCCTTGGAGTCATCTCCGACATGGTGACTGCAGGACTTAAACTGGGAGAGGGTGGGTTTCCATGGGTGAGCCAGGATCGGACCCTTGGGCCATTTCCACACTAGCCTGTTATAGCGCGATGATTCCACTTTCAACATCCTCTGGAATCCTGGGGTTTGCAGTTTCGGGAGGGATTCCAGATGATGTTGAAAGTGGAATCATTGTGCTATAACAGGCTACTGCAGAAATAGCCTTCCAGAGTCTTAGGTCAGCACTCAAACTATTACACTGTGATGGCTCTGTATTTGGGGCATTATGCTGGTACAGTCCCTGGTTTTGAGAGTGGTTCAGACTTTTCAAAACTGAAGGCATCCAATAGCTCCCTGAGCAAGCCTTCGTATGTTGTTGTTGTAGCTGCTGCTGTGTTATTCATATGTGTCCTGCCATTTGTCTCATATTGGGTCTCAGAGCAACTTTTTTTTTTAAAGTGTAGTTAAAAACATAAAAAAGCATCAGTAAAATGCAAGTTATTTTTTTAAAAAAATGAACCATCTATAGAATCAAAACAAACTAAAACTCATTGAAAGATGAACTATTTTTTTAAAAAACCCAGACAGTACACCTGTGAGAATAAGGACATTTTTATTTGCTGGAAGAAGGAAAGGAAGAAGAGGGTCATCCTAGCCCATCCGCTGCCTAAGAAGAGAGTTCCAAAGTCTGGGAGCAGCCACCAAGAATGCCCTCTCGGTTACCTGCCCAGTCTGCTTGTGCATTGCACACAGCAGCACCCTGCTCCCTTGAACTGAGATGGCCGTTGACTGACCCACAGCAGGGGACTGGAAACACTTAGCTGGCTCCATAAATTTCCAGAATCATACAATTATAGAGTTGAAAGGGGCCCTGTGGGATAGCAGGTCCAGCTCCCTGCTCAGTGCACGATCCCTAGCTAAATTGTCCCCAACAGGTAGCTGTCCAGCCTCTTTTGGAAAATGTCCAGAGAAGGAGGCCCTACTACCTCTCTAGGTAATTGGTTCCATTGCCAAACCCTTCTTGCTGTCCATTAGTTCCTTCTAATGTTCAATCAAAATCTACCTTCCTGTAACTTTGAACCGTTGGGCCTAGTTCTATCCTTTGAGGCAGCAGAGAACAAACCTGTCCCCTTCTCCCTTTCCTTGAGAGGCAATTCCACACCTGGGGTGTCACCGCAAATATACTCATGTACTCACCAAGAAAGCCTTTTGGGGTTGACAGTTTCACAGTGATTCTTGTTTTCAGAGGTCCTACAGGAGGAAAAATGTGAGAAATTATCCCTCCAATAAAAAGAGAGAGATGTAAGAAATGAGTATGGAACATTCTGCTTTGTGTGTTGCAGGCAGTACTACGAGATGCTGTACAACACAGCGGACGAGCTGTTGAACCTGGTGGTGGATCAGGGAGTGAAATACACCGAGCTGGAGTACATCTATGCCCTGAGCTTACTGCACCGCAGCCAGACAGGCGTTGGGGACCAAACCACCCAGAACATGAGGCTCCAGCGACTGAAAGAGATCATCTGCGAGCAGGCGGCCATCAAGCAGGCCACTAAGGACAAGAAGATCACCACTGTGTAGTTCTTGTCTCTTTTGTGGCGGAAGCTGGGAGGGGGGGAGGGAGGAGGGAGGGGGCGCTTCCTGGGGAGGGGGGGCAAAATGGCCTACGCTTGATGGCAGCTGATGAGAATTGCATTTATTAGGGAAGGTGGTTCCATTAAAAGAAAGGGGGAGGATGTATCTGTGGTGGGGTTCTTTGGATCTAATGGCCTTCTCATAAAAGGCTTCTCTATAATGTTTGTGTCAAGGAGGCTGGAAGTATTGGGTGGAAGCCCTGTGGGGAGTGGGTATTCCCAAATGTTTCTCACCAGTATAAATTTGAATGCATATGGCAGGTGATTTGTTTATTTTTGAGTTGTAATGGCTGTTCTTTGGTGAATAAGGGTGGGGAGCAGAAGAAAAATGACCAGGTGGTGCTTATATGGTTGAGTGGAAGCTATAGCATTGAGGATTACTGACAAAAATAAAATCAAGCTAAAATTCAACCCAACTTGTGAAAGTAAGAGGAAGGCTAAGATTCCCCTGCCAACAGAGTGGCTTTTAGTTTTGCTAATGCTGTTTGTGACAGGCAGCTGCATTTATTGTCAAGATTTGATTTTCCAAGATAAGTTCCCTATGGCAATTGTCCACCATCTTAAATGGTATTTGATTGGTTTTTAAGGAGAACCTAGTGAAACTCATGCCAGAAAACAGGTAACTGCAGGGAAGGAGTATGCATTGGACAATTGGTACCTGTTTGTGTCTTTCAATTTATAACACTCATCCTCCAAGTGGTGGTTTGGTTATGGAAAGGTTCCCTTTGCCACTTAGCAAAGTTAGTATTATAGTGCACCAAATTATTAATGCATTGTGGGGTAACATACCACCTCTTCAGTGGCCTTCTCCTTCCATTATTTGAAGCAGTCATATTTGGAGTTGCCAGCAAAAATCCACAACAACCCTTGTCTCTCAGACTATGCTGGATGTGGGGAGGAGTCAGACACCTCATAGTGGACTGAAATTGACTTTAGAGTTTATCTCTTCCACTCAGAGACGGAATATGGGAGTTTACGGCTACCTTGCAAACAGAGATACTTCTTTGCTCTTATATCCGAGGTTATCATTCCTCATGCTGCAGATCTAATCTGTGCAGACCATATTTAGCCAAGTTTCCATTTGACACAAGTCCCCTAATCCTGCCTAACATTTTGCCACTGTGAACTGGGCTGTCTCTGCGGCAGATTTTCAGCTACCATTTCAAGAAGGAGATCTCCCCTGGGTTGAGCAAAATTTGGTCAAGGCCACACATTGTCTGAAAGCCCAGACTGAAAGGGTCTGGATGCACAGACCCATTACCTAGGCCTGCATAAGCACATGCTTGCTCTAGCGAGCCCAGATCTCCTAATGACATCAACAGGCCATTGGTTCTTTCAGCAAAGACTTGGAGGAACCAAGCGACTGAGCCCTAACTTCCTTTCATCTTTTGAAGCCCACAACTCCTTCATCCTTAACCGTTTCCAAAATGCAAGTGGAGAAACACCAACCCTGGGATACAGCCTTGGGGGTCTTTCAGTGGAGACCACTATCTTGTTCCCTCTTCATACCGGCTGCACAACGCTGCCACCTACAGCTTGAAACTGAAATTGTGGTCTCTGATCTGGTTCTATGTCCTCTGTTCCATATCTGCCTGCACTGCTTTCCTCTTGGTTCAACTGGAAAATTAAAGGATAATTTTGGAAACATTAATTACTGTACTGTGGTTTGCTTGGATGCACTGGTGCTTTTTTAGGCTAATTCAGCATCTTCCATGACATGACTGTTAAGAAGGATGAGGTAGGAAAACCTTTCCTCCCATTCTGCAAAGGGTAAAACTGGAGGCACAGAGGTTAGAGACCTGCCTAAGGTCACAAGAACCAAGGCGATCCACTGTCAGAGACTGCTGTGCTTGTTGATGATGGCCCTGGGCTAGGATTATAATAGCAGAAGTCTTTCACTTAGTCCTGCAGGCCATGAGCATCTGGAAGAATCCCCTTTAAAGCCTCTTGAACTGTTTGCAAGAAAGTAACTGAAGATTTGGCCACAGAAGATAGAGCCAGATGTTCCACGAAAAAGGCAGTGGCCTCAGTCCTTTGGGTTAGTCCAACATAGAGTAGACCCATTTAATTAATTCTTGAATGGTGAGTCAACATGTAAGTAAATCTCACTGACTGCATGGATCTGCTTTTGATGGACTAACAACAGGGTTCAGGCCAGTGTATTCCCTTTCTTATGCTGATACATAAGGGGTGAGTTGATACTTGCAGGGAAGAGGGAGGTTCATTTCCCCTCCAATTCTCCTTGAGAGCAATGGCCACTGGTAGCTCCCATGTCAGCAGAGCAGTGAATCCAGTGTAGGTTTTACCTAGCTTGAATAGGAGTAATCCAAGGTGCTGGTCCAATTTAGGAATAGGGTTCAGCACCTTGGAGAGCTCCTTTAAGGCCTCGATTAAACCTGGAGAGGATTCAGCACCTGACTAACATGGGAACTACCATCCATCATGGGCTCAACATATACTCCAGAAGGTTTTAGTTGACATTTTCTACCCAGCTAAAATTCAAAACCAAAATAAACTTCCTTGGCGCAGTGACAATGCCCAGGCGAGAAATATCTGCAGGGCCAAGGGTAATTCAGTCACCCCTCTCTCCTGTTTTAATTCCTTCCTGTATGTGTCCCTCATCCCTCCATTCTTCCACTCCTGTTAATTCAGCATATGCAACTGCAGTTGAAGCAGCTCAGCTGTGATCCAGGCTCTGAGGCCAGCAGGAGGGACAAGAGTGCTGCAAGGCCTGGAGTATTTTGTCCTCAAGATGTCACCAGTCTTGGATCTTATGGAATAATCTTATCCCATAAGATTAAGTTTGGGTGTGGGGAGGAACATGATGGCTGGAATCCTGTTGGTCCCAACTAAAGTAAACTCACTGAATCAATTTTTGAGTGGCAATAGTATTTGCATGGGAGACCATCCAATGAATTCCAGGTGCTGCAGGCTATTTTCATAGGAAAGAACTGGCAAAACCAACTCTGAGTACTCCTTGCCTACAAAAACCCTATGAAAAATTCATAGGGTCACTATAAGTCATTTGGAAACTTGAGGGCACATACACATGTCAAACCCATAAGTAAAATCTCATTGATTCAGTGTTCCTTTTTCAAGGCAGAATACTAAAACACATTACTGAAAAGCTAATCTATTAACATTAATACCACCTGACTACATAACTGAAACACAAAAGAATTCTGACACCCCCACATACAAACTATAATTGGGAAAAAAATAATCGAAAGTGTCTTATTTTACCATCAGATATCTGAGTAATTTCAAGTACTGGAATAACTAATAACCACAACCACAGATTGTTACATGGTTAGATTTCTTATTACTCAAAAAAAATCCAAAAAAATGATTCAGTGTTTCTGTTCTAGTCAGGACTAGCAGTCGGCTTGAGGCCCATGTCAGCTGAAACACCCTTTGTGGATGAATGAAACTTTATTCCTAGATGGCACTAGTGCAAATTTTGTCACCCGTTAGCATCATGGATCTACAGAACATTCGGACATCCTTCTTTGAGCTTAACGTGACAAACAAAATCTCAAGTGAAAGATCTTCTGAGTGTATGAAAGAGGGCAAAGCCCAGGATAAGAAGATTTTGCAACAGGCAGATGCACCCTCATTCTACAATCTGCTTCAGGGACTGTAAATCAGGAAGGCTCTCTCTTTTAGCTCCCTCCTATATGCAATCTAGAAATATTTGCTGAGAGACCCCGTCTGTGATGATAAGGTCCAAACCAGGAGCTGCAGCTTTTGCTGTTAGAAACCGTGATTTAAGGTTCATCCAAGAACAAGCAAGGGCAACTTTCTAATAGAGTAGCTGATGATTTGCCAAAGGTATTTTGCTGTACCACTCAGTGCGGGAAATTGCAAATGTTCTTGTCCAAGATCCTAACAAGCCAATCTTCTCCCTTGATTGCCTCTTGCTCCTGCGCCTAACGGACTGAACTGTGAACACTGATGCAATGAACATCCCCATAAATTGCCACTGATGAAAAACAAATTTGGTGATTATGGCTAGGAATCAAGCTGCCTGAATTGTGTTTATTATTCTCTCTCTCTCTCTTACACACACACACACACACACACACACACACACACAGCGCAGTCCCTGCCAACTCTCCACCCCTTGGCTCAGTCAGATAGATGAAAGCTGCAAGAAGAGGGAAAAGGCAAAAACAGATTCCCTGGTTCACAACCATGTGTCCATCTCTGCCCACTACAGACCTAAATATTATCCTGTATTCCCAGTGCAGCCAAGCATGTGCTGGTTTATGTAATAGAAATCCTGGTTCAATTTTGCTTGGCCAGTAATGCTTCCTCATGGCAGTAAGAAGACATGCAAGAAATCCACAATTAGCTCTCTCATTGTTTATTAGCCTGTGTTCCTAAGAGCAAGCATGAGGGGAGAGGGCGTATGATTTGGATCAGGATCACAGAATACTGCTCCCCAACTCCTGCCCTGCCCACACAGCATTTTCACAATGCATTTCTCTCACTCATGCACAGCCATGGAAAAGCAACCAGCCAGGCAGTGAGGTTGTGCTTGGCTCTCCTATGTCAAGTGTCATGTTTAGCCATGAGAAGGTTTTGTCCAACTAACTTGTTTTGGAGTCTGCTTGCAAAATCAGAATGAGAAAGGAAATTAGAATGAGAAAGGAGAAAGAACTGGAGCACCTTACTTTGGTTCTTAAACCTGCCAAAAGAAACAGAGGTTTGAGGAAGCAACAGTAAGCTGTGGAAGGCATAGCTGGAAACCAAGTCATACTCAGGATGAAGACACTGAGTTAGCTTACCCCTCTTATAGCACTGATATGTCCTACTTTTTTCCTTGCTTCTGTTGTTGTCGCATGCCTTCAAGTCATTTCTGACTTACAGCGACCCTAAAGTGAACTTATCCTAGGGTTTTCTGGGGCTGAGAGTGTGTGACACACCTCAAGTCACTCAGTGGGTTTCCATGGCCAAGCAGGGAATCAAATCCCGGTTTCCAGGATCGTAGTCCACCACTCAAATCACTACATCATGCTGGCTCAGTCGCAATTCTCATGGTACAGGTTGCTGCTCTTCCCATTTTACAGATCAGGAACTGAGGCTTGAAGGGAAAAAGCGACAAGGGAACTTGTCAAAGGGTTTGTCTGGACTGGCAAAACGCCCTGGGATCTAGTGGACATTCTCCTTGGCTTAATAAGTTTTTTAACACACACACACACACACACACACACAGTCTCTCATGTCCCAATTTACTCTCTGTGAATCATTGATGCCCTCCTCAATTTTTCAAAGCCAGGGCAGGGGGTGTCTGTTTTGTTTTGTCTTGTATTTAACGTCCTGGGAGTTACCAAAACAGGCAGACATTGATTTCCTCCATTCTTATCCATTATTTTAGTTCCCTCTGTACCTCTGGGCAGCCTGATTTCCCCCACTGATAATGTATTGCATGGGGAAGAATGGGGAAGGAAGGAAATCATAGAATCATAGAGTTGGAAGAGACCACAGGGGCCATCGTGTCCAACCCCCTGCTATGCAGGAACACCCATCAACGCATTCCCAACAGATGGCCATCCAGCCTCTGCTTAAAAACCTCCAAAGAAGGAGACTCCACCACACTCCGAGGAAGCAGATTCCACTGTTGGATAGCTCTAACCATCAGGAAGTTCCTGAGGTTCAAGTGGAATCTCCTTTCCTGCAGCTTGAATCCATTGCTCCTTGTCCTAGTCTCTAGAGCAGCAGAAAACAAGCCCGCTCCCTCCTTGACATGACGTCTCTTCACATATTTAAACATGGCTATCATGTCCCCTCTTAACCTTCTCTTCTGCAGACTAAACATACCCAGCTCCCTAAGCCGCTCCTCATAGGACTTCATGGCTTCCAGACCCTTCACCATTTTGGTCGCCTCCTCTGGACACACTCCAGCCTCTTGATATCCTTCTTGAATTGAGAAGCCCAGAACTAGACATAGTATTCCAGATGAGGTCTAACCAAAGCAGAACAGAGTGATACTATTACCTCCCTTGATCTAGATACCATACTTCTATTGATGCAACCAAGAATCGCATTGGCTTTCTTGGCTGCCTCATCACGCTGCTGACTTATGTTCAGCCTGTGGTCCACCAAGAGTCATAGATCCCTTTCACACGTACTGTTATCCAGACACGTGTTCCCCATCCTATGTTTGTGCATTCCATTTTCTCTGCCTAAGTGCAAAGTCTTACATTTCTTTCTGTTGAAGTTCATTTTGTTAGCCTTGGCCCAGCTCTCCAATCTGTCCAGGTCATTTTGAATTTTGATCCTGTCCTCTGGGGTATTAGCAACCCCTCCCAATTTAGTGCCAAATCCCACACCACAGTTACCTACACCTGAAAGAGAGCAAAGAAGGTGGATGAAACTGGTATATATTTAGGGCACGATTGGCTGTGGGAGCAGGAACAGCCACTAGAAATTGTGCAGCCAAGAGATAGAACAGCCTGACACCTACCAGGACTGTTGGCCGTCGGGGGGACCTTTAAGGCTGCACCCAATTAGACTATGGCCAAGAGGACTAAATCGAACTTTCCTCACAGCTTTCAAAGCGGGATTTCATCTGGCCAATTGGCAAAACAAAGAGAATCAAAGCCAAACTCTGAAGGAATAAGAGCATTAGCTGGCAGAAGGGAGGATGAGGAGAACAAAGATTCCTGCACAAAAGGACAAAAGGCACCCTGTCAGATGTGTGCGCTTGTGAGTGTGTGAAAGACAGTAGCTCCCCTTCTCCTGTTCCAGGGGCTATGTGAATTGATACTCATGTCTTTATCCTAAAATTAAAGCATGCTGAGATGTTAATAAGGAACAGCCAGTGAAAGAGATCTGAAAGATTATTTAGATATGTGTAATTACGGCTCAGGCCTGCATCCAGGAACATCACAGGAATGGAGAGAGCTTCAAATCAGTGCCTTTAATATTGGAAACAGGGGCACTTATTATTTTTGTCTTCTTGCACATCCGCTAAAACTACTAGTTATGGTTCCATCTAATTGTATCTGCCAGTCTTTGTACTAGCAAGTCTGTCTTTTTTTCCCTCAGGCCACACATTTTGTGTTAAATGTGCAAGGAACCTGCGTTCCTCAAAAAGTGCCATTCTATGACTATAGCAAAATGTTCTTGCAGAAGCTTGGGCCAAGGTGCTTTCCAGTGATGACGACCAATGTGATTTATTATATATAGCGCTTGATCTTGAATGAGCAATCACATCCTATTTAAATCCTACAAGGACTTTTCAAGTGCCTGGCACTTCACAATTTACTGCAACACTCTTGGCTTGCAGTTGCTGTTGGCAATCAGAATGTTGGACTAGCTCGATTTCGGTCTGAGCCAGCAGGGATCGACTTTTGTCCTTCCATTATTTCAAACAGTCCCTGTTGAAATGAATGGGAGACCTGTCTTTACCCAGCTTCCAGTCCTTATCCTGGGAAACTGTGCTCTTTTTTTAACCAAAAATGTTCAAAGAAATGTCTGCTTGGCCAGGAATCTAGGAATGGCTGGAGGCTGAAAGACGACCCTTGATTTGGCTGAAGCCACAAGAAGGAAGAATTCAATTCAGCCTTTCATTTTGTTTCTGAATCTTTTTTAAAAATATAGTCATACAAAGGACCACAAAGCCATCCAGTTCAATCTCTTAGCCATGCACAAATACACAACTAAAGCACTCCGAAGAGGTGACCATTCAGCTCCTGTTTGAAGGTCTCCAAAGAGAGAGAGAGGTGGTCTCTTCCACTGTCAAACAGCGCTCCCCAGCTCTCTTCAATTGGGTATCTGTGCTGATCAGAATCTCAGTCATTTCCCTGCAGCTTCCATGAGACATTCAGAAACTCTATTCCTGCAATAATGATACTATATCTAGCATCCAAGCTGCACCCAGCTAATGTGATCCCAATGGCGAATCACTACAATGAGATACTGTGGAAGGAGCTGTTGCAAACGATGAGCAAGGCAGCATCCATCCCCTCCTCTGCCAAAGCTGAGCAGATGGTGGATGTTGGTTGTGGCTTTTTTTTATTTTTTCGTTTTAAGTCTGGAGTTTTTAATAATCCTTTCTTTCGGCCGAACCTTTGAAAATCCCAGCAGAAAGGGCAGGCATTCTCCAGATGGTGGAGACATAAACCCTGAGACACATGGGTGTGGAGAACGCATTAATCTTGGCTGGCAAGATGCCAGGTGCCACAGAAGTTCATGGAAGCCACCTTTGGGAGCTACCTCTCTCTTTTGTGTGTGCTCATCAAGCCAGGGGCTTCAGTCTTCCATGGTCGGTTTGCCCGCCTCCGTGTTAATTTGATTACAGGTGGCCTTTTGCTTCCAGGGAACCCAGCTCCTCCAGATGGGATCCTCAACAGGATTTTGAATATGGACCTTTGAAGGATGGGGCTTCCTTGATGCTTCCCCCTGTGGCCCTTGACATGGAAATCTCATCAACTGGCAAGGCAGAGGAAACCCAAGGCAATACTGAGAAGAGCAAGCCAGTAAAACTTATTAGATGGCTTCTCCTAAGCTTACAGCTGGATATACTCAGTCAAGGAAGCCACGACTGCCCTAGTTTACAAGAGCTGAGCAGGATTTTTGATGTCAGAATGACTCGGACCCTCATTCATAGGACAGCAAATAACAACCACAAGATGAATCTGGCTGCAATTTCAGGCTGCTGTAGTTTACTTGGAGAAATAAGACGCTGGGTGGTCGAAGAGTAGTCTGAAGGTCCAGAGCCAGGGAGGGTATCAGTCAGAAGCTGGGGAACCAACACCAAAAGTGGTGTGTGCAGAACAGTAGCCTGGATTCAAGAACAGGGCTGAGTCTCTTGAGCTGGATTGGATGTCTCCCACAGAGAGACAGAGTGGGCGATTAATGGTGTTTCCAGTGATCAAAGAGCATTTCCTGCCCGCCTTATCTAGGGAGGCTAGTTGTTGTTGGGTACAGCACCATCTGGGCCAAAGCTAACAAAATGAATTTCAACAGAGAGAAACATAAGGTCCTATACCTGGGCAGAAAAAATGGAATGCACAAATATAGGATGGGGGACACGTGGCTGGATAGCAGTACGTGTGAAAGGGATCTAGGAGTCTGAGTGGATCACAAGCTGAACATGAGTCAGCAGTGTGATGCAATAGCCAAAAAAGCCAATGTGATTCTTGGTTGCATCAATAGGAGTATATGGTGTCTAGATCAAGGGAGGTACTGGTACCACTCTATTCTGCTTTGGTCAGACCTCATCTGGAACACTGTGTCCAAATCTGGGAGGGGAAGGGAAGGAAAAAATTAAAACCAACTGACAGGTACACAGAATCAAACTTTACAAAATCATAACTAAAACTCCAAAAGCTTTTAAAGCAAAGGTTTTTTAACTGAAATTTAACAAGGGAAGGAGCAGTTTGCATAGGTTCAGGAAGGCAATTCCAAGAGTATGGAGCAGCAGTGAGAAAGGGCAGAGCCAAGCCAAAGAAGAGGAATCCTTTGGTTGAGTAAGAAGTCTAAGGGTTCCTAGAATGCAATTCAGTGCAAAGAATTGGGGCCACATTAACTGAGCTGCAGGTGTGCCAAGCCTCTCCCCAAATGCTCCAGTCCTGCTGGTATTTCCAAGGGAGACCTCACACGTAGGACTCCCTAAGAGATACTGGAAACTGACAAACACGTCTGCTATAGGATAAGCTCATTTGGTGGTTAATGATGCAAATGGTAAACCTGAGACCTAGGGAAAACCCCTTGTGATGTCTGTCACAGGACAAACGTTCCCTGGTGGTGTCATTAATCATGACAAATTAAGCATCAACTACAGTTACAGAGTTTGCTGTTCAAATCTCAAAATAAAGTAAAATAAAAACAAAAACAGCAAACCTATCAAATGAAGAAAATGCGTTATTTTTCCTTTCAAGGCAATGCTCTGACCTTGAGATTCTTCCCCACTGCCCTGAGGAATGGCAAAGAAGGGTCAGGCCTGGAGACCTGGCAACCCTACTGAAAAGGTTCCTGCATACTCTCAGCCATATGTGTATGCAAGTACACCTCTAAAATGGTATCATGTGAAGGGGTTTTTTTTTCAACTTTTCCTAACTCCAGAAAATCCATTAAGAAGAAAGAAAGAAAATAGTTGCACCATGTTGCAAAACTGGTAGCATGAGGAGCCTTCCACCTGGAAGAACTCCTTTGCATGTGTAAATGTTATAAATAATTAAGTATACAATGTGCAGAGAAATAAAGGGAACATTGGCAAAGGCATAGTACACACACGGTAGATTGTAGAATGTGAAGGATACAGTGAGAAGAGTATCTCAGAGATTTCCGACAGAGCTTAGGCATGAAGAATAAACATTTTTGTTTCATGAGAAATCTTTATGAAAGAGATAAGTGGGTAGGTGGCAGTGGTGTTACGTGCCTTCTAGTCAATTTAAACTCAAGGCAACCCTATTCTAAGGTTTTGCTTGGCAAGATGTATTCAGAGGAGGCTTACCTTTGCCTTCCTCTGAGGCTGAGTGTGACATACCACCTAAACATTAGGAAGAACTTCCTGATGGTAAGAGCAGTTCAAAAGTGGAATATGCCACCTTGCAGTGTGGTGGAGTCTCCTTCTTTGGAGGCTTTTAAGGAGATTCTGAATGGCCATCTGTCAGAAATGCTTTGGTGGTGTGTTCCTGCATGGCAGAACAGGGTTGGAATCGATGGCCTTTGGGGTCTCTTCCAACTCTATGATTCTATGCCCAAGGTCCCCCAGTGAGTTTCCACAGTGGAGCAGGGCATCAAGCCAGAGTCCATCTGTCATGTCCCAGACAGACCAGGCAGCCCACTAGCAAACCAGCAAAGTAGAGCGTTACTCACAGCAGAGAGAGGGAGTCATTCAAACAAAGTTAAGGTCAGGAATTCAAAGTCCCAAAGCAGACAAATCCACAAAGGCAAATCCAAATTGGCATCAGGCAAGCAGAGATCTGAGTTAGAATTCAAGAAGGCACAGCACAGGGCTTCAACCACTGAAAAGATCAATTATTAACCCTGAAGAGATAGGCCAGCTTTTGCCTTTTATCAGCTAATGATGTTGCCACAGGTGGTCCCTCATTAAAGCTCGTTTGTTAAATAAGCGAGCTGAATGCCTGAGACCTTCCTTCTCGCGTCGTCTTTCCAACAAGGCAGGAGTCTGCACTGCTTCATGTTCTGATACTTGTTTCTCCTGCTCAGGCTTCTGCTGCTGGTTGTTTTTTTCCTCTGGGCAAACATCTGCCTCACATTCAGAACCCTTCTCCTCACTGTCAGGGTCTTCAAGGCAGGGCATGACACGAACACTCAAGCCACTACACCATTCTGGCTGCCAAACATATCCTAGGTTTTTCTTGGAATTCAAAGGAGGTTTGTCTTTGCCTTTCTCTCTGGCTGAGAGAGTGTGAGACTGGCTCAAGGGCACCCAAGTGGGTTTCCGTGGCTGGGCAGGGATTTAAATCGTAGTCTCAAGAGTTGTAGTCCAACATTCAAACCACTACACACATCAACTGATTTTAGAGGCAACCTTTCCCTTAGCACTAGACCACCAGACTATGATGTTGTGATGAGTTGTGTGCAGGAAAATAAAGATAAGATGGGGAATTATATTTTGCCAAGCACAGGCTGGGAAATGCACTAGGGAAATAGCAGGGAAGTTCTGGAGGATCTAAATGCAAATGGGGAACTCACATTTCACTAGCACAGAGCTGGCCACATTGAGGGACAGAATGAGTGGTTTCAGACTGGTAACAGGAGAAAAGGAAAGACGAAGCAGGTAGATTTACCTGCCTCAGAAGAAGTGAAATCCAAGGGTTTTGCAGACGGTAACATGAGCACCTTGACACAGATGGTGACTTGGTAGTTAGCAAGGCATCTGCAAAAATCCAGACTTCTTGTTCCTTGTAATTTGTGTCAGGACAACAACTCTGATCCATCCAATTACAGTAGAAGATGCCAACAGATCAGAGCATTATTGGATCCCCTAAAATGTCACTTTAAAAAAAGGTGAGCTTTTAAGTCCTTTGAGCCTCTTCATCAGACTGGGTGTTACAGAACTTGGAATGGAAAAAACAAAAAACAGAAAGTTCCAAATACCACCTATACCCTTATGGACCTTGGACAGGGAGCAAGACTTACGTCCCCAAAGGGAAGTTGGCTAGAGAAACCACCTTTGGATGCAGTGATATAATTTTGTAGAATTATAATTTTATATAATTTTGTAGATGTGTGTGGAATCAATTCTTTCTCTCCATCCCTGGAAACAAAGTTCTAGCAGGCTCTCAGCAATCTGACCATTGCTTTTCATGGGAAGTATAATGGGACCTCTGTCCGCTTGGACCAGAAGCTCTGAATAATAGGGCAAAACCCATTTTGGCAGGTGTGAAAATGGAGCTGTGCCCTTGGTGAAAGCTATCAATTGAAACCAAATTATGCATATTATTTAGTGATTAGAAGGAGAGGAGCCCTTACTGTAGTACAATCCCTCCTGAAATGAAAATCTTCTTTCTTTGCTAGTAAATCCTTCCTGAGCAACTATTTATGGTATTTTGCAGATCAGATTTTAAAAAGAGACAAGAGTTTGTCTGCTCTTTGAGTAAGATTAAAAATCAGAGTGGCATAATACCCTTGAGAGCCAGCATGGTGTAGTGGTTTGGGGTTGGATGACCCTGGAGATCAGAGTTTGATTCCCCGCTTGGCCACAGAAAAACCCACGATAGGTTCGCCTTAGGGTTGCCATAAGTTGGAAATGATTTGAAGGCATAACAGCAGCAGCAGAAACAACCAACAACAACAACAAAACAACACACTTACTGGACCAGTACGGTATCACAAAATGGGCATCTATGTTAAGAATTTTTATCATTATATACTTTAGCTCAGAGGTTGGGGAGGCTTTAGGCAGAATTACATTTTTGGAAACAACTTCTAGAATCCCTCACAGCCAGACTGGCCATTCTTCTAAGTTCTGCTTTAGCTTGCATATTACCATGAAGGACTTTTTGCCCTAGCTGCCACCAAGCTTTTTGCACAAACAGCCTTGGAGATGAAAAATTATGTTTTCGACAAGGTGCTAGTCCAACCCAAGGTGAACACTAAAATTATGTCCAGGAAACGCAAGTGAAAACAATCATGGCCGAGTTTCCCGGTATTCAAAACCTGTTTCTGACATTTCTACCTCACTGCTGTGTGAACTGAAGCAACGTACATTCTTAAGAAATCCCATGAGTTTGCTTTAGACTGATGAGCAGTAGGGCTGCCTTCAGTGTTTTTTGACTAGGATTCCAGGAGTCCAGCATTTGAATCCCCACCCAGCACTGGAAACCCACTGGGTGACTTTGGGCAAGTCACACTCTCTCAGCCCAAGAAGACAACCATTAACAACACATGCCTCCTCTAAATGAATCTTGCCACAAAAACCTTGTGATATATTTGCCTTAGGATTGCCCTAAGTCAGAAACAACTTGAAGGCACAGAACGGCGGCGGCAGCAACAACAACAACCCAGGAAACTGTCCCTCTTTAATTTCGGTTGCCTCAACAACTAGGTTCTTTCATCACCTTAAAAAGAAATTTGCTTCCTTACTATTATCTGGGGCTTCAGGACCTCCCAGATTTCCTTTCAGTGCCATCTTTTCCTTTTCCCCTCCCATTTCCAATGGTTTGCAAGTGGTATATAATGGGTTTTTAATGGGTTGAAAGCAATTTTAAAATGGTTTCAAAGTGCTATATAATGTACTTTTAATTTATTTTATCATTACTACTTTATGTAATTTGTCCCAAGTGCCAGCTAGTTATAATATATTTGTGAAGTGATGAGATATATGAGATCACAGGATATTCCAGTTGTCATCAACCATTGCTTTCACTAATGGGGAAGGGGACATTTTCTTTCCCCAGCTAATTCTGTTAATTTGACCAATTTTCCTAGCAAGATGTCAGCTTTGGACAATCGTTGGATGACATCTGTTCGGGTCTTTAGGGATTATTCATAATGGCCATTACTTGTTGTTTGCAGACAAAGGTATGGTTCATGAAAAAAGCATCACACAAGTCATATTTTTCTCTCTCACACACACCAGTCTCAGCTGACACTATGCTTGCCCTCCAGTGGAAAAAGTTCACACATTCAGCTGAGATTCTTCAAACACTGAGTGATGGCAGAGGGGACTTTCTTGGCCTAACCATATCTGAGTGCTGCAAGAACCCAAGTCTGGATTTGGGTTTCAGTCTGGGAAACCCAACTTCAGATCACTGCATGTCATCTCTTGACCTGACTTACAAGACAGGACTCCTGTTTGTCTCTAACACTGTGCTTGGCTTTTTTTCAGAAATAGGCAGGATGCAAATAATGTCCATTCCATCTCTCATCATTTGATGAAATTCATCTGAACGTGTACAGTGGTGTTTCAGTTGAGATTGGTGTTTACGAGAGACAAGGACATTTTCCATGCAATTATTTCATTTGTCAACCATCATGTTACCATACTCTACACCTCCATTCTGCAGGATGTGCTATTTTTCATAACTGAACATATTTATGGCTGGAAAACATGGTCAAAGGCATGCTGGCCAGAAGAAGGCCAGGTCAGGCTGACTTTAGACATGGTCAGGTCATAAGTTCAGAAAGAAATAGGTGGGAAAACCCAATACTAATGGGTTTCTGATAATCCTTTCAAGACCTCAGGGTCCTGCCCAGGTGAAGCAATCAGGGACCCTAGTGTGCTCCTGCCCTATGGAAATCTTCCCTAGATCCCCTGCCCGACCAGACATTAAGAGATTGTCATGACTCCCATCAATGTTTTGTCACCTAGAGTTAAGTCAATCAGCCCATTTCAGACTCCTTTAGCAATCCTGGGAAAAAGCCACAACTGCCTTGTCTACACACACCCTTCTGGGTAGGAAATAGGGTATATAAATCCTAGCTTCAGCCCCACCAAATGGTAGTACTTGGACATAATACATGGCACCCAGACTGCTGTTCGTCCTTGTTACCCTCAGATGCTACTTGAGACACTCCACTTTGACCTTTTTCTTCAGGATTGGTAACTATCACCCTCTTCACCCCAATCTCTGTCTCTTTCTCTCTTGTTCCAGCCTTTCACACCTCACTTTCCAATAGCCAGAGTGTCTGTTTTCTTGTGTGTTTTGACAATCCAAATAAAATACTTTCTTTAACTTTTAGCTGGAGTTCTCTCTACAGTTAGTATTGGTGCATACAGGTGAAAAGATGCCACCATTACTCTCCTCTCACAGACTTCCTTTTTGCTATCATTCCCCCAAAGCCTAAGGAGACACTGGCACTGAGGGTGGACCTCAACATTCCCCACCTTTTAGGATAATAATCATTTGTTCTGTAGTCAATAAGTGATGACAGGATCTCAGGTCTCAGCCATAATATGTTTGTTATCATATCCCTTCCAGTCATTTCTGACTGATGGTAACCCTAACGGGAACTTATCATGGGGTTTTCTTGGCAAGATTGATTCAGAGGGTGTTTGTTGTGCCTTCCTCTGAGTCTGAGAGAGTGTGACTTGCCCATGGTCACCAAGTGGGTTTCCGCAGCTGAGCAGAGATTTGAATCTGATCTCTAGAGTCATAGTCCAACACTCAAACTGCTATACGATGCTAGCTGTCAGCCATAATATTAAGTGGGGGAATTCTCTTGGGAAACACAGTTCCTACCAGGATTGCCAGAGCAAAAACTAGAGAGGGTTCCTGCATCTGTAATGGTTACTTGGAAGTAGGCATTTCAGCAGGTCTTGGCTGTTACCTGCCTGCATGGCTGGCAACATCTGCTAAAATCCCCTCTTCTACACAACCATTAAAGGTAGAGAAGCCCTCTCCAGTTTTCACTCTGGCAATCCCACCAGCCAAAAATGGCCAAGGCTGAGGGGGTAGAGGGACAGACCAAATGATTCTTAGTATCTCCGTACTGTATGGGTAGATTCCAAAGCTTTCCCGTACTTTCCTCCTGAAATTTCTGTTCTTTTGACACATCTCAGCATGCCCTGCATAGCCCCATCCCAGTGCAAGTTCTAATGCAGGCTGAAGGGTACTTAGCTGCAAAGAGGAACTCTCACCCACTCTCTCTCATTAAAAGGGCTTTCACATTTATTGCCAGCAAGATAATGAAAGAAAGTCATTTGGGTGACTTTTATTGCCGTTGTTATAACTTTTCCCTGAAGCGCTAAGATAAAAGTCAGTGGATGGTGTCCATAAGGAAGTCTCCCCTCCTTTAACTGACGGGGGCAGCAATCAATGATTATTCTGACATGATTGCTAGGAAAAGGCAGAAATGAGAGAAAGAGGGAGAGAACTTGCTTCAAACACAGCAAAGCTGCAGTAATCAGTGGTCAAAAAGAAAGTGAGAGAGAGGGAGATGGGGAAAATGGAATATGCAATAACTTTATGAGCTCAAAAAACAAAACAGCTGGGATGAATAGCAGAATATAGTATACCCAGAATATACTCAGTGTGAAAATGAGCTTCATAATTCATGATTCACATGCAGGAGCAATGCACTGAATTCAGTTAACCTGTAAGAATTATTTTGGCAACAAACTGTTGTTTTTTAAATGTTTCTCTGTGCAGTTCCTTAAGGAACTCAAAAGCAGTGCATTTTGTGATCCACTAACAACACCCCATTCTGCATTTTATCTTAGCACCAGTCTTGTGAGGCAGCTTAGGCTGACCACGAGCAGCCCAAGGTCACTCTGTGAACTTCATGGCTGATCGGAGCCCATGTCATATCCTTTGTGTCACTGCTCCACATCTGTTTCCTCAACAAAGATTGAACTACAAAAGTGGCAGCTAAAAAGACCAATGCAATTCTAGACTGCATCAATAGAAGTATAGTGTCTAGGCCAAGGGAAATAATAGTATCACTGTATTTTGCTTTGGTTAGACTTCACCTGGAATACTGTGTCCAGTTTTGAGCATCACAAGTCAAGAAGGATATGGACAAGCTGGAACGTGTCCAGACGAGTGCAACCAAAATGGTACAAGGCCTGGAAACCGTGAAGCCCTAGGAGGAGCAGCTTAGGGAGCTGGGTATGTTAAGCCTGGAGAAGAGAAGATTTAAAGGGGAGATAATAGCCATATTTAAATATTTGAAGGGATGGCATATGGAGGATGGAGCAGGCCTGTTTTCTGCTGCTCCAGAGTCTGGGACACAGCACAATGGCTTCAAACTTCAGAAAAAAGATTTCATCTAAACATAAGGAAGAACATCCTGGCAGTAAGAGCAGTTCGGTAGTAGAGTCTCCTTCTTTGAAGAGTTTTAAACAGAGCCTGGATAGCCATCTGTTGGGAGTGCTTTGATTGTGCTTTCTTGCATGGTAAGGGCTTGGACTCGATGGCCCTTGTGGTCTATTCCAACTCTATGATTCTATTCTCTGCTACTATGAAAAGCAAATGTAGCCGTAGACACTCTAAAGTCCATTCAGTCTTCTGTGGATGTTCGTACCTCTCTAAATGTGCCAAAATGGCTTTCCTGTCAAGGAAGAACCACAGACCACCAAAGTTACTATACTAGAGCTGCCACATCTCAGGGCCAGGTCCTGAGTCTCCAGTTTTCATGGGTCATCTCCAGGCAGGAGATGAGGGTGCAAATCCTTCAGGTTTGAGGGAACGAGTTCCAGTCATGAGGAAAGGACTGTGCGCAACTCTTCGGTTCAACTAATAGAGCACCAATTTGCTACAGTTCCCAAGGCTTAATTGGTTTGTTGCTGCAACTTGCAAAGACTCTCCATGCGGTATATATATTTATTTCCTCCCACCCTCCCAGTCACTGTAGTGCTAGGGCTCACCCTCCACTTTGCTTTGCATCCACATTCCAGCTAGAAGCAACTAAGGTAGATGAAATGTTCCTTATCCTATCTCCCTAAGTAAGTGAGAAGAGATAATCCCCTCAGTTTGCCTTGACTGGGGAACAGCCCCCTTGGCTCAGATTTAGATTCTGTGTTAATTGCCAGAAAATTACTTCTCTGTCCTCCTATAATCAGATGCCATTTCTGCACTAGACTGTTATAGTGCTATTATTCCACTTTCAAGCTCCTATGGAATCCTGGGGTTTGCAGTTTAGGGAGGGGCCTTTGAGGAGAGGAGGAAGCAGAGGCCTTTGAGGCCCCTCCCTAAACTGCAAACCCCAGGATTCCATAGGAGCTTGAAAGTGGAATAATAGCACTATAACAGCCTAGTGCAGAAATGGCTTCTGTCTGCATGCACGCATGTGTTTCAATGACAAGCTAGGCAACTGTAATGGGTGCTTAATGGATCATACAGGCACAGAATCAGAGACCGTAAGGGCCATCCAGCCCATTCTGCCATGAAGGAATACACATTCAAAGCACTTGTGACAGATGGTCATCCAACCTTTGTTTAAAAATCTCCAAAGAAGGAGAGTCCACCAAACTCTGGGGCAGCATATTCCACTGTAAAACTGCTCTTACCATCAGAAAGTACTTTCTCATGTTTATATTTAACCTAAATTTAATATGATGTTCACGTGGCATCCCTTTTCCTGAAGTTTGAAGCCGTTGCTCCATATCCTAATCTCCAGAGCAGCAAAGAACAAGCTTGCCCCATCTTCCATATGACATCCTTTCAAATATTTAAACAGGACTATCACGTGCCCTCTTAACTTTCTCTTCTCCAGACTAAACATACTTCTATTTCCCTTCTCTGTCACCTTCTCAAAACGGTGACAGGAAGCAATGATGTGACATTACTTCTGGTGACCATTTTGGGAAGGACTCCAACAGAGGTACAAGCATTTGAGAGCCCTACTGGGGGGCAGTTTATAGGTGGTAGAGGGGGGAAATGGCCTCTGGCTCCCAATGTGCTCTCATTTAAATTAAATAAAAATAATGGCTTTAGCACATTATGGGTAACAATCAATTCAAACAAATTATTTCCAAGCTCTAAACTTGTTGAACTATTATTTTTTTTACCCTTGTGTTCAGCTGTTAATGTGATGGAACCTTTCCTCACAGACAGGAAAACAGGTGAAAATGGGGGAAGGATTTAAAAAGGAGAGGAAAATGGGAAAGCAAGTACAGGCAGAAGCTGGGGAGTGGGCCAGAAATGACTGCCAGGAAGGATGCCTCTCAAGAATGGACAGCAAAGCGAGGGGAGGGGGGTCAAAACAGCCTAGGGGTTTCTGGAAGTGAAATAAAGCTGCTGTCTGCTGCTGAAATAAGTTCACTGAAGAATCATTCATATACAAGAAGACCTAATGCAAATGTTCAGCAGAGAAATGAGGAAGGGCCTGTGCCAAGTTTCTAAGTGAGCAATAACGTTTAATTAGGAATGTTTGATTTGGAGTGTGTCCATACTCTTGGGCGGGGTTTTTTTCACAGTTTTTATTTATTTATTTTTAGAAGCAAGGCAAGAGACCTGAATACTTCCAGAGAGCAATTCTCTTGCCCTGACTAGGTCTCCCTGAACATTTTATTTATATATTTTTTAAATCAGTAGTTTCAAATGAGAACAGTGATGCTGGATGATACCGTTTAGGGCTAAAATGGAAAGAGAGATGTTTTAAATCTCCTGTAATTATTAAAAATAATCATTCGTTCACGTTTGCTTTCCTACAGTTTCTACGCTGCTATATTTCTCTCATAAGCAAGAACCACGTAAAACTGTGGTTCATGCTTGTAGGAGAAATAAAGCAGCTGTGTCCAGGTTTTTGTAAAGTCCTGGAAAAAGACCCCCTGTTTTAAAATACTTATTCTCTCCCCTCCCACAACCACCCCCCTAATGTGTACTCTGTAGTTCTCTAGTGTGAAGACTGCTTTCCTGCCTTGCTTGTCTCTTCCATAACCCCATTTGTTTATTTTTGAAGCTACTTGCTGATAGAACAAGGTAGATACATGCAGGGGTCATTTAAAATTGGTCTTCATCATTTATTGACTCAATGTGGCTTAAAACAAGATTAAGACCAGATACAAACCAAAAAAAAAAAGAGTAAAAAACTTATAATATTAAAACAGTGTTGCATTTAAAGGGATCATAAAACCACAGAGTTGGAAGAAACCACATGGGCCATCCAGTCCAACCCCTTTCTGCTCTGCAGGAAAACACAAAGCACTCACGACAGATGGCCATCCAGCCTCTGTTTCATAGAATCATAGAATCATAGAGATTTGGAAGAAACCCCAGGCGCCATCCAGTCCAACCCCCTGCCATGCAGGAACACCCATCAAAGCATTCCCAACAGATGGCCATCCAGCCTCTGCTTAAAAACTCCCAAAGAAGGAGACTCCATCACACTCCATGGAGGCAGCCTATTCCCCTGCTGGACAGCTCTGACCATCAGGAACTTCTTCCTGAGGTTCAGGTGAAATCTCTTTTCCTGCAGCTTGAATCCATTGCTCTTCGTCCTAGTCTCTGGAACAGCAGAAAACAAGCCCGCTCCGTTCTCGACATGACATCCCTTCACATATTTAAACATGGTTATCATGTCCTCTCTTAACTTTCTTTTCTGCAGACTAAACATCCCAGCTCCCTAAGCCGCTCCTCATAGAGCTTCATGGCTTCCAGACCCTTCACCATTTTGGTCGCCCTCCTCTAGACATGTTCCAGCTTGTCGACATCCTTCTTGAATTGAGGTGCCCAGAACTGGACACGGGATTCCAAATGAGGCCTAACTAATGCAAAATAGAGTGGTACCATTACCTCCTGCGATCTAGACACTGTACTCCTACTGATGCAACCAAGAATCACATTGGCTTTCTTGGCTGCTGCATCACACTGCTGACTCATATTCAGCTTGTGATCTACTAAGACTCCTAGATCCCTTTCACATGTACTGCTATCCAGCCACGTGTCCCCCATCTTATATTTGTGCATTTCATTTTTTCTGCCTAAGTGTAGGACTTTACATTTCTCTCTGTTGAAATTCATTTTGTTAGCTTTGGCCCAGCTCTTCAGTCTATTAAGGTCATTTTGAAAGTTGATCCTGTCCTCTGGGGTATTAGCAACGCCTCCCAATTTGGTATAATCTGCAAATTTGATCAGCATGCCCTCTTATTTCTTCATCCAAGTCATTGAGGAAGATGTTGATTAGCACTGGGCCCAGGACAGAACCCTGTGGCACCCCACTAGTCTCTTCTCTCCAGGATGAAAAGCAGCTGTTAGTGAGCACCCTTTGGGTTCGATTGGTCAACCAATTACCGATCCACTTAACAGTAGCCCTGTCCAGGCCACATTTTACTAGCTTCTTTGCAAGAATGTCATGGGGAACTTTGTCAAAAGCCTTACTGAAGTCAAGATATCCACGTCTACAGCATTCCCTGTATCTTTCAAGCTTGTAACCCTATCATAAAAAGAGATAAGATTAGTGTGGCATTACTTATTTCTGAGCAATCCATGTTGACTTTTAGTGATTATGGCATTGCTTTCTAAGTAATTACAAACTGACTGTTTAATGATCTGCTCTAGAATCTTTCCTGGTATTGATGTCAGGCTGACCGGGCGATAATTATTAGGGTCCTCTTTTTTCCCCTTCTTGAAGATGGGGATGACATTTGCCCTCCTCCAGTCCACTGGGACTTCTCTTGTTTTCCAAGAGTTCTCAAAGATTATTGCAAGTGGTTCAGAAATGACTTCTGCCAGTTCGTTTAATATCCCTGGATGCAATTCATCTGGCCCTGGAGACTTGAATTCATCTAATTTAGCCAGATATTCCTGTACTACTTCTCTACTTACTTCGTGCAGCATTTCCCTCGCTTCCTCACCTGCTCCCCACCTCCTAGGTTGAGTACTTCTGTCCTTCTGGGAGAAAACTGAGGCAAAGTTTAAAAACTTCCAAAGAAAGAGACTCCACCATACTCTGAGAAAGCAGTGTATTCCAGTCAAACTGCTCTTACCATCAGGAATCTGTTTAGGTGGAATCTGTTTTCCTGTAGTTGAAGCCATTGTTCCATGTCGTAGTCTCTGGAGCAGCAGAAAACAAGCTTGCTTTATCATCCACATGAAGCCTTTTCAAATATTTAAACATGCATATCACGTCCCCTCTTAACCTTCTCTTCTCCAGGCTAAACATACCTTAAGCTGCTCCTCAAAAGGCAGGTTTCCAGGCTTTTTGCCATTTTGGTTGCCCTCCTCTAGACACATTCCAGCTTGCCAATATCCTTCTTGAATCATGGTGCCCAGAACTGGACACGGTAATCCAGGTGAGGTCTGACCAAAACAGAATTATTGTTGTTCTTGTGTGTCTTCAAGTCATTTCCAACTTACAGAAACCCTAAAGTGAACCTATCAAGGGGCTTTCTGGGGGCTGAGAGTGTATGACATGTGTATTACCCAGTGGGTTTTCATGACTGAGAAGGGAATCAATAGCACTATTATTCCACTTTAACTGCCATGGCTTTATCCTGTGGAATCCTGGGGTTTGTGATTTGGTTTGGCACTGGAGCGCTCTGGATGAGAATTCTAAATACCCCTCTCTAAGGCCATTTCCGTGCTAGATTGTTATAGTGCTATTATTCCACTTTCAACTTCCTATGGAATCCTGGGATTTCCTCTAGGGCCCCTCCCTAAACTGCAAACCCCAGGATTCCATAGGAAGTTGAAAGTGGAATAATAGCATTATAAGAATGTAGTGTGGAAACAGCCTAAATTCTAAATCCCAGGATTCCATAGGATGTTGAAAGTGGAATAATCTAATCTATAAAAGTCAAAGTTTGTTTGTTGGCCGGTGTCAGGCGAGGACCTCATACGATTGTCTGGCTGTGAAAATTCTATGGAATCCCAGGGTTTGCAGTTTAGGGAGGAGCCTTTAGAATTCTCAACCAGAGAGCTCTTGGGCCTCAGGCTGGCTGCTATGGAGACGAGGCCTAGCAGCAAGGAGAGGGCAGCATACTCCCTCAGGAACCCAACCTCTATATGCTAATAACTCTGAATACAGATTGGATTGGGGAACATGGGGAAACGTTACAGGTATTGGACAAGGCAGTCTGGGGACTTAGATGCATGGGATCTCGATTCTTTCTTTCTTTTTTTTTTCCCTACCCGGATTTCATTTTATTTAATATTATCACAACAATACAGTACATACACAGTGATTTTAACTACAGATTAATCTGAATACTTACGGATTCCTGCATCCATTCTATAAAGAGATAAACGAATATATCGTTACATGCTTATAAGGGGAGAAAAACACAAGGTATATCTATACCAGGATCTCAGATCGTTCTAACAAGTATTACCTATGAGAAAATAAAATCCTGGGCAACGCCGGGCATGTACGCTACTAGCACTTTAAGGCCGTTTCCGCACTAGCCTGTTATAGCGCTATGATTGCACTTTCAACATCCTATGGAATCCTGGGGTTTGCAGTTTCGGGAGGGGCCAACGGGCCCCTCCCGAAACTGCAAACCCCAGGATTCCATAGGATGTTGAAAGTGCAATCATAGCGCTATAACAGGCTAGTGCGGAAATAGCCTAAGAGTCTGGTGTGGAAATGGCCTAAATTCCAAACCCTTGGATTCCATGGGACAGAACCACGGCATTCAAAGTGGAATAATAGCGCTATAAAACCTGTAGTGTGAATGGGCTCGAGAGTAGGTCTGAATGACCTTGGTTTTTCTTCCTCCCACACAAATCCTATAATAGACACACACACACTTATATCATCTACACTTGAAACAAGATGCCTAACTAACCTTCATTTGTAGTAAAAGGTTTAAAAAAACAGGGGAAAAAACATTGACTAAAAGCAATTTAAAATCATTTCCCTGGAAAAGCATCATATTTCTCAAAAGCCCTCTCCCCTCTTTTACCTACATGCGCTTCCTAATCTTCTTTCGAGGATACTTCCTATTAAAACCGCGTTTTTTAAAAACCAAAAGCGGCGCTGACAGACCGAACTACGATTCCCGTCATGCAGCGCGAACGCCCCCCCCCGCGGCGCCGTTCCTCTCGAGCTAGGGCGGGGACTCCGCCTCCCGGCAGGCCACGCGGGCGCGCGCTCCCTCGTTGCCGGGCAACGCCGCGTACACAAGATGGCGGCGCCCGAGAGTTTCGTGTGAGGGAAAGAAAGCGGCGGGTTGTTTGCTAACAGGCCAAACAAGTGAATAAAGGCGGAAGGCCTCCCTCCCAAGCCCCCCACCCCGGCCAAGATGCAGGCCCGCCCCGTCCCCCTCAAGAGCCCCGGCTGGGGCGGCCGCAGCGGGGAGGAGATGCTGGGCCTGGTGCGCTCCATGGCCGCGACCTCGCCCTCCGTCACCTTCTCCCTCTTCCTCAACCGCTTCGACGACCGGTTCTCTCGGGACCTCGAGAAGGAGGGCCTGGAGGAGCAGCCGCTCAGCTTCAGCCAGGAGGGTGAAGAGTTCGAGGAGGAGGAGGCGGTCGAGGAGGAGTCCACCGAATCCGAGCCCGAGCCGGAGCCCCTGATGGAGGTGATGCCCTCCCCCCACCCCAGCTGGGTTGTCCTTCCCCACTCCCTCTGGGCTGTCGCTTGGACTCGGAATCAATGCAATACAGAGAATTACAGGAGTCCCCTGCTCGAGAAGTCTCCCTATACTGATAGGACTTCCTTTCAGAGAATAACAGGAGCTCTCCCTTTTAGGGGGCTGCGCTACTCGTTTATTTACGGGAACTTAATAGGGGGAGGGTCTTTCGGGAAACAGGCTCCCCTATACGGAGGATTATGGCGAGTTGTGTTCCGTGGCTCGCGCTATTCGGATATTTACGGGAATGGCCGACGCCTTTGGGATTTTGGGGCGCCCCGACATAGAGAATTACGGGACCCTGGTATTCGGGGTCGCCCTACTCTGATGCTTATGGGAACAGATTAGGTTCGATTGGGTTTTGAACCGTCGGTAGCCAGGAAATTACGGTAACCCCGTGTTCTGGGGGTAGCGCTCCTCTGATACTTACGGGAGCGGCTGAGTTTCCCGGGCAGTTTAGGAGCCCATGCATGGAGAATTACGGGAGCCTCGTTTTTGGTGGCTTATTCAGCATACAGTACTAACTGTGGGGAAGATCGGTTTCCCTTGGGAAAACAGGCGCCCCTCCAGGGAGCATTGGGGAAGTGCTTCTGTTTTTTAAAGTGCGGAGCTATTCAGAGAATTACAGAAAAGGTTAGGATCCCACGGGACAGATCCGAGGGGAATAGCTGGGAACGTTGACTTTGGGGACCAAGTGGGAAGGGTGTGGATGTTGCACTCCTTGGAAAAATACAGCTTGTTTGTTTGTTTCCTGGAATCATACCTGGCCTTTCTTCTTAAAATAGGACTCAAAGCAGCTAAAAAGGGAACGGAGAGGGAAATATGGGCCAAACAAGTTCCCCTTTTGCAGAAGTGCAAAGGGAGAGATGGTTGTTGCTGTTCTTGTTCTGTGCTTTCAAGTAGTTTGGGACTTATGGCAACCCTAAGGCAAACCTATCATAGGGTTTTCTGGGGCTGAGAGCGTGTGACATGCCCAAGGTCACTCAGTGGGTTTCCATGGCCAAGCAGGAAATCAAACCCTGGTCTCTGGGGCCATAGTCCAATGCTCAAATTGCCACACCACGGGCCGGCCCCTCCCGAAACTGCAAATCCCAGGATTCCAGAGGATGTTGAAAGTGGAATCATCGCGCTATAACAGGCTAGTGCGGAAATGGCCTGTGACACCACCTGCCACCCAGGTTGGACTCCCTGTTCCCTCTGAATTTAGTAGCAATGCCCGCAGTAGCTGGAGGGAGAAATGGATTTTTTTTTTTCTCAGTGACAATGTATTGTTATAAAACGTCACAATTGTAATCAAAAATCTTTTGGGGATGGGTCAGACCTGAATTGGGAAGCCCCTTCAGCTTTGCAAGAGCTCTGCACGTGTTGGTCCTGGAAACTCCCAGAAGTTGTTCTAGATCAACACAGCCACCTCCCCTTTGGGGGTCATTTGCTATGGAGGTCTTCTTTGCTGATGGCCTGTGCTTCAAAAATTATCTGTGCTTTTAGCAACATATATAAAGGAAAAGCAGCTGTTTCAGTGAATTAAGGAAAATGTACAGTTGTGAGTTTGCACAGAATGAAGGTCCTTGTGTTACTTTCTCCCAAGTAAGTGTGCAGGGGATTGCACCCAAACCATCCAGCTTCAGACCTGGATGCATGGATGGGAAGATGAGCAAGGAGAAGAGTTGTACAATATGCCCAAAGCAGACTGTCTGTATTCACTGAGCTTCAAGAGAAGGGATATGAAGGAGCAATTAATTCACATAGCTGATATTAAGAATGAATGTAAAGTATACAGTCTGCTTTCTTTTGGTTCCAAGCAATGCCTTTCTTGGTTTTAACAGACCTGTCTTAAAAATTTGACCTAGGAAGGAGATTGGTGTTACCCCAAAACACGTCCTCTAGCGGTACCCATGCCTCAGCAAAAAGATGGCAAATTAATTAGGTGTTCAAGAGGTGGAGTAACTTAGCAAAATCTTTCCACCAATGTTTGTGGAGAACTTGCAGGAAGAACCAGCCAGACATTCAAAGTGAACTAAAATGTGTTTTATTGGGGGGAATTCACACACTAGATTCAGACATTCACGCACTCACACAAAAGCTAACTGAAGGAAAGAGATAGTGAGATTTCAGGGAATGGATGATATTTACCAATCCAGAAGAGCAGTGAAGGAAAAACGATGTGGCTTAGCCTTCCATCTAGGGGTAGTACAAATTGAGATTCAGAATGACAGAGTGACGTTCAACGGCTGATATACTACATCTTAGCTAATGAAAAAATACTTTTTTCCTGCCTGGAGGGTGGATATGTTAACAATTCTCCAGCAACATGGACAATGGAGTCTGGAATGAACTGATGGTTTTAGCATGCAGGCAACAAAGAATTAATGGCTGTTTGATAGCTCTGCACTGGTTAGGCAGGCAAGGGACAAAGGAGGAGATTCTGAAAGTGAGAGGTAAAGGAGTAGAACGTGAACTTTGGAGACTCATTATCTCAGTAGAGGCTAGCTGGAAGCTTGTTAGCACTTGAAAGCTTTTGGTAACCTTCCTGCTTATGACCTCGCTATGCCTGGGAGGAGTCCCTTTTCCTGGCTAACACACGTTCAGTCAACCCACCTCTTGTCCAGCAAGGCTTCTGACCATAGTAGTGTATCAATTTATCAATTGTACCTTATCAAAGTGTAGGGTTGTATGACTACTAACATTGGGGTTTAGTGGTTCAGCCACATGCCTCAGGTTCAGTTCCCTGTTTGTGTGTATTTTTTTTTCCTCTGCAACATTCTGCCTGTATTCAAACAGCCCAAAGTTCTTCAGGCGAATTACTCTGTGAAGAAATACATGTTTCTTTTTTCTTTTTCTGTGCAAAAAAAAAAAAGTGTTTCTTGGCAGAATAATTCCCCCCGCCACACTTTGGGATGTTCAGATACATGGAGAAAGCTACACAAAAGTCTTACTGCCCTGTCATCCTTCCCGATCCCTCCTGTCATCCCCCCCCCCATTTTTGGATTTAGAAACAAATAATTGAGAATATTGTTTTTCTCTGTAATCAGCATACTTCAGTGGTGAAGAGCTGCCATTATTCTGCATATATCATGTGCTCTTTGGGGATTACCTGGAGACTTCAATCCTTATTCTCCTTGTAAAAAATGCAGAAAAATGCTTTCTTGAGTGAAAAAAAAATGTATCTAGGGATAGTTTCACTTCCAGTCACAGTGCCCAGCACCTGAAACTGACCAATCATGACCAAGAAATCACTTTGTGTTCCCAGAATTATGATGACATGGCCAGTAGAGGGTCGGGAGAAGCCAAAAACGATATATGTACACTGAATTTCATGGATAAGCAGACTGAGCAAATCAAGGAAATCCTGGGGCCCTCCTGTTGTTGTTGAACTGCAACCCCTGGGATTCTTTACCATTGGCTGTGTTGGCTTTGGGGATTTGTACTACAATAACATCTGGAGACTGGAGGATTCACATCCCTGTTTAAGTTTATATTCAATTTTAAATCAATAGTTCATGGCATGTATAGCTACAAGTGTCCTAGTTTGGGCACCATCTCCTGACAACAGTAGAACAGTTCTTACTCCGTGTGTTTATGTGTTACATCAACATGGCACACCCCACTGAGTAGATGCAGCAGATTGTTTTGTGAAATGGGATTTCACTGAGCAATTAACATTTCTGTGGCCGATTAATGGTCTTGGGAGTACTGATTCCTGTTGTGCTGTTGGCGCTAGTCAGATCTGGACATGACTGATGCAGGACCTCATGTCATGCTCTTTTTGCTTTTGTTTGCTATATCTTACAGTTTTACTAATTTCAATATAATTAGACCAAGTAAAAGAAAATGCTTATTATCTCTACAGTCTCCAGGGTATAGTCTGATATCATCATTTCTTAATATGAACTACATTCCCCTTTCCTTCGACTCTTTTGCCCTAGGCTTCAGCCTGTCCTGTATTTATTTATTTATTTATTTGTGTGTGTATTATCCGTGTATTGTGTTTGCTTGCTAGTAGCCTTGCAACAAGGAGCTAATGTTGCCATTTGCATAGCTGGCAAGAACTGTGGGCTGAACCATTATTCTCCTAGACAGGCATATTTTCTTCTTCTTTGGTTATTTTGGTACAATCAAATTGGGTTTTTTTCCCCCATGTTTCTCAGGAGGAATTTGATGGGGTGCTGGATGAAGAGGCAGTTGCTGAAGCCCTACACAAACTGGGGCGTTCAACCCCTGGCACACAACACGTCTACCTCAGTCTTTCGCTTTCGGTAAGTTGATGTCAAGTAGCTTTGAAGGTGAAGCGTGCAGTTGCAGCCACTCTCATTTAGTGCAGCCCTTGGAGAAGGTCTGTGCCTTGTAATGTCATTCAGCTAGACCATCTGATCACATGCTTCTGTGGACACCCTGTCTTTTCTGTTTCAAGGCCAAAAGTGTGCTGTATTGATCCAGAAGTTCTCTATCCCACTGAAATGTGTTATTTCGTAATACCACTCAGCAGAGGAGAAAATCTGAATATTTTTGTTCTCACATGTTTTCACAAGGTTAGCAAAGATGTCCGTCAGTAGGAAACTGCTATGTACAATATTGAATTATTCATCTGTCCAGGTTAGTTTTGTCAACCTGGTGTGGCTCTCCAGACTCTCTTTACCTAAGCAGAAGGATGTTTACTGCTACATGTCTTTTATCTAGACATGTCAGGAGTCAGGTGATACTAGGATATGCAAAGTATGCACTCTTCCACTGAAAATCCAATGAAAGATGGTGTCATAGAAAAAAAAGTACAAGTTCAGAATTCTCTAGTTAAATCTTGTATCAGCTATGACCTCACTAGGGGGCTGTAGGCCATTTCTACACTACACCGTTATAGTGCTATTATTCTACTTTCAACATCCTATGGAATTCTGGGATTTGTAGTTTACTGAGGCCAAAGAGCTCTCTGGCTGAGAATTCTAAATGCCCCACCCTAAACTGCCAACCCCAGGATTCCATAGGATGTTGAAAGTGGAATAATAGCACAATAACAGTGTAGTGCGGATATGGCTTTAGATAAATCGTTATTCCTGTTTATCTACCATATGACATAACTGGAAGGACTGTCGTAATACTAAGACACACCCTTAATGCTTTGCTAAATTTGTATTCTTAGGAAGATTGGATGGACTATGTGACAGGGTTCATGCACTTGTGGATGAATCTCACTTGGTAGCATGGTCATTAGCATTTTGAAATATTAGTCCATATGTTGGTTCTACCCCTCTTCCATTCTTCCTTCAAAAAAACCCTGAACTTCAAGTTATTCACAGTGTGTTAAGTAGAACCATATCTTGGGATCACCTTGAAAGAGATGGCAGTCACACCTTCTGAATTCCCTTTCCCCTTTTCTTCCTCAGGACCGCTGTTTATGTGACATTAACATTCTCTGCAAATATGTTCATCTTGAGAAGCTAGACCTTTCCTACAATAAAATTGATGGTACGTGGTCATCGCTTTTGCAAATCTGTAGACTGTAAAACCATTTCAGGCAGCAGAAAAAAATGCGTTGGACAACACAGCTCTCTTATTATAAAAATGGTTCTTGGCTCCGCTTAAGTGGCTGTTCAGAATGATTGGATCCCCTGGAGAAAGTTAAGACAGTCATGTTCAAGTCATATAACATGCCATAATGACATACGCTCAACAACTAGAACATAAAGATTATTGTCCAGTTTATTATCTGGAAATAAAACACAAAGGGCCATGTTAGTTCTGAAGCTGGAGCTAAGATTAAATGTTGGGAACAGGCTTGCATTGAGTCAGATCAATGGGCCATCTAGCCCCTTTGCTGTCTATGCTCTCCAAGGTTGGAGAGATCTTTCCTACCCTGCAAGGTGAAATAGTTCAGCAAGAGATTCCAGTGATTAAAGCTTGGACAGGGAGCCAGTGTGATATAGCGGACAGATGGGGGTTTGAATCCCCACACAACCGTGGGAACCCACTGTGTGACCTTAGGCCCAGAGGAAGGCAAAGGCAACCTCCCTTCTGAATAAACCTTCCCAAGGAAACCCTGTAATAGGTTCTCTTTAGGGTTACCATAAGGTGGAAACAATTTGTAGGTACACAACAACAAACTTGGTTATACTGGAGTGTGTGGGTTACCAAGTGGCAAGTGGTTATCAGGTTTTTGTAGCTCTTCAAGGCTTTTCATTCTCTTCCATAAACTTACAACATTTCATGGTATTTTTAAGGTAATGTAAATGTGGAAGAGATCTGTTGTGATCTAGTTACCTCTTGGTGAGATACTATGTTGAAGCAAGACTCACTCAAGCAGAAAACTTCAAGTTTCCTGTCTGTAAAATAGGAGTGATAACATTATAGCTGGTTTTTAGAATAGAAATAGTAGGGGCAGAGATGTAAAAATTCCATAAATTTTGAAGCCATGGGAGAAAATAGGGTTTTGGGAAGGTCAGGGAGGAATGGAAATTTTCAGACAAAAAAGAAAACATGTAACTTTAGCCGCCTTTATAGATTGAAAGTCACTTTGTTATTTTAGAAACATCACTTATGTTATGTATATTTGGCATGCAGTCCATCATGTTTGATACATTAAAAGTAAAGTTTATTCAGAAAATAATCACTCATTACATTTACATTTAAATTTTTTATTTATTTTTTTTACAAATGAAGCTATAAGGTCCTGAACTTTAAGGAACCTTTTTGATTTTGCTAGCTTATGAGAATTAAGGGGAGGAAAAACTGATGAGAACAGAAGAAACTTGCAACACCAATAAAACAAGAAAATTATTTTGTCTCTTTTAGTTCTCGTTTCCATAAAAAAATGATCTGATACTGTACATCAATGCTTCTCATACTTCTGATGTGGGCAAATTGGCATTTTTTTTATAATGTACTAAGAACCAGTGTCATATTTGTGCCCAATGTCTACAACTCTTTCTTTCTTTCTTTCCTCAAAACTTGCCGTGGACTGGCAGTGAATGCCTTATGTGTCAGGACTGATAGGTGGCCTTTTGCTTTGAGTAGCACTGCGTAAAAGTCTGTCTGCTACACAGTTTTTAGAAATTCTGGGGGAAGGGGGAATAAATATATGGAAACCTTGTGTTAAACAAATTGTTCATCAACTGTAAGGAAAATACCCCACAATTAATTTTGTTTCAATTTTTTTGAAATAATAAGATTTTGGGAGGAAGACACCAAAAAAATTTTACCTCTTTTTTTCCTGCCCCCTCCCCGTCCCTTCACAGTGATCTCTGTGCTTTGTGAAGGTGAATGGGAAAAGAAGATTGGATGAATGGGAACAGAAAATTGCCCTGGGCATCTAAAGGGGGAAGACCGATAAAGGTCTGTAAGTTGTTATGCTTCACATGCTTGCATAAAATGCACTGACTGAATGCATTGGCTGTGTTGAGCCAGAGCTTGAAGAAATTACTTTTTTAGCCCATGATTCACAGAATCTTTGATTCTGTGGAATCCAAGAAATGTAGTCCAAAATTTTCCTAGAGTTTAGTTTCCTAAGGATCTTAGTTTTTAAGTTGTCTAAAATATGTACTTCTGCTCAGTCTGAATAATTTGAATAAAGCACATAGAGCACGTAGAGCATACAGCCTGGCTATTAAAATTAAAATCAGTGCTGGTTTCATAGCATACATTTTCTCCTTTTGTCATCATGTTGCTGTTGTTGTTGTTGAAAAGTTTCTTTATTTCTTGTTTCCAGATCTTTCATGTGTCAGTCACATGCCTTATTTGCTGGAACTGGATGGTTCCCATAACAAACTAACCACGTACTTTGACTTCAAACCGCCTAAAAATTTACAAGTAAGAAACAAAATACAGCCCTCTGCATTGTCTTTGAATTCAGGTTACATTTACATAGCTAGCTACCCACAAATGCTGGTTCATAAAAGAAATCTATAGGATTGGGTTTTGTTTTTAAATTAGAAGGTATTTGCAAAGGTCTTGCTGCTCAGAATTTTTAGGCTTCTTGTCACTGTTTTGTTTGCTCATATAGGATATTGAGTCTGTCTAATTTTTTAAACTCCTTTGGGCCACCAATAAACTCCTTTTGTTTTGCAATCCTGTATAAGGCTTTTCCTTATCCTATAATTGTCTAATTGTTATTGTGAGCTTCCAAATGAAAAATTTAAACAAACTGAATAATCTTTTTTTTAAAGACTCAAAATATATCAGTCACAAACTGATATCTGTGTCAAGGGTAGGCCAAATTAAAGCCTGTCTAAGGTTCCAGTCCCCGCTTCTAGGGTTCCCTAGAGGCCATTCTCCTTTTCCTTTGATACCACAGTTTGGTGGTTTTGCAGATTTTTGATATATTTCCCTCCCTCATTCAAAAATGCCACCATACCTCTTAAGACTTAACAACAAAAGCTGCCATGTAAAATATGTTGTTGGTTTTGATCTCAACCTTTGATGTGGGCCCCAAGAAACCCTCTGAAATCAGACTTTACACCCATGATCTATAGACTTTGTTGACAGCAGCTCCTTTCTTGTTGTTGGCTTGCTTTTCAACATAACCTCTCTGTCTTCACAGCATCCATTACTTTAATAATTTTCCTGATGTCCAGTTCCCCCAGTTTCCTAAACTTGCTTCTGTTCAGATGAAAGAGCTAACAGTTGTAAAGCACTTCAGTGATCATGACTGTATTTTGGTTAACCTCTCAGGAAAGGAACCTTCCAGTGAGCCACTGAGCAAGTATGTACTTTATGTGAAGGAGGTACACAGATTATATTGTTAAAGGGGTTACTCCTAGCCTAAACAGCCATGAAAATAAGGTGAGCAGGTGGTTAGCTCTTTGAAATGTAGATTTTTGAGACTTTGCAAACCAATTTTTAGGGTGGTATTTTTTTTTACCAGAGCAGAACTTGATAATTTACTGAAAATAGTGTTCAAAATAGCCATCTAAGTGACACTTTTAAATGGTTAGGTATATGTTAATTTCACTTTCAAGAAGGTGAAAGGGATTTTAGGAGGGAGTATTGGACCTTGTAAATTCTCAGCTTCAAATCTGCATGAGGAAATTAGTCCTGAGATGCCTAAAATGTCGCCTATTCAGAAATGTAATAGCCTAGGTCTGCATCTGTAGGGTACAGTCCAAAAGTAAAGGCACATTAGGGAGGAATGGAAAGGAAAATAAAATGGGAGAAGGATCAGCTGATATAATGCATGAATGCACAAAACAGAGGAAGAGAATTAGATGTCAAGTGAAGGGCATTCCACTGATACAGAGCTGTGTGGGAAGCAGTGCAGAGGAAGAGAAGGCAGCCTTGAACTGAATAAAAAGGTCGGCATGTTTGGAGCAAAGTGTCCATAGGGACTACACCGGCAGGTTGGAGAACTGCTGAATGTACATATTGTCCAACTCCCCCAATTTGTCAGGAACAATCCTGATTACGGTCCTCCCTCTGCATTCGCAAGGGTTCAGGGCACAGAAGCCTCTTGAAAGTAGAAAAATCACGAATAACTCCCCCATCTGCTCTCATTCCCATTCCCTCTTGGGGCTCCCCCCCCTTCCCTTCCCATGCAAAATGGAAGGGAATGGGATGTGGGGGCAAGGTTCCCTCCTTTCTTCCTTCCTTTTTTCCTCCAGAGTTTCCCCTCTCCCCCTTCCTATGCATTTTGCCTCAGCATGGAGAAAATGGATGGGACGGGGAGGAGGAAGAGTCTGGAAGAGGAAAGTAAGGCTCTTGGGAGCGGTCCCCCCGTCCCCACATTTCCTTCTGCTTTGCCTCAGCGTGAGTTCTTCATGCTGGGGCAAAATGCATGGGAAGGGGAAGAGGAAAATTGGGGGGGGGGCATGCATGCATGCAAATAATCAAATTTGTGAATGTCAAACCCATAAATGTGGAGGGAGGACTGTAATTCTCTGTCATCCCACTTTTTAAGCTGCTTTTAATGTGACCTGGTTTCTCTCTCCTCTTCCCACTTCTCCCTTTGTCCTCAGCTTACTTCAGTTGCTGCAAACTGAGTTCAAAGTGCAAAAGTAGTCTGCACGCAATTAACTCCGTAGGGGAGAGAGTGGAATGTTGCCCTCCTGGTAGGGACAAAGCAAAAGCAAATGTCTCTCCTTGCTTGCATGGTCTTCATTTATAACTTTGCCACCCTGACCACGCTCTAATGTTTCTTGGCCGCATGTATCCTGATTTTCACCAGTGATATGTTTCAAAATCTGGCTGCAGCTCCTACCATCCCTCCCCATTGCTAGCTAGGATTGATGGAGGTACAGTCCATCAGCATCTAGAGGGCTGCACATTCTCCATCTGTGCCATGGAGAAAGTAGACACAATAGATATAGAGGGTTAAAAATATGGAAATATTAGAAAGAAATGAGATTGATGTCCAACTAACAGTGATCTTAAGACAATAATTCCAAACATAACCATCTAAAATGACCCTGAATGGTAAAAAAGAGTGCGCCATCCCCTTGCTAGTACCTCTTCTTCCTAAGTGTGTTGTTTGGAGACTTTGGGAACATGCCACAGCATTGAAGTGAATAAAACACCCTGTCCTTAGTTGCATTCCTCGGTGCTTCCTTGGTCTGTGCACTGAGGACTCACCGGTAGAAAATAAACATTTGCAAGTAGAACAGAAACTCTGCCTGTGTTTAGAAAATTTCCATTTGCAGATGAATTCTGCTCATGCATCAGCTTCATCCAAGGTCAACAAAGGGCCCTCCAGTTTCCCAATGCAGGATATAGGGCAGGGGAGAATGACAAATGGGAAATTGTCTATGGCAACCATATGTCTTCTCTCTCCCCAGGTGGTGAATTTTGCGTTCAACGAGATCCCAGCAATGCAAGATCTTTCTGCCTATCATTCTCTTACAAAGCTCATACTGGATAGTATCCTTTTTGGAAAGTGTCTAGAAAAGAGTGGGATAATATAGGTTGTTAGTGGTTCAGCCCATGACGTTTTTTAAACATCAGGGATTTTTAATACATAGACTCTGAAATCAATTTAATATTGACTTTGTTGCCACCTATGCCTTGCCCTATGTAGAGGGCTGCAGTGCAGTTTCAAAGTTGTTGGGGATTTTTTCAAGTTTTAAAATGTACAACTGAGTGACCGAAAGACTAATGTACTGAATGCCGATTTCTGGGCTGGCTCCGTTAAATTCCAACTCTTCCACTAGTTCCAAAACTAATATTAGTCAGTAAAACATCAACATTTCTCATCTGTAGATGAGGGAGGTTAAAGGTCTAGAATTCATGCCTGTCAAGACAATTCGCATCTTCCAGAGGGAGGAAGGCCTGAGTCATTCTCCCAAGAGTTACAGAAGAAAAGGATAAACAGCCCTCCCATTTCTCTGCACCACCTGGATTCAAGAGACGTGTGTTTTAACTCTTGCCTTCCTGATCTATTTTACATATATTCCCCATTATAATCAATGATAATAGAAGTATTTCCCTTTTTAAAAAAAAACCAAAAGAATCACTGTAAATGTCTCACATCATATACTAAATACAGATAAAATGATTGCATAGATTTTATCCTATATGACTTCCAATAAAATGACAGTATAGGCTAGTCTTTCTATCTTGTATTAACTTTATTGTCTTTCTGATTATTTTTGATCTCAGTCCAACTCACTGTTTCTAAAGAAGAATCTTTATTCAATTTGAAAAACACAATGAAATAATTAACATGTGCATCTTTTCTTTCCTGCTGTTCTTCGTCCAGTACCTTAATTTTATACATCCAATATATTAATTTTCTCAGTTAATAATCCCTGAAACTTTCCTCATCTGTTGAGCTAAATATACTCTTTGCCCTTAATAGATAATAATACATTTGTTCATTACTTGAGTCTGATTCAGTTTCTTCCAAATATGCTAATAAGATTTTAATGAGACCTCTATTCCTTTCATCTCCTTAATATCCCTCAATATTTGTAACCAAAACTTTTCATAACCAGACAGTTCTGCCATACACAGGATATCTGAATGCTGATATTTCAAGCTCTCTCTTCTGGGGGTACATTGGACTGTATGACTGGGAAGAGCACTACAGCCTAGGTGAGGAAAGGAGACCCTATGGCAGGGCAGAAATTAAACAGCCCTCCAGATGATGTTAACCTGCAATTCCCAACTTCCCTAGCCAAGATACGCAGTGGAAAGGAATGCTGGGAGTTTCAGTCCAGCAACACATGCAGGGCCACATGATTCGCACCCTTGCCCTATGGCAACAAGCTTCTTAATCTCTAGCCCTTCCGGGCCCCCTTCCATCTCACCTGTCCCCTTTTCCCCAGCAGCCGTTTTTCGGTGGCCTGTTAGGTTCCATTTAGCTACCATGGCTGGTGGCTGGGAAATGTGTTGTCTTCAGCAAATTTACCAAATTCCTCCAAAGCAAAGCAAATTCTTTCCTTTAAAGAAAAGATGGTTAAAGTTCAGACCCACAGGCTGCATACAACCTCTTCCCAGGACCCCCAGTTTTGGATTGTCAGAGTTTTCCCAGTCTCGCTTTAAAGCCTCTAGCCACTTGCTCATGCTCCTTTCTGTCCAAATATGAGCATTCCCTTCCCAGGACCCATATCCTTCCTGCCTTGTTCTTGTCCCCAAGTCACCCTGTATCCTGTTAGCTTAGCTTGCAGTGGAATTTAAGGTAATGCCTGACAGATTTGATTTCAGCTGGTTTTTAACTCAGCAATAGAGAGCTCTGTCCCAGGTGCTCAGGTTACATTATTTGCGTGTTTCACAAGGCATTTGGCTGACATGGTTCTTGTCAGCTTGTGGCCTAGCAGCTCACTCCCTTTGCAATTATAATTTCCCGTTGCAGAAGCAGAAATAATGTGACAGGAATGAAATGGGGGCCGAGCCTGATAATTGCTCATCTGAATAGAGAGAAGGCATTTTTTTCTTAAGAAAAAAAAATTTCTTTGAATGCAGGCACCTCACTATCTCTGCTTTGCTCATTTGTATTGTCACCAGAAATATGGCAAAATGAACTGTGATATGCACAGAACAACAGGGATTTGAACTAGCTGAGCTAAGAAAATACTCCATTTACCCTTCCTTCCAGGCTCCAAATCAAAAAAAGTCAGTTGAGTGACATGCCTCTTGATGAAGACAAAGGCACTGAGATAGCAGATGAGCCAAATTATACATGGTCTGAATATCAGATATTAATCTGAAAGCCCCCATTGGCCATGAAGACCTACGAAGACCAATCAAGGTGTCATTTTATCTCCTTGTTTCTATAGTGAAAGCTCTTGTGTAACTTGCACCGGCAATTTGACAGATATCGTGTCCTCCTCTGAACTTGGTGCCAACATGTTAAAAAAGAAAAAAAAGAGCCAAACAAAGCTAGTGAGCAAAAAGAGGGAGGGTGCCAGGTTTTTTGTTTTTTACAAATTAGATATCCCCACTGTCCAAATTCCCTGACACTTAAAAAAACCCCACAAACACAAAGAACACTTTGCTTATTGCTTACTTCTTGTATCCACGGTAGATTCTCCAGAGAAATCATGACTTCTTATCTCCTGTACAGCAGCAATTCATTTGTGAATCTGCCTTAATTCCAATTCAGTGGCTTCTTCATCACTGTGAATCCTAATTCATGGCTCATCCAGATTGGTTTAAAGAAGTCTGGGTTCTTGCAGTATAAGTCTGCATTGGCACGGTACATCCTTGAAAAGATTTGTCCCACCCCATTTCTTTGTGGTGTAAGCCCCTTGTTAACCTGACACTGAGCAACTCAGCACTTAGAATTAAGGATCTAAGAATCTCTGTCTTGGTTTTGTTGCATTATTTTGAATCCCACAAGAATTCCTGTCCCATCAGGGTACAGGACTTCTTGTCTTTTCAGATGGAAATGAGTACACATTTTCTGAATGCATTTTTTCTGTTGTATTTACTTTTTCCCGTGAACTAAACAATTAAATATAGATTTTTTTAAAATTTAAATACGTTGTCAGCAACTTGAACTTCAGAAGTGTGCATATATGGATTTGTGCATATTTTATTTTTCAGAAATGCACTTCAAACCTTCAAAATGTGCCAACCTCTTTAGGGAGATGTGCTATAAGCCTTCAGAAGTGCTAAATGGATAATTTCATTGAGAATTTCAGTTCTGAAAAAAGTTGCACCGCAAAAAAAAGAAGAGTAGTTCAGCATGATTTCCATTTAATGGCCAAACCTATGGAGCTGTGTTTGGTTTGGTTTTGTTTCCTTTACATGCTTGTGTAACTGGTAAGGCAGACTGGTCTACTCTCCCTTTTCTGTCTGTTTTGCTGTTTATACATGCTCACTAAAGGATTCTGGAGGCAAACACTGTTTACCTTTCTGCTATAGGCAGGCACAGAACTACAGTTGGGTCAGACTGCGCAGATTTCTACTCTTAACCAGCTAAAATGTTATTGCATTGTTTACTGCAGACATGGCTGCTGCAACTCAATGCTGAAAGTCTGTGTTTCTCCTGTTCTCCTTCACCATCCTGCTGTTACTGACGCAGTTAAACATACTTCCAGCTAGACAGAGGATGTGGAGGCCGTATATACATAAAAAGGAAGTTCTTTGCTAGAGACTTTGTTAATTGAGGTATGCCTGTAGTACAAGAGACAACAACACAAATATATTCATGTGTAAAGCCACTTTCAGCTGGGGCAGTTCGATGAAACTAACTATCCAGTTCTGTGTGGTTTTACTCAGTTGCTGAAATGAGATGCCAAATATTGATAATATCAGGAGCACTAGGAAATTCAGGATGTGACTAGGGAAGGAAATGAAGCTTACCCCACCATTGTCCTTCATCACTGTACTGCTAGGCTATGAAGGGCTTAGTGCATTTGTTCAAGTTGAACCATTGATAAGCTGGTCCTGGATCCAATCCGTGGAACTTGGAGTGCTATTTCATAGCTCCCATTTATTTTAATTAAGTTTGTGTACAGAGAACTTCTCAGAACATGTTAACTAGTGTGTCCATCTGCAGGAAGGTACAATTTAGAATTCCACATCAGATGCCAAAATACCTTTAGCCATCATTGATGATGATTTCCTCCTCATCTGTTCCCTGCCAAACCCAGGGAGGAAATGAGAATTAGACAAAAAAACAATCCTGTTCTAACCTACAAATGAGCTGACATGCTGAAAGCTCTTTGCAGAAGATCCGTTGCTGAATTGACAGGAACAAAACGCCTCCTGTTGTACTCCTGGAAGCTGCAATGCAGATTGGGGAGGTCATTATGGCTTTCCTTGACAGTTGCAAATATGCACCTCGCTCGCACACGCACATTGGTATGCGTACACCTGACAGGATTATAAATCTGTTTCATAAAAGACATTGCTTCAAAATCAAAAAGAGGGATACATTCTTTTCAGTCTCTGATACCTGACAAAGCATTTGTAGTGGACCATTAATACTCCCCAAATTGGTTTGTTAGCACTGCTGACTGAATTCCCACACTTTATTGATGATCTTGCTTCACATTTAAAATTCCCATGGGTTTCAACAGGCTGGTGTGCCTGCTTTAGCAGTGTCTTTCCAATTCCCTGTACCATTTTGTTACAATGAAAACAGCGGGAAGCATGCTTCTTTTCTGGACAAATAGATGGATAGTGAATACAAGTTGGATCATGGGTTCCAAACTCCTCAGATCCTTGAACAACAACGAGTATTTAACAAAGGCCACATTTTTAAATGATCAGTGGCTCGTGTTATTTGACTGTCCCCATGGGCTCATTCCTACACAAGTTGAAATGTAGTCAAGGGGGTGGTTAACCCCATTCTTCCCTAGTGTGAAAACCAGCAGAAGTTTTCACGGGGGCCTCGGTTTAGTTTGTTTATTAAAATATTCACATTCTGACCTGTATCATTAGACCTCAGGGCAAAGTGCAATCAAGATCCATTTAAACAGGTTGAAACAATAGAAATAATTTAAATAGACTAAAAATGTGGTAACAAATTAAGAGGGGTTATAAAGATTATAACAATTTGTGCATGAGCATTTTGAAAGGTATCAGTTTAGTGGTGCCAACTGATAAACATCAGTTTACTGGTGCCAACACTGACTTCATTAGACACCTTGGTGTCTAATGAAGCCAATGTTGACACCAGCTGGGCCTCTGAGGGAACAGCATTCCACAGTGAGAGTGCCACCATTGAAAAGGCTCTCCCATATCACTGGTGGGACACAGAAGGGGAAGCCCTAAAAGAAATGAGTCATATAGGGAGAGGTGATGCCTCAAGTATCAAAGTCTCAAGCCATTTAGGGCTTTAAACGTTGTTGTGAGCATCTTGCATTCAGACCAGAAGTGTACTGGTAACCAGTGCAATTCCCTTAAGACTGACATTATGTGATACCTATGTAGTATTCCAGTCAGGAGTTGAGCTGCTGCATTTTTCACCAGCTGTAGCTTCTAAGTCATCTTCAAGGGCAGCCTCATGTAGAGTAGTCATTTTGGCTTCCTGATCCCAATCAATAAATACTTCAGCAGACCCTCCTCCTCCCCTCAAACTTTATAGTAAACAGCCACTATTCACATTAACATATTTTCCTGTTACCTGTGGAAAAATCCAAGGGATGCACTAGGCTCATCTATCATTTTCACATGTGTTCCACTGTTAGTTCATTCCATCTGGTTTTCACATTATTTTGAATTTTAAAAAATGAAAAATTTACAGGCATTTTTGTATTGCTGTTCCTCCTGACATACACATCTTTTGAGCTGAGAACTGCATCACAATGTTTGTGGAAGTGTGCATTCCGAAAGATAACTATATTCCATTCTGGGTGTTAATTCAGGAAATGCAAATTAGGTCAGGTTGCTTTACACTGTGTCCTGAACAAAATGCTCACTTATCTCTAGGTATACTCTATCCTTCTTTGCTTTGTCACAGAGGATGTTGGGAACACAGCTCTGAATGTGATCTGAGAATCTGTGCTCTCATGTTATTTCCAGCCCTGCCAAGAATTCTGTGATTCAACTATTAAATCACACATGGTTGTTTCATTGGCACCCTGGAGTATATGGCAGTGCCAACTATTTGATTGCTTATGCATTTGGGTTGGCCTCGATCCTGAGCTCCTCAAGGTTTCACTAAATGTCTTTGTTGAAATTCAATGTCTGTTCACCTTGGTTACCTGTCTGGAAAATGAAGGTAGGAATTTCCCTCTAACAGTGTAGTTGTGAGAATAGATAAGCTCACAGAATAATTCCACATCTGAATCTTGAGACACTATCCAGTCTACCTGAGGGACTAGCTTCTCTGAATTCTATCAGTGTCTTTGAAGGTCTTTCAAGAGCATCTTCAAAGTTACATTATGTATGTGTTAACTTTGTATTGTACATACACAGACAGGTTCCCCAAGACCAGTCCATTCATACTGGGTTACTTTCCCAGCCCTAGTAGCATCTACGGATATGCTCTTTGGGCCCCTTTAGTTAGTAATTTAACTAAAGATTATCACATTGTGGCCAGAATCCTGCTGGTTACCTGAAGAAACTTAAGTTGTGCTATGCTCTGGAATGACTTTTTTGGACAAAGTGGAATGGATGTATCCAGCTGATGGTGCTAGGAGTGGACTTCCACAAATAGAAGCATTGCAGAAGTGAAATAATGCACTTAGTGTGTCAATGTGCATTGCACACTGCACACTTCCTTGTGTATTGCACATTGAGGTGACAGCTCTGAGCATTCATTGTTTCTCATACATTGCACTGCTGTGGTGTTCAGTATAGGAACTACATAGTATTAACATAACTCTACCCATGGTTATTTACACTATGCTGATACTCTGTGATCTCAACCATTGTATCAGAAATCTACAAGTGTCTTCTGTGTGAACCCAACATTTTGGAGATCTGCTGCTTCTTCAGGGCTACCTGTGCTCTTATGATCGTCTCCTTTTAGACAAAGTGGTAATAAGATCATTTATTTGCTAAAAGTATTTATGAGTGCCTTTTCTTCCCATCTTACATATTTTAAAAAAATCTAATCACATCTTTTTACTTGTAATTTTTCCTGTTTTTTAAGCCACCTTGAGTCCCAGCTTTGAAGAAAAGGCAGTATAGATGGATGGATAGATGGATGGAATTTGGTGAATTGGTCTCAGCTGTTTGTTGCCCTCTGTATTCTGTGCATTCGTTGTTGCTGGTATTTTTGCTAGGTAAAACTGCTGGTTCATCTAGCCCAGTACTCTCTATATGAACCAGAAGGCATTTTCCTAGATTTTACATGGGAGTTTTTCCTAGCCCTAGCTGAAGATGTCGAAGCCTAAACTTTTGCATGTGAAACCTGTATATGCTAACACTGAGTTTAAGTGCTCCTGCTGAAGAGGTGGCAGCAGGAGTAGAACCCACTTTTTCCTCCTCCACAAAGCCAAGGATCAGCCACATAGTAACAGGAACCAACTTGGAGATTCTTAAAGACGCACCAAAATCTTAGCCTGGGCATTTTCCAGAGGCAATTCAAAGAGGAAACAGAGGGCATGCTCTGCCATTACACTGCTAGAGACAGTGCTGTCATATAGCTCCCCTTCATTAATTGAAGCTTTGTTATCCTTGCTGGGTTGCGCTTTTGGCCATTTACTTTCACACAGTGCAATTTTGTTCCTTGAGTCTAAGGCTGATGTGCAGATAACAATATCACAGAGATCCGAGGGCTAGAGAAGTGCTACAGTCTGACTTACCTGAGCTTGGCAAACAACAAGATCAAAGAAATCAGTGGCCTGGAAAACCTTCCCATCAAGACTCTCTGCTTGGTAAGTCTATTTTTTTTTCTAGGAAAAAAAAATTACCAATGGAGAGATATATGAGATTAGCTCCTCATTCTGTGGACTGGTTACCAGCAGCACCCTGAAACAGTAAGTAAATATCCTTAAAAACCTGGATCTTCTGCCCAAACAGAGCAACATTTAGCAACTGTCTTGCTGATTTTCCAGGTGTTGCAACAAAGCAGTGGGCTATTTGAACTAGCCAAATGTATAATGAATGTGTACTTACTTTGTAAATCCTGTTGAGTTCAGTGGAATGTCACTCTGCATCTGGTGGGCCTGTGAGCTTACCAGCAAATTATTTATATTTATTCAGAGATCCTTATGGACATAATGATGCTTCTGAACTTTGACAGACAGACTCAGACCTATGAAGAATCTGCATGAGCTCAATGTGACTTGCCATTAGATTCAAGCCTCTGGGGTTCCCTGAGTTTGAAGGGTTACAGCCCAGAAAGCAGCAGTAACTAGAGGCAAACCATTGCCCCTCAGGGAATTTCTTCACACAAGACTCTCCTGGGAGGGGGTTGCCCCCTTCAGGAGTGATTTTCTAGGTGCAGCCTTGAAAAATGGCTATTTCACAGAAGAAATATAGAAACAGTAGTCTCCTTCCCTTGTCATTGCCCTGTGCCTTCCTGAGATCAGCCCAGAAAATGATCTGAGCTGCCCCAAGTTTTAAAAAGAGTTTGACCATTTCTGGGTGAATCCTAGATGAGCAAGTTCTAATTCATTCAGTTCTAATGCTAAGGCTGCTGTGCAAAGCATCAGCTAAGATCCTTTTGAACACTGTACCCACATCCAATTGTTAATTCCACCTAGAGTACACTCATTACGCCATTTAATAAATGGGATGTTTATACTTATGCAGAGCCCTTTGATTCAATGTATGTACTCTAGCTAGGGCTAGCAACTGGACCTAATCTCATGTTACTTAGTTCTGAGTAAATAGAGTTAATGTTGTGTGGATGCTGAAGAACAGTCTGTCTAGTTCTTCATAACCCGTGAGACAATGTTGACATCTTTGATGCTAATTTTAATGACATCTTTCATATTAACCCCCTACCTGAAAGTCATAGTCATCAGGATGTTTTTTATGAGGCTCTCCTGAGATGTACAGGCTAGCTCTGAGTTCAGAGAATAGGCCTAGCAGTTTCAAAAACTTTATTCAGAACACTGAAGAAACAACAGCACAGCTTGGCAACTGCCAAAACTAGAAAAAAATTGGATTTGGAGTACTATATCATTACATTTCACAGTTAGTTTATACCGCTGTTCCCTGTTCCTGGGCTTTACACTTGCTTTCCCATTTTCTCACCCAGCCTACCAACAGAGTGACCTTGCAGCTGTGTCTGTTTCTTCTTATCACAAACCGTTATCATAACATTCCAGGGTTCTCAGCTTGTCCCATCACCACCTCACACCAACTTCTCCCCCCACCCGCCTATCCAGTGAAGCACGTAAGCCCTATAGCATAGCTTGTTACATAATACATGGCAGGGAGAGCACAGGCGACTTGACACTAATGCACCAAAGCTATCATCAGTACGGTACCATAGAGAGGTATTTTGTGGTGATGATGGTATGAGAGCCTTTGGCTATGACTGGCTGAAATGCCCTGGGATCACAAAAGAGTGAAAAGGATCACCATTGGCTGAGCTGCTGTTATTCCACGGGGCATCAGGACAGGGAGAAGGGCCAAAGAATGGAGGAAGCTTGGAAGAAAAATGGCTGGAGCTTGAGAAAGTCCAAGGCTTCGTGAACCTGGGAGTCTAGGAAGTGAAGATTGTGAGAGAGTACGAATGGTCCAGTGTAGGGCTTCTCAAAGTGTCGGATGTAAGAGACCAACACTTTACTTCCAGTGTTGCAAGGACCAATACTTCATTTGTGTCATATTATTGCGATGGGCTTGTTTCTTTCCTGGAAACTCACTGGGAACCAGCAGCCAAGGGCTCATGGACTGGCATCAGTCTACAGACTTCTATTTTTGTATGGGTCTAGCGAATGAAGGAAGACTATGGGAGGGAAGGAACAAAGGGGAGAGCTTTATATGATCACAGAGTGCAATGTTGAGCAGAGCCTAAATTCACATATTGGTCTGAAATGACAGCCCAGCTGTCTGCAGGTTGCTAATCTTCACTTAGTTACGGATGCAGGCATAGCATGAGGCAACTCCCAAATCAGATCTCCCTCTTTCTCTCTTTCCCCACTCCCAGGGTGCTTATGTTTTCTCCTTTTTTTGCTCCTCTTATCAAAGCCATCCCCAGATGTGCATTTTTAAACAGCTGCCTACAGAGGAATGGACGAGGTTAATAGCCCGATTAAATATTTAAAAACCAGGGGGAAATGTCAAGGGCAAACCACCCAGCCAAAATTGCAAAAAACCATCCATCTCTTCTTCCTAAATATTTATCACCAGAATATGAAGATCCTAGGAGATTTCAATAAGAAATGAAGGAGAAATGTAGTAGGCAAGGGTATAATTGCTGACAAACAGAAAGGTTGGAATTTCTGTGTTAAGACTAATAATGATAAAAAAAATGATTGCATCACTAATATAGGTGGCATTTTTCAAAGATGGAATTGAACAAAATCTAAGCTGAAGGCTTGGTCCAATCCTTTGAGTCCACAGGGTCAACTGCCTTGTGAAGAGCAGAGTTGGTTGTGGTAGAGTTACTACAGGTTAGAGTTTCAGTCATGTCCTTGCCACTGTCCTGGCAATTTTGTGCCCTTGACAAATGGACTTTTATTTCTTGCATCCTATTCCTCTTTCTTCTCTATAATCCCCTCCCCTGCTATTTATCCTGCATCCCCCTGCCCTATCCAGGGCTGAACCACAACAGCATTAGATAGAGAGCTCTTCCAGACTGGCCTAAAGAAGTGTGAGCTCCCGCAGCATAGCTCCTTTATTTTTGTCAGGAATTGTTGGTTGCTCCCATCCCCAGGTCTGAGATTGGTTGGTGGCCATAGAGATATCTTGGATTCTCATGAGAAAGTTAAAAAAAAAAATTACAGGTGTGGTTTGATGATACTGGGATGTGTTCCTATGTTTTTTTGTCTTTTTATTTTTTGTTATTTTTCTTAAAATCATAGCGTATCAGTGAAATGACAGTGCAAAAATAAGCTAGTATCCTGTATCACCTACTTAGTTAACTACAGTTAAGCTATTTAGTTAAGTATACTTAACTAAGAATCATGGAATCATAGAGTTGGAAGAGGCCCTAAGGGCCAGCTTGTCTAACTTCCTGCCATGCAGAAATACACATTCAGAGCACCCCCAACAGATGGCCATCCAGCCTCTGTTTAAAAATCTCCAAAGAAGGAGATTCCACCACACTCTGAGGCAGCAGCGTATTCCACTGTCGGACTGCTCTAACCCTCAGGAAGTTCTTTCTAACGTTTAGGTGGAATCTCTTTTCTTCCTGAAGTTTGAAGCCATTGCTCTGTGTCCTAGTTTCTGGAGCAGCAGAAAGCAGGCTTGCTCCATCTTCCATATGACATCCCTTCAAATATTTAAACATAGCTATCATGTTGCCTCTGAAGGCTATAACATCCCCAGCTCCCCAAAGCCAGTCCTCGTAAGGCTTGTTGGTTTCCAGGCTTTCTACCATTTTGGTCACCCTCCTCTCAACATGTTCCAGCTTGTCAATATCCTTCCTGAACTGTGGTGCCCAGACTGGACACACTATGCCTGGTGGGATCTGACCAAGTGGGATCTGACTGTAGCTGATACAGTTAAGCTAAATATACTTAGTTAAGTATACACAACTAAGTTACTTCTCCAGGCCTGACCTCCCTAAAGCTGATGGAAACATCATTCATCCATGCTCTGATCACCAGCAGCATGAACCTCTCTGTGTCCCCATGCAACTAATGCCTAGTGAAGTAGGTTTTTTTTGGGGGGGGGAGGGGTTGAGGTCACAGTCATAGCAATAGTGTCATAATAATGATTAAGTCATGACTGTGAATACAGAATAGTTATCTAGATTTACTCATCTGTAACTGTACCGCATTCATGATTGCTACTTAGGCCATTTCTGCACTACACTGTTAAAGTACTGTTATTCCACTTTCAACATCTTGTGGCATCCTGGAGTTTGTAGTTTCCTGAGGCCAAAGAGCTCTCTGGCTAAGAATTTTAAATGCCCCTCCCTAAACTGCAAACCCCAGGATTCCATAGGATGTTGAAAGTGGAATAATAGCACAATGACAGTGTATTGCAGAAATGGCCTAAGTCTTGATTGTGACATTATTCCATGATCATAACTCCCTCCCAACCTACCTTAGAAGGCGTCAGCTACGTTTGGATGTCCTGCGACGCGTATATCACTCCGTACTGCATTTGAAGAAGTGGGTTTATATCTACAAAAAAACTAACTGTTAAAATAAAGAACAGTTAGTCTTAAAGGTGCTACTACATTACTTCATTTTCATTAAGTATCTGATACAGAATACTGGCCATGGTGTTTCACTGATGAAATGTGGTGCTATAACCCTTTTTAAAACTTTAAGGGAGAAAAGGCAGGGAGAAGAGGATGAAGAATGGTCTTCACCCTTCCCACCATCTATCTTGTAATCCAGCAGCATGCAGGCACGGCAGCCTGCCTCACAATGCACATCGTTGGAAGGCTGGCCCCAAACCCCAGCATGAATCACAGCGGTAGATTCACACATACTCGTTACGACTTTTCCTTCTGATATGTCTCTCTTTTTAAAAGAAAAAAAATCCAAGAGTGAAATTAAAAAGATATAGCTGTTGTTGGGAATTGCCAGCAAATAATCCAAGATAACAAAAATATCATTTGGAATTAAAACAAAAAACTGAGAACTTCAGCTGCAAACACCAGAACCTCCAGCGTAATTCGTCCTGTCTGTTTCTCCTATAGGCACAGAATTTATGAGGCAGCAGAAAAAGAAGCAGGGTGGGAACATCACTTAACCCTCTTATTATCCCATGGATTCCTTCTTTGGATTTGATTAATAATTTAAAAACCAGATATGAGGGTGGGCTATAGAGAATCCTGATGGAACTGAGAAGTAAAGATAATATGTGATCAAACCTACAGCCTTAAATTTTTTTTTTGACAGATAAATTGCAATTTATTTTCTTTTAACATTGTATCATCATAAAGATAGAACTGTAAATTAATGGAATTGTAGCATATGAAAAAAGACTGCAGACCTTTGCTGTCCTCTGGCTAAAAATAATTCTTGTGGATTTATTCATTAGTTACACCTTCTGTGCCCTGCTGGTTTCCATCTGTGAAAAACTGTGCTAGATAGAGACGGCAGAACAATATATATCTTTCCATGAGGTATTCCATCCAGCAAATTTACACTGTATGTAGAGCTGATGTAATACTGTGAAGAGAATGAACTATAAACCAGTAGGTCCCTGATTCAGTGTTGTCACTTCTGCCACAAACTCATTAGGTAGCCTTTGGAAGCCATAATTTCCAAAGACCGAACAGTCAGTTGCCATGTATATGTCAGAACAAAGTGAGCTGGGTTTCATCTTCCACCTTCAAAAGAAACCCAAGGTCCATGTAAGGGAACAGAATGCTAAACATTCAAAAGGTCAGGTGAGAGATGTCTGTGCCAGGGTAGGGGTTTATATTGAGCTTGGTTAGAAATGAACTTGAAAAGATTCATATGGATTTATTTCTAATATTTATGGAATCTTCTATTCAAGGGTTTCACGCTTTATTGACATGTGCCTGTCAGTCACTTTGTGGCTAGAGCAGCTATTGTTGACACTGGGAACAGGCTGCTGTATTTATCTTAACATCATACAGACTTCTCCAACTTATCTAATAGATTAGGAACTGGAGGACTGTCAGAAAATGGAATACTGCTACAGTAGGGAGCATGAAGGACTTATGGAGGCTCACCTGGGACTGACCACACGTGCGCTGTTTGCAAAGTCTCTCAGCCAGCTTAGCACCTTCCCTCCCATCTCAGCTGGCTGTGTGAGCAGCTCACACATGCGAGCAGTTCCAAGCAAGCCTCTGTAAGCAAGAAGAAGCGACGAAAGAACAGAACCCCCCTTGAATTAATGGAACTTGTCTTCAATTTGGAAGCGTCAAAAGAGTGAGTTGTCAGAAAACAGGGCATCAAAAGGTGGGGGATTCCTGTACACCAAATTTTCACACTGCCTAAATTGAGCAGGTTGAAACCAGAAGAAGATGAAAAGAACTCTGTTTGTGCAGCAAGTTTTTCCTGGCTTTCCCATTTGCACACACAAAAGCTGCTCCTCAGGGGTGATTGCCCCACTGAAATGTTGCATGATGCAAAATATGAAGGCATGATGCAAAAATATGGAGGATAATGAACATTTAAAGTGAAAGCAAGGAAACACTGCATGGGATCTGCAGTGAAACAGGAAAATCAGGAACATACAGTGAGTCTTCCTTGTGCAAGTGAAGTCTTGCCTGCCTTTCCAATTGTGCATGGCATCTCTGGATCTAAGCCAGTGCTTTTCAAGGGAATCAGCTCACAGTCATTCCTAATTGTGGCATGTAGTCAAGCACATAGTGAAAATTGGGTGCACATAATGTACCTCTGCTGCCTGTGTAATCATATAGGCCTGGGGAATGTGTTCACTCTCCTGTTGATGTGAAGACTCTTTCCAGGCAGTGCATCTCTGATATAACTTAGAAGAGCCACTTATTTGGACCCCAACTCCTAGAATCCTAGTGGTAGTCCAAAACATAATTTCCCAGAATCTGAACCAGGCCCAAGTCTAGTATATAGAAATCAAATGACATGTAAGTTTGCATGCAACAGAGTTCGGAATTCAGTTGGTTAGACTAAGAGGCAGTGATTCACCCAGATTCACAATTGCTTTATCATTTCTACTCTCAAGGGCTTTACAAGCTTCAAATTGTATTTTGTAGAAATCAAACCGAATAGCAGAAGCTGGTGGCTTGGAATTGCTAAAAGTGCTACAGGTCTTGGACTTGTCTGGTAATCAGATCAGCAGTTTGAAAGGGCTGGAAGAGCACAATCTGCTTGAGGAGATGAACTTGCAAGATAACCAGGTACTGTCTTTTGTGCTAAACAGTATTGTCTCTTTTTACTGAAGTACAGCCTCTTTTTAATCTTTGCATTCTATCTCATAACATTGCAACAATGAACCTATAGTCAAAGCCTTTCTTGGTGGCTGCTCCCAGGCTGTTAAATTCCTGAGGAAAACAAGGCTGGCCTTCACCCTATTGTCCTTTGCTGGTAGGCTGAACAGTAAAGCCTGTTTCAATTAAGGTGAGCTTTTGGCAACTGCCTGTCTGTTGAGAAAGGACCTTTTAATGAGTTGGTGCTGTACATTTTTTGATGGGATTATAAACTCTGGTGTTTTTTTTTATTATTTGTTGAATGGTGGTTTAACATAGCAACTTTTCATCTATTTTTATCTGTATCTCTTTTTTTTTTCTTTATCTGCACCTGTTTTTAATCTTCCTTTTCGTTTCCTTGAGTCCCAGTTCTGAGCAAAAGTAAAATGGATGAATAATACAAAATAAAGGCCAGTCTGTACAATCAAAAAAATTTTCAAATGATGAAAGGTTGGTGTTTTTTTCCAGGACTGTACTATTTCAGACTCTCCTTATGCCTTTGGATATGGTGAAAAGAAAGTAGTGGAGTCACCTTGAGACCTCAAGATGATATTAACCCGAGAATGGATAGAAACATGTAGCATATAGAATTATTAGATTCCAGATCAGTTTCTTTGATCTACATAAATTAAATTAGGCAAACCAACTTCATGTGCACATTCACTCATTTTGTTTTAACCTATTTGGGAATAGGAAGGAGGGGTCTTTAACAAACAAACAAACAAATAAATATTATCTTGTTTAAACACTTTGTTCTGAAGTTGTTATTGCTGTTATACAAACAATAGCAGCTATGGAATAAATATGTCATGGAATAAATGGAATGGAAGGCAGGAAGCCATGCAATAAATATCATTGAGGTCTCCTCCTTACTCCCATCTGTTGGAATTCTCACAGAATATTTCACTGGTTTCTGAGATTTCTAGAGCCACTTTCAAAGCTCTCCTTTCAGCCATAATGGCCAGAAACCTTCACTTGTTTTAAAACTTTTAAATCTTTTGTAAAGTTGGTGTGTTATGTGTCCAGTGTCATGTTCTATGTTTATTTGTCTGTTTGTTTGCTAAGGGTTCTTTGCTGCATTCCCACAGAATTGGGTCATCCACATAGCTTCCCTCCCCTATTTCCTTTTTAATAAATACTGTGTTTTTGCCCCCGGAATCTTAACTAGGTGTCTGAGCTGAGTGAGCTGGAATATATTGAATCCCTGCCTCTCCTGAGAGTGCTTAATCTGCTAAACAATCCTGTGCAGGTAAGGAAAGGACAGAGAAAGAGAAGCATAACATCTCAGGAAGGAGCATCTGACTCTCTTCTGTGACCGCAGAGCTGGCTTGCTCATGGGCCACAAGGAAATGGTGGTCTGTTGTCTTTAACAGTGTTGTGTACTCCTCTCAGTGCCTAGATATTGGGGGAACAGGGTACAGTTTGCTCTCAGTGAGAGGACATTAATGGCAATTGGATATATTTGATTTATTTACTAAGATACACTTTAAGGCGAATAGCAGACAATCCTATAAGCAGCATATAGACTACCCCACATCAGAGCCCCAAAGATGGACCTCGTGGCCCAAGGAGTTTTAAGCCTACTCCAGTTTCTCTCCCCCCCCCCCCTGGTATTTCTTCTGGTGGATTCAAGTAGCTGTCTCCTCTTGCACTTTCTCACACATTCATGTTTTCCTGGTCTTACACATGTTCTCTCACACATACCTCTGCACTGACCACCACTTTGTTTCAGACCTTCTCCAAGTCTCAAGGCCTCTCTTTTTCAAGAAGAATCTCCAGATCTCAGAAAACCACTTCCTTGCAGCTCAAACTGAGGAAGCATTCAGGACTATTAACTAGTAATCTCTCCGACAAAGAAATGCCTGTCTAGCAGCCCGCAAGAAGGCTTATGTCTTCCAGACATACTTTAGCGCTGAGAAGGTTCCACTCACCTGTCTTTTTTCCAGCTGTGAAGCCTGTCTGAGGACAACCACAAGCCCTGAGGCAGCTCTCCCTGGATGCGTCCACACATTGTTAGGGCTATTCCAGATTGGTCTAAACATGCATGAGTTGGCAAGATACTGCTCCTTGGGTTTTGCTGGTTATTGTCACCTCTGCATTCATTCATTCCATTCTTTTGGTGGCCTATATCTGGCAATTTCCTGGGTCTGCACTAAGGTTCTTCCAAGGGTTCTGTTTTTGTTTTTTTCATTGCAATATGGTTTGCTAAGATGGTCCTATAGTTTGAAGGGCAAATTTTCAGCTCTCTCAATTTTAAAAAAAAGATTTTTATAGTTAACATTTTATGGTGCAAAATACACTTATTTCGGTGTTATGCTATAAAAATCATAGAATCACAGAAATGTAGAGTTGGAAGAGACCACAGGGCCATCCAGTCCAACCCCCTGCCATGCAGGAACACCCTCAAAGCACTCCTGACAGATGGCCATCCAGCCTCTGCTTAAAAACCTCCAGAGAAGGAGACTCCACTACGCTGCAAGGCAGCATATTCCACTGCCGGACAGCCCTGACCGTCAGGAAGTTCTTCCTGAGGTTCAGGTGGAATCTCCTTTCCTGCAACTTGAATCCATTGCTCCTTGTCCTGGTCTCTGGAGCGGCAGAAAACAAGCCCACTCCCTCCTCTACATGGCATCCCTCCAAATATTTAAACATGACTATCGTGTCTCCTCTTAACCTTCTCTTCTGCAAACTAAACATCCCCAGCTCTCTAAGTCTATCCTCATAGGGCATGGCTTCCAGGCCCCTCACCATTTTGGTCACCCTCCTCTGGACCTGCTCCAGCCTGACCATGTCCTTCTTGAATTGGGGTGCCCAGAACTGGACACAGTATTCAAGATGGGGTCTAACCAAAGCAGAGTAGAGTGGTACCAGTACCTCCCTCGATCTGGACACCATACTCCTATTGATGCAGCCAAGAATTGCGTTGGCTTTCTTGGCTGCCGCATCACACTGCTGACTCATATAATATCATAAATATAAATATATAATATCATAAAATATAATATTAAAAAAGAAAAGAGGTAAAGAGAAGGGAGCATCTTATTCTAATATCTCAAAATTGAAAAGAAACCCATGTGAGGGTGGGAATCAAACGTTGCAGCTACTGCTGAGAATTGCCTGGAAGTAGTCTAGAGAAACAGAATCATCATTTGGATATTATTGTTGTTGTTGTTGTTGTTGTTATTTTAAAGAAGCAGTGTTTAGGTGGAATCTCTTTTTCTGTACTTTGAAGCCAGTGCTCCATGCTCTCTACTCTTTGGAGCAGCACAAAGCAAGCTCACTCCATCTTCAACATGATATCCTTTTAAATATTTAAACATGGTTATCATGTTACCTCTTAACCATCTCTTCTCCAGCCTAAACATACTCAACTCCCTAAGCTGCTCGTGATAGGGCTTCACGGTTTCAGGCCTTTTACCATTTTGGGCTCCCTCTTCTGGACATATTCCAGTTTATCAATGTCCTTCTTAAACTGGATACACTATTCCAAACTAGACCAAACTAGGGCCCTTTTCGCACCTTACCTTTTCTCGCCGCCATCACGTGGGGATCATGTGAAAAACCTCTTGAGAGAGGGAATTGTGCTTCCCTCCGCAATGGCTCCGTGCTGCATGGAAGGAAGCACGATAGTTCCGCCTCTTCCTTCCGGGTACTTTCTCAGGCTGCGCTGGGGGAGGAAGTATGGCCATCGCGCTTCCTGAGGTTCCGCACGCCAGATAAGTGCGGGAGGGACGCAGGAGGAATGCACAATCTCGGGTCATTTTCGGCAAAAAGCTGAAAATGATATAATGTGCGATTGCCACAGGAGCACTACGGGAGCGCTGCACGGGAGCGAGAACGTCGTGCGGAACTGTCGTCACGATCCCGTGGCGCTCCCATGGCCATTTTGCGTGGGAAATGGTGTGCGAAAAGGGCTGAGGACTCTGGGAGGCCAGGGACTGAATCTTCTCCCAGCCCAGAAGCCCAGTAGGTGACCTTGAGTAAGCCACGCTCACAAAGGAAGGCAATGAGAGACTCCCTCTGAATAAGTCCTGACAAGGGAACTCTGTGATAGGTTCACCTTAGGGTTGTCGTAAGACACAAGCAACTTGAAAGCACAGAACACCAGCAACAAGAGGCTTCAACAAAGCCCCTGAACTCATCCAAAATCATCCCAAAGCTACCCAGTCCACCATTTGATCTAACTAAGAGCCCACAACCACCAGCCACAACAGCAACAAACACCTCGACCTCCTAACACATTTGCCTCATCTGGAGAGACCCTTATCTTGAATGGCATCAAGCAGTCAGTCTCTGGGTTTTCTGGACACCAGTCGTATCGGTGGCTTGATTGTCATCAGGTACACTGAAGAAATTAAAGTGGCACATGCACTCCCCTTTTCTGAAGACGTCTAAAGATGTGATGAGAGAGAGTGGCTTTTAAGCTACTCTGCTTTGGAAACAGGTTGCAATTTCTGTGAGATGGACTTGCTTCTCATTCAAGGTATTTGACAGTCTCTCTGATTAACGAGCAGCAGCATCCCATTTGTCAATGACAGCAAACATGTGATACAACACATGTTTATCATTTGTCCTGAGCGGTGTGGAAGATTAACAGCAATAGCATCTCAGTTCTGATGGCCTTTAGATACTTTTTAAAATCATTTCCAAGAGTCCAAGGAAGAAATATTACACTGTTATTCAGCATCTTCCGGCCTATAGATGTTGCTTGGCACAATGCCCCGGAAATTTCTCTCCTGCAAAGTGCAGCTCTTTAATTTTGTCAGAACTCCTAAGGAAAGGAAAAATAACAGGTTGACTGGGTCGCCAGCACCTCTTTGTCTGTGAGAAAAATGCAAATGGTTAGCGCTACATTTATACAGCTTTGGCAAATCCACAAACCTTTGTCAAAGGAGATCAGGGGTGCTTTGCATAAATGTTGTGGCATCGAGCCATTATTCCACAGAGCATTTTTGATCATCAAGATCTGTACAGTTATTGTAGAAGGGCTCCTGCCCCAAGGAGCTTACAGTCTAAAGTGTGATGTTAGGGAGTGGCAATACAGCAAGAAAACAGGGTAGAAAGGCTAACAGGCAATGGACAGAGACATGGAACGTAAGAGTAAAAAGAGCAATTAGGAGCAAATTCTTACAGCCTTGTGGTTACATATGTATTTTGTAATGTGAGAAAGCTGTACAAGTATACTGTGTGGGGTGTATGTGTGATTGTGCCCACATATACACATAATAGCGTCAGAACAAGATTTTTCAGTTTGTCAGTGAGTGCACTGGAATGGAAAAACGTAGTGGTATAGTCCTTGTTGTCTCAAAATACCTGAACTTAAGACTGGAGTCCTGAGCATATTTATTTATTTGAAAATAGGTCCCACTGAAATGAATGAAAAGCACTTCTAAGTAAATGCAGTTGGAATCAGCCTTGATTCCTACATGAGAAGAAGGTTTTTGAGCATTCAGGGAGTGGTGTGTTGAAAACATGCTGGTCAAGCTCAGATTGCTTCCCAATAGTGGAGAAATTGAATTACACATAGGGTGGTGGTAGGGATCATGAGGCCCTCCAGATTTCTTAGATGGCAGGCCCCAGAATCCCTAGCCAACATAGCTGATGCTGAGGAATGCTGGAGGTTGCAGTTCAACAACATCTGGAGAGCCAAATAATGTCTATGTCTGACATGGGAGATAAAGTCTGCCATCCATCACCACCCCATCCGCTGATGTCTTCTGTGGCCAAGACTAGAGTCTGCCACTGGAAACAGCACCCTCACTTTCCTCCATAACAACCAAATTAACTTAGCGTGTTGCATCACGTCATCATGCTAAGAGGTTTCCCTTCCCTCACAGGCAGCATCCAATGAGGTAATGTAGCACCAGGGACTTTCTTGACTACTTGATGGATCACATTCTGCACTGAATAGTGTCTCCAGAACTTACAGGCCTGTGAAGCAAGGCAGAGATGGAGTTGATTTTTTGCAGTAGCAAACTTGTCTTTGCCAAGCCAGTGTACTTCCAGGGCACAGGTATGTCTCTGCAACCATTCTTAGCCTAATTATCCTGCCCATGAAACACTTCAGGATATGGTAGCAATTCCTAGGAGTTTTCCATACTTTGTAAAATACTATTATATGACGAGAGTGTCCATAACTGAAATCAGGCTGTCTTCAATCTCAGGTCATTTAAGCCTCACGAGATAAAGCTCCTCTGACCAGCATTTGGTCCTTTTTAACATCTATCCAATTATTCTGCAGGGCTTTCCAGTTATTTATGGCAATTATGTTAAGACAGCACTGAATAGATCTGAATGTGAGTGATTTAGCATGACTTGGTTTTTCTAAGAAAATACATCTAATCAAACTGCCAAGATGTTTATTTTCTCATTGATGGTTAATTATCGGTCCTCTTACAGTTATACTTCAGACATCTAAAGTTTATTTTTTGTTAATTTTTAATTCCATTCAGTGTCTGCCTACATTTTATATTGTCTCATCTTAAAAGTTCCTGTGACATTCACTCACAATTAAGGGGATCGTTATATTGGGTATTCCAATCCAATTCCAGTTTGGATAATTAAACCTCTATCACCCTTCCTTGAAAATAGTCAGTTGCAGATGGTATTTTCACCCTTTTCACGCTGTCATTTTTCATAAAATAACAACCCTTGAATTAACCCATTCAACAAGTAAAAGACTGGAGTTAAAATAAAACCAGCAATGAACCCATGTTGGTGATCATTTTTATCACAAATTACCATCTGATTCATGATAAAATTCTTACTGCATGCTAGGATAGTATATGCATCCCAGCTCATTCCAGGATACTATACTTTGTTCACTCCACTGGTCTTGGCGTCTAGTGAAAAATAATGGCAATCCACTCATCTTATTTCCACTTATTGGCTTGAAAGTTCATTCACAATACAAATACCTCTCTTTCTCCTACTCACTGGCAAGAGTTAGATGTGAACGTAATAAAAAGGCTTGACCAAAGATTCAAAAGGTGAGTTAGGACCTATGTGTGGAGCTGCTAAAGATTTTTTGTTGGTTTAGACCAAGGCACTGGTAGAGATCTAGTGACATTTGCAACAGAAGAGCCAAGCCAATCTGTAGAGCAGAAAGCAAAAGAGCCAAGGCTGAAGTAGCTGTGGATATGAGTGAAGGATATAACTAGAATGGGCAGGGTAAAACACGCAGTAGATACCAGGGAGGGTGGCTGGGAAGTAATAGCTTCCTGGGAAGGCTTAGACCAAGGCAGTGTTAGAGGGCTACAGGAGAGGCAAGCCTATCTGTAGAGCAGAAAGAAGAAGAGCCAAGGCAGAAGTCTGTATAAACAAAAGAAACAAGAATAACCAGGTTACAACAAGCAGTAGGTACCTTGTAAGGTTCAGGAGGCAGGTGTAAGAATACTATTCTGGCAGAACAAGGAAAGAAATTCCACCTAAACATTAGGAAGAACTTCCTGACAGTAAAAGATGTTCGACATGGGAAGTGTTTGCCTTGGAGGAAGGTGGACTCCTTCATTGGAGGTCTTTAAACAGAAGTTGGATGGTCCTCTCTCAAGAGTGTTTTAGCTGTCTGTTTCTCCATGGCAGGAATTGGGAGTAGATGACCTCTGATTTCACTTCTATGATTCTGTGTTTCTAAGAGTTTAGAAACCAACCATCTTCACTGACAAGTAGCTTAGGTGGAGGGAATGAATCTGAGGGGAAAAAACCTCTTGGTCCATATTGCTTAGTATAGGTCTTTTGTATCACCTGCTATCTGATCTTTCTTTTTGCCCTGTGGCTTTGAGAAACTTGGGAATGATCTTTCCTGAAGTGGCATGTAAACCATGCAGCTTCTCCTGAGTGCTGCACAGCTTTCCCATGCAAATTGTGCAGCTTTCAGTGCGGGAAGGAAATTGCACAACATTCAAATTGGCAAAGGCTCAGCTTCAGTCAGCCCTCATTTCTTTGCTGTGTAATATTTGGATTGTGCAACATTCAAACTGGCAAAGGCTGCAGCTTTAGTTGGCCCCTCGTTTCTTTTCGTGGTGTGTTACATTACTTATCTTCCCTTCTGTCAACAATTTCAACCCAAAAGTGTGTATAACTATAAACTCTCATATGTCACTCAAACTCTCTCTTCCTTTATGTGTATCTCTGGTTTTCCACCACTTTTCCCAATATCCCGAATTGCCATGATATCAAACCTTTCACTGTATTGTTTGTATAGGGATATAATGTGCAATTTAGTTTCGCATTTTATGAACTTTTCCCAAGAACATAATGAAAAACAATAGAAGTGGTTAGGGTTTTTTCCTCAGAAAGCAGCACAATTTTTTGTGGCAGGTGAAAAAACTGAGAGCATAGGTTTTTGCAGTAAAGCTGTGCAGATTCTCAAATTCTTGTGCAGTTCTCAAAAAATGAACAGTTTATGTTGTGCTGTGAACAAAATTTGGAATTCACAGCCCCTTGAGAAACTTATATAGGAAGAAAAACAGTGGGTTGACAGTTCCCACAATTTTGTGGGAACTTTCAACCCACTGTTTTTCCTCCCACATAAGTTTCTCAAGGGGTCAGGAATTCCAAATCTGACCCCAGTTGGGAAACTGGTGAATTTCCATTCCATTCCATCCCTACTTCATACCACAAAATGTTAGTGTCTTATTGTGCTCTATGCACAGAACACACCTGTGATCCAGAACTTCTCATGCACAAGATTTGTGAGCAACTCAGTGTTTCAGTGTAATGCCAATGCTTAACATACCCATTTAGACCAACTACTTATGTCTTTAAAAGGTGCAGATGTGCTGAGAAACAAGCATGCTTGTATGAACATTTGAGCATGTATGTGCATATCCTTATTGGATTTGCGTATTTATGTCTTCACAGTATAGTTTTGTGCCTCCGTATATCTGTGAGCCTGTTTATTATTATTTTACAAGCTTAACAGGAGGAAAGGTTGGTTTTCAGAAGCGATGGAAAGGGAAATTTAAGTGTTCTGGGAAGGAGTTCCAGGCAGACATAATGGGCAGCAAGAGAAAAAAAGTAGAGTCATTTAAGAGAATGCAGGCCTTTCAGGTAGTGAAGAGAGGTGAAATTGAAGAAGACAGGTCACAGAGATAAAAGAGACAATATGGAATAAGCCATAGCTTAATAGTTTGGGCGGTGTTGTCTCTCAGTGGTAGAGCACATTTCTCTCATGTGCTGTTGGAAGAACTCAATAATTTCCATTTGAGTTCTTGTAGAGAAAGGATGAGTGAGAAATCACGTTCACCAAAAGGATGGAGCTAAAATAGCAAGTATTGTAGCTTAAAGTTCTTTTTCCCCAGTAACTAAGCTTTAGGAGAAGCATTTCAACACGTAAGAATGGGATTAAAACATACAAAACCTGGGAAAACTCAGAGTGCTGGTGTCCTAGTTTTTCCTTTGCCCCTAGACCACATGTGTCAAACACAAGGCCTATGGGCGAAATCTGGTCTGCCGGGCCATTTCATGTGGCGCTCGCACCTCTGCTGCCACTGTGGCACTCCCCCTGCCTGGTGAGCCCGATCCCCGCATTGCAGGCCCCCGGCTGCCGGTATTCTGAAGAGGGGCCCGGCAGCCAGCACTTGCAATCTACCTCTACTTCAGATTACTCCTCTGTCCAAGTCTCGCCGTCAGAGCATTGCCGTGGGTTACTGTGGCAGTGCTCCGCATGGCTCGTGAGAGTTGGACCGAGGGGCTGTCAGAAGTAGAAGCAGATCGTGAGTACTGGCTGCTGGGCCCCTCTTCCGAATACTGGCAGCCGGGGCCCCCCGATGCGGGGATCGGGCTCACCAGGTACAGAGAGGGACAGGGGGGCACAGGGGAGAAGGGGAACAGAAAGAGGCACAGGTAATATTTGTCTGATGATTGAAAAAAAACTTTCTGTTTTCAAAACTCATTTTTCAATAAATTGTACAATAGTTGTACACTTGAATATCTGCTTGCCATTATTTTTCCTAGACTTCTAGTTTCAGAACTAGTTATTACTAAAACCTGAAATAATTGGATGCAGAGGCAATTATTTAACATGATAAAACAGTAGATACATTTATATAGTCTTACAGATAGAACCGGCCCTTTGAGGGCAACCATAATGCTGCTGCGGCCCAAGATGAAATTGAGTTTGACACCCCTGCCCCAGACCCTTGGGCAAAGAAGGGAGGGCCAGGCTAACCGGGAGCTCCCAGCTCTCAACTGCTTCCCAGGCTCTCTCCAGCACTCCTTTCTTCCCTTTTCCCATACAAGAAACAGAATGATGAGGAAGCCAAAGTAAGACCACTTTCACCCTCCTGGGGAGGAATGCAGCCTGTGTTTGCCAAGTAGCCCAAAAGTACTCCAGGGTTTAACACAGAACATCCAAAGGAAACAGAGAGAACTTGAAAGAAGAGGCCCAGAGAATAAAGGCAGTAAAAGTTTTGTGCCCTTGGCCATTGAAGTTTGCAGAGGTTTTAGCTCCTTTGTAGCCACGTAGAGCTCGACTGGCAAACAAAGGGTGTCTCTTCAGACTCCTTCATAAGGGGCCGTACCTTGGTTCAAACTTACTGCGTAATGCACAACTGACATTATCACCGGTGGTATTGTAGGGAACAAGGAATAACTATTGTGGCCAAGAGGGCCAGATTGAGATGCTGCTGCTGTTGTTGGCAGCGGCAGCCTTCAAGCCTGACTTATGGTGAGCCTAACCTATCATGGGGTTTCTTGGCAAGATTTGTTTCGGGGGGGGGGGTCGTTGCCTTCCTCTTAAGCTGAGAGAGTGTTACATGGTTAAGGTCACCCAGTGGGTTTCCTTGCACAATTGAGGATTCAAATCCTGGTCTCTCGGAGTCCTAGTCAAACATTCACACAACAGCATTACACTGCTCTTCAGATTTATTCATAGAAGATCTGTCATTGCCTTCCTCTGAGGGTGAGAAAGTGTGACTTGTCCAGGGTCACCCAATGGGTTTCCAAGGCCAAGTGGGGATTCAGATCCTGGTGTTCAGAGTTTTAGTCCGGCACTCAAACCACCACAACATGGTGGCTGTCATTGGGATCCTAGAAAGAATGGATTCAGTTTGAGGTTGCCCACCCCTATTGTAGCACCAGTGGTAGTAAGGATCTGTCTAACCCAATGCTACCCCAAGTTAGCAACAAAGTTTTAGAAAACCATGAAGAGCTTTAAAAGGTTGGGGACAAGATTTGTAGTTCAGATGCAGAGGAAAGGAATCTGACAAAGGGCAAGCTATGGTTAGTGTGTATGGTTTTGGAGATTATTTTTGCTTCTGGGTTGCCCTTCTCTCCACCTTTTCCGGATCAATTCCTTCTCCCGTTTGGAAGGAGTGATGAAAAGGATGGCCAAATGGTGGATTCACATGGGTTGCTCTCTTATTTGCTACGTGCATCCCCTGCCTTCCTAATATTCTGTGTCAAAATATGATAAAATAACCTTTCATGTGAAGGCTGGAAGAGCAGAATTTAAATGTTCTTCATTGAAATGAAACTGAAACCAATTTGTTCTACTTCCATCAGGAACACCCGGATTATTGGCTCCTGGTGATTTTCATGCTGCTTCGACTTACAGAGTTGGATCACAAGAAAATCACGGTGCAAGAGAAGGCAAGTGTCTTGGCTCAGTAGTGCCATCTAGATGTAGAATTAGTGTACAATATGCTACAAGATAAGAGCAGGGCATGCACTGGGCACGGCTGGTGCTTTCCCATTGCCTCTGAATAATAGTCATTGTGGGAGGGATAAAGGGCAGGAAGAAGAAGCTGGGTCCCGGCCTCCTCGGGGCATTCCCGAAAGCCACCTGATTGGCCACAAAGGGAAACGCTGTTCGGGATTAGATAGGCCCTTGGCTTTCTCTAGCAACCCTCTTCTTATGTTTTTCACTGGTTGAGTACTGGCCTTTTGTCACAGTTTGTTAGTTTCTGCTGCTGGCAATGGAACCCGCTTGTAGATGGCATTCACTACATAATAATATTGTTTATTAGCAGGTTATATTTATATCCTGCTTTTCTCCCAATCATCTCAAGATGGTGTACGTCAGTGCTACCCACAATGGTGGTCCATGGACCCTTGCTGGTTTTTGAGCCGTTGCCTGCTGCTCCACAGCAAGTTTCCAGGAATGAGATAAAGAGTTGTAGCCAATGGGCATAAATATGATGCCAGTCTCTGGTACATTAGGAAAAAACTCCTGCCAGTTCCCTGCATCAGATAGCTGGCTTAAAAGGGACTTGTGCCCATTACTCTTCTCCTCCCCACAACTCTCCAATGTGAATTAGGCAGTAAGAGACCATACCAGGTTCCTCTAGTAAACTGTAAAGGCTCAGTCTTCCAGGTCTGCTCCTGCACTCTGACCCACACTTTCCCTATAGTGAAACAATAAGCACCTTGGGTTTTGACAGTCTGCCTGCCTGACCGCTGACTATTTGTAAAAAACTTAGAAGCAAAGAGATGGGGAAGGACTTTCATAGTATAAACAGAGACTCTGCCCAACAAATCTTGTGTATTGCCTTTCCAGACCAGAACTTGAAAACAAAACCCAGAGATGGTTTGTGGCCAGGGCAGTTTGTGTGTGTGAGGGGGCTGCATCACCCCAGAATGTTCCAGTGAACATTCCCCTCTGCTCAGACTTTAAGCTCCCTATGCAACAGCCCCTGTCTAATCCATTGTGTGTGTGTGTGTGTGCCTTCAAGTTACCTATTGACTTATGGTGACTCCATGAATTTCATGGGGTTTTCTTGGGCAAGGAATATTCAGGGGTGGTTTTACAGTTCCACCCTCTGAAATATAGCCTACAGCCCCTGGGTTTTTTTTGGTGGTCTCCCATCCAAGTTCTCATCAGACCTGGCCCTGCTTAACTCCAAGATCAGATAGGAACTGGTGCCTTTAAGATACTTACTCTGCCTCTAATACTGGAGTAGTAGATGCTTCTGGAACCCCGCAAGCCTTCTGTGAAAGTGGTAGACATCTGACATTATTTGGTCCCGGCATATGACACTCACAAGTGTTTCTAAACATGGTGGCATTATTCATTTGTCCTGGTTAAGCACTAGAATTACCCCTACCCTTCCAGGGACTGTAGGCTATATTTTTTTTAAAAACCCACATATATTAAGGAGGAAATTCTAACCATACGCATCTCTGGGCACTCTTGTTTGAATGAAAATATTAATTCTGATTGTTTTCCCTTTAATTATGGGGGGCAGGTTGCAGCCGTGAACAAGTATGACCCTCCTCCTGAAGTGGTGGCCGCCCAGGATCACATGACTCATATTATGTACAGCATGATGCAGCCCCAGCGGATCTTCAATAGGTAATCAAACCATCAGTTCTCCTTTGGCCCTGGAGATGGCACTCACGTAAAGCTACTGCAAACATGGGATGCTGTATCTCTAGGCTCTCTCACCCCTTCCTCTTTCACTCATTTATTGGGGGAAGAAACAGGCTGTGTCGTAGACGCGCTATGAGTGTCAGAATGGAAATTAGGCAAATCTTGCTTGGCTGAGCAGATTATGAAATGAAGTTAGTCACTCACCTCGGCTCTCCAAAACAGATTGCCCACCGCTCCATTTCTTTTAAACAATCTGTCAGAGCAGATGGCCGTTCACACCATAAATGAGAGTTGCAAAAAAAACCCTCTATCAGTACCCAGTGATGGTTAAGAGCTCTCCTGAGAGCAGTGAGCACTTGCAACTGTGGCTTCTTCAGGCTTGTTTTCAACGCTCTCCTCTCAGGGGGTTGGCATCCCATGGCAGACAACATCGCTACCCATCCTTTTGTAGATTTTTGCTGCATGGCTTGCCAAGACCAGAGAAGGGGCACTCACAAAGTTCACTGCTGACAATAAAGGCTTGTCAATAAGATCTGACCCTCCATCTGTACTCTTCAACCTTCTTCTCTATCCCTGAGACATAGACATTTTTTTAAAAAATAAATACGACCATGTCAGTATTTTTTAGGGAACTTTCTGCTTGAAAGTATGTGCAGTTGGGTGGTACTGGGAACATTATTATACACCGTATCAAGGCCTGGCTTAGGATGGAAGCTATGGTTGCTAATCTAAAATAGCAGACAGATGTTTTCGTAGTGTTTTATTTTTAAAATATTGTTAAGTATGAGAATGATAATTTTATTCAAGAACCAACAGGGGAGAACCAATAGGGAGTATAATTAAAATTTAGATATAATCCAGACTCAGTGGGGTAGGAAGTCAAATCTATGCAAGTGTGACGTTTTTTCTTTTTCTTTCTTTCTCCCCCCCTACCTTTTCTATTCTATCTCCTCTTCTCTTCTCCTGTTTTCTTTTTCCACTTACATTCCTTCCTCTTTTTTCCTTTTTTTTCTTATTTCTCTTTAGGTTTTTTAAGACATGTGTAGTTTTTAATGTATTTTAAAAATCGTCATTCTATTTTGTTTGTCTTTTTGTATATGGCTTTTTGATATATTAACAAAAAATAAATAAAGATGGAAGCTATGGGTGCTGGTCTGCTTCCTCTGTTGATTTGATCATATGAGTGATTGGTCCAACTTTGTCTGTGTGGTGTGGGCAAAGGGGCTAGTTAATTTGGCTGACTAGGTAAATGCATCATTTGGGTCCAAGAGCCAAAATCTGGCCTTAAAACAGAGATGGGAAGCATGTGTCCCTCCAGTTATTGGTGGACTTCAGTGCCTAAGCTATGTTGGCTGGGGCTGGTCTGCTCTACAGTCCAAAAATATCTGGAGGTATGCACAGTTCCCATCCTAGCCTTAAAAAAAGTACACGGCGGAGTTAATCTAGTTCCTGTTTTTGCAAGACAGCAACTGTTGCTCACCAGTGGCCCCTCTTCATCCTGGAGAGAAGTGACCAGTGGGGTGCCACAGGGTTCTGTCCTGGGCCAAGTGCTATTCAACATCTTTATCAATGATTTGGATGGGAGAATAGAGGGCATTCTTATCAAATTTGCAGATGACACCAAATTAGGAGGGGAAGCTAACACCTCAGAGGACAGGAACAGAATTCAAAATGATCTTAATAGATTAGAGAGCTGGACCAAAACTAACAAAATGAATTTTAACAGGGAGAAGTGTAAAGTACAACACCTGGACAGAAAAATGTGAAATGCGCAGAAATAATATGGGTGATACCTGGCTTGACCACAGTACATGTGAAAAGGATGTCGGGGTCCTAGTGGAACACAAGCTGAACATGAATCAGCAGGGTGAGGCAGCAGCTAAAAAAACCCGATGTGATTCTGGGCTGCATCAATAGGACTCTGGTGTTTAGGTCAAGGGAAGTGAAGGTACCGCTCTATTCTGTTTTGGTCAGTCCCCACCTAGAATCTCGTGTCCAGTTCTGGGCACCACAGTTCAGGAAGGATATTAACAACTAGGACATGTCTGGCGGGGTGTGTGTGACCGAAATGGTAGAAGGCCTGGAAACCATGAAGCCCTAAGAGAAGCAGCTTAGGGATCTGGGTATGTTTAGCCTGGAGAAGAGAAGGTTAAGAGGTAACGTGATAGCCATGTTTAAATGTTTGAAGGGATGTCATATGGAAGAGGAGGCAAATTTGTTTCCTGCTGCTCCAGGGACCAAGGACCAATGGTTTCAAACTTCAGGAAGAGACACATTAAACCTAAACATTAGGAAGAACTTCCTGACAGTAAGAGCAGTTTGATAGTGGAATAAGCTGCTGTTTGGGTGTATGGTAGAGTCTTCTTTGGAGGTTGTTAAGGAGAAGCTGGATGGCCATCTGTTGTGAATGTTTTGATTGTATATTCCTGCACAGCAGAAGGGGATTGGACAGACTGGCCCTTTTGGGGATCTCTTCCAGATCTATAATTCTATGATTCTATAGTCTAAGGCCTGAAAGGCAGGCCAAGCAGAGAGGGATCAGTCCAATCTAAGAGCTGTTACCTTGTTGACTGACCTGCGTCTGCTGGGTGTGCTTTTCACTTTCTCTCTGAAAGACCAATACAGACCTGTCTTAAAGCTTTCCACTGAGACCAAGTGCCTTCTTTGTCAGAAATACACAATATAATTAAAAAAGAGATGGTTTTCCCAATGTTGGAACCCTGGCTTTGGAAGACCTCCTGAAGAGGAATATCATATTTGTCAACTGTGCCAAATAATCTGTCATCCCACTTTTTCAGGTACTTTTAATGTCCAAATTTCACCCTCCTCCTCCTCCTTTCCACATTTGTCCTCAACTTACTTCAGTTGATGTAAACTGAGTTTACACTCAGGCCATTTCCACACTACACTTTTCTAATGTTATTATTCCACTTTCAACGTCCAGTGGAATTCTGGGGTTTGTAGTTTACTGAGGCCCAAGAGCTCTCTGGCTAAGAATTCTAAATGCCTCTCCCTAAACTGCAAACCCCAGGATTCCATAGGATGTTAAAAGTGGAATAATAGCACTATAACAGTGTAGCGCAGAAATGGCCCCAGTTAACTCATCAGCGGGGAGAGAATTGCAGATGCAGAATGTTGCCCTGTCCAGTCAGCTCAGGTAAAAGCAAACTGCAGCCTCTCCCAGCTTCTCTCTTCTTCCTCATTCATAACTTTTAATGTCTTGGCCACACCCTGATGTTGCTTAGCCCGATGTGTCTCAGTTTTGTTTTGTGAAATTTCAGGGAATATGGCATACCCAGGGTCTACTGACAGTCTTTTTCATGCCAGGTTAAGCTATCTTTATTGAACTCAGGCACTTTTAGTTTGTGCAATCCAGAAATAGACGCTACTTTGGATTGTGGTGGAGTCTCCATCTTTGGAGGTTTTTAAAGAGAGGTTGGATGGCCATCTGTTGGGAGTGCTTTGACTGTGTCTTCCTGCCTGGCAGAATACGGTTGGACTGGATGGGCCCTAGGGTCTCTTCCTTCTATGATCCTATTCTGTGATTCTATATGCACTACAGCTTCTATAAAACTTTACACTGGGGCTTCTGGAAGCTGGAGTCCAAAACATCTGGAGGGAGAAAGCTTGCCCACCTCTGGGACAATCTCCTAGTCTGCTTGGAATTGTTTATCTTCTCTTGGATTGTTTATTCATTGTCTTTTATGGTGGTTGTTAAACGATATTGCTGCGTTGTATTAGGTTTTTAATAATATGCATATGTTGTAAACCACCCTGATGAAAGGCAGTATAGCAATATTTCAAATAATTAAAGTAACATGTCAGGATTGCTTTATGTATACTCGATCTTAAAGGTCTCTCTGGGAGCCAAATGGAACTAGAATTGGGGAGGCGTCTGTCAGGCAATTATGGGAAACTCACACGCATACCATGCTGTTAACGTTAAGAAGCCTTGCCTTTCCTTCTCTCCACACGTGCAGCACCTTGCCTAGTCTCGACGCTCCCTACCCCATGCTCGTGTTGACTGGACCTCTGGAGTGCTGGAAGAGAGAGCTTTGCCACAGGCTCTGTCGGAAGTTCAACAACTATTTCAGATACGGGTAGGTCCGGTGCCTGGGTATTCACAGGTCCTTAGAAAGTAGCTGCATTTTCTCAAGAAAATCATTACAAAAGGCAGTTACATGGCTTTCTCTTCAGCTTGTTTTTCTTCTCATATTACATTGCCCTCCTCATTGCAAAAAGGGCAGGGGTGGACAAATGTGTCAAAAGAGAGAACCCAATTTTGGTCCAAAACCCTTCTTGTGGGATGCAGGGTTCTGTCTTGGCCCAACTAGAAGTGACAGAGCATCACTTCCGGTTTGGATTCTGGACAAAACTGAGCCTCTAGGGCAGAGCTTTCCAGACTTTGCGTTGTGACACATTAATGTGTCAGTTGCAGTGTGTAGATGTGTTGCACAAATGTAACAGGTGGAAGGGCTGCTTCTCCTGCCACTGGGGCAGGCCAGGCCTGGGTGAAGGGGCTGCCTCTGCCGCTCTGGGCTGAGGAAGACCCCAGCAAAGGTGGCAGCAGACCAGGCTTGAGCGGAGGGGCTGCCTCTCCCGCTGCCACCACAGCCATCCCAGGCCGAGGAAGACCCTGGCAAAGGAAGCGGCAGCCCAAGCTCGGGTGGCTCAGGCTGCCTCCACTTACTGAATTGCTTACTGAATTACTGTGTCGCAAAATGATGCATGTCTAAAAAGTGTGTCACCGACATGAAAGGTTTGGAAAGTTCTGCTCTAGGGCTTTTTTTTCAACAGTCTTGGGGTACGGGAGTGGAAGTTTGTTGTTATTATGTACCATCAAGTCAGCTCCAGGCATGGTGATTTTCTTCTGGGGTTTTCCTGGCCAGATTTATTCAGAGGAGGTTTGCCATTGCCTTCTTCTGAGAGAGCGTGACTTGCCCAGGGTCACTAACTGGGTTTCCAGGGCTGAGCCAGGATTCAAACCCTGGTCTCCCAGAGTCCTAGTCCAGCCCTCAAACCACCACCATGGTTCATTGGCTCAGGATTTTCTTGTCCAGATTTGTTCAGAGGAGGTTTGTCACTGTTGCCTTTGTCTGAGGCTGAAAGAGGGCGACTGCCAAAGGTCACCTAGTGCATTTCAGTGGGCATGCATCTCCCAGAGTTCTAATCCAACACAAACCACTACACCATCATGGTTCATTTCTGTGAGGAAGATAGTGGAGTCTACGTCTAACCAAACTGCCCAATGTTTGTGGTGATCTGGGGCCTTCATGGATGGATAGATGGATAGATGGATGGATGGATGGATGGATGGATGGATGGATGGATGGATGGATGGATGGATGGATAGATAGATAGATAGATAGATAGATAGATAGATAGATAGATAGATAGATAGATAGATTAACTGGGGGAAGAGGAGAGGCTGCATGCAGCACATGGAACATACTTTGAACAACCCTGGATTAGGGAAAGAAATTTTGAATGTAAATGAATACAAATGTGGATCTATCTCACACGCATCTCGGAAGGGCAATAAGTTCCTCCAATCTTTTGATAGGGTCATTCAGAAAGCATATTTTGCCTCATGCTTCCGCCACCCAGCACTAACATTTTTTACTTCTTGCCTTGATTTCCTTACAGATAGACAATCATGCCTCCTTTATGGTCATTTCTGCACTATACTATTATAGCGCTATTATTCCACTTTCCACCTCTTCTGGAATCCTGGGGTTTGCAGTTTAGGGAGGGGCCTTTAGAATTCTCAGCCAGAGAGCTCTTTGGCCTCAGCAAACTACAAACTCCAGAATTCCACAGGAAGTTGAAAGTGAAATAATAGCACTATAACAGCGTAGTGCAGAAATGGCCTTAGATAGGCTCTAAGCATACATGATGATAGTTTCAGGACTCTCAAGTACCCCCTGAAACACAACAAGCCCTGAGTGATCATAAGTTACCCTAAAATGAACTGGTGAACCTGGTTAAACAAAAGCAGAAGCCTTGCTGGGTGACCTCTGTGTTATATGAGTTTCTTTAGCTTCAATCTTGCTATATGAAGCTTTCTGCACAATTTAGTTCTCTAGATAACCATCTTAATACAGTTGCTCTGTCAGCTAGACAAATATGTTGTAAGTCAAACGCTTAAAAGAAAACTTTTGACTGAAGGGGAAAATGCAGAATGAACATAATACACATTCAATAAATTATCCAGTTTGTAAAGCATGGCTGAAACTCCCAAATAATTGAAAACTGGAGGGGATTTTCTAGGTGCTCTAAGTTTTTTTCCAAGAGCTTTGTTGTTTCACTTTACATTTTATTCCCTCATAACTTTTATGCATATGAAGAACAGAATGACAGAATCTTAGCAGAGCAGAAAATTGCTACCATAAAGCAAAGTTGTATTTTAATTATTCAGTGGAGATTTCTGCAGCTTTAGTGTTCGTTTCTTAAAATTTTAAAGAGATCACTCGTTAAAGTTGTATTTTATGGAAGGAGATGGGGCCAATTCGAATGTAAACATGACCTTGCTGTTGAAAGGAACTTGTAACATGCTTAAATGGTTAAAATAATATCAAGAGCAACAGACCATTCGAGACATCTGGCCAGTGCTCTTTCAAGATGGGTGTATTTATAACTGCTGAGAGAAAATCCAGGCCTTTGAAGCTGAAGCTTTATAGAGCCCATGTCTCTCATATGGTTCTCATTTGACACAGTGAGGAATTTCTCAAGACGTGGTTGTGGCAGGGCTGGCTGATGTTTGATGCCTAGTTGTTGGGTACTAGAACAGTTCCTGTAGAATGGAGATGAGGCACCTGGCAGAAGGATGTGGTAAAACTGTGTACTTTTCCTTCCTGCACTTTACAGGTAAAAGTCGAGAAAAACACTCTCTGTATCTGTAATCCCCAAAGTTTTTCCTCAACAAAATATGGCCTGAGTTCCCTTCTTATGTTACTTCGCATTGCTGGTGGCTCCTTTCCTTCCATCATTCTACATTCCTGCACTGATTTAAAAGCAGATTTTGGAAAAATTCCTCGCTTTTTTTAGACCACAGAGGCCATGGTGCCCATGGGATTTCAAGAGCTGTGGTCCAAAGCTCTACTGGGTAATATGTCCAAGCCCTACTTTAAAGACCAGAATGAGCTGCTCCAACAGCAAAATGGCAGGCCTGACTACTCGATTATGCCCTAGGCTGTAATTCTACATGGCAGGGGGTTGGACTGGATGGCCCCTGTGGTCTCTTCCAACTCTACATTTCTATGATTCTGTGATTCTAAAACCAGTTGTGAGGGTTTGCTTTAGAGTAAGGATGCATAAGAGTGTGCTGTTAGTGTTCACGTGTGTGATGGCACTGCCTGCACATAAGAGACAAGAAGATGTCCTTCTCCCTTGCTCCAAGAGATTCCGGAGAGGGAATGAAGTTTGAAGAGCAGCAGCTCTCACGGGAACTTAAAAGATGGACAGTAATATCTCACAGGAGAATGGAGGATGAGGCTGTACATAATACCTCCTCATTGTGATGGCTGTATATTACTCCTAGGCCATTTCCACATTAGACTGTTATAGCGCTGTGATTCCACTTTCAACATCCTATGGAATCCTGAGGTTTGCAGTTTTGGGAGGGACCGGGGGGCCCCTCCCGAAACTGCAAACCCCAGGATTCCATAGGATGTTGAAAGTGGAATCATAGCGCTATAACAGTCTAGTGCGGAAATGAGCCCAGTGTTTGGAGTCTACATGTATCTCAGTGCCAACTACTGTTGGCGAAAAACTTTGGAAAAACTGTCAGGGCACCAGCCCTGAAGACTGTTTGGGCAACAGCCCAGAAAATGATCAGGGCACCAACTGAGAACTGTGAGGGAAAACTGTCAGAGCATCAACCTTGGAAATTGTTAGGGAGAAAAACACATAGGGCCAGACCTAAAATATTAGGTCTGCACGGACTATCTCGGGCAGTCTATGCGATTGCGTGCGAGCTCTGAATTAGCCTGGAAAGATCCCCAACTTTGGCCAAAGGGGCTTCCTCGCCTCTGCAAGAAAACAGTCCAAGCTACTTCTTACATGAGCAAAGGGAAGAACACTTCATTGAAAGAAGGGAAGGGTTAAATAGGTTTGGGATGACAGTGATCTCATAGAGCATACAGCGCATGTGCAAGAATATTAAGAATATTCCCTTTCCCAGGACTGGAATTCTGATACCTGGTTGACAATACAGTAACTTCTGGTTAACAGTTGACAATGAACCCGTATCAGACATGCATTTGCTCAGCAGTGAAGTGTTAAGGACTATTGTTACAGAAAGCAGTGGGAACCCAGGCTGAGAACCTAGGCATTGAGCTTTGCCAATTAATTTCAGCATAGTTTTAAGCAGGGCAAACGACTGACCACAGGAACCTTTAAAGTTGACTAGAATTCAAAATGGCGGATTTTAGTCAAACAAATACAAAAAGACAAAGAGAGAATTTCTTTAGCTTAGACATTTAAGCAGGCAATACAGTGAATTAAACTGTCCAGGGCACTGAATCTCCTAACAGCCCTGCAGAGTAGACCAGGGAAAAATATGGGAAACACTGTCCATTTTGTCTGTACTCTTTCTGCTAAAATTACCAGGGGAAAAATGCACGAGGGTACCATTCCATTCACATCTTGCTCATGAGCCCTGGTGGGAACAAAATGCCTGTCTAGAAAGACTTTCCACCTTATCCAGGATACCTCTTCCCGTGTTCCCATTTTGTAGGCTCAGTTACACACTGCATATGCCAGTTTGAAAAGGTAGGTTTGGGGGTCACCTTCAGTCTTTAGCAGCCATAAACATTAATCACCAGCAGTTATAAGATCCCAGGTCCTGCTTGGGATCCCTTAACTGCAGAACCAGTTGCTAACTATTCTTTTAACTGTATTTTGTTTTGATTCTGTACTGTATGCCACTTTGGTTCTCGTATTAGGGGAAAAAAGACAGGGCATAAATTAAAGAAATAAATACAATGAATAAAATAAAATAATTATTTAGTGTATTACAAAGTAATTTAAAAAAAAATCTGGCCTGGATTTGCCACCTCTCAGTTTCACTAGATAACCTCATGTTCTGCTATTATAAGAGATGAAGAAAAGCCTTTCTGTCTCCAGTCTCCATCCCATCCATAATCTTCTAACCTTCTGCTGTGTCCACATGCATGTTCTTTCCAGCCTGAGCACATAAGTATGTAGTCAGAATGAAGTCCCACTGAAATTGATGGAATTTTGTCACAAAGTATGTGTCAGATTGTAGGCTTGATCATTCCATGTAAGTGGCTTCATTCTAAAATGCCTTCTTCTGTTTCTTCACGCTTTGTTTTTCAGTCCCTGCCATACTACAAGGACTGCCTATTTTGGAGAAGAAAACAGATTAGATTATTATTTTATACCACAGGAGGAGTTTGACAAAATGGTGAATACGGTAAGGAGTGAATCTATTGCCTTAAATCATAGCTCACTTTAGGAATTAGGAATTAGCATTTCAGATACTAGAGAAAACATATGTAAGCTGTTGTTCTTATAGCTTGAGTCAGTGATAAAGCTATTAAAAAAGTACCAGATAATTCCTAATTTGTCTTGTTTTTTCTTAACTACTTAGATGCCTTCAGCAAAAATTTAAAGTACTAGGCTCCTCAGTCTGTACCATGCACAATTCTGAACTTAGTAATCTAAGTTTTTAACTCATTTTTTAAAGTTTAGTAGATATGAAAAGAATATTGAACAATTCTTGAAGTATGGTAAAAAAAAATGGGTTTCAGGTGTTGCAAAATGGTGATGAGGAAAATCCTAGGGGAATACATTCTCATGCATGGCTTTATTTTATTTTATTGCATAAAACCCCCACATTTTCTGTGCAGAAAATGGCTTTTCTGTGCAGAAAACACATTTCCAGTGCAGGAAACATGTTGTTTGGCACAGAAAATAGCAGTTCTTCACAGGGAAGTTTTCTGCATGGGAAACAGCAATTTTTATGTGCAGAGAATCACCATTCAGCACAGAAAACAAGCTTCCTAGTTGAAAAATAGTATTTCTGCAAGAAAATGCAAATACAATTTTCTATGTAAACTACTCCATGTGCTTTCCCCCCACCACTTTGGACAGAATAAGTTTCGAACTGCAAATAGTAGTCAAAAACTGTGGTTTTTGGTGACATTATCATGACAAGGAGAAGAATCATAAAAAGATTCATTCTTGCCAGCAGGAATGAAATATACAGAGATTTACATCTATAGAATCATACCAGTACACTTTTACGGTCCGCAATTAAGCTTCCACCAAGTCAGAAGACTACTTGGAGCAGCCAACCATAAGTACAGGGGGCAGCTTTTGTGTCCACCATGCACTTCTTTTCAACTTCTCAAGGGCATCTGACTGGCTGGCATTGGATGCCAAAGTCTAGATTGGGCAGTTCTTACATTCTTGCGCAATAAGTCTGACCAAAGGAACTTTGTCTAGTCAAATCAAAGTGACCTGATGCAATTTGAGAGAACACTGAAAAAAAATGAAGTACAAGTGGATCTTCTTTTTTTTCCTTTTCCTTTTCTCTCTCTAGTGCTTCCAGGTAACATGAGAGAAATTCATATGATTTTCCTGCATGGTGGACATATGTTTTTCCCTTATATTTGGAACTCATGTTTCTTACGGCAAGAAAGACACACAGCTTTTCCATTTTGGAGGAATGTAAAAATGAAAGCACACTGTGTCCATGCTCCCACTTTTAATCCTTTCTGCTAATGTGCAGATTCAGTCTATCCTTAATCATACATACATTTGCTCAGTCACGTGTGTACATAAGCACACATCTTCACGCCTGCACTCAAAATAGCGTAAAATCAATGCGTTACAATCTAGAATCAAGGCTGTGCTTGCTTGCAAAAATGATTTTCTTCCCCTTTCTTATCACGTGGACTTCTTCTTTTTCATTCCAGGGACAATTTATTGCTACTTTTAAATATAATGGCTTCTACTATGGACTGGGCAGAGACACCATTGAATCCATTGCTCGGGAGGGACTCGCAACTTGTATTCATATGGAAATAGAGGTAAGGATGATCCTTGAGCGTAGGAACTTCTCTGCTGACACTCGTGAAATTTATTTTCCTAGATACCACTGTACCTCAACTACAGCAAAGTCTGTGTAATTGTGTTTGTGTCATGGTCCAAGGGAAACTAGGCCGATGGCAAAGAGGAATAGTGAACTGGAAGACTCAAAAGCCGATCAAAGGTGTGGGGAGAGAAGCTTTGCTGCACACATTGCTGGCTCCCAACTGAGGGTATGAATGGCTGCAGGCTTTGTCTGGCTTCACATTATGGAGGTTAAGACCAGAACTTGGAAAAGTTACTTTTCTTTCTACAACTCCCAGAGTCCCCCATGACCAAACTGTCTAGTTACTTTTCTAAGTTCTCAGTACATTTAGGTCTGAGAAGCAGCTCAGACCCAAGATGCATGTGACTGTAAGACCCTTTCACATGCACAATTATAGCAGTATGATTCCACTTTAATTGCCATGGCAACTTCCTATGGAGTCCTGGGATTGGCATTTTAGGGAGGGGTGTTTAGAATTCTTTTATTTATTTATTTATATATATATATATATATATATATTATTTATATATGTGTGTGTGTGTGTGTGTGTGTGTGTGTATGTATGTATATATGTATATATGTATATGTATATGTATATGTATATTATTAATTATATAAAAACACAAACTATAAAGCAAAAGAGAAAGAAAAAAAGGAAAAAATCATACATACAAAGACAAGCCAAAATCTCATATAGAATATAATACTAAATTATAACCACTAAACCACAGAATTCTAAACATGAATCAAAATTAATGAACAGATAACTATACATAATTAAAAATTTAAAAAGTGGTTCCTAGCCTTGTTATCACCAACCCTTAGTAACTCTACAAAAACACTAAGCTGATAAGTTAAAAACAAATCACTAAATTTAACATTTGTTGCTTAAATCTAATTCTATAATATAAAAATAGTAAACATAGATAGATAGATAGATAGATAGATAGATAGATAGATAGATAATCTTACTTCTTAATTCTTCTCTTAATTAGGGTGTTTAGAATTCTTAGCCAGATAGCTCTGGTGTCTCATCAGACTACAAATGCCAGGATTGCATAGGCTGCAGCTGTGGCAATTAAAGTGGAATCATAGTGCTATGCTTGCGTAGTGTGAAAAGGCCTTGTGTCAAGGCCCTTCCTTCAAATATGAGTCTGCCTCAATCACATTTTACGAGGGCCTCAAAGTGGCAAAGAAGTGCATGCAGGGGGTTGCTGATCCCTCCCCATACCTGCTCTTCTTAATTCTTGCAGTCACTGCATTGCAAAATATTTCTCCTGGCTGGGCTCCAGTACTGGGAGTGAGACCAACTAAGAGAAATATTGGATTAGGGTGTTTTCTTAAGTGTTAGCCCCTTTTTGGGAAGGATGGAGATTGGCTTAGTTAAGAGGCAGTCTCCCTTAACAGAGCGTTGCAGAGAAATGTGCTAAATCTTTTGCATATCCTATGAGACTAACTTCAGTAAAACACAAGGGGAGAAGGCAGCATTTAAGTTACATGCTCGAAGAGTTTACTGGCTGAATAAAAAAGTACATTCTCAGTAGACATACAAGTTTCCTAACTTCTACCTAAATAAGGTAACATTTCAGATAGAGGAGATCCAAGGATCCATGGCTTATCCGTCTGTGAAGAAGGAAGAAGGAAAGTGGGACAAGTTTGTATGTGATCACAGATACCTGAGAGTTTCTGAGCTCACATGGTCTGAAGGCCTAGATACATTCATTATTGATGATCATGTAGTATAATCTATGCAAAAAGAAAGCTTGAGAAGCAGTTTAAATGACAATAGAATCAGGCAGCAGTAGTGACTGGTGACGCCCATTTCATTTGGGCAGTGAATCCACGCCAGGTTTTAAAGGAGCTCTCCTAGGTGCTAATGTCTATTCAGCACCTTGGATACCTCCTTTATAAAAGTAGTGAAAACCTGGAACAGCTTCACTTACCTGGGAATATACATGCTGTCAGCCATTACTGGGCATGTATACAGCACAGTACTCCTGAAACCTGCCATTTCTCTAATATCAGAAGGAACAGGGGTGTGTGAACAAAATGTTTGATTGGTGTAGTATTTTCCAACACAGTGTGTGAGCAAGAGGCAATTGAGAGGAAGGGCTCCATACCTTCCCCTCAAATGTCCTATGAAATCTACCTGGATGGAGAACAGAAAGGTTTGATGGGAGGTACCACCTTTGAGCCATGGTTGGTGCAGAACAACATCTGAAGATGCATTTACCTCTGTCATAATTGGTTAGTACCTCAGGATACTCTAAAGAAGATGTTCTTAGCCTTTGGTCCTCCATATGTTTTGGACTTTAACTCCCAGAAGCCTCAGCCCCATTACCAATGTATAAGGCATTGTAGGAGTTGTAGTGCAAAGCACTGAGAGTGCCAAAAGCTGAGAATTATTGCTCTAGATACTGGATTATGAACAAAGAGCAGCTTTTCCTGGGATGAGACATCCCCCAAGCGTCAGTCTGCAACAATACACAAGACCTTTCACAAATGATACTGCTCACATACTTAATTTCAATTAAATCCATTTTGTTCCCAGTCTTTAATTCGTCTTTTACTTCAAGATCCGCATAAGAACGGTTCACAAAAGTTCCAGTCTTCTGAATCTGGCTTAGCAACAAAGTTTGGAGGACCCAAACTTGACATCCCTGGTTAAACAACACCTATTTGTGCTGATGTAAATTTTTGTTCATGGTTAAACACCTTCAGTCCAGATTCACAAAGTGTGAAAACAAATGCCCACTTAGCACCTTCTCTCTCAAAGGGTGTGAGAAGCTTGAAGAATTCCTACTTTGAGCCACGCTACATCCTCATGATCCCAATGAACAAAGAAAAATATGCCAGCCACCTACGAAGGAAGGGGCTCTTCAGCAGACGAGAGATTGATGAAGCGGTCAGTAGGGTGGATATGTACATCAAGGTGAACCAGGATTGCCCAGGCTTCTTTGATGCCGTCTTCAGCATAGGTTAGTCAGCCCTTCTGGAAGCTCGGTCTCCTGTCCCTGAGTGCTGGCGATGAAATCTTCCTTTAAAGCAAACAGGAAACAGCTGAACAATTGATTGTCCTGTCTTGCACAAAAAGCTAATTGGGTTAAAAGTGAGCTTTTGAGACATGCAGTATCATCTAAGTGATGTGGGCAGTGTTTTCACAAGACTCATGGGCAAGAACATAAGATGTGCAACCTCTGTTCAGATTCTGTGGTCCATCAAATTCTACAGCTGTTTGCTCAAAGTATCCAGACTCGTGCCTCTTCCAGGAGCCCTTGTGGTACAGTGGTTAAATGCCGATACTGCAGCCACAACGTTGTGAGTTCAGTCCTGCAGGGCTCCAGGTTGATTCAGCCTTTGATCCTTCTGTTGCTCGTTAAAATGGAATACCCAGCTTGTTGGGGGCAATTAGCTATCACATTGTGAACCGCATAGGGAGTGCTCAGCACTGATAAGCTATATAGAAATATAATTGCTATATGCACATAAGGAGGCAGTAAGATTTTAAGGGGGTTCTTCTTTGTGATCTCTGTGCCTCACACAAGTGTGTTCTTGCCTCCACATTTGTGAGGGCACAGATAACCACTCAAAGGACCACAATTGAAGGACAGCAAGCTTTTCTTCTGTCAGCAGGGCCCAGGCATTACTCTGTCCATATCAGAAAACAGGGAAATTGCTCCTAAGACCACACCTTCTGGAATCCTTCAGCCAGCAAGGTTACTGTGTTTTAGGGAGCTATTGGCCAAAAGATAACTTTTCCAAGCTCTAGTCTTCCCAAGAGATATTTAAGAAAGAAACCCAGTAGCCATTGAAACATATCAAACATATTAAAATTCGTCACTATATACTTTAAAAACCATAATTTAAAAATAATCTGGATAGACCTTCCAGAAGAGAATGTTCTTTACTGCTGATCTTTACTACTGGTCTTTACCATGTTCAACTCTTCCCTTTTTCTCCAAACACCCATCCTTCAATGAACAGATGATTATGATGAAGCCTTCGCCAAACTGAGTAGCCTCATTGAGGAGTTCTTGGGGTTAACACAACCTTCTGAATCTGAGTTCCTGGTTCCTGCAGCAGACAGCTGTTGCCTTTCAGGTATTAAGCATGACCTGGCAAAGCTGCTAATTCTAAGCAAGTCTAGCAGCCTTGTTAGCTTCTAAGAAACCAACAATAGATGCCTCCTCCTCCTCGGCTGTGCACTTTCCATTTCTCCATTTTCCAAACTTGCCAGTGATTTGGCTTTGAACTGGGCATTTTTAAGCCACGTGGCAGACCTTGGCCAAAATCATGTTGGCGTCTCATCCACGTGGTAGTTACCCTATGATAGTGGTTGGACAGTTTTATCCAGCACACAATAGCCATATTCAGTTCAAGATTGTGGAGGCAAGAGCAGAGGAGAGCTTTTGAAAGTCAAGGAGCAAAGGAGAGAGTCCAGTTCAAAGCCAGTGCAGTGGTAGAACAGCTGGCTGGGAGAAAGCATGGTGGAAGTTCACAGGGCGTGGCAGCAGATTAAGGGTCAAAGCAAATCAGAAGGGATGTGGCGTGGCAGGAAACCAAGGGTCAAAGCAAGTAGGAACGGATGTGGGTACTGCCATTGTTCCTTGCTCTAAATAATGGCATGATTTGTTTTGTTGTGGTCAAGAAGACCTGAGTCATAAAATCATAGAGGGAACCCCACAGGCTGTCTAGTCTGTGCTGTGCTGTGCAGGAATCTACAGCTAGAGCAGTTCTGAGAGATGACCTTCCAGTCTCTGTTTAAAAACCTCCAAAATAGAAGAGCCCCACTCCACTGAAAGCCCTCCAGGCTGTCTTTTCCACTGTTGAACAGGTCTTCCGGTCAGGAGGTTCTTCCTAATGTCTAGGTGGAGTTTCTTTTCTTGTAATTTACAGTTGGAGGACTCCATCTCATCATTATACAAGAGATTCCGCAGAAGTCCTTTTTCAAGAGGAAAAGGCACGTGAGGCAAAAGTTCACAAAATCCAAACTTTTTTTTTTAATGACATGATTGTCGAGGGCAAAGGAATAGGAAAGATTCTTTGCCTCATCGTCATGAGTTCTACCATAAACCATCTGATCTTCCTTCAAGGGGCTGTTAATGGCCTGTAATGTCTTGCTGTCCCATCAATTTGCATTTCTTCACCAGTAGCAGCAACTTCATTAAGAGTGCTGAGTCTAAGCAATTTTGCTCTCCATAAAAGTAACTTTAAAATTTATTGCACTTCATTAAATTCATTTAGAGCTTCATTTGTAGGTGTTTCAAATAAATGTAATGAACTTGTTTTGGCAGAGAGATCCTCTTTTCCTTACAAATGATGCAAAATTTTTATTTATTTGTTTATTTATTTATTTTTTAAAAAATCCTTGCCTCAGGGTTGATGCCTAATATGAACATTTGCAATGAGATTGTAATAAGGGAGATTGGTTATTTGATATAATGAGAGGCTATTAAAATCTTTCTCTCTGTCTCCTTTTTTAATGAACAGACATCCAAGAGGTTTTCTTAATGGACAGAGCAGGGACACTGGAAAGGGTGGAAAGAGAGATCAAGGCATAGATTAAGGTGGCATAATTATTGCCTGTGGTCACCACTAGTGCAAGTCATTTTCGTTCTGGTGATGGGGGGGAAATCAAAATTAAGTTTAGAAATGGCATTCACTTGTGCGGTAGACCTACTGAAATGTATGTGCATAGTTCCTTTTCATTTTAAGGGAGCTTTTGCAGACTTCCTTAGTGCCTGTGTCTGTGCTGCTCTGCCCAAGCCCTGGAAAACTGGGGGTTGAACAGGTGCACTTTATTGAAATTAAGGGACTCCAGGTAGCCTACTAAGGGCTCCAAGTACCTTCCTGTGGTGGGTGGGGAGAAAACTGGCTTGTAATCCTGTACTCCAGTTTCCCCAAGAGTAAGCCCAATGGAACTCAATCGGGCTTACTTTTGAGCACATATGAGTAGCATTGCATTGTAAATTTTGGCTAATACTTGAGGATGTTATGTTAACCTGCTTCCTATGCATCCATGGGAAGTTGTCCAGTTTTTTAATGATCTGCTGGAGCTAAGACCAGAAGTCAACAGAACAGACAGCATGTTTGAAAGGAGTAAATATTATTTTGAATAGTGTGCTCCAAACCTCTTCTAAGTGTAAGAGGCAAAGAAAGAGAAAGGCAGATTGTAGTAGCAGTTCTGCTTCTTAAACAGTAAGACAGTACTCCTGGCAGTAAGAGCTGTTTAGCAGTGGAATCGATTGGTGGACTCTCAGGGCCTTTACACTACTCTGTTAAAGTGCTATTGTTGCACTTTCAGCATCCTGTGGAATTTCTGGAATTTTTTTTTGTAGTTTACTAAGGCCAAAGAGGTCTCCAGCTGAGAATTCTAAATGGCCCTCCCTCAACTGCAAACCCCAGGATTCCGTAGGAGGTTGAAAATGGAATAATAGCACTAGAACAGTGTTGTGTGGAATGGCCCTCAGTCTTTGAAGTCTTCAAGCAAAGGTTGGATGGCCATCTTTCAGGAGTGCTTAGGTTGTGGATGGCTGCATAGGTAGGGGTTGGGTTAGATGCCCCTTGTGGTCCTTCCCAATTCTAAGATTCTATGAATCTATGGACTAAAGTAATAGGAGTTCATTTCTGTGGAGGTAGGAGCACTTTCTAGGGCCAGCTGCTTTCTGCCTCCTTTTATTTGAGCCATTAAAGCTGAAGATTGAATAAGTTACCTTTTCAAAATAAAGTTGGGCCAGGGAAGACATTAATGCTTATTTATCAGCCTCAATAAGAGTATCTGCTCTTTTTCTAAGGTCCAAGCAAGGCACGCAACACAATCGATATCAGAGGAACTGACGGAGTAGCACCGTTGCCCACTCACCACGAATTTTTGGACTCCTCTGCCAAAAATTACTCTGCTGTCATATCAGGAAGGCTTTCAGCACAGAAGACACCAGTGGTAAGGAAGGGAGAGGGAGACTTTAAATGATTAATCCCATCTAAAGCCCAGGTTTCTTAAAAATGGCCACTGGTAAGCGTCTGAAGGTTAATACAAATCAATACAGATTTCTTGAAGGACCTCTGAAGTTGGAGAAAAGGAAATTAGTGAATCACTCAGCAGTTTGGTTGATTTTTCCTAAAGGAGCCCAATTACATAGGTATCTTGGGGCTCCAATTTTGCCTTATTGTTTGGAAGTGGGAGTCAGCCCCCTTGGTCTACTCCCCACCTGCCTCCCCTTTTTCAAAGGCTGTGTCTGGCTCAGTTTCAGGAAAAGAAAAAGAACCCCTTAAAATTCACCAAAGGCACACAACTCTAGAAAACTGAAGCTCCATGACAATTTAGGGATTGTCCTTAGGACCTCAATAGGGCTTTTAAGTCACTGGCCACAAGATCTCCACAGTCCTCTGTTTCACATGGATTCAGGCAGCAGGCTGGTCAGCAACAAAGAGAGGACTGGGTATTTCTGCCTGTAGCAAAGTTGGGAATCTGTCTAATTCTTGGAGAATCTATTCTAAATTGTTAATTCAAATTGTCATGTGCCTTTTCAGTTGCAGCCTCTCAAAACTTCTGTTTTGAATTCTGAAGACTGAACATTGCCTTTACTTCTTTGAACTTGATACTTCCATCTTAAGTTGGGCTAGTTTATTTATTGGCTTCAGCATGGGTTTCCATTGTAGATGTCAGGGTTGAGTCGGGGGTCTCTCTGAAATGGATATGCAGCCCATGCAAGGGGCTTCGAGCCCTGGAGCTGATTGGGCAGAAGTACAACCAGGACGCTTGTGAGGTCATAGAAGTGGCTCAGGAGCACTAGTGGCAGGAGCAAACCTTCAAGGGAATTTGACCAGTAGGGTAGTGACCATACCTGGCATTCAGTTTCCAAGGATTTTTCTCCAGCTCAACTACCTGTAGTCCTTTAACTAAAGGCACCAAAGACAGAATCCAGAGACAACACTATCTTTTCAGAGGTTGGATCCAGACTGTGTTATCCTGTTCATGTCTACTAATAAGTAAGCCCCTACTGTTTTCAGTATGACGTATTCTTTTTATATATACCTGACCAAGAATTGAGATCAGTTGGAAGGGTCTTTCTCTGTGTCTCACTGGGGGTGGGGTGGGGGGTACACTGTGGGAGGACATTGGAAAGGGCTTTCTCTGCTGTGGCACCCCAGTGAATGGAATGCTCTCCCATTAGAGGCCCGATTGGTGCCACACTGGTGTCATCTTGGTACCAAGTCAAAACATGGCTTTTCAGTGGAGCCTTCAGGCACCCCTAGCAGGGAACTGTCCGATCTCTTTTTGGATGTATTCAAAAAGAGGCTGGATAGCTACTTGCTGGGGTTGCTTTAGCTGAAGATCCTGCACTGAACTAGAGGATTGGACTTGATGGCCCATGAGGTCCCTTCCAACTCTGTGATTCTCTGATTCTCTTCTTCCAGAACCCCTGCAAAGCCACTGCTAGTCAGTGTTGACACTATTGGGCTGGGTGGACAAATAGTGTTAGACCACTTCTTATCTCCTTGTGCATTTAATACTCTGGATGACTATTGGCCAGAGCTAGAGAAGAAGTCTAATGGAAACCTTGCAGGGCAGGGGGTGGGTGGATTGGCATTCTAGAAGGGTGATGTCATAATGCTGAACTTCAGTTCAGCAGGTTTGGCAGCTGTGGAGTGATTGCTGTCATAGTTGTTGCTAATCCCTTGTTTTCCACTGCCTGGAGTTAACAGCTTCTAATGGAGAAGAGAAGCTGGAAACCTATCCGCTACCCACCAGTTAGCAAAAGGCTTTCATTGCTGTGGAGAGAGGTAAAGAGGTGGGAAGGATCAGCATCAGGGCAACCATCCAGCAACCATTCCTTTAACCCAGGGGTGGGGAAAATATTGTCCATGGGCCACAAATGGCCCAAATGACAGTTGGGGTAACTGCCTCTAATTTGCCTGAAAAACATTGTTCCAAAAAGTCTTTTTGCCCTCAAATACTCCCCAATATGCCCTAGATGGTGTGTAATGCAGTTTTGGCATGTTTGGGGGTGGGGCACTGTGAGCCCTTTTAGGCCTAGGGAAAGTCTTTGTCTAGTTGGAAGTGACCCAGAAAATGACTTCTGTTTTGTTCCTATTGGAACCAAGGTGTCTCCTCAGCTTAAAATGGCCCAGAAAGGCCATACATGTGGCGATATTGTCTCCTTATGCCTCAAGGGGCAGGGGGCAAAAGCCCAAATTATTTTTCAGGGGATATGACAGGGACTACAGGGGGTTCAGTGCTGGAGGATATGGTGGTTAATGGAAAGCTTGTGTAGGATCTGGAGAAACCTGGGTTCAAAGACTTTGCTTAGCACATTGTCTGCTCTTGAGCCAGTCACCCATTTTACCTTACAGAGTTCTTTGGATAAATCAAATGGAGGGTGGTGTAAGGACACATCAGCTGCCCCGAGTCAGAGCTTGGATAAGTTACTTTTTTGGGGCTACATCTCTTAAGGATTTTCTGGGAAACATGGCCGAACAAAATGGTTTTTCCCAGCCTCAGCCCTGAACTCTTTGGAGAGAGAGATGATATTTAATTGATCACTTTGACGATCTTTAAAGAATATTTAATTCTTCAGGCTTTTAGGTGTAATTTTCACTGAAGGGATAAGTCAGAGTGGTATTGTTTGAAACAATAAGAGCAGTGGGCTCGTGGGTTTGCCCACCTGCAGAAAACAAAATTGGCTAAAGAATTCTTGTGCTAGAAGTCAAGGAACAGCTTTCTTTTACCCTGATATCTAGGCTTCTTTCTTCAGGGATTTTGTTCTGCTTATTCAATTCAGGTGGAGTCCAGAGCTTGGAATGTATGTGTGTGTGTGTGTGTGTGTGTGTATACACAATCTACACAATCTCAACCTACACAATCGCTTCAAAGTTCTTGGCCATACGAACGATGAGGAGCACCAGGAGAAGGGAACAGAATGTCAACGAGAAGGAATCCAACTTCGGCAACGGGAACTAGATCAACACTCCCAGTCTCAACAGAATGCCCAGGCAGTCCTAGAAGAACATGCTCGTCGAGGAGCCCTGGACAAGCCTCAGAGTTCTGGTTGTTGGGGACTCCTTGCTCAGAGGAACCAAAACGGCAATTTGCAAACTGGACAAGCTCAATCGAGAGGTCTGCTGTCTTCCTGGGGCCAAGATCAACCACATAACGGAGAGGCTAACCAGGCTGGTCAAGCCCACTGACCATAAGCCCCTCATTTTGGTTCATGTCGGAACCAATGACACTGCGAGGAACAGCTTTTACCACATTGCAAAGGACTACGAGCTTATGGGGACGAAGCTTAGGGACCTTGGTGCGCAGGTGGTTATTTCGTCTCTCCTCCCTGTTCAAGGATATGGCGCACGTAGGGAAAGGGCAATAGCAGAGATCAACAACTGGCTCCACACATGGTGCTGCTGGCAACGGTTTGGGTTTTTGGAACACGGCCTGAATTTCCATGAACGTGGGCTTCTGGCAAGGGATGGGCTGCACCTCACGAAACTTGGCAGGAATGTTTTTGCAAACAGTCTCGCAAGGAGGATTCAGAGGTCTTTAAACTAAGTTCCGCTGGGGAAGGAGACAATATTATTCAAGGCCAGGACTCGGCAAGCGCAGGGGGAAAAGGCCCAAATGATATTGGACAAGTAGTACAGGCAGCCAATAGTGGGAGGAGTAGAAACTATAGTACAGGACTTGCAGGAAGGGCCCGGGGACTTAAGTGTCTCTACACTAATGCACGGAGTATGGGAAACAAGCAAGATGAACTTGAACTCCTAGTACAACAAAATAAATACGATTTGATAGGCATCACTGAGACCTGGTGGGATGAGTCTCAGGATTGGAATGTTGGAATAGAGGGGTATAGCCTATTTTGTAAAAATAGACCAAACAAGAAAGGAGGAGGAGTAGCCTTGTATGTCAAGGATGTTTTCACCTGTGAAGAGATCCGTGACTTAAACCCAGAAAACCAGGTCGAGAGCATCTGGGTAAGAATTAAGGGAGCGAGAAACAATAGGGATATTCTGGTGGGGGTTTACTACAGACCTCCAACCCAGACTGAGGACCTTGATGACGTCTTCCTCAACCAAATGACCACGCATTCAAAAAGGAGAGATACAGTAATAATAGGAGATTTCAATTACCTGGATATATGTTGGCAGTCAAACTCTGCCAAGACAGCAAGGTCCAGCAAGTTTCTTGCTTGTCTTGCAGACAGTTTCATGGTCCAGAAGGTGGAAGAGGCCACAAGGGGATCAAATATTCTAGATCTGATCCTGACCAACAGGGATGACCTTGTTAATGAGGTAGAAGTGGTTGGATCTTTCGGGGGGAGTGACCATGCCCTATTGGAATTTGGTATTCAGTGGGAAGGAGAAGATAAGTGTAGCCAGACACTCATCTTACATTTTAAAAAAGCGGACTTCTGTAAACTTAGGGAGCTGCTGGCTGGAATTCAGTGGTCAAGAATAGCGAAAGGGAAAGGAGTTCAGGAGGCATGGAAGTTCCTTAAAAGGGAGATACTGAAGGCACAGTCTAAAACTGTACCAATAAGGAGGAAAAATGGAAGGCATCTGAAGAAACCAGAATGGTTGACTAAAGAACTCTCAGCTGAGCTAAGTGTTAAGAGAAACATGTACAGGAAATGGAAGAAGGGAGAAACCACCAAAGAAGAATTTAAGCAAGTAGCTAGGAGATGTAGGGAGGAGGTCAGAAAGGCTAAAGCACAGAACGAACTTAGGCTGGCCAGAGACATCAAAAACAATAAAAAGGGCTTTTTTAAATATGTCCGTAGCAAAAGGAAAAAGAAGGAGACCATAGGGTCGCTGCGCAGAGAAGATGGCGAATTACTAACAGGGGGAAGAGAAAAGGCAGAACTACTTAACACCTTCTTTGCCTCAGTTTTTTCCCAGAAGGATACAAACACTCAACCTGGCGGTTGGGGAGCAGGTGAGGAAGCAGGGGAAATGCCGCACATAATAGGTAGAGAGGTGGTACAGGAACACCTGGCCACACTGGATAAATTCAAGTCTCCAGGGTCAGATGAATTGCATCCTAGGATATTAAAAGAACTGGCAGAGGTCATTTCGGAACCGCTTGCTATAATCTTTGAGAAATCTTGTAGGACAGGAGAAGTTCCAACAGACTAGAAGAGGGCAAATGTTGCCCCCATCTTCAAGAAGGGAAAAAAAGAGGACCCAAATAATTATCGCCCAGTCAGCCTGACGTCAGTACCCGGAAAGATCCTGGAGCAGATCATTAAGCAGTCAGTTTCTAATCACTTAGAAAGCAATGCAGTAATCACGAGAAGTCAACATGGATTTCTCAAAAATAAGTCATGCCAGACTAATCTTATCTCTTTTTATGATAGAGTTACTAGCTTGATAGATGAAGGGAATGCTGGGGATGTAGCATTTCTCGATTTCACTAAGGCCTTTGGCAAAGTTCCCCATGACATTCTTGCAAAGAAGCTAGTAAAATGTGGGCTGGACAGGGCTACTGTTAGTTGGATTTGTAATTGGTTGACCGACCGAACCCAAAGGGTGATCACGAATGGCTGCTTTTCATCCTGGAGAGAAGTGACTAGCGGGGTGCCACAGGGTTCTGTCCTGGGCCCAGGGCTGTTCAATATCTTCATCAACGACTTGGATGAAGGAATAGAGGACATGCTCATCAAATTTGCCGATGACACCAAATTGGGAGGGGTTGCTAATACGCCAGAGGACAGGATCAAAATTCAAAATGACCTGGATAGATCGGAGAGCTGGGCCAAGGCCAACAAAATGAAATTCAACAGAGAGAAGTGTAAGGTCCTACACTTCGGTAGAAAAAATGGAATGCAGAAAGATAGGATGGGGGACACGTGGCTGGATAGCAGTACGTGTGAAAGGGATGTTACTGCCCTGGCTAGTCCGAGCTTTGGGGATATTAAAAGATATCCTCTTGATATCATAATTCGGCTTCACTTCTCTATCCCTCTCCACGTGCTTGCGAGGCCACCGGACAAGCACGTAAACAAGCTCGGCCGTTAGTAGCTGTAATAATACAGGCAGGCCAGAAATAGCTGACTCACTGCTTCAGGAGACCTCCAGACAAGTACTCTAATTAAGTATGCACACCGCTTACAAAAGAGCCTCTGCCCCGCGATGGCAGCTTGATGGGTGAACTACACAATACCCAAGTACTCTGCGTACCAAGTACTCCAAGTACTCTTGATGGGTGAACTACACAATACCCAAGTATACTTGCTACTCTATTGAGAACCGCTACGATAACTCAGTCATTCAGATTCTGACCTTTCGGAGGCTTTGCCTCCAACTCCAAATCTGTTGTTTTCCCCCAAGAACGGCATAACCTGCAGTCACAATTCTCTTTATAAAAACCCTCGATTCCGAGACCTTCCTCGGATCGCTCCCGAGTTTCATCCCGCCTTGCTGCCACTTTGCTTGGCGAGCCTCCCCTCAGCTCCACGTGCTGAGCTACATCGCACCCCAGCTTCGCTCTCTATTTTTCCAGGCTTCAGGACAGGTGAAGTATCAACCAAACCAACAATCGCTCTAAAAATCCCTCTATACCACTCCAACCTTTATTTTCTTTAGTTATCTTGTGTGAGTGTGTCGCATACACTGTTTTGTTTGTATTCAATAAACATCATTTATTATTTCAACTTCTGTGTTCTCCTTGACGCGACCCGACCCCGTAGACATGGGGTTCAAGATCTCGCTACGTTACCCTGCCTCTCATAACACTAGCAGTGCTCTGAGCTAATTTTCCCCACCTTCAGTTGAGCACATTTTGGTGTCCCTCCCGGGACCCCCAGTACACAGGGTAACAGGGATCTAGGAGTCTTAATAGACCACAAGCTGAACATGAGTCAGCAGTGTGATGCGGCAGCCAAGAAAGCCAATGCAATTCTCGGCTGCATCAATAGGAGTATGGTGTCTAGATCGAGGGAGGTACTGGTACCACTCGACTCTGCTTTGGTTAGACCTCATCTTGAATACTGTGTCCAGTTCTGGGCACCCCAATTCAAGAAGGACATGGTCAGGCTGGAGCAGGTCCAGAGGAGGGCGACCAAAATGGTGGAAGACATGCCCTATGAGGATAGACTTAGAGGGCTGGGGATGTTCAGTCTGCAGAAGAAGATTAAGAGGGGACATGATAGCCATGTTTAAATCTTTGAAGGGATACCATGTAGAGGAAGGAGAGGGCTTGTTTTCTGCTGCTCCAGCAACCAGGACAAGGAGCAATGTATTCAAGCTGCAGGAAAGGAGATTCCACCTGAAGCTCAGGAAGAACTTCCTGACAGTCAGGGCTGTCCGGCAGTGGAATCTGCTGCCTCGAAGTGTGGTGGAGTCTCCTCCTTCTTTGGAGGTTTTTAAGCAGAGGCTGGATGGCCATCTGTCGGGAGTGCTTTGAGGGTGTTCCTGCATGGCAGGGGGTTGGACTGGATGGCCCCTGTGGTCTCTTCCAACTCTACATTTCTATGATTCTGTGATTCTGTATGTGTGTGTGTGTGTGTGTGTGTGTATCATAACCCACTGTCTGTCTTGGCTGGGGGATTCTGGGAAGGTTAATCTCAGCAGGGAACTGGTAGAACCTCCCACTGAAATCTGCTTTCCTTTCTCTTCTATTTCAAGTGGAGAGAGGCATCTTTCCCATTTCCCAGTTCCTCCAAATTCTGGGAATTTTATTCTAACTCTTTGATTTTGCTTCTTATTCAGGAAGAGGCTTCTCTGCAGAGGCGACAGCGGACAGCCAAGCAGGGACTGATGGGGAAAGCTGTTAGCTCATACTCGCAGCTGTTTGAAAGGTAACACAACGTGGCTGAAGGGACTACAATCAGTGGAAGAGAAAAAGAGAATGGTTTTGTTCCAAAGATATGAAAAAACAGGCTGCAAAGATTTTGCGGTTCTCTTCTAAAGGACCTGGTAGCCAGATGTGGCATGACTTTCACCCACTCTCAACTACTGCCATAACAGATTCAGAAGTCTGAGTACACACAATTTTTGTCACTGCTTCCTTTACATATATGTTTCAGTCACCAGAAGAGTCAGAAACATTTTGAATGATGTCAGAAACTCACAGAGATCTAAATGTCTTTTGGATTCTACCTAGAATTCTGGCTGCAGCATTCAGTCATTGGTATCTTTTGTCACCTGAGAAAGAGATTCAGTTTTGTGTTGGGAGAGTAGGGCAGGAATCAACAGCATATTACCGAGAGCATAATCCTAATAATGATTGCTCCAAAAATTTAGGATTCAGAATTTTAAAAATACTTACAAAATTTCTCATTCTTGAGACACAGCCTGCCCCGCAAACATTAACTGCTATTGAAATTATTTCACATGTTAGGCCTTTTTGCAACAATTGTGAAAAAGTGTTATTGTGCAAAAAGAATGCCTAGCTTCCTGTTAGTTAAGTGACATGATCATAAACATAGACTTCTCTTGGAATTCTGTATCTAGTTCTGGACATCACAATTCAAGAAGGATAATGACAATCTGGAATGGGTCTAGAAGAGGGTGACCAAAACAGTAAATGGCCTGGAAAACATGCTCTATGAGTAGCAGCTTAGGGAGCTGGGTGTGTTTAGCCTGGAGAAGAGAAGGTTAAGAGGAGACATAATAGTCTAAACAAAATATATGAAGGGATGTCATATGGAGGATGCAGCAAGCCCGTTTTCTGCTGCTCCAGAGGCTAGGACCCTTTCTGCACCATACCTGGATCCCGCGACTTGCCGACGTCATCGCGGCAGTGCCATTGCCAGGATGGAAGCATGTCCCAAATGCTCCTCTCTGCATTTAGCTGACTGCCAATGGATGGGTAGCGTTTGGGACACGCTCCTTCCTTCCACAGTGCAGCCGGCCTCTTCCGGTACTGCACTGAAGACGGAAGTGCTTGATAGCACTTCTGCCCTTCCCACGCAGCCCTAGCTGATGCAGTCATTGCACGAAAGGGGCCTATTACCAGACTTTTTCCAGTAATAGTATATTGTGCAATTGCAACGGCTGGGGACACGCCAGCTTCTATCATCCCCATACTGGGATGGGACCATAGTGCGGAAATGGCCTAGGGCCCAGAACAATGGTTTCAAACTGCAGAAAAGAGATTCCAGCTATACATAACAAAGAACTTGCTGATGGTAGCAGCAGTTCTGCAGTGCAATATGCTGTTGCCTGGGAGTGTGGCAGAGTCTCCTTCTTTGGAGGTTTTTAAGCAAAGCCTGGATGGCCATCTTTCTGGAGTGCTTTGATTGTGTATTCCCGTATAGCCAGAATGGGGTAAGACTGGATGGCCCCTCTGGTCTCTTCCGACTCTGTGCTTCTATGAAACTGATTTACAGTCTCATAAAGCTGATTTGTGCTGTTGTACAATGTCTGTATGATCAGGAGGAGAGCAGACATGTAACTACCTCACCAGGATGACTGCACAAGCAGAGTCCACTGTAGCATCATGGGTCCCGCTGCACAATGTCTTTTTGCACAATGGAGATTATCATCACTATGAATCCCATTGTACTTTGGGCATCATCACACTATGGACCATGTTCCGCAACAGGATATTGTGCAGGACACCTTGATACTCATTGTAGCAATTTACTAGAAGTGTTCTGTAGTGCAACGAAATTATTGTCATCCAGGTGAATCTTTCATTACTGGGTATACTAAAAATCAGTCATTGGCTTAGCAGTTGAGGACCTTAATAGTTGTAGTTCACTGATCAACATGCCTGGAAGAAATTATGAATGGAAGAGGTGGAACCACAGGGAGGCACAAAATGAAGACGGTGCTCTGTCAAATAAGAATTCTTGCTCCCCTGTGAAATTTTCCTTCAGTCCTCAAACTCCTAGCGTTGCAGAAACTTAATATTTGAGTTGAATATTTAGAGATAGAGTTTAGGCAGCCAAAGAAAAAAAGTCAGGCAAAATTCCCAGAAGAATGGAGACACAGCAAGTAGAAGGGTCCTGGTGTGAACAATTTCCAGCATTTCACTCTTTGCAATGCTACAAATTGGAGACTGAAAAAGATTTCATGGCAGAGGGGACAGAATTCTCATTGGGAGGCCATTAGTCTTATTTTGGCCCTCTGATAGCTACAATCCTAAGCCACCACCAGAACTGACCTGCCAGACATCATCAAATGCTTCTGGCCACATTTCAAGATACTCTGAAATGTTTTCTGCTCCTGGTCATTCTTCAAGTGTCAAATGCTGATGCTGACTACAAAGGTCTAAATCCAGTTGTTAGCCCCAGCTGGACTAAACCAATTTAATTGATGTAAACTTCATAAGAAAGCTGAACTCCTAAATCCTAAATGCCTAAATCCAGTTGTTAGTCCCAACTATGGTAGACATAACAACGGGATTTAGGCAGTCACAGCCAGAGAAGAACTGAAGAATTTTGGAAATAAAACTTCACACAGGAGAATGGAAGATGGGGCACTTACTTCAGAACCTATACAATCAGAAAACCCTACAATATGTTTGCCTAAAGGTCTCCGTAAGTCTGATGCAACTGAAAGGCACACAGCAACAACAAGAATCAGAGAGGGTAGAGGTGAAGGAAGTGCATTCTAGTTGCATACTAACACACTGGCCTGTGTTTGGCATCATTGATGTCAAGACAGCTTTGACTTAGGACAACCTGATGAATTAAAGACCTCAGTAGCCCAAGTCACCTATAGCCCTGCTCACTGTCTTGCAGACTCAGGGTACAGCTTCCTTGATTGAATCTATCTCTCTGTAACATGGTGTCCTTCTTTTTCTGTTGCCTTCCAGCTTAGCAAGCATTATCACCTTATCCAACTGGTCACATCATCTCATGATACATCCAAAGTATGACAGCCACCTTTCAGTCATATTGGCTTCTAGGGAGAGTTCAGGACTGATGTGCTCATTTATTGGTCATTTTGGCCATCCTGGGCATCCAGGAGCTCTCATCTAGCCCCACATTTCAAATGTGCTGATTGGCTTCCTATCAGTTTTCTTCACTTTCCAGCATTTACACCCATACACAGAAGTCAGAATTACTGTGGTATGGATGATTCTGATTTTGGTATTCAATGATAGGTCTTTACACTGGAGGATCTTATTTAGTTCATAGCTGCCTTTCCAAGCCCTAGTCTTCTTCTGATTTCTTGACTATTTCATTTCTGTATTGACCATTGGGTGAGGTTCATGTGTACAGTCTTCTCTTTGGTTGCCTAAAGAATGTGTATGCAGTGAACACACTGTTGGCATCATAACATTCAATAAGTTGCTCTCCTTCTTTGCTTCTTGATCCTGGGCCAAATTCTCCAACAGCGTTTGGTCAATGTTCGGCAATTCCGGTGCAAAATTTGAGATTTTAGTGGGCACTAAACGCACAACATTTTAATTATCTCCCTGATGCCATAGCCCGCTTTAAAAAAAATATTCCCCAAGACATGGCTGATTGAAACATTCACACTTTGTGAATGTTTGGGTCACAGGAAAAAGGACTCTCTGAAAACTAATCACAAAAAGCTTCAATAGATTTTTCTCTCTTCTCCTTCTCTCTTCCTCTCCCACCCCTAGCTATGCTCTTGACAAAAAAAAAAAAAAAAAAACGCCCGCTTTAATTTAGAACAGAATGGCCTCTTTCACAGAAAATGTTTCTTTGCTCCCGGAGTTCAGCAATGCCACCTAAGCAAGCTTCATGCTTCTCTGTTCAATCACTCTGTTGCCAGGAGACAGCGAATGGCTTTTTATTGAGAGCTGGTTGCGAGACAAAGCTTTGAGTTTCTTTTTCCTGAGGGTGCCGTGATATAGAACTAACTTAAAGTCATTCGATTAGTAAGGGTGCTAATGGGCTAAAGAGAGACACGCTCTGCTAGGCTGTGTTTACTTCAGACCTAAGTGGAAACGCAGTCTGGAAAATTGTGGGGAATGACAAACTTGGCAAGAGAATATTTTACATATCTATCAGAGTAATGCTGCAATTTGTTTAAGATGGAGGCCGACATCTAATGTACATATTAGTTTAAAGTCAGCATGTTTCCCCTTAAATGCATGCATTGGTTTGACATCTGCACAGCAGTGAAAATGGCACTTATTAGGCATTTCTTCCGGCTTCAGCTGCAACAGCTCCGCAGTGCCATCTACCTGTTGGGCAGGGCAGACCCCGCTACCCCATTCATTGCATCTGTTCAGTTATTGTTTCCCCACTGCCAAAGAAATCTCAAGGCAACATTCAAAAGAAAAAATACAAAATAATCAATTTGATACAGAAATTTGTTATCTTAATAACAGATAGGGATCTAACCCTCTGAACAGAGTTGAAGACACGACGAGCCAGCATGTTGTAGTGCTCGGAGTGTTGGACTAGACCAGAGCTTTCCAAACTTTTCATGTTGGTGACACACTTTTTCGACATGCATCATTTTGCAAACTGGAGGTACTCAGAGTTGTATCTAGAGTGGGGAAAAGCAGTCCCCCCGATCCTGGCCTGCTGCCATCACCTTCACCAGTAAATGCCCCAGTGAGAGCGACTGCAGAGGGAAAGGCAGTCCTTGCCCGCTGCTGTCACTTTTGCCAGGGAAAGGCCCCACTGACAGTGATGGCAGCGGGCCAGGCTCAGGTCGGGGGGTCTTTCTCAGCCAGGGAGGCAACACACCAACACACTACAGGCAACACACTAATGTGTCGTGACACACCATTTGGAAAAATCTGAACGAGACTCTGGGAGACCAGGGTTCAGATCACTGCTCATTCATGGAAATGCACCGGGAGACCTTGGCAAGCCACACTCTCTCAGCTTTAGAGGAAGGCAACAGCAAACCTCCTTTGAATAAATCCTGCCAAGAAAACCATAGGATATAACCACCAGCATGGTGTAGTGGTCTGAGTGCTGTCCTAGAACATGCATGCGTACATGTGCCTTCAAGCCACCAACCCCATGAGTTTCATAGTTTTTTCTTAGGCAAGGAATACTCAAAAGAGTTGGTTTTGCCCATTCCTTCCTCTGAAATGTAGCCTACAGCACACGATAGTCCTGCCTCTTTTCTTTGGATGCCAAAAACTAAATGCTCAACTGAAGTTCTAAATTACTGCAATGCTAATAATTGTTGTTCAACTATTTTGAAAATGTCCCAGTTTCTCTCTCCTCCCTCTACTTTCACCCTTCCACAGGTAACTTTAATTGCTGCAAATTGAATCGGAAGTGCAAAGATAGTTTGCTCTCAATTAACTCAGTCGATTGAGAGAAGAGGAGGGGGCCAACTCTCCCCCTTCCCAATAGGCTGAGACAAAAGCAAACTGCTGCAGACTCTCCTACCTTGGCCACTTCCACACTAGACTGTTATAGTGCGATTATTCCACTTTCAACATCCTATGGAATCCTGGGGTTTGCAGTTTAGGGAGGGGCCGGCCGATCTCATTAATAAATTTTGCAATCCTAACCCCACTTTTTTTTTTGTGAAATGTTGCAGGGTATGTCAGGATGCGCAAAAAGTTTATTTCCCCCCCTCCAAGCATCTTTCCCTCTGCGTTTTACATTTTTTTCCTCAATGATTTGAACATCGCTGTGGAGTTCCCTGCCTAGAGACGCTGGCCAGAGATGTTGCCTTTGACTTTTAGCAGCTGGTTAAAACACACACAAATACACACAGCAATCTTTTTTGTTTTCCAGAAAAGAATGAAAATACCGTCAGGAGAAAGAATTCTTAGCGGGGGGGCAATGCCCTCATTTTGCCCCTGCCCCATCCCTGCATTAATCCCTTCATTTCCCAGAGACTAGCTGAAAGTTACCAGTTTCCTAAAGCAGATGGATAGCATCCAACTTTTAAGCAGGGACCACATATTCCTAGAAACTCAGCCTTCCTGTGTGCAGCGCTAATGAAGCACTACATCCTCTTCCATGTCCCTGTTTTTTTCCCTCCTGCCTGGGAAAAACCTTTGCTCTAGGCACGTCTGTTTCCCAGGTGCGAACACAGGTGTACTCATCCACCTGCCCAGTCATGTCACAAATGTAATCTGAGTACACTGTAGCATTATTTTGAATGTGAGGTTTAGGTGCCAAGGAAAATCGCCTTTCTGGGGCGTAGAACTCAACAGCTATACTTTTAAAAAAAGGAATATGAGCTCAAATACCTTCTGGGCAATTTGAAGTTCAAATTGTTGGGATATTTTGCACTGAGGCAGGCGGGTTTGTCTGCTCAGCGTTTTTAATGAGTATCTTGTCTAGTTAAAGATGCTTTTAATTTTTTTTTAAAGATACTTGCCTCACAAATACAATCTTGAACCTTCTCCTTCTGTGTAGGAGTGGAAGCCACTGTGGGGAGGGAAGATGGCATGGGTGTGATAATTTCTGCTTGTGGGCAAAGAGAGAGAGAACATGGGTGTGCTATGAGAACATGGATGCACTTTGGCACCTCCTATACTGCAAACCCCAGGACTCTATAGGATGTTGAAGGTGGAATAATAGCACTATAACAGTCTAGTGCAGAAATGGCCTAGAGCCACTTTGGCAGAAATATCACTCCTGCATTTCAGGTCCATGTTGAGAGTATCTCCAAGAGTAAAACTTTGGCTGGAATCCTGAATCAGTTTATATTTGACTCAGTACCTTCTCCTGGCCTGATACCCCAGCACATGATGGGAACAACAGAGGATTACTTGGGACAGTTGGAAGATGTAGACGGCCACCTTTCAGGGATGATTTTCCTGTGGATTCTCAAACTGGCAAAGAGTTGAATTAGATGATTATTTGGTTTCCGGCCCACACTACCACTCTGTGATACTGGAAGCGCCTTGCTAGCTAAACACATGGATGTTGTCATAAGGAAAGATTTAGGTGTTTTAGACCATCTCCTACGCTATAAGAATAAGGAACTCTTGACCAGAGATGGGTTGCACCTCATAGGATTGGGAAGAACCCATTTGGCAGTAGTTTCCCAAAACAGAGTGATATTTCAGCTAACTGTGTGGACAAAGTATTCTGTGGAGAACCATGTACTAGTGCCAAGAGCATGTGAGATAAAGGATAAAGCAGGATTTTCTGGGAATTTGATGGTAAATTCAGAAGAATCAGAAATTTAAATCACAGAGATTGGCAAGCCTGTGGCCTCCAGCATATCGACATATGAAGGTATGGAGTGGGAGGGGGGCATGACGAGTTGGGATTCTGAATAACAAGAAGGAAATCAGAATCTTTTCGTTGTCACTGATACCTTATGGAATAAGACTCAAGATCTCACCATCACAGCTGGAAGATTAGACCTCGTTCAGAAGGAAAGACCAAAAAGAAAGGAAAGTAGCAGTACGTGTGCAGAATTTATACCTCTGTTTGGAAATTCCTGAATCTGAATGTAGGAAGATCTGTTGAAAACCTCTGTGTAAGGAGAGGAGAAGGGAGAAGCAAAAGTGTGATTGTTACAGTTCTTTAGTTAAGATCGCTCAACCAACTGGAAGATTACAGATGATGTTTCTATGAAACAGAAGGGGGAAAAATATTCACAGAGGTGAGCCATAGTAATAATGGGGGAATTTCAGTTAGTCATTTGCTAGAGGTCTTGTCCCTCTGAGACTGGAACTTTCAATAAATCCTTGTTTTCCGTAGCTGACAATATTCTCTTGCAGAAAATGAGGTCTGCTGTCATAGACTTGATCCTTACCTGTAAGGATGCATTAGCTGTTGAAGTCAATGTGGAAACTTGGAACATATATCATCTTTGAATACATGATCTTAACAGATATGAAAAAAAAGTTGGATAGGATCCCATGGCAATGGGGAAAATCAAAGGCATGAGAAAGAGGGAGAAAGCACATCTATAGAATACAGTGGAGGAAACCAGACTTGGCAGTGGTGCATGTGTAGAAGACCTGAATGTCCTCTGTACATCACAAGCTGAATGTGAGCCAAGCCATATGACACAGCTTCTAAAAAGCCAAGCTTAGATCAGCGTAATAGAAGGATGCTGTACAGATTATGAGAGGTAACAGTTCTTTTGTGGTTGGGCATCTGGAATACTGTGTCCAGTTCTGGGAACCACATGTTAAGAAGGACCTTGAAAAAGGACAACCCGGATATTGTGGGGTCTGGAAACCAAGTACACTGTGAGGAACAGCTAAAGAGCTGGGTGTGCTTTGCCTGGAAAAGAGATGCTTAAGGTGAGTGAAGAAGGAACTCATCAATATCTCAGCAGCCATCATGAAGAAAATGAGGAAGGCTTGTTCTCTGTTGCTCCAGATACAGAAGGACTAGAAGTAGTGAGTGAAAATTATGGGGAAGCAGATTTCACTTAAATGTTAGGAGAAACTTTGTAATGGTAAGGACTCTTCAAGTAGGGGAACAAACTGCCTCAGAAGGTGGAGGCCTTTCCTTCAGTAGAAGCTGGACAACCATCTATCAGGTATACTGTTGTTGCAGCCTGCATTGGACATCCTGCATTGAGCATGGAATTTGACTAGGCAGTTCCCAGTCTACTTTCCAGCTCCGCGATTTTATGATACAGGGACACCATTTCAGGACAAATTGGGGTCCGTGGTTTTTGTGATTCTGCTCTCTGGCTTGAAAAGCAGTTTCTGGCCTCGTAGGACTGTTTCCAGCATTGCAATCTCTTTGCATAGACCCATAGACCTCCGTGAGAACCGTTAAGAACTTGCACAGCTCCCATTTGCAAAGTGCTTCTCTGGTTTCCATTTCTTGGTCACGTTAAAGTGTTGACGGTTGAGGTTTACCTAGAAAGGGAGAAAACAGATACCACATGCCTTCCAACATTTCACAAGTGAAAACCGGAGCATGGGTGGCCAAGTAAAACCAGAGAGCGGTAAAGATGGCAAAAGTTATAAATGAGGAAGAAAACATGAGGTAGGAGAAGCTGCCAGTTTGCTTTCACTTGAACCCTTTGGGAAGGGCAGGATTCTCCTTCCTGCTCTCCTCTCCCTGTGCTGAGTTAATTAAGTGCAAATGGTTTTTTCACCTTGAACTCACTTTGCAGCAATTGAAGTAAGCTGAGGACAAATGAGGAAAGTAGGAGGGGAAGAGAGAATCTGGGACATTTTAACAACAGCTGAAAATGTGGGACAACAGAGGATTAATTGGGACTGTTCCTGCCAGATTGGGAGAGTTGGAGGGTATGAATACACGCACAGTTACTGTATGTGTAACTTAATGTAGGATTTAGGGGCTTGAGGACTTACAAATTACATACAGCTCTGCTTCTCTGTGTGAGAGAGGCAGAGGGCATGGGCTGAACATGGCTCGGCAAGATGAACAGAAATGTGTTGCTCAGAGGAGAGAGGTCAAAATGTTTTCTTCAACCAGCCTTGTAGAACATATGTTTGTCTCAACTGTCTGACTAAAACAACCAGCAGGACGCAGATTAGCTTTCGGTCACGGCTTGGCCTTTGAGAACGGTAGCTCACTGGCTGCCAGTTAGAAGCCATCACATTTGGGAGCGGAGCTGCTTTGCCAGAAGCTTTCTATGTCCACCGTGCTGGGACTTCTCCGTCAGAGCTACTGAGTGACATTTCCTTCTGTAAGCTCTGTGTCTGAACTGAGTCTCCCGGCATCGTACACGGGGCAAAATTAGCTTCCTAGAAAATATCGTGTGGCTTATTATCAACAGTTTCATAAGAAAAACAAACAGGAATGTGTCAAATTATTCTAAAGGCATAGGCATGAATCCTGGAAGAGTGGATCAGTTGTCAAACAGTGAGTCAGTACGTAAGTAAATGCCCGTAGTTTAATGGGTCTACTTGAGTGGACAAGAAGTCTGTTACTGGTTTAGTGCTTAACAGTGAGATTCAGGCCGTCATTCAGCTGTGTTGTTGCTGTTGCTATGCAAGTGCCATCAGAATAGTTGTTTCTTTGCAGATGTTTGTTGTAAAAAGCAAGGTCCCTGCCCACAGGAGCCTACAGTCAAATGCATGGGCAACAAAAATGATGGGGAGGGGAGGGAGCAACAGGTTTAACAGGAGAAGAATAGGTACAGAAGCAGTTGTTCAGAACTCATTTTAGCTGGAGATGAGAGCTAAGGGCTGAAGGCAAATTGCTGTGTGCCTTCGAGTCGTTTCTGACATGGTCTGTCAACCCAAAGGCAGTGCTATCATGGGGGTTTCTTGGCCAGATGTGTTCTGAAGGGGTTTACCGTTGCCTTCCTCAGAGGCCGAGAGAGTGTGACTTTCCCAAGGTCACCCAGTGGGTTTCCATGGCTTAGTGGGAATTCAAACCCTGATCTCTGGAGTAGTAGTCCAACGCTCAAATCACTGCATCGCCCTGGCCCTGAATTCAAATGTATAATGGAAAGAATTTGGTTTTAAGGATGGATTGAAGGACAGACTGAAGGAAAAGATAGGGGTAGGTCTACAAAAATAGCCACTTTTCGGCATGGGAGTTGCATAGCGTTGGCACAGTGTGTCTCCACAAGCAGACATTTATGCTGCACTGAGGGGATGTTGGATTGCAGCCTTTGTCAGTTACCATCTTTCACTGTGATGTATACACATGAAAAATCAGTCCTCCTCAGCTGTTTACGTCTCATTCCAGGGATCTCGCCAGCACCCCTCCAACCATGGCCACGCGCACCCGGTTTCTGGAACCCCCTCCATCATTCAGCTCCATGCTGTCATCCGAAAGTTCCCTTGATCCAGACCATGGCATCCCACCTGGTAGCCCTGACCGAAGGTGAGTAAAGATAAAGGGAGTTCTTTTCCACTCTTTCCTTTAACCCAATAATTAAGATGAGCCATATATGAAAGTTTTACTCAGTTTATGGCTGGATGTTAAGCGATCCTTGGTCTAGTACTGACTTAATCTCTCCAAAGCTTGTAAAAGTTCCTTTTTTTTTTTTTTTTTTTTGCACTGCATTTTGTAGAATCCCAGAACGGCCAATGAATTTTCCCTCCCGAGATCTAGAGAATATTGCATATATTTCAAAACAACCAGCCACATCTTTACCCAGACTTTGAGAAATTAAACACTGACTAAACTTCTCAGCTGAACTATCTCTGGATTTCCTTTTTCACTTGAAGATAGTGACTTTAAAGGCAGCGAGAGGCCAGATGTACCTCCACACTTCCACGACGGCCACCCGCTCCCCAGCCAGTGCTGCCGGCTTGCTCCTGTTTACATGGTTTTAATTAGCCATCTGTAAAGATCTTGCAACCAGCTGCGGATGGGTTTGCACCACCCCTGCCTGCACTGCTGGAAGGAGCAAAAACGTGTGATGGGGAGGGAGGTTAATAGGCTGCTCTGGGATTATCTTTCAGTTGTCAAGGCTGCTAAGCAGGCAAGGCAGGAGGGCACAAAGCTCTCCTAGGTTCCTGCCTTCCATTGTGTGCTGCGGAAGGTATTTTTGTCTTCCTGTTTTATCACATTAAGGTGTTTTAGCACTGTCAATGCCTAGATAGAATGCCCCTAATGTTCTTGTGGGAAATCAACTGTGAAGCAAGCTTGCAAGAAAGCAAACTACCTCTAGTGTGTGTGTGTGTGTGTTCCATTTTAGGGAGGGTTTATGGAAGAAATGAAGGCCTTTGGCCTTGTAGAATGATGGTGCCCCACACATACACAAAGGGCAGAAGCATGATCCTTCTGGCCCTGTTATTTTCTTTTTCTTTTGTTTTATTTTTTATTTCTGTACATAAAATACAAAAAAAAAAATTAGGTAAGATGAACAGGTGCAAACACAAAACAGCGAGCCAATTCACTCTACAAACAGTGGTGGGATTTGTGTAACCCTTAGGGTTGCCTGCCTGAAAACCACAGAGAATTCTTTTACCAGTAATGGTTGGCCAGCAGAAGGAATTTTGGTAGGTGTTGCCTCTTACCTAGTTATGGATAAGCAACAACTGCTAACATTTCCTTTCCCATGCATCTCTAAGGAGCTGCCTCCATTTTTCAGTCTGGTACCCTTACTAATCCTCCAAGTGTTGCTGGACTGCAGCTTCCAGCATTCTTCACCATCAGCCATGCTGGCTAGGGCTGCTGGGAGTTGTAGTCCACCAAATATCTGAAAGGCCACACAATGACTTTCTCTGCTTTACGACATAAGTAGAGTGCTGATAGAGGAGGGATGGACAACTGTGGCTCTGCCGATGTTGGAGGACTGCCAATTTCATCAACACAGCCAATGATGAAGGATTATTGGAACTACAGTTCAGGCATATCTGGAAGCTAGAATTGCCCTGCTGGTGCTACAGAAAATCAATGGCCCATCCAGTCTGAAGCTTATTTCCTGTAACCAAGTTCTTCTAGGGCAGATGTTTTAGAAACTCCATCTCCCACCCAGCCTGGCCAGTGGTGAAGGGTGATGGGAACAGTAATTCATCGACATCTGGAAGCATGAAGAATCTGCCCCCGTTGGGAGGTTCACAACGAAGATTTAAATAGTTCTCTCTTCCTGCTTCCAATAGACAATCCTAAGTGGCTTGGTGTCTCTGAACCCGGGGACACTTACCTGATTCCACAGTGGTTCATATTCTGGAAATAGCTGGCTATTTATGTTGGCAAAGGATCTCCCAAGCAAGAAGATGAATCTGTAAGATGAGGATTAAAAACTGGTAGTCCCCGGAGTTCTGAGACATGGGGCTAGGGAGACCTGGAATCACATTCCCTTGCACTCATTTCTTTAAGTGTAACACCTTTTCATTTTAAATTTCATGCTTCCATCATTTGGGATCAAAGGATGAGCAAAACAAAAAATCTGTCGTGGTAAGTATATGCAAACAAAGAAAAACCATGCAGGCCTAGTGATAAGAACCATGGCATTGTTTCTTGAGCTTTTCCTGTTGTATCATGGCTGATTAACTTGCTTGGTGATTATTATGATGAGAAGATCTACAGAACTAAGGGTCAGAGCCCCAAGAATTTCCTACACTCTGCTGTACCAAAAAGTAGCAATCCCAGGGAGAGAAAAGGCAAAGACCAAGATAGATAATAATTGCATGCCTTTAGTCAGGTACAGTTGCTTAAGAATGCAGTGCTTTGGCACTTTTTTGATTCCCTAGTGTCTTATTAGGTGGTAGGATTAGCAAGAAGGGGAATGTGTAAAAGAAATAGGAACTCAAACCTTTGGCCTGGTTTTGGGGAGAGTCTGATTATGTGATCTCCCTGCGTGTGGCATTGATTCATTCAGCTTACTAATTCTAGTAGTTCCGCATCTGGGAGGACTACATAAACAGCAAAAGCAGCCAGCTAGGCAGTAGGTCTTGCATTGGGGAATTTTTGACCTTCCAACTATCATTGGATTGCGGTTCCTATCAGCTGTAGGCAACACTGTGTCATGTGCTGGCTCATTGGCTTCCTAGGAAAACACACAGAATGCAGAAACAGTGTTTTTACTGAGGTAGCACAAGCAGCGTAGCAATAGGTAAAGGTTATAAGGACTGCAGTATATCGGTTAGCAGGCAGGTTATATAGTTATGCATACAAATTTGGGTGCAAACACCATTGATTGGTGGGGATCAAGAATGTCACCCCATTTCCCTCAACCCCAAGTTTCCCTGGTGCTTTTGGATATTTACATACTTTGTTCTTGGGAATCTAAACACTCCCTTTGTTATTATCCGGCCCTCCTGGTTATTCTCACAGCGCCTCCCTGGGATCATGCGTTCCATTCCCTTGATGCTCCCCCCTCCCTGGCTAGATGCGCTTGGACACTTCTCAGACACTCAGAAGCCTTTTGTCCTGAGCCTGGACACATATAGCAATTGGCTTTCGATACATTGGCCCTTTCTGCAGGTTACTGGGTCCTGGCAGCATCCTGCAGGGATCCTGGTAGAGCCTCTCCTGGGAGGAATCACAGATTCATAAGAGTTGGAAGAGATCCCAGGGGTTATCTAGTCCAACCCCCTGCTATGCAGGAACACACATCAAAGCACTCCTGATAGATGGCCACCCAGCCTCTGCTTAAAAACCACCGAAGAAGAAGACTCCACCACGCTCCATGGAGGCAGCATATTCCACTGCCGGACAACTCTGACTGCCAGGAATTTCTTCGTGAGGTTCAAGTGGAATCTCCTTTCCTGCAGCTTGAATCCATTGCTCCTTGTCCTAATCTCTGGAGCAGCGGAAAACAAGCCCCTTCCCTCCTTGACATGACATCCCTTCAAATATTTAAACATGGCTATCATGTCCCCTCTTAACCTTCTCTTCTGCAGACTAAACATCCCCAGTTCCTAAGCAGCTCCTCACAGGGCTTCATGGCTTCCAGACCCTTCAGCATTTTGGTCACCCTCCTCTGGACATGCTCCGGCTTGTCAATATCCTTCTTGAACTGAGGTGCCCAGAACTGGACACAGTATTCCAAATGAGGCCTAACCAATGCAGAATAGAGTGGCAGTGTTACCTCCCTCGATCTAGACACCATACTCCTAGTGATGCAACCAACCAAGGAGAGCATAACATTACCACTCCCCTCCGCACCAGCTGCCTGCAGGAATGGAGGAGGTGCGATGGCCATGCTTGTTTGCTCCACGGCACAGACAGGCACTGTCCCAGACTGCACTGGGGCAAGAAGCATGGCCATCATGCTTCCTGAGCCTCTGCAGCTCAGGTAAGTGTGGGAGGGCTGCGCAGTCACTGGCCATTGACAGGTAAAACCTGTGAGTGATATGCGGAGCAATCACACCACCTGGAGACCGGAGAATGACGGGACACAGACGATGTCGTGCAGAAGCGTTGTCCAGGTCCTGTCCTTCTCCCATCCAGAAAGTAAGACAATGATGTCCTGTGGAAAGGGTCATTGTTGCAAGCCTATTGATGTCCAATACGTAGTTACAAGTGGTCATTAGCATACATTATATTATTGCCACTGCATGATCTGTTTCTACAAGCTCTCTAAGCATGGGTTTCTCCTCTGTAATACCATGGCAGGAGCTGAGCTTCCTGACACATTGCAGTGTTAAGAGGATAATCAGTGTAGTAGTCCTTCTACTTATGGAAGGCCACACATTCTTCATGCTGTAAGAGAATGTGGAGCACAGCTCCCACATCATGAGATCTGACAGCTTGGGAGCACAAAACATTTCAGGAACCCTTGGCCTGGGGGAGGATTGATTTGAAAGTAACCAAAACTGCAAATGCAAAACTCCACAGTTGGACAATTAGGACCAACCAAAATGTGACAAAAGTGTCCGAGCTTTCATGTTTTCCAGAACTCTTCATCAGGCTAAGTAGCACAGTCTGATGAAGAGCTCTAGGAGACTCAAAAGCTCACATAATTTGACTGCATTATCCCAACCAGGGATTTTGTTTTATTCATGGACCGACAGAGACTATCTTTCTTGATTTGTTTTTAACAAACTTGCAAAGCACATCTTGATTTTGCTTTCCTTAGTTTTCAAATGACCAAGTTCACTCTTTCTTCTCTCAGTTCCAAAGCTTCATACTCCAGATGTGAGCGTTCGCATGCTTCCTCAGCTGGAGCATTTTCAACCAGTAGATCATCTTCCCGGACACCGGCAGGTTACACACTGCTATTTGCCGATGAGACTGATGGTGGCCAGGAAGACAGAAAAGGTGGGATCAGTTTTTTGAATGCTAGGCAGATCATACTGTTTTCTCTGGACTGGTATAGAAATAACACACACACATGCCAGGATCCTGCATTAGAGCATAGCTCCATGCATAGAGTTTCTGATGATTTCCCCTTCACCCAGCAGCTATTAAGCCTTCGGAGGGACTGTTTCTACTGCTTACTGGTAGGGAGGACAGGGAGAGGCGATTCTGACCATGAAGTAGCCACTGGACACAGCTTAGGGAGGGAGAGAAACAAGGATGCACACGGGTGGAATGCACCCTTCTTTTCCTTCCCCCAGGAGCCCAGAGCAACTGTAGTTTCATGCTCTAAATTGCCCCCTCACCCACCAGTAAGAAGCAAGAGACACAGACAATTCAGTCTATTTTTAGAAGTCCTTTCTCTATCAAGAAACCATGCTGAAAAGTCTGTTGAAATTAAAAAATCTTCACCTACTGTTGGAAGGATTCCACAGAGGGGACCAGTCCAGCCTCCATAGGAAGTGAGTTCCAGACCCTGGGGGCAGCCACTGTGGGGAGACCATGTCCCCCTATTTATTTAATCTGCAGTTTTGGGTCTGTTCTCTGGAGCCACATAAAGCAAGCTTTCTCCATCTTCTACATTTGTTACTGTTATTATGTGCCTACAAGTCATTTCCAGCTCATGGTGACCTTAAAGTGAACCCATCACGGTTTTCTGGGGCTGAGAGTGTGTGACATACCCACAGTCAGCCAGTGGGTTACCATGGCTGAGCAGGGAATCAAGCCCTGGTCTCTGGGGTCATAGTCCAGTGTTCGAACCACTACATGATGCTGGCGCTCATCTTCTACATTACAGCCTTCAAATATTTGAAGATAGAGATATCACCAGTCAGTCTTATTTTCTGTCATTTACTTTAAAGATACCCAACTCCTAAAGTTCCTCAGAGAGCTTGGTTTCCAGGTCCTTCATCATCTTTGCCACCATCATCTTGACACAACTTAGGCTATCAATACCCTTTTTAAACTGTAATAGTAAGCAGTTCTTATGCAGAGAGCCCCTTGCCAAAATCAACCATACATATTTTGATTTCTACAACGTATAGCGTGTTGGGTGTTCTCTAGGGTGGCATCTTGGTTGTTGTTTTTCTTCTTTCTAAACAGCCGTCTTTGCTAGTTTCTCACCACTGACAATCCATTTTTTCCTTTCTTTTAACAGAGCTAGATCATCCTCCTGAAACCAAAGAGAAGAAAACACCAAAACCCAAGCCTGTTTCCCCGCACATACCACAGGTCATTGTCCGTCCAGGATCTAACACCAAACCTGTGCTTCCTCCCATCCCATCGGGGAGGAAGAAATCCAAGCCCACTGCAGCTGAAATTCAAGTGTCTCCCTCACTGTCACCCCCAAAACCTTAGCCTGCCTCCTTCTCTCTCTTTTCCCCTTTCAAGGAAGAATTGCAAAGGCCTCCTCTCTTTCTAAGGGCCTGCGAACAGCTCATCTTTGCCGAAACCTTGGCTGTGGTTTTGGGGCAAACAAGAAGTCTGTTTTGTGGCAAAGAAGAAATCTGAAACAGGCCGTCTGTAAGTTTCTGAACCCTTTTGATGAAAGGATCCCAAAGCCATTTGGGTGTGGGAGGGCAGTCTTTCTAAATTAACATATGGAATATATGAATCCTCATGTCAAGTTGGTGTTTCCCTTCAGCCTTAGGCATCTGACAGGCTTTCCGTAGCCACTTCTGCCTTCTTTTACCAGAAGGAGAAAACAAATATTCATCTGAGTACAATGCAATTCAGAGATAGATAGGTATTTTTCTCTCCTCCCACAAGACAAGTGGCCTGTTGTTTCACTATAAAGTAATTGAATGTGATGTGTGAGTACTGTTATTATTTCGGTCCAGCATTCCTTAAAGGTTGTAGTGCACCCTCCCTTTTAAATAAAGGACCCTCCTCCTTTGGTACCGGTGCACTGTGGATACATACCTTCTTTCTTCTTGGAAAAAAAAAAGGAACACCTGTTGCGAATGATCAATGATCCAGGCAAGTAAAATGAAAGTAGAGAAAGCTAAAATGCTGGTTGTCATGGTGATAATCAAGATTGTGGCAAAAGTCATCATGAAAGATTTTATCGCAGGATTTCAGCTACAGGATAATGTCTTTGCATTGTGACCTCGGCTGGCAGAAGCTGGTATTCAGCAGGAACGAGGGGATTTTCTGCTACCACTTGCTGCTGCTGCTGCTGCTGTTATCGATGGCAGTCATTCAGTATTGCAATTATGGATCTGTAAGTGCAGTGTATTTGGTACGACTTTGTCGCCTTGCTGTAAAACTACCTAAATATCCCTCTGGCCCACCTTCGGAGCCAGCAGCCAGGCCGATGTGGTCCATTCAGCATCTGATCAGGGCATAAGGAGAAGGATGTTTCCACCCCCTCCCGCTAGCAAGTGAGCCTGTGACCATTGGGACCCCAGTCGCAAGCCCGCTTGTTGCAGCCTCACTTGCTTGTAGGAGGGAGGGAGGGAGGTGGAAAGGTCATCCTCATTGCGCCCCGATCCAGAAGCTGAATGGACCTCATTTACCCACTCTGGGTGCTGGCTCTCACAGTGGGCTGGGAAGTGCGGTTTGGGGCAGAGACATTAACTTGGTTATGCAGACATAACTACCATATTTGCCGACGTATAAGACCCACCAGCATATAAGATGCACCCCATTTATATGCCTGGAAATACTATTTGCCAGTGTATAAGATGCACTGGCGTATAAGACGCACTCCATTTTCAAACGGTATTTTTCAGGAAAAAAAGTGAGTCTTATACGCCAGAAAATAGGGTAAGTAGTCAATGTAGAGTATCAACAATTATTATGATTGTCATTGTTCAGGTTATGGTGTCACTCGGAGTTAGCGACTGGAGTCGTGGACGAGCGGTGATTAAGATTCCACAAAAAAACTAGGAATCAGTGAGATATCATGGGATAATGTGACACATTCCAAGTAGTCTCAGTTTTTCTAATTGGGCTATTTATGTATTTGTTACCACACCTTTCTCTGAACTCAGGATTCAGGACAGCTTACAACCATTTAAAAGACAGCGTGACTCTTTCTGTGATAATCTCACTCCAGTGGTTTTGTCAGACTATTTGGAATTGTACCCCCCCCCCCAGAGCATCTCTCACGGTTGATTTCTTTTCCAAAAGGTGCCGATGCTAGATTTCTAGCTCTCAGTACTTCATAAAATTGTCCCACACATCATCTCCAATTCTGCTGTTCTGGAGATTCGTCATCGTTGCGTGCTTTCAAGTTGTGTCCAATTTATGATGACCCTAAGGTGACCCTCTCACAGGGTTTTCTGGGGCTGAGAGCATGTGACTCGCCCAAGATCACCCAGTGGGTTTCCATGGCCAAGTGTGGAATCAAACCCTCCTTTCCAGGATCGTAGTCCAACGCTCAGACCATTAAACCATGCTGAGTCTCAGTGGTTTGAGTGTTGACTGTGACCTTGGAGACCAGAGTCTGAACTCCCACTCGGCCGTGAACACCCCCTGGGTGGTCTTAGGTGTGTCACAGACTCTCACCCCGCAGGAAACCTTGTGATAGGGTCGCCTTAGGGTCTCGATAAGTCAGAAATGACTTGAAGGCGCACAGCATTCTGTAGGCTTGCTACACCTATAATCATAACTACTTCTTCCTGTTATTGTTCTTTCATGCAATTAATATACATTCCCAGTTTTTATAATATTTATCAAGATTTTTTTCGTATACAATAAAAAATTAAACAAAACAGCAACATAAAAGGGAAAAAAAGCAGAGAATAAAGAAAAGAAAAAAGAGAGAAAAATGAAAAAGATATAGATAAAAAAAACCCAGAAAAAGTAAAAAATGACTTCCAATCTTCTCTTCAGCAATTATTAAAGTACATTATCTCTGCCTCTCTCACCTATCACAGTACTTCATCATTCTCCTTTCTTGGACATATAGCATATACCTACTAATAAATCCAAACTTATAAATTCTTAAAATTACCATTAATATACATTTCCTACTATGTCAGTTCCATTCCATTTTCTTTCCATTGTTCTAAGTGATTTCCAGTGGTCCTTTTAGTCAAGGACAGCGGCTTTGGGATTAAAAAAAAATAGGTATGTACTTTACCACCTCATGGAAGGGCCTTTTATAAAGTCCGTCTATGCACCCACACTTCCGCAATTCAAAATTGCTGCCAAACTAGAAACGCGCTCAGGAAGGTGTGTGAGTTTGTTGGAGTCAAGACAACGAGTTGTGTGTCACCTTTCATGTATCTGATGAACTGGGCTGGAGTGGATGAACATCTATGCCAAATAAAGGCTGCAGTCTAAGATCCCCTTAGCATTGCGCAAAAATCTCTGCCACAACCGTGCAACGGCCATGCAAAACAGCAGCACCGATCGACACATGTAAATGATTGTGTGATATTATGCAATATTATGACGTGAAGCCTCAGTGCACGACAATACTGTTTGAGCAACTCTGCTCCTACCGTGGTCAGCAGAAAACACCTTTTGTAGCATGGCAAAAAATTCATTCCGCATACATAGCGTGACTGAATACATGCACATGTCACATACGGGATGTCAGCCAAAATGTTTTCAGGTGCCACAAGGCTCCTTGTTTTTGTTGCTCTACATATTTAAAAATATATATTAAAGAACTTGCTCAGCCTCCACATCTCTACAGTTAAGAGAGGGAGAAAGACACACTCGCTGCAAACCAGGCCTGCTTTGCATTGCTTGTAAGGAGGAAGAGCAGGTTTTAATCCCAGAGGAGACAAAGTGCATGATGGAATGGAAGAATTCTGGCAAAGACATCTGAGAATTTCCCAGATGTATAACAACAGAACTCACTGTTGGTTGTGGGTAATAAAGAGAACAACCACATCTGGAAGCAGGGTTGAGGAGGGTAGGAATTAGAAGTAAGTCTAAAGATGAACTAAGGTTGCAATTAGCTGAGTTTAGCCAAAGCTTTGCATTTGGCTACAAGTGTGAAGGAGGCCTCACCACATGCAAAGATTACTAAACTGAGGGTATTCCAGTTTGGCTATTGCTCATTGGAAAAGACAATAATGCTTGGTAAGAGAGAAAGCAGTAGGAAAAGAGGAAGACTGTGGTACAGGTGGATAGACTCAAGGAAGTCAGAGTCCTTATTTTGCAAGAACTTAACAGGGTGATTGATGATTCTTGGAAGTCTCCCATGCATCGGGTTGTCATGAGTCGGAAGTCAACTTGACAGCAAATAACGACAGCAAAAAGGTGTCCTGATGCATTTGTTAAATTTTTCAAATGTTTTAATTGGTTTGAACACCTAAGCTTGGCAAAAACCAAAGGCATCCAGTGCTTTGTGAAACAAGGACTCCTGCTTCTCTCCATCCCATCCTTAGGTGAGAATGTCTCTTCCAAGATGGTACAGACAATGTCTGCATCATCTAGAAACAAGCACGCACAAATGAACCTTCAGAACTATTTTTATTCAGCACAACTCTCTGGCTATTTCCGTACTAGGCTGTTACAGTGCTGTTATTCCACTTTCAACATCCTATGGAATCCTGGGGTTTGCAGTTTAGGGAGGGTTGAAAGTGAAATAATAGCACTGTAACAGCCTAGTGGGGAAATGGCCTCTGCGGATGCAGTTAGTTATCTAAAGACCTTGTAAGTGTTACTTTTGGGGACTGCAACTCCCAGAATCCCTATCCAGCATAGCTAATTACCTGTGCTGGCTATGGGGATTTTGAGAGCTGTAATTCTCAAAGTAAATTTCCTGATTTCTGTTTATTCAGTTGAAGCGTGGATGAACGGTCATCCAGTCACCTGGGAGTAAATCCTCTTGAAATCAGTGCTGGAGTTCTACTGGTAGTCCCCCCACCATAAAGTAGACCCCTTGAAACAAGTATACCACTTTCTATCTTTCCGTAGGCAGGTGAAGACTGTTTGTTTGTTTGTTTGTTTGTTTGTTTGTTTGTTTGTTTGTTTGTTTTGGCAAGCTTGTGAAGACAGATTGCTCAAGGGGAAAGGACTTTGCATAATGTGCTGGATTCTGTTTGTTGCTTTTCTTTTAATGGTTAACAGGTCTTAACTTTTGATAGTTTAATTACATTTTTGATTTTGGCAGGCTGTGAATTTATTTATGCATGCATGCATGCATGCATGCATGCTATGCTTGTTTTAACTGTTGTAAGCTACCTTGAGTCCTGAATGGAGGAAAACGCAGGATATAAATTATAATGGTTAGAATGCCATACGGGAGTTCTGGATGAATAACCTGGAGTTATGCGCTTGTGTCTGCTTCATGGTCGCCTAGTACACAGTCCCTAGTTTGCGGGCTACGTAGGGACTGTGAAAGTCACCTAGTCTGCCTGTAGCAGGAAGCAGCTGGCTGCTGTTCCCACCCATTCCTCACATGAGTGATGCCAGCATGAAGAGAAGTGCAACAGCATCTTGTTTCTGCCTGGCAGCGAGCATTGCTCTTGGAAATGGCAGCCAGCTCCTCCCAAGCAAGAGAGGAACAGATCCCCAGGGACTGCAGTGGCTGCTTCCCAGTAAGTGGAGATTTGGGGCAGGGTCAAGCAGGAATTCTCTGCCTAGCACCGTCGCTACAGCGCTTACTCATAAGTAAAGACCGTACAGGACCCCAGCCAACAACCGTAACAGTTGTTGAATGATGAACCGACACTTAACTAAATCCCATTGGTTCAATAAGTCTACTCCAGTGGAAACAACCAGCAGGAGTTCAGCAGGCCAGTGAGTTTTCATAGGCCCTTTCTGCCGCCTACCTTCTTGCAGCAGCAGCCGCTGGTGGGCCGGGAAAGGAGCATGACGGCAGCGCGACGGCAACCGAGTGGCTCCACGTAGAAGGGAGCGTGATGGACATGCTGCTTCCTACTGCAGCACAGCCGGGGCCTTTCCCAGGCTGTGCTGGGGCAGGAAGTGCCGCCATTGCGCTTCCTACCCTTCCACAGGAAGGTAAGTGCAGGATGACGGCACAAGCTCGGGTCATTGACGGGGAAAACCTGTCAATGGTTTGGCCCACGATCGCTCTGCCTGGGGACGGGAGAAGGACGGGACCACGATGACGTCATGCGGAAGAGTCATCGCAGTCCTGCCCTTCTCCCTTCCCCATGGCGGGTTGGGAAGCTGCTGCAGAAAAGGCCATAGACTCACTGAGTTGGAAGAGACCACAAGGGGCATCCAGTCCAACCCCTTACCTACCCTCTGAGCGGTTACGTATATGTGCCCGCACTGTTAAATCAACTCATATTCTTTTTAAATAGATGATACTCTAAAACAGTTCACATTGCGAACATGAGCCTGGCCCTGGCTCGGAAGATGTCCTGTTCTGCACAGGCAGAACTAGGATGCCTCTCTCCCTTGCACCCCACAAACCCACTTTTTAAGTTGCTGCACGCACAGTGGTCGCACAGAAGCATCCAGTTACATCCCTGTAGCCGGTCACACAGCCATGACATCATCCTCAGGACCTCCACAGGGCCACCCGGGAGGTCCTGAGGATGATGCCGTTACTGTGTGACCAGCTGTGGGAACATAGCTTGCCCGCTGCTGCCTTCCCAGCTGGCCCCGGCAGGGACGTGGTGGTGAGCTGCTACAGCAGCTCCAAGATGGGTTTTATTTGAAAGATTTGGGTTGCTGAGCAGTTGTAGAGAATTCCATCCTCCCCAAGGACCAAAATAAATGAATTATGCAGGCAGAAGTTGGCCTTGTGCCTTTGTAAATCACTCACAGGATGCCAGCCATGGTTTTTCAAAACTGTGTGTGACAGGACCCATCTGTTGGAAAAGCAAGGTCAAAAACAGTCATCTCTACACCTTTTCCACTCATCTTGAGAGCAAAATCTCAGAAGTATGTAAAATATAATCAAACAGCCCCGAAAGAAAAAAAGTGTTGTTTTTTTTAAAAATCTGTATCAAATAAATATGGTTATGCAATTTGGATCACGGGCCGCCACCAATGACAGCAAAGAAGCGCAGAAAACAAACTGATTCCAAGGCCAAGTGCTCAGAGCACAAGAGACGGGAATGTAACCTCCTAAAGACCGGCTTCATCTTTCCAGCATCTGAGAAACAGCCATGAATCGCCAGAGAGCGTGAAGAGGGTTAAAGATGATCCAGCTGGGAGCCATTAGCAAAGCAGGTTGCTTTCAAATGCCAGCAGCCGAGAGCACCCAGCAACCCCGAGGAGCTTTCAAAAGGCACGTGCAGCGCTCAAGAGTCACGTCCGTAGGTGTGATTCGAGGTTCCCAAAGCTTCCTGGCAGCTGGCCGCTGAGGATTTGGCAGAGGGGGAATACGATGTGGCCTTATGCATTTTGCTATGCGAAGCTCACCTGCGATGCACAAATGTTTCTTCTCAGAGTAAGTACATGAGCTGAACAGACAACAGCAGTTCTACAAAACATTAGTGCTTTTTCTGGCATTGCATTAAAAAGAAACCGAGAGCTGTGATTCCACACACGTTAGTGCCATCATCCCATTTGTCATGCTGTGTGTGTTAACAGCGTGCGAGGAATATTCAGAGCTCCCAAACAGAGGTCTTTAAAATACAGCCAGCCTTCCACATTTGCAGGTTTCACTTTTGCGGATTTGATTGTTCACGGATTATTTGCTGTCGCCTCTACTGCCTCCCTGTGCCATTTTTAATAGGGACGGCAAGCCTCGTGAGACTGAGAAACTGCAACGGAGGCTTGTAAGTCCCCCTTAAAAATGGTGTGGGGCAGCAGAGGAGGTGGGTAGTAAGCCCCACCAGCCCCCCGCTTCTGCCTTGTGGAGGAACCCTGGTTCCTCAGAGGAATCCACAGTGGGTTGACTATGCCGATCATACTTTTTTGTGTGTTCAATATGGTTTGGGACGGCCTAGAGTTATGCTTGGTTTTTCCACTTTCACAGGGGTCCTGTGCCCCTAACCCTAGCGAATGTGGAGGGATGACTGTATATCTATATAGAGGAAGAGCAACGCATGCTACCTTTGTTCCTCGGCAATACCTGTGCTGCTGCCATTCCCTGTTGGCTGCTGAAGGCTTGTTCCCGTAAGGTGGCGATCAGGGCTGTTGCCACCAGTGGCTTAAGGGTTCTCTTGCCCTGCAGTTTGCACTTCCATCGTGCTTGGGTTTTGGGATTTAGGCAATGAACTGAATCCTCTTCCGACATTCCACAGATGAAAACCGGGACATACGTGGCGAAGCAATGTCGGATGTGGTCACGATGGCAAAAGTTCTTAATGAGGAACAGCACACAAGCCAGGAGGACTGCTGCCATTGCTTTTTCCTTACCCTACCGGGAAAGGCCAGACTCTTCCCTCTGCTGAATTAACTGAGATTTACTTTTATACTTTGAACTCAGTTTGCAGCAACTGAAGTAAGCAGAGGACAGAGGGGTAAAGCGAGAGAACAAAAGAGAGAATCTGAGACAATTTAAAAGCAGTTGAGAAGGCGGAATGACAAGAGGATTAATCGCACCTTCCCTGACAAATCAGGCCAATTGGAGGGGGTGTTATGATGTTTCAGGCAAAAATAAAACGATGGGGGCGGGGAGCAGGATGGCAACGGGGCCTGCATAGCTCACCATTTCTGTAAGACCAATGCACATTTCCGTCTGAGAAATAACTGAAGGTAATGCAAAGAGGGGGTTCAGTCTCTTCCCCTAGCCTCCGCACGAACTGTTATGACCATGGCGAACGGGGTGAAGGGTGTGCTGACGTTCCCCAGGCTGACCAGCAATCATAGAATCATACAATTGGAAGAAACCTCAATGCCTATCGAGTCCAACTGCTATGCGGGAATGCATCCTCAAAGCACCCCCAGCAAATGACCATCCAGCCTCTTTTTAAAAACCTCCAAAGAAGACGACTCCGCCACACTCTGAGGCAGCGTATGCCACTGTTGAACGGCTCTTACCGTCAGGAGGTTCTTCCTGATGTTTAAGTGAAATCTCTTTTCCTGTATTTTGAATCCATCGCTCTGTGTCCTAACCTCTGGAGTAGCAGAAAACACGCTTGTCCCATCTTGAACGTCACAGCCCTTCATATATTTAAACATGGCTGTCATGTCACGTCTTAACTTTCTTTCATCAGGCTAACCACACCTGGTTCCCTGAGCAGCCCCTCATAGGGCACGGTTTCCAGACCCTTCGCCAATCAAATTCATGCACGACATTTCAGGGGCTGACCTTTTGTGTCAATGAGCTTTCCCCCCACCACCGGTGTGCAACCAGCGGGCTGTAAAAGTGAGCCAAGAACTCATTTTCGAAGGTGGCCTGTCTGGGCAGCTCCACTCACCTTGACAGTTACCCCAGGAAGGACAGAACAACCGTGAAAGGCATTGCCCAGCTAATGAGGCACAGGCTGAAGTTTGGGTCCAGAATCAGCTGCCTCCTAGAAGCTCAGATTATCCATTTAACCAAACATCACCTACCCCAGCGATGGTGCCTTTTCAGATCCCGGGGGCAGAAGAAGCCTGACCTCCCCTCCCATACCTTGGACAACAACATACCCAAGGCACGTGCTCTACGACAGAACGGTCCCTCCATGTTTGGTCTCTTGTTCTCAAGCCAAAGAGTATTAATTTGAGAACCCCCAAAGAGTATTGAGAAAAACTGATCAATTATTCCTTTGTTTCATTGTGTCCGAGGGCAGACCCACAGCATCCTTCCCGCAATCCAGGAAAGAATTTCCCACCTGAGTTTCCTCTTCCTCAGCATTCTTCTGCTCTTCACTCCCCTGGGGTTCAGTCCTACGTAGGTGCACACGGCATAAAAGATCCTCAGGTGGAACTCTGCAGCTGCTTCCCCGACCATTTCTGCACTGCACTGTTCTAGTGCTATTATTCCACTTTCAACATCCTGTGGAATTTTGGGGTTTGTAGTTTCCTGAGGCCAAAGAGCTCTCTGGCTGAGAATTCTCAATACCCCTCCCTAAACGGCAAACCCCAGGATCCCACAAGAGGTTAAAAGTGGAATAGCGGCACTATAACAGCGTAGTGTGGAAATGGCCTCTGTCTCCAGCTCCAAGACTTATAGTTTCACTCTGGTAGCTGCTCCAATTGCCATTCTACGGCCGGCGGAAACTATACTCCCATAGCCAGTTGCAGACGGTGGACGTCTTCCACCAAGAACCAGTGGGGGCTCTGCAGATGACGCCATTGGTCTGTGGCTGGCCATGGGAGCAGCTGTCGGAGTGGTATGGCGAGTCTGGGAGGATGGGTCTCTGTGGAGAGAGAAAGTGAATACCAACCTTTTCCATGACCAAAATAAAACATACACAAGTGTAAGGTGAAATGGCATTTGCGTACATCACCAACAGGACGCTGCCCTGCTTTCCTTGACCGTAAAAGGAAAAAGCACCCAGAAAAACCCAAAGAAGCTGCAGATGACTTACAAATTTTTTATGGCACCCTAAAGGCCGCTTTGCCGGTTCCATCTAATCTAAGGGACAGGGGCGGTACCCTGAGAGCAATGAAAAGATATTGACAAGGTGGAACATGTCCAGACAGGGTGACCAAAATGGTAAAAGGCCTGGAAACCACGCCCTAGGAGGAGTGGCTCAGGGAGCTGAGTACGTTTAGCTTGGAGAAGAGGTGCTTAAGAAGGGACATGATAGCCATGTCTAAATATTTGAAGGGATGTCGTACGGTGCTCCAGAGACTGGGACATGGAGCAATGGCTTCCAACTACAGGAGGAGAGGTTCCACCTAAACGTTAGGAAGAACTTCCTGACGGTAAGAGCAATTCAACAGGGGAATCTGCTGCCGCCTGGGAGTGTGGTAGAGCCTCCTTCTTTGGGGGTTTTAAGAAGAGGCCGGATCGCCATCTGTCGGAGGCACTCTGATTGTGCATTCCTCCACGGCGGGGGGCCGGAATGGACGGCCCTTCCAGTCTCTTCCAATTCTAAGAAGCCACTGCCACACCGCTCGGTCAGCTATGACCGACCTTACGTACGCACTGGTGGGCCCCTTGCTAGATTCAAGCACATACCTGGCGGATCACGTTATTTCAGGCAGGGCTCTAACCTTAACACCTTTCCCAATGCTACACTATAAAGCCTCTTCCAAACGGGTAAATTCGTCTTGTAAAAGACACTCCTGGGGAGCGAGCGGGGAGAGGTGACAAGGGCCAAAGATAGGAAACACAGAGAGGCTTTGCTGAAACAGTTGCACTGGCTACTGGTCCATCATCAGGCAGAATTTAAAGTGCTGGTTATCGGCTATAAAGCCTTAGGAGGCTTGAATCTGGAGTACCTGGAAGACTGCATCTCCCTAGATGAGCCTCCGTTGAGTTTTAAGATCTTCAGGGGAGGGCCTTCCCTTGGCCCAGCCGCTATCACAAGGGTGGCTTGTGAGGGCACAGAGCAGAGTCTTCCTGTGGCTGCTCCCAGACCACGGGGACAATCTTCCCATGGCACGATGGCCCTCCCTCTCATCTCCTCTGTTTTCATCAGTAGGAAAAGACCTTTTTAGACTCATAAAGACTTCGATCTTTCAGTTTGAAATGTGTTTAACTCCATTTTCAAATTAATTTGTACAAGTATGGCCTGTTTAATTCTTTTTATACTTTTTGCATTATACATTATTTCGGTTGCATTTTTAAATTTCTGCAGTAAACTGCTTCAGGTCCCATACTGGGAAAAGGGTGGGATACAAATTTAAAGCAAGCACATCTAATGTATAAAAGCCAGTTTGTCTGTGTCAGGCGAGGACCTCATACGATTGGCTGCCTGAGAAGATTCTACAGAATCCTGGGGTTTGCAGTTTAGGGAGAGGCCTTTAGAATGAGAATTGGGCCTGGCCGGTTGCTATGGAGATGAGGCCTAGCAGCAAGGAGGAGGGCAGTGTATTCCCTCAGGAACCCAACCTCTCTATGTTAATAATTCTGAATGCAGATTGGATTGGGGAATATGGGGAAAAGTTACAGGTACTGGACAAGACCGTTTGGGGAATTAGAGACGCAGGATCTCGTATCTTTCTAACACGTATTACTTACGAGAAAATAAAATCCTAGACAACCCCAGGTATATACGCTGGTATAATATAACAGAAAAATCAATAGCAAGGCAGCATGTCTCTGAAGTAAAGTCCTTTATTAAACCATACATATTCTCCCCACCTCCAGTAAGCAGGGAGTTCCTGTCTTCCCCACCTTGACATATGTCCCTCTATCTTTGCTTGTGCAAGTTTGTTCAAGTCCTGGGTAATCTTTTCAAGTGTTTCTTTCTCAAAAAAGATTGAGCACCCCTACATTCCAGTCATAAGCCTATTAAAATGACAGGGCTTCAGCCTGGCTCAGCAACCATGGGAATTATAGAAAGGGGACAGCTAAAAGAGACATACAGAAGCAGTTTTGTTTGTCTCACTGCTAATAACCAAGGAGGGAAGCTTCTAATAAAAACCACTGCAACAATAAGAGATACACACCCATTATCTTGGATGGCTGCTGCTCGTTGCCTCGACTGTAAAGCTGCCCGAGGGCGCTCACCTGGCCTTGCGTACCTGCTGATCAAAGTAGCAGCTTGTACTCTAAACACAGATGACCTGTTTCACTATGAAGCACTAGCGTCCCCACGTTCAGGATCATCAGGAGCAAAGCAATCTACAGAGCCTGTCAATATAGAGGAATCTATGCCAGCCATGAGCGCACATGGAAATAGAGCTTTTGCAAATAAAGAGTGAGACACGTACAAATTCCAAAAGGTACATAGCATCCAGAAAAAAAAGAAATGCTCTGAATGGTTCCTTTGTACACCAGAGTGTCAGGGAGCTATACGCCTATAATAATACAGTATGCAGATAAAATGTTTTGTGGTATACACAAGAACACAAAATGATGCACGTGATCTAACACTTAATTTGTGTTGAATATGGGAAAGCAAACCCCACGGGTCTTTATAGCACTAAATAAAGCATTCAAACTTGCTTGTAAACGCAGAATATGTATAAAAAAGCATGAAAAAGCGTGAAACTGTTATCTTTCAAAGATAATAGATGCAACACAAAAAATTAAAACACCTTTACAGTTGGTGATGAGAACCAAGTTCAAAATAACAGATTGGAACAGGGGTGGACTACAACTCCTAGCATTCCTTAACATTAGCTATACTGGCTAAGGCTGCTGGGAGCTGCACTCCAAAAACTCTGGAGGGCTACGTGGGCCCCACCTCTGGATCAGAATGAGATGCTGCACAGGGATTCATAAGGCTATGCAATATGTACAAGTCATCCCTTGCTTCATGGTGTGGTCTCAAGAAGACCATAATTTGGAGGGATGAGTTTCACATTTTTCCCCCAAATAATGACCGCCAGCACCAAAGGAGTAGGAGCATCAGACGTTGGTACAGTCCCTTTTAGAGCACTTTTCTTCTATAAACTATTCCTTGGTTTGGAAACCACCTCTGCTGACGCTCCAACATCACATAGCTTACTTATTGTCCCAACCCGGCAGCATCTTAAGTACTGACCTGTAGAACAAAATAGCACCTGGAAAGCAAAACTAGAGCTTGGATACATGACTCCTTTGGACTACAAGTCCCAGGATTCCCTAGGCAGTATAGTCAGTGACCATGCTGGTTGAGGGATTTGTAGTCCGCAAAAGTAATGCTTTGAAATACTGCTATCCTACCATGACAATCTAAGTAGGAGGAGGGATGGCCGGACGCCATTAAACACTTGAGAAAGGCATGTATGCTCAAAGAAGGTAGTGCGTAGTCAAAAATCAAGATCTCTCTGAGGCAGAAGTCTTAAAGCAACTGCAATGCACCCACTTCTCTCTTTTCTAATTGCAACTGAAGGTTTGGTTGCATTTTTTCTCTTCCTGCAATTGCTAGACCGCTGCAGAAAACTGTAGAATACAGACTCATTTTTTTCAGTGGTGTCCCAAACTTGGTGACTTCAAACGAGAGGAGTGTAAAAAGAAATTGACTGCAAGAAGGGCATTTTTAAAAATATGCTGTTTCTCAATTAAGGATGGGAAGTCCCTGAACAGGCTATGGAACAAAAAGAGTATCAACCGGGGTGAGGAAACACCTCTCACCATTCCTAGAACAGAATCTGGGTCTCTCTCTACCCCTCCCACATTGGAATTCTTGCACTTAGAAATCTAGCATGCCAAGGTGAATTATAGTCCTTCCCTCCAGCATCTAGTTTTCTAAGTTCATGGAAGAAGAATGCGTAGTTCAATTGCAATTTCCAAGTTTGGTAAGTGAGATCAGAATCCCAGTTTACAGTGGGGATAACCTCATAACCTTCGTCTTTGGAAGAGGTTAAACGCTAACATATAAAATCTAATAGAGAAAAAATGTGCCATAAAAGATAACAGAGGGGCACTAAAGTCAAATTTAGCATGCCAAGGTGAGGAATTATAAGTCTTCTGCCTGGAATTTAGCTTTCTAAATTCATGGGGTAATTTGCCTGACAAAAACACTCCCACTCCTTGTTTCCAGATGTTTGTTGGAATGCCAACATCCCTCATCACTGGCTATGCTTGTTAGGGATGATGGGATTTACAGTCCAGCAACATTTGGAATGCCACACATTCTTTACCCACGGTAGAGACTACCCTCCATGACTACGACCTTCAGCCGCATAATCCCGTGCACTCCTTCTCAATGACTACGGTCATCCCTCCATATTTGCACGTTTTAACTTTTTGCAGATTTGATTATTTGCAGATGATTTGTCACTGCCTCTCCTGCTGTCTTACATCTAGTTTCCTAGGGACTTTTAAACCTCGCCTCGCATTCACAGTCTCTCTGTAAGCCTCGTGAGACTGAAATACTGCAAGAAACTGCAAACACAAGACAAGGCTTGTAAGTCCTTACTAAAAATGGCATAGGGCAGCCACGGGGGCAGCAGCAAGCCCCATCAGCTGCCCTCTTCTGCCTTGCTGAGGAACACTGTCATCTCAAAGGCAGGGCTGGGCAGCCAGTGTGTTCCCCGCTATGGATTCAAATGTATTGTGTACTGTACATTTGACTCCTAGGTGGGTTGAATTTGTGGGTCGTAATTTTTTGTTCGTGTTAAATATGTTTGGGGAGGCCTAAAGATAGCCCATGGCTCTTCCACTTTTGCACCTCTAACTCCCACAAATGTGGAGGGACGACTGTGCAGACCCTGTCTGAAAAAGGCAGCCATAGCGTACTTTCTCAAGATGGGTACTTGGCTAAGTTCTCAACGTGGTGCTAAACTTGGGTAGCTCTATGTCAGCGAAAGTCCTCCTGACTAGCTCACTGCTTCCGTTTGAGCTGGGGACCGGAAAGCAAAGTGGGAGCAAGACCAGCTGCCAAGACTCCTCTTCCTTCCCCTGGCACCATGAAGGCCGAGTGGGTATACTTGGCTTTTGGCTCTTAGGAAAGCAAACAAGCTTTTGTGTGGCAAATAACAGAACAAGGAGTGATTGCTAGCTACAACAGTGGATAGCACTGACACATTTCACGCTATCTACCACAGAAAAGCAGAGGCGATACAAGTCACCTTGTGGCAATGTTTATGGCTAACCTTCTAGATATGGCAACTTGGCCCCACCGACTCTCTTTTGGCTTTTCAAGATGGCAACTACGTCATAAAGCATAACAGGAAGTGAACCGTATGGCACATCCTTTCTCTGAGACAAAAGTTACATCAGTCTAGAACTGCATCTGGGTGGGGATTGTGTGACTTTTCAGATGTTGATGAACAATTATTCCCATCATCCCACTCTACTGGCTGGATTGGCAGGGACTGGTGGAAACTGGGACTCGAAACATACACGGCAGGCAAAGGCGCTCTACCTGTGAGCTAAACTGTAATAGGTTTCATCTCGCCAAAATTCTATCTGTTACCTCAGCTTGCCACATTCTAATTCCAAAAGATTTCCCCGCTCCAGGGAACGTGTTCATTTGCTTGGCATAGCCAAAATCGGTCATTTTTGTATTACAAAAATCAATCCCCCGCTTCCACAAGAAGGGAATCCGCTGTGGCGCTGCATCTTAGGGACAAGAAAATTCCATTAGAAAAGGTCCCACGTTCAGCGAAGAAGACACAAGCCTGCACAGGGGTGTCCTCCATTACTCCTGCTTCTTCTCTTCTTTCTTTCCCTTCCGGTCCAGCAGAGATCCCAGGTTGTTCCACACCTCCGTGTACATCAGTGTTCCCACAAAGACAAAGAAGGTCCCAATCCAGTGCCAGATGGTAAAGGGGTTCCTGAAGTATAAGATGGAGAAGATGAGACTGACGAACTTCCGCAGTGTCACCACCAGTGTGACTGTCAGGGAAGTGCACTCTGTGGTCAAGATGAAGACACCCCGTATGCAGACGTATCTGAGGGAGGGGCAGAGTTAAGGGAAAAAACAAGGCTGGATGCCTGGCAAAGTGGGGTCAGTGGGATTCATACATGTTGAATGCTGGCAGCTGGTCCAAAGAGCTGTGGTCAGACAGTTGACCAGGGCTTCTCAGAGGCAGCAGAGAGCTCCTTGTTGCAGCAGCTCCACTGGCTACTCATCTGTTTCTGGGCCCACTTTACAGTACTGGTTATGACATACAAGAACAGACTCCTAAAGGCCATCTAATCCAACGCCATTCTGCCATGCAGGAATACACAATCAAAGCACTCATGACAAATAGCCATTCAGCCTCCCTGTAAAAACCCCCAGAGGACGAGACTCTACCACACTCCCAGGCAGCAGCATATTCCACTGTCAACCTGCTCTTACCCTCAGGAAGTTCTTCTTGATGTTCAGGTGGAATCTTTTTTCCTTTGGTTTGAAACTATTGCTCCGTGTCCTAGTCTCAGAGCAGCAGAAAACTGGCTTGTTCCATCCTCCATATGACACCCCTTCAAATATTTAAACATGGCTATTATGTTACCTCTTAACCTTCTCTTCTGCAGGCTAAACATTCCCAGTTCCCTAAGCTGCTCCTCACGGGGCTTCATGGTTTCCAGGCCTTCTACTTTGTTGGTCACCATCTTCTGAACACCGCTTGTCAATATTCTTCCTGAGCTGTGGTGCCCAGACCAACATAGAGTTGGAAGAGACCCCAAGGGCCATCTGGTCCAACTCCATTCTGCCATGCAGGAAGACATCATCAAAACATTCCCAACAGATGCCCATCTACTTAAAAACCTCCAAAGAAGGAGACTCCACCATGCTCTGAGGCCATGCTTTCCACTGTCACACTGGTCTTATCATCAGGAAGTTCTTCCTTATTTTCAGGTGGAATCTCTTTAAACATTGGAAAGAATTCCAATTCCACCTATAAAAGAAAGCTGCTCCATGACTATACAAAGGCCAAGTTAAGTGTTTTAACTGGGACTCCATCCAATGAAACAAAGAAGAATCAAGACAAAATGTGAGATCCAGAAAAGCCACCTGCCAACAAGGGATGGCAGAGAAAATTTATACCCATTTATCCATAATCCATATTAATCACCTAGCACTGGTCAGCCACACTAGAAAAGGATACTGAGTGATGATGTTCGTGATGAGGTAGAACCACATTATGGGTAAGCTGAGCCCAAGCCCTGGGATTTGGAATGGTTCTGGAAAAGAGACAGAAGAATGTAAAGGATGCTCCGAAGGCAAAGAATGTCTTTGGACAGCTCTGCAAACAGCAGAGAAGAGCTCTGTCCACTAGACTGCATTCCCAGTGCTCTTCACTTGCTCTTTCCTGCCTACAGTGTTCTTCTGGATCCCCAAAAGTTACATTATAGACCAGCTCAAGACTTCTTCTGGATAAGGCCAAGAGATTCGTTTACTCCCAAGTGCAGACAAAATGTGGACTTGGATCTGCAACGTAACCTGAGGAGGTGTCATGTAATATGGGAGCCATCGCCGTAAAGCATGTTTCTGGTGTAGCCTGAGTTGATGTGGATGCTTAAAACAATTATTAGATTTTTAAGGTATGATTACCAAAAAAAAAAAAAAGAGGAGGGGAGAAGAAAAATGGGAAAAGGGGAAAGGAAAATAGAATGTCAATTTAGTTAGCCATATACCTTAATATAATTTGAGCATATTTCCATGAGTACAATATCTTGAAGCTGACATCTACAAAATACACATTCATGTATGGTTGAATCAGTGAGATTATCTGACCATTGGATCTCTGGAAAATTTTCAGAAACTCCAGCAGGTCCCAAATCCTGCAGCCAGGCTGCTGACTGGGGCTGGTTACACTACTTTCCCATTGAAACTACTGCACTGGCTGCTGGTCCATTTGTGGGCACAATTCAAAGTGCCAGTGCGTCAAAAACAACTTGAAGGCACACACCAGCAGCAGCAACAAATAGCATGGCTCAGTTTTCTTGGCAAGATATATTTAGAGGAAGTTTGCCTTGGCCCTGCTCTGAGGCTGAGAGAGCATGCCTTGCCCAAAATCACCCAGTGGGGTTCCACGGCTGAGCAGGAATTCAGACCCTGGCCTCCTGGAATCCTAGTCCAAGAATCAAACTACTAGACCATGGTTGCCTTCCTCTGAGGCTGAGAGAGTGTGACTTGCTCACAGTCACCTAATGGGGTTTCATGGCCAAGTAAGATTCAAACCCTGGTATCCCAGAGTTCTAGTCCAACACTCAAATCTCTATGCTACACTGGCTCTTAATATAGGAGGGGATACATTCTCTAAAAGTACCAGATCCCATCTGATATTGAAAATTAGGCAGGGTCAGCCCTGGTTAGTACTTGGATGAGAGACTGCCAAAAAAATTCCAGGTGCTTTAGGCTCTGTTTCAGAGGAAGGAACTGGTAAAACCATCTCTGAGGATTCCTTGCCTAAGAAAATCCTATGAAATTCTTGGGGTCACCATGTGTCGGCAGGTGACTCGAAGGCACATTATACTCACACAAAATTGTTGTACTAACTAATAAATAAGCAAGTTAGGAAGGAGGAGGAGCCTGGAAGATACGAGGACATCTGCCATGAATGCATTCAAGAGCAAAGCATCACTGTGTCTGATCTGACTCTAATTTCTGGCTGCTCTTCTCTAACGGCTCTGTCTGGACAGCCGGCCTCTTTCCAAGCCAAGAGGATTTTCCCCTGCGAAGACCATCTGTGCCGTCCTTGCAAGTGGCTTTAAATAACCAAGGCTTAATTCTGAACCACAGACATTCTCCCTCCCTCCCACTCCTCCTCCCCAAAACACTGCTACCGGGATCTTCTGATTCTGGGAACAGACCAGCATGTCTTTTTGCTACCCCAGGAGACTTTCCTGCTACACAATGATTCCACTTTTAACTGTCATGGATCCATTCTATGGAATCCTGGAGTCTGCAGTCTGGCAAGCCACTAGAGCTCTCCATCTGAGATTTCTAAATAACAACTCCCCGCCATGCAAAACCAAAGATTCCACAGGATGTTGCAAAAGCAGTTAAAGTCAAATCATAATGCCACAACTGTGTAGTGCAAAAGGATCCCAGGAGAATTTGAGAAATGAGCTTTCAAGACAGGAGAAGGTAGCATTGAGCACCTGCAACCACATTCCCATTTTAAGGATTGAGGTCTGTGACAGAGTTCTGGGGGTGTGGTTGCGTGGAGAAAGAAATGCTGTCAAAACTTCAGATGCAACACAAGCAACATCCCTTGGTGACAAGAGTCAAGACTGTCCTTGCCAAGGATTAACAAATGGGAGCTGCAGAGAAATGGCTGTTGAAATCAAATCAGCAACACATGTTAGAGGAGCCTGTCAGCGGTAGTAAGCCAAAGATCATGTTCACAGTAAAACAAAAATTTTGATGTCCAAATTGCACAGCTCAGACTCTGAAAACACTACTGGAAATCCCTTATTAAATTCTACCCCTGATCCTCTCATAAAGGGTTGGACTTGATGGCCCTTATGGTCCCTTCCAACATTATGATTCTATGATTCTCCAAGATCTTAACTCTAATAATGAATTCGAAGACATGGCCACATTAGTCTGGATCAGTAGGGAAAGGCATCTTGTAGCACCTTTGAGACTAAGAGAAAGAAGTTGGTAGCATAAGCTTTCATAGATTTCAGTCTGTTTCATCAGATGCATGGAATGAAGTGCCTAGGAACAGACCATTACTGCTCTGAATGAGCCGGCTGTGTGTATAAATAGCAACAGAGATGCAAAACTTGTGGGTATGATGATGAGATGACAAGTTCAGTTTTAAGGATGATGGTTGTTGGGGGGACAAAGGCAGGAGGAAAGATGTTGCCTAAAGCCAAAGTGAGTAGATAACCATCAATGTGGAGGGAGTTATTGGACCGTAATGTGATACTGGCGAGTCAGAAAGGAGATGTGATAAACTGGCCAACAGAGTCATCATGAGGCTGAGGTGTTCCTTAGTGTTATAATATGTGTAGTCTGCAATGGACAACGATTTTGCAGACTTGAATCTATGGAAATTTATGCTATCAACTACATACATACATACATACATACACTGATTGATTGATTGATTGATTTATAAATCAAAGGTCAAAACTCCACACTTTTTTCCCCCTGAAATGGCCATTATTTCCAGGGGGAAAGGAAATGTTCTCACAACTTTCTCCAGATTTCACTACTTGGCCCAGCTTGATAGATTTTCTTTCTTTCTTTCATCCACCAGACAGGTGTTCAGCAACTGGCTGCCTGTGCATTTGAAATGAATGCTGGATTTTAAACATTTTATTGTTGCATTAAAACCACTGTGGTATTTTAAACTGTACTGCTTATCCTTTCAATACCTTCACAAATTCAATTTACGTTCTGATAGGTATTAAGGTGTTCCGTTTTCACTGTAGCCTTTCCAGCTATGTTCTAACCTGACTGGCATCTCAATGTTGAGGGAAAGATGAGATATTAAATCAATCAATCAATCAATCAATCAATCATGAAATTGCAGGATAGATGCCCGTATAAATTATGGCATTCTCCAATCAATCATAGAATCACAGAATGCTAGAGTTGGAAGACACCACAAGGGGCACTGAGTCTAACCCCCTGCCATGCAGGAATATACCATCAAAACATCCTAATGTTTAGACAGAGTCTCTTTTCCTGAAGTTTGAAGCCACTGTTCCATGTCCTAGTCCAAAGGAGGTCAGCCATGATGTAAAAACAGGAACAGATGGAGTGGGAGAAGGACCAGGAGGTATCAGACTGCTACTTTGTCTTTCTGTCTGCCTGCCTGTCTTTCTTTCTTTGCAAGTAAAAAAAAAAAAAGACTGGGTTCCACTTTTTAACAATTTCCGCTTTTTGACACCGCTCAGGTCCCTAAGCTGTGGAGTAAGCGGGGGACACCTGTACTAGCACAGAGGACAACCCTGGGAAAGCTGCCAACTTACCTGATTGGTTGAAGAGTAGCACATGCTTGTAGATATCTGGAGCCAACAGAAGGAAACCTGGGATGGGGAGTGCGTGCTGTTCGAAGGAAAAGAGGCAAGGAGTTTAGAGCAATGCTGCACAGGAGAACCTAAACAGTTCTGGGAACTGACGGAATGTTCAACATCTCCCAGCATTAAGCACTGACCCGGTTGCTACTGTTAGTTGCTACAAGATTAGACCCACAGATTCAACGGAGCTACACTACACGCAGACTCAGTGTTCAATAAGAGATTAAACAGGCTTGCTCTAGTTGAGAGCAACTAGCCAGTGCCTGGATGTTGGCTGTACAACCTAGACGCAGAGGGGGCCTGGAGGCCATTAGTTGAAATCTATCCCCCTCCACTAGTCACAGGAAATCCAAAACATGGACCTTCCCCAAATAAATGGTTCCCCGCTGCTGTAGATTCTTTGAAATACCCAACTACATCACCCTTGTTTGTTTTGAGAGGAGCTAGCTTGGAAAGTTACTTTCTGAAAAGGCATTTAAAGGATACTCTTTATACTGCTAGAAAAATAACCAGTAGTTGTTACTCACAGCAAAGTATGCATAAATAACTGGCTGCATTACTCTTTTCTTGCTTCCTGCTTTTTAGTTTTTCATTGTATTATTTTTTGTTAAAAAAGCAAGACTGATGAGAGAGTGGGATAAAATTTGAAAAATTGCAGTCAATTCGCCTCTCAGGTCTCAAGATGTACTTAAAAGATAACTTTAAAGGATGAACTGTTGCATTAAAAGAAACTGTTGTGTTAAATCATAACCATTACTTATGGCAATGATCAAGTAGCTTCTTCTAATTTGTAACTACTTCTGTAATGTCCCAAAGCAGACTCTTCAGTGAAAGGTGAAAGATTTATACAATCTGAAGAAAAACCATACATACATAGATGTCTGCACACGCGCACATACACACACACGCACACCCCTATATAAACACACACATATTATGATTAATGTACATAGTTATATATTCATTAATTGTCATTAGATGCTGACATGTGTAGGAAGAAAAAATCCTCCTTTAATATATTTTTGTTGTCTCATATGAAGGAAATAGTAATTTAAAAAAAGAAAGGACTAAGACGTTTATTTGGTTCTTAATTTATCTTTTTGTAATCTTTTCCCTGTGTTTTTCTTATTTATTTCTTCCCATTAGTATTCTTTGTTATCCATGTCTTCTTCTGTTTTGTATATATCTATCCTAGTAGTTTTTAAAAAATAAAACAAAAGCATATTCCTTCACTTAAAATAGCTATATATTTTAATTGTACTCAACTCAACATCATGTCTAATTTTTCCCCTCTGTATCTCATCTCCTCAGCAGTCTCTTTGCTTTGGACTCACTGGCTTCAATTTTTACAGATCCATTTAAAGGGGTGCCAAAATCCAACCCTGCTACAACCAAAAGGGCCAACAGACACTCACATTGTAGAAAAGGGCTTCCTTGGAGTGTTTGCCGAACTCTTTATAAAGGGTCTCCTGGAATATGCCCATCCTGGCTGACATGAGCAGAGCGAAGGTCAGGGCAGCAATACCTGCAAGGCAAAAGGTGGGAGGAATATGCTGGGCCTGCTGCTCACAGCAGAGGCTGCCAGGGGTTGGGATGAATTCTCAGGATCTGCGTAGATTCCTGTTGCCCATTGCCACGGCTGAAAAAGCAAAATAAGGGGGCCTGTGGGTTTACATTGTTAGAGCAGTGAATGCAGAATGGAAGCAAAACTGGCACCCACGATAGAGACAAACAATTCCCAGGCCCGATTAAACACAGAAGGGAAAAAAAAATTAGTAGTCTGCAGCAAAAGTCAATTGTGCACAGCACAGCTCATAGGGGTATCAGCACTGGGGAAAATACAGACCTAGCAACCACCAGAGGAAGGCAGAAATGCTCTCTTCTTCCTCTTCTTTGCTTGCGTTTGAGATGGAACTCTAAAGAGGCAAAAGCAGGAAAAAACAGAATAGCAATAGCATGTGTATTTCTATACCGCTTATCAGTGCTAAGCCCTCCCTAAGCGATTTACAACATATTTAGCTAATTGCCCGCAACAAGCTGGGTACTCACTTTACCAACCTATGGAAGGATGGAAGGCTGAGTCAACCTGGAGCGCGGCAGGATCAAACTCACAACCTTGTGGCTGCAGTACTGGCATTTAACCACTGCACCACCAGGGCTCCAATGATCAGCTTCCACAAGTTTGCACAGAAATAGAAATATCCCTAAAAATCCTGTTTGGCCAGTCCCAGTCTACTCATGAGAGACATGAGGGGAGGGATTAAGAATGAACTGCACAGTATAACTCAGAATCAGACATCTTCTATATTCTTGGTTAGAAGGAGGAACACGATTGTCCAGCCCAGAGCCTGGAAAAAGTTCCTTCTCTGGACTACAGACTCAGAATTTTGTGATCTTCACAAATTTTGGTTGGGGGATTCTGGACCCACAGTCCAAATAAGCAACTTTTCTAACTTCTGGTCCAAACAGGAGAAACCTGATTTCAATAAACTCCCAGTACTCCCTAATCAGCTTTCTTAGGGAAATACTGAGAGTGATCCCAAGGTCAAGATTACTTAAAGAGAAGGGAGTTCATGATCGATGGAAGTTTCTTAAAAGTGATATACTGAAGGCACAGTTTCTTACAGTTCCAACAAGGATGAAAAATAGTAGGTATCTAAACAATCTAGGATGGATGTCTAAAGAACTTTCAACTAAACTAAGATTTTAAAAAGCCAAGCACAAGAAATGGAAAATCTGATTATTTGCGAGACTTGTGTATACCTCCTCCCCATTCTTCTCCTCCATCCCCTTGCCTTTTGCCCGGGCACATGTGCCTTCGTACGCCATGCCTGGGTAAAAGGCAAGGGAACGGGAAGAGGGAGCACCATGTGCAGAGAAGGAAAGCAGGCATGTGCCCTCCCCCATGATTCCCTTGCCTTTTGTCCCAATGCAGAAAAGGCAGGCAAGTGCTTCTGGACAACAGGCAAGGAAGTGGGAGGGGGGAGCCCTGAAAGGCAAAAGGCAATGGAATTGGGGTGGCACGTGCGCACCTCCCCCCACTCCCTTGCCTTTTGCCCAAGTGTGGAAAAGGAAGGTATGCATACCAGAGTAAAAAGCAAGGGAATGGGAGGGGGGAGCCCCAGAAGGCAAGGGGGGAGTGCAGGAGAAGTTATTCACGGTTTTCACACTTTCACGAGGGTCCAAACTCTTGTGAACACGGAGGGGGCCACTGAATTTTGAAAACACTCCTAAGGAAAACAAGGGGAGTTTTATACTGATCCTGGTAGCTTAGGAAGGGAGTAGAAAAACACACCAGTCCTTACCACTTGCTTTGCAGACATGAAGGTGCAAATGAAGATTCCCAGTGATACGAGGGCTATGGAGGTATATTTGGAGACGGTATATCTGCAGCAGAAAGAGGGCACAAGCAGGTTTCAACAGGACCGGAACAAATTCAGTGAATCTTAAACTGAGAATTTCCAAGCTAGCATTCATGAAAATACATGTTCTCACAATCAACACAGTATCACATTCAGCTTGCAAATTATTCTCCAGTGAAGAACCTGACAGCTCAGGCAAAGCCCCAGCTTTCAGTCCATGAGACAGAACACACTCTCAGTCCTCATAGTTGCAAAGCCACGACTTGGGAAAGTTACTTTCTTTGGTCCACAATCCCCAGAATCCCACAGCCAGCAAAACTAAGGTAACCTTTCCAAGCTCACAGCAATCCTTAAAATATGTACAGGCATGCCCCCATTTTTCAACAACTTGGGTTTTTTGACATTCCACTTTTTTGACTGTTGTAAATTATAGATATGTACCATTCTTTTGATGCAGGGTTTGCTCTTTTGTCAGTTCTTCTCCTCTTGCCTTCTTCCTGTAGTGAATGTGAGGGAATCTTCCCTCATACTCCCTACAGGAAGAAGGCAAGAGGAGAAGAACTGATGAATGACTGGGTTCTGCTTTTCAAACAAATTCTACTTTTCGACAGCGGTCTGGTCCCTGACCTGTCAGATACGTGGGGGATGTCTGTACAGCTGGCCCTCTACATTTGTGGGTTTCACTTTCATGGATTTGATTATTTGCAAGCTTCTACAACCCCTGCCCCCCTCCACCCCAAGTGCTTCTTTTTTCAGGAGAACCCTCCCTCTCAGTGGCTCTGGTCAGGCCATGCAGCCCATTAAAAACCCACCTCTGATCCGACTTCTTCTTCACCAGCTACTGCCTGGCCAGCTAAAGACAGCTCACAGCCTGATTTCTCAGCACCACAAACCCTCTGCTGACGCCCCCCTCACACACCCAAGGAAAGAGATGGGCAAGAGGGCGGAATTATAGGGCCACTATGCTGACCCACCCGCTTTCCCTCTCCTTCCCCTGACCTGGCTCGGACCCTAGGTCTCCACTCTTCCCACCAGCCCTGCACCCCACTTCCCACAGACAGACACACACACGCGCATTAACATTTTCAGCTTTTCCACTTTTGCAGAGGTGGTGCGCCCCTAACCCTAGCAAATGCGGAGGGCCGACTGTATATTTGCAGCAACATCAAAATGAAGGTAACTCACCTCTTCTTCAGAATTATGATGCCCAGAGCCATGTTTGCTATCAGAGATCCCTGAAAGCAGGACCAGGTTTGGAGGGGGACATTCAGTGGGGAAGTGGAAGGAAGCATAAACAAGGAGAGTTAGCAGGGATCAAAGACTAACAAAATGCCAATAATTATACCCAGGTTGAAAAAGTACAGGGCAAAGGTTTGTATATCACCAGGCCCCTCCAAGGCAGCAGTAGAATGCGTACCTGAAAAAGACCAATGAGCATCCCAGATTCTCTTTTAGGTTTTCTTTTTCAAACACATGGTATAGAGCAACCATTCTCAACAGGGACCCTATGGCCCCAAGGGAACCCTGGTATGTGTCACACCCTAAAAACTGTGAGAATGGGCACCCCAAGGGTTTATGAGGGCCCTGGTAACTGAACCAATAAAATATCCAAGAGTAGCAACCTTTATTGGAGCCAATAGTTCTCCTCCTGTTTATAATATCTTTCCAACACACCATTGGAATGAAGCATGTGGCAAATTAGTTGCTTAACCTCCTTCTGTATCTCTGTTCAAGAGCTAAAATCCACAAAAGTTGAGGTTTCAAATTCTATCCAGCATGTTAGAATGTTAAGTTTTCTTGGTGTTCAACAATAAATGAATTTCTGTCTGTCTGTTTGTGTTGTGTCCCTGTTTGGCAGGGGGGGCCTGGAACTTAAGAAAAGCTCCTAAGGGGGCTGTGGCCAAAAACCAGTTGAGAATGGCTGCTATAGAGAAGAAAAATCTTTGAACGAGGTTACCGTAATCTTCCTGTGCAAGACATTTATAGCCTTGTGTTTTCAGACTACAAAGACTATAAATGACTTAAGATGATATAACAGAAGGCATACTTATCAAATTTGGAGATGACATCAAGTTAGAAGGAGTAGCTCCAACCACGAAAGATTGGAGAGCCAGGCCAAAACTTCAGGAGTACTTCAGCTGTGGATTCATTAATTAGTAGGAAGCTGGACTACATTGTCTTTCCATCCCCTTCCAATTCTAAAATTCTATGATTCTGTCTTTGTGGGAGGTACATAGAAGAATACTCCCAGAGGACACAGTGCATTCTGTTACATAGTTGAGGACATTGTGCATTCTGTGTTACACTGTGCATTCTGTGTTACACTGAAAATTACATAGAATACCAAGACATAAGTACTTAATGACAAGGATAAAATGTTCATAGCCTGGAGATGGCTTCAATGATGAGGATAAAAGCACTATCTGGCTATCTAGTTCAATTAGGACAATCACGGTTAAGTATCTAGATCTGCAATGAAAGCAGCCCAACTCAAAACTGCCTGTGAGAATAACTGAGAACAAGTCTCTTAACAGAAAGGTGGATTCATTCAAAACACTTGTCAGTATTTCAGCTGCAAGAACATTGTTTGCTCAAACCTGGAAATGGAGTGAAATATCAGTGACAGAAGACTGGACTTTTAAGGTTCCTGAGCTGTCCCAAATGGCCAAAACTAACATGGGTTTTAAAGGATCAGCCAACTAAAGATTGTTTTGAAAGATTGGAAAGTTTCTGGATTTTGACCACTGAAAGTTCTTGTAGATCACAGCATAAGAAGCCATTTCTGCACTGAAATCTTTCAGGAAACAAAGAAAAAGGCTCCAACGCTGATACCTTTTACCATCTCTGTTTTTTTCCGCAACTGGTTCACCCCCTTCATACACACACACACACACACACACACACACACACAATCAATGGATCCGAAATCAGAGCAATTCTCCCTGGACCACTGGCCAGACCTTCACAGCCTATAGGTTGGGAACCACTATCTTAAGCCATTTGATTGGCTGCCATTGCAAAAGATTGTCAAGATAGGTCGGATTTAGCAAGGCAATCTTGGCATCCCAAACTGAGAAACTGTGGAGCCTGTGGCTTTGGAGATGTGGGACAACTGCTCCCATCATCCTGAACAACTGGGCAAACTGGCTGAGACTGATGGAAACTTACACCTGGAATGCCATGTGTGTCCTGCTCCTATTCTAATTTACAAACAGAGAAGAGTTTCAAAGTTAGACTCACCGATCTAAATATCATATGCAGCGGCATTGCAATGTTCAAGTTGAGGGCATAATTATTCACCACACTGACTGTGAAGAACATCGCTACCATGATGAGGTAGTACCTGGAAAGATAAAGCATTGAGGCACTGATGTGGAGGGTTTTTTGGGGGCAGTCAGGGAAGGAATTTAGATTTGGGAAGTGAAGATGTATCCCTTCCCTCCCACCAGGTTGGTAATCCCTCATTTAATATCCACCATACTTGATTGGAATAGCAGGCCGTTTCCTTCCAAAGTTTGCTTCGAAGATGAAACCCTCCACAGCTATGAAAAAGAACTGGGCGAATGTTACTAAATTCCCACATCCTGGAAACTCCCTATGTTTGAGAGAGAGAGAGGACACAGAGAGAGAGAAAAAAAGAGAAAGACAATTTATTTTACATACAAATTGGATAAACTCAATTATGCTCAAAAGACTTTAACTAAAAAAAAGTTTTTACACCAGTGGAGGGGCCAACTGGGTTTCTAAAGAGAGGGAATTCCACAACTGAGGTGCCACAGCCAAGAAAATGCTTTTCCATGTCCCCCCAAAGTGCACTGCTCCCACTGGTGGGGTTCAGAGGACAGCCCTTCTAGTACATCTTTGTCAAAATGGCACCAGCCTTCCCTATTATTTTTTACACATACGTAGTGTTCCCACCTTTTTTTCTTTTGACAGCCCCTGTCAGAGGTCTTACCAATAATTCCTGGCCCAAACATAGCCGTTAGTTTGAGAAATAAAATCTTCTTTTACACAACTGGAGACTGAGGCCATTTCTGCACTTAAGACTGTTACAGTGCTATTATTCCACTTTCAACACCCTATGGAATCCTGTGGTTTGCAGTTTAGGGGGGCCTTTGAGGCTTCCCCAAAAACCTACTTTACCTGTTAGCAGCCACACCAAAAGATGGATGCATATTCAGTTGGTGATCAGGGTATGGGAGGATGACTTTCCACCCACATCCCACCAGCAAGCGAGGCTGAAACAATCAGAAGCATGGCCCCCACTGCAATTTCTCGTCACAGCCTCGCTTGCTGATGGGATGGGGCAGAAATATCATCCTCTTGTACCCTGATCATCTGCTGTGCATCTCTCAGTGCAGATTCTCTCAGTGCAGATTCTGCCTGGTAAAGTAGGTCTGGGACCCAGAAGACCTAAAAATCATGAAATCCTATGAGGAGGGCTTTGGGAGCTGGGTATGTTTAGCCTGGAGAAGAGAAGGTTAAGAGGAGACAGCCATGTTTAAATATCAGTAGGGATGTCATATAGAAGACAGGGCAAGCTTGTTTTTTGCTGTTCCAGAGACTATGACACAGAACAATGGCTTCAAACTCCAGGAAAAGAGATTCCACCTAAACATTAGGAAGAACATCCTGATGGCACAAACGGTTTTATAGAGGTATCTGCTGCTCCCTGGGAGTGTGGTAGAGCTTTTTTCATTGGAGGTTTTTAAAGGGAGGCTGGATGGCCATCTGTCAAAGGGAGAGCTTTGACTGTGCATTCCTGCATGGCACAATGGGGTTGGATTGGATGGTCGTTGGGGTCTCTTCCAGCTCTGTGATTCTGATTTCCAACTGTGGCAATAGTGCCAGGATCATGGCTATGTAGAGTTAGTAAATATAGAGCAGTTCTGGATCCATAGCTCTAGGTTACAAATCTGTAACTGGGACACAGAATGCTAGCCAATAATAATAGTTTTTTCACTTTCAAAGAGGGAATAGAAAATTAATTAAAGGAAAGAGAAGGAATCCAAAAAAGAAAAAAAAATACTAAAATCACATTAGCCCTGCTAACCCCGGTTAGAAGGGCTAAGAATTCATAGAAACACAGACACTGTAGCACACCCTGAATCATGAAAAACTGAGAAACTGGCCCTTTCTCTATAGCCTTCTCATGTCCCCAGGCTCATGCTGAAAAAGACTATACTGAGTTCATTACAGAGTCCTGACTACTCCAAAAAAAAGAGCATTCTCTTTACCTCATGCCTTGCATCACTAAGCTAACACAAGCAAGCTATGGACACTCACAGTCCTGTAAATAACATAGAAGGCTGTGTACCTGGTTACATCAGCAGTTATTCTAGACGGTATTTTTACTGCCATATGACAACCTGCCATGCTAGAAGCTGAGGCAGCTCTGAGCCTCTCAGAGGAAAACTTTCCATGTTTTTAAAAAGGGCTGGTTCAGAACAACCACTCAAAGTTATATGCCTTCCTTTATTAAGTGGAACCTCCGGAAAGAGGAGCTAAGCTTGCGAAATAAAGCAAATTAGGAGGACTCCTTTTGGCTTATGCCTCTGCTGAAGGTGTCAGGGGGGAACGCACAAGAGTTAGTATCAGACAGTTCCTGAGAAGAAGGAACAAACAGAGAGGCACTGAGAAAGTGAGACTGTCAACAGCTTAGACAGCCAGTGTTGACAGTCACAGTGAGAGCTCTCCCTGGACTTCTTCATACCATGGTGTACATCCCGTATTTATAGTTACAGATCACAAGCACCTGAGTCCCGGGTCCCAGTTGGGTTGCCAATTCTGTCCCTGCATCTACTCCGGGAACAATATTACAGGGACTGATTGCATCACCCACAAGATCACAGATACATTTACTTGTTCATCTTCCAATGTGATATACACCGGTCTAGGTTAGCAATGCCTCCCCCTCTACACTGTGGACCACAGAGTTGCACTGGAGGATCCGGCAATTTCTAGAGAGAACACTTCTCCAGGCACTGCTAGGTCCTCCAGTGTGGCTCTATGGCTCACTTCCACTGGAGGAGGCCCTAAAGATTCCTAGAGATGTGTTCTCAGGTAAAAATTTAAAAAATAGCATTTGTGATTTTTACTCATTTTTTCCCCATTTCTGTGGTGTTCTTGCATTCCTAACCCCCGCAAAAGTGGAGGGATCATGGTACACAATTACAGGACTCCTGAAAGATGCCCATCCAACCTCTTTTTAAAGACCTCGAAGAAGAGTCCATCCCCTTTTGAGGCAGTCTGTTCCACACTGAACCACTCTTACAGTGATGGAGTTCTCCCTGGTGTTTAGGGGGAACCTCTTTTCCTGTAATTTGAATCTATTGGTTTGTCTCCTAGTCTATGAAACAGCAGAAAAAAATCTCCGATATGACATCCCTTTAGGTATCTAAAGATATCTATCATGTCACCTCTCAGTCTTCTCTTCTCCAAGCTGTCCCTTGTAAGGCTTGCTTCAAAGACCTTTTATCATCTTGGTCATTCTTCTCTAGACATGTTCCAGCTTGTCAATACCCTTCTTGAACAGGACACCTTCATGAGTTTTACTTTTGCAAATTTGATTATTTGCGAGGTGCCTGCTTGCCTCCCCCTCATCCATTCCCTTGCCTTTTGCCTGGGCACACTGCCTTCCTTCTCCACACCTGGGGAAAAGGGGAGGAAATGGGAGGGGGAAACGTGCCTCCCACCTATTCCCTTGCCTTTTGCCCAGCATCTTGCCTTCCTTCTCCATGCTTGAGCAAAAGGCAGAGGAATGGGAGGGGATATGAGGAGGCACACGTGCACATTCTCTGCTTGTAGGGTTGCCCCCTCTCATTTGCCTGCCTTTTGCCCAGGCTCGGAGAAGGAAGGCACACCCACTCAGGCAAAAAGCAGTATGGGAGGGGGGAATCCCCATAACGGAGTGGGAGAGGGAGTGCTCACTCGGAGAGGGAGAGTTATTCATAGTTTTTTACTTTCACAAGGGTTCTGCACCCTGAACCCTCACAAAAGTTGAGGGGCTACTGAATTCAAGGTGAGATCTGACAAAAGTAGAATAGAGGGGCAGTACTATTTCCATTAAAACAACCAGAGTGGTGTAGTGGTTTGAGCTTTGGATGATGACTCTGGAAACTGGGGCTCAAATCCCTGCATGCCCGTGGAAACCCACTGGGTGGCTTCGGACAGGTCACATTCTCTCATCCTTAGAGGAGGGCAAAGGCAAACCCCTTTTGAACAAATCTTGCCAAGAAAATCCTGGGATAAGTTTAGTTTAGGGTCAACTTAAGTTAGAAATGACTTGAAGGCACACAACAAAACTACTTCCATAATACAGAAGGAAGCAGGAAGGTAAGACCATACGAGGAGCCTTACTGGACCCAACCAAAGACTGCCCAATCCAACATTCTCATCCCACAATGCTCAACTAGTTGCCCCAAGCCATCATCAAGACGTGAATCCTCCAACACCTCCCATTTAACAGTCTCTACTATATGATTCAGAGAGGCATTTTACCTTTTAGGTGGTACATTTCTATTGTGATTTGCAGCCACTGACAGTGCTATCATCTATGAATCTGAAGCTATCCAAGTTGTCCAACTGCGTCTTGTGGGATCAAGTTTCACAGGTTAACTGTAAACTCTTTATGAAAAAAATCCTCCTTTTTAATCCCTTCCAAATCTCTCACTTTTCTGCTTCTGCGGATGACTCTTCCCACCCGCTCGTCCCAACTGGGTCCCGGTATTATTCAGTGAACTGCAAGAATGGACTCGCGAGAGCGAGAAGTGTCTGACATTTTATGAGAAATCTCGGCCTGACGGTTTGATTTAGAGATAAAATTTTAGGCCTTTGAAAAGTATGAGAAGACTTTGTGTAACAATTGAATTAAATAAATAAGTGAACAAATAAATAGAAACGTAATCTATCTATATCAGCTACTGAAGAAGACAGCAAACACAAAGCACATGCAGTGTTTGGATAAAGTTGGCTTATTCATTATTTTAATTACTTAATTTTTGGAATCCACTTTCTGCTACTGCTGAGATTCATTGCTAGTTGACACTTACCTGTACAAAACAGGATGCCTCCTATATCAGATATTTATGTATTTATAACAAACCATACTACTATGCATTTACAACAAACCACATCAATTTTTTCTTGGTTTGTTGACCGATTTTTTTTCAGTTTGTCTATTATAATCTATTATTTTAAAAAATTACAAAATCTTTGAGATTGAAAAAAATAAATTTCCAGCATAAGCTTTCATGGATTCCAGTGCATATCAATCATCTTTCATATCTTCTTATGCTGAAATAGATTAACACAGGTATATCTTTGACTACTACAGAAAACATACACAGATATACTCCTCCCTCACTGTCATCCTCTTTTCCTAGTGTGTTGTGTCATATTTAGATTGTAAACCTTAGGGTAGAGTACTGTCAAATTAACAATTTGTCAGCCACTCAGAGATCCCTTGTGATTGAAAAGGGAGGTACAAATCGTCCAAATAAATAAATAAATAAATAGATAAGTATCTCTGTAAATGAAGTAAATGTTTTCCTGAATATTGCTTTTTTCACAGAAAATTTAGTACCAGAGGGAAAAATAAGATGGAAAAAATAGAACTAGGTTCCATCTCCACAAAATAAAAGTATCGAAATATGCTTAAGCAAACTTTTCATTGAAGACTAACCATATGCACACGTGAAACAAAATCACCAGGCCATGTAGGCCTTGCATAAGTAAAAAAAAATATTTTGAAACGTTTAGAAAACACTTAAAACAGTGGCCCCAAACTTTTTTTTGGACTTCATCTCCCAGAAACCCCAGCCAGCTTGGTCAGTACTCAAGAACTGTAGGAGTTGAAGCCCAAAAACCTGAAGGATCAAAATTTGGGAGCCACTGACTTAAAAGCTTCTTCCAAAAGGCATCCAAGGAGGACTTTTTGTTCCCAGTTTTGATATGATTACCATTCGGATGTCCAAGCTATGTCTGGTTTTAAAACCCAGGAGTAAGTGGTGGAAGAGACTTATCTGCTCTCTCCTTTCCTCTGTTCTGGTATTTAAACACGCTCATCAAAGGATTCTGGAGGCAGCTGCTAATTACCTCGCCTGTTGCAGGCAGCCACACAAGGCCTAGCGTAGGATCAAACAGAGGAGAATCCCATGCTTTCTCAGCTCACTTTTTTAAAAAATTAAATAGGTACATATACAAATAGTAAATGATCATTTGTAACTGCTGTAAACACATACATTAATATTTTTATAATAATAAAAAAAGCAAATAAGCAAAGTTTTTCAAGAGGTTCAAATATTTTGGGTCCTTCCTTCCTTCCTTCCTTTCCTAGGATATGGAGTGCTTTCATCCTTATGTTAATAAAACGAACTCCTGTACTTTCTCTAATCGGTCATTCCTGAAATACATCTTAGAGACAAAATCGTACAATCCTATACAACGTTCTTCAGTTTCACGTGATATTTATAATACCAGTACAAACCAATTCATAAGAACCACATCCATTCTGACTTTTCTACAGAACAGCAGGGAAAAATAAACCCTCAGCTCATGTTTTACTGCACTGCTTACTGCTGCTGCGACCCCACACCGAAAATCCGTGTTCCCTCTCTTCCCCCTCCTCCCAATGTGGAGCCACTAAAAATCTTTCATCTAGACAGAGGACAAGGAGGAAAAAGGGGCTCGGCAGGCCCAGAAAGATTTTGTCAACAGGATTTTCATTCTCAGAGGCTTTGCTAACTGACCCATGCCTGTATACACAAATATATATCAGTTTTATTCACTATTTCTTGGCTTTTTGGGTTCCCTTGTTACCCCACAAGGCGGTTAGTGGTCTGTCTGTCTGCTACCCCGGGGGCCAACCCACCCACCGTCGCCTCACAGCCACGCACCTGACCAAGAGCTCCAGGAAAACGACGTTGCTGCAGCACCCGCCGAAAACCAGCCCCACCGCCAGCCCGGGATGCATCCTTCCGAGGGACGGAGGACCCGGCTGCCCGTCGTGGAGAGCCGGCAAAGGGAGAGGCGCCTCCGCTTCCTGCCCGGCTCTACTCTCCCCTCTGTCTCCGCTCCCTGGTTGTAGTTCTTTGGCCTTTTTCCCCGCCATGGAATCCTATTGGTCTCCCGACGAAGTGGACTACCACTCCCAAAAAGCTCCGCGCTCGCCCCTCCCCTGGGCACGTGACCTCCCCACCTTCCTGGACTGCCACGGTTTGTCGGCCAGGGCGTCATTCTCCGCCTTCTCCAAGGCCTTCTGGGAGTTGTAGTGCCTCCCCTCAGGTTTGAAAGCGGGCTTTGCTATGGCAACGGGCTGCAAACAAACTCGGGAGGGGAGGAATTTTTCCTCAGGCATCATTCTTGTCGAAGAAGTGGTTAATTACAGCAGGTAAATGGCACCTATCCTCTCTCTTTATTTATTTATTTTCTAATTATCTTGGAGAAATACAGCCGCTGGGATTGTATTCTTTTATGGCATGTTTAGAAAATAGGGTTAAAGGTCAAAATTGTACAAATTTGTGTTTGTGCAGTTTTACAGCGCCGCTGTACAGCCTCAAGATAAGGCTGCTTGTAATCTGCATTTAGCCCAACCTTTAGTATCTACTGAAAGTCGATCATTAACTGGTCCCTCCCCATTATTATTATTGTTGTCATTTATTTATATGGCAGTTCCCATGTACCTGGTGCTTTACAAGTAACACAGCCAGAGTGGGTCCTGCCAAAGGGTGCACAATCACACAAAAATATGTATGTATCTACACATATAAACGCAAAAGGAAGGGAGGAATAATAAAACTATAGCATACAGTTGTAACACAAATTATCACTACTATATGTACATAGTAATTATATATATATAAAACATATATACATATAAATATATAAAACATACATACATATATGTATGTATGTATGTTTTATATAAAATTTTATATAAAATACAACATACAGCAAGTTGACAATTATACATAATCTACAAAATTATAGAACAAGTACAGAACAACATTAAGTCTCCAAAAGCTTCTTGAAAACAAGAAGGTTTTTAACTGAGGTTTGAAAGTAACAAGGCTATTCCAGTTCTTCAGGACCCTCCGTTTCTCAAAGCTGCATCCCATGGAGATGGGGAGATTTCCTAACCCTTTCCTTGGGGAAAAAAAATAAATTTTTTGGACTACAAATCACAGAATCCCCCAGTGAGTATGGCCCAGTCCGCTCTCTGCGATGTCTGCCTTCCTGTCCTCAGCTTACTTGCATTGCTGCAAACTGAGCTCAAAGTGGAAAAGTACTGGCTGGACAATAGTACGTGTGAAAGGGATCTAGGAATCTTGGTGGATCACAAGCTGAACACGAGTCAGCAGTGTGATGCAGCAGCCAAGAAAGCCAACACAATTCTTGGTTGCATCAGTAGAAGTATGTTGTCTAGATCAAGGGAGGTAACGGTACCACTCTATTCTGCATTGGTCAGACCTCATTTGGAATACTATGTCCAGTTCTGGGCACCTCCATTCAAGAAGGACATCGAAAAGTTGGAACGTGTCCAGAGGAGGGCGACCGAAATGGTGGAGGGTCTGGAAGCCATGGGGCCCTATGAAGAGCGGCTGAGAGAGCTGGGGATGTTTAGTCTGCAGAAGAGAAAGTTAAGAGGGGACATGATAGCCAGGTTTAAATATTTGAAGGGATGTCATATTGAAGAGGGAATGGGCTTGTTTTTTGCTGCTCTAGAGACTAGGGCAAGGAGCAATGGATTCAAGCTGCAGGAAAGGAGATTCCACCTGAACCTCAGGAAGAACTTCGTGTCGGTCAGAGCTGTCCGGCAGTGGAATATGCTGCTTCCATGGGGTGTGGTGGTCTCATTCCTTCTTTGGAGGTTTTTAAGCAGAGGCTGGATGGCCATCTGTTGGGAATGCTTTGATGAGTGTTCTTGCATGGCAATGGCAGGGGGTTGGACTGGATGGCCTTTGGGGTCTCTTCCAACTCTATGATTCTAAGTAATTTGTACTCTGTTGACTCAGCAGTGGGAGAGGAGAGACTGGAGCGGGTGCTTGCCCTTCCCATTCGACTCAGGCAAAAGCAAACTGCTGGAGTCTCTCCTAATTTGTGTATTCTTCCCCATTATTAGCTTTTGCCATCTTGACTGCTTTTGCCATCATGTGTCCCACTTTTCATCTGTGAAATGTGGGAGGGTATGATGTCGTCGTCGTCATCATCATCATCATGATATACTTACTTATTTACATCCTGCTTTTTTCTCCAAAATTGGGACTCAAAGCAGCTGACAATTTAAAAAACAATGCAATAAAAGTACAAAAAGTGAATATTAAAATAGAATTACACAATTTACAATATTAAAACAAGTAAACGTCAGTAAGAGAATAAAATGCAATGGAAATTGAAAAAAAAATCTTAAAAATAACAATTAAAACAATACAGTACACCCCTCAGTCAATTTTTTAAAAGTTTTGTCTGAATAAAAAGGTTGCTGGAAGGGCAGCAAGGAGGGGTGCCATTCTGGCTTCCCTGGGAAGGGGGTTCCAGAGTCTCAGAGCAGCCACTGAGAAGGTCCCTTCTTGCATCCCCTGCAACCATGCTTGTGATGAGAGAAGGGCCTCTCCTGATGGTCTCAGATCCCAGAGTGGTTCATATAGGCAGATGTTATTGTTGTGTACCTCCAAGTAGTTTCCGACTTTTGACAACCCTGTGGTGAACCTATCACAAGGTTTTCTGGGACAGACTGTGTGTGATGTGTCCAAGGTCATCCAGTGGGTTTCCATGGCCAAGCAGGGAACTGAACTATAGTCTCCAGTGTCATAGTCGAGCACCCAGATCACTATACCATACTGGGTCGTACTGGGAGATACAGTCTGCCAGATAGCTTGAACCTGAACCATATGGGGCGTTACAGGTCATAACTGAATTGTGCCGGGAAAACAAAAACCTGTGAAATGTCCCTTATACATGTGGTTGTACTTTTTTTGGCCATTGTGTCATGGAATATTCTGTCCATGGTTGTGCATGGTGAATTCCATAAGCGTAACCATTTCATATGGGCCTAAATCCTATTCTTAGTCCCAAGTAGAGCAACCCCACTGAATCACTGTGATTTACCCACATGTTGATCACCATTCAGCAGTTGTTTCTGTCCGTCTGTTGTAGTTGAGATGAACCAACAAGATTCCAGCCATGCAGTTGCTCATTCTTGGATTCTATCATTCATAGTTGCTGAGAGCTTGACACTCAAACATAGGGCCAGGGTGGAAGAGAACATATCTTCCTATTGGAAATTAAGATCATAGAATCATAGAGCTGGAAGAGATTGTCATGCCCTGCTTCCAGAACATGGATTCTGACTGAGAGTGTGAAACAGGGGACATGCCAGGACATACCTCATAGGAGGAGATTACAGTGCCACAAACAGAACTGGGTGCAGTGCCAGGTCCAGCAGAGAGTCCTGCCCCTTCAGACACAGAAGATAACTTACCTGCACCCAACTTTGCTGAGTGCAGAGAGCAAAGAGAGAGCCTCTGCCAATCTCAGAGGATTTATAACTGACAGCAATTACTAAGGCAGCAGGTGCATTAAGCTGCTGACCTATATAGGTGCTGCTGTCCCCCTCCAGGAGTTGTCAGAGCTTATCTCATCTTCCTGAGTGCTGGATATATTGCTGAACTCCATGCCTGACCTTGAATTACACTGATTGACTTTGGATTATTTGGATTGTCTTGGAATTCTCTGTTGGACTTTATTTATGGCCTTGTGCTTACTGAATAAAAGTAAGCAACAAGCCATGTGCTATTCAGTTTGTTTGTTTGTGTTATCAGCTGTACTGCACTGACTGAGATAGGGCAAAAACCACAAGGGCCATCAAGTCTAACCTCATTCTGTCATGCGGGAAGACATCATCAAAGTATTCCTGACAGATGGCCATCTAGACTCTGTTTAAAAACCTCCAGAGAAGGAGATTCTGCCACACTCCCAGGCAGCAGCGTATTCCACTGTCAAACTGCTCTTACCATCAAGTAGTTCTCCCTAATGTTTGGTGGAATCTCCTTTCCTTTAGCTCGAAGGCATTGCTCCATGTCCTAGTCTCTGGAGCAGCAAAGGAACTTTTCCAGATCAAGGTGAGTAAGGGATTGTTAGGAATTAAAGGAATGTTTAATATACGCTATTTGCTTCTAGACAGAAAGTGGATGTAGAGCAGAGTGGAGGTGAGCCCTGTGACCACAGCAACTGAGAGGGAAAGAGGAAACTAATAAAGTACAGCCAGCCCTTCACATTTGTGAGTTTCACTTTCACGGATTTTATTATCTGCGAGTTTCTCCAACCTCTGCCCCTACACCTCAAGTGCATCTTTCCCACTTAGCAGCTCCGACCAGGCTGCACAGGCCTTTAAAAACCTGCCTCTGATTCTCTTCCTCCTTCATCAGCTACTACCTAACCACAGCCCAATTTTCAGCACCACAAACCCTCTCCCAGTGCCCCCCACACGCTCAAGGAAGGAGATAGGGCACAGAGAGGAAGTATAGAGTCACCATGCCAACCCACCCCCTTTCATTCTCCTTTCTCTGACCTGCTTTGGACCCTAGGTGCCTGTTCTCCTCACCATGGCTCAGCTTCCTTTGTACAGACACACACACACACACATTTTGATATTTATTCTTTATTCCGCTTTTGTGAGTGTACTGTGCCTATAACCCTAGCTAATGTGAAGGCCCAGCTATAAATACATAGACCCCACTTGCACCCCAGAGAGTCTTTGAATATTGCAGCAGCAGATCAATTAAGCCTTGCAAATTGCTGCAAGCTCCTGTGCTAATAGGTGAGTGAGAAATTTGCACACAGCCATTTCTTCTGGCCCAGAGCTGAGCTCACCAAAACTGGAGAATTTGCAGCACCGTCTCCCAGCTGGAGATGACCCACAGCAGCTGGAGATTCAGGGCCAGACCCTGAGATCTGCCAACCATAAGCAGGGCTCCTTGTGTTCTGGTGCTACCTGATTCTTTTTAAGTGGGAGTAACTGGGATTGAGAGAAACAGCATAGTATAGTGGTTTGAGCATTGGACTACAACCCTGGAGACCAGTGTCTCCATCAATTCCCTGCTCAGCCATGGAAACCCGCTGGATGACCTTGGGCATGTCACATACTCTCAGCCCCAGAAAACCCTGTGATAGGTTTGCCTTAGAGTTGTCATAAGCTGGAAACGACTTAAAGTCACACAGCAACAAAAAGAACAAGCTGGGTTGAACCAGGTCCCTTCGTGTGCCAATGCATCCTTCATGCCACTGCCCTTGAGCTGCGCCCCTTCTCCTTTGAAGAAGCTTGAGTGGGCCAAGGTAGAAAAGAAAATGTTGCAGCAGATGGAGTCCAGCAACTGAACAGAGTCCAGTCGGGGGGTCTTCTGTAACTGTGTTATTAATACGTCTCACAGTCCATTAGTGAAGAACAAAGAACCAAGCACAGAGCTACTCTTTGGAGCATTCCACAGCTCCTAGGACCTATTAAATGGCAATTCTCCAGGTCAGGATGATTGATCTCTTGCTTGGGCATGGGGAATTAATAACCTCCAGGTCTACTGTTGCTTTCTTTTTTATTTTCCTCCTCACCTTCTTTGAGTCAGAGGTCTGCCTCTCCTAATAAATGGGTTGCCCCCTTGGCTTGCTGTAGCAAAAAGCCACCCAAACTAATTGCTTCCTTTGAACTGCTTTTCAACAGGATTAAAAAGCAACAAGAATCAAAAGGGAGGCAAAAGGCCTTTACTTTATAAAGGGCTGCCTCCTGCCAGTTTTGGTTTGAAGGCGCCCCATAAGCATTGTCCCTCTTTGTTTTTGCCTTCTTGGGTCAGTGACACAGTGAGATCATAGAAGAATGGGTAGCTGAAACCTGTGCAAGGTCTGAGTGAAATAGAATAGAATGGCACTATGCTCTTGTTGATTGTGGTTATTGCATGCCTCCAGGTTGTTTCCTACCTGTGGCAACTCTAAGGTGAGCCTTTTTCAGTTTTTTCTTGGCAAGATTTGCTCAGAGCAGGTTTGTCTTTGCCTTTCTCTGAGGCTGAGAGATTATGACCTGGCCAGGGTCACTCAGTGGGTTTCCATGGCCAAGCAGGGATTCGAACCCTGGTCTCCAGAATCATAGTCCAGTGCTCAAACTAGTGCACCATGCTGGGTCAGTGATGCATGCCAGAATTGTTTTGACTGCCATAAATCACACTGTTGACTCGTGTTATCTACTCTCAGTATTCAGCCTGTCAACCAGTTTCAGATCCACTTCTCTGTAACGCTGTCTAGCCCATAGTTCACCAGCTTGCCTGCAATAATATCTTGCTTACATATCACCAACAGAGGAGTAAATACAGCTTGCTTTTTGTCCTGAAATCCTCGTGCAGTGTGTTTTGCTGATCCCTGCCGGTATCAGCCAGTGGGTGACATAACAACAGATTTCCTTTCAATCTACACCTTTCTTCAAGGTGCCCAAATCCTGTTTTCTGAAAGATGAACAGTCAGTTTGTGGAAGACCACACTGTGGAGCTGGACACTCTTCCCTTCATCTGGAATGTGGAAAGTGCTGGACCACATTATTTTCTTGATGTGAAGATGTCCCGGCTTAAGCAGTTAGCGTTTGCCTTTGAATTTGGATCTGTGGATCACAGGTAAGGGAAAAACATAGGACGCATATGATGTTGCCTTGACGTCTAACACATGGGAGATATGCACAGGCAATAAAGAAGTTTTCAGGCACCCCAAACGTCAAGTTTACATTTGACATTTTTTTGGGCATGTTTTTGTCAGCCTCGTTCCCTTCAGGTATATAGGACCACAACTCCTTGCTTCAAAATGGTTGGGGAAAATGGAGACTGTATGTTGCATATGACAGCTCCCTTGGATGCCACTACAAGCCCCACTCTCTTTGGACCTCCCACGATGCCCATTAAAAAAACCTTTAAAATCATTTTTTAAAAAAATAATGAATTGGGGGAGAATACATTCTGCCCTCTAGAGGCGTTGCTTTGGAGGCAAATTTGCCATGCTTTTGGCCTCTGAGCTGTACAGGCACCCCCTGCTTATTCAATGGGTTAGGGACCAGAGCACTGCCGATAAGCAGAAACCATCAAACTGCGGAACATTTACCTTTAAATATTCAAAGATACAAATGCATAGAAATATAAAACCTGCTTTTAAATATACAAAGTACTGTACAGATGCACCACAAATTGACTTGGCCCATCTTTTTGTTCAGTCTGTCTGTAGTTCTTGGGTTTTCTTTTGTAAAAAAATAGTGAAACAATATTTCTGTTGTCCCCAAACTATTTTCTAGTAATTCCCAAGACCAGCTGCAACCTTTTGTTCCCATAGATCAGTAGACTTTTTTTTTATTCTGAAACAAATCAGAACAATTCCTTCCTTCCTTCCTTCCTTTTTTAGAGGTATAGGGTTACAGTGTGTCAATTAAATGGCCCTTTTGCAGTATAACAATCTTAAAAAAACAAAATTCAGAGACAAGAAAATTTGGTTTTGAAGTGATGGGACCACCTCAGTGAACCATGCCCTAATGTGAAAGAAAACTTTAAGAGCCCTTGTGCAGATCCAAGAAATTGCTACAAACAGTTCCCCCGAAATAATGCAGTGGATGATGAGGCAATAACACCTAGCAAAACCAAAGGAGCTGCATCACAAGTGATCACACTTCTTTAGGCCAATCTAGAAGAGACCTCAGTCTTTTGTTGGAGAGGATCTAGGAGTCTTTTCTGGTCCTTCAGATACATTTTGCTAGCATTCCATTGTTAATTTTAGAGCAGCAGAAGGGTAAACAAGGAAAGGCCATTTGTATTTCTTCTGTTGTTTTCTATTCAAGAATCTTCTTTTCTTTAGCTGTTTATTCACCTTTGAAGGAAAACCTAGGGAATATCCACCAATATTGTCATCCTTGGTGAGAGAATGTTCTTGTTGTGTCAAAGCTCTCTTTTAAAAAGTCAGTGATTGCTGTGAGATTTTTTTCACCCGCTATACTGGAGCAAACAGATGAGCCTTTATTTATTTAATTTTTGTTACTGCTGTTTCTAGCCCAAGCTTGTGGGATATTAGATATCATTTGATATCAGTAATTTGGCCTTCTTTACCCGTTCCTCTCCACATGCTTGCGAGGCCCCCAGACAAGCATGCACACAGGCGCGGCCGACAATAGCTGAACCATTCAAATCCCAATCCAGGCAGGCCAGTCATTGCCGAATGCAGCTTTAGGAGACCTCAAGGCAAGTACCTTTAAGATCACATTATGTATGCACGCCACCTACAATAGATCCCCTGCCTCAAGCAGGCAGCTTGACGAGCGGACTATACAGCTCTCAAGCACTCTGCGTTTGCATACTGGCTACGCTATTGACAACTCTGTCATAAGTCAATCATCTAAAGTACTGACCTTTCGGAGGTTTTGTCTCCAGCCCGAAACTCATTGTTATCCCCGAGAACGGACTAGCCTGCGGCCACAATTTTCCCTATAAGAACCCCTGACTTTGTGCGTCTCGTTGGATTGCTCTTGGCTTGCTGTCACTTTGTCCAGCAAGCCTTCCCCTTAGCTCCTCATGCTGAGAATCCTCACTTCCACAGACTTCGTCTTCAGACTACCTGGGCTTCAGGACAGGTGTAGTATTTCCCGTACCAAACCTCCTCTCAAAATCCCTCTATCCAACTCCTGCCTTTTATTTCTATAGTTCTTCGTGTGAGTGTGTTGCATACGCGTGTTTGACTGTATCTCAATAAAACATTCATTATTATTTACTTCTGTTTGCTCATTGACTCGGCCTGACCCCATAGACACTGGGTTCAAGATCTCGCTACGTTGCCTTGCCTCTCGCATTGCTAACTAGTGCTCTAGCTAATTCCCATTCCCCATAATTTTGAGCACATTACGGTGTCCCTCCTGGGACCCCCAGAAATCAGGGTAACATTTTGGTAATCATCTCCACGACTTATACAAGAAGCCTCCTTGCAAAGCTAGAATATTTTTTGCTTTGTTTGGCAAAGCACAGATACATAGCAAGTAGATGTATGATAGGTTAAAAAAAAACCAGACACAAATAACCTACTTCTGCTTTTAAAAAGTCCATGCAACAAGGGGCCGACTATTATACTTTGTACAAAAGAAGTCATTGTTTATACAGAAAGTGCCCAAAAGTTCTGTACATGGAAAATAAATAAAATAAAATAAAAAATTAACTTCCTTTTCAAAACATGTGCAAAATCTCTCATTCCACAGGGAGAGAAATTGGGGAGTGTTGCATTCTTTTTAGGCTAGAATAGAGTAAGTACAGATTTATGTATTTACCATTTCTCACAGGTTTTTTTTAAAAAAACAACCTTGAGAGAATTGCTTTAAGCTGAAGGGCAACCACCTTTAGATAACTATATGCTTAAAAAAAGTCATTTAAAAATAGAAAACATGCAAAGGCAAGCAAAAGGAAGGAATGAAGGAATGTAAAAAAATGGGTAGGGCAAGAAGTGATGTGCATTCATGACATTAAAAGTGTAGTAAAGTATGTGAATATCAATATTTTAGGGATAGTTTTTGAACTGAGAGAGACTCCATTTTGGTGGAAGAGCAACATAAATCCACTTAATTGATTCAGGTGACAGGAGAGAGATTTTAACCAGAAACTTCCTTTCTTGTCCATCGGACTGTGCTTCCTACTACACCTGGACCGAGGGTGTGGAAAATGAGGCTTGTGGGTTATGTGTGGCTACTGTGGCCATTTTCTATGGCCTCCAGGGTCCAATTATATCCTATTTGGAAATTAAGATCATAGAATCACAGAGCTGGAAGAGGCCACAAGGGTCATCCAGTCCAATCCCATTTTGCCATGCAAGAATACAGCATCAAAACAATCCCGACAGATGGCTGTCCAGCCTCTGTTTAAAATCTTCCCAAAAAGGAGACTCCACTACGATCCCTGGCAGCCATGTATTCTTGAAAACAATCACTAAGTAGTGTGGGGGCAATTTTGATGTGTTTCCACCAACAGGCACATTGAAATCAATTTTTGGTTCATTTCCGGTTGGAAAAAAGGCCTCTCCTCTCATAGAATCATAGAGTTGGAAGAGACCACAGGACCATCCAGTCCAACACCCTGCTATGCAGGAACATACATCAAAGAACTCCCAACAGATGACCATCCAGCCTCTGCTTAAAAACCTGCAAAGAAAGAGACTCCTGTTACTGCCCTGGCTAGTCCGAGCTTTGGGGATATTAAAGATATCCCTTGATATCACAATTCGGCTGCACCTTTCTATTCCCCTACACGTGCTTGCGAGGCCACCGGACAAGCACGTAAACAAGCTCAGCCGTTAATAGCCATAAGATTCAAACTACAATACAGGCAGGCCAGAAATAGCTGACTCGCTGCTTTAGGAGACCTCCAGGCAAGTACTCTAATTAAGTATGCACGCTACTTACAAAAGAGCCTCTGCCCCACGATGGCAGCTTGATGGGTAACCTATGCAAGACCCAAGTACTCTGCCTCTGCATACTGGCTACTCTATTGTGAATCGCTACGATAACTCAATCATTCAGATTCTGACCTTTCAGAGGCTTTCACTCCAACTCCAAACCTATTGTTTTCCCCCAAGTATGGCATAGTCTGCAGTCACATTCTCCTTATACAAACCCTTGATTCCGAGACCTTCCTCGGATCACCCCCGAGTTTCATCCTGCCTTGCTGCCGCTTTGCTTGGTGAGCCTCCCCTCAGCTCCACGCGCTGAGCTACATCGCACCCCAGCTTCGCTCTCTATTTTTCCTGGGCTTCAGGGCAGGTGAAGTATCACCCAAACCAGCAATCCCTCTAAAAATCCCTCTATACCACTCCAACCTTTATTTTCTTTAGTTATCTCGTATGAGTGTGTCGCATACACTGTTTTGCTTGTATTTAATAAACATCATTTATTATTTCAACTTCTGTGTTCTCCTTGACTCGACCCGACCCCGTAGACATAGGGTTCAAGATCTCGCTAAGTTACCCTGCCTCTCGTAACGCTAAGCAGTGCTCTGAGCTAATTTTCCCCATCTTTAGTTGAGCACATTTTGGTGTCCCTCCCGGGACCCCCAGTTCACAGGGTAACACTCCACCATACTCAGAGGCAGCATATTCCACTGCCGGACAGCTCTGACTGTCAGGAAGTTCTTTCTGAGGTTCAGGTGGAATCTCCTTTCCTGCAGCTTGAATCCATTGTTCCTTGTCCTAGTCTCTGGAGCAGCAGAAAACAAGCCCACTCCCTTCTGGACATGATTGCCGTTCAAATATTTAAAGAGGCTATCATGTTTCCTCTTAACCTTCTCTTCTGCAGACTAAACATTCCCAGCTCCCTCAGCCGCTCCTCATAGGGCTTCATGGCTTCCAGACCCTTCACCATTTTTGTCCTCTGGACATGCTCCAGCTTGTCGATATCCTTCTTGAATTGAGGCGGCCAGAACTGGACACAGGATTCCAAATGAGGTCTAACCAATGCAGAATAGAGTGGTAAAATACATGCTACCTAAAATACAGTAGAATTGCTCTTTAGTGCTGCTAGGAGTGCTAGGCATTTTGGAGCTTGAAAAAGTCATTTCTTGAAGGGAGTGCAGCAGCAAGGACAGCCCTTCAAGGTCTCCTGTGGAAGACATTACGGGCCCCTGGCAGCATACCGTACAAATGTCTTGATTTGGCAGGGAAAAGTCCTGAATTCTATGTTGTCTGACTTATTCAGCTGCTTTTAACATATCCCAGTTAATCTCTCCTCCCACTTTCCTACTTTGTCCTCAATTGACTTCAGTTGCTGCAATCTGAATTTAAAATGCAGAAGGAGTTTGCAGTCAATTTACTCAGCAGGAGGAAAGACTGGAGGAAGGGTCAGAATCTTGCCCTTCCTCATACGCTCAGGCAACAGCAAACTGCTGCAGCTTCTCTTAGCTTGTCCGTTCTTCCTCGTTCCTGACTTTTGACATCTTGGCCATACTCCAATTTTGCTCAAGCCCACCTGTCACAGTTTCCATCTAGGAGATGTTGGAGAGTATGCCACTATACCACATTGGCTCTAATTGGCGAAAGTGAGGCCTGTGGGCGTCGTATGGTCCCCAGGAGCCATTTAATGGACCCAAGCAACTCCACAGGGAGCATGGGGTACAATTTTACCATGTTCCCCCCATCAGTTTTGAGCCCAAGAGTAACCTAGAAGTCAGATTCTGGGTCAGTTCCTGTTGGAAAGATAACCTACTTAGACCAAATTGTTGCAAAGTTGCCCCACCAGTGCTTTCTATGAAGTGTTGGAGGACATAGAATCATAGAATGATAGAGCTGGAAGAGACCACAGGGGCCATCCAGACATTTGGAAGCCCCCCAAATATATATATTTTTTGAAGGGAGATGAAGACTTTGAAGGTGTCGTCAGGGGGAGAATGCAGCTTCTCCACCCCAACAATTGCTCATCTGTGTTCTAGACAAGCAGTTCTTAACCTGTAGTCTATAGACCCCTGGAGGCATGTGATATCCTCACAGGGAGGTCCGCAAAGGCTTGAAGAAATGTTAGGAGCTTTTGCAGTTAAAATAGAAAGGAAGGAAGGAAGGAAGAGGCAGGAAGGGGAACAGGTGGATGGAAAGTCATTTGTTGATCTCAAAGAGCAGGACTCTTCGGACAGTGATATATATAGTTTGTACAAAGCTTCATTATAATATGTCAAACCATTCAAAGAGGTTTTTTAAAACATATTTGATGCACTTTAGTGTTTTAAATCTTGAGTTAAGTCTTGTTGGTCTGTGGCAACAAAAGATACAGCGCACCCTCTTCTAGTGCAATCTCTACATGTATGAATGTGAGGTCATGCAAAACATTGTGTCCTGTTATTGTCAGTGGATGTCATGGGTGCGCGCTGGCACTGTCGAGGGTGTGCACTTGTTGCACCCATTGACTACAGTGGGATGCAACACTTGCATTTTTTGTTTAACGTGGGGGTTCCTGGAACAGAACCCTTACATGTAGGGAAGGCACACTGTATTTAAGGGGGTCCATGGTAAAGAAAAGGTTAAGAACTGCTGTTCTAGATCATGGGCATTTCTGTCCTACACAGTTATGTTGGATTAAAAAATGCGGTGACATTTGCCCCAGTTGAAAATACATTTGATGAGCATGTCATGGGACACCTGGGGAATGACTGGGCAAGTTATGACTCATTCCCTAGGGGACAGGGAGTAAAGGGCTGAGTCATGATAGTGAAACCATGGCAGGGGGTTGCATCATGCAGATGGCCCTGACTGATGACATGGAAGCAGGTGTGTATAAAAGAGGAGCGGGAGTGTGTGCTCTCTCTCTTCATCTGATCCTGAAACTCTGCTCCTGACTGTCTGCATCCGTATCTCTGACTCTGACTCTCTGCCTGTGGATCTGCGTATCCTGTGTATAGATGTATATACTGCAACTGTGAAGATTAAGGCCTCCAGGTATTTTGGATGACAAACTCTGTGTTCGTGAGTTTACTAACCAGTGGGTAGAGGGGTCAGAGCTGATGCTGTAGTTGTACTCTGCTGCACACACTTTTGGCTGTTTGGAAACTCTGCTATGTTTATGCTTGCCTCTGAGACACTATTTGTCCAGAGAGCAGCGGTTCCGGGGAGGATTTTGTGCTGGTGCTGTAAATCATCTCCCATCAAGTTATAGTGCTATTATTCCACTTTCAATATCCTGTGGAATTCTGGGGTTTGTAATTTAATGAGGCCCAAAAGCTCTCTGGCTGAAAATTTTAAATGCCTCTCCCTAAACTACAAATCCCAGGATTCCAGAGGATATTGAAAGTGGAATAATAGCATTATAATGGTGTAGTGCAGAAAGGCCTCATAAAAGGCCAGAGAGGTCCAGACAGAGCAGTAGTATAAAACCCACAACAGTGGAGAGTAGTAACAGACAAACTCACCTTTTCCCTTCCCCTTTTCTTTAGGATACTGTATGCTTCTGACGGTGCTTTCTGACTTAGAACAGGCCACAAGGATACCATCACATGCACTGGCAATAAGCAGCATGGCTTTGGTTCTAGGAACAGGTGGGCATGACACCATCAGCAGGCTAACTCGAGGGTAGAGGGTGGCCACATTGAGCTACCTATTAATTAAATTAAATTAGATTAAATTTATATCCTGCTATTCTCCTTGCACTGGATCCAGGGTGGCTTATGTCCAGTTATGAACAAGATGCTGCTAAAGCTATTTGTATTAAAACTATTTCTACAAAAGTTAAAGAAGTTAAACAATTCTATTACAAACAAAAAATTAAACCAGTTTTAAAACACATTTAAAATAGTATAGGAAAGACAAAAGGACAGCCCCATTAAAAGCTCCTTCTGTCACCTGAATTATAAACCAAAGAGTTGCCTACATAAGAAGTTCTTTGCCTGCCAGCAGAAAGAAAGGAGAAAGGGAGCAACCACATCTCCTGGAGGAGGTAATTCTACAAGTTGGAAGAACCATGGAGAAAATTTCTCCTGTGTTCTCTGTGTTGGCAGTGGGACCATGAGAAAGCCTTCCCCTACAAAGTTCTTAAAACTCAAATAGCCTTTCCTTAAATCACTTCTGTGGTTGTGATGTACGTTTTGCTTATTTTATTCTTATATGCTAAACTGGGTAATTTCCAAAGTTTACTCCCCACTGGATGAAATTATGAAAATTTTTGCACATTTTCAATGATCTTTCACATTTTATGCAAAAAAAAAAGTTTTCCTAAAACACCTTGTACCAAGCACCTGTGTTCTATGCAAGATGCGGGTGGGTTTATGTGTGCAAAACTGAAGTATTTTATGCAAAGAGTTTGGGTTTATTATATTTGTTTTTGCAAAGAAGTCTCAATATGTGAAACATCTTGCAAGAGTTGACTGCTGAAATATTTTTTCTCATTGAGGAAGAGAAAATCTGAGAATATTCTTTGCATCCCTGGTGTGTGGGCAAGACGACTTATATATACATACCTTCCAGTATTCCACAGAAGAAAACTGGGAACCATATGGTCAAGGAACATTAGAGTGTGGTCAAGATGGCAAATGTTATTGATGAGGAAGAACAGACAAGCTAGCAGAGACTGCAGCAGTTTGCTTTTGCCTGAACCTACTGGGAAGGGCAAGATTCCACGCCCTCCTCTTCTTTCACCCTTGCCCCCCATTCAGTTAACAGAGTGTAAATTGCTTCAGTACTTTTAACTCAGGCAGAAGTAGAAGTAGGCTGAGGACAAAGAGGAAAGGTGGGAGATGGAGAGAGACACTGGGAAGCTTTATAAGCAGCCAGAAAAGTCGGATGACTGAGAATTAATTGAGACAGTTACAGTGTATGCTTATGCAGCTTAGATGTCCATAGAAAATCCCAATGAAGACATTTTTAATAGAGTGCCACAGTGATGCTAAGACTTGTCCTGTTTTTTTATTCCTGTTCTAGGCAGTCATTCCCAAAGACAGAATTTCCTGAACGGTAAGCAAAAAACATAAGATACTTAAGCAATGTGTGATTTTCACACTGATAAGTACTGGGTGCTCATCTGTCTGAATTAATTAATTATTTCATTAATTCAGTCTTTATTCTTCTTGTCTCTTGGCATGGCATTGAAGGCAGCTGGCAACCCAGATTAAAGCAAACCTAATAACGAAAGAGGTTTTTTTTTTTTAAAAAAAGAAAACATTAAAGAAGACTCCTGTTTAAAACACTAATTTAAAACAGTTTAAAGCATGTGTAAAATGTGGTAAAGAAGATGAAAGTAGAGTGCATCCCTTTTGCTGCAACCACTTAACAAACAAAGGACTGTCTATATAAAAAAGAGATTGGAGAGGAAGTTACCCTAAGAGGTAAGGGATGTTGGGATCCTCCTTCAATGCCAGCATCTCCTTAGATTTTTGGGGAAATATAGCTCAAAAGAGACCTGTGAGAGAAGGGTAACAACAGGATTTTTTCACCTGTATATACCCATGTTAACTGTAGAGAGGACTCCAGTTGGAAGTTAAGGTATTTTATTTGGAATTAAGAAACACGCAGGAAATCAGACACTCTAAAAACCATGTGGGGCTATTGGAAAACAAGGAGTGAAAGACTGGATAGGGACAGAAATTGGGGTGACAGTAACCAACCCTGAAGAAGAAGATGGAAGTGGAGTGTCTCAGGCAGCATCTGAGGGTAACAAGGATGAACAGCAGTCTGAGTGCCATGTATTATGTCCAAGTACCACCATTTGCTGAGGCTGAAGTTAGGGTTTATATACTCTATTTCCTAGCCTGAAGCGGGTGCATAGACAAAGCAGTTATGGCTTTCTCCCAGGATTGATAAAGGAGTCTGAAATGGACTTAACTCTGGGTGGCAAAATATTGATGCAAGTTATGACAATCTCTTCTTAATGTCTTGGTTGGGCAGGGGATATAGGGAAGGCTTCCATAGGGTGAGATCAAGGGGTGGTCCCTGATTGCTTCACATGGGCAGTTTCACCTTCCATTATTTTCAGGTGTGCAGGGAGCCTGAGGTGTTGAAAGGATTAGCATAGACCTATTAGCATCACCAAATCCCCTCTGAACTTATGGCCTGACCATATCTAAGGTCAGCCTGACCTGACAACATGCTCTTCCAGCCAGCATGCCTTTAATCAGCCATAAATATGTTCAATTATGAAAATAGCACATTCCACAGGATGGGGGCATAGGGTATGGTAACACCCTCAACCAGCCTGGCTACCAGCCATGCTGACTGGGAAATTCTGGGACTTGTAATCCAAAAAAGGAACATATCCAAGCACTGGTTTTTCAGAAATGCATGCTTTAAAAATAAAATTTGGGTGTAAACATGTCAGTCTTCCATGAAGAACTGACTCTGCCTCTGTATGTTACTACTTGTCTGCCACTTGGATGATATCATTAGCCAAACATTCAAGAAATGAAAATATGGCGATTGTCAATATGGAGGAAGGTGGGAAGGAGGGTTAGAAATCATTTTGATTCCCTCTTTCTCTCTTCCTTCCCCCTTTCTCTCCTCCTCCTCCCTTGTTCATTCCTCAGGATTGTTAAACTTGACATCTCTTTAAATGAACTCGAAGAACTTCCACCTGGAGCGCTTTCGCCTTTTGAGAATCTGGCTGAATTAGACGCATCACTTAACGCTTTAGGCAGGTGAGTGTGACTTGATGGATGGGGTTTTGTAGGCGGGGGGAAGAACATTAAAAGCCTGTGAAGAGAGAGGAGATTCTTGGATTTACCCGTAAGCAAGATCGATTGTTAGCATGGTGTAGAACTGGGAGATTTATTCCCTTTGCTTGTATCTCATAAAGCTGCCTTACTCTCGTCTAGTTGGCTTGTCTTGCCTAGTATATTCCACTCTTGCTCTCTGAGCTACCAGGATGAGGCCTAGCCTCCTAAGAACTGTTTAGCTGGCCATGCCAAGAGTTGAACCTGGCTCATGGTTGAGTCAAGATGCCACCATCCCAAACTTCATAATCGCATGAGAAGAGCCATGTCAGGCCAGACCAAAGGCCTGTCTAACCCAGCCTTCTGTTCACACAGTGTGACTCCTGTTAGTAGGATTACTGGATCTGCTTTGGTCAGACTCCACCTGGAATCCTGTGTCCAGTTCTGGGCACCACAGTTCAGGAAGGATATTGACAAGCTGGAATGGGTCCAGAGGAGGGTGACCAAAATCTTAGAAGGCCTGGAGACCATGAAGCCCTAGGAGGAGAGACTTTATTTGCTGCCAGCTGCCCACTTCTGCCATCAAAGTCACGGCTGTGGCGCTCCTCCTTGTTCATCTCTCAGATCCTCAGTCTCTCTCCTTTTGCAGCCAGCCAGCCACCCACTGCCACCTTTGAGGCATGGCTGCAGTGCTCCTTAGATCTGAGAGACGAACAAACAGGAGTGCTGCAGCTGCCACTACCATCTCAAAGGCAGAAGAAAGCAGCTGGCAGCAAAACATTTCAGTTTTTGGCCATTATTGGATTTCTAGACAAAGATGGCTCAACCTGCATAAGCAGAAAAGTAATAGTAATAAAATAAATACACTTTCAATCTTCTTCTTTTCTAAAAAAAAAAAAATCTATCTGGAATTGTAGTGTAAGGGGAGTTGAGGACCTTCCCAACCTTACCGTCCTAGACCTCAGTTATAATGTCCTCAGAGAAATGAAGGAGCTGGGAAAATGCCTCTGCCTGTCTGTCCTGCACATGTCTCACAACCAACTGACAACTCTGAAGGACATACCTCTGCTGAGTAACCTGACACAGCTTCATTTGTCTTCAAACAAGGTATGTATATATTTTGTCATTGTACTGGGGACCTTCAGATATGGGGGCTACATTGTAACTGGTATCACATTTAGGATGGTTCCACCTCGCCTCTTGGGGAAGGAGATGGGGTTGAAGATACACCTGTTGGGCAGAAACTGAAATCTTGGTCCTGTCAGGCCCCTGAGCAGGCATGGAATTGTAGGATAAATCCTAAACCAAACAGAATGGAATCCACCACACCAACACAAAAAAACTTTGATCAAAGCAACCACCACTCCTTTCAGAGCTGTTTGCACAGTATGAAAGGAAAATGGACAAGGCTTGGTTGGTTGCTTAAAGATTATATAGGTCTCCCCCCCCCGCAAAAAAAAAAAGTAAGGTAGATGTTCTTTATGCAGCCATGTACGAAATCTAAAACAATCATTTCTTAGTCAGAACTTCTCATAGAAAATTCCCAGAGGCAAGCAGTCTACACAAGCATAAGTTTTATCACTACAATCGCAGGGTGTTCTCAGCCAAGACATCTGATCCCAGCAACCTTGGTGTCAGGATCCTGGATGTGTAATAGAATAGTATATGTAATAGAAGAGATCTGCTAGTCTAGATATTGCCATAGTTTGCCTAAGTGCTACTGACTATCAATTGCTAAGGGGTGATTGCAAGTATGTATCTGGTTGAAACTCTCTAAGGTATTCCAGGGAACCAAATGGTTAACTGGTTTGTTGCTACAATGTATCCACGGGAGGGTGAGAAGATCAGAGGGGAAATATCAAAGTGTTGAGGGGGGAGTGTTACGAGAACTGATAGTGCTGAAGATAAGAATGCAGAGACTTGGTCCAGCCTCAAGGATAAAAGAAATGAAATTAATGGAGGGTCTGAGAAAATGTCTAAGTGGTGGGATGATGTGAGATTTATGGCTTTCACTAATCACTGCTATGCACTCTTAAATTTGTATGACATGGTATAAAATCTGTAATCACCCCATATGTGATAGTCTTAGCAACTTCTCAGGAAGTTTGCTGTGTTGCTTGCTTTGCTCCAAATAAATACTTCCGTCCTAACTCTGAATGAAGTCTGTAAGTGCAAGTTATCCGGAACATGGCACTTGACTTAATTGTAAAACAACATTCCCGTGTCTTATATTACTAGCACAGTTAGCACATCCCAAGTTAGCCATGACAAGGAGAGAGTAAACATGGTAGGAATCTAAAAAACCCAGGCTGAGGCTTTTCTTGGGGCTACGTACTAAAGTGCTTCTGAAAAGTGAGGTAGAGTTATTTTTTGTGGGTTTTTTTGCATTGGGGGGGACTTTCTTTATTAAATTGGCTCAAAATATTGCCATTGTTTTGAAAAATGGAGGTGTGGGGTATTGGGGACGTGGGGGGGGGGCGCAGAGGCCCTCCATGATCTGTAAGCTGGAGTGCTCCTGCTGTAAAGTTTGGTCGAAAGGCAGGAGCAGATTCACTGCCCCCTGACATGGGAGCCACCAGCCGCCACTGCTTTGTTATAAATGATGAAAAAGAAAATCAAAGCTTCTCTTCAGTCTTTCAGATAGCGAAGGTTCATGTTACAAATGGAGAGGGGTACGTGATACATAATGAGTAACAGAGCTCTCCAATCTTCAAACATACACTGATTACATGTACCACCAAAGAGTGCTCTGCTATTAATCTAATGATATTAAATAGATTCCAAACGTTTGCAAGTGGTTCTGTTTTCTTTGGCTTTCATCTTGCTTTCCGGCATTTTGCATATGTCACATCTCTTAGATCAACCACGATTTCAGTCTCTTGAGTGTATCGTCTTTGTGACAAGTCAGAACAGCTATATCTTGCAGAGGAGTCTCGTTTGGTTCATATGTAGGTCTAGATGGCTTGCCATTGGGACAAATTCCAGAGAAGGATGTGCATTAGATTGTATTAAGAATAGCGGCGGTAAAATAAAAGCAGCAAAGAGGTTTTGAGTCCTTTAAAGCCGCTGTCCCTAGACTGGTGCCTTCCAGATATATTGTATCACAACCCCCATCATCCACCATATGGCCCATGGTTGGGGGTGATGGAAGGTGCGTCTCATTATATCTGGAGGGTTCCAGATTGTGGAAATCCATTTCAAGGAGGATGTTGACACGCTGGAACATGTCCAGGGGAGGGTGACCAAAATGGTAGGAGGCCTGGAAACCATGCCCTGTGAGGAGATGCTTAAGGAGCTGGGTATGTTTAGCCTGGAGAAGAGAAGGTTAAGAGGGGACAGGATAGCTATGTGTAAATATTTGAAGGGGGTATCATATGGAGGATGGCGCTAGCGTACTTTCTGCTGCTCCAGAGACTAGGACACGGAGGAATGGCTTCAAACTTCAGGAAAGAGATTCCATCTGAACATTAGGAAGAACTTCTTCACAGTAAGAGCAGTATGACAGTGGAATATGCTGTCTGGGGAGTGTAGTGGAGTCTCCTGCTTTGGAAGTTTTTAAACAGAGTCTAGATGGCGATCTGTTGGGAATGCTTTGATGGTGTATTCCTGTATGGCAGAATGGGGTTGGATTGGATGGCCCTCATGGACTCTTCCAGCTCTATGATTCCACTGTTTGCTGCCCTGAGATCATTGGATATAGGGCAGGGTATAAATATTTTTATAAATTAATAAACAAAAATAAGTCTGAAGACTTCCTGTCATTCACCAAAGCTGCCTTTGCATTTTTCTTTTTTTTCCTCCTCACCCCTCCGCCCCCACCCCTGCTCTCATCCTCTGAAGCTGAAATCTCTGGAAGGGGTACAGCATCTCCCTTTTCTCTGTGAGCTCTGTGTCCAGAAGAACTACATCACCAGCCTGGTACCTCTTGCTTCTTCTCTGTCTCTCAACATCCTGGATGCCTCTGGCAATGACATCAGAGGCCTGCCAGAGAGTCTGCATGTGCTCAGAGGCCTCCGAAGGCTGAAGCGTCTCTCGCTCAGGGTAAGTCATGAGCTTGCAATAAAACACTGGCTGAAAAAGAGAAGAGCAAAAGATTTGACAAAAATCCTTACTGTTGTGTCAAGCAGCAAATACCTGTTTTGTGGTTTGAGATCCAGTGGCAAGTGAGTTGGGTTTTGATCCCGCTTGATTCAAGGTGGCACTTGGTGGCTTTTGATGCCAGCTTCAGTTTTCCTTGTATAAATAAGTTGAACCAGCTGCAGCATAATATTGCAGTATGGACAACTGCAGTGATCAGTGAGGCAGTATTCTGTGGCCACGTGACATGCTTGTCCCCCCACTGGGCACTTTTCTATCACCTTCTCCCCGCACCAACTATATTTTGTTAATCCACTCACCTTGTGTTCTAAGGGACAGAAATACAATTCACCCTTCCTCATTGTGTGGCTGAAAAATGGTTTTCCCAATTGTCAGGAAACTCAGTCAGCAAGAATAATGCAGTGATGAGAATTTTGTGCAGTCTTCATACATCCCACAGTGTTTCAGGAAATTATTCAACCTTTCTAAAGATGGCATATATTGTCTGCCATACGCAAAAACATTAAAAGTGTAAAAGTACCATCCTAATCCCCCTTTATAGTCATCCACCATAGCTTGAAAGTATTTATTTTTTGGACTACAGATTGCAGAAATACCAGGTAGATGGGGCCTTCTGGAATGTGTAGTCCAAAATGGAAATACTTCCCAGCTTTATATCGTATGGCAGCGAGTCCCTCTGGTGTTGGGTAGAGGTGGACAAAGAAATACTGGAAGGAAAATAGCAGGGAGATTTCCAAGAAGCTGATCTGTGAAGATTGATTGAGGCTAGGTTCCCCTCACCCTCTTGCTTGGTTCCTTAAACTTTCCCCCTCCTTTTGAGCACACACAGCTGGCTCGTCATAACCTCCATGGCTTCTCTTTGTCTCCTGCTTGAAGGACAATCCAGTGGCCCGAGACAACCGCTACATCACTGCCATCAAAGAGTCCACTTCTGTGGAGATCCTGGACGACATGTTTCTGCAGCATCCGTCAGGTCTCTCTGGGCTCCCTTTACACTTGTGGCCCCTTGTCCGTGAATCGGTACACTGTTCATCAAACATAGCCCAAGCCAAAGCAGACCTGGAGGGCGTGGCTAGGAGGGTTTTCAGTGCAAGGCTGCAACAGAAGAAAGAGAGAATTGGGAGTGTCATCTACTACTATCATTCCAGAATACTGTAAGCATTTAATTCCTTTACCACTACCTACCACCACCACCACCATCATCTCCTCCTCCTCCTCCTCCTCCACTTCCAACTCTACATTTCTATGATTCTATGATTCCTCCTCCACTTCTTCTTTTGTCATTAATTTATATAACATCCTCATTGTACATGGTGCAACAAAAAACAGCCAAATGCCTTGAAACCATGAAGCCCGATGAAGAGTGGCTTAGGGAGCTGGGTCTGTTTAGCCTGGAGAAGAGAAAGTTAAGAGATGACATGATAGCGGTGAGGTAGGTCGTGTTGGGAATTGTGGTTTTGTGCACCTTAAAGTCCTGACTTTCTTCCAGCGAGTTTGTTGTCTCCTCAACCTGGACAGATTCATTGTTCTTGCTGTCATTGCCTTCAGGTCATTTCTGACTTACAGCAACCCTAAGGTGAATCTATCATGGGGCTTTCTTAGTAGGATTTGTCAGAGCAGGTTTTGCCTTTACCTTCATCTGAGGCTGAGAGAATATGACTTGCCTAGGGTTACCCACTGGGTTTTCGTGGCTGAGTGGGGATGAATCCTTGGTCTCCAAAGTCATAGTCTAATGCTCAAACCAATGCACTACAACAACTCTCCATGTTAGGAATATCAAGTCTGAGATCTCCCATTTTATATTGGGGGCTTGGGATGTGCAGGATGCTCCAAATTCTTTATCCCTTGGTGTGTTAAAAATAGGCACCAGCTTCCAAAATCAGATGGGATCTCTTGCCTTTCGAGTATTTAGGCCATGGCTTAATAGTTTTCCCAGTAGGCTGAGGCCAAAGCAAACTGCGCATCCTCTCCTACCTTTTGTGTTATTCCTTATTAATTGCTCTTGCCATCTTGACTCCACTCTGGTCTTGCTTGGCCACTAAGTTTCATTTTTTGCCTTTGAAATGTTAGAGGATATGGGCAGAGCAGCCCCCATCCTATAATTTTCTGCCTAGTCTGAGAGAAAGAGGAGGCAGAGCATTTGGTGCACAACAAAATGGTCTGAAATTACATACCAAATGCTGCAGGAGGTCTGTCCTTTGTTAACACAGCTGGTGCCTGCTCTTTGTATTCTCAGTTCTCCTGGCACAGGTCATTGAAGCGAGTGGCATGTGAGGCAGGCCTATATAAGAGTTCCAGGCCCTTGCAAGATCTCTGGGACAGAAGCCTGGAAGTCCATCAAGAGGCCCTCTTCTCACGAGATCTGAGGCTGGCCTTATATAAGTCTGCTTCATGTGTAGTGATCAACCTGACTACCTGAAAGCATCAGATCAAACCATCTGGTCTTGGAAGCTAAGCAGGGTCAGCTTGGATGGGGGATCACCAACAAAGACCAGGTGCTGTAGGCTATATTTCAGAGGAAGGAGCTGGCAAAACCACCTCTAAATATTCTTTGCCTAAAAAAAACGTATTCATGGGGTCACCATAAGTCAACAGGCAACTTGAAGGCAAACAGACAGAACCAGGTGTAGTGACCAGTCCTAAGCTGTTCTGGCAACAGACGAGACTGTCCCATATTGCTTTTTGGAAAACTTGGCCATCTTAGTTGGGAGTGAAGTGTTTCTGAGACATTAGGGGTGCTTCGGGGATCTGAGGGGCTCCTTGGTTTTTGGTTGGTCCACATGTGGCCCACTGATCACGTGATCTCCACTCTGTCCACATATAGCCCATGGAAACTGCAGTTACTACCCAAGCCCATAGATTACACATTTCCCATCTCACCGTGGAGGAAATATATGCAATTCCTTCAACCCTCAGTTGGATGAATGGCTTTTTAAAAAAAGTATGATATTTCAAGAGGAAGAGGTAGTAAACACTGTGCTCTGGAGGGTGCCAGGGATTCTGCACTGAGATCCATTCTTCTCCCTCTTAGGGAACTGCAAGAAGAGTTGAGAGATTATGAAGAAAAACTGAGACTGGAAGCAGATGGCTGCATAAGGTAATCAAATTTGTGGTGTGCTGGGGTGGCAGCGGGAGAAGGACCATAGCTTAGCAGCAGAATAAAGACAAGTAAAAAAGATAAATTGGGATTCACTGAGTGACGTGCAGTAGAGCTGTAAAGGTTTACCAGTTGTAGCAGATGTGGTTGCAGTAAATCCAGAAAGGTTGTTTAACAAAGCTACCAGGAATGGATGAGAAACTGACTCAGTTCAAGGCTCTTGGTGGATTAATCCAAATCAGTTTACCCCCCCCCCAGCCCCGCACTGGATTGGGTAAAGCTGCTCAAAAGTTGCTGCTAAATTTCAATCTAGAACTTAAAGGGAATGCATATAGTATTAACCTGTTTTCCTCTCACAACATGATTTCTTCAGAGATATATGCCTCAACAATCAGATTTGCAAATTAAGCCTGTGTATGCCTTCTACTGACCAATCACTAAACAAATCAAGCTAAATGCAAAAGCACACAGGTGAAAGAAATCCCATGCTATGAAAAAGTGATGTCTTCCATCACTTGAGGGAGTACCTCTCAAAAAATGAGCTAAATGAATCATCTAGTTGGACCCTAAGTGTCACACCGTAGGTATTCTGCAGTGGTGCTGACAGCTCTCTTTTAGGGAACACTTCCAGAACTACAATTTACAGGTTTCTGAGCACACATTTAACAGGGGCAGAGCTTGGAGATGTTTCTGCTCTGGACTACAACATCTGGAATCCTGCAGCCAGCTTTCCCACTGGATTCTGTGTATTGTTTTCCAGAGTAGTAATTTTTCACAGTTCTGGCTAGAACCCATTTAAGAAAGTAGGTTTGAGATGGGGCTTGAAGGAAAGAGACCACAGCCTGTTAAATCAGCATCTCAACCTCTGTCTCCAGGTACATACAGATGCTTTCGCTGGAAGAGATTCAGAACCTGGATAATCCGCTGGAGATTTCTGAAGCCATGGACAAATATCTGTTCACCAAATTCTGGGAAAAGTGGGAGAAGGGGAGAAGGAAACCAGCCAGACTACCCTACAAGGAGCTGACTAAGCCAGAGGATGTAAGATCTGATGACTCTTTGCTGTTGATCCATGGAGCTGGTAATGCTCACAAACTTCTGAATGCCATACCAACAACTAAGCTATAGATTTTCTGCAGAGAATTTCTATGGGTTTGATTCCAGACATGAGAGACACCAAGATGTCTACTTTAATCTTGGGATGGGAGTGGAGGAATTCTGCTTTCCTTTCCTAGCAGAGTAGTGTGCAAAAGCATTGCTTCCATGGGCTTAAATCCTATTCTGGTCCCAGCAAAAATGGCTGCTTGAATCAATGGGATTTACATATGTGTTCAGCAGTTGATTCAGTGGAGCTAATCTCATTGAGGCTTCCCAACAGGATCAGGCCTGTGTGAACAGTGTTAGACTAGATAGATCTTTGGTTTGATCTAGCATGGCCTGTTGATTCACATTATACATAAGCATTACTACCGTTTAGAACTTGATTCTATGTGCATATTCTTTTTTTTATAATAAATTTTATTAAACACTTAAACATAAACATGAAACATAGAACACACACATAGACCATACATCAGATCAAAAATACCAAGCTTCACAAACATAACTCTTGTATAATTAAACTATAATTCAAAACTTAACTGAAGTAAATGAATACCAAAAAACAAAAAAAAACCCTACAACTATTTTAAAATTAGTTCCCGCCCTTGTTACGAATAGCTCTTACTAAATAAATTTATATGACTTAAAATCATTATTTAAACTCAGTTTGTTGCTCAGTGTTTTATACTTTTTACCAAATACCTAAAAAAAATTGTTAATATAATTCTATTATTCTAATGTCAGAAGATTCTAACTACTAAATTCCAACTTATGTATTTGCAGCATTACTAGTAAAATCATATGATTTCAAAGATAATTAATTCTGTAGATTACCAAAGTATTTTAGCCCATATTCTTTAAACTAAACCTTACTTATGATATAAAAGAATATTAAACAATAAAGAATATGAAAGTAGCAACAACTTAAAGTCAACTGTTATTTTCATAGTACCTTTCTCATGATGACACTAAAAATAAACATCTCATCATGAAAAATAACAAGCAAATTCAAAATCCTAAAATCATCAATTCACCCTCATCAAAATGGGCATATTCCAGTTGGAAGTAGCGTTTGGATTTAGGCTGCAAGCCAGGCTCAGGGGATAGCCTAGATCAGTGCTTCCATAAGCTATCTGATGTTGGGGACAGGAACCAGTACCAGTACTACAGTTGTTCCGTTCACTTCTCAAAACTCTCCAGAGACTGGCATCTGAGGCTTCTGGACTGGCGTTGGTCTGTGGACCGTCACTGTAAGTAGCACTCACCTAGATCAAGCTCTGCTTTCATTTACCATTTACAACCTGGTTACACTCATCAGGAGCTTTGGGAACATTACTTTTAAGACAAACACATGTAATAATCTGCTGATACTATCCATAACTCAGCAGTGGTAGGATAATACTCTGGATCCCAGAGCATCATTCTTCTACTGCTCAGTTAAGGACAGCTTTAGCAGGTAATTATATGCATGAGTCAGCAGTGTGATGCAGCAGCTAAAAAAGCGAATGCTATTCTGGGCTGCATCATAGTGTAGTGTCTAGGTCAAGGGGAGTGATGGTACCACCTGGTTCTGCTTTGGTCGGACCCCACTTGGAGTACTGTGTCCAATTCTGGGCACCACAGTTTAGGAAGGATATTGAAAAACTGGAAAGTGTCCAGAGCAGGGTGATCAAAATGGTAGAAGGCCTGGAAACCATGGCCTATGAGGAGAGGCTTGCTGGGTATGCTTAGCCTGGAGAAGAGAAGGTTAGGAGTGGGCATGATAGCTATGTGTAAATATTTGAAGGGATGTCCTATGGAGGAAGGAGCAAACCTGTTTTCTGCTGCTCCGGAGACTGGAACACAGAGCAATGGCTTCAGACTTCAGGAAAACAGATTGCATCTAAAAAACTTCCTGGCGGTAGGAGCAGTTTGACAGTGGAATATGCTGCCTGGGAGTGTAGTGAAGTCTCCTTCTTAGATGTTTTTAAAGAGAGGTTAGATGCTATTAGTCAGGAATGTTTTCATGGTGTATTCTTGCATGCCAGTGGGGTTGGACCGGATGTCCCCTGTGGTCTTTTCCACCTCTATAATTCTATGAATTGTTTTAAAAGTAAGTTTCCAAGCTCTGGAAAACTGCCACATGGAAGCACTGCAATTGCTGAGAAATTGGAAAGGACCACTGTAAACAGGCAGAGAAAACGGAAAGAATTGCAGAGCTGGTGGACACCATTTTCCCGTCACTATCTTTGCTTATTTTTTAAGTCAATGGCCCAGATCCCCCACTGGTGCTGGGCAGCATAAATAATGACCAGTGGAATTAGATCTCATTTCCATTATGCAGCCCCTCTACTGGGTTGCAATATAGCACAGTGAATGAGTATTGAAAACCAGTGCATAAGGCTGTCACCATGCTTCTTTATGGGTATTTGCACACTACTATCTGAACATCAGTGCCTGCATCTGTGTCAGCTGGATACACTCACTGTCTACAAAGAACACATTGCATGCATCACACAACTTTATACCTGTGTATGTCACCAGCAAGATTGTTGTTGTTGTGTGCCTTTAAGTTGTTTTTAACTCATGGTGATCCGAAGGCAAATCTATCATGGGGTTTTCTGGGGACTGAGAAACACACCCAAGGTCACTCATTGAGTTTCCATGGCTGAACGGGGAATCGAACTTTGGTCTCCATGGTGTACCATGGTGGTTCTCCATGCACCATGGTGGTTCTCACACCAGCAGAATGCTGGCCCTTAAATCCTGAATGACCTAAGTAAACCTTTATTGTACAAAAGTGGTTGCGAAATGAAGCTAGCCCCCATGCTTTTGAATAAAATGAAGAATTCTAGCTTGCTACATATCTAGTGGCATCAAAATCCACACAGTGCTGGATCTCTGTTCTGCATTTCTGCCACTCCAGACTCTTCTCTTATTGTCAAGGAGAGAGTGCCTGAAACAGGATGGATGTTTTCAATGGAAGGTGTCCAGACAGGGCAAAAATGATTGCACATTCCACGTGAGGGCAAAAAGCATTGCCCTCCCTTTGAGCTGGCTTTGTGACATGCTTGTGTGGCCAAATCTTGCCACACTGCTATAGCATTGCAAACATTGACTCCAATCACTTCCCAGGATGAAGAAGCTCTAAGGTTTTTGTTTTGTTTTGTTTTTGGTTAATGTTGCTGACGCAGCCTTCAGTTTTGTAGCAAAATGACCCCACAAATGCACTACCTTTCCATCAGATATATTCACTTCTGAAGATTTGGCGTAGTTCAAGTCCAAATCCACCCTTAGGCATCAACCCTTTTCTCCATCCTTTAGAAAGAAACAAGACTCAATGTCATCTTCAGGCTGTATGTCAAACCATCTAGATATTAATGTGCTTCTCAAGCCATCTTTGCCAAAGGTAGCATTTTTACCTATAAATCACTTTCTCTTTTTTTTTACAGTCATTTCCAAGCAGCCCCACTGAGAAGCAGGTGTGTGGAACAAGGAATGCAAAATACCAGCCCAGGCAAAAGGGGAGGAGATTCTCTGACCCAGAACTGCAGGCACTGAGCACACACAGCTATGTTAGGAATCTCCTGTGCTTCCTAATTTATTTTATAGCTGTGAGGGGGCTGGGGCAGACTGGATAGATAATTATGGGGTAAACTGTGGGGCCGGCTGGCTAACCATCATAGAAACATCATAGAATCATAGGAGAGACCACAAGGGCCATCGAGTCCAACCCTTGCCATGCAGGAATACACCATCAAAGCATTCCTGACAGATGGCCCACCGGCCAGCCTCTCTTTAAAGACCTTCAAGGAAGGAGATGCCACCACACTCCCAGTCAGTGTATTCATCTGTCAAACTGCTCTTATCAACAGGAAGTTCCTCCTAATGTTTAGATGGAACCTCTGTTCCTGAGGTTTGAAGCCATTGGTCCCTGTCCCAGTCTCTGGGGCAGCAGAAAACAAGCTTGCTCCATCCTCCATATGACATCCCTTCAAATATTTAAACATAGCTATCATGTCACCTCTTAACCTTCTGTTCTCCAGAGTCAAGCTACCCAGCTCCCTAAGGCCCTCTCCATAGGGCATGGTTTCCAGGCCTTCTACCATTTTGGTTACCCTCCTCTGGACATGTTCCAGCTTATCAATATCCTTCCTGAACTGTGGTGACACATACATCTCTGCCCCAAAGCAGTCCCTCTGCTTTGGGGTTGACCAGACCTAAACCTGCATAGTTTCAGCAAAAAGACTACTGTGTGTACCCATAGACCATGGCTTTGGACATTTTGGCTAGAATCCTCTTGTTTATTTTCAACTAGAGTAGACTCATTTAATCAGCTGTTGAATGGTGAATTGACCCATAGGTAAATCCAATTGATCCAACAACTTTCTTCTAGTTGGGACAAGTAGTAGGATTTAGGCCTCCCTCTCCTCCTTTGTACATGGATCTTCTACTTGGACCAGATATTGGCTTTCCTGGCCAAGATGGCTGTCATTCAGCCAACCTATAATGTTTGAGTTCTTTTCTCCACTCCCTTGGTTTTGTTTTAATTTGGAGACTTTTCTTCTTGGGTGCTGAGCTAGAACTGCTTGGCCAGAAGTGGCGTGCCAAGTCAGCCCACAAGTACCTGAAGTGAATGGATTCTTTCATTCACAAGACAGCCCTGTCCAAAAGGGAACCAATGGCCTAGAGATGAAATACTCCATGCCTGAGTAGTCTTTGGCACTATGTTGTGACAGCTCCTTTGAACAGCCCAAGCCCATGGTGATTGGGTGGTTGGGAAGAATGTGCGTGCTAATTTTTGTATAGTTGCAAATGTCTCTTTCTAGCTAATTGATTAGCCAGCAAAGATTTGAGCTGCCCGTTTGGGTTCACTGGTTCCAAACAATGTTTACCAAGGTAATGCTTGAAACGGTTCAACTTATGAACCTATCATTTCCATTCATTGGTGCCAGGCATGGTGCCAACACATCCTATAACAGGGGAGGGAACCGTCACGATTTTATTGGACTCCATCTCATGTCAACCCTGATCCTTGGCCATCTTGCTGCACCTAAGGCTAATGGGAGTTTAACTCTGGCGTCTTCTGATACTCTCTCTCAGCTCAAGAGGAGGCCAGGGACAGATCTCCTCTTAATAAATCTTTGGTGGACCCAGTGTGGTGGAGTGATTTGCATAGTGGACTAGGACTTTGGGAGACCCGGGCTTGAATACCCACTCAGCCCTGGAAACCTAGTGGTGACCTTGGGCAAGTCATACTCTCTCAGTCTCAGAGGAAGGCAATGACAAACTCTCTCTGAATAAATCTTTCTAACAAAACCCAGTGACATGTTTGCCTTTAGATCACCCTAACTTGGAAATGACTTGAAAGCAAACAGCAACAACAGGAGCAACAAACTCTGGGGTGGTTGTGCACTATAGTGGGGCCAGGGTATCTGAAAGACCACCTCTGCATGTATACGTATACATGTGCCTTCAAGTCATCTGTCAATATAGCAATAGCAGTTACATTTCTATACCACTTATCAGCGCTAAGCACTCCCTAAGCGGTTTACAGTGTTGTAAGCTAATTGCCCCCAACAAGCTGGGTGCTCATTTTGCTGACCTGTGGAAGGATGGATGGCTGAGTCAGCCTGGAGCCCTGCAGGATTGAACTCACAACGTTGCGGCTGCAGTACTGGCATTTAATCACTGCACCACCAGGGCTCTCTGTCAACTTATGGAAACCCAATGAATTTCATAAGGAGTACTCGGAAGGGGTTTGCCATGGACTTCCTCCAAAATATAGCCTCTAGCATCTGGTGTTCTTTGATAGTCTCCCACTCGAGTACTGAGCTTCCGGGACGAGATGGCATCTGGTGCCTTCAGGGTATTAAAGGCCCTCCTCCCATATGAACCTACCTGAAATTTAAGACCCTCAACAGACACTCCTTTACAAGACTGTCTGCCCTACAAGACTAGTGATGTGAAGGATGGGGGGAAAATCTGGGGAAGATAGTTTTTTTTCCTCATTTTTTCCTGAAGCCTTTTTTCTTTTTTTGGAAAAAATGAAAAAAAGTTAAAATATGGATTATGCAATATTTTCTAACAGAATGATGACTGGAATGTTTCAGACAGGAGTTCATATACAGTTGGCCCTCCATATTTACAGATTCTGTGTACATGGATTCGACCAACCACAGGCTTGAAAATATTTTTTAAAAAATCCAAAAAGCAAACTTTGATGTTGCCATTTTATATAAGGGATGCCATTTTACTACAGCATTGTACATAATGGGACTTGAGCATTCAAAAATTTTGGTATCCACTGGGAGTCCTGGAGCCAAACCTCTACAGATACTGAGGGCCCACTGTTTTCACCTTTCCCAGAATTATTTGTAAAAAGTATGTACGAAGAAGATTTTTTGATATAAGACAATGCATAGTATCTGATCATTGCAGTTCCTTGTCTTGGTTTCCTTTTTTCAGTTCTTTTTATGGGAAAGAGTGCTTCGTGTCTGCTTGGGACTATTGAGGACCTAAAGGAGAAAAAAAAAATTCTCTGTTTTACTAAGCTGATGCTTTTCTCTATTTTTATTGCTTTTTGCCTGCTCTTAATACACTTGTAAAACCAATGAGGTTCCTTACATTTTGGGATCTTGTAACCTAAAAATATTAAAAAGAAAATTCGTTGGCAATGGCTCTCTGCATAAACTGTTCTTTTAATATAGCAAACATGACATTTTTATGCCAGGCAAAATTATGCAGAATACATTTTGTGTGCTTAAAAGTAAAGCAAAGTGTCTTCTTTGTAAAAAGAGAGGCAAAGCAACAACACCTCTGTATTGCAATTTGTGTAATAAATTGTTTGGCTCAGTGGTCAAACTGTCATTAGCTCCAGTCCAGATTAAACTACCTCTCAAGTGTTTGAAGAAGTTGGGGGGCAGGACTGGACTATAATTCATAGAATCCCCAGCTAGCCATCTTGGCTGGATTTCTGGAAACTGTAAGAAGAAAGAAGGAGAGAAGGAAAGAAAGAAAGAAGGAAGGAAGGAAAGAAAGAAAGAAGGAAAGAAGGAAGGAAGGAAGGAAAGAGAAGATTGTTCTAGCCTTTGCTACCTCTTCTGTGTATTGAATTCACTACAGCAAACCCAGCTTGGACCCTGTGGTTCATCTGTGACTGCAGTTTGCAAGACTTGGGACAGAGTGGCTGAATCCATTATTTTTCTTTTTACCACTCTTGAATAAGAATATAGGCAGATTTCCTGGTATTAGCAAGATAAGAGTCCTTCCAGAGTTGAGGAGGGAGAGCAGAGACTTTTTGAATTGGTTGGGGGATTCTGGGAATTGAAATACAAAAAAGTAACCCTTTTGAAGCTCTGAATCCTTCACTGTGGCCTTGTGGTGTCCTATCTGTTTGTAATCTGGACTTTCATCTCTTTCCTACCACAGGTCATAAAAGCTGCTGCTTCCCTGCTGTCAAATCCGCCCTCCTGCCTTTCTTCCACCACCTAAAACTATTTCCTCAGAGAATCTGAGCACCATTCTGTCAGATTTTGATCCCAGAACCCTGTAGGATGAAACTAACTCAGCAGCCTTCATCTGAGACATCCAAGTCCACAAAAGAAGCTTTGTGAACTATGAACTGTGAAATTTGGAATCTCCAAAAAACCTGTGCTAAAGTTTTGCAATTGATTTGCAACAAAAACAACTTCATCAACCATCATTGTCTTCATCCTCCTCCTCCTCCTCCTCCTCCTCCATATCCCACTGTTTTGCCCACAGTGCATCCCAAGGAAGTATTAAATCCAGTACATATTAAAAACATATAAAAGCATCATCAAAATACATAAACATTGTTTTGAAATGCAACTAAATCATCTACAGAATTAAAATCATTAAAAAAAATTAAGATAGAATACAAAAACCCCTGTGTTTTGTGGCATTCCCAAAACTGAGAAACAAACAACTCAACTGGGGGCTCCCAGTCAACACCCCTAAATCTCACATAGTCCCATTTGCTCCAAACCTGTCTCAATCTCATTCTATTTGACTAGAAGCTCTGGAATGCTATGTTGCAGATGATTGTTTGGGTGTACGCCTTTTTAAAATTGCCCAGTGCTGTGTCATGAGAGTGATCATCCTTTTAGTAAAAAGAAAGTAAAATGTGGAGGAGCCTTGGTGGACTCTGAAGCCTGCAAAAAAGCCTTGTGGGGTACATAGGGCCCCATAATTCCCAGCTCTGAACTGGAGGTTTGCAACTGGGTGGCCTCAAGAGCAACTCCGCCACCCCACCGGTGTTGTCAGTCAGTCCCTCTTGCCAAGGTCCTCCAAACAAAGACGGACAAGGTTGCATACCCTGCAACTGTCCAGATTGGCAGGAACAGTCCTGATTAATCCTCTGACATCCTACTTTTGCGACGGCTTTTAAAATGTCCCAGTTCCACTCTACTGTCTCCTAACCCTAACCCTTGCCCCTCAGCTTCCTTCAATTGCTGCAAACCGAGTTCAAAGCACAAACATTGTTTGTTGTTGTTCTGTGCTTTCAAGTCATTTCTGACTTACGGCCACCCTAAGGTGAACTTATAAGGTGTTCTGGGGCTGAGAGTGGGTGACACACCGAAGGTCACTCAGTAGGTTTCCGTAGCTGAGCAGGGAATTGAACTCTGGGCTCTGGGGTCGTAGCCTAACATTCAAACTACTTCACCATGCTGGCTCGGCAAACGTAGTTTATACTCAATTACACTCCATTCTGGGCTGCATCAGTAGGAGTCTAGTGTCTAGGTCAAGGGAAGTGGTAGTACCACCCTTTTCTGCTTTGGTCAGACACCACCTGGAATAACATATCCAGTTCTGGGCAACACAGTTCAGGAAGGATATTGACAAGCTGGAGTGTTTCTGGAGGAGGGTGTCCAAAATGGTTGAAGGCCTGGAAACCACGAAGCTCTATGAGGAGCAGCTTAGGGAACTGGAGATAGAATCATAGAGCTGGAAGACACCATGGGGGCCATCCAGTCCAACCCATGCCATGCAGGAACCCACATCAAAGCACTCCCAACAGATGGCCATCCAGCTTCTGCTTAAAAACTTCCAAAGAAGGAGACTCCACCACACTCTATGGAGGCAGCAGCAGCTTCCACTGCTGGACAGCTCTGACCGCCAGGAAGTTCTTCCTGAGATTCAGGTGGAATCTCCTTTCCTATAGCTTGAATCCATTGCTCCTTGTCCTAGTCTCTGGAGCAGGGAAAAACAAGCCCTCTCCCTCCTCAAAATGACATCCCTTCAAATATTTAAACATGGCTATCATGTCCCCTCTTAACCTTCTCTTCTGCAGGCTAAACATAACCAGCTCCCTAAGCCACTCCTCATAGGGCATGGCCTCCAGACCTTCACCATTTTGGTCGCCCTCCACTGGACACATTCCAGCTTGTCTATATCCTTGAATTGAGACACCCAGAGCTGGGCACAGTATTATTCCAAATGAGGTCTAACCAAAGCCGAACAGAGTGGTACCATTACTTCCCTCGATCTAGACACTGTACTCCTAGTGATGCAACCAAGAATCGTGTTGGCTTTCTTGGCTGCCACATCACACTGCTGACTCATGTTCAGCTTGTGATCTAACAAGACTCCCAGATCCCTTTCACACCTACTGTTATCCAGCCACTTATCCCTCATCCCGCATTTGTGCATACCATTTTTTTTCCGCTTTAGTGCAGGAGCTTACATTTCTCTCTGTTGAAATTCATTTTGTTAGCTTTGGCCCAGCTCTCTAATCTGTCAAGGTCATTTTGAATTTTGATCCTGTCCGCTGGGGTATTAGCAACCCCTCCCAATTTGGCATCATCTGCAGATTTTATCAGTGTGCCCTCTACTCCTTCATCCAAGTCATTGATGAAGTTATTGAATAGCACTGGGCCCAGGATAGAACCCTGTGGCACCCCACTAGTCACTTCTCTCCAGGATGAAAAGCAGCCATTGGTAAGAAGCACCCTTTGGGTTCGGTTGGTCAACCAATTACAAATCCATCTAACAGTAGCCCGGTCAATTGGCAAACAATAATTTGCAATTGCAATAATTTGCAATTGCAATATTTTGCAATTGCAAATTATTGCAATTGCAAATTATTGTTTGCCAATTGTGGAATGCCTTCCCTTTGGAGGCCCAATTGGCACCAACCTTCATTTCATTTAAGTGCCAAGTGAAAACTTGGATGTTCTTGAAGGCCCCTTGAAGTAATATCCATTACGGACATCAACATCAACATTAAAATATTTATAAAACTATCGACATCAACATCAAAAGCTTCAACATCAACATTCAACTTCAACATCAAATGTTGATGTTGATAGTTTTGTAAATATTTTAATCATTCAAATCTTTTTTCACTTATGACTTTTATATATATCTATACATATCTCTATATAAAATATATCATATTGTGGATATTATATAAATATCATATTTATAGATATTATTAATATATATATTTAATATATTTCTCGCTTATTTAAATTATTTTTTATTGCTTTAAATGGTTTACAAATTGTTTTAACGTTTTCTCTAAGCTGCCCTGAGGTCTTTTTGATATAGGGTGGGGTGGAAATGTTTTAATAAATAAGTAATTAATAAATTCGCTCCAAGTTTTACTCTGAACTTTAAAGGAACTCTCCAGGGTGCCAGATTTTATCCTCAAAATATTCTCAGCCCCTTGGATGGCTTCTTTAAGGTTCGGACTAAAACCCAGACCAGACTCACTGAAAGCAAGTAAGAACAACGGAAAGCCTTGAGAGCCACCAGAAAATCCTCTCACAAGCCTTTTTTCCCCCCTTAGGCCCAACTTGCTTTGGCTCCCTGCCGTCTCGCTTCCCCTCCTCCTGCAATTCTCCCAAACAAGGAAGGAGCCACGAGGGAACTTGAAACTTTGTCAAAGAAGCAGCTTGTCAAAGCAAAATGAAGACGGCTGAGATGTGAAAATAAACAGGACTTGAAGCATTTTTGGTCGGCTTCCAAGGGGAGCATGTCTCAACCGCTGGAGCGATGAGCCACGTTTGAAAGCCACTGAGCGAGGAAAAGGCCGGGGTGGGGGGAAAAGAATGAGAGAGAGAGGGAGAGAAGCAACAAACAAAAGCCTGCAAGGGAAAGTATCCCCAAGTCATTTGCCTCTCCTATTTTATTTAAACAATTTGGGATTCAGCCCAAAGAAGAGTTTCTGTCAAAAAAAAAGATGTGGAATGGCATAGACGGGATGGTGGCCAGACCTCAGATCCCGATTTTAATTTTAAAAATAAAGAATGCCTTCCACTGTGATTTTTTTTCCGAAATCTGAAATCCTGTCCCTGTGCTCCTTTTATTATATTATCAATATGATTACAATTATAAAAATGTATAATTATTATAATTATATTATATAATATATAATTATATGTGTGTGTGTGTGTGTGTATAAATTATATCATTTTATATTATATAATTATTATATTATATAATTACAATATATGATTTCCCCTGATGGGAAAAAGCAAAGAGGAATATTCCAAAATAAAAATGAATATTTTATTATATTATTTAATATATTATTATTTATTTTATATATATATATATATATATATATATATATATATATAAATTTATTATAATATAATATTTATTATGTTATCAATAATAAAATATTCATTTTTATTTTGGAATATTCCTCCTTGCTTTATCCCATCGGGGGAAAGCAAGACGGTGAATAGCTGCGACAGAAGCAAAACAAGATCCTGAAACATTATCATGCTTGCTGTTCCTTTTGGGGACTGCAACGCCCAGAATGCCTCCAATGGCTATGCTGGTTGGGTGATTCTAGGAGACAAACCTACCATTTCTAACACTACTAGCAATGTAGTCCCAAACCTACCATTTCTAACACTACTAGCAATGTCTACTGGGGAGCACAGATGCTCATGTAGCCAAAAGTGGCACAACCAGTGAAGGAGATGTAGAGGGGCTTGGGAAATTTTGTACATGTATAAAATCTGCAATTTGTTAATATATAAAAATGGTCTTTAGATCTGGGACTCCTTTACCCTTAGGGTTGTGAGACTGAAAACTGGAGAGGGGCCCTGTACCTTTAACGGTCGCGTAGGGACGGGGGGGGGGCAGTGAGGGTGGCAATATTTTGGGGGCATGCCTGCTCCTTGCTTGCTCTGCCCCACATGCCATCTGTTGTAGCCCGGCCCCCACGTGCCATAGCCACACCCCCTTCCACCACCCCCCACGTGCTCCAAGTTCTGCCACTGTGTATAGAAGGCCATTTCCACACTATACTCTTATAGCACGATTATTCCGCTTTCAACATCCTATGGAATCCTGGGGTTTGCCGTTTCGGGAGGGGCCGGTCGGCCCCTCCCGGAACGGCAAACCCCAGGATTCCATAGGATGTTGAAAGCGGAATAATCGTGCTGTAAGAGTGTAGTGCGGAAATGGCCGAAGTGGAGGTTGAGCAGGTGTTGCTTGCCACACAACCTGGTAAAAAAGAACACCTGAAATGTCCTCTTTTGTGTAACCATTGAAGGTACAGCAGCATAACTTCTCCAATGTTCAGGTTGGCAGCCCTACCTGAAGAGGGGAAAAAAATTAAAAATACGGCAAAACAATCTCCAAAAGACTGAGCATGCTCAGTGGATGAGCAAACTGACAATTTGGGCAGGGACGTGCGTGGACAAACTGAAGAGGGAAATGGAACAGAGTGTGAATTAAGAGGGCAGGGCTGGCCGGCTGGCACCGTGAAAAGGTGCCCTCAACCCAGTACGACTTTGTTGCAGGTTCTGTATTGACCTAATAAAATGTGTTTATTTATTAAAGTATTTATGTCCCACCTCAAAGCATGAGAGCTCATGGCAGCATAAAAATAAAATGGATACAAAGAGATTCAGATATTTTAAAACAGGAAGAACACCCCCCCCCCGACGGTGTCGTGATTTAAGAGTGTCGGACTAGGACTCGGGAAGACTAGAGTTTGAATTCCTGCCCAGTCATGAAAGCTCAGAGGGTGACCATGGGCAAGTCACACTCTCTCAGCCTCAGATAGGATGGCCGGAATGAAAACTGGAGCAGGTCCCTGTAACTTTTAAAGGTGATGTAGAAGAAGGAGTTTCAGCAGGTGTTGCTTATCACTTGGGCGCATGACAAGGAAGACCTGTTGAAATTCCCTCTTTCACTCCATCATTTATGGCGAAAGAGTTGTCTCTGGTTTTCACTCCAGTAACCCTAGCTTCAGGGGAAGGCAACGGCAAACCTTTAAATAAATCTTGCCCAGAAAGCCCGTGACAGCCTTGCCGTAAGTCAAAATGAACTTGAAGGCAAGAACTAGAAGAAAGAAGAATTAAGACAGACTAAAAAAAAAATTAAGGTGGCGACATGTCACCTTAATGAACACGTTCAGAAGTGGGTGACCAAAATGGTAAAAGACCTAGAAGCCATGAGGATCAGTTTAGGGATCTGGGTATGTTTAGCTTGGAGAAGAGAAGGTGAAGAGACAACATGATAGCTGTGGTTAAATATTTGAAAGGATGTCATGTGGAGGATGGAGCCAGCTTGTTTTCTGTACTCTAGATACCAGGACACAGAGCAATGGATTCAAACGACAGGAAAAGAGACTCCATCTAAACCTTAGGAAGAACTTCCTGATGGTAAGAGCTGTCTGATGGTGGAATATGCTGCCTGGGTGAGTGGTGGAATCTCCTTCTTTGGAGTTTTTCAACCGAATCTGGATGGCCACCTATCAGGAGTGCTTTGACTGAGGCCATTTCCGCACTACACTGTTATAGTGCTATTATTCCACTTTCAACATCCTATGGAATCCTGGGATTTGCAGTTTAGGGAGAGGCCTTTAGAATTCTCAGCCAGAGAGCTCTTTGACCTCAGGAAACTACAAACCCCAGAATTCCACAGGATGTTAAAAATGGAATAATAGCATTATAACAGTGTAGTATGGAAACAGCGTATGCATTCCTGCATGGCAGAATGAGGTTGGATTGGATGGCCCTTGTGGTCACTTCCAACTCTAGGATTCTATTATTCTAAGTGGGAAAAAAAAAGACTAGTTGAAGCAGAATCTGGTAGAGTTGTGGGCCACACTTCATCCATCCTTGCTTTAAAAGGTTATCTTAAAAAGAACCCAGAGCCTGAAATATTCCTTCCACTACTGCCACCGGTGCCCATTCCTCACCTTCTCTCAGGTGCTCCTTTTGACGGCTGTTCCCCGTAAGCCCCTTTCCTGCCGAGGAACTCCTCACACATGCTGCTCAAGATGCATTTTGCCTACGAGGTATGGGGGCCCATCTCCCCTCCCTCTTTCCCTCCCTCCCTCCCTCCCTCCCTCCCTTGCACATTCCTCATGGTAAGCATCACACGGAGAAAGGGGACCCCCTGTAAAAGTCAGTCTCTGACAGATTTTATTCATCCCAGGAATAAAAGACTGAACTCCATCTCTGAGAGTGGCTCAGACACAACTGCCCCCCTCCTCCTTTTTCTCACAACTTTTCCCAGTTTTGCTTGGAGTTTTCCTGTTTTGTTTTTCTCCCTCTGGTCCAACCTGCACTTGTAAATGCTGGAACTGTCAATGCTGGAACTAGAACTACTGATGTCTGGGGATTCGTGAAGGAGCGGTTTTGCTTGCCTGCTTTGGATAAATTTCGTTTTTGTTTTGTTGAACTCAAAAGGATCGTAGAACTCACAGAGAGGAACCCTTGACCTCAGAAACAGACAAGACACCTGCCCAAGACTCCCTGTTGTTATAGTTCTGCGTTTTGCCAGTGATACTTTTTTTTATGCACGCAAGCCCAAGACAGGTAAGTAATGTTCAAACCCCCTTCAAGTAACACTCTGTGTGAAATCTCTATTTGTCTCCCAATGAAGCAGACCACGGCACTGAAACACTGGGGTGCAATCCAGCCAATGCTAAGTACTTCTTTGTCCCACTGGAATTACACACAGGATTAAACATTGCCTGTAAAATTAATGGGATGTCCACATGGCATTCCTAGGACATGGCAAATTAGTCCCATCACGCTTGATGGAGGTTGTGCCATGCAAGAGTTCAACCAAGTTCTCTCATTGCATACTTGTGTGCTCAGATAAAAGTCCCATGGAATTCAATGAGGCTTCCTGCTAGGCATGTGAGTACACAGAGGAGCAACCTAAAAGTATTCAGCTTTGGCTGGTTTGTGACCAAAATTCCAAAAAATCATAAATTGGTTGATTGTATTATTTTAGGTAAAGTTGTATTGATTTGGTGCAAATGGGGGTGGTGATGGCATTTTATTTGCAAAATGCATGTTCCTTCCTTCTTTCCTTCCTTCCAGTGGCAGACTCTGTTTAGGCACTATCCAGCATCTTCCAAAGCCATTGAACTAAGCTCCCATCATCTTCTCCCAGCTTGGGATGATGGGAAATATAGTCCAACAGCTCCGGAGAGCAACTGGTTGTTGAACTCACCTATGTGACCGTAGGTGTTGCAAATGTATTACCCAGAATTCACAGAAATTTAGTCTCACCAAGTTGGGAATGGGGTTTTATAAATTTCTCGAGTGAATTCTGAATGGTTTGGATTTTATCTTTTTCTGTGCATGTCTAGAAATTGGTACTTGATACAATTCTGGAGCAGGAATCGAGCACTCTGGAATTAGATGTTGGGATGAAACTAAAACCGGAGGTTCTCATAACCACCGTCACCACGGCTGCCCTGCCAAAAGGCCTTTTTCTACGAAAAAACAAATCAAGTTAATAAAACTGGGGTTTGTATGTATACTTCCTCGTGAATTAACAATGGAATTGTGTCAGATTCAAGGTCAGCTGTGTCAGGAGGAAGGAAATGCCTTTTATATGATGTACTATTGAGGTATATTCTTTGCTCCCCTAGGATGTTCTTATACACATAAAATCAGGGCAAATCCAGGCTGTAGACCTGTTGTGAAACTGAATCCACATTTACTCCACACTGAATGGGCTGGTTTTATTTCAACCCAGTTTCCCTGTTCTTGGTCTTTGCTGCAGTCTTCAACAGCAGGACACAGAGGGCTGAATCTCAGCTGCTAATCTAAACTAGAGAAGAGCCACTAAGGAGTCCCTTCCAGCCTTTGCTTCTCTTCCTCTCCAGTTTATTCTCACAACAGCCCTGTGAGGTAGATCAGGCTGAGAAAGAGCGATTGGCCCAAAGTCCCCGAGTGAATTTTATAGCTTAATTGGAGGGAACTTGAATGTGGATCTCTCATGTCCCAGGATAGCGTTCTGACTCAGGCATGGGCATAGTGGGGCCCGTGGGTCATCCTGAAGCCTCCCACCAGTCCTGCAAGAGATGCCCAACTACCCTGACTTAAAAAAAATTGCCCCAAAGCTCCTCAGATGTGTGAAAACACATGAAAATACAACCATCCTATCCTCAAAAGCACGCTAAAACCCCACACTCCCCCAAATACCTCCATTTTCCCGTGCGATCCCTCTCAAAATGGCACAACAGTGATACGGCGTCACTTCCTTTCAACATTTTGGGAGGAACTGCAGAGGGAAGTGGAGACACTTGTGCTTGCGGCGTATGGGGATGGGGAACCATGGCCTGCAGGGGGATTGTGGGAAATCGCCCCCTGCTTCCCACACCGTTGGCCGTCCCTGCTCTAACAACTGCAGCAGACTGCCTCTCAGGGCATATCGCGCAGGTGACAAAGGGGGAAGCTTCCAAAACAGGAGCTGTGTGGGGCTCTTGCAGTGTCAAAGAGAGGAAAGGAGGAGCAGGAAAAAAGGGCCAACGAAGCAGCACCTTTAACACTGATCGGCTTTTATTTTAGCATGAGATTTCTTGGATAGAAACCCACTTCTTTAGATGAAGTATAGAGTGATGTAAAGTCCTCAGGTACAAATCGTATTTATATAGTTGTGGGAGCGGGATACAGCTGTATAAATATGCTTTATACCTGAGGCCTCAACACCATTTGGAACTGTATCTAAAAAAAGTGAGTTTATACCCAAGAAAGCCCATGTTAAATTAAAAGCCAGTTAGTCCTAAAGGTGCTGCCACCTTCCCTTTTCCTTTCTCCTTCTCTTCTTCTTCTTCTTTTTTTTTTTTACAAGGTAGAAGTTTGTGCAAATACTTTTACCCAGGCCCCCCTCCACCATGGCAGTCTGGCTTGTCTGGTTTTGGGTCAGATTGTCAAATTCCCTCCAGCTTTGCTTTCCCAAATATGCTTCCCCAAGTTCTTCTCCCAGTTTGTTCCAGCTGTTTGGCCTGGACCCCTGCCAAAACTCCCCTTCTGCTTCAGATGAAATGTCTGCAGGCTCTTTGTACATTTCATTGGCGTATTAAGAAAATTTTTAAAATGTAAAGGGAGGTACGTATGGTCTCTCAGGCTGAGAATACACAGGGCCTCCTTCGGTGTACCGTGAATATCAAGCGAGAGGGCATGGATTTGTGAATGGGCGACCGCGTTTCATACCCATCTTTTGCCCCTCATTGACAGCTGACACTGTAGGCTGCGAGGGAGAAGCCAGCGGAGTGGAAACATCTGGGTAACAACAGCATCCTTGGGAGCTGTTTGCTAATGTGTGAAGTGGGCTGCTGATTGAATAGAGCCTTCCTGGATTTGTTAGACTGGAAACAAAGGCGGAAACGCAAGAGCCTCAATCACAGCTGCTCGTGTTTTCATTCATGCAAAGAAAGAAAACAGGTAGAGGAGGGAAACGTGTAGAAATACCCGGGGGAGAAGATCTCTGAGAGTTACTTAAGGCATTAGGAGTATGCAGAGCTAGACTTTCCTCTGTGCACTACAAACAAAAGTTAGCCACAGGGGCCACCGCCATCGTCTCTGAGAGGCCCTCCGCCAAGTTCACTAGTGCTGCTGCCCAGTAGCTGTTCGGCACGTTTAGGCTGCAATCCTGTAAGGCTCACTGCATACTCTCCAACATTTTACCAGTAGAAACTGGGATATGTGCAGTTAAGCAACACCAGAGTGTGGCCAAGATGGGAAAAGTTATTAATGAGGAAGAACTCACAAGCTAGGAGAGGTTAGAATCATAGAGCCGGAAGAGATCACAAGGGCCATCCAGTCCAGCCCTGTTCTGCCGTGCAGGAATACACCGTCAAAGCATTCCTAACAGACGGCCATCCAGCCCCTGTTTAAAAACCTCCAAAGAAGGAGCCTCCACCACACTTCCAGTCAATGCATTCCACTGTCAAACTACTCTTACCATCAGGAAGTTCTTCCTGAGGTTTAGATGGAATCTCTTTTCCTGAAGTTTGAAGCCATTGATCCATTGTGTCCTAGTCTCTGAAGCAGCAGAAAATAGGCTTGCTCCATCCTCCATATGACATCCCGTCAAATAGTTAAACATAGCTATCATGTCATCTCTTAACCTTAACCTCCTCTAGGCTAAACATACCCAGCTCCCTAAACCGCTCCTTGTAGGGCCTCACGGTTTCCAGGCCTTCTACCATTTTGGTCACTGTCCTCTGGACATATTCCAGCTTGTCGATATCCTTCCCGAATTGTGGTGCCCAGAACTGGACGCAGTATTCCTGGTGAAGCCACATAATAACAACAAATCAGTAGCAGTTCTACCATCAGGATAACCTCTTACTTCACAGGTGGATAGATTCAACGAAGGAAGTCGCAGCCCTGAGTCTGCATGACCTGGGCAGGGTTTTGACGACCGGGTCTCCTATTTGTGAGGTCACTGTAAGTAGAAGCTGGCTTGATGGCAGGTAACAAGGACAGAGACGGGCCCCAAATCCTGCCACCTCCTCTGCTGCATTTTGTGGTTGCGTTAGTAGCAGTGGCACCCCACTCAGACTTTTAGTCTGAACTTCAATGGCAAGGAACCTGATCATAAACAGCTTCAGCAACCTAGGCATCTCCTTTAACGTTCAAACTAAAACCTACAGCCCTGCTGACACGGAAGCCACCAGCCCCTATTTATTCAGAGGCTGTGACTTTTTGGGAGTGGTATTTTGGAGAAGGTTATGAAAGGAGAGAGGAAATAGACTTGGGGTCGGTACTGTGCAGTCATCCAGATGTTTTTGGTCTGCAGCTCCCAGAAGCCCTAGGCAGTACAGGCAACGGTGAGGGGTCATGGGAGCTGCAGTTCTACAACATATGGAGGGCCAAATATATAATTCCCAACTTTGCTGTTGTTGTTAGAATCATAGAATCACAGAGTTGGAAGAGACCACAGGGGCCATCAAGTCCAACCCCCTGCTATGCAGGAACACCCACCAAAGCATTCCCAACAGATGGCCATCCAGCCTCTGCTTAAAAACCTCCAAAGAAGGAGATCAGCCACACTCCCTTGAGGCAGCATATTCCACTGCCAGACAGTTCTAACCGTCAGGAAGTTCTTTCTGAGGTTCAAGTGGAATCTCCTTTCCTGCAGCTTGAATCCATTGCTCCTTGTCCTAGTCTCTGGAACAGCAGAAAACAAGCCCGCTCCCTCCTCTACATGACCTCCCTTCAAATATTTAAACATGGCTATCATGTCCCCTCTTAACCTTCTCTTCTGCAGACTAAACATACCCAGCTCCCTAAGGCAAGGTTGTGTGCCTTTATGTCATGCCCAACCTGTGGCAACCCCGGTTTGAACCTATCACAGGGTTTTTGGAGGCTGAGAGTAGCCCCATTCATACAAACAAACTCTTCCTATTATGTATTTGTTCGTTCTTTCCATCTACCTTTTGCCTCTCCTCCGAACAGGTCTCTCTCCCAATTTATCTTCACAACAACCTTGTGAGGTAGGTCAGGCTGAGATAGTATGACTGGCCCATTCTGAAGCAACTTGACACTATCTCCCAAGGGTCTGCATGATACTGGAACCACTATGTCTATCTAGTCTTTGAACAGAATAAAGCCTGCCTATTTCTCTCTCTTTCATCTGTCTGTCCGTCTGTATTTTGTTTTCTCTTTCTCACACATACACATCTATCTAGTATTTTACTTAGTTACTTATGCATTTATTTTGCTGTTTCTCCAAAGAGTTTGGCTTCCCATTAGTTACTTACTTATTTACCTTTTAGTTACCTAGTTACTTACCCACTAGTTAGTTCGTTACTTATGCTTAGTTTCTTCCCTATTTATTTTGCTGTTTCTCCAAAGAGTTGAGCTTCTCAAAAAACACCGCACCCACACGGTTTTCTTCCAAGCTGGCATGTTCCTGTGGGCAACAGGAATCCTAAACTGACTTCTCAAACCAAACTTGTTTTGGTGTTCTTTCTTCTTGCATTTGTAGGCCAAGAATTAATATGGGGGGAGAAGATGAAAAGTGAGCTGAGAAGAGAAAGAGGAGTTGCCAGCTCTCCTTGGAGCAATGCCTCCAAACAATCCCAGCACATTTGCTCTGGTAGCGGAGCACAAAACAGCCTTCTCACAACAGTTCCTCAATCTTCTTTTATTGACCGGGACCTGCCAAAGTTCATGCTCACTCTCTCACGCTTTTTCCCCCTCGGTTGGTGAATGTTTTCAGTGCATATCTTCTGCAGCACTAGACCGGTGGGATTTTAAAAACAGAAGAAAGAACAAATTCAACTTTTTCAAAACCATGTTCAAGTAGAGGGAAGAGGGAGGGAGAAAAGGGGACTAGACTAAGGCCACGGCCCAAGAAGCAAAGCACAGAAGTAGCGTGACTTCCAACTGTCCGGATTTGGCATATTAATTCTCTACCACCTCACTTTTCAGCTGCTTTTAAAATGTTCCCGTTTCTCTCTCCTCCTCCTGCATTCCGCGTTTGTCTTCACCGTACTTCCATTGCTGCAAAGTGAGTTCATAGTGCAAAAGAGGTTCCTGCATGGCAGAGGGGCTTGGACTGGATGGCCCCTGTGGTCTCTTCCAACTCTACGATTCCAACTCAGAAGAGGGGAGAGGAGGAGGCAGAATCTGGCTCTTCCCAGTAGTCTCAGGCCAAAGCAAACAGCTACAATCTCTCCTAGCTTGTGTGTTCTTCCTCCTTAATAATTTTTATCGTCTCGGCCACACTCTGATGTTGCTTGGCCACATGTGACCCAGTTTTCATATCTGAAATGTTAGAAGGTATGAAATAAGGATGTAAAATAACCTCCCAGCTTCCAATTCTTTTCTCAAACTGGGCCAAGTCTTTTCTTTACACACACACACACACACACACACACGCACACGCACACGCATATATACCCGGCATTGCCTGGGATTTTATTTTCTCATAGGTAATTCTTGTTAGAAATATCTTAGGAATTGCCTTACCTTACCTTAGGAATTATAGATGCGGTTGAAATATACAGATTTGAGATTCTGTGTCTGTAATTCCCCAATCTGTCTTGTCCAGCATGTGTAACTTTTCCCTATATTCCCCAATCCAAGCTGTATTCGGAGTTATTAACATTCAGAGGTTGGGTTCCTGAGGGAATATGCTGCCCTCCTTCTTGCTGCTAGGCCTCATCTCCATAGCAACCAGTTTGAGCTTTCTGGCTGAGAATTCCAAAGGTCCCGCCCTGAACTGAGACAGATAACAGCTCACAGGACTAAAATGTACCAAACTTGAAGTATTAAGCTATCAAGTAAAATTCAAAGCAGTTTGAAAACACACAGTTGCAGAAATATTATTCCACTTTAAAAGCCATGGTTCCATCCAATGGAATCTTGGGCTTTGAAGTTTAGGGAGGGGTACATAAAATGGTTGGCCAGATAGCTCTAGGACTTTGGATTCCAAACTATACACCCCAAGATTCCAGAAAAGCCGGCCATGGCACTTACAGTGAGATCAGTGGTTGAGATCCTGCGTCTGAGGCTTATGGTGCATGACTTCATGATGACAGAGCTGTGTTACTGACACAATAAGCAGCCATGCTAGTGACTCGTGATGAAGCACAACAAGCCACTGCACAAGGTGTCCAGTTGTGCAATGTGCACTCTCATTGTGAAACATGTCCTGAGGTGCAATGTCTCCTGACACACAACATGTCCTGTTATACATAAGGATACATTATGCTTCAGGTCTGTTTGGCAATGGCCATGCATTTTTGCAATGATTCTAGAAATGTAGTTAGGTCTCTGTGTTCCTTTCCTAAGAATACAGGCGTCTCCCATTTTTTGATGCCCTCCTTTTTCACGATCCACTCTTTTGACTCCTTTCAATTAGAACCAGAAACCATACATTTGATGCATGGTCCACTCTTTTGACCATGCATTCAGTATATGGGTTCTGGTTGTATTTGCAAAGGGTTGAAAGAGCAAATTGTCAAAAAAAGACCACACTCCTTTTTCTTTCAATCATTTTAGCACCATCTTTTTGTTCAGTCTGTACACAGACTGAACAAAAAGACGGCCCCAAGTCTGTTTGCTTCTGTATTTCAGAGCACTATGGACTGATTTCCCCAGTCCACAGTGCTCTGGTCCCTGACCTGTTGAATTTGTGGGGGAATGTTCGTATGAGCATTGCTATCATCCCCTGGATAACTTGCACTCCACAAACTTCACTCAGAGTTACAGCAGCTTTTATTTCTAACAAAGCAAGTAACAGCACATTTCATTCGAAGTTGCTGAGACTGCAGTATACAGGAGGGTTACAGGTGTTATACCTTGTCATACAAATTTAGGCATGCAAAGCTATGACTAGAGAAAATCATAAATCTCACATCATCCCACCAGTTTGGGCATTTTCCTATGCCCATTTTCCTAAACCCTCCATTATTTACATATCTTTCATCCTTGAGGCACGAACAAGTTCCTGTCTTCTTTATCTTTGAGCATTTCCAGTTCTCATAACACCTTTCCGATACTTTTGTTTCCCCCCCTCTGATCTTCTCCCCTTGACCAGATACATTGTAGAAGTGATCAATAAAGCAATTAACCATTTGTGCTCTGGCATGCCTTAGCCAGCATTAACTCGATAAATTGGATGCGTCATCGCAATCAGTGATTGGCAATCGATACTTCAAAGCACGCTAGCAGATTCTGACGATACCTAAGCTAACAGATCTATTCTAACAGATCTATTCTAATACCCGTTCAGCAATTCCTTAGGAGCCATGCATTCTGACAATTGCACAACATCGCAATTTCACCTCTGTGTTGTTGTTGTGTGCCTTTAAGTCATTTGCAACTTATGGTGACCATAAGGTGAACCTATCACAGGGTTTTGGGGGGCTGAGAGGGTGTTACATACCCAAGGTCACCCAGTGGGTTAATAGTCCAGTGCTCAAACAACTACCTCACTCTGACTCTATTTCACCTCTAAGTGATTGTAAGTCAGCTTACATGACACAAATGCCTAAGAGGACGGCAACCGTCATGTGAGAGGGCCCCAGCTCTCCCCGCACTCCTTCTTCCAGCATGAGATCTGTTCTGGCAGCTGAGAAACCAGCTTGAGGCATTTTTGTTATGAGAACATCCTCATAACCATCTTTGCTGTCAGCATGAGTGAATGGAAGTGTCATGTTGAAAACAAACCAACCCTGGAGCCATGGATCAAGCCGTTATTATATTTTCGGTTTGGTTTTGTTTTCCTTTTGTTAAGGAATTCATTCTTGTGGATTCATTAGGTCTGAGGATTTGGGCTGAAAAGCTGGGAGGACACCCCCTCCCCACATATCCCGCTAGATTTTATTGCTACCATGCCCTCTGCCTTCTCGGCAAATGACAAAGCAGCTACTTGAGTTTATGAAGATAGGCACCTGGCTTGCTAAATAAGATGGCTGCCCGTTCCAGCCTGTCACTACCTCCCTCTTTTGTGTTTGCCATTCAGCATCAGTGGGTGGCTTTCATGTCAGCAGGACGGTGAATCCATTCCAGGTTTTAATCGAGGCGCTAAAGGAAATCTGCCGTGTGGTAAACCCTGCTTCTAAAGAAGTTCGGCACCTTGGATAGCTCCTCGAAAGCTCGTGAAAGCCTAGAATGGGTTCACTGTCCTGTTGACAATGGAGCTACCAGCTGCCACAGGGCCTTTTATAAGCCTAGCTGGTCAAATTTCTTCATCAGCTGGACTTCAGATTGCAAGTTTCTTGCCAAATCAGTAAGCAGAGAAGACCCGTGTCCTATTAGTCCTAAATCACCATGTAATTAAATCTCATTGATTTGGTGGATCTATTGTTGTTGGCTGACATTCTGCTTGGGAATTATATTTTCATAAATAGCCTTTCATGTGTGTGAAATTGAACTGAACAGTTTCATGACATCCATATTAACTTAGGGGGTGTTGTAATGTTACAACCTATGAGCATCCATTGTGCAAGCGTAACCCATGGAGTCATTGGCCATTTCTGCACTACACAGTTATAGTGTTATTATTCCATTTTCAACATCCAGTGGAATCCTGGGGTTTGCAGTCTAGGGAGGGGCCTTTAGAATTCCCAGCCAGAGAGCTCTTGGGCCTCAGGAAACTGCAAAGACCAGAATTCCACAGGAAGTTAAAAGTGGAATAATAGCACTATAATGGTGTAGGGCAGAAATGGCCATTGATGCAGCGTGGATTCATGTGCAATGAACACTGATGCACATTGGGGCATTCCCTAATGCACATCTTGACACGGCTAGGAAGTAACAGACCACAACTGGAGTGCTCAATGCGCATCAGAAGATCCTCATGTGCATCAAAGTATTCAAGGTTGCACAGAGGATCGGTTTCGGGAACTGGGTATGTCTAGCCTGGAGAAGAGAAGGTTAAATGGAGATATTATAGCCATGTTTAAATAGTTGCAGGGATGTCATAGGGAAGACGGCACAAGCTTGTTCTCAGATGCTCCGGAGATTAGGACATGGAGCAATGGATTCAAACTGCAGGAAAAGAGAATCCCGCTAAACCTTAGGAAGAATTTTCTGACAGTGAGGGCAGTTTGACAGTGGAATATGCTGCTTCTGGCGAATGTGATAGAGGAGTCTCCTTTGGATATTTTTAAAGAGAGGCTGGATGGCCATGTGTCAGGCATGCTTTGATTGTGTATTTCTGCCTGGTACAACTTCCAACTCTAGGATTCTAAGGTCACGCAGTGGGTTTTCATGGCTGAGCATGGATTCAAACTCTGTGGCACCCTGGCTGCTGCATTCCTATATTTTCTCACTGGGGTGACCGAGTCAGTTTGAATAATGGTGGGATGTGTGTGTCCTGATGAACCTAATAAAAAGGTGTGCCTTAATAGGCCAGGACAGCAAGACAGTAAGCAGTCATTTTCCTCTGGCAAACTAGCTCCCAACAGTACCTCTCTCTCTTTGTGTGTGTGTGTGTGTGTGTGTGTGTGTGTGTGTGATGTGTCTGTATGTATACACACACACACACTTACACACACACACACACACACACACACACATATACACATACATACACACACCTGACATCTGCTTTCCTGCCTGATGCATTTATAAGCAATGATAATGGTAATGAGTTCAGGAACAATTAAAAACAAAAGAAAACAAACCGCCACCACATCTTTCATAACCTCCAACTGCCCTGATTTATCAGGAGCAACCCCAGTTAAGCGTTTGCCATCCCACTTTCCAACTGTTTTTAGAATGTCCTAGTTTCTCTCTTCTTCTCCCACTTTCTCCCTTCATCTTCAGCTTGTTTCAGTTGCTGTAGAATGAGTTCAAAGTGCAACAGTAATTTCCACTAAACTTATTCACTGGGGGAGAGGAGAGGGCCAAAACTTGCCCTTCCCAGTAGGCTCAGGCGAAAGGAAACTACTGCAGTTTCTCCTAGCTTGTGTGCTCTTCCTCGCTGATAACTTTTGCCACCATGGCCGCACTCTGATGCTGCTCAGCCACACATGCCGTGGTTTTCACCTGTGAACTGTGGTGGGGTATGATAACTCTTAAGGCCAGCCTTTGGAGTGTACACGCACCAAAATGCATTGCACGTTCTTTGACTAATCAAATAACCATCTTGAGCACTCTGAGACATGTTTCCAAGCTTCTTTTGTGGATTCCATTCTGCATCTTTTGTCTCCTGCAGTAGGCTTTTTTTTTTAAAAAAAAATGAGTTTTTAATGAGAGTTTTTCAAGTCCTAAATTCTGGCTCTGTTCTTGCACAGACAAAATTCATCTGGGACTGGCGACACATTCACCCACAAGCAAGAGTCTTCTGGTATGGGAGATCAGAGGCATAACGTTATATAGGGTGTCAGGGTGAATTTTACAGAGCCCCATAAAAACAAGGGGGAAAGCTATCCCCAATAACTGTTTGCAAAGAGCAATAAAAGATCAAGGACATTGCTGAAATACCATCTGAACAGCCCTTCTGTGGAGATGAAATAGTTCCTTTCCTCATTGAATATCCTCTTTTTTATTTTTGTAAGTTTAAATGGTCCTCCTCACTTTTTCATTTGTTCGGCATCTTAAGGGAGCTGAAGTGCTAAAGAGTGCTACAGTACGTTCAAGATTTATTGTAACATAAACCTTTGTGAGTTAGAAAGCTTCATATGCACGAAGTGGTCATCTAAGTGAGTAGTAATATATGCCATGCATATGAAGAGAAAAAGGAACAGATATATTTTTCTCTCCAGGGAGTTCAAGAGGCTAAGCAGCAATGCCACTGATAACCCCATGAATGTTGTACTGCTATGCAGAGCTGGGCTGGCCAATACTTTCCATGTCGTGTCATGGGGTGATGAATGCATTCCATGTTTTACTTTGAACATGGAAAGAGCTGTCCAAAGATAGATCCATAGTTCTGGATTACTCCTTCAAAGTTCAGACTAAAGCCTGGGGTGGACTCTCCACCCAACTGACATGGAAACAGTCAGCAGCCACTGGAGCAGGGCATCAAAAAATATGCAAGATCCAAGCACATGAATATCATCTCTAGTTAGCGTGAAGGCTATTAACTCCTTGCTGGTGATGAATAGGTACAATCAGCTTAATAATACAAATATATAGGTTGAGCATCCCTAGTCTGGAAATTCAAAATCCCCAAACCTCCAAAACCTGAATGTTTTTGCCCTCAGCTACCCACTTCTGCCTTTGAGGCTGTGACTGCAACCTCATTCATCTCTCAGATCATCAATCTTTCCCCAGCCTTGTGTCTCATACACAACACAAGCAGTGAATGAATGAGATGTGAGGCTGGTGAGAGGTGTGAGATCTGTGAACGGGCAAGAATCCAAGCATAATACTTGATGTGAATCCATGCCTCCTGCCATTTTGCAGATCCTCACATAAGTCCTCTAACTCTAGGGCCACTTTCAATATCCTATGGAATCCTGGTGTTTGCGGTTTAAAGAGGGGCCTTTAGAATTCTCAGCCAGAGAGCTCTCTGGCCCCAGGGAACTACAAATCCCAGAATTCCACAGGAGGATGTTGATAGTGAAATAATAGCACTATAACAGTGTAATGTGGAAATGGCCTAGGCTATGAATCTGTAGTTTCAATTCAGAATGCCACCCATGATTTTTTTTGATAATCTTTATTGAATATATGCACACTTACACTGCATTGTCAGAACCTATAGGACATGTATCTCCCAACGTACGGCAGCATCATATACACAATAAGAAATAAACAGAGTTACGTGAGTAGTATTACATAAGTAGGCAAGTAAGTAGGGTGACTTAAATATTGCGTAAAGAGTGGTCATCACCCATGAATTTTGAATTCATTTAGCACATGTGCCCAATACTCTCAGGACATGATGCATCACCCTATGGGAATAACCGCACAAAAGGAAAGAGGTGGTATACTTCTCCTCTCCTTCCTCTTTCCACCAGGTCTTATTTATAGCTGTATATCTATACATATCTCATTAGCAAAGTAACAGTATTAAAAACTGAAAGTGCGGCCTCCCAAATCAATTCATGAATGATCAAGTATCTTTGCTTTATAAGCCTTGAGTCTTGAAATGGGAAAAAGGCAGGATATAACAGCAACAATAACTGTTATTATTATTGTAACTTTAAAGACTTGTGTTGTGGGATAGACTGTTCACCTGAATTCTGCGATACTTTATGGATAATTGAACCGTGTTGAAGTAGATTGCTCTGTCATGCTGTCTCTTGGAGGGTAGGGTTGAAAATATTTGAATCATGTATGAAAAAGGATAACAAGGAGAATACTGGACAGATGAGAATTTTCACAGTTTGGGACTTATTCTGTGTGAAAGGTCATGGGGATTTGTGTGTGCGCATGCGCACAGAAGGTGGCATAGCATTTTCCATACTGAAGACACAGTTTCAATGCACACAAAAGCACATTTCTGTGCAGAATATGTAATTTCTGCACAAAAAATCCATACACATTTTTTAAAACTCAAAATAAGTCCTCAGCTGCTATTAGTACTTGAAAACTGCTCAGTTTTAATTGCAGTTGGGGGAGGAGTTAAATTACTCATTTTTTGCCAACAAGAACATAGTTTAGAAATATTTGCATCCTTAGTCCTTTGCTCACACAGTGCAGACACACATCTCTTAGCGACTGTGTCGAAAAGAAGTAGATTAAAGTGTGCCCATTTGGCGAGAGGGTCATGTGAGAAACACCACTCTCACTCAGAATTGGGTTTATTTTATGTCAGATAAGGATATTTTCCCTTTCTTTCTCTTTTTTTATCAGTGTCAGGATATGTGGCTGCTGTCATAAGGTATCTGCTGGATGTGTATTAGAATAGGCTGGGTAGCCAGCTTAGGCACTGCTAGAAAGTATTGAGATCCAATTGTTGATTGTAGCAATGTGTCTGTTTGAAGCTTTCCTGTGTATCCCAAGGTATCAAATGGTTAATTGCTTTGTTGCTCATTGCTACAATGTATCTGGTGGAGGCAGAAAAGATCAGAGAGGAACAAAAACGCCAAGAGGTGTTGTGAGAACTTGAAGTGTTCAGAGATAAGAGGCAGGAAACATGTTCCAGACTCATGGATGAAAGACAGGTAAACAACTGCAAGTCTGGGAAATGTCTAAAGATGTGGAACGATGTTAAATTTATGATCCCCCTCCAATCACAGCTTTGCATGCCTGAATTTGTATATGAAGGTATAAAACCTTATAACCTTCAGTCTCAGCAACTTGGGAAGAAGTCTGCTGTGTTGCTTGTTTTGTTACAAATAAACACTGCTGTCTATCTCAGAGTGGAGTTTGTAAATTGCAAGTTATCTGGGGCATGACAATCAGCAGGGGAAGCCAAGTACCTGTGCTGTCAATCATTTAGTCGATTATTCCAAGCTGATGATAGGCTGTTGATGGTGGTATGGCGTTCATGTATAAAGCAGGGAGATGGTGCAAATTTAAGAGCTGAAGAGGTGCAGAGATGGGGCACACACATACTGACAATGTTACTTCATATTATTTCCCTCTAACATTTTAACTTAACGGAATGGGTTCCTTTGTGGAAGTGAGTCAACTAGGAAAGGATGTGTATGAAAGAGTACTCCTCACCAATTCTGTGACCATCCAGCAATTTAGTTCCACACAAGACCGGTGTCTGGGCCCATAACCTGTTGGATATGCTTGGAAGCAAGTACTTGGAATTAGTGGAAAGACTTTTTTAAGCTAAGGGGAAAATATTGACTACAGAAACTGGATATAGAGTCAGAGAGATGGTGTGGGATGTTATAGCTAGCTATGTGTCTAGGAGAAAGAGAGGTCAGATTGACAGAGGAATGAAGTGAAACCTTCAGAAAAGGACAAGGCAAGGCAAGAAGGGGATACGTCAAGTGAGCCTAACCATCTGTCTCTACCATTGGTGCTCCCTGGAGGCACATAGTCCTTAGTGCAGTCATGATTGCATTGCACTTTCAATACCCGTTTCCTCACTTTATGCACAAATAAAAGTATAACAACTCTAATACCTAATTAGGTGTTTTCTTGAGGACCGGTGCTGAAATGTGAATACATCATAGAATGTTGCACACGTTATGTCTGATATCGGACATGCTCCACAGTTTTTAACCTGAGAGGCATGATGAAGACTACAGCATAAGCATAGGCATCTGCTTGGCTGGTGTGCGCAGAGAAAGTGAGGTTAGAGAAGCTTTTGGTCTGATCCAGTAGGATCTCATTACCTATCTTACCTATTTTTGCAACTCTTCTGTGTGTAGTAAAGTCTATCATTCTCCCCACCCCTTTCTCTCCCCCTCCCCTCTCTTTTGGATGAAGTTAATGCTGTGCCCTGATTTTATGTATTCTTTTTATATGATGCATTTTATTACTATTGGCAGTAGGGTTGTCAGATTGGATACAGAATGGGGTCCCATAGCTTTTAATAGTTACCAGATCCTGGCCCAGGAAGTGAAACTATAGCATGTGTTGTCCTCACTCCCTAAACCCTCCTTGTGACTTCAGCAGCCCCAGCATAGCTATTTTATGGCCAGCAGAGGAGGGAGCATGGGGGAACATCCAGCTCTGTTTGTTTAACTCGGGGACGCAGGTTTCTTCCCCAGAGTCCCCATGCAGGCTGCACACACTGCCCCCCCATGAAGCCCAAACATCTCCCGTTTCCTCTACAGTCCTTTTTAAAATGGTAGAATCCTAGAGTTGGAAGAGATCACCAAGACCTCCCAGTCTAATCTCATTCTGCCCTGCAGAAAGACGCAATCAATGCACTCCCAACGGATGACCCTCCAGCCTCTTTTTAAAAATCTCCAAAGAAGGAGATGCCACCCCACTCCAAGGCCATTTCTGCACTAGACTGTTCATAGCGCGATGATTCCACTTTCAACACCTTATGGAATCCTGGGGTTTGCCGGCCGGCCCCTCCCGAAACTGCAAACCCCAGGATTCCAGAGGATGTTGAAAGTGGAATCATCGCGCTATGAACAGTCTAGTGCGGAAATGGCCCAAGACAGCCTATTTCATGGTTGAACTGCTCTTATTGTCAGGAAGTTCTTGCTAATGTGTAGGTGGAATATTTAAAAAATAATTTGAAGTCATGGCTCCATAGTATCCTAGCCCCTGGAGCATCAGAAAACAAGTGTGCTCCATCCTCCATATGAGATCTCTCCAACTATTTCAACACGACTATCATGCCTCTTAGAGTTTCTTCTCCAGGCTAAGCCTCTCCTCATAGAGCTTCATGGTTTCAAGGCTTTTGACCATTTTAGGTTGCCCTCCTCTGGACAGGTTCCAGAGGAAGGCAAACTCTAGTGATAGGCAGTGATGCAGTATTGTTGCCTGTCTGCATTTTGATAGGGACTGCTGAGAAAAATGGAGGTATTTGGGGGTTGGTAGAGGGTTCTGGGGTGCTTTTGGAGGTGGGGTATATGTGTGTTTTCACACATTTGGGGAGATTTCTGTCTAATGGGAGGCAAAATTGCCCCCAAATCATGCATTTTTTTTTTTTTTAAAATGGGCATCATTGAGCTTTTGAATACTGGTGGGAGTCTGAGAGACCACAAAAGTGTGTGTGTGTGTGTGTAGGGGTTTCAGGGTACAGGGACTGTATGTGGCTACACTGTGCTTATTCTCACTGCAGCTGGATTCACCAGTTGAAGGTGACATTATTGCTGTGTGTCCAACAATGCTGGATGCTTCTCCATGTCCCCCTGCTCTCCACTCAATAGCAAGATTTGCAGACACTAGAAATTAATTCACCATCATTCCCATGAGTGAAGGGGGGGGGGGCCTGCAGCCACTAAAAGCTGGATTTGGGTGTGTGTGAGTGAGATGTGCTATAGTTCTGTCTGACAGAACTCTACAGGCCCTCTTCAGGCCTTTCTGCACTAGACTGTTATAGTGCTATTATTCAACTTTCAGCATCCTATGGAATCCTGGGGTCTGCAGTTTAGGGAGGGGCATTTAGAATTCTCAACCAGAGAGCTCTTTGGTCTCAGTAAACTACAAACCCCAGAATTCCACAGGATGTTGGAAGTGGAATAATAGCACTATAACAGTGTAGGGCAGAAATGGCCCTTCCTGATCCAGGATTGGTTTGTGATTAAAGCTACAGGAGCCCCACTTCATATTCAGCCTGGGAAATCTAGCTGTCAAACCCTTTGAAACCTTCGGATATAAATGGTTATAAATATTTAACAATGCAGGAGTGTGCTGGCTGATCTGTCGGGGGCTTTCTAGCACCAAATTCACACAGGACCCTTCTTTTCTGTTGCAGAAAACTGACTTTCCAAGCTATTCTATGATGCCTGTGTCCCAGGAGGAGTTCTTATGACAGGAAGATGAAAACATCATTTCCCATGCTACTCCTTATCATAGCTGCTCTTCTGGCTCAGTACAAAACACTGGCTGTACGAGAAGGTAGGTGTGGAACCTGATAGGAGAAAAAAATTGGACTAATGTAGTGTAGTGGTTTGAATGCTGGACTATGGCCATTTTCACCCTATACTGGTATAGTGCTATTATTCCACTTTCAACCTCCTTGGGGGAATCCTGGGGTTTGCAGTTTAGGGAAGGGCATTTAGAATTCTCTAATTCCAGAGAGCTCTTGGCCTCAGTAAACTACACATCCCAGAATTCCACAGGAGGAGGTTGAAAGTGGAACAACAGCACTATAACAGTGATGGGCAGAAAGGCTCCTAGTCTCTGGAGCAGCAGAAAACAAACTTACCCCATTTTCCATCCCTTCAAATATCTAAACATGGCCATCACGTAACCTCTTAACTTTCTGTTCTCCAAGCTAAACGTTCCCAGCTCCCTAAGCCACTCCTTATAGGGATTCATGGTTTCCAGGCCTTTTGCCATTTTATCATTTCTTTTCTGTTGTTACCACATAGAATCTTAGAGTTGGAAGAGACCACAAGGGCCATCCAGTCCAACCCCCTGTGACGCAGGGATTCAGCATCAAAGCATTCCTGACAGATGGCCATCCGGCCTCCATTTAAAATCTTCCGAAGAAGGAGGCTCTGCCACACTTCACTGAGGCAGTGTGTTCCACTTCTGTTTGTTAATTCCACTGGAGGCTCAGCTACATAGGAATTTTGGTGGTCCAGTTTTGCATAATCATTTCAGGGGACGGTCAGTGTGATTGGGGTTTGAGCTACTCTACTGTTTGAGCTACTCTACTGTTACCCTGACTTCTGGGGGACACCTTGATTCGTTCCAAAAATGCAAAGATTGGGGGAAATTAGCGGAGCACTTGCTTGGCAAAACGAGGGGCAGGGTAACCCAGCGAGACCTTCGACCCAATTTTTACGGGGCCAGGCCAAGCAAAAGTGAGCCGAAGATTAAAAAGTAAGCTAAAAATGTGTATTTGTTGGGGGAATTCACTCGTGCACGCACACAAAATACAAACAGTCAAGCATTCACACAAGAGCTAACTGAAAGAGAAAGGGAGGAAAAATTATAGAGAAGCTGAGGGGTTTGGGAGGATTTATAATTACCAGTCCAGAAGAGCAGCGAAGAGCTTGAAATGTGACTTAGACTTCTGTCTAAGGGCAGACAGATCAGGATTCAGAGCGACATAGTGGAGTCTTGCATTTCATCTGACTGCAACTGACTTCTCAAAACCAAGGGTTTATATACTCTCTTTTCCTCCCTGAAGGGGTGTGAGTTGATTGCTCTCGCAGCCTAGTGAACAACGGGAGTTGCAACACGGACAATGGGGTCCGAAATGGACTGACTGGTTTCAATGTCTTGGTTGAGAGGGAGTTTCTGGGCTGGCTGCAGTAGGATATGCACACAGTAGGGGTCCTGGGCACCTTCTTGTTTTCTGATGTTGGCACTGATAGGATTAGCTGAGAGCCATTAAGTCAGGCTTTCTTGGCTAATTGCAGAGAACTTTTGACCTGGCCATGCTGGGGTCATCTCCAACCTACTCCCAGCCAGTGTCCCTTTCTTCCACATGTCCCTGCCAGTATCATTTATATTTTATGCCAACACATCTTCCAGTTAATATATTTTGCCAATTAGACCATATCAAAGCATGGAGGTGCACAGCCTGGTAACACTACGACCCCCTTCCAGGGTCCATGTCCCAGAGACAAAATTAATACTTTTTAGGCCAAGAAAAGACAGACTGAAGAATATGGAGGTTCAAGAGCCACAAAAACAGTCTTAGGAGGCTGTATGTGGTCCCCAGGAGAGACAGACTTTGACCACTTCCTGGCCCAGTTGCCCAAGCCGTGTAAGTAGCAGAAAGAAACGTTCAACATTCTAACCATTACAAACTGGGTACATTTCCAACCTATTAATTTAATTGCTGAAAATTGCCCTGGAATTTTTATTATTATCCTTTTGATATGAAAGGGTGTCGCGTAAATATTTAAAAATATAAAAATACACATAAATGAATGCAAATATGCCAGTCTTTTAAATCTGCTAAATAATTTAGATTCATAGCTTGCTGAGACCCAAGGCAAGAAGCAAATCTGCAAGACTGGCAACAGCAGGCATAACATTTCACGTGCCAGCTAACCCACCAGGACTTACATTTGAACAGAGAGTAGCTTTAAACTTTGGAAAAACCCACCAAAGAGTTAAAGCGATGCATGAATACCAGCTACAGATTTTACTCATATTAAATTCCCAGCTGTCAATTAAGCCAATGTACTTGACTATAATGCTGTTTAATTCAGGGCCGGGAACAACGCCATAAATCAGCGTCTGGACATGTCCCCAGCAACCTTTTGATTTATGAAACTGAGTAATCTAGGAGGCGCAGGGAAATTCTCAAATAAAATCATATCTCCCTTATGATTAATATAGCTGTCTGAAGCTGGTGTTCTGTGGCAAGGTACCAGAATCAGTGGACATAAAACACATTGACGAAGCTGTTGGATATTTGGGGTTGTGTGCGTATTTGGAGCATGTGAAAGAAAGAATGATTTGGAGGAGGAGCATGCGAATGTGTCCCTCTGTTCCTTTTTCATTTAGACCCACTCCCAAATTTATAACTCTTTTAAAGTTTGGACTAAAGCCCAAAGTCGATTCACCACCACACTGGGATGGAAGCCACCGGCTGGACCTGTATGTTATGGTGTGAGTGGTATCTGGTGGCTTCCATGTTGTCGCAGTGTTCAGTCAACAGTGGGTTGCATTTAAAGATGCAATCCAAGTCCTACACCCTATCCACCCCCATAGGTTCAATATTTTGGGTACTGTAGCTTGTTTAAAGTTCAGACTAAAACCCAAAGCAAATTTACTGACCCCACTGGTATTGAAGCCACCAGTAGTCTTTGGAAAGCTACGTCATTTCTGCATGGAATCACCCACCCCACCATTCTGAGGACCTTTTGGTGAATCAGGTGTGGTCACAGCATAAGTCAACATGTGGCAATTGCTTAAGGAAGCAGATCTGGGGAGTCATCTAGAAAGGTCAAGAACTGTTATTGAAAAGCCTGCCTCTGAGGGCAGTGGATTCTTCATCTTTGGAGGTCTTTTAAAGAAAGGTGGATGGACGTCTTCCAGGAGTGCTTTAGTTGTATGTTCTTGCATGGCAAGGAGGTTGAGCAAGATGACCCTTGTGGCCCCTTCCAGCTGTAGGATTCTAGACTCTATGAATCTGTGTGCTAGGAAAAACTCTTACTTGGACTATAACAACCACTGGCTTCTGGCTATAGATCCCACATTTCAGCCATTTAACAGTCAAGCCAGTCCTGTTGATGTTTCATGCATGCATCCGTTTCCCTATGAAACAGCTGCACATTTTAGCTCCATACAGAATACCCATACTCAGTTCAAGACTGCCCAAGTGGAGTGGTGCACGTGGGACTATGGTGTACAGATGTGCATTGCACATGGATTTACATGTGTATTGCACAGACTTGTGCGTGAATGTGCCTGCGTGTTGCCCATGGATGCATTTTTGTACAAGGTGCAAACAGGGTCCTTTTTGTTTGCACATTCACTATCACAATTCACTAACAAGGCAGAGTTGCACAAGAGCCACAGAATCCCATGAAAGTAGAGTTATGCCCTGTCTCTTGGATGCAGGATGTTGGCTACAGTGTTGTTTCTCTCCCCAACAGACCAAAAAATAAAATAAAATTACACAAACACACACACACACGCACACACACATATATATACACACACACAGACAAACGTATATATACACACATACACAAACCAGCTGGGACAAAAGTTGTCTCAAGATATCCACTGATTTTTACCATTGGGTTACTTCTTTTCTTCCAGAAAATATAACAAACTAGTGTATATACCCGGGATTTTATTTTCTCATAGGTAATTCTTGTTAGAAATACCTAAGGAATTACCTTACCTTACCTTAGGAATTAGATGCAGTTGAAATACTCACATTAGAGATCCTCTGTCTCTAATTCCCCAAACTGTCTTGTCCAGTACCTGTAACTTTTCCCCGTATTCCTCTATCCAATCTGTATTCAGAGTTGTTAACATACAGAGGTTGAGTTTCTGAGGGAATACACTGCCCTCCTCCTTGCTGCTAGGCTTCATCTCCATAGCAATCGGCCAGCTCAAGAGCTCTCTGGCTGAGAATGCTAAAGGCCCCTCCCTAACCTGCAAACCCCAGGATTCCATAGAATCGTCTTAGACAGCCAATCATATGAGGTCTTCTAGCCTGACACAGACAAACAGACAAATTTAGACTTTTATATATTAGACTGGGACAAAAAGAAAAAAAAAATCCAAAGCCTTTTTTTTTTTTTTTTGGCAAACCATGACATTAAATTCAAAGTGATACACTCCCAGTAGTTTGGCTCCATTTGTGTGTGTGTGTGTGTGTGTGTGTGTGTGTGTTGGGTCTCCACTGAGATTCTCACTGAACTCCAGAAACACAAGTACACCTTAAGCCAGGGGTGGGCAACCGTGGCAGATCCTCCAGCCACTTTTAAGTCTAGGATACTACCCCCTCCATAGCTACGCCTCTAGGTACCACTGTTGTTTTTGTGCGCCTTTGAGTTATTTCCAATTTACGGTGACTCCAAGGGAAATCTGTCATGGGGTCTTCTGAGGCTGAGAGTATGTAATGCACCCAAGGTCACCCACTGGGTTTCCATGGCTGAGCAGGGTATCAAGCGTTGGACTCCAGGGCTTTAGTCCAGAGCTCAAACCACTACATCATGTTGGCTCTCCTCCACAATTTTACCGTTCTGCAATTGTCTAACTCAGGGCTGGGCAAAAAGCCATTTCCGCACTAGACTGTTATAGCGCGATGATTCCACTTTCAACCTCCTATGGAATCCTGGGGTTTGCAGTTTCGGGAGGGGCCAGCCGGCCCCTCCCGAAACTGCAAACCCCAGGATTCCATAGGAGGTTGAAAGTGGAATCATCGCGCTATAACAGTCTAGTGCGGAAATGGCCAAGGTTGTTCTTGGGGCCACATGTAACCCTGAGGGTGTTGGGTTTTTGTTATTTTAATTTCCCAGAATGCCTTTCCTTGGCCTCGAAGAGACAATAGATTGATTCTCTTGGAAGACCCTATGGACCTGGAGGATCCAAGGGGTCAAAAATTTGGCCTTGCACCCGTAACCATTGCCCACTTCTGCCAGGGCTGCATTAAGTTTTTTGTAGTCCCTAGGCACTCTTGCATTTGGCTCCCAGCCTTGCTTCAACGTACCACTATGGATGAAAATGTAAAATACCTTTATTTGAAATTTTGTTTTCCTTCCCAATTCTTGTAAAAAAAAATAAATAATAATCCTCTTTTTTAAGACCCTAACACTTTCATAGGTCCTAAGTGCTGTGCCTAAAGCACCTAATGGATAAGGCATCCCTGACTTCCACTCTTACAAATATAATTTTCTCTCATTTTTCCTTCTGAGTTTATGTCAGTGATCTAGGAAGGGCTAAACCTGGTCTCCTGAGCCTCTTCTGGTCATGAAAATAAAATGAAAGAGGAAACTCATTTTAAGAGTGGGAGAGGCAAGTTCAATTTCCACTCCTCTCCTCTCCTCCCCACCAAACAAGGGGAGAACTGGAAGAAGAAAAATGCCATTTTAAAAATCAAATTTCCATTGGAAGAGTGTGTGTGAGTGCTTGTGTGTGTGTGTGTGTGTGTGTGTGTGTGTGTGTGTGGAGTTTCACCTGGACTCTGCCTATGAAACATCATTCGTACAGACAGTGAAAAACCAATTAAAATAGATTAAACCCTTTAAGAGCTGGAAAACACTTTGTCATTGCTTTAAATGATGTTCCCATTATGCCAGTTACTACCCTGCCAGCTGCTATAGCTCTGGGACAGTCTTCCACAATTAAACTGCAGAGTGATGGGCTGGTTATCCTTCTTCCCTATTACCTGGTTGGCAGGTATTGCCTGTCCCAGAGAATTTCTGTTCCGACTGACTGCCGATAGACTGTTTGTCTGGGTGGGCATGTTTACTTTTTTTTTGTAATAATTTTTATTAAGGTTTAATCTCGAAAATACCTCCCCCCCCATACACTTCCAGACTTAAATTTTCCAGTTGCAATTGCTTGTTTCCATTACATACAAACATAATTTCCATTTTACAGAGAAAAGAACACTTACATGATTTCTTCTTGATTTCTTATACATTTATATCCTCACCCAATCCAATACTCCTTTCAAACTTCTGGATGGAAGGGTGGGCGTGTTTAAATTAGGACCAATAACAACTCCAAAGAGAACTAGTGTAGCACAGAGATTTGAGTGTTGGACTAGAGCTCTAGGAGATGGGGTTCAAATTTCTGTTTGCTGGGAAACCCCAGTGGCTGGCGTTGGAAAAGTCACATACTCTCAGCTTCTGAGGAAAGCGATGGCAATTTATGCTTCCCAGAAAACCCTAGGAGAGGGTCACCATAAGTTGGAGTCAACCAGAAGGGGACAGCATGGTATAATGTTCTAAGGGTTGAACTAGGATTCTAGGAGATAAGAGTTCAAATTCCCACTTAGCCGTGGAAATCCACTGGGTGGCCTCAGGCAAGCCATGCACTCTCAGCCTCAGAGGAAGGCAGTGGGAAAGCTCCTCTGAATAAAACTTGCCCAGATGACTCCATGATATGTTCGTCTTGCTGTTTTTTGTTGTTGCTGTGTGCCTTCAAGTCATTTCTGACTGTTGGTGACTCTAAGGTGACCCTATCGCAGGGTTTTCTTGGCCAGCTATGATTCCACCACAGTCCATGGCAGCATATTCCACTGTCACACTGTTCTTACCGTCAGGAAGTTCTTCCTAATGTCTAGATGGCATCTCTTTTCCTGAAGTTTGAAACCATTGCTCTGTGTCCTAGTCTCTGGAGCAGCAGAAAACACACTTGCTCTGTCCTTCATATATCATCCTTTCCACTGAAATGAACTTTCAAATATTTAAATATAGCTAATCTTCTCCATGCTAAACATACCCAGCTTCCTAAGCCACTCCTCATAGTGCTGCATGGTTTCCAGGTACTTTTACCATTTTGGCTGCCATCCTCTGAACACATTCCAGCTTGTCAGTATCCTCCCTGACCTGTGGTGCCCAGACCTGGACACGGGATTCCAGGTGGAGTCTGACCAAAGCAGAACAGAGTGGTACTATCACTTCGCTTCACCAAGACACTATATTCCTACTGGTACAGCCAAGAATCTCATTGGCTTTTAGAGCTGCAAACAGAGTGAACTTGCAGCCATGTCTGTTTATTCTTATCACAAACCCGTACCGTAACATTCTGGGGTTCTCAACTTGTCCCATGGCCACCTCATGCCATCTTTTCTTCCTACCTAACCAGCAAAGCAGCTAAGCCCTACAGCATAAATTGTTGCCTCTAACATGCATGGAGAGCACAGCCGACCTGACAGCTGTGCTTAATGGCAATACCAGAGACTGTTCCTTGGGGGAAGGAATCCACTGCAACTTGACCAGGACCTAATCTCTGTGAAACTACCAGGGGCCTTCCACAGGTCCCTAGTTCTGGCCCAGAAATCCCAAGGCCTGGGATAGCCCTGACGTGGTAACCATACAAACTGGTAATGTTCCCCACAGTTGTTTCTTACCAGCTTGTCGCTGTTGTGTGGCTTCAAATCATTTCCAACTTCAAGTGGCCCTAAGGGGAACCTATCACAGGGCTTTCTTGGCAGATTTTTTTTCAGAAGGGGTTTGTCTTTGCCTTCTTCTGAGGCTAGGAGAATGTGAGTTGCCCAAGGTCACACAGTAGTGTTACTGCCCTGGCTAGTCCGGGCTTTGGGGATATTAAAAGATATCCTTTTGATATCATAATTCGGCTTCACTTCTCTATTCCCCTCCACGTGCTTGCGAGGCCACCGGACAAGCACGCATACACGCTCGGCCGTTAATCGCCGTAATATTCCTGGACAATACAGGCAGGCCAGAAAATAGCTGACTCGCTGCTTTAGGAGACCTCCAGGCAAGTACTCTAATCAGGTATGCACGCAACCTACAAAAGAGCCTCTGCCCCGCGATGGCAGCTTGATGGGTTAACTACACAATACCCAAGCACTCTGCATTTGCATACTGGCTACTCTATTGGGAACCGCTACGATAACTCAATCATTCAGATTCTGACCTTTCGGAGGCTTTGTCTCCAACTCCAAATCTATTGTTTTCCCCCAAGCACGGCATAGCCTGCAGTCACATTCCCCTTATAAAAACCCTTGATTCCGAGACCTTCCTCGGATCGCTCCCGAGTTTCATCCCGCCTTGCTGCCGCTTTGCTTGGCGAGCCTCCCCTCGGCTCCACGTGCTGAGCTACGTCGCACCCCAGCCTCGTTCTCTATTTTTCCGGGCTTCAGGACGGGTGAAGTATCACCCAAACCAGCAATCCCTCTAAAAATCCCTCTATACGACTCCAACCTTTATTTTCCTTAGTTATCTTGTGCGAATGTGTCGCATACACTGTTTTGCTTGTGTTTAATAAAACTTCATTTATTGTTTCAACTTCTGTGTGCTCCTTGACTCGACCCGACCCCGTAGACATAGGGTTCAAGATCTCGCTACGTTACCCTGCCTCTCGTAACGCTAAGCAGTGCTCTGAGCTAATTTTCCCCACCTTTAGTTGAGCACATTTTGGTGTCCCTCCCGGGACCCCCAGCTCACAGAGTAACAGTAGGTTTGTATAGCCAAGCAGGGATTCAAGCCCTGGTTTCCTAGTGTCCTTGTCCAAAACTCTGAGCGCTATGCAATGGTGGCTCCAAACTGTTTTCCATTCTCTTGTGCTAGCTATATTCATACTGCTTCATTCTTTTCCTTGCAAATCTAAGTCCAATCTGGTTTTAGCTGCAGCTCAAGAAGACAGATGTGCCACTTCTGACTGGCCTCGATTGCCTATTCTTTAACATTCATTCCCAGTGGCTGAGTTGTGTTTTAAAAAACGGAAAAAGAGACTTTCAGCAGGAGTAGAGCAGACAGGCAGGCAAATTGTCAGGCGTAGGGATGAATTCAAATCAAGTTCCAGGGGAGATTTCTCCAAAGGCTGCAGTCCAAAGAGAAAGACTCAAATCTAGCTGGTTCAGGAATATACAAGACTTCATGCAAGAACTTATTTGAATTGTCACAAATGCTTGAGATGTAATCCTTTGCACTGACATTACTGAATGCTTTTCTAGTCCAGACTTAATTAGATATGTAAGTAAAACCCTGCAAGTAGAAAACCAGCACATCAAGGCAAAGGCTAAGCTACAATCCTTTTCTTTGACCATTTCTGCAGTAGACTGTTATAGTGCTATTATACTACTTTCAACATCCTATGGAATCCTGGGGTTTGCAGTTTTGGGAGGGGCCGGCTGGAAATGGCCTCAGATATGCTACCTTTCAATCTGTGAGCAATTTGTAAAAAATGAATGTAATAGCAGCCAGACCTATGATTCCACTTGGAGACTCAAACAGTAAAGCCTTGAAAGAAAGTGTGAGAACTGGATTGTAACTGTCAAGGCTCAGAAAAGTGACATTTTTGGACAACAAAGTTTTAGAATCATAGAGCAGGAAGAAACTACAGGGGCCATTGTGTCCAACCCCTTGCCATGCAGGAATATACCATCAAAGCAAAGATAGCCATCCAACCTCTGTTTAAAAAACTCCAAAGAAAAAGACTCCACCACATTCTCAGGCAGCAACGTATTCCACTGTCAAACTGCTCTTACCCACAGGAAGTTCTTTCTAATGTTTTGATGGAATCTCTTTTCCTAAAGTTTGAAGCCATTGCTCCTTGTCCCAGTCTCTGGAGCAGCAGAAAACAGGCTTGCTCCATCCTTCATATTTAACATTTAAACATAGGTATCATGTCCCCTCCTAACCTCTTTTCCAGGCTGAACAGTGCCAGTTCCCTAAGCCTCTCTTCATAGGGCGTGGTTTCCAGGCTTTCTACCATTTTGGTCACCCTTCTCTGGACACGTTCCAGCGTGTCAACATCCTTCTTGAACTGTGGTGCCCAGGACTGGACAAAGTATTCTGGGTGTGGGTGGGGGGGAGGGGTTGACCGATGCAGAACAGAGTGGTACTATGACTTCCCTTGACCCAGACACTATACTCCTGTTGATGCAGGCCAGAGTCGCATTGGCTATTTTAGCTGCCAGATCACACTGCTGACTCGTGTTCAGTTTGTGGTCTATTAAGACTCCTAGATCCTTTTCATGTACTCTCACCGCATGTTGCCTGTCTTGCATTTCACTTTTTTTTTCCCTGCCCAAGTGTAGTGCCTTACACTTCTCCCTGTTGAAATTCATTTTGTTAGTTTTGGCTCAGCAATCTAGTCTGTTAAGATCATTTTGAATTCTGATCCTGTCCTCTGGGGCATTATCTCCTCCTCCTAATTTGGTGTCATCTGCAAATTTGATCAGCATGCCCTCTACTCCTTCATCCGAGTCATTGATGAAGATGTTGAATAGTCCTGGGCCCAGGAGAGAACCTTGTGGCACCCCACTGGTCTCTTCTCTCCAGGATGAAGAGGAGCCACTGGTGAGCACCCTTTAGGCTTGGTCGGTCAGCCAGGTACAAATCCACCTAACAGTAGCATTGTCCAGCCCAGATTTTACTAGCTCATTTGCAAGAATATCATGGGGGAACCTTGCCAAATAAGTTTTAAAAACAGGTTTTTGCTAAAAAAAATTAGCTGTTGAGTGGTTCTGTCAGTGAAAATAAAGAGAGAGGGGGCAGTATCTTTTATTAGGATCACTAAAGTGTTACAGGAGGGGTGGGAGCTCTCCATCAAGTCTGATGGTACAAAAAGGAGGGGGAAAAGTAATGGGGGGGGGACACAAAATACAACTCCAGCCGCATACGTCAGCTACTGTGCATCTTCGCAGCTGAAAGTTGGTAACTGTGGGTTCAGTGAAGAGCTGTTAAAGTATGACTTTTCAATCCCCCCCCCCAATTTTTAAAAATTAAATTAATTAAATTAAATTAAGAAAATGGTTAATCTAATTAAATGTATAAATCAAAAACCAAAGGGCAATAAAGACAGGTAATAACATTTCAGCTCCATTAGCAACAGAAGCTCTTGGTGTCTGGTCTCCGCACGGCCAAGAAGGGGAGAGCCTCTGCCTGCGTTGAGATCCCTCTAGGACAGTGATTCTCAACTTTTGGTTCTGCGGCTGCTTTGGACTTTAGTTCCCAGAATTCCTGACCATTAGTTCTTCTGGATGAGACTTCTGGGAGTCAGAGTTTGAAACATCTTAAAGATCCCAGGTTGAGAATCGCTGCTCTAGGGCCATCTCAACCTACAACAGAAGAACTTCTGAGACAAAAATCTAACATCTAACATCAACTCCCTTTCTTCTCCTGTAGGATATTTAACGTTTTTGCCTAACAAAGAAACTAGTGGGGATTCAAAAACTTGCATGATGTATTTTGTGCACTTCGGTTAGCCAATAAAGGTATCACTCTTTTGTGGATTTTGCATTTTGTTGTATTTCACCTTAAGTATAGAAGACCAAGAATAAATGCAAGATAGCAAGTATGCCTAATGGTATGTGAGAAGACTGGGAAGCCCTTCTTTAACTGAAATTTGCATTCTATTGATTGAAATTCTAGGTGGAATCCCCCAATTTTCTAAACAAACTATTTAGTTTTTGAAAATATTTGCAAGGTGTAAGCAGAAGAATTTCACATATTACATAAACAATTCTAGGAATAATGTTCATTTTAATCTTGTTTATCTTATCCCACAGACTCAGCTTCAACCTTGACCATCTCTCTAAATCTTACTAAATATATTTTATTAACTATTAAGTTTAGTCATCTGAGATATATCACTAGAAATGATTATACGCAGAAAAGTAGTAGAATTTGGGCAATATTTGGGCAAGAATTTGAAAGTGCCATGCTTTAAATACATGGGAATATGACTTTTCAACTTGCTGGGATGCACAGTTAATGGTTTCTCTCTGTCCCCACTTAGGAGAGAACTGGGCTGGTAACCTGTGAACTGTTTACTGCCTTTTTTGAAACTCAGATTCTTGAGGTGTCTTATGGTCCAGACTGATGATATGCATCGCCCATATTTAGAAACAGTGGTGAAAAAAATGTCTATTTGTCGTAGCACATGCTTTTCCTCTGCTTTGCAAGAGCTTTGATTTACGATTGATCATTTGAAAGTAAATCAGGCTTCCAACTTTGAGGGTTCAAGAAAAAAAAGGCATGTAAGAGCTGTCCAAGGTGCCAAACATGTTTGGGGGATTGAGTTCAGCACCTGTGACAGCTCCTTTAAAGCTGAGACTAAAGCCCAGAGTAGATTCACCACTCCACTGAAATGGAAGCCACCAGCCACTGGTGCATAAGAAGGAAAATGTCAAAGGTGTATGCATGGTGTTGATACTGCACATAGATCTTTTTTTCCCGGTAGCTTTGGCAGTGGTTAGCATTCATGGTAGTGGTGTTGGTGGATTTGCTCTGGGTTTTAGCCTGAACTTGAAAGTGCTGAACATTCTTTGGGATAGGATTCAGTACCTTGACTATCTCCTTTAAAGTTCAGACTAATCGCAGGAGTGGACTCTTCCCCCAAAAAAACATAGAAAGCAATGCACTGTAAAAAACAGCATATTGGGTTAGATGATCATAGAATCACTGAATCACAGAATCATAGAGTTGGAAGAGACCCCAGGGGCCATCCAGTCCAACCCCCTGCCATGCAAGAACCTACAACAAAGCACTCCCAACAGATGGCTATCCAGCCTCTGCTTAAAAACCTCCAAAGAAGGAGACTCCACCACACTCCATGGAGGCAGCAGATTCCACTGTTGAACAGCTCTGACCATCAGGAAGTTCTTCCTGAGGTTCAGGTGGAATCTCTTCTCCTGCAGCGTGAATCTATTGCTCCTTGTCCTAGTCTCTGGAGCAGCCGATCTTGATGATCTCAATAATCGAGGTTGCTCTACTGTTACAGTGCTGGAACCTTGAGGTATTTAGAAGTTATGCTGTTCAACAGTGGCTTCCTAGTCACCTTGAGTCCCAGCCAACTTCATTGAATCCCAGCTTTGTAAATAGGTAGGCTATTAATGAAGTGTAATAGAAGAGTACGGTAATCAGATGAAGTTGTCTTCTCTCTTTCCTCAGCCTGTGGCATGGCAGAGAGAGCAGACATTTTATTCCTCGTGGATGAGTCCTGGAGTATTGGAGAGAGGAACTTCCAAGTGATCAAAGACTTCATCTACAACGTCATCCGGACATTTGAAAATGTGATGGTGGGAAAGGCTGGTGTTCGTCTGGGTGTGGCGCTTTATGGAGATAAACCAAGGTGAGGCAACTAGAGATTCATTCCAACCTCTTGATGGCTCCTGAAGTTGTTTCCTGAATCTACGAAGGGTATATCCAGAACTGAGATTCCTAGATTTCTAATGTGGGCTTTGTAACAAATCTTGGACAACATATTATTTTCTGAAAAAGGTTCTGTTTCTCAAGAATAGAAATGGAAGAGCCAAAATGATGTAGTGGTTTGAGCGATGGACCACTTTGGGAGGCCAGCTTTCACATCCCTATTCAACCATGAAAACCCACTGGGTGTCCCCAGGCAACTCACACTCTCTGAGCCTTAGGGAAAAGCAATGGCAAGTGTGGTGTAGGAACTTAAGTGTTGGACGAGAACTCCAGGAAACCAGGCTTGAGATCCCCACTTGGCAATGCACACTCATTGAGTGACCTTGGGCAAGTCAACCTCTTTAGCCTTAGAGGAAGGCAATGACACACCCTCTCTGATAAAACTTGCCAAGAAAGCCCTCTGAGAGGGTTGCCATAAGTTGGTGTTCAACTTGAAGGCACATAGCAGCAGCAAAGGAGACAGCGTGGTGTAATGATTTGAGAGCTGGACTATGGGAGGTCAGGGTTTGAATCCATGCTCAGCCACGGAAACCCACTGGGTGGTCTTAGAACCATAGAATCATAGAGCTGGAAGAAACCACAAGGGCCATCTAGTCCAACCTCATTCTGCCATCCAGGAAGACACCATCAAAATACTCCTGACAGACGGCCATCCAGAGTGTCTTTAAAAACCTCCAAAGAAGGAGACTCCACCACTCTCCAAGGCAGCATATCCCACTGTTGAACTGCTCTTACCATCAGGAAGGTCTTCCTAATGTTTAGATGGAATCTCTTCTCCTGAAATTTGAAGCGATTGTTCCATGTCCTGGCCTCTGGAGCAGCAGAAAACAGGTTTGCTTCATCCCCCATATGACATCCCTTCAAATATTTAAACATGGCTATCATGTCCGCTCTTAACCTTCTCTTCTGCAGACTGAACATACTCTGCTCCTTATAGGGTTTCATGGTTTTCAGGCCTTCTACCATTTTGGTCGCCCTCCTCTGGACATGCTTCACCTTGTCTGTATTCTTCTTGAATTGTGGTGTTTAGAAGTGGACACAGTATTCCAGGTGAGGTCTGACCAAAGCAGAATAGAGTGGTACCATTACTTCCCCTGAGCTACATGCTGTGCTCCTATTGATGCAGCCTAGAATAGTATTGGCCTTTTTAGTTGCCACATCACACTGCTGACTCATGTTCAGGTTGTGGTCTACTAAAACTCCTAGAAGGCAGCAATGGGAGAACTTCCTCTGAAGAAATCTTCTCCAAGAAAGCTGTAGGATAGGGTATGAAATAAGGCAGAGTTGATCTTTAGGCAAAAAACAACAAAGTAGAAATTAGCTAGACTAAGTACTGCTGCATGTGGTCTTATCAATTTCAGTTTCCAGATTTCATAGACTTCTGCATATTTGGTAGTAGACCCAAAATGAATTTTCTCCTCTCAGACTTCTCAAAGTTTTTGTGTTGATGTTGATCAGGAACCAGAATATTTGGCAAACCTCTGATATCTCTATTTGACATTTAGTCATTTTATATTTTGGTCAAATCTGATCAGAGGCCCTGTTGACTAGGGGGTTATGGAAACAATAATTCAAAAGAGTAACTTTTCTGAACTCTGCATCCGGCATTGATGCTGGGTTTCAATATCAGACACTTCACTGCTGACATTTGTTAGTATTTAATAGCTGTTACATAAATGGTACTTAATATCTGATAGTGCTTGGTGACATTTGGTGTCAATTTTCTTGATAGTTAACATACTATGGCGTATAGTTTTTGTTAGCATTTGATAGCTGGCATGTAATGGTATTGACATTTGTAGTTTTTAATTGCTGACATGAATACCATCTTATGTCATGTCATGGCAGAGTATTGTTCTATCAAACCCAGTACAGTGTACTGCCAGGTGTTTTGGGTCTATTGCTTCTCCATGGGACTCGGGAGGGCAGAATTGTCATATTTCAGGGCCTGGACCTCACTCTCTAGATCGATTGAGTTATCTCCAGGCAGGAGACAAGGGGGCAAATCCTGGAGTTCTGGGGAGGACTCAGCACTGGGGAAAGGAAAGAGCTATGTGCAAGGAATAAATCAGGAACAATATTGAGAAGTTGGGATGTATCCACAGGAGAGAGACCAAAATGATAGAAGGCCTTGAAACAAGGAGCCCAATGAGGAGCAGCTTAAGTTGCTGGGGATATTAAGCCTGGATAAGAGAAGGTTTAGAGGTGACGTGTAAGCCATATTTAAATATTTGAAGGAATGTCAGATGGAGGAGGGAGCAAGCCTGTTTTCTGCTGCTCCAGAAACTAGGACACAGAGCAATGACCTCAAACTTCACAAAAAGAGATTTCATTTAAACATTAGGAAGAACTTCCTGACGGTAAGAGCAGTTCAACAGTGGAATCCGTTGCCTGGGAGTGTGGTGGAGTCTTCTTCTTTGAAGGATTTTAAAAAGAGTCTGGATGGCCATCTCTTGGGAATGCATTGATGGTGTCTTCCTGTAAAGGGTTGGAGTGGATGGCCCTTGTGGTCTCTTCCAACTCTATGAGTCTATGAAATCTCCACCTCACCTATCAGAACACCAGCTTGCTACGGTTTCCAAGGCTTCGTTGATTTGTTGCTACAACTTGCAAAGATTCTCCAAGGGATCTATGTATCCCCTTACTGCATCACAGTGTTCTATTATCATAACAATGCAAGAGTCCCACTTTTGCCTCAGCCTTATCACAAAACATCATTGCTCTCCAGGCGCTATTGCATTGCGCTGCGTTGCATTGCAGACTAATTGAAAATGCCTTTATTTTTCCATGGTGGAAATAATCCATTAATGACCCTCTTTCACGCAACAATTCAGTAATCAGTTTGGGAGCAGATGTTGTGTGGTGCATTCTCTCATCCATGAACCATCAGTGGATTGTGGGCAGGTAATCCCTCCCACATGAAATCCCAGGGAAATGTCACACTGTTATGACATAGTGGCATCATAGTGTTATGACATTATAACACTGTGGCACTATGACAGCTACAGCAACAAATCATGAAGCAAGGGGTGGGGTAGAGTCAGTCATGTTGCCTGAATGTGGATGAAAATAACATTCTGTTAAAACACTAATGTGGCAAGCGTGCAATAGAGGGCTGGATATCCTTTCTCAGTCCCAGCAGCACAGCTGATAAGTCAAACAAAACAAACTGAATAGCTCCCAGCTCCTTACTTACTTCCAAGCAGTAAGTACAGGGTCATAAATAAAGCTCAACAGAGTTCTGAGGCAAGAGAGAGTCTAAGGTCAGTGAAGAATATTCCAGAGTTTAGCAAGGTATCCATCAGGGTAGAAGGTCAGATAAGCTCTGACAACTCCTGGAGGGGAAAGGTGGCAGCTATATAGAACTGAAGCCTAGTGCAGCTGTTGCTTGATTAATTGTTGCCAGTTATAAATTCTGAGAGAGTGACGCCGGCTTTCTCTTCGCAGTCTGCGCTCTGCAAAAGTGGGTACAGGTAAGCACTCTTCTGTGTCCGAAGGGGCAGGACTCTCTGCTGGAGCTGGCACCATCCCCTGTTCTGTTTGTGGCACTGTAACCTCTTCCTGTACAGCAGGTCCTGGCTTGCCCCCATTTCGACCTTTGGCACGTCCCTTGTTTCAGACTCTGAGTCAGAGTCCATGTTCTGGAAGTAGGGCATGGTACTGGAGTGGATTTCAAACAGAACAACATGGCGTAAGGAGCAGTGTGATAAGGCTCTTAGTTAAGCTTCCTACCTCCCTTCCAGGCATTGTGGTGCCAAGGGTCTCTTTTTGCTTGGCTCTGCATCTAACTTCTGACTAGAAACAAGTACGTGTGTGTGCATCTGTACCTTCAAGTCACTGTTGACTAATGGTGATCTCATCAATTTCGAAGGGCTTTTCTTAGGCAACAAATCCATAGAGGTGGTTTTACCAGTCCCTTCCTCTGAAATACAGCCCTACATCACCTGGGATTTGCTGGTAGTCTCCCATCCAAGTACTATCCAAGGCTGAGCCTGCTTAGCTTCAATGATAACATGGGATTTGGTGCCTTTAGGGTATTCAAGAAAGTAGGCTATATTAAATTTCCCTTATCCTCTTTCCCTAAGTAAGAAGGAATAATCCCTTGATTTCACCTTGATCAGAAGACAGCCATTTTACTTAAGATTTATATTTTAATTTCCAAACAGGAGAAAAAAGATGTTCTCATGTGTGTCTGTTTGAATGACATGCTGTGAGCAGATTTTGTTGGTACTTAAAGCATGACACCTAATGACATCACCAGGGGTTGTCCCTAGTTCTCAGTCTTGGGTCCGGAAATCTCTGGGCCTTTGATAAACCTGAACAGGCAACCTTACCATGGTAGGTCGTGGGGAGGGAGAAGGTATATGTGTTTACTTAAAGATTACTGTCTTAGGCCATTTCTACACCATACTGTTATAGTGCTATTATTCCACGTTCAACATCATATGGAATCCTGGGGTTTGCAATTTAGGGAGGGGCCTTTGATTCCCAGGATGCCATAGGATGTTGAAAGTGGAATAATAGCACTATAACAGTCTGGTGCAGAAATCTAATATATAAAAGTCAAAGTTTGTTTGTCTGGGTTAGGTGAAGACCTCATATGGTTGGCTGCCTAAGAAGATTCTATGGCATCGTGGGGTTTGCAGTTTAGGGAGGGGCCTTTAGAATTCTCAGCCAGAGAGCTCTTGGGCCTGTCTTTAATTGGCTGGTTGCTATGGGGATGAGGCCTAGCAGCAAGGAGGAGGGCAGTGTATTCCCCTCAGGAACCCAAACTCTGCACGTTAATAACTCTGAATACAGATCGGATTGGGGAATATGGGGAAAAGTTACAGGTACTGGACAAGACAGTTTGGGGAATTAAGAGACACAGAATCTCAAATCTTTCTAACAAGTATTACCCATGAGAAAATAAAATCTTGGGCAACACCAGGTATATTATTATATTAAGTGGTCTTAATTTCCAAACTGGAAAATACTATGTGTGTATTTGAATGGTAATCTGTGAGCAACTGTGGTTGTTACTTCATGTATGTGTGTGTATATATATGTTCCTTCAAGTCATGTGTCAATTTATGGGGACCCCATAAATTTCACAGGACTTTCTAGGCAAGGAATATTCGAGGTAGTTTTGCCAGTTCCTTTTTCTGAAACATAGCCTGCAGCACTTGGCATTCATTGGTGGTCTTACATCTTGGAAGTTTGTAATTTGTACACCATAAGCCAAAGATGACTTGATGGAAAATAAATTGAGGCTATAGTATTTTGGCCATTTCAGGGGACAACATGTTGTTGTTATGTGTCTTCAGGTCATTTCCGATTTCTGATTAGTCCAAAGTGAATCTATCATGGGGTTTTCTTGGCAAGATTTGTTCAGCGGGGTTGTCTTTGCTTTCCTCTGAGGCTGAGAAAGGGTGACTTGCCCAAGGTCGCTCAGTAGGTTTCCATGTCTGGAGTGTGGTGGTGTCTCCTTCTTTGGAGGTTTTTAAGCAGAGGCTGGATGGCCATCTGTTGGGCATGCTTTGATGGGTGTTCCTGCATGGCAGGAGGTTGGAGTGGATGGCCCCTGGGGTGTCTTCCATTTCTATGATTCTATAATTCCTGGACTCCAGAGTTATAGTTCACCACTGAAATCTCTACACCTTTCTGGATCTTGGTACCTACCTCAAGTGATGGGTGTCTGGGTATGTGCCTTCAAGTCACTTGTTGACTTTAGGCAACCCATGAATTTCATAGGGTTTTCTTATGCAAGGAATCCTCAGAGGTGGTTTTGTCAGTTCCTTCCTCTGAAATACAGCCTATAGCACAGTGTGTGGTCTCCCATCCAAGTAGTAACAGGGGCTAAGCCTGCACAGTTTCCAAGATCAGATCTGGTGCCTTTAGGGTATATAGTCTCTTTTCCCAAATGTTTGTTGTTGCGTGCCCTCAAGTTGTTTCCAACTTATGGCGACTCTGAGGCGAACGTGTCATGGGGTTTTCTGAGGCTGAGCGTATGTGATCCACCCAAGGTCACCTAGTGGGTTTCCATAGTTGATCAAGGAATTGAACCCTGGTCTCCAGGACTGTAGTCATAGAATCATAGAATCATAGAGTTGGAAGAGACCCCAAAGGCCATCCAGTCCAACCCCCTGCCATGCAAGAACACCCATCAAAGCATTCCCAACAGATGGCCACCCAGCCTCTGCTTAAAAACCTCCAAAGAAGGAGGAGACTCCACCACACCCCATGGAGGCAGCAGCAGATTCCACTGCCGGAGAGCTCTGACCGTCAGGAAGTTCTTCCTGAGGTTCAGGTGGAATCTCCTTTCCTGCAGCTTGAATCCATTGCTCCTTGTTCTAGTCTCTGGGGTGGTAGAGAACAAGCCTGCTCTCTTGTCAACATGACATCCCTTCAAATATTTAAACACGGCTATCCTGTCCCCTCTTAACCTTCTCTTCTGCAGACTAAACATCCCCAGGTCCCTCAGCCTCTCCTCATAGGGCTTCATGGCTTCCAGACCCTCCACCATTTCAGTCACCCTCCTCTGGACACCTTCCAGCTTGTCGATATCCTTCTTGAATTGAGGTCCCCAGAACTGGACACAGGATTCCAAATGAGGCCTAACCAATGCAGAATAGAGAGGTAGAAGAGTCCAATAGGGTAGTCCAAAGCTCAAACCTCTATACCATGCTGGCTTTCTCCCCACCCCCCACTCCCACCGCCATTAATCTAGGATCTTTTTCAAGCCTTTTCCCACCAAAGTTCTTCACATCTTCCTCGCTTGTTTTCTTCCAGTTCTCTGACTCCCTTGCGTGCCATCCTGTGATATTCTGATTCCAAAGATTTTTATCTGCTTCCCCCTCCCTCTCTTCCCTTGTTGGTTGTTGTTGTGTGCCCCAGGACATTGCTGACTTATGGTGACCCTAAGGCAGGGCTGTCCAACTCAGTTTCATCTTGGGCTGCATCAGCATTATGGTTACCCTTGAAAGGCCAGTTGTGTCTGTAAGACTATATAAATGTGTCTACTCTTTTATCATATTAATTAATCGCCTCTGCATTTGATTATAACTGATTTTTACATCGCCTTCCCTCTGCAGCAACTTTTCTTTTCTTGGACTCTTCTTTTTCTTCTCTTCTTTTTCTTATGGTCCCTGTACCTCTGTAAAGTGACGTAGAATTGGTCAGTATATCCGGAGTGTGCCACTTTCTGCTCCCCAGGCCCTTTCAGCCCCCCCAGATCCTTTCTGTCCCTCTTTCTGCTCCCAGACCCTCTCTGTGACTCTTTCTGCCCTCTTGCCCCTCTCTGTACCTGTACCAGCACTCGCAATCTACTTCTACTTCTGACTGTTCCTCTGTCCAAGACTCGCCATCAGAGCGTTGCTGTGGGTTACCATAATAACGCTCCGTGCAGCTCGCAGGAGTTGGACAGAGGCGCGGCCGGAAGTTGAAGTCGATCGCGAGTGCTAGCTCCTCGGACGCTCTCCGGAATAGCGGCAGACGGGGGCCCATAACGTGGGGATAAGACTCACCAGGCCGTGGCAGTTCTGCAGCTGCAGGTCAGGCGAGAGGGCCGTGTGAAATGGCCGGATGGGCCAGATTTGGCCCACGGGCCTTGTGTTTGACACACGGGGACCCTAAGGCAAACCTGTCATGGGGTTTTCTGCGGCCTGAGAGTGCGTTAAGCAGTCAGGGTCAGCCAGTGGGTTTCGATCGGGGAATCAAACCCTGGTCTCCAGTGTTGTAGTCCAAGGTTCAAACCGCTGCACTGGGCTGGTTCTATATCAAATAATCTCAGACGATATCAAATGATAGAAGGTGACTATTTATCTGTCCAAGCTTGGAGTTTAAATGTTTTCACTTTGTTCATGAAATGAAGAGTTGGCAATTTTATTCAAATCTGTGTTTGGGTAATGCCTCTCAATAATAATCATTTCCCCTTTTTGTTTTCCCTGGGATTGGCTTGTGCTGCTACCAGAATCAGCATAGACCTGACAGATTACATCACAATTGAGGAAGTGTTGGTGGCAGTTCGGGACCTGTTCTTCAAAGGGGGCAATGCCAGAACAGGGAACGCCCTCTCCTTCCTAGTTGACACGATGATCGTCACCGGAGCGTTGAGAGGAGAGGCAGCAAAGGTGAGCAAACGGGAAGCCAGACAGAGAAAGTTTAGATTTTTTAAATCGGGTTGAGCCTAAGTGGTGTTTAAACAGAGCAATAGTGCCACCTGCAGTCAACTAAAGAAATAAACTCAATAAGTCTTAGGCCATTTCCGCACTAGCCTGTTATAGCGCTATGATTCCACTTGCAACATCCTATGGAATCCTGGGGTTTGCAGTTTTGGGAGGGGCTGGCTGGCCCCTCCCAAAACTGCAAACCCCAGGATTCCATAGGATGTTGCAAGTGGAATCATAGCGCTATAACAGGATAGTGCAGAAATGGCCTTAGGTACCTGCAACTCTGCTCTGGTTTATCACTACACTATCCTGAGGTTTCCTTATTAAACTACCTTCAGAAGAAGTTTGCCATTGGCTTCTCTTTAAGTTGAGAGAGGATTACTTGTCCAAGGTTGCCCAATGGGTTTGCATGGCTGAGCAAAGTCGTAGTCCAGCACTCAAACCATTGCAGTTATGGCCACCCTATCTCTGATGCTGCTGACAGGTCAACACTAAATGCATTTCATAAGTAATTGTCCTCTCAGCACCACGATTGCACCAGCATCTTTCATGTAAACCTGCAGGTCCTGTTTGTTCTGCATTGGCAGAGTTCAACTTCCTGCCCATGCCTTTCTTCCAGCAAGGGAAGGAAGGCGATAGTACTTGCCCAAGAGGAGGGGGCAGTGTTGGGGGGTGTCCAGTGCAAACAATCAAGTAGAAATGCTGAGCCGAGCCAAAGTCAAGGTCAAATCCAAAAGGTCCAGAATGCTGAAGTTCAGCCCAAAAGGATCAAGAGAGCCAAAACACAAGGGTCATGGGAGCTTGAGTAGCAATTTGCTACAAGCAAACAGCAAGCCATGGAGACAGATTTATAGGCTGACAAAAACAAGTGTTACTCATAATTGCTCTGTTTACTCAATGTTGCCCAAATGGCTTCTGAGCTGCTCGTTTCTGTCTCCTCCATGATTGCAGGCTGGGGGGCAAAGGTGGATCTAATTCCTCCAAATCATTGCTGGTCCCCTCTCCCTCTGTCACTGGTTGCAACAACTCCGCCTCAGCTTGTCTTTCAGTTGATGGAGGTGTTTCCAAGATAGTTTGGTCTATCACTGGCTCTGTTTCTGGCACAATCAATTGCTCATCGACCTCTGAGCCATCATCTATCACATGCATTACAAAACAACAGCAACAACAACAACAATTTCTTACCCTTCCCCCGATGAATCGAGGCAAGAGACAACAATAGACTAACATGTAACAGTTAAAAACAGAACATCAATTAAAACAGTAGCTAAAATGCATATCACCTAAAAAATGTTATTAGAAATACCTAAAACCAGACTATACATATTTCAAATTCATTGTTAAAATTCACTGCTTAAAATCATCAGGATAGACCTGCCGGAAGAGACTTTAATGCTGTTTTAAATTCGGACAGTGTATTCAGCTGTCAAGTCTCTTCCAGCAGGTCGTTCCACAGCTTAGGGGCAGCTGAAGAAAAAGTCCTCTGGGTGACTATTGCCAGTCTAGTCCTGGCTGGCTGAAGTTGGTGTCCCCCAGAAGACCTGTGTGTGTGGGGTGGGTTATATGACAGAAGGGGAACTTGTAGGTGACCTGTAGGGCTTTAAAGCCATGTAGGGCTTTAAAGGTAATAACCACCACTTTTTACTTTGCCAGGAAAGTAACTGGCAGCCAGTGGAGTGACTTTTATAATGGTGTAATATGCTCACTCCCAGATGTACCAGTAACCAATCTGGCTGCCGTGTTTTGAACCAACTAAAGTTTCTGAACTTTGTACAGAGGTAACCCAATGTACAGCACATTGCAGAAGTCTAGCCTTGATGTTACCAGCATGCGCACTACCATCTTTAGGTGTATTTAGGTATATCTTTACTATATATTTCTACCCTCCTTAAAACATATACAAGTTCAGGGCCCAAAGACATGGCCATGTTAGTCTGGATCAGTCTGCAAAGGGATCTTGTAGCACCTTTGAGACTAACTGAGGGAAAGAAGTTGGTAGCATAAGCTTTTGTCGACTTGTCTATTTCGTATGATGCTTTTGATGAAGCAGACTTGAGTCTACGAAAGATTATGCTACCAATTTCTATCAGTTGGGGTTTTATCACAAAAGTCAGGTAAATCAAAACTGCAGCAGGACAATAGCATCTTTGGTTGAGACTTATCACATGACCTTGTTCCTCTTCTGTTGTTCTCCTGGTGGGAGACTATTTGGAAAGTGTTTCTTTTACAAAGGAGGTCATTAATGGATTTTTTTGTTTTGCATTAATAAAAGAAACACTTTTCAAACAGTCTCCCACTGGAAAAAACAACAGAATAAGAACAAGGTCACATGATGAGTCTCAACCAAAGATGCTATTGTCCAGCTGTAATTGTGAGTCAGTGCACTGTAGTGGTTTGAGTGTTGGACCACAATCCTGGAAACCAGGGTTCAATTCACTGCTCTGCCATGGAAACCCACTGGGTGACTTTGGGCACATCACACACTCTCAGCCCCAGAAAATCCCATGGTAGGTTTGACTTGGGATAGCCATAAGATGGAAATAACCTGAAGGTGCACAATAACAATCCCAATTTACCTCTGTGATAAAGCTCTTTGTGCAAAGGTGATACAAAATCCCTTTGCATAACAACAGCAGTGTTGTTGTTGCCTGTCTTCAAATCATTTCTGACTTATGGTGACGTTGTGGCTTTTTTTCGGGGGAGGGCAAGGTTTATTCAGAGAAGTGTTGCCTTTACCTTCCTTTGAGGCTGAGAGAGTGGGACTTGTTCAAGCTTTCCTTGTGAGTTTCCACCGCTGAGTGAGCATTTGAACTCAGGTTTTCCAGAATCTTAGTTTAACACTCAAATTACTACACCACAGTGGTTCTCATAAAAAGATTTATGAAGACCCTGTGGTAGGGTTTCCTTGGCAGGATTTATTCAGAGAAGATTTGCTATTGACTTCCTCCAAGGCTGACAAAAGGGTGACGCACCCAGTGGATTTCCATGACAGAGTGGATATTGAAATGTTGGTCTCTTGAATCCTAAGCCATTTCCGCACTAGCCTGTTATAGCGCGATGATTCCACTTTCAACATCCTCTGGAATCCTGGGGTTTGCAGTTTCGGGAGGGGCCGTCCGGCCCCTCCCGAAACTGCAAACCCCAGGATTCCAGAGGATGTTGAAAGTGGAATCATCGCGCTATAACAGGCTAGTGTGGAAATGGCCCTAGTCCAGCTACCAAACCATAACATGATGCTGACTCTCTTCATTAAGTTTTAGATTGGTCGAATCACCATTTGTGCTGGGGTGGACAACACACTTGCTCTAGGGCCAATTTTCTGCCCACAGATCTTTTGTGGATCCCACAGACCGCTAAAAATGCTGTAGTCATCGTCTTAATTTTTTTAAAAAATCATTTATATATCCCCTTTTACTTAGGGGAGTTGCACTAGAAAAACATTAAAAGACAGGAGACAAAAAAAAAAATCGACAAGACTGCACGTGATTAAAAGCCTAATTTTGGGCAGTTCTTAGAAGCCTAACAAAATAGGAATGTTTTGTTTGCTGGCAGAAGGAGAGAAGGGAGGATCCATCCCAGCCTTCCCAGCGAGGGAATTCCAAACCTTGGGAGCAGCCACCAAGAAGGCCCTCTCCTCACAAAAGTGTCTGAGAGGGGGAACAAACCAGAAACAGTTGGAAGTCTATTTCTGGTTTTCAAAAAGAAGCAGTCCTTCATTAAGCATCTCAGTAAACCCCTGCAATCCAATAAAAAAGGTGAATAACCACTCCTGGAAGCTTCTGGAGAGGCAACTGAGAGGGGGATTCCAGAAAAAAATAGTGGTCCAGGGACTTTGGAAAGGCTGAGTGCCACAAAAAGAGACATCCCTGTTCCACATGGCCTGCATTTTGCTCGGGCCCGATTCACATTGATTGCAATCTTGTGCAAACACGTACCCACACCAGACAAATAAATCAGTTTGAGACTAGTTCAACAGTCTAGGCTCTATACTGTGGCACTAGGGGTTTATAGTTTTATGAGATACTATGGGGAGTTGCACTAAAACTCCCTAGTGGAGAAGTCTAAGTACCTCACCAAACTGCAAATCCCAGGATTCCATAGATGGAGCTGTAACTATGTCTTTTAGGTCTATTTTAAGTATGGATCCTTACATGGTCAAAACTGCCTTACCCACATGAAAGAGGCAAGTGTCAGCAGACATGTAGTACAGAAAGAAAGAAATCTTAAGGATGTTTCTAAAATATTTAGAGAAAAAAACGGAGTGTGACTCTTAAGAGAAGTGCATCGAGCATTGAATGTGGCCAAGGAGGGGTGACTTTGGGGGCGAGAAGGGATGAAAGTGGAAGGTAGGTAAAGAATGTAATGGGGTGCTTGGAATCTGGGATGGGAAGTTCTCTATATTTATTTTGCTATTTTTAATTAAACCGTGTTTCATTGCAGGTAGTCATTTTAATTACAGATGGCAAATCTTCTGATTCGGTCGATGAGCCAGCCGTGCTCCTTAAGGACGCAGGTGTAACAGTGTTTACTGTGGGTACGTTTAGTAAAAATCAAGGTACTCAAACGTTATCATCGCTGTATTGTCATACTATTCCAGGGAGGCTCAACATTTTGGGTTCCAGGGGACCATCTGGAAAATGTCATGGACATAGGGATGTAATTCTTTGACTGTTTCTTCCTTCTGTGCAAAGACAAAATGATTGTCCCCACTGCAAGAGAAAGCAAATATTGCCTCTCAGTGCTCTTCTTGTATCCAAACGTCTTGAAAAGTTAAGCATGAATCATCCAGAAGAGAAAAACTCATGTTGTCTTGTACATGCATCCCAACACAATTTTCTGCACAGAAAACAAGGTTCTTTTGCGAAAAAAATCTCTTGTTTTTCATTGCAATATAATTCCTGCATAATACTTTGGGATCTCAAATACCAGGAAAAATTGTGCATAATTCTCATGGTTGTATTATTCTTCTGAAAAGAAATTCCCAACTGTCAGGAAACCTGTTTTTCAACCTGGGAATGAACAATCACAAATATTTTTTTCTACCCTTGGCCATTGGTATCACCACATAATGATTATTGGCACCAATGGTTGGTTCCTGCTGTCCTTTTCTTTGTGTATGTGTGCATGCATAGCTTTCTTCTTGCTTTGTCTGCTTTCTTTCTCCTTGTCCCCCAACTTTAACCCCCAGCTCTCTTCATTTGTCTCCCAGTGGCATCTGGTGGCTCTCTGGTCATCAGGGCAGTGAATCCACTCCAGGTTTTCAGTGGCTTTCACATTGCTGCCCAGTGTGCTGAACTTATTTGGGGGATTGGATTCCGCAGCTTGGATAAGTCTTTTAAAGCCTGGATATAAGATGTGGGGTCGATTCACTGTCCCACTGACATTAGAACCATCAGCAACTCCAGCTTTTATGATTGTCTGGGGAATCAGTTGATAGCTGCTGTAGCACACCTCACAAGATCTCCTGTTGTCCTACTCTCAACTTCTAACAGTATTCAAGGATCCCAAGTCAGAAGCCTTAGAAGCAAGACATATCTGGCTTCAAAACAGTCCAGGGTCAAGGAAGCCATATTCAGAGACAGCTTTCAAGGAATCATATTAGCTGAGTTGTTAAACAATCCAAGAGTTGTAAATCCATTAGACACACTTAATGGCAAGCTGAGCTGTCAAGAGGAAGACTGAAGTTGTACTCAGCAAGGTCACTGGTGGATGTCCCCTCCTTATATAGGCACCATGTTTAGCCAACACCCGGATCCCTAGCAGTATTTAAGGAGAGAGTTTTGTGACTGTGGTCCTCTCAATGCCTTGATTGCAGCCAGTCACTCTATCTGCAGGGAATGGTCTGAGCCAGATGCCTGAGTCTCTGTCCTTCTCTGGGACTGGGGGCTCCTCGTCCAGCTTCTCATCCTGCTCTGAACCTGACCTGGCCCGTTGACCCAAAGGAGGACTTGGCTAGCTATTGGGCATCTCTTGCAGCTCCTCCAAAGACAGATCTGTTTCATCTTCATAAGAAGACCAGTTCTCAAGGCAGTGGTGTAGGGACAGGGGATGAGAGGGGTCGTGCACCCTGGGTGGCATTTTTTGGGGGCGCTGTCACTCCTTGCCTGCCTCCCCATGCAGATTTCACATTATCTGCAAGATTTCTTATCAGACAGGTGTCATGATCCCACGCACTGTAGCTCCTTCCCCGTGCCCCATAACCTGACCCCATGCACCATACCCCCCACACGTGCTGTAGCCCTGCCCATGTGTGGCATAGCCCTGCTTATGCGCACTGTAGCCCCACCCACGTGCCCCATAGCCCTGCCCCCACGCCTCCTCCCCTGACCCTACCCACTCATGCCAAGCTACGCCACTGTCTTAAGGGAGGGGGGCACGACACCCCTCTTGCAGATAATGTGAAATCTCACAAGATCTCCTAGCAGCTGCTTCCTACTGAAAGGTGAGATGAGGGAGGAGCAGGGGCTTTGTGACATGGTCCCTGTGGCTGCTGTTATAGAATCATAGAGTCGTAGAGTTGGAAGGGACTGAAAAGACCATCCCTCCATCCCTTTATTTATACCCTGTTTTTTCCCCCCAGACTGGGACTGAAGTTGGCTTACAAAAACCAGAAAATTCCAAGAAAAACACATCTGATTGCTAAAACAGCTAAGCCAAAGTGTTTGGTTCTTAAGTTGAATCATTCTGACTTTTAACAGATTAGTTAATCTTTATTTTATTTTTTCAAAACTGTTACGAAGAGCCAATGGACTACAGTGCCAACACAACAAGCAGCCCTGTGGCATTCTCAGTATGGCTTATGCCATATGGCATAAGCCTTCACTGACTGCAGCCCATTGTTGTTAACTGTCATCTAGTCCAGTCGCGTAGGAACTTGGGGGCAGGGGGGCGATTCGCCCCAGGCGGCAATGTTTCTGGGGCATCCCGGCCCACAGCCACGCCCCCATGCCCCTGGCCACGCCCCCAAGCACAAAAGCCATGCCCCAGTGGCCACGCCCCTCATGCTATAGCCCCGCCCCCTCCCACCCCCCCGCACACACTCCAAGCTCCGCCACTGATCTAGTCAACTTAAACTTATGGCAACCCTATGGATCAGAGACCTCCATGTCGCTTCGCAATCAACCGCCCTGCTCAAGATTGAGCCTATCCAGTTGTAATGCAATTTTCCTCTTTTCCTACTGCTTTCTACCTTACCAAGCTTTATTATCTTTTGCAGTGAGTCCTGTCTTCTCATGATCTGGCCAAAGTAGCATAGCCTCAGTTTACTCATCTTGGCTTCTAGGGAGCGTTCAGGATTGATTTGCTTTACGACCCATTCGTTCGTCTTTTTAGCAGTCCAGAGCATCTGTAGACCTCTTCTCCGGCACCACATTTCAAACAAGTTGATTTTCTTCCCATCGGCCTTCTTCGCTGTCCAGCATTCTCAACCATACATAGAAATGGGAAATACAATGCCGTGGACAATCCTAACTTCAGTATTCAATGATATATTTTTAAACTTCGGGATCTTGTCTAGTTGCTTCATAGCTGTCCTTCCAAGTCTTGGTCTTCTGGTTTCTTGACTACAGTTTCCATTCTGAATCATGACTAAGCCAAGGTATGGAAAATGTTGAACTATTTCAATGTCTTCATCATCTGCTTTAACGTTATGTAAATAATTTGACGCCATCATTTTCGTTTTCTTGGTATTCAGCTGTAAATCTGCCTTTGCACTTTCAGCCTTGACTTTCTTCAGTAATGACTCCAAGGCCATTGCTCTACTACACTGTTATAGTGCTATTGTTCCACTTTCAACATCCTGTGGAATTCTAGGGTTTGTAGTTTACTGAGGCCAAAGAGCTCTCTGGCTGAGAATCCTAAATGCCCCTCACTAAACCGCAAATCCCAGGACTCCATAGGATGCTGAAAGTGCAATAATAGTGTTATAACAGTGTAGGGCGGAAATGGCCCAAGTCTCTGCTATTTTCTGCTAGAATGGTGTCATTTAAATATCTTAAATTGTTTATGTTCCTTCCTCCAATTTTCATGCCTCCTCCTTCTGAGTCCAATCCTGCTTTATGTATGGCCATTTCCACGCTACACTGTTATAGTGCTATTGTTCCACTTTCAACCTCCTATGGAATCCTGGGGTTTGCAGTTTAGTGAAGGGCATTTAGAATTCTCAGCTAGAGGGCTCTTGGGCCACAGGAAACTACAAATCCCAGAATTCCACAGGCGGTTGAAAGTGGAAGAATAGCACTATAACAGTGCCGTGCGGAAATGACCTATGATATGTTAAGCGTCGCATCTCTCTGTTAAACAGATAGGGTGATAAAATGCAGCTTTGCCCGACCCTCTTACCAATTGGAAAGCATTTTGTTTTTCCGTATTCTGTCCTAATGGTAACCTCTTGTCCTGAGTACAGGTTACATATCAGGACCATCAAATGCCCATACGTCTGATCAATATATCTAAAGTCCATAAACGCCCATGCCAAACAAACCCTATCAGTCTTTAAGGTTCCACAAGACTGTTGTGGTTACAGTCTAATCCATCTGCTCTACACATAACTCCACCTCCTCTAACCTGCTGCCATGCAGGAAATTCACAGCTAAAACGCTGCTAAAAGACAGCCGTTCAAACCTCTGTTTAAAATTTGGAGAGTACATTTTTTGCTGAGACAGCCTGTTGAACAATTCTTACAGTCAGGAAGTTCTTTCTAATGTTCAGGTGCAGCCCCTGTTCTTGTAATTTGGACCCGCTGGCTCATGTCCTAGTGTCTGGAACAGCAGGAAACAAGCTCACTGTATCTTCCACATGACATCCCTTCAGGTGTTTAACGACGGTTAGCGTTTTACCTCTTAATTTTCTCTCCTCCAAGCTAAGTGCTTATGGTTCCCACACTAATGCACTCCCCCGGTAAAAGTAGCACATATTCAAAATGTGAATATTTCAAGAGGTGTTGCAAGTCTCTCTCTCAGTGGCAGACGCTGGAGGAAATATCTAGGCCAATCTGAGCAGGCTAAGGCCATTTCCGCACTAGACTGTTATAGTGCTATTATTCCACTTTTAACCTCCTACGGAATCCGGGGGTTTGCAGTTCAGGGAGGGGCCTTTGAGGAGAGGAGGAAGCGGAGGCCTCTGAGGCCCCTCCCTAAACTGCAAACCCCAGGGTTCCATAGGAGGTTGAAAGTGGAATAATAGCGCTATAACAGTTCAGTGTAGAAATGGCCCAAGATTCAAGACCAGGTTACAAGAACAGTTAAAAAGATCCTGAGACGATCACTACTAGGGTCCGTGTGGTCTAATGTTTTGTTTCCAAAACTGGCCAGAGGGATGTTTCTGGAGGAATATGACTGCCCTCTTTTTTTGTTTATAGCTGGAATCTGACGTTTGCAGGTATACTGCTTCTCAATATTCAGATTCTCTTCCTATCTCACATGGTTAATAGCTGTTTTTTCACCGTAAATACTTTTGCCTTTTTAATTTTTTAAAAATACATACAAACAAAACAAAAACAAATGAAACAAAAACAACCACAAATTACAACAGGTAACAAGTTAAGAGGGGGAAAAAAGACAAAAATTAGAAGCAGTGCTAAATATTGCTTACTACAAACTGAATCCTAAAGACTAACTACAATAAAAAAAAATTTAAAATGTGGTTTCAAGCTTTCCTAAAGCAGATTGTAGATAAATCTGTATAGGAGAAACTTCTGTAATTACAAATACCATTCAAAAGCTTCAACTGCTACTTATCCAAAAATACCAATTTTCAAATCATGCAGTTAATGTATTGTGTTCTGTTTCTTGCAAAAAAAAAAAGGGGGTTCCCAGTTTTTCACAACAGTTCCTACTGACTTTTCATGGTTAATAGCTGTTGATGGACCCATATTCTTCATCACAATCATAATCATCAATATTAATTCATTAGTCAGGGAATGGGGTAAATGGGGTAAGGGTAAGTAGATGTAAGAGTTTGTGTATTTCTGTCCTAGGATTGGTTTGTCTTTTTTTTTTTGTCCTGTTTCCTTGTTTTGTGCTACTATCTACTTTGTCTGTTTGGATAGTCTATTCTTTTTTTATAGAATCATAGAATCATAGAAATGTAGAGTTGGAAGAGACCCCAGGGGCCATCCAGTCCAACCCCCTGCCCTGCAGGAACACCCTCAAAGCGCTCCCGACAGATGGCCATCCAGCCTCTGCTTAAAAACCTCCAAGGAAGGAGACTCCACCACACTCCATGGAGGCAGCTGCATCTTCCACTGCCGGACAGCCCTGACCATCAGGAAGTTCTTCCTGAGGTTCAGGTGGAATCTCCTTTCCCGCAGCTTGAATCCATTGCTCCTTGTCCTGGTCTCTGGAGCGGCAGAAAACAAGCCCTCTCCCTCCTCGACATGGCATCCCTTCAAATATTTAAACATGGCTATCATGTCCCCTCTTAACCTTCTCTTCTGCAGACTGAACATACCCAGCTCTCTAAGTCTATCCTCATAGGGCTTGGCTTCCAGGCCCTTCACCATTTTGGTCGCCCTCCTCTGGACCTGCTCCAGCCTGACCATGTCCTTCTTGAATTGGGGTGCCCAGAACTGGACACGGTATTCAAGATGAGGTCTAACCAAAGCAGAGTAGAGTGGTACCAGTACCTCCCTCGATCTAGACACCATACTCCTACTGATGCAGCCGAGAATTGCATTGGCTTTCTTGGCTGCCGCATCACACTGCTGACTCACGTTCAACTTGTGGTCTATTAGGACTCCTAGATCCCTTTCACACATACTGCCATCCAGCCACACATGTTTATGTTACCTCTTTCTTTCTTTCTTTCTTTCTTTCTTTCTTTCTTTCTTTCTTTCTTTCTTTCTTTCCTTGTTATTTTTCTTTCTTTTTTATTTTTTCACTCTTTATATGGTATGTATGGTTTGTATAGTATGGTTTTTTTTTTATTTGCGTCATGCTATTGGGGTGATATCTCTTTGTGTGTTAGGGGTTAAAATTATGGGTTGGTCTATTTTATGTGGAAATTCAGTAAAAATATATTTGCAACAATATTGATCCATTAATTCCTTTCCCTCAATATTTGGACCCAAGGCAGCTTGCAAAAAAGTTAAAGCAAATACATCTGCAAAAGAGAGGTAACAACTCAATGGCTATAATTTATATCACAATCTATGCCGCGTAACTTTGTTCATGCTACATAGCAGAGGTGCTATGGAATTCCCCTAGTGAATTGTAAAAATGAATATCAGGGCACTGGTATGTGAGTCCTGCTGCACATTGGCTCTGCTGCTGTGCACTGGCGGTCTTTAGCCGTTGTTCTGAAATAAAGATCTCCAGCTCCCCAAACCTCTCCTCACAGGGCATCATGGTTTCCAGGCCTTCTACCATTTTGGTCGCCCTCCTCTGGACATGTTCCAGCTTGTCGCCTGTTCCAACTTTGTACTTGCAGCTCCCTAGTATTACATATTTCATCGGACAGGTTAGGGACTGGAGCACCATCAGAAAACAGCATTGGTCCTTTTTTATCATATGTGGTGGACTTGCGGGAAAGCAAGGAAATATTGGAAGAGGGTACATGATGAAATTCAAAGAATATGTAAAGTGAATTTTGAAATGATACCGGAGTTTTATTTGTTAAATACGTTAGGCCAACGGAGACGGATAAGAAGTCATCAGAAGATATTGTTATATTTGATAACAGCAGCGAGGTTGTTGTATGCACAATATTGGAAAGAAAATAAAGATATAGATTTAGAAGAGTAGAAGTTGAAAGTTTTAGAGATGGTAGAAACAGAAAAATTAGCTTCCTCTTTGAAAAATAAACCAATATAGAATTTTGAAAAGGAATAGAAAGGAGTATTGGACTGGGTAAGGACATAGGTTGTAAGATGTAGAGACATGGAAACAAGACAAATGATAATTGTTTTTATTGATAATAGAAATGTAACTGCTCTTCTTTTGCGTAAATAGAAATAACGTAGTTTCAACTGGAGAATATAAGCGGAAGTGGGGGAGGTGGGATACATTTAAAGAAGATGTGACCCACTTGTTCCTTTTTTATTTGGTAACTAAACTCTAATAAAAATATTTAAATAAAAAAAAAAGAGAACAGAATTGGTGGTTGTTATTGCTGTTGTTATTTCCTTTTTTCCCCAGGTTGGGACTCAAAGCAATTTACAACCATTACAAATACATAGTTGAAAACCATGGAATGCAAAAGTTAAAGCACAATGAAATGGTCAAGAAGAATTAAAACAAAATTAAAATACATAATAAAAACTCAAGTATCCATAAATTCAACAACTTCCGCACAATTAAAAGTATCCAGGACCTTTTATTATACAGGTCAAAATCACGCATTAAATACCTGTTGGAAGAGAAATGGCTGAAAAGCAGAACTTTTATATTGTACTGTAGGGAGGATGAAGGACTTATGGAGGCTTGCTTGGGACCAACTGGGTGCATGCTGCTTGCAAAGTCTCTCAGCTGCCTTGGTGCCTGTTTTCCCTCTCTCAACTCACTTTGCAAGCAACACATACATGCAAGTGTTTCCAAGTAAGCCTCCATAGGCAAGAAGAACTGGTGAAAGAACAGATTCCTGTTGAATTAATGGAACATATCCTTAATTTGGAAGCATGGAAAGAGCAAATCGTCAGTCGATATGGTGCCAAAAGGTGGGGGTTTCTGAATTTTCGAGTGGTCTTCCATCCAAGGATCAATCCTGCTTACCGGTAACTTTTGAAATCAGACAAACTGAGCTTGCATTGTTCTGTTCTGTCCTCCATACTCTCTTCCCATTAGGAATAAAAAATGCAGATCGGAATGAGCTGAGGAAAATAGCATCTGACCCTGTGGAAGAGCACATGCTTTATGCTGAAGACTTCCACCAGCTTGGCAGCCTCTCCCGAAAGCTCTCCAGAAGGCTTTGCTTCACTGCCTCAGAGCCCCCACAACCAGCTAAGCAAAGAGCCAATGGTGAGGCCAAGGATGTGCCACTGATGTCCGTTGACTCCAAATAAGTTCATTAAAATGGACTTTCTCCCTCCAGGGCCAGGTTAAGACACACTGCATTCCCAGGTTTTTTGTTGTTTTTGTGTATCTCCAAGTCATTTCTGATTCGCGGCAACCCTAAGGCAAACTTTGCTTTATTTATATTGTACTTTTTTATATTATATCTTGATCATCTGTTTTACAGATGTATAGTTTTATATTTGCATTACTTTGTCCTTCCCCCGTGTGTCTGTGTGCATATATTTTAGATTGCATGCCTTTGGGAGGGCTGGTTTATTTTACTTGTAAAGTTGTTACCCATCCACACGTACCCCAAACTTGATCAGGTTTAGTTGGTGAAATATAACTTAATTGGCAATATGTAGTCACTGGCATGGATATACAATGGACCCTGAAGTGGCTGTAAGGCCAGGCTGGGCAAAGGAAAAATACTGACTGAACATGTGTAAGAAGGTCAGAGATCCCCTCCATGCATGGCCCAGGCCATTGTCGGAACAATCACCAAGTAACTCCGGAGTTAATAGGCTTAGGCCATTTCCGCACTAGACTGTTATAGCACTATTGTTCCACTTTCAACATCCTATGGAATCCTGGGGTTTGCAGTTTAGGGAGGGACCTTTAGGATTCTCAGCCAGAGAGCCCCTCCCTAAACTGTGAACCCCAGGATTCCATAGGATGTTGAAAGTGGAATAATAGTGCTATAAGAGTCTAGTGCAGAAATGGCCATAAACCAAGCTGAATCATCTCTGCCATCAAACAATTGCAAAGGAACATTCTCATCAAACCACTGATTGTTTCAGTCCTGCTTCCTAGCACCTAGACATTCTCCATATTGTGCCTTTTTTCTGCCTGCTATCACAGAGCTATTATAATAGCCATTAATTGCTTGTCACCTAACACTAAGATCATCCTCACTGGCTAGAGTGTGTTTGTACCTATGCTAACTGTGCATTTCAGTTGGATATCATATGGTAATTTAAATTGATTTTTCCCTCCAATGGCACACATTTTTAAAATGCACACATAGTTTTGTACATATTTTCTTTATGCGAAATACACCTAAAGTGTTGGGCATGTGTAAAAATCTGGGGCAAGATGGGAATGTTTTGGTCTACCACAACATGCAAAATGGATAATTCTGTTAAGAATCATGACTCCGGGCTTTCATGTCCCTCATTCCAGGTTCTAGTCCTCATAGCTCCCCTGTAAGTGTTGAAAGTCATTGCCACCTTCAACATTTGGCGTTTGGCATGAACCCTTTTCTGCTTTTGGCGTGAACCCTTTCATAGTATGCAGTTCTAGTACCCTGATTCCACTTTAATTGCCATGGCTGCATCCTATGGAATCCTGGACTTGTGGTTTGGTGAGGCACTGGAATTCCCTGGCTGAGGATTCTAAACACCTTTCCCTAAACTGCAGGTATCAGAATTCCACAGAATGTTTCATAGAATCATAGAGTTGGAAAAGACCACAAGGGCCATCCTGCTCAACCCCATTCTGCCATGCAAGAAGACACCAAAGCACTCCCAAGATATGGCCATCCAGCCTCTGCTTAAAAACCTCCAAAGAAGGAGACTCCACCGCACTCCATTGAGGCAGCAGATTCCACTGCCGGACAGCTCTGACCGTCAGGAAGTTCTTCCTGAGGTTCAGGTGGAATCTCCTTCCTTGCAGCTTGAATCCATTGCTCCTTGTCCTAGTATCTTGAAAACAAGCCCACCCCCTCCTCGACATGACCTCCCTTCAAATATTTAAACATGGCTATCATGTTCCCTCTTAACCTTCTCTTCTGCAGACTAAACATCTCCAGCTCCCTAAGCCTCTCCTCGTAGGGCATGGCTTCCATACCTTTCACCATTTTGGTCACCCTCCGATAGACATGCTCCAGCTTGTCAATATCCTTCTTGAAATGAGGTGCCCAAAACTGGACACAGTATTCCAGATGAGGTCTGACCAAAGCAGGATAGAGTGGTACTATTACTTCCCTCGATCTAGATGCCATACTCCTATTGATGCAAACAAGAATCGCATTGGGTTTCTTGGCTGCTGCATCACACTGCTGCCTCATGTTTCCATGGCTGTTAGAGTGAAATCAGAGTTCTATAACCGTATAGTGTGGAAAAGCCCCAGGCTTCCTCCTGACCCTCCCTGTTTGGTGCCCACGTGACTTGAACTTTTGCTTTGATTCCTTTGTTTTTTTTTTCTTGAAGTAGAGAAGATAATCAAGCCACGGGACCTCACAGTCAGCGAGCAAAGCCACAACTCCTTGAGACTAACGTGGACACCAGCCACTGGAAAAGTAACCGGCTACCATATTCTTTTCGATTCACTCTCACCTGGGGAAGCTGCTCCAGAGGATCAGAGGCAGGTAGGGTCATCTTGCACAGGTCTGTTGGCCCACTTGCCAAAGGGAACTTACACCTGAGTGGGACAGGAAGCCCACGCCACGCAAATATAGCACTGTGATTCCACATTTACTGGCATGGTTCCATCCTATGAGTCTAAGAGTTTTAAGCAACAGGAAGATGGATTTTGACTGAACATTAGGAGGAACTTCTTGATCACATGAATGATCCAGCAATGGAACCAATTTCCTAGTGAAGTGGTGGGGCCTCTTTCTTGGACATCTTAAAAAAAGAAAAAGAACTTCTTGAATGTAAGACTGGTTCAGCAATGGAACCAGTTCCCTAGAGAGGGGGTGATGGGACCTCTTTCTCTAGTCACCTTCAAAAAAAGAGGCTGGACAGCTACCTGTTGAGGGTGCTCTACCTGGAGGTCCTGCACCCCTTCCGACTCTATGATTCTATGAAAGTGATGTAGACTCGAGTCGATAGACTCGGACTCAAGTCAGACTTAAGTCGTTTCAGTGACTCGACTTGGACTTGACCTGGCCAAAATTACACACTGACTTGACTCTACTTGAGATTTGCATATTTTTAGTGACTGACTTGCTGCCCTTGGTTCATTAACGGAACACATTCCTCCAGAAACCTTACAACTTACTGGTCGCATGATGATCTGTCTTAAGCCCAAAGTATGGACACAGAGGGAACAGCAAAGCGGTCAGGCAATGGGCGTGAGATGGGCTTGAGGTCTGCTCAGCAGCCTGTCCCCACTGCATATCGGAGGAGCTTTCTAAAACTTTTCCTAAGAGCAGAAGGCAAGACTCGTGCCCAGAGTACAGGGTGTGTATCTCAGTGGGGAACAGAAAATGTGTTAGGTGGGGGCTTGAGGAGGAAGGATCCTTCCTTCTAAAGCTCTTGAAGATCCAATAATGGGGAATAAGAAGGATCCTATTCCCCACTTCTGAAAAAGCCTCTGACTTTGCAAATGGGAAGTAAGGAGGATCCTATTCCCCACTTCTGAAGCTGCAGATGTCAAAATCACAAAAGTAAAGGACCAGCTCTACTTAAATTGTTAAAACTGACTTTAAACTCTGGCCCTTTTCGCACAGCATTTGCCATGCAAAAGGGCCCCTTGAGCGTTGTGCGATTGTGAGGAGCGATCTGCATGACACACTCACAATTGCGCGACGCTCCAGGGTAGGGCAGGCACCACTTGCCCACAATGCACAATTGCACATTGCTCCAGGGCCACGCACGCACTTGCTGTGCGTGCGGAGCCTCCGGAGCCACAGCGGTCGTGCTTCTTACCCCAGTGCAGCCTAGGAAACTCCCAGGCTGCGCTGCGGAAGGAAGAGGCGGGGTTCTCGCCCTGCCTGCTCGGGAGCAAGGAGCTCGTGGGGAGCTGAAGCAGCGGGGATGCGAGAGCCTCTCGCTGGAGGCTGTTCGCCCGATCCCTGCACCCCAGCGCCGAAAAAGGTAACGTACGGAAAGGGCCTCTGTCCAGAAATTCTGGAATGCAGGTTGGGGTATAAATTTGGCTCGCAGACTTGAGACTTGACTTGAAAGTATCTTGCAAGGACTTGAGACTCCACTTGGGACTTGAAGGTAGAGACTTGAGACTTGACTTGAGACTTGGAGTAAAAGACTTAAATACATCACTGCTCTATGATACTATAAAATGTCAGGATTCCAGAATGTGTTGCCATGGCAGTTAAAGTGGAATCATACCGCTGTAAATGTGTAGAGCGAAAGGGCCCACAAATAGGATTCCATCCATAATTTTCACTGGATGCTATTTGCATTTTGAGATACCCCAGTGAAGGAAAAGCATTCATGTGTATACATATGCTCACTTCCTTTTTTTCCTCCCTCTCTCTCTGTATGGGTTGCATGTGACAGATTGTTTTGGACGCCAGCAAGAGCACAGTGTTTGTGACAGATCTGAAACCTAACACGAAATATTTCTTCACTGTCTTGGCTGTCTACGCTGATGTTTTTGGAGAGCCAGCAACCATCAGAGGGAAAACAAGTGAGTTTGCCCTTTTCAAACTCACCCTTCTGGGAAGTTACAGACACACGTACGCGTGCGTGCGCGCACACACACGCACACACATACACACACATAATTGCTCTCTCCTGTTGACTGGACTGTTAAAAGAGACCACAAGCAAGCAGGATTCAGACTATTTGATTTAAGGCTGCTCTGACATATTCCATTCTTCATTGCCTGATTACAGATATTTAATAGGTAGTAATGCTGTGATAAGGTACAGGAAATGGGAATCTTAGCAGAGAAAAGTTAGGGTATTATATTAATCATTCATATGTTTTTTAAAAAAACCCAAATTCAATTGTATTTACATTGGAAGGGGGACTTTTTCTGACAAGTTAATTTTAATCCAGTTTTTAAATTTATGTTGCATATTTATTATTATTCTGAGATATAGGGTGGAATCAGACATGGATCAGAGTGATAAACTCAAAGCCCTCTCAATATCTTAATTCGCCCCATGGAACAGTGGCAGCTGGTGGTTCCATGTCACTGGGGCAATGAATCTACTCCAGGTTTTAATCCGGACTTTAAAGGAGCTGTCTGAGATCATAGAATCATAGAGCTGGAAGAGACCGCAAGAGACATCCAGTCCAACCCTATTCTTCCATGCAGGAATACACAATCAGCACACTCTTGACAGATGGCCATCCCATCTCTGTTTAAAAACCTCCAAAGGAGGGCACTCCACCAAGCTCCTGGGCAGCAGTGTATTCCACTGCTGAACTGTTCTTAACATCAGGAAATTCTTCCTAATGTTTAGGTGGAATCTCTTTTTCTGAAGTTTGAAGCCATTGCTCCATGTCTTAGGCCCTTTCCACACCTTACCGTCTTCTCGCGCTGGGGTGTGGGGATCGTGCAAGCAGCCTCCGGCGAGAGGCTCTCGTGTCCGGGGTCCTTCGGCTCCGCACGAGCTGCCTGCTCACACGAGAGCCCCGCCTCTTCCTTCCGCAGCGCAGCCTGGGAGTTTCCCAGGCTGTGCTGGGGCGGGAAGCGTGACCGGCGCGGCTCCGGAGGCTCCGCACGACAGGTAAGCACGCGCGGGGCCTGGGAGCAATGCGCAATCATGCACCATTTTCAGCTTCCGGCTGAAAATGAAAAGGTGTGTGATCGGCACTTGCTGGCCCCTGGAGCGTCACATGATTGTGAGTGCATAGTGCGGATCGCTACTCACAATCACGTGACGCTCCAGGCCCTCTTTCACATGGAAAATGCTGTGCGAAAAGGGCCTCAGTCTCTGGAGCAGCAGAAACACTCTTACTCCATCTTCCATGTGATGTCATTCCAAATATTGAAACATGGCTATCATGTTCCCCTCTTAACCTCCTCTTCTCCAGGCTGAACCTACCCAGCTCCCTAAGCCGCTCCTCATAAAGCTTCATGGTTTCTATGTCTTTTCCCATTTTGGTTGAAGATGCAGAGGGCCTAAATACTCTGAAGGTACCAAATCCTATCTGGTCATGGAAGCTAAGCAGAGTCAACTCTGGTTAATACTTGGGTGGGAAATCAAGGAATACCAGGTGCTGTAGGCTCTCTTTCAGATGAAGGCAATGGCAAGCCACCTCTGAATCTTCCTTGCCTAAGAAAATGCTATGAAATTCATTGAGTCACCAGACATTGGCAGGGACTTGTAGATATACATGCAAACACACAACTTATTTAAAGTTTAGACCAAGATCGTGAGCAGATTCACCCACTGATATGGAAGGCACCACCATTGCTACTTGAACTAGATTTGAATTAAGTGTTTTGAATCTTGTGGCTTAAACTTTATAGTTCCCCAAACCCAAGGAGCCACCAAATCAGCAAGAAGTCATATTGGAGGGGGGAGTAAACTAGGCTTTTTGTCTTTGGGTGAAGAACCAACTGGATTGTCTAAAACTTATTGCCTTTTTAAAAAAGCATTCTGGCTCCTTTAACTAATTCTGGAGAAAGGTAATGCTGAAATTCCAAACTTAGCTCTTTTGTGTATCTTTTTTTTTTTTTTGTACTGGGCCTTGTTTGTGGATCTTGTGGTTCTAATAAAAATTTAAAAAGTTGATGCAAAAAAAAAACCCTCTAAAGATTATTCAGTCTTGTTCTTCAGTATGGGCGGGTTCAGGTTCTTTTTAAAACCTGAGCAGTGCTTGGAAATGTTCTCTGTTTTTGGGGTGTGTGTGTGTGTCTTCATCTCCCCAAATTCCCCAGCCAGTAGAGCCAGTGGCCTTGCTATGATTAGAAGATTCTAGGAGCTGTAGTCCAAAAAACCACCTTCTCAATCACTGGCTTTTGGATTTGAAGTCAACACATGACCTGGGAAATTTCTTTGCACCATCCAGCAGCCGCGGACTAGACCATAGTGGAAGTGTTGCTTTGCAGCTCTGAGGTAGATGCTTCTGGTTGGCAGATGTGTCAGGAGAGGTGTGGATTTCAGTACATCTTAAGCTGCATTGCCTAGGGGAGGCTTGGGAGCAAATTGTTTATTCTCAGACATGTCCATTTGATTTATAATCCGGTCTTGAGATATTCCCCTGGATGGAAGGCTCAGCAAACGTTTGCATGCTGCTCTGTTTTCACAGGGTAGGAAATGCAAAGGTTTTATGGCATGGGCATGGGATCTAGGATTATTGAGCTTATACCATTGAATCATAGAAGCATAAAGTTGGAAGAGATCCTAAGGGTTAGGTAGTCAGTTGGTGCAGTCCCTGGATGATGTAGAACGCCCATAGTTAAAGCATCCCTGACTAGGCCTATTGAAACAGAAAGGTCTTCATTTGTTCATGGAAAAAGAGTAGCAAAGGTGCCAATCTAACTTCTCTGGAAAGGGAATCCCAGAGACTTGAGAAAGCCCTGTCTCCAATGTGCTCACTAGATATATTTGTGAAGGTGGTGAGACAGAGAGAAGGGCCTCCAAAGAAGATCTCAAAACACAGGCAAGTTTGTAAGGGAAAATTGTTGTTGTTGCATGCCTGTTGTTGCATGTTGCATGCCCAACTTATGTCAACCCTTATGTTGTTGCATGTTGCATGCCCAACTTATATCAACCCTGAGGCGAAACTATCATGGGGTTTTCTGGGGCTGAGAGAATGTAATGCACCCAAGGTCACCCAGTGAGTTTCCATGGCCATGTGGGGAATCGAACCCTCCTCTCCAGGGTTATAGTTCAACTTTCAAACCACTACACCACACTGGCTCTCAAAGGGAGAATATGATCCTTCAGATAGGCCATTTCTGCACCAGACTGTAATAATGCTATTTTTCCATTTTCAACATCCTATGGAATCCTGGGGTTTGCAGTTTAGGAAGGGGTCTCATAGGATGTTGAAAGTGGACTAATAGTACTATAACAGTCTGGTGTGGAAATGGCCAAAATCTAGACCTGAGCTTTATAGGGCAAAACCCATATGGCACTGGAACTGGGAGAAAGCCTACCCCTGAAGATCTCAGAACTCAGGCAGACTCAGATCTCTTTATGTCTTTTTTGTCTTAAAGCATCTATTCCTCCAGTGACCAATTTCCGGGTCATAGAAGAAGGACTTTCAAGTCTCAAGGTTGCTTGGACTCCCCCCTTAGGGAAACTGGAAGGCTATAAGATCTACATCCCAAAATGTAAGTCAGCCAGCTGAGACTCAGCTGGATTTTTTGAGAACATTTGTTCGGGGAAAGGGAGTTTTATGTGGCTAGAGGGAACATGGTCTCAGATTTTTAACATCTCCTCAAAGAAAGCAATTAATCTATAGAGTATGCAGAATTAAGCAGGAGAGGTCAGTGGCTTCTTTCATGCAGTCCACAGGTAAGTTTTTTTCTTCTTCTTCAGTTCCTAATCCATCTCATGCTTATGATACTGGAACAGTTATTTATACCTTTGGTAAACCTAAGGCTTCGAGCCTAAATTGTTTTAGTTGATAGATTAATAAATAAAGCCGGAGTTCATCTTATTTCTGGTATGTAAGGGCCTAAATACCCTAAAGGCACCAGATTCTGTCTGATCTTGAAAGCTAAGCAGGGTTAGCCCTAGTTAGTATGTTACCCCAAATGTGGGTGCCACGAGGGCCGTCCTGTGATGCCAGTGCCTCCTTGCAAAAGTGGGGAATTAATGAGCTCAAAATCAGAAGGCTAAAGAGAGGCGGGCAAATTAGTGAGACCTTTCTACCAATGTTTGCGGGCTCGCGCAGGAAAAGAACCAGCCAGAGGTTCAAAAGCAAACTAAAAATGTATTTTATTGAGGGGAATTCACTCATGCATGCACACAAAATACAAACAGTCAAACATTCACACAAGAACTAACTGAAGGATAAAGGGAGGAAAAATTATGGATAGAGAGGCTGAGGGTTTAGGGTTATAATTATCAGTCCAGAAGAGTAGTGAAGAAGTTGAAATGGGGCTTAGACTTGTGTCTAAGGGCAGACCAGATCAGGATTCAGGGCGACATAGTGAGGTCCAGCATTTCATCTGACTGCATCTGACTTCTCAAAACCAAGGGTTTACATACTCTATTTCCCTCCTGAAGGGATGTGAGTTAATCGCTTTCCCAACCTAGTGGATAATGGGAGTTGCAAAACAGACAATGGGGTCTGGGTGGTGCTAATGGTTTCAACATCTTGGTTGAGTGGGGTTTCTGAGCCAGGCTTCGGTAGGATATGCACACAGCAGGGGTCCTTGCTTCTGCATCCGGGCACCTCATTGTTTTCTGAGGTTGGCAGTTGATAGGATTAGCTCAGAGCCATTGAGTCAGGCTTTCTTGACTAATTCTTATGGCCTGGTCATGTTGAGATCACCTCAGACCTATTTCCAGACAGCTTCCCTTTCCACATAACCTTTCTAGCCATAAGGATGTATATTATTTATATTTTATGCCAATTAATATCTTTTGCCAATTAGACGATATCAAAATGTAGGGGTGTACAACCTGGTAACAGGTACTTGGATGGGAGACTGCCAATAAATACCAAATGCTGTAGGCTGTATTTCAGAGGAAGGAACTCTTAAAACCACCTCTGAGGATTCCTTGCCTAAGAAAACCCTATGAAATTCATGCAGTCACCATAAGTTGACAGGTGACTTGAAGGGAGATACACATAGGAGCTCCTTTTGAGTTCCTTGGCCCAGTTCTCAGTCTTCCAGAATGAACTGTATGTGTTGGGCAACTCTCAGGGACCATGTTGGCAGTCCGGAGAACTTCAGTAGGTCACACATCAGCCACACCCCTGAAAAAATTAAAATTTCCCCCCCAAATGCCCTCACTTCTACAGTTTGTGTGAGGGCAATTTTGCCATGTTTTAGACACTCTCCGGAATATTTTAGGGTTAGGTGAGACATTTTTTCTTGTAGAAAGTGACCCTGATGTCTCTTGCTCTCAGGTGCCTCTACTGGAGGAAGTTTCAACAGCTAGTTCATGGAATCAGTGGTGGCTGGTGGATTCCATGCCAGTGGGGCAGTGAATCTGCTTTGGGCTTTAGTCTGACCTTAAAAGGGCTTTCCAGTGTGCTGAATCTCTTTTGGTGGGTAGAGTTTACCATCTTGGACAGTTCAAGCTTGGAACTGATTCATTGCTTCACTGAAATGGAAGCCACAGCCACCAGTGAATGGAGTAAGGTGGGTAGTCACCATCTTGTTCTTTGGCTTAGGTGGCAAAATGTCTTGGGGTGGCTCTACTTATGTGAGAGAAAGTAAAAGGCTTCCTCTTACCAATTTCATTGACATCAGTGATGACCGTATGGTTCCAATGTCAGTGCGGTGGTGAATCAGATCTGGATTTGAGTACAGACTTTACATGAGCTATCTTTTATTTGTTTGGAGAATACATTTCAGCACCCTGGATAGTTCTTTAAAAATGTGGACTAAAACCTGGAGTGTATTCACCATCCCTCTAATATAGAAGATTTGGGAGGATTTTGGACAAGCTTCCTTTGATTGGTCTACTCTGCTGCTTTTATTCCTGTGTTGCAATGTGAAATCTTTCCTTGTGAATAGAATCTATCTATCTATCTATCTATCTATCTATCTATCTATCTATCTATCTATCTATTTAATATGCCTTCCTGTCTCCCAGAGTGGGACCCAAGGCATCTTCCAAAAATAAGTTAAAAACATTAAAGATATACAATTATAAAAACCTGTAACAACGGTTTTTAAAAACACTTAATAAATAAATTACAAGCTCTCCTGTTCACATGCTTAGGACAGAAAATCGTGGCATATGCTTTCCATTCATTCATGCATGCAGCTACCCAATAACATGTGGGATTCATAGGAAACGAACTGGGAACAAAGTCTCAGAATCAGGACCCCACATACTTTTTGTAATGGGAGATGTTAATGTTTCATCTGTATCCTAGAATTGGAAGGGACCCAAAGGCCATCTAATCAAACTCTCTTCCAGTACAGGAATTCACAGCTTTGCATGGAATCAAATGCACCCACCAATATTAGTTCCATGAGTGTTACAGTGAGGGCCCTTGATGTTTTGAGGACAACCTTTTAGCTATCTTTGTGATTTGTTTTGTGCGGTCTATTACATTTGCTACTGCCTTTTATGCAGCCAACAAGACTGGAATGACCTCAGAGAAGATTCTGGGCAGTGATGTCTCTTCATACCTTCTCGATAACTTGCAGGAGGATAAAGACTATACCATCAGCATCTATGCAGTCTACCCAGAAGGTCCAAGCCAGCCGGTGTCAACAACAGGCAGAACTTGTAAGTCATTTCATGTGTATTATTTTTCAGACATGCTTTAGAAATGCATGCAAGTAGCAGAGCTTAAGATATTTCCTTTACGGAGTTACAACTCCCAGAATTCTCCAGACAGCATAACTGCAGATTGTGTTGGATTACAGATTATTCTAAGCAAGCACATTTTATGTTTGCATTGCATACATGAAGATACAACGTGGAAAGTTACCAAAAGTACTAAAGAGTATTCAATCATATTCAGCCAACGTGGTTCTCTCCTGCCCCAGAGGATTTGACCAAGTCTCATGGTTATAAGTTATAGGAAGACAGATTTCAATTGAACATTAGAAGGAACTTCTTGACAGTAAGAGTGGTTCAGCAATGGAACTAATTGCCTAGAGAGGTGGTGAGGTCTCCTTCTCTGGATGTCTTCAAAAAGAGGTTGCACAGCTACCTGCTGGGGATGCTCTAGCTGTGCACTGAGTCTATGGAACTCCTAGGGGGGGAAATTACATGAAATTAAAAAGAAATATAAGCTCTACTAAGCTAAGCTACACATTCCCACTCTACTCAAATTGCAGCTGGACAACTGGGTGTTCATATCTTTAGGGGGATGCTGGGAGTCTTGACCTCCTTGTCCAGCCTATGCCAGGCTTCCCTAGGTGTGACATATCCCTTTTCCCAGGTTGGCCTCACAGTGCAAAGCCTTGGAATTCTGCCAGTTGTGACCCCAAAATATGGGTGACTCGGGGTCCACCCATAATGCCACTGCCTCCGTGAAACAGTGGGTGATATTAGTTCAAAGAGGAGGCCTGCGAGAGGGGGGTAACCTTATAAGATGTTTTACACCTATGTCTGCCGGTACTAGTGCAGGGAAAAACCAGCCAGAGATTCAATAGTAAGCTTAATTATTTTATTGGAGAAATTAACAATCATGCATACGCAACATCCAAGCAGTTACACAGTCACACAAGGCTAACTGAAGGAAAAGGGAGGAAAGTTTTGGATAGTGAGGTTTTCAGGATGAATAGGGTGATTTTTGCCAATCCAGAAGAGCAGCAAAGAAGCAGCAATGTGGTTTAGATGCAAGTCTAAGGACAGTACACAAATGGGAATCAGAGCAGCAGAGTGACAACCAGCAACTGGTGTACTGTGAGCTGGCTGGCCAAAAACTGGGGTTTAAATACTGTACTTTTGCCCAGAGGGCTGAGGTGCTAATGGCTGTCTGGCAGAGTAACACTGGAGTTTGCAGAGTGGACAATGCGGTCCAGAGTGGGCCAATGGTCTTAGCATGAGGTCCAGGACTTTGGATAGTTCCTTTAAAGTTTTGTCTAAAACTTGGAATAAATTCACTGCTCCACTGGCATGGAAGCCACCCACTGCCTGTGGCTGATGTCATCACAGAAGATTGAATTCACAAATTATAGAAGGCTGAAAGAATCACAGAAGATCCAACTCCCCAAAGTAATTTTAAGTGAGGGAGTTAGCTTCATTAGAGCTTCATCTTATAACCAGCTCTTGGAAAATAAGGTTGTTTTGGATTTCCACTACCAAGTTCCTCCAGCCAGCCTGAGGATATTGGGAGTTGTAGTCCGTAAAACCCTAACTTTTATATGGTTGTATCAGCTTTTGAGACTTATATAGTGCTTTCATTTTCTATGAGTAAGAACTGATAGAGTTTGATTAATTTCATGTTAATATGTGGGTGAATTAGGTGATGATTGTAGCCAGCAGAGATCTGAGATCTTGGTATCCAGTTCTCCAGCACTGTTATTTTGTTGTCTCTTACAGTGAAACTATCGCCTGTGAAAAACATTTGGCTCCAGAATGAGACAACCGATACCATCCAGGCCAGATGGACGCAAGTCAGGGGAGCATCAGGATACAGACTAACATGGGTGTCTTCAGGTAGGGTAGACCAAAAAAATGTTTCTGGAGCATCTGTCTGTCTGCTTGCCTGCCTGCCTGCGCACCTACTTATCATTAAAATATTTCTATCTCACCCTCTATTGTGAAATCAGAGGGTGGCATACAATTAAAACAATATAGACAGTTTAAAACAATTCCTGTAAAAATGATAGAATAATTTAAAGACAAGTATGTTAAAGAGAAGAGCCAGTGTGGTGTCAAACTGTTCCTACCATCAGGAGGTTCTTCAGATGCAATCTCCTTTCCTGTAGTTTGAGTCTATTGCTCTGTGTCCTGTTTTCTGGAGCAGCAGAAAACAGCTTGCCCCATGTTCCATACAACATCCCTTCAAATATTTAAACATGGCTATTGTGTCACCTCCTAACCTTCCAGGCTAAACATTCCCAGCTCCCTGAGCCACTCCTCTTAGGTCATAGTTTCCACAGTATTTTTTGTTGCCCTCTTCTGGACACATTTCAACTTGTCAATAGCCTTCTTGAACTGTGCTGTCCAGAACTGGACACAGTATCACGACCTTGTAGTGGCACCACTCCACCCATAGGCTGAATACCAAGATTTTGCAAGTGATCACGCTGTTCTCTCTCATTGCAAAAAAAGGTCTGCAGCTGGAAGATTAGTATATCGGGCAGCAATGCTCAGGCCAGGATTCTTTTTCTGGATCACCTTTTGTAGGGAATTAATTTCTGTGTGAGAGAGCACCTGTGGCTTCAAGTGGTCCAGCCCCAGGAGAACTGGGCAATTTACTTTCCCCTCCCTGGAATGCCTAGAGAGCTCTTGACCAAGATTGTTCCTCCGGAGGCTCAGAAAGAAACAAATGAGCTACATGTGCTATTGTAAATTGCAGCAATAGCACAATTCTCCTTACAACGCGTGCATGTTGTTTGCTTAACCTCTGTACCCCAGAGACACCAGGTGTATTTGAGTCTGACCAAGAAGAGAGGTTTTGTTTTGAAAAACTAGGCTGGGAGATGAGGGTACATTAATAAGACTGCGGCATCTTTGAAGGGCTGAGAAGAGAGAGGACTGTGTTACTGGTAAGTAAAATAAGGATATGGTGTCCTCTAGTGGTAGGATTAGATTTAACCGGTTTTGTTATATCAAGAAAAATGATCTATTCCTGCAGTGCTAAAGGCACTGAGGCTAAATGAAATATAATAGACAATACAGTTAAGAACAGGAACACCCATAAAAATACATAATCCACTAAAAGGGCATAGCGTCATAGTTTACCAAGCATAAAAAATATGATGTTGGAGGTCCATAGTCATGATCTTTTGTGGGGTTTTTTAAAAAATATATATCACAACCCTCCTTTCTGCTTAACTGGCTGCTGGAGGCTTCCATGTCACTGGGGCGGTGTATCCACTCTGGTTTTGTGCAGATGTGTGTCAGGGCACCAGCTAGAGTGTCTCAATGCACCTTGGACTCTTTCGATGCTCATCAGCATGATCTAGCTGGTGTTCCTATGCACGCTGGGCGTGCCCACACACATCAGCTTTATTGTACATTGGTCCCAATGAGCATTTGTCCCTAAATACGTTCCACTAAACTAGAAATCCCAGAATTCCATAGTGTGGATCCATGGCTGTTGACGTGGACTCACAGCACTATAGTTGTGTGATGTGAGAGGGCCTTAGGCGAGACCTTCTATCCATCCAGACCTGTTTGTGTATACTCTGACGGGCAACACTACAGTCTTAGGGAGAGATCTTTTTAATCACCTGCTGCCTGATTTTTTGTTTTTAATTGAACACATCAAGGATTGAACTGGGACCCTTTGGCCTACAAAGCATAGGATCTACTGCTCAACTACTGAGCTGCAGCCCTTTTCTCACTCTGAAACTTCAAGCCAAATGCTGAGAACTAGCAGCACTTGCCTAGGTTTTATCCAAAACATGGTTTTATCCAGATTCTAGATACGATCCAAATCTGCACGTAGGTTTTAACTAATTGTTAAACTGTTTTGTATGCTTTTAGACTGTTTCAGTTATTTGCTTAATGTTTTCTATTATTTAAAATTGTGAAGTTGGTCTTATTGTATGCTGCCCTGGGATCATATGACACAAGGTATGATTACAAGAATTTAGAGATCCTTTGTGCCTTACAAAGGATGGTGCTGAGTCTTGACTGTATGTCATTTCCTCCTGGTTACAGAAGGCAGTGTTCAGAATGTGAATTTGGGTGAAAATTACAGCTACTATATGATCGAAGGGCTACAACCTGGCACTGAATATACCATCACAGTTAATCCGATCTTTGGTGCTACTGAGGGACCAATAGTAACTGCTAAAGCAACAACATGTAAGTAACTGTCTTCTCAGCATCACCATCGCTCCATCAACATTCATGTAAACCTGCAGGTCGTATTTGTTCTGGTTTATTTTATTATATATTCTTAAAACATATATAAGTTCAGGGTGACAGATGAGATCTAGTGGGAAAATATATCACTATTTAAATAAATGAGATGCAACCATAAATTAGAAGAAAAAAATAGCTGAGCAGAGGAAAGCAGTGATGTATATTCCGAATTAAAAGGCTTGAAGAAATCAAGAACCAAGACCTTTAGCAACCCATGTCCCTAGTGGAAATTATATGGGTGCCTGAGCTTCGTGCTTTGAATTCTGCAACTCAGTGGTTACTGGTGGCTTCCTGGTCTGAAATGAGACAAGTCTCTGTATTAATAAAGTACCAATATAAGCCTTGTTTACTTTTTTGTTTCTTCTTATAAGCCTTTCTAACAATGCATTGGATCCTCTGCAGGATTACAGGATTCCTTCACAGTTTTCTTTACAGTATTTGTTGATATCAAGTAACCTTGTGCTATTATTTCTGCTCTGGATAGTGTTACTATAATTTTTGTATTGTGTATTCAATGCCTTTAATGTTTACAGTTAACTGTGCAGTACAGTTGTTAACAGTAGAGTAAATTCATTTAGATTAAATTCATTTCTATGTCATTAATATTGGTATTTTATATGTGTTAATATACACAGGCTTGCCTAGTTTTGGTTTGCTCTTTGGACCCGTTGCTGATTTTTCTTCTGCATTCCAGCTTCCTGGTCTGTGCAGGAATTTCTTTTTCTGGGATGGGTTTTTTTGTGGGGGGATTGCAAAATACTGTGGCTGGCATTGCATTGCAGTTACAGATTTGTGACACAGAGTTACGGATCTGTAACTTCTCCATGCTCAGTAGTACAACATGTTCATGACTGTGGTGCTATTGCCACGATGGTAAGTGTCCCCCATAGCCTGCCTTAACAGCCAGCAACCATACCGAGCAATGGAGGTATATGCAGATGGCAATCAAGGTGCAGGAGGAAGTCCCTTCCCATCAGCAAGTGAGCCTGTGACGATCAGAAGCAGGACCCCATCACAAATTCACAAATTCTTCCTGCAGCCTTGCTCGCTGGCAGGGTCAGGCTGGAAATATCATCTTGCTGAGCCCTAATCGCCCTCTGAATGGGGTCCGATCACTTGAAGTGGTTGCTGGCTGTTTTTAATTTAGGTTTGGGAGGGGGATCAGGCCAGGACGTGTTACTTAGGCCCTTTCCACGCCACCCTCCCAACCCGCCGTAGGGACAGAAGGATGGGAGTGTAACTATGGTTACACGTGGCGTCATTGCGGTCCTGCCCTTCTCATATCCGCAGGCGGTGCAATCACGTGGACTTACCTGGTCTGCGGAGGGTCCAGAAGTGCAATGGCTGTGCTTCCTGCCCCAGCACAGCCTGGGAAAGTCCCCGGCTGCGCTGCGGAAGGAAGGAAGAGGTAGGACCATCACTCTTCCTTCGTTCACAGAGGCAGCCAGTGCGCTCCTGTTGCACTCCCCTCCCAGCAGAGCTGCTCTGAAATCTCCTGGGAGGACATCGGAAGAAGTTAGGGTGTGGCAAGGGCCTTAGTTACACATTCACAATTAAGCAGGCAGTGTAGGATATTGGTGCATGTGTCTTTCTGCGGAGAAAAATCATCTAGAACACTTTGGAACACTTAAATATGGGAAAGTCTCACCGCTCTGTGATGATTCCTAGATCGGTTTTGCTGACGGTTGGGAACGCATTTTTCTACCAGGGAGTAAGGGAACGATCTTTTTATCCCTACCCGTGTGCCTGGGTAGGATACAGGATCTGGGTTCAGCCGGGACGTTTGCAAATGTTAAGACCCCTTTCGGTGTGACCAGGACGGTGCTGACAAAACCTGGCCTTGGATAATCATCTCTGCCCCCAGTGCATGCGTTCCAGTCTGACTGTCTTTCTGCCACTGATATTTCTGTTCTTTACAGTGTCATCAAGTGCTGTGCAGATTTTGAAAGCAACAGATATCACTATCAATTCGGCCCTGGTTTTCTGGAATTCAGTACCAGGGGCAACCGGATACCGAGTGACGTGGGGCCCCACTCCAGGTAATAAAACACGGGTAGGAATATTCCAGAAGCTGTAAGGCCACACTGCCTGATTTTCCACTCGTCTGTAGCCATGCCTTCATGGCCACCATGACAAGTGGCCAGAACTGACCCGCAACACTTACAGTCACCTCCTCACCTTTGGGGGGGGTCCCCACAAAGCAGCAGAAAATAGTCCCACAAAGGATTTTGGCACTTTGCATGTGGTTGGTTTTCGGCCAACCAAATGATTTTTTTCAGCTGAAGAATTTGGGGTTGTATATGTGCCAGCGGCTTCCAAAGAGGCAAATGAATGGGCCCTAGAGCAAACCAGTAAGAGCCAATGTGGTATAATGGTTTGCATGTTCAGTTATGAATCTGGAAACCAGGATCTGAATCTCACTCAACCTTGGAAGCCCACTAGAACCTTGGGCATGTCACATACTCTCCCAAAACCCTGTGATAGGTTGACCTTAGGATCGCCGTAAGTCGGAAATGATTTTGAAGGGCGCAACAGCAGCGATCATTTGAGATAGGAGCCTAAATACCCTAAAGGCACCAGATCCTATCTGATCTTGGAAACTGAGCAGGCTCAGCCCTTGTTACTGCTTGGATGGAAGACCACTCACAAATACCAGGGGCTGTAGGCTACCAATGAATACCAAACGCTGTAGGCTGTATTTCAGAGGAAGAAACTGACAAAACCTCTGAGGATTCCTTGCCTAAGAAAAACCCTATGAAATTCATGGGGTCAGCACAAGTCAACAAACGAGCTGAAAACACATACACGTGCACCTATCATTCAAGATAGGTACCAAGAACTGACAGTGTAATGGTTTGAGTAGTGATCTATGACTCTGGAGACCAGGGTTTGAATCCCTACTTGGCCATGGAAACCTACTGGGCGACCTTGGGTAAGTCACACTCTCTCAGCCTCAGACAATGGCAAAATCAAATCCCCTCTGAACTAATCTTGCCAAGAAAACTCCATGATAGGTTTGTCTTAGGGTTGCCATAAGTTGGCAACAACCTAAAGGTACACAACAACAACAAAGCAAATTAAGTCTGAATGCTTCCCACAAGCCCAAATGATATCATACTTTGGATATATCGTGAAATGACACAACTCATTAGAAAACATAATAATACTTGGTAATGTGAAGGCAGTAGGAAAACAGGAAGACTGCTTTATAGGTGGATTGATTCAGTCAAGGAAACTGGGGCCCTGAGTTTGGAAGATTTAACCAGAGCTTTTAATGACTGGGAAGATTAGAGGTCTCTCACTTATAGGACTGTCATAAATCAAAGCCAGCTTGCTGGCACCTAACAACAACAAAGCAGCAGCAGCAGTAACAGTGCATATTTGCATCTCTTATTTGTGTGATAAGGCATTCTTGATTTTTAAGAGTTGGCATATCAGTGTTAGCATGGTTTTAACATTGGACTACGATGCTGGAGACTGGGGTTTGATTCCCTACTTGGCCATGGAAGCCCACCTTGGGTGCATCACACACTCTCAGCCTCAGAAAACCCTGTGATGAGTTCTCTGTAGGGTTGTCCTAAGTCAGAAACAACTTAAAGGCATGCGGCAACAACAACATCAGTGTATTCTCACTGCATGTCAGATTTTGGGATGTTGAAACATTAATCTGCAAACTTTTTTTTTCTAAAAAATCAAAAATTCATATTTAAATATATATACTTATGCACATGTTTCCTGACAACGCACACCTCTAAACCTGTTTTCTCTTAAAAGTCCAGATTTCTAACCATATTTTAATACTAAAATGTGTATTTTTATATATGTTCTGGAGTGGTTTGGAGATGCAACTGCAAAATGTGGAGCACTTGGAAATCTGGAAGATAGCAGCACATGGGTCTGGGCAACGTGCATCTGGTCACTGGGCTTCAAAATATGGGCTGAATGAAGCATTTCTATGGGAAACAGAAGCTCTGTGCATTGTTCTCTGTCTTTCCATTGTTCATCTCCTCTTATTTCACGTCTTTTCAAGAGACTGATTATCCCTAAGCATTGAGAGGGAAAGCAGCAGGGAAAATGGGCTGCTAAAAGAGAGATAAGATAAGCAGAGATAACCAGATGGATGGAGAAAGATAACTAGAGGCTTCTGTGTCTCAGTATGCTTGCCTTTGGTGTTATCTTCCATTATCTGAGGACACAGCAGCATACTGAATGGTCCAGGCTTTATGTGGCTTCTTTTGACACTGTCATGAATATATTGGCTTACAGAGGGTAAATCTATACTCAGGTAGTTACATGGTGGCTGTGCTACACCACCCTTCTGCTGAATGCTGACCTTGGGCAACCAATTTTGCATCTGCCAGTGTGCTTGCTTGTTGTCCCCTTGTACAACAGGGAATTCATGCAATCCCAGTGTACCAAGCGGTGCTCTGAAGCCGCTGCCAGAGAATTATATAGTATGACAGATTGGAGGGCTGGGCCAAAATTAACAAAATGAATGTCAACGGGGATAAATGTAAGGTTCTGCATCTAAGCAGGGAAACTGAAATTCACAAATATAGGATGAGCAACACCTAGCTTGAAAACAGGACGTGTGAAAAGGATCTAGAAGTCTTAGGAAACCACAAGTTTAACACAAGTCAACAGCAGCCAAAAACGCCAATGCAATTCTGGGCTGCATCAACAGAAACATAATGTCCAGATGAAGGGAAGTAGTAGTGCCACTCGATTTTGCCCTGGTCAGACTTCCCCTGAAATACTGTGTCCAGTTCTGGACACCGCAGTTCAAGAAGGATATTGAAAATCTGAAACATGTCCAGAGAAGGGTGACAAGACAGTCAAAGGCTTGGAAACCAAACCTAAGGAGAACAGCTTAGGGATCCAAATGTTTATTTTGGAGAAGGAAGACTGAGAGGTGACATGATATCCATTTTTAAATATTTGGAAGCATGTCACGTAGAAGATGGAGCGAGCTTGTTTTCTTGTTTCTAGAGCACAAACCAATGGATGGAAATTACAAGCATTTTTCTGCACAAGAAACAGAGAGTTTTTTGTGCAAAAAGAAAAAATGTTTCTATGCAATAATGTTTTCAACAACAGAAAGCTGTTTCCTGGGCAGAGAATGCTGATTTCCTCACAGAAACAACCACGTGCAAATTTCACAGAATAAGTCTGGAATTGCGAATAGACTTCTGTAACTGTGTGGTTTTCGAAAAATTATGTGCCACTGGGAGAAAATTGTTCAAATGATTCTTTGCTTTCTTTCAGAAGAAAATTCACGAACAATTACATTCCTAATGTGGAGGACCCCTGAGTGTTTAGATTTAGTGTCAGGAATATGGCCTACTGTTTTGACAGCTTCATGTTCTCCTCTTTCCCAAAAGTTATTTGTGAGAACGATTGGACCCAATTAATACATGGGATAATAGAAACCTTTCTCTTCTCACTGACAGCAAGAAAAATGCATGTACAAAGTATTCGCAGCATTTTCTCTACTTTCACTTTATTTTTTCTCTGTGTCCCAAGAGTTCTTTGGCAGAGACCGTCCACGGCAGCTTGCAGTGAACAGTTCCACCATTGCTTACCACTTGCAAAACTTGGCCCATAACACCGAGTATGTGATTTCCCTCTATGTTCTTTTTGGTTCAGTGGAAGGTCCGGGGATCACTATTACTGCAAGGACATGTAAGTATTTTAGCATCCCAAAGAAGAACTGAAGCTTCGTCTCCCTACCTTTGCAATGCCTCAGATGGATTCTTTCAGAGATGGAAGCTTCTTTTGCATACATTCTGAGATTTCTTATTAGAAGTCTGAAAGTGTCTGTTTCCATTTCTATTAAATTAAGTTTTAGCCCACATGGTGCTTGAAGCGTAGTTGCTTTTTTCATGGAAAATGCAATGACATTTTAAGACAATCCTTTAAAAAAATTTACTCCCTTGGCCACTTTCAGCAAATTTCTGCACCCCTTAGATCGGTGGTGGGCAACAGTGGTGGCTCCCAGATCCAATTTTCACACCGCAGAACCCACTGTGGGTTGCATAGTTGGAAAAAAAAAAAGTGATTTCTTCTCCCTTAAAAAAAAGCTGAAAGCAGCTAGAAAGTCTGCTTCTAGGTTTGTTTGTCTGTTTATTTGGTTGATTTTGAAATCAAAACCACATTTGGGATGATGCACTTCTTCAAGGTTTCTAAGGTCATGGTTCTCTTTTGTTTTCTCTATATGAAAAAAAAAAAAGGAAGATCCTTCTAAACATTTTGTTTCTGAGGGACATATCTTTTCCAGCACAGTATTATTTCTGACAGAGAAATTCTGTGATCCAAGAATGCCTGGGGGGAAGAAAAGAGATATTTTTGGATTTGGAGATTCAATACCTTGGCTTTAAGATATTGTCTTAACTTAGAGCGGTGGCAATCATAATGCTGCCCATGGGTAGCCGTGGACCCATTTTTGTGGCCCAAGAAACTCCCAACATCAATTTTTAAAAAACTTTGCTGTGATTTTTGGTCAAATTTAATCCCAAACCATACAGAAAGCCCTCAAATCTTGAAAACATGCAAAAATACTCCCATCCAACCCCAGAATCCTGTGTTATCCCTGAATACCACCATTTTCCTCTGTAGTCTCTCTCAAAATGGCAACAGGAAGTAAAGCAACATCACTTCCTGTTGCCATTTTGAAGGACTACAGAGGAAAATGGAGATATTTGGGCTAATGGAGATGGGGTACAGATTGTAGGGGGGTCTGGGTGGAATTGGATCCTGGCCCCCATGCAGCTGTCCACCCATGGCCCTTGCCTCCAGCACCTTGTTTTGAATTCTTGGGAATTCTTTGTATGTCACTGAATAATGTTTATCCCTTTCATTCCAAGTACCATCACTGAAGAAGGCAAAAGCCAAAACATCTGATTCTTCAGCTTATAAATATATGTTTATTCATATAGATAGGTTTATTAATATTTTTGTTAATTGATTATCCATTTTTAACTTAGCCATAGATAAGTATATTTTAAATCTATTAGTTTTCTAAATGTTTGTTGAAATTCACATTTTTGTAAAACCTGCATATCTCTCTCCTTTATTCAAAAAATTTTGTTTAGAGAAATCAAGGAAATTTATTCATTTAAATACTTTCATTATATTTTCTTTGTTATCTGATTACCATTTTTAACCTAATTGTAGATGAGGATAAATTCATACCTTAAATCTAGCAGCTTTCTAAATGTTTGTCAAAATTCACATTTTTGTAAGACCTGCATATATCTCCCCTTTATTCAAAATATTTTGTTTGGAGATATCAAGCAAATTTATTTTTGCTCTAAGATGAGTTGTTTCCTTTCTCCCCTTCCTGAAACCATTCTGATTGTTCATAATAGATGTTGAAATAATATTGTTCCATCCATTTTCTGGGGAATATTTTTGTTCTTTTGAAATGTCAACTTTTGCATCAAAACCAAACTTGATAAATATTTGGCGCAGATTTGATATACCTATGAAGACATCTAACTGCAGGTCCATGGAAAGATGGGAGAGGCAAGGTGCATCAACACTGGCCCAGATTCAGAGCTTACACTGTTGTGTAAAAGGCCAGGGCATCTGTTTTGCTCATGATTTTCTTTTGCAGCTCCTCTTGGCTATGTCTCTAATTTCAAGGTTACCTCTTACACAAGCACTTCCATCTCTCTGTCTTGGAGCGCTGTTCCTGCTGCCACCAAATACAAGATCATCTGGAAGCCAGCCGGCATAGGGCAGGGTAAGTAGAGATGAGCCATTGCCTTTTTCGCAGATTTACAGGTAGAAAGAATATTAAAAAATATTCAACAAATGGTTTTAAAAAAACATGTTTCTGAAGTATGAAGTGTCGGGAGTTAGAGCTGCCCAGGGTGTTTGCCATTTGGGGAAATTCTATGAAAGCTAAAGCTTCTTTTAGCAGAATTGCAGAAAAAGCATGTCCCAATCTCTGTGTGGCTTCCCTGATTTGAGACTGACTTGGAAAGCAAAACAAGGCAGGCAGTTTCAGGTTCCAAACTTAAAATATTTACTAATAAACTTTATAAGTATGTATGCATTGGAGAAACTAGATCCTAACTAACTAACAAAAAGATTAGGGAAGATATTAGCTTCATTCTTAACTCACTAACTTCTTGGTGGAGAGGCTAGCATAGCAGAGAGAAGATGCTAGAAGCAAAATTGCAAAGAGGCAGGGAGAGAGAGAGGCCTGGTCTTCTATGGAAGGCCAGTGACAGACTTCAGGGTGCATCCTGGGTCATGTGGTCTGGATACCATAGCCAATCATTTTAAATAACACAGAGCAAAAGTTGAGATTTTAGTTGAGAGGCCAGAGGGCTTTTACATGCAAAGGAAAATTAATCCTTTGCTAGCTAAGCCCCATTTGTCTTAGAAAAAGGAAGCAGGGAGAGAGAATGCCAGAATTTTCCAACAAGAAAATTCCTCACAAGAAGAATTCTGGACAGATAAAAATCTTTGCAGCTCAGGATTTAATCTGCGCAAGTTTCACACATAGTTGTTTTGTACACAAAACAGCATTTCCTCTGCAGGACACAGCAGTGTCTGTGCAGGATATAATATTTCTGTGCTGACGTCTTAGTTCTTCCCATACAGAAGATGTTATTTCCTGTGCAAAACAACCACATATGAATTTTGTGCAGAATGAGTCTGAATAGGCTTCAAAAACTACATGGGCTTCACAGTCACAGAGGAGACAAAATTGTGCAACTTGCTTGTTTCTTTCAAAACAAAAAAAGTATTATTGATGAATTACATCTCAGATTAAATCTCTTGTGAAACCAAAAATGAAATCATGCTCAGCATTCCATGTCCATTCACAAGATGCATTCAATGACATTTTATGAAGCTTCTGCTTAGAGGAGACCCCTTAATTCTGGCCTTAGGAAAAAGTGGGAGTTAGGGTGCTTTTAGATCAGAGTAGGACTCATGAAGTCCTTTAGATTAGGGGTGCAAAATAAAACCTATTTCTCAAGTGTTGTGAAACCTGACATGGGAAGACCTCAAGACTGATATGCATTTTGGAGTTTGGGTTGTATTAGCTTGCAAAATTCGTACATGGAAAGGTTTTTGCACAGAAAACACCTTCTGCGCAGAAAAAAAGATTTTCTGTACAGGAAACAGCAATTTTTGGAGAAAAAAACATTTCTGTCTGTAATTGAGAGGACAGAAATGTTATTTTCCGTACAGAAAATGCTGAGGTTCTCACCCTCTGAAAAAAGAGAAAAAGTTACATGTGAATTTTACACAAAATAAGTCCTTGGCTACAAATGGTCATTGAAAATGGCAGTTTTCAAAGACTTCCTTGCAGGAGCAAAACCGCTAAAATTGCACATTGTTTCCTTCAAGAATAGTGAAGAATTACATCCCTATTCAGTATGATGTTGGATTGTAACTCCAAAGTAAGCATAGCCAGCGGTCTGAAATTCTGGGATATGAAGGTGAAACAGGAAGTGAAATAAGTTGGTTTTCATTAAAATGCAAATCGAGTAAAATACATCTTTATCCTCTTTAGCCTTCTTTCTGTTTCAGAGAGAGCACTGGCTAAGAGCCTCCTCCTAGACAGCCGTGTACGGGCCCATCGTTTGGAGAATCTACTGCCTGACACTCAATACACCATTGGCATCCGTGCTGTGTTTGGAACCTCTGAAGGGAAAATAGTAACTCTTACTCAAGGCACAGGTGAGATTTGCAGATTCTACAAACTGGGATTCACTGAATTTCTAATTCAGAGGCACCGGTGGGGTTCTTTCCTCCCACCTGTGTCAGTGCCACACCTTGCCTGTTTTTCAGAAAATAGGCATAAAATATGAAAAATTTCATAGCAGGTGGCAATATTCTTGATGGTATTTCTTGATGTGTGCCGAGACCACGCTTCTCATTAAGGGTGAGAAAATGTATAAATACAGTCCTCCCTCCACATTCGTTAGGGTTAGGGGCACAGGACCCCCATGAAAGTGGGAAAAAAGTGATTAACTCTAGGCCCTCCCAAACCAAATTTAACACGCAAAAAAGTGTGATCACCATATTCAACCCACTGTGGATTCCTTTGAGGGATCAGGGTTTCTCCACAAGGCAGAAGTGGGTGGCTGGTGGTGCTTACTGCCACCTCCACTGCTGCCCTACAACAGTTTTAATAGGGACTTACAAGCCTTGTTCATAGTTTCTCAGTCTCACAAGGCTTGCAAGTCCCTATTAAAAATGGCCTAGGCAGGCAGCGGAGGTGACAGCAAATAATCTGCAAATAATAAATTCTGCAAAAGTGAAACCCACAAATGTGGAGGGCTCACTGTATTCTTTACATCCCTGGCTCCTGCTCATTTTTCTTTTCTGTGGTTTTTTGCAGCGGGCTCTGGTGCAAATCTATCCATCCCTTTTCCAACTGTAACATCAGAAAGCCCTGTCACAACAAAACATCAGCCTATGAATTCCAACCCATTGACTCTTCCAACAGCTACCTCTCTTGGGGCAAGATCCACTGCTGCACACACAGCTAGGGTCACTAAGACATCGGTCCCCTCGGTGACCCCTCCTGGCCCAAGTAAGTTCATCCTCTAGAGCAAGGGATAGCTCGCCAGGTATGTTTTTGGACTGCATCTCCCAGGATTCCTTACCATCAGCCATGCTACCTGGGACTTCTGGGAATTGAAGTCCAAAATATCTGGAGGACCAGAGTTTGAGAACCGCACTGCTAGAGTGTGGGTAGGACTTCTGCAGACATCCAGAAGTTGTCAAACTGCCACTCCCAGCAGCTCTAGCCAGCATAGCCAATGACACAGTATGTTGGGAGCTGTGGTTCAATATTCCCCTTCTACAGATTCTGCTTGTTAATTCATTTTAAGAATGTGTAACCATACATCTGCTATCTACTCTATGATGCCTGTAGCGATCATAAAACTCTGCATAAATATTCTATCAGAACAGAAAGAGTCAGAACATTACAAAAGTAGCTGGTAACTCCATAATTATGAAAGTTATGAAAACTAGTATCTTAAAGCATTTTATGAAAAATATATATCCTAGGTATCTCTAGGAAATGCATTTATAATAATGGGACCAACACCAGAAAGATCTTGCTATAGTGTATTGGTCCAGCACAGAGATATCTGTTGGGGATGTTGACTGGAGAATACTGGGTGCTACAGTCCAAAAAAGGATTTTTTCCCCAAGTTTTCATCCAGGTATCTATGAGCCTCCTTGGAAGGACACTGATTATATTTTGAATAGATGGCTGGATGGCCATCTGTTGGGAATCCGTTGATGGGTGTTCCTGCATAGCAGGAGGTTGGTCTCGATGGCCCCTCGAGTCTCCTCCAACTCTATGATTCTAGATCTCCAATCTTTGCCCCCCAATTTAGTTCGAGGAAGTTTGTTCTTTTTGTTTGTAGGAGAAATGTGGGTGGGAACCCATATTTACTAATCAGTCTTGATATTTAAAAAATTGTTTCCCAATTTTTTAAAGGGCAGGGTGAGAAAGGAGAGAAATGTATATTTTGATGTCGAGCAGTCACTGCCTTCCTTTTTCCCTTTCAGTCTGCAGCAAATTTAAAGCAGACATTGCCTTCCTGGTGGACGAATCCTCGAGCATTGGCCAAAGCAACTTCCTCAAAGTGAAGGACTTCCTCTTCCGCATTGTCTCCTACTTCCCCAAAATTGGGCCTGAAGGAACACAGGTAAAAAGCTGGGGCAGACAGAGCATGTTGACTGTGATAATTCTAGTTCTTTCATCATTTATTTTGCTTCGCGTTGTTTCCTATCACTGAGTTTTCTCGACAAATTATTCCAAGGAGACCAACCATCGCCCTCCTCTAAAGCTTAGAGAGTGTCGGTTGCCCAAGAACACCCAGTGGGTTTCCACGGCTGAACAGGGACATAAAGCCTGGTCTCTCATAGTCCAACACTACACCATGTTGGCTCTCAGACTTATGCAAACCTATGCTGGCATTTTCTTGGCAACACTTGTTCAGAGGAGGTTTGCCATGGTCTTTCTCCAAGGCTGAGAGAGTGTGGTCATTTGCCCACGGCACTGTTAAAGTGCTATTATTCCACTTTCAACATCCCATGGAATCCTGGGGTTTGCAGTTTAGGGAAGGGCCTGTGGAATTCTCAGCCAGAGAGCTCTTTGGCCTCAGGAAACTACAAACTCCAGAATTCCACAGTATGTTGAAAGTGGAATAATAGCACTATAACAGTGTGGTGCAGAAATGGCCTGTGACTTGCTCAGGGACGTCCAATGGATTTCCATGACCAAGGCAGGATTTGAGCTCTGGTTTCCTGGAGTCCTAGTCCAAAACTCAGACCACGGCACTATGCCGGCTCCTCAGACTTACTGCAACCTCTCTTAAGATCTTCTTGGCAAGATTTGTACAGAGAGGGCTTGCCATTGCCTTCCTCTGAGGCTGAGAGTGTATAGCATGTTCTGACCCTAATACCAATGTTGGTGCCAAAACATGCATTCCTTGAAGGTTGTAAACCTCTGACTAGTTTCCTTGACACAACCCCCTACAGAATTCAATGGGACTTATTTTTGAGCAGGCATTTGTTACATGGCACAAGTATTTTTTGGTCATATTTTACTTTACATATTAATTTGTTGTTATATGCCTTCAAGTAATATGGGAACTCTTAGGCAAAGCTATCATGGGGTTTTCTTGTCAAGTTTGTTCTGAAAGCCCTTGCTTTCCTCTGAGGCTGAGAGAATGTGACTTGCCCAAAGTCACCCAGCGGGTTTACAGGGCTGAGTCCTTTGAATTTGAATCCTGCTCTCTTAGAGTCCTAGCTCAGCACTTGAACTGCTCAACCACACTGAGTCCCATTTTACTTCTTAATTACTTATTCATCCTTTGGTTAAGTAATTAAGTAATTTCCTCCAGTGAATTTGTCATCTGCTGAATCTGGACAGAGTAATACGGAAAGGGTTTCCTTATGCTCTGTTAAAAGATTTTTGACCATCTTTTCTTCTTGTCAGATTGCTGTCACCCAGTACAGTGAAGAACCCAGAATGGAATTCCACTTTAACCAGTATAAAGACCGGAATGGGGTTTTGAAAGCTATCAAGAGACTCCGCTATGCTGGGGGAAACACAAAGACAGGTGAGCACGGCCTATGGGATTAAGTGGATTTCTTGTTCTTTTATTCATGTTATCAGCACTTGAAAGTAACTGGCTACAAATAACTAATTAAGTGTAATTAATTCCATATTCTGATATCGAAGTTATAAAGGCTTCCCTCATTTATCTGACAAGTTAGGACGGGAGCACTGTCAGAAAATGGAATAGGTTGAAAAGTGGACCCCACGTGCTGTACTGTAGGGAGCATGGAGGAGGCTCGCTTGTTACCACTGTGCGTACGCTACTTGCAGTCTCGCAGGCAGTTTGGTGCCTTCGTCACCCAGCCCGCTTTGCAAGCAGTGCACGCATGTGAGCGATTCCAAGTGAGCCTCTGTGGGTAAGGAATGCTGATGAAGGAGCAGAACCCCCCTTGAATGAATGGAGCTTGTCCTTAATTCCGAGGCATCAAAGGAGCAGGTAGTCAGATAATGGGGCATTGAAAGGTAGGGGCTTCCTATAGCTAAGTTACGTTATGTAGCTTAGTATCAAGTTTGTAACTTGATCAGGGATAATGTCACTCCTTCTTTGGTGTAATTGTAACTTTTAGTTATTTTTATAGTTATGGGAGTGTGACCTTGCAAAAGCGTGGAGGAGGAATATCACACGGTGAAAATTCTGGCTCATATTGCTGTCTTCGTATTAAGTAGTTAAGACGACAACAAAGTGCGCAAACTGAAAGTGTTTCTGTACCACATACAAGTGGCTTGTAGCAATCCAGTTATTTAAAAAGTAATTAAAACTCACTGATGTAGTTTCTTTTGAGAAATGAGTCATGGCATATAAGTAATACCTCAAGTTTATCATGTTATTTTGCAACTTGACTCAGTCCCACATGTGTCTCTCCCTTTTCTTGATATTGCAGTAAAAATGAAGGAAGAGTAAAGTAAATAATCAGCAATTGGCTGTTCACCTTCCATAATGGCAGGGCTAGCCTCACTAGCTTTGCCACAGTTGTATATATAGAAGGAGGTATAGAGGTCAAATGTGCATCTGTTAAGTTTGTCTCAGTCCAGAATCTTTTTTTTTTCCTAAGAGTTTCAAGACCCTCAACGTAAGAAATTCATCTGTCAGAGCTATTGCTGTAGTAAGCAGTCTAGAAACTTGTTTTCTTTCCCTTTCTCTTCAAAAACTACACAATGAAAAGTTCAAGTGCCAGATCCCACGTTCTGTCACCACCAACAATCAGAGCAGGGCAAGTGGCTGGAGAATTTTGTAGGAATGGCAAATCCCCTCTCAGCAATATAGATCCTACTCCTGGGTTGCAGAAGATCTTTGCAGGTGCTGGAGCTGGGCCCTATGCTTTATAGAATTTTAGTATAACGGGTGCTTCCATACAACCTGGAGCAGATGCAGGACGAATGGTCATACAGCCAAAAGTGAAACCATTCCTGTAATCACAGGACATTTCCACCTTATACTGTTCTAGTGCTATTATTGCACTTTCAACAACCTACAGAATCCTGGGATTTGCTGTTTAGGGAGGAACCTTTAGAATTCTCAGCCAGAGAGCTCTTTGGCACCAGGAAACTACAAACCCCAGAATTCCACAGGATGTTGAAAGTGGAATAATAGCGCTGTAACAGTGTAGTGCAGAAATGGCCACAGATTAGCATGCAAATATTTTTTTTTTTTTTTTTTTTTTGCATGGTAACTTTTGACTCCTACATCAGTGAGTCAACGAATCCACTCTGGGTTTGGGGTAGCTTTAAAGGAGCTACCCAAGGTGCTGAAATCTATCCTCAAAATAGGTTTGGTACCTTGGATAGCTCTCTTAAATCTATCCAAAAGCTGGTGTATGTTCACAACCCAACTGACAAGGAATCCATTAATTACCACTGCTCTTTTGACTACTGACTGGGGGATTCAGGAAATAGTAGTCCAACAAAGTAACTTTCCAAAGCAAATTTACTTGTTTATTTTTCTTCAGTGCTGGTGTCTTTTTATTATGTTTGTCTGTGCTTTGGCTCAGGAAGAGGCATTGGCTATATGCTGAAAGAGGTATTTCAAGCTTCCAAAGGGATGAGGCCTTCTGTGCCTCACATGCTGGTTCTACTGACAGATGGTCGATCTCAGGACGACGTGTTGCCCCCAGCCCAAGTGGCCCACATTATAGGTAAAGCTATGGTTCTGAAGCCTCTTGGGTTTGTGCTTCACAGAGTTACAGTTTTCCACGGGTGGAGAAAAGGAGCATTAGCGAAAAGACAGGATAAATGGATTTATGAATTGTCCTCCCAGAGTTAGATTCTTACATTCTTATACTTTGCTGGGCTGAGAGCTTGTTACTCTGTGAACTGGGGGTCCCGGGAGGGACACCAAAATGTGCTCAACTAAAGGTGGGGAAAATTAACTCAGAGCACTGCTTAGCGTTACGAGAGGCAGGGTAACGTAGCGAGATCTTGAAACCTATGTCTACAGGGTCGGGTCGAGTCAAGGAGAACACAGAAGTTGAAATAATAAATGTTTTATTAAACACAAGCAAAACAGCGTATGTGACACACTCATACAAGGTAACTAAAGAAATAAAGGTTGGAGTGGTATAGAGGGATTTTTAGAGGAGTTGTGGGTTTGGGTGATACTTCACCTGTCCTGAAGCCCAGGAAAAATAGAGAACGAGCTGGGGTGCGATGTAGCTCAGCACGTGGAGCCGAGGGGAGGCTCGCCAAGCAAAGCGACAGCAAGGCAGGATGAAACTCGGGAGCGATCCGAGGAAGGTCTCGGAATCAAGGGTTTTTATAAGGAGAAATGTGACTGCAGACTATGCCGTTCTTGGGGGAAAACAATAGATTTGGAGTTGGAGACAAAGCCTCCGAAAGGTCAGAATCTGAATGATTGAGTTATCGTAGCGGTTCCCAATAGAGTAACCAGTATGCAAATGCAGAGTGCTTGGGTATTGTGTAGTTTACCCATCAAGCTGCCATCGCGGGGCAGAGGCTCTTTTGTAGGTTGCGTGCATACCTGATTAGAGTACTTACCTGGAGGTCTCCTAAAGCAGTGAGTCAGCTATTTCCTGGCCTGCCTGTATTGTATTAGGAATATTATGGCTGTCCGCTCCTAGGCTTGGCAGGCAGCCCAAGAGCCGGTTAGCAAGTCTCTCGTAACTAAGGCAATAAATCAAAGAGCTTTCCAGGCGAACGCAAATGAGGAGATAAGGCAGCAATAAATAAAAGAGCTTCTAGCAGCAAGGAGACCCTCTGGCTGTTACTTCACAGCCGAGTTCTCAGTGAACAGTTCAAGTAAGAGAAGTTACCAGAGCCGGTCCGAGGTCCAAAAGGGGGTGAGGTTCCAGCGGGTCGGGCAGCGTTCCAGGAGGCAAGGCAGGGATTTAGGAGACCCAACACGTAACTCTCCCCAAACGGGACGGTTGTGAGCCAACAACGACCCAAGGCTGAGTGCGTGCTTTTGTAGCCAGATCACTCCTCCAGGTGTTTTCTCAGCTGGACCCTGATTGCCTGGCGTTTCCTATTTAAACGCTCTGACCTCCTGAGAGCACTCTTTTGCTCCCGATGCTGCTGGTAAGTAGGTACCTGCTCTTGCACCTCACTATCTGACTCTTCTGGCTTGGCTGGGTCTGAGGCAACCCCTGGCTCTGTTGCTGGGGCTACTGGGGCCAAGGGCTCTGTGTCTGGGGTAGCAGTATCCAGGGTCTCGGGCTCCGACTCAGAGCTTGAGTCCTGGAGCTCCAGGGTCCTGACATCGGCAATTAATGGCCAAGTTTGTTTACGTGCTTGTCCGGTGGCCTCGCAAGCACGTGGAAGAGAATAGAGAAGTGAAGCGGAATTATGATATCAAGAGGATATCTTTTAATATCCCCAAAGCTCGGACTAGCCAGGGCAGTAACAAGCTGATATATTGCAAGTGCTCTACAAATGATTTGGACTACTGTTCCCATCATCCTGCACAATTATCTATGCTCTCTGGGGACAATGGAAGTTTTAGTCCCAAATGTTTGAAAGGTACACGTTGGCGAATGGTGCCTGTGGCCCTTCTGGATGTGTTGAAGTGCAACTTCTGTCATCTTCAGCCTGATGGGTGTTGCAATCCAACAAATGTAGAGGGGTACCATACTGGAGAAAACTGAGTTCACCTGCTGGCTTCCACAACAACAACGACAACAACGATTTTTTATTTCTTTCCTCTCCCCATGGCTTCTTGAGGCAGGGTACATCATAAATTAAAATACAGTTAAAAACACATAACACCATGTAAAATACACTGATTTAAAATTCATGGTTAAAAAATAGAGTGGGTAGGCCACTAGGGAAGACACTTCAGGAACAAGTTCACTTGCGTTTCATGGAGCTTACTTTTGGTTAAGTGGCTATTAGATTGCAGCTTTTACAGACCTGATAACCATTTAGTAGGGTAAACTTTTGAGTAGAGACTCTCAGAACTGGGCTGTTAGTTAATTCACTGAACAGATGAAAGGCTGACACCAAAGTATGCAAACTCTTTGATACTCAGGTAATAGGTCTGAAAAATATATCTATAGGTACCTTGTTGTGACTTTATTTTAATTAATTGATGCATTAAGAGAAGCTTACAAAGATAACAGCAGAACTGTCCTTGCCCTCAGACTTACATCCTAACTTTAAGATGCAAGTGTTGCAAAGGTCATAGCCTCCATGGAGGAGCATGCAACAAACCTCCCAGCTTGCAGGCCTTTTCAGTCAAGTCCTCAGCCACTGAAGTAGGGAGAAGAGACTTTATTTTAAGACAGTCGTCAGATAGGCAATTGGACAGTGCACCAGCAAAAGTCGGTACAAGAGGAATACCATGGTATACAGGTAAGCAGTATCTGGATAAGAACCTTGGTAGGACACGAGCACAGGCTTGGCCGATCTCAGGGCCTTGAGTCTCCATTTTTCATGGGTCATCTCGAGGCAGGAGATGAGGATGCAAGTTCTCCAGTTTTGCACAGCTCAGCTCCAAGCAATCAGATCTACCGTGTGCAAATCTCTAGCTTACATAGTAGCTTACTACAATTTCCAGGTTTTCATTAATTTCTTGCTGCAACTTGCAAAGACTCTTCAGGGGGTCTATGCCTTGAATGAAGGCCATTCCACACTGCATTGCTATAGTGCTATTATTCCACTTTCAACCTCCTGTGGAATTCTGGGCTTTTTAGTTTACTGAGGCCCAAGAACTCTCTGGCTGAGAATTCTAGAGGCCCCTCCCTAAACTGCAAACCCCAGGATTCCATAGGATGTTGAAAGTGGAATAATAGCACTATAACAGTGTAGTGTGGAAAGGCCCTTAGTTAGCTTCTTCTTTCCTTCTCAGTTGTTGCCAGGGCTCACCCTCCACTTTACTCTGCCTCCACCTTCTTGCTAGAAGAAAGTAGACTTGATTAAATAATGCTTATCCTGTCTCCCTAAGTGAGAAAGAATACAGACAGCCCTCCGCATTTGCTAGAGTTAGGGGCACAGGACCGTGGCAAAATGGAAAAATTGCAAATATCAAAATGTGTGTGTGTGTCGAGGGAGATGACTGAGGCATGTGGGGAGAATGGACATCCAGGGTCCATGCCAGGTCAAGGAAAGGCAAGGGAAAGGGAATGAGCTGGCATGGTGGCCCTATATTTCCTCCCTCTCATCCATCTGCCTACTTGGGTGTGGGAGGGCACTGGGAGAGAGTTTGTGGTGCTGAGAAATTGGGTTGCAAGCCATCCTTAGACCATTTCCACACTACATTGTTCCTGTGCTATTATTCCATTTTCAACATCCTGTGGAATTCTGGACTTTGTAGTTTAGGGAGGGGCATTTAGAATTCTTAACTGGAGAGTGTTTAGGCTTCAGTAAACGACAAACTCCAGAATTCCACAGGATGTTAAAAGTGGAATAATAGCACTAGAACAGTAGTGCAGAAATGACCTTAGCTGGCCAGGCAGCTGCTGGTGGAGGAGAAGGAAGAAGTCCAGAGACAAGTTTTTAAAGGGCTTCATGGCCTGATTGGAGCTGCTGAGAGAGAAGGTTCCCTTGGAAAAGGAGTGCTGGAGGGGCAGAGTTTGGAGAAACTCCTAAATAATCAAATCTGTGAACGTCTTACTTGCAAATGTGGAAGGCCACTGTAATTCCCTCATTTCACCATGATCTGGAAACAGTTTCTTTAATTAAGCTGTCTTTCTTAATTTCCAAACAAACAAACAAACCATGTTCTGTGTGTCTGTGTGTCTATGTGTCTGAATGGCATGTTGTGGGTATTGGAAAATGAAGAGATTTTGTTAGATCTCTCTACCTGAGCAAAGCAATTAATATGCAGACAGAAGTCCGGACAGCTGACCAGCCCACCTGTATAGCCCTCCAGACACTTAACTCTAGCTGAGAAGTAATCATAAAGTCAGTTTGTTTAAAAAGTATATAAAAGTTTGCTTACAGATACTTGTGCATAATCTGCACAGGTTCATGTTCTTGAAGAAAAGAAAGAAAAGTAAGCGATTACGTGCTTGCATTGTAGCGTCTCCTCTGGAGCACTTCTGGCCTCATGCTCCCAGGAAGGCAGGTGAAAAGGAAGAGAACAGAGAACAGAGAGGCACAGATCCCAAGAACAAAAAGATACTTATGTGTGACAGGAAGAGAGCGGGTGTGAACAAACAAACAGGAAGTTAACTTGGGTTTTGCTCCTACACTTACAGTGATCGTGCAATCCAACTAGCAGTGAATTCAGAGCACGCAAGGTTGCAGCTCCCAACAGTGGGCAGCTGTTACTGATGCTTAGTGCATAATGTTTAATGACATCACTAGGGGCCATCGCCAGGTCTCGAGTTTTGGCCTGGAAGCCCCAGGGCCAGGATGATTCTGGATTGGCAACCTACACTGGTCAGGAGTTGCAGGATTAGGAGCCAAGGAGAGGACAGGCTAGAAGGATTAGGGTCCCAAGGGGCCATCAAAAGGCAAATAAGTGAGTGAAGAGAAGGTGTCCAAAAAGATGAGAAAGGATAATTTGCGTCAGCACCCCCAGGCTTCTCCATACCTGCTTTCCCCATTTGAAGAGGGACTCATCTCAAAGCTGCCTCTGAGTTTCTCTTGGCCCATGCCAATCTTGGGTATATCCTCCCAATTCTGGACCGGAAAGACCACGGAGAACCTATTACACTCGATCCTGATTGGGAACCCTTCTTTCCTTTGTGACTCAAGTCCAACTCCCTCCTGCCCACCCCCCACAAAAGCATCACCTGAGGCCAGTGGCTGGTGAGCCCTACTCTTCCACAATGAAATGTAAGGTATAAAGGATGAAGAGGGAAGAAGAAGTACAAGTTCCATTAAAAGTTCCTACAGTGATCAGGTGGGATTGAAATGGTTCATGAAGCCTGCTGTTGTGGCTACAGTTCAGTGAAAATTGTGGGTAATTTGGATGTTTCAGGAGGCACATTGGCTGATATGAAGAATGGCTTAGGGAACTGGGTATGTTTAGCCTGCAGAAGAGAACGTTAAGAGAGGACATGATAGCCATGTTTAAATATTTGAAGGGATGTCATGTCAAGGAGGGAGCGGGCTTGTTTTCTGCTGCTGCAGAGATTAGGACAAGGAGCAATGGATTCAAGCTGCAGGAAAGGAGATTCCACTTGAACCTCAGGAAGAACTTCCTGACGGTCAGAGCTGTCCGGCAGTGGAAGATGCTGCCTCGGAGTGTGGTGGAGTCTCCTTCTTTGGAGGTTTTTAAGCAGAGGCTGGATGGCCATCTGTTGGGAATGCTTTGATGGGTGTTCCTGCATAGCAGGAGGTTGGACTGGATGGCCCCTGGGGTCTCTTCCAACTCTATGATTCTATATATATTTTTCCCACAGGAATCCATCTTATCACCGTGGGTGTTTCGGGGGCTGACCCTGAGGAACTGAAGAAGATTTTGCTGCATCGGAATTTGGAAAATCTCTTCTATGTCAGCACTTTTGACGACCTCCCACAGATCATAAGGGAACTTATAGAAACCATTTGCTTTGGTTCCCAGCAAAGGGGTGTGGTGCCTCAGCATAACAAGGTGAGGGTCTTTTCTGCTCATTCAACATGTCATAGGTAGGTAATGTGTGTTCTCCAGCAATTCCTGACATAGGGTGATCCTAAAGGCAAACCTTTGCTCGGTGGGGTTTGCAGTTGCCTTCTTCCAGGGCTAAGAGTCTGTGACTTGCCTGAGGTCACCCGCTAAGTTTCCATGGCGGAGGGAGTATTGAATCTTGGGCCATTTCCGCACAGGGCGAGGGAATTGTCCCGTGCCGCTACTTACCGGGTCTTATGGCTTCCTGGTCCGGTCCAGGCTGCTCCGAAACAGTGCGTGCTCTTCGCTTCACACTGCTCTGGTATCAAAAATGGCGGCTTCCGGTTGGTCGAGGGTCTTGACCAACCGCTGAAGCTCACCAGCCTAAAGCCCGCCCCCGGCAGATCGCAGGCTCGCGTTGGTGCGAGCCTGCAAATCTGCACAAGGGAGCAGGCTCGCACTGGCGCGCTCCGTGCTTTTGAAAGACCGAAAGAAACAGGCCCCTCCCGGAACTGCAAACCTCAGGATTCCATAGGAGGTTGAAAGTGCAATCATCGCGCTATAAGAGTGTCATGCGGAAATGTTCCAAGGGCTTTCTGGGAATAACTTCAGAGGAGACTTGCCATTGCCTTCCTCTGAAGCTTGAGAGAGTGTGTGACTTGCCCAAAGTCAGCCAGTGGGTTTTCATGGCAAGCAGGAATTCAAAACCTTGTCTCCCAAACTCCTAATACAACACTCAAACCACTGCAGCCTGCTGGCTGTCTCAGTAGGTCAAGCTTGCTTTCAAATTCCCCGTGAAAGGTCTTTGGAGGATAGGCTAGCCATCTCTGGGAAAGGACAGGCCTATTGTAGAATGAGGAAATTTGAGAAGCAATAGCAATGGTAATAGCACGTGTATTTCTATACCGCTTATCAGCTAAGTGCTCTCTAAGCAGTTTACAATGTGTTTTAGCTCATTGCCCCCAACAAGCTGGGTGCTCATTTTACCGACCTGTGGAAGGATGGAAGGCTGAGTCAACCTGGAGCCCGGCAGGATCGAACTCACAACTTTGTGGCTGCAGTACTGACATTTAACCACTGTGCCACCAGCACAGTTTGTCCCATAGAGATAAGAAAGTGTGTTCTGTGGAGGTCTGGTTACAGGAAACATAGAATGCCCTTGTTGCAATAACTCCCTTGTCTACAGATTTGTTTCCAAGCACAATTCAGAGCACTGGCTATGGCCTCTGAAGTGTTATATGGTATTCAGACTGTCTGTAAGACTGGATATCCCTCTACAAGCCTGCCTGAGTGTTAAGATCTGCAGGAGAGGGCTTTCAGACAGTCCTGTGACTCTCACAGGCATGTTTGGTGGGGACACATGAGGGGGCCACTCTGAGCCTGTGGAAGTCCCTCTCACAGGAGGTTAGGTTATGTCATGTCCTGAATAACTTGGGCTCCACAAACTTCACTCAGAGTTAAAACAAAAATGTTTATTTGTAGCAAAGCAAGCAACACAGGAATCTTTTTTCACAGTTGCTGAGACTACAGCATACTGGATGGTTACAGGTTTTATACTTTGTCATACCAATTTAGGCGTGCAAAGCTATGATTAGAGAAGATAACAAATCTCACATCGTTCTACCAGTTAGACATTGTCCCAGACCCTCAGTTGTTTACATATCTTTCATCCCTGAAGCAGGAACTAGTTCATGTACTCTTATCTTGTGTATTGCCAGGTCCCATAACACCCTCCCAGTATTTTCATTGGTCTCCCTCTCATCTTCTCCCGCTTTCCCGGATATGTTGTAGAAGCAAATAGTAAAGCTATTAATGATTTGGAACTGGATACATAGTTGCAATCAACAATTGGTAATTGATAATTTCTAGCACTCGCACAGACTCTAGCAATGTCTAAGCTAGCAAGTCTATTCTAATACATATTATAATATATAGCCAGCAAATATTTACAACAAGAGCAACACATCCTGACAAGTTAACCCCTCTCCACTCTCTTTCTACCAGGAGGCAAATGCCTTTTCGTTTAGATAGACATTTGGCCATTAACTGAGTGACAGAATATTGTTTTAAGGGGTGCGTGCTCTATTTTCCCCCCATAACTATGATTTAAATACTTTAAAACCATTCTAAATTATTGAGTTTTTAAAAAGTAGGATAGTATATTTAATTGTTTTAAAGCTTGTTTTTTTAAATTATAAGGACTGTTTTTAACTGAATGTTGTTTTAATCTGTGCTAAGAGCCACATTGTGTCCCATATTGAAAAAAAGGCGAGATAAAAATGTGTTAACTAAACAAATAGTTTGACACATATGATTTGTCCTGCAGAAGTAAGAGAGGGTATTCTGTGCAACCGTTAGCAGGGATGACCCAAGATGCTTTGCTGCCTGAGGCAAAGGGGAAATCCCACATCCAGAAACCAACAGAAGTGGCAGGAGAAATTATCTTCAACCTTTGCAACAGTATAGTATCTGCTATCATACCTGTGACAGCCACCTGATTTAGAGGGCCCAGAACAGGTTGTATGGCATCCGCAGCTATGTTTTCCAAGAGGCAAAAACAACTGGGAGGCATTCACAGAGCTTAAAGAAGATACTTTTGTTTGCACTACAACTCTCAGAATTCATCAGTAATTCACCCGTAGGTCAGTGATTGCTGAATTTCTGGTCTGAAATTTGAAGGTACTGCCTAAGGAACTAAACTTTGGATGCCTCCTTTAGCCCTTTTCAGAGTTCATATAAAGTTTAGACTAAAACCAAGGACAGATTCACTGCTCCACCGGCACAGGAGTCACTACCTGCTATGGAGCAAATAGCTTAATCCACGTTTTTTGTTCCCAGCTTGCTGACAAGGAAAAAGAGGTCGACGAGTCAGAGCCGCTGCTGGACAACAAAGAGGATTTGCCCATCTCCAGTTCATCGTCTGTTCCTCTGGTGGTCCAGCCCCCGGAAGGACCATGCGACCTCAGATGCCCCAAGGTAAGCCGGGCACCGATAAACCAGATTATTTGAAGGACTGTATCTTCTTACATGAGCCTGCTCCTGTGAGCCTAAAGGCAAGACATCAAAATCACAATGTTGCAACAATTTGGAATTGTTTTATTGAACTATGTGGGTGGGAGATAATTTTAGGCCTCCAAAGGCATTCAGGTCTTTTTGATTAGCCATGTGAAGGAAAGATTTCAGCATTTTTAATTTTATATTAGCAAAACAAAAAGTTTTAATTTTATGTTAGCAGCATAACTAATTATGTTAGTTTAGTATTGAATGTTACTTTATGTACATCTGTGTCTTTGGAATGGAATTGTTATGAATGACTTTAAAGCATAAATGGATAAAGATGCATTTTAAAAAAGAAAGAAAGAAGAAAGTAAACTCCCGGGATTTGATTGCACACTGCAAGCTCCATTCGAGAACTTCTGCTGAACCTTGCAGATCTCTTTGGGTCACAATTCAAAGTCCTGGTTATGATTTATAAAGCCCAATATGGCTCAGGTCCAGGCTATTTGAACGTGTTTCTCTGCATTAGCCAACCAAGGCTCTGAGATCATCAGGAGATGCTTTTCTTGTAAATAGCTTCTCAGTGGCTGCCCCTAAACTCTGAAACTCCCTTCCCTAGGAAGCTAGAACGGCCTCCTCCTTGCTGTCCTTCCAACAGCAGGTTAAAACCTTTTTGTTCAAGCTGGCTTTAAAACATAAAGTTTTTAAAGAATAGGCTGGGGGGGGACGTATTGTTTTAGTAGTTGTTTTTAAAACTTTGTAATCTTTTAAACTGCATTTTATTCTTTTACTGAGGTGTAATAGTTTTAACACTGTAACTAGTTCAATTATATTTCGATATTCACTTTTTGTAGGTTTTTGATTGCGAGCTGCTCTGAGTCCCAATTTGGGGGACAAAGTGGGATATAAATAAATAAACAAACAAAAATAGATAAGTAAATAAAATAAATAGTAAATAAATAAATAATGATATCATCATCATCTCAGACAAAGAATTGCACCCATTATGGCCATTTCCGCACTAGATTGTTATAGCGCGATTATTCCACTTTCAACATCCTATGGAATCCTGGGGTTTGCAGTTTCGGGAAGGGCCGGGTTGTTATGGAATTGGCAGCAGCTTCAATACAGTTCAAATAAATTCTTTAGGTCAGGCTTCAGCTGAGTGTGGATCCTTAAGATGGCGTTGGACTAATAGCTCCCCTAGTTCTTCACCTCTGACAAGGGCTGATGGGAGTTGTAGTCCAATGAAGGCCGTAAGGCTGTAAGTTGTCCCAAACTCGATGTTGGCCCAAATTGGGAGGGGGGGTTCTGAGGGCCACAAAAACAGTCTTGGAGGGCCACATGCAATCTGTGGGCCTCACGCTTCCCCCACATCTGATGGAAGACATTTGATATTCTTACAGGTATATTGTCAATTTGTTTTCTGTTCTTTGTTGACAGGCCCAGAAAGGAGAGAAGGTAAGAATCTGAACCACGTACATATTTACCTGCAAGGACGACTGTTCTGAGCAGCTGGTGTCAACAGCGGCTGGGGCTTCCAGGCCAGAGGGACAGTGCATTCGCTCTTGGTTTTCATCCAGATTTTGAAGTACCTATTCAAGGTGCTGGATCCTATCTTTCAAGGTAGGTTCAGAACCTTGGATGATTCCTTCATAGTTCGGACTAAAATGAAGAATGGATTCACTACCCCACTAATGCGGAAGCCACAAGCTGCTGCTGGCCACCACTGTTGAATTAATTCCTCCCGTTTAGAAATGCCATCGGCACTAACGGCCCCCTCTGTTTCTTTACTTAGGGAGACCGAGGCCCACCTGGAGACGTGGTAAGTGATCTGGAGGTAGCCAAAGCGCCTGAAATTTTCAAAAGGCCTGTGAAAGAGAAATGGTGGGTGTGACGGGTATGGGTTTTTGTTGTCGGCATCCCTTTGGGCCTGTTCTGATCAGGATCCTCCCTAGAAAAAGCCTTAGTTGAACTGGCATGGGTCTTCCCACATGAAAAATTGCGCCTTGTGTATGTGCTTGGCTAAGGTTTCTGTCGCTGCCAATCTGCGTGGTTAAGGAGCACAGCGTCTGGGGATGATGTCTACTCTAATTCAGCACAATTAGAGGGGGCCAGATAGGGGAAATCTGTGATTTAAAAAATACAAATCACTTTTCAAAATGAGAAATGTAGGTGAGCATTATGGAATAGCCTGATTTTGGGGGCAGGGAGTATCACGTGTGGGGAAGAGAGGAAGGCTCGTTTGGGCTTTGACAAACCAGGCCCGCATTTCTTTTCCCCATCACTGGAGCAGCAGTGCCCCTTTTAATCTTACGATCACACCCTGGTTCCCTCCCTTCCACTTATCTGCAACCCTGCTTTTCCTAAAACCCACAACCTTAGTGGATAAAGGGAAAAGCTTATTCCTGGTTATTCAGAAAGGATGGATAATGTGTGATGGCGTGTTATTAAAAATAAAACTGAAGAAAATGCTCTGTTGAGGCAGAACTCATATCAAAACAGAATGAACTCTTGTTTAAAATAACCAAGAAGGACAAAGGTATTGTGGTTTCAAAAATATTCCAACAAAATAACAATTCTTTACAGATATTTAACTAATTCCTTCAACGCACCACCGTGTTCACTAACAGAGCTTTCACACACTTCCCTTTGACTCCCCTTAGTCTGTTTCTCAACTCAGGGTTCCACTTTTTGATCCTTTCAGAAGTGGTTTGTTTTCTTCTCTGCCCCCATACTAGGCCACTGAGAAGATAACCCTCTCCCAGAAAACCCCCTTTAGGGTCATTTCCACACTGCACTCTTATAACGCGATTATTCCACTTTCAACATCCTATGGAATCCTGGGGGTTGCAGTTTCGGGAGGGGCCGGCCGGCCCCTCCCGAAACTGCAACTCCCAGGATTCCATAGGATGTTGAAAGTGGAATAATCGTGTTATAAGAGTGTAGTGCGGAAATGGCCCAGATTAACTGAAGACCTGACTAACAGTTCTTTTTATGAATCTCCCTGAAGGAAGCTAGATTCCAAATCATGCTCCCAGTATATATTCTTTATACCATCTCACCCACATCCCCTCCCTCTTGCTAGGGCTGGGCTTTTTTCTCAGACAGAAACAATCTGATTATATCACCCTCTGTTACTAGGCTGTTTTGCTAGCCACGGCCAGAAGCTCTGTCACAGGGAGGACAAGGGTTCAACAACAATTTGAGTGGGAATGAGTTCTGAGTTTGCAGTGGAGTTTTGTATTTTCAAAACAGAGACAGAAATATCAGTCCTTTTCTCATTTGCTGGCCCAGGGGCTGCTCTAGGTGAGGCCTAATGAGCCCCATTTCAGAGTGTGCAAGCTCTTTCTGCTCATTGCATCCTTAAAAGGAATGCAGATGACGTGACAGTAAAATCAAGCCTCTCCCTATCTTTTTCTTTCCCCATTTGGTTTTGGTAATGTCCTCCTTGAGATAGAGTTCCAGGGATCTCACATGTTGTGCCTCTTTCGTTGTCCTAACAAAGGTATTATCACAACAGGGATGTAAAAAGGGTAGTCGCAAATTGTCCCATTCTCAAAGAGAAAGGATATTTCAATGTGATGAGATATCCCATCAAGAAAATGGTCAACCGCCATGAGGCTTTTCACATTTGGGGACTAGTTTTGTGAAAAGTTCATTTGCACATGCCAAACCCTACAGTTTTGCCTACAAAAATAGTGGCTGTGTGAAGAAAAAAATTTACCAAAATAGGGTTTGTTTGTTTTTTTAAAAGGGAGGGATTTTTCCACTATGTGTCATGAAATGTGAAAAATTATCTAAAAATGAGCAAAAAATTATTTTAATCTTTCCAGTATTGAAATGATTTCTTCTTGCATTTGAGAACAAAATATGTGAAGGTTTTCGTCCTTAGATTATAGTATGGATTTTTTTTTTCCTGGCCAACTTGAGTATTTTTGATTTTTGTATTTCCCTTCTTTTTCTTTCGTGTCTAGAGCTTTGCTGGTCTGCACACAGGTGGGGGTTATGACCCGTTTAGCTTTGCCACCAAAGGAGAGAAAGGAGAAAGGGTAAGTAGCCTTCTTGGGATGTTTTGTAAAGTGTCCAGAGAACTTCTCTGATTAAGGGATGACTGTACTAAGTAAACGAGGAAGTAAATAAATAAATAAATTCATTCCTTGACAAAGCAGGGATTCCACAGTCCTTTGGTTAGTCCAAATTTGACTCCCTGAGTCTGTTATTGAATGGTGAAGTGATTCATTGGGTCTATTCTGGTTAGCATCATAGAATCATAGCGTTGGAGAAGACCACAAAGGCCATTCAGTCCAACCCCCTACCATGCAGGAATACACAAAGCACTCCAAGCAGACAGCCATCCAGGTTTGCTTTAAAAATTTCCAAAGAAGGGGACTCCACCACATTCCCAGGCAATGTATTCCACCATCAAACTGCTCTTACAGTCAGGAAGTTCTTCCTGATGTTTAGGTAGAATCTCTTTTCCTGTAGTTTGAATCCGTTGCTCCATGTCCTAGTCTCTGGAGCGGCAGAAAACAAGCTTGCCCCATCTTCCATGCAACATCCCTTCAAATATTTAAACAAGGCTATCTTGTCCCCGCTCAACTTTCTCTTCTCCAGGCTAAACATATTCAGCTCCCAAAGCCTCTCCTCCTAGGGCATGTTTTCCAGGCCTGTTTCGACTCTAGTCACCCTGCTCTGGACACATTCCAGCTTGCCAATAGTTGGAACTAGTAATAGAATTCAGGCTTGTGTCTTTGACAATGTGGAATGGTGAACAGCAAGTGAAGTTTTACGTTTTTGCGGCTGTTCCCATAAGGTTGCCTAGAAACCCACCTCTGCTGTTTTCCTTGTTGTTTAGGGACTTCCGGGGAAAGATGGCATTCCCGGATTACCTGGCAGGCCTGGGCGAACAGGCTCTCCTGGCTCTCCTGGACTGATGGTAGTTATCCAGGGACCGAATTGAAGCACCTTTTAAATAGTTTGCCTTATTACAGACTGCTTTGATAACATTTGCACTTCTTTCTCTCTGCTGATTGACAGGGCCTCCCGGGTATCCAAGGGGATCATGTAAGTTGGCAGCATGTCTCCCCCCTCCCTCCCCAATATTCCCTTTTCTCCCACCCTTAACATTTTAAAAATTGATTGCTGACAGTCTGGTCCTTTCGTGGATGAAGACAGATCTCCTCTAATAGTTTTGCGGACATTTAGGACCAGAATGGGAATTTTGCTAGACCTCTTAGTACTCTTACTTTCATTGTTACAGCTTTTTTTTTAAACAGCTTTCACTCAGTAGCTCCGCAATTCTGTTTTTGACATTCATATTGGTACAATGTTCTCCATAATGTTGCATTGCACTACAGTGCAAGTTCAGAACTAGGGGAAAAAATTGGCATTCCAAAAATATAAATTTTCTGTTATTACCACAACTACTATTATTAATTATGTGTTTGTGTGTTTGTGGTTGTTGTTAATGACACAGCGTCCCTGGTTTCATAAAATGATGGAGAGCCACTGTTGTTATTGGTGTTGCAATGACAGTGGTGATAATGATGCAAGTTTCTAGCCCACAAGGCTGAGAAGATGGGAACAGGACTGCTGTATGTAGCTTGTTTGACATTCCCCATGACTGATAGATGCAAACAAACTGTTTTACACTTATGGCAAAGAAGCTTGTGATTGACTAAGCTAGTCCATATGAGATTGTGCTTCCTGTAGTGATGCCTCTGACATTACCTGGCAAAGGTGGTACAATGGCATGGAAGGTTCAATGTTGGCAGAGAAAGACAAAATATGCAGCCGTCCATGTTACTCAGGAACTGTGGTAATAGACCATCCATTCCTTTCCTAGTGAGTTTGTGGAGCTGATCCTAGAACGATGATAACAAAACCAGCTTGAAGTTAATCCAGTACCATGTCAGTTCATCCTGTCCTCTTTTGTATCCTAAATTTTTATTGTTTCCTTTTAGCCTGTGGACCAAGTGAACCATATGGCAGTGGACCATATCTACCAAAATGCATTTGCCTAACATAATGGTTGAGTATTTGGGAATACTGATGACAATGACAATGATGGTGCCCAAGTAATATAGGGATAGAGGGAACCAATGGCTCTCCAGATGTTCTTGGACTCCATATCCCATCATCCCCAGCCTGCATGGCCAGTGCTCAGAGATTATGGGAGTTGTAGTCCAAGAACATGTGGAAGGAGCCACCAGTTCCTCTTCAGAGCTCATATAAGTTGGCTTTTAGATTTGGCTTTTTGTTTGTTTCATACATGAGTTCTTGATATGCTGATTTCCTGTTTCTGCTGTGGGCTAAATTTCCATACTTTGGCATTTTAGGGGCCACCTGGATATCCAGGCCCACCAGGGCCAAAAGGAGACAGAGTGAGTTTCACAATTGCTGATGTACTTGTGCAACTATGTGAACAAGATTTAATGAGTTCTTTAACATGCTGTAACTCCTGTGTAAGGATACATAACTTATGGGGCAGCCAGAACTTGAAAACATTGCTTTGGGAGGTAACATCTCCAAAAATCTCTTCCATGTAACTTTTTTAAGCTCTGGGGAAGGACTGTAGCTTAGAGGAAGAACACGTTTCCCATACCAAAGGTCTCAGCCTCCTATAAAGCATTGTGGGAATCAGGGCTGGCAAAGGCTCTTTCTGAGGAACATCTGAGCCCTCAATACTGGCTTGACAGACCAATAGCCTGACTCCTCTTCCTATCACCTTGCCCCATTGGAGAAGTCATCATACAGCAGAATAATGGCAAGAGGGCAAAAGGTGTGCCAGCAACCTGGTGAAGATCTGAAACAGCAAGTTCAGGTCCTTGGAAAGTTTGCTTCAAATTCTCGACTTGCTTTCAGGACCAAGGATAGCAACTCAGAGACAACTTTACAGCTTGACCAAGAGGTTCCTTCCTGGAGTTGCGCTGGCATTCAAACTTTCTGTTGTGCCGCTGGGCTCCTTCTTGGAAGTGAAGGTCAGAACCTTTGTGCTTCCTGGAAGAGTTAAGGATGCACTCTTTGGAATCAGAAGACAAGTAATATTTAGCTGGCTTTTAATGACTAGAATGCAAGATCGTCTTAACTGAGAACAGCGTGGAGTTCAGCGGAGGAGTCGGAACTGTCATGGCTGCTGCAGAACTCTAGGGTTTTTCTAGCCTCTGGCATCTATGTGAGGGAGATGCCCCTATTTCAGGGCCTGACAATTTGAAAAGGCCCTTCACTTTCACGGTCAAGCTAAAAACTTTAAACTCAGTGTAGCAGACTATGGCTGGCATTCTGTTAATGATTTGTGTGTATGCCAGCATTTTGGAAGGGTACAGAGAGCTATTCTCTTGTCTTTGCATTCCATTCAGAAACCTTCCATTGCCTGGCAGCTGTCAGGTCCTGGAAGGAGCCCCTGTTGCTGTCACTTAGTGGTAGGGATGGGAGGGAGGAGCGGAATGATTTTGGCAATGAAGTCCCAGGTGTTCTGGCCTCTTGAGGAAAGGAAAAATTAGGGTGCACTCCATTTGAAAAGTACACTGTCATTTCTTTTCCCTGACTGAGCTGGAGCCAGCTGCTCCTCCGTAGTCTGGATCACCTTCTCCTCTCTCCCCTCCCCACCAGTAAGTGACAGTAATAGTGACAATAGGAGGATATGGAACTGCAAGTCCAGAGCTATGCACAGATGTAGGATATTGACCTGGAAATGTAGTTACACTACACAGTTACAACTGGTCAACCTTGCTTAACTTCATCCCAAGAAATCCTGGGACTGGCAGTTCAAAGGAGTATACTGGGGCTCACTAGTGGAGAATTATAGTAACTCACAAAACTACAGGTCCAAAGATTCCATAGAATGGAGCTATGGCAATTAAAGTGGTATCAAACTGGTATAACTCTTTCATGTAGATAAACTCTGCATTTGTGGAGTTTTGGCTGGATAATCTCTGAGGATGTTTTCTTACACTACATTTCCCTACATTTCTCAGCTTATACAGAGATATCCTACCCTCTATATATGGAGTTGGGACATCTCCTGGATGTTGTGAAACTGTAACTAGATAGTTTCCATTAGGTATAGCTTAGGTATAGCTGCCCCTTTTTCTGTTATGAAACTATAATACCCATCACCCTGACCATTGCTCAGCTGAATCTGAGGAGTCGTGGAATCCAAGCATATCTACAAGGCCACAGGTTGGTCTATACATCACCAAATCATAGAATCATGGAGTTGCAAGGGACCTCTTGGGCCATCTAGTCCAACACTCTGTGATTTAGGTATACGCCATTAAAGCACCTTGAAACATAGACATAAAATGCCTGTTTAAAGACCTCCAAAAATGGAGAGTCGAGCGCTTCCTGAGATAATCTATTGCACTGTCAAACAGCTGTTATAGTAAGAAGTTCTTCCTGATGTTTAGGTGTAATATCCTTTTTTGTTATTTGAATTCATTGGTTTGTTTTCTAGTCTCTGGGGCAGCAGAAAACAAGCTAACTCCATCTTCTACATGACATCCCTTCAGGATTTCACTATCATGTCACCTCTCAGTCTTCTCTTCTCCAGGCTGAACATACCCGGCTCCCTAAGTCATTCCTCATAAGGCTTGGTATCCCGACCTTTTTATCATGCTGGTCTTCCTTCTCTGAACATGTCTCAGCTTGTCAATATCTTCCTTGAATTGATTCTGTTCATTTGTCTATAAACCACATGGCTGAAGTGGCACAGTGCTTTGCCATTTTGAGAGGTGTGTGTGTGTGTGTGTGTGTGTTTTGGCATAGTAGTAGTAGGACAATCTGTTGGATCAGCAGCTAGTAAATTACAGCATTTTCCTTTCTGCAGGGGGAGCCGGGATACGTGTTAGGAGGTGTGGAAGTCATTCCAGGACAAAATGGACAACCTGGTCCACCGGTAACTGAAAGAAAATCATTGCCGCTCCTGATCTTGAACTCACATGGTTTTCTCCTCGACATGTGTTGCTTATCAGTTGTGGGTGCTGGCTTTCATGTGGTTGCATGGATTGTGAATCGTCTCTGGTTTCAGGCTGAACGTTATAGGAGCTATCCAATGTGCTGAACCTATCTTGGGGGAAAGGGTCAGCACCTTGCATAGTGACTTTAAAGTTTGGACTAAACCCTGGAGCAGATTCGCTGCTCCACTGATATGGATGGTACCCATTGTTTACTCTAGAATCAGAATCAAATTTCTTCCAAACTCGGAAGTCAAGAACATGCTGAAATTTGAAACAATTGGCACTAGTGGCCTCTTGGAACAAGGAGAAAGATGAGCTATGAATTAAACAAATGGAGATAAATAAGTAAATGCTTCCCCCGCCTGACCTCTCCAGCTTGCTAACTGGCAACAGAATTGGTTACAAAAGAAAATGTAGCAAGGCAAGGGAAGTTGTGTTGGTCTAAGGTACTGGTAGTCAACTGCATGGAGGCCGGCCTTTATTTCCTCCCAGCACCCCTGGCCACTCACTTACCTACCCACCACAAAGCCCAAATACTTCTGTTTTCTTCTGCAATCCCTCTCAAAATGGTAACAGGAAGTGACATTGTGTCACTTCCTGTCACCACTTTGAGAGGGGCTGCAGTGGAAAACAGATGTTGGAGGGGAGCACAGAATTCTGAAGTACGTATGGGGGTGTATCAGGGTTATTTTGTGTGTTTTCACGTGCTTGCAGCAGTTTTTCATAATCTTTAAAAAAAATGGAAGGGGTTGTGGGGCACATGGGGACTTATATGAAGCTTCAGAGGCTACAAAATTTGGGTCCAGGGGTTGGACACAACTCACAGCCACATTCCCTAACCCTGTTCTAATATTTGGGCCAAATCATTTCAGGGTTACAAGGGACAGCCTGGAGTACCGGGAGTGCCAGGACCCCCAGGTTTACCTGGATTGCCTGGACCACAGGGGCCACCTGGTTTGTCAGTCAAGGTGCGTACGGTATTGTGAGCCCCGAAGGTGAATTTGTTGCTGGTTTGGTGCCTCGGTTCACAGAAAGCAGAACTCAGCGTGGGAAAGATCTGTAGCTCTGCAGAAGGGATTTGGTGGCAGAGCTCATAAAAGTTCCTTTTTTTGTACTTCAGCTCTGAGAACTCCTGGGCCAGATTGTCCAGGGTCCCTGCTATCTGGGGGATTCTAAGAGCTGTTGTCCAACAAAGTAATGTTTCCAGACTTTGCTCAGAAGGGACCCCAAGTCCAACAACCGATTGAAAGGAGCAGGTAACGGATGAGAGAAAAGTTGTCTGCCTGTAGCACTGCCAGACAGAGTAGACAACCGTGGGTTAGAATCTAGCTCTGGGGTTCTGCACACAGCCATGTTTTGCCCATCCCTGGGCTTCAGGATATAACCTCTCATAGTACTACATGGAGATCCCAGGGACAGGACCAGGGACATTCTGCACGCAAAGGAAGGGCTTTGCCACTAAGCACCAGCGTTTCCACTCATCTCTGGGCAAACAGCTTCTTATTCAGTTGGGTGCCCAGAAGCGGAGATTCTGCTGTGTTTGTGGCCATGTGGCATCGGTGGATGAGTGTGTCGGCCGTGACCAAAACAAATGAAGGTAAGTGGGAAGAAGGTTAGGTTTTAGCCCCACTTCAAAGCCAGCTAAGGTCTAAATGAGGGGTGGGAGTCATGTTGCCCTCCAAATGTTGTTGGAATGCAACTCCCAGCATTCCTCACCATTGGCTGTGCTGGCCAGGGCTGCTGGGAACTACAGTAACATCTGGAAAGCCACATGATCACTGCCCCTGGCCTAAATCCAAACATTAGTCCTAGCTAGAATTGAGCCACTCAATTAAATGAACTTACACAGGTATTGGAAAGCCAGTGTGGTGCAATGGTTCTGCTATTGAACTAGAACCCTGGAGCCATGGAAACCCACTGGATGACCTTGGGCAAGTGACACTCTCTCAGCCTCAAAGGAAGCCAATGGCAAAGTTCCTCTGCATTAAGCTTGCCAAGAAAATCCTAGGAGAGGGTTGCCATATTGGAGCTAGTATAGCATAGGGGGTTGAGTGCTGAACTAGGATTTTGGGAGACCAGAACTGGAATTTCCACTAGGTCATGGAAACTTTTTGGGTGACGTGTTCTATTAGTATTTTCTCCTGACGTTTCACCTGCATCTGTGGCTGGCATTGTCAGAGGATCTGGTGGCACGGAAGCGAGACAGAGTATAGATACTTGTGTAGTCCCCAGGTGGGAGGAAGCAGTTTGCATGTGTTGCACTTGGCCTGTGTGATGGCCTATTGTTAAATGGGATGTCCCCCAGGGTGTATTGTTAGTCAGCGGATATGCATAGTTTCAACAGGAAAGAAGAAACTCAGAAAGTAAACAAGATTTGGCTACCAGTACTGAAGAACACTAAAATCAAGACTCAAAATATGCCAATGAACACCACCCAGACTCTGGAGGTCCTTCTGCAAGAAACAATACAATGGATGGCTAATGTAATTAATGCACTGTTATGCATATCCCCTGACTAACAATACAACTCTGGGGGATATCCGATTTAAAAATAGGCCATCACACAGGCCAACTGCAACACATGCAAACTGCTCCTTCCCACTCGGGGACTACACAAGTATATATACTCCGTCTCACTTCCATGCCACCAGATCCCCTCAAGATGCCAGCCACAGATGCAGGCGAAACGTCAGGAGAAAATACTAATAGAACACGGCCTCAAAGCCCGGAAAACCCACAACAACCTATGGATTCTGGACGTGAAAGCCTTCGACTTTACATCTTTGGGTGACCTTGAACAAATCATACTCTCTCAGCTTTGCAATGGCAAATCCTCTCTGAACAAATCTTGCTGAGAAAACCTCATGATGGGCTTGTCTTTGGGTTATATAAGTCAGAAAAGACTTGAAGGCACACTACCACAACAACACAGGTCTTGACTAACCCGATTCCTTTTGATTCAGCTGGTCTACTCCACTTAATTGGATATAGGTCTAGGAATGCAGAGCCATTCCTGCTTAGAGATGTAAAATTTCCAGAAAATTTTTTTCCGGAAGTTTTTTTCAGAAAAAAATGGAAATTTTTGGAAAAAATTGAAAAAATGCAACATTAGCACTTTTTACAGATTGAAAGTCACTCTGTTACTTTAGGAACATAATATATGACTAGGTACAATTTGATTTTGCATAAAATTATCACAATTGGTATATTAAAAATACAGTGTATTCAAACAGTTATTACAAACGGAATTTACTTTACTTTTTTTTAAAAAAAAATTATTTGTAACAAATGAGCAACAATCTCCTGAACTGTACAGAACCTCTTTGGTTTTGCTAGTTTATGTGGAGCAGGCAAAAAAATAAAAAATATTTTTTTAAAAAACCCCCACAAGAAACCATCACCATTAGTAACAAAAAAAATATATGTTTATATTTCCTCTCCACAGTATCAAATAGACATAAAGCACCCATTCCTATAAAAAGAATTGAAGGGGAAAAAATGTATAAAAGAGAGGAGGGAGGGACTAAGTGCTCCCTAAAGGAAGAAATGCATCTTTCTCTTGCATTGGAGAGTTCAGTTTGTAACCTAGGACTTGCTTGTCCCCAGTGCACAGAAATTAGAATAATCTGATACTGTATATAGTTTTTCAAAATAATTTGGAGAATATATGAACACCTTGTCTTAACAATTTTATTCATCATGCTAAAATAAAACATTCTATAATTGATTTTCTTCCTTTTTTCAATTTTTCCAGTTTTTTAGAAAAAACGAAAAACAAAAAAGCCTTCAAGAAAAAAAAATGGGATTTTTTTTTTTAAATTTCCGGGTTTTTTCTGGGCCTTCGCATTTCTGTTTCTGCTGGATGTTGGCAGACTTGCCCAGACAAGACATATTGATAGCAAGTGTTCATTCTTCCTCCCTCTGGGTGACCTGATTCAATCTTTTGTCATCCTAGCGGTCTGTCCGGCTCATTGGGAGCATCTCTTAGCAATGGTGAGAAATAGCAGCAGAGCTTCCAGACCAGGGGCTCAGGCAAGGGCCTGGGCTAAAACGCTTTCAAATCAGAAAGCATCATGGAGTGGTTTCAGAACTGCTTCTGGTGCCCTGCCTTCTCCAGGAGCAGCTGTATAGCTCTAAACCAAAGCACTTAATTCCTCCTTTTCCCAAGCTGGGCTGAGAGATGGGAGACCCTCGGACTGCCAGTTGGGAGTGACATCTCTATGTCTGGACATGGACCTTGTCACCACCTCCGCACTTGGGCAGAGGTCAGGGGTTATTCTTTTTGTGCACGCCATTTCCCAGAATTCCTCCGAGACGACAGGGCCAGCTTTCCCATTTCTGCACTTAGGACTTTGGACGTAATGCTTGGGACATGGGGGAAAGTGTGTGTTGAGGAAAAGGAGATGTAAGGAACATGGGTGGCTTGTTTGTGTCTCTGTGCCATTCGGTGACCTGTTGACTTATGGCAACCCCATGAATTTTATAGGAGTTTCTTAGGCGAGGAATAGACTTAAGGTGCGGGGAGAGCAAACTTTTGGTATTCTGTAATAACTCTTTTTTTTCTCTGTTCCAGGGTGAACCAGGAGATCTTGGGATCAGAGTAGGTGCCCAGCTTTTTTATTCCTACTTTCCTCTATAGTATCACACTCACCCCTTTTTTCATCATAGTTGATAAGTCTTTCAGCTCCAAGCTTGGTCAGAGCTTTTAACAATTTGGGGAAGTTAGACATGTGGATGTCCAAGCCAAAGTGTATCAGTTAGAGTTTGAAGACATTCCCTGTTGGACCACAACTCCCAGAATCCTCTACCAACATGGCCCTTGTCTGGGAGATTCTGAGAGCTGTCATCCAAAAAAGTAACTTTCCTTACTTTTGTGCGTGATCAAGTTCCTGTAAGGTCTAATGGGAGAAGCAAGTGAAATCTGCCATAACACTTCAGTTTTCAGAGTCACTGGGTGGCTATGAATAAGCAGAGGAAGAAAACTTGAGATTCAAATTGTGTGTATGTTGAAGCATAGCTAGCAATTATGTCTTTATTGAGGAAAAAAAGTAAGTGCAGAAGAACCAGCTAAATGGATCAGGATTCTGGTGTGGAGAGGGAGTTGTTCTCTTAACACTTTGTTCCCCTGCTGTGGTCTTAATCCGGGGATCTTTCACACTACACAGTTACAGCCCTATCATTCCACTTTAATTGCACTGCCTACATCCTACCGTATTTGCTAGCCTATAAGCCACACTTTTTCCCTTACAAAAATACCCTTTGAAAATGGGATGCGTCTTATACTCCAGCAAATATGGTAACGCTAAAAACGTAGGTAATGAACCGGGAGCCAAAGTTCTCATTGCCGAAGCAAACAGGAAGGGAAGGGGTTGTGGAATCCAGGTGAAGCACTCTTTACCTTCTCCTCCTCCCTCTCCTGTGCATTTTGACTGTCCTAGGACCCAAGAAAAACTGGTGCAGCACTCTTTTCGTTCCCCTCCTTTCCTGGTGCATCATTCCTTTTATTCCCCTCCCCTCCTGGTGCAGCACTCCTTTCATTGCCCTCACCAGGGAACTAAAAAATTTTTTTCCTGAAAAATACCCCTTGAAAGTGGGATGCGTCTTATATGCCTGTGTATCTAATACGGTATGGCAAATATGTTATGTAGTTCTGGGAACTGTAGTATGGGGAGGCAATAGAGCTCCCTAGCTGAGAACTCTAAATACCCCCTTCCTAAACTACAAATCCCAGGATTCCATATAATGGAACCATGCCTGTTAAAGTTGAATCATGGTAGTATAATTGTATGTGTGAATGAAATGGGAAAGGATATTCCTTGAAATGTCATTGGGGGGGGGGGAATGAATAGGGACCAGAATGGTAACTGGTTGCTTCCATGTCAGTGAGGTGATGAATCCATTTCATATTTTAGTCCGAAGGTTTTGAACCTATTTTGAAAGATAAGGTTCACCATGTTGGAAAGCTCCTTTAAAGTCCAGATTAAAACCTGGAGCAGAGTCACTGCCCAACTGACATGGAAGTCATCAGCTATAGATGACAGTAAATGAGCCTTCAGTTTGATCCCTCAACTGAATATTTCACATATGAGCAGTACTAATTCAGGAAAAGGTTAGAAGTCCCTTGATGTTAATGAGGCTCTTACACAGCCCTTTGTGTTACACAGGGACCTCGAGGAAAGAGTGGGCTCAAGGGAGAGAAAGGAGAACCTGGAGAGATGGTGAGTGTCTTCTTGGTCTTCAAGATGGGGAGAAGCAGATGGAGAAATCCTGAGGGGAAATAATGAGAGACATATACTTCTAAGCTGCATTAACAGAAAGTGACCAGACTTTGCCGGTTATGCTTAGGTCCCTAAACAAAGGCCATTTCCACACTACACTGTTATACTGCAATTATTCCGCTTTCAACCTCCTATGGAATCCTGGGGTTTGCAGTTTAGGGGGAGACATTGAGAATTCTCAGCCAGAGAGCTCTTTGGCCTCTGTAAGCTACAAACCCCAGAATTCCACAGGAGGTTGAAAGTGGAATAATAATGCTATAACAGTGTAGTGTGGAAATGGCCATGGATTAGGCCCCTATGATACACAGCTACTGTTAGATTCTAGATAAGGGGGAAAGTGCAGGAGTCTGGTAGGGATGTAATTTTGCACTAAGTTTCTTCTTGAATGTATCCGCAAGTAATTTCAGCAATTTTCTTACCACTGGGAGAAAGGCTTTCAAAACCATGCAGCTTGCAAAGGCTATTCGCAATTTGAGATCTATTCTGCACAAAATTCGCCTTGGCTGTTTTGCACAGAAAACAGCATTTTCTACATGGAAAATAATATTTCAGTGCAGAAATATTAATTCCTGCACAGAAAATTCTGTTTTCCGTGCAAATCAGCCATGTGTGAATTTCGCACAGAATAAATTCGCAATTATACCATTTTCTGCACAGGAATTAATATTTCTGCATTGAACTATAACTTTCCACACAAATTGTCAGTCCAGGATTCTTCTTGTCAGGGTTCTGCAATTCTTGAGAAACATTTTCCAACCATTTCCTGAATATTTTTTTGAATATTATTTCCATCCCTAGAATCTGGTGACCTTTTACACCACATAATTCATAGAAACTGTGTTTCTGTTTTAACTGCCATAGATGCCTCCCATGGAATCCAGAGATCTGTATTTTGGTGAGGCTCTAGAGCTTTTTGTTTGTGAATTCTAAATATCCCTCCCTAAACTGCTAATCCTGGGATTCCATAGGATGTTGAAAGTGGAATAATAGCACAAGAACAGTGTAGCGTGAGAAAAGTCCTTCAGAGTGTGTCAGCCATTTTGAGGCTCAAGGGGTGGAAGTTTTTTTTTCCAAATAATTTTTATTAGTTTCCCATAAACTGCCAGTATAATATATGTGTTGTAAGGGGTGGAGATTTTAATGACCATACCTCAAGAGCCATATACTAGGCCAAGCCTATTATAAATCTTTATCTGGGTTACTGTATTAAATTTGGTGGAAGCAGGCCCGTTCATTGTTGGTTGAATGGTCAGAACACCTTACCGTTCTGCTAGAAATGATCTAGTATCTAACTTCTGTTCACTCTTTCTCAAGCACAGAGTTGGGGGGCCATTGACCTTCCACAGGTTTTGACCTACAGCTCCTAGATGTCCTAGCCGGTATAGGCAATGGTAAGGGACTATGGGAATTCTAGTTCAAAATATCGGAGGGTCAGATGTTCCCCACCTGGGCGTAGAGGAACAACTTTAGATGTAGGGCTGCATGTTGCCTCTGGGTTGGTGTTTTGTTTTTTTGGCACTCAGCACCTCTGTGCTCCTCAAGCTATCCTTTTCCTAGCCAAAAAGGGCACCCTGTACAACAAATATCCATTTTTGACAATCAGAAGTAAACTTCCAGACAGTTCCAGGTTTTGTTTTCTTTTTCGTGGTCCATGCAGCCTCCAGAGAGTACCAAGACTTTAAATAAATGTTTGATGCACTTTATGGTTTTAAATCTTGAACTAAGTCTCAGGGGTCCATGCAACAAAAAATATTTAAAGGGGGTCCATTGTAAAAATAAAGAAAAGTTAAAAAGCACTGAACTAGGTAATTTGTCCATTTCTGCCAATCTCAGTCAATTTCAACAGCCATTCCTCGACCGTAAGTAGTACCGAATTCTTTGAACTTTGCGCATAGAACTTTCTTCCTCTTTTGCAGGGGAAAGCTGGCTTACCTGGGCCAATAGGGCTGGATGGTAGACTGGGAGCTTCTGGACCAAAGGGTGACAAGGTAGTGTTCCTTATGCAACCATTAGGATAACCCACCCCCCCTAAAAAACCCCTATGGAATAGAGATTAAAGAACATTCATAATTTTTCTTATCAGTAGTATTTCTCACCCTCCAACATTTCCTTAGGCACTCTGCCCTTAGACCATTTCCCAATGCTTTCCTACCTAGAAGACCTGGAAACCTTGCCCTGTGAAGAGAGGCTTAGGGAGCTGGGGAAGTTTAACCTGGAGAAGATAAGGCTAAGAAGTGACATGACAGCCATGTTTGAATATCTGAAAATGTCGTATGGAAAATGGGGTGGGCTTGTTTCCTGCTGCTCCAGAGACTAGGACACAAGGCAATGGCTTCAAACTTCAGGAAAAGAGATTCCACGTAAACATTAGGAAGAACTTCCTGATGGTAAGAGCAGCTCGATAGCAGAGTCTGCTTCCTTGGAGTGTGGGGGGTCTCCTTCCTTGAGGGTTTTTAAAGAGAAACAGGATGACCATCTATTGGGAGTGCAGCAGGGACGGGCTGCTGAGCAGACCTCAACCCTGCCCTGCCCATTGCCTAACCTGTTTTCTGTTCCCCTCTGAGAAATGGGCCCACACTTTGGGCTTGAGACAGATTGCCGTGTGAGCAGGAGGCAAAAGGAGATGGAAGCTTTGCTCAAAGTCATAGGGTTTCTAGATGAATATGTTGTGTTACTGAACCAAGGGCAGCTAGTCAGTCACTAAAAATATACAAGTCTTGAGTCAAACCAGGGCATCATTTATTGCTGAGTGGAGTCCAAGTCAAGTCACTGAAGCGACTTAAGTTCAACTTGAAAGTCCAAGTCAGTCGACTCGAGTCTACATCGCTGGCAGTCTGAATACCCCTAAAGTGGTGTGCTCAGGTTTGGAATTCAGCCAAACAAATACTTGTCTCATCTTCCATATGTGGGGGAGTTGCTGTACTGCACTGTACAAAATGGGATGGGATTCTTTCATGCCCTGTTTCTTTTATCTTGTATGCCCCCTTAGGAGGGTTCTATTGTTAAAGTCAGCCTGAAAATAATCTAAAATAAAAAAAGGAATTCAGAAAATAAAGTGCCGTTGCTCCTCCCCGTGCACTGCTTGTGCATTTTCCAAAAAAACAAAAATGGCCTGCGTGTCCTCTCATCCGAAGGAAATTCAAACTAGATCTCACAGCTCATGTTTCTCTGCTTACGTTTCAGGGTGAGGCAGGGGTTGGTGTGCCAGGACTCCCTGGTTTAAAAGGAGCAGGAGGAGATAAGGTAGGTTTCATTTTTGCAGTGAGGATGTGGATATCCTGTGGATAAAGGCATGCACATGGAATGCACACATGCTACATAAATCTAGCAGTTCAGTAGCATTTTAACTTGCTCTTATGGAATCCTAGGATTTGTAGTTTGGGGAGGTCCTTAGGATTCTCAGATGGAAGTTGCTGAGAATTTCAAAACTCACAGATCCAGAACAGTTCTTGGAATAGTTCAAAATGGTTGTTTGTAACAGCCAGGCTGAACTCCTTTGCCTGTTTCCTTTGTAGGGGGCGATGGGACCTCGCGGACCACAAGGGCAGAAGGTGAGTTTTGCAGTGAGGGATACAGGTTACACCTGACTAAATGTATCTGGAATCATGAAATGCAAACTATTTCCTTCCTTGTAATCCAGGGTGAGCAACTGTTGCAGGATAAGAAGCCACATTGGTCCCCAGTTGGACTTTTAGATCTTTCTAAGAGGTAACATCACCTTACCAACAACAGGAATTGACCTGCCAACTGACGTGCAGGTCCTTTCTTGTTGAACAACAGTTTCTCCTGGGTGTAAAAGTGCCCAGGGTGAGGGAAATGTGGTGAAATTACCCCCTACCTGTCTGTTGGCTGAACTTCTTCCACCCTTTCTGTAATAGGATTGTTAATTAGACACCTAAGACACAGATGTTCTTGGAATACAAGTTGAACCCTACTGGATTGGGTTAGTCATCTACCAAAGAGTCTGGAAAAAGTAACTTTTTGGGTTGAAGAGGTGACATGACAGCCATATCACTCCCAGAATCCCTCATCCAACATGGCCGATGTCTGTTTCCCACAGTAGCCTGGCAGACATCTCTGAGAAGGTCACCACAAGCCATGACGGCCGTCACCGAATCCCCATTGGCTACTGTTTAAAGGCCTGTACTTAATGCCATCCATATTCTCTATGAGATCACCTCTCTCCCTTTAAACTCATCTGAGCGAGTGGACAGCACTACATACTGTGGCAAGGGGGCTCCACCACTAAACGATCTGCTGCATCAAGCAGGATCCCCTTATTTCTGTCTCAAGTCTCTCACCAATCACACCTACTAAATGCCCCCAGTTTCTAGTCTGATGAGAGAGAGAGAGACTTGTTCTCATCCAGTTACTCTATATCACTGGTTTTCACCCTTTGGTCCTCCAGATGTTTTGGACTTTGAGTCTCAGACTCCTTGACCATTGGCCAGGCTGGCTGGAGCTTTGGGAACTATAAAATCCGAAACATCTGGGTGACTAAGGCTCAGAATCACAGCTCTGTACTGTGAATAATTTCTGGCACTGGTTTGAGCGTTGGACTACAACCCTGGAGACCAGGGTTTGATTCCTCACTCAGCCATGGAAACCCACGGGGTGACCTTGGGTGCATCACACACTCTCAGCCTCAGAAAACCATACGATAGGCTTGCCCTAGGGTCACCTTAAGTCAGAAATGACTTGAAGGCACACAACAACCACAAAGATACCAATTAAGATGGGTGTGTGCTTTTGTGTGTGTGTGTGTGTGGACAAGTGTATGAGAAAGAAAGACAGAGAGAGAGAGAAAGAGAGAGGGATAGAGGCCATTTCTGCACTACATTGTTATAGTGCTATTATTCCACTTTCAACCTCCTATGGAATCCTGGGATTTGCAGTTTGGGGGGAGCATTTAGAATTCTCAGCAAGAGAGCTTTTCGGCCTCAGGAAACTGCAAACCCCAGAATTCCACAGGAAGGTAAAAGTAGAATAATAGCAATATAACAGTGTAGGGCGGAAATGGCCTGAGACTGACGTGGTTGTGTGTTTTTGCACACAATTCCATCTGTTTTGATTTTATATTTACTTAAATATCTAAAACAGTGACATTCCAGTTTGCAATGCACACTTCTCAAATGAATGGCTTAAAGGAATAAGCTACTAAAGTAATGGCTTAAAACTGCCTTGAATCCTGGTTTTGATGGAATGGATTGTATGAATAAATGCAATAACCATAACAACAAAAACAACAACCGCAACAATAATTCATTCATTCATTTTTCTCTCTTTAGGGTGAACGAGGAGTGCTGGGGCCCGAAGGAGCAACTGGTTTGAGGGTAGGCAAATGAGAAAAAATATGGTTGTGCTTTCAAAAAAGAAGTGAAAGAAACATTTTAAACTAAGGCAGGAGTGACTTACAGCTTCCTTGGCACCAGGACTGGGAATCCACTCTGGATTTTGGTCTGAACTTTAAAAGACTGATAAAGATGCTGAATCATATTCCCCCAAATAGTGCCTGAGAAAGTGGTTCTTTAAAGTTTACGCTGAAATCCAAAGTGAATTCCCTGCCCTGTTGACATGGAAGCTACCAGCAACACGGGTCGAAGCTTTCGTTCAACTGCGTTTGGGCCGTGCCACTGATGTGGGCTGGAAGTGTGACATGTTTGAATCATGGCTTCAACATAAGGAAAAAAAGCATGAGGCATAGAGGAAGTTAAGAGGAGAAACCCTTCTCTGTGATGTGCTGATGTGCTGTGTAGAAAATTTGCTATGGAGTTGCAAGCCACCATCACCAGCAGGCTGAAATGGTACAACCCAAACACGGAGGTTTAGTTCATTCTTCTGGGTTTAAATAGAGACAAAACTTGTTTCGGCACATGTGTTTGTCATCTGCCTAGGGACTGCCGCCTAGCTCCTGTTTGTGGACAACAAATTCCTTTTTTTGATTTCTGTGCCTTCTGATTGTCATCCACCATCTGCAAGAATCAAAAGGTCAAATCCTGTCTCTTGTAACGTGGATAGAACAGCTTTCAATTCCAATTCACATGGTAACCAGCTGTCTCTGATAAGGTGTCAGTGCTGCTGTCCAACTTCTATTTGTTAATGATCCCATTTGCTCATAATGATGAGTCAGCCTGAGTTTGAAGATTTTTCCAGAAGGAAAACAACTTTCTGTGATTTTCTCTTGCCCCCCCCCCCCACTTTTACAGGCAAATGTAATGAGGACATGGGAGACAAGACCTTTGCAGCAGCTGCTCCCAGACTGTGGAACTCCCTGTCTGTTTAATTGCTTTCCAACTTTCCTGAGATGGGAAATTAGCTGACCTTTGCTTTACATGGTTGCAGGCTGCTGTGGGTCTCATTTTTGGAAGAAAGGTGGGGAATAAATTAAACAAACAAATAATTGTCTGATTCGCACACGTTCAGTTCTCCACATCCGCCTCTTCACCACGTGTGTATAAATATACGGCAGCTGACGAATTGCCAAGTGGTACACAGCTTTGCTTTCATTCAGTAAAGCCTATTGATTTCAGTGTCAGTGGAATGGTGAATCCCTCCTGGGATTTAGTCTGAACTTTAGTGGGGTTTTCTCAGGTACTGAATCTTATCCCCCTCCCCAAATAGGTTGGCCTCCAAACAGCTCACTTAAAACCTGTAGTAAAGCCTGGAGAGAGCCAGCATGGTGTAGCGATTTGAGCTTTGGACTCCAACTCTGGGAGACCAGAGTTCAAATCCCCATTAGACCATTGAAACCCACTGGCTGACCTTGGTCAAGTCACAATCTCTCTCCGCCTCAGAGGAAGGCAAAGGCAAACCCGCTCTGAACAAATCTTGCCAAGATAGGATCACCTTAGGGTCAGTATAATCTGAAATGACTTAGAATCATAGAAATGTAGAGTTGGAAGAGACCACATGGGCCATCCAGTCCAACCCCCTGCCATGCAGGAACACCCTCAAAGCACTCCCGACAGATGGCCATCCAGCCTCTGCTTAAAAACCTCCAAAGAAGGAGACTCCACCACACTCCCAGGCAGCATCTTCCACTGCCGGACAGCCCTGACTGTCAGGAAGTTCTTCCTGAGGTTCAGGTGGAATCTCCTTTCCTGCAGCTTGAATCCATTGCTCCTTGTCCTGGTCTCTGGAGCGGCAGAAAACAAGCCCTCTCCCTCCTCTACATGGCATCCCTTCAAATATTTAAACATGGCTATCATGTCCCCTCTTAACCTTCTCTTCTGCAGACTGAACATACCCAGCTCTCTAAGTCTATCCTCATAGGGCTTGGCTTCCAGGCCCTTCACCATTTTGGTCGCCCTCCTCTTGAAGGCACACAACACCAACAACCTAGGGCAGATTCAGCAAGCCTCTGATATTGTGGCTGCTGGATGCCGCTGCCTTGATTTTCGGTATTTTATTCTTTGGTTAGATAGGTTATCGTGTCACTGCTGTAGTCTCTTGGGAAAGAGGTGAAACTCAGATATTTGCAAGTTAAATCTATTCTGCAGTTAGAGTTATTAGCTATGAATAATTATGCTTTCCTCCCCAAATCTAGGGTAAAAAAGGCCAAGATGGAGTCAAGGGGGAAAAGGTGAGATCTCTATTTATTAGATTTTGATCTTTCCTCTCCTATAGTGAACAAAGTATCTACACATGGGCTTCTTGCCCCTTTCCCCCTTTTTAATTCTCACAACAACCCTGTGATGCAGGCTGGGCTGAAAATACCAAAAAGCCCCAAGGCTAAATGGGGATTTCAATTCAGTTAGCTACAATCCTTATCTCCCATGTTAACCGTTACCTGACTCTCTAATTCTTTCTGAAGCTGACAGAACTAAGTAATGGAGGTTGAGCATCCCTTAGCCAGAAATACAAAATCCAAAGTTTGGCTTCCCAAAAGCCAAAACTTTTTGCTGCCAGCTTCCCACTGCCACCTTTAAGGCTGCAGCTGTGGTTTTGCTTTGCTGAACTAATGCAAGGTGAGGATGGAAAGAATATTTGCAATCATTTAGTTCCAGGCTGAAAATTGGGTTTCTGTTGGGACATCTCTTGGGGAGAAAAATACAATTATTTTCCTTGGAGAGAATAATACAACGAATTTTCCACAGTTTTCTTGTAGTACTCAGAATCCTATAGTGTTGCAGATGGCTTCTGCAAAGAAAATTATGTGAAGGGAGGTTTTGGGGGTTTTTTGCACAAAAACTGTTTTCTTTGCACAAAAAGTGTTTTGTGCACAAGAAACCAAGTTTCTGTGCAGAAAGAAAAAAAATTTTGTGCAAAAAATAAAAAGCCTGTGTGTTTTTCTCCACAGACTAATCACTCTGCAACACTTCAGGATGTTTGAATATAGGCAGAATGCTACAGAGGAATATTCATGATCTCCCACAGTGGGAGAAAAAATGATTGCAATTATATGTTCCTATATGCAAATATGAAATAGTTGAGGATTTACATATCTGTGAGCCCTTCCCAAAAACAGCCTGCTGAATGAATGTAGGCCGATAACGTCCGTTGTCTTCAATAGATATTCTTACTAGGAAGCTGTCCAACAAGGTGATGTGCCTCCTTTTAGCGTATAGCGTGGGTTAACATTCTTTCTTTTCCAGGGAGAACGTGGAGAGACAGGGCTGAAGGGTCTCCAGGGAATTGCGGTAAGCCAGCCATTCTGTTTGTGGAGGAATTGGGCCATTTTCAATTAAGTTTTCATAATTTTGATTTTTTAAAACATTTAAAGTGATGTCTGGACAATGCAATTAATCTGACAAATTAATTTGATAATATTAACTGGGATGATGAGCATTAGCTAGTTTCCCAAATTTTAACAGTACCACACTATCTTTAGTGCTAATCTTTCCTTTCCCTGGGTGATCCCAATTGGCAGTTGTGCGGGATACCTTCCAAATTAATGGGGCAACCAAGCTGCACCATGTTTTAAGCCATTTCCGCACTAGACTTTTATAGCGCTATGATTCCAGTTGAAACATCCTATGGAATCCTGGGGTTTGCAGTTTCGGGAGGGGCCAGTCGGCCCCTCCCGAAACTGCAAACCCCAGGATTCCATAGGATGTTTCAAGTGGAATCATAGTGCTATAAAAGTCTAGTGCAGAAATGGCCTTAGTCTGACCTCAGCAAGGTGCGGATCCCTGTCTTTAAAACAGTTTCAGCACTTTGGATAGCTCTTGTTAAGGTGAGAGTGGGGATCTGTGGCCCTCCTGATGTTATTACATCTCAGCTCCCAGCAGCCCTAACCAGTCTAGCTAATGGTGAAGAATGCTGGGAGTTACAGTCATGATTTGCATCTTTCTGCATCCTATTACATTATATCCCACTCCCACAACGGTATAAATATGCTATATATCCTGAGGTCTGGATATCACTCTGTGCTACATCTGAAGAAATGGGTTTATATCCATTAAACTCATGCTAAAATAAATAATAATAAAAAAAACAGTTAGTCTTAAAGGTGCTGTTGCATTCCTGCTTTTCCCCTCCACCTCCCTTCCTCTTTTTAAAGCACTGTCATAGCAACCTAATAGATTTCCCCTGAGTTCTTTTTTAAATAATTCACCTTCTTCAGAATTTGCAACCAAGTAAACCGAAACATGAAGTTTTAATCCTTTGATCACTTTGGATGTCTTTTTAGGGTCTTCCAGGCCCTGTTGGACCGAAAGGAGATCAAGTAAGTGAAAATGGCACACATTACATTCTAGGGTGGAGACAAATGGCCGGAAGTTGTTGGACTAGTACAGGGGTGGGCAAAACAGATGCAAGATGCCTTGGATGCTGTGTAAGGAGAAAGGCAGAGTATTAGTTAAGGCAGAATATTAGGCAGAGAAAGGCAGAGTATTAGTCAATTAGTTAATTAATTAACTAACTACCGACCTCTGCAGTGCCAAAAGGCTCTCGCCCAGACTTAATGAAGAGCCTCTGAGGGCCCCTGCACAGCCATTAGACACTTCATGGGGAGAAACAGGATCAGAGAAGCAACTGGCCCTTTTCCTGCAACCAGACACTAAACAAGGATGTCAAATGCTGAGATTCAGGCTCAGCCCCGATGCAGTGATTTCACGTTTGGCTGCGGTGACATAACTCAATGCTTCTGTGATCCTGCCCACTCCCCATTAAGTTTGGAATGGCTGTGTGCAGGGGACCTCTAAAACTGCCCAGTAAGTCTAGGCAGGGGTATATGACAGGAGATTGATTCACAGCACCAGCACAGAATCCTCCCTGGAACCGCCGCTTTCTGGACAAAAAGTGTCCCAGAGGCAAGCACAAAATAGCAGAGCTTCCAAACAGCAACAAGCGTGTCAGCAGAGTGCAACTACAGCATCAGCTCTGACCCCTCTGCCCACTGGTTAGTAAACTCACGGACACAGAGTTTGTCATCCAAAATACCTGGAGGCTTTAATCTTCAAAGTTGCGGTATATACATCTCTACACAGGATACACAGATCCACAGGCAGAGATGCAGCATCAGAGATTCAACATCAGCGTTTCGGGAGCAGAGTGATGGGATGCAGAGAGTGAGAGAGAGAGCAAGCATTCCTGCTCCTCTTTTGTACGCATCTGCTTCCATGTCGTCACTCAGGGCCTTTGGCTGATGCAACCCCTTGTCACGATTTCACTATCATGACTCAGCCCTTTACTCCATGGTCCCCTAGGGAATGAGTCATACTTTGCCCAGTCATTCCCGAGGTGTCCCATGACACGCTCATCAAATGCATTTTCAACTGGGGCAAATGTCACCGCATTGTTAATCCACAGTATATTTAGTTCAGCCTAGTATAGGTCCGCAAGCAGGCCTGCTATGCTACACGGCACTGTTCAGGATTGTAGCCTGTACGTTATTCTTGCTCATTCAGACTGTCCTGTCTCTTTACCAGGGCATACAAGGATTTCCTGGTGCTCCAGCAATGGGAGTAAGTACAAATTTCTAGTGATGACGGGCAAAGTTTCCCCAGCCTGAATCAAATTTCAAAATTTGCTACTGCCTCCCCACCTTCCAGCCGGTCTCCCTGATCTCCCGGTCCCCCTCTATGACAGGTCCCCTTGTCAGGTTGGCTGTTCGGTTTCATCTCTTCGAATCCTGCCAGTCACCCGGCCCTTGTTCCCCCACTTAATCCTTTTCTGGGCCATAGGGTGACTTCTTGTATATATAGACCTGCAGCGGTCCTGTTATATGGATTCTTTATGAGAGTTGTGACCTGACTCCTTGTCAGGTTTGATAGGGAAACCCACAGACAGTTTAAAAAAAAAAACCAGAATAAAAACTGTGAATTTATTAAAACTCATTAATGCAATACATTAACTCTTGAATAGTTTATTCTTACATGGTCTCTTCAGTACGAAAGTCAGTTCTCCTTCCTGATTAGCTGTGCTGTCTTTCTGAAATCCACACCCTGAGAAACACATTTTTCGAAAAATGTTGGAAATGTGATGAGAAAGAGGGATCTTTTTTTCATATGTGGTGGACCTGTAAAATAGCAAAAAAGTTTTGGAAAGAAATACATGATGAAATTCAAAGAATGTATGGTTTTAACTTTGAAATGAAGCCAGAACTCTATTTGTTGAATATGTTAGGGCAACAAAGAGAAATAAGAACTCATCAAAAGACGTTGTGATAGATGATAACCGCAGCAAGATTGACTTATGCTCAACATTGGAAAGAAGGAAAATATATTGATATAAGAGAATGGAAACTCAAAGTCCTGGATATGGTAGTGACAGAAAAGCTAACTTTTTCACTCAAAAATAAGCCAATCCAGGGCTTTGAAAGAGAATGGCGAGAGGTACAATAGATAAAAGAATGAAATAGGGGGAAAGAAAGAAAGGAGGAAGATAAAATGAGGTGATAAAAGATAAAATGTAAATAGTTAAATATAAGCTAAAAGTAATAGTTTACGATTGTTGTAAAAAAGAGATAATGTATGGAACGGAATGTTTATACGGAATGGAATGTTAAACTCAGATTCAACTGGGAAAATTGATGTTTGGAAGCGGGGGCAGGATTTTATTGTTATTCACTTAAAATTTTAATAAAAATTATTTAAAAAAAAGAAAAGAAAAGAAACACATTTTTCAATTATCTTTTTGAAAATATGTTTGATACTCTTCCCATTCACTATTCACCAGTGACTCCTCCAGTAAGACCTCTAGCACGGTGAATGTTTAGACTAAGAGAGAGCCTCCCACTTATTCTGCACATGGTTTACCGATCACAGGCGAGATCTTGCAAAATCTGAAACCTCAGCAACTGAGTAGCTTGGCCATAAGCACACGCACAGAGTCAGCCCTGAAAGCCCACAGTTTTGAATTTGGCAACCGGTTAGAAGGACAGCCTCCACCCTTGTGCAGCACCAATAAGGATACAAGACTAAAATCCTCTTCAAACTTCATATTAGCATGGCTGCTTTTACCACTGTTGCATGAAGACGTATTCAGTAGCGACCAACAGCCAGGGTTCTTTGTTTGCTGGCTGAAAGAGAGCAGACAGGGGAGCAGCCTGGCTTCTCATGGAAGAGCAGTGGTCACTAGAATGCAAAAACAAGATATGTCAGAAATCCCAGCTCCCAGTAAACCTGGTTAAGAGTTATTTGCAAGATTCTTACATGGTCTTTTAATCCTTAGGTGGTGGGACCCACAGGCAAGAAAGGTTCTAGGGTAAGTACGTGGAAGTACATGGGATACTAAGTTTGGGAGATGAGTGACATTCGGTACTGGGATTTCTGGACAAAATATCTGGCTAAACTAGATGAATTCGAGTCCCCAGGGCCAGATGAATAACATCCAAGGATATTAAAAGAGTTGGCAGAAGTCCTTTCCGAACCACTTGCAATAATCTTTGAGAACTCTTGGAGAACAGGAGAAGTCCCAGCAGACTGAGAGAGGGCAAATGTTGTCCCCATCTTCAAGAAGGGGGAAAAAAAGGACCCTAATAATTATCGCCCGGTCAGCCTGACATCAATACCAGGAAAGATTCTAGAGCAGATCATTAAACAGTCAGTTTGTAATTACTTAGAAAGCAATGCCATAATCACTAAAAGCCAGCATGGATTTCTCAGAAATAAGTCATGCCGGACTAATCTTATCTCTTTTTATGATAGGGTTACAGGCTTGATAGATGAAGGGAATGCTATAGATGTATCATATCTTGACCTCAGTAAAGGCTTTGACAAAGTTCCCCATGACATTCTTGCAAAGGAGCTAGTAAAATGCGGGCTGGACAGGGCTACTGTCAGGTGGATCTGTAACTGGTTGACTGACCGTTCCCAAAGGGTGCTGACCAATGGCTGCTTTTCATCCTGGAGAGAAGTGACTAGCGGGGTGCCACAGGGTTCTGTCCTGGGCCCAGAGCTGTTCAACATCTTCATCAACAACTTGGATGAAGGAATAGAGGGCATGCTCATCAAATCTGCAGATGACACCAAATTGGGAGGGGTTGCTAATACGCCAGAGGACAGGATCAAAATTCAAAATGACCTGGATAGATCGGAGAGCTGGGCCAAAGCTAACAAAATGAAATTCAACAGAGAAGTGTAAGGTCCTACACTTAGGTAGAAAAAATGGAAGGCACAAATATAGGATGGGGGACATGTGGCTGGATAGCAGTACATGTGAAAGGGATCTAGAAGTCTTGGTAGATCACAAGCTGAACATGAGTCAGCAGTGTGATGCGGCAGCTAAGAAAGCCAACATGATTCTTGGTTGCATCAATAGGAGTATGGTGTCTAGATTGAGGGAGGTAATGGCACCACTCTATTTTGCATTGGTTAGACCTCTTTTGAAATACTGTGTCCAGTTCTGGGCACCTCAGTTCAAGAAGGATTTCAACAAGCTGGAACTTGTCCAGAGGAGGGCGACCAAAATGGTGAAGGGTCTGGAAGCCATGAAGCCCTATGAAGAACGGTTTAGAGAGCTGGGTATGTTTAGCCTGGGGAACAGAAGCTTGAGAGGTGACATGATAGCCATGTTTAAATATTTGATGGATGTCATGTTGAGCAGGGAGCGGGCTTGTTTTCTGTTGCTCCAGAGACTAGAACAAGGAGCAATGGATTCAAGCTGCAGGAAAGGAGATTCCACCTGAACCTCAGGAAGAACTTCCTGATGGTCAGAGCTGTCTGGCAGTGGAATCTGCTGCTGCCTCGGAGTGTGGTGGAGTCTCCTTCTTTGGAGGTTTTTAAGCAGAGGCTGGATGGCCATCTGTTGGGAATGCTTTGATGTGGGTTCCTGTATGGCAAGGGGTTGGACTGGATGGCCCCTGGGGTCTCTTCCAATTCTCTATGATTCTGTGATTCTATGATTCTATACTTCCTTTCCATTCCAGACAGGGTGTAAACCAAGTGCATGGCTAACGCAGAACAGGAAGATCAATCCTTATTTCTCTACCTAGGAATGATGGAGAAATTAATCCACTTTGCATTTCAGCCTGAACTGACCAAATGCACATTTCTCAAATGAGCTGGAGTAATTTTAGGTCCTAAAATCTTTACTTTTCCAAAATTTATTATGCATTTTGCCATAAAAACTGTATACAAATGCCTACAATAAAAAATCTTCCAAAAATGCATACTTAAAAAAAATATGTAAAAGAAATCCATTTTTTGAAAAAGTTGCATATAAAAATAATGGATGATACTGTGTGTGAACTGGAAAAAAATGCAACCCTATGTGGAAGTGACAGTGAGGCCACTCTGGATTTTAGTGTGAACTTTAAAGGAGCTATCCAGGAGCTGGATATGTTTGAGTGGCTAGTGTTTATCACCTAGGCTAGCTGTTTTAATATTTGAACTAAAACCCAGGAACTATTGATCGCTCCACTGACCCTGGGGCTTTAATCCACCACAGAACATATCCAACCATTACTGATTTCTCCCAGAAATTTGTAACTGCATGAAAGTTTGTCATACATTCAAGAACATAGTGAAACAAGAAAAATCAGGAAAAAAAGAGAATTTGTGCAGAACTAAGCTTGACACATTTACCAAAATGGTAAAAAATCTGGGAACTCTGCCCTACGAGAAGCAATTTAGGGAGCTGGGAATGTTTAGCCTAGCAAAGAGGTGACATTATGACCATGTTTAAATGTTGAGAGGATGTCATATGGAGGATGGAGCTAACCTGCTTTCTGCTGCTCTAGAGACTAGGACATGGAGCAATGGCTTCAAACTGCAGGAAAAGAGATTCCACTTAAACATTAGGAAGAATTTCCTGAGGGTAAGAACAGTTCAATAGTGAAATTCGCTGCTGCCTGGGAGGGTGGTGGCGTCTCCTTTTTTGGATATTTTTTGAACAGAGGCTGGATGGCCATCTGTCAGCAGTGCTTTGATCGTATATTCCTTCATTGCTGAATGGGATTCAGTGTACATATGTGTAATGTGTGCAGAGGGTTAGTGTTAAGATCTCTTTTGTCTTGCAGTTGATCAGCATGCATTGTGTCCTCGAGCATATCCCAAATGCCCATGTGGTTGTACATATTTTTTAAAAAACATTTTTATTGAGAAGATTTTTTTTAAAAAAAAAGTATTATACATTTTAGAGAAAAATGAAATTTAAGATAAAAAGATAGAAAACTGCTAGAAAACAATGTAATAAAAATTAAAGGGCTTAGCAGAAAATTAAAAGAAAAGAAGGGGGGGAAAAGAGAAAGAGAAAAAAGTGAGTTTTGATCTTCATTTCGGTGCTCATATATTTGCCTAGTTATTCCTACCTCCCTCTCCAAAACTACAACATATTCTGTTCTTTCTCTAGCTGACTCTGTCTAATTATCCAAACCAACAGATATCAACTTATTTTCTTTTTTTTTTGTTGTTCTTGCAAAAAGTCTATCAAGGGTTTCCAGTCTTTAAAAAATGTCACTAATGGCCTTTCTCTAATCAAACCACACAATTTATCCATTTCTACTAGACTTGTCAGTTTCGGCAGCCTTTCCTCCATAGTGGGTAGCACTGAATTCTTCCTCCATGTGGTTACATGTTTTGGAGGGAGAACAATAGCGATCATTAAGCCCAGCATCACCTCGAGGCTCTGATGTCACTGGAGCAGAGAAGATGTTTTGGGCTGCGGTCTGAACTTTACAGGAGCTGGCTGAGATGCTGAATTCTTTCTCCCAGATAGGTCCGACACGTTGAATGGTTGCATGCTCAGCCACTTTGAGGGGAAACTTCAAGCTCGTAGCTGTAGACCTGCTAGACCCTCATGTCCAAGCTAACTTGTTCTCAAGAACTTCACTGAGAGTTTGAAAACAGAAGCGTTTATTCAGCAAAGCAAGCAACACAGCAACATTACGAAAAAGTTGCTGAGACTACAGCGTCGGAGTTGGTTACAAGTTTTATACCTTGCCATACCAATTTTGGCATGCATATCCAAGACTGGTTGAAGTCTTACATGTCGTGTCACCCCACCAGCATAGGCACTTTCCTAGGCTACAGTTATTTACATACCTTTCATCATGGGAGCTAGGAGAAGTTCCTTTCTCCTTATTCATTCTCATAACGTCCTCTTGTTATTCCGTTGTTTCCCTCCTTTTGATGCTCCTTTCCTTATGTCCGTCGCAAGGTGACATTGAACACCCAGCAATTGCCCATTGGGAGCTTAGACTTTGAATATATAACCAGATATATAGTTCCAAGTAGCAATTAGCAATGGATATTAGCACTTAGCAAGCCCTATCCTACTGCATCTATTGCAGCTGTGCTATTACATACCTATGGCAGGAGCAACACATCCTGACGTGGACCAAAGACAAGAACTACTCTTATGCACAGTGGCCCCATGGCACCTTAGATAGGTCCCCTGAAGTTCAGACCAAAATCCAGAGCAGAGTAATAGTACCCATAGACATAAGGACTGCTATTTGTGCCAGGGCAAGTTCTTTTATCCTAGGATTACTCTGCTAATTTTCTGGTTGCACTCTGCTGATTTTCTGGTTCACTGCTTCATAACCTTTCAAGCATTCTTTCAAGTTGCAATATAGCAGGAGGACCCTCTCAACTCAACTTTTCTTTTTTCTCTTGTGTCCAGGGAGATATTGGGCCAGTTGGTCCTCCGGGTCCAAAAGGGGAATTAGGAAAACAAGGAGAAAAGGGAGAGAAGGTACTTTTATTTTTCATAACATGATTTCATCTCTCTCTTTCAAATGTGTCACTGCTGCTTATTTTAAAATTTATTTTACTCCCTTAGACTTGGTGGTGGCTCCTATCTCAGCTGGACAGTGGAGATGAATCTTTTCTGGGTTTTAGTCTAAATCTTCAAGGAGCCATCCAAGATTCTGAACATATTTGAAAGCATGGAACTTTATTCAGATTAAAACCAAGAACTGATTCACCTCCCTGAAGACTTGGAGGCCATCAGCCATAATTCCCTCTGAAATATGCATGAGCCTGGATTGAAAAATGCTTAAACTAGGCAATTTTAAAACAAAAATGCTTAAACCAGGCTCCCTTTTATTTTGATTTTTACAGGGAAGTCCAGGGTTTGGCATTCCAGGTCAACTGGGACTGAAGGGGGAGCCAGGAGAAAGGGTGAGTTGGAAAATGAAATCAAGCCTGTGTATCAAGAAAAGACAGGCAGGAAAGTGGTATGGAAACTGGCTGACTGCATTAAAATGAAGCAAAGATGGCTGCGTATTTATGCCCAGTAAAATATAGTCGGACATCCACATTTGCATGTTTTCACTTTTATGGCTTGATCAATTGCGAGTTTCTCCAACCCCTGCCTGTCTTCACTTCAGGAGCTTTCCCTCTTGGTGGCTCTGATCAGGCTGTGCAGGCCTTTAAAAACCCATCTCTGGTCCTTCTCCGGCAACTGTTTCCCCGTCAGCTAAGTGTGGATCGCAGCCGAAATTCTCAGTACTACAAACCCTCTACCGATACCCCACACACACTCAAGGAAGGAGATTGGTGAGATGACCACTACACCAACCCAACCCAGCCCCTTTCCCTTTCCTTTCCTTTCCCTGACCCGGTTTGGACCCTGGATGTCTGGTCTCCCCACCGTGCCTTGGCCCCCCTTCCGACACACACACCACACTTTGATATTTGCAATTTTTCCACTTTTTTTGGAGGAGTCCTACAAACGTGGAGGGATGTCTGTACGGTCTTTCTGCCCAACTTGCACATAGATTGGTATGAGTACAAGGGCCAAATGCATTTTCAGATGAGCTTATTGGGGCCACCTTCTGGTGCCAGAGCAAAAATTTCTGCGTATTTTACCTTAAGAGCTCTTGAGAGAGGGATTTCAACCTTGAAGGAATAGTTTCTGTGCAGAAATATTATTTTATGTGCAGAAAATGCCAGTCCCTGCACAGAAACTGCCGTTTTGTGTACAAAAAGATCACACGTGAATTTCGCCCAGAATAAGTCTCAAACTGTGAATAGTCTGCAAAAATTGTACAATTTTCAACAACAGTTCTCGTGATGAGAAGAAAAAGGGCTAAAATTACTTAATTCTCTCTTTGAGAATGAAATAAATGAAGAATTTATCGATGCCTCTAGATCTAGATCTAGATCCCTCTCGATCTCTCTAGACCAATGGGAAAAAACGTGGAACAAAAGGATGCACTGCACAGCATGCCAGGATATTAGAGAAAATCTAATATGTATAGATCTAAGATGATCTATAGATGGTGTCTCACACCTGAACGACTGTCAAAGATTTACTCAAATTGCTCAAATAAATGTTCAAAGTGCGATACTGATATAGGCACATTCTACCACCAGTGGTAGTCATGTAAAAAGGTTAAAAAAATTTGGAATGTAATCCACACTCAAATAGAAAAAATAGGATTCCATTTTGAAATGTGCCCTGAACTTTATCTGTTGTCAATGACGAATGAGGATCTAGAGAAAAAAGTGGGGAAATTGATATTTTATATGTCGGCTGCCGCTAGAATGTTAATAGCTCAAAATTGGAAACAAAAGAGCCTCCCCTCATTAATTGATTGGGAAATGAAACTTTTTGATATGTTACAGATGGATAGATTTACCTATATATTGAAAGGAGCTAATACAGAAAAATTTGTCAAAGACTGGGAGAGAGCAATAGCATATTTCAGAAATCAATGGTCGAGTATCAAGAGGGTTAATATTGACTTTTAAAATTGTTGAGGCAATATGCAGGGACGTGCAATGTAATATTCCATTGACAGACACTCGAAATACTGTTCGGAAACTTTACTACCTCTCATCCAGGGGGAAGTCAGGATGGTTGGATAAATGTATGTATGGATATATATCTGTTGTCGTACATGTACTTGATTTCGCATGAGCCAATATGAATGAAAATGTTATTTGTTTGTTTTATTGTTAATAAAATTTTAAAAAGAAAAGAAATAAATAAATGAAGAATTACATCGCTTCTCTAACCACTTAACTGGGACTAAGCTCTACTGGACTCAGTGTGATTTACCTCTGAGTAAACATATGGGTGTGAGAAGCCTAGATGCTTAGATAATGTTCTGACCTGAATTCTAGTGTTGATGTCAAAACATACTTCACTGAGGTTGCAAACTTTTATCCAATCACCTGGACACAACCCCCTGCAGAACTCAATGGGACTGAGCAGACATCTATCAGATAGTATCTTTATTTTCTGGTCATGTTTTACTCACAATTACGCCTTGCTGATCATATTGAGATAAATGATATATTAATTTGTTTTTGTGTGCTTTCAAGTCATTTCCGACTTATGGCGACTCTAAGGCAATCCTATCATGGAATTTTCTCGGCATGATTTGTTCAGAAGGGGGTCGTGCTCGCCTTCCTCTGAGGCTGCAGGAATGTGACTTGCCCAAGGTCACCCAAATGAGTTTCTGCAGCTGAGCGGGGTTTCCAACCCTGGTCTGCAGCATTGTAGTCCAACACTCAGATGACTACACTGCAATGGCTCTTGATATATTAATTTGTGTATAGCTAATTTTTAATTTGTGGTTTTTTTAAACAGGGAAATGTTGGTTTATCTGGCAAACCAGGTCAAAAGGTGAGCATGGAAGTGAACAGTGCAATGTGCCGAGGTTGCAATAAAGTGTTGCGCATCAACCGTGCTTTAGACAATCTGACATTCATGCTCAGTATTTCTGCAAAGAGGGATGTATCCCAAGACAGGCACAGACTGATGACATCATCTGCTGAGGCCTCTGTGGATCTTGGCGGATGACGTTGTCACTCTAAGCAGTGAAAGACCCTCCTGGGTTCGCGCCTGGTGCACCCAAAAGATTGGCCACCAGTTGAATGTCTTCCAACAGAAGCTTTTATTGATTTACTGTGCAGCAAAGGTCCTGGGCCCTTAGGCAAATCCAGAATCCAAACAAAGGATTTACAGTCCTTTAAACACACTTTTGTCAACAGCTGAAACCTTATTTGATGGGTTTCTAGTTCATGATCCGTTACTTGATTGGTTCCCCAAAGCCAAATCTGATTGGTTAATTCAATTAACTCTGTGAACCCACTTTTGCAGTTTCAGTATTAACTGTTTCAGCAAAGCTCCCTTTCATTTTCCATAACCTCCGTTGTCTCCATGTCATCAGTCTGTGTCTGGCTGGACGCTTCTCCAATCCAGGCTGCTCTCCACCAGCTACTGGATAGCTGTGGAGAGGGAAACTGCAGTTCCAGCTCCAAAAAAATGTTGTGCTGCATTCAGTAACGTAGTATCTTGGCCTGTGTGTGTGTGTGTATGGCAGGTAGGAGAGAGAGGCAGACATGCCGCATACTTTTTATTGCAGGGGGAAACTGGTCCTAAGGGCAATAAAGGAGAGCCAGGACACGCCGGGAAACCAGGAGAGCCTGGCCTAAGAGGAGAAGATGTAAGTAGAAACATGCAGCATGTTCTGGGAATGGAACCCTAGGATCTCTAAGCCAAAGACTGAGGGGAAGAATAGGCCAACGTTATTTCTGATGTTTTAACAGGCTATATAAAACTCAGCCCAGGACAGAGAGGTACAGAAAATGCACAAAACAAAAGGAAAGAAAAACATGAGGCACTCAAAATCATTCACAGCTAGAAGTGTCCTACTGTGTTGCCTTGGTCACGTTGCCTGCCCCTTTGGATGCCCAGATTATACTTCTAAATGCTCAATGGAAGTTTTAAATTACTACAGGGCTGGACTTTGGGGGACTGAACTTCAAGGGGGAGCAGAATTCTTATTGGGGGGCAATACCTTCATTTTGCCAAAAAAACCCAAGCAAACCATGTCTACACCACTGTGCAATCCCAATATCCAAGGGAACAAATAGTTTCTTGGGGTCTACCTGCCTACCCTTTCACACTGTGTAATTGTAGCACCACGATTCCACTTTGACTGCTGTGGGTCCATGCTATAGAATTCTAGGCTTTTTAATTTGGTGAGGCAATGGAGCTATCTGTTGGCAGTGTTGTGATTGTGCATTCCTGCATGGCAGAATGGTGCTGGATTGTATGTCCCTTGGGGTCTCTTCCAACTCTACGGTTCTATGTTTCTATGAATGAACTCTGACCCCCCCAAAAAAAAATTGTAATGAGAAAGAAAAAACAATCAATAGGAAGTGTATTATTATACCGTTACAGATCTAAATTTGTCTTACTAGAATTCCTAGTAACCATAACCACAGATTATTATATCCCGAGGTTTCTTATTGCTCAAAAACAAAGAATCCATAAATATTTCCGATCTTTCCAAAAGCCTTCAATTGATTTATCCACACCGCTTGGCTGTGCTGCCTTTCTTTTGCTTCTCCCAAAGAGTCTCTTATAGAGGCCTCTAGGAGCAACAAAAAGGCTTTTTAATATATTGCAGGTTCAGCTCCCACCATACTAATTCTTTTTTATTCAGAAAACACATAAAATTCTTAAAAGACAACACATACATACATACCTATACAAACAATTCACACATAAATAGGAAGATCTCTAAAGACGAAGCCTAAGTATAATAAATATAATCATAATAACATAATAATACACATAACGTGTAACATGATTTAACATATCTTAGGACATACCTATACGCCTTCTTACTTCCTCACTTCAATTCCAATCATTCCTCTTCCTCTCTGGCTTCCTGACTAGGTTGTCCTTAAGACAACAAATTGACTGGGTAGATGAGGATCCTTTTCCTTTCTTTAAATACATCAGGGCTCTACTGATATTACCTTTTATATAGCATTAAATCTTAACATTATTACTATATAGCAATAGTTTTATATTACAGATAGTTAACATAAACTGAATAAAGTTCATATCTGGCTTCATTTATCTCTTTCTTCATATCTCTCTCTTCAGTCTACAAAGCTCGCTACCATCAAGTCTCCCCATTTGCTTTTAACAAATTGTATAAGAGGGTCCCATTTTTTAACAAACTTCCCAAGAGAGATCCCTCTTATTAATGTCGTCATCTTATCCATCATTGCCATATCATATTATACTATCTAATTTTAAACAACTCCCCGATTTCTCCAAATCAGAAGTGGATCTCTAGCCATTGCAGAGAGTGGGGTTATTTTTTCACGGTTTTTGCAGCCTAGTGTGTGAGCCTCCAGGGGCCAAAGACAACTAATCCTAGGCCCACTGCAGTTGCCGACCCCGGCGTTATGCAGATAACACTAAAGATTTCTATATTTGATCTTAGCCAAAAGGCCAAGAAGCAATAACCCTCAACATTTCTGAAGCAGCCAAAGATACACAGACATATATAAACCAGCATAGGCATTTGGAACAGTAAGTTATAACCCAGGCATCCAAAGTGACAAAGGGGTACGGCGATGGGCATTTGGAACTGAGACCGATCACTGTGAAACTTAGTGAAAATGGAAAATTTGAATTCATTCTAGGGAAAGCCAGGAAAGAAGGGGGAACCTGGAGTTCAGGTAATGACCTGAGAAACTGCAGTCCTTCTTTTGAATGCCTTCAATGCAATGGATTGGGTCCTTTAGCAAAAGTACATCATCCCCACCACACATCTGGACTGTTTGCCGGGGATTTGAGTAACACAAAAAAGGTTACGGTCTTACCGTCTGTGTAAGATGCCTTGAGTACCCAGAGACCTGATACCATTACAACAAAGGCGGGCAGAGTGTGGTGTGTGGGCCACATGGTAACCTCAGAGCCACTATTTATGGGCTCTGAAGCCCCCACCAAAGACCTCTGATACCCAAATGCTTGTAAAAATATTGAGTGATTTTTTTTTTGTCCCCAAACCTCATCCCAAATGGGTCAAATCTACTGCAAAACGTAATACTTTTGCGCCAAGCTCCCATATGCCCCAAAACTTAAAAAAAAAAAAAAAATCAGCCAAAAATGGCCAAAAATGAAACCAGCTGTGACATGATGTCATGTCCCAGTGCATCCATGGGAGAAGGTTGGGATGCAAGAACAAAAAATGCTTCCCTATCCCATCTACAGTTGCCTGTCCCTTTTCTACAGAACTGAAGCTGCTAAAATAGTTTTCTGATGAGTGGGGATTCTTCTGTCCTCCTAGGGGGAAGCAGGTGTTCCTGGAGAGCAAGGAGAAAGAGGAGTCCGGGTAAGGAATCTCTCTGGGGTGCATATAGCTGAATGTAATTTGATGCATTTCTTGTTATGTTGCTTGTTTGGGCTACAAATCCTAGCTCTCATTTTCTTTTTTTCCTATTTGTTTTCTTTTTAATTTTTTATTGTACTTTTTATTAAAAATAAAGATTTATTAAACTACATACTACTTACTGTCAAATTCTTAATTTGGTTCCTAATAATTATTACAGAATACATTTGTCTTCATGTCTCTATATTAACTATTTATAAAGTATACATTTTATTTTACAAATTCAATATAACTAATGACCCTAATATCAATGAACTCATTCAGATTTTGTCATTTGTTCATGTGTCATATGTCTTGTATATTTATATCTGCCTATCTATCTAATATATAAAAGTCAAAGTTTGTGAGTTTGTGTCAGGCAGGCAAAGACCTCATATGATTGGCTATGTCAGGCGAGAACACCTCATATGATTGGCTGCCTGTGGAGATTCTATGGAATCCTGGGACTGACAGTTTAGGGAGGGGCTTTTAGAATTCTCAGCCGGAGAGCTCTTGGGCCTCAGGCCAGTTGCTATGGAGACGAAGCCTAGCAGCAAGAAGGAGGAAGGCTGTGTATTCCCTCAGAAATCGAACCTTTGTCTGTTAACAGCTCTGAATATAGATTGGATTGGGGAATATGGGGAAAAGTTACACGTACTGGACAAGACAGATTGGGGAATTAGAGACACAGGATCTCAAACCTGTGTATTTCAACCGCATCTAATTCCTAAAGTAAGGTAAGGTATTTCTAACAAGTATTACCTATGAGAAAATAAAATCCCGGGCAACGCCGGGTAAATACACTAGTTCTTTATATTTATACTTGTACCTTAAAATAATTTGAAGTTGCATCCAAAAACAAAGCCTATCTTCAAAGATTTAGTCTTCTAAATTTCTAATAACCAATTTTCCCCATTTCTTTCCCCCATATTTGCATTATACAATCCCAAAATCTTGATTATTTAACAACATAGTCAATTTGTCCATTTGATGCAGTTCTCATTTTCACTGGCTAGGGAAAGGTAGGTTAACCATATCCAAAAGAAGACAGGACTGCTGTGGTTTGTTTTCTTCTCTGCCCCCATACTAGGCCACTGAGAAGATAACCCTTTCCCAGAAAACCCCCTTTAGGGCCATTTCCACACTGCACTCTTATAGCGCGATTATTCCACTTTCAACATCCTATGGAATCCTGGGGGTTGCAGTTTCGGGAGGGGCCAGCCGACCCCTCCCAAAACTGCAAACCCCAGGATTCCATAGGATGTTGAAAGTGGAATAATCGTGCTATAAGAGTGTAGTACAGAAATGGCCTTTGCTTAAATAGATCAAGCTAAATCCCAGGCAGGATATAAAGAAATATAACAGCAATTGCAGAGATGTTCACGCTCCCTGCAGTGTGAAGCCTGCATTCCACATAGCAGTTTACCACCTTGGTGCTGACAAGATTACAGTTGCTCATGGCCCCCTCTATCATTCTACAGGGTCCTCCAGGCCTTCCAGGACGTCCTGGAGAACGCGGAATGAAAGGAGATGCTGGCGAGCCTGGGAAGGATGTAAGCGGCATGCTTGAGAATTGGGAGGAAGGGTGACAATTGTGTCAATAATTCTCCTAAGCTACAATCTTCATTGCATAGGAAACATCAGAGTTTGGCAATAAAATCCTTTTTCTGGACTATAGATCCCAGTATCCCCCAACGAGCATAGGTGGAAATGTGGGTGGGGAATCCTAGAGCTGGAGGAGACCCCAAGGCCCATCCAGTCCTACCCCCTGCTGTAAAGGAAAACACAGTCAAAGCATTTCCAACCGATGGCCATCCAACCTCTGTTTAAAAACCTCCAAAGAATGAGACTCCACCACTCTGAGGCAGCATATTCTACATTAAGGACACTGCCCAACATGCTGAGTCTATTTTAGAGATTGGATGGTTCCTTTAAAGTCTGAACTAAAGCCTGCAGCAGATTCACTGCTCCACTGACATGGAAGCCACCAGCATCACTAGCATGTGACACTAGAGCTTCTTTCTAAAATGGCTATTTGTCTCCTCTAACTCTGGAGAGTGAGCAGATGGGTGGATTTCTAGAAGAGTCCTTCAAATAAGGCCAAGTATACCAGTCCTTGAAGGATATTTGAGGGATTCCATTCCATCTTTCTAGCCAAATTTCGAGTTAGCCAAGTTTTGAGATCCCACCATCACTGCACCTCTGGTGAGGATATGTCACAGGGCCTTCTCAGACGTTATTCCCAGGCTGTGGAACTCTCTGCCACCAGATGCTAGGCTGTTCCCCTTCCTCCTCTCCTTCTGCCATCTAGTAAAGACCTTTTAAGTTGGACAGTCTTTGGTTATTAATTGGTTGTGAAGGACTGAAAGGAGACAAAGCTCCACGTGCTGTACGGTGGTCAGTAATTGGTTTTTTAATGGGACGGGAGCTGTATGTATCTTTTCAAAAATTCTCTAATTACAATCATTGTCCCTTGTTTTAACCTACTCAGTGGTTTTACCTGTACTTAAGCTGACTTGTGTCTGATATTGGGAGAAAGTAGGGGTACTGATAATTAATTGATTGACTGATTAAGTGTACAAGCCATATTTGTATGCAAGTGCGACGGATATGATCAACTGCTTTCGATCAGCAAGTGTTCCCTGTCTTGATTCTTTTCTGTCTGTCATTCTTCTCTTAGGGAGAAGCCGGAGAAAAAGGAAACAAAGGAGAATCTGTAGGTTTGCATATTCAGATTTCTAGCCCTGCATGAGACCCTACTGGAGCTTTGTCAAAACTGACACATTTTCCTCACTCGTCTCCTGTTTCGGTCTTCATTGTGTTGTTTTGTGTATGTGTGTTGTGTCTCTGCAGGGACAGCCTGGGCCCCCAGGAATGCCTGGAAAAACTGTGAGTAATTTGGGTGATCTTGACCCCGCTGGGAAAAATATTATGGGACACAATGGCAGCTGGTGGCTCCCAGTGAATCCAGTCCAGGTTTTGGTTAGAGCCAAAGCAGCTGTCCAAGGTGCTCAACCTGTTGGAGAGAATAGGGTGCAGTACAACAGAAAGCTGCTTTAAAACCTGGAGTGGATTCACCACTTTCAGTGGCAGCTATAAACTGCCACTGATAGGATGTAGTAGAAAGAGGGATCGTATTCCCTGACAAACTTTTAGGGTCTAGATCTAGTTGTTAATCCCAGTTAGAGCAGACCCACTGAATCAGCTCATTGAAGGTAGGTCAACACCATTCCTGTCATCTTCTAATCTCTCAAAAAATACGGTCTATATAGAGGGACTGTAGCCTCCCAGAAGTGTGATTCTGCTTGTGTTACAGGGCTTGTCCTGTCTCCTGTTCTTGAGTAGCAGAGGGACAGCCCCAAATTCCATCAGATGCCAACACCTCCTAATTGTTGCTGGGAATTTGGTGACTTAGACCTTTTACACACTAGACTGTTATAGTGCTATTATTCCACCTTTGATATCCTTTGGACTTCTGGAGTTTGTAGTTTCCTGAGGCCAAAGAGCTCTCTGGCTGAGAATTCTCAATGCCTCTCCCTAAACTGCAAATCCCAGGATTCCATAGGATCATGAAAGTGGAATAATAGCACTATAACAGTCTAGTGCAGAAATGGCCTTAGTGAGAAGTCACTGAGGAGTTTACCTTTCCCTTTTTCCACCTCAGACTTTAGAGAGGTTTTCCCTTCCCCTTTCATGGAAGATGGGAGTCTTATCCTTGCACAAGCGCATGCACTGAGCAAAGGCATATGGAGAGAGAATGGCATGGAGGAGTTCTAAGCAAGCAATTTCACATTATCAAAAGGCACCTTGGACGTGAAGGCATCTTCCTTCAGGTGTCACATTGGAGTAGTTAGAAATACAGTCTCAAAGCCCATTCAACCATGATTTGAAAGAAACATAAGCCCTAACATGACTAGTTAAACATGCCTATTCTACTCATGATGCAGTTGGTTTTCTGAATCTTCAGCTGCTCAAGAGGCACTGGGAGCCTAGACTTCCTTGTCCAGACTATGAAGATGCTGCCCTAGGGATAGTGAGGTAGGCAGCACTTCTCCTACCCCTTCATCAATCCCATCAAAGCCCATCAAGGTCCGTCAGCCCTCATCTCATGGCACCATGTTTTATAGCCTCTCATACAGGCAGTGTCTCAGAGGTTTCAAAAAATGTTCTTTGTGATCCCTGTTGATGCTGAGCCTAACAAGTGTAACCTAACCCATCATATCATTAACTCGTTGTTTAACTGGAGAAGAGCCCACACCCCTCAGCTGTCTTGCCCACGTAATGGGAGAATCCATGATCACAACTCATGAACAACTAGATCAAGGATGGGCAAAGTTCAGTTCTGAGGCCAAATGTGGCCTCTGATCCTCCGTTCTCCCCAGATGAACCTTTTCCAGCCCCCCCCCCCAAAAAAGAGAGGTGAATTGCCATTCTGGGTGGGAATTCACCTTTTAAATACTTTGCAGCCCCACATGTTGCTACACACAGCCCTACACATTAACACTTTTTTTAAAAAAAAAAAAATTTCATAGGAATTCTGTCACCGGGAGAGTTGGGGATGGTGGGAGCTATGCAAAACCACGATAGCAGTTGTCTCCCAACCACTGAGCTCTAGCCAAAAAGCTGTACCAGAGTCAAGTGTACAAAAAGCCCAAATATAGCAGAGGTTGGTTGCACAGCTATGTAAGCATGCCCAGCAGAGATTATCTTAGCTGCAATGCACTGTAGCCAGGAAAAACTCACCCATGCCACTTGTTATCTTCCATCAAGGAGGCAGTTTATTCTTGAGTTACAATATATACATATTTACAAGAATGTCCAGAAGGTGTTCCAGCATTCCTCAACTTGCTCTTTCTGGCAGAGCCTCCGGCAGACACGTTCAGGCACTGTGTGCAATGTTGACTAGTACTTGGCTACATTTATACACGCACCTAGCTGATGCAATCCTGACCTACCATTGCATTCTCCCCAGATCTGATGCAACTTTCTCCCCTGATTGCCCATCAGCATGACTCAGCATGACTCAGCTAGAGTCACATGGCTTTTCACAGGTGCACCTGGCAATTTACATCACAAAGTATTTTCTTTGGACTACAGGTTTTGTCCAATCTTTCCTGACAAATTCTTCCCCTTCCCTTTTTCCTCCTTCTTCTTTTTGGCATTTTGGCAGTCTGTGTAACCTCCAGAGTGTCCTTGGGAGAGAGAAAAAATAACCCCTGGACCTTCCACAGTTGTCCGCCCAATGATATATTTCTATGTGCCTTCAAGTTGCCTGTTGACTTATGATGTTCCCATGAATTTCATAAGGTTTTCTTGGGCAAAAAATATCCAGAGGTGATTTGGCCAGTTCCTTTCTCTCAAATGTAGCCTACAGCACCTGCTATTCATTGACAGTGTCCCACCCAAGTACTAACCAGGACTGACCCTGCTTAGCTTCCAAGATCAGACAGGATCTAATGCCTTTAGGGAAATTGATAAGCTGGTTTAATAACACTGCCTTCATCAAAACAATCTAGTGCCTTTAGTGTATTATATAAATCCTAGTGATTCCGTTGGGTCTATTCTAGCTGGGATTTGGGCTGAGGCCCCAAAGTGCTCCCTAGCAGTTCTAAGCAAACCAGAAGCACTTGGGAAATTCATTACCAGGCAACTGTCAGGCATTTCTCTGCAGTAAAAGATGCTTTTCCCCACACCATCCCTCATGTTTATGACTGTTCCTCTGACAATTCTAGGTTCTTCCCCTGGAAAACAGCATCCCCATCAAAGGAGAGAAGGTACTATTTTTTCCCCTCCATTGGCAAAGCAATGGCATGATTGAGGACAGATTTATTTACACACACTTTTTGCATTCCATGTGAGGAGTATGATTTGAGTTGGCATTTGCCACCTGCAGCAAGGCTGGGGAAGTGCCATGTGTTGGCGGCCCCATCACCCTGCTTTGGACCCTTCATATACTTCAGAGATTTTTAAAAACTTTTTGAAATTTTTCCGTCTACGAATGTCCTCTTACTTTACCCCCAGGCTATTTTAGGCCCAACAGAAGTCCTTTCTAAACCAGAAAGTAAAGCCAGAAACTTTCACTTTTTTTCCAACCCTTTTGCCCCCAAAATTGGTTCAGGCACTGGCCCTTGACTAGTTGTAAATGGGCGCCTATAATCCTGTGGGTCTGTGTATCTTCCTCTTAATGTTTGAAGCCATTAATTATGTGGAATGGGTGACAGAATTATAGTCCTTTTTAGGAACCTTCAAGAAAGGGCTAAAGCACAGAAAGTGGAGTGCTGATGAACCTCTATGTGACCACAGAGCTTTAGTGGTGGAAACATCCAGCCACCGAGAATCCAAGTCCAGAGCTTGGGTGCCCTTCATTCCACCGGAATCCGTAAAGGCAAACACCAGATTTCTGTGAAATGAAGCCCACCAGGCATGGAATTCTTCTTCTTCTTCTTCTCCCTTTTTTGGGACACTGTGGTTGTGCCAGTAGCTGAAGCAGCTTGGAACGCTCAATGCTCCGATGGATGTTGTGCAGCTGGAAGACAACTCAAACCTGATAGATGTTGTACAGCTGGAAGACAATCTAATCAGTTCCCACCATTTGTGAGGCATATTTGGTTGGAACAGGGAAGAGGGTCTTCTTGGGGGCTGATTCCAGACTTTGGAACTGCCACCCTAGAGCGGCTGGGATCACCCCTTCCTTGCTCTGCTTCCCCTGGCAAGTGAAAACTTTTCTGTTTTGACAGGGTTTTAGGAACTGAGTGCTAGAGCTTTGCGTTGTGTGCTGTTTTGATGTTTTTTCCTTTTTATTTTAACAGATTTGTTTTACATGGTTTTAATTCTATATTTGATCGAGTTTTAATAATAATGTTTAGATTTTTAATGACCTTGTAAGTGCTTTTCCGTGTATTTCTTTTAATTTATTTAATTTAAGCTGCCTTGAGAAAAGGTGGGATATAAATGGGATACAAATGTGGGTGGGATATAAATGATGGGATGGGATATAAATGTGGGTGGGGTATCAGAAGGTGGGATATAAATGATGAAAGTACTTGTTGTTGTTGCTATTATTATTGTTGTTGTTGTTATTCACTTCCATCATGCCTCCTGCTCACCTTGAGCATTGAGGGCTGGTGGATTTCATGTCAGAATGGCAGTGAATCCACCCCAGGTTTTCATTCGAATTTTACAGGGTGCTGGACCCTATTCCCCAAATGAGATCAGTACTTCAGATAGGTCTTTTGAAATTCAGATTAAAACCTGGATTGGATTTACAATTCCATGGACGTGGAATCTACCAACTGACACTGTTCTTAGTTGTTCTTTCCCCCTTGAACTAAAAGGCCTAAGACCTTATAACTAAATGGCCTAAATTCTGTTTTGACTTAATTAGAATAGAGACTGAAGTCAAGAAATCAGAAGACTGGGGCCATTTCCGCACTACACTCTTATAGCACAATTAGTCCACTTTCAACATCCTATGGAATCCTGGGGTTTGCAGTTTCGGGAGGAGCTGGTCAGAAATGGCCAGGGACTTGGAAGGGCAGCTATAAAGGACCTAGACAGGATCCTCAAGTGAAAAGTATAAATATAAAGGAATACTAAAGTCAGGATTGCCCAAGCCATCATATTCCCAATTTCTGTGCATGCACGTGGAAGTCAGACAATAAAGAAAGCTGACAGGAAGAGAACCAACTCATTTGAAAGGTAGTGCTGGAGGAAAGTTTTGCAGAAACCGTGGGCTGCCAAAATGGCCAATAAATGGATTTCAGATCATAGATGCGCTAGAAGCCAAGATGACTAAACTAAGGCTGTTGTACTTTGGACATATCACAAGAGGACCTGACTCATTAGAAAAGGCAGTGATGCTGGGTCAGGTAGAAGGCAATAGGAAAAGAGGAAAATCACATTACAAGCGGATAAACAGAGTCAAAGAATCCCTGGTCTGGGATTTGCAAGACCTGAACAGTTCTCTTGATGGTAGGGTGACTTAGAGATCTCTCATTCACAGGGTCACCCTAAGTCAAAGTCTACTTGATGGCAATTAACAACAAAGAGTAAACCCCTTGAATCCACTAGATTTATCTATATGTTGACTCACCATCAACAATTGATTGGCTGGGTCTCCTGCAGTTTTGACTAACAAGCAGGATGCCAGCCTTTTTGTGTGACTCTAACTTCCTGGTCACTATGGTCAGTGTTTTCCCGTGGAAGGGTGTGTATGTATATGATGGTGGCAAGCAACCAGGCACCTCCATGGACCACCCTGTCTTTCATTTCAGCGTTTCTCCCTGAATTGATGGGTATACCTTGACACATCCTTTCTTGTCTTTTCTCCAAAGGGAGATCCTGGACCTCCTGGCAAAGGGATGGATATCAAGGTAAATCAAGAAAAATATTGACCAACGTGATGAGAAACCCTCATCCATCCTTTGACAGGGTAGGCAGACTGTGGAGCACAGTGATGGCAATTCAATGGCTTGGGTGGTTTGCTGTTTCTTAGGTACTGTCTTTGTAGATTTTTTTTTTTAAATTAATCAATTCATTAATCCCCCTTTTCTTCTGGTACAGGACCCAAGGCAGGTAAGACTAGTGCATGTGGATCTGTGTCTTTTTTTTCCTTTGGCGTGAAAATGCCACCAAAGGGCCACACAGAACTCAAACTGTGTAGATCCCTTTTCTGCACCAGCACAGAATGGACCTTCACAGTAAGTAAGTGGTAGAAGCTGCCTTGGAGCATGGTGGAGTTTTATGTTATTGTCTTTGTCCCTGATTGTTTATCTTGATATTCCACCCTTTGGTGTTAAGGGTGCTATGAATAAACATTATTATTATTAATCTCCTTCTTTGGAGATTTTTAAACAGAGGCTGAATGGCCATTGGGAGTGCTTTGTTCCTACATGGCTGGATGTTGGACTGGAGGCCCTTGGGGTCTCTTCCAGTTTGATCATTCTATGATTCCAGGCATCCAGCGTCCTAGTGTCTGTTTGGTGAGAGGAGGAATCCACACAGTTTGAATTCTAATAGTATCTGGGTTGTGAGTCAGATTATATTCCAGTCCTCTGTAGCAATTATATTAGTCGTCCTCAGACTTTGGCCATCCTAGTGTTTGGTACTTCAGATCCCTGGATTCCTATCCATCAGCCATGCTGGCTAGGATTTCTGGGAATTTATTTCCAAAGTATCTGAAGGACCGATGTTTGAGAACCACTGCTTTAGATAGCTTTATCTAAAGGTAGTTGAAACACATAATGGAGTGCTTCACCTTGCCACCCAATAAGAAGTTCCAGGGTCCATACTGTCTAGAATCCGTGTTGTGGGTAGCAAATAGATGGGACCTTGTTCTTAGCAAACCTTTAGTCTACGGTATGCCTTTTCAGCTATGGTGATGATAATGAGAGTGCTATCGGAGTTCAACTCCCAGCCCGGGCCTCTCTGCCAGCAAGGGAAGGAAGGCGATAGTACTTGCCCAAGAGGAGGAGGCAGTGGAGAGTGTCCAGTACAAACAATCAATAGAAGCGCTGAGTCGACCCAAAGCCAAGGTCAAATCCAAAAGGTCCAGAATGCCAATGGTCCATCCAAAAGAGGTCAAGAGAGCCGGAACACAAGGGTCGTGGGAGCTTGAGTAGTGATTTGCTACAAGCAAACAGCAAACCACACCAAAAGATTTGGTTTCAGAAACAGGGAAAGCATCACTTGCCCACATATTTTGCAGGGATAGAAGTTTGTTTAATGGGTGCTTCTTATGTCCAGATAATTGTCTGGGTGACCCATCTCCTCAGTCTATCTCCCTATAATTTAGACTCATTGCTTTTCGGGTGTGGGTGAAGGCTTCTACTTCAGAGGTGTGGTGAATTCCCAAACTTTGGGCCTCCAGGTATTTTGGACTTTAACTCCCTGAAGGTCCCATGCAAGTTTGGCCAGCACTTAGGAATTCTGGGAGCCAAAGTCCGAAATATCAAGAGGACCAAAGTTTGGGAACCACTGTACAATTAGACATTAAAAAGAGCAATCCAAGATGCTGAATCTATTTGGGGGGTAGCTGTTAGCACCTTGGACAGTTCCTTTAGTGTCTAGAATAAAACCCCAGAGCAGATTCACTGCACCTCTGACATGGAAGTCACAGCTACTCCTGCTTCTGATTTTTAGCTTTTCCAGGTGCTGATCAGAAAGCCAGCATAGTGTGGTGGTTTGGGTGTTGAACAAGGACTCTGGAGACCAGAGTTCAAACACCTGCTCAGCCATGGAAACCCACTGGGTGACTTTGGGCAAATCACACTCTCTCAACCTCAGAGGAAGGCAAGGACAACCCCTGTCTGAACAAATCTTGCCAAGAAAACCTTGTGATAGGGTCACACTAGGGTTGCTTTAAGTCGGAAACAACTTTAAAGGGACACAACAACAACAATGCTGAGCAAGATAAACAAGACTGTTTATTAGTGTTCTATTGTGATTTGTTCCCGCTATAGGATCTGGAAAACCTTTTCGAAGCTTATGGTATTAAGGTATGTCCCCGTTCCACCTATAACTAGAAATTAGATACTTTAACTGTTGGACCAAAAGCTTTTTCCAGAACTGATGGTATTGGAATTAAATTTTGGGAACTTGGGCTTCTGGGATAAAACAAATGCATGTTAAGACACTGGTCAGTTAAGGAGTTCAGAGCAAATTCTTTAAACGTTGGTCAGCATCCTAATGTTAGTCCCAACTAAAGTAGACTCACTGAGTCAATTAGAAGCATTGAATCAAGTAGACTCATTGAATCAATACCCATATATTGAGTCACTATTCAACAATTGATTCAATGTTCCTGTGCTAGTTGGGAATTATGCATAGGCTTCAGGGCACTCGCTTTCTGATGAGCTGTGGATTTCCTCTGTTCAGACCCCGTACAGACTGTTTTTTCTATTTTTCTTTCTATTTCTATTTTCTTTCTATTTCTATTCTATATTTCTATTCTATATTTACCATTTTTAGAATGCTTGTCAATGATTTACCCAGAGTCTTCAAAGCTTATCAATTGGTGGTTGTCAGTACCAGATAATGATTGAAATTATATAGACTAGTTTGGAGGGACGAGATTAAACTTGTGTTCTCTAGATTTTTTTTGGGGGGGGGGGAATGGTGAGGGGATTCAGGGGCTGCAGAAGTTTGTCCAGATGCAACATCTTGCCTACACTTTCTCTACCCCTGGTTTAGCTCTCCTCTTCCTCCAATGATACCTTACCTATTTCCCCTCTTTGTTTTGTTTTCAACCTGCAGCTAACTCTTTTGAAGGAACTGACAGACCTTCTCCTGCAGGAAGGGGTTGAAATGGTGACCCAACATATAACTGCCTCCAGGAAAGGGAAAGGGAAGACAGCCAAGAAGAAACAAGGACCCAAACAAGCCACAGACCATGTGGTGAGTGCCACAAGAGATCCTTGGTGTGCCGATTTGTAGAAGGCTATACATTATGTGGAAAACTGCAAGGGAAGAAAGCAAAACCCACGGTTCCCGTGAAAAGATACCCTTCCACGTTTCACAGATGAAAGCCGGGACACAAGGCCAAGCAACACCAGAGTGTGATCAAGATGGCAACAAATTATTAATGAGGAAGAACACACAAGCTAGGAGAAGCTGCAGCTATTTGCTTTGGCTCGAGTCTACCGCAAGGGCAAAATGCTGCCCCGCTCTTCTCTCGGCTCTGCTGAGTTAAATGAGTGTCAACCACTTTTTCACTTTGAACTCAGTTTGCAGTAACTGCATTAAATTAAAGACAAAGATCAGATCATAAGTTCAGGGAGGATTAGGCGGAAAAGCCCAATGCTAGTGGGCTTGGGATGATCATTTCTAGAAACTGTAAGGTGCAGGCACTCCTGAGAACGGTAGCTGGAGAAACTGCCCAGGTGAAACAATCAGGAACATATCCTACCAAGTCGTTTCCTAGTCACACTGCCTGGCTAAAACATTAAGAGATTGTCAGGACTTCCATCAATGTTTTCTCACCTAATGTTAAAGCAATCAGCCCATTTCAGATTCCTTTGTCAGTTTCGTGGGAAAGCCGTTATTGCTTTGTCCACACACACCTCCTTCAGGGCAGGAAATAGGGTATAAAAACTCCAGCTCCAACCCCAGTAATTTGGAGAGTTCACCATCTTCTGAGGCAGAGCCTTATTTGTTACCAGGCTGTATACCCCTGCTCCATGATGTTGTTTAACTGGCAAATAGTTGGCATGAAATATAAATAATATCCTGCTATGGCTGGGAAGCCTGCTGGCAAAGAGGAACTGGTGTTTCTGGCAAAGGGGAACCAGTGTTGCAAAACTAGATCGGAACGAGACTTCAGGGCACGGCCAGCTCATAGTCAAGGAAGCCCCAGACAATGGACTGGCAGATGTCCCTCAACAACTCAACCTTTAGAAACAATAGCGCCTGAAACTGCTTCCACGGAATATCTTCAACTTTCTCCCTTTGTCCATCAAAGCTATCCTTTTTATCCCATCATCAGTCCCACCTTAAGGAGCTATCACAATTCCCATCAGTCCCTCTGTCACCTAATGCTAAGGACAGTAGCTTGTTCTGGACCCCATTGTCCATTCTGCCAACCCCACTGTCTATTCCGCCAGGGAACCATTAACACGTTCCCCCTCAGGATGGAAAAACAGTATTTAAACCCTGGCTCTGACCCAGATAACTCGTAGTACTTCTGCTTGCTGGTCATCACTCTGTCACTCTGATTCCCAATTGTACCACCCTTGGACTCCTAGTCTAAGCCACACCGCTTTGTTTCTTCTCTGCTGGACTGGTAAATATCACCCATAATACCCTAACTCTCACTGTCCAAACATTTCCTCCCTTTTCCTTCAGTTAGCTTTGTGTGAATGTGAGACTGCTTGGATCTTGTGTCTGTGTGATTGTTAATTCCCCCAATAAAACAAACAAGCTTACTTTTGAATCTCCGGTTGGTTTTCCCCTGCATTAGTGCCAGTATACACAGGTGATTTTGTAAGATTACCCCCCTCTCACAGGCCTCTTCTCTGACCTAATATTCCCCACTCTTTCACAAAGGCACTGACCTTGCGAGTAGATCCCTGAATCACCCATGTTTGGGGTAACATATTTGACTCTGCAATGGCTTCTGATGAGATCAGCTGTGCTTTGAGCATGGTTTCTCTTAGGACGCTCACATATAAATAAACTCATGATGGGTTTTACAGTGCCGGTTTTACATCCAAATGGCTGCCAAGGTTCTCTGCTAAGACCTTCTAAAGTTGCTACTAATTAGTGGAGCCCTTGCTGAAATTAGGTAGGCCTCTACTCTGATTTTGGATGCTTTGTGAGATCTCCACAAGAGCTTCTAAATGATTAATGTTTTCACCCCGTCAAAATTGTCATTGGATTGCCTAGTAACCTCTGGGGTATTATTTTGTCTATAATATGCAGGCTTCAGTGAAATACGATGTTCCCAGTGAGAATCTAGCAAGCACTAAAGAAGTTCCCAGAGATGATCTGAACATAAATCTAGAACATCCAGTTCAAGAAGCTGAGGGAACTCTTTTATCTCCTTCTACTTTATCACCTTCCACTATTGCTAAGGTAATGAAATAAATTTGTAGATTCTTATGTTGAGTTGAAACTGGACTGGAGTGTGGGTGGGGTGTTCTGTGAATCTTTTTACTGTTTGCAAAAATTAATCAATTAATTTTACAACCTGCCTTTCTCATGACATGGGACCCAAGGTGGCAAGTGTGTGTCTGTCTGTCTGTTTGTGTGATCCTGGTATTTGTGGGATTCGAGGACTTCGAGGGATTCGAGGACTTGAAGTCTAAAAGGGTTGTTTGCATGTGTTTGTGTGCCTTCAATTTGCCTGTTGATTTATGGTGACCCCATGAATTTCATAGTACTCAGAGGCGGTTTTTCCAGTTCCTTCCTCCGAAATGTAGCCTACAGCACCTGGTATTTGTTGGTCATCTCCTATGCAAGTACTGACCAGGACTGACCTTGCTTAGTTTCCAAGATCAAATGGGATCCTATGCCTTTAGGGTATTTAAACAGTTCATGGTGACTCACACCGGGTTAAAACAAGTCAGAGCTAAAAATCTGGTGGTAAAAAACTTAAAACTCAATGAAACAGCAAATCAGAACACCACTGATTTCAAAAGAACAGAATCATTTAAAACCAGAACCATGAAGATAAAAATATAGCAAATCTCATAAATAATAGCATACCTCATATAAAGACTCTTCTGCAGACCCAAGTAATCATCCAATGAGTCTAATCCCTTCCGGAAGTTTGGATTGGGGAAATTTATTTATTTCTTTACTTAGTTATTTCATTTATATCCCATCTTTCTTCCCATGCAGGATCCAAGGCAGCCTACAGTATTTAAAAAACAGAGTCTGGTTAAAGCATATCTTCAGAATAGAAAAAAATCATTATTATTTACTCCTTTCTGTTCCAGAAGTGCTGCTCCTCTGGCCCAGTACCAAGTCAGCACGAAACTTAATAGTTCAGGGCATAAAACCTGCTTTGGAAATAACAGCAGCTGGCTTAAAGCCTCAGTTTTTGTTTTCCCCTTATGTCTCATGAACTGTGTTTTCTTATTTCATTAGGCTGTTACAGAAGAGAAGGTTACAACTACTATTAATAGCAATTCTGGGTCGTCTGAAATAACAGCTAGCTTCATAGGCCTAGGCCAGATGGGAACTATGAAAACACCAGAAAACCCAGAAGGCGAGAACACAACTGACGCTGAGAACTTTTTACAGCAAGGAGGACTTGCTGAAAATGCCACTTTGGAGTCTCAGGAAGGAGTTTTCTTTCCAGAAGAATTGTCGACAGAAAAGGAGGTGGAAGGAGAGGTAAACGCCCAGCATAGGGGCTCTAAACTTTCATAGCAGTGGTTTACACACTGGTTTCCATGTCACTGATGTTGAATCCACCCTAAAAAAAGCTATCGAGGCTTGTGAACCTTGTTCCCCAAAGTGAGCTCAGCACTCCTGATAATTCCTTTATACTTCAGATGAAAAGCTGGAACTGACTCACCATCCCCTTGATCATTGTGGGGTTTGCAGGTCTGAAGAATTTGGCCCTCTTGATGATTTGGAGTACAGCTTCCATAGTCCCTCAAGCATAAACCTTGCTGGTTGATTGAAGTCCAAAATATCTGGAGGGCCAAAGATCCTCTACTGCTGTTGTAAATGAGATGCTTGCTGTTTAGGAACAGTTTGTAGTGGAATGGTAGACCAACATATGCTTTGCATAGAGAAGGCTCCATGTTCAAAGCTTGGCTGTCCAGATAAAAAGGAAGAAGATTGCAGGTCCAGTAATCCCCCTCTTTGGCTGTGCTGACAAAGGATGGTGGGAGTTCTAAGCCAAAAACCATCTGAAAGGTCACAGTTGCATGCCCCCTGCACAATATAGAATGCTGCCCTTGATAAGCCACATAATTATAGTGGTTTTAAATCAGTTTACATTGTTGTTGCTGCTGTTGTAAACCTTTAAGTAATTTCTGGCATGGCAACCCTAAGGTGAATTCATCACAGGGTTCTCTTGGTAAGATATCTTCTGAGGGGGTTTGCCATCATTCCCTTCCTCTGAGGCTGAGAGTGTGTGACTTGCCCATGGTCACACGGGGAGTCTCCATGGCAGAGCAGGGGTTTACATCTTGGTCTTCCAGAATCATAGTCCAGCACTCAAAGTACTACCCTACTGGCTCTCTTTCACTTTCCTTCTCATGGCTTAGGCCATTTCCATACTACACTGTGATAGTGCTATTATTCCACTTTCAACATCCTGTGGAATTCTGGAGTTTGTAGTTTCCTGAGGCCCAAGAGCTCTCTGGCTGAGAATTCTAGAGGCTCCTCCCTAAACTGCAAACCCCAGGATTCCATAGGATGTTGAAAGTGGAATAATAGCACTATAACAGTGTAGTGTGGAAATGCCCTGAGTCTCAGCATCCTTCCAGGACCTCCCAGCATTCCTCACCATTGGCTCACTGGCTAGGTCTGCTGGGACATGAAGTCCAACAGCACCAGGAGGCCTGCATGATTCCCACCCCTGCCTTATGAATGGCCTCAGGGGCTGAATATGTTAGACCTGGAGAAGTAAAGATTGAGAAGTGATGTGACGGAGCACTCTTCATACATCTGAAGGGCTGTAGTGGCAGAGGGATCAGGTTTGTTTTCTGCTGCTCCAGAAAGTAGGGCTGGAACCAATGGATTCCAATTTAAAGAAAGAAGATTCTGAGTAAATGTTAAGAAGAGCATCCTGAAAATAAGAGTTGTCTGACAGTGGAATAGACTGCCTCAGAGAATTTGAATTTTCCTTGGGGTCCCTTACAATACCACACGTCTGTAATTAGTTGGAAGATACCAGATCCTCCTGTCTTTTCCCCATAATATATCCTCTCCAGGCTCTTTCTCCAAGGGTGTAGCAATGAGGAGCAGGGCAAAATAAATGTGTTGGCCCCGCTTATAGGCATTCTGTCCACTGAATGAGATTTTCCTTCAGTCTCCAAATTTCTAGCATTGCAGTAACATAAAAGTTCAACTGAGGGCTTAGGCGTGTAGACATCAAAAGATAAGGCATTGTCCAAGAAACCAAGGGAAGAAGAGAGGGAGAGGAAAAAAGGGATGTGTTTATTTTAGTCTGAGGTTTCATGGATATAAACCATTTCTCTGGATGCAGTACTGAGTGGTATTAAGACCTCAAGTGTAAAGCATATTTGTACAGTTGTGGCAGTGGAATAAGATGTAATAGGATCCAGAAAGATGCAAATCATGTCGTTTGCCCTAAGTTTTCAAAAGCCTGGATGAGGTGATGCAGATCTTTCAGATCTTTACAGTGGTCAGTTACTGAAAACAATAAAAACCGCTTATTGTAGGAATTTCTTCCTGCTGGGCCATAGCCAGCAAGGGAGGAGATTGGTCAGGAACACTTGGGGAGTCTGAATATACCAAACACCAGGAAAACGCAAGCCGAGCCAGGTCAAGGTCCAGTCCAAAGGTTCAGGAGGCAGAGATCCATCCAGAGGGTTTCAGGGAGCAGGAAACACAAAGGTTGTGAGGGCTTGCTAATAGTTTGCTGCAAGTAAGGAGCAGCCATGCCGGCAGACTTAAATAGCCCCATGAGCAGGTGCTGCTCATTATTGTTTCCTCAGCCTAGTCCAAGCAGCCTCCCTCTCAGCAGCCCGTTTCAGCCTTCTGCGTGATTGAGGGCTGATGGGCACAGCTGGCTGCAACTCCTCTGCATCACTACTGGCTCCCCCTCCGTCCTGAGCTGGCTGGGGCAACTCAGTCTCTGTTTGACCTTCCAGCGCAGGGGATGTTTGCAGGTTGACTTGCTCACTCACTGGCTCAGCCCCCTGCACAATCAATTGCTCCTCAATCACAGAATCATCATCGATCACACTTATCAAAAGTCTGTTTCCCAGAATTCAAAACCCTCTCTGAGAAGATTACTTTTGTTACATGTGCAATAGGGAGGACTCTTGTATTAATATGTTTAGTGTGCCATTTATTAATACATCTATTGTGCCTTTGTTCATACCTCTGCTAATGGATTGGAATTGGTGACTATAATACAGCTCAGCTGTTTCTCTTTCTAGTCTTCCTTTGTAATTTTCTTGTTCAAGAATTGCAACCTGTAAATTCCTTACTACATGTCCAGGAAGGTTGAAATGTTCTGCAACCAAAGAAAAGTGAACACAGCAAATAGAAGAGTCCTACGTGTGAACTGTTTGCAATGTCTCACTCTCTGCAGTACTAAAAATGTGGGGAATGAGGGAAAATTTCATTGACTGGCAGCTTTCTTATGGCGGGCTCTGAAGCTACATCTCTGTCTGTCCTTCCTGAAGCTTGTATTTGATAAATCCTTTTCAACTTGATAACAGCCACCTTGACTGCCATGCCCAGAAATGCAACATAGGCCTCCTAATGTGGTTTTGCCAGTGCTAAATGAAGTGCTGTTGTTTCTTTAAAATGATGTTTTCGTTAATATACTCGGAAACGGTGTTGACTCTGTGTGCTGGACTATCACATGGTTGGCTTGTGTTCAGTTTAATATATGCTTTGACGACCAAAACAAGATTATTCTGTTTCTTCAGTTGGAAATCACCCCTGTTCCCCTTGATCTGGAGTCCCAGTTCCACTCTCTGGAGAACACATTGCTTCAGATGACAGAGAACTTGGAGAAAAGGAAGATAGATGAAGACCCATTCCAAGTATGTACCACGTCCAGAGCTTAATGAAATTGTTGTTTCCCTTATTTTTCAACCTTTTCTTTTCTTTTGAAAAAAAATCCTCCATCTTCTTCCATTGTCTCAGCAATTAGAATCAATGCAATTTTGAGTCTGGGGGAGATTCTTCATCACTAGATTCTACTGCAGGGGTGGGGAAAGTGTGGCCCTAGGACCACGTCTGACCCCCAAGGCTCTCTATGCAGCCCGCCAACCTCCCAAGACTATATTTTTGAGCTAAAAATAGTTTCCTGAAAGTCTTCAAGAACAGCAATCACCTTCTAAATAGATGGGAGTCCCTCCCTCCATTTAACATTTGAAAATGCCATTTTTCAAAACAAGAAGTGAATTCTAGCCACTTCTGTTGTTGTCACTGTCGTTGTTGCTGCACCACTATATCTCTAAGGGAGGGATTGCTATGGATGATGTTATGGAGCAAAATGCTGCTTTTAATCATTCCACTCTTATCCACCAATGCAGCTGTGTGCATCTTCAGAAGATGCACACGGTGGCATTGGTGAACAACTGTGGGATTGAGCCAACTTACCTTCAGCCCCATCTAGTTGCTTGGCTCTGCTCCTCAGTCATTATTTTTTTATTCCTGTCCCTGAAGATTCCCCCTATTCTTGAGCTGGAGATGGAAGACAATTCTTCAGAGCATGCATCCAGAGAGGTTCTGGGGCCTATGAAGAAAAAACGAGGGGAGCGGAAGAAGGAAAAAGAGGCCAGTCAAGTATCTAAAGAGGTCAGTGGGTTTCAGGAAGTCCAACTGAAGTTCTCCTATGTATCTCTGTTTCCTTATTTTGCCCAAAAAATTCTGCATAGCAGGTTGCAATAAGTCAGAAATGGAACAAAACAATGACATCAGCCAACAAATTCCCAACCAAACATACTTTATTGCAGGATTAGGAATTTCATGGCCTTCCAGATGTCATTGGACTACAGCTTCCAGTATTCTCTAACATCGGGGACGCTGGGTGGGACTTGCAGTCCAAGAAGAACTGGAGGAACACATGCTTTCCTCCCCTGTTTTACTGGAACAAAATCAAACTCACCTATTAATACATCATCCACTAGAGGGTAGCCAACACACACTTCTCAGAATTAGGTAGGCATGTCATTGTTAAAAAGGGCATTGGAAGAAGTGAAATTTGTATCTTTAACCAGCATTGTGCAATTAACCCAGAACTTGGGGAAGTTATTTTCTGGACTACAAATTTCAAAATCTTCCATCTAGTTCGGACTAGGGGATTCTGGTTAAAAGAAAGCCCTTTCCAGGGAATACTTTTCAAATAACCTATGGTTTCTTGGTGAAGTTTTAAGGTGTGAACTTAAAAGGTATGGATCAGAGCTAATAAAAGTTATTTTTTCAGATTGCAACTCTCAAATTCTTCCAACCAGCACAATCTATGGACATGTTAGTCAGGGGATTCTCATTAGTCAAAGACCATTTGCAACTGGAACCTTTGGGAGTTAACTATTTTGGTGTGGTGGTGGTGTTGTATGCCTTCAAGTTGTTTCCAACTTATGGGGACCCTATGGTGAACCTATTATGGAGTTTTCTTGGCTGGATTTGTTCAAAGGGGGTTCACCTTTGTCTTCCTCTGAGGCTGAGAGAGCATGACTGAGAGAGTGTGGCTTACCCAACTGGGGTTCAATGGCCAAGCAGGGATCCAAACTCTGGTCACCGGAGTCCTAGTCCAATGCTCAAACCACTACACTGCTTTATTGTACAGGATTAAATAATCGGGAGGCACTGGACCCCACCTGATCATGGAAGCTAAGCAGGGTCAGACCTGGATGGGGGAACCACCAAGAAATACCAGACATTGTAGGCTATATTTCAAAGGAGTCCAATGGCAAACCGTCTCTGAATATTCCTTGCCTAAGAAAACTCAATGAAATTCATTCAGTCATCCTAAGTTGACAGACAACTTAAACACACGCACACATACTTTGGTGTAGCATTTACAGTGAAGAGGAGCCAATGGGATTATTTCAAATGGATTGACACTGAGACCCACTTGGAAAAAGGTTGTCTTTGCTTTAGTGAAGATTCCAGGATTAGTACACGTGAGTGGCATCATTGCTAAACCATCTCACTCACTCTACAGTCGGGATGGTAAATCTTGATTTTTCTGATTCCCAATGGATTTTGAGAACAATTAAACGTTTTTTTTTGTCTCATAGCTTCAGGAAACGGATGATTTTTTTTTCTTCCAATGATGGAAAACTGCACAGCTTTTCTATGAAAGTTGCGCAGCTTGCCCAGAAAACTGTCATTTTTCAGAAACTGTGCACCTTTTTGCACAGAAATTGAAAACTGCACAGCTTTCCTTCCGCAAAGGAAATTATGTAACATTCAAACCAGCAAAGGCAGCAGCTTCGTTGAGTAGTGGATTGAGTCTTAGACCACAACTCTGGAAACCAGGATTCAAATCCCAGCTCAGCTGTGGAAACCCACTGGTTGATCTTGGGCAAGTCACACTCTCTCAGCCTCAGAGGAAGGCAAAGGCAAACCCTCTCTGAACAAATCTTGCCGAGAAAACCCCGTGGTCAGTTCATTGTAAAGTCACCATAAGTCAGAAATGACTCGAAGGCACACAACAACAATAAAGTTTGGTTTGATCAACATTCAAACTGGCAAAGGTGGTGGATGATCAGACTGTGAGCTTAGGTTTTCACAGCAAAGCTGCACAGTTTCTCAAAATCCTGCTCAATTTCTCAAATTCCTGTCGAGTTTTGAAAACCTGTCCAGTGTTATACTGTGCTAGGAACAAAATCCCACGCATTGCAAGAACTTCTGATGTGCCATTTTGGTTCCCACACAAGTTTCTTGAGGGATTGGGAATATCAAAGTCAACCCCAGTCCATAAACTGGAAAATTTCCATTCCATTCTCAACATCTTAACGCTGACAAATTGGTAATTCCTCATTGATTTAGCACAGCACATTAGCACCAATGCTTCCAAGTAGTAAGGAACAAGGAGGCAAAGGGTAGGGTTTGCTGCCGTCTTCTTTGTCATGTTCCATTCAGTTATATAGCGGACATTCCTCTATCTCACTTCGTAGCCAAACTGGTGCACACACACTTAGGCCATTTCCGCGCAACACTATTATAGTGCTATTATTCCACTTTCCACATCCTGTGGAATTCTGAGGTTTGTAGTTTACTGAGGCCAAAGAGTTCTCTGGCTGAGAATTCTCAATGCCCCTCCCTTAACTGCAAACCCATAGGATGTTGAAAGTGGAATAAGAGCACTATAACAGTGTCGTGCGGAAATGGCCATAAGCAGCCCAGAGCATACACATGGACGACACAAACCCACTGGTTTGGAACTCAGTTCCTCATAACCAAACCCTGATTCTAGCTATTGGTCACCCTTTGTTCTCAGATAATTTTCTTCACCAGTTCTTCATTAGCTTTCAGACAAGAGTTTAGAAAACTTCTTTTGTAAAGAAAAGAAGTGATAACTCTTGGAACTCTCCAGCCAGCATGTTGGCTGGGAGATTCTGGGAGCTGCAGTCTTTAACAGCAACCTTTCTAAGCTCTGCTCTCAGCATGGTTAAGACCAGATAGAATACTTCTTTACTCAGTGGACAACACAGGACAGGATAAAATATCACTTTATGTTCTTCCAGCTTTAACTTGAACCTTATAGAGGTTGGTTGAACTTATTTTGGGACCGAGGGCACGGCGCCTTGGTCGGATCCCTCAAAATGTGGACTCAAACAAGATTTGTATATAGTCTTTTAATGCATTTTAATATTTTTAATGTTTAATGCTTTAACTTCACCCATTGTTTAATTTTGTTTATTTAATCTTATGCTTTTATTAATGCTTTTGTATTGTTTTTAATTTGTATTGTTTTAAATATTTTGTTGGCTGTCTTGAGACCCCTTTCACACTGTCAGAAGAAAGGAGGGATATAAAATAGTAGTAGTAGTAGTAATAGTAGTAGTAGTAGTAATAATAATGGTGATGATAAACCCAAAAAAATTCACACCTGCAGTGGCTTCAGGGCTGCTACCATCTTCAGCACAGTTTCATTTTCCTTCCCCTTCTTCTCACATGCTTCCAGTGGCTTGATAAAGTGTCGGCTTTGCTCAGACAACCAGACAGCAAAGTGCAAGTCCGTGGCAGTATTTTCATCTCTCATCTCTCTCTCTCTCTTTCTCCGATAATTCCCCCTCCTGCCATCAACTGTTTCAGATCTCCCATTGCCTGCAGACAGGAACAGTCGATCCAAACTTATCGTTAAACACCCAAACTCCCTTCCTTCCATCAACTTCTCCTTCATTTCCAAGTCTGGAGCAGTTTCCAATAAACTGCGCAGCCCCTGGTGGGTGATGCTTATGTAGAAAAATTAGAGCCAATAGCATTCTTTAATTAAGAGACTTTTTAAAATTAAACCATGGGGCTATCAAACAGTTTAGCGAGGACTTCGATAACCACCCCTAATAATCATGGTAATAAAAGAGAGCAAAAATAACCTAGGTGGTCCCTTGTGATGGAACGATTTCTGTTGAATAACTTTGTGGGTTGAACATCTCCATCATTAGCGCGTCATGCTCGATTGCAAGGGAAGGAGCCACGGCTCGGTGAAAGAGTGCACTCATTGCATATGTTGTGGTGGTGGTTGTTGCATGCCTTCGAGTTGTTTCTGACTTACGGAGACCCTAAAGTGAACCTCTTACGGGGTTTTCTTGGCAAGATTTGTTCAGAGGGGGTTTGCCTTTGCCTTCTGCTGAGGCTGAGAGAGTGCGACTTGCCAAAGGTCAATGAGTTTCCATGGCTGAGCAGGAATTCGAACCCTGGTCTCCAGAGTTGTAGTGCAACACTCAAACCACTACACCACAGTGGCTCTCACCATGTACAAGGGCCCTTATAACAAATCCTTTCACTTGAAGGACCTCCAAAGAACCTCCATCTGAAAGATCTTGGGATGTAGAACTAGGAAGGAGACTAGTTCAAACTATGCCTCATATTGAGCACGTTTCCCCTGGAAGCTCTGTCTATCTTTTTCTGTCTGTCTGTCCTTTAATCTGAAGCCTGGACTTCCACAGATCTTTGCCACTGGCCATTCTGTGTGATGGGAGCTCTGATCCAAACTATTTTGGGGGGTCAGAAGTTCTCCAGTCTTAAAGCTGCTGTATAAATTGCACTTTCCAATAAAAAAAACAATTACGGAGAGTGGGAGATCTTAACCCTTTTGTCTCTGCCAGTTTTTCATCTGCAAATTGCCCTCTTCCAAGCTACTTTTCACCTGGCAGGGTAAACATTTTTGATGCCCATCTTTCTCTTTCTCCATCTAAAAAGCAGCATGAAGAGAGGAATTTGGGGGTATGAAAAACAGTAGAGGAAAGGGATAAGATCCATGGTCTACCTGACTGGAAATTGCACCTGGAAGAGAGACTTTATGAGGTTTTTTAAAATAAAATGTCAAGGAAGCCTACCTGTGATTGCAAGCAGGCCTCAATCCAATCTCCCTTAGTGTAGTGTAAATACTTGCACATGGGGATCTGCTACATGAGTGCTACACAAACCCCATGCAGAATAGCAACATTGTACAACACACGTCAATGACTAGGCGCCATTATACAATGCACAATACACAATGCACAACCACAATGCACAGTATAGGGTATGCAACCATAACATGTAGCACACAATATGCAAAACATAGGGTAAACAACTGCAATGCCAAGTACAGGATGCATAACCACAACATGTGATGCCCAAGGCACAACCACAATGCAAAGTATAGGGGCCACAACCACAATAAAAAGGATGGGATACATAATTGCAATGTTAAGGATAGGATGCACAACCAGAATGCAAAGAATAGGGTGCACAATCACAACATGCCATGCACAATGTGCAACTTGCAAAAACAAGGCATTGATGAACGTGCTGTCTGTGCAACATTGCTTCTGCCGCTGTTCATAGAATATGCCCATTGCATAATGGTAATGTTTTGTCCCAACACATATAGTATGACTTATGCCTGCACATGTCCCAAACAGAATTCCAACCATCACCTGAGGCCTTGAAATGCTGCTGTTAGTGAGCCTACACAGTACTGGCCAAGAAAGTTACATGAATGAAGATACTGCATTGCATCTCTACAATGCAGTATCGTCATTCATGAGACTTTCTCGGCCAGGTAGATCTCCGCCCCATCTCCCTCTTCCCTCATACAGGCTCCACCATTCTTCTGTAAGTCCCCCGGCACACCCGCTGACTGGCTGAGGAGACCCAGGGTGGCTGAGCATTATCTGACCACATTCTGATAGCCATATGCACAATGAGGATGCTTTGTTTATAGGTTCTCTTGGGCCTTCTCTAGGGTTCTCAGGAGACAATGACATCCTCAATGTGTCTAGCTATCACAACACAGTCAGATGCTTCTCAGCTGCCCGTGCTCTCCCCCAATCTGGCACCTAGGGGTTCATTGTGCGAGGGAGATAACAAATACCTCCCTTTTCAGCAACCACACAAAGACGTCCATGGGCATAAACTGGAGTTGCATCTGTGTATGTCACCCACAGGATGCCAGTCATGTTCTCTCCATTTGAAGTTGCTTCTGCACCAGCCATTTATTTTGCAAGGGACATTGCTAAATTCATATGCCAAACCATCACATTCCAAGGTGCTGTTCTGCTGCTTTTCTTCAGTCGTGATTTGTTGTCAAGCCCCGGCATCATTTTAAGCAGGGACATGCAATCTCTAGGAATCATAGGGCGATACTGCACCATTTTGGTCTCCTCTGGGGATCTGGAGGACCACTGCAGGCACAATTTTGGCAAACTGGAAATTATTTCATTCCCAGTTGTTTTTAGAGTGTTGGGGTGTGGGTTCCTACTATTTAGGGACGGTTGTGGATTGAAATGTTCATCAACTACATGTGTATAAAAACATTTTTAGGGGGGGCTTGTCTTTGGGGAGATCACTGAGAGTCTCAAGGATAACACCGTCAAAGAACCTGTAGGTCACACAATTCTCACCCCTAGCTTAAATCTCGACTGCAGCCTGTCGACTGTGGTACTCTGGCAACACACTAATGAAGCTTGTCAGTGCTATGGCCTCTTTAATTAGAAGCTTCCTCCTTCTACCTTTCTTTTGAAGTGGCTAAACAGTTGCTTTGTGCTCACCTGGTGAAGCTGAAGCAGTCTTGAATTGCACCTGACAAGTCAGTTCCTGCTCCCTGTTGAAAAGAGAGCGGGTTACATTGGTCACCTTTCCAGCCGGAACAGTTTTCCTTATTATACTTCTTATAAGCTCAGTTTTGCATTTTCATAAAATGATGCGTGGCTGGAGCTGTTGTTTAGGGTGACAAAACCTCTTCTGTGATTAAGCTGTCTGAGACTATACTGGAAGTTCATTGGATTACATGTCCCCCATTTCACATGGGGGATTCTAGGACCTGCAGTCTGAAAAGTAACTTTGCCAAGCTCTGTACTTTTTGGAGCTTTGCATCCCTGGAAGGTGAATGAACAAAGCACTTTCTAACGTTGGTTCCATTCTGCAGCTCACCTGGGCATCTTCCACCCCCGCTCTCTCCCTCCCTTATTGGCTTAACTCTTCTACCGTTTTCCAGATCATGTCCCCTATCTAGGCAGAAATCCTCATTCAGAACACAGTGCCCTGTGGCTGCCTTCGCATGCTGGTTGGCCAATATTGCTTGTCACACAGGGAACCAGGGAGGATGACACAACCAAGAGTTTTGCAAGGTACACAAACTCCTTCCCCCTGCTGCTGTTTCTCATCACATTGCTGCTGAACACACACAAGCAAAGCGGGACTAATTTTCAGAGGCTGAGAGTTTATTAGCCACTTGCCATTCCTCCGTTCTCTGCAGAGGATCACCCCACAGCTATGGGATGAATGTCCATCACGTACCTAGAAGTGTGGGCTTCAACAGCCTGTTATTGCTGTTATGTGTCTTTGAATCAGCTTTAACTTATAGCAAGCCTGTATGGAGAGAGTTGTCTAAATACTTGGAAGGCTCCAGGTCCCATCTGGTCTTGGAAGCCAAATAGTGCCAGGCCTGTAGGAAACTTGGAAGCAATGTGCCAAGGAATACCAGGTGCTCCAGGTCATATTCAGAAGAAGGCAATGGCTAACCATATCTGAGTACTGATTGCCTTAGAAAACCCTGTGAAGTGAATGGAGTTGCCCTAGGTTGACAGGCAACCCGAAGGTGTATATTTTGGAAGCCAGTTTGGCCTGAGTTTTGCACTAAAACTCAGGGAGATCAAGGTTTGAATGCTCGCTAGGCCTTATATACCCATTGGGTGACCTTGGGCATGTCACAGTCTCTTACTCAAAGGAAGGCAATAGTAAACCTCCTTGGAAGAAATCTTGCCAAGAAAACTCTAGGAGAGGGTCATCGTAAGTCAGAGCTGACTTGAAGGCACGTAAGAAGAAGTGGGGAAGAAATGAGAGAACTCCAAGAGATCCTGTTTGCTACAGCCCTGCTGAGGTCTTTGAAACTCAGGGCTATGGTTTTGTTTATTCCATAGGCAGGCTGCTATCAGAGGTCAGGGCTCCACATTGACTCCCTGGAGTGGTACACCAATCTCCACCAAATCTCTGCCTCTGGGAGGAAAAATCACCATTTTTTCCACACAAATGCTCTCAACACCCCTAAGAGTTGTGGGATTTTTTCCCCATTTTTTTTTGGAGGGGGGAGGTAGACCTGTTATCCCAAAAGGTGGGGACCTTGAGGTCCTCTAGCAGTGTCGTGTCTCCTTAGGAAGATGGAGGAATTATCGCTCAAAGAAGGCCTGTGAGAGGGGGGGTAACCATGAGACCTTTTCGCCTGTGTATACCAGTACTAACTGTGGGACACCAGTTGAAATAGTATTTTTCTTCAGAGAATTCACAAACATGCACAAGCAATAAAGCAGTCAACAAACCATACAAAGCTAGTGAAAGGTAAAGGAGAGAAATGTTGGATAGGGAGAGATTTTTGGGGTGAGGTGGGTGATAATTACTGTTCCATAGAATCATGGAGTTGGAAGAGACCACAGGGGCCATCGAGTCCAACCCCCTGCCATGCAGGAACACCCATCAAAGCATTCCCGACAGAAGCAGAAGATCGAAATGGGATCGCTCAGACAAGAGTTTGAGGGTAGTACAGGGCATGAGAACTGGGGAGGCAATGGACAGAGTAACACACCTATGTGCATCCCATGGACTATGCATTGTCAGGCTTGGAGCCAGGTTTTAGGTACCCTGTTTCCCGCCCTGAAGGGAAATGTGCTAATTGGTCTCTGGCAGGACAAACAAAAGGGGTCTGGAACCGACTGATGGTCTTAACTTCAGGTAACAGAGCCTTGATGGGAGTTGTGATGGTTTCTTAACGTCTGGGCAGGTGAAGGAACAAAGGAGAGTTTCTGTGGGAAGAGGTTACAGGCTGATGAGCATCAGTCCATTGAGGCAGATTTGTTCACCATTGTACTTGAAGGTTGGGTCGCTGAGGGGGTTATCACAAGCCCACCAGTGCCAGGGCTTTCCGACTAATCTTTTTGAACTTACAACCTGGCCGTGCTAAGGGCATCTATCTTAGCGTGTGGCTTCCAACGAGAGTCCTTGGCCACAGGCCTACCAGCCATAAGTGTGTGAACTGTATGATAGAAATGACGTCACCAGTTAAAAGATGTTTCTTGCCAATTAGACTGTACCGTGACGTGGGGGGGTATATGTCGGGATAACAGGCCTGGGTCATTTTAGGCTCAGAGAGACCGTTTTTCCAGCAGAAAGTGACCAGAGGATATTATCCAGCCAAAGAGATCTGGATTTCTGGCCCTGGGATAGTCTGGATAGAATTGACTGTTTAGGGGCCTTTTTCTACCATTTGGGGCAGGAGGATGCTGGAACCCATCAGCTAAAGGACTGGCATGCTTGCTATGCTGTAGACCACTGGCTCCATCATTTACCGCCAGTGAAGCTTCTCCTACAGCAGTGATGTGTGTCGCTTTTCACCATGAAATGAAGTCTTGGGGAGGTCTGGAATGGCGGCCAGTTCCTACTCGAAAACAGAGGGCGCGTGATTCTCACCAACGCTTGACAAAGTAGAATCTGGCTCATTGCGTAAAGCTCAGACACTGGACTTGTATCAAAAAGCAGCAGGCAGCAGGCTTATAACCAAGAAACACAACTTTCTCTTAACTCTGGGCATCTCCGTTTAACCAGGAAAGCGCCGATGCCTTTGCTAACACCGAGGAAACAAGCAACCTCAGAGTGCGAAGGACGACGGAGAACCGAAACCTCACGGTAAAGTCCTTCCTCGACCTCCAACCCTAGAAGGCCTTGGTGAGGTTGCATGCGGCTTCATGTCTTGCTGTGGTTTCACAGGTTCGCTCTCCCGGCGCTCTTGGGATTAGAGGAACCCTGATGGGATATCGTGCTAGGAACGGGGTGAGTAACTGAGTTGTGAGAGACGAGGGAAAGGCGGTGGCTCTGTGGTTGAGCAGCACGTGCATTTCAGGCGGTAGGTCCCAAGTTCAACCCCAGACGTTTCTAGCTAAGGTTGGGAAAGAATCCCACCTGAAACCGACATCAGCTAGTGGCTGCTGTGTCAGTTGGACGATGGGCCTTTCCGCTCCACACTGTTGTAGTGCTATCATCCCACTTTCAATGCCCTGTGGAATTCTGGGGTTTGTAGTTTACAGAGGCCAAAGAGCTCTCTGGCTGAGAAATCTGACGGTCCCTCCCTAAACTGCAAACCCCAGGATTCCACAGGAGGTTGAAAGTGGAATAATAGCACTATAACAGTCTAGTGTGGAAAGGCCCAATAACTCTGTTCCAGGCTTTAAAGGGGTTTCCCAAGGTGCTGAACCTATGGCCATTTCCGCACTAGCCTGTTATAGCACGACGATTCCACTTTCAACATCCTCTGGAATCCTGGGGTTTGCAGTTTCGGGAGGGGCCGGGCGGCCCCTCCCGAAACTGCAAACCCCAGGATTCCAGAGGATGTTGAAAGTGGAATCGTCGCGCTATAACAGGCTAGTGCGGAAATGGCCTATATTGGGAATAAGGCCAAGCACCTTGGACAGTTCCTTGACCTATCAGGCCGAAACCTGAGACGAATTCAAAACTTTACTGACCTGGAAGCTACCGGCCACGGTGGCCTGAAGTCCTGGCCCGTTGCTGTTGGTCAGGAACAATGACCTCAAGTTAGGTAACCCTCTCCTCCCCTACAAAAAACAGCTGTTTCTAGAAACACAATTTTTGGCAAAAATGGTGCGTTTTTGAATGTTTTTTTTAAAAAATGGCCAAAAATATACCTGTAGAAATGAGGAGATTAGCAACGGGGAGGGGGAGAGCGGCACAAAATCTAGTTTTTGTACCAAGAAATGCATGCATTGCTGTGCAGAATAATTTCCTAAATCATTTCGTGGGATTTGAATAGTTAAGGGAAACTGTGGAGGGAGCAGGGAGAAAATCGGGGGAAAAGGATATTTATCTTCTCAAGAGAGGATGAAAAGATTTATATTCCTCTCTAGGACAACCCTGGAGTGGTATGGCTGTACCGGTAACCAGGGGAGATGGTGAAATCTAGTTGTTTATGCTCCGTTTAAAAGTTCAAGACTTTTTTTCTTTTTTCTTTTGGTCATCAATAACTGACCAGTTTGAAGACATCAGGGTTGGTCTGCTTTCTCCCATATTTCCAAGAAGTAAAGAAACACACTGGCATTCCTTCGGAAGTAATGAGTGACCAAATGGACACACATGGGTGTGTGGGTGTGACCTCCTTGCTTAAACTGTTTTATTTGTTTCGGAGGTGGGCAACCTGCAGCCCTAAAGCTGCATGTGCCCTTGTCCTGATTTCAAAAGCTCTTTGCAAGCAATCATTTCAGATCTCTGGCAAGAACCAATGAACCTGGTAGCCAGCTGGGAAGGCAGGAGGAAGGGAAAGAAAGAGATAGAATAGCAGATATTGGAAAGGGAGGGGGAGAATCGTCGCAGCGGTCTGAACACAGTATAGAATCAAAAGATCACAGAATTGTGAAGAATGGCTAAGGGAGCTGGGTATATTTAGCCTGGATAAGAGAAGGTTAAGAGGCAATCACCATGTTTAAATATGTGAAGGGATGCCATAATGAGGATGGAGCTAGCCTGTTTTCTGCTGCTCCAGAGACTAGGACATGGAGCAATGGCTTCAAACTTCAGGAAAAGAGATTCCACCGAAACAGTAGGAAGAACTTCCTGACAGTAAGAGCAGTGGAATACGCTGCTGCCTGGGAGTGCGGTGGAGTCTCCTTCTTTGGAGGTTTTTAAACAGAGGTCAGATGGCCATCTGTTGGGAATGCTTTGACGATCTATTCCTGAACAACAGGGGGTTGGATTCAATGACACTTGTGGTCTCTCCCAACTCTATGATTCTTTGATCTGCTAATGATCTCTTTTCCAAATTAGTCCCCCCTAGGAGAACAACAGAAGAGGAACAAAACCATGTGCTAAGTCCTAGCCAAAGATGCTGTTATCCTGCTAGAATTGCTATTTACCTGCCTCTTGTGATAAAGCCCTTGGTATCATTAGTTTTCCTTCCAGGAAATGGGTAATTTGTGACTGCCCATTTTGAGAAAGCAGCCACAACACCTCAGCCCCCAAAAGTTGAAGAACCTTAAGTGGATTTCTATGCCAGTCATAAAATTTGACTCCAAATCATACACCTTTTTCTGTTTCTGTTTTATTTTGCTTAATTTTCAAGGCTTATCCTGGGCCTCATGGAACAAGGAAAATTAAGGTAACTCTTAATCTGGGATCGTTATAATTCCAAGTTCTTTATGTCGCACAAAGTTTGTACCAATAAAGGTAGAAAGATGTGCTGTTAAAGATGAAATGAAAAGGGGCAAGCTTTTTTTTTTGGAGACATTAAGACAAGTAATGTTCTTTCTCTTCAGAAGCAAGAATCAGACACAATGGATGGAGATTTTGGACCCACTCAAGGTCAAAAGGCCAGTATATTTGGTCTGTAAATGTAAACGCATGCCAACTGGAATAGGAGCCCTCAAGCCTTCCGCTGTTGGGATGGGATGCTATGACAGCTTCCATCCCAGCATCTTCAGTGCCATGGAAGGCAGGATGAGATGTCGGATCCGTTTTGACACTGGTGCCAGTTTGGGTGTTGATGAATCGCACACGTTTAGCCATGGGGTATTTCATTGCACGCTGAACCCACCCTGACAACGGCTCCTTCTCCTCATTGCTATCAATGCGCATTGTCCTTTATATTGACAAGGAGACAGCTGCTGGCATGGGGAGACAATTGTGCTATCCCCACTAGACAGGAAACCTCAGCTGCCGGTACTGCTGATGCATTCCCATTCCTTAAGAAATGTTATTACAGGTTTTCCCCACCTCTCAGTTGTCGCCTTTTCAACAACCTGCTCTTTCAACCCTTTTCAAATATAAGCAGAACCCAAGCATTCAGCACATGGTCTGCTCTTTCCATTTATTTTGTCATCTTTCCACAATCTCCTACCTGCTTCCATGACCACATGTTGCTTTATCTCTTCATTCATATTTATAAAAAAGGCTAAAAGGAAAAAAAAAAAATCCCTGGGTTCTGCGTTTTGATGATTTCTGGTTTGCAACAAAGCCCTGTGGATTAAATGGGGGATGTTTGTATGAGATTGTACTTGGTATGGGATACTAGTCACTAGAAATGACCATCTTCCCTTGACACGGGATCTTTCTCTTTGCAGGGGGAAAAAGGTTCTCCTGGAAGCCCAGGCAGCAAAGGAGAAAAGGTACCTTTCAGCCATGTGTGCAAATTACAGCTGTGCTTCCCAAGCTGATTGAGTGGACTGGTAATTTCTTCCTCAAATACATTAGGATCCAGGTCATATTTGGGCCATATTGCTGTCACCTTTCCGTAGCATCCAGAAAACTTGTCACAGACCCATAGCTTTCGGTTCATGGGCCAGCACTGACCTCAAGCAGATGCTGTGGGCCATTAGAAGAAACATATGTGAATTGGTTTTACACAGATGCCTACATGTGCATGCTTTTAAATAGTTGTAAAGCGGTGGTTCTTAATCTTTTCTTTACCAGGGACTGCCTGTAAATATAATTTATTGTTGGGGACCCCCAAGACTTAAATCAAGATATTTAGATTTAAATATTCAAATATTTATTTGTTTATTAAAGGCGTCTGGAGACTAGGATTCAAATCCCTGCTTGGACACTCGGTGACCCTGGGCAAGTCCCTGTTGCTGCCACAGCTGTTGGTATCCAGCAGCAAGGCTTTGTGGACCCCCTGTGAGGGCTTTGCAGACCCCCGGGGTCCCCGGGTTAAGAACCAATGTTGTAAAGTATTCTTCCTTGTTTCAATCTGTCTTCTTTCAACTTAAAGCGTTTAATATGTTCCGGGTGTTCTTAAATCTTTTCATATTGTATACATTATTTTGGACTGATGAGGTTGTTTTATGATATACTGACCTGAAATCTTCATAGTGGGGGTGGAATATAAATATTTTGTAAACAAATAAATAAATGAGAGAGAGAGAGTATTTGGGAGCAGAATCCAGAAGAAAATATACTTCTGTACTGCAAACTTGCATTACACACAGTGACAGTTATTGGCTTCCATGTCAGTGGGACAATTAATCTGTTCCAGGTCTTAATTTTAACTTTAAAAGAGCTGCCCAAGATGCTGAACCTGTTTGGTGAATGGGAGGCAGCACCTTGGATAACTCTTTTTAAGTTCAGACTAAAACCCAGGGTGGATTCCCCTACCCAGTGACACTGCTGCCAGTGGTTGTTGGTGTTGTATGTCAGAAGGGATTCAGAGTGTGTGTGTGTGTGTGTGTGTGTGTGTGTGTGTTTCACCACCACCAAGGTATTTGGCACTTGGAAATTTAACATGTCTAGACAGGACAGGTTTCTGCCCCAAGCAGCTTACACACTATATTTCAGTGAATGAGCAGTCAATAAAACATGGAAGGGATACAGCTGGGCAGGGAGGAATAATCCAGTTTAAACTGCAGTCTGATTGATTATGGGGAAGGGAGGTACCTTTCTGCCTGGATTTCCATGTTTGTGGCTCAAGATGGCATGAAATTGGACTGTACAAAAGCAGACACGTTTCTGTAAAGCTTGATGGAAATCAGTGCATACAATGTGAAAGTGGTCTCTGTCTTTTCTTTTCTTTTCTTTTCTTTTCTTTTCTTTTCTTTTCTTTTCCTTTCCTTTCCTTTCCTTTCCTTTCCTTTCCTTTCCTTTCCTTCTCTCTTCCAGGGGGAACCTGGAGAGCCAGGGATACTGGGCAAGAAGGTAAGCGCCAAAAAAAAGACTTTGATAATATACCAGATTTTATGTACAAGTCACCACAGCAATGGATACCCTGGTTTAAAGCTGAAACTAAAAATTAACAACTGCTGAATATAACATTGACCTCAGAAGGCAAATGCCTTCACCCTAAAATGTTTAGAAGGCCTGTGAGATCCAACATTCTCTTGGAGTAGCTAGTCCCTCATCCCCCTATGTGCTGTGGTTTCTTTTTTTCTGATTTTGGCATACCATTTCCCAGAATCGTCCATTTCATCTGAAGCAAGGTGGCTTTTGCTTTTATTTCAAATCGGTGCAATCAAGAAGACTAGAACTTTATCTTTTGTTTTTGTTTTTTTTCAGGGCACCAAAGGAGATGAAGGTGATGTTGGTCAAAAGGTAATGGGCTAAAGCAAAAAGCATCACGGAGAAAAACTACAGCAACATGGTTCCCTATTTGGAGAGATAATATTAAATCATAGAGTCATAGAGCTGGAAGTGACCACAAGGGCCTTCCGGTCCAAACTTATTCTGCCATGTAGGAATATACAATCAACAAATGCCAACAGATGGCCGTGTAATCTCTGTTACAATCTTCCAACAAAGAAGAATCCAGCACACTCCAAGGCAGTGTATTCCACTGTCAAACTGCTCTTACCATCAGGAACTGCTTCCTAATGTTTAAGTAGAATCTCTTTTCCTGACATTTGAAGCCATTGCTCCATGTCCTAGTCTCTGGATCAGCAGAAAACAAGCTTGCTCCATCCTCTGTATGGCATCCCTTCAACTATTTAAACATAACTATCATGTTGCTTCTTAACCTTCTCTTCTCCAGGCTAAATTTATCTAGCTCCTTAAGCCACTCCTCACAGGGCATGGCTTCCAAGTCTTTTACCATTTTGGTAGCCATCAAACTAATGATGTCCCATTGACTGGTTATAAGAAGTCAAATTAGAGGAGATGTTTGCCCTAATCAGTTGTTGGAAGTCCTTAGAATAGCATGAAATTAAGGCCCATATGACCAATCCTGTAATCAAAGTACAGTAAAGGCATGATAAATATGCCATGACAAACAGAGAGGAGACAGGAGGCTCTCACTGGTACCAGAGCTTGGAAAAGTTACCTTTTGATTTTCAGAAACTTGATGAGAAAAGTTATCTAGATACATCAAGGCACCCTGACCAAACAAAAGCTCAGATTTTATGCATGCTAGGACTCCTTTTATGTAAATAACACTAATTTGTGCTTAGAACACAACATCTTTGTGTGTATCACACTGTGATGTGCACAAAATGTATTTTTAAGCAACATTTTGGCAATATTAGAAACCTTTGATGGATTTTTTGGTCATCCAGTGGGTTTCCATGGCCAGACGGGCAGTTGAATCCTGGTCTCTGGGATCATAGTCCAAAAATTACTATACCACATTGGCTCTCTCTCTTGGTGATGCTGCCCTTCGTGAATTACAAACAGCTTTGAAAAACCAAGGTGGTCATTTCAGCTCAGGTGTCTATTTTATTTTATTTTCTTTCTCCAAAGATTGGTTATCTTGATTCCTTTCAGAAATGATATTCTGCAGTAATTGTAAATTTACAGGTCCAGCAGCAGGAAGAACAAATCTTTGTGAAGTGGTAGGAGGGCATTTAAAAAAAAATTCCATCAGAGAACTGACAGGACGCCTGAAGTTTGGGACATGACTAATGCAATGACCCTGGCAATTTTTGCAAAAGAACAAAAGTCACAACTGTATTTTGCAGTGAAGTTTTCTCTCTTATCGTAAGTGACATTTCTGTCGAGTTTCTTCCAACGCAGTGGTGGTGGTGACTGGCTTCTATGCTAGTGAGGAACCCAATCCATTCTGGGTTTTAGTCACAACTTTTAAAAGAGCTATTCCTGTTGCTGAACCACTTTGGGGGGATAGAGTTCAACATCTAGGATAGTGCTTTAAAGTTCAGACTAGAATCCAAAGGGGATTCAGTGCCTCACTGACATGGAATTAAATTGTCACCCCTATCCTAAGGCAGGTGTTACTTCAGGGAATGGCATCTCTCTCTCTCTCTCTGGAGTTGTCTTTATGGAGTCAGTGGTATCAATGGCAAGCCTATGGCAGAACTTGGAAAAAGTTACCTTTTCTGGACTACAAGTACTGCAGTTTCCCATGCAACACAGCCCTAAATACCCTAAATACTCTAAACTGAATTTATAGACATACGAAGACTATTTATATGAGCCTAAATGCCCCAAGGCACCTGATCCCATCTGATCTTGGAAGCTAAGCAGGATCAGCCCTGGTTAGTACTTGGATGGGAGACCACCAAAGAAGACCAGACGCTGTAGGCTATATTCCAGCGGAAGGAACTGACAACACCACCTTTGAGTATTCCTTGTCTAAAAGAACCCTGTGAAATTCGTGGGGTCACCATAAGTCGACTCAAAGGCACACAAACACACACGCAGCCCTTTAAGATTTTAAGTCCCAGAATCCCACAGACTACAAATCCTCTGTGGCTACTGGTCATGTTGGCTGGGGATTCTGGGATTTTATATTCCAAACAAGGAACTTTCTTAGCCTCTGGCCTTAGGTAGATTGTTGCCAGTGCCCAGCTGAGGAGAGAGAGACTGCTGTTAACCTGGTACACAGACCCAAACATTTAAGTACCTGAAGGGATGTCATGTAAAAGATGGAGCAAGTTAGTTTTCTCCTGCTCCAGAGAACAGAACACAACCAGTAGATTCAAAATACAAGAACGGAGACTCCACTTGAACACTTCTTGACTGGAAGAGCTGTTTGAGAATGGAACAGACTGCCTCAGTGGCTGTTGGACTCCCCTTCCTTGGAGGTCTCTAAGCGGAGGCTGGATGAACATCTCTCGTGAGTGCTTTATTGTTCATCCGTCCATAGCAGGGGGCTGGACTAGCTGGCCCTTGTGATCCCATCCGACTCTTGTGTTCCTCTGAACCGCCACCCCCACTCAGAACTTCAGAATCAGAAGGTTGCTTGGATGGGCAGACTCATCCGGGATCCTTAAAAAACATTACAGAAAAGAGGTTGCTCTGCAGCCTTTGCAGCTTGCACTAGGGATCTGCAGCACAGGGGTTAAAGCTGACATGCTATGTCAGGGTTGCTGTTACCCTAAGAGACAGGGGACGTTGAGGTCCACCTGCAATCCTGGCGTCTTCTTAAAATTTGGGGGAATTATGGGTCATAGTAGGCCTGCAGGAAGAGATTAACAGCAGAATCTGCTACCTTATTTTGTACCCTGAAGGGGGTGGATAGGCAAAGCTGTAATGACTTTCTCGTGAAACTCGTAAAGGAGTCCGGAATGGGCTGATTGCTTTAACTCCTGTTGGATAATAGTTTGGATCTTGGGGAGTTCATAGGGCCCAGCCTTTGTTTGGGCGCTAATTTTGGCTGTATTGTTTTTCTACCACAACCTTATTTTTTCCCCAACGTATGTGTGTATGGGCATCTGATGTAATGGAACAGGGATCCACTTCCATTCTCCTTTTATCTGCTTTTAAAGGGAGAGCCAGGAATTGGCTTCCGGGGTCCTGTCGGCCAAGCTGGATGTCCTGGGCAGAAGGTGAGTGCAGTGACTATCTGTGTCCCCCTGTTGAAGTCAGATTTAATTCTTTATGGAGCCAGCTAATCCTTTACAGAGGATGTGACAGACTAGCCCCAAAATACACCACCAAAGGTGGGGAGCAGAGCTTGACAAATTGTGGTAATTTGTTCCCACTATCTGTTAGAGTATTGTAAATTAACCTTGTGGCATTACTGCTTGCTATGATTAAAAAAGTCACTTCTTCCATTTTTTGTTGAACTGTTTGGTTTTTTTCTCATTGTTTTTAAATGACTTATACCCCTTAGGGTATAAAAATACCCCTTAGGGTTGATAAAATCATGCCAGTGAGGTTTGAAAAAAATCTTCTCAAAATGTCTCTAAAATAACTAAAAATAACTTCTGAAAGTAAGTGCGGGCTCCTTATTACACAAATAAAGTAACTTTATTCCTACTACGTTTTGTCACTTTTTAAATGTGACCTTGTTATCTGAAAAGTAACTGGTTAATGAAAACTATGTTGCTTGTAACTCATTACTTCCAAGCAGCGGTGGTGAACGGCTTCCACGTGTGTAGTAATGGACCTGTTCTGATGTTTAAAGGGGGTATCCAACCTGCTGAACCCTTTCTTTGGAGTAAGTTGAGCCAGCTTCTTGGAAACAGGTTCATCACCTTGGACAGTGCCTTTAATATTCATACTTAAACCTGGAATGGATGCACCACCCCACTGACATAGAAGCTGGCCACCCCACCTTCTTCTGGCCTCTGATGCTGCTCCTGCTGCTTTGAATGGGGTGGGTGGGATCAGTAGATGGTATGATTTTTATTTAAGGAAGACTAGAGGGAGACAGAGCACGTCAAGCAGAGAGGGAAAACATATTCAAAAATGGTTAAAAAATGGCTTTCTTGAGTTTCAGAGAACCCTAACGAGGAGAATCCTGGACAGGTGGGAGTCTTCACTGTTCAGAACTTATGGTGTGTGAAAAATGCACATGATTTCTTTTGTGTGTACAGGGAACAGCATTTTCTGTGTTGAAAGTCCCATTTCGGGCCAGAAGACAAGATTCCTGGGCAGAAAACCGCGTTCTCTGTGCAAACAACCCACAGTTGTTGTTGTTGTTTTTTGTACAGAATATTCCTGAACGATGAATACTTTTTGAAAATTGCACAGCTTTCAATGACTTTCTTGTGTGGAGAAGAATGGTCAAATGATTAATTCTTGTCTGTGAGAGTGAAATGTACACAGGCCTACATCCCTGCAAGTGACGATGCTTGCATCTTCCCCCGTAAGACCTCCACTCCCATTCTGGTGGCGTAATAGGGTTTCTTCTCGCTAGGGTGAACCAGGAGCACCAGGAGCTCCAGGAGCACGAGGAATCCAGGGGATCCGCGGCAACCCAGGGATCCCAGGATCCCAGGGAGAGAGAGGACCACCAGGACTACCTGGCATTCCGGGACAAAAGGTGGGTGGTGACTCTGAGGCAACCGTCTAAAATTGGCCAAAAGATTCCAGAAATCAAATCCCACACTGGGAACTGGAGCACTGGGTGATACATTAGTTTGTGCTTGGACAGAATGGAGAAGGGGAGATCTTTTTTTTCCAGATGGAATATATTGTTTTCATTGTTTTTAATGTGTTTTATCTCTCATATGCTTTTGTTATTGTTATCTGCCGTCAAGTCAACTTCTACATATGGTGACCCTATAAATAAGAGGTTTCCAGAGGTCCTCAACTGTTCTGCCCAGGTCTTGCACACTCAGAGCTGTGTCTTCCTTGACCGAATCAAACCACCTGTGATGCTGTCTTCTTCTTTTCCTACTGCCTTTCAGTGACGTAGACTCGAGTCAATTGACTCGGACTCAAGTTGGGCTCAAGCAGCTTCAGGGACTTGACTCGGGCGTGATTTGGCAATAAATGATGGACAGACTCACCTAGACTTGTGACTCATCTATTTTTAGTGATTGACTCGCTCCCCTTGGAAGTCCCACCTCTCCCTCCAGCCTTTTCCCAATCGGCAGTGGAGGAATGTTATGTTGATGAGCCAATGAGAGCTGCACGTGCTCCTTATCCACACCTCTGTGGCTCTCTCTCGTTTCTCTGGAAAGCTAAAGTGTGATGAGATTGAAGGTGGGGAAAACAGTGTGATACAAAATGACCGTGAGATAGGGAGGGAAGAAGAAAGCAATTACATTCAGGTACTCCTTCTTTTTATTGCAAAGTTCAATCGGAATGGAATCATGCAGCTCACAGAGCAAAAAGAAAGCCATGAAAGAGCACAAATTATCTATCTATCTATCTATCTATCTATCTATCTATCTATCTATCTATCTATCCATCCATCCATCCATCCATCCATCCATCCATCCATCCATCCATCTATCCATCTATCTATCTTGCATAGCCTCCAACATTTTTCGAAGATGAAAACTGGACACGTATAGCCAAGCAACATCAGAGTGTGGTCAAGGCAGCAGAAGTTATGAGTTCGGAAGAGCACACAAGCTGGGAGAGGCTGCAGCAGCTTGATTTTTCCTGAGCCTACTGGGAAAGGAATTTTCCTACTAGTTTGTTAGGAATTCTGTTCCATCCCCATTGTATTCAGTACAGCCCTTTGCACTTAGAACTTTCAGTTGCAGTTCACAGTTTGCAGCGACTGAAGTAAGCGGCAGAGAAAGGAGGAAAGTGGAAGGAAGAAAGAGAAACTGGGACATTTAAAAAGCAGCTGTAGCAGGGGGACAACAAAGGATTAGTGAGGACTTTTGTGCAAATCATTGGAGGATATGGGATAATTTCTATGAGCTGAGAGGAGGGGACTAGCTCAGCTGATGGGAACAGGAGCAAGCAAAATTTTCATTTTTTTCAGGTAATATGAGCCTTTCAATGCTGTTTCGTAAAGTGCCCCAAGGTTGAAACAGGGACTGTTAAAGAGGGATAGATATTCCAAAAAATGAATGATAAGAGTCATGTCTATAATCAAAGCTATTTCCCTTCCGCAATTTCCATCTGCCAGAAAAATGCCCCATAAATTATGGTTGCAGAGAACTTTATCTTTCATAGATTTTCTTTAAATGAAAAGCAAAATTCTAGTCCCTGGTGTCTGCAGGCTTCCTGTGTGATTGGGACAGTGAATCCACTCTGGGTTTTAGTCTGAACTTCAAAAGAATAATTGAAAGTGCCAAAGCCCAAAGTAGATTCAGCACTTTGGAAAAATAACTTACACTTTGAACTAAAGCCCTCAGTGGATTCCCTATCTCAGTGACATGGAAGCCACCACTGTTACTAACCCATAATAATCTGTTTAAAAAGTAATCCCCAAGAGGAGTTTCCTTAGGGCCTAGGGCTGCCTTCCTTAGGGCCTAGGGCTGCCTTCTCTATGCTGGTGCCCTCCAGAGGTATTGGACTGCAGCTCCCATCTTCTATGGTCATGACAGCTGGGGGTGATAGGAGTTGCAGTCCAACACACATGGAGACCGATAGATTGCAGAAGGCTTCCCTAGGGCTGGAGCTTCCCAAACTGTGTACACCAGGAGTGAGTAACTTGCAGCTGTCCAGATGCCATTGGACTGCAGCTCCCATCCGGCATTGTGAGAACAGCCAGTGACAACAGATGGTGGGAGTTACAATGGAAGAGTACCTGGAAGGCCACCAGTTGCCCACTCCAGTGTACTCCTGTGGCTTGGTAGTCCAAGCCTATAATTATGTCTATCCACGTAAAAGCCAAACAATTCACATAGTGGTTATATTCATATAGTTATCTACCCACACTTCCTCCACCAAAGGTACCTCTCTGTCTGTAATGGGCCCATGCCCACAAACACATATGCCGCAATAAATGTGTCTGGCTGTAATGTGCCATAATGTTTGCTATGAGTTCTGTTGTAACAGAATTACGAAGAAATCCTGCGCACACTTACTCAGAAGTAAGAGCCATGGGCATCGCTAATAGCTTTGGCGGATGTCGGCTTCCAGGTTAGAGGGGTGGTAAATCTGTTCTGGCTTTTAGTCTGATTGCAAAGTGTGAAACCTACGTGGGAAGAAAGGGTTTAGCAACTTGGATAGCTTCCTTAAAGTTAAAAGGAGCAATCCAAGCTGCTGGAAGGGGCCTGGAAACCATGCAGTCCTATGAAGAGCGGCTAAGGGAGCTGGGAATGTTTAGCCTAGAGAAGAGAAGGTTAAGAGGGGCCGTGATAGCCATGTTCAAATATTTGAAAGGATGTCGTATGGATGTGGAGGAAGCTTGTTTTCTGCTGCTCCAGAGATCGGAACACAGAACAATGGGTTCAAGTTTCAGGAAAAGAGATTCCACCCGAAGATTGAGAAGGATTTCCTGATGGTAAGAACAGTTCAACAGTGGAATATGCTGCCTCGGAGTGTGGTGGATTTTCCTTCTTTGGAGGTTTTTAAACAGAAGCTGGCCGTCCATCTGTCAGGAGTGCTTAGATGGTGTATTCCTGCGTCGTAGAATGGGTTGGACAGGATGGCCCATGGGGTCTTTTCCTAATCTAGGATACTATGGCCATTTCCACACGAGTCTGTTATAGCATGATGATTCCCCTTTCGACCTCCTATGGAATCCTGGGGTTTGCAGTTTCGGGAGGGGCCGCCTGGCCCCTCCCGAAACTGCAAACCCCAGGATTCCATAGGAGGTCGAAAGGGGAATCATCGCACTAAAACAGACTCGTGCAGAAATGGCCTATGATTCTCTATGTTGAATCCTACCCCTAAGTAGGTTTAACCCTTCGCATTGCCCCCTTTAAAGTTCAGATTAAAATCCAAAACAGGTTCACTGCCTCAATAACACAGATGCCAGCAGTCATCACTAATTGGTAGTGGGAGTCCCTTTTGAACAAAACTTCCGCAATTGCTCTCCAAGTGGCGTTTATCAATATACCACCAGTCTTCCTCCAGGGTTTCTCCTTCTCCCTGTCACTCCTTCCCAAGACCCAAACCAGCTGAGAATTTTTTTACCCTACTTTAAAGCTCACAAAGTCCTCTCATAAATGTTTGTGTCATCATGACCTGGATTAAATGTCCGGAGCGCTCACAGAGGACAGCCATTGCATGAATGACGGTGCAATTGTGCTCTTTCAGAATGACATAGGAAGATAATTGTCAGTCTTCAGACTTTTCAGATTGCCTGGTTGCTCTTTCCTCTGTTATTGCTGTTCCCTGGTACACCACGAGCTGCTTTCTTTTGTTCAGCGTCTGTTTGGCTGATACAGCTCTGGGTTCGAAAAAAACTTGTAGGCTCGGTTTATTTTGCGAGATGCTATATGCTATGCAACATTTCCTAGACAGGGGTAACTTAGCGACAGTAGTCCACCAACTGGTCATTACCCTGTTGGACAACTGTAATGCATTCTACAGGGGGCTGCCTTTGAAGATGAGTTGGAAGCTACAGCTAGTATAAGGGGCAGCAACAAGATTGCTGACTGGGGTACTGTACAACAACATGTAACACTGGTCTCAAAGGGGCTGCACTGGATTGCAATTTGCTTCTAGTCTGATTGAAGATGTTGGTGATGAAATTCAAAAACTAAAAAGCTTGGGGCCGTGATACTTGAAAGAGCACCTCTCCCTAGATATATATATATCTGCCTGAGGACTGAGATATACTATAGGGCCCTCCTTTGTGTCCCACTACTGGGGCAATTTGAGGAGCAAAGACATGGAAGAAGACCTTCTTAGCCGTGGCACCCCACTTGTGGAACACCTTCCCGTTGGAGGCCCAACTGGAGCCAGCCTTAGTTTCTTTTCAGCATTTCTTGCTGTTAATTTCATTCAAATCAACTTACGAGAAATCTGTTAATGAGAAACTTCCAAGTCACTCTGTGATCAGGTTTTGCAAACTCAGGGCCCTGGCTTCTTTCGTTGAGTCTTTCCACCTGTAATGCGGTCTTCCTTTTCTGCCTTTCCAAGCATTGTTGTCTTTTCCAATGAGGGTTTGGTCATGATGTGTCCAAGGTACAACAGCCTTAGCTTAGTCGTCTTGGTGTTACCCTGATTTCTAGGGTCCCTCGGGGGACACCTCAATGTGCTCCACATGATGGGGAATGGAAACTAGCCAAAGCACAAGCAATAGCAATGCGAGAGGCAGGGTAACCTAGCGGGGTCTTTTTACCCAGTTTTTACGGGGTCAGGCCAAGCCGAAAACCAAACCAAATGTCCAATAAATGATTTTATTAAATGTAAGTCTCATGCACCAACGCACTCTCTCACACACATACCCAAGAGCTGTTAAGAAGAAAAAGAGAGGAAATTGGACAGAGGGAGTATCGAAGTGGTGTTGTTGGGGTGATACTGCACCTTGTCCTGAAGCCTGGATCCGAGAAGGCAGCCAAGAAGTGGGACTCAGCACGGAGGGGGCTGATGGGATTGCTCAACAAACGGAGCGACGGTTGGATGGGGTGACCGGGAGCAATCCGAAGAAACGCTCAAAAGCCAGGACTATTTATAGGGGAAGAAGTACCTGGAGGGCTAATCCTTTCCCGGGGAGAACAATGGGAGTTGCAGTGGGCACAAGGCTTCACATTGGTAATTTCCTTTGCCTGATAGAATTATTGGGTGTTGCCAAAGTCTCAGGATCTTCGGCTGTGTTAGTTTGTGGTGTGACTTCATGTAAATGGTCCTCGCCTGATGGACTATTTGCTCAACTTGAGGCACACACGTTAATCCTCTCAAGTCAGCATCTCGGGGCTGAGGACCTTTTGTTTATTGTGGGTTTGTTTTTCTCGAGGTTTTCCTGGGGCTACATGATGGGAATTTTACTGGTCTGACCTTGTTGTTGGTCTTTCGGCCGTGCCTACCTACGTGCCCTTTCAGGGGACCTCTCTGGCATACAGAGCTATATTTTAATATTAAAATTGTAGACCCCAGGATAGGGCTTCTCTCTCGAAGCAACATTGGCTTCTAGGGAGCACTCAGGCTTAATGTGTAGTGAAAAACTTTGGGGGATATGGCTATTTGGGGAGCTAGTGGAGCCTGAAAGCAGGTTGCTAGGCAACCGGAATAGCACCTCAAGAGAGTAATCTAGCCCAGTAATGTGTGGGAGAGATTTATGGCTGAGAGAAAAAGTTATATAAAGCCAAATACCTGTGGATATTTTTATTCCTCCAGTGAGAGCCTAGCAAGGAGCTAAGGAATGAAGTCCCCTGGTCAGACAGTGTGACTGTGTGGACAAGTTTAATTCTCAGTGGAAGCCTAGTGAGAGAACAGTAATTAAGCCCTAGTAGGATCTGGTGAGAGAGTGTGACCCAGAATGGGTGTTAAGCCTTTGGTGGGAGTTGAGCTAAAGTGCTGTTATATGATAATTGTGCCTTTTGTGATAGTTTAGAGACCTAATTGAAGTGTTACTAATTAGGGGGTTAACTGTTAATACTGTCTGCAGAGGGCACTGAAGAAATGTATCTCAACAGTGAACTGCATATGAACTCTAACACACTCCTTTATTCTGTTGCTATCTTAATAAATGTTACAGTTTATCTTTGTAAACACTGACTCAGCTGAGTTGCACGCAGTGATAAATAACACAGAAAATGCACTACCATCAAATTATTAAGTGGTTCTAAATAAACATTGAAAGCTCTCGCCCTTTTACACAAAGGTGGTGTTATGGGAGGGACATAGAGCTGTGTGGTAGAGAGACAGAAACTGCCATGCTTGTCAGGGAGAAATTAGGGTTTGTCACAACATGTTTTAAAATTGCTCTTATCTTTGTATTGTTTTCACTGGTTTTTATTTGTTCGTCACCTCCGGAGCCCTTGTTGGCTGGAAGGCAATTCTGAAGCTCTTGAAATAAATAAAAGTAAATTAATAAAACTCAGAGGTTTTCTTCTTTGCCTATTCACCATCTGAAAATGTTTTCTCTTCCTTAGGGGGAACGCGGTAAGAGAGGCTGGAATGGCTCAGCTGGATCACCAGGTCCCCCTGGACCACCTGGGCAAGAGGTACAGAAAACATCTCATGTTCAAGCAGAAAAGCGGGGTGGAGAGCCAAACTGTGTGTGCTGGTTAGGGACTGTAGCTCAGTGGTAGAGAATCTGCTTTCCATGTAGAACAGGGGAGGGAATCATGTTGTTGGACTGAAACTTGCAGCTTTCCCCATGTTTAACCTATATACCTAGAACAGATGGGCCTTGCAGTCCAACAACAACTGGATGGTTGTTTCCAGAGGAGGGTCACCAAAATGGTCAAAAGCCTGGAAACGATGCACTATGAGAAGCAGCTTAGGGCGCTCAGTACATTTAGCCCAGAGAAGAGAAGGTTAAGAGGAGACATGATAGCCATGGTTAAATATTTGGAAGGATGTCATAGGGAAGATGGGGCAGAGTTGTTTCTTGCTCCGCCAGGGCAGAGAGCAATGGCTTCAAACTCCAGGAAAAGAGATCCCACCTAAACATTAGGAAGAACTTCCTGATGGTAAGAGCAGTTTGACAGTGGAATACACTGCCAGGAAGCGTGGTGGAGTCTCTTCCTTTGGAGAGGCTGGATGGTCATCTGTTGGGGGTGTTTTGATGGTGTCTTCCTGAACGGCAGAATGGGGTTGGACTGGATGGGCCTTGGGGTCTCTTCAACTCTAGGTTTCTATGACTTTATGAATGATTCCCATCCCAGGTATAGAAAGTCCCAGGCTCAATCCCTGGCATCTCCAGATAGAATTTGGAATGGTCTCTGTCTCAAACGGTTGCCAATCACTGCAGTCACTGAACAAGTTGAGTCTAAGGTCTTGTTGTGAAATAGTGTTGTGTATTTTCTGTTTTTGTTTTGCTCCCCAGGGTATGCCAGGTGCCCCTGGGATCAAGGGCAACAAGGTGAGTCACGCCATAGTATGGAGATCAAATGTACCTAAAGTTGGCTGGCTGTCAGTTCGAGGCAGACAAAAGGGAAAATGCCCAATACATTGGAAATGAAAGTGCAATTTCCTATCATAAGAACTGGTGAGGGCCGCAAACATCAGAAAAAAGGTGAGACAAATTCTAAGTGGCACTGTTGTGCTGTACAAATATGGAAAGAAAAAAAAGTATACTGAGAGGCAATTGATCATTAAAGCCCCTGGGGAAACCTTTTGGAGACAGACACCTGCATGTTCTTTAAGCAAACAAAGGATAGTACTTTCAGAGAAAGGTGCTGATATAGAAGCAAATTGGGACAAGAAGGAAATTGTTAGTCCCAGCTAGAGCCACTGAATCAGCTGGACTTATTTATGCGTTGGCTCAGATTCAACAATGCACCCACTTTAGTTGAGACTAGGGATATAATTCTTCACTAAATTTCTTCTCAAAGGAATTCCTGATGCAAGAAAGCAACCCATGTTTCTAAGTATATTAGCAATTCAGCACTTATACTGCACAAAATTCACACATGGTTGTTTTGCATGGAAAACAGCCACTTTTGCACAGAATATTCCTGCACAGATAATTCCTGCTTAAAATTACTATTTTCTTTGCAGAAAATCCTGCTTCTCACATAGAAAATGCTGTTTTCTTTGCAAATCACCCACATGAAAATAAGTCTCCAATTACACCATTTTCTGTGTAGGACACTGCTTTTCTGTGCAGGAAATAATGTTGCCGCATAGAAATATCATTTTTTATACAGACAATGGTGTTTTCTGTGCGAAGCAAGCACTGCAAATTTTGGGTAGACTAAGCTCCAAACTGCTAAGATTCTCATCCATCCAGCATTCTTCTCATCAGGATTTCTCAACATTTGAAGAACATTGTCAGGGTCAGAGACCCAGGCGGCGAGACAGCCTGGAGAAGGGAGTGGGAGAGCTAGCAGAGTCCTGCCGGGAGGAGTCAAGGAAGCACTTACTCAAGGGAAGTCCATTTACCTAAGCCAGAGCAACAAGCAAAAGCCGTAGTCAGAGTTCCAAAAGCCAGGGGTCTGGAGCCAAGAGATCAATCCAAGGTATCAGGTACTGGAAGCGAGGAACAGGCAAGGGGAGGGCTTGTAGAAAGTTTGCCACAAGCAAAGGAAAGCTTCCAGGCAGGCAGTCATATAGCCCAGACACAGGTGTGGCCGGTCACCACTTCTTGAACTTAATCAAGGAAGCCTCCCTTTGCTCAGCTCCCTTGAGTCTCTGCCTTGTTTGTGGGCTGATTGAGGAAGGCTCCAGGGCCTCCTCGGGATCACAGCTGGATCCCTGTTGCCCTAAAGGAGCAGGAAGAGGAACGTCCGAGCCTGCTTGGTCCACGGCAGCAGGGGAGCTCTTGAGCTGCAGGACTCATCTCCAGCCTGAGCCACAGGGACCAGCAGCTGCTGCTCGTCAACAGCAGCTCTGACGGGGGCTTCAGTTATCACAAACGTGTTTTTTGACATTTTTAAGAATAATTTCAGATATTCTTTCCATCACTAGTTGAGACTAATCAACAGGATTCTATAAGCTTAAAGTCTTATGCTTGATTTGCCCGTTTGGGCCAATGGCCAAGTCTCAGGACAGATACATGTTTTGAGAAACAATCCAAAGAGTTCACGGAGTAATTTTATGGCTTCTTTCTGTTTTGCAGGGGGAGACTGGTCTTGGAAAATTGGGCCCAAGAGGACCACGTGGTTTCCCTGGCCCTCGGGTAGGATACTCTTATCAACAGAATATGTTTCAGTGTTCTTTGTGACAGCTTCTGCTTTGCGCATCTCAAACAAAGTTAGCCAGTAGCTTCCCATGTCACGGGTGCATTGAATCCATTATGGATTTTATCCCTGATCTTGGGGGACGTGTCCAAGGTGCTAAATGTATTTGGGGAATAGGTTTCAGCACCTTGGATAGGTCCTTTAAAGCCTGAAATTAAACCCAAAGTGGATTCATCATCTCCCTGACACGGAAGCCACTAGCCACCACTGATCCCAAGCAATTGAGGTTACAGTAGCCCCTCCACATTTGCCAGGGTTCAGGGTACAGAACCCTCATGAAAGTGGGAAAAATGCAAATAACTCCACCACCCCCAATAATTCCCCTCCCATTCCTCTCTGGAGCTTCCCCCTTCCCTTCCCTCCCCTTCCCTTTCCTTTGCCTCTGGCCCTGACGTTAGGTGGGAGGGAGAAAAAAAAGACAACTTAGAAGGCTTACCAGTACTTTCTCCTCAGACAAAGAAGAGGGGAGTTCTGGAGCTCTATTTACTTCCAGTGGCCACCTTGAAAAAGGAGAACCTGACCAGTCAGCAGCCAATACACGGCAGAATGTGCACCCACATGGCAGAGGGGCCACATCCTCAGCAGTGGGAAGGGGACTTTGCCCATCCAAAAGGAAAAAAACCTTCATCTTTAAACACAAGCCTGACAAGCCTGGGGTGAAGAATCCAAGGGTTGGGAGGAGGAAAATGCGGGGGGGGGGGGCAAGCAACTGCCTCATGAATAATCAAATTCACAAAGGTCAAACTCACGAATGTGGAGGGAGGACTGTATTTTGGTGACATTTTCTGATAGGGATGGAGAATTCTTTGATTATACAATGCAGGGGGAACCTGCAATGGCTTGAGTCCAGATTATATTAAAGACCATCTCTCTCACTGTGAGCCTACTCAGATTTTTAAGATATGCCAGAGAAGGCTTTCTCTTGGCACCACAACTATCGCAGGTATGTTTGGTAAGGGCACACGAGAGGGCTGCCTGCAGGCTATGGGATTTCCTCCCATGGCAGGCTAGGTTGATCCTTTCTCTGCTGTTTTTCCACCAGCAGGCAAAGATCTTTTCATTTACTCAAAAATGTATCTGGATGTTTCAGGAGGCCTTTTAATTGAGGTGTGCTGTATCTTTTTGGTCTTTATGACTGTGTTTAAGCTGCCTTTTTAACACTTCTAAATGAATGGCTCAGTATGATTGTTTATGTAATGATTTCTTTAACTTTTGCATTATCCATTGTTTTAACTGTATATTGTTTCAGCTAATGTTGTGAGCCACCTTGAGTCCCCTATTGGAAGAAAGGCATTATATAAATTAAACAAACAAATGAGTAATATAGGTCAAGATTCTGCGTTGTCAGGTCTAACTCCATCACCATAGCTGTGTCACCCAATTAAACCCCTCCAAACCCGCCATAGAAGATAAGCAGCTGAAGGTGTTTCAAGGCGATGGAGAGAAGGACACTGAACAATGGTGTATTCAGCTTCCTCCTGCCAACAAGGTGCAGTGTGAAAAGCAGTTGTAAGAGGCAGAGGGATGTCTGGGGTGGGGAGAATAGGACACGTGCCCCAGGCACCAATGCCAGCGGGGCACAAAAAGCCATGCATTCGGGGAGGGACGGGGTAGGAGTGAGAAGGTAGGGCGTGCGACTTCCATGCTTCCCCAAAGTGTTGTTTAGGTTAGATATGCTGTTACCCTGCTTGCTGGGGGTCCCTTAGGGAGATTCCCAATGCCTGTCAAATTGTCACTTGTGGGGAAAATTAGCTATGAACACTGCTTTTGCAAGGCAAAGAGGGCAGGGTAATTAGGGATCTTTAACCCAATGTTTACGGGGTCAGGCTCAGTCAGAAATCACACAAAAAGGTCCAATGAATGAATTTATTGAGTAGTAATAGTTCGCACTCATGCGCACACACATCCAAGGGCTAATAGAAATAAAGAGTGGAAATAAAATAGAGAGATTGTTGTCGCAGTTTGGGAAATACTGCACCTCTCCTGAAGTCCTTTGGTCCAGGAAGCAGCGATTGATGCTCAGCGAAGGGATGCTGAGGAAGGAGGGGGACCGGGAGGCATCATAATCTTTCTCCTTGCCTCAGTCTCTCCTGCCTAACTAGCCCAAAAGCAGGGACTATTTGTAGGAAAAATTTACTTTGAAGGCAAATCCTTTCCCGGGGAGAACAAACAGGGACAGAATAAGAAAAAACAACTCCACACCTGGCGTTTCTCAGAAGATAACAAAGTGTCATCTAAATAGCAGGATCTTCCTCGGCTTTGAGGCTGTGGTGTGAGTTTCTGGAGATGGAGTTGATAAGGTTTTATTGCTTCCAGTGCCCAATTTTCCAGGAACACTTTTACTCCCTTCAAGTGGACTCCTTAAAGGTTAAAGGCCTTTTGTCCACCATGAGGTCTCCTGTTGCTACATGACTGGGGATTTTACTGGCCTGATCTGGTTCTTTCGATCGTACGACCGTTATTGCCTACATGCACATTTGAGTGACCTCCCTGGTGGGTTAGACTAATTTTATATCAAAGTTGTAGACCCCGGGACAGGGTTTTCCAAGGGGACAACAATGCCACTGGCAAGAGGACCCCAAAGGACTCCCTGCCACTTATTTTCATGCTGCGCCTTGAGGCCAGGAGAGAGCTAGATGCATCATTGTTCAGTATTCTGATCTTCAGTACCACAGAACTCCTTCAGTTCATATGGCCCCCTGAATTCTATGGTGGGTTTGGGAGGGCATTAACAGTGGTTGCAATGATGCCGCAACCCCCTTCTGGCTTACAACATTGCAAATACTGAACAGAATCCCAGTCACAATATTTAAAAAAGTGAATTGCCTCTCCTGGGGAGGGGGCTTCCAGGAGAAACAATTCAACCTGTAGGGAGGGAGAAAAGGCATTTGTATGGATCAAGAGCTCTAAAAACAAGCACACCAAGAATGCACACCAAGGCTAGGATTACTCTGTGAACATCTGCGGCTTGTGGACAAATATTTATTACTCAAAACTTTTTGTACAAACCTGTGAGGTGACAGAAGGCTTGCTCACAAATCAGACACTGGTGACCTAAGAGGGAGCAAAGTAATAATGTCAACACCTGTTTTAAATCCAAGTGAACCTGTTTTGGGGACAGGGAAGGGGTGGGGAGGAAAAGATTTTGCATATTGTGATAATTGGTGTTTGTTAGTTTTTTAAGGAATTGCAGTGATTTGGTGCTGGGGGCATTACGACAGAGAGGGCTACACTCTTATTCATGCCTATTTAAAAGCACAGATTAACTGTGCATTTTTGTTTTGATGAAAAAGCAACTGGAAGGATCTGATCAAAAAATGCTCTTCACCTGCATTGAGATGTCAGTGGGAGTCTGTGGCCGTTTCCGTTACAGATTTGTAAACTAAAATCAAACTTAATAGTAAAAATAAATTGGGGAAAAAAAGCTATCTAATTAAAACTGCACTGACACAGAGCAGTGGCTTCAAACCTAAGGAAAAGAGATTCCATCTAAACATTTAGAAGAACTTAGACAGTGGAATCCGCTGCTGCCTCAATGGAGTGTGGCAGAGTCTCCTTCTTTGGAAGTTTTTAAACAGAGGTTGGATGGCCATCTGTCAAAGGGAGTGCTTGGATTGTATATTCCTGCATGGCAAAAGGGGGTTGGATGCGATGGCCCTTGTGGTCTCTTCCAACTCTATGATTCTATGATTCTATGAATGTATAACAATTTTAAAGCACTTAAAACTGGTGAGAAAAATGTACAGCATCCACCATCAATGAGTCATTCTTCAACAACCATTTGATTGCAAAGTTTTGACTTCCAGGTGTCAGTTAGTCCTGTACAGTGAACAGCCATTCCCCAGTCATAGAATCGTAGAGTTGGAAGTTGGACCCAGGGGTCATCGAGTCCAACCCCCTGCCATGCAGGAACACCCGTCAAAGCAACAGATAGCCACCCAGGCTCTGCTCAAAAACCTCCAGACTCCACCACACTTCGAGGTAGTATATTCCACTGCCGGACAGCTCTGAGCATCAGGAAGTTCTTCCTGAGCTTCAGGTGGATTCTCCTTTTCCGTAGCTTGAATCCATTGTTCCTTGTCCTAGTCTCTGGAGCAGCAGAAAACAGGCCCACTCCTTTCTTGACATGACATCCCTTCAAATATTTAAACATGACTATCATGTCCCCTCTTAACGTTCTTTTCTGTAGACTAAACATCCCCAGCTCCCTAAGCCGTTCCTCATAGGGCTTCATGGCTTCCAGACCCTTCACCATTTTGGTCGCCCTCCTCTGGACACGTTCCAGCTTGTCGATTTCCTTCTTGAATTGAGGTGCCCAGAACTGGACACAGTATTCCAGATGAGGTTTAACCAAAGCAGAATAGAGTGGTACCATTACCTAGACACCATACTCCTATTGATGCAACCAAGAATCACATTGGATTTCTCGTCTGCCGCATCACATTGCTGACTCATGTTCAGCTTGTGGTCCACGAAGACTCCTGGATCGCTTTCACACGTACTGCTATCCAGCCACGTGTCCCCCATCCTATATTTGTGCCTTCCATTTTTTCTGCCTAAGTGTAGGACCTTATATTTCTCTCTGTTGAAATTCATTTTGTTAGCTTTGTCCCAGCTCTCCCATTTGCCAAGGTCTGGTGTATTAGTAATCCCTCCCAATCTGGTGTCATCGTCCTTGCTAAGTCACCCATTCCCTACTCCTCTGGCATCATAGGGAACGAGATATAACTTGAACATCGTAACTGCTGAGGATTCACATTTATGCTGCGAATGACTGAACATGACTATAGACACGTGTCCTAACTGCTGGGTTTCTGAGGCGCTGGAGTTGAGAGTGCTGGGAAATGACAACTTCGGCACTTGGAGGGGGAAACAGTGGATTCACTGTATCCCTGATATGGAAGCCACTGGGCAACACTGGGAACTTTGTTTACTGGCTTCAATTCTGGCTTGAAAGGGAACTTCCTTTATTACAGGCAGCAACCCAGTTTTATTGACTGGGGAAAATGAGACATACATGATAGTACATAACATTGCCCTATAAAGATAAGATGGGGAAGTGCGTCAGTCGATATGTTGATAGATACAAGAGCAAGAATTGCAACATTTAATCCATTATTCAATTAGATTCATTTAAAGACTTTTCATAGAATAAAGGACAGGGATGGATGGATCTGCCAATACTAGTTTTCTTCCATTTCCCATTTGGCCAGCCCTAAGTTAGTGTGTGTGTGTGTGTGTGTGTGTGTGTGTGAGCGTGTGTATGAGAACAAAATTCTAAATTTTGTTTAAGCTTGCACAACAATTTGTACATTTTTAAGTGCAATTTTCTCCTAGTATCCATGTATCGGCATGCAGTGTGACTTGCCCAAGGTCACTCACTGGGTATCTGTAAGTATAGTGTGAGAGATGTGTGAGAATATGGCCATTTCTGCACTACACTGTTATAGTGCTATTATTCCACTTTCAACCTCCTATGGAATCCTGGGGTTTGCAGTTTAGGGAGGGGCCTTTAGAATTTTTGGCCAGAGAGCTCTTTGGCCTCAGGAAACTACAAAGCCCAGAATTCCACAGGAGGTTGAAAGTGGAATAATAGCGCTAGAACAGTGTAGGGTGGAATGACTTATGTGGCCAATAGCCCCCATCTCGACTTTAGATTCTTTATAAGGATGGGCCAACCGAATCCTCAGATCCTCAAATCCTCGGCAAGGATTTGAGATTCGTGAATCCGAATCCCCGCACCAAAATAGGCGAACCGAATCTTTCAAATCCACCAAATAGTTTGTTTTTAAAAATTGGCACCTCTGGGGCCTGCCAAAGGCCTGACTGGCCAGCGGGCCCCTGGGCACATGGAAATCGTGGCATAAAGCCACCTGCACGCCAGAGGCTGCCTGTGCCCACCTGGGCTTCCTCCCTCGGCAAGGTAATAATCTCTGTTCTTTTGACTTGAGACTAGAGGGTTGGGATTGGGAATTATTGAGACTGGACTTAATACTTCACTTGAAAGTTCCTTGCAGGACTTGAGACTGGACTTAAGGGTAGAGAATTGAGACTGGACTAGAGGCTGTTTTTTATTTAAAGTGCCTTTTTGCAGGACTTGAGACTTGACTTGAGACTGCAGGGTGCAGAATTGAGACTGGACTAGAGGCTGGTGTTTTGTGTTTTTTTAAAGTGTCTTCCTTGTTGCCGGACTTGAGACTTGTCAAATTCTGCCTCGAAAACACTTTTCAGTAAGTGCTTTCTTTCCCTCGCTTTTTAAAAAAGGATTTGAAAGATTCAAGATTCGTGAGATTCGTGGATTCCCAGAACCTTCCAGGGAATCAGATCCGGATTTGGATTTGGAAAATTCTGGATTCATCCCCTCCCTAATTCTTTAGACCCTGTGTTTTGGTCAAAACTTTAAAGAGGCTTTCTAATGTGCCAAACCTATTTTGGGTTCAAATTATTGGACTGCTTTCTTAAAGCCTGGGTTCATTGGCCCTGCTCACATGAAAGGCCCCAGCCCTCATTGATCTCAGAGGAAGGCAATTTCTGTTGGGCTATGAATTTCCAATCTATCACCAGATGTTTTGATCAGGATATTGGCTTCATATCACACTACAGCCTGAATCTTAATAGTCACTCTCAGTTACAGCAGACTCATTTAATCCACCGTTGGATGGTGAATCCAAGATGTAGGTAAATCCCATTGATTGAGGTTTCCTAGTGGGTGCAATCTACCAATAGGTTGACTCTAGTTGAGGCGTGCTAAATGGTTTACCTAGTGCCAGGCTGCTGTTTCTTAGCTAACTATATTAATCTCATCCAAAAATCTCACCATTTAAAGCTCATTGATCTCGACAGGAACATAGAACCACTGATAGACCTATAACCTCTACTTAACAGGGTGAAGAAGGAATTGTGGGAGTCCGTGGCCCCGTTGGCATGATGGTAAGATACAGGAATATAGGAAGGGTCTTATACAGAGGATTAGCTGCAGCACACAGTTGTACCAGTTTCGTACTAACTCCATCCTACTCAATCCTGGGATCTGCACTTTGATGGAGTGCTTACCATTTCATGTAGATGAACACTAGAGCTCTCTAGCAGAGAATTCTAAGTTCCTCACCATACTGCGAATCCCAGGATTCCACAAGAGGGAGCCATGCCAGTTAAAATGGCATGAAACTGGTGTAACATTGTAGTACGCATTCAACCAGACCCATGGTCCATCTACCTCATGGAAGTCAATTCTGATTGCCAGCAAATCTTTATGGTTTCAGGCATCATTCTTTCTTACTCTTTCCTACAGCTTCTTGATGGTCTCTGCACAAAGTACTAACCAAATCTAAGGGCCTTTCTGCACTACACTGTTATAGTGCTATTATTCCACTTCCAACATCCTTTGGAATCCTGGGGTTTACAGTTTAGAGAGGGGCCTTTAGACTTCTCAGCCAGAGAGCTCTTGGGCCTCAGGAAACTACAAACCCCAGAATTCCACAGGGTGGTGAAAGTGGAATAATAGCACTATAACAGTGTGGGGCAGAAAGGCCCTAGCTCTATTTAGTTTCTAAAATCAGGTGAGATCAGATAAGTTAAGCATGACATGGCATAGAATTTGGAGCACCTGTTGTCATGCCTGTCTCTTTTATTCACATGTGCACAGCATCAGAGTCCACTTCTCTTGAGTTTGTAGCCGGATTGTAAAGACATAGAAATCTGCTTGTTTACCAAGGGTATCTCTTACCCTAAGCAAATCCCCAATGCTGTCTCCCAAATTCCTCTCCTGAGGACTGGGAAGAAGAATTGGGAGATTTAGGCCATTTCTGCACTAGCCTGTTATAGCGCTACGATTCCACTTTCAACATCCTCTGGAATCTTGGGGTTGGCCCCTCCGGAAACTGCAAACCCCAGGATTCCAGGGGAGGTTGAAAGTGGACTCGTAGCGCTATAACAGGCTAGTGCGGAAACGGCCCTAGACATGCAGAAAGAGGAAGCAGAAGGAAAAATTGCCAGGCAATGGGGGCAAGGAGCTGACTTGTGCAAAGGGAAATCTACTGGTCATGTTCAGAAGCAGCACTGGTTGCTTGCGTGAAATAAGCACACATTCTCCTCTACACACTCATTGCAGTGTGGTCTAGTTGAGTGATAGTTGGGCAGGCTTGTGCATAATTACAGAGACAGTCTTTTTTTTAAAAGAAACAGGCACACCTTTACTTTAAGATATATGTAGGCTAGGATCCTGTTAGTGACATAGGCATACATAGCTCTAAGTTATGTGTACGCACATTTTTGTCTGTAGGGAGCACAAAGAACTATTCTCTAGCCCCTTGCCCCCCTCCAACCTCTCCTGGCAGCTGTCAAGCTGCAGGGGACCACTGCAGTTTCTGTTTACTGGTGGTTAGAAAGGTGATTCAGGCAACAAAGAAGTGGCTGGCCTCATCTGCAAGGGAAAGAGAAATGAGAATGAGCTCCATCTGGGAAAGCACCCTGGTTTCTTTTCCCCTCATAACCAAGACCAACCGCTAACTCATAATCTGAACCCCTTTCCTCTTTCTATCCAGTGGGGATAGCCTTGTAAGAGTTTTAAGTCCAGGCCTTAGCTGCACCGTTGCTTTCTGTTTTAGAGCCTTATCACATTACACTGGCCCTTTCCGCAACTCACCTATTTTCGGCGCTGCGGTGCAGTGGTCATGCGAGCAGCCTCCAGAGAGAGGCTCTCGTGTCTGGGGTCCTTCGGCTCCGCACGAGCTTCCTGCTCACGCGAGAGCCCTGCCTCTTCCTTTGGCAGTGCAGCCTTGGACCTTCCCAGGCTGCACTGGACAGGAAGCGCGACCGGCCCTGCTCCCGAGGCTCCGCACGCAAGGTAAGTGCACACGGGGCCCCGGAGCAATGCGTGACCATGCACCGTTTTCGGCTTAAAGCCGAAAATGAAAAAATGCATGTGCTGTCCCTGTCAGGCCCTGGAGCGTCGCGCAAATGTGAGTGCATCATGTGGACCACTCCTCACATGTGCGCGACGCTCGAGGGGCCCTTTCACATCGAAAATGCCGTGCAAAAAGGACCACTGTTATAGTGCTATTATTCCACTTTAACTGCGATGGCAATATTGCATGGAACCATGGGATTTACAGTTTAGGAAGAGGGATTTAGAATTCTCAGCCAGAGAGCTCCAGTGCCTCCCCAAACCACAAATGCCAGAATTCCACAGGGTGCAGCCATGGCAGTTAAAGGGGATTAATAGTGCTATACCCGTGTAGTGTGATAAGGCCCTTAGTCTGCCCCGAACATCTGAAAGATAATGTCAGTCATGCAGTTATTAATCTTAGAAATGCTCACATTCAGTTGAAATGGTCTCTTCTATGCCTTTTCAGGGACAGAATGGCCTTGGCGGGCTGAAAGGTGAAAAGGTATGTAGCCAATCTACCTGTGCACAGAGGCCAGGGTGATGACAGCAGTGGAGCCACGCAGACTTGATCCCCTTCTCCAATCTTCTTGGATCAGAGCCGGTCTATCCAATTCCTTTTAAAAGCATGTTGGTATGGTGATTATCGAAAGCATTCTGCCCTCCCAGCGTACATAAATCAATGGGCTTAAGTGATCACAAGAACTTCCCTGCTGGATGTTCATCGAAAGTCTATCACATCCAACATCTAGAGTCAGTTGATGGCCATTTCCTCACTAGACTGTTATAGCGCTATTATTCCGCTTTCAACGTCCTACGGAATCCTGGGGTTTGCAGTTTCGGGAGGGGCCGGCCGGCCCCTCCCGAAACTGCAAACCCCAGGATTCCGTAGGACGTTGAAAGTGGAATAATAGCGCTATAACAGTCTAGTGAGGAAATGGCTGGTGTCAGACCCTTCTCTGTGTCTCACCACCATCACAAGCATGGTTGGTGGGGATGTGAAAGAGGTCCTTAGTGGCCACCCCTAGATTCTGCAATTCCCCCCACCCTGGGAAGCCCGAACAGCCCCTTCCTTGCTGTCTCTATGTTGGCAGGCGCAGATCTTTTCGTTCTGATTGGCTTTTAAAGCAGAATGTTTTTAAAGAATGAGCTAGGAGGTGCTGTGTTGTTTTAATTGCTGTTTTTAAGAGCTTTTTTTTAAAACCAATTCGTTTTCATTCTTACTGCGGTTGTTTTAATACCGTAAGTAGTTTTGCTTGTTTTGATATTCACTTTTTGTATGTTTTTAATTGCATTGTTTTTAATATTGTGAGCCGCTTTGAGTCTCAGTTTTGGGGAAAAAATGGGAATTGTGCTAGTGGTGGTGGTGGTAGTTCGTTCAGGAAGAGGAACTGTCAGAGGTTTGGGGGCTGCGTTGGTTTGTGGTCTCCTGCCACCAGGAGATCACAAGAGACCACTGCTAAACTGCAGTGCCAAAGAAACAATCAATGTTTTGTCACCAAACGCCCTCGAGCCCAGTGGGAAAACTCGCCTGAAGAAATTTGTCCAAGAAAACCCTGTGAGAGGATTGCCATAGCCAGAGTCACCTTGGAAGCACAGAGCAACAGAGGAAAGTGTAATGCCTTTTCTGCACTAGAGCAAGGGAGCGTTTCCCCGCATTTTATGAGCGGTGTTTTTTACTCCGACTTATCCCGATTCCTATCTGCACTCCCTCCAGTTTCTGTCAAAGGAAAGTGGACAAAATCATTTGCAGCTTCCACATCGTCAATTCTCCTGGAACTCCTATTCCCCTTCCTCCTCCACGCTGCCACTGCTGATTGGTCAATTTAGTGCCCACCTCTGGGATATGGATCGACATACCGCTTCCGCATGTAGGAAAAAATGCAGCGGCACTGTTGTGGTTGGTTTGCATCTGAGTTTTTCCATTTTTATATTACACCGGTTTCACAACGATGTGAACCACGCTAAGAGCTGAACACGCGCAGAACGAACAATGACAGAACGACGTCAAACCGGTTTGATGTGCAGATGTATTCGTGCTGCAACAACGCTACAGCGATGTATCTCCCTTTTGCGGAAAGGGCCCAAGAATAAGCAAACCAAAACACCCGTTCATTAATGAAAATTATTCCAAAAAACAGTATGCAACCAAGGACCATGATCATAAGATGACTCTGAAATATGAGAGAAATAAATAAGAAATCTAAGGAAAAATGGATCCCATTGAATTTCTTCTGCTGCCTAATGAGCTTAGAAGGCTGACTTTTCAACTAACGCTGTCTACCAAACTTCCTCCAGCCATCACACCCGTTGTACCCTAAATTCATTGGGTGACCTGGCTAGGCACTCTCCTCAGCCTGAATTACCACACAGGATTATCCTGAAGACAAAAATAGGCTGGAGGAGACTCGTGTATACTGCCTTGAACTCTCTGAAACACCCACACTCATCCTCAGTTTCCCCAGGAATAAGAGGTGTAGAAATGAGAGTGACAAAATGAGCACATTGGTCCCCAAATAAAAATTCTGCCCCACCAAATGAAATTTTCCTTCAGTCTCCAAATTGCTGCCACTGCAGAGAATGAGACACTGAAAACATTTGCACCTAGCACTCTTCTATTTTGTGGGGTCCACAATTCTCTTGTTCACTTTGCCTACCCCTTTTCTTTGAACGCCTAAACTCTCTTTCTAAACGTTTGACTGAATTTTTAAGTTCCTGCGGTGCTACAAGTTTGGAGACTGAAGGACACTTTCGTTTGGAGGGACCGAATTCTTATCTGAGGGGCAATACCCTCCTTTTGTACATGCTCCATTGTTACGCTCCGCCTAGAATTCGCCTCCGTTTATAGCCCACCAGGCTTTGAAATTCCTCACAACTCCACGAGGCAGCTGGACTGCCCTGTAGGATGTACTGTCAGCATGGCAGTTTGGCCATTCTTCCCACAATGCCTTTTTTCCTGGTTCAGCCTTTTCTGGCCAACACACTCTGGACATTGGCGCGGGCTCCTGGCTGATCGAAGCCATACAGACTGATTCGTGGTCGCCTTGGGGCTTTCCTCAGAACCCCTTCCTCCAGCAGGATGGCTAGGGTAGACTCCTGATATGGACCCAAATCTTGCTAAAAAAATGGCCAAGGGCTCAGGTGATATGGAAATATTAATGAGTGATTCCCTCTTTTTTCACTGACATCTTGTTATTTATATTTGTTTGTTTATTTTAGGGTGATGTTGGCTTCCCTGGGCCCAAAGGAGAACGGGTAAGAGACATTCAAAGAGGTTACCACTGCAGGATGAAGGCACAGATAACATTCAAATCTTAACTGTAACTGGTACATTGTCGAGGTAGTTGCCACTGCTGAAGTTTTCCCAAAATTCAGGGGTACAGCAGCAAATTTTGTAGAAGAGAGAACCACAAATACGCAACCATGAACTGAAAACCTGCATTGCACAAAGGGAAACTGCACGTGTAAGGGACCTTACATAGGTATAAAACCCCAACAGGATTCTAGCAGGTGTATTAAAAAGCTGAGGGATGTTACATGATGGTCAACATGTAATGCAATCCACCCTCCAGCCTTTCTTTGTTTCAAAGTCGTCTGGAAAAGAGTAGGGTTTCCAGTGTCATTGTTATATCATATTGCCCCAGTAGAGTGGAACAACCTTGTTGCTTCCATTCATTCCAGAACCAAAGTTCTGCCAAGTTGGCCTCCCACCCAAAACAGCTTGACAGAAATGGCCCAGCTTGCTCTTTGAATCCTGCTCTGTTAAAAGTTGATGGCCAATTTGTCTCTGAAAGGAAAAACCTTTCAAACAGAGGCTGCCTGAGCTAGCGGCAAATTAATTCTGGGTCTCCTCTTACTGGAGGAAGAGCCTTTTTCTATCATAAAGGAATCCGTAATGCCCTCTCGAAAGGAAGTGTGAATAAAACATTACGGGTAAGGAGGCGGATTAAACAGCATGGGAGAGATAATTAAGCTGAGGATGTTCATTGACTGCAGTATTTTCTAACTTTATACATCATTGACTGTAGCCCTGTCTTATTTCAGAAGGCCAATGGGAGGGGAACTGTTTGTCCTTCTTTTCTGTTGAATTGCTGTCAAGGAGAGCTGGTCTCTGCTTACAAGCAGTCCCTCTCCATCCTGGACCCAGATTATTCTGTTTCTAATTCTCTCTCACACTATGGAGTTGTAGCACTATGATTCCACTTTCACTGCCATGGCTCCATCCTACAGAATCCTTGCATTTGCAGTTTAGAGAAAGGCATTTAGGATCACCAGCCAGAGAGCTCTAGTGCCCCACCAAACTACAAACCCCAGGATTCCACTGGAGACAGCCATGGCAGTTCAGGTAGGTCATGTTACTATGGCTGTGTAGTGTGATATGCCCTCTAGTTTAGAATGGTGATGGCTGTTTTTAAGACAGGGGATAGGTATACAAAGGGGGCCTGTAACTAAAGGCACCAGATCCCATCTGATCTTGCAAGCTAAGCAGGGTCAACCTTGTTTACTACTTGGATAGGAGACCACCAATGAATACCAGGTACTGTTGGCTATATTTCAGAAGAAGGAACTGGCAAAACCACCTCCGAGTCTTCCTTGACTAAGAAAATCCTATGAAATTAATGGGGTCACCATAAGTCAGCAGGTGACGTAAAGACACGTAAGTCAACAGGTTGCTTGAAGGCACATATACACGTGCACACACAGGCACATGAGAGAACAGAGAGGATAATAGTGAGAGTTCAATGGCCACTTGTTTGAGGGAAAAAAACAGTGACCGTAAGAAAAGACTAGTGAAACAGTGGCTGGGTTACATCACCCTTCTGCCGAATATCAACGTTGTACAACTGATGCTGTGTCTGCCCATGGGGCCTGCTTCTTATCCCATTGTAAATTGGGGAAGGGGCTCTTTCGGCAGTCTCACCAAAGGTGTGTGCAGTAAAGACACTGCCGAATGGCTGTGCACCATCCAATAAAGTACAACCACATCACTGGAATCCCGTTGGTGAGTCACAACTGGAGTGGACATGTACAATCAATTGTTGAATAGTGAATCAAATGCAGACCAATCCAATAGACTAGTAATTGCAATGGCATGTGTATTTTGATACCGCTTTTCAGCTAAGTGCTCTCAAAGCGATCTACAACGTGTTAGCTCATTGCCCCCGACAAGCTGGGTACTCATTTTACTGACCTGCGGAAGGACAGAAGGCTGAGTCAACCTGGAGCCCGGCAGGATCGAACTCACAACCTTATGGCTGCAGTACCGGCATTTAACCCCTGTGCCACCAGGGCTCCTCTAGAGAGATTCAGATTCACTAGCTCTCCTCTAGGCAGGACTAATGAAAGAATTTAGATCTATGCAAAATGATTACATGCATCCTCTACTTATCTGATGGGTTAGGGACTGGAGCACGGAAAGCAGAATTGGTCAAAAAGCAGAACCCGCGTAGGGAGCATGAGGAAATTACGGAGGCTGGCGTGGGACTGACCGCAAGCCCTGCTTGTAGTGTGTCTCAGTCAGCTTGGCATCTTCTCCCACCCTCAAGTTGTTTTGCCAGCAGCACATGTGCATGTGTGTGAGTAGTCCCAAGTGAGCCTCTGCAAGTAAGAAGAACAGATAGAAGTCCTCTGTTTCAAAACTTGCAGATTACAGAGAAGTTCCCTTAATTTGATGAGGGGTTTGCTCTTTCCATAGGTTAGAGTTGGATGCATTTGTGCCAGCTGGTATTATTTGGTACTAACTTTACTTTCAGCTTGGACTCATACATGAAGACACAACACAGAAATTCTTCTCTATATGTTTTCTGCCCTAGGGAGATCCCATGACGATCTTTGGACCTCAAGGCTACAAGGGCAATAAAGGAGAACCAGTAAGTGGTGGCCCCTTGTTTTTCCCCCAGGAGGCAGTGACTACTTGACAATTATGTCCACCTAAATGGTTTTTATTGTCATTCCATTATGTATCTTCCACAAGTTGGTTGTCACGTCTGTGCACCACATGTCTGGCTGGCTGAATATTAATACACACTTGAAACCTGCCTTGTATCAGAGTCTTATGACAAGTGACATTTTGTTTTGTTGTTTTGTTTTGTTAATAAGTCAGTTCCAGAGGCCCTTTCACACTGTACAAATATAGCACTATGTTTCCACTTTAATTGCCATGGTTCCATCCTCTGGAATACTGGGATGTGCAGCTTGGTAAGGCGCTACAACTCTCTAGCTGAGAATTCAAAGTTGTTGTTGTTGTTGTTGTTGTATGCCTTCCAGCAGTTTCCAACATAGTGACCCTTAGGCGAACCTGTCATGGAGTTTCCTTGACAAGATTGCTTCAGATGGGTTGCCATTGCCTTCATCTAAGGCTGCGACTTGTCCAAGTTCATCAAGCGCGTTTCCATGGCCAGGCAAAGATTTGAACTCTGATCTCCCAGAGTCCTGGTCCAACTCTCAAACTGCTACGCCACACTGGCTCTCAGAATTCAAAGTACCCCTCCCTAGACTGCAAATCCCATAGTTCCATAGCATGGAACCATGGCAGTTATAATGGAATCGTAGCGCTGTAACTTTGGAATGTGAAAGGGCCGCAGGATCAGAGCTGCATCCTTCTGAGGGCACCGTTGCCCTCATGATCTCATTGTCAGCTTCCCATTGAGTCAACTGGTTAGCTACTATGGGAAATAAGATACTGAACTAGGCAGGCCTTTGGCCTGATTAAGCAAACCACATTTAATATTAACAGAATAATACCTGCTGAGTTAAAACAAACTCTCTACACCGATATCTATTCCCCACTCTGTGGTGCCAGGCTTAAAAGGACAATGAAGGAGGTGTCACTAGCAAAAACTAGTTTGGGAGCATCATACTTAGGGCAGAGGCCATAACTGGGTGAGAAAGGATTTTCCCATGCACAGGGCATATAAATATACCGTGACTGAGCACTAGAGGAGAGGGAAATATGGTCAGCCCACCACTTTTGCAGGAGGTTAGGGGCACAGGACCCCCCAAATGTATTAAAAAATCAATATTGTAAGCCCCCTAAACCCGTATTAAACACACAGAAAACTGTACCTGTACTAGTGGGGCGGCTGGCCCCAGCTGCACTTGCATTCCCTTGGTTGCTCACTAACTTGCTTTGGGGGGGATGGGATGGGATGGGATGGGATGGGGGAGCAGAAGGAGGGAGGGAGGAGACACCTGTCCCATCCCCTCCCCGATTGTGTGAGTGAGTGAGCAAACACACATACTTCTCTCTTCTCGTCCCACCCCTTTCCCCCCATGTGAGTAAGTGAGCGAGTGAATGAGCAAATGTGCGTGCACTCCCACTTCCTGTCCATCCCCTGCCCCTCTCCCGCCTCAGTGAGCAAGTGACTGAATGCGTGCACCCTCCCTCCTCCCGTCCATTCCCCTTCGCCCCCCCGCCCCACTCGCAAATACTCAGGTCTGCAAATGCTTAACCCACAAGTATGGAGAGCTGACTGTGTTGAGATAGGGTTGCCAGTTCCAGATCATCACAGGCCCTGAGGTTTCCAGTCCAAAACCTGAGACCTAGGAAAGGCAGGGAAGCCATTCGGTGTTACGTGTTAAGCACCCGCCACGGTTGCTCACAACATAGAATCGTGGTAGCACAGACCTGAAAGAGACTCCAAAGGCCATCAAGTCCAACTCCCTTCTGCCATGGAGGAAGACAACATCAAAGCATTCCCAAAAAATGGGCATCTAGCCTCTGTTTAAAAACCTCCAAAGGAGACTCCACCACACTCTCGAGCAGCGTGTTCCAATGCACAACTGTTCTTAGTGTCAAGAAGTTCTTCCTAATGCTTAGATGGAAGCTCTTTTCCGGAAGTTTGAAGCCACGTTCCATGTCCTAATCTCTTGAGCAACAAAAAACAGGCTTGCCCCGTCTTCCATATGACATCCCTTCAAATATTTAAACATGGCTATCGTTCACCTCGTAATCTTTTCTCCTCCAGGCTAAACATCCCCAGCTCCCTAAACCGCTCCTCATAGGGCTTCGGTGTTTCCAGGCCTTTTACCATGTTGGTTGTCCTTCCCTGGATGTGTTCCAGCTTGTCAGTATGCTTCCAACTGTGTAAGAATTGTTCAGAGGAGAGGGAAGAGCTGTCCTTTTAAACATTTAAAATTAGAATTAATGGAAGATGAGGCAGCCACTCCAGACATTTCTGATTCTCTTTAGCTTTTAATGCAATCTGTTTTTTAATGCTGTTCTTTCCTTTCTCTTTCTTTTTTTCGTTTCTTTTTTTATTTTTCTGCTTACAGCTTTCTGTAGGATATAACTACCATATATTTATATCATTGACAGGCAGACAAGCAGACAGATACAACTTTTAAAATGTCAGCTGTCTTAGCTGTTAAGATATGATGAAGCAGTAGCAATGGGGAATCCAGAGTTCAGTGGGGCAGTGAATCTGGTCCATGTTTTACTCTGTACTTTGGAGGAACTGCCCAGGGTTCCGAAACTTATCTCCCAAATATCTTCAGCACCTTGGATAGCTCATTTAAAGTTTAAAGGGCTTGGCATCTGGGCTAGCTCCTTTAAGGTTCAAACTGGATTCATCGCCCCATTGATGTGGAAGCCACAGCTGCCACTAAATGAACTTCAGTTTCAAGTCCCTAGAAATAAGTTTCATCATTTATTCAGTGGCTACTGATCCCTAGGCAAGTTGTGTCAGAGTCCAGCAAGATGGCAGGACAATAACCCAGCGAGTGTGCAGATACATCATGTCAAATGGCTGCTTCTGCAGCCCTTTAGATAATGCTCTCTGGCCGAGATACCACATGGTTGCACATAGCATGAGAGTTCTGCATGTGGAATGCCATTACGGCTCCTTTGTCGCTAGCCGCAGGTCTCACCATGTCACTGCAATTAACTCCCTCCAGGAGCAAGTCTGTAACTGACGGATAGCGGAGATGATCAGAGAAGCATTTGGCTATGTTCCTGTAGTCAGGCACAGATCAAGGATGGCAGATCTCCCAAGGTCCTCCAGAGCTCTCAATGAGCAATGTCATTGATTTGTATCTGGCCATGAGAGTCTCCAGAGAAGGAGAATCCACCACATGCCCAGGCAGCGGCATATTCCATTGTTGAACTGCTCTTACCATGAGGGAAGTCTTCCTAATGTTTAGGTGGAATTTTTTTTGTGTGAAGTTTGAAGCCATTGCTCCATGTCCTAGTCTCTGGAACAGCAGAAAATAGGCTTGCTCCATCCTCCACATAACATCCCTTCAAAGATTTAAACATATCTATCATGCCCTCTCTTAACCTTCTCTTCTCTAAGCCAAACATACCCAGCTCCCCAAGCCAATCCTTCTAGGGCTTCATGGTTCCCAAGCCTTCTACCATTTTGTTCACCCTCCTGTGGACATGCTCCAGCTTGTCTATCTCCTTCCTGAACTGTGATAGTTGCTTCTTGATTGTCAGCCCTGCATGTCATGAATTTGAACTGTCCCTTCTTGCTGTTTTGAAAATTTGTCGAGATTGTCTGTAGCCCACAAAAATACATGTGCAAGCCTACAATGCCATTACAAATGCATATGCCACTAACAGGATGCTGGGCAAAGGGTACCGCAAAGAGTACTTTGCAAAGAAAACCCAGGATTCCAAAAAGCTGAAGAGGGAACTATGGATTGCTCAATGCAGATGAAAGATTTAGTCATGGTTAAAGCAGTCTCCAGTTGGTTCTGAGCTCATGTTTTTCCTCCAGAAATTAAGATGCCTTTTCATAGCGAAAAGAGCCCTTCTAATGTGGACTGATCTTGACCAGGGGAAGAATGTAACATAACATTCTCCCATTGTTGTTCAGGGCGAAAGGGGACTTCCAGGATTTGATGGAGACAAGGGGGAGAAAGGAGAAGATGGACCTGCAGGGGAAAAGGTACCTGTGTTTTGTCAAGTTGTGAAGCTCTGTAGAAACCGTGGGAAAGCTTTGACAAGAACTCCACCTCGCTCCTTATACTTGGTGTCATCCATCTTGGGATAGAGGAGTTAGTCGAGACATCTAGATAACTCCTTTAAGGTGTTTTCCTGCCCCTGACCCAGCGAAGAAGACCAATAGCCCAATATCCGTAGGACAATTAATTCAATCTGGGTTTTAGTCTGAACTTCGAGGGAGCTAGCCAATGGAGTGGACCTATTTAGGGGCAATAGGGTTCATTACCTAGATAGCTCCTTCAGAGTTGGTATTAAAGGCTGGAGTAGATTGACGGCTGTACTCTCATAGAAACCACCAGCCTCCACTTCACTGACATATATGATACTTTATTGTTGCTGTCTGCCTACAAGTTGCTTCCAACTTATGGTGACCCTAAGGTGAACCTTTTGCTGGCTTTTCTGGGGGCTGAGAGTGTGTGCCATGCCCAAGCTCACCCAGTGGGTTTCCATGGCCATGCAAGGAACAGAACCCTGGTCTCCAAGGCTGTAGTCTGATGCTCAAATCACTACACCACGCTGGCTCTCATGATACTTTACAGAGGGACATAAGCCTCCCTCCAAATAAGGGATAAGTCTGTCGTCCAAGGAGGTTACAATGCATACTAGTAGCAGCCTTGTGGAACACCTTACAGGGAGGGAGTAAATAGACTTAACCTAAACTTGAACTTGGTTGGGCTAGGGAGTTTGCTCAAGCTCATTCAAATAAAGTAGGAGATGGCTTGGCTCCCTTGTTCCCAAAGCTGGAAGTTTCCCTGACTTTATTGTCCTTTCAGTCAGTAGATCACAGATTACTCGGTCCCTTGGACACATAAAAAGCACCCTTTGCACACTCCAAGTTATGCTCTGCATGCTCTGGGCATGAAGAGAAACACTGATTTTATGCAGTTTATTTAACTGTTTGATGAAATGTGTTCCGCTATCCTTCCTTTCCCCTGCTTTTAACTGACCAACAGTATTTTGACATTACTTGTCTCCTTGCGTCTCCTCCTTCTTTGTTTTCCCCCTTTAGGGCATAAAGGGAGAAGCAGGGTCAAAAGGAATCATGGGCCTGTTTGGCTCAAGAGGGCCCGTGGGTCAGAAGGTCAGTATCGTGGTTCAGGTATTCACATGTAACCTGATTTGGGCAGGATTAACTCTATAGTAACTAAGCCCTAGTCTTAGATATATCTTGTTAGCGTACTCCTTCAAATTGTTTCTGAGTTATGGCAATCCTAATGTGAACCTATCATGGGCTTTTCTTGGCAAAATGTCCCCAGAGGAAGTATTCCATCGTCTTCCTCCGAGGCTGAGAGAGTGTGACTTCCCCCGTGTCACCTACTGGGTTTCCAGGGCTCAATGGGGATTTGACCGTGGGCTCCCAGTGTCCTAGTCCAGTGTCCTAGTCCAACCACTACACTAAGCTGGCTCTCCGTCTTACAGTGGCTGCAATCTAGTTGTAAGCCCAAACGGATCTAACTCTAGCAATTGGATTTAATTAATGACAAACACCAAAATCAAAGGAAGCTTTCTTAAGGAACAAGAGAGTCTCTGGCTTCCAGATAAAATTATTTGCGGGGAGGGGAAGTGTGGAAACGTCTCCTCTCTCTTTTGTTTTTCTCATTCTTCCTTTCTAGGTTGCAATCTAACGCAAGAGTTATTAAAAGCAGTCCCTGAACTGCAATGAGAACATCTTGCTGTTCATGCAGGAGTGCTTTCATCTGTCACCCCCTAGCAACTGGTGGACCAACAGTCAAATGAGAGCCTTCACAAATGTGTTTTGATGAGGAAGACCTCTACCCAATAACCAACTGGTTTATGTATTAGTTCCATTGATACCAGTCTTTCCTCCAGTAAATTCAAAGAAATATTCATGGTTCACCTGCTATATCTTTGCAGCTCTCTTCTCACTTTTATCTTCATCAGCAACCCTGTAGGTCAAGTTGGCTTGGGTATCCCACATGCAAGTCAAGTCCTCTAAGCTGAACAGGTTCTCCTTTTCCTGCCTTATGTATTTGTTGTTGTTGTTGTTGTTTTTGTTGTGTGCCTCCAAATTATCTCTGGCTTATGGAGACCCTAAGGCAAACCGATCATGGGGTTCTCTGGGGCTGAGACTTGTCCAAGGTCACCCTTGGTGGGTTTCCATGGCTGAGCAGGGAATCAAACTCTGGTCTCCAGGTTCGTAGTCCAATATTCAAATGACTACACCATGCTGGCTCTCTAAATACCTGCCGGGTTTAACTGAGAAGCTAAAAATCCCATGTCAAAGATTCAATAATCTCTGAGACACTTGCATGAGTGGCAAAGAACAGTTTAGTCTTCCCGCAAAGGAGGCCCTAAAATTCTCAGTCAGGGATCAGATCAGACTCCCTCAACGGAGCTGGCATCAGCAGCGTGTGTCTTCTGTGCCAGGGAGTTGGTGAATCTGCCCAGGTTTCAGCCTGAATGTTAACGGAATTATCCAAATTGCTGAAGGTATTTCAGGGAGTGAGATCAGCACCTTGGAAAGCTACTTTAAAGTTCAAACTACAACATGGAATGGATTCATTGCCTCACTGACGTGGAAGCCGTCAGGCGTCCCTGCTTCCATTGCACTCAGCATTATTTCAGGTTGCAGACTCGTTTTTTGCTTTTCTTGCAGGGTGAAATTGGAGAGCCTGGACTACCTGGATTCGCTGTGAGTTGGCATATATCTCCATGGCCTTTTAATCTACCAGGCATTGAGGGAGATGCCCTGGTGGCCTCAGAAACAGCATTAGAAACCATTTGCAAGCCCATGAGCTGCAGTTTCTCCATCCTTCCTCTACCTCTGACTCCAGAAACTAAAAGTTGCCAACAAGACATCACCGATATTGGCTGAAACCCTGTATTAGTTATTCAGCAAGGTATACTGAGCAACAAAAATGAGTGACTTTTCTCGATGATTAAGCGAGTGTAGGGATGCAGCTCCGACTGTGTGAGAGAAGAAGAGGTGTTGCATGTTTCCAGAGGATTTTTGAACTTGTAAGAGCTTTTGTTCCTTCCACAAATTGCCCCAACTATTTTTTTTGGTGCAAACTAATGACTGCAATCCTGTATTAGTTACTCAGTTAAGTATGTTTAACTAAGTAACTTCTCATGGCCATACCCCTCCCTAACCTAGTGGAAACACATTTTCTAGGAAAAAAGTTGTATTTATTAATTTTCATATAGATTCACTAATTCACAATAGGATAATCAACATTCAGGGGAAAAGGAGAAGAGAGAGAGAAAAAAAGAACTGTACATAAACAATATATATGCATAGCTAAAGCTAAAACTAAGCTAAACTAAAACTAATGGCCGTTACTAAAATACATTACTAAAACATTAATCTATTACCATAAACACAACCTAACTAATCACTAACTAACCAAGGTACAAAAGAACTCTGACTTCTCCACTCAAACTGTAATGAAAATGAAAAACAAATTATTACAAAGTGTATTGCTAGGAAGGAAGGAAGGAAGGAAGGAAGGAAGCAAGGAAGGAAGGAAGGAAGGAAGGAAGGAAGGAAGGAAGGAAGGAAGGGAAAAAATCTCACTTACCTGTGGATTTCCTTCTCCCCGCACAGCTGGTGGTCACTAAAGTTGCTTGGGGAGGCAGAGTTACAATCATAGCAATAATATCACAATCACAACTAAGGAGCAGGCATGAATGGGAAACCTAGATTTAGTAATCTGTTGCTGTTACATATCGCGATTGCGGCTTACTTGCAATTGTGATACTATTGCCATGATTGTAACTCCCTCACAAAACTACTGCAGTCAAAAAAAAAAGATCAGAAGAACACTAGGACTTGGAAAAGTGGCCGTGAAGGAATTAAACAAGATCCTGAAGTGTAAAGATATATAATTGAAAACGAGAGTTAGGATGGTATTTCCAATTTCTATGCATGGTTGCGAAAGCTGGACGGTGAAGAATAGGAAGAAAACCAAAATGTGGTGCTGGAGGAGAGTTCTATAGATACCCTGGACAGCTGAAAAGACAAACGAATGGGTCCTAGAGCAAATCAAGATTGAACTCTCCCTGGAAGCCAAGATGACAAAACTGAGGTTGTCATACTTTGGGCGTATAATGAGAAGACCTGACTTCCTAGGAAAGACAATGATGCTTGCTAAGATAGAAAACAGCAGGGAAAGAGGAAGACCACATCACAGATGGATTAAATCCATCAAGGAAGACAGAACTCTGAATCTGCAAGACCTGGGCGGGATTGTTGAGATAGGGTAACTTGGAGGTCCCTCATCGACAGGGTCAGTTGCGGAGGGTAAGGCCAGAAGAGGTTGCTTAGTTAAGTACACTTAACTAAGTAGCTGATACAGGATTCCAGCCGTTAGTTTGCACATGCGCGCGCACACACGCGCGCACACACACACACAGAGTTGGGGAAATCTGTGCAAGGAAGGAAAAGGTTTCACAAATTCAAAAATTCCCTGGAAACGTGCAACACCTCTCCCTATCTGACACAGGAGGAGCTCCTTCCTTACACTTGCTCCATCACATAGACAAGCCACCCATCTTTGGTGCTCATGGCTTTTTTTATGACTAATATGCTCTATCATAATGGGATTTATGCTTAGTAACCTGTATTTTTGTTTTGAATTCCAACCAATACTGCAAGGACTGTTTCTGCTTCATTTATCACTTAGCAGGAGCTGCTTCCAGGTCTTGATCAATAATGCCTTTTCTAAATGACCCTTATTGATGCTTTTCATATCAAACTTTTGTTTGTTTTGGGAGTATTTCAAATGCAAGTAGCTATGAATAAATGTTACCATCTGTATGTCAGCGTAAGGTTTTCAGGTATGGATGGACAGATTCTACTGTTCTTTTTCTGCAGCACCTAAACATCTCCTCCTGTCCGCTCTTTAACATCTTTTCTAGGCTGTAACTGTTATACTAACTAGTGGTAGAATCACAAAATCATAGAATCATAGAGTTGGAAGAGACCCCAGGGGCCATCCAGTCCAACCCCCTGCCATACAGGAACACCCATCAAAGGACTCCCACCAGATGGCCATCCAGCCCCTCTTTAAAAACCTCCAAAGAAGGAAGAGACTCCACCACACTCCATGGAGGCAGCAGCAGATTCCACCGCTGGACAGCCCTGACCGTCAGAAAGTTCTTCCCGAGGTTCAGGTGGAATCTCCTTTATTGCAGCTTGGATCCATTGCTCCTTGTCCTAGTCTCTGGAGCAGCAGAAAACAAGCCTGCTCCCTCCTCCACATGACATCCCTTCAAATATTTAAACCTGGCTATCATGTCCCCTCTCAACCGTCTCTTCCTCAGACTAAACTTCCCCAGCTCCTTCGGCCACTCCTCATAGGGCTTCATGGCTTCCAGACCCTTCATCATTTTGGTCGCCCTCCTCTGGACACGCTCCAGCTTCTATAGGGGAACCAGAGCTGCATCTCCTGTATGAACCTGCCCAAGATTTCAGATTCTTGGGGAGGGATTTGTCTCAGTGCCATGATGCTCACAGATACTTTTGGTGAGAACAGGGAGGGAGCCTGCTTAGTAGTTGTTCCCAGGCTATGGAATTCTCTCCCATGGGAGATTCAGCTGACTTCTCTCTGTTCTCTTTCCTCTGGTATGCAAAGACTCTTTTAATTGGATATTTAATTGGTTTTGGAGAAAAATTTTTTTTTATGGGCGTGCTGGACTGTTGTAATTGAATACACTGAAAATACAGCACACTCCTAAAAAATCTTTTAAAATAATTTTTGATAGGATTTTGTTGCTGCCTTGTTACTTGAAGTCATTTACGATGATCCTAAGGTGAGCCTAGAGCCAGTGTGACATAGCAGTCTGACTGTTGGACTAGAACCCTGAAGACTAGAGTTCAATTCCCTGTTTGGCCATGGAAACCCACTGAGTGACTTTGGCCATGTCACACGCTCTCAGCCTAAGAAACTCCATGATAGGTTTTTCTTAGAGTCGCCGTAAGTTGGAAATGACTTGAGAGCACACAAGAGCAACATGGTCAAAGGCTTGGAAACCATGAAGCCTTGTGAAGACTGGCTTAGAGAGCTGAATATGGTTAGATGGAGTCTCTTTTCCTGAAGTCTGAAGCCATTGATCCATGTCTTAACCCTGGAGCAACAGAAAACAAGTCTTGCTCCGTCCTTCATAGGACATCCCGTCTAAACATGGCTATTGTGTTGCCTCTTAACCTTCTCTTCTCCGTGTTCTCAAAAGCATACTGGAATGAAAAAAGTCTGCCCAACCATAATGGGAGGGCAAGAAGAGGGCCATTCTACTGTTCCCAGGTAGTGAGTTCCAGAGCCTAGGAGCAGTCACCAAGAAAGCTCTCCTAGAACTTAGGATCAGGCATCAGGAATCCTAGAATCACAGAGCTGGAAGAGACCACAATGACCTTTGAGTCCAACCCCTGGCTATGCAGGAACACACCCTCAAAGCCCCCTCAGCAAATGGCCATCCAGCCCCTGCTTAAAAACCTCCAAAGAAGGAGACTCCACCACACTCCATTGAGGCAGCCTATTCCACTGCTGGACAGCTCTGACCATCAGGAAGTTCTTCCTGATGTTTAGATGGAATCTCTTTTCCTGTAGCTTGAATCCATTGCTCCTTGTCCTAGCAGCAGAAAACAAACTTGCTCCATCTTCAACTTGCTCCATGTCCGAGCATCAGAAAACAAGTTTGCTCCATCTTCGACATGACATCCCTGTCTCATGAGCCAGTGGCTGTTTCCATTAATGAATAAGCGACAAAGCAACGCATGTTGCGAGTTCATGGGGAGTGGTTTTTCCTCCATTACAATTCTCTGTTGGGAAGTGCCAAGTTTCCTCCTTGCCAGCGTATGGTTTTCGTAGCGACTCCAGTCATTCATGTTCCCCATAGTTCATATCGGCTAGAATGATACATAGGAATGTTCTTTTCTCAAACTGTTCTGTGCAGTACACAATTTTTAAAATAAAAATATGCTGCTCAATTTGGCGGGTGTGGGGGGGGAATGCAATGAACATATATATGTCTCATCCAACAAATGGCTGGCAATTGATGTGAGCCATTAAGAGCTGTTGAATCACAGAGCAATCTATCCGAGGGAGGCCAGCCCTGTGCACTCGCTGCCTCATTCATCCTAGGCAAGCTCTTTTCAGTCATTACCTCTGAAGAAGATGCAAGGCCAGAGAGATGTAATAGAATTTTTAATACCAATGAAAGAAGATGAACAGGTGAAGGGAGGTGCTTTCCTAACCACTCCATTCCTCCGTCGGATTTCAGCGTCGCACTTTTTCCAAGCCTGTTATCTTGACATTTGCTTTTGCGGTTCTCCTGAATTGGTGGGGGTCAGTTTGCAATTGAGAACTTTTATGTAATGGCCGGAGGAAAACTGTGGAGTTTACTTTGGCACCTGGGTCACCGTCTGTCAGTGAATTTAGAGAAGCGGTCTGCCGAGAGAGAGGGGGGGAAATGAGAGCATTATCCCCCCAATTAAAAGTTCTCCCTCCCCAAATAAAATTTTCTTCCAATGCCCAGATTTCTAGCATTACAGTGATTGCAAATTTCAGTTAAGCATTTAGGGATTGAGCCCAGGCGTTCAGTTAAAAGGGGCAGGAAAGGAAATTCCAACGGAGGAAACTGAAGAGTTCTAGGTATGGATGGTTTTTGTTGTCTCATCCTCGGAAATGCCAGAAATTTGGGAACTAAAGGAAAAATGTCATTGGAGAGGGCAGAATTCTTACTTGAATAAGCATAGGCCCAGAGGCTTATCTAGGGTGGAGCAACTGCGGCACATGCCAGGGGGCACAAAAAAGCCAACTCTCACCCTCCGGCCCGGGCCTGGCCCACTGCTGCCCCCCTTGCCCCCGCTGGGGTCCTTCCTGGCGTGGTGCGGAGGCGCGGTAGCAGAGCAGCACCCAGGGGCACAACTTCTGCGCATACCCCTGTTGCGCCTAGATACGCTGCTGCTTAGCCCTGGAAACCATGCCCGATGAAGAGCAGCTTGAGGAGCTAGGTAACTTTAGCCTGAGGAAGAGAAGGTTAAAAGGGGACATGATAACCATGTTTAAACGTTTGAAGGGATGTCATATGAAGGATGGAGCAAGCCTGTTTTCTGCTGCTCTAGAAACTAGGACAAGGAGCAATGGATTCAAGCTGCAGGAAAGGAGATGCTACCTAAACGTTAGGAAGAACGTCAGTTCTACAGCGGAATATGCTGCTTTAGAGTGTGGTGGAGTCTCCTTCTCTGAAGGTTTTTAAGAAGAGGCTGGATGGCCATCTTTTGGAAGTACTTTGATTGTATATTCCTGCATGGCAGAATGGGATTGGACTGGACGGCCCTTGGGCTCTCTTCCGACTTTATGATTCCATGAAGGCCCTCCTCCCTTCTGGGAGCTACCACGTGGGTCCCGGTAAGGAAGGTAGAGAGATATTTTGTGATGTCATTAAGTGTCAAACAGGGTTGCACAGGCAACACCATTCATATAAAAACACCAGATTCAGTAGCTGAAGAAAACGTCTTTCAGGGCACTGCTCTCACTCTAAGGCCATTTCCACACTAGACTGTTATAGCGCTATGATTCCACTTTCAACATCTTATGGAATCCTGGGGTTTGCAATTTCGGGAGGGGCCATCTGGAACTGCAAACCCCAGGATTCCATAGGATGTTGAAAGTGGAATAATAGCGCTATAACAGTCTAGTGTGGAAATGGCTTAAGATTCCTCTCACTCACACTGAAGACCAGAGAAGAAAGGCTGAGCTCTGAGATCTGACAACCCTAGTTGGGATAATGAGATGAAACACAAGGAGCTTTTCTCAGTCTATTTATCTATCCAAGTTTGAAAGTCGTTCATGCTTTTCCAGCATATGAACAAAGCGGAATTGTTTCATTACAGGGAAGGGCAGGGCTGGATGGGAAAAATGGCATGAAAGGAGCAAAAGGAGACAGAGGTCTACAGGGCCCAAAAGGAGAGCCAGTGAGTATTTTTTATAATCTGGATTTCCTTCCCCATTCTTATTTACTCTTTGTTCTGATTTGTTTGACTGGTTTCAACACACCTTCAGAATGAAGTGCCTTTTTTCAAACTGTAATTCCTATCATCCCCCAATCTGCAAAACAAAGCTGGTTGGGGGATTCTGGGAACTGCAGTACAAAACAAAGGTCACTTTTCCAACTATTGGTTAAAATGAGCCTACCTAGAATAAAATCAACATATACCAATGGGAAAGAGCCCATTTCCCTCCCATCTTTCAGGGCAAGTTGGCTTGTCTCTCTTACTTTCATGAGTTCAGAGGGCTACCATCCGTTATTGTCACGTACTGGATAACCCACACTCCACAAAACTCACTCTGAGGTACACAGTAGTTTATTTTAATGATACTCATGAGTAGCACAGCACATTTCCACAGAAGTTGCTGAAACTGGAGGGTACATACAAGCATACATAGGTTATCAATACATGTTTGGGTGCATAAAGCATTCATTGGTCAAAGCCATAAATTCCTACACGTGTCTAAACCTGTTTTACTTTCCCAGTGGTTTCCACAAGCCTATACTTCCTTGACCATTGAACCCCTTGATGACTCCCCCTTGCATATTTCTTTTTCCTGTCTCCACAATCCTTGGTTCTCAAAACATCCCTGCTCTACCAGCTATGCTTTCGTTTTCCCACTCTTCCCTAACTTGAGACACAATATAACAACAAACAGCCTGTTGATTACAATGAACCAGCAATTAGTGGTACTTAAGCCTGGACACGTAGTAACCTCCTTTTGCAATGGTTAAATACAAAGTAGCCATTAGCAAAGAATAGAACTTCGGCAGGTTAGTATATGACAGGGAGCTTAGCAACCTGACAAGTATTCAGTTTTCAAGCAGTGGCACTGCTGGTTGCGAGGGGTGAATCCACGCTGGGTTTTAGTCTGAAGGTGCTGAATCCTGCCGCTCAAATACGTTCAGCCTCTTGGACAGTGAAGTGAAAGTTCAGACTGAAATCCAGAGCCCATTCATCCCTCACTAACATGAGAGCCACTGAGTCTATACAGTTTCCAGGTCATTCAGTTAAGCCAAAAATCTGCTGCTGGGCCAACAGACGGCTGCTGGAATATTATTCAACCATCTACAGACTTGTAAGTCTGTACTTATGGGAAATCTGCTTGTCACCTTGCAGAGGTGACATTTTGATAGCAAGGGAGAAAGTTTGGTACTTTATGCAAGCCCAGATGTAAACACTGGTTGTTTTGCAGTTGATCAAGGCTGAGTTCAAATCCTAAGGCAATAATAATAATAATAATAATAATAATAATAATAATAATAATAATTCTTATTATTATTATTTTCATTTGTTACCCACCTCTCCTTAAAGCTCGAGGCGGGGAACAACAGAGGGTAAAATACAGTTAAAAACACATTATGATTAAAATACATTAAAATACACTGAAAACATAAATCTGTTCAAAATACAAAGATATCAGAATTAAAATATCAGAATTAGAAATGTATCATAATTAAAAATAGACTGGGCAGGCCTGCCTGCCCAGTTGCCTTCAGAAGTCTGAATTTCGGTTTTGTATTGCATTGTCAAAGTTGTATACAAACTACTTTTATTCTCTCCCTTCAGGGAGGAAAAGGCGAGCCCGGTATGACTGGAGACATTGGACGGAAAGGTTCAAAGGTACAACGCAAAAACTTCTGATGACCATCGTACTAGCCTGAATACAGCCCAGTCTTTTCTGATTTGGAAAGCTAAGCAGAGTGGAGCCCGGTTTGTGCAAGGATGGAAAAACCGCAGGGAAGTATTAATAAACCCTGGGGTTTGACAGCTGCCAGTCAGAGTTAAGAGTGTTGGGTTAGATGGACTGGTGTCATGGTTAGTATCTGGATGGAAGGCTGCAACAGAATCTCTTGGTAGGGATAGGAAATCCTGCCTTGAAACTCTAGAGAGCTGCTACTGCCAGCCCGAGTGGACAATACTGGGCTTAGATGGAACAGTGACCTTACATGAAATAAGCCAGAATCCTATGTAGACAAGTTGTGCTTGGCACAATGTCATTTGGGAGACTCACCATCGCCTTCTCTGCTCTGCCTGCAACTGCAGTTGGGGGAGTCCTCCTTTATTCATCCCTGCTAGCTTTGAGGGCTGAGCAAAAAGCTACACTAATTGTGGTTCCTCATGGTCTGATTGCAATTTCTCCTTAGGGTTTACGTGGCCTGCCAGGGAGGACAGGGCCTCCAGGTACACACGGGATCAAGGTAAGCTGGGTTGCTGCTTTCTCTTCTCTCCTTTGGGAAAGGTAGCTTGCTTTTCTCTGAAGGACTGGCTTCCCTTTTGCAAGGTTGCTAGAGTCATCGGCTGCAATCTGACTTATAATACTGTAGCTAAGGGACCATCATCAGAGAATGACCCAGAAGCAAGGTGTTTTTTTTCTGTCAAAGTGCCTGTACGTTACTGAGCTTGGAAAAACTACTTAGACCTCCCACATCCCCCAGCAAATCACTGCCAGTTCCAGGATTCCACGTGGCGTCACCAAGGAAGTTAAAATGGAATCCTAGCTCTGTAACTGCATAATGTAAAAGGGGCCTAGAACTTTTATATCTCTCCCGCTACATATCCCAATATGTCCTTGCTTGTGATGCTTCCTCTGGAAGCTCCACCACTTCCAGCTCACCCAAGGTCTCCTACTCCCTTAAACAACTCTGCATTTTTCCCCTTCTTTGCTGGCCCATGCAAAGACCAAATGCATTCCAGTCTGCATATAGTCTGGAAAGGGCAGACTATGTCAGCTAGCTTTGAAATGCAGATCAAATGAAATTCTCAAGCATCCCCGTCGTGGGTAGATATAGCATGTTTTCTTAATGTTTTTGTTCAGCATCGGATAGGCAGGAATTCCCGATAGGGTTTCCACATAGCCGCTCAAATGTTTCATTTGTCAGTATATTTGGGCGACCCCTCCAAGTTGGCGTGCAAAGCAAGACTCGAGAAATACTTAAACCAAAGCAAAACATTTGGCAGACAACAGTTAGGATCCTATGGGGTCACAACATGAGCCTTAAAAATACCTGTGCAGCCACCTGTGCTTTCTCAGGAGTAGTGTAAAGCTAGACCTTAATGCAGGTGGCTGTTCTGCAAAAACACACACGGTTCTCTTGCTCACTAGTGTGGCCATTTCCGCACTAGCCTGTTACAGTGCTATGATTCCACTTGCAACATCCTATGGAATCCTGGGGTTTGCAGTTTCGGGAGGGGCCGCCCGGCCCCTCCCGAAACTGCAAACCCCAGGATTCCATAGGATGTTGCAAGTGGAATCATAGCGCTATAACAAGCTAGTGCAGAAATGGCCAGTGAATTCCCAAATAGACAGCGGTGTCAGTCTTCCGTTGCATAAAAAGAAAATAAAACGAAGGTGGTGGAAAGAAAGAATCTTCTAGCACCTCTGAGACGAAACAGGTTTATTTCAGCATGAGCTTTCGTGCTTAAATTTCATTAATATATGCATTATTTCATTACTATCCCCTCCCTACTTCCATTTTGCAGGCAGGCAAAGACCTCTTTGTTTAAGCAGGCTTTTAATTGGAATGTTTTGTCTATCTTTGTAAACTTTTGTGTGTCTACTAAATGACTTTTTATTGTTTTATGGGGCGGAGTTAAAAATTCATTGTTCAGTTGTCGTTTTTTTAAATTGACTCTTTTTGGAAGCCGCCTTGGGTCCCGTTCAGAGGGAAAGACAGCATATGAAAATAATAAAATAAATTCACAGAAGTTCATAGTGAACTAAACCAGTTAGTCTCAGAGGTGCTACTAAGGCTTCTTCTTTGCACTACTCGCATTTTCAAATGTGTGAGCTCAAGGGCAGGGTCGTAGGAACGGGGGGGAAAATCACAAATATTCAAATAGTCAAAAGAGGGGTTTGCCAAGTGTCAGAAAATCCAAACAAGGAGACTCTTGAACAATGAGAACCTTCACAATTTTGGTCTTACTCTGTGTGTGTTGAGGGGAAGGCTTTTGTGCAGAAAACAACAAAAATTAGAAAACAAAATTTTGTGCGCGAGAAGTTTGTTTTCTACATGGACGATTTTTTTTTCTGTGCAGGAAACGACATTCCTGCAGAGAAAATGTTGTTTTCTGTAGGAAAAAAAAAATTGTGAAGAATTCTGAAATGGTGAATAGCCTTTCAAAATGCACAGTTCTCAAGAATTTTTGAAAAGCATGGCGGATTAAATCGTTCCGTCCTGCCAGAATGAAATTAACGGAGATTTGCGTCCTTGCGTAGCACCAGCTGCACAATCACTGTGGCTACGCTGGAGACAGACCTTATATTTACACTGTGCTAAAAACTAGTCCAAATGTCTAGGGAGATGTCAGGTACTCCCAATGCCCTAAGAGATCTAACTAATATTTTTTTTCCCTATATATTGTTCCATGTGTAGGGAGAGATTGGGGGTACTGGGAGGCCAGGAACACCTGGGGCAGATGGGCTTCTTGGTCCAAAGGTGAGGTGAAAAGTTCTCTTCATCTTCCAGGTTTAAAGGTTGCTTATATCCGTTGCCTTCCATCCCATCTTTGGGCTGAATATATTTTTGAAAAACAAAGGAAATTGGAAACATCAAGGAGAGACAAAGCCCATTTCTGTACTATACTGTTTTGACCAGCAAATCTTACTCTGGCCTTCATTTGGGGCTGCTAAAAAGAGGACAAAACACATGCAGTCGTAGTTACGGAGATGGCATAAATTAGATTGGTGCAAAAAATGCATATTAACGTATGTTTCATATGAGTGTATGCATGAAATTAAAATTGCCTTTAAATTTAAAACCATCACATTGGGTTAAAATTGTCTTTACAGTGGAATACACTGCCTGGAAGTGTGGTAGAGTCTTCTTCTTGGGAGGTTTCCGAACAGAGGCTGTCTGTTGGGAATGCTTTGATGATGCAGACCTGGACTCAGTGTCCCTTGGAGTCCCTTCCAGCACCTTGATTCTATGATTTTAACACATTTTTCGTAGAATCGTAGAGTTGGAAGGGACTTCAAATGTCATCTATCTCCCTCTGCTACCATATCCCTGACAGGCCATCTTCCAGCAGCTGTTGAAAACCTATAGGGAAGGTGAGTTCATCACCATTCAAGGCGGCCTGTTTTACTGTCACTTCAAATAGGTCCTTATTCATAAATGCTGTGTGAGATCCAATTTGCAGTTTGAAAAATCAGCTACACAGCCTTATGGTACCGTGCTTTTGATGCTACTGACTGATTCAGCTATTCTCTTTGAATTTCTCTCTGCATCATAGGCAAATTTGGGGAGATGCAACAAATACATCCACACCAGCTCCTACATCTCTTCCAGGCCCACAGTTGTTGCTGGTGTTGTTATAGAATTGGAGGATATCACAAGGCCCATCAAGTCCAATCCCTTTCTGCCATGCAGAGAACACCATCAAAGCACTCCTGACAGATGGCCATCCAGCCTCTGTTTAAACACCTGCAAAGAAGGGGACTCCACCACACTCCCAGGCAGCGCTGTATTCCACTGTCGCACTGCTCTTACCGTCAGGAAGTTCTTCCTAATGTTTAGGTGGAATCTTGTTTCCTGAAGTTTGAGTCTTTTTTCCAAAATTTGGGACTCAAAGCAGCTCACAATTTAAAAGAACAATGCAATTAAAAGCGTGCAAAAAGTGAACATTAAAATAGAATTAAATTATTCAGAGTTTTGAAAGAATTCAAAGCTCATGTTGAAAGAGTAAAATGCAATTTTTAAAATAGATTAAAAGGTACCACTGCTTTCCTGGTTGCCTATTGCAGGGAAGCCATACATTACAGGCAAACAAGAGTATGAGAATAGCTTCTGATGTATTCCTGAAACTATTTTCCAAAGGAAAATGAGTTGTGTCTGTCTTAGAAAGAAATAGACTTTGTTGTTGTTGTTGTTGTTGTTGTTGTTGTATGCCTTCAGATCAACTCTGACTTACAGTGACTCTATCACAGGATTTGCTTGGGGAGATTTCTTTAGATGAGGCTTGCCATTGCCTTCCTCTGAAACTGAGGCCACTTCTGCACTACACTGTTATAGAGCTATTGTTCCACTTTCAACATCCTATGGAATCCTCAGTCATAATTCTCAGCCAGAAAGCTCTTTGGCTTCAGTAAACTACAAACGCCAGAATTCCACAGGATGTTGAAAGTGGAATAATAGCATTACAACTATGGCCATTTCCGCACTAGACTGTTATAGCGCTATTATTGCACTTTCAACATCTAGTCGGCCCCTCCCTCAACTGCAAACCCCAGGATTCCATAGGATGTTGAAAGTGGAATAATAGCGCTATAACAGTCTAGTGTGGAAATGGCCTGAGAGAATGTGACTTCCCAAAGGTCACTCGGTAGCATTACAGGGCTGAGTAGGGTTTTGAACTCTGGTCTCCCAAAGTCCCAGACCAGCACTCAAGCCATTACACTATGCTGGCTTTAGAAACAGCTTTGGGAAAGTTCTGCCTGAAATGGCCAAATAACCTGGGAATGCCTACTTAACTATTCCCCTGTCTCCTTTTTCTTTTTCTTCCAATGCAACATGTATAGACTGCAGGGTTCCAACTGCATGTTTGCAAATATGAATATAGATCTACAATCTAGGAAGGAAAAAAGTCATTTTTAGGATAAGGGGGAAAATGAGGAGTGGGGAAGGATCATGTACCTCTCCTTTCCTCGATTCTCCGCTCTCAATATTTCAATGCACACATTTGCATGTTTGTAACATGTCCCTGAAGCTCTTGCTCCTATGTTCCAGTTTGTTTACTTGAATTTGACTCTGATATTTGGGCTACACCTAGGGCGAGCGAGGAGAGTCTGGCACCGATGGCCTCCAGGGAGTTATGGGGCAGAAAGGAGAAAAGGTTAGTGCTCTTAAAATCGTGTTGCAAAAGGTTATTTCCTTTTCAGATACAAATCAGTCATGGTTAACAATATTATAAACCAATGCTGGAATACAGGTGTCCTTTCAGCATGGCAAATGCCACCCTTCTCAGATAATGTTTCCTTTGGGGGCTTTCTCATTTGGTCTTTGTTTTGCAGTGGTACCTTTAATAGTGCTGCAAAGCCTTCTTTCTTTTGTTAAGAAAATTAAAAGCAACCAAAAAAACCCCAAGAGGTAATTTGCCCCCTGTAATCCCTATGAAGAGTGGCCACTCTTGAGAACTTTCAGAAACGAGAAGTTTTGTGCGGCTTTGCTCAGTAAGAAATAGATGTGCTTTCATGTTGCCATGTTTTTCATTTGTCTAAGCACATTTTCATTTATGATGCCTGGAGAGAGGAGGTGGTGGAGAAAGGAGTTGGTTTGTACAGTCGAGCTGGAATCCTGCTGGTAGGTCCCAACCAGAGTAGACCCACTGAATCAATTGATGAATAGTGAGTCAACACATACGTAAAATCGATTGAGGGCACTTAGACAATCACAGAATCATCAAGTCGGAAGAAACCGCAAGGGCTGTGCAATCCAACCCCATTCTACCATCCAGGAAGACACGATCAAGCCACTCCTGATAGAGGACCATCCAGTCATCTTTAAAACTTACAAAGAAGAAGACTCTGCCACACTCATTGAGGTAGCAGTGGATTCCACCGTCAAACTGCTCTTACCTTCAGGAAGTTCATCCTAATGTCTAGATAGAATCTCTTTTCCCATCGTTTGAAGTCATTGCTCCATGTCCTAGGCCCTTTTTGCACACTTGATAGCATGACAAACTAGAGCGCGCACGATATTGCCAATATCGCAAGAGGCCCAGTAGAGAGCCCCTTGCCGTCTGCGCACGGTAGGGCATTCGCGAGAGAGCGCCAGTCCCCGCCCGGTGCCTTGTCCGCATGTCGGCGTCCTGGGCCACGCCCCGGTCCTACCCTGTCCCCGCCCCACCGCCCCTGATTTGTCGGTGGTTTTTTTTTTATTATTTTGTCGACTATCGTGCTAACGTTAGCACGATAGATCCTGCCAACAGGCTGTTTCGTACTACGTTGGTAACGTGCTAACGACAGCGCTGGGTTTAAAAAAAAACAACAGTCCGCCGGACCCCGGGGGCTGCTGTCGTCTCGAGTGTGAGTGGCGACGCAGCCCCGGGGTGGCCTTTCACGGCAACGTGTCGTGCAGCGTTCCCTGCTGCGATGGGGGCAGTGGCCGGCCTGCTGCCGGGCGGAGCGTCCCCTGGGAGTGGCTGCGTGAGGGACAGGCAGCAGGGACTGCCCACACCCCGCCCACTCCCGGGTCCTTCTCGGACGATGGCTCCGCAGGCCGTCTGGTCGCGCGACCGATGCGTGAAAGGGAGGTTATTTTCGCCTTTCAGGCGAAAATAAGAAAATGCGCTATCGGCACTATCCGTGGCCGTGATAGCGCCTGGTTCGCCAGAACATCATGTGGTACGGCGGCTCATGAAGAAGGGAGGGAGCGTGCCTAATACGCTTTAAAAATGCCGTGCGTAAAGGGTCCTAGGACCTTTTCGCAGCTTACCCTTTCGCGGAGCTGGGTTGCAGTCCTCACGCAAGAAGCCCGGGGAGGAAGGCTCTCGCAAGCCTGCCACTTGTGCTCTGCAGCAGCGTCTTGGTTGCGCGAGCGCCCTGCCCGCACCCCATCCCTTCCTTTCGTGGTGCAGCCTGTAGGCTGCGCTGGGGCAGGAAGCGCGACCGGTGTGACTAAGGAAGCTTTGCACAGCGGGTAAGTGCACGCGGGGCGCCCAACCCATGCACGAGCACACGCCATTTTCAGCTAAAAGCCGAAAAAAAATGTGTATGCACCGCGCATGAGGCTCTTGAGCGTCACGTAAATGGGAGTGCGTCATGCAGACCACTCCTCACATTTACGCGACGCTCAAGGGGCCCTTGCGCTTAAGAAACACCGTGCGAAAAGGGCCCTAGTCTCTGGAGCAGGAGAAAACAGGCTTGCTGCATCCTCCAGAAGACATCCCTTCAAATATTTAAACACGTCTATCATGTCACCTCTTAACCTTCTCCTCTCCAGGCCAGGCATACCCAGCTCCCTAAGCCACTTCTCATAGGGTTTCATGGTTTCCAGACCCTTTACCATTTCGGCCTGTTAAGTTAAAACCATCGTTAAAAACAAGTTATTTTTGGTTGTTCTGATGTTCTGGACTTCAGCTCCCTGCAGTGCTAGCCAATATGACCAATGGTGAGCGATTCTGAGAGCTGGGGTCCAAAATCTCTGACAAACCAGAAGTTGATTAAATTGAAGGGAATGAGCTTTGCCCAAATCATCAGATGACTTGACTTATTGGAAAAAGACGATAATGCTGGGGAAAGTGCCAGTGTGTGTGATGTAGTGGTTTGAGTCTGGGCTAGAACCAAATTGGCCATTTCCGCACTAGGCTGTTATAGCGCGATGATTCCACTTTCAACCTCCTATGGAATCCTGGGGTTTGCAGTTTAGGGAGGGGCCGGCTGGCCCCTCCCTAAACTGCAAACCCCAGGATTCCATAGGAGGTTGAAAGTGGAATCATCGCGCTATAACAGCCTAGTGCAGAAATGGTGATTGTCACTTAGCCATGGAAATGCACTACATTACCATGGGCAAGTCACATTCTCTCAGCCTCAGAGGAAGGCAATAGCATCACCTCCTTGAATCAGTCTTGCCAAGAAAACCCTAGGAGAAAGTTCCCATAAGTCACAACTGACTTGAAGACATATAGCAAGGCAAGATGGCGACGAACTGACAACTACCGAAACAACCTCCCAACGTAATCTGGCCCTATGACCTCTATACACATCAAAATGCCCTCCAAAGGCAAGAAAAGAATCCGGACCAGTCCCAACAGTAATAGGGGAACTCAGGAATCCCACAAAGCAGAGAAACAGACGAGGATTGACTCACTTTTTCCGGCAACAGAGACAACACAAGCCATGAGTAAGAGATATGAAACCAAAGCTACTTTTTCACTCCCTAAGTCACCACAGAAATCTGAAGTAAGCGAAACAGCCTCCCTAGTCCTTCAAAACTTAAATATAAACTACTCTTTGGAAAAGGGAGATAAGGGGGACGACAGTGAAAACAGAAATAAACTCTTGGGACTTGCTGGCAATATACCCCACAGTAATTTTGCTCAGCCTTTCCATGAGGTCTGCCTACTGTCTGCAGAAACTTTGATTCTTATTCTGCAGAGATTAAATGATATAGCAAACAAAGTGGAGCAATTCCAACAAGCCTTAAAGATGCAAATTCCTCATGGCAAACAGGGGGTTAAGAAGGCAGCTGATATTGGTCAGATGGAGGAAGCTTCCCAAGGCTAACAAAATGACATTCAACAGAGGGAAATGGAAGGTCCTACACTTAGGTAGAAAAAATGAAATACAGAAATATAGGATGGGGGACACGTGGCTGGATGGCAGTACGTGTGAGAGGGATCTAGGAGTCTTAATAGACCACAGGCTGAACATGAGTCAGCAGTGTGATGCGGCAGCCAAGAAAGCCAACGCAATTCTCGGCTGCATCAATAGGAGTATGGTGTCTAGATCGAGGGAGGTACTGGTACCACTCTACTCTGCTTTGGTTAGACCTCATCTTGAATCCTGTGTCCAGTTCTGGGCACCCCAATTCAAGAAGGACATGGTCAAGCTGGAGCAGGTCCAGAGGAGGGCGACCAAAATGGTGAAGGGCCTGGAAGCCAAGCCCTATGAGGATAGACTTAGAGAGCTGGATATGTTTAGTCTGCAGAAGAGAAGGCTAAGAGGGGACATGATAGCCATGTTTAAATATTTGAAGGGATGCCAGGTAGAGGAGGGAGAGGGCTTGTTTTCTGCTGCTTCAGAGACCAGGACAAAGAGCAATGGATTCAAGCTGCAGGAAAGGAGATTCCACCTGAACCTCTGGAAGAACTTCCTGACGGTCAGGGCTGTCCGGCAGTGGAATATGCTGCCTCGGAGTGTAGTGGAGTCTCCTTCTTTGGAAGTTTTTAAGTGGAGGTTGGATGGTCATCTGTCAGGAGCGCTTTGAGGGTGTTCCTGCATGGCAGGGGGTTGGACTGGATGGCCCCTGGGGTCTCTTCCAACTCTACATTTCTATGATTCTATGATTCTATGCCCTGCTGAGTCATCTGGACATCCAGATGTAGCCAAACACTGCCGTGTGCTACAGAAAAAGCAGCTCCTCATAGAAATACATCACAATGCCCATATTTGGAACCGCCGCAAGTCTATTGCAAAATTCCTCTCCCAATTGTTAAACTGCCGCAGCAGAACAGTTGACTTAAAAGATTTTCACTACTTACCCAGCCCAAGAGCAACCAAACGAATTTTTCTGACCTTCGATCAGGCCTCTGTTCCTAACAGACTGATACACGAGAGTGAGTTTCTTTGGTGAACATTCTATATCAAAACTGTCAGAGTCTTTAAGGATGAGATAGTTCGCGACCTCATTTCAGGAGAACGAGCACACAGACATAACCCTGCTGATAAAAGTTGTAAGAACCTAGGCAATAAAACTGCCAGCCAGGAACCCGGAGCATTCTCTAACGGAGGTGGCTCAGGCTGTTAATCAGGAAATATTTACGCTAAGAGGAAAACTTGCAGGTATCTGGACACACACCCTGACAGCCCAACAAAAATCTAACATGAGTCCAGCCCCACAGAAATCACTTCCCTCTTCACAGACTCACAGAAAGCTGTCAGTACATTAGACGGATTTTGATGATACAGACAGCGACGGTGGAAGTGATTATTCCCTACATCTACTCAAGGAACGCCTAACATCCCGAGAAGCAAATACCTCCGTTAAAATGCTTTATACTGAAGCTGCATCCACATCCTCATCTACAATTAAATCCCAGGGGCCCCAAACAACCCAGTGTGAACCCTACCTCCAGAAAAGACAGCTCTCACCACCCCCTGTTTCGTCTCCTATTTCACTGGACAAGCCAAAGGACGCTTCCTTCACTAAACAGATGGGATCCCTGCTTGCTTGTGACCCTCACTTTTCAGCTCATGCTGCGTTGATTCTTCCGGCTTCCCTACCAGAACAGGTGGAGCAGGAAGAGCAGGAATGTCATGCACTACACCATCATCCACACCAACAGCCATCGGCTAAGGTGAACCAACTGCCAGTGAATGAATTACCCGTCCAACCTGTAGCTTGCAGTGCAACTGCTTGACAATCAAGTGACCAGCACAAGGTTACCCTTATGATATGGAACATCGCGGGCTGGCACACATCTATCAGAGACTCCTGTTTCCCTGACTTCCTCGCCCAACATGACATCATACTGATCAGCAATCATGGACGGCTAAGGAAGTCCTACTAAATGGCTTCCATTCATTTTCAGTTGCGGCAGAGCCAGGGAGAAAGCATGGAAGAGCAAGGGGAGACTTGGGAGTCCTGGTTTCCACCAGTCTGTGTGCTACAACAAGGTCTCTCCCCACATTTAAAACATATGCCATGGCAGTGCTAATCAAAATCAGCCACTGCAGGCTGCTGATAATTAATGTCTACATGCCTCCAATGAAGAAGAAATCCCAAATCAAATCCTTGTGGGCTGAAATGGAATCATACACTGCTTATCTTATATTGCAGAATCCAAATGCATTTGGAGTCCTGGGGGAGATTTGAATGCTAGATTGGGCCCCAGTGATCATACCCTATAAGCCCAGCACAAATGCCCTCTTCCTAACTTCGAAGATGATGGAACTCACCTAACCCGCTGCTCAAAAGACAAGAAATCAAATTTTGCAGGTTTCTGTCTGGCTCAGACAGTCTTCAGGTTAAACCTTCATATCCTAAACGGTGCTCTGAAAAGCAACTGCCCAGCAGAATTCACCTATCTCTCTGGGTCCAGAATGAGCACCATTGACTACATAATCACTTCTAGGGACCTTCTCCCCTACGCAAAGGACCTAAAAGTTCTGCCGAGATTTGAAAGTGATCATTTTCCAATTCAGCTACACCTAAGTGACTTCGCTCAAGAGACACATATCAAGGACCATCATCAACTCTCTTTAATGCCACCAGGAAGGACTTATCACCGAGCTAAATGGACCCCCCAGTTAAATCAAACAGTAAGTGAAGTATTGGCCTCAGACTGCGTTCAGTATCTTTGGAGTGCCCTGATATCATCTGAGTCCCCAGACAAACTTCTGAAGACCTACAACGGTCTTACCCAAGAGCTACAACAGCATCTAAGCCACCAAAATAGTGCACATTGGAGACAACAACAGCATCACTCGAAGCCATGGTTCAACAAGGAATGTGCCAGTGCAAAAAAAGCTCTCACCTCTACTTACCGGGCTTATATATCCAATACTACACCAGATGTAGTGCTAAAACTGCTCCAGCAAAAGAGAGACTACAAAAAACTGCTGGTGTTTAAGAAAAAAGAAGCCATGAAAAACAATTGGACACAACTTATTCAGGCAGTCAAATCTAATAACTCAGCTCTATTCTGGCATATTACATCAAGCACCCAAAGTAACGCATCAGCTATGGTGGACTGCCATGTTCCCTCAGGGATCTGGGAGGATCACTTTGAAGCATTCTAGAAGGACACCTATCTTGGAAGGGGAGGTGCCAGCCAAAATATAGAGAATCTTCCAAAATGGGCACCAGTGACAGCGTTAGAGATTGAGAGCCTTGTAGTGCAACTGAGAATGGGGAAAGCCCCAAGGGAAGACGTAATCCATCCAGAAGCCATCAAAAACAATTTGGAATTCTGGACCCCTATCCTGGCCTCACTTTTCACCTGCATTGACAACTACGGTCGTGCACCCAAGGACTGGGGGCTTGCGATCGTTGTCCCCGTATATAAAAAAGGAAGGAAGGATGATCTTGCCAACTGTAGACCAATCAGTTTCCTCAATACAATCAGCAAATTATATGCCAGACACTTACAGTGGACATTCCAGTCCTGGTTGGAGCAAGAAAACATACTTGCAGAGGAACAAGCTGGCTTTAGGGAAGGCCGGTCCACCATAGATCAATGCCTTGTACTCCACCACCTTATTGAAAAATATTCCTCCCGCAACACAGCCTCTCTCTGTGTTGCCTTTATAGACTTTAAAGCAGCTTTTGACTCCATATCTAGAACCAAACTGTGGGAAAAACTGGAATCCTCCTCGATCGATCGGCATCTACTCCACTTAATACGGATACTGCATGAAGGAACTTCACTCAAAATAAGATGTAACCCCCACGGTCATCTCACCAATGCCATTGACATTGAGAAGGGTGTCAAGCAAGGTTGCATACTAGCTCCACTCTTGTTCAACTTTTATATCAACAGCATGGTGGGCCTTCTTGACAACACAAACTTCCATCCCCCTAAAATAGATGGAAGACATATTTCAATTCTACTTTATGCCGATGCTGCTGCAGTACTATCAAGAACACCCATTGGCCTAAAAAAAGCGTTAAGAGCACTAGCACAGTACTGCAGAGAGGATCAGCTAGTACTCAATTACCAAAAAACTAAAATCATGGCATTTGCTAAAAGGCCCAAGAATCATTCCTGGAGTATAGATGGACAAAAGATTGAACAGGTCTCCTGCTTCAAATATCTGGGGGTAATCTTTCATGCTACTGGCAGCAGGAAAGCACATGGAGAGTATGTGGCTGGTAACGCACAGAGGAGCTCATCAGCTATCCTCGAATTTCTTAAGACAAGAGGAGGCCAATATATATACCTGCGGCGCTCAAACTCTTCGAAGCCAAATCAGTAGCACAACTCCCTTATGGATCCCAACTGGGACCCTTTCCGAATCCTGCACCATTAGAACTTGTGCAATCCAAATTTTTAAGATCAGCTTTCCAAGTTCCAAAATGCATCTCCAATGCAACTCTGCGACTGGAGTCAGGCTTTATGGAAGTGGAGGCCAGAGTGTGGGGAACTATACTCAGCTATTGGCTTAGACTATCATTCTTTCCACTGGCCTGGCTCCACTCACCTTGAAAGATGACTTCCAGTCTATATAGAAACAGACAGTGACGACTAAAATCTAATCACTGGGTTTTTCCCCAGAGCTTCTGCTCAGCATGGGATATGATAAGGCCAAAGCAGCTATCAAACAACAGGTGGTAGATAGAGCGACAACTGGATCTATCTGGCACCTCAACCTTTATTGCTATCAATAGTTGATATCTATTGATAGCAATAAAGCTTGAGGTGCCAGCTAGATCCAGTTGTCGCTCTGCTTCACCTATGGCATACTTAGCAAAACTGGAAGTACCTAAGCACCGGAGGGCCCTCACCTTGGCATGAGGTCATGCCCTCCCCTCAGCTGTCCTGGAAGGCCGATACAAAAAGATCCCCTTCTCAGACAGACTGTGCCCCTGTGGCTCTGGCCAAATTGAAACAACAGAGCACGTGCTTCTCCAGTGCTCATACTACAAGGACATCCATCTCAGTCTTATCTCCCCTATCTTGGATAAATACCAAGGACGCACTGGAGAATTCTACATGTCTGTGCTACTTTCAGACACCAACCCCCATATAACATATAATGTTGCCAGATTCTGTGCAGCAATGGTTAAAATTCGTCAGGCACTGACCTCCACAGTAGACTAGCTCCAAGCTTGTCTTGTTATATGGGAGCTGTGCAACCTGAAGGAGAATTTCAATGCTGTCTTTAACCTGATTTTAACCTGAGTTTTTATCCCTTTCTGTATCCCCTTTTTACCTGTGCTGGTCTATGACCGTAATAAAGATTCTGTTCTATTCTACACATAGCAAAGTGCAAGGCAGTAAGCAGAGAGGCCACTTAACAGAAAGATTGACTCAGGCCATTTCTACACTAGACTGTTACAGTGCTATTATTCTGCTTTCAACATCCTGTGGAATCCTGGGGTTTGCAGTTTAGGGATGGGCCACAAAGGCCCCCATGAAACAACCCTCAAAGGCCCCTCCCTAAACTGCAAACGCCAGGATTCCGTAGGAGGTTGAAAGTGGAATAATAGTGCTATCACAGTGTAGTGCAGAAATGGCCACAGGGTTGCTGTAAATTGAAGCTGATTTGGCAGCACTGAAGAACAACAAAACTCTCCTTGCAAACAGCACGTACGAAGGCACCCAATTTCATTTAAACCAAAATTGAGGCCAAAGGATTAAAGCCTTCCCTCCACTCATGCCGAGATCCCATTCCAACTTGCTCCCCTCCCATGTCCTGACTTCTTCCAATGCTATTTGTTTTTGGTTTTTTTAAATGACAGCCACAAAGGAGCAGGAAAAAAATAGAGAAAAAGAATGTTACCTCTCATTTGGTCATGAGTACAGGGGTGGCAGAAGAACATTGCAGACTGAAACAGTAAAATACTGTAAATGGAAGGAAAGAGAGCTTGGACGTTTATGAAAATAAGAGACTGATTCACCACCGGGGAGATGAAATGAAATCGTTCTTGCCACTTGTCTATAATGCAGTAGTAGAAGAAGCAAAAAACCAATCCAATTCTGCAATGCAATCTATTAATGTATAAGCTGTTGAGAATTTAAATTTCAGGTAGCATGGAACAAAAAATGGACCAAATTGTAGCTTGTGTCACCGGGATTCTTTTTCCTGTAGGACTCAGGAAAGTAAACTTATTGTATGAAGCAGTAAAAGGAGTAGGGTCTCTCTGAAACAGGTTCTCTTTAACCCGGTGTGGGTAACTTGCAATTTGCAGAGGTCAAGAAAGCTATACTGGCCCTGCAGGGATCTCATAGGGTCCCATCCCTTCCCCACTGCTGTTGCCAACTTCTTAAAAACTTGTTTCAAAAATGTAATAACGAGGTGGTTTTTTGTTTTTTGTTTTGTTTTGTTTTGTTTTTGTTTTGTAATTCAGCAACTTGCCATTTTACACAATCGCAGCTCAACAAATAAATAATTAAGGCCAGTATTCTCTATCAGCTACTTGCTAAGCGTATTGTGATAATGGGATTTTCTCATTATCCAGGTAACAGAGCGGAAAGGGGATAGTTCTCCTTTCGGGCATACAAAGGGTTAATGAACTGCTGAGGTTAGGTTACAGCTTATTGAGGGCCAGCATCACGGGTCACGGGAGATAGTTGTCCAGTCAGGGGAAGAAAAGTGAGAATCTTCAAGATGCTTCTATGAAGTTTTATAAACCCTCAAGAGACCACAAGGAGAGAGAAGAGCAAAGGAGAGCATCCAAGATGTCAGCCAGGGGGGCCATAATGCCAGTTGCAGGTGGGCCAAGCCAGGCCTCTCCTCCCGGCTCTGCCGCGGCACACCGTCTTAGAAACTGACCAACGATGTGAGTAGCTTAGAATGTTACTTAGTTAGTTGCGTTAGGATTTCTGCTCTTTTGAAAGCTTTGGCCGATCTGAGGAAACTATCCGCAGTTGCACAGGGATGTGGGGGCGGGGAAGGCCATTCGCCCCCGGGGGCCATGTTTTTGGGGCATCCCGGCCTGTAGTCACGCCCCCGCGTGCCATGACCAGGCCCCCGCGTGCCGCAGCCACGCCCCTGCAGACAGTGGCCACACCCCTCACACCGTAGCCCCCCATGCCCCCCTTCCACACACTCCAAGCTCTACCACAGACTATCCGTACTTGTAACTATCAAGTGAACCTGAGAGGAAGTGGCCTCTCATGTATAGCGATATCTCTATTACCTCTATTGCCTGTTCTTAGAATAAATGCGTCCCGTAAAGAACTCCCTGCTTTTCTCTCCATTCCCATGTGTTTCTTGGCAACGTGCATAGATAGGATTTCTATCGCCCGGAGGGGGTGGAGTGAGGAAAAGGATCTCTAAGCTTAGTGGCTCCCTGGCAGCATCCCACTGTGCTAAGATAAGGGTTAATCCAGTGGGTGGTGACCGTGTTTAATTAAGGGAATTTGGGAAGTTCCTGTCTCCTATTCAAGGGCAGAAGTCGGCACAGAGTAGAGAGCCCCCCACCATTTGTAGCACATACTTAACTAAGGCCCTTTCCGCAGCTTACCTGTTCTCGGTGCTGGAGCACAGGGATCGCGCGAGCAGCCTCTCGCGAGAGGCTGTTGCATCCCTGCCGCTTCGGCGCCACGGCTGCTTACTGGTTGCGCGAGCATCCTGCCCGCGCCCCGCCCCTTCCTACCACAGCGCAGCCTGGGAGCTGAAGGCTAGCGCTGAGGCAGGAAGCACGGCCGGCGCGGCTCGGGAGGCTGCGCACAGCAGGTAAGTGCGCTCCACGCCCCTGAGCGTTGCGCGACCGCGTGGCATTTTCAGCTCGAAGCCGAAAATAAGAAAATCCGCTAGCAGTTCATGTCATGCTCTTGAGCGTCGCGTACATGTGAGTGCATCGTGCAGACCGCTCCTCGCATTTACGCGACGCTCAAGGGGCCCTTTTGCTTAAGAAACGCCGTGCGAAAAAGGCGTAAGTTGACAGTTAAGTGTACTTAACCAAAATAACTTCTTGTGAAAGAGGAGCTGGGCAAGCCTGGGTGAAGGCAGCCAATCACACCTCAGGGAATGCTGTGCAGGGGAGGGTCCTGTGGGGAGGAAATGTTATAAAACTGAGGCTTATCGCTGTCAGAAGGCAGAGAGGGAAAGGCTGGCACAGAGACAGGAAACAGATTTCAGAGAGAGAGAGAGAGAGAGGAACGGATGGAATAGAGACAGGAGAGTGAGACAGAGGAAAGGACTGACTATGGTTTTGGGGAGCTGTAGGTGATTCAGGAGTGATTAGTGTCTTATTTTCCTGGGTTTTGTTTGTTTTTACCACTGTTTCTGTCTGTTTGTATTAAGTTCAGTGGAGGACCTGGTCGTGCTTACTACATCGAAACCCCCTGAACAGCACGGCCACTGGTCCACAATAGGGGGTCACCTTGAGTTCCAAATACCCAATTCAGGAAGGGATTATGAGCAGGGAAAGGGCAGGGTGAGTGACAGGAACCCAGGGATGGAAATTCTCCTGGCCTCGTCACCCCAAAAGTGACAGAAATGTCATTCATCCATACTCCAATTGCCTGCAGAACAGACCTTGTCTCCCCGTAGCTAATGCCTGGTAAAGTAGGTTGCGGGGGAGTTACAACCATGGCAATAGTGTCACAATCGTGACTAAGTAGCGAGTGTGAATACAGAACAATGACCATTCGTATCTGTGGTCAAATGAATCTCCTGTATTGGGGAGTTCCAGAGTTCCAGAGTTTGGGTAGCACAGCTAAAAAGAATCCATCCTGCACGCGTATGACCTGACCTTCCAGCATGAACAGTAGCCAGTGAATTAATGGGTAGAGAGGACAATGATGGAGCAATGCTGGTTTGGGGATTCTGGGAGTTGTGTTTCAAAAACTTAACTTTTGTGATCTCTGGTTGGAGCAGACAGTCCTTGAAATAACCCAATCCCTAATTGTTTAGAGCTTGTGAATCTGGATATGCAATGAGGGAAATGAAATGGACTCTTGTCCCAAAGGATCAAATGAGCTAGTAGGTAAGAAGCAAAGAAGTCCAGCCTCTTCTGACTTCTTCTAATTGTTCTAGACATTCAACTTTTCAAATTGCTCTGTTCGCACTGCCTCTTCTCTTGAAATAATTACATGTTCAGTCACTGGGGGTCACTTGTACGAAATAGGAAAGCCAGCCTGTCAGACACGGGGAATTCATCTCATCAGTCATCACCAGGATCTCCCACCTTAATCAGCTGGTGCCGGATAACTCGCTCTGTTAAACGATTCATCTTCCTTTCCTGGAAGAGTTCTTGGCCAGCGTCAACACCTTTTTGACACCCAAGCTTCTCTCTGAGTTTAGATGGATTGCCTCCTATTTATAGAGGCAAGAAAAGGAACACACTTAGGGGAGCACAGCTTATTCAGCCTGACAAAGAGGATGATGAGCCAAGCAAAATTCAGTATTCACTTTGTGGAAATATGAGTAAATGCTGTCATGAGAATGGAAATTAGGGTGTCCACATCTCAGGGCTTGACCCTGGGTCTCCAGTTTTCCTGGGTCATCTTCAGGTGGACATCCTGTGAGTGTGCACATCCTCCACTTTTGAAGGGCTCAGCTCAAAGATGATACAAATTCCCAGCTCAGCTAGGAAGGCAACGGCTTGTTGCCGTTTCCAAGGACTGATTTGTTCTTGCAATTTGCAAAGACTCTCCAATATACTTAATTAGCTTCCTCCTTCCCTCCTAGTTATTCTAGTGCCACGGCTTACCCTCTGCTGTGTTCTGCACTCATCTTCCAGTTAGAAGCAGCGGTGAGCAGGCTGCTCCTGCCGCCGCCACCACCAAACCCCCCTGCACTGGGCCAGGAAGGACCACAGAAGGGGCTGGGGCCAGGCCTGGGCAGCAGGGTTGAGGGTTTTCAGCTTTTTTGCACCCTCCCCGGCACTGGCACCCAGGGCATGCATCCCAGTTGCCCCACTCTAGATATACCTGGGCCACAGAGAAGTTTCATACAACACCAGAGCCATTTCCTGTGGTGGTGTTGGCAGAGGGGTGGTTAAAGGGAGCAGACAGGCAAGTAGGCAAGATGAAGGTAGCAGAACCTGGAACAGGTTGCATGGGTACCATCACCTGGATGCTGGTAGACAGATGACGGCAAAGAGTGTGAGGTAGGAAGGTGAGTCTGTGAGGGAAGAGGTTGACTGTGGGTAGCTGAAACTGGAGAGGCTCCAGCAGGCAGAGGGGGGGACTTGCAGCAATTCTGTGCTAAGTTGGGGGGTTAGTAATTGCAGAGAGAGGAAAAGGATACCAACCTCCACAACAACCAAAACAAGACATACATAGGTATAAAGCTGCATACACCACTAACAGTATGCCAGCCAATTCTAAAATGCAAAAGCGCCCTGGTGGTGCAAGGGTTAAATGCCGGTACTGCAGCCACAACATTGCGAGTTTGATCTTGCAGGGCTCCAGGTTGACTCAACCTTCCATCCTTCCGTAGGTCAGTAAAATGAGTACCCAGCTTGTTGGGGGCAATTAGCTAAAATACATTGTAGACCGCTTAGAGAGTGCTTAGCACTGATAGGTGGCATAGAAATGTAACTACTAACAGCTATTGCTATAATGGCAAAAAAAGTTTGTCATTTGGGGGGAAAATTGTGGAAATTAGGTGAACCACAGATATTAATGCACAAATCAGGGGAAAAGTACATTGTAAAATGTGTACAGATTTCAGTGGGAGAATTAAAATACAACAGCTCTGTGAAACAAGGGTGAAATGAAAATACAGTAATGGTTTGGAGAATTTTAGCAAAATTGAGACTTGAGAGATTTGCACATTCTCAGTGCTGGCCAAAGTGTTTGGCTAATAATTTTCATAAAACTGGGGAGTGGGAACGCCTCCATAAATTAACAGCCGAACTTCAATCTTACCTTTAAGAAACAAGGTACTTAAGGGGCCCCTCAGCTCCCCTCCCCACCCCCAGAATTTAAACCTGCTGAATTTAAACCCACTGGATTCTCCATGCTCTGAGAAGTAGCAGAGAACAAAGGTGTTACCTTCTTCTTTGTGACAGCTCTTAAAGTATTTAAGCATACTGTCTTCCTGGCATCTTAATAGAAAATCTCTTTTTTTTAATCTTGCAGGGTTCCAAGGGAGTGCCTGGTTTGGGTGGCTTTAAAGGACAGATTGGCCTACCTGGCAAGGTGGGTGCTGCAGGCCCACCTGGCCCACAAGGGCCACCAGGAGAGCCGGGGCCACAGGTAAGGGCTAGCTTTTATCTGTTGCTGAAACAGGGGGTCAGAAGAGGTCTTAGGCCATTTCCACACTAGACTGTTGTAGTGCTATTGTTCCACTTTCAACGTCCTATGGAATCCTGAGGTTTGCAGTTTAGGGAGGGGCCCTGAAACTGCAAACCCCAGGATTCCATAGGATGCTGAAATTGGAATAATAGCACTATAACAGTCTAGTGCAGAAAATTGTTGTTTTTGGCCCATCACCAACTCTTCTTTAATACGAGCCAGCATGGGGTCGTGGTTTGAGTTTTGGACTGGGACACTGGAGGACCAGGGTTCAGATCCCTGCTCAGCTGCGGAGACCCACTGGGGGACGTTGGACAAGCCACATTCTCTCAGCCTCAGGGGAAGACAGTGGCAAATCCTCCTCAGAACAAGTCTTGCCAAATGTGCCGTTCGAAGAATAAATTAAAGACGAGCAGGAATGAACTGACAAGAGAGTGGGAGAACGCTCGGCGTTCATGCATGCTTAAAGAGGTTAGAACTTTTATATGAATGGCAGGAGGGAGGCACCCTGCAAGAGCCCTCCAAGCAGTAATTAACCGTGTCTGCTGTGGTCTTGATGAGCAAGAGAACATGAAGAGCTTTCCTACCTCCTCCGCTCTCATCCTCCCAGTCTGCACCCTAAATTATGAAAGAGTCTATGTAGAGGAAACTGCAGCCATCAAAGGACAAAGAGACTTCTTCAGTTTTCTGATCTAGTGGTGGGAAGCAGAGGGACCAAAAAGAAGCATCTTTTCCTCCTCTGTAGGATATCGAAGTGCCTCGTCTCCGCCACAGGGAAAAGCCCTTGGGTGGCTCTTGTCATCACAGGTGTCAAGACAAAGGCAAGTGGATGGTAGTCTTTCATATATGCATATCTGGTGGCAAGGACCTATCCAAATATGAAAGCCCCACAGCTGGGGGGAAGACGGAGGCCATCATTCAGCTGCGTGGCCACTTGTAGTTGTGTGCCTCCAAGTCATTTCCAACTTAGGGCAATCCTAAGGCGAACGTTTCGCAAGATTTTTTTGGCAAGATTTTTTCAGAGGAAGGGTGCCTTCCCTTCTTCTGAGGCTGAGGGAGTGTGACGATCAGGGACTTGGCCCTGTGATGAAAGTGTTTTGCCCTTTTGCTCAGACAGGCTTTAGCAATACATCACTTTGCAGTCACAATGCAACAAATGCTAATTACTGCTTGTAACAATGTGTTGAATATCCATAAGCCTGCAACAAGGTGTTGCATTTCAATGGTGGGGAAGATCCAGCTTTGGGATCAAAGGCTTCAGGTGTGAATTTGTAATACCCAGGGGCATCTGGTCAGTAGAAAGGGAAACATCAAGGACAGAGAATGTGCCGTCCCAGGAAGACATTGTAAAAATAACTCAAAGGGCGGATAAGGAATCTGGGAAGATTTTAGGCGCTCAGGCATCAAAGTATGTAAACATCTGCCTTGCCTAGGAACTGTTTGAGGTTTGGGAAATGGGATTACACTTATGGCCCCACCAATTGAAGCTGTTTACACACAAAAGTATATGCTCCTGTATAATCTGACTGCTAGAGAATGTATCTCTGTCTTAGCAACTTTTCAAGCTGCTATGCCATTAGCTGTACCTCAGTAAAGCGCTGCTGCTAAACTGAGCCGGCCGGCCCCTCCCGAAACTGCAAACCCCAGGATTCCATAGGATGTTGCAAGTGGAATAATAGCGCTATAACAGTCCGGTGCGGAAATGGCCATGGTTTGGGCCCTGGGTGCCCGCTCTCCCCAGTGGGCCTCAGCTTCCTTTCCACAGACACACACATTTTGATGTTTGTGATTTTTCTACTTTTGTGGGCATCCTGTGCCCCTAACCCTAGCAAATGTGGAGGGCCAACTGTACATACATTTTAGATTGTACACTTTTGGAAAGACCTATTGTTTTTAGGTTGTTTTACTTGCTAAGGGCCATGCCATGCACATGGGAGGCTTTATATCCATAAACAATGGTAACTACTACTACAACAATAATAATAATAGATTCAGACATTCATGATCAGAGGGAATGCATACAACCAGTGGTACAGCTGCGTCTGACCTTTGGGCTGTGTCCCAAGGAGACCTCAGGGGCTTGCATTTTTCTCTTTTTCTTTCCAGGGTGAACGAGGCAGAAGAGGAAGGCAACAGCTGTGTCTCCGGGGAGCCCCAGGGACTCCTGGCAACAAAGGGGGAAAGGTAAGGAGCCAACCCTTGGTCTTGCTTTGATGATCAGGTAGACCTGCTGAGCCAGATCTCAGTTCTCTGAAGCTGAGGACAGGGAGGGGGACATCAGTACAGAGCTAGATTCAGATTGCCTATCACAGGAATGGACAGCAGAAGAAGTTTTTAGACCATGGGTTTAACCAAAACCACGGAGAGTGATGCTGTCAATGAGGGGAGATTACTTTCACATGCTATTTGGAATCCTCTGGCAGAGAGCTCTAGTGCCTCTCCGAGCTACAAATCCCAGGATTCCTTAGCATGCAGCCATGGCAGTTAAAGTGGTATCAAAGTGTTCTAATTATACAGTGTGAAGGGTTGCTTCCAGAAGAGGCGGTTCGTCTTTGGAGAGAGGCAAAGAAAGCCAAGTCTGAAGGAGGCAAGGGCCGCAAGGACAGCCCAGGGCCGTACTTTGTCCATCCTTGCCACAGACAAAAGCTTGGCTGTAACTTCTAAAGATCCGTCTGGTGCCTCGGTAAATGCATGGAGGCCCTAGATATGAAGGAGAACTCATTTCCCCCTCTTCCAAGGCCTGAGCGGTCTGCGTTGCCCCCAGTCTGTCTCTATTCATCTCTCCCGCAACGACTCCGCATCTGAGTGGCGTTGCCTGCTAATCCTGAGCCACAGCTTTGTTCCCTTTTCCCATGGGTAGTCATCCTTCCCTCCTTCCCTTTCCCCTCCTTAATAGCTTTACTCGGATGCCCCTTCCTCATGCTCGGTGCCTGATGCCATTTGTTCCAGCAGTCAGAGCGCCCTAAATAAGGAAAAAATTGGCCAGTGTGTGATTCATTCTTAGGCCTTCTGGAGCATCCTGTTTGCAAGCGCTGCCATTTTTCAGACCCACAAACCCGGTTAGCATTAGTGACAGAACAATCTTCTCCTCAATCCGTTGTGTTTTTCTTCCATGGTTAAGTCTTTCCTGAAGGTGGGAAGATGCGGTTTGATAAATCTCTAGGTGTGAGCACAGCTGGCCAAATAGAACCACGATGCCGTGCAAGCCGCCATGGGTTCCGATGTCTACTTCCAAAGTAGGGAAAGTAGCGGAAGTAAGGCCTGCAGGCTAAATAACTCTCCGGGCCCATATCTGTGCCCTCCATTCCCCCCACTCGATATTGAAAAAATGGGTCCCATATGCCCCCTAGGCAGTTTGGGGGCAATTTTTGCCACGGTGGGCTATTTGAGGTTCAAGACAGGCCTTTTTCCAACAAGAAGTGATCCATAAGATGGCTTCAAGTCACTTCCTGTTGGTCATTTCTCATTCGAAATGCCTTCTGTTGCATTGTGGGGCGTATTTGGGGACAAAACCAAATTCAAATTTGGCATCGGGGGATCAGGGGAGTTAAGTGCAGACCTCCAAAGTCACCTGTGAGGCCAATGCAGCCCCCAACCCCCAAGAGTTGCCAACCATGGTCCACCTAGAGTTGCACTGTGCCACAGCATGTTGTTACAGCCACCATTTTGGGGAGGCTGCAAGTCACTTTTTTGGGGTCTGCTAGGGAGTGTTTCTTGCTCTCTGGGGGCTGGAAGGGCCCCCAAAGCAGCATTTGAAATCGTTCCCAATTGGGTTTCTCCCAGCAAAAAATCAGTGGTTCAACAAAACCATTTTTTCAGAGTAGAGAATCCCCCCCCCAAAAAAAACCAGCATGGTGTAATGTTTTGAGTGTTGGAGCACAACCGTGGAGACCAGGGTTTGATTCTGCACGTAGCAAGAAGAATATTTGTGTGCTTCCCTGTTGTGAGGGGGAACCCGTCCCTAGTTTGGAAAAAAACACCATTAGAACAGCCCAGAATTGATAAAGAAACACAGAGCACTGGAATCCTTTGGAACTGGCTTTCAGCTGCTGCTTGCCTGGCCCTATTACATCTGGCCCATTTCCATACTGGCCTGTTCTAGCGCTATGATTCCACTTTCAACATCCTATGGAATCCTGGGGTTTGCAGCTTCGGGAGGGGCCGACTGGCCCCTCCCGAAGCTGCAAACCCCAGGATTCCATAGGATGTTGAAAGTGGAATCATAGCGCTAGAACAGGCTAGTGCGGAAATGGGCCTGGTTTAGGGTGGGAGCATGGCACCCTCTCGTCTCGCCAAGTATCTTTGTGATTAACCAAGTTGTTTCAACAGGGAGAAGAGGGTCCTGCTGGCCGGAAAGGAGAGAAAGGAGATCCTGGACTTTCAGTAAGTGTACTATTCATTGATTGCGGCTGTAGGAAAGAATTCTTCAAGGTGAAGGTCTAGGGCAGGTGGAGCTCCCAGGTCTCAGAACCTGAGCAGAAGCTGCAGGCTTCAAGGCAATAAGAGGGATCTCAGGGTAAGAATACTGCCCAGCAAAAGAAAACTTTTTTTAAAAAAAAATTGTGCTGGTAGCACTTGTTTTAGCAATCTGCTTCAGAGGTGCTGCTGTAGAATTTGCCCAGGCCTCCTCTCCTCCCCTCCTTCCAGACTTGGCTCAGGATTGTAGGCTTCATTTAACTTCAGACTGTTTGAATTGTGCTTCTGCTTCTGTGGAGCTGGGTATCATTTTGGAACTGGCCTGGCTTTCCCCTGGTCAGCCTCTGTCAACTGGACATGTAGATTCTTGTCCACTTTGAAACAGGATACCATCTCGTAAATGGGGAATCTGAATTCTGGCTCAAGTAGCATAGACCGTTCGGAAAGGCAAGGAAGTGGCTAATAGATAGTGAGACGAAAGTGATGGAGAGAAATGCCCAAGAGCGCTGCCTATCGACACCCGAGGAAGCAAACACATCACAGCAGGAAACAAAGACAACAGTCCCATTTTGTGCCACCCTCACCGCAGCAACAAGATAACTGGTGCTTAGGAGCATTACTGCAATCCCCACTAGCCATATTGGCCAGGTCATTCTGGAAACTGTGGTCCAAAATAGTGACTCTCTCTGGCTCTGAAGATACTAAGGGGCCAAGGAGCTTCAGTCTAACAGGCTCCCCAGATTTCTTTTATCAGAAATAAATTAGGAACATTTACAAATTATATGATATACTCAACTTTTTAATGACCTGATATACTCATCTTCCCCAGGTGTGAAAGATGTCTCTTTGTGATAGCATACGATTCTCCTCACTTCTGTATCTTGCATTTTAGCCTGTTTGGTTTTGTGATTGACCATTGGAAAATAAATCCAAGCTTAATTCTCAAGTCTGATTACTGCAGCACATATATCTGAAAAAATTCCCATTGTAGGAGAGGAAATGGATGGGCTGTAATGGTGCTCCTAGGCTGGAGAAGTTATCCTAGCTCAGCCTACCTGAGAGACAACAAAGAAACTCACTTCTGAAATGTTGTGTTTAGAGGCTTGGCGTTCTTAGAAGTAAATATGCAAGCTCCTCAGATACTTAAAAGATGCAGATCCTATTGTTCTGGCATTCCTTCCACCTCCAAGGGCACAGACCAACTGTTCTAATCTTCCAGACACATAATAGAAAACTTGGGGTGATATGTAGTTTTGGATATTCTAAAAAAATCTGGCCTGGATCAAGGAATGGATCTGCTGTGAACATTACACTAACGTTGTGCCAGTTCACACTGACTATTGACTGGCTGGGGATGTTTCAAAAACTGCTGGTGAAGATCTCAGGAGCCTGTTCTGAATTGGGAGAGGCTACAGTCCCAGGCCCAATCACACTTGGTTTGATGCTGAAAACTGCTACACATCACTGCTGTAAGAAGAACTTCGTGGATTATAAATCAATGCAGAAGCTGGTCAATAGCAGAGAGGAACATTTCAGCTCAGTAGGTGATAGTTCATCACAGCAAGTAGCCAAATCGGGCCCCCGAAACGCATCGTGGTGTTAGGACTGTATTAGGACTATAGGAGACCAGGCTTCACATCTCTGCTCAGCCATGGAAACTCATGGGATGACCCTGGGCAAGTCACCCTCTCTCAACCTACGAGGAAGGTATTAGCAAACTTCCTCTAAAGAAATTTGGCCAGTTAGAGCCAGCGTGGTCTAACGGTTTGAGGGCTGTGCTAGGACTTCAGAAGACCAGGGCTTGAATGTTCTACTCAGCTACAGAAAGCCATATTTCAACCAGACTTCCTAGGACCAGCACTGCAAATCCCTTTGGCTGGCTAATGTGTCTGCTGGCCTGCAGTGCCGTCCTGCTAACTCTGGGCAAGGTAACGGGAAGACGGGACCCGGACGTTGTATAGGCCAGAACAAAAGAAAGTAAACTGAACTGTGCAGGCGCAACCTCTCTCCTTTCTGAATAGATATCCGAACCATATAAGCAAATTGCTAACAGGAAGCCAGAATGACTAAACTGAGAACTGTCATACTTTGGACACATCCGGAGATGCTGTGACCCATTAGAAAAGATGATGATCCTTGGTACAGAGGAAGAAAAAAAGGGAGTCCAAACTACGCTTGGATAGACTGAGGCCGTTTCTGCACTAGTGTGTTACAGTGCTATTATTCCACTTTCAACTGCCTATGGAATCCTGGGGTTTGCAGTTCAGGGAGGTGCCTTTGAGGAAGCAAGACTAAACTAGCTAGCATGTCCCACTGAACATAAAATGATCCTTGTTTTGACACTGGGCAGTTGTTGAAACTTGGCCACGATAATCACAAGAGCTGAAATCCTGTTGGTTAATACAATTTGGAGACAGGGCCATGAGGTATAAAAGGGTTGCAGTTTGCCCACCCCCAGTTCAGAGTTTTGTTGTGCTTCTCTCCCTCTCAGGCTCTGATAACTCTGCTGAATCTATTTCAGGTTCAGACTAAAAGCCAGAACAGATTCACAAGGTCAAGGAGGCCACCAGCCACCCCTACTTTCCTTTTTCCCAGTTGCTAGAAATTGAATTTGGATTGGTGCAGAAATAAGCCACAGTCCTCCCAGCCTTTTTTTAAAAAATGGGATATCTCCATATTTCCTTGTTCTAGTTGGAATGGAGTTTTGCCCTTTGGTATTGTGCATCCTTTAGGGTTGTAGCTACAGGGGGATAAGAATGGGGACATTGTCCCCCCAAATAAGAACCCTGAACCCCTCAAGTGAAATACTACTCCAGCTCTCAAATTTCTAGCTCTGCACAGATTGAGACCTTGAAAATCATTCGATGCTAGAATTCTTCTGTTTGCTCTATTTGCACTCCCTGGGTGACCTTGCCTGCTCCTTTTCTTTTGGATGCCATTTTCTAAATGTACAACTGAAGTTTTAAGTGATGACAATGCTAGACGTTTGGGGAACTGGAGGAAAATTTCACGGACAGGCAGAATTTCTATTTGGGGGGTAATGCCTTCATTTCCATCCTATAGCTGCACATGTGGCATCCATAGGGGCTAACAGGGCTCTTTGGATAGGGCAAGAGTTGTTACCTGGATGCTGACCTCACGGGGTTGTTGTGTGTGTGTGTGTGTGTTTTCTGGCTACAGGCAGAAGAAGTGAAGGACATCGTCAGGACAGAGATGAAGGACCAAGATGGTAAGCAAGTCAAAGCCAGCTCCAGCAGTGAGACATGGAAACACACACACACCGCCCAAATCTTTTGTACTGTAAATTAAATCAATTTGAATGCTGGCACAGCCTCGCCTGGCAAAGCAAATTTCACCCCATTAGTTGCAAATGGGGCTGTTTTGCCCAGCCTGCTAAGTAGATGAATCAGAACAGTTGCTGGGCACGAGGTCCCTGTTGTAACCATGACCTTTGTCGTGGATGGCACTGTTTTGCCTAGGGAGGCGCAATTTGCACATTCCTTTCCCCATGGCATACTAGCAGTGAGTCTCGCAATTTAGTTCCATGCTGCTTCCTGTGTCCAAGTGTCTCTGATGCTCCAATATACAGAAGGAGAGTTTGCAAATAGTGACTCTATCAATAAGTGGTTTCTATGGCCCTTTCCACATGTGTGGGGAGGGAACGGGCGAAAACGCCCAAAAACGGAGCTTACCGGCAGCCGGGTAAGTCCGTCGCTACTCGGAGCAGCACGAGCTCGCTGCTCCGCAGTCCTCCGGCGTCCCAAATGGCGGCTTCCGGTTGGTGGAGGCTCTCCACCAACCGGAGAAGCTCGCCAGCTGGAAGCCCGCCCCCAGCAGATCTGCAGGCACGCACTTGCGCGCGCCTGCAAATCCACTTCGGAGCCGGGCGACGGAGCGGTGCGGGGCTGCACGCTCCGTGCTTTTTAAAAACCTCGAAAAAGAGGTTTTTAAAAAACACGTGGCATGGCTAGTTCCGGCCGCTCCTGAGTGGATTCTGGTGTGGAACTGCAAAAAGTAGTCCATGCCAGTCCACTCTACGGTGTAGAAGACCTCCGTGAGAGGTCGCTCTGCACCATTTCAGAAGCCCGGTATGGAAATGGCCTATAAGTAGTGATTGTGTGAGCTCTCCCTGAATGACCCTCCTTTTGGGTCATCCCTCCATCCCTCCCTCCCTCATGCACACATGAGAATCAGCTTAGGGGAATTTGAGCTCTTATCTCTGATCACGTATTCTTTTCTCTGACCAAAATAATAGGACAAGGTTCGTAGAGCAGAAGGTCTCAGGCAGTGGAAAAATCTTACAGCTTATATCCAATAGAAAATATTACAGCCTATAGTCCTGGGAAAAATCCATAGCTATGGTGAGACAGAAAGGACCGGTGGTCTGACTCAGTATAAATCGGTCGCTTCCAACAGCATGGACAGGCTTAGCATCTGTTAACCAGAGCCAATCACAAAATCATGGCCTTGGGTAGATGTGGAGGAGGCAGAGGATATTTATATCCCAAATTTTTCCCAGTTTGGGACTCAAGGAAAATTACAACGGTTGAAAGAAACATAGACCCTTTCCGCACTAGGCAATTAGAACAGGGCAGTGCGTCCTCTCACGGAGGTCGTCTGCACCTTGGAGCGGACTAGGAGCGGACTACTTACCGGAGATCCACACCTCAGTCTGCTCCAAAACGACCCCAAGTGGTCCTCCAGCGTGTTTTCTAAAGACCGCAAAAAACAGGTCTTTATTTTCCTGGAACGTGCCATTGCATTCCCGCTCCCTTGTGCAGATTTGCAGGCTCGCACCAATGCGAGCCTGAGATCTGCGGAGGGCGGGCTTTAGGCATGGCGAGCTTCAGCGGTTGGTCGGCACCCACGACCAACTGGAGGCCGCCAATTTGGAAGACGGAGCCGCCATTTTGGAAGCCGGAGCAGTGCGGACCTACAGACCTCGCACTGCTCCGATTTGCCCTGGACCAAGGAGGAGCCCTGCGGAAGGGCTTCAGGGACAGTCCGTGTTGCTTCGGACCCCAGAAGAAGCGGTAGGTAACGGCACGGAGCGATTCCCTTGCCTCGTGCGGAAAGGGCCATAGCTAAAAATAGACCAGATACAAAAGTTAAAAGTACCATTAAACTATTCCTGAAATCAAAACCAGTTTAAAAGCACAGGTATTAAAAATAACTGAGCAAAACACAGATATACAGTACAGCCCAGTTCTTCAAGACCTAGGCCATTTCCACACTAGGCTGTTATAGTGCTATTATTCCACTTTCAACGTCCTATGGAATCCTGGGGTTTGCAGTTTAGGGAGGGGCCTCAAAGTTTTTTGAAAGCTGGTTGTTGTTTTTTTATGTTCAACAGTGCAAAGAGAAATGCAAACTACATTAAAAGGTGGTTTGCCACTCCTGAAGCCTTCCAGGAGATGTAATTGAATTTTTGGCCAGGAAACAAGCAGTTTAGGAAACCTGAAGGGGCTGAACACCATAGAAACAGCCTTAGGGCCACATGTGGCCCTAAAGCTGCACTTTGCCCACCCTCAGTGTAGGGTCTTCCAGATACAAGGATAAAAAGGGGGAGATATGTCTCCCAAGTGCTCAGTGGATGCTTTGCATTTTTCTGTTTTAGAACATCCCAACGTGTTTCCTCCTGTCTATATATTTCAATGGCCTTTGAAAAATAGAGACGATCCAAAATATGTTGAGTTCTGACATATGTTTGCTCTAAAATTTAAAAATTCAAACCATCCACTGGGCACTTGGAAAGGTATCTCCACTTTTTTCCTCAGGTAGAGTCTTCCAAGCCACAGGTAACACGGTGAACTCAGGTGCTGTCTTTATTCACTAGTTGCTAACAGTTGGAAGGGTTCATATTTTAAGGGTACCCAGTATGAGTACCATGCCCAGCAGAGTCTGAGAACCCCAAAAATCTAGAACAAGCACATCTGGGTAGTACATTTAACCAAATCTGTTGCTATTTCAGGAGACAGGGGAAGAAAATAAAATAAAAAGTCATGATTCTGGTTAAAAAAAAAATCATGAGATTCTTTAAGCCAAGACTTTAATAGAATGCTATGGCTGTGATTTTACACCATTGCCTTGTGGGGCTGTGAAGATAGACACATGGATAGATGGATAGACAGACAGACAGATAGATAAGCAGATAGATAGATAGATAGATAGATAGATAGATAGATAGATAGATAGATAGATAGATAGACAGACAGACAGACAGACAGACAGACAGATAGACAGATAGATGGACGGACGGACGGACGGACGGACGGACGGACGGACGGACGGACAGAACAACAAGTTGAACAGCGTAAATCTTGATATGTGGATTTGAGACATTAACTGTGCTTGTGTTGTGTTGAATGTGTTGTCTTGTGTTGAATGGCAGTGGTACACAATGGAGCCAGGACATCAAGGTCAAGATCCTGCATCAAGGAGACATAGCATAACTTTACTCCCACAGCTAAGCCTCAGTTGTGCTACACCTCCTCATTATGGGATTATGCAATGCACTGCAGATGCACATTATGCATTGACACACAATGTATGACTTTGCAATTCGTGCGTCATGGGAGTGGTGTAAGCTTTCATAACCTTCAGCTGAATATGGATGCTACGTGTTGGCCGAAAAGTGTAACTGCACACATAAGGAAACTTGTGCATGGATAAGGCACCAGCAGGATGCCTGGCCAAACATGCCACCGAATGCACAACCCAAGGTGGAGCTTGCATCCATGCACAACGACACCACAGGTACAAATCTGCTTCTGCAACCTAGCACCAGAGGCAGCCATTGCCCATTCAACAAAAGCATCCTACCACTTCCTTAGGGGAATGTACACATGCATAAGACTCCAGCAGGATCTTGATCCATTCTTAACATCTATCTCTCTTCCTTGTCTTGTAGCTTGTGCTGGTGAGTTGGAAACAGGAGTACCCCTAAGTGTGATACAAGTGCTTATTTACACCAAAGATAAGTCTGGAATTCTAATTTCACATGCTTCTCAATGGGCATTAAGCGACAAAGTTCTAGTAGCAGACAGAGAATCCTCAGCTACTTCTGGTGGACCAAGGCAGAGCCGAAATAGCTCTGGTGGGCCAATGCAGAGCCTCAAATTGCTCCCCACCGCAGCATGTATGTAGTAAAATAATGATGCAGGGGGGGTCCAATGATTATTCAGTGGGGCAAAAGGCAGATCAGTGGGGCAAAATGAAAGATCCCACAGCAGCATAAGAATTCTACATGTGGACCTATCACCACACGCAGGACATACTGTTTTGTCTTTTTTTTCAATTTTTTTAAATTATTAAGACAATATATAAAAATATATAACAAGAAACAGAATCATAACATAAAAGACAGACAAGAAAAAAAATAAAGACTATAATGCCACCCAATAAATACATCCTGATCTACAACTTAAAACTCTAAATAGAATATAGATATATAAAATCAAAATAAGAAAAATAGAGAAAAAAACTTGATCTGACTAAATCTAAGAAAACGTAATCTAACTAATCTAACTAAACTGAAATACATAAATTAAAATGACTTCCAGCCAACAATTTATTTAGTAGTCATCATATTAGTTTAAATTCTATATTAGTAGTTGCTACATAGTAATATTTATTCTAAACGAATACAATAATGTCTTATACATATCTATATCTCTTTCCCTCTAAAAATGAAGAAAATCACTATATATTAAAAACTGAGACACACCGTTGCATCTCGGCAGCTCTGCCCACATCCATTCTGTAGCTGGTAGAGAGTGGAGGAACCGTAGGAGATTCTGGCTTCTGCCACCATTTGGAGAGGGACTGCAGAGTAGAATGAGATATTTGGGCTTGCTCTGTGTGGCCTGTTGAGGAGGGGAAGCTTGGAGGTAAATTTCCTCCTGGTCCCCATGCAAGTGTTACCCTGATTTCTGGGGTCCCTTGGGGGACACCTCGATGTGCTCCACGTGATGGAGAATGGAAACTAGCCAGAGCACAAGCAATAGCAATGCGAGAGGCAGGGTAACCTAGCGGGGTCTTTTTACCCAGTTTTTACGGGGTCAGGCCAAGCCAAAAACCAAACAAGAATGTCCAATAAATGATTTTATTGAATGAAAGTCTCACGCAGCAACGCAATCACTCACACACTCACTCAAGACCTATTAAGAAGCAAAAGAGAGGAAACTGGTTAGGGGAATATTGAAGGGGTGTAGCGGGGGTAATACTGCACCTTGTCCTGAAGTCCGTGGTCCGGGAAAAACAGCGGAGAAGTGAGGCTCAGCACAGAGAGGGCTGAGGGGATCACTCAACGGACAGAGAAACAGTCTGCTGGGATGACCAGGAATGATCCAAAGAACCACTCAAAAACTGGGACTATTTGTAGGGGGAAAAGTACCTGGAGGACTAATCCTTTCCCAGGAAGAACGATGGGTGTTGCAATGAGAAAGAAGCTCCACAAAGGTAACTTCCTTTGCATGATGAGATTACAAGGTGTTGCCAAAGTCTCAGGATCTTCGGCTGCATTTGGTTGTGGTATGACTTCATGTAAATGGTCCTCGCCTGATAGGATATTTGCTCAACTTGGGGCAAACACGCTAATCCCCTCAAGTCAGCTTCTCAGGGGCTGAGGACCCTTTGTTTATTGTGGGTTTGCACATCTTGAGGTCTCCTGGGGCTACGTGACGGGGGATTTTACTGGCCTGATCTGGTTTTCGATCGTTTGACCATTGCTGCCTATGTGCCCATCTGGGTGACCTCTCAGGCACATGGAATCATATTTTAATATCAAAATTGTAGACCCCGGGATAGGGTTTTTCCAGTGGAGTAACACAAGATCCTTCCCCAATCCCAAAAGCAGTACTAGTACTGAACACTCTATACGTTGCCCCAATAAAAAGTACACACTCTCTGGCCAGAATCCTATGAGCACACTGCAGTGGAATAACTATACCAACATAGGCAGCGGCAGAAGGAGTTAAAAAGGGCCATGACTGTAGCACTTGTGAAGGAAGGAAGGCGTTGGAGGAACAGAATGCTTGGAGCTGGCTGGTCTTCCCTGCCTTCTCTCGCTAGTGCTGTGTCACCCTCCAAAAAGTACAACCACACAACTTGGCCACCCACAAGATTCTAGCTCATGACCCCTTCTTGACAGCTGACGCAATCATAGAATCATAGAATCACAGAGTTGGAAGAGACCCCAGGGGCCATCCAGTCCAACCCCCTGCTATGCAGGAACCCCCATCAAAGCATTCCCGACAGATGCCCATCCAGCCTCTGCTTAAAAACCTTCAAAGACAGAGACTCCACCACACTCCAAGGCAGCAGATTCCACTGCCGGACAGCCCTGACTGTCAGGAAGTTCTTCCTGAGGTTCAGGTGGAATCTCCTTTCCTGCAGCTTGAAGCCATTGCTCCTTGTCCTGGTCTCTGGAGCGGTAGAGAACAAGCCTGCTCCCTCCTCAGCATGACATCCCTTCAAATATTTAAACCTGGCTATCATGTCCCCTCTTCACCTTGTCTTCTGCAGACTAAACATACCCAGCTACCTCAGATGTTCTTCATAGGGCTTCATGGCTTCCAGACCCTTCACCGTTTTGGTCGCCCTCCTCTGGACACATTCCAACTTGTCGACATCCATCTTGAACTGAGGTGCCCAGAACTGGACACAGTATTCTAAATGAGCCCTAACCAAGGCAGAATAGAATCAATTCTTCCTTTTTTTCATTTCCCCCTACTTTCTCTGGTCATATTCAAGCTGCAAAACCTACCGAACACTTTTCAGCATCTGTAAAAGCGGGCTTGATGGTGTGCTCACCACGTATGTGTGACTTGGAATATGGAGGCGTCCTGGCCCTGAATTTCCAGTTTTCAGATGTCATCTCCAGACATGAGACAAGGGTGAAAATTCTCCAGAAGCAAGTAGGCTAGCTTAAATGTTCTGTCTTCCTGTCTTCCTAGGTAGATAAGAAGGAACAATTTTCTCGTTTCACCTTGATCTCAGAACAGCTCCTTTGGCTAAAATTTCTGTCTTCGTTTCCAAATGGGAACATGGTGTGTGTGTGTGTGTGTGTGTGGAAGAGAAACAGCCAGCAAGGTATAGTGGTTCGAGCATTGGTCTATGACCCTAGAGACCAGGGATCAATCTCCTGCTCGGCCATGGAAATTCATTGGGTGACCTTCAGTGTGTCACACACATTCAGCCCCAGAAAGCCCCAGGATAGGTTTGCCTTACAATTGCTGTAAGCTGGAAACAACCTGAAGGCACACAACAGCAATGTGTGTGTGTCTATGACCATTTCCGCAGTAGCCTGTTATAGCGCTATGATTCCACTTTCAACATCCTATGGAATCCTGGGGTTTGCAGTTTCGGGAGGGGCCGGCCGGCCCCTCCCGAAACTGCAAACCCCAGGATTCCATAGGATGTTGAAAGTGGAATCATAGCGCTATAACAGGCTACTGCGGAGATGGCTTATGTGTTGTATTTGAATAATAAGCTGTAAACAACTGTGGTTTGTACTTAATACGTAATGTTTAATGACATCACTGGGGCCATCTGTAGGTCTCAGATTTTGGCCCAGAAGCCTCAGGGTTTCAGGATGATCCTGAACTGGCAACCCTAATGTTTAGGTCTGGATAGAAATCGAATGCATATCCATCCACTCTCTCTTCTTCTCTCTCTGTCTTTCATTTTCCTTTCATGCAGGCAAAAGCTTCCACTTGGCACATAGACTGGCAGACCGAGGTGCCGATTATCTAGCAGATGTTGAGCCAAGGGGGAAAAGGACTCCGCTACCCAAAGCTCTGACAGAACAAGAGTTTTTCAATGATGTGCAAAACAGGACCAAAGCAGATTTGCCTCTGACGGAATCTGTCCCACCGTTGGCAGGTAATCTTTTAAGCAAGACTCTTGTTTGTTCCCTTTAAACAAATGAGGGTGACTCTCTACTGCTCCTGCCGCCTGAGATGAGGGATAGTACACAAAACAGGGCCTTTCCAGTCACAGCACCCCGTCTCTGAAACTCTCCGACCCTTGGGGGTTCTTTGGATGCAAAGGTGGCCCCTTTGATGGGATTTTGACAACGTCATTTCATTCCCATGGTTGGACGGGTGGTATTGAATGTTCTTTGTTTTTCTTTCTAAGCATCATGGTTCACTTGTGCATTCTCGTTGTTTTCCGAGGTTTCAACTAATCATCTTCATTATTCGTTGCTGTTTTCGTTTAAATATGTTTTATAGTAGAACACAGGCCATTTCCGCACTACACTCTTATAGCGCAATTATTCCATTTTCAACATCCTATGGAATCCTGGGGTTTGCAGTTTCGGGAGGGGCCAGGCAGCTATTATGTCACCCCTCTTAGGCCCCTCTTATTATGTCACCCCTCTTAGGCCATTTCCGCACTAGATTGTTATAGCACTATGATTCCACTTTCAACATCCTGTGGAATCCTATGGAATCCTGGGGTTTGCAGTTCCAGGAGGGGCCGGCTGGCCCCTCTTGAAACTGCAAACCCCAGGATTCCATAGGATGTTGAAAGTGGAATCATAGCACTATAACAGTCTAGTGCAGAAATGGCCTTTTTCATCTGCAGTATTCGTCTACTCTCTTGAATGGCACCAGAGCTTATAAAGAGCTCTCACTTGGTGAAGAGCATGAATTGCAGATCTAACAGGACTCTGCCGTTAGGGGAGATGCTCGGGAGGGAGATGTTCCTCCCGCTGTCCTCCTGTTTCTCTTTCCAACCCCTCAGTCCCTGCTCTGACATCCATTTCCATCCTCCTGCCAACACAGCGGCTGCGCAAGCTTCCACCTCAATCTCTCTTTCTCTCTGACTAACACCCGACCTTTTTCCCAAAGTTGTTAAAAGCCATTAAGATTTCTTTTTATTTCTTTTTATTGCCACTGATCCTTCCGGCACCCAGCGATTGTTTCCGTGACATTTTTATCAAGAGCTTCTTGTACAACGAAGGACAAAAGGGTGGGCGGGAGTGGGGGAGAAGGAAAGAGAAATCATGCGAGCCCTGTAAAACGATCAATATTTAAATCGCAGGTAATTTATTTGCGTGCCCTCATTAGCCGGCGGTTTCCATTTGCTTTAGCAGCGGCAGCTCTGAGGGATCAGCAGATAATGGGTCCGTCTCACTGCGAGCGACGCCAAGGCCTGAAGTCCATTATGAAGTGGAAAGATGGAATTAAGTGGCATTTAGGAGAGTCACTTGCCGTGCGGCCTCAATATCAGAGCTGGTGCAGAGATGCTTTAAAACCAACCTAGCCAGTCCTAAAAAATGGGGAAGGGTCCTTCTCAGGGCCTCCGGAACTTTTCAGAGGCTCAACATGGGCAATCAGGTTGCTATTAATTTTGCTTACTTGTAGGTGGAAGTGGAGCCTCCCTTATCCGAAATGCCTGGGACCAGAAGGGTTCCGTATTTTGGATTTTTTGGGATTTTGGAATACAGTACCTTTTTAGAATAGCCTTGCATCTTGTTCATTCACTACTTGTGTTGTGTATGAGACTCAAGGTGGAAGAGAGATTGGCAATCTGTGAGATGGTGGGAATCCAAGCGTAGTACTCTGTGTAAATTTAACCCCAACCATTTCATAGATCTTCAGTCACTGTCATGCGCTTGATAACTCTCAGTGCACAAACTCCACTCTGAGGCAGGCAGCAGTGTTTATTTCTGACAAGCAAGCAACACAGCATACTTCTTCCAAAGTTGCTGAGACTGAAGCATACATGGCATTCACAGGTTTTACCCACACCAATTTAGGTACATAAAGCTATGACTGGAGAGGATCATCAGTTACACATTACCCTACAACATCAGACAGTTCCCAGACTCTCAGTTGTTTATCCCTCTTTCATCCTTGAAGCAAGAACGTGTTTTCTGTTGCTTATCTCTAAGCATTTGCAGTTCTCACAACACTTTTTGATGCTTTCCTTTTCCCCGTCTCTGATCTTCTCCCCCTCTACCAGATAACATTGCAGCAGGGGGCTGTTGGGAGTGACTACAGCAATTAGCCGTTTGATATATTGGAATGCACAAGCAAGCTTCTAACGGATGCACTGCTGTAATCAACAACTGGCATTCAATACTTTGTAGGGCTCTAACTAATTTTAGCAGTGCCTAAGCTGGCTACCCAAACTACTCTAATACACATCCAGTAAATACCTTATGACAGGAGCCACACTGACAGTGTGTCTCATTTTGCCACCTGCCACCTACTTCTGGCTTCAAGGTAGTGGCTGTGGCACTCTTCAGATCTGAGAGACAAATGGGCAGGAGGGCCTCGGCCACCACCTCAAAGGTAGAAGCAGGAGGCTGGCGGCAAAAGGAGAGAAACTGAGGATCTGGGAGCGCTGCCACCACCAGTGATGTATTTAAGTCTTTTACTCCAAGTCTCAAGTCTCTACCTTCAAGTCTCACGTCCAGTCTCAAGTCCTTGCAAGCTACTTTCAAGTCAAGTCTCAAGTCTGGGAGCCAACTTTATACCCCAACCTATATTCCAGAATTTCTGGACAAAAGTCGAATAAAGTCAGTTTTAACAATTGAAGCAGAGTTGGCCCTCCACATTTGCAATTTTGCCATCTGCGGCTTTGGAAGGGGAAACAGAATCCTTCCTACTCCCCCTTTCTCAAGCTGGAGACTTTTGTGTCAATGGGCATAAAAGAGTCTGTAGCTTTGGAAGTGGGGAATAGGATCCTTCTTACTCCTCATTACTGAAGCTTCAAAAGCTTTAGAAGGAAGGATCTTTCCTCCTCAAGCCCACTGCCTAACACGTTTGCTGTTCCTCTCTGGAAAATGCACCCTGCGCTCTGGGGGTGAGTCTTGTCTTCTGCTCTTAGGAAACATTTTAGAAGGCTCCTCCGATAAGCAATGGGGGCCTGCTTCAAGCCCACTGCCTAACCGGTTTGCTGTTTCCCTCCGAGAAATGTGCCCACGCTTTGGGCTTGAGACAGATTGCCATGTGATCAGTGGGCAAGAAGAGATGGAGGCGTTGTTCAAAGTCATAAGGTTTCTGGATGAATGTGTTCTGTTACTGAACCAAGGGCAGGAAGTCAGTGGCTAAAAATCTGCAAGTCTCAAGCCAAGTTGAGTCAGTGTGTAATTTTTGCCTAGTCAAGTCCGAGTCAAGTCACTGAAGTGACTTAAGTCCGACTTGAGTCCGAGTCTATTGACTTGAATCTACATCACTGGCCACCAACACCTTGGCCATTTCCGCACTAGCCTGTTATAGTGCTATGATTCCACTTTCAGCATCCTATGGAATCCTGGGGTTTGCAGTTTCGGGAGGGGCCGGCAGGCCCCTCACGAAACTGCAAACCCCAGGATTCCATAGGATGTTGAAAGTGGAATCATAGCACTATAACAATCCAGTGCAGAAATGGCCCTCAAAGGTAGAAGCAGGCAGCTGGCAGCAAAGAGTTTTGGGTTTTGGTCGTTCCTGAATTTCGGATTGCTGGATAAGGGAGGCTCAATCTGTACTTGCAGGGCGATGGCAAATCCCTTTCCCCCACCATAGTACTGAAACATCTTTAAATAGGAAGTCTTCAACAAGCGTAACACGTACATAGAAGTGCCCTCCATGTGCTCAGTGGAGCTTACCCATCAGTAAGTATGCACAGGATGCACATGCAGGCAGCCTTTGTTACTCCTGAGAAAGCTCAATGGCAATAGCTGCCATAATATTTCTTTCTCCTCGATAGTCCCAGAGGAGGCTCCAGTACCTGGGAGTCTCGGTGACCCAATTTTGTCGTATCATTTCGGGGGGAGCTCTGCCCAACCTAGCCTAGAGCCCACTCGCACTAAACAATTATAGCACCATGCTTCCACTTTTAACACTTATGGCAACATCCATCTGGGGGGTGTACTTTAGTGAGGCCCAGGAGTTCTCTGGCTGATTCTAGAGGCCCTTGCCTAAACTACACGTCCCAGAATTCCATAGGATGAATCCATGGCCATTAATAAGGAGTCATGGAGCTCTCACTGTGTAGTGTGGAAGGGCGTTTGGAGGGAGCTTGATTCCCACCCCCAGATTCCAGGGTCCTTTTTTTTTATATATCCATGAAAGGAAGCTGTTTCTACTCTATGCCCTTTTCCCCACTGTTGAGAGAAACTGAATCAGAAAGTTAAGTGTTCCCAGCCAAACGTTCTGTTTGACTCCCCTCTCACACCATACAATTGTAGTATTCTGAAACTATTTTAACTGCCACATCTCCATCCTGTGGAATCCTGGGATTTGTCATTTTGTGAGGGACTTTGAATCCTCCACCAGACGGGCTCCGGTGCCTCAGCAAACTATAAATCCCTGGTTTCTGTAGGATGCGGCCAGTGAGATCACAACAGAGACTGGAGGAATGCTCATGAGAGCGGGGTGGAAATGTCGGTCTACTGCTTCCAAGTTAACAAGATAACAGACCCCTATCGCTTGCAAAGGCTGCTTTGCTAAAGCAGGATTGAAGGTGTCAGGCCAGGAGATATTACCCAGCTATGCAACTAAGGTCGTGACATAACTAAGGGCCTTTCCACACTACACTGTTATAGTGCTATTATTCCACTTTCAACCTCCTATGGAATCCTGGAGTTTGCAGTTTGGGGAGGAGCGTTTAGACTTCTCAGCCAGAGAGCTCTTTGGCCTCAGTAAACTGCAAACCTCAGAGTTCCATAGGAGATTGAAAGAGGAATAGTAGGACTAAAGCAGTGTCGTGCAGAAAGGCCCTGGGTAGCTGATCTAGATTCTTGGCCATCCTTTATAAGGCACTGTGAGAGTTTTGGGGCATTATATGCAATATCTCAGTTTCATTTGTTCTTTCTAATCTAAATTGTTCAGTTTGTCCCTTACCTTTCCAATAACAGAATACAAGCGATGTCAAAATCCTCGGCATCCATGAATTATTTTGGAAGGGCTGTGTTCCCTTGCAGATCCTTGTGTCTTACCCATGGACGAGGGCTCCTGCAGACAGTACACAGTGCTCTGGTATTACCACCAGGAAGCCAACAATTGCCGACCGTTCATCTTCGGAGGCTGTGGCGGGAACGCCAACCAGTTTCCATCCAAGAAGAAGTGTGAGCTGTGGTGCAAGAGAGCAGCAGGTGAGGTGTCTCAGTGTGGATCCACACTGAGACCAGGGGTGTAAACCTTTGCTTCTTTTATTTTTGCATGCAGATCCTATCAAATATTTTGTCTTTGCTTGATGAGATTATTAAGAGTTTGAATTATTTTTAAAGGAGGTTTTTTTCACACTTTGGGATATTTATTAATTTGCAAAAAGAATGGTTCTGCAAAGAAAGCTCCCGTTCTTTCTCACGAAAGCCAATGTTTTGTACAGAAAATACCATATTTTGTTCAGAAAACTGTATTTTGTGCAAAAATACGATTTCCTATAGGGAAAAAATGCATTTTTTTTTTTTGCACAAAACCAAGTTTTAAATACACACCATAACTGATGTGCATAGGTCTCTCTGCACCTCTGTCTTAATGCACATCAGGGCACATATAGGGCATGTACATCAAGACACTCTTCCCAAAGTCCCGTTATACATCTTCACAATTCACTAACAGGATTTCTTAGCACCTCTGCCACATAGATAAGTATACTTAAACATACACTGTGATAGAGGATTCCAGCCAATGAGTTGCACGTTGCACAGTTAGCTGGAGTGAGTTGCTGGCCATTTCCGCACTAGAGTGTTATAGTGCTATTATTCCACTTTCAACATCCTATGGAATCCTGGGGTTTGCAGTTTGGGGAGGGGCCTTTGAGGATTTGAGCCTTTGAGGCCCCTCTCTAAACTGCAAACACTAGGATTCCATAGGATGTTGAAAGTAGAATAATAGCTCTATAACACTCTAGTGCGGAAATGGCCACTGTCTCAAAATTAAAGTTGCAAATGAGAGTGAAACTTCTTTATTCATGTAACGAGTAAGATTTTCAGTTAAAGGAGCATTTTAAGACATTTTTAAAGGCACCTAGAGAGGATGTCATTTTCTTACCAATCAATTTTTTTAAAAAAAAATTAAAGTAACTAAATGTAACAAAAGCACAGAAGTGATAGTACGCGTAGTGTAACAAGACACTTGTTTAACTTTGCAATGAGTGACAACAATGAACTATTTTTTTTAAAAAATGCAACAAATGATGGTAATGCATTACTTTCAGAAGTGTTTTAACACTAAAGAACTTAAAAGTAATGTGAAACAAAGGGGAGAATTGGAGAGGTTTTTTTTTCATAGGAAGATAGTTGGTGCGTCCCTGGTCAGTGGGTCAGTGAATCCACTCCAGGGTTTCATCCAGGTTTTAAAGAGGCTCTCCAAAGTTTCGAACTTATTTCATTAAAGTTCAGACTAAGCCCCAGACCAGATCCACTGCTCCGGATCAGATTCTCACTGACATGGAAATTACTAGCCATGGTGGGAATGCAAATAGATAGAATTCATAGAATTCTTCTGGTTCCCTGCAGCCTGTAAGTCTGGATTCAAGTTCTTTTCCCTTCAAAATTGCCTACACTTGCCTCGGTCAGACACACACACAAAAATTGATTTTGGGAGCCGTGCTGGGCTGCCATGGCCTCACTGAGAACCTGCCAGGTTAAAGGATGAAATTGGGGGTTCCAATTTATCCCACCCCGTCTTCCATATCCCTCGCAGGCTGGCAGGTGGCAATATGGGGAGATGCTTACGAGGAAATTGGACAAAGCAGACGCTGCCAGCCCTGAGCCTCCTGCTCTTCTGGTGAGCTCACATGCTGCCATCTTCCTCTTTTTTGAAATGAAAGGTCTGGAGTTTCTTCACCTGGGTCAATTTGACTCTTTACCTGAAGTCAGTCTCTCTTTCATTTCATGTTATTGTTCAGTACCACAAGTGAATAACACTCAGGCAGAGAGAAAGAGACCAAGAGAAAGTTCTGGGCTGCTCAATACTTTCTGCAGGTGAAGCACAGACCTGTCTGATTCAAACCATGACCATCTTGAAAAATGTTCTGATTATTCCATGTCAGTGAAGGGTCTGGAAGCCATGAAGCTCTCTGAGGAGCGGCTTAGGGAGCTGGGCATGTTTAGCCTGGAGAAGAGAAGGTGAAGAGGGGACATGATAGCCATGTTTCAGTATTTGAAGGGATGTCATGTCAAGGAGGGACCGGGCTTGTTTTCCACTGCGCCAGAGACTAGGACAAGGAGCAATCAATTCAAGCTGCAGGAAAAGAGATTCCACTTAAACTTCAGGAAGAACTTCCTGACGGTCAGAGCTGTCCGGCAGTCGAAAATGCTGCCTCTATGGAGTGTGGTGGAATCTCTTCCTTCTTTGGAGGTTTTTGAACAGAGGCTGGATGGCCATCTGTCGGGAGTGCTTTGATGAGTGTTCCTGCATGGCAGGGGGTTGGACTGGATGGCCCCTGGGGTCTCTTCCAACTCTGTGATTGTATGATTTTATGAATCACAGAATCATATTGCTGGAAGAAACTGCAAGGGCCATCCAGTCCAACTCCTGTCATGCAGGAATACCAAAATGCTCAAAGGTCTGGAATCCCAGCTCTATGAGGAATGACTGAAGGAGCCTGGCATGTTTAGCTCGGAGAAGGGAAGATGGAGAGGTGACATGATAGCTACCTTTAATTTGTCCGAAGGAAAGCCATGAAGAAAATGGAGTGAGCTTGTTTTCTGCTGCTCCAGAAACTGGAACATGAACCAATGGATTCAAATTTCAAAGCAGGAGAGTCCATCTAAACACTAGGAAAAATTTTTCTACTGTGAGAGCTGTTTGGCAGTGGAATAGCTTGGCTTGGTTGGTGGTTGTCTCTCTGTCTTTGGAGGTCTTTATACAGAGGCTGGATGGGCATTTTCCAGGAGTGTTGTAGTTGGATCTTCCTGCATGGCAGGGGCTTGGACTAGATAGATCTTTTTTAAAAGAAAAAAATATTTTTACTGACATATATTTAGTATATAGAGAGGAATACAAAGACAAATAGTAAGTAAACACATAAAGTACTAAATTAAACTGAACTACAACAAAACTCAAGACGGGCCAAAAATACATATAAATGACTTCTAACAGCTTTTTGGTTTGAAGATAATCTACAAGATATACTTCTTTTAGCGTGTCCTATCGTTTTCACACTACTGTCTAGTATTTAGTAATTATAAGCTTAACTTTCAAAACCAATAACTGACTTTTCCCCCCAACAGCCTCTTAGATATACAATCAATTTATCCCAATCATTTTTAAATTTAACCGAAGATCCTTCCTTAATTAAAATGGCTAATTTATCCATTTCTGCCAGATCCAACACCTTCAACAGCCAGTCTTAATGGGAAGGACTAGCCCCATTTTTCCATTTCTGTGCATACAGCACTCTTCCCGCCACGATCATGTAGTGAAAAATTCTTCCCAACTTCTTCTCAGTCTGTTTATCAGCCTGATGACCGGATGAGATAGTTCTGGGGGCCCCTTCCAGCTTTAAGATTCTATGATTCTACCTTGGTAGTGGTTGCAGAAGGGGAAAAAAAGTCTCCAATGCTCAAGCTAAAGCAGGGGCCTAAGACCCGACGAGTCTATTTTTTTCCTCTCTTTCCTCTGCTTCTGAAGGTCCTTCCCAGGATGTTGACGGGGCACAAGTAAAGAAGCAGAAGTCTGCCATCTCCAAGACTGTACATCCTGCAAAGGGACAAGTTTAAGAAAAGCTGGATTTGGGACACTTACCTGTTCTGTGAACAAAGGAGAGAACATGTATGATAAATAAACCCACCAAGAAAAGGGATGTGATTGCTTTGCTTTATTTATTGTAACCTTTGCTTACAGTCTGATATTTTTTTGTTTCTCTGGACTCCTGGTTCCAAACGAAGAGGTCAGGCCAAACAAGCAAGCTCTGCACCGTCTGTTGTTTTCACTTGGGATATACCCACACACACACCTACAGTCAGCCGTCTCCACATTTGCAGGTTTGACTTTCACAGATATGACCATTTGCAAGTTTCTCCATCCTCTTCCTCCCCGGCCCCGACCCTTCTTTTCCGGGGACTCTTCCCGCGCAGCAGCGCTGATCAGGCTGTGCAGTCCTTTAAAAACTCGCCCCGGTTGTCCTTCCTCCACCAGCCGCTGCCTGCCCAGCTAAGGACGGCTCGCCACTCGTTTTCTCAGTCCCCCAGACCTTCTCCTGGTGCCCCCTACACACCTAAGGAAGAAGATGTGTGGATGAGTAAGAGGAGGTATAGGATCACCGTGCCAACTCACCTCCTTACCCTCTCCATTCCCTGACCTGGGTCATTTCTGCACTAGCCAGTTATAGCGCGATGATTCCACTTTCAACATCCTCTGGAATCCTGGGGTTTGCAGTTTCGGGAGGGGCCATCCGGCCCCTCCCGAAACTGCAAACCCCAGGATTCCAGAGGATGTTGAAAGTGGAATGATAGCGCTATAACTGGCTAGTGCGGAAGTGTGACTGGTTTGGACCCTGGCTGCCCCTCTCCCCCAGCATGCTTTGGCACCCTTCCCAAGAGACACACACTTTGGTATGTGCAATTTTTCCACTCCTGTTCCTCTAACCTTAGCAAATGCGGAGGGCCAATGGTATATTTTAAGTTCCCAGTGGTAGTAGCTAACAAATTTTCCTAAGGGAAGCCTGGAAGATTTTGGTCAGTAATAGCTCTATTGGGATGCCCTGAAAAATTGTAGAAATGGTTGAGGGGAAAAAAGGAAAAAGAAAAGAAAGAAATTAGTCCGACAGTAATCGAGTCCCTTTATTGGGACAACTGATAACAAAATAGGATGTAAGTCACTCACATGCCACTCCTGTAGCGTTTTGGCAGTCCTATTAAAGGTACCCATGAGCTTGAATTGTGTGTATACTTGGCGACCCTGGACCCAGGAGAGGTTCTGTATCAGCTACTGAGTTAAGTATCCTTAATGAAGTAACTTCTCTAGTCCTGACCCCACCCAAAACGGATGGAAATGTCACTCACCCGTGCTTCAATCGCCGGCAGAATGGTTCCCCATTCTCTCCATGCAACGGATGCTCTGTTAATTAGATTGGGAGGCGGATGCAATCGTAGCAATAAAATCACAGTCCTGACTCATTCATCCATCTGTCACGGTTCTGTTTTCCTGGATCACTATTTAGTCACGGTTGTGATACTATTGCCATCATTGTAACTGTCCCTCCCAGACTCTTTTATTGGACATCAGTTGCTTGGGGAGAAGAAGGTCCGTTCTGCCAGGGACCGGAAACATCAGTGAACGACGATTCCATCAGGTTTGGTGGAGGGATCGGGCCAGGAGAGGTTCTTAATTAAGACTGCTTCACTAAGCAGCTGATGTAGAATACTAACTTAATTTTTTAGCTGAGCCTTAGTGCCACGTGTGGACCTAGACCACAACCCTGTTAACGTCATGTTGTTGTCGTCGTCGTCGTCGCCCTTGACGTTGTCGTTTCCATCTTATGGTGACCCTAAGACAAATCAGACAGTTATGAGAATTTCTATTATCAGGAGACAAGATCTGTTATTAAACAGGATTTACCCAGTGCTGAATAAATGGTCTGAGAGTAAATCAAAGCGGACTTCTCACTAGAATCCAAAATGACTAAACCGAGGCTGTTGCACCTTGGATGTATGGTGAGACAAGATGACTCACCAGCTGGTGAAACCGGAAGACAGCCATCCGAGGTGGGTGATGGGTTGACCAAGAAAAGTGTGGCTTCCGTGAGTTTGCAAGAACTGAGAAGGGCAAATGATGCCTGGAGATCTTGGAGACCTCTCATTCAGAGGGTTGCCATGAATTGACACCCTATAAATCCCATTGATTCAAAGGGCCTACTCTCTTTGGGAGAACAAATAGAATTCAGGCTGTTCTTTCTTTCAGGTTAGGGTCCAAGTTACCTGCAGGATCGCCTTCTCCCATACAACCCACCCTATACATTAAGGTCCTCTGGAGGCCATTTACTCAAACTGGCCAGGACTAGACTGGCAATGGTCACCCAGGGGACCTTCTCATCGGCTGCTGCTTGACCGTGGCATCACCTGCTGGAAGAGATTTGACAGCAAAACATGCTGCCTGAATTTTAAAAAGTGCTAAAGACCTATCTCTTCCGGTAGGCCTACCCAGTCAATTTTTAATTCTGAATTTTAAACTGGTGCATTTTAAATGGTTTTATGTGTTTTCAGTTGTATTTTAATCTGTGTTGCATCCCACCTTGAGCCTTGGGGAGACGTGGGTAAGAAATAAAATTTCAGTTGTCTTGAAGTTTCTCACTACGACCACTGGAAGTAGAAGCAACACATTCGATATGGGTAGTCTGGCTGCCATTTTGTAGCCCTCACAAAGCTCTGGACCTCACGTTGCTGAAAGGAGGAAAGGACGGCTGCAACAAAAGTGCTTCAATTAACATGTCATTCAGGCAAGAGGTGGAATTCACCATATTCTCTTTTAAGAGGTAGCATCTTTTGAACTATCCATGGAATCAAAAACCTCTCCAAAGATCTCCTGCTTTCTGCATTGTGATACATACAGGGAATGTGCCCTCCCCTTGAAAAATGTAGCCTTCCCTGCCTTCCTCTATCAGACAATCGAATCAACTTGAGAAACTCAATTATAGCGGACTGACATTTCCAACAAAACATGATAATGGAGGAACCACAAGAGACGTTCCCATAATACATGGGCTGGGCCGGAGCTGTCGAGGTAGTAAATCAACAGGATAAACATTTTATACAGAGATACATTTCCAACAGATCAGGTTACCAGCTTTTCTGTATTGTGTGGAACTCATTGGACTGGCGTGCATTTAATAAATCATGCATACAGCTTAACCTGAGTGACAGGAGAAGAATAGGTAAATAAACATTGAGAGACAACCAGTTAGAGAGCGAGATCCTATGTTATGCTTGTACAATGTAAATCTAGATTCTGCTGATAGTACCACAATGCTTCTTCTGAATGCAAGCATTATGCAACAATGGTGTATCATCCATGCACCTGCTTACTGTCCCATTGTGCAATGGGGAATGATGCACAATGGCTTCTGCCCCCAGCGAATCAAGTGGAACATCAAAGACACTGATGAACAGTTATGCACAATGGCACGGCTACAGTCCCACTGCTTGGCCTCTACTAGAGCAGACTCACTGAATCAGCTTTGGCATGGTCAATGAGCATGTAGGGAAATCCAACTGATTCAGTGCTTCTCTTCCAGCTGGAACTAAAAACATGACTTCAGTCCATGGGAAATGGTTACGCTTATGGAATTCTGCTCATACAGCAATGGATCCACAGAATCATTAGAGAATTAGAAGAGAACAGAAGGTTCATCCAATCCAACCCCATTTTGCCATGTGAGAAGAGACAATCAAAGCACTCCCAACAGATGGCCATCCAGCTTCTCTTTAAAAACTTCCAAAGAAGGAGGCTCCAACACACTCCCTGGCAGCATATTCCGCTATCAAACTGCTCTTACCTTCAGGAAGTTTTTCCTAATCTCTTTTCCTGTACAGTAGTTTGAAGCCATTGCTCCATGTCCTATTCTCTGGAACAGCAGAAAACAAGTTTGCTCCATCCTGCATATGACATCCTTTCAAATATTTCAACATCGCTATCATGTCCCCTCTTAACCTTCTCTTCTCCGTGCCGAACATACCCAGCTCCCTAAGCCACTCCTCATAGGGCTTCATGGTTTCCAGGGCTTTTAACATTTTGGTTGCTCTCCTCTGGACACCATAGCTGTGTTTAAATATCTGAAAGGATGCCATACGGAACATGGAGAAAGCTTGCTTTCTGCTGCTCTGGAGACTAGAACACGGAGCACTCATTTCAAACTACAGGAAAAGCGATTCCACCTAAACATTAGAAGAATTTCCTGACAATAAGAGCAGTTTGACAGCAGAATATGTGGCTGTCTTGGAGCATGGTGGAGTCTCCTCCTTTGGAGGTTTTTAAGCAAAGGTTGGATGGCCATCTCTCAGGAATGTGTTGATTGTGTGTCCCTGCTTGGTAGAAGAGGGTTAGACCACATGGTCTTCATGGTCTCTTCCAAGTATATGATTCTAGGATTCTACAGTGACTGCATTCAGCTCAAAGCCATGGAAGCAGAGTTGTGCAGGTGATACCAACACATATGCGCAGTTGGTGGTGGGGCTGGTTCTCCATTCAGCTGCAAATTTGGTTAAGCAATGGCGCCATGCAACGCGAGGGTCACACAGCACAATCAATACATAACTCTGCATGCAGAATTTTAAGTTACACAACCGCAACGTAGGACATCAGCCATTTTTCACAGAACACCTTTATGAATGATGGCACATGCTGAGGGGGCATTTTACACAGGCGTTAGTAGTGTGCGGGGCAGGAGAGAGAATGGCATCCACCGTTTGGCATCCAGGGCTGTTCTGGTTGCTCCAACACTGCCTGTAGCCCAAAATGAGAAAGTAGTGAGTCAGTTTCCTCCCCCTGACCAACGATCCCTCAGTTCAGCCCACAAACATCACGTTACCAATTCCTTACTCAGAGAGCTAGATTGAAAGATCTCCCTTCCCTGCATGAAAAAGAGTGACGTGAGTCATACCCCACTCATGCTCATTGCTCTGTTTTCATGAGCCATGCGCAAGTCACCCTAATTCTGAGCTGGCTTTGAATCAGCAATTAAGTGGTTAATGGGCTGCTTTTGAGGGTGACTTCCAGTGAACCTTTTCGTCTCCCTTCCATTTATGCAGCATGCACCCTCTTAGAGCCTCGGCTGTCACCATACTGATGGGGTTGTTATCAAATTACTCCATCAGGCTGTCCATGATGTGGTGTCAAGTGATTCACTTGCTCTTATCACAGGGATGAAGAATTTTTCTGCTTCCACGATGGGCAGTGAAGTCTGGGCCCTCTTTCCTTCCTCTCTGCCTTTTTCCATCCATCTTCCTCTGCCTGCATATTGATATTGTTCCAATTTGTTGCAATGCGGAAACATCAGTTACCCTTCAGATTGCGCACCCCACTAAAGCAGTGGTAACCGTGTGTTCCCACGTCAGTGCAATGGTGAATCCACTCCAGGTTTTACTTTTAATTTTAAGAAAGCTATCCAAGGTGCTGAAGGGCAAGTCTTAGTACCCTAGAGAGCTCTTTAAGATTCAGATTAAAATAATGGGTTCACGACCAAACTGCCAACAGCAGCTGCTACTCCAACAGCAAGTACTACTTTTGAGATGCAGCTCTTGGCTCAAAAATTCCATATCAAATCCATTTAGCCAGGAAAATGGCATAGAAAACCATGCATGGAAACAAAGGCAAGTTTTTGTATATTATTTGTAAAGAGCAAAATTGCAAACTGGTGCAGAAACTGGATAGGAGAGACTTTTGACTGAATGCGTGTGAAACCATTGCAGGTTGGAAATGTACTTATGGTGCAGAGGAAATGTTGAATAAGCTTGTCTTTCTTGCTTTTCACTCCCCCCCCCTCACACACACACACACATACACACATTTTCACAATACTATGCTACTAGAACCCAGTGGGGCCATCTACTGAAGTTAAATGATTGGAGATGCAGAACAGACAAGAGCAGTACTTCTTAGCTTGAAGAAAAGAAGGTTAATGGGTGACATGATAGCCATGTTTAAATATTTGAAGGGATGTCATTTTGAAGATGGAGCAAGCTCGTTTCCTGCTGCTCCAGAGACTAGGACATGGAACAATGGATTCAAACTACAGAAAAGGAGATTTCACGTAAACCTCAGGAAAAACTTCCTGATGGACAGAGCTGTTCGGCAGTGGAATGGGCTGCCTCCGTGGAGTGCGGTGGAGTATCCTTTGGAGATTTTTAAACAGAGGCTGGATGGTCATTTGCTGGCGTGCTTTGTGTGTGTGTTCCTGCCTGGCAGGGGGTTGGACTGGATGGCCCTTGAGGTCTCTTCCAACCCTATGAGTCTATGATTCTATGATTTACAAAGCACATAGCTACTCTGTGGAACTCATTGCTGCATGATGGAGCAACGGCTGCTCATTTGTATGGCCTTAAAAGGCAACAGGATATATTTATGGAGGTCTGTCAGTGGCTACAGTGGCTGGCTATCAAGATGGCTGCACGTCAAGTCTGGTATGAAAGGCAGAAACTCCATTTATCAATTGCTGGGAGCATGAAAAGGAGAGTAAATTTGGATTCATGTCCTGTTGGTGGGCTTCCCAAAGAGACCTGGTTTGACACCGTGTGAACAAGATAATGGACTCGATCGGCCTTTGGGCTGATGCAACATGGCTGCTTATACATTCTGCTGAGGTCCCAGTGGAATGGAACCTGTGACCTTATGCATACTAAGCATGTGTTCCATCCACTAAGCTTGAAAAGTTGGGAGCAAGGCACTCAGATAGCGTCTTAGGTATAAAAATTCACAATCTACCTCTTTTCGCTGGTGGAACGCAGAGAGCTCTGCAATCTAGCAGCCTTCCCCCTTTAGTACTCTCCAATCAGCCTACCATTTCAGATTCATCGGGGGTAATCTGTGGGAGATATTACAGAAGAACTTCTACATTTGCTCTGACAAACATAATAAAGTTCAGAGTTGGTGGACCTCCAGTTTCAGTTGGCCACTTGATCTGCTTTTATGATGTGTCATAAAAAGGGATTTGGGAAGTTAACTTTGGGACCCAAATCCCAGTAAAGAAGACTTATCAAATCAATTGAACTTACATAAGTGTTGGCTTGTCATTTAATTAATTCAGTGGGTTTACTCTAGGTTGGGATTAGCAACTGGACTGAAGTCTTGGGCCACTTCTGCACAATGAAGCTGTTTTGCGTCACTGCACTGCAATCCCGGGTCTGAAAGGGAGCGCGTCAGCAATACTCCCCTCCACCCTGCTTGCTCCATGCGGAAGGGAGTGCAATGGCACCACTTTGTCCTTCCACAGCGCAGCCGGGCACTTTCCATTGCTGCGCTACGGAAGGAAGCGTTACCATTGCACTTCTGTGGCTTCTGCACTACGCAATCGCAGGAAGAACTTCCTGACGGTCAGGGCTGTCCGGCAGTGGAATCTGCTGCCTCGGAGTGTAGTGGAGTCTCCTTCCTTGGAGGTTTTTAAGCAGAGGTTGGATGGCCATCTGTCGGGAATGCTTTGAGGGTGTTCCTGCATGGTAGGGGGTTGGACTGGATGGCCCCTGGGGTCTCTTCCAGCTCTGCATTTCTATGATTCTATGATTCTATGATTCTATGATTCTATGATTCAATCGCAGGAACAAAATGGATTTTTCCCCTTTTGCAAAAACTGCTCAAGCGCGATGCTCGGGGATGAGATGGCAGCGGGCCAGCAACAACATCATGTGGAAGCACCACCTGCCAATTGCTGCCATTGTGTCCCAGAAGCGGCTTAGCGCTGTCATGCGGAAATGGCCTTAGACTACCACACCCAGGCTCTCCTAGGCAAGGTAGCCTTCTGTTACCCTGATTTCTGGGGTCCCTTGGGAGACACCTCAATGTGCTCCACGTGATGGGGAGTGGAAACTAGCCAGAGCACAAGCAATAGCAATGCGAGAGGCAGGGTAACCTAGTGGGGTCTTTTTACCCAGTTTTTACGGGGTCGGGCCAAGCCAAAAACCAAACAAAGATGTCCAGTAAATGATTTTATTGAATACAAGCCTCACACACCAACACATTCACGCACTCACTCACTCAAGACCTATTAAGAAGTAAAAGAGAGGAAATTGGATAGGGGAGTATTGAAGGGGTGTAGCTGGGGGTAATACTGCACCTTGTCCTGAAGTCCGTGGTCCGGGAAGGCAGCGGAGGGATGAGACTCAACACGAGGAGGGCTGAGGGGATTACTCAACGGACCGAGCAACGGTCTGCTGGGAAGACCGGGAGCAATCTGAAGAAACGCTCAAAAACCAGGACTATTTGTAGGGGAAAAAGTACCCGGAGGACTAATCCTTTCCTGGGGAGAACAATGGGTGTTGGAGCGATAACGAAGCTCCACAATGGTAATTTCCTTTGCATGATGGGATTGCAAGGTGTTGCCAAAGTCTCAGGATCTTCAGCTGTGTCTGGTTGTGGTGTGACCTCGTGTAAATGGTCCTCGCTTGATAGGATATTTGCTCAACTTGGGGCAAGCACACTAATCCCCCCAAAATGGCTGAGGACCCTTTGTTTATTGGGGGTTTACATACCTTGAGGTCTCCTGGGGCTACGTGACTAGGGATTTTACTGGCCTGACTTGGTTTTCAGTCGTTCGACCGTGCCTGCCTCTGTGCTCCTCTGGGCGACCTCTCTGGCACACGGAATCATATTTAACATCACATTGTAGACCCCAGGATAGGGTTTTCCCATCAGAGTAACACTTCTGGAAAAGAGATTGCATCTAACCATTAGGAAGAACTTCTTGATGGTAAGGGTAGTTAGTGGAATCTGCTGCCTCCATGGAGTGTGGTGGAGTCTCCTCCTTCCTTGGAGGTTTTTAAGCAGAGACTGGATGGCCATCTGTCAGGAATGCTTTGACGGGTGTTCCTGCATGGCAGCGGGTTGGACTAGATGGCCCCTGGGGTCTCTTCCAACTCTATGATTCCATGATTGTCTGAATAATCTGTACATTTCACAGAATGACATGACTCATTGGACAAGACAGTGATGCTCACTAAAGTGAAAGGCAGTAAAACAAGGGGGAGACTATATAACAAAATAAATCTAGACTTGAATAGAGAAGTCCCTAGAGTCGGCTTTCATCTGTGTAGTAGTGATAGAAGTAATGTTTATTTCTTTTTCTTTTTTTCCTGTTGAGAAACTGATTTCAATGGGTCTGGCCAAAAGTATGATTAAGTCTGCATCCAATTCTACGAAAAAAAGAATAAACTCAAGGAGAAATCTTCAAACGGGGGGAATGAAAGATTAACAGCTCTTTAAAAATATGTGGGCAGTGATTTTTTTTAAAAAAAGTACATCCATTTAAAATTTAAAATTTCACACTTATCACAACTTTTTCTTCCTTCATGAAGCATGCCATAGATAGAATTCCCTTAGGAATCACTTAAGCAGCAATTCAGCAAGCCTTAAAAAGAGGAGACTTTCCAAAAAAAAAAAGAAGAAGAAGAAGACAATTTGTTCAGAATTGGCTATACAATGAGCAATATTTGCGTAATTCAGCTGGTGTGGGGGTTTTAATGCAATCTAGGTTAAAACAAGAAGCAAACTTTCATCATGATGTCCTTCCCTTACTCCATTTCAAAAAGCATTTGAACATATTCTGGCATTTCTAATACAGTAATAACTTGCATTCACATCGTGCTTTGAGTAATGTTGATGGTGTGTCATGTATGGTACCTCCTAATCCTTACCGCAGCTTTGAAAGGTAGGTCACTATTTTTGTCCCCATATTCAGAGCATGGAAAAGTTACTGGCTTTGACTACAGCTCCCAGAATCCTCAACCAGCATGGTCACTGGGATTCTGAAATCGAGTTTCTTCATCAAGATTGTGTAGCATCAATCTTCATCATTCAGCACTCCGCTCACCGGCACTGCAGGACTCTATCTCTCAATGCTGCTGGCTGGATTTTTAACTCCTGGTCCGCATTAGACTGTTATAGTGTTATTATTCCACTTTCAACATCCTATGGAATCCTGGGGTTTGCAGTTTAGAGAGGGGCCTTTGAGGATATTCCTCATGCGATCCAGGAGCCTTTGAGGCCCCTCCCTAAACTGCAAACCCCAGGATTCCATAGGATGTTGAAAGTGGAATCATAGCGCTATAACAGCCTAGTGCAGAAATGGTCTAAGTCTTCCAGTGGGTTTCCACGGCGGACTGGGGAATCAAACCCTGGTCTCCGGGGTCATAGTCCAGCACTCAGACCACCACATTAGGCCAGCTTTTACACATGCATAAAGCCACCAAGAGGATTTTAGCCTCTGAACATGGCCCAATACCATAAAGGCACCAGACCCCCTCTGATCTTGGAAGCTAAGCAGGGCCAGCTCTAGTAAGTACTTGGATGGGAGACTACCTATGAATAGCAGGTGCTGTAGGCTGTATCTCAGAGGGAGGAACTGCGAAAACCAGCTCTGAGTATTCCTTGCTTAAGAAAACCCTATGAAATTCATGGGGGCACCGTAAGTCGACAGGAAACTTCAAGGCATACACAGAGAGAGAGAGTTGGTAAAGGTGGCACATCGCCAGAGGAAACAAGAGCTGAGAACCCTAATTCAATGCCACCAGTGTGGCTGTCGTAGCCATACTGTTGGAGGTCCCCTAAGGGACCATGCGAAGGCTCCACCCCAAGCATGATTTTTTTGCCCTCCCCAAAACAAAAGTTTCACCATATTTTTGGTCTGTTCCCTTCTGGATCACTTTCTGTTAGGGAAAAAGAGTCTCCTGGGTCTAAAATTGCCCAGAATGCAAAAATATGGGGAAATTGCCTCCTTCTCCCCAAAGGGACAAAAATTGGAAGAAAGCTTTAAAATGGGGAGGGGGCTCTAGGTGCCCATAAAATGCTATTGGTAACTTTATGTGGCCTGCAGATTGCTCTTTCCCCACCCCACGCCTAGATGGGTAAATTGGTCAAGTCTGGATTCCCCAGGACCTGAACTTTTAAAAATCTGAATCCTAACTACCAAGACATGTGTGTACTTGGTAAATTCGTATCAAAAAGGAACACCAAGAACATTCTCATCCGCTCAGAGATTTGTAATGGAGACAGGCATCCCAAGGTGGAACTCTGTAGTTCGCCAGGATCTGTTAGTCCAGAATTTCAGGGAGCTGGCCAAGGTTCTGGATCCTTTTTCTCCAAATAGGACCCATGCCTTGGATAGCACTGTAAAAGTTCGCACTAAAACCCAGAGCAGATTGACTGGCACACGGACATGGGCATCATCCACCACGACTGCTTCTCCATAAAGGGTTTCAAACACCAGTGCTTCACTCCTTTATCACAAATTCAAATTTGTAGCTTTTTCAGCAAAATTTCCCTGGTGTGGGATATGCACACTAAAGCCTGGGCAAGTTACTTTTGGGGGCAGGAACTATAATTACCAGGATCTTCCCACTGATTCATGTGAAAATATCTCTGCTATGGTTTCCATCACAGCTTGCACAAGATAGGTTTCTGGACTATAACACTCAGCATCTCTCCAGCCATGCCAAGCAAAAATACAGGGTGTGTTGGGGGGAAGTATTTCATATTGAAAGTGATATAAATGCTAGAAATATCTTTGTTATGGTTCACATCAAAACTTGGGACAAGATAATTTTTTTTTTATACTACAATTCCATGGCTGCCTAGAGAGAGACTGGGAATTACAATAAAAAAAAAAGTAATTTGACCAAGCTCTGATCCAAGCCATGGCAATATTATTTTTTGCGTGGCTGGCTGGAGGGATTCTGTAAGTTGTTGCACAAAAAGTAACTTGCCCAAGTTCCAGTGAAAGCCAAAATAAACATGTCTTGGTATGTATGCCGTTTGCAAAATAAGAAACTTTCCAAACATATACATGCCCCAGTTTTGCAATGGAAACTCTGATTTTCAACAGAAGTGAAATTAGACCACTTCAAGCAATGGGTCACAAAGAGAGGATCCAGCTTTTCTCATCTGCACGTGAAATTGATTAGGAGTGATAAAATAGATACGATAAGTTCCTCCGTCTCCTTTTTCAAAGCGTCTGTATCCTCTTGTTCTGATGTCACTTTAATAAAATCACTTCTGTGCTAAAGTCTTCATGTCTGGCATATAAATATATTATCTTTGTACAAGATGCCTCATCTAAGCTCAGCTCTTGCATCCGTGCAGTAAATGTATTAGTAATACTAGTGTATATACCCAGCGTTGCCCGGGATTTTATTTTCTCACAGGTAATACTTGTTAGAAAAATTTGAGATCCTGTGTCTCTAAATTCCCAAACTGTCTTGTCCAGTACCTGTAATTTTTCCCCATATTCCCCAATCCAATCTGTATTCAGAGTTGTTATACAGAGGTTGGGTTCCTGGGGGAATACAACGCCCTCTTCCTTGCTGCTAGGCCTTGTCTCCATAGCAACCGGCCAGGTCCAAAAGCTCTCTGGCTGAGAATTCTAAAGGCCCCTCCATAACCTGCAAACCCCAGGATTCCATAGAATCTTCTCAGGCAGCCAGTCCTATGAGGTCTCCTCGCCCGACACAGACAAACTCACAAACTTTGACTTTTATATATTAGATAAGCTATCCACGTCGTTGTAATAGGTCTGTCTCACCACTTTCACACACAGGACATTATCCTGGTAGTGTTGTGTGCATGCAGAACTGTGGCTTGTATGCATACATGGAGCACAGTGTCTCTGCCTCAAAACTTCTCCCCATACACAACTGTCAACTCCCGGGACGGATTATTTCTGTTGTTTCTTACCAGCAGAAAGGAAAGGGAGGTATAATCATGGCAACAGTGATCATGGTCAAGTAGTGATTGTGAATACGGAACAGTTACAGGTGTGCAAATCTAAGCGTTCCGTATTCAGCATCACTACTTGGTCATGATTGTGATACTACCCCCATGATCCTAATCCCTCCCCCCACTTACTATACCAAGCATCAGTTGCTTGGGGAGAAGCAGCTCCATTCTGGAGGTGCCAGAGCACAGGGGAATGACATTTCCATCAGGCTAGGGGCAGGATCAGGCCAGGAGAGGCTGCTTAGCTGACTAAGTAGAGAGCCAGTGTGGTGCAGAGGGGTATCTAGGGTGGGGTACCTAGGGTACGTGCCCTGGGCACCAACGCCGGAGGGCCAAAAAAGCCATGCAAGTAGGGGTAGGGGTGAAGGTAGGGGTAAGAAGGTAGGGGTGCAACTCCCACACTTGCCCTAGGCGCTGTTTATGCTAGATACACCATTGGTGTGGTATAGTGGTTTGATACGGAATTAAAACTTTGGAGAACAGGGCCCAAATGTCTGTTTGGGCATGGAAACCTAGGGGTGACCCTGGTCAGGGCACACTCTCTCAGCCTCAAAGAAAGGCCACAGCAAAGCCCCTTGGAACAAATCTTGCTAAGAAAACCATATAATAGGTTCACCTTCTTGTTGCTCTTGCTGTTGTGTGCCTTCAAGGCGTTTCTGGCTTATGGTGACCCCAAGGAGACCCTATCAAAGGGTTTTCTGGGGCTGAGAGTGTGTGATTTGCCCAAGGCCAGCCAGTGGGTTTCCATGACCAAGCAGGGAACTGGATGGCCATCTGTCAGGAGTGCTTTGATTATGTATTCTTGTGTGGCAAAATGGAGTTGGACTGGATAGCCCTTAGGGGATCTCTTCCAGCTCATAGAATCATGGAGTTGGAAGAGACCCCAGGGGCCATCCAGTCCAACCCCTCGCTATGCAGGAAGATACATCAAAGCATTCCCAACAGATGGCCATCCAGCCTCTGCTTAAAAACCTCCAAAGAAGGAGATGCCACCACACTCCATTGAGGCAGCATATTCCACTCCCGGACAGCCCTGACCATCGGGAAGTTCTTCCTAATGTTTAGATGACAGCTCTGACCATCAGGAAGTTCTTCCTCAGGTTCAGGTGGAATCTCCTTTCCTGCAGCTTGAATCCATTGCTCCTTGTCCTAGTCTCTGGAACAGCAGAGAACATGCCCACTCCGTCCTTGACATGACATCCCTTCAAGTATTTAAACACGGCTCTCATGTCCCCTCTTAACCTTCTCTTCTGCAGACTAAACATCCCCAGCTTCCTAAGCTGCTCCTCACAGGACTTCATGGCTTCCAGACCCTTCATCATTTTGGTCAAGACTCCTAGATCCCTTTCACACGTACTGTTGTCCAGCCAGGTGTCTCCCATCCTATATTTGTGCATTCCGTTTTTTCTGCCTAAGTGCAGGACCTTACATTTCTCTCTGTTGAAATTAATTTTGTTAACTTGGTCCAGCTCTCCACTCTGTCAAGGTCATTTTGAATTTTGATCCTGTCCTCTAGTATATTAGCAACCCCTCCCAATTTGGTGTCATCTGCAAATTTGATCAGCATGCCCTCTAGCTCTGTGAGTCTATGATTCTGTGTGAGCTCAGAGGGGGCACTGCCCCTGTCCTACATTTTTTGCACTTAGTGTGGAAAGTTCACACTTTCAAGGGGTCCCTTTTACACTATGCATTTATAGCACTATGACTCCACGTTAACTGCCATGACTTTACCCTATGGCATGCTGAGGTTTGTACTTTGGTGACCTCTCTTGCTGAAAATTCCACATAGCCTTCCCTAAACTGCAAATCCCAGAATTCCATTAGGTGTTGTCTCGGTATTTAAAGGGGAATCTTGGTGCTATAATTATGCAGTGCAAAGGGGCCCTTGAGGGCAACAGGCTAGTTTATGGCTACATGGCAGGTGGGAAGACTTAAGTGGAGGAGTTAGCTGGGACCGTTATGATGGTCTCCTGCATCTGCCCTCCGAGGCAGTGACCCATCTGCCTAATAGGAGGGCCAGGCCTGAGATAGATGGACGGGCGGATGTGTGAATGGATGGACGGATGGATGGATGGAAAGGCAGAGAGGGAGAGGGAATAATATACAAGAAAAACAAATAAATGATGGTCCAATTTCTCAGGGCTGGGTTAAAGGTGATGTAAAGGCCATTGATATAAGATATGCAATGTGCAAGAACCACTGTGACGGCTGCCCCCTAGAATACACGGAAGGCGTTATTTTTTCTATGACGTTGCAAGCCTGTCTGATCTCATTCAAATGAAATCACCTCCTAATAAATTCTCTACCTCTTTGGATTTGCGCTTCAAACCCCATGATCATTTCCTATCTCCTCCTCTCCACCTTCCCTATATACAGGAGGGAAGTCCAGGGGAGTTGAAGGCAGGCGGAGGAGAAGACGAGAGGAGGTGTTTCCATAGAGAGAATTAAAAAATAACCACCCCATATTGCCAGCTCCTTTGACAACAAATCAAAGGCAAGGAAGAGAGAAGTCCAGGTTAATGCACCTGATGCCTTTCTCCTTATCTTGAGAGAGAGAGAGAGAGAGAGAGAGAAACTGGGTTGTCAAGCCAAGAGTGAAGGGGTTGCCCTCCTGGCTTCTTGGCAGAATCGCAGGTATGTCGATTTTCTTACCTTGGTTTTAAGAAACAGCATAGACTTTGCTTGGGAGGGAGGGAAGGAAGGAAGGAAGGAGAGAGAGACAGGGAAAGACGGTCAGAAAGAAGAAGGAGAAAGAAAGAAGAAAGGGAGAAAAACTCAGGCGGGAGGAAGGGATAGAGGGAGAGAGGGAGGGAAGGAAGGAAGGAAGGAAGGAAGGAAGGAAGGAAGGAAGGAGAGAGGGAAAGAAGGAACAGAAAAGAAAAGAAAGTCAGTCATTCAGTCTAAATATTTCAAGATTCCTCACTGGACTCCAGAGTGGCATTGGGATGTCAGACATAATTTGAAAACTTGGGATGATGATGACGATCGCTGCTACTACTATTATTACGGAGCTAAACCGAGAGGAAACTGGGGGAAAAGATGGAGAGAGTTTCAAAGCTGATCAAGACTACAGAGAGCAAGCTGAGATCAAGGGGCCAGGATGAAAGTCGGTTATTGAAAAGCAGCTTTTGGGGCTGGTTTTGATCCTGTTCAGAAGAAGGAAGGAAGAAGGAAGGGGGATCCTGCCCGTCCCAGGAGAACAGAGTAGGGAGCAAAGAGCTGAAATGACCGGCAGACGGGTCGGGGTGAAGCATCGCCGCACGGGAGCAACCGTGAATGTGGTTCAGTGGGAGGGTCTGTTCCCCAGACAAGTTTCAAAAGGAACCTGAGCTCAACGAGGACAGAGCTAGGAAAATCTTGGGCAAGAGATTTTTCCATCTGAACCTGTATATGTAAGAGGAATTAAGTCACAGAAGACATTGGCCATTTCCGCACTGGCCTGTTATAGCGCTATTATTCCACTTTCAACATCCTATGGAATCCTGGGGTTTGCAGTTTCGGGAGGGGCCGGCCGGCCCCTCCCGAAACTGCAAACCCCAGGATTCCATAGGATGTTGAAAGTGGAATAATAGCGCTATAACCGGCTAATGAGGAAATGGCCATTGTGTTTAGGGATGCTTTTTCACCCCAGGTATCCCAGCCACCTGCGATGCTTTCAGCGTACATTAATAATCCAAAGTGGCTGGGGATTTCTGCAAGGGGAGAGGGAATTGACTGGATTTTAGTCTGAACTTTCAAGGTGCTACCCAAGGTGCTGACCCTGTTTCCCTCCAAATAGATCCATCACTGAACTTTGGAAGTTCAGACTAAAACCTAGAGCAGATTCATCCGCCCCCAGGCAACATCAGCTGCTGCAATGAACACTATATTTCCCTGCTTCCCCAAGTCAACAAAGATGCCGTAGAGGCGTGATGGCAGACTTGCTACTTGGTGCACTTTTGGGCCGGTTGGTTTTTTGGCACCCACACCATGTTTAGTCAAATAGATGTTGTAGATTGTGCAAGCAGCGTTACTGGCAAAAATCTGTGAATGCAGACAAGTGTTGGCTGGGCATGCTAGAATTTCCATGACAATTGTGTTGCATTGCATTGCTACACACACACATTCACACAGGCACACTTTTCCCTAAAGCTGGGACTTCAAACTGGCTGGGGGATTGTCAGAGCTGTAGTCCAAAAAAGGAACTTTCCCAAGCTTTGTGAAAAAAAACCACACATAGAGACAAGAGAGAGAGAGAGAGAGAGAGAGAGATCTTGCAAGATAAAAAAGACATAAGAAAAGCATGTGTCGAGAAAAACATAGAAAAACCTATGTTCAAAATGGGATTCAACTGTCCGTAGAATTAAAAATTCCTACCTATTTATCTATTTTTCATTTACATAATACCTCCATTTTCTCTTGAACGAGACCCAAGTTGGCTCACACCACGAACTGAAACAAGTGACACGAATTATAGCCTAATACTTTTTAAAAAGTTTTCAAACAATTAAAACAAACTATTGTATGAAGTCATCAATACTTTAAAACAATGCAAAAGCATTTCTTCTAACGACAGTAACGATAAAAAGGCGGCACATGTACATACAGAGAGACACCATTAAAGCCCTTTCTGCAGAGCCCTCAACAACCAAACATGGGTTCAAATAAAAAGGTCTTCCTTGGCCGGAGGAAGGACAGCACGGAGGGGATCGTTTTAGTCTCCTGTGGCAGAGAGTTCCACGTCCAGGGAGCAGCCTGGGACATAGCCATGAACCAGAGAACCATGGAGTGATAGAGATGGGAGAGACCCCAAGGGCCGTCGAGTCCAGCCCCATCCTGCCTTGCAGCAGCACACAATCGAAACGCTCCCAACAGATGGCCGTGCAGCCTCTGCTGAAAAAGTCGCCAAAGAAGGAGACTCCACCACACTCCACTGAGGCAGCAGATTCCACTGCTAAACAACTCTGTCAGGAAGTTCTTCCTAATGTTTAGATGAAATCTCTTTTCCTGACGTTTAAAGTATGGGGAGCCATGTCGGATCAGCCCAAAGGCCGATCGAGTCCGTTATCTTGCTCACACGGTGTCAAACCAGGTCCCTTTGGGAAGCCCACCAACAGGACATGAATGCAAATTTACTCTCCTTTTCATGCTCCCAGCAATTGATAGATGGAGTTTCTGCCTTTCATGCCAGACTTGACGTGCAGCCATCTTGATAGCCAGCCACTGTAGCCACTGACAGACCTCCGTAAATATATCCGGTTGCCTTTTAAGGCTGTACAAATGAGCAGCCGTTGCTACATCATGCAGCAATGAGTTCCACAGAGTAACTATGTGCTTTGTAAATCATAGACTCATAGGGTTGGAAGAGACCTCAAGGGCCATCCAGTCCAACCCCCTGCCAGGCAGGAAAACACACACAAAGCACCCCAGCAAATGACCATCCAGCCTCTGTTTAAAAATCTCCAAAGGATACTCCACCACACTCCACCAAGGCAGCCTATTCCACTGCTGAACAGCTCTGTCCTTCAGGAAGTTTTTCCTGAGGTTTAAGTGAAATCTCCTTTTCTGTAGTTTGAATCCATTGTTCCACGTCCTAGTCTCTGGAGCAACAGAAAACAGGCTTGTTCCATCCTCCATAGGATATCCCTTCAAATATTTAAACATGGCCATCATGTCCCCTCTTAATCTTTTCTCCTCCAGGCTAAACACCCCCAGCTCCCTCAGCCACTGCTCAGAGGGCTTCATGGTTCCCTGCCCTTTGACCATTTTGGCCGCCCTTCTCCGGGCACCTTCCAGTTTGTCGACATCCTTCTTGAATTGTGGTGCCCAGAACTGGATGGAGCGCTCCAAGCGAATTCTGACCAAAGCAGATGAGAGCGATACTATCACTAAGGGGAGAGTAAAATTAAGAGCATTGCCCCTAGATAAGAATTCCGCCTCCCAAATGAAATTTTCCTTCGGCCCCCAAATGTCTAGCGCTGCAAGCACTTAAAACTTCAGTTAAGCGTTCAGAAAAACTGGTTATTCATCTTCAGAAAAGGGGCAGGCTAAGTGAGGGAGGAAAGGCAAACACCAAAGACAGAAGAATTCTAGGTGTGAATGAATTTCAACGTCTTACTTCCATAGGATGCTGAAAGTGGAATAATAGCGCTATAACTGGCTAATGCGGAAATGGACATTGTGTTTAGGGATGCTTTTTCACCACAGGTGTCCCAACCACCTGTGATGCTTTCAGCGTAGATTAATAATCCAAAGTGGCTGGGGATTTCTAGCAGTGCTAGAAATTTGGAGAGTGAAGGAAAAATTTCCCCAGGGGAACAGAAATCTTATTTGGGGGGTCAATGTTTTTAGTTCATCCCCCCCACATAGCTACACTCCTGGCCACCAAGAAGGCTCTGTTCCAAGTGCTTCCCAAGTATACCTGTGAAGGTGGTGGAATGGACAGAAAGGCCATTTCCACACTACACTGTGACAGTGCTATTATTCCACTTTCAACATCCTGTGGAATCCTGGGGTTTGCAGTTTAAGGAGGGGCATTATAGGATTCCCAGCTTGAGAGCTCTTTGGCTTCAGGAAACTGCAAACCCCAGAATTCCACAGGACGTCGAAAGTGGAATAATAGCACTGTCACAGTGTCGTGCGGAAATGGCCCGTGTCTTTTTCACAGCTGTCTGATCTACCTGGCTGTGCCTTATTAAAGCCACAAGATGGAGCCAAATAACCGTGTCAACTCAAAGCAACTCTCCCCTTCCCCAAGATTGTAACTCGGCCGCACTTTGAGCATATCTCTCCTTCCGATTTTTTGCCGTCAGAACTTCCCTACAAATGGAGATTTGTAACAGTTTTCCATTATTATAGATGATGTGATAAGAGATCCACTTAAAATTCGTGTCTGCAGTAGAAGGCATTTGCTGAAATGTGTGTTTTTGCAAAAGAAAAAAAAATCCATGTTATAAAAAGTGTTATTTTGTACTGTGATCGCTTCGTTGCTCTCCACTCCTCACTTTTTAGTTCAGCAAGAGCAATTTGACAGAAGGATCCGCTGCTGCCTCGGAGCGTGGTGGAGCGTCCTTCTTTGGAGGTTTTTAAACAGAGGCTGCACAGCCGTCAGTCAGGAGTGCTTTGGTTATGTATTCTTGCACGGCAGAAGGAGGTCGGACTCGATCATAGAATTGATCATAGAATCATAGAATCATGGAAATGTAGAGTTGGAGGAGACCCCAGGGGCCATCCAGTCCAACCCCCTGCCATGCAGGAACACCCTCAAAGCACTCCCGACAGATGCCCATCCAGCCTCTGCTTAAAAACCTCCAAAGAAGGAGACTCCACCACACTCCGATACAATTCTACGATTGTATGATTCTTTGAACTTTGGTCTCCAGAGTCACAGTCCAAAACTCAAACTACTAAACCATTAAATGGATGCATGAGGAGGCATCTTACCTGCACTGTGCTGATGTGTTCGTGGCCCTCTGTTGCAAGAGAGGACAACGGGGGACATACAACTATTTTTTGGACTACATTTCCCACAGTGCTTCACAAATAATAATACTGGCTAGAGTTCACGTGCCAGTTTTAAATGTGTGTGTGTGTGTGTGTGTGTGTGTGTGTATTTGTGGAGGGCTGTAATTGCCTGTGCCTGCTATGTGGGATCACCATTTTTGATGCTGATGTCCACTGCTGTGGCCCCCAGCTGTGGAACACCCTCCCTTGTAAGGCCCAATTTGTGTCAACGTTGACATTCCACTGCCAAGTATTAACATGATGTTTTATTAAGCCTTTGGGCCTAATTGGTTTTATCCAAGCCCCCTTTCACGCTACGAACATTTCCGCACGACACTCTTAGAGCGCGATGATTGCACTTTCAACCTCCTATGGAATCCTGGGATTTGCAGTTCTGGGAGGGGCCGGCCGGCCCCTCCCAAAACTGCAAACCCCAGGATTCCATAGGAGGTTGAAAGTGCAATCATAGCGCTATAACAGTCTATTGCAGAAATGGCCTAAGAGGGGTGACATAGTAGTCATTGGTAAATATTCCATATTGTGGAGACTATGGAGTGGGCTTGAGGAGCCTTGGAAGTTGGTAGACTCTCTCTTCCTTCAAGGTCTTTAAAGAGAGGTTGGATGCCCGTCTTTCAGGGGTGCTTTAGTTGTGCGCTCCTGCATAACAGGAATTTCGGTTAGATGGCCCTTGCAGTTCAGTCCAGTTCTATGTTTCTGCACAATTACAGTGCTATGATTCCATTTGAACGGTGACGGCTGCATCGGATGGAATCCTGGGACTTGTAGTTTGGGAAGGTACTAGAGTTCTCTGATTGAGCCTTTTCAATACCCCTGCAAGTCCCACAGTTCCATAGGATGGAACCATGGCAGTTAACATGCTGTAGCTCAGGCGTGTGAAAGGTCCCCAGAGCTACACAGACCTGCGCGGTTTGAGATTGTTTTAAACTGTCTTATTTTAATTTGTCACATTGTTGGATTGCATTTTGAATCTGAAGATAGCTTAGCGTTTTGTACTGATCAAATAGCTTAAACCAATTTTATCGTATAGCATACCACATAGGGTGGCACATAGAAAGGCTGGAGTCCGATTGGTGTTCTGTACTTGTGTTAAGTCCTCTTAGGTGCACAGTTGTATTGTTTTGGCTGTCGTGCAACAGATCTTTTCAGTTCAAAGGACAATTCTGTACTTCTCTGTGGCTTTCAGACACCAACTCTGATATAGCATATATAATATTGCCAGATGCTCTGCAGCAGCACTTAAAATTTGCCAGGCAATGACCTCTGTAGTAGACTAGCACCAATCTTGTCCTTTTTATATTGGAGCTACTTAACCTGAAGGGATGTTTTAAATACTGTTTTTAACTTGTGTTTTTCCCCTCTTTTTATTCTGTACCCCCTTTCTACCTGTGCTGGTCTATGACTGTAATAAAGATTCCATTCTACTCGTTCTATTCTATTCATTAAAAAAAAGTGAGTAAATGGAATTCCACAACTGTAAGTGTTTAATATGGGACTCGGTCCTATAGTTAGGACATTTCCACACTAGACTGTTATAGTGCTATTATTCCACTTTCAACATCCTATGGAATCCTGGGGTTTGCAGGTTGCAAACCCCAGGATTCCATCGGATGTTGAATGTGGAATAATAGCACTATAACAGTCTAGTGTGGAAATGGCCTTAGTTTGGACTTTAGTAGAAACATTGAATCAGTTCGCTTTAGAATCATAGGATCCTAGAGTTGGAAGAGACCCCAGGGACCATCCAGTCCAACCCCCTGCCATGCAGGAACACCCATCAAAGCACTCCCGACAGAGGGCCATCCAGTCTCTGCTTAGAAATCTCCAAAGGAGGAGACTCCACCACACTCCCAGGCAGCAGATTCCACTGCTGGACAGCCCTGACCATCAGGAAGTTCTTCCTGAGGTTCAGGTGGAATCTCCTTTCCTGCAGCTTGAATCCATTGCTCCTTGTCCTGGTCTCTGGAGAAGTGGAAGACAAGCCTGCTCCCTCCTCGAAATGACATCCCTTCAAATATTTAAAGATGGCCATCACATCCCCTCTTAACCTTCTCTTCTGCAGACTAAACCTACCCAGCTCCCTCAGCCGCTCCTCATAGAGCTTCATGGCTTCCAGATCCTCCACCATTTTGGTCGCCCTCCTCTGGACACGCTCCAGCTTGTCGACATCCTTCTTGAATTGAGGTGCCCAGAACTGGAGACAGGATTCCAAACGAGGCCTGACCAAAGCAGAATAGATTACCTACCCAATAACTCACCATTCAACCCTGCATTCAATGGATCTACTCTACCAGGGATACCAACAGAACTTCATCCAGAATTTAATGCATTCCTGTGTGGCAGAAGGTGGTGGGACTAGATGGCCCTTGTGGTCTCTTCCAACTCCATGAAATAAGCAAATAAACAAAGAGATGCATGCTTTCCATCACACCAAATTGACAGCCCTTCTCTTCTTTTCCAGTGGCACCGGGCAGAAGGGACCATGGCTCGGCTCCGGCTCCTGATCCTCCTCTTGGTTTTGCTGGCTGCCCGGAGAGGCCTCTCCCTCAAGCTGTACAAGGCCGAATCCGTCTACAGCTGCATCAATGCCGCTCTCTCGGACGCCAACAGAGCCCTCGAGGGTGAGAACTCCCCCCTGGAGAAGAGGAGCTTCGCGTTCCAGTCCGGGGGTCGGGAAGGGACCGCCTCCTCCGAGGAAGAGGAGGCGGAGGCGGAGGCGGCGGAGGAGGAGGAGGAGGAGAAGGAGAAAAGGACGTACCCGGGGGTCACCCGCTATAAATCCCTCGCCCACGTGCAGGGCAAGGGCAAGGCGCCCCCAGGCCCACCCGCCAAAAGTGACCGCCGTACTAAGTTCACCCTTTCCCTCGACGTCCCAACCAACATCATGAACATCCTCTTTAACATTGCCAAGGCGAAGAACCTGAGGGCCAAGGCGGCCGCCAACGCCCAGCTGATGGCTCAGATTGGCCGGAGAAAGTGAGGACGGCGGAGGAGGGGGGCGCCACCCCAGGGGAGGCCTGGCTGGTCAGCCCTTGGCCTTCCTTCCCTCGAAAGGCCCCTCGGAAGAGATGGGACGGTCTGCTGTATTATACGACACAAGCGCTGTATATTTTCCACTCCCCAGAGCTATAGGACATTTGTATTCCATTTTTCCTCACCCTTTTTTGTTTCTTATTTTCCCCTCTCCCTCAGTTTCACACAGTGGAACCTGTGCTAAGTGGAGCAAATATCTGGAGCACCATCATCCCCCCGCCAAAAAAAAAAAAAAAATGAGGGGGAAAGATTGTTCATTTCACATGACACAGGCTGCAATTAAAGCAAATTCTCTTGAGTTTCTAATTCTTTTTATTTGATTTCTTTCCCCTTCGGCCGAGCTGCGGGTGTTCTGGGTCCACTATCTTTGTCTCGACCGAACAGAGCGCGTCCACACTGCCCACCTATATCAGTTTCGTAACAGTTTAACTGTCTGGCGTCATCCTACAGAATCTTGGGCCATTTCTGCACTACACTGTTATATAGTGTTATTGTTCCACTTTCAACATCCTGTGGAATTCTGGAGTTTGTAGTTTACTGAGGCCAAAGATGCCCCTCCCTAATCTGCAACCCCCAGGATTCCGTAGGATGTTCAAAGTGGAATAAGAGCACTATAACAGTGTAGTGCGGAAATGGCCCTGGACTTATAGTTTGGTGAGGTATTTAGGATTCTCTGCAGACAGGCTCCGCAACTCCCTAGCAGAGAATACTTCATTCAAACTACAAATCCCAGGATTCCAGAGGTGCCAGCCATGACAATTAAAGTGGAATTAAACTCATCCAACTTGTGTGTGCAGACGTGCCCTCAGCTAGAAAGAGTGCCAATAAAATTCTGAGATGTTTGGAGGGCCAAGACTAGGAACGAGCGTGAATTTTTGTTTAGTTCACAGTTCTGAAAGAATTTACTTAGAATTTTTTTTTCTGTATTCATAGATGAACCGTCAATAACACAGTTTTTCCTTCATATTCAGATTCCTCAGAATGTGATGAAGTTCTCTGAAAATAAAAATTGTACAAAAATGTATATATTAGAGGAAACTGAACTTAAAATTACAACCATTAATAAAAACATGCAGAAATTCTGGGTTATGGGGAAAAATTGGCATATAAGGCAAAATTGTACACAAGCATTCACCTCTTTGGGAAAACGGAACCAAATAAAATACATACGTCTGTGGAAAAAACATTTTAAAGCAACATTATATTAAGGAACATTGCTTGCAAAGACTATAATTTTACACACAAATATGTATATTATGAGAAATAGAAAAGAAGAAATGTAGATTAGTTTTAAAAACACAATTTTATTAAGGGAAACTACTTCTAAAAATAAGGAGATAGTATACAATTTTGCACAAAAGTGTGCCCTTTGCATTAAAAAAAAACATTGAAAACACCATTATATTAAGAAAGAAGATTAACAAAGCATGTGTATACAGAGTAAACGTCTGCATACGTATTAGGGGAAAATGCACATGAATTGTCATCTTGACTTTAAAAAAAAAATCAAAATTTAAGACTGATGGGGAAGTAAATGGAGAGAAACCAAAAAAGACAGATTTTCTATCCCAACCCTAGACAACCCTGTGAAACCCTTCCTGGCGTGTTTCAAAGTCAGACCTCATCTGGAATCCCGTGTCCAGTTCTGGGCACCTCAATTCAAGGACATCAACAAGCTGGAGCGTATCCAGATGAGGGCAACCTAAATGATGAAGAGTCTGGAAGCCACGAAGCCCTATGAGGAACGCTTTGATGAGCGTTCCTACATAGCAGGAGGTTGGACTCAATGGCCCCTGGGGTCTCTTCCAACCCTAGGATTCTATGATTGTAGCTTGCAGGGACATTCATCCCCCTCTTCTTATATTATTTTTGTTACTGTTTTTTTTGCCGTCAAGTTGACTTTGACTCTCAGTGACCGTATAAATGAAAGACCTCTAAGAACCCTGGGCGTCCACTGACCTGCTCAGGAATTGCAAACTTGGAGTTCTGGTTTCCCTGATTGAATCAGTCCACCTGTAGTGCCGTCGCTTTTCTCACTGCCTTTTACCTGACCGAGCATTATTCCCTTTTCCAGTGAGCTATGACATCTCATGATATGTCCAAAGTGCAACAGCCTCGGTATAGTCATCGTTGCTTCAAGCGTCATAGGTCATTTCTGCACTACACTGTTACAGTGCTATGATTCCACTTTCAACCTCCTGTGGAATTCAGGGGTTTGCAGTCTACTGAGGCCGAAGAGCTCTGGCTGAGAATTCGAAATGCCCCTCCCTAAACCGCAAACCCCAGGATTCCATAGGAGGTTGAAAGTGGAATAATAGCACTATAGCAATATAGTGCAAAAATCGCCATAGAGTTGAAAGAGACCACAAGGTCCAACTCACTGCCATGCAGAAAGACACAATCCAAGCACTCCCAACAGATGGTCATCCAGCCTCTGGTTAAAAACCTCCAAAGGAGGAGACTCCACCATACTCCCAGGCACCAACAGATTCCAAACTGCTCTTACTCTCAGGAAGTTCTTCCTAATTTTTAGATGGAATCTCTTTTCTTGAAGTTTGAAGCCATTGCTTCATCGCGTCATGGTCTCTGGAGCTGCAGGAAACAAGGTTGCTCCATCCTCCATATGACATCCCTTCAAGTATTTAACCATGGCTGTCATGTTCTCTCTTAGCCTTCTCTTCTGTAGACTAAACCCACCCAGCTCCCTCAGCTGCTCCTCACACAGCATGGCTTCCAGACCCTTCACCATTTTGGTCGCCCTCCTCTGGAAACCCTCTAATTTGTCGATGTCCTTCTTGAAATGAGGTGCCCAGAACTGGTACAGGATTCCAAATGAGATCTAACCAATGCAGAATAGAATGGTACCTCCCTCGATCTGGACACCATACTCCTATTGATGTAACCAAGAATCGCGTTGGCATTCCTGGCTGCCGCGTCACACTGCTGACTCATGTTTAGCTTGTGATCTACCAAGACTCCTAGATCCCTTTCACACATACTGTTATCCAATGATGTGCCCCCCATCCTGTATTTGAGGATTCCATTTTTTCCACATAAGTGTAGGACCTTATATTTCTCTCTGTTGAAATTCATTTTGTTGGCTTTGACCTAGCTCTCCAATCTGTCCAGGTCATTTTGAAATTTGATCCTGTCCTCTGGTGTATTAGCAACCCCTCCCAATTTGGTGTCATCTGCAAATTTGATCAGCATGCCCTCTCCTCCTTCATCCAAGTCATGGATGAAGATGTCGAACGGCACTGGGCCCAGGACAGACCCCTGTGGCACCCCGGTAGTCACTTCTCTCCACGATGGAAAGCAGCCTTTGGCGAGAAGCCTTCTTTGGGTTCAGTCAGTCAACAAATTACCAATCCACCCTCAAGTATTTAAACATGGCTATCATGTCCCCTCTTAACCTTCTCTTCTCCAGGCTAAATATACCTAGTTCTCCAAGCTGTTCTTCCCAGGCCTTCATGGTTTCCAGACCTTTGACCATGTTGGTCACCTTCCTCTGGTCATGTTCCGGCTTGTCAACATCCTTCCTGAACTGTGGTGCCCAGACCTGGACACAGGATTTCAGGTGGAATCTGACTAATTTTCTAGCAAAAGTTCAAGCTTGGTTTGATTTGATTTTACTCATTCATTTGCCTTTTTGGCAATCCATGGTATCCCTATAACCTTTCTCCAACATCACCTTTCAAATTCTTTCTGTCAGCTTTTTCTGCTATCCAGCTTTCACACCCATAGTACTGATAATTTGAAAGTGGGATCTGTAATAAAACACTGCAACGGCAAACAGGAATGGGGTCGTCCTGTTCATACTGCCAGCTGTCCGTGCCCTCTTCCACCATTTTCCATTCCCAGAGCTTGCCCTGGACATTTTGCTGCCTGAAGCAAAAAATAAGATGGGGCCCTCATTCCCCATCCAACTGGGAGATAAATCTTACTTTTACAGTCATGCCTGGCTGGCCTCATTCATTCTGCCTGAAACGACCAGCTAATTTTAGCCATGTGACCCACACAACTGTCTCATCCATCAGACAGAAAGAACAAGAAACTCAGGAAAACGGTGATATTTTCTGTAAAATATATTTTGTATTTCTTCCAACCTTGGGTATTCTTTCAAACTTGATCTTCCCTCTTATTTCTCAGGACGGAACATAATGGTACTGTTAACATATCATTAGCGGTGGAGCTCCCCTGAAAGAGGACAGCACAATCTTAGCACAAGCTTGTCTCCTTCCAGTGATGTCTTTAAATCTTTCACTCCAAGTCTCAAGTCAAGTCTCAAGTCTCTGCTTTCAAGTCTCAAGTTGCGTCTCAAGACCTTGCAAGATACTTTTAAGTCAAGCCTCGAGTCAAGGCTCAAGTCTGGGAGCCAATTTTATACCCCAACCTGTATTCCAGAATTTCTGGACAGAGTCGAATAAAGTCAGTTTTAACAATTTAAGCAGAGTTGGCTCTCCACATTTGCCGTTTTGCCATCTGCAGCTTTGGAAGTGGGAAACAGGAGCCTTCTTACTTCCCATTTGCAAAGCTGGAGGTTTTTTCGGAAGTGGGGAATAGGGTCCTTCTTAGTCCTCATTACTGAAGCTTCAAGAGCTTTAGAAAGAAGGATTCTTCCTCCTCAAGCCCACTGCCTAATGCATTCTCTTTTCTTCTCTGAGAAATGCACCCTGCACTCTGGGCACGAGTCTTGCCTTCTGCTCTTAGGAAAAGTTTCAGAAAGCTCCTCCTATACGTAGAGGGGACAGGATGCCGAGCAGACCCCAACCTCATCTCAAGCCCACGGCCTGACCCATTCGCTGTTCCCTCTGAGAAATGTGTCCACACTTTGGGCTTGAGACAGATCATCATATGACCAGTAAGTTGCAAGGTTTCCCGACGAACGTGTTACGTTACTGAACCAAGGGCAGCAAGCCAGTCCCTAAAAATATGAAAGTCTCAAGTCCAGTTGAGTCAATGTGTAATTTTTGCCAAGTCGAGTCCAAGTCGAGCCACTGAAGTGATTTGGGTCTGACTTGAGTCTGAGTCCATAGACTCAAGTCTACATCACTGCCTCCTTCTGCAGGCTGCAAAGTTCATTAAGACTGTGTAAGTCATGACTATTGCCACAGTCGTAAAGGATCCCCCGCGCACACAAAGTCCATCTTAACAGCCAGCATCTGCACTGAGTAAAGGAGGTCTCTTCAGCTGGTAGTTGGGCAGGAAAGCAGATGACGTTCATTGCAGCCTCACTTGCTAGCAGGATGGGGCTGCAAACATCATTCGCCTTGTGCCATAATTCATAGAATCCTAGAGTTTGAGGGAACCTCAAGGGCTACCCAATCCAACCCCATTCTTCCATGTAGGAATACACAACCAAAGCACCCCCAACTTCCACCACGCTCCCAGGCAGCATATTCCACTGTCAAACTGCGCTTGCCCTCAGGAGGTTCTTCCTAATGTTTAGATGGAATCCCTTTTCCTATTGTTTGAAGCTATTGCTCCGTGTCCGAGGCCGTTTCCGCACTAGGCTGTTATAGCGCGATTATCCCACTTTCAACATCCTATGGAATCCTGGGGTTTGCAGTTTAGGGAGGGGCCTGTTGAAAGTGGAATAATAGTGCTATAACAGTCTAGTGCGGAAATGGCCCTAGTCTCTTGTTACCCTGATTTCTGGGGATCCCGGGAGGGACACCTAAATGTGCTCACAACAATGGGGAGGGAATTAGCACAGAGCACAAGTTGGCAATGCGAGAGGCAGGGTAACGTCGCGAGATCTTGAACCCTACGTCTACGGGGTCAGGCCGAGTCAAGGATGAGGTAGATGTTGAAATTGATAATTGTTTTATTTAAGCACAATCAAACACATGTATGCAACACACTCATGCAAGAAACTATAGAAATAAAGGTAGGAGCCAATAGAGGGATTTTTGAGGAGGGTTGGTATGGGAAGTACTATACCTGTCCTGAAGCCCGGTTAGAAGCGGAGAAGCTGGGGAGCGTGGATCTCAGCACGTGGAGCCGAGGGGAAGGCTGCTGGACAAAGCGACAGCAAGGCGGGATGGAAGCCAAGAGCGATCCGAAGAAGCGCTCAAAATCAGGGGTGTTTATAGGGAAAATTGTGACCGCAGGCTAGTTCGTACTTGGGGAAAACAATGAGTTTGGGGCTGGAGACAAAGCCTCCGAAAGGTCAGTATTTGAATGATTGAGTTATAGCCAAATTGTCAATAGAGTAGCCAGTATGCAAACACGGAGTGCTTGAGCGTTGTATAGTCCGCTCATCAAGCTGCCTGCGTGGGGCAGGGGATCTTTTGAAAGTAGCGTGCATACATAATTGTGGTACTTGCCCTGAGGTCTCCTGAAGCTGCGAGTCGGCTATTTCTGGCCTGCCTGTATTTGTTTGGAATATTACAGCGATTATCGGCAGAGCCTGCGTGCGTGCTTGTCCGGGGGCCTCGCAAGCACGTGGAGAGGAATGGGTACAGAACACCGAATTATTGATATCAAAATGATATCTTCATATCCCACAAGCTCAGGCTAGCAATGGCGGTAACACTCTGGAACTTCAGAGAACAAGGTTGCGTTCCAAAACAGAAGAAAACCACTCTTAATTCAGAATATAGAAGTTAAATTGCAAGCTGGAACGGGGCAGTGGAAGCATTTGCCTTCATGTTCAATGTAAACTGCTCTTCTGAATCTTTAAAACATTTCAGTGTGCCTTTCCACATACCGTGATTACTTTGGAGTAAACTTCATTGAACCCAGCAGGGCTTACTCCTCTGTACACATGGAGAGGACTGGGCTAAAAGAGTCTCAGCAGAGGTCTTTTCTCAGAGGCTCAGGGAATGGGAAAATCATATTTTGACTACAAATTCCAGAAGGCCCTCCAACCAGCATGGCTACTCACCATGCTGGGGCTGAAATTCTAGGAGTGGTATTCTGAAAAAAGGTTTTCCCACCCCAAACTTTGAAGTGGAGAGCCAGTGTAGTGCAGTTGGCTTGAGCATTAGGCTATGACTTTGGAGAACAGAGTTCAAATCCCTGCTCAGTCATCAAAACCCCCCGAGTGACCTTGGGCAAGTCACACTCTCTCAGCCTCGGAGGTAGGGAACGGCAACTCCCCCCGAACAAGTCTTGCCATAAGTCAGAGATGACTTGAAGGCACACAACAATAACACAACAAACTTCAAAAGGCTCCCCTGAAAGAAAAATCATCCATTCCAATTATCATTCCTTCCGCTCAAATCTCTTTTTAAAAAAATGTCCAAGGAGAGGCAAATTAGAGCCAAAAGAAGAATAAAAATAACCTTCCCTTGCTGGTGGAATCTTACTGCAAGGCCTGACTTTTTTTAAACATCATGAAGAGTAAGAAGGATCACCTGCTAACACTTGCAGCTCAAGGTGCTTTTGAACAGCAAAGCCCCAAGGAGAAAGTACTCTATTTAACATCATCCTTAGTTTGCAGCACTTGGGGAAGCTACTTTTTCACTATAGCTTCAAAATCCCCCCAATCAGCATGGCCAGTGGCCGGGGCATTCTGGGAGATGTAGTCCAAAACAGTAACTTCCCAAAGCTTTGGTATCAGCTCAGGTCAAAGACTGTAATCTTGCACAGCCTCACAATGCAGCTACAGTAAAGAATTATAACCAGTTCAGGTCACTTTAAGTGCTACAGGCCTCCTATGGAATCTTTCAATTTGTAGTTTCAGGAGGACATACTTAGAAGCTTGGCTTGAAAACGCTTGAGCTGTATTCAGGGAGTGTGAGAGAGCTCTTGAACAGAGAATTTTATGTACCTCCATAAACTACAAATCCCAGGATTCTATATGGTAGTCCCATGACGGTTAAAAGGGCGTCAGAATGCTATTAAACTGCAGTGTGGACACATTCTTATTTGAAAAAAAGTCGTGCTAAACACATAGGAACTGAGGCCATTTCCACACTACATGGTAATAGTGCTGTTATTCCACTTTCAACATCCCATGGAATCCTGGGGTCTGCAGTTTCGGGGGGAGCCTTAGAGGAAATGTCAGGATTCCATAGGATGTTGAAAGTGGAATAATAGCACTAAAACAGTGTGGTGCAGAAAGGCCCTTAGAAGCAAGTCCCACTGAGTTGCATGGTGAACCGACAGCTGGAAGAGTGGCATACAGCCAGTGGCAGGGAGGCTCTTTGATGCCCAGTGGAGCACTGAGTCCACTCTGGATTTTAGTCTGAACTTTAACAGTGTGACTCAAGTTGAGGAACCCATAGGGGTCATAGGATTTTGCACCTTTAAAGTTAGGAATAAAACCCATAGCTGATTCATCACCATTCAGCACCCCGGACAACTCCTTTAAAGGGCCCTATCACACTACACTGCTATAGCGCTATTATTCCATCATAACTGCAATGGAAACATCCTGTGGAATTCTGGGGGTTGTAGTTTCCTGAGGCCAAAGCGCTCTCTGGTTGAGAATTCTGAATGCCCCCTCCAAAAAAAACTGCAAATCCCAGAATTCCATAGGATGTTTCCATTGCACTTATAACGGAATAATAGCACTATGACAGTGTAGCGTGATAGAGCACAAGGTTTAGATAACCAGTGTCATCACTCAACCCATTGAAATGAACCAGTGGTTAAATGACCCTCCAGCAGACATGTGAAGGAAGTCACAATGATGACAAAAAGAGGGAGCTCAGGGCTTGAGAGTCACAGTACTCTTGTGTGCTGGCCGGGTGGTAGTTCTTTTACATGAACCTATGGCACATTGAATCATAGAATCCTAGAGTTGGAAGAGACTCCAAGGGCCATACAGTCCAACCTCTTTTTGCCATGCAATCAAAGCACTTCCAACAGTCGGCCATCCTGTCTCTCTTTAAAAACCTTCCAAGAAGGAGACTCCACTGCACTGGTTCCTAAATGTGTCAAGTAGCTCCTCCCTAAGTGAAGAGGTGGAATTAAAATTAATTTTTGTCACTGTTTATCAAATCAGGAAGGTAGGTGGCAATTATAGCAGGATAAGAGCGTCTTTGGCTGGGACTTCCAACGTGACTTCTCACCAAGAAAGCCAACACGATTCTTGGTTGCATCAATAGGAGTATGGTGTCTAGATCAGAGGGGTTATGGGATCACTCTATTCTGCTTTGGTTAGGCCTCATTTGGAATCCCGTGTCCAGTTCTGGGCACCTCAATTCAAGAAGGATGTCGACAAGCTGGAGCGTGTCCAGAGGAGGGCGACCAAAATGGTGGAGGGTCTGGAAGCCATGAAGCTCTATGAGGAGCGGCTTAGGGAGCCGGGGATGTTCAGTCTGCAGAAGAGAAGGTTAAGAGGGGACATGATAGCTGTGTTTAAATATTTGAAGGGATGCTATGCCGAGGAGGGAGCAGGCTTGTTTTCTGCTGCTCCAGAGACTAGGACAAGGAGCAATGGATTCAAGCTAAAGGAAAGAAGATTCTACTTGAACCTCAGGAAGAACTTCCTGATGGTCAGAGCTGTCCAGCAGGGGAATAGGCTGCCTCCATGGAGTGTGGCTGAGTCTCCTTCTTTGGGAGTTTTTAAGCAGAGGCTGGATGGCCATCAGTTGGGAATGCTTTGATGGGTGTTCCTGCATGGTAGGAGGGGGTTGGACTGGATGGCCCCTGGGGTCTCTTCCAATTCTATGATGTCTGTTTCTCTTCCTTCGTTCTCCCAGTGGAAACCCACTGGGTGATTTTGGGCATGTCACACACTCTCAGCCCCAGAAAACCCTGTGATAAGTTTGCCTTACTGTTGCCATAAGTTTGAAATGACTTGATGGCACACAACAAAGATCACAATTACAGCAGGATTATAGCATCTTTGGCTGGGACTTAACATATGAAGTCATTCCTCTTCTGTTCTCCTCCCAGTGGGAGGCCATTTGAAAGGTGTTTCTTTTACAAAGGAGGTCAGTAACAGATTCTTTGGATTTTATTGCACAAGCAGGTAAAATGCAATTGCAGCACGCTAATAGCATCTTTGGCTGGGACTTATCATATTATGTTGTTTTCTTCTCTTGTTCTCCTCGTGGGAGATTGCTGGAAAAGCATGTCCGTTAATGACCTCCTTTGTAAACGAAACAATGACCTCCTGCTGGAAGAACAACAGAAGAGGAATGGGGTCGTTTGATAAGCCCCAGCCAAAGAAGCTATTATCCTACCAATTGTAATCTACCTGCCTTATGCGATAAAGCCCTCACACGAATCTCTGGCCAAATGAAGAGATGATGCTGTGAAGTGGGAAATTATAGAGGATTGCCACTTGCTTTCACATGCCATAGATAGAACCAGTTGTTGGTTATTTTGAATGACACCAGTGTCCAAAGCAGCTTGGCCACCCTTTATCATTGTAGCCCCCAACTCTTATTGGATTGATTGATTGACTGATTGATTGACTGATTATTTATTTATTTGCATCTTAAATAGCCCAAGAGGGTTCCTACCCAGTTACTGTTCTCTAGCAGGGAAAACGTATCCCAGGGTGGAGCTTCTCAAACAGTGGTTGTTAACTTATGGCTGGTTTTCTTGGCTAGGTTTGTTCACATGGAAGGTTGCCATTGCCTTCCCCTTCAGTTAAGAGAACATAACGTTCCCAAGATCCAGTTGGTCAATATCCTCCTACAGACAGAATGGGGGTTATGGGAGCTGTAATCCTTAAAAATACCTCTTTCCAAGCTCTGCAGGAATTCAGGACCATTTCTGTACTACACTGTTATAGTGCGATTATTCCACTTTTGACCTCCTGTGGAATTCTGGGGTTTGTAGTTTCCTGAGGTCAAAGAGCTCTCTGGCTGAGAATGCCAAAGGCGCCTCCCTAAACTGCAAACCCCAGGATGCCGTAGGAGGTTGAAAGTGGAATCATAGCACTATAACAGTGTAGGGTGGAAATGGCCAAAGAAGCAGAGGGGCTGAACTGGAAGCATGCACCCAGCTTGCAATATTGATTGACCTGATCGAAAGGAAATGGACGGGTCTACGCCTTTAAGCTAGGAGAGCAATTTGGCCCTGTCCACCTGCACCTATTTACTGGCCAGCTATAAAGTTTCCAGGAAAAACAACTTGCTAGGGCCATGAAATAATTTATACTGTTTCTTCTAAGAACTTAGCTGGCTGAGTGATCATGGTATGTCATTTCCGGGGGTTGGAGGTTTAAAGGGTAAATTGAGGTTGGATTGAAAATTTTGGAGGAACTTTCATTATGTATTTATGTTTTGCTCATTTAAACCTTGCTGTGGTCAGCCAGTGTGGTACAGCAGGCTGAGTTCTGTACCTGGACTTTGGGAGACTGAAGTCTAAATCCTCACATGGCCATGGAAATGCACTGGGTAGGTGACCTTGGGCTAGTCACACTCTCTCAGCTTCAGAGGAAGGCCATGACAAACCTCCTCTGAAGAAGTCTTGCCAAGAAAACCCACAACAGGGTTGTTTTAGTCAACATTGACTTGAAGGTGCATAAAAACAGTGTTAACTTTGTTGCTTTGAGTAGAAGTAGATAATATATGTGAGTCTCCTTGTTGTATAGTCTTAGATGTTTTTGGGTTAGATTGTGGGAAGTGGAGGTTACATTATGGCTTCCTTTAAGTAACCTCAGTAGTATATTGGGGTGAGGGCAAAAGCTGGAAAAAGTTACTTTTTGGACTCCATTTCTCTTCCTCAGGAGAGGCTGGTCCTTTCTCTTTCTTCTTGCTAGCAAGTAGTGACTTTTTTGTTTTAAGTTGTGCAATGAATGACTGATTGTGCGCAAAGGGATTTTTCTGGTGCTGAATTTGTTTATCTTTATTGTTATGTTCGTAAAATGATTTTATCATTTTAAAAATTAAGCGTTCTAGTTGTTTAACTGTGTTTTAATTCTTTTCATAATCAGGGCTTTACTCTACCTTGTTTTTCCCTTGTAAGCTGCCCTGGGTCCCATGCCAGGAGAAAGTGGGATATAAATAAAATAAAGTACAACTCCCAGAATTCTGCTAGTCAGTTGAGAGTTACAGTCCCAAAAGGTAACTTTTTCCAAGCTCTGACAAGGAGACACGAACATCTGAACATTGTTGCAAGCTGTTTATGGGGGTGGGAGGCCACCCAGATATTGCTGGACTGCAGATCCCAGCAGCCCCAGGTAACATATCCAATTGTAAAGAATGCTGGGTGTTGCAGTTCAACAATATCTGAGGGGCAGGACCATTTTTCCTACCCTTTCTGTCAATGCTCATAGTATGGGATTTCAGAAATTCTCCTAATTGAGCTAGAATTCAGCAGCCGTGGGATGCAAGTGAGAACAAACCAGAGGAACAAGAAATATAGGAACAGAATGGGAATTTGGTTCATCCTTAAATCCACCTCACAGTTCCTTTGACACTCTTTCCATGCAGGTGTGATTGTGTGCTTTGCATCAGCTAATAGTCATCCGCCATCATTGCTCACTGAGCATTGTGTAACCATTGGGGGCCCACTGCTTGTTTTCGCCTTGCTTTGCTGGACTTGTGTGCTGTTCATTGACTAGTAGCCACCAGCCATCAATGCTCACTGGGCAAGCATCCTGTAGCTGTTGGGACCCAATACATGTTTTTGCCTTGCCTCACTAAACTTGTCTGCTGTGGATTAGCTAAGAGCCACCAGCCATCAATGCCCACTGAGCAACACCTTGTAGCCATAGGGGGCCCATCATGTACTTTTTTGCCTTCTCTTGCTCTAGTTTACACTACATGTCTATTTCAGAGGGAGTGCCTTTCCATCCACGTGGGCCAAGCTGGTGTCCAAATGGGCAACGCATGCTGGGAGTTGTACTGCCTGGAACACGGCATCCTGCCTGATGGGACCATCTCCAGCACTGTCCTGGCAGCCCAAGTGGATTCTTCCTTTGAGACCTTTTTCTGTAAAACAGGAGCAGGAAAGCATGTTCCCAGGGCAGTCTTCATAGACCTGGAACCTTCGGTCATAGGTAAATAACGCCTTGTGTAAAGCACAGGGTAACACCATAGTCTAGAGCTTGGGAGAGTTACTACTTGGACTACAACCCCAGTATAACCGGGGGATGCCGTACCCTGCAACTGCCTTGATTTGACAGGGATGGTCTCGATTAGTCCTCTATCATTCTACTTTTTAAGCCACTTTTAAAATGTCCCCGTTTCTCCCTCTTTCTCCTACTTTCCCCCTTGGCCCTCAGCTTATTTCAATTGCTGCAAGCTGAACCAAACGGCAAAAGTAGTTTGCAGGTCAGCAGCGGGGAGAGGAGAGGGAGGAATCTTGCCCTTCCCAGGAGGTTCAGCAAAAGGAAACTGCTGCAGCCACTCCTAGATTGTGTGTACTTCCTTATTCATAACTTTGGCCCTCTTGACCGCACTTGTCCCAGTGTGTCCCAGCTGTCCCAGTATGGGATCCTGGAGGTTGTAGTCCAAAATGTATGCTAGGTACACGATTCTTGGTTGCACCAATAGGAATATGGTGTCTAGATCAAGGGAGACAATGGTACCACTCTAGTCTGCTTTGGTCAGACCTCATCTGGAATCCTGTGTCCAGTTCTGGGCACCCCAATTCAAGAAGGATATCGACAAGCTGGAACGTGTCCAGAGGGGGGGGGGGGCGACCAAAATGGTGGAGGGTCTGGAAGCCATGAAGCTCTATGAGGAGCGGCTGAGGGAGCTCGGGATGTTTAATTTGTAGAAGAGAAGGTTAAGAGGGGACATGATAGCCATGTTTAAATATCTGAAGGGATGCCATGTAGAGGAGGGAGCGGGCTTGTTTTCCGCCGCTCCAGAGACTAGGACAAGGAGCAATGGATTCAAGCTGCAGGAAAGGAGATTCCACCTGAACCTGAGGAAGAACTTCCTGATGGTCAGGGCGGTCCAGCAGTGGAATAGGCTGCCTCCATGGAGTGTGGTGGAGTCTCTTCCTTCTCTGGAGGTTTTTAAGCAGAGGCTGGATGGCCATCTGTCCAAGGGATGTGTGTTCCTGCATAGCAGGGGGTTGGACTGGATGGCCCCTGGGGTCTCTTCCAACTCTATGATTCTATGACTTTAGGTACGCCATGGAGGGCAATTTTGCCATCATGCTCACATTTCTTTATAGAAAGGGTGAAGAAATAATTAAGTAGTGACAAATATTCCATATCTTCCAACTGCCCTGATTTTGCAGATTAATCCTCTGCAGCCTCACTTTTCCAGCTAGTTTTAAAACGCCCTGGTTTCTCTTTCTCCTCCCACTTCCCCCTTTGTCCTCAGCCTACTTCAGTTGCTGCAAACTGAGTTCAGAATGCAATAGTAGTTTGCATTCAATTAAAACAAGAGAGAGGAGAGGAGAGAAGGGGGCAGAATCCTGCCCTTCCCAGTAGGGGCAGGTGAAAGCAAACTGCTGCAGCGTCTTCTAGCTTGTTTGTGCTTCCTCCTTAATACATTTTACCACCTTGACTGCACTTTGATGTTGCTTGGCCACAGGTGTCTCAGTTTTTAATCTGTGAAATGCTGGAAGGTATGACATTTCAATGTTTGTTGGGAAGGTGGAAAAATAGACCTGCGTCTCTGTTTGTTAAATGGATACTCCACCTTTCTTCCGGGCTGGGATCCAAAGAAGCTGTACCGCTTCAGACTGTGGGAGAACAGCTGTGCTGGAAGGTTCACCCATCCTTCTGGCTCACAAGGAGCAAACCCTTCATCTGTCTTACAGATGAAATCCGTACGGGGCCATACCGTTCCCTCTTCCATCCTGAGCAGCTGATCAGCGGCAAAGAAGACGCTGCCAACAATTACGCCCGGGGCCATTACACCATTGGGAAGGAAATCATCGACACGGTTCTGGATAAGATTCGCAAAATGGTGAGTATGAAGTATGCGGCGAATGAATTTGCCCCCTGAACTCAGAGTCCTTCAGCTTCCCTCTCAAGCACCGAAAACGGCTGGAAGGGTTGGCAGGAAGTGACGCAGCATCCAGGGTTCCCAAACACATTTGGGAAACACGTTTGACAGGTGCAGCCTCTCAAAAGCGGTCTCCACACCAGCCCAGGCTTCTGCTACCACACCCACTGCGACTGAGTTTTTGTCTGGATGCAGGGAAGGATGTGGGTGAAGAGACTCAGGATTAATCCAGACAAGACAGATGTGCTGCTGGTCAGTAGGATAACCAGCCTGGGATAGGGATCGCAGCCATTTTGGATAGGGTGGCACGCCCCCCGGAAGATCAGGTTCAGAGTTTGGGGGTGCTCTTGGACTCAGCGCTGCGCCTGGAAAGCGAGGTTGCTGCGGTAGTCAGGAGCAACTCTGGCCAGCTTCGGCTGTTGTGCCAGTTGTGCCCTTTCTTGGGGAGGCACATCTGGCCCTAACGGCTCATGCCTTAGTAACCTGCCATATAGACTGCTGCAAGGTGCTCGATGTGGGGCTGTCCTCGAAAAGTGTTTGCTAGCGCAAAATGGAGCAATCAGACTGGGGTCAGGTTATGTTTTAGAGACCATATAACACTGATCAGACAAGGACTCCTCTGGCTTCCAATTTGCTTCTGAACTCAGTTCAAGATGCTGGTGTTGACCTACAAAGCCCTAAACAAACTGAAGCCAAGAGATCTGAAAGACTGCCTCCTCCCATAGGAATTTGCCAGAAATTTAACATACTCAGAGGAGGCCCTGTTGCATGTCCCAGCATCTTGTGAAGTTACGTTGCTGGGCACATACAACAAGACTTTCTCTATAGCAGTGCCTAAACTGTGGAATTCCCTACCCAAGGCAGTTAAGCTGGCCTCATCTCTTTTAAGCTTATGGGAAACAGCCAAAAACAGTGCTGTTCCACATGGCTTAAAGTGTTTGCAGTTGCTGTTTTAACTGTTTCAAAACTGTATTCTAGGATTGTTTTTAGACAGCTTTTATGAGTTTTTACAGATCATTTTAATGTGTGTTTAAAATGTCTTTCTCTCTGTATTAATCGGTTTTTTATTATCAGGAGCCCTTGCCTGGGAGGCAATACAGAAATGCTTTAAATAAATGAATGAAGTATGAGCCAAAGGAGAAAAATAGAAGGCCGTCACAACCATTTTATTTTCTTAACTTTTTGAGCCTCTAATAGTGTTATACTTTGGATCTAAGCTGCTCCTCTTGACCACCATTAACAACATATTCCTAAATGGGAAGGTGGAAGTCTGTCTGAATACGTTACCCAAATCTGAAGCCAAATAAGACTTCTTGATTTTACTGGTTTTCTTGCCAGCAGTGGTGACTGGTGGTTCCATGTTAGTGGCGTGGTGAGTCAGTTCTAGGTTTTAGTCTCAATTTTAAAGGAGGTACGCAAGATGCTCAACTTATTTGAGGCAAGAGGGTTTATCACCTTGGATTTATTCAAAATCCACAAGTGGATGTACCAGTTCATTGACATGGAAGCCACCAGCCACCTGTGGTTGAAGGCAAACTCCTGATAATGTGTTCTAAGTCTGAAATGTCTTAAGCTAGCATCATTTCAGGAAAACAAAACGGATATTAAAGCCGATCTCTTTTCTCTCCCCCCACCTCCTCTTTCAGGCGGAGCAATGCAGTGGCCTCCAGGGTTTCTTGCTCTTCCACAGCTTTGGGGGAGGCACAGGGTCGGGGTTTACCTCTCTCTTAATGGAGCGGCTTTCGGTCGATTTTGGGAAGAAGGCCAAGCTCGAGTTCTCGGTATACCCTGCCCCACGGATCTCCACCGCCGTGGTAGAGCCCTATAACTCCATCCTCACCACCCACACCACCCTGGAGCACTCCGACTGTTCATTCATGGTGGACAATGAAGCCATCTATGATATCTGCAACCGGAACCTCAATGTGGAGCGCCCAACCTACGTCAACCTCAACAGGCTCATTGGACAGATTGTGTCCTCCATCACTGCTTCCTTAAGATTCGATGGGGCCTTGAATGTTGATCTGGCAGAATTCCAGACCAACCTAGTGCCGTATCCCCGCATCCATTTCCCCTTGACCACCTACGCTCCCATCATCTCCGCAGAGAAGGCCTACCACGAGCAGCTCTCCGTGCCGGAAATCACCAATGCCTGCTTTGAGTTCTCCAACCAGATGGTCAAATGTGACCCTCGTAGAGGGAAATACATGGCCTGCTGCCTCCTCTACCGTGGAGATGTGGTACCCAAGGACGTCAATGCAGCCATTGCCGCCATCAAGACCAGGAGGTCCATCCAGTTTGTGGACTGGTGCCCAACGGGCTTCAAGGTGGGCATCAACTACCAGCCCCCCACGGTAGTGCCAGGAGGAGACCTGGCAAAAGTGCAGCGAGCTGTTTGCATGTTGAGCAACACCACAGCAATTGCCGAGGCCTGGGCCCGGCTCAATCACAAATTTGACTTGATGTATGCCAAGCGGGCCTTTGTTCACTGGTACGTCGGGGAAGGCATGGAGGAAGGGGAGTTTTCTGAAGCTCGGGAGGACTTGGCTGCCCTGGAGAAGGATTATGAAGAGGTGGGGCAAGACTCTGGAGATCACGAGTCTGATGCAGAAGAGGACCAGGAATACTGAGTATGTACCCACGGTTGCAGTTGAAGACCTTTGTAAGGCCACCCAGACCTCTGATACTACTAGATGTTCCATTTGGGTGAAATATTATCTTTCACTGCAATGTGGAATATAATTCCTAACAAAACATAACAAAATAAAACATGCAACAGAGCAAACAAAGTCCATAGCTTTTCTTCTATGGGCAGGTTTTGCTTCCATTCTTAACCGGGAGAAGGGAAGTGTTGCAGTTGCACACAGTGTGCATGCCATATAGGCGGAGGTTCCGTTCTAGGAACCCATGTGTAAAACAAGAAACATGAGTGCCGCATCCCATTGTAGTCAACGGATGCTATGTGTCTGAGCCCATCACGTCCATTGACTACAATGGGATGGAATGTTTCACATGACCTCTTGTTCATGCACGCGGAGGTCACGCCAGCAGACGGCGCACTGTATTGCTTTCCCGTGTATTCCTTTCAGAAGTGCTGTAGTTGGCATTCTTGATTGGCAGGGGATTGGACTAGATGGTCCCTTCCAACTCTTAAATGTGTCAAAGTATCCATAGGATAGGTTGGTTGACTTAAGTTCATATCTTACCTTTCCTCCAACATATGCAGCAACATATGTGACTTTCTTCTTTGCAAATTCATTGCCATGACATACCAAGGAGGCAAGTTGGTTGGTCTAAAAGACTGACTGGCCCGAGACCATCCAGTGAGTTCCATGAGCTTAGAACATTGGACTAACTCCAATATCATCTTATGGCCCAATTATGGCTAGTAGGTTAAAAGGACTTGCAGCAAATGTCCATTTTAGTGAACCTGGAGCCCGTGTGTTTTCCGTCTAAACACTGTACCAAGACCCTCCCCTAGCCCCTGCGAAGTTTCTGTACTTCCAGGAACACACAGCCAAGTCTTAGTCCTATTTTCATTTAACACGTCCAAAGAAACCATGGCTGCATTCCTGCATGGTTCAGCGTAGCACGGTAGTTCTGCATGTGGAACTACTGTATATGCTCATGTACAAGTCTAGAATTTTTAGTCAAAAAATTGAACCAAAAAACCTGGGTTGTCTTATCCGTGGGTCAATGTAAGCACTATACCTTAACTGTTACCCAAAAAGGAACCATCTCCTTCTCTGAGGAGAGTGGCAAAAGGCCTTTTTGAATGCCTGGACTGGAAAATTGTGGCACCAGCCACGGGCAGCCATCCCCCTGAGGCAACACTGGAGCTTTTCCCTCTCCGTGCAAAAGCAGATCAAGAGGGAGGAAAGGGTGAAAACATTGCCTTATCTTTCCCACCATCATTACTGAAACTCCAGCATGCAAACACTACAACATCATGGGCAAAGTAGACAAAAATCTGGGTATGAACTACAGGAATGGATGTGTATCTGCCCTATGGGACTCTTTTTATCCGGGAACAAAAAAATTGTGTAGGAACTGCAAGCAATTAGTTGGGTCTAACAAAAACATCAATGAGTAAAAACAAGAACTATGGATTAAAAAAAAAAGCAAGAATTATAGCTACTAGTGCCAGAACTTCCAGCAGTGGTTCTTTTATGAATCCACTTTAGTTCATTAACAGGACAATTCAATGGTTCATATGCCGACGTAAAAGTTGGTTCAGTGATACACTGACTTCAGGGCAAAGGCTCGTTCCTGCTTCCTCGTCACACGTGTACTGCCAAAATTGGTTGCTCTCTGTGTGCTGCCTCGTGTGCTTCATCACACGAGGCAGGTAAGTCACAACCGCAGCAGATAATAGTGTCTTTGAAACTTATCACATGCTGTCATTCCTCTTCTGTTGTTCCTTTTATAAAAGATGTCAGTAATGGCTTTTTATTTGGTGTGTTAATAAACGAAACACTTTTCAAATGGTCTCCCACTGGGAGAACAACGCAAGAGGAAGGACTTCATGTGATAAGTCCCAAAGATGCTGCTGTTACTGTTGTTGTTATGTGCCTTCAAGTTGTTTCTGACTTATGGCAACCTTAAGGTAAACCCATCATGGGGTTTTCTGGGGGCTGAGAGTGTGTGACATGCCCAAGGTCATCCAGTGGGTTTCCATGGTTGGGCAGGGAGCTGAACCCTCATCTCCACCACTACACCCTCTCAAGATGCTATTATCCTGCTGAAACTGCAATTTACCTGCCTTGTGTGATAAAGACCAAAGAATCTGCTAATGACTTCCTTTGTAAAAGAAACACTTTCCAAATGGTCTCCCACCGGGAGAACAACAGAAGAAGAAGGACTTTATGTGAAAAGTCCCAGCCAAAGATGGCATTATCCTGTGTAATTTTTACTTGATCATTTGATAAAGCCCTGAAATTGGCCTTTTCCTGTTTTCACCAAGATTGCCTGATAAAACAGTGTTGCTAAAGTGCTTCCTAAATGCTTACTGGCTGAGATTTTACATCGTTTTTGCTCAGTATAAATGCACACTCGTGAAGTTAAATGGTAGTCGTGCTATGCCACCTGTCGGCTGAATACCAGCACTGTGCAACCAACAGATGCCGATGTGCCTGCTTCTTGTCTCTTTGTACAATAGAGAATAATGCCCAGTGGCTGTGTCTGCAATCCCAGAGATTCAAGGCGTCTGCTGAAGGCACTGGGATTGCAGACTGGTTACAAACCATCCAAGAAGGCTCAACTGCAGAGCTAACATCCTGTTGTTTATCCCCAGCTAGAATAGACCTATTCAATTAACTGCAGAACAACCAGCGAACACATAAGTAAAGTGGAGTACTGGTCTGATGTTGGAAGCTAAGCAGGGTCAGCCCTGGTTAATACTTGGATGGGAGACCGCCAATGAGCATCAGATGCTACAGGCTATACTTCAGGGGAGGGAATGGGCGAAACCACACCTGAGTCTTCCTTGCCTAAGAAAACCCTAGGAAATTCATGGAAGCTGCCACAAATCTACAGGCAACTTGAAGACCCGTGCACACAAATGGCTATCCCTGTTCTTTCTGTCTCTAATACCAAACTTCCTCTTAAAGAAGGAATGTCCAGGAACACGTTTATTGTGTTAACTGAGGTATATGTGCATGTGCCTTCTTTTGTTGACTCACTGTGGCCCCATGAGTTTCACAGAATTGGCAGAGACCCCAAGGGCCCTCCAATCCAACCCCATTCTGCTATGCAGGAAGACACCATCAAAGCCCTCCCTTGGACAGGCGGCCATCCAGCCTCTGCTTAAAAACTTCCAAGGAAGGAGACTCCACCACATTTCCCAAGCAGCAGCCTATTCCACTGCTGAGCTGCTCTTACCCTTACGAAGTTCTTCCTAATGTTTAGATGAAGTCTGGAGACATTGCTCCATGTTCTAGTCCCTAGAGCAGCAGCAGACAAGTTTGCCCCTTCTTCCACCTGACATCCTTTCAAATATTTAAACATGTCTATCATATCACCTCTTAACCGTCTCTTCTTCAGGCTAAACATCCCCAGCTCCCTAAGGTGGTCTTCATAGGGCTTCATGGTTTCTTAGGGTTTTCTTGGGCAAGGAATCTTCAGAGATCCTTCTGCCAGTTCCTTCCTCTGAAATATAGCCTACAGCACCTGGTACTCCTTGGCAGTCTCCCATCCAAGTACTAAGTAGGGCTCGCCCTGCTTAGCTTCCAGTATCAGACCGGTATCCTAACTGAGTTGCGTCGGAATCGAGGACGGTTGTAACACAGGAGGAGCAATTCCGAACGCACAGGAAGCTGGCAACAGGGCTTTTATTTGCTATTTCTTGGATACCACGGAGCTGTTCACAATCCAGAGGGGGGCCTTCCCGTATCGGAAGCCGTCCTCTCCCGGCGCGGTCAGCATGGGCTTCGTTTCGGTCAGGCAGGACAAGGTGAGAGGCTCCCACCGGCTCGTTGGGGCAGCAAAGCCCTGAATGCTGGGAAGAGGTTCCTTCTTCTGCTGGCCTGGAAGGCAAAAAATAGGCAGCGGGAAGAGCAGTGAGATTGAGCTGCGTTCAGAGTTAGGAATTTAGGAAGCTGTATCGTTTGCAGTTAGACCTCTGACCTGCCTAGTGAGGTTGCCAGATTGAAAACTGGAGAAGCCTCCTGTCCCGTTTTTGAAAACTCGTACTTATTAATTTTAGTACAAACAAAGAAATTCGTAACAAAAGGAAAAGAAGAAAGGAAAATACTATACAGTAGCTCTCTATATTCACAAAGGTTAGGGGCACAGAACCCCCACAAAAGAGGAGAAACTGCAAATATCAAAATGTGTGTCTGCCTGCCTGCCTGCCGGAAGAGGGCCAAGCAATGTTGGGGAGAGCAGGCCCCCGGGGGCCAACCCACATTAGGGAAAGGAGAGGGAAAGGGGGCGGATAGGTGCAATACTTCCCCTCTCTCGCCCACTTCCTTCCCTGGGTGTGTGGCGGGCGTCAGGAGGGGGTCTGTGATGCTGAGAAATTGGGCCACAACCTGTCCTTTGCTGGCCGGGCAGTGGCTGGCAGAGGACCAGGACGGGTTTTTAAAGGGCTGCATGACCTGATCCGAGCCACTGAAAGTGAAACAAGCACGTGAGGCTACTAAGAATCCCAAAATATGGCAGCAAAGAGTCATCAAAACTGCACAGAATTCTATAATCATTCACAGCAGGTGGGCAGTATTTGAAATGTCTCATTCTCATGTGCAGAAACAAAGTAAGCAAATTATTTGGACACAGCAGCCAGTTTGGGTTTGCCCCCACGAGAGAGCAGCTTTGCACTCAGAGGTATACGACAAATGGGATGGTTGCTTGGCATTTCTTAAATCTCGATCCCTCTTCCTAGAATGACAAGTCCCCGGGTTCTTTCACACTACACAGTTACAGTGCTACGATTCTGCTTTAACCGCCCTGGCAACATCCTACGGAATCCCAGGATTTATAGGTTGATGAAGCTCTAGGGCTCTCTGGCTAAGAATTCTAACTACCTCCTGAAACTAGAAAAGCCAGGGTTCCATAGGATGGAACCACGGCAGTTGAAGAGGAATCACAGTGCTATACAGTTGGCCCTCCACATTTGTGGGTTTGACTTTCACGGATTTGATGATTTGCTAGTTTCTCCAACCCCTGCCCTCCCCCAGGCATTTCTTTTCAGGGGGAACCTTTCCTCTCAGCTACTCCAACCAGGCTGTGCAGATGTTTAAAAACCCACTGTTGGCCCTCCTTCTCTTCCACCAGCCACTGCTTGGCCCCCTCAGGACGGCTCACAGTCGAATTTCTCAGCACCGTGAATCTTCTCCTGATGCCCCCTACATTCCCAAGAAAGTAAATGGGCAAGGGTGGGGAGGTATAGGGCCACCATGCCGACACACTCCCTTTCCTCTCCTTTCCCTGACCTGGTCTGGACCCTGGGTGACTGTTCTTCCCACCATACCTCGGCTCCCTTTCCACAAACACACAAACACATCTTGATATTTGCAATTTTTCCACTTTTGCAAGGGTCCTGCACCCCTAACCCCAACAGAGGGTCAACCGGAATTGGATAACGGGAAAGGATTCTAACCCTTAAACAGGGCGCTGCTTTGCACTGAGTCAAAACGTAACCAAAAAGCCAGAAAATCGAATCAAAGAGAAAAAGAAAGGTTTCGAATGGCTCTACTCTCCCTGTGCAAGGAAGAAGAAGAAAAGGAGGCAGGCAGAGGCTCATGGCTTACTCTCTGCTGTTCCTTGGTTATCAAGAATGGGTCTGTTCCCATCCACCCCAAAGTAACCCTAAGAGAGGGCCCCTAAATTGGCATGACTTCCCCCATATTGGATATTGGCTAGCAAAGGTCAGTTGCAAGTAAAAATTGGTTTTGAATTAAATTCTCAAGACCAACAACGCCTTTGCTGCTGTACGGGGACGTAGACAGCGTCCCTTCGGCTAAGGGACAACGACCTATTGTTCCCGGTCACGCATCTCTAGGCAGCCACCACAGACTCTCTCCTCGATTAACAAAAAGGTTGCCTCAGCCCCAAGCCACGCTGATGAACTTTGCGAGGATAGACCATCAACGTCTATCAATTCGGAATGGCAATCCTATCATGTACCTGGACTTTCCCGGGAGAAACAATACCGAGGAGAGGTCGTGATATTTGCCTAACGTTATATTCCGCAATCATCGCCCATTAACGCCACTTTGCTAGTCTATACACCGCCTGAGGACAGAAATTGGCTAGAAAAACCCTCACTTTCTGAGCCTCTTCGGAGAGCCTCCCAGACCGGACGAGGGCCCGTTTCGCTGCTACCGAGGTGTCCCACTTAAGCCTCTCAGACGCTGCTGAGAGCTAAACACGACTCGCGTATCCGACTCGCCGAGAAACCCCGCTGCTTCCAGCCCTCCAGCCCCCGGATCCAGCCTCCCCTTGGTGCTTTACACCGAGCCTCCGCTCACCTTCTTCTTCCCAGGACGCCTAGACTAAGGTCCGTACGCCCTCCCTCCCCAACTGTCCCTCATTCCCAACTTTGTTTCCGTAGCTCTTGTGTGATTGTGGGATTATTTGTTAACGTGTGTTGTGACCTTCTTTGTTAGTTTTAATAAATTTACTTTAGACTGTTCCTCTGACTCTTGCGTGGTTCTGACCCCGTAGACATAGGGTTAAAGATCCCTGGCCCTGACCTCTCGCAAGCTTTGAGTGTCTCTGTTAATTCCCTTAATTTGAAGTCTGTTTGGGTGTCCTCGAGATACCCCCGATTTTCAGGGCAACAGAATCAGAGACCTTTGTATTCACAGAATCGGAGCTGGAACGGACCATGAGGGCCATCCAGTCCATGCAGGAATCCACAGTTAAAACACTCTTTAAAGACCTCCAAAAGCGGTGAATCCGCCACCATCCAAGGCAGTCAAGCAGCTCTTACAGTCAACAAGTTCCTCCAAAGGTTTAGGATGAAACTTGTTTACAGTAATTCGAATCCCACTGGTTTGTGTTCTCTAGAGCAGCAGAAAAACAAGCTCATTCCACCTTCTACATGAAAGCCCTTCAGTTATTTAAAGGTAGCTATCACGTCACCTCTCAGTCTTCTCCAAGGTATGGCCCTCTAGATGGTGTTGGAATGAAGTTCTCATCATCCCTCATCATTGGCTATGCTGGCTAGGACGGGTGGGACTTGCAATTTCACAACATCGGAAGGGCTACACTTCACTCCCTTGCCTGAATTGGAGGTTCTAGAGACTGAACATGAATCTTTCTACACCCAAGAATTAACCTCACTATTGATTTATGGCCCTTTCCCCAAAAGGAAATCTCCTCTTCTGTCATCCCCTGCTTCCAGAACATGGAGTCTGACTCAGAATCTGAAACAGGGAGCACGCCGGGATCTGCTGTACAGGAGGAGGTTACAGTCCCACAAACAGACCAGGGGGCAATGCCAGCTCCGGCAGAGAGTCCTGCCCCTTCAGACACAGAAAATAACTTACCAGTACCCACTTTTGCTGAGCGCAGACAGCAAAGAGAAAGCCTACATTGATCCCAGAGAATTTATAACTGGCAATAATTGCTCAGGCAACAGCTGTGTTAGGCTGCTGACCTATATAGCTGCTGCCCTTCCCCTCCAGGAGTTCTCAGAGCTTATCTGACCTTCCACCCTGCTGGATATCTTGCTGAACTCTGTGCCTGACTCTGGATTGACTGATGTTGGACTTCAATTGATTTCAGCTGGACTAGAATTCTTTTGGACTTTTTTTACGACCTTGTGCTTACTGCCTAAAAGTAAGTAACAAGCCAGGAGCTATTCCATTTGTTTGGTTTTTTGCCATCAGTTGAGCTGCTCTGACTGAGATAGGACACCTTCTTCCCTTGAGTTAAGGACAATTTCTTACCGAGTCTTGTGTGAGTCCGCAAGTTGGGGTACAGTGTCTGCAGGCGTTTCTCAGCGTACTTCTTTGAAAACTGAGCTTCAATCTTGAAATCATTGTTGGTAGCAAACCTGGGACATGATACATTTGCTCATTTAGAATAGATCACGTTGCATCATTAACAAGTATTTTTGAAACCCATTCCTTAGTTACAATCCCATCTTGACTACTGCAATGAGCTAAATGTGGGACTGCCCTTGAAGACTGTCTGGGAGATTCAGTTGGTGATAGGATTGCCAGGTTGGACTCAGGACAGGGGTCCTGTAACTTTGATCTTAAACAGATTGTGGAGCAAGATAAGGTACTATAAGACTGCCAAGTGGGTCAAAGGAACTTGTCCTCTCCTACCTTCTGAGCTCTGACTTGGGGCCCTTCCCGATATTATTTATCTATTCATTCATTCATTCATTCACTCATTAACTCATTCATTCATTCAATTTATGCTCCACCTTTCTCCCACCAAGGGACCCAGGGCAGCTTAGAATATTTAAAACAGATGTTGGCTAAAATGTTACATTAAAAAAATGTTAAAAGCAATTAAACAAGACAATTAAAACCAGGTAAGAAATAAATATTATTGTCACTGTCGATAAAATAGTTGAAGATATTCTATACCTTTTCCCAGTCATTAAACCAAAGGGAGGCTGTAGTCAAGGAATTGGAAGAAGACTAAAATTTGGAAGGACAGCTATGAAGGAACTAGAGAAGATCCTCAAGATATTTAATTCCATATCAAAGTCAGAATAATTCATGCCACAGTAGTTCCAGTTTATATGTATGGTTATGAAAGGTGAAGTGAACAAAGCTAATAGGAGGAAAATCAACTCCTTTGAAATGTGGTGCTGGAAAAGAGTTCTACAAACATCGTGGGCAGCTAAAAAGACATCCAAATGAGTCCTAAAACAAATAAAGCCTGAGCTCTCACTTGAAGCCAGTGTGACTAAACTGGAGCTGCTGTACCTCGAACTCACTGGAAAACACATTAATGGTCAGTAAAGTAAAAGGCAGTAGGAAAAAAGGAAGGCCACACTACAGGTGGATTAATTCCATCAAAGAAGCAATGTTTGCCCTAAGTTGGGGAGGGTAGTTTATAACCAGGAATCTTAGATCTAGGAGTCTTAATAGACCATAGGCTGAACATGAGTCAGCACTGTGATGCGGCCACTAAAAAAGCCAATGTGATTCTGAGCTGCATCAATAGAAGTATAGTGTCTAGGTCAAGGGAAGTGATGGTACCACTCTATTCTGCTTTGGTCAGTCCTCACCCAGAATACTGTGTCCAGCTCTGGTCACCACAGTTCAGGAAGGATATTAAGAAGCTGGAAGTGTCCAGAGGAGGTCAACCAAAATGGTTCAAAGGCCACTGAAAACCATGAAGCCCTGTGAGAAATGGCTGAGGGAGCTGGGGATGTTTAGCTTAGAGAAAGTTAAGAGGGGACATGAAAGCTATATTTAAATATTTGAAGGGATGTCATATGGAGGATGGAGCAAGCCTGTTTTCTGCTGCTCCAGAGACTAGGACACGGAGCAATGACTTCAAATTTCAGGAAAAGAAATCCCATCTAAACATTAGGAGGCACCTCCTGACTGTAACAGCAGTTTGACAGTGGAATACGCTGCTGCCTGGGAGTGTTTTGGAGTCTCCTTCTTTGGAGGTTTTTAAACAGAGACTGGGTGGCCATCTGTCAAAGGGAGTGCTTTGATTGTGTGTTCCTGCATGGCAGAAGGGAGCTGAACTGGCTGGCCCTTGTGGACTCTTTCTGTGATTCTAAGATGGATCAGGATCATATATCTGCGCTGCGTAGCATAAATCTCTGCATAGGGAGTTACACATACTGGCTGGTATCCCATTAGTGATATATGCTGGTGTAAATTGTGTATATACATGTGGAGCTGAGGGATTTTTGATCACAGATAGTGGTCAAATCCAACTGATGGCTGCACAGACAGAGTTTTGCATGTGGGGCAGCTGTACAGGTTGCAGCACATTGCAGTATACAGAGTAGCAAGTGAATGTGCATTGCCCCTACGCATAGCTTTTGTGCACTGCAACGGCACAGTGGGTTGTCATCCATGCACGCTGATCACGGATCCACAAACACTGCGCTACACTGCTACTTAGTATAGGAGTTATGCAACCTGACTCTGCCGGCAGACATTTATACCATGTTGAGGCAATGCAGGATCTGTCTGGCTGTGTTAAGGGACATTTGGGTTGAACATCAATGTTGCCTCACCGGACATACAACCAAACGTGCAACCAAAGGAGTACCACCACCAACTTCAGCAAGGGCTGACAGATGTCCACCAGCTGAGAATTGCATGTCCACATGTGGAACACATGTTTATTTCCATTTCCATGAGCTTGAACTGAACACAGGCATTGTGCATTAGATCAAAACCTCCATCCACTTCTGCAAGGAACTTAAGATCCACCTGTGTAAGACACCTATGGGCTCAACAGCTGGGTAATTTTTCCAGGCCCTAAACTGCTGCTAGGGTTTGTGAAGAAGGGGGTCACCTTCAGCCCTGGGGAAGACCCTGCTCCAGTGCCTGTAGAAGGAGACTCAGAAGTCTCAATGCTGGCACTCTATTCTCTGCCATGGTCCACATGGCACTTCGATCCAAATGTGTAAGGCCCACTCTCTCCCCTCCTTTATGCTTGTTTGGTTCACCAACACTGTCTAAGCAGAATGCACACAGAAATATCTTCGTGCTGAGCCAAAGAGCTTTGGAGCCAGTTGGGCATGGGTGGAAATAGATTGCTGTTAACTCCTGCCAAGTTGACCTCACTTTATGGTGATCGTACGAATGAGAGACTTTGAAGTCACCCTATCATGAAAAGCCTTGCTCAGGTCTTGCAGATTCAGGGCCATGACTTCCTTGATTCAGTCTATCCATATGTAATGTGGTCTTCCTCTTTTCCCACCGCCCTCTACCTTACCAAGCACTATTGTCTTCTCTAGTGAGTCACGTCTTCTCATGATCTGGCCAAAGAACAACAGCCTGAGTTTGGTCATCTTGGCTTCTACGGAGAGTTTAGGGTTCATTTGCTCTAGGACCCATTCATTTGTCTTTTTAGCAGTGCACAGTATCCACAGACCTCTTCTCCAGCACCACATTTCAAATGAGTTGATTTTCTTCCTATCAGTTTTTTTGACTGTCCAGCTTTCCCAACTATACATAGAAATGGCAAATACAATCGCATGGGCAATCCTGACTTTGGTATTAAATGATATATCTTTACACTTTAAGATCTTATCTGGTGTCCTCTCTCAGTCCTGGCACAACTGATAAATCAAACAAAACAAACGGTATATCTCCCAGCTTGTTACTTAATTCCAGGCAGTAAGCAAGGAGTCATAAATAAAGTCCAACAAAGTCCAGTAGAGTTTCACAGCAAGGGAGTATCCAAGGTCAATCCGAGCATTTGTCAAGGCATCCAGCAAGGTAGCAGGTCAGATAAGCAATGACAACTCCTGGAGGAGAAGGATGACAGCTAAATAGACCCAAAGCCTAGCGCAGCTGTACCTTGATTGGTTGTTGCTGGTTATAAATTCTGAGAGAGTGACACTGGGTCTCTCTTTGCTGCCTGTGCACTGCGAAGCTCGGTCTAGGTAAGTGTTCTTCTGTATCTGAAGAGGCAGGGCTCGCTGTTGGAGCTGGCACCATCCCCTGTTCTGTTTCTGGCACTGCAACCTCTCTCTGTACTGCAGGCCCTGCCATGCCTTCTGTTTCAGCCTCTGGTGTGCCCTCTGCTTCAGACTCTGAGTCAGAGTCCATGCTCTGGAAGCAGGGCATGGCACCTGGTTCCTTCACAGTTGCCTTTTCGAGCCCTACTCTACTTCTGATTTCTTGATTACAATCTCCATTCTGATTAATGATTGAGCCAAGGTATGGGAAATCTTTGACTATTTCTATGTTTTCATTGTCTGCTTTAGACAATGGATATAGCTGCCAAGGCTCTAAGGTAAAGGTGGGCAAGGAGTGACTCATGCTGTCAATGTCTGGCGGTGGCTAAGCAGACACAGAGGCAGGAGCTGAGTTTATGGCTTTAGTAATAAAGAAATCAAGAGGTTACGTCACCAAAACAAACATCCAAGTCCCAGGAGCAGCAAACTCAAACGGCAAGGTTTAGTCTGGAACAGAAAGCCCATGCCACAGGACGCAGATTCCCAGTTGGTAGACAGTTGTTGCCCCGTGCCCAACTCCAACAGCGTCTGTCTTAAATACACAGTCTTTAGCCCAGCTGGGGCTGATCAAATGTCCGTTGGCCCGGCTCACAGCTGGAGCCCCTCGAGACTTCAGGGCCGATTCATCAGACGCTTCTCCCGCAGCCGCTGAGACCTCCGAACCGCCCTCTTTTCCAGCCGCCTCTGGAGGAACGTGGGGGGAGGGTCTGCTGCAAACTCCGGGCTGGAGTCAGAAACACCAGCCTCTGCCTCTGGAGCAGAAACATCTGCTGCAGGTACTGGCTGGGGATCCGTGCCCGGGACAGCTGTGGGGTCGCCAGCAGACTCCTCCCTAGACTCTGAAGGAGCCCCCTCTCCCAAAGGCCCCTCCGAGGGATCCTCCCCCGGCTGGGAGTCCAAGTCTAAATCGGAGTCCAAGTCTGAATCGGCCGCACGCTCAGCCTGGCTCATGACACATGCCTTCCCGGATCGCTCTCCTTCTCCCAGCTGTTCTAACAGTCCCAAGTCCCTCCAGACCTTGCCTTTATTTGATAGAGGAAAGAGAGAGAAAAAAGGAAGAGAAGGAGGAAGAAGAAATTGCCTCTGAACCAGTATACTTTTTAAACAGATCGCAAGGGAGTCCTGCACCTACGCTTGCTTTCACACTATGAAAACAGTCTTTCCATAAATTGCCACGGCTGCCTCCTATGAAATTCTGGGATTTGCAGTCCGATTAGGTATCTGAATTTTCTGACAGAGAGCTCCAGTGCTTCATCAGACTACAAATGTCAAGTTTCCACAGAAAACAGCCATGGCTATTAAAGTGGTATGTGGGCATGCGTGCCTCCAGGACGCCTGTCGAATTATGGCAACCCCATGAATTTCATAGGGTGTTCTTTGGCACGGAATACTCAGAGGCGGTTTTGCCAGTTCCTTCCTCTGAAATATAGCTGACAGCACCGGTATTTGTTGGTGGTCTCCCATCCACGTACTAACCAGGGCCATTTCCTCACTACACTCTTATAGCGCGATAATTCCACTTTCAACATCCTATGGAATCCTGGGGTTTGCAGTTTAGGGAGGGGCCGGCCGGCCCCTCCCTAAACTGCAAACCCCAGGATTCCATAGGATGTTGAAAGTGGAATTATCGCGCTATAAGAGTGTAGTGCGGAAATGGCCCAGGACTGATCCTGCTCAGCTTCAAGATTCGACGGGATCTGGTGCCTTTAGGGATTTAGGTACCAAACTGTATAGTGTAAAAGCAACCACAGAAAGAAAGAAAGAAAGATTGGTCTTTTTTCAATTTTGCTTTAAATGTTCCCACCTTCTCTTCCATAAGAAGCTACTGTCTCAGATTTCTGTGTTTGGTGTCCTTAAATAGATTATTGTACATATGTATGTATCTGTATGCATGTCTATGTGTGTGTATGTGTGTATATACATGTATGCACATACGTATGCACAAATACATATGAATTTCCTATTTTTTAAGCCACGCTGAAGAAACAATCAATGTTTTCGCTTCAGAAGGGGCCATAGTTTTACCTGAATTGAGTCGGTTTATTCAGTTTTTTCACAGTCGGGCCCAAAAGCTGCTTCTGTGGCATTGTCACTGGGGGCAGGTAAGGAGGTTCCCGAATGTTTAAAGCCTATGGAAAAGAGGGGAGACAGAAGAGGAAGGTGGTCAGAAGACAGCCCTTGCGAGATGGGTGTGGAGTTGGGCATATTTAATGTGGAGAAAGCAAAGACCAAGAGGTGTCCTGACGGCCATTTGCAATAACCTGCAGGGCTGGGAGATGGTGCAAGCTTGTTTTCTGCTGCTCCAGAGACTAGGACAAGAAGCAATGGGCTCGGATTACAAGACAGGAAATTCTACCTAAACATTAGGGAAATTTCCTAATGGTAAGATCCGTTCAACAGGGAAAGAGATTATCCCAGAAGACAGCAGACTCTCCTTCAGATTTTTAAGCAGAGGTGGAATGGCTACCTGTCATTGATGCTTTAGTTGTGGAAACCTGCACTGGCAAGGCACTGGACAGATGGTTCTTGGCATCTCTTCGAACTCTACAGTTCTATGAGAAGAAGCAGCCTGGCCTCAGAATCATAGAATCCCAGAGGTGGAAGAGACCCCCAAGGGCCATCCAGTCAAACCCCATTCTATCATGCAAGACACAATTAAAGCATTCCCAACGGATGGCCATCCAGCCTCTCTTGAAAAACCTCCAAAGGAGACCCCACCACACTCCAAGACAGCAGCAGATTCCACTGTCCAACTTATCTTACCATCAAGAAGTTCTTCCTAAGGTTTAGGTGAAATTTCTTTTCCTATAGTTTGAATCTCTTGCTCCATGCCCTAGCCTCTGGAATAGCAGAAAACAAGCCTGTCTCATCTTATAGATGACATCCCTCCAAATATTTAAACATGGCTATCATCTCCTCTCTTAACCTCCTCTTCTCTAGGCTACACATAACCAGCTTCCAAAGTTGCTCCTCACAAGAATCTTGCACTGCTTTCCTATTATCAGAAAAGTCGCACCCAGGACCATAACCCTAGCCGAAAAGAGTCATTTTCATGGTCAGCTGGGACATGAACCAGGGACCCTTCTCTTTGACATAATGACGCCCTTTTGCAAAGCTTGGCCACGCTGGCTAGAGGATTTTGGGATCTGCAGTCCAAAATGCAAATTTTGTGAACTGTGCCTCTGAGAAAGGTAAAAGACTGAAGGGACTCTTTCAGTGTCCCGGCATGAGACTATCACTGAGGCAAGGAATGCATTGTCTTGGCCCAGACAAAAATTTATCAGCGAGAACAAAACAAATCGCCCATGTTGCAAATGTATTCCAAACGCTATCTAGCCATTATACCAAGCGAATCCTTTTACTGCAGCCATCAAAACAGGTTAAGTGTGGGTTATGGGACAGGCAGGCTTGAGAGAGAAAGAGAGAGAAGGAGAAAGATTGCGCAAAATGGTGCCTCTCGTGTGAGTGGGACAGCAAATATGCTCTGGGTTTTGGTCCAAATTGCAACTGTTGAAGGTGCTAAACCTATTTTGGGGGTTAAGGTTGAGCATTCTGGATAGCTCCAAAGGGAGGGAAGCAGGCGGAGCATAGTGAGCGCAAAGGAATCATAGAATCATAGAAATGTAGAGTTGGAAGAGACCCCAGGGGCCATCCAGTCCAACCCCCTGCCCTGCAGGAACACCCTCAAAGCGCTCCCGACAGATGGCCATCCAGCCTCTGCTTAGAAACCTCCAGAGAAGGAGACTCCACCACACTCCATGGAGGCAGCCGATTCCACTGCCGGACAGCCCTGACTGTCAGGAAGTTCTTCCTGAGGTTCAGGTGGAATCTCCTTTCCTGCAGCTTGAATCCATTGCTCCTTGTCCTGGTCTCTGGAGCAGCAGAAAACAAGCTCACTCCCTCCTCTACCTGGTATCCCTTCATATATTTAAACACGGCTATCATGTCCCCTCTTAACCTTCTCTTCTGCAGACTAAACATACCCAGCTCTCTAAGTCTATCCTCATAGTGCTTGGCTTCCAGGCCCCTCACCATTTTGGTCGCCCTCCTCTGGACCTGCTCCAGCTTGACCACGTCCTTCTTGAATAGGGGTGCCCAGAACTGGACACAGTATTCAAGATGAGGTCTAACCAAAGCAGAGTGGAGTGGTACCAGTACCTCGCTCGATCTGGACACCATACTCCTATTGATGCAGCCGAGAATCGCATTGGCTTTCTTGGCTGCCGCATCACACTGCTGACTCACGTTCAGCTTATGGTCTATTAAGACTCCTAGATCCCTTTCACACGTACTGCCATCCAGCCACGTGTCCCCCATCCTATATTTCTGTATTCCATTTTTTCTACTGAAGTGTAGGACCTTACACTTCTCTTTGTTGAATTTCATTTTGTTAGCCTTGGCCCAGCTCTCCAATCTGAAAACAGAGTACAGTTGCGGGTTTCACTTTCATAGGTCCAATTATTTGCAAATTTCTCCAACCCCTGCCTCACCAAGTGCTCCTTTTCTGGGGGAACATGCCCTCTCGGTGTCTCTGATCAGGCTGTGCAACCTTTTAAAAACCCACCTCTGGTTTTGCTCCTTTTCCACCAGCTGCTGCCAGCTAAGGATGGATTGCAGCCTGATTTCTCATCACCACATTGCCTCTCCTCTGTGTGTGTGTGTGTGTGTGTGTGTGTGTGTGCGCGCCCCACACACACACACACCCAGGGAAGGAGACAGGCGAGAGAGCAAGTACAGGATGACCATGCCAACCCACCCCTTTTCCCTCTCCTCTCCCTGAACTAGTTTGGATCCTGGGTGCCCAACCTCTCCAACACGCCTCAGCCTCCTTCCCGCAGACACAGACACACATTTTGATATTTGTTGTTTTTCCACTTTTGCAGGGGCCCCCTAACCCAAGAGAATGTGGAGGACCGACCGTACTACATTCACAGTGGGATGGGCAACTCTGAATAATCTAGGGGTACATTTTTCACCTGGGGATACACCAGGACTAGAAATACAGGGGGAAGAAATTATTAACCAAAACCAGAAGTGTCCGGTGATCAATATCTGGGTTGTTTGTTCAGTGGGAGGTCAATGTCTTAGACACAGTTCTAGCACAAGATAGGAATGGAAAGAATCTTTGAAAATATTTGAAAGATAGAAGGTATGTTTCATAAGCATTGGGAAACCCCAATGAGAACAATATTGGACCTATGAGAATCCTTCAAGGTCAGGATTTATTTGACGTGAAAAACATATGAGCCGATGTCCCAGACCAGGAGACACGTATATCACCTATCCACGGGTATGTCTTCCAATGCTCCCCCCAAACCCACCTTGCAAGCTTGGAGCACCGTCTTCCCCCTGACATCAGCATTTCAGTCTCGTCAGAAAGTGAAGGGATCGATGGAGACATATCCAGCTATTTTACACAGAATCTGTGGGGATCTTCATGAGGTCCCTGCAGATTACTTCCTTCCACTGTCCAGGTACAGGAAAATAGCTGGACACATCCTCGCTGGTCCTCTTGCTCTTAACATAGAAATGCCCAAGACCATTTCTGCACAATGGGGCTAAGTCACGTTTGGGACAGGATGGCAGCAGTTGGCAGGTTGTGCTTCTGCCTGACATTGTCGCTGGCCCACTGCCATCCCACCCCCAAGCGTTGCACTGGCGCAGTTTTTGAAAAATTGAAAAATCATTTTGCACCTGTGATAGCGCAGCGCTCCCGTTGCTCTTGGCCATGCGGAAGCCGCAGAAGCACATTGACGATGCTTCCTTCCATAGCACAGCAATGGAAAATGCCCGGCTGCGCTGCAGAAGGAAGGAAGAAGTGGTGCCATTGCACTTCCTTCAACAGGGACTGAGCAGGTGAAGAGGGGAGCATTACTGACATGCTCCCTTCTGGACCCGGGACAGCAGTGCAATGATGCAGAAAAGCGTCATCATGTGGAAATGGCCCATGTTTTGGGAAGCTGCACTGCTTATAGGGTAAGTCTGTGCAGAGTGATTGTGTAGTCATAAAAAAATTCTACACTCCACAATGATCAAAAGAGTGAACTGCGAGAGTGTAAGGCTGACTTACACCATTGTAATTCACCAACAAGACACAAACCATTGTTTTTTGTGCATGCAGTTTTTTCACAAAGAAAATCTCCATAGTCGTCAAAGACATTTTTATTCTGACAGGCACGCAATGTGTGATTATGGCCTGTCTGATCAAAGGTGCTGGCTATTTTTAACTATCCAGAATTCTAAGAATGTTTGAGCTTTAATTATGTATTTTAACCTTGTTTTAATTCTTACTTGATTGTTTAACTGGGGTTCTAACTTGTGTACTCCATGATTTTGAGCTACCATATGTTTTTTAAAAATTATTGTAAGCCACTTTGAGTCCTTACCAGGAAAAAAAGCGGGACATAAATAAAGATAAGAAGAAAAAGAAAAAGTAGTACAAAAACAAGGAGGAGAGGGATGAGAACAAGATCAAGAACAAGGACAATCTTGTTTGCACAGATTTTCTCTGCGGAAAAATGTCATTCCTGTGCAGAAAATTCAGAGGACCCTTCCCACTGCTTTCCTCTGAAGCTGAAAGAGGTCACTCCGTGAGTTTCTACAGGTGAAGGGGAATTTGAATTCTGGTTTCCCAGATTTCTAATCCAACACTCAAACCACTACATCAGGTTGGATCTCTACAGCCCAGGACTCTATTTCAGCAAAATCAAATCACCTACCCTTCCTAGCAAGTCTTTTGGGAAAAACTGGAAAGGTGTAGAGAGGTGTTGACTGGAAATGAGCATTGGGAGTGGATTGTTGGTCACAATCAGGGTGGTTTTGTCTTGATTGAACTCCGAAGATCTCAACATGATGGCAATATTTCCCTGCTGCCGTTCCAGGCGCTCTCGAAATTCAACATCGGTCACGGGGACAAAATACTGAGTCTGTCCAGCAAGAAAGCAAGCACAGGAGAACAGAAAGGACACATGACAGATCTACGTAAGAACATAAAAACAGCCATATTTGCAAATAACGGTACCATTAACACCAGAGATCTTTTTATTGAATATGTTACATCAAGTGAATAAAGAATACCACAAATATAAAAACAAGATATTGTATATGACCACAGCAGCCAGAATAACATATGCTAAATATTGGAAAAGAAATATTATACCGGAAATGGAAGAATGGCTAATGAAACTACAAGAGGATGTCGCTCTAGAAAGTCCATCCCGAGCAATGAAAGGAGGAAGAAGGGGAGAAAAAGACAACGGAATGATGGAAGTTAAGAGATATATAGAGAACAGTTGGATAAGAATTTGCCAAGAAGGATAAATTGTGCAAGATATGATAGAGAGGAAGCAGAAAATGACATATATATGAAGAAACGTAACGGCAGAGGCCAGTCAACAGTAACTTTTAGGTATAGAGGTAACAGATATAAGAGAGAAAAAATAACCAAGTAAAAGAAAGTAGGAAGTGAAAGATGACAAATGAATTATAGATAAATGAAAGATTGCATAACTGAAGCGTCGAAGTACGGATAGTTTTTTTAAGATATTTGTAAAAAGGGTTAATATAGAAATAATGAAATATAAGATTATCTTTTTTCTTTTCATACAATCAAAAAAAATGAAATGTCAAGAGCGAATATGTAGATAAAATGTATGAATTTTAATACAAAAAAAAACCCCAGCCATATTGCATGAGACCAAGGGCCTAGCAAGGCCATCTTTCGCTTTCCACAGTGGCCAGTCCGGAATTTTAATGACAGCGCATGATTTTAAATGCGCTCTCCATCTCATGCTCCCCAGCAAATGATACATAGATGCAGACTCTCACTGGCACAAGCCATGACACATGGCCGCCCTGACTTGATGGCTCCTTCCTCCACAAATTTCCAACTTCCTTTTAAAGCCCCCCAAGATGGCAGCCATCTCTTCATCCTGCGGCAGTGAATTCCACAGGTTAACTGCAAGTGGTGTAGACAAGTACTTCCTTTTTGTCCATCCTGAAGCTCCACGCATTCAGTTTCAGGGATGATTCCAGATTCTAGCATCGTTACCTAGAGCCATTATTCTAGTATTATCTTTTAATTTCTCCTCACCATGCAGAATTTTAGATACGTCTACCATGTCTCCCCTACTGACCTTTTCTTTTCTACATGAAATAGCCCCAAATGTCCCACATTTTTCTGCCTGGTATCTTTATATCTAGAGCCACAATTGCAAACAATGTGGGTTTTTACCAAAATCTGCCTTCTGCTTCTTTCAGCGGGAAATCCACACTGAAATTTGTGGTGAGAGTTGGGGAGAAAGGTTTTGAACTTTTAAACTGAGGGGGCCTAATTTTAAGAAAAAAATAAAGTTCATGGGAACCCTTACCCAATGTTTCAACATGTCACCACTGTTGGAGACATGGTTTTCATGTGTTCCCCAGAAAACCTTCACATCCCATCATGTTCTGCTCTCATCCTGTTTGCACTGAGGGAACTGAGATGCTGTCTTGATTTCCTGCCCTTCCAGCTCTTGTTGGTGGGACAAACAGAGATAGCTGCTTTCTTTTTTCCTTTTTTCCTTACATCAGAAATGCTGGTCATTGGCTGCTAGACCTCTCTTGTCTACTGGCCAACGTCCTGCCTTTTGCATTACATTGTGATGGAGGCATGTAAGGACACTAAGCCAACACCGACATCACAGTGCAAAAATGAACGATGCAATCCCTTTGGAGGGAAAAATTCCTTGCAGAGTGATCAGCTTGGCCATTTCTGCACTAGACTGTTATAATACCATTATCCCACTTTCAACATCCCATGGAATCCTGGGGTTTGCAGTTTAGGGAGGGGCCTCAAAGGCATCCGCTTCCCCCTCTTCTCAAAGGCCCCTCCCTAAACCGCACACCCCAGGATTCCATAGGATGTCGAAAGTGCAACCATAGCACTATAACAGTCTAGTGTGGAAACGGCATCTCAGCTTTGAAAAGTTACCTTTATGCACTACAACTCCCAGAATCCTTCCACAAGCATGAGGGAATCCAGGGTCTCTAGCCCCCAAAACTTATAATCCAAAGCCACTGTTCAAAAATGTTTTAAGTTGGGGGGGAAAAAAAAGTAAATTTCCCAAGCTTTTTTTTTTTTGCAGGGTGGGGGAACTAGTGGCTTACGTAACAATTCAGTGCTGACCGTGAGAAATGCCCTTAACAACTCAAACAACCAATTTCAAGAACTAAAGCAGTGTCTTGCGTAATGAGGGCTTTATAGCTCAGCACGGACCGGTAGTTCTTCAAACGTCTGCTTTATTTCTCTGCAAACATGACTTGGGCTGGAATGAACAGAAGAACATTAATTGCACCGTAAATTAAAAGGGAGGCACTTGTCACGACGGAGCTGTGGCAACTGGAGGCTTTCGTGTCAAAGGGATTCTGAATCAACCCCCGATTTTAGTCAGAACTTTAAATAAGGCAAAGGGCAAGGGAACGGGGGGAAGGGATGTGTGCACCGTCCTTCTCCCCTTTCGGGCTCCCCCTTCCCTTGCATTTTGCCCTGGCACGGAGTATGTGCACCGAGGCAAAAGGCCTTCCTCTTCCCCTCCAGAGCTCCCCTCTTCCATTCCCTTGCTTTTTGTCCCAGCACAGAGTTTTGAGTTTGAGTTTAATATTGGCCATTTCCACCCGACACTGTCACAGTGCTACTATTCCACAACCTCAAAGGCCCCTCCCTAAACTGCAAACCCCAAGATTCCATAGGATGTCGAAAGTGGAATCATAGCACTATAACAGTCTAGTGCAGAAACGCAAATGTTGAAAGTGGAATAATAGCACCATAACAGTGTAGTGAGGAAGGGGGCATTGTTTAGTTTTAGCTACCGTTTAATTTTAGTTTACTATGGTTTTCCAATTTTGTACAGTTTGAACACATGTACTTGTCAGTTTTCTTTATATTATTATTGAATTATTTGGATAATTTGTTTACCATTGTGGGATATGGTTGCATCATTCCTTCCTTCCTTTTGTGCGGAAATGGCCTGAGTTACAGAAACAGACAAAAAAGTGACTTTCACTTACCAGGTTCGGATGGTGCGAATAATATCCCTCCCGCTTTAAGCGGAAACGGGTCTGCATTGTGTCCAAAATTCACCTGGAAATCCAGAGGCAAACAGTTACTGGAAGCCAATCTCTAGGACCATCTAGAAAATATTAGACACTCGGTTTGAACTGAGTTCAGAACTCAGTTCAGTTTGAACTGAACTATGTACTGAACCAGAACTGTATCTGTTAAATATGATTCATAACAATCCAGTGATAAAGAACTCAGTATTATATTTGATTAAATTATGTGCAAAAATGGAAAAGCCTTTGAGAGATGATTGGCTTATAAAAGGAATAGGTAGGATAGCGATGGAAAAGCTAACGATGCTATTAAAAGAGAAATCAGTACAACAAGTTCAGAATGAATGGAAGCCGCTAATGGAAAACATTAAGCATGGGTGGAAGAAATAAATACGCTAAAGCAAGATTGACTTAACAAGGAGACAATTAAAGTACTGTAAGGACTATATTAGAGGAAAATGTTAATACAACGAATGTGGTAGAGAAACAGGTATGGAAGACATTCAGGTAGAAACAGATAGGGATTAAATCAAAGCGAAAAACAATAAAATGTAAGGCAGCTGGGTGGACGGAATGGTGAATATTTTAACGGGAGAAATTTGTACAATGATGGATGTATCTGTTGATTTTTTGATAAGCTTAATTAATAAAATGAAAATCCACCTGGAAAGAAAAACGACAACGCACAAAATCTGACAATGGGAAGGTAGTACCTCATGCAGATTTTAAGTGTTTCTTTTATATTCACCAACACAGGACCTTTCCGCACTATTATTATTTTAATATCTTTATTCTATCCCGCTTTTCCCCCCGAGGGGACTCCAGTCGCATAGGGACATGGGGGCGGGGAGGAGTGATTTGCCCCAGGCGGCAATGTTTCTGGGGCACCCTGGCCCGTAGCCCCACCCCCGCATGCCCTGGCCACACCCCCATGCCCCGCGGCCACACCCCATGCACAGTGGCCACGCCCCTCACGTCATAGCCCCGCCCCCTCCACGCACTCCAAGCTCCGCCACTGGGGGATTCAAAGCGGCTTACAAACATTAAAAAGCACCATTAAAAACTGTAATATACAAAAGTTAAAACACAGATTAAACACCAGTAACAATTAAAACAACGTTAAAATACATATTAAAAACAACATACAAAAAGCAATTAAATGGCAATTAAAATAACCAGCACCTTTCTACATACAGATTACATATTTTTTTAAGTATTTTTATTAAAATTTCTAAAAAAAAAAAAAGTATAAAATGGGAACATTTCTTCTCACTCTTCCCCCCACAACTCCCATAACAAGTTTTCTTCTCCAGTTTTGCCCAGCTCAATCCAACAAAAGGTACAATATAATACAACACAATACAAGCAGTCCAATCTGCTATGCATAGAATCTTTGCTATAACAATCATAATTTGTCTTTTAACCAGTCCACACATTTTTACCTTTTTTTATCAAATTATATCATTATAATCATTAGCTTCACAGATTACATATTAAATGCCCGCTGGAATAGGAATATCTCTAACTTTTTCCCGAAGGTAGGGAGGGAGGGCGGGCGCAGGGAGTTCCAGAGCCCGGGGGCCGCCACGGAGAAGGACCGGTCTCCCGTGTTCCCATCAGATGTACCTGGAAGGATAACGGGATGGAGAGAAGGGCCTCCCCGGCTGATCCCAAGACACGGTCAGGCTCTTAGGGGAGAATACGGTCCTTCATATAATCTGGACCTGAGCTGCGTAGCGCTTTAAAGGTCAGCACCAGCACTTTGCATTGTGCCCGGAAACAGCCAGGCGGCCACCGGAGCTGTTGCAGCGGGGGTGTTGGACGCTCCCCGTCGCCAGCGCCAGTTCACAACCTGGCTGCAGCTCTCTGGACCAGATGAACTTTCCGAACACTCTTCGAAGGCAGCCCCGCGTAAAGCGCATTACAACAATCCAATGGGAAGTGACCAAGGCACGTGTCACCACGGCCAGGTCTGACGTCTTCACTGCACTGTTATAATACTAGGATTCCACTTTCGATCCCCTACGGCACGTGTGTCAAACACAAGGCCCGTGGGCCAAATCCGGCCCACCAGGCCATTTCATGCGGCCCTCGCACCTCTCCTGCATCTGCGGCTCTCCCCCCGCCCCGCCACCTGGCAAGCCCGGGGGCAGAAAGGCATAGAGAGGGACTAGGGAGCAGAAAGTGCCACACTTTGGATATACTGACCAATTCTACTGGTACAGGGACAATATACTACAATCAAATAGCCCCAAAATGTCCAAGAAAAAAAAGTCGATGCAGAGGGAAGGCAATTTAACAACCAGTAATACTCGAATGCAGAGGCAATTATTTAATATGATAAAAGAGCAGATACATTTATACAGCCTTACAGATACAACTGGCCCTTTGAGGGCAACCATCATGCTGATGTGGCCCAATGTGAAATTCAGTTTGACTCCCCTGCCCTGTGGCATCCTGGGGTTTGCCGTTTAGGGAGGGGCCTTTAGAATTCTCAGCCGGAGAGCTCTTTAGCGTCACTAAACTACAAACCCCAGAATTCCACGGGAGGTTGGAAGTGGAACAATAGCACTATCACAGTGTGGTGCAGAAAGGCCACAGCGTCATGCCCTGGATATCTCGCCCTCAAAAGCTTCACTCAGTGTTCCAAACCGAAGTGCTTATTTAGAAAAGCAAGCTAAAGCATCAGAGGTGGTTACAAGTTTTATACGTTCCGTACAAATTTTGGCATATCAAGGATTGGTTAAGGTCTTACATGCCAAGTCACCCGACCAGTGCCGGCGCTTTCCCAAACTCAGTCACCGTATTTGCTAGCGATGGGACGAATCCAGAATTTTTCGAATCCGGATCCGAATCCCTGAAAGGTTCCGGGAATCCACGAATCTCACCAATCTCAAATCTTTCGAATCCTTTTTTTAAAAAGGGTTTAAAAAACAAGGGAAAGAAGGATAATCTTGGGCAAGACACACTCTCTCAGCCTTAGCAAAAGCCTAGGCAAAGGCAAGCCTCCCTCTGAAGAAATCTGGCCAGGGCAATTGTCATAGTTTTGCCTCAGGATCTCTCCAGATTGAAAATGACATGAAGGTCCTTTCTACATAAGCAGGAAAATGTGGATTAATCCCACATTTTCCTGTCTGTGTAAACAGGACCACTACAGTACAGAGATAAGCACCAGCAGACTTTGGCAGAGAAGGCTGTGACCCCTTGTAAAACTCCAAACCCCAAAATTGTGTCTGAAAGAGGTTTGCAGGGGAGCTAGGCAAAGGAATCTTTCAGCTGTCCTTGAAATCTCAAGCCTGTAGCTTCGAGTCAAGTGCTGAACTTAAATATTAAATGTCCAATTTAAATATCTTAGAATACAACCCCAGATGTAATTTCTGAAATGGTTAGCAAAGGCCATTATTACTCCAAGAGAAAAACTCCCCTACTTACTATCTTCCCTTGTATGTCTGGTCTCCCCGGTTTTCAGGCGTCCCGGTCTCCAACAATCTATTTGGTTGGCAGATTCTAAAGATTCGGTTTGCCTATTTTGGCACAGGGATTTGGACTCAGGAATTTCAAATCCTTACCCAGGATTCGAGGATTTGGTTGGCCCATCTCTAATATTTGCTGGCATATAAGATGCATCCATGTATAAGACGTACCCCATTTATACACTGGCACCCCATTTTCAAACAGTATTTTTCAAGATCAAGTCCTCGTGCCCTTATCTATGCATTCTCATAACACCTTCTTGTTATTTTGCTGCCACTGCCCCTATCTTCCTTTCCTTATGCCTGCTACAAGGCGACACTGAACATACAGCAATTGCCTATCTGGAGCCTAGAGAGACTTTGAAAATTATAACCGGATACATACTTGCAGGTAGCAATTAGCAATGTGTACATAATAGCTCTTAGCAAGCCCTGTCTTATTTGATCTGATGCAGCTACATTATTACACTAGCGTATTTACCCGGTATTGCCCGGGATTTCATTTACTCATTGGTAACACTTGTTAGAAATAACTTAGGAATTACCTTACCTTACCTTAGGAATTAGATGCGGTTGAAATATACAAGATTTGAGATCCCGGGTCTCTAATTCCTCAATCTGTCTTGTCCAGTACGTGTAACTTTTCCCCATATTCCCCAATCCAATCTGTATTCAGAGTTATTAACATACAGAGGTTGGGTTCCTGAAGGAATACACTGCCCTCCTCCTTGCTGCTAGGCCTCATCTCCATAGCAACCAGCCTGAGCTCTCTAGCTGAGAATTCTAAAGGTCCCTCCCTGAACTGCCAACCCCAGGATTTCAAGGAATCTTTAGAGCCAGCCAATCATATGAGGTCTTTGCCTCACACAGCCAATCATATGAAGTCTGTGCCTGCCTGACGCGGACAAACAGACAAGCTCACTCACAAACTCTGATTTTTATACAGTAGATATACTGCTGCATACATACGATGTGAACAACACATCCTGACACACAGCTAGGCAAACATATGACTGGAATAGAGTTTTATCTACACTATACAGTTTCACACCACTCTAACAGTAACTTTCTATAGCAAAAATGTGCTTTTTGTTTTCCTATAGAAAACTGCACACTAATTTTGTCAAGGTGCAAAGAATCTTTCCCACAGCAAGAGGAAAGCCAACATTCTACCAGGAAACAAACAGTCACAAATACTCGTCCACCTTGCCTGGCCTCGAAATGTATTCTAAGAATCTGCACCCAGCTCTAAGATATCCAAATTCTAAGAATCTTGACCCCTAGACTCATGCAGACCTATGGAAAGACATACAGGTATGATACCTATAAACCTCTGGAGGGGCTGGCAAGAGATTGGTACATATATTCATATGTGGTGGAACTGTGAAGGTGTACAGAAAATTTGGCAAAAGGAGTTCAAAGAGATAAAAGATAACATAAATTGCTTTACAAATATGTCCAGGTATAGCATTATTATCTATATCTGATAAGGTTAATTGTACCCAGGCAATGAAGGATTTAATTGCAAACTTATTAACTGCAGCAAGGTTAATTACATCACGAAAATGGAAAATTCATGGAGATTTTCAAACAGAGGATTGGTATAAAGAAGTGTGGAAAAATTGCGTTTAATGATAAGTTAACGTGTCGAATTAAGGCCAAAAAAGGAACAATGAAGGGGAATGATTTCAAAGCAATATGGAAGATATTTGTGGAAAAGGTTTTAATAAAAGTGGAAGGTGTCAGACCTCCACAAGAAGAATTACAATTCCGGAAGGTGGAGTAAGTTGAAACATATTTGGCTCTGGGGGGTGGGTTCATTTTTAGGAATAGTTTGATATGTTTAGCAATAAGATCATATTCAGTAATAGATTAAATGTAATTGAAAAGTATAGAATTAAGAATGAAATTATTATAATAACAGTGAGTATAATGAGAATGAGATCTAGATATAGGTAACCAAAGTATATAAGCAGTGTGATATAGAATACGTTGAATAAGTATATGATTGTAATGGAATTGGAGAGAAATAACAATGTAAGCTCGTTTTTGTTGAAATTCCTTTTTTCCCCACTCTCATGTGTATCACATGGTGTCTTTCTTTTCTGTTCTGTTCCTTTTTCTTTATAATCAATTTAAAAAAAAAGAAAAACAACGATACCTATAAACCTGTTTCTCTGCATATGTCGATGTGGTTATATTAGAGCTACGGCCGTCTGAATGTTGGATTAGGACGCTGGGAAACCTGGGTTTGAATCCTTGCTCGGCCGTGGAAACCCACTGGGTGACGTTGGGTGAGTCACGCTCTCTCAGCCTCAGAGGAACCTTTCTTATCGCCACTTGCCAGTCTCAAGGCAGAGTTGCCCAGGTGGCTGAGACCGTTGTAAAAACAGAACAATCTGTACCATTATAATCAGCCATCATAAAAACAGCGGAACACTTATCGGCCTGTAAAGTCACAGTGAGCAAATAAAACAAATCGATTTTACAGTGTTTCTGGGTGCAGGTTAGTGGCCCCAGATGGCTTCTGCATCAGTAGGTCACAAACCTTTACTCAAGTTGCTCAACCTTAGTCCCAAAACAGATTTCGCACTTTCAATATCTCCGGAGCAGCTCAAATTAAAATTAGGAAAGGACTCTCCAGCTTCCACTGCTGTGTGTCTACGGCCATTTCCACACTAGATTGTTATAGTGCTATTATTCTACTTTCAACATCCTATGGAACCCTGGGGTTTGCAGTTTAGGGAGGGACCTTTGAGGCCCCTCCCTAAACTGCAAATCCCAAGGTTCCATAGGATGTTGAAAGTCGAATAATAACACTATAAGAGTGTAGTGTGGAAATGGCTGAAGATCAAACCAAACCATAATGGAACCCTTTGCAGAGTCAGAGGCTGGAAACATTAGCCAGAATTCAGGATCGGACTGACAGATGGTTAACCAGGAGCTATACCCAGAGAGGCAGCATGATGTAGCGGTTTGCGCATTGGATTACAACTCCAGAGACCAGGGTTCAAATCTAGGCTGAGCCCTGGAAACCTACCTTGGGGAAGTCGTACTCTCTCAGCCTCAGAGGAAGGCAATGGTAAACCCCCTCTGACAAATCTTATGACGAAAATGGCAGAAGGCCTGGAATGGGAAAATGCCTGGAAACCATGAAACCCTATGAGGAGCTGCTTAGGGAGCAGGGTATGTTTAGTATGGAGAAGAGAAAGTTAAGACGTGACACGGTAGCTAGGTTTAAATATTTGAACGGCTGTCATATGGAGGATGGGCCAAGCCTCTTTTCTGCTGCTCCAGAGACCAGGACATGGAGCAATGGTTTCAAACTGCATCTGAACATGAGGAAGAACTTCCTGGTGGTGAGAGCATTTGATAGTGGAATCTGCTGCCTGGGAGTGTGGTGCAGTCTCCTTCTCTGGAGGTTTTTAAACAGAGTTCGGATAGCCAACTGCTGGGAATGCGTTGATGGCGGGGGAATGGACTCCACGGTCCTGGTGATCACTTTCAGCTCTATGATACTATGAAAACCCCGTGATAGGTTGGCCTTTGGTGGCCCTAAGTCAGACACAACTTGAAGGCACACACCCAACAAATGGCACCAGCAGGAAGGCAAACGGAGAACTCCTTCTGAATAAATTCCGGGATAAGTTATCAGAGTGGGGTAGTGGGAGTCCTTGTGCAACGAGGGGCTACTTACCACAAAATGCTGGCCTTTTTCCTCACAACAGCCGGTTATTTCCACTTCACAGAATTCTCTTTAACCATAGGACCACCTCACTATCACAGCCTTCAGCACGTGTCGGAAGAAAACGGCATCCAAGAAACTCAACCACCCTGACAGGGGGATACTGGGCCCATCCAGTGACCCCGTTGAGTGAGAAAACATTGTGGCTAATACCTAGCACCCCTGGGCAACTAATTCTGCTTAAATCTCCAAAAAGAGGTGGATTGGGATGGTAATTTGATCACAGTGTACTCAGTGGTTACCTGGCGATCTGGAACAACAAGAAGTCCCACAGTTCTTGGGATTATGACATCTCAGAGCTTAAGGTGGATCCACACTATGGTTATGGCACTTTGATGTCTCTTTAACGGCCTGGGCACCATCATACAGAATCCCAGGATTTGTATTTTGTGAGGCAATTAGAATTCTTTGCCAGACACCCATAGTGCCTTGCCAAATTCCAGGTCCAAGGAAGGAGCCCTGGTGGCGCAGGGGTTCAATGCCGGCACTGCAGCCACAAGGTTGTGAGTTCGATCCTGCCGGGCTCCAGGTTGACTCAGCCTTCCGTCCTTCCACAGGTCGGTAAAATGAGTACCCAGCTTGTTGGGGGCAATGAGCTAACACGTTGTAAACCGCTTAGAGAGCGCGTAGCTAGTAAGCGGTACAGAAATACACGTGCTATTGCTATTATAAGACGAAGCCATGGAAGTGGAATCAAATCATTCCTGATAGACGGTCATCCAGCCTCTGTTTAAAAACCTCCAAAGAAGGAAACTCCACCACACTCCCAGGCAACAGCGAATTCCACCGCTGAATCGCTCTCACCATCACCGCTTTGGTGAGACCCCACCTGGAATACTGGGTCCGGTTCTGGACACCACAGTTCAGGAAAAATATTGACAAGCTGGAACGTGCCCAAATGTGATAATGGGCTCTCCCCATTATCTAGGCAACATAGCCGAAGGGGGATAGATCTCTCTCTGGCCAAACAAAGGGTTAATGAAGTGTTGGGTTTAAGTTACATTTATTGGGAGTCGGCATCACAAAGGGGCATCCGAGATCAGGAGAGACAATCGCCCAATCAGCAAGAGCAGATGGGGAAAAAACGTGAGAAGCTTCGAGACGTTTTGATCAAGAAGTTTTAAAAAGAGAGACCGTGAGGCAGAGACAAAGGAACACCAACCAACAACAACAGGCGGTCGATAGCAGACTGGGGCAAAGCTGGGCCCAGCCTCCCAGCCTCCTCCCCTACACCATCCCCGCATCTGGATAATAATGTGAGTAGATTAGGAATGTTCTTAGCTAGTTGCGTTAGGGATTTCTGTGGTTTTAAAACTCTGGCTGAAACGATCCAGGCTTATCCGTAACTTTGGAACTGCTAAGTAACACCCGACGGAAGGAGCCTTCACGAATGGGATATCTTTTGTTCTTGTGTTTGCCTGCTTAGAATAAAAAGCTTTTCTTATAAGACCTTTGTCCACACTCACTGTTCCCGCTTGCCTTGCCGACTGCGCTCGCAGGCAGAATTCAGACTTTGAGTTCAGAGCGTCTTTCCCCAGCGGCTTCCCACCGAGCCACTACAGGAAGGGAACTTAAAATCAGTAGCTGGTGGCAGCTAGAAGGTTTCCAAGGGCAAAGGGGTGTTCCCATCTCCTACTCGAGGGCAGGAGACCACGTCGAGTGAGAGGATACCCCCCTTTCTCTCACATCAGAGGCCGGTGACCAAAACAGTAGAAAGCCTGGAAACCTTGAAACCCTATGAGGACTGGCCTGGGGAGCTAGGTATGTTTGGCCTGGAGAAGAGAAGGTTAAGAGGCGACATGTTTAAATACCTGAAGAGATGTCATCTGGAGGATGGAGCCTGTTTTCGGCTGCTCTAGACACTAGGACATGGAGCAATGGCTTCTAACTTCAGGAAAAGAGATTCCATCTAAACATGAGGAAGAACTTCCTGGGAGTGCGGTGGAGTCTCCTCCTTTTTAAACAGAGGCTGGACGGCCGTCTGTCAGGAGTGCTTTGATCGTGTCTTCCTGCACGGCAGAACAGGGTTGGACTCGATGGCCTTTACGGTCTCTTCCAGCTCTACAATATTTTGGATCTACGATCAGGAATGTTTTCCTAATGTTTAGGTGTAATCTCTTTTCCTGTACTTTCAATCCAATTCTTGATCAATTGAAATCTGCATGGTGGCCCTGGGCAAGTCACACTCTCTCAGCTGCAGAGGAAAGCACTGCCAAGCCCCTTTTGAACAAATCTTGTCAAGAAAACCCTGTGATACCGTCTCCATATGTTAGTAATAACTTGTAGGCACAGAATAACAACAATTCTTTTTGATGTATGATCTTAGGCCAAGGGCCGAAATTTCGAAATGACACAGCCAATTCCTCCCCTGCATCTGGACTTGAGGCATGTTAATTTATTTCCTTTATCACTCCATGACATTTTTATTGCTGCTTTCTTGAAGGTAGAGTGCCCAAAGTGTCTAAGCTCATTTAGAAAAACAACTATCCCGGCTATTATAAAATAATCAGCCCTCATAGAAACAGCAAAACACGCATCAGCCTGTAAGTACGACAACAAATAAAAAGAACAGAAATCAACTTTACCGTCTTCTTGGCCACAGGTGGTTCGCACATCAACGGGCATCCAACCTGCTTCGGGTCTGAGTCCAAACCTTATCCAAGCTGCTCAACCCTAGTCCCAAAATAGGTACCTCACTCTCAACAGCTCCTTAAAAATTCACACTAAAACTAGGAGTGGATGCGCTAGCTGCTGTGTGCGTGAGTAAGTCCAACCCAAGCCAAAATGGAGCCCGTTATCGAGTTAGAGATTAGAAACCGTGGCCAGAATTCAGGATCAGACTGACAGATGTGTAACCTGGAGTTGCACTTAGAAAACACTGTGTACTGTTCTGCGCATTGCATTACAGTTCTTGGGACCAAGGTTCAAATCCTGGCGTGCCTAGTTGGATAAAAAAATGCACTGTCATATGCTCCATTGGAAAATACCTTTGATGAACATGTGAAACACCCGGGGAATGACTAAGCAAGCGATAACACATTTCCTAGGGGACATGCAGTAAGGGCTGAGTCATGATACTGCAAACATGGCAAGGTGTTGCATCATGCTAATGGCTCAGACTGATGACCTGTAAGCAGGAGCGCATAAAAGAGAAACGTGAATGCTTGCTCTCTCTCTGCTTGCTTGAATCTACGTCTGCCAGTATCTCTGCACGTATCTCTGCCTGGGTATCTGCTATTGATCTGCGTATCCTGTACACAGTTGTACGTATTGCAACTGAGAAGATTAAAGCTTCCAGGTATTTTGGATGACGCACTCTGTGTCTATGAGTAACTAACCTGTCAGTAGAGGGGCCAGAGCAATAATGTATTTTTTGTTGTAGTTGTACTCCGCTGCACACGTTTTTGCTGTTTTTGAAACTCTGCTATATAAGATTGCCTCTGAGGCAATGTGTCCAGAGAGCATCAGCTTTGGAGATAAAGTTGTCTTGGTGCTTTAAATCATCTCCCGACAATCCGGTGGGTGATTTTGGGCAAGTCGCACTCTCTCGGCCTCAGAGAAAGGCACAGGAGAACTTCTTCTCAACAAATATTGCCAAGAAAACCCCGGCAGACACCTTAGGGTCGCCATAAATCAGAAATTAATCGAAGGCATGCAACGACAGCAGCCTGGAGTCGTGCATCCGCAGCAGATCTGTATTCACGGTTGCTATGTAAATTATGGCACTATTTCTATGATAGTAACTGCCTCCCAACTTACTTCGCTAGGCACCAACCGCATGGAAAGAAGGGGGTCTATTCTCCTAGCAATTGGGGTGACATTTCCACATTATTCCTTAATAAATGTTACAGTTTTATCTTTGTAAACACTGACTCAGCTTGAGATAACACAGCATATAGTGTAACAAAGAAAATACACTAACATAAAAGTATTAAGTACTTCTAAATAAACATTGAAAAGCTTCCATTAACACCATTAAAAACAACGTGAAAAAATATATTATGTATTTTTTTAAAAAAAAAAAGCACACCTGATTCATGTCCTTCTACCCTGATCACTTAAGGTTGGAGGCCTATTTAAGCAGAAAGATCTTCATTTGCCAGCAAAAAGACAGCAGAAAAGTGCTGAACCTTTGAGCAGAAAGAAGGCTCTTTCCCATGGTAAGAAAATGGGAGACCTGTTTAGTTCAGATATCCTCCAGGAGAGAAAAGGACAAAGGACAAAGGAGTTTGGATATTGCTACCCAGTGAAAGCTGTCCTGTGTTCCCACCAAACCACGGCACTGTTGAGACACACAAGAAGGCCCCTTCTGCAATTCTATCAGTTAAGTAGGTTTGGGTAGAGGTGCAGTTGTAAATTTTGGTATAAACTTACTCATCCCGCCAGTCCTCATAGCCACATCATCAAGGCAGTTCCCAAAATGCAGACAGCTGTTCTGATTCATATCCACAAATCTGCTCTAGCAGTTTTCCTCTCCATTGAGGCAGATGTTTTATGAAGCTAATGGATCTTCATTGCCCACTCAAGACCAAGCTAACCTAACTTCTCTGCATTCACAGGAAAAAACAGAGACACATCTCAAGACGTTCAGCAGCTGACAGCTTTGTTATAGAGACAGCTCAATGCATTTCAGCCATATATACATAACATCATGTGATAAAAAAAATTAATCTTTATTCATTGCCTAGGGCTTGTGCATACCGATTTGAAATCTGACTGCAGAAATTTCTGAAGCAGAGAATCTAATTCCATTTGATGGACAAAAAGAAAAATGAGAACTAGCTTCAAGTTTGTTTGTTTGTTTTATGTTAACAGATCGCCAGGGGAAAAAAACAGACTTAGGCCATTTCCACACTAGACTGCTACAGTGCTATTATTCCACTTTCAACATCCTATGGAATCCTGGGGTTTGCAGTTTAGGGAGGGGCCTTGAAAGTTGAAAGTGGGATAATAGCATTGTAACAGGCTAGTGCAGAAATGGCCTTAGACAGCATTCAAAGATGTATCAGTGCAACTGGGCTAAGTACAGGCAGTGTATGACAATTAAAATGATTTTCCCTATGTAATATTATGCATGTTTTATCATACAATTACGTGTTGTCCATTTATATTTACATTTTTATGTAGCTCCTGAAGAAGGTCATAAAAATATATAAAGGCTGAAACATGTTGGACCTTCTCTATAATAAAGCAGCCATCTACTAAGCACTTTGAGAGGTGGGATATAAATCAATAAAATAAATACATAAACAGCACAGGAAAACAGCTGGCGGCCTCTCTTCTTATCCTTCCCCTTTCCAATAACATGGAAATGCCCATGTCGGAGAGGTTGTGTCGTTTTAAAAGGAGAGTTTGGGGAATGCATAGTAAAGCCGCTCATGCTTTGCAGTAGGGTGACCGGATAGAGGGCCTAAGTAGCCCATCTGATCTTGGAAGTTAAGCACGTTCAAACCCAGTCAGTACTTGGATGGGAGACCACCAATGAATACCAGGTGCTTCAGGCTATATTTCAGAGCAAGGAACTGGCAAAACCCACCTTTGAGGATTCCTTGCCTAAGAAAACCCTATGAAATTCATGGGGTTGCCATAAGTCCACAGGGAGCTTGAAAGCACACACAGAGATGTGGCTGGACTGCAGTTCCCAGCATTCCTCTCTATTCACTGTACTGGCCAAGGAATTGATGGAATTGGAGTCCTGCAACACCCTAAAGGTGCCAAATCTTGGAAGCTAAGCAGAGTCAGCCCTGCTTAGTACTTGGATGGGAGACTGTCAATGATGCTGTAGGCTGTATTTCAGAGGAGGAAACTGGCGAAACCCACCTCTGAGGATTCCTTGCTTAAGCAAACCCTATGAAATTCATGGAGTCGCCACAAGTGGACAGTTGATTTATGGAGACTTAGCTGTGTGCCGGCTGTACACCTCCAGCTATTATTGAATCAGAAAATGGACAAATCACCTGGAGATGTGGAAAAAAAACAGGCCACAGCAGCAGGGCTGCCTCATTCACAGGAGCAGGGAGACATTGCTGGTTGCCCAACTTCAGGAGGCGTGAGGTTCAAGCCCATGAGCACCTCTGTAGCCGTCTTCATTGTCAATGCACGTCAGAGCACCCAGTGAGAAGCGTGTCCCATTGGTAGATGGCTGATGGGACTGCCACTCCCCACCTCTGCCTATTGCAGAGAGGAAAATTCTAGAGCACCCATTCACAGGTGACAGTTGAGACTGTTGTGGGAAGCCCAGCAAGATTCCACAGACAGAACAGGAATCTCTTCTGTTTGCTAAGCACACGGAGAAGGGACAATTTTGCCTGGTGTTGCTTGTTTCATCATCAGCGTGCATCAGCGGAAAAAGCTGCACCCCGGACATGTTCCTTTCATTCAAACCAAGAGCAACTGCTGGTTCCCATGTCAGCAGGGCAGTGAATCTGTTCCAGCTTTTAGTGCAGACTTTAAGGTGGACAGGGTTCTGCAATTCAGGAGAACTCCTTTAAAGTTTGGACCAAATTTTGGAGCAGGCTCACCATCGCACTGGTGTGGGAGATGGCAGCTACCAGCTATCATTCAAAATAAAAATGCCCTCACCCCAAAGATTGCAAGGAAGCGTACAGTCGGTCCTCCACGTTTGCGGGTTTGACTTTCATGGATTTGATTGTTTGCAAGTTTCTACAACTCCTGCCCCTCCATCTCAGGAGCTTCTTCTGTGCTTTCCCACAGACAGAAACGCAGGCAGGCAGGCAGACATTTTGATAGTTACAGTTTTTCCCCTTTTGTGGGGGTCCTGCACCCGTAACCCTGCTGAATGTGGAGGACTGGCTGTACCTAGGGAGCTGCGTATGTTTAGTCTGCAGAAGAGAAGGTTAAGAGGGGACATGAGAGCCATGTTTAAATATTTGAAGGGATGTCATGTCGAGGACAGAGTGGGCTTGTTTTCGCTGTTCCAGAGACTAGGACAAGGAGCAATGGATTCAAGCTGCAGGAAAGGAGATTCCACCTGAACCTCAGGAAGAATTTCCTGACGGTCAGAGCTGTCCGGCAGTGGAATATGCTGCCTCGGAGTGTGGTGGAGTCTCCTTCTTTGGAGGTTTTTAAGCAGAGGCTGGATGGCCATCTGTTGGGAAGGCTTTGATGGGTGTTCCTGCATAGCAGGAGGTTGGACTGGATGGCCCCTGGGGTCTCTTCCAACTCCATGATTCTATGATTCTGTGATTCTACTTATTTCTTAAGTTTACCATCTGCCCATCAGAATCAGGAGACTGTGCAAAGCAACCATCTTGAATGCCAAAGAAAACATTGTATTTTCAAGATGCTCCACCCTAGGTTATCCTCCAAAAATGGCATAAGGCCCTTTGCATTCAAATTAGTTCTTTACTGAGAGGCTGGGGTATGAAACCTATTGAACCTGTTGTACCTTTGTAAGCAGTAAAACAGTTCAGACAAAATAGATCATGCTTCTCCAGCTTTTCCCTGGTGTACCTTGCAGGGCTGCTAGAGATTCAGCGCCCTGGACAGTTCAGTTCACAGAGGGCACTGTCTGCTTAAACATCCAAGCTAAAGGAACTCTATCTCCGTCTCTCTGCATTTGCTTACCTAAGGTTCCTCCATTTTGAATTCTAGTCAACTTTAAAGGTTGTTTCTGTTGTCAGCCCCTTGTCCTACTTAAAATTATGCTCACATTAATTGGCGAAGTCAATGCCTGGGTTCCCAGCACTTTCGGTAACTTTTCTGTAACATGATGACGCTCTTCCATGCCGTTGCGCTGCAAATCTGGGTCTGGAAGGGAGTGCATCAGCAACACCCTCCTCTGCACCTCCTGGATGACTGTGGAAGAGAGCAGGATAACCCTGTCCCTTCCTTCCACAGCGCAGCTAAGCACTCGCCATGGCTGCGCTGTGGCAGGAAGCATCGTAACTACGCTTCCGCATTTTCTGCACAACAGTAAGTACGGGAGTGCCGTGCAATCAAAGGTGTAAAACAGATTTTTTTCTGTTATTCAAATACCATGCGAGTGCAATGCTTCGCAACAGGGTGGCAGCAGGACGGCAATGACACCATGCAGAAGCACAACCTGCTGACTGCTGTCATCCCACTGCAAAAGCGGCTAAGCAATGTCACATGGAAATGGCCAATATTTCTTATACTTCACTGCTGAGTGAATACACGTGTGATTCAGGGTTCATTGTTGACTGTTAACCAGAAGTTACTTTACTAGCAACCATGCATCAGAATTTTCGCCCTGAGAAAGTAATGATTCTTGCACATGCATGGAATGTTTTATGAGCTCATCGTCACCTTAGCCTATAAAAAAAACCCTCCTTTTAACAATAAAGGGTCCTTCTCTTTGCTCAAGTAAGAAGCAGTTTTGAGTGCATTCTTCCTGAGTGAGGAGAAGTCCCTTTGGTCAAAGTTGGGGACCTTTCCAGGCCGATTCAGAGCTCAGCTGCAAAAACATAGACTACTTGGATTAGTCTGCGTGGACCTAATATTTTAGGTCTGCTTTTTGAAAGTTCGGGGGTAATCCTAACACCCTGCCTTCGAGCTTTACCTTAGAGTTTCCTGGAATGTCCTCATTAAGGCTAACATTGATAAACAGTCATGTACTGACCAAATAAGTTGAGCATAACCAGCAAAACACCAGCAAGAAGGGTGGGATAGTGAGGTGGTCACTTCACCATTTTATCTTCCACCTATGTGGCATTTTTAGGACAATCAATTGCAGAAAAGACAAGACCTCCTAAAAGTATAAAAGCTCTCTTCATTTACTACCCAGGGTCTGCCATATTTTCTTTTTTCTTTGGTGTAAATAAAACTTCCTTGCTCTCCAGGTTGCTGTCCTTCTTTCTTCTTCAAACACCAGGAGCGAAACTCCAGAATCAAGAGACCGTGCAAAGAAACCACTGTGAAAGCCAATAAGGACATTCCTTCTTCAGGATGCTCACCCAGCCCAACTCTAGCTCATCCTCCAAAAGTGACATGAGGTCCTTTGTATTCAAATTACAGTCCTCCCTCCACATATCCAGGCTCTACCTTAGGAAATCTGATTATTCACAAGTGTGTATGTCTTCCCCCTCCGTTCTTCTCGTCCCATTCCCATGCATTTTGCCCCAGTGCAAAGAACTTGCACCATGGCAAAATGGAAGGGAAAGGGGGGTGAAGGAAAGCTCATGGAAGCCTTCCTTTCGCCCCTCCGGAGGAACCACTGTAGTTCTTTGCTGAGGGGCTGGGATAAGGCCACAATAGTCAGGTTAACGATCAGTAATTTAATAACATAATGGTTTATTTTAAATTGGCTTGATCAATGGTGTAAGGGCAAATTTTGACATCATAACTGTCCTCATAGCCCTGCCATAGTCCTCCCTGCAGAGTCCAAAACTGCAAGGATTGATATCAACAAATCAGTTCTAGCCATTTTCAGGAGTGGGTCTTTTGTAAAGCCAACAGGTTTTGATTGCCTCTGTAGGAGCAAGCCACCCTCAAAGTGCAATGTCATAGGGACAGTTCTGAACAATATACACTTGGTAGGAAAATCCAGTTCTCAACCCCTACTTCCTCCAGCAAAGAGGAGATAATTACAACAAAGCCCAGAGGGAACAGAAAAGTCTGAGTGGGGGTGGCAAAAGACATGACATCGTTGTTCTCAAAGATACCCTAGCACTTCAATGCAGCAAGCCCTGAGCACGCCACAACAACTTGATCCCTGAATTGGGGTCTATTGTAAGTCAAATGGGTACGACTGGCCTGGGGAAGAGAAGGTTAAGAGGTGACATGATAGCCCTGATTAAATATTTGAAGGGATGTCATATGGAGGGTGGAGAAAGCCTGTTTTCTGCTGCTCCAGAGACCAGGACACAGAGCAATGGCTTCAAACTTCAGGAAAACAGATTCCACCTAAACATTAGGAAAAACTTCCTGACAGCAACAGCGGTCCAGCATGGGAATACGCTGGTGCCTCCGAGTGTGGTAGAGTCTCCTTCCTCAGAGGTTCTTTAATAGAGGCCGGACTGCCATCTGTCCGGAATGGTATTCCTGCCTGGCCGAAGGGCACTGGACTGGGGTCTCTTCCAACTCTGTGAAATCAAACCAATAAAAGCCAACAGAAGCAGATCTCTTGAAAAAGCTGGACAATGAGCTGGCATCCTGACAGTGTTTCATACATGAGTAAGTCCCTCTAAAATGTCCAACTAGCTGCACATTTTTGCTCAATGAACAATGTCCTCCTTTTGTTTCCTGGAAGGAGACGGGCACATTCTCAGACAATGTGAATCCACCAGCCCCTGCAAGTACTATTCCCTCTTTTGTTTATTTGGCTTCCCAGCCAGTTGGACTTTGGTTATCTATTCACTTGCATAACATGTTATGCAGCACAAACAGTGTGTCACCTTGCAGGTGAAGATTCAAGCTATATAACCCTGACGTGGGATTTCTGAACTGAGCAGGGTAGCTTCCCCCGCCCCTTAGAGTAGTATTTCACATATAAATTAGCGTAGCCAGGTTTTCAAAAGAGCAATAAAAGACAGGTGAAATCCACAGCTGGTGAGGTTGACAGGCAGGAAGCAGTGATGTATTTAAGTCTTTTACTCCAGGTCTCAAGTCAAGTCTCAAGTCTCTACCTTCATGTTCCAAGTTAAGTCTCAAGTCCTTGAAGATACTTTCAGGTCAAGTCTCGAGTCAAGTCTCAAGTCTGGGAGCCAACTTTATACCCCAACCCAAATTCCTGAATTACTGGACAGAGCCAAATAAAGCCCATTTAAACAGAATCGGGCCTCCACCTTTGCAATTTTGCCATCTGCAGCTTCAGAAGTGGGGAATAGGATCCTTCTTCCTCCCCATTACTGAAGCTTCAAAAGCTTTAGAATGAAGGATCTTCAAGCCCCTTGCCTAACCCATTTGCTGAGAAATGCATCCACACTTTGGGCTTGAGACGGTTTGTCATACAATCAGTAGGAAAAGAGACGGAAGCGTTGTTCAAAGTTGTAAGGTTTCTGGATGAATCTGTTACGTCACTAAACCAAGCGCAGCGAGTCAGTCACGAAAAATATACAAGTCTCGAGTCGAGCCGAGCCAGTGCATCATTTACGGCCGAGTTGAGTCCAAGTCGAGTCACCGAAGCGACTTGAGACTCGAGTCTACATCGAGGCAGGAAGTACTGGCATCACTGGCCGGAAGTGGGCATTAAGAAGACTGTCTTCTAACCACTGGTTCTTAACCTGGGATCCGGGGACCCCCAAGGGGCTGCAAAGCCCTATCGCTGAACACCAGCAGCAATAGAGACGCGGCAGTGGGAGGGCGCAGACGCCAAGGGAGCAGTTTCAGCCTTAGGGGCACCGTAAGTCAAGTTTTCAACGGGGAGAGACATGATGGGTAGAAAGAATCTCCTCCTGGCAGTAGCACTTTGTCGTTGCGTGTCTTCAAGTCGCTTCCGACTTGTGGCAACCCCTAAAGTTAACCTATCGCAGGGGATTTTTTGGCAAGATTTGTTGAGAGGGGGTTTGCCTTCGCCTTCCCGAGGCTGAGAGAGTGTGACTTGCCCGAGGTCACCCAGTATCTGGGCAGGGATTTGAATCTAAGTCCCCAGAAGTCTTTAATAAATGAATAAACGCTTGAATATTCAAATAAATATTTGAATATTTAAATCTAAATTTAAATATTTAATTTTGGGAGCATCCCCAGCAACAAATTATATTTACAGGGGGTCTCCGGCAAAGAAAAGGTTATGAACCAGGGGTCAACATAATACCAAATGAAAGTATTGATGGAGTCTGCTCACCCTCGGCTTCACCTCTGGTGGCTTTGCCCTTTGCCTCACCAGTCCCTGAGAGCATCACCCGCTATAGCAAAGATGCCTTCTGGTTTTCAAGATCAGAGCAAAAGCCAACCGGTGTTATCTCACTGGAAAAACCCTATCCCGGGGTCTACAATTTTGATATTAAAATACGATTCCATGTGCCTGAGAGGTCACCCGGATGGGCACGTAGGCAGCGATGGTCAAAGATCGAAAACCAGGTCAGGCCAGTAAAATCCCCCGTCATGCAGCCCCAGGAGACCTCGAGATGTGCAAACCCACAATAAACAAAGGGTCCTCAGCCCTGAGATGCCGCCTTGAGGGGATTAGCGTGTCTGCCCCAAGCTGAGCAAATATTCCATCAGGCGAGGGCCATTTACATGAAGTCATACCACAGACTAACACAGCCGAAGATCCTGAGACTTTGGCAACACCTTGCAATCCCATCGCACAAAGGAAATCGCCATGGTGGAGCTTCGTTATCGCTCCAACGCCCATTCTTCTCCCCGGGAAAGGATTAGTCCTCCAGCTACTTTTTCTCCTACAAACAGTCGCAGTTTTTGAGTGTTTTTTTGGATCACTTCCAGTCACCCCGGCAGACCGTTGCCCCGTCCATTCGGTGATCCCCTCGGCCCTCTCCGTGCTGAGCCCCACTTCTCCGCTGCCTTCCCGGACCAGGACTTCAGGAAAAGGTGCAGTACTACCCCAACTGTACCCCTCCAATACTCCCCTATCCAATTTCCTCTCTTTTGTTTCTTAATAGCTCTTGGGTGCGTGTGTGCGTGATTGCATTGGTGCGTGAGACCTTCCTTCAATAAAATCATTTATTGGACATTCTCGTTTGGTTTTTGGCTTGGCCTGACCCCATAAAAACTGGGTAAAAAGACCCCGCTAGGTTACCCTGCCTCTCGTATTGCTACAGCTTGTGCTCTGGCTAGTTTCCATTCCCCATCACGTGGAGCTCACTGAGGTGTCCCCCAAGGGACCCCGGAAATCAGAGTAACACCGGACAAAGAGAGAGAAAACAGAAAGGAGTCAGTGATGACGCTGCACCATCTGGTCGCTATTTATCTGCTTCGCCAGGCAAGGGAAGAAAGAGAAAAGGAAAGAAGGGCCACTGTCAGTGCTCGCGAGAAGCCAGCTCTCCAACTTTGCCAGCTGGCATGCTCCAGCCCGTGTTCCTCCAGAGCTCGCAGAATCACAGAGTAGGAGCTGCAACTGCATGCATCATTTAATCCAAGCCCTGGCCACACAGGAACACACCATTAAAGACAGCCATCCAACTTCTGCTTAAGCATATCCGGAGGAAAATCTACCTTTCCAGTACTGACCAGGATATAAATTCTGTCAATAAAGAATAATTATTAATCCTCACATCTACTCCTCTTCAAAGCAGAGAAGACAGATATCGGTTAGTGGAAACACAGCTTTAACAGTACCACATGTAAACGAACTTTGGTAAACCAACGCTTTAGCTTAGTATTTTTAAAATTATTTTAAGCTACCTTGAATCCTAGCTTGAGATAAAAGCAGGACATAAACTCAATAAATAAATAAATAACATTTTACGCTTTGGTTCTTCTAGAAAAGACAACCCCATACCAATCTTTAAGGGGAAAAAACAGCCATATGACAGGCTACACTAAAGACAAGCAATTGATATGTTAGAGCCCCTTCAAACAAGTTAAAAAAAGAGCCCTGGAAAGTCCCAGGTTTTGTTCCTGTATAAATCACTTTTGTTTTGGAGATCCACATGATGTTTTCTTTATCCTGAAATATTTCCTGGGAATTCCTGGGATTACCAAGGACTTTTTCATTTCTACTTCACAGGCCAATTTAAATAAACCCAGTGCTTTCTAAAATGACATATATCTATGTTTGGCTGGCTGGCTGTATTATCTGAGAACGAGCAAAGATGCCTAAATCCCTAAAGGCACTAGATTCCATTTGATCTTGGAAGCTAAGCAACGTTGACCCTGATTAATACTTGTGCTATCCCAAAATGTGAGTGCCACAAGGGCCCACCAGCAATGCCAGTAGCTCCATTCAATAATGGAGAATAATTAGCTCAAAAACAGGAGGCTTACAAGGAGGGAGTAACTTTGCAAGATCTGCCACCTACGTTTTATGGGGTTACTGCCCAAGGAGACCAGCCAGAAGACTTATAGTTCAATTTAAATGTTTTATTGGGGGAAAATATACACGCACACTCATAAAATAGTCACACACACAAGCAATCACACAAGGCTAACTGAAAAGAAAGAGAGGAAAAAAGGGATCGAGGGAATAGAAACAGATTGGGTTATATTTACCATCCAGAGAGAAGCAGAGAAGGACGAAATGGCTTGGGTTATTCACCCAAGGACAGCAAAAGGTCTGAAGCACAAAGTGGATCCCTGAAATCCAAATGCTGTGATGGGGACCCAAAATCAAGGTCTCTTTATAACCAAAAATCTGCCCTGGAGGGATGAGGTCTTGGTAACTCTCTGCCTGTGTAAACAAAAGTTTGCAGGGTGGACAAAGGTGACAGAATGAGTTGATGGTTTTCAATGTCTGAAGGAAGCAAGTTGATGATCTTAACACGTAGATGGCAAAAGGCTTTGACAGTTGTGTGACTGGGGACCAAGAAGAAGTCACAGGTGGGAGGATAGGACAATTATTGATTTGGTGGGAATCTTCCTGTTTTTGTGAGCCAGAGCTCTCAAAACCAGCAACTCCTTGTGTATCGGAGTTCGTAACAAATATTAGGAACCAGGGAGTTAATGGCAGGTTTTATGGCTTCCCCTTATTTGTGTTTCTATAGGAAATGCACACAGCAGCGGGAGGTTACCCTTCTCTGGGCCAGCTACTGTATTTATTGAAAGGATTATCTTTTACAACCTGGCCATTAACTCAGGTCTTCCCAGTTCAGTGAACTTACAACCTAGGGTCATGTTAAGGCTTTTCTTCCTTCTCCACATGGCCCTGGACCTAAGTTGTATATGATTTATATTTTATACCAATTAGACATACCTGCCAATTAGTATATTTGCCAATTCTGCAGCCACACTTGGATGGGAGATTGCCAATGAATCTCAGAGGAAGGAACTGGCAAAACCACCTCTAAGCATTCCTTGCCTAAGAAAACCCTATGAAATTCAGGGGGTCACTATAAGCTGAGAGGTAACTTGAAGACACAAACACACACAGAGAGAGAAAGAGAGAGAGAGAGAGAAAAGATAAATGCCACTGGTAAACAGAAATACTGTTTTCAGGATACAGAATCAACAGCCATCAAGTAAGAGAAAGAGGAATGTTTGCACCAAAACAAAATGATCCTAAGGTTTGACTAGTGAATCATTGCTACACCATGTTAGCGCTTTGACTGTAACTCTTGAATAAAGAACTAAATAATACTCTGTGGAAATTGGTGGAAATCCATTTCTGAAATGTTTGCACGAATCTAGATGTGATACATGATGAAGGGGAAGGGGAAGGACACAAAGACATTTCCAGGAAGAAATGCAAACCTAGAAACGTGTACATAAAATCAAAACAAAACAAAAACCCCAGAAACTCTCAATTCTTCCGGGTTGGCAGAATTTCAGCAGGCATTACAAATCACCTGAAGAAATTCCTTCTTCCATGCAACCATTAAAGGTACAGGAGCCCTCTCCAGTTTTCATTCTAGCAACCCTACCCCTGGGCAATTTTAAGACCTAGGAGAAGCATTTAAAAATATGAAAAACAGGAATTGCATATATTTACCCCGGGGGAAAGCCGGAGAAACCCAGTTTTTTGAGATGGACTAATTTTGGAGGCACGAAACCAACAAGGCAGCAGGAACAACCACTGGATTGCCCTTTGAGTTTTAATGAACTAAGGCAGATGCATAAAGGAATTGTTGCCATATGGTAAATAAGCACTTCTTATTTCTCTGGAGCAATGACCACTGGTTACCGGGTGTAAAGCAGAGGAAAGTGCCCTGTTTGTTTGGCATTTGATTTTATTTTGAATTTTTTTAGTATATTGGTAATATCTACTTTCAAAAGAAATTGGGGAGCGAATAATTAGTGGCATAGACTCAAGCCAACTGACTCAGACTCAGGCCAGAATCAAGTCGCTCACTGACTCGGCAATAAACGCCGCCTTGACTCGACTCGCGACTTGTATATTTTTAAGCGACCGACTTGTCGCCCTTGGTTCAGCAACATAACGTTTTCATCCAGAAACTCTACGACTTTGAACAATGCCTCCATCTCTTTTTTTGCCTGCTGTTCACATGACGATCCGTCTCGAGCCCCAAGTGTGGGTACATTTCTCAGAGGGCAACAGCAAATGGGTTTGGCAAGGACCTTGAGGCACGGCTTGAGGTCTGCTTGGCAGCCTGTCCCTCTTGCATACTGGAGGAACCTTCTAAAATACTTCCTAAAAGCATAAGGCAAGACTTGTCCCCAAAGCGCAAGGTGCATTTCTCAGAGAGGAAGAGCAAGGGGCTTGACGAGGAAGGATCCTTCCTTCTCAAGGCTTTGAAGCTTCAGTAACGGGGAGTAAGAAGGATCCTATTCCCCACTTCCAAAAAAGCCTCCAGCCTTGGAAATGGGAAGTAAGGAGGATTCTATTTGCCACTTCCAAAGCTGCAGGCTCTTTTACAGCCACTGGCACAAAAGCCTCCAGCTTCGCCAAGGGGGAGTAAGAAGGATCCTATTTCCCGCTTCCAAAGCAGCAGAGTCTCGTATGCCCGTTGACACCCCTCAAACACACACACACACCTCACCGCCACCTCCTTTTTTTTTCTGTTAAAGTTAGCTTCCAGACTCGAGACTCAGTCTGAAAGCGCCTTGCAAGGACTTGAGAGTCGACTCGGGACTCGAAGGTAGAAATTTGAGACTGGGCTTTGAGATGGGGAATAAAGGATTCAAACACATCAGTGCAAATAATAAAAGGCTAGAAAAGCAGACAACGTGCGACAGTGTTAATCCCTCCAGCTATGCAAATGACTGGGGCTGGCTGCATTCCCGGAGTCTTTACGCCAAACAGCATCCGCAGCATGCTTGGGACAACAAGCCAAAAACAATTCCCAGGTGGGGACGTAAACATACAGAGAAGCCACTGTAAAGTCAACTGTAGCGATAGCTGCCAAAGAGTCTGGGTGTCGGGACGCCCTCCATGTTATAGTAATAGGATACGTAGCAGGTTTTACGTTAGTTGCTTGCTTGTAACAAAGGTATGGGAACCAGAGACCGTCGGATAAGCAAAAAGCTAGGAATGCGCTGATAGGCACTGCCAGGCTCTCACCGCTTCAAGGTCTCTTGCTCGAAGGAGGGAAACGCCTTGGGATCTTATGCTTTTGAATTTGCTAACTGCCTTTAGTCCTCTCACCGAAGTCCTGTACGATGTATTGCACCCAAATAAATAGTGTCTCTACACTGTACTATTTGTGTGTGTGTATTCAGTTCCTGACACTGGGAGACTCGGGCAAGTTATAATAATAATAAAAAAATGACTTTTCCCCAACCTTGAACAGGAGAGTGTGGTAGCAAGTAGTGAATGGAGTATTCCAACAAACAGAACTCGTGAGTTGGCTGGAACTCCAAATAGGAGTTCTCTCTTTCTTTCTGCATTAAAATAATGCTATCCCACCCTACCTCTGAGTGACACACAATTAAAATCAATTAAACAACCAAGAACAGTCAGAGTAATTTTAAAAGAGGAAAAACAGATTCAGCCAGCAGAAACAGACAAGGGGGGGGCGGGTGGGAACAGCTTAAAACCAGTTTAAACAGTTCAAAACAATTTAAAACCAAAATACATGTGGTTCTACACATCTACATTTCCAGCTCCCATATCTGTGGGTAGTCCATCCATCCTGGATTTTAGCGTCAACTTTTTAAAGTTGCTATCCAAGATGGGGAAACTGTTTGGGAGAGCAGGGCTGGTAGCATGGGTAGCTGCTTTACAGTTCAGACTAAAACGTGGAACAGATTCTTTCCCTGCACCCTCACAGAACCAGCTAGTTGTCGTTGGTCAACATTTTCTGAATGATTCCTCACGTATCACAGCATCCCCTCAGCAACATCCTCAGGGAAGAAATGGATCCGATTGCTAGGAGTACCGAGAGTCTGGGTTTCTGAAATATGACAGAAACTGAGCCTTCCGGCCTGGTGTTTCTATGAACACAGATATTTTGGGTGGATTTTCCCTCCAAGTTCACGATCTAGATTATTGTGATTTATTCCCCATCCATCTTAACTGATTGAATCTGAACCAAGTTTACGTAAGAAGGACTTCTGCTAAAAATTCCAAACACAGTGGAATTTTTTTTGAAATGCAAACTGCTGCCAAGACCTCGGAAGTTTCATTTTCAGCTGCATTTAACAACCACAGCCTGACTTCTGAGAAACCTCCTCTGAAGCGAAACGGCTTTCCGGAGATAAAAAGGTCCAACCTTCTCCGCAAAGGACTCCTCGTAAGCACAGATGTCGGCAGAGGACGACTCGTAGACGGCCCCTCACCAAGATGACAACCGTGCTCATCCTTAACTGGGTTGCTTTAGTTTTCCCACCAGGAAACCCCCACCCACCCATCCTGCTCCTGACCCACAAAGTCATAGAAATGTCGTGCTGGAAGGCATCCCAAAGGTCATCCCAGTGGAAATTCCCAACCACATCCTTGGGGCCTTTCACGCTACACAATGTGGAAGTGTGAATGACGAGTAACAAAATCTGCTTCTACAGTGAAGATATTCCACTGCACAATGCTCTGTCTTTCACTTTTTCTCTCTCTTGGCTCCATCCCATGGAATTCTACAATTGCAGTGGAGAGAAATATTTTATTTAATAATCAATAATATATCATTTTGTCCTGTATTAAAAGACCCATGGTCTCCAAGTCACTGGAAGTAACAGCCTCCCTAGATTCTGCCCCTCTCCTAGAGAGGTGTTGGAGTCTTTTTTTCTGGACGTAGAACCACAGAATTACAGAGCAGGAAAGGGCTCATGGCCCATTGAGTACAACCTCCTTCGCAGTGCAGGATCTCCAGCTAAAGCACTGCCAGCAGGGATCTGTCCAGCTCCTTTTTGAAGACATCCAGAGAAGGAGACCATCATTTGGATCGATGGCCATTGTGGTCTCTTCCAACGCTATGATCCTATGACCTCTCTAGGCAATTGGTTCCACTTGCTAAACCACTCTCTCTGTCCAGAAGTTCTTTCTAAGGGTCAATATAAATCTGCCCTCCTATAACTTAAAACCATTAGACCTGGACAGGATCAAAATTCAAAATGGCCTTAACAGATTCGAGAGATGGGCAAAAGCTGACAAAATGTATTTCGACAGAGAGAAATGGAAGGTCCTACATCTAGGCAGAAAAAAATGAAATACACAACTATAGGACAGGAAGCTGCTGGCTGGACAACAGTACGTGTGAAAGGCATCTAGCAGTCGTGGTGGACCACAAGCCGAACATGAGTCAGCATTGTGATGCAGTAGCCAAGAAAGCCAACGTGATTCTTGCTTGCATCAATAGGATTAGGGTGTCTAGATCGAGGGAAGTAATGGTACCACTCTATTCTGCTTTGGTTAGACCTCATCTGGAAGACTGTGTCCAGTTCTGGGTACTTCATTGCAAGAAGGGTACGGGCAAGCTGGAGCGTGTCCAGAGGAGAGCGACCAAAATGGTGAAGGGTCTGGAAGCCATGCCCTATGAGGAGCGGCTCAGGGAGCTGGGTATGTTTAGTCTGCAGAAGAGAAGGTGAAGAGGGGACATGATAGCCATGTTTCAATATTTGAAGGGATGTCATGTCAAGGAGGGAGCGGGCTTGTTTTCCGCTGCTCCAGAGAGTAGGACAAGGAGCAATGGATTCAAGCTGCAGGAAAGGAGATTCCACCTGAACCTCAGGAAGAACTTCCTGATGGCCACAGCTGTCCAGCAGTGGAATAGGCTGCCTCCATGGAGTGTGGTGGAGTCTCCTTCTTTGGAGGTTTTTAAGCAGAGGCTGGATGGCCATCTGTCAGGAATACTTTGATGGGTGTTCCTGCATGGCAGGGGGTTGGACTCAATGGCCCCTGGGGTCTCTTCCAACCCTATGATTCTATTACTCAATTTCTACCTTTCGAGGCAGCAGAGAACAAGCCTGCCCTCTCCTCCCCGTGGCAGCCCTTGAGGTATTTAAAGAGTATAATCATGTCGCCCCTTGGCCTTCTCTCCAGGAGGCTGAACACGTCCAGCTCCTTCAACCTTTCCCTATAAGCCATATTTGCCGGTGTATAAGACACACCTGTGTATAAGAAGCACCTCGTTTATATCCTGGCAAATACTATTTGCCAATGTGTACGACACACCAGTGTATAAGGCGCACCCCATTTTCAAACAGTATTTTTTGGGGGAAAAAGTGAGTCTCATATGCCAGCAAACAGAGTATTTTGTTCTCCGTATCTCTTATCATTCTTGCTGTCATTCTCTGAATCTACTCCAACTTGTTTCTTTCCTTCTTAAAATGTAGTGTTGGAGACTTTACTGAGAGATACTAGACAAGACGATAGAATTTGCTGAGTGAAAGTTTAAAAAAGAACAATATAAGCTGAGGGTTTATGTGGATGATCTCGTGATAACGAAACATAAACCACTAGAGTCAATGAAGTGTTTTGCTTTTGTTTTGTTTTTTGCAGAAAAATTAAATGTTTGGGATATGCTCCGGGGTTAAAAGGCACTGCGATAAAACAAGACCGTTGATCAAAAACATGTCTTCAGATAAGGAAAATGAGTTTAACTCTTCTTTCCGAATTTAAAGTGGAAAATAAAGGGGATTAAAAATCCGGGAGTTACAATTACGAAGAACAACCTTTTTAAAAAAAAACTATGAAAAATTCTGGAAAAAGATTAAAAGAGATTTAGAAAAATGGGGGAAGCTAAATTTATTCCTATGGCGGTGAATTGCAGTAATAAAGGCAAATATTTTGCCAAGATTTTTATTTTACCTCGGAACTACATGCTACATAAGATTTTCTTACTTAATGACAGAGAAGAGGGAACAATTAAAGATGAGATGATAAAATGGCCTCGAACTGTTGGACGCTCTATTCAACGTGACCGTTGGGAAGCGAGTTGGAAGATGACTCAGAAATTTATGGTGCAACAAAATTTGAAAGAGAATTATTTTAGGATATTCCATAGATCAGGGCTTTCCAAACAGTGTGCCACGACACGTTAGTGTGTCACTTGTAGTGTGCAATTGTGTCGCCTACAATCTTGGAAATGTACGTTATTATTTATAAATCATATATTTTTTATATATTTTTATACATATTCATATATAAAATATATGAAAGGTTTTCATGAGATATGTTGTGTCCCCATACATTTCATTATTACAATTTATGCATGTGGCAGTATCTCTTATAACGGGGTCAGTTTAACCTCTGGTTTGCTAGCAAAACTGAATGACTGTGTCGCCAAAGGATGCATGTCTAAAAAGTGTGTTACCAGCATGAAAAGTTTGGAAAGCTCCGCCATAAATTGTATATGACTTCCAATAAACTTTTTAAAATTTACAACTCTGGCACGGGAGAATGCTGGAAGTATCATGCAGAGGCAGGTACTTTTTAACATCTGTGGTGGACCTGTCCAAAAGCCAAAGATTACCGGTCTAGAATACATAATGCAATCTTAGAAATTCTTCAGATTGATTTTGTGAAAGCTCCAGAAATTTTCTTGTTGAATATGTTACATGAGATTGACTCTAAGGTTTTAAAGAAATGTTGGAGGATTCTTTTATATATGGTAACATCTGCAAGAATTGAACAGGCTAAATTGTGGAGAAAGGAAGGGACACCCAGGACAGACCAACGGCTTTCTAATCTATCAGAAATAAAAGTGGCAGATATCTTAATTCAAAGATTAAAAGGAAGGACAGATGATAAAGTCATTAGTGAATGGGCACCCCTCAACAATTACCCTGAAAAAAATCAAAACTCAAGGCTAGTTGACATAGCAATTTGTAGTGGAAAAATCAGACTAAACCAAAGATGGGAATCATAAATTATACTTGATAAGCAATACGGTGCAATGATTTATATATTGCAGTGTATTGAATGCTTATTTGATAGTTTATATCAGGAACAAAGAAGAGAATTAGAGCTTTCTTCTCTCTTTTTTGGAAGTATGGTTATGTAAGATTCGTAAATATTAATATTCTAGGAAAGAATATTCTATTCTAATATTCTATTCTAGGAAAGAATAGAGGAAGATTATGAAGATACGTATAATTGCATAATCAGTTTCTACAAATATCACTATTGCTTATGGATTATGTATTTTATTTGTTATTTTTCAATATAATCATCATCATCATAACCATCATCATCATCATCATCATCATCATAGAAACCATATGCGACACATTCCAGGATTCCATAAGGACGCTGCCATGGCAGTTAAAATGGAATCATAGCGCTACAACTGTGTACTCTGAACCGGCCCTATGTGCTCCAAACTGCAAACCCCAGGATTCCATAGGATGTTGAAAGTGGAATCATCGCGCTATGAGAGCGTAGTGCAGAAAAGGCCTAAATGTCAAACATTACTTTATCAGCCGGGTGGGAATCATATAAACCTCACCCCGTATGTGGCCCTTGGGGTCTCAACGTTGGCCCTTGGGATTCCCACTAACCCTCCAAAGCTCCCAGCAAAAAATAAAACTCAGTTAAAGAAAATACTTTTTGGGGTGTGTGTGTACTATGCTTATCTGTTCCAATCTAGCAGTTCCCCAGATATGTTGGGCGACTACTCCCATCATCCCCAGACACTCAGTGGTGTAGTGATGGGCAAGGAGTTACCAGGCTAGGGAAGGCAGATCTAACGGGTACCAACCTTTTAAAATAAAAATTACCATATATGTATTTAACTAAAATTATTGTAGGCTGCTACTTATCCTCAGGAGTGTACCTATTCTGGGAACAAACTGGGCGCCAGCAACAGAAGAACGGATTTGCAAAGGTGTTGGGCTACCCAAATGACTCGATTCATGTGTGTTTTAAAGGGATAAGCCAACCGAAATTTTTTGAACGACTGGAAACCATATATGGACCTTCTGAGCAATATGAAAACTAACAGTGCAATAACCTGTAACTACGGGTACTAGTAATTCTAGTAAGATTACTTAGGCCATTTCCGCACGAGCCTGTTATAGCGCAATGATTCCACTTTCAACCTCCTATGGAATCCTGGGGTTTGCAGTTTCGGGAGGGGCCCGAATTTTACTTGTTAAATATGTTGGGGCAACAAAGGGAAAAAGGTGTCATCAGAAGATATTATTATATTTAATAATTGCTGCAAGGTTGACATATGCGCAAAATTGGAAGGAAAGGAAACATATTGATATAGAAGAACGGAAACTTAAAGTTCTGGATATGGTAGAGACGGAAAAATTAACAGAAACCTATCCGGAACTTTGAAAGAGAATGGAGAGAAGTTTTGGATCGGATAAAGATATAAAGGTATAAGATATGTAAAAAGGAAAAAATGTAATCGTTCTCTTCTTTGTTAAACAAAAATTATGTATGTACGCAATGAAAATAAGTAGATTCAACTGGAAAACGTAAGCTTGGAAGCGGGAAGGGGGGTTTATTTTCAAAATTAAACTTTTAATAAAAACATTTCAAAAAAAAAAATAATAGCAAAAGAACTTGGCAAACTTCCTTTTCTGGACTGCAACGCTCAGAATCCCCCACGCCAACAAAGTTGTTAATGGCAGAGGTGACTAAGACTACAGCTTCCAGAATCCCCCAGCCAAGGCGGCCAACATGAAAGCAACACACGACAACAGTCGGCACAGTTACTTCTCGGACTACAGTTCCCAGAACCACCAGCCAGCCGGGCAAAAACACACGCAAGAAAAATCCTAACAAGAGAGCGCAACAAAATTACTTTTGGACTGTAGCTCCCAGAATCCTCCAGCTCACACATCTGCAATAAATGGTGGCGGCAGCACTCGGCGAAGCGACTTCGTCGGGCTGCGTCCCCCCCAAATCCCCGACGAGCGCAGCAAAGTTACCTCTTCGGACGACGGCTTCCAGAACGCCGGCGACGGAGGAGCCAGTCCGTAACGGGGCCAAAGCGCGGCAAGGGGAAAGGGCGCGCCCGGACGACTGGCGCCCAGGGCACTCTGCCCATGCCCGGGGGCACCTTCGCCTCGGCGCCCGCTCTCCGCCCCGAGGGGTGGCCCCTGCCGGGCCTCGCCGCCCCCGCTTCCCCGCGCATCCCCCCCACCGGTCCCCGGTCCTCGAAAGGAGGCGATCCGCTTTCCCCGCCGTTTCCTCCTCCGTCGGAAAGTGAAACCGAAAGGGAAGGTCGGGCTCGGCCAGTCCGCATGGACGGCGCCGGATCGTCTCGGCTCCGGGCTCCGGATCGCACGCAGCCCCCACCCCCGGGGGCGTAAAGGGGGATAAAGCAGGGGCAGGCAGCGCAGCAGCGCCGGCGGATCGGGCCCGCCGCGGGGCTCCATGGCGCGGCGGCGGCGGCGGCTCCTCCTCCTCCTCCTCCTCCTCGGAGCAGGGCTCCTCGTCTCCGGCTCCGGATCCCCCCGGCCCGCCGCTTCCTCGGGGGGTAAGTCGCGCCCCCTCCTCGGCTCACGCGTTTTTCCTCCTCCGGCCGCCGATCGCTTTCCTCTCCTGCGGGTGCGGGAAGGCGGGAGAGGCGCCTCCGGACACGCGTGCGCACGCGCGTCCACCAGGGGGCCCTCGGAGGGGGCCCAGGGCTCTTAAAGCGGGATCGAACTGTTTAAACTGTGCACGCATACGGTTATAGCGCTATGATTCCGCTTTCAACCTCCCATGGAATGCCGGCGTTTGCAGTTTCGGGAGGGGCCAGACGCCCCCTCCCAAAACTGCAAACCCCGGGATTCCATAGGATGTTGAAAGCGGCATCATCGCGCTATAAGAGTGCAGTGCGGGAAAGGAATGCCATAGGAGGTTGAAAGTGGAATCATAGCGCTATAACCGGCCAGTGCGGAAAGGGGCGTGGTGCACAAGAGATGCGTTTGAGGCTGAAAAGGCGAAAGCGGGGGGTGGAAAAAGGAAATCTAGCGGCTGCTTTAAAACTAATTTTTTATTTTAGCACGAGTTTTGATGGGTATCAGTCCACTTTTTCAGATGCAATGTACGGGGATGTTAAAGCCTTGTGTTATTAAGCCTATTTGCACAGGACTGGCAGTCGGATGGAATCTAATAGAACCCGGGTTTTTTCGAAAAATATTTAAGGTTGTAATCCTTAATCAATAATATTAATATTCTTTCATTCTTTTTAACTTATGGCCATTTCTGCTCTAGACTGTTATAGTGCTGTTAGTCCACTTTCAACCTTCTATGGATTCCGGGGCTTGTAGTTTAGGGAGAGGAATTTAGAATTCTCGGCCAGAGAACTCTTTGGCCTCAGGAAAGGACAAACCCCAGAATTTCACAGGAGGCTGAAAGGGGAATAATAGCGCTGTAACAGTGTAGTGCGGAAATGTCAGACAAGATCCTGCAACAGACACATTGGGCCTGTCTGCACTACACTGTTACAGCGCTATTATTCCACTTTCAACCTCCTATGGAATACTGGGGTTTACAGTTTAGGGAGGGGCATTTAGGATTCCCAGCCAGAGAGCCCTTCGGCCTCAGGAAAACTGGAAACCCCAGAATTCCACAGGAGGTTGAAAGTGGAATATTAGCACTATAACCGCGTAGTGTGGAAATGGCCATAGTTAGAGCCCTTTGAAACCGCTGGTACAGATATTGGTAGTTTTTATTATTATTATTATTATTATTATTATTGAAAAGTAAGGGAAAACAAATATAACAATGACATAATATCCATTCTTTACCATTATTTTCCATAAATGGCCTCCAAGGAGGAGTAAAAAAAAAAAGTAGAAATGTAACTTATGTTGGTTTTTATTATGTTTCTATGGAAAACAAATTCAAGGTAATAGTTGAGGTATTGGTAGTTCTATGTGATATTTAGAGTCCTGTGCCAGAAACTTCCAAGTAGCCCCTCCAAAAAAGCTACAAATCCCAGGATTCCATAGATGCAGTTAAAGCGGGATCCAAGGGTTGGAATTATGGGATGGGAGAGAGACTTTAGACCAGGGCTCTCCAAACGGTGTGCCACGACATGTTAGCGTGTCGCCTGAAGTGTGTAGCTGCGTCGCCTAGAATCTTGGAAGTGTATGTTGTTATTTATAAATCGTATGTTTTTAAAAACATATGAAAAGTTTTCAAGAGATATGTTGTGTCCCCGTACATTTTGTTATTACAATTGAGGTGTGTGTCTGTGGCCATTTCCGCACTACACTCTTATAGCGCGATTATTCCACTTTCAACATCCTGCGGAATCCTGGGGTTTGCAGTTTAGGGAGGGGCCGGCCGGGATGTCATGTCAAGGAAGGAAGGGGCTTGTTTTCTGCCACTCCAGAGACCAGGACAAGGAGCAATGGATTCAAGCTGCAGGAAAGGAGATTCCACCTGAACCTCAGGAAGAACTTCCTGACAGTCAGGGCTGTCCGGCAGTGGAATCTGCTGCCTGGGAGTGTGGTGGAGTCTCCTCCTTCTTTGGAGGTTTTTAAGCAGCGGCTGGATGGCCATCTGTCGGGAGTGCTTTGAGGGTGTTCCTGCAGGGCAGGGGGTTGGACTGGATGGCCCCGGGGGTCTCTTCCAACTCTACATTTCTATGATTTCTATGACTCTTGGAAAGAATTATTCACAGGCGGTTTGACCTTGCCTTCTCTTAGGCTGAAAGAGTGTGAGTCACCCAAGGTCACCCACTGGGGTTCCATGGCTGAGCAGGAGTTTGGACTCTGGGCGTTTGCACTTCTCGTCCACACCGCTACACCCCTCTACCTTTCATAAAAAGATCTGGGGTGGTGATATCGCAGGGTTTTCAGGGCAAGATTTCTTCAGAGGAGATTGCCTTCCTCTGAGGCTGAGAGAGTGTGGCGGAGCAAGAGTTTGAACCCCGGTCTCCCAAAACCCTAGTCCAACACTCAGATCACCATAGCGTGTTGGCTCAGACACATTTTTTTAAGAGATTGCAATCATTAGGGTCAGAAGAAATGGAAATTATCACAAATAATCAATAACGGTTGTTCGGTAGAAACAAAAACGTCCTTGCATCGATATTTAAAAGGCTTTTGCGTAGTATAATATAGGAAAGGGCTTTAAGTAGCTAGTTGTGCTGCTTTTTCTTATTTCTTGCCTTTTTGATGGCTTTACCTTCAGTCGTTTTAATTCTGTTGACAGGTGGATTATCTTTAACGATAAGTTCTTGCATGTGTTTACCTATCTGTGTGGTTTTTCTCTATACTGTTTTAATTTGACCGTGCCCTGCGAGGACTGGCTTGGGGAGCTGGGGTTGTTCAGCCTGGAGAAGAGAAGCTTAAGAGGCGGCATGACGGCCATGTTTAAATATTTGAAGTGATATCATACAGAGGATGGAGCAAGCCTGTTTTCTGCTGCTCTAGAGGCTAGGACCTGGAGCAATGGCTTCTAACTTCAGGAAAAGAGATGCCATCTAAACATTAGGAAGAAATTCCTGATGGTAAGAGCAGTTCGGTAGAGGAATAAGATGCCTGGGATTGTCATGGAGTGCCTTTCTTTGGGAGGTTTTAAACCGAGGACCTTTTTCCGGCGCTGGGGTGCGGGGATCGTGCGAGCAGCCTCCAGCGAGAGGCTCTCGCGTCCCCGCCGCTTTAGCTCCGCACGAGCTGCCTCCTCGCGCGCGAGCCCCGCCTCTTCCTTCCGCAGCGCGGCCTGGGAGTTTCCCAGGGCGCGCTGGGGCAGGAAGCGCGACTGGCACGGCTCCGGAGGCTCCGCACGCCGGGTAAGTGCGCGCGGGGCCCGGGAGCAACGCGCAGTCGCGCACCATTTTTGGCTTCCGGCCGAAAATGAAAAGATGCGCGATCGGCGCCCGCCGGCCCCCGGAGCATTGCGCGATTGTGAGCGCGTCGTGCAGATCGCTCCTCAACAATCGCGCGGCGCTGCGGGCACCCTTTCGCCTGGCAAATGACGTGCGAAAAGGGCCAGAGTCTGGATGGCCGTCTGTTGGGGAAGCTTTGATTGTGCATTCCTCCGTGACAGAATGAGGTTGGACTCAGCGGCCCTCGCGGTCTCTTCCGGCTCTGTGATTCTATGATTAATAATTACGGTAAGCTGCCTCGAGTCCCCATTCTGAGGAAGAGGTGGGGTAGTGGGGATGGCGATACAGAGGCGCCGGGTGGAAACCACGACGTCGTGGAATTATGAAGAAGTTTGCAATGTTTTCCGAACTTTTCTCCAGGCTGGCTGCTAAACTTAACTGATAGAGAGGAAAAGCTCTAAATGACATTCCTGGTGCTGACTTTATTAGTCCCATGAAATGCGTTGGATTTACATAAATGCAGGCCCACCGTTCGACAGCCGATTTGGTGGGTCAGTTCTAGCAACCAAATTTAAGTCAAGCTGCAACCCGACGAGAATCGGTTGTTGCTGTTTTGTACCTTCAGGTTGTTTCCGGCTTGCAACAACCCTAAGGTGAACCTGTCGCAAAGCCTGGAAACCATGTCCTGTGAGGACCACTTTTGGAAGCGAGGTATGTTTACCCTGAAGAAGAGGAGGTTAAGTAAGAGGTGACATGGTAGCTATGTTTAAATATTTGGAAGGATGTCACGTAGAGGATGGAGCAAGCCTGTTTTCGGCTGCTCCAGAGACTAGGACACGGAGCCATGGCTTCAAACTTCGGGAAAAGCGATTCCACCTGGACACAAGGAGGAACTTCCTGAGGGTAAGAGCAATTTGACAGTGGAATATGCTAATGTCTGAAAGCGTGGTGGAATCTCCCACTTTGGTGGTTTCTAAAGAGATGCCAGACGGCTGTTGGGAGTGCTTTGGTTGTGTATCTCTGCGTGGCAGAATGGGGTTGGACTGCATGTCCCTTGGGGTCTCTTTCAACAGTTCTACAATTCTTTTTCTTTCTTTTTTTTAATATTTTTTATTAACATATGCTTAATATAAAAAAACAACATAGGGAGTTAACAAGACAAACAGTAAATAAACAAACGGTGCTATCTAATACTAAACTAGACTACAACTAAATTAAAAGAAGGCCAAAAATACATATAAATGACTTCTAACTCACCAGCTTTTCATTCTAAGATAATTTAGGAAATATATTTCTTCTAGTGTGTCTATCCTTGTCATGCTACTGCCTAGTATTTAAAAATTATAAGGTTCACCTTCAAATGAATAATTGACATTTCTCCCCAACAGCCTCGTAGATGTACTAATCAATTTATCCCAGTTATTTTTTAAATATAACCAAAGATCCTTAAAATAGTTAATTTATCCATTATCTAAATCCAACATCTTCAACAGCCAGCCTTTGTGCAAAGGAATAGCCACACTTTTCCATCTCTTTGCATACGGCACTTTCGCCATAGTTCTACGATTCTTTGAGGATTTCTTGGCAAGATGTCTTCAGAGTGGGAAGTGGCATGGCCAGCAGCAGAAAATGCGGGTGGCGCAATCTCTTTCCTTGGCGCCCTTTCCACCCCTTTGTACTATCAAGACCTTGCCAGACCGATCTCAATTGTGCCAATATATTCCAGAGAGTGCCAAGGTATGAAAAGTGTGGTAATTAATGGTCAAAATATGAGATTTAAAAACATTTTTTTTGCTCTCCAAGACCCAGTCACTGCATAGAGGCAGAGTGAATCACCTGGACTACTTTAGATGGTGCTAAGCTTCATAGAATCATAGAGTTGGAAGAGACCCCAGGGGTCATCCAGTCCAACCCCCTGCCATGCAGGAACACCCTCAAAGCACTCCCGACAGATGCCCATCCAGCCTCTGCTTAAAAACCTCCAAAGAAGGAGGAGACTCCACCACACTCCATGGAGGCAGCAGCAGATTCCACTGCCGGAGAGCTCTGACCTCCAGGAAGTTCTTCCTGGGGTTCAGGAGGAATCTCCTTTCCTGCAGCTTGAATCCATTGCTCCTTATCCTAGTCTCTGGAGCAGCAGAAAACAAGCCCGCTCCCTCCTTGACATGACATCCCTTCAAATATTTAAACATGGCTATCATGTCCCCTCTTAACCTTCTCTTCTGCAGACTAAACATACCCAGCTCCCTCAGCCGCTCCTCATAGAGCTTCATGGCTTCCAGACCCTTCACCATTTTGGTCGCCCTCCTCTGGACACGTTCCAGCTTGTCGACATCCTTCTTGAATTGAGGTGCCCAGAACTGGACACAGGATTGCAAATGAGGCCTGACCAATGCAAGCTTCTATAAGGGAAGAAGAGGAGAAAGATTTAGAGGCGATCTGATCCTAGAAATTGAAGTAAAAACAATTGTTAGCCAGGTACAGAGAGAACTGCAGTAGGACTGGTCAGTGGCTTTAGACCCAACTGACCAGAAACTGTCAACCCTGAAGAATAAAATTTCCAAATCAGAGGAGGTCATGAATGAGTTCGAGAATTGCAAGTGGCCACTTTAGATCTCCAAAATAAAGTGGGGAACTTGGAAAATCAGAGTGAGAAAAATTTAAGAGTGAAAGGGATCCTAGAGCAGGAGAAGGAGGGATTGCTCACCAAAATCATGGAATTATAGAGCTGGAAGACACCATAAGGGCCATCGAGTCTGACCCCATTATGCCATGTGGGAAGATACCTTCAAAGCATTTCTGAGAGATGGCCATCCAACCTCTGTTTAAAAACCTCCAAAGAAGGAGACTCTACCACACTCCCAGATAGCATATTCCACTGTTGAACTGCTCTTACTGTCAGGAAGTTCTTCCTAATGTTTAGGTGGAATCTCTTTTCCTAAAGTTGGAAGCCATTGCTCCATGGTATCCTAGTCTCTGGAGCAGCAGAAGACAGGCCTGCTCCATCCTCCGTATGGCATCCTTCCAGATATTTAAACAGAGCTATCATGTCTACTCTTGACCTTCTCTTCTCCAGGTAAAACATACCCAATTTCCTAAGCTGCTCCTCATAGGACTTCATGGTTGAAGCCTTCTACCATTTTGGTTGCCCTCCTCTGGACATGTTCCAAGCTTGTCAATATCTTCCTACAACTGTGGTGCCCAGAACTGGTATTTCAGATGGATGCCTGACCAAAGCAGAATAGAATATTCTGAATATAAGCAGAATATTCCTGTTGAAAACGATTATTACCGGGCCGAATGACTTAACCCCCACTCTCCAGCTCTCCATTTCTGATTTTTTAGGAATCCACCAAGCTGCTGGCCCTAAACCCAAAAAGCCCAGTACGCAGTGAGATATACAGTGGATCCTCCATATATCCAACCTCCAGACCTGTGATTTTGAGCAACTGTGGAGTGTCGCATCCTATGCGTAAAATGGCAGCGACATAAATGCGAGCACATCGAAGCATCTGCATGCGTGTCACTGCCATTTAATTATATGGGACGCCATTATTGCAGTTTTACGGGAAGTTGTGGAACCAAACCCTTGCAGATATGGAGGGTCCCCTGTACTGTTAAAGTTCTTAAGCATCTCAAAAAAAAAAAAAGCCTAAACAATGAGGATCCTGCACGGCCTTCTGAACTTAGATTTTATAGGTGCAAAAGTTTCAGTTTTCCAGTGTATATTGGCAAAACAGAGTTTAAACCGATCACCACAAGCCAGAGACATAAAGGCATCCGGTATGTCTGGGAATACCTATTTAGGCACAAAGGAAGGATTCTGGTGGCAACGAACAAGCCACTGCTTGTTGGAATAGACAAAGCCGTAGATGTACAGATTCTGAGCGGTTTGGAAGATAATATAAGCCATTTCCGCACGAGGCTGTTATAGTGCTATGATTCCACTTTCAACCTCCTATGGAATCCTGGGGTTTGCAGTTTCGGGAGGGGCCGTCCGGCCCGTCCCGAAACTGCAAACCCCAGGATTCCATAGGAGGTTGAAAGTGGAATCATAGCGCTATAACAGCCTCGTGCGGAAACGGCCATAGACGACACTGAGATCGAGAAAAAGACGACAAGATTTGGGGAATCCCGATGGAAGAAGAAACAAGGGATTCATACACGCCCAGCCTGGCGGCCGCCAGGACAAGGATTTCAAAGTGATCGCCGTTTTGGATCTTTCCCAATAAGACCGAGGAAGAAACCACCATTTTCTTTGCTCTCTGTTGCGGAGATCTGTTCCAACGTTGTTAAATTCTTTTGGGCAGTCTCCGTTCGTGTTAGACGCAGGCTCCGAATTGACATACTTGTTCGCCTTGTTTATTTCGGTGGAAGGTGAAAGGGGATGGATATTTTTTTCAAAAGAATAGTCATACTTTCTCTCGCTCTCTCTTTCTCTTTCCAAATGGTCTCGTCTCCTTTGTGAGAGTCCAGCAAAACGGCAGCGCTGAAAGCGCATGACCGGGGGTGTTTATTTCTAGCCGTCCTCTGACATGTCTTCTGCGTTCTTGTTTATGTTATTGCAGAGCGACCGAGAGCAAAATTGATACTCGGCCAGCTCCAACTGCGAGTCGCGATCCTGGACAGACGAAAACTGATTTCTGCCGACGTCGAGTTAGGATTTTGGGAAAGTGAAAGGGAGCCTTAAAAACTCTGAATCCTTGCCTTTCTTATATAATTCCGCTGCAAGAAACATAGTGGTGCAGCGAAGTTAAAAATGCATTGCAACGCCACAGCTGAGCACACCAGTACTCTGCTGATGGGTCTTCCGAGGCGAGGGGAATGGCAATTCCTGCCACAAAATCACGCCCCGCCTAGCGCGGAGCTTTCCGAACTGTGCGTTGCGACATGTTAGCGTGTCGGCTAGAGTGTGTAGGGGGGTCGCCACCGCCGCCACCGTGAGCCAAGAAAGACCCCGGCAAGGGTGGCAGCAGTGGCGGGCCAGGTTCGGGCGGAGGGACGGCCTCTCCTCCGGCCACCGCCACAACCGCCACCCCGGGCTGAGAAAGACCCCGGAGCAGGTGGGAGCAGGCCCACCCCACCCTAGATACGCCTCTGGCTATTGCACGTGTAAAACTGGGTTGAAACAGTGGGAGTGAGTGTGAAAAGGCGCGGCCGCTCAACGAAAAGCCACCTCTCTGTAGAAGCGTGCAAGCCAGAATTGCTCTCTCACTTTATTACTGCGGGAGTAGAGTGCCGGTGCTATTGTTTCCATGTTTAGTTACTTACTTAAATTGCAGTTGAATTACCCCTGCGATGGATAAGTTACTAATTAAGAATTTGGTTTCTCGTAATTTCTTTATTACAATTTATGTACGCGTCCGTCTCTCTTATAAGGCGTTAGTTTAACCTTCGGTTTGCTAGTAAAACCGAATTACTCTGTTGTGAAACTATGCGTGTCTCAAAAGTGTGTCACCAACATGAAAAGTTTTGGAAAGCTCTCTGCTCTAGCGGACCGAGACGGTAGATGTATTTTTTAACTTGCTCACTAGACAAATCGATGGCATGCACAGAGGGGCCTTTCTGTTTGTTGGAGACTCCGATATCATATTTAATGCCGAGTTAGACGGGGCCGCGCTGAAAGGAAAAATACAAGACTCGACTCTGGGGGATTCTTCGCTCTTAACTTCTGTGGCTTTGCGTGACATATGGAGATGGAAGTATCCGACAGGGAAGGAATATACCCACTATTCAGATTTACATAAATTTTTAGAAGGATAGCATGCATTTGGGTGTCTGATGATGGACCTGATAAAGAAAAATCAAACTGTCATAGGATCATAGAATCATAGAAATGTAGAGTTGGAAGAGACCCCAGGGGCCATCCAGTCCAACCCCCTGCCATGCAGGAACACCCTCAAAGCACTCCCGACAGACGGCCATCCAGCCTCTGCTTAAAAACCTCCAAAGAAGGAGACTCCACCACACTCAGCGGAGGCAGCAGATTCCACTGCCGGACAGCCCTGACCGCCAGGAAGTTCTTCCTGAGGTTCAGGTGGAATCTCCTTTCCTGCAGCTTGAATCCATTGCTCCTGGTCCTGGTCTCTGGAGCGGCAGAAAACAAGCCCTCTCCCTCCTCTGCATGGCATCCCTTCAAATATTTAAACGTGGCTATCACACATTTAAACACGGTCGTCACACGTTTTGTTTTTGGCTCAAGCCATCAGCCTCTCACCAACAAGGCTGAAGCCATTTCCGCACTAGACTGTTACAGCGCTATGATTCCGCTTTCAACCTCCTATGGAATCCTGGGGTTTGCAGTTTCGGGAGGGGCCGTGTAGCGTGAAAGGCCCCGAGGATGTGGTTGGGAATTTCCGCTGGGACGACCTTTGGGATGCCTTCCAGCACGACATTTCTATGACTTTGTGGGTCAGGAGCAGGATGGGTGGGTGGGGGTTTCCTGGTGGGAAAACTAAAGCAACCCAGTTAAGGGTGAGCACGGTTGTCATCTTGGTGAGGAGCCGCCTGCGAGTCGTCCTCTGCGGACATCTGTGCTTACGAGGAGTCCTTTGCGGAGAAGGTTGGACCTTTTTATCTCCGGAAAGCCGTTTCGCTTCAGAGGAGGTTTCTCAGAAGTCAGGCTGTGGTTGTTAAATGCAGCTGAAAATGAAACTTCCGAGGTCTTGGCAGCAGTTTGCATTTCAAAAAAAATTCCACTGCGTTTGGAATTTTTAGCGGCAGCCCTTCTTATAAGCTTTGTTCTGACTCAGTCAGTTAAGATGGATGAGGAATAACCACAATAAACTAGATCGTGAACTTGGAGGAAAAATCCATCCAAAACTTCTATACTCATAGAAACACCAGGCCGGAAGGCTCAGTTCGTGTCTGATGTCAGACTCTTAGTCCTGACACAGATCGGATTCATTTCTTCCCGGAGGATGTTGCTGAAGAGATGCTGTGATACCTGAGGAATCATTCAGAAAATGTTGACCAAAGACAGCTGGTTGGTTCCATGAGGGTGCAGGGAAGAATCTGTTCCATGTTTTAGTCTGAACTGTAAAGGAGCAACCCGTGCTACCAGCCCTGCTCTTCCAAAAAGTTTCCCCATCTTGGGTAGCCACTTTAAAAAGTTGGGACTAAAACCCAGGATGGATGGATCACCCACGGATATGGGAGTTGGTAACGTTGATGTGTAGAACATGTATTTTGGTTTTAAATTGTTTGGGGCCGCTTCCGCACCAGCCTGTTAGAGTGCTGTCGTTCCACTTTCAACATCCTAAACTGCAAACCGCAGGGTTCCATAGGATGTTGAAAGTGGAACGATAGTGCTGTAACAGGCTGGTGTGGAAATGGCCTTGAACTGTTTAAACTGGTTTTAAGCTGTTTTTTCCCTTCATCTGTTTATGCTGGCTCAGTCTGTTTTTCCTCTTTTTTTTAGATCACTCTGTTTTTAGCTGTTTTGAACAGTTCAAATTGATTTTAATTTTATTTATTTAATGTTATGCCGTATAGATGTAGGGTGCGATAGCGTTGTTTTAATGAAGAAAGTAACTGAGAACTCCTGTTTAGAGTTCCAAACTACCCCCAAGAACTACTTGTTGCATGCTCCAATCCACTACTCGCTACCACACTCGCTTGCTCAGAGCTTGGGAAAAGTTGCCTTTTTGGACTCTGACTTCCCCGAATCTCCCGGACTCTTTGCGAGCGTCCGTACAGCTGACTCGACGTTGCCTTGTGTGTGCTCACGTCTCCGTCTGCGAATTGCTTTTGGCGTGTTGTCATAAGCGTGCTGCGGATGCTGTTTGGCACTTTAGCGAAAAGGGTATGGCATAAAGACTCCGGGAACGGAGCCAGCCGGACTCATCTGCATAGCTGGAGAGATTAACGCGGTTGCTCCTTTCTAGCCTCTATTTGCTCCTCGATTCTCAACAGTTGTTTTTTTTTTGAAAGTCGATGTTACAGAAGTGCCCGAAAGAATCCAAATAAAAGCCAAACAAACACTAAGGATGCTGTCCTCTTGTTTATATCCTAGGCGGTTTCTGCACGAGCCTGTTCTAGCGGTATGATTCCACTTTCAACATCCGATGGAATCCTGGGGTTTGCAGTTTCGGGAGGGGCCGCCGGCCCCTCCCGAAACTGCAAACCCCAGGATTCCATCGGATGTTGAAAGTGGAATCATACCGCTAGAACAGGCTCGTGCGGAAATGGCCCTAGACCAGTGGTTGCTGCTCCAGAGAAGTGAGGATCGCTTATGGATCATGCAGTGGGGTATCCAGCATAAACGGCACCCAGGGCATTCATGGAAATTGCGCCCCTATTTTCTTAAGCATGGCTTTTTTGCACCCAGGGCATGTCCCCTACTTGCCCCACCCTAGTTAGGTCTCTGCTACCGTACGGCAACAATACCCTGATGCCTTGAAATGCTTAATTCAGAAATGCTCGAGCCAAGATCCTGCATTACGGGTGGGCGTCAGCCCTCCCAGGGCCCTTGGGAGGGCAAAGGCTTCCAACAGTACTCTCCCAGAGGAACTTTTTGCCCTAAAATGCCTCCAGGGGACCGGTGGACATTTTTTTTTAGAAAACGCTTCTCCCGGGTCGTAAACGGCCCGGGAGTAGGGTTGCCAGATTTACAACCGGGTGAGGCACCCGTGCTTTCGACGGTTATACAGCAAAGAGAATTTCTTCAGCCGAACCTACTGAAATTCCCTTTTCCGTTTATTTGCTCTGCTTTTTGTCGCCGCAGTTCTCCCCCAAAGGGTTAAATTTAACTTCCTCCATTTTTCTAGATCTCTTTTTAATTTCTTTCCTGACTTTTGCATTGTCGTGACAAAAGACTGTTGTTCCTCCTCGTTGTAACTCCCGGCAGATGCTTAATCCCATTTTTCTACATTACATTTGGAAAGAACAGCTAACTCACCTTCCGAAAACAAGTTTTTGGTCAATTGTTTTGTTTTATCACGGTTTACTTTAAACTTGGTACATATCCCAGATGTCTTAATTTTTTTTTCCCCCAAAAGAGCATTCATTGAATCCAATTGATTGTTTTATCATTATCACAAGATCGACTGCTTAAGCCCGTACCTTGTGCTCTTCTTTTTTAAAATTTCACGCCACAGATTTTATCATGTTCTCAAATATCCCTCAGTAAAATCTCCAATGCCAAAATAAACAGCAAGGGTAAGAGGGAACAGCCTTATCTGGTTCCCTTTTGTATCTCAATTGATGTCATTGTATTGTCATTTACCAAAGTCTGGGCTGTTTTGAACTCAATATATATGTCTTTATTGCCCAAATAAAATTTTCACCAATGTCCATTCTCTGCAGTACTTGAAAAAAGTAATTCTAAGCGATATTCTCAAACACTTTCTCTGCATCTAAAAAGATTGACACAGGTTTATCATCATAGCCAATAATATTAAGAATATTAGGATATGAAGAACAGTTCTTACATTACTCTTTAGTTGCCTTTATGGCAAAAATCTGCTCTGATCCTGATGGATCTTCTGAGCAATTTGTTTGCCAAAACAGTGGTGAATATTTTACAGCCACTGTTTAGTAAAAAAAAAAAAAAGATTGCTTTATAACTCTTTGTTAATGTCTCATCTGTATATTCTCTATGAATCACCACAATATAAGCGTTTCTCCAAGAGTCCAGCATCTCCCTTCCTTATCTTTGTGATAGATTTCTTTATCCTATCCTGTCTCAGCTTGTAAGAGAGCCACTTCCCGGGTTTAGTCATAAATTAAAAGTTCTTTTGTTTAGTATATAGTAGTTTTGCATTCGTTTCTTGGACAGCAAGCAGGGAAAACTGATGTTGAAATTGCTTAATCTTCTGTTGAGTCTCTTAATCAAAATTTTTCTTATAATTTCTCTCCAGGTTTTGTATTTCGTCCATGAACTTACTCTTCCCCCCGCCTTTCTTTTTTCAATTTGGAACTGTATTTTATAAATTGTCATCTCATATAAGCTTTATTTGCATCCCAAACTGCTGTGAGCTCTGTGTCCTTATTTTGAACTGAATTTTAAATTCTGTGTGTGAGTGTTTTTGAAATACAAACTGTGAACTACGGTGGGTGATACTTAACACAGACTGCTCATGAAATCACCAGCTAGATTTCAGATTTTGGCCTGGAAGCCTTAGGGTCTGAGATGGTCCTGAATTAGCGACGCTATCGTGTTGTCCTAAGTCATTCTAGGGCCCTTTCCACATTACACTGTTATAGTGCTATTATTCCACTTTCAACCTCCTATGGAATTCTGAGGTTTGTCATTTCCTGAGGCCAAAGAGCTCCCTGGCTGAGAATTCTAAACGTTCCTCCCTAAACTGCAAATCTCATGATTCCATAGGATGTTCAAAGTGGAATAATAGCACTATAAGAGTGTAGTGCGGAAATGGCCTAGGTTTCTCCCCAGTCACCAACATGACGATAACAATATAAGATTCTTGGAAACTTCTCTCTCTCTGTCTCTCAGCCAGGGATGGGATGCAAGAATGGGTACAACCCATGCAAATATTTTAAAGAGTAGCCCCAGACTGTTTAGCTAATATGAGAGATATAGACATATAGATAGATATAATGGAATTAAAATAAGAAATTTATTAAGTACATATTACTTATTAGCAATTATCTTAGTGCATCATATAATAGTTGTTACATATTTCATGTCTTACCATATTGGTATATCTACTATTTATAAAATGTATATTATCTGTTATACTTACAGTATGATTAAAAACACTAGTATCGTTAGACATTATTAGCAATTATTCCAATCTCTGCAATTGTTCATGATTCTTTTATCATTTGTACATTATACTTTGCACTTATATATTATAAATATATTAATTTAAAATGATATCAGCTTCCATGGTTTAAACTTCTAAGCCTCTAGTTGCCAATTATCCCTGTTTCTTTTTCCATATTTGTATTATGCAGTCCCAGTCTTGATGTATACTTTTCAGATTTTGATTATTTAACAAATTGGGTACGTATCAAATAATTTAAGTACCCATTCTTCTTCTGATGGAATTTCTTTGTCTTTCAATTTTTTGACACATATTAATGTAGCAGCAGTTACCATATATAAAAGTATTCTTCCATGTTTTCTTTATTCTTTTATATCTAACCCTGTTAATATATTTAGTAAATATAGTCCTGGAATCATTGGAAATTCTGTCCCCCTTATCTTTGTAATTAAATTATGAATGTCTCTCCAGACTCTTTTCACTTTATCACATTTCCACCACATATGGAAATATGTCCCCTTTTTTCCTCCGCATTTCCGACATACAACTTTGGCATTTTTGTAAATATTTGTTAATTTCTTTGGTGTGAGGTGCCACCTGTAAAACATTTTGTAGTAGTTCCAGTTGTGTAGGGACGTGGGGATGGGGGGGCAATTTGCCCCAGGCAGCAATGTTTCTGGGGCGTCCCAGCCCATAGCCATGCCCCCATGAGCCCTGGCCACGCCCTCACACACCCTGGCCACGCCCCTGTGCACCATAGCCACGCCCCCACACAGTGGTCAGGCCCCACACGCCATAGCCCCGCCCCCTCCTGCCCCCTACACATACTCCAAACTCCGCCACTGAGTAGTTATCTTTAGAAACAGTACATCTGGAGAATTTCCAGTTCCTGGTCCAAGTTCTTTCCCAATCTTCCAGTTGAATTGTGTGACCAATGTTTTGAGCCCGCTTATTCATGTCTTCTTCAATGGTGTCTTGTTCCAGATCTAATCTTACTAATATTTTATATAGGTTTGTTGCCATATGTTCTTTCATTTTCAAGATTTTCGCCGTCAAAGTCACTTACTCCCTCTTCCATTCCTTCTATTTTTGTGTCTGTTTTAAATCTTTTAATTGTCTGTAGAAGAGCCAATTAACACCTTCATTTTGCAGTTCTTCAAACAGTTTCATCCGATCTCCATTTCCTTGCTTTTTCAATTTATCTTTATAATTCAGGCAACGTTCCATTTCTGATTTTTCAATATTTATGGAAGGCTTCATGGGTGGATATCCACAATGGAATTTTTGGATATAGTTTCATTTTATATAGTTTCCAAATTCTTAATAGAGATTTTCTTGTTGTATGTCCATTAAATTCCTTATCTATGTTTGATTTGCTATACAAGATATATCCATGCCAGCCATATGATAAACTGAAACCTTCAAGTTGGAATAATCTTTTGTTTTTTAATTTAATTCAGCTTAATATCAATAGAATAACACATGCACAATGGTATAATTTTAGATGGCAAGCCCGGTCCTCCTGTTTCTCTTACATCTTGAAGTACACTCCATTTAATTATTTTCCCTCGCTAAATAAATTTCTTTAGATCCTTATGCCATTGAATAAGTGGTTCTTCATTTCTTATCATTGGCAAGTTCTGGAACAGGAATAACAATTTGGGTAAAACATTCATTTTTGCAGTGGTTATTGTTCCCATCACTGAATGGTTTCAATTCAACCGTTTTTGAAGATCTTACTTCATTTTATTCCAAACGGTTCGCAATTGTTCTCAAACAGATTCTTCCGACCTCTCATTTATTACTTAGTTTCGGTCTTTGTATTTTCTTCCTTCTTGATTTGAAGTTAGTTTAAATCAAGATTATTTTAAGCAGTAATCTCTTTATAGATCGTTTGATGGTTTCTTTTTAATTCTGTCTTCTATCTGTCTGTCTTGCAGTTCTACTTTCCAATCCCTAATTCTCCTTCTCGGCAGGTGGACTCTTTGCTATTCACCTTTCGCGGCTCCGTATTGTCCCAGTAAGCCGATCTGATCCTCTCTCTCTCTCTCTTTGGTGTCAAAGTCTATGAATTAAAGTGAGCTGAAGTATGCTGAGCGTACTTTATCATAGGGCTGGCATGGACAGCTCAAAAGTCAGTTTCAACTTAAGCTACAGTTACCAAGGGTAATGTTCGTATGTTCTTTCAGTCCTCCTCTGTCTAGTCCGCTGTCCATTCAAAAACTTCCAGTGTCCAGTCTTTACGCTCATGTACTCATGTGCAGAGCTGGGGATGTTTAGTCTGCAGAAGAGAAGGTCAAGAGGGGACATGATAGCCATGTTTAAATATTTGAGGCGATGCCATGTAGAGGAGGGAGTGGGCTTGTTTTCTGCCGCTCCAGAGACCAGGACAAGGAGCAATGGATTCAAGCTGCAGGAAAGGAGATCCCACCTGAACCTCAGGAAGACCTTCCTGGCGGTCAGAGCCGTCCGGCAGTGGAATCTGCTGCCTCCATGGAGTGTGGTGGGGTTTCCTTCTTTGGAGGTTCTTAAGCAGAGGCTGGATGGCCATCTGTCGGGAGTGCTTTGAGGGTGTTCCTGCATGGCCAAAGGGGGTTGGACTGGATGGCCCGTGTGGTCTTTTCCAACTCTACATTTCTATGATTCTGTGAATCTATACTCAGCCCTTCAAATCCAATCTGCACTCTTCCAACACAATCAAATGCATTGGAAGTTAAAGTCTGAAGTTAAATAATCGTTCATCAACATCCATCCTCAGTATTTTACCAAATCCTGCTCTAGATCATTCTTTTTCTTATTCTTAGTCTGCCTGGGTTAGTTGCCTATCCTTTACAAGTTTATAAGTTTCTTTTATGGGCATCAGTGGGTCAGGAAGCCGATCTCCAGGTGCTTCGAAAAGATTGTGGAAACTCTCCAACCCCTTCAGCTCTGTCCGTGTGTTGGCATTTCCGTGTCTCCTTTCCCACTCCTTCGATCTTCCTTAAACAGGTCGCTGGAATTGGGTCCAAGCCAAGGCCGTCCAATTTCCAGTAAGCGACTGGGGAAAATTCATCCCGTTTCACAACGCAGGCACAAAACCTCACTTGTGTGATAGGCTCGCAGCAGATTTTTGCTAGACAACCTCTCACGTCGCCATCTTGCCCGATATGATCGGATACGATTATCATGGAGTCTCAGCAGTTAACTTTTTACTTGTGCTAATTCGGCCAATAAATGTAGAAAGTTTAATCCTGCTAGTTTATTCCACCTGTAAAATGGGTTCATTTGTCTAGCCTGACTTCTAACGCTACCCCTTCCGCTCTTTGATGTGTACCCTTTGGATTAGATCATATGCTTGAGAGATTGACTCTGCGCTACCGCTTGTAAAATTTACTCTTTGGGACTGCGGCTCCTGAAGACGGTTGGTAGTCTTTGGTGACTTCTAGTCCTAATACTAACCAGGCCTATTTCTGCTACTAAAAGTAGAATATAAATATATAAATAGAATGGACTATAAAACAGGATATAAAAGCATAAAATAGAACATAAATGCATAAAATAGTATAGAAATATATGAAATAAATTAAAACTAGAATCATAGACAATATGGATGAACTGATAAAATATAAATAGGCGTTCCTTAATTCCATCTCATTAAAACAATAGAATTGGATCGATCTTTAAGCGCATTCCCAATATCCCAACATAGGCCATTTGCACACTACACTCTTATAGCGCGATTATTCCACTTTCAACATCCTATGGAATCCTGGAGTTTGCAGTTGAGGGAGGCCCCTCTCTAGACTGTAAACCCCAGGATCCCATAGGATGTTGAAAGTGGAATAATCGCGCTATAAGAGTGTAATGCGGAAATGGCAATAGTTTTGATACTTCTCTCTCTCTCTCTGATCTTAATAGCTAATGACAGAAATTTAGCAAGTGATAGAGTTACGTTATCGTACAATTGGATAGTTTGCTGTGGTGGGTCTATGGACCATAAAATAAAATAAAGTTTGTAGTTTTGTAGGCCTGTTTCTTCTCAGCGTCCAAACTCAGGGCATGTCTAGAGAAGTGTGGTAGCATTTAAAAATAACATTTTTAACAATAACATTTTATTATTGTTATGTGCTGTGAAGTCTGGTTTGATTTATGGCGGCCCTCCAAATGGGAGACCTCCCAGACCCCTCGTCACGTACGGCCTTTCTCAGGTCTTGCACACTTAGGGTACCCATGCTTCCTTTGATGGCTTCATGCCGTATTTGATGCTCCATAGAAACTGGAAATACAATCCTACCTTTATTCAATGATATATCTCGACATTTCAGGATCTTGCTTAGTTTCTTCATAGCTGCCTTTCCAAGTCCTGGTCCTCTTCTGATTTCTTGACTGTCATCTCCATTCTGATTAATGACTGAGCCAAGGTATGGAAAACCGTAAACTATTTCAGTGTCTTTGTTTAAGTTATATAAATCATCTGTAGTCCTTATTTTTGTTTGCTTCATGTTCGGCTGTAAATCTGCCTCCAACTTTCTTCCTTGACGTTCTTCAGTAATCGTTCCAAGTTTCTGCTATCTTCTACTGGTAATAGGGTGACTTCTGCAGATTAACTGCCTCAGATCTTAAAGATCTTAAACTTAAGATCTTAAAGATCTTAAACTTAAAATCTTAAAGATCTTAAACTGGGGTTTCTCCAGTTTTCATGCCTCCTTCCTTCAAGTCTAATCATGTTTTACTTATAACGTGTTCAACATATGAGTTAAACAGGTAGAGTCCTTAAGTGCAGCCTTGCTTGGCCCCCCTGCCAATTGGAAGGCATTGAGTTTCTGCGTCTTCTGTCCAGGTGGTGACTTCTTGTCCTAAGTACAGGTTACGCATCGGGACGCTCAAATGTTGGGGCACACCTATTTCTTTGAGATGGACTTTGTCCGCCTGTAGTGTAGTCTTTGGCTTTTCCTACTGGCTTCCACTTTACTGAGCACTGTTGTCTTTCCCAAGGGCCATTTCCACACTAGACTGTTATAGTGCTATTACTCTGTTTTCAACGTCCTATGGAATCCTGGGACTTGCAGTTTAGGGAGGGGCCTAGAGATCACCAGTTCTGCGTCCAAGAACTCCGTGGGTTAATTAATCGGTGGAAGCTGCAGACCTGGGATTGCCTCCTTGAATGTACGATTCCTCAAACCCTTTGGAGCTCACGTAGAAGAAGCTCAGCTCAGCCCAGTTCGGGTGGAAGTGAAACAAATTTTGTCCGCACGACCTCACGCAGGCTCTCTCTTCTCCTCCCCCATCCCGACCATAATTTAAGAACACGCAGCTGCATCCGATTTCTTCCCTCCACCCTGCCTTGTGGTTTTCAAAGTGTCCTCTCTTGCATCTTCTCCAGTTTTCTGAAAGCTTCCTTTCTGACACGATCAAGCCAGAAGAGGACACAGATTGCCTTTTTCTTAGAGGAAATGCTCTAATCCCTCCCCCCCAAAAAAATGTCCAAGCCCAAAATCTCTGCTCACAGTCATGTGTACATATGATGCAACAAGGGAGAAATGAAAAGTGAACAGAAATGGAAATAGAAAGGAAAGCCTGTGGCTGGATTATAGGAATACGGATTAAAGGAATTACCTGAAAGGCCCTGGAGATGTAATTCTTTGCTGTCGTTGGTCCCCAAAGAAGGAGGCATAATTCTTTTTCCTGGCGGGAGAAAATATCTGAAAGTTGCGGTTTTTCAAAGACTATTTGCAGTTTGGGATTTATGTTGTGCAAAATGCACATGTAGAATTTTTTTCCCTACAAAACCTGGCATGTTATGGACAGGGAACAACATTTGGTGCGCACAAAAATACAGGTAGAATACTTTATATTCAAAGAGTGCTCTTTCCTGTGCAGAAAATGCTGTTTTCTGTGGGGGGGGGGGGGGAAGGGTGCACATTGTAGAGAGTTTGTCCTGAATTGCAAAGTTTCTCTTCAGTCCAGAGTGCACTTCCTTAGGGCTTCCCAATGCTTAAGAAAGATATCTTTCAACCATTTTTTCCAATATTTTGGAATATCCTTTCCTTCCCTAAAAGGCGCACTTCGCGCAGTGTGACACCGGTGGGAAAGCTGCATCAGAACCTTAGGCTGGAAGCCTGTCGGTTCGACCCAACTGCAGTAGACGCAGTGATGCAATTATTACATGGCGAGTCAGCACATAGGTAGATCCAATTGATTCAGTGGCTCAGCTCCAGGCAAAACTGACAAGAAGATTTAGGCCTTAGCGAAAAAAAATTGATAATTATACTTGGCAGTGTCTTCTACGTGACAGTGTATTTCATTTGGCTCAACATTTTGTGAAAGATACCAGCTTTCCAAAATCCAAAACTTTTCATCATAAAATTGATGGAAGGAGCTGCAGATTTTTGAAAAACAGAATCTCATTTGGGCCGTCGCTTTGGCTTGTGGATTCCTGTGGACGTGCGTGAGTTGAACCTTAGGATCCCTTCCGAAGCTTTGTTGGGAGTCCTGCTGGTAGCCTTTCTTGTTGTGTGCCTCAGGCAAACCTACCGTTGGCAGGATTTGTCAGGAAGGGTGCCACTGCTTTCTGCTGAGGTTGAGAGAGTGTGACTTGCCCAACATCACCCAGTGGGTTTCCATGGCTGAACAGGGATTTGAACGTAGGTCTCCAGAGTTGTAATGCAGCGCTCAAACCACTGTGCCACGCTGGTTCTCCGTTACCATACCCCTGTGTAAATTCCCTTACGCATGTGGGTGTAGCCTCTTTTTTTAGCCATTGTGCAAAATTCAGTCCGTAATTGCATGTGCAGTTTGTGATTGCAGAGCCATTGAATCGGTTGATTCAAGAGGTACTCTAGTCAGATTAACCAACAGGATTCCTGCCATGGAGTTGCCCATTCATGGATTTGTTTATTTATTTCATTTAGTTTTATTTATTAATATATTTATGTCCAGTTTAAAATATTATGTCCCAAGATTGGAGGATCTCGGGCAGCATGCAATACAATCAGTTTAAAACAATAATAACAATGATTTTAGAACACCAAAAAATGATTTTAGAAGACCAATATCTATATTAAATAATTTCTGCATTAAAGATCTAAATTAAAAAAAAGATTAGAATCATAGAATCATAGAGTTGGAAGAGACCCCAGGGGTCATCAAGTCCAACCCCTTGCCATGCAGGAACACCCTCAAAGCACTCCCGACAGATGGCCATCCAGCCTCTGCTTAAAAACCTCCAAAGAAGGAGGAGACTCCACCACACTCCATGGAGGCAGCAGCAGATTCCACTGCCGGACAGCTCTGACCGTCAGGAAGTCCTTCCTGAGGTTCAGGTGGAATCTCCTTTCCTGCAGCTTGAATCCATTGCTCCTTGTCCTAGTCTCTGGAGCGGTAGAGAACAAGCCTCCCTCCTCCACATGACATCCCTTCAAATATTTAAACATGGCTATCATGTCCCCTCTTAACCTTCTCTTCTGCAGACTAAACCTCCCCAGCTCCCTAAGCTGCTCCTCATAGGGCTTCATGGCTTCCAGACCCTTCACCATTTTGGTCACCCTCCTCTAGACATGCTCCAGCTTGTCAATATCCTTCTTGAATTGAGGTACCCAGAACTGGACACAGTACTCCAAATGAGGTCTGACCAATGCAGAATAGAGTGTTACCATTACGTCCCTTGATCTAGACACCAGACTCCTGTTGATGCAACCAAGAATCGCGTTGGCTTTCTTGGCTGCCTCGTCACACTGCTGGCTACTGTTCAGCTTGTGATCAACCAAGACTCCTAGATCCCTTTCACATGTACTGCTATCCAGCCACGTGTCCCCCATCCAATATTCGTGCCTTCCATTTTTTCTGCCTGAGTGCAGGAACTTACATTTCTCTCTGTTGAAATTCATCTTGTTAGCTTTGGCCCAGCTCTCTAATCTGTCAAGGTCATTTTGAATTTTGATCCTGTCCTCTGGCGTATTAGCAACCCCTCCCAATTTGGTGTCATCTGCAAATTTGATCAACACCAGCCCTCCACTCCTTCATCCAAGTCATTGAGGAAGATGTTGAATAGCCCTGGGCCCAGGCCAGAACCCTCTGGCACCCCGCTGGTCACTTCTCTCCAGGATAAAAAGCAGCATTAAAAACTTCATAGCACACAAGCCAATGCAATTCTGGGCTTCCTCAATGGGAGTATAGTGTTGAGTTGTGCATATGTGTGTGTCTACAAATCACTTGTTGACTTGACAGCAACTCCATACATTTCGTAGAGTTTTCTTAGCCAAGGAATAGAGGTGCCTTTGCCAGGTTCCTCCTCTGAAATAGAACCTGTAGCAGCCGGTATTTGTTGGCACTCTCCCATCCAAGTAGTTGTGGCCCTCTGTTCTTAGAGCTCACCTGGAATATTGTGTCCAGTTCTGGGCATCACAGTTCAAGAAGGATATTGATAATCTGGAATGTGTTCAGTGGAGGGCGGCCAAGATGGTCAAAGGTCTGGAAACCAAGCCTTAGGAATGACTAAAAAAAGTGGATGGCGGTAGGAAAAGAGGAAGACTGCACTACAGGTGGATTAATTCCATCAAAGAATCAATGGTTGACCTATGTTTACGAGACCTGTGGAGGGAAGCTGATAACCAAGAGTCTTACATCTAGGAGCTCTAGGAGCCTTAGTAGACCACAGGCTGAACATGAGTCAGCACTGTGATGCGGCAGCTAAAAAAGCCAATGCAGTTCTGGGCTGCATCAAAAGGAGTATAGGGTCTAAGTCAAGGGAAGTGATGGTTCCACTCTGTTCTGCTTTGGTCAGACCCCGCCTGGAATGCTGTGTCCACTTCTGGGCATCCCAGTTCAGGAAGGATATTGATAAGCTGGAACGTGTCCAGAGGAGGACGACCAAAATAGAAACCAGGAAGCCCTACAAGGTGCAACTTAGGCAGCTGGGTATGATTAGCCTGGAGAAGAGAAGGCTACAGAGCTATGATAGTTATGTTTGAATATTTGAAAGGGTGTTATATGGAGGATGGAGCAAGTTTGTTTTCTACGGCACCAGAGACAAGAACACAAACCAATGGATTCCACATATATATCAGAAAGATATTCTGGGTGGTAGGTGCTGTTCATCAGTGGAGCAGCTTGCCTCGGAGGCTGCTGGATTTTGCTTCTCTGGTGATTTTTAAACAGAAGCTGGATGGCCGTCTCTCAGAGAGCTTAGCCGTGCATTCCTGCATGGCAAGGGGCTGGACTGGATGGCCCTTGAGGTCTCGTCCAGCTCTGTGATTTTGTAGCACCACCTGCCCAGCCTGGATAAAATCAATAAGGCCCAAAGGTAATAATAAAAAGACAGGTTTTCACTTGGCAGTGAAATGATACCTTGTCCCACGTGGTGCCCTTTAGATAGGCTGGACTGGAACTCCTATTACCCCAACCAAAATGGATCAGGGTGAGCTAGAGGAACACCAGAAGACGTTTCCATTTTTCTGGTGCTTTCTAGATGTGTCCGTCCATCGTAGTCCCAGAATATGCGTGGGCAACTGTGACCCTCCAATACCGAGCACCATTTGCTATTGGCTGGGCTGACAAAGGCTGGTGGAAGTTGTAGTCCGACAACCTGGGGAGGGGCTGCAGTAGCACACCTGTGTTCCGAAACATTGCTTCTGCTAAATCACGCAGTTGGAAGGTTAGATTAAATTATTCGCCAGTTTCCATTCGGTATGTTTGGTTCCGACCTCTCTCTCTGCTGCCTGGGGATTTTGGATCTCTTTCTCCCCAAAGACTGCAGCTGTTGTGAGCTTGTTTAGACTTTTAAAAAATATGGTCTGACCTTTTCTTGAAAGAGGCAAAAGATCCAGGCTGCCATCCAAAGCCACTCGAGCAAGGCTGCAGACCAGATGGGATTCCCACTGAGCTATGGTAACACATTCAGTACCATTCTCTTTATGGCACAGCTTAAGCCCCAATTTGAGAGTACCGTACGGGAACATGGCACAGTCCTCTCATCGCTATAAACCTCAGAATCTCCATATGGTCGGCCATGTGGTGTGAGAGAGTTCCACAAAAACCACCAAGGAGGGGAAATCATCTGCTAGTTTTGCAGTCTCTCTCTCTCTCTCTCTCTCTCTCTCTCTCTCACTCACACACACACACACATAAACACACACGCTTGTGTGTTACAAAGAAAAATCTCATGCCCTTTCCAAAAAATCGAAACCCTCATTTTTTGAAGAAATGAGTTTTGAATAACCTCTGACTATGTAATGAACCATTAGAGAACTGAAGGGAATTCTGATAAATATTTTTATAGCAGAATGTGCTGCTGCCCCGAGAGACTGTGGTGGAGTCTCCTTTTTTGGAGGTTTTTAAAGAGAGGCTGGATGGCCATCTATTGAGAATGCTTTGATGGTGTCTTCCTGCCTGGCAAAAGGGGGTTGGACTCCATGGTCCTTCTGGTCTCTCTCTTCCAACTCTAGGGCCCTTTTCGCATGGCAGTTTTCAAGCGAAAGGGCCCCATGAGCGTCGCGTAAATGTCAGGAGTGGTCTGCATGACGCACTCCCGTTTCCGCCACGCTCAAGGCCCACAAGCGCAGCAAATACGCATTTTCTTATTTTTGGCTTTTAGCCGAAAATAAGCGGCACTTGCGCAAGGCTCACGGGCCTGGGCCACGCTCACCTGCAGTGCGGAGCCTCTGGAGCCGGGCCGGTCGCGCTTCCTCTCCTCAGTGCAGCCTACAACTCCCAGGCTGCACTGCGGAAGGAGGGGGCAGGGCGCGGGCGGGGCTCTCGCGCGAGCAGGAAGGAGCCGCGGAGCCCAAGCAGCAGGGAAGCAGGAGGCTTGCGAGAGCCTTGCTGCCCAGGCTTTTCACGCAAGGCCCACACTCCAGCAGCGTTAGAAGGTAAGCTGCGGAAAGGGCCTAGGATTCTGTGATTCTGTGAAGACAGCGTTTATTAGTAAATTTTTTAAGTTTGGAACCTGAAACTGCCTGCCTTGTTTTGCTTTCAAGTCAGCCTCCAGTTCAGGGAAGCCACACAGTGTTTGGGACATGCCTTTTCTGCAACTCTGCTAAAAGAAGGCTAATTCGTAACAGCTTTACCTTTCATAGAATTTCCCCAAAAGTCTAACACCCTGGGAAACTCTAACTCCCAGCGTTAAGCTGTTGCTCCGTGTCCTAATCTCTCAGGCAGCAGAAGACAAGGTTGCGCCATCTTCCATCTGACATACTTTCAAATATTTAAAACATGGCTGTCACGTCACCTCTTGGCCTTCTTTAAACTAAACAGACTTAGCTTCCTAAACCGCTCTTCATAGGGCTTCATGGTTTCCAGGACTTTGATCTTTTTGGCTCTCTTCCTCAGGACACATTCCAAGCTTGCCAACATCCTTCCTGAATTGTGGTGCCCAGAAGTGGATACAGGAAGTAATTCAGACCGATAAGATCTGGCAGCTCTGGGCTCCTGGGGGAAGGGAAAGAAGTTGCATTCCACCCATGAGTTCACTCTCATTTCTTGCCTCCATCAACCAAGCGGAGATAACTTGCTTCTCCATGTTCCAAACCACTCCTGCCTTCCTTCCCTCCCGACAATAGCAGCAAGGGTGCTTCACAGGGCTTGCCAGCTGCCAGGAGTTGGGAAGATGTGGAATTCCGCATATGGGCTTACGTTTTGGTGTAGATCCCTCGCCAGGCTACCAATCCCGGGCTTCTGTAGGAAGATGCTACAGTAATTAAAGTGGTACCGAGTAGGTGTAATAATGCAGTGTGGCCACACCCTTAGTTTGATGATCTGGCTCCCTTGGATGGCAAACAATTGCAGAAAAATTCAGAAGCTGCACAGATTCACATGCACTTCTGTACACAGCATGGATGGTGGATTCTGGGAGTTATAGTCAAAAGAAGGAACTTTCCCAAACTGTGCATGTGTAGTCCAGCATAGGATTCACTACCTGTCATCACTACCTATGCTTCTATCACCACTATGCAGAGGACAAAATCTGAAAAACATAGAATATGGATTTTTTTTTCCCTTTTAAAATAATGAGGGACAACAACAAATTACGGTCAATAGACCCTTAAAACACCATGTTAAATACATTTTAGAGCATTGTTGCTGTAGAAGGATGACTTAAACATTGAAGACAAGGTGTTCATATATTTACTGCATCAAAATCATTTCTAAGAACTATGAAAGAGGAAGATTTTTTATGTAAGACTATGTGCAGTGTCAGTATTGCTATAATTCCTGGGATTGTATTGCATTACTCAGTTCATTTTATAGAAATGAGTGTGTTAGATCTGCTTGACTCTATGGAGATCTAGCGAAGACAAATTAATTTCCTCTGTCTTAATAATGTTGATGTTTTGTTCTGTTTTCGCTGGGGATTTCTTTGCCTCCTCCTGACAAAACCAAGGAGGTTTCTTATAGCTGACATATTCTTTACAGTTCAGGGCCTTGTAACTCCATTTGTAGGAAAAAAACGATTTTAAAAAGTTCAATTTGTAAATATAGTCTCAAAAAACTATTGCTGTTGTGTGTTTTCAACTCATTTTCCAACTTACGGTGATGCTAAGGCAAACCTAGTACAGGCTTTTCTTGGAAAGAGTTGTTTGGAGAGGGATTGCCTTTGTCTTCCGCTGAGGCTGAGAGAGTGTAACTTGTCCAAGATCACGCAGTGGGTTTCCACAGCTGAGTGAGGTCTCCAGAGTTGTAATCCAACACTTCTAACCACTAAATCACACAGGGCTCTTTTAGAATAAACTGTACTTTTAATAAACATGATCACTGAATGCCAAACAAAGCTACATTAAATGAATTTTATCTTCATAAAGTAACAAACTGACTTTTGATCCGTAAAAGCGAGGAGTTAACATTGCACTTTTTCATTTTTTTGGAAAATTTCCCATTTAAAAAAAAAAAAAAAACGGGAAAAAATGGGATTTTTTTTTTAACCTCTGGCTTTAAAATTCCCAGAAATGTAATGCCTCAAGTGTTAGGATAACTGCGCCCTTTGGCTGGTAGGTGAGGTCCAGCTAACTTCTGTTTGGCTGTATGGTCCCAGGTCAACCGGCAGGGAGAGCTGAGCTGGTCTCAGGACGCAGAAGCAAGCTGTAGGTCCAGCCACTCTCTTTCGTGGCTGACACATCAGCCTAGCTTGGCCTTCTCTATTTCTGCAGAATTTCCCGGTAGAGGAGAACACATCTGGTCCGCAAATGTTCCAGGAACAATGCTCATGACGTCTGTAACATCAGAGACGGGCAGCATGAGTTCGGAGTTTTGGCCTCATTCTGCGTATGGTTTCTCACAAATAGTTGAATGCCTCCGAGAGACCCACAAGCAGGGAATGAAGGAATGGCTCTTCCCACTACAGTCGAGCAGAGCTTCAGGAACCGCACTGGCCATGCGGGGTAGAAACATAGAATCACAGAGTTGGAAGAGACCCCCAGGGGCCATCCAGTCCAACCCCCATCTGCCGTACAGGAACCCGCATCAAAGCACTCCCGACAGATGGTCGTCCAGCTTCTGCTGAAAAACCTCCAAAGAAGGACACTCCACCACACTCCGAGGCAGCATATTCTACTGCCGGACAGCTCTGACCGTCAGGAGGTCCTTCCTGAGGTTCAGGTGGAATCTCCTTTCCTGCAGCTTGAATCCATTGCTCCTTGTCCTAGTCTTTGGAGCGGCGGAAAACAAGCCCGCTCCCTCCTCGACGTGACATCCCTTCAAATATTTAAACATGGCTATCCTGTCCCCTCTTAACCTTCTCTTCTGCAGACTAAGTATCTCCAGCTCCCCAAGCTGCTCCTCATAGGGCTTCATGGCTTCCAGACCCTTCACCATTTTGGTCGCCCTTCTCTGGACACATTCCACCTTGTCGATATCCTTCTTGAAATGAGGTGCCCAGAACTGGACTCAGGATTCCAAATGAGGTCTAACCAATGCAGAATAGAGTGGTACCATCACCTCCCTTGATCTAGACACCATACTCCTATTGATGCAACCAAGAATTGTGTTGGCTTTCTTGGCTGCCGCATCACACCGCTGACTCATGTTCAGCCGTGGTCCGCTAAGACTCCCAGATCTCTTTCACATGTATTGTTATCTAGCCAGTTGTCTCTCATCCTATGTCTGTGCATTTCATTCTTTATTCCTAAATGTAGTATCCTACATTTTTCCCTGTTAAAATTCATTTTGTCTGTTTTGGCCCAGTTCTCTAATCTGTCAAGGTCATTTTGAGATTTGATCCTGTTCTCTGGGGTATTAGCAACCCCTCCCAATTTGGTGTCATCTGCAAATTTGATCAGCCTGCCCTCCACTCCTTCATCCAAGTCATTGAGGAAGATGTTGAACAGCCCTGGACCCAGGACAGAACCCTGTGGCACCCCGCTAGTCGCTTCTCTCTAGGATGAAAATTAGCCATTGGTGAGGAGCACCCTTTGGGTTCGGTCCGTAGCAGATTTTGGGAACTGTACTCCCAAAAACTTGTTATCCCAAGTTTGAACCAAACCGTGTTCAGGAGCTTTGTCGTTGTGTGGAGCTGAATGCATGGTGGATATGACAACAGGTGGCTGTTTTTTATCTATAATATTCCATAAAACAAAGGGGGGAAAAAACATTTTCTTGCAACTTTGTGAGTTCCATCCGTTTATGTCTTGAATCCTATTGGTTAGATCCCACCAGACTAGTCCGATTGAATCAACCACTGAATGGTGAATTAAACTGTAAGTGAATCTAACGGCTTCAGTGGGCCTATTCTGTCGGGAGATTAACAGTAGGATTTTGAGGCCTGAATCTCACTTTGGTTTTGGTACCTTGTTGTTTAATCTTATTATAAAAAATACTATATTGAAATAGACAAGCTTTTCTTAGGCACGGAATCCTCAGAAATGGTTTTGCTAGTTTCTTCCTCTGAAATAGAGCCTATAGCACCTGGTATTCATTGGCGGTCTCCCATCCAAGGACTGTCCAAGGCTGACCATCCTTAACTTCCACTACCTTTAGGACTAGAGGATGCCTGTTTTGAATGCTGTGAATGGTACTAAAGAATCCCACTTCTTTTTCCTCTTGTAGAGTGTTCCTTTCTCCAAAGTTGCAGTACAGCCTTGAATACGTCTGCACAGAAGTGCTGCTCCTAGAATTATAGAATCATAGAGCTGGAAGAGACCCCAGGGGCCATCCAGTCCAACCCCCTGCCATGCAGGAACGCCCATCGAAGCACTCCCAACAGGTGGCCATCCAGCCTCTGCTTAAAAACCTCCAAAGAAGGAGACTCCACCACGCTCCATGGAGGCAGCAGCAGATTCCACTGCTGGACAGCTCTGACCATCAGGAAGTTCTTCGTGAGGTTCAGGTGGAATCCCTTTTCCTGTAGTTTGAATCCATTGCTCCTTGTCCTAGTCTCTGGAGCAGCGGAAAACAAGCCCGCTCCCTCCTCAACATGACATCCTTTCCAATATTCCCCTCTGTGAGACTTCTACCCCTTATTCCACCACTTTTCCCCCCAGGTTTAAGGTTTTGTCTAAGTCACCACTGCCACGCTATGTGAAGACTTCCACATTTTCACTACTACCACCGAGAGAGAGGGCTTTCCCTTCTCCTTTACCTCTGCCACCAATGTAAAGTCCTCACCGTCTCTCACTGCTGTGGCCACCAACTTTTGGGGACCTACTAGATGACCTCAAGGTTCAACTTCTGTTCACACTGGACACCAATTCTCTTTATCCTCTGCTGCCACCACAGACATGAGATCTGAACCCATTCTTTAAATATATATAGCATTCACAGGGGCCAAACGCATATGATACAAAGCAATATTTTATTAACAGATGTTGAATAGAACAAAAGGGAAATCAGTGATTTAATACATTTACGACACATCTCTAGCTCTCACCCACACTCTTCTCCTAGCTAACTCAGACTGTTTTTTAATTTTAATTTGTTTTCAAACACTAAAATACAAAAAAGAAAAACAATAATACCTAAATACATCAGTTGATCGTACTTTTACACATTCAGTTCATCTGAGTTCACACACTCCATACTTAAGTTATCTTCTCCATAATTAAGTTATCCCCCCTCATAAGATAAGTTATCTTCTAAGTTATCATCTACCCTTAGAAGATAACTTTCCATTTTATTATAATTTGGTCTATAGATCGACCAGATCTTATTCTTATGTATAAATAATTTTCTTGACTTCATTCCCAATTATCTGAGCACTGAACTTACACTTTGTTTGTTACATCTATACTCAGTATTCCAAAAGGAATAACACCAACTAATATAGTAGTGTAGAACCTATTTTGGATTATTAACTCCAGCTTCAGGCTGAGATCTAATCTATGAAGCTGGCTACCATTACGTCTCTCTATCTGCCAATTAAGTGGGTCCCAAGTTTTAACGTAACTATCCAGTGTTGTCACTCTTATTAAGGCAGTCAGTTTGTCCATTAAAGCCATATCAAGAAGTTTAATTAACTAGTCGTCGTCTTCTGGAATATCTAATCGTTTCCAACTTTTGGCATTTACAATTCTAGCCACAACAGTCGTATAAAATAATATCTTCCGATACTTCATTTCCACATTTTCATCTATCATGCCCAGAAGGTAAAAATCAGCCTTCATTCGAGGTCTTAGACCCAGGATTTTCTCATTAACAAATGTATCATTTTCCAATATCTTTTCCCCTTAGAACAGTTCCACCACATATGGAAGAATGCCTAACTCAGGCCATTTTGCACTAGATATTGTTATAGTGCTATTATTCCACTTTTAACAACAAGGAGGGGGCACTCAAAGCACCTTTAAAGTTCAGACTAAAACCGAGAGAAGGCTCACCACCAATCACCACCACTGGATGCAAGAAGTCCACCCAGAGATTGGCCATTTCTGCACTAGCCTCTTATAGTGCTATTAGGCCCCTCCGTAAACTGCAAACCCCAGGATTCCATAGGATGTTGAAAGTGGAATAATCGCGCTCTAAGAGTGTAGTGCGGAAATGGCCATAACCGAATTACCTTAGTTCATCAAAACAACATTTCCCACCAAAAGTGCATGATATCACACCCTCCTGTCCTGTTGGGAGGGCTTCTCGTAAGTGTTTGGTTGATGACTCTAAGGCCATTTCCGCACTAGCCTGTTATAGTGCTACGATTCTACTTTCAACATCCTGTGGAATCCCGGAAAACCCAGGATTCCATAGGATGTTGAAAGGCTAGTGCGCAAATGGCCTAAGAAACAGCACAGAAGACTAGATGGGCCTTGGTTCTGATCCAGCAATGCTTTGAAAATTATTACATTAATTCTCAAACCCTAGGATTTTTTTTTTAATTGTATCAGTTGTGGTGTGTTTGCTAAGCCCTTTATCACATTGCACAGTTGTAGCACTATTATTGCACTTCAACTACCATGGTTTCATCCTGTGGAATCGTGGGGATTGTGGTTTTTGGAGGCCCAAGAGATCTCTGGCTGGATCCTAAATGCCCCTCCCTAAACTGTAAATCCCGGAATTCCATAGGATCGTGCTGTGGCTGTTAAAGTGGAATAATAGCTCTATAGGAGTGCAGTAAGATAAGGCCATATCTCTTATGTAGCCCACAGGTTGCTATTTGCACTTGGATTGCTTTAATCCACCGTTGTCATTGGTAGGGTTATTCTCGAACCTTCAAAAAATGCATGTGGCCAGACCTAAAATATCAGGGTCACATGGACTACCCCAGGTAGTCTGTGCGATTGCAGGTGACCTCTGAATCAGCCTGGAAAGGTCCCCAACTTTGGCCAAAGGGATTTCCCCCCCCTCAGGAAGAATGCAGTCAAAATTACTTCTTCCATGAGCAAAGAGAAGGACCCTTTATTGTTAAAAGGAGGGGTTTTTTATAGGTTAAGGTGACAATGAGCTCATAAAACATTCCATGCGTGTTCAAGAATCCTTACTTTCTCAGGGCGAAAATTCTGATGCACGGTTGCTAGTAAAGTAACTTCTGGTTAACAACCCTTGAATCACAGATGTGCTCAGCAATGAAGTATAAGAAATATTGTTACGGAGGATAACAGAGCGTTGGGACCCAATGCTGAGAACCCAGGCATTGACTTTGCCCATTAATGTCGGCATAATTTTAAGCAATTTTAATTTTAATTTTTTAAATTTTTAATCCGAGTTTTTTCTTTCCTGTTGAATCCGTAAACACATGGACAGTTTCAACAGGAAAGAAGAAACTCGGAAAATAAACAAGGTTTGGCTACCAGTACTGAAGAACACTGAAATCAAGACTCAAAAATATGCCCACAAACACCACCCAGACTCTGGAAGTCCCTCTACAGGGAACAATACATTGGGTTGCTAATGTACTTAATGCACTGTTGTGCATATCCGCTGACTAACAATACACCCTGGGGGATATCCCATTTAACAACAGGCCATCACAAAGGCCAACTGCAACACACGCAAATTGCTTCCTCCCACCCAGGGACTACACAAGTATATGTACTCTGTCTCACTTCCATGCCACCAGATCCTCTGAAGATGCCAACCACAGATGCAGGTGAAACATCAGGAGAAAATACTAATAGAACACGGCCTCAGAGCCCGGAAATCCCACAACAACCTATGGATTCTGGCCGTGAAAGCCTTCGGCTTTGCATAAGATAGCCTCGCTTTGTCATTTTGCCTTCCAATGAGAGAGCAAGCTTTGCTCTCAGACTCCTGTATTTATCTTTTTGGCAATCCGCTCTGTCCACAGAACTCTTCTCCACGGTAGCTTGTTAACACACCCTACACACGCACCCCGCCATCTTGTGGGATGTGCTTTTTCGTATCTAGACATATTTCTGGCTGAAAATACCTAATCAAAGGCACGCTGACCAGAAGAGTGCGTTGGCAGGGCGAGCTGACCCGAGACATGGTCGATCCATATGTTCGAAGGGGATTAGGCGGAAAACCCTGGCATAAAAGGGGTTCGGGCTAATCTCTTCCCCAATCCCAGATTTTTGCATTTCCAAACAGGCCCCGATAAGACCATCAGAGACCATCTCTTTGATCTTGCCCTACGGAGACCTTTCCTACGCCCCGTACCAGTCCGGACTGATTTCCATAAATGTTGTCACTCTGGTGTCAAGGGAATCACTTATTCAGGAACCCTTTGTCAGGCCGTTTCTGCACTGCACTGTTATAGTGCTGTTATTCTACTATCAACCTCCTGCGGAATTCTGGGGTTTGTAGTTTCCTAAGGCCAAAGAGCTCTCTGGCTGAGAGTTCTAAAGGCACTTCCCTAAACTGCAAACCCCAGGATTCCATAGGAGGTTGAAAGTGGAATAATAGCACTATGACAGTCTAGTGCGGAATGGCCGCAGTCCCATGAAAAAGTTTAAAGGCATTTTCAGAACACCCCTTCAGGAAATGTAGAAGGACGGATAAAAGCCCCAGCAACTGGTAGTACATTAACACGTTATACTCGGTGTCCCCCGTTGACTTCTCTCCGTGCTACCCTCAGACTCTTTCTAAGTGTCTGTACTTCATCTTCTTCTCCGGGATTGGTAACTAGCACCCTTTTCATCCTCAATCTCTGTCTATCCAACCTTTCACGTCTTGCGTTCCAACAGCCTTGTTTGGTTCCTGAGAGTGTATGATTTCTGATGTGTCTTTATAAATTCCAATAAAGTACAGTCATCCCTCCACATTCGCTAGGGTTAAGGGCACAGGACCCCCGTGAAAGTGGAAAAACTATGGATAATTCTACGCCTTCCCAAACCCACACACAAAAAAGTGTGATCACCATTTTCAACCCACCATGGATTCCTCTGAGGCATCAGGGTTCCTTCACAGGGCAGAAGTGGGGGGCTGCTGGGGCTTCCGGCCACCTCCACTGCTGCCCCACACCATTTTTAAGAGGGACTTGCAAGCTTCATTTGCAGTTTCTCGGTCTCACGAGGCTTGCAGTCCCTATTAAAAGTGGCACAGGGAGGCAGCAGAGGAGACAGCAAATAATGCATGAATAATCAAATGTGCAAAAGTGAAACCCGCAAATGCAGAGGGCTGACTGTACTTCATTTATCTTAAAATTGGAGAATCTCTATAGTTAGTGCTGGTTTACGTAAGTGAAAAGATCCTGTCGTTATCCGTCTCTCACAGGCCTCCTTTGAGCTATAATTTCCCCAAATTCCAAGGAGATGCTGGCATTGCAGGGGGACCCCAGCGTCCCCCACCACTTTCCATGTGTTTTCATGTATTTGAGACCTATATGCATGGTTTTGAGGCGATAATTGTCTGGAAACTGCTGAAACTTTTTTTTAAATGGAGGATTGGGGGCTTTGGGAGCTTCAGGGGCCACCAAAGGGTGTGCATGTCGAGGGAGGAGCTGGGCAGTCCTGGCTGACGGCAGCCAATCCCAGTTCAGGGAATGCTGTGAAGGGGCGCCTGCAGGGGAGGAAATGTTACAAAACTGAGGCTTATCTCTGTCAGAAGAAGGCAGGAAGAGAAAAGCTGGCACAGAGACAGGGAGCGGATTTCAGAGAAAGAGGAACAGATGGAATGGAGAGAGGAGGGTGAGACAGAAGGAAGGACTGACTCTGGTTTGGGAAGCTATATATTATTTTATAGTTCAAAGGTTCATACAGTCAGCCCTCCACCTTCACTAGGGTTAGGCAGGCAGAACCCCCACAAATGTGGAAAAACTTCAAAAACCAAAATGTGTGCGTGGGTCTGTGGGAAGGCAGGCACCCAGGGTCCAAACCAGGTCAGGGAAAGGAGAGGAGGAAAGTATGGGTTGGCATGGTGGGTCTGTATTTCCTCTCTCTTGCCCATCTCCTTCCTTGAGTGTGTGGGGGGCATTGTGAGAGGGTTCGTGGTGCTGAGAAAACAGGCTGTGATGCATTCAGAGCTGGCCAGGCAGCAGAGGAGGCCCAGAGGCAAGTTTTTAAAGGTCTGTGCGGCCTGATTGGTGCCGATGGGAGGGAAGTGCCTGAAGCCGGGGGCGGGCGGCAGGAGTTGGAGACATTTGGAAATAATCACATCCATGAAAGTGAAACCAGCAAATGTGTCATAATTATTTTCCTGTGTCATAAGAAACTTCTACTTATTTGTTTTCACTACCGTTCCTATCTGTTTATATTAAGTTCAGTAGAGAGACCGCTCCTGGTTACTATGGCCATTTCCACGCTGGGCTGTTCTAGGGCTATGATTCCACTTTCAACCTCCTATGGAATCCTGGGGTTTGCAGTTTCGGGAGGGGCCGGACGGCCCCTCCCGAAACTGCAAACCCCAGGATTCCATAGGAGGTTGAAAGTGGAATCATAGCCCTAGAACAGCCCAGCGTGGAAATGGCCTACATTGAGCCTACTAAAACAACACAGCCGCTGGTCCACAACAAGGGGGTCACCTTGAGTCCCGAGTCCCGAATCCAGGAAGGGATTAAGAGAGGGGGTAAAGGGCAAAGCAAGTGATGGAAATCCAGTGCTGGAACTGTAGGGCCAACCTGGCAGGTAGATCCACCACTCTTAGGGAACTGAATATATTTAGCTTGGAGAAGAGAAGACTGAGAAGAGAAATGATAGCCATCATTAAATGTCTGAAGGAAGGCCATGTAGAAGATGGAGCAAGCTTGTCTTCTTCAACATGCAGACGAAGTAGTTGGTTACAGAGGTGGGAAGATACCAACCCTACCAGAAGGCAGTTGGCCCTTGGTGAAACCTTAGTGCTGTAGAAGACTTCCAGTTCAGAATTAGGGAAGGTGGGAGGGGGAATCCCATACAAAAGGCACAAAGGTCTTACGGTGGCCAAGGTGTCAAAGATGTCCCAAATGTAACGTGCATTATTTGATGTGTAATTTGGTTTCCGTTCTTTTGTGTCAGGGAAATGTGGTGCACCCAAGCGGGTGGAAAATGCTCAGATTGCTGAAGGCAACAACTCCACCAGGCTGCGCTACTCCTGCATAAAGAATTACAAACGGAAAGTGGGCACGTCCAACCTCAGTATCTGTAAGCAGGATGACCAGACAAAAGAGTTTCGGTGGACCGCACCCAACTTGATCTGTATTAGTAAGTATCTCCTACCCTATTCTCTGTATTGAAGCTTTGGGTATCCACCTTCTTCCTTGTGAGCTTGTTGAAGAACATCTGTACAGGCCAGAGCTTGAGGAAGTTATGTTTTGGACTACAGATTCCAACTCAACTGTGGATGCTCTAACTGGACAGGATACACAGTAAACCTTTCAGTTCAGTTACCCGCAGCTACATCTTTATCTTTACCTAAGACTTCCCTCGGCTTCAAAATAAAGGGAATGCAACATCAAGAGGTTCTTGGTTCTCACAGACATCTGGCTACAACTGATTAGCAACATCTAACAAAGGCCATTTCCACACTAGACTGTGACAGTGCTATTATTCCATTTTCAACATCCTCTGGAATCCTGGGGTTTGCAGTTTAGGGAGAGGTCTTTAGAATTGTCAGCCAGAGAGCTCTTCGGCCTCAGGAAACTACAAAGCCCAGAATTCCACAGGATGTTGAAAGTGGAATAATAGCACTATAACAGTCTAATGTGGAAATGGCCAAAGAGAACGATGGCAGCATTTACCACATTCTCAATACATGGTTTCCTAAAAGCAAAATGCCATTGCTTAGGCTAAGTAGCTGGTACAGCTTAAGGATACAGACCTAGGGATTACCAAAATAGCAGGGTTGCTAGAATCGAGGAAAGTTCAAATCCCCTCTGAACCAATTCTGAACTTGTGTGTGTGTGGTGCTATTATTCCACTTTCAACATCGTATGGGTCGTATCTCAGTCCTGGCACAGCTGATAAATCAAACAAAACAAACTGAATATTTTCCAGCTTGTTACTTACTTCCAGGCAGTAAGCAAGTCTTAAATAAAGTCCAACATAAACAAAGTCCAGCAGGATTTCACGGCAAGGGAGTGACCACGGTCAATCCAAGCATTTGTCAACGCATCCAGCAAGGTAGCAGGCCAGATAAGCTCTGACAACTCCTGGAAGGGAAGGACACCGGCTAAATAGGTCCCAAGCCTAGCGCAGCTGAGACTTGATTGATTGTTGCCGGTTATAAATCCTGAGAGATGGTGCTGGCTCTCTCTTTGCTGCCTGTGCACTGCGAAGCTGGTTCAAGGTAAGTGTTCCTCTATATCTGAAGAGGCAGGACTCTCTGTTGGAGCTGGCACCTCCCCTGCTCTGTTTCCGGCACTGTAACTTCTCTCTGTACAGCCGACCCTGGCATGCCTTATGTTTCAGCCTCTGGCATGCCCTCTGTTTCAGATTCTGAGTCAGAGTCCATGCTCTGGTAGCAGGGCATGACACTATGGAATCCTGGGGTTTGCAGTTTAAGGAGGGACCTCAAGGCCCCTCCCTAAACTGCAAACCCCAGGACTCTGTACGATGTTGAAAGTGGAATAAAAGCACTATAACAGGCTAGTGCAGAAATGGCCAAGGTCTTTTTGGCTCCACCAGGAGTAGCCCCTTTGCTTTCCTAGTGGTGACCCCACCTTCTGGCGTCACGGCAATTTCCCATCCCACCCCACCCCACCCCACCACCATGAGCCTTGCTCAAAATGTCTTGTCTCACGGCTTGGGTCCAGCCAGTTTGAAGGAACATATCTCCCTATATGAGCCTGTTTGAATCTAATATCTTCAAAAGAAGACCTTCTCTCAGTTCCACCACTGTCTCAGGCTCGTTTGGTGAGAACAAGGGAGACAGGGCCTTCTCAGCGGCCGCTCCCAGATTTCTGAACTCCCTCCGTAAGAAGAGTAGGATGGCTCCCTCTGGACTCTCCTTCCATCAGCAGATCAAAACATTCTGATGCTGGATCACGCTACATTGCTATAGGGCTGTGTTCCACTTTAACTGCCATGGCAACATTCTGTGGAATTGTGGGGTTTGTAGTTTATTGAGGCCCAAGAGCTCTCTGGCTGAGAATTCTAAGTGCTGTAACCGTGTGCTTTCAAGTTATTCTTGATTTACAGTCCTAAAGTAAACCTATAGACCTGAAAACTATGGCTTAGGAGGAGAGGCTTAAGGAGTGGGTATATTTAGCCTGGAGAAGAGAAGGCTAAGAGGTGACATGATGGCCCTGTTTAAATATTTGAAGGGATGTCATTTGGAAGATAGGGCAAGCTTGTTTTTTGCTGCCCCAGAGACTAGGACATGGAGCAGTGGCTTCAAACTACAGGACAAGAGATTCCACCTACACTTTAGGAAGAATTTCTTGACAGTAAGAGCAGTTTAATGCTGTCTTAGAGTGTGGCAGAGTCTCCTTTGGAGGTTTTTGAACAGGCCGGCCCCTCCCTAAACTGCAAACCCCAGGATTCGATAGGATGTTGAAAGTGGAATATAGCGCTGTAACAGTCTCGTGCGGAAATGTCCCTGATCTTGTGTTCTTAAGAAAGGAAGGAAGAGTAAGAAAAATAGCAACAGGAAAGAAAGGAGGAAAGAAGATAAAGCAGAGGGTGAAACTGATGGGATGAAATTAAAAGAAATTTTTAGTTAGGACATTATCTGTCCACACACACACACACACACACACACACACACACACACACTTCCAGCCTTTCTCCTAATATGGGATTAAGGCCATTTCCGCACGAGACTGTTATAGCACTATGATTCCACTTGCAACATCCTATGGAATCCTAGGGTTTGCGGTTTCTGGAGGGGTCAGCTGGCCCCTCCCGAAACCGCAAACCCCAGGATTCCATAGGATGTTGCAAGTGGAATCATAGCGCTATAACAGTCTACTGCGGAAATGGCCTAAGTCGGCTTACAGAATACATTAAAAACAAAATGCAGGTAACATAATTTGCAATATAAAATGTTTTGGAAATGCTATTTAAAAGCAAAAACCTCACCTTTTAAAAACAATTTTAAAATGCTTTCAGTGCTAATAAAGATTTTAAAAGACTTAATCCCATTAAGAGATTGTTTTGCAACAACGTGCCAACAGCTAAATAGCCCCTAAGAAAGAGAACAGAGATGAGGCCAGCTTGTTCCACCCTGAAAGGAAATCCCATAATCTGAGAGCGGCCGCTGAGAATGCTCCCTTCAGTGTCCTCCCCATACCCTGCAATATTTCACAGATGAAACCTGGGACATGTGGCCAAGCAACATTTAAGATGTCAAAACAGCAAAAGTTATAATGAGAAAGAACATGCAAGTTAGGAGAGGCTGCAGTTTGCTTATGCTGAGCCTGCTGATAAGGGTGTGATTCCTCCTGCCAAGTTAATTGCACGCAGACTGTATTTCTACAGTTTTTGAACTCCTAGGCCATTTCCGCACTAACCTGTTATAATGCTATGATTCCACTTTCAACATCCTATGGAATCCTGGGGTTTGCAGTTTAGGGAGGCGCCTCAAAGGCAGGGAGGGAGGTGAGCCTGTGAGGGAAGAGGGCATTTCTGCAATTTTTGATTTAATATTTTTGCCCTGCCTCAGAGGCCTCTCCCTAAACTGCAAACCCCAGGATTCTATAGGATGTTGAAAGTGGAATCATAGCACTATAACAGGCTAGTGCAGAAATGACCCTAGTCTTTGGAGCAGGTGAAAACATGCTTGCTCTATCTTCCGTAGGACCTCCTTTCAAATATTTAAACATGGCCATCATGTCATCCCTTAACCTTCTCTTCTCCGGGCTAACCACACCTATCTCCCTAACCTGCTCCTCCTAGGGCATATTTTCCAGGGCTTTTACCATTTTGATTGCCCTCCTCTGGATACCTTCCAGCTTGCTAATATCCTTCTTGAACTGTGTTGCCCAAAACTGGACACAGTTTTCCAGGACAGAGTGGTGCTGTCACTTCCCTCAAGCTAGACGCTGTACTCCTATTGATGCACTGGCTTTTTTAGCTGCCACATTACCCTGCTTGTGGCCTACCAAGGCTACTTGATCCTTTTCACCTGTACTGTGGCCAAGCCAGGTGCCACCCATCCTAAATCTGTGCATTTCATTTTTTTCCTGCCCAAATATCGTACCTTACATTTCTCTCTATTGAGGTTTGTCATTAGTTGCATATGTACCAGAGACATGTGGGACTGAAAGAAAACCCCACCTTGAGGATCTTAGAATTTGGACAGGTTCCTATAATAAGCAGTACTTCCTGCTGGATTGTTTCAGAAGATTTATTTGGTTCAATAAAACTCTATTGCTCAATGCAACCAGTGAGCACACACTGTGCTTAAGAGTCCACCTGCCCAACTTTACTTGTTCTTTTTTAAGTGACATTTGCTGACAGGTACATCCCAGAAGATATGTGTTATGTATTTGTATACCTAGAACAAAGATAGGAATGGCGTAGCCCTCTAGATTTAACTGGACTGCAACTCCCAGTAGCCCTAGCCAGCCTAGCAAGTGGCGAGGAATGCTGGGAGCTATAGTCTAGCCTCATTTTGGAAGCTGCATAAATTTGGAGCTTGGAAAATTTGTGCTATTTAGATCACAACTCCTTGGTGCATGGAGAGGGCCCTCTTCTAGATTTTTGGATCTCAGGGAATTTAAAGGTGGGGTTTTTAATGTTAAACTCCCAATAGCTTGAATTGGGTTTGGAAACAATAGGCAGTAGATTCGTTGTAAAATAACCCTTCTCAGCTATTCAAAGGCATAGCCATGTTAATCTGGATCAGTATGCAAAGGGATTTTGTAGCACCTTTGAGACTTAATAGAGAGAAACATGTTGGTAGCATAAGCTTTCATAGACTGCAGGTCACCTCATCAGATGCGATGAATGCTTATGCTACGAACTTCTTTCTCTCACATTATTCTCAAAGATGCTGCAAGATCCCTCTGCCTTCTCAGTGCTGCTTCGGTCACACTGTTGGCTGGGGTCTTCCGCTGTAGCCAAGGCTCCCAGGTCATCTTCAAGGGCAGCCCTGCATTGAACACATTACTTTAGTCCAGCTTGCCTAAGACACTCTACTTAATCCGTGTCGCAGAAGCCAAGACTTCCACAACAGCAGCTCCCAAGACGACCGATGCAACCCCATCTCTAGGCTCCACGCGTCCCTATGGAACCACAGCCACCTCTCCACCAGCCTCGGGCACTGCCAGCACACCGCTAGAGACTGCCAACCCATCGCCGGATGGGCCCACCATGGCGACAGGAACGACCGTGGGGGTTAACAGAGGCACTACTCCTGGTACCACTCCTGGTATAGTCACCCAAAGTGTAACACTGCCCCAGAGAAACACTACACTGCTCTGGCAGGCCAGGACTTCTGAGACTCTTAAGGCAGGACACGGATCCACAGCGGCACCATCGGAGGCAAGCGTTCCATGGACACTAACAGGTTGGTCTCCACATGCTGAAATGAACGCTAACTGGCTAACCCTTGTGCTACAGCCTTAATCTTCTTTTCTCGTGTCTCCATTCATGTCCACTGGTGTCAGCTTTTGCACAGTTCCCATATCCATGTGCTTTTTATTTCCCACATTCGTGGACTTATAGAATCATAGAGTTGGAAGAAACCACAGGGGCCATCCAGTCCAACCCCCTGCTATGAAGGAACCCACATCAAAGCCCTCCCAACAGATGGCCATCCAGCCTTTGCTTGAAAACCTCTGAAGAAGGAGACTCCACCACGCTTCATTGAGGCAGCAGCATATTCTACTGCCGGACAGCCCTGACCGTCATGAAGTTCTTCCTGAGGTTCGGGTGGAATCTCCTTTCCTGCAGGTTGGAATCCATTGCTCCTTGTCCTAGTCTCTAAGTAGACTGTCCCTAGTCTACTTAAGGCAAGGGTAAGCAAAGCACAGCTGTAGGACCACATCCAGCCTCCTGAAGCTATTTTTGTGACCTTTGACCCATGCGCCGTTTTGGAAAAGCTGGCCAAAGGGGAGGGCCCTCATCTGCACCTCCCAAACAGCTGAGTGAGAACTGAAGATGCTCTGTAGTCCTTGGGAGCACAGTGTGACATGTTGCTGGCATGACCTCTTTTTCACCATAGCCATTCTAGGAGGAGGTCGTCTTAAGGCCCCTCCGCACTACCCAGCTATGGCACTGTGATTCCACTTTAACTGCCGTGGGTCTGTTCTGTGGAATAATGGGATCTGCCGTTTAGGGAGGGACGTTTAGCAGTCTCAGCCTGAGAGTTCCAGTAGCTCTGGAGACTACAAACCAAGATTCCATAGGAGGCAGCCATGGTTGTTAAAGTGGAATCATAGTGCAATAACTGTTTAGTGCAGAAAGGCCCTTAAAGTTGTTGCAGAAGAAGGTATCTGGCATCTCCTTACACAACTGACATATACAGAGAGGCGGTGCTGGAGGGATTCCCTCTGAATCCCATGTAAGTAACAGCTCCCAACTGCCAAAAGTGCAGCCGAATTTTCCCTGGCATCCTACCGTCTGCCACCAGCTGTTGACTGGCCACAAGGGGCAGAGATGTGCCACAGCTTGGATAGCAGATGGAGGCAGAAGGAGGAAAAAAAAACAGTCAGATGGAATAAAGAAGTGAATGTAATAAGTATGCAGATTATGAAAGTAATTGTACTATACACCAAAAAAAAAAAAGAATTCTGAACATGAAACCACCAAGGTCAGTAAGTAATCCATATAACCAAAACATGTTTAGTTTACAACGAACAATTACAAAGTGATGCTAAATCAAGTATGCATTATTATAAAGGCAGCAAGGAGATTGGCGTAAAGTAAATTTCAAGTCAATTTAAGGATCAACGTCAAACAGATGTCCTCCAAAAAGCATCATCCATTACCCTTCAAACCATGTCACCTTTAACAAGGATGCTGAGAAGTTTATTATGTAAAGAGATCCATTCAAAAGGACAGGGCTGAACTCATTCTATAACAAAAAATTTAAAGACTTTAGAGGATGTTTGTGTTTGATAAAAGGTTCTGTAAGGCCATTTCCGCACGAGACTGTTATAGTGCTATTATTCCACGTTCAACATCCTATGGAATCCTGGGGTTTGCAGTTTAGGGAGGGACCTCAAGGCAGGGAGGGAGGTCAGCCTGTGAGGGAAGAGGGCATTTCTGCAATTTTTGATTTAATATTTTTGCCCTGCCTCGAGGCCCCTCCCTAAACTGCAAACCCCAGGATGCCATAGGATGTTGAAAGTGGAATAATAGCACTATAACAGGCTAGCACGGAAATGGCCAAAGTCCGTTCTCTCCTCCGGAGAGCTCAGCCCTGTCTCCTCCTGTGTCACCTTGCAAACAACCTCTGGGTGGACTTGTTGAATCCAGTGGTGGTGGTTGGTGGTGCACATACTCTGGGTTTTAGTCTGAACTTTAAAGGTGCTCTCCCAGTTGCTGAACCTGATTTGAGGCTAGAGTTTAGCATCTTGGATTGCCCCATTCACGTTTGGTGAAAACGATAGGTGGAACCCTTTTAGCAAAGGGCAGATTCTCTCCAGCAGAGTATTCTAGGGCCCTTTCACACTATAGCACCATGATTCCATTTTAACTTCCATGGCAACATAGTATGGAAGTTTAGGGAAGAATACGGTCAGCCCTCCACATTTGCAGATTTGACTTTCACAGAGTTGATTACTTGCGAGTGTCTCCAAACCCTGTCCCCCAACCTCAAGCACTCCTTTTTCAGGAAGACCTTCCCTCGGTGACCAGTCGGGCTGCGTAGCCCTTTAAAAACTTGTCTCTTGTCACCCCAAACCCTCTCCCAACACCCAAAGAAGAAGAGGGACGAGAGAGAGGAAGTATAGGGCCACCGTGCCAACCCCCGCACACACGTTTTGATATTTGTGGTTTTTCCACTTTTGCAAGGGTCCTGCGCCCCTAACCCTAGCAAACGGGGAGGGCCAACTGTTTTTAGAATTCCTGTCCAGGAGCTCTGTAGCCTCCCCAAACTACAAACCCCAGGTTTCCCTGAGGCGCAGCCGTGCCAGTCACAAGTGAAATCGTAGCATTATAACTGTGGTGTGAAGGAGCCCCTTGGGCTGCATTCCAGGTTCCCTTTTGGCAGTCCGAGCAGAGCTCCTCGGTGGAGAAATTCTTCCCGTGCTGCAATCGTTTGGTCTTGCTGGGTGGTTACGTCCAGGAGAAAAGTGGTGTCTGGAATCCTTGGAAGGGAACTGCGTAGAAAGACGAAGGGGGCAGAAGCCTCAAAGAACAGTGTGACCTTGAAGCTAAAAGAAATAGAAAAAATAAGTTCTGCTCAAGAGAATGGTCTGTCCCTAAAATATTGCATAAAATAAAATCCCATTAAAAAAAACAGCAACAAAGTGTGTAATTTCAATGTGTCCGCTTCCTTTCTGCAGCTGTAACCCTTTGCAGCTGGGCATTGTGACCAAACTTTTGACAAAGTGATATCTGCCCTTCGTTTCTTCTTATCCCTCCCCATCTCTAATGTTAATTTTTCAGTTGAAAAATGAGGTTTTCCCAATTTTCAGGAAGAATAAGAGAGCAGCAAGGCTTTTATGTAGTTTTCTCCAAGTGTTCGAATATTACAGAGCGTTCAGGAGGATGTTTCCGGGCATGGCCGTCTTATGCCAACGATGGTGATGACGATGATGACGATCGTGATGATGACAAAAATTAAAATTAAAAATTAAAAAAAATAAAAATCCATATCTTCCATGCAGAAGACGCATTTCCTGTACAAGGCAACCTGGGTTTTGCACAAAAAAGTGAGGAGTTTTGTGCAAAAACCCACATGTTTTTCTAATCAGAAAAATCCTCTGAAACTTCAGGATGTTCACAGTTAGGGAAGATACTGCAGTAAAATACAAGTCTATCTCAGGTAATGAAGTACTTGCATTCCTGGGCATGAGTACTTTAACAGAAAATTTGGCACCAAAAATAACAGGGAAAGAATAGGTATAGGTTTCTACACCATGCAAAAGAATACAGCTTTTCAACATCTTTCTGCAAACTTTTTTAAGCAAAACTAACAACGGGCACAGTGTGAAATGAGAGAGTCGGGTCAAACAAGCCATGGAGGCTTCTTCCAGGGGTAATTTTTTTTTTTCACTCTTTAACAAACTTCCATTCTTTAACAAACCTCCATTCTATGATTCTACAATCCCCCAACCAACATGGCACCGTTTCCATTTTGGTGCCCAAAGTTGTTCTTCCCCACGAAGATAAAAGAATGAAGGAGTTGCATCTCGATGTTAATCTTTCATCTGATTTTGTGATTTTATTTTCCACACAACTTCGGCCGCTATTTTAACCATGATGGTTTTGTTTAAAAGGAACCCTTAGGTGGCACACAAAAGGAGTGACATCTAGGCTTCGTGCCAGAACGTGTGCCCTTCTTGAGACGGGGAGGATAAGAACAAGTCAGGACGTATCTGTGAAAAGAAAAACCAAAGACGTTTTGCAATATTTCTTAATGTTTTTTTTTTCCTTTAAAAAAATAGGTTCTCCTGGTTTCAAGATTGGACTCCCTTTTCTAGGTAAGGAATTATTTTGGGTATATCGCTTGCAGAACAGCACCTTTTTGGGCTACAGCTCCCAGCATCCACAGCTAACATGGACACTGCCACTGCTGGTGGAGGGATTTGGGGAGCTGTAGTCCCATTTTTTCAAGTGTTGATATATTGATATATTAATATATCACCTTGATAGATTGTTAGTCATCTAAGGAACCGTGGCCTGTATAGCATTGGTGACTCCTTATAAAAGTAGACCCAGCAAAACAACTGTTGAATAGTGACTCTATGGGACTCCGATTGAGTCAGTGGGTCTGCGCCAGTTGGAATTACCAATAGGGTTCAGACCAGACTTAGGCTGTTTCCACACTGCATTGTTATAGTGCCGTTATTCCACTTTCAACATCCTATGGAATCCTGGGGTTTGCAGCTTAGGGACAGGCCTTTAGACTTCTCAGCCAGAGAGCTCTTGGCCCTCAGTAAACTACAAACTCCAGAATTCCACAGGAGGTCGAAAGTGGAATAATAGCACTATAACAGTGTAGTGCAGAAATGGCCTTAAAATATTTTTAAACGCAGGAGTTTAAACCGGCAGGCAACGTTAGTAAAACAAATCAAGGTACGAAATTCAGATCATTATTTCTCTCTCCACCCCTGCCCCCTGTAATTTTGGTCTCCTCACAGTACATTCTGCTTCTTTCATGGGGCTTTCCTCTTTGCCTTTACATGTTGCCCTTTGGTTTCCTTTAGCCGTATTCCTCCGTTATCCCATACTTCTGAAAAAGTTACTTCTTCTGTCCCAGTTCTTCTAGCAGTTCCGATCTCTTCTCACTGAACAGTCCATCCCTCAGCGTCTCTTGGAACAAAGCCTGCCATCTTAGGTTCCTTGCAGAACGACCTTCCACTTCTCCTGCGAAGCGGCATTGTTTGCGAAGATTCCACCGCTGGTCGTTTTCTCTGCAAAAGAGAGAACAGGCTTTAGCGTTCCCTTATGTGATCTGAGCCTGGCCAGAAGTGGGAATAGCCAAGACAGCTTTTAGACTGTTAAATGTCTATTAACTTGAATTGTCTTTTTTCTTTCTTTCCTAGTGCTGGTGGCCTTGATAGGATTAGGCTTCCTACTGTGGTGGTGGCGGTGTTACCGGAGGCAGCGGTAAGTTCTGTTCTTGCTGCATCTTAACTCAGTAACGGAGGAAGCTGCCTCAAACATGAGTTAGAGCATTGATCTGTCTAGCTCAGGAAGGTCTAGTCTGGCGCCCTTCAGTTTTTTGGACTACATTTCCCGTCCTCCCCAATCACTAGCCATGTGGGTGGGGGCTGATGGGAATTGTAATCCAAGCCTTCTGGGTTGTGCCATGTCAGGGAGAGCCACCGTATACTTATTAGCAGCGCTGAATCAGGTCCACATCCTAGCTGGAAGTGCTTTTGGTGGAATCCTTGGTCTTTTACATGCAAATCAGATACCACAACTGGCCGGCCCCTCCCTAAACTGGAAACCCCAGGATCCCATCGGATATTGAAAGTGGAATAATAGCGCTATAACGGCCCAGTGTGGAAACGGCCCTGGAAAACAGCATGCCAGAAAGTTTCCCAGAAGAGCCGTTAACTCCCAAACAAGACAGCAAGCAGAGGGGAGGCAATGCGAACCGTGAAGGTTTGGCCGCTCTTGGCTGCCAGGGGAAGGAAAAGCAGAGTCCAGCCGCTCATTCACGGTCTGTGTTCCCTCCCCTCCAAAGCAATAAGCGGCAGTAGCCCCTCCTGGGCTTTGGCAGCGCCTGCGGGAAGGTGGAAGGATGTGGAGCTGTGCCTACGATAGAGTCACTGTAAGTCAGAGTTGACTTGGAGGCCCATAACACATTTAACTTTTAACACATACTGGCGTATTTACCCAGCGTTGCCCAGGATTTTATTTTCTCATAGGTAATACTTGTTAGAAACACCTTAGGAATTACCTTACTTTACTTTAGGAATTAGATGTGGTTAAAATACACAGATTTGTGATCCTGTGTCTCTAATTCTTCAAACTAGCTTGTCCAGTACCTGTAACTTTTCCCCATATTCCCCAATCCAGAGTTGTTAACATACAGAGGTTCGGTTTCTCAGGGAATACACTGTCCTTCTCCTTCTTGCTGCTAGGCCTCATCTCCGTAGCAACCAGCCTGAGGCCCAAGAGCTCTCTGGCTGGGAATTCTAAAGCCCTCCCCCTAAACTGCCAGCCCCAGGATTCCACAGAATCTTCACAGGCAGCCAATTGTATGAGGTCTTCTCACCTCACACAGCCAATCATATGAGGTCTTCGCCTGCCTGACACAAACAAACTCACAAACTTTGACTTTTATGTATTAGACTAATTCTTTTAGAGCCAGCATGGTGTCATGGGTTGAGTGTTAAGATTAGGAGTCTCAGAGACCAGAGTTCAAATTCCTGTTCAGCCATAAAGATCCACTGGCTAGCCTTGGGCAAGTCACACTCTCTCAGCCTCAGAGGAAGGCAATAGCAAACCTCTGGGGGAAAAAAACCTGGCCAAAACACAAACAAACCAACCCTAGGAGGAAGGTCACCATTAATTCAGAGTTTATCTGAAGGCAGATAACAACTACAATAACAGAAAGGGAACAAAATGGAGTTTTATTTCTGTGTCTCTTTCAAGGGAAGCAGTTGCCTTATAATTTACATAGTAAAACAAAGGTTGTAGTGCCAGCTTCTTTGGGTTCTAACAATTCCGTGGCTGCGTTGAGATGCCGTCTTGGTCCCAGTCCTCACTGACGTGGTTCTGTTTTGACAGTCATTTTCCGAGATGGCCAGACCTTCGCCTTCCAGAAGAAGTCCCAATGGCCAGCATGCAGTCCGAAGAAGGCATCCAAACGGAACCGTCGGCCAGCGACCCACACGATTCAGGACCCTCCGATGAAAGGGATCCGGCCCTATCATCAGATTCCGCTCTTTCTACTGGCTGAACAATAGACCCTGACCGAAATGGAGACGGGACAGTGAGTCTAGTGGAAGCTCGGCATGGCAGGCTGCCTACGCCTGATGCACAACCCTAGTGGGATTAAGAGAGAGGTCGCTTCCCGTCGTGAAGCCTTTGGCCCTGGAAAAGTGGCCCTCGCAACTTGCCTCTGCTCCGGCTAGACTTTCTCGTTTCGCTGTCTGGGCCGAGAGCAGCTTGGATGTACGGGGACAGCAATTCCTACCCCTCCGAGTTGGTGCCTTGGGGCATCTTCTTTTAATGTGTTTTCATGCCTCCAAAATGGCAGAAGGAGAGGAGAGCATCAGAGAGATTAAGAAGGAGAGGAAGAGACGGAAGACATGAAGCTGAGTGAGGAAAACCCTACAGAGCAACTTGGCCTCGATTATTAGGAAAAAAACAAAACCACACCACCTTTGAAGAGAAGGAGAAGTAACGGAACAGTTCCAGAATTTTCTCCTGGATCCATTTGGAGCTTGGGAGAGAGAGGAAAGGTGAGTTAGAGAATTTCTTGTGGTGCTTTCAAGTCGGTTCTGACCTATGGCAACCCTAAGGTGAACCTGTGATGGGGTTTTCAGAGGCTGAGAGTGTGTGACACACCTAAAGTTACCCAGTGGGTTTCTAGGACTGAGCAGGGAATTGAACCCTCATCCAGTGCTCAAACCACTACACCGCAGTCGTTCTCTGGTGAATATACCCCCTTTTTCAGTGGGGGGAATACATTTATCTCAGCTAAAAGTGACCCATTGAATCAGTTGTGGGAGGGTGAGAACACACGTAGGTAAATCTTGTTGGTTGGGTGGGTCAGCTCTAGTTTAGGGACAAACGAAAGAATTTAGACAAAAATATGGCAGTGCAACGTGGGCAGTACTTTAATGTTTTCCAGTCTACTCCAGAGGCTTGCCATTGCAATCCTCTGAGGCTGAGAGAGTGTGACTTGCCCATGGGGAGCCAGTGGATTTCTACGGCTGAACAGAGACCTGAACCCTGGTCTCCCAGATTCCTAGTCCAACATTTAAATCATGATGCCATCCTGGCTCTAAAAACAGGTCACTAGAAATCAGGTTGCTAGAGATCAGGAAGGTCGAATGCAAAAATAGGAAAAAAAGACAGTAAGCAGGGCACTGTACCTTTAAGAGTAAGACAGAATTGGTGGAGCACATTCGGCTCGACACATCAAAATAAGGAAAAACTGCACCATCAAGAATTTCTACTTCTGCAAAGATAAGAACCTGTGTTCATCTCACAAAATCCTTGGACACAGAAATGTAGGAGACAGATCCGTGATCCCTCCAGCCTTGCATAATGCTGGGTCTTTCTAGCTCAGGGGTGGGCATATGCCACAGCTCATGTTCTACATGCAATCCCTGCACCCTGGTTTTGTGGTCCCGAAATCTCTTGCAGATGGTGAGGACATGGGAGAAGGTCTTCTTGGTGGCTGCTTGCAGAACTATGGAACTCTCTTCAGTGGGAGGCTAGGCTGGCCTCCTCCCTGTCTCCTTCCATTAGCAGGTGCCACAGGGTTCTGTCCTTGGCCCCAGGCTATTCAACACCTTCATCAATGACTTGGATGAAGGAATAGAGGGCACGCTGATCACATTTGCAGATGACACCAAATTGGGAGGGGCTGCTAACACGCCAGAGGACAGGATCAGAATGCAAAACGACTTTAACAAATGGGAGAGCTGGGCCAAAGCTAACAAAATGAATTTCAAGAGAGAGAAATGTAAAGTCCTACACATAGGCAGAAAAAATGGAAGGCACAAATATAGAATGGGGAATGCGTGGCTGGATAACAGTACATGTGAAAGGGATCTAGGAGTCTTGGTAGGTCACAAGCTGAACCTGAGTCAGCAGTGTGATGTGGCAGCCAAGAAAGCCAACGTGATTCTTGGTTGCATCAATAGAAGTACGGTATCTAGATCGAGGGAGGTAATGATATCACTCTATTCTGCATTGGTTAGACCTCATCTGGAAGACTGTGTCCAGTTCTGGGCACCTCAATTCAAGGATATCGACAAGCTGGAGCGTGTCCAAAGGAGGGAGACCAAAATAGTGAAGGGTCTGGAAGCCATGAAGCCCTATGAGGAGCGGCTTAGGGAGCCGGGAATGTTTAGTCTGCAGAAGAGAAGGTTAAAAGGGGACATGATAGCCACGTTTAAATATTTGAAGGGATGTCATGTCGAGGAGGGAGCGGGCTTGTTTTCTGCTGCTCCAGAGACTAGGACAAGGAGCAATGGATTCAAGCTGCAGGAAAGGAGGTTCCACCTGAACCTCAGGAAGAACTTCCTGATGGTCAGAGCTGTCTGGCAGTGGAATACGCTGCCTCCATGGAGTGTGGTAGAGTCCTTGGAGGTTTTTAAGCAGACACCGGATGACCGTCTGTCAGGAGTGCTTTGGTGTGGGTTCCTTCATAGCAGGGGGTTGGACTGGATGGCCCCCGGGATGTCTTCCAACTCTCTGGTAGGTAAAGACCTTTTTTTTATTTGAACAAGATTTTAATGACTATGTGGAAAGTCCATTGGGGTGTATAAGTGGTGCACTTTCTTATTGTTTTTCTTATAGCTGTGGGACTGAAACAAAGCCATCCTCTGATGATCTTAAAACCTGGGCAAGCTCCTATAGATGGGGACCTGTGTCTGAGGTGACTTGTATAGGTTTGCAAAGCAGATTAACCTCCTGTAAAGAATTCTTAAGTATCCTGTGCTACAGTAGTAGAGGTTGGGTTCTTTTTGTTTTGGTTGTTCTGCTTGATGTCATAGCTCTCAATATCTGGTCTCTCTGTCAGGTGGAAGAAATGAACAAGTCATCCAGTGAAAAAGAAGAACACCTTCAGACAAAACCATCCCATGTTCTGGAGTGTTAACTGATGAGCTGGGATCGGAAACGGAAGAAACCATGGAGATCAGAAATGGAAGAAACCATGGAGTCAAGTTGATTGTTGGCACGGCGTTAAGTTTGCTTGTGCTTTGGATCACAGCAGCTATTTTGGGGCAGAGAGGGGGAATATAAAATCTACCGTTATGCTTTTTCTGCAAACCCCACTACATTGCAAAAATGCTGCAGTGACTGGGGTTTCCAGTGTTAGTGAGGCTGCTCCAGGGTTTTAGTGCAAACTTCAAAAGAGGTAACTGAAACGTAGAGCCTTTCCTCCCACCCAAAATAGGTTCAGTCCCTTTGGGCAGCTGAGTAAAAACCCAGAGTGGACTAACCAGCCTTAAAGTCCAGCAGAGAGAACGAGGAAGGGTAAAATTCCCTCCAGTGTTTTTCTCTGAAAATACCACTGAACTGTGGAGGCAGCTGGGGGCCTTCATGTTCATGGAATGGTCTACTGCCTCACTGATGCTGAAGCCACCAGGGATGGGAGGAGCTGGGCAAACCTGGCTGAAGGCAGCCAATAACAGCTCAGGGATGCTGTGAAGGGGAGGAGCCTGCAGGGAGGAAATGTTATAAAACCTGAGGCTTGTTTCTGTCCAAAGGCAGAGGGGGAAAAGTTGGCACAGTGTGAGGGAGCAGATTTCAGAGAAACAGCAATAAGTGGAATAAAGGAAAGCTAGAGGGTGGACTGACAGTGGCTTGGGGAAGCTGTAAATGATTTAGTAGTTCAAGGGTTAGTGTATCATTTACTTGTGTCATAATAAACTTCTACTTGTTTGTTTTTACCACTGTTTCTGTCAGTTTATATTAAGTCTGGTGGAGGGCCTGATCATGCTTACTACATTGAACCCACCAAAATAACACAGCCACTGGTCCACATAGGAGTGCTGGGAGTTACAGTTTCCCAGGGTGTTAGCACTTTGGAGGATATTCTATGTTAGGAATCAGCCTTCTTTTAGCAGACTGGCAGAAAAAGCATGTCCCAATCTCTGTGTGGCTTCCCTGAACTGAGACTGACTTGGAAAGTAAAACAAAGGAGGCTGTCTCAGGTTAAGAACTTAGGAAAAGTTTACTAATGAATTCTACAATTACATAGGCATTGAAGAGCCTAGATCCTAACTAGCTAACAAAAGGATTAGGTAAAATAGTAGCTTCATTCTTAACTCACCATTTTCTTGGTGAAGACGTGAAGCATGGTCAGAGAGAAGGTTGTAAAAGCAAAGATGGCAGAGAGAGAGAAGCGTGGTCTTTTATATAAGGCCAATGACCCCTGGGTCACAAGGTGTAGTCCAGCCCAATACCATAGCCATGCATTTAAATAACGCAAAGAGCAAGAGTGAGGCTTTAAGTGAGAAGGCAGAAGGCTTTGACATGCATGGCTAGATCTGAGCCACTGACTTCACCCTAGATAAGCAGAGAAATGCAAGTTGGACGTGTCACTCACATACTTGCACATATGTTCTCTTTTAAACTTGTTAGCTGCCTTGCGTTCCACCGCTAGGAGAAAGGGGAGTATAAATAAGAACAACAAAAACAATAAAACACAGTAACCTCCATTAATTTAAAGCACATCATCTGAGTTTCTTTTATGCAGAAACCAACTTTTTTTTTAAAGGTTCTTCAATTCACAAGCCAGATCCACAGGCAGCTTTGTAAGCAAAGTTTGTTTTATTGCAAAATATCTCTCTCACAAAATTCACCTGGAAAAACAATAGAGTTTTTGAGAACGAGCATCATTCTCAGGTTAAATACGTTGATTTTTTTTAAAAAAAGGTGGCTAAAAATATCTTTCATTCCTGATATTCAGAGGACACCACACAAAGAAAAGAAGTAATGCTGTAAAGGAAACTAAAAGTCCAAGTCAGATATGGCCAAGCATCCGCTTGAGATAAAGAAATCTAGATCTGGTTTACATGGGAAGGGGATGCAATGGGGCTAAATGCAAAACAAAAACCCACATCACTGCGAATTAAAACAAACCTGGTATGGCAGGGAAAAATCAACCCATCCCTTTGGCAGTGAAATTTCAATGTGGAGATAATATTGTTTTCAGGAGTTTTCAGTAATGAGAATCCCTCACGCGCAGTATGAAGTGGTATAATTTATTCTGAATTGCACCAAGTGATATTGTCCAGACACTGGCTGGCCACAGTTGCCTACGTTTTTTTTCTTTAGATACTACAGTTTGAAAATCCACCCACTCTGATCCCTACCTTCCCTGAAAAGATATATTTAATATATAAACACTATATATTATATATATTAATACACATAATGTATACTATATTGTTTTATTTTTTTAAAAAAATAACTGGAAAGCCATACATCTTGTCTGATGAATGGAAGATTCATGATGTGCCTGTGTTTGTGTGTGTACACACACCCTTGTATACATATATATACAGTGGGCCCTCTTTATCTTCAATCTCTGCATGCTCAATTTCTAGTTCACACAAGGCGTTGCATCCCTATAATTAAAATGGCAATGATGAGCACACAGACATGCTGAAGTGTCCGCACGGACATCATCGCTATTAAATATAATAGGACGCGAGCATCCAGAACTTCTAATTTTTGCAGGGATTCCTGGAACAGAACCCCCACATACACAGAGGGCCCACTGTACATACATATGTACAAGCTGGGCCTCAAGCAAGGCAGCTGGATTTCCATAGCTAAAAAGAGATCCATGTACATTGAAGGGTTAGCCTAAAAACTGAAATGTAATGCATTAGGAAAGGCAGGGGCTCCAAACTACAGAAAAACATGGAAGGTCTCTCCCTCCATCCCAAGGCCTTTTTCACTTCTCTGCCACAAGCACCGCACCTGATCTACAGCATTTCTTGACATCACTATTTGGTGCATTCCTCTACCCGTCTCATTGACTAGGAGGAGAGGAGAAAACTGTGCCCGTGATGACACACTGGAATTCAGCAGAAGTTGTCCTGTTCTTCAAGGAAGAGGAAGGGAAGTTCAGGGACAGAGTTTGGAAAAGTTACCTCTGGAACTCTATGCTGGCTCAGGGATTCTGGGAGACCGAAGGCTTCAAAGTAAATTTTCCCTGTCCTAATGGCTCAGAAGGAGGCAGGGGGGAACCCAACAGAATCTCCAGATTACAGCTCCCAGCATCCCCAGCTGGTATGGCCAGTGCTGGGACTATAGTCCCTCAAAAGAATATTTCCCCAGTTTTCACAGTTCAGAAGGAGGGGGTGAACGAAAACAGGACTACATTTTGAGACAACAATCATGGGTTCCTCACGGTGTGTCGCTGCACCCTAAATGCTGCTGTTTGGGACCGAAGTGCCACATCCGGAAACCACTCTCATCATAAAGCCACGCCCCATTGCCACATCCATAAGGCTAATTCAGAGGTAAACACTGGGGACCACTCTGGAGAATGATGTCAGGATGTTAGGACAGATGGCCTACCCAGTCGTCCCACAGCCACATCTATGAGCAGGAGCTGGCCAAATTTTCAAAAGAAAGTCTTTCTTCCAAGGTCCATTCCAAATGTCTGACATTCCAAAGAGGTGTCAAAAGCAGTAGCATACCCTTGTGGGATGACTTGAGGAAGCAATTCTGCTACCTCAAAGAGGCATTCAGAACGACAGGCACGCTCCTTCGTTCCCACGGATCTCGCCAACAGTCATCACCTGAACCTGTAACAGTCCAAGCCAAGCAGCTGGTCAGCCTCCATTTCTGTTTCGTTCCCACTTGCCTTTCTTTATCCAGTTCTACCAACTGGGCAGGGTACAAGGTGGGTGGGTGAATCTGGAGAGGGGAACTCCAGATGCATGGTCCAATCTGGCGCCTAAGATTTCAAGTCTCCTCCTTAAAGTGTGGTCATCCCTCCTCGTAGCTTCACCCTGGTCGAAGAGAAAGGGAAGCCAGGAGCTGAAGTTCTCCACAGGTGCAAGTCTGCATTCTCTCCCTCCTTTTCCCCACAGCGAAGGGAAAGGACACCAGGTTGGTGCTTCAAATGCTGATGAATCCCCAATCCCCAATTCTGCTAGAATCTCAGAGGACCTTCATTCCCTGGCCAAAGGTTCGCCTGCTTCCAGCCCCTAATTTGGATGGGGAGCTAGTGATGTCAGGGACCGTGGCTGTGCCACTTGAAACACTGCCAATGGGTGGAGCGGGGTGGTGGGTAGGTGAGGAACCCAGCTTATTGGGGATTGTGGAAAGGAACCTGGACGCTTCAAAACCAGCCCCGCAAGCTTAAATGGAAGACCTGATGAAATACCTTCTGACTAAGCACGATTTTGTGGAAGGTGGCAGGCCAAAACACACTTTTCTCTCCCCAAACACTGCAAAGAAGTGTGCCAATCCATGAAAAATTTACCACAGATGGCTCTTCACCACCTGTCTTTTCCCTCCCTTGACCACAGCAAAACAGGAGAGCTGTTTTGACAAAAATGTTTTCTAATTTTCCTTCCTTTGTATTTGTTTTCCTTCCTTTGTATTTGTTTCTTTAAAAAAGAAAAATCCCTCTCCCCTAGCCAGTTCCGCTCCTAGTGTGTCCTTCTCCTGTTCAAATCCATTCAAAGAGGAACTGCACTTGTGGCATCTCAAAATCTTCTTCCATAGGGTCCATGGCCTGCACCACCTCGGGGGAAACCGTCAACCACGCCAGGGGCCCCAAGCGATGCTTCACGCAGATGTGGCAAAGGATGCTCTCGGGGTCTCTGGTGCCATCACTCTGCCAAGAAAAATGAAATAATAAAAGATTCCATGGAACAATGACATTGGCAGGACTCTTGAGAGAAATACCTTTCCCCATCTGTTCAATGAATGGCAGGGGGGCCATTAGTCCCACCTCCAAGGTGCCCCCCAGGCCACATACCTGCAACAGCCACATATGCAGTTGTCTCCCCCTTATCCACGGGATATATGTTCCAAGACACCCCATGACAAAGCCGGGGGCACGGCTAGCAGAGCACCAAGTAACAGAGGGGATCAAATCCGACTGGCAATCTGACTAAAGAGAATCGGCCTAACCAGAGAGAGGGGCTGTATGGAAGATGATGGCAGACAGTATATACATTCATCCCTCCATCCTTTGGGGCACGGGACCCCTGTGAAAGTGGAAAAACCGTGAATAACTCTAGGCCCTCCCAAACCATACAGACACAAAAAAGTATGATCACCAGACTCTCCCACTGTAGATTTCTTTGAGGCATCAGGGTTCCTTCACAAGGCAGAAGCGGGGGGCTGGTGGGGCTTCCTGCCACCTCCACTGCGGCCCCATACCATTTTTAAGAGGGACTTAAAAGTCTCGTTCACAGTTTCTCAGTCTGACAAGGCTTGCGATCCCTATTAAAAACGGCAGAGGGAGGCAGCGGAGGTGACGGCAAATAATCTGTGGATAATCAAATCCACAAAAGTGAAACCCACAAATGAGGAGGGCTGATGGTTTATATTGGTAATGCGGCTTAGAAAGGAGTCCTGCAGGGAGTTTCATAGAGAGATTGTCAGAGCATCCAGTAAACTGAAAGGGCTTTTGCTGGGAGTGGGCTAGCTTCCCAAGGGCCTAAACGTGGGGCAGAGAAGTCACCAAGCCACCTCTGAAAGGGATCAGAGCGTGGAACCCTGACGGGGGAAGCAGACCTTTGAGCTGGGAGAGCCAGAGGGGTGTAGAAGTGAAGCTCTGTTGAGAAAACGCTGAGGTGTTTGAGGAAAATAATTAAGACGTATGTGGGAAGGTGTTATTTTGTTTGAATCTTCTGAATCCTCGGTACCCTTTCCCTTGTCAGTTCTTTTAACAAAGATTTTATTCTATTTTTCTATAAGAGCAGCCTCAGTATAGTGTCAATTTAAACTAAACAACCCGCTACCATAGGTTATCCATTCCTTTTGGAGCAACCATTATTCAGCTTGACCCTTTCATCCACAAAGGTTGTGGGTTTTAGGGAAGGCAGGAGCGTGAAGAAGTGTGAGGAGGGAGTCAGGGTGTGATAATACTATTAAAAAGGGCGCTGCTTCTCCAGCAAGGGAGAAAAGAAAGCAGGCCTGGTTTGTCTGTACCATGGGCTAGCCCAAGCAAGCCTTCCTTAGCTTTACTTTAGTTTCCACAGCCCACACCCTATCTACTAATATATAAAAGTCAAAGTTTGCTTGTCTGTGTCAGGCAAGAAGACCTCATATGATTGGCTGCCTGAGAAGAATCTATGGAATCCTGGGGTTTGCAGTTTAGGGAGGGGCCTTTAGAATTCTCAGCCAGAGAGCTCTTGGGCCTGTCTTTAATAGGCCACTTGCTATGGGGACGAGGCCTAGCAGCAAGGAGGAGGGCAGTGTATTCCCCTCAGGAACCCAAACTCTGCACGTTAATAACTCTGAATACAGATTGGACTGGGGAATATGGGGAAAAGTTACAGGTACTGGACAAGACAGTTTGGGGAATTAGAGACACAGGATCTCAACTCTTTCTAACAAGTATTACCTACGAGAAAATAAAATCCCAGGCAACACCAGGTAAATACACTAGCCTGTGATAAAGTGGTATGAGATCCCTGTGATACACACCACCCCCCATAGATACCAGAAACTGCAGGCATACCAAGCCCTATAGTACTATATGGTACCCTGCACAGTTAAGAGGGCTACTTCTGGCGATGCCAGAGCCATTTTCTGTGGCAGTGTCGGCAGGGGGTGGTTAAAGCAGGGGGGTGAGCAGGCAGTCAAGGTGTGGGTGGCAGGATCTGGAGCAGGTGACATGGGTACCACCGCCTGGATGCTGGAATCTTCCACTTAAAATTTTCAGATTGCAGTTAACTGAAAGCAAGACTGGAGATAATGGGGGAATAACTGTATAGGTTTTAGTTACGGAGTGGAAAACCTCCAAGGTCCCAGGGATCCTTTTCACCCTCTTTTGGAGAAAACAGAGAAATCCTGATTTATCAGCAAACAGCTCTCAGTGGTCAAGTCAAGTAAGGAATACATACGTAAACAAAGGACATTTTCTTCATGGTTAAAAGCGATTCCGGAGGAATGGAATTACAGCAGTCCCGCACTGAGCAACAAACCTGCCCATCTTTGCAGACATTACTTGTTAATTCAGGCCGTAAATAGTACTCCTAGAGAGGAAGAGAAGACAAATGGTTAAAGCCGAACTAGGCAAAATGCTTCTGAGAGGCATACTTGTGGGTGAGAAATGCCTAGAAGATCAAATCCTGACAGCCTACACAGCCTTTCCCAACTCAGCACTGACCAGACACCAGACTTCTAATGCCATCGCCTCAGCCTGTATGGGCGATGCTGGTTGGAGATGATGGGAGATGAAGATCCCTTGTACATGTGAAAGGGATCTAGGAGTCTTGGTGGACCACAGGCTGAACATGAGTCAGCAGTGTGATGCGGCAGCCAAGAAAGCCAACGCGATTATTGGTTGCATCAATAGGAGTATGGTGTCTAGATCACGGGAGGTAATGGTACCACTCTACTCTGCATTGGTCAGACCTCATTTGGAATACTGTGTGCAGTTCTGGACACCTCAATTCAAGAAGGACATTGACAAGCTGGAGTGTGTCCAGAGGAGGGTGACCAAAATGGTGAAGGGTCTGGAAGCCATGAAGCCCTATGAGAAGCGGCTTAGGGAGCTGGGGATGTTTAGTCTGCAGAAGAGAAGGTTAAGAGGGGACATGATAGCCATCTTTAAATAACTGAAGAGATATCATGTTGAGAAGGGAGCAGGCTTGTTTTCCACTGCTCCAGAGACTAGGACAAGGAGCAATGGATTCAAGCTGCAGGAAAGGAGATTCCACCTGAACCTCAAGAAGAACTTCCTGACGGTCAGAACTGTCTGGCAGTGGAATGTACTGCCTTAGAGTGTGGTGGAGTCTCCTTCTCTGGAGGTTTTTAAGCAGAGGTTGGATGGCCATCTGTTGGGAATGCTTTGATGGGTGTTTCTGCATAGCAGGGGGTTGGACTGGATGGCCCCTGGGGTCTCTTCCAACCCTATGATTCTACGATTCTAAGTCCAACACATCTGGATGGCTCTGAGTTGGGGAAAGCTGACTGTGACATATCCCTGTTCTAGGCTAGCCCTGCAGTTCCTAGCCTTGGTCACTCTCACCTTGCCCTACGGTCTCCTCTAAAATCCCTCCTTGGATTTGGGTCTTCAGGTGACCTCACTGTGGACCAGTGTGTGTGTTAGCTTTTGTGTTCTTTATGGTAAGCGTGACCCACCCTTGATTTAGGGTTGATGATGCCGGTCAGAGTCAGTTTTAACTAAATAACCCATAGTCCAACTTTACCTTCATAACATACAGAATGGTTGCTTTATCAAGGTCCAAATTCTCAGTTCCAAAGATAATAATATCCAAACTGAGTTATGTCAGACATTTTCGTCCAATCGATTCGGACACTCAGTACCCATCCCAACTGACTCCCTCAACTGTCTGTCTCAACTGTCTCCCTATCTTCAGCTCAAAATCCTTCTTTCTGCTCTCCCAGAAACAGCCTCTGAGTTTGTTTTACTTGCTTTTTTCACACACAGCCCCTTTCCACAGCACTAATTGAGCTACAATTGGCTGCTTGCATGCCAGTCTGCCTAGTGCCTTCTCCACAGTGACCTAATCCCCTTGGACATGTAGTCACACTGGGGGTTTGTCTGTGTTTCAGATGCAGACCTTGTGTTTCAATCATGCACTCAGAGCAGATTGTATTAAAGAAAACAAAATAAATATGCAAACAACAAGGGCTGTTTCTGCTTCGGCTGAGGTGCAAACTTCCTTCCCAGAGGGTCAACGAGGCATGTGTCTTGATCCCGTCCATGCCGGATTACTGTAACATCTTACGTGTAAAGTTGCCATCCACAAATGTTCACAAGGTATACCAGCACTGGGATTCATGCAGCCCTCCCCATGTTGTTTGGACTGCAACAGAATTCTTCACCACTCACTACACTGGCAAGGGGCTGCTGGGACATATCATCCAACAGCCTTAGTGAACGCACATGATTCTCACTGTTGAGCTACACAAATGGAAAATGAAATGAATAGAGTGACTTCTGGCATTTGTTTTTAGTGTAGTTCCAAGTTTTAGGACCATAGGAGGCTAGCTTATACTGAGTCAGAACACTGTGCTACTGAGACCGGTACGTCAAACCTGGTGGGTTGCCATAACTCTCTCTTCAGTTGGGATTCTTTCCTAGCACTACCATGAAATCCCTGGTATTATTATTAAAGTGGACCCCCATCTAAATACTGATCAGTCCTCAATCCTGCTTAGCTTCTGAAATGAAACCAGGTCAAAGTGTGTTCAAGGTGCTCTGCTGGTCTAACCTTCCCAAGCTTCCATTCTGTATAGGAGCCCCAATTCAAGGCTTTTGAACCAACTTAGAACCAGGATGTTTGCTTTGGCACCTCCTTCTGCCAAAATGTGCTCATTCTCAGAGGCCTTCCTCTGCATTCGGTCCCCAGGAGAGCACCCTTGTTAAACATTGCAGCTTGGTGCCTGTATCTTGCAAACTCAGCACTGTGGCTTCCTTGAGGGAGTCAATCCACCTGTAATGCAGTCTTCCTCTTTTCCTACTGCCTTCCACCTTCCTGAACATACGTGGATGGGATGTCTAGCTCCCCTTGCTCCCAGCCAACAACCCTGTAAGGTTGACCAGTCAGGGACAGCTTGAACTCACCCCAGCCAATGTCAAGAGATGTGTTAGAAATTTGGGCAGGATGAGACGCTTTCTAGCACGGGTGATGGCAACATACAGCAAGTTCCATTCATCATCGGGGACATTGTCTAGAGTGAGAGGGGGGGGAAGTGAGAGATCAGAAATCGGAGGAAAAAGCCAAACTCCCTTCCTTCTTTCTTGCGTTTGCTTTCCTGAGATCATTGCCAGAAGAAGGTGTAGGTCTCGGATTTAAACAGCCTGAAGGCCTCCTGCCTTCTCATTGCTAATGCAAGCAACCAAATGGTTGACCCCAAGGTTCATTCAAAACTCATCCAGGGAGATTCCATCGAATCACAGAAGTGTGGAGTTGGAGGAGACCCCAAGGGCCATCCAGTCCAACCTCCTACCAGTGCAGGAATTCACAGCTAAAGCATCTCTGAGAGGTCGTCATCCAAGCTCTGTTTAAATGGCTTCAGCAAAGGAGAACATAAAAGCCTCAGAAAGTGAGAGAGGGCATGCTTATCAAATCTGCAGAAGACATCAAATTGAAAGGGATAGCGAAGATCCCAGAGGATAGGATCAGGATTCCAAACGACCTGGACAGACCGGACAGCCAGGCCACATCCATCATAAGGAGAGATAAAAGCAAGGTATACTTTTAGGCAGGAAAAATTAAATGCACGACTATAGGATGGTGACACCTGGCTTGAAAGGATCTGCATGGCCCTTGGGATCTGCGTGGACTACATGGCCCTTGAGGGTCTCTTCCAACTCCATGGTTCTATGAATCTGTGCTGCTCTGCTCTCCACCAGTCACAGAACGGCCACGGCGGGGGCACAGAGGCTGAACGGTGAGTCGATGAATGGTGGGTTTTGGTCATTGTGATGGATGGAAGAAAGTACCAACCTCCGTGATGACCACAGAAAGCACAAGCAGGAGTAAACTACAATTCACATCTGGGAACTTCAGGATGCCAGCCTGTATTTGGCTGAATGGACAGATCAGTGTTCTCAGGCAAAATGGCACCCTCAGAGTCTTTTCTGAGCCATGGCTGCATAGTACCTCCCTGGCCACATAAGGCCCATGGGCCACCCCTGATTCCCACCCCTACCCTACTGAGCGTACCTCTCACTTTTTCCATGCAAGCGTAAGCCACCAATGAGCTGTTGTGCCTTCCGACTAATGGGGTAGTCAATAGCAATAGATGAGACCACCCACTGTGTTATTACAGGCAGTGATATACAGACCAATGTTTAATATCAGCCTGTGTTGTATCAATATAGAGTTGACAAGATAGCAAAGGGCCCTCTGTTCATCATAACCCGGCAGCCAAATGGAGATTGCTGAAAAATATAGCTATGTAGCTACATGCCTGGAATTGAGAATCTAGGAATCTGGCACTATAGTTGCACAGTTGCTCAACGTAAAATGATTCACTGAACACCTTTATGGCCTCTAGATAAGGACCACGAGTGCTGTTGCTGCATTTTTTATGACCTATGAAGCAGAGATTGTGCTATCGCAGCACCCGGGACATATCAGATCTTGTCTGATTTGAGAAGCTAAGTGGGGTCAGGAGACCACTGTGGAATACAAGGTAAGACCAATTAAGAATCTCAGCTCAAACCCTAGAGGGCTATTGTTGCTTCCAGTTCAAGTGGATGGTCTAGGCTAGATGGACTAAAGATGTGACCTCGAATGAGGCAGTTTCCGTCGCTACTACCTAACTGGGAAAAGTGATGCATATAGTTTTGTGATAAGTTAGATAAACATCTAGCTCACCAATCTTCGCCTGTGGGGAAGGGAGTTGGCCACAACTCACCCAATCCTCCAGCCAGCATGGTCATGCTGGATGGGGGATGCTGGGAGCTGTAGTCTAAAAGAAGCCAATTTTCCAAGCCCTGCAAGTATGTATCCGACAAGTTTTGCCTCGTCCAACACAGGACACTCCCGATAGCACACTTCTGGGCTGGAAACCAAAGTCCAGTTGAAAAGGCTGCTTCTAAGAAGGAAGAGAGAAGACGCTGCTTCTCTCCGGCCAGGCTCTACTGCAAAGACTGCAGCAGGGTGGCAGGATGAGGGTGATGGGGAAGGGACAGCATGGCTCTAAGGACGTCCTGTTCTGGAACTGGATGTAGTTCCAGGACTCCCCAAGACTTTGCCCAGTGTTGAACACCAACCCAAGTTACTGCTACTAAGATAGGCTTTATTGGGAGCAAATAGATGGAGCAGGGGTTCACAGCGGAAAAGCGTGCCTGCCCTTTTGCTGATGAGGTCCAGCATCTGCTCATAGACAGTGGCAGAACTGGGCACACAAACTACCCAAACTATCCCCAGCTGACAATCAAATTCTCCACTGCTGGCTATATGGGGCCCCATGCAGACAAAGCCAATGGAAGATGGACTCCAAAGAGTTTATGCAGTGCAAAAGCAAACAAAGAAAAATTGAATCGCACTAACACCACGAGAATGGTGCAAACAAGTTAGAAACAGAGGAAAATTTATTCTCCCAGTCAGTTCTCAGCCTTTATGCCATTTCCCATCTTCAAACTGAAAAGCAAAGGCAAAAATATCAAGCAAAGTCACTAATACAAATTAATCCTTATTCCACCACTGGACAGCTGTTAACATTTAGCCATGATGCCAACAAGGACTCCACGAATGATCTGCCTGTGGCAAGGGATCAACCCAAAATCTCTAGCAACGGAAATTCTTTCTTACCAAAACGAATCAGGGGCAGCCTTGAGGGATTCTGCCAAGCAAGAGGGACACTCATGAAGTCATTTGCTACTTGGACGGTGTCGAATTCCAAGCCTTTGGCCTTATGGACGGTTCCCAGGACATAATCTGCAGCACACAGAGCAAAGAGGGTGGCATTTCCAATAGCACATTTCAAAGCAATTTATGCATCTCCCATCACGGATACTACTGGCTATATAAATTAGGGATGATGGTAACTACAGTCCAAAAACATCTGGAGGCCCACAGGGTCCCCACCTGTTACATGTGATCCTAGGAATCATGGAAACAACTCAGTGAGGCAGACCAGAATTATTTCCACTCCAAGAGGACAGATGGGGAAAGGAATCAACACATTCAGATTGTCTTACCAAAGCAGGGGTGTGGACAAAATGTAGCCCATAAGCCACACGAGGCCACCCAAGGGTCAAAAGAAAATTTCAAAAAATAAGCTGATGACAGAGGAGGAGGAGGAGGAGAGATAAACTGGGACACTTTCAAAGAAACTGAAAAAGTGGGATGACAGATCATTAATCAAATCTGTCCCTGCCAAATTGGGACAGTTGGAGGATATGGGAAAATCTCTTTCTTGCCTCCTTCCATGTTCTGTTTTAAGTCAAGGAGAGGCCTTTTTTCAATCAAGAAGTGGTTGGTTGGTTGGTTGATTCTTGATTGAAAAAAATGCCTCTTCTCAATCTAAAACAGCCCAGGGATCCCCCAAAACAGGGCAAAACTGTCTCCTGCGGCTTGGGTGAGGAGTAAGAAGCCCTTTTGTAATAATTTTTTTTTTAAGATTGGGTGTTGCACGGGGTTCTCACATTCCCATTACCTGCCATCTCTGGACTGACTACATGATGCCACGATATCCTATCCACCAGCTCCGGAATGCAGTCTCTGTATTTCTCCACGATGGCAATCTTCATCTCCAGCTGCTTGTCTTCCGCCTTGACCGCATAGTCCTTGAGGGCAGCAAAACCCTTCTCGACCCACCGCTTGAAAAAAGAGTCCTTCACCTCGAGCTTCACTGAGATGTAGAGAGGGAACGCAGCAAAAGCAGAACTCAGTGCCATGAAGACAACAGCTTAAGACAGCAGACCTGCGTCACTGCCCTCCCCTTCATCCTGGTAGCTTTAACAGACAAGCTCACAGCTGGAAATGGCTGCTGGCAAAATGGCTGCCAGTTCATAGGCGGCTTAGTTCAGAGGTGAGCTAATGCAAAAGTCAGTGTAGGTCAATCCCCCTATGCAAGCCACACAGTTGCTCCTGGCATGACCAAAAGTGACCTATTATTATTTCTGGTTTCAAGAGTTGTCCCGAATATTGCCCATTTGCAATTTTTTGTGGAGGGTCTGTGCGGGGAGGGTAAAGGGACCCAATCTAACATGATTTTGTGGGAGTCTTGGTGGGGATTTTCCTGCCTTTTTTAAAAAAGAACTGGATGGATCAGATCAACTAGAGAAGAAGTATGGCATCCGGTTTTGACAGAGAAGCACAGAGAATGGAAGTGATAACAAAGGAGACGGTACTGCCAAATTCCTAGAGTACGGAATGCAAGTAGACCCCACTTTCCATAAATAAAAGATAGGTGCTAAGTGACTGATGTATTGGGAAGGTTACTATATGACAGTGCCTAGCCACATGCTCTGATACCTGAAGCCCGCTAGATCTTATGTAGAAGTGATGTACCTTAGTATGCAAATTCATTTTCTCATGGAAAGTATAAACGTGCATGCCTTTCTTTGTTCTGGTGCATCTGATCTGTAGAAATATCACCTGACATCAAATCTTTCTTTTGGCCTGCCTGGGCTGAATTAAAGGTTTGGTTTTTTTTTAATCATCTTGAGTCTCCCACTGGTGTGTAACTTATTGGCTCCATTGTCCTCCAGAGTAAACCTGCCTATTGTCACTATCAAACTGGCTACAGTCCTGGCAGCCCTCACTCACTGACATTGCTATTTGTTAAAAGGAGCAACTGCAGAGGCCAATTGCTTTGAAAGGTCACAACCGCCTACAACGGTTCTGGGTCTTTCCTCGTTCTCAGTACAGACCCATAAAGTGACGTGTCTCGTAGTAAACACACTCCATGAAGGTGTTACGACTCAGGTTACTCACATTCTGGGTGAAGAAGTTTCCAGAGATCGCGAATCTTCTCAAGGCCAAAAGCAGTGAGCCCCTAAGAAATAGAGAAAAGGGAAAAAGACAGCTCTTTTTCTCTCTCTGTTGCAGAACTCTGTGCCGGTAGCAAGCTGCGCTGGATGCCAGCACCTTCTTGTTCTGTTGCGCTTCTTTGTTCCTCTAAACCAGGTTGAAAGAGAGAAACTAGTCCGACAGCCAATACATAAACATCACACCTCTATGGGGAACTGAAGACGGAGCTCCCAGAAGCAAATGAAGAAAGTCTCCACATGCTCATTGATGATCTATATTTTATTCATTAAAAAGTCTTGATGAATTCAGTGTGCCCTCCGTATATGCAGGGGTTCCATTCCAGGAACCCTTGTGTAAATATAAAAAAACAATGGATGCAACATGCACGTGCCTGGAGCAGTAAAAGCGCATGCCCACTGCATACACTGATTATAATGAGACACAACACTTCACATGACCTTGCATTCATTTTTTAAAAAAATTTTTATTGTGAAAAAAACCCAAAAAGACAACATAACAAACGTGAAAGTGAAGGAAAAAATGCGTACATTTCTATTTCTCTCTAAATTTCTTATACATAGTATTACTTATACATATGTTATAAATCACACTGCTTATATATATTTTTAATTATATATATCTAAATCTCATTCTCATTATACCAGCTGTTATTAATTATACCCATACTGACCATTTTTTAAATGTAATATTATTAACTTCATTCTTATTTCTATTCTTTTCATAATATAATATTAATAATTTCATTCTTAGTTCTATCCTAAACCATAACTATCTTTATCTAATTATTCTTATTACCCTACATGCCAATATACTATTTTTTAAAAAAATTTTACCTAATCAACCCTAAATTAAACCTATCACTATAACTAAGTGTACCCCATCCCCAGAAGCTATTGTACCTCATATTATTTCACCTTCCAAACTTATAACTCTTCTTGTGGAGGTGTCCCAGACACCTCATGCATGCTGTGCCGCAGTAAGGGACAGGCCACTGTATTCTATTCTGTAAAAGCCCAACACGTTTTGGCCTATACATTAAACTAAATGGCCTTCTTTAGGGGCTACATTAAGAAACAAACTTAAGTATCAACAATAAACTAATATTCAAAACTCAGAAGAGGACAACACATTATTTGAGTTACATTCAGATGAAATACCCTGGTTAATCACACTACGTTTGTTCAATTAATGTGATTTACCAGGGTATTTTCTATGAATGTAACCTGAATTATGTGTTGCCTTCTAAATTTTGAATCTTAATTTGACACTGATATTTGTGTTTGCTTCTAGTTTAGCACCTGAAGAAGACCATTCAGTTTAATGCACAGGACAAAACACTGGGCTTTTTACGGAACAGAATGCTCATCAAGGCTTTTTAAAGAAAAAAAATATAGACTATCAATAAGCTTATGGAGACTGCTCTCTTGCTTCACTTGTGGTTTATAATATGTGCTTTTCAGAAACTATTCATAGACCTTCCAAGTCACACACCAAGGATTCTAGAGGCTGTAGTCCAAACAAGGAACTTCCCCAAGCTCTGGTATGCACCCTGGAGTGCCACTGTCCATTTGCACCATTCATTGCATCAAGGGTCAAGAAATTCCCTTTATTATATCTGGCTAGGTATCCTGCCCCCCACCCCATAGCTGCATGTCACACTTACCCCCAAAAAGTGTATTTTCGCGGGTGACTCTCCCTGAGTAACATTCACAGCATCTTCAAAGACAGTCTGGTTGTTCCTGGACAAACGGGCAACCTTCCCTGTCACGCCAACCCCGCTGATGTCACCTGTCGAAAGAGCAGCAATGCATCGGCCCCTGTTTGCCAGGCTGAATCAAGAGCGAGCTAAACTTCTTTAAGAAGCCAAACAAACAAAACAAAGCAAAAAAACAGCGCAGCTCCTCACCCTCCTGGTTGCCCCCAACCAGCATTTTATTCCGAACTTTCTTGCAGACATCCAGAATGGTAGCACCGACGTAAGCGATTTCAGCACCAAACCGGAAACTCTGGAGGAGTGAGGTAACCAAACCAGAAAAATTAGAAGAAAAGGACATGAGAAAGCAGGCTGAATTCCATTTCAGGAGGGAAGGAACTACAGAAGTGACAAGATAGCCATGTTTAAATTTTTGAAGGAATATCATATAGAAGTTGGGGCAAACTTGTTTTCTGCTGTTCCAGAGACTAGGGCCATTTCTGCACCACACTGTTATAGTGCTATTATTCCACTTTCAGCATTCTGTGGAATTCTGGGCTTTGTAGTTTCCTGAGGCCCAAGAGCTCTCTGGCTGAGAATTCTAAATGCCCCTCCCTAAACTGGAAAGCCCAGGATTCCATCAGGTGTTGAAAGTGGAATAAGAGCGCTATAACAGTATAGGGCGGAAGTGGCCTAGGACACAGAGCAACGGCTGCAAATGATAGGAAAAGAGATTCTGCCTACACGTTAGGGAGAACCTCCTGATGATAACAGCAGTTTGACAGTGGCGTATACCGCCTCAATGGAGTGTGGTGGAGTCTCCTTTTTTGGAGGTTTTTAAACAGAGACTGGATGGCCATCTGTTGGGAGTGCTTTGATTGTGTCCACCTGCCTGACAGATTGCGATGGGACTGGATGGCCCTTGGGGTCTCTTCAAGCTCTAGGATTCTGTCTCTTGCTCCACAGCAGAAAGGGAAACATCTCACCAAAACTCTGGAAGAATGCTGGGTCAGACTTACCTGGGTGAGGTAGTAGATGTGGGTGTGTGGCACTTCAGACAGAGCATTGACGGCACCCCGGAAAGTGTAGATCTGCTGGTGGGGGTCCCCCACCAAGATCACCCCACACGACTGGGAAAGGATAATATCCATAATGGCTATAGAAAGGAAGAATGAAGTATCAAATGGGGGCAGGGGTGAAAAAGAGGTTCTCAGCCTCATGGAAAATCCAAGTCAGATCATTCTGACTACAGAAACATTAACTAAACTATGCCAAATCTTTACGGGATCTCTTCTTTATTGTACTTTACAGCCAAATAAATAAATAAACAAATAAATAAATAATCTCATTAGCGGTGAGTCTTTTCTCCAAAATGACATCAAATGTTCAGATGGTTCTTTCTTTGTTTTACATCTTCTTTGCCAAAAACAAGCACACAAACTAATGTGGGGGATGGGAAGTGGGTGAGAAGGACATCTTTTTTTCCAAAACAACAGCCTCCTAAATTGGTCTAGTGGGAGAAAAATCCAGCCAGACACTGGGAACCACAATCTTTCCCACAGCTGGAAAAAGTTCTCCCAGAATCCACTAGTCATGCCAGCTGAGAATTTTGAGAGCTGTAGACCAAGCCCTCCCAAAATCAGATATTGTACTGCAATTTTACTTTCCACAGATTGTGCACATTTTTTCAGACTGCCAAATTTTTCACAGGGTTTTCATTTTATTTATTTATTGCAGCAACAAATACAAACAAAACAACAACAACAACACAAAATCATTGGGTCTGGGAAGCATTGTCTTTTCTCCAAAATAGCAGCTCCTCTAAAAAAGCGCGTGGGGAGGAAAAGAGACCAGCCTTCCATAGCAAAGCCATAATTCCTTCCATTGTGTTGACAACCAAGTACTCCCCAAGATGGAAGGTGGTGCTGATCAGCTTTGGATAATTTGTTTTTTGAATTAAAAAAAAACAAAACTCTTGGCCATGCTGGCTGGGGTATTCTGGAAGTTGTGGTTCCCTCGCAAAAGGTGAACTCTTCCATGCTTTTCAACAATACACTGGAGTTTTATCCACAGGTTTTAAAGGTACTAAACATTTTGAGGGACCTTTCCACGGGCACTGTGAAATTCCTTTAAAAACTGTACCACATTCTTTCTAGGACAAAGTTAGCCAACAGTCAACAACTGCTTATTTGATTCTCACTTGCAAAAGTGAATAAAAGTAACCCTTTCTGTCCACTGGGTGAGATTATGCGAGTTTTTGCACATTTGCCAACGATTTTTCACATTTAAACACCTTTTCATGCAAAAGCCTGGGTTTTGTTTTTTGTTTTTCAAAATTAAAAAAAAAAACAACATGCAAAAAACAACAAAGTTTTTGTTGCAAAGCCACTAATCTTCCTCACTTTTTTGCTTCGTTTTGTTGTTGCTAAGAAACTCAAAATGCAGTTGACCATTTTTCTCTGTGGGGGTTTCTCAATGTACCAAGATAACTTTTCTTGTCAAGGATAAGAAAATCTGCAAGTACTATATTCTTTACATCTTAACTCACCAGGGGTGCAGTCTTGAGCCTCATCGACAAAGATGGCATCATAAGAGAGCAAAGGCTTCCGAAGCTGCCACAACTTCAAGTAACCTAGAAAGAAGACACGACTCTTGTAACCAAACCATCAAACAAAGTATTAATATTGTCACCACAGGTGTCAAGAGCACAAGAGCTTCTTTGTGTTGGGGATAAACCGTTTTCCAAGCATCTAGTGTTTTGTTTCTGATTTCCTAAGCAATTCTAAACAAGCCATTCCATCTTCTTGCAAGAACCGTGTTAAAAGTCAACAACACTGAGAACATTTATCTACAGAAAAGTGTTAGAATTATCTGTTCTCTGTTCCACGATTTTGTTTATGATAAGCAACTTGTAAGCATTTTCTCTCCCTTTGGAAGCTGTATAAAAGTCCCAAAGTTTCAACAAAGCTTTGTCCATCTGATCAGACTACTGTTGCAGCCAAGCTGACAGCAGGGGCTGAGAAGATGTTCCCTCTCGGCCAAGAGTAATTGTGTACGAGTGTCTGTCTGTCTGTCTGTGCAGATGTGTTTGACTCCTTCCCAGCCTGATTCAGGGCCCAATTTCAGCTCCGTGATTCTACCTGGGAAATGAGGATGGACTGGCGTTTCAGTCACACCCAACACTGTGCTACAACAACCTCTCACAGCTCAAAGCCCCACATCAAAACACAAGCTCCGTTCCAATCTTCTATTAGGCGATCAATGAGCAACACAGGGCAAGTGAAGTCTGCTTGGAAGAGATAAAAAAAAATTGTAGACTAGTATCTTTGGTGGATGATATTTGCAGTGTTGCTTTAGCCTAGCAAACCACAGCCACACTGGCTGGGGATGAGAGGAGTTGGGAATCCATCACATCCTGAGGGCACCACATTGGAAAAGGCTGCTCTGGATTAGAGGTGGGGGTACTCCAAAGAGATGGGCGCACTCTGAAACCTGGAAGATGGTAGCACCTCATTTTTGGGCTCCTTCAGAGGTCCGGAGAGTCAGAATGGCCAACATTCTGGGATCACCAGAAGTGATGTATGTCACTTCCTGTTGTTTTACAGGTCATTCTCGGGTGTCAATTTTTGGCTGTTTTGGGATAGAGGACCTGCTGAAAACAACATTCGACAGACCTACAGAATGGGGTTTTGAAGCATATAAGCATACTCCTTCAGTCACAAAATGACTTGGGTGGGACAGGGTCTTTTGGGACTATGTGAGGATCCCTTACAGTTCTGCTGGACCCTTCAAACACTCTGAATGGGGAACAAGTACGATTTCATATATGCTAATCCTGACAATTCTTGCATTTGTTCTTTGTGCTAGGAAAATTCTTCCAAAAGAACAAGCTGACACTGTGAAGGTTACATACTATACAGGTTGAATATCCCTTATCTGGAAATCCAAAATCATACAAAATCCAAAACTGTTCCTACGGATGGTTGAGATAGTAACACCTTTGCTTTGGGCTCAGCATACACAGATGTTGTTTCATGCACAAAATTATTAAAAAATATTGTACAAAATTACCTTCAGGCTATGTGTGTAAGATGCACATGAAACATAAACGAATTTTGTGTTTCAACTTGGGTCCCATCTCCCAGATATCTCATTATGTACATATATGCAAACACAAGCATTCCACAACCCAAAACAATCTGAAATCCAAAACATTTCTGGTCCCAAGCATTTTGGATAAGGGATATTAGACCTGTATTTTGTTCTCTACACCACCAGGAAACTGGGAAATGGGTTACGTAGCAAGGACTGTGGAATTGTTGTTTACCTTCCAGGTGGCAATCCACTTGGCCCTCCACATTCACTAGGGTTAAAGGAGCAGGGCCCTCACAAAAGTAGAAAATTCACAAATATCAAAATGTACGCGTGTCTACGGAAAGCGGGCCAGGGCATGGTGGGGAGAGCAGACACCCAGGGCCCAAACCAGGTCAAGGAAAGGAGGGAAGGGGTGGCTGGGTTAGCATGGTAGCCCTATATTTCTTCTCTCTTGTCCATCTCCTTCCTTGGGTACATGGGGGGCACCAGGAGAGGATTTGTGGTGCTGAGAAATCAGGCAGTGAGGCAGCCTTGGCTGGCTAGGCAGCTGCTGGTGAAGGAAGAAGAGGATCAGAGGTGGGGTTTTAAAGGGCTGCACCGCCTGACCAGAGCCACCGAGAGAGAAGGCTCCTCAGAAAAGAAGTGCCTGAGGCGAGGGAGGGCAGGGGTTGGAGAAACTCACAAAGAATCAAATCCATGAAAGTCAAACCCACAAATGCGGAGGGCCAACTGTGTATGATCAACTCATGCCTAAAAGACAAAGCTGCTACCAAATTTGGTAGCTTAATGGAATTTTCCCAGTACACGGGCTTTGAAATAGTGACTTGGCAACCTTGGCAAACCCTATCAGAATGTAAGAGCTCAGGGCTCCTGTTCTCTATCAATTTTGGTTTGTCAGAGAAAAAATGCATTTCTTTCCTTGGATAAAGTTAGATCCTCGATTCGCCAGACCTATTTCTCCCAGAGTTACAGAGGAAAGAAAGCCCCCTTCAGTCGACATGTGCCATACAGGCTACACAATCCCCATCTCTGCTCTAAATCTTGGCTTTAATTCTTTTTCATAGTCTCTTAGAGCTGGAAGGGAACATAATACAACCCCTGGCCATGCAAGAACATACAGCTAAAGCACTCCTGAAAGATACCCATCCAGCTTCTTTTTAAAGACCTCTCAAAATGGAAAGCCCCCCCTCTGAGCAATCTTATTCTACTGTTGAACAGTTTGTCCAGTTAAGAAGTTCTCGCTAATAATTAGGTGAAATCTCTTTTCTTGTCATTGGAATCCACCGGTTTGTGTTAGCCACTGGAACTGCAGAAAACAAACTGTTTCCATCTTCTCCATGACAACCCTTCAGATATTTAAAGATGGCTTTTATACCACCTTCTCCAAATTAAACAACCTCAGCTGCCTGAGTGGTTTCTTAGAAAGCTTGGTTTCCAGACCTCTGGTCTTCTTGGTGTCCCTTCTCTGGACGCATTCCAGCTTTGTTGATATTCTGATCTGCAAGACCTCAAATGAGAGTCTTCTCCAACCCAGATTTGAGTTATGCTGCCACCCAGTGTCCAGTGCACTCCCCTTGCTAAAAGAATGGACTTTAGGTATCAATGACTACTTATAAGTAGAGGTGCAATCTAGCCTGTCCAGGGTATATTCAGAGCTTTTGTGCATCCCGCCACAGACTCATGAAACAGACTTTTGTCTGTAGCTGCCTCTTATCTATGGAACATTCCAGCAAGCAAAATCAGGCTGGTTTCACAGAATCATAGAATTGTAGAGTTGGAAGACACCACGAGGACCATGGGGTCCAGCCCCCAGCCATGCAGGAATACACCATCAAAGCACTCCTGACAGATGGTTTTATCTTTGTTGACAGCCAAATCTTCCTTACTTCGCATGCCTATTGATTTTTAAACATGGTGTTTAACATTGTTCTTGGCCTGTGTTTTGAAGAATATTTTCAAGCTATTTTATTGTACGTGGTAGAAGCCCTGGTGGGTAGGAAAGCAACAAATTTTTCCAATAAATACAATACACACACAGAGTGCTATTTACCATCATGAGTCATCTTGTATGCCATTTCCCTGGTTGGAGTCAACATCTTCATATTATTCCATATCTGGTTTGCTTCTTCAACAATGATCTGGAAAAAAAATGCAAAATGCAAACATCACCTTCCTTTTCCGAAAAGAGCAAGAGAGTAGCCTTTGAGCTGCAGTCCAAAAATGTTATTTATAACTCCCCAAATTGCCCAACTAGCATAGTCAATAATGGGGGACTCAAAAAAGGAGCTTTTCCAAAACTTGGCAATGAGTAATGCCAGCAGGAAAAGATGGCAAGATCTAGACAGAAGAGGGACCTCCTCATGTTTTACAACAAGCATATAATCGAGGCAGGGGACAGCTCAATTCTGGGAGCATCAGGATTGAGTCCTGCTTTGGCCAGGTGTTTCTTCTTCTTAGAGAGAAAATACCTAGCAGATGCCATAAGGTTCCCAAAGAGCTTTTAGGCCCTGTTCTTTGCAGGAATCGGTTTCCACTCCAAGCCTCCCCAAGAGTTTATTTGCTACCAAAAACTGGTGCACATTCCCGCTACAAAACAAGTGTTACTGGTGATAAATGAACACAGCAAGTGGTCCAGAACAGAGGAAAACATCCCATTCTTTTAGGGCATGGGTTCCTTCATCCTATTGCAGCCAATGGTAGAACCGAGTTCCTAAACAACTAAATCTATCCAAAGTGTCCCAGGGCAGATCTCTCCAGATCCCTGAGGTTGGCCAAAAGGTCCCCAGTAGTGGGTTTCCCTGCCCCTTGCCACCTCTTGGAAGATGGATTCCCAAGGTTAACACAGTGCAGAAGCAAAGAAAATTTAAGAATGAATGAAGAATGAAATTTTCGCTCTTTCCTCAAATTTCTAGCATTGCAGACAGTGAGATCTTGGAAATTTTTCATGCTTGGGACTCTCATATTTGCTGTGTTTGCACCTCCTAGGCCACTTCTCCTGCCCCTCTCGTATAGATGCCTAAACTGTACTTCTAGATGTATAATCAAAGTTACATGTTATGGCAGTGTTAGAAACTTCAGGACTGAAGGAAAATTCCATTAGGGAAAGGTAGAATTCTTATCTGGGACCCAATGCCCTCCTTCCCCCCCCCCCCCCCCCGTAGATACAACCTGGGTGCATATCATTTTTGACCACACTTACATTTCTCTCCTCTCTGAGCCAAGACGACCTAATTCTCCCTTGTCTGGCTTGCCTCCCTGCTCCTTCCCTTCGCCACTCCTTCTCACACCTCTCATCCCACTCCAGAAATGACATACATGGAGAGTGGGCATGGAACTGTGCGGACAAAGTGTTACACTCCACCTGCTTGATGTAGCACCGTGGCTACTGAATGAAATCTCCCAGCTCACATCATATCCAGGGTTATATTTAAGGTTTCTGAGGTGCTTGCTTTACCAAAAAGGTTTGTCAACCCAAAGATGACAAGCCGAAACAGGAATATACCTAGAATTTTTGTTGTTGTTGTTGTTGTTTTCTGCCTTCACAGCTTATTTCATCAGTTTGTTCATCATTTGTTTTCATCTTGGCCTTTTACTTCATGCTAATTGCACTTGGCGTTTATTATATGGTTGTCTGCATTTCTCACTTTGTAATTCCTTCAAATTTTGGTCAGGTTTTTTTTTTTAGACAGATATAGAACTAGCATATATGCCCAGCGTTGCCCAGGATTCTATTTTCTCGTTGGTAATACCTGTTAGAAAGATTTGAGATCCTGTGTGTCTAATTCCCCAATCTGTCCTGCCCAGTATGTGTAACTTTTCCCCATATTCCCCAATCCAACCTGCATGCAGAGTGATTAACACGCAGAGGTTGGGTTCCTGAGGGAATACACTGCCCTCCTCCATGCTGCTATGCCTCGTCTGCATAGCACCTGGCCTATTCAGAGCTCTCTAGCTGAGAATTCTAAGGGTCCCTCCCTAAAACTGCAAACCCCAGGATTCCATAGAATCTTCACAGGCAGCCAATCATACGAGTCTTCGCCTGACACAGCCAATCATATGAGGTCTTTGCTTGCCCAACACAGACAAATAAATAAAATTTGACTTTTATATATTAGTAGATAGATTCATTTTAGTCCTCTCTTTCCACCAGCAGGCAAAGACTTCCCTAGCTACATAGGTCTTAGATGGGCCTTTCTCAACCTTTTTCCTCTGGAAGAACTCTTAAAATAATTTTCAGGTCTCTGGAAAACCTCTCTCTGTAAGAATCATTATATCTATAGCTAAAAGAAGTTTCTTTTTTCAATCATGACTTCACAAAGAACCCCCTAACGTGCAGGGAACCCTGCCTTAGACTTTTAACTGGGCATTGCAAGAGGTCTTTCAACTAGGGCATGTTATATTTTTACCATCATTAGTATAGCTTGACTGCCTTTTTAACTATTTAAAATTAATCTTTTTAATACGGTTCTTTCTAAGTTACAAGGGGATACGGCTCCTGTCAAAATGATTGATTTATGACCTGTCAAAAATTACTGATGCCTGTCAAGAATGATTGACACCTGTCAATCTGTTTGACACTCTTCCCTCACTCAGAAGTACTAGAGTGGGACATCCTGATCAGGGCATGTGTCCCCACCCAACAGCAGCTGCATCCTCTTACTACTTTCATATTATCGCTTTTTAACTCTTATTATTGTATTATGTTTATTTATATTCCACCTTTTTCTCAAAATTCAGACTCAAAGAGGTTCACAATTATAAAGAACAACACAATTGAAAAACATACAAAAAAAGTGAATATTAAAATAGAATTAAGCTAAGTTACACTATTAAAACAAGTACACATCAACAAAATAATAACATGCAATTTAAAAAGATTTTTAAAAAGCTCTTTAAAACAATTACAGCAACCCCCTAGCCCAAATTTTAAAAACTTTCTCTTTTAAAAACCTGCCTGTATCGACAGGTTCTTGCATCATCCATTTTATTGCATTGTATTGTCCATCGTTTTAACTGCATTTGATTTTAAGTTATACCATGAACCACCCTGGACCGCTACTGGGAAAAAGGAAGGATATAATAAACAAATAAATTCACTTATATTATCATAGGATTTGCATCCTGTTGGCTGATTTAGTACTGCAGTATTGTACACTGTTAATGTCGGGATTACCCTCCATTGTAGGTGTGGGGAGGCATACGGGATGGGCTTTGTAGTACTAGAGGTCTGAAGTTCATGTAGCTGGCCTGCCTGCTGCAGATGTTAATTGCTCTTGCATTCCTTTGCTACCGTTCCCAAAACATCCCAGCTTCTAAAAGACAGTAACTTGGCAACCACCTCAAGACAGGACCTACAAGGTCAACCTTACTGAATTCTGGGGGAAGGAGTGAATTCTTATATTTTGCTGCCTGCGAGAATTTATTCAGTCTGAATCTCTGAAGTCCGTTGTGCTGTTCAAGCTCTGAAATAAACCTTGCTTTCTCCATGTTTGTTTTGTGTGTTTGAATTGGTCCCTGACAGTTAAGGACTTTGGGGTTTTTTTTTGTTTTCAACCAGTACCTTTTAATGTTATTCTGAACTGCGAGTCCCAGCATCGGCTATGATGCCTAAGGGATGCAGTCCAACAACAATTCCCACCTCAACCTGTTTGGCTGCCCTCTTTTGGAACGAGGGCCCTGGCTCGGCTAATGGACGCTCACCTCCTTCTCTGCTGGTTCCACGAGAACTCTTTCCCCCTGGTTGTTCTTGCACCAAATGGGCGTGTGCTCCAAAGAGATCGATTCGTCAGCGGAGGCAAAAAACGTGCCGAGAGTCTGCACGACTGTCTTGGCTCTGATGAACGGGGACTGGCCTTTGAGGTTCTGGAGGACAAAGCTGACCCAATAGGAGGTCAGAGAGCCAGTGTTGAGCTTGCGTTTTTGGCTGTAGCTGCAGAAGAAGGAAACAAACAGGGGTCAGGGGAGATCAAGATAACCGATGGGACCTGAGACTGAACACTGATATCTTCCCCCTCTCACTCTCCACCAAGATTCTCTTTTTGTTGAAGTAAAGATGAAGAACAGAGCCAGAGGAGAGGGCAAGCAATAAATGATCCTTCTGAGGCCATTTCCGCACTAGACTGTTATAGTGCTATTATCCCACTTTCAACATCCTATAGAATCCTGGAGTTTGCAGTTTAGGGAGGGGCCTCAAAGCACCTTTAAAGTTCAGACGAAAACTCAGAGCAGGTTCACCACCAACCACTACCACTGGATTCAAGAAGTCCGCCCAGAAATTGGCCATTTCTGCACTAGTGTTATAGTGCTATTAGGCCCCTCCCTAAACTGCAAACCCCAGGAGTCCATAGGATGTTGAAAGTGGAATAATAACACTATAACAGTCTAGTGCAGAAATGGCCTGAGTGTGCCTGTTCTCCTTCTCAGCCCACCGTCTCCCTCCAGCTTCATGTCTCTTTTGCTACCTGTGTTGTCCATGAGACACAAGGCTGGAGAAATACTGAGTTTCCACGGAATGGTAGGAATCCACACATTCCACCATTTCATAGAGCCTCACATCTCTCTCTCCAGCCTCACATCTATCGCTTCTCTCTCCAGCCTCTCTCCGGGGAGCCTGGCAGGCACCAGCTCCAGCCTTGAGCAAGAACACTGCAGTCACCACCTCAAAGCAAACTAGCAGAAAAAGCTTTCAGGTTTTGGAGAGTTTCAGATTTCAAATTTCCAGAAAAGGGAGGCTCAACCTATATAGCATAATTTGCTGCCAACTCCTCCCTTACCCGCTGCATTCAGTTGCTGTCCCCACCATACAGACATACCTCAGTTAATAAAGCCTCTGACAAAGAAACTCTTTCTTACAAAGTCTTTTTACAGAGACCCAGGCCAGCCCCCTTCTTCTTGTCCTCTGTCCAGCTGGGAAGTTTTTGGAGCACTGACATTGGGACGATAATGAAGACAGACTTTCTTTTCATAAATATATATATACATAATTTTTATTATTCAAAGTACATAAAAGCATATATCGACACAAATATATATATCACTATTATAATTCTTCTGTTCCTACCCCCTGCTTCTGTATATCAAAGGTTTCCAGTTGAATCTATCTTCCCTTTATACATATCTTATCAAATACCAATATACTCAATCCACTGACATTTACAGATTTAGCCAAAGCATTACCTTTTTCCATTCTCTTTCAAAATTTTGAACCGTTTTGTTCTTAAGGGAGTTAGCTAATTTTTCAGTCTCTACCATATCTAACATTTTTATTTTCCATTCATCTAACTGAATATCTGTTTTATCTTTCCAATGTTGTGCATATGTCAGCCGTGCTGCTGTGATCAAATACAATAATATCTTCTGCTGTTTTCTAATCTCCTGGTTCTGGCCTAATATATTCCATAAATAAAATTCTGGTATCATTTCAAAATTAACTTTGGAAATTTTTTGAATTTCATCATGAATTCCCTTCCAAAATTTCTTAGCCTTAGAACAAGTCCACCACATATGAAAAAAAGTCCCCACCTTTTCCCCACATTTCCAGCACTTCGCATCTCCATTTTTTGGTTATTTTTTGAAGTCCTTCTGGAGTGATATACCACCCATGTAACATTTTATAATAATTTTCTCTTAAATTTAAATTTGGAATGAATTTTACATCCATTTTCCATACTTTTTCCCATACCTCTAACTCAATCGGACGACCTATATTTTGGGCCCACTTAATCACTGAGTCTTTTATTGACTCAGATTCAAAGTCCCTTTTTAATAATAATTTGTAAAGCTTTGAGATTCTCTAATGAAGACAGACTTTCAGCACTGCATTAGTTACTGCAAATATGCAGTAAATGATTCAACAAAGTTTGACCTGTGAAAGAATGGATTTTTTTTCTAGGTGATCCTACTGCCGCTGTGCGTGCTTACATACAACAGGTGAGGTAAACAGTAGCTGCCTCCAAAATCACTCACTGCACGTGCAAAGAGCAAAACAGAAATAAAGCGACAAAGCAGATTAGCTATATCTCCCTGTATGAACCTGCTAGAGCCCTAAGATCTGCAGAGGAAGGCTTTCTCTTGGTCTCACTCCTATCCCAGGCTCACCTGGTGAGCATATAGGAGAAAGCCTCCCCAGTGGCCGCTCCCACCCTGTGGAACTCTCTTCCTCAGGAGGCTAGGCTGGCCCCCTCCCTGCTTTCCTTTCGCCGACAGGCAAAAACATTTCTTTTTAAGGAGACCTTTAATGAATGATCAAGAGTGCTTTTTACTTATTTATTAGCTGTTTTTAAAAATTATTGTCAGTTTTATAATCTTATTTTTTTTAATGTTTTTAATTGTTTAAATGCCTTTAATGTTTTTTAACTTTTTGGAAGCCACCTGGGGTCCCACTTCAGGAGAAAAGGTGGCATATACATTCAATTGATCAATCAATAAATGCCTGCCTGCTCACCATCTACCCTAGCAGGTAGAAAAAGACAGATCTCTAAAGTTTCACCACCAAAAGGGAAATTGTAAGAAAAGTGGAGATGGTTGAAAGAAAAAGATAGCCTGGGGTGCATTTTGGAAAAAGCTTTTAAGTGGTCTCTAGAAGATTCAAAATGTTTTTGTTTACTTATGCAAGGCTTACCTGACCTGGTTGTTTCATTTCACACTTGCCTAATATTAATTTTGAATAAAAAGTTTGCTGAAACATGTTGATCTGCTGGTCTTTTTTGTGCAGGAACCTATCCCTATTCTTTCCATGTTATTGCTATCTATGGTACCAAATTTTCTGTTCAAGAAGTAACACCTAGGCACACACACACTTCATCAACTGAGGAATACCTGTAAGTGGAAAGGATCAGATTTTCCCAGCAATGGTGTAGCATTATCAGTTTTCCTTGTTTTGCTGCAAGATATCTGGAGCAAGATTGGTCTTGAATGGGTAACTAAGATTCCTTAGCTTTACAAAAGACCTGCTCTGGCTTGAAAATGAAAATTGCTAGAAAGTTCTCATTTACAAATATAGCCTAAGTATAGATACTGTTTTCAAATATAGATCAATACTACTTTGTGTTGTTATACAGACTGTCATGATAAGGGCCAACTGCTGAGAATTTGCCACACAACAATTAGGAACCTGATCACTTACTCCTTGCCGACTTGTGCAAAAGCCAAAGAGTGGATCGTCTTGCACGTCACGTTTGAAGGGAAGGCCCGGGCACCCTGCTCAGCTATAGTCTTGTTGAACGCCAGATACAGGAATCTGAGGTTGGACCACTTTTCCGCATATTTGACCAGAGTGGAAGTCTTCCCAGTGCCTGGAAAGGACGGATCATTCAGTGGAACGAAGAACCACATCCTAAAACATCCTTTCCCAACTCCCACTTGCCAGATGGGTAGGATTACAACTCCCACCATCCACAGCTTGCTGGGGACGGGGAGAGTTGTAGTCCCACCCATCTGGAAGAAGACTGGATGACAACTAGATTCCTAGGTTGAGGGAAGTAACGGTGCCATTCCAGTCTGCTTTGGTCAGACCTCACCTGGAATACCGTTTCTATTTCTGGACACCACCGTTCAAAAGGGATACGGACAAGCTGGAACATGCCCAGAGGAGGGCGACCAAAATGGTAGAAGGCCTTGAAACCACGAAGCCCTCTGAGGAGCCACTTAGGGAGCTGGGTATATTCAGCTTGGAGAAGAGAAGGTGAAGAGGAGACATGACAGCCCTGTTTAAATATCTGGAAGGGTGTCATATAGAAGAGGGAGCAAGCTTGTTTTCTGCAGTTCCGGAGACTATGACACAGAGCAATGGATTCAAGTTACAGGAAGGAGATTCCACCTAAACATTAGGAAGACCTTCCGGATGGTAAGAGCAATTTGACCGTGGTACGTGCTGCTGCCCGGGAGTATGGAGGAGTCTCCTTCTTTGGAGGTTTTTAAACAGAGACCGGATACCCATGTCAGGAGTGCTTTGCTTATATATGCCTGCACGGCAGAATGGGGTTGGACTGGAAGGCCCTTGTGGTCTTCTCCAAAGCTATCTGCTATATGAAAGTCAAAGTTTGTGAGTTTGCCTGTTTGTCTGCATCAGGCAGCGGAAGACCTCATACGATCGGCTGAGTAAGGCGAGAAGACCTCCTATGATTGGCTGGCTGTGAAGATCCTGTGGAATCCTGGGGTTGGCAGTTCAGGGAGGGGCCGTTAGTATTCTCGGCCCAGAGCCCGTGGGCCTCAGGCCGGTTGCTATGGAGATGAAGCCTACCATCAATAAGGATGCCAGAAAATGTTTGGGAGGCATATTTGAGATAAATTCAAGTGACATGTACAGCATAGTTACAAACAGACAAACTCACAAACTTTGACTTTTATATAGTAGATTGTATGGGTTCCATACGTGAGGAATCTTAAAGGTGAAATTCAAAACCAAAAATCCTTCCAGAAAAACACAAAGCCATTGCACACATTCAACAGAAAGCAAAAAAAATCAAAAGCCAGTACACCAACGTCACCAGACGTCACAGATCAACATGACACTCAAAATCAAAAGAAGACGGAAAGAGCAGGAACATCACGTGCAACAGAGACCACAAAGCAGCATGGCAGCCGACTACAAAAAGATAGGGAAAGAGCCAGAACACAGATTAGACTGGGAAATACGGGGATAAGTAACAGGTACTGGACTAGGCTGGCTGCCATGGAGATGAGGCCTAGCAGCAAAGAGAAGGGCAGTGTATTCCCACAGGAACCCAACCTCTGCATGTTAACAAGTCTGAGTACAGACTGGATTGGGATAAGTTACAGCTGCTGAAATAGGCTGGTTGCTATGGAGATGAGGCCTAGCAACAAGGAGGAGGACAGCGTATTCCCTCGGGAACCCAAATTGTGTACGTAAATAACTCTGAATACACATTGCATTGGGATATATGGGGAAAAGTTACAGGTACTGGAGAAGACAGTTTGGTGAATTCATAAGAGCAAAATAAAATCCCGGGCAACACCGGATAAATACGCTAGTGATTCCATAAAGTTGTTCTAACCCACTGGGGAGGGAAAGGAAAGAGAGAGAAGGCAGCATGTTGATGGTGCTATGGAAAGGTCTCTATAGGTCAGCAAGAGAGAACTGGTTTTTAAAGAGAGGAGCAGGTCTCAGAGTAAAGCTAGAACAGTGGTTCTTAAATCTTTTGTACTTTAATCATTTGGATGTCAATTCCCAGAGGTCTCAGCCAGCACGACAAACGGTTAGGAATTCGGGAGCTGAGGCCCAAAACGCCTGGAGGACCCAGAGGCTGAGAACTCTGAGCTAGAAAAAGAAAGGTTGCAGGTGTTAGTGTGACAGATTTGCCTTGGGGGACTTCAGAGACATCTTCTGTGATGACACTGCCTTACCTGCAAAAGCCATGATCTTCACAACTTGCTTTGGAGCAATTGCATGATTTAAGATCTGCTGTTGTTCACATGTGGGCTGTATAGCAGGACGGTTACTAAACAAAACCACAAGAAAAACAGACCATTAACAAAAAGTGCTCTGTAACTCAGGGTTGGGTTTCATTTGGGCTGTCGGACATTTGAGACCACAACCCTTGCCCGCTGACCAGGCTGGCCGGGCCTTCTGGAAGCCGAAGCCCCAAATCTCTGGAGGCCATTTTGTTCCTCTTGCAGCAATCTTTGGTTATACTATTACAATTTGATTCATTAATTTGTGTCCCTCATGTGAGTGCAGTGATTGGCCAAACACATGGAATGCCACAGAACGTCCAAAAGCATCCTAAGCATGTAGAAGGCTGCCTTTGGCCATATAAGCTCCAATTCCTACATTTCTCCATCTATACATATAATGAACCTGCGGGCCAAAAAAAAACGGGATAAGGTAGCCCCACTCTCAACGTTAGTGTGCCCTTCCAGTCCTACTCACAGCATCAGCATACCTGCCCAGCATCTGAAAAAAAATGCCTATGTTCGTTAATTAACTGCCTTTTCAGATATTACACAAAACAGACAACTCTGAGGAGAGGAGCACTGCCCGTTTCACTCTCTGTCCGTTGAACTCCTATATACGTAAGTCTCATGTCCTGGACAACTTGCTCTCAAAATCTTCACTCAAGAGTTTCAGACAGAAGTGTTTATTTTTAAGAAAAGCAAGCAACACAGCAACTTTCACAAAAGTTGCTGAGACTAAAGCATCTAAGTTGGTTACGCATTTTATACCTTGTCCTATAGATTTTGCCACATGCAGCAATGATTTTTTTAAAACTGTAAATTTCAAGTCACCCCACCAGCACAGGCATTTCCCCAGGCTTATAGTTATTTACATCTTTTTCATCATGGGAATAAAAACAGCTCCTGTCCTCTTATCTACGGAAAGCCAGTTCCCATAACACCTTCTGGCTACTTTGCTTTTCCCCACTTTTGATCTTCTTCCTCTTGCCAGATACAAAATGACATTGAAAATTACAGCAATTAACTATTTGGAGCCTTGTGGTACCTTAAAAGTTTCAATTGGATACATACTTGCAGGTAGCAATTAGCAAAGGAGATACTAATAGTGCTTTAGCAAGCAATGCCCTATTTGATCTGTTGCAGCTATACTAATACATATATTAATGCATATATGTGACAGGAGCCACAAATCTTGACATTAAGGAAAATGAGTGAAAAGGACTCAAGCTGCTACCAGCTCCTCTTTTCCTGTGCAGCAGACATACCTGGAAACATTCCTTAAGGGTACAAATGCTAAGCATGCAGCCATCTAGTGAGCCAACCACAGTTCACTTCCTCTTTTGCCGTAACTTTTTAAAAGGCAGTACCTGTTCGGAAAGCCTCTTCCATAGCTGGCGTTGGCTGGTTCTGGCACGGTGACAACTGGGATGCAGTTCGAATTTTCCAGGAGATAAAGGCAGTAGAAGACATTGTAATGAATCCTGCAAAGAGACAGCACATAAATCATAAGGGTTCCGTACCAGCATCTCTAACATGGTCTTTTTTTGGCCGGGGGCAGGACATGAATGGTGTGAGCCAAGATGAGGAAATTGTGGTGTTGGGCCATATTAGGCCCTCTACAGCTGTTTTTTTCTGGCCTTCAGTCCCTCCTGACTCGACAGACTACCTTTTTCCTGGACAAAGAAAAGGGAGAGTTGTCTCTCCTAGGAGTTTCAAGGAGTCATAATTCACCTTTTAAATAGATTGTTGAGCCCCCACTGAGCCAACACAGTGTAGTGGTTTGACTATGACTGTGGAGATGACAGTTTGAATCCCTGTTCAGTCATGGAAACCTATCGGGTGATTTTGGGCAAGTCACACTCTCTCAGCCTCAGAAGGCAATAGCAAGCCTCCACTGAAGAAATCTTGCCACGTAAATCCTTCAGGGTCGCTGTAAGTTGAAATCAGCTTGAAGGCACACAATAACAACAAGGGTCCACTTGCACTGCTGCACATGTTTTTTTGTTTTTTAAACACTCTTTCGATCAAAACCAGAAGTGGATTTCCAGCCATTTCTAGTTCTGGTTTGGTTTGGAGATTTTTCGGCATTTTTGACAGGTCTTTGTGCCCCACCCCTGGAAGATCCCAGGAGCAGAAAACTGGCACCAAGACCTGACATGGTTGCACGCCCCTGCCCTAAACAAAATGGAGAAAGCTGTATTTTGTGGGACTTCAGAGGACGGATCTGCCTATGAACACAGGAAGTCAAGCCAGAGCATTCGTCCTCTGAGCCCGGTATCATTAGCTCTGATTGGCAGTTAACTCTCTGGGGTCTCTCTGTACTTGTGACTCACGACGCAGCAGCTAAGACTCCTGATGAAAGATAATAAAGTGAGAGGACAGATCTCTAGCACTATTCTACAGCATCTTCTTTGCCCCCATACGATCCCACATTCAGTTCCTGGCTTCCCTATTTCAATTGTTTCAGCAAAGCTTGGAACAAGTTTCACCCGAGACACTAGAGACAGCTGCTACCAATTGGACTCGATGGAACTGGCCTAGGCTAAGGTCAGGTGGATGACCCGATACTTTTGAGATATTTTGGAGTCTAGTTCCCACAATTCCTGGCCATTGGCTGTGCTAGCTGAGGCTGGTATAAACTGCCAAAACACTCTCCCAAAATACTAGTGAGAGAGATACTGGTTGACTTACTCATGGCTGAGGTGGACCTTGGGCTAATTTGAATAAAAAAACTACGCGATCATTTCTTTAAACCCTATACATAACACTTCTCCCCGCAAAAAAATTCCTCATCAAAGTTTTTATTTGTCCTGGAAAAGAATATTATTTCTTTCTCCATCATCCTTTTGCCATCTCCTGTTTTAGGGTGGAAAACTGGAGAAAACAAGCCAGGAACAAGCCACAGTTGCAGATGTGGACATCATAACAAGCCACTGTTTGAACAAGCTACAGTTTGGAAGTCAGCAACAAACCAAGTTTTAATCATGGCTTGCAAGTGGTAACCTAACAGTTTGTGGAGTCAGGTTTGGAAATGATGACTACCATAACCATAACCTAGCTTACGGTTATGTGAAAACCTGGCCGCAACGTTGTTCATGAGTAGGGAGAGAGAGTCCCATGGTTGCACACAGCACCGAACCCCCTGACTTTGGATGCCTGAAACTGCTTTTCTCCAAACCCCTACAGCTTAACAACACAGAAAGACATCCTCTCGATTAGTCCAAAGGCCTAATTTGGTGAAGGATTCTGTTCGCAGTGGCCAGGCGTCTGAGAAACCCACAAACAGGCAATGAACGAAACAGCACCCTCCCACCTGCATTCTTCAGCAACTGACTTTGAGAGACATCTGAACTCTTATACTCCTGGTGATAATACACCCATCTTGGCTAGCAGCCATTTTGGATGGCCTTAAACTCCATCAAATCTTCCTCTGAGCTTTGTTGTTACTGTTGTCGTTGTACATCATCACATCGCTGATGTGAGAGTATGACAACCCTCTGAATGAGAAACCTTGACGCGTCCCAGTCATCAAAAGCCCTGCTCAGATCTTGCAAATTCAGGGCAGCCAGGGCTTCTTTGAAAAATTCCATCCACTTGTACTGTGACCTTCCTCTTTTCCTCTCACCTTCCACTTTCCTGAGCATCATCACCTTTTCCAGTGAGTCATGCTTGTGTCCAAAATAGGATAGCCACAGTTTAGTCAATCTTCCAAGGAGATTTAGTTAAGCTTCTAAGGAGAGTTCAAGTTTGATTTGCTCTTGGAACCATTCATTTGTCATTTTGGCAGTCTGTGGTATCCACTCAACTCTCCTCTAGCATCATGTTTCAAATGAGTTGATTCTCTTCCTTTCAGTCCTGACTTTAAACCTCAGCATATGACGGCTGTTACGTACATCAGTGTTACTTTCCAAGTGATCATCCATGGACCAGTGCCTATCTGCAAACCATGGGCTGCCAATCCATGGTTAGCTTCCAGGAAGAAAGAAACAGAAGTAGTCAAAAGCAAAAATATGGTACTGGTCCCTGGCACATCACCAGTCCAGTACACCAGGTAGCTTGAGAAGCACTGATGGCCATAAACATCCAAAGACTTTATTTATTTCATGTACCACCACAAACTCTACCCCCTTTCATTTGTAGAACTTAGAAAAGTTTCTTTTTTAAAAGTCTCACAAGTGATCATCCCCTCCCCAAGCCAATGCAGTTTGTGGTCATGCTCACTGTGGGATTCTGGGAACTTTTTTCAAGCTTCGCTCACTGGGAGACACCCCGCCCCAGTCCCCTAGGCAGACATACCTGTTACTGAGACGGATGTTATTCTCCCGCATGGCGTAGAGGAGAGTGGCCATGCAGTACAGGGCCTCTGTGATGTCTGTTGGAGACAAGGTAGAGCTGGGCCTCCTGAGACAGGTCACCAGTTCTTGGATGTCACGGACACTCCCGGAGAGGAGAACAACGGTAGACATCACAGCCCAAGCGTAGGGCGCCTGGAGAGGACACAGAAAAAAGAGATTAATGCAGAAGGGGATCTGGAAATGGGTTTACCCATGGAACGATGCAGGGCCAGTTACAACATGGATTGATAAACTCGTATGCCCAGAATTAACAACATTTCACATTTTACACTGTGGTTTCTGAGCATTCAAGGCGAGACAAATACCTTACTTCAGTAGCCCTTGTTAATCTAACACAGATAAGCAAACTGAGGCTTGGAGGGAGACTGATTTCTCCAGGGTCAGAAATTGTGTGGCCTGCCAGATGTTGCCGGACTGCACCTCCCAACATTCCTCACCACTGGCTAATGTCGGCTAGGGACTGGTGGGATTTGCAATTCAACAACACCTGGAGGATTACACAGTTCACCCTGAGGGCCAAACTGAATCTCAAGTAGGTTCCTGGGGGCTGCCTTCCAAGGGTGGGGGGGCAAAGGGGGCAGAGCAAAAACGCCAGCCAAGTTTAGCTTATAACTTGTTGTGCTAGTAACTAGGCTTTAGGGGATGGATTTCAACTTTTTTATTAGAATAGAAAGCAGAAAAAAAAAGCTGGGAAGCCAATAAACAACAGTGTCACAGAGAAAGCAGCAAGGCCCTCTGGGGCATCTGAGAGGACCAGATTCAGCCCTAAGGCATGAGGGTTATATCTTAAACATTCATATTTTTGTGCCTCCCTGCGCTGCCTGCCTCCATATAGTCAGCCCTCCACATTTGCTAGAGTACCTGATCCCACAAAAGTGGAAAAACTGCAAATATCAAAATATGTGTGTGTGTCGTGAAAAGGGGGCTGAAACACGGTGGGGAAAATGGGCATCCAGGGTCCATAGCAAGTCAAAGAAAGGATAGGGAAAGTGAGCAGGCTGGCATGGTCGCCCTATACTTCCTCTCGCTTACCTCTCTCCTTCCTTGGGTGTGGGGGGCATCAGGAGAGGACTTGTGGTGCTGAGAAATTGACTGTCCAGGCAGCGGCTAGTGGTGGAAGAAGAGGACTAGAGACTTTTTTTCAAAGGGCTGTGTGGCCTGCTCAGAGCCACCTTTCCAGGGGAATGTTCCCCCGGAAAAGAAGCACCTGAAGTGAAGGGGCAGAGATTGGATAAACTCTCAATCAAATCTGTGGAAGTTAAACCCACAAACGTGGAGGGCCAACTGTACACTAACAACACATCTAAGAGCTGCATAAATAACTCTTACAAAGAGAAAGCTCTCCCTGTTTCCCAACCCAAACCCTGAAGTCCATCAACCAAAGGCAGAGACCAAACAGCAGGCCAAAAGGGCAAGTATAGAACTGGAGAAAAAGGTATATGCTCCCAGCATACAAACTTGCTTTCCAATGACCTCCTAAAATTTAAGACAGCAACAACATGCACAGGATGAGAATGGAAATACTGCAAAACAATCAACCCTATTACAGAAATTCCCCACTTATCTGACAGATTAGGGACCAGGTCACTGTCAGAAAGTAGAAATGGTTGGAAAGCAGAACCCAGTCTTCTTCCTGTATGGAACATGAGTGGATTATGGAGGCTCGTTTGGGGCCTCGTGTGCACTGCTCAGAAAGTCTCTCAGTTTGCTTGGCACCTTTTTTAACCCCTCAGCTCACTCTGCAAGCAGCGTGTGCATGTGCAGGCCACCCCCAATAGGTCTCCATAGGCAAGAAGAACCGACAAAAGAGCAGACTCCTCGTTGATATAATGCAGCATGTCTGTAAATTACAACCACTGCAAGTGCGGAATGCTGAAAAACGAGTTTACAAAAACTGGAGAACAGCAGCATTATTCTCCTGTATAATCCATACACTGAGGTCCTCTGGGGACATTTATTTCAATCAGCCCAAACTAGACCAACAAGTGTTACCCAAATGACATTTTCTTTGGTTGCCCACAGTTTGTAGAACGACCTGCCAGAAGAGATTCTTCACCTGGACAGCATAATGACCAGAAAACCCTATTATAGGTTTGCCTTAGGGTCTCCATAAGTCAGAAATGACTTGAAGGTACACAACAGCAGCAACAACTGGTTTCTTCCAACAGGCCCATCCAGGTGATTTTTAAAGTATGAATGTTAAAGTGGGTATTGATTGCTTTTAATATGTATTAGCTTTATATGCTCTTTTAAGTGGTGTTATGTCTCCAATCGTTGTCATTCCCCATCTTAATCTATAGGGAGAGGCAATAAAGAAATAATAATAATAGCAAGGAATCCAGTACAACATTGTTTCTAAAACAGGGGACCTACTTCAGCTTTGGAGCTGTGCAGGTCAGGCAGCCTGTTGGCAATGCAGATTTCTGCTTTGGGGAAAAGAGAGTGGTTTTTCAAGCATTCCAGGATGGCCCCAGGGTCCCTACAGCGATGCCTTTTGATGGAAGCCACACACCTGCGTGGAAATCAAAAGAAAATAAAGGAAGGTGGTCAGACAGCTTTAAGACTGCTGTGCCAACTGGGATTGATGGGAGTTATTCATGAAGGAGCACATGTTTCCTGCCTCACATCAACAAAATATGACCCAGTAAGGCAGAGCTTTCCAAACTTTTCATGTTGGTGACACACTTTTTAGACATGCATCATTTCACGGCACAGTAATCGAGTTTTACTAGCAGACCAGAGGTTAATCTAACCCCTTGTAAGAGATACAGACACATACATAAATTGTGATAACGAAATGTAAGGGGACACAACATATCTCATGAAAACCTTTCATATATTTTTAAAAATATAGGAAATGTATAAAAATATACATTTCCAAGATGGTTGTCATTTATAAGTAAAAATATGTAAATATGTGGAAGAAATTTAAAAAATTGAATAAAACCAGTTATTACTTATTAATTTAATGAGATGTATGGAAGCAGTGGAAAAGGCAGGCCCTCCACCCGATCCTGGCCTACTGCTGTTCCCTCGGCAAGGAAAGACCCTGGCAAAAGCAGCAACAGCAGGCCAGGCTTGGGTGGGGGGTCTTTCTTGGCCCAGGGAAGCGACACATCTACACGCTGCAGGCAACACACTAATGTGTCGCGACACACCATTTGAAAAGCCCTGCAGTAAGAGGTATCTCTTACTGCATCATATTCTGCCTTAAAGAGGTTACTAACATAGTGTCTATATCCACACTTACAATGTTTTCCAAGTCAGAAAAGAAGTTTGCCGACACACAGAAATTCAGGTGACTTGCTTTTTTACATTATTACTACTAGCAGTAGTATCATTATTACGATTATTACAAGTTGAGCCTCCCTTATCCAAAATGTTTGAGACCAAAAGTGTTCCATATTTCATTTTTTCCCCCACATTCTGGAACACAGTTACCTTTTTGGAACAGCCTCACATCTCATTGCTACTTGTGTATGTGACACGAGACTGAAGAAACACTGAGGATCTGTGAAATGACAGGAATCCAAGCACAGTACTCAGTGCAAACCTACCGCTCCTGCCATTCCACAGATCCTCGGCCTCTCTCTTTTTGCACCAGCTGCCCACATCATTCCTGCTCGTTTGTCTCTCGGATCTCAGGAGCACCGCAGCCACTGCCTCAAAGGCAGAAGCGGGTGGCTGGTAGCAGAGAGAGACTGAAGATGTGAGAGACAAACAAGCAGGAGTGCCACCGCCACCTCGAAAGTGCAGGTGGGAAGCCATCAGGATGTGTGGTTCCTATTGTGTGTATGCAGTAGTGTATGTAACAGAATTGCTTTGATAGATCAAATAAGACTATAGCTCGTTGAGGCGACGTCATGTATCAATTGCTATTCCTGCTTACAATGATGTATCCGGTCGGAACGATTAAATCATCCCAGGGCACCAGATGGTTAACTGCTGTATTTTTCAATGTCGCTTTGTATCCAGGCAAGAGGGAAGTTGATTAAATGGGTGAACGCAAATGGCTGGGAAGGTGTTATGGGAACAGGCAATGCAAAGATAAGGGCACAGCAACTTGACCCTGCTCTAAGGATGAAAGATACATAAATAAAGGAAGGTCTGGGAAAACGCCTGTGCCAGTGAAGTGATGTGACATGTATGACTTTCTCCAATCACTGATGTGAGTCCCTAAATTTTCATGACAACTTTGTATTCTTTGTAGCCATCCTATACGCAGTAGTCTTGCTTGCTTTTCTCCAAATAAACATTTCCACCTGAAACTCTGAGTGAGGTTTGTGAGAGCAAGTAACCCAGGACATGACAGCAGTTGGCAGCAAATGCTTCAGGTTTTGGAGACTTTCGGATTTCCAGATAAGGGATGGTCAACCTGTATTATTTTTAAATATGTTGATTATCATCATCATTATTATTCTTATTCTTATCATTATTATTATTAATTCCACCTTCTTCCTATGTCAGGAGACAAGGAAGATTACAGAAGATTTTAAAAACATAGTTAAAACTCACAAAACATAGAAGTTAAAATGTGATGTTGTCCCTCAGTTACTATACTCCATTCATATCTGGCAAATTATTATTACACAGATAATAATACAGTTGACCTTTGTCCCACTAAACTCCTACCGCACAACTTAACACTCTGTTAGGTATATTATTGATTTACCTCATTTATTACCTTTTGCTGGTTCATGCTACTGAATTTACTGTCATACAATCATAGAATCATAGAAATGTAGAGTTGGAAGAGACCCCAGGGGCCATCCAGTCCAACCCCCTGCCATGCAGGAACACCCTCAAAGCACTCCCGACAGATGCCCATCCAGCCTCTGCTTAAAAACCTCCAAAAAAGGAGACTCCACCACACTCCATGGAGGCAGCAGATTCCACTGCCGGACAGCCCTGACCGTCAGGAAGTTCTTCCTGAGGTTCAGGTGGAGTCGCCTTTCCTGCAGCTTGAATCCATTGCTCCTTGTCCTGTGTATCTAAAATAATTTGAAAACATCAGTTTTGAAAACCAACTTTTGTTCCATGGAAGGAACAAAGCATGAGAGATAAAAATAAATTATGAGAGGTAAGTAAATCAGACAATGCAGCCAGTGCATCATTGCGCCGCTATCTGAAAAGAACAACTCACCGGATAAATCCTAGCATGCACTGGTTCCGCTCCTGGCTTAGGCTGTACCGCCGCAGAATTGCCCTGACAGTCAACAAAGCTTGGGCCTCAGCCTTCAGGTACTGATGGTACAGCTTTTTCCATGGAATGAACTGAAATGCCAAAGCAAGTGGTCAAAGCATCTTTGAAACTAGACAGACCCTGGGCGTTCATATCATCAGATTTACAGACATAATCTACTAGGAACAGCTCTCACAGACAATCCAAGATTCAATAAATAGCTTATTCCATTCATTTCAGGTTATGACCTTTCGTTATTGTGTGCCTGCAAGTCGTTTCCAACTTATGGTGTCCCTAAGGTGAACCTATCACAGCTTTTTTTTTCCAGGATTTGGTCAGAGGTTTTCCTTTGCCCTCCTCTGAGGCTGAGAGAGTGTGACTTGTCCAAGGCCACCCAGTGGGTTTAAAGCCATAAAGGCCTTAGGTTCAGGCTATTTGGCAGACTACAACTCCTGATATAAGCCTGCTCAGCTCCTCAGATCCACAGGAAGGGCCTTTTATCTGTCTCCCCACCTTCACGGATATGGCTGGTGGGAGCACAAGACAAGGCCTTCTCAGTGGTTGCCCTAACACTTTGGGTACTTTGACTCCCTATCTAGGTAGGCTAGAATGGCCGCTTCCTTGCTGTCCTTCCATAGGCAGTCAAAAACTTATTTATTCAGACAGGGTTTTAGACACGAAGGCTTTTAAGGCTTTTAACAAAGGGCAGGTTCTTTTGAAATGCATCCTGCAAATGTTAAAATTAAAAAAAATCATCTCAGAATGTATTAACATGGTTAATAGTTTAATTCAGTTTTAACTCTCACTTTTTTCTTGTTTTTAATTGTAATTTTTTTCATGTGTAAGCTGCCTTGAGTTCCAGTCTTGGGACAGGCTGAATGTACACAAAACTGTTAGCAGCAGCAATCATCCTCACCCTTGAGTAACTGGGATCAGGCATTGTTTTACACTGCTCAGAGCACACAGTTGACACTTTTAAGTCAAGTAGGGAATTGGTGAGTTTTTCTGGCACGGCAGGTTGCAAGTCAACAGACATGTAAGGCAGGGTAGACCAATATTGTCTCTCAGGGAATTTCTGTGACAAGCACTATTGCACAAAATAAAAATAAAATAAAATCATTTTTGAGGTATTTTTCAAATTTGGAAATGACCAACAGTTCATTTTTCTGGGTTATTTTTTTGGGGGGGGGGCAAAGAAGAAAACAAAACCCCTGAAATGGACACACTTGCAAAGAAGCAGAGTTGGGGAACACACAGTTCCCCAAAGCTATTTTTGAGGCTCTAAGGCTCAGAGCACCACCAAAAATATTTGCTCTGAAATGCTTTTTAATGTCCTATAGAAGATGTGGGGGCCATTTCACAACACTGCCCCATCCTCAGGCTATTCTGGGGCCATTTACGCACTACACTGTTATAGTGCTATTATTCTACTTTCAACATCCTGTGGAATTCTGAGGTTTGTAGTTTCCTGAGGACAAAGAACTCTCTGGCTGAGAATTCTAAAGACCCCTCCTTGAACTATAAACCCCAGATTCCACAGGGTGTTGAAAGTGGAATAACAGCACTATAACAGTGTAGTGCAGAAATGGCCTAGATCAGGAGAGACCATTTTCTCCAATGGGAAATGACCCAGTATGTCATTTGGGTGCATCTGGAAAGAAAACAATTGTACTGATAGGAAATTTGGGAGAACAGCCATGAGGGGCAGTACAGCCCCCTAAACTTCAACAGTTGTCCAGCCCCGCACTAAACCACAGCCCTGTCCCTTGTTGTTTCCAGAAGAAGTCATTCTACTTTTCAGAGCCTCTCAGAAAATTTCAGTAAGGAGAGGGTCTAGCAGAGGTCCATGGCTTTAAACAATAAAAGAATGGTGGCCGCATACGGACCACAGCACAGGCTGCATGTTGCCCACCCCGGCATAAGATGTAGCTTACTTGAGGGTCAGAGATGATCTGCCACCAACGATGACACACCAGACTGAGGTTCTGAAAGAGATCAACGGCAGGCACAAGGGCAAAGATTTCCCGAAGGACTTCATCCGGCAACTGATCGATGCGTCCTTGTGGCACTTGCCAACACGGAGTCCCCAAGAGCCCAAAACAGGCATCGGGAAGTGGGTCAATCTCGATATTATCAGCGTCTTGTTTGACACTTCTGTCACCTGAAGGGCCCTCAGAGACCCTCTCCAGCAAAAGCTGATCGTCCTGTTCCCGCCGGCCCCCATCCAAATGGCAGCCGCTGATGTTCTGGGAGAAACACGGCCGTTTTCTAGGAACTACGGGTTCCAAATACCCTTCAAGGAGGGAGCAAGAATCCTCATCTTGAGTAGACAAAGATTCGACTGGTTCCTCAGCTTTGATTTGGTTGCTTGTCGACATGTTATCTCGACATCCTGAGGACTGAGATCTGATGTTTTTGAAGTAGTCAGAGATGATACTCTGGTGACCAGTTCCTACGCCACCTTCCAAGGCAGAAAGAAAGAGCAAATTACAGAAGTCTCCCACTAACAAGATTTTAGATTGCTGTTAAGTGTAGGCTGAGCCTCTCTTATCCGAAATGCTTGGGACCAGTAGTGTTCTGTGTTTTGGATTTTTTGGAATACCTGTCCTTGCAGGTATGCACATAATGAGTTATGGAGATCGGACTCAAGACTAAACACTTATTTTTCCCGCCTCTGACCTTCTGCCAGGATATTCTCTTTTTTTTTTCTTGTCTGGTCCTGTCTAAGTAAAGACAAAGAACAGAGCGAGACGAGAGAGTGGTCAATAAACAACCCTTCTAAGTGTCTCTGGTCTCTTTCTCAGCCCTCCATCTCTCTCCAGCATCATGTCTTACACCTCCTGCCATTTCACAGATCCCCACATCTCTCTGCACAGCCTCCCATCTCTCGCGTCTCTCTCCTCCCTTTGGGGAGCTAACCAGTTGCTCACTTCCACTTTGAGCCGGACCTCCACAGCTGTCGCCGCAAAGGTGGAAGAAGGCAGCTGGTGGCAAAGTTTTGGTTTTTGGAGAGTTTCAGATTTCTGGATAAGGGAGGCTCAATCTGTGTATTACTTTCTATCTTGTTCCGGGGACATGTGTGTACATTTGTATGTGACAGAGATACCACAACCTTTTTCACATTCAGCGGGGCCTGCAAAGGGATGCACACACCAAGCAGGAGAAAACTTTAGTCTTGTCTCCATCCCAGTGGTCTTATGAAATGTCACTGAGATGAAGGAGAGGTTACTTTGGGACTGTAGGGTTGGAAAGGAGCCCAACAGTAATTTAACCCAAATGCCTGCCAATAATGGAAACCAAGCTAAAGCATCCCTGCAGGTAGCCATCCACCTCCCTTTCAAAATGAAGCACAGTGCACCAACTCACAAGGCAGTCTCTTTCACTGCTGAACAGCTACCTCTAAAATGTTCTTGCTAACGTTTAGCATCAGTCTTCTTTCTTGTACAGTCAGCCCTTCACATTTGCAGGTTTAACTCCCACAGATTTGATTATCTGCAAGTTTCTCCAACTCCTGCCCCCCACCAAGCACTTCTTTTCCGGGGGAACCTTCCCTTTCAGCAGCTCCAATCAAGCTGCACAGCCCACTAAAAGCCTTCCTCTGGTCCTCTTCTTCCTCCATCAGCTTTTGCCTGGCCAGCTAAAGATGGATTGCAGTCAGATTTCTGAGCATGATAAACCCTCTCCTGACGTCCCCCAAAGGAGGAGATGGGCAAGAGAGAAACTATAGTGCCAACATGCCAATCCACCCATTTTCCCTCTCCTTTCCCTGACCTGATTTGGACATTGGGTGTCCATTCTCTCCACCATGCTTTGGCCCCCTTCCCACAGACACACACATACACTTTGATATTTGCAGTTCTTCCACTTTTGCAGGGGTCCTGAACCCCTAATCCCGGCAAATGTGGAGGGCCGACTGTAACTTGAATCCAAATTGTTTCACAGTGCAGTCTCCGGAGCAGCAGAAAACAAGCTTGGTCCATATCCGACAGGACAGTTCTTCAGATACTGGAAGGTGGCTCTCATGTCACCTCTCTATCATTTCTTCTTCAGGCTAAGCATACCCCACTCCCTTATTCATTCCTGTGTTTCTAGACCCTTTATCATCTTGTTTCCCTCAATAAGCCCAAAGGGTCAAGCCACTGGTACACTAATTTGTTGTTGCTGTGCTATGCCTTCCCATTAACTCCAACTTACGGCTATCCTATTATAAATACCGTATTTGTAGCCGTATAAGATGCACTTTTTTTCCTGAAAAATAACATTCAAAAATAGGGTGTCTCTTATATGCTGGTGGGTCTTATACGCTGGCAAAAACCACCCTTTTTCCTATGCATTTTGCTACCATATAAGTTCTCAGCACAGAGGCAAAATGCACTGGAAAGGGATGGGAAGCTCCAGAGGGGGAAAGGAAGCCTTGCACAAGGCTTCCGCTACTCCCCCTTTCCCTTCCATTTTGCATGGGAAGGAAAAAGAGGTAGCTCCGGAGGACGGGGGAAAGAAAGTTTGTGCAGCCTTCCTCTTGCCCCTCTGGAGCTCCTTCTTTTCCCTTCCCCTGCAAACCGGAAGAGAAAGGGAGGGGGAAGAAAGATCCTAGGAACCTTCTTTCCCTGCCTTTGGAGTTCTCTCCTTTCCCTTCTTTTGCAAAATGGAGGGGAAGGGGGGCAAAAGAAGCCATGCTTTTTTTTTAAACTAGTTTTTTCCCCCCCAGAAAATAACATTTTAAAATGAGATGCATCTTACACCCTGGCAAATACGTAAATATCTTCTTGGCCAGACTTAATCAGAGGGGGTTTGCCATTGCCATCCTCTGCGGGTTACAAAGTATGACTTGCTCAAGGTACCCGTAGCTTTCCATGGCTGAGCAGAGATTCAGACCTGGTCACCCAAATTCCTAGTTCAGCACTCAAACAACTACACCATGCTGACTAATAGCATGCATAAATGAACACACCTTTTCAAGGTAACACAAGACCTGTGGAGCATTTTTACATGTATGAATTTTGCCTGTGATTCTCAACCTATATGAGTGAGGTCTGAAATCCAAATCAGAAAATCTGAATTGAACCAGGAAATCGAATGCACAGCTGCTAAGAATGTTAACGTCTCAAGATGGTGTTGTACCTCCTTGATGCCTCTTTGTCCGGTACGTGGGATAGAGGCCTCTGTTGGTGTCTTGGCTGCCTCTTCGCCTTTGACCAAAAGGCTGCGTCAAGGGCGAGGTGCCTTCTCGACTCTGGTTCAAAGCTTCACAGTCAATGCTTGTCAAGCGACGCTGCTTAAAACGACTCACTGCCATCAACAAAAGCGACCAAGTTGCATTTTGCTTAGCTTAATGCAGATTAAGAAAGCATGCAAAAGGAAGGAAAGGAGAACGGACTGGTATAGTTTGGGTGTTTTAGTTACTCTTCATCCCATCTTTCCTTCAATGAACTCAAGGTGCTGTACACAGCCACGACATCCTCCCCACAACCCTGTGAAGTAGTTCAGGCTAGCAAAAAGATATCTGATATCTTTGGCCACAGCCTCATATAACCGCTAAGAAAATGAAAGTGCAATCCTATGTGTGTTTACCTAGAAACTAATCCCACACCCTTCAATGGCGCTTACTCTCTGGTAGCTGTATTTATTACTACAGCCTGGTGCTGTTCCACACCACACAATCACACCACTCTGATTTCACTTTAAATGCATGTCTGCACCCTCGAAATACAAAGATTTGCAGTTAGAAAGTGGCATTTGGAATTCTTAGCCAGAAAACTCTACTGCCTCATGAAACTATAGATCCTAGGATGCAGCCATGGCAGTTAAAGTGGAATCATGGTGCTACAATTCCCTAGTGTGGAAGCGTCTTTGGTACAATGACGATGATGGTGATGATGATACACTTTTATTTCTAACTCGCCTCTCCCAAAGGCTTGAGGTCAGGTACAACATGGATTAAATTACAACTAAAAACACATCATAGATTAGAATACTAAAAACTCATAAAACCACTTAAATATGTCGATTTAAAATTCATAGTTAAAAACTGACTGCGGAGGCCTGCTGGAAGTGATAGGTCTTCAGTACTTTTTAAAATTCGGACAGTGTGTTTTGCTGCCAAATCTCTTCCAGCAGGTCATTCCACAATCTGGGGGTGGCCAATAAGAAGGTTGACGGTTGCCAGTATAGTCCTGGCCAGTTTAAGTGAATGGCCCCCAGAAGATCTGAGTGTATGGAGCAGATTGTACAGAAGGAGGCAATCCTGCAGGTAACTTGGACCAAAACCACATAGGGCTTTAAAGTCAATAACCAACACTTTGTACTTTGCTCAGAAACTAATTGGCAGCCTGTGGAGTGACTTTAACATCAGTGTGCTATACCCACTCATCGCTGTACCTGTAACCAAGTGGGCTGCCATATTTTGGACTAGTTGGAGTTTCTGAACTTGGTACAAAGGTAACCCAATGTACAGTGCATTGCAAAACTCCCAGGTATAAATCCCACCTGTCCCCTAAATTCACTCGTTGATCTTAAGCTAGTTGTTCAACTCCTCTGTCTTCCTTACAGGGATAAAACTGACCTCCCTTGCAAGGTTGCTTGTAAAGACTGCAAAAAGAGAATGAGTATCAGTTATTTTAACTGTTATTTTTATATACAGTCACCCCTCCACATTCGCTAGGGTTAGGGGTGCAGGACCCCCGTAAAAGTGAAAAAAACGTGAATAACCGCAGGCCAACCTGCAAACCTGCAGGCCAACCTGCAAACCATATTTAATACAAGCAAAAAGTACGATCACCATATTCAACCCCCCCGTGGATTCCTTTGAGGCATCAGGGTTCCTTCACAAGGCAGAAGCGGGGGGCTGGTGGGGCTAACTGCCACCTCCCCTGCTGCCCCTCGCCATTTTTAAGAGGGACTTACAAGCCTCCTTTGCAGTTTCTCAGCCTCACGAGGCTTGCAGCCCCTATTTAAAAAGGCCTAGGGAGGCAGCAGAGGGGACAGCAAATAATCCGTGAATAACCAAATCTGCAAAAGTGAAACCCGCAAATGCGGAGGGCTGACTGTAGTGCCAAGCCCGGGGCCCCTTACAAGATGCCAGGTTGCTTCCCTGATGACATTACAAGTCAAATTTCTATACAGCAAATGCTATGGAGGAAAAGGAGAGAAATGTGAGCTCAGAGTATACAGGAATGAAACATCCCCTGGATTTAGCCAGGCAAAGGCCATTTCTGCACTACACTGTTCTAGTGCTATTATTCCACTTTCAACATCCTCCTGTGGAATTCTGGGGTTTGTAGTTTATTGAGGCCGAGGAGCTCTCTGGCTGGGAATCCTCAATGCCCCTCCCTAAACTGCAAACCCCAGGATTCCACAGGAGGTTGAAAGTGGAACAATACCACTATAACGGTCTAGTGCAGAAATGGCCTTAGCTATACCATACATACCTGCTCAAAAGTAAATCCCCCTAAGTTTAATGGGGCTGACTTCGAAGTAAAGTACATGGATGGCCACCTTTATTTCAGAAAAGCATAACATCCAGAAGGTTTGCTTAATATCTTTAAAGAAAGCTTGGGATTTAAGGTGGCACTTTGCTGGTTTTTGAGACCTCATTTCATAGAAAAGAGAAAATGAATGTCTTTGGAGGGAGGATGTAATAAGTACAATAACACTGCAGTGTGGACACACCACTAGCTAGCTGGAAGTAAAGAACACAAAAGGGAAGCAAATCGCCATTGCAGCTGAACAGTGCAAAAGGAAAGTAATGCACATTGGGTGATCTTGAGCTTCCACCCTTAAAATGCAAAAAATTTAATTTTATTTCTATAACATCTGATCAACCGCAGAGAAGAGGGGAAAAATAACGGCATACCCCGTTCCTGTCCATTGCATGGAAGGTTTAAATACACCCACACCCAAATCTCATTTTCTCCTTCTTAAATTCAGGATCTGGCATAGCTCTGAAAAAGTGGCATCAGCCTCCTAAAAATATCCAGCCCAAGGAACCCCAGTTAATTGGACATAATTAACGAGCAATTAATTCTTATGCAATTAATCAGCCAATAGGTCGCCGCTACTTACTCTGATCTCGGAGCAACTTGCAAAAACCACCCGCTCCCTCCTCTGCGCGCTCATCCTAACTTGTTCCCGCTCCCCCCTCCCCCGCGCTCCTTGCCACTGCAATAGAACCCTGTTGACACGCAAGAGCGATTAGGCCCGCCCACCAGCGCGATTGGCGTTGCCATAAAGCCTATCACAGGGCTCTCTGGACAAACGAAGCGTATCACAGGGCTTGCTGGACGAACTTCCGGGTTCAGCCGAGCGTGGTCGCTAGGGTGACGCTCGACCTGGGACGAACGAAAGCTTTCCCGGAGTTTGTTGCCGTGGTTTCCCTCCGCTTCCTCCCTCGGCGAATTAAAAATAGAAGGAGCTCTCACTTCCGGTTGTCTTTAGTAGTTCGTACAGCGATCCATGTGAGGGGTAAGGGTAATGGAAGCGGTGCCTGGAAAAGCGTGGAAATTAAGAGGGATGGAGGAAGGGCCCCGCAGCTTGACGCCCTCCACTACAACTCCCATCATCCCCACCCTCCCTTGTCAGCTGCGGCTGATGGGACCTGTAGTCCAAGGCACCCTGCAGGGTGGCGGGTTGGGAAGCGGACGCTGCAAACAGAATAAGTGACGGGGGCGTTTGGTGGGTGCGGGGTTGACGTAGAATAGAATTGTAGTTGCTGTGGTTGTGTGTTTTTATTTTACTGTGTGCTTTCAAGTCGTTTCCGAGTCACAGAATAGTGAAAGTGGGGAGAGACCCCGGGGGCCATCCGGTCCAACCCGGTTCTGCCATGCAGGAACCCGCATTAAAGGAATCCTGACAGATGGCCACCCAGCCTCTGCTTAAAAACCTCCAAGGAAGGAGGAGACTCCACCACACTCCATGGAGGCAGCAGATTCCACTCCCGGACAGCCCTGACGGCCAGGAAGTTCTTCCTGAGGTTCGGGTGGAATCTCCTTTCCTGCAGCCTGAATCCATTGCACCTTGTCCTAGTCTCTGGAGCGGCAGAAAAGAAGCCCGCTCCCTCCCCAAGGTGACATCCCTTCAAATATTGAAACACGGCTCTCCTGTCCCCTCTTCACCTCCTCTTCTGCAGACTGAACCTCCCCAGCTCCCTAAGATGCTCCTCACAGGGCTTCGTGGCTTCCAGACCCCCCACCATTTTGGTCGCCCTCCTCTGGACACGCTCCAGCTTGTCGACGTCCTTCCTGAAATGAGGTGCCCAGAACTGGACACAGCATTCCAAATGAGGTCTGGCCAATGCAGAATAGAGTGGTATCGTGGGGTGTCTTTATCTTGGTATGACAGCCATATTTAAATGCCTGAAGGGATGCCATGTAGAAGTCACAGAATCCTAGAGTTGGAACAGGCCCCGGGGGCCATCCAGCCCAACCGCCTGCCACGCAGGAACACCCATCAAAGCACTCCCGACAGACGGCCGTCCAGCCTCTGTTCAAAAACCTCCAAAGAAGGAAGAGACTCCGCCACACTCCGTAGAGGCAGCATTTTCCGACTGCCAGACGGCTCTGACCATCAGGAAGTTCTTCCTGAGGTTTAAGTGGAATCTCCTTTCCTGCGGCTTGAATCCGTTGCTCCTTGTCCTGGTCTCTGGAGCGGTAGAGAACAAGCCCGCTCCCTCCTCAACGTGACATCCCTTCATGGCGACCCTAAGGCGAATCGATCAGGGAGTTTTCTTGGTAATAACAAATAAGTTTTCTTTGTTCGGAGCGGGTTTGCCGTTGCCTTCCTCCGCGGCTGAGAGAGTGTGACTCGCCCAAGGTCGGCCGGTGGGTTTTCCAGGGCTGAGCAGGGATTTGAACTTTGGTGTCTCAGAGTCCCAATCCAACACTCGAACCACGACATAAGGCTGCCTCTCATAAGGATTTTTTGGGCGGGGGAGGATTTATTCACAGGAGGGTTGCCATTGCCTTCCTCTGAGAATGAGAAAGTGTGACTTGTCCAAGGTTGTCACGGGAGTTTTGAGGGCCGAGCAGGGATTTGAAGCCTGGTATCCCAGAGTCCTGGTCCAATACTCCAACCATGACAGCTGCCTCTGGAAATACAGTTTACAAGCCTTCATCATGGGAGTGGACTAGCGTATCGTCTAACTATCCCAATTTGGCAGGAACAATCCCAGTTAATCCTCTGTCATCCCACTTTCTCCCATTTTCTTTAGTGTATGAAAGGATAGCATACTCCTGGCATTTCACAGATGACAAACGGATTTCACAGATGACTGAGGATCTGTGAAATGATGGCACCAGGCATTGTGTTTGGATTCCTTCCATTTCACAGTTCCCCAGTCTCTCTGCAGCCTCACATCTTATAGACCATTTCTACACTACCCTGTTATAGTGCTATTATTCCATTTTCAACGTCCAATGGAATCCTGGGGTTTACAGTTTAGAGAGGCCTTTAGAATTCTCAGCCGGAGAGCTCTTGGGCCTCAGGAAACTACAAAGCCCAGAGTTCCACAGGATGTTGAAAGTGGAATAATAGCACTATAACAATGTAATGCGGAAAGGCCCATCCACAACGCAAGCAGCAAATGAAAGAGACGTAAGACTTAAAAAAAAAAGTACTATATCCCAAAATCCAAAAAAATCAAAAATACAGGACACTTCTGCTCCCAAGGACTTCAGATACGGGAGGCTCAAGATGTTAAGGAATTTAACATTTTGTCCACTCCTTAATGCATAATGAATGCATAAATGAAAATCCTACTACCTTATTTCAAGGTGGGAACGACCTAATCCTTAGCCCTGGAAACTGCAAGCTCCTCTCAAGGTTTTGCTCTCTTTCTGAATTAAACTACGAACAACAGCACCTTCTGTAGGGTTTCTATGGCTTCTTTGATTGAGGGCCTTTCCTCACTACACGGTTCTAGTGCTGTTATTCTACTTTCAACCTCCTATGGAATCCTGGGGTTTGCAGTTTAGAGAGGGGTCTTTGGAATTCTTATCCAGAGAGCTCTTTGCCCACAGTAAACTACAAACCCCAGAATTCCACAGGATGTGGAAAGTGGAATAATAGTACTATAAACGGTGTAGTGTGGAAAGGTCCTGAGTCTATCCATCTGTAATGCGGTCTTACTCTTTTCCTGCTGTCTTCTACGGTACCAAGCATGATTACCTTTTCTAGTGGGTTTGGCTTCTCACAATGTGTCCAAAGTATGACAGTTGAATCATCTTAGCTTCTAGGGAGAGTTCAGGCTTAATTTGCTCTAGGACTCATTTATTTGTCCTTTTAGGAGTCCAGGGTACCCATATAACCCTTTTCCAGATAGTTTGTAAATATTCCTAAAAACAAAATTTAAAAAATGCATTGGATGAAAGATCTCATCCAAATTTGCATATGTGAGTGCTTTTTAAACTGTTTTTTTAATCAGTCCTGTTTCAAGTGTTTAAAGGTTTAATGTGCTTTTAACCCTTAAGTTATCCTTCTTCTTGTAAAATTGTTTCAGACTTTTCAAATTGATTTTATTTTGTGCTGCTCTGAAATCCTTGGATATGAGGAGGAATATAAATATTTTAATCAATTAAAATAGCAAGTAAAAAAGTTTCTTCCCTTTATGGATTCATCTAAGCGAAAAGAGTAGGGCAGACTTCTTGTAGAAGGAATTTGTCTTACTTTGACTGGTTTGAAATTCCTTTCAGGTCCAGTGAAATATTAATAAAAAGTGAGGTATCCTGCTTCTAACTCTTTTTATAGGGTCTCTTTCATATTACCAAGTTATAGTACTTTGATGCCATTTTAACTGCCATGACTGCATCCTGTAGAATCCTGGGATTTGTGATTTGGGGAAGCTCTAGAGCTCCCTGGCAAAGACTTCAAAATACCTCAAGAAACCATAAATCCCATTATTCCATAAGCTGCAGCCATGGCTGTTAAAGTTATGTCAAAATGCTATGATTTCACAGTGCGAAAGGGAAAAAGGTTTCGGCTTGTTTCAGTATAGAAAGGAAAAAAAGTAGTCTTCTGGCAGTTTTAAGATTATTCTATTCTATTTTATTTATTTATTTTCAGCATAGACATCTGTGGGCTTCTTTCAGACTCTGGATTTTTATGCTGCCTGCCACCAGCATAGGTACTACAGGTCCTTTGACTGGTATTAGTGATGGCTGATGGGGAACTCCAGAAACCTCTTACCAGATTAATTCAAGAAGGGAAGCTCACCCTTCTTCAAGAAGAGATGAAGAACATTGGAGATCTGAGCAAGGAGGTCAAGAGGAAGCACTTTGGCAAGTCAGGAGACACTTTACTCCACTACGCAGCCCGGCACGGCCACCTGAGCATCCTCCGCTACTTAGTCGAGACCTTGGAAATGGACATGGAACTGTTCAATAATGATTACAAGCGTCCTCTCCACGAGGCGGCTTCCATGGGCCACCAGGACTGTGTCTCATACCTGCTGAACCGAGGGGCTACTGTGGATTGCTTGAAAAAATCAGACTGGTATGTCATCACAGGATTTGTCTATTTATTCCCTCTTCAGCTCTTTTTAGTTAACAATGATGAGCAGTTGCAGCTTGGGCCTGCAACGAAATGTTGCAGTGTAGAGAGCTTCAATCCAGGTTTCCTGCATCCCAGTCCAGTCTTTCCCACCCTGCCATTTTCCTCTCTTCCACAGACCACCAGAATTCTGTGCCCACTGAGCATGCTCAGTCCTCATTGGGCTGTCTTAGGGGGTACTTCAGCCTAGTAACTTTTTGCTGTTGTTGTTGTTGTTAACAAGCGCAAGTCCTGAAGCTCTGGTAGGTTCCTGATACCTTCTGTGCCGTGTGGATGGTAGTGATATGCCTGGTAAAGATCAAGGGGTGTCACTACTGTTGGATTGCAGTATGTGGCTGGATAGCAGTACGTGTGAAAGGGATCTAGGAGTCTTAATAGACCACAAGCTGAACATGAGTCAGCAGTGTGATGTGGCAGCCAAGAAAGCCAATGCAATTCTCGGCTGCATCAATAGGAGGATGGTGTCTAGATCGAGGGAGGTACTGGTACCACTCTACTCTGCTTTGGTTAGACCTCATCTTGAATACTGTGTCCAGTTCTGGGCCCCCCAATTCAAGAAGGACATGGTCAGGCTGGAGCAGGTCCAGGGGAGGGCGACCAAAATGGTGAGGTGCCTGGAAGCCATGCCCTGTGAGGATAGACTTTGAGAGGTGGGTATGTTTAGTCTGCAGGAGAGAAGGTTAAGAGAGGACATGATAGCCATGTTTAAATATTTGAAGGGATGCCATGTCGAGGAGGGAGTGGGCTTGTTTTCTGCCGCTCCAGAGACCAGGACAAGGAGCAATGGATTCAAGCTGCAGGAAAGGAGATTCCACCTGAACCTCAGGAAGAACTTCCTGACGGTCAGGGCTGTCCGGCAGTGGAATCTGCAGCTGCCTCAATGGAGTGTGGTGGAGTCTCCTCCTTCCTTGGAGGTTTTTAAGCAGAGGCTGGATGGCCATCTGTCGGGAGTGCTTTGAGGGTGTTCCTGCAGGGCAGGGGGTTGGACTGGATGGCCCGTGTGGTCTCTTCCAACTCTACATTTCTATGATGCTATGATTAGGGGGGCCATTGCCCTGGGCTTCCAGCCAGTGAGGGTCTTCTGCTGTTACATATGCTGCCTGCAGCCCCTACCATAACAGACAAGATGGCAGCAATGGCTGTGCTCGGTTGAGAGAGAGAGTTATATTTTTTGTTCTGGCATGTTGTGCTCTAGTCTGTATACCTGGTAAAGATCCATATGGAGAATGAGCTTACCGTGGGTATAAAATAAGCGTAGGAATTGCATGACGGGTAGGACCCATCTGGCCCAACATGGCCCTTGATACAACCCCCAGACTCTGCTGAGCTTATAGCAGAAGCAGAAGGAGACTAGAGTGTTGCAAAGATGGTGTTCATAGATGATATCATAACATGGTTTGACTGTCTGAAAACAAATATGGATGAAGGCTTGGTGTTGTGCCTTTTTTTTTTTCCTTTTTGCGTTCTCACAGTGATTAATTGCTTCCTGGTTTACAGCAACCATAGTTTGTCATTTCATCAAATCGTGGCTTTTTGTCCAACAAACTAGCATCAAGTCTTGGTTTTTCATGAAACTACATTAAAACAACCAATAGAATCCTAGAGCTAGAAGAGACCCTAAGGGCCATCCAGTCCAACCCCATTCTGCCATGCGGGAAGACACAATCAAAGCATTACTGACAGATGGACATCTAGCCTCTCTTTAAAAACCTCCAAAGAAGGAGACTCCACCACAGCAGCTCTGCAAAGACAAATACTGTAGCTCATTTCATCAGTTGTGTGGAGTGTTATGGAAAATGTCGAAGTTCAGCACCACACACACAGTTGGAAAAAATTACTGATGGGGCAATTGGTTTCTTGTTGGTAATAACACAAAACACTGTAGCACTAGATAAACCTAATCATGGCACTGGGTAATACGTGTGATAGTTGGCTTTCTAGGGTGTGTATTTTGTATTAGCACCACCAGTTTTGAGACTGGCTAGGATTAATGATGGGAGACAGCATGGTATACTGGTTTGAGCACTGACGAATGACTCTGGAGACCAGGGTTTGAATTCCCACTCAACCATGGAAGCCTACTGGGTGACCTTGAGCAAATCACACTTTCTCAGCCCCAAAAGGAAGGCAAAGGCACCCCCTGCAAACAAATCTTGCCAAGAAAACCCCATGACAGGTTTACCATAAGTCAGAAACAACTCGAAGGCACACAACAACAATAAAGAGGTAATGGTGTACTCGTCACCACTGATTTTTATCTTATTATTTTATTTCATTTATATCCCGCCTTTCTTCTGATCTGGGACCCAAGGCAGCTCAAAATATTTTCCCACAGCCCTCACTGTATACAGTCCCACCCCATCTACATGTACCATATATATTTCTGAAAATAGCATTCCAGTCATCTGAGGAATTGAGTTACGGCCCTCAAAGGTGTAATCTATGATAAATTTGTTAATCTTTAAGGTACCACAGGAAACTTAGTTATCTTTGACCTCTGGAAAAAGCAGTCTTTGGTGTTTAATAAAAATATTTTTTTAAAAAAGATTAGATATATAAAACAACATATAAGGAAATAAACTACACACGTAGCAGTCTGAATATGCAGGGACATCTGGTGGATCTGTGGCTGCCGGGCAGTGTGTCCATTCTCAATTTTGTGGCCAATCCTTAGAACTGTATAGGAATTCTCCCATTGCCAAACCACTGTGGGATAGGCTTCAACAGCAGGATGGCTCCTGTATAACTGCGGGAGGAACACTGTATAAAACCAAGAGTAGATTCACTGCCCCATGGCATCAGTACCACCGGCTGCCCTTGTGAGTTCACCTGGAATGAGAAACCATCTGAGACTGAATGAGGCTCTTTCTAAACTTATTCCAGGTGCCAAACCTAGAGTAGCTGCGTGAAGAAAAAAGAGGACAGGGCTCCTGTGGTTTTAACAGTTGTGTGGAAGAGAGAATTCCAGGAGCGGAAGCTCACGCAACATGCTACACCTGTGGAAAATCCCTCTTCTTCATAACTAAAGGTACAGGAGCTACATGGATTTTACGGTTTCTCAGGGTGGGAGACTTTTTTTCTGATTGGCCCAAGATGGGCTAGAAAACATTGAACACAGGTGCCTGCAAATTGGAAAATGTCTTCTATTCCTGATAATTAACTGGGTACTCTGTTCACTCTTCCCTCTCATTCTAGGACTCCCCTGATGATGGCTTGTACAAGGAGGAACCTGGAGGTCATCCAAGACCTTGTCCAGCATGGAGCAAACCCACTGCTGAAAAACAAAGATGGCTGGAACTGTTTCCACATAGCTTGCCGAGAGGGGGATCCTCGAGTGATCCAGTACTTGCTTGGCATCTCTCCTAACATCTGGGACACGGAAAGCAAGATCAAAAGGACTCCTCTGCACACAGCAGGTAGGACCTGTGTTGTGTGATCCAACAAGAAATGTGCCACCTTAACAATACGCGGAGGATCGATATTCCATATTTGAAAAGGACTGTAATCACAACAGCTTAAAACAGACGGCCCTCCCCTGGTTAAAAATATCAGTGTTGTGGTTGGCAGCTGTTAACCCCAAGCTGGATCTAGGGTGCAAAAGGAGCTGTAAAAATGAAACATCTTGAAGCTGGATTGAGAAGCAAAAGGGGCAGTAAAAATGAAACATGCTGAAACAAATCTTAAAGAGTGAGAGATTGGGTCCTTGGCCTGTCAGGTCCCGTGTTCTTCTAAAGCAGGGATGGTAAATGTGTGTGAATCGGGGCCTGTTTTTTCCATAGAGCCCCAACATGCTGTGTACCCCACACATAGAAAACTCAAATTCCTCCATTTTCCTTTAGAGTCCCTCTCAAAATGGCAACAGGAAGTGATGTGACATCGTTACCTGTTTTCATTTTGAGAAGAACTACTGAGTTCTGCATGGGCTTTCTGTATGGTTTGAGGGCAAAATTACTGGAAAATTGCACCAAATTGTTTAAATAAACATATTTTGTGGGGTGTGCTTTGATGATGGGGGGCTCCAGGGGGCTCCAGAGGTGGATTTGGGTTGCGTGCAGTAGTGGGCCACACTGTGCTCACCCTTGTTCTAAAGCAAAGTGGTCAAGATGAATGGAGTGCTGAGACTGGACCAGGAACATCAATTCAAATTCATTATTTGGCAACTAACCCATGGGCAAGTCACTCTTTCTCAGCCTAACTCATAGGATTTCAGCAACTGGAAAGGCTGCTTTTTTGGACAACCGCTTCCAGAATTCTCTAGTCAGCATGCCCACAGGAGAGTTCTGGAAGTTGGTGTCAATTTTTTTTAACTTTTCCAATCTCTGACTTCCTCGTGAAGCAGTCACTCTCTCACACACGTACATGTGTACACATGTGTGCACACAGGAATGGAATTCTGCGATACATTTCAGCCACATGCAGTCCTCCATATCCATGGGGTCTGCATCCACAGATTCAACCAGTCATGTCTTGAAAATATTTGAAAAATAAAATTCCATAAAGCAAACCTTGATTTTGCCACACTCTGAGCAGTACACTGAGGTAGTCTCCTGCCATTTTTCAGATCTTCGGGTTCTCTTTGGCACTCATTTGAGTTATTTGCCATTTTATATAAGACACAGCATTTTACTACACCATTGTATATATAACAGGACTTTATATTACAAAGAATTTTGATTTCCATGGAAGATCCCATAACCAAATCCCAATGGATACTGAGTGCTCACTACACATTTTTGTAATTTTTGGAGTCAGTTGGAGGGCATTATGCTTCTGCATGCATTTGTGATATTCTCCCACCAGAGTTAACACCCTTGTTACCATTTACAGCAGCCTTCCCCAACCCTGAGGATTTCTGAATTTGTTGGCCTACAAATCCCATAATTCCTAGCCATTTTGGCTGGGGATGATAGGATTTATGGTTGGACTTATCTGGAGAGTGCCAGGTTGGGGAACTTCTTTCTTTCAAGAGGGCGAACTATGAAGTCAGTGAGTTTGAAAGCCTTGAAACAGCAAAGCATTGTGGTTTCAATCCACTTCGGCTTCTGAATCACCCTTTTAGCATGTGGAGAAATGGAAAAGTGGGAGGTAAGATAATTGACCCCATATGGGCCCTGTTGACTGCAGATATTAACAACCAATGATGGAAATATTCATTTGTGACCACGGTGGTAATGGAACTGAAACTAACAAAGGGAAGAGGCTGTAGCATCCACTTCTCTTTTCTCTCTATCACACACACTTCAAAAGCATTTATAATTCACTTCTACTCTTCTCCCACAGCGATGCATGGATGCCTAGAGGTTGTGAAAGTACTGCTTGAAAGGTAGGCAGACTTGGCGCTTGGTTTCTTTATGACTCACTCCAGTCTCTCCTCCCCATTTCTTCCCCTCAGCCACTGTTCTGCCCCTTAGGCATCATTAATTTTTTTTTTAAGAGGACAAGATCATAGATGTGCATGTTCTAATTTTTAACCATTGCTGCAAATTTTGAAATAAGTGTAATAATAGAATCAGAGAATCTTGGAGCTTGGAAGGGACCACAAGGGCCCTTTAGGTTTTGTTTGCCACTATCCACTGTCTTTATCCTTCCCTTGGTTATGTGTGATCATAGAACAAGAACTAAGAAGAGAGCCTGAACTTGTTAGGGTTGTATTCATTATGAGCTGTGTCCTTTGCACTAGTAAAGTCCTTTCTCTGTTTATTCCAAGGTGCCACTATGAACCAGACAGTGTGGACAAATGTGGAGTTACTGCCTTTATGGATGCCATACAAAACGGGCACCTTGATATTGCCCGGCTACTTCTAGAAGAGCATAAGGTATGCATAAATGGTGCAGAAATGAGGGCAGTGCCTTTATAAAAAAAATATCCATGCACCTCAGTTCTTTCTTGATATCCATGTGGATTTTTCTATGGCTTTACGTGTGTGTTTTCTTAGAAGTATATTAAATGCAAACTTTAATGTCCTGTTTGCATAACTGTTGTTGTGTGACATCAAGTCATTTCTGACTCATGGCAACCCTCAGGTAAACCTATCACAGGATTTTCTTGGATTTTCCTGTTCAGAGGGGGCTTGCCCTTGACTTTCTCTAAGGCTGAGAGTGTGATCTGCCCAAGGCCACCCAGTGGGTTTCCATGGCTGAGTGGGGACACAGTACTCTGGGAAAAAGTAAATTTTTCAAGCCTTAGACATTCTGCAGATCATTCCTCAAAAGGTTAAGCAGGCTTCTCATACAAGATTATTTCCTGCCCGCCTTCAGGCTGATCCCAGGACCATGGACGCAGTCGGGGCTCAACCACTGCACCAAGCGGCTGTCACAGCACAGGATGATGCCCTTCAGTTCCTCATTTCTGATCTTGGCATAGATGTCAACGCAAGAGCCACCTCCCTCCAACTCACTGCTCTTCATTATGCTGCCAAGGTCCTTGATATTTTCTTTTCCTTAAGTTTGTGTGGGTTTAGATTTTGTTCAATCCACAGGTTGCTTTCCCAAGAAATGTTTATCGTTATGGTCATTTTCATTATGTTGTTGCTATTGTTGTTTGATTTATTGTTGTTTAATTTATGAATTTGAGTTCTCCAAATCACCATATCATCAGCAGCCCTGCCCAGGTCTTGCAGATTCTCTGGTTTCCTTGGTTGAGTCCCTCCTTCTGTAGGGTCTGTGGTTTCTTTGATTGAGTCTATCTATCTGTAATGCTGTCTCCCTGTTCTCCTGCTGCCTTGCACCTTAACAAGCATTATTGTCTTTTCTAGCAAATCATCTGTTCTCAGGATATGTCCATAGTACCACAATTTCAGTATAGTCATCTTGGTTTCTAGGGAGCATTTAGGCTTGATTTGCTCCAGGACCCACTTATTTGTCTTTCCACCTGAACCTCAGGAAGAACTTCCTGACAGTCAGGGCTGTCTGGCAGTGGAATATACTGCCTCGGAGTGTGGTGGAGTCTCCTTCTTTGGAGGTTTTTAAGCAGAGACTGGATGGCCATCTGTCAGGAGTGCTTTGAGGGTGTTCCTGCATAACAGGGGGTTGGACTGGATGGCCCCTGGGGTCTCTTCCAACTCTACATTTCTATGATTCTATGATTCTATGAATTGGTTCCATTGCTGAACTGCTCTCATTGTCAAAAAAATCCTTCCAGTGTTCAATATAAATCTACCCTCCTGTAACTTAAAATAATTAGACCTAATTTTATCCACAGAGACAGCAGAAAACACCATCCTCTTTGTTGCAGCTCTTGAGGTATTTAAAGTCTTCTCTTCACCAAGGTGAACATGTCCAGATATTTCAACCTCTCATCATATGTTTGTTCTCTATACCTCTCATCATCCTCATTGTCTTTTTCTGAACTCACTTCTACATCCTTCTTAAAAAGAAGCACCCAGAACTGAAGGCAGTTCTCCAGGTGAAGCCTGACCAGCGCAAGAATATATGGGGACTATTACTTCCCTCGGTGGAGAAACTATGCTTCTATTAATACAGGCTGAGATTGAGTTTGCATTCTTGTCTGCAGCATCACTCTGCTGGCATATGTACAACTTATGATCAGCAATAATCCCAAGATCCTTTTCAGTTGTAGTACTGCTGACCCAAGTATCCCCCATCCTATACCTGTGCATCTGAGATTTTTGTGGCCTAAATGCAGAATTTTTCATTTGTCTCTGTTGAATCACAAGCTGAATGTGAGTCAGCAGTGTGATGCGACAGCCAAGAAAGCCAATGCAATTCTTGGTTGCATCAGTAGGAATATGGTGTCTAGATCAAGGGAGGTAATGGTACCACTCTATTATGCATTGGTTAGGACTCATTTGGAGTACTGTGTCCAGTTCTCGGCACCTCAATTCAAGAAAGATATCAACAAGCTGGAACGTGTCCAGAGGAGGGCAACCAAAATGGTGGAGGGTCTGGAAGCCATGAAGCCCAGTGAGGAACGGCTTAAGGAGCTGGGGATGTTTAGTGTGCAGAAGAGAAGGTTTAGAGGGGGCATGATAGCCATAGTTAAATATTTGAAGGGATGTCATGTTGAGGAGGGAACAGGCTTGTTTTCTGCTGCTCCAGAGACCAGGACAAGGAGCAATGGATTCAAGCTGCAAGAAAGGTGATTCCACCTGAACCTCAGGAAGAAGTTCCTGATGGTCAGAGCTGTCCAGCAGTGGAATATGCTGCCTCGGACTGTGGTGGAGTCTCCTTCTTTGGAGTTTTTCAAGCAGAGGCCAGATGACCCTCTGTTGGGAGTGCTTTGATGGGTGTTCCTGCATAGCAGGGGGTTGGACTGGATGGCCCCTGTGGTCTCTTCCAACTCTTTGATTCTATGAATTTCATTTTATTGATTTCAGCCCAGTTTTCAAGTTTATCAAGGTCCTTTCGAATTCTGTTCCTGTCTTCCAATGTGTAGCTAACCCCTCCCAGTTTTGTATCGTCTTCACATTTGATAAAGATTCTTTCTACTCTATTGTCTAAATCATGGGAGAACTTTGACCCCAGGACAGAACCCTGTGGCACTCCATTTGAGACCTCTTTCCAGCTTAAAGCACAGCTACTGATGACAACTCCTTTAGAACAAATTTCCGACCAATTATGTAGCCATCTGGTGGTATTTCCATCTATTCAATATTTAGTGCGTTTACTAATCAAAATGGCATGGTGGACCTTATCAAGTGCTTTGCTGAAGTTCGGATTAATGACATCCACAGTTTTACCACTATGTACTAAACTAGTGACCCGATAATTAATTAATTGATTGATTGATTGATTAATATAAACATAAATTTTATATGTGTGTGTGTGTGTGTGTGTGGTTAATTTGGTAGGATTTATTCTTGACAAATGCATGCTGGGCTGTTACTAATCACTGCATTGTCATCTAGATCCTTGCAGATGGACTCCTGTGTAATCTGTTCTAAGACTTTTCCTGACTGGCCTGTAGTTTCCTGGATCTTCTTTTTTTTTTTTTTTTGCCTCTTTTGAAGAGAAGAACAATGCTTGGGACTCAAGACAGCTTACAAATTACTAAGAATAGTATGGATTAAAAATTATACAAAAATCAGTAAAAAAAATATAAATATAGAAGTTATTTTTAAAAAACAGTTGAACAATCTATAGAGTGAAAGCCATTTAAAATTCATTAAAAACAATATAAAAAAAAATCAACAAACCAGCTTAGAACACTATTAAAAGTCCATCACAGTCCATTCCTAAAGGTCAGACGGAACATGAATATTTTTACTTGACAGCAGAAGGAGAACAAGGAAGGAGCTGCCCTAGCCTTCCAGAGTCTGGGAGCAGCCATCAAGAAGCAGCCACCTCTCCCTTATTCCCACCAAAGAAACCTGAAAAGGTGGTGGGAAAGAGAGGAGGGCCTCTCCCAAGGATCTTAAAGCTAGCAGACTCTTTCAGGGAGACATGTGTATGTTTGCATGTGCCTTTAAGTTGCCTGCCAACATTTGGCGAGCCTGTGAATTTCATAGGATTTTCTTAGTCAAGGAACAGTTTTGCCAGTTCCTTCCTGTGAAATAAAGCCTACACCCGGTATTCGTTGATGGGTTCTCATCCAAATACTAGTGTGATCCTTCAAATAGCTTGGGCCCTAATCCATATGTTTATCTTCTTAAAAATGCCCCTGTGTCCATATGGTGCTGCATGCATATTAGTGAATCAAACACTCTGCAAAGCCACTTATAAGCAGAGCTTGGAAAAGTTGCATTTTTGGACCACAACTTGCAGAATGTCCCATCCAGTGGCCATAACTTGTTATGGAAGGTGGGGCCCCCAAAAGTAACTTCTCCAAGCTCTGCCTTTTGATACATCATGTGATGTGAGAACATCTGAGATGGTATTTGAGTTTGTCCCTGCCTCTCCCGGAGGGCAGCAGGTGGCTTGCCTCATCATATCTGAGCGTTCTACCCAGCACTTTCTCTTTGACCACAATTAGTCGTGGCAATTAGTCGCTGCAGCTTCTGCTTTTCCTTTTCAATGGACTGCTGCAGTCCTTCTTCATTTACAGTAGTGTTACTCACAGCACTACCACTGGGTACTGCATCCAAAGCAGAGGGTTTATATCCGCAAAAGCTCAAGTGAAAATTAAAAACCAGCTAGTTTTAAGAGTGCTGCCACATTTATTTCTTATTTTTCCCCTTCGTCTTTTTACATTGCAAGAGATTAGCACGACTACTTCTTTGAAAGCAATTCCCTCTGTTTGGGTAAAAAGAGATGAACAGGCGTCAGTCACAGTCATTTTCTGGGCTTCAGCAACTGCACATCATCTCTCTTGATTTTGGAGTGTGACATTTCTTTGAGAGAGAGCCAGTGTGATTCTGTGGTTTGGGGTCTTGGAGACCTTGGGGACATCGCACACTCTCAGGCCCAGAAAACCCCATGATAGTTTCATCTTAGGGTCGCCGTAAGTCAGAAACAACTCGAAGGTACACAACTATTTCTTTGTGAGCCAATGCAAAGGTGTTGTCTCTGGTTATGGGAAGGAAGCAAATGCTTGAATGTGAACCAGTCCCAGCCTGATCCTATGCCAGGTCCCTGGCACATCAGGTTGTTCTTCCATAAAGCAAGCAAGGTGGCCTCTTATTAATTCTTGCTTCCAAACTGGGAGCAGGGGATAACTTTCAGGTGCTGCTGAGAGCAGCACAGTAGAGAAAGAAACAGATCTCATCCACAGGGCACAATCCATAGGATAAAGAGCGGAGGAGAGACAGGAATCTTTTAGCATTTTGAAGACTAACAGATTCATTTTAGCATGAGCTTACGTGGATTACCGTCTACATCCTCAGAATATCAATATTCATGCCTCAGGTATACAGCCACAGTTTGTTGTTGGAGTGAGATCAAAGTGAAATGGTTAAAGAAAAGGATAGCTGTAACCCTGCTCATAAACAGGGATCCAAATCATCTAGTTTTTCCAGGTTCCACAGAGTTTCTAAGCATGCCACACAGTGTCTGTTTGGGCTATTATCTGATTAGGATTCAGGGTTTCACTCAAGGAAAGGCAAGTCCCTAATCCTTGTACAATTGGTGATTTAGAGCGAAATGTACAGCCACTCTCCCATCCAATATTTTTGCAGAAACAAGCCTGCCCCACCTTTGAGAGTATTTAAACCAATGAGTGAAATCTCACACTTACTGCAGAGGTAGAGTTAGTCAAGACAAGGTGTCTTTCAATACTGGCTGCCGTTTCCTGAGTCACTCTTACAAATCTGCAGGAAATGCTAGCAATTCAAGGAGAGTCTAGCTGAAATCTGTTTTGTAGAAACTTTGGCAAGATCTGCATAGAGAACAGAGAACTATTAGAATGAAAGAGGAGGGAGGCAGTAAAACAACATAAATCTGGAATATAATTATTAGCAATCTGTTGTTTTCATGACTTGTTCCATGTAGCAATAGTATTCATTTTTATTTGATATCCACACAAAAAAAAATCAAGCTCCATTTTATGAGGCACAATCAAGTTTTATCCCACTGCCTTGGAGTAAAAGCCTGAACTGAATGGGTAGGGATAGACCATTTTTGAGAGACTGGTGCCTGAAACATTGGGATGTGTTGGTCATATTTGAGAACAATATTTTAGAACTGAAATATTAAAAATATTATGCTTTTAAGTGGGCCCTTCTCTCATGCAACCTCCACATGCTTAAATGGGAGGTCTTGCAAATCTTTACATCCTGTTTTAGTTAATGGATGTGGCAAGTGCATGCCCATGCTGTTGTGGGCGTGTGCATGTTGCATCCATTGGTTATGAGAGGATGTGATGCTTCTCCTTTTTTGTTTAGGTGGAAGTTCCTGGAATGGAACCCCTGCATATACAACAGACACACTGTATTAGCCCCATTAATACCTGGAAACCATGTGGAACAGAGTGAAATGACCCAGAATGCCAATTCCCAAGTAGACTGTGCCCACTAAATTTGCCAGTTGCCTAAGGCTGGAGTGGAACAGTCTATTAAATCACAGAAATTCCCCAAGAACCACTTTCTTGTATCCTTCCTGGCCAAAACATCTGTATTGCAGGAAGTGGTATAGAAAGCCAGTTTTTCAGATACCACACCACCAAATTCTCCTGTTGCAGAGGAGTGGATGGGAAAAATTTGAGAAGCCTCAAAAATCTCAAGAAGCCACATTTTTGTTCCCATTCCAGGAAAAAAAACTGTAGTCAGAAAATCAGAAATGGTCCACAATGCCAAATTTCCAGGGAAACATGTCCCAGAACTATCCCTTACTTCTCTATTCTGCTGTGGTCAGCCCCACCTGGAATACCGTGTCCAGTTCTGGGCACCACAATTCAGGAAGGATATGGACAAGCTGAAATGTGTCCAGAGGAGGGCAACCAAAATGGTCAAAAGCCTGGAAACCATTAAGTACTATGAGGAGCAGCGTAGGAGTTGGGTGTGTTTAGCTTGGAGAAAAGAAGGTTAAGAAGTAACATGATAGCTATGTTTAATTCTTTGGGAGGGTATTATATGGAGGATGGATCAAGCTTGTTTTCTGCTGCTCCAAAGGTCATGGAGCAATGGCTTCAAACTTCAAGAAAACATCTAAACATTAGGAAGAATTTCTTGACAGCATGAGAGTTCCACAGTGGAATACACTACCTTGGAGTGTGGTGGAGTCTCCTTCTTTTGAAGTTTTTAAACAGAGGTTGGATGGCCATCTGTCAGGAATGCTTTGATGGTATCTTCCTGCATGGCAGGGTATTGGATTTACGGGGCCTTGGAGTCTCTTCCAACTCTACAGTTCTGTCATTGCTACATTCTCCCCACCTTCCCTTGCCTCCCCTACAAACTCCTCACCCAGTTTGTTTTCCCACTGCTCTTCTTCTTTGTCTTGCAACAGGAGAATTGCCGTTACCTCCCTGCTTTCCTGCACTCTGACCATTTTTGCACAGCCACTGCTTCTTTTGAAGTATAAGCAAGCAGGAGCATAACGTAAAGCAAGAGCAGGGGGAAGGAAGAGAGGACTGGCAGCACAGTTGTCAGGAATCTCTCCCTGCCGAACTGCAGCCAGCAAGGGAGGAGGGAGGTCAGGAATACTTTCAGGGAGAGTTTGAATATACCAAACACCAGGAAAACGCAAGCCGAGCCAGGTCAAGGTCCAGTCCAAAGGTTCAGGAGGCAGAGATCCGTCCGGAGGGTTTCTGGGAGCAGGAGACACGAAGGTAGTGAGGGCTTGCTAATAATTTGCTGCAAGCCAAAGAGCAGCCACGCCGGCTGACTTAAATAGCCCCTGTGAGCAGGCGCTGCTTGTTATTGTTTCTGCAGCCTAGTCCATTCAGCCTCCCTCTGAGCACCCGTTTCAGCCTTCTGCGTGACTGAGGGCTGATGGGCACGGGTGGCCGCAACTCCTCTGCGTCACTGCTGGTTCCCTGTCCGTCATGAGCTGGCCGGGGCAACTCTGTCTCTGTTTGACCTTCCAGTGCAGGGGATGTTTGCAGGTTGACTTGCTCGCTCACTGGCCCAGTCCTTGGCACAGTCAGTTGCTCCTCGATCTCAGAGGCGTCATCCACCCCACTCACTGGCTCGGTCCCAGGCACAATCGGTTGCTCCTCAATCACAGCGGTATCATCTATCACAACAGTTGTGACTTCAGGGCAGAGAAACATGGTGGAGCTAGGAGGAAGGGAGGAGGTACAGCAGATGGGTGCTGGAGAAGAGAAATATGGCAGCAGCAAGGGAGGAGAGAGCAGGACATGTAAGTGGCAGAGGGCCGGAAGCAAGGGAGGGAGGCATGGCAAAGAGGTGAGGTGAGGCAGAGAGGGGAAAAGTGGGAAGGGAGAATGAGAGATGCAAAGAGAAGGCACGAGGAGCAAAAGAGGTAGACACAAGGTGGTGCCACCCTGAACATGCCTGATCTCGGAAGCTAAGCAGGTTTGGGCCTGATTACTACTTGGATGGGAGACTTCTTGCAAATACCAGGTGCTGTAGGCTTTGCCAGTTAATGTCAGCATAATTTTAAGTAAGAGAAAGGGCCGGCAACAGGAACAACCTTTAAAGCTGGCTAGAATTCAAAATGGAGAAACTTCAGTTAAGGAAGTGCAGGGAGAGATGTCCTTTAGCAATCTTCTGACAGCTTGGGCAGTTGAAATTTAAAGAGACAGTGCCACAGCGAACTGTCTAGGGTGCTGAATCTCATTCTACCCTACGGAGTAGACCAGGAAAGCCTGGAACGATCAGGGTGCTGAACCTTTATATTGCCAACAGTGGTAGGTGCAAGAACGGGAGGAACGGTGGACCAGGATGAGGCAAGGAGAGAATAGAGGGTTGGAGATGCAGGTAGTAGAGTGCAAGAAGCAAGGGAGGGAAACACGGGAAAGGTGCAAGCTGAAGCAAGAAAGGGAGAGAAGTGAACGCTGCCGAGTAATGGAAGCCCCAAAGTGAGGCAAGTAATAGGAAGGAAAAGAGGTGCAGTGAGAAAGAACAAGAGAAGCTGGGATTTGCAATTGAATTTGGGCCCATGTTTCCCTGCCCAGGAATTCCTTCCTGGCAAGGAAAGGCCAATTCTATGAGTAAGAGGCACACAGAATGCAGATATCCTGGTTTGCTTAATTGTTTCAGTGGAGGACCCCATCAGCTCTGGGAAACCTCTGGAAATTGTCCCAGACCTCACTTTATCTCTGGAAATTGTCCCAAGCTTCTCAGGCTTCACTGCCCAGCAGGGGCTGCCCGCAAGAGCTGTAGCATATATTGAGAGCTAATAAGGGCTAGAAACTTGATGTCTTTAAAACAAAAGATGAGATTCATGGGATTCCCCACCAGCCAACAGCTTCTTTGGGCAACATAGGTGCACACATGTATGAAGTCACCGTGATCTTCCATTTTCACAGGCGCCAACGTGCTGGTTCTACACGATGCAGTTTTCAAGGTGTGGGTGTGTGCAGGCACCCAAAATCCCCATTTCCTCACCCTTCACTCTAATGTCTCACCCTGGTAGTATCTATCAACCAGAAAGCCCTTTCCTCAGATTCCCCATTTGTGTGCTTTTTGGTTGCTAAGGTTACACCTTGATTGCAAGAAAGGCAGAGCTGTGCAAAATGCCGCCTTTCTGCAAAGCAGCCAGATTTACTTCTTGCTTGATCAGTTTTCAACAGTGAGTGTTACTCTGCCGTTTCTTCATTTGAAAATCAAATGATGCCATTTAATCAAGTTGGCTGCCAAGCTGTGGTAGCAGTCACGCAGCATCTGCTGTTCATTTCTTAGTACTTTTTTGGGTGGAAGAATAAAGTCCTTCAAATAACATCAATCTGAGCTGTAAAATGTAGTGCCTTCGGCTTCTCTCGCTCTCTGCGGTACTTATTAATTCCGTCTCAGGCTGAAGGAAAAAACTGAGTACAACTGGCTAAACATGTTATTTCATCAAAGGATATATGTGCATCTGTGGACATAGGTGACTTATCATATTTTGTCTTGACTGCTTGTACGTGTGTCATGTCCTGGATAACCTGCACTTGCAAAATCAGCTTAGAGTTTCAAACAGAAGCATTTATTTGGAGCAAAGCTATATCTAGGGTTGTTACAGGTTTTATACCTTGTCATACAAATTTGGGCACACACATCAATGATTGGTGAAAGTCATAGATGTCACATCACTCCACCAACACAGGCATTTTTCCAGGCACCCAGAGAGGGAGCTGTTCCCCCAACAGAAGGGAAGGGAAGGACCGACGGACGGACAGACAGATGGAAGATTGGGAGTAGGAGCTGAGCAGAGATACTGCCTCACTCCCGCACTGCCTCCAGGCCTCTTCTGGCTTGGGGGTCAAAACATAGCATTTGGTTATTATCCACATGTTTTGCCATCCATGGTAAGTCTGGGAACATATCCCCTGAGGATATGGGGGCCTATTGTAACATTATTTAGAGCATTGTAATATTTTCCAGTTCTACTTTTTTCATAAAATCAGGGGGGAAAAAGAGCTAGCTGCCACTCTGGTCAACTTTTGTACATGAAAGGGAGAGACACTGTCTTGTTTCTTTGCCATAGGCAGCAAAACATCTCAAACAGCCTGTGGGTAAGGGTCGTGCGTTAGAAGCCCCTGGGCTTCCGTTTGGAACCTTTTAGACCAGGGTCGAATTAGACAGCCCTGTGGATATTAGTGATCTTCATCGTCAGATGTTGAAGTCCAGATGTTGTCAAACCCCACAGCATTCCTTCCCATTGCCTGTGCAAGCTAAGGCTGCTGGGAGTGGCAATTCAGCAGCTTCTGGCCAGACAAATCCCACCTGTGCTTTGGACCAGGAGCTAGACAACCACTCCACCGCTGGGTTTACTGAGGCTCATACGTGTTGTGAGGAACTGTGCCAAAAACAGGTTTTCATTCCCTAAGGTTGGTATTGTGTAAGGCCACGCTTTGGAGGTCCCCAATGTCAGTATGGTTTGGATGGACACCATACCTAATTGGCAACACATTTTATTGGCTCTGATATTCAAACCAGAGTGGTGACGGAGAGGTCAAACTGAGTGAGGGACAGAATTTGACTGTAAATGTGAGAAGGATAGGTCAACTCCAAAATTCCTCCAGGTGAGACTGAGTCACTTGTCGGGCAAATACACATCATTCCTGGGGATAATAGGCTTAAATAGAAGCTGGACTTTTCCAGGGAATCCAACTGTGAGGAGCCCACCAGGACACTGGTTGACAGATATCCATCCCTTGTACACCTGGATTCTTTCCTCTGTCCTCACAGCACCCACAATAGACAGCTATTACAACATCCATCATGTCTTTGTCAATCAAAAGCAATAAGCCCATCAACAGGCAAAAGACCCATTGTCCACAACAGGTTCCCTTTGTCTTGCATCTGGAACCTTCACAGCCACAGGCCATTTTCAGGGTACAAATACCCCTAATTTGAGGATGCCCAGGGCAGTCTCTTGAAGGTCTACCGGTCACTCTGTCCGTCTGGCTCCTGAATGAGAACTGTCCTTAGGTCCTACCTAAGCCAAAATACATTTCTGCTCTTCACTACTCGTTCGGACTGGTAATTGTAAATCCCCCCAAATCCCTCAGCCTCTCTATAACTTTTCCTCCCTTTCTCTTTCAGCTAGCTCTTGTGTGAATGTGTGATTGTGTGTATCTTGTGTGCATGCATGAGTGAATTCCCCTCAATAAAATCATTTATTAGACAATTCTGCTTGGTTTTTGGCTTGGCCTGACCCCGTAAACATTGGGTAAAAAGATCTCGCTAGGTTACCCTGCCTCTTGTAGTGCTACAGCTTGTGCTCGGGCTAATTCCCATTCCCCATTATTTGGAGCACATTGAGGTGTCCCCCACGGGACCCCAGAACCCAGGGTAACAGTTGAGTTTTTTTTAATTCATGTATTTGTTTTGGAGAAGGAGAGATATCCTTGCTTGAATGGCATCCAGAGCGTCCAACCACCTTATATTCCAGTCTCAGTTATGCCTCATTCAGCCTCGCTAGATTTACAGCTGGGAAGTCAGCGTTTTATCTTAATGGGACTTGATTCTCTCAATTCGCCTTCAACAGCTCATGTAAGATAAATTGGAGCATTAAACTGAATAGCCCTCAAGAGTCATCCATCATATGGAGTGGTTTTCTGCTGAGCCAGATGCTCAGGGTGTCTGTTGCGGGATTAGCAGTGGTATTTTCAGGTTCTTGGGCAGAAGAAGATGGACTTGGAGCCTAGCTGCCCAGCATTCCTTTGAACAGAAAATGCCGAAGAGTTGAAATCTGGGATTTTGTACCAGCAAAGTGTGTGTTCTAACAGCAAGGGGAGTGAAACTACAACAGTCTTCCCTCAAACAATGTTACAGGACCCATTATCCTCAGCCAGGGGCTGTTATGCCTTGGAGTGATGGGGCTTATAGTCCACCTAGAGATGTGATAGTCTGGAAATACTGAGGAGGGGAATGGGTTTTCTCTTCAATTCTTTAATTTTTTTTTCTCAAAAGAATTGGGAAAAATGGATTATGGAATACAGTATCCCCTCCACATTTGTGAGGGTTCAGGGCACAGAACCCTCACAAAGGTGGAAAAAACATGAATAACTCTCCCCTCCCTGCAATTCCCGTCCCATTCCCCTCCAGAGTTTCCCCCCTCCCATTCCCTTGCCTCTAGCCCCAGCGTGGGGCAGGGGAGAAAAAAAAGACAACCTAAAAGGCTTACCAGTACTTTCCCTTCAGACAGAGAAGAGGGGAGTTCTGGATTCTAATTACTTCCAGCGGCCATCTTGAGAAAGGAACATCTAGCCAATCAGCAGGCCATCCACAGCAGAATGTGCAACCGCATGGCAGAGACGCCATGCCTTCAGCAGTGGGAGGGGGCTTTGCTCACCCAAAAGGGAAAAAAAACATCCATTTTAAACACAAGCCTTGCAAGCCTGGGGTGAAGAATGCAACGGATGGGAGGAGGAAAATGGGCAGGGGGAGGCAATCACTTGCCTTGTGAACAATCAAATTCGTGAAGGTCAAATCTGCGAATATGGAGGGAGGACTGTATTGTCTTTTAGAATAATGAATACAATGTTTAAGACAAAGTGTTCTCACATTTACTGCTCCTGAATCATTTCTAAAAATTATGCAAGAGGAAAAATGTTATGTAATGAATGAAGAATTTCAGCATGGTTTAACTAGAGATCCTGCATTCAGCAGAGGGTCAGACTTGAAGGTCCATGAAGCCTCTTCCAACTTTGTTATTCTATAGTTCTGTGTGAGATGATGTACACTATCAGATGATTACTATTTTTGGTCTGCTTCACAGCATGGAGAACTGATGGAGGCAAAATCATTTTCTCTGTTTTACTTATGTTACTTTCTTCTGCTTTTAGTGGGGTTTTCCTGCCTGCTCCTCAAATTTTGGCAAAAACCAAAGAAGTTCCTTATAGTTCAAGAGTTCCTTACAGTTCTGGACCTTGTAGCTCTGTTAGAAATGAAAAGTATATTTCTTTTTATAAAAAAGTAAATTCACTTTGTAATTATATTCTGAATAAACTGTACTTTTAAGGTTTAAAACATGATAATTTTATGCCAACCAAGCTATATGTAATGCAGTTTAAGTTCCTAAAGTAACAAAGTGACTTTCAATCTGTAAAGGGTGCTAATAATGCATTTTTTTCAATATTTAAAAAAAATTCAGTTTTTAAAAAACTGGGGGTAAAAAAACTCAACTGACTCCTAAATTTCCAGAAATCTTACTTCTCTAAGTCCACCACATCCAGAGAGTTCCAGGGCAGGGAACACTAGATTAGAGTATGGAAAAGAAAGGTTGTTTTGCTGAATTTTGCTGAAATTGTGATTTCCTCTTTATAATGCAGGAAGGACACGCAGGCACAATCATGACTCTTCTTTCTCTTGGTGCTGATGTGAATGCTAAGGATGGGAAAAACAGAACTGGTAAATGCCTCTTTCTCTTATTTTCTATCCTACTACATAATGATATTTCAGCAGGGATTTCTTAAGATCCACAGTAACGGAGCTCTGTGGTCCCTTTCGCACTACATTGTTACATCAATTCCATCCCAGTCACCGCTCCTTCCTGTGGAATCCTGGGATCTGTAGTTTTGTAAGGTGTTCAGAATTCTCAATCAAGGAGCTCTAGTGCCTCCATAAACTACAAATACCAGGCTTTTTTATAATTCAACCATGACTGTTAAGGTGAGACCAAAGTGCTATAATTATTTAATATGAAAAGATCTGTGTCTTGACAAACCTAACACATTTCACTCTCTAGGATCCTAATTTGTTCTTCCTCTTATGCAAAGCAAGGTGGGATTTTCACCAAGATGTCATCGGTCTTCAACTTCATGAGAGATAGGCCATGGGTTTCCCAATACAAAAGATCAGATAAGGAAGCTGCAGATGGAGAGAGAGAATCCAAACCCAAACATGTTTGTTTTCAGTTGTATCTTCTGATTCTAGCATTTGGTAAAAGCAACATCTTCATGCTGATGGAGTAGGCAAGGGTGTATGTGATCTGCAGAAAAGCATTCCGCACTGTCAGCAATTTCACACCTGTTGTGAGTTTGCCATGTCTATTGTTCCAAACTGTGCATCATTCCATGGAACTAGCATTCCCTCCAACAGTCGTTAAGGACAATCCTAATGAGTTGTCTTATCATCCCACCTATTCAGCTGTTTTTAAAATGCCCCAGGTTCTCTCTCTTCCTCCTCCTCCTCCTCCTCCTTTTGTCTTCAGCTTAGTTTAGTTGTTGCGAATTAAATTCAAAATGCAAAAGTAATTTCCACTCAATTAATTCTGCGAAGAGGAAAATAAAGGCGGAATCTTGCCCTTCCCTGTAGACTCAGGCCAGAGCAAACTGTTGCAGCCTCTCCTAGCCCATGTGTTCTTTCGTATTAATACATTTTGCCACCCTGACCATACTGTGATGTTGTTTGGCCACCGTGTCCCAGCTTTCATCTGTGAAATATTGGAGGATGTGAGCCAGTGGGCAAAAGAGAGAGAGAGAGAGAGCACCTTATTTATGAGCTCATTAGAACTCTAAGATCAACTGGAGAGGCTCTTTTCTCTATCCCACCACCTTCTCAGGCTTGTTTAGTGGGAACAAGGGAGACTGCCCTCTCAGTGGCTGCTCCCAGACTTTGGAATTCCTTTTCTAAGGAAGTCAGAATGGCCCTCTTCCTGCTTTCCTTCTATTTGCAAGCTAAGACACTTTTATGCCGTCAGGCTTTTGGAAACTGACTGGGATGGGTTTGTAATGCTCTGTGGTGCTGTTTTAAAATCTGTATCATGTCCTTTGATGAATTTTAATATTTTATTGTTTAACATTTTCTACTTTATTAGTTGTTTTATTCTTTTGGAATTTTATATATTTATATTTTGATTGAAGCTTCTGTGTAGTTTTAATCTGTGTTGTTTGTAAATATGGTATTAGCTGCTCTGATTATTGAGAGAAGGGTGGGATATACATGATGATTAATAATAATAGATAATAATATTTATAAACACTTTTTTTAAACAAATAATCAATAAAGCTGATGCCAAAGCCTTCTCCAGTCCTATTTCAGCTTTAGGACCCTCTCAGAAATATATCAGTAATATTCTACTTTAAATGCCATGGTTCCATTTTGGGAAAATCATGGGATTTGCAGTTTCATCAGGAGCACTTAAAATTCTCAGAGCGCTCCACTTACTCATCCATCTACAAAATCCCAGGATTCAGTTGGGTGAAGCCACTGCGGTTAAACTGGAATCAAAGTGCTGTAATTGTGTGGCATGAAAAGGCCCCTAGTTTGTAGTTTTTCTTGCTTCTTCCCACAGCCCTGCATATGGCGTGCGCTGGGCAGCATGCAGCGTGTGTGCAGATCCTCCTGCAGGCAGGATTGCAAGATTCACCAGACCTCACTGGAACACGTGCACGCCAGCTTGCCAGGAAGTCAAGCCTCCTCCAGCTTTTCGACAGGATAGAGCTTAGCGCGTGAAACCTGCTTTTACAGCAAAGAAAATGGGATCCATTCTTTCCAGCATCAACCAGTTTTGCTGCCTGGCAGAACTGCATACTCAGAAGTCAGCTTACAGGAAAACTCATTGTGTGGAAAACTCATCCTGAGACCAATGCATCATGGAAGTTCACACTTGTGATGACCAGGCTGGATGTCCGGTTCTCTGTGAGTTCTGCACAGTCCCTATCTGTATCTTGAAAGTCTTTACTGGAGCAAACATTCAGTTCTGCCAGGACTCTTTATCAAGTTGACGATGGTATCCACCTTCGGTTCCATGCCAGGACAGAGGTGAGAACATAAATAAATAAGAGTGTTTTTTTTAATTTACACATATGTTTCCTAATTCTCTTATTCTGAGACATTGTAAATAACACTTATGACGCTAGGACAATTCTCAGTTTCCTGAGATTATATGACATTCTTTTTGCCTTCCACAAAGAAGATTTGCCTATGTAGTGAACTGACAATTTGTGGTTCTCAATAAATTGACCATCACTCTATACTACATCCTGAACAATGTACAGTTTCTGGGCTGATGTTTAAATATGCTGTGCTATCTATTGGTGGCATGGGAGCATGCAGAAGGAGGCCACCTCAAAACTATTTTGTCCTGGGTGCTCAATGTCCATGGCATTGAGTTCAGATCACCCCATTCCCTGAGAAACTGAAAAGTCTGCACAAGGAATGGGCAGCTGCAAAAGATGCTGCTGCATCACCCACAGACCCTGGACTATATTGTACATTTTTTTGCAGAGGGAAGGCTATGGGCTGAAATAGCCTTAAAATGGAGATTGCTGCCCTTTGGAGCTTTTGGGAGTGTGAGTCTTCATTTGGGGGGATTTTTTTTTCCAGCAATGGTAGCCTCATACAGTACGGGAGGAGGGGTTCTTCAGCAGACTGCATATGGCTCCCATCTGCCATGTGGCCTGCATCCTGAATATGTGATCCACAGGATGCACAATTTTCCAGCCTTGATCTGCACTTGCCTGTGTTCTAGAGATAAGTGCAGTGTTCAGTTCGGGGACCTCATTTTAAGAAGGATATAGAGAAGTTGGGAGTGAGTTCAGAGAAGGGCAATGAGAATGATAAGAGGTATGGAGAACAAAACCTATAAGGAAAGATTGAAAGAGTTGAGCATTTTCAGCTTGCTGATGAGAAGACTGAAGGGTGACATGATTGCACTCTTGAAACATCTCAAGGGCTGTCCAAGAGAGAAGGGGACATGCTTGCCTTTCCTGCCTCAGAAGGTAGGACCAGATCCAATGGTTTTAAATTACAAGAGGGTGGTGTAGTAGTTCGAGCATTGAACTATAACCAGGGTTTGATTCGCTGTTCGGCCATGGAAACCCATTGGGTGATCCTGGGTGCATCACACACTCTCAGCCCCAGAAAACTCCATGATAGGGTCACCATAAATCAGAAACTACTCGAAAGCACGTAGGAACAACAACAACATTTCAGTTGAGCGTTAGAAGGAATTTCTTGACAGTGAGAATAGTTTGGGAACAGAACCAATGGCCTACAGAGTTGTAGGGGAGTCTGTTTCTCTGGATGTCTTCAAAAAGAGGCTGAACAGCTCCCTGTTGGGGACTCTCTAGTTGGAGATCCGGCACTGAGCAGAAGATTGGACTTGATAGCCCATGGGCCCCTTTCAGCTCTATGATTCTATAACTATGGACCAGAAGCCTCTATCACAGTTTACCTCACATAACTTTACATATACTTACCTACGTAGCAGAGGTACTAAGAAATCCTGTAAGTGAATTGCAAAGATGTGGATACCAGCAAGGTTGTCCGAGTGTGAATTGAGCTCTACCAATGCACATCAGTGCTCACTAGCTCATATCTTTATGCACATTGGTCCTGATGTACTTCTTTGGCTCCGCTACGTAGTAATATCATGGAAGCCCCTTGCACAATACAGACACCTTGGAACTTTGTAATTCCTGCAGACCTAAGTCTGCTTACAAAGACATAAGTCTCCAACAGGTTTCTGGCCATGGTCTTTATCTAAGGCCATTTCTGCACTAGACTGTTATAGTGCTATTATTCCACTTTCGACATCCTATGGAATCCGGGGGTTTGCAGTTTAGGGAGGGGCCTTTGAGGAGAGGAGGAAGCGAAGGCCTTTGAAAGTGTTGAAAGTGGAATAATAGCACTATAACAGTCTAGTGCAGAAACGACCTAACTCTCTGTAATAGCAATACAATGCCTACATGTTCTATTTTCCTGTCCCCCTGAGTCCTAAGCGCTCCTTGACAGTGAAGGCAATACAAAAAAAAAGTTAATTCAACCAGATTCTTTGGCCTGCTGAGAACTTATTTGGCAAGCTCAGGCAAGTGCCACTGTCAAACAGGCAGCTAGCAAGCATGACAGTAGAGAACTATGAGGTGGATTGTGGGGAGTAACATTTTCAGCAGACACAGCAACCAAAGTACTTAGGAAGGCTTTATGTTAGCTCCATGCCGTGCGGCTGTCACAGCAGGCCTGGCCTCTCAAGCCTGTCTAGCTTGCGCTTTCCCTCTGAGTCAAGCGGAACAGTGAAAGCTTTCTGCTTTCTTAAAGCTCTCTTTTGGGAACAGCAAACGTTTGTCGCTTGTCTCCCGCCTCTACCAGAGTGCTGCCCTCTCTGAGCTTTTGTATGGAGGGAATGAACATTTTTTCCTAATAACTGCCGCAATCCGTTTGTGAACTGAAAACAGAGAGCTAGCTGCATTTCCCGGCCTGAGTGATAGGTTTACTTTCAGGGTGCAGCTAACCGAGAGGCGGGAGATCCGTGACCAGCAGGATCTCCTGTGAGTTGGAGGCTGCTATTGTGTTTTCTTTCAAGGAGTTGCAGGGTGAGTTTAGAGGGAAGCCTTGGATGCGTTAGGAGCTGCAGCACTGAGGTCAACAGGGATTAACCCGTTGCCTCTGGCACTATTTTGCTCGCTCTGAAAAAGGGTGGGCAACTGCAGCTGGTTCCGGGGCTGTCACTCTGTCCCCAGAGCCCGCCGGCAGCCACAGGAACTGCCCAAATAGCTCTAGCAAAACCAAAAATGACCAGATGTCCAATTCGAGTTTTAAAAAATTGGTATGTTTAAATGTTTAAACAATGGAAACTCTTTAATCCACCTATGAGCCCCAGCTGTGGCTCCTGGTGGGCTCAGCTGAGCCAATTCTCCAAGGGGGGCTATTTCCAAGTAGACGTGGCCCCCGGTGGGCCCCTTTCCTTCCATCGGTAGACCCCCACCAGCACTCCAAAGACCTCTGGGCATAGGGTCACCACATTCCTCAGACCTGGATGTGCAATTTCCATCTTATGCAAATTATTCTAATTTATATTATACTAGCATATATACCTGGCATTGCCTGGGATTTTATTTTCCCATAAGTAATACTTGTTAGAAAGAGTTGAGATCCTGTGTCTCTAATTCCCCAAACACTCTTGCTCAGTACCTGTAACTTTCCCCCATATTCCCCAATCCAGTCCGTATTCTATATTCAGAGTTATTAACATAGAGAGGTTGGGTTCCTGAGGGAATACACTGCCCTCCTCCTTGCTGCTAGGCCTCATCCATAGCAGTCAGCTTATTCAAGACAGACATAGTTGACTGAGGCCTAAGAGCTCTCTGGCCGAGAATTCTAAAGGTCCCTCCCTAAACTGCCAACCCCAGAATTCCATGGAATCTTCTTAGGCAGCCAATCATATGAGGTCTTCATCTGACAAACAAACTTTGACTTTTATATATTAGATATAATATATATTATATATGTGTGTGTGTGTGTGTGTGTGTAATATTACATATTTAAATTACTTCAGCTTATTTATTGTTACATTTCTCCCTTCCACTATGGTCGAACCTTCATGCCCTTCTTTTTTTCCAGTTACAGCTCATACGACAGCATATTCCACTGTCAAACTGCTCTTACCCTCAGGAATTTCTTCCTAATGTTTAGGTGGAATTTCTTTTCCTGTAGTTTGAATCCATTGCTCCGTGACCTAGTCTCTGAATGTCGTGTCCAGATAGCCAGCCACAGTCTACAGTTGTCCAATAGAGTCTCTATAGAGCAGCCACAGACAAAGTTTACAAAAGCTTATCAGCCAGTTACTGTTTTTTGTTTCAGCAGTAAATTCAAACTGTCAGTTCAAGAGAGTATCCTGCAGTGTAGCCGGCACAGGAAGCGAGGGTCAAGGTTTTCTAGGAACATGAGCCAAGGATCCAAACAAAGAGCGCACTGCTTCCACCAGTAGTATCAGTCGTCTGCAACAGATTTCTCTCCACCTCAACCCTTGTATTTGTTAGCTAACAGCCTCCCCCAGCGGTTTGCCTAATCAATGCATCTTCTCTCTATAAGTGCGCTGAGTCTCATGGGCTCTCACAAGATCACAAGCTGAACATAAGCCAGCAGTGTGATGCGGCAGCCAAGAAAGCCAACACGATTCTTGGTAGCATCAGTAGGAGTATGGTGCCTAGATCAAGGGAGGTAATGGTACCACTCTATTCTGCACTGGTTAGACCTCATCTGGAATGCTGTGTCCAGTTCTGGGCACCTCAATTCAAGAAGGACATCGACAAGCTGGAGCGTGTCCAGAGGAGGGCGACCGAAATGGTGGAGGGTCTGGAAGCCATGAAGCCCTATGAGGAGCTTGGGTATGTTTAGTCTGCAGAAGAGAAGGTGAAGAGGGGACATGAGAGCCATGTTTAAATATGTGAAGGGATGTCATATCAAAGAGGGAGCGGGCTTGTTTTCCGCTGCTCCAGAGACTAGGACGAGGAGCCATGGATTCAACCTGCAAGAAAGGAGATTCCACCTGAACCTCAGGAAGAACTTCTTGACGGTCAGAGCTGTCCAGCAGCGGAATAGGCTGCCTCCACGGAGTGTGGTGGAGTCTCCTTCCTTCTTTGGAGGTTTTTAAGCAGAGGCTGGAGGGCCGTCTGTCGGGAGTGCTTTGATGGGTGTTCCTGCGTGGCAGGGGGTTGGACTGGATGGCCCCTGGGCTCTCTTCCAGCTCTATGATGTTATGATTCTCCCTTTCTCAACTATGTTGGGATGCAGTAAGTATTGTCCGGTTCGCGCCTGCTTGTTGTGGCTGTTGGGGAGGATCCTTTCCGTGTTTGCACCGGACTCCTGGGGCTGGCGCAGCGGAAAACGAGCTTACCCATATGACATCCCTTCCAATATTGAAACACAGCTGTCACGTCACCTCTTCACTTTCTCTTCTCCGGGGTAAACATACTCAGCTCCCTAAGCTGCTCCACGCAAGGCACGGCTTCCAGGCTTTTACGCCCTCAGAAGGCACCCCTCCTTTCCTTCTTGCCAGCTAGGCCTCACGCCGGATGCTCCCCTTCCCTCACTGGACCTCATGCTCCTGCAGTGCGCCTGCTTGCTTCTTGCCCACACGTGACGCCGGCTGTCTCCCTCACCTCAACCCCTCATAACGCGTCTCTCTGCAGCCTCCACAGCTTATTCTTGACTCTTGTGCCCAAAAGGCAGGTGTAGACTTGTTCCTTGCAGAACTATCTCACAGAAGAGTGCCTCCACATGTTTCCCCATAGTTTGGCTCCTGCAAGCTTGGGCTGGAGACTTACTTTAAGGGGAAAAAAGTGAAAACTTGGAACGCAGGCCAGAGGATGGCCCAACGGGGCCCTGGGTGGCATGCTCAGAATCTGGGTAAGATCCAGCCAAACTGGAGGATATGGCAACCCTAACTGGGCAGCTAGCAACCGTTGTGTTTTCAGCCCGTGCCCGGGACGCTGTTGTGTTGAATGGCACTGGGGTAATTTAAAGGCCAGCTAGACTCAGACAATCCTGGAGGGCTGCTTAGAGCTTTAGAGTATGAGGCCAGGGCAGAGAACCATTTTGAATGAGGGAGAGATGAGGACAGAGTCAGGGAACTGAACAGTAGCTGCCTTAAGTTGTGGTTTTGGGAAAAGACAGGATAACGGGGGTGATGATGATGATGGCAGCGGGAGAAGAGGCACGTCTTTTTTCCCCCCGCTTGGCAGGGCCTTCTACCTACGCTCGACTTACATATTTGTGAATAGAGTCAAATATTACAACACGCCCGTAATTCCCCAGTGAACTTCACATTTGCGCTACACCTTCGGAACCATTTCTCATCACTTGGAGAACTGGAGTGTGTGATGTGGTGCTATTTTTAACTCAATCCTGAACTTTTAAGCCTGTTTGGGGAGTTGCGAAACTGAAAGGCGGGATATAAAGATTTCAGGCAAATTCATCCATGGTGATGTTTTGCAGGATGAGGAAGAAGAACAGAAAGAAAGAAGGAAAGGAAGGAAGGAGGAAAGAAAGAAAGGAAGGAAGGAAGGAAGGAAGGAAGGAAGGAAGGAAGGAAGGAAGACAGAAAGAAAGACAGAAAGAAAGACGGACGGAAAAGAGAGAGAAGATGGATGGATGGATGGATGGATGGATGGATGGATGGATGGATGGATGTTTTTGTTGTTCTGTACCTTCAAGTTGATTCCAAATTATGGCAGCTGTATCCTAGGATTTGCTTGGCATGATTTTTGAGAGGATTTACTATTACCTTTCTCTAAGGCTGAGAGAGTGTGATTCACCCAAGGTCACCCAGTAGCTTTCTCTGCCTAAGCAGGGATTTGACCCTTTTGTCTCCCAGGGTGTTAGTCCAGCACTGACTCTTGGCCAGACAGGCAGGTAGGTAAATGCTGTCTAATATTTGCTTGGGATGAGAAAAGAGAGAGGGAAGAGGCAAGAACAACGAGGGATGAATAATGTGAGCAAACTAGAGTTTGTGGGGGGGGAGGACTATATTTCCCAGAATCCCTTACCCACCATGGCCACCGGCTGCATGCTGACTGGGGGATTCTAGGAGCTGTCCTCCAAAAAAGTGACTTCCTCTAGCTCTGCAGCAAAGAGACATAATAGATTTTTTGTGGCAGTGGTACTTGAGACTGAGGATTAGGCAATTAGGCACAAGAAATTAAACCTCTTTAGACCTCCGGCCTTGAAGCGAGTTATCTGCTGTTCTGCCTGTCTCTCTTGCTTTTCATCACGCGGCGCTCATGAAAGAGCGGAGCCGTCTGAAAAGTGGGCCGTGCATTTTCCTCTCCGTGTTTTTCTGCCTTTTTGACAATTGCATTACAACTTGAATCCCTCTCAGCGGTGGCTTAAAACACTTAGTCAGTTGGTAGAAGAGCTCTTGAGTTCTCTTTCCCTGATGCTGTGCGCAGGAAATCACAACAGGGGGGAAAAGAGAAAAGCTTCAGGCGAAGGACAGAGCAACCCAGTGAGTGGGAGAGGTTCTTGCATCAGAGAGGCACAGATTTCCTTGAAACCCCACCCAGATTCATCTGGCTGGTATTTCTATTCCTCAGTTAGCTGCTCAATTTTCTCCAGCTCTGTTCTGTGCAGGCAGTTATTAAAGCAACCGACTTTGAATGGTGCTTCCAGGAGGATAAAGAGATCAATGGCTAAATGGGGAAGGGGTGTAGGCAAAGTATGGCCATCATGGGCCACACAGATGGCTATATTGATGACCCCCAGTCCCACCAGAAACCGTGGGCTACCCATTTTTCTAGCCAGAGGAAAAAAGAGGAACTGCTGCTTCTAGAAGCTTGCGGGAATGACAAATCACATTTTAAATGAAGCGTACTTCAGTTAATAAACTCTGACAGTGAAGCTTCTTTTTACCAAGGCTTTTTATGCCCACTCCGGCCATTTCCACACTGGACTGTTATAGTGCTATTATTCCACTTTCAACATCCTATGGAATCCTGGGGTTTGCAGTTTAGGGAGGGGCCTTTAAGGGTTTGAGGTCTCAAAGGCCCCTGCCTAAACTGCAAACCCCGGGATTCCGTAGGATGTTGAAAGTGTAAAAATAGCACTATGACAGTCCAGCGCGGAAATGGCCTCAGCCCTCCTTATCCTCTGTCTAGCTGGAAGGTATTTTTTTTAGCAGGACTGGCACTGGAAAGATAGTGAAGAAGAAGTAGAGAAACACAGCCTTTCAAGCAGCAAGTTGCAATAGCAAGTCTGTAGTAAACGGTGCAATAAAAGCTTTTATTCAGAAATTCTGTTCTAGCTAATCCTTCTGCAGCAGTGTGTGCCTGCCAGCAAGAGGCAATGTAAACAGCAGCTGCCTCCAGAGTCCCATACCCAGAATAGTAAGAAAAAGGGAACACAGATAACCCTGCCTTACTAGTTCATCCCAGGGTATAAAAAAGCATAGGTGTCTTAAGTGTGGCTACCAAAATGGAAATCATAAGAAAAGTAGAGGCTGGAGAAAGAAAAAAAAGTCATCTCAGAATGCATTTTGGAAAAGTCTGCAAGAGGTCTCTAGAATGTTCGAAATGTTTTTTGTTTACTTATGCAAAACTTCCCTTGCCTGGTTGTTTCATTGCACACATACATACTCTTATTTTTGAATAAAAGGTTTGCTGAAGTGTGTTGAACTGCGCTTATTTTTTACGGTGTAGGAATCCATCCCTATTCTTTCCTTGTTATTTCTGCCTCTGGTGATAAATTTGTTGTCAGCGAATTACCAGTAATGCCCAGGAACACATCTACAGCTTTAATTGAAGTATACCTGTATTAAAACTGGACACCTTTTTAAAAATGCAATAAAAAAGTCTGCAAGATTAGATGCAACCGTCTTTCACAGTTTACCATGTAGCAATATTAATTTTGCTGAGCTAATTAATGAATGTCAGTCAATAAGGCATGTTGGTCAGGACTAATGTGCTTTTTAGAAATTAATGGAAGGAAGTTGATCAGAGCTTGAAAAGGTACTTTTTGGACTACCAGTCCCAGATCTACAACTTCCAGAATCTTTTTAGGCAGCCAATCAGTTAAAGCTGTGATGATTTAACATAACTTTGAAGTAGATGAAATAGAAATAGTCTACGTTGAAATAGTCAAAGGTTTTCCATACTTTGGCTCAGTCACAAATCAGAATGGAGAATCTAGCCGAGATTAGGACAACTGTGAAGGAATTAGACAACATCATCAAGAATATCAAAGTCAGGATTGTCCCTGCATCATATTTCCATTTTTTTCCCCTCTGTGATTGTGAAAACTGGTCAGTGAAGAAAGCTGATAGGAAGAGAATCGACTACTTTGAAATGCGGAGCCAGAGGAGAGTTCTGGAGTTCTGGAGATACCATGGATTGCTAAACAGCAAATAAATTAGTCCAAGAACAAATCAAACCTGACTCTTCCTAGAAACCAAGACAACTAATCTGAGATTGCTGTACTTTGGACATATCATGAGAAGAGAGGATTCATTAGGAAAGAAAATAATGCTTGGTAAATCGGAAGGCAGTCGGAAAAGAGGAGGACCACTTCAAAGGTGGGTAGACTCAGGCCTGAGGCCCCTCCCTTAACTGCAAACCCCAGGATTGCATAGGATGTTGAAAGTGGAATAATAGCGCTATAACAGTCTAGTGCGGAAATGGCCTCAAAGAAGCGATAGACCTGAGTTTGCAAGATCTGAGCAGAACTGTTGATAACAGGATGATTGGAGATCTCTCCTACGTAGGGTCACTTGATGGCATTTAACAGCAACAAAAAATCAGCCGGCGAAGTCCTTTCTGAACAGAAAGGTGTTTGCCGGCCAGTAGGAGAACATCTGGTAAGGAAGACCCCTATCATGTAGAGTCCCATAACCTGGGAGCAGCCATCCAGAAGATCATCTTTCGTATATGCACCAGATGTAATTCTGACAGTGGTGGGACCGAGAGAGGCTTCCTGTCAATCTCAAAGCCTGGGCCGCTTCATATGGGAAAATGTAGTGATTTAGACAGCCTGGATCCAAGTCATTTTGCTTGGTAATAGGCTGGGAGCCTGGGGAACTGTTGTAACAGGGATGTTATGGGCCCCCTGCAACCAGCCCTGATTTCACCACAGTGTTTTGGACCCAAGGAAATGTTCAAATGTTCAACGAAGGCATTCCAATGTAGAACGTTGTTACCCTAAAAAGCGGGTGACTCAGGGGTCTACCTGCAATGCCTCTGTGGAAGGGTGGGCAATTATAGCTCAAAGGAGGCTTGCGAGAGAGGGGTAAGCTTTGGGATCTTTTCAGCCGTGTATACCGGTATTAATGCCAAGACACTAATTGAAAGTAAAAAGAATGTTTTATTGCAGGAAAATCACAAGCACACACAGGATTCAAGCAGTCTTACAACCATACAAGGCCAGCGGAGGGGAAAAAAGGAAAAATTGGATAGCAAGGAATTAGAAATGGGTGATATTTACCAATCCTGAAGAGAAGAGACAGTCAAGGTGCAAGGGCAGAACAAGGGTCTGGAGTGCAGCGTGATGCCCAAGGGCGAGCAAAAGGTCAGGGTCTGAGCTAGGGTTTAAATACTCTTTTTCTGCTCTAAAGGGGAAGGTATTAATGGCTGTGTAACCGAGCAAACAGAGGGGTCTGGAGCTGGCTAATGGTCTTAGCCTTGGGTGACAAAGCGTTGATGGGAGTCATGATAGCTTCTTAATGTCTGGGCAGGTGAGGAAACAAAGGGGGAAGTCCAACAGGAAGGAGGTCACGGGAAGTTGGTCGTTGTTGCTTTGTCTGGGAGTTTTGGCGGCTATTGTTTTCTAGGCTTGGGCTACTGAGCGGGTCGTCTTCAACCATTAAGTCGAGTTCTCCAACTACTCAGTGAAATTATGAGCTGGCTATGCCTTGAGATTCCCACTGACTTAACTCTGCCGAGGTACAGCCAGCCCTCTTTGCCAGCATGGCTTTCCAGCCAGAAATGTAGGATTGATATATGTGCCAATTCAACAATATAATGGATTGGGGTTGTACAACATGGTAGCAACATGTTACAGAAATCCAAAAAGTAGGTAACAAAAATGTCACCATGCTTATCCTAATGGCTGCATGTGACCTCCAAAATCAGAGGGAATATACCTCTGTTTGGGGGGCGGGGTTAATGTAAGAGAAGGGGTGCAATTACTGTCTCTTGTCCTGCTTGTGAGCATTCCAAAGATATCTAGTTGGCTACAGATGCCTGCTGTTCTAATGCAACCCATGTCCCCCAACATTTCCCAGATGAAGACTAGGACGTGTGTCCAAGCAACATCAGAGTGTGGTCACCATGGCAAAAGTTAGTCAATCATAGAATTGTAGAGTTGGAAGAGACCACAAGGGCCATCAAATCCAACCCGATTCTTGCATGCAGGAAGGCGCCATCGAAGCATTCCTGACAGATGGCTAGCCAGACTCTATTTTAAAACCCCCAAAGAAGGAGACTCCACCACACTCTGAGGCACTGTTTCCCACTGTTGAACTGCTCTTATCATCTGAAGTTCTTCTAATGTTTTGATGGAATCTCTTTTCCTGAAGTTTGGAGCCATTGCTCCTCGTCCTAGTCTCTGGAGCAGCAGAAAACAGGCTTGCTCCCTCCCCCATATGACATCCCTTCAAATATTTCAACATGGCTATCATGTCCCCTCTTAACCTTCTCTTCTCCAGGCTAAACATACTCAGCTCGCTTAGCCAGTCCTCACAGGGCATCGTTTTCAGGCCTTCTACCCTTTGGTCGCCCTCCTCTGGATGCTTGGAAGAACACATAAGCTTGGAAGGGCTGCTGCAATTTACTTTTGCTTGCACCTATTGGGACGGGCAAGAGTCTGTCCCCTTCCTCTCCTCCTCCTCCTCCTCCCCCTGAACTGCTTTTGTACTTTGAACTCAGTTTGCAGCAACTGAGGTAAGCTGAGAGCAAAGGGAGAAAATGGTGTCAAGAGACGGTTATAGCGCTATTATTCCACCATCAGCTTCCTATGGAATCCTGGAATTGGCAGTTTAGGAAGGGGCCTCAGAGGCCTCCCCCCAAACTGCAAACCTCAGGATTCCACAGGATGTTGAAAGTGGAATAACAGCACCATGACAGTCTAGTGTGGAAACGGCCTTGGACATTTTAAGAGCAGTTGAGAAAGTGGGATGGCAAATTATTGGGGCTCTCTCTACCCAGTTGGGATGGTTTTCCGGAATGCCAACCCATATTTGTTTTCCTTGTCTCAAGGGAATCCTCACCAAATTCAATGCGGCTTACTTCCAGGTAAAGCGGCACAAGATAGCCACCTAAAAACCCAATCCTGTCCCGTGGCACTCAAAAAGGAAAGATGGTTTATAGTAGGTTTTAGGGTGCACCATTGTGATGTCTTAGTGAGCAGGAAAGCTTTTTCTAAATACTTCAAATTCTTGGAATCAAAGCAGCAGGGAAACATCTGTAAGAAAAGAGGTGAGGCTTACTCTAAAGTAAGCTGGATACTCAGGGTGACTTGCAAGAGAACACGCTTGCAAGAGCTCCCTGATGCCTCATTAGGGCCATTTCCGCAGTAGACTGTTATAGCGCTATTATTCCACTTTCAACATCCTATGGAATCCTGGGGTTTGCAGTTTAGGGAGGGGGCGGCGGGCCCCTCCCTAAACTGCAAACCCCAGGATTCCATAGGATGTTGAAAGCGGAATAATAGCGCTATAACAGTCTACTGCGGAAATGGCCTAGGAAATCCCACAGTGCCAAGAACTGCAGTCAAAGGGAGAAACAAAAATATTTTTAAGGATCCTAGGAAAATAAAGCTGTGAGGGGAAAAAACCCCTTCTGTGCTTGGGCATGGGGATCTGACCCCCTTTTCCTCTCCCCACGCCGGCATCGACCCGAAGCCCAATTAATCTTGGCCATTTCCGCACTAGAGTGTTATGGCGCTATGATTCCACTTTCAACGTCCTAGGGAATCCCGGGGTTTGCAGCTTAGGGAGGAGGCCCCCTCCCTAAACTGCAAACTCCGGCATTCCAGAGGAGGTTGAAAGTGGAATAATAGCGCCATAACAGTCCAGCGCAGAAATAGCCCTTAACAGAAGCGACAAACCCTTCGCAGCACTGTAACTGTTCTTCGCCCGGCGAAGGGCAGCGGCTTCTGCTTGCCCCTCTGCGCCTGCGCCCGAGCTCCCAGGGCCGCGTCAGCAGCACCAACCAGCGTGGCAGCTGAGCCGTCGACAAAGCGTTTTCCTTACGCCCCGCCCCTTAGCGACGATAACTCTTAGAACGAAAAGGGGGGAGAAAAAGTAGTCACTGCGATGATTGACGTCGCCCGGGAGACCAATGACAACGCCGGAGCGGCCGAGGCGACATCTCCCCCTCCCGCCTCTCTCTCCCTCCTTCGCGGCCGATGGAGGAGATTGGGGCGCCGGGGGGCTCCTCCCTCCCGGGGAGCCGCGGAGGCCCCGCCCAGGCCCCGCCCCTCCGCCGAGACCCCGCCCCTCTGGCGCGGTCTCTTCACGGCGGCAGCGGCGCCTCCATTTTCTGCTCCTCCTCCTGGCCGACGGCGAGTTGCTGCAGCGGCCGCCACCCCGGGCTGGCCCGTCTGCCGCCGCCGCCGCCTCCTCTCCAGCCGCCCCGCCCGAGCCCCCGCGGAGGAGCACCAGCGACCGGGAGGCCCCGCAGCCCCGAGCCCGAGCCCTCCCGCCGCCGCCGCCAGCAGCTCCTCTTCGCCGCCGCCATGAATGAGGAGTACGACGTGATCGTGCTGGGCACCGGCCTGACGGTGAGGGAGGGAAAGATGGGAGAGGAGGAAAGAGGAAAAGCCCAAATCGAGGCAGGGCCCGGCGAGGCCTAGGAGGCCCCGGGAAGGCGGGCGGCGGCGGCGGCGGCTTCCCTCACACGCCGGCCGCCGCTGCCTTCCCTCGGCCCTTCCCGCTGCGGCACCGCCGCTCCTGCCCCTCAGCCCGCGTTCGTTGCCGCTCCCTCCCCGGTGCCGCCTGCGCCCTTTCTCCTCATCCGCCTCCCCGTATCCCCTCGGTGCATTCCTATTTTTCTTAATCCTTCCCCCTTTCTTTTCTAATCTCTGCGCCCCTCTTTTTTCTCTCATAACCACCGAATGTCACTCGATTCTTTTTTTTTTTAATTCCTACCTCCTCTTTTAATTGCTCAGGAGTCATTTTTTTAAAAAATTAGTTCCCTGCCCTGTTCTTTCATTTCATGTCCTTCTTAAAACCGTGAAATTTCTCTGCCTCGCCTGTTTTCTAACCTTTCCTTCCTCCCCGGCCGTTCTCGTCACACGCGGGAGCGCGCTCCCACACAGGCCGTTTCCGCACCGGATTGTTATAGTGCTGCTGTTCCGCTTTGAGCCTCCTGTGGAATTCTGGGGTTTGTAGGCCAAGGAGCTCTTGGCTGAGAATTCTAAATGCTCCTCCTTAAACTGCAAACCACAGGATTCCATAGGATGTTGAAAGAGGGATAACCGCGCCGTAACAGTCTAGTGTGGAAATGGCCTGTGTCTGTCGCAGGATCTTGGTTGAGGCCATTTCCACACTACCCTGTTATAGTGCTGCTATTTCACTTTCAGCCTCCTGTGGAAGTCTGGGGTTTGTAGTTTCCTGAGGCCCAAGAGCTTTCTGGCTGAGAATTCTCAATGGCCCTCCCTAAACTGCAAACCCCAGGATTCCAAAGGATGTTGGAAGTGGAATAATAGCACTGTAACGGTGTAGTGTGGAAATAGCTCCCTCCCCACATACATACGTTCTAGGTGTTGTACTAGAGAAGTGTTACTCATTCTGATCTAATCCTCCCCGAAAACCCCACCAAGATGGGGGTCTGGGGAGGCAAGGGCCACATACAGGCTCCTGAATCCCACCCTTGCATTGCAGCTGTTCCCTTCCTCTTTTTTGCACCTTTTAGCTGCAATCCCGACCTTTAGTCCTAACTGGAGCAGACTCCTGGAATCAGTGTTTGAGTGAGCCAACTTGTAGGTAGATCCATTTGTTACAATGGGTCAGCTCTGGTCAGGTCTAACAGTACGTTTTGGGCTATTCTGAGTCTCCGTTGTGTTCCCATCCTTTCTCTTTTTCCTCTTAATACTTTTGCTTTTTTTCCCCTTGGCAGATGAGCCTTCCCTTCTTCCCCCATCATGTTTCCCATTAAAGACCATCTGCTGTTGCCTCCCTTCTTAATGGATTTCTCTTGCTTGTCCTCATTTTTAAGTCTTATGCTTCTCTTTGGTGTCAATTTATTTTTCTCATCGAGTGTAAGTTGTCTCAAACTCCTCTCCCCTCCCCAATATTTCACTGCACTTGCTCCTTCTTCTCCTTTGCTTCCCCCTCATTTCATCTCAATTCCACTTTTTCATTTTATGACCACTCACCTTTTAGAGCTCTTACCTTTTGTGTTGCCTGTTCTTGGCACCCATGAAACCTCAGGTGGCAACTCTGTCTTATCTGAAGGGCTGTGATGGAACAAACCAAAGGTCCAGGAAGTCAAACATCCTTTTCCCCCACAAGGTGCCAGTCTAATGCCCATGAGAAACCCCCAGGCAGGATGCCAAAGGAGCAGTACCCTCCTGGTCAACAGTAGTGTCCTCCTTTTGGATGTGGAATCTTTTCTTTGGCACCATAGCTATTACCTGTCAGTGGACCTCTCTTATTCCATGAGTTTCCCTCATGCTTTTTAAAAACTGAATTGGTGGCCATCTCTTCTTGTAGCACTGAATTCCATGTGGAGAAGAAGCACTCCCTTCTGTCTGTTCTTAATCTGCTGTCATTCAGGAGGAGCAGCTGCCTTAAATGTTGTCCTCCCTGCAGTTCTTTCACTCCCTTCCCACACTACTGGAGATGTCCTTTGCTTTTCAAGGTATTGATGTAGTGATTGTCATCAGCAGTCCCATTTACATTCTACTATCTTTCTGTATCCCATCCTTGTCCTCTGTTTGTGTCTTATTGTAGCTGTCCTCCCTGAAATACAGCTCTAAAGTTAGATCCCTTCCTCTTCCTTTTTGTTGCTGCTGTTAGTTGTCCTCAAGTCACTTCAACTGTATGGTGAATGAAAGACCATTTGTCTTCTTACTGCCTCTATCACCTGTGCTCCTTTTTTTTGGGGACAGCAGTTCTCTTGTCACACTCTTACATAGTCTCTTTCCCCTTCCAAGTTTCACTCTTACTTAATACCACTTCTATCTCCCATTAACTTGAAGGATTGTCCTCCACCATTCCACTACTCTTACAGTCTTCCTGGGTTGTACTTCCGTGGCTTGCTGTCTAAAGTGTCACTTTAATTATTCGCCCCTTTCTCTTACCTTTCACTCTTTTTTTCCCCCGATCCTTATTTATCACCCATATGGTACAGCTGATCCCCTCTCTGTCATTTAGTTCCTCACTCAAGTTCGGTCTTATGTCCTCCCTTCCATTTGCCTTAACCATCACCCAACTGCTCCACAGCATCCCTGCTTTCATGTTACTTCCTTACCTTACATTGCCCAACTTTCCTTTGGCCTCAAGGATTGTCCAAATGTGTCTGTTTCTCAGCTGCTTTGCTTTCTTCCTTGGCTCAGTTTTGAAAGACTCTTTGGTGTCCCTTTCTCTTCCTCCTGTAAGGTCCTCAACTTACTCTCTGTCTCATCTGCTTTGCTGTCTGCATTTTGTACCCCCCCCCCCATTTTTCTAGCTTCCACCATCATAATTAAACCTTTTGCCCACTGTGTTACAACCTCTGCCCCTTTTAGAAAGTTTGGAAGAGGCTCTCCCCCCACTATTCCCCTTTAAGTTATCTGTCAAAATCTAGGGTGGCTTCCTAGCATTTCCAGCATTGTACTAGTGCTCTGCCCTGGAATTGGAAGAATACCCTGCTCCTTTCTTTTAATTTAGCTATCCTTCTTGGTGTTTATCCCATTTGATAACATCTGCAGCCTGCTGTTACTCGAGGGCAGTATGCATGGCAGTGCAGTGCCTTACTTGGCATCACCGGGTGCCCTGGACTGAAATGGAGGGAGTTCCTTCATGTGGGTAGAGAAGCCCAGCCAGTTTGGCTCACAGTTGAGCAAAGACTTTAATATGAATTGCTGTTATTAAACCTGATCTTCCCCTTCTAGCAACACCCAGCGCATTTCACTGCTCTTATTTTACACTTCTACTCCTCCTGGAATGTATTGTACCTTTGCCTCCTGTACATCTCTTCCCCCCTTGTGCCTGTTTGTATTTGTACCTGCGTTCATTTCTCCTGCCAAACATCCCTCGGTTGAGTCCTTTCAACCTGAATGTGATTTCTCCTGATGCAGAATCTCAAAAGTTGTCCTCCTTTCTGTATTGTTCAGAGCTTCTTGCTGTGGTCCAAAACCTGATGCTTGGCCCCCATTTATTGGAATGTTAAATTTTTTCAGCATCTCATCTTGGTTTTGGTTCTTGCTATTGTTCTTTTAGAACCACCTGCATATTGCTGTCCATTTGTTTTTGTCCCTTTCTATTTCACCCTCTCATGCTGTGCTTCTTCTTATCCTTTTTTTAAACTGCCTATTCAAAGGTCCGTCCACTTACTATATTTTAAGCAATTTTCTGGTTGTGCCTTGTTCCTGGCTGCAGCTTTGTTCTCTTGTCATCGGTTCCTGATACCCTTTCATAGCACCTTCTATCTCTGCCTGTGTGGACCATCACTGAATAGGCGACAGTCCTCTTAAATGTTCTTGGTGCTTGCTCCACTCGTGTGTGTGTCTGTGTGGTGTGCATGTATGTGCCTTCAAGTTGCTTGGTGACTTACAGCAACCTCATGGATTTCATAGGGTTTTCTTAGGCAAGGATTCCTCAGAGGTGGTTTTGCCAGTTCTTTTGTTTGAAATGCAGCCTACAACACCTGGTATTCCTTGGCGGTCTCCCATTCAAGTACTAACCTGGGCTGACCCTACTTAGCTGTCAAGATTAGACAGGATCAGGTGCCTTCAGGGTATTTAGGCCTCATCTCATTTGTATGCGCTGTGGCTTATTCTTGTCTCTTGCTTGTCTGTCAATAGTATACCCGGTTGACATTGTTATTAGCTGGGATAGACATAAAAGGTTCCAAACATTCTGCATTCACACTTTGCCTTCCTCAAAGTGCCACTTACTTTTGTCTTCAAACTCTTCCCTCTTTATTTCCTTTTTACTGCTCTGTTCACACTCACAAAAGCGCCTTCCTTTATCTGCCTGTCTCCTTGCCCTTCTGCGGTTGTCCTGCTCCTTTGATAATCTCCACCACCTGTATCTTTCTCCTTCATAGGCTGCTGCTTTTCTGGTTGTCCAGTATCCTCTTGCAGCTTCAGTGCCAGCTGTATGCTTCCCTTTTCTCCCTTTACTCCTTCCTGTGGCTTAGCAGCCAGTTTCCCAGAATGGTGTTTCCTCAGAATAGCTAGCTATTGTTTTAACCCTTATTTGCAGTCAGCTTGTCATCAGTTAAACCCCTCCTGCAAAACAAACTATTCTGTTTACACTAACTTTGAAATGACAGAGGAAGAAGCAGCATGTTTACATGCAAAGCAGTATGGAAAAAAAATCCCATAAGCATTAACACTGCTGCTTGTTTATATTGCCATCTTTGTTGGGAGGTTGTTTGAGAGAATTACTGTACTCTCAGAGTTGTTGCTGTTTGCTGGCTACGATAGGAGCATAAAGGTCAGCTCCTTTTCATACGAGTCGGCTTGTCTCCACGTAGCTACTAAATTGTTTCCATGTTTGATGACTTGATGCAGTATTACTTCTGCAGCAGTATGGGAGGCTTCAGGAAGTTGTCTTGTTGCAAAACAAGAAAGGCTAATTGTCTTTGATAGCTTAATACTTAAGAATCTTAAGATGGATCGTGGCTGGCGCATATCTTCCCTTGCTGTGCCTTTCCCCCTTGTTTGGAGGTGGATGAGTCGGTAAAGAGCAGCCTCTGTATATTGTTTATGATATGTAATGGGGAGTTGCTTATAGGTAGGAGAGGGGGTGTCAAGAAAGATGCTAAAAGACAGATTCATGCGTAATTAGTGGCAGTGCTCAAGTCACCTTTTCAACAACAATATGCATGTTTTAGTCTTAAAGTGATTTATTTCACTCCTCTGCTGAAAACCTACCAATTTCATTGCTTGTAGTGAAACAGCAGGTCTGAATAAATGATGGGTGTCAAAGTCATAGGATAAGAGGAGGCATTGTTCCTTTCGGGGCTCTGGGAGAAATAAGTATGGCTGTGAATGAATGTGTGCTTCCTGCAATTGTTGGAGGCAGCTCTTTCCTGCTTTTGTTTTCTCAGTTTTGTCCATTCGGAGGGACAGAGCAGAGACTTCTGTATTACAGCTGTGAAGCATGCTTAGCATTCCTCCCTGACTTCGGAGGCCCTTGGGTGTAATTCTAGGAAGAGCGGCCTGCACTTCCAACATGTTGAGTGCTACTGTGGTTAGCAGTTGGGTGTTATCATGAAGGTCATTAGTAATAAATGGAATTCCCTTTGGGTCCAGGTTAGCCAATGCTCTACGTGAACATATGGTTACATGGGAATTTCTTTGCCCTGTGTTAGCAGAGGCCCATTGTCCACAGAAGAACTGAACTGCACACGTGGGAAGCAAAGAACAGCTGCCGTTTCGGGTTCAGTAGGAGCAACTGTCCAAAGCAAGCATGTGGCAAAAGCGAAGAAAATCACAGTACTTCATTCTTGGGCACATGCTGGACTGACTTTTGACCTGTTAGGGTATAGTTATGTCCTCTTTGTTGTTAAAGGAAACTGAGTGAGACTGAAACTAGAATGTCATAATCGTAGCAGGTAAAACTCTTGCTTGTGCTTTCCTGTTTAGAGGATTTAGTTGCCCTAAGCTCATTGTCCCTTTAGCAAAGTGGGTTGTGTGAGGCCTTGAACTGGAATTGAAAGACTCAAGGGATTCAAAAATTCTAAACACCGCAGGCCAAATGCTTTTCCTCATCCAAATTTTACAGATGGACATAGCAGCAAAAACTATATTTTCAGGCCAGTTATTACAGTATCAATGTTTAAGTAGCCAGGTACATTATGCTGTCAAAGCACTCTTGTACAATTAGCCTTGCATTTCTTAAGTATATTAGTAAACTCATCTTATAATTGTGAAAACAGATAAAATGGGCAGGGCACACTTTAGATCTTGTCTTCAATACGGTGTTAGGGGAACTGATCTGTTGGTTGGGGAGGCGGTATTGATTCCATTAGCATGGACAGATTGTTGCCAAGTCACATGTGATCTTCATAGTAACCTTCACAAGGGGTGACAGAAGACTGATGCTGTACTGCCGGTGATTGCTGAATTCAGATGATTTTCTGGGGATGTGGGAGAGGGAGTTGTTCTTACCGGTTTAGCCAACCTTCTTGTCAAGTTCTAGAACAGTTGCTCCTCAGCACAGCCATTGAACTGTGTTAGTTCCTTCATACTTTAAAGAACTGTTGAATATGAAGCAGGGTCAGTTACTGGAGGGCAAGCAAACACAAAAGATTCATAACAAATATGATGTGATCTTACTGCTCCATTATCATGTCTACTCAGTGTCATTTTCTTATGCACATTTTGAGTTAAAGGCCTTCTGAATGTACATTCTGGAATGCAACAGGTTGAACCCTCAAGTGCCCACTGCAGGACATTCTGCAGATAATAGTGGACCCTCAGTATCCACCCCCCACCCCACCATGGAAACCAAAATCCGTGAGTTGTCAAATCCTATTATGTACAGTGGTGTAGTAGAATGGCGTCCGTTATATAAAATGGCAAACAACTCAAAACAAGTGCTGGAGAGAGCCTGAGGATCTGTGAAATGATGGGAAGCTACAACAGAGTATACCTACGCATCAGCCTAGTGCTCGGTGCCCGGTAAAATCAAGATTTGCTTTTGAAATTTTTTTTAGAATATTTTTGAGCCATGAGTCTCCAGGGTTAGAGGAACAAAATCTATGGGTATTGAAAGAATTGGCAGAGGTAATCTCAGAGCCACTGGCAGTAATCTTTGAGAATTCCTAGAGAACAGGTGAAGTCCCAGCAGACTGGAGGAAGGCAAATGTTCCCATCTTCAAAAAGGGGAAAGAAAAAGAGGATCCAAACAAGAGAAAGATAAGCTGGAGAGGAGAGCAACCAAAATGTTAAAAAGACTGGAAACACTGTTGTCTGAGGAGTAGTTTAGGGATCTGGGTATAGTTATCCTGGAGAAAAGAAGGTTAAGTGGTGACATGCTCATCATGTTTAAGTATTTGAAAGGATGTCATATTGATGATGGCACAAACTTGTTTTCTGTTGCTCCGAAGACTAGGACATGGAGCAGTGCCTTCAAACAACAGGAAAAGAGATTCCACCTAAATGTTAGGAAGAACTTCCTGATGGTAATAACCATAGCTGAACAGTGGAATATGCTGTTGCTTTGAAGTGTGGTGGAGTCTCCTTCTTTAGAGGTTTTTAAACAGAAGCTGGATGGCCATCTGTTAGAAATGCGTTGATGATGTATTCCTGCATGGCAGAATGGGTTGGACTAGATGGCCCTTGTGGTCTCTTCCAGCTCTGTGATTCTGTGACTGTACTTATATCCGTACTGACTTGGATGCATACCGTACTGTGACAGGAACTAATGCAGCGTCTAATTGTGCTATTATGGATCCATTTCAGCTTGTACAGACTGAGGGCATGTGCAAACTACTTGGAGGACAGAGTCCTTCCCCTGCTCCCCAGACTAGGGACAGGCAACCTGGGGCCTTCCACGTACTGAATTGCAACTTGCATTATCTTTAGGCACCATGGCCAGTGTCAACTCACAGAGTATTGGTAGGATCACAGTGGTGGAACCATGTGATACCTCCTCTGCACCAGCTGCCCTCATTGCCAGTGCATTTGTGGTCCTCATTTAAGCCCTGTATACTTTGCAAAAAAGTTAGTTGAAGGGCCATAGTCATCCATTGCAGCCTGCTGGCATGGTGAGATGAGCTGCTGAAACCCTATTTGCGTGCCTGCTAGGGAGAACAACCAGGCTGGTGAGCACAAGGGAGTGGTTTTTGGCTGCAACCCCACTGTTGTACAACAAATTGCCAGTGGGTGTGCATTCAAAGCTTAATGCTACAGGCCTTGAAAAGAGCTTTCAAGAGGCACTTGTCTCTGGCCTTTTCTTCAGATAGGGTTTAGATGGAGTTAGGTACCCTTTCCTAAATATTGGAATTTTGTATTTTACTGAACAGTGTGGTTCTGTTTCTTGTTGGTCTTTGTATGAGTTCAGTACTTTGTTGTGACTTTTGGTTATGTTATGATTTGAAAGAGTTTGTCCTTTAAAAGCAGTATGTGTATCTTTTAATAATAACAATTTAATTAGAATTTTGTAGCTGGAGCTCCTCAGGCACTTAAAAGTGTGCAATTGTGTTTGTCCCCAAGCTGAGCATCTTTCTAAAGAACTGACTGTTGGTTGTTTTTTTTAAAAAACAAATTTCTAATAGGAAGGCCATTGCATGGTCAAGCCTTGCTGGTGTATAAGATGCATCCCATTTATACACTGGCAAATACAGTTTGCTGGCGTATAGGATGCAGTGGTGTGTAAGATGAACCCCATTTTCAAACAGTATTTTTCAGGAAAAAAGTGAGTCCTATATGCCAGCAAATACAGTATTTTATAGCATATCAAGTTTGAAACAGAAGATCAGGCAATGTGATTTTGTGAAGTAACATAACCCTGTTATAAATTACCTATTTTAAGTCTAGAGTGTTCCTAACTTTTCATTCATTTAATGTATTTTAATCTATGATGTGTTTTCAGTTGTATTTTAATCTGTATTATACATATACCCTGCCTTGAGCCTTGGGAAGAGGCAGGTAAGAAATAAAAAAAAAATTCTATTGTTCATTTTTCTTGATTTCTTCCAGTTCCTTTTAATCACAAAATTAATATTATTTTAGTTCACAAGTGTGGTTCAGAAGGGTAGAGAAGGGGTAAATAATTTGTCCAGAGCTAGCTAAAGAATGTGAAACTTTAATCCAGGCTAAAGTCCATCAGTTAGAAGCATTGAAAGGAAGTATCTAATGTAATGGAAGTATTGAACGGTGAAGGTATTCTAAAAGGATGCTGTCACTACACCTGAAAGTGCTATTGGGACTTGAACCTGGTGCACATGGAAGTAAGCCTGAAGTCTGTACAACTGGCTTCTGATGTGGTGTAACTGAGATGTCGGTTGACCTTGTTGTTATCTTTAGCATTGTCTGTCTGCAGCATGTGTGTCTAGTTCCTCTTTGTCATTTCCATCCTAAATAGCTCTCTGAGTCTATATTTGGTTTGACCCTCAAACTCTTTTTGTTATATAGTGAGGATGCTAAAATTGAAAGTGGTCTCCACTTGCACATGTCTCTCTTGTTTCATGTGGAAGGGCTGATGTGAGATCTGGAGGCTCTTAGAACTGGGAAAAAAAATTAGAGTTTGTCCATTCTTGCTGGATAGTAATAATGGTTGTCAGGGCTTTGTGTGATCTCATAAGTTTTAGACTTGACCGCATTGGAAGTAAAGACGCAGGTTCTGCGATCTGTGAAAAGGTCTACATAGCAAGTCCACCTCCCACATCAGCTCTTAATGAAGGCTTCTAAAGGGCTCTTCTTCCTTTGGAAGGAAGTTTTGCTGGTATTTAGGGGCTAATGCATCGTTTCTGTGATTCAGGACTCCTTGCTTGGGGGGGAAGGTAGAATTCTTATGTTGGGGCGGCGTCTTTGTAGCCCAGCAAGAGTAGGCTTGAATGATAACTAGATCTCTAGGCTCGTGTTTACAAGTCTTTAATAAGATGACCTTGTTCCCAACTGAAGTTTGTTTCTGTGCTAGAGAAAATGACTGATTTCAACTCTCTTCTTGCCAGTTCCGGTAGCAAGAGTGTGAAAGAGGCGTCCTTCGGACCACAGCCCTTGCTACATTTGATGGCTAACTGGGTGGAGATTGCAACAACCACAGTGTTGCATAAAAACATGCAGTAAAGATAAAAATTGCAGTTTGATGGGGCTGGAAGAAATTACATGCAGTTATATGAGCAACCCAGGGAAATGAAACTATGTATATTCTTTTCAGAAATGTATTTTTGGTCATTGGGTGTCCTGCGATCTCTAAGGCTCACATCCCTGAATACTACTCAGTATAGTTGCATTGTAATCTGGTTGGCAGCTGGCTTGTATGGAGTTGAGTAAAATAAGCTTCTGATTATTCATGGATGCTTCAACAGAAATGTTTACATAAGTTGGACAGATAATGGTGTAGAGTACAGGAATGCCCAACTTTTAGCTGGCGTTGCTGAGGCATATGAAGTAATAGGCGACAAGTCCCAGACACAAGCTAAAATATAATTCATTATGAAAACAGAGTTAGAATGAAGAATTATAGTAAAATTGATTTTTAGTTTAAATAGATTCCCATTCTGGTTGGTAACATGTAATTTAATATGCTTTACTGTTCTGGGGAATTGTTTCAACAGTCACAGGGTGTTCATGCCCCCGCTCAAAGTTGAATAGAAATATACATGAAAAGGAAACTGACAAATGCACTGGGGCATTAAGTAATTTGTAGCTTATTCATGAGGAGCATAAGTAAGTGTGAGAAGAACCACTGAAGGGGAACCATCACATGCAAGTAGCAGAGACTTCTGCCTTTGCTCCAGCTGTATTATAATCCACCCACCCCATGCAGAGTCTAAAAGCAAAATGAAACTTCCATTTGCAGTAATGGAGGATTTGAGGGTTTTGTGATGGAAGAATTTAGGTTTTTAAAAAGATAAAGAAGGTAAAGGTGTTCTCCTACCCATGCCTGGTCACCTTAATCCAGCTCAGGTTCCTATGTGTTTATTTGCAACTAAAGAAGAGAAAAAAATTTCAGCTATCCATTTACCATACTAGTTAACTGTAGTTACATTATTGCGTGGGCGATCTAGTGCCAAAAGTAAACACTTTCACCTGGCAATATAAATCCCATGTTGCCATGCAATGCAGGTGATCTCATAGCACAATCAAGTTTTTTTAAGGCCATTTCAACATTAGACTGTTATAGCGCTATTATTCCACTTTCAACATCTTATGGAATCCTGGGGTTTGCAATTTAGGGAGGCCCCTCCCTAAACTGCAAACCCTAGGATTCCATAGGATGTTGAAAGTGGAATAATAGTGGTATAACAGTCTAGTATGGAAATGGCGTAAGTTGTTCTGTAGTTGTTAGTGTGGCTGTGCCCACATTCTATGCTGGCTTGGGCTTATTTATAATAGATATCTTTTAGTTTATTTGGAGGTTAAGAGACAGCATGATTGTAGCAGTTCAAGCTTTGGGCTTATCCTGGAGACAAGGATTTGATTCTCTCCTTGGCCATGGAAATCCACTTGGTGACCTTGAGTGCATCCTGTGTCCCCAAAAGACCCCATGATAGGTTCACGTCGGGGTCACTGTAAGTCAGAAACAACCTGAATGCACACCACAGCAACATGATGCAACTCTATCAATAGCTGTTTTTCCTCTATGCATGCCTTTGGCTCTTCACTTTGTGCCTGTTTTCAGTTTTGGGGAACTTGTGTCCTGTTTAGATAAAGTTCTGAATCTTTTGATAGCTGACCCTTCCAACTAGGATGGCAGAAGAAAGCTAGTCAACTTGCTAATAACTTCAAAGTGTGATTAGAAGTAGTGGTTGAGAGGTTTCAGAGTGAGAGCTATTTGTTGCCCAGACATCTTTAAACTGTAAACAGATTGTTGGATTAAGTTTTCCCTGAAGAATGAGGATATGGAGGCTGTTGAGCCACTGTTTCAAAAAAAATTAATTGAAGTTGCATGTGGCATACTGCTGGCCTATTTTTGATCCAGATAGTTAGCTTACTACTTAACAGATTCCAGCTATGTATCTTACCATCTGTTGGTGGAAGGAGAGGGGGAGGTATTCTAATATTGACCCAGAACCCCAGGTTTTAGCAGTAGCCCAAAGTTTCTTTGCGTGAACCTGAGCCAGTGTGGTGTAGTTTGAGCTCTTGAGACCAGGGTTCAATTCCCCACTCAGCCGTGGAAACCGCTGGGTGACCTTGGGTGCATCACACATAGCCCCCAGAAAACCCCATAATGGTCACTTCACCTTAGAGTCACCATAAGTCAGAAACAACTTGAGTGCACGCACAACAAAAGCTGCTATGCCAACTGGACTTAACACATTCACATGTTTGATCTGGCCATGGTGGCCAATGCCTGAGTTACAGCATTTTTGGGCGCTGTGAAGTCTGATTTGAAACATTATTCAGAAATTTTCAGGCAGTCCTGAAGGTAGTGGCTAGACTGTGGACTGAGAGCTTTTGACTCCCTTGTTAAAATAACTTTACTGGCTATAGTCTGTATCTGGGCCAAACGCAAACTGCTGGTTGTTAGATATATAACACTATATGAAAGATTATATTCTCTCCTACAAGCCTGCCCAGGTTTCGATATCTCTTTTATCAGCCCCGTCTTAGAGGCATTTCTTCTGGGGGCATAGAATCATAGAATCATAGAAATGTAGAGTTGGAAGAGACCACACGGGCCATCCAGTCCAACCCACTGCCATGCAGGAACACCCTCAAAGCACTCCCGACAGATGGCCATCCAGCCTCTGCTTAAAAACCTCCAAAGAAGGAGACTCCACCACACTCCGAGGCAGCAGATTCCACTGCCGGACAGCCCTGACTGTCAGGAAGTTCTTCCCGAGGTTCAGGTGGAATCTCCTTTCCTGCAGCTTGAATCCATTGCTCCTTGTCCTGGTCTCTGGAGCAGCAGAAAACAAGCCCTCTTCCTCCTCTACATGGCATCCCTTCAGATATTTAAACATGGCTATCATGTCCCCTCTTAACCTTCTCTTCTGCAGACTGAACATACCCAGCTCTCTAAGTCTATCCTCATAGGGCTTGGCTTCCAGGCCTCTCACCGTTTTGGTCGCCCTCCTCTGGACCTGCTCCAGCTTGACCATGTCCTTTTTGAATTGGGGTGCCCAGAACCGGACACAGTATTCAAGATGAGGTCTAACCAAAGCAGAGTAGAGTGGTACCAGTACCTCCCTCGATCTAGACACCATCCTCCTATTGATGCAGCCGAGAATCACATTGGCTTTCTTGGCTGCCGCATCACACTGCTGACTCACGTTCAGCTTGTGGTCTATTAAGACTCCTAGATCCCTTTCACACGTACTGCCATCCAGCCACGTGTCCCCCATCCTATATTTCTGCATTCCATTTTTTCTACCTAAGTGTAGGACCTTACACTTCTCTCTGTTGAATTTCATTTTGTTAGCCTTGGCCCAGCTCTCCACTCTGTCCAGGTCATTTTGAATTTTGATCCTGTCCTCTGGCGTATTAGCAACCCCTCCCAATTTGGTGTCATCTGCAAATTTGATGAGCATGCCCTCTATTCCTTCATCCAAGTCGTTGATGAAAATATTGAACAGCACTGGGCCCAGGACAGAACCCTGTGGCACCCCGGTAGTCACTTCTCTCCAGGATGAAAAGCAGCCATTGGTCAGCACCCTTTGGGAACGGTCAGTCAACCAGTTACAGATCCACCTGACAGTAGCCCTGTCCAGCCCGCATTTTACTAGCTTCTTTGCAAGAATGTCATGGGGAACTTTGTCAAAGGCCTTACCGAAATCGAGATATGCTACATCCACAGCATTCCCTTCATCTATCAAGCTAGTAACTCTATCATAAAAAGAAATAAGATTAGTCTGGCATGACTTATTTTTGGGAAATCAATGTTGACTTCTCGTGATGACCGCATTGCTTTCTAAGTGATTAGAAACTGACTGCTTAATGATCTGCTCCAGGATCTTTCCAGGTACTGACGTCAGGCTGACTGGGCGATAATTATTTGCGTCCTCTTTTTTTCTCTTCTTGAAGATGGGGACAACATTTGCCCTCTTCCAGTCTGCTGGAACTTCTCCTGTCCTCCAAGATTTCTCAAAGATTATAGCAGGCGGTTCTGAAATGACCTCTGCCAGTTCTTTTAATATCCTAGGATGCAATTCATCTGGCCCTGGAGACTTGAATTCATCCAGTGTGGCCAGGTATTCTTGTACCACCTCTCTGCCTATTATGTGCCACATTTCCCCTGCTTCCTCACCTGCTCCCCAGCCACCAGGTTGAGTGCTTGTATCCTTCTGGAGAAAAACTGAGGCAAAGAAGGTGTTGAGTAGTTCTGCCTTTTCTCTTCCCCCTGTTAGTAATTTGCCATCTTCTCTGCGCAGCGACCCTATCGCCTCTTTCTTTTTCCTTTTGCTGCGGACATATTTAAAAAAGCCCTTTTTACTGTGTTTAATGTCTCTGGCCAGCCTAAGTTCGTTCTGTGCTTTAGCCTTTCTGACCTTCTCCCTACATTTCCTGGCTACTTGCTTAAATTCTTCTTTGGTGGTTTCCCCCCTCTTCTATTTCCTGTACACGTTTCTCTTAACACTTAGCTCAGCTGAGAGTTCTTTACTCAACCATTCTGGTTTCTTCAGATGCCTTCCATTTTTCCTCCTTATTGGCACAGTTTTAGACTGTGCCTTCAGTATCTCCCTTTTAAGGAACTCCCATGCCTCCTGAACTCCTTTCTCTTTCGCTATTCCTGACCACGGAATTTCAGCCAGCAGCTCCTTAAGTTTACAGAAGTCCGCTTTTTTAAAATCTAAGATGAGTGTCCGGCTACACTTATCTTCTCCTTCCCACTGAATGCCAAATTCCAATAGGGCATGGTCACTCCCCCCTAAAGATCCAACCACTTCTACTTCATTAACAAGGTCATCCCTGTTGGTCAGGATCAGATCTAGAATATTTGATCCCCTTGTGGCCTCTTCCACCTTCTGGACCATGAAATTATCTGCAAGACAAGCAAGAAACTTGCTGGATCTTGCTGTCTTGGCAGAGTTTGACTGCCAGCATATGTCCGGGTAATTGAAATCTCCTATTATTACTGTATCTTTCCTTTTTGAATGCGCAGTCATTTGGTTGAGGAAGGCGTCATCAAGGTCCTCAGTCTGGGCTGGAGGTCTGTAGTAAACCCCCACCAGAATATCCCTATTGTTTCTTGCTCCCTTAATTTTTACCCAGATGCTCTCGACCTGGCTTTCTGGGTTTAAGTCCTGGATCTCTTCACAGGTGAAAACATTCTTGACATACAAGGGTACTCCTCCTCCTTTCTTGTTTGGTCTATTTCTACAAAATAGGCTATACCCCTCTGTTCCTACATTCCAATCCTGAGACTCATCCCACCAGGTCTCAGTGATGCCTATCAAATTGTATTTATTTTGTTGTACTAGGAGTTCAAGTTCATCTTGCTTGTTTCCCATACTCTGCGCGTTAGCGTAGAGACACTTAAATCCCCGGGCCCTTCCTGCAAGTCCGGTACTATAGTTTCTACTCCTCCCACCATTGGACACTTGTACTACTTGGTCAATATAATTTGGGCCTTTCCCCCCTGCACTCGCCGTGTCTTTGCCCTGATAATATTGTCTCCCTCCCCAGCAGAACTTAGTTTAAAGACCTCTTAATCCTCCGTGCAAGACTGTTTGCAAAAACATTCCTGCCAAGTTTCGTGAGGTGCAGCCCATCCCTTGCCAGAAGCCCACGTTCATGGAAATTCAGGCCGTGTTCCAAAAACCCAAACCGTTGCTGACGGCACCATGTGCGGAGCCAGTTGTTGACCTCTGCTATTTTCCTTTCCCTTTGTGCACCATATCCTTGAACAGGGAGGAGAGATGAAATGACCACCTGCGCACCAAGGTCCTTAAGCTTTGTCCCCATAAGCTCATAGTCCTTTGCGATGTGGTAAAAGCTGCGCCTTGCAGTGTCATTGGTTCCGACATGAGAGGGGGCCTTCTCAGTGGCTGCCCCCAGGCTCATAGAGATCCTTGCCAGAGGAGTCCTGTCTGGCGCTCCCTCTCTGTTGTGTTTCTGTCACCAGGCAAAGTTATTCTTATTGAGAAAAATCTAAGTAAGCTTGTTGCTGGAGGGAGCTTTGCCTAGTTATTTGTTGTTCATTTTAACTGTGGTTCTGTTTTCATAGTTATTAGTACTCTTCAGCACCTTTTGTGGTAGATAAGTGGGCTATAAATTCAATAAACAGAACAATTGTAATGACCCCGTGTCAGCCTGTCACAATAGTAATACATTATTTGAGTATTTTAGAATAGTTTAGCAGTTTACCTGTCCTTTTCTTCTCCTTGTAGTGTAAACACTGGGGTTTACGCTCTGTCTTGTACCTCCAAATTTTCTAGCAACAGCGCTGCACTATTTAAGGGCGTCGATCTAAAGCAGGGATATATTGCACGGTGCCACACAGATTTCGTGGTCTACAAGCTCCCTAATCTTGAAATTGTGTCTTCTCTGGCAGAGGGAAGGCTTGAGAACTTGCGTATGCTTCTTGATAGCTGCGTGTCTTGTTTGTTCAATCTTCCAGTAGTTGCTCTCGTTGGATTCTTTTGCCCTGCTCTGGTGACCATGCTGTTGTGTGTTTGACGTGTCATTGTTAGGAGCAATAGGGTGACAATAGGATGCCTTAATAGATACGAACGAGTGACCTGTTACAAATACGGTCGGCCCTCCACATTCACGAGAGTTGAGGCATAGACCCCTCGCAAAAGTTAAAAAAAAATAAAGCAAATAAGTGTCCCCGCCCCATTGCTTCCTGGGGCTGCCCCCTCCATTCTTCTGCCTGTTGCCCACACACCCTGCCTTCTTTCCGCCCGTGCGGGCAACAGGCAGGAGAATGGAGGGTGAAAGGCTTGCATGCCGTGGACCTTCCCCTCTCCTGTTTGCTCACCTTTTGCTGGGGTGCAGAGAAGGAAAGCAGCATGTCTGTCGTCTGTGTGGGCAGAAAGAAGGCAGGGTGCCCGAGTGACAGGCAAGCAAATGGAAGGTAGAACGCTCCCCTCCTTGCTCTGTTTGCCTGCCTGCCGGTCACCCATGTGTCCCAGCTTTTTTCTGCCCGGGCCAGCAACAGGCGAGCAAATGGACAGGTAAAATGCTCTCCCCCCACTCTGTTTGCCTATCTGTCACCTGTGTGTCCCAATTCCTTTCTGTGCATGTGGGACGATGGGAAAGTAGGGGGGGAGCTTGCATGCTGGAACCTTTTCCTCTCCCATTTGCTTGCCTTTTGCTGGGGCACAGAGAAGGAAGACAGGGCACCTGGCCAAAAGACCAGGAAATGGGAGGGGGAGAATGGGGGGGGAGGCAAGTCAGTACCTCATGAGTAATCAAATTCACAAAGGTCAGATCTGTCAAAGTGGAGGGAGAACTGTAGTCAAAACCTGGGTATGTTGACAGCTCTAAAAACGAACATAGGACGGCTCAAAACTTGGTTGGTCTAATTCCAAGCCCACTCCTAATTGAAGACTGAGTTAAGCTGGCCTAACTGAAAATATTTCAACTAACATACAGTCCTTTGAGTACAAAACGGGTTGTTCTAGATGTTCGTTGCATAGTCTGGTGGAGCTCTTAAAGGTATTCCCTCCCCCCTGATACCCGGTATGGTTGACTCTTAGCATGACATGAGATTTTGTCTCTGGCTGTGTCTCTTCAGACTGTAGCCTTCCTCAGACAATCAGAAGAAATGGGGAAAGTCTGAGACGCAGCTAAAGCAGCAGCAGTCTGTCTAACAGCTGATGCTTGATCTAGATTTTCAAGTTTCTGAGACTGGGTGTTGGAACAACGAAGAACACGTAGGCAGGAACCTGCTTGCCCTCTGTTAACTGACAACACTGAGCAACTTCATCACATTTAACCTTTGCCGTACCATCATAAAAACTGGTTCTTAGAGGTGAGGATGATGTGAAGGCTGGATAGTTCATAAGCTTAAATTCTTCACTTAACAATAAAAGAAGCTTCAAGTCAGGTGCAAACCTTAAGATAAATTATACCAGGTATGCTGTCACTCCAGTGTTCTTTTGCATCAAAATGTCAGGTTCAAATACCTGGGGATCACATGGGAGCACATAGTGCGGAGCTTGTCATGCATGTTGGATTACAAAACCTCTCGCAATAAAACCATCCACATAGGTATATGTGCATATGCGCTGTAATTAAGGTTATGTTGCTAAGGAGGGACAGTTGGTCCAACTTTGAAACTCTTTGTTCCAGAAGTGGGGGAGAAAGGGGGTAGCACATGGCCTTGACTGGCATTATTGAAGATAGCAGCCCCCAGGAAGAGCCCTTTCAGTGCTCATTGATTGTCTCTGGCTCCCGGTAGTGCATTTTTTCTGTGAACTGGGTGGACATTCCTCTCAGTGTAACTGATGGTTCCAAGAAATGCCAGTGTTCATGCGCTAGTCAAGCCAAGTGTCTGAAAACTTGATTTTATGCTGTCTCTTTTTCCCCTGCCCTTCATGATCATCAGTTTCCTGCCTCAGATTCTTCTGCATGAAGGCAGAGGAAAGCCAAAGCTGAACTTGCAGCTTTTGGCTGTTAAAGGAAGCGGAAGAGACCGGGCATGTGGCCGCTTTGCTTTCCCTGCTTACCCACAAAGCCACACCCTTGCTCTCCTGCCTTCGTTTGAGCGAGCGGAGGCAGGCTGATGTTTGAAGATACTGGAATCGGATGTGGAATATCTGAACATGTTTTGCTAGGAGACGCTTTCTCTAATGGAAATATGTGTTATTTTAAAAATGCACATCCGGCTACTTGATGTCAGCCTGAGGAAAGACTGTTTTGCCAGCTTGGCAGATTGACTCATAGTTGGCTGTTGTGTATCCCTCCATGTGTTGTTGAACTGCTGTGCAGTCTGGGGTTGCTGGGAGTTGGAGTTCAACAATGTCTGAAGAGCTGCGTAATTCTCACCCCTGAACTAGGTAGATAAGTTTTCCAGTGTGTGTGGATGGAGGGCTGTTGAAAGGCTTAAGCTTGCTCTGAAAAGGACCTGGCAAAGTGGACATGTATTTGTCCTCCGTGACACGTTTAGCCTGGTACGTTAGGCTTTAGTGTATTTTTCTGTTTGCAGATCTGGGAGGTCAGAGTGCTGGCTTTTTATTTGGCTTTCTGTGCCATTGTTGTAGAAAGAAAATGTTGCAAGATACCAGTTTGATACAGGTGTACTCCAAGGAGTTAATAAATAATGCCTTGAATTTTCCTCCTTGTTTGTCGCACTCATGTTCTCAAGCCCACGTCTTATCCTGCAGTGAGCTGGCAGAAATTCTCGGATGTGTTGTACAAGTTGCCCTGTCCAGCTACCACCCATTTGGTCTCCACAGACTCGGGATGTCTTTCCTCTGACTCTCTGGAAGCTCTTCCCGATCCTGAATGGAGGAATACAAACGTCTTTGGTTTAATTTTTGTCTCTTATCTTTTCTCTTGTTCAGGAATGCATTCTCTCTGGCATTATGTCCGTGAATGGAAAGAAGGTCCTCCACATGGATCGCAATGCCTACTACGGAGGTGAAAGTGCATCCATTACGCCCCTGGAAGATGTGAGTACCCCCTCCTCCACTGCCTTAGTCATGTGGGAGGGCGACTTCTGTTGGATGGGCTTCTTTTGGGAGTGCTGTAATTGTGTATTCCTGCATGGCAGGGGGTTGTACCAGATGCCCCTTCTGGTCTCTTCCAACTGTGGTTCTGTGATTTCTGTTTGGAAGAACACCAGAGCTGCCAGCCATGGGAGTTTTGGGCCAAGAATAACTCTCCTAACAATCCATAACATCATCAGTGTGCATAGTATACCGTGCTGCCCTCAACACACTTGATTCATCAGATTTCAGAAGCTGAGGTGGTTGGGCCTGGTTCATCCTTTGGGAAGAGATTGCCAGGGAATAATAACAGAGAACTCAATACAGCACTGAGAAAGAATTCTCCCTGGAAAGCCTTTGCTCCCAGTCATTGTTGGATATGCAAGAGTGGCAGCCTCCTGTGCCCAAGGAACCCACAGGAGGCAGGTGAAGGAGGGGATAGAAAATAACAGCATAAGCACATGCAAAATTGCTAATAACCTGTGGGGAGGCCAAGGGCTTCAAATCTGGGAGGAGGAGGACGAGGAATTGTGTGCCTTCAAGCCATTTCCAAGTTATAGAAATCCTAAGATGAACCTGTTGTTGGGTTTTCTTAGCAAAATTGGTTAAGAGACAGTTTGCCAGTGCCTTTCTCTCAGGCTGACAGAATGTGGCTTATCCAGGGTCACCCAGTGGGTTTCTGTGGCCGCATGGAGACTCAAACCATGGTCTCTGAAGTCACATTCCAGCACTCAAACCACTACTGTCAGTCCTCCAGATTTGCAGACTTCACTTTTGCGGATTTGATTATTCACGAATTATTTGCTGTCACCTCTGCTGCCTCCCTAGGAGATTTTTAATAGGGACTGCAAGCCTCGTGAGGCTGAGAAACTGTGAATGAGGCTTGTAAGTACCTCTGAAAAATGGTGTGGGGCAGCAGTGGAGGTGGCAGTAAGCCCCACCAGTGCCCCACTTTTACCTTGTGAAGGAACCTCGAAGGAACCCACGGTGGGGTGAATATGATGATCATACTTTTTTGTGTGTTAAATATGGTTTGGGTTGGCCTAGAGTTATTCATGGTTTTTTCACTTTTACAAGGGTTCTGTGCCCCAAACCCTAGTGAATGTGGAGGGATGACTGTACACCACGTTGGCCCTTGTAAGAAGTAGAGTCCTTCTTAAATGTTCCATTGCCATCCTTGTTACTGTACAGAATATGAGAGGACTAGGTCAACCCCGAGGTTTAGCAATCTGTATTTCCATGCGTTAGAAAAAGTGACAGGACAGAAAGAGAGAGAGAGAGAGAGAGAAGCGAAAATGAGAGAGTAAACGGGGGAGGTTGTACATTCCTGCCTGTACTTTAGGCTTAAAGAGAACACATTCTTCCTCAGATTGGTTTTTTGGAAGACGAAGGGTTTGCTTAATAAAGCTGTCTTGAACCCCACCTTTGGAGAAAGTCAGAATATGAAATCAATCAGTAAATAAAATAAATAATTAGTAATATGGAAGAGGTGGCAGGATGGGTGAGACCAGAGACACAAGATGGAAAAAGAACAAAATTAACCATAGGCCGTTTTGCACAACACAGTTACAACACTGTGATTCCTTTTCAGTTGCCCTGGCTCCTAGTAATGGAATCCTGGCATTTGCAGTTTAGGGAGGGATATTCAGAATTCTCAGACAGAGAGGTGTGGTGCCTCACCACACCACAAACCCCAGGATTAAATGAGATGGAGGTGTGGCAGTTGTAGTAGAATCATAAGACTATAATTGTGTACTGTGAAAGGACCCTGAAATATATTGTGGTCATCAGTCATTAATGGAACGGCAACAATTAAATAAACTGTAAGCTGAAAGTAGTTCATGAGCAAGACAAAAATAATAATAGAAATAATAATGGTACCCTCTTGTTGAATAAATCAAATAAAGATCTGGATGGTTTCATAAGAAACGCATATATTTTGATAAGGCTGATGTGTGGTTTCTGAACGTTTATATTGAGGATTTCTCTTTAGTCTCTTACAGTGAAGTCTTCTTGTCTGGTTCCATTTTAGCAGTCCTAGAAATAATAGCAGATTTAGCATTTAGCAAAAGTAGGTAGGATGCACAGGTGTGAACCATAAGCACTGTTCTCCCACGCCAATGACAGTAAGCTTTTTCCAGGTAGCTGTAGGATGTTATTTTAAAGCAAGTGTTTTCCTCCCCATCCTTGAAGATCCAGTCTTGTTAGTTAGTCAGTCTTCGTTCAGTCTTGTCTTTGTTCACTCAGCAACCAGTATGTGTTTTGCTTCTAACACTCTAGGGCAGGATTTGAGATGTGCATGAAATGTTTCATGAAAGATCATGAAGTAGTATTTCGCATAGTTACCCAGTTTGCTTACCCGTGGGATTTGTATAAAGCTCTTGGAACACAGAGCCCCCATTAGTTGCAGCTAATGCCACATTACTCAAGCTGTTGTAATGGATTTATTATCAGTCCGTATGTAATTCTGCAACTGGCCTGCTAAAAGGCTCCCCGCCCCCACCACTTTTTCTCTTGAATCCTTTAGTATCCTAAATAGGCAGATTTCCTCAGGACAAGTCTGGCTTAATTGGGAGGCTGAAATGGTTTCTGGTGATTACAGCCTGATCATCTGACAGGTTTTTCTGCAGTTTGCATAGATGGGATGGGGTTTAAACCAGAGGATTACAGTGTCAGCTGCTTGCTTGGTGCCTTTTCTATGTCATGTCCATAGTCTTAGGCTATGATTAGTAGGTGTGAAATCTGTATATATCACACATGTTCTCTGCCAGTTCATAATTTTCCATTTGTGGATTTGCTAATCTTCTATCTAATGGTTAAATATTACAAGGCTCTTCCTGAGGTTTTCAGGCTATTACGTGAGGCCAGAAATGAAGGACTGGTTGTAGAAGACATGGGTGGAGGCACAGCCTGGGAGCTGTGCTAACTAGGAGCTTTATTTCCAGACACTTTGTATTCTGTGTGACGTACCCTTCCTGGATTTTTTCTCTCTCCAGGATTGTGAGGAAAAGCTTTGTGTTGAAACAGTTCGAATAACCTAGGTTTTTACTATTGGCAGACTTCTTACTTGCTTTGAGTATGTGTAACATCCAATCATAATTTCATAATGTGGTTTTTTTCCTTTAAGCTGTACAAAAGGTTTAACCTGCCAGGATCGCCACCTGAGTCAATGGGCCGAGGAAGAGACTGGAATGTGGACCTGATCCCCAAATTCCTTATGGCTAATGGTGGGTGAACGGCTGTTCCTTCTGACTAAGTAAAATTGTGCAGTTTCTCCCTTTGCCTCTTAATACAGCAGTGTCTGGAACTGCTGCTCTCCTATGGACGTATGTCTTTCAGCACCTAAGCAACAAAATTCCCCCTGTGCACTAACATGAGTGCGGGCATTATCTTTTTTCGCTCTTTGCCAACAGCCCCAGCTTCCAGTTAACCTGGGCTGACCTTAGGATAATTTTCCTGGCCATCCGTTTCTGGAGCTCAAAATGTTTCCCCTGGGTGTGGTTTAAAGGGGTAGGCAGTATCCCCTCATGAAGTTTGTGGATGCAAAGCAAGCTCTACATCAGAGCTTTCCAAACTTTTCATGTTGGCGACACACCTTTTAGACATGCATCATTTCGCGACGTAGTAATTCAGTAAGTAACTCAGTAAGTGGAGGCAGCCCCTCCACCTGAGCCTGGCCTGTCACTGCCTCCCTCACTGGGGTCTTCCTTTGCAGGAGGTGGCAGTGGCAGAGACAGCCCTCCGGCACTCTTGCTGGGGTCTTCTCAGACCTGGGGGGGCGGTGGCGACAGCCCTGGGAGAGGCAGCCCCTCCACCCATTATGTTCACGCAACACACCTACACACTGCAGGTGACACACTAATGTCTCGCAACACACCGTTTGGAAAGCTGTGCTCTCCATTATTGCAGCTTCTTTCAAAAGGGATCCAGGTACCTCTTGCTTGTTTGTATGGGAGGTTCTGTGTCATTTGCCTCTGTTGTGCTCCGTCCATCACCAAAGACGTTTGCTCCTGACCAAAAGGCCACTGGGGTCCAGAGCTTGACAGCACAGGGCTGAAGGTTGTCATTGCTCAGCATCACACTTGGTAGGCTTAGTCTTTAGTTGGTGTGGAGGCTAGTTATACCTTCAGTGCACTGGGACACTGGATTTTTTTCTTCCTTGGTTGGCTCTAGCAAGCCAGCCAAGTCTAGCAACCACATTTGGGTTCTTTCATAGGCAGAGTTTATTTCAGTGAGTAAGAGCATGCTGGGCACTGTACGTTGAACTGGGCAACCGTCAGAGGCTGGGGGGGGTGTTAGCTCCCCAGAGGGTGTTCAGAAGGTCATATCCGCCACCGCGTTTCTCCCACACAGTAAAACCAAATATTTCATCCCTAAATACCCTCTGGAAGGCTGGGGAGGGTATTTTCAGTATGCTTTCAAGCCCTCCAGAGCCACTTTGGGCACATCCTGTATGGGGCAAAAATGTAGGAAAAATCCCCCCCCCCCGAAGCTTTGGAGGCATTTGGGGGAAAACTTTTTTCTTCTAAATTTTTCAACAAAATATTTTGACCCTATCCTCAGGAAGGGGGCCCAAAATTGGTCCTGTGTGCTGCATGCAGCCAGTGAGGTATTCTTTTTCCATCCTGGTATAGTAGAACTGTTATCATTGCAGTTGAAGTTTCAGCGTGGCATGCCATTGCTAATAAGGGGTTTTTTTTAAAAAAATAGAATTGGGTGTGTAGCTTTTCTAAACAGTGCCAGTACTTTGTAGGCAAGACCATCTTCAGGCAGTCCTATCCTGGAGCAAAAAAATGCCCAGTTTTGGATAAATGGTTATCCAAAGTCTTTTACCTCCTAGTAGGCATGGGGCCAGCCTACAGGACTCAGGCAGCCCTCACAGTTCCCTCAGTCTAGCCCACCAGGTGCCAAAACCGCCTCCAGATTTTTGGTGCTTCCTGTTCTTCTCCATTATGTTCTCACAAACCAGGTGTTCATGCTGGGGAGCATGATTTTCTTGGAAAGAATGGTGCATCACTTTCATGCCTGTCAGGCAGATGAGTGGTAGACTTGTGGGGCATAAATTGTCTTGAGAAAACAGTCCATGGCACTGTTTCCTTGTGGGAGGGGCTGCTTACTTAGCTTTCCAGTGTAATGGGAAGAAGGTGAGGAGGGACCCAGCCCACTGCCCTCAGCCACTGTCAGGGGCAAAGAGAGAGACCCCTTGTGTAATGCTGAGTCTGTAGCTGCCCCATAAGTCTCTTTTCAGCCAGAAACCTGCACGTATCCCCAAACATGTTGCCTCCAGCAGATTCCCTTTAAAACTTGTTTTGATTTCAGGCCAGCTGGTCAAGATGTTGCTGTACACAGAAGTCACTCGCTATTTGGACTTCAAGGTGATTGAAGGAAGCTTTGTCTACAAGGGAGGGAAGATTTACAAAGTGCCTTCAACTGAGGCAGAAGCCCTGGCATCCAGTAAGCACTTACAGCTTCTTTCTTTTTCTTTTTTTTTTATACCTGTTGGATCTTATCTGTGTTTAAAATGTGCAGCAGTGTTGTAGCAGAGCATCCTTGCACTAATTGGGGTGTCCGGATGTGTGTCACCATGTGGTATTTAAAAGTGTCTTTTTGAATCCAGAAAGCTGACCTTCTGGATTCAAAAAGTATGGTCAGCATCCGTATTGTATGGTCAGCATCAGTACTGATTCTCCAGTGTTCGAATGTGCGTGTTCACTTTCATCAGAACTGGATCCATTTGTGTGGGAAGCTTGCAGAGCTGAACATAGGAAATGTCGCAACAGCTGAATTAATCATAATGTGCCATGGCATAAGAGAATGTTGGTACCACTTTGAGCAATGCAGCAGTTAAGAATTGCTTTGAAGGATGGGGTCAAAGGTCATCTCCTAGCAGTGACTCTTCTAATGCCCTTTGCCTCCCCACTCATTTGTTGGTCGCCATTTGGTTCAGATCAGGGGCATTCCACATCTGGCAAATAGCCATTTGCAGACTTTCCCCTAGGCGTTTATCATCATCCTCCGCTGTGGCAACTGCTCCCTTGTGTAGTGCTGTAATTCCATACGATGGTAATAAAAGGTTTGTACTGTGGTAGCACTGGCCACAATAGAATGATGTTGGTTCACTCTTGACAGTGTGCCTTTGTGCACTGTCAGTATTTCTTGAGACCTGGGACATGAGCTCACTGCTAAGCTTACTGCCTTTGCATTTATAAGGTCTCAGCAAGTTCAGCCTGATTTCTCCAGCTTAATAGAATCTCAAATGGCAGGCTTAAGAAGAATGTGTGAAGTCTCAGTTAGTTGCTCCTGGTTAGTGTGGATTAGTTTTGTTGTAGGTTGTCTTGAGTCCACGCTGGGAGAAGGGCAAAGTACAAGTAAGCAAATTTCAGAATATATGGACAACTGAATCAGGTAAGTGATATTAAACCACATGATCAGATTTGTGAGGCAAGGCTTGTCTCAGGCCATGCTAATCTTTTCTCAGCAAGCTTTTGTCTGTAAATTGACAAAGAGTTGATACCAGGGGCTCCCTGATATGAACGCGGTTGGTTCAAGGGGCAGGAAATCACAACATCGTTCACTGATGCAGGCCAGTGTTTCATACTTGGACCAGATGAGAAGATTGTGGTGAGAGAAAAAGGGAAGAGCCAAAATGGTGCAGACGTGATCCCCTGGAATGGTATTTTGCCACATTTGGAACTTAATGTGATTTGGCTTTTACCTTCAGTTGTGTGTGAGTTGCTAAGCAAGGAAGAAAGTCTGTTCTAGAATTGAGCTAGGTGTATTCTGAGGTGTGGTCGTCAGAAAATTGAACTGGTGATAGACTAAGGTTTGACAAGCCTAGATCTGAATAATGATTTCTCTTACTGAGAATGCAAAGAGCTCTTAGTATGACCTTTGAGGCTAAGAGAAAGTAGTTGGTAACACAGGGCTTCTAGACTTAAGTTTCACTTCATCAGATGCATGTAGTGAACTGCCTAGGAACAGACTTTTATAGCTACGAACGAGCAGGCCGTATGTGGGAACAGCAACAGAAAAGCAAAACTTGTGGGTATGGTGCAAGCATGACCTCCTGAGTGGTATTTGTCACACTTGGAACTTGATGCGATTTGGCTATTATATTCACCGACTGTTGTGCTTTCAAGTTGTTTTCCATTTATTTTAACCCTAAGGCAACCTGATCATGGGGCTTTCTGGGAGCTGAGAATGTGTGACACACCCAAAGTCACCCAGTGGGTTTCCATGGCCAAGCGAGGAACTGAGCCTTTGTCTCCAGAGTCATAGTTTGATGCTCAACCACTGCTCCATGCTGGCTCAAGTCACACATATAGCCTGCTCACTCATAGCTATAAAGGCCTTATCCTAGGTACTTCATTACCTTCATCTAACTTAAGCTTACAAAAGCTTATGCTACCAACTTCTTTCAGTTAGTCCCAAAGATGCTACAAGATCCCTTTGCATACTTATCTAGATGAGCACAGCTGTGTCTCTGAATTCTACCATCTTGTTGAGAATATTTTGCTATAAATTTGTAGTTTTCAGGTATTATCGTGTAGCCCATATCAGACTGGGAAATAGGAATACACTCTTCTTTTGTAAGAATCTGTTGGGTAGGCAAAAAGCGTATCTAGTCTAGCATTCTATTCACACAGTGGCCAGATAGTTGTCTGTGAAAAGTTCATAAGCAAGACACAGAGTTGTCATCTTGTTGATTTTTTTATTTCTCTCAAGTCACTACCTTACCTCTGTTGCAGTATCTTAAGTGTGTTAGCTTATCTAGGTTACAGAGTCAGGGCTGTGGAGCTGTTATGTAAAACCATTGACTGACTCCTTTGTTTCAGTTGTTCCTTATAAATGGCTGGTGTGTATTAATTGTGTGTATTAATGGCTGGTGTGTATTAATTGGTAATAACAAATATACTGTAGTAAAATGGTAGCGCAGGGCATTTTATCACCACCACATGACTAATCAGGCATAAAATACATTTATTTTATTAAAATTTCTGAACAAGAAACCTTTTCCCAAATTCCTGTGAAAGTAAACATGCAACAAACTAGGCATTTAATATTATAGGTTTTTATTTTGAAGCCTGAGAGAGTACATTTCTGCCAACTCCAGCTCCACCCAAAATTGCTTCCAGCTCCAGCTCCAATAAGCTTTGAAGGCTTCTAGCTTGAATTTGATAATTTTCCCCAGCCCAAAGTAGTGGTGAAACTCATTTGTTCTGGATTTGTAAGGAATTAGTGATGGAAAAGAGACGACATTAATTCTCAAACTGTTTGTCAAAAGTGTGTGCGCTGACCTGACATTTCCCTGGCTTTGTAGGTCTGATGGGCTTGTTTGAGAAACGGCGCTTCAGAAAGTTCTTGGTGTACATCGCCAACTTTGACGAGAACGATTCCCGCACTTTTGAAGGTGTTGATCCCAAGAAGACCACCATGCGTGATGTGTACAAAAAGTTTGACTTGGGCCAAGACGTCATAGATTTCACGGGCCATGCCCTTGCACTGTACAGAACTGACGAGTAAGTGGCTGTCTTTCCCAGTGTTCAGAGAGTCCCCTGCAGTTGTGCTGAGACTGGTGGGACATGGCGAAGTCAAAGCTCCTGGCCCGGAGCTTCCCAGGGCAGGAGGGGATTGTTAACACAAGATAGTGGGAGGCCTCTAACCAGCAGAACCCTGTCGTTGAGGCAACCTCATGATTGAAATCAGGTTAAGGTCAGGGCTGAAAAAAAAAACAGATTTCTTGAACAGCGTAGATTGCACACTTTGTGGAGAGTTTTGGCCCTGAGTCCTAAAGCTGTGACTGCAGTGTGGAATCTTGGGAACACATGGCAGAGGTGAGAGAATATCCTCTGATCTCAAGTGTAATATAACATGAGTTAACACTGTCCTAGATTTAAGTTGGAAGGCTGAGTTAGTGAAAAGGGATTTTAAAAAAGAAAGAAAGATGGGAACTACCGCAGAAGTGTGGGAGAGGCACTGGAAAATACACACAGACTACTAAAAGCAAGATATTTGATGAATTGGCGCCCGTTACAGCTTTTGTTTATCTAAACGCTCTCTCTCTCCCTGTCTCAGCTACCTAGACCAGCCCTGCCAAGAAACAATCAACAGGATTAAACTGTACAGTGAATCTCTAGCTAGATATGGCAAAAGCCCCTATCTGTATCCTCTTTATGGCCTGGGAGAGCTGCCCCAGGGATTTGCAAGGTGAGATCCTCTCTTTGCTAACACTTCTGATGTGCTTTTTTTGTGTGTGTGCTTTCAAGTTGTTTCTGACTTTTCTTGGCAAGATTTGTTCAGAGGAGGTTGGCATTGCCTTCTTCCAAGGCTGAGAGTTTGTATCTTGCCCATGGCCATCCATCCAGAGGGTTTCGGTGACCAAGTGAGGATAAAAACGCTGGTCTCCTGGAGTCCATTAATCAAACAACTGCATCATAATGGCTTGGCAACTCTGCTGTGTGATGGCTTATACTCTATGTGGTAGACTTTTGGGCTCTTCCACTTTTTGTTCTGTTTGGCGGAGGGGTTGGACTTGATGGCCCTTATGGTCTCTTCCAAGCTCTATGACTCTGAAATTTGGCTCGGCTTTTCTTGGTTGTGTCTATGAAACATCACATCCTGCTAGCTGAAGAATTGTACAGACCTGACAGGAGTGAAAATAGCCTGTTGGTGAAACAGTTGATATGTGTTCTTGGGCTGTGTGAGAGTTCTCCCTGTGAGAAACAGATAACCTTCCTTATATATAAATGAATGAATAACAGCAATAATAATGACAGGTGTTGACACTTGTGGTGAGCACACAGCCAGCTGGCTTGTAAGATTACAAGGAAGGAAACGAGAAGCCGTTAGTTCTCAGTACAGTCACCTTGAATTTAAAGAAGCACAGTCCAGCTTAAAATGAAGTCTGTGACTGTTTTGCTTAGAAAAATAAGGCATTGTGTACCTCCTGAGCTTGCACCCTTCCCTCTCCCCTTTAAGTTTCAGAGTTTCATACAAGTAAAGGGTAAAATTTGACTCTCTGTCTCAGTTTTAGTGGCAAATCCAGGCCATCATTCTTTCAGTGGCACACACAAGTGTTAAGTCCACCTTACTCCTGCATAGTTCTTTTTTCCCCCATTGCAGAACTTGGTGTTCTCTTCCGTCTTCTGCGACAACCAGTGCTCCGCTTCTGTTTTTAAACAGAGGCTGGATGACCATCTATTTGGAGTGCTTTGATGGTGTATTCCTGCATGGCAGAATGGTCCTCGTGGTCTCTTCCAACTCTACAACTCTGTGATGCTGTGATCCTCAAAGCTAAATTTTACTGCACTAGCTGCCTGAGCAGTCATTCTGTGACTGGTGGAGAGTGCCAGGGATTGGAGAGGCATCTAGCTGTGCCTGACAGCCAGTGGCACGCTGATGACCTCATCTGTCTAGACGCAGGCCATTTCCACACTAGACTGTTGTAGCAGTATTACTCCGCTTGTAACATCCTATGGAATCATGGGGTTTGCAGTTTTGGGAGGGGCCGCCCAGCCCTTTCCAAACCTGCAAACCCCAGGATTCCATAGGGTGTTGCATGTGGAATAATAGTGCTATAACAGTCTAGTGCAGAGTCATAACAGAGTTTCACCTGTGGAGTTCTTACATTACATTTGGCAAGACAGAGATCAGCACGTCACCTTACTCTTTAAAAAAAGCTATTAAGAAATTTTCCAACTACGCTAAATAAATACAACTGTTTTAAATAATAAAAAGATACAGTAAGGAAAAGGAAAGCAGAGAAAAACACAGAAAAAAAGAGAAGTAGAAAAAGGGCTTAAGATATAGAGAAGAATACATGAAAAAATACATGAAAATAGACAAGTGACTTCCAACTTTTTTCTTGGTGGTTATAAGTATAAGTATTGTAATCTTGCCTCCCCCTTTAAAATTAACTCCTAAACTACCTCTGGTAAGTCAAACTTCTTCTAAATCATTCAGTTTTGACAGCCAGTCCTCTGTTGTTGGTAATGTGGGATTCTTGTATCTTTGTGCATATAACAGTCTTGCTGTTGTAATCATACATTTTAGTAATCTTCCATGTTTCCTTTCCAACTGTTCTTCCATAAGTCTCAAAAGAAAAAAGTTCTGGTTTTAGATAAATATTAATCTTTAAAACCCTCTTCACCTTATTCTTGAAACAAAGCCTTCCAGTTCCCAAAGTAAGCTAGAAAAAACATTCTCCAGCACTCTCTATGTTAAACTTTTTCCATTTCACAAGCACTGTTCATGCCATAACAACCAGGTTGAAATCAAGCACTGGCCCCCCTCAGTCAGCTCCTTTTGCCAGGCTTTGGCACAGTCCATCTTCATGTCTGTTGTAGGCTAGCCTTTGCTTGCATCAGTTCTGGAGGTTTATATTGCTATAGAGGGATGACAACTGACCAAATAGATGTTACCTAGGTCTGTGGTAATGTTGGTATTGGCCGGCTGCATACCTGATCACCCTGCATTGACCACCCCTGCACATGTGTTCTTTATTGACAGGTTAAGTGCCATCTATGGAGGCACCTACATGCTGAACAAACCGATCGAAGAGATTGTCATAGAAAATGGCAAAGTGGTTGGCGTGAAATCAGAAGGAGAGGTACGGTAATGGCACTTGCAACTTCTCTGCTCTGCACAGAACTGCTTTGTGTTAACCTGCTTACAAGGAGAGATCTGAAAGCCAGAAGATGGTACACTAGCGTGTTCTTTCAGGCACGTGCCGAGTGCAATACAATGCTTAGCCAAGGCTCCTTGCGTGGTGGCAACACCTAACAGCTTGAAGCTGTTTACATCTCCCTTCTCCAGCTGCCTCTGGGGAAAATAGCTCCAGTGCTCACTGTTGCAGCTTGGTGTGCAGAAAGGAAGCTCTGGCCTACAGAAGTTTGAGTCACAGAATTTGTTTGGTGTTAATGCACAACAAGATTTCTCGTTCTATAGAAAGACCTTTTTTAAATAAAAAAAAAATCTGTTGCAGATTACCATGGCCACTTCAGTGGGTATCCTTAGAGGTCATCTGCAAATAGTAAAGGTCATTTAAGCAGCCTTTCTGTAATACACCTGGTCGAAGCAGCCTGCTTTTGCAGGCAACCCACATGTCTTGTTTCTAGCTGCCTTTTTGTAGCTAAAGATACTGAGACCAGTTTTTACTTCCTTGTTAGTACCTTTGTTTGATCTTGTTGATGCAGGCCGCATTGAGTCTCTGGGTAGAAGCTGCTGGTTGCATAAAGAAGTGTGTGTGTGTATTAAGCTTGTAAGCTTAGGGAGTCCTTTCTGGAGTTGTTTTTCCTCTGTGCGGTCTTTAGGACTAGGGGGATGTAAGGACTATCCCTAGCACTGGAAATTGCCTAGCATGAGTGATTGTGGGCCGGCGGGTAGCTGCCTCTGGTATGGGCAGGTCTTGGTTTATGTCAGTGTTCCATTCCTGGGACATGCACCGTGTAAACAGAGGACGTTTCCACGCTACACTGTTAAATGGTCCTGTTAATCCACTTTCAACTTCCTGTAGAATCCTGGGGTTTGCAGTTTAGGAAAGAGCAAGTAGAAGTCTCAGCCAGAGAGCGCTTTGGCCTCAGGAAACTACAAACCCCAGAATTCCACAGGAGGTTGAAAGTGAAATAATAGCACTATAACAGTGTAGCGTCGAAAGGCCCAGACTGACTTAAATGTGGGGTGCCAGTTCCATAGGACGTTATTATAGACCAGCCCCACCGAAATACCCGGGTTTCAGGTTTTTTCCTTCCCTCATACCCCACCCCCCTTCTAAGCAGGCCAGGGAAACCTCTTCCTCCAAATGATAGCAAGATTCAAGGTTGTTCCCCCCCTTCATGCTCCTCCTTCTAAGCAGGCAGAGGAAATACTTTGCTTCCAGTAACACCAGACTGAAGTTGCTTTCCTCCTCTCTCTGATCTGCCAACATAAGGCAGATAGAAGAAAACCAGTCTACTCACCTTTTGTCACCACTCAAAACTCCAAATAGCCTCACTCTCTCATGTTTCCCTCTTCATGGCACTGCACAGATGCACTGGGAGAGCTAGGCATTGTGGGTGAGATTTTTATTTATTTATGGGGACATATTGTAAGTTTGAAATATTGTAAATTAGAGTACAGTAGTCCCCTCATCTGTGGGGGATATATTCCAAGACTCCCAGTGAATGCCTGAAACTGCCAATAGTACCAAAGTCTATATAATATACTGTGTTTTTTCCTATATGCACAGAGGTAGAACATAAGTAAGAACATAAGTAAAATAAGCACTGCAATACTTCAACAGTTGATCTGATAACTGAGACAGCTGCTAAGTGGCTAACAGGCAGTTAGTGTCTACGGTGTGGACCCACAGGACAAAAGGATGATTCATGGCCTAGGTGGGAGGAGCAGGACACACAATATTTCATCCTGTTAGTCAGAATGGTCCACAATTTAAAGCTTAGAAATTTTCCAATCAATATTTTGGGACCTTGGTTGATCACAGGTAACTAAACCTATGGATAAGAGGAGACTAAAATAACACAAATTGAGACTCTACTAATAATGGTAGTCATAAAAGAACACTCTGAGCAAACTATGCACAAGGAGATTTCTAAAGGAAATGGGAATGGCAACATGGACCACTTGTTTGCTCCGGCACTCTATATTCTCAAACTGATTACTATTGAACCTTAATTACTGAGTTAGAATGCTCCTGGTTTTCAAAATCAGTGTCTCCTCCTTTGCAGATTGCCCGCTGCAAGCAGCTCATTTGCGACCCGAGCTACGTCCCGGACAGAGTCAAGAAGGTCGGTAAAGTGATCCGGGTCATCTGTATCTTGAGCCACCCAATCAAGAACACCAACGATGCCAACTCGTGCCAGATCATCATTCCCCAGAACCAAGTTAACAGGAAATCGGGTGAGTATAGAGGAGCAGCCAAATCTTCTGGATGCGTGCCACACCTGCAGATTTGCCTCCACGGAGCTCCTGCCGATGCCCTTCTCATAGATGAGTGGCCCAAGATAACTCCGGCCTTGTAAATTGGGAGTCTTGTATTTTGCAAAAACTATTTCTAATGATGATGCAGGATGGATGAGGTTTGACTGACGGCACAGGACGAGTTGGCTTCTGGGCAGGGGGCGGCGCCTGTGTCGTTGCTGCTGGAAATACACCCACTTGTATACAAGAGCTAAGGTTACCACCTTAATTGTTTATCCATTTGTGTCACTTTCACGAGGAACAAGGTTGGTTTTGCTGAAGGTGACAGGAGAAATCAACTCCTTTCCGCTGTCTCGTTAGTGCAGTAGTGGGTAACTGTAGTGGGCTAGGGGATTACTTTAGCCCCTCCCCCACAGGAGACCTTGGAGGGCTGTGCGCATGCGCGTGCGCACACACCAAAATTATTTTGTCCCCAGACGCCCACAAACACCAGAGGGTTGGACTGGGTGGCCCTTTTGGTCTCTTCCAACCCTGAGATTCCATGATGTTCTAGTGGGTGTGGAGGGCTTTTTCCCTGTGTTTTTTGATTCCCTTGGGCCATTCTAGGGCCAGGAGAAGTCCTTTTTGGCAACAGAAAGTGACACAAATCGTATCCTGTTCACTTTCTGCTATAGAAAAACTCTTCTCTTGAGTCAAAAATGGGCCGCAGGGGCCAAAAACAAGGTGAAAGAGCCCCTTGCCTTATGTGGTTGTCATTTCACCAGGAGGACATAGTGTAGAATGAAGCTTTCAGTTCCTGGGTAAAATCCCTCAGAGCCTCAGCGCAGACTGGGTCTGTCAGGAGGGCTCTGTATGGGCTCTGCTGTCCATCTTGCTTTCTGCTTCTTCATGGTTTTTCCTGGGACGCTCAGAGCCACAGCGGATCCCCGGCTAGGTTGAACCAAGTTCCTGCAGTGTTGGATTGGGTGTGTTTGCTGCCTCCATCTGTCACTTGAGCCAGGACAGTTTAGCAGAGCCCACCTAGCTGTCACCTTCTCTTCAAAGTTTGGCCTGCAGTGTCCTGCTTACTCTTGCTCAGATCTCCGATCCAGTCTGTAAACTTGGGCCAGGGAAGTGGGATGGTTTCCTGACTCCAGTTGCTAACTGCAGCCCCCCTGGTTTGTCTTCCAGACATCTACGTCTGCATGATCTCCTCTGCGCACAACGTGGCTGCACAAGGGAAGTACATCGCCATTGTGAGCACCACTGTGGAGACGAGTGACCCAGAGAAGGAAATCAAACCTGCCTTGGAACTCCTGGAGCCCATTGAGCAGAAGTGAGTCCCCTTGCAGCATTTGCCGTGTTCAGCCGCTGTGGTCCTGTCATCTGAACTCCTACCGTTCGTTCGTTCGTTCGTTCTAATGCTGACTCTTGTCCCAGAATGAGACCCAAGGTGGCTTCCAAAAATAAGTTAAAACTTTAAAAGGATATGAAATTATAAAAGCCTATAATTATGTGGAATTATTAAAGCAGGTTAATAAGTGAAAAGCTCCCTGGCTCACATAAAAGCTTTGTCTCTGGCGAAAGGAGAGCAGGGAGGGTGCCAGCCAGCTAGAGGGTGAGTGTTCTGGGTGTGCTGCTCTCAGTGCATAGCTGAGCATCTGCATCAAGGGAAGAAACCTTTGGTCCTGCAGGCTGCGTTAAACTACAGCCCCCATCATCTCTGTCCATCGGCTCTGGCACACAGAATCGTCTCTTGGAGCCTCTGCTTGAGGTCATTTAGGTGTCTGGCCTGTTTCTGAGCAGTGAGTTTGCAAAAGCAGCTGCTGTTGTTGTTATAGTTATATCTTGCCTTCAGAATTGGGGCTCAAGGTGGCTTACGGTTTTTAAAAAGAAAATACAGCTAAAAACATTTTTAAAAGTGAATATTAAAATGACTTTCAGTACCCATGCGTATTGCAAATAGAAGAAGCTTCTCAGGACAGGAACCTGTAGATAAAGATACGTGTGGAATTTTCTTAGGCTGAGTCCATGCAGCTGATCTGCTTAGCCCAGCATTGTTTGCTTTAAGTGGCCGCCCTTAAGTCCTTCTCCATCCCTTCTCGCAGGGTCTCTGTAACTGGAAATGCTGCGTACTGAACCTGGGTCATTTTGCATGCAAAATGTGTACCGTCCTTCTCACCTACATTCCCTGCATGTGCGCAGGTGGTTGTACTTTTTTTTCCATCATACAAGAGAAGTGTTTTGGATTCTCTGCTGTGCTGTGAAGCAGCTTCATGTATATTTGTCTAATGTGTCACTCCTGAAACACTCCTAAACCAATGTCCTCCTTTTCCCCCCCCTAGGTTTGTTAGTGTCAGCGACCTGTTTACACCAACCGACCTGGGCAGAGAGAGCCAGGTTTGTATGAACTGGGCAGCCCTTGGTGAACTCTTTCTGGGTGGGTGAGAAGACTGAAGTTTTGAGAGTTTAAGCCCCTGGGTTTTTTCCTTTCCCCCCCCCAGATTTTCATTTCCCGCACCTATGATGCAACCACCCACTTTGAGACGACATGTGATGACATCAAAGACATTTACAAGCGTATGATGGGATCAGATTTCGACTTTGAAGAGATGAAGAGGAAGAAGAACGACATCTATGGGGAGGAGGAGCAGCAGTAATGGTGCTTTGGGTCTTAAGTTAGGTCCCCGCTGGCTGGTATTGGTGCGTCTGCCCAGAGGAACTTAAGTGAGCACCGTACGAAGTTCAATATTGTAAGGCCTGCTTTTTGTAATCATATCTCTTGAGATTGAAAGAGTCCTGCACTGGTAAAACGCTCCTCCCCTCTTTGGATATAATCATGTGTTAATTCTTCTTTAAACAAGGTTGCTGTGTCAAAATTGGCGGATACTGACACTCTTGACTTTTAACTGTTGCTAACTTTTGACTTCTGAGGAGAAGCAGATGTTGAAACTGCTTTTGCTGACCCAGATTTGAGGGGCCGCAAGCCAAAACGAGAAAGACCCGGGCCACCCCACCTGAAACCTCATGGCCCTCCACAGGCGGCCCTCTCAATGTTTTGGGGTCTTTAAGCCATGGGCCCCCAGGTGGGGAGGGCTTGGTCCCAGGCAGCCTCTTCCCATCTCGTCTTAACTTCATGGCAAGCTGCCTCGCGGCCAAAGCTCACAGCCGCTGTGTAGCCACTTGGCAGGGGTTCCACCCAGTGCGCTCATCTTCCTCCTCCTCCTCCTCCTCCTCCATCTGCCTTCCCATCCTGCCCTAAAAGCTTCTCAACTCAAAGCTCCTCAAACCGTTTACATCTGTTGGGACACAACTGTGCCGCAAGGCTTTTTGTGTTTTAAATGCGATACTAATAATAAAAAAAAGAAATTGGTGGAAGAATGAAACTCCAAAGCAGGCGAGGCATCTGTGTGTGCGCGCGTGTGTGTGCAAGTTTTCTTCTTCTCCTCCTTAAAGCCCCTCTCCTCTCTTTTCTGTACCCCATCTGGCTTCTCAGGTGGACCAAACTGCACTGCAGTATTGATTTGATGGGGCCTGGGTTGGGGAAAGAGCTCCAAATGACTTCTGTACTGCCAAGTAAAGCCGACTGCTGGAAACACGCTCCATGCTGTGGTCTGATTGTCTCTTGGTCTGCCCCAGTCATGGCTGCAGGGAGGCATCGTTGGCCACGGTAGACTTACGTAGCGCAACGTGTCAAGTTGATCCTCCACATGGTCTGGAGTTACGGAAGACAAGGCTGGCAGAGAATAGCCTTGGCAAGAGCTTGTAAAGGTTACTCTTTGGGGACCGCAGCTTCCTAAAAATCCCCCAGTCCATGCTGGTTGGGAATTCTGCTCCGTAAAAGTAGCTATTCCAAGCTCTGGCCTTGGGTGCTCCTTGGAAATGGGGTTGTCTCATGTCGTGCCAGGTGGATGAAGAATAATGAGAAATACCTTCCTGTATAAGCACTAATCTCCTTGGAAGAAAAATAGAAGTGACTGTTGAGAAGTGCTTTCTCTCAACTCCTCCTAGGGCCCATAGGAGTGGAAGCAGGTGGGCAGGAATTGGCAGGGTTGCTCCTTGTAACACACCTCTGGATTGTCTGTACGCACGTGTGTGTGTGCACGCACACACACACAGACCCCAAGTATCTTAGAAGCTGTCAAGTCTGCAGGAAGACAATTCCTTCACTATTTGTGCATCGCTTTTCTAACAAATTGTTCCAGAAACAGCTTCCCTGTTCTGAAAATGATGCCCCCCTCCCAACTCTCAGTATTCCAGTCTGACTTCATCAGACTTAAAATGACAGAACTAGTATTTCTGAGTACCTGAGCAGCAGCAGTCAAAACCTCTGCTCCGCTTCTCTGCAGGTGGTGGTAATCCATGCATTTTAGTTTACAATGCTGCAATCCTTGCTATATTGGACACACCTCGTAGCGGCATCCATACCGGCCTTCGTTCCAGCAGTCTGTTGTCCCTGATTGGTTAGTAGTTTCCTGTCTGTGCTTCTTTTCTAGCAGCCTGGAAACATTTTAAAGAGACACCTGTAGTACCTCTCCACTAGTAGAGAGCCAGTTTGCGGCCTCTCTCCCCCAGAGAATGCTAGCACCTCCAAGGTTGCTGTGGAGTTTGAGAACTTGAGTGTCATTGTGTGCCAGAAACACATTTTAAAGTGTGGCTTAGCCCCATTTTAGTGTTTCTAGCACTGTGTAGTTCTTCAGATGTTGCTGGACTGCAACTCCCAGCATTCCTCCCCATTGGCCAAGGGATGCTGGAAGCATCCGTGAGAGCTGTGCTATTCCCAGCATATACAGGAGACGATCAGAACAGAAGGTCCCACAGTTACAGCCATGTGAGGTTGTACCAGTGTCTGCTGCAAGAATAGTTTTTCTCGGTAAAGGCTGAGCTGCCCTGCAGCGTTCTGTGGACTGAGCCAAGACTCTTCACGTACGTGCCACTAAAGATGCATGCAGGTGCCATACATGCTTCCCGGGGCCAGCGGCGGTGGTTTTATGTTTTCAAGTCACTTCCAAATTACAGCAACCCTAAGGCAGTGACCCTGTCGCAGGGTTTTCTTGGCAAAATTTGTTTTTTTGGGGGTGGGGGTTGCCCTTGCCTTCCTCTGAAGCTGGGAGGGTACGACTCATCCGAGGTCATGCAGAGGGGTGTCCAGAGTCATGGTCCAACTCGAAAAACATTTTGAAAGGAACACATCTGGACAACATACGCTCCTCCAAGCTTGGCACTTAAAACTCTCATCCCTCCTCTTCCACACAAAACAGTAATCTGGTACAAACGCACAGAGGAGAAACCAGGGGTCTGCAGGTAGGTAATTGCTGGAGGTTATTACCAGTGCAGACCAGCTGCCCTTGCTGACGGGGGCTATTTCCACACTAGACAGTTACAGTGCTATTATTCCACTTTCAACCTCCTATGGAATCCTGAGGTTTGCTGTTACTTAGCATAGAATTCATCTTTTTTAAAAAAGTGCTGTATGCCAATTCAGTACTTCCACCGAGGTAATTCATCAGTGCCTCAACATCTTTTCCCCTGGTTTGTCTCTGGCAGTGCCATTCCTGTGAATGAATATCTGAAATTGGAAATCTTATTTTTTACTCTCCAACTGCGTAATTTGAACCTACTCCCTTTGTCTCTTTCTCTTTTTTTTTCTTTCTTTTTTGCCCATTGGCCTGGCTTCTGGACGCTAGAAGTTCAGTCTAAAGAACGAGAACAAAGCACCAACATCATATGGAAATTAACAATAACTCCACTAGAGGTATCTTGCCAAGGAGCAAGTTTAAAGTCCAAAATAGCACCACTCATCAGCGTCTCCAATCCTGTGGCAGCATCATGGAAACCATGAGTTTCATAGTATTTCTGGGCATCAAAAGAGTACATGGATAAAATATAAAGAGACAGAGACAATTGATGAAAATAGGCTTGTAACATCTAAAACGAAATAAAAGTGGACTCTCGGCCTCTGCAAGAAGTATCGCAGAATCGTGTAGAGAGGCAGCAGACTGCCACTTGCAGGCGGTCAGTTGAATTTGAGTAGTGGAAGACATTGCTGGGATAGAACGAGGCCTTGAAAGCCCACCTGCCAAGGACCATTTCCACACGACAATGTTACAGTGCTATTATTCCATTTTCGACATCCTGTGGAATCCTGGGGTTTGCAATTTGGACCAGAGAGCTCTTTGGCCTCTGTAAACTACAAACCCCAGAATTCCACAGGATGTTCAGAGAGGAATAATAGCACTATAACAGCATAATGGCCAATGTTTGTAAACTTGAGTTCACTATGATATTTCTGAGAGTGTTTACCAGTTTTATTGTACTCATTTTCCCTGATAATCCTCTAAAGCAAGGTTCAGACTCCCTTAGTTTTCTTCTTATGATATCTACAGACACCATGGTGAGCTCAACGCCCATATACCATATTTAATACAAACGAGTTACAGTTAAAAGAGTGATAGCTGGTTTTTGCAGGGACCGCTTGCAATTCTGAATAAGTCAAGCATTTCTGCATTGAGTCAGGCTAAGAACTTTTTAGTCAACTTTATTTATAAAGGTTACAAAAAAAAATTCTCCAAAGAGGGATACCTTGTGTATCTTACAAGGTTTGTTACCGCTGTAATTTAGTGAAACTCTTTATTGCAAATACCATAAATAGACTGTTAAAAAACAGAAGGTATTATTCTAGAATTCAAACCATGCTATCTACAAAGGCGGAGAAGATAATAGTTCTACTGATTCATTAATGGTATGATTCAGCAAAGGAAGAATAAAGAAGGGTTAAAATTCATTGCACAGTAACATCAAATAGTAGTTTGATGTACAAAAAAAAATCAAAACACCAGACCCTAAGATGCTTGTGATTCAAGTACACTAGTCGGTCTACTGGGGGAGTCATCCTGCCCAAAGTCTGTTCAGAGGAACCAGGAGCTGTTCAGTCACTTGGTGGTGATACGTCAGCAGGAAAATTTCCAGCCTCAGCAGGCCCCAATATGTACCATCTCTGAAAAAAAAATCCAGCTTAATTGGAACAGATTCCTAAACCTTCAAGTAAACAGGCTTTTTTTTTTCCTATGATAGTTCTATGTAGCTGTACAACCAGATAGTTAAAATGCATTCTTCTATTCAAAGACAAGTGATAACAAACCGAAAAATACAACATTTTCCTTGTGAGATTCCACATGGTGGTTAAATAATGAGAACTGTTCTCTGCGGCCCTTGAACAAAACAGCATTCAAGGGAAAAGGAGGGTATTTTTTTCTAAAAAAAAAAAAAAATCCCATGGTGGCTGCATCTGCAGCCTTTACTGTGCATATCAGGAAATGGCGTGTCTCCAAGGATTTTAAGAAAGAGGGAACAGAAAAGGGTTTGTTCAATCCCAAGATCATGGAGATTTTAAAAGTCATCCATCCTGGTTATCTGAAACAGAAAACAACTATGGTTAGGCCCACTCAAGGAACTTTAAAGCTGACAAAAAAACAAATCTAACTGGTACAATACTGGAAGGAATCCTACTGTTGTTATAAATACATCCATAATTATACACAGCCCAATCACAGCATGCCTTTCTGGGCTCCATTCCACTTTGGAATCTTTTTCTGTGCTCCCTTTTTGCTTAAGGCCCACTGTGAAGGTGAGCTCTGGTAAACCGTGCGGCTTTGAAATGGACTTAGTACACCTAAAACAGAGGTGGGCAAGCATGGCTAGGTGGATTCTTTTGGACTACGGTTCCCATAATCCTTCACCGTTGGCTATGCTGGCTGGATTTAACAACCCCCAAGTCTGAAAGTTGGCGACGGGGAAGAGGAGAAAAGAGGGGCCCCGGCCGACTTCCCATCAAGCCACCCGGCTCAGCAACTGCAGCTTTGAGAACAAAACATTTAAGGAGCATCTTAAGTTTAATCCAGCAGCAGCCACAGCATCTTTCTCTTTCCCTTCTGAGGCTGAACCAGGTCACGACGTCAGTTCCCACTGGAACCCGGACACCCTACGCCTGTAACGTTTCCTGCCCATCCTCAGCCTTCCAAACGTCCTGGGAAAGACGCCCATCCCACACACGCTGGAGAGAGTAGTGCATAAAGGAAGCCAAACTCTTCCCTCAGGCCCAGGACGGGCAACCGCAGGGAGACCCGGGGCCACGCTAGCGCTCCTACCGCAACCAGACGTGATGCCACGTTGCTTCTGGTTTTGTGCTTGAGCTGATTTTTGGCCCACTGGGAGGAATTTTTGGAGCGGCAGAGAGACATGGAGCCTAAACCACTGCAAAATGACTAAACCGAGGCTACGGGGCTTTAGACATACCATGAGATGACACGGCACGTTGGAAACGACTGTATTGGCCTAAACCCTATTGGTTAGTTCCGGCTAGATTAGACCCACTGAGTCAACGCTGGAAAGCAGAGCCAACGCGTAGGTAAACCCCACTGAACAGGCCACTTCCGCACTAGACTGTTAATAGTGCTATTATTCCACTTTCAACATCCTACGGAATCCTGGGGTTTGCAGTTTAGGGAGGGGCCTCAAAGCCCCTCAAAGCCCAGGATTCCACAGGCTGTTGAAAGTGGAATCATAGCAGTCTAGTACAGAAATGGCCCCAGTCTAATTGGGATGTAGGCCAGTGCTTGAACTTAGCGATGCATGGGCTCCAGGGAAGCAAAGCTCGAGCAGGGCTGTGGATGACCAGGGCCCATAGAAGGCTCTCAGTTATAGGGTCACCATAAGCCAGACTTGACCTGTTGGCTCATACCAGCAACCCTTGTGCGTTCGAACTGATGCATCAGCAACGACGGTCACCTTGGTTGGGGATAACCACTTGTAACCCGGGAGCCGAAGCCAGCTTTAAACCATCTTCAGTTAAACATACGCAGGCATCATAGTTGGTCCTAACTGCCAAAAATGCTGATGCTGGTCTATGTTTCAGTTGCTGATAAGCCTGATCTGTAGGCAGGGAGAACAGGCGGGTACTTATGCAACATGCAGGTGATCCTAAGGCCATTTCCGCACTAGACTGTTAAGAGTACTATGATTCCACTTTCAACAGCCGATGGAATCCTGGGCTTTGAGGGGCTTTGAGGCCCCTCCCTAAACTGCAAACCCCAGGATTCCATAGGATGTTGCAAGTGGAATCATAGCGCTATAACAGTCCAGTGCGGAAATGGTCTAAGTTGAGGCCCTCCTTTGCTTCCAATTTCAACTAAGATGCACACACAGATCAGCCACAGTCCCAGCATAGAGCTCAAATCCCCCCTCAGCTGTAAGGTCACTGGTCAAGCTCAAATTGTTCTCTCTCTCTCTCTCTCTCTCTCTCTCTCTCTCTCTCTCTCTCTCTCTCACACACACACACACACACACACACACACACACACACACACCCATAACGTCTTGGAAGTAAGGCAAGCAGAATGGATAAAACTAATAGATTCCTGAAGGGAACAGAAAAATAGACAAGGCAGGAGTAGTCGAGCTACAATTACATGTCTCCAACACACCACTAGGTGGCACCCTTTTAGTAGCTGAACGCTGCATTAGCAACAGCGCAAGTGCTGGGACTGGGATTCTGGGAGACCTGAGTTCGAACCCCGCTCAGCCATGGAAACACTTCAGGTGACCTTGTGCAAGTCACGCTCTCTCCCCCGCAGAGGAAGGCAAGGCAAACCTTCTCTGAAGAAATCTCGACCTGGAAACCCTACAAGAGGGTCGCTATAAATCAGAGTTGACTTGAAGCCGCCTAACAAGGCTTCCACGGAACGGTGTTTTCAAGAGACCATCGCACCGTCTCTCTCGCACGCTCACCGGCTGCAGGCTTCTTTAGCCTCCCAGAAGTACTGGACTACAGCGCCACTCAGCATGCTGGCTGGGGTGATGAAAATTGTAGTCCCACACATTTGGAAGAGGGTGTTGGGTTGAGCAAGACCGTCTTGTTGCCACCACAACACGGGGGCTGTAAAGGATCTCTTATCTTTATCCTGCAACTGGGCGGAGGAAGTGAGGCAGAGAGAGAGGGAGAGAGGCTTCCTTCAGGCTCTGCGGTAAGTTCCTGGGAGACGTGAGCTTTGAACTGGGGCCTCTCCCAGTTGCAGCTCGCTCGCCGCAGGACTACACTGCACGAGTTCTTCCAAGCAACATCCCTCTGAAACAGCTTCTGGGAGGGTCAGGATGAGCTCACCCCACCAATTCAAAAATCTCCTCCCGATGCTATCCAGACATCGATCCAGACCCCTTCACCTGATTGCGACAACCCACTCACTGTTGCCCAGCCACACACACACACACACACACACACACACACACACACACCCCAGGTACCCAGGGGCTTTTTTCTTACCAATAGCTGCTGCTTCTAAATGGCGCTGCCATATCTTCCGCGGTCGCAATGAAAGTATTTACATCCAACGCCAGGATACCCTTGTTCTCCAAGGCCTCTCGGCTGGCGCTGGGCTTTTCTGGAAGTGGGAAAACGATAAGGAAGTGTTACTTGTGTTTGGGCCTGCCAGTCGCCTGTTGACTTGGGGAGACCCCACGAATTTCATAGGGTTTTCTTAGGCAAAGAATACTCAAAAGGTAGTTTGCCATTTCCTTCCTCCGAAACATAGCATCTGGCATTCCTTTGCAGTTCTGCCTTCCAAGCACCAACCAGGCCTCATCCTGCTTAGCTTCCAAGATCTAACAGGATTTGGTGCTTTCAGGATATTTAGGCTCCTGAAGGGTTACCTATGGCTCTATAAAAGGCAAGGTGTCCCGAGAAAGGTTGGGTCACAAGATAAAGGACTGTGGAACTCCCTTCCACGTGAAGTGAGGATCGGCCCTTGCCTGTGGTCCTTCCGCTTACAAGCAAAAGCTTTTTTACTCAGCCAGGCCACTGGCAACCGACTGGTCTACTGAGAACGCCACAAACAAGTGGGTGTCATACACTTTCTATCTGTGTGCTTTCCGTGTTTAATCCTTCTAATGTTATAATTTTGGGGCTGAGATCGCATGTTAAGCATGAGGAATGCAACGCTCTGCCCGCACAGTTCTACGTCCTCCCTGCCACACTGTCGAGCCCCAAAAGGGATGGCTACAGCCGCTGTCTACTGATGGGAAGGGGAGCAGCAACTGCAGCTGGTCCAGGCTTGTAGGAGGACAGAAATGAGGGTGTCCTCCCAGGTGAAGCGCACCCTTATTTCCTTTCCCCTCACAGCCCAGACCAGCTGCTGCTTCTTCCTCTGAACTGGCTCCCCCCTCCCTCCCCTCTTGACCAGTAAGGAGCAGCAGCAGTGGGAACCAGTGGTGCCTCCTCTCCCCTCGTTGAGCGAGGGGGAGGTTTGGGGTGGAGCACAATATGCCCCCCACATCCTGTCAAAGTAAGAGGCATACGCATCAGCCACACCCACCCAGATGTGAGTCATTAACAGGATTCTTCCCTTTGTCTTTTTAGCTCTAAGTATGTTCAGTCTTGTCGGGAGGCCCCATGAGCCCCAGTCTGAGTGAACAGTGGGGCAGAAATCAAATCAATTAATCACACTGTGACTTTGCTACATGGGGATCAGATTCATTTGACAGGGAGGGGGCGGATGCTTACATTCTTCCCCTCAGTTTGGGGCTGCGGAACCCAAAAGGGGCTCATCCCCATCACTGACAGTCATCTCTGAGGTCAACCGAGAGGGTCTCAGTCGATCGTAGGATGGGTCTTCGAGACCCAGGGACGCTAGCCCATCTCGGCTCTTAAGTAACATCCACACTCTTGGCACGCTTATATTCTTTGGTGGTTGCTTCTTAGCTCAGAAGTGGAACATTTGCTACAGATCCACACCAGGATTGGGGCCAGGCTTGTTAAGAACGTCCCGGATGGAACGTAGACAGTCCACCCCAGGCGAGGCTAGAATAGCTGGCCTATGGCCTCGGACAGGGAAAGGACTCCAGAATAACAAAGCCTGCCTCTTTTAAGTATGGGAGGTGCCTATAAGTCTTACTTCTGGGAACTCAGGCCTCCAAACATAACCAGCAGAACCACTCTAACCTAGGGGAGGGACAAGCGCAGGCCAAAGCTTGCCTTCCAGCACACACACCAAAAAACCCTTCCACATGAACATCACATTTTGCAGCCTGTCGGGGCCTCCAAAAAGAATGATGTGGCATTTTGATCAGCCAAGGGCAGGAGGCACATAAGTCTTACACCCTCTAGTCAAAAGATCAAAAGCAGAGGAGCATGCCTGTTCACTTCCTTTTTTCTTTTTTCTTTTTAATTGACCAACATTTGGTCTCCCGCATTGGTAAAGCTGAACCACCTCTTCTTTAAGCCCCTGGGGAGTCTTCACAAGTGCAAGGTTTCGGCCCACCTATTCAGGCATGACTGCCGAGGAAACGTCACTCCTCTCACAACTAGAACTCACATCTGTGACCAGAGAGTCCCCAAAATTCTACTGTTTGTGACCCAAGAACCCAGACCTTCTTTCCAGCACAGGGGCAAAAAAGCAAGTCTTTGTTGACTTAGAGGGCAGTCTCTCCCTGGACGCCGCTTGCAAAGCTGCTCACAGGACCCTGTGTCCCAGAGGCCAACCACAGAAGGGGCCAGAGGTGAAATTAGTTCTAATCTTCTTTGTTAAGCTGGGAGGAGGAACAAGCGATCACTCAGTTAACTTCAGATCTAACACCTCTGAAGCATTCAACAACTCCTTCCGGGGTCCCTTGGACCATGAGGGGCACGATTCCTTGCCCACTGTTTGGGCCTCCACGACAGAACTTAGCACTTGGGGACATATAAGCAGCTGGAGAGCCAGCACGGTGTGGTGGGTTGAGCTGCTGGACCCTGAAGGTTAGTGTTCAAATGCCCACTTGGCCATGGAAACCCACTGGACGACCTTGGGCAAGTACCACTCTCTCGGCCTCAGAGGAAGGTACTGTAATGGCAAACCCCCTCCGAACAAATCTTGCCAGGAAAATCCCAAGGCAGGTCTGCCTTAGGGTTGCCGTACGTCAGAAATGACTTGAGGGCACACAACAACAAAGCAGTGATCACTCAGACCAGCAGTCAGGACTCTGACCCAAAGATGTTTTTCTCTCTGCTCCCTTTCTGTTGCCAGCTTTCCCCCATCCATTTTCCTATCGTTTGCTAAGGTCCATACAAGTCTAATGGGATAAGCAGACAGTTGCCTGTCTCTTTCGTCTGAAACACAGCCACGAGCATTAACAGCTACTTTTCCTTCCTCATTTTCCATGTCCACCTCTCTCCTCTCGGCTACTAGGATGTTAGTCAATCCCACCACGGAGTGGGTCAACAACGCCCATTGATTTCTCAGCACAACTCTATTTTCATTGTACGTTCTTCAACCCTCAGCCTCAAGGAAGGAAGTTTAAGCCTAAAAATGTCTTTTGTTTATTAACGCACTTGAACACAAACTTTCACCCGGTTTTATGTTTAAATTATTTCCAATAGACAACTACTTTTGTTAATAAACAGTATCTTTGGATTCCGTACACTGTTCCTGCTCGATTTCTAAGAAGTCTCGAGAAGTCAACCGTTTTTCTTTCTGCATTGTCTCTTTCCTGTAAAAAGCCTCTTGTGACGACACCAAGAAAGGTGTCTTTTTTATAACAAGAAGAAAGACCCCACGTGGGTTTGTCTTACCTGTGAGAAACACAGCAAACCTCTGGCTGATGCGCTGAACCTGCAAGTTCAACAAGCAATTCACGTGCTCCGATCTCAGGGCAGCCCGGGAGTCACACTGGTGGTAGTGAAGAGCCTCAGTGATGTTTGCCCCCTGGCAGGATTTTAGGAGTGATTCCTTGGCGTGGGCAGCAGGATCCACCCTGTGGGACAAAAACACAACCAAAGGTCAGCCTGGAAAAATTACCTTTTTTCACCAAGGTGAAACAAGCCCAGCTCCCTCAACATTCCCTCGTATCTTTTGTTCTCCGTATCTCTTATCACCCTTGTGGTCCTTTTCTCAGCCTGTTCCAACTTGTCTGTATTAAAATGTGGCCTCAGAACTGAATGCAGTACTTCAGACAAGGTCTGACCCAGTGCAGAAGATAGTGGGACTATTACCTCCCTCGACTTGGAAACTGTGCTTCTATTAATGCGCGCTAAAATAGCACTCGCCTTCTTTGCTGCAGCATAACACCGCCGTTGGACTTTTTGTCAAATAAAAGACCACACGTGGAATTCATGAAGGCAGTTACAGATGTGCAGCCACCTCAGCTCTGTTCCCAATCTGACCACACTCCACAGACTCACAGAGTTGGAAAAAGTGCTGTAACCAACGGCTCAAAACCAACTCCTTTAGACACCTGAGATGGCCTCTCTTGCACGACGCATCAACAAGAGCTGCCGGCAGTCACAGCCCAGAGCAGTCCTCACCTTGCATCCTCTCTGAGTTTCTTCATCTCTCTGTAGTGAAGGAGCCATCTCCACCTCCCGTGTCCATTGACCTTCTCTAAGGTTTTGACCATTTCCTTCAGCTCCCCTGCAGGGAAAAAGCAGCAAGCCGCACAAAGCAATGGTGAAGGCGGTGAAGTGTGTGTGTCCTGAGCTGGCTCTCAGCTACGACGCTCTTCCTATGCTCGCTACTAATACACGAATATTTTGGTTTCAGAAAGTACGGACATCCCCCTATTTTCAACAGTCTGTTTTTTCACCATCTGCTCTTTTCAGCAGTAACCAAAACTACTATTCTCTTCCACTTTGTCTGTTCCACCCCTCTCGAAATCTCACCCAACCGGAGATTTCCTCATGGAAAAGGGGGTAGATCACTGTTGTGAGCTTCATGCAGGCATATTTCATTTGGAAAGTTTTTTTTTCTTCCTAATCCTGCCCGGCCCTCCATCCGTCCCTCGCTCCTCCTCCTCTTTTCCCATCCTATGTATTCTACCACACATGCCAGTTTCTTGGGCAGGTAGCAGCCTTGCTGCTGCCCCGGCCATCTCAAAGTCTGCGTTCTGCTTTTCAGCCATTTCCAGTTTTCAACAGTGCTCTGGTCCCTAACCAATCAAACAAGCAGAGAACGCCTGCAGATGGTTTCCTGGCTATTCCTTCTTTTAACAGAAAATTTGGGACCAGAGGCAGAAATAATATGGAAAGAATATGGATGGGAAAGAACAACACGGAAGAGATAGGGATAGGTTCCAACACCACCAAAAAAAAAAAAAAAGGAGGAGAAGAACAGTGCAACATGTTTCAGCCAACTCTCCTCCAGTTTCTGAAGTCTGAAGATTGGCCTGTGGCCATAGAAGGTCCAACCACTCACCTATGGTCATCGTCTCAAGCACTTTGTCATCAGACACCACGAAGCCTCCATTTTGGAAGAGTTCCTGATAGGTGTGGTCCAGAGGGTCCTCGGGACTGTCAATTCCTGCAAATGTCACGCTAGGAAAGTGCTTCAGCCTCAGCAGGCAAGGAATCTGCCCGAAGACAAACACGTTATTTCTATGGTATCTCTCAATCCATTAAAAACCACCCACGTAAGAGTTGCAAGCATCATAGAAAACGAACATCAGGGAGTTATACTGTGAGAGCCATAAGGCAGGCCGGACTCTTCTGAGGTCTGAAAGAAGGAGGAAAGGAGTTTGGAACGCTCGATGGTTATCAGAGTCAGAGCCAAATTCAGCACCCTGAGTAACGGAACAAGGTTTCAGGATTCTTCTCATGATTTATACAGTCCTGTAAAATTCGTGATTTTATATAACTCTATTTAAAAAAAAGGTAATTTTACATTTTTGCAAGAGGGACACAAAGAGCCACTGGAAATCTTTATTTAGCCACTTCATTTGTCTCTGAGATTTAAACAAGACCAACAGTGGGGTTTATATCAAAAGATGAAAATTGAGGTTCAAGCCACACTGAGTCACAGTCTTGGGGAAAAGGCAGGGTACAAATGAAATTATTGACTCGGCGATTCAAGATCAACGAAAAAACTGGATTCTGGGTCCAATGTAACAAGCTGTGGTCTAAACCTGAACTGGAGTAGAGCCACTAAATCAATTGGATTTACCTACGTGTTGACTCGCCATTCGACAACCGATTCGGTGCGTTCTGTCAAACCGTGTGCCTGTGGGAACGGGGCCGAGGGATGGTGGGGAGAACGGGCACCCAGGGAAAGGAGAGGGAAAGGGATGGGTCGGCCTGGTAGCCCTGTACTTCTTCTCTCTTGCCCATCTCCTTCCTTTGGTGTTTGAGGGCACCAGGAGGGGGTTTGCAGTTCTGAGAAATTAGGCTACGAGCCATCCTTAGCTGCTCAGGCAGCAACTGGTGCTGGAGGAGGAGGAGGAGGAGGACCACGGGTGGTTTTTTTAAGGGCTGCACAGCCAGACTGGAGGCTGCCGAGAGGAAAGGTTCCTTTGGAAAATAAGAGCTGACGTGGGGGTGGAGGCAGGGGCTGAGAAACCGGCCAATAATTAAAACTGTCAAAGTCAAACTCGCCCACGCGGAAGGCTGACTGTGTTTTGCTATCAAGGCTGATATCCAAGATATGGATAGACGTCTCCTCCTCCACGCATTTTTCTAATCCCAGAACTAAGAATCTGTAATCTTCCAGAATAGATGGCAACTTCCATAGTCTCCCTCTCCATGGACCATGCCAGCCACAACTGACTGGAGCTGCGGACCAACTCCGGTCTCGTCTCACCCTTTCCAAACCCAGTTATGGAAATCTCCATCAGCCCAGGGGCAGAATGCTTAACTTTCACAGATCACAACATTGTCCCACTCTTTACTATCTAGAGCTACTTCTGTGCAGCACAGACACACCTATACGATATCCCAGAAGAGAGGGACAATTAGAAGGATTCAGCAGCAGAGAAAAGAAGAACCCCTCTACCTAGGATTTTAATAACTGGAGTTTTCTGTGGTGCAAGAAAAATGTTTTTGAATGTACCTTATGGATGTGTGGAAATATGTCCTCGTTTCGAATGATGACCATGAGCCTCTCTGTTTCCATGTGGTTCGCCTTACAGAAAAGCAGAGGCTCCATCTCCGTGTGACCCCCTTTTTTCAACAAATTCTGAAACACAAGTTTTTCTTTATTACGTTTTTTTTTAAAAATCCAACACTGAAACAAAACTACTCTTTCACACCAAGAGTTTTTGCTTAAATGCAATGCAAGACATATTTTCTCGGTTTTCTAGCAGCAACTGAAGCTCCTGATAAATTAGCGCAAAGGGAATGATGGAAGGAACAGAGCTTGGGAAAAAAGTTTGGATAACAACTCCTAGAACCCCTCAGATAGCATGGCCAGAAAATGCAATTTTTCCAAATCTGGGAAGGAACAATCTACCTTATTTATTATTTTATTTATTTTATTTGCATGCCGCCTTTCTTGCAGAGTGGAACTCAAGGCAGCATAGTTTTAGTTTAAACAAAAACTAAACAATGAAATTTTTAAAACAATTTAATTAAAATGAAGACTCTTAAAAGAATTAATCCCAAACGTTGGAAATAATTTTCTTTCAGACCTATTCTGAAGACCCCAAACCACAGTTCAAACATCCAAGTTTGGGCAAACAAACAAAGTTGCGGAGTAGTGATTATCACTGCAGAAAAAAGTATATCCCACAAACCTATGGGTCTGTTAAGGACCCCAAAGGAAACCTTGTACTTTTTAAAAGGGAAAATTTCAAATACTCCAGCAACCCTGGGTTATTATGCACCAAATTCTGGGCAGCTCTCTTTCGCAAAACATTTTTTTAAAGGAGAGATGATTTTGCCTTCAGCACAATTCTGTAAGGGGGAAACTCTAACTTGGTTTAACGTAAAGACGAAGGCTTTCACAGCCAGAATCCATAGGTCGTTGTGGGTTTTCCGGGCTTTGAGGCCGTGTTCTATTAGTATTTTTTCCTGACGTTTCGCCTGCGTCTGTGGCTGGCATCTTCAGAGGATCTGGTGGCATGGAAGTGAGCCAGAGTACATATACCTGTGTAGTCCCCAGGTGGGAGGAAGCAATTTGCATGTGTTACAGTTGGCCTTTGTGATGGCCTCTTGTTAAATGGGATATCCCCCAGGGTTGTATTGTTAGTCAGCGGATATGCATAACAGTGCGTTAAGTACATTAGCAACCCATTGTATTGTTCCCTGTAGAGGGATCTCCAGAGTCTGGGTGGTGTTCATGGGCATATTTTTGAGTCTTGATTTCAGTGTTCTTCAGTACTGGTAGCCAAATCTTGTTTACTTTCCGAGTTTCTTCTTTCCTGTTGAAATTGTCCATGCGTTTATGGATTTCAACGGCCTCTCTGTGCAGTCTGACATAGTAGTTGTCAGAATGGTCAAGAATTTCTGTGCTTTCAAAAAGCCTTCTGTGTCCAGGTTGGTTTATGATATGTTCTGCTACTGCTGATTTTTCTGGCTGGATCAGTCTGCGGTGTGTTTCGTGTTCTTTGATTTGTGTTTGGACGCTGCGTTTTGTAGTCCCTATGTAGACCTGCCCACAGCTGCAAGGTATGCGGTAAACTCCTGCAGAAGTCAGAGGATCCCTCTTGTCCTTTGCTGAACGTAGCATTTGTTGAATCTTCTCGGTCCGTCTGTAGATTGTTTGGAGGTTATGTTTCTCCACCAATTTCCCTGTGTGGTCAGTGACCCCTTTGATGTACGGTAAAAACACATTCCCTTTCGCTGGCTGCTTATCTTCACTGCTGTGGTTTTTTCCGGCTCTTGAGGCTCTTCCGGTTCAGACATCTGAAGGGGTCACTGACCGTATAGGGAAACTGATGAAGAAACATAACCTCTAAACAATCTACAGACCAACCAGGAAAATTCAACAAACGCTACGTTCAGGAAAGGACAAGAGGGACATGAATTTAAAAAAAAATAACACACCTCATTAACCTACACTAAATACGCTATTACAAATCCAGCAACAAAAATCCCTGACTACCAATGAGCTAAAATAGAGACTGCATAAAAACCTAATAACTATAATGTGTATTAAAGATGGAACACTATTTACAGCACATAAAGAAACAAACAACAAATTCACGTCCTTCTGTTATGGTCTGTACTCTGTAGCCCTACAGTGAACTGCTAATCTGAATAGCTTTACTAACTCTTTACAATCAAGCCCACTCATGGAGAAACATAAAGATCTGTTAAAAAGCCTTGCATCTGAAGATGAAATCAGAGAAGGAATAACATGTCAGAAGTCTGATATGTCACCAGGATTAGATGGATTTATGGGTGATATTAGGTGATTTTAGGTGATTCAGTCATCCCAATTGTCCAGTGACATACTATCAGGAGACTGCATTCTACAGCCGTGGAAACAATCCCAAATAATAACCATACCAAACCAAGGAACTGGTCCTAATTTATTACTTTGCTACAGGCCAATCCTGTTCAACTGAGGATGCTGAACCACTAACAGCAACAATGGTCAAATGTATGACTTCGTAAGTGAATACACACATCCCGACCAAACAGGGTTTATGCTGGTCAGACTGTTCCCAGAACACAATTGGGAAAACTCTAAATGTAATACATCGTAGCAAGAAATTTTAAAAAGCTGATTTCTGTTTTATCTCTTGATGCCTTAAAAGCCTTTGACTATGTGGAATGGGCTTACACTTTTAAGTTGTTAGAATAATCCAACTTTGGTGAACATTTTGTATCCCTATTAAGTAATTTATACATTGGTTCACAAGCCCTAACCCATACGAACAGGCTAGACTCAAACTGCATTTCCTTGGAAAGGAAAACTTATTTTTTGCACTTAATTGAGCTCCTTGCAACTGCTATCAGAACAAACTCTGAAATCTAAGAAGCCACCATAAAGAGGCAGAAACATCTTCTCAGTCCCTGTGTTGATGACAGGCTTCTTCATCTGCCAATTTCAAACACAGCCATCCCGAAATGACCAAACTCCTTGAACATTTTGATAAATATACAGATTTAAAAATAAGTTCCAGCAAATCAAAATGTCTATCCTGAAACTCCTCTCCTGAAATACAACAATGATGGCAGATATTTTCAGATGCCTCCCTCCTACTACTGAGGATTTACCGATCTTGGCATTATAATTACTTCAAATATGAAGCAATGACTTCACAGAAATCACTTTTAAAAAAATTCCTCCACCAGGTCAGTGAAAGGAAGCTGCTGGGTAAGGTCCTTCAGGGGTTTTGGCAATGGATGCCATCAGTATGCTGGTGACACTCAGCCCTATTTCTGCTTGTTATGGGAGTCAGCTTGGGCTGTGCAGGTGCTGGACCAGTGTCTGGATGCTTTTAATGGTTTGCCGGAGGACCAACCAACTTGAAGCTGAATCTTGGTAAGATGGAGACTCTGGGAACAGTGGGTCTTGGGTCTGGGAACTGGGTAAACAGTCTGTCCTGGAAGGGGTTACACTTGCCCTGACGGAGCAGGTTCACAGCAGAACTCCTAGGTCCATCTCTTTCACTGGAGGCCCAAATGGGCTCCTGCGTTCTCAAGAGTGCCTCTTGCTAGCTTCTACTGGTGTCCCAACTCTGCTCTGTCTGACGGATGCATTTAGACACCAAGTTAAACTTGGCGGTTCATCAGAGCCTTTGGCCCTCAATAATACAACCCAGAGATGAGCGTGCATAGTTTTAAAAGCTTTAAAATCTTTTAAAATCTGTTTTTAATTTATTCTTGCTGTTTGACAAGTTTTTAGCTTATTTAATCACTCTATTGTTTCAAATTTTGTCACTTCTTTTAATACTTTTAGCAAGTTGCTCTGGGATCTTTGATACAGAGACGGGTGTAGAAGAGTTCTTCGGATACCCTGGATTGCTAAAAAGACAAATGAATGGGCCCCAGAGCAAATCAAGCCTGAATTCTCCCTATCAGTCAAGACGGCTCAACTGAGACAGTCATACTTTGGCCATATCGTGACTCACTAGAAAAGACCATAATGCTCAGTAAGGTAGAAGGCAGTAGGAAAAGAGGAAGACCACATTACTGAGGGACAGACTCAACCAAGGAAGCCATGTTCCCTGAATCTGCAAGACCTGAGCAGGGCAGCTGATGACAGGGCGACTTCGAAGTCTCTCATTCGTAGGGTCATCATGACGGCAATTAACAGCAACAACAATACATATTTAACGACAGCAACAGTTTTACAAGAATTGGCTGTCAATACTCTTCTAATCTAAACTTAAACTTTTACGTGTCTCACGGTTTTGATACTTGAGGATGCTCCTCTTTCTACACATGCCTACCTGAGGGCTGAGGTCTGCTCGGAGGATCTCCTCTATGTCCCACCAGTGAGGTCAAGACACTGTGTGAAGCCAAGGGAGAGGGCCTTCCCAGCTGTGGCACCCCAAAGGAGGACTGCCCTCCCTTCAAAGGCCCAAATGGCATCAACACTGGCTTCATTTGGGCACTGAGTGAAAACCTGGTGGTTCACCAAAGCCTTTGAACCACACTGATTTATTTCAAATGCCAATGCACGTGGCTTAGAACACTTTTAATCTATTTTAACTTTACTATGTTTAATTTGTTTTTATTTTTAAGTTAATTTTCATTGTTTTAAACTGTTTTTAATTTGTCAGTATTAGCTTCACCTCTTCAGCACCCTGAGATTGTTTGCTGTAAGGTGGGATAGAAATATTTCAATAATATTAACAATAACAGCAACAACAACAGCATCAAAGAAAACAACCATTTTTGGACCATGGGTATCCATTCATTTTCTTCTTAAACTAGGCAAGTTCTTTTTCTCCACCAAAAAGCTATGCCCATCTCTGGAGGGACATTTTGTAAATGGCAGAATGCTGAACTACCGGAAAGCCTGAATCCACAAACTAGAATGAAGACACACTGCCTCTTTGGAACTTGGAACAAGCATTATTTTTTTTAAAAAAAAGAGGCAAACTGGACATTATGTATGCATTTGATTTCATATCTACTTTTAAGTTAATGTGTTGTTTTTTTTTACATTTGAAAATAAAACAAACTGCCTAGTCAGTAGTTTTCATACTTCCACGTGTCCTCTTCTAGCCTACTAAAGAATTATGAACAATCCAAACATTTCCACATTGTGTGAATTAATCCCAATAAAGGTGGTGCTTATGGGTTTTGGATTTTATTTTATCTCTGCAGGTCAAAATGGCATCCTTTGAGGGAGGGGAAATTATATATATATTTTTAATGCTAAAATTAAAATCAGTAAGCAGTCTGGAGATCAAAGTCATTGACCCATTCCAAAACAAGAAAAAACTGTTAGGATTTTTGTTTGTTTGTTTTTTGCCTTTCACTGGTGGGGCCAATTTATATAAAACAGATATAACAGATACAAGGAAGCATCCACTGGTTTAGAGGCTGTTGCTCCACCCTCGCATGTGCCAAAGAGAAGAGAGCAGAAAAAGGAATTCCTTTTAGGCAGAGCAAAACCAAGCAGGGATGCAAACTGCGGTCTCTTCGACCTTCTTCTTACGTGTTGTTCTCCATACTTCTTGCCACCCCTGGTAGAAATACTGGTAAATTCAATGACAGCCTTGGACATCATTTGCAAACTGGGTACCTGTTTCTTTCAAGCAAATGGAACAACTGATACCTCACTTGAAGAACACAAAGGCCCCAGAAAACTATTCTAGCCACCAGAGCTTTTTAAATCTTCCTCTAGTTGGTGAGCTGAAATGTGAGCTGCCCAGTCTCCTCTGAAAAATGAACACTTACCTTCCCAGACAAATTAATGACAAAGAGTAACTTTCAGAGTAAGTCTCCAAGTTGTTGCTGTTGTTATTTAAAGAAAAGTCCAATAAGATAAGGTCTGTAGCTCACACCTTGCCATTTCGCCCTACAGTCAAATCTGAGAAATCATCCATCTGGTCCATTCTTTGGTATTGCATTTCCTTCCCAGACCTCCCTTTCATCACCCCATTGATAAACCATGAGAACAGGAGTCCATACTAGGAGGCACTGATGAATATGGTGGAGAGATGTTAAGACAATGTGTGACTAAGGGGGATTCATTGCGGGAGGCACTTTGGCACCCCACTGATGCTACCATGTCAGCACTGAGGTCCAGGGCAGACAAATGCCATGAACTGCAAACCTGGACTTGGCTTTGGGAATACAAGCTCCTCCTCTCCTTTCTCTGGACTGCAACCCTCCCATCATGGGAAAAATAAATTAACAAACCAACCAACCCTCCTGTTTCTCTTGCTTAACCACAAGTTAAACCACTTCGTAGTGGTTTTCTGGATGGAAACAAGCCCATCATTGTCTGAGACTCACATTTCTGCGGACTTTTGGACGGAATTGTATTCACTATCTGTCCTGTGGTGTTATGGATGGAATACAGCATAGAATCATTTTTCCTTCTCCTTTTTATCTCCTAAAACCCTCTTCTGCTCCATTCCTAATGTATTAACTAACTACAAGATAGGGCGAAAAAATACGTCTGGCTGTGATGCAGGAAACTAAAAAACTGAAGGGATAGGGCAGGAAGCCAACGGGGAAAAAAGTGTAGAACTTGGAAGGCTCCTGCATCATCGGCTGGCGCAAGGGAAAACCCATGCATAGCAGATTGGTCCTCCTGCCAGCCAGAGAATGGAGATCCATGGATGAGAGAGGCAACATACAATGAAGAAGCCAACTCCTGATTTGCAAATGACAATTTGTGGGGCACCAGAGTTACATCTGCGCTACACCAAGCAAGGATTAAAATTCAGCTGTAGCCTGTTATTTCTCAACCCTATAAAAAAAAAAAAAAAGAGGCACATTTTTACCTTTACTCTCCCAAAGAAAGGATCATCTTCCGTTTCCATCAGGTAGAAAGCGTAAGTTTTTTTGCACGCCTCTTGGGCAACGTTTTTAAGTCTGAAATGTAGTGTGTTGCACAGTTCAGTGAAGAGGTGTTCATAGGATGCTGTCCGCTTGGGCAAAGATGGGCCTCTTTTCTCCGGAGCATCTTCTGAGGTAGTATTTGGTTCCCGTCCTTTGTTGCTTGTCAGCCTGTTGCCCGACGTCATCACCCTGCTGAACTCTGCAAACTCGTCCATAATAACAGAGATATCTCCTCGGGAATCTTTTAGCTTATTCTTATAAGTTAGTTTGTTGAGGTGAAAAGGAGCAACTGAGCCTTGTCCTTGACTTTTGCTTCGAGCAGCTTTGCTAAGTGAATCCTGTGAAGAAGCGAACGGAGGAGGTTCAAAGGAGTCTCTGTATCGACTTCTTCTTGGGTACCAGTGTGAAACGGCATGTCTCAGGCTTGGATTCACAATAGTTATCAGAAGAGGACTTCTGTTCCTGGGTGGGGGATTCAAAGGAGGGGTTTCAGGTACCTTTCTCAATGGTAATGCTCCTGCTATTAGCGGAGGTGACAACTCTTTTGCAAAGGCATCAGTGGAGGTAGGAAGTTGTGGTTTTCTAAGGACTTGTTTTATCTTATAATGGAAACGCAGACACTCCATATCTAGAGTGTTTTGGGTGGGATCGTTCCATGTTCTCCAAGTCCTATTCAAGGAGTTTATTAGTCCCAACTGTCCCGTGAAACTTTCATGCCTCTTGGAAGAGTGAAAAGTCCTTGTTTTCTCTTTGTGCTTCTTGGTTACAGAGAAGTTGACATAATCCTTGAGGGGACCTGGCTCATTCTTGGTATCAAGAGACCTATCACTTTCTTTAAACACAAGAGGCCAGTCATGTTCCATAGCCTCAGGCTCAGGAGCTGACAACCTGTCTGTGTTTTCCAAGTACCTCCAGTCACCACTCTCATGGATCTCTTCCTCAGGACTCAAGTCAGAAACATAACCAGCTACCATAGCTTGGGGTACAGCAGTGGATCTAGTAGAGCAAGAACCCCCAGCTTTATCACTGGGGTATGAACTTCCAACATGTTCTTGGTCCCCATCCACTGGAAAAGACTCATCTTCCCAGTCCTTATTCACACCTGAAGAAGCTCTGGCAGGCAACTGTGCCTTTTCACTGGCCAGTGTTTCTTCAGGACTGCTCAGACTTTTAGTTCTGATTTCTTCCAGTGTGTTTCCAGAAACCTCCAGACCTTGTCTTGCATCTCCACACCATACATCTTCAGAATCTGCTAGGTCATCTCTTGTGTCTCCATCCATGTGCGCAACCTGAAGCTCTGTTGACACACAGGGTGGGATTTCTCTATGTCCCTCACTGAACTGGTCCTCTCCTTCAGGCCTGGATGCTTGATGACTAATTTGTCTTACTTCAGTTTTGCCCAGCATGGAAGCAGTGGGATCATCCTCTTTTGGTGTAACTATTTTGACCAAAGGGGACTTGCACAGCAAACTTGTGCTCATGGCTGACCAATCTGTGCCAGAAGAACTTGGAAGGATATCTAGAGCACGAGAAGCAGGCCCAACCCCTTGGCCAGTCCTTCTTTCAAACATATTCACTTGACCATACCTCATGTTTTCATGTAGTGCTGAATGATACAGCTCTTGTCCTTGTGAAATAGCCTTCTCCTGGTGAGCAAAGACGCTATGCTGTTCTAAATCTTCATTAAGGTGGTCAGTTGTAGTAGCCTCTTCCTCACTGTCAGGAGGAGTCACACACTCCAGGGTTACAGAACTAATCCAATTTGAGCTTGAGGTCTCTTGAGCACACGTTTCTTCACGCTCTACAGTTGTGGCACTCACAGTGTCTATCAGCTCACCAAGGATGGACTTGACTTCTTCAGATATGGTAACAGCTACCTCATTTATTTTATAATCAGATGTGACTTCTTGAGTTGCAGGAGAGGCTCCAATATTCTCATCTTTATCACAACACTCTTCCACTTCAGAATTCAAAACAAACCTTCGGTTATTTGCCTCTAAGCTCTGGAAGTCTTTTTCAGCCTGAGAATCATCCAGTAATTCTGTTTTTCTGGTCTTCTGTGCTTTTACAATGGCTCTAGTCTGCTGTATTTGAACTGCTTCATTAGCTTGCAGGTGGTGTACTTTCTTCTCTGGGGAAATGCAGGAATCTTCAGCCAAATCCATTGGTTCTGGAAGTGCTGTAGCTGTGGCTGAGGCAGAAGGGTCTTCCTGATTCCCTACCAATTCTGTTACTTCATCAGATGTTTGATGGTCGGGGCCCCCTGGCAAATGAGCTGCATCAACTAAGTGGATTCCTTCCTCTTTCTGGGGAACACAGGAACCTTGCATCAAAACTATTTCTTTTGCAGGTGCAAGACTTTGGGCTGACGGAACAGAATCTTCTTGGTTTTCTGTAGCTTCTCTTTGAGTTAACATACTGTTCTGTGTTTGGTACCCTTCACAGGTTTGTAATGGAGCCGAATCTTCCAGGTGAGTGTCATCCTGGGAAATATCTTCAATCAAATCCATTCTATTTAGAAATATGTGATGTTTGGTTGGTTCTGTTGAGGTTTCCTGGTCCCCCGGCAACTCTACAACAGCATCAGAAGACATGTGATGGACAAGACTAGCCTGTGGTGAAACTGAACTGGCCAGATTGAGATCCCTCTCTTCCATGGAATCACAAGAAATATCAGTTAAATCATCTGGGTTTGGAAACAAGGGATTTCTCATTGACACAAGAGAATCTTGGCTCCTTTCCAATTTCCGTTGAATTTCCAAATCCTTTTCTGCTTGGAACAGTTTGGAATCCTGTGCAGACGCAGAATCTACTGACTTGCTTCCTTTGCTTCCCCATGAAAGGAAGGAATTTTCATCCACATCCATTTGATTGGGATGTCTGGCAGATACAGAAGTGTCTTCACTGGCTGGCAATACCATTTCTTCACCTTGAACAGAGCTAGCCTGTGGAGGAACAGAATCTACTCTGCTGTCTACTGTATTTTCCCTTGATAGGCTGAAACCCTCAACCATGTTCTTTTGACTCAGAGATGCAAAACTCACGGGTGATGCTATGGAGTCTTCTTCAGTGCTTGGCAATTCTGTCTGATACTCAGAAACTGTTGCTGGTGATGTTACAGAAGTGAGTAGGCTCTCCGCAGGTGATGCCATGCCACACACGCTGCCTGTTTCTTTCTCCTCTGTCGAACCGGTTTCTTCAGGAAGATCTTCGCCTTCTTGCTCCAGGTCCCCATCGCGGGATTCTCCATCCGCGTCATTGCTGTCCGAAAGGGCTAGATCAATTGATTCCCACTCTACACTCTCTTCAACTCCATCCTCCTCATCCATGGGGAGATCCTGTGACTCTATCACTTTTCCGCAGGGTCGACCATCATCTTCTTGAGCACTGGCTTCTAACCAAGCTACCTCAGAAGTTGGCAGCAACTCAATTCCACCAGTCTGGTGACTTTCCTTCTTCTCTTCTGCAAGAGGGGAGGCACCACTTGTTTCCCAACTGTCCGCTGAAGTTCCAGCTTCAATGTGTTCCCTCTGCTTTTCAGTTCCGGAGTTTTCTGAGAGTTTGGCATCTGCAGGAGCAGCATCACCTTGGGAAACTTCACCCAAGTTAATAACTCCGCCTGATTCTGATTCTGCATCCACTCTCAACTTCTGAGGCCTTGAACAACCACCACTGGGTTTCCTTGATGGGTTTCTATGTGGGCTCTCAACAGGGAGGACAGAATCCAGCACAGACTCTCCTTCAGGTTCCCCACCAACCACCTGGGGAAAAGAAAAACATAATGTTTATGTTTCAGATCTTCAGTGAGATGAAGAGGCACAGGCAAAATTCCTATAGAGTTTAAAATCTGTAAACTATCCTTTTGAACATATAAAAAACAGTGCCAATGTTTAGCAGGAATTTTTGGAATACATTCTGCCAGAGATGGAATCAGTTCAACCTTTTCCATACTTCAGTATGATTCTTTTTAAACACAGTGACACAAGCAAATACGGAATCCCCCACTAGCCACACACTGCGGCTTGAAAGGCACTTGTCAACACACACACACACATGTACGCACACACACAAACACACACACACCGTTTTCTGCAGTTCCAAAAACCAGATGCTGGATTAAATGGAACTTTGGGCTGATCCTGTAGAGTTCTTCTTGTGTAATTAAATTAATCTTTGCTAGGGGAAGCACCTAAGGTGGCCTCCAAGGAATCAGTTCCACCTTCTCTGCCAGCTCCTTCTTAATACTGCCAGACACTGAAGTGAGAAAGATGTGATCATTCTAATACCCAGGCGCTCTCTCAAGCATGAAACATCTTGGCTTGTCCTCTTCTCATCATGTAGTCTAGGTCTAGGCCAGACACAACCTGGAAGACCTGAAAACCATGAAGCCCTGTGAGGAGCAGCTTAAGGAGCTGGGTACATTTACCCTGGATGAGAGAAGGTTAAGAGGGGACATGATAGCTATGTTTAAATATTTGGAAAGATGTCATTTGACTTGCTTTCTGCTGCTCCAGAGACTAGAATATGGAGCAATGGCTTCAAACTACAGAAAAAGATTCCACCTAAACATTTGGAAGAACTTCCTGATGGTAAGAGCAGTTCACCAGTGGAATATGCTGCCTGGGAGTAGGATGAAGTCTCTTTCTTTGGAGGTTTTTAAATAAAGGCTGGAAGGCCATCTGTCAGGAATGCGTTTATGGTGTCTTCCTGCATGGCAGAATGGGGTTGGACTGGATGGACCTTGGGGTCTCTTCCAGCTCTATGATTCTAGGATTCTATGGGTGCAAGTAGTAGTATGTGACCCAGATCCAGGCCCTCCTAAAGCAAGGGTAGGAATCATGTGTCTTATGCATGCAAGTTGCCAAGGAAGTTGCTGTGACTCACAGAGCTTCCCAAGCTCCCATCACAATTTTTTCCTCCCCTAAAAACAACAACACAGGACTGTGCCTCCAGAAAACTTCGACAGGTTTAAGTGTTAGAATCTTCATTCAAAGCTTCTTTCACAAGGTGCAGTGTTCTTAAAAAAACAGAAGAGGTTCTAAGTTTAACCGTCTCTAGTTAGAATTCTCCATGCAATAAACCAGCTTTGCTGACATTCACAAGAACAGGTTGGTTACCTGTAACTGTGGTTCTTCGAGTGGTCATCTGTGCCCTCACACACTAGGAGCTTTCGCGTATGCACAGTAGCGTTCGGAAGATTCTAGAGCTTAGCACCTTGGCGGGAACCCCTCCCCCATGCCCATACTGAGCATGCTCAGCCCACCAAGCCAACGGTCTCTCCTGAGTTCTAGAGTCCGCCAGTGCAGGACCTGAAAGAGGGGACAGCTGGGCGGGTGTGTGTGAGGGCACGGATGACCACTCAAAGAACCACGGTTACAGGTAAGCAACCTGTTCTTCTTCGTGGTCTCTGTGCCTCACACACTAGGAGACTTTGTAGCTTACCAGTTGGACGGTGGGTCAGGTCCTAGAGAACGGAAGACAACACCGCACAGCCAAAACGGGCATCTCTCCGGGACCGGCAGTCCAGTCTGTAGTGGCGCACGAAAGTCGAGGGTTGAGACCAGCTCGCCACACGGCACAGTTCTTGCAGGTCCACTCCTCAAAGGAGAGCTGCGGAGGAAGCCACGGCTCTGGTGGAATGAGCACACAGGAAGGCTGGCGGAGGCTGCTTAGCCAGTTCGTACGCCAGCAAAATGGTCTGGGCCACCCATCTGGAAAACCTCTGGGTGGACACCTTGTGGCCTCTTCAACGCCCACCGGAGCACACGAACAGGTGGGGTGTCTGGCGGAAGGGTGCAGTCTGGTGAGTGTAGAACACCAAGGCCCGACGAACATCAAGGGAGAGGTGTAGTCGGGTCCGAGTAAAAACCAGGTAAGATGATGTCCTGGCTAAGGTGGAAGTGTGATACCACCTTGGGCAGGAAGGAAATGTCCGGGCGGAGGACTACCTTGTCTCGGTGGAAGACGAGGAAGGGCTCGTCGGATCGCAGCGCTGTCAGCTCACTTGCCCGCCTGGCTGAGGTGACAGCTACCAGGAAAGCAGTCTTGATGGTCAAGAGCCTATCATCCGCAGTCGCCATGGGCTCGAAGGGCGGTCGCGTCAACTGCAATAGTACCAAGGACAGCGACCAAGGCGGTAGCGGCGGCGACACCAGTGGGTAAAGGTGTTGCAGGCCCTTCATAAACTGCTTGAGGGTAGCGTCCCTGAAGAGCGCTGCCGAAGGGGACCCCCGCAGCTGATAGGCCACGATAGCGGCAAGGTACACCTTCAGGGATGGAAAAGCGAGCCCTTGTTGCGGAAGGTGGAGAAGAAAATGGAGCACGGTAGGTAGATTAACAGGTGATACTGGCTCCCGACGTTCTTCTGCGAAGGATACAAATTTCTGCCACTTGTAGTGGTAACTGCAGCATGTCGACTCCCTCCTGGCAGCGGTGAGGACATCTAGGATGGCCGGGTCCTCTAAGGTGTTATCCGCCAGGCCTGCAGGGCCAGGAGCGGCAGGTCCGGGAGGAGAACGAGACCGCCGGAGTGCGACAGGAGATCTGATGTTATCGGAAGCTTGAGGAGTTGACCGCGAGCAGCCTCGAACAGGGGCCCAAACCAGTGTTGCCTCGGCCAATACGGGGCTACGAGGACGACGTTGGCTCGGTCCGCAAGGATCTTGGTGACCACTCGACCCAGGAGAGGAAACGGCGGCAACGCGTAGAGGAGCCCATCGGTCCACTTGAACTGGAAGGCATTGCCGAGAGTGTCCCGGCGGAGGTCGGCTCTCGAGCAGTACTGATGACACTTCCTGTTCTGGTTGCTGGCAAATAGGTCGATTGTCAGCTCGCCCCACCGATCTCATATCATCTGGAACGCCGCATCCGAGAGGGACCACTCGTGGTAGCACGAGGTGTCCCTGCTGAGGACATCTGCTGTGGTGTTTTCCTGGCCCGCCAGGTGCACCATGATCGGATGGACTCAAAGCAACGCTTACCAGTCCCAAAGCTGAAGAGCAATGGTGAGAAGAGTGGTCGAATGAGTTCCCCCTTGTCTATTGACGTAACAGACGGCCGTTGTGTTGTCTGTCAGATCAGCACCGGCCAGCCGGCAACTTGGTTGCGAAATGCCCTGAGAGCTTTCCAGATGGCGAGCAGCTTGAGGGCGTTGATATGGAAGTTGGTCTCGTCGTCGATCCAGCATCCCTGGACTCTCGAGATCGCTGCAATGCGCTCCCCACCCGAACAGGGAGGCATCTGTCGTTACCGTGAGCCGAGGGGTCGGTTCTTGGAACGGCATCCCTGACAGTAGATGACAGTAAGACAGCCACCATAACAGGGAGCAACACACCTGTCGAGGAATGCGCAGGAGGCCCCTCTGGTCGTCCAGGAGCAGATCGAAGACTCTGACGAACCAGTGCTGAAGCGGACATGCACGAAGCCGAGACAGGTAGGTGACTGACGTGGTCGAGGCCATGTACCCGAGAAGTTGCTGGATCCTTCTTGCTGATATCGTCGGGGCGTCGAGAACAGCGGATGCGGCCCGACGGAGGGTACGTGCACACTCTGTGAGCAGATATGCCCTGGCAGACACGGAGTCCAGGGTCGCTCCGATGAAGTCGAGGACCCTCGCCGGCTCGAGGTGCGACTTCTTCGGATTGACCCGAAGGCCAAGACGGGTCAGAAGAGAGTCTGGTGGGTGTCCCTGTAGAGTTTTTGCCTGCAGGACGCCACCAACAGCCAATCGTCGAGATAAGGGTAGATCGAGATGCCCTTCGTCCGCAGGTACGATACCACAGGGGCCATGCATTTGGTAAAGACCTTGGGAGCGGTGGAGAGTCCGAATGGTAACACCCTGTATTGATAACAGGTACCGTCGACCGCGAGCCGTAGGTACCGTCTGTACTGCGGGCGAATAGCAATGTGGAAATAAGCATCCAAAGATCGATGGAGGTGAACCAGTCCCCTCGCCGAAGGAAGGGCAGAATCGAAGACAGAGTGACCATCTTGAACCTCTTGGGGCAGATGTACTCGTTTACCCCTCTGAGGTCCAGGATTGGTCGTAGGGTACCGTCCGATTTCGGTACCGTGAAGTACCGGGAGAAGAAGCCGGTGGTACTGGCCGAGGACGGAAGTTCTTCGATTGCTCCTTTTTGCAGCAGGGACTGGATCTCTTCCAGCAGAGCCGAGCTGGCCGGGGTGGAATACTAGATGCCTCACAGAGGTATACTTCCAAACTCGATGGCGTAACCAAGACAGACGATGGAGAGAACCCAAGAGTCTGTGGTGATGTGGCACCATTCGACGAGATGTCGGGCCAGGCTCGGCTGGTCTTCGAAGGCTGGTGGCAGGTGGAAGAGTGGTTGTGATGGCGACCCGCGAAGGCGGTCAAAACCGAGACTTCGTCCCGGATGAAGACTTCTTCGAAGAAGAGGACGGATGTCTCCGAAGAGGTCTCTGAGCCGAGGACAAGGTCAACGGGCAGGACAGAGCCAAACGAGGCGAGCGAGGTTGATAGGTCGAAGACAACCACCTGCGCGAAGATGACCGGAAGCCGAAGCTACGGCGAGGCTGAGGGGGCTGATGTATGCCCATCTTCTTTGCTGTCAGACGTGCCTTGACAAGATGGTCCATCGCCTCATCGGTCGTGGTGTTAAACAACCCCTGGCCATCGAAAGGAAGGTCTTCGATCCTTCTCCTGCTGTCTTCTTGCAGCCAGACGATTGCAGCCACGCGTAACGTCTCAAGGCAACACAGCCCACCATGACCCATGCCGCTACCTCCACTGAGTGCCTCGATGAGATGATCTGTTGGTTGGTGAGTGCTACCGCCTCGTTAAAGAACTGCATAGCACTCGCCCGATTCTCCTCAGGGAGGTTGGACAGAAGAGGACAGAATCTGTCCAGCAGGCAAGCTTGAGTGTTGGACACCCTGGCAATTAGAGATGAAGCAGAATAAAATCTCCTGCCAGAGGTGTCCAGCCTGCGGCCTTCTCGATCCGGTGGGGTGGTGTGTGTCCTTCTACCGCCCTTGATCTGCGCAGATTCGACCACAATCGAACTGGGCACCGGATGCGTGAAGAGAAATTCGGCCTCCTCCTTCTGGGTCCGGTACAGGTGTTCTAGCCGGTGAGGGATTGGCTAGGCAGACGCTGGCTTGGCCCATGGATGTTTAAGGGCTTCCATCAAGGCCGGCAGGAACGGTAGTGGAGCCATGGACGGGTATCCATGTATTGGAATACGGGGTCCTGCACGGCTGGAACCGGGTCCGTGATCTTCAATCCCAGCGCTGTCGCCATCCGAAGGAGGATGTCGGAAAACTGCTTCACGTCATCCAGTGCCAATTCCGGTGCGGGTTCTCCGAAGACCAAGGGCGGAGACTCGTGGGACGTGGGCGTGGACTCGTCGGACTCCAAGTCCGTCTTGTAGGACTGCGAAGACTGAGACAGGGACCTGTCTGGAGACCTCTCTCTTGATGACCGTTGGGGCGGTAGTGCCACGGTCACCGTCGGCGCAGTCGACATAGACGGTACCGATGGAGTAACTGTCAGCTGGGGTGCCAGAGTTATTGTGATCGGCACCACAGCAGGCCGTGGGCGCTGGATCGCCTGGGTAACGGTAACAGCGGACGCCGTAGTCTGCGCTGGAACAGGCTCCGAGACCGGGTGGGAGACGGTCGCGGTGACTCTCGGAGGTGGAGATAACGGGGCGAACACTCTCGGGACCTCTCGTAGTGCAGAGACCACGAGAACAAGTGAGATGGCGACTGCCGATACCGCGGGTGGTACCTGTCGCGAGACGGTGAACGGGAGCGACGGTATGGCAACCAGAGCCGCATGTCCGGGTGGTACCGGTCTCTATAAGAGGGTGAATAAGACCGGTACGAGCCTGGATGCTCCCGCCAGGCATGTTCTCGGCCGTACCTCGCAATGTGTGATGCAGAGGAGTACGGTGAGTCAGCTGAGGGCCGGGACAAGGCCCGCTCCAGATAGGTCTCCCGTTGTTGGGGGATGATAGGAGTTCCAGCCCCACAGAAATGCAGTGGAAAAGCCAGAGGACAGCGAGCCAACAGCAGCAGCCTTGTTCCCCAGTAAGGATACTCACACACAGAGGAGTTTCTTCCAAACAGGAGGCACTTTATCTTGTAGCAACATTCCGCTATGTACACAACATGGAACAGACGGACAAAGGCTTGCGCCAGACACCGGTTTGGTCAACAGACAAATACATACTGGGGATTGCTTTCTTATATACATATTTACAACCAATCAGGTAGAGGTTTGCACACCTCCCTCTACCATCTGCACACGACCCCAGTTTCTTATGCAACCTTGCAATTACCCACAGCTGGGGCATGATGCAACATCTTTGCAGTGGGTTGATCAGTTTCCCAGGGTTCCCTCCCTGGAATCCCTGACAATCCCCTCCAAAATGGTCAGGCCACTGTGTAGGACATTTTCACTATCCATACATGTCATGCAATACATATTCCATAATACATACAGTACATACATTCAAGGATACAATTCATCTTCCACCTTACACTCTGGTGGCAAGGCCCAGTTCACCTGCCAACTTCTCATGGCCTACTACTGGAAATGCCTTTGTGAGTAGATCCACAGATGGACAATACTGCAAGCACAAAATCCCATCTTGGACCATGTGCCTCACATTTTGATACTATACCCCAATGTAGTCCTACACTGTGAGTTTTCTGCTTCAGTCACACGGGACAACAAAATACCCTCCTCCTGACCTTTTAGGGATAAGCATAACTTTATTTCCTGACTCAGCAAGTTGGGTACTTCCTGACCCACTTTTACTGGAACCAGTTCTAGAACTAGTGCTGGCCTCAGTGCGAGGCTCTTGCTTGACCCTAAACGCAGGTTTAGCACTAGGTGGCGGTGTTGAACTCTTTAGTGTGACATTGAGTGAGACTTCTGGCCTCTCCTCCTCAGTACTTTCCTCAGTACTTTCTTCTTCATCCTCAGCCATCACCGCCCCTCCATCTTCAGAGCTTTTAAGTGGATCCGGGACACTGTCCTTTTCCTCATCAGACATCACTGCCCCTCCACTTTCAGAGCACTCAAGTGTATCCGGGACACTGTCCTTTTCCTCATCAGACATTACTGCCCCTCCATTTTCAGGAATTTTGGGAACACTTTTCACACTTTTCCCTAGGGGAATTAAAACCTCTTGGTTACAGTGCAGTCTATCCCATCCTGAATGGATTTCAAAGTTTGCACTCCTGGAATACACTATTTTGCCAGCATGGTGTAGAAATCTATATTTGTTACCTTCATATCCCACAAAGCGTAACCGTCTAGATTTCTCCTCTCCAGACTTTCTAAAACATGGGGGAATATACACACTAGCAAACTGACCCCAAACATGTAGATGCTTCAGGTTTGGCGCTCTACCATACAATAGGTAATATGGAGTTTGCTTCACACTTGAGCTCCACATCCTGTTTATGTGGTAGTTTGCTGTCACTATTGCTTCTCCCCAAAGTCCTGCTGGGGCTTGGGCATCCTCCATCATACAGTCCTTCATTTGTTTTAACAGCCCAATTCTTCTTTCTGCAAGACCATCCTCCCCAGGAGATGCGCGGTTGGTGGTTTTATGCCTTATGCCTTTCTTATGCATCCAGGCTTGCAGGCTATTGGACAGGAATTCTCCCCCTCTGTCTGACACAAGACTGGCCATTTTATAAGGAAATTCTCTCTCAACAGCATTCAGCCACTCTTGGAACTTTTCAGCTGCTTGGCTCTTCTCTTTCAGTAGAAAGACATAGGAGTACCTGGTGTGTCTGTCTACAATTACCAGGACATACCTATTTTGCCCTTCAGTTGGCTTGAATGGCCCAGCCAAATCTGCATGTACAACCTCAAAAGGACGTTGGGTGACACACTTGCTTTTCTTGGCAATGGGGTAAGCCTTTACTTTAACCTTTTTTGCATACAGAGCAATCTAGAAACTTAGGGCAATTTCTGACTTGTAACCCAGGGCATACCTTTGTCAACTCCTGCAAACTTTTGTAGCTGACATGTCCCATCACTCTGTGGAGATAATGTACACACTTGTCAGGTAGAGGTTTGTTACACAATGGGTTAACGTTAGCCACTTTTCCTTTGGGCAACATGTGGTACAACCCCTGCTTTTTCACCCCTTTTGCACAAAACACATCATTTTCAGTTATTGTACATTTCTCCCCTTCAAACACCACTTTGTAACCCTCACTGGTCAGTTGGGAGACACTCAAAATACAATTCTGCAGGTTGGTAACACACAACACATTATTGAATGATTTACCAAAGCATGGCACATATGCAGTACCCATCTTCTGCACCTTGCTTGGTGCCCCATCTGCAAGGGAAATTGCTGTTATATTTGCATTTGTTACATCATTCAACAGCTTTAAATTGTTCACCATGTGGTGAGTTGCACCACTGTCTAGCAACCACACACCACTCTCAGACTGTTCTTTTGCCACAGACACATGGCCTTCAGCCTGTGACGACACGCCCTCCGCTTCTGGGCTGTCTTCTTCCCTCTGCTCGGCGTTGGCATTCTGCAGTCCTTCTGGAGATGGCCAACTCTCTTGCATCTGTAGCAGCGTCTGGCATAGCTGCACACTCCTTCTTCCTCCGGAGCTACCTCTCCCTCTGACTGCAGTCTGGAATCGAACTGCTTACGTTGGACTTCCTCCAGGATCCTCCCGGCTACCAGGTCTACAGTCAGCTCTTCCTCGCGCACACCCTGCAGGCTGTACATCAAAAAGTCCCACTCCTTAGTGAGGCTTCCCAGCAGAATAAAACTTTTCTGCGTTTCTGGAATTTTTAACCCCCTATCGGCTGTCTCTTGGAAAAGCTGTTTCATCAGCATGAGGTGCTCTCTCACACAGCTTCCGGGACATAACCTTGTGTTATACAGTCTTTTCGTCCATAGCATTTTGGACAAACACGAGGAAGGTTGATGCACATGCTTCAAAGCCTGCCAGAGCTGATATGCTGTGTCTGCAGCAGCAGCATGAATCAACTGGGAAGGACTTAAAGTAAGCAAAATAACTTCTTTGGCTTTTTTGTCAGCAACTCTGAACGCTGCTATTTGAGCAGCGGTTGCTCCTGCTGGGGGCTGTCCCTCATTTTCCAAAATGTTCCACAGGTTCTCCTTCGTCAAAGCGGCTCTCACATAAATTTGCCAGCTTTGATAATTAGCGTCGGTCAATTTTTCAAAACGCAGATAATCTCCTTCAGTCATGCTGCCGCCTTTGTAAGTAAAATTCAACAAACAAAGCAGCTTGCCGCAGTGACCTTGATGAGCTCCGGACTGAAGATTAACTGTCTCTCTGCCAAAACACAGACTCCCAAGGCACCGGAGAGCCAGGCAAACAGACAAAAACAGTCCCAGTATCCAGGGGAAAAACAACTACAGGTGCGCAGCGGATGCTGTGCACTCTGGGTCTGGGCCCATAACCACTGTTGGGGGATGACAGGAGTTCCAGCCCCACAGAAATGCAGTGGAAAAGCCAGAGGACAGCGAGCCAACAGCAGCAGCCTTGTTCCCCAGTAAGGATACTCACACACAGAGGAGTTTCTTCCAAACAGGAGGCACTTTATCTTGTAGCGACGTTCCGCTATGTACACAACATGGAATAGACGGACAAAGGCTTGCGCCAGACACCGGTTTGGTCAACAGACAAATACATACTGGGGATTGCTTTCTTATATACATATTTACAACCAATCAGGTAGAGGTTTGCACACCTCCCTCTACCATCTGCACACGACCCCAGTTTCTTATGCAACCTTGCAATTACCCACAGCTGGGGCATGATGCAACATCTTTGCAGTGGGCTGATCAGTTTCCCAGGGTTCCCTGCCTGGAATCCCTGACACCCGTCAGCGCGGGGATTGACGTCTCACCCTGCGTTCTGGGGAGCGCGACTCACTCCTGCCAGACGCCGCCCAATGACTGGGCGAGGTGCAAGGTGAGGCCGGAACATCCTCCAGGTGGTCCACCCCTTCTGGGTGACCGGGTGGAGATATCGCGGCAGTGAGCACAGGCGGGCCCGAAGGCACGGCCGAGCCGGTGGTCTGCTCTTCATCAGACACCTCCAGAATGTCCTGTGGTTCCAACTCTTCACCTGGGTCCCCAGGCTGTTGGGTCAGAGGAGGTGTCGGAAGGCGGGGCCTCTTGGAAGGCGAACTCCGTTTCTCCTTCTCCTTCTTCTCCTTTTCCATAGAGACCTCTTGAGGGGCAGGTCGCTTACGCTGGGCAGCAGTAAGGGGCCTAGTTGACTTAGCTGCCTGCGAGCCCGCGGGAGCCTCCCTCGAAGTTGACACGGCCGATGGTAATCTCGGGATTCGCGGTAAGGCCGATATCAGAGGCCGAGATGACAGTACCGAGCCCGATACCGTCAATGTAGTCGGTACAGCAGCCGCCAATACCGCTGAGGGTGTGGTCGCAGGTCAGCTCGATGTCGATGGTTTGGACATGACGGACTTAACAGAAGGCTGATCCCTCGCCCGAAGAGACTCTTCTCAGCAATGGAATTTCAAACGAGACGAACAGTTCCGCAGAGTCTGGGCAGTAAATTCAAAGCAGATGGAACAAGCCTTGACGTTGTGAGTCTCTCCCAAGCAAAAGAGGCACTCACAATGTCCGTCTGACAGAGCAACCTTGCGACCACAAGTGATGCAAGCCTTGAACAAGGCAGACATAGAAGGTAGACGAAGATCAAAAAGAAAGCCCAAGAGGGGAACTCACGAGGACGGCGGAGAAGACGGAGGCCGAAGAAGAAGAGAGCCGAAGTAGAAAAGTCAAAGGAGGGGTTGAAAAGATCCAAAAATACCAAAATCAAAGTCCGAGTACCAAATCCAAGCCAAATATCCAAAGTCCGAAGTCAAAATTACCAGAAAAAAAAGTCCGAAGAACAGCCAAGAGCGCGACTAAGCAGAGAACCTTCCGTTCGCAATGGCGGATGAGAAGGAACTGAGGAGAGACTGTTGGCTTGGCGGGCTGAGCATGCTCAGTACGGGCATGGGGAAGGGGTTCCCGCCAAGCTGCTAAGCTCTAGAATCTTCCGAACGCTACCGCGCATGCGCAAAAGCTCCTAGTGTGTGAGGCACAGAGACCACGAAGAAGAAGTTCACTTTATACACCTGCCATGAATTAGGTCTGTTAAAAGGGCCCTCTTCTGTGTTCCACCAATAGGTGTGACAGACTCTGGGAAGACATGGGAGAGGGCTTCTCTGCTCTGGCACCCCTCTTACCACACCCAACATCCCTCTTTGAGGAGTTTGCTATTTTTTCATAAATTATATATATCCATGGCTGAAACATGTTTGGAAGTGCATTAGCTGTACACATAAGCCAGGTCAGGATGACCTCAGACATGATCAGGTCGTTAGTTCAGAGAGGATTAGGCAGGAAAGCCTGGTGGTAAGGGGTCTGGGATAATCTTTTCTTTAAAAAAAAAAAGCCGTAAGTTGCGAGCGCTGCCGAGAACAATAGCAGGCGAAACTGCCCAGGTGAAGCAATCGGGAGCCCTACTGTGAGCATATCCTACAGAGACCTTCTCTATTCATTTCACCTCACCAAAACATCAAGGGATTGTCAGGACTCCCATCAACATTTTGTCACCTAAAGTTAAGACAATCATTTCCTACGTCTTGGTCAGCCCCATGAGAAAGCCATTACAACTTTGTCCATGCACCCTCCTTCAGGGCAGGAAATAGGATATATAAACCCCAGTTCCAGCCCTCATAATTTGTAGTACTTTGGATGTAGTACACAGTGCCCAGATTGCAGTTTCTCTGTGCTACCCTCACACTCACTGTCTGAGCCACTCCACTTCAACCTTCTGCTTCAGGATTGGTAACTATCACCTTTTCCACCCAATTTCTCTTTATCCAACCTTTCTTGCATCATTTTCCAATAGCCTGGTATGGTTCTTGAGAGTGTCTGATTTTTTTGTGTGTATTTGCTAATTCACAATAAATCACTCTTTTAACCTGTTAACTGGAATCCTCTCTACAGTTAGTACTGGTATACACAGGTGAAAAGATGCTGCCCTAACCCCCCCAGGCTTCCTTTGAGCTATAATTCCCCAAACTCCAAGGAGACACTGCATTGCAGATGAACCCCAATGTCCCCCACCTTTTAGGGTAACGCCCGTTATGGAATTCTCTCCCCTCAGAGCCCCAAGTGGCACCAATACTGGTGTCATTCCACTGTCAACTCAAAACTGATTGTATCCCACTGTCCCATATGCTATGGTTTTTGTTATTTTCAACTGGTTTAACTGATTTTAAATACTCGTCCTTTAAGTCTACTAAAATTATTTTTATCATTTTAAACTGGTATAACTATTTTAATAAATGAACAAAGAAATAAAAAATGTAACTCTGATGCCTTCACTGCTACGAGGCATCGGACACTGCAGTGTCTGGCCACCCAGCTGTGGTTTCTGGCACTCAACAGTTGGCTATTTCATAAACACGACCGTTAGCCATGGAACAACTGCCCAAATCTTACCTTATCCAAGGGAGAAACCGTATCCTCAGAACTTCTGGCAGTGGTTTGGAGCTCTTCTCCCTTTGAAGGCACATTGTGGGGTTCCTTGGGATTAGCACACAGGAATTCATCCTTTATGCTATTTGTAGAAGACAGTTTATTACAAGAGGGAGGCTTTGCAGAGGGAAAAACTGCTCTCTCTTTAACTTCGCTAGGTGCCAGGTTAGTCATGGAAAGAGAATCTGCAGGGCATTTCTCCAAACTGTACGCTCCCTCAGAATCGTCAACGAGTTCCAAAGGATCTATAACACTGTTCAGTGATATGTATTTGGCAGGATTACTGTGCTCAACCACTTTCCTTGCTGTAGAGGATTTGATCGGCTTGCTGTAAAACAGAGCCACCCACATGTTAAGTATGAGCTTCATTTCTTCAATGTCATTGGACTGGCTGACATCCCAGGGCCTAGGGAAAGTGCAGAGAATAATTCTTTGTTTTTAAGTCTGTTTAGTTGAGTGAGCAAAACTGCAAAACATGACCTCAGTCCTATGAATCTTAGTGCTCACAATTCTCAGTACCATCTTCAGTATGTACCTTTCTATTCCCTAGGTCCCAGAAATTAGAGGAGCCAGTCTGATGTCGTGGTCTGAGTGTTAGCCTAGGATTCTGGGAGACAAGGGTTTGAATTCTGCTCCATCTTGGAAACCCATTGGGTGTTCTTGGGCAAGTCATCAATCTCAACCTACAAGGCAAAGCATCCCACAATAAATTTTGCCGTGAAACCCTCATGTTAGGTTTGCCTTAAGGATTGCCGTAAGTTGGAAATGACTTGAAGGCACATAACCCCAACAAAATTCATTATAGACATTCAAACTACAGCTGTCTAGAAAAAGTCTTCCCAGAAGTGACACAACTGTTGAAAAGACTCTTCAGGCATCTAAAAGGTCTATAGGCGAGGCAATGGAACAGATGAACCTGAGGATCCTCTCCAACTCTACAGTTATTGTTTTGCAATGCTGAGTTGCCTTCAACTTATGGAAATGCTATGAATGAGACTTCAATAGGCTACACTCATCCAGAGTCTTGATCAGGTCTTGAAAACTCAGGGCCATAGCTTCTTAAAGGGAGACAATCCACCTCTGCTGGGGTCTTCTGCTTCTCCTATGGCCTTCAATTTTCCCCAGCATTATCACCTCTTCTACAATCCTATGCTTCTGTTATTCTTACAAGCCTTCCAAATCTTGAACAACTGGGGTTTTATGACTGACTGTTCCTCCAGTATGTATGTATGTACGTATGGTTTTTTACTTACTGTGAATGCTCATTCTAGACAGGCTGAAGAAGTAATTCACAGAACTGTTGGGTTATTCCCATGTGCCGATCCGCCAGGCAGGAGAACTAAGTTCTAAACCAGTTGAGGCCACCGATCCCTTTCTCTCCTTCAGTCTTATTTCTCCTGCCTTGCTGACCAGTCAAGCTTTCGTTTTCTCTCTGTCTTTCTGTAATTATTAGCGGAGTTTTTTCTTCACTTAAGTTAGTTGGTTAGTTAGTATATTTATTTAGACATTAGATAAGATGGAAAACTTAGTTAATGATCAAAATAAGAAGAAAAGGAAAAGTCCAGAAAAGGATTCAGAGGATAATGGCTCATCCGCAGAGAAAAGTAAACGCTCAGACAAAAATGTTTAAATGGCGATATTTCCCTCAATAGATCAACAGTGGTGTTGAAAGAGAGAATAGCGCAACAGTTCTGTGAATTACTACTTCAACCTGTCTGAGAATGTGTGTATACACAGACACATGTGCATTTTAAAATCTGGTTCACCCCTTGTGGCAATTTACACTAAGCCCAATTTACAATAAATCGATAAATAATTATTCAATGTAGACTGACAAATGGGCAGGAAAGCACCTGTAAATGAATAAAAAAACCCTTAATTTCTACAGACAAATTTGTAATTGTTATCAAAAGCTAGCATGCAAACTTCATATTCACCACATATAAGAGTGTCACTCCTGTAAGTCTATTATTGTTCTTGTGTGCCTTCAAGCCGTTTCTGACTTACGGCAACCCTAAAGCAAACCTGTCACAGGGTTTTCTTGGCAAGATTTGTTTGCTTACTTTTGCCATTGTCTGTGGCTGAGGGAGTGTGCCTTGCCCAAAGTCCCCCGCTGGGTTTTCATGGGCAAGTGGAAATTCAAGTCTTGGTCTCCAGAGTTGTAGTCTATAACACTCAAACCACTTCATCGCACTAGCTCCCCAAAGGAACAGGGGCAGGGCCAAAGGGAATTCTTGCTATGTCGGACATCTTCCCACTAAGCACAAATCCATTCCATGCACAAATACACATCTACTCAGGATCAAGCCCTGGTGGAGCTGCTTCCAGAGTGGCAAAGCACAGCTGAGCTCCATGAAACAGCTGCCCGGTCTCTAAACAGCCTTTAACCTGCATTAAGAGGTAACAAAATAAAAAAGGCTGTGGACCAGGTGAGGAGACCTACAAGCCACACCTTGGCCCTGGGCTGATGGTTTCCCATTTGGGCTTTACACATTTTCCCCATCCAAAAAGGAGGCAGCATCTTGTATATCAAAGGCTCTCTTCCGGGACCATCCACCAAAACGGGCAACACACACAGCAGGAAATATCAGAGAAATGACGCAGGCCATTCACCAGAGAGGTATGGAGGTTTTTAAACAGAGGCTGAACAGCCATCTGTTGGGAGTCCTTTGATTATGTATTCCTGCATGGCGGAGACTGGATGATGGCCCTTGTAGTCTCTTCCAATTCCAGGATTATACGATAGGTTCGTCTTGGGGCTGTCTGGAAAAAGGTTTTCCAATCACCACAGACTCTAGAAAAGACTCGGAAGGAGTGCAGAACTTCCACAGCCCCCAGATCTTAGAACTGCCCCCTAGGTCTGACACTTCCTGAAGGGAAGGTGATGCCAAAGAAAGCGAAGCCCAGGGATACGTTTCAAGGAGAAAGGGAGAAGTTTTTCCTTCCTCTCTTATAATACAAGAACCAACCGAACCTGAGGTCATCCACTGAGGCTGAATGGTGGAGATGGAGGAGAGATTAAAAGGAGGGCTTCTTCACCTAGGACGTAGCTGAACTTTGGGATTCTCTGCCACAAGGCATAGTGACAGCTGCCCACTTGGGTGGTTTTGAAAGGGGACTGGGTAAATTCGTAGCGGTTAGGCCACATGTGCTAAACACACGGTCTGCACACCAAATCCAGCCCACCCGGCCATTTCACGTGGCCCTCACACCTCTCCCGCAGCTGCAGCACTCCTCCAGCCTGGCCAGCCCAATCCCCACGTTGTGGGCCTCCGGCTGCCAGTATTCTGAAGAGGGACCCACCAGCCAGTACTTGCAATCTGCTTCTACTTCTGAGTGCTCCCCTATCCAAGTCTCGCCATCAGAGCATTGCCGCAGGTTACCATGGCAACGTTACGCGCGGCTTGCAAGAGTCGGACAGAGGAGCAGTCAGAAGTAGAAGCAGATTGTGAGCGCTGACTACTCGGTCCCTCTTCAGAATATCAGCAGCCAGGGTCGGGCTTACCAGGTACAGAGAAGGGCAGGGGGCAGAAAGAGGCACAGGGGAGGTGGGGGCAGAAAGAGGCACAGATCAGAGCACAATTATTTGTTCTGCCTGCCTTAATTGGGACCAAAAAGTTAAACAAAGTTAATGTAATAAACAGTGCTTGGTAATATTTGTCTGATGATTAAAAAAAAACTGTTTTCAAAACTCATTTTTTAATAAATTGTACAATAGTTGTACGCTTGAATATCTGCTTGTCTTTATTTTTCCTAGAGTTCTAGCTTCAAAGCTAGTTATTATTAAAACCAGTAATAATTGAAAGCAGAAGCAATTATTTAATATGATAAAAGAGTAGATACATTTATATAGTCTGACAGACACAACTGGCCCTTTGAGGGCAACCGTAACGCTGATGCGGCCCAAGATGAAATTGAGTTTGATACCCCCGGGTTAGGCCATTTAATGTCCATGAGTCAACATGGTTGCCAAGGACCTCCAATATCAGAGGCACTGTAATATCAGTTGCCAGGGAGCACACAACGGACCGTGCTGTTGCCTTCACGCTCCACTCGTGGCGGGCTTCCTACAGGCAACTGATTGGTCACTGTGTAATTAGGATGTTGGGCTAAATACAGGTTTGGTCTCAGTCAGCATGACTGTTCTGTAGTTGGCCCAAGGTGATCTGCCCAAGATACTAAAGGACCCCCATCCACAGCTCCATTCCATGAATTCTAACCCTGGATGGGATCCACTGCCCCTGGTTATACACTTCCCGTCCCACAGACTCAGCCTTTGACAAGTGAGGGAAAGCGAAGGCAATGCACAATCAGTTTGGTCCAAAACACAAACAAAGCTTCTCTTGCCAAACCTGAGAATCACTTACCCATGCACAGCTCGAACGACTGTTTTCTCTAAGGAATTGTTTGTATATTTGCTATCTAAACTGAAGAGGTACTCTGCCTCCCACTGGAAGGTCACTTTGACAGTCCTGTCACGAAAAGTCACTTTGTGGGACTTAGAGAAGTCTTCTTTTAACCTCGCAGCCATGATAGCAGAGCGTATAAACTGCACGCTGTTCTTCAACTGCTTGTGCGGATGGCAAATGTTCTGCTGGTGTCGGAAAGGTAACACTTTCCCAGGCAGTGCTAAAGGCCCCGATTTCAGGTACTTCACCCCATTCTTTGAATCAGGAGAACCTGGTGATCCTTTCTTTGAAGAATCCAAAGTTGGAGAGGCGTATGAGTGTTCAACAGAAATCAGAGATTGAATGTTGGGGTCCAAATTATCTGCAGCTTCCCTTGGAAGCACTGTGTGGGACTTCACGGAGCCAGGTTTCGCATTTCCTTTCTTTCTGGTGCTCACACGGATTCTCTCCTGAGAGCTAGAAGGCAATTCTGGGCTTAGACCACCTTCTCCAAGAGATGAAAGGGAATGCTGGCAAGGTGTGCCAGAAAGGGAAGTGCTTTCCAGTTTTTTCATGGCTCTGTGATATTCATGATCAGAAGAATTCTGCAACATCTCTCCTGGCAGATGCCGGTGCTCCTGCAATGAGCTGAGGACCAAAGAGGACTGATCGCCATTACTGACCAGTGGAGAATTACAAGAACTCAGCGCAAGATCAGCCAACATGTTCAAGGCATGGGAGTCGCATTCTTCCTTGTTCTCGGAAGGATCAGGATCCTGAGTAGTAGTCTTCTCACCCTCAGGATCACTCTTGTTACCCACTTCCTTCTGGGCTTCCAAGCGGGCTTCCTCCATACAGCGCTGGGCACTTTGTCTTGTGACTGTTCAAGAAAAAGAAGGAAGTATCAGTAACAGGATTCTAAAGCACTGGAAAAGACAGCATCAAATGCTGATTTCTGAGAGCTGCTCTGGAGTATCAGAAGCTGGACTGTCAGGTAAAGAGTCACCATCATGGTTCAGCCATGAATGTCACTGGGACTATTTGCTCTCTCTGACCTAAGTTGCAGGGTTGCTGGAAGGATAAAATGGCAGAAGAAGCCTTATAGTCAGGGCTGGGAAGTCAGAGCTGTGGAGTCAGAGTTAGAAGCAATTTTGGATGGCCTCGGAGTTGGAGCTGGTAGACTCCAATATTGGCTTCAAATTAAAAAAAATGCATAGCAATCTATAGCGAGCCCTGGGTATCCATTAGGATTTGGTTCCAGGACATCCTGTGGATACAAAAATTTGTGGATGCTCAAGTCCCATTACGTACAGTGATGTAGCCAAATGGCATCCCTCACATAAAATGCAAAATCAAACTTTACTTTTTGGATTTTCTTTTGGGTGGGGGCAGGAATATTTTCAAGCTGTTGTTGGTTGAAACTGTGGATACAGAATCCACAGATATGGAGGGCTGACTGTATGGTAAATATTTAATTTATTACTTATGTTTTATACCTTTTTTTCAGGAAAAATATTTGTCATCGCGATTGACAAGTTTTCTTAAATATAAATTCACCACATCAAAGAAGTTTCCCATGAAATTAGGTGTATTTGAACATTTCACCATAACTGAAGGTAGAAAACATTTTAAGTAGCCTGACGATTCACGTGGCAGTGATGAAATGCCTTGTGCTACCACAGTAAATTTGTCATTACTAATTAATATATATTTGCTATTAAGGAAGAACTCAGAGCTGGACAGTAGAAAAACAGAGGATCTGAAGTGGGAACCAAAGGTTTGGCATGCCAACTCCACAATGCTACATTGATTTCTTCACAGGAAGAATGGGATTAAGAGGCAAACTTCCACAGGAAGAATGGGATTCAGAGGCAAATATCAATAAATAAACACAGATAAATCCATATGTAAACCCAGATGTCCCTCTATAATGCCTTTGTCATCAAAGAAATTTTCAACTGGCGTCCAGTTCTGAATTCAGAAGGGGCTAAAGAGAGCAAGAAACCTGGTTCTGTTCTTTGACCTGCTCCCTCATGAAGAAATCTCCAGGCAAAGAGCTCCTTAACTCCCTCTGATCCAGCATCGACAGCAAGAGTCTCCTGGCTCTGAAACATTAGGCATGCACACTTAAATCCTGGTTTGTACAAGGGCCAGAGGCTGCAGTACACTGGAAGACAACCTGGGCAGAACTTCTACCAGTGTTAACATAAAGCATGGAGCAGATTACAGAAACCTTTGTCCATGCCTTAGTGAGAGAAAATGAAAGGAGGAAGACATGAAATAGGGACTGGAATGAAACACCAGGCTCCTTCCTGGCTTTGACTTTTCAAAACAGGAGGGGAACTGAGCAAAAGAGTATCTCACAAATGGTGTAATGCAGTGGTTTTTAACCTTTTCTTTACTAAGGGACCCCCTTTAAATATCTTTTGTTGCCATGGACTCATCTCAAGATTTAAAACCCTGAAGTGCATCAAATATTTATTAAAAATTAGCATATATATCCAGCATTGCCCAGGATTTTATTTTCCCATAGGTAATACTTGTTAGGAAGATTTGAGATCCTGTGTCTCTAATTCCCCAAACTGTCTTGTCCAGTACCTGTAACTTTCCCCTATATTCCCCAATCTAATCTGTATTCAGAGTTATTAACACACAAAGGTTGGGTTCCTGAGGGAATACACTGCCCTCCTCTTTGCTTCTAGGCATCATCTCCATAGCAACTGGCCTATTCAAGACAGACACAGTTGACTGAGGCCCCAGAGCTCTTTGGCTGACCATTCTAAAGGCCCCTCCCTAAACTGCCACCCCAGGATTCCACAGAATCTTCTCAGGCAGCCAATCATATGAGGTCTTTGTCTGACACAGAAAACAAACTTTGACTTTTATATATCAAATTGCTCATCAAGGCACAGAAGGGAGAAATAAGTAAATGCGCACTTCCCTGAGATACACTGGAAGGGGAGGGAAGACTTCTCCTGCTTGTTGCCGCTAATGGAGTGAATAACAAGGCACCAGACCAGGCAGTCAGCCAGCATTTGCCCTTTTCTGCCTCCCTCCCTCCTCTTTTTTCCAGCCATCCAGTCTATCAGAGATACTCAAGCAACCCCCACTTTTTTTCCCTTCTTCCCCAGCAAGAGAGGAAACTGAGACAGGCAAAGGAAGAAGAGAGGGAAAAGAGTGTGTGGAGTTTGAGCATTTCTGATAGAAAACTGGATTGCTTTAGAAAGGAAGGGAGGGGAGGGGAGAGAAGGGCAAATGCTGGCTGGCTGGTTGTCAGCTCTGCTGTCACTCAGTGCTGAGCCTGCCTCCTCCCCATGGTGGAGCAGGGACATGACAGGCAATGTGCAAGTCCAGCCAGCCAGCCTGCCCACCTCCTTTTGCCTTGGCTCCTATCATGTTGCCATTCTATTGTGGGGAAGGAAACAAGCTGAGCAGCCTTTCAAGTCTTTCACAAACCCCCTGTAAGGGCACCACAAACCTCTGGTTAAGAAGCACTTGTATAGTGGGTTGAGTGGTCCAGGCACCAACGTTCAAATCCCTGCTCAGTCATGGAAATCCCTTGGATGACCTTGGGCAAGTCACATTGTCTCAGCCATAGAAAAAGGGGATAGCAAAACCCTCTCTGAACAAATTCTCCCAAGAAGACTCTGTGATATCTTTGCCTTAGGATCACTGTAAGTCGGAAATGGCATGAAAGCACACACAACAACACAACAGTTTCCAAGGCAGAAGGATCGTTTTCTTACTGGGCCTCCGGATCTCTGTTCGCTCTTCACTTTTGGCCTTTTCTTCATCCTTTTTGGGTTTCACAAGCCGGGGCCTTTTTTCTGTCACAGCAGGGCTCTCAGAAGAGGACGGAGCTTTGATGGGTGATTCACTTCTCGTTCCTTGCACAAACTCCGCAGACAAAACCTCAGCACCTTGGCAAAAGACAGACCTTTTCAGAAGTGGAACCCAACAATTAGCCTCACTTCTCACCACTTATTATAGCAATAGCATGTATATTTCTATACTGCTTATTAGCTAAGTGCTCTCTAAGCGGTTTACAATGTGTTAACTAATTGCCCCCAGCAAACTGGGTACTCATTATACCAATCTGCAGAAGGATGGACAGCTGAGTCAACCTGGAGCCCTGCAGGATCGAACTCACAACGTTGTGGCTGCAGTACCAGCATTTAACCACTGTGCCACCAGGCCAAACACAGCATGACAACTGGTATAAAGAAGTGATACAACCTCTGCCCAAGAAAATGTGTATGTCAGAGTTGAGAAAAGTGCAGCCTACAGGTTATATGCAGCCTCAACTCCATTTTTGCAGTCCTTGTGTTCTCTCAAGCTCCAGACCACCCCCGCCCCCACAAAAATATTTTTAAATATTCTAGTAAAACATCTCCCATAATTGTCTCTGGCATGCTGTGACGCAGGAGCCAGCATGGTGTAATGGTCAAGCACTGGACTACAACTCTGTAGACCAGAGTCTGACTGCCTGCTTGGTCATGAAAACCACTGGGTCTTTCAAGTACAACTGAGGCCAGCCTGGTGTAGTGGCGGATTGAGATTCCCAGAGACCAGGCTTTAAATCTTATTGAGCCACAGAAACCCACTGGGTGACCTTGGGCAAGTCAAGCTCTCTCCGCCTCAGAGGGAGGAAAGGGCAGACCTCCACTTAACAAATCTTGCCAAGAAAACCCTGCGACAGTGTCATCGTAAGTTGAAAATGACTGGAAGGTGTGCAACAACAATGAACCCAATCAAGGAAGCCACAGCCTTGTGTCTGTCTGCAATATCTGAGCAGGGTTTGTTGATGATAGGGTGACTTGGAGGTCCCTATTAATTCATAGGGTCAACATAAGTCAAAGTCAACTTTACAGGCAGTTAACAACAGAAACAATGGTATCATGCATCCAAACACCTCTTCCACCACCCCAATCGTATGTTAAAGAGTGAAAATCAGGCAGGGGAGGGAATGCAGAAATACAAACCAAAAGTGACTTCTAGTTACTTCCAAATTGCATTTTTGATACGCTGGCTGGCAACCACCATATCAAACGGCCAAATCCACCCTTAATCTGCATTAATGTTGGCCAAATCCAAACATGACATAACGTGAGTTCAAAGTTCTTACTTCAAGACTGGGTAATAAGGAAGTTTCTATGGCCTGTGAGCCCTCCAGACTTGGACCTGGAAGATTCCAGGAGCTGCAGTTCCCACTCATCCCTCCAGCCTACACACTGGTTGTGTCCATCAAAAAGATTCTCATTTTTCAAAGCCAGAAGTTGCATTTTCATAGGCTGTGTGGTCTAGGGAGACCTAAAGAGTCCCAGTGCAGAAAACTGGCCCACAGATCTTGCACCATTGCCTCCCACTGCCTTACTTGGGCTAATACTGCTGATTTAGAAGCCTCTTGTGCACATTCCACCCATATTTCCTGTGTCAATTTTCAATTTGCTTTTTTTCCTCTTTCCTTTTAGTGGTTTAGTGGTTATTTTTTGACAGTTTAATTACTTTTTTCACTTTTGTATGTTGTAAATGCCTAGCCTTTTTTTTTTAAGCTTTTGCTGTTGCTGTTGTAGTAAGCCATCTTGAGTCCTGAATTGGGAAAAAGGCAGGATGTAAATAAATATTACAACTATAACGGTAACAATTCTCTCCTCAAGACAAAAACAATCAAAAAGTCTTTTGTTAGACAGTGCACAAGCCTCTCTCCTTATTTGAAAAATCATATATGCCATCCTTCTTTAAATGCTGCCATCCAGCTAAACATAACATTATAGCAGTACTCTGGTGTGTGTGTGTGTGTGGTCTTAAAATCACCTATTATAAGATGGCTTTGCTCCTTGCCATGCTTTTAACGTTTAAAAACGGGTTTTATTGTGCAATAAGGATATGATGGGATCAATGGAGAAATTGTACGCTGTGAACGAGAGGATGATATGGTAACAAGCTTTGCTTAAGGATGAACAGAGGCAGCTGCAAGGTCACGCAGTTGGCAAGCGGAATGAGAATCTGGGAAAAGGCTCGGATTTTTACTTAGCTATCAAACAGAATGCTAGCGCATGCTAATTTGAAATGTTACCACTTATAAGGTTCTGCAAATCCAATAGTTCTTTAGTCTTCGCAGTTGCCAAGGTGTGAAACTCTTTTCTTCAATGTTCCGAATAAAGCTTTTTAAGCCATCAAAGCCTGTTCTCTGAGCGTACAGCTATCCTGTACAGTAGGACCCCCGTGTCTGTGGATTCATGAGCCGTGGATTCAGTTATCCGCGGCTGGCCGGGATCAGCCCAGGGCAGGCGGCAGGAGGTGGCGAAGAGCGCGATTCTGCGCTCCCTGCTATTTTCCTGCCGGCTGCCACTGCAATTGGGCCTGGGGCCTGGGCTGGCGGCGGGAAAACAGCAGGGATAGTGGGATCACGCTCCTCACTGTTTTCTCACCTTCAGCTACCGTCCCCGGCCCAATCACAGCGGCAGCCACCAGGAAAACAGCAAGCAGCATGGGATCACGCTCCTCACTGTTTTCTTACCTCCCGCCGTGGGCCCCAGGCCCAATCACGGCAGCCGCCAGCGGGAAAACAGCAGGGAGTGCTTTCCCACCCACCACTGCCGCGATCGGGCCCGGGGTGGGCAGCAGGACAGGGCATTTGGTACTATCTGTGGATTTTAGTATCCGTGGGGGGGGGGACCAATCCCCTGCGGATATGGGGGTCCTACTGTACTTCATGTTTATTTGACTTATGGCGACTCCATGAATTTCATAGAGTTTTCTTAGATGGGGAATACTCAGAGGTGGTTTACCAGTTCCTTCCTCTGAAATATTGCCTGCAGCATCTGGTATTCCTCGGTGGTCTCCAATCCTGATACAGGATTGACCTTGCTTAGCTTCTAAGATCAGATGGGATCAGGTGCATTTAGGGTATACAACTTGGCTAGAACTCCATCATACACACCCAATAAAAGCAGCTGTAAAATCACCTGCTACAATCAGGTGTAACTGTCATGCTGCGAAAAGAACAATTAAAAACCAAATCAAACCAAAAAATAACACCCCCACTCTACTGCCACCAAAATCAGATTAAACTAAGCGACTTTGCTTGGTGCCTCTCATATAGGAAAGGCAGCACTAAACAGAGATGGCTTGGGAAGCAGAGGTACAGTCTGGCACAAATACGGATATGTCCACTCTCTCTCTCTCTCTCTGTCTCTGGGATCCACTCACCTAAACTTCACAGGCAGGAACACCCAAAGAAGGAGCTGCAAATACAATCTCAGCCGCCAAGGAGGTTATTTGAAAGCAGATGTCCTTTAGGAAATCTGGTCCCAGATGTTTTTAGGACTTTAAAGGTCACAACCGCATTCTGAATAATTCCCAGAAAGAAAGTGGGCTGCAGACTACTGAATGTGCCTGATCTTGTCTGATTTTGGAAGGCTGGTTAGTGTTTGGAATCTCCAGGTAGCATGAGAAAAATGGCCTGCCTGAAACTCCAGAAAGACACACTTTGCTGGTCAAAGTTGACAATACTGGACTAGAAAGGCCAGTGGTCCAGTTCAATATAAGGCAGCTTCCTATGGTTTAAATGCTTTTTAAAAATCTTCACCATTTTATTCACACTTTCAATTCACATGCAAATGAAACAGAGGACAGGGATCCAAAGGGGAAAGGAAGGCAAGAGTTAGGGATAGAGAGACAGACTAAGGATAGATAGGGCTATATCCCATGAGTGTGACACAGGTCAAAGTGTCTTTTAAAAAGAGGTGTGATGTTCTTGTAGTACAGTATCCAGCTACCCTTCCCCTGCTGTACCTAGCTTTCCTTTTCTGTATTAACTGATGCTTCTGAAGTCTTTTCAAAGGCCACCCGGGACATACCACATTATAGGAATTAATCCGGGCTGTTATTATGGCACAGATAAATGTAGTGTATGCCTACTAGTGCTGCACACTTCTAACAATGGAGACAAACCAAGACCTGTGTGCATAAGCCAAGATATTTATTTAAACAGTGTGCTTTCTAAAGGTCATATCAGCATACAAAAGGGCTGGTGTCTGGGCCAGGTGATGTTTAAAGGTGAGCTGATTCTAGCTGTCACATCCTCATTTCAATACCTGTCTGCAAGAGATCAAGTCAAAGGTTTGGCAAAGCAAGATCTGTCCCTTTCTGATTCCTTGGAGGGAAGGGAGAGAGAGAGAGAGAGAGGAGGAGAGATGGAAGTGAGAAATTGAGAGAAGGAGGGAGGGAGGGACAGAAAAGGGCATGGCAGTGAGACCCTGACCCTGTACACTACTATCTTTGACCCTATCCAGCACCAAATGCAACCTGAACAAGAAAGAAAAGGCTCCCCATGCCAGGTTAGCCTGTACTCACCCCTCTTCCTCCTTAGTGGATACTGAATATTTTTTAATTTCAGCATGAGTTCCTTAGAATCTGCTGGGGATTCTGGTGCTTTAGAAGGTGGAGGGGAGGGAATACTCTTCTTCTTTTTCTTCTTTTTGGATTTCTTCCTGTTTTTGCTGTTTTCCATAATGCACACAGACTTCATGGGGGACCACATCTTCTGCACACTCGCCCCAAGGAGCCTGCTGGATTTCCTCTTGCACCATTGCAAAGGGCGATCGCTTGTCTGGCTGGTCTTGGCTGCAGCATTGTTGCTGTGCAGATTCAACTGCACAGCCCGCCGAGGCCTAGTAGAGATTTCAGAGGCCTCATGGGGTGTGAGGTCCAGATTTAAGTCAGAAGAACTGTCAGAGTTCTGTGCATTACTACTGCTGCTCCTGCTGGGAGACTGAGAACTGGCATCCAAGCAAGCAACAGCTGCTGACATTTCCAAAGTATAATTTTGGGGGTGCAACAGGTAAAACTGCAAGTGGGCGAAGGAATTCTGGAGACACTTTTCAGAAAGGGCATCAAGGTCTGACTTGTTTGAGAACATATCAAAAGAGACAGGTGGGCTGTCGAGACTGTCAGAAACCGAATGCGAGTTCCTATGGCGCTTTGCAAATTCTCGGATCTGCCGCTTAACCAAAGCACCAGGAGGAGGTCCTTCTCTGTCTGGATGCTTGGCAGCTTCCAGCAAGACATGGCGCAGGCCTGGCAGAACCAAACTGACTTGCAAAGATCTCTCATTGCCCCTCCATTCACATTTCCAGTCTTTTGCTACCAAGAAGACACACAATACTTTAATAAAATGTACATAAATTAATGCAAAATGCAAGCACACGACACCACCACACAGACTATGTACATTCAGTGTTGATGGCAGGAAGAGCAATTCAGTGTAAATCAAGACATTTTCATGCCCCTAGAGAGAAAATCCATGCTAAAGATAACATTTGATGTACAGTATGCTGCTCTCCCAACCAAGAGATATATATACAAAAGCAGGGTGCTGCATTTTTATCATGATGCGTGTGCCATGAATACTGTTCCTGGAAACCACCCAACTGATTATTTTTCTGGTATCCACCTGATGGTATCCATCACGTCAATTGGTCAGGTCAATTGTTCCTAAAGCTGCTTGCATGACAGAGTAAACATCTGATGGCTTTGCAACTCATACAACTACTGAACAGCTGAAAACAGTGTAAAATGAAGACACTGTGTGTGCGCTTGCCTGTGTATGTGTCTGCACATGCCTGCAAGACTGTACAGCTCAGGTCAGATGATCCACCCACCCTTGGGAACCCAAGTACTAATTATGGGCTGGCGTGGGCTCTTCCTCCCCTGCCAACTATGGTAACGCTTTGTTTCCTATGGAGCACCAACTCTTTTCAATTCCAGTTCAAAGGGTGCCTCGTTCTGACATTAGGTGTGGTTCCTTCCCAAGAGTTCTTTTGGTGACAGACACTGACATGTGTTACTGCTCCAGTATTGATGGTAAGTGATGCAACAGGTAGCACATGGCAGAGAAACATTTCAGACCTTTGTAGAGGAGATCTGGCATCCTCTCACAGCCAATGGTAGAAATGGGTCCTTAAACTTATTCTACCCAAGCTGTCACTTAGCCGATGATCAAATTCCCCATCGCTCGATATATGTGGCGGGGGGGCCGGGGCCCTTGGGCTGGGCTGCACCACCACTTCCCTCAGAGAGTTCAATGGAAGCTGAGCTCCCAAGAGCTACAGGGTGCAGAGGCAAATGGCGAAAATCTGAGGCCATTTCCACACTGCACTGTTATAGTGCTATTATTCCACTTTCAACATCCTGTGGAGTTCTAGGGTTTGCAGTTTAGGGAGGGGCACTTAGAATTTTCAGCCAGAGAGCTCTTGGGCCTCAGGAAACCGCAAACCCCAGAATTCCACAGGATGTTGAAAGTGGAATAATAGCACTGTAACAGTGTAGTTCAGAAATGGCTTAAAACAGGCACGCATGACCCATCTCCTCCCCCATCAGAAGCAATGAGAACTGTGCCAGCAGAGAAAAATTCATTCCCCCACTCCATTCCTAGCCTTCACGCCTTTTCCCAGACTCAAATTGCCAAAGGAATGCAAACTGTATCCAACAAGGTCACTAATACAAGTTAAATCTTTCATGCCACCAGACAGCTGCCATCATTTGGCCATGCTGCTAATAAGGATTTTACAAACCATCTGGCCTGGTGGCACAGGTCCAACTCGCTACAGAAGGCAAGAAGCATTTAGAGATGGGCACCTGTGGAACGCTTGGGGGCCACATTAGGCTCCCTCAAGAGACCCTAAGGACCGCACACACCCACCCACTGCACCTTTCCTGCAAAATAATAATATTTCTTTGGCCCCCAAATGACCTCTGGGGGATATGGGGACATTCTCGCCATGGTTTTTGAGCCTCTTTGGGCCCCTAGAAAACATTTTGGGTCATCTGGAGGCAAAAAAATAAAACTAACTTCAACTTGCAAAAATTTGTTCTGACACCAATGGGGGCAGTGGGCTCCAAATGTGGTGAAAAGGCCCTCTACAACACTTAGATATGAGTTTCGGGAAATCTGGGAGCAAAAAAAAAAAAAAATCCGACCCCTGGGAGGGTGCCCAATCACCAGTCTAGAGTCTACCAATTCTGATTGTACTGAAGATTGGAAGGGAAGCCATGTTTGAGAGGGGACGCTGGGCTAAAGAGTGGAAGGAGTGAGTGAGTGAGTGAGCCTGCCTCTCCTTTCTAAGCTTCTGAAGGACTGAGCCTGCCAGGCAAAGCATTTCTACCTGCAGAACACTGTGGTCCTGGTGAGGAAATTAGAAACAAGGCCTGGAGACGTGAAGGTTCATCTGTGTCAGCATCTACGGAGAGAAGAGACAAGACAGAGAGATCAGTGGTACAAATCTGACTCTTCTGTGAAGAGTATGCAGGAATGTCATTTTTAATTAGGTTCAAGTTTCAAACTTTACATTCTTACCTTTTTCTTTTACAAAGGCAGATGAGGAGAGTAAGATGAGAGCCCCCTGGTCATTTAGGTATTTGATAAGTGCCTACAATCAACAAAGATAATATGGATTTAATCTTCCTTTTTTTGGTTGTTGGACTGGATGCTGTTTTGATCCTTCAAAGCACTGCTTACGCTTCCTATTCATTTTAATGGTTTGTAATGTCATATTCAGGCAATTCAAATTTGTACCCTTTTTTTTTCAATCTCCAAAGAGCTAAAAGCACCAAATTTGCAGGTTGCTTCACTATATTCCTTCAGCTACCCAATGAAACATGTCAGAATGACAGTGTCTGCAGATTATAGAATCACAGAGTTGGAAGAGACCCCAGGGGCCATCCAGTCCAACCCCCTTCTGCCATGCAGGAACCCATATCAAAGCACTCCATTTGACAGATGGCCATCCAGCCTCTGCCTAAAAACCTCCAAAGAAGGAAGAGACTCCACCACACTCCATTGAGGCAGCACATTCCACTGCCGGACAGCTCTGACCGTCAGGACGTTCTTCCTGAGGTTCAAGTAGAATCTCTTTTCCTGTCATTTGAATCCACTGCTGCTTGTCCTAGTCTCTAGAGTAGTGGAAAACAAGCCCATTCCCTCTGCAATATGACATCCTTTCAAATATGTAAACATGGCTATCATGTCCCCTCTTAACCTTCTCTTCTGCAGACTAAACATACTCCACTCCCTAAGCCGCTCCTCATGGGGCATGGCTTCCAGACCCTTCACCATTTTGGTCACCCTCCTCTGGACACCTTCTAACTTGTCAATATCCTTCTTGAAATGAGGTGCCCAGAACTGGACACAGTATTCCAGATGAGATCTGACCAAAGAGGAATAGAGTGGCACTATTAGTTTAGGCAAAGTGTAGTCCATGGGCCACATGCTCCCCAGGCCCTCAGGACCTACCAGAGGTCAATTATTTTTTGCAAAAAAATAAAGGTTTCTTTTTCTTTTTTTTTAAAGAAAGACTCAAAATTCCCTCCAGGGGTTGGAGGGCATTTTTGCCAGGATAGGTATGTGTTAAAACTGGTTTCCGGTCATTTCCTGTTCTGAAAAAAGGCCTCTCCCGGACCTAAAATGGCCTGGGGGAAATAAAAACACGGCAAAAATTCCCTCCACAGCTCCCAGAAGTGCACTGGGGGGGCATTTGAGGGCACAAAAAGTTGAGTTTTTTGCAGCAGGGATTTGGTGGTGAGGTGTTCTCTCCCAAGATCTGCTACAGGACTAATGTAACCCCTTGCCTCCCACAGTTGCCCATATCTAGTGTAGATGGACGACATCACCCATGGTGAGTTTAAGAGCAGGGTAAGGATTCAGGCTAGGAAAAAGAGAGAAATGTGTTAGTCTGCATTTTTATATTAGATAATATCTACTATAATATTAGATAATATATCTAATATAATATCAGATATTGTATTAGATTCCACAATTCACATACCCCACACCCAAACAAAGAATCAGAAGGCAACTTGGTATTTCCAAGACTCACAAAATGTGCACAGAGAAATATATCCATTTGAAAAATGTATACAAACACAATTTAGAAAATGGGAGAATGCACATGAAACATTTTAGGACATACAGAAATACATACAACCTTCTATGCAATGCCCTCCATCCAACACATGAGTCAGAAAGAAGTTTGAAATGAAAATCAGAGAACTTCAATGACTTTGAGTCTGGTGGACTCAAACATCCCTAAGTCAAATTAGTAGGCCAGGACAGCAAACCATTAGGGTGCTAGGCTGGGATACATACCCATCTACCTAAATCAGTATCCTGTTGCTGACTTGATCAAATCCAGGTTCTTCTGGAGTTCAAACCAAGGTCTCCCCAAGCCAGAGCCAACTTCCAACCCACTTTTGTTTGTAATGGCAGTCTGCTTTTTTCTACGATCGTCAAAACATCTCACCCATAGTTGGGTGAGTAAAGTAATTATTATCTAGCATACACTAAAGGCTTCTGAGCTTTTAACATTCTCTTGTTGCAAACTCTACGTCAACGCTGTAAAGAAAGTCACTGTTGTTATCCGCATATTGCAGATGTGGAGAGATGCCACATCATGAGTTCATGGCTAAAGCGACATTTGAATCAGGGACAATGGCAGCAGTGTTGCCTATCCACTGCAGGCTTGAATGTAAAAGAATGTTCGTCTTTTGCCTAAAAAGAAACAGACGCATAGAACAGACCTGATGCAGTCTAGTTTCACTTTTGGTGTTCACAACGGTGGCTGCAAGAAGACAAACTTTCTTCTGTTTTACTTTCACTTTTGGCTATCCACTGGGAAAAAACAAGTCAGCTTAAAACTACTGAGCAAATCTGTTATATTTTCCTTCAAGCTGCTGATCCTTCTTTTAACTTCCTCTCATATTGATTTTTATTTAGGTTTTTACACCAGCTCTGACTGCAAATGGCATTACATTTGCAACAATATGCATGTTCTGAAAATATAATTTTGACAACATTCTGATGTACTCAGTCAGAAGTGATTCTTAAAGCAGTGGTTCTCAAACTCTGGCCCTCCACTTTCAACATGACAGCTTGAACATTACAGGAGGAATCCAAGTCATAATCTACTCAGTTATACAATCCATGAGGGCAACCAAGATGATCAAATATCTGGAAGCCAAGCCGTATAAGGAATGACAGGGGGAATCTGGGAATGTTTCACTTGGAGAAAAGAAGTCTGAGAGGTGACATGCCAGCTATCTTTAAATATCTGAAGGGATGTCATGGAGATGATGGAGCAAGTTTGTTTTCTGCAGCTCCAGAGCCTAGAATCTGAACCAATGGAATCAAATTACAGGAAAGGAGATTCTACCTAAACATTTCCAAGAATTTTTTTACTCGAAGAGCTCTCTGACAGTGGAATGGACTTCCACACAGGTGATGGATTTCCAGTTTTTGGAGGTATTTAAATAGACGCTGGATGGACATCTTTTGTGATTGTTTTAGTTGTGCGTGCCTGCATAGCAGGGGGTTGGACTAGATGGTCTTTGTGGTCTCTTCCAACACCAGGATTCTATGATTCTATGAAAGAACAGGTTGCTTACCTGTAACTGTGGTTCTTCGAGTGGTCATCTGTGCCCTCACACACTAGGAACTTTGGCGCATGCGCGGTAGCGTTCGGAAGATTCAAGAGCTTAGTAGCTTGGCGGGAACCCCTCCCCCATGCCCGTACTGAGCATGCTCAGCCCGCCAAGCCAACGGTCTCTCCTCAGTTCTAGAGTCCGCCAGTGCAGGACCTGAAAGAGGGGACGGCTGGGCGGGTGTGTGTGAGGGCACAGATGACCACTCGAAGAACCACGGTTACAGGTAAGCAACCTGTTCTTCTTCTTCGTGGTCTCTGTGCCTCACACACAAGGAGACTTTGTAGCTTACCAGTTGGGCGGTGGGTCAGGTCCTAGAGAACGGAAGACAACACCGCACGGCCAAAACAGGCATCTCTCCGGGACCGGCAGTCCAGTCTGTAGTGGCGCACGAAGGTCGAGGGTTGAGACCAGATCGCCACATGGCACAGTTCTTGCAGGTCCACTCCTCGAAAGAGAGCTGCTGAAGAAGCCACGGCTCTGGTGGAATGAGCACGCAACAAAACCGGTGGAGGCTGCTTGGCCAGTTCATACGCCAGCAGAATGGTCTGGCACACCCATTTGGAAAACCTCTGGGTGGACACCTTGTGGCCTTTTCGACGCCCACCGTAGCACACAAACAGGTGGGATGTCTGACGGAAGGGCGCAGTCCGGTGAGTGTAAAAAGCCAAGGCCCGACGAACATCAAGGGAGTGGAAGGAGCGCTCCAGAGGTGTAGCCGAGTCCGAGTAGAAAGCAGGTAGGATGTTGTCCTGGCTAAGGTGGAAGTGTGATACCACCTTGGGCAGGAAGGAAATGTCCAGGTGGAGGACTACCTTGTCTCGGCGGAAGACAAGGAAGGGCTCATCGCATCGCAGCGCTGTCAGCTCACTTGCCCGCCTGGCTGAGGTGACAGCTACCAGGAAAGCAGTCTTGATGGTCAGGAGCCTGTCATCGGCAGTTGCCATGGGCTCGAAGGGCGGTCGCGTAAACTGTGATAGCACCAAGGATAGCGACCAAGGCGGTAGCGGCAGCGACACTGGCGGATAAAGGTGTTGCAGGCCCTTCATGAACTGCTTAAGGGTAGCGTCCCTGAAGAGAGCTGCCGAGGACGACCCTCATGGCTGATAAGCCACGATAGCGGTGAGGTAGACCTTCAATGATGGGAAGGCGAGCCCTTGTTGACGAGGGTGAAGCAGGAAATGGAGCACGGTGGGCAGAGCGACGGGCGATACGGGCTCTCGACGTGCGCTTACGCGAAGGAGACGAACTTCCGCCACTTGTAGTGGTAGTTGGGCGTGTCGACTCCTTCCTGGCCGCGGTGAGGACATCCTGGATGGTTGGATCCTCTAAGGCGTTATCCTCCACGCGTGGAGGGCCAGGAGCGGCAGGTCCAGGTGGAGAACGAGACCGTCGGAGCATGACAGGATATCTGGTGATGTCGGAAACTTGTGGAGACGGCCGCAAGCAGCCTCGAACAGGGGCCCGAACCAGTGTTGCCTCGGCCAGTATGGGGCTACGAGGATGGCGTCGGCTCAGTCCACGAGGATCTTGGCAACCACTCGACCCAGGAGAGGGAATGGCGGGAACGCGTAGAGAAGCCCGTCGGTCCACTTGAACTGGAAGGCATCGCCGAGTGAGCTCCGACCAAGGCCGGCTCTCGAACAGTACCGGTGACACTCCCTGTCCTGGCTGCTGGCAAAGAGGTCGACTGTCGGCTCGCCCCACCGGTCTCGTATCATCCGGAATGCCGCAGTCAAGAAGGACCACTCGTGGTAGCACGAGGTGTCCCTGCTGAGGGCGTCTGCCATGGTGTTTTCCTGGCCTGCCAGGTGCATCGCCACCGGGTGAACTCGGAGCAACACGCACCAGTCCCAAAGTTGAAGAGCTATGGTGAGGAGGGTGGTCGAATGAGTCCCTCCCTGCCTGTTGACCGTAGCAGACGGCCATCATGTTGTCCGACAGGATCTGCACCGTACGGCCGGTAACCATGTTGCAGAATGCCCTCAGAGCTTTCCAGATGGCGAGCAGCTCGAGGGCGTTGATGTGAAGATGTGTCTTCCCCTCGATCCAGCGCCCCTGGACTCTGAGATCGCCGCAGTGCGCTCCCCATCCGAGGCGGGAAGCATCCATCGTTACCGTGAGCCAAAGGGTCGGTTCTCGGAACGGCATCCCTGACAGCAGATGACAGTAGAAAGCCACCATAGCAGGGAGCGGCGCACCTGTCGAGGGATCTGCAAAGGTGCCTCTGGTCGTCCAGGAGTGGGTCGAAAACCCTGACAAACCAGTGCTGGAGTGGACGGGCACGGAGACGAGACAGGTAAGTGACCGACGTGGTCGAGGCCATGTATCTGAAAAGTTGCTGAATCCTTCTCACCGATATCGTCGGGGCATCGAGAGAGGCTGACGTGGCCCGACGGAGGGTGCGTGCCCACTCTACAGGTAGATATGCTCTGGTCCAAGGCCGCTCTGATGAAGTCGAGAGTCCTTGCCGGCTTGAGGTGCGACTTCTTTGGATTGACCCAGAGGCCAAGGCGAGACGGGAGAGACAGAGTCCGATGAATGCTCCTGTACAGCTTTTGCCTGCAGGATGCCACCAACAGCCAGTCGTCCAAATAAGGGTAGATCATGACGCCCTTCGTCCGCAGGTACGATACCACAGGGGCCATGCATTTGATAAAGACCCTGGGGGCGGTGGAGAGTCCGAACGGTAGCACCCTGTACTGGTAGCAGGTACCGTCGACTGCGAACCGTAGGCATCGTCTGTGCTGCCGGTGAATGGCGATATGGAAATAAGCGTCCCGAAGATCAATGGAAGCGAACCAGTCCCATCGCCGAAGGAAGGGCAGAATCGAAGACAGAGCAACCATCTTGAACCTTTTGGGGCAGATGTACTCGTTTACCCCTCTGAGGTCCAAGATCGGCCGTAAGGTACCGTCCGATTTCAGTACCATGAAGTACTGGGAGAAGAAGCCGGTGGTACTGGCCAAGGACAGAAGTTCTTCGACAGCCCCTTTGTGCAGCAGGGACTGGATCTCCTCCAGCAGAGCCGAGCTGGCCGGGTGGAATAGTAGACACCTCGCGGAGGTATACTTTGAAATTCGATGGCGTAATCAAGACAGACGGAGAGAACCCAAGAGTTCATGGTGATGTGGCGCCATTCGGCGAGATGTCAGGCCAGGCTCGGTTGGTCTTCTAAGGCTGATGGCAGGCTGAAGAGTGGCTGTGGTGGCAACCTGCGAACGCGGTCAAAACCGGGACTTCGTCCCAGACAAAGACTTCTTCGAAGAAGAAGGCTGGTGTCTCCGAAGGGGTCTCCGTGCCGAGGACGAGGTCGACGGGCAGGACGGAGCCAAACGAGGTGAGCGAGGTTGGTAAGTCGACGACAACGACCGGCACCAGGAGGATTGAGAGCCGAAGCTGCGGCAGGGCTGAGGCGGCTGATGGATTCCCATCTTCTTTGCCGTCAGGCGTGCCTTGACAAGGTGGTCCATCGCCTCGTCGGTCGTGGTGTTGAATAACCCCTGGCCATCGAAGGGGAGGTCTTCGATCCGTTTCCTGCTGTCTTCTTGCAGGCCTGCCGATTGCAGCCATGCATAGCGTCTTAGGGCAACAGAGCCGACCATCACCCGTGCTGCCACCTCCACTGAGTGCCTTGATGATAGAATTTGTTGGTTGGCGACTGCTACGGATTCATTAAAGAATTGCATAGCACTCGCCCGATGATCCTCAGGGAGGTGTGCCAGGAGAGGAAAGAATCTGTCCAGTAGGCTCCTCTGATAGGCTGCGAGGCAAGCTTGGGTGTTGGACACCCTGGCAATCAAAGATGAGGCGGAGTAGAATCTCCTGTCAAAGGTGTTGAGCCTGCGGCCTTCTCGATCCGGTGGGGTGGTGTGCGCCCTCCTACCCCCCTTGGTCTGAGAGGACTCGACCACAATCGAATTGGGCACCCGATGCGTGAACAGAAATTCGGCCTCCTCCTTCTGCGTCCAGTATAGATGTTCCAACTGCTGGGGGACTGGTTCAGCGGACGCTGGCTGGGCCCAAGGGTGTTTGAGGGCCTCCATCAATGCCAGTAAGAATGGTAGCGGTGCCGTGGACGGTGGACCGGTATCCACATACTGGAAGACGGGGTCCTGCACGGCTGGAGCCGGGTCCGCAACCTTCAGTCCAAGTGCCGTAGCCATCCAGAGGAGGATGTCGGAAAACTGCTTGACGTCTTCCAGTGCCGAATCCGGTGCGGGGTCCCTGAAGACCAAGGGTGGAGATTCATGAGACGCAGGCGTGGACTCGTCAGACTCCTAGTCCGTCTCATAAGTCTGAGACGACTTGGATAGAGACCTCTCCGTCGATGGCCGCTGAGGAGGTAACGCCAAGATGACCGTCGGCGCAGTAGCTGTCATCGGTACCATAGTCGGTGCTGGTGGAGCAACCAACAACTGAGGTGCCGGAGTTGAAGTAATTGGCACAACCGCAGGCAGTGGGTGCTGAATCGCCTGGGTAGCGGTCACAGCGGAGGTCGAGGTCTGCACTGGGAGAGGTTCTGGTGCCGGGTGAGAAACAGTCGCAGTGACCCTGGGAGGCAGAGACACAGGCCGGTACTGGGGCGAGCACTCTCGGAACCTCTCATAATGCGGGGAGCAAGCGAGGTGGTGATCGCCGATACAGCGGGTGGTACGTGCCGCGAGATGGTGAGCGCAACCGTCTGTAGGGTGACCAGTGCCTCACGTCTGGGTGGTACTGGTTTCTATATGCAGGCGAACAGAACCGGTACGAGCCCGGGTGCTCCCGCCAGGCGCGTTATCGGCCGTACCTCGCTATGTATGATGCAGACGAGTACGGCGAGTCAACCGGGGGCCGAGATGAAGGCCACTCCAGGTAGGCCTCCCGCCGATGCAGGGATCGACGTCTCACCCGACGTTCTGGGGAGCGAGACTCACTCCTGCCAGAAGCTGCCCGATGACAGGGCGAGGCCCGAGGTGAGATCGAGATCTCCTCTAGGCAGTCCATCCCCTTTGGGTGACCGGGCGGAGATGCCGCGGCAGTGAGCACTGGCAGGCCCGAAGGCGTTGCCGAACCAGCGGTATGTTCCTCACTGGACACCTCCAGGATCTCAGGCGGTTCCAGCTGTTCGCCTAGATCCCCAGACTGTTGAGTCAGAGGAGGTGTTGGAAGGCAGGGCCTCTTGTAGGGCGAACTGCACTTCTCCTTCTTCTTCTCTTTGTCTTTAGAGACATCCTGTGAAGCAGGGCGCTTACGCTGAGCAGCAGTAAGCGGCTTGGTGGACTTGGCTGCCTGCGAGCCCGCAGGAGCCTCCTTCGAGGTCGACGCGCTCGACGATATTTTCAGGATCCGTAGCAAGGCCGATATCGGAGGCCGAGACGGCGGTACCGAGGCCGGTATCGTCGATGTTGTCGGCACGGCAGCCGCCGGTACCGAGGAGGGTGTGGTTGCAGGCCAGCTCCAGGTCGAAGGCTGAGACATGACGGATTCTCCCGCCGGCTGATCCCTTGCCCGAAGAGACTCCTCCCAACAGTGGGATTTCAAGTGGAATGAACAGTTTCGCAGAGTCTGGGCGGTAAAGTCACGGCAGATGGAACAGGCCTTGACGTTGTGAGTCTCCCCCAAACAGGAGAGGCACTCACTATGTCTGTCGGACAGAGCAACCTCGCAACTACACGTGACGCAAGCCTTAAACAAGGCAGACATAGAAGGGAGACAAACATTGAAGGAAAAGTCCAAGAAGGGGGGACTCACAGAAGCGGCGAAGATGGAGAAATGAGGGTCAAAGAAGAAGAAAGTTGAAGGAGGGGTTGAAAAGATCCGAAGACACCAAAATACCAAAAGCCAAAGTCCAAGTACCAAAAGCCAAGTCAAATTCCGAAGTCAAAAAACCAGCAAAAAACAGTCCGAAGAGTAAGCCAAATAACGCTACTAAGGTAGAACCTTCTGTTCGCTATGGCGGACGAGAAAGAACCGAGGAGAGACCGTTGGCTTGGCGGGCTGAGCATGCTCAGTACAGGCATGGGGGAGGGGTTCCCGCCAAGCTACTAAGCTCTAGAATCTTCCGAACGCTACCGCGCATGCGCAAAAGTTCCTAGTGTGTGAGGCACAGAGACCACGAAGAAGAACAATTTCTCTTCCTCATCCCACATCTGGCCCAAACTGTTATACTAATAATACATCTCTCTTCAGTCTGTTGTTGAGTCCAACTTTCGTTGTTTCCTTTTTTAAATATTTGTTTTAACTAGGCATTTGTATTTTTTTAGTGGTTTGGGGACATCTTTGGCCACAACAATCTGACCAAACAACAAAAAAATAAACAGCTTGAAAGCTCTGGCTGCTTTGGCAGTCTTCTGGGAGGCTTTGGGGGCCAGAAAAAGCAGTACTGAGGGCCATAATTTCCCCACATATGAGTTAAACAATAGAAGAAATTAAAGGACCCCATCATTAAATTGGGGATTTTGGTATATATTTAATCGCCAGTCCTACCAGAGCAGGTGACTCAATGAGTCCTAAACAGTTAAAGTCAACACTCACATAAATCTCACTCATCTGATATGGGAAGTTTTCCTTACTGTCATTTTTGGGAAGATGGTTAAAATTTCCAGCGCACCTGTTTCCAACACGTATTAAATTTATATAGAAAGCCAACTGAAAACACTGAATGGTTCTCATTCAAAAGGTTGGAATGGTAGATAGGCAAGACAGCGTTAACACTGAAGAAATGTTACTAGATGATTTATAGATACCAAGTTAACAGAATCTATCCTACTTTTTGAAAAATCACACATACCTGGAGAGACAGCCCATCCCCAAAAATGCAGTTTTGAAAAACTGGCTGAATAATCAACAAATACTTAAGGGATGGGCTCCTAAAAGAAGTACAAACAAACTAACAAAACTCATAAACCAAGATCAAAACACATTGGCAAGTGCTTAATCAGCAACATGGCCGCATAACAACAGTCTAGCAGGCATCTCCTAGAGGGTGTGAAGCCAGGGTTCTACAAAGAGGTTCAAAGGAACATGCAGGTTATAAATATCCTAACTTTGTTTTACATGCACCAGGAAACAGATGTATGATAAGATTAGATACTAGCAATTTAAAGGGCCTACAGTAAGGCAAGGGGACTCAATCTCAGTTTTTATGAATCTCATGCTCAAGATAATAGAACTAGATGAATATCCTGTTCTCTTGTGAGAATAGGCGCACTTTTTACAATAATTCCATCCTCGCAGGAAGTATGAATACTATTCCAAAATAAGTGGGTAAGATCTTAGAACTGAGACAGAGCGCTCTCCTTTTGAAATCTACTTGAGATTCCTGTTAGAGGTCATTTGGTTCTTTTAAGACTTCTTTTCAGTCTTTTCAGACTGAACACGTTGATAAAATTAGTTTGGATTGTGAAAGTTTAGATATTTCTATTGCTTTGTTGTTGTTGTTATGCGCCTTGAAGTCATTTCTGACTTATGGTGACCTTAAGGAGACCCCATCATGGGGTCTTCTGGGGCTGAGAGCGTGTAACACACTCAAGGTCACCCATGGGTTTCCATAGCCACGCAGGGAATCTGACCATGGTCCCTCCAGGGTCTTAGTCCAACATACAAACCACTACACTATGCTGGCTCTCTAACTATTGTTTTAGCCTACATATATTGAATTTTGATATGCTTTACCAGGAGTATAAAGATGTACTTTATCAAAAACAGAAAACAGATTCAAGTATGTTCCCCCACCCTCTATTCATACTTGTTAGCATGATGCCAAAACTGAACTCAGAACTAATCTGTGATACACTTTTTGGATAGAGTTTGGGCATCACTATAGCTGCCTGGGATTCCAAACTACTAGAACTGTAGCTGAGGAGCAGAGAAAATGTAGTCCCAGGGCATATGTGCTCCCTGCAAAGTCAATGTTCTATGGCCCTTGATGCCTCCAGGCATTCCCAGACTGATTTATCTGACAAAAAAAGGGCGTATTCCCTCTCCTGAAACCTTCCAGGGCAGCAATTCACCTTTTATATAGGCTGTAGGGTCTTCTTGAGGCATCAGTGGTTTGAGTGTTGGACTACAGCTCTGGAGAACAGAGTTCAAATTCCTGTTCAGCCATGGAAATCCACGGAGTGATTTTGGGCAAGTCGCTCTCTCAGCCTCAAAGGAAGGAAAGCAACCCCCCTCTGAACATGTCTTTTCAAGAAAACCCCATGCTAAGGTTCCCTTAGGGTCACCGTCAGCCAGAAACAACTTGAAGGCACTCAACAACAGCATCTTCCTGCACTTGGAAGAACACATTTGGAAGAACTTCTTGACATCAAGAGCAGGTTGACAGTGGAATACACTGCTTTGGGGTCTAATAGAGTCTCCTTTGGAGGTTTTTAAGCAGAGGCTGGAAAGTCATCTGTCAGTGTTTTGATGGTGTTTTGATGGAATGGGTTTAGGCTGGATGGCCTAACAGATACCACTGTAAAAACAAAATAAATGAAGAAACTAGGAAGATCTTAAAAAACGGAAATAATGCTGACGTTAATTTGTCAGTAGCCAAGACTGAACTCTCTCCATAAATAATTATGACAGATAATTAGTCTCCCTAACCTTCATATGCTTACCAGCTTCTTTTCTTTCATGCTTTCTATTAACTGTTCCACTTTCAATTCATTTTGATTTGATATTTCCACTTCATACAAATAGAATAAAGTGTCTTGATATCTGACTGCAAGGAAAACAAGAACTTTTTGAGTATTTGAAGAAAATAAATCAGTACAAATGTATTCAGTACATAATTCTATACTGTGCTGGCTCCCTAAGAGAATGATTGTGGTTATTTAAAAAGGAAAAAGAATACCGCCAATAATAATATATTCATACTGAGTATTTCTTTATGGAAACTCAAATAGAGTATCATGTTGAGCAGTGTTGTAATTTCTTTTTCCTGCAAAATATGGAAGGACCGATTATTTTTCACAGAGGAAGCAAGACTAAGGACTATAGATTGCTCACCTCAATATACCAGCTCTTAAAAGTGACTCCCCTCCCTTTTTTTTTTTTTTGGTTTATAAGTCACTGCCATCCTTGCTACTTTTAAAAGATGAATGATACCTGCCATACATCCAGGGAAAACAAGCTTACATATCAGAACAATTTAGCTGCTGAGCCCAGTGGTAAACTACTATGGAACCTACATGCTTCCAAACATTGCCAAAGGGGACTTAACTTAGAAATACATTACAAGTTGAAAGCTATCTTCCACTCAGTGCCACGCATTCAGTTCAAATCCTCCTGCATGGCTTCTTTTAGCTTCAAAATTTAAGTGATCTTGACACCCCAGCCACCAGAAGTACAAATGCATCTAATTTTAATTCGGGGGGGGGGGGAACAGCTATGAGAAACTATAGGAACATTAACTGCCTCTCGTACCCACTATATATGATCCTAAGAAAAAAATAACTAACCACTAAGGGGAGAGATGAAACACATAGCTCTCTTCACTGTATACACGGTTTTACACCGTACCTTCATGATCTGCATAATTTTTTCTTCTAAGTGCTGCCTCAGGCAATTTTTTTCTCAATTCAGATACATCCACAGCATGTCTGATCTCTAGTTCGGCTGGCCTAGCAAAAGAAGACAGAAGAAGGGTTGTAGATGACTGCCATGCCCTGATATTTCCTTAATCCAATGATAAATCTTCAAATATCACAATAAAGATGAACACTGTAGTATGATAACCCAATCTCCTAGTAATCTGAAAAGAATTACTAGGGAAATACTACTAAAATTAAGTGAGTAGCAATTCAAGTAGTCTGCTGACATCAAAACAAGATGGAAGGTGAGGCAACGTCTATGTTTGCACAGAATAGTCCAGAATTCAACACAATCTTAGCTTAATGTGAAGCCGCTGCATGCAGCTTGTTTGCTCCCAAATGGTTCCTCCTGCTAGAGCGAAAAAAAAGAAAGAAAGAAAGAAAGAAAGAAAGAAAGAAAGAAAGAAAGAAAGTTCTGTTTTGCACAGTTACCAAAAACAATCTTTGCTTATTGTGCTTAAACAAGCCAGGATTAATAAACAAACCTTGGTTTGTAAACCTGACTTCTAAAAGGAGTGACAAGCCAGAATTCCCCCTCCCCACCACACTTGTGATTTGTTTAGTTCAAGGTTGAGGAAAGTAATCCTGCATGTGGCCTGCAGGTCCCCGCAATTTTTTTAAAAAGAGTTCTCCCTCCCCAAAAAGTAGCCCCCAAATATCCCCTAGAGATGTGGAAAGCAATTTTGGCATGCATTGGGTATCTCTGGCTTTTGTCTCAACTGGCCATCTTAGACCCAAGAAAGGCCCCTTTTCCAACAGGAAACAACCTGATGTTGACCTCTGGATCACTTCCTGTTGGAGAAAAGGCGTCTCTTGGGCCTAAAATGGCCCAGAGCAGCCTCTAAATGTAGTGAAATTGCCTTCAGCTTGCAGGGGCCAAAAAAAAAAAAAAATCAAGGGGGTACTCTTTCACAGCCTCAGGGTGGGGCAGTATGGCCTGGAACACCCAAATGTTGCCCACCTCCTCATTTAAATTAAGAAAGAAAAGCATGCATAAAGCCTCTAAGCCAATTCACAGCCAGGATGAGATTGAAAGGGAAAGTTTTGCAGCCTACATTTTTTAGCATTTTTGCTCAGCCTGTGGGTATAAATATGGTGCTATCGACATGGTTCTGGCCTTTCTTGCAGAGTTCGCATGAAATGCTTGCACACTCTGAAGCGCTATACAAATGCTACATTGAGCTTATGCAGCGTTTGGCATGTTCCTTTGTTTTCCCTCTATCCGTGGGGAAAAAAAATAAAAATAAATACCCTTACTCACAGTTGTGCTGGGATGGAAAGACTAAATGGTGACTGAAGAACAATGTCACACAGTTGCTGATCCTGAATGAAGAGCTGTCCTTTCCAGGCACGGTAGAGCACTAAAATTTTTAAACCAGTGAAGAAGGAAAATGTACTGAATTACCATGAGAGAACAAGGAAAAGCAAATAAATTACAATAAAATAAAATAAAATAAAATAAATCCAAGCCAACGAAGATGGTTCTCACCTTTTGTCTTACATTCAGCTCTGCAGATAGGAAAAGGGGAAAAAGAAAAGAAAGCCACTATTAAAAAACAGAGGAATTAAATAAAGCACATATTAATTATTTTGTAGAATTAGTTAATACTCCTTACAAGCTCTTGCGGTTTAATGGAGCCATCCTTCGAAGCTCACTGCACTGAAGAATTACAGTTACATAGGTACAGTTCTACCAAAGATGTTCAGCAACTCCACACCCGGAAAGTTCACAAATGTAATAACTGGAAAAAATAAAAATTAAAGGGCAATATTTAGAGTGCACATGGTCCTTTTCACATGCATTATACCAGTATTCCAAATGACACATATGTTATCTTAGTATTCTAAATAATAGTAAGTCAGCATTATAACCCAACGCTGTAGATTGGGCGCTCAACCACAAAAATTTGCCTAGGGTTTGTCTGCAAATTCACAGCTGAAGCAAGATCTGAACCGGAGACTGTCCAATTGATGCTCTCCGCTACTACACTAATCCTCACGGAAATGTAGCTGAAAAATTAACAAGACAAGTCAAAGCTTCACGATCGCCCAATGTGAGTGACTTCATCGTACAATGGTATGGGTTCATCACCTCCATTATCAAGAATGACAATGATATCACACCAACAACAACATTACATGGCTCACTCTGGGGCAATGTATGTTGATGAGCTTCTTCTCATAAGATAACCCTGGCTGCCAACGAAATTTAGATTAATATTAACGATTAACATTCTTAATTGTTTACCTGTGTCCTAATGAAAGACGCACATCTGACTGTTGATTATTTGTCATGTTACATGAAATAAAATTATTAATACACACAAAATAAATACATGTAGGCTTAATTTCAAAGAACATCCTGCACTACATCAGAAAATCACCAGGAGAAGTCCTTCTCTAAGTCCCACCACCACTGGAGACTCAAAGGAGGGCCTTCTTAGCAGCATTTTGTCCTTCCATCAGCAGGCTAAAACCTTTTAGTTCGGATAGGCTTTTAAAACAGAAAGTTTTTGAAGAAAGGGCTGAGGGGCAGTCTACTATTTTATTTGTTGCTTTTAAGAGCTTTTAATCTTTTGAAATTTAATTTTATTCTTTCACCGAGGTGTACTTGTTTCAATATTGTAAATAGCTTAATTTTTAATTCTATTTTAATTCTATTTTAATATTTGCCTTTTGAATGTTTTGAATGTAATAATTGCTTTTTGAATGTTTTTAATTGTATTCTTTCAAATTATGAGCTGCTTTGAGTCCCAATTTTGGGGAAAAAGAGGGATGGATGGATGGATGGATGGATGGATGGATGGATGGATGAAGAAATACACACACACACACACACACACACACATATAAAAATATGAATATGAATATGAAGGTGGATGTATCCAAGTTCTCCAGTATAATTTCACTTGCGGAGATGACTAGGCCACCTTCCCCGCAAGCTGACAAAATGGCCGCGGAAACTTATGTCTGCAGCCAATGCAGACACCCACCTGTTTCAGCCTTTCCCACTCAACCCCCGAGCCCAATGAGGGACGATGATCAAGACAAGAAACTCTAGAACAGAGTCAGACCTGAGGAAAGGCCCCACTCCATCTTGCAACAACCTTTCCTCCTCCATGTTTCTGGGAGGAGGAAACTTCCTTCCCTGGTTCAGAATCTCCGTCGCCACGTCAACCAGGTAAACGTGACTCGGCCAACCCCAAATTCTAAGGCATGGCGGAGACAGAGGAAAAGCAACATCAGGGGAGGTCAGGGGCTCCATCAGAGGTTGGGAGGGCACGGAATTACGGCTACGAACTACCGTGATGCCCTTTGTCGGCCATTTTGTGCCAAGAAGGCACAGGGGACGCTTGCCCAACAGAACACGACACGGAGGCAGCCTACAATGTGGAAAGCCACTGGGTTGCATTTTGTCTCAGCACTGAACAAATACATTTTGCTTCTCCATATGTTAAACAACTTTTTTTTCTTCTTCTTAATATTTAAGATGGGGGCTTAGATCACCCATTCTCTACTTTTTTTTGGCCACGGCCCCCTTTTCAGGTTCTAGGCCCCTCGCCGTCAAACAGATAGAAAATAATTTACTAATTATCGATCAGAAAGTTATCGCTTGATTAAGATGTATTAGCACTTGAAATATATAACTCTATTTAGCAAGCGAATACGTGTACGAATCTGTAGTCCTTATAGGAGGCAAAAAAATTAGTTGCACAAAGCAGACAAAATTTAAGTATGAGGGTAATAAATGAAAAGAAAGTATACGATACAGATATAGGAACAGATCCCAAGGAAGGGTAAGAAGGGAGTAGAAATGTAATTTACGTAATGTTTTAATTTTATTTTACTCAGAAGATTTAATGAATGTAATTAGCTTACGAGAAGATGGTCATAAAGAAACTGGGAATTGATTTATTTGAAGAATGCATGTTATGGAGACAACGTATTCATATGACGTTCCTTTTCCCCTTTTCTCTCTCTCTTTTTTTTAAATAAAAACTAAATTTAAAAAAATAAAAAAATTTACCCCTGAACACCAAGAAAAGGTTCAACATTCTGATATACTGGAGAAAACTTTTAAAACAAAAAAGGCTGTATGAAATCTGATCCTTGGACTTATGGCTTTTCTGAAAAGTTTCATCATATCGGGTTCCAAATTAGACCATGACAGTCAGAGGTCACCTCTTGTCACGGTATCGACGGCGTTCTTGGATTTTGTCAAGGAAATTGCCAAACAGTGTGTTGGAAAGTATATAAATAGGAAGGAAACTGCCGACTCCAATTAAAGTTGCTGCTTGGGTATTTTGTCGGTTCAGTTACCCCCCCCCAAGCCTTTGGGGCTCCCCTTCTCACAGCGTTCAGTCTGCGGCCCCCTTAAAATATGCCAGGGACCCCTTGGGGCCCCCCATTGAGAATGACTGGCCTAGACAACAACTGTGGGAGGGAACAGTACCCCCCATAGGCCTCTTCGGGGTAACCAAATGAATGAGGAAGCCTAGAGGTCTGTTTCTTAACATGGCTGCCCCCAACGCATAGTTCACGTATTCTATTTATTTTTTACCTCTTCCTCCTTCAGCTTTGTTGACGGTGTAAAATTACATTTCTATATTCTAGGACTTCAATTGCTTTTACCACCTGATTTTAAAAACTGAGTACAAGCCAATGAAACTCAACAGTCGTCTAAGTGACATAGTATACAAAAATATCTTGATTTCTATGAAAATGCATTTCTTTGCAAAAGTCCTGAATAGCTCCAGTTTGTGCATGCTCCAAGCACTGACGTTCTGGGTTTGATTTAGTTTGAAATATTTAATGTTTCCCATTACCTTGTGATCTTTTATTAGACATTCATTTACCATATTACCGTTACTTCAGTTCTCAATTCCTCCCTCGCTCTCAAGGCCATTAACAAGCATGTGCATTGTTTTGTTCATTCCGCTTAGCTATATGCTCTCGGCCTGATACAGATACTTGGTGTTATGACTGTTCCTGAGGTCAGACAATCCAAGGACATTATTGTAATAAAATTAGTTACCGTGCAAGTTTCCAATACCCCCAGTTTGTTTGCTTTTTTTTATTAGTTGTATTTATTTGTTTGATTTATATTATCCCAAATGGGACTCATGAGGCATACCCCATACCAAATAGGACTCAAAGAAGCTGCAATGGAATCTGCATAAGGACAAAGATGGGATATAAATCAAATGTGCATGCATCCCTAGAGTTAGGCTAGGGCAGAGCTTTCCAAACTGTGTGTTGTGACACACTAGTGTGTCGCTTGCAGTGTGTAGGTGTGTCACCACCGCCCTGGGCCGAGAAGGACCCGGTTGGTTAGCTTAACCTCCAATTTGCTGGTAACTGCGGACACATACATAAATTGTAATAACGAAATGTATATAAGGGCACAACATATCTCATAAAAACCCTTCATTTGTATTTTCAAAAATATATGCTTTATGCTTTATTTACAATACATAAAACAGAATTACTGTGTCACAAAATGATGCATGTCTAAAAAGTGTGTCACCAACATGAAAAGTTTGGAAAGCTCTGGGCTAGGGTAATGCTTCCCCCAACTTTGGTCCTCCAGGTATTTTGGACTTCAGCACCCAGAATTCCTGAATGTTGAGGCTTCTGGAAGCTGAGGTCCAAAACATCTGGAAGACCAAAGTTTGGGAACTTCTAGGCTAGGGGACTGACTTTGAGAGGCTTTTTTTTTTTTGGCCAAGTATTTAGGCCTTGCCAGTTTAACTGGGACTCTAGCACACGAGAGAGATCCACAAGCAATCTCATTCTGGCAAGTATTTGTAATATGGATTTATTTCCTTCACCTATCGGCTTAGCACTGATACTGTCTGTTCTTTCACAGGCAAGCCGTCAACACAACAATAAAGGAAATGGCAGTGCTGAATCCGGATAACTCTGCCTTTGTATCATACGTATAGGAGTTCAGAGTCTCCACCACAACCAGCATCAAATACAAAACGAAAGTAAAAGGGGCTGCGGCAAAAGTCTAGTGGATTCCCTTAGAAAGAGAAACCAGATTTAAAGACGTGATATGTGCAGAAGCTTCGTGGATTCAGTAAGTGTTAAATTTTGTCTGTTTCATTACAATGCAGTTTTTTCCTTGTTCATTTGCTTTCTTTTGTTCAGAGGAAGGCTTACAGTGCATTAGAGGAAGGAGGGAAAATATTGATTCATTTGAATATGAAACAGACGTCCCTTTCAAACTAACACAATTATAACCCTTCCTTTCCACCATTAACTGCCACGGTTCCATCTTATGGATTCCTGGCATTTGTAGTTTCATGAAGTATTTGAAATTCTCTGCCAGAGAGCTGTATGCCTCACCAAACTACAAACCCTTGGAATCTCTGTAGGATGCAGCCATGGCAGCTAAATTGGTATTAAACCACTCTAACCGTACCGTGTGAAAGGGACCAGAACCATTTGATCTACAAATGGTGGTGGTGCTTCTGAACAACACATGAGCAGACTCACTACTTTGGGGGAAAAAAGGAAATTCTTACCCATACATTCATTTATTCATTCATTCATTCATTTTATTGTATTTGTTCTGTATACAAAGTTTATGCTAAGAAAATATGAACTCTGTAGCTTGTAAAAATTCTGCAAGTTTAGCAGACTGGCATGATTACCTGCTTTGAATCATTTATTGAGACACGTTGCACAATTTAGCCCAATTTTAGTAATGCAGAGCAAAATGTAATTATATATGTCACTGAGTGCATGCATTTAAGCCAATGAAAAAATGTTTCTGGTCACCTCACTGACTTCTGAGATCTTAGCAGACATGGTTTGGGTCCAGGTTACCTACAGACTGATAGGAGTTATAGTCCAACATATTCAGAGATACAAGGTTGGAGAAAGCTGACCTAAAGTACTGCTGTCTTAATATATATTGCTTTATTTCCATGGTTACTCTTAATTAATCACTTGCTTTTGTTGGAACTTTTAAAAGTTTAAGTTTTAAACACCTTAGGAAGCTGGAGGGGGGGCTAGAACAGAAAGGTACAGTTGATGACACTTGAGAGAATCAGTTTGTGAAATTTTTGGCATTTGGCAATAGCAGTACCAGTAGTAATAACACAGCATATTTATATCCTCTCCAGCTCTTACGGCAATGTTGAGATGCTGAGAAGGGAGGGGGGATTTTTTTTTAATATCTGTGGGGGGGAAATACTGCTAGGTGGGGGCAGTTTGGAACACTTCTATTTTACCTTTTCCTTAAGTCAAGATCAGTTAAGCAATCCTGGTGCAGAAGGTGCTGTTAAAAAATGGTAGAGAAAAAGGCTAGCGGATAGAGGTCAGAGATGCTGCCACGGTGGCCTTCTTGAGGTCTTGAGAGGTTAGTAAAGAAAGAAAGGGACACTTTCCTTTCCTTTCCATGCTCCACACACTGAAGTGCGGCCAGAGGTGTGTGCTTTGACTATTAAAAGCTTGGGAGGTGGGCAACACAGCGCAGGATAAAAATGCAATAAATAGGAAGCAATACACAGGGTTGGGGTTCGAATATTAGACTAGGACTCTGGGTTCAAATCACCACACAGCCGTGGAGACCTCACTGGGTGACGTTAGGCAACTCACGTTCTCTCAGCCTCAAAGAAAGGCAATGACAAGCCCCCTCTGAAGAAATCTTGCCAAGAAAACCTCATGACAGGTTCGTCTTAGGGTTGCCATAGGCCAGAAATGACTTAAAGGCACACAACAACAACACGAACAGAAGCAACACAGGATGGGCATTTTATGGCAGAGGTTGGACCTTAACTTCTAGCATTAGGGCTATCAATCATGAGAGAGTAATTCCATCATTATTTCTTCTCCACCAAAATAATAATAATAAAAAAGCAGTTCTGGAAAATTATACGATTTAATCCTTCCTTTCCGGACTATTTCATTTAGTGTAAAGGCTGGAGAAACTGCCTTTGTAAAAAGGTTTCCTTGGCTAAAAAAAAAAAAAATGAGCACCTCAGAGAAAAATAAAATCCAACCACACCCTTGACAAGCTGGTTTTCTACAATCAGGGGGATCTTTCCACACAGAGAAAGATGTTCCTTCAGTCTAAGAAGAGTGTGTGAAGGAAGGTTTCTCCTAGACAATTTTGTTAACAACACATAGTTCAATCAATATGAAATAGACAGTGAGGAGCATTTTTAGTTTTGAGAAAGGGAATGAGTCACAAGCAGTAATCAAGTAGAATTGCCCTGGTTCTCTAATATGAAGCAGGTATATTTCAAATATTTCCTTTTCTTCATCTTTTCCATGTTCACCTGTATAGTGTTTCCTTTTCACAGGCAAGTGAACATACACCGTGCTTCCTAAAGCTTGGCCCATTTCACCACTGTCTATCATTTGCTGGTTGGTTTAGCAAGTCTTAAGACTAGTTAATCATCAGTTTCTGTGAACAATAGTTTATAAATCCTGCCAGAATGGGCCAAAGACCCCTCTAATCCACCTTCCTGTTTCCATGAAAAACTGGAAAGATGCTCTTGAAAAGCTCACATGTCAGGACTGAATGCAACAGCCCTCCGTTATTATATGTTCCTGTGCCCGAATTGTTGTTGTGTGCCTTCGAGTTGTCTCCAATTTATGGGGGACCCTGTCACAGGGTTTTCTGGGGCTGAGAGTATGTGACACATTCAAGGTCACCCAGTAGGTTTCCGTGGCCAAGCAAAGAGGAAATTGAACCCTGGTGTTCAGGCTCATAGTCCAACGCTCAAACCACTAACACACTGGTTCTCAATGAGTACAGCCAGCCCTCCACGTTTGCAGGTTTCACTTTTGTGGATTTGACTATTCACGGATTATTTGCTGTCACCTCTGCTGCCTCCTTGTGCCATTTTTAATAGGGACTGCAAGCCTCGTGAGACTGACAAACTGCAAAGGAGGCTTGTAAGTCCCTCTTAAAAATGGTGTGGGGCAGCAGGGGAGGTGACAGCCAGCCCTACCAGCCACCCATTTCTGCCCTGTGGAGGAATCCTGATGCCTCAAAGGAATCCATGGTGGGGTGAATATGACAATCAAACTTTTTGTGTGTGTTAAATATGGTCTGAGAGAGCCTAGAGTTATTCACGGTTTTTCCACTTTCATGGGGGTCCTGTGCCCCTAACCCTTGCGAATGTGGAGGGATGACTGTATCTGATGTCCAAGCAGGGACAATAACCCTGGACTCTCATATTAAAAGTCTAATGCTCTACCAACTAAGCTACCTGCTATACTGCTGCTGCCCATGGAGGTTCCATTTAGTTCCTAGGGCTAAGAACTGCTTATAGGCCTATTTTCCATTAATCTCCTATTTTTAAAAGATATTTAATCAATACCAAGTTACAAGCGCAAATACAGAAATGATAGTGTCAAAGGGAGGCATTCTACAGCAGATGGAACCCAGATTGTATATTGGGACCATACACGGAACAAAGAGACCCACGAGAAAACAAACATTCAGCGTAATTCTCCATCTCCCAATATTCTATTTAGTTTCAAATCCAGATTTTTTTTAAAAAAAATCTACTAATAGTGCAACAGTTTTATTATAACCTGGGAAATGTGCTTGATGCTTGCATAGTACTGAGAAGTGGAAAGTGAAACTGATTAAAATAGAAACGAGAGTGAAACTATTCTGCCCCTTGTACTATGCAAACATACGAGAGAGACAGCCAAAACAAGATCAATAAGAAACACAAGCAACAACTTACTGTTCGAAGTGAGTATATCAGAATTTTTTAACCTCAAATTCATGGCTTTGGAGACAGATTTACCAATGGCTCCTATAATTTTACACTGTAAAATACACAATTTTACAGATTCTGTTCTGACTTCTTGAGAATAAAGCTGTTTTGTTTTGTTGTACTCTGCATAAAACTGTTACATAAACACAGCGAGCTGTTGGACAGTCAGCTCTCAGGCTGTTTTATGACCCACTGGAATCTATGTAAGATGTCAATTAAAGCAACATGGTGCAGGAAAGCCCACGTGAATTATTAGGGGATCAGGCCCCAAATTCATAGACCACAGGACATGTCAATATTTACGGGTATCTGACAAATTTATCTGGCTTCTTCAGATAATAAAACAGTCAGCTAGCTAGCAAATGCCTCCTGCAGTTATCTGATACGGCCTGTTCAGCAACAGATAGCAGTTTAGCACGCACAGCCCAGCTCCACCAGGGTAGCATAAATAGAACAGCGCTGAACTGCATGAGTAGAACCCAAAAGACCCCTTTTTATACCTTACTAGTATATATACCTGGCATTGCCCGGGATTTTATTTTCTCGTACGTAACACTTGTTGGAAAGATTTGAGATCCTGTGTCTCTAATTCCCCAATCTCTTGTCCACTGCCTGTAACTTTTCCCCATATTCCCCAATCCAATCTGTATTCAGAGTTATTAACATACAGAGGTTGGGTTCCTGAGGGAATACACTGCCCTCCTCCTTGCTGCTGGGCCTCATTTCCATAGCAACCAGTCAGGTCCAAGAGCTGAGAATTCTAAAGGCCTCTCCCTACACTGCCAACCCCAGGATTCCACAGAATCTTCTTAGGTAGCCAATCATATGAGGTCAAGTGTTCGCCTGACACAGCCAAACAAACAAACCTTGACTTTTATATATTAGATAACAAAAAGTCATTTTTTAATTCATGTGGATGGACACTTTAAGGACTCCCACACCAGAAGGGCTGTAAGACCAGGTTCCTAGGTCTATGGGCAACTGACCCCTAATACTGACCTAGAAAAGTATGTTCACGAGCCAAAAGTTCCTCACTTCAGTTGCTGAAAACAACTGGCTGGAAGACCAGGCTCCTAGGCTTAGGGACTACTCATCTCAGACGCACGTGCATGGACGCTTCCAAGCCATCTGGTGACTTATGCCAACCCCATGAATTTCACAGGGTTTTCTTTAGCAAGGAATACTCCAGAGGTGGTTTGAAATATAGCCTACAGAATCTGCAATTCCCTGGCAGTTTCCCATCCAATTAATAACCAGAGTTGACCCAGCTTAGCTTACCTTCAAGGTATTTAGGCCTACCAAATTTATCTCTCTCTCCCTGTATGAGAACCAGCATGATTAGCGGTTTGAGTGTTGGGATTATGACTTTGGAGACCAGGTCACAGTAAGTCAGACTGTCACAGGACTTCAAGGCATACAACAACAACACATAAATATAGTTGTTTGAGTGTTGGACTATGACTCTGGAGACCAGGGTTTGAATCCCTGTTTGGCCATGGAAACCCACTGGGAGACCTTGGACAAGCCATAGGCCATTTCCGCACGACACTCTTATAGCGCGATGATTCCACTTTCAACCTCCTACGGAATCCTGGGGTTTGCAGTTCCGGGAGGGGCCGGCACCCTCCCTGCCTACTTTCTGGAGACAACTAAAGACATTCTTATTTTGGCAGGCATTTAATACCCAATTAGTATGAAGAAAGGCACTGGTTACTGTAATTGTCATTCATATCTTGTTTTTAATAAGGTATTTTAATACTGTTTTGATTGCTATTGTTTGTTTAATGTGTGTTTTAACTTTTGTACGCTATAGATTTAACTACGTTCTCTTTTAAGTTATTGTAAGCCGCTTTGAGCCCCTTCAAGGAGAAAAGCAGGGTATAAATAAAGATAATTAATAATAATAACAACAACAACAACTCAACTGTGCTGGAGGGGCCTCCTCCGTGTCCCACCAGGGAAGTGATACATCACATGCGGGTGTAGGAGAGGGCCTCTCGTACTGTGGCACCCCATTTATGGAATGCCCTTCCTTTGGGCACCTGATTAGTGGCAACACGGGTTTCTTTTAGGAACCAAGTTAAAATGTGCGCTTTCATTAAATTTTTTGAAGCCTAGCTTTTAAAACTGTACTTGGTTTTAACTGTTTAAGCCTTTTTTTTTGTGCTGCTTTTACTTGGTGAGCCGTTTCATATGATTTCATTCTGTTGAAATGGTTTTATGTCTTTCGTATGGATTTTTTTTAAAAAAAAATTGTTTACATTGTTTTAATTGTATCCTGTCCTGGGACCTCATCATAAAGGGCAAAGTAGAAATATTTCAATCAATCAGTTGATGCAGACTAGAAAAGGGTGAGCACCAGCTAAGAGTGCTTTATTTCAGCTACTTTAAAAATCAGCTGCTAATACGTGTCCGGTCACAATTCAAAGTGCTGGTGATGACATTTAAAGCCCTTAAAGCAGCCTAGCACCTCAGTATTTGAAGGGGCACCTGCCCAACGACTGGAGTCTGCTGGAAGCAATCTCCTCGCTCTCTGAACACCGTGCAAATGAAGGCCTCTCGGCTTTGGCCCCACAGCAGTGGAATATTCTCCACTTGAAAACCTGACTGGTGGTGCCAAATCTGAGTCGGCCAGCTGTCAAACAGCTCTTACTGTCAGGAAGTTCTTCCTAATGTTTAGGAGGAGCCTCTTTTCTTGCAATCTGAATCCATCGGTTTGCGTCCTCGCAGCAGTAAACAAGGTTGCTGCACCTCCTATATGACAGCCCCTTAGCTATTTCCTGGGGAAAAAAAAAGATATTGCCGCACAACGTTTCTTTGCCTGCCCATCCAGAGAAACCATCTGTAGTGCTCACCCAATGAGAAGTGTGCAATACAATTTTAGGGATCTTTATGTCACATTCCGATCCCACTATGACATCCCACCACTAGTCTACACGAGAGAGTGGAAACACTTCCTTTTGGCCTGCAACTTCCAGAATCTCAGGCAGCACCCGATCGTAAGCAGCAATCATTTTAACGTTTTTCACCAAATGAAATAGAAGTGCATCATGGAAAGTCCTGTGGTACAGAGGCAGAGCAGATGCTTTATATGCAAAAGCTCCCAGGTTTAATCTCCGGGATCTTTCCGCCCTTATATGTGCATCTGGCAGGAGTACAGGACAAGGCTTTCACTGTATCTGCTCTTAGGCTCTAAAATTCCCTTCCTAGAAATGCTAAAATGGCTGTTTCCATCGTGTACTTTTGGAAACAGGCAAATACTGTACTTCTTTGTTTCAGCAGGCATTTGGGAAGCAAACTATTCATGAGAAAGGGCTTTTAAATAATGTGCTGTGGTGTCCACACGTGATGATTGTTTCAAAATGGGTATGGTTTTAAATTGCTTTTCATTCCATTTATAGTTTAATTATACTTTAACTTTCATGTGGTTTAATGACGTGGACTTGATAACTGTTTAACTTGGCCTTAACTTGCCTCACAGGACTTTATCTTGACTTGACAGGGTTGGTAAAGAGCAAGATGGATGGATAGATAGGTAGACAGACAAACAAGACAGACAGAAGACAGACAGATAGATAATCATCTCAAGGCAGCACTAGAAAAAAAATGTGTATGTGTCTTCAAGTTGCCTGTTAATTTATGGGGACCTCATCATTTTCATCGGGTTTTCTTAGGCAAGGAATACACACAGGTGGTTTTCCCAGTTCCCTCCTCTGAAATGCAGCCAACAGCACTTTGTATTCGTTGGTGATCTAACCAGGACTGACCCTGCTTGGTTTCTAAGATCAGGCCTGATCTGATGCCTTTAGGGTATTTAGGCCCTAGAAAAAAATTGTCGTTGTTGTCGTTGTGTGCCTTCAGGTCATTTCCAACTTACGGCAACCCTAAGGCATATCTATCATGGAGTTTTCTGGGGCTTAAAAGTGTGGTCATTTCCGCCTTGAGGCCCCTCCCTAAACTGCAAACCCCAGGATTCCACAGGATGTTGAAAGTGGAATCATAGCGCTATAACAGTGTAGTGCGGAAATGGCCTCTGTAGACCTGCTTTCCCCAATCTAGTGCGCTAGGGATATGCTGAATAACAACTCCCATATTCTATAGCCGGAACAAAAAGCACTGACTGAGGATGGTGAAAGCTGTAATTCCATAAGAAATGTTGTTGGCCAGTCAACAATTTCATAAATGTATAGAGGTAACAGATAAAAGGGAGAAAGGACTAACCAAGTAAAAGAAAGAAGGAAATGAAAGATAACGAGAGGTAAAAAAGGATCTAAATAGAGAAGATCCTTCTGAGTAAAATAACAGTAAAGATATAATAGTGATTGTATAATAAAACATGATAGATCATATAATATTTATAATATACTATCGGAATGAAAATAGGTAAATAGAACATTAAATATATAGATAATATATATGTCTTTTTTATATATATATACAATCAGGAAAATGAATATGACAACTGAAATACGTATGTTAATATTTGTTCTTGTTTTTAATAAAATATAAATAAAAAAAAGAAAGAAAGTTGTAATCCCATTTATCTGGAGAGCACCAAGGCTTCCAGTCTAGACAACATGCGGCTTAACAGGCCAGTAATGTGATGTGATGTAAGATAACTTCTGATCCTGTCTTTGCGTGTGATTGTGCACGTGCCTTCAAGTTGCCTGTCAACTTACAGTGACCCCACTGATTTCAAAGGATTTTCTTAGAAAAGGAATACACAGAGGTGGTTTTGCCAGTTTCCTTCCTCTAGCACACAAGGCAGCTTCTTGAGCACTGTAACTGGAGAACAGAAAGAATGTGGATCCTTACTTCTCACAACAATAATTTGCACATATCCTAATCACATCTATTTGTGAGCTGCAGCCCATTGATTTCAATGGAATTTACTCCCATTTAAGCACAGTAACAACCATGATCTTCATGGTTTCAGAAAACTGAGAGGCAAATCCTCTCTGCTTAAGTCTCATAGGACCACGTCAACTTAAGAAACTATGTTATTATCCAGGTACACACTGTACTATAATGAACTCTCAAATTAATTTCCATTGCTGTGTACCAACCAGTAACATTGCTTACAGACCACAAGGCCATTATCAGAAAGAAAACAGCAACAGAGGAACTTCACTTGGTGCTACTCCTGCTTGTCTATAAAATCCCTAAAGTGAAACAGGATTGTAACTTTTTTGAAAGCAAGATGAGGGTCTCATAAAGCAAAACAACACAATCCCAGAGAAAGGCACCCACTGCTCCCAAATTTCTCCTGGACTAATGCTAGCCTTTTATAAACTTGTTAGACAAGTTTTCATGCTGTGTAATTTTCTTTTTTTGTGAGACGTAGCTGGAAGGCCTGCCACCCTGCTGCTCAAATACAAGAAAGGTCACCTGGGCAGACTGCAGTAAACAACTCAAGAATCTCCCAGAACATTGCAGCCTTATGCAGAATATTCAGCTGTGACACATTTTTTGGGATGGAGTGAAACCATGGGGAAAACCTCACCTTTATAATTTCTGCATACTTTAATTTCTGTAAGAGGGAGGGACAGGGACAGGAAAAGACACAGCAACCTTAGTTTAAGATTTTATATTACCAGTAACCACTCCAACAAGGTGCCCCTCACGAAATGTGGACTCCTGGGCTATAGGGCACATACAACTCTCTTCTTGAAACAGCTCCACTGGTGACTGGTTCATTTCAGGCCGCAATTGAAGGATTATAATTTTCTTTGCAGTTCTTCAGTTTAATGCAGTTTGTGCCCAGATAATCTGAAAGCCAGTATCTCCTCGTACAAGGCCGCTCAAGTGCTACAATGTTCTGTGGAGGCTTATCTCTCCATCACACCACCCTCCAGATTCACCCAGTGAGGACACAGGAGAGCACCTTCTTGATGGTTCCTGATAGGCTTTAAGAACTCCTTCTAAAAGAAGCTCAGTTGACCCCTCTCCAAGATATCAGTCTTTAACTGACGCCAAAGAAGGATATTCAATGGGTATGCTTTTGAGCTTGGTTTTCTACATTGTTTTTACTAGTAATGATCCTTTATAATGCTTCGTTGTTGGTTTTAAAAGTTTGGTGTTGCTTTTAATACCCAGCCATGGGTCTTTCTCACCTTGATGGTTCTTACAGGAAAGTGGCACAAATATATGAAAGAACTAAGAACACGAAAACACATTCAGGAGGCACTACGTTGGGCAAGATTGGCCTACAGTTAGAGCAGTGGCTCTCCAAGGTTCTGGGCTGAAAGAGGACTTAAACTTGGAATGCCAGGAATTCACACTAGAGCCATCTGCAAAGCACTTGCTCTACTACTGTGGTATGGTTTGTCCCTCTCCCATGTCAGAAAAAGCCCTCCAAACTTGTCTGTGTTCCATACACAAAGGACAGCACAATACACCGTGGTTTATCTCGACTTGAACAAACCGAGCTTCCCATGCATTCCCGTTCCCATTATAAAGACTTCAGAGGACATTACTTCCCCTTTTGATTAATCCTTACTACTATTGCTAGACAAATGCAAAAATTTAAGTACAATTTGAAGGAACAAAGCTAAATTCAAACCACAAGTTACGAAAGTAGCTTGTTACAGCAGACCTCACTTAAGCTCAGCCACAGTTTAGCACTGGGACAGAAAAACTAAACTGTGGTTAAGCAAATGGAGAAGCAAAGGTTTCTGAGCCTGTTGATGCAGCAACAGGGAGACGACGGCTGGAGCACACCTGCTGATGGGGAAGTTAATTTCCTAAAATAATACCTGTTGTAGTGGTATGAGCGTTGGATATAGACTCTAGAGACTAGCATTTGATATCCCGCTCAGGTATGAAACCCCTCTGGGTGACCTTGGACACATTATACACTCTCAGCCACAGAAAACCCCATGATAGTTTCCCCTTAGGGTCTAAATGAGACAGAAGTGACTTGTGCGTACACAACAGCAACAAATAATAAATACTGTGACGGTCAAAAGTAGCCAAAACTGCACTCAACGCAGCTCAATATACAGTCTGAAATTGGTCTGAAATACAGTCTGAAATTTTGTCAATTGGGAAGTCTTGAGTTTCCAGAAAACACACAGATTTCTCCAAATATGGGGAAAAAACCTGCCTCTTGCTTTTAGTAGGTCCACTATTTTTCGAGTACCACACTATTAGTAATTTGACCTTTTCTCCGAAGTCAGTGTTTCAGTGCAACTGTTATTTTGAAGCTCCTTAAGGAAAACTGAAGTCTCCTTTATACACAAGTGATGTACTATGGGAAAATAAAACACACCACCTGCACCAAGTGACTCACAGATTAATTACAAGACTGCTAACAGGACAAAGGCCTTTTTAACAGATCACACAGCTCAAACACACACGTGTGAACCACTGTGAATTCTTAATCGCTCAGTACAGATAACTAGTTTGTTATCAGTTAAAACGTTCGAGCCTCTTTTTCCTTCTTCTTCTGAGGCCTGTTCATAGAATCATAGAGTTGGAAGAGACCCCAGCCATCCAGTCCAACCCCATTCCGCCATGCAGGAACCCACAATCAAAGCACTCCCAAGAGACGGCCATCCAGCCTCTGCCTAAAACCCTCCAGTGAAGGAGGAGACCCCACCACACTCCAAGGCAGCAGATTCCACCGCTGAAATACCATCTTCATCATTTCTAAAATGTCTGGGGAGCAATCCCAACCTCATGTGGAATGACTTGAAGCTATGTATATTATAACGAAAGAGACCCAACAGCACTAAAAAACAGCAAAATCGGGGGGAACCAGTAAGAATCCTGCTGTCATTCCAGATGCAGATACCGTATGATTCAGGGCCACCAGCATAGTCCCATACAGCTCTAAATCTATGCACACTTTCCTGGAAATAAACCCCATTTATGAAATTTAACATGAACAAGTCCGTAAGAACAAACAGAAATCTCAAATGGTGTTTGACAGGTAAAGAAAAAGGCCATCTTGGCTCTCCAGGAAAGGACGTCAAAAGGAAAGGAGCCATGACCAAAAGCATGTGGGTTTATGTGCCTTCATGTCATCAGTTAACTTATGGAGATCTACAGAGGCTATTCCCGCATGACACTCTTGTAGCGCGATGATTCCACTTTCAACCTCCTATGGAATCCTGGGGTTTGCAGTTTCGGGAGGGGCCAACTGGCCCCTCCCGAAACTGCAAACCCCAGGATTCCATAGGAGGTTGAAAGTGGAATCATCGCGCTACAAGAGTGTCGTGAGGAAATGGCCTGAGTTTTCTTAGGCAAAGAATACTCAGAGGTGTTTTTTGCCAGTTCTTTCCTCTAAGATACAGCCTACAGCAGCTGGTATTCACTGGCCGTCTCCCATCCAAGCACTGACTGGGGCTGACCCCGCTTGGCTTCCAAGATCAGACGGGATATGGAGCCTTTGGGTCATTCAGGCCCTATGACTAAAAGAGGCCTGCAAATGTGGTCTCTAATTGTTCACACCACCAAAAGGCAGAATTCACAGAATTCCTGCCCCACTGATCATCCGTTGAAGCTATCCTGACAGCATGCAGGACCCACGCCACTGAAATGAGAACTGGGACCTTGAATCATGATTGGAAATCACGTTGAATTTGCTATAATTAACTTCTAGGAATCAATCAGATTAAAAAAAAAAATTAAGACAAGCTAGTTTCAAAAGATGACCTGAATTCAGTACCACCAAGTCAAAGTCTAATTTCTTGAAAGTGAAAGTAGACTATCTATCAAACAAACCAGGTTCCCAGCTAAGAGAGAGAACCATAGTCAAAAAAAATAATAAAAATAATCAGGCTTCTCAAGAATCAATGGCAAACTGGTCCTATGTTGTAAGTATCAATGAGCATCCCCAAAAGAACCCATGGAAGCAAGCCATCACATTCAGAAAACCCCTTCCATAGCCTATCTGGCTAAATATATATATATATATATATATATATATATATATATAGTTTTTTACACACACACACACACACACACACACACACACACAGTTTTAAGACAATGCGATATACTTGTTTGAATGTCTGAGTTGGATGCCAAGAGATCAGTGTTCAAACCCCCACTTAGCCACGAAACCCCACCGGGTGGTCTTGGGTAAGTCGCTCTGTCTCAGCCTCGGATGAGAGCAGTGGCAAACCTCCTCTGAATTCTTGCCAAGAAAACCCTAGGACACAGTTGCCCTTAAGTCAGAGTTGGTGCAATCTTATTTTTTGCATGCTGGCTAATAGTTAATCCCACTGTATCCAGTGGAGCTTACGTACAGCAAAACAGCCTTAGCCTTATATGATCTTTCTTGCACAGCCACAGAGAAATCTTTCTTTTGTCTCCAAGGCTGCAAGTCTATACCCAGTTAGATGGAAGTGAGCCCCATTAAATTCAATGGGATCTACTTCTGAGTAGCTATATACTGGGTATGTTATTGGGTGCCTTCACATTGTTTCCGACTTAAAGGGACCCTTATATGAACCTATCACAGGGCTTTCTTGTCAAGATTTGTTCAGAGGGTGTTTGCTTTTGTCTTCCTTTGAGGCTAAGAGAGCATGACTTGCCTAAGGTCACTCAGTGGGTTTCCATAGCTGAGGTTTCCATAGCTCCAGAGAAGTCTAATGTTCAAACCCTTACACAACACTGGCTGTCTATGGATACTGTGTTGTTCCCTTGTTAAATATAATTGTACAGCACAGAAGGCTTTTGGGTCATGCTCCCTATTGTACAAGCGGCATAAAACAAAACTAGTTAGCGACCAGCTGATACACCTCCTTGTTCACCAATCATAATAATTGCAAAAGGAGATTTGGTTTAAATCAGCAAGAAAGAGGTACTCAAAAACGAAAGCATTACGATTCAAATCACAGTCGTTATGATTAAAACTGCATCGACTTTAAAATCAATCTAGATCTCCTCCTTAAGAAAAAGGCTGCGAGGATGAGGGAAGGAAAGACACAAAAAGCAATGTTTCAGAGGCATGTCCAAAAAAACAACACATCTCTAAAAAATAATCTGCACCAAATTATCACTGCAGCAACAATTTTATAAGTATACTTGAGAGAATCATGGACACCAAGTGTGACAATAGGCTCTTCCCACTAACTAGGCAACCGGCAGCTGAAGGGAGACCGTTCTCACTCCAGGTAAACAAGGAGTTAATGAGGTCTTGGGCTTAGGTGACGTTTATTAGGGGTCATCGGCACAGAAGGACATCAGAGGTCGAGAGTCAATTACAGACAGGAGAAAAGACGGATTTCCTTCACACCAAGTCTACTGAGTAGGTCTCCTCTTCTCCCGGGGTTCTCGAAGATTTATTGCCAGTGGTTCTGAGACGGTTTCTGCCCCTTTCTAAAATACCCTTGGAGGTAGTTCATCTGGCCCTGGAGACTTGAGCTCATTTAGGCCATATCCGCACTAGGCTGTTATAGTACTATTATTCCACTTTCAATATGCTATGGACCCCTGGGGTCTGCAGTTTAGGGAGGAGCCTCAAAGGCCTCCGCTTCCTTCTCTCTTCAAAAGCCCCTCCCTAAACTGCAAACCCCAGGATTCCATCGGAGCTCGAAAGTGGAACAATACCGCTATAACAGTTTCGTGTGGAAACGGCCTGAGACCCCCTTTTGCATAGGGCTTACATTTCCAACCCCACTTCGCTTTTTTTAAAATGGAGGATTTCCCAGGGTTGCCTGGGGCATTCTCCCACATAAGTTACACCTCCTTAAGAGCAACCTTTGGGCCATTTCCGCACTGGACGGTTACAGCGCTATTATTCCACTTTCAACCTCCTAAGGAATCCTGGGGTTTGCAGCTTAGGGGGAGGCCTCAAAGGCCCATGAATAACGCTATCCTCAAAGGCCCCTCCCTGAACGGCAAACCCCAGGATTCCACAGGCTGAAAGGGGAATAATAGCGCTGCAACAGTCTAGCGCGGAAACGGTCTCCAGCGCCTGGCCAGAGGCCGTCGCTAAGCCTTCACGTTCAGGACGCGCCATCCACGCGCGCCTCGGTCCCGCCTGCCTTCCCGGACGGCCCGGCGAGGTCAAAGGAACCCGAAAGCAGGCGCTGCGGCCCCTTCCTTCTCCTCCGGGACCGGGCTGGGACTTACTTCCGAGTAAGCCGAGCCGGGGCCGCGGGGCGGGCAGGCGAGACCGAAAGCAAAGCCTCCGACGGGCAGCGCCGCGCCGCGCCGACACGCCGCCGGGGGAGGCGCGGCCACGTGGGAGCCCTTCCTTCCGAGGAGACGGGCCGCGCAGGGGACCGGCCCCGGGGCCGACCTGGTGACGCGGCGAGCTCGGAACCGGTCCCGATTCCTGTTGCTCCCGCTTGGAGCGGAAGGGGGGGGGCAAGGTCCCTCCCACGGCATTAAGGACTGGAGGGGGAGAGAGAGAAAAAACCGAAAGCGGCGCAGACCGACACGATTCGGAGCGAGCTGAGCCACACGAGGCCGATCCAACGCGAGGAAGGCACGCGATACAGCCTGTTCCCTCCAAACGGAACGTTTCCGAGGAATGAAAAAAAAAATTAATTTTCAAAAATATTTTTCAAGCGTCTTCCAAGTTTTCCGTTGGGACGAACAGGGGTTGGAGCGGACGGGTGGAAACCCCTCGGGAAGGGTTCCTGCGTAAAAACCCGGCAGGGATGAAGACCTAGCCGTTCCAATGGCTTTCTTGCGCAGGATCCTTTCCCGAGGGGTTAGGATCCTTCCATTTTATACCCGCGCCTCGCACTCAACTTCGGTGCAGAGGACCTTCGCAGGAGATCGGTATCCTCTCTTCCTGGCCGAGCCGTCTCCAAAGCAGCCTTGCCCTAGCGATTTCCCGAGGGGCTGCCCCTTGCGCGCTAAATCAGCGCGATCCTATACGCAAGGGTCTCGGCGCGAGCTCAGGATCTCGAAAGGCGCCCCGATCCCCAGGCCCTCGAGAAGTCAGCCTCGCTGCGCCCATTCAGATTCCTCCCGCGGCACCCTGCGCGCTGCCCAGGTCGCGATCCTAACCGTGCAAAAACCCACGTCAACTCCAGAACCGGCCCCACTGAACTCAACGGGCCTCGGTTATCTACCTCCCCTACGTGGAGGCGAGGGAAGCCAGCCCGCGCGTGCCCTCCCCTCCCCACGACCCCACTCACCCGTAACAGGTGTCAGAATCCTTGGGCTCTGAAGTTCCTCCATGGCCGAGAAGGAAGCCGAGCTCCCCGCTCCCCCCCTGCGCCCCCTCTGGATCCCCTTTTCGGAATTGCTCGGAGGGGGATCGGTTCGCTTTTTTGCCTGCGTTCACACGGCAGCCGCGATCCTTTTCGATGAAGACTCGAAGCCGCTCCGCATTCCTTCACGCAGGAACCCCCCCCCCCAACAATCCGGTTTAATATTCCCAGTTATTTTTTTTTTCCTTTTCCTCCTAGCCTTCGGGTTGTTGCGGTGTTTCCCCTCCCCTCCCGAAGTCACCGAAACCCCGCGATCCCCTCTTTGCACCAAAAAAAAACCCAAAACTCACAACCAATGTTTTTGGAAAAAAGGAACCAGCTCGCAAGAAACGGCGATGCTCAGGAATGCCCCAAACTGGGGGTGGAGCGAATACAAAAGAACTGCAGACGAGGCGCGCGCGCGGGGGGGGGGGGAGCCGACAAAGGTGGCCGTCTGGTTTGCAAGCGGAGTTCCTAAAATCCTGCAAAAATATCCAAAAAAGGGGGGGGACCCAACCTTCCCCGCCGCCGCCCCCGAACCAAGGGCTCTCCCCTTGCGCTTTACGAGGGCCCCATGGCCAGGGCTCGGGGTCGCCCAAGGGAAGGCGGGCGGGGGGAGGAAGCCCCGCAGCGCCCCGGGAGGGATGCGGGGGGACAGAAGCAAAGAAAGGACCCTTTAAGGCGCAAAGGGGGAAAAGGGAAAACGCGTCCTCCGGGCCGCCCGTCTCCTCTGGAGGGATTCGGGGGGGGGGGGAAGAGGCCAGGCGAGCAGCTCCTCCACCCTCCCTGCCCCAGGAAGTAAAAGCCCCGCCTGGCCGCCGAGGGGAGGGAGAGACAGAAAGAAAGTGAAAACTGACCCGGAAGGAGTATCCTGCCTGCCTTTGAACTTGCTGCCAGAGGAAGTGGCGCTGTTTGAAATTTTTTTACACTATTATGATGGTCGTTATTTGCTTATTTACTTACGCGTGCGTGCATCGGTGCGCGCATGGGTGCATGCATCGGTGCGCGCATGGGTGCATGCATCGGTGCGCGCATCGGTGCATGCATCGGTGCCTGCATCAGTGCATGCATCGATAAGCACAGGCGTGCGTGCGTGCGTGCAACCCAAGCTCGTTCGCTTTGCAAAACGGGGCGACGGGAGGGGAGGAGGAAGATGGTTGGGCAACGTCGGGGCGAGGCGCTTTGGGGGTCTTCCGACTTGCGGGAAAGGGGGGGGCGGCAAGGAGAAGGGGGGAGAGGGAAGAAAAAAAAGGGGGGGAGGACCGGGGGGGAGCTTCGGGGGGGGGAGAGGCGAAACGGGGCCAGGAATTGTGTCCCCCCCTTGCCCGATGTTCCCTTCGGTCCCCGGATTTTGACCACTGCTCAGACTGAAGCCCTGGAAATATTTGTGCGCCCAGAACGCTTCTGTTTGCTTTTTCTGTGTTCCCTCGGTTGGCTTGGCCCGCCCCCTCCCTTTTTTTTGGGATGCCTAAAGGGTATTTCTAAATGCTCAGCTGAGGTTTTCAGATGCTGCAGTGTTTGAAATTTGGGGAACAAGGGGAGGGAGATAGTGTCCCCCGTTTGCTGCGCCCTTCTTGGCGCTGTGTCCCTAGATCGGAGCTTTCCAAACTTCTCATGTTTGGTGACACACGTTGTGGGCCATTTCCGCACGAGGCTGTTGTAGCGCGATGGTTCCACTTTCAACCTCCTATGGAATCCTGGGGTTTGCAGTTTCGGGAGGGGCCATCCGGCCATCCGGCCATCCGGCCCCTCCTGAAACTGCAAACCCCAGGATTCCATAGGAGGTTGAAAGTGGAACCATCGTGCTACAACAGCCTCGTGCGGAAATGGCCACAGTTTGGAAAGCTCTGCCCTAGATATATGACTGAAAAAGAGGGTAGAATGTGGCCCAGAGAGGGGTGTAGGTACAGGGAGGGCAAAATGAGGATATTGCTGCCAGATAAGAATTCTGCCCCCCCCCCAAATTTCCCCCCCTTCGTTCCCCAAACTTCTAGCACGGCGGAGAGTGAGACATGGAAAACTGTTCCCAGATAGAACTCTTCTATTTGCTATTTATTCCTTCAGTCTCTTTGGCAGCCCCTTTTGGCGCCTAAAGCTGTATTTTGAAATGCTCGCCTGGCATTTTAGGGTCAGTCCGACTTGAGAAATGTGGGAACTGCAGGAAATTTTCATTTGGGAGTGCAGAATTCTTATTTGGGGCGCCGTGCTCTCCTTTTGCTCCCTCCCCGGCGGTTACACCGTTGAGCAAACGCTTGCAGCGTTCACAAGGCAGGGGCTCAGAAACAGGCTGGGAGACTGACGAAGAAAGCCGTTTGATTTGAAAAGCGGAGAGAAATTCGCGTCAGAGAGTGAGAAAAGCACGGTCGCACAATTCGTCTGCTCTGGAGCTCATTGGAGCGGGGAGGCACAGAAAAGGTCGTCTAAGATGGTTGACGCCTGGCCTGACCACAGTACATGTGAAAAGGATCTGGGAGTCTTAGTAGACCACAAGCTGAACGTGAGCCAGCAATGTGATGGCGGCAGCTAAGAAAGCCGATGCTATTCTGGGCAGCATCAACAAGAGTATAGTGTCTAGGTCAAGAGAAGTGATGGTACTGCTCTGTTTTGCTTTGGTCAGATACCACCTGGAATCCTGTCTCCAGTTTTGGGCACCACGGCTCAAGCAGGATATTGACAAGTTGCATTGCGTTTAGAGGAGGGCGACCGAAATGGTCGAAGGCCTGGAAATCATGAAGCCCTATGAGGAACAGCTATTTTCTTGGTTATTTTAGGGCATTACAGAGCACTAAATTTTTTTTAAAAAAAAAATTTGGACCCCTTGGGGCGCAACTTTGTCCAGCCTGGTGTATACCTATGGCTAATGCTAATGAGACAGCTGCTGCTACTAAGACATCCATTTTACACTCCAGCTGGAAACTCCTGAGCAGCATCCAGGACTGTCATGTTTTTTGCCTGACCTACACACAGTTAACAATTTGACACACTCTCAGTAAGAAGGTTGAGCCAGAAAATAGTAGTTTATTTGCAACAGCTGTTCACACATGTAATTTCTGACCATCTCTGGCACACTTTTCCATCACTCTCCTACATCGTTGCTCCTGTTGTGCGCCTTCAAGTAATTTTGACCTGTCACGGGGTTTTTGGGCTGAGAGTATGTGATATGTCCAGTAGGTTTCCATGACTGCACAGGGAATCGAACTCTGGCCTCCAAGGTCACAGTCCAACACTACACCACCCTGGCTCTCTTACACCAAGACGTAGTTTAGCATACAAAGGAATCCTGTAGTACCTTCCAAATGAACTGGAAGAATGAAGTTTGTAGCATTAACTTTCACGGACTCAGTCAGTCTCCCAGTTAATTACAAAGGTTTTACAAGATCTCTTATATACTGTATTATTTGTCATACCACACAAATGTGCATACTTGATCACTGTCAGCAAAATTGATGTGTTTATCTTATGAGACCAAAATGCACAATGGAATAAGGTTTTTGACCCAATCCATCAACTATTTCAGATAGCTCTGGAACAAATGTGTGGGAAATGTTTTTTCCCCCGCTTTCTCCATTGCTTTGCTGTGCAATGCATACAGGTATACCTCCGTAAGAAACCAGGCGTGTTCCTGGGCATTACTTCTATAAGAGAAAAATTACTATCAGAGGCAGAAATACAATGGAAAGAATAGAGGTAAGTTCTTACATGAATAAAAAAAGAGCAGTTCAACATGTTTCAGCAAGTGTTTTATTCAGAATGAACTATATTCACATGTGAAATGAAACAACCAGGTCAGGTAAGCGTTATGTAAGTAAACAAAATAAATAAATTATGGAAACAAAGTAAATTATGAATGCTTCTTCCAAAACACATGCAGGAATGACTTTCACTTTCACCAGCCTCATGATTTCTATTTTGGTGATCACACTTATACATCTAAGCTTTTTTAAACAAACATTGCAGGGAGTTGATGGAGCAGCTTGTCTGCTTTCCCCTTTCCTTTCTCTTTTGCTGTTCAGACATGCTCAGAAAGAATTCTGGAGGGAGCTGCTGTTTATCTTGCCTGTTTTAGACATGCACAGCTACAGTAGAATCCAATTCTTTACTAGCTCAGGCTTTATTTCATTGCTTTACTGCAGACATGCTGCTACAACCCAATCCATGTTTCTCCAGCTCCCCTTCACTATCCTTCCAAGGCCAATGCAGCTAAAAACAAACAAACAAACAAACCAAAAAACCCAAACACTTTCCAGCTAAACAGAGAAAGAGAAGGAAAGAGGTCTGGGCAGGCATACATAGATTTTGTAAAAAAGCATTATGTCCAAAAGCTTTGGCACTTTGTCACTTTGTCACTGACGTAAAAGTGGTCATTACAGAGCAAAGAAGCTTCAGAAGGAGATTAAAGCAGGACACTAATAAGTTGCAATGATTTGTCATGAAGTTCAATTATCTCTTCAAAATGTCGACTCTGACAATGATCTGTTATCTTAGTGGCTCACTTAGAAGCCAAAATGTTATTTATTTCAGCATCAAGTCTTTGGTGAGTGGCCATTGTTAATATCGTAACTGTCATGCCTCTGATAAAGAAGGCAGTAATCGGCATGCGGTCTTGGAATCGCATCCTTCCTGCGAGGCAAGAGGCTACGCTGATGGAATTGATGTCGAATTTTATGAGGACACCCAATCAGCATAGCCCGCTGCAGCCCTGAACTCAAGTGATCCACCAGCCTCAGCCACCCGAGGAGACGGATTACAGGCTTGTGCCACTGCGGTGCTGCTAGTAGGGTAACACCTGCTAGTGCTGTCCAGAAAGAGGAGAAGTCAACCCCTTTTGCATGTCCTTTACCGTGAAAAGCTTATGATGAGACCATCTAAAATGAAAAAAGAGACAGCGCCAGAAGGTGAGTCTCCCAGATCCGATGGCACTGAATGAGCTACTGGGGTACAGCAGAAGAAAATTTTGGACGGCTAATGATGCAACTGGACTCCAGCTGAAAGGATGGTCGCCTGCTGACATGCTTGGAGGTGAAAGGAAAATCCGAACCTGCAGAACACATAGGAGCATGGAATGTGAGAAGCAAGAATCAGGAGACATCATAAAACAAGAAATGGAACGTACGAACATTGCAATACTTGGATTGAGTGAACGAAAGGGGGGACATTTTGAGTCAGATGATTACACAGTGTTTTGCTCAGAAAATGAAAATCCAGGAAGAAATGAGGTGGCATTCATAGTGAGGAGAGGTGCAGCAAAAGCAGTCAAAGGATATAATGCAAAGTCTGATCGAATCCTGTCAACAAGACTTCAGGGAAAACCCATCTGTGCAAACATAATCCAAGTTTATACTTCAGCTACAGAAGAGAAAGAGAAAGAAGAGATTAAAAGATTCTGTGCTGGAGTCCCAGAGGAAACTGATCACACACCCAAAACAGGACTTGTTAATCATAGGCAATTGGAATGTAAAAGTAAGAAACAGAGCAGAATCAAAGACTGTAGGCAAATTTGGCCTAGGATCATGAAATGAAACAGGAGAGCAGCTGATTTTTGTGAAGCCAACAGTTTCTTCACCATAAACACATTCTTCAAGCAAGCCTAAAAGGTGACTGTATACAAGGAGATCACTTGATGCCCAATATAGAAATCAAATAGACTACATAATTGGAAGCAGAAGGTGAAGAAGTTGCATTCTCCCGGCAAAAGCAAGACCAGGAGCAGATTGTGGCACATCCACAAACTACTAATAGCAAAGTTAGAGTAAAACTAAGGAAGAACACTTGCAGGAGAAGGAAAGAAAGAATATGGAAAATATGAAAAATGAAAGAAAAGATTTGCAGGAGAAGGAAAGAAAGAATGTGAAAAATATGAAAAATGAAAGAAAAGACTTGCAGGGAAGGAAGGAAGGAATTTGAAAAATATGAAAAAAGACTTGCAGGAGAAGGGAAGAAAGAATATGAAATTATGGAAAATGAAAGAAAAGACGTGCAGGAGAAGGAAAAAAAGAATATGAAAAATATGAAAAATGAAAGAAAAGACTTGCAGGAGGAGGAAAAAAAGAATATGGAAAATGAAAGAAAAGACTTGCAAAACAAGGAAAGAAAGAATGTGAAAAATATGAAAAATGAAAGAAAAGATTTGCAGGAGAAGGAAAGAAAGAATGTGAAAAATATGAAAAAAGACTTGCAGGAGAAGGGAAGAATATGAAAAATATGAAAAATGAAAGAAAAGACTTGCAGGAGAAGGGAAGAAAGAATGTGAAAAATATGAAAAAAGACTTGCAGGAGAAGGGAAGAAAGAATACGAAACTATGGAAAATGAAAGAAAAGACGTGCGGGAGAAGGAAAGAAAAAGAAAGGAGGAAGGAAGGGCGTCCGAGGAGGACGGGCGGGTGGGCAGGTCGCTGGCTGCAAATCTCTGTAGGTGGGAAATAAAAAAGCCAGAATAAAAGAAGAGGAAACCGGAGGGCAGGAGCAGAGCGGGGAGGAAAGGAAGATGCACGTCGGAAGGGCAGGCAAATAGACCAGCAGACGCGCCGACGAAGCCACCCGCGCAGAGGAGGGCCGCCGCCGCCGCCGCCGCCGCCGCCCCTTCCCCGTCAGGCAACGGCCGTCTCACATAAAAGCGCCGGCCGAGGGGCCGCGCCGCGAACTACGACTCCCAGTAGCCTTTGCCGCAGCAGGCGCGGCGGGTTCCCTCCCTCCTCGGCCCGCAGTCAACAGCAACGCGGGGCGCGCGGGGACGCGGCCCGCGATTGGCTCCGCCGCCGGCTCTCGCTCTCCCGGGGGCTGCTGGGACTCGTAGTTTGGGCAGGGTGGCGATGGAGAGGGTGACGGCCGGCGGCTCCTTGCTGGGTGAAATCGGTGAGCTGAGGGGGTTCTCTGGCCGTCCCGAGGGGGAAGCGGGGGCGCGGAGGGGTTTAAGGACTGGAGGCAGGAGGGGGGGAGGAGGAGAGGGGCGCCCTCCGGGGGCCTGGGGGAAGCAGCGGCACCGGGGCACTGGTTCCCACCCGGGCGTCGCATGTTGCTAGACCTCAGGGGGGTCTTGGGCGGCCGGGAAGCGTTAACCAGCCCTGGCTGGGGGTGGGTGGGCGAGAGGAAAAGGCGGCAAAGGTTTCCTCCAGGTAGGCAGAGACCATTTCCGCGCTACAGTCTTATAGCGCGATTATTCCACTTTCAACCGCCTATGGAATCCTGGGATTTGCAGTGTAGGGAGGGGCCTTTCAGGGTTTCAGGCCCCCCAGATTCCATAGGAGGTTGAAAGTGGAATAATCGCGCTGTAAGACTGTAGTGCGGAAATGACCAGGGATATGTTGCCTATATCATATGTACACGCCTCTATACTACTCATATTATTTGACAAGCACATGCCTGTGATGTAGGGTATATGCGTGTGTGTGAAAGAAGGCCATGTTTGTGTGTGTGTACGCACATACACACACAGGCATAATAATCATATTATATAGGCAAAATACCCCACTCTGCCTGTATAACATATTTATATTATTTTATATATATATTATAATTTATATATTTGTAATATATCTATGCCTATGCAGTGATAAATAATAGGCATATACTATAATGTAGTATAATTAATATATATTGTATTGAGATATAATGTTATATAATGCTGTATCGTAGGCATAGACTTTTTTGTGAGTCAGAGGATAAAAGGAGGTACGATCCAGTGGTGCAATTTGCGGTTTGATATAGAAGGATGTGCATATCTTTGGAATAACGCGAAAGGCTCTGAGCTCAACCTCTGCTCCACAATATTTTGGGGGCCCTGGCTTCAGTTCTGTGTTTGCTCTATAAAGTGGGTTCTGTTGAACATACTGCAGCTTACTCCTAAGGAAGGATACATGGCATGTGGTTGCTCGATCAAAACTTGGATTTTAATCCTTTTTCGTTCCTTTCCCTGTACCCGTATCATTTAAAAATATTTAAAAAGTTAAAACGTTTAGTAATAATATATCTATATTCCACCAAATACCATGAAACCTCCTAAGTTGCTTGTAATTGCCAGCATTCAGCCAAAATCAATTGAGAACAACTGAGAATGATTTTAGTCTTTTAATGGGGTAAGAAGTAATTTAAATAGTGGAAGAACTATATGTAAAAGTTGAACAAGTTAAACAGATGAAACTGGTTTTAAAAAGACTTGAAAAAAAAAAGAAAAAAGAAAAGAGAGGGACCCCCTCCCTAGAAAATATTGATTAAAAACCCATGTTTTAAGTCGGCACTAGAAATGAAGTCAGGGTTGGTGCAAATCTGGCCTCGAAATGGGTACCGTGTACTGGACTGCAGGCAGGAATGCAACCGTCGCTTTCTTGGCTAGCATTCCCGTGTCCTCATTTGCCCGTCCTCGAGTGAGCAGCCGTGCAAGCCACGTGGTGTGCGATTGCTGAGCGTGTGGGCCAGGAGGTCTTAAATGGATTTTTCCCACTCTTCCTCAAATACTCTTACCAGAGAGGAAGCTCCACGGACCAAAGCGGGACCGATTTCTGAGTAAACACGCAGAGGAAGCCTCTGTTAACCATTGACGGATGTTTTTGCCCTTTGGTGCTTGAAGATTTGTTTCGTAACGTGCTTAGTAGCCTACAGCACTGTTCTTCCAAAAAACAGTAAAGCTGCTTGTGAATATTTCGGGTCACCCGTGAAACCTGAACCCAGCATACATGACCAGCACTGTGTGTAAAGGTATAATGATCACTGTGTTAATAGCATATTCAGTAGCTGGACTGCATTTCCATTTTGAAGATATTTACAGTTCTGCGTGTACCAATATTGGTACAAAGGGAATCTCGAAATAACTTGTTGTAGTGGTAGTGGTAGTAGCAATAGGAATTAAAAAAAAACTCTCCATAATATTGGTTTGAACCGTTTATTTATTTATAAATGGAAATACTGCCTCAAAATAAGTAGAAATAATAATAATAATATTTTGAAGCATTTATTTATCACCTTTCAGTGTGTCAGGGTCCCTGAAATAGGTCTCATTGAATTCAATGAGGGGTGTGTGTGTGTGTGTTTGTATGAATGTGCCTTCACGTTGCCTGTAGACTTATGGCAACCCTATGAATTCCATAGAATTTTCTTAGCCAAAAGAATACTCCGAGGTGGATTAGCAAGTTCCTTCCTCTGAAATACAGCCGACAGCAACTGGTATTCATTGGCAGTCTTCCATCCAAGTACTAATCAGGGATGAACCTGCTTAGCTTCCATGATCAGATGGGATCTATGCCTTTAGGGTTACACAGAGGTAGGCTTGCAGCCTCAGACGCAACAGAGTGGTTTCTGTTTGATTTCCTTGGTAATCTTGAAAGAAAGATAATTTATGGCTAAAGCTACATTGTTAAACGCATGCTAGAACATCAGCTTCCGTTTGTTGGATACAATAGGACAGAGCTTTCCAAGCACGTTAGTGTGTCAGCTGCAGTGTGTAGGTGCGTCGCGTGGACATAACGGGTAAGGGGGCCGCAGTGGCGGGCCAGACCCGGGTGGAGGGGCTGAATCTCCCACTGCCATGGCCCTGGACCAAGGAAGACCCCTTGCGAGGGCAGAGGTGGCAGTGGCAGGCCAGGTCTGGGTGGAGGGGCTGCCTCTCCCGCCGCTGCCCCCCAGGCCAAGGAAGACCCCTCGCAATGGCGGTGCGTCAGGCTCAAGTGGAGGGGCTGCCTCCACTTACTGAATTCCTTGCTGAATTATTGTGTTGTGAAATGATACGTGTCTAAAAAGTGTGCCACCGACATGAAAAGTTTGGAAAGCTCTGCAGCAGGACTTACTATTACAAAACATGCATCAGTAAGTCCCTGAGTGCTTGTTGTTATGCGCCTTTGAAGCTGACTGCAGCTGTCCAAGGGTTTTCTTGGCATGATTTATTCAGCAAGGTTTTCCATTGCCTCCCTCTTGGAGAGACAATGCGTGCGACTTGCCCAAGATCACCCAGTGGGTTTCCATGGCTGAGCAGGGATTTGAAACTGCATTTCCTTAGAGGGGTTTGTTTGTCAGCTCCTGGTCTGACAAACAAACCGCTACTCCATTCTCGCAATCCTGTGATAGGCTTTTCTCAGCAAGATTTGTTCAAAAGTGGATTACCATTGCCTTTCTCCAAGGCTGAGAGAGCATGACATGCCCAAGGTTGCCTCGTGGGTTTTCCATGGCTGAGCAGGAATTCGAACCCTGGTCTCATAAAGTCCTAGTCCAACAATCCAACCACTACTACACCACGCTGGCTTTCACAAATGCATTAAAGCATTTTTTATCTGTATTTGAAGCTAACTGGGGAAAATTAACTATAAAAGGAATAGAAGAATAAAGGTGAACAAACAAAATAAATTAAAAGAGAGAGGCAAAAGGTAAACTTGCATATAATAAGGAGTTTTTCTCCTAAAAAGAAGCAAAGTGTGGAAAGGAAAAAATAGAAGATAGATAATCTAGATAAGAACAACCACGGACGAACGAAAATACAAAGGGGTAAATACAAAAAAGGAAGTAGGAGATTCTGAGAGAAAGTAATGCAGGGTAAAATAGAATCAATATAATACCAAAGAATTAAAAAGAAAGTAGAGATTTATGGAAAGAAATAATTTGTGTAATTTATTGTTGGACAATACTAACTAGGAGTAACCAAGATGAACAGAAAAAGAGAATAAGGGAAGAACATTATAGGAAGAAATAACTGTGTAACTGTGTAACCGGGTAATGGAATGTGGTTGTATGAATAAATTAGGGAATTTAGGAAAAAATATGAGTGGTAAATATTCAAAGATGGAAAAGTAGTTAGATGTGGATGACAAATATAGGAAATTTGATTTTGATTAATGGTTTCTTTAAAGTTAAGCTACATATATGGTTTGTGTTTTTAATTTGTTTATAATGTATGAACATGTAAAGATAAAAAATGTGGTTATTTTGTTTTATCGGTTAATAAAAAGATTTGAAAACAAATGCATCAAAGCATTTGAAAACTGTAAAAACAGGCTAAAGCGACTTCTTAAAATGGCTTGAAAACCACAGTTAAAACAAAGATTTTCCCCCAAAATTTACAAATTCCTTCTGGGTATTGCCTACTGAGAAGGAAGCCCCGTTGGGTAAAATGGGCCTTACTTCCAGGTATGCAGATATAGGGTTAAAGTCCAAAGCTAACTTGCTAGAGAGTAAACTCCATGAAATTATTGGGACTGAATTCCGAGTGAACATACTTAGGGTCTGAGGATTTCCAGGTGTAAACCTGTGCCTCTTTACTCGGAAGAAAGTTCTACTGAGCTTAATCCTGTTTGCTCCTTTGTAAGTGTCTCTATAAGTTTACTCGCTTAAAAGTCTTGTGAATGACTGCCAGTGTTAATCATGTGGTTGTTGCTGTCAATATTTTGTGTATTGAATTTCCCTCTGACATCACTGTATGCAATCTTCTCCCAGCGGTGCTTACGTTTCTGAAATCTGAGACGGCACTTGTCTCACTCGGATGTACTCGGCTGTCATCCGTGTAAATGCATTTGTTAATCTTGATAGCACGAGTGGGCGAAGTAGAGTCCGTGGACGACAGGCAACTCCCAAAGTCCTTTTGGTAGCCCTTTTGCTTGCCGCAGGCCCTCCAGAATGGGAGCAATACCCCTAAATGGTTTATTGCAACTCCCAGAAGCCTTCAGGAACACTGGCTTAGCAAGACGCATCCCTCTCAGAATCACCATTTCCAATTGCAATCAGAAATATAGTTTGTTATTTACTGTCTGAAAGATCGTAGCTCCCTATACGAACCTGCCTGAGTGTTGAGATCCTGAGCGGAAGGCTTTTCTTTGGTCCAGCCACCATTATAGGCTCATTGGGTGAGGACACGGGAGAGAGCCTTCTTAGTAGCTGCTCCCAGGCTGTGGAACTCCCTGCCGCAGGAGTTTCAGGTGGCCACCTCTCTGCTCTCTTTCCGCCAACAGACAAAGGCCTTTTTCTTTAAGCGGGGCTTAACGAGTAATTGCTTGCGGAGAGCCCTCTTGTAATGGGTGTGGGTGAGTGTGCTTCATTTATTTTAAACTTTTGTATGCTTTTGGATGATTTTATGCTGTTGACAGCTGTTCTTTTAATGTGATGATTTTTTTAAAAAATTGTTTTAAATGTTATGGTCAGGTTTTTTACCTGATCCTTTTTGTGAGCCGTCTTCAGTGCCACTCTGGGACAAAGGCAGCATATAAATGAAATAAGTAAACATTTATTTATTTATCGTCTGCATTTTACCCCCAATAACTAGACAGAAGTCAGCTTACTGCATATTAAAAACAATACAGATTAAAAACTATACAAAAACACTAATTGAAAGTATAAATATATAAGTTATTTTAAAAACAGTTTGTAAAGTGAAAAGCATTAAATATATTTTAAAAACCACATTTTTTTACAGGTTCGGTTTTTGGAATTTTTTTTCTTAATATTTTCAAGCTGTGGTTGGCTGAATCTGTGGTTGTAGAGCCCATGGATACAGTGCTAATAATCAACAAACCTTCCCCCTGAGCCACAAAATGGACTTAAAATAATAAACAATAGCTGCAAATCAGATGAAGAATCCAGACGTGTAAACAGCAAGCAGATTTCTGGGTCTCTTTTTCAGCCAGTTTTCAGCTGAAAATGTGCTAATTGTGCAGATTGCTGCTGCAGTTGGTCATTAAAAATCACCATTAAATGCCCCCAGGCACCACCAATGATGCATTATGCATCAAAATATCTACTGTTCCCCAAAACGGGCTTAAAATAATGAAAATTAACTTACGGTAATATCAGGTGGAAAAACCACAAGGGAAACAAGAAGTGGCCCTTAGATCACTTCTGGGTCACATTTTCAGCCAATTTTCAGCTAAAGATGAAACAATACAGCTTGCCACAGTTTCACAGTCGGATATAAAGAGGTCAGGCTACCTTATGCTGGATGGACTCCTTGGTTATTTGTCTCTGTTGTGGACAGCAGCAGTGTTCAGCTTTTGCCCCCTCTTCCTCCCAAGGATTTTGGGCCGACAGGACTCCGGTTCATGAGGCGGCCAGGACAGGAGAGACCCTGCAGCTGCGACAGCTCATTGAGAATGGAGCCTGCGTCAACCTGGTCACCTACGATTCCATCACACCGTTGCACGAGGCCAGTCTCCGCGGTCAGACCCAGTGTGTGGAAATCCTCCTTGCTGCAGGAGCCCAGGTACGTCCGTGTGGCTCAGTCGCAGGGAAGAGCAGCCAGGGTGAAGAACAACTTAGGAGTACTTAGAACAAGGGTGCAGAATCTCTTTCATCCTAAGGGCCACATTCCGTTTCAAAGAAGTTCTAGGAGGGCCACATTCCAGGGATGAGCAGAGCCAAAAATGAAAAGGGGTGGAACTCAAAATGCCATCATACAGGTTGAGCATCCCTTATCCAGAAACCCAAAATCCAAACATTTCCAAAAACCAACACCTTTTGCCACCAGCCAACCACTTGCCCCTTCGAGGTAACAGCTATAGTGCTCCTGCTTGTTCAGCTCTCAAGCCCTCAGTCTTTCTCCAGGCTTGTGTCTCATACACACTGCAAGTAGCAGATGAACAAGATGTGAGACTGGAAAGAGAATCAACGATCTGTGAAGTGGCAGAAATCCAGGCATAGTGCCCAACATGAAGTGGCGATTGCAGTGCTCCTGCTGGTTTATTCACAGGCTCCCCAGAAATCTTCTGTACAGTATTGTATTTTATATATATATGCAAATACAGGTATTCCAAAATCCAAAAAAAAAACCAACCCAAAATGCAAAACACTGAAGCATTTTGGATAAGGGATGTTCATCCTGTATTTTCATTTAAAGCTCTAATTAGCCAGGAACTAAGTCCTAGAATCATTTCTGTTCTTTTGAGCAGGAGAAAAATGCACAAAGCTGAAAAACCACTAAACAGTGATGTGATGAGAAAGGTAGAATGGCTACCTGGAGCAGCGCAGAGGGACAGATTGGGAGCCCAAGAGGCCAGATTCAGTCCCCAGGCCTGAAGTTCTGCTTCTCTGCCACTGAGAGTAGATGAAGGTCACAAAGAGTCAAGTTAACATCCGTTAACCCAAGTTTTTTTCAAATCCACCAGTGAGTTTTAGCTTCTTCAGACTTCCTAGCCCAGGAGAGATAATGTAGTATGAGGCAACAAGGCTAGCAGGGAACCAGAAGGTTACTGATTCAAATCTCACCTCTAGCACAAGCAGGCAAAATGATCATCACAGCAACCCTCCATCTTTCATTATCAATGGTATGGTGCATGTGGATGCTTGTCATGACAGTCCTGAAAGCCAAGCCTCTCCAAGGAGAATCCAAAAATGCAGACAGTTCTGCAGCAATATAGCCACAAATCAGATGTACCCATTTTTGTTTCCATTGGGATCAGGTCTTTTGTAAAGCTGATGGCTCTTGCAACCCATTCAGGACCAAAAACACCTGAATGTTTACAATAAGGGTAACTCAGAACAGTGTACTGGTACTTGGAAAATCCATTCCCCATTGATCCTTTTATAGAATCATAGAATCATAGAAATGTAGAGTTGGAAGAGACCACAGGGGCCATCCAGTCCAACCCCCTGCCATGCAGGAACACCCTCAAAGCACTCCCGACAGATGACCATCCAGCCTCTGCTTAAAAACCTCCAAAGAAGGAGACTCCACTACACTCCGAGGCAGCATATTCCACTGCTGGACAGCCCTGACCGTCAGGAAATTCTTCCTGAGGTTCAGGTGGAATCTCCTTTCCTGCAGCTTGAATCCATTGCTCCTTGTCCTAGTCTCTGGAGCAGCAGAAAACAAGCCCACTCCCTCCTTTATTTATGATGAGGATAGCAGTTAAGCTCAGGAAGTCTTGGGGAGGAAGGAATATGATGCCATTGTTTCTACCAATGGCCATTTGTGTCTGCACATGTAAAAATCAGACTCTTTCACCCTGACATCTCTGACTCTACTGCACTGCTGTTTCACTACTCGTCTGCAACATGTTTGCAGAGAGGGAGCAGTGAATCCGCTCTAGGTTTTAGTCTGAATTATAACGTAGCTATCCGAGGCGCAGAACCCTCTCCTGAAAAATAGGTCCAACACCTTTATTTCTGCTTTTCTTAGGATCGGCCAATGAGGCTTGGAGGCCCTTCTGGCTGGGCAGCCGCATCGTGACCGTCACCTAGCCGACCCAGTCATGTCCTCTTGCCCTTCTTCGTAGCCACTTAAAAAGAGATTAGTTGAGCCGGTCATAACCAAGACCATGTTCTTTGTAACCACTGCTGCCGTAAACCCTTTCAGAATATTTAGAATGGGGGTAGAGAATCATGCAACCTTCCAGATGTTGTTGGACTGCAAGTTCCAGCAGCCCTACCCATCATGGTTGGTACTGTGGAATACTGGGAGTTGAAGTCCAACAGTGTCAAGATGATTGCCCGTCCTGGTTTGGAGTTGCCTTCTATTTTTGTATCACAGGTTGATGCTCGCAACATTGACGGGAGCACCCCTCTTTGTGATGCTTGTGCCTCTGGGAGCATAGACTGTGTGAAAGTCCTGCTCTCCCACGGGGCCAAAGTCAACCCACCCCTCTACACCGCTTCTCCCCTCCACGAGGCCTGCATGAATGGTAAGTCAAGGAGTCATAAAATTGGAAGAGAGCACAAGGGGCGCCCAGTCCAAGCCCATTCTACCATGCAGAAATTACACAATCAAGGCACTCCTGACAGATGGCCGTCCAGCTACTATTTAAAAACCTCGAAAGGAGGAGACTCCACCACCATCCCAGGCAGCAGCGGATTCCACTGTCAAACTGCTCTTCTTGTAAGGAAGTTCTTAATCATGTTTAGATGGAATCTCTTTTCCTGAGGTTTGAATCCTTTGCTCTGTGTCCTAGTCTCTGGAGCAGCAGAAAACAAGCTTACTCCATCCTCCATATAACATCCCTTCAAGTATTTAAACATGGCTGTCATCTGTCAGCTTTTGACCTTCTCTTCTCAAAGCTAAGCTTACCCAGCTCCCTAAGCTGCTCCTCATAGGGGCTGGTTTCCAGGCTTTCTACCATTTTGGTTGCCCTCCTCTGGACACCTTCCAGCTTGTCAATATCCTTCTTGAACTGTGATGCCCAGAACTCAACACAGTACTCCAGGTGAGGGCTGACCAAAGCAGAATACAGTGGTACTACCACTTCCCTTGACCTAGCACTATTGGTGTAGCCTAGAATCACATTGGATTTTTAAGCTGCTACATCACAACTTCAGTAGAATTCGACTGGTTAAACTGCAGTGGTTAGAGTGTGGCCCATGGGCCATGTACAGCCCTGGAACCTGCTTTTGCAGCCTTTCCTAGTCCCTACCAGTCCACCCCCTTTTTAAAAATATAATCTGGGAATCTGTTCAGCAAGTTTTGCTCCCAGACCAAGCAAATAATTCCTTCAATGCAACCACAGAGAAATATTTTACAGTTGGCTTGCCCTGGGGATGGGGTGCCACCCGGCTCAGGGGTCCCATTATCCAGCCATAGGAATCTGGAATTTTGGCTCTGGGATAGTCTAGGTAGAATTGTTTGGTTTCACGTCTACCACCTGCTGTGATGGGATGCTGGAATACATCATGTAACGGCTGGTGATACTTTACCGTCCTGTAGACCACCTGCTGTGTTGAGTTATCACCAAATAAACCTTATCTGTATTTGAGAGCCAGCGTGGTGTACCGCTTTGGACATAGAGCTACAACCAGGGTTGAAATCCTTGCTCAGCCATGGAAACCCACTGGTTGACCTTGGGCAAGTCACACACTCTCAGCCTAAGAGGAGGGAAAGGGCAACACCCTCTGAACAAATCATGCGAAGAAAACCCTATGATGGATGTGCCTTGGGATCACCATAAGTTGGAAACAACATGAAGGAGCACAACAACAATACATATCTTACAGAGAGGGAGGTGTGTTAGTTTTCATACCAAAAAATTATTGGGGAGACCTGGCATTGCAGCCAGTTCTAGCTCAGAACACCCTGCCTGCCTTTTCTCTGTCTCTCTGGACCTCCACCTTTCAGTTTCTCTTTCTTCTTCCAGCTCAGAATACCCTGCTCCCCTTTGCTCTGTGTGTCTCTAAACCTCCACCTTTCAGTGTCTGTCTCTCTGGATCTCCACCTTTCACTTTCTCTTTCTCCTTCAAGCTCAGATCACCCTGCTCTTCCTTTTCTCTGTATGTCTCCAAACCTCCAACTTTCAATATCTTTTTCTTCTTCCAGCTCAGATCACTCTGCTGTGACTTTTTCTTTATGTCTTTTTGGATCTCCACCTTTCACTTTCTTTTTCTCCTTCTTGCTCAGAATAGGCAGCTCTGCCTTTCTCTGTGTGTCTCTCTAAATCTCCATCTTTCAGTGTCTCTTTCACCTTCCAGCTCAGAACACCCTGCTCTGCCTTTCTTTATATTTCTCTTTGGATCTCCACCTTTCAGTTTCTCTTTCTCCTTCTTGCTCAGAACGCTCTACTCTGCCTTTGTCCATATGTCTCTCTGGACATCCAACTTTCAGTTTCTTTTTCTCCTTCGATCAGGGATGTCAAACTCAATTTCATCTTGGGCTGGCTCAGTATTGTAATTGCCTTCAAAGGTCCGGTTGTATCTGTAAGACTATATAAATGTACGTGCTCTTTTATCATGTTAAATAATTGCCTTTGCATTCTACTATTACCGGTTTTTAAATTGCTTTCCCTCTGCATCAGCTTTTCTTTTCTTGGACATTTTGGGGCTATTTGAGCATAGTTTATGGTCCCTCTACCTCTGTAAAGTGACATACAGTTGGTCAGTATATCCAAAGTTGCCACTTTCTGCCCCCCAGACCCTCCCTGTGCCTCTTTCTGCCCCCAGACCCTCCCTGTGCCCCCTTCTGCCCCCCTGCCCCTCTGTGTGCCTGGTGAGCCTGATTCCCACATTGCGGTCCCCCGGCTGCTGGTATTTTGGAGGGGGGCCCTGCAGCCAGCACTTGCGATCTACTTCTACTTCTGAGTGCTCCTCTGTCTAATTCTCATGAGCCTCATGGAGCATTACCATGGTAACCCACAGCAACGCTCTAATGGCGAGACTTGGACAGAGGAGCAGTCAGAAGTAGAAGTAGATTACAAGTGCTGGCTGCTGGGCCCTTTGTCAGAATACAGCAGCCGGGGCCCCACAATGTGGAGATTGGGCTCGCCGGGGGAGGGAGTGCCACAGCTGCAGGAGAGGTGCGAGGACCACATGAAATGGCCTGGCAGGCTGGATTCAGCCCACAGGCCTTGTGTTTGACACTTGTGTTCTAGATCAAAACATCCTGCTCTGCCTTTCTCTGTGTGTCTCTCTCTCTAGATCTCCACCTTTCACTTTCTCTTTCTAACTCAGAACACTCTGCTGCAGTGGTTCTTAACCTGGGGTCTGAGGACCCCTGGGGGTCTGCAGAGCCCTCACAGGGGGTCCGTGAAGCCCTTTAGCTATACACCACCAGCAGCAACAGGGATGCGGCAGTGGGGGCTCTCTGTGTGTACTGAAACTGCTCCCTCATTTGCAAATGAAAGAGCAGTTGAGGCATGCATGCACACCTTCCACCATGGCCCTCTACACCTATACCTCCTGCTGCCACATCCCTGACAAAAGGGACACAGCAGCAGGCTGGTTGCACACCCAGACTGTGACTCTGGAGACCAGGGTTTGAATGCCCACTCAGCCATTGAAACCCACTGGGTGTCATCGGAGAAGTCACGTTCTCTGAGCCTCGGAGAAAGGCAAAGGCAACAAATCTTGCCAGGATTTCCATTGCAGGTTTGCCTTAGCATTCTCATAAGTCAGTTTTCAAAAAGGAGCGATGCAATAGCTAGAAAGAACCTCCCTTTGTCAGTGGCACATTGTTGTGGTGTGCTTTCAAGTCACTTCTGACTTATGGCAACTCTAAGGTGAACCTATCACAGCGTTGTTGGGTTTTGGTTTGGTTTGTTTGTTTTTTTGAAAGATTTGTTCAAAGGAGTTTGCCTTTGCCTTCCTCTGAGGCCAAGAGACTCTGACTGGCCCATGGTCACCCAGTGCCTGAGCAAGGATGGAATCCTAGTCTCCAGAAACATTAAATAAATAAATAAATATTTGAATATTTAAATTTGATTTCAAATATTTAACTCTTGAGTTAAGTCCTGGGGGTCCTCAGCTACAAATTGTATTTACAGGGTGTCTCTGGTAAAGGAAAGGTTAAGAACCACTGCCCTGCTCTCCTCTTTCTCTCTGGACCTCCATCTTTCAGTGTCTCTTTCTCCTTCCAGCTTAGATCACCCTACTCTGCCTTTCTCTGTGTGTCTCTCTGGACCTCCACCTTTCGGTTTCTGTTTCTTCTACCAGCTCAGAACAACCAGCTCTGCCTTTTTCTGTATGTCTCTATGGAACTCCACCTTCCACTTTCTCTTTCTCCTACAGTTTGGAACACCCTCCTCTACCTTTCTCTGTGTGTCTCTCCAGACCTCAACCCTTCACTTTCCGTCTCTTCTACTGGCTCAGAACAACCAGCTCTGCCTTTCTGTGTGTGTCTCTCTGGACTTACGTGTGTCAGTGTCTCTTTCTTCTACCAGCTCAGAATAGCCAGCTCTGCCTTGTATCTCTCTGGACTTCCATCTTTCAGTTTCTCTTTCTTCTACAAGCTCAGAACACCCTTCTCTGCCTTTCTCTGTGTGTCTCTCTAGACCTCCAACTTTCCATTTCTCTTTCTTCTACTGGCTCAGAACAACCAGCGCTGCCTTTCTCTGTGTGTTTCCCTGAATCTCCACCTTTCAGTGTCTCTTTCTGTTGGGAATTGGAGTTTCCCAGGGTGTTAACTCTATTGGGAAATTCTATGGAAGCTAAAACTGTAAGGATTCAGCCTCCTTTTAGCAGAGTAGCAGAAAAAGCGTCCAGATTTGTGTATGGCTTTTCTGATCTGAAACTGACTGAAGGAACAAAACAAATGCAGGCAGTTTCAGGTTACAAACTTAGAAAAGTTTACTAATGGCTTCTACATTTACATATGCATCAGGGAATCTACATCGTACTTAGCTAATGAATAGTAGTAGCTCCGTTCTTAACTCACCATCTTCTGATGGAGAGGCAAAGCATGGTTGGAGAGGAAGAAGAGGAAGCGAAATATGGAGGAGAAGAGAGAGATTTGAGAAGGGGTCTCTTTCTTTTATAAGACTGATGACCCAAGCAATTGTCCTGGGTCAGATGATCTGATCACCTGAACGCCAAAGGTATTTATGGTCATGCAATTAAATGACACAAAGGTAAATGGTGGAGCAAAAGAGAAAGGAAGTCCTATGCCAGCTATTCCCACTTGCTCTAAGAACAAGATGGGAGGGGGGAGAGAGAATGCTGGAATTTTTCCAACACTTTCTTCTACCAGCTCAGAACAGCCTACTCTGCCTTTGTGTCTCTCTGCAGATCTCCACCTTTCAGTGTCTGTTTCTGCTTCCAGCTCAGATCACCCCTCTCTGCCTTTCTCTGTGTGTCTCTCTGGAACTCTACCTTTCACTTTCTCTTTTGCCTTCCAGCTCAAAACACCCTCCTCCGCCTTTTTCTGTGTGTCTCCCTGGATCTGCATCTTTCTCTTTCTCCTTCCAACTCAGAACAGCCTATGATAGAGAAGCCTGGAAGCCTGAGAATGATGGGACTTAATTTGAGTAGCATCAAATCGTATAAAAGGATCAAGACCAGGCCTCTGCCAAGTTTTTCTCAGTACCCTTTGAGTTACTGGGCTGCTTTGTTATTAACAGAGGCACCAGGAAATTAGTATATTGGTTTGAGAGGCAGCAGCTTGACCTAGGAGACGTAGAGACATGGAGAATGGAATGTATATTACAGATAACATAGTGCCAGGCTCCCCCATTGGGGAGCGTAAGCAGGCCCCACTTTGAATAAACAACAGATAGGTGTTAAGTGGCTGATGTATCGAGGGGTTCTACCTGACAGGGCCAGAGTGCATGCTCTGACATGTAGGAGGTGATATTACTTAGTATGCTAATTCCTTTTCTTATAGAAGTATAAGTGTAAATGCGTATGCCATTCTTTGTTCGGTGTGTCTGATTTGGGATTTCACCAAACATCTCTTGGTTCCAGTCTGGGTTGAATGAAAGATTTTTTTTTCTTTTCGAATCTCCCACTGGTGTGTAACTTTCGGCTGTGTTGCGCTCCAGGGAAACCTGCCTATTGTTGTTAACACCTACTCTGCCTTTTTTCTGTGTGTCTCTCTGGATGTCCACCGTTCAATGTGTGTTTCTGCATCCAGTTCAGATCTCCCTCCTTTGCCTTTCTCTGTGTGTCTCCACCTTTCGCTGTCTCTTTTTCCTTCCAGCTCAGATCACCCTGCTCTGCTTTTGCCTGTGTGTCTCTCTGGATCTCCATTTTTCACTTTCTCTTTCTCCTTCCAGCACAGAACAACCAGCTCTGCCTTTCTCTGTTTGTCTCTCTGGATCACTATCTTTCACTTTCTCTTTCTCCTTCAGCTCAGAACAGCCTCCTCTGCCTGTGTGTGTCTCTCTAGACCTCCATGTTTCAGTGTCTCTTTCTCCTTCCAGCTCGGAACACCCTGTTTTGTCTTTATTTATAGGTCTTTCTGGGCCTCCACCTTCCATTTCTTCTCCTCCTCCTCCTCCTCTCTCTGTCTCTCTCTTTCTCTTTATCCTTCTATCCGCCATAGTGCTTGAGAGCCCAAAACTGAGAAGTAGGAATTCCCCTCTGTCCCTAAACGCACAATCTTGTTGCCATAGAATCATGGAATCTTAGAGGTGGAAGGGGCTGTAAAGACCCGGTAGTTCAACCCCACTGCCGTGCATGAATACACAAACTAAAGCATCCCTGAAAGATGTCCATCCAACCTCTGTTTAAGGAGCTCAAAAGAAGGAGAGGTCAACACCCTGCAAAACAGTCTACTACATACAAAACCGCTGTTACAGTTGAAAAGTTTTAAAGTTTAGATGAAATCTCTTTTCTTGTAATTTGAATCCATTTATTTGTGTTCTGTTCTTTGGGACAGCGGAAAACAAGCTTGCTCCATCTTCTGCATAACTTCTCTTTCAGATGTTGGAGGATAGCTATCATATCACCTCTCAATTTTCTCTTCTCCAAGCTAAGCATATCCAACTCTCTTGGTTGTTCCCTGTAAGGCTTGGTTTCCACACTTTGATCATCTTGGTTGCCCTTCTCTGGACACATTCCGACTTGTCTCTCAGGGCAGGGACAGGGGGCAGAGAAGGTCATGACAGGAGGTACCCCTCCCAGTCTATTGATCACTAAGTCCTTGTAAACTTGGTCTGTGCATTGCCACTGTACTTGCACACACAATATTCCTCACATTTGATGAAGCCCTCAACAATGAATGTGTTTGTTTTTAACGTGCCACAACTCTTTTGTTGTCTATTCTAGGGGTTTTCCATTGATGTGGCCTCTTCTCTTCTTTTTTCTCTTTTCTTTCCAAGGGAGTGCCGAGTGTGTACGCCTCCTGATCGACGTCGGTGCAAACCTGGAAGCGCATGACTGCCACTTTGGCACCCCATTGCACGTGGCGTGTGCCAGAGAGCATCTAGATTGTGTGAAGATATTGCTCAACGCAGGTGAGTGAGATCTGGGCAAGTATGCCCTTTACCATATGCTAGATTCTGTTTGTATCCCACCATACCCCAAATTATATACGAGATTCTGTTTGTATCCCACCATACCCCAAATTCTTAGGGTGGGTAGTGGATCTGTAGTGCTTATTTAGTTCTCTAAACTTTGTTATCACTAGGTTTTTAGCTGTATCTTGTTTCAAGCTTACTGTAAGCGGCTTGGATCACTTATTAGGAGAAAAGAGGGACATAAAAAAAATAAAGTAAAATAAGCTGCATATTACATTTAAAGAAATATCCTACCTAGGAGTAACTAGAGGACCCGTTGCTGTGGGGGCAGTGAATCTATATTCAGATTTAGCTTTGCTCCTTCTGCAGCTGTTTCTAGTTGTATGGGAGCTCTCCTGGTGTAGGGCCCACTCTTGTCGATAGATGTGAAAGTTCTGGAAATTTTGAAGCCACAGAAAAAAGTTTCTTCCCCCATTGCTTTTTGCAAAAAAGAAAAAAAGTTTTATTGAAAAATTGAAAAATGCAGTCTTGAACCCACCCAACTCTTTTCCAATTAAAAGTCACTGTGTTACTTTAGGAACATAAAAATCATTGTATATAACTATGTCATACAATTATCATGTTTAATATATTAAAAGTATGGGTTATTCAGAATATAGTTACAAATTGAACTTTTAAAAAAATTATATTTTGCTACAAATGGAACTACCAGATCCTAAATTGCAAAGAACACCCAGACTATAAGGAACCTCTTTGGTTTTTCCAGTTTGAAGAGCAGGCAAACAAAACAAAACCAAAAAACACCAAACAAAATAAACAAACACAGAAGAAAGCATCAACATTGGTAAAACGGAGAAAGTTATTTTGTCTGCACTTGTTCTCCATAGTGTCAAGCAGACCTAACAGATTCATTTCCATAAAAGGAACTGAAAAAAGGGAACCCAAGACCAGGAGCAGCAATGTTCTGATACTGTACATAGTCTTACATAGACATCTTCCTCTTAATAGTTTTTAGAAATGGTTTTGGGGGAAGTTAGTATGTGAATGCCTTGGTTTAAGCATTTTTTTGTCATTCTAAAGGAAAATATTCCATCACCCATTATTTTCTGTGGAATGAGCAGCTGGAAAACTGACAGTAAGTTTGCTGTCCCATCTCCTACTGAATTAGCACCCAGCTTTTGAATACAAAGTTAAAGAGAAAGATCTTTCATGGATGGAAGCGCTCAGGAGTGGCAATTCACCTTTTAAAAAGATTGCAGGGTCTACCTACACAGTTATAACATGAAAAAAAAACACATTTCAAAATGTATGGTTTTATGGTGTGGGGCATTTTGGAGAGTTTGTGTGCCCCCCAGAAGGTCCCGGGGAGAAAACTGGTGAGAGTTGCCCATCCCTGATCTAATTTCTCCTCTATTTCCAGTCACTTCTCGACTTATGGTGATCCCATGAATTTTTTCATGGAGTTTTCTTAGGCAAGGAATCCTCAGAGGTGGTTTTGTCAGTTCCTTCTTCTGAAATACAGCCTATAGCACCTGGTATTTGTTGTCAGTCCACACAAGTACTAACCAGGACTGACCCTGCTTAGCTTCCAAAATCAAACAGGATCTGGTGCCTTTAGGGTATTTAGGCGTGTGTGTCGCCTGTCAACTTAGGGCAACCCTGCAAATTTCGTAGGGTTTTCTTAGGCATTGAATACTTAGAGGTGGTTTCACTGGTTCCATAATCTCTGAATATTCTACTTTTCATTAGGCTAAGGTGGGGAAAACCTTGGTCCTCCAATGTTTTGAACTTCAGCTTCCACAATTCCCTTACCATTGACTTATGGGAATTGAAATCCAAAACATCTGAAGCACCAAAAGTGTTTCTCCATCCCTGGATTAAGCAAACTTCAGATTCCACAGAAAAACAACAAGGAGCAAATTTGCTTGGTGCCTCTCCTTTGCTTTCGTCTGGTAACCCCTGATCATTTGTTTTAATTTTAATTTTATTTATGTTGCTGTCTTCAGGAGCCAATGTGAATGCTGCCAAACTCCATGAGACTGCCCTCCATCACGCCGCCAAAGTGAGAAATGCTGATCTGGTGGAGATGCTTGTCGAATTTGGAGGGAACATTTGGGCCCGAGACAACCGAGGGAAGAAACCTTCTGACTACACCTGGAGCAACAGTGCAGCGGCTAAGTGCTTTGAGTATTATGAAAGTTAGTGAGGCCTAGATCTCGGACAAATTCCTTTTCTTCTCTCTCTCTCTCTCTCTCTCTTTTTTTGTTTGAACTGCAATTCTCAGAATCCCCCAGCCAGCATGGCCACCAGCTGGGAAATTCTGGGACTTGCAAGCCAGAAAAAGGTCACGATAGTAGAGAGAGAAAGCCAGAATGGTATAGTCGTTTGAGTGTTGGACAGTGACTCTGGAGACTAGGTATCGAATCCCCACTCAGCCATGAAAACTCACTGGGTGACCTTGAGCGAGTCACACTTTCTCAGCCTCGAAAGAATACAATGGCAAACCTCCTCTGAACAAATCTGGCCAAGAAAACCCCATGATACGTGTCTCTTAGGGTCTCTATCAATCGGAAACAAATTGAAGGCATGCAATAGCAACATACCAGGAAGTCCCATTGCAGTGCTGTCTCCTGGTGGTCAGAAGCATCCCTTTTCTCCACCTCATTTCTGTTGCTCATCTTGTAGCTGAGGCCCTTTCTATGTGCCAGGTCACTATTTCAACACCCAGCAGCCAAAGAAGAGTATACTACTGGCTTTTATTTCTTTCTTTAATACTTTCAGAGGACACAAAGGATGAGGTTTTCCATTGATACCAGCAGTGGGGACTGGTGGCTTCCATGCTGATGTGGTGGTGGGATGATGATGGTGATGATGATAGTGCTGATCTATATTTATTACCCTTTCCTTTTGCCCAAGATTGGGACTCAAGGTAGCTTACTAATTGCAATGATTATAGTTAAAAATATACAAAAAGTCTTTTTCATAAAAAAGGCTATAAAGCGTTTCCAGCCTTAAAGAAATGTCACTAATGACTTTTCTCTAATCAAACCAGATGATTTGTCCATTTCTGCTTCGTTACTTTTGACTTGGCAGTGACTTGGTGGCTTTTGGTTTAGATGATTAAAAAGAACAGGCTACCGAAAGAAGGGAATATGTTGTAAATTGTGGAGAAAAATATGCAAAAGGTCGACAGGAAAATAGAGTTAAATGGTTCACAATATTAAAAACAATTTATAACATATACTTAAAAAGGATAAAAACAACCATTTTTTAATAATACAGCCTGTTCTAGAGTGCTGTTTCCATGAAAGCCTTGGATCCTGTTGGAATTGAAAAGTCTTCTCCTGCTAACAAAAGGACTTCAAGGTTGGGGCCATTCTAGCCTCCCTAGGGAGGAAGTTCCAAAGTCTAGGGGCAGCCACTGAGAAGGCTCTGTCTTGTGTTTCCACCAACCTTACTTGTGAAGATGGCAGAGCTAAGAGAAGGGCCTCTGCTACAACTCTTGGGGCCTGGAGAGGTTCCTAGAAGGAGATAAGGTCTGTTAGATAGCCTGGAGCTGAATCTGCTCCAGGTTATAGTGGAAGCTTTAGCAATAGCCTGTGTATTTCTATACTGCTTGTCAGCTAAGTGCTCTCTAGTGGTTTATAATGTGTTAGCTGATTGCCCCCAGCAAGCTGGATACTCATTTTACCGACCTGCAGAAGGATGGAAGGCTGAGTCAACCTGGAGCCCGGCAGGATCAAACTCACAATCTTGTGGCTGCAGTACTGCCATTTAACCCCTGCACCACCAGGGCTCTGTGAATGTGCTATCCAAGGTGCTAAGACTCTATCGCACCTCCTGAAATAGATTCAGTCCCCTTGGACAATTCCTTTAAAGTTTGCACAAAAACCCAGAGTCACTGCCACACAGATAGGAGAGCAACTAGCCATCAGTGCCTAGTAGTCATGATGGCAATGCATTTCCTCCTGTTTTAAAAGCAGCATGCTCTCCTTTGCTGGGGATTGTGAGTGAGGTAGACAGATGCTTCAACAGTCCTGCCTTCTTGCTGCGAAGCATGGAGTGGCCATGCAGAGTGGCCTGAGGGGCTTTGCACTAGGTCAGGGATGTAGGATACCTGGTATCTGCATCAAGCAGAGTGCAGCATAGCCAATGCAACATGAGCTTGTTAGTGGAAAACAGGAGAAGATACTCAGGATGGTCTTGTAAGCTGAAAAAAAAAAAAAAGGAAAAGCTTACATTTATTCTTTTCAGGAAATCCATCTTGGGGTAAGAAAGGAGATAGACAAGAGAAGATTTCCTAAATTTCAGTAGAAGAGCCCCTAAAAGCTGGCTGTCATGGGTGGATGTTTGGCTAGTGTCCATCTTGAAGCAGGAGCCTCACGGACACTCCTATCCCAGACAAAAAGAGACAAAAGGACTAACTAACTTTTGGAAGAAGAGGGAAGTGACTCCTGCAGGCAGGAAGGAAGCAAAAAGGCTTGAGTACAGAGATCAAAGAAAGAAACAGGGAAGTGAAACAAAAGGACAGGCATGCTCTCTGGAGTTCCTTCTCACTAATCACTCTGTACAAGAGCCTTGAGGCCGCTTTGCTTCCAACAGGGGAGAGGATATATGGCTCAGTGTAGCATAGGTCTACATGTGGATATTTATGCTTTGCTGAAGGGATTTTGGATTGAGGCCAGCATGTGCAGAGATTTACATTATGCAAACTTGTTATCTTGGCCAATAACAAGTAACAAACTGTGACACAAAGTGCTAATTAAACCATTGTGTAAACAGACAAAAAAATCAGGAACAAATTCCTTTTCAAAGGTAACTTGCCAAGCTCTGGACTGGATATGTCTTCAGCCAGAACCAGTGTGGCCCAGTGGATGCTTGCATGTGTGTGCATGTGAATTTCTACCTCCATACTCCTCACCTCAAATTCACCCTCTGCATTTCTTTTCCCCTAGATACTCCCCTGAGCTTGTCCCAACTCTGCCGACTCAGCCTGAGACGAGCCATCGGCCAGCGTGGCCTGGAGAAGGTTGCCCAGCTCCACATCCCTCCACGGTTAATTGAATTCCTCTCCTACAAGTGATCAGGAGCCAAAGTTATGGTGTGAAGACAGCATCGCCTAGATAACCATCTTCTACAAGGCTTCAGTCATGTTAAATCTCAGGCAACCCTCCCTTTCCCTTAAGACATGGCTTTAATTTAATGGATGTAAATACTATTTATGAGCAGTTGGTAGTTTAAAGACTGATCAGCAAGGTACCTTGCTGCAGCCTGTTCCCGTCATAACGCTTAGCATTTTTATGGTGCTTTTTTGAGCACACAAAACACTACACCGCTTGCACCTTTTCAGAGATCCCTGTACAGTCTTACTATCCCAGCATTTCAGCTGGAAAAGGATACAGCACTTACGTCTGGTCTGGAAGCATCAGTTCACAGCTCATTCTCGTAACTGCTTACACTCCGCATAAATGTCCAGGGTGCCCACAGGTTGGCAGAATTAATCGCTCTATCACAGTAAGAAGCGTTGGACATCCTCTGTCCCATTTTCATACTGGGACCCACCTTTCATCCCTTGGCACCCACATTTTGACATAGCATAGCGAATAAAACTGGAATCTCTCAATTTCCCACATGTATAATTTATCAGTTTTTCTGCCCAGTTGTTGCAGCGTTGGGTAAGTTCCACGAGCAAATTGTAGTCCTGCGGCCATGCCAGCTGGTACCTTCTGTGACAGTGGGAGAAGTGAATCTCCTCTGGATTTTAAAGGAGCTAGGTGAGGTTCTGAACCTATCTGCCCAAATGGGCACTTTGGTTAGTTCCTTTAAAATTTGGACTAAAACCCAGAATGCATTCTCCCCCTCTCGAGACTTAAGCCACCAAGCACCATCACCCATTTGGGCCCTATGTGGCTGATGTCTTCGCCCCATTTTGTTTTACCCATTTGCAATTTCTTCCTAAAAACAAAAGTTAACAGACTTTTGCTTCCAGTTTTGAATAGTTGCTAGAAATTTTTGATAACACCCTGGAAATGGCCCTGCACCTTGACCTAGAGGAGAATGGCTGCTTACGGAGGCCTCTGGAATGGGTGATTCTTCAGTTTGTCCCTTGCAATCCGCTTCCCAGTACTTTGGCAATTCTTCTTTTTGGCTAAAGAAAAAAAAAATTCTTCTTTTAATTGGCAAAGAAGTGTGGAAGGTATCTGGGGCAGAAAGGCACTCTGGTGACCTCACATAGATCACAGGCTATGCAATTCTCACCCCTTCATTATCATCTGAGGTTGAAAAACTTCCAAAAAGTCTCCAAACCTTCAATCTAAGAGCGTACAGCAGAGCTTTCCCAACTTTTCATGTTGGTGACACGCTTTTCCGACATGCATCATTTTGCGGCACAGTAATTCAGTTTTACTAGCAAACCGGAGATACCCAAAGGCATATCTAGGGTGGAGAAAGGCAGCCCCCGCCCCATCCTGGCCTGCTGCCGTTGCCCTCACCGAGAAAGGCCCCAGCAAGAGCGGTGGCAGCGGGAAAGGCAGCCCCCTCCCACCGGATCCTTGCCCACTGCTGTGGTTCTTGCTGGGGAAGGGCTTCAGCGAGAGCGACAGCAGCAGGCCAGGCTTGCGGGGGGTCTTTCTTGGCCAGAGGGGCAACATGCTAATGCACTACAGGTGACACACAAATATGTCATGACACACAAAGCCCTGGCATACAGGGAGGGGGCTGGAGAGGATGGAGACAGGTGTTCATCAGTTTTGATGGGAGGTCTGCTGTGCCTCCATGAAAACTCTGCCTTCAAGTAGACAGAAGAAGGCAGGGTTTTGCCCTCTTCATCTACTATATAAAAGTCAAAGTTTGTGAGTGATCTTGTCTGTTTGTCTGCGTCAGGCAGGTGAAGACTCCGTATGATTGGCTGTGTGAGGCAAGAAGACTGTGTATAATTGCCTGGCTGTGAAGATTCTGTGGAACTCTGGAGTTGCCAGTTTAGGGAGGGGCCTTTAGAATTCTCAGCCAGAAAGCTCAGGCTGGTTGCTATGGGGGCGAGGCCTAGCAGCAAGAAGGAGGGCAGTGTATTTCGTCAGGAACCCGACCTCTTATGTTAATAACTCTGAATACAGATTGGATTGGGGAATATGGGGGAAAGTTACAGGTACTGGACAAGACAGATTGGGGAATTAAAGACACAGGATCTCAAATCTGTGTATCTCAACCGCATCTAATTGCTAAGGAAAGGAAAGGTAATTCCTAAGGTATTTCTAACAAGAATTGCCTATGAGAAAATAAAATCCCAGGCAACACCAGGTATATACACTAGTTTATTTATAAAAATATCTATACTGTACCCTATATCAAGAGATCTCAGGGTGGCTTACAAACGGCATTAAAATAGATTAAGCATGCTAAAAACAATAAAATAGTTTAAATAAGCTAAAATGTATTAAATAATATATAATGAGTTAAAAACTTTATTTTTAAAAAATTAAAAGTTTTTAAAACTATAAATAACCGTCTTTGGGTTGCATTAATGAGGCTCAAAGACTTTGATGAACAGCCAGGTTATACCTTGGTGCCTAAATGACATGAGTGTTGGTTGGTAGCAGTTGGGCCTCCGGGGGAGAGCATTCCACACTTGGGGTGCCACAACTGAGAAGGCCCGTTCCCATCTCCCAACACAGTGTATTGATCACACCGGTGGAACAAGGAGGAGGGCCTCCCTAGCTGACCGTAGTCCTTGGATAGGCACATATGGAGAGAGGCAACCCCTGAAGGACTGAGGTCCCGAGCCATTTAGGGCTTTAAATGCTATCACAAGCACCTTGAATTTAGACTGGAAAGGTATTGGCAATTAGTGCAATTCTTTTAAGACTGGTGTTATATGCTGTCTATATGATATTCCAGTCAACAGCCAAACTCCTGAATTCAAAACCAGCGGCAACTCCCGAGTCTTCTGCAAGGGTAGCCCCATGTAGAGTGTGTTTCTGTAGTATAGTCATAAGGTTACCAGTGCATGGACAACTGTGGCTAGGTTATCTCTGTCATGCTTCCTGTTGGCATGGTTAGGACTGCATTTCATGCGTCTGCCCGCCACCCCCAGCCTGTGCCTGCTGCCCTGGGTGCCACTCTGCATTCATCTACTTCTTGCAAGAATTTCAAATGAGCAAGCAGACCACTGTAGATTGCTCTGTTTCAGCACTGTTGGAGGTAGGGCCCTAGGAGTTTCATGGCAATAGGGCAGGGGTAAGCAAAGTGCTTTCCATGGGTCTCAGGTACCCCCTGGGACCCCAAAGTACGGCCTCAGAAACCTCCAAAGTCCCAGACCCATTTTTTTTTAAAAAAAATTGTGCTGATTTTTGGATAAATTTTTACTCCAAATCTGGCAAAATCTGCCCAAAACCAGCCATAAATGAAATAGATTATTTCCTTCACCACCCCCACAACCCACCAAAAGTTATTCAAAAAGCAAAACAAAAAAAGCCCCCAAAGCAGCCAAAATGGCAGGTGGAAGTGGCATGGCACACTGAAATGTGCGAGTACTGTTCGTGAGGAAGACGCGGGGAGAAAATGGCACCCGCCTGTTCTGCCCTTGCCCACCTCTGCAGTAGTAGAATATCACACCTGGAAATTGTGCAAGGCACCAGAGATTTTCCGGGCCTGTCTTACTTGCTTTTTGGCCCGCGCGGTACGCTGTAGGCTCAGTCTGCTCTTTGTTCGTCTCCCAGGGTAGAAATCCCATTTTCTTGTGGACGTCTCCGTTAAACATCGTTTTCTTGCTAAAAGTATAAAAAGCTGCTCGCCAAGATATACTTGTCCAGCACGGTTGGGAATTGGACTACCTCTTTGATGGATGACCTGGAATGTCCTCTGTATCGATGTACCGGGGGCAAGAATAAACCCAGTTCTTCCTGTAATACGGGTGGACTTTTTGGTTATGTCTCAGTTTGATTATGGTTCTGCCATGCGTTCTTAAACCTCTTGCTTTAAAGGCCCCAGATCTGGGAGACCTTGCAGGGCCGGGCTGGGGGCAGTGGTGGCTTGCCTTCCTCCTCCTCCTCCTCCTCCTTCTTCTCCTTGCCCACCCACAGTCCCAGCCCAAACTTCCCTTTGCTGCTTTGGCACCAGGGCACCTCCACCTGGCTCCAGAACCACCTCGGCCAGACTTCCGTCTCCACTTTTGCTTCTTGGGAACACTTTTAGAAGCCGTAAAAGCACTGTGTTTTGGACCCACGGTTACTGTAAAGTTGATGTTTTTGGTTGCGAGAAATGCGAGGCACACAGCGCACTGAGAGGCAAAACATGTGAGTAAGGTTGTCTCAGCACTGAACAGCCTCACTCATGTGTTTTGTGGGTGGGAAAGAAGATGGAGAGGAAGAAGAGGCTGAGGCAGAGGAGCCGGTGCCACTGCCACTGGCCCAACCCTACGAGGTCTCCCAGATCCAGGGCCTTTTCTAGGGGAACGTTGGGAGCCCAGAGGAGGTGGCCTCAGAGTGAAGGAGAAGCTTTGTCGTGCCAAAGTGGCAAGGGTTGGTACAGGCCAGGGCTTTACAGGTGAAAGGCGATGGAATCATAGAATCATAGAAATGTAGAGTTGGAGGAGACCCCGGGGGCCATCCAGTCCAACCCCCTGCCATGCAGGAACACCCTCAAAGCACTCCCGACAGATGGCCATCCAGCCTCTGCTTAAAAACCTCCAAGGAAGGAGACTCCACCACACTCCGAGTCAGCCGATTCCACTGCCGGACAGCCCTGACCGCCAGGAAGTTCTTCCTGAGGTTCAGGTGGAATCTCCTTTCCTGCAGCTTGAATCCATTGCTCCTTGTCCTGGTCTCTGGAGCGGCAGAAAACAAGCCCGCTCCCTCCTCTACCTGGCATCCCTTCAGATATTTAAACATGGCTATCATGTCCCCCCTTAACCTTCTCTCCTGCAGACTAAACACACCCAGCTCTCTAAGTCTATCCTCATAGGGCTGGGCTTCCAGGCCCCTCACCATTTTGGTCGCCCTCCTCTGGACCTGCTCCAGCTTGACCATGTCCTTCTTGAATTGGGGTGCCCAGAACTGGACACAGGATTCAAGATGAGGTCTAATGAAAACAGGGTAGATTGGTACCAGTACCTCCCTCGATCTAGACACCATACTCCTATTGATGCAACCGAGAATCGCATTGGCTTTCTTGGCTGCCGCATCACACTGCTGACTCACATTCAGCTTGTGGTCTATTAAGACTCCTAGATCCCTTTCACACGTACTGCCATCCAGCCACGTGTCCCCCATCCTATATTTCTGTATTCCATTTTTTCCGCCTAAGTGTAGGACCTTACACTTCTCTCTGCTGAATTTCATTTTGTTAGCCTTGGCCCAGCTCTCCACTCTGTCCAGGTCAATGGAGAGGAGGATGAGCTGCTGCCACTGGCCCAGGCTTGCCACATCTGCTACAAAAATCTTCAGTGTTGTCGTCCTTCTCTTCCTTCTCCTCGAGAAGGATGGTAACACTGAAGGAGATTTTTGCAGCACTAGAGTTTGTAGCATGTGTGTTTGGGGGGACCTAGAGGTATTTGTGGCTTTTGAACTTTTGCAGGGATCCTGTGCCCCTAGGCCGCACAAAAATTGGGGGCAGACTATACTGATGTTTTAATATGGCAGCTTATTTAGTTGTGCTTTAACCTTTTTGCTACTAATTTTTAATTCATTTTCCTAGTTTTTACTCGTGCATAAGAAAAGTGAGATATAAGTAAAAATAAATAACTGTAGCAGTTATTTAAAAATTACAGTCGCACTGCCAAAGGACTGAAGCTGTCCTTTGTCAAGTTACAGACATCCCTTAACCTGGTTATATCTCCACTGTTGGACAAAGGAAATAATGACAAGTAACTCATTCTGCATAGCAAATTGGAGGTTAGAAATAACATATAATTTGTAATTAGCTCATTCCAGGTTCCGGGTTTGTTTGCCTAACTCTCATGCTTGGGCTATTGATTCACTTCCAGCTCTTATGAATCAAGAGCTCTCCAATGCAAACAAAGGTCTGGACTCTGGTGAAGCTCAGTTCCAGACGGGGTGTTGGGCTCCGGCCGTCTCTTCTTGCAGCCCGTGCAACGCCTCCTGCTGTGCGTTGCTGGCTGCTCCTCCGAGCTTTTGTTGACTTTGGCTAGAAAGGGGAGACGTTGGATCATTGTTAGTCGGTGGCTTCCTTCCAAAAGGGACGGTTGGGTCCAAAGACAACAAGGTGGCTAAATACTGTGTCGGGAAAAAAAATCTTCCAAAATGGTAAAGGACTCACAGTTTGAGCTGCGATCCCGTACTGTGCTTGCGTAATGTAAATCGACACTCAAGTATTGACGCTGTGGTTTTGCTGCACCTTCCTTCTGCTGAAGACATTTTGCACCGTGTATCTATCTGCATGCCTGCTTCTTGTCCTGTTGTGCAGTGGGGAATAATGCACAGTGGCCGTCTCTGCTGTCTGGTGAATCAGATAGTACGTTGAAGGTGATGCTTGCAGTGGGAGCCAGGGGAGAGTGGTATAATATTCATCCACAGGGCAGGGGGAGATGGCTTTCTCCTTAAATATGGGCTGACGTCCTGTTAGTGAATTAGAATGGTGTGGGTCTGAGTGATGCCATCGCAACTCACTTTTTTTGGTCATTAGAATTCTGTACAACAGCAAAAATTCCCCCCAAAACTCACCTTGTAAGCCACTCTCCCGGTTCAGCCACTGTGGAAATCTCTCCAGACATCATTCCCAGGAAGGCTTCGGGAGCAATTCTCAACAGACTGGGTTATCTCCTCATGGCAGGAGGCGGGAATTGAATATTGCAAACCTTTAATAATGTTGATTTCCTGACCTTGCTGATGCCTTGCTTGCCTATACCTAACTCCTAGCAATTCTTACTCTGTGTGTGTGCGTGTTTTTTAATTCTGGCAGCCCTGGAGGGAGTGGATTGCTTCTTCAGCCTTCTTGGGACATACCCAAGCTATACTTCTTACAGGTGGGAATGGCTGCCACCTCCCTGAAGCTACCATCTGCAGTGCTGATCTTCCAAATGCTGCCCGTCGTGAAGCAAATTGGTCTCAACTTATCGTGCCTGACAAAAGTTGTAGGCTTTTTCCAACCAGCTGCCTTACAAACATCCTTCAACAAGGCCATTGTCCAAAATGCTGTTGCGGAGGCCATAGGTCTAGTGGAATGTGCCCACACTTCATGTGGCCGTGGAACATTTGTGTAGTCATAACAGCAAGAATGCAGTTTTTTATCCACCTTGAAACTGTAGAGTTTGACACTTTGCAGACTAATTTTTCAGGATTGAAAGAAACATGCGATGCTTCCATACTACTTATCCTCTTTGTCCTGTTCATATACATATATTCTTTGAGAATATATATATTCGTTCATATACATATATTCATAAGATATTAATTTTTAAAATCTCGAATCTTCTGCTGGAGAGTGACTTATTGGCTTCATTGCCCTCTGAGGAGAACCAGGCCATCACTGCTATCGCCATCACTAGAAGCAGCCCTCTAGTTTTGTAGGGACTGTAGGGAGGCTTCGTACTACCGGATGGTAGTAGCCTCTCTGTGGTCCTTCCAAAGCTAGAGGACTACTTCCAGTGACACCACACCAATTTCCTGTAATGGTGCTGATGGAGGAGCGGTTAAAGCGGGGTCCAGGCAGGCAGTAGGGTGCTGGTGGCAGGACCCACAGCAGGCTGCACAGGTGCCACGGACCGAATGCTGCACAATGGATTGGGGCAAAAGGTGGGCGGGAGGAAGGTAAGTCTGTGCAGGAAGAGGTTAGCTTCTCAGCCTCCGTCTACCCGTCCTCCTCACAGTTCATAGAATCAGAGCATCGTTGAATCACAGAGCTGGAAGAGGTCCCACAGGGCCATTGAGTCCAGCCCCCTGCTCAGTGCAGGAATTCCAGCTAGAGCATCCCCAGCAGCTAGCTGTCCAGCCTCTTTTCGAAGGCATTGACAGGGAGAGGTCCCACCACAACCTCTCTAGGGAATCGGTTCCCTTCCCAAGTCACTGTTACCATCAAGAAGTTCCTTCTAACGTTCCGTCAAAATCTATCGTCCTGTAACTTGAAACCGTTAGACCTGGTCCTAACCCCTGGGGAAGCAGAGAACAAACCCTCTTCTCTGTGACAACCTTTTAGATATTTAAGAGTGCAATCAAGTCACTTCTCAGTTGTCTTTTCAATAGGCCAAACAGGCTCAACTCTCTCAACTTTTCCTAATAGGTTATGTTCTTCATATCTCTTATCATCCTTGTTCTGCCTTGACTATATCCTTCCCCAAACGAGGTGCCCAGAACTGAACTCAGTACTCCAGTGAAGCCTGGCCAGCACAGAATATAGTGGGACTGTTACTTTTCTTGACTTGGAAACTATGGTTCTATCAACACGGGCAAAAATATTATTTGCCTTCTTTGCTGAAGCATCACACAGCTGGGCCACGTTCAGCTTATGATCTGCAATAATCCCCAGGTTCTATCCCGTGTAGTGATGCCGCCAAGCCAAGTATCCCATACCCTATACCTGGGCGTTTGGTTTTTGCCGCCTAAATGCAGAATTTTTCATGTGTCATTGCTGAATTTCATTCTATTAGTTTCAGCCCAGTTTTCTATTTTATTAAAGGCCCTGTAAATTCTCTCCCTATTTTCCAGCGTGTTGGCTACCCCTGCTAGTTTTGTTATAACCGGAGGAACAGAGGAACACAGGAGCAGCTTGTAATTCCAGTGAACTTTTTGACTGTAAGAGCTGGCAGACCGTGAAACCTGTTTTGGAAGTTTTTAAACAAGAGGCTGAATGGTCGTTTGTCGGGAACGTTTTGACGGTATATTCCAGCGTGACAGAATGGGGTTGAACTAGAGGAGCTTTGGGGGCTCTTCCAACTGTTTTAATTCCATGAGAGCCACCCGCCATCCCTGGAGGGGCGGACAGCTCCATTCTACGACACTCCACCTTCTCTTTGAAACTTAAGAGTTTGGAAAAATGACCTCTGGGGATGACAGCTCCCAGAATCCCCCAGCCAGCTTAGCTGGCTGGGGGATTCTGGGAGCTGTCATCCCCAGCGGTCATTTTTCCCAGCTCTGGAGGAGATTCCTCTCACACCCAGGTTAACAGGAGTTGCTCAGCAAGAAAACCAGCCCCGTGGCTAGAATGTGACGCTCACTAGAAGGAAGGCAGGAGAAGTGGCTTTTAGAAGCAGCTTGCTCCACGCTTGCCTCTGCTCATTTTTGAGCTCTCCTCCTAATTGCTTCCAGGCCTCGCTGCTCTTTCCACCTTTCCCCGTGTAGCTGGCCTCTTTCCAAAGGCGGGAGGCAGGAGGGACGGCAGCTTCCCCTCCTCTCCCCTTAACCAGTTCCATCTGTGAATGGGGCCCTTTGTTTGGTTTGGAAGCTGGCAGGACCCGAGTGCCGAGTCCGGGAGAGGTGCGGCCCGACATATTTTCCGCTGGTACCACCTCTCCTTCGGTAGGCCTTACAGTAAAGGAGCTGTTTGCTTGCCAAGGTGTGTATGTCTGAAATCATAGAGCTGGAAGTGATCCAAAGGGCCATCCAGTCCAAACCCCGTTCTGCCATGCGGGAAGACACCATCGAAGCACCCCCAATAGATGACCATCCAGCCTCTGTTTAAAAAACCTCCAGAGACGGAGTCTCCGCCGCACTCCTTTGAGGCAGCACCTTGGAACCGCTCTGAAAGTCAGGAAGTTCTTCCCAAGGCTCAGGTGGAATCTCTTTTCTTGTCGTTTGAATCCGTTGCGCCGTGTCCTAGTCTCTGGAGCAGCAGAAGAACTTGCCCCATAATTCCGCATGACATCCTTTGAAATATTTAAACGCAGTCCTCCTTCCACATCCGGGGGTTTGATCTTCTCGATACGATTATTTGCGAGGCCTGTTCGTGCCTTCCCCCGCACCTATCTTCCTCCTCCCATTCCCCTGCGTTTTGCTGGGTGCAGAGAAGGAAATCAAGCGCCTGGACAAAAGGCAAGGGAATGACAGGCGGGCGCCTTCTTTCTCCCCTCTGGAGCTCCCCCATCCCATTCCCTTGCCTGGGAATTTGTGCCGAGGCAATAGGCAAGGGTATTGCGGGGAGGCACACGCGGACCTTTCACCCCCTCTCTGGAGCTCTCTTCTCCCATCCCCATGCATCTGGCCCCAGTGCTGAGAACCCGTGCGAAGGCAATAGGCATAGGAATGGTGTGGCAAGGGGGAAGCTTGCGTGCGCCTTGCTTCTCTCCTCCAGAACTCCCGTTACCTGACATCTGGCTCTGGTGCACAAGAGGCAAAGAAATGGGAGGGCTGAAATCCAGAAGGAAACGGGATTGCAAGGGAGAGTTATTCATGGTCATTCCACTTTTGCATCCCGAACTCTTGTGAAAGTGGAGAGGCCACTGTATGGCTATTACCTCCCCTCTCAACCTTCTCTTTCCGAAGGAGGAGGCACTTTGAAACCTCTTGTCCGGAAACTGCCTCCCGTCCTGTGCCAGCAGCCGGCCAAGGCTTCCGACTGCCTAATTAGCCTGTTATCGGGAGCTGGCGAGCAAAGTTTGTCTTACTCGTTTTGCGGTCCGAGTTCATAGTAGACTTGGGCCGTTTCCACACTACACCATTAACAGCGCCATTATTCCACTTTCAGCATCCGGTGGAACTCGGGGGTTTCTAATTCACTGAGGCCAAAGGGCTTTCTGGCTGAGAATTGCAAAGGCCCCTCCCGAAACGGCAAACCCCAGGATTCCATAGGAGGTTGAAAGCAGAATCATAGCGTCATAACATTGTAGTGTTGAAATGGCCTTAAAAACAGAGAATCTTGAGTTTACCATAAGCCCAGAGAGAAAGAGTCCAAAGGTAAAATCCATAGATGAAGCAGAGGTCAAGAGTTCTAGGAGCGTGAGCTAGGAATTCAGGAGAAAGCTGGGCTAATATCACCAATAGGAGCAATTGGCTACAGCAAGCTCCTTTCATTCTGGCCTCTTGTTATATAGGCTGAGTCTTAACCGGCTGTTGGCCTGATTAATGAGTCTTTTTATATAAACACTGTAGACTCCTCGGCTCTCCCTTTCCCGTCTACATTGGCTGCTGCAAGTGCTGTTCCTCTCATATCTCTGGGGTGTGGCTGTTGGGAAGCATCCTGCCTGGGTCCTGGGAAAGCGGCAGAACGCCTTCCAACTCTCCAATTTTCGTAAACGTTAAACCACAAACAGAGTCCACTGCCCAGCAGTCTAGCCGTCCTAAGCCTCGCCGAACCTCCAAACATCTTATCTTCAATCGTGTTGACGGTCCAATAATAATCATAATCGAGAACCGGCGGAGTCCTCCGCCTTTGCAAAGAGAAGGCTAAGAGGGGACACGATAGCTGTATTTAGATGTTTGAAAGGATGTCATACTGAAGATGGATCAAGCTTGTTTTTTGCTGCTCCAGAGAGCAGGACACGGAGCAGTAGACTCAAACTACAGGAAAAGAGATTCTACCTGGAACCTTAAGAAGAACTTCCTGACAGTAAGAGCAGTTTGAAAGTAGAATATGCAGCTCAATGGATATCAGCAAGCTGGAGCATGTCCAGACGAGGGTGACCAAAACGGTGAAGGGTCTGGAAGCCATGCCCTATAAGGAACGTCTTAGGAAGCTGGGTATGTTTAATCTGCAGAAGAGAAAGTTAAGAGGTGACATGATAGCCATGTTTAAATAAAGAGGTGTCATGTTGAGGAGGGAGCAGGCTTGTTTTCCGCTGCTCCAGAGACTAGGACAAGGAGCAATGGATTCAAGCGGCAGGAAAGGAGATTCCGCCTGAACCCAGGGAAGAACTTCCTGATGGTCAGAGCTGTCTGGCAGTGGAATCTGCTGCCTTGGAGTGTGGTGGAGCCTCCTTCTTCTTTGGGGGTTTTTAAGCAGAGGCTGGATGGCCATCTGTCCAAGGGAGTGCTTTGATGTGTGTTCCTGCATGGCAGAATGGGGTTGGACTGGATGACCCTGGATGGAATGTGATGGAGTCTCCTCTTTGGAGGTTTTTAAGCAAAGGCTGGATGACTGTGGCCATTTCTGCACTACACTGTTGCAGTGCTATTATTCCACTTTCAACCTCCTGTAGAATTCTGGAGTTTGCAGTTTACTGAAGCCAAAGGGCTCTCTGGCTGGGAATTCTAAATGCCCTTCCCTAAACTACAAAGCTCAGGATTGCAAAGGAGGTTGGAAGTGGAATAATAGCACTATAACGGTGTCATGTGGAAACGGCCCATGGGTGGAGAGTGCTTCGAGCGTGTCTTCCTGCATGGCCTGGGGACCTCGTGGTCTCTTTCAGCTCTGTGATTTTATGGTTAATCAGGATCGCCCCTGCCAAATCAGGATAGTAAGAGGGTATAGAAGACAACTAGGGGGTTAAGTTCAACATTTGCAGAAGTTTGGAAAGGTGAGCTTTTTGGACTACAGCTCTCAGAATCCCCCAGCCCCCTCGGGCGGGCTGGGGGATTCTGAGAGGTGTAGTCCAAGAAAGCTCTCCTTTCCCAACTTCTGAATATTTCACACAGCAGGCTGAGTTTCGAGGAGTCCTGCTACAAGGAGGGTTGGGCTCGTGGCTTTTCATGCAACATTATTTTCCTTCACTAACTTTTGGATTTCACTGCAGGGGGAAAAGAAACACTACCCGCTTGTCTGTGCTTGCAAGGCATATGTTTTCTCTTTGATATTTCCATTCAGTGCACACGAGGCCAGCCTCTGGGTTCTGTTACACACAGATGTGGAAAAACCTGAAATGGTTTCATTTTATAGCGAGACTTTTTTTCCCCCATTATGGCCTGGAAACTTCTGAAACTTCCCCAATTGCTTGAGAGCCTTCCCATTTTGGCTTGATGCAGAGAGATAAAGGCAGGGCAACCAGCTGCAACCTGCAATTAGCAAAAGGGATGCAGTCCCTGGATTTAACCCTCAAAGTCTTGTGACCTTTTTTTGAAAAAAAAAATGTTAACTCTCAACAAGGAGTTTTTTTAAAAATGATTTTAAAAAATGCAGTTCATCCTGTCTGAATATGCAAGACTTGGGAAATTTACCTTTTGGGACTAGAATTCACAGAATGCGCCACTTGTTGTAGCAGCATCAAAACTGGCTGGCAGATTTCTGGGATCTTAATCCGAAAAGCCCGGTTTTCCAAGCTCAACAAAACTTGGCGGAGAAGAGGGTGTTTGTTTGTTTGTTTTAGTAGGCAGTTGGAGACTTGGGTGAGAACAGTGATTCTCCAAGATTTTACCCCCGTGACTGTCGTTAGATCTACGTGTGCATGTTGCGCCCCTCCCTTCCCATCGCGTCCCCCCTTGTCCTTTCCTACTCTCCTCTCTCTTGCGCGTGCACAGGCAGTGGTGCGGACTTGAGTCGATAGACTCGGACTCAGGTTGGACTTAAGTCGCTTCCCTGACTCGACTCGGGCTCAACTCGGCCGTAAACGATGCACTGACTCGACTCGAGACTTGTATATTTTTAGTGGCGGACTTGCTGCCCTCGGTTCAGTAACATAACACATTCATCCAGAAACCTTACGACTTTGAACAACACTTCCGTCTCTTTTTGCCTACTGGTCCCGTGACAATCTCTCTCGGGCCCAAAGTGTGGGCGCATTTCTCAGAGGGGAATGGCACACAGGTAAGGCAATGGGCTGGAGGTCTGCTCCGCAGCCTGTTCCCGCTGCATGTCGGAGGAGCCTTCTAAAACATTTCCTAAGAGCAGAAGACAAGACTCACCCTCCGAGTGCGGGTGCATTGCTCAGAGGGGAAACAGCAAACGGGTCAGGCAACGGGCTTGAGGAAGAAGGATCTTTCCTTCTACAGCTTTTGAATCTTTAGCAGTGGCGAGTAAGATAGGATCCTATTCCCCACTTCCAAAGCTGCAGATGGCACAATTGCAAATATGGAGAGCAGACTCTGATTAAATGGTTAAAACTGGATTTATTTCATTCTATCCAGTAATTCTGGAATTTTGGTTGGGGTATAAAGTTGGCTTCCAGACTTGAGGCTTGACTTGGGACTTGGAGGTAGAGACTTGAGACTTGGAGTAAAAGACTTAAATACATCCCTGCTCATAGGCCTCCTTGTGCCACACACCCCCTCCATCTTAACACTAATCTCTCACGCTCTCCGCCTCCTCTCTTCCCTTCCCTCCGCTGTCCAGAAGCTGCCTTGTGGTCACTAAAGAGTCATGTGCCTGCTGCACCAACAATGGAACATTCAGAGAAACTGAATGGGAAAAGCATTAAAAAGCATGGAAGCTCGATTTTTGCTTTGTCTGAGGTTGGAGGAAGGTGTAACAGGGAAAGACACTTTGCATCCCTCTTTTGCAGAAACCAATTAATCCTCAATGGTGCATGCGCACGCACGCATGCACGCACACACACAAAACAACAGGCGCACACACACAGAGGCTTATCCCTTTTTTTCACATCTGCTGTATCTGCTATTGCATCAATAGGAGTGTCTAGATCGAGGGAGGGAACGGTACCACTCTATTCTGCATTGGTTAGGCCTCATTTGGAATCCTGTGTCCAGTTCTGGGCACCTCAGTTTAAGAAGGATATCAACAAGCTGGAGCTTTTCCAGAGGAGGGCGACCAAAATGGTGGAGGGTCTGGAAGCCATGAGGCCCTATGAGGAGCGGCTGAGGGATCTGGGGATGTTTAGTCTGCAGAGGAGAAGGTTAAGAGGGGACATGAGAGCCGTGTTTAAATATTTGAAGGGATGTCACGTCGAGGAGGGAGCAGGCTTGTTCTCTACCGCCCCAGAGACTAGGACAAGGAGCAATGGATTCAAGTTGCAGGAAAGGAGATTTCACTTGAACCTCAGGAGGAACTTCCTGACGGTCAGAGCTGTCCGGCAGTGGAATGGGCTGCCTCGGAGTGTGGTGGAGTCTCCTTCTTTGGAGGTTTTTAAGCAGAGGCTGGATGGCCGTCTGTTGGGAATGCTTTGATGGGTGTTCCTGCATAGCAGGGGGTTGGACTCGATGGCCCCTGGGGTCTCTTCCAGCTCCATGATTCTATGATTCTGTGATGCTATACTTGCAGGCAGAGGTGTATCTAGGGTGGGGCAAGTAGGGTGCATGTCCTGGGTGCAAACGGCAGAAGGGGCGCAAGAAAGCCATGCATGTAGGAGTAAGAAGGTAGGGGCACAACTTCCATGCTTGCCCTGGGTGCTGTTCACGCTAGATACGCCACTGCTTGCAGGCTGACTTTTCTTGCACCCCCTTCACTTGAGCAACTGTCGTGCCACCCCCTTTGGGTCCCACCTCACAGTTTGAGAACCACTGGGCTAAAGTCACTTGAGGACATCTGGACACGTGTCCCTTGACCATGTGGATCTCCTTTTTCCAGGTGCTGTGGTGATTGGCATGTCTCTCCTCACTGCACAGTACTCAATGCTCCCCTCTCCCGGTCTTACCTTAAAGCTCAGAAGCTGCCTTGCGCAGCTACGCCATGCTTCGTGGCTGGGATTGGGCCCTCCTCGTCCTCCTCCCGCCTGCCCCCGCTGCGATTGGTCCAGCGAGGGGCAAGAGGAAGTGGCAGAGAGCGTGATCCCGCCCTCCCGGTCCTCCTCTCGCCAGCCCCCTGCTGGGATCAGGCCCAGGAGGGGTGGGAGGAAGCGGTGGAAAGTGCAGTCCCGCTCTCCCCGTCCTCTTCCCGTCTGCCCCCACTGGGATCAGCCCCTGGGCCGGAGGGAGGAAGTGGCGGAGAGCAAGATCTCGCTCTACTCATCCTCCTCTCACTCGTCCCGGCCGGGATCGGGCCCGGGGCTGGCGGGAAGAAGTGACGGAGAGTGGGGTCCTGCCCTCCCCAAACTCCTCCTGCTCATCCTGGCCAGGATCGGGCCCAGGGCCGGTGGGAGGAAGTGCCGGAGAGCGGGGTCCCACCCTCCCCGCCAATTTCCCTCCTGCCCCTACTGGGATCAGGCCGGGGAGAGGCGGGAGGAAGTGGCGGCCAGCGCAATCCCGCCCTTCCCGTCTTCTTACCGCCTGCCCCAGGAGGCAGGAGGAAGTGACAGAGCGGGATCTCCCGCTCCCCACTCTTCTGCTGCCTACCCCAGCATGATCCTTCCCAGGGCCGGGATCAGAAGGTTACGGGGAACACGATCTCCCCCTCCCCTCTCTTCTCCTGCCCTCCTCGGGGAGGATTCGAAAGATTCAAGATTCGTGGGATTCATGGATTCACAGAACCTTCCAGGGATTCAGATCCGGATTCAGAAAATCCTAGCTTTGTCCCATCCTTATTTTGAACCTTCTAGAGACCTTTTGGAAAGCCGATGTATTATCATGATTTGAGCTTTGGACAATGACCCTGTGAGACCAGGATTCGATTCTCCACCTGGCCATGGAAACCCGCTGGGTGGCCTCGGTCACATCACACACTCTCAGGCCTAGAAAACTCTGTGATAGGTTCCTTTTAGGGTTTCCATAAGTCAGAAATGACTTGAAGGCACACAACAAGAACAACTACAGAGACTTCTTGAGGGTTTCGAGAATGCGTGCAAAGATGACTTTTCTTTCACTGGTCCCCAAGTTTTCTTAGAATTTCAACGTTGGTGGCCTAGATTCTTTAAAATGCTAGTGGAAGGGAGCTGCCTGCCTCTCTGTTTTGCTGTTCAGCCATAGCCAGTACAAGATTTTGGAGGCAGGATGTTGTTGTTTGTCTCGACTCTCGTAGGCAAGTGGGATGAACCGCAGGGCGGCGTGGCCTTAGCAACAGAGAAGAGTTAATTGGATTGGTTCTCTGACTGAAGAACCCAGGTGAGCCAGAGGGAGAGGCTAAGTGGGTGCATCGGCGGAACTGAAAAATAACAGAAACAGGGGCCGTCTCTGCACTAGACTGTTACAGTGCTATTATTCCACTTTCAACATGCAAACCCCAGGATTCCATAGGATGTTGAAAGTGGAATAATAGCACTATAACAGTCTAGTGCAGCAATGGCCAGGGTCTAGAAAGGAGGAGTTCCTTCAGTGAGAGCGATAAGAATGGGAGGATAGCCAAAGGCTCGTTAACATGTTTGGCTTTGAATATCTGGAAGTTCTTTTCTGTTTGACATATTGATTTACCCAATACCCTTCTCTGGTTAGTTCTTTTAATAAAGATTTTATTCTATTTATTTATTTATTTTTAAAGTATTTTTAACATAAAATTCTCAAAAAAATAATACATACATACATACCTATACACACAGTTCACACTTAAATAGGACATGCCCCAAAGCTAGGAAATATTGGAGACAAATACATTTGAAAATTTAAAAAAAAAATGGGAATACAATTTCACATGTTACCACAAATGTACTTATTGGGAATGCCAGAAGATGAACTGGAAAAAAAATATGATGAAATTTTATTTTATATGCCTGCCACTGCAAGGATTAACTATGCTAAAAATTGGAAAAAAGCAGATATATCTAATATAGAAGATTGGGAACTAAATCTATATGATATGGCAATTATGGATAGGATGATGACATTAATAAGAGGGTGTTCTCTTGGGAAATTTGTTAAAAAAATGGGACCCTCTTCTACAATTTTTTAAAAGCAAATGGGGAGATTTGATGGTAGCGAGCTTTATATATTGAAGAGAAAGACATGAAGAGTGAGATAAATGAAAAGAGATATGTACTTTACTCAGCCTATATTAATTATCTGTAATATAAATAATATTGTCAATATCAGTAGAACTCTGACGTATTTTATTCTATTTTTTTTAAAGAGCAGCCTATAGTGTTTCTTCAATTTGAGCTCAGTTACATATGCTACCACCAGCGACACATTCAGTTGGGATAAACCCGAAACTGCTTTGCCCTTTATCCACAAGGGTTGTGGGCTTAGGGAAAGCAGAAGGGGGATTAAGGATGGAGAGGGAGCCAGGGGGTGGTAATCATAAAAAGGTGCTCCTTCTCCAGGGATGGAGAATAAAAAGCCGGCTTGGTCTGTCACAGCCCTGGCTGGCCCAGGTCTCCACGTGACAGCAGGCACATAAAGATATATCAGGACCAGCTATGGTTGCATCTCATTCTTTCCCAGCTCAACCTTGCTTGTGTTGTTTACTGCAGACACACCACAGCAACATGACACGAAAAATCTGTGTTTCTCCAACTGTCCTTCACCATCCTCCCGGTGTCAATGCTGCCTAAAAAATCTGGTTAGATAGAGGATAAGAAGGGAAAAAATGGGTTGGCCAGGCATAAAAAGACTGTAAAAAAGGAGCTTGTTTGTCAGAAAGTTTTTAAACTGCGGTATGCCTGTCCTTTCACTGCCGTCGTGTGCCTTCGAGTCATTTCTAACTTAAAGCTAAACTATCGTGGGGTTTTTTTGGCAATTTTTGTTCGAGGGGATTGCCTTTGCCCGCCTCTGCGGCTGAGAGAGTGTGACTCGCCCAAGATCACCCAGTGGGTTTTCATGGCCAAGCAGGGATTCAAACACTGGTCTCCCAGTGCAATACTGGTCCAATTCTCTAACCCATAGTCCATAGTCTAACCCAGGGTTTTCCAAATGGTGTGCTGTGACACATTAGTGTGTCGCCTGAAGGATGTAGGTGTGTGACCTACAATCTTGGAAATGTATGTTCTTAGTTATAAATCATATATTTTTAAAACATATGTGAAAGGTTTTCACAAGCTATGTTGTGTCCCCATACACTTTATTACAATTTATGTATGTGTCTGTATCTCTTATAAAGGGTTAGTTTAACGTCCGGTTTGCTAGTAAAATGGAATTACTATGTCGCGAAATGATGCATGTCTAAAAAGTGCGTCACCGACATGAAAAGTTTGGAAAGCTCCGCCGAACCACTGAACCATGCTGGCTATTAGTTTTTGAAATGCACTGTTCTTTCGTGCAACACAGACTAATTCACCAGTCTTCTATATTCTGGAAAACAAATGACTGTTTCGATGTGACTTCCTTTCTGGTGCACTGAAATACATTAGTGTAGCTGGAGGGGGCTACGGGGTCCAAAATGGACCCTGAACTCCTAGAGTCGCCCGCCGTTACTGTGAATTACGATGCGTGCTCCCCGCCCCAAGGAGCTTACAGTCAACACTTTAAGACATGGAATTGTCTGAGAGAAGAGTAAGGAGAAGCAGAAGGAGGTCTAGCTTCTATTTTAGCTATGTATTTATCTCACATGGTTCATGGATATTTTAAAAAGTTCTCATAAAAGGGACAGAGTTGAAAGAAAACACTAGTTCCTGGCTCAGCATTCCACAGGCTGATTTCCAAATACTTGAAGACACGTGTACTATCAGGGGTGGGGAATTTTTAGTCCAAACTTTAAAGGGTCTGAAGGGTCTGAATCTTTGACCTGTTCCTCACTGGGGACAGCTCCTTTAAATTTCAGATTAAGCCCAAGAACTGATTTACTGTCTTGTTGACATGGGACCAATCAAGCTGTTAATTCTCCAGCAAATTCTGAATCTATATTTAACAACCAGAACTCCGAAAAAGCGACTTTTAGCGACCGTGTCTCTCAGAATCTCCCAGCTAATAGAAGAGTCGCAGTCTGGGAAAAAAGGGGATTTTATTTTTTTGCAAGACCTGCAAGGCTTCTCAAAATCTAGAAATGGCAACTTTACAGAGGCAGGTCAGCGTGGTGGCCACCAGGGGGCAGGCAAGTATTTAGCAATAAAAGAGCAAGCAAGTCAGTGAGCCAGCAAGTTGGCTGGAAGAAATTCTCACGAGTTAGAACCTGCTTAAAGCAATGGGAAAACAGAAGGAGGCATTCAGCAATCCAGTCTGATCACCCTAGGAAGGGAAAGGCCACAGAAAGGCTGGTAGTCAACCCGGTTTATTAGAAGGGGTTGATACAAATCCCCGGAAGGACTCCTAACACAGGCTGGCAGGGGGTTTTCTCATCTGTAGGGAGAAGGAAGTGGTGAGACTGGTAATGTCTGAGACAAGAAGGTCCTATGTAACTTGAAGGACTTTATTGCAACACAGATCAATCAATCAATCAATCAATCAATCAATCAATCAATCAATGAATGCTGCAATGAAGAACCCAACTGCAGAGATATGAATCAAAGCCAAAAAGCAGATGATACCAAACTTAAGGCATGAAAGATCCATGTGATGCAATCTGTACGCCGGGCTTGGAAATGCTACTTTTGCAGGAAACATCTCCCCAAGCCCCCTCCAGCCCCGGTTGGGAGATTCGGTGACTTCTAGTCCACCACCACCCCACCCAGCTTTTCTAAGCGTTGTGTCACTAAGATCTCACTCCTAAGACCTGTCCTCCAGCAAGCCCCTTCCAAGACTGTCTAGAAAACAGCCAGCATAATTCCCTTCTCCTTCTCCACTTCGCTTCTGATCTGAGCCCATCCCCGTTGCTAGATTCATGTGCTGTGAATCACAAATGGTTCATCGTATTTGGGCTTGCTTCTACCCTGGCCCAGCTCCAAGGGGGTAATCTGGTTTGGAACAGGGTGTTATCTTTGAGGACCTGCCAAGATAACCTTGAACAAGTTGCTATTCGTTCAGGAACATCACTGGTTTTGAAGTTCTTCCCATTCACTTTTGGCTTCCCTTGTGCTGAGGAGCCTCTCACGGTCTGTTTACACTACACACTTAAGAGCAATCAGAGACCATTTTAACTGGCGTGGCTCTATCCTGCAGACTCTGGGATCTGTAGTCTGGTGGAGGTACTTAGAATTCTCTGCCAGGAAGCAGTAGTTGCCAGAGACCCTCACGCAATCTCCCCGTATGAAAGCCGAGAGAACTTTAAAACATGTTTTCTGCCCCCAAAATATATTTTCTTCACAGGAAAACCTGATGTATTTTTTGTGCAAATGAATTTTCTTTAGCAAAGTATGGAAAGTGCTCAAACATTGCGCCGAGACCCTCGCGCTCTCAGAGAGCAAAGAGGAAATGGTTAAAATAATGGATTTTTGCAAAGATCTGCAGTCCCGTTTTCATGACATGCTAAAACCACTGCCCAAGGCAGATCCCACACCGCACCTAATGGAAGGGCTGGACCTGGCCAGAAACTCCTGCTTAAGCCAGGCCCAAGATATTTTGCTGCCTGAGGCAAAACATAAGGGGATGGCCCTTGTGCAATTGATGTACAGAAAATAACTGGACTAGCTGTTGGATTTTTGTCTCAGCTCTTTCAATGGGATAGTTGCCTGGATTTTATTGGTTCATCCCAAGTAGAGTAGATCCATTCTTGCTGAATGGTGAGTAAATCCAATTGATTCAACGACTCTACTCTAGTCATGCCTAACATATACCATTTTTAAAAGAAAATCTTCATGTATTTATTTATTTTTTTACGTTACTCAAAACACAGTTTAAAAATCCCTCATCCAAATGCTGGCTGTCTATGGCCCTCGTTGTCTGCAATTTACGGTGGTGACAGGAAGACAAATGGAATTGAACTCCTCTCCAAAAGTTGCTTTCTTGTGCCAGAGGGAGATGTTGGCCAGAGGCTGAGGAATTAAAAAAGCGATGACAAATATATAGGCCGTCCCCCTCTGTAAATGAGGAGCTTCTAAAGCCTTTCGGTTCCAGCGGGAGCAAAACAAGAGGCGCATTCGTAATCCTTCCTTGGCCCGGGTGTCACGGCAGGGAACGTGGCTAAATTTGGAGTTCGAGTTGCACGAAGTAACTGAGGCTTTAACAAGCTTGGCTTTCAAATAATTTAAAGCGGAGCTTAACCGGTTAGGAACAAGAAGACGTACAGATCAACAACGTCTAAAAAATATTTTGTTCGGTTTACACGGGGATCTCAGACCTTTGTAAGCATTAAAAGGAGGTGGATTACTTTAGATTAAAGTGTTTTGTTTTTTTTAATTTGACAGATAGGCTGGAAAAAAGGAACACATCTCTCTGAAGGGCCAAGTGTGCTTTATGCTTTGGGACACATAGACCAAATTAGGGAGTGCGTGACCTTTGTCTTGAATGACAACACGGCACAACCGAATTTCAGCAGGGCCGGACAAAGAACGTGCATCCTCACAGAGAATGACACCGCTCATGCAATTAATGCAATTCGATGCCCTTTTATTCGCGAGAACCGTATCCTATGGCGTCCTGGGATTCACAGAGCGTTGACGTGCTTAGAATTCTTGGCTAGCGCTGCTGTTCGAGGGAGAAGCTGCAAGGAGGAGGCTTTTAATTAAAGTTTTAGGACTGCAATGAGGCCCTGAGTCACACAGGGTCCCCCACCACCACTTTGCAGACCCCAAATCCCCAATACAACTTCTCCAGCTCCACTGAAGTTCTCCAAATGCATTCCAACCCCTCAAAACTCCTCACTTCCCCACCTTTAAGTTTTTCAGCTAAAAAAATAGAACAAAAACCATTGAGCAGAACTGGTGCAAAGTGTACCCAGTGCACCATGATGTGCAAGGGCAGCCCCCAAGAGAAAGGGACTCACGGGTGCTCCTGTTTCATCGCCCACATGGTAAGGGGGCCATTACTAAGGCCATTTCCACACTACACTCTTATAGCGCGATTGTTCCACTGCCGGTCCCTCCTGAAACGGCAAACCCCAGGATTCCATAGGATGTTGAAAGTGGAATAATCGCGCTATAAGAGTGTAGTGCGGAAATGGCGAGCAACTGTTATAGAAGGACTTTGACCTTGAAGGTGGGTGTTGTCCGATAATTGCTGTTGCTGTATGCCTTCATTTCCAACTTATGGTGACCCTAAGGTGAAACTGTCATAGGGTTTTCTGGGGCTGAAAGTGTGTGATGTCCCCAAGGTCACCCAGGGAGTTTCCATGGCTGAGAAGGGAATCAAACACTGGTCTCCAGGGTCATAGTCCAACACTCAGTGCAATGCGGAGCATCATTTTATTTCTCTTGTCTACAAGCCGGAACATGTCCAGAGGAGGGTGACCAAAAGGGTAAAAGGCCTGGAAACCGTGAAGTTCTAAGAGGAGCTGTTTAGGATGCTGGGGAGGTTTAGCCTGGAGAAGAGAAGATTAAGAGGGGACATCATAGCTGTGTTGAAATATTTGAAGGGATGTCATACGGACAACGGGGCAAGCTTGTTTTCTGCTGCTCTAGAGACTAGGACATGGAGCAATGGCTTTCCAACTGCAGAAAAAGAGATTCCACTTAAACCTCATTAAGAACTTCCTAATGGTGTAAGCAGTTTGACAGTGGAATATGCCGCTGTCGTGCAATGCGGTGGAGTCTCCTTCTTTGGAGGTGTTTAAAGAGAGGCTGGATGGGAATTCAAATTGTTGGAAGTGTGATGAAAAGATGGAGTCTTTTTTCCATATGCGGTGGACATGTAAGATGGCCAAAAAAATTTGGAAGGGGGTACATGATGAAATCCAAAGAATTTGTAAGCTGAATTTTGAAATGAAACCAGAGCTTTATTTGTTAAATATGCTAGGGCAACAAAGGGAAATGAGAAGTCATCAGAAGATATTATTATATCTAATAACTGCGGCAAGGTTGACATATGCGCAGCACTGGAAAGAAAAGAAACCTATTGATATAGAAGAATGGAAGTTAAAAGTTCTGGATATGATAGAGGTGGAAAAGTTGGCATTTTCTTTGAAGAATAAATCTATCCAGAACTTTGAGGAAGAATGGAAAGGAGTATCGGATGGGGTAAGGATATAAATGTCTAAGAAATCAAAGAAGAAATAATGGAACTGTTCTTCTCTCTGTAAGATGGAAATTACGTTGGTAATGGAATGGAAATAAGCGATTTCAGCTGGAAGATTTAAGCATGGAAGTGTGAGGGGTGTGTGTGTTTATTTTCGAGTCAAACTTTCAATAAAAATTATATATATATAAAAATAAAAATAAAGAGAGGCTGGATGGCCGTCTGCCGAGAGTGCTTTGCTTGCGTCTTCCTCCATGGCAGAACGGGGTTGGACTGGATGGCCCTTGGGATCGCTTCCATCTGTACGATTCCGTTATTGCCGGGGAGTATGGTGTCCGGTTCTCAGCACCATCGCTCAAGATGGGTGGGTGTTGGTGAGCCGGAATCCGTCCAGAGAAGCGAGACCGAAATCATCAAAGGTCTGGAATCCAAGCCTTACGAGGAACGACTACGGGAGCTGGGTGCATTTAGACTGAAGAAGACCAAACTGAGAGGTGACACGATAGCAATCTTTAAATATCTGAAGGGATACCATGAAGAAGATGAAATGAGCTTGTTTCCTGCTGCCCCAGAGGCGGAGGCATGAACTAAAGAATTCGAGCAGCAAGAAAAGAGATTCCACCTAAATGTTAAGAACAACTTATTGGCGTAAAAAGCTGTTCCGGAGTGGAATGCCGTGCCTCGGAGATCTTTTTCTTTGGAAACCTTTAAACTGAGGTTGGGCGATCTTTTCTCTGGAATATGTTAGCTGTGTATTCTTGCGTGGCAGGGGGTTGGACTAGATGGCCTTTGCGTTTCCTTCCGGCTCTGTCGTTCTATGTTTCTTCCGCGTCCAATAACTATGGAAAAGCAAAGCCTTTGAAAGAACATAAAAGCAACTCCGGACACCGATTATCCTGGAAACGAGGTGGGTAGGCAACAGTGGCTGCGTGGATGATTTTTGGCCTACGACCTTCGTGAGTCCATAGTCAGCGCGGCCAGTAATGAGGGATTATGGGAGCTGCAGTCCGAAAAGGATATGGTGGGCCAGACAGTGGCCGTAACAAGCCATTCCTACCCCGTCTAGCTAATCCTGGATGTCTGGTGTCCCCCAAGGCAACGCAAGGGATCAGGTAGCTGACAGAAAAGATTCTTGGCGGCAGAGAGCAATTCCGTTTTAGTCTGGCTGCAAGACTTCATGATGTAATCCTTGCTTATGTCTGGAGATATTAAAACATTCGAGGTTGGTGACAATCCAGTCTCCGCCGTGCTGTTGTTTATGGAGGGAGCCATGTGTCTTTCCCTGAGTTTCCACGCACATCTGTCTCTCAGCTTTTCCTTTTGGAAGCTATCTGAGGCGAAGATTTGACTCCACTTCGGCAAAAAAGACAAGCCGCCCGGCTGCGCTGAACTAATTCACTTCTTTTTTTCCGGAGTGTCTCCCGACTCTCCCCTTTGTCTGACGAAAATCAAAGCCAGACTGAGGCTCAGTCGCAGCCGGCACGAGAGGTGCGCGCAACTCTGCGAACCAGACCGCGCACAACGTGGGAGTTCGGTGGTTGCACGGCCTCCAACGGTCCCGGTTTGGCTGGGACGGTCCCGCGACTTGCCTGCTGTTGCATTTTTCCGGCCGATTTTGAAACGCCCCGGTTTCTCTCTCCTCCTCCCACTTCTCCGTTTGTTCTCAGCTTCGGTTGCGGCAAGCTAAGTTTGAAAAGCAAAAGTAGTTTCAGACCCTGGACAACGTGAAGCTCTAGGAGGAGTGGCTGAGGGAGCAGGGTATGTTTAGGCCGGAGAAGGAAAGTTTAGGAGGCAACACAATAGCCGTGCTTAAATAATTGAAAGGATGTCATGCGGGGATGGAGCAAGCCTGTTTTCTGCTGCTCCAGAGATCAGGACACAAAGCAATGGCAGGAAAAGAGATTCCACCTAAACATTAGGAAGAACTTCCTGATGATAAGAACGGTTTGACATGCTATCTGGGGGTATGGTGGAATCTCCTTCGTTGGAGGTTTTTAAAAAGAGGCTGGATGGTCATCTGTCAGGACTGCTTGGTTTATTCCTGCATGGCAGGGAATTGAACTCAGTGGCCCTTGTATTCTCTTCCAACTCTACGATTCTTTGTTTCCTAGCATGGGGGAGAGGCAAGGAGGGGCAGAATCCTGTCCTTCCCAGTAGGCTTGGGCAAAAGCAAAATGCTATAGCTTTTCCTTGCATTTTTGTTCTTCCTTACCCATAACTTCTGCCGTTTTGACCACGCATGTCCGAGTTTCCATTTGCGAAAAGTTGTAAAGTATGCAGTCATATCTTCTGATGTTTTGATTTTCACTTAAAAAACAGTAACTGGCTCCCTGAACTGGATCAGAGCAACAGTCTTAGGGGGGAAAAAGCTGTTCTGAAGCATTTTCCTCCCTCCTGTTTGCGTTAAAGGGCAGCTCACTGGGGCTACGATCTGTGCACCTACGCGCCATACTCCGTGCTGCTTCTTTTAACTGAAAATCAGATTCTCATGAGACCTGTTTTGGCTCAGATTTCTTCTGTAAGGGGGAGTACAGGATTCAGGACTTGGAGAAGTTATCCTCCATTCATTCATTCATTCGTTCGTTTTAATTTATATCCCACAAAAGACTCAAAGCAACTAAAATCTTCTTTTGCAAAAGGTTTTTTTAAAATGACTAAACAAATCGTTCTGTTCATAAAGCGCGTAGTTATAAATGCGTGAAAGATAATCGAAAGATATTTTTAAGTGATACGAATGCAAGCATTTTGCATTCGAAACACCCTTCTGCCAGATCATTTAAGCACCAAAGTCTAATAAAACTGTCTCTGCCTGCCAACAAAATAAGAAGAAGAAAAAAAGATGGGGCCAGGCCAACCTCTTGTGTCTGGGAGTTCCGCAGACCCAAATCCCCTCTGGCCGAATCCCCACTGGCAGAGGGACTCTGGTATAACAAACCCAAGCTTTACATATTCCAGCCAAGATATTGATCGTGGTGATAATTTGGCTGTGGGTGGACCACTTCAACATTGGGGTGAGCCCATTCCGGCCCACGGGTCGTATGCAGCCCAAGGCCACTTTGTGGCCAGCGGTGCCCCCTCCATTTTATTTTTCTGCCCAAAAAAGATTAATTACTGCTTCTGAAAGAAAGTTGCAACTCGCTGGTTCCAGGCTTTGGAACCCTTTTCCATTAACACCTATTCTATTTCCTCCCAGTAGGCTCAGACCTTTCTATTCAGCCAGGGCACTGATTTTTTTAATCACGTGGCAGAAGGTTTTGAAAGGAGCGTGCTGTGTTTTAATCTTGCATTTCACGTTTAGTTTATTGGATGGCAGATTTTTACGTTGGCTCCATAGTGCAGTGGTTTGAGCATTGGACTACAGGCCATTTCCGCACTACAAAATTGGAGTGCTATTATTCCACTTTCGACATCCAGTGGAATCTCGGGGATTGCAGTGGAGGGAGGGGCCTCTAGAATTCTCAGCCAAAGAGCTCTCTGGCCTTAGTAAACGACAAATCCCAGCATTCCACAGGATGTTAAAAGTGGGAGAATAGCACTATAACAGTGTAGTGTGGAAATGGCCTATGATTCTGGAAACCAGGGTTCAGTTCTCTGCTTGCCCATGGAAACTCACTGGGTGACCTTGGGAGCATCACACAGCCCCAACTCTAGAAAATAGGTTTGCCTTAGGGTCGCCATGAGTCAGGTCATTTCCGCACTAGGCTGTTATAGCGCTATGATTCCACTTTCAACATCCTATGGAATCCTGGGGTTTGCAGTTTAGGGAGGGGCTTTTGAAGAGACGAGGGAGCGGAGGCCTTCGAGGCCCCTCCCGAAACTGCAAACCCCAGGATTCCATAGGATGTTGAAAGTGGAATCATAGCGCTATAACAGCCTAGTGCGGAAATGGCTTCGGAAATGACTTGAAGGCACACAACAACAAAAGCAACAATCTTTATATCAAAGTGACAGGGCAATGCTTTTGTATTAACTGCACTGCAGTATCTATAATTGTATTGTTTTATCTCTTGCAATTGCAGACAGATTCAATAGACCAATTCGCTCAGTCGGAACTGGATTGAATTGAATTGAATTTTGTCCACGGTGTTGTTTTAAAAGCGTACCCTAAACTGTTTTTACTCCGTGCATTTTTTTAAAATAGAATTATTTTTAAGTGCTCTTTTTTTTAACCACTGTACCAATATGCGTTTAGCTAAACTTCTATTTTTAATTCTTGTAAGCGGCTTTGGGTCCTATGCCAGGATGAAAGGGGGCTATAAATAAAGACATAAATAAATAAATCTGCCTTTCAAAGAAAAAGTGCTGTATCGATCAAATGAAAAAGATGCACATGCACGCGCAATTTCAAGGCGGCGCACTCACCCTTTGATTCCTCCCTCTCCCCCTGAAAATCGGAAGAGAGGGCCTCGGCCCTGGGACTCCAGTCCGGGCCTGGAGATACGGGAACCCTACAGTGAAATCCTTTCTGAATACCGAAGAACAGAACAGCTTTCCTTGCAGAGAGATGTCTCTGTCAGCCGAGATTTGGTTCTCCTGCTACATCCACTTCTTCCTTTCGTGTTTCCCCTGACCTTTAGGAGAGTCTTTCTGTTTACATTCCTAGTCCTCGAATTGCAGCTGGGTCCAAAGAGGGAAGCTTACGCCAAGAGGACAGGTTGTTATGACACGGGGATCTTCTCCGTCGACAAGGACAGGCCTTTTCTCCTTCTGGGCTCGTTTCCCCCGTTTGGCGACTGACTTGCGGTCGACTCAGGAAAAAAAAAATCTGGGTTGCCTAGCATGGTTTTTGCACAGAATTTGGAAAAGCAAATTTTAAAGACAGTGGCCAGTAGTCTATATCAGCTATTATTATTATTATTATTGTAGAAATAATAATATAGAAATACATAGAAATGTAGAGTTGGAAGAGACCCCAGGGGCCATCCAGTCCAACCCCCTGCTATGCAGGAACACCCTCAAAGCACTCCCGACAGATGGCCGTCCAGCCTCTGCTTAAAAACCTCCAAGGAAGGAGACTCCACCACACTCCATGGAGGCAGCAGATTCCTCTGCCGGACAGCCCTGACTGTCAGGAAGTTCTTCCTGAGGTTCAGGTGGAATCTCCTTTCCTGCAGCTTGAATCCATTGCTCCTTGTCCTGGTCTCTGGAGCAGCAAAAAACAAGCCCTCTCCCTCCTCTACATGGCATCCCTTCAAATATTTAAACATGGCTCTCATGTCCCCTCTTAACCTTCTCTTCTGCAGACTGAACATACCCAGCTCTCTAAGTCTATCCTCATAGGGCTTCATGGCTTCCAGGCCCCTCACCATTTTGGTCGCCCTCCTCTGGACCTGCTCCAGCTTGACCATGTCCTTCTTGAATTGGGGTGCCCAGAACCGGACACAGTATTCAAGATGAGGTCTATCCGAAGCAGAGTAGAGTGGTACCAGTACCTCCCTCGATCTGGACACCATACTCCTATTGATGCAGCCGAGAATCGCGTTGGCTTTCTTCGCTGCCGCATCACACTGCTGACTCACGTTCAGCTTGTGGTCTATTAAGACTCCTAGATCCCTTTCACACGTACTGCCATCCAGCCACGTGTCCCCCATCCTATATTTCTGCGTTCCATTTTTTCTACCTAAGTGTAGGACCTTACACTTCTCTCTGTTGAATTTCATTTTGTTAGCCTTGGCCCAGCTCTCCAATCTGTCCAGGTCATTTTGAATTTTGTTCCTGTCCTCTGGGGTATTAGCAACCCCTCCCAATTTGGTGTCCTCTGCAAATTTGATCAGCCTGCCCTCCACTCCTTCATCCAAGTCGTTGATGAAGATATTGAACAGCCCTGGGCCTGGGACAGAACCCTGTGGCACCCCGCTGGTCACTTCTCTCCAGGGTGAAAAGCAGCCATGGGTGAGCACCCTTTGGGACCGGTCAGTCAACCAGTTACAGATCCACCTGACAGTAGCCCTGTCCAGCCCGCATTTTACTAGCTTCTTTGCAAGAAAGAAGTTATTGGTATTATTTGTTATTGGTATTATTGGTGTTATTGGTATTATTTCCAGTTTGGGACTCAAAGCCGCTTGCAACAATTAACATAGCTAAAACCCAAGGAATACCGAAATTAAAGCATAATTAAACAATCAAAAGAATTATGATTGATTATATTTTCATGTATGAGGACACATCATCGAAATATTACCGGTGTACTAACTTGTTCGGTCATGCTTAGAATAATTCTTAGCATTAATTCAGTCGTGTAGGGACGGGGGGCAATAGGGGTGGTGCGACCACGGCTGCAATTTTTTGGGGGGTGCCACCGTTCCTTGCCTGCCGTCCCCCACGCGACATAGCCCCGCCCCTGCATGGTATAGCCCCACCCCTGCGTGATGTAGCTCCCCCCCACCTCCCCCCCCACGCTCCAAGCTATGACGCTGCCTTGATTGACTACAGCTTTCTAATTTATCAATTTATAGCCCCGAAGTGAGAAAGACTTGGACAGGAAAACAACGGACATACGTGGTTAAAATATAAATTTTACTAGGAAGGTAGTGACTAGATAGACAATCACTCACTGTTTGAGGTGGGTGGGTAAATGGGGGTGGAGGAGGAAGAGGGGAAAATAGAAAGGATTGTAAAGGATGTATGACCAAAATAATATCAATATCAGCATATAATTAATAGAACTTGAATTACAGTTAAGGGGAACTATGTAATAGTAAAATTGCTTGTAGAGAACGGGATGCTGTTTCTCGATGCTGTGTAGTGGTTTTACGTAGCCCTGGTGGCGCAGGAGTTCAATGCCGGCACTGCAGCCGCAAGGTTGTGAGTTCGATCCTGCCGGGCTCCAGGTCGACTCGGCCCTCCATCCTTCCGCAGGTCGGTAAAATGAGTACCCGGCTTGTTGGGGGCAAACAGTTAATACATTGTAAACCGCTTAGAGAGCACTTAGCTGATAAGTGGTATACAAATACACATGCTATTGCTATTGCTTTACATCTTCGGCACCTAGGTGCTGCTTCTAGGTAATAATAAATGTATTAAAAATAAAAAAATAAACAACCAAAAGAATTGAAACAATATTAAAATGTATAATTAAAAACGCAAACATTCACCAGCAACACAATATCGAGCACCCAACCTCCGGCGAGCCGCATATGATCAAGCATCGAAGACCCCTCTGAATAAAAATGGCTTTACCTGATGGCAGGAAGACGGTAGGGAGGGTGCCAGTCCGACTTCTCTGGGAAGGGGGCTCCGGAGCCTTGGGGTAGCCACGGAGAAGGCCCTCTCCTGTGTTCCCGCCGGCTGCACCTGCGAGGGGGACGAGATGGAGAGAAGGGCCTCCAGAGCAGATCTCAAAGCCTGGTCTGGTCTGTAGGGGAGAATATGGTCCTTCAAATAACTCGGACCCAAGCGGTGTAGGGTTTTAGAGGTCGCCACCAGCACTCTGAATTGTGCCCGGAAACAGACCGGCGGCCAGTGGAGCTGTTGAAACGATGGAGCTATGTGATCCCTGCGGCCAGTCCCAGTTAATAATCTGCCCGCGGCTCTTTGGATCAGTTGAAGTTTCTGAACACTCTTCAAAGGCAGCCCCATGTAGAGCACGTTACAGTGAGCCAACCAATTACACTAATCCAATCCGACTATACTTAGCTATTTAGTTGAGTGCCCTTAAGTACATAACCAATCCTGGCCCAGCCTTCCCAAACCTGACCAAAAAAACATTCAACCATACTCCAGTCACCGGCAGAATGGACCTCCTTCTCTCCATGGGGTTGGTGACCAGCAAAGTAGGTTGGGGAAAGGGGTTATGATTGTTGCAATGGTGTCATAATTGTGTTTGTGTAGCAATCGTGAATCAGAGGAAGGAACTGACAAAACCCCCTCTGAGCATTCCTTGCCTAAGAAAACTCTAGAGAATTCATGGGGTTACTATAAGCTACCAAGCGACTTGGAGGCACATACGCACAAAGTGATTGTGGTTAAGGAACAATGACCTAGATTTATTCATCTGCAACTGTTCTGCGTCCACGCTCGCTACTTATTCATGATTTTTGCTGATGTAGAAATGCGGCTGCTGTTGTTGCGTGACTTCAAGTTCTTTCTGACTTATGACTACCCTAGGGCAAACTTATCGGGGGGTTTTCTTAACAAGATTAGTTCAGAGGGGGTTTGCCTTTGCCTTCCTCTTAGGCTGAGAGAGTATGACTTGCTCAGGGTAACCCAGTAGGTTTCCATAGTTGATCAGGGATTCTGGTCTCCAGAATCATAGACCAGCTCTCAGACCACTCTGCCATGCTGGTTCTTATTTGCAGTTTAGCAAGGAAGATTTAGAATTCCCTGGAAGACACCTTTAGTGGCTCACCCAGACTACAAACCCCAAGATTCCAGAAGATGCAGCCATGATAGTTAAACTGAATTCATAGTGCCATAACTACATAGTGTGAAAGGACCCTGGGATGTCACAAGTATCAACCACAGCTACGCAAAATACGCCATTCAAACAAAAAGTATCAAGTCCAATAAAGGAGCAACACACACACACACACACACACACACACACACACACATGTTCATGCACACTTTCAAGACACCTCTTGCATCCTGAGATTCTCTCCCCTCACCCTAGGTAATGGCGGGGGGGGGGGGCAATCCTAGGATTCCATAGGCTGCAGCATTGCAGTTAAAATGAGATCAATGTGTTATAATAGTGTAGTGGGAAAGAAATCTAGTGCACTGTGTCCACTTCTGAGCACCACAGTTTAAGAAGGATATTGACAAACTGGAACGTGTCTGTCATGTCCTGCTTCTAGAACATGGAAATTGACTCAGAGACTGAAATAGTGGACATGCCAGGACCTGCTGAACAGGAGGAGGTGACAGTGCCACAAATCCCAGAGAAAGAACACGGTGCAGTGCCAGCTCCAGTAGAGCGTCCTGCCCCTTCAGATACAGCAGGCAACTTACCTATACCTACCTTTGCTGAGTGTAGACAACAAAGGGAGAACTTGTGCCAGTCTCAAAGGATTTATAAAAGGCTGCAATTAGTTAGGCAACAGCTGCCTTAAGCTGCTGACCTATATAGACACAGCCCTTCCCTCCTGGAGTTGTCAAAACTTATCTGATCTTCCTACCAGTCATATTTCTTGTATAGTGTTGACACCGGACTATTTTGCTCTGTCTTTGGATTCTGTTGGACCCTGTTTATGCCTTTGACCTTTTGCTTACTGACTTTGTGAATGACTTCGAGGTGTTCTGTTTCTTTGTTATTATTGCTTTGTTATTATGGCTATTTAGTTATCAGCTGTGCACCAACAAGAACTGGCTTGCTGCCTGAGGTGAGACAGGACAGAGTCTGAAGATGGGCAGCCAAGATGGCCAAAGGCCTGGAAACCAAGCTTTATGAGGAATGACTGATGAACCTGTATATGTTTAGCTTGGAGAAAAAAAGTCCAAGAAGTGACTTGTCAGCTATATTTAAGTATTTGAAGTGAGCTTAACATAGAAGATGGAGCAAGCTTTTTTTTCCCTGCTGTTCCAGAGAACACAAACCAGTAGATTCAAATTACAGGAAAAGAGATTCCACCTAAACATTGGGAAGAACATCTTTACCTTAAGAACTGTTATGAGAGTGGGATAGATTGCTTAGAGGCTGGTGGACACTCCACTTTGGAGGAATTTAAACATAGCTTGGGTGCGTTTTACATTCCTGCAGCTCTGGGGGGTTGGGCTTGATGGCCTTTGTGGTCCCTTCCATTTCTAAGATTATCTGATTGTCTGAGCCTCTCTGCATTACACTGTCATAGTGCTATTATTCCACTTTCAACCTCCTATGGAATCCTGGGGTTTGCAGTTTAGGGAGAGGCGTTTAGAATTCTCAGCCAGGGAACTCTCTAGCCTCAGTAAACTACAAACCCCAGAATTCCACAGGATGTTGCAAGTGGAATAATAGCACTATAACAGTCTAGTGCAGAAAGGCCCTTTGTGTTACAATGAACTGGAATCAAGAGGGCCGCAGTTGCCAAGTTGCAGTCTGGATTATTTGCGTCATGTCGTGTCTGTAGAATCTTTTCCTTGAACCTTGGGCATTTAAAGCTCTCGGTTTGCAGCCTGGCAACCTCAAGGCAGCCTTGTAAAACACGGGTCCCACAAGAGCCAAAGAGAGGGACAGGGAAGAAAGCCATTTATAGAAAGAAACCTGGGAAGTGTCTGGTTTATTGGATTATTTCTTCCCATGGCCGAAACTATGTGACCCTTTTTGCTCTTTGTTCCTGAAAAAAGTCATTAAAGAGAATGTCTTCTTATTGTTATTGATGGTTTATAGGACATTTCAAAAGGTCTGATCCTGTAGAGATGTCTTTCAGGGTTTTTTTTTTTTTTTTAATTTATTGACAGAATTAGTGGCCTGAGAGAAAACAGAACTTTTTGGAAAGGGTTCAGCATCTTAAAGCATTTGGGCATATTTATAACAGTGTTGATAGAGGGCCCTATTTTAAGGGATTAGATGTACTGTTTGAATACAACCAAGACTTCATCAAAATATTAAAGCTGACATATTGGATTAGACCAGAAGGGCCTCTGATTCATCAATGTCCCCAAGGATGGCCAGCCAGAAGTACCCCTCCAGTCCTCTAGGCGTTCATAGTCTTTGGCCATGAGGGCTGATGAGAACGGGATTTATAGTTCAACAAATTTGGAAGGCCTCAGTGTGGGGCAAGGCTGTCTTGAACTTTCAGAGCGGTCCATGGTGCAATGTCATTGCGCTGCCTTTTCCAAGGCTTCCATAGGTGCACAAATAAACTGACTCGAAGATACGGGTGCGTCACAATTTTCACTGCCCCAATTGATAACATTTCAAATGTACAATGTTCCTTCAGAAATAAACAAACAACTACATGGAAGTCTCACCCACAACTCATGGGGAGGAAATAACTTGGTGTCCTTGGAAGGAAGGGGTTCTTTTTCCTGCTGAGAAGGAAGGCCCAAGGGAAGAAGAAACTGGAATTTTGCTGTTGTTAGAGGAATGGGTTTCCTTTCCATGCTTAGGAAAGGATATGAGAGGGAAGAAGAAACTGAAATCTTAGAGTTTGGGTAGGGCTAGAAGAGGTTTCCTTTGTTTTCTTAGCAAGAGGCAGTGAGCAAGTGGAGTCTTGTTATCTAGAAGGGTTGGGTTTCGCTAGCCTGGAAAAAATAAGGTCTGGTGTTCTGTACTTTAAACCTCTTTAAAACTGGTGGTGGATTGAGTAAAATCTCCAACTTTGTGTCTACTTCAGCTCCACTACAATGCACCTCCCAGATCTCCAGTTATTCCCTATGGAACTGGCTTTCCCCATTTACTTCAGTCTCAGGCCACATCCACACGATGGCACCATCCTGGCATGGGGACGCATTGCTGCCAGTCCTCAACATGTGCCATTGCACGACATTGTCACAGTCCCGCAGCTCTCGTGTCCCAGGCATCACGATTTCGTGGTAAACCATAACTGGCCTACCATCGTGCAATGATCGTGCCGCCAGTGGCCGTGCGGGAAGCATGATCAAGCAGTTCCTTGCCCAGTGTAGCACAGGCAGAGGCCAGCTGCCCTGCGGAAGGAAGGAGCGCATCCCAAACGCTGCCCATCTGCCCATCGTGCAAGGTCAGTCTCGGGGCTAGGAATCATCTGGCCTTCCAGATGTGGCTGGATTGCAACTCCCAGCAGGCCTTTCCAGCACCACCAATGTCAGGAAGTGCTAGGAATGGCAGTCTGACAACATAGAATCATAGAATCATAGAATCATAGAAATGTAGAGTTGGAAGAGACCACACGGGCCATCCAGTCCAACCCCCTGCCATGCAGGAACACCCTCAAAGCACTCCCGACAGATGGCCCTCCAGCCTCTGCTTAAAAACCTCCAAAGAAGGAGACTCCACCACACTCCGAGGCAGCAGATTCCACTGCCGGACAGCCCTGACTGTCAGGAAGTTCTGGGCAGCGTTTGGGACATCTGCAGAGCCACACGATTGCCACTGCTCCCTTGTATCCTTCTGCTGGTTGGGGGGTTAGGTGGGTGGCCCCCTGTAAGTTGTGCCCCCCTCAAGCCGTAGGACCATTCCTGACTGCAAGTCTTGATCTGTCTTAGCCAGAGTAGCAGAGGGTGAATGATCATGGGAACTGCAGTCCAACAATAACCGGAGAAGCCACAAGTTGCCCGAACTGGCCCAAACAAAACAGCTCTAGATGACTCTCTTGCCATTTCTGCACGACACTCTTATTCCACTTTGAACCTCCTATGGAATCCAGGGGTTTGCAGTTCCGGGAGGGGTTGGCCGGCCCCTCCCGAAAGATTCCATAGGAGGGTGAAAGTGGAATCATCACGCTGTAAGAGTGTCGTGCGGAAATGTTCTCTATCTCTAGATTAGGAAGAACTTTCTGACGGTAAGAGCATTTCGACAGTGGAATGTGCTGTCTTGGAGTGTGGGAGAGTCTCTTCTTTGGAGGTTTTTAAAAGGAGGCCGGATGGCCATCTGTCGGGAATGCTTTGATGGTCTATTCCTGTATGGCAGGATGGGGTTGGACTCAGTGGCCCTTCTGGTCTCTTCCAGCTCCAGAATCCTATGATTCTGTGGTCCTTTCTGCAGTGTACCTTCCTGCAGCAGCGTCCAGTGGCCACCATTGTGCTTCCTGCCCTTCAGCAGGACAGGTAAGTGTGGGACGGTGGTGCAGTCATGGGTCATTGATGGGGAAAACTCATCAGTGATTTAACCCGCGATCACGCCACCTGGGGACAGGAGAGGAGCAGGACTGCAACGATGTCATGCACAAGGGTCGTCACATTCCTGTCCTTCTCCCATCCCCATGGCGGGATGGGAGGGTGCTGCAGAAAGGGTCTATGACACTTTAGAGTTTGTTCACCATTGCCCTGCCCATTTCCGCACTAGCTTGTTCTAGCGCTATGATTCCACTTTCAACGTCCTATGGAATCCTGGGGTTTGCAGCTTCGGGAGGGGCCGGCCGGCAAACCCCAGGATTCCATAGGATGTTGAAAGTGGAATCATAGCGCTAGAACAGGCTAGTGCGGAAATGGGCCCAGTGACGTCTGTGATGCCCTTCATAAAATTTTCCAGGAGAAGCACAGTACTCCCAAGCTAACAACTCCAAGTACGCTACCCGGAGGCAATAGACGGAGGGTTGTTTTCCCCCCTCGGGACATGCTGATACTTGGTTGTTCTGTTCCTTCTGCCATCTTGTTGTCAATGCCGAGAAACACATCTTTTCCTGTCGCACAAAAGCACAAAGTTAGTTCTGTGTTCTGCCTGCTGGGTCAGGTTTCCTTGACGCGTTAAGAAGATTTCCCTGAAAGAAGAAATGTCAGGGAACAAATCGGATTACCCTCCCCTTGAGTCATCACAAGTTGGGGAAAAGTGGCTATAAAAATACCACCCTTTAGGAAACAATCAAATTGATCCAAACTCCTGGTCAATTACCCTTGTGTCTCAAGAAGGCAGAAATACAAGCCTAGGGACTCCGGGATGCTGCTGACATCAGAACTGTCCTCCGTTGCTATTTTAAAGAGCATCGCTGACCTTTCGGCCTAATAACGCTGCTAAGTTTAGGCAAATGGTTTCTTGTGGCATTTGGGAGTGTGACTAGGAACAGAAATATGATAGCTTGTTAAAAGCGTGTGGAATAGTGGTGTGTACTGCTTCAGCAGACGGAGAGATGCAGGTCAGCTCGACCCGTGCTACGGCATGAAACTGGGACAAGATTTCACACAGCGTCCCCCACTGTGCTGAACTCTCACTAGATTGTTCCACATCAAGGACCTGGTAAGACCCTGAGAGAGGAGCTCCAAAGCCTTCTTGTACAAAAGGATCCTTGGCCATCTCCGCACTAGACTGTTCTAGTGCTGTTATTGCACTTTCAACATCCTATGGAATCCTGAGGTTTGCAGTTTAGGGAGGGGCCTCAACGACCTCTGCCTCCTCCTCTTCTCAAAGGCCCTTCCCTAAACTGCAAACCCCAGGATTCCATAGGATGTTGAAAGTGCAATAACAGCACTAGAACAGTCTAGTGCGGAAATGGCCCTTGTCATAAGTAGCAGAATATGCTCAAGACTGCATGGAAGGGCAGCCACAGGGAGCATAGATTCAAGCCCCTTCCCCAAGCTTCTGGGTCTTCAAGAGCCTTCTGGGATGGTGAACCAGGCCAGATTTGCAACTTTTTTCCCTTTTATCACCGATCAGGGAACAATGTAAGTGACTATTTAAAACCTGGGTACTGAGCTGACCATAAAATATTGTATGGGATTCATGCCTGTTTTGCAGCCCAGGAAGATATTCTGAACACTGGTTTGCATCCAAGGAAGCTTTTGCATGTACCTCAGGTCTGGTTTGCAGCCTAGGAAGGGGTACTATGGAGCTGACTTCTGGTTTGCTGCTCAGGAAGCTCATGCATATAACTGAGGCCTGCTTCACCCCAGAAACTTTTCTTTGTAACAGAACTTTGGTCTGCAGCCCAGAAAGATTTTGTGTATGTTTGAGCTCTGGTTTGCAGCACTGCAAGGTATAATGTGGAACAGACTCCTGGTTTGCAACCCTGGAAGCCTTTGAGGCCCAGTTTGCAGCCCAGGAAGATTTCTGTGTGTCTGAGCTCTGGGTTGCAGCTGAGAAAGCTTTGGTATATATCTGACCAGGGAGGGGGTCACATGGAACTGAACTTTGGTCTCAGCCCATGCCCTTAGCTCTGTTCCCTGCTGGCATGGACCCCCAAAACCAAACATTGTTTCCTAGCCTTTCTCTGGCCCTTTCTGCATGGCATTTGCCATGCGAAAGGGCACCCGGAGCATCGCACGGTTGTGAGGAGCAACCTGCACAACACACTCACAATCACGCGACACTCCAGGGGCCAGCAGGCGCCGATCGCGCACCTTTTCATTTTCGGCTGGAAGCCGAAAACGGTGCGCCATCGCGCATTGCTCCTGGGCCCCACGCGCACTTACCTGGCATGTGGAGCCTCCGGAGCCGCGCCGGTCGCGCTTCCTGCCCCAGCGCAGCCTGGGAAAGTCCCAGGCTGCGCTGCAGAAGGAAGAGGCAGGGCTCTCGTGCGAGCAGGCGGCTCATGTGGAGCTTTAGCAGCAGGGAGGTGGGAGCCTCTCGCCGGAAGCTGCTCGCACGATCCCCGCACCCCAGTGCCGGAAAAAGGTAAGGTGCGGAAAGGGCCTCTGAGCCGTAAACAGGTCCATGGTCTGTCTGTCTTCTGTCCTGGGTGCAAAAAACATGTTGCCCCCACCCTGCTGCAGACTAGTCTAGGATAAATAAATCTCTCTCGTAACTTGTTTTTTCTTAAACCACTCAGTCATAAAAAGGGAGACTTGGATTTGGTACAGTCCCTCCTCATCTCGGGATGAAGGCGGTGGTGGAATGCCAAAAAGCAATCCCCCTGGATTTCCGGTAGAGCAAAAAAGTTTTCTTTCGCCAGGGAAGACTCCCTGATGGATTTTTGTTGGACCGCATTTCAGACTGTGATTTTGAGCACCCCGGGACTGCTGTAAAACCCAGGAAGGGATCATTTTTATAGCTTGCTCCTTCTTGATAGAGACAAACAAGACGGCAGCAAGTTGCCTCAAGCACTGCTGTTGGGTGTGGAAAGGTGGGATAAATGAAGTTCAGTTGAGGTGAATGCCTCCTGGTAGAGCTCCGTGGCAGACTAGCTCTTTGCATTGCAGGGGGTTCAAACCCTGGTGTCCACAGCCATCAAGACTGCGGTTAGTGAGAAGCAGTCACGTATGGCCATTTCCGCACTAGACTGCTATAGCACGATTATTCCACTTTCAACATCCTATGGAATCCTGGGGTTTGCAGTTTAGGGAGGGGCCAGCCGGTGATAAGAATCGGAGTTTTGAAAATGTCGTGGAAGTAAAGATTTTGCGCGTGGGCGATGATGACGACATATGCAAGTCGTTCATTCTGCTTACCTCTTATCCTCTTATGCTAATGTTCTTACCTTCCTCAGCTTCAGCCAATGCTAAATTTTGGCCTTCTCTGATGTTAAACTTTTTTTTTTAAAAAAAGAATTATTAAGAGGAATTTAAAAAAAATACATTTAAAGTAACAAAAAATTACAGAAGAAAATTGAAGAAAAGTAATACTAAAGATGTAGTAAAAGGAGAAAAAAGAAAAGAGGAAAAAGGGGACGGAAAGTGATTTCTGATCTTCCTTCTATGGTTATACAGTCATCCCTCCACATTCGCTGGGGTTAGGGGCACAGGACCCCCGTGAAAATGGAAAAACCATGAATAACTCGGCCCTCCCAAACCATATTTAACATACAAAAAAGGTATGATCGGCATATTCAACCCACCGTGGATTCCTTTGAGGCATCAGCGTTCCTTCACAAGGTAGAAGGGGGTGGCTGGCGGGGCTTCCGGCCACCTCCCCTGCTGCCCCGCACCATTTTTAAGAAGGACTTACAATCCTCCTCTGCAGTTTCTCAGTTTCACGAGGCTTGGAGTCCCTATTAAAAATCGCACAGGGAGGCAGCAGAGGGGACAGCAAATAATCCGTGGATAACCAAATCTGCAAAAGTGAAACCCGCAAATGTGGAGGGCTGACTGTCTACATGTGTCCTTTTTCATACCTTTCTCTCCGAAATTGCAACAAATTCCCTTCTTTCCATAGCTTACTGTTTCCACTCATCAAAACCATAAGTTATTTCCATTGCTGCAAAGCAAATCTTTTTTTTTTATTGTTTGCAAAAAATCAATACGGGGTTTCCAGTCCTTGGGAAATGTCACTAATGGCCTTCCTCTAATTAAACTCGTCCATTTTGTCCATTTCTGCTAAATCAGTCAGCTTCCCCAACTTTTCTTCCATAGTGGGGGATGCTGAGTTCTTCCGTCTTTGCACAGCCAGTACTGTCGCTACTGTAATCATATACCGAAGCAAACTTGCATGCTTTTTCATTCATTCATATATACAATGTGTTAAAATTTTATACATACACACATACATACATACATACATACACACACACACACACACACACACATATATATTATACATATATATGTGTGTGTGTGTGTGTGTAATTTTAACACACATTATGAATCTTCCATGCTTTTTCATTCCATCAAGTATATTTATGAATGAAAAAGCACGGAAGATTCAGAGTGTGTGTGCGCGTGTGCATATATATATAATTTTATTCACATAATAAAAAACAAAGTCAACATGCTTATCCAATTCTCATTCAAACCTTCTCCTCACATGCTTTGATTTCCTGCGGCGGCAATTCCTGGTATAACTTTCTTCTAATCGCTGTATCTCTTCTGCAGTCTGTTATCAATAAACTCTAACTTAACCCACATGAAGGTATTATAATAAATTTAGTCTAATTAGTCTGTAATCCAAGCTATATATATAAATGTATATACAACAAATAGCAAGAAAAAACAAATATTATATGTCTTCGACCCTCAGTTCTTGAAACCAGCTATTGTCACATCTCCCCAGATATCCCAAATATACCCAAATCCACTGTCCCATCCAATCACTTAAGTGTCCAGTCCTTCCGTTAGACAAGTCCATTGGTCAGTCTGGGCCTTATCTCTGAGCACCCGTTCACGGTACATCTATTCAGTGGCACCTGACCGGCCGGCCCCTCCCGAAACTGCAAACCCCAGGATTCCATAGGAGGTTGAAAGTGCAATAATAGCGCTATAACAGTCTAGTGCGGAAATGGCCACAGGCTAGAAGAGTCAGGAAAGTGCTGCATGTCAGTCGCCTAGGGACAGCCTACATGGTACAGTGGTCCGAGCGTTCAACTACAACCCTGGAGACCAGAGTTCGATTCCCCGCTCAGCCATGGAAACCCACTGGGTGACCTTGGGTGCATCACACATGTTCAGCCCTAGAAAATCGCAAGATAGGTTCTCCTCGGGGTTGCCGTAGGTTGGAAATGACTTCAAGGCATGCAACAGCAAACAGCAATCTCTGCTATCGCGAACAAACGTTAAAAGTTGAGGGTGCTATCACACTACCTTGTTATAGTGCTATTATTCCATTATAACCGCAACGGAAACATCCTATGGAATTCTGGGGTTTGTAGTTCAGTGAAGCCTGAGAGCTCTCTGGCTGAGGATTCTAAATGCCCCTCCCTAAACTACAAATCCCAGAATTCCATACGATGTTGTCATGGGCAGTTAAAGTGGAATAATAGCACTATAATAGTGTAGTGTGATAAAGCACTCGGTGTCAAAAATTTATCGATTGAATCCACCTACCCAAACCCCAAAGGTTTCAAGAGAGCATGGGATACTGATCTGCATAAAAATGTGAAATGGAAAACATTATGGAATAATCTTCCAATAAAACCTGTATCTTCCCATATGAGAGAACACGCTTTAATAATATTAGATCCTTGATATCGAACCCCAGTAAAAATGAATATAGAAACAAAAACACCCATGTAACACATGCTGGAGGAACTGTAGGGCACTGGGTACATATTTCCACATGTGGTGAGAACGTTCCAGTATTTCCGAATTTTGGAAGAAGATATTTCTAATAATAAGTCAAATTACAAACCAAGTAGTTCCTGTTGGAAGAGACCTCTATCCAATCCAACTCCATTCTGCTATGCTGGAATGCACCGTCAAAGCACTCCTGACAGATGGCCATCCAGCCTCTGTTTTTAAAATGCAAAAGAAAGAGACACACTCCATTGAGGCAGTGCATTCCACTGTCAAAGTGCTCTTACCATCAGGAAGGTCTTCCTAATGTTTAGATGGAATCTCTTTTCCTGTAGTGGAAAGCCATTGCTCCGCGTCCCGACCCATTTCCGCACTAGCCTGTTATAGCGCTATGATTCCACTTGCAACATCCTATGGAATCCTGGGGTTTGCAGTTTCGGGAGGGGCCAGCTGGCCCCTCCCGAAACTGCAAACCCCAGGATTCCATAGGATGTTGCAAGTGGAATCATAGCGCTATAACAGGCTAGTGCGGAAATGGCCCTAGACTCTGGAACAGCAGAAAACAGGCTTGCTTCATCTTCCATATGACATCCCTTCAAATATTTAAGCATAGCTATCACATCCCGTCTTAACCTTTTCTTCTCCAGGCTAAATATACCTTCCTCTTTGTCAAACAGAACAAACAAACTACAAGAGGCTGCAGCAGTTTGCTTTTGCCTGAGCCTGCTGGGAAGGACAAGCGAATGGCGTATCTAGTGTAAACGGTGCCTAGGGCAAGCATGGAAGTTGTGCCCCTACCTTCTTACCCCTGTCCCCACCCTCCACCCCTACATTTTAGCACCCCCTGGCATTGGCGCCCAGGGAACGTACCCTACTTGCCCCACCCTCGATATGCCTCTGAGGGCAAGATTCTGTCCAATGCAGTTCTTGGTTGCATCAATAGGAGTATGATGTCTAGATCAAATGAGGAAATGGTGCCACTCTATTCAGCTTTGGTCAGACCCCACCCAGAATCCTGTGTCCAGTTCTGGGCACCTCATTTCGAGAAGGATATTGACAAGCTGGAGCGTGTCCAGAGGAGGGCGACCAAAATGGTGAAGGGACTGGAAGCCATGAAGCCCTATGAAGAGCGGCTTAAGGAGCTGGGGATGTATAGTCTGCAGAAGAGACGGTTAAGAGGGGACATGCTAGCCATGCTTAAATATTTGAAAGGCTGTCATATCAAAGAGGAAATGGGCTTGTTTCCCACTGCTCCTGAAACTAGGACAAGGAGCAATAGATGCAAGCTACAGGGAAAGAGATTCCACCTAAACCTCAGGAAGAACTTCCTGAGGGTCAGAGCTGTTTGCCAGTGGAATATCCCGGGAGAGTGTCACGCTTTCTGGATTGATTTGCAAACTACTTTTTGAACTTTGAACTCAATTTGCAGTAGCGGAAGAAAGCTGAGGACAAAGAAGCGAAGAGGGAGAAGGAGAAAGAAACCGGAACATTTTCAAAACAGCTATAAAAATGGGATGGCAGGGGATTAACTGGGACTTTCCTGGCCAAAGTGGGACAGCTGGCGAGTACGAAGTTGCACTTCAACAACATTTTCAGGGCTCCACCGTTCCCACTCCCTGCCTTAAGTGTATTATTTATATCCAATGTCTCTGCTAAAAATAATAACCAAAGCAGATTACAGGCTGAAGTAAATGCAATAGAACGAACAGTCACAATAAAGCCAGGGCGTCGTTAAAAGAGAACGACATAAGAAGGCCGAAATTAACTTTCGCTTGTGAGTTTCCACAGGCTTGCTCTTGATTTACGGTGTAGACCTTACACAATCTCCCGTGTCCCAGAGCAATAGCTAACAAATGAAGCAACAACGATGACATTATGTAGTTAGACCGGTCGAAATGGCGTATTCTTTCAAAGACAGCAGCCACATTCAGCAGATCAGAGAATCTTTTGGTCTTCCTCGGGGGATCTTGGTTTCAGCTCCCCAAACAAGGTAGACAAATATTTTTAGCAAAGTGCAGAAACAGAATTCTGGTGAGGGAATAACAACGAATGGGAATAAGAAGACCGTCTTGGTTGAACCTCATAGAGCTTAGAAAACACATCCTTTTTTTCCCCCCAGAAAATATACTGTTTGCAAACCTCAGCTCCAGGAATCCTCCTTAGGATTCTGAGAGCTGTAATCCAAAAAAGAGAACTTTTCCAATCAACTCTCTCACCAAATGAACAGACTGCTCAAGGAAAACAGAAATGCATGGGATATTTTCAGAGGTTAGAAATCATAGTTTTGCTGTATGACAGCTAGCAGAGTCCCCCAGTCAGCATGAGACCACTGGATTCTGGGAAGTATAGTCCATAAAGGATGTTTTGCAAGCTCTCAGGATTGTACACACGGAGGCCATTTCTGCACTAGACTGTTATAGTGCTGTTATTCCACTTTCAACATCCTATGAAATCCTCAAAGGCCCCTCCCGAAACTGCAAACCCCAGGATTCCATAGGATGTTGCAAGTGGAATCATAGCGCTATAACAGTCTAGTGCGGAAATAGCCCCGGGTTGGACTCTGGGTGACTGCTTTCTCCTCCGTGCCTCAGCCCCTTCCCTTTTGATATTTGTGGGTTTTCCACTTTTGCAGGCGTTCTGCATCCCTAACCCTTGCAAATGTGGAGGGCAGATGGTAATTCAGTGCATAGTACTTTTGCACTTTGAACTCATTTTGCAGCAACTGAAGTTAACTGAGGACATTCAACATCTTCATCAATGACTTGGATGAAGGAATAGAGGGCATACTGATCAAATTTGCAGATGACACCAAATTGGGAGGGGTTGCTAATATACCGGGGGACAGGGTCAAAATTCCAAATGACATTAACAGATTGGACAGCTGGGCCAAAGCTAACAAAATGAACTTCAACAGAGAGAAATGTAAGGCCCTGCACTTACGCAGAAAAAATGGAATGCACAAATATAGGATGGGGGACACATGTCTGGATAACAGTACGTGTGAAAGGGATCTATGAGTCTTGGTGGTCCACAAGCTGAACATGAGCCAGCAGTGTGATGCGGCAGCTAAGAAAGCCAATGCGATTCTTGGTTGAATCAATAGAAGTATGGTATCTAGATCAAGGGAGGTAATGGTATCACTCTATTCTGCTTTGGTTAGACGTCATCTGGAATACTGTGTCTAGTTCTGGGCACCTCAGTTCAAGGAGGATATCGACAAGCTGGAACGTGTCCAGAGGAGGGCAATCAAAATGGTGAAGGGTCAGGAAGCCATGAAGTCCTATGAGGTGTGGCTTAGGGAGCTGAGGATGTTTAGTCTGCAGAAGAGAAGGTTAAGAGGGGACATGATAGCCATGTTTAAATATTTGAAGGGATGTCATGTTGAGGAGGGAGCGGGCTTGTGTTTTGCTGCTCCAGAGACCAGGACAAGGAGCAATGGATTCAAGCTGCAGGAAAGAAGGTTCCACCTGAACCTCAGGAAGAACTTCCTGATGGTCAGAGCTGTCTGGCAGTGGAATACGCTGCCTCCATGGAGTGTGGTGGAGTCTCCTCCTTCCTTGGAGGTTTTTAAGCAGACACTGGATGGCCGTCTGTCAGGAGTGCTTTGACTGTGTATTCCTGCATGGCAGGGGGTTGGACTGGATGGCCCCTGGGGTCTCTTCCAACTCTCTATTTCTATGATTCTATGAGGACAAAGGGTGAAAGTGGGAGGAGGAGAGGAACCAGGACATTTTAAAAGCAGCTGGAAAAGTGAGACAGTAGAGTATTAATCAAGACCGTCCTTGTCAAATCGGGGTGGTTGAAGGACACGTGAATGAATAAAAATAAGCAGTAGTACTAATCACAGAACTTACAGTAATGACAACTGGCTAAGGAATCAAAACCAACTTGTGGTTACTAGCCGAGCGGACGGCTTCACTGACGCCCGAAGAATTAAAAGGCCACAGCTTGCCCGTAAAGAGATCGACACGGCGTCGCTTCTGAAGGCCAACTTGGCGCTGATTTTGCCTTTGACGTCTGGAAAGCGGAGGTGGATCCCCCAACTCGCTGCAACCCTATCACCCCTGCCGTTGCCACCCCGCCGTCTCCGCGTCTCTTGGGACGCTTTATTCTTGGCACGTGTGGTGCACAGACAGGCAGAGCCAGCCGTTCTTTGCTATAAGGACACCAGGCGGGCGGGTGGACTGGCTGCGGGATGGCGATGTCTGAAGTCAAGGAGCTATTTGGTTTCTGGTCGCTGGAACCTCGGCGACTCCAGCCGGCCTCCTAGAAGCCTTTGGATCGACTTTCAAGGAAAAGGGAAACATCGAAAGGAGTTCCTCCTGCAGCAGATTTTCAAGATCTCCTTTGTATGACATCACCTTCTTAAGAGTTAACCTGATAGCAAGCCCAAACCCTGGCATAAGCCCTGGTCTGGGACGTCGGGTTGTAGCTGTGAGAAAGGGATTAATAACAATAACGGCAACACATTTTTATTTCTTTCCCACCTCTCCCCAAGGTGGGATATAACACAGATTAAAATATAATATATAACTAGAAACACATAAAACCATATAACGCATAAATCTAGATGGAAAACACAGCCTTAAAAATACCAATTTAAAATTCATAGTTTACAGTCAACCGGGGGGCCTTTCCGTACTATGCTGTTATAGTGCTATTATTCAACTTTTAACATCCTGTGGAATTCTGGGGTTTGTAGTTTACTGAGGCCAAAGAGCTCTCTTCCCTAAACTGCAAACCCCAGGATTCCATAGGAGGTTGAAAGTGGAATCATCGTGCTACAAGAGCATCGTGCGGAAATGGCCCGTCTTTGGTCCTCCCGGTGTTTTGGACTGCGGCTCCCAGAAGCCATGGCCAACACGGCCACGGCAGTTTTCGGAGTTGAAATCTGGTAGTCCGAGGTTGACCACCACCGCACTACAGCTGGAGAGCAAAGAGTTCCCATGAAACTACAAATCCCAGCGTCCCATAGGATGCCAGTTAAAGTAGCGTCGAAGTGGCATGCTTTACTGCGGATGAGAGCAAAGTCTGTGTGGCCAGACACCATAATGGGAGGAAGGCAGGGTTCCAAGGACGTAAGAGACGACTGGGTGGACAAACACCTGTCGAGCCTATATTAGAAGCTGTCGTTCTTGGAATGGAAAGTGTCATTCCTGGAAGGGAGTTTGCAAGCAACCCGGGAAGGTCCCTCTCTCTATGCTCTCTGATTCCTCATCCAGTAATAATTGGCGAACCAGCAGAGATGAGTTCAAAAGATCCTTGCTGAGTTTAATCCTTGGCCATTTCCGCACTAGCCTGTTATAGCGCTATGATTCCACTTTCAACATCCTGCGGAATCCTGGGGTTTGCCGTTTCGGGAGGGGCCGGCCGGCCCCTCCCGAAACGGCAAACCCCAGGATTCCGCAGGATGTTGAAAGTGGAATCATAGCGCTATAACAGGCTAGTGCGGAAATGCAGCTTGTCAGCAGGTGAGCCGGTGCCTTCTCCGCTCTTCCTTTGTGTGGGCTCTTTGGCCTTCTCTGTCACCCTTTAGTCATGGCTCAGGAGTGGGGCTCCTGGCATTTCACCCCAGTTCAATCCTGTCCAGGGCAAAAGGCCAGTTTGAAATGTTGACCTGGAATCTCTCCCTCTTCCTTTCCCAACATTTCCCCTGAAAGACTCTCTTGTTCAAGCCCCAGGAAAGGAGGAAAGCGGCGTGAAATGCAGAGACAGGTGCCTATCTTTCCCCAGCCTTTTTTTTCCAGGCTGGCTCCTCTAGCATATCCCAGCGTATGTGAAAAGTCAGAGTGATGCGTTTCAGCAAGAGGGCCGAGCCAGTAAGACCGCTCGCAGGCAAAGTTTGGGGCTCTATCACACTTGCAAACTTCCAAATTCGAGGAGCTCAAGTCCCCAAATGTCATCTCGTCCCTGCCAACATTTCACAGACGAAGACCAAGACGTATGTGGCCCAGGCAACCTCAGAGTGTGGTCAAGATGGGAAAGGTTATTGATAAGGAAGAGCGGACAAGCTAGGAGAGGCCGCAACGGTTTGCTTTTGCTGTAGCCTACTGGGAAGGGCAAGATTCTGCCCTCGCCTCTCCTCTCCCCCTCTGGGGAGTAAATGGAGTGCAAAATACTTTTGCACTTTTTAGCTGAGTTTGCAGCAATTGAAGTCAGTTGAGGAGGAAGCAGGAGGAGGAGAGAGAAAACTGGGACATATTAAAAGTGGCTGAAGAAGTTGGACGGCACAGTATTAATAAGGATTGTCCCTGGCAAACTGGGACATTGTGGAGGGCCTGTGTGTGTTTATGTGCCTACGACTTGCCCGGTGACTTACGGGGACCCCATGAATTTCATAAGGATTTCTTAGGCAAGGAAAAACTCAGAGGCGGTTTTGCCAGTTCTTTCCTCTGAAATATAGCCTCCAGCGGTGGTTCTTAACCTTTTCTTTACTGGGGACTTCCTGTAAATATAATTTGTTGCCAGGGACCCCCAAGACATAACTGAAGTTCTAAGTATTTTAAATTTAGATATTTAAGTTTAGATTTAAATATTTAAATATTTATTTGCTTATTAAAGGTTTCTGGAGACTTGGATTCAAATCCTGCTCAGACGACGGGTGACCCAGGGCAAGTCCCTGTTGCTGTTGCAGCTGTCGGTCTCTAGCAGCAGGGGTTTGTGGATCCCCTGTCAGGACTCCACAGACCCCCCAGGGGACCCCGGACCCCAGTTTAAGAATGACTGCCCTACAGCACCTGATATTCCTTGGTGGTCTCCCATCCAAGCGCTAACCAGAGCTGACCCCGCTTACCTTCCAAGATCAGACACACCCACAATCCCAAAATACACACCCCCACAATCTAAAACAAAGTGAACCATGCGTTGCTTTAACAACAAGCTGACATAAAAAAATTATTGCATGCAAAAGAAAAAAAAAAATCCCCTGGCAGGTTGCTCTTAAAAGCACAAGAACTGATGCCAGCCTTCGTGTTTTTTAAGGCGCTAAACTTTGCAGCCTGAGTTTGAGTATTCACTCCTGACAGACCCCATCTTGAATCCCATGCCAGGTTCAAGCTTCTTCCTCTCTCTTTCTTCTTTCCTCTCTCTTCCACGTGGCCCACAGATCTCGAGGGGGCCTGGAAGGAATGCGGCGGCACGTGCAGCCAGTCCTTCGTCTCCGCCCGAGACGCGATGCCAGGCGCCAACCCCCTGTGCCCGGCCAGCTGGAGCGGTCTCCACCCCGATGGAACTCAGCTGACATCTGAGACCCACGGGCGGCTGTGGCGGGGCAGACGGCGGGACAGATTTGGACCAGCGGGATATGAACTGCCTCCAGGTTCTGTTCTTCAGCAAACAGAGCTGCTGGTTGAAGGTGGTGACATGACCACATTCGAGTCTCGGCAGAGCAAGGCCCCTAAAATCATACAGTCCTGGGTTGGCATCTCTCCAGCGCTTGGAAACATTACTTCGGTGGGATTTGTTGTTATTTGTGACCAAGTCTGATTCAACTTATGGCAACCTTATGAATGAGAGATCTTCCAGGTATCGTCTGGTCTTGCGAATTAATTTGTGGGACTACAATTCCAAGAATTCTCCAGCCAGCCTGGCCAAGTAGCCTGTGATTTATCCCTCAGCTTACTTTCCTTTTTAAAAGTCTCGTGTTCCTAGTCATCATGGCTACAGAGTTACACCATTAGGAGCTTTCCGCACTAGCCTGTTATAGTGGTCTTATTTCACTTTCAACATCCTATGGAATCCTGGGGTTGGCAGTGTAGGGAGGGGCCATTAGAATTCTCAGCCAGAGAGCTCTTTGGCCTCAGAAAACTACACAGCCCAGAATTCCACAGGATGTTGAAAGTGGAATAAGAGCACGATAACAGTGGCCACTTCCGCACTAGACTGTTATAGCGCTATGATTCCACTTTCAACATCCTATGGAATCCTGGGGTTGGCAGTGTAGAGAGGGGTCATTAGAATTCTCAGCCAGAGAGCTCTTGGGCCTCAGGAAACGACAAACCCCAGAATTCCATAGGATGTTGAAGGTGGAATCATAGTTTTATAACAGTCTAGTGCGGAAATGGCCAGTGTAGTGCAGAAAGGCCCTTACTCAGAACTTAAATATAGGTTGAGTTTCCCTTATTTGGAAATCCAAAATCCAAAACCTCCAAAAACTGGAACTTTTTGCCAGCAGCCCGCTGCTTCCACCTTTCCGGGGGTGGCTGAGGCACTCCTACTTGTTAGTTTTCCAGATCTGAGGGGTGCCGCATCCACCCACTTGAAGGGAGACGAAGGCGACTGGTGACAAAAGGAGAGGGACTGAGGGTCTCAGAGTTGAGCAACGAGTGCTGCAACTGCTGCCTCGAAGGTGGAAGTGGAAAGCTGGTGGCAAAAAGAGAGAGACCGAGGATCTGTGAAATGGCAGGAGGTGAGGGTTTGTGCTGAGCAGTACACTTGGATTACTGCCCATTTCACAGATCCTCAGTCTCTCTCCGGCCTCGTGTCTCATACGTAACACGAGCAGTGAATGAATGAGACACAAGAGTATTCCAAAGAGATACGGTATTCCAAAATCTGAAAAAAATCTGCAAGGAGGGGGTAACCTTACAGGATCTTTCCACCTATGTATACTGGTACTAGTGCAGAGACCCCAGCTGGAGATTAAAAGAATGTTTTATTGGGGAAAAATCACAATCACACACAAGATTCAAGTGCCCTCACAACCACACAAGGCTAACTGAAGGAAAAGAAGGAAAACTGGATAGCAAGGAGTTGGGATGAAGTGGCTGATATTTACCTATCCTGCAGAGAAGAGCTGAAGTGATGTGGCTTAGGCTGGGAGTCTGAGGATAGTACAAGAATGGGAATCTGAGCAGCAGAGTGATGGCCTGTGTCGAGAATACTACAAGTTGCCAGACTCAGAGCTAGGGTTTAAGTAACCTTTTTCTGCCTTGAAGGTGTTAATGGCTCTCTGGCAGAGCAAAAAATAGGGTCTGGAATGGGCTAATGGTCTTAGCATCGGGTGACAAAACACTAATGGGAATCACAATACTCCTTAATGTCTGAGCAGGTGAAGAAACAAAGGAGAGTTTTGGCAGGAAGAGGAAACAGGTTGATGATCATCTGTTGCTCTGTCGAGACAGTTTTTGTGTGTTATTGTGTTTGAAAACTGAGTCGTTAAGAGGAGTATTGCAAGCTCATTAGCACCAGAGCTTCCTGACTGATACGACTTGGCCATGCCTGGAGGTCCCATCTGACCTACTTTTGCACGTGTTCAGTCAGTCCTCTTTGCCAACATGGCTTTTGAACCATAACAGAATATGATTTATATTTTATGCCAATTAAATAATGTTCCTTGCCAATCCTATCGTGGAGCAGGGGTGTATGCCATGGTAACAAGAGATTCCATTTAAACATTAGGAGGAACTTCCTGATTGTAAGAACTGTTCCACAGTGGAATACGTTGCTGCCTGGGAGTGTGGCAGAGTCTCCTTTGGAGGTTCGTAAACAACGGTTGGATGGCCATCTATCGGGAGTGACTTCATTGTTTATTCTCACAGGGCGGGGGTTGGACTCAATGGCCCATGTAGTGTCTTCCAACTCTATGATTCTGTGAACTTCCCCTCTTCCACCCAACCAAGCAAACAAGCAAATGCACACACATGCCTTCCCTCCCCACACTCCGTCTCCCGTTCTGTTCCCTTTTGCCCAGGCGCGGGGAAGGAAGAGATACGTGTGAGTTCCTTCCCTCTGTTCCTCTCTCCCGTATACTTTTCATTTGCCCAAGTGGAGGAAAGGAAGACACGGATGTGCCTTGCTGTCAAGATGCATAGCCCCTGCCATGGGAAAGGGGTAACGTGTGCTGGATGTATTGAACCTATGCATTTAACCATTCCAGAAGTAGTTATTATGTATCGCTGCTAAGCTTAGTTATGATTGCCACAAAGTATCTACTGCTAATTGATCATTGCAACAAGGTATCTGTACTAGGGTTTGGATGGATTTGTTACAAAATATCTGTTGCTAATTGCATAATTGCCTATTATAAACAACCAGGGTATATGCTCAGTGTTGCCTGGGATTTTATTTTTTCGTAGGTAATACTTGTTAGAAAGATTCTTGATCGTCTGTAATTCCTCAAACTCCCTTGTCCAGTATCTGTAACTTTTTCCCATAGTCCCCAACCCATCTGTATGTCGTTAACATACAGAGGTTTGGTTTCTGAGGGAATACACTGGCCTTCTCCTATTGCTGCTAGGCCTCGTCTCCATAGCAACCAGCCTGAGGCCCAAGAGCTCTCTGGCTGAGAATTCTAAAGGTCCCTCCCTAAACTGCCAACCCAAGATTCCATAGAATCTTCATAGGCAACCCATCGTATGAGGTCTTCTCACCTCACACAGCCAATCATATGAGGTCTTTGCCTGCCTGACGCAGAAAAACTCACAAACTTTGACTTTTATATATTAGATATATAGAGTGAGAGGGGGAAGGAGAGATATGGGTGAAAAGGAAAGTGTAACCTGGAGAGGCTCAGTGTTTTGAGAACGCGGTGTCTCAAAGATAAGGGACAGGAAATATGTGACTGGGTCAAACTGGTCAAAGATGGAGGGAAGTGTGTAGCACATCAAGGTCTGGGCACTGTTGGGGAGGTGGCGTGATGCATGGATTTATGGCCCTCACCAATCATTGCTTTGCGCACCTAAATTTTGGAATGGTTACTTATGAAAGATGTAAGCTGCATGTATACTTTCGTCTCAGCGCTTTTGGTGGAAGTGTGCTGTGTTGTTCATGCCCGCACAAATAATCTACTGCCTACCTTGGGGTGAATTTTGCGGAGTGTGGATTACCCAGTACATGACACTTCCCTCCCCATGCAGGGAAGAAATGCATGCATGCACCTCCTAAATAATCAAATTCACAAAGGTCAAACCTGCAAATGTAGAAGGAGGACTGTACTTTAATTGTGAATCAGATTACGCTAAAATGTATAATTTTTTTTTAAAAAAAAAGAAAAGAAAATGAGATGTAGCTATGGGAGGGGAGAAATGACAGCAAAGAATTCTGCCTTCCCAATGAAATTTCTTTCAGTCCACAAATTTCTCACAAATTTCTAACGTTTGCAGAGAGCATGCATTGAAAGTCTTTTACATCTAGAACTCTTCTGTCTGCTGTGTTCAAATTTCCTTGGTTACTTTAACTGCCTCTATTCTTTGGAGGCCTAAACTCGGTCTCCACATGCACGATGGAAGCTTTAAATTACTGCAGGGCTAGATATTTGGAGACTGAATGGAAATTTCATTTGGGAGGCAGAATTCTCACTGGGAGGCAACACAGTATCTGCATTTTGTTCCCTCTATAGCGACATCCCTGGACGCCCGACATTCAGATCTGTCTGCCTACCCAATCCAGTGATTCACAGGGGTATTTAAATACACAACCCGCTCCCAAAAAATGCCTTTCATGCCCTGCTTACGGAGGCTGCCATTTGATCGTGTGCTTTCTTTGGAACCTTTTGAATTGAGGAAGGTTGGTGTGCGTCAGCTGTACAGTCCAAGAGAGAATAGCAGTTGCGAGCATTTGAGGCCAAGGGAAAAGAAGTCATTAGGAGTGTTTGTCTTTGCAGTTACTCCTCAATGCACGTGACTCGGTAGCACATGCAGTAGAGAACAGAGAAACAATGAGCTGATGATTCTATGGGACCCATGTTGTTAACCAAACATGGCCTGGATGGCTAGCAGAGGCAACTTTTGGCTCAGTTCCTCACCGTGGAAGACAAGGGCCATTTCTGCATTAGACTGTTATAGTGCTATTATTCCATTTTCAACACCCTATGGAATCTTGGGGTTTGCAGCTTAGGGAGGGAATTTCCTGATAGTTTGAACAGTTGACAGTAGAATACTGCCTTGGAATGTGGTGGAGTCTCCTTCTCCTCCTTCTTTTAAACAAAGACTGGATGGCTGTCTGTCAGGAGTGCTTTGTGTCAGGGTTGGCAGGATTTGGCTCCTCTGAGCATGAGCAGAGTGCAATCTGTGAAGCCAGGCTTCGCCGCAGCAGAGGGTCCCAGTGAAGCAGAAAAAATTCCAGAGGCTCATTAAGTAGGACTTAGAGGCTGGATTTATTGCCGCCCTCTAAGATAAGGCTTAGCAAAAACATACCAGCATTCCAGCAATTAGACAAATAGGAATAACAGAAGATAACGGAGAAAAATCGGGCAGCATCTCCCCTTACAAACAGAATACTGCCAATAGCATGGCAGGTCCAGCTAGGGAGGCTAACCGGCAGCTGGTCAAGGCAAACAGCAGCCTTTTTATGCTACCTTGTCACCCTGAAACAAGTGGGATGACCCAATCAGTGCCCTGGCATGTGGCCTTCTCTAATACACGAGATGGCCATAACAACCGTGCTGGCCTTGCACGTGGCTGTCTGGCCACATTGCCTCTTCCCTCTGTTGTCCACTCAGAGGAAACCTTGCCTACCCGGCAACAACCTTGACACTTTGATGGTGTCTTCCCACATGGCAGAAGGGGATTGTACTGGATGGCCTCTGGGGTCTCTTCCAGTTCTATGATTCTATGGATAAGGCTCCCAGCCCAGGATTATGTCAGAATCTGAGAGTTCAGGTCCAACACCTGAGTCTCAGGGATGAAAAAAGCAAGACAAAGACCTCTGGCAAGACACACACACACACACAGGCCGTTTCCGCATGAGACTGTTATAGCGCTATGATTCCACTTTCAACATCCTATGGAATCCTGGGGTTTGCAGGCTGGCCCCTCCTGAAACTGCAAACCCCAGGATTCCGTAGGATGTTGAAAGTGGAATCATAGCGCTATAACAGTCTCGTGCGGAAATGGCCACACAGACCACAAGTTCAACAGCAGTGACAGGAAGAGCCTTTCTGCACTACACTTATAATGCTGTTATTCCACTTTCAGCATTCTGTGGAATCCCAGGGTTTGCAATTTAGGGAGGGGCCTTTAGCATTCTCAGCCAGAGAGCTCGTTGGCTTCAGGAAACTACAAACCCCAGAATCCCACAGGAGGTTGAAAGTGGAATAATAGTACTATAACAGTGTAGTGCGGAAAGCCCCTTAGAGTGATTAACAAACAGAACTTCATACGGGTTGAGCCTCCTTTGTCTATTGTTGCTCTGCGGCTAATATGCACACCATCCTTAGAGAAAGGCAGACGTGCAGATCTTGGGGAAGTTCCTTTTTCTGGATGACAACGTCCAGAATCTGGGGACTGGAGACCAAGAAAGGAACCTTTCCGAGCTCTGCGATCCTCTTTGCTCCTGTCTTCTGTCTGTGTTGAATTCCTGGACCGCAGGCGGAATGCCAAGCCAGAGGAAAGGGGGCTTTTATTTCAGCCACGAAGGAAACCGGACCCCCGTGGAAAAGGTGTAGGAAGACCATTTCCGCACTAGGCTGTTATAGCGCAATGATTCCACTTGCAACCTCCTATGGAATCCTGGGGTTTGCAGTTTCGGGAGGGGCCGGCCGGCCCCTCCCGAAACTGCAAACCCCAGGATTCCATAGGAGGTTGCAAGTGGAATCATCGCGCTATAACAGCCTAGTGCGGAAATGGCCACAGACAGATCGGGGCCTTTAAAGAAGAAACTTTCCCCATGCTATAAACAACTCACTTCTGCAAGCACTCACTCCAAGTCAGAGAGTTCACTACAAAGCCAACAGGTTTAGTAACAGGTTAGGGGAGCCAACGAGGCAGGGAAATACAGGGCGATGCTTTTCTGCTCACTGGAGCACGAAGACAAGGGCGGCTGATTCTCCATTCGCCTTCAGGGTTGCCAAGTTCAGACCCGGATAGACCACAACTTGGGTAGCAAGAATTTAAAAGACGCACTCAGAAACTCCCCAAAGACAGTTATCTTAGCGTTCATCTTGTTCCCCTCAAGGCTTCGCCCTTCGATTTCTCATCCCAGCTGTGAGAAGATGCAAGCAAAATGTAACCTTGCTCTTCAAGGCTTTATCACATGTTCTTCTTTTAACATGTTCTCTCTTCTTTTTTTTTTTGTATAATTTTTATTAAAAGTTTGTCTCAAAAATAACTTCCCCACACACTTCCATGCTTAAATCTTCCCGTTGAAATTGCTTATTTCCATTCCATTACAAACACAGTTTCCATTTACAGAGAGAAGAACAGTTACATTATTTCTTCTTTGATTTCTTCGACATTTATATCCTTACCCAATCCAATGCTCCTTTCCATTCCTTCTCAAAGTTCTGGATAGATTTATTCTTCAAAGAAAATGCTGACTTTCCCATCTCGATCATATTGTTGCTGTAGTTTCTAGTCCAGCCTCGTGGTATATTAAACATCATTTGATATCAATAATTTGGCCTTCTTTACCCATTCCTTCCCACGTGCTTGCGAGGCCCCTGGACGAGCTTGCACCCGGGCACGGCCGAAAATAGCTGAAAAACAAATCCAGGCAGGCCAGTATTTGCCAAGACGGCAGCTTCAGGAGACCTCCAGACAAGTACCTTCTTAAGATCACATTTTGTATGCACGCTGTTTACAAAAGATCCCCTGCCCCGAGCAGCCGGCTTGACGAGCCAAGTACTCAACTCCCAAGCACTCCGCGTTTGCATACCGGCCGCTCTATGGACAACGCTGTCATAATTCAATCATGCAAAGTACTGACCTTTCGGAGGCTTTGTCTCCAACCCGAAACTCATTGTTTTCCCCGGGAACGGACTAGCCTACAGGCACACTTTTCCCCTACAAGACCCCCTGATTTTGAGAGCTTCCTTGGATCGCTCCGACTTCCATCCGGCCTTGCTGTCGCTCCGTTTGACGAGCCTTCCGCTCAGCTCCACGTGCTGAGAATCTCCGCTTCTACGGACCTTTTTCTTCAGGCTTTCCAGGCTTCGGGACGGGTGTAGTATTTCCCATGCAAAACCTCCTCTTACAACCCTCTATCCAACTCCTACCTTTCTTTCAAGAGGCCTGTGTGAGTGTGTTGCGTACATACATTTTGACTGTGTTTATCAAAAATAAAGGAAAACAATTTTAATTTACGTCTGTTTGCTCATGGACTCGGCCTGACCCCGTAGACACTGGGTTCAAGATCTCGCTAGGTTGCCCTGCCTCTTGTATTGCTTAGCTTGTGCTCTTGCTAATTCCCATTCCCCATTATTTGGAGCACATTGAGGTGTCCCTCCCGGGACCCCAGAAAACAGGGTAACAATATCCAGAACTTTTTAACTTCCATTCTTCTATACCAACATGTTTCTTTTCTTTCCAGTCCTGCGCATATGTCAACCTTGCCGCAGTTATTAGATATAATAATATCTTCTGACGACTCCTTATTTCCCTTTGTTGCCCTAGCATATTTAACAAATAAAGCTCCGGTTTCATTTCAAAATTCAGCTTACAAATTCTTTGGATTTCGTCACGTGCCTCCTTCCAAAATAACATGTTCTCCTTTTAAGTGCTATATGTCGATCTATTGTTGTCCCCCACCTCGATCCATGGGGAGAGGTGGGTAAGAAATAATAATAATGATAATAATAATGATAGTGATGCAATGTATTCTGCCTGGTATTATTATTATTATAATTATTATTATACCAGGCAGATGCATTGCAATTGCAGCAGGATACAGGAACTACTCTCCTTTTCTCAACCCGTCATCTGACGAGTCTCTCTTTTGACGCTTCCAAATTAAAGACAAGTTCCATTAATTTGACAAAAGTTCCACTCCTTTATCAGTTCTTGTCTACGGAGGCTGGCTTGTAGCGGCTCACATGCACACACCGCTTGCAAAGAAAGCTGAGGGGTGTGCACACAGTCGGTCCTAAGTGAGCCTCCGTAAGTCCTTCATGCTCCCTACAGTACAGTACATGGGGTCTTTTTTTCAACCAATTCTGTTTTCTGACAGTGCTTGGGTCCCTAACCTGTCAGTTAAAGGGAGGAAGCTTGTAATAGCTTCTTTGCCTGGGATTTATCCCATGACATTGTTCCTCTTCTGTTGTTCTCTTGGCAGGAGACCGTTCGGAAACTGTTTCTTTTACAAACACAAAGTGTCTGCTAATGGCCTTTTTAAAAGAAACACTTTCCAAACAGGCTCTAACCAACAACAGAAGAGGAAGGATATCATACAGTAACTCCCCGCCAAAGATGTTGTTATCCTGCTGCAATAGCAGTTTACTTTGCCTCCTGTGATAAAGGCCCAAATCACTTTTTGCTACAAGGGTTGCCAACCGATCATGAAAAGTGCTTGCTATGGTTTGCTCTGCTGCCCTGAAGAGGAAGTTGTTCTGCAAAAACTCAGCAGGAGAAGGTTGTCAGAACCTAGAGATAAACCTATAACCGCCGACATTTCACAGAGGAAAAGCTATGTGAGGCCAAGCAATATCAGAATTTGGTCCAGATGGCAAAAGTTGTAAATTTGGAAGAACAAGGGTGCTAGGTGCGGCTGCAGCAGTTTGCTTGTGCTTGAGTCTACGGGGAAATGCAAGATTCTCCTCCTCCCCATACCTTCCCCCTGCAGAGTTAAGGGAGCAACCAAACTACTTTTGCATTTTGAATTCATTTTGCACCAATCAAGCTAAGGGGAAAGCGGGAGGAAGAGAAAGAGAAACTGGGATATTTGAAAAGCAGTTGAAAAAGTGGAGTAAGAGAGGAACAATTGGGACTGTCCTGGCGAAACCGGGACAGTTGGAGGATATCTAAACCTCATTGCTGCTGACACCAGCTAGTTGCTTCAAGGAGAAACCTCTTTTAAAGAGGCAGGTATACTCAGCTGACAGTTTCTTAAAGTCAGAGTTGGGATGGTGTGGCCATCCAGATGTTGTGGGACTGCAACTTCCAGCATACCTCACCCTTTCCAGGCTGAGGAAGGGTTGCTGGGAGATACAGTGCAGCAATTTCTCATATGCAACATCTCTGAATTTAAGGTGTTACGGGGTTTTATTTCTTTCCTGCAATGAACTAAAAAGGCTACTTTTTGGGATACCTGGAATTCTCTGTGTATGTGCATGTACCCTGGTGAATCTGAAGCACTGCTAACTGTGCTAAATTTATGGTGTTTAATTATGCATTTTAACTTTGCTTTAATTCCTATTTGCATGTTTAATTTGTATTTTAACCTTTGTATTCTGTGATTTTTAACTCTCTTTTTAATTATTGTAAGCTGCTTTGAATCCTAACTAGGAAAAAAGTGGGGTATAAATAAATCACCATCATCCGCAGTATGTTGTTACTTTTATACCACTGTAACTGTCGAGGGTCCAGCCTAAGGAAGCTGGGATTTACAGTGATGTACTTAGAAGGGACCAAAAATCTTAAGAAAAAGAAGACTGCAGATTAAATTATTTCAGTCTTTTTTAAATATAGACCGAGAGCCAGCATGGTATAGTGATTTAAGTGTTGCACTAGGGCTCTAGAGGCCAAATCCCTCCTCAGCCATGGAAACCCACTGTGTGATCTTGGACAAGTCACACTCTCTCGGCTTCAGAGGAAGGCAATGGCAAACCTGGTCTGAATAAATCTTGCCAAGAACAGCCCAGGAGAAAGTTGTCCTAAGTCAGAGCTGCCTTGAAAGCACATTAAGAACAAAAGTGTGGACTGATTCTCAGGCTAACTTGGGATTGTGGTTCAGGGGAGCATACTGCAGCTCTCTAGAAGGAACTTTAAGTACCTCTGGCTAAACTACAAATCCATACCCTCTAACTGTCTCTGTCTGGCAGGGGCAATCCTGATAAATCCTCAGTTGTCCCATTTTTTTCAGCTGCTTTTAAGTGTTCCAGTTTCTTTCTCTCCCCTCCCAGTTTCCCCTTTGTGCTCCGTTTATCTCCATTGCTGCAAACTGAGGCTATTTCCGCACGAGACTGTTATAGCGCTATTATTCCACTTTCAACATCCTCTGGAATCCTGGGGTTTGCAGTTTAGGGAGGGGCCTTGTACGTTAGGCCCCCCCCTAAACTGCAAACCCCAGGATTCCAGAGGATGTTGAAAGTGGAATAATAGCGCTATAAGAGTCTAGTGCGGAAATGGCCTGAGTTCAAGGTGCAATAGCAGTTTGCACTCAGTTAACTGGGGAGGGAAGAGAGAAGTGGGAGGAATCTTGCCTTTCCCAGTGGGCTCAGGCAAAAGCAAACTACGGCCCCCTCCCCTAGCTTGTCTGTTCTTCTTCCTTAGTAACTTTTGCTGTCTTGACCACACTCTAATGTTGCCTGGTCACATGTGTCCCAATTTTCATCCACGAAACATTGGAGGAGGTGCAACGCCTAGCATTCCTCACCATGGGCTATGGTGGCTTGAGTTGCTGGGAGTTGCGGTCCAGCAGCCTCCGGAGGGTCACAGAATTCCCACCCCCTACAACTAAGGCCTAGATCCTGTTGTTAGACTCAGTGTATCCATGCCATTTACCTCTGTCCAGACTTAGGCCACTTCCGCACTGTTACAGCACTGTTATTCCACTTTCAACCTCCTATGGACTACTGGGCTTTGCAGTTGAGGGAGGGGCATTCAGAATTCTCAGCCAGAGAGCTCTTCGGCCTCGGTAAATTACAAAGCCCAGAATTCCACAGGAGGTTGAAAGTGGAATAATAGCACTATAACAGTGTAGTGTGGAAATGGCCTTACATGTGGCCCGGCCTTCATCTGTGAGCTGTTGTGGAATATGCAAGTCTCAGGATTCTGTGTGATAGAATTAAGGCCATTTCCGCACCACACTCTTATAGTGCGATGATTCCACTTTCAACCTCCTATGGAATCCTGGGGTTTGCAGTTTCGGGAGGGGCCGGCCGGCCCCTCCCGAAACTGCAAACCCCAGGATTCCATAGGAGGTTGAAAGTGGAATCATAATGCTGTAGCAGTCTCGTGCACAAATGGCCCAAGGCAGTTAAAGCGATATCAAACTGCTATTAATTGTGTTGGTGCAGACCCACAGAAGTTTCTCTGCCTATTGATTGGCTGACTGACCGATTGGTTCAGTGAATATTCTCTCCTCCAGCTTCTAATTGGGCCAGAGGGTTCTGGCTACCTACTTGAAGCAGAAGGAGGAGTTCAGCTTCAGTGTCTCTTTGTTTCAGTGCCTTTTTGCATGTATGCTTCTTATCCTGTTGCTTTCCTGCATTTACTTTGAAGGAAACTTATTTTGATTTTTGGTGGTAGGAAAGCAAGCTTTGCTTCCTACCCAAGAAGTTCCAAGTGCCATTTTTTTTTTCTGGTAAGTTGTCTACCTTGCAGTAAAGTGGATATATGAATATCTTAGACAAAGCTGGCTGTTATTGGTGGTTTTTTGCCAGATTGGTAAATGGGAAAACAGAGGCAATTATAACCTGGTGTAACTGTAAAAGGAGTAATTAAAACAGGAGAGCCAGTGTGGGATAATATTTGGAGCACTACAGTATGATTCTGGAGACCAGGATTCGAATCCCCGCTCAGCCAAGGAAACCCACTGTGTCACCTTGGGCAAGTCACACTGTCTCAGCCTCAGAGGAAGGCAAAAGCAAACCCCTTCTGGACAAATTTTGCCAAGAAAGCCCCTTAGGGTCACCATAAGTTGGAAATTACTTTGAGGGCGCAAAGACTAGTTGGTATTGCATTTGAAGAAATGTCTTTACATCCACAAAAGTTCATGCTAAAAAAAACCCTGGTTTGTCTTAAAGGCGCTGCCATACTCCCTTTTTTTCTCCCTCTCCCTTCCTCCTTTGTTATGGTGTAAAAGACTAACATGGTTACTTCTTTGAAAACAGAGGTGATTAGTTTGCTCTTTCTGCTGCTGGAGATAATTATTTGTCTTAGTTTGTTTTTAGCAATTTTGTTTTATTTTATTTTTTATTGTGAGCTGCTTTGGATCTCCTGTTGGGAGAAAAGTGTTATATAAGTTAAACAGATAGATAGATAGATAGATAGATAGATAGATAGATGGATGGATGGATGGATGGATGGATGGATGGATGGATAGATAGATAGTGTTTGCATCGGTAACATTTAATTCTTTCCTTCCTTGTCTCTTTTAAACAGCTAGGCTTCTTTGCCACTTTAGATATTTGAACCAGTGTTAAATACCACTTGAAGAACATCTTCTAATAATTCTTAAATTTGTAGGTTTGGTCAATTTCTGATTGAGCATCCAAGATTTTTTCCCACTTTCGTGGAAGGAACTTCTATTTTATAAAAATAGTAATTTTTTAAAAAAGCTAGGCTTCATGGACCCATTGGCCTGGCCTTGGAGAAAAATGATTCAAGGAGTGATCTCTCCCTCCCGCAGCTGCTGCCTGAAATGTGGGCGGGTTATTTTGCTGTGTTTCCTAACATCTTCAGTTAAGCTGAAGCATCTCCTCTTCTCTGCACTGCCCGAGCAAACTTTAGGAACTGCCTTGCAATTTCTTCGGTTTTGCTTTTGTTTTGAAAGCAAACATGCAAAAAGAACTGAGAAGAATTTTTATTGGCCTCCTGAAATCTTTGTTTGATCAGTAAAGATCTCAGGAAACAAGGTGTTCTCATTATTGTTGCGTAATCTCCAACTCTCCCAAGCCATTTCCACATCGCACTGTTATAGTGCTATTGTTCCACTTTCAACCTCCTGTGGAGTTCTGGGGTTTGTAGTTTCCTGAGGCCCGAGAGCTCTCTGGCTGGGAATTCTCAAGGCCCCTCCCTAAACTGCAAATCCCAGGATTCCACAGGAGGTTGAAAGTGGAATAATAGCACTAGAACAGTGCGGTGCGGAAAGGGCCCCAGTTTGGCAGGAGCAGTCATGATTAATCCTCTATCATCCCACTTTCTCAGCTGCTTTTAAAATGTTCCAGTTTTTCTCTCCTCCTCCCTTTTTCTCCCTTTGGCCTCAGCGTACATCAGTTGCTGCAAACCGAGTTCAAAGTGCAAAAATAGTTCTCACTCAGGCCATTTCCGCCCTACACTGTTACGGTGCTATTATTCCAATTTCAACTTCCTGTGGAATTCTGGGGTTTGTCGTTTCCTGCGGCCAAAGAGCTCAAATTCTAAATACCCCCTCCCTAAACTGCAAATCCCGGGATTCCACGAGATGTTGAAAGTGGAATAAAAGCACTATAACAGTGTAGTGCGGAAATGGCCTCAGGGAGGAGAAGAGAGAAGAGTTCAAGGCCTTGCCCTTCCCTGCAAACTCAGGCAAAAGCAAACTGCTGCCGTCTTTCCTAGCTTGTTAGTTCTTCCTCATTAATAACTTTTTGCCGTCTTTGCTGCATGCTGATGTTGCTTGTGTCCCAGTTTTCATCTGTGAAATGTCAGAAAGTGTGTTGTTGATTGTGACACTTCTGAACCCACTCTTCTTGTGCGGAGGGGTGGCCAACTGCAGCAAGTCTGGGGGCCCAATTTTCTGCCCCAGGATCCTCAGAGGACCCCATGGATTGCCGGCCCCCCAACCAAACCCAGAACTTTCTGGGGGTCTAATTTTGGTTTGAAAAGCGTATACAACCAGCACCTCCATATCCATGGGTTCTATAGCTATGAATTCAACCAACCATGGCTTGGAAATGTTCAAAAAAAATCTACAAAGCAAACCGTGATTTTGCTGCATGCCAAGCCCTATGCTAATATGTATGCAAACCCTGTGTAGATCCTTTCTTTCTTCCCCCACCTCAAACTAAAAGCATCTTCCCTTGCGGTGGTGACTTTTGCTGTTGTTTTTTCAGGCTTGGAAATTTGACTCCTGGTTCCCCAACAACGTTATGGCAGCTGTCGTGGCAAAGACCAAAAGTCTCGGACGAGTGGAGCAGCATCGGAGGTGAGAAGCAAGGTCCTAGGTGACAAGCAAGGTCCTAGGTAACATCGAGGTAACAAATCCGTATCTCCAGGTTGTACCATTCCAGGTAGAGATCATGGGACTGAATGTTCCTATATTTGGGGCAGGGGGAAAATACCACATATGGACAGTGAGCATGTTAGGAATTTTTTTTTCCACTGTTCTCTGGTTTCCTATATGGACAGAGATTTTTTCTCTTTTTCTGCTAAGGAGTAGAAACATGCTCTCTTATGACACTCCTTGCGGTACAACCTGCCTCGTTGAAGGCCTTGGCATGGGCCATTTCCACACTAGGCAGTTATAGCGCGATGATTCCACTTTCAACACCCTATGGAATCCTGGGGTTTGCAGGCTGGCCCCTCCTGAAACTGCAAACCCCAGGATTCCATAGGATGTTGAAAGTGGGATCATAGCGCTATAACTGTCTCATGCGGAAATTCTGATGGTTAGGAGAGGGAATGATGGGCAATAGGTGGAAATGGTTACCAAACAAGGATACTCTGTGAACTGACAGCCAGCTGTTGTTAATCTTATGATACGTATTTGGGGCTGCGGTATGACTACAATCACACAACATGTTAGATTTTCAGGAACATTTTTAGGGCTTTGCTGATTTTCCCCCAAATCAGACAGACGGAGCAAAAGGAATAGGAAAAAAAAATACACAGGTATGCACTGGCTATGGCCTCTGATATCCCTATAACTTATGAACGTAAGAACTGTGGCTTCAGTGGATTTTTCTTTTGCTTCTGCATGCCGCAGAGTGTTCATAAACATTCCAGCTTCCCACCAAAAGCTTAAACCTTATGAATACCACCAGAGCATGGAAGTGTTACATTTGGACTACCCTTCCCAGAATCCCCCACCAGTGACCTTGCTGGCTGGGATTCTGAGAATTATAGTCCAAAAATTAGCTTTTTCAAGCCTCCAGAGAAGTGGAAATAAACTGAGCGTTACAGTCGGGGCACATGTCCATGCCACAGTGTCCTACCCTCCAACTCTCCCACTTTGGCAGCAATATTCCTCCTACACATTCAGCTGCCTTTCAAATGTCCCAGCATCGCTCTCCTCCTCCCACCTTTCCCCTTTGTCCACAGCTTATTTCAACTGCTGCAAACTGAGTTCAAAGTGGAAAAGTCATCTTCATTCAGTGAACTCAAGAAGGGGGAGAGGAGAGGGCAGTCTCTTGTCCTTTCCACTCTGGGGCAGCAGTGTATTGCACTGTCCAACTGCTCTTACCGTCAGGAAGGTATTCTCGATGTTTAAGTGGAATCTTTTCTTCTGCAGTTTGAAGCTGTTGCTCCGTCGTGTCCTAGCCTCTGCAGGAGCAGAAAACAATCTTGCCCCACCTCCCATGGAACATTCAGCTCAACGTCCTTCAAACGTTTAAACGTGGCTAACGTGTCACTTCTTGAGAGCCAGCACAGCGTAGTGGTTTGAATGTTAGACTAGCAGTTAGCAATTACATTTCTCTGCCACTTATCAGCGCTAAGCACTCCCTAAGCAGTTTGCAGGGTTGTAAGCCAATTGCCCCCAACAAGCTGGCTGCTCATTTTACCGACCTGTGGAAGGATGGACGGCTGAGTCGACCTGGAGCCCGGCAGGATCGAACGCACAATGTTGTGGCTGCAGTACCGGCGTTTAGCCCCTGCACCACCAGGACTATGACTGTGGAAACCGGGGCCATTTCTGCACTAGACTGTTATAGCGCTATGATTCCACTTGCAACATCCTATGGAATCCTGGGGTTTGCAGTCTAGGGAGGGGCCAGGCGGCCCCTCCCGAAACTGCAAACCCCAGGATTCCATAGGATGTTGCAAGTGGAATCATAGCGCTATAACAGTCTAGTGCAGAAATGGTTCAGGGTCCAATTCTCAACTTAGTCATGGAAACCCACTGGGTGACCTTGGGAATGTTACATACTCTCAGCCCCAGAAAACCCCATTAGGGGTTCACCCTAGGGTTCCCTTAAGTCGGAAACAGCCTAAAGACATACAACGAAAACAATCATGTCGCCTCTTAACCTCTTCTTCTCCAGGCTAAACATACCCAGCTCACTTTTCATAGGGCTTCATGGTTTTATCTCCCTCTCTTCTCTCAAATGGGATTCTTAGCGGTTTACAGACTAGCTTAAAAGAGAGCCATTCAGACAGAAGGAAAAGAGTAGGAAATATAAAAGTTTGAAAAAGCATTAAAATAGTCCAATTAATTTTCTTAAAACGTTAAAATTTAAAACAGTTAAAACCCTTAAAGTACACAATGCCTATTAAAACAGTACACCCAGTTGCACAATACTCCACCCTGGTCAGCCAAAGACAACAGAGAGGGGACAGATCGAATCTCCTTTGACAAGATCGTGTGGGGAGATGCCAGACTAATCTTATCTCTTTTTATGATAGAGTTACTAGCTTGATAGATGAAGGGAATGCTGTGGATGTAGCATATCTCGATTTCGGTATGGCCTTTGGCAAAGTTCCCCATGACATTCTTGCAAAGAAGCTAGTAAAATGTGGGCTGGACAGGGCTACTGTCAGGTGGATCTGTAACTGGTTGACCAACTGAACCCAAAGGGTGATCACGAATGGCTGCTTTTCATCCTGGAGAGACGTGCCTAGCGGGGTGCCACAGGGTTCTGTCCTGGGCCCAGTGCTGTTCAATATCTTCATCAACGACTTGGATGAAGGAACAGAGGGCACACTCATCAAATTTGCAGAGGACACCAAATTGGGAGGGGTTGCTAATACGCCAGAGGACAGGATCAAAATTCAAAATGACCCGGACAGATTGGAGAGCTGGGCCAAGGCTAACAAAATGAAATTCAACAGAGAGAAGTGTAAGGTCCTACACTTAGGTAGAAAAAATGGAATGCAGAAATACAGGATGGGGGACACGGGGCTGGATGGCAGTACGTGTGAAAGGGATCTAGGAGTCTTAATAGACCACAAGCTGAACATGAGTCAGCAGTGTGATGCGGCAGCCAGGAAAGCCAACGCAATTCTCGGCTGCATCAATAGGAGGATGGTGTCTAGATCGAAGGAGGTACTGGTACCACTCTACTCTGCTTTGGATAGACCTCATCTTGAATACTGTGTCCGGTTCTGGGCACCCCAATTCAAGAAGGACATGGTCAAGCTGGAGCAGGTCCAGAGGAGGGCGACCAAAATGGTGAAGGGCCTGGAAGCCAAGCCCTATGAGGATAGACTTAGAGAGCTGGGTATGTTCAGTCTGCAGAAGAGAAGGTTAAGAGGGGACATGATAGTTATGTTTAAATATTTGAAGGGATGCCATGTAGAGGAGGGAGTGGGCTTGTTTTCTGCCGCCCCAGAGACCAGGACAAGGAGCAATGGATTCAAGCTGCAGGAAAGGAGATTCCACCTGAACCTCAGGAAGAACTTCCTGACAGTCAGGGCTGTCCGGCAGTGGAATCTGCTGCCTCGGAGTGTGGTGGAGTCTCCTTCTTTGGAAGTTTTTAAGCAGAGGCTGGATGGCCATCTGTCGGGAGTGCTTTGAGGGTGTTCCTGCATGGCAGGGGGTTGGACTGGATGGCCCCTGGGGTCTCTTCCAACTCTACATTTCTATGATTCTATGATTCTATAAAGGAGTTCCAAATCCGAGGAGCAGCCATCAGGAGGGCTCTCTCCGTTGTCCCTGCTAACCAAGCCGAGAAGGGTGGTGGGATGGAGAGAAAGTCTGGCCCTGGAGATCATGTGGGGAGATGCAGACTTTCAGACAGTGTGGGTCTCAGTCCTATAGGACTTTATAGGTCAAAACTCTGGTCAGAGGGTTTAGGTGAGAGCCCTGGTGGCACAGGGGTTAAATGCTGATACTGCAGCCACAACGTTGTGAGTTCAATCCTGCCGGGCTCCAGGTCGACTCAGCCTTCTGTCCTTCCGCAGGTCGGTAAAATGAGTACCCAGCTTGTTGGGGGGCAATTAGCTAAACACATTGTTAACCGCCTAGGGAGTGCTTTGCACTGATATAGAATATAGTATAGAATACAGAAATGTAGTATAGCTATTGCTATAAAACCAGCACTTTGAATTACGTCCAGAAACTCACCAGTCATCAATGATGCTGTTTTAGCAAGAGAGTCATATGCTTATTTAAATCTTTCTCAGGCTTTTTGGGGGGCCCAAAATCACAAAAAGGGGTTAGAAATAGGGACGATCCTTATTAATCCTGTGCCATCCCACTTTTTCAGTTGCTTTTACAATGTCCCGGTTTCTTTCTCCTCCTCCCACCGTCCCCCTCCATCATCAGCTTGAATTGCTGCAAACAGAGCTCAGAGTGCATTCGATTAACTCAGCAGGGGAAGGAATTGAGGAGGGGGCTGAATCTCAGACTTTCCAGTAGGCAAAAGCAAAGTCAAATGGCTGCAGGCAAAAGCAAAGGGCTGCAGCCTCTCCAGACTTGTGTGTTCTTTTGCTGTCTTTGCCATCTTGAACACACATGTTCTGCTTTTCATCTGTGAAACGTTGAGAGGCTGTGAAAATGCAGTGGCTTTTGTTCCTCTCCTTGCTCCCAGCCAATGACATCAATTTGCTCCCAGTTTTATCTTTTTGTCCAGGTGGCACCTGTCAAGTGCTCAGGTGTGTGTGAAAATTGCCCCAGTGACGTTGCCTATCCCCCTATTCTAACTGGTCAAATTGTGTTATGTTTTGTAGAGATGTGGCCCAGGGAGAGCACGAAGCCACGAATGGAAATTCGGAAGCGTTTCTCAAACGTCACAGCCAGGTTCAAGAAGCGCAGCCTGGCGAACGCCTGGCGGGGTGCGTCAGAGATGTTGAGGAGAAGCTTGTGTCTCTGGACTTGGATGACAAGGTGGATCGAGAAGTAGACGAATACGTTAATGTGTGTCAGAGCGGATTAATGATCTACCGAGAACTGCACGACAAGCTCTTTGAGCACCAGAAGGAGGGTGTGGCCTTCCTTTACAGCCTTTATCGTGATGGGAGAAGGGGCGGCATTTTGGCAGACGACATGGGTTTGGGGAAGACCATCCAGATCATTGCTTTTCTTTCGGGGATGTTTGATGCCGAAATTGTCCATTCCGTGTTGCTCATCATGCCAGTTACGCTTGTTAACAACTGGTTGCAGGAGTTTGTCGAGTGGGCCCCGGGAATTAGGGTGAAGGTGTTCCATGGGACCAGCAGGAAGGAACGCGGGAAAAACCTGGAGCAGATCCAGAGGAAAAGTGGGGTCTTGCTCACCTCGTACCAGATGGTTTTGGCCAATTGGGAACAGCTCTCTAGCCTCGACCAGCGGAAATTCGTTTGGGACTATGTCATCTTGGACGAAGCGCATAAAATTAAAAGCCCTTCAGCTAAAACCACAAAAGCTGTGTATGCCATCCCGGCCACGCATCGCCTCCTCCTCACAGGGACACCAATGCAGAATAACCTGCGAGAGCTTTGGGCTCTCTTTGATTTCGCTTGCCAAGGGTCCCTGCTTGGCACAGCCAAAACCTTCCGGATGGAGTATGAGTACCCCATCACAAAAGCCAGAGAGAAAGATGCAACTCCAGGTGAAAAAACTCTTGGGCTGAAGATCTCAGAGAACTTGATGGCTCTCATACAGCCCTACTTCTTGCGCCGAAGTAAAAGTGAGATACAGAAGCTGAACTCTGAGCGAGCTGTCTGTTTGCCTGGAGAAGAGAGTGGTGACTTCGTTGCTCTGGAAATGCCTTCTCTCCCAAGAAAAAATGACTTTATTGTCTGGGTGTACTTAGCACCCATGCAAGAAGAGATATACAGGAGCTTTCTCTCCTTGGATCATATCAAGGAACTGTTAATGACCACGCGCTCCCCGTTAGCTGAGCTGAATGTCCTGAAGAAACTCTGCGATCACCCTAGGCTGCTGTCTGCACAAGCTTGTATCCAGCTTGGTTTAGAAGTATCCGATTACTCTGAGCAAACCGGTAGCAAAGACGGAACAACTTTGAGCACGACCCAAGAAGTCAAGCGCATTTCTGACAAGCTTCTCATTGAGGAGTCAGGAAAGCTCATATTTCTTGTAGCGTTGCTGGAGAAACTTCAAGAGGAAGGACACCGAACCCTCGTTTTCTCCCAGTCAAGGAAAATGCTGGATATCATAGAACACATCTTGACTCAACGGTGCTTTAAGCTGATGCGCATTGATGGAACAGTGACTTGTTTAGCAGAACGAGAGAAGAGGGTTGGAGAATTTCAGACGGACAAAGGCTGTTCCGTCTTTCTGCTTACCACGCAGGTTGGAGGTGTTGGGCTCACCTTAACTGCAGCCACTCGTGTGGTCATTTTTGATCCCAGTTGGAATCCTGCTACGGATGCCCAAGCTGTAGACCGGGCGTACCGGATTGGACAGAAAGAGAACATTGTGATCTATCGACTCATTACCTGCGGGACTGTGGAAGAGAAGATCTACCGACGTCAGGTCTTCAAGGATTCGTTAATACGGCAAAGCACCGGAGACAAGAAAAACCCATATCGGTATTTCACCAAACAAGAATTACGGGAGCTTTTCACGCTCGAGGACACCGGAAGGTCTGCAACACAACTGCAGCTGCAGTCTTTGCACGCCACTCAGAGGAATTCTGACTCGAAGCTGGATGAGCACATTGCCTATCTCCACACCCTGGAGATGTTTGGCATATCTGATCATGACCTGATGTACACCTGTGAAACGGGTCAAGATCAGGACGATGAAGCAGAAAATGAGGATGCTCATCGATACATTGAACACAGGGTTCAGAAGGCCCAGGAACTGGTCCAGCTGGAATCGCAGCTCATAGACATAAAATATCAGAAATCCCGCTACTCGTGAAACTCTGTCGTACTGCTTGTGAGTCTCTTGTGTGCTAGTCATGTACTTCCCATCAGATCATCTCCAGTGGGATTAAAACTATCCACAAGATCCTCCTCTAAACCTCTGTCATCATTTTGTCTTGCCAAAGAAATTGTTCACCATGACTCACTGGCCACACCGATCTGGATCCGTTGATTTGTTCATCTTTTCCAGCAGTTCCTGTTCTTGATGACCCCGCTTACTGTCTCCTCTGCAAGTTGGTCACCCTTCTTGAAGAAGAAGCAAGGACAAATTCCACTCTGTAATTTTATTAGAGCTCGAATTTGGTTTGAGCCTCCTCTCGGTAAGGCCATCAGCAGAGACAGATCCATGGGGCGTCATTCGTCGTTTGGGCATGACTACCTCCGTGTAGGAAAGCAGTAGATTTGGTTGGAGCCTTCTGACACTCCTTGAAAAGTGTCTTCAGGGAGAAGATAATGTTGTTCTAATTACATATAATGGAGTGTTTGTGTATATACTCCAAAGTCTAATAAGCTGCACTAGCTGTTTCTTGCCCAAAGAAATGAAGAGGAAGGCCTGCAGCTGATGCGGAAGTGGTATTGGACCCAATGGAAGACATTAAGCTAAAGAAGTCATTATGCAGCATGGTTTGATGTTATCGTTCTCCATTTAGGGAGGAAGTCAATGAAACAAAACCCACGGGGAAGGAACGGATGGCTCTTCGAGATTTTCCTTTCCTTTCTAGCAATTTAGCTTAAAAAAAAAGCTAAGTACTTAAACTAAGTTAATGTTGTTGTTTTTTACTGTCTCTTCTATTACTAGTAAAGTTATATTTTCCATTTTAAAAAGCTCATGTCGTCTTTTATCATGGTGTGGTGTTTTCGGGAGAAGGGGCTGTGTTGTTTCATAAAGGGATGGGTCATAGCAGGTGGTGCCCATGAGAGCAGCACAGTGAATCCATGCTGGGGTTTTGTCCAAACTTTATAAAGGCTTGGGAGGTAGGGTTTGGCACCTTAGCCAGCTCAGGCCGTTTCCGCACTGGACTGTTCTAGTGCTATTATTCCACTTTCAACATCTTATGGAATCCTGGGGCCTTTGACATCCCTCCCTAAACTGCAAACCCCAGGATTCCATAGGATGTTGAAAGTGGAATAATAGCGCTAGAACAGTCCAGTGCGGAAATTGCCCAGTCAGACTAAAACCCACAGCAGACTGATCGTCCCCCTGATGTGGAAATTACCGGCTGCCCCGGTTATATTCTGTGGAGTGTCTTTATATGGCTGGGATAGCACGCCATGATCCAGAGTGCTGTGTGACCAACTCTCCAGCTTCACAATGGTTTCTTGGTTGGATCATTCCACAACCTACAATGTCAGGATCTGCTTGGCTTGCTTCTTTAGGATTCTGCTTTAACTGCCGTCATTAATAGGCTGCCTCTTTAGCCACTGTGCAGCCTAAGGAATGCTGGCATTTGTAGTTTAGGGAGTCGACAAGGTGGAACGTGTCCAGAGGAGGGCGACCGAAATGGTGAAGGGTCTGGAAGCCATGAAGCCCTATGAAGAACGGCTCAGGGAGCTGGGCATGTTTAGTCTGCAGAAGAGAAGGTCAAGAGGGGACATGAGAGCCATGTTTAAATACTTGAAGGGATGTCATGTCGAGGAGGGAGCGGGCTTGTTTTTTGCTGCTTCAGAGACTAGGACAAGGAGCAATGGATTCAAGCTGCAGGAAAAGAGATTCCACTTGAACCTCAGGAAGAACTTCCTGATGGTCAGGGCTTTCCAGTAGTGGAATCTGCTGCCTCCGTGGAGTGTGGTGGAGTCTCCTCCTTCTTTGGAGGTTTATAAGCAGAGGCTGGAGGGCCATCTGTTGGGAGTGCTTTGAGGGTGTTCCTGCATGGCAGGGGGTTGGACTCGATGGCCCCTGGGGTCTCTTCCAACTATGATTCTGTAATTCTATGAGTCACTAGAGCTCTTTGGATGAGAATTCTAAAAGCGCCATGAAACTACAAACCTCAGGTTAATATAGGATGGAAACATGGTGGTTAAAGTGAAACTATACTGCTGTTATTGTGGAGTGTTAACTTCATATGGTGGTTTGAGTGCTGGACCACAACCCTCGAGTCCAGGGCCATTTCCACACTAGCCTGTTATAGTGCTGTTCTTCCACTTTCAACATCCTATGGAATCCTGGGGTTTGCAGTTTAGGGGAAGTGGAATAATAGCACCTTAACAGGCTAGTGCAGAAATGGCGTTGGGTTCGATTTCCTGCTTGGCCTGGAAACCCACAGGGTGACCTTGGGCACATCACACTCTCTCAGCCCCAGAAAAAACCATGATATGTCCGCCTAAGTGTCACCGTAAGTCAAAAGCAACTTGAAGGCACACAGCAACAACAACAATTGTGGAGTGTGCAAGAGGTCTTGGCTTGCATCACAGAAGGGCGTGAAGCCCATTGAACTGAGAGACAAATATGGGATGCCATAGCAAATTCATCAGAGAAGGGAACGGTTGAAAGAAAAACAAGAGACGAAATGGCTGGAAATTTCCCTTTGTGCATTTTATTTTTCAACCAGTTGTCGATTCAAAATGGCTCCAGTTTGTTTCTTCCTCTCGACTCAACACCGTCCAGGCTGGGGAAAAGGCCTCGTGTGTTTTTTCTGACCTCCTCGGTTGCCCTTTGCTCCGTGCTGAAATGCTTTTATTATTTGTGGGCCCCATGCCTGCCTCTGAGATATTTTCATCTCATTTATTAGAATTTCCTGGCGAGCTCTTGGGCCATTGTTCTGTCCACTGGGCCAAGAAAAGCAAAAGGGGGAAAAAAAAAAAAGAACTCACTGGGGTCAGGGAATAAATCTCTTATCACACGAGCCAGCTTGGCAGTGGATTTCTCTGCCAAATGAGGTAGGGAAGGGGGATCAGAGAGGGACGGGGTTTGGGGTGTGTCCTGCGGAGAAAGCGGTCCTTCGGACCCAGGTCAAATGGAAACTGTTGTGTTCTGCAGTTTTCCTGGGTATTTTAGCCCCAGTTGCCAAGCTGGTCTCCTGCTCTGTCTTTGCTGGTGTATAGTGTGGTGGAGTTTCCTTTTTTGGAGGTTTATAAACAGAAGCTGGAAGGCCATCTGTCGGGAGTGCCGTCACTGTGGCCATTTCCGCACTAGACGGTTATAGTGCTATTATTCCACTTTCAACGTCCTATGGCATCCTGGGGTTTGCAGTTTGGGGAGGGGCCTTTGAGGCCCCTCCCCAAACTGCAAACCCCAGGATGCCATAGGACGTTGAAAGTGGAATAATAGCACTATAACCGTCTAGTGCGGAAATGGCCTGTGTCTTCTTGCATGGCAGAATGTGGTTGGACTGGATAGCCTTTGGTGTCTCTTCCGACTCTATGATGTCAAAAGATCTGTAACAGTCAATCCTCCGCATCCACGAGGGTTAGGGGCACAGGACCTTGGAAAAGTGAAAGAAAAACCACATTGTCAAAATGGGTGTGTGTGTCTTTGGGAAGGGGACTGAGATACTGTTGGCAGAATGAGCCCCCAGTGTTTAAACCAGGTCAGGGAAAGGGGTGGATTTGACAGGGACGCTCTCAGTGAATACTCCACTGTCCCACTTTTCCAGCGGCTTTTACAACGTCCCGGTTTCTCTCTCCTCCCCCCACGTTCACCCTTTGTCCTCAGTTAACTTCGGTTGCTGCAAAAGGAGTCCAAAGTGCAGAAGTAGGACGCCCTCACTGACTGTCTGCCCTCCACGTTCGTGAGGGATAGGGGTGCGGGATGCCCACAGAGGTGGAAAACGCGCAAATATCAAAAGGCATGGTAGAGAGAGAGAGAGCAGGAACCCAGGTCAGGGAAAGGAGAGGGAAAGAGGGTGGACAGGCATGGTGAACCTATACGTCCTCTTGTGCACATTTCCTTCCTTGGGTATGGGGGGTCAACCAGAGAGCGTTTGTGGTGCTGAGAAATCATGCTGTGAGCCACCCTTAGCCAGCAAGGCAGGATCTGGTGGAGGAGGAAGAGGACTCTTTTTTAAGGGCTGCATGGCTGCTGAGCGGGGAGGTTCCACTGGAAAAAAAGTACCTGAGGCACGGCAGGAATTGGATAAACTTGCAAATAATCAAATCGGTGGAAGTGAAACCCGCAAATGTGGAGGGCTGGCTGTATTACCGTAGCATTTGGATCCCGTGTGGCCTTCCAGAGGTGGTCGGACTGTAACTACAATTCTATAAATAAACAAATAACAAATACAAACAATACTGTAACCAATATAACCATTGGTGAGGGCATGGTGGAAGTTGCAATCCAGCAATATCTGGAAGGACGGGTCTTCCTCATCACTTCCGTTACTACAGTTTATAAGCTGGATGGTATTCGGACTGGTTTCTACCGACCTACTGGAATGAATGGGCTGTCTAATCGCGGGCTGGAGATGAGGGGGGTGGTTACATTTTGGGATGTCCTTTGGAAAGAAGAAGAAGCAAATGTTGTTAGGTGCCATCAAGTCACCTCCTACTTGCAGCAACCCCATGCTGGGTTTGTTTTGGCCAGATTTCATAGGATCATAGAATCGTAGAGCTGGAGGAGGCGACAAGGGGCATCCAGACCAACCCCATTCTGCCACGGAGGAATACACAACCAAAGCACTCTTGGCAGGTGTCCATCCGGCCTCTGCTTACAAACCTGCAAAGAAGGAGACTCCATCGCACTTCCAGGCAGCAGCAGATTCCACTGTCCAACTGCTCTTACCCTCAGGAGGTTCTTCCTAATGTTTAGATGGAATCTCTTTTCTGGTAGTTGGAAGCCATTGTTCCACGTCCTAGCCTCTGGAGAAGCAGAAAACAGGCCTTCCCCATCTTCCCTATGACATCCCTTCAGATATTTAGCTATCATGTCACCTCTTAACCTTCTTTTCTCCAGGCTAAACAAACTCATCTCCCTAAACCGCTCCTCATAGGGCTTCGTGGTTTCTAGGCCTTTGACCATTTTGGTCGCCCTCCTCTGAATTGTGTTCCAGCTGGTCAATATCCCTCTTGAAATGTGGTGCCCAGAACTGTGTCAAGGTTGTTGCCGGTCAGGCAAAGTTTTCCTACAAGCGGACGGCAGAAGGAAGAGGCGGTGTGGCCAGACAGCCAGGTGCAAGGCCAGCAGGATTGTTGTGGCTATGGCTTGTGTATTAGAGAAGACCAGGCAGGATTTGGCTCCTCTGAGCATGAAATTAAAAAAATGGTTAGCAAAAGGCCACACGCCAGAGCACCGATTGGGTCACCCCACTCGTTTCAGGGTGACAAGGTAGCATAAAAAGGCTGGTATTTGCCTTGACCAGCTGCCATTTTTTAAAAAAATAAAAATAAAACACTGTCTCACAGCTGGCTGAAATGTGGTTAGCGAAGGTTTGCATTAGGCTTTGCTTCTTGCCTGGAACTGATCACGTGTAGAGGATTTGCACCCGGACTCCCACCTGGAGCTGACTCAGGGAGGATCAGGAGACTCAAGGTGGCATCTCAAGATTTGGCCAGCCTAACTAAAAGTCTAGTTCTGGTTTGAATTTTTGCTCAATGACAGGCAGGGCAGGGCAGAGACCTGCAACCTATTCAAACCTCTTCAATTTGCAAAAACAGCCTGTGGGGGCTGGATCTCGACCACCCTGGTGAACAAAGGGCCAGGATATACACGTAGACAAAACAGAAATGCTTGCCAGTGCGTAACTCAAACAATGAGATAAAGCACGCCACGAATACATCTGTTCCGTATATAATGCACCGTATGGAATGTTTCTTCGCATGTGCTGATCTGCGTCTCCACCTGTGAATGTAGTACTGAGTCTCCATGTTGTTGTTAATGACATGTCAGGTGGCCGCTTTATCATGTTGTTTGGGTTAAGTGGGTTAATCAAGAGGGATGTCGACAAGCTGGAACGTGTCCGGAGGAGGGCGACCAAAATGGTGAAGGGTCTGGGAGCCATGAAGCCCCATGAGGAGCAGCTGAGGGAGCTGGGGATGTTTAGTCTGCAGAAGAGAAGGTGAAGAGGGGACATGTGAAGGGATGTCATGTCCAGAAGGGAGCAGGCTTGTTTTCTGCCGCTCCAGAGACCAGGACAAGGAGCAATGGATTCGAGCAGCAGGAAAGGAGATTCCACTTGAACCTCGGGAAGAACTTCCTGACGGTCAGGGCTGCCCGGCAGTGGAATCTGCTGCCTCGGAGTGTGGTGGAGTCTCCTTCTTTGGAGTTTTTAAGCAGAGGCTGGAGGGCCATTTGTTGGGAATACTTTGATGGGTGTTGCTGCATAGCAGGAGGTTGGACTCAATGGCCCCGGGGTCTCTTCCAACTCTATGATTCTATGATTCTAAGTGCATGTTGATTTATATGCGTAGAGCTTGAAGAGACCACAAGGGCCACCCTGTCCAGTCTCCTTCTGTTGTGCCGGAATACGCAACTGAAGCCCTCCCAACAGATGGCCATCCAGCCTCTGTTTAAAAACCTCCAAAGAAGGAGTCTCCACTACGCTCTGTTGAGGCTGGGTATTCCGCTCTTGAACTGCTTTTACCATCAGGAAATTTGTCCTAATGTTTAGGTGGAATCTCTTTTTCTGTAGTTGGAATCCATTGTTCCACGTCTCAATCTCCAGCAGCAGAAAACAGTCTTGCTCCATCCTCCATATGACATCCTTCCAAATATTTAAACATCACGTTCCCGCTTAACTTTCTCTTCTCCAGGCCAATCATACCCAGCTCCCTAAGCCTTTCCCTGTAGGGCTTCATGGTTCCCAGGTCTTTTGTCGTTTTGGTCATCCTCCTCTGGACGCATTCCAGCTTGTCGATATCCTTCCTGAACTTTCATAACCAGAACTGGTCACAGTATTATTCCGTGTGAGGTCTGATCAAAGCAGATCCAGTGATACTATTACTTCCCTTGACCTAGACGCTATGCTCCTATTGATGCGGTCTCGCTTTTTCAGGCGTTGGCTGGAGGTGCCTCCTGTATCTTCCTTTTTGATGACAATGAAAAGAACATGTACTGGAGCCAGCTGCCCCTCTGAATTAGCAGGGAGAGCCTCTCAGTGTCCCTCTTGCACGTGCATGAACCGGTGTCCTTTTGGTTTCCTTTTCCTATGAGACTTCATGTTTTCCTTTTGCAGTTGCACCTGATGTGTCACCAGGAGATCAACACTCATTTTTCCACAAGTGGAAACACCACATCTTCCTGGGCACGTGGTTAATAGGAAGCCAGGGAGGGGTGCATAAGGATCTCTTGGATTATTTTTCAAAACAGAAAACACATTTTTTATGTTTTGAACGGACTTATTGTGGGTGGGTGGCCAAGATCTTCTGGTACAAGCGCAAGATATGTCATGACAGTATGGGCCTCTCCACACTACGCTGTTCTAGTGCTATTGTTCCACTGTCAACGTCCCGTGGAATTCTGGGGTTTGTAGTTTACTGAGGCCAAAGAGCTCTCTGGCTGAGATTTCTAAAGGCCCCTTCCTAAACTGCAAATCCCAGGATTCCATAGGATGTTGAAAGTGGAATAATAGCACTATGACAGTGTAGTGTGGAAAGGTCTATGTCTTCTGAGGAAATGGAAAGTAGCTTGAACCCTATTGGCAACCTTAGCTGGAGTAGACCCATGGACTCCATACAATTTACATAAGAGTTGGTTCACTCTGCAACAGTTTGAGTCGATGGGTCCACTTTAGTTAGGACTAACCGCTTCTCTCTACATATAACTTTTATTAGTACACTAAAAACTACAGCCATCCCTCCACATTTGCTAGGATTAGGGACGCAGGACCCCTTGAAAGTGAAAAAAACATGAATAATTCTAGGCCCTCCCAAACCATATTTAACGTACAAAAAAGTATGATCACCATATTCAACCCACCGTGGATGCTTTGAAGCACCAGGGTTCCTTCCCAAGGCAGAAGTGGGAGGCTGGGGGGGCTTCCTGCCCCCTCCCCTGCTGCCCCACACCATTTTTAAGAGGGACTTACAATCCTGGCTCGCAGTTTCTCAGCCTCGCCAAGCTTGCAGTCCCTATTAAACATGGCACAGGGAGGCAGCAGAGGGGACAGCAAATAATCCGTGAATAACCAAATCTGCAAAAGTGAAACCTGCAAATGTGGAGGGCTGACTGTCCAAAAGTTAAAAAGAGAAAGAAAGAAAAGATGGATAAAATATATACAGGAAAGCTGCTTCCCACTGGGCATGGTTTCCAGGCCTTCTCATAGGGCAGAATAGAGTGGTACCATCCCTTCCCTTGACCAAAACTCTGTACTTCTATTGATGCAGCCAATGTGGGGACGAAAGGAAAAATTTCACTGAGGGAGGACATTTGTGGGCAATGCCTTCATTTTCTCCCCCTCCAATAGCTTGAGGGAGCGCTTGCAACCCATTGAAAAGACCCATTGCATCTCTGGAAAGACTTCCAGGAGAAACATTTCACCTTTCCGAAGTGAATAGGAGAAGGACAGGGGAAGAGGAAGAAAAGCCTGGGGGGGGGGTCATAAAAACAGCCAAGGGGCCACATTCTCCCCACCCCTAAACTAAAGGCTCAGCAGCCTTTGCCAATACGGTGGTCCCTAGACGATTTCGGATACAGGTTGAACGTCCCTTATCCAGAAAATCAAACCCCCCAAACCTCCAAAAATCAAAACTTTTTGGCGGCAACTGCCCGCCATCCGGTTCTGCCTTCAAGATGTGACAGCAACATCCCTGCCCATTCCTCTCTCAGATCCTCAGTCTCTCTCCAGCCTTGTGTCTCATACGCAGCACAAGTAGTGAGGATTATAAGGGACCTGATACCCGTATTCGGGTATCTCTGGGGAGCCTGCCAGTCTCCTGTTTCCACCTTCGAGGGGGTGGTTGCCGCGCTCCTGCTCATTTGTTTGCGGACTTCCTGGAGATCTCCTGGACAGTCCTGTATTTTATGTATATGCAAATACAGGGAATCCAAAATCTGGGGAAAAAAAATCCAAAATCCAAAACACTTCCGGTCCCTTTTGGAAAAAGGATAGTCAAGCTGTGCAAATCATCGCCTGTGCTTGTTGGGGACGATGGGTTGTTGTCCAAAGCAGCCTGAAATCTGGCATTATGTCTGCCCAGAGAGCCCTGCTGTCTTCCTTTGTTTCTGGTCATTTCGTGGACAATCCTGGAGTGCTGAGCAGTGTGGTTTTGGGTCTGTGTTCGTTGTGCCCTGTCCCCTCTTCTGGTTTTCTTCAAAGAAAGGCTCCTCTCTTTAATTTCGTTATATCCTTGCTACGTGCTGTTCTGCTGCCTTGCAGCAAGAATTTAATTGATTTAAATCGACTCACAGGCCCTGCTAATGGATTTCAAGCGGGGCAACGGTGATGGGGAGAGAAACACGAATAATTTGTTCCAGGTTCCTGTTTGCCAAAGAAAACACATAACAAGAAACCCACGTGCTCCAAGCTGCCCCAAGACATTTTGCTGCCTGAGGCAAAGCAAATTAACGGTGCCCCCAAAGATCCAAAGCCAAGTGCATCACGCCGCCACCGTAGGTAGAAAGTCCCACAAGCCTCTCTTCTCATTCCTGGCAATAAAAATACAGGAACTGAAAAGTAAAGAAGCAAGAATTTGCTTCCCTTCCATATACATTACTTCTGCGGATTCCTGAAGCGGCTGCCTCATTCTGTCTAAAGGTGGGCTATACACTGCCCTATCTAAACAGTGTGAAAAAGACTTTGAGTGGATCCACACTGCGCAGTTATAGCAGTTCCATGCCACATGCCACCTTAACTGTCATGGCTCCCTCTTAGGGAATCCTGGAATTTGTGGTTGAGTGGCCAGAAAAGGGAGTTGGGTCTACATCCCTCATTCTCCATACGACATCCCTTCAAACATTTAAACATGGCTATCATGTCTCCTCTCAGCCTTCTCTTCTCCAGGCTAAACATACCCAGCCTCCTAAGCCTCTCCTCATACGGCATGGTTTCCAGGCCTTTGACCATTTTGGTCGCCCTCCTCTGGGCCTCTTCCAGCTTGCCAATATCTTTCTTGGACTGTGGTGCCCAGAACTGGACACAGTATTCCAGGCGGGGGCTGACCAAAACGGATCAGAGCAGTACTATCACTTCCCTCGACCTGGACACCATACACCTGTTGATGCAGCCTGGAATTACATTGGCTGTTTTAGCTGCTGCTTCACACCACTAACTCATGTTCATTTTGTGGCGTTTAAGGGACAAGCTCACCCTAGGCTTGCTTGCTTGCTTGCTTTGTCCTGGGAGAGGCACAATGTCTTTTGAACACTGCCCTGTAACTCCAGTACAGGTTTTAGACCGAACTCTGAAGGAGCTGTTCAAGGTAGTGAGCTTATTATGTGGTTAGGGTTCATTACCTTGAAAGACATACTGTCAAGTTCAGACTAAAACCAGGAGCAGACTCACTGCCCTCCTCTGATACAGAAGCCACCATCTGTCTCTGTTTGCATGACAGACAGAATCCAACAGGTGAAGCATTCCCTATCACGAGCAAGCTTGTTTTCTGCTGCTCCAGAGGCCAGGACTCGGAGCAACGGATTCAAACGACAGGAAAAAAGATTTCACCTGAACTTCAGGAAGAACTTTCTGACGATAAAAGGCATTCAACAGTGGCATCTGCGGCTTCCTGGGAGTGTGGTGGAGTCTCCTTCTTTGAAGGTTTTTAAGCAGAGGCTGGAGGGCCATTTGCTGGAGGTGCTTTGAGTGTTTGTTCCCGCACGGCAGAAGGGGGTTGGACTGGATGGCCTCTGGAGTCTCTTCCAACTCTATGATTCTACATTCAGACGAATTGTTTTGGCCTGTGATGCGGCTCACATTCGACGGAAGGAGGAAGGAACTATGGTGATCATATTTGGATCCAGAATTAGAGGACTGTATAGTGGTTTGAGTGTTGGGCGACAGGCCTGAAGACCAGAGTTCAATTCCACGCTCAGCCATGGAAACCCACTGGGTGACCTTGGGCAAGCCACATGCTCTCAGCCCCCCGAAAACCCCAATACAGGTTCACCTTATGGCCATCGTAAGAAACAACTTGAAAGCACACAGTATCAGCAACCCTCATAAGGGGACCAGTCTTTCGGGAGGGAGGTTAACAGAACGTTTCCCCGTATTTTTTTGCGGCCTCTTGAAGTACGGACCATGGCCCCTTCGGCTTCCTTTCCTGATTGGCTGCTCGACCTTCCTTCCGATTGGCTCGTCCCGCTCTATATAAACCTTCCCTCCGGGAGGTCAGATTCAGTTTTCGTCAACGCTCTCTTTGTGCCGCACGGTTAATGTTTAGCCCATCCGTTTGCAAAACCAGCGTCCTGGGTCAGAGATCCTCGGCGGTGCGTTTCCTGGAGTCTAATCACATTAATCCAGTTACAAAGGAATAACAAACAAAAGCAACAGGAGAGCATTGTGAGAGGGGTGCGCCTCTCGCCCGGGCCCCCGCCCCACGTCACCGCAGGCTAAAAATAAGCGCGGGTAGAGTAAAAACGCTCGGGTGGTGCTCCCTGGGCTAAAAGCACTCTTTTAAAAGGAAGATTTATATATCTTTGTCACATGGAGGGCCCGGAGATTTGGAAGGCTGTTCTTAGAACGTTCGGCCCCATAATGTTTGTCTAGGCTTAAGCGGTCTCGCGGGAGACCACGGCCAAGATGTGACACGTTGGCCGAAATGCATGAGTTGGAAATGCAAGCAACATGAAGGGACTTTTTTTCCCCCGTCTATGGCAGACACGCGAAAAAGTGAAAAATAAAATAAAATCTAAGATATATAAAAGTCAAAAGTTTGCGAGTTGGTCCGTGTCGGGCAGGCAAAGGCCTCGTGTGATCGGCTGCCTGTGAAAACTCTGTGGAGTCCTGGGGTTTACCGTTTACGGGGGGGGGGGGCCTTCGGAATCCTCGGCCAGAGAACAGACCGGTTGCTACGGAGACGAGGCCTAGCGGCAAGGAGGAGGAAGGCAGTGTATTCCCCTCAGGAGCCCAACCTCTGTACGTCAATAACTCTGAATACCGATCGGATTGGGGAACTTGGGGAAAAGTTACAGGCACTGGACAAGGCAGTTTGGGGAATTAGAGACACACAGATCTCAAATCTTTGTATTTCAACCGCATCCAATTCCTAAAGTAAGGTAAGGTAATTCCTAAGGTACTTCTAAAAAAGCGTTACCCATGAGAAAATGAAATCCCAGGCAATACTGGGTAAATACACCAGTAATACAATAAAAATTAAAAATTAAAAAATAGACTTCACATACCGATGCAGTGGATTTAAAGATTAATATTCAGTTGAAACCAGAACGTGTTTTGGGATTGAAGGAGCACAACTGGAAAAGAGTCATGGAAGATTGCTTCGGTGTATGAGCATGGCGGCTGGACTGTTGTGAGCACAAAGGTGGAAGAATTCAATGCTACCCACTGTCATGTCCTGGAAAACTCGCAAGCCACAAACTCCGCTCTGAGGTAGACAGCCATGTTTGTTTGTAGCAAAGCAAGCAACACAGCACACTTTTTCCAGAGTTGCTGAGACTACGGCGTACATGCCGTTCACATGCAAATTTAGGTGTGGAAAGCTGTGATTGGAGAAGGGCCATAATTTTAACGTCACCCCACACCTTTCGACGTCCCTCAGACTCGCAGTTGTTATCCCCTCTTTCATCCTTGGGGCATGAACGAGTTTCTTGCCCCTTGTCTCTAGCCACTTCAAGTTCCCAAAACACCCCTTGATACTTTCGCTTTTACCCGCTTTGATCTTCTTTCCCCCCTACCAGATACATTGTAGCCAGGAGCAACAAAGCAATTAGCCGTTTGATATATTGGAACGCACAAGCGTGCTTCAAGCAGACACGTGTTTCAATCAACAATTAACACTCAATACTTCGTGGGGCTCTGCCTATACTGGCATTTCCCTATATTGGCTGCCCTATAACTTCTAATACACATTCAGCAAATACACATCTTGACACCCACTATTGAGGAACGGTTGCTGAAACTGACAGATCTAGAAGGAAGTGGATAAATTGTCTGGTTTTAATTTATTATAATGACCTTTCTTCAGGACTGGAAGCCCCTTCTAGACTCTTGGCAGAAAAAAGAAAAGAAAAGAAAATGACATGGTAAGTTTGGATTCTGATGACTAGAATCAAGCATTTCTTGTGGTGTGCAACCTCATGCTGAACAGTAAGCATGTGCAATGGGATGCACAACAGACAGGCACATCCCGTGTGCACCAATGCTCCTTCAGACGTGCAGTGGCTCCACTTGTGCAACTTCACTTCCAGAACGCGGGACTAGAGGAGACTTTCCTCATAGTCTCCACCAAAGGAAATCTTCTTTGCGGCTGGGATCCCATCTCATGGCAGTCAGTTCCATAAGTTCTTTGCATGAATTAGAATCATAGGATCCTAGAACTGGAGGAAACCCCAAGGGCGATCCAGTCCAACTGCCTGTCCTACAGGAATAGACAATCAAAGCTCTCCTGACAGACGGTCATCCAGCCTGCTGCCAAGAAGGAGACTCCACCACACTCCCAGGCAGTGTATTCCACTGATAAACTGCTCTTACCATCAGGAATTTCTCCATAATGTTTAGGTAGAATCTCTTTTCCTTCAGTTTGATTCCATTGCTCCATGTCCTAGTCATTAGAGCAGCAGCAAACAAACTCTCTCCATCCTCCATATGACCTCCCTTCAAATATTTAAACATGGCTATCATGTCCCCTCTTAATCTTCTCTTCTGCAGACTAAACATCTCCAGCTCCCTAAGCTGCTCCTCAGAGGGCTTCACGGTTTCCAGGCATTCTACCATTTTGGCCGTCCTCCTCTGGCCATGTTCGGGCTTGTCCCTACCCTTCTTGAACTGTGGTGCCCAGAACTTGACACAGGATTCCGGGTGGGGTCTGACCAAAGCTGAATAGAGTGGCATCATCACTTCCCTTGACCTAACCTAGACACGACACACCTATTGATGCAGCCCAGAAGCGCATCGGCCGTAAATCTCTGGATTCCACGGGGTGCATCCGTGGTAATTAAAGTGAGGTCAGACTGGCATAATTGTGGAGTGTGAAAGGCACCTGAGAATCATAAACCTTAATGCTAGTATTACCTAACCCATCATGTAATGCAACACACTATCATCATTGTTGGGTAAGAAAAGGAGAGACTCCTTTCTAAGCTTCCTTATGTAACAGGATGTGGAAACACAACAGTGTTTCTGAATTCCTCACTGTCTCAGTCACAGTAAGGAGAGCCCGAAGGTTGGACTGGGATGGCTCTTCCCTTCTGACTCATAGCTGGGCTTGGCTGTTTGTTTCCCACACTAGGTCGATTATATCTGCCTTACCCTTTCACCGAGAGACTGTACGGTTGAAGGTTTCCAGCCAACGGGGCCCGTTTCCCTCTTTCCCCTCATTCCACATCCTTTGGGTAGCAAGTTCTTGGTGAGATCAAGACTGCAAAAACAATGAGGTGGTGTAACTGTGGTTGAGTCGCCCATTGTAAAATTCCTGGTCACCTCTTCAGCGATCCGACTAGAGTCTTGCAAAGGTCCTTTTACGAGACTGAACCTTCTCGGAATTCCATCGTGTTGGCTCTGGCCGATGGGAACTAGAGTACAACAATATTTCGCCATCCACACCGTGACTTTCGATAGTTCACAGATGAAAATTGGGACACTTGTGACCAAGCAAAATCAGGTTGTACCCAAGGTGGCAACAGTTATTAATGAGAAAGAACACCCAGGCTAGGAGAGGTTGCAGCAGTGTGCTTTGGTCTTAATCTACTGGGAAGGCCAAGATTCTGCACTTCCTTTCCTCCCTCTCCTGCTGAGTTAATTGTGTGCAAGCTAATTTTGCACTTCAAACTCTGCAGCAATTCAAGTAAGCTGATGACGAAGGGGGAAAGTGGGAGGAGGAGAGAGAAACTGGGACATTGTAAAAATAGCTGGAAAGGTAAGATGGCAGAGGATTAGAATCATAATCATAGAATCATAGAAATGTAGAGTTGGGAGAGACCCCAGGGGCCATCCAGTCCAACCCCCTGCCCTGCAGGAACACCCTCAAAGCACTCCCGACAGATGGACCTCCAGCCTCTGCTTAAAAACCTCCAAAGAAGGAGGAGACTCCACCACACTCCATGGAGGCAGCAGATTCCTCTGCCGGACAGCCCTGACCGTCAGGAAGTTCTTCCTGAGGTTTAAGTGGAATCTCCTTTCCTGCAGCTTGAATCCACTGCTCCTTGTCCTGGTCTCTGGAGCAGCAGAAAACAAGCCCGCTCCCTCCTCTACATGGCATCCCTTGATTGATCAGTATTGTCTCTGCGAGATCAGAACAGTTTGTGAATCCACTCCAGGTTTAGCTTGAACTTTAAAAAAACTATCTGAAGTGGTGAACCCTGTCTCTCAAAGAGACTCCAGCGCCTTGTGTGACTCCTGTAAAGTTCACACTAAAAGCCAAAGCAGACTGTCCACCCTGTCGATGTGAGAGGCAATAGTTGCCGCTGCCAACTTCCTGCCACTGTGTTGGCCACGGCACAAAACAGCCTACAACCGTCACATCACTTGCAGTGCGGACAATGTGACTTCCCTTCAGTAACAAAGCTGTCATTTGCAACCACATCAGTGGGATATGGCAGAAACTTTAAACCTTAATACAAGGACATCAAAGCGTTGCGGCTGCAGATGATAGTTGTTGTGGTTTGCACTGTAAACACTGTTTATTTTGGGTGGGTTTCATCTGTGAGGGAAAAACAAAAGGGGATAAAAATAAGCAGTTTGGTTAAATTTGGGGGCATCCATGGTGATGTAAGGGAGGGAGCAGCAACCAACCCTCAATGAATGCTTGGCTTCCTTCTCCCATCAGAACTTTGATGTCACAGTGAAGCTGTCCTGTAAACAGAACTCGAACATGTTTGGGAGTGCAACCCTAAGAGGGGATGATGTATCCTTAGAATCTGGGAGAATTTGGGTGACCAAAATTTGGGTGAAGTGTCTGGAAGCCATGCTCTATGAGGAGCAGCTTAGGGAGGTGGGGATGTTTAGTCTGCAGAAGAGAAGGTTAAGAGGGGACATGAGAGCCGTGTTTAAATACTTGAAGGGATGTCATGTCGAGGAGGGAGCGGGCTTGTTTTCTGCTGTTCCAGAGACTAGGACAAGGAGCAATGGATTCAAGTTGCAGGAAAGGAGATTCCACCTGAAGCCCAGGAAGAACTTCCTGACGGTCAGAGCCGTCCAGAAGTGGAAAGTGCTGCCTCAGTGGAGTCTTTTCCTTCTTTGGAGGTTTTTAAGCAGATGGAAGGCCATCTGTTGGGAATGCTTTGATGTGTGTTCCTGCATGGCCGAGGATGGCCCCTGGGGTCCCTTCCAACTCGATGGCCATTTCCGCACCAGACCGTTATAGCGCTATTATTCCGCTTTCAACATCGTATGGAATCCTGGGGTTTGCAGTTTCGGGAGGGGAAACTGCAAACCCCAGGATTCGATATGATGTCGAAAGTGGTATAATAGCGCTATAACAGTCTAGTGCGGAAATGGCTTACAATCCTATGCTTCTATGAAAAGAGGCCTGTGAGAGGAGGGTAACGGTAGGATCTTTTCACCTGTATATGTAACAGTGCTAACTGTAGAGAGGACTCCAGTTAAAGCTGAACAAAATGTTTTCTTTGAACTGACAAACTCACAAGAAGTCAGACACTCTTAAGAACCTCAGCCACACAAGGCTATCAGAAAGCCATACAAGGCTATCAGCAAGAGAAGGGTGGATAGAGAGAGACTGGGGTGGAGAGGGCGATAGTTACCAGTCTTGAAGCAGGAGGTCAAAGCGGAGGGGCTCAGACAGCATCTGAGGGTAGCACGGAGGAACAGACATACTACGTACTAAGTACTATAATTGGCGGGGTCAATTTCATACCCTGAAGGGGTACATTGACAAAGCCATACCGGCTTTCCCATGGGACCGACCAAGGGGTCTGGAGTGGGCTGACTGCTTTAATTCCAGAGTGACAACACACTGACAAGACTCCTGACAATCTCTTAACGTTCAGTCAGGTAGGAGCATAGGGAAGATCTCCCTCGGGTAAGACTGAGGGATGATCTCTGATTGCTCAGCAAACTAGGCGGTCTTTCGTTGTATTCAGAAATACCAAGACCCTGAAGGAAGAAGGGATTAGCAGCCGGCCAGCCCCTCCCGGAACTGCAAACCCCAGGATTCCACAGGACGTTGAATGTGGAATCAAAGCGCTGTAACAGTCCAATGCGGAAATGGCCTGAGTATAGAAAGATAGCAGGGAGGATGCTTTACAGTACGGTACAGGAGCTCTGTGGCCAGTCTGCAAATCGGGCTGCATCGGGCTGTCCGCATAATCGTCTCAGGACAGCTTGACCTCAAACATGTCTCCAGTCAGCGTGACCTTGATCATGTTCTCCAGTCATTAATAAGTCCAGTTTTTGAAAATTGCATGTCTTGTAAGAGGGGTGGCAGGCCATGGTAACAGGAGACCCAATCTTGTGACCCACAAATGGCCATCATCAATTGCCTGAATTCAGTTCCTGGTTCCATCTGGGATAAATCCATCGAATCAATGGTAAATAAACACTCCATGTAAATTCCATGGATTCCAGTGGTCTACTCTAGTTGGGATTAACAATTGGGCTGAGATCCTGCATTGCAGATTTGCTATTGTTGTTGGAGGCTGAGCATCCCTCATCCAGAGGTCTAAACTACTCCAAGATCTCAAATTGTCCACATGGACACCTTTGCTTTCTGACAGTCCATTGTGCCCAAACTTTGTTTCATAAAGAAAATTATTAAAAATAATGTATAAAGTTACCTTCAGGCTATGTGTATAAGGTGTACCCGAGACATAAGTGAATTTCATGTTTAAACTTGGGTCCCATCTCTAAGATATCTCATTGTGTATGTACATGCAAATACAGATATTCCAAAATCTGATCCAAATACAGGTATTCCAAGATTCTGATTCCAAGTACTTTTGATAAGAGATAATCAAACTGTTTGCCATCAAGACAACTGGGACTTATGGCAACCCTTTGAATGGGAGACACCCCCTGCAAGAGCCCCAGTCATCCACAGCACAAAAGCTCCCATATCCACATTGATATGGGAGAACCAACACATGAAGAAACTTGTGGCATCCCAGAGACTACCACATTTATTTGAGAGTTGCAACTTCCCAGTTGTTGTGGTTCACCGCCACTGTCAACTTCGACTTATGGCAATCCCATGAATGAGAGGTCCCCATGTCACTTTATCGCCAACAGCTTTGGCTCAGGTCTTGCAGGCTCCGGGTTCCGTGGCTTTCCAGACTGGGCCCATCCACCTGTGATGCAGTCTTCCTCTTCCCCTTGCGCCTTCTACCTGACCAAGCCTTACCGTCTTCTCCTACGTGTCACATCGTGCAATTATATGACCAAAGTACAACAGCCTCAACTTAATCATCTTCTCTTCTAGTGAGAGTTTCTAGCTTGCTTTCCTCTAAATAAAATTTAGAGTCTTTTTAGCAGCCCATGGTGGTATCTGCAAGAGTTGTTGCTCTTGTGATCGCTACTATTATTTCGTTCTCTCAAAATTGGGACTCAAGGCAAATTATCAATTTCTCACCCACATTTTAACTAGCTGGTTTTCTTCCTGTCAGCTTTCCTCACCATTCAGTGCTCACAACCATGCACAGAAATTGGAAATACAATGGCCTGGATGATTCTGACTTTGGTATTTAGTCATATCTCATTATACTTGAGGATCTTATCTTGTTCCTTCACGGCTGCCTTCTCGATCTTCATCCTTTTTTGATATCTTGACTGCAGTCTCCATTTTGTTTCATGACTGAGCCAAAGCCCACGAAATCTTTAACTATTCCAATGTCTTCATTACCCACTTTATTATGTAAATCATCTGTGGTCCTTATTTTTGTCTTCTTGATATTTAGCTGTCACCCTGCTTTTGCACTTTCTTCCTTTCCGACCATCCATTGGGAATGCATAGCACCAATCTCCATATGCAGTCATGCATTGATTTGTATCTCTTGTCCAAAAGGCTTGGGACCAAAAGTGTTCTGTAAATCAGTTTTTTGGGGGATTTTGGAATACTTGTATTTACATATATCTAAAATACTGTACCACCAGCAGCAGCACCACCACCATCATCTTTATTTGTACCCCGCTTTTTTCCTGGGTTGGGACTCAAAGCGTCTTACAGATTTAAAAAGACATAGTTAAAAACTCATAAAATACAAAAGTTAAAACATAATTAAACAATCAAAAGGATTAAAACAACGGTGAAATACATAATCAAACTCAGTTATGAATCAAAGAACACAATAGCCAGCACATTTCTGTTAGACAGGCCGTGTATAATCCATACATCAAATGCCTGTCTAAATGAAAATTTCTTTATCTGAGGCCATTTCCGCACTGGACTGTTACAGCTCTTTGATTCCACTTGCAACATCCTATGGAATCCTGGGGTTTGCAGTTCCGGGAGGGGCTGGCCAGCCCCTCCCGGAACTGCAAACCCCAGGATTCCATAGGATGTTGAATGTGGAATCAAAGTGCTGTAATAGTCCAGTGCGGAAATGGCCTGAGTATAGAAAGATAGCAGGGAGGATGCTTTACAGTACGGTACAGGAGCTCTGTGGCCAGTCCGCAAATGAACAAGCAGGAATGCCACAGCTATCACCTCAAAGGTGGAAGCAAGCAGCTGGCAAGCTCCCCAGAGATCTCCTGTACAGTACCGTGTGTTTTAATTTAATTTAATTTAATTTTTTGAATACAGATATCAGATTCTTATATCCCCAGTCTCTCAGATCCTTGGTCGCTCTAGAGCCTCATATCCCTTATAGAACACAAGTAGCAAGCAAATGATATGCGAGGCTGGAGCGAGACACGAGGATATGGGAAATGGCAGGAGGTGTGGGTTTGTGCCGAGGACTATGCTTAGACTCCCACCATTTCATAGATCTTCGCATCTGTCCCCAACTTCACATCTTGTTCGTTTGCTACTTGCAGTGGCGTATCTAGCCTCAGCAGCACCCAGGGCAAGCGCGGAAGTTGCATTTGTGGGTGCTGCTGCTGCGCTTGATGTGCATTTATGTGCAGTGGCGCATTGATGCACAATGGCATTGCATGTGCAATCTCTGTTTCTGCAACACTGAACTGAAACCGGCCATTCAGGTTCAGACAAAAATGTCCGAACATTTCTGTAAAGGAACTTATTCCTGTGTAAGACACCCACAGGATTACCGCCACACCCACCTTTCTTCCCGTTTCACTCTTCACAATTCTGGTTCAAAGGTTCAGACAGGAAATCTGGAATGAAACACTCATTTCTGTAAATTCTGGAGGGAAAAGCCTTCCTCGGCTGTTTTGAACCACCACGAATCTGCAGCCAGCACAGATGGTAGAAGCTGGGGATGATGGGAGCTGTAGTCAGAGACATCCAGAGTGGTTTCCAGGCTGAGGAAGGATGTGTCAGAGGAGAAGAGCAGACACTCTGACCTTGTGCGCTGAAGCTTCAAAAGCCCCAAGATAAATCCTTCCTTGCACTGTGTACATTGCATTTTGCTTTTCCTCTCCAAAGGGTCACTTCAAAGCTGCTAATACTTAGTCATTCCACACGCAACAAAATTGTTCAAAGGCTGACATGGTCTTGCCCAATACCCTTCCAAGTAGCCCCCACGCATTGTTTGTGTCCATGAAGGGTAACCAAACAGTGTTGGCAGGCGCTGGTGGGTGTCAGATAACTTCTCCTGATGACTCCGAGCTGACTTACACCGTGGGGCTAGACGTGGGCAAGTTCCCTCAAGACCGTTTGCGTGGGGGCTGCTTATTTGCAACAAAAAGATGACGAGTGCTGTTAGAAGGATGCCAGATCTTGCTGGCGGTACCCTGGGGGTGCGCCTCTAGGATCGTCTCCCTTCTCTGGCTCAAGGATGATGCATCAGAGCTTTCCGGTATCTCTCTTCTGACACGCACAGCGATACAGTGGTTTATTCTCCTCCTCTCTTTTTTTTTCAGGGGAGAAATGTTTCCTCTTGGATGGCCGGAGTATGAAAAATGTACATTCATAGTTTAGTCATTTCTGGGGCTGACATTCTCTCTCTTTCTTCTTTTCGTGTGACCTTGCTGTGGTCTCTTGCGCAGACGGAGAGATTAAGCAGAAGGTAGACGCTGCGGTATTGTGGTTTGGGTAGGGGACCATGACGGTAGAGAGCAGGGTTCTGAAAATCATAGAAGCAGGGAAAACACCCCAGGGATCATCTAGTCCACGTGTGTCAAATGCAAGGCCCACCAGCTGAAGCCAGCCATTTCAGGTGGCCCTTGCACCTCTCCTGCAGCTGCAGCGCTCCCCATGCCTGGGGGGCCGAAAGAGGCACAGAGAGGGTCTCAAATGGGACCAAAAAGTTGAACGAAGTTAATGTAATAAACAGTGCTTGGTAATAATTGTCTGATGATTAAAAAAAAAACTTTCCCTTTTCAAAACTCATTTTTGAATAAATTGCACAATAGTTGTATACTTGAATATCTGCTTGCCATTATTTTTCCTTGACTTCTAGTTTCAGAGCTAGTTATGTTACCCTGTTTGCTGGGGGTCCCGTGAGGGACACCAAAATGTGCTCAACAATAGGTGGGGAAGATTCGTTCCGAGCACTGCTTTAGCGTTACGAGAGGCAGGGTAACTTGGCAGGATCTTGAGCCCTGTGTCTACGGGGTCAGGCCGAGTCAAGGAGCACACAGAAGCTGAAATAATAAATGTGGTTTTATTAAAAACACAAACAAACAGTGTATGCGGCACACTCACACAAGATAACTCAAAGAAATAAAGGTTGGAGTGGGATAGAGGGGTTTTTAGAGGAGTTGCTGGTTTGGGTGATACTTCACCTGTCCCGAAGCCCGGTCGGAAGCGGAGAAGCTGGGGAGCGCGGATCTCGGCACGTGGAGCCGAGGGGAAGGCTCGCCGGACAAAGCGACAGCAAGGCGGGATGGAGGCCAAGAGCGATCCGAGGAAGCGCTCAGAGTCGGGGGTTTTTATAAGGAGAATTGTGACCGCAGGCTAGGTCGGACTTGGGGAAAACCATGGATTTGGGGCTGGAGACAAAGCCTCCAAAAGGTCAGAATTTGAATGATTGAGTTATAGCCAAATTGTCAATAGGGTAGCCGGTATGCAAACGCGGAGTACTTGAGCGTCGTATAGTCCGATCGTCAAGCTGCCAGCGCGGGGCAGAGGATCTTTTGAAAGCTGTGTGCATACTTAATGGAGGTACTTGCCTTGAGGTCTCTTGAAGCTGCGAGTCGGCTATTTCTGGCCTGCCTGTATTGTGTTGGAATATTACGGCGATGATCGGCCGAGCCTGCGTGCGCGCTTGTCCGGGGGCCTCGCAAGCACGTGGAAGGGAATGGGTGTGTGAGGTCGAATTATTGATATCAAGAGATATCTTTTTATATCCCCCAAAGCTCGGGCTAGCCAGGGCAGTAACAGTTATTACTAAAACCAGTAATAACTGGATGCAGAGGCGACTATTGAATATGATAAAAGAGTAGATACATTTATATAGTCTTACAGATACAACCGGCCCTTTGAGGGCAACCATAATGCTGATGCAGCCCAGGATGAAATTGAGTTTGACACCCCTGTCCAATTGCATTCTGCCATGCGGGAATATACAATCAAAGCACCCCCCAAAATGGCCATCCAGCTTCTATTTAAAAACCTCCAAAGAAGGAGATTCCACCACAATTCTAGACAGCCTATTTCACTGCCTAACTTCTCTCACCACCAGGAAATTCTTCATCGTGTTTAGGTGGAATCGCTTTTCCTGTAATTTGAAGCCACTGCTCCATGTCCTTGTCTCCGGAGCAGCAGAAAACAGGTTTGCTCCATCTTCCATATGACATCCTTTCAAATATTTAAACATGGCCAGCGTGTCCCCTCTTAATCTTCTCTCCTCCATGCTAAACATACCCAGTTCCCTAATCTGCTCCTCATAGGGTTTCGTGGTTTTCAGCCCTTCTACCATTTTTGTTGCCCTCCTCTGGACATGTTCCAGCTTGTCCATATCCTTCCTGAACTGCGGTGCCCAGAACTGGACACAGTATTCCAGGTGGGATCTGACCAAAACAGAATAGAGTGGTACTAGTATTTCCCTTAGCAAGTTTGATTCCCTGTTCAGCCATGGAAACCTACTGAGTGAGCTTGGGCAAGTCACACTCTCTCAGCCTCAGAGGGAGGCAAGGGCAGACCCACTCAGAAGAAATCTTTCCAACAAAACCCCATGATCGGCAATTGCCGTTAGTCAGAAATGACTTGAAAGCACACAGCAAAAATATTCCCTACATTTCCAGTGAATAGGACTCATTCACTCTGTCGTTGTAACTAAATTCAGCTTCCTAGTCCTAATAAAGAACACTGGTTTTCTGTGATTTCCTATAAAGCAGGGTCAGGCAAAGTGTGGTTCTGGAGCCACGCAACTTTCCTGGCTGTTTTGGCAGGCTCCAGTCCCTCAAGGAAAAACCCAGGCTGCCTTTTATCTGATAAAAAAGAAAAAAAATGTGAATTGCCAACCTGGAGTTCATCCACACTGCACAATTATAGCAGTTTGATACCATGGTTCCATCTTGGGGATTGGAATTTGATTATTTCCGTAGAATTCTTTACCGCACTCCCTTGAACTACAGCACTGGGGTTGTCCAGCAGAGAATGCTAAGTCCCTCACCAAAGTACAGGTCCCAGTATTTCACGGTATGATCCGAGCTGCAAATCCCAGGATTCCACAGGATGGAGTTAAAGCGAGATCAAAACACTATAACTGTGTAGTGTAGACGGACCCTTGGAAGGCTTCAGGAGCAGCAATTCATCTTTTAAATAAGTTGTAGCACTGTTTTAACATCAAAGAATTCCCAATTTTGAAAACCAGCAGGTGTGGTGGGGTTGGAAACTCATACAGCCCTTGGAGAGGGCCCAAGGGCCAGCGCCCCACCCCAGATCTACCACAGGGGTCAGCCTCACTCCCAATGGGATAGTTGCTGTTGTATGTCTTCGGGTCATTTTTCACTTATGGTGGACCCATCCCAGGGCTTTCTTGGCAAGCTTGGTTCAGAGGGGACTTGCCTTTGCCTTCTTCTGAGGCTGAGAGAGTGTGACTTGCCCAAGTTCTCCCAGCGGGTTTCTGTGGCTGGGTGAAAATTTGGCAACACCCAGTCTAACGTTCAAAATAATTCTTTACGGTGGATCTTTTAAAAATTGGGGGTTTTTAGCAAGAAAAAAAATTACACATCCTAAATTATTGTCTGGAAACGTATTCATCAGTGTGTGTGTGTGTGTGTGTGTGTGTGCGCGTGTGTGCATGCACATGTGCCTTCAAGTTGCATGCTGACTTATGACAACCCACTGAATTTCACAGGGTTTTCTTAGGCAAGGAAACTTCAAGACACGGTTTGGCCAGTTCCTCCCCCGAAACAGAGCCTACAGCACCTGGTATTTCTTGGTGGTCTCCCATCCAAGTACTAACCAGGGCTGACCCTGCTTAGCTTCCAAAATGACATGTCGTGTTCCTTCAAATCTTTTATGACTTAGGGCAACCCTATCCTAGGGTTTTCTTGGCAAGATTTCTTCAGAGGGAGTTTGCCTTCACACCTTCCTCCGAGGCCGAGAGAGTGTGAGAGTGGGAGAAGGAGAGAGAAATGGGGACAAGGGCAGATTAATCGGGACTCTCTCTGCCAAATCAGGACAGTTGGAGGATATGAAATAAATGTTGCCCGCTAGGCTAATTAGCAGAGCTGTGCTAATTAGGTTACCCCTGCTGCTGCACTGATTAGCTGAGCTCAGCTAATTAGGCAGCCACTTCCTGGGCTGAGAGGTTTCTGACCGCAGTGATGCACTTTTGTCACAGGTGTAGCTGTGGGGAGGGGGACAAAAGGAGGTCATCGCACCCCCATCCAATTAGAATTCTCTCCCCCAAATACCTTTTTCCTTCCGTCCCCACACATCTAGCTCTGCCTTAGCTTAAAACTTAAAGCTGAGCATTTGAAAAGGCAGTTTAGGTATCCGGATAAAAGGGAAAGTGAACATAGTAAATAGAAGAGTTCTGGCTGTTTAGGATGACCAGTGTGCCTCCCTTCGCCCCCTGCAATGCTAAGAATTTAGACAGCGAAAGAACATTTTACGGGGTGGGCAGAGCCAGCGTGGTGTAGTAGTTTGAGCCTCGGGCGACTCCCCTCCCCAGAAACCAGGGTTCAAGTCCTCACTCGGCCATGGAAACTCATTGGGTGACCTTGGGTGTGTCACAGACTCTCAGCCCCAGAAAACCCCGGGTAGCACATACAAAACACAACAATATAGTGGTAGTGGTGGTGGCGGTGGTGGTTATTATTATTATTATTACTACTACTACTACTACTACTACTACTACTACTGCAACAAAGGAGAAAAGTTTCCTCTTTGATGACTGAAGTATGAAAAATACACATTGGCAGTTTCAGGGGCTGATATTCTCTCCCTCGCTCCCTCCCTTTTTATGACCTCGCTGTGGTCACTTGCACAGAAGTAGAAATCAAGCAGAAGGTAGCCAGCATGTTGTAGTGGTTCGGGTGTCTGGTCTACGGAGACCAGAATTCACAGAATCATAGGATCACACGAGTTGGAAGAGACCCCCAGAGGCCATCCAGTCCAACCCCCTTCTGCCATGCAGGAAGATACAAACAAAGCACTCCCAACAGATGGCCATCCAGCTTCTCTTTAAAAACCTCCAAAGAAGGAGACTCCACCACATTTCATTGGGGCAGCAGCATATTGCACTGTTGAACTGTTCCTATTATCAGGAAGTTCTTCCTAATGTTTAGGTGGAATCCCTTTTCCTGAAGTTGGAAGCCATTGCTCCATGTCCTAGTCTCTGGAGCAGCAGAAAACAAGCTTGCTCCATCTTCCACATGACATCCTTTCAACTATTTAGACATGGTTATTGTGAATATGAATCTTTATTGCTCAGCTATAAGCCATTGCAACTCACCGCGATCAAAGAAAATACAACTGAACCAAACACCACAACAGCAACGGCAATGAATTCAAAATAAAATAGGCAATGAACAAGTAATACAATACAAGAAGTTTTTTAAAAAGGAACAGTATATAAAATTACATGAAAGCGTGCTCTAAAACACCTGGGTCAAGTGCTTTCCTCACCCCTGTATGATTCTCGTGAATGGTTTTTGTGTCTAAATCTTAGCTTACTGCAGCCGAGGCAAATTTTGCAACCATAGCAGCGGCGTAAGCATCATTGCCAACCAGTAAAATACAAATCTGCTCAAGGGGAGGTCGATTGGAAAAGGAAAATAAGGTGGAGAATGTAATTAAGAAACTTTTGTCTGGGAGATGTATATAGAGGACATTGCAGTGGACGGTGTTGGATGTCCTTCACTTCCCCAGACTCACAAATGCAACATCCTTGGTGGACAAGAATATTATCGTATCTTCCCTTCAGACAGGCAGATGGCATACACTGTTTCGTTGGATGTGGTTATCATGTCACCAACAGCCAGTGTAGTGTAGTGGTTTGACCACGGTTTGATTCCCTGCTCGGCCATGGAAACCCACTGGATGACATTACACCTTCTCAGCCTCCAGAAAACCCTGTGATAGTGTTCACCTTAGGGTCGCCATAAGTCAGAAATAACTTTAAGGCAACAACAACAAAGGATTTTTTATGGAAGGAATGCCTTCATCCCCACTGCCAGCCCCATAGCTAAAGTCCTGAGTTGCTGTCATGCTTTTCTACCAGTCACATGGAGCATGAGAACCCAGGCTCCATAAATACAACCGGGGCTGAGCACTAGCTTTGTGTTTTCATAGCGCTAATCTACACTCATACGGTTAAGTAGGGGTTGCATGATATCACCGTTTGCTGAATATTGACCTTGCGGGGTTGGGGATGAACATCTGCAGGAGTTAGAACAGGGTAGTGCTATAAAGTCCATCTCCTGCAAAGGGTCGCTGCTGCGTTTGTACACGAGGGAGCCGGCAAAGTGAGTGATGAACCGCAGGATCAAGGTGCGCCGATCGTGTGGTGCATCAGTCCCCACTGTGCATTGGGACACCGACTAGGGAGTGCCCACGTGCATCAAGACCCTCTTGCCGGTGTGCCCATTACACACCTTTGCAATCCACTAACAGGGTTTCCCAGTACCTCTGCTGTGCAACTAAGTACACTGAATCCACAGTATCTGCTGGGGTTCCCAGACCAGCACCACAGAAACCAAATGTCATGCCCCTCTCCCAAGACCCTTCCCAACAGCCACACCCCAGGGACATGAGAGGAACAGTACTTACGGCAGCCAGTGCGGGTGGAAAACGGAGAGCCCAGGACTCTTGGAGCATTTATATCACAAGGACTCATTAATTAGGCCAACAGCTGGGTAAGGCTCTGAGCCAGTATAAAAGAGCCCAGAATGGGAGGAAGCTGCTGTAGCTGAGTGACCCTGTTGGTGATAGTAGCTCAGCTTACTCTCAGATGCCTTGCTTGTGCTTGTAGAACCTTTGACTTTTGTCTTATCTGTGGATTTTGCCACTGGACTCTCTCTCTCTTTGTACTTACAGTAAGTTTGGACTCTGTCTCCCTAAATCCATTGAGGACTTGCACTGCAAAATGACTGAGGCCATTTCTGCACTACACTGTTATAGTGCTACCATTCTGCTTTCAACCTCCTGTGGAATTCTGTGGTTTGTAGTTTACTGAGGCCGAAGAGCTCTCTGGCTGAGAAGTCTAAAGGCCCCTCCCTAAACTGCAAAGCCCAGGATTCCATAGGGTGTTGAAAGCGGAATAAGAGCGCTATGGCAATCTAGGGCGGAAGTGGCCTAAGAGAAACCTTGCTTGCTAGTTCCTCGTAACAGGCTAATTAGACAGCTGGAAACCTTGGCTGGCTGCCAGCTCAGGACACCAAAACCCATGGATGCTCAAGACCCACTGTATATGGTGGTGTAACAAAATGACGCCCTTTGTATAAAATGGCAAATAACTCAAATGAGTGCCAGAGAGAACCTGAGGATCTGTGAAGTGGGGGGAGGCTATCGCAGGGCATGCCTACGTATCAGCGTAGTGCTCAGCATGTGGCAGAATCAAGGTTTGCTTTTTGGATTTTTTTTCCTGAATATTTTCAAGCCGTGGCTGGTTGGATCTGTGGATGCAGAGCCCGTACTTACTGAGCACCAGCTGTCCTTCTGCAATTCTAGTGGCACAGCCATCAGCAGAATGCATCCTTTGTAAATAGCCAAAAAGGTACGACAGCACATGTAAAGGAACTTACACAGGCGTACAAGACGCCAAGCAAGATTCTGGCCCCATTTTCTAGGGAGAAGGGATTAACGGCTTCCATTTCTGCATACATCTGAATGTTCCATTTACCTTAAAATTTTCTAAACTCTATGATTTAATGAGAGGTAGGCAGGAGACACCGGCCTAGAAGCATCTGCTTTATTTTAATTCCTCCCTCATTCCTCCTCTTTCCACGATTGCTACTCAGAAATGCTCCCAAGAATGGGGCTTTGATGTGGTGAGCCTGCTGTCTTGCTTTCGCTTGCAACTCTCTCTCTCGTCGGGCCTTTCGATCGAACACACCGAGACGGTTGACTCGTACATTTCCAGATGCTTGCTAATCTTTTTTTTTTTTGGCTGCTGGCAGACACAGCTGGAAAAAAATGGACTTTTGCTCAAGGGGCCTGTGTGGATATATTAATGCTTCCAAAATTGGGACAGGGGGTGATGTGCGGCGTTCCGTGGTCTCGTGGAAAGGGCTGGGAGTCATGGATCCGAAGACGGCACAGGGTAGCGTATGCAGCAGTGTTATGGTATATTGCATGAAGGGGGTTTTGTGAAAGTATTAATGATAGAGGCGTCCTTACTTATGTGGCAGGTGAGGTAGCAGAGCACGGTCAGAAAGTGGAATTGGTTGAAAAGTGGAACCCAGTCCCTTTTCAGTTCTTCTCCTTTTGCCTTCTTCCTATACGGATCATGACGGAATTACGGCGGCTCACTATGGCCATTTCCACACTAGACAGTTACAGTGCTTTTATTCCACTTTTAGCATCCTATGGTAAACCTGGGGTTTGCATTTTAGGCCCCTCCCTAAACTGCAAACCCCAGGATTCCATAGGATGTTGAAAGTGGAATAATAGCACTATAACAGTCTAATGCGGAAACGGCCTTGGAGTTATTTCTTGGTGTTGTTATGTGCATTCAAGTTGACTCTGACTTATGGCAAGCCTTTCCAATGGTTTTTCTGGCAAGGTTTCTTCAGAAGACATTTGCCACAGCCCTCTTCTAAGGCTGAGAGAGAGTAACTTGCCCAAGGTCGTCCAGTGGGTTTCCCTGGCTAAGAGGGGATTCAAACTCTTCTCTCCTGAAAGTCCAGTACTCAGACTGCTGCACTCCACTTGTGATCCTCTTGTAGGATTTTCCTGGAAACACTTCTTCGCAGGAGGTTCGCCACTGACTTCCCCTGAGGCTGAGAAAGTGTGAGTTGCCCAAGGTCACCCCATGAGCTTCCATGGCTGAGGAAGGACTGATCTCCCAGAGACCAACACTCAAACCCCTGTGCACAGTGGCTCTCATTGGCAAGATTTCTTCAGAGGGGGGTTGCTAGCCCCTTCCTCTGAGGCTGAGAAAGTGTGACTTGCCCAAGGTCACCTGGGGGTTCGACGGTTGAACAGGAATTCGAACCCTTGTCTCTTGTAGTTCTACTCCAAAACTGAAAGCTGTGCAGCATTCTGGCTCTCTTCTGGGAGTGGCAACCCCCCAAAGTAACTTTTCCAGTCTGCTCTCTGCTTGATGCACTGGAGAACTGCTGTGGAGAGGACATTTTACAATAGTCAATTTTCAGCTATGGTATCCAGTTTTGACACAGTAGGTTGTTTTGAGCTGGGTGGACAAAATTGTCTGACGTGCAATAAAGCAACTTCATGCTTTCCTGCCTTCCAAAGTTAATCGTTTTTCTTTTCACCACACCGTGATAGATATTTCAATTCTCAGTTTCAAGGGAGCTAGTCTTTCTTTCCCTCCCTCCCGCCTTTCGTCCCTCCCTTTCTCCAAAAGTCCATTTCTTCTATGTGGCATTAGTTTTTATAGCCATTCCGGGATACGGATGGCAGGAAAACCAACTTTTCCCACCGCCCATGCTGCGCAGGACAATGCCGAAATGAGGCAGACATGGAAAATAGTTGTTTTTCATTAGTGAAAGTGATGGGGAGAGGGCTGGGGGGGTCATTTGACTCCATTTATTTAAAAAAAGACAGAGAGAGAGAGAAGCACGCAGACTTGGACAGAGTCCTGCCTGATGATTTTTCCATGCCCTGCAGCGGCTTGTTTTCAAACGGTCTACGAGGAACCAAAATCTCTGGGATTTTTTTCCTCAATATTTTTGGCTAGCTTAGGTCTTTGTTCTCAGTCCATGTGCAAAAGGTTAGAGTCACTTAAAAAAAAACTTTTGCAAAAGTGTGGCTGTAAAATGTCCCAGACTGGAGAGGCCAAGCTCTCTAGCTCTTGGTATATCTGCATTTCTTGGAGAATATGTAATATTTGCTTAACAGTAACATAAGCACAATTCTAGGTGGTGTGCCGGTTGGTTTTTTAAGCAGAACGCTTAGTTGTCTTAAGCCCTAATAGCAAACCTTCCAACTGTCCTCTCCTGATTAATCCTCTGTCATTCCACATTTTCAGCAACTTTTAAAATATTCTGGTTTCTGGCTCTTCTCCTCCTCCCTTTGTCCTCAGCTAACTTCAGTTGCTCCAAACTAAGGCCCTTTCCGCACCTTATCTTCTTCCAGCGCTGGGGTGTGGAGATCGCACGAGCGGCCCCCGGCGACAGGCTCTCGTGTCCGGGGTCCTTCGGCTCCTCACGAGCTGCCTGCTTGCGCGAGAGCCCCGCCTCTTTCTTCCGCAGCGCAGCCTGGGAGTTTCCCAGGCTGCACTGGGGCAGGAAGCGCGGCCGGTGTGTCTCCGGAGGCTCCGCACGCCAGGTAAGTGCGCGCGGGGCCCGGGAGCAATGCGCGATCATGCACCATTTTCGGCTTCTAGCCGAAAATGAAAAGGTGCACGATCGGAGCCTGCCGGTCCTTGGAACGTCACGCGATTGTGAGTGCGTCGTGCAGATCACTCCTCAAAATCGCGCGACGCTCCAGGCCCTCTTTCGCATGGAAAACGCCGTGCGCAAAGGGCCTTAAGTTCAGAGTGCAAAAGCAGACTTAGGTTGTGAAGCCTATGCTGTGGGAAATGAGTATGGTCAGTTAGATGTGCATTGGGGCAAATATATTTAACCATTGCATAAGTAATATATTTACTGGTGTATAAGATGTACTTTCCCAAAAAATGCCCTCTGAAAATGGGATGCATCTTATATGCTGGTGCATCTTATACACTGACAAATATGGGTAGACATAACTGAATCAACAGTACTTGTTAACACTCATGAAGGTTCCATTGACTGGATAGCAGGATCAATAATTGGATTTATGCAAATGTGTAGTGGCCCCGAGGGTTGGGAAGTTGCCTGTGGGATTTTCCAGGTTGGTCCAAAGTAGCGTGAGTTCTCACGATGTAACTCCTTGGCTTTTATCAGTTGCTGTCACCGCCAAATCCACTTGGTCCATTCTTCCTGAGAGTTGCTTGTAGCCATTTCTTGGATCTGAACATGGGCTCTTCCATTTTTTTAAAAAAAAGTTTAATGAATAAAGCAGCATTAGAAAATATATAATATAAATGGCTGTCTTTCCCCACCCCACCTCTCTCACTCTCTCTGTGTGTCTCTCTCTTACAGATGCAGTTGGGTAACCTGATAGAGGGCTTAAATAGCCTGTCTGATCTTGGAAGTTAAGCAGGGTCAGCCCTGGTTAGTACTTGGTTGGGAGACCACCAATGAATACCAGGTTCTACAGGATATGTTTCAGAGGAAGGAACTGGCAAAATGGGGATGCTATGCCTAAAGAAAACTCTATGAAATTCATGGGGTCTCCATAAATTGACAGGCAACTTGAAGGCACATAAACAGATGTGGCCGGATTGTAGTTCCTAGCATTCCTCTCTGTTCACTGTGCTGGCCAAGGGACTAATGGAATTGGAGTCTTGCAACACTCTAAGGGCACCAGATCCTGTCAAATCTTGGAAGCTAATCAGGGTCATCCCTGTTTAGTACTTGGATGGGAGACTACCAACAAATACTGCATTTCAGAGGAAGGAACTGGGAAAACCACCTCTGAGTATTCCTTGCCTATGAAAACCCTACGAAATTCACTGGGTCGCCATAAGTCAACTTGAACGAGCGCGTGCACACACACACACACACACACACACAACCTGATAGAGCATGGTTTGCTCCTCTCAAAAATGTCTGGATATCTATTTATGGTTCCCACTGATGGCATTTGCAGGTAATTTGAAAATAAGAGAGAATATACTGGTTTGTTTTCAGTGTCACAGACATGCCGGGTGGCAGCTTTGGACAGTCTTGGAGCAACTCTTCATCCACCCTCAAATTAATTGGGATGGTTTAGGGACTTTGGAGGGGTTAGGCGGAACTTGGGCCCAGTGGCAGAGCTTGGAGCGTGTGGAGGGGGGCCAGAGGGGGCGGGACTACGGCACGAGGGGCGGGGCCACTGTGCATCGCGGCAGGGCCAGGGCACGTGGAGGCATGGCTACTGGGCGGGATGCCCCAAAAACGTTGCCACCTGGGGCGAATTGCCCCACATCCCTGCGCGACTGCTTGGGCCCTACAAAAAAGACCCTTTCCACACCACCCTCCGGACCTGACATAGGGATGGGAGAAGGATGGGACTGCGATGATGGTTCTGCACGACGGTGTTATGGTCCCGTCCTTCTCCCGTCCCCAGGCGGTGCAATCACAGAGTAAATCATTGGCGGGTTTTGTCCACCAATGACCCACAACCGTGCTGCCGCTACGGGTTTATCTGTCATGCAGAAGCCCGGGAAGCACAACGGTTGCGCTTCTCGCCCCAGCGCAGACCGGGAAAGTGCACGGCTGTGTCGCGGAAGACAGAGGCGCGGCCGTCGCGCTTCCTTCATCGCGGAGCCGGACGGCGAGGAGGGGACCGCTCCTGTCGTGCTCCCCTCCCAACAGAGCTGCTGCTGGGATCCCCGCAGGACATCACTGTGAACAGATAGGGTACAGAAAGGGCCAAAGAATTGACGCCTCATGAGGCCTCCACCAGCTACACTTTCGCCACTCCTACTTTCGACCTTGTCCAGGGGCCATTCCTCGCAAAATAATTATAGCACTAGGATTCCACTTTAATTGCCATAGTTCATGCCTGTGGAATTCTGAGACTTCCAATTTAGGGCGTTTAGTCAGCGAACGTTCCAAAAGACGCAAACATAGTAAATTTCCTCCCTAGACTGCTACGGTGCTATTATTCCACTTTCAGTCTCCTAGGCAATGCTGAATCCTCGTAGGCCCCTCCTTAAATTGCAAACCCCAGGATTCTCTAGGAGGTTGAAAGTGGAATAATAGCATTATAACAGTCTAGTGCAGAGATGGCCATCGCAGTTAAAGTGAAATCATACTGCTATAGCTGCACGGTGTGAAAAGACCCCAAAACTCACTACACCCGTGCCTCTCATGGAGGAACTCGCTGCCCGGAGAAGCTAGGATGGTTCCCTAAGTGTTCTCATTTTGTCAACAAGCAAAATTTTTTTCCGGTCCAACAGACTTTCCAGGAATGGATTACAAGGCCTTTTAACTGACGTGCTGTTTATGGTGTGTTCTGCTGATTTATATCTTTTGCCTTTTAAGTAATCAGTTTTAAAGGGTATTTAGGTATTGTTTACTTGTATTTTAATTAAAAAAAAAAAAGGCAGAAATATGTGCACCGGGAGCAATTCCAAAAGGACCGACAAAATATCTGAATGAAAAAGCCTTAGTTAAAGTCTGTGTTATTGTTGTGTGGTTCTTTCTGACTTATGCTGTTTCTGACTTACGACGACTCTAAAGTGAATCGTTCACAGGGTTTTCTTGGCAAGGTTTGTTCAGAGCGGGTTTGCCTTTGCCCTCCTCTCAGGCTGAGAGAGTGTGACTTGCCCAGGGTCAGCCACTGGGTTTCCATGGCCAAGCGGGGAGTTGAACTGTGGTCTCCTGGTATTCTAGTCCAAAGCCATTTCCGCACTAGACTGTTATAGCGCTATTATTCCACTTTCAACATCCTATGGAATCCTGGGGTTTGCGGTTCCGGGAGGGGCCAGCCGGCCCCTCCCGGAACCGCAAACCCCAGGATTCCATAGGATGTTGAAAGTGGAATAATAGCGCTATAACAGTCTAGTGCGGAAATGGCCCAAGACTCAAACCACTACACCATACTAGTGACCCTATCAAACCCTATCAAACCATTACACCATACTGGTTTTCCCACAATGGTCCAATTAGAAGAAGCAAGGTTACTTGGAATGTGCCACGTTATCTGATGATGGCTCATTGAGTCCTGCTTTGTGGCCATTTCCACACTAGACTGCTATAGTACCGTTATGCCACTTTCAACATCCTATAACAGTCTTGCGCTGAAATGGCCTGTATCCGCACTGGACAAATATATCAGTTTGATGGCACTTTTAAGTGCCATGACTCTATCCTATGGAACCTTCAGGTTCGTAATTGCTGAAGCACATAGAATTCCCTTCAACGACAGTGCCAAAGCCTTTGTGGTTTTTGTGTGCCTCCAAGTCATTTCCGATTTCTGGTGACCCTAACGTAACCCAATCGCAGGGATTTCTGGGGCTGAGAGTGTGTGACATGCCCCAAGTCACCCGCTGGGTTTCCATGGCTGAGCAGGGAATTGAACCCTGGCTTATAGGGTCATAGTCAAACACTCAGGCCCTTTTTGCACAGCATTTTTCACGTGAAAGAGGGCCTGGAGCGTTGCGCGATTGTGAGGAGCGATCTGCACGACGCACTCTCAATCGCGCGACGCTCCAGGGGCTGGCAGGCACCCATCACGCACCTTTTCATTTTTGGCTAGAAGCTAAAAACGGTGCGCGATCGTGCATCGCTCACGGGCCCCGCACACATTTACCCGGCGTGCAGAGCCTCCGGAGCCAGGCCGGTCGCGCTTCCTGCCCCAGCGCAGCCTGGGAAACTCCCAGGCTGCGCTGCGGAAGGAAGAGGCGGGGCTCTCGCGCGGGCAGGCAGCTCACGCGGAGCTGAAGGACGCCGGACGCGAGAGCCTCTCGCCGGAGGCTGCTCGCGCGATCCCCGCACCCCAGCGCCGGAAGGGAATAACTTGCGGAAAGGGCCTGAGATCAATACACCATGCTGGATCTGGTATAGAATTGTAGCTTCTGCACAAAAGTACACATCCCAGTATTTCATTAGATGGAACCACGGCATATAAAGGAGTATCATACTGCTATAATTGTGTAGTATGAACACATTCCTAGATTCTTAGGTAGAATTGGAATTACCTATGGTCCGAAACACCTGTTAGATATTGAAGCTGATGTATAATGTGGGCAGAAATATATTAGACTGAGAAATGATTCAAATTTTAGTAAATTAAACAGTCTGAACAACAGGAGACTACAACTGGGGGTAAAGAGACAACGTTTAAAGTCCTAGGCCATTTCCGCACTAGACTGCTATAGTGCTACTAATCCACTTTCAACATCCTATGGAATCCTGGGGTTTGCAGTCTAGGGAGGGATCGTTGAGGTTTTGAGCCTTTGAGGCCCTTCCCTAAACTGCAAACCCCAGGATTCCATAGGATGTTGAAAGTGGAATAACAGCACTATAACTGTCTAGTGCGGAAATGGCCCTACTCATATCTAGCAGGCCTGCCTCTATTTTTTTTTAAACTGTTTCCTCTTGGTTTGACAAGGCAGGAATGACTGGATTTAAGAGCAGGGATAAACGGACTTAAAATGATGCATGTATTTTTCTTCTTTGGCCCATTGCTAAAAGACAGCTCTGTAACCGATTTCTCCTCCTTCCGAGCATGTTTTTACCTGCTTGGCCTTTGCATGCCAAAGCAAACACCCAAACACACGCCCACAGGTTTCCCTGTCCTCCCTGTTGTGAGGAAAAACCTTCTCGGCTTGTTTATCTTCCTGACAGGACAAGTGAGAACTTGACTCTTGAATAAAGGTTGTAATTTATAACATCGGTTTCTCAAGAGGACCAGGGGAAGAGAAAAGCAAACCGGTTATTGGAGGTGCCTCATCAAAAACCGGGGAAGTGAGCTGTGTCTCCATTCTTATGAGGCAGACACACAATGCACACAACAACACCTTGATTTCAGTATAATAAAAGGATTACTTAAAGTGCTGGGTGCAAAAGTTCAACGGTGAATTATTCAGCATCTGATTTGTGGTTTTCGCTTTGTTTTCCACCTGACGGGATGAAATGGCTGGGTGATATCAGGTGGCAAAAGGAAGGTGTTTGGGAGCCAAACTCAACGTGATGCTAAACACACAACGGGAGGGGTCCTGTTGGTGTCCTAAACCTGTGCAAATTCCCCTACATAGAATCCTAGAATTGGAAGAGACCACACAATGGCCATCCGGTCCAAACCCATTCTGCTATGCAGGAACACACACTCAAAGTACCCCAGCAATTGGCCACACAGCCTTTGTTTAAAAATCTCCAAAGAAGGTGACGCCACCACACTGCAAGGCAGCATGTTCCTCCTGATGTTTAGCTAAAATCTCTTTTCCTGTAGTTTGAATCCATTGCTTTGTGTCTTAGGCCCTTTCCACAGCATCCTCCCATCCCACCATGGAGACGGAAGAAGGACGGGACCGCGATGACACCTCTGCGTGACGTCATTGGAGTCCCGTCCTTCTCCCGTCCCCAGGCGGGGCACTCGTGGGTTAAATCATTGAAGGGGTTTCCTTGTCAATCGCCTGCGATTGTGCCACCGTCTTGCACTTACCCGGCCGGTCGAAGGGCAGGAAGCGTGATGGCAGCGCTTCCTGCCCCAGCACAGCCTCGGAAAGTGCCCGGCTGCACTGCAGAAGGAAGTTGCATGTCCGTCACACTCCCTTCTGCAGGGAGCCAGTTACATGCGGAGGCGAGTGCTGCCATTGCGCTCTCTTCTTGGCACAGCCACTGCCAGGATTGCCACGGGAGGACCACGCCAGAAGGTAAGCTGTGGAAAGGGCCCTGGTCTGTGGAGCAGCAGAAAACAAGCTTGCTTCATCTTCAGTGGAGGGGGACCCATCCAGTCCAACCCCCTGCCATGCAGGAACACACAATCAAAGCGTTCCCAACAGATGGCCATCCAGCCTCTGCTTAAAAACCTCCAAGGAAGGAGACTCATCACACTCCACTGAGGCAGCCTATTCCACTGCTGAACAACTCTGACCGCCAAGAGGTTCTTCCTGAGGTTCAGGTGGAATCTCCTTTCCTGCAGCTTGAATCCATTGCTCCTTGTCCTAGTCTCTGGAGCAGCAAAAAACAAGCCTGCTCTGTCCTTGACATGACATCCCTTCAAATATTTAAACATGGCTATCATGTCACCTCTCAACCTTCTGTTCCCCAGGCTAAACATACCCAGCTCTGTAAGCTGCTCCTCACGGGGCTTCATGCTTTCCAGGCCCTTCACCATTTTGGTCGTCCTCTTCTGGACACACTCCAGCTTGCCCATATCCTTCCTGAACTGAGGTGCCATAACTGGACACAGTATTCCAGGTGAGATGTAACCAAAGCAGAATAGAGAGGTATTATCACTTCCCTTGATCTTGACAGTTGTACTTTTCTGGCTATTCTGTAGCGGGTTGATAGGGAAAAGCTGTCAATGATTTACTCTGGGATTGCACCGCCCTGCCTGGGGATGGGAGAACGGGACCGTGATGACATCATGCATAACCACCATCGCGGTCCCATCCTTCTCCCGTCCCCGTTGCGGCACGACAACGTCCTGCGAGAAGGGCCTGAGATTGCAGAAACAGCCGCTATGCGTTATTCCCCACGGCATGAAGAGACCCAAAGAGACATCTTACAGATGCTGGGGTCTTGCTGGCTGGAAGATTCAGGGAGAAATAGAATCATAGAAAACTCTATGAAAGTTTCACCTTAAGGTCACCATAAGTCGAAAGTGACTTCAAGGCACACAGCACACAAACAGAATCATAGAATTGCATGCCCTCCGATTGTCTTCTCCCAACTTGACCACACTCTGATGTTGCTAGGCCACAGGTGTCCTGATTTTCATCCATGAATGTTCGAGACTGTGGAATCACAGAATCTTAGAAGAGACCCCAAGGACCATCTAGTCCAACCCCTGCCATGCAGAAATAAAATACTGAGAGATGACCATCCAAAACCTGTTTGAAAACTTGCAAAGAAGGAGAGTCTACTCCAAGGCAGTCTTTTTTTTTTTACTGTTGACAAGCTCTTACAGTGAAGAAGTTCTTCCTAATGTTTAAGTAGAATCCCTTTTCTTGTAACATGGAATCATAGAAATGTAGAGTTGGAAGAGACCACAGGGGCCATCCAGTCCAACCTCCTGCCGTAACAGACCGAAAAGGAACTTTTACCAGCTCTGGTAACTTCTTACCTAATAGGGAAAATCAGCAGCTGTTTTCCGGTCTCCTCTCCTATCCCATTGGGCTTGGAGTTGGGTAGACAGAGAGAAAAATCGCACAGGAGGAGAGAGGCAATACTGACTTCATAGCAGTCTTATCTTTATTGTCTTGTTACATTAAACATCTGAACAAACCCAGTCAAAGGGGTTTTATTGTTGGGAAGAGCTGACAGAGAGTTGTTTTTGGTGGACTTTAGCAAGGAGGCGGGAAATGCAGAGACTCACGGGGCCTTACTCTGAAATCAAAGATTATTCCCACTCCCAAAAAATGTCTGCTTTGCAGGCTATAGTGATGACCAGCGACTCAACTCTCAACTCCTTTAGCGAGCTGCGGAGATTCTGGCCCAAGCCACCCGAAAGGGAAGGTGAGGATGTGACATCGGCTCTTGTTTAAACTCTGCACAGAAGACTGGGTGCCTTTCCACTCTACGCTGTGATAGTGCCATTATTCCACTTTCAACATCCTGTGGAAGCCTGGGGTTTGCAGTTTAGGGAGGGGCATTTAGAATTCCCAGCCAGAGAGCTCTTTGGACTCAGGAAACTGCAAACCCCAGAATTCCACAGGGTGTCGAAAGTGGAATGAGAGCGCTAGAACAGTGTAGTGCGAAAATGGCCTATGATTCTATGTTATTTTGCATGTTCCCTTTAACCAGCCCCAGTCAGCAGCATAGGCCATTTCCGCACTCGAGTGTTATAGCGCTGTTATCCCACTTTCAACATCCTATGGAACCCTGGGGTTTGCGGTTTCGGGAGGGGCCGGAAACCGCAAACCCCAGGATTCCATAGGATGTTGAAAGTGGGATAACAGCGCTATAACACTCGAGTGCAGAAGTGGCCATAGCGGCAGCATTTTGGACCTGCTATAGTCTCAGAAAAGTTTCCAAAAATCAGCTCCGCAAAGAACAGCATAGAATAGAACAAAGCGTGCACATAAAGTGTGTTGTCGTTTGCTTTGAAGTAATTTCCGACTTATGGCGACTCTAAGGGGAACCTATCACAGGGCGTTCTGGGGCTGAGAGCGTGTGAAGTGTCCAAGATCACCCAGTGAGTTTCCGTGGCCAGGTAGGGGATCGAATCCTGGTCTCCCGGCTTGCAGTAAAACGCTCAAACCGTCACCCCATGCTGGATCTCTGTAGAGTGTGTTACAGTAACCCAAATAGGATTTAATCAAGGCATGTGTCACGGTGGCCAGATCTTCCTTCCTTTCCACTTTGTTTAGACACATACCCTTTACACACACACACACACACACACACACACACACACACACAGAGTGACTGAGTAGAGTTACACAACCGACCTTCAACTCAGCTGTTGTTAGGATTACACAGCCAGGACTTGCACGACATCTGGAGATTAGTTCAGTCGGAGGGTGGGCGCCTCCCAGGTCTCCTTGGCGCGATATAAAAGTGAGGGTTCCCAGATCTAAACAACGCGAAGTGCTTTGGTGCTTTGAAAAAAGGCAGTAAAAGGAAGAGAGGGGAGAATCACGGGCCCTTTAAGAGGGAAAGGGGGATTTCGGAAATCTAAATCCCCACATCATCAGCCCCCTCTGAAGAAAATCCACGGTTAACAACACACGCACGGAGAGGAGGAAGAAATATTTACTTTGAGTGACATTTTTAAAGATGAGAATAAACAGGTTTCCGCTCATCGTTTTGAGCACTTGCAGAGCTTGTGAGTGCTTGGAAAAATTAGTTTGGGGAGATTTCTGAACATTTTGGGTGTTCCCAACTAGAGCAGACACGACAAACCACAGGCGCAGAGATGAGTGTTGAGTTATCATGGATGCATTGATTGAATCGGTCTACTTGTAGACCAAGAGCTAACATGGTTTAAATGTTGGACTATGACCCCAGAGACCAGGGTTTGATTCCCCACTCAGCCATGGAAACCCGCTGTGTGACCTCGTGTGCGTCACGAGCTCTCAGCCCCAGAAAACTCCGTGATAGGGTTGCCTTAGGGTCACCATAAGTCAGAAATGACTTGAAGGCACACAACAACAAACTCTAGTTAGAACTAGTAATACAATCGAGGCCTTGGACTACAATTCTCAGAATCCATGCCTGCTTTAAGGATTCTGGGAGCTGCCGTCTTTAAAAATAACTTTTCTAGATGCCACCAATAAGTCACTCGAAAAACCACTTGCCGAGGTTCTCCTCTTTCTTTTATCGGCCTGTAAAGTTTGCTTTAAAATGCTTTAAAAAAAAGGGAGGGGGTTCTGATCCAATTGCACATTAGCTTAGCAAGAGGCGAGAGGGATGTTTAAATCTTGATGTCCGATCCTCTGATTGGCTGATCAAGCTGTTAACACGTAGCAGCCGCAAGGGCCACCCCGCCATGGTAATACCTCCTTGCAAAAATGAGGAACGCATTAGCTCAAAGTTTAGGAGGCTTGCGAGAGGGGGACAACTTAGCAAGACCTTTCTACCGATGTTTACGGGCTTGTGCAGGAAAAGAACCAGCCAGAGATTTAAAAGCTAAAAATGTGTTTTATTGAGGGGAATTCAGTCATGCACGCACACAAGATACGCACAGTCACACATTCACACAAGAACTAACTGAAGGATAAAGGGAGGAAAAATTATGGATAGAGAGGCTGAGAGTTTGGGGTTATAATTACCGGTCCAGAAGAGTAGCGAAGGAGTTGAAATGTGGCTTAGACTTGTGTCTAAGGGCAGACCAGATCAGGATTCAGAGCAACATAGTGGGGTCCAGCATTTCATCTGACTTCTCAAAACCAGGGTTTTATATACTCTGCTTCCCTCCCTGAAGGATTGGGAGTTAATTGCTCTTTGGCAGAGTAAACAAAAGGGGTCTGGAAGGGACTGATTGTTTCAACGTCTTGGTTGAGTGGGGTTTCTGGGCCATGCTTTGGTAGGATATGCACACGGCAGGGGTCCTCGCCTCTGCACCTGGGCACCTTATTGTTTTCTGAGGTTGGTGTTTGATAGGATTAGCTCAGAGCCATTAAGTCAGGCTTTACAACCTGGCCGTGCTGAGGTCATCTCTGACTTATTCCCAGCCGGTGTGCCTTTCCACACGGCCTTTCCAGCCATAAGGGTGTATAACTTATATTTTATGCCTACCCATCTGCCAATTAATATATTTTACCAATTAGACCATTTTAAAATATGGGAGCGTACGGCCTGGTAACAAAGCCAGATAGTTCCCTGACCACGGCTGCCCAGCTGTTGGGCTGGGCTAGAAACCACCAACCATCAACCGTAATGGCTTTTATGTCAATCAGGGCACTGAATCTGCTCTGGGTTTTAGTCTGAACTTTGAAAGACGGATTCAGGATGCCAACTCCCCCAGTCATGCTCAGCACCGTGGACAGCTCCTTCAAATTTGAACTCAAGCCAGAGCAGGCTTACCACCATTGACGTGGCAAATACCAGCCACCAGCATCGCATTTGAGAGGCCCTGGGCCTAGCCGAGAGCCCTCAAGTTTGCCTGTTGGCAGCACCAACCCACAGCAACGGATTGCTGAACCTGGTAGCCATTTCGATTCCCCACAACGCGTCAGAGGAATGCCAGAGCACAGTGCTTCCCAACCTGTTTTCACTCGTGTACCCCTTGGCAACCCATTTCCCTAAGTTGTACCCCCCGCACACACGCCACGTCCTCTCTTTGAGGGGGAAAAAAGCATCAGAAAGCTTTTGCGGAGATGTCGCCACAACCGTGGAAGGAAAGGCTGGGTGTCAGGCTGGCCACCCTGCCGAGGCCTCTCCATCCCATTGTGGCCTGTTACTCGCCTAGACTCTTTCCCTGGTCTTACTGTCTGGTCTGATCCTGACCGAAGGAACGGAGAGGGGTAACCGGTGCTGCACGTCCCTCCCTCACATAGATCCGGAGTAGAACCGGGTGTCTCCATTGAGCACACCCTCTCCTTGTGGAGGAGGACACAAGGAAGAAGGAGAGGACGGTGTCCACGTACAAGACTTGAGAAGCCGCCTGGTGCGGGTGGACTACGACTATGGCAACTGGAATAGAAAGCTATGCATGCATATGTGCATGAGAAAAATTCTGTAAGTCTATGGGGCAAAGGCAGCTGGCATTTGGCTCGTGTGTCATTCTTCTTTTATCTCCATGGCCATTTCTACCCTACACTGTTATAAATCATAGAAACACAGAGTTGGAAGAGACCCCGGGGGCCATCGTGTCCAACCCCCTGCCATGCAGGAGCAAACACTCAAAGCACCCCCAGCAAATAGCCATCCAGCCTCTGCTTAAAAACCTCCAAAGAAAGTGACTCCGCCACACTCTAGGGCGGCTTATTCCGCTGTTGAACAGCTCTGTCAGAAAGGTCTTCCTGATTTTTAGGTGAAATCCCTTTTCCTGTAGTTTGAATCCATTGCTCCACGCCCTAGTTTCTGGAGCAGCAGAAAACAGGCTTGTTCCATCTTCAACATGACATCTCTTCAAATATTTAAACATGGCTATCATGTCTCCTCTTAACCTCCTTTTTGGCAGGCTAAACGTACCTAGCTCCCTAAGCTTCTCCTCATAGGGCATGGCTTCCAGAACTTTCACCATTTTGGTTGCCCTCCTTTGGACAATAATATAGTGCCATTATTCCACTTTCAACCTCCTGTGGAATTCTGGGATTTGCAGTTTACTGAGGCCAAAGAGCTCTCTGGCTGAGAATTCTAAAGGTCCCTCCCTAAACTACAAACCCCAGGATTCCATAGGATGTTGAAAGTGGAATAATAGCACTATAACAGTGTAGTGTGGAAGCCGCCTACGATTCCACCTCCTTTTCCCTTAAAGTTCCAGGACAGGAATTCCAACACCATGGACAATCAAGAACTGCATCTAGTTATGACATCCTTCAAAACTGGCTTATTCATTATACTTTTTCTGCCATTATTCAATATTTTTTCACATATACCTAAATATCCTTGTTCATACCCCTATGGCTGCAGGTAACCCAAGCTGGCAATCACCACTATGACAAATGGGTCTTCTTATGTGTGATCGTCTCCCTCGACAGCTTAGGAAAACACAAGCTAAGATCTCAGATGAGTTCAGAATGCTCCTTTAGAAGAACTTACGCAGGATTCCGGCCAATCTGTCGGGCAGGAAATATACTTTGGACCTGGGGGGACTGTAGCACAGTGGTGGAGCACACAATTTGCCTGTAAAGGGTTTTGTGATGGAGAGGAAACGTTACAACTTGCACTTTCATGCATTTGGGGATTTTGAACCTATGCACACATGGAAACTCCAACTTCAGTTTCAGTGTGCACACTGATTCAAAATCCCTGAATGCATGAAAATAAACCCTGTTGCAAAAGTTTGGAGAAGTGAGAACTCCGTCATCAGCTCTCGGTTCTTCAATTTTTGTGCAGGAGTTTGTTCCTCTCCAAAAACTGCACACAAAAGCTGAAATTCAGTTTTCAGTTCACCTGTCCAAAAAATGTGCAGACATGTGCACAAAAGTACAACAAAATCTACAAGCATTGATACTTTTGTTGGGCTAACTAAAGGGCACACAATACACCATGCAAGCTTTCAAAGTGTCACTGACTTCTTCATCAAAACCACACAGGAGAAGAAAAGTGATGACAATAGAGTCACAGGCCTACATTGTGTCTCAGAAGTTACTTCTGTTGCCAGAAGTAATGGTCTGGAAGGATCTCAGTGAAGGCAGAGGCCATTCCCTTTGCTGGCCACTTGGGCCAACAGACCAAGGACAGTAAGACACAGGCAATAAAATTTCAGATCTATTAGCGGCAGCAAAGTAACAACAAAATGTATTATTGAGCAGAAATGCACCAAAATGCATGCATTTGTCAAAATATCGATTAAAAATGCATTCCGTTAGATATCATTCAAAGACACAGACATATTGGTTGGGATCAGTATGCAAAGAGATCTCGCAGCACCTGAAACTATCTGGGAAAAATATGTTGGCAGCATAAGGTTTCATTAAATCTATGGCCCTTTCTGCTCCACTCTCCCAACCAGCCATAGGGACGGGAGAAGGACGGGACTATAACGACACTTATGCACAACATTGTCACAGTCCTGTCCTTCTTCCGTCCTCAGACGGCACACATCATGCTGCAAATCATTGATGGGTTTTCCTTGTCAATGACCAATGATCACACCACCGTTGCAGACCTACCTTGTCTGCAGAGGCCCTGGAAGCGCAATGGCTGCACTTCGTGCTCTAGCACAGCTTGGGAAGCTATCTGGCTGCACTGTGGCAGGAAGAGACATGGCCATAGTGACAGAGTTTGGAGTGCATGGAGGGGTGGGTGAGAGGGGGGGGTGCGGTTCGTGGGGGCGTGGCCAGGGCATGTGGAGACGTGGTCACAGCATGTGGGGGCGTGGCTATGGGCTGGGATGCCCCAAAAGCATTGCCGCCCAGGGCAAATCGCCCCCATCGCCCCCCCCGTCCCTATGCGACCGTAGGGCCATCCTGCTTCCTGGAACATGGAGGCAGCTGGTGCGGAGGGGAGCGCTCCTGTCGCACTCCCCTCCCAGCACAGCCGACGCCGGGACCCACATGGGATGTCTCCATGACCAAGTAAGGTGCAGAAAGGGTCCATGAGAGCTTGTGCTACCAACGTCCTTCTCTCAGTTAGCCTCAAAGGTGCTACAAGATCCCTTTGCCTTAGATATCGTTGCTGGCAAAAGAAAAAAAATTGTGTATTGGGCAAAAAAAGAGTTTGCACGCCGCTTAAAGTTCCAGGACATCTATTAGGAGACAGGTGAAAAATGCATTGGAATTTTCATTGGGGATGAAATAAGTTTCTGGTGCTTAAAGTAAGAAACTAAATGAAATTGGACTTGACGGATTTAGCCACACTTGTCCCAGGATGAATGCCGCTAAAAGGATCTATGCAACAAGAGTGCGGGGGGGGATCTCTACATAGGACCCTGCTGCCCATTGGGGGATGGAGGGAGAAAGACTTGCTTTTGGATATTTAAGCTAACTCAACCACTATCATTAAACACCAAAATCAGAATCAACCATGCCATAGTATTTCCAAATTCTGTTTGTGGTTGTGGAAACTAGACAGTGAAGAAAGCTAGCAGGAAGAACTTCCTGACAGTCAAAGCTGTCCGGCAGTGGAATCTGCTGCCTCGGAGTGTGGTGGAGTCTCCTTCTTTGGAGGTTTTTAAGCAGAGCCTGGAGGGCCATTTGTTGGGAATGCTTTGATGGGTGTTCCTGAATAGCAGGGGGGTTGGACTCGATGGCCTCTGTGGTGTCTTCCAGCTATATGATTCTATGACAATACATACAGCAGTCAGTGTTGGTGGAAAAGGGAGAACCCAGGAGTCTCAGAGAATTTGTATAGAAGGACAAACAAATTAGGCAAAAGCTGAGGAAGGCTCTCAGCCTATATAAACAGGGAAAGCCGTGGGAAGAAGCCATTCAAGACAACTGCTCTTATCAGTGGAAGCAGCACACCTCACGTTCAGATCCCTTGCTCATGTTCCTGGAAACCTTGACCTTTGCCTTGTGTACGGACTTTGCTACCGGACTATTGCTCTGGATTTACTACGGGCTTGGATTGCGAAAACAATGACTGCTAACTGGCTAACAAACTGTTATAAACTTTGCTCATGGCTGCTGATAAAAAATCTAATTAGAGAGCTGTAACCCTTGGCTGGAGGCTGGCACAGGACAGGATTCCAGCCATGGAGCATATATCTTCCAACATTTCACAGCTGAAAACCAAGTTACAAATGGCCAAGCAACATCAGAATGAGGCCAAGCTGGCAAAAGCTGTTAATGAGAAAAAAATAAATGAGCTAGAGAAGGTTACAGCAGTTTGCTTTTGCCCGAGCCCACTGGGAAGGGCAAAATTCCACTCCCTCCTCTCCTCCCTGCACTGCTGAGTTAGCGGCGTGCAAACTACTTTCATATTAGAGTCCTGGTGGTGCAGTGTTTAAATGCCGGTACGGCAGCCGCAACGTTACAAGTTCGATCCTGCCGGGCTCCAGGATGACTCAGCCTTCCATCCTTCTATAGGTTGGTAAAAGGAGCACCCAGCTGGTTGGGGGCAATTAGCCAAGTACATTGTAAACCACTTAGGGAGTGCTTCGCACTGATAAGCGGTATAGAAACGTAACTGCTATGGCTATTGCTATATTTTGAATTCAGTTTGCAGCACTTGAAGTAAGCTGAAGAGAAAGGGGGAGAAGGAGAGAGAAACTGGGACACTTTAAAATCAGCCGAAAAAGTGGGACAGCAGAGGATTAGTCAGGCCTGTCCTTGCCAAATCGGGACAGGTGGGAGGCCAGAGATTGTCACTCTTTCCACACCTCTGTAAATTAATGTGCATCATTGTATTGCTTTCCGCTTCAGTATTCTGATCCGTCGCTTACATGCAATGCTTTCTGATGGTCGTGCTTTGTTCTCTCATGTCCAGTCTGCAGCTGAGGCAAAGGAATCCCCTTTGTGTGGCCCATAAGCTATTCCTCCTTTTTTCCTTCTTAGTGGGCTAATCCCCTCAGAACGGCCTCGAAAACAAACTTTCTCATGTGGTCCAGTGCCACCAAAAATAAACCAGCAAATTCCTTTCCTGGCAGCTTTGTCACTTCTGGATGTCGTCCATAATGGGTTTGTTTTGTTTAAATTCCCCATCTCAAGCAGTGGATATTTGCTGGGAACTATTCACGGTATTACGTTTGAAAGAATCTAGCTTAAATCCACGACGAAAAAAAAAACATCCCCAAATTAGAAAGACACGGAGTATCGGAAAATGAGGTCTAAAAATAAAAGAGGCAGCTTGTTTTCTTTCATTTTTCCCCGAGATTCGCTGCAAAAAAATGTCGTATTTATAGAATCTCTAAATTTAGGTACCTGTAGGTCTTGACAACAAGGTTTTTCAAAATCGGATGTGGGTGGGTGGATTTTCCCACCAATTTGGTTTTCAATTATTTCTAATTACCCAGCTTGTTTATGGTGTATGTTTCCAGGGTAGAGAAGGGGCTGACGTGGCATAACGTTCCATCGGTTGTTTAAATTCGGTGATAAATACGGATGAAGTCTTTCACGTCCTTCTCGCTTGCATTGATAACCGGTGTGTTCATCAGTTTAAAAAACGGCTGCCTCTTCAGTCCGAAAGATGTGTTATCTGAGGCTGCCTTCTGCAGGGGTTATGCCGTGGGTTAGCCGGAATCCTGTGCGTGAGTCCCAACAAGGATACAACTGGCACTCCACGTTTTCAGGTTTAAATTTCTCCAACCCTCGCCCCTGCACCTCAAGTGCTTCTTTTTGGGGAGACCCTTCGCTCTCAGTTGCCCTGATCAGGCCGTGCAGCCTGTTAAAAACGCCATTTCTGCACTACACTCTTATAGCGCGATGATTCCACTTGCAACATCCTATGGAATCCTGGGGTTTGCAGTTTCGGGAGGGGCCGGCCGGCCCCTCCCGAAACTGCAAACCCCAGGATTCCATAGGATGTTGCAAGCGGAATCATCGTGCTATAAGAGTGTAGTGCGGAAATGGCCTCAGCTCTGGTCCTCCTACTTTCCAACAGCCACTGCCTGACCAGCTGAGGATGGATCACAGCCCAATTTCTCAGCACCAACCCTCTCCCAATACCCCGCACACACCTCCAAAGAAGGAGCTAGACCAGAGAGAGGAGGTACAGGGTCACCACGCTAACTCACCCCCTTTCTCTCTCCTCTCCTTGACTCGGACCCTCGGTGCTCGTTCTCCCCACCATGCCTCAGCCTCTTTCCTTAGACACACGCACGTTGATGCTTACAGTTTTCCCACTTTTGGAGGGATCCTGCATCCCTGACCCTAATGCATATGGAGGGGCAACTATAGCACCATTGAGGAGCGGCTTAGGGAGCTAGGTGTGTTTAGTCTGCGGAAGAGAAGGTTAAGAGGGACGTGATAGCCATGTGTCAATATTTGAAGGGATGCCACGTCAAGGAGGGAGCGAGCTTGTTTTCTGCTGTTCCCGAGAGTAGGGCCGTTCCCGCACTACACTGTTATAGCGCTTTTATTCCACTTTCAACCTCCTGTGGAATTCTGGGGTTTGTAGTTTGCCAAGAGCTCTCTGGCTGAGAATCCTAAAGGCCCCTCCCTAAACTGCAAACCCCAGGATTCCGTAGGAGGTTGAAAGTGGAACAGTAGCACTATAACACTGTAGTGCAGAAAGGCGCCTAAGGAGCAACGGATTCAAGCTGCAGGAAAGGAGATTCCACCTGAACCTCGGGAAGAACTTCCTGGTGGCCAGAGCTGTCCGGTAGTGGAATCTGCTGCCTTGGAGTGTGGTGGAGTCTCCTCCTTCTTTGGAGGTTTTTAAGGAGAGGCTGGAGGGTCATCTGTTGGGAGCGCTTTGAGGGTGTTCCTGCACGGCAGGGGGTTGGACTGGATGGCCCCTGGGGTCTCCTCCAAGTCTATGATTCTATGAATCAATTGCTCAGTGGTGAGTCAATACAAATGGTTCCATGGTTTTACTTTAGTCAGAACTAACAATAGGCCATCAGCTATCAGAATCAAAGAATCATTGGGCTTTTCTGCACTACACAGTTATAGTGCTATGATTCCACTTTCAAGATCCTGTGGAATTCTGGGGTTTGTAGTTTACTGAGGCCAAAGGGCTTTCTGGCTGAGAATTCCAAAAGCCCCTCCCTAAACTGCAAACCCCAGGATTCCGTGGGATGCTGAAAGTGGAATAATAGCGATAGAACAGTGTAGGGCAGAAAGGGTCTTAGACTGAAACCTTTACCGGATCAGAGATTCTCTTACCGAGAGATTCAAGATGGAAACTTCTGAGCACAAAGCGTGCAATCTGCAACTCGACAGGTGAGAATTATGTGCCCCTTCCACCTGTGGCGGATTGCACCACTCAGCATCTCTAGCTAGCGTAGCCAATGATAAGGCACACCTGGATAAAAACAAAGGCAACACACCCATGCAGGGAGGAGCACACAGAGACGAGGGACAGCTATATGTCCAAATGCAGCTCCTATGATTTCTTGCCGGCAATAATGATGGGTGTTACAGTCCAATCTGTCCAGAACACCATAAGTTGAGGAAGGCAGAAGGAGATGAAAACGTGTTAAAGCAGTCTTCTCCTCCCGATCTGGGACCCTGTCCCATCTCTTCCTAATAGGCTGTCGATATAGAACATACCTTCCCCGCACCATGATTGTTTCACCTTAACAGAGGCAATACCAATTGATCCTCTGTGGTCCCACTTTTTCAGTTGTTTTAAAAATGCCCCCTTTTCTCTCTCGTCCTCCCACTTTCCCCGTTCGTCCTCCTCTTATTTCAATTGCTACAATATGAGCTCAAAATGCAAGAGCCGTTTGCGCTCAATGACTTCCGCAGGCGGCAGAAGAGGAGCGGGAGTGGAATCTTGCTTTTCCCAGTAGGCTCAGGCAAAAGCAAACCACCGCAGCCTCTCCTAGCCTGTGTCTTATTCCTCGTTAATACTATTCTGTCGCGATCGCTCTCCGACGTTGCCGGGCCACGCGTGTCCTGGTTTTCCTCTACGAAACGGCAGAGGATGTGGAACATTTCTCTCCGTGGAGTATCACCATAATTCGGGCCACATACAGCTACGCAAAGCGATCGGAGCTGTTTGAATCCTTAATGAAAGCCAGTCCTGAGGCCTGTTTGTCTGGGACACGTCTCTACGGATGTAAGACATATTGTACAAGGGAGGAGGGGGTTGCATATCAGGTAATGTAGAGATCCCATGCCAAAGGCCTTTTCGGAAACCAGATTGGAGTTGTGATTCGTAAGCCTTCTCGATCCGATCGCCGGCTCCTCTCACTTCAGAAGGTTCCCTTTTGTCGGGAAGGGCTGCGATCTGGCCCCTGAGTTCCTCACCGCTGCTCCGGCCGTGACCGTGGGAACCCACAGACTCTCCTTGAAAGGTCTTTGCTGGCTTTGAAGCTAACAGACTTCACATCTTGGGCCTTTTCCGCACGACGCTCTTATAGCGCGACGATTCCACTTTCAACCTCCTATGGAATCCTGGGGCTTGCAGTTTCGGGAGGGGCCGGCCGGCCCCTCCCGAAACTGCAAACCCCAGGATTCCATAGGAGGTTGAAAGTGGAATCGTCGCGCTATAAGAGCGTCGTGCGGAAAAGGCCTTGCTGAAGAACTCCAGTCTGGAAAGAGAGAGAAAGAGCTGCCAGCGGCATCAGGTTACCACCTCGGTAATGACAATGCAGACATTTCAGGTGAGGAATAAGAGGGCAAGATCCTACTTTATGCTTGCGTTTTGTGAATCTACACACACACCTTTGCACAGTGGTTGTGCCACACGACTGAATGCTGACATTCAGCCAGTGGCAGAGCTTGGAGCGTGTGGGGGGGGTCCGGGAAGGGACGGGTATGGCACGGGGGCACGGCCACAGGGCAGAGATGTGACCACAGGGCGGGGAGCACGGCCATGGCACATAAAGGTGTGGCCAGGGCACACAGGGGCGTCTATGGGCCAGGACAGCCAAAAAACATTGCTGCCCAAGGCAATTCACCCGAATCGCCCCCTGTCCCTATGCAACTGCATTCAGCCCACGGTGACGCTGCCCATGTGCCCACTTCTCGTCCCCTTACGCAATGGGAAGTGCACAGTGGCTAGGTCTGCAACCCCAGGGAGTCACGCGACGCATTGCTTGAATACAGTTGGCCCTCCACATTTGCAGGTTTCACTTTCACAGATCTGATTATTTGCAAGTTTCCCTAACTCCTATCTCTCCCTTCAGGTGCTTCGTTTCTGGGGAACCTTCCTTCTTGGTGGCTCCGATCAGGGTGTGCAACCCTTTAAATACCCAGCTCTGGTCCTCCTCCTCTCCTCCTCCTCCAGCTACTGCCTGGCCTGCTAAAGAAGGATGAAACGCAAAACAAAAATCAGCGATGGGTCCAAAGAGCAAACCAAAACAAGGCAAGCCTGTATATTAATACATATAAAGTACCAATGTTAACAATATAGAAATGAAGTTGCTCTACTGTTAACAACTATACTACACCGTTAACCGTAGACATTAAAGGCACTGAATATACAATACAACAATTATGATTACCAACAATTATGGTGACACTGTCCAGAGCAAAAATAAAAGTACGAGGTTTCTTAATATCAACAAATACTGTAAACGACTTTGAAGAAATCCTACAGTCTTGCAGAGGATCCAATATATTCTAAAAGGCTTATAAAGTATATGTCAATTACTCCAATAATGGTCCATAAACTTTCAGCAATAGGGGCAATTTCTTGGATTTTCTGTCACCTCAATAAAGGGGTGCAGGGACAAATGATCAGCCAGCAGGACTCTAGTTATGCATCATCCACAAATGTATACCTGCAGGGCTGGAATCAGAGAATCAGAGAATCCTGCTAGTTAAGACCAGTGACAGGAAACTCATTGAATGAATTATCAAATACATATCTTTCTTAGCTGTGGAGCCCACTTGCAGAATGTTCTCCCCGTGAAGGACTCGCTTTGCTAGAAATTTTGCCAACAGATCAATCGATAAAGAGAAGATCTAGAACTTAGAGGAGTTACTTCTTTGGACTGTATCACATCGGCTTGAACTCTATTGTTAAACTGGACTAGCCCGAGCTTTGGGGGATATAAAAAGATATCTCTTGATATCAATAATTCGGCCTCACCTACCCATTCCCTTCCACGTGCTTGTGAGGCCCCCGGACAAGCACGCACGCAGGCTTGGCCGATAATCGCCGTAATATTCCAACACAATACAGGCAGGCCAGAAATAGCCGACTCGCAGCTTCAGGAGACCTCAAGGCAAGTACCTCCATTAGGTGTACACGCAGCTTTCAAAAGATCCTCTGCCCCGCGCTGGCAGCTTGACGATCGGACTATACGACACTCAAGTACTCCGCGTTTGCATGCCGGCTACCCTACTGACAATTTGGCTATAACTCAATCATTCAAATTCTGACCTTTCGGAGGCTTTGTCTCCAGCCCCAAATCTATTGTTTTTCCAAGTCTGACCTAGCCTGCGGTCACAATTCTCCTTAGAAAAACCCCTGACTTTGAGCGCTTCCTCGGATCGCTCTTGGCCTCCGTCCCGCCTTGCTGTCGCTTTGTCCAGCGAGCCTTCCCCTCGGCGCCACGGGCCGAGATCCAGGCTCCCCAGCTTCTCCGCTTCCGACTGGGCTTCAGGACAGGTGAAGTATCACCCAAACCAACAACTCCTTTAAAAACTCCTCTATCCCACTCCAACCTTTATTTCTTTAGTTATCTTGTGCGAGTGTGCCGCATACACTGTTTGTTTGTGTTTTTAATAAAACCGCATTTATTATTTCAGCTTCTGTGTGCTCCTTGACTCGGCCTGACCCCGTAGACACAGGGCTCAAGATCCTGCCAAGTTACCCTGCCTCTCGTAACGCTAAAGCAGTGCTCAGAGCGAATCTTCCCCACCTATTGTTGAGCACATTTTGGTGTCCCTCCCGGGACCCCCAGCAAACAGGGTAACAAGACCCATAGAATTTCTTGGGTTTACCATTCAACAATTGATTCAGCGGGTCTACTGTAGTTCAGAGTAACCAACCTGATGCAGGCCTTGGAATTCACCCAGCCAACAATTGTGGATTCTGGATGTTGTTAGCCCAGAAAGCTAACTTTCTTAAGCTCAGAGCTGAATGCCTCTAAACATGGCAGGCGTTCCTGAAGGAGTAACCCACAGCTGATGGTATCAAAGGCCACTGAGATGTCCAGCCCAGGTGAATGAGCAGAAACACATTCCAGCTCTTCATGAAGGTTGTCCTCCAACGAGACGAAGGCGGTTTCTTTGACCAAACGTCAGGGCCAGAAGATCCCCTTTATCCACACCAGCCTGGAGCCGAGACCCCATTGTTGTCTCCTGACACCTTGCCTTCAAAGAAGGAGCTTTGGTGTTGGCTGATAATGGCCAAGATCAGAGAGATGAAGAGAAGATTTCTTCAGGGGTGACCTCATCAAAGGATCAGCTCCTTCCTTCAAAGATGTGTTTTTTTAACACGTGCGATCTCGTGACAGTGGCCGTTTCCTCTCAGAAAACTGCCAAGCATCCAGCATTCATGTGTTATGGATCCCTGGGTAACTTCCGCACTAGACTGTTACAGTGCTATTATTCCACTTTCAACATCCTAGGGAATCCTGAGGTTTGCAGTTTAGGGTGGGGCCTCAAAGGATGTTGAAAGTGGAATAATAGCACTATAACAGTCCAGTGCAGAAGCGTGTCTGGTCTCCTCCAAGGGCCAAAGAAACAATCCTCTCAGGAGACTGCAGTTAAAGACCAAGAGCGCCTCAAGTACAGATGTGGGAATGGAGGAGACTTCCACATCTGACCAACCATTGTAGAAGAAATGGTCCCTGCGTGTCCCTTTTCTCCTGCAAACGGTTTGTGAGTGGAAGCTTCTCTGGTACATACAGTACAATCCTGATATTTGGACTGAGGCAAAAGTGTGTGGGTTTTTTAAAACACCAGCAAGTGTAGAGGTTTGAAAATACAAAATACATTTACACACATTATTTGAGCTGGTATTTTGCTTGGGCCTTATCGTTATTGTCGGGCGCCTTCAAGTCGTTTCCGACTTAGGGAGGCCCCAAGGTGAACCTATCACTGGGTTTTCTGGGACCGAGAGTGCGTGATGTGCCCAAGGTGGGTTTCCAGAGCTGGTCTCCAGAGTCACTGAAGAACACGCAAACCACCCCACTAAGTTGGCTTGGGATTTATACCTTCACAAACGGTCTTAAGCGTATGCAAAATTCAACTGAGTAGTTTTGCAGCGTCCATATTCCCCTGGGGCTGCCGTGATGTTGCAACGTATGGGCATCCGTTATGCAGCAGTAGCCAATGTACTATGGTCCGATAAGACATGGTCACTAAAGCATGTTGGGGCACTCCCGAATGCCCGTCTAGACACCAGCCAGGAAGTACTGGAGTGCAATAGGAGCACCTAATGCCCGCCAGAAGTGCCCGATGGACACCAGAAATGCTTAGTGCATGGATTGTTAAGGACGCTGAGTTAGCCCAAATGGCCAGACTAACATGGCTTTTAAAGGATAAGCTAACCGAAGGTATTTTGAAAGACTGGAAGCTGTTTATGGGCTTTTTGACCAATAAGAAATCTAGCAATGCAATAATTTGTGGCTATGGTTTGAAGGTTTGACTATGACTCTGGAGACGTGGGTTTGACCCTCATTCTATCCTATCCCATATCATGAGGTCTTTCAGCAGCTCACAGTGAGACCCGCTGAAACAGTTTTTAGTCGGAACAATGCCACACTAAAATGACAAAATATTTTAAACATGCTAAAAAAATTTGAACAACCAATTTGAAAAAACAGAGATCAGGTTAGAATGGCCTAAAACCACGGAGGTGTACCAATTTGGCTGAAGTTATTATTTTATTTCTTTATAAGTTATTTAAACATTTGAAAAGATGTCGTATAGAAGATGGAGCAAGCCTGTTTTCTGCTGCTCCAGAGACTAGGACGTGGAGCAATGGAGTCAAAGTACAGGAAAAGCGGTTCCGTTGAATCATTAGGAAGAACTTCCTGACGGTAAGAGCAATTTGACAGTGGAATATGCTGCTGCCTGGGAGCGTGGTGGAGTCTCCTTCTTTGGAGTTTTTTAAACAGAGGATGGATGGCCATCTGCTGGGAACGCTTTGACGGTATATTCCTGCGTGGCAGAATACGATTGGACTTGATGGCCATTGGGATCTCTTCCTATGATTCTAAGATTCAATTATGGAGGCTCACCAAGCAAGCCTTCCTCATGTTCCCTACAGGAAGAAGGGAAGACGGTCTCTTACCCCTCTAGGATTCTACCATTATGGCCCAAAGGCCTCTATAAATGCCTTAGAGTAGCTTCTAGTCTGAATCTGGGTTCCAGATTCATTGATCAAATTGTAAGTGCCCAAGAGCTAGGTCCAGGTGTCCCCTCGGACACACCATTGCTATTTCGAAAATGCCTTGAGGTCTGGCCAGACGTGGGGGAGCTTATCAGCAAAGAGACCTCAAGCACCTTCCAGAGGGAAGGCTGAGCGGTAAATTCTCTGCTTTGTTTGGTGTCTTAAGCCTTCAGGGACCCTCTTTTCTCAGAGCTGCCCTTCAAGGTTGAGCTGTCTGCTAATTTTTTTTTTCCAGTGCCTCCCCCTCTCCCGATAAAAGAAGGAAAAACATGTGTGCGGAAAATCAGTAGATAGGATGGGACCTGGAGATTTCTTGTAACCTTTTCCAGCGTGTGCTAATCAAAGCTTTGAAGTAACAAGGCACAAGTAATGTGGCGTTGTGTAGGGATTAGAGCACTGGACTATAGCTCTGCAGACCTGGGTTCGAATTCCTGCTCAGCCGTTGAAACCCACTGGGTGACCTTGGGCAAGTCACCTTCTCTCAGACTCAGAGGAGGGCCAGGGCAAACCACACAAGAAGAAAACCCCATGATAGAGTTGCTGTAAGTCAGAAATGACTTGAAGGCACGCAATAACAACAAAACCACCACATACTTTCATACCCTCCAGCTGTCCCAATCTGGCAGGGTTAGTCCCAATTAGTCCTCTGTCTTCCCACTTTTTCAGCAGCTTTTAAAACATCCCTGTTTCTCTTACCTCCTCCCACTTTTGTCCTTTATCCTCAGCTTACTTCCATTGCTGCAAACTGAGCTCAAAGCATGAAAGTAGGTTGCACTCAGTGAACTCAGCATGGAGCAAGGAAGAGAGGAGAAGAGAAAAGAAAAGAAAGGATACTCTTGCCCTTCCCAGTCGGTCCATGTAAAGGCAAACTGCTGCAGCCTCTCCGAATTTGTGTGTTCCTCTTCTTTAATGTCCCCTGCCGTCTTCATCACGCTTTGACGTTGCTCAGCCACAGGTATCTCACCCCATTTCCGCACTAGACCGTTATAGTGCTATTGTTCCACTCTCAGCATCCTATGGAATCCTGGGGTTTGCAAAGGTCCCTCTCCAAACTGCAGACCCCAGAGTTCCATAGGATGTTGAGAGTGGAATAATAGCACTATAGCAGTCTAGTGAGGAAATGGCCCAGTTTTCAACTGCAAAATGTTAGTAGGTATGTACTTTGGGGAGTAACCAGGCTGTAGTGAGAGATGGGTTGCACTCTTGGAGTGGTGAATCTGATGTGGGTTTTTGTCTGAACTTTAGAGGCACTATCTCAGGTGCTGAACCTATTTTGGGAATAGCTGCTTCAAAGTTCAAACTAATACCTGGAAGAGATTCATCTCCCCATTGTCGTGGAGGCCACCAACCTCCACTGACTCGGGCTGTTTCCACACTAGCCTGTTATAGCGCTATTATTCCACTTTCAACATCTTATAGAATCCTGGGGTTTGCAGTTTAGGGAGGGACCAGAGGCAAACCCCAGGATTCCATAGGATGTTGAAAGTGGAATAATTGCGCTATAACAGGCTAGTGCAGAAATGGCCTGGGTGTAATAATCAGGAAAAGGCAGGAAAGTAGCGGGGGAATAACTTTACTTGCGATACAAGTACCACTTTCTAGTTACCGTACGTTTAAAAGTTATTTTGACAGAGCCATTTAAAGGCGTCTTGACGATTCTTTTGTTTTATGCTGTTCTTTTACCAGTCCCAGTCACCACCTCCAGAAGGCCCACACAAAAGCAAAGGTGAAGAGGTGACGTGACCGCCGTTTTTAAATATTTGAAGCGATCTCACGTGGAAGGTGGGGCAAGCTTGTTTTCTGCTCCTCCAGAGACAAGGGCCCTTTTCCAGCGCTGGGGTGCAGGGATCACACGAGCAGCCCCCAGTGAGAGGCTCTCACGTCCCCGCTGCTTCGGCTCCACGTGAGCTGCCTGCTCGCGCGAGAGCCCTGCCTCTTCCTTCTGCAGCCCAGCCTGGGAGTTTCCCAGGCTGCGCTGGGGCAGGAAGCGCGACCGGCGCGGCTCCAGAGGCTCTGCACGCCAGGTAAGTGCACGCAGGGCCCGGGAGCAATGCACAATCGTGCACCGTTTTTGGCTTCCAGCCTGCCGGCCCCTGGAGTGTCGCACGATTGTGAGCGCGTCGTGCAGATCGCTCCTCGCAATCACGCGATGTTCCAGGTGCCCTTTCTCATGGCAAATGCTGTGCGGAAAGGGCACATATTCGCAAGAACTTTCTGATAGATAAGAACAGTTCAAAAATGGAATATGCTGCCTGAGAGTGGAATATGCCACCTCCTCCTCTGGAGTTTTTTAAACAGAGTCTGGGTGGCCATCTATCAAAAGGAGGGCTTTGATGGTGTCTTCCTGCATGGCAGAAGGGGGCTGGACTCGATGGCCCTTGGGGGTCTCTTCCAACTCTGTGATTCTATGATAAACTGAAGTTGGCCTGAAGGCATGTAACATCGGCAAGAAATGAATCCTTTCGGCTGTAGAGAGCCGGTGTGGTTTAGTGACCTAAATGTTGGATTAAGAATCTGAGTGGCCAAGGTTCAAATCCTGACTCAACCATGGGTACCCACTAAGTGACTTTGGGCAAGTCACATTCTCTCAGCCTAATATGAAGGCAACGGCAACCCTTCTCTGAACAAATTTTGACAAGAAAACCCTGTGATAGAATGACTACCAGTGGGAGTCAAAGGCACATAACAAGAACCAAACTACATCTGGGAATGACTAAGTCGGCATTGCCAATGGGCATGGCGATGAATGCTGTTGTATCAACATTTCTGCCTCACCAACACTGCTCAGGACTCCAGGAATATTGGTTTCCAATGTAGAAGTGTCTGTCATTAGGACCATTTCCAGACTAGACTATTAGACTGCTATTATTCCACTTTCAACGTCCTATGGAATCCTGGGGTTTGCAGTCTGGGGAGGGGCCTTAAAGGCCCCGGGATTCCATAGGATGTTGAAAGTGGATCAATAGCACTATAACAGCTTGGTGTGGAAATGGCCTAACTCCTTTCCCTCCCTTGCTGCATCTGTTTCTCTTTTCAGTTTTTCCAGTCCTGGGGCAAAAGAGGCACTCCAGTGCTATCTTCTTTTCGGGTTCAGTGGTATTTGGATAGAAAACAGGAGACAAATGTGTTTGTTTCTGTCAGAAAACCAGAAGTGTGAGAGACGGAGGAAGGCAGCACATTCTTAGGGGATTGCTGGGGGTTTATTGCAGAGCCCCCGAAGCCGTGGAATCTTTTTCCAACCCTCCTTCCCAGGGCACCGCGTAGCAGACAGTGTTTGGGTGAAGTCTGGATGGTAGAGGGGAGAGCCATTCTGGTGTGGAAAGCTTTTTCTCCTCTGGTATGCAGAACCTTTCTTCTTGTGGCTTGCCTTCAAGTCATTTCTGCCTTGTGGCTACCCTAAGGGGAACCAGTCACTGAGTTTTCGGGGGGATGAGAGTGTGTGACAGGCCCAGAGTCACCCCATGGGTTTCCATGGCAAAGTGGGGAAGTGAAGCCTGGTCTCCGGGGCCGTGGTCCAGTGCTCAAAGAGCTACATCAGAGAATCATAAAATCATAGAATCACAGGCCATTTCCGCACTAGCCTGTTATAGCGTTATGATTCCACTTTCAACATCCATTGGAATCCTGGGGTTTGCAGTTTTGGGAGGGGCCACCTGGCCCCTCCCAAAACTGCAAACCCCAGGATTCCAGAGGATGTTGAAAGTGGAATCATCACACTGTAACAGGCTAGTGTGGAAATAGTTGGAAGAGACCCCGGGGGCCATCCAGTCCAACCCCCTGCCATGCAGGAACACCCATCAATGCATTCCCAACAGATGACTATACAGCCTCTGCTTAAAAACCTCCAAAGAAGGAGACTCCACCACACTCCCAGGCAACATATTCCACTACTGACTGTCAGGAAGTTCTTCCTGAGATTCAGGTGGAATCTCCTTTCCTGCAGCTTGAATCCATTGCTCCTTGTCCTAGTCTCTGGAGCAGCAGAAAACAAGCCCGCTCCCTCCTCGACATGACATCTCTTCAAATATTTACACATGGCTATAATGTCCCCTCTTCACCTTCTCTTCTGCAGACTAAACATCCTCAGCTCCCTCAGCCGCTCCTCATAGGGCCTCATGGCTTCCAGACCCTTCACCATTTTGGTCTCCCTCCTCTGGACACGCTCCAGATTGTTGATATCCTTCTTGGAATGAGGTGCCCAGAACTGGACACAGGATTCCAAATGAGGCCTAACCAATGCAGAATAGAGTGGTGCCATTACCTCCCTCGATCTAGACACCATATTCCTATTGATGCAACCAAGAATTGCGTTGGCTTTCTTGGCTGCCTCATCACACTCCTGCTTGTGATCTGCCAAGACTCCTAGATCCCTTTCACATGTACTGCTATCCAGCCACGTGTCCCCCATCCTATATTTGTGCATTCAATTTTTTCTGCATAAGTGCAGGACCTTACATTTCTCTCTGTTGAAACTCATTTAGTTAGCTTTGGCCCAGCTGTTTAATCTGTCAAGGTCATTTTGAATTTTGATCCTGTCCTCTGACATATTAGCAACCCCTCCCAATTTGGTATCATTTGCAAATTTGATTGGCACACTCTCGATTCCTTCATCCAAATCATTGGTGAAGATGCTGAATAGCACTGGGCACAGGACAGAACCATGCTGGCTCTGTGTACAAATTTACTCAGATGCATTTTCTGAGTGCAATGGTTCAGCCTCAGGCTGTTGCAAAAAGGAAGATAACTAAATCACACACACACACACACACACACACAAACACACACACACTGGCCACAATCCTATGGCCATTTCCGCACGACACTCTTATAGCGCAATGATTCTACTTTCACCCTCCTACGGAATCCTGGGGTTTGCAGTGCCGAACCGCAAACCCCAGGATTCCATAGGAGGTTGCAAGTGGAATCATCGCGCTATAAGAGCGTCGTGCGGAAATGTTATATCGGGATGGGTGCAGTGTGACCCGCATATTGCATGCGGCCCTTGAGACCTGCGAAGTGTGGCCTCTGAGACCCCCTTGAATTCGACAAGCACCCTGAAGTTGGGACCAACCCACAGCTTTCCAGCCCTTCAGTTGCACATGCTTGGATGGCGTGTAATCGGTGCTTTCGATGTACCACTTGATGTGCTGGGATTGTAAAAACAGGCCCTGTGCGCTCTTCCACGCTGCACGCGGGGACTAGAAGCAGACCTGTGGAACGGTGTATCGTCGATTGCACGATGTTGGTATTCCGCAGCAGGGAAATTTGGTGCAGCTGCCCAGCAGTGCAGATTTACACCACGTCATCAGGATATAGGGTGTGGGCTGGAACATTCATGGTCTAGATGTCAGGAGGAAGGGAGACTTGTCCGTCCGGCTGGGACTGAGATGCGTACAGTTGTGTTTAAGTAGGAACCTTTTGGGGGAAGGCTGAGAATTAAAAAGCAGTGATTAGGGCTCTTGTGTGGTTCGTTTGCTGCTTAGCAGCTGTGCCGGGCTGCTTTGAAGATTGAGAAAGCAGTTGTTTAACCTGCCCCTATCCTACCCCACGGGCCTTTGTGAAGGCTCCAAAGCTGCTATTAGCTTTCCAGGAAAAAAAAAAAAAGATAGGAATAATGTTAGTAGCTGTGCTTTTTTCCCCTACCTGCAAAGATAATGTGTGCTGGCTTAGGCCTGGGGTTTGCCGTTTAGGGAGGGGCCCTTGAGGATTCCGTAGGATGTTGAAAGTAGAATCATAGCGCTATAACAGTCTAGTGTGGAAATGGGCGTGAGTGCAAAAGAGATGCGTTTGAGGCTGAAAAGGAGAAAGAGGGAGGCGGAAAAAAGAAATCTGGCAGCTGCTTTGAAACTAATTTTTATTTTAGCATGAGTTTTCACGGGTATCAGTCCGCTTCTTCGGATGCAATAAGCAGTGATATTAAAGCCTTTCTCTTGTTAAGCATATACCGTATGTACAATGCTGGGAGTGGGATAAAATCCAATAGGACCCGGTTTTCTTCAGAAAAACATTTAAGGTTGTAATCCTTCATGCAGAGCTTTCCAGACTTTTCATGCTGGTGACACGCTTTTTTAGAGATGCAGCGTTTCGCGACACGGTACCTCAGTTTTACTAGCAAACCGGAGGTTAAACTAACCCCTTATAAGAGATATGGGCAAATACATACATTGTAGTAACAAAATGTATGGGGACACAACATATCTCATGAAAACCTTTCATATGTTTTAAAAAATATATTACTTATAAATAACATACATTTCCAAGCCCATTTCCGCACTACACTCTTATAGCACGATTATTCCACTTTCAACATCCTACGGAATCCTGGGGTTTGCAGTTTCGGGAGGGGCCGGCCGGCCCCTCCCGAAACTGCAAACCCCAGGATTCCGTAGGATGTTGAAAGTGGAATAATCGCGCTATAAGAGTGTAGTGCGGAAATGGCCCAAGATTGTAGGCAACACACCTACACATTTCAGGCGACGCACTAACGTGTCGCGGCACACCGTTTGGAGGCCCTGCCTTCATTAATAATGGCCATTTCTGCCCTACACTGTTACAGTCCTATTATTTCACTTTCAACCTCCTATGGAATTCTGGGGTTTGTAGTTTAGGGAGAGGCCTTTAGAATTCTCAGCCAGAGAGCTCTTGGGCCTTAATAAACTGCAAATGCCAGAATTCCCCAGGAAACGTTGACAGTAGAATAATAGCACTGTAACAGTCAAGTGCAGAAACGGTTTTAGAGACGGTGTTGATTTATACTGGAGTAAGGGCAGGGCAGAAGAGAGATAAATGGACCATTTCCCTGAATACGAGCTGCAGTTATGCTAATTAGAGAAGCAAAAACCAGAGCAGATCTCAATCACATGGATCACATCTGGTTTGGCCTTCATTCTGGAACGAGTCCACTAGCTTCTGTAAGCAAGCAATGGTGCAAGTAGGTAATAGCTTGGTGGCAGAGCCTAGGATGTGTAGGGGTATAATTCATAAAATAAGGATGGAAAACCTTTGGGCCGGATGCAGCCCCCAACAAATTCCCTTCTGGCCCACAAGCTCCTTCTGCTTTTATCTTATTATCAGTGATCTGTCAAGCAAAGTTATCAAACTGGCAAAGCAGAAGCTGAGCAACAACCACTCCCACACCCAACCACCAATCCAAAGGGTCTAGCAAAGAAAGAAATATTAGCCTTCATTGTAAAACATAAAGGTAGTTTTACTTATAATTACTTGTGCATAATCAAATACCTGTTCTAATGGAGGAGAGAAAGGAAAAATGACTGCATGTTAGAGGAGATGCTGGAAGGGAGAGGGTGTAGGACGAAAAGCTCACGGGGAAGTCACCATAAATATATGGTGTGCGTAACTGCTATGGAGTAAGTTGCACACTAGCAATTAAGCAGTTGTATATATGGAAAGGTTGTTAACTCTAACACTGGTGCCCTGCTCATGGGCTGTAGCAGATGTCTAATTGTACCGATCCCTGGCACCGACCCTGAAAATGAGTGTGCGCTTCTACAGCTGCACATTGCAGGGAACAACCCGGCAAGTTGGCATCTTCATCAAGGAACTGCTAATTGGCTTCCAAAAACACTATTTGAAAACTACTCTTTGAAAGAGCTTTGGGTTATCCAGGTGCAGAACTTGGAAACATGACATTTCCTGCACTGCAACTCCCACAAATCCTGGAAATCTTCATGGAATTCTGGACGTCGTGGTTCAAAAAAGTTACTTCTTTTCCAAGGCTCTGTCCTAGGGTGTATCCACACTGCACTGCTAGAGCAGTTGGATACACTTTACCATGGCAGGATTTGTAGTTTGGAGAGCTATATAGAATGTACCCTGCAAAGAGGGGGGTGAGGATTAAATCGGTTTAATTTGGGGCACATCCTGATGGTTAAAAAAAACCCCCGTAAAGTCCCAGATTTTGTTTCTGCTCTTTCCAATTTTACTTTGGAGATCCGTGCATGTTCTGAATTTCCCAGGATATTTTCTGCCAGCTCCTGCTACAATTAGAGACTTTTTATACCATCTTCCCAGGTAGGTGTATTTTAATCCAGTATAAAACCAGAAAGAACAAGAACAAAATCTGGGACTTTTCAATCAGTATGGATGCGCCCTCTGTAATGTAGACAGACACACAGAATACTTTGGGAATTGTAGCCTGCGGCACCGTACCAGTCCTCTCCACCAGAAAATGCCAAATCTTTTGCCAAACTACAAACCCCAAGATTCCATAGGATGGAGCCGTAGCAGTTCAAACGGTATCAAACTGCCATAACTGGGCAGTGTGGATATACCTAGTATTTGGTGTGAGGTTATTTTTTCTCTCTTTAGTCTCTTCGAAGGCTGGAGCCAGCCTTTCACAATCTTCACCATCAGCGTTACCGCGTCTGCTTGGAAAGACAAACCTTTGACGCAACGCTTTTCTTTCTTTAACTTTAGCAAGTAAATGGGTGTTTATATCTGATGCTTTCAGAGTTCAGCGAGAGCAAAAAGGAACCAACAGCCCTTAGTGCATCTATAAATAGCACACGACCGTTCCATTGTATTTCATTCTGGACAGATGTGATGCTGGTCTTTTTATATCCCGTGCTGAGTCTGATGTTTTTGTTGGCCCTCAAAAATACGGCAGATCGACCTGAAACCAGTGGGAGCCCAGCCATCTAGCAGTTCATTTTCTTTCTCTTTCTTCTCGTTGTCTCAACTCCAGCTTTGCTGTACAATCGCCCTTAGGGTCAAACATCTAAGAAAAGGCCACACCGTTCACTTAGTGACAACTGAGTCTGAGACAGGGCCTGTTTTCATGGAATACCGGTTTCCGCAGAATATTGTTAGTCAGGGCTTACTCATTTAGACCATCATGGAGTTGAAAGGGGTGGAAAAAGCCATCTAGCCTAGCCTCCTGCCCATACAGGAATCCATAGCTAAGGCACACCCGAGAGACGGCCGCCCAATCTCCGTTTGAAAACCTCCGAGTCTGCTTCCTTCTGAATTAGGAGCTTCTCACACAAGGCAGGTAAATTGCAATTCCAGCAGGACAATATTGTCTTTGGCTGGGATTTAGCACACGACAGGCACGTTCTCCCAGTGGGAGATCATTTCCAAAGTGTTTCTTTTACAAAGGCCCTTTCCGTAGGACGATGTCGTCCTGCACTGGAGACAAGAGAAGGTGGAACCCAGATGATGGTTCTGCATGATGTCGTCCGAGTCCCATCCTTCCCTTGTCCCCAGGTGTTGCAATTGCACAGTAAATCATTGATGGGTTTTCTCTGTCAATGACTGGCAATTGCACCACCATCCAGATACCCAGCCACCCTTAGCTGGTGTCCAGAGGTCCTGGAAGCACAGTGGCTGCACTTCCTTCTCCAGAGGATCCTGGGACAGTACCCGGCTGCACTGCAGAAGGAAGGAAGAAGGGGTGCCATCACGGTTCCCCCATTCATGGAGGCAGCGGGTGCAGAGGGGAGCCCTCCTGTCATGCTCCCCTCCGACAGAGATGATGCCGGGACCCACACCGAATGTCTCCGGAACACAGTAAGCTGCTGAAAGGGCCAAACATTTAAAATATCGGTTCATTACCTCCTTTCCAGAAGAAGCTTTCTCCAAATAACCTCCCACCGGGAGAACAACAGAAGAGGCATGACTTCCTGGGATATGTCCCAGCCAAAGATGCTATTATCCTGCTGTAGTTGTGATTTACCTGTCTTAGGTGATAAGCTCCTTAGTCTATTTCACTGCTGAATAGTTCTTCCAGCAAAGCTACGGTGTTTAGGTGGAATGTCTTGGAACTGGAATCCTCGGATTCAGGTAGATGGAGCCAGCAGCCAAAAATGAACTGCCTCCATCTGCAATTGGCTTTCCCTTCCATCCCCATTCTTCCTTCTCATTAATGCCTGAGATCATCAAATTATAGGGTCGGAAGGCATGTCAAGGTCCATCTAGTCCAATCCTCTACCATGTACAACTACACAACTAAAACATTCCTGAAAGTTGGAATGACCACCATATTCCCACCCGTGCCCTAAGGAGTGTAACTCCCACTTTTTCCGTGCAAGCATCAACTCTGCCATTCACGGGCGGTCCCTTCATGCACTGGGGTTAGGGACGCAGGACCCTGACCAGAGTGGAAAAAAAGCAAATATCAATACGTGTGCGTGTGTCTCTCTGGGAAGGGGGCCAAGGCACGGCGGGGAGAGCAGGCACCCGGGGTCCAAACCAGGTCAGGGAAAGGGGGTTGGTCGGCATGGTGTCCCTATACTTCCTCTCTCTCGCCCATCTCCTTCCTTGCGTGCGTGTGTGTGTGTGTGTGTGTGTGAACGGGGCATTGGGAGAGGGTTTGTTGCGCTGAGAAATCGGGCTGTGAGACATTCTTAACTAGTCAGGCGGCGGCTGGTAGAGGAGGAGGAGAAGGACCAGAGGTGGGTTTTTAACGGGTTGCACGGCCTGATCGGAACCAGTGGGAGAGAAGGTTCTCCTGGAAAAAGAAGCCCCTGGAGTCCGGGTGGGAAGGGGTTGGAAAAACTTGCAAATAATCAGATCCATGAAAGTCAAATCTGCAAATGTGGAGGGACAAGATGTGACAAGATTAGGGAATACAACACAAAGAGACAAAAAGCTGGTGGCCCTGCTGGTGTGGGTCCAGAATAGGAGAAGGACATGAACGAACAAATTGTGAAGCTCCAACAGTTCTGTGGCGGTGGAGACCGGACAGTGGCGGAGCTTGGAGACGGGGCGAGAGACGGGCAGGGGTACAGTGCGTGGGGGTGTGGCCAGGGCACGCGGGGGCGTGGCCACAAGCCGGGACGCCCCAAAAACATTGCTGCCAGGGCAAAGTGGCCTCCCTGCCCCCTCCGTTCCTACGCGACTGAGACCTGACCAAATTTCCAAATTTCGAGTCTGAAGAACCTAAATTTGAAGAGCAACAGAAGCGACGTGATGCTGCGTCTGCACCAAGCAACGGTGTGGAGTCCGGTTTGTTGAATAAGCCTGTGGTTGTGACTTCAATAAACAGTTCAATGTTTAAAAAAAAAAATGTGGAGGGCTGACTGTACCTGGGTAGCAGATGGCAATAGCTGAGATTGTTATTACAGGCTGTTGTATGCAGACTGGTGTTTAACAGCAGCCTGCAGTGTACCGGTACATAGTGGACCAGACGGTGAAGGGACTTTTGCGTCCTCACAATCCGGCAGCCAAATGCAAATCATTGGAAAACATAGCTACGTACCTAGAATGGAGAATCTAGAAATCTGGCATTACTGATCCATAGTTGCTTAGAGTTAAGGACGTCCAAAGAAGAAGCAACCATCTTCCACTGTCAGACATGTCTTACAGTAAAAAAAAAAAAGGTTCTTCCTAATGTTTAGGTGGAATTTCTTGTCATTAGAATCTTCTCTTTCATGTCCTAGTCTGTGGAGCCGCTGAAAGCAAGCTTATTTCATCTACTACGTGACAGTTTTCAGCTATTTAAAGATGACCGTCATGTTGCCTCCCAGACCATTTCCGCACTAGACTGTGATAGTGCTATTACTCCACTTTCAACATCCTATGGAATCCTGGGGTCCTGAAGGCCCCTCCCTAAACTTCAGACCCCAGGATTCCATAGGATGTTGAAAGTGGAATAATAGCACTATCGCAGTCTAGTGCGGAAATGGCCCCAGTCTTCTCTTCCCTGGGCTACACCTACACTGCTTCCTAAGCTTGATTTCCAGATCTTTCACCATCTTGGTCACTTTCCTCTGGACACAGTTGGCCAGTACCCTTATTGACCTGTGGTAGCCAAAACTGGGCATTTTGGGTGAGGTATGACCAAAGCCCCATTCACACTACATAGCTGTAGTGCTATGATTCCACTTCAACTGCCATGGCAATACCCTATGGAAATCTGGGATCTGTAGTTTAAGGAGGGGTGCATAGAATTCTCAGCCAGAAACCTTAAATGCCTCTTCAGAGTGCAAACCTCAGGATGCCATTAAAGTGGAGGTATGATTGTTGAATGAACGTGAATCAGCTGTGTGATGTAGCAGCTAAAATAGCCAATGCAATTCTGGGCTATCTCAATAGGAGTATAGTTTCCGGGTCGAGGGAAGTGACGGTACCACTCTATTCTGCTTTGGTCAGACCCCACCTGGAATATTGTGTCCAGTTCTGGGCACCACATTTCAGGGAGGATGTTGAAAAGCTGAAACATGTCCAGAGGTGAGTGATGAAAATGGTAGAGAGCCTGGAACCATGAAGCCCTGTGAGGAATGGCTTAAGAAGTTGGGGATGTTTGACCTGGAGAAAAGAAGTTTAAGAGGGTACATGATAGCTATGTTTAAATATTTGAAAGGATGCCACATGGAGGATGGGGCAAGCTTGTTTTCTGCTGCTCCAGAGACTAGGACATGGAGCAATGGCTTCAAACTACAGAAAAAGAGATGCCATCTAAACATTAGGAAGAACTTCCTGATGGTAAGAGCAGTTCATCAGTGGAATACACTGCCTGGGAGTGTGATAGAGTCTCCTTCTTTGGGATTTTTAAACAGAGACCGGATAGGCATCTCTCAAGAATGCTTGGATGGTGTCTTCCTGCATGGCAGAATGAGGTTGAACTCAATGGCCCTTGTGGTGTCTTCCAACTCTACAATTCTGTGATGATTCTATGAGTGTTAAAGGGCCCCAACGCAGTTCGGGACAACGATTCCCAAATCCCTGTACCAGCATGGGTTTCTTTTTTTGTAGACTTCAAAAGGTAACTTTTCTCTCCCCTCCAGTTGCAGCTACAAACCACTTATGTTGAAGCAGTTCTTATGACTTTACTGGGCTTACTCTGGATTTGTGGCTGAAAGCTTTCTTTATATGGCTGTCCCTGTTGGGTTTGGAGTTGGAAGAAAAGTTCCAGGCATTGTTTCCAGTGTCGTGCCTGATCACTCCATCATTTTTACATTAGGCAGAGCAGGAAGGAAAATCTAAACCTGTTTTCTCTAACCTGTTCTTACATTCCTCTCCCCAGTTCTCTTAAATCAAGCACACTCTTCTGACCTTGAGAAGGAGTTAAGCAGAGGCTGGAAAAGTTAATTTGTCAGCAGTGGTGGCTGGTAACTCCCATGTCAGTGACATGGGGAAATCTGCTGCGGATTTTAGTCTAAATTTTAAAGACGCTATCCAAGTTGAATTTATCTGAAAGCTGCTGTTCGAAGAAGATTTTAGTGATCCTGATGCAGAGCTTGCTCCAGCATTTGGATAGCTCCTTTAAAGTTCAGACTAAAACCCAGAGTGGACACAGAAGCCATTGGCTAGTCTTGCCTTCAGTCCCAGAGTCGTGCCCTACAGAAAGAAGTACTAATCTACAGTTCATTAAGTACAGATCAAAGGATCTTCTACGACAGTCCAAAACTGGCTACCAGACTATTTTTTTAAAAAAGCTCAGCAATAGGTAATCAATTAATAGTATTTCCATTTTGTAGATGAGGATTGTTGAGGGTGAAATAAATCATTACAGCGAGACTAGTCATAGCAGAATTTATTTGCCTTGCTATGGTTCTGAAATCCTGGTAATAGTTCTACAGTCCACCCAAAGATCCACCAGGCAATTCCCGCTCTACCTTCTGTCCTCCACCTCTTCCGTAGATTATCACGACAAGTTCCTCCACATCAAATTGAACACTGGCATTGAGAATACAGAAAGATTCCATTATAAAGAAACAGTTCCCTCTGGACTGCAGAGAAAAATAACACCAGATCGCCGAAGTCCCCGCTATTCCCCAGTCATTATCTCCACCTGGATTTTTCGATTAACCCACCACACCCAGGCCTTTGCAAAGGAACAAGCCCAGAAATGAAAGCAAGAGATTGGGTGCGTTCGCTAGGATACAGAACCAGGTCTTTCCAGGGAGCAGCCCCTACTTGCAAGACATGATCCGGAGAAATTCTTCATAGTTGACTTGCCCGTCTCCGTCCACGTCGGCCTCCTTGATCATGTCTTCCACCTCTTCCTCCGTCAACTTCTCGCCAAGCTTGGTCATGATGTGTCGCAGCTCCGACGCACTGACGTAACCGTTGCCGTCCCGGTCAAACACCCGGAAGGCCCTCCGGATCTCGTCCTCGCTGTCTGCGGTCTTAATCCTCGTGGCCAGCAAGGAGAGGAACTCCGGGAAGTCAACCATCCCGTTTCCATCTGTGTCCAGCTTCCTGATCATCTCCTGTAGCTCAGCTTCGGTTGGGTTTTGCCCGAGAGACCTCATGACGGTGCCCAGTTCTTGGGTGGTGATGGCACCATCCCCGTCTTTGTCAAAGAGCAGGAAGGCTTCCTTGAACTCGGAGATCTGTTCTTCTGAAAAGGGATGGGAAGCCATGGTCCCCGTTCTGCGGTGGTTTCGGCAGTCCTCTGACCACGCTCCGAAAGACCGGCTGCTCTCTCAGGCACCGAACGAAGCAATGAGTCCTCTTTCCTTTTTCCTTTTTTTGCAAGTTGTCAAAAAAAGTAAGGGTGCCTCCTTTGGCCCTTTGCCCAGGGATGATGTGATGTTTGAGGAAAGTAAGAGGGAACACCCAAGTTGGGCTTCTGTTGGAGCCAACTGAATCATGAAGATGGAAATAAAAGTAGATCCACACCCCTTTTCATGATTGAACCCGCCATTCCCGTTTGGACAAAACGTGAGAGAGACACGTGTACAACGAAGGCTTTTTGGATTTCCCAACCTGTGCCTGAAGACAAAGAACATTACCATGAAATTAAAAGGGAATCTTGCAAAGAGAAGTTAGAAGTCGGCCTGGCGTGGTTAAAGCATTTGGGTTTTGGATAGAAATGAGGAATATTTGCTGAAACGAATGTTGAGGGCAGTCCATGCAGTTATCGGGGATGGCCGGAAAGACAAAGGAAAATGGAAGGTGGATAGATGGCAATATTATATGGCAGAACATGTAATATTTGATTTCATATTAGGAAGAAGAATGAGGTATATGGGTCAGTCAGATGAAGTTGATTGGTTTAAGAAGTGGGACAAACTAATAGAAACAATTAAAGAAAGGAAGGGGTACAAAATTATAAAAGATACAATTAATACATCTCTCCACTTTAAAGGAAAGAGGTTTTAAATAAGAATTGACTTTGTTCCCAGGGGCTTTGGGCAAGAAGAAAGGGTTAAAGCAGTATTATACTCATTGGAAAAATTAATTTGTCGGTTGTGGGTGGAGCACCGATCGTTCTGTATTAATTGTTGGAATAATATTTTTTTAGTATGTACGTCGGTGTTGAAAAGGAATAACAATTTTTAAAAAAGAAGAAGAAGTCTGGCATGGTGTCCTATCGTCTTAGCTGGTCAACGGCAGTTGATAGCAGAGCCTCGGACTTGGCCATTCAAAGCTAGCCAGAGGATTCTGGGAAATCTGGTACAAACGTGTAACTTTTCTGAGCTCTGGTTTACAGCACCTTTGGGATATACCTGGACTGTAAGCTGACATCTCTAAGGGCCTTTCCACCCTACACCGTTATAGTGCTATTATTCTACTTTAAACCTTCTGTGGAATTCTGGGGTTTGTAGTTTACTGAGACCAAAGAGTTCTCTGGTTGAGAATTCTCAGTATCCCTCCCTAAACTGCAAACCCCAGAATTCCATAGGATGTTGAAAGTGGAACGATAGCGCTGTAACAGTTTAGTGCGGAAAGGCCCACGACGTCACAAGTTCCCCTTCTTTTGCAGAAAACCTTGGGGACCTGACGCCACACAAGGGGCACCTCCACAAACAACAGTTCTGGGACTGGTAATGGCTGTGGAACCAGTTTAGATCTACAGATATGTCCTTAGTATATCAAAAGAAGATCTGGCTCGGAAGAGGAGGACCTTGAACAGTGGCATACCTGGCGTTTTTGGGACCGGGAGCAGAGAGAGAACCGCCTGGGCTCTTTTGCTTCCTGACCGAAATACCGTAGTCCCGTCCTTATCCAACAGGGATATGTTCCAAGACCCCCAGTGATACCTGGAACTGTGGATAGTACTGAACCCTGTATATACAACATTTTTTTCTTGTATATGCATACCTATGATAAAGTTTTTGTGCTTTGGGGACATTATTAAGTAAAATAAAGGTTACTTGAAGAGAGGTACTGAAAAAGAGAAGGTTAAGAGGCAACATGATCACGGTGTTTAAATGTTTGAAGGGATGTCACGTGCAAGGCGTTGCTCAAGACGGATGTGGACGAGCTGGAAAATGTCCAGAGGTGGGTGACCAAAACGGTAGAAGGCTTGGAAACCACGACGCCCAATGAGGAGTGGCTGAGGGAGCTGGGCGGGTTTGGCCTGGAGAAGAGAGGACGGAGAGGGGACATGATAGCCATGTTTAAATATTTGAAGGGATGTCGTGTCAAAGAGGGAGCAAGCTTGCAGTAACAATGGTAGCCACTTGGGAACTGTGTGTCCACTCTGGGTTTTAGTCTGAACTTTAAAGGAGCTGCCCGCTTCCCAGAATTTGTCTGCAAAAGAAACTTGTCACCTTTGACGGCTCCTTTAAAATTTGGATTAAAGCCCGTTGCAGGTTCATCCTCCCACTGCTATGGAAGCTCCCCGCCTCTGTTGCTCAGGAATGAATTCCACCCTACAGTAGCAAACGCCATAAATCTTTTCCTTCTTGTTGTGTAATGAATTACAGTACTTCGTTTGATGTATGTTGTCTTTTCTGTATAGCCAAGCAGTTTAGTGGTCCTGGAGAATTACGGGTTTCGAAGAGCTTGCCTGTAGGTACCTAGACTCTGGTATATGATTAGATTTCTTTTTTTTAATCTCGTGATTGTTTCTGTCATCTCATTCTTTATTGATCTGCAAGCTCACCTGGTAACCTCCTCCTGTTTTATTTTTTTGCAGACGAGCATAATTTTAAAAAATGCTTCACAGACATAAATTAATTAGTCACAAGCAGGGCTGGGCATGTGTCAGGGCTCCAAGGGCAGGAGAAGGTTCGCTGTAAAGCTTGGAAAAGTTACTTGCCCACATTCTGGCCCGCTGCTCTAACTGCGTGGTCATTTTCCTCTTGGCCCAAAGGATCCAAGAAAATCTGAAGCAGCCTAAGAGAGATGTTATGGTTCCCGTATGTTTATTTATATCCTGCCTTTTTCATGTGGCCATTTCTGCACTACACCGTTACAGTGCTATTATTCTACTTTCAAAATCCTGCAGAATCCTGGAACTTGCAGTTCAGGGAGGGGCATTGAGGAGTCTCAGCCAGAGAGCTCTTGGGCCTCAGGAAACCGCAAACCCCAGAATTCCATAGGAAGTGGAAAGTGGAACCATAACACTCTAACAGTGTAGTGCAGAAATGGCCTTAGTACCATAGAATCCTAGAGCTGGAAGGGCAATCCCAAGATCTAAGATTTCTGAGCCAAAACCAGAGAAGAAGGAAGACCCCTTGTGACGTCGCAGGAAGTGGGTCCCGGTGCGGTCATCAGGCATTGAAATAAAAAACACGAAGACTGATATCCTGAATCAGGAGACATCTTGGAAAGTTCTACCATGGCAGAACTATAAAATATCTCCTCCACTCACCCCCTTCCAGGACTCAATGGAATGCTGGCCATTGACTATAGAAATAAATATTGATTGATTGATGGTCCTGTTGATCTCTATTCTCTCTTCAAAAATCACTCAGTCTTTCACTGTGGCATAGTTTTAGCTTTGCTCACTCGATTCCATTGTTTAGCTTTGCTCCATCAAGTGCTGAATGCATTCCTATATACCTATATATATTCTTATATACCAGTGTATATATATATACACTGTCCTGGTTTGGTGGGGACAGTCCCAATTAATCCTCTATGATTCCTGTCACATCCCCTTCCCAAGACTCGGGTACAAACACAGACACGACCTTCCCCAACAGTCACAACACAGCCACACACACAACAATACTTACTGCAGCCCAGTGTAGGTGAGAAAGGGGCAGCCCTTGAGACTCAGAGCATTGATACAGAGAAGACACATTAATTAGGCAAACAACTGGGGGAGGCCGTCAGCCCATAAATACAGGAGATGGGGTGGGGAGAAGCCCGTTGCAGACAACTGGTGCCGTGAGTGGAAGCAACGCGTCGTATGTTTGCATCTCCAGCTCGTGTTCCTGGAAACCTTGACCCTCGCCTTGCGTGCTGACTTCACTGCTGGATACTCCTTTGGACTGTCACACAAAATTTATTACTACTCAGGCCATTTCTGCACTAGACTGTTATAGTGCTATTATTCTGCTTTCAACACCCTATGGAATCCTGGGGTTTGCAGTTTAGAGAGGGGCCTCTGAGGTCCCTCCCTAAACTGCAGACCCCCAAGACTTCATAGGATGTTGAAAGTGAAATAATAGCACTATAGCAGTCTAGTGCAGAAATGGCCTGGGTGTAATAATCAGGAAAAAGCAGGAAATTAGCGGGGGGAATAACTTTACTTGCAATACAAGTACCACTTTCTAGTTACAGTACTTTTTAAATGTTATTTTGACAGAGCCATTTAAAGGCATTTTGACAAGATTCTTTTGTTTTGTTTCGTGCTGTTCTGTTATCAGTCCCAGTCACCATCTCCAGAAGGCCCACGCAAAAGCAAAGGTGAAGAGGTGACATGACCGCCATTTTTAAATATTTGAAGGGATGTCACGTGGAAGGTGGGGCAAGCTCGTGTTCTGCTGCTCCAGAGACGAGGACATGGAACACTCATTTCAAACGGCAGGAAAAGAGATTCCACATTAGGAAGAACTTCCTGAGAGTACGAGCAGTTCGACAGTGGAATCCGCTGCTGCCTGGAAGAGTGGTGGAGTCACCTTCTTTGGAGGCTTTTAAACAGAGGCTGGATGGCCATTGTCAATGGGCATGGTGAAGAACGGTATTGTATCAACATTTCTGCCTCGCCAGCGCTGCTCAGGAAGACTCCAGCTTCCAATGTAGAACTGTCTGTAATTAACTCTTCTCCCTCCCTTGCTGCGTCTGTTTCTCTTTTCGGTTTTTCCAGTCCTGGGGCAAAAGAGGCACTCCGGTGGTGTCTCCTTTTCGGGCTCAGTGGCATTTCGATAGAAAACAGGAGACAAATGTATTTGTTTCTGTCGGAAAACCAGAAGCGTGAGAGACGGAGGAGGGTGGCACGTTCCTAAAGGATTGCTGAGGGTTTAGTGCCTTAGGCCTCTCCCTAAACTGCAAACCCCAGGATCCCCTAGGGTTTTCAAAGTGGAATAATAGCGCTATAACAGTCGAGTCCGGAAATGGCCTTGGACTGCTAGAACAACAAGTGGCAACTGGCTGAGAAACTGTCGTAAACTTTGCCCCTAAGAGCTGCTCAAGATTCTATTTGGAGAGCTGTGAACCTTGGCTGTTGGCCAGAATAGGACGATCCCACTTTTCTAGCTGGCTTTTAAAATGTCCCAGTTCCTCTCCCCTCCTTCCGCCTTCCGCCTTTGTCCTCAGCTTGACTTCCATTGAGGAAATCTGAGTTCAAAGGTCAAAAGTAGTTCGCTCTCCCTTAACTCAGCAGGAGGAAGAGGAGAGGAAGGGGCAAAACCTTGTTCTTCCCAGTAGGAACTCTCCCTGGAAGCCAAGATGACCAAACTGAGACTGTCGTACTTTGGCCATCATCATGAGAAAACATGACTGTGGCCATTTCCGCACGAGTCTGTTATAGCGCGATGATTCCACTTTCAACCTCCTATGGAATCCTGGGGTTTGCAGTTTCGGGAGGGGCCAGACGGCCCCTCCCGAAACTGCAAACCCCAGGATTCCATAGGAGGTTGAAAGTGGAATCATCGCGCTATAACAGACTCGTGCGGAAATGGCCTCGCTAGAAAAGACAATAATGCTTGGCAAGGCATTAGGAAAAGAGGAAGGCTGACTTACTGATGGATAGACTCAATCCAGGAAGACACGTTCCTGAATCTGCAAGACCTGAGCAAGACCCACTTGCTTGCCATGGGTCGAGGTCAATTTGACAGCCGTTAACAAGAAGACAAGGCAGGCAGCAAATGCCGCACGGCCGCGGGAAGCAAGGTCGATCGCTGTGATAACGGGGTTTCCCATTATCCAGGTTACAGTGCTTAAGGGAGATAGGTTAACGAACTGCTAGGGTTAGCTTTTATTGGGGTTAGCATCGTAGGTCACGAGAGATCGTTGCCCCGTCGGGGGGAGAAAGGCAAGAATCTTTGAGAGGCTTCGATGGAGAAGTTATAAAAATCCTCAAGAGACCACAAAGTGGGAGCCAGAGCAAAGGAAAGATCCAAGACATCAACAAAGGGGCAAATAGGCCGGTGGCAGACAGGCCAACAGCCCGTCTCCCGGCTATCTCTGCATACCACCTCAAAAATGACGAACTGATGTGAGTAGTTCGAATGTGTCTAGTTAGTTGCGTGAGGTTTTTTCTGTTATTTAGGAAGTTTTGGCCGATCTGACGAATCTATCTACCCTGTAACTACTAAGCATCCCTGGGACGAGGCACCTTTCATTAGTATTATTTCTCTCGTTTACCTTGCATGGCTTAGAATAAATACTTTTCTGTAAGAACCTCTCTGTTTGCTCTCTATTCCCACGCGTTCCTCAGCAACATGTGTAGATAGGATTTCTCTCACCAAGTAAGGGGGTGGGGAGGAAAAGGGTCTCTAAGCGGAGAGATGGGCAACCTCCAAGCAACATCCCACCGCGTTCCTGAAGGTTTGGGTTAATCCAGTGGGTGATGGCAGCTTGGAATTAAGAGAATTTGGGGGAAGCTCCTGTCTCCTGTTCAAGGGCAGAAGTCAGCACTGGTGGGAGAGGAGCCCCCGGCTCTACATGGTCCAGACTTGAAGATCTCGCATTCATAGGGTTGCCGTAAGTTGAAGTTGACATGGTGACAACGGAAAAAGGACTGGGGAGTCTTGAGAGGTCAAGGGTCACAGCAACAATGTTGGGGACCACATGAACTTGACAGATTAGAGAGCCGGGCCAAAGCTAACAAAATGAATTTCAACAGAGAGAAATGTAAGGTCCTGCACTTAGGCAGAAAAAATGGAATCCACAAATATAGGATGGGGAGCGTGTGGCTGAATGTGAAAGGGATCTAGGAGTCTTGGTGGACCACAAGCCGAACATGAGTCAGCAGTGTGATGCGGCAGCCAAGAAAGCCAACACGATTCTTGGTTGCATGAATAGGAGCATGTGTCTAGATCAAGGGAGGTAATGGTACCACTCTATTCTGCTTTGATCAGACCTCATTTGGAATCCTGAGTCCAGTTCTGGGCACCTCAATTCAAGAAGGACATCGACAAGCTGGAACGTGTCCAGAGGAGGGCGACCAAAATGGTGGAGGGCCTGGAAGCCATGAGGCCCTATGAGGAGCGGCTTAGGGAGCTGGGGAGAAAAAGTTAAGAGGGGACATGATGACTATATTTAAATATTTGAAGGGATGTCATGTCGAGGAGGGAGTAGGCTTGTTTTCCGCTGCTCCAGAGACCAGGACAAGGAGCCATGGATTCAAGCTCCAGGAAAGGAGATTCCACTAAAACTGCAGGAAGAACTTCCTGATGCTCACAGCTGTCCGGCAGTGGAATATGCCTGGTGTGGTGGTGTCTCCTTGTTTGGAGGTTTTGAAGCCGTGCTTCCAACTCTATGATTCTATGAGGCCCCAGCACCATTCTTTGCTGGCTCCTGATTTACACCATGGGCTCTCTCTGAAAGATGGAATTGTTAAAGGCCTCCTACGTGACCAGTTTCCCAAACAAAAGGCACCACAACCGGAAAGGGTGTTATTAATTTATTCCACACATTCACACAAATGCACACGTGCCTCAAGGCCTGAGACATTATCGTCATCCGAATGTAATGTGAGCGGAGGCTGAAGATGTTTGGGTCGGGCGTGCCCGCCCGCCTTGCTGGGAAGAACCACAGCAGACAAAGTTCCTTGACCAGCTTGTCCAGTTCTCCTGTCGCAAAGCAGGCTCTTCAGTGGAGGAATCTCCCAAAATTATGCAAGGGTAGGGCGGACAGAGAAAGCTGATCTTTGCTTCTCGTCACCCCTCGTGCGTCAGTGGAAGTCGGTTCACAGCAGCCCTGCAGAAACACACAAAGGCAGAAGAGAGAGGGGATAAAATACGGATGATGCATTGCACTGATGGGATGGGGTGCAACTTGGCCGTCATGTACTGGATAACACACACCCCATGAAATTCACTCTGAAGTTAACAGCCATCTATTCAATGGGTTGGGACGAGCAACATCAGCACACTTATTATCGTCATTTTCATTTATATCTGGCTTTTTTCCTGATAGGGACTCAAAGCAGCTTACAGTAATTAGAGAAAAAAAAAACATGGTTAAAGATCACAGAACACAAAGGTTAAAACACAAATTCAATGACCAAATAAGAATTAAAACAGAGTTAAAATCCATAATTAAAACCCAGGCATCCATAACTTCATCACAGTTAGCAATTAACTGTTTGCTTTAAGCAAAAGCTTTATATCATATATGGCAAATTATGTATGAAGAAAGCTCTTCACACTCACAAAAACCAGTCAGCAGTTATTACTTTTTTGTCCAGGTATGCATGAAAAGCATAGAATGGGAGTTAAAAGTTAAACGCAAATCTGGGAAACTGTTTCAACATGTTCCTACCGAACTCACTCTCTTTTTTTTTTTACTTCAGCACTACAAATCTACAAGAAGGTATGAGGTTTTCCAAAAGCTGGAGGAAACAATCCCCTTAACACTGGAAAAAAAAAAGAGTATATTACCAGGAAAAAAAAAAATAACAGGCATAGCAAAAGGTTTCAGCTGCCACACAGCATACATCTTTTATAGGTTATCAGTACAAATTTGAGCCGCTGCAAGCATTTGTGGGTCAGAGCCATAAATCCCTCCACGAATCTATCCCCACTAGACACTTTCCCAGGCTGGTGCCTGCCACTAATTTGCTCACGTCCTTGACCAAGGTGACCCATCTGCAAACTTCTCCTCCCCTGTCTCCATACCGCTCTGTTTTCATAACATCCTCGCACCACCAGTCTTTACTTTCAATCTCCAGCCTGTTCCTGCTCTCCCGCATTCACCAAGTACAATGTAAGAGCAGACCGCCCACCGGGTGCCACGGAGCAGCAATTAGCGGTTCTTTAAGACGGATGCATGGCCGGGGAGTTGGACTCAACGGCCCTTGTGGTCTCTCCCAGCCCTGTCATGCCATGATGCTATGATACGCAGGCCATTTCTGCACTGCACTGTTATAGCGCTATCATTCCACTTTCAACCTCCTATGGAATCCTGGGGGGTTTGCAATTTAGGGAGGGGTCTTGAGAGTTCTCAGCCAGAGAGCTCTTTAGCCTCAGGAAACTACAAACCCTGGATTTCCACAGGATGTTGAAAGTGGAATAATAGCACTTGTAACAGTGCAGGGCAGAAACGGCCACAGGAGCCTTTTAGCAACGGTTACCTCCATACATCAAGTAGTTTGCAAATAATACACATTCAGTATATCGGTCTTGCATGTCACGTCTTACCCTCTTTTTCATGGCAGGGATACCCTAGCAACCTGACATTGGCATTCCCCAAGTTGCACAATGACATCTTGTTAATGAATGCCAAATGTGTGTGCGAATCTCCATACGCAATGTGTAGTGCACATCAGTGTGCATCCATGTGCAATGTGCCTCCATGCTCAATGGCACCACACGCACAGCTCTGCTTCCACAACCTTGGCTGTTATGGAGCAGTTCTGCACTGGATAAAATTTTCCCACCGCTTCTGCAGCAATCTTCACACATCCATAATACAGCCTTAGGATGCCAGAGCAAATAGCATGACTCAGGTTCAGTTAAGAGTTAGCAAAGCTTTCGCCTTGTACTCAGTCCCAAAGCATGAATGAACTCACGGATCATCCATTCCAGTCCCACAGCCATGCAACTGTTGTCTCCCTAGGACAGCAATATTCTTTGTTTAATGTCTTGCCTTTCTCCTCATATGGGAAGCAAGTTGGCTCACAAAACAGATTTTAAAAAAATACAGTTAAAAACAGTAATCATAATTTTAAAAGAGCAGTTAAAAACAATTAGATAAGCTATCCCACTACTTCAAAACAGCTTGAAAGCCTTGAAAATATATATTTTAGGAGTGTAGATTGAAAAGCTGCAAACAGGGCTGGAGATTTGTTGATCCATAAAAGCAAAACACAGTCTGAAATCCCCAGGAGGGCAATGCCTTTGACAGGCAAACTGCATTTCCATACTAGGGTGCCTGTTTGTGACTTTTCCAGAATCCCAGAAGGGGAGAAGCCAAGAATGCCAAAAATTTGGGCTAGATATTTTAAAGCAGGCAATCAATCATGTACAGTCCCCTGTGGGTTGTGGACTGCAAATTCCAGCAACCCTAGGCAGCATGAGCAATGGTGGCGGATGCTGGGAGGTGCAGTCCAACAATAATCTGGAGGGCCATGTCGTTCCCACTCTTGCCTTGAACCGTGCTGTGTGTACAATTAATCACAGTCCCAAGATGGAGAGTGCAGGCTTGATGAGCCAATGCTAGTTTGCAGGTATCCCACGACACCTGGCAATGCTTGTTGGGCTGAAGACAAAATGTCAGGTTCCCATTAAATGGGGTTGCCACCCATGGCAGGTGCAAAACTGCGTACTTGCAGGAGCAAGTCCCCCCTGCAAATTTGCTCCCTCCTCCTAATACACATATTTTCTAACTGTCCTCATTTGGCAGGGACAGCCCCAATTAATTCTCTGCCATCCCATTTTCTCAGCTGCTTTTAAAACGTCCCTATTTAAGACAAGGGCTCCATCTCTTAAAACAGGGCCAAATGGACACACAAGTACTAAATTCTAAACTTGCGCTTTCCCATTCTCTGTTAATGAGGGGAAATGCTCTGTAATCTTGCAGGGAAAGATCTTTTTGACTATAACAATGAAAAACCCCTCCCCAGCCAAGATAGCCAGGAGTGATGCTGCTCAAAGTCCAAGAAAAGTAATTTTGGCTAGTCCTTAAACTACAATAAGGGGTAGATCAGGCCACTTGCCTTGGCTCATCTTCCCTTTGTATCTCTCGATTTCCTTTTCCTCCTTGATTTTCCCACCCTCAAGCTCAGAAACTGGAATGGCCTTGGGGCAGAGACCTGTCATGCATAGACTCACAGAGCTGCAAGAGACCCCAAGGGCTATCCACTCCAGCCCCATCCTGCCATTCATGCAGACACAATCAAAGCACTCCCAACGGATGGCCATCCAGCCTCTCTTTAAAAACCTCCAAAGGAGGAGACTCCATTAACCTCCTTTGAGGCAGCAGCAGATCCCACTGTCAAACTGCTCTTACCATCAGGAAGTTCTTCCTAATGTTTAGGTGGAATCTCTTTTCCTGTAGTTTGAAGCCATTGCTCCAAGTCCTAGTCTCTGGAGCAGCAGAAAACAGGCTTGCTCCATTCTCTGTAAGACATCCCTTCAAGTATTTAAACATGGCTATCATGTCCCCTCTTAACCTTCTCTTCTCCAGGCTAAACATACCCAGCTCCCTAAACCGCTCCTCATAGGGCTTCATGAGCCATTTCTGCACTGGACTTTTATAGCGCTATTATTCCACTTTCAACGTCCTATGGGATCCTGGGGTTTGCAGTTTAGGGAGGGGCCTCACGCCCCAGTTTCCAGGTGCAGCTAGACAGCTTCTTGGCACTGAAATAAGGGAATAAAAGATGACTCTGTACCTAAAGAGGAAAGCTTCAAGGGTTCCTACTTCTCCTCCAGCATTTTCACAAACTCTTCGTAGCTCACTTTCCCATCTCCATCCGTGTCAATCTCCTTGATCATGGTATCCAACTTCTCGTCTGTAAACTCCTTCGTGACGTCAGGCACAATGCGCTCAAGGGAGCTCAGGGCCGACCTCAACTCATTGGCGCCGATCGCGCCATCGCCGTCCGTGTCAAAGTGCAGGAAGACCTCTCTGAACACACCAAGTTCTGCTTCGGTGAAGCGGTGTGCCATCTCGCCCTCTGTGGTGCCCAAAGCAGGTTCGCTCCCTTCTGGACGGCAGCTCACGCCTTTGTCTGCTGCCAAAACAGGAAAATCTGGCGTCTGGCGACGAAGAGGGCACGCATCCTTAGTCCACACCCGCTTTGCAGCCTGCGGCGTGGATTCGCATCCCGCCTGTCGGTAGGAACAGGCCCACCCCAAATGCAGGCCAAGCTCTTCTGGGGTTGCTAGAAGGAGGAGGTTGGCTGCCCCACCACTGCTTTTTCAGCATTTCCAAAACCTCATCAACGGACGACAGGTGGAGAAGCCACACGCTGTAACCTTCTGCACGTTACCTATCCGGTTCTGTGACATCAAGATGCCATGTTGTATTATGCAGTGTTTGTAACTTTGACGCAGGTGTTTGTACAATAAAAGCCTGCACCTATTTCCACACTCTTCAGCCATCCCAGTTTGGCAAGGACCGCCCTGGTTAATCTTCTGTTGTCCCACTTTCTCAGCTGCTTTTAAAACATTCCAGTTTCTCTCTCTTCCTCCCACCGTCTCCCGTGTCCTCACCTTACTCCGAATGCTGAAAACTGAATTCAGATCGCAAACTTAGGGCTTTCCACACTATCCTGGAGTTTTGTAACTTGGTGCGGCACTAGAGTTCTCGGGCTGCAGCTTCTAGAACTGCAAATCCCAGGATTCCCCGGCATGTTTCCCTGGTAGTTAAAGTGGAATCATAGCACTATAATTGTGTAGTGTGAAAGGATCTCGGTCAATGTCAGCCACTGCGTCCGACATTAAGACCACTTTGCCATGCTGGTGACACTCTGACGCAGTTTTCTCAGCCAGGTTTGCCACTGCCTTCCTCTGAGGCTGAGAGAGCGTGACTTGCCCAGGATCACCCAGTGGGTTTCCATGGCTGAATGAGGATTTGAAACCTAGGCCATCACTCAGACCACTACACTCTGGCTCTACTTGTAGCTTTCCTTCATTTTAATCTATGCCGTGAACTTCCTTCGGTCTCTTATAGGGAGAAAGGTGAGGTATAAATCAAATACATAAATAGGTTTATGGCACAAAGCACTGCATCCACCAAAAGCATGGCATAATAATGGCTTTAATGGACAAATTGACTGTTTGGATGAGAGGAAGACTGATGGGTTCTTATATTAAAAACTTCGGACCCTTTAATCCTCGACTTAGGAGGCAGACAGGGGGACTTAGTGGTAGCTAGCTTTATAAACTAATCTTGGGTATGAACTGTGAGCTAAGTGGAAAAAGATAGATCTAAAACAGACTTAAGTCAGTACTGAAATAAGTCGATATAATTAAGTTGTTATGGAACTAAAGGAAGTATATTTAGTCTAAAGGACTTTCTGCATCACACTGTTATACTGCTATTATTCCACTTTCAACGCCGTGTGGAATTCTGGGGTTTGTAGTTTACTGAGGCCAAAAGGCTCTCTCGGCTAAGGACTCTAAACGCCCCTCCTTAAACTGCAAACCCCAGGATTTCATGGGATGCTGGAAGTGGAATAATAGCGCTATAACAGTGTAGTGTGGAAAGTCCCTAAGATAAAGATCAGATTAACTTATAAGGGAATTACAACTGCAATGATAACCTATCAAGTTGCAATAAGGTTTTGTTTTCCTTTGTCGTGGTTTTTTTTCCTGATACTGTTATTACTTCTGTTTCTTTTTTCCTTTTTGTTTTTGACAGTTTGATGTTTGTTTTTTTGTTAAGGTTTAACATTATATTTGTTATTATAACATTATATTAACGTTATAACATTATATAACACATAACATTATAACATTATGTTAATATAACTAAAAAAAGCAAGGTGTAATAGCTAAAAAGACGTACATCCCCCTACCTGCAGGGTTCCATCTTTAAGAAGGTTACTTCTCCATCATCACCCGCACAAACTCTTCGTAGTTGACCCTCCCGTCTCCATCCAGGTCGGCTTCCTTGATCATCTCGTCCACTTCTTCGTCCGTCAGCTTCTCGCCCAGGTTGGTCATAACGTGCCGCAGCTCCGCCACGCTGATGTAACCGTTCCCATCCTTGTCAAAAACTTGGAAGGCCTCCCGGATCTCCTCCTCGCTGTCGCAGTCCTTCGCCCTCTGGGCTACCAGGGAGAGGAATTCGGGGAAGCTGACGGTTCCGCTGCCGTTGGCATCCACCTCGCGGATCATGGTCTGCAGCTCGGCCTCCGTGGGGTTGTGCCCGAGGGACCTCAGGACGGTGCCCAGCTCCCCGGTCGTGATGGCCCCGTCTCCGTTTTTGTCAAACAGCGCGAAGGCTTCTTTATACTCCGCGAGCTGTTCCTCGGTCAGATGGCGAGCCATGATGTTGTCTCGGATCGCACACGATGCCTTCTCTCTCTTCTTTCCGAAAAGAGCACGCGCTTGCTATCCTTGCCGAAACAGGAAAATCTGGCATGGGAAGAGAGGCAAAGATGAGGAGGCCAACAAGTTCAGTCCACACCCACTGTCATGGCCCAAGGCCTGGATTTAGAGCTTTCTGAAAAAAAGCAGTGGGAAGAACCAGTTTCCTTCGTGTAGCTGACACTCTCATAGTGTTGCCAGAGATAGAGGGTGCTCTGGGACCAGTTTTGGACATCTCTGCAAACTCAGAAATGGGTGGCAGACGAAGCTGGGATGTTTGCAACCTTGACCTTTTCTGCACTAGACCGGTATAGTGCTATTATGCCACTTTCAGCATCCTATGGAATCCTGGAGTCTGCAGTTGCAAACCCCAGGATTCCATAGGATGTTGAAAGTGGCATAACAGCACTGTCATAGTCTAGCGTGGAAATGGCCGGAGCCGGCCACGGTGCCAAACCCTACCTCCCAAACAGGTTGAAAACCTTTATAAAGTTTGGACTAAAACCCAGCATGGATTTGCCGTGCTTCTCTCACGGGCACTACCTAATATAGGTAGGTATTCATCCCTTCCTGAAACAACCCAGCCTCTTCTCCCCAGAACACCACATAATGATCATGCTTTTTAAAATGGAAAATATGACTTCGCTAGTAATACAAAAGACAGTGAAAACAGCAACATTAACTTAAGCCATTTCCGCACTAGAGTGTTATAGTGCTGTGATTCCACTTTCAACCTCCTATGGAATCCTGGGGTTTGCAGTTTCGGGAGGGGCCGGCTGGCCCCTCCCGAAACTGCAAACCCCAGGATTCCATAGGAGGTTGAAAGTGGAATCATAGCACTATAACAGTTTAGTGCGGAAATGGCCTTAGTTTAAGCACTTAGATTTTTTTTAAGCTAAATTGCTAGAAAGGAAAGGAAAGGAAAATCCCAAAGAGCCATCCATTCCTTCCTTGTGGGTTTTGTTTCATTGACTTCCTCCCTAAATGGAGAAAGATAATTTCAAACCATGCTGCATCATTACTTCTTTAGCTTAATGGCTTCCATGGGGTCCGATACTGCTTCCACGTCAGCTGCAGGCCTTCCTCTTCATTTCTTTGGGCAAAAAACAGCTAGTGCTATTATTCCACTTTCCACATCCTGTGGAATTCTGGGCTTTGCAGTTTCCTGAGGCCAAAGAGCTCTCCGGATGAGAATCCTAAAGGCCCCTCCCTAAACTCCAAACCCCAGGATTCCAGAGGAGGTTGAAAGTGGAATGATAGCACGGTAACAGCCTAGCGTGGAAAGAGCCTTTGTCATTTTCCCTGATTTCTTGGTTCTCATACCCTCCAACTGTCCCAGTTTGACAAGGGCAGACCTCATTCATCCTCTGCTGACCCACTTTTTCACTTAAAAGGTCCCAGTTTCTCTCTCTTCCTCCCACTTTCCCCTTTGTCCTCACCTTACTTCCATTGCTGCAAACCGAGTTCAGAGGGCAAAAGGAGTTTGCACTCAATTGAAAGGAGATGGACAAGGGAGAGGAAGCGTAAGACTACCATGCCAACCCACCCTCTTTCCCTTTCCTTTTCCCGACCTGTTTTAGACCCTGGGTGCCCGGTCTCCCCAGCAAGCCTCGGTCCCTTCCCGCAGACAGACACGGACATTTTGATATTTGCAGTTTTCCCACTTTTTCAAAGAACTGTAAGGCCCCGCTTTGCGGGTCCCCAATGTCAGTACGGTTCGGGTGGGCACCATACCTCATTGGCATCGTGTGTAATTGGCAACACATTTTATTGGCTCCGATATCAAATTCGAGCCTGAGAGGTGACGGAGAGGTCAAACCGAGCGAGGGAAAGAATTTGACTGTAAATGTGAGAAGGACAGGTCAACTCAAAACTTCCTCCAGGTAAGACTGAGCCATTTCTCAGGCAAATACACCCCATTCCTGGGGACAATAGGCTTAAATAGAAGCTGGAATTTTCCAGGGAACCCAATTGTGAGGAGCCCACCGGGACTCTGGTTGACAGATATCCGTCCCTTGCACACCTGGGTTCCTTCCTCTTTCCTCACAGCACCCACAATAGACAGCTATTACAACACCCATCATGTCTTTGTCAATCTATCTCTAAGCCCATCAACAGGCGAAAGTCCCTTTGTCCACAACAGGTTCCCTTTGCCTTGCATCTGAGACCTTCACTGCCACAGGCTATTTTCAGGGTGCAAATACCCCTGATTCCAGGATGCCCAGGGCAGTCCCTCGAAGGTCTACCGGTCACTCTGTCCCTCCGGCTCCTGAATGAGAACTGTCCTTAGGTCCTACCTAAGCCAAAACGCATTTCTGCTCTTCACTACTCTTCTGGACTGGTCATGATGCATCCCTCAAACCCCTCAGCCTCTCTATAATTTTTCCTCTCTTTGTTGTTCAGTTAGCTCTTGTGTGATTGCGTGTATCTTGTGTGCATGCATGAGTGAATTCCTCTCAATAAAAACACATTTTAGCTTACTTCTGAATCTCTGGCCGGTTCTTTTCCTGCGTGTGCCCGTAAACACTGGTAGAAAAGAGCTTGCTAAGTTGCCCCCGTCTTGCAGCCTCCTGATCTGGAGCTATTAATTCCCCACTTTCGCAAGGAGGTATTTGGCGTTGTACGGTGGCCCTTGTGGCACCTGCGTTTTGGGGTAACAGACCTGTGTCCCTAACCCTAGTGAACACGGAGGGCCACCTGTACTAGAATCCTCCATTCTCTCCCATCCATGAACTGAAAGAAGGTACAAACCCAGCCTTTTACAGCCCCGGAAATAATTAAGCTGTAGTGAATTTTAACATAGCGATAGCAAATAGAGGTCTTTCCTGTCATCTCCTGTCACACACCCTAAAAAGGGTGGAAATTCAAGGATGCAGAGTCCCTTCTGCATGTGCTTTCGTGCGCTCAGGCTTCGGCATCCTCATCGCTGGCTACTTTCAGGACGCATGCACACACACACACAAAAAACCCCCAAAGCCAAAGAACTACCCACCATACCAAGAGCTCTTTCTTCTTTCCTGTTCGTTCATCTGGCAGCTTTGGCCGGGAGCCCATCCGAAGGATCTCTGTGCACATTACTGAGGGATAGTATAACACGTTCATGCCGGGAGTGTGACGTTTCGTGCCAGCCACGAGGGCGCCAGGTGCTTTTGAAATTTCCCGATAGAGATCAGAACTTCCTCCATCTTGAGCCTTTCTGGAATGTGCGTGCCATATGAAGAGTGTGGGTGAAGGAACATGAACTGTCTAAATAGCAAGGGCGGCCTTTGTTTTCTCCGGCATGCAAGACGGAAAACGAGGCATCCCGACAGGAGAACTCATGAACTTTGCATCAGCAATGTGATTAGTGCAATCCTCTCGATAATGCTGGACTGCAACTCCCATCATTCTTCCCCATCAGCGGTTCCAGTTAGGACTGACGAGAACTGCAGTCCGAGAACATGAGCAATGATTGCAAACCGCAGAAAAAGAGATTCCGTTTAAACAGTAGGAAGAAATTCATGCCGGAAGTAGAATACGCTGCTGCCTGGGAGCGCATAAAAACCTTTGAAAAACAGAAGCTGCACGGCACGGTGTTTTGATTCTGGTGGAATGGGGTTGGACCAGATGGCCCCTGGGGTCTCCTCCAATCTTATGATTCTGAAAAGATAGGGAGACCCGTGCCATACCCACCCCTAGTTCATGGGCGTTGAATTTAATAAACTCACCACTACAAAGACTCAAGTTTCTAGTCCCTAAGTCTGCCGCGGAGAAAAATGTGGGAAAATATGGGGCTTGTTCTGGCCTCATTTCTAGAAGTCAGCAGGAAGGCTTAGGGGTCAGGAAAACTTGCAGGGCTTACCGTCTGTGCTTCATAGCATCGCTCTCTCGCCGTGGAAAAGAGACAACCAGCAAAACAGAGCACGTCTATCTACATTTACACCATCTTTCCCTCCTTCGGGTCTAGTAATGTGACTTTTGGGAAGTTCCCCAGATCCCTCGCCCTGGCCTTGCTTCTCTGGGCTTCAGGATAAAGGGAGGAATCTCAGGTGAGAGCGCTGTCATGGAAAGAGAAGATCCTTTTTTTTTTTATTGTGTGGAAGGAAGTAGGAGCAGAATAACGAAGGGGACGAAAAGGTAGTTCATTTTGGCCCCCGTTCTTCTGTCCTTTCTCCTTCTTATTTGGGCAAGACTTTGGCTTATAATTTATGAAACAGAAAGGGTTTGGGGTAGGCTTGTGGTTTTAATCTTTCTTTATTGTGGCCATTTCCGCACGACGCTCTTATAGCGCGATGATTCCGCTTTCAACATCCTATGGGATCCTGGGGTTTGCAGTTTCGGGAGGGGCCGGCCGGCCCCTCCCGAAACTGCAAACCCCAGGATCCCATAGGATGTTGAAAGCGGAATCATCGCGCTATAAGAGTGTCGTGCGGAAATGTCTTCTGTTTTTATATGGTTTGAATCTTCTCTTTTTAACTGAACTATTGTTTAATTGGGTTGTTTTGAACACTTTGGTATAAGTAACGTTTTACCCGTACCCTGTTTTGTTAAAATTGCTGTAGACCACCTTGAATCTTGTAGGGTGAAAGGAAGGATATAGAAGGAAGGAAGGAAGGAAGGAAGGAAGGAAGGAAGGAAGGAGTCGTCCTTCTTCTTTTCATCTTCTCTCTGCCTCTCGTACCAAACTTTCTATTAATGAAGTAACGCCTAGGAAGACATCTACTTTGTCAACCGGTGTACAGGTGTCCCTTGCTTATCCGGCAGATTAGGGACCAGACCGCTGTCGAAAACCGGAAATTGTCGAAATGCAGAAAGCAGTCTTTTCTTTAAAGCTCTGTGTATAAGCACATATTAAGAGAAACGGCAGAAGCACATGGAAGACTGTGGAAAGGTGATGAAATACGTTGAAAGAGCGGATCGCAGGTCGAATGGAGAGGTTTTAGTTGTCATTGAAAAGGGTCAAAAGGGTGGATCAGGAAAAAGCAGACTGTCAAAATGGGGAAGGGGGCATGCGCTGATATTCTTTTTAAAACACACGCAGTGCCCACTCCTGATGGCCCCCTTCCGTTTGACATCCAGCCAACGTGGCATCCTCAGAGGTTGGACAAGACGATTGTTATGAACTTCAAGTCTTAATCAGCAGACCGTGTTTTGGGTTTTTTTTTTCAATCTCCTTTTTTCTTCCTGCCTTTCTGTTGATTGCCGTTGGTTCGAAAGGGTTATGTAACAGCGCCTTGGCAGCTGCCCAAGGAAGGAGAGATGGAACATAAGGCGGAGAAGGAAAGGAACGTAGTCGGAGACTGGCAAATGTCACCCGATAACCACGAATAGATGGGGCTCCATCAAAGTGCCAACCTCGCCCAAGAAGCGGGGAGGAGCCAGACGAAGGAGAAGAAAAACAGCAGCAAACTGTAGCAGGCCTGGGAACTGTCCATTTTTATGGTTCCCTTGCTAAATAAAGACACAGCTATTCAAAAACAAGGCAGTTCCGCACCCGGCGCAAAAGTCAAAATACAGACCGTACAGGCAGACCTCAGTTAACCAAGCATCTGACCCAAGAAGCTTCTTTTGACAAAGTCTTTTTGCCCAACCGTCACGCCCACGGCCCTCCTCATCCTCTGTCTAGCTGGAAGTTTTTCAGCAGCAGCAGCATTGGAAAGATGACGCGGGACAGCTGGAGGAAAACAGGCTTTCTGTGTCAGGTTGTCATATTATGCCCGCAGTAAACAATGCACTAAAGCGTCAGCTTGGAAAGAGGGGGGTTCTGCTCTAGCCGATCTTGCTGTAGGTGTGGATTCCTGCCTGCAGTGGACAAGAGAAACAGCAGCTGCCCCCAGAATCCTACTGAGCATGCCTGGACTGCAAAACAGAGAGCAGAGAAGGCTGCCTGACCAGCATCCCCAGAATGTTAATAGATCTTGCCACTGAAATGGAAATTCTAAGAAAAGTAGAAGCTTAACGAATAGAAAAGACACACCTAGATATATTGTGGGAGAAACCGTCAAACCTTCTTTAAAAGGTTCAAATTCTTTTTGTTTACTCCTTCAAGACTTACCTGACCTACTTGTTTGACTTCACACCTGCATATTGTCAGTTTTAAACAAAGTTTGCTGAAACTTGTTGAACTGCACGCCTGGGTTCAGGAACTTATCCTTTTTCTTTCCGTGTTCTTCATGCCACTGGTACCGTCTTATCTGTTAAAGAAGTAATGCCCATGAGCACATCTGCTTTGTTAGTTGATGTCTGCCTGTACTACAGATATACCAGGGATGTGGCTGAGATGGAATGGGCAAAGAGCGACCGAAGGGGGGGAGTTAAAACTAAAGATTTCAGTTTCACCAATTTTCCTATTACTGCACGTTTGTTGCCGCCTGCATTCTAATCAATCGGCAAAGTTGGCAAAATAAACGGTAGGAAATTCTGCATCAACATGGTATACAGGTGTTCATAGTTTTCCTAACGTATGCATTTTGCACACACACACATTTTCATTTTCTGGCTGCTTGCATCTTTGCCTTTTATCAGGCTGGTGGGTCTCATCTGCTTAAGGCCAAGCTGCTGCAAAATACTTTTGTCTCCAACAGGGATAGCTCATCACAGTGCAGTTGGCCCTCCCTATTTGCCAGGATAGGGGCACAGGAGCCCTGCAAAGGTGGAAAAACTAAAAATATCAAACTGGCAATCTCTTGCACATACTAGGAGGTTTGCTGACTGAGGCCCTTAGCCTGAGTGGAGAACTGAGTTGCCTGTTGCACGGTGGAAGTGCCCATAGCCATTGCTGTTGTTTTTGCATTCAGTCGTGCAATGGTGTGATACAAATCATAGAATCATAGAAATGTAGAGTTGGAAGAGACCCCGGGGGCCATCCAGTCCAACCCCCTGCCATGCAGGAACACCTTCAAAGCACTCCCGACAGATGCCCATCCAGCCTCTGCTTAAAAACCTCCAAAGAAGGAGGAGACTCCACCACACTCCATTGAGGCAGCTGCATATTCCTCTGCCGGACAGCCCTGACCATCAGGAAGTTCTCCCTGAGGTTCAGGTGGAATCTCCTTTCCTGCAGCTTGAATCCATTGCTCCTTGTCCTGGTCTCTGGAGCAGTAGAAAACAAGCCCTCTCCCTCCTCTACATGGCATCCCATCAAATATTTAAACATGGCTATCATGTCCCCTCTTAACCTTCTCTTCTGCAGACTGAACATACCCAGCTCTCTAAGTCTATCCTCATAGGGCTGGGCTTCCAGGCCCCTCACCATTTTGGTCGCCCTCCTCTGGACCTGCTCCAGCTTGACCATGTCCTTCTTGAATTGGGGTGCCCAGAACTGGACACAGTATTCCAGATGAGGTCTAACCAAAGCAGAGTAGAGTAGTACCAGTACCTCCCTCGATCTAGACACCATCCTCCTATTGATGCAGCCGAGAATCGCGTTGGCTTTCTTGGCTGCCGCATCACACTGCTGTAACACCAGCATAGCTACACTGGAATAATTTTATACTATGTAAGTGGTGAATGTAGGCCTAAATACCCCAAAGGCCCCAGATCTTATCTGATCTTGGAAGCTAAGCACCCTGCTAAGCTAAGCACGCTGCCCGGGACTGTGGTGGAGTCTCTGGTGGAGTCTCTAGGGTTCGCAGTCTAGGGAGGGGCCTTTGAGGATTCCATACGATGTTGAAAGTGGGATAATAGCACTATAACAGTCTAGTGCGGAAATGGCCTCCTTCTTTGGAAGTTTTTAAACAGAGGCTGGACGGTCTTTGGTTGAGTCTTTCTACATGGCAGAATGGGGTGCGACTGAAGGCCCTTGAGCCCTCTTCCAACTCTATGAATCTATGATTCTAGTCCAATACTCAAATCATTGCACAAGAGTTTCTCAGCCAGGATTCCCTGGGTTGCTGGAGTTCTGTGAGAAGTTGTGATGGGAAAAAAAAAAATTAAAAATTGGAGGAAGGGCTGGAGATATATTAATTGTTATGCTGTTGTTCCTGGAGTCCTGAAAATTGTTTCAAGGAAAAAAGGTCGAGAAAGGCTGCGTGTTTAACATGCTGGCTGTCTTTTAAAATTATCCTTTTAATAGGATCATTTACTTTTTTTCAAAAAAATTTTATTACGGTTCTTGAGGGAGAGGAGGATCTAGCCGTATTTCCTTTTTGCGCTGTGCGCTTCCTTGGATCCGACGCTGGGAAAAAGGAAGGGTAGAAATAGAGATAAATGCCTGCCTGTCTGCTCTGACATTACTTTCCAAAAACGAAGCTCCCACCCTGCAACGACCAACAATGGTTGTTGCTTTGCCATTTTCCCCTATTGTCTGAACGTCTGCTGTTGCAGCTGAAACCAACTAAGTTTCAATCGATTCCCCCTTTTTAATTTATTTTTTTTACCAAAATGTTCCGGCGCCAGATGTTTTCCAGCAGCACATCATGCGCAACGAGGCACGCAACCCAGGCGGCTGCTTTGAACAGAAGACGCTGCTGATCGTAATTTGGGGCAGAAGGAATTGTTTCAAGAGATCTCCCTCAAAGCGAAGCTGGTGGTGGTGCGGGAGGCGTGAACCCTCCAAAACAGAACCTTCTGTGATTGTATTTCAGCCTAAAAGAAAAAGTCTGGATGGAAAAATAGACCAGACTGGAGACTTGTCTCCCAGCGTTCTGTAGGACACGAGCTCTATCAAATCCTTCGAGTGCCGTAATGTGCCTTAGCGGTTTCTGATTCATGTGGTTACCGTAAGTCACAATCCACTTGGTCTTCTCCACCTGGAAATCATGTTGAAAGATATGACACCCAAATGCCCCCAGTGTCAAATTTCTGAGGTAAGAGAACAATGCTGAAGGTAGAAACTGTTCAATTTCTTGGAGAGGTGTAGTACTCTGAGTATTGGACCAAGGCTCTGGTGGCCAGGGTTGAAATCCCAGCTCACCGTGGAAACTCACTGGGTGACCATGGGCAAGTCACACTCTCTCAGCCTGAGAGGAAGACAAAGGCAAACCCCTTCTGAACAAATCTTGCCAAAAAAACTCCATGATAGGGTCACCATAAGTCAGAAATTACTTGGAGGCACACAACGGCAATGTACATCCATACACAGATATACCAGAGGTCACCCAAGCTGATGCCCTCCAGATTTCTTGGCCCACAGCACTGTTACTCCGATGGAAAAACCCTATCCCGGGGTGTACAATTTGATATCAAATATGATTCCGTGTGCCTGAGAGGTCGCCGGATGCGCATGTAGGCAGCCACGGTCGAACGACCGAAAACCAGGTCAGGCCAGTAAATCCCCCGTCACGTAGCCCCAGGAGACCTCACGAGGTGTAAACCCACAATAAACAAAGGGTCCTCAGCCCTGAGAAGCCGACTTGAGGGGATTAGCATATTGGCCCCAAGTTGAGCAAACATCCTACCAAGCGAGGACCGTTTACATGAAGTCACACCACAACCAAAGGAAGCCGAAGATTTTGGCAACACTTTGTAATCTCATCAAGCAAAGGAAGTTACCATTATGGAGCTTCGTTCTCACTCCAACACCCATTGTTCTCCCCGGGAGAGGATTAGTCCTTCACGTGCTTTTTCCCCTACGAATAGTCCCGGTTTCTGAGCCTTTCTTCTGATCGCTCCCGGTCACTCCAGCAGACCGTTGCTCCGTCCGCTGAGTAATCCCCTCAGCCCTCTCCATGCTGAGTCCCACTCCTCCGCTGCTTTCCCGGACCACGGACTTCAGGAAAAGGTGCAGTATTACCCCCAGCTACACCCCCTCAATATTCCCCTATCCAGTTTCCTCTCTTTTTGCTTCTTAATAGGTCTTGGGTGCGTGTGTGTGATTCCGTTGGTGCGTAAGACTCTTACTCAATAAAATCACTTACTGGACATTTTCGTGTGTTTTTTGGCTTGGCCTGACCCCGTAAAAACTGGGTAAAAAGACCCCCCTAGGTTACCCCACCTCTCGCATTGCCACTGCTCGTGCTCTGGCTAGTTTCCTATTATGTGGAGCACAGTGAGGTGTCCCCCAAGGGACCCCAGAACTCGGGGTAACAGCACCCATTACTTCCAGCCATGCCAGGAAATGCAAGTCAGCATGTGGAAGTCTCCATAATTCTTCAGAGGATGAAGTCAGAGAAGTGCAACTCTTTGATGTCTGATCTGGTGAGACCAGTGATAAAACATCTGAGAACGCACCCTAGACCTTCTGCCGTGCCCTTCTGTCTGCCATTGTATTTCCAGTTTCTATATATGGCTGCGAAAGCTGGACAGTGAAGAAAGCTGATAGGAAGAAAATCAACTCATTCAAAATATGGTCCTGGAGTAGAATTCTGTCTATACAAATCAATGCGTCCTAGAAACAATCAAGCCCAAACTCCCCCTTGAAGCCAAGATGACTCAACCGAGGCTATCACGCTTTGGCCACGTCGTAAGACATGACTCATTAGAAAAGACAAAAACCTGGAGGGCTGAAGATTCCCCGTTCTGCCATATTAGCCAAAATCCTATTGGGAGACCCACTGAACCAAACATTGACTTCATAAATCTGTTTGATCCAATTGGGTTACTCTGCTTGGAACCCACAAATACTATTCACACCATAGTGTTCTCAGATCCTACCTCTGTGGAGCCAACAAACTGCAGAGATCTGTTGAGAGCAGAATTCTTCTTTTCTGTCTTGGTTTGCTCATGTCTTGGCTTGCTTTCTATGGGCAAACTTCCTTCAGGACAGAGGAAGAGTTCATTTCCAGTTTAAAGTGAAAGGTCTAAACCATTATTAGAAAAGAGGACAAGCCAGGTGTCTCAAACTGTGTGCTTCCAGCTTTTTATCTCATAATATTCAGAAAAAAGATGCAAAAGAATTCAATAGCATCTTTGAGACTAAACGGGAAGATGCTTTCATCAACACAGCCCACTTCATTGAGTACATGGAGTGGAGCATTTCCGGACGTATATTCAAGTAAATGTGTGTGTGTGAGAGAGAGAGAGAAATGGAAATGCAAATTATGCTGAAAGTGGTTGTAGAATAGTCAAAAGGACAAAGGTACCAGACAGGTTTTGCATACAAGCTCTAATAAGCAGGTAAACATACATAGAGTGGGGGAAAGTCTCTGTCTAGCACATCGGTCTCGGTGCAAGACCAGTAAACAACAATCATTCGGAGCAACTGTAAGGAGAGTCCTTTAACATACAGTTCCGCTTTGGTTCATGAAGCCTCTAACAGAGAAGCTCCTTTTGCAAAGGTCTTCTTACAACCACCCAGCCCTTTCCTTCTTCTCTTCTGTCAAGCTGGAAGGGTTTTTAGCAGCACTGGCACCGGGAGGATGGAGAGCTGAGAAAGACTTTCAATATCAGGTTGCAAGGGCATGCCTGCAGTAGGCAATGCAATAAGCTTGAGTTGTGAAAGAATGGGATTTGCTGTGGCTGATCCTACTGAGACGGGCAAGGGGAACAGCAGCTGTCTCCAGAATCCCTGAGCATGCCCAAACAGAAAGAGAGGGAACTGGAGCGCAAATAAGCCTGCTTCTCAGCTATACCAAGCATGTTAAAATAGTATAGATCTGTGAGTTTGGTTACCCAGATGGAAATCCTACAAGTGGCAGCTAGTCAAAGGAAAAACAAAATCGTCCCTGGATTTTGGAAGCTTTCAAGTGCTGTTGAAAAGGTTCAGAATGTTTCTAGATGACTTATGCAAGGCTTAACTTACCTTTTGTGTGTATCTCATTAGTTTTGAATTAAACGTGTTGCTCAATTATGTTGAGCTGCTCTTCTTCTTTTGTGGCGAAGGAACCTTTCTCTATTCTTACCATTTTATTTCTGCCTCAGCTACCAAAGCTTCTGGGCCTGGAACTTTATTTACATGTACCTGGAATGTCAATTGTGAAGAATTTTGGTCCCCTTCATTTTGCTGATTAAAATTTTAGTTAAATGATCAGATGGGCCAGCTGTGCACTATTTGCTGTTGGATAGAATTTATATGAAGCCTGGCTAGATGGACTTTCCTCAGAAACTCAACTGTCTTGGCAAAATCAGTTGCAGAAGCGTACCCCAACATAGCGTGAGAGTGAACTTTGAACGAACTAAATTCTTCTCAGTTGTCACAGCCTCAAAGCTCTAACAGAGCTCTCGCGACAAGTGTCCTATTATGCGTTTGCTGCATCTGGAAGACCCACCACTGGGAAGAGCTCCTCCTCCAGATTAACTAAAAAGAACAAAACTATTATATCGATACATTTTGGGTAGGCGATGTTTCCAGCAAACACCCCAAACACCCCCAAAAACCACAGCCACGCCCATATATCTACGTATGCACATAACATACGAACGAGAGGCATATCTTGAGAAGGTCTTGTGGGCTGGAGTTCCAAAGACCCAACGACCCCCACTCACCCACCTCTTGAAAATTAATGAAGCCACGCAAGATGCAGTGAGAGCTTTAATTGTACTCCGCTCTTGGCACTGTACAAAGAAACATTTACAGAGATCCACAGTGGTTTGGTTATTTACATTTGCTTCCAGAATTTCCTCCCTAGCTCCGCTTCCAGCCCGGAAGCTCGTCCGCGCCGAAAGCATCCCCCGCCGCCTTCCCCCTTCCCTCTCGGGCCACTTTTGGGAGGTGCTTCAGGTGGGGAACTGAAACAGCTCGGAGCCATTTTGTGCGGCTCTACAGTACATCAAACCGTCCTTCCCTCTTTGGGAATCGGGCCCGGGGGAAGGGGAGCAGGCAATAGTCTTCCTCAGTTTCTCTTTTCTTCCCACTCACATACCCGCTGCCGCCTCCTCCTCCCAAACCTTCTCACGACGTACTTTGCACCTTCTTTGACTTCCAACAGCACCTTTTGATGCCTCCACCCATGGCACTTTTCCTGCTTTCCCTAAGCCTTCCGTGACATCCCGTAAACCTTCTGCATTCACTGTGATCCCCCTTCAGTAGTTCAGAGCACACCAGCCGCTCTACAGGCCTGTGGCGGTCAACCCAAAATGCTACATCAAAATGAACCTCAATCCTTCCCCCCGCTTTCAAAGATTGCCACTCGCTGATCATTTAGGTTCTCCTGTACCTTTTCCGGGGATTGGGAGGCGGGAGGAAGGCCTTAATTCCTCCTGTCGAAAGCAGAGCTACTGTAAAAGGCACAAGAACCCCAGATCAGTTGGGGGGAGGGTGCGAACTGTGTTCCCCCTTTTCCCCAATGGCTCAAGAACTTATGGCTTTTGCTTCACCCGGTCAAGACTCAGACTGGCTTTTAAATATACATAACATACACTTCACAAAACCAAATTCATAAAAAAAATAAAAAAAAAAAAAAGGAAAGAAGCCAATCTGAATGTTGAAAAATACACTGAAATGGAAGTACAAAAAGAGTTCCCTACAAACTTATTCAAATAATAATAATAAAAAAAAAGATTAAATACTTGGCAGGTCATGACAATTCACAAAGGGAATGTACAACAACAACAACAACAACAAAAATATAGAATTCCAGTCAAGAAGATGGAAACTTTTTGAACTCGAGAGTCTGTTTTCTTGAGAAAAGTGGGCATCGGGCTTTTGAAGGCCTTTCTCTGGTATAAACGCTGGAGCAATCCGGCTGGCTTTTCATTAAGACTGCTTCAAATTAAGTGTGCCAGGATCACTGTGTAAATCTGAAATCGCACAGTAAGTCTATTTCAAATCATCATTTTACAGTGTTGATCTGGGGAGAAAAGCAGGCTTTCAAAGTGAAGCTGCTCCAAGTCCTCCAGGGATCAAACCTTCATAATTTGCAATTTTCCCAGTGAAAACTCCAGTGGTAGCAGTGATGCTATTATTTCACACTTTCAAAATGAACTGAAAGGTCATGCTATAACCCAGAAGGTGGGCCCTAAATCTGCTCTCCTCGAACAGACTCCAGTTCAACAAATGGTTTGCCGAAAACCAATAGCTGCCATAAACATAAACAACAACAAACAACAGAAACCACACAGACGTTTCAGAAGGAGTAACCCCATCCTGCCCAACCATTCTCACATTACGAGGAAAGAAAATGTACACTTTATTTATAAATAAACAGTGGAGAAGGGTTTCCATCTCCTTTAGACAAGGGTCTCTTTCCGTTTGCCACTGAGCTGGGTTTTCTCTCGCGTCCTCCGCAGCCCCGAATGCACCCGGTACATCTTGGCACACTTGGATTCCTCATTCGTGTCCATCACGGGGTGGCCCTCGGGCGTGTTCTCGTCGAGCTCCATATGAATGCTGCCAGAGAGCGTGGACTGCCTCCTCAGGATTTTGGCACCAGGCAGGGAGGGACTGTTGTCTTCCGCCTCCTCGCTGAGCTCCGGCAGCTCTTTGAGCTCAGAAGGCACGACCGTCGGCTGGTAGGGTGCGATGGCGGTACGGATGCAGTTGAACCACTGCTGCTTGTGGAAAACGTCGTTGGCCTGCAGCGTGTGGGACTGGCCTAGGGTGGGGTCCCTGAAGCGGACTCGGAAGATATTTTTGGCTAGAAAGGGGAAATGAAAGGAGAGAGTCGTGTCAGGTTTGTTTCATAGCACCTGAGACAAGTGGTTTCATTCCCACGAGGAAGATCCAAGAGGAACACGCTGACTGCCTATCATTTTGCTATAGTGTAGGGGTGGGCAAACTAAGCAGCCATAGGCAGCCCCTGAACTCCACGTTGTGATTCTCGAAGCACCCCAACAGTCCCCCCTCCAACAATTCTGAAATAAAATTCTGGCATAGTTTTTGGTTATTCTAAGCCCCCAAACCACACAGAAAGTCCTCCAGATGCATGAAAATACCCCAAGCTCCATCCCTGCAAGACTACCCCCAAACAATCTGTTTTCCTCTGAAGTCCCTCTCAAAATGGCAACAGGCAATGATGTGCTATTACTTCCTGTCACCATTTTGACAGGGACTGTAGAGGAAAACAGAGGTGTTTGGTTTTGCTGGAGGGGGGGCACAACCCATGGGGGAATGTCTGGGTGGGGAATTAAATCCTCCAGCCTCTGCACTGTTGCCCATTCCTCCAATAGCGTGATCAGGTCCATATACCAACCAAGCAGGAAGTCTCTTACACTAGTAAGTTCTGAACCTGACTGCCTGTCCAAGTCTAAGAAAGTACACACCGAAGGGAAGAAGAAAGAAAATGGCTAGAAGAGAGGGAGAAGGGGGATATCCAGGGAGAAAACTCCTAGGAAGCAACAGCAGGGTGCAAAAGAGATTGAGGTTGGTTAGAGATGCTGGGAGTTACAGTACAAGACATCTGGAAGGCACCAGGTTGGGAAAGGCTGCCTTCCAATAATCCCTCTTCTCTCAAAAAAACACAGCACATCTGATTAGTGGGTTTCACGGTGCAGAGAACAATTTCTGAGCTTGAGCTCTTTCTGCCAAGACATCCAGTCCATTTGTAAAGAGTAGTACGGCAAGATAGCACCATCACAATGAAGTGAAAATTACTAGTATTTCCCAGGGAGCTGCAAAAGTGCTGATGGATAAGAATCAAAATCTTAAGATTTAGAGCACTACATACTTTAAAAAAAAACCCTTAAAAACAGAAATATTTTTAGGAGTTGGTTTCCAGCTTTCCTAATGTAGATAACACTACATTAAAAAAAAAACTTCTCTAGTTACAAATACTCATCAATTGCTTTCACTGCTACTCTTCCAAAGATACCAATTGCTGGGGTCTTACAGTTGAGAAATTATACCCTTTTATCTTGCAAAGAGCATATTAAAGGTTCCCAGTCTGCGTCTTGGAAACGCTTGACTTGCATCCGGATCACGATACACCATGTGCAGGATCAATTCATGACTGAAAAGTTCTGCGTTTGGCAAGCTGCAATTGGGGCTTGAACTGAAGCGAGCAAAGACGCACCCGGGACACCAAAATCCAGCAAAAGAAAAGAACAATCCACACTCAGCAATCTCTCAAGCAAGGCTGACACAACAGCCTTTGGATAAAGGGTCAGCTACTCAAAGGAAGGAGGGGGGATTTGCTTCCTACCTTTATCAGAATTGCTAAAGGCCCCTCGGAAAGATCCTCCCATTTTCACATCCCCATCCTGCAAGTCCTCCAGCACCAGATCCTGAACGGGTATTGGCTGTCGGTATACTTGATAAGAATGGCGTTCGTTGCGTGTCACAGGTCGAGTCAGAACCAAGATCTCTTGGAAGAGGAAGACATAGAGTTTCTAGAGAGGGGGAAAGAGATAAAGCTTTGTGTGAACACTTCAGTAAACATCAGAATCACACACATTTTAGGTAGAAGTACTTCACAGAAGTACTTCGACATTTATATGCTTAATCCCCAGCTTCTCTACTTAAACAAGCCAAGTGGGGAAAGAATTCTGCCCAAGACCCTGGAGAGCTGCTGGCAATCAGAGTAAACAATGCTGGATTAAAACAGACCAACAATCTGGCTCAAGATAAAGCAGCGTCATCTAACATAAGCCCTTTTGCTCTCTTATCTGTCCTGTATTCACAGCAAGGCTACTTCCAGGTCAGACTGGGACAATGCACAATGCCAACGTTGCATCATTGAAGATAACAGCCTTCTCCCCATCAGGGCACTGCTTCCACAGGAGAGATTCCTTTTTCAGATCCTCTGGTTATTGAACGCTCTTCTCAGTGAAGTTGGATGGGTTTCACCATCACAATCACCACCACCATATTTTGGGCACTAGATTAAGATGTTTCTCTATTCTCAGATGTTCAGGCAGCAAAATTAGTGAGTAGTTTTCACATCAGGTTTATGCCAGCTTATTATCCCTGTAATTTGTTCTTGTACCTTTTTTCTTTTCATTTTGCATGCTTTAATTGTGGTAAAATCCTCTCTCTTAGGAAAAGGAGTTCAGATTTTTAATGCTAATACTAATAAGGAGGACTGATTGGGAAGGGGACTCTTTGGCAGACATCTTCCCACAGCCAAAAACACCTGCAGAACCCAATTTAGGCAAGCCAGATCACAGGTGTTACATTTCAGTTCTGCTGCCTTTCCAACATGCCAACAACTAATGGGAGGAATGCAGAAAAATGTAGACTCATTCATCAGATGCAACAAACAGAAACCCAAACAGAGTTATCATCCAGCCATTTCTGATAGGCAGCTGACCTTGAAGTCTAATCATTTCAAAAACCACAATGCAAGATGGCCAATCACAATTTTTTTCCTAGCTCCAACAGCCAAGGAGACGCAAAACAGTTTTGACTACAAGAGATTAAGCTATGGGAAGATGGTGTGCTCAAAGCAGGGAGGAAGGCCAAGAAACCGTTCCAGTCCCAGTTCTTATTTCTGAGAAGCCAAGCTTTAACAGAGTCATGTTCAGTATGTCAGTTTATTGTCAGTGTTCTTCAACACAGGAGATTGCAAGGGCTCGTGCATGACATCAGGAGGATTGCTCAGAAATCACTTCTTGACCCCACCGTAAAATGCATAATGTCCTTTCTATGGTAATTCTGTGCTAATTATTTTGCAACTACCTCTTATCTGAGCAGATGCTAGCCCTATTTTTCCTCTTAGGGAAGCCCAGAGGTGCCTTCTAAGTGGTTCCTTATCACTCCACCCTAAACTTGGCACCAAGGGCTAGAAAAGGGAAGGAATTTTAATTCTGACACAGCAAGGCACTGTTCTTGGTGGTTAAAATGTGTTGTGAGTCTTGGGAGTGTAAAAAGAAGAGTAATAGCAGTAGATGCTGCCGCCCTATTTCCACTTCAGCTTTATTTCTACTGACTTCTACTGACTACACACTCCACCAAGAATTTGAGACACGATAACATCCACTGCAAATTTCATCTAAGGTAAGGAATAGCGTCACCCTCCAGAAACTGACAGGACTACGACTCCCAGTGCTTCTCACCACTAGCTAAGGCTGCTGGGATTTGAAGTTCAACAACTTCTGGATGGCCACGTTTCCCACCCTGATCTGCTTAAGGTAGCCCTTAACAATTCTTGGCTCCAAGATGGCACAGCCGCATTGTAACTCCTGCCTTTTTAGAGATACTTACATGGCCATTCTTGTTCTTCAGCTCGCCATGGCACAGGAGCACTTTGCTGGCTTCAATCCGTGGGTCTCTCTGTTTCTCATCAAGGTACTCCAGCTTGTCGATATAGTACTGGCATTCAGACTCGCCTTTCTTCAAGTTGATGTCAGAGAGGACTCCTTGGATTATGGAGATCTACAAGCAAAGTGGGGCCACCAATCAGTGATTTGACAACTGAAGTCAGGATGTGTTAAGCAGAGATCTCAGCACAGGTGATGTTCTGATAAGAGGCGAGGAAGGTGGTGTTGCGTGACTGCAGGCGGCAGTGAGAGTTTCATTCAAATACCCCATTGCTCAATGAGAACTGCATTACATCGGCTCAGCAGGAACTGGTTGAGACATTTTGGAGCTGGAACGGAAAAACTCCACAGGCACCCTCTTACACGCTGGGGTACAACACTCACAGGGACGTCTGCACACAAACCACACTGAAATGAGCCAAAGCCATGCACAAGCTGCACCAATGTGCTTGCACAGCTCCTGCTCATCTCCGCTGGCATGAGGGCAGGGGGGCTCTTCCAACTGGATTCCATGGGATAGGTCTGCCTGCCCCTTTCTTTGCCAGATGCCAGCCTGTCAAACTTAATGCCATCTAATAATCAACCATCTCACGCTAGTGCCCAAAGAAGACTGCTATGAGACATGCCACGGGAGTCACAACTGAGCTTTGGAAAAATTACTTTTTTGGACTGTGCTGGCCATGGGATCCTGGATACTATAGTTCAGAAACGTAACTTTCCCAAGCTCTGAACATTTCCAGCTAATTTGAACTACAATTCAGCAAGTTGCATCTACATTTTCATGGGGCAGAACCATTAACTGGTTCTACAGGGATTTCCCTGAAATCTCTGAAGCCTGGAGCTGGTAATCCATAGCCACTTACTGCTTCCTCCAGAATCTGAACATCCGGATGGTCATTCGGTGTATGCCTAAGGATTTCCTTCAAGAGAAGTGGGTACTTCACCAGGCGACTCCGAGGGATATCCAGAAAGCTCCAGAGGTCTAGCTTGCGGCTGAAAGGAGATTCAAGGCAACGCTGGAGGAAGTCCTGGACTCTGCGGTCTTGCTTCTTCTGGTCCAGAAGGGCTTTAGCTGCCAACTGGTTACTACAATAGGCCTTGTAGGCATTCAACCCTGGTAACTAGAAAGATATACAACGACAGAACATTTCTCAGCTGCTACTTCAAGCCCAGTGACCTCTTCAAATGACTAAGGCAATCCCTAACTGAGTACTCTGCAGTATTAGATCTGAAACTAAGGAACTGCAATTGTGCAACTTCCACTTCGCTCATACAGGAGACAGGGGAAGAGCAAGAGAGGGGCCCATCAGACATCCAGTTCCTCTGGAGTTCATAGCTGCATCTGGTTTAAGGAAGATCAGTGCAACCTCACATCTGAAGATATCCAAAGATGTACAGTATTCACATTATACTCCTCTCATTTTGAAGGGAGACCTTGTAAATGCCATTGTCTCATCATACACGATTCTTTTTCAATTTAAGCCTACAATAAAGATTACAGACCCTTCTATCTCTTTCGTAATGCTTAGCTTTTATATAGCTTATTTCAAGTGTTCAGGTTGTAATACTAGTAATTCTTAGTCACACTCCTCAAAAGGTAGACTGGTATTATAATACAGATGGGTGGCTGAGATGTGGCCATTAGTGATATGCTAATGTTAATTTGAGATCAACAATAGGAGGCACAAAATCAAAATAGATATAACTTAAGCCAGAGTAGTTTATTATGCAAACAAAACCTAGGGCAAAATACATCAGATCCTATGGCTTTTTAGTCAAAACTCCTGACAGCTGAGATCTCAGAGGAAACTGGATGACACCAGTTAAGAGTAACTCACCCATTTAACGAGGATGGGCCCAATCTGCTCCACTGTTCCATCTGGCCTTGTTGCTTCTCCCAGTCTTGCCAGAAAGTCTGTTAACACATACATAAAAGGACATTGGCATCATTCCTGAGATACATATCTAGAAGCCCGCATGCCAAAGAGCAACCAAATTTCAAGCAGAGTGCTGGGAATGAGTGTGAGAGCTTTCTACAATCTCAAGTCCGCACCACAGAGAATATCTCTTTCCATTGTGCAGGGAAGACCTGCCAGTCACTGAAAAGGAAGGCAGCTGAAACAGAATGCTGGGCTATCTTTGTTATAGAACCGGCTTCCCTAGTGGGAACTGCACTGTGATTTTACTTATTTACTTTGGTTGCCATGTAAAAAACTAGTTTTTTCAAAAAGCCGTTCTATGGTATTTTGAATGGCTAGAAAGCTTTTTATGTGGGATTTTTATATGGCTGTTTTGTCTAGATGTGGTATTGTTTTTACAGGGAAAGGCACATTCGACTGATCAGTCTGTTATGACGTGTTTCGCAAGCTGCTCTGAGTTCTCTGTGCACAGCAAAGAATGTACTGTATTAAAATAAAGGCATGGACTTGAGCCTTGACTATAGTAGGGAGAAGAATTTACCTTCATGCAAAGGGATATAGGAGTCCAAGTCTCCAAAGATGTGAGTCAGTTCTTCTTCGGACATAATGGACAGCTTCAACATGGGGTCATGGTAAGCCTGTCAACAAACAGGGGTGGGAATTAGCCAACAGAAGACCTAAGTGAGCACAGCAATCTGGAGAAGCAAGTCAGAGCTTAGGGGCAGAGTACATGCTTTGTTTTCAGAAGATCCCAGGTCCAGTGAAGCCACTGAAAGACTCCTGTCTGAAACACTAGAGAGCAGTTGCCCGCCAGGGTAGATGAAACTGACCAACTCTTTATACGGCTGGCCCAGTAGAGCTGTAATTTCAGTGTCTCAAAGCAGAATGGGCAAAATGCAGTACTCCAGATGCTCCCATCAAACAAAACAGCACAGCTAATGGTAAGGCATGCTGGGAATTGCAACCGAACAACTGTCAGAGGCTCTATTTTGCCCTCATCTACCCTAAATAAAAACTCCCAAAGGATTCTGGAATTGTTCTGGAGAAAAAGGCAGGCATCTTATCACAGCAAGCTGGGGCTATACCCTGAACTTCTTTGCTGTTAGGGGAGGGAAGAAGGACAGGCCCAGTGCTCAGTCTTCCAGATTTAATCTTCTGGCCTGAGGCTCTTAAGACAACACATACACTTCTGTCCTCCCCATAAAAAACCAACGAAGTCTGTATGGAAGTTCAGTATCTCTGCTGAAGGATGTAGCCTGTGAATCATCTCACTGACATTCAGCCATCAATTAAAGAGCAACCAGCATACCTGCCACTGCAAGGAAGATGTTGTAATCAGTACCTTTAATGGTACAACAGGTAGAGTTTACTCCTTTGCAGAATGTTGGTGGCTCAGTCCAGCATACCTACTGCGGCATGGTTTTAGAAGCATCTTTACTCATCCATGAGGGCATCACTGGTAGCCTTTATAGGGCAATGTATTGACTGGTCATGTGATAAAACAGAGGAGAACCAAGTAGAGGGAAAAGACCAACCTTTCTGGCAAGCTTCAGGTCCTCAATCAAATCCTGCTCACCCCGGGACATTTCGTATATCGCCTGTAGAATTGAAAAGTGATGACAAACTATCAGGTCTCCATTTTACTGCCCTGGAACTCCAACCAAAGTCAAGGCTATCACATTTCTAGCTATGGATGAACGGAGACACTATTCCACTGCCCTTTTACACCGAAATGGCAGAAGGTGAAGCAGTCCAGCCCCACCAGTATCAGCAAACACATTTCAGCTCAAGAAGGAAGTCCTTTTGGAGGCCCAGGAGAAGGGAAGCTCAACGGTCAGCTTGCTATACATATACATACACACACACCCCTCCATCTTGGCTCAGCAGGCACACAGAAGGGAAAGATTTGAATCACCACTGAGAAAAGCAAACTCCACATCACGCCAGAAAGCTCTGAAGCCTGCAAGATGAGCCAAGTTAAATACTCTAAATACTCTCTACAGGGACTTGCACTCCACTTCAACCCGAAGTGCTCAATTCCCTCAAAGGGTTGAACTTTGGCCCTCTTCATCTCTTTTGCTGTGTAAGTCACCAGTAATAAGGCTTCTTTTTTGTTTGGGTCCTGGGTGAAACCACAGACTGGCATTTGTGCCTTCATCATTCTTGCGTTTCTTCTCAAGGAGACTACGGCCTGTGCTGAGACCTTGGTGCCAGAAGATAATTTTTTTTGGGGGGAGGAGATTTTGGAGAGTCACTTCAAAGATGCAGGAGGGAATGAAGACACTGTTGTTGCTGTCCTCAGCTTTATTTATACTTCCCCTTTCCCCGAAAACTGAGGAAAAGACAATTCTTTAAAATGTCTCCATTACCACTTGCTACAGCACCGTCAGTCTCCAGGAAATGTAACTTGGAAATTGAAGACCCCTGCTCAGAGTGAATATATTTAGGTAGTTCTTCACCAATGCATGAAACCTCTTAATTTGCATGGTTTAATCTAAGCATCAGACTTGGGGCTTCAAGGGTTTTGCTAATTAAGAAACTGTGGCCCTGAATTCAAACAGCCCCCTCTCTCTGTCTGCCAAGCAACTGCCCATAGCTTGCTGTTGTCTTAGCGGCAGCCTACCTCTTGGCGTTTGATCTCTTTTGCACTCAGCATCTCTTTCATACTGACATCCAGTGTCTCCGACCAGAGTGCACTGTTCCTCCTTTTCGGAGGCGTGGGGATAGCTGACCGGCTGCACGACTTCTGAGTGCTGCCCGGAGATTTGCTGTCACCACGAAGGGAAAATGACTAAGAGGAAAAAAAAAACAATCCATTTGTACAAAGTTGTGAGTATGAGTAGCTCTTTAAAGTACTTCCAGAGATATGGCACAGAAAAACAGTTGCAGAGAATTTCACACAAAATGAGGTGGACATGTGTTATCGAACATGGTGAGAGCCTCTAAATCAGAGGTAAGCAACTGTGTGAGGTCCTGGAGCCCATTTCCCCTCTAGAGAAATCTGTGGGTGCCCACAGCAAGCTCCATTTTCCTCTCCAGCACCTCGCAAAATGGCAACAGGAAGTGATGTCGTTTCGTCACCATTTTGAGTGTGACTACAGAAGAAAATGGAGGTATTAGGAGCCTGGACTCAATGACCCATCAGACCCCTTCCAACTCAATGATCCCATGACTCTAGAACACCTACAAGAATATCTTTCAAGTGGTCATGTATACTTCATTCAATACAAAGCCTATTGGAGTACAACAGATCTCTCTGCTTCGTTGCCTTGTTGGGACTGGACGAGGCAGATGAGTTCTCAGGCACCTGGCATAGGCCTCAGGACAGGAAAGCTGGATTGCTGTAAGACCCCTCCCTCTTAACTGTTCTGCCTCAGAGGTAGAGAAACTGCTCATCCTCCTGGTTTTCTTTAAAATCCCACTTTCCCTTCTTCCCCACACCAGTTCAAATCTCTGCTGAAGGTTAGGGTTAATCTTACAGAACTGGCTGCGAGTCTGGTTTCAAAGACATAAATAGGTGTAATTCTACCTCTCCCAAATTTGGTGGCATTAACGAGCCGAGCGAGCTGTGCTCTTTTGTGGGCTGCAAAGGCGTTTGCATCTACAGTGAGCCTTGGCAGTATTTACACAGTTGGGGTAGATGGTGTCTCTTACACGACAGGCTTCCCTGATGTCACGTTCCTATTATGAACAGCCGGGTAAATTCAGACTTCAACACATGCTCCAGTATGTCACCCGCAGCCCATAAAATGCTGGCACAGGCGGCAATCTGACGTCTGTCCATGACGGGACTCAAATTATTGGGGGGGGGGGCTGTTCCTTATGGAATTACACTAGGGTCTTGAACAAAACCAACCCTGCTTGAACATCTGCAGACATACTCAGTGGAGCAGAATTTGGCATCCAAGACCATGTACATCTCAAGTGCTCCAATTAGTATTTAGATTTGTGGAGAAGTGGGGACTAAGTCAGCCAAGATAAGGAAATCCAGGAAGGTCTCAAAACGACACAGGTAGAAGCTTTGGAGAGAGAAAAGGAATGCTAAATGCAAGTTCTTCAACTGGAAGCACTGAGTAAGTATTTCTTCTTGTTTCCTTCAAAAGAAATGGCTTGCAGGACAAACAGAGAAACTATCCATATTCTCAACCATTAGCTTTTTCAATTTCTCCCCTTAAGACTAATGAGGGAGAGGCGTGGGCATTGATCTGAGTGTTGGACTAGGGCGCAGGGAGACCATGTTCGAATTCCCACTCAGCCATGGAAACCTTGCTATCCCACATCCTCAGAGGAAAGCCATGGTAAACCTCCTTTGAACAAATCGAAGAACGTATGATAAGGTCGCCATAAGTCAGAGTCCATTTGAAGGCACCTAACAACAACCTCATGAGAACTAGAAACTTGTAAGAAGGGAAAGCCAAGGTTTTCAGTTTCGCAGGACCCGTTGGGAGTCCTTATTTATATGGGGATCATGAGTAACACTCATTCTGCAGCCTATTACGAGGCAACATCTCCTCATTTACCTGTATTGTCTGACCAAACCGCCGCACTGCACCATTTCTTACAGGAGAAATCAGGTTTGCCAAGGAGGTGACCCGAGCCAGAGGCCGGACGCGCTTATTGCTAGGCTCCTGCAAACAGATAAGCGAGAGAACAAGTTGTACTAATGGTTTACTCAAGATTCAGTGTGCTGACAGTGCCCAGACTGCCTTGGGGGCTGGGGGCATGGCACAGAGCAACATTAGAGATTACATCAGGATATCCAAGATCACACAGGCTCCTTCAAGACAAATATTTTGTTTAAATACTAACATTATAAGCGAGTTGCAACCAAGTTATTTGAGTCAGCAAGAAGGCAGGATAGCAAAGTCCACTGTAGTCATGACAAACAAGAGCTGTTTTCAGGACACATGCTGTTCACTAAGTGCTTTGCTTTTTCTACCTCCACCTTGCCTTTTTATACCAAATGTTTAAATGAAACCCATCCAAATATAACAATTTTGAGTGTCTAACAAATGTCTTAGTACCACACGTGACAACATGCTCTATGAAAAGGTTTCCATTCTGTTAAGCACTTCTTTCACACATAAAAATCTGTGTGAATAAGTATACACTCACAGTTCACCTGTGAACCACTTAGGGATAGAAAGAATATAAGAAAGCACTTGAAAAATAGGTAAAAAATGTACTTGAGTGTCAAGAAACTGTAAATGAGAATAACTCTGGATTAATAAGAATCTCTGTAGTTTGGGTATTGATTATGCAAAACAAAACCAAGTGTGGTTGTTTTGTGCAGAAAACAGCATTTTCTGCACAGGAACCAGGAAGTGCTGTTTCTCTGCATAAAAATGCCATCTGCAAATCTTGTTCACATCAGGTCCTGAACTGCAAACAATCTTTGAAAACTGTGTTTGCAAAGACTTGATCACATGAGAAGAAGATAGGTAAAATTACTTTCTCACTCCTTCAGTTAGAAAATTAGCATCATTACAGAAGTACTGCCACTGGCAGGTGAAATGTAGAAGATGGAGGGCAGAGTTTTGCATTTCCTTCCTCTCCTGTACCTTTTTTTTTCGGAGGAGGAAGCATCACCAGCTGCAAGTTTCCATGTATAAGTAAAGTAAGAGTACTATAGAAAAAACATCCAGACTACAAGGAGCTGTCGTTTGAGTACTAGACCACACAGTACCCCCGCCTGCAAAAGACACATGAGGCCTTTCTGCACTACACTGTTGTAGTGCTATTATTCCACTTTCATCATCCTGTGGAATTCTGGGCTTTGCAGTCTACAGAGGCCAAAGAGCTCTCTGGCTGAGAATTCTAAAGGCCCCTCCCTAAACTGCAACCCCTAGGATTCCACAGGATGCTGAAAGTGGAATAATAGCGTTCTAACAGTGTAGTGCGGAAAGGCCCACAAGACTCCTCAGAGGAAAGAGTTGTGAGGACGGGAACAGATTGAAAGGCCAGAACTAAAAGGATCCACAGGCTGCTAACAGGTACTTTAATGCTGCATAGCCGAGGGCCACGTCACGAACAGGACTGACTTGCAAAAGATAACCTCCTAAACTTGCACAACTTGCTCCCCAAGGCTGCAATACCAGGATTTCCCCTCAACTCCCTGAAGAATATAGTCTGCTTTCTCTCTTTGGTCCAATTTCCCCTGCTTTTTTTTTTTTTAATTTCAGTTTCAGTTTAAGTTTCAGATAAGTCTCAGAGGTGGAATTAACTTCCTTCACTGTCTCTGGGTACACACGAAGGCTGCTCAAAAGGACAAGATGAAGGGTTTCAATTCTGCATAGTAAAACGGAACTGAGAGGTACCAAAAAGGGAAAAAGACGAAATTGGGCAGATTTTACTGTCATCCCCGGGAGGCTGATTTAGAAATAGTTGGATGGAAGCACTTTACGCAACCCCCAAGAGCAACAATGCTTTGCTGTTCCATTAAGATACCAAGGAACACTGAGAAATGATGTCATGCATTCCGCACACTGGGGGAGGCCGTGGCGGCAGGCAGTCTCTATTTCCAGGGTGAATGAAGCAACCGGTGCTCTCAGGCACACCAAAAAAGCCACTGCAGCAGCAGGGCGAAGTCAGCTTTAAGATTTCATAATGCACCCAGGCTGTGAGGGGAAGGGGAAATACCAAAAGTTTGCTGTTTTAAAGCAAGTCTGTCACCTTACAACTTGCGTAAATCTTTTTTTTTTAAGGGCCACTTTTCTGTTTTTATCTGTATCTTTAAAAAAAAACAGTACTTTAGTGAAAAAGCCTCACAGAGCAGGTTATAAAAAAGCAGTACTAAAAATATGTAGATGCAATGATTGAAATTTTTAACCTGCCACCTTACTGTACCTCAAGAGACACAATCATGTTTCCTATGTAATCTCTTGTCCCATAAATAGCATCAAACTGCCATTATATTTCGCTTATAGGTGTAGAACAGAAGTTGAGAGACTAAACTGCCAATGAATATGTTTCATTGAAGACTCGGGCTTTCAAACTACCCTCTTTGCATCAAATTCTCCTGCTGCGAAGGGCAGTCTGGCACAGAGCAAAGGAGGCCGGACATGAATCTGGGGGTGCTTGACTTAAGTCTCATCCATGCCACTGTAAAACCCTGGGGAAGAAATCACTCTTCCTCACACTCCAAATCTGCAGAATGGGTACAAATGGGTCTTATATTGATTTTTATAAAAAGAGTGTTACATTAAAAGCTTGGATGGTTCTGTAAAAGAAATGTACACATTAAAAAAGCAACAGACACACCTGTATACGGTTTCAACCAGGTTAGCTCACAATCAACTATTATTTATTATTAGTAGTATTATAATTTAATTCCGCAATCTGTGTTGTTAGACCTGATAAGCCAGAAAAGAGAATTTCTTTGGTTAAGAAACTGAGAGTCTGAAAGCACTACAAGGCAAAACGCATACAAAAATGGGATTTTAAAGATGGCTTGCACATTCTTAGGTGCAGCTCTTTAGGTACTAAGACCCAGTGGAAGAGGAAAGCAAGTCTGTGTTGAAGTCTGCTATAAAACAGAAAGGAAGAAGAAGATATTAAGCAGCTGGTGTTCTTCAGAAATGTGGTGAGAAGCTGATCTGGCAGCTTGGTTTCTCAGACATGCATCAGAACCACATGCTCTGCCCGCAGCAGTGATGACACACAAGTGCCTGGGTAGCATCAGAGTGCCTTAATAACGTTGGTATGTGCATATTCAAGGACTGGTTAAAAAAAAAAACAACCTTTTTCATTTAGGGCGGGCAACAAATATATATAAGTTCTAATTCAACAACCAGACCCATACCAAAATAAACAGACACTAGAAAGAAATACTATTGACCAAAGGGTTTTTCTTTCTTTGAGGGCAATAAGATGATCCAACCTTGGAGAAAAGGTAGAATATAAATAAAGTGACTGATTTTCCCCCACCCTTAACTTCTTTAGGCTTAGAAAAAGGACAGGTAGTGTCTTCTATGTCCTGTTTGCTTGTTTCTTCTTGTGGACCCAGACAGAAACCTCTGCTTGAAGCAAACAGAAACTGGATCAAACCACATACATTTACATGTTACCATTTCCACAGCAGAGAAGCTGTGCAGGCACTTCAGAAATATGTTATTTACAACAATTTATTCATCATTCCTGCTGAGAGATGGTACACAAGGCTTAAATTTTGGGGCACTGACAGCACACTTTCATCTGAACTAGTTTTTCAGGTTGTGGACTTCAGAGAAAGAGGAAGAACATGATGGCCCTGGGAGCACACTGTCTGAAAATACCTGCCAGCTCTCAGGTAGAAAATAAATTTCACATTTCAGTAAGGAGCATGCAGGAAAAGAAACGTAATACATTCTCGCAGAGGTTTCGTTTGCCTGAGAGAACAAATCAGTTATGTTTAAATGAGGGTTTTGAACCACACTCAAAGCATGTTTTAAAGGCAGGCAAGCACAAAGGCTGGAAACATCTGGGAAAATGGGTTTAAGAGTAATAAGCAAAACTCAATGAGAGTGGACGATCACAGGGAAATAGGTTGTCTCCCAGGCAGCTGGGGCAACAAGCTGGCACTAGACAGTCACATTTGAAAGCTTGCTCCTCAGTAGACCAAAGCCTGATCCCACCATTGGTCTGCAGCTCCAAGGAACACACCATTCGGCAGCTACCCACTTCACACCCAGAGTTTCTCACATAACTGTTTTGCACCACCATTTTACCATAACCAGAAGTCCATTCCTCAAGGGTTGCAAGGAATTTGAAGGAGGAAACTGCTTACCATATAAACCCGGAGGAACTACTGAGTCGCCCTGAAAGCTGAAATTCTGTTGCAAATATAACCACATGAACAAGCCAATAGATGCCACAAAAATACTGGGGAACAGAAACAGAATTTGACTTTAAGAAGAAAAACCTCCTCCACAAAAACGCAGGCAGTCTTAATATTTAAGAGGCCTCTTCACCAAGCCAAGAAGCTGATCACACAGTTTGGAAACACTTCCAATGGCACATCAGTTCAAAAGCCCAACACACCAAACCACTACTCACGAAGTTATGACTTTATTTAAATATTTAGCATTTCTGCATTGCCTCCCAAGCCACAAGGACTCCTGAGGCAATGAACAAATAAAAAACGAATCAAAACAATACAGAAATAAACACTTCTTTAAACACACAAAAACACTCTTTAAAAACTCATAGAAGCAGTCTACAAACAACCCTAGAATCCAGTTTTGAAACAGTTATAACAGCAATTTCAAACACTGAAAGCCTTGTGGAACAGCACTGTTTTTGGCCATTTCCCATAAGCTTAAAAGAGATGAGGCCAGCCTAACCGCCTCAGGTAGGGAGTTCCACAGTCTAGGCACCGCCACAGAGAAAGTCCTGCACAACCTGACTCCAACAATGTTTTGGAGCATGCAAGAGGGCCTCCTCTAACTACCTCAAACTTCTGGCAGGCTTCTAAGTCCCAAATTAAGGAAGCGTTTCAAGCAGCAGAGATTAGTCCAGCTGAAATACCACAAGAGGCTGGGTTCAAGACCCACGGCTAGCCCAGACTCAAAATGCTGAATTAACAGAGCCCATGAGGTGACTGAGAGCACTTTATGCTCACTTGGTTCTAACTTAAGGATTAGCATCCTGTTCACAGAATTAACAATATCCAAGCAGACCAATAAAATGGAGAGCTTACCAAGATGCTTGCTTTTAGCTGGTTTATATCTCACCTCCTCAGCTTCTTAAAAGCCTTTGTGCGTATTATGCCAAAGGATTTACAGTTCCACTTTATTAAAGCAGAACTGTTGAATCATAAAGAAACCGAAGGGCTTCCGGACAGGATGTCATATGTCATGGGTTGTCACTTTTGGGAGATTTGGCTTTTTTATTCTCGTGGTTCCCATCACCCGACAAGAAGATTACTTGAGGCGCTGCATTTCCATAAAATTAAAGTACTTCCATCACATGTCACAGCAACATATGCACACAATTATCTTGCGGGAATGACACAGACAACGCTCCATAATACAAGGAAACCCATTAACATAAAGCCCCCAAATCTGTGAAAATGCACCCCTCAGTCACACACATGAGCAAGCTAATTGTGGCGAGAGAAACAAACGGTGCGCAAACTTTTAATGCAAGATCATACCCTCCTACAGGACGTATTATGCAGTGATATCACTGTATTATAACAGCGATATTTATAACTGCTGAGTAAGGACTGGAAAAGCAAGGTTTCTTTACAGAAAGAGATCAAAAACTGGGGAAAGCGGAGGAAATAATACTGAAGAAAAAAATCACCAGCGGATGCTAGAGTAGGGCTAAGATTTACGCTAGGATTCAGCTGCTTCTAGTTCTTCAAATGGTACCTAATGAGGGGAAACACAGGATAACATTCTCTTTTCTCCCAAACTGTAACCTTTTCCCAGCAGGCTCATACACATTCGCGCCCTGGCTCCTCCCCATCATTTCTACCAAGTAACTCCCGCTTTTCTTGAGTATAATTAAAAAAGAAGATCAAAGTCTAGGCCGAGAAGGCTACCCAGCCACGGAGGGGGAAAGAAAAAAAAAAAGAAACGAAAGCAAGCCCTGGCCAGGCGCTCCCTTCCTTTCACAGGAAGGGCAGGAGAGACGACCTTGGCCCCGTATCAAAGCGGGGAGCCCAGCCCGCCCCGGCCCGGCGCTCCCTCCGCCGGAGAAGCCCTTTTCCCGGGAAGGCGGGGGGGGGCCGCTTCCAGAGACCCACCGCCAAGAAGCACAGAAAGAAGGTCAGGGAGGGCCGCCGGTCCCCCTGGTCCCACTCCCTCGCCCCGCACCTCAGCACCAGCCTCTGAACGCCCACCCAGAAACGCTGGGGCTTTCTCATTTTCGCTTTCTGCCCCACCTCCGTACCCCTCACGAGCCGATCGCGCCGACCCGACACGAGAATCTCCAGATTTCGGTGGAAACCCCCTCCCGCGAGCCATCCACGATCGCCCCTTGGCCCCGGCGGCGAAAAAAAAAGGAGGGCGGCGGGAAAGGAGTCCGGGGGCTCCTTCGAGCCTGACCGATTCATTTCAGGAGGACCGGAGCTCACGTCTGCCGAGCCGTGGTTCATTTCGGCCAACAGCCGACACATGGGTAGCCTCGCCCCTCCGACCGCTTACACCTGCAGCACGACCCTCGGCGGGCGGGCGGGCGGGCTTACTCGGGAGTAAAGTCCCCGCCGCCGCCGCCGCCTTTCAAAGGGGCGCGCGCCCTTCGGATCTAAACGGCGTCCCGCTCGCCAGCGGTGGCGGGAGAGAAAAGTCCTGGACGCCTCTCGTGTTTCTTCCCGCTCCTCGGCCAGCCCCCGCTTACCTCTTGCTCCCGGAACGACTGGTTCTGCGCGTCGATCACCCGAATAGTCCTCTTAATGGGGAGCAGCCCCCCGGCGTCATCGTGAGCCACCATATCCCCCCGCTGCTGCTTCGTCGGTTTGGCGCGGGTCTCCTTTAATCCACCGGCCGCGCGGGGCCGCTCAACCGAGGGCGGCTCTCGAGTCCGCACGGCCCCTCCGGAGCAGCTCCATCTCCCTCCGGCACCGGCGCCTCCCCGCAGGTGATCCGGCTCTGGCGCAGGCGAGCCCGCGCCGCGCAGCCCAAGAGGCGGGGGGCGGGGCCGCGGGGGCGGGGCCGCCTGGCACGCAGGAGCCATTGGCTGCCGGCCGGCGGCGGCGGCGGCGACACGCCCCCCGTCGTCTCAGGTTCCACGTGGCGGCGGCGGCGAGGGTGGTCGCGGGCCGGCAGGAAGGCGTGGGGACGGCGCGTGTTGCAATGTGGGGTTTTTGGGAGCAGGGGGCGTTTTGCGCGGAGAAGCGGGCTTGGGGTCTTGCTTCCCGTAAGGGAACTGAGCCGACTGGCGGCTGCAATTGGAAGGCCGCCCTCCGGGGCCTTAGGGATCCCGGGGAGTTCAGGGCTGCGCGCCCAAGCAGCGTCTTGGAACGCCCTTTAAATGCCCGCGCGTAAGGAAGTGGGCTCTACGAAGAGAGAGGCTGACCGCTCAAGAGGGTGCTCTACGGTCAGAGAATCCTAAAGTTGTAAGACACCCCGAAGGGCGTCTAGTCCAACCCCTGCCTCAGAGGTGGCCGTACAACCTCTCTTTAAAAACCTCCGGCAAAGGAGAACGCCATCGCCTTCCACGTCATGGCATTTCCGCACTAGACTGTTATAGCGCTTTTATTCCACTTTCAACATCCTGCGGAATCCTGAGCTTTGCCTTTGAGGCCGCTCCCTAAACTGCAAACCCCAGGATCCCATGGGCTGTCGAAAGTGGAATAACAGCACTGTAACGGTCTAGTGCGGAAATGGCCTTACCCTATCTCAGCGTTTCTCTACTCTCTCGTGGACTGCAACTCCTATAATTTCCAAGGGCCACCTCTTGGCTGGCGATGGTGGGCATTGTCGTAGGACAGATCTAGACGGCATCATCGTTACTCACATGGAACTAAGTTCCACTGCATTCGTCCTTGGGGCTCACTCCTAAGAACGTGAGCATAGGATTGCACCTTTTACTCAAAGATAACATTCCGCCAGTTTCCACTGGGCTTGCTCCTAAATATTCATGAGGCTGCAGCAGATTTTGGGAAGCGGGCCACTCAGAAGCAACTGGAACTTCAGAGCACTTCCTTGGGAGCAAGTCCCAGCAAGGGCAATGGAACTTAGTTTGCAGTAACCACAGTGCAGTTTACTTCTTGGTAAACATGCATAGGCTCAGGGCAAAGAGCTGATCTCTGGTCAATAAGAGACTGCAATGAGTAAACAAGTGCTATGGCGCAGTATATTTGGGGGAAGAAACCTGCTCCTTTAATGTAGTGTCCAGTTTCTCACTATGACAGAAGATGCCTGCTGAAATGTGTTGGTTCATAGTAATTGTTGCACCTTCTACATTCAGTTACTCTGTTAAAGGGCTCCGATCAAATAAACTCCATTTCCTGAGTGGAGCAGTTGAAGCACCTTCATGAGCATTCGGTATGTGTGTGTTTGTATGAAGAGTCTCTGGAAATCTAGTGTGCCTCTAAAAATCTGCTTAATTTACCAAATGGGCAGGCTTTGCTAGACTGGAACAGCAGGTCTGTCACTTGTACTAATTTCAAAACAGCTCAGACAGTTTCCAAGTTTTAAGCCTATGTTTAGTTTATCTGATAGTAACTCATACTGAACTGAAAAGTGATTAATGCCACAGAGGATATAACTGTGCTACCAAAACTCTTGATACCTTTTAAGACTAACAGATTTATTGCAGCTCAAGCTTTTATGGATCACAACCCGTTTCTCTGGGTACACAGAGTGGGATGCTTGGCCTCTAGGTATATGTTATGCTCCAAACATATGAAGAAGTGGATTGTGATAGATAATAACCTGTTAGTCTTAAAAGTGCCTCAAGACTTTTGGCTTGTTTTGCTGGAACAGACTAACACAGCCATCATTTTGAAAACATCTTGCTCACAGTAGACTGTACTCTGTTAATCTCTCAGATTGGATCATTTGTCCTTTTGATGGCCTGAAAGGTGCTGCTGGTACAGAATTCTCTGATCAGGGGCTGTTAGGCTTAAAATTTTAATGCTTGGTAATTTGCTATAGAATTGATATCTGTTAAAATTAGCTATGTTATTCATGGGTTTTAGACACTTATAGCTCATCAAACCACCTTGCTTTAGAATTGTTTGTTCTGCCTAGTACATGTCAGTGGTCAGTATGTGCAGAAAGGAAGGACGCTGCTAACGTTGAAGGTATCTTTGAGAACGACCCAGGATATTGACAGGGTCATACAGACTCAGGAAGTTAAGGGTCAGATAGAATGTAACATGTGTACAAACTGTAACTTTGCTGACGCTGATGCATGAACCTTTTCTTTCATGTAAACATTCTTTAATGTAAACATGAAAATAGTACAAGAAAAGAAGCCTAAAAGAATAAAATCACCTTTCCTTATCACTACTGTCAGTGGTGATACTTGGATGGATCCTTTCACTAAAGTGATACGTGTGTGCGTCTGTCTGTCTTTCTTTTCTGCCTTCCTACCGTGTGCAGGAGGGTTCTAATCAGCTCCATGTCCACCTGGGGATATGGTGAGGTGTGGTTTGTTTATCCACCCTAACAAGGCAATGGGACATAACCATATTACACCAGGAGGTGGGAAATCTCTGGATCTGGGGGCTAATTTTCTGCTCCAGGACCTCCTGGGAGGATGAGAAATCTAGCATTGCGTACTGGTTTGGGTGTTGGACTACAACTCTGGGAGATCAGGGTTCAAGACCCTGGTTGGCCATGGAAACCCACTGCGTGACCTTGGCCAAGTCCCGCTCTCTCAGACTCAGAGGAAGGCAAGGGCAAACTGCCTCCGAACAAACCTTGCCAAGAGAGCTTTAAGTGGGAAACAACTGGAAGCCAAACGACAACAACGGCCACCTGCTGGGCCCACACAGTGCCCTCATCCAGTAGGAGAAAACCAGAAACGACCAGAACTCTGTTCAGAACTGCAGCTGCTCCCAGACCTTTTTAGCATTATTACTGTTTGACCAGAACTCTGTTCTGGTTAAACAGTAATAATGCTAAAAAGGTCTGGGAGCAGCTGCAGTTTGTTTAAGAGGCAAATCACTATCTCCTGAGCTAAATTTTCAGTGTGTGTGTGTGCTACAGATCACAAAAACAGCCTGCTAGATGAATGTGGCTCTGTACTGGATACCAGTTTGAGACGTTAAAAGGTTCTAAACAGCTCAGGCCACAAGTTCTTAGAGAAGCATCTCTTGTGGTACCAATCAGGACGGCTTGTGGAGCCTTCTTAGTGACACCCTCCTACTTGTGAAATTCCCTCTGTGTTCTGGCCCCATGCTTTTCTTAGTTAGATGTCAGTTACAAATCAGTCCTGGTTCCAGAGCACAGTGAAGATTGACATGCACTTAACTCTGCTGCTAATTAATGATGTTGCATTTGTTGTTGAAGTTATGATTTTATCTGTGGGTTGGTTTGTTTCTTTTTGAATTTTTAAAATATTGTTATGTTTCATTTGAGGTTACTGGTTATGCCAGTTCCTCTTGAAAGGGGTGTGGGCCACCAATTTTTTAAAAAGAAGAATAGCATAAGAAGTAGGCTGGATCAAACGCCTATCTAGGCTATCACCCTTTTCCCCTCAACGGCCGAAACATGCCTATAAGAAACTCACAAGCACAATGTGAAGGCAACAACACCCAGTCCACTCACATTCCCCCACAAGTGCTACTGAGAGGCATATTGCCTCTTACACTAGAGGAGATATATGACAGAAATATAAGAATAACTTACTGCAACATTTTAAAGGCCCACCAGCTGAGTTGCCATCGCAACAATTCTTGTCTGTACCTTTAATAGTTAAATGGTAATTTTAATAAATGAAATGGGGGGATTTTAGCAGGTGGGTTTTTTTTCTGCAGAAAAAAGGAGCAGGTACAAAAATGTCCTCTTCTACCATTCTACTTAAAGACAAATCTCTCCACCTGTGTACCTGCTAACCCTAACTACATCACTCAAAAGAGCTGGTGCCGTCTTGAATTTAGGCCAACAAGATCTGGGTTCAGACCACTGCTAAAATTATCACGTTTACTGCGTGACTTGAGCAATTTGCCCAACTGTTCTTATATGGCTACTGTGATAATAAAATCAGGGGAAGTACCGTCTCCTGTGTGCTGTTGTATCCGTTCCAATTTTCTTGAAGGAAGGCTGTCACATAAATGTGATGGATGGAACCAGGGGACAGCCTGTGCTCCAAGGAGTGGGGTGTTCGCCTTAACATGGTTGAGTGAAGTGTCCCCTCTTTCTCAGACCATAGCCCATTGGTGGGGAGAATCAAGGTTGATCATGCTTATTGCCACAACCTGCCCAATTCTTACACACATTACTCAAAAGTCCAACTGAGTTCAGCAGGACCTCTATGGCGCGTGCATGCGCTTCCAGTTTAACTGGCAACTTAGGTGACCCCATGAATTTCACAGATTTTTCTTGGAGAAGGAGTACTCAATAAGTGGTTTGCATTGCTCTCCTCTGAAATACAGCCTGTAACTCTTGGATTCCCTGACTCTACTTAGCTTCTAACGATCAGATGGGATCTGGTGCCTTCAGGGTATTTAGGGCCTGCCCCAAGGTAAGTGTGAATAGGACTGCATTCTAATGAAAGAAGGTTTGCACACAAAACCCTCATACTTCAGCCCATCTGCAAAGTGTCAGAGTAACTATTATACCCACATTCCAAACATACCTCAGGAGTGTACCTCCTGAAAACTTTCAACAGGACTTGTAAGACGGAGAGAAGCATTCAGGGTCATAACATTCAGCTTCTGTTCCGTAGGGCAGCCCACTCCTACCCTTGTTTAATGGGGAGTGACCCCCAAACAGGACTTAAGCCACATACAGCAGCCTTAAATATGTGTGTCCATGTATTGTGGTCCTTTTCTGGTCCGAACACTGGCTATTGACCCAAAACTAGATAACTGTGATTTATTTTAGATTAAAACAGCTTCCCTTGGCCTAACACCACTCAAATTTTCAAGATTCACAAAGCCCAAAGAGAATGAAAAAGTGAGGGAAACCAAGGTGATTTATTATGTTTTCTCTTCCAGCAAAGCTGTATCTGCTACATGGTGTTTTTTTTTTTTAGGAGTTAACAAACTTGGAGCCTTATAATTAATATATCTTGTACTCCATTTTCTTTGTTCTAAAAAAAAATGCCCAGGCAGCCAGCCAATCACCAAGCCAGATATGTTAATATCTATTTTATGCTCTCCTATAAATAACTATGCCAGCTCTAGGAGGCTCAGAAAGCTCACAAACCTCTGGATGTTGCAGTAGGAAGGAAAATATTACAGCAATTCAGGGTGGCAGACAAGTCCTGCATAAACTGGCTATACCCTTTCAGCTTTTTGTTCTGATCCACGCATTCCAGGTGCGTAGGATGTTTTATTCTAGGTTGACCCTTTGGAACTGGCCATATAAGATGAAAGCATTTTGTTTCTTTAAAATCTGCAATCCTAAACACCTATATCTGGATCCCTTGGAAAAAAGCTATGGAGAGCAGTCAGCAAATGAGATCCTGCAAGGCTGTCTGTGCTCCAAAGCTCTTTTCTCAGCATCCTCAGAAACACTAAAAGGAAATCTAAGGAGCATGCTTCAGACATAGCAGGCTGCTATATTAATGCTTTAAAAGTTTCAAATGGCTCATGGAGCTTGGCTCATTCATGATTGACAAAACCAGCAATATTTCAGGTGGCTGGTTTGCTGTGGCAAAGTATATGAGCATCAGGGGGAAAAGTGGGGAGCTTCTGTTTCTATGGACACTTCCCTGGGCTGTCAAGATGAGTGCCATAGGGACCACCACTGAAAGCTATTTGCCTGTGTATACTATTCCTTAAGGTCAATGTACCTGCTTGGATGCTGTTTCAGTTTCTAGGTTAAGCAAAAGTTGGTAGTAGAAGAGACCGCATATATATTCCTGCCAGCTACCAAAAGAAGTTGCCTCTCACATGTATTATGCAAGCCATTTTGCATCTCACGATCACACAAACTTTGCTATGACAGTTCATCTGTTTCCAGGTATCTGTCTCCCCGGTATAATGCATTCCATTCCTAATGACATTCATGACAAGTAACCTGTCCTATATTTAGAGATTTTAAGAGACAGTAGGACGAAGAGTCTCTAGTGAAACTGAAGAGAGGTGGGGTAGAGAAAAGGCCCCAGGCATTCAGCTAAGGCTCCTAATTAATGACGCTTCTCAGCCCTTGTCTGTTCTCAAAGCAATGAGAAAATACCGTCTGAGCTCTCCCAAGTTGCAAGTAAACCTACATTAAAGCTTAATTAAAAGAGGAATGAGCAGGGGCCTGGACTGTAGCCAAACTAAGAAGCCCCCAAGTACAGAAACGTAAGCCTCCATTGCTTCTCAGGAATTCGGTACACAGAAGCTTGATTAGACTTTGGCAGCCCACAAGACGGCAGAGATGCTCTTAAGCTCCACTGAATATAGTTGCGAACAGGCTGCACAGCTCAGCAGGGCCACATGCCTTGCATCTGTCACATCCCTGGTTCAGTTCCTGGCATCATTAGCCAAAGGCAGATCAGGTAACACAGATGAGAAAAGAACTCTGCCCTGGTCCTTAGAAAGCTATTACCAGACAGAGAGATGGTCCAGCTCAGAAGGAAGTTCTTCATGTGTGACTTGCTGCTCAAAAATTAGTCACAGGATTGAAGCTTTAGGCTGAGTCTTCTGCTGTATCAGAGTACAGTAACATAAGAAGTAGAAAGATCTTTCAAAGCAAAGAATGATGGGAAATTTCTACCGGCATCTCATTAAACTGGTCCTTAAATTCTTTTTAGTGCTTTATGGTGGATTTAATATTTTTAAATGTTTTTATTGCTCTATTTAGCGGGAGTGACTTTCATGACTTTCAGCAGAAAGTCAGTATAGAAAAATACAAACCTCCACAAACAAGAGATCAGAGTGGTCTGTGGTGTAGTTCCTGTTATTTCTTAGATTAGAACAATGCAGGCAGCACGTGCCGTTTTGCACCCATAGAGATGTATCCCTGGACCAGTTCTTCCATTTTCTACCCCTGTCATCTCTTTTGAGATTGCCTCCCACACTCTACAGTCCATTGCTTTGAAAGAGAAAAGGAGCTACTTGAGATTGTTGGGATAGCTACAGTGTACAGGGCCATAAAACCACCTCATTCTTAGTCTGAAGGGCAAATGAATGGAACGGCTTTCACCAATGACAGAACCCCTCCTCAACAGATATAGACCCTGAGATCTTTCTTGATTTGGGAAGAAGAATAAGGTGTGAAATGTTCAGCTCCTATTAACTTTGCCACATATACTAGGGTACACACATTTATTTGTTCTAAATAGTTTATTTCCATATCTTTTTTTCCCCAACATTCACCCACATTCTTCTAGCTTAGACCATAAAATATGCACTAAAAAAGAAGAAAGGCGTTATCTATCCTGCCCCTCAGGGCTGATGTGAAACTGGGTGGGGCAGAGATCTTCAGTAATATATGTAAGGATCTTTAAACATTCCAGAAGTGTGATATAAATGACACCAGTGCTATATTAACTGTGTGTGTGATTGTCCCTTAAAACTTAGAATAATTAAGTAAAGAAAAAGATGGAAAACCATCTCGTTGTTGTTGTTTTTTTGCTTTGCTGAAAGACCAGTCCCCTTGAGCCCTCTCTCTCTTCACTGTCACCACATAGCAATATTCCCTGTGTCAAAGAGATATGAAGGGAAATACATTCTCCTCCAATTACTTTGTTTTTCCCTCCTGCAATGGAATATCCTCAGAGATAAGTGCCTTGGCAATCAGTCTTGCAAATTAAGCTCATGTTTACCTTCCAATGATCAATCACAAAGCAAAGCATGCTAAATGTGAAACTGAGAGGTCAGGAGAGTCACGTTCTATGAAAAACAGACATCTTTCACTGCTTGAGGGAACATCACTTCTAAAAACATGCTAAATATATTGTCTGGTTTGACCCAATCAGGCTGAAGGAGAAGGAGGTAGAGGAAGTTTAAGACCTCTGTTCTGAGGAAAGACCAGCTGGCTCCGCATCCTCCTGAACTCTTTTCATTTCAGTGGGTCAGCATAATGACTACTTAAATTTAAGAATTTGTGCTTGAATTTCTTTCCTCCCTCCTGCATATGTTTTGTGTCATATGCTTTAGATTAAAAAGAAGACAGTCCTGGTAGGTTTATACTCAAATGTAAGCCTTTCTTTCATCTGAAGAGAAGCGAAAAATAATTTAAATAAAATGGAAAGTAGCCTGAGATCAACTTGGAAATATGCAACAAAATCCCTTTCATCCTCCACCAGCTTGGAAAGGCTGTATCAGACCTGGTCTCCTCCCCCTCAAAATATAACTATTGTGCCAGCATTCGTTTCAGCATCACGTCTCTCACACATAGAAATCCCTGTTCAAATTCTTTGCTTCATTCTGTTGATCATACAGGAGACGGCAGGAGAGAGAGTATCTTGTTCAGTTCAAACAGTACACCAAATCTAGGTTATAAAGAAGGGATGACTGTCTGGCTCTTGTGCTCTCTTCCTTCCCTTTTGAAAGCAAAAGGAGACTTCAGTCTCCTATTTCCATTGCATGGCAACCTTATGGTTTGTCTTTCCACATACTTACAGCAAACCATCGCCTGTCACATTTGGATCAAAAGACAAACTATATGGTTTGTAACACACTAGAAGAGTTTCCTGCCCAGGGACACAGGGAGGGAAGGAAGGAAGGAGTTTGTGAGCCTAAGGCTCACTGCTATTTTGTCCTACAAAACATAATAAACAAAACCAATTTGTCACTATATCTAAACTGTGGATGACCTTGCCCATTCAGTGCTGTACAGTTCCCCTCCCAATAATTCAGCTCCACATTTGATGGTGCAGGAACCCAAAAGCCCCTTCAAAAACAATCTGTCTCCTGAATCAATGATTATTCTTACAATAAGAGGCAGGACATTCCTGTACCTTGTTTTGTTCTCCCCCCATGACAAAGGGATTCTGGCAAAAAAAAGCAAAACCAATCATGGACTTCTGGCCACTTCTGGTTTTGTTGGGTGGGGATCCACCCAATGCTGCATATCAAGGCATAGAAACTGGGTCCTGCATCCCTAGGGTTTCAAGGTTTGAAACTGGAGATGACTTCTGTATCTTTAACAGTTGTGTAAAAGGAGGAATTCTGTACCTGTCATGAAAGCAACAGCTGCTGAAATCCCCTTTCTACATAGCCATTTAAGGGACAGGAGCCATCTCCAGTTTTAAACCTAGCAACATGTAGCGCACCCAACCCTGCTCTAGGAGATAAAATAGAAAATGTTTTCTTTGATAATCACCTCAGATATTTGTCACTCCCTCCTCCAAAGAGCTCATATTACTTAAAAAACTCACTTCAAAAGGCCAGGTAGACATCTCCCAGGAACCACTCTAATTTCAACTGGCTGTTCAGATGCTCCAGAAATTGTCAAGTTCATCCTTCACTCAACTCATTCTCTGGCAGGTGGAAGATTAAGACATCCAAGATTGGTACAGAAGCAGCTCTCAATGCAGATGGCTCCCCACAGAACTCCACAAGACCCACCTGACCCATTGGAAGGCAAGCATGGGAATGCAAGTGTGATTAACACAAAAGGCCAAAGCTCCTAGCAGCAGACCGGCCCCATGCAGTCACATGGGAACTTGTCATTAGTAATTAGTGTTAATTACTTACCACGAGGACCTAATGTTCTGCACCTTAAGCAGTTGACTATGGATTACATAAACCAGTCCATGTTTTGTAAATGCCAAGTGTTTTCTTGTTATCAAGGCCCTTGGAGGAGAAGAGCCACTTCCGCCATCTCTGTGCATCCTGGACTTAGCTACGGCCACTGGCTTTCACCTGCCCAAATGTGCTTGTGTGTACTGATGAACATGACCCATGACAAAATCTACTGTAATTTGAACATGTAAAGGAGCCTTTAATCTATTCTGACATAATCTCCCCTTCCTAGGAACCATCTAAGGCCCTGAAGAGTCATTTATAACCATGTAAAATGCCTTGGGAGCGGATAGCAGGTGATGCTTTTATGCTGCAAGGTAAACACAGGCATGTGTAGGGAGGATGTGATGATTCACTAGAAAGGCATTTAATGGAATTAGTCACCTCTGGACAATCTCTGGCTCACACAGGGATGTCAGAAAGCAATGCCAAAAGGCTGTTGGGTATATTTTTTTATTCCCCAATCCTCCAAGGAGCCGCCCACGCTCTCCTGTCGCATATTATCTGGACAATACGCCTACAGGGTAGGTTGGGCTGAGGAGCCCAAGGTTGCCCAGTGAACTTAACTGAACGAGTGAGGTTTTGAAAATGGATCTTCCCTACTCTATGACAGGACTGTGATTTCTATCTCCTACAGTAACATGGGATAGTCGGGACTTTATGAGAAGCAGAACAAAACATAAAATGAAAGACTAGTCAAGAAATGCTCATGTCATGGCATTTATAGTTTTTTTCACTACATTTTTCTTTGCCTCCCTCTCCCATCTGCCCCATACGTTCGGAAACAGAGAAATAAAATTGACTCCGAAGGTGGACTCATATGCCCCATCCCCGTCATGTAGCAGTTGTGCACAGTTGGATCCCAAACACATCGGAATCAAAAGCCAGACTTCTGTTGGCAAACCTGCAAGTTTCGCAACAATCTCTCCAATCTCTTTATAATATTTTTATTTCCAGTTGTTAGCTTGTACACATAATGTGAGAATTTGATCCTAAAAGGCTGAATAAGACATGAATTAAAATTGTGAGGGGGTAGGAGGGGTTAAAGTTGGGGAGAATATTGTGAATACAACTGATGATGGAAGCTGACCATCTAATGTGCACATGTAGCAAAGTAAGCGAGGACTAAGGCTATAGAATGGATTGTACTAATTCAAGTTACAGGAAACGGAATCACACCCCATATTCAAAACAAAACAAAGCTCCTTCTCTCTGCATGTCAAAAACAAACAGCAGTGAGTGGACTGGGCTAGAACCTCCTTCCCTAATGCATTTTTTTCCTCACAGGGGCCATTATGTATGTTGATCATTTACTAAGTGTGGGCTCTTGCAGTGAAACTGTTAACCAGAATATACATTTCCTGGTAATGAGTTCTAGCCACTGTCTTGTGCAAAAATAACCTCTATCAAACGCTATGACCAGAAAACACATATACCTCAGGTAATGAAGAAGAGATGTGTTCCTGAGCATGACTTCCTCAACAAAAAATTTGGTGCCAGAGGCAGAAATTATGTGGAAAAAATAGAGATAGGTTCCTACACCAAAGTGGAGGCAAAAGGGAGGGAAAAAGAATAGCAGTTTGACATGTTTTAGCAAATTTTTTAACCAAAGCAATATGCATATGTGAAATGGAACAACCAGGTCAGGTATGCCTTACATAAAGAAACAAAGACATTTTGAACCTTTTAGAGACCACATAAAGGCTTCTTCCAAAATGCATCTAAAGAAGACATTTTCTTTTACCAGCTTCCGCTCTTCTCATGGTTGCGACTTCTGAAGCTAAACTTAAAAGGTCTATGAGATTTTTTAACATGTTGGAGTGATCTGGTAAGGCAGGCTCATGTTGTGTTGTTCATGCACATTCAGTAAGGGATTCTGGAGGCAGCTGCTGTTTACCTGGCCTGTTGCTGGCACGCACCCACAGCTACAGTAGGATTGGCTAAAGTTGAATCTTTGTTCTTTCTCAGTTCAAGCTTTATTACACTGTGTACCGCAGAGATGTTGCGGCAACCTGAAACCAAAAGTCTGTGTCTCTCCAGCCCTCCTTCACTGTCGTCCCAATGCTGATGCTAATAAAGCCTTCCAGCTAGACAGAAGGCAAGATTTAAAAGAGTTGGGCAGACTTAAAAACCAGCTTCACTGTGAGAGATACGCCTATATCTTGAGAAGGTTACCAGTCATTTTTAGCACTTGGGGAAAACGTGCAACTCAGTTCAAATGTGGAGCTAGCAGGAAGGCAGCCATATCACTCGTTTGGCCACATTGTTTCCCTGAGCGTAACCTACTTTTAAAATTCCAGTTAGAGATTATTTATCTTGCTGTCAAAAATGTAAAGAACTATCTTTGTAAGTGAATAGAGGAGAGAGTTGGATCTTCTAGTGTATACATGCTGTCCCAAGTACAGCGTTTTATTAGGCAGATGGGATGTCTCTTGCAGTTCAGATGAACTGTATAAACAAAAAACCCAACAACCACATTGGAGCCCCACAGATGTGTCATTTCTACCATTCTTCCCCCCACTGAGATTTGGCATTTGAAACCTCAACTAGTACCACTCAGATGTCAACATCTAAGATGGATGGAAGCACAGAAAATGGGATTTGGTGCTTCTGGCATTCTGCGTATGTTAATATACGAGCTTTTCAGTAAGCTCCTGATGTAAAAACAAGCTAAGATTTGTCAGAAAGGAAGGGGAAAAACATCAGCCATTGGAATAAGTTTGAAAGTACTTTACATTCTTGATTTAAGCTGCTACGCTAACCATAGATTCATGGTTATTTTTTCAAGACCTGGGTGGTCCAGTTGGCAGCTCATCCAGAAAATGCTAGTTCCACTAATTCAAAGTACATTGGTCTTTCATGACTGGCCAAGACAAATCACTGAATTGGTGCTGCTATGCCTCCTTGGGATTACTACAGTTGTGGTGTCCCAGAGAAAACAGTACGCAACATAAGCAGCTTGACCAACAGTGTCTCTCTAGTGTAAGAAATGGAATTTCAGGCTCTTTGTATCTCCTATACCACAAAAGGTTTAGTGATGTATTTACTTTATGTTGGTGGAGGGCTTTTTTGGCTTCATTAACATATAGGAATTTATAAAGCAGCAGCAACATACAAGCTAGTGGCTCCTAAAGCAGCAATGTATTCCAATAGTCCAAGATACTCCATCATAACAAAAACATGAAAATAATCATAATAAAACAAAAAGTCTATATAATCTGGCACAGGGGTTAGCCAGAAGTCTACAAAAACCACAAAAACAGAGCCTGAAGGAAATAGCCCTCTCTTGAGCTTTGTCTCTATAGACTAGTATTCCAATATGGGGTCTGAACATGAAGGCTCCATTTAGGTACTTCAAATAAAAGCATATGCTATACCTTCCTCTGAGTTTACCTCGCTTCCCTTTAGAGTCATCTGAGCTACATGTTACCACCACATCTTTGATCATCAGATTTTATAAACTAGTGATATGATGTATGGGGAGATCCTTTGTCTACATTAAAACCACGGCCCATCAATTTCTTTGAATGGCCTCGAGCTATAGTATGGGCATGGGAAAAAAAGTCACAATCCACTTTCTCCACGCAATGTACAATTAAATTTATGGTGACAGCTACAGGTTTAGATTAAAGGAGGATTAAACAAATACAGGGAGGACTAAGAGCTATCAGTGAGTACAAGTTATGCTGGCTAAATTAACTCTCATGTTTGAATGCACTATACTAATCTTAGCTGTCTGACTCCTACCACTTAGATAGCCAGAATTGTGCCACCTCATTCACAAGAGGGATGTTTTAGCATGTTTGGTCATGCTAAAGTCAGCAGAACTTCAAAAGATCTTCAGAAAAAAAAACCTAACCCGGAGGGGTGAGAAGTGGACCTTAAAGCAGTCCTAATGAGAACTGCGCTTCCTTAGTTGGAACTTGGAGCAGAAATGCTCCACACAATTCCATTTCCAGAGCTTAGGATGTTACCATTTCAAACGAGTTTGCTAAATTATTTGTTTTACCTGGTTGAGATTTTATTCATTGTGTTGCTGGCTTCAGCAGTGAGAAAACTGACCTGCTATGTTCTCATTATGTCAGTTGGGGATGGGGCTGGAAGAGGGGTTTTTTTTTTTAATTTACCATACCCTTCATAATATGAGGCAGCCTGTGTGTGTGTGTGTGAGAGAGAGAGAGAGAGAGAGAGTGTGTGTGTGTGTGAGAGAGAGAGAGAGAGAGAGAGAACAAACACATATAGGAGAGAGAGGAAAAAAAATCTATGCTAGGAGCACTAGAGAGATTCTTAATCTATTCTTTCTTCATCTGTAAACAAGGGTCTTCCACATGGTCAAAAACTCCTTTGAAGCCGAGAGAATGAAAGGAGGAGGAACAGGGTCCTGCACTGATCTGGGTAATGCAAACACCTGGCCTCTCCTTCCAAAAATGCATTACTTGGTCCCCCTCCTAAGTTAGTTATTTATCTATTTTAAAAGAACACCATTATGTCTTGTTGCTGGGGAAAGTATATCAAGCTCTGCTGTAGACTAACAGGGATCCGAACTAGTTGAGCACTTGGGCTTCTATAGCCACAAAATGCACACGTGAAAGAGGTAGTGGGAAATGCAAGGTAACGTTCAGGTTACATTTCCCACCACCATCACCAAAAAACCCTGCCCCATGTAGATAGTGTCTACTCAGTACCACAGGAACCTGAAAGGAAAATAATTGAAAACTGGTAGCAAGGAGAATGGACCTCAGTACCCTAAAGAAAGAGAAAGACACACACACACACACACGCACACACACAGGTGCACAAAGTTTAAAACCACTACCTCATTACCTGGACAGGTAATGCCCTAGTTCACACTGAGATGCTCTTCTTAAAATGTTTCCAGAGATAGCTGCAACAGCCATCCATCACAATCAATGAAGACATCAAAGATTTTAATGTAAGCCTCCCTACAGTGAGGACTGAGCATGCTCAGCAAGTTGGGACGGGACCGAAAACTAGGGCAGTGCTACTCAAAGTGGTGGTTCCAGGACCCAGGCTGATTTATGGCAAGTTTCTGGGAAAGAAGTGATCTGGGAAAGAAGATTGGTGATCAGCACCAATACGGTGCTGATCACTGGTACACTGGGGAAAAAATAATTGCTGGTCCCCAACATCAGACAGCCAAAGTAGCATGGAAGTACCAGATGGAAATGGAATGGGTTGAAGTCTGAGAAGATTAACTCCACCCTACCACATTTTGTTGCAAGGCCTGCCTATGCCACTGTGTATATGCTGGTTGTTGGCCCTGCACAAAACTACGAGAAACGCCACATCGAAACCACCTTGGGGTGAGTTTTTCCACCATTCCTCCCTGGCCTGCAGTTATTAAAAGGGGTCTCAAAGGGTTATGATGCATGGGTAGATCTGAGGATGGATCCCAGAAATTCTGCTGTGCTGGAAAAAAAGGAGGAAATAAGAGCAGCAAGGATATAGTGTACTGAATATCATTTTAGTGTCTTTTATATTTGCAATCAAATTGCAAACCACTTTGAGCATTTAAACCCTCATGCACTAGGGCCATTTCCACCCTAGACTGTTATAGTGTTATTATTCCACTTTCAACATCCTATGGAATCTGGGGTTTGCAGTTTCACACAATCCTGGGGTTTGTAGCCCGAGGCCCCTCCCAAAACTGCAAACTCCAGGATTCCGTAGGATGATGAAAGTGGAATAATAGCACTCTAACAGCGTAGTGAGGAAAGGACCTAGGACAACAGATTTTAGCACTACAGCCATGTTTAGCTGCTGAATAATCACAAAAACTACACCCACAGTCTAGACATTCCACAGTATTATCATCCTCACAAGTGTAAACAATTACTACAAATTTAATCCACTCTCCATGTACAATTTTCTGTTTTACAAACACACACACAGTCCAAAAAAAAAAAAGGGTTTTGGCATTAGAACTTTATTTTGTTCCAGGCAATACAACAGGCGGGAGTGGGGGGATGTACACTGCTGTACTTTAGATGAGCCATAATTGGAGCTAAGCAATTTGTAGGTAGGTCCTGTTTGGAAGAAATCAAAACTTCTTCACGTTGGAGGGGTTACGTTGCAAATCTCATTAGAAACGCTAAATCTCAGCACTAATCACAACTTTCATCACAGTCCCCAGTGCTCTGGCATTTTCTACAGGTATCAGAAAATACCCCACAATTCACAAAGTGCCAGCAGGCTTTTGGGGAAAAAAAATCTTTTTCACAAATAAAAGAAAAGCCTGGTCATAAATATAAAAGTCAATGAATCAATGCATATGGTGGCTACCCTTGAAAGAAGAATTAAGACTGATCTTTTTATCTGATCTGGTAGATATTTTCTGATGCTCTCATGAACTGAGACAAAACGCACAGGGTATAACTAAATACAAACGGAAACACATCACTTTTTATTGTTTCCTATGTGAATAGCAGAAAAAGGTACACAATTTTGGGTAGTGGCATGTTTGCTGCATTTATACACAACCTATCTCATAGGTTTGTCTGCTTTTAATGTTAACATTTTCTTGTGTTAAAGTTCTTTTTTTCCTCAAAAGAGAAAATGCTTCCGATATTCTTGGCCTGGACTCTAAGGAACTGAAACTCAGACATGCTTAGGTTATAGGTGTTACTCATCATAATGGCTCCATTGTGCCCCTTGCAGGCTCCACCATTCTCTCTCCTTGCCTGCCAATGGATATGGAGGCCACAACAATCTTGTTGCTAACAAACAGGATCCACACCTTCTGAACACACACTTCACCTGACATGAATCATTTAATTTACACCTTATATAACAAATGAGTTAATACTGTAGTAGAGTACACACAAGGAAAGTTTTGTTTAAGGCCAATTTGTGCTCTCACCAAATTCCAACCTGTTTTAACAGCCACAACTTCTTCAAGGAACCCCAGGGACTATAGCTTTAAGAGAATGCACAAAATTCTCAAAGCAAGCCAGAGTACTTTAGAGGCTACTCTGCTCTAACATAGCGGCTTGCTTCCATAGCTAAGTGAAGTAGACTGATAATGGAGCAGGGCAATAGACCATCCTGGGTGAGAATACAGCACAGAAAATGACATAAGCGAAAGGTCTCAGAGACCCTTGAAACCTTCACAGAAGTACAGTTGCCAGGACAAATTTTGGTACCTGAACCATTTTGCATTTATGGTGCAGCTATTTCTTTACTAGCACATGTGGCAGACAAGTAAAGCATCTTTTAAAAGGCATCTTTAAAAGCATCTTTAAAAATGGGACCACCAAATGGAAAGAGTTCACCAAGGATTAATTTAGAATGTTTTGTCCTGAAAGTGGGAAAAATTAGTTAAGTTGAACTACCCCGTTTATTCTGTTTTAGCAGAAAGTGAGGAACCTTGAGTGAAGAGTATCATGAGGAAGGTAATGAAAGGCTTTCCAGTTTTATGACTACGCCTCTCCATGAATGTACTTTGCCACTTCATCAGTCTCTAGGCACAGAAGCACTCAACAATTCTACAGAAAATTCACGTTTTCACAGCTCAACCAGAAGACTGATTGGGCTATGAATGCTAACTAGAAAACAATAAAGTGCCATCTCAGATGTACACACAAGGACTACACAGAGATGAGCAAATGTTAAAATTCTCTATCTCCTGTACACATGCAGTTTCAGTGGCCCTTCAATCCACCACCATGTGCTATAGCCACTTCCTATATACAGCCTCACTCTGGGTCCCATAGACCATTCTTTGCTCAAAAATCTCAGTTTCTCCACTCAACTCTTTGCCCATTTGTCAGGCAAAAGATCTAGCATTTAGGAATAAATCTGGAAACTAGCCATTTAAAAACCTTCAGCCAGACTGATTCCTCAGAGATAGAACCAGAGCTAATAGAGTGAAGGGGAAGCAAGGGTTACTGAGGAAGCCCCACTGATTAGCTTTAAAGGGTAGGGGAGCAAACAGTTCATAATCATCATCTGGAAGATACTGCCATTAATCCAAGAGGTTCAGGCGAGGTATTTTGCAATGGATTAACATTTTTTGGCAAATGGTGATTGCAATGAGGAGCTCCTACAAAAGCCACTGGTTTTGTTTCTCCCTTTTTCTGGACCAACGTGACAGAAAATGGATTGGCCCAAATACCAGAGGAAAGTGAAGGCATTTCCATACTGACGTCATCAAGAGAAAAGTAGGAACTGCAGAACTTGAACTGCTGAAAAGAAAGAGCTAACCTTCTACCTGGTTGGCTTTGAACGTTAAAAGGGCTGTGCACATTCAAGATGTGAACGGTGTTTACTCAGGGCCTTTGCCTTGATCTATACCCAGCCGTAAATGAGACCAAAGTGTGTTTTGAGGGGTGTGAGCTCCGCTGTTTGAATAGTCTAAATTAAAACAAACTATGCCACGTTGATTATAGACACACCTTTTCAAGACAAATCTTGATCAGAACCATAAGAATTGCAATGGACTTAATTTGCCAATGCTATCACACCTAGCTTTAAATGAGAGCCCTGAAAAGCCACTGAAACGTGTGTTCAGCTTAAGAGCAGGGCCATACTCTATTCACAGTGACTGCTGCCTTTTAAAAATGTTTGCCTTTGAACATGTTAAACCTGAGTGGGTGAAAACTCTTCAGACCAACCAGGTAGCAATGAGATGAGGCTGGGTTAACTCAACATGAGGGCAAATTCAGTGAGAGCATAATGGTACCTGATGTGTGCATGTGTGTGTTTGCCTTGAAGTCATGGGACAACTTATGGAGACCCCATGAATTTCATAGGGTTTTCTTGGGCAAGGAATCTTCAGAGATGTTCTTCCAGTTCTTTCTTTGAAATGTAGCCTACACCACTTGGTATTCATTGGCAGTCTCCCTTTCAAGTACTAACCAGGGCTGATCCTACTTAGCTTCCAGGATCAGATGGGTTCTAGTGCCTTTAGGCTCTATGTGCTTCCAGAAAGGCTTCCTTAAAGAAGCTATCTGCAGAGGGAGGAGGAAATGGAGACCTTGACCGAGAGAAGTAAGACCTTAGGGAGTGCCGCAGCAGCAGGCATGGAGCCAACAAGTAGGTGGAAAGAGGAGGCAAAGATACCTGACTAAACCTGACAGGAGGCACGTACTGCCTTTCAGAGTACTATCTCCCAAGCTGGAGTCTGTTTACTAAACTGATGACACTCAACCTCAGGTCTTCCACAGCTGGAGAAGAGAAGAGATCATTTGAGAAATATAATAAGAAGCATACAAGCATAATTGTGAAAGAATTGCTACTGTGTTGTGCCCGTGTCCACGATACTCACTTTCTTCCTGACTCGAAGGATTCTGAATGTCCAGCCTAGATTTTATTTTTTAAAAAAGCAGTGAAGGCTTTCCCAGGGCAATGGATTCAGTGTGGAGAAAGTGAGGCTGATGTTTTTAAACTTCATACAGAATCATTAACCGGCAAAGGAGGCAATGCCTGGGAATCTATTCCCCAGAAAGCAGAATTAACTTATTTTCAAAGAAGCTGTAAATACTCTTTGACTCTAGATTCCAGAGGTACCACTTCACAGGAGGCGTATTTCTCCTTCCTACTCTCAAGACTGAGATCTTGGGTCAAAGGGTGGGATATAAATATTTTAATAAATGAATAAATAAAATAAAGATTCCTACTTCAGAGAAGGAGCAGGAGAAAGGGGAACATACTGCAGTACTTCAAGACCCATCAGAGGTTTCGTCCCTGACCTGGATATCTCTTGAAAAGCTAAGCACTGCACAAACTCCAGTCTCCTGGTATTTACTTTAGATACATTGCCCAGAAAAAGATAAAGTTATATGCAGGAAAAGTACTGCTTGTTCTCCAAAGGCAACTTTGCCCAGTCATGCAAATATGCGTGCTCAAGAGGCAGCACATTCCAAAGGTCACTCACTACGTTTTAGTCACTGTTAATTTTCACTTTTATTTCCCCCAAAAGGCTCAATTCTGCAGAAAGATGACCTGAACCAAGAATGCTATGCATCAGTTCCTTTTAAGATAGTGCTTCATTTGTGTGAGGATTCATCCCACCACAACAGAAGTCTTAATGTGCATGTGCTCCCACATGCAGACACATTCAAACCAGGGGACATCAAAGCCACAAACTCTAAGGCTTGGAGTCACAGAAGTTTGCCCTCTGAAGTGCTGCACATATGGAATTTCATACAGCATCTGGGATCCATTTTAGAAAGCAGCACCCTTAGCCAATGGGCGTCCTCCTGCAGCACATTTGGCACTGTACAGATTTATAATGTATCTTAAATCACTTTTCCATTGTGTGCTCAAGATGACACGCGACACCATCTTTCAAATCCCACATGAAGACATATTTAAAAGTATTCCTTCATGCACACATTAGAATTACAAAACCACTAAACACAAAAATATTGGGCAGCACAATCTCAAAACGCTTATGACAAAAATATGCTTTTGCCATCTGCTGAAAAACATACAATAAAAAAGTCTGGTGGGTCTCCCCGGCAAGGTAATTCCGCAGCACAAATGCCACCCAGACAGCCAGCACAGCAAGAATAAGAACGTAGCAGCAAATTTCTAGAGCCCACATGGTCACGAAGAAAGGTTTGGATATGTGCAATGGGCTTCCGGAAGTGAAAACTCTGTCATTTAATAAATTTTAATACGTAAAATATATGTGAAGTCTCATCAGAGCAAGTAACTTTAAGTTTTCTCAGATGTTGGAATTAGCAGCATTGGCAAGTGGAGAGAAATGCACCAGGCTTGAACTTGGGAAACTCAGGTGGCTGTTGAGCTGGGTGGACCCTGGGAAAGTTAATCTCAGCATGTTTCCCAGTGATTAAACAAAAACTTCCCAAATATAGCAGAAGGCACCAAACAGCAGAAAGAGAACAATATGGCCTGCCATAAGCCTTCAAGATAGGGTGAACCAAGAGCCCTGGTAGATGCAACAGCATACTAGCTAATACAATCATGAAAAGGTGTCTCCATTACCTTAAGATCGAGGCTGCAAATGCTGATGACATCATCATCTTTCTCCCTCCGTTTCCTCTTCTGCAAGGAAAGAAAAACAAAAGTTACACAAATTACATTCTTGACTTTGAAATCCACTGAAGGAAGTCTGCTTTCCTGGATATAACAGAGGTTTCAGAATTCAAAACCAATCCCTAAGCAGTCTTCCTTTTTGCAAACAGGGATGTAAACAAGCTGGAGGCATTTGGTTCTGGCAATTAACATCATCTGACTTGATCTGACACTGAACTTAAAATGTTTAGAACTTCTGTTGCCTTCTTTGTGTTCCTTCAAGTTACGAGAATTTCTTTTAAAAAGAAAGAAAGCAAGTGAAAGCTAGAACAAATGAGAATAATATGCAAATATGAAGCCATTAACACTTGGGATTCATTGAAAAACTTACTTAATGAAATAAAATGCCTATTCTGATTCCAAACTTCTTGGTAATTTAGTGTTTCATTCTGTCTTCAAAGGCCACGCACTATGGCACAAAGTCAGCCCACCTATCTGGGCTTACTCACACTCCTAGGTTCTACAGAGGACAATAACCTTGTAATTACTTCTGTACCTGTCTATTTCTGGCACTGAAACTTGCCTGGAGGTGACCAAGTTAATCCCCCATTGTCAGGATAGAGGTTATGTGTTCCAGTGCTTGTCCTGTGTTTGTGCAGGGCCCTGCTGTAACAAGAACACACAGGGCTCTATTCCCCCTTCAAAGCTTAAAAGCTGTCATTACAACATCACACAGGGCCTCTGCAGCACAGCCCTCTTTAAACACAAAACAGTGTTTTTGTGGTTGCACGGGCAGTTCAAACAGAGGCTACATATGGCACTTGTCTTTCTTTCTCTTCTAACGATGTCATGGAGTCCAAGTGTCTGTCTTTTTGTTCCCCTGTTTCATGGGGCTGGGGGGAGAGGGAGGAACAGAAGCAATGCGTACAGGACAGAAGAATAGCAGAAGGGCTTAGGCAAGTGGAATTGGATGGCAGACCCTCCCAAAGATATTTAAAACACATATCGTGAAGTAGCACCACAGTATTAAAGACCAAAAGGAGGTGGCTTTTGCTCCCCAAAACATTGCTATTCATCCCTATTGGGTTTTTGCAAATTATTCACTGGGCAACTGGCAAGTTTACACACATGGGAAGAATGGAAATTCTGTAACATCTGCAGTTTCCATAATTTTCTTGGTGTGTCCCCTGCAATAATTCAGAATTGCTTTTTGATCAGAAAATATATAGCTCCTGCAATTCAGCTCTATTCCCAACGTATAGGCCAGAGTGCCTTCTAATTCCAGACTCTAAAGGAAGTCCAAAGGTTTGTTTTTGAGACTGGCTAGACTAGTTTAATAGGTCTTGCTTTGGCTGGGCCCTTCATTCTTCTCGCCCCAGTTAAGATTCATGCAAAGAGCAGACGTTTGACAGCAAAGCCAGCTGTTTCATGTCTACTAAATCAGAAGCAGACTCTTAAAGAAAACCAACAGCATTTCGAATGGTTCTAAGTAACAAAGGCCTATCCAGTTGAGCTGCTGTTCTCAGGCTGAACAGTTTTAAACCCTCCTGAGCTCAGTCTCTGTGGAAGAAAGGCTGCAAGGAGAGGGGGGAAGCAGGAAGTTTTATTTAGACTCAACAAAAGGTGCTGAAATGCTCACTCGCCCTCCTTTGAAAGATGGAACTGAGAAGGAAAGAGGTTTTTTTTTAAAAAAAACCCTAAAATAGGTGTTCTTAAGAACTGTGTCAGCTAATAAGGAGAATTTTGTTTGTAAGGATAGAAAACTCCCTCAGGGGAGAGTCTGCTCTATTTCCATGGCTAACACTGATTTTTAATTACATGTATATTCTACTCTCTCTCTAAAGACCTCTGCACTCTGTTAATTCGATTTCTATTTGATCCTCACAAGTCTGTGAGATAGTTGGGCTGGGACAAGGTAACTACCTCAAGGCCATCCAGTGAATATAATGACTTGACCAGGCACGTGAATTCTGTTCTCCAGGTCCTGGCTTGATATTCCTAGGTTTATCAGTGTGAGGAAATGGATGGAAGCAAGAGATAACAAGGACAGATTAATCAACACACTTCCTCACTTACGTTGATCTGGCAAGAAACTTAAGACCAGGTTGTCATAACAGGGAAACCCTAGAGGTTGAGCTACAAGTTAGGTAAGACATGAACTCTTGGCATCTTCATGAAAATGCCAGGCTTCCTTGGAAAACCCATCATCCATTAAACTTTTATAAATATAATTTATGGTTTGCAGTGTACGAATACCCTACTACTATTACCCTTTTCCGCTCAGTCTAATCTACATAAAAACAAACTTTACAACACAAAAGCTTTAGTAACATCACAAAGAGAGTGAAACAAAATAGTTGTTAACACATAATCTTAAGAGTGCAGGAACAGTCGCATTCTGAGAAGCATCAACCTTACTCACTGCATGAACATATTTTTGTTTATAAATGCAGAGACCTATTTCTGCAAACAACGTTCATGGTGTCATCCTGACCAGAATCGGTGGCACAGCTCTGATTCAACATCAGTTGTTGTTGTGTCCCTTCAAGTCGTTTCTGACTTAATGGTGACCCTAAGGCAAACCTATCACAGGGTTTTGAGAGGGCAAGACTTGTTTACAGAGGGTTTGCTTTTGCCTTCTTCTGAGGCTGAGGGAGTGTGATTTGCCCAAGGTCACCCAATAGTTTTCGATGACCGAGCAGGGACTGGAACCCTGGTCTCCAAAGTCATAGCCCATCCTCAAACCAGTACACCATGCTGGATCTCTTCATCAGTGTCTGGTACAAACGCTGAAATGTCTGCTTGGGGGCAGGGGGAAGCATAGGAGTGACAAGTATGCTCTTATCTGCTAATCTTGGTCACATTCCCCTAGCACTATTCCAATTCAAGGAAAGCCATATGGAGAAATTCCCCAGACCAGTTGGACACCAGCTTTTGCCTGTCAATTTCACGTTTTACGGAAATGTCATTGCTTTTTCGAAGAGCTTTATGTGGGTCCACATGCAGATATTTTTTCATCAGACCTCTTCCTTCTAACATGTCCCCCCCTACACACACACACACACACACACACACACACACACCACGGCCAAGAAGGGACTTAGCAACAGAACTTAGCAACAGAACCAAGCTGTGTCCAGAAAGACAAGCCTAAATCTGGAGCTACCGGCACAGTTATGCTTCTGCCTTCCTTGTAAGAACTGGAGATGGGAGACAGAGCCTTGTGGTGGACTTCCTTTTGCACCCAACAGACATCCCAAGCAACCAGCCTGTGTGGATGCAGGGCAAATCTCTACCCACTAGCTCTGAGCTGTTGGTGGGCAGTAGCCCATCTTCTCCTTCCTTTGATTGTGCAATGTGAGGTCAGGAACAATACTTTAGCTCTTGGAGAAGGGAAATCCTTTTGTCAGTTTTGGGTTCCATCTCTCTTAGAATCATAGAATCATGGAGTTGGAAGAGACCTCAGGGGCCATCCAGTCCAACCCCCTGCTATGCAGGGACCCACATCAAAGCATTCCCAACAGATGGCCATCCAGCCTCTGCTTAAAAACCTCCAAAGAAGGAGACTCCACCACACTCCGAGGCAGCAGATTCTACTGCTGGATAGCTCTCACTGTCAGGAAGTTCTTCCTGAGGTTCAAGTGGAATCTCCTTTCCTGCAGCTTGAATCCACTGCTCCTTGTCCTAGTCTCTGGAGTGGCAGAGAACAAGACGTGACATCCCTTCAAATATTTAAACATGGCTATCATGTCCCCTCTTAACCTTCTCTTCTGCAGACTAAACATCCTCAGCTCCTTCAGCTTCTCCTCACAGGGCTTCATGGCTTCCAGACCCTTCACCATTTTGGTCGCCCTCCTCTGGACACATTCCAGCTTGTCGATATCCTTCTTGAACTGAGGTGCCCAGAACCAGGCACAGTATTCCAGATGAGGCCTAACCAATGCAGAACATCCTTTCATGTTCTTTATTTATTTACTTCATTTTAAAACCACATCATGATCTCTTTCTGTGGGCAGTGTTTACAACGTAAGTACACACTCTGCAAAAGGCATCAGGTGACTTGAAGGCTGGGAAAGAAAATGCAAAGTGTTTCTTTGCCATGAGAGTCTTCCTGTAGTTACCTGTGAGATAGGTGTCTCCCGCGGCAGTGCAGGTCACACTGCTGTGAGTTTATACCAGCTTTTATAGGGTACTGTCTAAAGTGCATTCACAACGTGCAGAACCAGAAGCTTGACCAGAGCCCACAGTGGAATGCAGTTAGACGTATTTGGTGCAGAGTATACAAAACAGTTACCATCTGCCTACAGTCCAGATGCAACAGCCACGTGCAGCATATTCACTTGTCCCTCACATTCATAAACAGAGCAAAGGTGAATTGTATGCTTAGTATGAAAGACAGTATACAAAGGAAGAGAGCCAGACCCATTCCACTGCACACCATTACTTTAAGCAGTCCACCTGCAATAACAAAAATGCACTCAAGTGGGAGAAAACGGCTTAGAGCAACAGAACTTAGCAAGCCTTAGTCATATACTTTCATATAAAACAGGAATGGTGAAAGTACAGGCCCACAGGGCTGTTTCAGAAGCCCTCACCAATTCAAAATGTTTTTGAACATTTTTTTACAAAAAGAAATTGACTTCTAGTTTACTTCCTGGTTGAAAAAAAAAGCTTCCCTCCTTGGCTTAAAATAACCTAAGGAGGCCCAAACTGTGGCAAAATTTACCCCCACCAAACCTTGGGAGTGTGCACTGGTAACCTTTTCAGTGATTGTTACCCACAAAACAAATTGAAAAACTTCCAAGGTCCCACAAGAGGCCAGTGTAGCTGTTTCCAACTTCTGGCAGCGCTCTGTTCCTATGTGGTTAGCAGCATATACATGTTTTATTTGAGAGTGGAACATGCATAGGTGAAATGCACAGAGGTGCTCAGTCACATTCACCTTGGCAGGCACTCTTGTATAGTATGAGAAGATTGCTTTCTTGTTCTACCATCAGCCTTAAAGTTGCACACATGGAGTTGTGTTGTATTAACAGAATCAGATGCCTATGATCTAACCTTGTACAAACTTTAGTGGTCCAGTCCACATGGAGTACTACACCACTGGTTTAGCACTGCTTGCATGAGATGGAATGCGCCTGAGCAAGACACAGTCCTGCGTGTTCCCTCTTTACCTCTCTTTCTATGTGGTTTGAGGTTTCACCCAGAGATTATGGTTCATAACAAACTCAAAACAAGCTAACTTTATATCACAGGCAGTAAGGCTGGCTTGCAATTTCTGATTCATGTACAACATGCAGAGATTCTGTAAAAGCTAAACTAAACACAGGCAAAGTTCTCTGAGCAAGTGATCAGAGTGTTTTACTCAGTGTTTTTCTCAGTTTTATTGAGTGTTTCACAGTTTTACAAGTGTTTTACTCAGTTTATTTCCAGTTCACGGACAGAGCACTAAATGGCATAGGCATCAGCATGTAGAGGGATGGATTTCTAGCTCTCCACATGTCACTGGACTGCAGAGCTGATAATGAGTTGCAGCTTAACAGTATCAGGACAGCCACAGGTCCAACCCCTGCAAAAAACCAGGGCTATCTGCATCAACTGAAATTAGCCAGGTTTAGTTCTCCTACCTATCCAAAGGTGTCCATGTATGTAGAGGCTGAAGATTCAATCTGAAATCTGCATGTGCTCTGCTACTATATTATTATTATATCGTATTATATCATCTTTTTATTATATTATTATATAAGGAGTCCAGGAAATCTGCACATGCTCTGCCACTATTGGCCTTTTCTAACACTAAATCTGGTTGAGGAAAGCAAATACGAGTCATTAAAAAGTAACGCACAAGCACCTCATGCGTGGAAACAAGCACAGGTCCTGGACTGTGCTAGTCTATAATCAAAAACAGTGTTTTGTAAAAGTCTGCACTTGGGAAGGTCTAAGACAACTGGCACTGCGAGCCAGTTTCTCCAATTCATGATGGCAATGAAATGGCAGAAAGATGAATTTCATTTTTCTGCCATTTCACTGCCATCATGAATTAATTTCATTCTGGAAACATGGATTTTGAAGGAAAAGGGTAGTAGCAGCCAAGTCAGGAACAGTGGCTTACAACTTTTTCCCTTTGGGAGCGGTGCTTGGTCTTAAGAGTAGGACTACTTCCAGTGCTTGATCTTAAGAACAGGACTACTGCTTTGAAGAATTACCAGTCTGAACTAGTCACCAAAAGATCAAAGGATGATAACATTAAGATCATATACAGTATAGATCCTTTAGTTTTGTAAAAGCTGTCATTATGGTCAATAGCCCTTGGGGAAAGAATGTATTGATATCAAAGGATAGTGGCCGAACTGGAGAGGGGAAAAAAGACAAGAGGCACGATGAAGGCTGGTAAAAACTATTACAGGGAGCCAGCATGGTGTAGTGAGTGGTTTGACCACTGAACTACAATTGTGGAGACCAGGGTCTGAATCCCCACTCAGCCATGGAAACCCATTGGGTGACCTTGTGCAAGTCACATTCTCTCAGCCCCAGGGGAAGGCTAAGGAAAAACCTCTCTGAGCAAATCTTGCCAAGACAACACTGTAATAGGGTCATCTTAGGGTTGCCATAAGCTGGAAATGACTTGAAGGCATGCAACAACAACAACGATGATGATGATGATGAAAGAGTAGACTTGACTATTCCAACTGTAGTTGAACCATTAGTCCATCTGGACCAGTACTGTCAACTTTGGCAGTGGCTTTCAACAGTTTTAGTTCTTTTCTAGTCCTACCTGGACATCCCTGGTATTCCTTGATGGTCTCATATTCAGGTCTGACCAATCCTGACAGTACTAAGCTCCTGAAATCAGATAAGACTGGGGGTGTTCAGGGTGGCAAGGCTCATACAAATAAATAAAATATAGTGCCACAGTATTCTCAATAGAGCCACAGCTGGGACCAACATGTTGAAGCCTCGCTGTAGGTTTTACTAGTCCCTACCCCTCCTGTATGTGCATAAGCCCAGATCTCTGACAACCACCTGGAGTATAGCGCCTCTTTCCCCACCACACCGCGCTACCAGACCTTAAGTACTATGGTGAATCTTTACTGGCTTACTGCATAGCCACAATCTCTCTGCAATTCAAAGAATAAGTTTTCTAAATGTACCCATTGGATTCTGAGAACCTCAGTATTTGACTTGTCCCAGAGAAGCCCCTGTTAAGGTAATGCCAGTCTCTCACAAAAACTCTTACGGGGGAAAGGTCATGATGGTATGGGTGGCATGAATGATTATCTCCACCTTTCAACGATCTCTAACAATGCCTGAGATTTCAGGAGATGGTAGAGATAAATATTTTGACCTAAGACAATCACAGCAAACTGTTACCAGATCACATAGACTTTAACCATTGCATCACCAAGCCCTAATTAAGTAAATTAATAGAGGACACTGTCACACTTGGCTCCTAGCTTGCAGTGCACCTTCTCTACGGCACTAAACAGAAAGAAAAAAAAATGCTGCCTGCTGCTACTAATCTTCAAAGATTATTACAACCATTCGTTCTCCAGGGACACGTACAGCTTCCCATTGCGCAAATCAAACAGTGGAAGTGAGAAAGAGTCCAGGAAATAAATGCATATACAGGAAGGGCCACCATAATATAAATTACTAATTGCCTGGTGATGGTGTGTGTTTGCTATTTGCTCAGTGCTTTTCTCAGGCCCAGGAGAATTATCTACAATTACTACTGACATTCCTCCATGTAAGAAAACAAGGACACAGTGTGTGAATACATTCAGAAGTCTTTTTTTTTTTTACTGCGTATCAATAATTCCAGTTTTAAGTACCAAATCTTTCCTGCTCTGACTGTAGATGTTCTGTGTCTCATACTGACTTTTTACTGTTCTGGTGTGAATATCTGAGAACTACTGCTCTTGAGTTATTATACAACACAAAACGTATAAATGGTTGCGGGGACGGGCACGGTCAGCCACAAAATGACAACAAAGTTAAAGCCAGATCTAGTAAGGTAAACATGGTTCATAATAAATTCTCATGTCTCAATTGTTTTATTGGTGTTCGTAAACGTGCAGCACCAATCACAGTGATGGCATAGGCCAGCATTGCAACGGTACCAAGGTTGGATCCAAGGCATGGATTTGGTATATGATTTCCACAGAAGGCCAAAAATCACAATCAAATTGCTGAACACATATGTTTATGTATCACAGTGTTTATCTGTGACTGGGTGGTGACTGAGAGGTAAAAGCTCTTGTAGAATTGAGGAGCCATAAGCATCCATGCCTCAAACGCATCTTTTACCCTCCCCCCTCCATCCCACATTGGCTGAGAGGGTAGAAATTCTGCACAGGAACTGCTTGCCTCATTTTCAGAAGGCAATGCCCATTTTAGATCTCCCAAAATGCAACGCCTGGTGGTGAGCATGAGCAACCCCTGCCAAGTTTATTATTTTAATAAGATTTTATGACCTGCTTTTCATAGCAACTGATTCCAAGGTACGTATGTGGCTCCAGGTCATCTGTTGACTTACAGAGATCCCATTAATTTCATAGGGTTTTTTAAGGCAAGGAATACTCAGAGGTGGTTTTCCCAGTTCCCTTCTCAAAAATGGAATCAGCTTGACCCTTGCAAAAGTGGAAAAATCTCACAATACCAAATGTGTGTGTGCGGGGGAAGAGGACAGACGCACGGTGGGGAGAGTGGGCATCCGGGGTGCAAACCAGGTCAGGGAAAGGAGAGGGAAGGGGGCTGGTCGGCATGATGGCCCTATACTTCTTCTCTCCCACCCATCTCCTCCCTGGGGGGGGGCCATGGGGAGAGATTTTGTGGTGCTGAGCAATTGTGCTGCAAGCCATCCTTAGCTGGCTGGGCAGCTGCTGGTAGAGGAGGAAGAGGAAGAAAATCAGAGGCAGGTTTTTAAAGGGCTGCGTCACCTGATTGGAGCCACCAAGAGGGAAGGTTCCCCCAGAAAAGAAGCACTTGAGGTGGGGGGGGCAGAGGTTAGAGAAACTCACAGATAATCAAATCCATGAAAGTCAAACCCACAAATATGGAGGGCTGACTCTATACCCTATGGCACTGGTATTCATTGGCAGTTTCCTACCCAGGCACTAACCAGGGCTGGCCTGCTTAGCTTCCAAGATAAGATGGGATTTGGTGCCTTTAGGATATTGAGCCCCTACAATACAATAAAACAGAGTATGTCAGTCTTCTAGCAATACAATTAATAAGCAGTAAGGCCACAGAACCACTAGGCAGAAAAAAGGGAAGCAAATTAATTTAAAGTGCTTGGACAAATAAAAAAGTTTTGGCCTTTCACCAAAAAAAGCTTACAGGAGCACAGCTTCGCAACTTAGCTTGCAGGTACGCCACTGGGGATGCCAATTCCATTACAATATGCAGAAAAAATAAACACCAGCCATATTATTATAGCAAATGGAAACACACTAGTCAACAACGCTCAGAGTTGACTGGGCAAAATAGCAAACATTCAATAGCCGGCAAAGCTGGTTTGACCACCACACAGAAAGGAAGAGACAGCTTTTGTTTACTTCAGCAAATAATGAACTTAAGAAAACAGGAATATGACCTGCTTGTTCGCTCAAGAATCTAATTCTTAATTGATACAGTGTTTACTTTATCCAATTAAGACTATTGCAGCACACTCCATGTGATGGTGCTCTTGAAGGCAATTCTGAAGCTGCATCTAGTACAAAATGTAGTAACTAGATTTCTGACTGGAACATCTTATAGTGCTCGGTTCGACCTATAAAGCCCTATACAGCTCACGTCCAAGTTATCTGAAGTACTATGACCTCCCTTACAAATCTGACGGTGCTCTGAGATCTGCTGGGGAGGCCCTTCTCTCTTTTTCACCACCCTCGTATCTGGTGGGAACAGGGGAGATGACCTTCTCAGAGGCTGCCCCCAGGCCCTGGAACTCCCTTCCTGATGAAGTCAAACTGACACCCTCTCTACTTTCTCTTTGCGGGCAAATAAAGACCCTTCTGTTTAGTCAGCCAACTGTGATTGACCATATAAGGCCCATCTCACCTAAGCTGGATCTTACTACTGTTGCGCTGTCTCTGTCTTTCATGATGTATCTTTTAATGTGTTTTTTTGTTCAATCTCATTTTAACTTTTGTATCTTGTGAATTTTTAACAATGTGTTTTTCAATCTATTGTAAGCTGCTGTGAGTCCCAAACTGAGAAGAAGGCAGGATAGAAATAAATAAATATAACAAATACAATAAATAAATAACAACAGTAACTTTTAATTGCTGTGGCTGCCAATATACTTCTTGTCTGAATTCAAGGGGTTTGTGATGACAGTTAAAGCCCTAAACATTTTGGAACCGTAATACTGGAAGGAGTACCTCTCCCCAAACCAACTGATGACTGAAGACTCCTGGAGAGGCTCTCCCCTGTGTTCCACAATTGGTTTAAATTGATATTATCAGTATTTCCTCCTGTGAGCTTTTGATACATGATGAGATATAAATATTTTCATAAACAAACCATAAGTTACTCACCAGAGTAAAATCCCAGTGTGTCCCAGGAGTCAGAAACGTGAAAGAGCTTCCTCGTCGCAGCGGATACCTGCAGGCACAAAAGATTTTCTTGTTTATGAGCAGCAGCAAGGGGCACAAGTGGAGCCTAGAGGCTCCTAGCAAGTGCTCAACTCTTTTGCCTTCAAGAGCATCTGTCGATGCAAAAAGTCTGTCGAATTAGCAGTCTGTGTAACTATGTCTCCAGTTTTTCTGAAGGACTTTATGAACCTACCTAGCCTTTGGGATCGTCAGGGGGAAGTCTCTCAAGACCTTCAAGAAACACATTTGGTGGTGACACAAGAGAAAGCTTTCCCAGGTGGATGCTCCCAGGCCACAGCACTACATACCACAGAGGGGGTTGCCTGCACCCTTTGCTGTTAGTCTGAGAGTTTGATTAGGACTCCAGGAGACCAGGGTTCAAATCCTCACTCAGCCATGGAAGCCTACTGAGTGACCTTGGAGATGTCACACTCTCAGCCTCAGAGGAAGGAAGTGGCAAACATCCCTGAACAAAGTTCGCCAAGAAAACCGTATGAGAGGGTTGGCATAAATTGGAGTTGACTTGAAGGCCTATAACAACAAACCCAACAACAACAATAAGACGTTTTTGCCAGTTAAGTTGGATTGCAATAAAGGAGGGTTCCATCCCAGGTAGATGTTACTGTTTTTTTCTTACTGCTGTGTTATTAACTGCTTTCTGAGTTGTCATGTTTTAATTAATCTATTTATCCTTTTAACTATACTTGTTTGATTTGGTTTTCTTATTTGCTGCTTGGAGTCCCCATTCAGGCATCAACATTTACCTTTAAAAACTCACCATTTTTAGACAGGGTGGTTGCAAGGGTAAACAGGGTGGGGGAAAGACAGAAGAAGGTATGCTGCTTCGGAGGGAAGGCCTCCAAACCATGAAAATGGGAACCAAGAAGCAATCGCCCACTTCCTGTATGCAGCCTCTCTTTTACAGGTGCTATAGAAGTGAATAAATGAAACATGACAGTAGTAAAATCCACTTCTATCCATCTGGAAGGCTCTACACACCAGCCATTGCTGCCAAAACTTTATCACATGCAAGTAGCTCATTTTAAGACCTTGACAGAAGCCATCATTTATCACAACTAAGTCAAAGCTCACTAGGAAGCCCTTACAAAAAGCAGTCCAAAAGGTAATACCTACTCCATTTCTGAATTCTTCTATTCCATCAGCACTAACTTTCTAAAATAGAATCTGACTGAGCTCACACCTACTGGGAAACCCTCAGAATCCCCCTGAAGTGTGAGGATCACAGTTTCTTACTTTCTGGTGCAGGATTTTATTTTTCTACGTGCACTAAGAATGAATTCCAGGGCTTACTTCTATACCCTTGCACTCCATGTAGTACCTGAAGAGACAATTTAACTCCCATCTAAGCAGACAGGATATTTTAATTCACTAGATTCATGTTTCGTAGCAGAGGTCAATGGGCTACATCTACAAAGTAGGTATTTGACAACATTGTCACCCAAGATTTGTAAATAAAAGAACTCCAGCTATCTACCATACTCAATTATTATTTTGAGGGGGTTTTTTGTTTGTTTTTAAACAGGCAAAAATTGTTGCAAGAATTAATTCATTGTTAGTGGGTATATTTTTGGAAAACAGGGAAGGAAAATAGCTATTAAAAACAAATGTTTCACCTCATGCGGAGATGTCTTTTCTAGCTTTGGTTAATTGGATATTGTAAGATACCCTTGATTCTGCACTGAGAATCATACCTGGGGACATGACACACTTTTCTGCCCCGCAATACAATGGAATTCTTACTGGGGACAGAAAGCATCCCAAACCAAGGCACTCAGTGGAACAAAAGAGAGTTGCATTTATTTTGATGGGGGTTTAAAAAAAACAACATTTTTTTCTTTGTCCATGCTTCGGAACACCTGCATATGTCAATACCTTCCAAGGGAGATGCATGTTTAGGGAAAAAAACATATATTTCTGGCAAATATTCCAACTGCAGTGCTGTATTTCAAGGACCAATTTATCCATGACCAGGGTGGAGAACTGCCAAGAAGTACATCATATGATACCACAGCTGTGTGACATACACCTTTTTACAGTATTAAATCAACTGCATTAAAATCAAACCCCAGGACTAGCACAGACTTAAGCAAATATGTTCACTTCTAACTTTCATTGTCTAGGGACCTAGTGACACAGGCCTTTTCATTTATATTGGACATACTAGACTTTACTGGAAGCTCAGTTTTTTACATCACAGAAGAACTACCCAGCAGTGCCAGCTCATTTGACCAAATAATTTAATTACGTACATGATGTTCTGACAACTAGATTACTACATTTCCAGCCTATGCCTCAATTTCCATCATACTGACAGTGGACAGAAGCTATATAAATGTTGTTTGAAATTGCATTGTCTTAAACAGGGGTGGGAATTGTGCAGACTTTTAACCCTCGTGGAGCACCAACTGCAAAAGAAAGGGATGGAGAACTACACCTCTGAAAGTCTCCAGATTTTAACACGTACACCACAGCACACCTTGTTCCCCACTCTAACCACTTTTTGTAAAAGCAGGATTGGCCTTCTGCCCTCATTTGGTTTTATCAGAAACTGGAAGTGCAGTTTGATGGCTGACCCTCCGTGGTTGTTCACACTGCCAAAGAGATTCCTATTGCTATTGGCAGGCAATCCTGTTGAAGCCCTGGTTGATCTCTGGAATGGAGAAATGACTAGGACATGACTGCCTTTGAGCACTGCCTCCCACAGAGCAGAGCTAAGTAAGGCCTTTGGCTTATTAGGGATCAAGCAGTGAGGAAAAGATGGAGACTACAGCATTGATGGTAGAAAATGTATTTTTATTTATTTCCTGCCTTTCTCCCAGCATGAGACTGAGGGCAGCCAAAAATCTGGAGCAGACCCAACCAAACACAGGCTAGCCTGTAAAAAGGCCTTCTCTATGGCAATGGTGGCAACAAAGAAACTGAACCTCCGTCATCACTGTATCTGCAGTCATTCAGTGGAGTTGTGTCAAATGGTTGGAGCCTTCCCACAAGCACAAAATTCAAAGCACTAGACAGCCCGGTGTGAGGAATTTGCAACACACTTTGTAGATAAAAGCACCTGGATCCACTCTGACTTGGATACTGCAGTTGACACAGGTCTAGTGGATATAATCCCGGAACCTGTTTGTCCTCTGTTATTGGATATGTTTCTATTTGTGCAATAGGAGTGGAGAATGCCCCACTGCAGCAAGGCAGAGTTCCATCCCGCCTTAAAGAGGCTGTAGTGAGGCTGTTACTGAAAAAAAAAACCATTTACCAACACATCTCCAATACTACTTTTTGGGGCAAGATCCTGGAACATGCGGCAGCCTCCCTACTCCAGGGGTTTCTGGATGAAATGGGTTATCTCTGCCCATTTCAATTTGGCCTCAGGACTGGTTATGGGATGGAGACAGTTTTGGTGGCTTTGGAGGACAACCTGTGCTGGGAACTGCACAAGGGAATATGTCCCTTTTGGTTCTTCTGGACATCTCAACAGCTTTCAATACCATCAACCATGATGTCTTTCTGGGCCACCTTTCTAGGATGGCACTTGGAGGCACTGTTTTACAGTGGCTTCAGTTCCTTCCTAGAGGGGTGCACTCAGCATGTGGTGCCGGGGGACTCCTGTTCAGCGCCATGGCCTGTGGTGTCCCTCAGGGTTCAGTTCTGTCCCTCATGCTGTTCAACATCTACATGAAACTGCTGGGAGAAGGTTTGGAGATTTGGGGCTGGGTGTCACCAGTACGCTGATGATACCCAACTCTATCTCCTATCCAAAGCGGTTTCAGTACTAACTCAGTGTCTATTGTCAATGCACCGGATGAGGACCAACAAGATGAAGATTAATCCAGACAAAACAGGTGCTCCTAAACAGCTGAAAGGCAGATTAAGGAACAGGATTCAGCTTGCGTTGCATGGAGTGACAATCTCATGTTCACATCTTGGGCGGACTCCTGGATTGAATCCTGAGCCTGGAAGGCGAGGTTTCAACAGTGGCTAGGAAAGCATTTAAAATTAGTATAGCAGTTACTCCTGTTCCTTGATATGTCAGATCTGACCATAGTAACATGCCTTGATTGCAGCCTGTTTGGCTTTCTGCAATGCACTCTACATGGCGTTCCCTTTGGAAACTGTACAGAAATTTCAGCAGATCCAAAATGCTGGGCCTTGACTGCTGACCAGGGCTGGTCGTAGGGAATACATAACTCCCTTGCTGAAACAGCTTCACTGGCTACTAGTCTGTTTCTGGGCAGAATTCAAAGTGCTAGTTATGACCTTTAAAGTCCTATATAGCTTTGATCCAGACTATCTGAAAGACTTTATCTCCTTGTATGAGCCTACCCAAGTTTTAAGATCTTCAAGGGAGTGCTTTCTCTTGGTCCTCCACTATCACATGTACATCTAGTGTGACTCACGGGAGAGCCTTCACATTGGCTGTTCCTAGGTTACAGAATTCTCTTCCAAGTTGGCTCTCTTTTTGCCAGCATGCAAAACAACATGCAAATTCTGAGTCTTAAATTACTAACAGGCATTGAAAATTGTGCACAAGAAAATGGCTAAATTTAATTTTTGATTCTTTCATCAAGAATAACAGTGAAGAATTATAGTGAAATTTGCAGGTTTCACTTTCATGGATTTGATTATTTGCGAGTTTCTCCAATCCATGACCCTCCACCTCAACTGCTTCTTTTCCGGGGGAACATTCCCTCTTGTTGGCTCTAATCAGGCCATGCAGCCCTTTAAAAACCCACCTCTGGTCCTTCTCTTCCTTGTCCAGCACCTACAGCCTGGCCACCTGAGGATGGCTCGCACTCTGGTTTCTCAGCACCACAAACCCTCTCCCACACACACCCAAGGAAGGAGGTGGGTGTGAGAGTGGAAGTACAGGGCCACCCTAGTGATCCATCCTTTTTCCCTCTTCTCTCCCTCACTTGGTTTGGAGCCTGGATGCCTCTTCCCCCCACCACACCTCCGCCCTCTTCCCACTGACACACACTCAGATTTCGATATTTCCAATGTTTCTACTTTTGTCGGGGTCCTGCATCCCCTAACTCCAGCGAATGTGGAGGGCCAACTGTACATCCCACTTCTACATCAGTTAAAATGGAAATATCTGTGAATCTGTGCTGGCACAATTTTCAAAAGTGGGGAGGAGAAGAAAACACATGTGTGTGTATGTGCATAAATGACAGAGAGATCCTCAGGTCACCACAAATAAGCTATTGTGGAGAGGATTCACTAAAGGCAAATATCAAAAAGTCACAGTCTTGTAGTTTGCATAGTGATACCCTGTCAGAGAAAATTTATTTCTGGCTACTACTAGTAAGAAGGCCAGCCCGGCTGCCACTGCTGGGTAGAATACAGCTGGTAAGGGCTCTGTTCTGCCCTTGCGTGTCTGCTGTTGCTTAGAGCTCTTTGCATGAGAAGATAAACCATATGTTTGTAGTGCAATCCCCTAAATATTTACTTGAAGAAAACTGAACAATGGCAGTACTTCCTTCAGTGGATAACTGCAATCAGTTTGGTGTTTGACAGAAACCTCAGATCCTCTCCCTTTGGCTATAAAAATATATGCTAATTAGCTTGTTGCTCTCCTTGTACAGAACAGCTGTTGGCGCAACCAATCTCCGTAATGGTCTCATGCCAAAGGCAGTTGCTGTAGCAGGGAGTGGGGCTGGATAACCTCCCAGTGTCTCAGTTATATTCCCCACCCTCAGTGTCATAGAAAAGCTCTTTGAAAGGTGCAGTTATGAGGGCACAAGAGACCTCCACCTGTGCCAGTCAACAGCAGCCCAACAGCCCTGCTTGGGTCCTGCCAACTTAAGGCTCATGGCTTCCTTTTACTGAATAAATCCATTTGTCATATGGTCTCTTTTGATTGTGTTATATGTATAATTTGTTGTTATTCTCCCATAAAGAGAACCAGGTAAGAAATAAATATTACTATCTTCTCCTTCTTCTTCTTTAAAGTAATCTCATAATATGTCCAAAGTATGATAGCCCCAAGTTTTATTATTTTGACTTCTAGGAAGAATTTAGGCTTTATTTGCCGTCAGACCTATTTGTCTTTTGGAAAGTTGATGAAGCCTGTAGAACTCTTCTCCAGCTCCACATTTTAAATTATTTTTCTTCTTGTCAAGCCTTCTTCATTGTTTAGTTTTCACAACCCTACAAAGAGACAGGATATGCTATTGTATAGATGATTTAGACTTTAGTCTTTAATTGAATAGCTTTGCATTTCAGAATCCTAACTAGTTTCTTCATAGCGGCCCTTTCAGGTCCTACTCTTCCCTTTTGATTTCTTGACTAGTCTTCCAGGTTTTGTTTTTTTTAAATAACTGATCCCAGGTATACACATGGATGTCAAGTGACAATTAATACCAAGATCAAAGAGACTATGTAATTGGCATATAGTATTTGTTGTTGTGTGCCTCCAAGTCATTTTTTACTTCCGCCAAACCTAAGATGAACCTATCATGGGTTTTTTGGGGCTGAGAGTTTCTCTTTCACCTACTGCTGGTGGCTCTTGGAAAGCATCAAGAGATCTTGCTGTATTCTAAGTGACTGTGAAATTCAAGGTCCAGGAGAAACTCTGTCTTTCTCTTGAGCCTGGAGAAGATCTCACCCTTCTGGGAATTATTTTTAGAGTGAGAAAACTGCATTATCTCCAAGTTGGAAAAGGAACTGGGAGGATGGTGGCAACTGTATATCAGGGTTTCTCAATCAGGGTTCCCTGAAACTGTAGGGTTTGTTGGGAGGTCAATAGGTGTTCCCCAAGAGATCATCATTTTTTAAAAAAACTTATTTTGAGCTTTAATTTTGTTCAGGGGCTTCCTGAGACCTCTAATTTTTATACAAGCCTTCTCTGAACCTGAAAATTTCAAGGGTTCTTCTGGTGTAAAAAGGTTGAGAAAGGCTGCTGTCTACTCTATGCCACAGAGCCAGTGAGGTAGAGTGGTTTGAGGATCGGATGACAGCCCGAGAGAATAGGGCTCAATTCTTTCCTCAGCCATAGAAACCCATTGGGTGACCTTGGGTGTGTCACACATTTTGTCCCATCTTTTGCCAATCCCTGGTGATCTGGCAAACATGTTTATGGAGCCCTGACATTATCATCTCTTGTTTGCCCTTGTCCTCACACATCACTAGCATTATATCAGAACAAGGGACTTTTTTTTTCTGTTGAGGGACCACCTTCCCAGCCTGGGGTGGTGGAAGAGGATAAGTCAGGGCCTTCCATATAAGTGACAGGGGTGCATTTCTTCCCTCTCAATCAATTCCTCTTTAATATGCCATCAAATCTAAAAAACGAAACTGGAGTTCTACAGTATGAGGCATAGGTCAAGAGTGCTCAATAGTTTTCCACTTGAAAACCAGATTTCCTCCTGAACATCCAGGGCTGAAAGATGAGTCCTGCTGGATCAGATCAAAGGCCTATCTAGCCCACCATTCTGTTCCCATAGCTGCCAGTGGAGGAGTTATAGGAAACTCACAAGCAAGCCATGAATGCAACACCATTCCTCCCCACTGCTTTTGCTTCCTATTAGCTGATATGCCCCAAACGCTGCCTCTAGTATTGAATATATATCCCTCAATAACCAGTAGCCATTGATAGCCCTGTCCTCCATGAATTTGTTGAACTGTCTTTCCAAGCTGGCACTTTTCACTACTTCCTGCGGAAATTAATTCCATAGTTTAATTAAGCACAGTGTGAAGGAGTCCTTCTTTTTATCTGAGCTGACTCTCAAGAGTTCAACTTCAACGGGTGATCCCAGGTTCAAATATTATAAGAGACACAAACTCCCTTACATTGTACATTTCTGTTCATTTTGTATCATGCCCTCCCTCACTTGCCTTTCTTCAGAGCTGAATAATCCCAAATCCTGTAACCTTGCCTCACAAAGGAGAGTTGGCCTGCCCTTTTCTAGCTCTACAGTAGCCTTTTTTAGGTGTAGTGGCCAGCACTCAACACAGTATTTCAAGTGCGATTGCATCATAGATTTGCATCAGGGTAGCATGATACCGACAGTTTTATTTTTTGATCGCTCTTGTGAGAACTGACCATTTCTGCCACCTTTTTGCTTTCTATTTTTCAAACAATTACTGATCCATAAGATGATTTTTTTTACCCCATGACAGCTAAGTTTACTTTGGTGAAGGACAATATCAAAAGCCTTTGGGAAGTCCAAGTAAACAGTGTCTACCAAATTGCCCCCGTTCACATGTTTATTGACAGGGGAGGGGGCTGCACACGTCTCTGCCCCAGCTGCTTGCTTGGCTTTTATGATAGGCAGAATGAAATCAGCTTCCTTCTAATCACCCAGCAGAGAAACCCTGGGCTAGAAAGAGTTTCAGGACAGAGAAGGGAACACAGTGGGCTGGTTGTGGACTAGAGGTTAGTAGTTTCTCAAGTACTCTCTAACTCTTCAAGGGAGTGAATAACTCCTCCTTTGCTTCAAAGAGTCCACAATCTTGCTGCAACAAACGACAGCGCGGTACAGAAGTCACTGAAGGTCCAGTCTCATGCATTTGCATTGGAATCTCATTAAATTCAATGGGAATTATTCCCAGGTAGAAAGCATATTCTTGCAGACACTTTCTTACCCTCTGGAAATCCAAAGCAGTATGGTCCTAAAGGCAGCCACAGAGGGCACTGCGCATGCTCTTCTACTAATCCGGGTATTTCCATTTTCTGGGCAGCTGGAATTTCTGTCTTACGGTTATATCAATGTTGCATCAATACAAGAGGTGTCCTTCAGACAGATTAGTTTTACTACACACAGTTCTAATTCACCCAAGAGCTTGTATACTATCACAACTGGACTCTCACTGGGTTTGGCTGCCAGTGCAACATCTTGTTTTGTTGCAGCCTTGTGCCAGTGAAAGGACGCATCCTCTTTTTGACTTCCTTGACAGACCACATCGTTTGGAGGAGAAACACCACTAATCCCAATATCAGCAGACCCATGATGGAGACTAAAGGCAGAGCATACCATTCACTTAGATAGTACAGAGGAGGAAGTTATTCTGTTGAGGTTGGATGGTGCCTTCAGTTTGTAAGCAACCAGAAGTGTAGCCAGAGACTCTCAATGTTTATGCCATCTGGTTCTCTTTCTCCTTTCTGCTTTGCCTTTCCAAAGATGCTTTGACAGCAAGTTCCTTTTGGCTGCTGGGTTGGAAGCTCAGCTTGTTTGTTTAACCTTCCCCACCCTCTCCCCTTCCAAAATTAATCTGTACCAAGGGAGGTAAACCGAAGCAGGAAAAATAAGAGAGCTTGGCTTCAGACAAATATTCTGGACCTTTGTGCTAAATATCCTTTCCTCCCTGCTTAACTCAAAGGAAGGCTACTCCCCATCCCAACTATTTATGTATCTTCTCAAGCTATTGTTGTGGAAGAAGCATACCGAGAACATCAAAGAGGACAATAAGCTTGGATTCTTCTCAAAGATAGATAAGAGATGCATGAACTGGGGCCTTTTAACCGGAACTTAATGTGGGAAAGCAGTACAGTCACCAAAGGCCCAGATAAGTATGATGTAAAAATAGCTGAGCTGTCAGCTAATGAAGGCATTTTAGTTAACCAGTCTCCTGCCTTTTAGCAGATAGATAGATGAATGAATTATTTATATCTATCTATCTAGTTATCTATCTATCTGCTAAAAGGCAAGTGACTGATTAACTAAAATGCCTTCATTAGCTGAAAGCTCAAGTATTTTCATATTATCTCTCTCTCCCCTCCCAATATATAACTTCTTTACTGTTTTCTTCTTCTCATCCTATCTGAGTAACACAACAACACAGGGAACCGTAGTCTCCTCAACATGCAACCCTGTGGCAGATGTTTTGTGCAGTGAGAGTGTCCATCTGCCTGCAGAAAACTTAGCTTGCTGTGCCAGCTTCTTCACTCATTCCTCCTAAGATGGGGTGGACAACTGTGGAAGGGTCATCAGTGTCCCCTCAGACTCTGGAGAGACATACCTCCTGCCACAAGCACTCCCACCAAAATACACTTTTTGCCCGTAAATGCCCTTTAGGAGACAAGCCAGGATTTTCATTATGTTTGGGAGGCCTTTCTGTACCATTTTAGGCCAGGGAGACCCTTTGTTTAACAACAAGTAGTGAGTAGAAGTCACTCTCTGTTTAAAAAAAAAAAAAAGCACTTTCTTGCGCCTAAATTGGCTGAGGATGGCCCTAAAATGTAGTGGAAATGCCACCTACACCCCTAGAGGGATTTTAGGGGGGAAAAAAAACTTTGAAAAAATTAGGCATTTGGGAATCTTTTGGAACAAAAGCATTTTGGAATAAATAGACTCCCTGTGGGACCATGGGGACCACAAAATGGCTCTCTAGCCCACAGACCACACTTTCTCCATACCTGTTCTAAAATATCTTCCCTTTCCTCTAGAATAGAAGCAGGCAGACTGCAACCCACAGGCTGCATATGGCCCAAGCCCATTTCTGAGGCCCCTGGACTCATCCCAGACCCTTCTCCAGAAGCCCCTCAAAGATAAAGATAGGCATGTATGTATTGTGTGTGCGCCTTTTTTTTTTTAAAGTCATCTGCCATTCCCAGAAGCCTCCACCAGTGAGAGGTTTGTACTAACCTGACCAACAGCCCTCTTGTCCATCCATATCTCCAAATCAAAACCAGAAATGGATTTCTGCTCACTTTCTTTACCCCTTTGGGGAGGCAGGGACACTCCTGCAACCAGCAGTGCTTAGGTCTTCCAGGCAGAGAATTGGCCCAGACCCACTGACATTTCCTAGTCCTGGATCACAGCCAGATGCACAACCTCATGCAAGAAAATAGATGCCTAGCACTCACAAAGAGCGAAGGCAATAGAGGCAACGCTGAGTTAGGGCTGAACTACTTCCATCTGAAATAGAGTATTTATATGGTTCCAGTCTTCCTTTCGCTCAATATACATTGGAAGGGCATACCTCTTCTTCTGCCAATTGTAAGGAAAAGAAAGAGCACTGGAATGATATTAGCTTATCTGCCATATTCCAAGACAGACCTCTCACAACAGGTGTATTCCTCGCCCCAGCTTTTATGTTGGCATAATGCAATTGTGAGGAGAGAAGAGGAGGAAATAAGAACAGATGACCGACAGCCCCTATGAATCGTGGAAGCTATTGTGGAGATGCAGTTCACTTGCAGATGACTCATCATTTACTAGTCACAGAATTTCTCCCTGCACATGCTTTTGTAGTTACAAATGTTGGTTTGCTCACTTATCTAGAGTTCTGAACAAATCTTTTAGGATGCTGTTGAGCTTCCTTTTGGTACACATGCAAAAGCGCAACAGAGCATGATAGCTCCAACTGAAGAGTTGATGGGCACCAGGATATGGAATGCCCCCGCCAGTCTTCTGCTGTAAGGTTTACTACACAGCTGACAATGCAGGCTGTGTAACAACTGCCATCAGTCCAGAGAGGTGTGCTGATCTCTTAAGCACCAGTATATCTTCCAGTCTAACTTCTGCAGTTATTACAAGTCTCAAAAGCCATTGTCAGCATATTCAACAAAGCCTTGCTAAACGTTCCATTTGATGGTTTGTCCAGAAAGAGCTCAGAGCATTTAATCTGGCAGCTTTGTTAACCTTCAATACCCTTCACTACCCAAAATAAACTCTTCAGGCCAGGTTGCAATTCACAGTTTCCTTCCTCTCTGAATTCCAACCTGCTTTGTTTTTCTTAGTTTTAAAATACTGGCATTCAGCTCAGTGTAATTACACTAAAGGCAGGATGAATAATGCCTTCACAGGCAGCAAATGACACTTTTCAATTAAGATGAGGAAATAACCTTCATTATCTTCTTGTAGATGAAAACAAGGTAGAAGTGGAATGAGCTCTTTTTGCTATTCCAGACTCTATATGGTCAAAAATCCAGCAACATTAGATGCCGCAGTGCCCCTGCTGATTGGAAGTAGGAATAAGCCCATCGTTAATGATTATGGCTTTTAAACATTGCTCCAGGGAAACCCCAGAAATTTATCAGGGACTTCTCAATCAAAACGGCAGTTGATCTTTTCACCGATAGATAGGTTGTACATCACATCTTCCTTTAAAACACACTGCTGCCAAGCAAGGTTGGATGTGTAAGTGGCACTACCACAAGCTTTAAGGCAACAATAAGAACCCAGGGGCCTGGTGAACAGTCTGCATGGACTGAGTCTCTGCCTAGAACAGACTCCTCCGAAACAAGCCGGAGTTCTCCCTGCACAGAAAGAGCTTCCTTAACAGTAGAGAGCTAGCACAGTGGCTTTCAAAGCTAAGAATGCTGTTGTGGTTATCATCCCATGATCAGCCTTCACCACATCCTTATAGCCACATGTTTTATAGACCAGCTGTGCACGAAGTCAAAAAGCAGAAACCGTGTTTCGTTGAGTCTTCCTGCAAGAAGCAGCCAAACTCTTTTCCCTATAATTCATATCCAGACCTGTAACATGAACGTCACCATTTAGAATAGCAATAATAATAATTTTTAAAAATCTTGGTTTTTACAGCAACAAGCAACACAATCACGTCCTTTAGGAAGATTTGTTCAGTTTTACTTTTCTTCCAAATGTACGTCTGGAATATAAAAGGTCTAAAGTTGCAGGACATATGTGCTGGGAAAAGGGAAGAATTCAGTAATTTTATGAGTGGGATTTTCAGCTAAGATCCCAAATACACATACTTTGAAGACTTATCAAAATCAACTAGGCATACTTATAAATCCGTGGACCAGGACAACTATAAAAATATTGGTGAAGCCAAGAGGCATATGGCTGAGAAACAATTGTTCAAATGCCTCCAACACACCTTGAACATCTGTGTCCTTTTCTCAAGGGAAACTGCAGAACATTTATACAGCTTAGCAATAAAGGAGCCGTTCTTACTAAATTTGGCTAACATTCTATTCCATCTTACCTATTCATCATCCCGCCTATCTGGTGGGGGCAAAATAGAATTCTGCTGCCTTTCGTAGTTAAGAAGGGAAGGTGTGTACAAACAACAATTCTCAAAACATTTACCAAGAAGTAAAATGTGCCACACAAAGTGAGAATGAACAAACATGAATAGGATTTCACTGTGGTATGCTTTTGAAGAATTGTATTAAGCTTCATCAACTCTTGGAACAGGAGGGTTAGAAATCTAACATCCCAAAGGAGCAGTTCCCTCCCCGGTGGTATTTTCATAAAAATCAGTCCCAAAACATTCTGGCAGAGCCACTGTTTGCCCATTTGCAACTTGGGGCAATTAGTAATTCTAGCAGCTGCCTCCTGTTTCCAAATGTCAAAGCCATGAAAGCAACTCAATTTGGCTGAAGAAGGTAAAATAGCAATTAGCAGGGTGGAGGGATGAAACAAAATCCAACCACTAAAACCAAGCGGAGAGGACACAGACTAATACTCTTGATTTCAGGACTTCTTGTACTTTTCAGAAAGTCTGCAATAGCCATTACTTTATTCTTTTTATATCCTTTTAATGTTTTTGGAGGAAGCCATGTTAAGTACTTCAGACAGGTCTCAGCAACACATGTCCTGCTTTGCTTGCTTTTAAAAAGTGGAAGCCTCCTGACTGGATTAAATCCCCAGAACGTAGGAGGAGGAGCACAGAACTGCCCAGGGTGTTTGCTGCTAGGTGACATTATTTCCAATCGTTGGCCCAAAAAAGCAAAACAGTATCACTGAAGTGGCCAGGGAAAATTAACAAGGTGTCATTATTTGAGTTAATTTGTAGGGTGGGTCTCTGTGTAGCTTTGATTTGGCATATTTCCCACTTCACTGTGGTAGCATGCATACACTAATCTCAGATTCTCCTCAAATTCTCTACTATCTCCCAGTACCAGACTTCCTCTATTGGCAAGGGGCCTTTCTTTCACATCGTCTCCGGATTTTCCTCACTACATGGGACTTCTCGTCTAAGCCAAACTGTCTAGCAACCTCTTCTGTGTATGGGCCTAACATCTCTGCAAAGGAAATTAGACTTTGATAATAATCCAAGCTAGCAAATGCTCAATTAATACCTGTGGAGAATACAAATTGCTACGAGATAGGAATGATGCCGCTCAAACTCACAAGGGCACATGCCAACATGGGTATGCATGGCCAGGCATGTTTGAAACTTAACTAGTTGTTTGCAGTGCTACAGTATTATGGATTTTTTTACCCAATATGTTCCTCATGGCTTCAAAATTACATTCAGGCACTTACTTGGAGCCATAAACCATGTTTAGTTGGTTTAAGTTTACCAAAATGCTCAAGCCCAATTATATTTAAAACCATATATTTTCCTGGAAAGATAATCTAAACAAAATGTTGTTGTGATAATATGGCCTCTGCAAGACTTATACAGCAGGATTGCCAAAACTACTGATCATCAAGAACATCACTGAAACTTACCTGACATTGCACTGACATGGTATTTTTTCCCCTACTTCTGTAAGAGAAAAGCCATTCCTAGACTCGGAGCAATTTCCTCCATTTTACAGAATATAGCAAGCCAAAGACTCTCTTGGCTGCCATAGTTTCAATGCATCAAGAGGATCCATGGGTTAACTATGGAAGAACACTAATGTACACCCTACCAAAAACAAGACAACAGAATCTGCTTTCATGCCTTAGACAGAATCTGGCTTATTGTGACCTGAGCTTTAGCACATATACTTCAGGATGCTATACAGGGTACAGAATGCCAAATTAAATCAGGTAAATTTCAAGGTCCCAAAATACTGTTTTCCCCTCATAATCAACCTACCTCTGTCAGATTCTCATTACTACAAAGAAGCAATGAAAGCTATCCTGGACACACATACATTGCTTGGAACCATATAGGCAACTTAGGGGAAATCTAGCAATCTTGGCTCCTAGATTAGTATAGCCAGCAAACAGAGGAGAACAAAGCCCTAGCCACTGACTCTCCTAGCCACACTGCTGCTTGTTTCTTTCGCTTTTGGATTCTGCATAGACAGAAAAACACATACATACATATATGCACACACATACACAAACAGGACGTCTGGAGGGCCACATGTTTCCCATCTGTGCTTCAGAAAAATTAGTCCTACACCAAAGACCTGCATTCTGAAAGACATTGTGTGCTGCAATTTCAGATTCATTTTTGGGTGCCTGTCACATTCATCCTGTTAGAATCATAGAGCTTGAAAAGACTACAAGGGCCATCAAGTCCAATCCCCTGCCATGCAGGAATATACCATCAAAGCATTCCCATCAGATGGCCATCCAGCCTCTCTTTAAAAAACCTCCAAAGAAAGAGAGTCCACCACACTCACAGGCAGCAGTGCCTTCCACTGTTAAACAGCTCTCATCATCAGGAAGTTATTCCTAATATCTAGATGGAATCTCTTTTCCTGAAGTGTGAAGCCATTGCTCCATTGAGTCCTAGTCTCTGGATCAGCAAAAAACAGGCCTGCTCCATCCACCATGACATCTCTTCAAATATTTAAACATAGTTATCATGTTCCCTCTTAACCTTCTCTTCTCCAAGCTAAACATACCCAGCTCCCTAAGATGCTCCTCATAGCACACGGTTTCTAGGCCTTCTATCATTTTGGTCACCCTCCTCTGGACACTTTCCAGCTTGTCAATATCCTTCTTAAACTGTGGTGCCCAAAACTGGAGACAGGATTCCAGGTGGTGCCTGAACAAAGCAAAACAGAGTGGTACCATCACTTCTCTTGACCTAAATACTATACTCCTATTGAGGCCGTCCAGAATTCCATCGGCTTTTTCAGCTGCCACCTCATACTGCTGACTCATGTTCAGCTTGTGGTCTACTAAGACTCTTAGATTTTTTCACATGTATGGTGGTCAAGCCAGGTGTCACTCATCTTATATCTCATACATTTCATTTTTTCTGCCCAAGTGTAATACCTTACACTTCTCCTTGTTGAAATTAATTTTGTTAGTTTTGGTCCAGCTCTCTAATCTGTTGAGATCATTGTTAATATTCACATTTACATTTAAACCATCTTGGATTACAATATGTGAGGCTATTCTGGGAGGCAAACACTATGAAAGGTAGAGATTGATACTAGACCAGGAGGAAGGCAGTCCTTTCACACTTGGAATTAAAGTGCTATGATGCCACTTTAACTGCCACTGATGTATTCTATGGAATCTTGGAATTCGCAGTTTCGGGAGGAGTGTTTAGAATTCTTAGGAAGAGAGCTTGCGTGCTGCACAAAACTACAACCCCTGGGATTCCAGGGAATAGAGGCATGACAGTTAAAGTGTGAAGTCATAGCTCTGTAATTCCGTGAAAGAGTTCTGCAGGTCCAAAACAAAACATCCAGCCAGATAGACCAAGTCTACAGGACTGCAACCTGTTCAGGGCCCTTCAACTGAGTCCATAGCAGAGTTCAACAAGAAATGTCACAGATCCAAGACCCACACACATCCACTGACTTATCAATTAGTGCATTTTCTTTAACCTCCTACTCTTTTAAATAAAATCACTGAGAAAGCCTGTGCATGCAGCTAAAAAAAATGAAGGTGGACACCTTGTACCCACCCAATCCAGTCCTAAGCATCTATTATGGCCTCCACCATAAATAGGCTAATATGTGGCCAAAGTCCAAGGAAAAAAGTGAACTCTAATTCCAGAGCAGAACAGCAAAGAGAGCAGCCCTGATGGGAAAGGGCAGATTGTGCTGTACCCATTTTAGTGGGAAGAATGATGCATGCCAGATTGTTTCCACATGGGACATGGCATAGGTCACTGCTCCTTACCGCTATCCACCAGTCCTTTCGGTTTTGTTCTACCTCCTTTTAAAGTAAGCTCTCTATTATGCATTCCAGACCAAAGGCATGTTTCTGGCTAGCAGGCAAAAGGCCCATTCCAAGATTAGCTGAACTCACCCTGGGTCTTTTTCTCCCCTCCAATCAAGACTCTAAGGTTTTTTAAGAGAATTTCCACAGAAAAACAGTGAACTTTAAAGATCAGCAGTGATGAAAAGCCATGAGTAAGAACCTCACTTTTGAGAACATACAGACGCAGAGTGAGGTGGGCTTGAGTGGGGAAAGGAAAATTCAACAGCCATTCTGAGTTCTTGCGGGAAACATTTCCAACTAAAATCAACAGAAGCCATGACATGAGATTTGTCACAGAAAACATTTCCCATGTTTTAGTTTTAGTTTAATTTTAGTTCTTATTTGTGAATCAGATTGCTCATGTTTGTATTAAAACTAATAAACAATTTTTTAAAAAATTCCCATGATTGAGAGACATTGTTTTTATATCACTACTTATTACAGACAACAACTTTATCTGAAACACAAACACTGCTTTAGCCTAAAGCAAGATCTAGAACAAACAGAATTCTGGCTCAGTCTTTATACTTCTTAGAGCATATTAGGGACAAATACAATCAATACAAAGCTAAAAAGACCACATATCACCTGTATTCTGTCCAGAAGCAAATCTATTTCCCATACATAAAAAATAAGGTGGTCTGTACATAATAGGGTATAAATTGCTCATCGTTGGTATGGCACATTTATGTCTTGTCTCTCTGTTCTAACCACCAAAATATAAGAATGGAAATACCAATCAGTCCCAAAGCCTATCTAAGCCAATATTATGTTCCTACTGTGGACAACAAGATGTATAAGGCGCACTCACAAACATTTTAACTAATGAGATGGAAGCTATCCATCAATAGAATACTCACAATCAGCAAGCTAGGTATTTGGGAGAGACACAGCAGCAGGACAGAGCCAGAGCAGCCTCTAGGAAAAAGTTCAGGGAGGCAACTTTCATAAGGATGGCAGGAAGTATCATTGGGGTGGATCTGTGAGGATGTAAGCAGGCATTATTTTAAAAGAGGCTTCTGGACTGTGGGTGGTCAAGTTATGTATATGGATTTATCGTTTTGGACCTTTGAGGGTTATGTTGAATTAAAGGCCTGTACAGGTCATAAAAGAAGAAGCAGTCATATCTGTGTTCAATTGGTAACTGCCTTTCTGGTCTTTATTAGGTCTCCACCTATTCTCTAACCAGTTATCTCAGTGGCTGGCAAATTGGGAGAGACAAAAAGCCTGCTGTAAGCCCACTTAGCGGTGTGCCTGCACAAAGATTTGTGGTCAACAGACAGATGTGCTGAACTGACTATTATATTTCAAACCAACTCTGTTATTTGCGGAGGTGGAAAGAAGCCAACTGCCCAGTGGCACATTCCCTCCTTGCCCACCCACATGTCTGTTCTCATGCCTGGCATATGGCCAATAGCTCCTCTGCAGGTACCCTCTTCAGCTATTGGCAAGCAATTCCACAATTTAATCCCCCCCACCCCACAAACAACCATACTGGGGCAATGAAGAGTCATTACTGCCAAACTACAGCTTATGATGTAAGAGGCAGTGGAAAAGCCAATTCCCCCAGCAATGCAATTACAACATCAAGTGCAGCTGTTTGTATGGAATTACGAGCCTAATTTGGCTGCCTGACGATAAAAGCTAGAAAGAGACAACAAACAGGGAAGAGGTCTGCCCTTCATCCGCTTCCTACACTGATTGTTCTGGATTACAATTTTGTTATAAAGTACTAGCCTTCCATGCTTAGTTTGAAAAAAATGATTTCTGTCCTTCACTTCAGCCACTGTATGGAGTTAGTAATACGAGTTTCACTGCATCCTCATATGAAAAAGAAGATAATGCCTACCTCTATGCTATAAAAAAAAAAACTAGCAAAAAACATTGCCTTCCCCCTCCAGTTTCGTTATGACAGCCTTTTTACTTTAATTTTTTAGAGATGATTTCAGACACATGTCCCTAGCTAGCCTTCCCATGTGCTCTGAAACAGTTTGGACCTTGCAAACCTGTGGCTGTTTCACAATCTCATAGATGCCTCTTAACTGATGAATGCATGGTGGAATAAAGTAAAATTGGACATATTACAAGCAGTCTGCTTGTACTGCTGTTTCAAGTTTATCATCTTAGAGCCGTGTGTGGCCTTTTTCAATTTTATCATTTCCTGGGGAGGAGGGAGGCATCATCTTAGAGGAGATGAAAAATGACTTCAGGTAATATTAAGTATATTTCTTTGCTTATTCATATTTAAACTGGATGTTGCATTTAACACTGCATGAATTGGAGAGGGGCTTTGACCTGGAGAAGAGAAATGAAGTTTGTAAATTTTTTCCTTTTTTCACAAGAGCCCAGAAGAAAAGAAGTATTTTGTAGGAATAGGAAATCAAGTGAAACACAAACTGCCTAAGCAAGGATCTGAAATGTATACATTCTGCAAAAGATTCTGGTACAGGCATTTCTCAGACAGCCGGATGGACTAGTCTGGAGGGGAAGTGAAGGTCAGCTCTTTTGAAATGCTTGGCAGAAGTCAATTTTTGATTTCATCTGCACCAAGAGGTATAATGTTTACATTTTTGTTTGTCCAATATGATGCCAGCTATGCAGCAAAAAGGTATTTACATGGCAATGTGACGGTTCTTTTGCCTTTCCAAGGAATAGGGAACTCCTATTTCTACACTGCAAGGACAAAATGACCCTGCCACAGCATGAAAGAACTCTGCTCATCAGGCCAGCTATGAAGGTACCACTTACCACACATTTGATACAAAGAATACCCTCTTAAGTTACTTTTGGGGGTGAAAGAAGGGGGGAAAAAGGGGCAGTAATTTCTATCCAAACACAATAGAGAAAGAGCACTTACCTCTTCAGTACCTGCAAGAGGTACAGTAAGGAATTTATTTTTGAACCCTGGGAAAATGACTTCTATTAACAGTTTTCTTTATTTCACACATCAACACTAACTGGCCACTATACAGATCTGAAAGACCTGTATAACCTTGCCCAGCCCTTTAAAAATTTAGGGCAAGGGACATGATCTCCATTTTTCCAGATCCTATTATATTCTATCCCACTCCCCAGTGTACAGATATGCTTTATACTTGAGGCCTTAATATCACCTAGTACTGCATCTGAAGAAGGGGGTTTGTATCCATGAAAGCACAAGCTAAAAAAAACCAAACAGCTAGTCTTTAAGGCATTGCCACATCCATTGCTTTTCTCCCCTCCCTTCCTCTTTTTTATGCTGCAAGAGACTAACAGTGCTACTTCTTTGAAAACTACTGCAAGATTAAAGAATGATTCCCTCCCATACCACAGAGTTTTACTGAGTCAACCAGAGTTAAGCAAAACCACAGCATAACCATCTACAGTGCATAAAATTGTCATGCTACCACTAATCTACTGAGATGACAGAGCTCAAAAACACTTTTGGGATAGAATTGCAAAAAGCCACAACTACTGTATACCAATAACCCTCTGGACAGGGATGAGCAACTGTGGTGGGTCTGGGGGCAACTGGGGGCCACTTTTCTGCCCCTGGGATCCTCTGGCGCCACATGGACAGAAAAACAAAACAAGAAGTGGGTGAGAGACAACTGTTCGCTCTGAGAAACAGTTTTTTGTTCATCTAAACCAACATGTACAGGCACAATCAATTTAGGTAAATTACCTCTCCCCTGCAACTGCAGTTCAATTTCTTTGGCTAGAAAAAGGGTGGTACAGGGAATCTGAAAGGATTAAGGGCCAGAAAAAACAGCTTTGGGGGCTGTCTGCTATCCTAGGGCTGCACTTTTCTCACCCCTCCTACGTATGCTAAATATGAGGACAAGCCCAACTCACACTTTTAAGGAAACATAGGAAAACTGAGCTATAAAATTTTTATAGTGGAACCAGTACAGAAATACTGCTGCAATGCAACAGCCTTAATTTAAGTTAAAGCTTCCTGAATGCTTTGGGTACTCTTGTCAAGCAAAATTGATTAAGTTAAGGCTGAGGGTGGTGGGAGAAAGCATACCTTTCTATTTAAAGGGGAGAATGCAGAAATGACTTGTGGTCAGGAAAGAAAAATATTTTGCATCCAAGCACAGAACAGCCTTTACAAACATTCATATTGTTCCAGCTGCTGAAGACTGAAAGACTTTCCATGCAGAACAAAAGATGCTGATGTTTCCACAGTTCTGTCCAGAAGCAACTCCATACAAGGACCAAGAACTGGATCATAATCTGAGAACAGATTCATCTGTGCCACCTTGTGCTCATTTCTTTGTATTGCATCTTCAACCTCAGTTACAGGAACTACAACGCTGTAACAAACTTTGCTGCAGCCTTTGCTTTAAGCAGGAGTCAGCAAATGTGACCGTCCAGTCCCTTAATGCCCCCAACACCAAGTAAAACAAAAGCAACCCATGGTCAAAATTCAGCAGCAATCTGGTGCCAGTGTGTTTTGCCACTGGGATTAAGTGGAGACTGTGGTTACAGTGGCTTCTGAGTTCTATTAGTGGTGGGATGTACAATCTGGAGCTCCCCACCCCAGAACAAACACAGTGCACCTCAAAAAAGCAAGAGGTGGAAGCAACAAAAGTTGAAATCCCCACACCACAGCACGCAGTCCTAGACAGCCTTGAATGGAGACACAGAGCCAGGCTCTGTGAAAGGGACAAAGGTGGCAAGGAAAACGGTTTGTGCTGCTTGAGATAAGGGTGGGCAGCCATAGAAGGTCCAGCAACTGCTCCATTCTCCCTCTTATGCTTTCTTCCATGACCCCCAGACTTATCAGAAGGAAATCTATCTCATATAAATGCCTACATGCAACACATTTTCTCTGTAGGATTCAGCACCTAATTCTGGTAGCAACATGGGTACCTCTCTGATAATTAGCATTAAATTTCCAAGCCACCCTTCTTATGCCAGGTATTACTAACTAATATTACAGGCTGCTGGCATGGGTTACCAATTACTGCTACTACTTAGAGTGCCCGGTCTCTGAAGAACTTGATTATGAAGTACTAGCATCTTCTACTGACATCTAGCGGACGCACACAAAATAACAGTCCATACTTATCCAGTTCTGTGCTTCAAGAACTGTTTTTAAGTAAACCTTTAAGAGTATTAATGATAGCCAATCCTAAACAGGAAAGATCTGCTTACCTGGTCTCATTCTTGTCTCTATCAAGAACAGCCTGCACCCCATGTTTCACACAAGCAAGACAGAATGCAGTGTAGCAAGCTTGTAAAAACATATGGATGTACTTGCATGCAGAGCAGATGACAATCAGGACAGCTAAGAATGTCTCAGGTGTGACGTGCTTTGTTTGATTGATGCTTTTTGAGATAATCCCCCAAGGAATTTTAGGCACTCAAGAGAATTGTTGTTGTTGTCTGCCTCCAGGTCGTTTCTGTCTTATGGTGACCCTAAGACAAACCTATGACAGGGTTTTCTGGGGCTGAGAGTGTGTGACACACCCAAAGTCACCCAGTGGATTTCCATGACCAATCAGGGAATCAAACCCTGGTCTCCAGGGTCATAGTCAAACATTCAAATCACTACCCCATGCTGGTTTTTATTACCATCCAATTTTACACCTACATTAGGTTCACGAGCCTGTCCATATTTATCCAGGAGTCAAGTCCCATGAATGCAATGCAACTCGCTTACAGCAAAATATGCATAGAATTGTGCTGCGTAACAAATCTATAAGGAAATTGATGCCCCTTCACACACATAATTTCAAGAAGAAATGCTGTTTTCTTCAGATTTGCCCCCATTTTTTCCAGGTGGAATGCACTAATTATATACCTATGAAAAACTTTAAAATGATTCAAAGTAGCACAGACAGCAAAAAGTATGTTACACATTTCCAAATCTAGTTAGTTCATGGAGGCAATGGGCTGATTTCTCACCAACATACATGATCCATATTACAAGACTGAAATCTACATGAGATTGGGTCTCTTTATCAAGTCATAATAAAATTTGCATGGCAAATTTGAGGGAGCAGCTGTTGGAACATTTCCTATTCTTTTCCAGAATGTCTTGGCACAAATCTTTCTCTTACAATATTCAGTTAATTAATCTCATTTTAAATTCATAATTCATCCACTTTAGACTTAAAATTCCAAAAAAATGAGATGCAGACTGCCACCATGTATGTCTTGGATTGTTCCACAAAATGACAGAAATCAAGCTAATAAAGCTGACCTGCAGTTTCAGCAAGGGACAGTTGAATTGAGGGTTCAAAAATCAAAAGTGTGTGTTTTAAAATCTTGTATGCAAGATCAATTTTGGTATTTTGTTGCCTCACTTCCTAAAAGATCAAGAACCCAAAAGAATTACAAATTGTTTTCCATTGGGAAAGAAAACTGCACCATCTACAGATTCAGCACTCTATTCACAGAAGTATCTTTAAACATTTTGCCTTTTACGAAAAGAACAGGACTGATCCAAGTGAAACTGATAGTAAATAAAAACCTATTTTGTTTCTTCCAGCTTGTTAATCCTTCTGCTATAAAATGGATGACTGGTTTTAATGTCCTCTTTTTTAGAAGTTCACAGTAAGTGGACACAACTATTGGCAGCTATAAAAGCTAATATAAAGTTCCTCTAGCAAAGCAAGTCAAAGCTAATAACAACATGCTTTATAGAGTTGGTGGGACATTCAGTAGCAAAAGGGTCCCCCTGCAAAAGAGCCCAAGTGTTTAATTCTCACTGACTCACACATATCCCACATTTAGAAGCGTACTTTGTACTTCCACAGTTACCCTAAGAAGTGGGAGATGTTGTTACCCACCCACAATGTCAGCATCTCCTTAGAATTTGAGGGAATTATAGCTCACAGGAGGCCTGTGAGAAGAGGGTTAATAGCAGGACATTTTCACCTATGTATACCAACGTTAGCTGTAGAGAGGACTCCAGTGAAAGTTAAATAAAGTATTTTATTTAAATTGACAAACATATGAGAAATCACTCTTAAGAACCATACAAGGCTATCAGAAAGTGAGGTGAGAAAGGCTGGATAGACAGGTTAGGGGTGAGAAGGGTGATAGTTACCAGTCTTGAAGCAGGAGGTCGCAGTAGCGGTGCTCAGACAGCATCTGAGGGTAACATGGGGGACAGGCAGTGTGGGCTACATTCTACGTACTACAATAGACTGGGGTCAAAACTAGTTTTTATACCCTATTTCACACCCTGAAGGGGTACACTGACAAAGCTGTATGGTTTTCCCAAGGGACTGACAACGGGGTCCAGAACAGATTGATTGCTTAACTCCAGAGTGACAAAATAGTAATGGGATTCATGACAGTCTCTTAATCAGGTAAGGTGTACAGGGAAGATCTCCACAGGGCAAGATCAAGAGATGGTCTCTGACTGCTCACCAATCTGGGCAGTTCATCCTTCACTGTATTCAAAAATGCCAAGAGCCTGAAGTGGTGAAGGGATTAGCAGAAACCCATCAGCATTGGGCCTTTCTCCATAATCCTATCTGAACCTTCATGACCCTGGCCATGTTCTCCAGTCATTAATAAGACTAATTTATGAAAGTTGCATATCTCATAGGAGGGATGGGAGGGTATAGTAACACCACTCTGCAGAAAGTTCTTCCTTACTTTCCAAGGAATCTGCACAGTCTCACTTCTTCAGGCACTAAAAACTACACAAGGCCAAGGCCCTCTCCTCTGCTGAGTCTGTCTGCCATCAAGGCACCTAACTGGGCAGGACAACAAGCCCTAGATCCTAGATATTTAGGGACCAGGGGAGATGCTTCCAGAGGAGGATTACTTTTTATCTATTTGCTCAAATTAAGACAGACAGAAACTCAGTAGAGAGTTGGTAACAGGAAGAAAGAATCTGTTCCTTATTTTTTTAAAACGTAAGATGGAAGACTTACCTGCAGAAGCCTACCCCCAGTGATTCTGTAAATTTTATTCATATGTATTTCCAATCTGTTTTGTTTACGTTTTGTTTTTGTTGAAATCTCTTATGTAAATCTCATAAACCAGTAAGAACAGCAAGATGCATGCAGGCATATACACACAGAAGTATAGGATCATCAGCTAACCAGAAATCCTGAAGAGCCACTTCCAATCAACATAGACTGGGGCTGTCCAGAGGCTGTTGAGGGATCATAGGAGTCACAGCCCAACGGCACCTGGAGGGCCACCCTGATGGAAATGATATTCTACTACATAGACCAGTAATCTGTCTCACTTTAAAGCAGTTTTCTGTGACCAAGATCCTGACAGGTCACATAAATAAATAAACACACAGGAAAGACTTTTGAGTGTCTTGTACCAACCAAGTAAGAATTTAAAATTTTATAGCTGGGTCCACATATCAGTGCCCACCCAAAGCTTTCCTGCAGGGCTCAAAGAGCTTGTTTTTTCACTCTGTCCCACATTCACTTCTCCCCACATGGTCAGAATAAATCACACCCTTGAAAAGTGCAGAGTTGGGAGATAAACTAAGAAAAAGTGACTGAGCAAAGAGCCCAACACCTAGCAGAGAAAGCACAGTCTGAAAGCACTGAGAAGAACAGAGAGAGGTAAGTTGGAAGGGGAGTGAACAGGCAAGCAGAATGGCCTGAAGCAACTGTAAGTGGGAAAAGAAAGAGTGGAATGTCCTGTGGTTTCACTCCTCTAAGCCTGGGTGTGTTTTCATTCTCCCTTCACCTGTCTTTATTTATGGGTCTAGGTTTTTTCCCCCCCTCTTTTTTGCCCTGAGTTTGATCTCCCTTCTCTGTGCCCGCCCCAGCCTGCCTCATTTATTTCTCTCATAGTCAGGTATGTGAATATTTCCCTCCGCTCCACAATCTCTTTCACTGTCCTGGGAGGAAATAAAGGATAGAAGGGCTGAGCAAAAAGAAAACTTACCCTCGGCAAAATAGATGTTCTGTTGGAGAAAACCTGTGTGGTCAGAGAAGTGGTGATGTTACTGCTACTTTACATTTGGTTCTTGGGAAAGTTATTTGACTCTTGGGGTGAAATGGACATTTTGTGACTGGCCACTCACTATGGCAGGTTATTTTGTGCTGATGCCTATGATACTGTCCCAAAATTCCAATATACCCATGGGATCAAGAAACTGCAACCTCTATGATCTGGATACTTGGATGACATAGGAAATTGGAAACAGAGATAGCTGAAGAATACACAGCCAGGTACCCAACATTTAACACATGCGTGTGCACGCACACACACACTTTTGCTTTGTCTTGTATACTGCAACAAAACATGACATACTTAAAGAAAATAAGAGTTGCTTTTGTGGGATTACACTGTATCCTCCATATATACAGGGGTTCATTCCAGGGACCCCCATGTAAAACAAAAAATGTGAAGTGTCATGTCCCATTGTAGACAATGGACACAACACGTGCATGCCTGTAGCAGTGCGGTTGTGCACCCACTACATCCATTGACTAGAATGGGATGCAGTACTTCATGCAACCTCACATTCATGCATGCAGATGTTGTTACAAGGTAGGGGCCACTTTACATGGAAAGGCTGGTACCAGCACATCTAGCACAGTTAGAAAATTACTGAAATCCAAGTTCTTGTCTACCCAGAATGATATAGTCAAGGCCTGCGTCTGCAGAATGGATTATACAACTTCAGATTGCAGATGCAAGAAATCCAAGTTTGGATGCTCCCCAAGTTGAAAAAGACACACACATTCCCCCTGCACGCATACACAAACAAGTGAAACACTAGAACAGCAGGGAGTAGCTGGGTTGCAATATTTACTACTTGACGAACAAATGTGTTTAATTATTTGCAGAGATGTTGTAAAGTGGAATGCGCAAACATTTAAAATCCCACTTGCAATAATAACATATACTCTACCATGTCAAGATTCTGCCACCTCATTCTGCTGTACAGGAAGCACAGAAGGGTCGCAGATTGTTTTAAAAGTGACCTCATGCCCGTAAGAAAACTATAATCTGTATAGAAGCAGCTCCAGTAAGCCACTATGGATGAGAAATTACTGGGGGGAGACAGGAATAGTGAAGTTAATTTGTTGCAGCTAGAGTTCACTCGATTTAAATAAAATTGATTTAAAACGTAGTTTAAACAGTTTCTCTAAATGACTCAATTTTATTTAAATCACAGTTTAAATTACTAGTGAAGATTTCTTTAATAATCATTTCTAACAGAAATAAATTGTTGTTAACATAATCTAAATATTTAGATATAGGTTTCATCAGAAGCATTCAAATCTATTCTCCCTCCAACGTCTCTGTTCACCACCTTTTTCTGTCTTTGCATTTAAGAGAAGCAAGGCCCAGAGAAAGTTAGATAGAGCATGCCTTTCAGGTAGACCACTCGCAGACCAGGACTGCTGAGATTATCTCCCCTCTCTATAGATTATTATACTAGAATAACCAGAAGTTGTATATTTAATATTTATTGTGTTCTCTTCGATCTTTGTTGCTGTGTGCCTTCAAATCATTTCCAACTTATGGGGACACTAAGGTGAAGCTATCACAGAGTTTTCTTGGTAAGATTGGTTCATGGAGGGCCTGTCTTCGTCTTCCTCTAAGGCTGAGAGACTGCGACTTGCCCAAGATCACCCAGTGGGTTTCCATGCCCAAGCAAGAATTCAAACTGTGGTCTCCAGAGTCATAGAACAATGCTCAAACTACTACAGCATGCTGGCTCTTCGACCTAGGCTATTTCCACACTACAATGTTATAGTGCTATTATTCCACTTTCAACACCCTGTGGAATTCTGGAGTTTGTAGATTACTGAGGTCAAAGAGCTCTCTGGCTGACAATTCTAAACACCCCTCCCTAAACTGCAAACCCCAGAATTCCATAGGATGTTGAAAGTGGAATCACAGCACTCTAACAGCATTGTGCAGAAACGGCCCTAGTCTCTTTTTAAAAATATTTAAAACTGATTTAAACAAAAACATCCAATTCAAATTTTAAAATGACATTTAAACTGATTTTTATCAACAACGGTTACAGCAAAATAGAGCTCTGTGCCAACTTAAAGGCTATCAAGTTTTATCTAGCATAAACTTTCACTGACATCAGTCTACTTGCATCGCATACAGTAGGCTAGTGTCTATAAAAGCTTATGCCAAATAAAATTTGTTAACCTTTAAGGTACTACAAGACTCTAGGTACTTGTACTAGATATCACACTGCACTGGACAGTACGGGGACCACCTGTGCTATTGACCCTGGTACATTAATTCTTCATGTGCATTCAAAGCAACCTACTTTTAAAATAAAGCACTGAACATGAGAACTACATAGAAATGTTTTAATTCAGGACCAAATATTGTTATGAAGAAAGACAAACCTGCCATTAAACCACATCTTATCTTTCTGTTTCTTCTGGCTTGCATACCTAGTAACAAACTCAAATGGTCAAAGGAATCTTATCTTATCTTAACTAGGGTTGAATAGGTATTTGAGAATTTCCCAAATGTGGTCAAAATTTGGTGTTCCAAACCACTTCGGAAAAACAGGAAGAGAAACAGTGCTCTGGAAAGTTCCCACAGGTTGCAGGAACTTTTTTGTGTTCAGCACAGGACAACAGCACAATTTTGTCAAGTCTGCACAGCCGTAAAAGCTGCCCAGTTCGAACACAGCACAACTTGCCATGGCAAAGTTGTACACTTATGCTAACTCAAACTGTACAGTTTTTATAAGCATCTGAATAGTTAAACATTGAAAAGGGGAGGATGGAGAACATTCCTTGAATGCTAAGCCCTAAAGTTGCACATCTTAACTGTGAAAACTATTTTCTCTTCTAATTCACTTCATCCACAGCAGGGCTTCTCCTCTCCTGTCATCCGCTCCGCTACCACTCTTTCTCAACTGGTGTAAGGGTGTGGGCGGGTATGTGCGTGCATGCACAACTGACTCCATGAATTCCCTGGGCTCTGAGAATCCACTTCTCTTCTATCCTGACCTGCCTGCCTACTGCAATTCCAAGATGCCTTCTCATTCCTGCTAATTCACTTCATCTGTATTAAGGCTGCTCCTATCCTGCAGCAAGTTTTTTTGCCCAGTTGGCTCCATGAACTCTGGGTACTGAGTCTGTACTCTCCTTCTGTCTTGACCTGCCTGCCTATTTTGAATCCCACATGCCTTCTCATCCCTAATTTCCTTCACATTCACCAAGGCTGTTCCTCTCCCCTTTCCCCATGGTGAATTGGGCAGAAGACTCAGAGCCCAGACTCAAGAGCCCAGTGTTCCTTAAACAAGATGGTGAAAGGGGATCAACGGTGATTTTTCTTGCATGCCTTCTATCAAGCAAGGCTAGAAAACCAGTCCCAAAACTCCATTATACAACACACCTCTATTAATTCCTGGTATCTACTCCATCCATTCCTGTGATGTCTTGTCCCTCTCTCTCAAAAAGTAGCACAAAATGAAACAGACATGGTTGGAGGTAGACCTACAACTGCACAGTTGCTCTTCAGAAAGTTGCACAGTTCCAAGTAAAACTGCACGTTTCTTGAAAACACATTTTTCCAAACATGTTGCAGTGAGTTTTCTAGCTTTTATGAGAAAAAGAACCTGAATATTTTGACAGCACAGGAAGAAATATCAATACCTTTTTCTTGACATCTGTTGAGAAGTGGGGAAAATCAAGAATTTCCATCCCTATTTTGAATGTAAAATGGGATTGGAAAAGGGGGGTGGATGCTGGCCATCTTGCAGAGATCATTTCTAAACCTCACTTAACAGATGATGGATTTTGTTAAATTTTATAGCCATATGGGTGCACAGCACAGTAAGAAGTGCACCAATCAGTTTCTCACAGACCTGTCAGCTGCAGGGATGCTTGCAAGAATATGTGATAATGTTGACCCAGCAAGTCATATCTTCTGTCATTTACCTATTCAGAATCACTTTCATATAGATTTGTTGTACAGTGGACTCTCCTTACCCACAGCCTCCAGACGTGCAAATTTGAGCAAGCATGTCACATCCTATACCTAAAATGCCAGCAACACGTGCACACTGAAGCATGCACACATATCACCACCATTGCATATAATGAGATATGAGCATATGCAAATTTGTCATTTGTGGGGGTTCCTGGAACCAAGCCCCTGCATATAAAGAGGGTGCACTTTACTTCATTGGTTAAATTGTTGTTATTTGCCATCAAGTTCATTTCCACTTCAGGTGACGGTATAAATGAGAATCTTCCAAGATCCCTGGTAATCAACTGCCACGCTCAGATCTTGTAAACTCAGAACTGTGGCTTCCTCAGTTGCATTGCAGGTGGATTGATTTAATCTTCCTCTTTTCTTACTGCCTTCCACTTTACCAAGCATTTTCCAAGGAGTCATGTCATTTCATCATACGTCCAAAGCATGACAGATAAGTTTAGTCATCTTCATTTCTTGTGAGAGCTCAGGATCAATTTGCTCTTCGACCCTTCATCCTTTTAGAAGTCCAAGGTATCCACAGACTTCTTCCCCAGCACCACATTTCAAATAAGCCTGTTTTAAACAGGGCAGACCACTAAGCCAGCTAACCTAGCACCATCTATTCCCAATGAGCAGCACCTCTTCTGGGTCTGTTTTAAAGAGCATTTATGAAAGAGACCTAGGATCAAACTTCCTTCTGCTGGCAGAGGAAGGCTGCCATCTAACAAGGCACACAGAAATCAACCCTGTACAGATAAGGGAAGTTACAGATTATGTTTCCCAAACACCAGACCGCTCTATGTTAAATCATTTTTGAAATGGTGGGGAGTTTTTTTTTTTTTAAGTGCAGACTGTGATACAGTATGGGTGTGTCTGTGTGTGTATCTGTTTCTCAAAAGAAAATGTGACCCAGTCCTATTGAGCACATTTAATTCTCGCAGGAATTCACAGTGTAGCTTTCTAGATCCTTGTCTGCACACTGCTGCTATTGAGTGACAGAGTTTGGCTGTTAACTTTGTGCAGAATACCAACTGTGGAAAGAACAACAGTAGTTGTGGCTTTTCAGGGACACTTAGCTGGCCCTTACGGTACCAGGCAGGCTTTTTATCCAAAAGAGGACTCCTGTTATTCACTGTTGCTGTGTGTTTTAAGAACACAACGAGGGAATTCTGCTCTAAACAACAAGCACCAGTCAAAAGGACTTTAGCTGATTAAGTGTCAATTCTTGACATTTTTACCTCTCTGCTGGATCATACTGCCTGCACTACATTTTTGCATTTCTGCATGTTTATTTTATTTTTGCTTGTTTTCAGTTTAAACAGTTTTAATTTTTAAATGCTTTTTTTGAGTGAGGAAGGCAACTCACAAGTCCCTCTATTAGTTATTACTAATCATTGCAAATTGCATGGTGTATTTTCTGCATTTTGGTCAGCAAATAAAGGTGCCACTCTTTTGGGGATTTTGTTATATTTTGCTGCATGGCCAACACAGCTACCTTGCACATATATACCGTAGTTGTCTCACCATCTCTGTAACAAATATTTAAGTAGGAACATGAATCATGGCGTTGCAAGAGACCACAAAAGCCATGCAGGATACACAATCAAAGCACTCCCCATGGATGGCCATCTAGCCTCTGTTTTAAAACCTTCAAAGAAGGAGACTCCATCACACTCCAAATCAGCATCTTTCACTGTCAAACTGCTCTTACCATCAGGAAGTTCTTACTAATGTTTAGGTGGAATCTCTTTCCTTGTAATTTGAAACCGTTACTCCATGTCCTACTCTCTGGAGCAGTAGGAAACACGCTTGCCCCATCTGACATCCTTTCAAATATTCAAACATGCTTATAGCTGTCACGCCTTAATATTCCCTTCTCCAGGCTAAACATACCCAGCTCCCTAAACTGCTCCTTATAGGGCATGGTTTCCAGGCCTTTCACCATTTTGGTCACCCTCCTGTGGACACTTTCCAGCTTGTCAATATCCTTCCAGAATTGTGGTGCCCAGAATATGACACAGTATTCCAGGTGAGGTCTGACCAAAGCATAATAGACTGGTACTATTACTTCCCTTGACTTAGACACTACACTTCTACTGGATATAGCCTAGAATTACATTGGCTTTCTTAGTTGAACATCACACATGAGTTTCAGTTCAAGTTAAGAGGGAGAACTCCAAAACTTTTAACTATGTTTCTCCTTTCTCTGTGTGAAATTTGCTTTTCTTCCCAGTGTGTGCCAAGTACTGTGAACTTATTTGTGCATATTGGCTACAATTGCTCCATTCTTTCCTGGACACTCACCAGGGGATCAGCATCGGTTCATGGCCCACCACTTTGGCACTGACTGAAATACGTGAACTATTCAACCTACTGTGGGTTTTATAGATAATAAAGTACTACATTATTTTGTTTAATTTTATTAATTTAACTTCTAATCCACTTTTCGCCCAGTGCAGGACTCAAGGCCCATATGACTGTTTTATAGGGCATGCCTTACAATTGCCATACAGTGCCTTGAAACTTTCAGACAAAGAGATTATAACACTCCAAATCCAATTGCTAGTCCTAACTGGAATAATATCACTGAATCAACTGGAGAGTCAACACTTACGTAAAACCCACTGAGTTACCAGGTTTATTGTAGCTGAGCCTCACAATTTTGGTTTTGGGCTAATAAATCCCTTACAGTACCTTTGGAGGAAATATGGGAGATGGCCTTCTCAATGGCTGTTCCCGGCTCTGGAACCCTCCTTCTCAGGGAGGCTAAACTGGCACCCTACTGACTATCTTTCCACAAGCAAGTAAAACCCTTTTTATTCTAGCCAGCCTTTGAGGGTTGATTTTTCAGGAGAAATATGCATTGTGTAACGTGTTTCACTCTTATGTGTTACTGTTCTAATTGTTTTACCTGGTTTCAAATTTTAGCATGGCTTACTTGCTTTTTAATTCATGTACACTGTTAATTTCCATCTATGCCTGTTTCAACTATGGTAAGCTGCCTTGAGTCTCAAACTGGGAAAAAGGGAGGCATCAATAATAAGAATAATAATAATAGTAGTAGTAGTAGTAGTAACAACAATAATAGAACGGAACACAAATAATAGACTAGAACACAAACCAATGCATTCAAATTACAAGAACAGAAACTCCACTTAAACATTAGAAAGAACTTAAGGGGGTACAACAGTAGAACAGAGTGCAGCTGACTATCCATCTTTGAGTGGTCTTTGAACAGACCTGGATGGACTTCGCTCAGGAGTTGTGTTTTTCTGCATAGCAGGGACTGGGACTAGACAGTCCTTGTAGTCCCTCCCAACTCTAAGATTAAATTATTCATACAAAGAAATTTTCAAAAATAAAACGAATAATGCAGGTGTTTAGGAAAAGACACCCCCAATACTGCAGGTTTTAGGACAAGAACCCCCCTCAATAATGCAGGTGTTCAGAAAGAAAACCCTCAATAATGCTGCCGTTTAGGAAGAGAACCCCCAATAATGCAGGTGTTTAGAAAGAATCCCCCCTAATAATGCAGGTGTTCAGAAAGAAAACCCCCAATAATGCAGGTGCTTAGAAAGACTCCCCTCCCCTCAATAATGCAAGTGTTCAGAAAGAAAACCACGAATAATGCTGGCATTTAGAAAGAGAAATCCCCGATAATGCAGGCGTTTAGAAATAACCCCCCCCCCAAATAATGCAGATGTTCAGGAAGAAAAATTCCCCCATAATGCTGGCGTTTAGGAAAAAGACCCTCAAAAATGCAGGTGCTTAGAAAGACCCCCCTCCCCATAATGCAGGTGTTCAGAAAGAAACCCCTCCAGTAATGCCAGCGTTTAGGAAAAAAACCCAATAACGCAGGTGTTTAGAAAGAAACCCTCCCAATAACGCAGGTGTTCAGAAAGAACCCCCTCCCCAATAATGCTGGTTTTTAGGAAGAGAACCCCCAACAATGCGGGTGTTTAGAAAGAAAACCCCCGTCCCCCCCCCCGATTAAATTCAAAACCCCCTGTTTCCAACCCGCATTAATACGGGCTGAAGCGGAGGGAGGGGAGGGGGCTTGGCGGACTCCTCCCGGTCCGCACTCACCGTCCACCCGAGGAGGCCCCCGCGGCCCGTTCGGTCCCACCGGGGGTCTCGGCCAACGACGGCGGGCCTCCCTGGGGCCTCTCCCCGTCTTCCTCGCCGCCGCTGCGCCTCAGAGCCGCTCCCCCTGCGAGGCTGGCCCTCCCCGCCGGCCTCCGCCTCCCCTTCCTCCTCAGAGGGGGCTTCTCAACCAGAGGGCCGCTCTCCCTCTCGGGCGAGACCAGACTCGTCATCTTCTTTTCCGCCGCCGGGAACCGGGCGAAGAATAGTTAATGGCGGCGGAGGAAGGAGGCGCCCTGGCTCGCCTTAGAGGTTTGAAAATGGCGGCGGGAGCGGCCGCAGCCAATCAGCGTCGCCGGCCGGTTGCTAGGAGACGCCGGGGCAGAGGCCTGCAGTGGAGGCGTTGCGGAGGCGCCGTTTAGGGTGAGGGGAAAATTGACCACGGTGGCTACTGAATTTGTGACAGCATGAACTTTGGTCGTCTCCAGCCCACTCTGTCAGAAATGAGGGGTTGTTAGCGAACATTTCGGTTAATTAGGATGGCCAGAATGAAAGCTGAATTGGCGCTGTATGTCCTTAAATGTGGGTAGGAGAGGGAATTTCAGCAGGTGTTGCTTGCCATGCAGCCAAATAACATGCAAAAAGCTGCTGAAATTCCCTTTTCTGCACAAGCACTAAAGGGACAGGAGTTGTTTCCATTTTCCCTTCCAGTCTGGCACCCCTAAGCCAGGTGGGGTCATGGACAGTGAGGTTGTTGGCGCCAGGTGGGACTCGAACCCACAGCTGGCGGATACCCCTGAGGTGGGACTTGAGCCTCCTCCAAAATTCTTAGGATTACCAGCAACGCAGGTGGGACTTGAACTCCCCTCCCAATGGTTGGCGCCAGGTGGGACTCGAACCCAAAATTGGCAGTTGCCCCTAAACGCTAGAAAAACGTGGGGCGAGGCCTAAAATATTAGGTCTGCGTGTGTTAGCAGTAAAAAAGTACAGACCAAATGGACCGGGGTTCCCATCTGTATCCCTGGTCTACTCCGCAGGGCTGTTAGGAGACTCAGCGCCCTGGACAGTTTAATTCACAGAGGCTATTGCCTGTTGAAAGTCTAAGCTAAAGAAGCCCTCTTTTTGTATTTGCTTAACCGAAGTCCTCCTTTTTGAATTCCAGCCAACTTTAAAGGTTGTTTCTGTTGCTAGCCCCGTGGCCCGCTTAAAATGATGCTGACATTCGATTTATCATATGTGGTGGACTTCTCCAAAAGCTAAGAAATATTGGAGTGTAATACGTAATAAAATATGTGCATTATTGAAAATTCAATTTGTTAAGACACCAGAACTGTATTTGTTAAATATGACTGATATAATAGAAGATGTTGATGTAAAGAAACAATGGAGAATATTGCTTTATATGATAACAACAGCTCGGATTGAATATGCTAAGTTGTGGAAAACTCAGCAAATACCTACAGTGGAACAATGGTGGGGTACGCTTACTGAAAATAAAAATGCTGATATGGTCTCTCAGAGACTAAAAGGGAAATCAGACGATGAGATACAAAGAGAATGGCAAACGGTAAACAGAAGTGGGTAATCGCTGGGTATACAGATGGAAATTAGTAATTCATGATATAAGATAAGATAGGAGTGGGCGGCAGGATATATATCATGAGGCGGGAATATGGGAGGGAAAGGCAAGAATCAATGAGTAAAAATAGTTGTAAAATGTAGTACAATATTATATGTCTGAAAAATAGTATGTAAAACTAGATCTGAGTGGAAGATCAGAAATATGTCAAGTAAGTTGTCAGTTACTACGTTTGTTTTTATAATGTGAAATTGAATAAAATGATTTAAAAAAAAATGATGCTGACATTCCTTGGCCAATGCCTAGATTCTCAGCATCAGTTCCCAGCAAGCTTTCTATACCCGTATTGCCACACTTCGTTGCTGAATGAATACATGTGTGGATCAAGGTGCATTGCTGATTGTTAATCAGAAGTGACTGTAGTGTCAACCAGGTATCAGAATTCCAGCCCTGGGAAAGCGAATATTCCTAATATTCTTGCACATGCGCTGTATGCTCTATGAGATCACCGTCATCCCAAACCTATTTAAGCCCTCCCTTCTTTCAATAAAGTGTTCTTCCCTTTGCTCGTGTGAGAGGTGGTTTGGACTGCTTTCTTGCCAAGGGAGGGGAGTCCCTTTGGCCAAAGGCGGGGATCTTTCCAGGCTGATTCAGAGCTCACCTACAATCGTGTAGACTGCCCGAGGTAGTCCGTGCGGACCTAGTATTTTAGGTCTGGCCCTATGTGGTTTTTTTTCTAACAGTTTCTAATGGTTGGCCAGGTTGGTGCCCGAACCATTTTTCTGGGTTGTTGCCCAGGCAGTTTTCAGAGTTGGTGCCCTGACAGTTTTCCCTCATGGTTGGCAGGATTGGTGCCCGGACTGTTTTCGGGGTTATCGCCCAGTCTTCAGGGTTTGTGCCCTGGCAGTGTTACAGGTTGGTGCCCTAAGCTTTTCTCCAGAGTTTATTGCTAATACACGGACTACACTGGTCATTTCAATTATTATTTAATTGATATTCTAATGCTGTTTTTATATGTATTTTAACATGTTTTAAAATTATTATTGTAGTTTAATCTTTGTTTTAACTTTTGTATATGACAGTTTTTAATCATGTTTCTTTTAATGGCTGTAAGCTGCTTTGCGTCCCTTCGAGGAGAAAAGCAGGATAAAAATAAAGATATTGTGGGTGAGCTCTGAATCAGCCTGGAAAGATCCCCAACTTTGGCCAAAGGGACTTCCCCCCTCCCCAGCAAGAACACAGTCAAAAACACTTCTTACATGACCAAAGAGAAGGACTCTTTATTGAAAGAAGGGAGGGATTATACGGATTTGGGATGACAGTGATCTCACAGAGCATACAGCGCATGTGCAAGAATATTTGCTTTCCCCGGACTAAGATTCTGATACATGGTTGGTAATACAGTAACTTCTGGTTAACAATGAAACCTGCATTAGACATTTATTCATTCAGCAGTGAAGTGCAAGAAATATTGTTACAGGGAGTGCTGGGAACCAATACTGAGAATCCAGGCATTGACTTTGCCAAGTAATATCTGCATAATTTTAAGTAGGACAAGGGGCTGACAACAAGAATAACCTTTAAAGTAGATTAGAATCCAAAAGGGAGGAACTTCAGCTAAGCAATAAACAAATGCAAAGAGACAGAGTTTCTTTAGCTTAGACAGTTAAGCAGGCAATACCTTCTGTGAATTGAACTGTCTAGGGTGCTGAATCTGTGATCAGCCCTGCAGAGAAGTCCAGGGAAAAGCTGAGAAACACTGGCCATTTCCGCACTAGACTGTTATAGCGCTATTATTCCACTTTCAACATCCTATGCAATCCTGGGGTTCACAATTTAGGGAGAGGCCTTTGAGGCCCCTCCCTAAACTCCAAACTCCAGGATTCCATGGGATGTTGAAAGTGGAATAATAGGACTATAACAATCTAGTGCGGAAATGGCCACTGTCTAATTTGTCTGTACTCTTTTGCTGCTTACAAGGTCAGAGAGGAAAATGCTGGCAGAATGTACAACATAGACTGTGTTTACTGTAGTCCTGCTGCCCAGAGCTTGAGAAAGTTACATTTTGAGGCTATCCAAAAACAAAAGAAAACACTCATTCTGGTTTGCAAGCTCTGGGAGTTTATTTCGTTTATATCCCACCTTTCTTCCAACGTAGGATCCAAGGCGGTGTACCTCATTTTATAAGCACAATATAATTTTAAAAGTGTCAATACAAAAGTTAAAACAAGATTAAATGTCTTTTTTTAAAAAATCTAAGAACAGTGATAGCGCATCTTATAGAAAAAGAAATTATTTTAAGAAATTGTTTTAAGTAGTTGAAAAATATTTAGCAGGTAGAGAAGTAGAAACGTGTCTTTTAGCAAAATAGGGGTACGTGGCTGAGAAAATGGATACTGCTTGTTAAGAGACAAATTCTACCATCTATTAATAAGAAGTAAAAGGAAGGCAAAGCGACCTTTGTACTCTTGGTACAATACAGAGTTGAAAAACAAGATTTCAGGGCAGAGATAAGCAAATTATGCTGTTTTTGAAAGATTAATCTGTAGTTTACGTCAGTGTGGGTTTTATCCAATGGGAATTATAAATGTGTATGAAAATATTGAGGGTGTATAAATTTCAGATGAAAATCATGTTCAGCACCAACTCATTTTCAGAACCAAGAGCTCTAGTTGGTCCAATTGTGTAATTGTAATTATTAATGATAGATTCCCCTTTTTACTTCATTCAGATTCTCTGAGTTGTTTTTATTTGGCACATAGCTTAGGGAGAGGCAGTTTTGCTGCAACAACAGCATTTAAAAACAAATCAGAAGCAGAACTAAGAGATACTTTAAGAAATAATTAAATAAAAACACTATGTTGTTCCGTGCCTTTGAGTCATTTCTGACTTATGGAGAACCTAAGGCAAACTGATCACAGGGTTTCCTGGGGGCTGAGAGTGTGTGATGCGCCTGAGGTCACGCAGTGGGTTTCCACAGCCAATCGGGAAATTGAACCCTAGGCTTCAGGGTCATAGTCAATCACTACACTGGCCCTATATTCCCCAGTAGAAGTTTTATCTCCTGCATACACTATAAACCAAAGGCTTCCTCATATTAAAAGGTCTTTACCTGCTATCCTGCTGAGTTGAAGTCTAAAAAAGAAACTTTTCCCAAATTCTGCTACTGGCTTAACCCATGTGTATTTTTAAGGCATGGCTAGGTACTTAAATTCAATTTGTTCAATTACATTGCCTTTTATGCCAAAAAATGTGTAAGGTGGGCAACACTATTGTAGATTAAAAACCTCAATTATAAGTATATCATAAAAGCAAATATAAATTAATTAAAAACAACAAAAAGCACAAGGGTAATGGAAAAAGCCAGCATAGAACCGGTTAGATTTCTTCAGTGGTGAAGCAGCCTAAATAACTTGCCTGAAAGCAGTTTTTGTTGGTTGACGGAAAGACACAGGGAGCTCACCCAGCCTTTTGTGGCAGTGAGTTCCACAGCCTGGGGCAGCCACCAAGAAGGTCCCATCATCTGCCTCCACCGGATGTAACTCTGATGGTAGTGGGATCCAGAAAAGGGCTTCCCCAAACATCTTAAGACTGAGGTAGGGCATCAATGTGGATCAAATAATTTGTATTTGAATGTTATAAAATATCCACACAAGGTTTTAGTTTCAAATCCTTTCCTAATAATTCATAGCACGGTATTTGCCTTTTTAAAATAGCTGTCCATCGTCAAAGTCAACATTCTTGAGGAGTTATTCATCACAGGTCCATGATTTCTTTCTTCCTGAGTCTACTTGCTTCAGTGGTTAAAGAGCCCAGTCATAGATGATATCCAGGATAATGTCTCAAACCTGCAAGAGACAGAAAAATCAAGGTAATGATCAGCCAATTCAATACAGAGAGAATTTTTTTAAAAAAAATTAAAAATGATGCCACATAGCAGAGCTTGGAAACTGTGTTATAACTCTCAGAATCTGAGAATTCTAGACTAAAAGGTAACCTTTCCAGATTATGGTTAGGAGAGTACTGAACCAGGTTAGGCAAATGGGACGCTTGCTGTTCCCACTGTGGATGGAAACATAATTTTATTTCAAGGTATTCCACAGGCCTGAATGTCCTAACAGCACCAGATCCCATCTAATCTTGGAAGTCGGCCAGAGTCAGCCCTGGTTAGTACTTGGATGAGAGAATGCCAATGAATACCAGGTGCTGTAGGCTATATTTCAGAGGGGGGAGTTGGTAAAGCCACCTCCGAGTAGTCCTTTCTAAGAGAACCCTATGAAATTCCTGGGGTCACCACAAGTCAACAGGCAACTTGAAGGCACACAGGCACACACAGTGTATTCCATATCCTGGCAGCCCTTCAGGCAAAATCAGACAGAAATCCCTAATAAAAACAAAGCCTTGAGTGTTCCTAATTTCTTCCTTAAGTCAGTGGGCTTTAGAGGTTTATTTTGTCTTTGATTAATGTGTTCCTCTCATAGGGGTGGGCAGGGGTCCAACCAGTCCCCTAAAGTCTGTATTTATAATCCCCCAGCTTCCCCAGACTTCTTCTTTTTTTTTTCTGGCAAAAATGGACGAGTGGGTTGCCTTTTCTAGATGCCCTGTAGGCATCCTCTCTCTTGCACTACTTAGTAATACTTTTTTTTTTTCAAAACCAGAAATAGAATTCTCACCGCTTACAGTTTTGCTTTGTGGGGAGGGGTGTTGGCAGTACAAAATGTTTGGCAATCCCCAGAGGATCCAAGGGGCAGGAAATTGCTCCCTGGACCCCCAAAGTAAGTCTATAGACCAATGGCTCTCAAAGTTTGGTTTTGCAGATTGAACTGCAGCTCCTAGAATTCCTGATCACTGGCTATGCTGGACAGGACTTCTGGAATCTGAAGTTCAAAAATCTGAAGAATCAAAGATTGAGAAAGCACGTCTGTAGACCAGCCATGGTTTCTAACTCCAAGGAGTTTGGCAGTAGCAACAGCAAAACCTCTTATTTTCTTCTGAAATTATGCTCTTGAAATCCAGAAACATCGGGGGTGGGCCCCCTACAAATATTTATGAAATATTCCACCTGTCCACCAACGTGGGAGACTATGCAGCTTACCACATAGATTTTTAAGGAGTACAGCTAAAAACCTCATCATCATCATCATCATCATCATCTCCTTCAAGTTCACAGGTACCTCATAAATGCTATTCAAGTCAGCCTTTACTACCTAACTGCACTGGGCTCAGAATTTTTCCTTTCGTCTCTCAATGAAGTGGCATCTTTTAAGTAACTTTTGCCAAAAAATACCCTGAATACCATGAATTTTTTTCTTCCCATCCACCCCTTCGTCCCTTCAACACTCACAACAGAAGACAAGGTGGCGACAGTATGATAAAACACACAAACCATGTGATACTCCTCCTCTTCTAATTACAGTCAGCCCTCACATTTGCAGGTTTCACTTTTGCAGATTTGATTATTCACGGATTATTTGTTGTCAGCTCTGCTGCCTCTCTATGCCATTTTTAATAGGGACTGTAAGCCTCGTGAGAATGAGAAACAGCGTAAGACGCTTATAAGTCCCTCTTAAAAATGGTATGGGGCCGCAGTGGAGGTGGCCGTAAGCCCCGCCAGCCCCCCACTTCTGCCTTGTGAAAGAACCCTGATGCCTCAAAGGAATCCACAGAGGGTTGAATAGGGTGATCATACTTTTTTGTGTGTTCAGTATGGTTTGGGAGGGCCTAGAGTTATTCCCGGTTTTTCCACTTTCACAGGGATCCTGTACCCCTAACCCTAGCGAATGTGGAAAGAGGACTGTAATCAGAACGCATTGCCACAACTATAAAAGTAACTAAAAGTTTCAGTACTACCACAAAGGGTATTACATTACAGTTGTAATTTAATGAAGTAAGATAGTTATACTTTCATTACTGGAGCAGGATTAAATACAAGTAATTTTCTGTTTGCAGCTAATTACAGTCCTTCACATTTGCAGGTTTGATTTGCCTGGATTTGATTATTTATGAGTTCCTCCAACCTGCCTCCCCGCCCGCAGCCTGAAGAGCTTCTTTTCCAGGGGAGCCTGCCCTCTCAGTGGCTCTTATCAGGGCTCACGGCCCTTTAAAAACCCACCTCCTCCACCACCGCCACCAGCAGCCACGTCTGGCCAGCTAAGGACGGCTCACAGGCCCATTTCTCAGCACCACAAACCCTCTCCCTGTTCTCCTCATACCCAAGGAAGGAGATGGGCGAGAGAGAGCAGGTACTGGGCTACCACGCCGACCTCCCCTTCCCTTTCCTTCCTCTGACCCAAGTCGGGCTCTGGGTGCCCATTCTCTCCACCATGCCTCCCCTTCCCAGAGACACACATACATTGATATTTGTGATTTTATGCTTTTGTGAGGGTCTTCCACCTCTAACCCTAGTGAATGTGGAGGGCTGACAGTACCTCAAAGCTCTGCAGTGCACCTATTCCACAGAGTCAAGAAGTCTTACCTTTTTTATAGGTGGTTGTGGGTTTTCCGGGCTTTGAGGTTCTATTAGTATTTTCTCCTGACGTTTCACTTGCATTTGTGGCTGGCATCTTCAGAGGAAGATGAACTGAAGAGAAAGACGAACTGAACCATCTAAACTGGGCTCTACAGGCCAGTAGTTAGTCCGGTTCAGACATCAGAAGAGCCTCAAGACCCTGGAAAAACCACAGCAGTGAAGATAAGCAACTAACCAAAGGGAATGTGTTTTTTTACCATACATCAGAGGAGTCACTGACCGTATAGGGAAACTGGTGAAGAAACATGACCTCCAAACAATCTACAGACCGACCAAGAAAATTCAACAAATGCTACGTTCAGCAAAGGACAAGAGGGATCCTCTAACTTCTGCTGGAGTTTACCGCATACCTTGCAGCTGTGGGCAGGTCTACATAGGGACTACAAAACGCAGCGTCCAAACACAAATCAAAGAACACGAAAGACATTGCAGACTGATCCAGCCAGAAAAATCATCAGTAGCAGAACATGTCATAAACCAACCTGGACACAAAAGTCTTTTTGAAAGCACAGAAATTCTGGATCATTCTGACAACTACTATGTCAGACTGCACAGAGAGGCCGTTGAAATCCATAAACACATGGACAATTTCAACAAGAAAGAAGAAACTTGGAAAGTAAACAAGATTTGGCTACCAGTACTGAAGAACACTAAAATCAAGACTCAAAAATATGCCAATGAACACCACCTAGACTCTGGAGGTCGCTCTACAGGGAACAATACAATGGGTTGCTAATGTACCTAACGCACTGTTGTGCATATCCGCTGACTGACAAGACACCCTGGGGGATATCCCATTTAACAACAGGCCATCACAAAGGCCAACTGTAACACACGCAAATTGCTTCCTCCCACCCGGGGACTACACAAGTATATGTACTCTGTCACACTTCCATGCCACCAGATCCTCTGAAGATGCCAGCCACAGACGCAGGCGAAACATCAGGAGAAAATACTAATAGAACATGGACTCAAAGCCCAGAAAATCCACAACAACCTATGGATTCCGGCCGTGAAAGCCTTTGACTTTACATTTACCTTTTTTCTTTTTTTTCTTTGGTACTGTAATTCCTAGAATCCCTCAACTAGCCTGACTACTAACTCTACCACTACTCTACTACATATTAGATTCACTGCTGAGCCCTGGCCCTTCTTTATGGTTTCAGCAAAAGTATGGGACCGAGAAGACTATATCAGGAATGTAATCAGTGTAGTATATGCCTGGTGATGGAACATTCTCTGCTGTCCATTCTGTCTCACCCACTAAAACCCATATGTTACATATCTGATTGAAGCCAGATAGCTTCCTTTCAGGTACTGTAGTCTGGAATGGAATCCTCATTGACTGGAATGAGCAACTTTGGCAAAGAACTTTCTATCTCAGGTTTCATTTCTCTTCAGAAAAGTACTGAGGGTGGAGGGATCCATGGGGTGGGGAGAGATCTACATTTAGAAGCACTAAATTAAAGTCATCTGGTTCAAAGCAGTTTGGACTGGTTTAGTAAGTTTAGCTTTGCTTTCATGCCAAAGTGTATAGTTTAGAGTCTCGGCACCATACTAATGAGTTTTATGTTTATTACTTGGCATGCACAGAGGGTCATGGACTGCCAATAGATTGCTTATTCTAGCTCCCCCAAGAGCATACTGGATCAAGGAAACCGTATTACAATGCCATACTGGGTTGACATATTTTGCTGATTTACTCCAACTTATTGTCCAGGGTGGCTAGTATTTCCATACACTCCATCTAAATATTTTCATCTGGCCAACAGTCACATCTTCAAGTGACCCAAACGGTGGGCTTGGCTGCTAATGTAAACTTTATCAGCTCTGATGTACTTGGCTAATCTGGCATGCTGAGAAGAGGAAAACGTCCATTTGTGGAAAGACATAGTAGATGCACGCAACCACATCGACAAGTTTGCCTGTTGCTTCCCATATCCATGGCAGAAATGTTCTTGGTAGATTAAGGACTCCTGTACTGAATTTTGGAGCAATTATTCCAACTCCAGAACATTCTTACATCCTTCTGTCCAGAAGCAATTATCTTTAAGGTGTTAATTCTTACCTTTAAATCAGGGTGAGCAACAACCATGAGTCGAAGGTCTAGTTTTCCACCTCGGGGACTCCCCTCCAGCATCTCAGTCAGTGTGGCCTGCAGCTATCCGCAATGAACAATCAGACTCCTTAGACAAGGCAACATTCTATTGTCCTGATGCATAACCTGTTCTCGGAACAAGACAGGACAGAATATGGAGAAACAGAATGGTTTTCAATTGGCAAGGGGGCCAGGCAAGGCTATATTTTATCACCCTACCTGGTTAACTTGTTTGCTGAACATATTACAGTCATCCCTCCACATCCGCTAGGGTCAGGGGTACAGGACCCCCATGAAAGTGAAAAAACCATGAATAACTCTAGGCCCTCCCAAACCTTATTTAACACACAAAAACACACTGTGGATTCCTTTGAGGCATCAGGGTTCCTTCACAAGACAGAAGCGGGTGGCTGGTGGGGCTTACTGCCCACCTCCTCTGCCGCCCCACACCATTTTTAAGAAGGACTTACAAGCCTCGTTTGCAGTTTCTCAGTCTCATGAGGCTGGCAGTCCCTATTAAAAACGGCATAGGGAAGCAGCAGAACTGACAGCAAATAATCCGTGGATAATCAAATCTGCAAAAGTGAAACCCGCAAATGTGGATGGCTGAGTGTATATATAAAGCATGATTAGAGTTGGAGGAAGGAGGCATGAAAACCAGGGAAGGAACATCAAGATTTAAGATACGCAAATGACACCATACTACTGGCAGAAAATAGTAAAGACTTGGAACGATTCCAAGAACTGAAAAGAAAGTAAAAGAAGAAAGTGCAAAGGCAGGTTTACAGTTGAACATTAAGAAAACAAAAATAATGACCAGAAATGATTTACATAACCTTAAAGCAGACAATGAAGACGTTGAAATAGTTCCAGGTTTTCCATATCTTGGCTCAATCGTTAAATGAGGATGGAGACTGCAGTCAAGAAATCAGAAGAGGACCAAGACTTGGAGGAGTAGCTATGAAGGAACTGGACAAGATGCAAAGTGTAAAGACATATTAGTGAATACTAAAGTTAGGATTGTCCGTGCCATCATATTTCCAACTTCTATGTATGGTTGTGAAAGCTGGACAGTGAAGAAAGCTGATAGTTCCAATTAACCCTCTTCATCCCACTTTTTCAGCTGCTTGCAAAATGTCCCAGTTTCCCTCTCCTTCTCCCACTTCCCTCCTATGCCCTCACTGTACTGCAGTTGCTGCAAATGAGCTCAAAGTGCAAAAATAGTTTGCACTCATTAATTCAGCAGAGGAGAGGAAGGGCAGAATCTTCTCTTCAAAAGCAAACTCTGCAGCCTCTCCTAGCCTGTGTGCTCTTTCTCATTAATAACTTTTGCCATCTTTACTCTGATGTTACCTGGATACGTATATCCCGGTTTCCATCTCTGAAATGTTGGAGTGTATGAGTTTAGACTCTCCAACATTTCAGAGATGAGTTGGCAGTGATGTAGACTCGAGTCGATAGACTCAGACTCAAGTCGGACTTAAGTCGCTTCGGTGACTTGACTCGGACTCGACTTGGCCATAAATGATGCACTCAGCTGGACTCGAGATTTGTATATTTTGAATGACTGACTTGATGCCCTTGGTTCAGTAACATAACATGTTCATCCAGAAACCTTATGACTTTGAACAATGCTTCCATCTCTTTTTGCCTACTAGTCACATGACAACCTCTCTCAAGGCCAAAGCGTGGGTGCATTTCTCAGAGGGGACCAGCAAATGCGTTAGGCAATGGGCTTGAGGAGGAAGGATCCTTCCCTCTAAATCATTCCTTCTAAATCAAATCCTATTCCCTACTTCCCAAGCTCCAGATGACAAACTTGCAAATGCGGAGAGCTGACTCTGCTTAAATTGTTAAAACTGAATTTATTTCACTCTATCCATTCATTCTGAAATTTGGTTGGGGTATAAAGTTGGCTTCCAGACTTGAGACTTGACTTGAGACTTGACTTGAAAGTGTCTTCAGGGACTTGAGACTTGACTTGAGATTTGAAGGTAGAGACTTGAGACTTGACTTGAGACTTGGAGTAAAAAGACTGAAGTCTTTTTACTCATCGTGAGTTGGTATGAGTTTGGAAAGCCACTGTGGTGTAGTGTCTTGAGCACTGCAGTACAACCCTGGAGACTAGGATTCAATCTCCTGCTTGGCCATGGAAACCCACTGGGTGACAGACTCTCAGCGCCAGAAAACCCTGCGATAGGGTTGCTGTGAGTCAGGAATGATTTGAAGGCACACAACAATAATAATGAGTTTGAAACATTTTACTTCTTTGGAGTACAACTCTCAGACCTCACTCCACAGCCAGCGTGGCTACTTTGGCATGCAAAGTGGAGCTTGTTTATGCAAAGCCTGTACTCTGTTGCTACTGACAGGCAGGTGTCTGAGCAAGCAAATTTTTATGTTCCAGAGAATTCTTCCTCAACCTAGATGCTCAGAAAGACCTGCTAGATGTTTCTGTGCGAGGCCAGTTTATCTTTTCTCTCTTCTGCCTTTCCCACTTACAAAATGAATAGAAGTAGTGCTAGGGAGACTCAGGCCATTTCCGCACTGGACTGTTACAGCGCTATCATTCCACTTTCAACATCCTATGGAATCCTGGGGTTTGCAGTTTAGGGAGGGGCCCTTCAGGACCCTCCCTAAACTGCAAACCCCAGGATTCCATAGGATGTTGAAAGTGGAATGATAGCGCTATAATAGTCTAGTGCAGAAGTGCCCTCAGTTACGTTGGGCAACCTTTCTTTTATAAAAACCACTCTAGAAACTGCTGTTAGCTTTGGGAGAGCTGGAGTGGAAAGGGGGAACTTAACCTTTTTTGCCTCCCAAGAGGAAGTGAAGGGGAACAGATGAACATATGCATGATTATTAACAGTAACCAGATGCTTCCAGATGGTCTGCAAGCTAACCAATGTGGAAATACCCTACACTGTTTATTAGTGCTCAAGTTACAAACCCTCCAGCAGTCCTGATTTGTCCTGGTAAATCCTCTGTCATCCTCATTTCTCAGCTGCTTTTAAAATGCCCCAGTTTCCCTCTTCCTTCCACTTTTCTCGCTTTGTCTTCAGCTTGCATCAATTGCTGCAAACTGAGTTCAGAGGGCTAAAGGAATTTGCATTCAATTTACTCAGGAAGGAGGAGAAGAGAGGAAAGGAAGGAAGGAATCTTGACCTTCCTAGTAGACTCAGGCAAAAGCTAACTGCTGCAATCTCACCTGCCTTGTGTGTTATTCCTCAATAATTTTTGCCATCATGGCCACAGTCTGATGTTGCTTGGCCACACGTTTGCTGGCAGTTATGTATTTGAGTCTTTTACTCCAAGTCTCAAGTCAAGTCTCTAGTCTCTACCTTCAAGTCTCAAGTCCTTGAAGATACTTTCAAGCCAAGTCTCAAGTTTGGGAGCCAACTTTATACCCCAACTTATATTCCAGAATTTCTGGACGGAGTCAAATAAAGTCAGTTTTAACAATTTAAGCAGAGTTGGCCCTCCACATTTGCAATTTTGCCATCTGCAGCTTTAGAGGTGAGGAAGAGGATCCTTCTTACTTCCCCTTCCCGAAGCTGGAGGTTTTGGTGCCAATGGGCATAAAAGAGTCTGCAGCTTTGGAAAAGGGGAATAGGATCCTTTTTACTTCTCATTTCTGAAGCTGGAGGATTTTTCAGAAGTAGGGAATAGGATCTTTCTTACTTACCATTACTGAAGCTTCAAAAACTGTAGAAGGAAGAATCCTTCCTCCTCAAGTCCACTGCCTAACACACTTGCTGTTCTATGAGAAACATGTCCTAAGCTTTGGGGACAAGTTTTGCCTTCTGCTCTTAGGGAAAGTTTCAGAAGGCTGCTCCAATATGCAGCGGGGACAGGCTGCTGAGCAGACCTCAAGCCCATTCAAGCTCATTGCCTAACCCATTTGCTGTTCCCCTCTGAGAAATGCCCCCATACTTTGGGCTTGAGACAGATTGTCACGTGAGCAGCAGGCAAAAAGAGCAGGAAGTGTTTTTCAAAGTAGTAAGGTTTCTGGATGAATGTGTTTTGTTACTGAACCAAGGGCAGCAAGTCGGTCACTAAAACATATACAAGTCTTGAGTCGGGTTGAGTCAGTGCATCTTTGTTGCTGAGTCAAGTCCGAGTTGAGTCACTGAAGAGTCTTAAGTCCAACTTTAGTCCGAGTCAGTCGACTCGAGTCTACATCACTGTTTGCTGGTTTTCATCTCTGAAATGTTGCTGGGTATGAATTTACTTAGAGGGAAAAGGGGACCTAGTCCTCCTAGTTTTTGTAATTAGCCCTTAGCAGCTATTTTTAGATAGCTTATGTAGAGCGTGATCTGGTAAAACTGGTGGGTTTGGATCTGGCAGAAGGAACTTTTGCATTACATTTGGGGACTCCCCTGCCTTGCCTGACTCATATAGCCCTCCAGTTGTTGTTGGACTACACTTCCCAGGAGTCTTAGCCAGCATAGCTAATGAGACAGAATGCTGGAAGTTCCAGTCCAATAACAACTGAAGGGCCACATGATTCCCATCTCTCCCCTATCCCATAATATGAGCACTGCATGCTAAATCTTGTCTCAGAATGAAACTAGGAAGCTGCCATTGCCGGTAGCTTTTTTTCAGCACTCTCCTTCATATAATTAAAATAAAACTGAACAAAATTCCCGTTAATCTGATGCCAACAGAATATCAGAAAGTATGTTGTGATGCCTTTTCAAAACAAATTTCCCACTGGGTGAGTTCATGGGATGAATTAATCTTTGCATGTTTTTTGCTGTTGCCCCCTACGGCATATGGTTCTGTGGGAGCTGCATTACACGCTGACACTCGCTTATGAAAGGAGTTATAAAATTTTATTCCACACCGACTAACACCTGAGATTTTGAAGTGCTACAAATTTCCAAGCTGCCACATGTCCTCGAAATCTTCTGAACTAACTTAACGTGATGAAAGTGATTAAGTTGTAGCATATTGGAGGCAGACACTGGTATAAAGAAAAGACGCTGGTATAAAGAACAGCAAAATTTGTTATATCTGCATCCAGCAGTCACCAAAAAGAAGAATTATCATCCATTCATTCCTGCATTAAGCATATGAGTCATTTCCTGCTTATGAACTTTGAAAACACTTTCACACTGATTCAACTTTAACTCCCTTGGCAACATCCCATGGGATCCTGGGGTTTGTAGTTTGTGGCACTAGAGCTTTTTGGCAGAGAATTCTAAATATTCCTCCCTAAACTGCAAAGCCCAGGATTCCATAGGAGTCGCCATGGTAGTTAAAGTGGAATATAGGCCTATGATTGTGGAGTGTGAAAGGGTGACTAGTCAGCATAGCTAATGTTGAGAAATGTGAGGAACTGCATCCCCTTAAGCTGAAAGGGATCTAGGAGTCTTAGTGGACCACAAGCTGAACATGAGTCAACAGTATGATGGAGCAGCTAAAAAAGCCAACGCGATTCTGAGCTGCATCAACAGGAGTATAGTGTCGAGATCAAGGGAAGTAATAATATCACTTTATTCTGCTTTGGTTAGACCTCACTTGGAATACTGTGTCCAGTTCTGGGCAGCACAGTTCAAGAAGGATATTGACTAGCTGGAATATTTCCAGAGGAGGGCGACCAAAATAGTGAAGGGTCTGGAAACCATGAAGCTCTCTGAGGAGTAGCTTAGGGAGCTGGGTATGTTTAGCCTGACAAAAAGAAGGTTAAGAGGAGACATGATAGCCATGTTTAAACATTTGAAGGGATGTTATGTTGAAGATGGAGCAAACTTGTTTTTGGCTGCTCCAGAAACTAGGACATGGAGCAATGGATTCAAACTACAGGAAGAGAGATTTCACCTAAACATCAGGAAGAACTTCCTGACAGTCAGAGCCGTTTGACAGTAGAATATGCTGCCCAGAGTGTGGTGGAGTCTCCTTCTTTGGAGGTTTTTAAGCAGAGGCTGGATGGACATTTGCTGGGGGTTCTTTGAGCGTTTGTTCCTACATGGCAGGGGGTTGGACTTGATGGTCATTGTGATCTCTTCCAACTATGTTTCCAACAGCATCCGGAAGGACCCCGTGATTCCCACCCATCAGCTAAACCATCAGCTAAACCTCTTCCAGGCAGCCTGTTCTGGCTTTCCCATTTCTTTGAAATATAGATATCCTAGGCGGTTTCTGCGCGAGACTGTTATAGTGCTATTATTCCACTTTCAACATCCTATGGAATCCTGGGGTTTGCAGTTTAGGGAGAATGTTGAAAGTGGAATAATAGCACTATAACAGTCTTGTGCGGAACTGGCCATAGAATGCATAACACTAATGGTACTCTGTGCTCCTTTTAGCTTGGTCGTCATGCAACAGAAGTGAAAGCAATCGCTGTGGAATGTTGCCGAATGAGCTCCCAAACCTTAACGGCATGTGAAACTGCCACTCAGAAGGTGCAACATTTTAGGACCAAATGAGATGTGACGGGGAAAATCCAGCCTCAGCCTCCCACACCTCGTCCAGCTGGGCTCGAACATCTTTGTTTGCTTAAAACCAGGTGAGAACAGGGGAGAAATTTGGAGCGAGGCTGCAGTGCTGGAGGAAGAGGTGACCCTCTCTCTCTCTCTCTCTCTCTCTCTCTCTCTCTCTCTCTCCCCCCACCCCTTTGGCCCCGCTCTCTAGCTGTAATAGGTTCAGGGCGGTGAGGCGGGGGGGATTTCACTGGAGAAAGAAAACGGGGGCAGAGTAACCCTTGCTGCCCCACGTCACGTGCATCATCCATCACATCTGATCTGGTCTTTGAGGAGGCAAGAGCTTGGAAAGTTACTTTTAAAAAGCAGTAAGAAGGTAAGAAGGGCCATGCAGGAACAGACTGAGAATTTCTCTAGCCCAACACTCTGTTCACACAACAGCTTTCGGGGAAGCCCATCAGGAGGACATATGGGTGACAGTGTCCTTCATTCCGTACTTTATCACATCAAAGAATCGGACTACCTCCTCTGTTACAGGTGGATTTCCACTTATTTATGTTAGTGATGGAAAGAGAAGTAATCTAGATCCACCGCATTTTCATGTCTGTCTTCAGAATGACGTCTTGATTTCAACGCTAGACAAAAGAAACGGATGTACATGCATTTATTACATATTTGCTTCAGGAATGCTGACCATTTGTACATCTTATTTTGTTCTGTGCAATTTTGTTAAATTGCATTTCTTTCAGTAAAAGTTTCTTAAAAACCAAATATTCCCACACATGCTGTTCCTGCTGTTTCTGTTACTGGAGGGGAAATCTAGCCATCCTGATTTGTAGCCCTGATGACTCTGTCCTCCATGAATATATCTAACCTCTTTTTAAAACCCACCAGGTTGGCAGCCATTACTACGTCTTGTGGTACTGGAGCCCATGTCGGCAGACAAAGACTTTTTTTGTTTAGACAGACCTTCTTCTGTTAACTGTCTGTCGGAGGAGGAGCTTTGTGGGTGGAGTGTTGCTGTCCTTTTATCCATCCATCAGTTTATCTATTTATGCCCCACTTTTTCCCCAGGAGTGGAACTCTTGGAAGAAGAATTGGAACTCTTTCATCTTCATTATTTTGTTTTAGAACTCTTTTAAATTAGTGTTGTTAATACAGCTCCTTATTTCATAGCACAAAATGTTTCAGCTGTACTTTGGCCATTTCCACGCTAGACTGTTATAGTAGTACAGTAGTACAAGTACAGGCTGAGCCTCCCGTATCCAGCAATCCGAAATTCAAGAACCACCAAAACCCAAAACTCTTTGCTGCCGGCTGCCTGCTTCTACCTTTGAGGGCCATTTCCGCACTGGACCGTTATAGCGCTATGATTCCACTTTCAACGTCCTATGGAATCCTGGGGTTTGCAGTTTCGGGAGAGGAAACTGCAAACCCCAGGATTCCATAGGATGTTGAAAGTGGAATCATAGCGCTATAACGGTCCAGTGCGGAAATGGCTCCAGTTTTAACTTACACTGTAAGCCATCCTGAGTCCCACAATGAGAAACAGCCAGGGTCAAATTAATTAAATATATACTGTGGGTTAACTAGGGGCTGTGTAAAGAATTCCTCTGCTATGTGCCCAGTAGCCAGCTCCAGTTATAAAAGCCCCTTCGGAAGTACGGACATCCTCCACTTATCTGAGGGTTTAGGGACCAGAGCACGGTCATCAGATGGAATTGGTTGAAAAGTAGAACCCAAGCCATTTCTGCACTAGGCTGTTACAGCACTATGATTGCACTTTCAACCTCCTACGGAATCCTGGGGTTTGCAGTTTCGGGAGGGGCGCCCGGCCCCTCCCAAAACTGCAAACCCCAGGATTCCATAGGAGGTTGAAAATGGAATGACAGCGCTATAACAGCCTAGTGCGGAAATGGCTCCAGTTTTCTGGAGGTTCACCAAGGGAGCCTCTGTACTTCCCTCATGATCTCTGCAGAAAGAAGGCAAGAGAAGAAGAACTGAAAAAGGAGCAGATTCTGGGTTGAAAGACCATTACAGATCTAGCATTTACAACAGTTGAAAGGAGGGAACATTGAAAAACAAGTTGGTGAAAAGTGGGGGAGGCCCATACTCCATTACCACCATTATGTTGTTCTTATTGGCCTTCAAGGTGATTCTGAATTACAGCGACCTTCTCGTGAGGTTTTCTTGGCAAGATTTGCTTGGAGAGGGGTTGCCTTTGCCTTCCCCAGAGGCTGGGACTTGCCCAAGGTCATCCAGTAGGTTTCCATGGCCAAGTGGACATTTGAACCCCTGGTCTCTCAGGCCATTTCTGCACTAGACTGTTATAGCGCTATTATTCCACTTCCAAGGTCCTATGGAATCCCGGGGTTTGCAGTTTAGGGAGGTCCCTCCCTAAACTGCAAACCCCAGGATTCCATAGGACCTTGAAAGTGGAATAATAGTGCTATAACAGTCTAGTGCAGAAATGGCCTCAGAGTCCCAGTCCAACACTCAAGCATGCTGGCTCTATACCATACAGTGAGCATTGTGCTGAGATTTAAAACATTTCTACTTTCATGGTTCTATGAAATAGAAATTGTTGGTTTTTGGTTACTTTTTAAAAGACATGTATATGCAAAAACCTGCTGACTTGTATCGCAATATGCTGTCTACTTCTGCTGCCTACTTCATTTTCACCCATCACTCACAGCACTGCATGAGAGTATGAGCACTTGAACCATGTGATATTCCTCCTCCACTATTTCTTAAGGTGACAGCTCTTATAAGGGTAATTAAAAGTTAGGCCATTCCCACACTGACCGTTATAGCCCTATTGTTCCACTTGCAACATCCTATGGAATCCTGGAGTTTGCAGTTTCAGGAGGGGCCTCCCGGCCCCTCCCCAAACTACAAACCCCAGGATTCCATAGGATGTTGCAAGTGGAACAATAGCGCTGTAACAGTCTAGTGCGGAAATGGCCTTAGACTTGCACCACAAAATGTGCAAGGATATCCCATATTAAATTGCAGTCATAAAGTAACCTAGCTACAGATTAATTGTCACAAAAGCAAATTATTTATATTTGGTTACTTCTGTATTCTGTAACAGACCCATATTACAGGAAAGTGCCCCCTGAACCTGCTTGATAAAAGTCTCTTTTCTGCAAGCTCCGTGTTGGCTCCTGGACTGTACTAATAATCATTGCTGAACTGCTTTGAACTGTAGTCATTCTATGTAGTCATTCTATAATGAGTACAGCCAGATCCATGGTGAGATTAATATACCATTCAAGAATTTTGGAAATGGAAAACTGATGGTCTATTTGTTATCTGGGTAGGCCGTTATTGGGAGGAAGGGATGAAAAGCAAGCAGCATAGTAGGATTTTGGCGCCATGGTGTGACTATTTATGTTTGAGCCCTGGAGTCGTGCACATCTATTTGCATGTCTCAGAGATTCACTTTTGTAGGAGGCTCAAGAAGGGGAGAAGGGGAGAAACGCTCCAGTCTTAAACTGCACCGAAGAGACATCCCATCAATCTTTAAAGAGAATTTGTATCAAGGATTAAACAGAGCTTGGGAATATTTGAGGGGTGGGGGGAGTTGGACCAGCCAGCACCCTCCTGCAGTCCAAAAAAATGTTATTAAGGTGCCACTACCCCAAAGCTGCTGTTCCCAGTAGCCATTCCATGAGGCCAGAGGTGGGCTCCAGAATAATGTAAATGTAAATATAAATGGAAGGTGGATTCATAAGGAAGGTACTAGCAGTGGTGGTTAGTGGCTGTAATGCTAGAGGTGATTCCAGGTTTTGTCTGGACTTTAAAGGAGTTGTGCTGGGTCTAACTGAAGGATGGGCTAGCATAGGTAGACTTTCGGCCATTTCCACCCTACACCATTATAGCGCTATTAGTCCACTTTCAACATCCTGTGCAATCCTGGGATTTGCAGTTTAGGGAGGGGCAATTTTCAGCCTCAGTAAACTACAAACCCCAGAATTCCATAGGATGGTCAAAGTGGAATAGTAGAACTATAACAATGTAGGGCAGAAATGGCCTTGGTCTAAACTCTAGGGCAGTTTCCACCCCACTGACATCAGAACCGTCATCTACTACTCAGTGCTGGAATCATCCAGCTTTTTAAGCCTCTTCATGTTCAAGCCCAGATTGTTGAACTGACAGGAGCACTGATCTCATTTGCTGCCAGGGAGATGTATACTGACCAGCCTATCCTTGCAACTATATTCTGAACCAGTTTGGCTTTGAACTGTCTTCAAGGCAGCCCCATGTACAGTACATTACAGCAGTCAAGCCTAGACATAAAAATCATTTAGAATCATAGAATCTTAGAGTTAGATAGGACAATAGAGTTAGATGATACAATCTCCTACCATGCAGGAATGCAGTTAAGCATAAGATGCACATGCAACCTCTGATTAAAGACCTCTAAAGAAGGAGACTCCATCACACTTGCAGGCAGCCCATTCCACTGTCAAACAGCTCTTATTGTCAAAAAGTTCTTCCTAATGTTCCGAGGGAATCTTTTTTTCTTATAATCTGAAACTACTGATTCATGCCAACTCTCAGTCTTCTTTTTCCCAAGCTAAACATATCCAGCTCCCTAAATGATTCCTAATAAGCCTGTGTTTCCAGACCTTTGTTCAGTTTGGTCACTCTTCTCCGGATACATCTTGCCTTTTTCCCCAGTTGGGAATCAAGGTGGCTTGTCGTTATCGTCACGTGCCTTCAAGCAATTTCTGACTTATGGCAGTCCTAAGGTGAACCTAAAGTTTGCCAGTGTCTTCCACTAAGGCTGAGAGAGTGTGACCTGCCCAGTGGCACCCACTTGGTTTCCACGGCTGAGTGGGGATTCGAACTGTGGTCTCCCAGTGTCCTTGTCCAACATTCAAACCACGATGCAGGTCGAGCTTCCCTTCTCTTGAAATCGAAAGCCTTCAAAACCTGAAACTTTTTCGCCAGCTGCCATTTCTGCTGCTGAAGCAGTGGCAGCGGTACTCCGGCTCGTTCGTCTCTCAGACAAGTGCCTAGAAGGTGGAAGCAAAAAAGAGGAAGACTGTAAAATGGTGGTGAGTGCGGATTTGTGCTGTGCACTACACCTGGGCCATTTCCGCACTAGAGTGTTATAGCGCTATCATTCTGCTTTCAACCTCCTATGGAATCCTGGGGTTTGCAGTTTCGGGAGGGGCCGGCCGGCCCCTCCCGAAACTGCAAACCCCAGGATTCCATAGGATGTTGCAAGTGGAATGATAGCGCTATAACACTCTAGTACAGAAATGGCCCTGGATTCTTGCCATTTCACAGATCCTCAGTCTCTCTCCAGCCTTGCATCTCATCCACAACACAAGTAGCTGCAGATAGAGAAGACACCCTACAGGGCTGACACCGAGGGGCTTACCGAAACCAACCAGGTAAGCTCGTGGGGAAGAAGGCTGTGTTTCAACTTAGGGGCCTTCTGCCTGGTTTGCAGCTTAGTCCTTCCCCCTCCCGCCCAGCAATATAGCGACTTTCAGAGCTCAAAAACAGATGGTTTTAACTTAATCCTTAGAAATTTTCTGGCTGGCTGCCTTTTCAATTGACAAGAACAGCTAGGTCTGGTTCAGTCATTTCGAGTCATGCTAAAGAGCTCTTGAGGAGTCCCTGACTAACCGTATAAGTAGCTGCCCACATGTCTAATTAGAATACGTTTTACTACCTAGAGCTTGTGCCTATGCACACTTACTAACTAATGGTTTCATCCTGTGACAGCTGACTTAGAAGCAAGCGGTGCTGAGTTCAGTGCAACTTACTCCCAAGCGAAGAAAAATGGAAAAAGGTACTCTTTTGCAAAAGCTGGGGAAAGTTGTTTTTGGACTACAGCTGCCAATGGCTGTACTGGCTAGGGGATTCTGGGAGTTATAGTCCAAAAATAACCTTCCCCAAGTTTTGTAAAACATTAATTTTAACTTTCCTAAGAACTGCTCCTGGTTATGATTATTCAGTGTGTCTTCGGAGTGGTAACTTTTTCAAGGCACTGCTACCAGTTATGTTTGTTAACGGTATATAGGGAGTTACAGTGCAAACAAGTAACGTCCCCAAATTCTGCTCCCAATTAAGCTATTGAGTGTATAGAGAATTACACATTGGGAGAATGTGGCTGTCATAGCTGCCACACCAAGAAGTTTATATAGTAGAGAGATGTGGAAAAGTTACTTTGGTGAATGACAGCTCCCAAAACATCCTCCGAGGAAATGTAATTCAGATCATATTTCCAGGAAACATAGTTCAAAAAAGTAACTTTTTCAAAGGCTTTGTACCCAATAAGCTTCTTGGTATGACAAAATTACGACAGCTGCATTCTTCTAACACGTAATTCTCTATACACTCAATATGCTTAACTGGGAAGCAGAGTTTGAGCCATCGCTGAGAATCATAGAATCATAGGCCATTTCCACATTACACGGTAATAGTGCTATTATTCCACTTTCAACCTCCTATGGAATCCTGGGGTTTGTAGTTTAGAGAGGGGCCGTTAGACTTCTCAGCCAGAGAGCTCTTTGGCCTCAGTAAACTACAAACACCGGAATTCCACAGGATGTTGAAAGTGCAATAATCGCACTATAACAGCGTAGTGTGGAAACGGCCATCGAGTCGGAAGGGACCATATGGGCCAATGAGTCCAACTCCCTGCTCAATGGAGGATTTCCCGCTAGAGCATCCCCAGCAGGTAGCTGTCCAGCCTTTCAAGACATCCAGAGGAGACTCCGCCACCTATCTAGGGAATTGGTTCTATTGCCAAATCGCTCCTGCCATCAAGAAGTTTAGAAGAAATGTACTCTTCTGTTATTTCAAACCATAAGACCTGGTCCTACCCAATGGAGCAGCAGAGAGCAAGCCTGCTCCCTCCTCTTTGTGGCAGCCCTCGAGGTATTTAAAAAGTTCAAACCGGTCACCCCTTCAGCCTTCTCCTTACCCGGCTGAACACACTCAACTCCCTCAAACTCATGTGTTTTGTTCTCCATACCTCTTCTTATTCTCGTTGCCCTTCCCTGAACTGGCTTCAATGTCTGTGGCCATTTCTGCACTCGACCGTTATAGTGCTATTATTCCATTTTCCTGGGTTTGCCGTTTAGGGAGAGGCCTTTAAGGCCCTCCCATAAACTGCAAACCCTGGGGTTCCATAGGATGTTGAAAGTGGAATAATAGCACTATAACAGTCTAGTGCAGAAATGGTCTCTATCCTTCCTAAAATGAGATGGCCAGAACTGAATGCATCACTCCGGCTGAGGCCAGACTAGTGCAGAAAATAGTGGCACTGGGACTTCCCTTTACTTGGAGACTTCACCCAGTCTTCTGTCTCCAATGCCTTTGCCACATTCTCAACTATGTCTGGTGAGCCACCTGTTAACACATGCTTCTTATTTTTAAAAAGGCCCCGGCATCTGTTTCTTTCTGTTGGGTGTAATGACGGCATGTTGTGGATCCCAAGGAAGCTGGTGGCTTCCGCGTCAGAGGGGCAATGAATCCACCCCAGGTTTGAGCCTGGAGATCCGTGCCCACTGACTAGCCCCAGACCACCCAAAATCAGCATTAACAGCACCACTGAATTTTCACACAGGAAATCATAGCATGACAGAAGTGGGAAAGGAGGTCAACAGCAGATTTTTTTTTGTTAGTAAAAAGAAATGCTTTTAAAATGGTCTCCCACAGGACGACAACTGAAGAGTGACTGCATCATGTAGGAAACCTCAAATGAAGGTGGTGTTATTCAGATACAATCCCGTTTTACCCGCGCTAGGACACAGACCAAAGGATTCACGATTACTTAGGGCCTTTCCACACTACGTTGTTATAGTGCTATTATTCCACTTTCAACATCCTATGGAATTCTGGGGTTTGTAGTTTACTGAGGCCAAAAGGTTCTCTGGCTGAGAATGCTAAAGGCCCCTCTCTAAACTACAAACCTCTAAACTACAACCCCCCCTCCAATTTCTCCCACTAAAGCAATCAAATCTGAAAGTATTCACCAGTTCACTTCTGAATTCATTTTTTTAAAAAATTTCAGGACTTGGACCCCCCCGCTGATGGTTTTTTGTTTTTTGTTTTGCTACTACATCTCCCAGAATCCCTGCCTGTTGGCCATGCTGACTGGGACTCCTGGGAGCTACAAAAACACCTAAGGACTCAAGGGTACAAACCATGGGTGTGAAAGAGGGGATTGCAGCAGGAATAGCTTATAATGCAAGTTATATCTGCTGAAATAAATGATTCTCTGCTACTGTTTAAAGTACTGGACTGCTATCTTCTTCTACGCCTGATCACCTGCAGTGAAATGCCAGCATGGTGTAGTTGGTCTAAGTGTTGGAGCAGGACTCCAGGAAACTAGAGTGAGAATCCCTGTTCAAAGTCACCAGTGGGTGACTTTGGACAAGTCACTCTCTCTCAGCCTCAGAGGAAGGCAAACCTCCTCTGCCAGGAATACACTAGGATAGAAGTTGCTGTAATTCAGAGTCAAGACATGTAACAAGAACAAACCCATTGTACAGTGCTTTGAAAATATACAGTGCCCTGTGCCACTACTGGAGAGGTGTTGTTTTCCCTATCTGAGGACTAGTTAATCTATACCCATTGAACTTCTGCCCGTCCAAGACACAGAGGCCCTACCAAGAAATTTAAAAAAAAAGATGGTAAACCATCTTTATCTTGTTTTTCCAAGTGACTTTTGTAGGAACTGCATGTGATTTTCCAGCTTTCCTTTCACACCACATCCCCACATCAGTGGAGCTTTTCCACTGATAAAACTACTGGGATTAATTCCAACACTTTCCGAGCATTTTTTAAAGTGTTCCTGTTGCTTTAAATGAACACAGGACTTCATCTTCAGGTGGAGTCAGTTCTTGCTGGGTTATAAATTTGCTGGGAGGAGAGAAAGCAGCTGTTTTGCTGGAATCTTAACAAGCGCACAGAATCATTATGGTAAGCCTGCAACATTGTAGTTTTTCTCGTGCAGATTTTTATACTGATTTGCAAATGTGTTGCACTGCTTTCCTCTGAGTGTGTCTGTGGAGAGGGGGACCTGGCTGGCTACTCTGAATTGATAACTTTTTCTAGAGAAGTTATTGATGAGCGGTTCAGTTAGTTGGACTGGTCTTTGCTCCTTATAAGGTAAAAGCTAGGCTGTAGCGTGCAAAGGGACACTTTAGAGAGGGTCTTTTTCTCCCACCCTTATTATTTATTTATTTTCTATCTGGTCGCTTTAGCTGATCTTCTTGCAAAGTTACAGGTCTGGTTTCTGACAGCTGAGGTCTTTTTTTTCCTGCTTGGATTTTCAGGGGCTAAAATGTGCTGTAAAGTTCACTTTTTTTTTTTCCCCCCTCTTCCCAGCCTTTCTCTCTCCTGCCCTTTCCCCTACATTATTTCAGTCTTCAGTTATGAACTGGGTTAGGTGGGAGTCTACTGTACTTCTGTACACTGCCCACCCCCACCCCCCACTTTTCCTTCCCTATAGAAGAGGAAACTGCCATATTGCCTTTGTCTACTGAAATCCCATGGGCTGATATGCTAAGAGAATTAGAGAAACATTTGTTCTTTCTTCTTTTTTCATTTTTTTTCTTCATTTTTTTTTGTTTAACTGTTGCAGGCAGTCCCAGCTAGAAAGTGCTTAACTGGAACTTCTGGGAAACTTTCCAGTTTCCAGTGTTTGCATTTATGTTAATGAATCCTAACGAATCTAATTATTTAATGGGGGTGGACAGGGAAAATCCAAAAAGAATGTTTTCCTCCAATGCAGAGTGCTTTCTCCTAAGGTTGAGATCCCTTGTCAGTTTGCTCATGAGCGGGGCCAGAAAAGTTGATGGGTCACTTCTGTTTTCGGCGTTGTTTGACTTCGCCTCTCCCCGTGCAAAATTTTGGATGCCAAGACTGATTGTTCTCTGTGATCAATTCACCCCGTCGACTATTTTGCACGGGGAAGTTTAAGTTGGAAAGTTAGCCAGTGTTTTGTCTGTACTCTAGTAAACTGGGAAAGACAGATTCATCCTTTATGGTCATGGAGCAGAAACTGACTGTGGATTTTTTGAGGGCTGGCAAATCGCATGTGTGAGCACGGCAACTGTCTCAAGCCGAGAGAATTTTTGGCCATTCCAGACCGGCTCCCACCCCCATCCGCAACAGGCTCCATTGCAGAAATACTGACCACGCTGCTGAAAGGAGCAGGTGGGACTGCACTTGGCAAACTGCTGAGCAAGTTGGGCGCTGAACTCCGGTCTGCCTCGCCACGAGGAATGTCCTCTTCTGAGAGGTTCTGGCAAACAGGGAAAGATGATCAACGGTTCAGACTCCTTTCCCGTAGAGATGGGTGGAGTGGGGAGAAGTGCAGTGAATGACAGGAGCATGCCACAGGGAGGTGTGGCACAGCCTCCAGGTCTGATTTGCACAAGGCTACAGACAATAGCACAATGGGAAATGTTGAAGCACGGGCCCTCCCGGGGAGAGTCTTTGGAGACGCATCTGCCAAAGAGAGGCCGGGCAAATGCAGGCCGCTTGTGTTGATGGGTCTCAGCAAAGGCATTTCTAGTTGTTCTCATCTCCGCTTGGAGCAGGCCTTTTGTAAAGCTAAGAGGTCTTAACAGAACATTGCAATATGGGTAACTCATGGGATAACAATAGCAGTTACATTTCTTATACCGCTTATCAGTGCTAAGCACTCCCTAAGCAGTTTACAAATGTGTTTAGCTAATTGCTCCCAACAAACTGGGTAGTCATTTTACCGACCTACAGAAGGATGGAACGCTGAGTCAACCTGGAGCCCTGCAGGATCGAACTCGCAATGTTGTGGCTCCAGTACTGGCATTTAACCACTGTGCCACCAAGGCTCTTCCTGGTTTATATATTGTTGTTGGGAAAATGCAGTACCAGGGATGACGGGCGACATCAGTTCTTACTTACTTACTGACACCAGTTCTTGCTTGCTTACTCACTGAGGAGCAGGCCTTTTGTAAAGCTAAAGGGTCTTAATGGCCTACTACAATTGGTTGTGTGCCGTCCAGTAATTTCCAGTTTATGGTAACCCTAAGGCAATCCTGTTGCTGTGGGGCAGCTTACCAGCAAGGTTTGTTTGGAGGGAGTTTGCCGTTGTCTTCCTCTGAGAGTGTGACTTGACAAAAGGCACCCAGTGAATTTCCGTGGCCAAGCAGGGATTTGAACTCTTGGCCTCCGTCGTCCTAACTCAACACTCAGACCACTACAGTATGCTGGCCCTTCACTGCAGTGGCCAAATGCAGAAGAGGACAGGGCTCCTGTGCTTTTAATAGCACTCTACAACTGGGATAGCTCACAACAATATACTGTTGTTGGGAGAAATCTATTGGCGGGAGTGGCAAATGACGTCGTCATTCCAATGAATCAAATATTCCGGAACCCAAGGATCCCTGCCTCCACGGTGGCAGGAGTTAAGCAACAAGCAACGTGCCGGGTGACAGCCAGCGTGGTGTAGTTGTTTGAGCGTTAGACTACAACTCTGGGCCAGGGTTCAAATCCCTGCTTAGCCATGGAAGCCCACTGAGTGATCTTGGACAAGTCACATTCTCTCATCCTCAGAAAAAGGCACAGGCAAATCTCGTCTGAACCAATCTTGCCAAAAAAAACCTGTGATACATTTGCCTCAGAGTTGCCATATGTCAGAAACGACTTGAAGGATCACAGCAACAAATGCACTGTGGTTCTCCTTCGCATTCCCCAGCTATAGCACTTTGATGCCACTTGAACTACTGTGGTTGCACCTTAATGAAAGTCTAGGGGCCTTTCCGCACTACACTGCTACAGTGCTATGATTCCACCTTCAACCTCCTGTGGAATTCTGGGGTTTGTAGTTTACTGAGGCCCAAGAGTTTGTTGGCTGAGAATTCTAAAGGCCCCTCCATAAACTGCAGATCCCAGGATTCCACAGGATGTTGAAAGTGGAATAACAGCACTGTAACAGTGTAGTGCAGAAAGGCCCTAAGATCTGTAGTTTGGTGAGGCTGTGGAGCACTCTCATGGGTAATTCTTAAACATTTCATGAAACAACAAATCTCAAGATTCCATAGAACGGAACCGTGTGAGTTAAAATGGAATCAAAACACTACAAGTGTGTAATGTAAAAGAGACTTGTATCTATTTTGCTCTCCTCTTGGACTTTCTGAGCCATCTCATAGCTTGTCAAATTTTACTGTTTGGAACTATATTGCCCAGCTGGTTTGGCTGCTTGCTGAGCACAATGGGGGATGACTGGTGTTATAGTCCAAAAAAGTAAACTTTTCCAGACTCAGTATTTGGCAGCCTACAATGGGAAGGGGGGGGGGAATGGAGGAATGAAGCCCCAAACTGCTGACCCTTGTCCTGAAGCTGCATAAATTGCTATTACATTCTTACTCATGAGTCACAGGCTCACCACGTCTGCTGAAGAAGCTGGTTGTGGTTAGATGAACGTAGGAGAAGTCTGTGGCCCGCTGCAGCCGTCTCTCGCTAGGATGAAAAAAGTCTTTTCAACTACACTTGCCTCACGGTTGTGGTATCTCAAATATGTTAGGCAATTTAATGGGGTTTCCACCTGTTCCCAAGGGGGTCTCGTCTCTCCAAGTAATTCTGGGCTCTGAACCAAGGTCTTTCAATGACTCGCCTTCCCCCGAAGAAGAGGTAGATTGGAGCCATCAAATATAATTGACCAGGAGTAACTTCAGGACAGGTGAATGGAGGTGGGGCTTTTCATGCACCAAAATGCTCATTGCTCCTTCCCTACATCAATTGCTTAGAACACTGTAGAGCTCAGCGGCTAAATACTATGCCACTAAGGCCTAAATATCACCGGATCCTGCCTAATCTTGGAAGCTAAGCAAGGTCAGGCCTGGTTAGGACTTGGGGGAACTCCCAAGTCAGGTACTGTAGGCTCTGTTTCAGAGGACTGGCAAAACCATCTTTGAGGATTCCTTGCCTAAGGAAACTCTCTAAAATTCATGGGGTTGCCGCAAGTCAGCAGGCAACTCGAAGGGGCATTTTCGCACAAGAAAAATTGCAAATACAGAATCAGAAGGTCAACTGGAGCCTTCATCGGCTCTTGCTCGTACGCATCTTTCCTCACTGCCTTGACTGTACACCTCTCTGCGTGCCTTTTCCTGGGCTTGGAAAAGTTACTTTGTTAGAAGACAGCTTCCAGAATCCCTTAGGTAGCAAGGCCCTGGTGGCTGGAAGACTCAGGGAACTATCATCTCAAAGTATTTTTTTTTCTAACTCTAGACAATTCTTTTTACACTATTTTTTTCTTCTTCTCTTCATCCTCTGGACCACACTGAATTTCAATTATTTTATCCTTCCGCACCCACCATTGTCCCAGAACATTCTCCTACCCACTACTAATTACGGATATGAATGGATTCAGCACGTCATTGTAGGCTAAGCCTCCCTTATGCCGAATGCTTGGAAATAGAAGTGTTCCATATTTCAGATTTTTTTCAAATTTTGGAGTGTAATACCTTTTTGAATAGCCTCATGTCTCATTCATTTGTTACGTGTGTTGTAGTGTGGTACGAGAGGCAAGGCTGGAGAGAGGCTGAGAGTCTGTGAAATGGCAGGAATACGGGTGTCACGCGTGGTGCAAAGCCACAGATCCTTAGTGTCTCTCTTTTCGCCACCAGCTGCCCTCTTCCACCTTCGAGGAGGCAGTTGTGGTTCTCCTGCTCATTCATCTCTCAGATCCACAGCCTCTCTCTCTTTTACCACCAGCCGCCCACTTCCACCGTTGAGGTACAGCTGTGACCCTCCTGCTCGTTCATCTCTCGGATCTTCAGTCTCTCTCTTTTGGCCACCAGTGCCTTCAAGGCAACAGCTGTGGTGCTCCTCATATCGGAGAGAGGAGTGAATAGGAGCGTCACTGCCACCTCTTCAAAGGTGGAAGTGGGCAGCTGGTGGCAAAAGGTTTCGTTTTTTAGAGATTTTTGGATTCCAGTTTTCTAGATAAGGGAGGCTCAACCTCTATACGCGTTTCTCTTAAATGTAACTTTCCGTGCTGTACTCCTCTTCACAGCCTTGCTCTGCTGCACCCCCGGGATGCAGTACCCTCATTTTCTGATCTCCTGTTTTCTGCCCTTTGCTTTTGCGTGATGAAGCCAAAGGTCAGTTAAGGGCCCTATCACACTTCACTGTTACAGTGCTGTTATTCCACATTCTGTGGAATTCTGGGGTTTGTAGTTTCCTGAGGCCAAAGAGCTCTCTGCCGAGAATTCTAAGTGCCGTTCCCTAAACTGCAAATCCCAGGTTTCCGTACAGTGTTGCCGAGTGGAGCAATAGCGCTGTAACAGTGCAGGTTGATAGGGCCTTTGTGTTGTTTTAGTCGTTCCTAGATGCTCCGTTCCTTTGTGTCATCAACAGAGGCTCTGCCAGTCACAAAGCCCGCCAGCACTCCACAACATAGTTGCTGCAATTTGGTCTATCAGCAATTAGACACATACATAATAATGGAGGCACAGCAATAACAATTCTTGTTACAGGCGATGTGGGCTGATGTATACTTCTGTGGGCTGGGACCAGGGCCATTTCCGCACTAGCCTGTTAACAGTGCTATTATTCCACTTTCAACATCCTATGGCATCCGGGGGTTTGCAGTTTAGGGAGGGGCCTCTGAGGCCCCTCCCTAAACTGCAAACCCCAGGATGCCATAGGATGTTGAAAGTGGAATAATAGCACCGTAATAGGCTCGTGCAGAAATGGCCCAGGTGTACCTGCTGGAGTTCTGCATGCACTTGCAAGCTTTTTCTGTTATCACCTTCCAAGAAGAGGCTAATTAAAGCCCCGTAGGCCACTTACTGTATGCAACTGATCTCTCCTTTGTTGTCCAGGGATGTGTAGGAATGCTCCACTGAGCTGTGCTTTGCATGCTTGAAAGTTGTTGTATTGAGCTTTGGCAAGTCCGTGTACTCTTTAACAACACCCACTGCTGGAATCCACATCTGCCTCTCCATGAGACCCTTCCCAAATTGGAATTTGGCTGGAAAGGTTCTCTATCCCTAGTCAGTGTGCTGCACTAATGAGAAGGGCATGTTTCAAATCTGCGTTTGATTACGAAGATCTCCTGGTACTCCGCCCTAGCTAATCTCCCAGTATCAATTGTCTTGCAAACCAGTCAGGGGATGTATTAACTGCAAAGCCATGCCTTGCTCAGAGTGGAGGAGGGGGGCCTTCTGATGGGGAGTCTTTACAGCTCTTAAACTCCTGCCTCTCTCTTCCTTTCTAGAGGGAGTGTTTGTCAATCCATATCGGCCAAGCTGGTGTTCAGATTGGGAATGCCTGTTGGGAGTTGTATTGCCTGGAACATGGAATTCAAGCAGATGGAACCATCCCGGGGAATCAAGCGGCACAGAAGATCCTGCCAGAAGCCGAGCAAGGAGATTCCTCTTTCGAAACGTTCTTCTGTGAGACCGCGTCTGGGAAGCATGTCCCCAGGGCTGTGTTCATTGATCTGGAGCCAACTGTTATTGGTAAGGTGATCCACCGCAATCTGTTGCAAAAGCCAACATGGTGTGGTGGTTTGGGCGTTTGAGTCGGACTCTGGGAGCCAGGGTTCAAATCCGTGGAAGCCCGCCGGGTGACCTTAGGCGAGTACCGTTCTCTCAGCCTCAGAGGAAGACACCGGCAAACTAACTCTGAAGAAATCTTCCCTCTGTTAGGGTTTGGAGTTGGCTTGACAGACCACAACATGTTGCATGGAAATTTGACTTCCAAAGAGTCCTTCTCTTTGGTATCTAAACAGCCAGCCTGAAAAGTCAGAAAGGGAGAGAGAAAGGTATTAATTTTTAAAATATATACGCATCAGGTAAACTTACGCAAATTCAGTTTAAAAAAGTAAATAATATTTGAGGTAGATACATAGTACATATGATATTGTGGGGTATATAAACATTAGGTTGGAATGAGAAGCGTAAAATCCTATACAGGGGAAGGCCATAACTCTGAATAGTAATAGGAATCCAAGGGCAAGCACTATAAATCAAGTCAACCATTTAAGAAGACAGGGCACGTTTTGCTATTTGCCATCTTCCTCAGTGGCCTATGCTTATTAGATGAAAGCTTGGATGAAATCGTTTGGTCCCCAGAGGCTGAAGAAGCCATGCTGCAGCTCGGCACCGGGCTGAAGCTAACGGCAGCACCATTCCAGCCTTTAAGAGAAGGGCACTGTATGCGCCAGGGATGGGCACCCACGGAGGGCCCAGGGCCGGACCTGCGCCCCAGAGGGCTGCAGAGGGAAGCTGCCTTTCAGAAGGCTTTAGAAGCACAGCGTGAGAAGAGACCGCAAGGACTGTCCTGTCCAACCCCATTCTGCCGTGCAGGAATACCCAACTGAAGCACTCCTGACAGTGTCTTTTTAAAAACCTCCAAAGGAGGAGACTCCACGTGCTCTGTGGCAGCTGCGTCTCCACTGCTGAACAGCAGTTACCATCAGGAACTTCTTCCTAATGTCTAGGTAGAATCTCTTTTCCTGTAATTTGAATTTGTTCTCTACTGCTCCAGACAAGGAGCGATGGATTCAAGCTGCAGGAAAGGAGATTCCACTTGGACCTCAGGAAGAACTTCCTGACGGTCAGGGCTGTCCGGCAGAGGAATCTGCTGCCTCCATGGAGTGTGGTGGAGTCTCCTTCTTTGGAGGTTTTTAAGCAGAGGCTGGATGGCCACCTGTTGGGAATGCTTCGATGGGCGTTCCTGCATGGCAGGGGGTTGGACTGGATGGCCCCTGGGGTCTCTTCCAACTCTAGGAGTCTATGAAGCCATCGCTCCATGTCCTCATCTCTGGAGAAGCAGAAAAAGAAGCTTGCCTCATCTTACATAGGACATCCTTTCAAATATTCAAACATGGCTATATTTAAGTACCTCATCTTCCTAGCATTAGTTGTTGTGATGGTGGTGGTGGGAATTCAAGTCATTTCCAATATATGCCAGCCCTATATTTTTTTTTTTTGGCAAGATTTCTCTAAAGGAGGCCTGCTATTGTCTTCCTCTGAGGCTGAGAAAAGACACTCAGTAGACTTTCGTGGCTGACTGGCTAATTCCTCTAGTGCGCCATAACATTAAATGGAGGTGAAGTATTTGTTCCTATAAAAAAGAAATGGGAAAAGGAAAGCAGAACCGGAAACTGCAAAGATCTGATACTATATATATCGTTGCTTCTTAGGCTATCTGATGTCAGGGGAACTCACCTTTCCCTCCCAGAAGTGACAGTGACTAGTGTTTGCGTATGTGTTTGCATTGACTACAACTGTTGCTTTCCTTCCTGGAAATTTGCTGTGACTGGGCAGCTGCTGGCTAACATATCTGCCTGGTTTAGGGACTATCCCTTTTGAGCAGCACTGCTGTCCACAGTCATCCATAAAAGGCTACCTGATATTTAGAGCCTTACCACACTATACTTTTGCAGTGCTGTATTACCCTTAGCTGCCATGGCAAACTCCTGTGGAGTCCTGGGATTTGCAGTTTAGCGAAGGGCATTTAGAGTATCTCCAAGGCTCTTGGGCCTCACTAAACTACAAACCCCAGAATTCCACATGATGTTGGCATGGCAGTTCAAGTGACATGTAGCACTATAACAATGTAATGTGATAAGGCTCTCAGTTTTTAGAAATAATGTGGAGAGAATATATATATGTGTGTGAAAGAATACATAGTCTTAAACATTTTATATGTGATTCTAAAAGAAAATCTTCCATAATCCATTTTTTCAATTCCCCCCCCCCAGAAAAGTCAAGCTTCAGAATAACCTGTTTTTCCCCCAGATTTTTCCATTGTTTCCCCAAGCCTTCATTTCCCTACCCATGCTTCAGAAACTTACACTTGGATACTTAAAATCCTGTCATCCCTGATTCTCCCTTATCCAAGCCTTGATCAGCAAGAAGCAATGAAATGGGCCAAACTTCCAAGCTTGGGACATGTTTAAGTTTCCTCAACTACAGCTCCCATAACAGCCCCAACTGGATTCTGGGAGTTGTAGTCCAAAAAAAGGAACATTCCCAAGCTGAGTGGAGACCCCTACCTGCCTCCACCAGAGAGGTTTGCTTTGCAGGGACAGTTGCTTGCAGTAACAGAAACCCACCACAGCTCAGGGCTGAAGACCCACAGGATGATGATGGTATCCTGGGCTGGTCCCGTGACATAAAGTCAGTTAATAAAGTTGGAATGAGCAAATGTATGTCATGCCAGATGATGTTGGACTGTAACTCCCAGCAACCCCATGCATCATAGCCAGTGGTGCAAGTCCATGGAGGTTGCAGTCCAAGAAAATGTGAAAGGCCACAGATTGCTCCTCTAGGAAGGTGAACTTTATGCAACGATTGCTGTTTAATGAACTCTGGATTGTATGCCAATGAACTAAATACATATCGCCTTTTCTGTGAGAACTGAGGTGGCAGCCTCTTCATGATAAGTGGGTTTACCTGTTATCTGATCACAGAAGCAAAGAGTTGGAAAAGATCTCATCCAGCCCTCTGCCATGCAGGAATGCACAGCTGTAGCACTCTGGAAAGATGCTCCGTCAACCTCTGTTTAAAGACCTCCAAAGATGGAAGGTCCACCAGCCCACTGTCAGATAGGTCTTTGAGTTCTTCCTCATGCTTAGGTGGAGTGGCTTTTCTTGTAATTTGAATCCATTGCTCTGTGTCCTGGTCTCTGGAGCAGCAGAAAACAAGCTCACTCCATTCTCCACAAGACATCCTTTCAGATACCTACACATGGCTACCATGTCAGTCTTCTCTTCTCCAAGCTAAACACACCCTAAGTCATTCTTCCCAGGGCTTGGTTCCCAAAACTGATATGTTTTGTTTGGAGTGGCTAGCACCATTGTGCTGGTGTTAGAAGAAGTATTCTAAATCATGACAATTAAATATGAATATACAGTGGTTTGATTTTAGTCAAGATTCTCCTTTATACCCGGGTTTAATATTCTCTTATTTTATTCTATTTGCAAATGTTACATTCCATTTGATATTTTAATTTCTGTTTTGAAATCAAACAATTGTGTGAACTGTGTGTATGGTCTTTTGCTAAAATGCAGAAAGAAACGTATCGGATTCTTTTGCAATGACGAACGTTATGACAGAAAGAAGGTCTCTTTGTTTCTCTGTGTGTATATATATATATATGTATATATTTTCAACGTGCTCTTTAGTGACCTCTTATCTGTCCTTCCAGATGAGATCCGCACAGGGCCGTATCATTCCCTCTTCCATCCTGAGCAGCTCATCAGCGGCAAAGAAGACGCTGCCAACAATTATGCCCGCGGCCACTATACCATTGGAAAGGAAATAATTGATACGGTCCTGGCCAGGATCCGCAAAATGGCAAGTGCAGGGGCATAGCTTGGTGGCCAGGGGTCTAGGGAAGGAGTCACAAATGCCCCATCCCTGAACTTGTACCTTTTCCTGGGGCCACTTATAGTTGAATATTGCAAACACAGCCTGGATAAAATCAGCTTGACCCAATTTTTTTAAAAAAACACAACAAATTTTAAGTTGACACCCATAAAGTTTCTGAGTGCTGAAGAGGTTTCCGATTCAAAACTAAATGGAAGCATAAACGGCCCACTTCTGAGCATGGCAACACATAGCAAATGCACAGCAATCTCCTTCAGCAGTAAGCAGAACCAGAATTTGGAAAGTTTGGTCAGTGCTTTTTATTGTACTTGAATAAGATCTATTACAAACTATATAAAAATATATTTTTTACAATAATGAAATACAAACAAAAAATCAGGTTAGTAAATCTCCTGCACCATCGACCGCAACAGCACTGTGAATGATTGCAGAAATATTTTTGAAGCCTTAATAAAGAGAGCTATTTTATATGTAACTAGCGTATTTACCCAGTGTTGTCTGGGATTTTATTTTCTCATAGGTAACACTTGTTAGAAATACCTTAGGAATTACCTTACCTTAGGATTTAGATGTGGTTGAAGTACACAGGTTTGAGATCCTGTGTCTCTAACTCCCCAAACTGTCTTGTCCAGCACCTGTAATTTTCCCCCATATTCCCCAATCCAATCTGTATTTAGAGTTGTTAACATACAGAGGTTTGGTTTCTGAGGGAATACACTGCCCTTCTCCTTCTTGCTGCTAGGCCTCGTCTCCATAGCAACTGGCCTGAGGGCCAAGAGCTCTCTTGCTGAGAATTCTAAAGGCCCCTCCCTGATTTGCCAACCCGAGGATTCCATAGGATCTTCACAGGCAGCCGATCATATGAGATCTTCTCGCCTCACTCAGCCAATCATATGAGGTCTTTGCCTGCCTGACACAAGACAAACTCACAAACTTTGACTTTTATGTATTAGATATATGGGTCAAAATCTGACAGTAACCAACATAACTTCACAAAAGGGCTCTCACCCTATAGGGATGCCAGGATCTGTCCCAGGAATCTCTCCCTGGGATATTGATATATAATTGGTAGTAAAGAAGTGTGAGTATCTCCCCCATGCCATAAATACAGAACTCTCAGTTTCTTGGAACATGTCTGTGTCTTTCATCCAAAAGTTCTGTACCATTGTTCCTCCATATTTGCAGGCTTGACCTTCATGAATTTGATTATTTGCAGATTATTTGCTGCTGCCTCGCGTGCATGTATGTGTTCCCTTGTTCAGTCACTTTTGCAGGTGGGGGGAAAGGACATGGGATGGGGGAGTGGGAGGAGAGGGGGCATATATGTGCTTTCCCTCACCCACTCTGGTGGAAAGGGGGAAATATTCACAGTTTTCCTACTTTTGGGGGGTCCTGCACCCCTAACTCCAGTGAAAGTAGAAGGCTCACTATAAATTTATTTCTTAGAGATGCAAAGGTAAGCATTTGTACATCCTGAGCTCTTCCATGATTTGTTTTCAACAAGCAATAACAATCTGAAGATTTAATTAGATCTAAATTCTGATTATTTTCCATCTTGGCTATCCAGTCCCTCAGTTTGTTTTGACCTCCCAGTGTACTAAAAATGCCTGGTAAAAGGGTGTTAGAGGTTAGCAACTCTCCAAAATCTTAATGTTCTGGATTTTACTTCCTAGAGTCCCTCAAACACGAAAATGTAACTTTACTAAACTCTGTGTAGAACTTTGTGCATATGCAGTCATGATCAAAATACTGTTGTCTACACAAGTAGCCCGAAGGGTAGTTTTGGGAAGAGACAAGCACCATCTTTATCTACTAATCCAGGAGCGGGAACCATGTGGACCTCAAGATGATGATGGACTGCATCTCCCAGAATTGTTCATCATTGACTATGTTGGCTTAAGGTTGCTGGGAGCTGTGGTCCAACAACATCTGGAAGGTCACATAGTTTCTATCGCTGCACTAGCCCAATGGTTGGAATGACGGTCGTTGGTACCAATAACCCAACTTCTCTTCCCAACGCAGGCTGACCAGTGCTGTGGCCTCCAAGGTTTCTTGGTCTTCCACAGCTTTGGTGGAGGTACCGGGTCAGGTTTCACCTCTCTTCTGATGGAGCGGCTCTCAGTAGAATACAGTAAGAAGTCGAAACTGGAATTCTCGGTGTACCCTGCCCCACAGGTCTCCACTGCAGTGGTGGAGCCCTACAACTCCATCCTGACAACCCACACCACCCTAGAGCACTCAGATTGCTCATTCATGGTGGACAATGAGGCCATCTATGACATCTGCAACCGCAACCTTGACATTGAACGTCCAACCTACACCAACCTCAACAGGTTGATTGGGCAGATCGTGTCCTCTGTAACAGCTTCCCTGAGGTTTAAAGGTGCCTTGAATGTTGACCTGATAGAATTCCAGACCAACCTAGTGCCGTATCCCCGCATCCATTTCCCCTTGACCACCTATGCTCCCATCATCTCAGCAGAGAAGGCCTACCACGAGCAGCTCTCTGTGCCAGAAATCACCAATGCCTGCTTTGAGTTCTCTAACCAGATGGTCAAATGCGATCCTCGCCGAGGAAAGTACATGGCTTGCTGCCTCCTTTACCGTGGGGATGTGGTACCCAAGGACGTCAATGCTGCCATTGCCGCCATCAAGACCAGGAGGTCCATCCAGTTTGTGGACTGGTGCCCAACGGGCTTCAAGGTGGGCATCAACTACCAGCCCCCCACGGTGGTGCCTGGGGGAGATGTGGCCAAGGTGCAGCGAGCTGTCTGTATGCTGAGCAACACCACGGCGATTGCTGAGGCCTGGGCCCGTCTGGACCACAAATTTGACCTGATGTATGCCAAGCGGGCCTTTGTTCATTGGTACGTTGGGGAGGGCATGGAGGAAGGGGAATTTTCCGAAGCTCGGGAAGATCTGGCTGCCCTGGAGAAGGATTATGAAGAGGTTGGGAGAGATTCTGCAGATGGAGAGGAAGAAGATGCTGAGGAAGAGTATTAGAAAAAATGAGTATATGTGTGCCAGAGCCTGCATGCACCAGGATAAGGTGGGGAAGTGAACCATACTGTTCTATCAAGAAAGAAAGCATTACTTGTTTAACAAGATTGTAATTCCAGTTTTTTAAATCTTGTATTAGACTTGTGTAATGTATAGACTGTTAACACACTGTACTTTCTTTAGAATGCACTCTTTGTAGCCTTCTTTTAATCTTCTGTAAAGTTCTATTATTGTTACATAAGGCAATACAACCAATACGATTAACTAATGGAACCATTCAAATACGACAGAAATATAAGTTTGAAAGCATTCGCATTCTTCCTGTAAATTGTGTCAACAGAGAGGAAAACATCATTCAACAGTAACATCCTTCCCTAAGTTGAGATGTGCTCTGTGAGAAGGCATGTAGATGATATTGCAATTGACATAGTTTATAAGTGCGATCCAAACTTTGTAAAATCCAGATTCCCCCATATATGGGTTTTTTTTGCTGACCCTGTGTATGTGTTTGTTTGCTGACCATGTATATCTTTTCCATTAAAAAAAGTATCCAAAAATGTCTTTCTCCAATTTTCTATAGACAAATCAGCTGTGTTTTCCCCAATTACATGCAATTTCTATTCTATCCAGGAGACAATAAATAAATACTTATCCTTACCTAAGAACAAACAATAAATCTGTAGTTGGACAGGTAGTTACAATTTGATTGGTGATATTACTTATCAAATATTTTGTTTCAGTTGTCTAAGTACACATGGGCAACTCTACCACATTTGTGGGTAAGTACCCAGATTACCATATTTTCTCCAGCATCTACTTTGGTTTGTTTGTTAGTTAAACTAAGGTGTAAAATTGTTAGGTACCACTGATGGATTACTTTGAGAGAGAGTTTCCATACTTGTGGAGAGAATTATCCTCCCTGGGGGAGGTCTTCATAGACAGAGACAGATAAGAGGGTCCCAGAGCCAGGAGAGGCTGTTAGGCCAACCTAGGCATTCCTCATGGATTCAAGCTGCAGGAAAGGAGATTCCACCTGAACCTCAGGAAGAACTTCCTGACGGTCAGGGCTGTCCGGCAGTGGAATCTGCTGCCTCGGAGTGTGGTGGAGTCTCCTCCTTCCTTGGAGGTTTTTAAGCAGAGGCTGGATGGCCATCTGTCGGGAGTGCTTTGAGGGTGTTCCTGTATGGCAGGGGGTTGGACTGGATGGCCCCTGGGATCTCTTCCAGCTCTACATTTCTATGATTCTAGGCATCAGAGAAGGCTAGCAGCCTCATCCTGGAAATGCAGCTCAGCCCAGTCCATTCCATTCCATGTAGATCTTGAAGAGAAGGAGTAGAAGGGTGAGCCACTTCATCCTTCAGAAAGTGATAGACTGAAAAATGGGAACAAAAACACAGGCAAGGGCATGGCCTGCCTTAAAAAGGAAATGCTAGAACAATTAGGCCAGCTGTTGCTGGGATACAGCTAGTGATAAATAGCAATAGCAGTTATATTTCTATACAGCTTATCAGTGCTGAGTACTCCCTAAGCAGTTCACAATGTGTTTTACCTAATTGCCCCCAACAAGGTGGGTACTCATTTTACTGATCTACGGAAGCATAGAAGGCTGAGTCAACCTGGAGCCCTGCAGGATCGAACTCAAAACATTGTGGCTGCAGTACCGGCGTTTAATCACTGTGGCACAACAAAGGCCATTTCTCATTGGCAGAACAACAGCTTCGCTGTCTGCTTTTGGCATCATATGACATCCTACTCTCTGGTTTCCTAAGGTTTGTTTTGCTCCTTGATCTCTTCTGTTTGGTAACTTTCTGACTGGCCTTTGATCCTACTTGGATTGCTTTCTGTTTGGAGAACCTAGACTGCTTCAACCATGTTTCTGCTGTTACAGACCTTTTGTGTATGATCTTGGGCTGGCTCGGTTTCTCCATTTTTTGTTCTTGTGAATCAGAAGTGCGCTCACCTTGAACACTTGCCCTCCTGAAAGAGAACGCCCAGCAGGTTTCATGACAGGATCTCCCAAGTCCCATTCTAGGATTCTTTTAACTGCTTCATGAGGCTGGATTATTATGCCAGGCAGACGTGGCATAACCTACAGAAACTGTCTCCAAATGTGTTTCCTCAGGGCACTAGGGGTGTGTGTGTGTGTGTGTGTGTGTGTGTGAGAGAGAGAGAGAGAGAGAGAGAGAGAGAGAGAGAGAGAGAAATCAACTGCCTACCTGGGTCCAAGTTCCTTACAAGACTTGTAAAGCTTGCCAGTAGATCTGTCGGCCACCCAGGAGTGATATGTTCCAACTGGTTCTTCCTGGAGATTTCCACTTTGCACGCATGTACATAACCAAAGTGAGCCACCCCACAAGAACACAGCAGTCACTGCTAAGAAGTTCAAAATTAACAAGTTATAGCCCCAGAGTATTAGTGGCTTCTTGTTGTGTGCCTTTGAATTGTTTCCAACTTATAGTGACCCCAAGGAGAACCTATCACGGGGTTTTCTTGGCAAGATTTATTCAAAGAGGTTTGCCTTTGCCCTCCTCAGAGGCTGAGACAGTGTGACTTGCACCCAAGGTCATCCAGTGGGTTTCCATGGCCAAGCAAGGATTTGAACCCTGGCATCTCTGTGTCCTAGTCCAACATTCAGACTATTACACCATACTGGCTCCCATTAAGTGGTTTAGGAATCCCCAGTTTTCTTTCGTGAGGAAATTCATCTGTATGCTCTACAATAATAATGTTGACACTCGGCTATCCTTAGTGAGAAAGGAACCAGCAGGACCTGATACAACGGCCACCCTTTCTGAGATTTTCCCATGCAATGCTAACTTTATTAAATAATCCACTATTACATAAGACATTGAGTATTTGGATAAGTAGCATAATAATTTTTTTGTGACCCCACTCAATTAATCCCTTTTCTATGCCATCCCCTTTTCATTACAAAGAGAAATTTAAAGCATGCAAAAAGTAGGAGAAGGTTAAATTAGAGCTCTTCCAGACGGAGAAAAAGGGTCTCTGAAGGTCCCAAGTTTTGTTCCTGTACAAAAGAGATTTCACTGTGGAGATCCACACGACATTTTCTTCATCCTGAAATAATTCCTGCGAAATCCCAGCGTTACTGATAACTTTTCATTCCTACTCTCCAGGTCATTTCAATAGGCCTGGTATTTAATTTAATTTAACCTGGTATTTTCCAAAGTGAAATGTATCTCGACTTGGCTGGCTGTTTGTATTATCCTGGAATTAGCTAAGACGGCTCTTGCCAGTAAGTACAGCTATTGTTTTCAGGAGACAGATTCAACGTGGATCAAGCGAGGGAAAGCGGCACGTTTGCACCAAAACAAAAAGATCCTAGTGTTGAAGTAGTACAGCTCTTTCACACTTTGACTAAAAGCCCTGAATAGTGATAAAGAAGGCTCGGTGGAAATCAGTGAAAATAATTTTTTGAACTGTTGCACGAGTTTAGACGTGAGCCACGATCAGTGAGAGGAAGAACAACAAAATGGGGAGAGAAATCTGGGATAGAGTTTGGATGCAAATCAGGGAATTACAAGTAAGCTTTAAACAAAAAGAACTGGAAGTGTGATGCTTCCAGAGGCTCTTTTCCTTTTCCTTATATAGACTGAGGGACTTATGTACAGTTGCCCTGCCATATCCATGGGTTCTGTATCCATGGATCCAACCAACCACGTCTCGAAAGTATTTTTTAAAAAGTTCCAAAAAGCAACCCTTGCTTTTGCCACGTGCTGAGCACTGGGCCGATATGTAGGCCTACCCTGCTGTGGTCTCCTGCCATTTCACAGATCCCCAGGCTCTCTCCAGCACTCGTTTGAGTTGTTTGCCACTTTATATAAGGGACACCATTTTACCACACCATTGTATATAATGTGGTTTGAGCATCCATAGATTTTGGTATCCACAAGAGGTCCTGGAACCAAGCTCCCAGTGGATTCCAAGGGCCCACTGTATCAGACAAAAAATTGAATTCCAAATTAAAGAACAAATAGAGGATACCCATCCATACTGGATCCACCAGATAATTAATTTCATGTTCCACTCTGACTTTAAATCTGTAATACCCAGAATTATCTCTGGCATGCTATGAATGGAGTGCCACGTTGGTGCATGCGGCCATATTCCTTTTGCAGGGCTCCTTCCATCTATTGGAACAGCCATCCTGACATCTACATTTTCTTTTTTTTCAATTATGATCTGCAAACCAGGAGGTCTGTCTTGATTCCCCCCATCCAGGGCAAGGTGGAGTTCTTTTTTAATATTTTGGGTACTGCACGAGTAGTCAGAAAACTCTATGAAATCCATGGGGTTGCCATAGGTCGACAGGTGACTTTAAGGCACATACATACACATAACGATATATGATAAAGATTTCAGTTACATGTTATAGTATTATTCCAACATTAAAACAACAGTAAAGGAAAAGATGAAACCATTATTATTCATAGATTTCAATAAAAGCAAATGAAATGTCAAAATGTAAGTCTGTTTGCAAGTTTATAAACCAGTCTTTCAAAACATTGCAAACACTGTTAATTTTTCTATCCACTGAATCATGGGTGGGGAAGAATTACCCTTCCAGTGCTGCAACTTGATATTTGACTTATCAGCCTGCTGTGGAAAAATGTACGAGTACAGCATTCTGCAGGGAAAGGCAAATTTGATCCAATAGTTTTTAACTGTTGCTGTGGAATGTTCATCTGTCCATTTTGTGTCCTTTCCCAGGTTGTGCCTCTTGACACACAGCTGATACCCTTAAGGCAGAAGGGCTATGCCTTTCCAAATAGTGCTTTCACATATCTGAGGGAAGCGTGTGCATTTAATGTGCAATGTGTGCATCTGTGGGATCCGAGTGAAAAATAATGAACATGGCATGGTATGGTTTAAATGGTCCTTATCTGCATCCCCCAGAAAAAGATTTCTGAAGGTCATTCTTGATGACACCTCCCTCCTAAAAGTTTCATCTTGATTTGTTGTAGTTCACTGCTGTCGTGAGCTTCAGCTTATGGCAACCCTATGAATGAGAGAAGTCCAAGAGCCCCAATCAGCAGCAACTCTGCTCATATTTGAAGGGATGCCGTGTAGAGGAGGGAGAGGGCTTGTTTTCTGCTGCTCCAGAGACCAGGACAAGGAGCAATGGATTCAAGCTGCAAGGAAGGAGATTCCACCTGAACCTCAGGAAGAATTTCCTGACGGTCAGGGCTGTCCGGCAGTGGAATCGGCTGCCTCGGAGTGTGGTGGAGTCTCCTCCTTCCTTGGAGGTTTTTAAGCAGAGGCTGGATGGCCGTCTGTCGGGAGTGCTTTGAGGGTGTTCCTGCATGGCAGGGGGTTGGACTGGATGGCCCCTGGGGTCTCTTCCAACTCTACATTTCTATGATTCTACGATTCTAGGTCTTGCAAACTCAAGGCTATTGCTTCCTTGACTGAGTCAATCCACCTGTAATGTAGTCTTTCTCTTTTCATGCCTCCTCTATATAACTGAGCATTATCATCTTTTCCAAAGAGTCATGTTCTCTGATGATACGACCAAAGTACAATAGCCTTAGTTTAGTCACCCCGGAGTGTTCAGGCTTGATTTGCTCTTTATTGTTGTGTGCCTTCAAGTCACTTCCAACTTATGGCAATCCTAAAGCGAACCTACACTCTACACTAATGCACAGAGCATGGGAAACAAACAGGATACACTTGAACTCGTAGCACAGCAAATATGATAGGTAACCATTGCGTGAGAACTCTGTTCAGCCCTGACTGTCAAATGATCGTCACGAATTGCCCAGCTTTCATATAACATGGCTTCTCGCTGAGAGTGCAGTGATCCATGTTTTATTAACATATTAGCTTATATACCCGGCATTGCCCAGGATTTTATTTTCTCATAGGTAATACTTGTTAGAAAGATTTGAGATCCTGTGTCTCTAATTCCCTAAACTGTTTTGTCCAGTACCTGTAACTTTTCCCCATATTCCCCAATCCAGTCTGCATTCAGTTATTAACATACAAAGGTTGGGTTCCTGAGGGAATACACTGCCCTCCTCCTTGCTGCTAGGCCTCGTCTCTGTAGCAACCACCCTATTCTTTGGCTGAGAGTTCTAAAGGCCCCTCCCTACACTGCAAACCCCAGGATTCCATAGAATCTTCTTAGGCAGCCGATCATATGAGGTCTTCGCCTGACACCGACAAACAAACTTTGACTTTTATACGAGATAACTATTTGCCGTGCTTTTATAGTTCAGTATTCCTGGGTCTGCAACTCTGTCTTTGTACATTTAAAATGCAGTCGTAGAAAATCTATGAGTTGAGGGGAAGGGTCCTCTCGGTGTATTTCAGCTCCTGTTTCATGAGCCCTTTCCCGCTACAAATTATAGCACTATGATTCTACTTTAACTGCTATGGCAACATCCTGTGGAATTCTGGACATTGTAGTTGGTGAGGTACTAGAGCTCTCTGGCTGAGAGCTCTAAACGTGTATGTGGCTTCGAGTGGTTTATGGTGACCGCATGAATTTCATAGGGTTTTCTTAGGTAAGGAATCCTCAGAGGTGGTTTTTCCAGTTCCTTCCTCTGAAATATAGCCTGCAGCACCTGGTATTTGTTGGTCGTCTCCCATCCAAGTACCAACCAGGGCTAACCCTGCTTTGCTTCCAAGAACAGATGGGATTTGGTACCAGTAGGGTATTTAGGTCAGAATTCTAAATATCCCTCCCAAAACTTTAAATCCCAAGACTCAATAGAATGTTGCCATGGCAATTAAAGTGGAATCATCACACTCCGTGCCATGCGAAAGGGCCCTCAGTCAGGACTTTTATCCAATGCACACTTCCTGGAACTCAGTGACGCTTCCCAAGTTCCAACTGAAGTCAATAAGAGTTAAAATCCCATTGAAGTCAATGGGCTTTACTTCCAGACATGCTGTTCTTCTAATCAGAGGAAGAATCCACAACAAGAAAGCACCTATATTTGGACCAACCAAAATAACGTGCATGTGTTTTGCATTCTTCGAAACTCTTCACCAGGACAAATGTGAAGCACGCGGGAGAGAAAGCTGGCACGGTTTCAAACCCACAAAAGTCTGCAATTCCTGTAACAGTCTTAAAGCAGAATTCCAGAGGAACGGTGCCGACTTAAATAGATTAGCTGCTGTTGCACGCTAAGCAGATTTCAGGTTGCATGGAAGGCTTTGGGAACAAAGAAGCCATGGCTGATACGTTACCACAATAATCTAGAGTCCTGAGCCATTTATAACTATAAAAATATCCGTCTCGAGCACACCGAGCTTTCTGCTCTGCGGAAGCCGAACCGTTTTTGACGCCTCAAAAGCATAACACTTTCTGCCAGGCACCTTTAAGCTAAACATAGCATTAAAAGCCCAAGCCTAGTCAGTTTATGAAATATTTTGACTCGCTAGCAGAAGGAGAGCAAGGACGGGGTCATCCCCGCGTCCCTAGGGAGGGAGTTGCAACGTCTGGGAGCAGCCGGGATAAACCCTCTTATCGCATGGGTGGCATGAACGATCCTCCTTTGTTATGCACATTTGGTTATAATGAGCAGGAGGTAAAAAAAAAATTGCATATCAAAGTTTCACTGATAAAAAAGTGGGATGTGTGTGGCTCAGCAACACGAGGGTGTGGTCAAGATGGGAAAAAGTACCATTATTATTACCATTATTATTATTATTGTCTTTATTTGCATGCAGCTTTTCTCTTTGGAAAGACGCAACGTGGCTTACAGCACTTTTAGAAAAGAAAACTTTGGGCCTTTTCACACTAGATGGTTATAGTGTTCTTATTCAGCTTTCAATCTCCTATGGAATCCTGGGATTTGTAGTTTAGGGAGAGGCATTTAGCATTCTCAGCCAGAGAGCGCTTTGGCCTCAGGAAACTACAGGTCCCAGAATTCCACATTGATGTTGAAAGTGGAATAATAGCAGCGGAACAGTGTACTGCGGAAAGGCCTATAGTTAAAAAAAAATCGTAACATACGAAAGGTAAAACATACATTAATCAAGTAGTAATTAAAACAGAGTTAAAATCATATCTAAAAACACAACCGAATCGCGAAGACTACGTACATTAAGAATTGATGCTGGAGGAGGGTGCGGCGGTATGCTTTTGCCTGGGTCAACAGGGATGGGCCGGATTCTACCTCCCTCTTTGCCTTTTCTCCTCCATCCAGGGCGATTAAACAACTTTTTCATTCTGCATGCAGTTTACGGCAACTGAAGCAAGCTGAGGACAAAGGGAGAAAGTGGGAGGAGGAGAGAGAAACTGGGACATTGTAAAAGCAGCTGGAAGGGTGAGACAACTAAGGCCATTTCTGCACTAGACGGTTATACTGCTATTATTCCACTTTCAACACCCTATGGAATCCTGGGGTCTTCTGTTTCGGGAGGGGCCGGAAACTGCAGACCCCAGGATTCCATAGGATGTTGAAAGTGGAATAATAGCACTATAACCGTCTAGTGCGGAAATGGCCTAAGAGTTAGGCCATTTCCGCACTAGCCTGTTATAGCGCAATCGTTCCACTTTCAACATCCTCTGGAATCCTGGGGTTTGCAGTTTCGGGAGGGGCCGGTTGGCCCCTCCCGAAACTGCAGACCCCAGGATTCCAGAGGATGTTGAAAGTGGAACGATCACGCTATAACAGGCTAGTGCGGAAATGGCCTAAATCCGGGCTGCCCCTGTTAAACAGGGACCATTCGGAGGGGGGTATGCTATGGTTATATTTACAAAGCTAGACATGAATTTTAGGTGGTGGACGGATAAACACTCACTTAGCCACACTGAGTAACGTCTCCTAGAGGCTAGAGGACAGACTGTGTACTCCTGCAACAGGAGTTGGCACAATGACACCGTCCACATTTTCCTGGACTGTAATTCCCATCAGCCCCGGCCAGCAGAGTCAGGAATAATCAAATGAAACTAAGCAGACCGCAGGTTCCTTATTCCTGACACAGTCTTTCCCAGCCTCGTGCCTACTCGCCATGTGTTGGACTGTGGACTGCAAGCTCCATAATCCATACCTAGATGGGACTAATGGGAACTCCAGTCCAACTTAATCGCTAGGCACCAATGTGAAAACAAAGAGTAAGGGGGAATTGCTAGATCTCCAAATGCAACTGGACTACAACTCCCATCATCCTCTACCACCGTCCATGCTGGGTGGGGATTATGGGATTTACACTCCAACACAGTTGGTGGGAAAGGCTTATTTGTTTATTATATTTGTAGGCAGCCTTTCTCCTGAAATAGGGAGGCAGGGCGGCTTCCAATAATAAACACACATTAAACACATTTAAAACATTTAAAAGTTAATATTAAAAGTACATAAAATCATAAAAAAACAAACCGCTTCCACCCCTACCCTAAATTTTTTTCCCTGCAATAGGACGCGGCTCCTTTAAATATCCAGCAACGTGTAGATCCGTGTGGGCGGGGCTACAAGAAAAGGAAGGCGTGGCATGCAAAGGAAGACCAACGAGTTCTTCCTCCTGGTAGGAAGACGTCAGGTATCGAGGAGGAAGAGTGGGCGTGGCCCTGCACCTTGAGTGGCGGCCCTTAGTACCAATGGCGGCAGAGATAAAGTAGGCCTCGACGCTCCGAGGGCGGGATTTCCTTCCCCGCTTGAGAGCGTGGAGGCTGGAATCCGCGGCCCGAAGCCGAGTCGGCCGCCGCCGCCGCCATGATCAAGAAGTTCGACAAGAAGGACGAGGAGTCCGGTAGGAGACCGGCTGTGGGGTTCTGTGTCGCGGGAAGGGTGGGTCGGCCGCCGAGCCTCAAGGGTAGGCCCCGTTGCTAGGCGGGCTTGGGAGCCCCTTGGATATAGGGCGGGACGCCCCGTAGTGATGCCCTGAGGCCGGTAGCTCCGCCCCTTGGGGCGTGGCTTCGCAGGACAGAAGTTGGGGGCAAGTCCTACTTCCCCAACGTGGCGCCCTCCAAACGGGAAGGACCGCAACTCCCGTGCTCCTCGCAGGTCTTTGCTTGGCGCAGTGGAGGATAATGGGAAGTGACGTCTACAGCTGGAGGAGGTCCTAGGATTTGCTTGGGGGATTATGGGAGCTGTAGGTGTAAAGGACATGTGGGAGTCTGGTATGAATGTTGTGATCCTTCCTCTGTATCTTAGTTTTTGATTATATTCTGTCAATGCCTTATTTCTTGGGGGCTTTGCAGTGTAAGGCAAATCAGGGCTTAAAAGGTACAGTAATCTAAATAATCCAGGAATAGCCCTGATCTTAATACATTGGTACCTTAAAAACAAATTAGAAAGCACCCTGCAAGCAGAAATGTAGCACCACAGGGGAGAAGCAGTTCGTTCTGATAGCCAAAAAGCACCTTGCAGGTAGAAATGTAGCACCACAGGGAAGAAACCTCTCTTTCTGATTGCCTAAGGCAGCGCTTTCCAACCTGGGTGTTGCAACATGTTAGTGTGTCGCCTGCATTGTGTAGGTGTGTTGTGCAAACGTTGTATGTCGTGCATTGTGTAGGTGCGTTGCGCAAACGGCCGCCTCTCCTACCGCTGCCACCCTGGGCTGAGAAAGATCCTGGCGAGGGCAGTGGTGGCATCGGCCAGGCTTGGGTGGAGGGGCTGCCTCCCCTTACAGAATTTCTGTGTGTGAAATGATGCGTGTCTAAAAAGTGTGTCACCGACAGGAAAAGTTTGGAAAGCTCTGGTCTAAGGGATCTTTCCTCATCTTGCTATTTTTCAGAGATGTTGAGTTGCCATATGTGGTGTTCAGTCATCTAGATCGAGGGAGGTAATGATACCACTGTATTTTGCGTTGGTTAGGCCTTACTTGGAATCCCGTGTCCAGTTCTGGGCACCTCAGTTCAAGAAGGATGTTGACAAGCTGGGATGTGTCCAGGGAAGGGTGACCAAAATGGTGAAGGGTCTGGAAGCCATGAAGCCCTATGAGGAGAGGCTGAGGGACCTGGGGATGTTTAGTCTGCAGAAGAGAAGGTTAAGAGGGGACATGAGAGCCGTGTTTAAATATTTGAAGGGATGTCGTGTCGAGGAGGCAGCGGGCTTGTTCTCTGCCGCTCCAGAGACTAGGACAAGGAGCAGTGGATTCAAGCTGCAGGAAAGGAGATTCCACCTGAACCTCAGGAAGAACTTCCTGACGGTCAGGGCTGCCCGGCAGTGGAATCTGCTGCCTCGGAGTGTGGTGGAGTCTCTTTTTTCTTTGGAGGTTTTTAAGCAGAGGCTGGATGGCCGTCTGTTGGGAATACTTTGATGGGTGTTCCTGCATAGCAGGGGGTTGGACTGGGTGGCCCCTGGGGTCTCTTCCAACTCCATGATTCAAGCCTCTGAGATGTGCAAGTCCAGCCTGTCTAGAAGGCACCAGGGTGAGGAAGAGTTGCTAGATTTTTACACAAGTGGAGTATGTTTCCTTCATTGAGAATACATACAGCAACCCACCCCCCCATCTGTAGGGGATAAATTCCAAGACCACTCATGGAAACCTGAAACTATGGATAGTAGGGACCCCTGTAGTATACGCAGAAGAGGGTGACTTCTGGTAACACCAGAGCCATTTCTTGTGGTGGTGTTGGTGGAGGGGTGGTTAAAGTGAGGACAGACAGACGGGGAAGGTGCAGGTGGCAGAACCTGGAGCAGGCCGGGTGGGTGCCATTCCTGGTATTTTTCATTTAACATTTTCAGATGCAGGTAACTGTTAACCATGGAAAGCTAGAGTGCTGATAAGGGGAAGGTAGTTCCCACCTTTTGACCCAACCTGTGTAGGAAGCCTCCACCTTTTGATGCCCCATTATCTGATGACCTGTTCTTTTGATGCTTCCAGATTAGTTTGATCGGAAATCTATTCTTTCCTCAGTTCTTCTTGCCTATGGAGGCTCGCTTGGAACCACTTGCACATGCATGCTGCTTGCAAAACAAGCTGCAGGGAGGGGGAGGCAGTAAGCCAGCTGAGAGACTTTGTAAGCAGCACATGTGCAGTTGGTCCCAAGTGAGCCTCCATAAGTCCTTCGTGCTCCCTACCATACAGGACATGGGTTCTGCTTTTCAACCAGTTCCATTCTCTGACTCTGCTCCAGTCCGTAACCCAGAGCTTTCTAAACTTTTCATGTTGGTGACACAATTTTTAGACATGCATCATTTCACAACACAGTAATTCAGTTTTACTAGCAAACCGGAGATTAAACTAACCCCTTATAAGAAATAGGGGTACATGCATAATTTTTAATAACAAAATATATGGGGACACAACATTTCTAATGAAAACCTTTCATATATTTTTTAAAAATATATGATTTATAAATAATAACATACATTTCCTTGATTGTAGGCAACACACCGACACGCTTGAGGCGACACACTAATGTGTCGCGGCACACTGTTTGGAAAGCCCTGCCCTAACCTGTGAGATAAGTGAGGGAAGCCTGTAGTTAATAAATTTAGTCTGATGACATCTTTTTCTTCACCGCTTCAGGCTTGTCAGTTTCCGTTGTTGGTGGATTTTAGGCAGAGGCTGGAAGTCCGCCTCCTAGGGATGCTTTAGCTGTGGATCCCTCCATTGCAAAGGGCTGGGGTAGATGGCCCCTGGGACCCATAATTCTGTGGTTTTTTGTGGTGCGTATGTGGGTCGTAAGGAATGAGCTGGGGCCTCTCTAGTCCAGTACCTGCCTTGCTAGAGTAGTCACCTGCTAGCAGTACAGAAGTGTTTGGTGCAAGAGCTCACTGTTCCTCTTTTCCTGGCTTTTGGTACATAGGTCCCCCCCCCCCGCTGTCTAGTTGTAGTAGAAAAGAGGGGCAGAGACAGTCCTCTTCTGTTAGTTTACCTTAAAAAAATCTGACATGTTGCGGCAAAGAGTAAGAACTGGAAAGTCCTATTCAGATCTCTTTTTCAGTGGGAGAATCTTAGAAGTTATTGGCAATACACTGTGTGAGGTCCATGAGGCTGTAAGAAGAGCCATGTCAGATCAGCCTAAAGGTCTACAAGCCCATGGGAAGCCTATAAGCAGCACATGAGTATTTGGGCACAACTCTTTACATTGCCCAGCAATTGTTATACTGAGGAATATTGCCTCTGGTACTGCAGGAGGCATGTAGGCACGCCTCAATTAATAAAGCCTCTGACAGAGAAACAAAGGGGTTTTTTTTATTTATGCCTATACCTTTTCCACCTTGTCATCCGTCTAGGAAGATTTTTTTTTTTAAGCAAGTTGTTTTTAAGCAACATTGACTTTGGGATGATGGTAAAGGAAGGCTGGAGAAATGCAAACTTTTGGTGCCAGGTTGCAGCAACATGTCTGCAATAACCAAGGCAATGAAGCTTGGAGCTGGGCAAGATAAGAATCGTGTTCTAGCCGTCTGCGCTATAGTTTTGTGTGCCTGTTCACCACAGGCAAGGTGAACAGCAGCTTCCTCCAGAATCCCTCATTGCGCATGCATGAACAGCAAAACAGAAAAGAAGAAGATGGGCAAGCTTCACCAGCTTTCCCCAGTATATTAAAAAAAGGGTAGATCTATAAGTTTGGCCACCAAAATAGAGCTCATAATGAAAGCGGAGGCGCGTGAAAGACAAAGTTAGCCCTGGAATCTGTGCTTGAGTCCTGGTCAGGTTTCACCATTGTTCTGTGTGTCTGTGAACATGTCTTAAAACACCCCTTCGGACAGTCTTGCAGATGGAGCTCAGTAGGGCTGGATCATGCCATCATTCTGGGGTGTCCACCCATTATTACTTATCTTCCGGTGCAACTTCCCTAGTATCTACATAGTTGAAAACCAGTGGTTTATGGAAGCTTCAGAAAAAGAAACTAGGGAACATGAAATACACAGAAGAAATTGGAGACATATCTCTTGATACCCAAGTGGAGAAATAATAACCATTAAGTGGTCTGAGAGTTCCTAGTTCAGATTTCTGAACTTTAATAATAAACAGCTCCTGAAGAAGATCTTAAGAATACACAGGGCCAAAACATGCCAGGCCTTTTTACTTATTAAGTAACTGCCTTTTGAGCATCTTGAGATGTGTCTCCAGTTTCTTTTATGGAAACCTTGGCAGAGGGTTCTGTTCCATCCCTACTTACACCTGGATAATAATGCGTGTGTGTACGTGTGCTGGTTTCTTTTCTTTCATTCTCAGGTAGTGGCTCCAACCCCTTTCAGCATTTGGAAAAAAGTGCTATTCTTCAGGAGGTAAGGCTGGCTCTTTCTTTACATCACTTCTTCCACAGATGATGGGGCTCTCTTTTTGAAATAGTATTTGAAACATACAGATGGGGCGGGGAGTGAGCAACTCTGGTAGGGGACCAATTTTAGTCCCTTGGACCTGTTACGGGCCCCATTTTCTTCTGAAAACTTCAATCAAAAGTCACCTCTGTTTGCAAATTGCAGGTTCTCCATTCTGCTTTGAAGACTTTGGGCATTTGAGGGGCAGTTTTTTAAAAAATCTGCCACTCTTAGAGGCTTTGAGCCTTTCCGCACTACACTGTTATAGTGCTATTATACCACTTTCAACTTCCTATGGAATCCTGGGGTTTGCAGTTTAGGGAGAGGCATTTAGAATTTCAGGCAAAGAGCTCCTTGGCCTCAGTAAACTACAAACCCCAGAATTCCATAGGAGGATGTTGAAAGTGCAATAATAGCCCTGTACAGTCACCCCTCCACATTCACTAGGGTTAGGGGCACAGGACCCCCGTGAAAGTGGAAAAACCGTGGGTAACTCCAGGCCCTCCCAAACTATATTTAACACACAAAAAATAGATATGATCGCCATATTCAATCCACTATGGATTCCTTTGAGGCATCAGGGCTCCTCCTCAAGGCAGAAGTGGGGGGGGGCTGGTGGGGCTGACTGCCACCTCCACTGCTGCCCCTCACCATTTCTAAGAGGGACTTACAAGCCTCCTTTACAGTTTCTCAGCTTCACGAGGCTTGGAGTCCCTATTAAAGACGGCACAGAGAGGCAGCAGAGGTGACGGCAAATAATCCATGAATAATCAAGTCCACAAAAGTGAAGCGCGCAAATGCGGAGGGCTGAGTGTAACAGTGTAGGGAGGAAAGGCCCTTTCAGTGGTGGCAATCAGCTTGGGCTGAGGAGCACTGGAGTACTGTGTTCGGTTCTGGGCAGCTACAGGAGGGTAGATTTTGATTGAACATTAGAAGGAACCTCTTGTCAGTGAGAGCAGGTGGGCAATGGAACCAGTTGCTGAGAGAGGTGCTGGAGGTCTCCTTTTCGGGATGTCTTCAGAAAAGAGAAATTGGGCCGCTCCCTGCTGGGGATGCTGTATCTGGAAATCCTGCACTGAGCAGGGGATTGGACTCAGTGTCCCTTGAAGTCCCTTCCAGTTCTGTCCTCTGTTTAGCGGAAAGGTTTTTTGCAGCATAAACACTAGGAAGACGGTCAAAGAGGGCTGGAGAAAGACAGACTTTCAGCAACAGCGTGTCTGCAGTAAATGCAGTAAGCCCTGAGCTGGGAAAACATGGGATTCCACTGTAGCTGATCCTCCTCTAGCTGTGTGTGTCAGCCTAGGCAACAGGCAAAGCAAGCAGCATCTACCTCCAGAATTTTTTATTGATCATGTATGAAGAGCAAAAGAAAGTAGAGGGGGAGCGCAGATAAATCTAACACACCAGCTACTCCCAACCTATTAAAGATGGATAGATCTGTAAGTCTGACCACCAAAATGTAAATGACAAAATAGTCAAAACTGGTGAAAATAAAAGTCACCCTTGGATGCATTTTGGAAGAGACCTTGGTCTCTAGAAGGTTCAGAATAATTTTCTTCAATCACACAAGACTTTCCTGACCAGGTCATTTCATCTCACATGTGCCTGTCTTTAATTCTGAATAAAAATTATGCTAAAGCATGTTCAAGGTGCTCTTTTATTTTGTGGTGTAGGAACCTATTCCTATTATTTCCATGTTATTTCTGCCATTGGTACCAACATTTCTGTTAAAGAAGTGAGGCCCAGGAATACACCTACTTTGTTAATTGAGGTATACCCGTACTTAGGGTGGAAGGGCAGGTCTGGTGCGAACTAATACTACCCTTGACATTGGCCCATGCCTGTGTATGTGCCATGAGATCATCAGCCTGTCGGACAACCTGGTACCTCCTTTCAATAATTTGCCACCTGGCTGCCCATTGGGGGCATAGTATAACTGGAATGTAATTTGTCTAATACCTTTTAGAATGTTTAGGAGCTGTAGTAAAGGATACACTGTACGAGGTGTGTGTGCGTGCGCGCGCGCGTGCATAGTTTATTTCGTTTATATGTCTTCTGGATATGCAGAATTCCTAGGAAGGAAAGGTAGGTGAAAATGAAGCAACATTTGCCGATGTCATTTCTTCCAAAATCTGTTCCAGGTTTTTCTTACAGCCTGTTGTAAGGAAACCTCCCTACTTCAACATCTTTGTTTGCACAGCACAGAGTCTTTTTGCAACCAGGTTTGCCACCCTGCTGGGTATAATATGTGTTCCCATTTTGCAGGAACAGAATTTTTGTAAAATCCAGGACAAGCTTTCTTAAACTCTACCTCTGTTTTCTACATCACTTCTGCTCTTTCTCGCCAGGCTCGTATCTTTAACGAGACCCCCATCAATCCGAGAAGATGTCTGCATATACTTACCAAGATACTGTACTTGCTGAACCAGGTAAATGCATCAACTTCCATGCAGTTCAATTCAAGCCTGTGGTTTACGATAAAGATCGGTCTTCAAATGATAGTAGCAGTTTCTGTCTTGGAGCTATCCCAGTCTTCTAGAAATTGGGAGTGATCCAACTTAAAAAGCTGTTGACAAGTGGAATAGAAGGGCGGTGGGCTCTCCCTTTTTGGAGATTTTTAAACAGAGGTTGAGTGGGCATCTTCCAAGAGTGCTATAGTTGTGTGTTCCTGCGTGTCAGAGGGATATACTAGATGGTCCTTGTGGTGCGTTTCAGCTCTTAAGATTCTGTGATTCCTCATTCTGTGAATGGGAAGAAGATTTTACATTTTGCATCCCAGTCCTTTTTCACCCTCTGTGATTAACTGCACAGCTGGCTCTGTGAACAAATCAGCAAAGGCACTGTGTTATTGCTGGTTATCTCTGGAACGGCCTTTCTGAACCTGATTCCTTGCAGCTGTTCTGGCTGGTGGATTGTGGGTGTACATCTGGAAGGCGGCGGGCTGTGGAAGGCTGGGTTAGCTGATGCGTGTGCAGGCATGTTAAGCTTGATCACATGCAGTGGATAAGGAAACAAAGGGGGAAGGAAAACTACAGTCAGCCCTCCACTTGCTAGGGTTAGGGGCACAGGACCTCCACAAAGTGGAAAAATCACAAATATCAAAATGTGTGTCTGTGAGAACAGGGGTGAGGCATGGTGGGGAGAGGACATCCAAAGGGTACATGATAGCTGTGTTTAAATATTTGAAGGGATGTCATGTTGAGGAGGGAGCAGGCTTGTTCTCTACCACTCCAGAGACCAGGACAAGGAGCAATGGATTCAAGCTGCAGGAAAGGAGATTCCGCTTGAACCGCAGGAAGAACTTCCTGACAGTCAGAGCTGTCTGGTAGTGGAATATGCTGCCTCAATGGAGTGTGGTGGAGTCTCCTTCCTTCTTTGGAGGTTTTTAGGCAGAGGCTGGATGGCCATCTGTTGGGAATGCTTTGATGGGTGTTCCTACATAGCAGGGGTTTGGACTCGATGGCCCCTGGGATCTCTCCCAACTCTGTGATTCTATGATCCACTGTCCAAACCAAGTCAAGGAAAGGAGAGGGAAAGGGAGGCACGATAGCCCTGTATTTCCTCTCTCTTGCTCATCTTTGTTGTGTGTGTGTGTGTGTGTTGTGGGGGAATCAGGAGAGGGTTTGTAGTGCTGAGAAATTGGGCTGCAAGACATCCTTAGCTGGCCGGGAGGAGAAGGATCAGAGGTGAGTTATTAATGGGCTGCATGGTCTGATCGGAGCCATCGAGAAGAAAACTTCCTCTGGAAAGAAACGTCGTAGGGGGCAAAGGTTGGAGAACCTCCCAAATAATCAAATCCATAAATGTTAAACCTGGAAATATGGAGGGCTAACTGTAGACAGCTTTGTTGCTTATAGCAAGTTTTTAATCTGTCTATTATATTGCAACTATTTGATAGCTGCTGCTCAATTCGAGATCTTGCAGAGCTGATTTACTGTGGCTAAAGCAATATTTCTGAAAGTGGCATGAACAGCCTGTTGATTGTTGATCAGAGTCTTAAACTAGACACATTTATCTATAGTTCCTACTCTGGGAGTTACAAAGGGTATCCCCAAGTGTGGGGCACAGCTGAAAAGAGGAGCTGGTATAGGTGCAAATATAACCCATTGTGGGGCATGGATCTATATGGTGTAAGGTGGTGTTGGATTTGGCCCAGTTTATGCAAAAGATATAAAGCAGTGGTGGACAACCGTGTAGGAGCAGAATTCAGTTTTCATCCATTTATCCACTTGTGGGCCAGATTGGAATTGATGTCAAGTCATTTTTGGTTGTCATTTTCTGCCCAAAAATGGCAGAGGGGTTCAGGGGGGGTGGAACTGTCACATTTTACAGACTTCAGGTCACCTGAAAGGAGAGATGTTTAGACCTGAAACTAGAATTTTGCTGAACATACTTGACTTGCTTAATATTTGGCACCTGTTTGCTGCTCCTCTTCTTTAGGGTGAACATTTTGGGACAACAGAAGCCACAGAAGCCTTCTTTGCCATGACAAGATTATTCCAGTCAAATGACGTAAGTAGCTAATGCTCCAGGAGGAGCATCTTCCTTTCCCTGGACTTCTGGCTGCCTGAAGAGTGCTGGAATTTCTTATTAAAAAAGAATTTCATCTGTGCAATGCAGTGCATTTTCTTTTTTTATACATTTTTATTAAAAAAAGTTATAACTATTCATATTTACAAATATCATAGCAAAAGAACAAAACGTTCATTAATATTTTCTAAGTATATATAAAACAAAAAAAGATCAAATTTGTATATCCAGAAAATGTCCATAAAAATTACATTTATATATATCTCTGGTTCTTATAACCCATTCCAGCATAATGATTTCTACATCCTCTGTATCACTATATCTCATCATATTTAAACATGAAGGATTTCGTTAGCTTAATTTCTTGTTAATTACATATTCCATACTTCTACATATACATATACAAATTCAGTTTCCTTCCTTCCTTCCTTTCTGCTGTTTGGTTGATTAATTATTTTTTCAAGTTTCCTCTGATACTTTCATTTTTCTAGTGACTTGCCTTATTACTTTTAATATTATCCCTTCCGTTTTCTCATATCTTTGCTTACTGTTTATCGTCAGTTCTCACTCTACATTCTTATTTTTCACATTTCCATTAGTATCGCCCATTTTTGTTGTATGTATCTTTTAATTGGTTTCATTCCATCACGATTTTTTCCCTTTGTCTCGCCTTTAAGTGTCATAGTCAGATCATCCATCAATATCAATTCTACTAGTTTAATCTCCCATTCATCTATATCTGGAACAATTTCACTCTTCCAATATTTTGCATAGGCAATTCTTGGTGTTGATACCATATACATTATAACTCTCCAATATTTCATATAAGCTTTCTCTATTTGATTTTCACTGCATGATTTGTCCGACAATTGGCACTGTTAAGTCCTGGTCTGGTTAGAGTATGAACAAAGTGGGAGAAGATTGAGCAGAGAAATTTGTAACTTCATTTGTTCCAAGGTGTGCAACTGTGACAGGTCTGGGGAGGAGTTCTGTTTTCTGCTCCTGGGATCCCCCAGGGCTACCTGGACTGCTAAAAATACCCAGAAAATGGGGTAAAAGCCTAGAAGCAGTTGGCAGTCCACTTCTGGTTTTTAAAAAGTGGTATTTCTAAATTTTGAACAGTGCAAAGGAGCTTTTAACCAATATGAAAGATGGTTTTACACTCCTGGAGTCTTCCATGAGAATTTTTATTTCCTTTATTATATGCTGACTTTTCCCCAGCAGTGAGAGGGTGGATTGGACGAATGAAAACAGATTACAAGGAAAAGCACATGCAAAGAAAAACATATCGAAAGTTCTCCTAGCTATGTGTAATTACTAGAACTTTCAATAAAAGGTCATTTAATGTATAGTGCACCCTACATATATTTGAGGGTTCTCTGCCAGGAACCAATGTGTAAAACAAAGCGAATGCTTGCATCCCACTATCTTCAGTGGATGCAATGTGTGCGCACCTGTCACATCCATTGACAATAATGGATGCAACGTTTTGTTCGACCTTGGATTCACGTATGCTGAGGTCACACCGCAAGAGGGTACACTGTACTCAAAAAGAGAGAGAATTCTTTTCTGGCTGGAAAAAGGCATTCTGGGGGGTTGAGGGCCACTGAAACAGCCTTAGGGGCCACAGTTGATCTTTTTCCACCGTGGGCCTACCAGCACCATTTAGATATTCAGTTGAGGCCCCGGTGTTTTAATCCTAGCATCCCTTGAGGGGTGAAATAATGGTGGCATGGGACCAATGCCTGGCTATGGAAGTCCTTCCTCACCATAGGTCCCCTGCTGGAAGAAAGGTGGGGTATAAATATAGTAAAAATAATAAATTGCGTCAGGAAATACAGCTAGTCCCCACTCTGTGTTTGACTTTAGACAAAGCACAGCTGTTTGGGGATGTTCTTGGCCTCGGCAATCCGTGACAATTCAGATTTCTATTTAATTGTGCTGAAAAGCCAATATTGCTGCTCTTATCTTGGCTCTCTTTTGTTGGGGATAGAAGAGTGGAATACACACGTGTGGTATAATAAATTACCTCTAGCCGTGGCCATCTCTCCTCTTGAGTCCTTGACTATAACTCCAGAGCAGTTGGTTCCTGCCTCTGACATACCCTTGATAGCAGTTGGCGTTTCCACAGTTAACCTCTTGGCAGTTTATCAGTTTCTTCCCTTTCTTTCTGCAGCAAACCTTAAGGAGAATGTGTTACCTGACTATCAAAGAGATGGCCAACATTTCGGAGGATGTTATCATTGTCACCAGCAGGTACATTGGTGTTCCCTGGTTTGTGAGTGTCGACTTCCGGTGCCGTCTCCTGCTGTGCTGTTGGGTGGAGAAGGCTTGGCTTCAGTCAAGAGTCCTTCACATCCTTTTCTTGTGGTGTGAAATGTGTTCTGTATCGAAGGGCAGACCATGCACAGGCAAAGCTGTGCCTGCCATCAAATGCAGCAAGTTTCCAGGGCACATTTTTGTCGAAAGGACGTGTTATTTTTTTTAACTCTTAACATAGATCCTACTTCTGAGCGATAAGTAAACAAGGTGTTCTTAGAGAGTGTTCAGGACTAAGTCGTTCCGAACTATAACCTCTAAAGTCAAGCTTAAAAGCAGTGGAGCTGATGGAAGCTTGCAGTTATAGCCTCTGACCCACAAGCCCTTTACAAAAGTCTGGCTGACATATTTTGGAGCAGCTGAAATACCTAGACTGTCTTCAAGGGCAGCCCCAACGGCAGGATCCATTAGAGCAGTGGTTCTTAACCCTTTCTTTACCAGACACTCCCCCCCCCCACAAATATAATTTGCTGCTGGGGACCCCCAAGGCTTAGCTCAAGATTTAAGTATTTAAATTTAGATTTAAATATTCAGTATTTTTAAATAGTCACGTACTTATTTATTTAAGGCTTCTGGAGACTGGATTCAAATCCCTGCTCAGACACTGGATGACCCTGGGGAGTCCCTGTTGCTGCTGCAGCTGTTGGTATCCAGTGGCAGGTCTGAGTGGACCCCTGGGCTCCCCCAAGTCCAGGTTAAGAACCACTCAACAAAGAGTTGGGGTCCTTTTCCTGGTTAGTGCTGACTTCTGCTCTTGAATAGGCGAGAGGAACTCCCCAGATTCCCTTAATTAAGCCCTGCCACCACCCACTGAATTAAATCCTTATCTACGCAGCACAGGGGGATGCTGCCAGGGAGCCATCACTACCTCTTAGCTTAGAGATCCTTTCCTCCCCTGCCCCCTCACCTCTAGCAGAGAGGAATCCATCTACACGTGTCGCCGAGAAACGCGTGGGAATGGAGAGAAAGCAGGAAGTTCTTCGCAGGAAAGCATTTATTCTAGAAACAGGCAATGGAGATAATAGAGATATCGTTATACATGGAAGGCTCCCCGCTCCCAGGTTCGCTTGGTCGTTACAAGTACAGATAGTTCCGTCAGATCAGCCAAAGCTTTCGAAAGAACAGAAAATCCTGACGCGACTAGCTAAGTAACATTCTAAGCTACTCACATCATCGGTCAGTTTCTGAGATGGTGTACCGAGGCAGAGCCGGGAGGAGAGGCCTCGCTGGGCCTGCCTGCGACCAGCGTTATGGCCCCTCTGGTTGACGTCTTGGATGTTCTTCGTCTGTTCTTTGTCTCTTGAGGGTTTATATAACTTTTTCATCGAAGCGTCTCGACGATTCTCACCTTTCTCTGCCTGATTGGCGCTCTGTGACGCTGACCCCCATTAAAATCTAACCTAATTAGCAGTTCATTAACCCTTTCTGCGCCTGGAAGAACTATCTCCCTTCAGCTCTGTTACTTGGATAACGGAAACCCCCCGTTATCACACCACCACACTGCAGTAATCTGGTACGGAAGTGACAGAATCTGTTTCCCTTTATTTAATGTGGAACGTGAATGTGTTAATGGAGAGCCTGCCTTATGTTTTCCAGCCTGACCAAAGACATGACGGGGAAAGAAGATGTGTACCGAGGCCCCGCCATTAGAGCGCTCTGTAGGATCACGGATGTAAGTACGTAGTCGGCTGTGCTGGAGAGAAAAGCAGAACTCGGCGCAGCTTGCTCAAGGAGCAAAATCTTGTTCTTCCAATTTTAACGTCAGGTGTATTCTTGGGCATCCAGAAACATATTTCTCTTTTCCCCTGTCATTCTACGTCATTCTTCCCTTAGCTATAATGAATTCACCACTCTGTAGCTGACATCTGGTAGAACACTAGCAGAGAGAGAGGGAGAGAGCATGAAGTCCCACCAGCTTCTGTGCCCTGGAGCTGGCCTGAATAGCAGAGAGAGGAAGAAAAAGGGGGAGGAAGCTGGCCCTTGGCTGTATCGACAGGCAGAGCTGCCATGTACGCAGCTGCTTTTTTTCTTTCTCTAGGAAAACCGTCCCTGATGGTCGTCAGAGCCAGTGTAGTTTGAGTGCTGGACTATGAATCTGGGAGCCCAGGGTTCGAATCTGATTTCAGCTATGGAACCCACTTTGTGACCAGGGGCAAGTCACACTCTCAGCTTCGGAGGAAGGCAATGATAACCCCTGCTCTGGACAGATCTTGCCAAGAAAAACCTGTGATAGGTTTGCTTTAGGGTCACCACAAGTGAGAGGGAGGGGGAGGTACATAATAACAAGAGCCAGCATGGTGTGGCCTGAGTGGTGAGTTCTGAAATATCAGGGTTTGAATCCTTACTCAGCCATAGAAACCCATAGGGTGACCTTGGGCAAGTCACGTTCTCTCAGCCTTAGAGGAAGGCAGCAGCAAACTTCCTCTGAACAAATTTTGCCAAGAAAACTCGGTGATAATGTCATTAAAAAACTTGGAAGGCACATAACCACAACAAATGGTGGTGGTGACAGGAAGTGATGCAGGACCCAGAGTCATGGTCTAGTGAACTCTGAAGCTGTTGGCTGGCACTGATGATATGCTTCTTTCCATGAGTATATGAAGAAAAGAAACTTGTATTTTCAAAACGGAGAGTCAGCTCCTTAACAATCTGCCCAGCTATTGAGCTCTGTCTGAACTTTGCAGAACGCAAGCAGTGAAAGAATGTAGAAACTCTGCAATTCTTCTCTATTTTTCGTATTTCTGGCAACCAGGCCAGCTCAAAGGGACTTCACCTTTGTTTTCCCTTTGGCTTCCCAGGGAACAATGCTGCAGGCCATTGAGAGGTACATGAAGCAAGCCATCGTTGACAAAGTCCCCAGTGTATCCAGTTCAGCGCTGGTGTCTTCCCTGGTAAGTGAAGAAGTGAGACAGCTGCCATCTTGGTGGACGAATTGTGCTCAGAGGGACCAGGCATAGGGTGTAAGTAACAGAACAAGATCTCAGCTGTGTTGATCGCTGTGTGACTTCTCTGTTTGTGTTTTTTCGTATCTGCCAGACTGTGCAGCCACATTCTCCTGCGTTCAGAAGCCCTTCGCTTTGTCCCATCCCACTGTGACAGTTTTTTTTAAATAAATAATTTTTATTAAGAAGGATCTTTATGATGCATTAAAAGTTACAAAGACTTAGAGCTACAAAGAAAAAGAAAAGTGACTTCTGATCTTCCTTTTGGCAGTTATATATGTATATACTTATTCAATACCTCTGTCTCCAAAATTACAACAAATTAAAGCCTTTGATTATAGAATCATAGAAATGTAGAGTTGGAAGAGACCACACGGGCCATCCAGTCCAACCCCCTGCCATGCAGGAACACCCTCAAAGCACTCCCGACAGATGCCCATCCAGCCTCTGCTTAAAAACCTCCAAAGAAGGAGACTCCACCACACTCTGAGGCAGCATATTCCACTGCCGGACAGCCCTGACCGTCAGGAAGTTCTTCCTGAGGTTCAGGTGGAATCTCTTTTCCTGCAGCTTGAATCCATTGCTCCTTGTCCTGGTCTCTGGAGCGGCAGAAAACAAGCCCTCTCCCTCCTCTACATGGCATCCCTTCAGATATTGAAACAGGGCTATCATGTCCCCTCTTAACCTTCTCTTCTGCAGACTGAACATACCCAGCTCTCTAAGTCTATCCTCATAGGGCTTGGCTTCCAGGCCCTTCACCATTTTGGTGGCCCTCCTCTGGACCTGCTCCAGCTTGACCGTGTCCTCCTTGAATTGGGGTGCCCAGAACTGGACACAGGATTCAAGATGAGGTCTAACCAAAGCAGAGTAGAGTGGTACCAGTACCTCCCTCGATCTAGACACCATACTCCTATTGATACAGCCGAGAATTGCATTGGCTTTCTTGGCTGCCGCATCACACTGCTGACTCACGTTCAGCTTGTGGTCTATTAGGACTCCTAGATCCCTTTCACACGTACTGCCATCCAGCCACGTGTCCCCCATCCTATATTTCTGCATTCCATTTTTTCTACCTAAGTGTAGGACCTTCCACTTCTCTCTGTTAAATTTCATTTTGTTAGCCTTGGCCCAGCTCTCCAGTCTATCTAGGTCATTTTGAAATGTCCAGATTATGTCCAGATCTGCATTTCTGTTGCAGTTTTAAATGGTTTTAACTGACTTTAATTCTCTTATTCTAACTTGTTCTTTATTATGCCTTTAATCTGTTCAAATGATTTCCTACTATTTCTATTTTAAAATTGGTTCAATTGACTTTATTGTATGATACCCCTGAGATCATACGATATCTGCTGGGGCCACAGCTGGTATTACTGATTTTTGTGTTTTCAGCACATGATGAAGATCAATTATGATGTGGTCAAGCGGTGGATCAATGAAGCCCAGGAAGCTGCTTCCAGTGACAACGTCATGGTGCAGGTAGATTTGGGCGGGAGGGTGGGGGCGGGGGAGTGAATTTGGCTCTGCGTGCTCATAATAAGTGATGCAGTGCTGGACCTTACTGCACGGCAGAAGGGGTTGGACTGGACAGTCCTTCCTGTTCTAAGGAATAGTCTATGGCTATTTCCACACTAGACTGTTACAGTACTATTATTCCACTTTCACAGGGCCCTCCCTAAACTGCAAACCCCAGGATTCCATAGGAATAGCAGCACTATAACAGTCTAGTGTGGAAATGGCCTATGATTCGATTTAGCCCAGCCATAACAGTGGATATATTTGGTTTTTCTCCCCCTTTCCTCTCTCTTGCCAGTACCACGCTTTAGGGGTGCTCTACCATCTTAGGAAGAACGATCGCCTTGCCGTTTCCAAGATGCTGAATAAATTCACTAAATCTGGATTGAAATCCCAGTTTGCCTACTGCATGCTGATTCGGATTGCCAGCCGCCTCTTGAAGGAGTCTGAGGAGGGGTAAGCAGGCCTTCGGGTTTGGTAGCGAATATGGAAGAGTAGTACAGTCAGCCACCCACATTTGCAGGTTTGATCTTCATGGATTTGATTATTTGCGAGTTTCTCCGACCCCTACCCCCCAGGTGCTTCTTTTCAAGGGGAACCTTCCCTCTCGGTGGCTCCAATCAGGCCACGTAGCCCTTGAAAAACCCACCTCTGATCTTCCTCTTCCTCTACAGTCTCTGCCTGGCCAGCTAAGGATGGCTCTCTGCCCAAATTCTCAGCACCACAAACCCTGTACCCATGCCCCACACGCACCCAAGGGCGGAGATGGGCAAGAGAGAGGAGGTACAGGACAACCATGCCGACCCTCTCCTTTCCCTGACCTGGTTTAGACCCTGGGTGCCCACTTTCCCCACTCTCGCTTAGGTCCCTTCCCACAGACACACAAATGTTGTTATTTGCGAATTTTTCACTTTTGCAAGGGTCCTGTGTCCCTAACTCTAGCAAATATGAAGGGCCAAGTGTATATTTTAATATTCACTTTTTGTATTGTTTGAATTCTGTTGTTCTTTTAAGTTGGGAGCCGCTTTGAGTCTAAATGTTGGGGAAAAGAGGGGCCTGTTACTGCTGCTACACCACCATTTTGGTTGATATATGAGCTAATTTGACACTTGGAAGGGTCAGTGTGGCCTAGGGGGTGGGTAGGGGAAAATTGGCCCCTACTTTTGTGTGGTTGCCCGCCCCCCGCCCCCAGTGGTAACACGCAAAGCCTTCATTTGCTCAAGAAGTGTGCTGAAGCCATGGGATCCAGACCTGCCCGGGGCTATCGTGTGTGCAGGCAGATTACCTGGGATTTTCAATGCCACTTTCAAGCACAGGGGTTTTCCACTCAGGCACGACAACCCGCTGTTTGATTTCATCGAAAGCTGCTTGCGGAACAAACACGAGATGGTTATTTACGAGGCCGCCTCTGCCATTATCCACCTCCCAAACTGCACCGCCCGGGAATTGGCGCCGGCTGTCTCAGGTGAGGGTCTGCCTCTGTCTTCAAAGATGTTCCGAACAGGGAGAAGGAGTGTGGGTGCTAGTTGTCATGGAGAGTGAGCTGCAAGGAAAAAGCTTTTCTTCTCTTTTGGCAGGGTCATTGACTGAACTGAATGTGGTGGGCAATTCAGGAGAGGCAAAAGGAAGCACACAATGTGTAGTTAAACCAGGGAGTTCACTGCTTGCATGATATAGTGGTGGCTCCCAACCTACCTGGCTTTAAAGGGGAATTTAATAAATTCATGGTGAAAGGGACCATCAGTTTCTACTTGAACAAGTGATGAACAGTGTGTGATGCCATAGCCGAAAGAGCTGATGGAGTTCTGGGCTGCAACAACAGGACTATAGTGTCCAGTAGTGCCACTCTGTTTTGCTTGGGTCAGATCTCACCTGGAGTTCTCTGTCCAGTTCTGGGCACTCTGGTTCCATGGAATGTGTCCAAAGAAAGGCAGCAAGATGTTTAGAGGTCTGGAAGCGGAGCCTTGAGAAGAACTACTTAGGGAGATGGATGTGTGTAGTTAAGAGAAGATTGAGATGTGATTTGATAGTGACATCTCAAAGGATGTCAAGGAGAAGATGGAGCAAGTGTGTTTTTTGCTCCTCCAGAGACTAGAACCAATGGATTAAAACTGCCAGAAAAGAGATTCTGTTTAAACATTAGGGAAAACTTTTGGGTTTTTTTGTTTTTGTTTTTTACTGTAAGAGCTGTCCAACAGTGGGTTAGATTGCCTCAGAGTGTGCTAGGGGTCTTTAAACAGAGGTTAGATGTCCACCTCTCAGAAGTACTTCAGCTGTGTCTTCCTGCTTGGCAGGAAACTGGACTAGAGGGCCCTTGTGGTTCTTTCCAGCCCTAAGATTCCATGGGTATTTATCACCTTCAGTATGGGAGGGAGTGTGTCAACCAATTGCTGGAGAGTGTGAGATGGAGACTGCAGTTGCTGTCAGCTCCTCCTGCTGGACTTTCCGTGTTCGTTGGGTTGACCATGGTGTGAAGAAAATCCTGAACTTGTGAGACCTTTCGTCTGAGCTGGCATTACTCTCCATATATTCTTCACTGTCTTCCAGGGTGCCCTTCTTGGTACAGAATCCTAGAGTTAGAAGACACCACGAGAGCAGTCCGGTCCAAGGCCTGCCATGCAGCAATGTGCAATCAAAGCTCTCCCAACAGTTGGTCAGGCAGCTTCTCTTTAAAAACCTCCACCACACTCCCAGGCAGCCTGTTCCGTTGTTGAACTGCTCTTGCCATCAGAAAGTTCTTCCTAATGTTTAGGTGGAATCTCCGTTTCATGTTGTTTGAATCCATTGCTGTGTGTCCAAGGCCATTTCCGTCCTACGCTGTTATACTGCTATTATTCCACTTTCAACACCTTGTGGAATTCTGGGTTTCATAGTTTACTGAGGCCAGAGAGCTCTCTGGCTGAGAGTCCTAAAGGTCCCTCCCCAAACTGGAAACCCCAGGATTCCATAGGAGGTTGAAAGTGCTATAGCACTATAAGAGTGTAGTGCGGAAATGGCTCAAGTCTCTGGAGCGTCAGAAAACAGGCTTTCCCCACCTTCCAAATATTCCAAGTGTTCCAAAATACCTTTCAAATATTTAAGGTATATTCAGTTTTGAAGCCTCTGACTAGGATGGATGAAGCATGGCCCTGCAGAGGTCACTAGAATATAGGTCCCAGCAGCTTTAGCCAGCAGGGCTGGTGGTAAGGAATGCTGGGAGTTGTGATCCCACAGTCTGGAGAGCCACTTGATTCCTGCCTCTGGTCAAATAGGTTCAAGCCATTGGTGCGTCTGTGCAACAACTGTTAACTCTGACTCTCCAGTCAACTCCCCTCCTGAAGCCTTTTGTCTGGAGTTGTCAGGATTGGAACTTGTGGCTTACTCAGTGCGCTAGGTCCCTGTCCCTTCTCTTGTGACAAAAAAGCCCCCTGCCTGACCGCCTCTGTCGTGCACTCAGCAAAGCATCTTTCTGTTTCAGTGCTTCAGCTCTTCTGTAGCTCACCTAAGCCTGTTTTGAGATATGCTGCAGTGAGAACGCTTAATAAGGTAAGCTTTTCTGAGACGCTCCACATCTTTGAGGTGAGGCAGGAGGAAAAATGGGACCTGCTTTGAAATGTTTGTTAGCAGCACTTCTCTGAGAGCTCCTGGTGCCTCTTCCTCACCTTTGAGTCTGGTTCTTTAGTGATTGCTGCTGCCCCAGTCCTGCAGCTGAGTTACCTTGTCCTTCAGTTCTTCCCTGGTCTGACTTGCCCGTCTCGGTTCCATCTGTGCCAGCTTTTCCCTATCTGTAGTATGACAGAGACAAGCCTCAGGTTTTGTAACATTTCCTGTCTGGAGGCTGCTCCCCTTCCCAGCGTTCCCTGAGCTGTGATTGGCTGTCTTCAGGTAGACTGGCCCAGCTCCTCCCTTAATACTGGCCTAGGCTGCAACATGAGTGTGATCGATGTGCTGGGCCACAGCAAATATTTGCCTTTATGTGATGTCAGTGAATGGCTCCCATATAAACGGGACAGTGAAATCCACCCTGGCCTCATGTTCAAACAACAAAGGAGCTATCCAAGGTGCTGAATCTATTTTGGGATAGAGGGCTCAGCACCTTAGATAGTGCCTTTAAAGTTCAGAGTAAAACCCAGAGCAGATTGACTATCCCATCCCCCCAGGGGAAACCACCACCTGTTGCCAACGTCCTCTGGAGCAGACCCGAGGCAAGCCAGACAATCCCTGGGTCACTGATCCAGCAACATGAGTGCCCTTACAGGATTCGTTGGGCTGTAAATGTTACTCTTAACGGGCAACCTCTGGCCGTTTTTCCAGGTAGCGATGAAGCACCCCTCTGCCGTCACCGCCTGTAATTTGGACCTGGAAAACCTCATCACGGATTCAAACCGCAGCATCGCCACCCTGGCCATCACCACCCTCCTGAAGACGGGGAGCGAAAGCAGCGTGGACAGGCTCATGAAGCAGATCTCCTCCTTCGTGTCTGAGATATCGGATGAATTTAAGGTGAGACTTAGAGGGAGGAGCAGTTTCACAGCAGTGAAAGTCTGAATACCCTGAGAGGGGAAGAGCAACCCATCTCAGGCTGTTCAGGTTTCTCGTCTGGAAAGGAACATAATCCCAGGCGAGAAGCAACATTTCTTTTCCCAGCAGTGAAAAGCTGAACATCCTGAGATGGGTTGCTCCTCCCTTTCAGAATATTTCATCTTTCTCTTCTGGGAATGAATCTATCACAGGTATGAAGCAAATTTTTTCCCCTCCACTCCTGAAAGAAATTTAGGCAAGAGAGTTCTTAGCAGAATAATGTTTGGCGTATGCTTTCTCTTCCGAGAGTTGGTTGTCAGTCCCTGGTTAACTTGTGCAAGATTCTTAAAGAACGCAGAACACAAAGAGACGTATGAGCTTGGGAATCAGCCATACTGTAGTATTTAGAACCAAAAGAGATTTGGAAATCAGGATTTTCAGAGGTTACGGATGCCTTGCCTTTTGGCCCTTGAAGGATCAAGGTAATACGAGTGAGAGTCAAGACAGGAGGGAGTCTGTCCAAATCGAGACCAGAGAGCAGAAGCATTGTTAAGGATGGGCCTGTGAGGCCCTGGCCACGTACGAACAAAGCAGTGACTTTGGGGATGTCAAGTGAGCCAGGCCCTCTTTCTCCAGAGTAAGAAGACTGGCACTGGTAGAGCAATCCGTTTGGATGCCTTCCCCAATCTGGGACCTCCTAGATGTGTCAGCGCAACACCCAGAATCCTCCAGCCAGCTGTGACACATCTGGAAGGCTCCAGATTGGGAGAGGTTGATCTAGGAAAGGAAACGAAAGTAGATACAAAGCCAAGGTAGTCAGCCATGGCTCACCAGATGATTTTGGACTGCAGCTCCTGAAGTCTCTCGCCATTGGCTATGCTGGCTATCCGAAGGAGGCCACAGTGGTCTGCTACAGAAAGTGAAGTCACAGAGACTGTTGAAGGCAGGCCTTCAAAAGCCAAGAAATGTCTGTCCTTCTACAACGGGGTGGTGGGCAACTGTAGGAGTTGAGGGGATAAGACTAGCCCCCCTCCAAAAAGACCTTGGAGGGCTGCAGCCCCACCTCCCCTCCCTGCGAAATGAAATAGGTTTTGCCTTAAATGTCTTTTTGCCACATTTTTAGGACCCCCTGGGCCATTTTAGGCTGGGAGTAGGCCTTTCTTTTTTTTATTACAAGAAGTGAACAGAGGTCACTTTCTGTTTACTTCTTGTTTTTCTGTTTTTAAAAAGGCCTCTCTTAGGCCTAACACAGGAGGCCCAAAACACAGGGAAAGGGACCTCACACCACCTAGAAAGCATTTGGGGCAATCCCACATAAAATTGGCCCGCGGGTGTACGTGGCCTGTGGGCGGCACTTTGCCCGCCCCTCTTCTGCCAGTACTTGTGTGGCCCCAAGATGGAAGTGAACCTTCCCGGTAGATCCTCAGAGGGTCACACGCAGCCTTGTGGTTTGCCTGGGTCTCCCCTACCTCAGCCTGCCGTTTTCTTTCCTTCCTTTCCCTCTTCTAACTCTTGCCTATACAAGCCTTCCACTTTTTTGGAAAATCTTTCTCTGTTTCCAAGCTTAAAAGAAAAATGGTGGTGTCTGTTGCAGGTGGTGGTCGTGCAAGCCATCAGTGCCCTGTGCCAGAAGTACCCGCGGAAACACAGTGTGATGATGACCTTCCTTTCCAACATGCTCCGAGATGACGTAGGTTGCCCTGCTTTTCCACGGCCGTGGGGCTGGGTACCCACAGCCCAGTGTCCCACGGGAGGGTCAGCTGCCCACCCGCAGCTTTCTTTCTGCTGGCAGGCAAAGACCCTTTTGTTTTAGACACCCTTTGGTTCTTGCTTCATTGGGGCAGAGTTTTTTTTTAATGGGATGTGCTGCACTTTTATTTATTTACTATTTGCACACATCGTCTCCTAGGCTGACAGGATCCCCGAAGCAATGAGCACTTGGTAAGACACTTAATACAAAAATGAAAACTTCGAAAAATGAAATACTCTTCAAGAATTTGTAAAACCGAAGTGAAAGTAGTTCATCAAAATAATTTGAGAACAGAACATACCGAGCAGTTTCAAACATCGAAGGCCCGGTGGAACAGCACAGTTTCAGCTTTTTTCCAGAAGCTGAAAAGAGATGGAACCAGCCTAACTTCTTGTGGCAGGGAGTTCCATAGTCAGAGTGCTTTTACCTGAAAAAGCCCTACCACATGTGCACACCAGTTTAGCCTTGATGATGATGATGATGATATTTCAAATGTGTTTTATATGGTTCTAATGTGGAGTTTTCACAGAATTGTGTTTAGTTTTTCGATTTTAAGATTTTAGCTGTACTTTATCTCAATTTGTTGTAAGCTGCCTTGGTTCCAATGTCAGGAGAAAGGTGGGGCTTAAAATAAGTGAATAAATACTTATGCCTCCCCTGAGTACTGGCTGGTTATGTTGTCAGGCACAGAACACTAAAAGGAAAGCACTAAGTTTAAAGAATTTATTTTCTTTTTGGTGAGATACAGCTCAGTGAGCTGGCCCATGCTTTCAGGCATGCCAGATGAGGAGGCATTAACCAGATGTATTCTGCTGCTTTTGGCTACATCAGCAGAAAGCTTCAGTCAGCTGAGATGAATGAGTCACTAGATAGGTCTAGATCAATCCTCTTGAAATTGGTGTCTTCTAGGTGTGGTGGACTGCAGATCCCAGGATCCCCCCGTTAGCTCCAGCTAGTTAAAACCATGGTGCAGCCTTGAAACAAACAACCACAAGGCTGACCATGGAAATATGCCTAATTTCTGCTGCTAAAACAAAATAATCCTCTTCCTTTGCAGCAAAGATCTGTCTTTGTTTAGCGTTTGTATTTATAAAATGCTTGTGAAGGACTTCTTTAATTGTAGCTTGATACTTTCTTTTTTTTTAGAATCCCTATTAAGTGAAAGTAGATTTCACTTAAGGCTGTATTGTCCATGGCTTTCATAAACATCCCCTAGAATCTTGTTAATTTTCCTTGTGCATCAAAGAGGATGTTCCTTAAATGTCCCTTTGATTCTGTATATTTAAAAATGGTAACTCAGCTCTGGATAAACTTGTAAATGTCTGTGGATTAAGTATGTTGGTATTTGACAAGATACGTATAAGGGAGAAAAAGGATTCAACTGGAAAATCTTTGATATACAAAAGTGGTGATGGGGAGAACAGAAGAACTATAATAATGATATACATATTTGTGTTTATATATGATTTTATGTATGTTGAAAATAATAAAAAAATTCTTAAAAATGGTAACTCGGATTTGCTTAGGGGAAAACATTGGCAAAACGTTAAAGCTCACATGGAGTAGGAAATAGGCTAATATATTTCAGTTTATTCTGATTATCAGCTTTGGGTAGGTTTAATTTTGACCAAACATTAAGCAGTCTTTTGGTTGGGATTTGCTGATAAAAACCAAAAGAAGTCCTGTGTTCCAGGAAAAATGAAACTAATTTAAAATGGCATTAGAAATGTTTCCCAAGGTAATTAAAAAAAAACCCAAAAAGAGTAGCTAAGCTTGGAGGTGTCTTTGCTGTTGGTTGACTGCATGGTCCTGACCTGGCCTGTGTGGCTCTTCTTCCCCAATCCTGCCCCAGGGCGGCTTTGAGTACAAGCGGGCTATCGTCGATTGCATCATTGGCATCATTGAGGAGAACCCCGAGAGCAAGGAGTCGGGCCTGGCCCACCTCTGCGAGTTCATCGAAGACTGCGAGCACACAGTGCTGGCCACCAAAATTCTCCACCTGCTTGGCAAGGAAGGACCTCGCACCCCCTCCCCGTCCAAGTACATCCGGTTCATTTTTAACAGGGTGGTGCTGGAAAATGAGGCTGTCCGAGCCGGTGAGTTGGCACGGTCCTGTCCCTAGAGTTTTCTGGAACTGTAGCGTGAGACGGGATGGCTAGCGCCGTTGAGCCAACCCCCTGCCATGTTGGAATCCACAAATAAATTATCTCCCAGAGGTGGGTGTGACGGATCCCCTTGCCAGGCTGGCCGCACAGTTCCAACCCTGGGTTCCTGGGTCTCAAGGTGATCCCCTGTTGTGAACCTGTGGCCATATGGCCATCCAGGTTCTCTTTAAAAAACCTCCAAAGAAGAAGGACCCCACCACCCGCAGACCGGGGGTTCTACAGTCTGGGGCAGCCACTGAGCAGGCCCCGTCTTCCACGCCCTCACCAAATGAGCCTGGAAACCAAGAAGCCTTATAAGGAGAGGCTTAGGGAGCTCGGGGTGTCTTGCCTGGACAAGAGGAGGTTAAGAAGTGACGCCATAGCCATGTTTCAGTGTTTGAAGGGCTGGCATATGGAGGATGGAGCAAGCTTGTTTTCTGCTGCTCCGGAGATTAGGACATGGAGCAATGGCTTCAAACTTCGGGAAAAGAGATTAGGAAGAACTTTCTGACAGTAAGAGCAGTTCAGCAGTGGAATATGCAGCTGCCTCAATGGAGCGTGTTGCCATCTCTTCCTTTGGAAGATTTTAAACAGTAGCTGGATGGCCATCTGCTGGGAGTGTTTTGACTGTGTCTTCTTACAAGGCAGAATACGGTTAAACTGGATGGGTCTTGGAGTCTCTTCCAGCTCTGTGGTCCTGTGATTCAGAGAGTTCATGAGTGAGAGAGTTTGGTTTTGAGTGACCTGAAAGAGACTTCTGCTTGCTTATGGCTATTCACCTCTTCTTCCACAGCCGCTGTCAGTGCGCTAGCCAAGTTTGGGGCCCAGAATGAGAATCTGCTTCCCAGTGTCCTTGTGCTGCTACAGAGGTGAGCTTGATACGAAGTGAAATGTTTCAGATCTGATAAACATTTCGGAATCGATCCTTTAGATTCTTCTGGATGGCTTGCAAGCCCTGTGTCGCCAGATGTGGGAAGGCCTGCCTTTCTAGGCATTTATTGGAGAAGGGAGTGGGAGCTTGTAGGACATATGGAAGGAGAGTGATGGGATTTTTTCCTTAATCTTTAATTTATAAAGAGGATAAACAGCAGTCAGGATTGACCAAGCAAGAATTGCCTTAATGCAGCCCAACTTACTTGAGTTAAAAGAGAGGAATTTATAAAAGCAGAAATAGCAAGAAAACCGTTTAGCTAAACAGAAAAAGAGAGAAATATTTGAGGGGGTACAGTGGGGCAGTGGTTTCATTGTTAGCCTAGGACTGTGGGAGACCAGGGTTGGAATCCTCGCTCAGCCATGGGAACCCCCTGCGGTTCACACTCTTGGCCTCAGAAGAAAGCAATGGCAAACCTCCTTGGAAGAAATCTTGCAGAGAAAACCCTATGAGAGGGGTGTGAGCATCATGTAGTGGTTTGAGTGTTGGACAAGGACTCCAGAAGACCAGACTCCTAATCCCCACTCAGCCAAGGAAAGCCCCAGGTGACCCTGGGTAAGTCACACTCTCTCAGCCTCAGAGGAAGGCGGGGCAAATCCCCTCTGTACAAAACTTCCAAGAAAACCCCGCGATAGGGGTTGCTACAAGTTGGAAATAACTTGAAGGCACCCAACCTCAGCAATGGTTGGCTTTACTTATGTGTACTGCCACCAGCACCCCTCCTATTTTAACCATGCCCCTTTAGCATTGTTCCCAGCCTTTTAAGAGATACCACTCTTGGGCATGTGCAGAGTGCCTTTCCCTCCTCCCTGAGAAAGTGTGACCTTTCATGGCCTTCGAACTACAGAGAAAGGTCTTTTTGTCTACCCACCCAACCCTCTATTTGGAAACTAAGAGCTAACTTGACACTAGACTATGCTGTTCTGAAAATAGAATTGGAGTTTGGAAACCTCCAGAACTGGCAGTTTGTGGCTGGGCTGCTGGCAGTGAATGCAGGGCCCATCTCTGAGCGTCCTTTTCTTTTGGCTGCCTCCTTTGTCCTGCAGGTGCATGATGGACAGTGACGATGAAGTCCGTGACCGAGCCACCTTCTACCTGAATGTGCTGCAGCAGAGGCAGTTGGCGCTGAATGCTGCCTACATCTTTAACGGTTGGTGCTGGCTGGGGCCTGCCCAGGCCTACAGATTCTCTGGGTTGGTGAGGAAAAGATTTTTCCCATCTCTGCCCAGAGACAGGCAGTAAGAGTCTTGCAACAGCTGAAACAGACCATTCAGTCATCTTTTGAGACCAGTTCTTCTTCCTGCCTGTGCCCAGAGCAGAACACTCTTATCTGTTGCTCTTGATTTTTGGCTTTCTCTCACACGTTGACTGCTCCAGATTAGCTTTTTCTCTACTGACTTCCTTTTCCTTTCTAGTTCTGCTTATGATGTGCCCCATGGCACAGTTACAATCTCACATGCGATCATCTCACTATATTTAGTTTCTCTTCATTTTGCAGGTCTGACAGTCTCCATCCCAGGGATGGAAAAAGCCTTGCACCAGTACACACTGGAGCCTTCAGACAAACCTTTCGACATGAGGTCTGTGCCGCTAGCCACTGCCCCCATCTTTGAGCAGAAAGCCGGTAAGGGCAAAGGCTTCCTGGAGTCCAGTTCATTGTCTGGACAGGGGGCATGCATTGTCCTCATCTGCTAGTCCTCTGGAATGACCATCCCCGTGGGAGGGAGTGGCCGGGAACCTTCCACACCTGAGTGTTTCTTGGAAGGAGTGCTGGGGTTGTTTTAGTCACCAGATGGGGTGCATGGGAGCCAGGGTGGCGTAGTGCCCACGATTATCTTGGATCTCTTGGCTGGGAATGTTAAAGAACATTTGTGCTTTTTCTCATTTCAGAGATTGCCCTGGTGGCCAGCAAGCCGGAGAAGGTAGCTCCTTCGAGGCATGATATTTTCCAAGGTAAAAAGGAAAAAGTACCTCCTCCATCCTCCTACCCACAAGGCTTAGAGAGCTGCATAAAGTTTGGTCTTGATGACGTTCATTCCCTGGAGAAGTTGCAGGACAAGGTTGCAAGATACCTGTTCCTCCTTTACCCCGCTAACTCTGGTCCCATTTCTTCCTTTTCAGAACAATTGGCAGCCATTCCAGAGTTCAAGAATTTGGGCCCGCTCTTCAAGTCGTCTGAGCCAGTGCAGCTCACCGAGGCAGAGACGGAGTACTTTGTTCGATGTATCAAGCACGTGTTCTCAAATTATATTGTCTTCCAGGTAAAATAGTCATCTGTTACCAAAGTCTGTGATCGGGAGATGAGGGCCCCAATATGCCATGCTGCAGTTGTACTTTTTCAGGATGGCCCAGTGGTGGTGAGGGAAGAGAGGCAGAATCTGCCAGTTCTTATTTTCATGTGCCACCAACTTGGCTTCAGCTTATGGGCAAACCCACAAAGGAGACTCCTCCATGAGCCCCAAGAGCTTGGAAACTGAGGGCCATGGCTTCCTTGATTGAAGCAAATCTACCTGTAATGTGGTGTTCTCTTTAGCTACTGCCTTCCATTTTACTGAACGTTATTACCTTTTCTGGTGAGTCACGCTGTCTCACGATGTACCCAAAGAATGACAGCCTCAGTTTGATCATTTTGGCTTCTAGTGAGAATTGGGACTTGATTGGCTGTCAGGCCCCATTGTTTGTCTTTTGTGCCATCCGTGGTATCTGTAGAACTCTTCTCCATCTCCCCGTTTCAGATGAGTTGATTCTCTTCCTGTCAGCTTTCTTCACTGTCTAACTTTTCACACCCACGCTCCCAGTGCTGACTCTCTCCTCCATGTTCTTAGTGTGGGATTTTGGTTTTCTGTTGACTTTCACAGGAATTCATTGTGATAATGGCTGCATAAGGATGTGATCTCGTCTCCACTGGTACACCTAGTGGAGACTTTAGTTCTTAAGAAGCAATTACTTAAGGATCTAGAAAAAGAGAGATGGGGTTCACTACACAGGATGTCAGGATGGCCACTAGCTGGAAGACTTGTAACAGGGACTGGACCAATTCATGGAGGACAAGTTCCCAGCTGTGCAGCAAAAACATCAGGGAGTCTATGAGCACCGTAAACATCGTTTTTAAGGCTATGGGCTTTGGTGGTATGCAGGCCCGTTCATTGGACAAGTGGGCAACACTCGGTGGGCCTGTTGAACTGGACAGCAGTCCACGAAAGCATATGCCAAAATAACCTTGTTGTGCCGGATAAAATGAGGAAGTCTGGGCTCCTTGCCTTTTGTGCAGAACAAGACTCTTGAGGTGTACTAGTCATGATGGCTGCTTGTTGCTTGTAGTATCAGAGGCAGCGTGGCCTTCAATGCCACCTGACTGTAAGGATGATGATTATATTGATATCCTGCTTTTTCCCCAAAATTGGGGCTCGGAGCAGCTCACTGTTCAGAAAAACTATGCAGTTAAAAATATAAAAAAGGTGAATATTAACAGAGCATTAAACTATTTACAGTATTAAAACGGTAACATCTCAGCCCATTCTTTAAAATCTTTCTGTATTAGATGCCTGCCTGAATAAAAAGGGTTTTGCGTACTGCTGGCTGGTCAACAAGGAGGGGACCATTCTGGCCGCCTTGGGAAGGGAGTTCCAGGGCCTAGAGGCAGCCACCAAGAAGGCCCTCTCTCTCATCCCCACCAACCGTGCTTGTGATGGTGGTGGAACTAAAAGAAGTGTTTCTCCTGATGATGTCAGAGCTCAGGCCAGCTCCTACAGGGAGATATGCCACATAGCCTGGATCTGGGATGCACAGGGCTTTATCGGTCATAACCAGGACTTCCAGTTGTGCCCAGAAACAAACTAGCTGTCAGTGGAGCTGTTCCAACGGGGCTGTAGCATAGTCTCTGTAACAGTCTGGCCGCAGCTCTTTGGACCGGCTTAAGTTTCCTAGCATTCTTCAAAGGCAGCCGGAGGTAGAGGCTACAGTACAGTAGCCTAAGCAGGATGGCATTACTGATACGGAACCTAAATGGGTGGGTGCTGTTGCATTCATGTCTTGCCAGCAAGCTTCCCATAGGCATCTGGCTGCCCATTCCAGGAATGGAAATCTGGACTGGATGGGCCTTTAGTCCAATCCTGTGTGGCTCTGCTTTTGTCCCCCTGCAGCTTTGTTGTTGTGGGCCGTGGCCCCCGCCACCCACGGAAGGGGATAACATAACCCTCTTTGGCTTACCAACTAAGCCTGGACTTGGGTTCTCTGACATGACTTTGCTGCTGTTTTTAAAGGTGATCCTTCCAGACATGTTTATTCTTCTGGGAGGCAGCTGGGTAGTGGCTCTTCAGCCCGTCTTCTTCCCGGTCATCTTGCCTGGTTGAAGTTTTAATCAGGATTTTAAAACAGGCAGGGATCTGGATTGTATGTTCTAACATCTCTTATTCGTGAAATGATGTAATCCTCTTCTCTTGGCCCTGAAGAAAGATGGGGATAGGAATCCAAACCAGCAAAGAAACCCACGGCCGCTGAGTGTTTTCTTTTTTTCCCTTTCTCCCTCTCCTTTGTTCTAGTTTGACTGCACAAATACTCTCAACGACCAATTACTGGAAAAGGTGACGGTGCAGATGGAGCCCTCAGAATCATTTGATGTGCTTCGCTGCATCCCAGCCGCGACCCTCCCCTACAACCAGCCGGGGATCTGCTACACGCTTGTTCGGCTGCCCCTGGACGACCCCACGGCAGGTACCCATGGAGGGAGAGGGCCCTTTCTTACTCCACAGCTGTTCCAATGGGCATCCAGAGGGGGTTGAGACGTGTCTCTGGTTGAGGTCCTAATTTGACCCTGGCAGCATTTAAACCTCCACCCGTATACTTTACAGAAGTCTGGGTTTGGGAGAGCAACGATTTCTTTCGTTGAAATTACAATTCTCACCCCTTCCCTTTCATGTTTTAGGTTATCCTTGGGGCTGTTCTAGGCTCATAAGAGACCTTTACTTCCTGGTTAAAAGTCAACTAGAAGCCAACTTCTAGTTTACTTCCTGGTTTAGTAATGACTGCTCTTGGATCATTCTATGGCTGAAGGCATTTTGTTTCCTCCAGCAAGAATGTTAAAATTTTAAAGCTTTGGTGGGGAGTGCACAGCAAGGACTACAGCTCTTTTGAGGTTTTGCAGGAGCCTGGTATAATCCCCTCATTGCTGACAGTTGTCCACCCTTGTTATATTAGGTAACAGATTTTGATACCTGCTTCTCTCAGAACGCCTTGGGATTTTAGTTCCACTGTGCTTGCCAGTGACAGCAGGAGGCTCCTTGCCAGTGGTGTAGGGAATCCACTCCAGGTTTTGGGTATCCTTCAAGGATTTACCTAAGGTACTTTGTGCAGTTCTGGGCACCACAGTTCAAGAAGGATATTGATAAGTTGGAACATGTTCAGAGGAGGGGGACCAAGATGGAGAAAGCTCTGGAAACCGAGCCCTGTGAGGAACATCTTAGGAAGCTGCATATATTTAACTTGGAGAAGAGAAGGCTGAGAAGTGATACGATAGCCGTCTTTGAATACGTGAAGGGATGTCATACAGAAGATGGAAGGGAATTGTTTTCTGCTGCTGTGGAGACTAGACCACAAACCAGTAGATTCAAATTTTGAGAAAGATTTTACCTAAACATTAGAAAGACAGTGGAGTAGACTGTCCTCCTTTGGAGGTCTTCAGACAGAGGTTGGGTGGGCATCTTTTGGGGGTGCTTTAGCTCTATATCGAGGGCAAGGCTCGGGTGCTGGTACACCAAACTTTCAGCTCCAGTTCCTCTGTTTTCCTACTGCCCTGACTCCTTCATAGATGGCAAAGGTATATTAATTAGCACCACCAAAATAGTAGCACAAGACATTTCACCATCACCATGCAAATCATCAGGTTACAGTACTTAGATCGATAGAACATAAGATATATTTATTAAATTAAAATTTCTGAACAAGAAAACTTTCCTATGAAAGTAAACATGCAACAAACTGGTGCATGTTTAATATTACAAGTTCATATTTTGAAGTCAGAATCGGTACATTTCTGCCAACTCCCAGTTCTGACTCCATCCAAAACTGCTTCTGAGTCTGACTCTACAGTAGCGTTAGATGGCCTTTGCAGTTCCTTCCAGCTTGACAATTCTTAAGGCACTGAATCTGTTTTGGGGATAATGTTCAGTGCCTCGGAAAACTCCTTTGACGTTTCGACTAAAACCTGCAGCGGGTGCACTGTTCCCTGACACGGGAGCCACCGGCCGCTGCTCACACTCGCCACTTCCGAGGCACCACCGTCTTCCTTTCTGCTTTGGTCATTGTGGGAGAGCCATGGGGTTTGCTCGGCTCAGGCCTTCCCCTGACCAGGCTCTCCTTTTGTGCCGTCCTTCTCCCACCCCAGTCGCCTGCACCTTCAGCTGCACAATGAAGTTCACCGTCCGAGACTGTGACCCCAACACTGGAGTGCCAGATGAAGATGGCTATGATGATGAATACGTGGTAAGCCTCATCCGGTGGTTCCGTTTTCTGGGCTCCATCTCCGTGTTGCATGAAAGTCCTGTCTTTAAAGCCTCAAACTCTTTTTAGAAATAAACAAAATGTAATAGAAATACAGGCTTCCGTAATAAGGTGGCAACCTTTGGCCCTCCAGTTGAAGTTGGACTGTTCCTCCCGTCAGCCCTTGCCAACAAAGCGAGTGATGAGAAAAAAACAGTCAATGAAATCTGGAGCCTATAGACCCTCTCCTCTAGCCAAGGCTATGAAAAATCCAAGTGTTATATTTAACTTATTGAATCTACTGCTAACTTTACAAACCTGATCAAGCTATCCCTGTAAGCAGCCTGAGAGCTGAAGTTACCGACTTTCCTTTGTCCACACCCTTTAGTCCGTCCTGCTCCCTTTGAACCTCCCCCAAAGTCTCAGGATTGTAAGACACAAAACTTTCTCGGGGGAGCTCTAGAATTTGCTGGGCAGTTTGCATCGTTCGTGGGACTCGGCATATTTTTCCTGCTTCTCATTCCCTGCTGCTCTTTGCTTCTCTTTTTACATGTGGTTTTTTTAATGCCGATTTAGCTAATTTTGTTTTTCTTGTGCTTAATTATGGATTTTTAAAAAAATAAGGATATAATTCCAGAGGAAGCCTGGCCCCCATCTGTTGTCTTTCTGCCAGAAAATGCACACTTTCTGTTCAGGGACGCCTTTGGTCATTTGACTGCCAGTTGCAGCCAGAGCTTTCAAAAGGGATGTACAGTTGGCCCTCCACATTTGTGGGTTTGACTTTCACAGATCTGTTTATTTGTTCCTTCAGCCCCTCCCACCTCCCCTACACTTCTTTTCTTGGGGAGCCTTCCCTCTCAGTGATTCCAGTCAGGCCATGCAACTCTTTAAACACTCTCCTCTAGTCTTCGTTGTCCTCCATCATCTACTGCCTGGCCAGGTAAGGATGTCTCACAGCCCGATTTCTCAGCCACCACAAACCCGCACCTGAGAAAGGAGACAGGTGAGAGAATGTAAGTATAGGGCTAATCTGCCAGTCCCTCACCTTTCCCTGACTTGGTTTAGACCCTGGGTCCCAACTATGCCTCACCCCCCCCCCTTCCTAGAGACACAAGTATTTCAATATTTGCAATTTTTCCACATTTGTGAGGATTCTGCACCCCAACCCTAGCAAATGTGAAGGGCCAACTGTATAGGATTTCTTAGTATTTTACTGCTAATGTGTGCTTTATAAAATATTTTAAGTGGTGCTTTAATAATATGATTACTTTAATTTGCATTTTAATATATATAATTTAAAATGTGTAGTTAATATGTATAATTAATATTTTTTACATATTAAAATACTGTGTATTTTAATATGTATCATTTTTTGTGTTTTTATTGGACCTTTTTAATTATATGGAGAACACTGCCTTTGAGCAGAACCCTGGGATAAAGGTCAGGTATATCCAATAAATAATAAACGAACGTTATAAACCGGTTTGGTAGCATGATGCAGAAAAACTTCACAGAAACTCTTGTAATATGAGGGACTGTGGTGGGGAAGGAAGTACTTCGCTTCCTTTGCTATCCTTAACTAATAAAATTTCAACACTTCGATAACTTGAGTTGTACTGACATCTGCGCCAGTGAACAAATACGGAAGCAAGCATTCAGATAAAGCAGGACCAAGGAGCACGTGTCCTGCTAAAGAATCTCGCTTCACTCAAATTCCCATCAGTCTCAACCAACCTGGCCAACAGAGTTGCCTGGTGGGAGCTGTAATTCAGCAACATCTGCAAAGCCACACATTTCTCACCCTGAACTGTGGCTTTGGTATCACTTGCTTTCATCTGGTAATTTCCTCCCGCTTCCACATGGGAGTAGATCTCGCGTCAGTGGGAAAAGCGTGAGGCAAATGGTTCAAAGAGTACTTTCTGTGGTCACTGAGCTAGCTGGTATTCCTTGGGCCCATGGATTGCTGATCAGTAGCTGCTGTTTCCTGTCCTACAAGCCAACCTTAAGTGGAATGCTGGATGGAGGTGCATAGAACTGCAGTTCTGCCAGCAGAGCTATGCTGCGCCTGGTCATTCAGCACCCCTAGACTCGCCACTGAAGCCCCCAAGAACATTCTGTGTCTGGTGGACAGTGTGGTAGCGGGGAGCCGGAGAAGCCTCTAGCTACCTCCCCATAACCAAATGCAAAATAATTATATCAACCACTGAGTTCTGCTGGAATCCTCCAGTGGTCTCAGCAGATGATGCACAGTGGGCTCTCCTTACCTGCGACCTCTAGATCCACTGTTTTGAGCAACTGCTGAGCATTGTGTCGTGTACTTAAAATGGCTGTGCAGTGCACACAGATGTGGTGAAACATCCCTGCATGTTACCACCATTGAATATAACAGGACATGAGCGCTTGCAATTTCCAGTACTCCCAGGAGTTTCTGGAATGAAGCCCCTGCATATATGGAGGGCCCACTGGAATCATTTCATGACACATAAGCAGGTGCTTCTCTGATATCCTCCTTTCCCATCTCCACTAGCCACAGAATGGCTGTGGGGGAGTTGCAGTGGCAAGTTTGGGGGCAAGCGGCTTACTCCTTATTGCAGAGGAGTAAGAGACCACGAGCCTCCACAGTGATTGAAAGAAGAGACATGGACATAAGGAAGACTTACGCGTGCATATGTCACTAACCGGATGCCCATTACTGTCTGCCCTCTGTCCCTCAGAGCATGGGGTACATTCCTTTGCAGCCGGTGCATGAGCGATTCCTACACTGTCAAGTGCTAACATTCCTTTCCTTGCCAGTTGGAAGATCTGGAGCTAACCCTTTCCGACCACATTCAGAAAGTTCTGAAACCCAACTTTGCAGCCGCCTGGGACGAAGTAGGAGATGACTATGAGAAAGAAGAGACCTTCGCTCTCAGCACCATTAAAACTCTGGACGGTGAGACGATGGCAGTGTTTCTTTTTTTAACTTGAGACCTGTTCCAAGGAAAAATAAGACATTTGCATGTGGGAGACCTTTTTATCGCAGCAGGCCTTTGAAAGTTAATTTTTTGGGGGTAACAGGCATTGTATAACGTGTTGGACCTTCATTTGTGGTGCTGGCGCTTTTGTTTTTTAACGGTTTGTTTCTAACTGGTTTTAACCAGTTTAAGTGTTTAAATATATCCATTTTAACTGTTGTAAGCCAGTCCCAAGCTAGGTGAAGGGTGGGATATAAATGATGATGGTTATATGTTAAATCTAATTCTTAAAAACGGATCAGGCTCTAAAGGTTTTGGAAGTGAGATTTTCAGTATTCTGCTCTAACCTTTTAGTACCAAAGATACAAGCAAATACAAGACTGTTCTTTAGCTGAAATGGGAAGAAGAGAATCACAGATCTCCTGCTGGCAGCTGTAACCCAGTGCCTCACTCACGGAGGCGACGGTCTCCTGTCTCATAAGCCCCGTGCTAACCTTTGGATCTGACTGGGACCCCCGAGAGACAACGCAGGACTGACCCCAGCTCTTTTTGAATTTGTCTCTGAATGCAGAAGCTGTCAACAACATTGTGAAGTTCCTTGGCATGCAGCCCTGCGAGAGATCTGATAAAGTGCCAGAGAATAAGAATTCCCACACCCTCTACCTTGCTGGTAAGAATCTGTCATGGAGGTTGTTTGACGACATCTCAGTTTCCTGTGGATGAAATTGTGCAGTGGCAAAAGTCTCACAAGAGTAGAGTCGTCCTTCAGTCCTCAAAATCACAAGGGTGGTGGTGGTGGTCTTTTTTTTAGGTGGCAGCTGTAGTATCCATTTGCTTCCAGTGATGGATATCCCTCAGTATAAAGCTGAAGCTCACTTTGTACAATCATCCATCGACATCTTCTGTGCCTGAGGGATTGTAGCTCTCCAAATGTTGTTCTGCCTGTCCTTAAAGCCTTTGAGTGATGACGAACAGACATCCTTAACGGTTAGGGCTAGCTGTCCTTTAAAATCTTGTCTGACTATTTCTGGCTACTACAGTTGGAGCCCATTGTCTTGGCTACAGCAGAAGGGAATTCTCCCTTAAATGTAGAATGGAGTCTCGCAATTGAACTTCAGTCACACAGCACAGTATGTTGCTGCAGTCCAGACAAAAATATCTGCTGCCTACTAGAACAGTAATGCAACTTTTAAGAAGTGATACCAAAATTTGTTTTTTTTTTCCTGTTCTAGTCTTTTCTTTTCTTTTTTTAAGAATGTGAGCCTACTGCAATCCCTGGGATTGTGTGTTCTGCATTTTTTAAAAAAAACTCCTAATAATATCTAGAAACGTTCTATAAATAACAGTTCTTATGAATAACAGCGCTGTCGGCATACCAGCAGATCTGTTCTGCAACTGTGATGCTCAAGGCAGTTTTTGTTGCACGAGCCATAATGTACAGATCACATGCTTGCAGTGCAATTGAAAGCGACGTGCCCGTGTGTATTTTAATGCTGGGGGGCTCATGTTGGCTTCAGGCCATACAGTACCATTTCACACCCTCTGAGGCGCCTGCCCTTGGGTAACTTTTCATTTCAGGCATCCCATAACATGGGCTAGATGTTACATGTGGGAAAAGCTCCACACAAGTAGCTTGGCATCCTCCCACTGACGAACAGCTGTCAGGTGCCCGGAGGGGAGGCAATTCAGACCGCAGAGAAGCAGCTGGTCTCAGCCCGGCCAGGGGAAGACACGACATCGTGCCGCGCGTGGCTTTTTCCTCCCCCAGGAGCTCACAGCAGCCAGACTGTCCTGGCCTGGAAGTGCCCTTCCCTCTGGCAAGGAGCAAGAGCAGCCCTTTCCAGGGCTTGGCAGCTGCTGGGTGTGGGAGGTTTTTGGATGGAGTGCAGGAGAATGGCCTCTGTACCCTGTCCAAAAAAGGCACTTAAACACACACAAGCTGGCCTCGCAGACATTTAAGGCGCACATTACGCTTTGCCTGGATGACTGTTATTTGATGTTTTCCAGCCTATGTCGCTGGATAGGCGTGGCCCACGCGGACTGCTCCGTCCCCAGGGCGACTCAGCGCCGCTGTGCTCCCTTTCCTTGTTTTCCCCCAGGTGTGTACAGAGGGGGTTTGGACGTCCTGGTGAGAGCGAGATTGGCCCTAGGGGATGGTGTGACCATGCAGGTGACAGTCCGAAGCATCGTGGAAACCCCGGTGGACGTCATCTTGGCTTCTGTCGGCTAAGAGTCAGGGCAGCGCAAGCTGGACCTAACCCGCCCGGAAGGCACGCCAGGGATCTACAATGCTGCATGTGTTGTTGTTTTTCCTCCCATTTCTCGGCCCGTGATCTTTGTGTGTGGCACCAAGGGGCATATCTGCCGTGGATTCTTCTCTTCGGTGCCACCGGAGCTGAGACTGTAGCCACCCTCCCCAGCTCTACTTCGTTATTCCTGTATAAATTATTGTCTCTGTGCGCCTGTTGAATCAAGTCAGTGGGTAGAGGAATTCTTTTTTTTTTTTAAGAGAGCCAAACTTTTCATGAATGGATTTTTATTAGCAGAAAATAAATGGGCTAGTCCAGCATTGATATCTTTTGTCTCCAAGCGGTACAATTTCTGTAGTAGCTGCCTGAACAACGCTGCTCAATTTCACATTGCTCTTTCTCCAGTTACAAGGACACAGGTTGGCCGCTCACAACAGCGGCCTACAAAGGTGGCGGGGAGGGGGGGATTCATACCATAACACCACCAGGAACTACCGTCTTTTCTCAAGGGCTGCTTTAGACACCACCTTTGCAAAGAAGAGCTGGGCAATAACGAGGGGAAAACTACGTAATGATATTACTTTCTATCTTCCTTGCTGTCCCCAAAGCAGCAGTTTAATCTCACACCAGCCCTGTAAAAGAAAGGCAGATTGGGTGCAAACATTCTCCCAGATTTTATGGGTTTTCCTCTTCTCGCTAAGGCATGATTTCTAGATATCCACCTTCGTTCCATACTCATGGTGCTGAGACACCACTTTACGTTGCCCACGTCAGCAGCAAGTGCACCGAAGGCTGCCAGGGTGAACCGTTGTCTTTAGCCAGGGAGAGGTGGTCAGCCCAGCTCTAGGGGGTCCCACAGACTCTGTGCTACCAGGCTTCCTTCTACATATCTCTATTTCTCTTCAACTTATACAAAACCAGGGAAATCAGTCACTGAAAGGTTTAGTGAAAAAGAGGAAGGGAGGGGGAGGAAAAAAAAATGTGGCAGCACCTTTAAAATGAACTGGTTAGTAGTAAAGTTGCGGCCCCATCCCCTTTTTCCCACCCCTTCCCTTCCTTTTATGCTGCAAGAGACTCGCACAGAGACTTCTTTGAGAGATTACCTGGCTTTGAAGATTTGGCTGCTTCAAGTTTCTGGTTTGCAACTTTGCCAAGACATACCTTGAAAAAGAATGGGATCTAGGGTGCCCACTAAATCGCAAATTTCTGCAGACTTACCTGGCCCCTTTTATTATTACGTTGAGTGGACCGTTCACCACCCAGTTTTGATTTCGTCATTTCTTCTGTACTAGGTCTAAAAATAGTTAGAGATGACAAGCGGTCTAATTTGCCAGAGAGTCTGTTTTTCTACAACTATCTGTTGTTCCTGCTTGAAAAAAATCTACATAGCCAATAAACTTGGGAGATGGAATAACTGAGGTAGTTTTTCCATGGTGAGTTTTTAAAAAAGGGGGGGGGGACACAAAACACGCACCCAGGGTCCCCAGTTCATTACCACCTTTTATGGATGAGTTAACTGTACTAATTGTGCAGGAGAAAATGTCCTTCCACAGCAAATTTGATCCCAAGTTTCAAGCCTATTGCTGCTATTTGCACACCAGGCCAGGGTGGGGAAAGGACAATTTGCATGGGGCCCTCTGAGGGCCCCAATTTATTTTTAAAAAGTGGGGGGGAGTGCCTCTAGTGGGCATAGGAGGCAATTTTGGCATGCTTTTGCCTCCTCTGCACAATATTAACTTCAGAAACAGCCTTTTTTTTTTTGCAAGAGGAAGTGACATGTCATTTGACTTCCTGTTGGGGCAAAAGGATCTCTTGCACCTAAAGCAGCCTATAATGGGGCAAAAAGTGATCAAATTGCAACTGTGGCCCTCCCAGTGCAGGCCCCCTAATGAACAGTTGCCTGCTGTTGCTAACGGCAAACGCAGCAGCTGAGGTTTTCCCCCATCCTCCTGCAAAACTGGCCCCAAAGCACCTGAATATGGAAAAGTCTGCCTTTAAAACTGACACTCCTCGTTTGTCTCAGTGATCTGTTCCTGTCCTTCACAAAAAACATTTGCCAGCTGCTTAAGCCCAAACACAAAACAGATTCCATCGTTGTTCTCAGCTTGATAGTAAAGAACACTGTGCAACGTGGAACCCAACAGATCATCTTTCTGTTGTCTCTTAAGACAAGACGTGCCTCGTGTCGGGCTCTGTGTTGTGTATGCTTGAGTTATCGAAGGTATTAAATGAACAGAAATATATTTTCTACTGTACTCGGAGTCTCTCCACTTGGCAGCTTACCCGTTTCTTGAAATGGCTCAGGCAGAAACACATAAGCACACAAGGTAGAGCTGGAATCCTTCAGCTGGGGTGACCTGGTTTCTTTCACCCTGCACAGCTTCCTTCTATGGGAAGGTTGAGACAGTCTGGGCTCTGGCAGAGAGCAAAGGCATCTTGGTGTTCTTTGCCCATCTTCTCAAGGACAGAACCAGGCACACTTGCTAAGGCATGCCCTGTCTCCTTTCCTGTAGTCATGTCTGCTAGGGAGAAATATCCAGCCAAATTGAACTAGCAGTTCTGTTTGGAAAAAGAGGAAACCAAAAGCTACAGTGCTAGGTGCTCACAAAGAATATGAATGAGATCGGAAAGATCTCGGGGACAGACCTTTCACATCACCTCCTGTCTAGCTCTTTAGCAGGAGAGGACGGGACAGAATCTGGGTTCCTCTAGATGCAAGCATTCCTCTCTATAGCTCTGCATGTTGTGCTTTTTGACTAAAGGGCATATCTCTTTTCATAGTGTTTCCTCAGGGTTCCAGGTGGTGCTCCTCACTTGTTTTTTTCGAGGAAAGAAAATGGCATAAGCTTGATGTGGACAGAACCCTGGAAGAAAATCAGCCCAAAGCTGACTTTAAGGCCTGCCTGCTTAGCTTTCCTTCCCCCTTAAGAAGGGATTTCAAACCCCACAAAGGGCTTTGGGAAGACTGGGTCTCTCATTCACTCTTGGGACAGGAATCCCTGAGTTTCTGGTTAAAGTAGCAGTGGGAATTATAAAGCCCTCCCGATGTTCTTGGGCTGCAACTTCCAGCAGCCTTAGACAGCACAGCCAGTGGTAACAAATGCTGGAAGTTGCAGTCCAGCACCTTCATGATTCCCACCCTTGCAGTTAAGTGTCACTTGAGGCCTGGCTATAACAGACTTTCTCTCCTGTGGGAGAAGTAACCAGCATCAAGAATACAGGCCCAGAGGAAGCCCTCTGTTCCTTTAAAAGAAAAGGAGGAGAGAAAAAACAAAACAACCTGCACAAGGAAGAGGATTTCTCCCTGCCAGATTACGACAGATACCTCTTCCCTCCCTCACCTTTAAGGGAAGCACAAATTAAAATCATATGAGAGCACAAAATTTTCGGTTCAGGCTCTTTTTCAACACCATCCCTTCTCATTTTGTGCAACAGTGCAGAGCTGCAGTGGCAAAACTTGGTACAAACCACTTCCTCCTCTCTCTTTCCCCAAAGAGAGCTGCTTAATAACATTCTATAGCTTCGCTCACCCAGGGAGAAGGTGCAGTCACCACATGAGCAGTTTTTGCCAGGAATTCCAAGTCCACAGTCTAGCCCTATTCAATGTAAAAAAACAAACATGTCTCTGAGATGGAGTTTTGGTTTGCCCCCATCCTGCTTCTGGCTCAGAAAGAGTTGATGAAGTTCAAGTAAGCGTTCAAGAAACCCAGGGGATCCTCCAGCTGGGGGTAGTGGCTGATGTGGTCATCCAGCACAGACACCGTTGACATTGGAAGCACTTCCCTGTTGAAAGAAGAAACACCACCCAGAACTGCTCACAACTCTCACAGCAACAGAGGAAATGGGCACCACCCGAAGAACAAACTATACGGAAAACAATACATGAGTCTTCCTGGTGCTCTGAACTACAGCCCATCTACCTGAGGCAAAGTTACATCTAGCCCACATATTCAGGTTGAGTATCCCGTATCCAAAATGCTTGGGACCAGAAGTATTTTGTATTTAGGATTTATCCAGATTTTGGAATACCTGTATTTGCATATACATAAAACACAGTACTGTCCAGGAGATTTCTGGGAAGCCCGTGAACTAACAAGCAGGAGCACCACAGCTGCTGCTTCAGGCCAAGCACTATGCTAGGATTCCCTCTATTTCACAGATCCTCAGGTCTCTAACTGTGCATCTCATTCATTTGCTACTTGTGTATGAGATGTGAGACTGGCGAGAGACAGAGGATATGAGACACAAATGAGTACGAGTGCCACTACCTTGAAGGCAAAAGTGGGCAGCTAGAGGCAAAACGTTAGGTTTTCAGATTTCAGATAAGAGATACTCAACCTGTGCTAGGTAGCCAGAACTACCCTTCTTGTTTAAAAGAACTTTCTCTCCTTTTAAAGCAGAAATTGCAAAGGGTACAGTCTTTCCTGAACTAGACTATCAGAAGGCAGGTAACATAATGCCTGTATTAAAGCATCTCTCTGGAAAAGCAACATGGACAAGCCAAAGAAAATTCTGGCATGCCAACCAGCTTTTCCATATGCAGGGAATATTTTTTACATGCAAGAAATCAACAGTTTGCTGTCTGTTTAACAGTGGATGCTACTTCTCTATGTGAAAACAGCTCATGAAGCACAGATGTCTGAAAGCTTATTACTTTAATGTACCTGCTGCCTGCTTGCATCTCTCAGTGGTCTGCATAGTGAAGGACTAATCTATGCAAAGGTACACAGTGTAATCTTTTGCTCTCTTCTAAAGCGGCTATTCCAAAAGCTTTCCATAAATCACTAAAAATGGAGAGGTTATCTATGAGAGGCTGGGAAGTACTGGTGCATTCTAACACTGTGAAAAGTTTCTGCCATGCTGGGTAGGGGATTCCAGGAGATGTGATACAAGAAAGTAACATTTCCAAAATCCTCTGCTTGTCAATTGCCTCTGAATCTGGTCTGGGCTGTTCTATCCCTTTCTACCTGGTAAAAAAAGGATCTGGGTAAAACCAGGGTTAAAAAGTGTCCTTTTCCTTCACCTAAATGTTAGCACAGAGTGACAACGCTACGTATTTTTAGCACACAGGAATTAAAGTTTCACTGCATTTCCTTAGCATGCAAGGGAGTCACGAGGCAAGATGCACCTGATGAATTCTTAACACAAGCAGCTGTTAAAGGCAAAGGGGAGGGAAACAACAGCAGCCTCTTGTGGTGTGTACTTAGAAGTATTTGCACAATGCTCAAATGGTTTGTTCTGCTTCAGACAAGCAAAGAGCAAAATGAAGCAGCACTTGTTTGTGGTGGTCTGAGACATGACATGGCAATCCAACGGCCGCAACAAGCTTACTTGTAAAGCTGTAGAAACTCTGGATACGGATTCACAGGGTCCAGTGGCCCATAGATCAGATGCACTGGAAGAGAGGAGGAAGAGCAGCTATAAATGCTTTTGGAAAATAGAAAATCCATTTTTGCTTCCAAACTACTAGTTCCAAAGTTATCCCCGCCGATACTACAACAAAAGTGGAAGCTGTACGTACACACGGTCTTCCGTACAGCCCAGGATGTGGTTACAGCCCCCCTCATAGTTTGACTAAAAGGGAGCCACCTTCAACTCACAGGGAACAGAAGTGGATTTCAGAGCTCCAACCCAGCGGTCCCTGTGCTTCTTCCGTTGGTTGATGAACTGTAAAATGCTGAAGAAGAAAGTCCAGCTATTAAAGCACATTCAGAGCCTGAGACAAAAGTGACAGTCATCCCAAGATTCCCATCTTTGACGAGATAGCTTCACCTCAGGGTCACTATAAGTCAGAAATGACTGGAAGGCACACAACAGCAGCAACAGGTCAAAAACAATGGCCATTTCCGCACTAGCCTGTTATAGCGCGATGATTCCACTTTCAACATCCTCTGGAATCCTGGGGTTTGCAGTTTTGGGAGGGGCCGGCCGGCCCCTCCCAAAACTGCAAACCCCAGGATTCCAGAGGATGCTGAAAGTGGAATCATCGCGCTATAACAGGCTAGTGCAGAAATGGTCAATGAAGGGTCTTGTGGCACTGGAAAGATTAACAAGTTTTATTTGGCATAAGCTTTCGTGAACTGCAGTCAACATTACTGGATTCATGCCTGGCTTTTGGTCTTTCCTAGCCCAATTTTAAAGAGGCTGGGTATCAAACTGGAGACCAATACATACAGATCACATGGTTGGCCACTGGGCTACAGCTCCTCCTCTAACTGCAGAAGAATAAAGAATAAAATTTAACTGCAGCTTCAGAAGTGACTACCAAACCCCCAGTTCACAAAGTTTTGGGGCCAGGTAAGCAAGAAAGGTCAGAGAGTCTCAAACAATTATGGAAGAGGAGAAACAGCTAAGGCCCAGCTGGAAGATACTTTGTATTTTGGGGCAGTATTTGGAGCTATGGTTCAGCTGGAAAACTCCCTGTATTTTGGGGTGGCACTTGGCAGATTTCTTTCAACGCTCTCTCAAGGCTGGCTTTTCACCGATTCTTTCTCTGAATGCACCACTCCAGGTTATCCCAGGTAACGGTAACAAAAACCAGCAGACCTGCTTACTGGCAGCCAGAAACACAAAGGAAGAGCTCGACTGCTGAAACAGGATAGCTCAGGTGTGCCAGATCTCTTCTGAAAGGAGGACATCAGTCTAGGGAACGCCAGCTCACAAGGCTGTACCTATCAGGACCCTACTGTCCTCTACGCAGGAGGAACACGACATTCTGCATTTCCTCAAGACTGGGGGCTAAAACAATGGGGGAAGTGTCACGTTTCGTGCAATATACCATCTCCGGGAGAGATAGCACAAAAGCCCTCAACAGCTCTTTCACATAATGGATCAGAAGCCCAAAGCAGGTATTAGTGACAAGAACAAGCTACAAGCCTATCCACATTTAGGTGAAAGCTAGGAGACACACACAGGGCTGCAGCGTAAGCTGTATAACAAGGTTTACTCAAAATACAAGCTGAAGAAATGTGGAACTCACTGTCACATGACGCAACAATAATTAAACCAGAGTTTGCAATACAGGCGTGTGCACATATGAAGATAAACCAGCAATTACGAACTGGTCTTAAAATCTATGTTCCTACAACAATTACACATTCTCTAAGTATTCAACATTCTATTCAGCACTTTTCGTAAAAATGTTTGCTTAGTTCAATTGGCCTCATTTGTCTTGAACATTCAAGGGCCCACAAATACTTCACCACATAAAACGCCAGAACTAACGTGCTACATGATGCCTGACCGGGTACAAGTTACCTTCTGAACTGCAGCTCCCTGCATCCCTTCCTCCTCCATGCTGGCAGGAGAATTCTGGGAACTGCAGTCCAAAAAGTAACTTTTCCAAACTCCTCCTCTAAATGTGTTTTTCCCGAGGGATCCTAAAAAGTTGGGAGTGGCACAGCTACCCATTTAAACTTATCAAAGCATTCACTCTTAAATAACTTTCAGATGTTTCAAAAGTGGCTGGATTTTAAACCACACAGAATTTCTGTTTGCAAAGACAACTTCAGATCAGAATTCACACATTACCTGGCTGCTCCTTGCTTTGAAATGGCTTGTTGCCTGACTTGACAAAGCTCCGTACCTCACGAACTCCCCTTTTGACAGAGGAGGATCTAATGGAGGCTTCAAATTAAATAGCTCTAGCTACTGAGTGAACCTGATTTTAAGTAGGAGCTACCTCTGCATTGTGGACAAAGGCAGATCCAAGGAACATAATGATTACTCCCTCCTTACAAGGTTGCTAGCTCCACAGCAATTCAGACTTCAACGTACCCACAGGTCCACCATCTTGGCATCTGTGACCCAGTGGCCATACCTGTCAATCACAAGGTTGCCATCATTTGTTCGAACCGCTGTCCACATGTCCCAGTATTCAGCCTCCGAAGGCTGGGTGTACGGACCAAAGACGGCTGCAAGCCTGGGAAGATTCCAAAAAGAGTGGCTTTAACTAAGTGTTTCTAAATTGTACTGTGCTTTTTACTGTTGTATGCTGCCTTAGATCCTGTGCTAGAGGAAAGGCAGAATATCAAATACATACATGCATACATACATACGTACGTACATACGTACGTACATACAATTTCTGCAAAATTTTTCAAAGAATTTATTTTTTGCCCTTAAATGCTCCAAAATGTCCACTTGAGGGCAAGGGGTACATTTCCACCAAATTCTGTTCTCTTCTGTTCCCTGGCCAATTTAGGCCCAGTAGAGGCCTTTTTCTGAAACCCAAAACATAGTGAAGATGCCTCCATACCACCCAGAGACATTTGGAGGGTCTTTTTTTTTTTCGTGGGAGCACGTAAGGCCCTGCAAGTTCTCCTAAGGGGCTAATGTGGTCCCCTAGCCTTCCACAGTTGCCCACTCCTGATTTAAAGCATGCCATTCAGGAATCTGAGGATGCAAAATGCCAGCTCACCCTCTGGTAAAGAAGAAATAGTTTGACAGCCGGGTAATAATGGGTGAAAGCAGGCCACCATCTTTGAGAATCTTCAAAACAAAAAAGAAAAAGGGAAATGACAAGCCAATTCTGCAGCAGAGTTTGCAGACACAATACAGGCAGAGCTGGATTTATTTTGCTATTTGCCAAAAGAAAAGAACATATATTCACAATTCTCCTCCATTAGGACAGTGTTATTCTTACGATTCCTGTCTGTGTACCTTCCAAGTTGATTCCAACTTATGGTGACTCTAACGCAAACCTATCATGAGGTTTTCTGGGCAAGATTTGTTCGGGGGGGCGGTTGCCCCCATTGCCTTCCTCTGAGGCTAAGAGAGTGTGATTTGCCCAAGGTCACTCATTGTGTTTCTATGGCCAAGCAAGGATTCAAAGCCTGCTTTTGAGAGTCATAGATTTGTTGTCCATTGCTCAAGCCACTAGACATGGCTCTCTCTGTCACTGCAATTTGTTCTTATGATAAGGGAGCATGTTTTGGAAAGAACAGTCACTCACCTTCTGAATGAATCTTGGATGGTGAGTTTCTGGGAAAATACCTGGAAGTGATTTTCAAAGGAAAGATAAAAAGAGGAGGTTTAACCGGGAGCTTCATTGCAACAACTTACCATGCCATATAAACAATTTTATCCTAGGACTTTACCGCTAGTCAGAATCTAAGTAGGCATGTTCAAATTCAAAACTAAAGAAGGATCACAGCTCAGTAGTAGAGTACCTGCTTTGCCCTGAACTGGCCATCAGATCCTTGGCACCTTAAGGATGGAGTAAGTCAGATTAGACAAGACAAAAACTGACCTAATTATCAGTATATGGCAGCTTCCCACCTAGCTTTATCAGTGTACATGCTGTGCTTAACACTGTACACTGAAGTAACTCTAAATTTGCAATTAGAACACAATTTTGGCCATGATAAAGAGGCTCCATAAAGCGATTAGGGTGCTCAAGCACTTCTTCTAAATGGAAAAGTTACAGAGTTTGGGGTTTTGCAGTTTGGAGGAAAGGCAAGGAGGAAGGAGAATGAAGGATGGGCTAAGACAAGACAGGAACCTTACAAAATTGTGTGTGGTGTAAGGAAAGCAGTGAGAGGTTTTCCCCTAAGTGATAGTTTCTTTTTGTTTACTGAACTGTTGTGCCACAATAAAAATATTTTCTGCCTTCACACTGTCTGGTATCATGTGTACCTCAACTGGTAACAATGACAAATCCATTTCAGTGATGTGTGGCCCTCCATCCACCTTCACCACTTGCTAATTTGCTAGGGCTGATGGGAAGTGTACTCCAACAACATCTAAACAGTCATAAGATCCCCAGCCTTGCTTTAAAAGGGCAAAATAAATTCACAGCAATTAGGCCTATAAGCAGTTAGGTCTATTTTTTACAACAAGAACTACCAACAAGAAAAGTTCATTGGAGTCTCCCAGTACTGAAGCAATGTATCTTTTACCGGGGATAAACAACAGGGACTAGCAGCCACCTTCACACCTGACTTGTGGTTTTCTAGGGGTATCTGGCTGGTGACTATTGGAAGCAGCTTCCAGAACAAAAGAAATTATTATGAACCAGGCACTGTGGATCAGGAATTACATTGGACTGAATGGATTTTTGTCTGTTCCAGCAGGTTTTTTTCTACATTTATAGGAATTTAGAAAGTGTGAGAGTTCTTTACTGAAGAAAAAAAAACCCTTACCTCCATTTGACAGACACAGACTATTGATCAGAACACGTCCTGTTTTATTGTGTTCGTACCTGAGGATGGAAAACAGCCTAAGTCAAAGCTCAAACGACAACACCACAGAATAAACCTGCAATGGCCAAGGCAATTCAGAACAAAGTCACTACCTGCAAGACACTTCCATTATAATCCATAAGTGACTGCCTGACTGTTATTTGATTACTGATCCTGTGAAACCACCTGCAGCTACTGAACTGGTATTGACACCTGTGGGAAGACCAAGTGTTTTGCTTTTGTCTACAACTGCATGTGCTTCTTTTATAAATGGCTAAAATTGGCAGTGACTGACCGTAAAGTCAGGTGGAAAAGACGACGTGCTCAGTGCAGAAGGGCACACGAGAGAGCCCGAGCCTTTCAACAGCAGCTGTTAGCAATGAGAGCTAATTGTCCTGTCTCTACATTTGAAAGCCTGATCTCTCACAACACCATCTACAAAGATGAGCAACACAGGAGGGCTACCACCAATGCCTCCTTTTACCAGCGTCCGATTCACTTGGCTGCCCACTGCTTACAAACAGAAGAAGGCACTACATGAACATAACACTTTTTGCTGTGGGCCTTCAAGTCAGTCCAGCTTACAGTGATGCTAAGGTGACCCTCTCACAAGGTTTTCTTGGCAAAATTTGTTTGAGGGAAGGAGTCACCTTTGCCCTCCACTGACTCTGAGAGAGTGTGCCTTGCCTAAAGTCAGCCACTGGGTTTCCATGGCTGGTTTCAAGAGTCATAGTCCAACCCCGAAATCATTACACCCCTACACCCCATAATATTACATAAAAATACTATTTTTGAATTTTAGCTGAATGTTATTTCACAATCTTGTATATGTTGGTTGTATGTATTTGTCAGTCTGCTATATACTTTACTGTTTTTTATGTCCTGTCTAGATATTTGTTTTACAATTGTAGTGTATAATTTTATATCTGTAATACTTCTTCCTTTCCCTGAGTGTAGCTGGCTGTTTTTTTGTTTGTTTGCTTTGTTTTACTTATAATGCATCATGCACATTGATAAAGCTATATAAATAAATAGACAGATGATGATGATGATGATACCAACAGCAATACTAATAAACTTTTCTTCTGATCCAGAATAGTACATCTAAGGTTAGTTTGCAATCTTCTTAGTCATCTCTATGGGATGAACCCATCTCTAAACCAAACAGCTTTATCAGTCTTTCCCAGCGATTATACATCTTACAAAGACCTCTAAGACAGAAAAACTGTTGTTTCTGTACTCATGGCTCACTAGAATAAATGCATTATAGATGTCGTCTATAGAATATGTGCATTATAGATGTCGTCTTTCAGCTACGTAGATCAGGTTGAAAAGAGTGGTCTAGATATCAATGCAAACACAAACCCCGCTAAAGAAGTAACAATGGGAGAATGACGCCTAATCTATGTAGATCAGATATAATGCCACTATTTAATCTAGCTTCCAATGTCGTATTTATAAACCTGGTAGATCCCAAGCTGGAGCAGCTACATCTGCTACACCTGTTCAACAATATTCTGAAAAGACCATCCGGCATTGCAAACTCACTAGGCAGCAAAAGAGGCAAGAGCAGCAGAGGCTTGCTAAAAAGAAAGAGACAAGGGAGGTTACCGGCAGCCCACCAAGGCTATTTGTGTCACCTGGAACCTCAGCCATTTTAAAAAGTCCAGAAAAAGAAAGAAAATCCTATCTCTGGAAGCCTCTGAGCTGGGGGCAGTTCTCAGTTAAAACAGGCATAACTCTCTAGTTTGAAAATAAAGGTTTAACGTAAATGGCTAGTGTGACCCAAGAGAAGCGAAAAATGGGCACCAGACCTCTCCGGTTCTCAGTCCCCCATTTTAGTGTACACAAGAATTCTGCAAACTGAGGATACTCCTCCAATTTTTGCAGTCTAATCTACTGATAGGATGACTTGGGAGCTTTCTCATTCATGGGGTTGCCATAAGTCAAGTTGACTTGACAGCAATTAACAACAAAAACAAAGTCTATTCAATAATGCAGCCTTCCTGGCCCATGAAGGTACAAAGGCCATTCCACACTAGAGTGTTATAGCGCTATGATTCCACTTTCAACATCCTATGGAATCCTGGGGTTTGCAGTTTTGGGAGGGGCCAAGTGGCCAAGTGGCCCCTCCCGAAACTACAAACCCCAGGATTCCATAGGATGTTGAAAGTGGAATCATAGCGCTATAACACTCTAGTGCAGAAATGGCCAAAGATTCTTCTATACAAAGTCTAGTAGATTTCTTCAAAAATTAGAGCTCTCAAGGCAAAATTCCTGGCCGGGGTATTCCCCTTTTCTTCTTTGCTCTAGAACAACTTTTATCCTCCTGTTCTGTTTTTTCCCAGCTGAAATAACAGTGAATATTAGCTTTGCTTGCAACTTCCAACACACTAACTCTACAATCACCCAGTTAAACTGGCAATGAAATACAACAAAGCCTAACAAAGCATCAAAGCTATGAAAACAAGGTTAAGGCTGTTCTACCAGCACAGGGACAAACCTTCCACTCCCCTGAGCTTTTGCTCTTACACCAAATACTGCACAAAACGTCAAGAGCTTAGAACATACATAGCCTCACTGCACCTACCACAAACATTACAAGACCTTGGAAGAAATCTGGTTATTCAGCAAATGGTGGAAAATGCCAGTGAAAAGCCAGAGCTTTAGCACTTCCAGTAACCTGTAGAGCAGCTCCTGCGCAACTGTGTCCCCATAGTCATGAGAGAGAAGGTTGATCCGTTGATTCAGGAGGCCCAGGTGATCCAACAGCGCTTCCACAATGCTGGCTTGCTCAAAGATGGAATACTGATGGGGCCTCTGTAGGGAAAGCAAAAGGAAATCAAAATGCAAGAACAACACCAACGTAAATGGCCCAATGTATTCCACTGGCAATGTTTTGCCCAGGCTGTAAGACTCCGCCCCTTTAAAAACCTCCACAAGCATAAAAAGAGCAGACAGGAAAAAGTCTCACACCAATGTGCTAATTTTCTACATGTAATGACTTTCTTTGACAAATGAATATTCAAACACGCCAATTTCCAACTGCAATCTAAACTGGTACAGTCTGGAATGAACTTTAGCACAAGAGTGGGCAACCCATAGCCCTCCAGATGTTGCTAAACAGCAACTCCCATCCGCCTTGGCCAGCACCACCAATGGTGAGAGATGATGCAAGTTGAGTGGAGGCTAATATCTCTGTTTTAGCCTTTGATCTTGGCATCTGAGCCATGTGTGAAATGGGACTTCTTTCCCTCCCCGGATTTTTTAGGAAGAGGAGTTAAACAGCACAGCATCTTCCAAGACATGCTTACAGGTTTGTCGCTGAAGCCAAATCCAACAAAATCAAGAGCAATCACTCGGTGAAATCGCTGAGTCAGCCCCTCCCAAATCTAGGGAGAAGAAAAAAGGGGAAGACACCTGTCAATCAACAGGACAGCCTCTGCAACCTACCTTCAAAACGTAATATTTGTCTGGGTCTCCTCACCTTATACCAATCATAACTAGAGGTTGGAAAGCCGTGCAAGAGAACTACAATGTCTGAACTGCCAACAGCACCTGAAGAATCTGGGAAGCAGAAGCACAAGGAGAGCCCTTAAGACCCAAAATGAAAATTTCATCAAGCGTAAATAATTATTAATGAACAAATATCATTGTTCCCATCAGCAGGGAGATGGGACTGTGAGAACTCGAGAGCCAGGCAAATAGATGCATTCGTGCCTGCGCACCAGAAAAGGTAAACACAGCCACTGTAGATTTTGTCCCAGCAGTACATGTGGACTATCACTCACAGCTAGGGAACTGTGTAACAAAGTACAATTACTCTGTTGTGATGAGCAAAAAATCTGGCTCTCCACTGGGAGGAATCTTGGATGTCTCAACAGGTTAAAGCTCCTTCTCCAATCATACCATCCAACTCAACTTATGGCCATCAAAAAATAGCTATCATAGCTCTGGCAACATGCTAACTGGGTTACGCAAGTGCCTCCTCAAGAATCAGTCCCTCCACCCCAGAAGTCACTCTCTCAGCCTCAGATGAAGGCAACGGCAAACCTCCTCTGAAGAAATCTGCTGAGACAGCCCTGGGATGGGTTCAACTTACGGTTGCTGTAAGTTGGAAGCAACTTGAAGGCACACAAGAATAATAGCAGCAGCAACAGTGCTTCAAATATAGAACAGAAATAATTTAACAGACAGATGAGGGGTATTTTACATAATTAATAATTAAATAATTAAATAAAACCTCTGTAAAAGATGTTCTGGTGTTTGTATGTGAAGTAACTTCCCGATGACCTCCATGAATGCAGAGCTGGTGAGAGTTTTGGGGGTGGGATGTGCAAGTAGACGGCAATGAGTGGTACAGTCAGCAGCCCCACTTGAATCCACCACTCTCTCATTCTAGAAGATGGGAAAAAACAAACACAAAAGGACAGTTTTCAGAATAAGGCCTGGGATCCTGCATTGCAGTTATGGATTCATAAATAATAAATAACTGCAGCGCTGTGGGTCCATGACTATTCCATATTCATGACTGCAGCACTACTATCACAAGAATACATGCCCCCACAGAACCACCTTAAACTCCAAGGAGCCACACCAAATGATAGAGGTCAGTCAGGCGCAGTCAAATAGAGTGGGAGGGAGCTGACCACATCAACCTGCAGCTCCCCATTAAACCACACTGCAGACCTCTGTTGCTTGGATAGGCTCACTGGAGTTTAAGGTGAGTTTTGGAGGTCACTATTTTAGGTCATTTGTAGCTACTTAAGCGATGCAGGGTCTCGGCCAACGTGTGCTGCACACCAAGAAACAGTGCGCAAACAATGGTGTCTTGGCACGCTAGATACATTAATATACAGTCCTTACAAATGCGCGTATAAGGAAAAAAATTAACCTCAGAGAGGTTTCTGACTTCAAGAAAACTGACTTTTAGTAAGCAGATTTATTGCCTTCACACCTTAATAGTTAACTGACTCACTACTTGAAAGACTTTTGCCATTTTACACAACTCTTTGAAGATGTATGGCCAGGGTCAGAGGGTCTAGATCCCATTACATTCTGATCCCATTCCCATAGCTGTGTAACCATGCTTGAACATCTGTGGCTATTGTAATATGGTACTCCATTAGTGCATCTAATCTATCACATATGTGGACTTGCGCTAAAACAAAGAAATATTGGAAGGGTATCCACGATTGTATTACTAAAGTTCTCCAAATTAATTTCCCAATGAATCCAGAAATATATTTATTGAATATATTAGATACTAAATATTTTTAAAGGAATTCATTGCGGAAAATGGTAATTTACATGGTTACAGCAGCAAGATTAGTATTTGCACAAAAGAAGTCCCAGAAATTGAAGGCTGGTTGTGGAAATTGTATGAATTATGGGAAATGGACAAATTGACATCGATATTGACAGAAAAACCAAGAAAACAATTCAGTGAGGAATGGGGTTTAATTACCTCTCTTTGGGAGTCTAAATGGGGAAAAACAGTGGTGAGTGGGCTAAATATAATGGAGTGAAATGTGTTAAATGGGAAAACCATTCATATATTATAAGTTAAAAGAAAGAAAAATGTTTGGATTAAAACTTGGAGAAGAAAGATACTGGTGAAAGAAAAAATGATTGAGATTTAAGGTAGTGGTCAAAGGTTGAAGTGCTAAATATTTGGAAAATTGTTGGTCAAGAATAGATAAGTTCTAACTGTCCATGAATTATGAAGATGTAACAAGGGAAGGGTATTACGTAGGTATTAAAAGTTTTTAAATTGTTTAAATGTATATTATTTGGTTACTTTATGACGAATATATAAATCAGATATCAGTTATATGATATATAGATATGCGATGTGATGTATAAGATTTGATACCAGCAATTCAAGAAGAAAGGTATGAACTCTAAGGGATAAATAGAGACAACTATTGGATTAAAGATTGATGTACAATTATGTAAATATTACAAATATAAAATGTTTTAATTTATGTGATTTTAATTAATAAAAAGAATATTAAAAAAATAATAAACAAATGCTAAATCTGAGGCAGACTGGACAAGGCTACTTACACTTGGAAAAGCTCTTCTGGGTGACACTCTGAAGACCCAACGTGATGTGGAAATAAAAAGTCCTCCTTTGCTATCCTTGCTGCCACAAAATAAGCTTAGTAATTCACCCTAATTCAGGTTACAGTAAGACATTACACACTCAAATACTGCATCTATAACTTCTTCCAGAAACTTAAAAAAAAAGTGTTGCCCTCTTGGTATTGCTGAACCACAATTCCCATCAGCCAGCATCACACATTGAGAGTTGCAATTCAACAACATCTGAAGGACTCCTTTATCTGCCCCTACCTCATATGAGTCACAACCTTAGCAAGGTGGAACTGGACAACGAAAGAAAGTCAACGCTGAACTGCTGGAATGGTCAGATGTTATCAGAAGCCAACTCCCTGCTGATTAGTTTAATTACAGATCCACGCAGTGGAACCTGGGCTGAATTCTCCTTGCCTTCAGAAACAGGTGATTCCAGAGTGGTAATAATATGCCAAATTGCTTATTCATAGGTTTCCACATCTGTATTCCATGGTCTAAGAGCATTTTTTGAGTATGCCAGCACTGCTTACATGTGCCTGTCACAGTACATCCAGCAACCTTGAGATGAAAAAGTTCTACGATAGAGATCGATCCACAAACCTCAGTACTGCCCCCTTTCCACATTACTATTACTGGTTGACAACAGACCTGCAGTTCCACCTATTTACGTTTCCTTTGGCTCAGTCATTAATCAGAATGGAGACTGCAGTCAAGAAATCACACCACTAGGGCTTGGAAGGGTAGCCATAAAAGAACTAGACAAGATCCCCATTGCAAAAGAAAAACACAACCAACCGAAAAGACCAGATGAGATCCCCAAATGTATATATTATTGAAAAGCAAAGCCTGGATTGGCCATGCCGTTCTATTTTCAATTTCTGTGTAGGGCTGTGAAGGCTGCACGGGCAAAGAATCAACTCATTTGAAATGTGGTGCTGGAGGAGACTTCCTCAGCTGCCATGGACTGCCAAAAAGGAAAAATAAACGTCTCCAAGAGCAAATTAAGCATGAATTCTCCCTAGAAGCCCAGATGACCTTCATATATATATCGTGAGAAAATATGGCTCACCAGAAAAGAAAGTAATGCTTGGTAAAGTGGGAGGCAGCAGGAAAAGGGGGAGACTACGCTTTAGGTAGATAGACTCAGTCAAGGAAGCCACAGCCCTGAGTCTGCAAGACCTGAGACCTGGGATCACCATAAATTAGTCCACTTTTTGGCAGTTATCAACAAAAACTACGCCTTTCCACTGCTATGGTATCTCTGTCCCCACCACCCCACCATCATGACTAAGCCATTCTCATGGGAGAAAGCAGAAAGGGGGCCAGAAAAGCATTCCTGGCACAAAGATGACCGTTCTCCTGGATGCAAGAACTATAAAGCCACACACACTCATATCCCATAATCAGTCCAAGAACCAACATGGAGCAGTGGTGCCTGAGCCATGAAGAGTTCTTTTTTTGGACTACAGCTCCCAGAATTCCTGCTGCTATCATGGTCATCTGAGCATCTGGAAGCCAGTGATAGTGCCATAGTTTCTTCTTCTTTGTCTGATTGTATCTGTTTGCCCAAAGCAGTGCTCAGAAAATTCTACCCTGGTCCATTAAAAAAAAAAAGCAGGCATCTGAGTGGGAACTTTTTTAATCTGTCAGGTTCACAAATGGAGTCTGGCACCAGATTCAACTCAGTTTATTTCATGAGAAAGTGCCAGTTGGACCATGGCTTGGAAGCCCTGCATTCCACCCCAAACAAAAAGCTAAATCATATTTATATAGAATTTTTAGAAAATCATGCAGTGACAGCAATTGTTCACCAAGGGCTATGACATACCGACAAATTCACCAGTAAGGAGCAACTGTTAAAGAAGTAGCCATGTTAGCCTCTTGCAGTGTAAAAAGGAGGAAGAGGGAGAGGAAAAAAGTATGTGGCAGCACCTTGAAGACTAATTGATTTTTACTTTAGCACGTGCTTTCATGGACATGAATCTACTTCTTCAGATGCAGTACAAAGTGACATTAAGGCCTCAAGTGTCATGTACTGGGTAACCCATGCTCCACAAACTTCACTCTGAGGTAGACAGTTGTTTTATTTGTAGAAATACAAGCAAAACAGCATACTTTCCTAGAAGTTGAGCATGTGTTCCTGCATCGCAGGGGGTTGGACTCGATGGCTGTTGCGGTCTCTTCTATCTCTACGATTCTGTAATTCTAAGTTGCTGACACTAAAGCATACGTGGAACTTACACCTGTTTATATGCAACAATGCGAAATTCAGCTGCGCAGAGTTGTGACTGGCAAAGGCATAAATCCAAGCATCACACCACTTCTCAGACAGTTCCCATAACTGTACCTGTTTTACCACCTCTCTCCATCCTTGACCAGTTCCACCCAAGCACATACTTCCTTCTCCTTATCTTACAGGCACCAGGTTCCCCAAACACAAGCCTCTTCCAACTACACTTTCATTTTCACCCTTCTCCATTCTTTCCCCACAACACATACACACCTGATACACCTAGCAATAGGCAATAAAGCAATTAGCCATTGATACCTTGTAACAATCCAGGCAAGCTCCAGTACAGATACGGTGTTGCAATCGTCAATTAACACTGGATCCTTTGCAGCAGTTACAGGTAAGCTTATCGGAGCATTACAGCATCTACTTCTACAATGGTTAAAATAACTATCTCAATACACATCCAGCAGACCCATGCGAGGAGCTCCTGACATCTGGTTATAAATCATATTTATACAGTTGAGGGTGTGGGACAGAATATAATCAAATTTGCATCTTTTTGCATGCGATTACGTCCTATTTCACTCCCACAACTGTATAAATATGCTTTATAATCAGAAGCTTTAGTATCACTCTGTATTTATCCAGAAATCTGAAGTCCAAAAACCAAAACTTTTTGCCACCAGCTTCTGCTTTCTGAGGTGGCAGCTGCTGTGTTTAGATCCCCAGTCTTTTTGCCACCAGCCACCCACTTTCACCTTCAAGGCAGCGGCTGTGGCGTTCCTGCTCGTTTCTTGAAGGCAGAAGCGGGCGGCTGGCAGCAAAATGAGAGAGCCTGAGGATCTGAAAGACAAATGAGTGGGAATGCTGCAGTCGCCGCCTCGAAAGTGGAAGTGGGCAGTTGGCAGCAAAAAGGGAGAGATCGAGGGCCTGTAACATGGTGTGGATTTGCACCAAGCACTTGGATTCCTGCCATTTCACATTTCACTCTCTCTCCAGCCTCACACCTTGAACAAGCGAGACATGAGGATGCTACTGAAAATCGTACTGTGTTCCAAAACCCAAAAAGATCTGAAATACGGAGCAGTTCTGGTTGCAAGTATTTCTGGTAAGGGATACTCAACCTGTATCAGACTCCAGTCATAAACCTTAAAGAGCTTTTAAAAAATGCCCTCTTCCTATCACTACAGCATACTGGAGAGACTCCATCAGTTCCCATTTCCACATCCAGCAGAATCAAGCCAAACCAAAAGCAGCCAAGTCAATCGTGCCTGCGAGCATGCATGTGAAGAAATGTAGATACAGTCACAGTGCTAAAATATCCAATAGAAAATAACCATGTGATTTAGGATTAGGCTACAGATTATTTTGGGGGTGAAAGAGCTCTTCAAAGCCCAGGTTTTCTTTCAAGGGGCACATTAGGTACTTCTGTGCGCCGAACAAATGAACTTTTGATATTCTGCATTTCTGTGGGCAGGGACATTCTTTGCAAAACTCACTCCTGTAGACTACAGCTCCCAGAATCCCCCAGACAGCATGGGTCATGGGGGTGGCCAGAGGACGTGAGGAGTTATAACCTACAAAAGTAATTTTTCCAAGCTCTGTCAATTAATAAGGAATCGGGAATCAATTCCAGCAAAAGAGAGCCAGTAACCTCAAAAGCCAGCTTCTCGTGTAAGGGAGATCCATTTAACTCCAAGTCTATCTAGCTGCAATACCTTTATTATAATTTCCCAATTAGATATTAAGAAACTATTAGGTAATGCCTAATGAAGTTAACCATCAGGTAAAGCCTAATTATTAGGTATTACTTAAGTAGTATCAATAGAGGCAATACCACAATATGGACTTTGGAATTTGTTTTGCAATCCACAAGGCTAGATATTTTATTTAATTCCAGTTATCCCAATATCCCACTTTTTTCTCTTAAAACTCCTTCAGTGCTTGGATTTTTAATATACTGCAAGACATCTATTCCTGGAGCAAGAGGAAGTAGCAAGAAAAAGCAAAATAAACCTTTTCAGGTTCCCCCACCTCCTAATGATCCCTGTTTTCTCTTGCCACAATGCAAACCCATACCAGAGAGAAACCAAATTAACCATTTTTCTCCCTCATGCCCTATCCCCACTCCAAAACCAGACTAAAACTCTGGAAGAAAGATGGAAATCTGTAATTCCTGATTTAAGATAAAATATGAGGGGGCTACAGGATATATATCATGAAGCGGGAATATGGAGATTGAAATGCAAGAATCAACAAGTAATATTAGCAGTAAAATGTCGCACAATATTCTAAGCATTAAGAAATCTTGATAATGAAATCTAGATCAGTGTGGAAGATCAGAAATATTTCAATTAAGCTGACAGTTATAATTGTTTGTTTTATATTTGAATTTTGAATAAAATGATTATAAAAAAAAAATTTCCCCCTTTCCAAATAGAATAACCCCCTCCATTAAATAAGACACTATATTCAGGAGTCCTCTTTCTTTCATCTCACCAAGAAATGAAGAAACACGCCCACCCCTTTATTCTCAACAAATTCCCCTCATGCCATTCCTTAAGAAAAAGTCCAACCCCCCCCCGCTATTTTCCATGTAAAACCCAGCCTTCAAAGAAATATACACCCAATAAGGTGGATATTATTATTTTTTGCTTCCCTCCTCATTTAGACTCCCCCATTTATAAAAGGGCATAAAAAAATATGCTATATTCCCTCAGGGATGCCCCCAATTCCCCTTCTAGAAATGCAACACCCCCATTATTGTTCCTAGTCCTGCAGAAATATAAAGAAACCCACATCTTATTCTCCTTCTTCTCCCTCCCACTCCCTCAGAAAAAGGGGGGCGTCACGCAGTAACACCCCCACACGCTCCCTGAGGAGAATAAAGGTGACCCTTCCCTTCCCTCCATCCGCCCAAGAAGGGGGGGGAGTACGCATGCGCACTGTCTCACCTGGGCTCCGAGCTGGGGGCTGCAAGGAGGCGCGTCCCATACTTCTCCCGGGGACAGGCGCATGCGCGTCTCCAGTGCGGTTGACCTACCCCGCCCCCCTTTGCTTCCGCCAATGTCCGGCGGTTGGGGGGAAAAAATGCTTTTTCAGCTTGATCGGAGACTCCTGCCTTTGGCGCCACCTGGCGGCAGGAGATGGGAGTTGACGCCCAAGGGGGGGAAATGACTTTCACGGGCGTTGCGTTGTTTTAAAATTCATTTTTATTTAGGTAATAATAATAATAATAATAATAATAATAATAATAATAATAATAATTTATTTCTTTATTTATTACCCACCTCTCCCCAAGGCTAATGCTATAATAATAATAATATAACATGATTACATAATTATATTTAATTATACCATTATTATAATTATATGATTATATAATTATTATTATCTAAATTAAATATAAATTAAATTAAATTATTACTATTTAAAATTACTATTATTTACTCTTATTTAATTGTTTTTTGAAAACAACAAATACAGTAGACAGTGAGTGTGGGTGGTACTAGCATTGTTGCTTTTGCAGTAGCTGAGTCCTCATATATTCACAGAATCACAGAGCATTAGCTTCGGATGGGTTTCCAAGGGCCTTCTTGTCCAACCCCTTGCAACGCAGGAATGCACAACTAAAGCACTCGTTTTATAATGCTGCGTTTTCAATTTGCGTTCTACTGCAATTGCCATGTTCAAAAAATTGCATCACACTCGTGTTTGCATATGTTTCCAGCTATATATATCTATTTTGGTTTTTGCATTCATAAATTCCTTTTCTGCTAATGGGGCTGAAGGCCATTTGCAATTTAAAATACTTTTTCAGCAATGCAAAAGACGAAGGAGAGATATGCTGATCTCTTTGCTTTTGCTTTAATGGGGATTGCAGCAACTTTTGGCTGGACCTCCAAGCCAGGAGTGTAGTGGTGGGAGGGGCAAAATGAGGGTGTTGCCATCCCAAATAAGACTTCTCCACCCCATAATTACCCTAATTTCTAGCATTGCAGAATAAGACATTAAAACTTGTCAGCACCTTGGAACTCTTACATTTGGTTTGTTTACATTCACTTACTAAGTTTTCCTAAATTATATAATCATAGAGTTGGAAGAGACCACAAGGGCCAGCCAGTCCACCTGTAATCTCATTGGAAAACCCTATCCCGGCGTCTACAATTTTGATATTAAAATACGATTCCATGTGCCTGAGAGGTGACCCGGATGGGCACGTAGGCAGCGATGGTCAAAGATCGAAAACCAGGTCAGGCCAGTAAAATCCCCCGTCACGTAGCCCCAGGAGACCTCGAGATGTGCAAACCCACAATAAACAAAGGGTCCTCAGCCCTGAGATGCCGACTTGAGGGGACTAGCGTGTCTGCCCCAAGTTGAGCAAATATCCCATCAGGCGAGGGCCATTTACGTGAAGTCACACCACAGACTAACACAGCCGAAGATCCTGAGACTTTGGCAACACCTTGCAATCCCATCACACAAAGGAAATTGCCATGGTGGAGCTTCGTTATCGCTCCAACGCCCATTGTTCTCCCCCGGGAGAGCATTAGTCCTCCAGCTACTTTTTCCCCTACAAATAGTCCCAGTTTTCGAGCAGTTCTTTGGATCACCCCCGGTCACCCCAGCAGACCGTTGCTCCACCCGTTGCGTGATCCCCTCAGCCCTCTCCGTGCTGAGCCCCACTTCTCGGCTGTTTTCCCCGGACTCAGGACTTCAAGACGAAGGTGCAGTATCACCCCAGCTGCACCCCTTCAATATTCCCCTATCCAGTTTCCTCTCTTTTGCTTCTTGATAGGTCTTGAGTGAGCGTGGGAGTGGTTGCATTGCTGCGTGAGACTTTCCTTCAATAAAATAATTTATTGGACATTCTCGTTTGGTTTTTGGCTTGGCCTGACCCTGTAAAAACTGGGTAAAAAGACCCCGCTAGGTGACCCTGCCTCTCGCATTGCTATCGCTCGTGCTCTGGCTAGTTTCCATTCCCCATCACGTGGAGCACATTGAGGTGTCCCCCAAGGGACCCCGGAAATCAGGGCAACACACCCCACCCTGTTACTGTTGTGTGCCTTTAACCTGTTTCTGACTTACGACAACCCTAAGGCAAACCTACCATGGGCGAGGGGGTCTTGGCAGAACTGGTTCAGAGAGGGTTTACTCCTGCCTTCTTCAGAGGATGAGAGCGTGTGATACCCAAAGTCACTCAGTAAAGCCATTTCTGCACTAGACCGTTATAGTGTTCTTATTCCACTTTCAACCTCCTATGGAATTCTGGGGTTTGCAGTTTAGGGAGGAGCCTTTGGAATTCTCAGCCGGGGAGCTCTTTGGCCTCAGGAAATACATCCCAGCTGGCTCCTCCCGAAACTGCAAACCCAAGGATTCCATAGGATGTTGAATAATCGTGCTATAAGAATGTAGTGCAGAAATGGGCTTTGAGTTTTATATAGCAGATAACTATCATGTCACCTTCTCTTAACCTTCTCTTCTCCAAGCTAAACGTACCTGGCTCCCTAAGCTGCTCCTACTCATTGGGCTTCATGATTTCCAGGCCTTTGAGCATTTTGGTCGCCCTCCCCTTGACATATTCCCAGCTTTTCAACATCCCTCCTGAACTGTGTTGCCCAGAACTGGACACAGGATTCCAAGTGAGGTCTGGAATACAAGCTAAATATGAGGGAATAGAGATGTTGGCCAATGTCTTTCTCTGCAACCCACAATTATGCTTATTGGTGAGTCAATGTTTTGGGTGTGTCCATACAAAAGAAGCAAGCTCAGTTTTATTTGTATAGGCACACCGAAGCCAGGATTTGAATTTAAAATGTGTGCACCATCAGTGGCTAGAATGATGATAGCTTTGGGGTGGAAACTTGCTGAGGAAGCGGATCTTCCTGCTTGGCGGAGGAGCCCGAGGGATCTTGTACCCTTCCACCGTGACAGCGTGGCAGAGACAGTCCCAATGTTTTCCTTCATCCATTTTTTCAGCTGCTGTCAAAATGTCCCCATTTCCTTCTCCTCTTCCCAGTTCCCCCCTTTGCTTCCTTCTCTTGCTGCAAACCAAGTCAAAAGTACAAAAGCAAGTCGATTAACTCGGTGGGGCAGGAAAAGGAGAGCAGAGGGTGGCATCTTGCCCTTCCCAGCAGGCTCAGGCAAAAGCAAACTGCTGCAGCCTCTCCTAGCTTGTCTCTTCTTCCTTAGGAATAGCTTTTGTCATCTTGCACACTCTCTAATGTTGTTTGGTTGTGTTGGAGGGCATGCTCTTCTTGGAGAACAAGCTGCATAGGAATTAGTAGCGAGACTAGATTATCCATGATTCACTTGGAATCCTAGGCCATTTCTGCACTAGATCGTTATAGCGCTCTTATTCCACTTTCAACCTCCTATGGCATCCTGGGGTTTGCAGTTTAGGGAGGGGCCTCAAGGCCCCTCCCTAAACTGCAAACCCCAGGATGCCATAGGAGGTTGAAAGGGGAATATTAGCGCTATAACGGTCTAGTGCAGAAATGGCCCTAGAGTTGGAAGAGATCCCAAGGGCTATCCAGTCCACCCTATTCTGACACGCGAAAGGGCACCATCAAAGCATTCCCAAAAGACAGCCATCCAGCCTCTTTAAAAGACAATAATGCTTGGAAAGTAGAAGGCAGTAAGAAATGAGGGAGACTGCAATACAAGTCCTACAGCTGGGTTATCTTTAGCCTGGAGAAGGTTAAGAAGTGACATTCAATCATAGAATCAGAGAGTTGGAAGAGACCCGAAGGGCCATCGGGTCCAACCCCGTGCCACGCGGGAATAATACCATCGTAGCATTCCCAGCCGATGGCCATCCAGCCTCTGTTTAAAAACTTCCGGAGAAGGAGGTGCCACCGCACTCGCACACAGTGTGTTCCACCGTTGAACGGCTCTTACCGTCAGGAAGTTCCTCCTAATGCTTAGCCGGAATCTCTTTTGCTGCAGTCAGAAGCCATTGCTCCATCGTTTCCCAGCCTCTAGACCAGCAGAAAACGGGCTTGCTCCATCCTCCTTTTGACATCCCTTCAAATATTTAAACACGGCTATCATCTCCCCTCTTAACCTTCTCTTCTCCAGGCTGAACGTCCCCTGCTCCCCAGGCCGCTTCTAAAGGGCTTTGTGGTTTCCTGGCCTTTCACCAGTTTGGCCGTCCTCCTCGGGACGCGTTCGAGCTCGTCCATATCCTTCCCGAACTGTGGTGCCCAGAACTGGACACAGGTGGGGTCTGGCCAAAGCAGAATAAAGTGGTATAAACTTTCCTTGACCTGGACACTACACACACCTATTGATGCAGCCCAGACGTAATAGTCAGGTTTAAATATTTGAAAGGAAGATGAAGCAAGCTGGTTTTATGTTGCTCCAGACACTAGGACATGGAGGAATGGATTCAAATTATAGGCCATTTCTGCACTAGCCTGTTATAGCGCGATGATTCCACTTTCAACATCCTCTGGAATCCTGGGGTTTGCAGTTTCGGGAGGGGCCAGCCGGCCCCTCCCGAAACTGCAAACCCCAGGATTCCAGAGGATGTTGAAAGTGGAATCATCGCGCTATAACAGGCTAGTGCGGAAACGGCCATAGAAACACATTCCACCTAACCATTAGGAAGAACTTCCTGTCTGTAAGAGCTCTTTGACAGTGGAATCCACTGGTGCCTGGAAGCAACGTGGAACCTCCTTCTGCGGAGGTTTTTTAAACAGAGGCTGGATGGCCATTTGTCAGAAGGAATGCTTTGATGGTGTCTTCCTGCATGGCAGGATGGGGTTAGACTGGATGGCCCTCGGGGGTCTCCTCCAACTCTATGATTCTCTGACTGTAGGTGGACTGATTTAATCGAGGAAACCCCTACTCTAAATTTGCAAGAACTGAACAGGGCTGCCGACGACTGGGGCTTTTGGACATCTCTTATTCGCAGGGTTCTCCTAAGTCAAAGCTGACTTGTTGGCAAACAACCACAAAGTGTCCTGAACTCTGTAGAAGACCGTGGGATAAAACAACTTTGTTAGTCACACCTAGGTCGTTTCCGCACTAGACTCCAAGGCCCCCTCCCTAAACTGCAAACCCACAGGATGTCGAAAGTGGAATAATCGCGCCATGACAGTCTAGTGCGGAAATGGCACTACTGTTTCCCTTTCTCCAGAAATAGGGAAACGCTGCCTGGGGAAGTTACTTGTAAGGACAGGAAGCGGAGGGCTTCAGGGAGTTGTAGCCCCAAAGGTGACCTTGCCAAACTCTGTGTGAGTTCCTCCAGGAAAGCAAACATATTTTATTGATTTCTGTTTATTGAATTTATATCCTTCCTTCCTCCCAAGCAGAGATTCAAGGCGGCTTACAATAAAGATCAAACTGAAACATGGGCCATTCCTGCCCTAGGCCATTTCCGCACTAGCCCGACTGTGCGAGCGATGATTCCGCTTTCAACATCCTCTGGAGTCCTGGGGTTTGCAGTTTCGGCCCCTCCTGAAACTGCAAACCCCAGGATTCCAGAGGATGTTGAAAGCGGAATCATCGCTCTATAACAGGCTAGTGCGGAAATGGCCTCTACACTTCTATAGTGCTATTATTCCACTTTCAAGCTCCCGTGGAATTCTGGGCTTTGTAGTTTCCTGAGGCCAAAGACTACCCTGGCTGAGAATTCCAAAGGCCCCTCCCTAAAGTGCAAACTCCAGAATTCTACAGGATGTTGAAAGTGGGATAATAGCATCATAACAGTGTAGGGCGGAAATGGCCATAAGTTAAAAAGAATGAAGCAATATTAATATTATTGATTAATTAAGCATTACAACCCTAAATGTTTTTTTGGGGAAAAAAGGGTCCTATTAGATTCTATCCAACTGCCAGTCTTGTGCAAATAGGTTTAATAACGCAAGGCTTTAATATCCCTGTATACTACATCTGAAGAAGTGGACTGATACCCATGAAAACTCATGCTAAAATAAAAATTAGCTTTAAAGTAGCTGCTAGATTTGTTTTTTTCCACCTCCCCCTTTCCAGCCTTAAATGCCTCCCCTTTCGGACCGACGCGCATGGCCACCTCCGCACTAGACTATTATAGCGCTATTATTCCACATTCAACATCCTATGGAATCCTGGGATTTTCAGTTTAGGGAGGGGCCTGCAAACCGCAGGATTGCATAGGATGTTGAAAGTGGAATAATAGCGCTATAACAGTCTAGCGCAGAAATGGCCCATCTCTCTTGAATCATTGGGACTATTTTAGACGACCCCTATCTCAGCCAAGAACCGGCGGCGCAGGGACACCGTCCCCACCGCAGTCGCGCTAAGACCCGTTACGTCACAATGCCACCAAAGCACCGCTTTGAGCGCAAGCGGAGGCGTCCCGCGTCTCCCGGGGCAACCATTGACAACTCTTCGCTCATAATAGGGAGGCGGGTGCGCAAGCGCGGCTGGTAAAGCTTTGCAGGGACTTTAAAAAAAAAAAAGGCTCTTGGTCGAGGTTTTCAGAGGGAGAGCGCGCGCGCGAGCGCTGATTGGCTGGGAAGTGCAGAGGCCGACCAATGGTGGAGCAGGCCCGAGCGCCAGGAAGGTGTGGATTGGTGGGGACGCGCAAGCGGCTGGAGGGGGAGGCGGAGGAAGGCGACGCTGACAGTTGGGCAGGATGTCGGCGAGGAGGCGCATCGGGGACCCTGAGGTGAGGGCGCGCTCGGCCCCTGCGAGGGCGGGCGGGAGGCCCCGCGGTTTTTCGAAGCCCCCCCCGGCTTCCTCCCATTACCTGGGCTTCTCTGAGGAGCGGGCCTTCGCTCCCCTCAGTCGAAACTGGGGTGTGTGGGTCCCCCCGTGGTCGTAGGGGGCTCCCTGTGGCTCTAGGGGATCCTCCGTTAGTATTTGCCCCCCCATTTCATGAAATCTCCTCCTGGACCCCGCCTCCGCCCTTGCTCCCCTTTTCAGTGGCTTTCCTCAAGTGGCCTCTTAACAGTTTTTCATCTCTTATGGGGAGGAGGGGGGGCCTTTATATCCCAAGCAACCCCAAATCTCCCCCTTCCCATTAATGCTAAACGCCCACCCTAGATTGCCCCCCCCCTCCCAGTACTGGTCCCCAAGTCTCTGTTAAAATATTGCTTCTTCTGCCCCCCACCCTGCCCGAAAAATCCTTGTTTATTTCGGGTTTCCAATTAACCTGGACTTGGGCCATTTCCGCACTAGATTGTTAATAGCGCTATGATTCCACTTTCGACATCCTATGGAATCCTGGGGTTTGCAGTTTCCCCTCCCGAAACTGCAAACGCCAGGATTCCATAGGATGTTGAAAGTGGAATCATAGCGCTATAACAATCTAGTGCGGAAATGGCTCCTATGAAATCCTGGGGTTTGCAGTTTAGTCTAGTGTGGAGGTGGCCTTGGTTCAGTTGGCATTCCTCCCCCTCCCCCCCTCCCGAGATTCAATTAATTTTCTTTCCCTTTTTCTTCTGGATTTGAGTCTCAGTAGGTTTGCTTACTTATTGGAGACAGCTTGGAAAAGTTGTTCTTTTTAGACTATATATCTGTATACCTACCAGGAACTTTCAGACTAATTTAGTATTTCAGCAGGAGCTTTTCTGGATATCAGTCCGGTTCCTCAGCAACAACACTGATGCAGTGAGGTTAAAGCCACCGGTTTTTCAGTAGAATTAACACAGCTGTGGGTGAGAATTAATGGCATTTTAAAAGATGCAAATTGTGACCCTAGCTGTGAATCTTGAAAGAGCTGTGTGAGATACAGGCAATAGGCGAGGTCTTCCCTGCCACAACAAAATAACACAGGTATTTCTTTGAAAACTTTTAGACTACAATTCCCAGAATCACCCAGCCGGCATGACTGCTAGTTAGGGGATTATGGGAGTACAATCTAGGTTTTGGCTCTTCCCTCCCACTTTGCAGTTTCCTGAAGGAGACTTGGATCAATTCAGGGCAGAGGAAGAGGTCTCCTAATTGATATTAATCCATATGGTGATATGGATCCTCCATGTTTTTAAAGTGGCAGGGAAGCCCTGCAGTTGGTGGTTATTTGCCATCAAGTCAACTTTGACTTATGGCAACCCTCTGAACAAGAGACTTCCAAGAACCGTAGTCATTGGCTGGCCTGCTCAGGTCTGTGGCTTCCTTGATTAAATCAATCCATCTGTATATTCCTGATATGAGTATCTTGGAATATCTGCATGTTCTTGATATGAATATCTTGGACATAAATAGCAGGTGAGGGATGTTACATCACACTTTCCCTCTGGGATTCCTGGAGACATCCACTTGACCAGTGCAGAATGATGAGCTATGTTCCCCTTTTGTCTGATTCAGCAGGGTTGCTGCATGTTCTTCGCTTGAGATGGTTCTTATTTAGATTGGAAAAACTTTTTTTTTTTGTATCTCCCAGAATCCCACTGAGCCAGCCTGGACCTTGTAGTAGACTGAAAAAGGAACATTTCCAAGCTGTGGTGTGACTGATGCTTCAACCACTGCCTGTGTTCAGCCTTTTAAATAAAAGTCGCCTTTTAAATTAGGTTCTGGAATTCACACATTCATCCCAGTAGAACTCCCCACTCCCACTGAAGTTGTTGCGAATTCCAAACCTTCTGTTACCACTCAGATTCCTTGGTGATGCCTGCTGGGTGTTGAGAGCCAGATTGATCATGTGGATAGAAGGTTTTGCTGTAATGTGGACCTTCTCAGTAGCTGTCTTCTGATTTGAAAGTTACTCCCTAGGAGTACTAGAATGGCTCCTTTCTTGCTGTCTGTGGTTGGCAAATGAAAACTTTAGGAACTGACTGCAAGTTTTTGCTGTTTTCTGACTTCTCTTCTTTTTCTTTTAGTGAGTTTGTGTTGAATGGTTTTATTTCCATGGATAATTTCATTGCATTTTAAGAGTACCTTTTTATATGTTTTTACCGATGCCTTTGTCAGTACTTTTAATTGTATTTGTTGTAAGCCACTGTGAGTCCCAGTATTAGGGGGAAGGGAGGGAAATACATGAATAAGCAATAGTAATGTAGAAGAGCCAAGTTTCAATGTTTATGCATTGATCTTCCCACTGCCCTTCACAGTTGCTAGGACAAACATGCCTTGAATTGATGGGCATATGCTTTGAACTATGATTGGCATTTTAGTAGTGAGTGCTCATTTGTGAGATTTTTAATCAAAGGCTAAATGATCACCTATTAGGGATCCTGTAGGACCTAGTGCTAGGTGATCACCTATCAGGGTTCCTGTAGCCACACGCTTCTAACACTGGGGGAAGGTTGGATTAGACTAGACTTCCAGCCCCACTGATTCTCTAATTGTGAAGGTGAAGGCTGAAATGACAGAAGGTTGGTGGCAGAGACTTCCAAAAATACAGCTGTACCTGAGCATCCTCTTTCATTCTTTACACTTTAATGGTGCCCTTAATTAGGTGATGAATTGCAACAAGGTTCTCAGGTTTGATCCTGAACATCACATTGCGCCCTTCTGTTAAGAACCTGCAAACCTTGTTATTACTAAGAAAAATCTCCTGTGTAAAATCCTGGGGAACTACTGCCAATCAGTATAAAAACAAGCTGATGTTCTCCAGATGTGGTAGATTACAGCTCCCATGATGTGTGAAGATGTTGCAATCCAGTGCATCTGAAGGTCATCAGGTTGAGGGAGACTGATATAGAAATCATTGATGAGACAGATCAATCACAGTTTCTTAGTTTTTTTTACACGAAAATACCTGAAATAAGAGAGACCCTTTTAGGAACTTTTCCATGGCTGATTTGATGCCCATTAAGTGTTGGTTCACATGATCTCAACTTGTACATTAGTAGTATGATGATCTCTGGTCGTCAAGTTTTAGGCTGAAAAGCATATTGTGGAGATAAATGTCATGGGATTTTGCAAACAGTTTAATGAACGCAGACTGCAGTTTTTATATTGCTGCTTAGAGCTTGCCCCAGGTAAAAAATGTTAATAGAGTCCAAAAATGTGCCCTGCCCTTGAATGGCTGGTTTGCATTTGAAGCCCATGCTCAAAACAAAAGGACTTGCATGAATGTCTCAGCATGCGATGCAGTTTGCTTGTAGCTGAAGTGTATGCTAACTTGGCCTGTGTTGCTCTGCAGCATGCAGTTAAATTGCCCGTGTAATCCAGGGCTACAGCACATGGGCACATCAATTACATGGGCAATTTATCCAGGGCTAGAGAGCCAACATGGTATATTGTTTTGAGCCTTGGACTACAATCCTGGAAACCAGGATTTGATTTTCTGCTCAGCCATAGAAACGCTCTGGGTGATCTTGGGCATGTCACAAACCCTCAGCCCCAGAAAACCCGATGATAGGCTCACCTTAGGCTCACCGTTTGTTGGCAACAACTTGAAGACACACGACAACAACAATATCCAGGGCTCCATTTACTGGTGTATGTAGTGGATTCAGTTGCAAACCTTCTGAAAGTGGTTTGGCAATCATCTGCTAAATATGAAGAGAAACTGCAGTCTTGGCATACAGGTTCCAGAGTACCATGGCTGTCACCATAGTGGGGCGAGGTGGCCTTGTTTTTAAAATGAATACACCAGTTCTCCTTCCCAGGATTCTTCAGTTTGTTGCTGTTGTTGTTAGGAAGAGCTTCTAACTCTTTCAGTAAAGGAAATACATGCAGGGTGAAGGGATGAGCATTTGTAAATCATTTGTAAATCTGTTCTTCCCTTCTCACCAATGAGAATAAGAACACTAGTGAAACTGACGAGCAAGAGAACTACTGATAATCCGAGTTCACTTCCCATGTTACTTCTGCTCACTAGTTCAGAAGATTGCTGTTATGTTCATCTTGTGTCAGTTACAGTGGTCATTTTGTCTCTGCTAGTCAGAACTGCATTGTTCTTCTTGGCTGTCTTCCTTTTCTGGTTGTGTAATGTGGAATGAGCACAACTTTCTCCCAGCTTGAGAGAAACTGTTAAAAATGGGTAGCAACGATACACATGCTTTAATAAAGGAAATCATATTCGCGTGTTTCTTGTATATAGGCTTAAATTCCACTTCTTCCCACCCATCCCACTGCAATCAAACCACAGTTTCTAGCTTTTGAACCTGATTGCAATACAGATTGATTAACTCATGTTTTGTCTCAAAAAGGAATTTTGAAATTGCTAAAATTATGCCTGTCTTTACACAATCCATTCTAGCTGTTTAGGTCAAATATGGATTGGACCTACACGAGCAGAGTCCTTGTCTCAAAGAGAAAGTGTGAGAGTTGTCATCATAATTTTGCTTTTTTTAAAAAAAAATGCCTCTAGATTAGGGATGGAGACTGTGCAGCCCTCCAGATATTGTTGGACTGCAGCACCAGTCTTCAGTCTTTGCTATTCTGCAGCTATTTCTTGCAGGCTGCACAATTTCCACCTATGTTCTAAATCATAGAATACTGTACTCCTGCAAAGCTTTGGAAAGGGGTGTTGAATGCTGAGGTAGTAAAATATGGGTATATAATGAAAAATTTCTGTATGCCTGTGTAGCAGTGACTACTTGACAGCTTGAAAGAGGGGAGAGACAGTTTTTATTTATTAAAATTTACTCAAGCCATGCCGTTTTGATTGTAATTCTATACATGGTTGTCTGGGACTAAGTCCTACTAGATTCAGTACAACTTCAAAATAGACATTTAAGAGGAGCAGTTTGAACAGGAGCAGCAGCAAGTCCTTGAGCATCCAATTGAAGGGAAAGGAATTCACTGTAAGTGCTTAATACAGCAGCTCCCAGACAGTAGGGAGGCAGAACCGTTTTCTTCCTGGTTCGGCACCTCTTAAAATGATTTATCCCAGTCAGTGTACATTGCTGGAAGAGGCAGACAGCTGGGCTGTGCATTCTTCATATATGCCCAGGATTTGTTTCATATTCTGGAGTAGATAAAGCATAGTCCCCCCAGAGTTGCTGACTGCCAGTTCCCAATAGCCCTTACTTGCTATATCTGATAGTGAAGCATGCTGGGAGTTATAGTCTAGCAAAATCTGGAGCGATGTACTCTGCCTATTTATGATTATAAAGCACTGCATCACACAGGGATGTGGTGGATTTGGTAAGAGGGTTGTAGCATTAGACTTGCTTTTCCCTTCTCCCAGAACCAAGGGAAGGGAAAGTAGAGAGAGCAGATAGGTAGAATTAGTAGTACCTTACAGTAATGCTGAGGCTTGGGGTGTATATTACTGGGGAAAGAAATAAAGTATGTGTTAGTGATAAAATGGTTCTGTGAAGATCTTGGTATATGGGCTTTGATACATTGAGTTCAGGAGTCATGCTTCCGTGTCTTTGTTGCTTCTACATTTTTGGATTCAACAATGGTGTGCAGCAATTGTGTTTGGAACGCTGGTTCTCCATTCTATGCCTGGCTTATTTGCAATGTGTAATGAAGGTTCTTTCTCTCTCTCTCTCTCTCTCAAAATCAGTTTTTGACCAAAAGGATCCCACAGAATCCTAAATACCAGCATATAAAAACTCGCCTTGACACAGGTAAGCAAACTTCTCTTTTTCTGTGCTGGGAAAGAAGTGTTTCAGTCTAAGGCTTTGATTCATAGAAAAGTACTTGGCATATATATTAGATTCGTTCATTAAAATATTTTTATCTCCATCCTGTATCAACAGATCTTAAGGTAGGCTGTGGACAACAAAGCAGTTTTTAACCAAATAGATATATCGTTGAGAACTGTTTCAGAATAATTTAATGCCACATAAACTGTATCAGAATTTAGACAGACTCTGAGCCCTAAGTGCCAAAATCTTGCTACCTTCAGACAGTGGATTTTTCTATGGGCAAGATTTTGTGCCCTGATCCAAAGCTGGTGTGGTTTGTGATGTCAGACCATGAGGCAAGAATGGGCATTGGTGACTTAGTCTCCATTGTGAAGTAAGTGACAAGCTGCTAGTGACTGATACTAAAATGGCGGCTAGAAAAGACATATAATTATAGTTATTTTTCTGTTGACCCATGATGAGTAAAAGCTGTTGGTGATCAGAAATGGAAGCGTTTATTAATATTCTTTATTTTTATTTCACAAATGATTAATATTTTCATGTTTCGGTGCATGAGTCAGTAACTTCTGCTGACATCTGTCCAAGCCTGGAATGGAGAAGGTTTCTTCCAATCCTTGAAATGGAATTGGGGCAGTAGCTAGGGGAGTAGTTCTGTGTGTGTGTGTGTGTGTGTGTGTGTGTAGGGGCAAAATGAGGACTTTGCCCATCAGATAAGAATTTTGTCCACAAAAATGATTTTTTTCTTCAGTCCCCAAATTTCCAACGTTGCCCAGAGTGAAATATTGGAAATCATTCATGCCTAGAGCTCATCTGTGTGCTGTGATCAAATTCCCTTGGTTACTTTGCCTTCTCCTTTTCTTCAGGTGCCTAAACTCTATGTCTAAATACTCAACTGAATTTTAGATTAGGCGTAGAGGGGCTATGCTCCCTAATGGTCATTGTGATTTAGCTTGCTTTATGTTGCTGTTTTGAACATGTTTGGTCTATGGACCGTAATAAAAAATTGTTGCGTGGATTACTCATGGAGTCTGGGCACATCTGATTTTGTTGAATGAGAAGTCCACCATGACATGTGTTCTTCTACTGCTGGCATGCTTGACTGTGTCAACAGAATAGAGAGCCAGGAAAAGTTATATTTGGGAACTACAGCTCCCCAAATCCTTCAACCAATATGGCCATGCTGGCTGGGTGATTCTGGGAGCTATAGTCCTAAAATTGACCTTTCCCAGCTCTACAGCAGTTGAAGCTGCCTTGTACTGAGCCAAGCAAGTGTCACACCTGGACCAGTATTTTTCTCCCCTGGCTGGCTGCAGCTTTCTAAAGATTCAAACAAATAATGCCCTTTTCCAGTTCTACTAACTGAGACCTTCTAAGGAAGACTTTAAACGCTCAACCTGTATGCAAAATCTATCCTTGTACCAACTATTTTAAACACTCCCCAGACTTTTCTGCTATGTTTGCATCTTACTTTGGTTTCTTTGGAGTGACAGTGTCAGTGTCTGAATGCAGTGGACTCTCCTCTTGATCTGTGATTTTGCATGACCACAGAGCACTGCGCCTATTCATAAAATGATTGGAACAGGAATGTGGATGTGCAAGTATCCACGTGCATGTTGCCACAATATGGCACGCAATCATGCACATTTTTTTGCTATTCACCAGGAGTCATGGAGCAGAACCCCTGCAGATATAGCAGGTCCATGGAACCATTGTTTTTCATTTTAAAAATGGCTGGTTCTTCACCATGGAAGGGAATGAGTAATACCTGCTAACTGATAGAAGATAGCTATGCTGGAGCAGTCAGACAACTTAGAAGTGGTTGCCTTACACACTCCAATGTTTGACAGTTAAGATGGATAGCACCACAGGTTCATAAAACCCCCTGTTTGCCTACTTGTTTGGCTGTTACAAATGCTCATATTTTACACAATGTCTGCACTTCTCATGCACAGAAAGGAGGAGATCATCTTTTCCTTGTGAGTGGATTTTCCCCCCCTTCATCATAAAAAGAAGAGGAGTGTTTCCATCTTCTGAGCATACCGAGTTTCAGTGACTGTATCCTAATTGTTCTTTAAAGCTTCAGCAGCCAATTTCAAGGAGCTGAAGTGTGATTTCTGCCTATCCCTTTCATCTGTGTTCTTGCAACATGGAGATTCTCATCTGTTGGGACAGGACCAGGGAGAACTGAGTTCAAATCCCTGCTCAGCCTTTAAATTTACTAAGTGGCCTTGAGCCAGTCATCTATCAGTTGTGCCTACTTAAGAAGGTTGTTTTCAAGGTTAATGTGAGGTAAGGCAAAACCTTTTTCCCACCTGGAGGTAGAAAAAAAAGGTTGGATAAAAATGAAACAATGGAAATGTATATTTCAAGCTTCCTAGAACTAGCATTGGGCATTTTAGACTGTGATTTTTTTTCCAGCTAGCCCTGATAATCTACTTTGGTAGTTATGTGCATAGGATCAACTTTGAATAAACTTCTAGAAATGGCATCTTGGCAAGGATTAAGATTTCATCCTTTTATTCTTGACGGTATTGATGAAGAATGAATTAGTTGTCCTTAGAAAAGGATGTATTCCTACATGTGTTTTCTTTTGTAGGTAGCAGTATGACAAAATATACTGAAAAACTTGAAGAGATCAAGAGAAGTGAGTAACATTGCAACAGTAACTTGCATATCAATTCATTGAGAGCAGGCTGATGCTGGTGAAGGGATACAGGCATGGCCGCTTGTTCAACAGGGTGGGGACCACAGCACTGTTGAAAAGCGGAAATCTTCAAAGTGCAGAAATGAATCGATTCGGCACCATCTTTTTGTGTACAGGCTGAACAAAAAGATGGCACCAAGTTGACTGAGAGAGAAAGCAGCATATGGTCGCTTTTCAACAATCTACTCTTTCTCTCTTTTTCAAAAGAGTGGACTATGCATTGAATATATGGGTTCTGGTTGTAATTCAAAAGAATGAATTGTCAAAAAGCTGACCATCGGAAAAAGGGGACATATGTATTGAACTTCAGAAGCCCATCATGTGACCAGAGATTGCATCCCACTGAAAAGAGAGATGATCAGAATATAAGCAGGTTGTATTTATATGCCATTGTAATATAATAGCAATAAATACATTGTTTTTGCACCTGTTGGTACAGGATGTCCTGGGGCATTCACCAGAAGTGACTCCCTGTTCTTTTCTCCCCCTGCCCCATTTCTGAGCTCCCACAAACCATTGAAAAGCACTTCAGTCTATTGTCCTTTTATAATGATCTGGTTTCATGCTGATTTTCCCAATATCCTATGCAACAACAACAACAAGGACTAGAAACGTCCTAGAACAAATACAAGATCCTTAGCTTGATTAAACCTGGTGTATGTGCATCTGAACAGACCTGATAAAACACTCCTTCCAAATCATGTACAGTTCAGATAGCTAGTCAGATACCTAACTACAAAAGAGTTTCAGATACAGCTTCTAAAATAAAAAGGAGTTGGTTGGTGCTTCCTCTCCCCCCATTTTTTTCCTTTAAAAAAAATCGGTCATTTCTTTGATGAACTAGAAATAAAGTACTCTTGTTTCACAACATCTTTTTGTTAACAGATTGCTTTTGAATACTGAAATCTTAGCTGTGGTCTCGTTGTGACAAACCTTGTTGTGTTTTTGTCCTTTTTGGTCTGAACTCTTTGCTGTGCAAAATTAGTATCTCTTTTGTATGAAACCTTTCTTCTGTTTAAATCCCACTCCAAGAAGCTCAGATGCAGAAATACTCTCATTGGGCCTGAGGTGAATAGCGCCTTGTGTGGTTGGGGTAATTTGCCTTGATTTCTCATGGACAGATGACACCATTTGGACACAACCTTAAATGCCTAGGACAGTGTTGCTTCTGTCTCTCCTGTAACTTGAGAGAAGCAGCTATAAGCCTAGGAAATCAAAACAGAGGGGCCAGCAAATACACTCCTCATTTGCTGACCCAGTGGGTGCAGATGAGAAACCAACTCCCTAGATTTCTTCTTTTCTGCAAGCCTCGTGTTGCTCCTTGTTGAGGGTTTATAGACACTTCTATAGATGCAGTGTGGCTCTCACTGAAATACTGCTTCAAGATGGCTGAAACCTCCAATGGGCCTTCTGAATTATCTCCAGGTACGTTGGGGGTGATGGTCAAAGAACAAAGAAGATTATTCTGCTATTGTGCTAACAGTATTTTAATAGAGCAGGGGAGGGCAACTGTTGGCCATCTGGAGACAGACCCCACAAGGCTGGCTCAGATGACCAAATGTCCCAAAAATCTCAGAACTGGCCACAAATCCACTTCTGTTTTTGAAAAATGTGTGCGCGCGCATGTGTGTTAAACATTGTACAGGCATCTCTTGCTTTTTGACAAGCAAGCTTCCATAATTCCTTCAGATTCCCTGCAGGAAGAAGGTAAGAGGACAAGAACTGATGAAAGACAAGGTTTGCTTTGCAATTAATTCCCTTTCTTGACAGTGTCAGATAAGCTGGGAACACCTGTAACCTGTTTAAAAGATAAATTGCTACTCCTGGAGGCTTCCAGGAAAGGGAAGTCAGTTTTGGTTTGTGTGGGTTTTCTGGGTTTTGAGGCCGTGTTCTATTAGTATTTTTTCCTTATAAGAAAATACTAATAGAATATGGCCTCAAAGCCCAGAAAACCCACAACAACCTATGGATTCTGGTCCTGAAAGCCTTTGACTTTACATTGAAGTCAGTTTTATCTCCAGCAAAAGAGTTGCTCAGAGGATCTAGAGGTCCTCACAAAGAGACTGGGGGCCCCCATCTGGCTCCAGGGCCACACTTTGCCCACTTCTGTTCTAGAGCATTCCAAGAGGCAAATGGGGGCAGATAAAGCAGTTTAAAGGTTTATATTTTTATTTATTATTGTGCTTTTTTTAAAAAAATGTATGGCATCAGAGTATCAGGCAGCAGACCAAGCCTGACAGAGAAATGAATTAATAATTCCTTGTTTTAGTCCCAAGGAATTGTCTAGTTTAAAGAAATGATAGCTTTGAGAAAAGATCAGTGTTGTTCAGTTTTGCAGAGTACCATATGGCTAGAAAATGAAAATCAACAGGGGTTAGTAACTTTCATGTTTCCAAGCACTGTGTATTTCACATACAGTGTGTTTTAGTATGGTAATTTTCTGATGGTAGCTTGAGTTCCTCTGGATTGCATGGGCTGATGGGGGAAGCAGGAGGTCTGATGCACGGAAGGTCATTTCTTGTGGTACGGAGGTGGACTGAGGTGACTTTTAAATCACCTTCTAGCTATGCGAAGGAAGCAACAGCGTGTTGGTCTAAGGATGTGGGTGGTTCTTTAGTAACTAGTAAAGCTTAGTTGGACCAGGATTCAGTTCTCTTCTCAAGTGAAATCTTGTTTAAAGTTATGTGAGTTAATTGGTTTGTTTTACCTTTTCCCCACTCATTTCCTATTTGTAAAACAAGAATCATAGAAATGTAGAGTTGGAAGAGACCACACAGGCCATCCAGTCCAACCCCCTGCCATGTAGGAACACTCTCAAGGCATTCCCGACAGATGCCCATCCAGCCTCTGCTTAAAAACCTCCAAGGAAGGAGACTCTACTACACTCCGAGGCAGCATATTCCACTGCCGGACAGCCCTGACCGTCAGGAAGTTCTTCCTGAGGTTCAGGTGGAATCTCCTTTCCTGCAGCTTGAATCCATTGCTCCTTGTCCTGATCTCTGGAGCAGCAGAAAACAAGCCCTCTCCCTCCTCTACATGGCATCCCTTCAAATATTTAAACGTGGCTATCATGTCCCCTCTTAACCTTCTCTTCTGCAGACTAAACATACCCAGCTCTCTAAGTCTATCCTCATAAGGCTTGGCTTCCAGGCCCGTCACCATTTTGGTCGCCCTCCTCTGGACTTGCTCCAGCTTGACCATGTCCTTCTTGAATTGGGGTGCCCAGAACTGGACACAGTATTCAAGATGAGGTCTAACCAAAGCAGAGTAGAGTGGTACCAGTACCTCCCTCGATCTAGACACCATACTCCTATTGATGCAGCCGAGAATTGCATTGGCTTTCTCGGCTGCCGCATCACACTGCTGACTCACATTCAGCTTGCGGTCTATTAAGACTCCTAGATCCCTTTCACACTTACTGCCATCCAGCCACGTGTCCCCCATCCTATATTTCTGCATTCCATTTTTAATACCTAAGTGTAAGACCTTACACTTCTCTCTGTTGAATTTCATTTTGTTAGCCATGGCCCAGCTTTCCAATCTGTCCAGGTCATTTTGAATTTTGATCCCGTCCTCTGGCGTATTAGCAACACCTCCCAATTTGGTATCATCTGCAAATTTTATCAGCCTGCCCTCCACTCCTTCATCCAAGTCGTTGATGAAGATGTTGAACAGCCCTGGGCCCAGGACAGAACCCTGTGGCACCCCGCTAGTCACTTCTTTCCAGGATGAAAAGCAGCCATTGGTGAGCACCCTTTGGGAATGGTCAGTCAACCAGTTACAGATCCACCTGACAGTAGCCCTGTCCAGCCCACATTTTACTAGCTTCTTTGCAAGAATGTCATGGGGAACTTTGTCAAAGGCCTTACTGAAATCGAGAAATGCTACATCCACAGCATTCCCTTCATCTATCAAGCTAGTAATTCTATCATAAAAAGAGATAAGATTAGTCTGGCATGACTTATTTTTGAGAAATCCATGTTGACTTCTCGCGATTACTGCTTATCCTACCGATAAGAGTAGGAGGTAAAATGCAGGGCGCACACTTTACTGAAATGAAGAGCAGAAGGTGATTGTTCTCGGATTGGTTGATGGATAACATACGGATGGAGTCCGATGCTACCTGGATGTATGCACCTAGCTGGCCGCAAGTGGCTGCCAAGGCCTTAGCAATTGTATATACTCTTCGTTGGCCGGGGTCATCTTGAAGACTCTGGCCAATGAACTGATTAAAGAAGGCTGCTACGATTGCATTCTAGTACTGCTGGAACTGAATGAGGACCTGCCAATGAAATTTTAGCAGATTGGTAGTGACATTAATTCCCCTAAGCCAGTCTATGCCCTTTCAAGAACAATCTTGGCCAACTCTCTGGATGGATTAGTTAATTTAGATTAAATCCTCAGAACATCTCGTGAGCATTCTTGTGTGGTTTTATGAATTAAATTCTATAGAGAGAACATAACAGTTCTCTCACAGGTGGCATCTCTTTGCTATCTTCCAGATTACAGATACAAGAAAGATGAGCTCTTCAAGAGATTGAAAGTTACCACTTTTGCCCAGCTGGTATGTAACACTTCTCCTTGAACTGGTTCTCAAAAAATCTCTATTTTTAATTTTTTTTTCTGTTTCTTAAAGTTATTCCATGCAGTTATTATAGATATGGCATGTGCTGTACTTTAAGGCCTTTTATTTAGGACCAATAGGCAGGCCTTGTCTCCTATGTGTTTCCTATGTAGTTGATGAAGTACCCAATGCAGAAATAGTTGCGTTGGTCTTTTGCAGCAAAAGCAACAAGGAGCCTTGTTTTGAGACCTTAAAGTCTACCAAGTTTTGTTTGGTATAAAATTCCTGGGTCGCCAGCCCACTTTGCATGTTATGGAGTAATTAGTTGTCCACAACAGCTTTTGCCAAATAAAACATATTACAGTTGGCCCTCAACAGGGTTAGGGGCACAGAAACAGTAATAATAAACAAGAGCAACAAAAGAGAATATACTTCCAGCTTTCCTAACATAGATTATACATGACTATATAGAATAAACTTCTCCCTGTGTTCAAATATTTTACACATATACTAATTATCAAAAGCTACAGTTAACATTTGTTTTCTTTTTCTTGCTAAAGGCATATCAAAGATGCTCAATTTTTCAAAAAAGTCACTGCTGTTTTCTTCTCCTATCAATTTTGTTAGTTCATCCATTTCAGCAAAGCCCATAAGTGTCATTAGGCAGTCCTCCTTTGTTGGAATTGCTGTATTATTCCATTTCTGTGCATATAATAATCTTGCTGCAACAGTCATGTGTCATAGTAGCATCTTGCCAATTTTCTTCTCCAGATGATCGTCTACCAGTCCCAACATTCAGGTTGTAATTCAATGCTGACTTTTAGGCTTTGATTGATGATGCTTTCTGTGTCCTAACCAACTTGAGTCTTTGTTGATCATGTTCTTCCTTCGTTCCTTCTGCAGGTGATCCAGGTTGCATCTCTCTCAGATGAAAACTCAGAAGTACCACCTGAGGAAACACAAAAACTGGACGGTAACACCCTGGACTCAGTGGGCAGTGTTTTTAATTTAGTCTTCCCCAACCTGGTGTTCACTCCTGATACATTGAACTACAATTCCTCTATTGCCATGGTGCAGGGGATGATGGGAGCTATACTCCTATACATCTACAGAGTGCTGCTTTAGGGAAGGGCATTTTAAAGTTCTAGACATGGCAGTTACTATTGCAAGGAAAAGAGTCTGGGTAGGAGGTAGTCTTGTTTGTTTTTTAGTTAGTTTGTTTAAATATTTCTTTTCCAACACTCTGTGGTGAGATCTCCAGGAAGCACACAATTAAAACATATAACCAATTTAAATCCATTCCAGATGAAAACAGTAAAATGGTTTAAATAAGGCTGAATGCATGTTAAACAGATCACCAAGTTAAAACAGTTTAAACCATGCGTCTGCATCTTCAATTAGGTCCCCAAAGGCTTTATTTACAAAGACAGGTTTTAACTTGGTACCTAAAAGAAGCCAGTGTTGCCACCAATCAGGTCTCAAAGAGAAGACATCTCATAAATGGGGCACAGCAGCAGAAAAGACCCATTCCCATGGCCTCGCATGATGTAGCGCTCCCTTTGGTGGAACACAGAAGAGGGCTCTTCCAGCAGACCTTGGTTCTCAGATGAAAATATATGTATATATATCGCAAGAGGCACACCTTCAAAGAGAGCCAGCATGGTGTAGAAGTTTGAGCATTGCGCTATGACCCTGGGGACCAGACTTCGATTCCCTGCTTGGCCATGGAAACCCAGTGGGTGTGTCATGCACTTTCGGCCCAGAAAGCCCCACGATAGAGTTGTCTTAGGTCACCAGAAGTGTGAAGCAACTTGAAGGCATACAACAACATAAACACATTTTAAAATATCAGGTCAGAGGGCCATCTAGTTGAATATTAGCTATGTAAATGTTTTTCTTGCTTCTCCTGCTCTGCTACCTGAGATCTTTTCAACTGGGGTTTCCAAGAAGCAACCCCAGGACCTTCTGCATATGAAGTATATTTGCAAGTGAACTATGGCCTTTTGTCCCATAGATGGCTATGCATTACCTTTTGCCTTATTTGAAAAGCTTCCTGAGTGTGTATTTGAAATATTGTTAAAATATCAAAGATTTTACGAAACCAGAAGTTGTAATGGTAGTAATTGTGGCTTGTCATCAGTCATATCACTTTCCATTAGGTGCCCATGAAGCAAAATATCTGGCTGTGGGCTTTCGATTTGACCAGATGACACTTGAAATGATACAAAAAAGTCATGAACACCTGGTTTCCAAATGCAGGCTCGAAAAATAAACACTTCCTTTCATGTGTTACTAGAGGAGTAGAATGCTACCACTGTCTTTAGAGAGCACACCATCCGTAGAATCCCAGAAGCTCTGGATCTAAGTTTATGCTTTTCTCATGCACCTTGTTGCTCACCCTTTCAGAAGGTGATGCTGCTCCTGCCGAAAACAATGTTGATGCTGAAGCGACGACCAATGGCAAAGGCAGCCCTGGTGAGAAACCAGCCAGTCCCATCCTGTTCATCAACAACACTGGTGCTGGAGAATCGTATCGCTCCACCTTGCAGAGGTATCAAGCAGTGTTTGTCTGTGCCTCCTTCCTTCCTTTACCTGCTCTGACTGGTCTCTCTGCTTCCTTGGGGTTACAAAATCAGACAGTGGTGCAGTTTGAGACAGGAAAACCTAGTAAAACTAAAAATTGAGACTCTAAAAGTCACACTTGAAATCTCAAATGTAAGATCAGGTTACGTTACGTCTTCCAAAAATCTTCAGGATTCAAGCACGTTTCACATCTAAAATGGGCAAGAGCTGGGGGCTAGGGGGCCACATTAACCCCCTGAACCTTGGAGGGTCACACCCTCAAATTGATTTTTTTTTCTCTCCAGCACCCCCTAGAATACACAGGGGTGTTAAACCATGTTTTTGGCCCTGTCTGTGCCGTCTTAGGCTTAGGAGAGATTGACAAAAACAGGCCTTTCCTGGACACAAAACAATCTGGGAGGCTAGAAATGTGGTAGAATTGCCACCAGGAAGTACCTGTGGCTGAAATATTTAGTAGACATTTTCTTTAAAAAAAACCTGGGGGAGCCCTGGGGCTCATAAAAGCAGCCCTGACCCATGAGCCATATATCCCCCAGCCCTGTTTTATGGGCTTTCCAGGCACTGGCCAAGTCTGGCTTAGCCCAAACCTTCTTGAGAAGGGAGCTGGAGAAAAGGGAGGCAGTACCCCAGAGGACCTGCTCCTTGTCCTTGCAGGGCATCCTAACCTTTTTTTTCCTTTCAGTGGCTATAAGCCACCGTGTCTAAAGAAAACCTCCGGAGGGAGTTTATTCCTTAATTCCAGTTGCTGAGACAACGAAGAGGAGGGAGGATATTCCTTTCATCTTTCACAAATGTCCGGCTGAACACTTTGGAAAATATGCCGATGGCCAGATGGAGCTTTGGTCTGATGCAGGAAGATTATTATGCTTAGATTATATTCCACCTTTCCTAGATGGACTTTGCATTTGCATCCATAATTCCCTCTCAGCCCTGCTTTGTTTTCAGAACTCTTTTCAAGTATGTTGGAACATTCTCTGAATGAAGATTTTTTGAATTGTGTTGTCTGTGGGATTATGGGAGGTGTGGATGAAGACATCCGGGGGACACCAGGCTTTGAATTAATTGCATTGCTTTCCGTTTTGATCTCCTGTGGACTATGGGCTGTTGTGTTTGCTGACCGGTTGGGTCGGCTTTGACTTGCATCGGTTACCAGGGAAACATGCCGGCTTGAATGAGCAAGTCTGGCACTGTTCCTGAGGCTCTTACTGTGAGGTTCTTTTCTTACCTTGCAGCGTGATCAGTGGTGTAGGTGAGCTGGATCTGGGCAAAGATGCCCCAAAGAAGCTGGATGTGTGTGCAAAAGATGGACCTTATCCCGACTGCCCCTTCCTGCTCCTGGATGTGCGAGAACGGGATGCCTACGACCAGTGTCACATAGTGGGAGGTGAGTCACCAGTGTGGATTTTGAAGTGTCTGACTGGACAGCAGTGGCTACTTTTTGCAAGGCAGCTAATCCTTCCCCTCCAAAGCTCTAGGTTTGGAGAACGGTGTTCGTTCTGGTCCTTGCTCATTATAGATTGAAGAGTGACGCCCTCCACCCGAATCTGCACTCCATGCCTGGTTGGAAACAGCTCTTCCTCTCTCTCAGTTATGCCATGTTTGTCATCCAGTGCTAGACCTGTGGAATATACCATGCGCAAACTGACACGTATATTATAGCTTGTGCTTTCATGAGCATGACCTGCTTTGTCAGATACAGGAGGTATCTACCTAAATAGACAAAATGCTTTCCTACTTAGATGGCAAGTTGATTTGTTGCATGGGAAATTGTCTTACTTTTGTTTCAGCAATTTTGTTTCTAGGCTTTGTTTCTACCCTTACATATAGGCTAGAGAAATATAACATATAGGCTAGAGAAATTTTGTTTCTAGCCTAACGTGTAGGCTAGAGGATAATAGGCAAACAGTCATGTAAGCAAATTGGGGCCTGTGGGCCCTGAATCTCATTTTTGCAGCTGCTGAAGCCCCCTCCCAGTCCCCCAAAGCACTCCAACCACTCCTAATTTTTATAAAAGGTACCATTTTGGGGCATTTGTTGCCCAAAAAACTGCATGGAAAGCCCCCCAAATGTGCCAAAATGCCTTCAGTTCCACAGAGAAAGTCTCCAGAACCCTCATGTCCCCAAATTCCTCTGTTTTCATAGGAATCCTTCTCAAAATGGCAACGGGAAGTTATGCAATGTCACAGTTGCACCTTTGAGAAGGACTCTGATGAAGATAGAGGTACTGGGGATCATAGGCAAGGAAGGTAGCATGGGGGAGCCTCAGATGGAGGAAATTGTCCCCTGGAGTTGCCCACTGTGCCTTTGAAGCAGTTCTGTAAGACGGATGGTTTTACCATATCCTTCGGATCCGGAGGCAACCATGTCAGGAAGGGTTGGGAAAGATGAACGTGTGCCCAAGGAGCTGCAAGGCATCCAGCTAATCTTGTCATCCTTCTTCCTCTGGTGGAAGGAGGACACCCTAAACTGGATAATTTGCCTGTCAGCTCCAGCCCTTCTCTCCTTGTTCTACAGCATTAACGCTTCTGTTCTCTCGCTTTGACAGCTTACTCCTACCCCATCGCCACACTATCCAGAACCATGAATCCTTATACAAACAACATTTTGGAATACGTATCCTTTGATGTAAAAGAGCGGTGTGCCTTTCCTCACCTGCCAAGAGGCTTATGTCAAACGTTTAGCTTGCTCAGCTGTGCCAGTTTGAAAGAAGTGAACCGTAAGGTTCCATAACATTTCCTTTGGGGAGAGTTCACTTGGTAGGCTGTGCTACCTGGTTCAGTCTGTCATATTAAGCTGCTCCCCCCCCTGACCCCCCTGCATTCTGTGTCCATGTTGACCTTGCCGATGTAAGTGTGGAAGCCCATGGCAGTAAAAGCAGGATAGGGAGGGACTTGAGAGTAAGCATGCTGGACTAGGATTCCAGAAGACCGGGCTTTGAATTTCTGCTCAGCCGTGGAAACCAGGCATACTCTCTCAGCGGAAGGCAAACCCGTTTTGGGCATATTTTCACAAAAAAAAAAGCCTAATGATAGGGTTGCCATAGGCTTGAAATGACTTGAAGGCACACAGTAGTAAAAATAAGTATGATAGTCTCCATATTGCTGTTATAATCAGAAGTACCTTTCTCTTCTGTTACATTGAGTTTTACATCTATGACCACGTTTCAAAAAATGATTAAAGTTGTTATTCAGTAATTCTTAATAAAATTCTTTTAAGAAAATCATATTAAAGTCAATTTAAACCCATTAAGAATATATGTGCATACATATGTATACATATCTATAAGCACATATAGATATATATTATAATAAATATTAGCAGGATTTTTGTTAATAATTAAAGGAAAAATTTATAACATTAATATTTAATGAAGAATTAATTACTCTCAACTACCTTTAACCTATTTTGCTTCCACACAGACATGCATGTGCTCGCACAGTGCTAATTTTTATTTATTTTTAACTGTAAAAGAAAACAAACAAAAATGTGGGCCTTGGGAACTTGGTCAGTATGAAGAGTGGGTCCGCATCCTCACAGAAGTTGCATTCTTTTGCTTTGGTCAGGGGAAGATGAAGTATCAATGTCTTTTTCTTTTCCCTGTCTGCAGTGGTATTTTGTGTCTAAACAGAACCTTCCCACCCCATAAAGGGGGAAGAAGATTTTAAGCAATGTTTCTTTTCTAAAAATACCAAAAATGCTGTTTTATTTGCCTTACTTCTGAAATGAACAACTTGTTCATGATATGTTCCATCGCTTTTGCTCTAGTCTCTAGAAGTGACCCATTATTGTGTGCCCAGCCACTCTGTTTTTCTCCATGAAAACTGTTAGCACTTGAGCCATTTCTCACCTTGCTTCATTCCTGTTTCATGTGATTATTGGCCTTAACATCTGCACCAACCAGAAAAACGCTCACGGGAAGATCATCATTCTCTACGATGATGACGAGAGGGTGGCCAGCCAAGCAGCCACCACCATGTGTGAAAGGGGCTTTGAGAACTTATTCATGCTCTCTGGAGGTAAGAAGGGGTGGAATTGTCCTGACAGTTTCCTGTCGACATATTCATAACCATCCTCCGGCCATGAGGCGAGTAGACAACCTGGAGATATAAGAAAAAGGGTCCTTGTCTCCGTTCTTGTGCCATGTCCCAGAGAAGAGCAAATCAACAGAGTTTGCCTGCTGATGTTGGGCAAGTTATGAAAGGTGTAGTCCGTATCTTGAGGCCAGCAGATTGGAGAATGCTGAGGTAGGGAAATTAAGTCAGGAGCTCGTGTCACATTTACCTAAAATCCTTTCCTAAACAAAGCCAAGTGGTGTTATCCTTGTCGATTGATGCTAATTGTATTTTGCATGAATTTGGATTTTTTTTTTCTTATTGTAGGATGGAAGCCCTGGACCCAAGAATTCTCTCATTAGTCTCTGTCTCCAAGGTGTTTCACTGAATAGGCAGTTGTCTTCCTTCTCCTCCGCAACTTTTCCCCCACCCCTGGAAAAAATAGACAAGGAAGGAAACAGAGTGACTGACTTTCACTTGCTTCTTTCAGCCCCATGACATCATAGGCATGACTGAGAGGAGGGAGACATGACAGGGCCTTCTCAGTGGCTGCCCCAGGCTCTGGAACTCCCTTCCTAGGCAGCTTGAAGTGCCCCCTCCTTGCTGTTCTTCTGTCAGCAGAAGACTACTACTACTACTACTACTACTACTACTACTACTACTACTACTACTATTATTATTATTATTATTATTATTATTATTATTATTATTATTCTGATAGGCTTTTAGAACTGAAAGGGTTTTTTTAGATAGAACAGGCTTTTAAAAGTGTTCTGTACTGTTTTTTAAAACAGCTTTTTCCCAAGATTTTAGTTGTATGTTCCAAGTAGTTTTTAATAGTTTAATTCTGTGTTAATGTTGCTCTTTTGTATTTTTTTTTTACCTGTGCTTTAATTTGCAAACTTCCTTGGGGCCTGGTTTTGGAGAAAAGGTGGAGGGTATAAATAAAGAGAATGATGTTTTAATAGCAGTGATGATGGTGGTAGCATTGCAAAAAAGTAGATGTGGGATTTCCTGTGTAGATGTTGATTGGGCTTCAGCCTAACCTGATGCCTCTGTAGTCGAAGCCTTTATATCAGGTCTGAAACTCTGGATCTCCAGATGTCATTAAATTGCAGCTCTCTTTAGCCCCAACCAGCCTGTGAAGGTTAATGGGAGTTGCAGTCCAGCAAAATCTGGCCAGTGTTGCCCACCCCTGCTTGAGCTCCTTGCTGCTTAGTCTATCTACAATCTGATGTGTTTCTTAAGAGTTGGGTCCCTGTTGGTTACCCTGGGGTTCAAATGAGCTTGACTTGTTGTGATAACATTGCTAGGAGCCCCCTGCCAGCGTCTTGCCTCACCATCCCAATCTCTCCTTCCTTCTCTCTCAGGTCTCAGGGTTGTAGCTCAGAAGATCCCTGAAGGTTTGGTGACGGGCACCTTTCCTATGTCTTGCTTGTTGGCCACCCAGTCTGGGAGTGCCAGGAAAAGAAACACTCCCAGGCAGCCCCCACTCCCACCTGCTGAGAATAAATGGAGGTTTACAGCAGAGGATCTACAGAAGATACAGCACTATCTAGAAGAGGAGAAGCTTCCAACAGACACTGCCAGTAAGCGTCCAGTCTGACCAGTCTGGGACTGTCCTCTAGAGGCTGGAATCCCTGCTTATAGTCAGTCGGTCGGTCGGTCAGTCTGTCATTGTATTTGACTAAAAGCCATTACAAGCCCCGATAAAAGCCAATAAGAAGAATACACACATTATGTGCACATCCGTACAGAAAAATTAATTTAATGAACCCTCTGCACAGTCTATAGTAATATCTACTTTTGCGAGGGTTAGGGAAGCAAGATCCTTGTGAAAGTGGAAAAAAGCAGGAATATCTTTCCCCTGCTCCTCTAAGTGAGTGCAAGTGGGAAGGCGAGGTGGCAGCAAATAATCCGTGAATAATCAAATTTGCGAAGGTCAAACTCACAGATGTGGAGGAATGACTATAACTAGCACTAATACTTTTAACAGCTTTAGCAAATAAGGCTGTTTTATGTGTAACATATAGATCACAGTGTGATAGCAGCTAGCTTAGTATCATGTAAGAGCTCTCACCTTCTAAGGAAGCCAAAATCTGTCTGAAGAATCTCTGGTGTTCTTTTTTAACTTTTTATTTATTAGTTTTGATTGTTACCATAAAAATTATATATAGAAATTGGACAACTGTAACACAACTGAACATAAAGTTACCGATAGATAAGTGAACCAATGGAGAAACAGACAAATAAGCAGTAATAAGCTGTTCATAAAAGTAATTGAGATCTGCTTGATCATGTAAACTTATCATAAATTTACTTCCTCTCACCTATTACTTGGTATATTATTGATTTAAATTTGCAAAGAAACACCTTCTGTTTGAATGATCTGTTATTTCGTTGTTGAATTTGTCCCTACATTTGAAATACTGTATTTGTTGTCTCCATATTATTAATTGCAGTTTTCCCAAGAATCTCTGGGTTTTGATAAAACTGGCAGTTGAGTAGTGTAAAATGTCTTCTACCTCGCCCACCCAACAAATACAGAGGCTTAAGTTTCTTGAAGCATTCTTATATCTACTATCCAGAACAGCCAAATATTTACCCTGAGAGGGGAGATGAAGAAGATCAGGGAGAGAAGAAGAAATGCCAAGTGGGCCTAGATGAACATAAATTGGGATTGCTGTAGGGGAATGATCAGTCCCATACTGGGGTCTTGCCTTGCTCATGGTTCTCTGGTCGCTCCCTTGCAGCCCGTCTCAGCCGTGGCTCTTCAGCTCGAGACGCCAAGGCCACCACCGTACGGAGCAGTCAGAACCTGCCTGCTGCCAACTCGACTGTGGCCATCACCACCCGTTCCCTCAGCAGCAGCAGCCTGCAGAGCAAGCCCTGGAGATAGCCGGTGTCTTTTCCCACTGAATAAAAGAGAGCCCCATTCCTGGGGTCCTTTGATCACTACAGCCCGTCTTTCGCTTTTAGGAAGGTGGTGTGCAAAGGACAACGAGGTTGAGGGGTGGAGGAACTGTGGGTGAGGCATTTCCTTGCTGAAGGAGAAGTGTTGCCAGCAGGTAATTCTGGGTACAGGAGGGAAGTGGCTGGGAGAAGGAAAACAGGCTAACTTTTCTAGTCTTCCCAACTAAGACTCATGTCAGTGTTCTGCAATACTATTTCCTCACACTTTTGGTACGTGAAAGTAGGAGAGATCAAAAATAGAATTTGGACTCTTAATAGAGAGAGGAAAAAGTAGAGCAGGGAAGTAATAAATGTAGCAGAGAGGGAGGGAGATTAGTTTGTATAGTACTAAAGTTTTAATTATTGAAGAAGCCCTCATCAAAGAAGTTGGCGGTATAGTCAGGGAGTGAATGAATAATTTAATGGAGGCTTCTACCAGAGGACTGTTTTCAGATTTCCACATCTGCACAACGGAGAAAGAATTCAAACTCCTCTCTCCCCAGTCTTTGACAAGTCGGACCATTCACTGGCGATTTCCCTACTGTCTCCTTTCTGAGCTCTGCATGTTTGTAGAAAGCATGGAGTTTCCTTCCCTAGGGGACCAAATCATGGAAGATCCAGAATGTAAGTAGAATTTTCCAGATGACAAGGACCAGAGTGGCTAGCTAGTCCTCCATCAGGTTTCAATTTCTTTTCAAGAAGATGTGTGCTTTTTTGGATTATGGTGATGGGCAGCCATCTCTGTCCAGTTTATAGCTTCATTGTGGTTTCGAGATGATGCCTAACATCACCATGGAACAGAGTATGCATTTTTAACTCTAGGCTGCTTATGAGGCTGTTGCTAGCTGAAGAGGAACCTGCAATCAGGAGCGGAAGCATGGTTGGAAGGGTGAAGATGCTGCTTAGCCCTTTTGACTTCCACTCTTTTTTCCTACACAAAATCGCTCCCACCAGCTGTTCCCTAACCTATGGGGGGAAAGCTACAGTGTGAGAGAGGCTGTTTATGAGAGTGAGTTTTGGCAGTAAGAGAGCAGTGATTGGGAAAAGAGGTTGAGGAGTTCCTCCCCACTTGCCAATACTGTTGAAACCAACATCCTTCCGCGCTTCCTTTTTCGGTTAGTAAGAAATAGGAGAGAGAGATGCTGGAAGACTCATTATGTGTATCACCCTTTTTGCCCCTGAGAACTTGTCCTTATGGAAATTGGTTCCATGCTACCTCTCTTGCCACCATGCTGCTGCTTTCTTCTGCAGTTTGCATTGAGGGGTGGTTGTGGAGGAGAACCTGTGCCGTCATCCCCATTGTGTTCTGTGGTGGAGTTAGAGTGGGTGGCATTCACGGATCTTCCCCTCTTTGGGGAATCTCACAGATGGCAGAGCATCCCCTATGTATCCCAAACAGCTTTCTCTAGAGCTTCCAGTTTTGGCATCAAGCAGAAGTGGGAGCAATTGTCTTTTGGCTAGTAATCCTATCCAAATGTGCCAGCACTGCCTGTGTTGTGGATTTCTCCTCTGCAGAGGTCATGGGTGAGCAGTGTATTGCTGCAGCTCTGATCCTGCTTAATGATGACGGTGCTTATGGCCTACTCTTGCTAATCCTCTTTCTATTTTCTTCCTCTCTCTCTCTCTCTCTCTTTCTCTCTCATATATATAAATGGACAATACGGTCCCCAGGGTAGGAGCTGCCTTGATTCTTTTCCATGCTGTAACCAGTTGAGGATCTCCATAAATGGGATCCCAGTAAGAGGGAGCTCTCTGCAGTACACACAGCACTCAATTGATAATGGAGTGACAGTTCCAGTATAGCATTTGGCTGCTAAGTGATGCCCATAGAAAAATCCATATAGAATAGAACATGTAATCTTGAGGAAAGATCTGAGGATCTCCTGGTTAGCTCACCTTTCTAACAGACTCCTGGTTAGCTCACCTTTCTCCAGGAGAAAAATCTACATGAGTCTCCATCACATTGTGCTGTTTTCCAAGCAGTCTCCGTAGATCATTCCATAAATGTTTCCAGTGTCCCATTAGGTGTTTTAGGGGCCACAGTCTACACTGCAGTCTTTGTCCGTAAAACTGTATCTTACCTTGTCCTCTTCAAGAACAGTAACTAACCACATGAGGGAATGGGTCCATGGGTGATTGTCTCCTCCTTAATTTGAGACTTTGCCTTCTTACAACCTAGCCAAGCCCTCCAGTTTCTCCATACAGTTCAACCATCAAAATTATCTTAGAATCAAATGAAGTGGTCAAGAGTTCTGTAAGTGTAAATGCTGCTGTGATGATCCAAGGAGAGACTTGGCCAAGGGATGGGTGTGGGTGAGTGTAATACCTTTTTCACCTCTTCTGTTTGCCATCACTTCAGTGCTGTTTGATATTCTTACCTGAAAATCACTGAGCTAATTCTGATACAGCTGTGTTCAAGTGTGGCTTTCGACAGGCTTTATTCCAAGATCTCTCCTAGACACAGAAAGCAGTATTTGGAAACCCACCCTTGAACGCTCATCATACAAACCCTCTAAAAGCACAGAAGGGATTTTTTTTCTAAGACGCAATAGGAACTCTGTCAGTTTGTAAGGTGATTGGAACACTGGCGACATCCAAATTCCTATTAAATTTCTCTGGAAATTTAATAGGAATTTAAATCTCGCCAGCGTTCCAATCACCTCTGCGTTTCTTTGCTTTTCTGGAAGCAATGTTATCATCTCACAGTTTCATCCTGTCCAGGAGAGGCAAAATCTCAGGAGCAGTGACATTGGAAGGGGTTACATGTAACAGATGTTAATCGCACAACCTGTGCATTTCAATCAGGAATATTTTAATTCTCCATTTCCAGTCTGTTCAGATATCTTTGGGGTATATTTCTTCATGTACCTATTTTTTTCAAGATCTCTATTTTTAAAATTAAAGTAAGATTCCCCAGGAAGATTAAGAAGGTCATCAGTCATACGATTCTGCTTTGACCATGCCTTCGTTTGGGCTCCTGTAGCTTCAGTATAGATTGGGTGATTTTTAAGATATGAACTGGGATCATCTTGAACTAATTGTGAAAGAACAGCTCTTAAGAGCTGGGAACCTGAAATTCTGTCCCGGGCCGCTCCTTTTTGCAGTGTGGAAAGAGGCCTCCAGCTCACATTGGAGCCTCATATAATCAAGTCACAGAAGACCCCTGTATTTCCCTTCCCCACCTTTTCATATTTGACAGTGATTACCTGAGAGTTTCAAATGAGTTGTATTTAAATGGAACGTATTTATTATGAATGACGAGACTGGTCAGTTGGTATGTAGTGTGGGTCTATGTGTTGCTTCAGCTGGGTTCCCAACGATCACCTCCCCATTTTTAATAGTTTTTATTTATGTGGTGTCAGCATCTCAAGCTAGATTCTAGCTGTTGCAATTTTGGTTCCTTTTTTTTTTTAAAGTGTGCATATTTTAGAGTAAATTAATATATTGCAAAGCAACACTGTCTGCTAGACCCTGTGTACAGTAAGACTGTCCAGAATCCTGGATACAGCTGTTCGGAAAGTAGATTAAGCATTTTCAATGGAAAAGTCTTCACTCCTTCACAGAAGTACAACTTCTGGGATTCCTGTGCGGAAATCCAAGAGAACAAATTTGTCCTCAACCAGTTTTATGTTTGTAATATAGATGGGTACCTAGTGTGATATTTATACCTAAATATTTTATTTTATTTGCAAGACTGTTTTCAGCAAGCATGCTGCAGTATACTTGATGCCACTGTTGCTGAGTCCGCTAGCAAATGTCAGGCACTTGGGTGTGTTTCTGTTCAGTGTATACCTGCTTCGTGAGGCAATGGAGTCTTTCTTTTATATGAAATGCCCAAGATATTCTCTTGTTTATTTCAAATACAGAGTTCTTAGGCCATTTCCACACTGGACTGTTATAGTGCTATTATTCCACTTTCAACATCCTATGGAATCCTTTGAGGCCCCTCCTTAAACTGCAAACTTCAGGATTCCATAGGATGTTGAAAGTGGAATAATAGCACTATAACAGTTCAGTGCGGAAATGGCCTCAGACTACATCGTGAAGCATCTTAGTCTGGACTGCTTCCTGAACACCGTCTTATGTAGCAGATGGACATTCTAGCAGTTCCTGGCTTTGAAGAACAGCCTCCCTTAATCCTTGGCATTGACAGAAGAACTCAATCTTCTTATTGGCTTTGTGGATTTTGTATGTTTTGTTTGTGAGTAACTATGTTGAATGGCGTGGCTGATGCTGCTCCTTTGGACTGGGGTGGGTTAGAGTTTTGTGTATAATTTGGCTTTTTCTATAATTTCTGAACTCAATAAAAAGAGAACCATCTGCTATATCATGGAGCCTTTTATTATGATATACCAGTTCAATCATTGCAGGATATGAACTACTGAAGGAAGTGTGTGTGTGGTTTTTTTGTGTGTGTGTGCATGGATGAGTTTTAAATGTCTCTTGAAACTTGAGATGCTTTTGCATTCAGCCTCCAAATGAAAAGTGTGTCTTTTTGGAAAGACTTCCACCTCTGTACAGGCTGATAATGAAATTCTGCTTGCATTGGGTGACCACAAAAATTCCTGTGCAGGTTTTCTTCTCCAAAAGGATCACACACACATGGTTGTGTGAGGGAGCCCAAAGACACTAATCTAGAGGTTTAGACAAATCCTTCATAAGGGATCCCACTTTACTGACTTTCCCACTCTTACAGTAGATCAAAAGTGGTTGATTGTTTGCCTGTTGCTTGAATTCTTTATACTGAAGGCCAGAATCCTGTTGCTGTCTCACACATATCTAAGTTCCCCTGTGAAAGTGGTTAGACATTGTCTGTCTGATTCAGAACATCCTTATTCAGTTTAAGGTTGCAAATGCAAAATTGCACAGGTGGCACCATTGTGCATTAAGTATGCAAGGGCACACGGAGCAGGGCATAGACACTGGGTGTGTGTGTGTGTGTGTGCGCGCATTTGGGTGCCCATCCGCCAGTGCAATGCTGCGTTCACTAAGGAGGTGGCATTGTGCAACCACCAAGTACCTCTGTGAGCATGGTTACTTTCTGTCTCCTTGATGTCGGATCTTAGAATCCTAGAGTTGGAAGAGACCCCGCAAAGGCTGTCTAGTCCAGTCTCAAGCACTCCTGACAGATGGCCATCCAGCCTCTGTTTAAAAACCTCCAAAGAAGGAGACTCCATCATACTGCACTGAGGCAGCATTTTCCGCTGTTGAACTACTCTAACTGCCAGGAATGTCTTCCAAATGTTCAGGTGGAACCTCTCTTCCTATAGTTTGAAGCCATTGCTCTTTGTCCTAGTCTCTGGAGCAGAAAACAATCTTATTTTCGACATTACTCAAGACATTGAAGACATTATTCTTGTCCAAAGTGCAGTGTCACTGTGCTAAACCTGAAGGCTTTAGTTGGAGGAATAAAACCACGGAAGAGCAACTCATTCAAAGGGTTTATTATTGCTGAGGAAGCTGGTGTACTTGGGAGAAATGGGACGCTAGAAATGGCCTCTAGAAGAGACAGGCTTTTGCTCTGGATTAGTAGGGATTGTCACGTGTGTGTTCCATGATGACCATCAGGGCCAGCCACGTCTCTTCAGCTGTAGGGATGATTTGGCTGGCGGGAAGTAAGAACCCGTAGCGGCCGGTGTCTCTCAGCTCAAAAGTGTAAGAATACTTAATGCCTTGCTCGTAGGTCCAGTCGACAGTTCCACCGCTTGCTTGATCTAGATCAAGGAAAGGGGCACACAAGAGAGAACATTTATGTGTCGTAGCTGTGTTGAGTAAGTGTTGCTGCTTTTGCTGTGTAGGAAAGATCACACAGAAGGGTAACTAAAAAGAGTGCGCATTTGTTGAAATTTCTTGTCACTGCGCAGAAGAAAAATGGGCTGAGTCGGTAATGTTCTAGGTGGCTTGCCAGACAAGCGATTTGACCTTAAAATGAGGCGCTTGTAGTGCAGACTGTGGACTCCATGTGGCCCTGGACCAAATTTTTGCAGCCCCTGAGACCCCCACCGGTCCAGGGTGCTAGTTCAGGATCGTCTGAGGCCCAGAGGTTTCTGGGACAAATCTGAGACCTTGTTGCTCACAGTTTGTCATTCAGACAAGCCACACAGAGGGAATGAAAACATTTTCCTGGTCGGAAATTAAGGCAGAAATCTCAGTTGAAGGGGCTGTTCCCAAGGTGGAATTGGGGGAATTGTTCTTTCTCATTTCCTTAGGGAGATTTTGAGACAGAAGGTGGATGGAGAGCAAATGGTGAACCCTGGCAACATAACTGTTGGGAGGGAAGGAGGAAGCTAGCTGTCTAAATCTTTAGATCCCCGGGAGAGTCTTGGCAAATTACAGCAACAAATCAGTCCTTGGAAGCTGCAGCAAGCCCCTGCCCTACTGGTCGGGCGGGAAGTTCCCACCCGGCCCTTCCTCCATGCCCAGAGCTGAGACCACCAAAACTGGAAAATGCGTACCTGAGATCTGGAAACCCCAAGCCAGTTCCCCCAAGCCCCCATCCTCTGCAATTTTTTTTTTAAGAAAGTGAGATTTTCAGGCAGTTTTTACTCCCCTGACCACACAGAAAGCACCCAAAATATGAAAACTTGCAAAAACAACCCCACCTGATAAGCAAAACTTATCTACACCCACCTACAACCCTGCACAGGCATCCCCCTCTTTTTGGTGGCTTGTTTTTCGACATTCCTTTCTTTCGACCATTGTAAATGGTAGACATCTACAGTTCTTTAAATGTGAGGCCCACTCTTTCGTCAGCTCTTCTCTTGCCTTCTTCCTGTAGGGAACTCGAGGGAATCACAGAGGCTCCCTCATGTTTCCCCACGGGAAGAAAGCAAGAAGATAAGAACAGACAAAAGGTCTGGTTTTTGCTTTTCAACCAATTCCATTTTCAGACAGTGCTCTGGTCCCTAACCTGTCAGGTAAGTGGGGGATGCCTGTAGAGTACTCTCATTCCTCTGTTTTTCCTCTGCAGCCCCTCTGAAAAATGACAGAAGGATGCAATGCCACTTCCTATCACCATTTTGAGATGAGCTACAAAGGAAAATGGGGATCTGGGCTTGCTGTGGCTGAGGGTAAGGCCCACAGTGGGTGGGAATTGGCCTCTAGACCCCAGGCGTTTGATTTGTGAAGACTTGAAGACAAGGACTTCAGTGAGTCCAGCTACGTGAGCCAACATCTGTCCTGCTCACCTTGTGCCCTCCGACTGTGTTGCACTCCAGTTGTCTCCAACCAACACGGTCTTTGGCCATCCTAATGGGGGATGATGGGAGTCATAGCCCAAAAGAGCAAGAGGGTGCAGGGTTGGGAAAAGTTTCCCCAAGTGCTGGGTTGTTTGGTAGTCCATCAGAAAGTACGTTTAGCTTAATAAAAGATTTTGGATTGAAATACACATATTCGTGCACGGGATCTTAAAGACTAATATTCAGTTAAAACCGGAACTTTTTTCTTCTTGGACTGATGGATGCACAGTTGCAAAACAGACATGGGAGATTGCTTCAATATATGACCACAGCAGCGAAAATGTTGTACGTGCACTGATGGAAGAACTCGACACCACCCACTACGGAGAAATGGTTGTTGAAACTGACAGGTTTTGCAGAAATGGACAAATGAACGAGTTTGATTTGATTGATGGGAGTGTGATCAAGGTTACGATGCCAAAAGTAAACTACCTAGCGGACCTAACAAACATTTGGCAATGGTACGAGATCAGTTCAAAATACATGACTGCCCCCCCTGCGGCTTGGAGGACCGTGTTTGATTTTGAACTGAAGAACTTACAGATGGTGGTGATGATGCTTCCATATTCGTATTGGGTCCCGTACTGGGAAGAAAGAGCATCGACTGCTTTCTTAGCAACAGCATCCTAGAAAGGAACAAGGAAGGAAGGAAAGAAGCAAAATGAGAACTAGAAAGTTCAGACACGAAGAAGGGAATACTACAGCAGGAGTGGGCAACAGTGTAGACCTTGTTGTGGGCTGCACCCCTCCCAGGCAAGCCCCAAAACCTCAATTTCCCTCTTTATTCCCTCTCAAAATGGCAACAGGAAATGATGCAAAATTACTTCCTGTTGCCATTTTGAGAAGGACCGCAGAAGAAAATGGAGGTGTTTTGGGAGGTACTTTGGAGCTCTGGAGTGTTTGTGGGCATGGAGTGAGTTATTTTTTCATACTTTCATGCAAAGATTTGGACTTAAGACAGACTTTAGTCTGATAACCTCCTGTGCAATTTTAAGTACACTTTTTTAAAAAAGCACTTGCCTGCTTTTTCTGGTTTATTTCTTTGCTTCTGTTTCTCCTTTCTGTCTGACCTCAGCTATCCTGTTCCCTCCCTCAGTTAATGATGCTACCTTTGGTGCTATAGAAGAATCTTTCCCATCACCAGTGTTGAAGAAGATAATAAGATTCCCAATCTAGCTAGGATTTGTACATGGAAAAAGGCACATTAAACATGCAGGGTGCAAATCCTAGAAATAAATTGGGGGTGTTGACTTTTTTTTTCTCTACATCTTTTCTAACTCTTCAGCATCAGTAACACAACGGAGTGATTTTCTAGAATAAAGTGAGAGAGGTGTCCTGGGGAAGGGTGGATAAGCCCTGTTCAGAGTTTAAGAAAGTTACTTTTTTGGACTACCAATGCTCAGAATACCAATAGCCATGTTTGCTGGGGCTTTCTGGAAGTTGTAGTCTAAGGGTACCAAAAGCTGGGAGAAAAAATACCAAAAAAGTAATCCCCCCCCCCCCCCAGTTTCTGCTCCTACTGTGCAGCGAAGAGTCCCAATTTTGGAAGAAAGGTGGGATATAAATAAAAATAATAGTAATATAATAATAAGCCTTACTAGCTCTGGCTGATCAGCTGCAGCCGTGGCGGTGTATCCAAAGGGATAAAGGAGGAGCTGGGAGTAGCTGTGGATGGAGACGAAGGCTTTGATGTTGCCGTGGCTCTTGACAAAGTCGACAATGGCTTGCACCTCAGGCTCGGAGTTGGCGTAAGGTCCGCGGTAAGTTTCGGAGCAAGGGTTGCTACTAGAGCCAGCCCCTGCCAAGAACAAGACCATCATTTTGTTTGCTACTGAGTGTGAATAGCCAGCACTACTGTGGTAAATTCTGAGATACAGTCATCCCCAGTGGAATTCATAAAATCTGACGTGAGGAAGAATTGCCACCAGTCACTGTAGCGTAGTGTTTAGAGCACAGAACAATAATCTGATGGATCTGCTTTCAGGTCCCCATTCATCTACTCGCTTTGCTTTGACCAGTGGTTCTGTCTCTCCAGATTATGGGCTTAGAGGTGGTTCCTCAAGTCGGAGAAGATGTCTGTTTGTCGTAGCATGGGATTTTCCTCACCTACGTGTATTGTGTTTAGTGTGATTTGTTTTGGAATTGGTTACAGGAAGTTAAACACAGCTTTAATTTGCAACTCGGCTAGCCTCTCTGAGTTATCCTGTTTTGGAAAGGAAAGGAATTAATGGCAAGGAAGACACATTCCCCTTCATGTCGAGATAGAGAGAGGGAGGGAGAGAGAGGGGTTTTGGTTATGTATGAGAAATTCTTTTACCTCCAAAGCCTGCATCCCAGTTCCGGTTGGGGTCTACACCAACACAGAGTGACCCACTGTTGGTTGACCTCGTCTTACGCCACATGCGGTTCTGTAACAGCCAGAAAGTTCAATCGATATGTTTCACGAACACCGGAGCCATTTCTGAGGCTAAAGGTTGTACAGTCATCACTCCACATTCGGAAGGGTTAGGGACCCCCGTGAAAGTGGAAAAATTGCAAGTAACTCTAGGGCCTCCCAAACCATATTTAACACCCAAAAAAATATCATCACCATATTCAACCCACCATGGATTCCTTCGAGGCATCAGGGTTCCTTCAAAGGCAGAAGCAGGTGGCTGGTGGGGCTTCCTGCCACCTCTACTGCTGCCCCACACTGTTCTTAAGAGGGACTTAATAGCCTCATTCGCAGTTTCTCAGTCTCATGAGGCTTGCAGTCCCTATTAAAAATGGCACAGGGAGGCCACAGAGGAGGCAGGAACTAATCCATGAATAATCAAATCTGCAAAAGTGAAACCCACAAATGTGGAGGGCTAACTGTGTTTTGAATCTGTCCAACCCATTCCCAGACCCAGAGGTTTTATAGAAAGAAAAGGGGGACGAGGACTTAAGATACCTTGCTGTGAGTGTAGGCGAATCCATCAGGGTTGGTGACGATTTCTAGGAAGATATCAAAGTTATCGAGGATGGAGGTCAGGGAGGCGTCACTGCCGTAACTGTCAAGGATCTGCACAAGATAAATGGAAATGGTCCAGCTACGCATGTTACAAGAGGAGGAGTGTGAAGGGAGGAGAGTGCTGTTAAGGGAGGGCTGAGGAGAGGAAATGATACAAAACCGAGGTTTGTCTCCATGAGGAAGCAGAGAGGGAAGAGCTGGCACGGAGACAGGGAACAGATTTTAGAGAAAGAACAGATAAAGATAGGAGGGTAAGAAAGAGGGAAGGACTATGATTTTGGGGAGCTGCAAATGATTGAGAAATTCAAGGGTTAATGTGTTATTTTCTGTGTCTTAATAAACTTCAACTTATTCTTCGTCTAAACTATCTCTGGCTGTCTCTATCAAGCCTAACAAAGCCTGATAAAAAGTCAGGCCATGCTGACAAATGAGTCCGCAAAACAGCCCAGCCACTGGGATGGGGACAAGGGCAAGATGATCAACATGAACCCAGGGTTGGAACTGTGGGGCCAGCCTGGAAAGGGGATTTGTCACAGGTGGGAAAAGGTTAGAGGGCCACATTAGCTCCTCCAGCGGAACCTTAGACGGTTGCACACTCAGGGAATTTTTATTTATTTATTTTTTTGCCCCCAGTTCCCCGAGGGGCAGGGAGAAGATTTTACCAACTTTCGGGCCTCTCTTGGGCATTTTTGGTCCAGGAGAGGCCATTTCTCCAACAGAAACTGACAAGAAGTCAACTTCCAGGGCAACTCCTGTCAGAAAAAAGAGACTTTCATGGACCTAAAATAACCTGGAGGGGCAAAAATAGCAATAGCAATAGCATGTGTATTTCTATACCGCTTATCAGCTAAGTGCTCTCTAAGCGGTTTACAAGGTGTTAGCTCATTGCCCCCAACAAGCTGGGTACTCATTTTACCGGCCTGCGGAAGGATGGAAGGCTGAGTCAACCTGGAGCCCGGCAGGATCGAACTCACAACCTTGTGGCTGCGGTATCGGCATTTAGCCATTTAACCCCTGCGCCACCAGGGCTCTTCACAAAAAGGTGTCAGAATTGCCTCTCAAACTCCTTAGGAGGCAAAATGGGCATTTTGGAGCAAAGAAATAGGAACCTGGTGCCTGTTTCCCATGCTCTCCAACATTTCACAGGCGAAAATCAGGAACAAGCGTGGCCAAGCAACATCAGAATGTGGTCCAGATGACAAAAGTTATGAATGAGGAAGGACACACAACCTAGGGGAGTCTGCGGCAGTTTGCTTTTATCTGAGCCTACCGGGAAGAAGAAAGCTGTCCCTCCTGTTCTCTCCCCTCTGCTGAATTAACTGAATATAAACTACTTTTGGGCTTTAAACTCAGTTTGCAGCAAATGAAGTAAACTGAGGTCAAAGGGGGAAGGTTGGAGGAAGAGAAAGAGAAACTGGGACGTTTTAAAAGCAGCTGAAAAAGTGGGATGACAGTGGAGAAATTGAGGCTGTCCCTGCCAAATTGGAACAGTTGGAAGACATGCTTTCCTCACGCCTAGGCTAGAGCCAAATCACAATGGTGCTGTGTTTTTCCAAAATATCTAGGGCCTACTATAGAGGGAAATTTATGATAGAAGGAGGAAAATGCAGATATAGAAGAGTTTCATTTCTCTTCATTGTGAATAACACTGCTATGAACATTGCATAGTTTTTAAAGAAAGTGTGCTAGATCAAACTGGCCTAAAATCTTTGAATTTGGCAAATGGAAACCAAAATAAACCAATTTCAATACTTTGTGTTTGCGATAAGCTCTCCCACCCTTCTGTTATGCTCTGGGGCGAGCAAAAACTGTGTAAAGGCATGAATAATCCTGTGCAACCTACTTCCACTTCAACCTCTAAGATGTCACACTTTAAAGCCTGTTTCTGAAGCTCTGAGGACTAGAATGAAAAATAAATGTCAAGATTCTGAGGATGGTGAGTTCTGCCATTACACATGTCTGCCTTTAAATACCGTTTGTTTTCTAAATATTGGGGTACTTGCAGCAATCAGTGTATACAATTTTAAAACCTGACTTTTGCTTTTTCATATATCAGAGCCAGGGATGGTCCTACCCAGAGCTTGGAAAAGATTGTGGTTTTTCAGACTTAAACTTCCAGAGCCCCACAGCTAGCAAGGACAATGGCCATGCCTGTGAAGGATTTGAGGAAGTATAGTCCAAAAAAGCAACTTTTCCAAGCTGTGGCCCTATCCTTTGAACCCGTTGCTTCCTTTCTCCCTACATATGAAATACATGCTTCTGAGATGGAATTGCAGCCAGTACCTTCTTTGCGAAATAGACCCCGCTGGCCTGAGTGACCCACTCACGAGAGTGAATGCCAGTGTCGATCCAGATGGCTGGGCGATTGGTTCCCCCGGTGCTGAACTGCAGAGCAAACAAAGAAAAGAGACCCTTAATTCCTGCATCTCCTGGTGATACAAATGGAAATACTTTTTTTGGACTTCAGAATTTCCTGCTGTGAAGGGTGGAGCTGAGCAAGCCTGGCTGAAGGCAGCCAGTCACAACTCAGGGAATGCTGTGAAGGCGGGCCTGCAGGGGGGAAATGTTATAAAACTGAGGTTCATCTCTGTCAGACGGCAGATGGGGAAAAGCTGGCACACAGAGAAGGAACAGATGGAATAGAGGCAAGAGAGTCAGACAGAGGGCAGGCTTGGATTTGGAGAGCTGTAAATGATTTAGTAGTTCAAGACCTTTCCGCACTACACTGTTATAGTGCTATTATTCCACTTTCAACATCCTATGGAATCCTGGGCTTTGCAGTTTAGGGAGGTGCATTTGGAATTCTCAGCCAGAAGGCTCCTTGGCCTCAGGAAACTGTAAACCCCAGAATTCCACAGGATATTGAAAGTGGAATAATAACACTATAACAGCGTAATGTGGAAATGGCCAAAGTCTACTTCATCAGATGCAAGGAGTGACACAAGATGTTGAAAGTGGAATAATAGCACTATAGCAGTGTAGGGTGGAAAGACTCGTAGTGTTTTAATTTTTTCTTGTGTCTCAACAAACTTCCACTTGTTTGTTTTTACCAATGTTTCTGTCTTTTCGTATTAAGTTTGGTAGCGGGCCTGGTCACGCTTATGACGGTGAACCCACCAAAACAGCACAGGCACTTGTCCGCAATAAAGGGGTCAACCCTGAGGCCCAAGTAGCCAATTCAGGAAGAAATTAAGGGGAGGAAAGGGCAAGGCGAATGTCTGGAACGCAGGGTTGGAATAGCAGGACCACCCTGGCAAGGAGATTTGTCACACCTTCTCTTGTCTCTCTCTTTCTATCATGTTCTCATAAGATTATGCCTCTGTGGTCATATTTTATGCTTGCTGAAACCAACTGCTTCAGAAATTCAGCAGCCAATAGACTGTAACGCCAGTGAGGCGGAAACAAGAAAACTCAAGGCTTGTCCGGACTGGCAACTAGTGCCAATGCAATCAGGTACACTTAATATCACTTTGAGCTGCTTCATCCAGAGCCAGCTGGCTCCGTCATACCACCTTTCAATCTTCTCCAGCTTAAACATACCCAGTTCCCTCAACTGTTGCTCATAGGACTTGAGGGCCCTCCAACCAACCAAAGATTATCACCAGTCCATAGTCCACTCTGTGAATGTCCAGACAGGAGTTATTCCACTGATGTAAACATCAAGTGTGTGTGTGTGTGTGTGTATGAGAGAAAGAGAGAGAGAGAGACCCTTACCTTCAAGATGTTGATGGGGCGGCCCTCGAAACTTTCGCCAATCTGGATTTTACTGACCAGCTGGGGATTTTCACTCACTAGAAGATCCATAAAATCATAGATCTGGTGGGCACAGAGGAGAGAAGATTAAAACTTTGCTTGTCTCCGTATGAGTCTGTGCTCGTGCAGTTTGTCTCTGTATGAGTCTATGGTCTGAATTTCCAACCAGGGAAAAGAACTGTGAGACTCAAGGACACCTAGAATAAAAGATCTGGTTTATTTCATGGTTTGCTGCATGGTAGAGCCAGTCAACCAAACTGCGGGGTGAGCCAGTTTTCCACCGGATCTTCATTACTTAGGGACTGTTGCTCATCCTGCTACCTGTAGGAGAGAGCGGCCATCGGCACATCTGTGACAGCTGCCATGTCTTCTTTTGTGCTCGGGTACAAAACCACGAATCAGGATCAGGGCACCATCGGCTACTATGATCAGCAAGGCATGAAAAGAGGAGGTAAACCAAAATTGGCGTGATCCACCTGCCACCACTTGCTGGGGAAATTAGGTACTCCAAATTGAGCAACAAATGGTTAAGATAAGGAATATTTGATAGCGATTAGGGATGGGCCCACCAAATACTCGAATCCTCGGCTGGGATTTGAGACGCAGGAATCCGAACCCCTGTGCCAAAATAGGCAAACGGAATTCTTCCGAATCCGCCACGCAAACAGTTTGTTGGAGACCAGGATGCCTGAACACTTGGGACCAGGGTGGGATCCCGCTCCCCACGTGTTTCCCCACCCAACGTGGGCACGGGCGATTGGCCGGCAGACCGGCATACAGCCTCGGACGCCCTGGAGGCCGCTGTTTCTCCCTCCTGCTGCCGGTGCCCCCGGCGCTGCCTCTCCCTGCTGCTCCCTCCCTCGGCAAGGTAATTTTGGGATAGGGGTTGGGAGGTGAGGGACAGAGGAGCAAAACTGAGTTTGTGTGGGGGTCTGGGAGCTTGTGGGAATGTCCCAGGGGGTTCCAAAGACTGCAAAAAGGGGCTCCATGCAAGCCATGCCAGCCAGAATTTCCCCTTCACCAGCTTTCTCTCGTCAATTCTGGGACTAAGATTGTCGTGATGCCACTTCCTCTCTTAGGCCATTTCCGCACGAGCCTGTTATAGCGCGATGGTTCCACTTTCAACCTCCTATGGAATCCTGGGGTTTGCAGTTTCGGGAGGGGCCGGCCGGCCCCTCCCGAAACTGCAAACCCCAGGATTCCATAGGAGGTTGAAAGTGGAACCATCGCGCTATAACAGGCTCGTGCGGAAACGGTCTTAGTTTCTGTGTCTTGAATACACGAATACTTCAGTCAACCCGTTTTGAAACTCCCTTTTAGAACGTCTTTCTATGTTTCTCAACCGCTTTTCCTTTTTTCCTTCTGTCTAGCTGCAAGTTTATAAGCAGCATTGCCATTGGAAAGGTTGCAAAGGAGAGCTGGAGAAACACAGACTTTTGGTCTTGTGTTGCAGCAGCACGTCTGTGGTAAACAATGAATGCCAAAAAACCTGAGCTGGGAAAGAATGGGATTCTACTCTAGCTGATTCTATAGGAGGAGTGTGTGTTGCCTGCAACAAACAAGGTGGACAGTAGCTGCCTCGAGAATCGTTTATGGAGCATGCATTAATCTGCATTATTTTTTGATTTGAGACAGGCGGGTGGGGATTGGGAATTGTTGAGACAGACCTAGAGATTTGACTTGAGTGTCCCTTGCAGGACTTGAGGGTAGAGAATTGACTGGACTAGAGATGTGTGTGTGTGTGTGTGTGTGTGTGTTTAAGTGCTTTCTTTGTTGCAGGACTTAAGACTTGACTCTTGAGACTGCAGGGTACAGAATTGAGATTGGACTAGAGGCCGTTTGTGTGTGTGTGTGTGTGTGTGTGTGTGTGTTTAAGTGCCTTTCTTGTTGCAGGACTTGAGACTTGACTGGAAGGCACAGCCTTCTTGAGATTTCAAGGACAGCTGAACATTTCTTTGCATCGCTCCCTTGCAAAGCTCTTTCAGACACAATTCTGGGGTTTGTAGTTTTACAAGGGGTTACAGCCTTCTCTGCCAAAGTGTGCTGGTGCATCATCAAACTACAAACCCCACAATGCGATAAGGAGCTATGCAAAGAAAAGCCAGTTTTGGCATGGATTATCTCTGTACTGTAATACATTGCCCTGTTTACACAGGCAGGAAAATGTGGGATTAATCCACATTTTCCTGCCTGTATAGGAAGGGCCTTCGTGTCATTTTCAGTCTGGGAAGATCCTGAGGCAAAACTATGACAATTGTCCCGGCCGGATTTCTGCAGAGGGAGGTTTACCTTTGCCTAGGCTTTTGCTAAGGCTGAGAGAGTCTTGCCCAAGATTTTCCTTCTTTCACTTGCTTTTTAAACCAAGGATTCGAAAGATTCGAGATTCGTGAGATTCGTGGATTCCCAGAACCTTCCAGGGATTAGGATCCTGATGCGGAAAATTCTGGATTCGTCCCATCCCTAACAGCAATACCGTGTCTCCACTGTGACATGAAAACCAATCAGGGTCCCATAAAAACTTGTTTCTACTGGAAGAAGCTTAACTTCCTTTTCAGGGATATTCAGCAGTCTCAAAAAAAAGTGTTCATCTGATGTCTGTTCAATGACACCTACAAAATGTTCACCTCTTTATTCTTCTATTCTCTTTCCCACTTGGCTTTGCCCATTATGACATTATCATGGAGTCTACAGTATCTGATTGGTTATATGTAATCTGCTTATTGTGTGATCCCTGATTGCCTGGATCAAAGAAATGGCTAATTCAGGGAACACTTGAGTAGCTACATACCTTCAATTCATTGTGGGATCCCTGATTGCCTGGCTTATTGAAGTGGCTAATTCCTGGAGCACCTGAATGGCTACATATCTTAATTCACTGAAGGATCCCTGATTGCCTAGCACACTGATGTGAATCATTCTGGGGATATCTAATCTGTACATTCTTTGATCCCTGATTTTCTGGCTCTTGGAGGTGACGGATTCAGGAAGCTTTGCCCTTATTCTCAGTTTGCTTTGTTTACTTTCAGTGATGATGTCATCAAAAGGGAAATGTGACTGACTATATATCATTGTAGTGACGTCCCATTTCATTCATCACATTATCCCTGATCAAATGGAATTATGCATCCCAGGAGACAAAGCAAAATAAGGAGAAATGTTGCTGAAGTAGTCACAGAGAGGCAATAAGCAAACAGTGCAATTAAAAGATCCCTGCTCTCACCATCTAAGTGTGAACTGGGAAATATCTTTACTTCTCTCTAAACCAGGGATAGGCACCTGTGCAGCGGTCAGAGGTTCAGTTCTCCCCAAATCCCGCTGTGGGTTGCACCTCCCACCAAGCCAAAAACCTCTCCATTTTCTTTCTGCAGCAGCTCTCAAAATGGCCACAGGAAGAGATGCACCTTCACTTCCCGTCGCGACTTTGAGAGATACTGCAAAGGAAAATGGAAATATTTTCTCTGCAGACCATCTCAAAATAGCAACGGGAAAGGAAACCGTATATCTTCTTGTCACCATTTTGAGAGTGGCTACAGAAGAGGGGATTTGGAGTAGTACCTGTTCCAGGGTGTTTGTGGGGGGCTGGGGGTGGCAGTTTTGCATGTTTCGATGCATGGCAGGAGTTTCTGTGTTATTTTAAGGCAAAGATCGACTAAAAAGCACACAGGTTTTTTAAAAAATGGGTGGATTAAGGTGCTTTGGGAGGACACCTGCGGCCCACAAAAGTGGGGACAGGGGCCATACTTTGCCCACCCCTTCTCTGAGACACTTTTTGTCCTCCTGCTTCCCCTCCCAGTAAAATGAGGGACCATTCCTTGCAATCCTAACGGAGTCCAAGTCTGCCCTTACCTCATCCAGATTGTGGTATGAAGCATAGTTAAAGCTCGCAACGGATCGGGGCGCAGATTTTTGACGCGACATGTAGAGCTTTTCCGCATCTACTAATGACTGGAAGAGATGGATGGAAAGTCAATGAGAATGAAGCGGCGATGAATGAACCGCGATACAAGACAAACACGCATCGAGTTTAATGTTTCCTTATATTTTCTCCCTCACAGACCATTTGATCCTGGAGCCACCCTATAATTCTACAACCCATGCAAAAACTCTATGGGTGGGGTACCTTCCTCATTTCATGTACCTGTCACTTTCCACTAGTGGTGATACATGGACCCCAAATCAGTGGGGCAATGAATCTGTTCCAATTTTTAAACAGCCTTTAAAAGAGCTACCCAAGCAACTGAATCGGATAGATTGAGCACCTTGCTAGATCCTTAAAGACTAAAAGATGGAGTGGATTCATTGCCACAGCTCAATTTCCATGTTAATAGGGCAGTAAATTCACTCCAAGTTTTGTCTGGAACCTTAAAGGAGCTAACCAAGGTGCTGAATTCAATTCCCAGAATAATTTCTGCACGTTGCATAGATTTTTTTTACAGTTTGGACTAAAATGTGGAGAAGATACACTGTGCTCCTAACATGGAAGTCACCGCTAATCCCATGTCGAGAGTATCTGCCTCTAATACAGGCTGTTGAATGAGAGATTCTTTATGCTCAGCAGCCCGTCCACAGGGCTGGTCGGAGGCATTTTGCCATCTAAGATCATATAATCATAAAATCATAAGGTCTTAGAGCTGGAAGAGACCACAAATGCCATCTAGCCAACCCCCCTGCCATGCATATCCAATGACACAACTAAATCACTTTCGGGAAATTGCCATCCAGCCCTGAATACTTCCAAAGATGAAAAGTCTACCATCCTCCGAGACACTCTGTTCCATTGTTAGATTGCTCTCACAGTAAAGAAGTTCTTCCTAACTTTTAGATGGGATCTTGTTTCTTGTAATTTGAATCCATTGATGCGTGTTCTAGTTTCTGCAGCAGCAGAAAACAAGGGGACTCCCTCTCCTACAACACCGGGCAAGACGGTGTGCCTCCCAAAGTCCGTGCACATACTTTGACCGAACTGGAAACTGAATCTTTGGCACTGGCAACGGGACAGCTGGCTAGTTTATATCTGAAGCCGAGCATCAATTCATGTGTGTGACAAGTAACCTGAATCACTGGGGGGTGATAGAGAGACGGCCAGGTAGGCCCGGGTATGTCTCTTTCTCTTTAACTATTCCTCGACTACTATTTTCAGCTCTCATTCTTTCCTGTTTCTTCTCCAAAAGAGTCAGTTCTTCCCCTGCCCCAAAATAGAATTGGGCAACTGGTCTGAGAGCCAATTTTCTGCCCTGGAGACTCTCTAGGGGTTGCACAGACTGCCAAAAGTGAGGTTTCCAGGAAAGGCGGTATGTATTCCCTTCCTTTTGGCCGGAAACTGGGTGCCTTCCCTGCAGAAGGGCAGGGTATAAGTTCAACAGATAGATAAATAGGCAGGCAGACAGATAAATGTGGGCTGTCCAGAGGTCTTGAGGGCCAGAAAAGCAGTCTTGGGGGCCTCATGTAACCACTTTGCCCGCACCTGTCTGGGGCCATTTCCACACTACACTGTCATAGGCCATTTCCGCACTACAGTGTTAAACTGCTGCTATTCCGCTTTCAAAGCCCTCTGGAATGCTGGGGTTTGTAGTTTACTGAGACCAAAGAGCTCTTTGGCTGAGGATTCAAAGTGCCCTTCCCTAAACTACAAACCCCAGAATTCCATAGGAGGTTGATAGTGGAATAGAAGCACTTTAACACTGTAGTGTGGAAATGGTCATAGTGCTATTATTCCACTTTCGACCCCCTGTGGAATTCTGGGGTTTGTCGTTCACTGAGGCCCAAGAGCTCTCTGGGTGAGAATTCTAAAGGTCCCTCCCTAAACTACAAACCCCAGGACGCCGTAGGAGGTTGAAAGTGGAATAATCGAACTCTAAGAGTGTAGTGCGGAAATGGCCAAAAAGGCTCCCTCCCGTGTCTTCACCAAAGGTGCCTGCAGTGGTTGTGGAACCAAAGGAAAAAGGCCTTGCCTCACAGGTTTAAAGCCTGGGCTTGAAACCGGTGAGAAAATCTTCCAGATGTCATAATCCTTACAATTTAGGGGTTCACGGTACGCTGTGTGGCACTCACAGCTCCGCGCTGCTCCCACTCCTTCTAAAGACCGGGCCAGCAACTATCAGCTCCGCAGTGCCATGATTCCGTCTTATCTGTGAAGCGGTGCTTTTCTTTTCCCCCGTTTCAGATTTCTGGGTTCACGTCACACAGCTCTTCCCAAGCGGTGTACCCGTTGTCCTTGTCCACCTTGGGAGGGTACTGACCTGAAGGTCCTCAATCATGATGGAGTATGGGATGTGGTTGGACTCCAGGAAGACTTTGACCGCTTGGAGACTGAGGAATGGGACACGTACGTCGATCGGGATCTCAGGGTGGGCTGGAGCTCTCCAGAAATCGAGCTGGGCAGGAAAGTGTAAAGAAACACACGTCTTTATTCCAAGGATGGGGATCTGCGTGGACCTTGAGAAGCTTCAGAGAAACTCCTGGCAGGTCCATTCCAGTGGTGGCAGGGCCAAAACCAAGACGCGGGGCTTCTGAAATTGCTGTTGTTAGTTTATTTTATTTATTTATGCTTTTTTCCCCCAGAATTGGGACTCAAAGCAAGCCACAATTTAAAAGAACAGTACAATTAAAAACATGCAAAAAAGGAAGATTAAAATAGAATTAAACTATTTGCATTATTAAAACAATTGCAACTCAACGGAATAAACGGCTCAAAAGAATAAAATGCAATTGAAAAAGAGAAAAAGCTCTTGAAAACAAGAATTAAAATTAAAGCAATACAGCACTCCCTAGTCTGTTTTTAAAAACTTTCTATTTCAAAAGCCTGTCCGAATAATAATAATAATAGTATTAGTAGTAGTACTAGCAGTAGTAGTAGTAGTAGTGGTAAATTTCTTACCCACCTCTGCCCAAGGCTTAAGGCAAGGTGCAACATAAATTAAAATACAACTAAAAACACATCAAAGATTAAAACACACTAAAAACACATAAAACCATTTAAAATGCATCAGTTTAAAATCCTTAGTTAAAGGAAATAAGAAGTAATCAGAAGATATAATTATATTTAATAACTGCGGCAAGGTTGACATATGCGCAACACTGGAAAGAAAAGAAATATATTGGTATAGAAGAATGGAAGTTAAAGGTTCTGAATATGATAGAGATGGAGAAATTAGTATTTTCTTTGAAGACTAAATCTATCCAGAACTTTGAGAAAGAATGGAAAGGAGTATTGGATGGGGTAAGGATATAAATGTCTAAGAAATCAAAGCAGACATAATGGAACTCTTCTTCTCTCTGTGAGATGGAAATTATGTTTGTATGGAATGGAAGTAAGCAATTTCAACTGGAAGATTTAAGCACGGAAGTGTGGGTGTTTTTTTTTTTTATTTCCGAGATTAAACTTTTAATGAAAATTACTACAAAAAAAATAAAATGCTTAGTTAAAAATTGACCATGTAGACCTGCCGAAAGAGATAGGTCTTTAACACTTTGTGAAATTCATGTCGAATCTCTTTCGGCAGGTTATTCCACAGTCTCGGGGCGGCCGACGAAAAGGTCCTCTGGGTGACCGTCGCCAGTCTAGTCCTGGCCGGTTTGAAGTAAATGGCCCCCAGAGGACCCGGACGTATGGGGTGGGTGGTATAATAAAAAGGTTTTAGGCTGCCACTGGAAGGACAAGAGGGATGAGGCCATTCTGGCCTCCCTGGGAAGGGAGTTCCAGAATCCGGGGGCAGCCACTGAGAAGACCCTCTTTTCCAACCTATTTAACCAGTATGTTTTAGCTTAAAGCAATTCCTCTCGGTAAGTAAACACGTAAAAGGCCATGGCAGCCAAGGCTGTGAAAGCTCCAGAAATGGTGATGCTGTGGAAAATAGGATGTGGTCATCCAGGGAAGACAAGGGGGGCAGGATAGGGCCCTAGGTGGGCCAGTTGTCACACCAGACCTGTAATTTTCCCATCCCTCATTTATGTACCTGAAGGGTGGGAATTGTGTGTCCCTCTGGGTATTGATGAACTGCAGCTCCCAGAATTCTTTATCACTGGCCAGGGGCTGCTGGGAACTCCAATCTAGCAGCATCTAGGGAAATCCCATCCCAATATACAAACCCCCTTCCCATAGGTGGTCTGGCTTTGGCATGTGGTGTAAAGCAAGACGCATCACCGCAGGAGCTAATCTGTGCGTAGCTAGAGGATTTTATGATATGGCCAAACAAGGGAACACACAGGAGATGCTTTCTCCATCCCCTGAGTACCACATTTTTGGGTCATCAATACTCCCGGCACTTCAGGCCATCAACTACTGGGAGGGATCAAGTGTTGGGTCAATTTCTTTTCCCCAGAGTTACCTGAAGATGTTCAAGTGCTTCCAGCTCCTTTATCTTCTCCATCTGGAACTCATCAGCAGCAGAGATCCTTAACACCTGGTGACTACAGAGAGAAGTGATATTGATTTTCTGCTCTTAACTTGGCTTATTTAATAGCTGTCTTTCATGAGTGATAGATGTTGTTGGCTCTGTAGCTACTTATCTGGACTTGTCGATATTTTCCTGAGATTGCTGGTTTAAGGAGGCACCATTGCTAGAATGGGACACACGTTTGAGTGTGTCTCCTTACACCCAATACATGATTTGGTTATGTGTAATGCTTGTGTTCTGACACTAGGTGTCACTACAGTGCTGCTTGCTTCCTCATAAGTAAAAAAAGATACCAGTTCACCCCTAGGGAAGAGAGCAAGGTTGGGAGATCGCTTCTGGGATGACAGTGTACATATTATGGACAAACTGCTAACCATGAAGAAAGCCACAAAAAACGCTTACAGGATTTTAAATGGGGGGAAAAGAATAAGATACATTGGACCTCATCTTGAATACGGTGTCCAGTTCTGGGCACCCCAATTCAAGAAGGACATGGTCAAGCTGGAGCAAGTCCAGAGGAGGGCGACCAAAATGGTGACGGGCCTGGAAGCCAAGCCCTACGAGGATGGACTTAGAGAGCCGGGTATGTTTAGTCTGCAGAAGAGAAGGTTAAGAGGGGACATGAGAGCCATGTTTAAATATCTGAAGGGATGTCATGTGGAGGAGGGAGAGAGCTTGTTTTCTGCTGCTCCAGAGACCAGGACAAGGAGCAATGGATTCAAGTTGCAGGAAAGGAGATTCCACCTGAACCTCAGGAAGAACTTCCTGACGGTCAGGGCTGTCCGGCAGTGGATTCTGCTGCCTCGGAGTGTGGTGGAGTCTCCTTCCTTGGAGGTTTTTAAGCAGAGGCTGGATGGCCATCTGTCGGGAGTGCTTTGAGGGTGTTCCTGCATGGCAGGGGGTTGGACTGGATGGCCTGTGTGGTCTCTTCCAACTCTACATTTCTATGATTTCTATGATTCTATGACCAAATAAAGACTACTCCTTATCCAACTGATCCTTGCAGCAACAGATAAGATGGTAGCATCCACCACACTTACCAGATCCATTTTGCACCTCTTGCCCTGAGCTCCTAAGCTATGTCCTTGCTGTATGCCACTGAATAATTAAGCTTGGCACCTTGATCCCAACTGGTTTCTTCCTTGAAGTAGAGGTTCTCTCAGTACCTTATGTGCGGCAGGCTGTAGGTTTATCTAGGCTAGTTAGCTGTACTACTGCTGCATTACTTGACCATGCTGCCTGGGGATGATGGGATTTATAGTATTATACATTTGGAAAAAAATGTTAGGTCAGAGAAGACCAGGATATCCCTACATTATCTATTCTAATTGCCCCTGGATATCCAAGGTTCAGTTCTAGAACTTCCATAACCCTTATAAAAAGGTGCCAAGGACTGAAGCTCTTGCTTCTTGTCTGTAAATTCGTTGAGCTACAACCCTTCTTAAACAGAGCTTGGCGTCTGGAACAACCAAGAGGTTGATATTTGCTGTCATCTTTGCTAGCAAAATGCCCTGGGCAGCCAGGGGATTGGAGACACAGGACAGCATTTTATTAGTAACATACATGAACGTAAGTGTGGTTTACACGTGCATACGCCTGTTTTTGGATGGGGCACAGAGGGCTGTTCTCTAGACTTTTGTGCCCCATCCCAAATCTCCTGCCAACCCCTGGAGGAACTGCTGTTGCCGTTGCTTACTGGAGAGGAAAGTTGTGAGAGGGAAGGCAAGTGACAAGGAAGGTACGGCTGGTCTGGGCTCCAAGGGGAAGGAAAAAGAAGCCATATTCTATCTGTGAGCACGTCCTCATTTCTTCTTCCCTCCAAGCCAAGACCAGCTGCTTTTTCATCATCTAGATCACCTTCTCCTTGCTTCCTGTTCCTACTAATAAGCAGCAGCAACCATTTCTGGAGTTTGACAGGTGCCAGGCTGGGGAGAAGACATGGAGCTGCACAAGTAGACTGTCACTTTCTACCAGCTTAGTGTAGGATCTCTGCTAGAAACTGAAATCATGCCTTGAGATTGCATAGCATAAAAGTGCATACACCGATTTGTGCTATGCAGCCCTTGTGCTGAATGGCAATGTGGCATAACAGAATCTCCAACCAAATGAATAACCAGTTGAAAATAATTCAACGTGCAACCAAAGGTACCATCAATGGAGTGTTTTGTCTTGTGTGTTGTCTCCTTTCAAGTCATTTTAGACGTATGGCAACCCTATCACAGGGTTTTCTTGGCAAGATTTGTTCAGACAGGAGGTTTGCCTTTGCTTCCTCTGAAGCTGAGAGATTGTAACTTGCTCAAGGTCACCCAGTGGGTTTCCATGGCCAAGTGGGGATTTGAACCCCGGGCTCCAGACTCATAGTCCAATAGTACTCATACCCATAGTACTCAAACTAGTACAGCACACCGGTTCTCATCAGTTTCAGCAGGGGCCGAGGGATGCTCAATTGGCCACAGGCACACTGGGGCCACAAGTGCAATTCCATTTCCGTAACCTTGAACTGAATGTGGACATTGTGCATCACACAGAAATGTCCTACCACTTCCCTAGGGGAACTTTTGCATGTCAGAACCCCAATGGGAGTCCATCCAGAAAGAAATGTCCTACCACTTCCCTAGGGGAACTTTTGCATGTCAGAACCCCAGTGGGAGTCCATCCAGAAAGCTGAGCTGGACAGCTCAAACCCGTCTTAACGCTAAGCCTGTGTGTTTCTACCTACCCCTGAAAGGTCTCTGCGCTGAAGGCCACCGCCAGGAGAGCAGCAAACACCAAGAGGCCCCTCATCTTCATCAAAGCAGAAGGCTGACTGGGGATTGGGGACCTCCCCGGGTTGCCTTATATACACCGTATCATGCAGCGTGACTGGGCAACAGAGCGACCTCGCCAGCCGTTGTTCTTCCCATGGCGCCATCAGAAAAGAGCTGACGCTCCCCACACCCTCCTTTGGGACCGATGGATGGGGAATATGCCACCTGGCTGAAGCTGGGGTGGGGTGAACGGGGGAAAGAAACCTGGAGGCTGGGATGCTGCCGGTATTCTACACCTGTGTACGTCCCATTCAATCTGCAGTTGTATTTTTTGGAGGTGAGGGTTTGTTACGCAGCAGGCGTCTTCAATGCACGGTTGCACATGCAAACTTCCACAGATGTAACTGTTTCACAGAGGCAAAGGGTTCTCGTAGCACCTTTGAAATGGACGGAGAGAAAGAAGTTGGTAACCTAAGTTTTGTAGACCAGGGGCGTTTCCGCACCACAGTGTCATAGTGCTATTATTCCACTTTCAACATCCTGTGGAATCCTGGGCTTTGCCGTTTAGGGAGGGGGCTTTAGAATTCCCAGCCAGAGAACTCTTGGGCATCAGGAAACTACAAACCCCAGAATTCCACAGGAGGTTGCAAGTGGAATAATCACACTACAACAATGTAGTGTGGAAAGTCCCTAAGTCTACTTCATCAGATGCATGGAGTGAAATGCTGAGGAACAGACCTTTATACCTATACAGCAATATAGCTTTATAGCTATTCTTACTCTGGGTTAGAGTACAGCCATTGAATTAATTGGATTTATCTACACATTGGCTCACCAGTCGACTGTTTTTTCTCCAGGGCCACCTCCATCGTTCCAAAAGAAACCAGTCCTATTTTTATTTAAACATTATTAACCCATAAACCTTAAACAGCCCTTGAAAATCTATATATTCTAGGCAACTATTCTAATTGTTCTATCTTAAAACAACAATAGACAATTTGATATAAATTCAGTTGACAAACACTCTTTTTAAAATCATAATGCAAATCACAATCTCTTTAAACACATATTTTTCCCAATATTCCATCCATCTCATATCACCAAAATTCATAAATCATTCTAACCTAGTTTGTTCTTCAATTTATAATTAATTCTTGGCTTTCCTCCCTTTCCTGCAAGGTCTTCAATTTAATGTCTGATGACATTACAGGAAGACCTTGCAGAAGCTGGGATAAAATTTTCCACCAAGAAAAAAATTAATAAGTAACTGAGTGGGGGCAAGGCCACCTGTTTTTTGGGACTGGTAACCTCATCTCTGAGGTCACGTCAAAGGGAGCTGGTCAGCACCAGCAGCCATTTCAGGAAGCTTTAGCAGAAGAAGGATAGAATCATAGACTCCTAGGCCATTTCCGCACTAGACTGTTATAGCCCTACGATTCCACTTTCAACGTCCTAAGGAATCCTGGGGTTTGCAGTTTCGAGAGGGGCCGGCTATAACAGTCTAGTGCGGAAGTGGCTCCAGAGTTGGAACAGACCACAAGGGCTATCCAGTCCAACCCCATTCTGCCATTTAGGAAGACACACTCAAAACACTCCCGATAGTTGGCCATCCAGACTCTGTTCAAAAACCTCCAGAGAAGGAAACTTCACCACACTCCCAAACAGCAGCATATTCCATTGTTGAACTGCTCTTAGCATCAAGAAGCTCTTCCTCATGTTTAGATGGAATCTCTTTTCCTGACGTTTGAAGCCATTGCTCCATGTCCTGGTCGCTTGAGAAGCAGAAAACAGACTTGCTCCATCCCCCATATGATACCCTTTCAAATATTTAAACATGGCTTTCATGTCCCCCCTTAACCTTCTCTTCTGCAGGCTAAACATCCCCAGCTCCCTAAGCCGCTCCTCATCGGGCTTCATGGCTTCCAGACCCTTCACCATTTCGGTCGCCTTCCTCTGGACAGGCGCCAGCTTGGCAATATCTTTCTTGAATTGAGGTGCCCAAAACTGGACACAGGATTCCAGATTGGGGTCTGACAAAAGCAGTAGAAGAAGATGAGATGAGAAGATAGGCGGTTCCACCAGCTCTGCGGAATGGTGCCTTCCCTACTCCTTCCTCCTCATCTCTTTTTCCTTTAGACATGAATTTTTAGTGGGTGCAAAGAATATTCAAAAATATTCCTAGAATAGTCAAGAATGCTTCCTGAGTGCCAGGAAACTTCAAGAAGAAGAATGTTGGATGGATGAGAATCTTCACAGTCTGGGACTTCTGCACAGAACTTGCATGGGCTATTTCTGTGCATAAAATGACATTTATGCATAGAGAATAATATGATTATGAGATTTATGAGATTTATGATTTTAAATCATTATTATAAAGTATACAAAGTATAACGCACGCACACACACAAAACCCTTAATTACTTCCTTTGTAAAAAAAAGAAATGCTTTCCCAATGGTCTCCCACCAAGAGACAACAGAAGAGGAACTAGACAACATGATAAACCCCAGCCAAAGATGCTATTGTCCTGCTGTAAGTGTAATTTACGTGCCTTGTGTGATAGAGGCATAGTGTTGTTTTTGTGTGTCTTCAAGTTGTTTCTGACTTATGGCGACCCTAAGGCAAACCTATCATGGGGTTTTCTGGGGCTGAGACAGTGTGATGTGCCCAAGGTCACCCAGCGAGTTTCCATGGCCAAATAGGGAATCGAACCCTATACCACGCTGGTTCTTGATAAAGGCATGAGTGTAGCATAAATATTTCCCAGCTGACATTTGCACTGCGCTGAGCTGAATGGTCTCCTTGCCCCAACTTACTGAGCCGTTGAAGCCACCGTGCACGGCCATTCTGTGGTCTGTGATTGTGGTCAGAAATCATTGTCAGGATGCGTGGGTCTTGTCACAAGTATTTGCTGGACGTGCATTAGAATATGCAACAGAATAGAGCCACCCGCTTAGGCATTGCTAGAGTTTATTAGAGCACTACAATTTATCTATTGGTAATTACTGATTGCTATTTTGTATCCCGTTAAAGCTTGCCAGTATATTCCAGGGCATCAAATGGTTAATTGATTTATTGCTTGCTGCTACAATATATCTGCTCAAGGGGGAGAAGATGGGGAAATGAAAGTATTGAAAAAGGTGTTATGAGAACTGGCAGTGCTCAAAGATAAGAAGACAGAAATATGTTTCTGTCTCAAGGATGAAAGAGGAGCAAACAACTGACCGTCTGGGAAAATGTCCGACTTGGTGGGATGTCAGATTTATGATCCTTCCTAATCACAACTTTGCACACCTGAATTGGTGTGACAAGGTATAAAGCCTGCAGCTACCATGTATGCTCTAGCCTCAGCAATTTCGAATGAAGTACGCTATGTTGCTTGCTTTGCAACAAATAGACATTGCTGTTTTAACTCTGGGGCCATTTCCGCACTACACTGTTATCGCGCGATGATTCCACTTTCAACACCCTATGGACTCCTGGGGTTTGCAGTTTCGGGAGGGGCCATTGGGCCCCTCCCAAAACTGCAAACCCCAGGAGTCCATAGGGTGTTGAAAGTGGAATCATCGCGCAATAACAGTGTAGTGCGGAAATGGCCTGAGTGAAGTTTGTGGAGGGCATGTTATCCAGGCTATGGCAATCGTTTGCTACATCCCCATAGGCAGACATACAATGATTACAGCAGCTGTAAGACCCCTGGAGGACCCCAGCGGATCTCAGTAGTGATGTCACCATTTTGCACGTAGCTACGTGGACGCAGCCAGATACTTTCCCCAGCCTGCCTGCTCCCCAGAATGGCTGTGCAGGGTGATATCAGAAGTTTATCAGTAAGCGAGGAGGAGCGGTTTTGGGTGCGACAGAAGGAGGAAGGGAATACCAACCCGCAGAGTACCTAAAAAAAGGACATCTTTGCAGGTAAGGGAAAGGTATGTGTGTGGAGAATTCTGGCCACAATGTTGTTGGAAAGCCTTTCTCCCCTCGAACCTTAAAAAAAAAACTGCAAATAGTTTTGCCATCCCTAGTCAACGGATTTTTTTTTAAAAAAAAAAATTAAGCTTTCTAAACACATTAAAAGGTACAGCTATTCTAAAGAAAAAAACAGGTATGGTAAGAAAGAAAAAAATACAGGTAAAGCACATGGCATGTAAAGAAAAATATATGAAAATAGAGAAATGATTTTTGACGTTCTTCTTGGTGGCTATACACATAAGTATTATAATCTTACTTCCCACTTCAAATGTTGCTTATTAAACTTCTTTTGATAAACCAGTCCTTCTAATTCCCCAAACCCGATGTTAAAACCTTATTTCTGCCCCCCCCCAAAAGTAAATCCCAATTCTTTAAAAAAAAAGTCACCAATAAAAGCAGATACCAGTAGTTTATCCTTTTCTGTTAAGGCATTCAGTTTGAACAGCCAGCCCTCTATTACTACTCGTGCTGAAATCTCCCATAGTTGTGCATATTATAACTGTGATGCTGCGGTCATATACGTCATCCCTCTGCATTTGCAGGGTTTCACTTTCACGGACTCAATTATTTTGCGGGTTTCTCCAACTCCTGCCTCCCACCACAGGCGCTTCTTTTCCCAGGGGAAGCTTCCCTCGGATCCGGCCGGGCAGCCCTTGGAAAACTCGCCTCTCGTCTTCCTCCTCCTCCTCTTCCACCGGCTCCCAGCCTGGCAGCTCAATTTCTCGGTGCCGCAAAGCCTCTCCTGATGCCCCCGCATACCCAAGGAAGGGGGTCGGGGAAAGAGAGGGAGGATAGGGACTTCCCTCTCCTTTCCCTGGCCCGGTTTGGACCTTTGGTGCCCGTTCTCCCCACCACGCCTTGGCCTCCTTCCCACAGGCACGCATGCATACATTTTGCTATTTGCATTTTTTCCACTTTTGTGGGACCTCTGCACCTCTAACCCCAGCAGATGTGGAGGGCTGCCTGCACGGCACCGGTCTTCCATGTTTCCTTTCTCATCCAGAGGCAGTTTGCCCTTATCGTTCTTTGAGGCTGAGAGGGTACGACTCGCCGAAGGTCAACCAATGAGTTTAGATGACTGAGTGGGAATTTGAACCCCGGTCTCCAGACATCCTGATTTGATACTCAGGCCATTTCCGCACCAGGCTGTTATAGCGCTATGATTCCACTTGCAACATCCGATGGAATCCTGGGGTTTGCAGTTTGGGGAGGGGCCGTCTGGCCCCTCCCGAAACTGCAAACCCCAGGATTCCATCGGATGTTGCAAGTGGAATCATAGCGCTATAACAGCCTGGTGCGGAAATGGCCTCAGACTACTACCCCAAACTGGCTCTACACACAGAAACAGCCATACCAGAAAGACAGCAAAAATTTTATTTTTATTTTACGCCTGTAAGTTATGCCACTAAATTAAAATCCCACTTCTTTCCACGGGTTTTGCAGCTTTTTCTGAACGGCGGGCCAGGTACGCCTTGCGAAACCGATAAGGCACAGACGAACTAGGACTCTTTACCGTCACCATCTTAATTGTGGCGGTGAGTCCGAGGGCCACTTTTGTACCCCGAGACCCCCTGGAGGGTCACACGGATGACCAAAAAAAAAATCAAACAAAACGTCCAGAAGTGCACTTCGGGGGTCTCCAAAAATGGCTGGATTTATTTTGGGGAGTAAACCGTATCGGGAGGCATATTTTAAAAAGTAAACGGTGGCGCCTGGGGGCTTCCAGGAACAGGAATTTATCCTCTCGCTTGGGCCTGAAAAAGTTTGGTCTGGAGATTCCGGAGATGTCAGAGACCCCTAAAACATTACCGGGGCCTCCATGTTGCCCACCCCATTATCTTATAGTGAGTATAAGTCGGGAAAATATACGAAAATTGACTGGGGCGGGGCATGGAATGTTGAGCGAAGCGCATTTGCATACAGAGGGTGATTGGTTGAGAAGGTGGGGGTGGGAGGAGCTGTCGGGACGGTTCTTAACGCCTCCGGGCTGCCCTTTGCCAGCCAAGATCTAGTAAGGGTGGCTGTGCACATGTTCCAGTATCTTCGTGAGCGCCAACCACGTTTCTTCCGCCGTCGGGACGATCTGCTCTGCGGGCAAAAGGAAGCCGTAGCGCCCTGTGTCTCGGAGCTCAAAAGTGTAGGAATATTTGACCCCGTTGTCATAGGCCCAGTCAATGGTCGTTCCATCCGCTTGGTCTGCAGAAGCAGAAAACACAGTTAGAAGCCTAATGAACCCATTGCTCGTACTCAGCCACCGAGGCCACAAATCCTTTTGCTAATCCTAACCCACTGAGTGAAGGGGATTCGCTTAGGTTGTCGCCGTTGTGCGCTTTCAAGTCTTTTCCGACTTACGGCGACCCTAAAGTGAACCTATCGGGGGGGTTTTCGGGGGCTGAGAGCGTGTGATGTACTCAGGATCACCTAGTGTGTATCCGGGGTTCGTAGTCCAAGGCTCGAACCACTATGGCATGCTGGCTCTCATTTATGTAGGCACTGACTCATGATTCAACAACGGATTAAATGAGTCTGCCTTTAGGTGGGACTAATAAAAAAGGTTCAGGCTGTGTGGCCGGCCCTCCATATTTCCTAGGAGTAGGGGCAAGGGACCCCCACAAAAGTGGAAGACCCACAAATATCAAAATGTGTGTGTGTGTCAGTGGGAAGGGGGCCAAGGCACGGTGGAGAGAACAGGCACCCAGGGTCCAACCTGGGTCAAGGAACGGAGAGGGATGGGGTCCAGCTTGGCGACCCTTATATTTCCTCTCTGTCACCCCTCTCCTTGGGGCACGAGGAGAGAGTCTGTGGTGCTGACAAACTGGCTGGTGGAGGAAGAGGCGGAGAAGGACCGGAGGTGGGTTTTTAAAGGGCTGCGTAGCCTGCCGAGAGGGAAGGTTCCCCTGGAAAACAAGCACCTGTGGGGTGCACGGGTTGGAGAACCCCACAAATAATCAAATCCGTGAAAGTTAAACCTGCAGGTGTGGAGGGGTGACTGTGGCCATGTCCGCACTAGCCTGTTCTAGCGCTATGATTCCGCTTTCAACCTCCTATGGAATCCTGGGGTTTGCAGCTTCGGGAGGGGCCAGCCGGCCCCTCCCGAAGCTGCAAACCCCAGGATTCCATAGGAGGTTGAAAGCGGAATCATAGCGCTAGAACAGGCTAGTGCGGACATGGGCCTGGAGTATGCAGTTTTCAGGATTCCATAGGATGTTGAAAGTGGAATAACAGCAGTATAACAGTGTAAGGCAGCAATGGCCTAAGACAAACCTATTCCAGGGTCTTTTTGGCAAGATTTCTTCAGAGGAGGTTTTGCACTGCCTTCCTCTGAGGCTGAGAGAGTGTGACTTGCCCAGGTCACCCCGTGAGCTTCCATGGTTGATCGAGGATTCAAACCCTAGTCTCCCAGGGTTATAGTCAAAGGTTCAAGCCAGTACACTAGGCTGGCTCTAAGTTAACATTTTAGAACTATTTAAATAATTTAAACGGGTTATTGCTACTTTGTTGTTGCTTTTTAAAATTATACCTAATTGGGAGCTTGCTTTTAATCGTTGGAAAGCTGCAAGAGGCAAGAGAGAGAAAAAGGACAAAATTGGGAAAACGCATAAATTTCACACTACGAAATTATGCCACTTTGATACCACTTTAACTACCGTGCGTCCATCTTTTGGCACTTTGGTGAAGCACTGGGCACGAAACTACCTGTCCCAGGATTCCAGAGGATAGAGCCATCCCATTTGAAGTGGGATGAAAGTGGTATAACTGTATGGCGTAAAAAAAGAATAGAGCTCATTAAGTTATCAAAAGTGACAGACGGAATGGAAGGTGAAAGTTCCGGATACGGTTGAGACAGAAAAATTAACATTCTCTTTGAAAAATAAACCTATCCAGAACTTTGAGAGGGAATGGAGAGAAGTTTTGGATTGGATAAAGATATAAAGGTATAAGGAATGAAAGAAGGAATAATGTAATTGTTCTTTTTCTTTGTTAAGCAGAAACCAAGTATGTAGGTAATGAAAATAAGCAGATTCAACTGAAAAACGTAAGCTTGGAAGTGGGAAGGGTTTTTTTTTATTTTCAATTTAAATGCTCAATAAAAATATTTTTTGGGGGGAAAAAGTGACAGATGGAATTGTGGGACGTAATTATATACGTCGTAAAATCTTGACCACAGGCTGCTGTCTCACAGCCAAACATGTCTCAGTTCTCTTCCCCCAAACAGCAATAAAATCCTCTCAAAATATCCCCAAAGATGACCAGGAGTGACGCAGCGTCATTTCCGGTCACCCAAAAGAGAGCTGTGATGGTGCAGAGATGCCCCAAATCGGCAGGTGTGGTCCTTCCTGCCCTGGAGCAGCCAGCCACCGGCTTTAGTGGCGGAATGGGGGAAGGCAAAGGACAGTTTTGTCCCAACTTTGGCCACGGGTGCAGGGCAGCGACAACTCACAGATTGTGTCGATTGTGCTTCCAAATGTGTATTCCGTGCCATAGACTTCCTCTAAGGCCGTCACAGCCTCTCTGGCAAGTTCATTCTGTACAGGGATGCAAAATGATAAAGGGCGTGTTATTTTGGCGCACAGTCCGAGCCCGAGGTCTACTAAATATGATTTTATATCGAAGAATTGGCCATTCCAAACTGCTCCCCTCCGCGTGCCGGCGAGGCCCCCGGACGAGCACGCACACGGACACGGCCGAGGAAGCTGAAAAATGCAAAACAAATCCAGGCAGGCCGGTAATTTTCTGGCACGCAGCTTCAGGAGACCTCCAGGCCAGTACACTTTAAACCTACATTGAGTATGCACGAGGCATACGAAAGATTCTCTGCCCTGAACAGGCAGCTTGACGAGATTAGCGCTTCTGACTACTTAACTGTCGAGCGCTCTCCATTTGCATACTGTCTGCGCTATTGACAGCACCGTCAAAATCCAATCATGCTAAACACCGACCTTTCGGAGGCTTTGTCTCCGACCCGAAACCCATTGTTTTCCCTGGGAACGGACTACCCTACAGGCACATTTTCCCTTATAAGAACCCCTGATTTGGAGCGCTTCCTCGGATCGCTCTTGGCTTCCATCCCGCCTTGCTGCCGCTCCGTTCGCCGAGCCTTCCCCTCAGCTTCCACGTGCAGAGAATCTCTGCACCAACAGACTTTCTTCAGACTACCTGGGCTACGGGACCAGGTGTCGTTTTTCCCCAAAAATCCTCCTTAAAATCCCCTATCTACTTTCCTCCCTTTATTTCCTTAGGTCTGTGTGTGCGAGTACCCATGTGCGCAGTATTTCTTAGTTTTGTGTGAGTGATCACGCAAGTGCGCTGTGACTTTACAAATAAAAGAGCAAAATCAGAACTTTATTGTGTCGTGGTCTTGACTCGGCCTGACCCCGTAAACACTGGGTAAAAAGATCTCGCTAGGTTACCCTGCCTCTTGTAGTGCTACGGCTGGTGCTCTGGCTAATTCCCATTCCCCATTATTTGGAGCACATTGAGATGTCCCCCACGGGACCCCAGAAATCAGGGTAACAGGCAGTGTTAGTAAATGGAAATATTACATATCAATATATATTATCTTTGATTATTTATCTGAAAAAAGAGGGCTTTATAAGGGGCAATTGAAGGAGGAGTCTTGGTTTAGAAACTGGAGAATCTTGGTTGAGAAAGTAAAACAGAGAGAGGAATGTGAAAATGTAAATAAGACAATTAAGGCAGTATTCCACAGGAAAGGTAAATGGGAATTATAATAAATAATTAGACTGTTTCTGGGGGTGGGTGGGAGAGAGGGGATAACACACACACAAAAAAGAGGAAAATATTTGAAGCTTTAAATTAAATAACTGATTAAACCATGAAGCATATTAAATATATGAGGGGATATGTGAACATTGTTGTAGTAGTATTGTAAAAAGTTGTAACAGCAATTAAAAATGAAAATGAAAATGAAAAAAAAGAACAAAATGCAAAAAAAAATGTCTGGAAGTTGCATTATTGTTGTTATCTCAGTTTAGTTTGGTCTCCCAGGTGTTACTGACTGGACAATCTGTGATCCAGCTTCCATCCAAGAATTTAAGACTTGGTGAGATACTGGCGGAAATCCTGTTGTTAGCCCTGACTAGAGTAGACCTCTGCTCCAGCTTTCGTTCAGACATTAAAGGAGCTATTCGAGGTGGCCAAACTTTTCAGGGGCTGGCATTCAGCACTTTGGCCAGCTCCCTCCCAGTTCACACTAAAATCCTGAGAGGATGCACCCCTCAACTAGCATGGAAGCCACCAGCTAGTAGTGACAAGTTGTTGATTAACTCCAGCATCTCCTAGTAGCAGAATTTTGGATTCCCAGCTACCACCAGCTGTACGCGACTTGAGAATCAGAATACAACACTTTGGAGAAATCGCCAGGACCAGCAAACTCTCCTTTTATGGGTCAAACACAGGCTCTGGCCCTTTTAGGCTGGGAAGAGGGATTGGTTCTTACCAGTTCATCATGATCCGGGACTGGTTCTTTCTTATAGCCATAGGGAAACATCAGCATCTGGGAGTAGCTATGGATGGAGATCACAGCTTTCACATTCCCGTGGGCCAGGATGAAGTCCACGATGGATTTCACTTCGCTCTCTGAATGAGGGAAGGGTCCGTGGTAGGTTTCTGCACAGGGATTGCTGCTCGCTCCAGGACCTGCAGTAGAACCCAGCAAGAATCCGGCTGAGAGGTCAAGGTGATGTCTCAGCCATTGCTTCTCCAAATGTTTTGTACTCAGAATCATAGACTCCTAGAGTTGGAAGAGACCACCTGGGCTATCCAGTCCAAACCCATTCTGCCGGGCAGATACACACAGCCGAAGCACTCCCGACAGATGGCCATTTAGCCTCTGTCTAAAAACCTCCAAAGAAGGAGACCCCACCACACTCCCAGGCAGAAGTGTATTCCGCTGTAGAACTGTTCTTATTGTCAGTAAGTTCTTCCTAATGTTTAGATGGAATCTCTTTTCTTGGAGTGTGAAGCTATTGCTTCATGTCCTAGTCCCTGGAGCAGCAGAAAACGAACTTGCCCCGTCTTTCTTATGTCATCCTTTCAAACACTTAAAAAGATGTCATACAAAAGAGGGTGCAAGCTTGTTTTCTCCTGCCCAAGAGACTAGCCCCCGAATCCCTGACCTCAGGTCATGCTGGATAGAGCTTTTGGAAGCCTGAAGTCCACCAACATCTGGTGGACCAAAGGTCAATAAATTCTAGTCTAGAACAGAGGTGCTCAATTTCTTGTCCTCCAGATGTTTTGGTTTGGCTATAATGATAGATTATAGATTGTTGTAATAATTATAGATTATTGAAACAGAAGCACAATCTTCCTTCAGGCCGGGCCAGATTAAGAGAGAGAAGGTGAGAACACAAGAGCTCTGGGCAGGGTAAGCACATACTTATCACAATATGCCATGTGTAATCACGTATCTTGAGCCATTTCCACACTAGACTGTTATAGTGCTATTATTCCCCTTTCAACATCCTATGGAATCCTAGGGTTTGCAGTTTAGGGAGGGGCCTTTGAGGCAAACCCCAGGATTCCATAGGATGTTGAAAGTGGAATAATAGCACTATAACAATTTAGCGCAGAAAGGGCCTCTGTCTCCACCTGTATAGGACATCAACTGAGTGTCACCGGCCAAAATTATTCTTGTTCAGCAGAAACCATATATGGCCCTAAACCCACCCTATCCCACTTAGCACCCTTCAGTTGTGTTGAATTACAACTCCCAGCATCCTGCAGCCAGCACACCCAGCTTATTCCAGTACACATACCTCCAAAACCAGCATCCCAATTGCGATTGGCGTCTACCCCAATGCAGGAAGATCCGGCGTTAATCGACCTCGTCTTACGCCACATACGGTTCTAAGAACACACAGAGTTGACAAGTCATGTGCATGGGTGCCTTTGTTAGGGGAGACATGTGTTACCCATCTCACACAACCTGCCACAGCTTGAAATGTAAATGCAAAATGTGGCGGAGTCCAGAGTCTCCCCAGCATACCGCTAAGCAGTAGAAACTTACTGTGGTGTGTGTGTAAGCGAACCCATCGGGGTTTGTGACGATCTCCAGGAAGAGGTCCATGGAGTTTAGTACGGCTGTCAGCGAGGTGTCTTTGCCAAATGAATTGGCGATCTGCAGGAGGAGGAACGATCTGTATTAATTGGCAGATTAACTTCCATTTGTCACATAAAGAACTAAAGGAATAAAAAACTTTGAGGCTCAAAAATCTCTTCTTCTCTGCCTCTGGGCCTTTCCGCCCCACCATTTCCGCACTAGCCTGTTATAGCGCTATGATTCCGCTTGCAACATCCTATGGAATCCTGGGGTTTGCAGTTTCGGGAGGGGCCGGACGGCCCCTCCCGAAACTGCAAACCCCAGGATTCCATAGGATGTTGCAAGCGGAATCATAGCGCTATAACAGGTCAGTGCGGAAATGGCTGGAGACAGGGCCTTCTCAGTGGCTGTTCCAAAACTGGGGAACTCCTTTCCACTTGGAGTGTGGTGGAGTCTTCCTCTTTGGAGGTTTTTGGAGAACCCAGATGGCCGTCTGTTTGGAGCGCCTTGACAGTGTCATCTTGCACGGCAGAATGAGGTTGGACTAGATGGCCTTTGTGATCTCTTCCAACTCCATGATTCTGGGAGTGGGACGGGGAGAAAGCCTCCCCTTAAGATCTGAGAACTCAGGCTGACTCATAAAGGAATGTACAGTCTTTCGGGCAGTTTTGACCCACCTTGCGGAGGGGTTTAAACATCGCAGCCAGCACACCGAATGCTGCCCGGAAACAAACCACCAACCGTCACCGTTCCATTCTCCTATCTTGTAACAGAGTTTAGGCAAGGTTGCCCCAATCCCCCAGCCAGCACAGCCAATTGGCACGTGGGCCGGATGACTGTGGGAGCTGCAGTTCCCCAAAATAACTTTTCCAAGCTCTGCCTGAGTCAGGAGTTTGAACCCCGGCATCTCCCCTCCTGTAGGGTTCAGACTGATATAGTTCTTCCCTCTGGCGGAAGGAATTAATTGTCTCACTCTCTGCAAGAAGGCATTACTGGGCACGATTACCTGGTTGGCTGTCCAGAGTCCTGTGGCCTGGGTGATCCATTCCCGAGAATGAATGCCGGTGTCGATCCAGATGGCAGGGCGGTTTTCCCCTCCTGTGCTGAACTGCAAGAAGAACCAAAAATATGATTTTTTTTTCATGGTAAGCTGGACTGACATTATTGCTAAGTATTTCTACCACTAGCAGTGTGGGGAGGGGCAGCTTCCATGTCAGTGGGGCTTTGAATCCATTCCAGAGTTTGGTCCGGATTTTAAAAGAGCTACCGAGCAGTCTAGCATGTCTAGATTTTTCACCACACTGCATAGGTTCAGAGCTTATTTGGAAGGTATTTGGAGCGCTGGGTCGGCTCCAGATTGCATTCGTTAAAACTTAGATCTCATTCACTACTCTGCTGACAGGGACGCCACCGGCCAACACTCGTCTGCTTCGGGTGGTATTTTATATGGGGCATCCTTCTCAAGTTGTAGGCATAGCAGACTAATACAATGTTCTCTTCCTAAAATCAGGGCTAACACAGATCTAACTCAAAGCGTGACGTCGTGTTGAACCTTGACCACTGGATACATACAAGCCTTCGCCAGAGCCTGGAAAAGTTACTTTTTTGCATTACTGTTCCAAGAATCTCCAACCAGAATGGCTACTGGCCATGCGGTTGAAGTCTTCTTAAAGTCCAAAATGCAAGTTTTCCCACCTCTGGTCTTGATAATTAACAAGTTTATTTAATAGGATGGCTTTTCTTTTCTTTTCTTTTATTAAAGATTTAATTACATAAAAAACAGAGTGGATATACACTTATTTCAGATATATCACACTCTCCCCGCCCCACTTCCAAATTTGTATTCTCCAGTTGAATCTTCTTTGTTTCCATTTACAAAAGAGAAGAACAGTTACATTTCCATCTCCAAAAAAGAAAAACAATTATACTGTTTCTTTCTTTAGTTCTTGTACATTTATGTTTTTATCCAATCCAATGCATCTTTTCTAAATACAGGCCTCCCGCGGAGTTGGCCTGAGAGGTCAAGAGAAAAAGACACCATTAATTGACAAAATACAATTCCCAAAGAACAAACTCCGAGATGTTATTATTTACCCTGGGAATAGCTACTTCAGTGCACCAAGTGGTCTGAGCAATAATATAAGCAAGCATGAAAGTACCCTGCCCCAAAGAATGTGCAATTCAGCTGCAGGCCCCATAGTGTTGAGAGAGCGGAGTATCAGCAGAGGGGAAAGGAAGCAGGAGAGTTTCCTGGGGGGGCAACAGTGGCTCCCTTTCAGTGGGGCAAAGGATCCACCCTGGTTCTTGTGGGTTTTTCGGGCTTTGAGACCGTGTTCTGGCTGTATTTTCTCCCGACGCTTCGCCTGCATCTGTGGTTGGCGTCTCCAGGGGAATGGTGAATTGGAAGTGGAGTGGGGAATATATATGCCAGTCTCCTCCTCCAGAGGGGAGGGAGCAATTAGCATAATATTTCTATTGCATGTATTGAATTCTTGTTCCCGGAGGGAGACCTCCTGAGCCCAGGTGGGGCTCGTTAGGGCTCGTTAGTACCTTTTGTGTTTTGATTTTGGTGTTTTTCAATACTGGCAGCCAAATTTGGTCGACCTTCCGAGTCTCCTCTTTCCTGTTAAAATTATCCAAGTGTTTGCGGATATCAGTGGCCTCTCTGAGTCGTCTGACCTGGTAGTTGTTCGAATGGTCCAGAATTTCCTGGACCACCCTGGATTTTAGTCTGCGTGGGACCCTCAGCAGTTAAGGCAGCAAATCCTTCTCACCTTCAGAACGTTGATGGGTCGTCCTTCATAGCTCTGTCCAATCTGGATTTTGCTGACCAGATCTGGATTCTCCGCCACGAAATCGTCCATCCAGCTGTAGATCTAGAAGTAAAAGCGTTACATTGTGGCTTGGCATTGGAATGGAAGTGACCAAAAGGACCATCTAGCTCAATCTCCCACAACGTTCAGGCCATTTCCGCACTGGACTGTTATAGTGCTACTATTCCACTTGCAACATCCTATGGAATCCTGGGGTTCGCAGTTTCGGGAGGGGCCAGCCGGCCCCTCCCGAAACTGCGAACCCCAGGATTCCATAGGATGTTGCAAGTGGAATAGTAGCACTATAACAGTCCAGTGCGGAAATGGCCTCAGTTAAAGAACTTCTGACAGATGGCCATCCAGCCTCTGCTTAAAAGCTACCAAAGAAGAAGGAGACTCCACAAGACTTCCAGGCAGCCTGTTCCACTGTCAAACTGCTCTTACAATCAGGAAGTTCTCCCTAATGGTTAGGTACAATCTCTTTTCTTCTCATCTGAGCGCATCGGTTCATACTCTAGTCCAGGGGCATCAAACTCAATTTCATCTCGAGCGTTATGGTTGCCCTCAAAGGGCCAGTTGTATCTGTAAGACTATATAAATGTATCTACTCTTTTACCATATTAAATAATTGCCTCTGGATTCAATTATTACCAGTTTTAATAATAACCGGCTCTGACACCAGAATTGAAAAATGAGTTTTGAAAACACAAAGTTTTTTTTTTTAATCATCAGGCATATATTACCTGTGCCTCTTTCTGCCCCCCCGCCCCTCTCTGTACCTGGTGAGCTTCATCCGCACCTTGTAGCCCCCCCGGCTGCCAGTATTCTGAAGAGAGGCCCAGCAGCCAGCACTCACAATCTACTTCTACTTCTGATTGCTCCTCTGTCCAACTCTTGCGAGCGGCATGGAGTGTTGCCATGGTAACCTGCGGCAATGCTCTGATGGTGAGACTTGGACAGAGGAGCAGTCAGAAGTAGAGGTAGATCACGATTGCTGGCTGCTGGACTCCTCTTCAGGATGCCAGCAGCCGGGGGTCCACAATGTGGGGATCGGGGAGGTGCAAGGTCCACATGAAATGGCTTAGCAGGCCAGATTCGTCCCACAGGCCTTGTGTTTGACACATGTGCTCTAGTCCCTGGTGGAGCAGAAAACAAGTTCATCTTCTACCTGATCTCTCTTCAGATATTCAAAAACAGCTAGTGTGTCCCCTCTCAGGCTTCCCTCCTCCAGGCTAAACCTACCCCACTCCCTATATTGTTCCTCATTAGGCTTGGTTTCCAGAGCTTGGCCACCCTCCTTTGGACACCTTCCAGCTTGTCCATATCCTTCTTGACCTGTGCCCATCTTCATCAGGCAAAGATTTTAAAAATCATACAGGACGAAGAAAAAGATGAAGATGTTAAAGTCACAGGCCTACATTCTGTCTCAGATGTTATTTTTGTTTCCAGTTAAGATGGCCTGGCGGGATCTCCATGCAAGCAACAGCCACTCTCCTCTTTGGCCAAATGAGGACCAAGGACACAGGGCAAGAAAAGACAGGGAATACAATTTCAACTCCAGAAAACCAACAGAAAAGCAACTTCCCTTGAGACCCAGCTGTCCCTGTCCGGTGTGAAGCTCACCATTCCTTTCTTGGGCCATTTCCGCACGAGTCTGTTATAGAGCGATGATTCCCCTTTCAACCTCTTATGGAATCCTGGGGTTTGCAGTTTCGGGAGGGGCTGGCCGGTATGCTGGGTTTTTTCGATTGGTTATGCTTATATGTGTGTGTAATGGTTTATGTTTTAACTGGTCTTAATTTTTTTTGATAGTCTACCCACTTTTAAACTTTTGTATTTTGTGAATTTTTAGCTATGTGTTTTTTAATCTAAGCCGCTCCCAAACTGGAGAAAAGGTAGGATATAAATATAGTAATACAAGTAGTAGTAATAAATAGGAGAAAAGAGGGAGAAGAAGCACTAAAGCACTACAAGAGGGAGAAGTGGCAGAGCTTGCAGTGTGGGGAGGGTGGGCAGGAGGGAGGGCTACGGCACAGGGGGTGGGGCCACTGTGCGTCGGGGTGTGGCCATGGTGTGGGGGGCGTGGCCGTGGTGTGGGGGGCGTGGCTAGGGCACACAGGGGCGTGGCCAGGGTGGGTGAGGGCATGGCTATGGCTTCAGCCATCCCCAAAACATTGCCGCCTGGGGCGAATCGCCTTCATCGCCCCCCACCCCTACGCAACTGAGAAGAAGAAGAGGAAAGAGAAGAAAATAGTGATAGCGGTAGTGGTAGTGGTAGTAGTACCTCCTCTATGGTATGGTAGGAAGAGAAACTGAATGTCCCTGCACTTCTTTCAGACTTCCTGGAAAGCAACATGGTCTCCTTTTCCTCATCCAGTAGATCCTGTAATTAATAATAATAATAATAATAATAATAATAATAATAATAATAGGATGATGATGACGACGACGACGATGACGACAATGATGATGCAATCCAAACCATACTCAAAGAGGACTTCCCCAACACAATGCCCTCCAGATGGGTCTGACTGCAAACTCCATCATCCCCAGGCAGCCCTGCTGCATGAAAACTACATGCTGGAGGATGCTGTTCTCACGATTCCAGTGCCCATTGGCTCTGCTTCTCCCTTTGTGTCTTGGAGGAAAGGAAAAGGCACAAGGGAAGATTCTTCTCGGATAAAAGTTAGGGAGAGATTCCTTTATCCGACCCACATCCCGCCTTGCCTCCAGGGCTCAAGCCTTTCTGCTGCCTCCCCTGTAGATCTGTGATCATGCCAGGGTCTCACCTGTACATCTTCGATCATGATGGTGTAGGGAATGCCCTCAGACTCCAGGGAGACCTTGACAGCTTGCAGGCTCCGGAAGGGGACTCTCATATCCACTGGGAGGCCGGGCTTAGATGGACCTCGCCAGAAATCAATCTTGTTTGATAAAAGAAAAGAAAACAAGAGCTAGCATGAGTCAGATTTAGGTAGAATCATAGAATCATAGAAACGTAGAGTTGGAAGAGACCACACGGGCCATCCAGTCCAACCCCCTGCCATGCAGGAGCACCCTCAAAGCACTCCCGACAGATGGCCATCCAGCCTCTGCTTAAAAACCTCCAAGGAAGGAGGCTCCACCACACTCCGTGGAGGCAGCAGATTCCACTGCCCGACAGCTTTGACCGTCAGGAAGTTCTTCCTGAGGTTCAGGTGGAATCTCCTTTCCTGCAGCTTGAATCCATTGCTCCTTGTCCTGGTCTCTGGAGCGGCAGAAAACAAGCCCTCTCCCTCCTCTACTTGGCATCCCTTCAAATATTTAAACATGGCTATCATGTCCCCTCTTAACCTTCTCTTCTGAACGTAGGTACGGTCTTTTGGTTCCAGTTTATTTACAGGTTGACCTTTTTCAGGTCATTTGCCATGTCCTCCTATAATTTAGAATCTAAACACTTCAACAAAATGTCAGAGTTATTGGTCATCACTTCCTAGAAAATTTTGAAAACTCAGTTTAGGTGGACTTCTTTCATTTTTGACGACCTTAGCACAAAAACCACCTGGAAAAGACATCTTTCAATGATCACCTTGAGAAGACGTCTTTCAAGTTCGTCAAGACACAGTCACGAACATGGGCTTTGAGTCCTTGGCAGTTAAGTCATGCCAGACTGTGGACTACGAATCACAAAATTATAGAGTCGGAAGGTACCCCAAGGGTTGTGGAGTCCGACGCTCGGCTAGCGCAGGAAATCCACAAGCTCTGCTTGAGAATCCCCAACTAAGGAGACTCCACCATCTTACGAGGTAGGGTTTTTTTTTCCTATTGTCAAACAATTCTTACTGTCAGGGAGCACTTCCTGAAGTTTAGTCAACATGGTCTCCATAAGACTTATTGGTTTTATGAAGGGTGTGTGGGAATGTTCTTTAAAAAGTGACATTTCATCCCTCACTTACTTCAAAATGGAGAAAGTTAGACCTACAATGTTATGGTAGAAGAGAATCACTGTTTATTAATTAAGGGAGGTGAGGGATACCTAGCTGGAAAATCTACCATAAATGCTAATAAACACAGGTCTGACCATAAGATGCAAATATTGCAAAACAGAGTAGGTCCCTGCCAGCTTCAGTGGATGACTGTCCATAGAGTGAGAAGCTATTGGTGACTGGTGGGCTGTTGCTCAGTTACCCAACATGTGGCCCTCTGCAATGTCACTGGGGCACTGCATCCACTGCAGGCTTTAGCCCATCTATAATGGAGCTACCCAACCTACTGAACCATATCCACAAAATAAGTTCAGCACCTTCGATAGATCCTCTAAAGTTCAGACTAAAAGCCAGTGTGGATTCACAACGGATCAGCAGCAAGTAGAACAAGCTACTCTGGGATATCCATTACTCCAATGCGTTGGGTGTTTGGTAGCTTCAGCTTCCTTGGTTGCTGCCCACAGAACAGGTCTCCTCCCTTCTTTACCTGCAGGTCATCCTGTTCCCCCAGCTCTCTGAGTGAGGCCAGTTGCTCTTCACTGTTTGCCTTGACACGGAGAACCTGATCTCTGGAGAAAAGGAAAGAGAATCATAATATTGGAAGTGACCACAAGGGCCATCTCACCTTACTTCCTGCCCCGCAGGAATACACGACTAAAGCAGTCCTAAGACATTGGTTGGTTGGTTGGACGCTTGGTTGGTTTGTTGGTTGAATGAATGAATTTATTAATTTATACCCCATTTAATATATACCATCCAATGGCCATCCAACCTCGGTTTAAATACCTCCAAAAAAAGAGTGTCCACCACTGTCTAAGGCAGTCTATTCCACTCTTGAACAGATTCTTACAGTCAAGAAGTTCTTCCTAATGTTTAGGTGGAATCTCTTTTCTTGTAATTTGAATCCACTGGTTTTCTCTGGAGCAGCAGAAGACAACCTGATTCCATCTTCTACATGACGTCCCTTCAGATATTTCAAGATGGCTGTCAAATCCCTGCTCGGTCTCTTCTCAAAGCTAAAGCCCACTGAGCTCCAGTGGCGTACCAAGGCAGAGGCAAGGGGGTGGTGTGCCCCGGGCAACATGTTTTTGGGGGTGGCGCCAGGCCACCCTTCATGTGCTGGCAGATGTCCAGTGACCAGATGGGCACTGGAACCTCCTGGAGATGTCTGCTGGAGAGGTACGCTGCCCATTCCCTCCTCCTCCCCTCCCCTCCCTCTCTCCCCCCCAATCTGGAGTCAAACCTGTTTCCAGCCAAAGCAGCCACGCCGACGCCAGCAGACCTCTAGGTTGGGCAGAGAAGGAGGGAGGGAGAAAAGGAGGAGATGAGAGGAGAAGAGGCGCCCCGAGGAGGTGGGGGGAGGCACCCACCTTCCCCCCCACCCCACCTCTGAGACCGAGAATGAGCCCAGCCCAGCTGAGCCTCCAAGGAGGGAAGAGGGGGAGGGAGAGAGAGGGCGCTCGCTACTGCAGGAATGCTGGTGTATCTCTGAGCACGTGCAGAGTGCCCCCTCTGAGCTTGAATGTCCAGAGCCCAGTCACCCAATGCCAATTGAGCAGTTTTTACTTGGTATTTTGGATAGGTCCTCCCTCTCCTGAGAGGGGCAGCAAACCCAGGGACCACCCCCGGGCAGCAAAACCTCTAGCTATGCCGCTGCTGAGCTCTTCTCCTTAGAGCCTGGCTCCAGACCTTTTGCCGTCTTGGTCACCACTCTTTAAACAAGGAGGAGGAGGAGATGAAGAAGAAGAAAAAGAAGGGAAAGGAGGAGAAATAATCGTCATTTTGAAAGCCCTGCAGCTCCAGGTGAAACGACGCCAGCCTCACCAGAACTTGGCACTCTCTGGATGCGTTGAGCTACCCGTGATGGAAGGATGGGGATGATGGGAAATGCAATCAAATACATCTAGATGGTTCTGGCTTGGGGAAAGTGAAGTACACAAGACAAGGGAAACAATTATGGGTTTTCCTTGTAATATTTAGGAACTCTTTGGACCATCTCGCTCAGTAGTAGCCAGCAGCGGGTTCTTCGGTATCTAAACTTACATAAAGATGCTTGGTACTTCCTTTACCAGGACTGCAATTCCAGAGGTTTGGGGTTTTTTGGGGGGGGGACTACCGTGCCCAGAATCCTGCAGCCCGAACAGTCAATGCCCCACAAAATCTCCTAGTCAACATGGGAATTATAGTCAAGAACTCCACCTTCCCAATCCCAGACATTTAACTTCTCTAAGTCAAATATAAATCCTACTATTTCCATGCATTCCAAAACAAGATGTGGAGCATTACTAAAGAGGAGAATATATTTGAGCATGTGTGAAGTTCAAATTATTTACTACAGTTACCACAACTAATCTCTAGAACCTAGAATTCTGGTTGGTGTATCTGAGAGTTAGAGTCTAATACAACGAATTATACAGCATGGCCCTTCTAGTATGCATCAGTCCCTGTTCTGAAGTAATATTCTCCTTATTACTGGACACAATGACACAGGAACGAAGCCACCTCAGAGTGGGAGAATTTATCTTCGGATAATCTGTTCTTCTGAAGAGTTTCATTACGACACTTGAATCAGGGAAACCAGGTTTCAACCTCTCATCCCACGGCCTTCTGAGAACTTTCTTTTTGGATTGTAGTTCTCAGAAGTCTGGCAAAATGTTAGTCCAAAAATACATAATTTTTCCAAGTGCTATCTTGGACTCCTTGCTCGCCCTCAGTTCCCACCATCTGTAAAATGGGCGTATAAAGAATCTGGCAATTAAGAACAGATGTCAAGCCGTACTAAATCAAACCAAAGGCCCGTCTGGTCCAACATACTGTTCACCCATTTACCAACTTCCCACAAGAGATCTGCAAGATGTGATTTACAGATTGCAAAATAAGATTTATTGATCTTTCTAGACGACGAGCCAGCTTAAAATCCTTTCCGAGTCAAAGGGACACTCTGTCAGCCTACTTCACAGGGCTGTTATGAAGATGTAATGTGTGCGACCTCTTCTCCTTTCCCTTTCTTGGAAAAAAGGTAAAACGTAAAAGAATAAGAGGTCTGTGCAGTAAAAGTGCTACAGTTTTACTACTACAGCATTAGTATCATGCAGCAAAATACAACAAAATAAAAAAGTTTGTACTGTAATTGGCACATTGTACCTGTACAGCCCCTAAAAGTTTTAGCAGAACACCAACGTCTTGAAAAATTCCATGTTTTCTACAAGTGGTTTCAAAAGGACAAAGACAGCCTGGATTCCAAGGCCATTTCCGCACTAGACAGTTATAGCGCTACGATTCCACTTTCAACATCCTATGGAATCCTGGGGTTTGCAGTTTCTGCAAACCCCAGGATTCCATAGGATGTTGAAAGTGGAATCGTAGTGCTATAACAGTCTAGTGCGGAAATGGCCCAAGATAAGTTACTTTACTGCCGCTAATGGAGTTTAAATGTTACTGTTCTTTGTTTCAACCCCCATATGGCCAAGAAGGGATTGGCGCTGAGATTCCTCCAGATCAACATCTGATACAAAACACAGGGTTCTGACTCTAACATTGTCCCTTTTCTTCTCATGTGTGATTTTAAAAAAAATATCTTTTGCTGGATGAAGAAGCCAGCGGAGCTTTGAAAGCTTGCGTGATGGACTTTGTGCATTTTGGTTGATCGGTGGATGTATCGCTGCTATGAAGATTGCAAAGCTGACTCTAACTTCTTTTCGCCTTTGCTCACCTTTCCTCAATTTGTACTCACCCGACAAAGACCTCGTGGCTAAAAGCAACTGAGACAAGAAGACCAAGCAACAGAAACTTCTCCATTGTGGGCTAGAAAAGAGAAAAGAATCCACTTGTGTTTGGTTTGTGAAATATATATATATACACACATGCGTTATACACATATACATTCACACACATGCACGTGCTGGTTCTCTCTTGGCGTTTCTCAAGGACATTTCCATCTAGGGACATTATTCATGTCCGTGCCAATCACAGGATCAGAGATAACTCTGGAAGCAGGTTAATGAAAAGCTGGTATCTCTTTGGACAGGCTTTTTGCAAGAAAAACAGTGTAATATGTTAACTGTGGGCTTTGACAATTAATATATTGGGAAATACAAGCAGCCGAAGTATTTGAATGGTGTTACAATTGGAGAAGTTGTTTTATATAGTCATATACAACCGGCATTAGTGAGCCAGAGTGGCACAGATGTTTGAGCATTAGACTACTACACTGGAGACCAGAGTTCAATTCCTCACTCAGCCAAGGACACCCACTGGGTGACCTTGGGTGTGTCACACACTCTCAGCCCCAGAAGACCCCATGACCCCAGCCTTAGGATTGCCATAAGTCAGAAATGACTTGAAGGCACACAACAGCCGTAAACTGCATAGGGAAAGGAAAGAAAACAATTGTATGTGTTTTATTATGTTTGTTTTTTTCTGTATTATCTTTGCTGCTTGCAAAGTCTCTCGGCTGGCCTGGTGCCTTTTTTCTCCCCCATCAGATTGCTCTGCTAGCATCATGTGCGTGCAAGTGTTCCAAGCAAGCTTCTGTAGAAAAGAACTGGTGAAGAAATTGCAGAACCCCTGTCAAATTAATGGCACTTGTCTGCCCTGATGACACAGTGGTTAAATGCCAGTGCTGCAGCTGCAAGGTTGTGAGTTCCATCCTGCCGGGTTCCAGGTTGCCTCAGCCTTCCATCCTTCCATAGGTTGGTAAAATGAGTACCCGGCTTGTTGGGAGCAATTAGCTAATACTTTGTAAACCGCTTAGAGAGCACTTAGCTGATAAGCAGTCTAGAAATACACATCCTATTGCTATTAATTTGGAAGTGTCAAAAGAGCGAGTCTGAACACTTGTACGCACAAGCTGCTTGCAAAGCAATCTGAGATGGAGAAAAAAGGCACCAAGGCAGCTGAGAGACTTTGCAAGCAGTGTGGTCCGTCCCGAGTGAGCCTCCATACATTCTTCATGCTCCCTACAGTACAGTACATGGTTTCTGTTTTTCAACCAATTCATTTTTCTGATAGTGCTCTGGTCCCTAACCTGTCAGATAAGCGGGGGAAGCCTATAGTCTCCAACATTTCACAGATGAAAACCAGGACGCCTGTGGCCAAGCAACACCAGAGTGTGGTCAAGACAGAAAAAGTTATTAGAATCATAGAGCTGGAAGAGATCACCAGGGCCATCCGGTCCAACCTCCTTCTGCCGTGCAGGAAGACCCCATCAAAGCACTTTCTTTGACAGTTGGCCTTCCAGCTTCTGTTTAAAAAACTCCAAAGAAGGAGACTCCGCCACACTCCACTGAGGCAGCAGCGTATTCCACTGTTGAACTGCTCTTGCCATTGGGAAGTTCTTCCTAATGTTTAGATGGAATCTCTTTTCTTTTTATTAATGAGGAAGAACACACAAACATACTCTCCAACTGTCCTAATTGGCAGAGAGGGTCTCTATTAATTCTCTGTCATCCCACTTTTTTAGTGGCTGTGCAAATGTCCTGGTTTCTCTCTCTTCCTCCCATTTTCCCTCTCCTCAACTTACTCCAACTGCTGCAAACTGAGTTCAAAGTGCAAAAGCAGTTTACACTCAATTAACTCAGCAAGAGGGAAAAGGACAGGAGAGCGTGGGATTTGGCCTTTCCCGGGAGGCTTAGGTAAAAGCAAACAGCTACACTGTCTCCCGGTTTGTGTGTTCTTCCTCATTATAGTTGGCCCTCCACATCTGCTAGAGTTGGGGGCATAGGGCCCCTGCAAAAGTGGAAAAACTGCAAGGACCAAAATGTGTGCGTATGTCCATGGGAAGGGGGCTGAGGTGTGGTGGGAAGAATGGATCCCGGGATCCAAACCAAGTAAGGGAAAGAGGGAAAGGGGGTGGGTTGGCACAGCGGCCCTAGGCTTCCTCTCTCTTGCCCATCTGCTTCCTTTGGTCCGGGAGGGCATCGGGAGAGGGTTCGTGGTGCTGAGAAATTGGGATGTGAGCTTTCCTTAGCTGGCCAGGCAGTTTGCGGTGGTGGAGGAGGACCAGACGCGGGTTTTTAAAGGTCTGTGCGGCCCGACTGGAGAAATTGAGAAGGAAGGTTCCCCAGGAAAAGAAAAGTCTGAGGTGGAAGGGCAGGGGTTAGAGAAACTCACAAATCATCGCATCCCTGATAGTTAAACACACAAATCCAGAGTGCTGACTGTAATAACTTTTGCCGTCTTGACCACACTGTGATATTGCTTGTCCACACATGTTCCAGTTTTCCTCTGGGAAATATTCGAGGATCTGCATGCGCTAGGAGAGGTTCGGGCTGATGAGAAAGGTAGGTCAAAAACACCTGGTAAGTCACCGTTCCCTGTGCTTGTTTTGTGTCTTCCACAGGTGATATATTATTCTTTCCGGTAGTGAGTAAATCAGCAGCTGCTAGAACCCAGGCAGGAAGGACACGGAGATAAGTTGTTAAGAGGTCCATTGTTGTCACACCAGGAGGACGTTTTAATGTTCAGGTCTCAGGTGACTTCAGCCCAGTGACCATGAGGTTGTCCTCTCACTAGGTTCATGGAGTGGTACTGAATCAGACTCTCTTGTATTGCAACAGGTGACTGGTTTCATCCTTTTGGCTGCTTTCAGCTCTGTGGTCTGTACAGAAAGTCAATGTGGTGAGAAATGCAGGGTCCTGCACTTGGGCAGAAAGAATGAAAGTCACAAGTATAGGATGGGGAACCTGTGGCTGGATAGCAGTACGTGTGAAAAGGATCTAGGAGTCTTGGTAGATCACAAGCTGAACATGAGTCAGCAGTGTGACGCGGCAGCCAAGAAAGCCAATGCGATTCTTGGTCGCATCAATAGGAGTATGGTGTCTAGATTGAGGGAGGTAATGGTACCACTCTATTCTGCATTGGTTAGGCCTCATTTGGAATACTGTGTCCTGTTCTGGGCACCTCAATTCAAGAAGGATGTCGACAAGCTGGAACGTGCCCGGGGAGGGCGACCAAAATGGTGAAGGGTCTGGAGGCCATGGCCTGTGAGGAACGGCTTAGGGAGCTGGGTATGTTTAGTCTGCAGAAGAGAAGGTTAAGAGGGGACATGAGAGCCATGTTTAAATATTTGAAGGGATGCCATGTAGAGGAAGGAGAGGGCTTGTTTTCTGCTGCTCCAGAGACCAGGACAAGGAGCAATGGATTCAAGCTGCAGGAAAGGAGATTCCACTTGAACCTCAGAAAGAACTTCCTGATGGTCAGAGCTGTCCAGCAGAGGAATCGGCTGCCTCAGAGTGTGGTGGCGTCTCCTTCTTTGGGGGTTTTTAAGCAGAGGCTGGATGGCCATCTGTTGGGAATGCTTGGATGGGTGTTCCTGCATAGCAGGGGGTTGGACTGGATGGCCCCTGGGGTCTCTTCCAAATCTAGGATTCTATGATTCTATCGTCTAGTAGTTAGAACAGTCTTCCCTGCTCCGTACTACCCTTCGAAACTGGTGAAATTGGTTTCGTTGCATACCACGCAGAGATCTTCAGTTAATTATGCAGATGTGTTCCTAGGCATCACTTCAGAAAAATTGGCACCAAAGGCAGAAATAAGGTGGAAAAAGATACCAATCGATTCCTACACCACAAAATAGAGAGCAATTTGGTACGTTCCAGAAATCTTTTATCCAAAACTAGCCATCTGCACATCTAAAATGAAATAACCTGGTCAGGGAAACCTTACATGAGTAAACAAAAGCATTTTGAATTACCTAAAGACCACCTGAAGGCTTCTTCCAGAATTCATCCTGCGATTTTGTTCTCACATTCTCACCACATCAAAAAAAGCTTCTTATATTTTGCTTCTACATGCCGAGATATTAGTCTATAACAAAGAGCCAAGTCTGTCTAGAAGGTTATTGTACGTTATCTTTGCTCAGGTTCCTTTGTTATGTTGCATATTTTTAAAAAAAATGAATCCTCTGTCATCCCACTTTTTCAGCTGCTTTTCAAATGTCCCAATTTCTCTCTCCTCTTCCAGCATTCCTCCTTTGTCCTCACTGTATTCCCTTTGCTGCAAACTGACTTCAAAGTGCAAAAGCAGTTTCCCTTCCATTAATTCAGGCCATTTCCACACGACACTGTTCTAGTGTTATTATTCGACTTTCAACATCCTGTGGAATCCTGGGGTTTGCAGTTTACTGAGGCCAAAGAGCTCTCTCTCCTTAAACTGCAAACCCCAGGATTCCATAGGATGTTGAAAGTGGAATAATAGTGCTAGAACAGTGTCGTGTGGAAATGGCCTCAGAAGAGGGGGCAGAATCCAGCTCTTCCCAGTAGGCTCAGGGAAAAGCAAACTGCTCCTGACTCTCCTAGCTTGTGTATTTTTCCTCTTTAATAACTTTTGCCATCCTGACCAAACTCTGGTGTTGTTTGGGCACACATGTCCCAGTTTTCATCTGTGAAATATTGGTGGATAGGATACTGGTGTGAATGGTAACCATATGATTGCCTGCTTTTAACAGGTAATTTCTTAATCCTGTATGGAAAGATACACAGCCTGAAACCTCTGAATTCCACTTTCCTCCTGAAAGACAACTTATGCAAAAAGAGAGGAGAAAACTCACAAAATGGCAAAGGTTTAAACCAGCTTGGACAAGCGACGGTGGGCATAGGTAGTTCTAATGACATTGCTTGACTGCAGTTCCCATCAATCCTTACTGGTAGTCAGCACAGACGGTGTCCTAGGATCATGGGAACTGCAGCACCAACAGGATCGGGAAGACCACGCATTGCCCATCCTGAAGTCAGACGCTGTCATGGAAGATTACAGGCAGAATGTAGTCCTATGCAGATCTTGGGACCCAAAAGGTAGGTGCAACTAGGGCCACCCCAAAATGCCAAATACCCCCTTTCAAAAGTGGGGAACGAATTAGCTCAAAATCAGAGGTGAATGGGGGGGGGCAACTTAGCAAGACCTTTCTACCAGTGTTTACAGGCTCACGCAGGAAAGAACCGGCCAAGAGTAAAATGTATACTACAATGGGTTTTATCGACAATACATTTGCTCACACACGCAACAGTTCAGCCACACACACAAGAGCTAGCTGAAGAGGAGGGAAGAAAATGGGAGAGAGACATTGAAAGAAGTGGGTGATAATTAGGAGATCCTGGAGAGAAGCGGAGAGAAGCGACGGCGTGGCTTAGGTAGGACCTAAGGTCAGTTCTTGTCCAGGAGCTGGGGAGACAGAGCGATGGGTTGACCTTTGAGAGACTGTACTGGGTAGGCTGGAAGCGGGGGTATTTGTACCCAAAAATGTAGCCTGTGGCGGTGAAAGATGTGTGCAGTTCCAGGTGTGGAACAATGGGAGTCGTGGTGCGTACAAGGGACTATCGACGCACTAATTTTTGGCTGACTGAGACATAATGGGTGTTATAAGAGCTGTCTATTGTGGGTGCTATGAGAAAAGAGGAAGGAGTCCAGGCGCACCAGGGAAGGGTATGTAAGTCAGTTATTGCCCTGGTAGGCTTCTCGCAATTGTGTTCTCTGGGAAACTCCAGCTTCTACCTTAAGCCTATTGTCCACAGGAACAGCAATCGTTTGCCTGACAAATGACTTAGTCTTACCTGGAGGGTGTTTTGGTTGACTTCCTTCTCTTCCTTTGGTTGACTTCCTTCTCTTTCTCATGTTCACAGTCGGAATTCTCCCTTGGATGGTTTGACTTCTTCGTCACCTTTCACGTTTGATTTTGATACCAGAGCCAATTAAAACATATTGCCAGTTAAACGTAATGCCAATTAGATACGGTGCCCATCCAAACGCGTACCATTATGGGACCCTCACGCAGGGCCCTTGCAGCATTTCCTCCGGCTCTTCTGCTTTGGAAGGGACAGGCACCATTAATCCTTTTTTTTTTTTTTTAATGTCCCAGTTTCTCTCTCCTCCTCTTGCTTTGACCTCAGTTTACTACATTTTCTGCACACTGAGTCCAGAGGGCAGGAATAGTTTGCACACGATCAACTCAGTAGTGGGGGAGAAGATAGTACCGCTCTATTATGCTTTGGTGAGAACCCACCTGCAATACTGTGTCCAGTTCTGGGCACCACAGTTCAGGAAGGATATGGACAAGCTGGAGCATGCCCAGAGGAGGCGGACCAAAATGGTAGAAGGCCTGGAAACCATGAAACCCTATGAGGAGCAGATTAGGGAACTGGGTATGTTTAGCCTGGAAAAGAGAAGGGTAAGATGCAACGTCATACCTATGTTTAAATATATGAAGTGATGTCATATGATGGACGGAGCAAGCCTGTTTTCTGCTGAACCAGAGACTAGGACAACATGGAACAACGGCTTCACACTTTAGGAAAAGAAGTGTATTAGAGAACTTCCTGACAGTAAGAGCAATTTGACAATGGACTACACCGCCACTTGGCAGGATGGTGGGGTCTTCTTCTTTGGAGGTTTTTGAACAGAAGCTGGATGACAGCGGCATAGCTAGAGAGAGGTAGTACGCCCTGGGCAGCACCTTTTGGGGGAATGCCTCCGTGGCGTCCCCAAATCAAACAGAACCCACCTCCATAGTCTACCAACATCCCCCCCCCGCTTGTCTTTCCCTTTTGGTACGCGCCAGCCAGAGGCTTCCACAAGAGGTGCCTGGCTCCTGGGGCAAACCAAGTTGGAACGCCTGGAGGGGCACACGGAGGGAGGACCTGCCAGCCATTTCCCTCCTTACTGTTGGTGGCGTAGCTGCTGAGGGGAGCCAAGAGGGCTCCCATTATCGTCACGATGCCATCCCTGGGCAAAGGACAAAGCGTCCGGCTACCAGTTCACTTTTCCCCCACGTCCTCATTAGTATTAATGAGCTGGCTTCTTCCTCTGCCCCTTTAATGCCGTTCCCACTACCACATGCTGTTTTTTCATTTTTAAAACCACCTCAATTGTATTGAGGGGGTGGCAAAAGCTCTGGCTACACCTCTGACGGATGGCCATCTATCAGGAACGCTTTGATGGGGCATTCCTGTACGGCAGAATGGGGTTGGACTAGATGACCCATGGGGTCTGTTCTCTGATTCTAAGAGATGAGGGAGTAGAGTTTTGCCCTTCCTAGTAAGCTTGGGCAAAATTGAACCGATGCAGCCTCTCCTAGCTTGTGTGTTCTTCCTCATTGATAACTTTTGCTATCTTGACCGTAGTCTGAAGTTGTTTGGCCACACTTGTCTGGGCTTTCCTCTGAGAAATGTTAAGTGTATGTGCAGGTCCCGTTGAAAGTAGCCTTCACAGCGTTACCAGTCCGCACACACGCCCTCAGATCTGATATGGTTTAACTGGCGAAATATGATTTAATTGACAAAATGGATTAATTGGCATTGATATGAAATGGACCCTGAAGTGATTGTAAGGCCAGGCTGGGCAGAGGAAAGCTACTGGCTGAACACGTGTGGCGCAAATTAGGTCAGAAATCTCCTCTAGGCATAGCCAAGGTCATTGTCAGAGTAATCACCAGGTAACTTGAGAGATGATGGGCTTAAGCTGAAGTTGTACCATCTCTGCTACCACACAACAGCAACAGGAAGTTCCCACCAAAACATTGGTTGTTTCAGTCCTGGAGGTTTCCTTGAGTTTTTCCTTCACCTGTCCACCTACAAAGCTATTAAGACAGCCATTAACTCTTTGTCACCTAAGAGTGACAAAGTTCGGGGAGGCCCAAGAGCACTCTTGCTGAGAATCCAAAACCCTCCTCCCTAAACTGCACTTCCCAGGATTCCACTGGATGTTGGCACGGCAGTTAAAGTGGACTCATAGCACTATAACTATGTGGTGTGAAAGGACCTTACCCAATGGCCCAAGGCAACTCCAGAGAGAGAAAGACTGAATAAAAAACATTTATTTCAGGAAAGGAAGAGCATTTTCACATAAAATAGCTTTCCAAGGTAAAAAAACAAGGACCCTCCAACACAGTTAACAGGACTCCAAAACCTAGCAGCAGTAAGATGACCTCCAAAATGAAGGGCTGTTTCCAAGCAAAGAACTATGATCCCCCCTCCTATACCACCAGGAATTTTTTCCCCTGTTCTTGTGTTGTCTTTGGGCTGCAGAAATCCTAAGGATGGGAGAGGGTCTCCTTCATCTCTGCATGCTACCACAGATTTTCTGTTTGACCGTCGTTCTCTTCTCTTTCCATTGTTTGAAGGAAACTGCAGATAAAATTAACTTGATCCATCTCAGAATCTTCCTGGAACATCCCTGCCAGCATGGCCAACCGCTTCTTCAGCTGGTTCTTCTCCTTGGAGCGACCCCCTGGAATTTTGAGGCCTTCCAAGAAGATCTCCAGGGCTTTGTGCTTCTCTCCCTTCTTGTGGAGAAGGAAGTCTCCCCAACAGACACAGATGGACTGCTGGACTGGTGAGCTGAACATAGAGGACTGTTCCACCAAGTGCAGGTAAATCTCTTCCTCATAAGCAGGGAGCGTTTCTCCATAGATTTTAGCGAGTTCCAATATAGGAAACACAAAGAGGGAATCTGTTTCAGCAGCTTGTTGGAAGCTCACTGTAGCAACTTCCAGCATTGCTGCTCTTTCTTCAAGTGATGCCTGCTCCATCAGATGATACTTATAATACATGCCAAGGTTGTAATACGAGAGATGGTAACTGGGGTCTAAGCTTATGGCCTTCTTCAAAATGGAAATGGCTTGAGTCACCCGTTGTGGCTTTGCCTGCATGCACGACATGGCAGCCTTTCTCAGAACCTCAGCGCTGAAGCTGTTCTGGACCACGTCCTCCAGGTACCAGTTTGCTCTCTCCTCCTCTCCTCGATCCAGAAGCAGGTTGGCTAGGTAGACTTTGGCTTCATAGTTCTGAAGTTGCATCAGGACTATCTCTTCCAACAGGCTTTTGGCTGCATCCCTGTAGAAACTTGTCCGACTGTATTGCCATGAGATATACAAAGAACAGGCTAGGCCTGCCTTGAACTCTTCATTGGAGGGGTCATCCCTCAGGGCCGTTTGAAAGCAGTTCGTGGCTGTCCATCCACCAGGAGGGCCCACAGACAGCATGGTCCATCCCTTCTGGGCCATAACTTCAGGAGACAGGACCGAGTACGGCTGAGGACTGTTCATGGATAGGCAGACTTTGTGGATTTCACTCAGGTAAAACTCCACCTTGGGGAAATTGGCCACCTGGTAGTAAATCCAGGCATAGTTCCCATAAGTCACCAAACTGTAGAGGTGGAAGTTGGTGGGATGCTCCTGCCTGAGAACTTCCTCTGCTTCTTGGAGACTTCTTAAAGCTTCAGCGTAACGCCTCTGCAGGTAGTACATGAAGGCTCTCAAGGAAACGTAGAGGCTGCGATTACAGTAGGGCGTGTGTTTCTCCTTGTGGGTCAAATACGCCAGGAAGAGATCTGCCTCCATGACAGCATCGAAGTTAACCTCCCATGTGAAATGGCATTGCAGAGTCCGGAGCTTCGCCAGCAATGGCCTTTCATTGCTAAGGGAAGAAACACAGAACGGAAAGGTTAAAAGTGTTGTTTTAATCTTGAGTTTTCATATATATTTAGTTGTTCTTTTAAATTGTAAGCCACTTTGAGTCCTAATTTTGGGAGAAAAGGAGAATATAAAATATTTGTATTAGTTGTTACCCTGTGAACTGGGGGTCCTGGGAGGGACACCAAAATGTGCTCAACGAAAGGTGGGGAAAATCAGCTCGGAGCACTGCTTAGCGTTACGAGAGGCAGGGTAACGTGGCGAGATCTTGAACCTTACGTCTACGGGGTCGGATCGAGTCAAGGAGCACACAGAAGTTGAAACAATAAATGATCTTTTATTAAAAACACAAGCAAAACAGTGTATGCGACACATTCACACAAGATAACTAAGGAAAATAAAGGTTGGAGTGGTGTAGAGGGATTTTTAGAGGAGTTGCTGGTTTGGGTGATACTTCACCTGTCCTGAAGCCTGGAAAAATGGAGAGCGAGGCTGGGGTGCGACGTAGCTCAGCGCGTGGAGCCGAGGGGAGGCTCGCCAAGCAAAGCGGCAGCAAGGCGGGATGAAACTCGGGAGCGATCCGAGGACGGTCTCGGAATCGAGGGTTTTCATAAGGAGAATTGTGACCGCGGGCTATGCCGCACTTGGGGGAAAACAATAGATTTGGAGTTGGAGACAAAGCCTCCGAAAGGTCAGAATCTGAACGATTGAGTTATCGCAGAGGTTCTCAATAGAGTAGCCAGTATGCAAATGCCGAGTACTTGGGTGTTGTATAGGTTGCCCATCAAGCTGCCAGCGCGGGGCAGAGGCTCTTTTTGTAGGTGGCGTGCATACCTGATTAGAGTACTTGCCTGGAGGTCTCCTAAAGCAGCGAGTCAGCTATTTCTGGCCTGCCTGTATTGTTGTTTGACTATTACAGCAATTAACGGCCGAGCTTGTATGCTTGCTTGCCCGGTGGCCTCGCAAGCACGTGGAGGGGAATAGAGAAGTGAAGCCGAATTGTGATATCAAAAGGATATCTTATTTTCTGCTGTTCCAGAGACAAGGACGTGGAACAACGGATTCAAACTACAGGAAGAGCAATTCCATCTAAACATCAGGAAGAACTTCCTGATGGTGAAAGCAGTTCAAAAGTGGAATCCACTGCTGCCTGGGGGTATGGTGAAGTCTCGTTCTTTGAAGGTTTTCAAACAGAGGCTGGATGGGCAAGGGTAATGAATTCTTTGAGAGTAGATTCCTCGGAGACCATCTGTAATCCCCCCACATTCCTCCCAGTAAGAAGGGAAGAGGAGAAGAATAGATGAAAGAGCACACTCTGCATTGAAAGAACAGTACATGACTGTGGTCTCATTAAATTGTAGGACCAATGGATAAGAAATGTCTACGGGCACTGGTTGCCTTGCCATGTCCCAACCCCTTGTTCCCCCGAACTCAGTCTCTGGGTGTATTCACACTATAAAATTATAGCACTTTCAGACCTTTTCAGCAGATGTGACTCCATTATAGTTAGCTAGAGTACTTCAAATTCTTTGCCAGAGGGCTCCAGCGCAGTAGTTCAGAGGAATGGGGCAGAGCTCTCGGTCCCCCTAAAAATAAAAAAAAATCCCAGTACCCCTCACCAAACTACAAATCCCAAGATGCCATAAGATGAAGGCATGACAATGAAAGCCCCTTCATGTGGGTATAGCCTTTGTCTATGCTGTCGCTGTTTGCCTTCAAGTCATTCCCAACTTATGGCAACCCGAGGCCAACCTATGTGGAGCCAACAGACAACAAGGCCTGGCTTTTTCTTCTCTCAGACTGAAATGGCAGTTTCTTCCCACCCAAGCACCCAGTCTGCCAAAGCACCTTGCCACATTATGCACAGCTCTGGCTTTCCCTAAAAACACCACCTTGGTGTAACCAGGGTAAAGCCTTTCAGTTATTAATTAAATCCCCTTTAAAGATTTATGGTAGCATGGTTCTGGTTGGTTATAACCACTGAGAATCATTCAGTTGAGACCAGGAAAATATGTTTATAAGAAAATATCATATTTATGATTTATAAGAAAATATAGTATAATCTTTATTAAAACGGCAAACAGAATAACGTGTTGGTTTTGTGTGTATGCATGCATATGTATAAGTTCAAACATCTTTGAAATGCTTTTAACACTTTCTTGCCTCTTTATAACAGGATGATGGCACAGGTCTAACACACACGGAGCCCTCTGGCTTCCCTATTTACCAAAGGCTATGGTCCCAAATCTAGGCCACTCTCTCTGGCCAGATTTAATAGTGGCTTGATTTCTCTTCTCTTGGCTTTCCCTGAGAAAATACCCCTCTCATTCAACCCCCCTCGACTGAATGAGCAGCAGTAAACCAGGTTGTCCCCTCTTCCATATGACATCCTTTCAAATATTTAAACATGGCTATCATGTCCCCTCTTAACCTTCTCCTCTCCAGGCTAAACCTATCCAGCCCCCTAAGCCACTCCTCATAGGGCTTTATGGCTTCCAGGCCTTCTACCATTTTGGTCTTCCTCCCCTGGACACCTCCCGGCTTGTCTATATCCACCCTGAACTCTGATGCCCAGAAATGGACACAAGATTCCAGGTGGAGTCAGACCAAAGCAGAAGTAAGAAAGAAGGAAGTACTGTAAGTCCCACTGAGTTCTGTGGAGATGCTTTTGTAGTCATATACTTCCAGCCTTTGTCTGCATTTGTACGCCCACAAATCCCAGTATTTAATATCTGTGTAAAGCCCAGTTTGGCATCTATTCTGTCGGGCTCAGGGTATGGCTTAGCTGTCTCACTTGACTCCTCTTCGAAGACATCAGCAATGGTTCTAAATTAACAAAAAGGAAGGCAAATGCAGCCCCTTTCCACACAAACACAACAGGGCTTGTGACCTCAAACGCTAGGGCCAAAAGTGAAACCCAGGGACAGTCACTGCATTCTTAAGTACAATATGTTAAGCTTCAACTGCAGTCCCATAGAGGTTGCTGTTTCATACCTTCTGGCATTTTACAAATGAAAACTGGGAGGAGCAACATCAGAGTGCGGCCAAGATGGCCAAAGGTATTGAAGAGCACATTAGCTGGGAAGGGCTGCAGCAGTTTACTTTGGCCTGATCCTCCTGAGAAGGTCAAGACTCTGCCGCTTCCTCTTCTCTCCTCTTGGTAAGTGAAAGGAGTGCAAACTCCTTTTGCACACTGAAGACAATTTGCAGCAACTAAACTAAGCTCGGAACAAAAGAGGGAAGGCGAGAGGAGAAGGAGAGAGAAACTGAGACATTTTAAAAGTAGCAGGAAAAAAAGTGGGATGACAGAGAATTAACTGGGACTGTCCCTGCCAAATCAGGATAGATAGAGGGTATGCCGGGGAAATAAAAAATGCCAAGTCTAACAAGTGAGGAAAATATGCTTGCATAAAGAGCAGTGCTCTTGTCTTTGGGAAACCCAGCACACACCTCCGCAACCCTCCAAAGGTCTAGTTTGCATTTGCTGGTTTGCACATTAAAGAAAGGCCTTGACTCCCTGCCCCCACAATTTTTGTCTTATTTCAGCTGCATCTGCTCCATAAAACCACAGTTCCATTCCTTCCCTCTACTGCTCCTTACTTTGACATCCTTTGAGCTTCCAGGGAAAGTCACTCCAGAGCTGTTTTCAGATGTCCTGATCCCCAAAACTCTCCAGACTGGACCCAGCTGTCCACACAAAAGGACCGGCAAGAGAGGAGCTAGATGTCCCTGCAAGGTGTCCCTGCAGAGGGTTGGAGCCTGACCTACCCCCAGGCAGCCGGCATGAGCCCTGCTTTGGAAAAGCTCTCACTTAAAGGGAGCTTGCAAGCGATCAGATAAATCACTGAAGAACTCTCACCTGGCTTGTGCAGGTGTTGGTAGCCAGAGGCCAAGTGGAAACCTATACAAGCCACAGGTGGGAAACTGGTGGGCCTTCAGATGTTGCAAGACGACAAGTCCCAGTATCCTTGACCACTGGCTATTCTTGCAAGAGCTGTTGGGACGTTCAGTCCAACAACATCTGGAACGCTATAAGATCCCATGTATTTAGAGGGCAAAGGGTACAGGGGTTAGAGGGTGGTATTGGGACCTTGGAAACTCAGGTTCCAATCCCCACTGGGATGTGTTGTTTTCATCTGTGACAGTTAAAAGCCACTCCAAGATTGCAGTCCCCAAATGATCCCTATCTGAAGTTCTCTTTCCACGTGTTTCAGACTCAATGCTGGGTGATTGCAAAACCCATTTGACCAACTTTCACTACTTCCTGGATTGGGAATTCCCAAGGTTATTCCTGCATGGTAGGGGGTTGGACTGGATGGCCCCTGTGGTCTCTTCCAACTCTGCATTTCTATGATTCTATGAATGTTATTCTCAAAAGAGTTACAGCTAGCCATCCCACAAAATACATTTATCCCCTCTAACACATGGCAGCCCTTGGAAGTCAAAGCCCTTGCAGGTGACTACAAGGAACAAGTAGGACGATCAGGGCAATGGGGCCTCTTCTGTACCTCCAATTGCTGTGGCAGAGACAGAAGTTCATCAGGTGTAGCCGGACAAGAGAAGCTACACCTGTTGACATCAGCCTTCTGCCCAGTTTTAAGACTCCTAGAGGTCTGTCCTCTTTTGCATTAGGCCACTTTAGATACCACAGAAGTCGGTCAAATTAATGGGAGAAAATCAATTGAAGTCTATTTCATGCTACACAGTCATAGGACTTTAACATCACTTTTACTTCCTTAGCTGAATCCTATGGAATCCTGGGATTTGTAGTTTGCTGAGGCATTAGAACTCTGTGGTTGGGAATTTTAAATACCCAAAGGGAGGTTATGGGGGACAGAGGCAAATGAGTCATTGCATCCTAGTAAGAATTCTGCATCTCTCCTGCAAAATTCTCCTTCAGTTTCCCCATTTCTTTGATTGCAGTAACTTCAGCTGAAGCTTTAAACATACAGTTGAGGTTTCCAAAGAAATGGATGGTGTGGAATCCTGTAAAACAAACCTACAAAAACTTTATACATGGGGAAAGAAGCTCTTCCACGCATCTGCTTTCTACGGTTTCGAGCTCTGCTTTGGTGCATCAACAGCTGTGTGTGAAAATTTAATTCTCAGCATTGATAAATGTGCTGACGTCGTGCAGACATTTAGAATTTCATTAGAGAAAAGAAAATTTAATTTTGGATTCTGAAGGTAATATATTCAAAAAAATTTCCAGAGGACCATTTCTCCCCAAGTCTGCAGAGAAATCGGGTTGCCTTAAACCCTATTGACAGATCAAATCATTATAGCACAATATGCAATGACTTCCCACTCGATATTTTTTAGTTCAGACAATTGTTTTGCACGTGGAACATTTCCATTTGCCTTTTCTGGAAGCTTCACAACATTCTTTCTAATTAAAATGCATTCACTGGGGATTATTTAGGACATCATGTATGTAAAGAAACCAGAGGGAAGAGACCCCAAGGGCCATCCAGTCCGACCCCCTTCCGCCATACAGGAATGCCCAACCAAAGCACTCCTGACAGACGGCCATCCAGCCTCTTTTTAAAAAACTTCCGAAGGAGGAGACTCCGACACACTCCCGGGCAGCATATTTCACTGTGGAACTGCTCTTACTGTCAGAGATCCTTCCTAATGTTTCGGTGGACTCTTTTTTCCTGAAGTTTGAAGCCATTGCTCCACGTCCTAGTCTCTGGAGCAGCAGAAAACAACCTCGCTCCACCTTCAGTGTAACTTCCTTTCCTATATCTAAGGCCATTTCCACACTAGACTGTTACAGCGCTATTATTCCACTTTCAACATCCTACGGAATCCTGCGGTTTGCAGTTTCGGGAGGGGCCAGCCGGCCCCTCCCGAAACTGCAAACCCCAGGATTCCGTAGGATGTTGCAAGTGGAATAATAGCGCTGTAACAGTCTAGTGCGGAAATGGCCTTAATGTTGCTTTTATGTCACCTCTTCACCTTTTCTTGTCATGGCTAGATATTTCCAATTGCCTAAGCCACTCCTCAGAGGACTTCATGGTTTCCGGGCCATTTCGGTTGCCCTCGTCTGGACGCGTTCCAGCTTGTCAATACCCTTCTTGAATTTTGGTGCCCAGAACTGGACACGCTATTCCAGGTGAGGTCTTGTTACCCCCTTGGTAGACCCTGTCCCTGGGGAATGTAAAATTAATGTTAAATCTGACTTCCATGCCAGAGAGGTTGCCCAGGTGGGTGCGTAGACAAATAGGTCAAGTGACCGAACCTAGGTCAAGGCCAGGAAACCCCCCGTCTTGTTTCCCAAGGAGACCTCAGCCTAGGCACGTCCGCACGAACCAAGGGTCCTCGGCTATGAATAGCCAACTTGAGGGGATTACCAGGTTCTCCCCAGGTCGAGCAACTCCGACTTCAGTGAATCGTACAAGGGCGAGATCCATTGACATGAACCAGTCGTGCAAACCATCAAGTTACTACTGTGCAGCATTTTTCCTTCTATTTTGGCCATTGTTCTTCCCGGGAAAGGGCCTACCCCCGAGGTACGTTCTGCCCTATAAGTAGTCCCTGTTTTCAAGAGTCTCTTAGGAGAACTCCCCGCCACGCTAGCAGATCGGCACTCTGTTCGTCCAGTGCTCCCCGCAGCCACCTCTCCTCGCTGAGCTCCTTCCTTCTCACCACTTCCCGGACTGAAGACTTCTGAACCGGTGTAGCATCACCACCTTTACACCCTCTCCGCTTTATCCCCTGTAATTTTTCACCTCTTTCCCTTCTTGGTAGGCCTCGTGTACATGAGGGAGTGAATGCATTGGTGAGTGTTTGTTAATAAAATCCCTTCATTAGTATGATTGTCTGGCTTTTGCTTGGACTGACCCCATAAAAGCTGGGTTGTAGGTCTCGCTGGGTTACCCTGCCACTTGTTTTGCCACGCTAGTGCTCTGCTAATTTCCCCAGTCTTTGCATTTTTGGAGCGAATCAAGGTGTCCCCAGAGGACCCCAGAAGTCAGAGTGACAGTCTGACCAAAGTAGAATAGACTGGTACTATTACTAATAGACACTCTTTTCTGTTACCCCAAAACATACGTACCAGGAGGGCCGACCCACAATGCCAATGCCTCTGTGCAAAGATGGGGGAATTAATTGGGAAGCTTGCAAGAGGCGGGTAACCTCAGTGAGATCTACCACCTATGTTTATGGGATCCTTGAAGGAAAGAACCAGCCAGGAATTCAAAAGTAAACTAAAAATATGTTTTATTGAGGGGAATTCACTCATGCATGCAGACAAGATACAAACAGTCACACATTCACACAAGAGCTAACCAAAGGATAAAGGGAGGAAAAATTACGGATAGTGAGGATGAGTGGTTGGGGTTATAGTTATTATTCCAGAGGAGCAGCAAAGAAGCCACAATGTGGCTTAGACTCGTGTGTCCAAGGGCAGTACACAGCTGGGAAGCAAACTGGCAGTGAGACAGTCAGCAACTGGTGAACTGCAAAAGTAGTTGCTAAGAACTGGGGATTTTAACATTCTGTTTCCCTCCTTGATGGGGTGTGAGTTAATCACTCTCCCAGTGTGGTGGGGTCAGTCTAGATGACCTCTAGGTATGGGAAAAACAGTTATTTCTTTCTGAGTTTGTAAAGAACTGTGAGAATGCAATGGAACCTTGAGAGCTTGAAATGTTGGCAGCTCGCCTCTGCTAGGCCTCGATACATTAAGAATTGCAACATTAGAGAATGGTCTGTTGTGTCGGTGGGAACCTTTGTATGCATCTGTTTCCTTTCTTGAACATGTGATGACTGTACTGGAGAAGGTATAAATTGCTGTGAATATGAAGAGGAGGGGCTCGGTTTCTTTTGGGAGATACCCCAGCCGAGGCTTGCCGGCAAAATAAAATCTTTTGTCCTAACCGAAAGGGTCTTATCTCTGCTCACTGCTTCGCCAGCCTAGTGGATAATGGGAGTTGCAACACAGACAGTAGGGTCTGGACAGTGTTAATGGTTTCAGTTCTTAGGTGGCAAAGATATAATGACTGTGATAACAGCCCTGTACTTGAGGAAAGGTCAGGACAATGCAGGGAAAATGCCCAAGAACGGTATTGATTTAGGAGAGTGGAAATTAAAAGTTCTGGATATGGTAGAGACAGAAAAGTTAGCATTTTCATTGAAAAATAAACCTATCTGGAACTCTGAAAGGGAATGGAAAGGAGTTTTGGAATGGATAAAAATATAAAAGTATATGAAATCCAAGAGAGAGATCATGTAATTGTTTTTCTCTTCTGCAAATGGAAATGTAATTGTTATTCTTTCTTTTTCTTTTGGTGAATGGAAACAAAGAAGACCCAACGGGAGTAAAATAATATGGAAGTGGAGGGGGAGGGTGTGATATATCTGATAACGGGGTATATCCACTCTGTTTTTCTTATGCAACGAAATTTTTAATAAAAATACTTAAAAAAAGAAAGAAAATAAAATGCCCAAGAATGAAGCAGATGGGTTTAGACAATAATTGTTTGGTGGGGATGTTGGCTTGCTATTGTATTCCAATTGGAGAGATTCAGCTTTTGCCTAAGCATGTTATCATAATCTGCCTAACAATGATTTCGGCTTCACCCGGAGTTGGGTGTGGGCTGACCTGCCTTGCGGTCTCACGTTTGCAGTCAGTAATTTCTCTCTGTCCGGTTTGACCTTCCAGTCTTTTCAGGTCATGTTTTATATCATCGCCAATTAATGTAGCTTGCCAATTAAACATTATTGTTTGCCACATCAATATTGAGGGGGGCGCGGGACCGTAACAACATCTACTGATGCAGTCTAGAATATATCAGTATACCAGGTGGGGTCTGACCAAGGCAAAATGAGGTGGTACTGTTACATCCTATTGATGCAGTCTCCAATTGCATTGGCTTTTTTAGCTGCTGCATCACACTGCTGACTCATGTTCAGTTGTGGTCTACTAAGACTTCTAGATCCCTTTCACATGTATTGTGGTCAAGCTCAGTGTTTTATAGTGACACTGTAAAACCTGGTTCATACCGGCAGATGCTCAAACTCCTCTGAGATTACAATTTCTGCCTGAGCCCCCCAATGAAAATCGTCTTGCTACACCCCGTAAATAACTCTTCCTAAAACTACAAATCCTGAGGTTCCATCAGGTGGAACCACGGCAGATAAAGTGGGATCAAAGCCCCCTCCCCATTCCCACGGGAAGCTCAGCTGTCATGGTCACCGGTGCAACTGGGGTTTCCCACATCTCAAGGCCTGGTCCTTCTTCTCTAGTCCTCGGGGCAGAGGGGAGGAATCTCAGGGTGAAACCATTGCCTTCAAAAATTGCATATCCATCTATATCTCTTTATGTTCTGAGATCCATGCTACTGCAGATGCTTTTGACAGGTCGCTGTAGAGTGTTTGAAGCAGAGGCCATTTCCGCACCGGGCTATTAAAATGGGGCAGAGCGACCTCCCACGGAGGTCTTCTGCACCGTGGAGCGGACTGGGTCGGACTACTTTTCCTAGTTCCGCACCTCAGTCCGGTTCTGCGCAACCGGAACTGGTCGCGCAGCATGCTTTTTAAAAACCTCTTTTAAGAGGTTTTTAAAAAGCATGGAGTGCGCGACTCCGCCTTGCTCCGTCGCCGCGCTCTGGAGCAGATTTGCAGGCGCGCGCAAGTGCGTGCCTGAAGATCTTCCGGGGGCGGGCTTTCCGCTGGCGAGCTTCACCGGTTGGTGGAGAGCCTCCACCAACCCGAAGCCGCCATTTTGGACGCCAGAGCAGTGCGGAGCGACGAGCTTGCGCTGCTCCTCGTCCCCACGGACTCGCCCGGATGCTGAAGGAGTCCGGTGAATAGCGTTTTCGCACGGCTCTCCCCCCACGTCTGGAAAGGGCCAGAGCTTGGACAGATGGACCATACAGTTCCAATGTGTTCTTAAAGGCAATGCTTGCAAAAGTGTTGCAAATAAAATTAGGGAAAGTGTTGGCTTGCTTTTTAAAATCTTGCTCAACGCAGGGTTTGGAAAACTTAATCTCCAATCCATTTTTTTTTTCTCTCTTGGTGTTTATTATTTCAATGACCTGTTCTGAGAACGTGTAAAGGGTATACAACCAAAAACAGCACACCCCTCGCCAACCTAGTTAACATCCACCAGCAATAAGAAGACCCCCCAAATGCAGGCCTGTTTCCAAGCAAAGAACTGTTACCGCTCCCCCTGCACCAGCAGGCATTTCCCCCTGTTCTTCCTTTGTCTTTGGGCTGCAGAAATCCCAGGGATGGGCGAGGGTCTCCTTCATTTCCATCCACTGTGAATGTCCTGCCACAGATCTTCTGCCTGACTGTTAACCTCCTCTCCTTCCATCGTTTGAAGGAAACTGTGGATAAAATCAACTCGGTCCATTTCAGAGTCTTCCTGGAATATTCTTGCCAGCGTGGCCACCCGCTTCTTCAACTGGTCCTTCTCCTTGGAGTAGCTGCCGGGGACTTTGAGGCCCACCAGAAAGATCTCCAGTGCTTTGTGCTTCTCTCCCTTCTTGTGGAGAAGGAAGTCTCCCCAGCAGAGACAGATGGACTCCTGGCATTCCTGGCTGACCGTGGAAATCTGTTCCATCAAACGCAGGTAAATCTCTTCCTCATAAGCAGGGACTGTTTCTCCATAGATTTTAGCAAGTTCCAACATAGGAAATACAAAGAGAGAATCTGTTTCTGCAGCTCGTTGGAAATTTGCTGTAGCCGCCTCCAGGGTCGCTGCTCTTTCTTCAGATGATGCCTGCTCCATCATATGATACTTATAACACATGCCAAGGTAGTAATATAGGAAATGGTAGCTGGGGTCCAGGCTTATGGCCTCCGTCAAAATGGAAATGGCTTGTGTCACCCGTTGTGGCTTTGCCTGCATACAGAACATGGCAGCCTGTCGCAGAACCTCAGCACTGGTGCTGTTCTGGACCACGTCCTCCAGGTACCAGTTTGCCCTCTCCTCCTCTCCTCGATCCAGAAGCACGTTGGTCAGGTAGAGCTTGGCTTCATAATTCTGAGGTTGCGTCAGGGCGATCTCTTCCAACAGGTTTTTGGCCGCATCCCTTTGGCAAATTGTCCGAGAGTATTGCCATGAGAAATACAGGGAAGTTGCTAGGCCTCCCTTGAATTCTTCGTTGGAGGGGTCTTCCCTCAGGGCCATTTGAAAGCAGTTCATGGCTGCCTCTCCTCCAGGAGGACCCACAACCAAGAAGGACCATCCCTTCTGGCTCATAACTTCAGGAGACAGGACTGAGTATGGCTCCGGACTGTTCAGGGATAGGCAGACTTTGTGAATTTCACCCAGGTAAAACTCCACCTTGGGAAAATTGGCCACCTGGTAGTAGACCCAGGCATAGTTCCCATAAGTCACCAAACTGTGGAGAAGGAAGTTGGTGGGATGCTCCTGCTTGAGAACTTCCTCTGCTTCTTGGAGACTTCTTAAAGCTTCAGCATAATGCCTCTGTGAGTAGTACAGGAAGGCTCTCAAGGCAACATAGACGCCGTGATTACAGTAGAGTGTGTGTTTCTCCTTGTGCATCAAATATATCAATAAGAGGTCCATCTCCATGACAGCTTCCAGCTTAATGTCCCAGGTGAAATGGCACTCCAGGGTCCGGAGCTTCGCCAGCAGTGGACTTTCGTTGCTTAGGGGGGAAACAAAGAAAGGAAAGGTCAAAAGTGTTGTTTTAATGTTGACTTTTCAAATATATTTAATTGTATAGTTCTTTTAAATTGCAAACCACTTTGTGTCCAAATTTTGGGAGAAAAGCGGTGTTGCCAGGCTGCACAGCCTTACGGCTTGATATGCTTTAATTGTCAAAATACAATCTAATTGGCACAATACATTAATTGGCTTTGATATAAAACATACCCTGGCTGGGCCAAGAGAAAAAAGACTAGTTGAAGCTGTGCCCTGCGAATTAGGCCAGAAAACCCCTCCTAGGCATGATGAGGTCATAGTCACGAAAGCTCCAGAGGTAAGAAGCTGCTGCTAGCCTTAACAACCTAGCTTTTTTAGACAATAGCAACTGGGAGATTCCCACCAGAACTTTGATTGTCTCAAGTCCTCTTTCCTTTGCCCAGCAATCTATCCCATTATCCTCAAACCCATCTATGAACACTGAGCTATCAGACAACCATTAGCCCCTTTGTCACCTTATGCTCGTGCCCGACCTCAGTTTCCACTCTGTGAACTCCATTGTTTACTCGGCCAGAGAGCTATTCACCCCCGTGCCCTCCAAGCAGAAATTGTGCATAAAAGCCTCCAGTTTTAATCAGCTAGCTCACAGTACACTGATCACTGGCTGCCACTCTGATTCCTAATTGTGTACTGTCCTTAGATGCAAGACTAAGCCACATCGCTGCTTCTTCGCTGCTCTTCTGGGTCGGTAAATATTGCCCACTCCCTGAAGTCTCCCTATCAACCTCTCGTCCCTTTTACCTTTGCTTAGCCTTGTGTAAGCGTGTGACTCTTTGGATTTGGGAATCTGATGGTGTATCCTTTTTTGGAGATTTGGCCATCTGTCAAGAGTGTTTTGATAGTGTTTTCTCACTTGTCAGAAGGGGGTTAGACTAGATGGCCCTTGGGGTCCTTTCTAGCTCTATGATTCGAGATATTGGACTTTTTGTGTGTACGAATGCAGGAAAAGTCTGAAAGCCTGAAACTGCAAAAGAATCCTCACAGAACTCAGTGGGACTTACTTCTGAGTAAGTGTACTCCTCTACTTATTTATTTAGGAATATGCCCTTCCAAGTTCAGTAGGGCTTATTCTCAAGCGATTATAGGATCTGAGTGCTTACAAACAGGAGTGGAAATACTTGAATACCAGAAACCCACCTTGTGCCTTCCTAGCCTATCTGTTCAGAAGTAAACCCGTGGAGCTGAATGGGACTTACCAGCAGCAAAGCGGATGTTGGTTTCTGGGGCTGGAGGTAGTTTGTTACAAAAAAGACATTATGTGCAATTGACTTACCTACCTCTCAAAGAGGGAGCTATAAGGAAATTACACGGAGGTTGAAAGTGAATAGACATCACACATTTAAGGTGCAACTATTAATACTTGGTCACTTTGCCCTAGTTGTGGGAGAGCAGCTTAATAAATAGAGCGGTATCACAAGGGCTCAAATTTGTTGTTGCTTTTGTGCCTTCATGTTGTTTCTGACTTACGACTTCTTTGCAAGAGGTATTCCAGGAAGGACAGTGCTCTTGCTTTGAGATTTTTTCCTTGTGATTTGGGAAACCTGACACACACCACTCCAACCCTCCAAAAGTCTGACTTGCACTTGCTGGGCACATTAAAGGGGAGTTCTTGCCCCCCCCAACACACACAATTTTTGTCTTATTTCAGCTGCATCTGCTCCATAAAACCACAGTCCAGTTCCTTCCCTCTACTGCTCCTTACTGTGACATCCTTTGAGCTTCCGGGGAAAGTCACTGCAAAGCTGGTCTCGGATCTCCTGATCCCCAGAACTCTCCAGACTGGACCCAGCTGTCCACGCAAAAGGACCGGCAAGAGAGGAGCTAGATGTCCCTGCAAGGTGTCCCTGCAGAGGGTTGGAGCGTGACCTACCCCCAGGCAGCCGGCATGAGCCCTGCTTTGGAAAAGCTCTCACTTAAAGGGAGCTTGCAAGCTGTCCAACTGATGTCTTGCACAGGTGCTGGTAGCCAGGAGGCCAAGTGGGAGCTTACACAAGCCACAGCTGGGAAACTTGTGGGCCTTCAGACATTGCAAGGCTACAGGTCCCAGCATCCTTGACCATCAGCTATTCTTCCAAGAGCTACTGGGACTATCAGTCCAACAACATTGGGAACTTTGTAAGATCCTGTGTATTTGGAGGGCAAAGGGTACAGGGGTTAGAGAGTTGGATTGGGACTTTGGGAGCCCAGGTTCCAATCCCCACTGGAATTTGCTGTTGTCATCTATGATAGTTAAAGGCCACTCCAAGGCTGCAGTCCCCAAATGATCCCTAACTGAGGTTCTTGTTCCATGGCACCACTTAGAAACCAAAGACCCTGCAGGTGACCACAAGGAACAAGTAGGATGATCAGAAGTAAAAGAGGGCAATGGAGCTTCTTCTGTATCTTCAATAACTGTGGCAAAGACAGAAGTTCATCAGGTGTAGCTGGACAGGAGAAGCTATACCTGTTGACACTGCTCTTCTGCCCAGTTTGAAGAGTCCAGGAGTTCTGTCCTCTTTTGCGTTGGGCCACTTTAGATACTGCAGAAGTGGATCAAATGAATGGGAGAAAATGGATTGAAATTTATTTCAAGCTACACAGTTATCAAACACCACTTTGACTGCCTTCTCTGCATCCTATGGAATCCTGGGATTTGTAGTTCGCTGAGGCATTAGAACTCTGTGGTTGGGAATTTTAAATACTTGCAGGGGAGGCTACGGGAGAGGGAGGTAAATGAGGTCATCGCTTCCTAGTAAGAATTCTGCATCCCCCTGCAAAATTTTCCTTCAGCTCCCACATTTCTTTCAATGCAGTAACTTCAACTGAAGGTTTAGAAATACAGTTGAAGCTTCCAAAGAAATGGATGGAGTGGAATCCTGCAAAACAAAGTTAAGAAAAAGGAATCTCTTCTCTGCTTTGGATGGTTTAGGACTCTCCATTGGTGCGTCAACAGCTGCATGTGAAAACTAATTCTCAACTTTGATAGCTGTGCTGACTTCATGCAGGCATTTATAATTTCATTAGAGAGAAGCATTTTGGATTTTGAAAGTAAAATATTCAAAAAAAAATTCAGGTTCTCTGCAAGTTCAAATCATTATAACACAATATGCAATTGCTTCCCAGCCAATATTTTTTTATTTCAAAGAATTGTTTTGCATGTGGAAAATATACATTTGTTTTTCTGGCAGCTTCACAACATTCTTTCTAACTAAAATGGGGGTTACTTACGACATTATGGATGTAAAGAAACCAGAATCATGGAGACGGAAGAGGCCCTGAGGGGCCTCCAGTCCAACCATCTCCCGCCGTACAGAAATGCCCACTCAAAGCTCTCCCTTTGGCAGGTGGCCACCCAGCCTCTCTTTAAAAACCTCCAGAGAAGGAGACTTCACCACGCTGTGAAGCAACTTATTCCACCGTCCAATTGTTCTTGCCCTCGGGAGGTTCTTCCTAAAGTTCAGGGGGAATTTCTTTCCCTGAAGTTTTCAGTCATTGCTCCCCAGTGTCCTAGTCTCTGGAGCAGCAGAAAACAGACTTGCCCCATCTTCCATATGACATCCCTTCAGATAGTGAAACAGGGCTATCACATCACCTCTTAACCTTCTCTTCTCCAGGCAAAACATCCCCAGCTCCCTAAGCTGCTCCTCTTAGGGCTTCTTGGTTTTCAGGCCTTTTTCCTCTTTTGGTCGCCCACCTCTGAACACGTTCCAGCTTGTCCATATCCTTCCTGAACTGTCGTGCCCAGAACTGGACACAATATTCCAGGTGGTGTCTGACCAAAGCAGAATAGACAGGTACTTTTACGAATAGACACTATACTCCTATTGACCCAGCCTAGAATCACATTGGCTTTTTTAGCTGGCGCATCACACTGCTGACGCATGTTCAGTTGTGGTCTACTAAGACTTCTAGATCCCTTTCACATGCAACATGTTCAAGCCAGGTATTTTATAGCGATACCATAAAAGCTGTTTCATACTGGCAGATGCTCAAACTCTTCCGAGCCTACAATTTATGCCTATGTCTCCCAATGAAAATTGTCTTGCTACACTCCTGTAAATAACTCTTCCTAAACTACAAATCCTGAGGTTCCGTCAGGTGGGACCACGGCAGATAAGGTGGGATCAAAGCCCCCTCCCCATTCCCACGGGAAGCTCAGCTGTCATGGTCACCGGTGCAACTGGGGTTTCCCACATCTCAAGGCCTGGCCCTTCTTCTCTAGTCCTCGGGGCAGAGGGGAGGAATCTCAGGGTGAAACCATTGTCTTCCAAAGTTATATAGCTGTATCTCTTTCTGTTTGGAGATCCGTACCGGTGCAGATGCTTTCAACAGGTTGCTGTCGACTGTTCAAAGCAGATCTTGGAAAGCTGCACTACACTTCCCATGTGTTCTTAAAGGCAGTGCTTGCACTACTGTTGCAAGCAGAGCTAGGGAAAGTGTTGGTTTACTTTTTAAAACCTTGCTCAATGCAGAGTTTGAACAACTTAATCTTCAACCCAATTTCTCTCTCTCTCTCTCTTGGTGTTTATTATTTGAATGACCTCTTCCGAGAAAGTGTGGTTGATTCTTAATGGGTCACACCTAAGGACGTCATCAGGACCCACCGCCTATGAGGTCAGCAGGAGACGTCCCTATATTTTGGCCCCCGAATCTCAGGGCCTGGGATGCTCCTGGCCTGGCAACCATTAATGTAATTTTCCTCCAAGAACATAGAGTAGATATAGGCATAGAGCTCGGAAAATGATTCAGCTTCCCCCAGGCGGTCACAGGATTTAGTGCTGTAGTTCTAGGCTATTTTAAAAATATCCAAACAACATCTCTTTTGTCCCACACTATTTACTGGCAATTCCTGGCTCTGGCTGCAATATTTTGTTCCCACCCTCAAAGGGGGTTACTTCCTACTCCAAAAACAAAAGGTCTCCCTCTTCTCTTTCTTTCCTTATTTATTTTTTTAAAGATATCTGAATTTATTAATGAAACAGCACTTTTGTGGTATAATTCTCAGAATATTTTAATTCAGAGAGGATAAAAATTGCCCTTAAAACTACAGGACCCCCTCAGCAATCCATGCCTTTGGCCGGGGAAGAAAAACCATCTGGAATAGACCAAGTGCAAACACTTCGCAAATACTAATATTATGATTCTACTTTAACTGCCATGACTGAATCCTGTGATGTCCTGGGATCTGCAGTTTGAGGAGACGCTAGAGCTCTCTGGCTGAGAATCCCAAACTCTCCGCTCTAAACTGCAGATCCCAGGATCCCACTGGATGTTGGCACGACAGTTAAAGCGGAATCATAGCACTATAACTGCGTGGTGTGAAAGGCCCTTTAACCAGTGCCCCAGGGCAACTCCAGAGAGAAAGGGAGAGAGAGAAAGAGAATGAATGAAGTTTTATTTCAGGAAAGGAAAAGTGCTTTCACAGAAAATAGTTTCCATGGTAAAAAAAAAAACAAACTTCCCTGCCCGCTACCAATATAGTGACCAGGACTCCAACATCCACCAGCAATAAGAAGACCTCTCCAATGCAGGCCTGTTTCCAAGCAAAGAACTGTTACCCCTCCTTGTGCACCACGGGGCATTTCCCCCCCATTCTCCCTTTGTCTTTGGGCTGCAGAAATCCCAGGGACGGGCGAGGGTCTCTTCCATCACCAGCCACTCTGAATGTGCTCCCACAGATCTTCTGCCTGACTGTTATCCTCCTCTCCTTCCATCGTTTTAAGGAAACTGTGGATAAAATCAACTTGGTCCATTTCAGAGTCTTCGTGGAATATTCTTGCCAGCGTGGCCACCCGCTTCTTCAACTGGTCCTTCTCGCTGGAGTGAGTGCGGGGGATTTTGAGGCCAGCGAGGAAGATCTCCAGCGCTTGGTGCTTCTGCCCTTTCTTGTGGAGAAGGAAGTCTCCCCAGCAGAGACAGAGGAATTCCTGGCATTGCTTGCTAATGACGGAGAACTGCTCCATCAAATGCAGATAGATCTCTTCCTGATAAGCGGGGACTGTTTCTCCGTAGATTTTAGCGAGTTCCAACATAGGAAATACAAAGAGGGAATCTGTTTCTGCGGCTCGTTGGAAATTTACTGCAGCGGCCTCCAGGGTCGCTGCTCTTTCTTCAGGTGATGCCAGCTCCATCACGTGATACTTATAACACATGCCCAGGTGGTAATATAGGAAATGGTAACTAGGATCCAAGTTTATGGCCTTCGTCAAAATGGAAATGGCTTGACTAACCTGTTGGGGCTTCAGCAAAATGCTTGACATGGCAGCCTTTCGTAGAACCTCAGCGCTGATGCTGTTCTGGACCACGTGCTCCAGGTACCAGTTCGCCCTCTCCTCCTCTCCTCGATCCAGAAGCACGTTGGCCAGGTAGAGCTTGGCCTCAAAATTCTGAGGTTGCGTCAGGGCGATCTCTTCCAACAGGTTTTTGGCCGCGTCCCTATGGGAAGTTGTCCGAGAGTATTGCCATGAGAAATACAGGGACGTCGCTAGGCCTCCCTTGAATTCTTCGTTGGAGGGGTCTTCCCTCAGGGCCGTTCGAAAGCAGTTCATGGCCGCCTCTCCTCCAGGAGGACCCACAACCAAGAAGGACCATCCCTTCTGGCTCATCACTTCAGGAATGACAACCGAGTACGCCTCCGGACTGTCCAGGGATAGGCAGACTTTGTGAATTTCTTCCAGGTAAAACTCCACCTTGGGGAAATTGGCCACCTTGTAGTAAATCCAGGCATAGTTCCCGTAAGCCACCAAACTCTGGAAGAGGACGTTGGTGGGATGCTCCTGCTTGAGAACTTCCTCTGCTTCTTGGAAACGTCTCAAAGCTTCAGGGTAACGCCTCTGCAGGCAGTGCAGGAAGGCTCTGAAGGCGACGTAGATGCTACGGTTACGGTAGGGCGTGTGTTTCTCCTTGTGGGCCAAATACGCCAGCAAGAGGTCCGCCTCTCCGACAGCGTCGAACTTAATCTCCCAGGTGAAATGGCACTCCAGGGTCCGGAGCCTCGCCAGCAACGGCCGTTCATCGCTAAGGGAAGAAACACAGAAAAGGAAAAGTTAGAAGTGTTGCTTTAATTCTTCTCCTACTGTTGGTTTTGTTTTTTTTTTAATCTGGAAAATATAAAACGAATGGGGTGGTAATATATGTAAGGCCAAAATTATCTCCTCAGTTAGTAATTTTCTGATGATTAGGGGAGGTTTGTGGGGGGTTGAACTCACTATTAATAGGGAAGAAATGCTTGTTCTGGGAGTATATGGTCCAATTTCACAAAGGTCAGTGCTAATTCAGAAACTGAATACTATTGTATCTGAAATGTCTTATGAAAAATGGTGTGTAATGGTGGAATTGGAATGCGGCAGTGTCTCCATTGATCGACAGATCTTTGTCTATAGAGGTAAAGAAAGCCCAGGGTTGTTTATCTAATGAATATTTTGAATTAACGGATAATTTACAGAGTAGGGACATATGGAGACTTAAACAGCCCAATAAGCAAGGCTTTACTTTTTTTTTTTTTGCAATAGATACAAATGTCATTCAAGATAGGAAATGCTATGGTTATCAAAGACCCTGACAGACAAGATATATAAGGTGGAAATTCTCCCAAAGAATACGTCAGATCATAACCCCGTCATAATGCATATTAGAAAAAACAAGTAAAGAATTTGCTTGGAAATTAAATGAGTCTTTAATGATGGAAACAGAATGTCAAATGTGAAAAAAGAGATTAAGGAATTTTTTGAAAGAAATTTGAATAAAGGTATAAATATCAGATCTACATGGGATGCAAGCAAAGCATACAAGAGAGGCCTGGAAACTGTGAAGCCCTACGAGGAGCAGCTTAGGGAGCTGGGTATGTTGAGCCTGGAAAAGAGAAGCGATAACGTGATAGCTATATTTCAATATTTGAAGGGATGTTGTATGGAAGGTGGAGCAAGCTTGTTTTTTGTTGCTCCAGAGACTAGGACACAGAGCAACGGCGTCAAACTTCAGAAAAAGAGATTCCATTTAAACATTAGAAAGAACTTCTTGATGGTAAGAGCAGTTTGACAGTGGAATACGCTGCATCTGGGGAGTGTGGCGGAGCCTCTTTCTTTGGAGGTTTTTAAAGAGAGGCTGGATGGCCATCCGTTGGGCGTGCTTTGAGGGTGGATTCCCACATGACAGAAGGGGTTAGACTGGCCTGGGGTCTCTTCTAGTTCTATGATTCTTCTAGAACTGGGATTTGTGTGTGTACAAATGCAAGCAAAGTCTGAAGGCACATTACTGTAAAAGAATTCTAACAGAACTCAGTGGGAGTTATGTTACCCTGTGTACTGGGGGGTCCCGGGAGGGACACCAAAATGTGCTCAACGAAAGGTGGGGAAAATCAGCTCAGAGCACTGCTTAGCGTTACGAGAGACAGGGTAACGTAGCGAGATCTTGAACCCTATGTCTACGGGGTCGGGTCGAGTCAAGGAGCACACAGAAGTTGAAGCAATAAATGATGTTTTATTACAAACACAAGCAAAACAGTGTATGCGACACACTCACACAAGATAACTAAGGAAAATAAAGGTTGGAGTGGTATAGAGGGATTTTTAGAGGGATTGCTGGTTTGGGTGATACTTCACCTGTCCTGAAGCCCGGAAAAATGGAGAGCGAGGCTGGGGTGCGACGTAGCTCAGCACGTGGAGCTGAGGGGAGGCTCGCCAAGCAGAGCGGCAGCAAGGTGGGATGAAACTCGGGAGCGATCCGAGGAAGGTCTCGGAATTGAGGGTTTTTATAAGGAGAATGTGACTGCAGGCTATGCCGTACTTGGGGGAAAACAATAGATTTGGAGTTGGAGACAAAGCCTCCGAAAGGTCAGACTCTGAACGATTGAGTTATCGCAGAGGTTCTCAATAGAGTAGCCAGTATGCAGAGGCAGAGTACTTGGGTCTTGCGTAGTTTACCCATCAAGCTGCCATCGTGGGGCAGAGGCTCTTTTGTAGGTTGCTCGCATACCTGATTAGAGTACTTGCCTGGAGGTCTCCTAGAGCAGCGAGTCAGCTGTTTTCTGGCCTGCCTGTATTGTCCAGGAATATTACGGTGATAATCGGCCGAGCCTGTATGCGTGCCTGTCCGGGGACCTCGCAAGCACGTGGAAGAGAATAGATAAGTGAAGCCGAATTCTGATATCAAAAGGATGTCTTTTAATATCCCCGAAGCTTGGACTAGCCAGGGCAGTAACAGTTACTTCTGAGTAAATGCACTCCTCTACTTATTTAATTAGGAATATGCCCTTTTGAGTTCAGCGACCACAGAACTGGAGCGCCGCAGACAGGAGATGAAATACTTGAATACCAGAAACCCACCTTATGCCTCCCTGGCCTATCTGTTCCGAAGGAAGCCCGTGGAGTTGAGCGGGACTTAAACCAGCAGCAACGTGGATGTTAGTTTCTGAGGCTGGAGGCAATATGTTGCAAACAAGACATTATATGCATTTAACTTATCTACCTCTCATAGAAGAAGCTATAAGGAAATTACACAGAGGTTGAAAATGAATGGACATCACACATTTAAGTTGCAACTATTAATACTTGGTCATTTTTTCCCAGTTGTGGGGGAGCAGCTGTAATAAATAGAAGGGTATCATTTAGGCTCAGATCTGTTGCTGCTTTTGTGCCTTCGAGTTGTCTCTGGCTTATGGCGAGTGTATCCTTGGCTGTTCCTGGCAAGAGGTATTCCAGGAAGGGCAGGGTTCTTGCTCTGGGATTTTTTTCCTTGTGATTTGGGAAACCTAACACACACCACTCCAACCCTCCAAAAGTCTGACTTGCACTAGCTGGGCACATTAAAGGGAAGATCTTGACTCCCCCCCCCCACAACACACAATTTTTGTCTTATATCAGCTGCATCTTCTCCATAAAACCACAGTCCAGTTCCTTCCCTCTACTGGTCCTTACTGTGACATCCTTTGAGCTTCCGGGGAAAGTCACTGCAAAGCTGGTCTCGGATTTCCTGATGCCCAGAACTACTCCAGGCTGGACACAGCTGCCCACACAAAAAGGACGGGCAAGAGAGGAGCTGGATGTCCCTGCAAGTTCTCCCTGAAGAGGGTTGGAGCCTGACCTACCCCCCGGCAGCCGGCATGAGCCCTGCTTTGGAAAAGCTCTCAGTTAAAGGGAGCTTGCAAGCTGTCGGACCAACGTCTTGCACAGGTGCTGGTGGAAGTGGAAGCTTACAGAAGCCACAGCTGGGAAACCACTCGGCCTTCAGCTGTTGCAGGACTACAAGTCCCAGCATCCCTGATCACTGGGTATTCTGGCAAGAGCTGCTGGAACTGTCAGTGCAACAACATCTAGAACTCTGTATGATCCCATGTATGTGAAGGGCAAAGGATACAGTGGTTAGGGAGTTGGATTGGGACCTTGGGAACTCAAGTTCAAATCCCCACTGGGATGTGCTGTTTTCATCTGCAACGGTTACAAGCCACTCCAAGATTGCAGTCCCGAAACAATCCCTATCTGAGGTTCTCTTTCCGTGGCACCGCTTGGAAGCCAAAGCTCCAGGAGGTGACCAGAAGGAACAAGTAGGGTGATCAGAAGCAAAAGAGGGCAACGGAGCCTCTTCTGTAGCTTCAATAGCTGTGGTAAAGGCAGAAGTTCATCAGGTGTAGCTGGACAAGAGAAGCTACACCTGTTGACATTGCTCTTCTGCCCAGTTTGAAGAGTCCGGGAGTTCTGTCCTTTTTTGCATTGGGCCACTTTAGATGTTGCAGAAGTTGATCAAATGAATGGAAGAAAGTGGATTGAAGTCTGTTTCATGCTACACAGTTGTCATATTTCAACACCACTTTGACTGCCTTCTCTGCATCCTATGGAATCCTGGGATTTGTAGTTTGCTGAGGCATTAGAACTCTGTGGTTGGGAATTTTAAATACTCAAAGGGAGGCTATAGGGGATGGAGGGAAATGAGGTCATTGCATCCTAGTAAGAATTCTACATCCCCCCTGCAAAATTTTCCTTCAGTTTCCCCATTTCTTTGATAGCAGTAATTTCAATTAAAGCTTTAGAAATACAGTTGAGGATTCCAAAGAAATGAGCAGGGTGGAATCCTGCAAAACAGCCTACAAAAACATTGTACATGGGGAAGGAAGCTCTTCCATGTATCACTGCTTTCTGTGGTTTGGGACTCTCCTTTGGTGCATTGGCAGCTGTTTGTGAAAATTTAATTCTCAACTTTGATAGATGTGCTGATATCATGCAGGCATTTAGAGTTTTGTTAGAGGGAAGCAAATTTAATTTTGGATTCTGAATGTCATGTATTTTTAAAAATTCAAAAGGAGCGGTTCTCCTCAAGATTGCAGAGAAATCAAGGTGCGTTAGACCCTATTAACAGTTCAGATCCTTATAGCACAATATGCAAGGACTTCCCAGTCAAAAATGTTTTTTAATTCAGACAATTGTTCTGCATTTGGAACATATGCATTTGCTTTTCCAGAAGCTTCAGAACTTTCTTTCTAATTTCAATGCATCAGTTAGGGTTATTTATGTTGTTATGTATGCAAAGAAACCAGAATCATAGAGATGGAAGAGACCCCAAGGTCATCCTATCCAGTCCCCTTCTGCCCTGCAGGAGGACACCCTCAAGGCACTCCCGGCAGATGGCCATCCAGCCTCTCTTTAAAAACCTCCAAAGAAGGAGACTCCACCACGCTCCTGGGCAGCGTATTTCACGGGGGAACTGCTCTTACTGTCAGGAAATTCTTCCTAATGTCTAGTTGGACTTTCTTTTCCTGACGTTTGAAACCATTGCTCTGTGTCCCAGTCTCTGGAGCAACAGAAAACAAGCTCACCCTACCTTCAAGGTGACCTGTTTTCATATAGTTAAATGTTGCTATCGTGTCCCCTCTTAACCTTCTCTTCTCCAGGGTCAACATCCCCTGCTCCCCAAGCCGCTCCTAAAGGGCTTCGTGGTTTCCAGGCCTTTCACCATTTTGGTCGCCCTCCTTTGAACACGTTCCAGCTTGTCCATATCCATCCTGAACTGTGGTCCCCAGAACTGGACACACGATTGCAGGTGAGGTCTGACCAAGGCAGAATAGGGTGGCACTGGTGCTAATAGAAACTATACTGCTATTGATGCCGCCTAGAATCTCATTGGCTTTTTTAACTACCGCATTGCACTGCTGACACATTCTCAGTTGTGGTCGACTAAGACGGTTAGCTCCCTTTCACAGGTATCGTGGTCAAACCAGGTATAATAGAGTGACACTGTAAAACCAGTTTTATACTGGCAGATGCTCAAACTCTTCTGAGCCTACAATTAACGCCTGTGCCCCACAATGAAAATCGTCTTGCTACACACCTGTAAATAACTCCCTAAACTACGAATCTTGGGGTTCCATTAGATGGAGCCATGGCGGATAAAGTGAGATCAAAGACCCCTCCCCATTCCCACAGGAAGCTCAGCTGTCATGGTCACCAGTGCAACTGGGATTTCCCACATCTCAAGGCCTGGCCCTTCTTCTCTAATCCTCGGGGCAGAGGGGAGGAATCTTAGGGTGAAACCAGTGCCTTCCAAAGTTACATAGCTGCATCTCTTTCTGTTTGGAGATCCATCCTGGTGCAGGTGCTTTCGACAAGTTGCTGTTGACTGTTCAAAGCAGATCTTGGAAAGCTACACCACAGTTCCCATGTGTCCTTAAAGGCAATGCTTGCACAAGTGTCGCAAGCAGAGCTGGGGAAAGTGTTGGTTTGCTTTATTTTAAACCCATGCTGAATGCACAGTTTGGGAAACTTCATTTCCCACCAATTTTTCCCCCTTGGCGTTTATTATTTGAATAACTTGCTCTGAGCAACTGTGGTTGGTGCTTAATGGCTCCTGTGTTATGACCCCACCAGACCCCACCCCTATGAAATCAACAGGAGGAGGCATTCTTCAACCTTGAATTTCGGTCTCAGAATCTCAGGGCCTGGGGTGCTCCTGACGTGGCAACTATAAATGTAGGCATAGCGCTTGGAAAATTATTCAACTTCCCTAGGCAGTCACAGGTTTTAGCGCTGTAGTTCTTGGGTATTTTAAAAATATCCAAACATCTCCGTTCTCCCAGACTGTTCTCTGGCAATTCCTGGCACCGTATGCAATATTTTATTCCTACCCTCAAATGAGTTACTTCCTAGTCCAGGATGAAAAGATCTCCCTCTTGTCTTCCTTTCTTTCCTTTTTCTTTCTTTTTTAAGGATTTATGGTACATCAGTGATGTGGCAATTTTGCAGTATAACTCTTACACTTTGTCTAATTCAGAGACAGTGGTGTAGGGATGGGGCTTGACAGGGGTGGTGCACCATGGGCGGCACTTTTTGGGGGGGCACTGCCATCCCTTGCCTACCCCCTTGGGCACCGTCACCCCACCCGCTTGCACTGATGTCCCACCTACCCCTACCCCACTGACGCCAAGCTACGTCACTGTTCACAGAGAATAAAAATTCCCCTTCAAACCACAGCCTTCCCGCAGCCATCTACGCCTTTGGTTGGGGGGAAAAATGCTTTGGAGGAGACCTAGTGCAGATACTTCACAAATATAACATCGTGATTCCACTTTAACTGCCATGGCTGCATGCTGTGACATCCTGGGATCTGCAGTTCGGGGAGGCCCCAGAGCTCTCTGGCTGAGAATCCCAAACCCTCCTCCCTGAACTGCAGATCCCAGGATTCCACTGGATGTTGGCATGGCAGTTAAAGTGGAATCATAGCACTGTAGCTGTGTGGTGTGAAAGGACACATAACCAATGCCCCGGGGCAACTCCAGAGAAAGAGAAAGAGAAAGAGAGGGAGAATGGATTAAAGAAAATTTATTTCGGGAAAGGAAGAGCACTTTCACAGAAAATAGCTTCCCAAGGTAAAAAACCAAAAACAACACACACACACCCCTGAACACAGTTAACAGGATCCCAACATCCACCAGCAATAAGAAGACTTCCCCAACGCAAGCCTGTTTCCAAGCAAAGAACTGCTACCGCTCCCCCTGCACCACCGGGCATTTTTTTCCATGTTCTTCCGTTGTCTTTGGACTTCAGAAATCCCGGGGACGGGCGAGGGTCTCCTTCATCTCCATCCACCGTGAATGTGCTGCCACAGATGTTCTGCCTGACTGTTATCCTCCTCTCGTTCCGTTGTTTGAAGGAAACTGCAGATAAAATCAACTCGGTCCGTTTCAAAGTTTTTCTGGAACATCCTTGCCAGCACGGCCAGCCGCTTCTTCAACTGGTCCCTCTCCTCGGAGTGGCTGCCAGGGATTCTGAGGCCAACCAGGAAGACCTCTAGCGCTTTGTGCTTCTCTCTCTTCTTGTGGAGAAGGAAGTCTCCCCAGCAGAGGCAGACGGACTGCTGGCCTTCTTGGCTGACCGTGGAGAACTGCTCCATCAACCACAGGTAAATCTCTTCCTCATAGGCAGGTATCGTTTTTCCATAGATTTTAGCCAGTTCCAACACAGGAAACACAAAGTGGTAATCTGTTTCGGCAGCTCGTTGGAAGTTTACTACGGCAGCCTCCAGCATCATTGCTCTTTTGTAAAACGATGACTGAGCCAACATATGATGCTTGTAACACATGCCAAGGTGGAAATACAGTAAATAGTAACTGGGGTCCAAGCTTACAGCCTTCTTCAAAATGGAAATGGCTTGAGCCACACGCTTTGGCTTTGTCTGCATACACAGTATTGCAGCCTTTCTTAGAACCTCAGGGCTGAGGCTGTTTTGGACCACATCCTTCAAGTAAGAGTATACTCTCCCTTTGTTTCGATCCAGAAGCAGGTTGGCCAGGTAGACTTTGGCCTCATAATTCTGAGGTTGCATCAGGACTATCTCTTCGAACAGGATTTTGGCCTCAGCTTTATAGAAAGTTGTCTGAGAGTGTTGCCCTAAGAGATAAAAAGAACTGGCTAGGCCTGCCTTGAATTCCTTGTTGGAAGGGTCACCTCTCAGGGCCATTTGAAAGCACCTTCTGGCTTCCTCTCCTCCAGAGGGTCCCACAGCCAGCAGGGACCATCCCTTCTGGGCCATAATTTCAGGAATCACAACCGAGTAGGGCTCAGGACTGTTCAGGGACAGACAGATTTTGTGGATTTCTCCCAGGTAAAACTCCACCTTGGGGAAATTGGCCACCTGGTAATAGACCCAGGCATAGTTCCCATAAGTCACCAAACTGTGGAGATGGAAATTGGTGGGATGCTCCTGCTTGAGAACTTCCTCTGCTTCTCGGAGACTTCTTAAAGCTTCGGCATTATGTCCCCGCAGATAGTACAGGAAGGCTCTCAAGGCCACGTAGAGGCTGCGATTACGGTAGGGTGTGTGTTTTTCCTTATGGGTCAGATGCACCAGTAAGAGGTCCACCTCTGAGACAGACTTGAAATCAATGTCCCAGGTGAAATGGCACTGCAGGGTCCACAGCTTCGCCTGCAATGGACTTTCATTGGTAAGGGAAGAAACACAGAACGGAAAGGTTAAAAGTATTATTTATGTTGACTTTTCATATGTTTTTAATTGTATTGTTCTTTGAAACTGTAAGTGGCTTCCAGCTCCAATTCTGGGAGAAAAGCAAGATACAAAATAACAAACAACAACAACAACAACAACAACAACAGAATCATAGAATCCTAGAGTTGGAAGAGACCCCAGGGGCCATCGACTCCAACCCCCTGCCATGCAGGAACACCCTCAAAGCTCTCCCGACAGATGGCCATCCAGCCTCTGCTTAAAAACCTCCAAAGAAGGTGGAGACTCCACCACGCTCCATTGAGGCAGCAGCAGATTCCACTGCCGGAGAGCTCTGTCTTCCTGCATAGCAGGGGGCCTGGAGATCCCTGCTAGCTCTATGCTCCTGGATATTGGGATTTGTGTGTACAAATGCAGGGAAAGTCTGACAGTGTATTACTGCAGAACTCAATAGGATTTACTTCTGAGTAAGTGCACTTGTCCACTTATTTATTTAGGAATGTGCCCTTCCGAGCCGAGTAGGGCTTATTCATAGAATCATAGAATCATAGAAATGTAGAGTTGGAAGAGACCCCAGGGGCCATCCAGTCCAACCCCCTTCTGCCATGCAGGAACGCCCTCAAAGCACTCCCGACAGATGGCCGTCCAGCCTCTGCTTAAAAACCTCCAAGGAAGGAGACTCCACCACACTCCATGGATGCAGCAGATTCCACTGCCGGACAGCCCTGACTGTCAGGAAGTTCTTCCTGAGGTTCAGGTGGAATCTCCTTTCCTGCAGCTTGAATCCATTGCTCCTTGTCCTGGTCTCTGGAGCAGCAGAAAACAAGCCCTCTCCTTCCTCTACATGGCATCCCTTCAAAGATTTAAACATAGCTATCATGTCCCTTCTTAACCTTCTCTTCTGCAGACTGAACATACCCAGCTCCCTAAGTCTATCCTCGTAGGGCTTCATGGCTTCCAGGCCTCTCACCATTTTGGTCGCCCTCCTCTGGACCTGCTCCAGCTTGACCATGTCCTTCTTGAATTGGGGGACCCAGAGCTGCACACAGTATTCAAGATGAGGTCTAACCAAAGCAGAGTAGAGTGGTACCAGTACCTCCCTCGATCTAGACACCATACTCCTATTGATGCAGTCGAGAATTGCATTGGCTTTCTTGGCTGCCGCATCACACTGCTGACTCATGTTCAGCTTGTGGTCGATTAAAACTCCTAGATCCCTTTCACACGTACTGCTATCCAGCCATTCTCAAGTGATTATAGGACTGGAGTGCTACAGACAGGAGCGGAAATGCTTGAATACCAGAAACCCACCTTGTGCCTCCCTAGCCTATCCTTTCCGAAGCAACCCCATGGAGTTGAATGGGACTTAGCAGTAGTAAAGTGGATGTTGGTTTCTGGACCTGGAGGCAATTTGTGACAAAAAAGACATTACTTGCAATTAACCTACCTACCACTCAAAGATGGAGCTATAGGGAAATTAGACGGAGGTTGAAAGTGAATGGACATCACACATTTAAGGTGCAACTGTTAATATTTGGTCATTTCTTCCTAGTTGTGGGGGATCAGCCATAATAAATAGAGGGATATCACGTGAGCTCAAATCTGTTGCTGTTTTTGTGCCTTCAGGTTGTCTCTGACTTATGGCAAGTATTTTCTTGGCTGTTCTTGGCAAGAGGTATTCCAGGAAGGGCAGTTCTCTAGCTCTGAGATTTTTTCCTTTTGATTTAGGAAACCCAACAGACACCTCCCCAACCCTCCAAAAGTCTGCTTTGCACTTGCTTGACTCCCCCTCCACTGCAATTTTTCTCTTCTTTCTATTGCATCTGCTCCATAAAACCACAGCTCAGTTCGCCATCCTCCCCTTAACTGGTCCGTCCTTTGGCATCCTCTTTTTAAAAATTTTATTTTCGTATAGAGCTTTAGCATGAAAGTAAAAATGAAATAAATATGAAAAAGATTAGAAAAAAATCTGACAGATTATCAGAAAAAGGAGGAGCAACCCATCATCAAACAAGAGAAATCAGTTCTTCACACCCAAACAAATCATTTCTTCACTCCCATACAATCATCTCCTTCGCTTCCTCCTGATGAGGAGTGGCTATAACTGAGGCCATTTCTGCACTACAGTGTTAGAGTGCTATTATTCCACTTTAAACCTCCTGTGGAATTCTGGGGTTTGTAGTTCCCTGGGGCCAAAGGGCTTTCTGGCTGAGAATTCTAAAGGCCCCTCCCTAAACTGCAAACCCCAGGATTCCATAGGATGTTGAAAGTGGAATAATAGCACCATAACAGTGTAGTGTGGAAAGGCCCTTAGTTTTTACAAGATATTATCTAAACCATCTCTTTGAAAAAAACATATATTTGCAAAATCTATGTAATTTGACCCGTTCTTAAATATAATAACACACTTATTTAGTTGTTTTGGTAACATAAAGTTCACCAACATTAAAGTTCTCCAAGTGTCCTTGAAATATGACGTTATCCAATACTTGACAGATTTATTGTACTTTTCTCCTCTCAGAAATGTAAATCTGTCCAGATAGACAATATCCTTACTGTGACATCCTTTGAGCTTCCAGGGAAAGTCACTGCAAAGCTGGTCTCAGATCTCCTGATCCCCAGAACTCTCCAGACTGGACCCAGCTGTCCACACAAAAGGACCGGCAAGAGAGGAGCTAGATGTCCCTGCAAGGTGTCCCTGCAGAGGGTTGGAGCCTGACCTACCCCCAGGCAGCCGGCATGAGCCCTGCTTTGGAAAAGCTCTCACTTAAAGGGAGCTTGCAAAGTGTCCAACTGATGTCTTGCACAGGTGCTGGTAGCCAGAGGCCAAGTGGAAGCTTACACAAGCCACACCTGGGAAACTTGTGGGCCTTCAGACATTGCAAGGCTACAGGTCTCAGCATCCTTGACCATCAGCTATTCTGGCAAGAGCTGCTGGGACTGTCAGTCCAACAACATTGGGAACTTTGTAAGATCCCGTGTATTTGGAGGGCAAAGGGTACAGGGGTTAGGGAGTTGGATGGGGACTTTGGAAGCCCAGGTTCCAATCCCCACTGGAATTTGCTGTTGTCATCTGCAAATGTTACAAGCCACTCCAAGACTACCGTCCCCAAATTATTTCAAGAGGACAGTTTCTCCTCAAGTTTGCAGAGAAATAGGGGTACATTAGACCCTTTTAACAGTTCAGATCATTACAGCACAATATGCATTGAATTCCCAGTCAATATTTTTTTTAGTTCAGACAGTTGTTTGGCATGTTGAAAATATACATTTGCTTTTCTGGAAGCTTCACAAAATTCTTTCTAATTAAAACACATTAATTGGAGGTTATTAATGTCGTTATGTATGTAAAGAAACCAGAATCGTAGAAATGAAGAGACCCTTTTTAAAAGATTTATGGTACATCAATAAAATGACACTTTTGCGGTGTAACTCTTAGAATTTTTCTCATTCAGAGAGTATAAAAATTGACCTTCAAACCAGAGGGCCCTGTCAGCATGATTGCTAGAGACCTAGGCCATTTCCACACTAGACTGTGATAGTGCTATTATTCCACTTTCAACCTCCTGTGGAATCCTGGGCTTTGCAGTTTAGAGAGAGGCATTGAGAATTCTCAGCCAGAGAGCTCTTTGGTCTCAGTAAACTACAAATCCCAGAACTCCACTGGATGTTGAAAGTGGAATAATAGCACTATAACAGTGTAGGGCAAAAATGGCTCTAGTACAAATCAAACAAATCACAGAATCTTAAAAGCTGGAAGGGGCCTATGAAGGGAGGAGCTGGGGAAGTCTGGCTGAAGGCAGCCAATCACAGCTCAGGGAATGCTGTGAAGAGGAGGGGCCTGTGGGGAGGAAATGTTATAAAACTGAGGTTTGTCTCGGTCAGAAGGCAGAGGGGGAAAAGTTGGCACAGAGATAGGGGGAGGGGGAGGGGGAGGGGGAGGGGGAGGGGGAGGGGGACAAGTGGAATAGAGACAGGAAAATCCAACACAAGGAAGGACTGACTCTGGTTTTGGGGAGCTGTAAATGATCTATTAGCTCAAGGGTCCATGTGTTATTTTCTTGTGTATTAATAAACTTCCACTTGTTTGGTTTTACCACTGTTTCTGTCTGTTCATATTAAGTTTACTGGAGGACCTTGTCACGTTTACTACTTTGAGCCCACCAAAAGAATACAGCCATTGGTCCACAATAGGAGGGTCTCCTTGAGGCCAAAGGACCTAATCCTGGAAGAAATTGAGGGGACAAAGGGCAAGGTGAGCAATGGGAGCCCAGGGCTGGAACTGTGGGGCCAGCATGGCATGTCATGGCATGTCTCAGGGCCACAAGGGCCATCCAGTCCAACCCACTTCTGCCATGCAGAAATACACAACTATAGCACTCTATAGAGATGCCTATCCAACCTCTGTCTAAAGACCACCAAACATGGGGAATCCACCAGCCTTCACTGCAGACCCCATAAAGAGGGGAAAGGGCTAACTCAATGCAGAATGAGTGAGTATAGAAGCAACAATAACTAGCAAAAGCCAAGGAACTGTATGGTGAGAACTTAGGCTTTTAGTCCACTGTTTGGACCATAGTTCCCACAATCCTGCAGTGAGCACGGCCGCCGATCGTGGCGGCTGGGTAACTCTGGGAGTTGTCGTCCAAAATAACTTCTTCAACTTCTGCCCAGGAATGGGGCAAGCGACAGTGGGACGACAGCAGGGAGAAAAGGATTAAAGAACCCCTAATTCATCTTCCATAAGGATCCTGACTTGGATTTGCATGGGAGAAGGCACACCGGTATCGCTTATAGTAACTATTCACATGGTGTAAATACACTAAAACCACCAGACCCCATCTGATCTTGGAAACTAAGCAGGGTCAAGCCTGGTTAGTATAGAATCCTAGAGTTGGAAGAGACCCCAGGGGCCATCCAGTCCAACCCCCTGCTTTACAGGAACCCACATCAAAGCCCTCCCTACAGATGGCCATCCAGCCTCCGCTTAAAAACCCTCCAAAGGAGGAGGAGTCCACCACGCTCCATGGAGGCAGCACATTCCACTGCTGGACAGCTCTGTCTGTCAGGGAATTCTTCCTGAGGTTCGGGTGGGATCTCCTTTCCTGCAGCTTGAATCCATTGCTCCTTGTCCTGGTCTCTGGAGCAACGGAAAACAAGCCCACTCCTTCCTTGACATGACATCCCTTCAAATATTTAAACATGGCTGTCATGTCCCCCCTTAACCTTCTCTTCTGTAGACTAAACATCTCCCGCTCCCTCAGCCACTCCTTATAGGGCCTCATGGCTTCCAGACCCTCCACCATTTTGGTTGCCCTCCTCTGGACACGTTCCAGCTTGTCGATATCCTTCTTGAATTGAGGTGCCCAGAATTGGACACAGTATTCAAAATGAGGTCTAACCAAAGCATAATAGATTGGTACCATTACCTCTCTCAATCTAGACACCATACTCCTGTTGATGCAACCAAGAATCGTGTTGGCTTTCTTGGCTGCTGCATCACACTGCTGACTCATCTTCAGCTTGTGGTCCACGAAGACTCCTAGATCCCTTTCACACGTACTGCTATCCAGCCATGCGTCTCCCGTTCTATATTTGTGGATTCCATTTTTTCTGCCTAAGTGTAGGACCTTACATTTCTCTCTGTTGAAATTCATTTTGTTAGCCTTGGCCCAGCTCCCCAATCTGTCAAGGTCATTCTGAAATTGGATCCTGCGTGGGAGATTGCCAATGAATACCAGGTGCTGTAGGCTGTATTTCAGAGAAAGGGACTGGCAAAACCACCCCTGAAGATTCCTTTCCTAAGAAAACCCTAGGAAATTAACGGAGTTGCTGTAAGTTGACAGATGACTTGAAAAGAAGTAGGCATACAAGTCATTTTTTGCTTATGGTGAACCTATGAGATCCAGCATAGCATAGTGGTCTGAGCATTGGACTGTGACCCTGGAGTCCAGGGTTTGATTCCCTGCTTGCCATGGAAACTCACTGGGTGACCCTGGGCATGTCACATACTCTCAGCCCCAGAAAATCCTGTGATAGGTTCTCCTTAGGGACAACATAAGTCAGAAACATCAGGGCGAACAGGGGTTTTTGGAGGCTGAGAGTGTGTGATGTGCCCAAGGCCACCCAGTGGGTTTCCATGTCTGAGTGAGGAATTGAACTCTGGTTTCCAGGGTCATAATCTAAAGCTCAGACCAGCACGTTGGCTCTCAGGCACACACAACTGTTCACAAAAAATGCTGTTCACGTGGTATCGTATCCATTTTGTCCAAAAATCTGCCTTGGTACAATTTGATTTACAAGTGTGGATGCTAACCGTCCAATTGGTTGCACAGCCTTAAATATTTCACAGACTAAAACCAGGACATGTGGTCGAGATGGAAAAACTCATAAGCAAAGAAGAAGAGACAAGTTAGAAGAGGCTTCAGCTGTTTGCTTTTGCGCGAGCCTATTGGTAAGGGAAAGACACCCTCTTCTCTCACCCCAAAATTGATGCAGTGTGAAATACTTTCGCACTTTGAGCTCAGTTTGCAGCAGTTGAGGTAACCTGAGGACAAGGGGAGAAAGGAGGGGAAGACAGGAACCAGGACATTTCAAAATTAGTTGGAAAAGGGAGATGACAGAGCATTCATTGGGACTGTTCCTGCCAAATCAGAACAGTTAGGGGCTATGTGGTTCCAGTCATTTATTTTCTAGGACCTGAAGTTGGAAGATACATATCCAAAGTCTCCAGAATTCCAGTTTGCAAAAAGGGAACTCAGAAGAATTTGCTTTTTATAAAAATTAGAGTACACAGAGATATAGAGAACACCTGTTTCCGCTCCTATTATAAAAAGTTTTATTTCACATTTTCAGTGCAAGAAACAAAAAGGTCAAGGAAAACGGCGGCTAAGCTGTGTTGGCATTGTTGCCGTTCATATCTCAGACTGCCATTCTTTCCCTCAAGAAATAACTTAGGCGAAAGATCAGAAGAAATTCAACAATACGGTAAAGGTTTAAACCAGTTAAACCAAGGATGAGAAGCATAACTCTCCATATGAAGCTGAACTGCAACCACCATCAAGCACTGTGGAAGCCAGACAGTGTTAAGAGATCATGGGAGTTGCAGTCCATCATCCATGGATCGCCCGTTAATCACTCCTGAGCCAGAAGCTGGCAAAGGAGCTTAGGGGCAGAATACAATTCCCAGGCTTACAGGGTTCCATGGAACGGAAGATCCCACAGGCTCCAGACTTCCATGACAGAGGCTCACAATGAAATATTTCGAACAGCATATCCAGGCAACTCCTGAGAGAACACAAAAAGATTCAAGACACCTTTCCTGGGGGGAAACAAGGAGCAACATTACATATAACAGTCTTTCACAGGTTAAAAGAAAGAGCTCCAATTCAGTTAAAAAACCCCAGATGTTCTCCAGCTGCAAGAAGCTCTCCAAAGAACGAAGGCATGTTCACAAAGCATAAAGTCTTGCAAACCAACCATTCTTCCTTCCCTTCTTACTTTTGTCTGCAGATATCTCAGTGCCCTCTCACACTAGACAGTTATACTGCTATGATTCCACTTCAACTGCCACAGCAACATCCTATGGAATCCTGGGATTTGTAGCTCAGGGAGGAGCTCTTCAGAATTCTCAGCCACGGACCTCTAGGGCCTCACCAAACTATCAATCCCAGAATTCCATAAGAGACAACCGTGGCAATTTAAGTGAGATCAAAGTGCTATAACTGGAGAGTGTGGAAGGCCTCTTGCAGCTAATTTGGCTGTACCACTAAGGACCATCTCTCTGATCTTTGCCCTCCTGTTTTGCTATTGCTTGAAGGAAGGCATAGATGGCGTCAGCTTGCTCTGTTGCAGACTCAGCCTGGAACATCTCCGCCAGCTTGGTCAGCCTGTCCTTCAGCTGGTACCTCCTTGTATAGGGAAGATTTTGTGGGAAGATTTTGAGACCTTCCATGTAGATCTCCAGTGCCTTCTCCTTCTGTCCCTTCTTGTGGAGAAGGAAGTCCCCCCAGTGAAGGTAGATGGCCTGCTGGCAGGCCTTGTTGACACTGGGCAGCTCTTCCATCAGCTGCAAATACACTTCTTCCTCATAAGCTGGGACTTTTTCTCCGTAGAGTTTAGCCAGTTCCAACCTAGGATGGACAAACCAAGAATCTATTTCCGCAGCCCGTTGGAAACTGGCCATCGCCGCCTCCAGCAAAGCTCCTCTTTCGCTAAGGGGTGCTCTCTCCATCTGATGCTTGTAGCAGTTGCCAAGCTCATAGTGCAGGAAATGGTAGGTGGGATCCATGGATATAGCCCTCTCCAAAATGGAAATGGCCCGGGACATCCATTTGAGCTCAGAGGCATACAAGTTGGCTGCTTTTCTCAAGATGTCGGCACTGAAGCTGTTCTGGATCACATCCTCCAAGAGCCTCAGGGCTCTCCTGTCATCTTGATTCACAAGCAGATCGGCCAAGTAGACTTTCAGCAGGTGGTGTTGAGGCTGCTCCAAGATGACTGCTTCCAGCAGTTCTCGGGCTTGAGTCATGTAGTGGACTGTCCTCGTGTGTTTGTAGGCACAGAAAAGAGAGGTTGCCAGACCCGCCCGGTATTCGTGGTTGGCCCGGTCTCCTGTCAGGGCGACCTGGAAGCACCCTGCGGCCTGCTCGCCAGTGTGGAAGCCCCCAACCAGGAGGGACCACCCTTTCTGGGCCTGGTTTTCTGGGATGATGACTGAATACGGCTGATGGCTGTTCAGGGACTGGCAGATTCCAAAAATTTGGTCCAGGTAGAACTGCACCTTGTTGTAGTTGGTCAGGTGGTAATAAATCCAGGCACAGTTCCCGTAAGTTGTCAGGACCTCCCTGGCATAGTTGCTCGGATGTTCCTGCCAAAGGACTGTTTCGGCTTCTTGGAAGTTTCTCAGGGCCTCAGCGTAACGTTTCTGAAGGTAAAAGAGGAAGCCCTTCATGGCCACGTAGGTGGCACGATTGTGGTGAATGGTGTGTTTCACTTGGTGAGTCACATACGTCAGGAAGAGTTCCACATCTATCATGCAGTCGAAGGCAATGTTCCAGGTGAAATGGCATTGGAGGGTCTCGAGCTTCTCCAACAAAATTCTTCTGCTGCAGAAAATCACGGGAGGGAGAGGTTTAAGAAATTAGAGTTGGTCCTCATACCCTTTATAAGAGCTATTAAAAGGTCACAAAACAGGTGCATGCTCTTTAAGGAGCAAGCAATCCCCCCAAAATACAGAATGGAACCGTGTAAAAAGATGTAAATGAATCCTGTGTGGTGCCTTTGAGCTTAACTGAGAGAAAGAAATTGAATCCAAAAATGAATTTACCGCAGGCAACATGGACTGGAATCCAGGAAAGCTTATATTAAAGATGTCTTTTCCTCAGTCTCAAAGGCGCTACAGGACTCCCTGAGATCTTATTACAATAAAACAAAGTTCAAAAATCTGGATATTCGTAATAATAAGAGAGAGCCAGTGTGATGTAGCAGTTTGAATGTTGCACTGGGACGTTGGGAGACAAATCCGTGCCCGGCCATGGAAGCCCACTGAGTGGCCTTGGGCAAGTCACGCTCTCTCAGCCTCAGAGGGAAGCAATGGCAAACCCTCTCTGAACAAATTCCGCCAGGAAAACCCAAGCTAAGTCTAGTTTAGGGTTGCTATAAGCCAGAAATGGCCTGAAGGCACACAGCAATAGCAACAACAATAAGAACGAAACTTCTCGTTATGTGCCTTCAAGTCGATTCGGATTTGCAGCAACCCTTTCATAAGCGTTTATTGGAAAGATTTCTTCAGAGGTTTGCTACTGCTTTCCTCTGAGGCTGAGAGGGTATGACTTGCACGAAATCACACTGTGGGCTTCCTTGGCGGAGGAGAGATTTGAACCCTGCTCTCTCTGAGTCCTAATCCAACACCCAAAGGGAGGGAGTTCCAACGTTTGGGAGCAGCCACTGAGAAGCCTCTCTCTCTTTAGGCCATTTCCGCACTAAACTGTTATAGCGCTATTATTCCACTTTCAACATCCTATGGAATCCTGGGGTTTGCAGTTTAGGGAGGGGCCACCCGGCCCCTCCCTAAACTGCAAACCCCAGGATTCCATAGGATGTTGAAAGTGGAATAATAGCGCTATAACAGTCTAGTGTGGAAACGGCCTTAGTCTCCTTTTCAGTTGTCTTGCCGAAAAAGTAAGGCAACCGAGGACTAATCGGAACTGCTCCTGCCAAATTAGGACAGTTGGGAGGTACGGAAGAACACAGCGGACTTCAGCCTTCATTTAGACTCCCCTCCCACCCAAAATTTGTGTAAAACCTGCTTTCCTCTCTACAGTTTCTGGAGGACAGGGAAGAGTTCCCTTCGTCCTTTGCAAAGATCATTTGCAGATACAAAAGGCCTGGCTTCCCTGTTTCCCCAGCCTACCCAAAATCTACCTTGCTGTGGACCCCCTTCGCCTCTTAAATGAGAGTACTTGTGGGCCCCCCTGCTCCCCACTCCTCCCCATTGCACATCCACTGCAAAAAAACATAATTCCCACACATGCGTTCCCAACCTTTCACGGCAGAAAAGCGAGACGTACGCTGCCAAGCAACATCAGAGCGCGGTCAAGACGGCAAGGGTTATTAATGAGGAAGAGCATAGAGACTTGGAGGGGCTACAGTAGTTTGCTTTTGCCACAGCCTACTGGGAAGGACAGAATTCTGCCCCCTCCTCTCCTAACCGCCCCCACGCTGAGATAGTAAAGTACAAACTCTTTCTGCACACTGAAGTCCAGTTGCAGCCCTTGAAGTCCAGTTGGCCCTCTACATTCACGAGGGTTAGGGGAAGGGACACTCACAAAAGTGGAGAAATCACAAATATCAAAATCTGCATGTGTTTCTATGGGAAGGGGGCTGAGGCATGCAGGGGAAAGTGGGTACCCAAGATCCAAACTAGGTCACTGAACGGATAGGGAAAGAGGGTGGGTCAGCACGGTGGCCCTATACTTCCTCTTTATGGGGCATTGGGAGAGCAGGGGCTGAGAAATTGGGCTGCAATCTGTCTTTAGCTGGCCAGGCAATGGCTGGCGGTGGAGGAGGAGGAAGACCAAAGGTGGTTTTTTAAAAGGTTGCGCAGCCCGATCAGCATCACCAAGAGGGAACGTTCCCTTGGAAAAGAAATGCCTAAGGTAGAGGGGGCAGGGGTTGGAGAAACTTGCAAATAATCAAATCCGTGAAAGTCAAACCTGCCCCTGTGGAGGCCTGACTGTAAAAGCTGACAAAATGAGAGGGAAGAGAAATTGGGACGTTTTTAAAGTAGCTGAAAAAGTGGGGTGATAGAAGATTAATTGAGACTCTCTCCAAAACTGGGACAGCTGGAGAGTATGTTCATCCGGCATACACAAACACCCATCCCTGATCCTCCTCCTCACTTTGACATCCTTCAGGTTTCCGGGGAAATTCTCTGCAGGGCAGCTTCTGGATCTCCTAATCGCCAAAGCTCTCGGCCAGAACTGACCCCAGCCGTGCCACCTGCAAGGAAGGGACCGGGTGTCCCTCCAAAGCTTGCTGCAAAGTGCTGGTGCTTCTCATATCGTCAAGCAGCAAGTATGGTCCTTGCTTTCATTTGGGTTTCAAATTAAAGGGAGACTGGAAGCTACCAAGCAAACACTTAAGATGGCTCACCTGTTTTGCACAGGTGCTCCTAGCCAAAGGGAAAATGGGAGTCCAAACAAAGTAGGTATAAGAAAGCACCAGTGAGGAGTTTGTTCAGGGGTGTAGCTATTGCCATGAAATAAGAGCTCTGCCCCTGCTTTTCCTTCAGTCCCCAAATCTGAAGCATTGCAATAACTTAAAATTTTAGCATTTAGAAATACAGTTCAGGCATCCAAAGAAAAGGGACAGGCAAAGCAACCCAGGGAATAGGAACCTTGGAAACATAAAGCAGTTTTAGGAGTGAACAGTTTTCAGCATCTCACTCTCCGCAAGGCTAGAAATTTGAGGACTGCAGGGAAATTTCCCTGGGGAAGCAGAATTGTTATTGGAGGGCAATGCCTTCATTATGCCCCCACCACCACCATAGCTGTACTTTTCTCTAGGTGCCTGACTTCCTCTCTTTTTTAGCCGGGGATGTAGTTGTAGGGGACAACCTGAGGGTGTTGTAAAAATGAAGAGGAGCAAGAATTCTGGGCCCACGCCATGAAATTTTCCTTCAGTACCCAAATCTCTAGTATAGCAGGAAGTTAAAACTTCAATTGAGCTTTTAGAAGAGAATATAGGCATTGAAAGAAAAGGAATGCGCAAAAAAAAAAAGGAATGCACAGTGGGAAGAAAGGGGAGACAAATGTCTGACTAGGGCCATTTCCGCACTAGCCTGTTATAGCGCTATTATTCCACTTTCAACATCCTATGGAATCCTGGGGTTTGCACTTAAGGGAGGGGCCTCAAAGGTCCCTCCCTAAACTGCAAACCCCAGGATGCCATAGGATGTTGAAAGTGGAATAATAGCGTTATAACAGGCTAGTGCGGAAATGGCCTAAGAGCCAGCATGATATAGTACTTTGAGCACCGGACTATGGCCCTGGAGAGCAGCATTCAATTCCCCGCTCAGCCCTGGAAACCCACTGGGTGGGCTTGGCTGTATTACACACACTCAGCCTCAGAAAATCCTGTGATAGGTTTGCCTTAGGCTCTCCACAAGTCAGAAACATCTTGAAGGCAGACAACAACAATAAGAAGTCTCCAAGTGTTCCACAAGTAGGATTTATTTGTTTGACACAATGCTAACAATCTGGAGAAATTTCTTCAGAGTGGGGGCACAGCAAGTGGAAGAGTTCCAAATCTGAGGATTCCTTGCCTAAGAAAACCCTGGGAAATTCAGGGGGTCACCAGAAGTTGACGGGTGATTTGAATGTGTGCATGCGTGCACACGCAGAGATAAGGATGAACTATTTTCAGTGACTCGTTCTCTACAATGTTAGAAATCTCAGGACAGGTGGGAAATCTCAGTTTAAGATGGCAGAATTCTTATTTCAGGGTGGCCCTCATAGCTAGACCCCTGAGTTTATCATTTAAGGAGTAATGGAGCAGCATGGAGTGGTTGTTATAGAGTCATAGAATCTTGGAGTTGGAAGAGACCCCAGCGGCCATCGTGTCCAACCCTCTGCCATGCAGGCACAAACGCTCAAAGCCCTCCCTTGGACAGATGGCCTTCCACCCTCTGCTTAAAAACCTCCAAGGAAGGAGAGTCCACCACACACCATGGAGGCAGCCTATTCCACTGCCGGACAGCCCTGACCATCAAGAAGTTCTTCCTGAGGTTCAGGTGGAGTCTCCTTTCCCGAAGCTTGAAACCATTGGTCCTTGTCCTCGTCTCTGGAGCAGCAGAAAACAAGCCCGCTCCCTCCCTCCTTAGAGCGTTGGACTTAGATTTAGGAGATCTGGGTTCATACTATCATTTGGGGGTTGCTGTTTTCAGCTCCAAAATGTCAAATGAAAAACAACCAGTACGGTATTTGAAGTTCTGCTTTAATGGCCCCCTCACCAGTAGCAAATCAGCAGATACCTATAAGGAATAGATAAAGTGGCCAGAGGCGAAAGAGAGCGATGGGGTCTCTTCCGTGCCTTTAACAGTTGTGAAAAGCAGAAACTTGCTGCAGGTGAAGTTTTGCAGCTTGGACCCGGAAAGGCCGCTGTGAAGGAACTGGACAAGATCCTGTAGTGTCCAGATATATAATTGAATACTAAAGTTAGGATTGTCCTGGCATCAAGTTTCCCATTTCTGTGTATGCTTGTGAAAGCTGGACAGTGAAGAAAGCTAATGGGATGAAAATACCTTCATTTGAACTGTGGTGCTAGAGAAGAATTCTGCGGATACCCTGAACTGTTCAGAAGACAAGTGACTGGGTCACAGAGCAAATTTAGCCTGAATTCTCCCTAGAAGTCAAAATGGCTAATGTAAGACTCAACATGAGAGAACATGACTCACTAGAAAACAGAATAATGCTTGGGAAGACAGAAGGGAGTAGGAAAAGAGGAAGACTGCATTACAGATGGAGAGACGCAACCGAGGAAGACACGTCCCTGAATCTTCGAGACCTGAGCAGGGCGGCTGATGACAGAGTGACATGGAGGTTTCTCATCCATAAGATTGCCATAACTTGAAGTTCACTTGGTAGCGATTAACAGCAACAGCGACAAACTTTTGCATACCAAGTTCTGTCTTTTAACGTTCCTTCAAGTTCTGTATCGCTTCCTGTTGGCAAAATGGCTTCGCCTGGGTCCAAAACATTGTAGGTCGGAGTCGAAAACATGGCAAAACTATCCCCTGAAACCCACTGGGGATATTTGGGGCTGTAATAGTTTGGGCCTTCGCTACCAGGCAAATGGGTTTTGGAATCCTTGTTAGCATCGTGGCTAAATGTCAACAGCTGTGCAGTGATGTGAAAGAGTTAACCTGTATTCGTGACTTTGCTGGATACTGGTTGCATTCCTTTTACATGTCTGAAGGCTGAGAACAGACCGAGGAGTGGTTTGTTTTCTGTTGCTAACTGTCTTGCTATGAGAGGGAAGATGGGTCACTCTTGTTCGCTTTTTCTTTATTTGCTTCTGCACTATATAACCCTTGAGAGTTCTTTGCCTTCCTTGCGCCCCAGTCCAAGGGTACCCTGTATATCCAGTGGTGGGGACTGAATTGGATTGATGGCTGAGGAATAATCTGGGTAGAAATTATTTGGGGATCCAGTTCTGTCGTTGGCTGTAAGGATGCTGGACTCCATCAGAGAAAGGGTTGAAATGTTTCTCTGCTGAGTCCCGTCTGCTGCAAAACTTGCCACCAACCAAACCCATGATAGAGAAGCAAATTGTGTCAGTGCCCAGCACCTAAAGGACCCCTGGGGAGACTGGAGCCATTTCCGCACTAGACTGTTATAGCGCTATTATTCCACTTTCAACATCCTATGGAATCCTGGGGTTTGCGGTTCCGGGAGGGGCCGGCCGGCCCCTCCCGGAACCGCAAACCCCAGGATTCCATAGGATGTTGAAAGTGGAATAATAGCGCTATAACAGTCTAGTGCGGAAATGGCCTGGGAAGTGCTTTGGTCAGACCCAGCCTGGAATACTGTGTCCACTTCTGGGCACCACATTCAAGATGGATCTGGACTAGCTGGAGCATGTCCAGAAAAGGGTGACAAGCCTGGAAACCATGCCCTGTGAGGGGCAGCTTAGGGAGATGAGTATGTTTAGCCTGGAGAAGAGAAGATTAAGAAGTGATGTGATAGCCATGCGGATATCATTTGAAAGATGGGGGAAGTTTGTTTTCTGCTGTTCCAGAGACTAGGACATGGAGCAGTGGCTTCAAACTACAGGAACAGAAATCCCACCTAAACATTCGGAAGAACTGCTTTACTGCAAGAGCTGCTCAATAGCCTTGCTGCTTTGGAGTGTGGTGGAGTCACCATCTTTGGAGGCTTTTAAGGAGAGGCTGGATGGACATCCATTGTGAGGGTTTTGATTGTGTCTCTTCCTTCTCTCCTGATTCCGGTTCTGCCAGGGCTTACTGTCTGCTCTACATGTACTTTCTGGCTAGAAGCAAGAAGGCTTGGCCCCCTTGCTAGGCTGGCCCTGCAAATCTAGCCCTGGATTTCCATCACTCACCTTGTTTTCCCCCTAGATTCTGTCTTGGATTGGGATATTTGGGCTTCAGAGTGACCCCCCCTCCCATGGTGGACCAGTGCCTGTGTTGTTTTGGTGGGGTCACTGTGGTAAGCATGACCAGGCCCTCCACCAAGCTTAATAGGAACAGATAGCAACAGTGGTAAAAACAAACAAGTGGAAGTTTATTAAGACACAGAAAACAACTCATTCACCCTTGAACTTCTCAATCGTGCATAGCTCCCCAAAATCATAGCCAGTCCTTCCTTCTATCTGACTCTCCTGTCCCCATTCATCTGTTCTCTCTCTTTGTGCTAGCTTTCCTCCCTCTGCCTTCTGTCAGAGATGAGCCTCAGTTTTATAACATTTCCTTCCTGCAGGCCCCCCTCATAGCATTCCCTGAGCTGTGATTGGCTGCTTCTGTCAGGCTTCCCCAGCTCCTCCCTTCACACTAGGTTAAATGTTCCTTATCCTGTCTCTCTATCTAAATGAGAAGGCATAATCCTGCCATTTCCCATGGACCTGGGAATTGCTGAGGTTTCCATTCTGCTGTCCAAACAGGAGACGGTCTCTCTACGTGCATGCATGTGTTTGACAAACTGCAAGCAGCTGCGGTCGGTGTTGAATGCGTACGGCTTAACGGCATCTTCAGGGGCCTTCCCTAGCTCTCGGGTTTTGCTTGGAAACCTCAGGGACAGAGGCAACCCTGAACTGGCAGCTCTAATCCCCAGTATCCCTCTCTTGGCCAAGATTCAAATGCTCCAGGGGTTCCTGGACGAAATGGATTATCTTGACCCATTTCAATCTGGCTTCAGGCCAGGCTACGGGACAGAGCGAGCTTTGGTCTCCTTGGTGGTGACCTGTGCCAGAAACTATAGACAGGACAAGTGTATCCCTGTTGGTTCTGCTGGACCTCTCAGCAGCTTTCAGTACCGTGAACTCTGGTATCCTTTTGGGGAGCCTCTCCGGGATGGGACTGGGAGGCACAGTTCTGCCTTGGTTCTGGTCCTTCTGAGAGGGGCTAAGTCAAAAGATAATGCTGGGGGATGCCTTCTCAACACATTAGCCATTGGCCTGTGTGGTACCCCTGTTACCTCAAAACACACATGCCACAAGGACCACCGTACAATGCCAAATACCTCTTTGCAGAAGCGGGGAATTAATTAGCTCAAAATCAGGAGGCTGCGAGAGGGGGGCAACTTAGCAAGATCTTTCCTAGCAGTGTTTACGGGAACACGCAGGAAAAGAACCAGCCAAAGATTAAGGCTAAAAAAGTGTTTTTACTGGGGGGAATTCATTCATGTATGCATACAAGATGCACACAATCACACATTCACACAAGAGCTAACCGAAAGAGAAAAGGAGGAAAAATACAGAGAGGCTGAGGGGTTTGGGGGATGTATCATGACCAATCCAGAAGATTAGTGAAGAGCAGAAATGTGTTTTGGCTTAGGCAGGACCTAAAGGCAGTTCTCAGCGAGACAGACAGAGTAACAGGTAGACCTTTGAGTGACTCCAAGTTGCAAGCCTAAAATCAGGGGTATTTGTATCCTGAAAATAGCCTGTGGCAGTGAAGGTTCCAGATGCGAGACAAAGGGAACCTGTTGTGGACAATGGGACTTTCGCCTGTTGATGGGCTTAGTGATAGATTGACAAAGACATGATGGGTGTTGCAACAGCTGTCTATTGTGGGTGCTGTGAGGAAAGAGGAAGGAACCCAGGTGTACAAGGGACGGATATCTGTCAACCAGTGTCCCGGCGGGCTCCTCACAATTGGGTTCCCTGGAAAATTCCAGCTTCTATGTAAACCTATTATCCCCAGGAATGGTGTGTATTTGCCTGACAAATGGCTCGGTCCTACCTGGAGGAAGTTTGGAGTTGACCTGTCCTTCTCACATTTACAGTCAAATTCTTTCCCTCGCTTGGTTTGACCTCTCCATCACCTCTCAGGCTTGGATTTGGTATCAGAGCCAATAAAATGTGTTGCCAATTAGGTATGGTGCCCATCCGAACCATGCTAATATCAGGGACCCCAAAGCAGGACCTTACACCCCAGACTCAGTTCTGTCCCCTGTGCTGTTTAATATCTGCATGAAACCGCTGGAAGAGGTCATCCAAAGTTTTGGGGTTTGATGTCAACACTATGCGGCCATTTCCACGTGAGAAGGGAGGAGCGGTTCACTGCCTGTCAGGAGCAGTGTTTTTATAATCTGATTCGGAAACTGAATTCAGAAACTGTGCCGTCTGCACCACCGTTTACATCATATTACTGTGGAGAAGAGCGGATGCTGCATCCGCAACAGCAAGTCCCTGGCCACTCCGTGCCCCTTCTCGCCCTGGGTTGGTCTGTTTTTTAAAAAACACACGCACATTTTTAACACATTTCTGTGTTGCTACGTTTGTGCATAGGAACATATGTTCGTAGAGGCGTGGGAAAAAACACGTCTTAACAGTCCATTGCCAGACCCACTCTCTTCCCGCTGTCCGTTTAACACAGGGAGACAATCGTGACAGCAGCCCGTCCTTCGATGGGCAGAGAGGGACGGAAATGACGGAAGGGACAGCCTGGGAACACCCACAGCCGGCCACTTCTGCGATGTGAATCGATGCCACGCTTCTGCGTGTAGGTGAAAACCGAAGCAGAACTGGTTTGGGAGATTTACATCAGAGTTTTTCTGGTTTTCACATACAGCAGTTTCTTGTTGCAATGAATCGCAGTGAACCGTTCTAGGAGCCGAAAACGTGCAAAACTATGAGGAAGGCTATGAAGCTAAAACGGTTCAATGTGCAGATGGGAGGGTAAGAATTCAAGGTGACTATGATGTATTGACCTTGTGCAGAAATGGTCTGCAAATGACACCCAACTCTAGCTCTCCGTCCCCCGCAGCTCCAAGGAAGTTGTTTTGCTACTGAGCTAGCATCTGCTGTCACTAATGCATTAGATGAGTGTGAACAAAACTGGAGCCTAATCTGGACAAGAGACAGAGATTTCCTATTTGGTTAGAAGGCAAATCGGGGAAAAGCGATGCAGCTTGTGCTAGAAAGGGTTACATTCTCCCTAAAGTCTCAGGTTCATATAAACACACACACACAAAAATCATTAATGACCTCTTTTGTAAAAGAAATGCTTTCCAAGTGGTCTCCCACCAGGAGAACAACAGAAGAGGAATAAGCTCATGTGATAAGTGCAAGCCAAAGACGCTATTCTCCTGCTTTAATTGCGACTTACCTGCTTTGTGTGATAATCTCCTAAGCCACAGCTGGGTATTCATTCATCCCCCTCACTTATCATTCCTTGCTGCAGGTTCTCCCTCACTGTGGCCATTCCATGCCTGGTCAAAGCAGTGGATTGGAGAAGTACCAGGCTATGTCCTCGTAGCCAGACGCAAAATGATTACATCCTCCACTGAGGTTCTCCACAGGTCTCAGTAGAGGATGTAATCATTTCACACCTGGCAACAGGGACATAGCTCAACACCTCTCAAGATCTCCACTGCTCTCACCAAGCATGGAATGGCCATTCTGCAGCAACTCTACAATAAGTTCAGGGAGGTTTTGGTTGGTGCAGAGGGAGGAAGGAAGTATCATAGAATCATAGAATCGGAAGAGACCCCGGGGGCCATCGAGTCTTACCCACTGCTATGCAGGAACACCCATCAAAGCATTCCCAACAGATGGCCATCCAGCCTCTGCTTAAAAGCCTCCAAAGGAGGAGGAGACTCCACCACACTCCGAGGCAGCAGATTCCTCTGTCGGACAGCTGTCACCGTCAGGAAGTTCTTCCCGAGGTTTCAATTTCCACATTGACCTCCAAGGAGACATATGCAGGTATGAGGTTGGTTTATGCTGAGGCTGCCGGCAGAAAGAAAGTAGAGAGGGGGCCAGGCTAACCTCCTGTGGAAGAGAGTTCCACAGTCCGGAAGTAGCCACTGCTACTTGTGGTTGTAAAAGAAACACTTTCCGAACGGTCTCCCACCAGGAGAAGAACAAAAGAGGAATGACAAAGATGCTATTATCTTGTTGAAGTTATAATTTACCTTCCCTGTTCTGTATGTGGAATTACTACGCTAGATCATATAGGACTGCGAGCAATGTCTCCAAACAATTCACTCTTAAAAGAGAGGAGGAGGAGGAAGAGATTCATGAACTTTTATTTGGGGAAAAAGAACTTCATTAAAAAATGGGCTTGCTGAGACAAGTCCCCCAACACACTGAACAGGAGCAGGGACCCATTCATACTACACAATTATGGGGCTATCATTCCACTCTGACCACCATGGTTTCGTCCTATGGAGTAGTGGGATTTCCAGTCTAGGGAAGGCCATCTGGAATCTCAGACAGAGAGCTCCTCTAGTGGCTCAACAAACTATAAACCCCAGTATTCCACAGGATGGAACCCTCACAATTTAAGGGGGAAAATAGTACCATAGTTGTGTAGTGTGAATGGGCCCATGGGGTCCATCAGCTACAAGGAAATCTCCAAAGAATGTTCCCTAACAAAGTAAGTTACCCTCCAACTATTGCTTGTCATCTCTTGTTGCTTCTGTAATTCCAGACTCCAGAAATCTCAGAGATGGAGGTTGTGGTCCTTCATCTCCAAGCTCTGTGGCTACACCACCATGGGCAACCCTTCTCTGCAGCTGGATCTTGACATTCCATGGTTTGAAGAAAGCTGTTGATAGCAACGCAATCCGTTTCTGAGTCTTCTTGGAACGTCTTTGCTAGGTCCATGAGACGTGTTCTCAGCTGGTTCCTCTCCTTGAAGTGGCCGCCTGAGATTACAAGCCCCATCTTGTACATCTCCAGTGCCTTGTGCTTCAGCCCTTTCTTCTGAAGGAGAAAGTCCCCCCAGTGCAGATAGATGGCCTGCTGGCATCTCTTGCTAGTGTTTGGCAGCTCCTCCATCAGCTGCAGATAAACCTGTTCCTCATAAGCTGGTTCTCTTTCTCCATAGAGTTTTGCCAGCTCCAGTCTTGGGTCTATAAAGAGAGAACCCCTATTGCTGGCCCATAGGAAACTATCACGTGCAGGCACCAATACTTTTGCTCTGTCCTCTGGCAAGACTCCCTCCACCTGCAACTTTTGGTATAAACCAAGGTCATAGTACAGGAGACTGTAGCTATCATCCAGGCTGATGGCCTTCTTCAGAATGGAAATGGCCCGGGCCACCAGTGGTGGCTTAATACACATACACAAATTGGCAACCTTTCTCAGGACTTCTGGGTTGCCACTGTTCTGGATCACCTCCTCCAGGAGCCCTTTGACTCTCTCCTTGTCTTCACTCAGATGCAGGCTGGCCAAGTACACTTTTAATTCCCAGTTTTGAGGTTGCAGGGGGACAATCTCTTCCAGCAATTCATTGGACCTGTCCCAGTTGCAAATCATTCCAAAGTGTTCCCAGGAAGCATAAAAAGAGATAGCTAGACCTGCCTTGAATTCCTTGTTGGTTTGGTCTTCTTGCAGGGCCCTCTGGAAGCAAGCTGTGGCTTCTTCTCCATTCTGGAACCCAGCAGCCAGAAGAGACCAGCCTTTCTGAGCCAGGATTTCAGGGGTCATAACTGAGTATGGCTGAGAACTCATCAACAACTGGCAGATGCCATGAATTTCATTGAGATACTTCTCTACCTTGGGGTAATTGGCCAAGTGGTAATAAATCCAGGCATAGTTCCCATAAGTCACTAGGAACTGGCACCAAAAGTCGCTGGGATTGTCCTTCTCTAGAAGTCCCTCCACTTCTTGGAGGCTTTTGAGAGCCTCAATGTAGTTTTTTTGCAGGTGGTAGAGAAACGCTTTCATGGCCAGGTAGGTGCTCTGATTATGGTAAGAGGTGTGTGCCACCCGGTGAGTCAAACATTTCAGGAGAAGGTGCACATCCACAGGGTCTTCAAACGCCAATTTCCAGGTGAAATGGCACTGCAGGGTCGAGAGTTTCTCAAGCAACGTCTGTGCGCTGCAGAGGAAAGAAACACAGAAGGGAAACTGAGGGAGGTGTCATACCTTCACAAAGACTTCCAACGTATCACAGTGGGGTGGAGTCAGCTTTCACATGCTCTGTAACATTTCCCAGACGAAAACTAGGACACGTGTGGCCACGCAACAGCAGGGTGTGGAAAAGATGGCAAACGTTATCAATAAGGAAGAATGGATAAGCTAGGAGAGGGTGCAGCAGTTTGCTTTTGCCTGAGCAGACTGGGAAGGGCAAGATTCCTCCTCTCCTCTCCTGTCTTCCTGCTGAGCTGATTGAGGGCAAGCTGCTTTTGCACTTTGAACTCAGTTTGCAGCAATTGACATAAGCTAAGGAGAAGAGGAGGAAGCAGGAGAAGGGAAAGAAACTGGGACTGCGTGACAGATGGAGCGAGTCAGTGAAGAATACTGTGGCTGCCTTGAGTTTGCAAGACCTGAGTTGGGTTGTGACTGACATGGTCCAGCCTATGGTTCCATCCGCTGCTCCTGTGATAATGGGGTTTCCCATTATCCAGGCTTCAGTGCTGAAGGGCATATAAAGGGTTAAGGAACTATTAGGGTTAGTATCATAGGTTGTGAGAGATAGGTGACCAGTCAGGGGGAGAAAGGTGAGAATCTTTCAGAGGCTTCGATGGAGAAGTTATGAAACTCTTGAGAGACCATGCGGTAGAGAGAACAAAGGGGACATCCAAAATATCAATAGGGGCATGGCTGGCCAGCAGAGACATAGGCTGTCTCCTGGCCCTCCCCGGCATACCGTCTCAGCAAAGGACCAACTACTGTGAGTAGATTAGAAGGGATCTAGTTAGTTGCATTAGGTCTTTTGTTATTTTGGGGAAGTCTGGCTGATCTTGAGAATCTGTCTATTCTTATAACCACTTGTGTCTCAAGTGCACCTGAAATGGGGGGAGCCTTTCCATGGCTATTATTGTCTTGTTTAGCTTGCGTGCTTTAAAATAAACGCTTTCCGTAAAACCTCTGTTTCTTCTCCATTCCTATGTGCCCTTCAGCAACATGTGCACCTAGGCTTCCTCTCACCCAGGAATGGAGGAGAGGGAAAGGAAGGGTCTTTAAGCATATAGACAGCGGTAGACCTTGCAGTGTCTGGAGGGGGGTCAGCTACAGCGCAAGAGGCGTGGCCACTGTGGGGGGGGCATAGCCAGGACATGGGGGCAGTGGCCAGGGCATGTGAGGGCTTGGCTATGGACCAGGATGTCCAAAAAACACTGCCGCCCAAGGCGAACTGCCACTCCTACCCTTCTGTCCCTGTGCAACTGCATATAGATTGTTAATTGCATGCAACATGCCACTGTGTTGCTGTAAAATAGAATTGACCGGTGGGTGGTGGCAGCATGAAGAATTAAGAGAAACTGGGGGAAGTTCTTATCTCCTATTCAAGGGCAGGAGTCAGCATTGAGTGGGAGAAGTTCTCCCACTCAGTCCCCCAGTTCTCCGCAGTTCCATGCTATGGATCCCTGCAATTTGCAGTTTAAGGAAAGGAACTTAGAATCCTCTTGCAGAGAGCTCGAGTAGCTTACCAAAGTGCACACTCCAGTATTCCATACAATGCAGCGGTGGCAATTTTAAGTGGAATGATAGCGCTATGAATGTGCAGTGTGAAAGGGCCATAGGTTTTGCTCCCTTCTTTCATCCCCCCAATCAACTGAGTGGAAACTATTTCTGGACTTTGAACTCAGTTTGCAGCAATGGAAGTAAGCTGAAGGCAAAGGCGGAAAGTGGGAGGAGAAAGATAGAGGAACTGGGATGTTTCAAAAGCAGCCGAAAAACCGGGACTCCAGAGGATTAAATTGCCCGTACCACATCAGGGCAGGTTTTGAAATATTTGAATATTTAAATCTAAATTTAAGTCAGGGGGGCAACAAATTATACTTTCCAGGGGTCCCCATGTGGCCCCTCCCAAAACTGCAAACCCCAGGATTCCATAGGATGTCGAAAGCGGAATCATCGCGCTATAACAGTCTCGTGCGGAAATGGCTTAGGATTTTCAGTAGACTATTTTTCCCCTCAGAAGCCTTTTCAGCAGGGACTTAAGGGCTTGTCCCAAGGGGAATAAAACTGAACCCCTTTTTAAATATTACAAGTACATGTAAATAGTATCCTTATGTGGAAGACACTGACAATGGGGGAGGTAATAAGGACTTACCACTATTAGAAATTATAACTAAATTTTAAAACAGCGAGACGATTTTGTTCTAAAGCTCTTTTAAAATTGTTATTCAGTTAATATTGTTAGTATGTTTTAATTCTTTCAAAAGTGTAGATGTGAAAAGACCTTTTTTTTCTTCTTCCCTTGGAAGGCTTAGGGCCAGAGTCTTAAGAAAGGAGAGGAATAGAACCGACCTCTTTTTAAATCTTACAGGCATTCAAGAAGATCAGAAAAAAGGCTAACACTATGAGAAGAACTGTGGAATGCATCCAGGACTTGTTCTTTGAATGTTATACTGTTTATGTTAATACTGTAATTATATTGAACTGTTAAACGGGTTGCTGAAGAAGTTACAAATTTTTCATAATTTAAATGCAACATACAAAGAAATAATCTGTTGAGAATTACATGTATTTGTTGGTTGTGCTTGCAGAAAGGGGAATTGTTAATCTAGCCATGGTTGGTAGGTCTACTCTCTCGTTTGACTAAACCCGGACTAGCTATTGGAAGGGGTGCCGTGGGCCATCTAGTCCAACTCCCTACTCAGTGCAGAAGTTCCAGATGTTGTTACCTGACATTGCCCCTCCCAGATGTTTTAGACTCCAGCTCCCAGAATTCCTCAGTATTGGCCAAGTCAGCTAGGACTTCTGGAAGACGAAGTCCCAAACACCTGGAGGACCAAAGTTTGGGAATGAATGAATGCATTAGAACATCCTCAGCAAGTAGCTGTCCAGCCCAGTGGTTCTTATTCTTTTCTTTGCTGGGGACCCCCTGTATATACAATTTATTGCTGTGGAACCCCCAGGACTTAACTCAAGATTTAAATTTAGATTTATGGCTTCCAGACACTAGCATTCAAATTCTCATTCAGATACTGGGTGACCTTGGGCAAGTCACATTCTCTCAGCCTCAGAGGAAGCAAAGGCAAACATTCTCTGAACAAATGTGATGGGTTCACCTTAGGGTTCCCGTAACTCATAACTGGTTTGAAGGCAAACTAGGGAACAGTTTCACCACCCCACCCACTCATCCCACACACACGCCAACAGTGATGTATTTAAGTCTTTTACTCCAAGTCTCAAGTCTCTACCTTCAAATCTCAAGTCTAGTCTCAAGTCCTTGCAAGATACTTTCAAGTCAAGTCTCAAGTCTGGGAGCCACTTTACACCCCAACCTATATTCTAGAATTTCTGGACAGAGTCGAATAAAGTCAGTTTTAACAATTTAAGCAGAGTTGGCTCTCCACATTTGCCATTTTGCCATCTGCAGCTTTGGAAGTGGGAAACAGGATCCTTCTTACCTCCCATTTGCAAAGCTGGAGGTTTTTTCGGAAGTGGGGAATAGGATCCTTCTTAGTCCCCATTACTGAAGCTTCAAGAGCTTTAGAAAGAAGGATTCTTCCTCCTCAAGCCCACTGCCTAATGCATTCTCTTTTCTTCTCTGAGAAATGCACCCTGCTCTCTGGGCACGAGTCTTGCCTTCTGCTCTTAGGAAAAGTTTCAGAAAGCTCCTCCTATACGTAGAGGGGACAGGATGCCGAGCAGACCTCAACCTCATCTCAAGCCCACGGCCTGACCCATTTGCTGTTCCCTCCGAGAAATGTGTCTGCACTTTGGGCTTCAGACAGATCATCATATGACCAGTAAGTTGCAAGGTTTCCAGACGAAAGTGTTACGTTACTGAACGAAGGGCTGCAAGCCAGTCCCTAAAAATATGCAAGTCTCAAGTTGAGTCAGTGTGCAATTTTTCCCAAGTCAAGTGCGAGCCGAGTCACTGAAGCAACTTAAGTCTGCCTTGAGTCTGAGTCGATGAAACTCGAGTCTACATCACCGCGCACCACTGGCACATCTCTGCCGCCGCGGCCGCTGTTGATGTCCACCAGCAGGGCTTTGAAGACTCCTGGGAGGGGTCCGTAGACCCCAAGTTAAGTACCTCTGGTCCAGCCTCTTTCTGAAGACATCTGGCGAAAGAGACCCTGCCGCCTCTCTTGGCAATTGGTTTCATTGCCAATCCACTCTTCCCGTCAAAGAAGTTCCTTCTAATGTTCACCTGAAACCTTCTGTCCTGTAACTTTAAACCATTAGACCTAGTTCTACCCAATTGGGCACCAGAAAATAGGCCTGCCCCCTCCTCTCTGTGATGGCCTTTGTGGTTTTGCAAGAGTGTAGTCGTGTCACACACACACACACACACACACAGACACACTCAGTCTTCTCTTTGCCGGGTTGAACACGCTCAGCTCCTTCAACCGCTCCTCGTTTGCTTTGTTCTCCATACCTCTTATCATCTTTCTTCCCCTTCTCTGAAAAATTAAGTTTTCCAAGGTCTGCACTGAAAAGGAAAGCTTTTGCTCGCTCTGCTTTCCACACTTTTGTAAGAACTGCTTTTCTCAGGAATTATAGTTCAGCCAATGAAAGTCTTCCCAGCCCTGCTTTGAACAATCACATTGCGGGAGACCACACACAGAGGCATACAGCAATGAACAAACCCACTGACAAAGAAACTCCTTTTCACAAAGCTTGTTTATACCCAAACCTACTCTCATGTTTTCTCTACATCCTCTGTCTAGCTGGAAGTTTTTTTTAGCAGCATTGGCGTTGGAAAGATGGTGAGGCAGGGCTGGGAAAACACAGAGTTTGGGTGTTGGGTCGCACCTGTGTGTATGCAGCAAACAAGGCAATAAAAGTCTGAGATGGGAAAGAATGGGATTCTGTTTTAGCCGATCTTACTGTCGCTGTTTGTGCCTGACTACAATGGATAAGATGAAGGGCAGTTGCCTCCAGAATCTCTTGCTGAGCAAACAGGAAAAAAAAATCAGAGAGAAAAGGAAATAGATGCTAAGCCTGCCTCACCAGCTACCCCCAGCATTTCTTAAAAGCAGAAATCTCTTTAAGTTTAGTCAACAAAACGGAATTCATTACAAAATGGAGGCTGGGGAAAGAAGGAAGAAGAAAAAAAATCATCCCCAAGATGCATTTTGGAAGCTTTCAAGTGGTCTCTAGAAGTTAAAAATGTTTTTGTTTGCTTCCACCAGCCTGAACTTATTTCATTTCACATGCACACATGGCTAGTTCTGAAAACAAAGGTTGGCTGAAACAGATTGAGCTGCATTTCTTTTTTGTGGTGTAGGAGACTATCCTTATTTTTTCCATGTTATTTCGGCCTCTGGTACCAAATTTTAAAGAAGTAAAGCTCAGTAACCCATCTACTTTGTCAGCTGAGGTATACCCGTGTATGAATTTTCAAGACAATTCTCTCACCCAGAGATTCCTCTCCCTTGCCGCGACGCACTGAAATCTGGGAATCACATCCCTGGCACCCTTCCCTGCTCACAGGCAAACTGCTGGCTCATTACATCCCTCTCTTCTCCATGACATCCGATGGACGTAGCACAACCTCCCCGCCCCAATCACCTCTCCTCACTTTTGCATCCTCTGGGTTTTCTTTCGGGGAAATTCTTCGCAAAGCAGCTCTTGGATCTCCTGAAACTCTCAGAGAAGCAAGACAGTCCCAGCCAAAAAAAGAATAGCGGTGGAAGCACTGAACATATATACTCAACCACCTACAGAAGTTTGGTGCTTCTGAAACCCCCATCCAATATGATAGTCCTACTTTCCCTTGGAATTCACCCTACAGGGAGGTTGAACTTTCCAAATAAATGGCTGAGCTTCACAGCTGTCTTGCACAGGTGCTGGTAGCCAACAGCCAGGTGGAAGCTCCTTGCAATTCGTGATTAGAAAGGGCACAGAAGAGTTAGTGCTGCATGGGGAAATGGAGTAGTGTGGCATAGTGGTTAGGGTGTTGGCCTGGGAACTGGGAGAGCCAGGTTCAGATCCCTGCTGAGATTTTGTGTTTCAGTCTGAAAGGGTCACAAAGCCCTCCAAGACTAGAATCATAGAACTGGAAGAGACCTCAAGGGCCATCCAGTCCAGTTCCAATCTGCCATGCAGGAATACACAATCGCAGCACTCCCTTTGACAGACGGCCATCCAGCCTCTCTTTAAAAACCTCAAAAGAAAGAGATTCCACCATACTCTCAGGCAGCGTATTCCGCCGATAAACTGCTCTCACCGTCAGGAAGTTCTTCCTGATATTTAGGTGGAATCTCTTTCCCTATAGTTTGAAGCCGCTACTCCGTGTCTTAGTTTCTGGAACAGCAGCAAACAAGCTTACTCCATCAGCTTGCAAGAGGTCGCTGCTAAAACGCACAGCATGTGGGGTTCTGTTTATTTGGATTTCAAATCCCCAAAAGTGCAGTAGGTGACCACATGCAACAGGTGAGATGGTCGGATGTAAAAGAGGAGCTTCTGTGCCCTTAACAGTCACGAAAAAGAGGAATTTCAGACAGCACACAATGGTGGTTTGAGTGTTATGCTAGGAGCCCAGAGTTCAAATCCTTGTTCAGTGAGGTAAGTGGCCTTGGGCAAGTCTCTCTCATCCTAAGAGGGAGGCAATGGCAAAGCTTCTCTGACTTGCTCTTGCCGACAAAACACTGCGATGGGGGCCCTGAGTCAGTGTTGGCATGAAGACACTGGGAGCCAGCTCAGTGTAGGGGCTTGAATATTGGATCAGGACTCTGAAAGACCAGCATTTGAATCCCTGCTTTGGAAAACCCCTCGTTGACCTTTCCAGCCACAGAACGCCCCTTGATGACCTCAGGCAAATCATAATCTCTTAGCCTCAGAAGAAGGCAATGGCAAATCTCCTCTGAATCAGCACGGTATAGTGGTTTGAGTTTTGAACTGGGACTTCAGGGCCCAGATTCCCACTCAGCCATAGAGACGCACTCGGTCATAGAATCATAGATGCCGTAATGGCCATCCAGTCCAACCCCATTCTGCAACGCGGGAAGACGCAGTCAAAGCCCTCCTTGCAGAGGGCCATCCAGATTCTGCCTAAAAACCTCCAAAGAAGGAGACTCTACCACGTTCCATTGGGGCAGCGGAATCACTGTTGAATTGCTCTTACCCTCAGGAAGTTCTTCCCCTTGGGGGCCCTTGCAACTCTGCGATTCTATGACTTGCAGCTTAACGGAAGAGCATTAGAATAGAAGCCGTAGATCTGGAAGAGACCCCAAGGGCCATCGAGTCCAACCCTGTTTTGCCGTACCGGGATACGCCATCAAAGCACTCCCGACAGATGGCCACCCAGACTCTGTTTAAACACCTCCAAAGAAGGAGACTCCACCACATCCCCAGGCAACGCATTCCACTGCCAAGCTGCTCTTACCGTCAAGAAGTTCTTCGTCATGTTTAGGTGAAATCCCTTTTCTTGTAGTTTGAATTCATTGCTCTGCGTCCTAGTCTCCAGAACAGCAGAAAACAAACTTGGCACGTCTTCCATACGGCATCATTTCAAAGATTTAAACGTGGCTGTCCTGTGATCTCTTAACCTTCCCTTATCCAGGCTATACATACCCAGGTCCCTAAGCTGTTCCTCGTAGGACTTCATGGTTTCTGGGCCTTTGATCATTTTGGTCACCCTCCTCTAGACTTGTTCCAGCTTGTCCACATCCTTCTTGAATTCTGATATCCAGAACTGGACACGGGATTACTCTCGGTGAGGTCTGACCAAAGCAGTCTGGACACTATACTCCCAAAGACGGAGCCTTTTTAGCTGCCACTGGAGTCTTAGCAGACCAAAAGCTGAACATGAGCCAACAGTGTGATGCAGGAACTGAAAAAGCCAGTGCAATTCTCAGCTGCACCAATAAGAGTATAGCATCTGGGTTGAGGGGAGGAATACTACCACTCTATTCTGCTTTAGTAAGACCTCACCAGCGCAACAGGTTGCTTTCACCAGGTGTTCCCAAGCCTGAAATTGACTCCAGAATACCACTTCCCCTACAAGCAGAGAGAAAAGGGTTGCTTTTAAAAGACAAAAGAGAAGTATACATGCACAGGAAACTTGTGTTTTGCTGGTGGTAGGGATGTTTTATTTAACATTTGCATTAAAACAAGGACTAGACATAGAGAAAGAGAAGCTAAAAGCACTGGCTACAGGGTACTGTGTTTATTTCCCATTTTCTCATCCGTCTACCCCTCCACAAAAGACTGTTTACACCAAAGCTCAGAAGGAAACCCACAAAATGGCTGGAGTTTGCCATAGTCATAAGAGTCCATAGGTGTTGAAGGGAAGGATTGAGTAGGAGGTTTTCTTACACACCCTCCATGGAAATACAAGAGAAGGTCCTTCTGAGTTGCATAAGAAGGAACCACTTGGGGCTCTTACACATTATGTGCAAGTCGTATCACTGTCGGTCCACTTTAACCACCATGGTTCTATCCTATGGAATGCTGGGATGTGTAGTTTAGGGAGTAGTATATAGAATTCTCAGCCACAGATCTCTAGTGCCTCACCAAACTACAGATCTCAGGATTCCATGGGACATCACCACGGCAGTTAAAATGAAATCACAGCATGGTAACTACGTAGTGTGAAAGGGCCTTGGTCTGCAAGACAAAAACATCACTGGGTTGTACCCTTAGCCTTTCCTCTAACATAATATCCAGATAATTTCTCAGTATTTCTGTCGTGTCTTACTAGAAAAAATGATATTCCATCATCCTTGGGCAACTTGCTTTTGGTTGGGGGTGGCGAGAAAGAGATTAGGCAGAGAAGGGACCAAGGCCATTTCTGCACGAGACCGTTATAATGCTATTATTCCATTTTCGACATCCTATGGAATCCTGGGGTTTGCAGTTTAGGGAGGGGCCTCAAAGGCACACACCTCAAAGGCCCCTCCCTAAGTTGCAAGCCCCAGGATTCCATGGGATGTCGAAAATGGAATAATAGTACTAAAACAGTCTCGTGCAGAAATGGCCCAAGTTATTTTCCATTTGGGGAAACCCAAGAGTAATTTCATATAAAATGGCTTCCCTCATGCAGAAGTCCCCTTCCAGCCTGGTTGGCTGGATCCAGGAGTTCTCCATCTGTAGGAAGATCTCCACCACGGGGATCACCAAGGGACAGGTTCTCAAACTAGTACCGCTCACCCCTGCCAACCGCTCTTCCTTTGGCAAAAATTGGCAACCCCGGAAGTCCCAGTGGCAGAATTATCTCCAAGCCCTGTAGCTGAACCACCACAGGTCTCCTCCCTGAACGCTTTGATCTCGACACGTTTGAAGGAAGCTGCGGATCGCGGCAAAGCCAGCCGCGTCAGAGTCTGCCTGGAACGCCCTGGCCAGATCCAACGACCGCTTCTTCAGCTGGCTTCGCACCTTGACTTGGCCGCCTGAGACCCTGAGGCCGGCCATGTATTGCGCCCATGCCTCCTGCTTTAGCCCTTTCTTGTGGCGAAGGAAATCCCCCCAGTGGAGATAAAAGGCCTGCTGGCATCGCTTGGGAAAATGGGGCGCCTCGCCCAGCAGGTTTCGATAAATTTCTTCCTCATAAGAGGTTGAATTTACCCCGTAGAGTTTGGCCAGCTCCAACTGAGAATCGATAAAAAGGGGGTCTAATTCTACGGCCCGTTGGAAACTCGCAACAGCGGAAGACAAGGCTTCTGTTTTCTCTTCCGGAGACGCTGCCGTGTCCATCTTGCGCTCGTAAAAGACGCCAAGGTCGTGGTGGAGCAAAGGGTAGGTGGGATCCTGCCTTAAGGCCTCCTTCAAAATGTTGATGGCAAGGGGCAGCAGGGATTGTCTCAGACACAGGTTGGCAGCCATTCTTAGGACCTCAGGATTGAGACTACGCTCCACGACGCCTTCCAAGAGGTCGTTGACTCTCATTTGATCTTCGGAGAGAAGCAGACTAGCCAAATACACTTTGACCTCGTCGTTCTCCGGGTGCGAGCAAAGTATCCCCTCCAGCATTTTTTTGGCCCTTGTCCCATCACGAGCATCTTGAGAGGTCGCCCAGCAGGCATAAGCAGAGAGGGCCAGACCTGTGTGGTATTCCAGACAGAACTTATCCTTCCTCAGAGCCCACAAGAAGCAATTCGCAGCCTTCATTCCACTGTGGAAACCCCCAACGAGGAGAGACCATCCTTTCTGGGCGTGGATTTCCGCAATGTCTACCGAGTACGGATAAGGACTGAACAGAGACTGGCAGATTCTATTAATGCTTCTGAGACAGAAGTGTGCCATGTCATAATTGGTCACGTGGTAGTAAATCCAGGCACAGTTCCCCAGTGTCACCAGGAGTTCCTTGAAGACGTTGGTCGGATGGTCATTTCTGATAGCGCTCTCCGCTTCGTGCGTAGTTTTCAGAGCTTCAGCGTAGCGTTTTTCCCGGGCGTAGAGGAAGCCCCTCATGGCCATGTAGGTGGCACGATTCTTGAAAGGCGTGTGTTTCTCCCGGAGGGCCAAATACTTCAGGACGAGTTCCACATCCACCTGTTCTTCAAAGGCAAAATCCCAAGTGAAATGGCATTGCAGAGTCCGTAGCTTCGCCAACAGTGTGGACGGGTTGCTGGGGAAGGAAAGACAGAAAAGGAACGGTGAATAGCAGAACTGGGGGAGAGATTTATGAGGACCACTAAAAGTTCAACAGAATTTGGCATTTTGTTAAACTCCGCAAAATTAATAACGCCGTTTCCTTGCTGGCAGCAGTGGGCGGGTGGAGTTGCAAAGTGTAATTGCGTCTAGGTCCTGTGCAGCCAGTTGTAATTGGATATTGCAAACACAATAAGAATTTAAGTTTCAGCTTATATATTTAACAGCAATGCACACGCTGTGTCGAAAAACTGAACACATCTCTACTGTCCCTGGACCGCAGGACTCTTCTGCCTCTGCCACTCAGTAGAATTTGCAACATTTGGATGCAAACCTTAAAGCCCTCAAGTAATCCACAAGAAATTTATTCTTTTGTTCCCTTCTAAATGCTTGTATTGTGCTGCTGTATACCTTTAAGTCATTTCCAACTTATGGTGACTCTAAGGTGACCCTATTATGGAGTTTTCTGGGGCTGAGAGTGTGTGACGTGCCCAAGCTCACCCAGCGGTTTTCCACGGCTGAGCAGGGAACTGAGCCCTAATCTCCAAGGTTTTGCTCCAAGGCTCAGACAACTACACTATGCTGGCTCTGTACACCATGAATAAGGGAGCAGGATTTACGCCACGATACACAACTGAAACCTCCACTCCCTTATTCAAGAGGAAAAGGGCCTGATCATATTGAGGAGGGAGCGGGCTTGTTTTCCGCTGCTCCAGAGACTAGGACAAGGAGCAATGGATTCAAGCTGCAGGAAAGGAGATTCCATTTGAACCTCAGGAAGAACTTCCTGACGGTCAGGGCTGTCGGGCAATGGAATCTGCTGCTGCCTCCATGGAGTGTGGTGGAGTCTTCTCCTTCTTTGGAGGTTTTTAAGCAGAGGCTGGATGGCCATCTGTTGGGAATGCTTTGATGGGTATTTGTTGCATGGCAGGGGGTTGGACTGGATGATCCCCGGGGTCTCTCCCAACTCTACGATTCTATGATTCTATAGAATCACTGAATGGAAAAAACCCCAAAGGCCAACATGTCCAATGCCCTTCTGCCATGCAGGAGTACACAATCAAAGCACTCCTGACAGGTCCAGCCTCTGATAAAAACCTCCAAAGAAGGAGACTCTTCCACACTCTGAGGCAGTGTATTCCATTATCAGACTACTCTTACCATCAGGAAGTTCTTCCTAATGTTTAGATGGAATCTCTTTTCCTGAAGTTTGAAGCCACTGCTCCATGCCCTACTCTTTGGAGCAGCAAAAATCAGGCTTGCTCCATCCTCCATATGACATCCCTTCAAATATTTGAACATGGCTATCAAGTCACCTCCTAACCTTCTCTTCTCCAGGCTAAATATACCCAGCTCCCTAAGCTGCTTCTCACAGGGCTTCGCGGTTTCCAGGCTTTCTACAATTTTGGTCACCCTTCTCTGGATACATTCCAGCTTGTCAATATCCTTCCTGGACTGTGGTGCCCAGAAATGGACCCAAGAATCTAGGTGGGAGTCTGACCAAAGCAGAATTGAATGGTATGATCACTTTCCTTGACTTAGGCACTGTACTCCCGTTGATGCAGTCCAGAATTGCATTGGACTTTTTAGCTGCCACATCACACTGCTGACTCACGTTCAGCTTGTGGTCTACTAAGACTCCTAGATCCCTTTCACGTGTGCTGTGGTCAAGCCAGGTGTCAACCATCCTGTATTTATGAATTCCATTTTTTCTGCCTAAGTGCAGGACCTTACATTTATCTTTGTTGAAATTCATTTTGTTATCCTTGGCCCAGCTCTCCAATCTGTCCAGGTCATTTTGAATTGTGATCCTGTCCTCTGGCATGTTAGCAACCCCTCCCAATTAGGTGTCACCTGCAAACTTGATCAGCATGCCCTCCACTCCTTCATCCAAGTCATTGATGAAGATGTTGAACAGCTCTGGACCCAGGACAGAACCCTGTGGCACCCCGCTGGTCACTTCTCTCCAGGGTGAAAAGCAGCCATTCGTGATCACCCTTTGGGTTTGGTTGGTCAACCCGTTACAAATCCGTTGAGAGAGAGTTTGTCATTGCTTTCCTTTGAAGCTGAGACTGTGTGACTTGCCCACACTCACCCAGTAGGTTTCCCTGGCCAAGCTGGCTGTCATACCATTTTACTACATCATTGTATATAATGGGACTTGAGCATCCATGGATTTTGGTATCCACAGGGGTCCTGGAACCAAACCCCAGCGCATAGGTACAGAGTCATAGCATCAAGAAACTCTATAAAGTAGCTAGTTACTGTTACAATTACAGCTTTTTAAAAGTAATTCTTTACTTTTCTGTTACTTAAAGTAATTGTGACTATTGCTTTTGATTTTTCAAATCTGCATGCTGCTAGCTTCCCATGTCTCCTATGCTCATAGCAGAGCACAGAGAAGTAGCTGAACAGGATAGCTGGTGGAGCAGCTCAAGCTAACACCTGAACCTTTTTTCTCCTCTATCATGTAGGACTTCCCACCTGCTGTAACACTTAAACTGCAAATAGAGTGGGGTTATCCCTATTTTGCAACTGCAGTGAAACTAACTTTCTTATGGGGAAGGGAGAGAGAATCAATTGCAAGTGACTTTTTGTTTGTTATTCATTCCTACCAAGGCTGTAATTTTATATATCCTTTTTGGTGCGTTAAGCCACACTGAAACCAATGGGTTTACTTCTGGAAGTGCATGTAGTCAATGAGCCTTTTTGGTTGAAGTATTTTATGCCCTGTATTTCCAGTAGTCTTATAGTCACCTTTTCAGAGGTAAGTCCTATTAAACACAATGGGGGCTTATACTTGCACAGACCTGTTCAGGATTGCATTTACTAAGAAGCAATCCCCACTGAGTTTCATGGCACTTGTTTCCACATAAGCACCAATAGGATTGCAGCTTTTCTTTTTTAATTTTCAGATAGAAATGAAAAAAAATCATTTAGCCCACAGACTACATGTGCACCAAGTGTGCAAAGCCCAGTTAAGTCTCCTGCATCTCCAAAATGACAAATATGGTTCCCTTTTCTCCAGAATTTATCTGCAAACACAAGGCATTTTAGGCTTTCTCATTTTCCCAGCCCACCCAAAATCTAGCTGGTCCCCTGGCTCCTTTTCCCACTCGCAACAAACCTCTGGCTGATACCACCTCTCTCTCCTGGTTCTATTTATATAAAGACATACAGTTCAAGCATCAATACATCAAGTACTCACTTTTGCATCCTTGGGCTTCCCAGCAAATTCTCTGCAAGTGGTGCCTTTCACACTGCGCAATTATAGCAGTACGCTGCCTCTTTAACTGCCACAGCAACATCCTATGGGATCCTGGTGTTTGTAGTTTGGGGAGGCACCCATTGCTCACTGGCTGAGAATTCTAAATGCCCCTCCCTGAACTGCAAATCCCAGGATTCCTTAAGGGTGTAGTCAGAGAACTTAAAGTGGAATCATGGTACCTACATGGTGTGGAGGTGAAAGCATACTCTCCAATCATCCTAATTTAGCAGGGAACGCTTTCTGTTTTCCCTTTTTTTTTTTCCTCCTCCTCCTTTCTCCCTTTGTTCTCAGCTTGCTTCAATCACTGTAAACTGAGTTTGAAGTACAGAAGTATTTTTGCTCTAAGTGGGGCAGTGGGGAGAGGACAAGAAGGACAGTTTTGTCCTTCTCAGTAGGATCAAGCAAAAACAAAGTGCTGCTGTTACCAGGCCGTACACCTCCATGCTTTGATATGGTCTAATTGGCAAAATATATTAATTGGCAGATGTGTTGGCATAAAATTTAAATTATACTTATGGCCGGCAAGGCCATGTGGAAGAAAGGAACACTGGCTGGGAGTAGGTTGGAGATGACCCCAGCATGGCCAGGTCAAAAGTTCTCTGAAATTAGCCAAGAAAGCCTGACTTCATGGCTCTGAGCTAATCCTATCAACTGCCAACATCAGAAAACAAGAAAGTGCCCAGGTGCAGAGGCCAGGACCCCTACTGTGTGCATATCCTACCGAAGCATGGTCCAGAAACCCCCATTCAACTAAGACATTGAAACCAATCAGTCCATTCCAGACCCCACTGTCTGTGTTGCGACTCCCATTGTTCACTAGGCTGGGAGAGCAATCAACTCACACCCCTTCAGGGAGGAAAAGAGAGTGTATAGACCCTTGGTCTTGAGAAGTCAGTGGCAGTCAGATGAAATGCAAAACTCCTCTATGTCGCTCTGGATCCTGATCTGTCTGCCCTTAGACAGAAGTCTCAGTCACATTTCAAGCTCTTCACTTACTCCTCTAGAATGATAACTATATAACCCTAAAAACCCTCAGCCTCTCTATCCCTAATTTTTTCCCCTCCCTTTCTCCTTCAGTTAGCTCTTCTGTGAATGCTTGACTGTATGTATCTTGTGTGCGTGCATGAGTGAATTCCCCCAGTAAAACCACATTTTTAGCTTACTTTTTAATCTTTGGCTGGTTTTTGCATAGTCTGACCCCGTAAAAATTGGGTTAAAGATCTTGCTGGGTTACCCTACCCTGTGTTCTGCCAAGGCCAGTTCCGCTAATTCCCCCAGTCTTTGCATTTTTGGAGCGAATCAAGGTGTCCCCCAGGGGACCCCCAGAAGTCAGGGTAACACTGCTGCCTCCCCTAGCTTTTCCTCATTAATAACCTTTGCCACCTTGCTCACACTGAGGTTGCTGGGGCACCTTTTAGGCAGTCTTGGGGTTTGAGGAGGGACTGGAGCTCTCTAGATAAGAATGCTCAATGCCCTTCCCTGCACTGCAAATCCCACGATTCCACAGGATTAAGCCGTGGCAGTTAAAGCGGAATTGTAATGCAGTAACTGTATGGTGCAGACAGACCCAGAAGTCTTCAGGGAGGAAGTGGGATTAGTTCCAATTAGACAGCCGTGAGGACCTACTGTTAGGACCTGCATCTGGCTACCAGTAATAATATGGTTTGGATGGGCACATATCTAATTGGCATCATGTTTAATTGGCAAAGGCATTAATTGGCACTGATATCAAAATCAAACCTGAAGGTGACCAGGAAAACTCTGACTGTGAGGATGAGAAGGAAAGGCTGGTCAACCTAAAATACCCTCCAAGTAAGACTACGTCATTTGTCAGGCAAACAAATGCTGTTCCTGTGGATAATAAGCTTAAGTAGAAGCTGGAGTTTTCCCAGGGAATGCAATTGTGAGAAGCCCATCAGGACAGTGATTGACAGATAGCCATCCGCTGTGCACCTGGACTTCTTCCTCTTTTCCTGTACCACCCACAATAGACAGCTATTACAACATCCATTACATTTTTGCAAACATTTTGCAAGTTGAAATTTTATTGTACGTATCACAACTCCCATTGTTCCGTACCTGGGATTGCAAACATCAGTCCAGCCTGCAGGCTATTTTTTGGGTATATTAGGTCTCCATTTTGAGCCGACCTTTGCAGTCTCTGGTAGATCTAAATGCCACTCTATCCATCCATTTCTGGGCAAAGAACTGTCCTTAGGTTCTTTACCTAAGCCACGCTGCTGCTTTTCTCTGCTTCTCTCTGGACATGTAATTGTCGCCCAGATCCCTCAACAATCTCCATCCTACTTTCCTCTCTTCTCTTTGGCTTGTGTGAGTATGTGTGTGCTTGAACCATTGCGTACGTGAGTGAATTCACTTCAATAAAACGTATTTTTAGCTCACATTTTACTCTTTGGCTGGTTTCTTTTCCTGCGTGAGCCTGTAAACACTGGTAGAAAGGTCTCACTAAGTTGCCTGCCTCTCGTTAGCCTCCTGACCTTGAGCTAATCAATTGCACACTTTTGCACAGAGGCATTGGCATAGTGAGGTGGGCCTCATGGCATCTACGTTTTGGGGTAAGACTACAGAGGAGGTGCTAAATATATATGTGCAACTCCTTAGAGAGGCCTAATGCTTGTTGTAACCTCTCTAGCCTCATGATCCCTACTTTAAATAGGGCCTTGTATTGAAGGGAAGTTCAAATCTATCACATGAATGGCTTTAAAAGGTCTCACACCTGCCTTGTACAGCTGCTGATGGCGAAGAAACAAGTGGAAACTCATTTCAGTTAGGCATTAGAAGGGACCAATGAGCAACTTGTATGGTGAAGGGAGGTAGAGTAATGTGGTATAGTGGTTGCAGTACCGATCTGGGATGTAGGAGATTCCAGATCAGTGCTCATTTGAGTTTTCTTTTTTAACCTGCAAGGCCTCCAAGACAAGGGATCCTTCCATAGAATCATAGAATCATAGAAATGTAGAGTTGGAAGAGACCCCAGGGGCCATCCAGTCCAACCCCCTGCCCTGCAGGAACACCCTCAAAGCACTCCTGACAGATGGCCATCCAGCCTTTGCTTAAAAACCTCCAAAGAAGGAGACTCCACCACACTCAGAGGCAGCATATTCCAATTCCAGAAGTAACACACAAAAGTTCTGGGCATAGTTCCCAGAGCCTTCACCATTTTCACCTCCCCCTTCTGGACACATTCCAGCTTGACAATATCGTTCTCGAATTGTGGTGCCCAGTACTGGACGCAGTATGCCAGATAAGTGCTCTTTGTTTGTGTGTGTGCTTTTTTTTCTGAATTCTTAGGAGCTTATCTAACAAGGCAGGTAAATCCCAACTGCAGCAGAATAATAGCATCTTTGGCTGGGATTTATCACATGACGTCATTCCTCTTCTGTTGTTCTCTTGGTGGGAACAGGCTGCCTTATCCATTAGGCATCTTAGGCACAGTGCCTAGGGCCTACAAAAGCAGAATTTTAGGGTCTACGAAAACATCCCTAATGGTATGTCCAGGTGAGATGGAAAGTCAAATACAAGAGGGCCTAGGGCCCACAAAAACCTTAATGTGACCCTAGGTGGGAGACTGTTTGGAAAGTGTTTCTTTTACAAAGGTAGTCATTAACAGGTGTGTGTGTGTGTGTGTTTGTAAAAGAAATTCTTTCCAAACAGTCTGTCACTGGGAGAACAACAGAAGAAGAATGAGGTCACATGATAAGCCCTAGCCAAAGATGCTATTATTTTGCTATAATTGCAATTTACCTGCCTTGTGTGATAAGCTCCTGTAACGTGCTGGGCCTACTGTACTTAAAACACAACATTTCACACTAGAATCCATGGGTGTTTTCAATTTCATTGGGATTTCTAATAATCTACAGCATCTGTAAAATATGTCCCTCAACCAGCCACAGTGTGTGGACACTGTGTGTGTGGAGTGTGTGGACAATGGAGATGCAACATCACAACCTTCTCCTCCTCTCAGTAAGGGTTGTCCCGCACATGCTCGAAGATGCTCTTCAGTCCCAGCCAGGTCTCCTGAGCTGTTGGGATGATCTGGTTGGCGGGCAAGAGGAAACCGTAGCTACCGGTGTCCCTCAGTTCAAAGGCAAAGGAATATTTGATGCCGTAGTTGTAGGACCAGTCGATGCTGCCCCCACTGGCTTGGTCTGGAAGGAAAAAACAAGAGAAATCAGTTCTCTCCAAGAGACAAAACTTGTCTCTGCTCAGGTGCCATGAAGCGAGGATGGAAAATATGAAATTCTACTAATCCTTGCCAGCACATTCAGTGATGTGGGTTATGGAAACTGCAGTCTTAATAGGCACTGGGAGGCCACGTGTTCCCCAAAATGAGGAAAAATGCTTCTTGGAACTCCCAGAATCCCCCAGCCTACCAGAGTTTTAAGGAGAAGGCTTTCTCTGCATCTTGTTACCGTCCTAGGCTCGCGTGGCGAGGACACGGGAGACAGGGCCTTCTCTGTGACGGCTCCCACCCTCCGGAATTCCCTTCTACGGGAAGCTCAACTGGCCCCCTCCCTGCTTTGCTTTTGCCAGCAGACAAAAACATTTTTGTTTACACAGGCTTTTGTGCGTGAACAGGAGGGTCTTTTATTTTTATTGGGATGTTTTATTTATTTTTTAACTTTTGCATGTTCTAAAATTCATCTTATGCTATGTAGAGTCGAAGGCTTTCACGGCCAGAATCCATTGGTTCTTGTGGGTTTTTCGGTCTTTGAGACCGTGTTCTGGTTATATTTTCTCCTGACGTTTCGCTTGCATCTGTGGCTATTATCTTCAGAGGAAAGATTCCTCTGCAGATGCCAGCCACAGATGCAGGCAAAACGTCAGGAGAAAATATAACCAGAACACGGTCTCAAACACTGAAAAACCCACAAGAACCAATGACCTTAAAATGTTTTTCTGTGGTTGGTTTTAATTATTATTTTTTTTTTCTTCTCTGGAAGCTACCTGGGGGTCCCACTCTGGGAGGAAGGTGGCGTTTAAAGGCAATAAATAAAATAATAAAACAGGTACATGGGCAGACACAGCACCAATTGCACAACTTTGGCATTCAGCCAAAGGTGGACATAGAACAACCACTGTGGCCATCTCCACACTAGACTGTTATAGCGCTATTATTCCACTTGCAACATCCTATGGAATCCTGGGGTTTGCAGTTTCGGGAGGGGCCGGCCGGCCCCTCCCGAAACTGCAAACCCCAGGATTCCATAGGATGCTGCAAGTGGAATAATAGCGCTATAACAGTCTAGTGCGGAAATAGCAGGCGTCTCAGTGTAGACTTACACAAGCAAACGCAATGTAGGATCTCAGCCCAAGTGTACTTACAGATGACCGAGCAGATAGGTCCGACTTTATACTGGGTGCCATACAAGGAGGTCAGGGCATTGGCTGCTGTTTCAGCTATGTTCTCCTAGAAAGGGAGCAAGGAAAGGAAGAGGAAGACGGAAAGACAGACAACACGGAAAGAGAGGTTGTCATAGAGGAGTCACAGTGGTGACATATTCGCTCCCAACGGATGGGAAAAGCTACTGCTGAGCTTGACTTGTGCAACTTTTAAGACAAGCTCAAGCCATTTTGCTGCCTGAGAACCAGAGGCAGTTGGTAACTTCCTGAATTTTACAGGAGCGATAGTCATAGAATCCTAGAGTTGGAAGAGACCCCAGGGGCCATCCAGTCCAACCCCCTACTATGCAGGAACACACATCAAAGCATTCCCAACAAACGGCCATCCACCCTCTCCTTAAAAACTTCCAAAGAAGGAAGAGACTCCACCACACTCCGTAGAGGCAGCATATTCCACTGCTGGACAGCCCTGACTGTTAGGAAGTTCTTCCTGGGGTTCAGGTGGAATCTCCTTTCCTGCAGCTTGAATCCATTGCTCCTTGTCCTGGTCTCTGGAGCGGAAGAGAACAAGCCTGCTCCCTCCTCGACATGACATCCCTTCAAATATTTAAACATGGCTGTCATGTCTCCTCTTAACCTTCTCTTCTGCAGACTAAACATCCCCAGCTCCCTAAGATGCTCTTCATAGGGCTTCATGGCTTCCAGATCCTCCACCATTTTGGTCGTCCTCCTCTGGACTCTCTCCAACTTGTCCATCTCCTTCTTGAAATGAGGTGCCCAGAACTGGACACAAGATTCCGGATGAGATCTGACTGAAGTAGAATAGAGTGGTACTATTACCTCCTTTGATCTAGACACCATACTCCTATTGATGCAACCAAGAATCGCGTTGGCTTTCTTGGCTGCTGCATCACACTGCTGACTCATGTTCAGCTTGTGGTCCACGAAGATTCCTAGATCCCTTTCACACGTACTGCTGTCCAGCCAGGTGTCCCCCATCCTATATTTGTGGATTCCATTTTTTCTGCCTGAGTGCAGGACCTTACATTTCTCTCTGTTGAAATTCATTTTGTTAGCTTTAGCCCAGCTCTCCAATCTGTCAAGGTTGTTTTGAAATTTGATCCTGTCCTCTGGGGTATTAGCAACCCCTCCTAATTTGGTGTCCTCCACATTCGTGGGTTTGACTTTCACAGATCTGATTATTTGCGACTTTTTCCAACCCCTGCCCCTCCACCTCAGGGGTTTCTTTTCCGAGGGAACCTTCCTTCTTGGCAGCTCTGATCAGGTTGTGCAGCCTTTTAAAACCCACCTTTGGTTCTCCTCTTCCTGCAGCAGCCTGGCCAGCTAAGGACAGCTCACCGCCCAATTTCTCAGCACCACAGACCCTCTCCTGGGGTCCCCCCAACAAAGGAACCCCCCTTCCCTCTTCTTTCCCTGACTTGGTTTGGACCGTAGGTGCCCCCTCTGCCCACCGTGCCTCAGCCCCCTTCCCACAGACACAGATACACACGTTCTGATATTTGCAATTTTTCCACTTTTGCGGCAGTCCTGTGCCCCTAGCAAGTGTGGGGAGCTGACTGCTTTTGCTGTGGTTTGCATTCAAGTCATTTTCCAGCTTATGGCAATCCTAAGATGTACCTATCACAAGGTTTTCCTAGTGAGATTTGTCTACAGGGGTTTGCTTTTGCTTTCCTCTGAGGCTGAGAGAGTGTGACTTGCCCAAGGTCATCACCCCGTAGGTTTCCATGGCAGAGTGGGGATTTGAACTCTGGCCTCCAGAGTTGTAGTCCAGCACTCAAACCACTGCAGGGTCTCAATAACTGAACCATCCTGGGCCCCAGACTCTGTCCCCAAAATAGGCACAGAAACTTGGAGAGCTACTTGAAAACTCAGACTAAAATCCAGAACGGCTTTCCTGTCCCTACACACCCATGGGAACCACCGGCTGTCAATGCCAGAGGCTGAAGTCTACTCTACTCACCCACGCCACACCGGATAACATCCGAAATTCTTTCGACACCCGGGGCAGAAACATTGCCCTGGGCTCTCTGCCCGATCGTTGCCCGTCAAAAAACAGGAGTAAATAAAATAAACAGTCGAAAGTAGGCTCTTCTAGACTGGTCTAAGGAAGTGTGTTTTGTCACAATATAATTACTTAGGGTTTGCCAGGTTTTACTGGCTCTTCTCATTGCCACATCCACGCATTCTTGGGGGCTCTTTGCAGCAATTTCTTCCATCTGCACTTGAGCTGATTCCAAAAGGTTTTTCTTTTTGTCTGTTGGTTTGTTTCCTTGTTTTTTAAAACTGGAGTGTGATTTGCTAAGGTTGTCCTATGGGTTTTTTTGGGGGGTGTGTGTAATTTTTATTGAAAGTTTATCTCGAAAATACCCCCCCCCGTCACTTCCATGCTTAAATCTTCCCGTTGAAATTGCTTATTTCCATTCCATTACCAACGTAATTTCCATCTTACGGAGAGAAGAACAGTTACATTATTTCTCCTTTGATTTCTCACACATTTATACCCTTACCCCATCCAATACACTTTTCCATTCTTTCTCAAAGTTCTGGATAAATTTATTCTTCAAAGAAAATGCTAACTTTTTCCATCTCTCGCATATCCAGAACTTTTAACTTCCATTCTTCTATATCAACAGGCTTCTTTTCTCTCCAGTCCTGCGCATATATCAACCTTGCCACAGTTATTAAATATAATAGTATCTTCTGATGACTTCTTATTTCCCTTTGTTGACATAGCATATTTAACAAATAAAGCTCCGGTTTCGTTTCAAAATTCAGCTTACAAATTCTTTGGATTTCATCATGTAGCCCCTTCCAAAATTTTTTTGCTATCTTACATGTCCACCACATACGGAAAAAAGACCCTGTCTGTTCGTTGCACTTCCAACAATTTGAATTCCCATTTTTTTGTTATTTTTTGTAATCTTTCTGGGGTCATATACCATCTGTAAAACATTTTATAAAAGTTTTCTCTTAAATTTAAGTTTGGTGTAAATTTTATATCTGTTTTCCACAATGAGGTTGTCCTATGGTTTGAAGGGCAAACTTTCTTCTCTCAATTTTGTTTTTGTGTTTTTCCCCCAGAAATAGAATCATAGGCCATTTCCGCACTAGACTGTTATAGCGCTATTATTCCACTTGCAACATCCTATGGAATCCTGGGGTTTGCAGTTTCGGGAGGGGCCGGCCGGCCCCTCCCGAAACTGCAAACCCCAGGATTCCATAGGATGTTGCAAGTGGAATAATAGCGCTATAACAGTCTAGTGCGGAAATGGCCATAGACTCCGAGAGCTGGAGGAGACCCCAGGGGCCATCCAGTCCAACTTCATTCTGCCATGCAGGAAGACGCCATCAAAACTTCCCCGACAGACGGCTATCCAGCCTCCGTTTAAAAACCTCAAAAAAAAGGAGACTCTACCACACTCCGAAAGGGCATATTTCACTGCTGAGCTGCTCTTACCATCAGAAAGTTCTTCCTAACGTTTAGATGGAATCTCTTTTCTTGTGATGTGAAGCCTCGGCATGTGGCAGAGTCTCCTTCTCCTCTTTTTAAACGGAGGCCGGGTGACCATTCGTTAATAACGCTTTCGTGGTGTCTTCTTGCACGGCCGAATGGGGTCAGACTAGATGGCCTTGGAGGTCTCTTCCAACTCTAGGATTCTATGAGTGGCCAAGCAACGCCAGAGTGTGGTCAGGACTGCAGAAGTTATAAATGAGAAAGAACACACAAGCCAAGAGAGGTTGCAGCAGTTTGCTTTTGCTTGAACCAACTGGGAAGGACAAGACTGCATCCCATCTTTCCTCTCCCCACCACTGAGTTCATTGAACACATGCAACTTTTGCACTTGGAACTCAGTTTGTAGCAACTGGCACAAGTTTCTTTCCTTGGAAGCCTCAACTCTATTTTGAAACGGTCAGCTGAAGATGTAAGTCACTGAAATCCTAGAAATCTGGGGGCCAAAGGAAAAGTTCATGTAGGAGAGGATCCTCATTTTGGAGGGGTGATCAACATCCGAATTTTGCCCCCCTTGTAACCACAATCTGGTACTGCTGATGTCGTGGCAGTTAACGCCATTGCCTTACCAGTTCTGTGTAATCTTTGGTATTGGTACACGTATATCCGTAGGGAAACATCAGGAGCTGTGAGTAGCTGTGGATGCTTATGAAGGCCTTGACGTTTCCGTGGCTCTCGATGAAATCCACAATGGACCTCACTTCCACTTCAGAGTTGGCACTTGGTCCGTGGTACGAATCGGAGCAGGGGTTGCTACTGGCTCCCGGTCCTGGCAGGGTGGGAGGGGGTGGCGGGTAGAAGAATGACCGCGTCAGATCAAGTAGCAGCTGATGGCTTTGGCCATTTCCACACTAGACTGTTGTAGTGCGATTATTCCACTTTCAACATCCTACGGAATCCTGGGGTTTGCAATTTAGGGACAGGCCTTAAAAGCCCCACCCTGAACTGCAAACCCCAGGATTCCATAGGATGTTGAAAGTGGAATAACAGCACTACAACAGACTAGTGCAGAAATGGCCTGAGTCTACTGGGGAGGGCAAGATGCTGTCCTCTCCCCCCACCACTTGCCAATTTAACTACTTTTGAACTACTTTTGCTCTACGAACTCATTTTGCACCAATGGAAGTAAGCTGGGACAAAGAGAGACAAAGACTGGATCTCGGCCCAAGACTGTAGATGTTTCTTCAGTCTGCTTGACCTTGACAGTGATGTGATCAATGAGCCAGAGCCAATATTAAACAGAGGGGCAATGCAAATGCAAGAAAAATCAAAGATGTCACTCCTAAGGCATCACTCTCAAGACAAAATCTCTGCTTCTACCTCCAAAGCCTGCATCCCAGTTTCTGTTGGGATCCACTCCAACACAAAGGCTGCCGGAGGTCTTGGATCGGGTTTTCCGCCACATGCGGTTCTGCAAGTGAAGAAGAAAATGGTGTGTGGTTTTGTTTGCTGAGCCTGCCAATACCTTGAAATGAATATTTTTCTTTCTTTATTTACTGTAGTTATATCTCCACCTTTCTGCTAGAATGGGGCCCTAGGTGGCTTAGAATGATTTAAAACAAGGGTCAGTTAAAATCTTGTTTAACGAATGTTAAAAAAAGAATAAAACAACACTGATTTGAAAACACAGTTAGCAACAGTTAAAAAAACATAATTAGAAAATAAATGATTTTTTAAAAAGCACACCACACATGCTACTTCTGTTGTTGTGTGGCTTCAAGTTGTTTCTGACTTATGGTAACCCAAAGGCAAATCTACCATGGGGTTTTCTGGGGCTGAGAGTGTATGACACTGTCATGTCCTGCTTCCAGGACCTAGACATAGACTCTGACTCAGAGACTGAAACAGCAGAACCTGTTGAATAGGAGGAGACAGCACCACCCACCCCAGAGACAGAACAGGGGGCAGTGCCAGCCCCAGCAGAGAGCCCTGCTCCTTTTGACACAGAAGATAACTTACCAATACCCACCTTTGCCCAGCGTAGGCACCAAAGGGAACACCTATGCAGATCCCACCAAATTTATAACAGATAGTAGTTAATCAAGCACCAGCTGCGCTGATCTCTGAACCTATAAAAACTGAGCCATTCCCCTCCAGAACTTGTAGGTGATTACCTGACCATTTTGCGCCTCTGCCCATTTCTCCTGCTGTGCCTCTGATGTGTGATTATATTGACTATCTTTGATTTATAGATATTGCTGGGACTGTTGTTTGCTTCATATTCGTGTAAGACTGTCTCCTTACTACAGTAAAATAAGGAGTCGCTTTGTTGCAAGAACTGCTTGCCATGTGCCTCTAATCCGTATCAGCTGCCTTTTGGCCTACCGCGCAGACTGAGCTTGGACAGACACATCCAAGGGAATCGAACACTGGTCTCCAGCATCATAATCCAACATTCACATCATTACAGCACAGTGGCTCTCACGCTACTGCTACATAAATTAAATCTTAAAGGCCCCCCTGGAATAAAAGAGTCCTCCTCTGCTAGTAGAAAGAGAGCAGCAAGTGGGCCAGCCGGATTTGCCATGGAAGGGAGTTCCCCAGCCTGGGAGCGGGAGAGAAGTCTCTCTCCTATATCCTCACAAATGTGCCCCAAAAAGTGGTTGGACCGAGGTAAAGCTCTTTCTCCTGGATCTTAAAACTCAAGCTGGTTTGCAAAGTGAGGCATAGTCTTTCAGGTAATCTGGACCAAATATCTGAGCCCTTTTTCTGACACCTTCCTCTGAGAAAGGCTCAGGGGCTGGTGATAGGGGAGAGGGATTTCTTAGCCCTCTGGCCTCAGTCTGTGGCATGCTCTCCCCAGCAAGGCCTGCTTGGTGCCTAAATCACCATATTTTCACTGCCAAGTTGCTCGTTGGTTATTCCTTCTTGGTTCAGAATAATGCAACATACTAAATTTGTATTAGAAACATCTTTAATACTGCTAGACACCTAGGTACTTTTAAATTATATTGCTGCATCTTCTAATTTAGCAGATGGTCAACGTGGTTGGATGTTGTGTTGCTAGAATACCCCACTGTGTTGCTAAATGACACTGATTCCCAGATTCCTGGATAGATTCTGAATCACTTAAGATCCACCTAAAAAGTGGTGGTGGGGGAATATAGCAGCACTTTTAAGACTAATTGACTTTTGTTTTTGCATGAACTTTTGTGGATATAAATTGAATTCTTCAGATGCAGTACAAAGTAACACCTTGTGGACTGTGAAAATGAGGCCCTTTTTGCACCTTACCTTTTCGCGGCGCTGGGGTGCGGGGATCGCGCAAGCAGCCTCTTGTGAGAGGCTCTCGTGTCCCCGCTGCTTTGCCTCCGCAGCCACTACCTGCTAGTGAGCAGTCAATGTGAGGGCTCCTCCTTTCCCTTCCGCAGCACAGCCTGGGATTTTCCCAGGCTGCACTGGGGCAGGAAGCGCAAGCACCATGGCTCCAGAGACTCCTCACGCATGGTAAATGTGCGCGGGGCCCTGGAGCGATGCACAATCATGCACCATTTTTGGCTAGAAGCCGAAAATGAAATAGTGCGCGATCGGCACCTGCCGGCCCCGGCAACATCACACAATTGCGAGGATGTCATGTGGACGGCTCTTTGCAATTGCACAACGCTCCAGAGACCCTTGCCATGGGGAAAGGGCCTGAGATGCTGTTGATACAATAATAGTAATCATAAATAGACTTCCTAATTTGAAAGAGGAATCCTAGAGTTGGAAGAGACCCCCCCAGGGCCATCCAGTCCAGCCCCATTCTACCATGCAGGAATACATCATCAAAGCATTCCTGGCAGATGGAAATGGAATAAGAACTGGTTTTTTTTAAGTACAGTACTCACGTTAGTATGGGAGAAGACATATCCATCTGGATTTGCAACAACCAGCAGGAAAATATCCATTGTGTTTAAAAGAGAGTTCAGTGACGGATCATATTCATAATCAGACGCGATCTAGAGACAGCAAAAGGGAAATCAGAGAAGGATCTTGCATTTGTGTCTTGCCATGTCCACACTACACTGTTATAGTGCTACTATTCCACTTTCAACATCCTATGGAATCCCGGGGTTTGCAGTTTAGGGGAGGGGCTTTTAGAATTCGCAGCCAGAGAGCTCTTTGGCCTCTGCAAACTACCAACCCCAGAATTCCACAGAAGGTTGAAAGTGGAATAATAGCACTATATGAGTATAGTGTGGAAATGGCCTCTGTCTGGGTGTGTTTGGTCAGACCAGCTGCAAAGAATGATGGAGATCAGGGCTGCAGTGGAATCCACTCTCTTCCAAACAGGAGATCTCTCCCTTCTCCCAGCCAAGAATATGGAACTTCTCAGCCCTTGGTGGATAAGACTATCAGAAGGTCCCCATGGCTGGATCAAACTGGGGCTAAAATTCTTTTCAGGGACCATTTCCGCACTAGACTGTTATAGCGCTATTATTCCACTTGCAACATCCTATGGAATCCTGGGGTTGCAGTTTCGGGAGGGGCCAGCCGGCCCCTCCCGAAACTGCAAACCCCAGGATTCCATAGGATGTCGAAAGTGGAATAGTAACGCTATAACAGTCTAGTGCGGAAATGGCCAGTGCTAATGGTGAGTCCGGTTCCTGCAGCATGCTTCCGGGGGTAACCCAGAATGATGGAGGCGGAAATGTCATTTTATTCAAAGCTGTTTTGGCTGCTGTTCTAGTTGCTGACCAGTCTTTAAGCCACTTTGTTGTGCTGCAGTGTGAAGAGGAATTGCTTGCATAAGGGGTTACTGGAGACCTCATTATGCAAACTTGTGAAAAGTATAACTGCAAGTGCAACCTGGAGCTAAACCACTGCAATGCCCCAGTGGTTGGTAAAGTGATGGCCATAAAAATCCATTATAGGTGGACTGGTTCAATCAGGGAAGCCAGAGCTTTAAGCTTGCAAGATGTGAGCGAGTCTGTTTGTTGATCACAGGGGCTCTTGGAGGCCTATAAAAAGGTGGTTTCGTGGCAAATAACAACGAAGTGCTCGGTAAGATTCCAGGCTGAAGGTCTCATCTTGACCAGCATCATGCTTCCCACAGAGGCTAATCAGACATCTCCAGGAAGCCCAAAAGCAGGACGTAGAGGCAATGGTCATCTCCCATCAGTTGGTACCCAGCAACTGAAGAAGGTAATTGCCTTCAGGATCTGCTTCTGGCCTTCCTTAAGGCATCTCACTGGCTGCTACGGGATGCAGGAACGGATGGACCACTGATGTTCTTGCCACGTACAACTTATTCAGCAAACTGATGTAACAGAGAAGGGGTGGTAATCATTCAGTCCTCCAGTTATTATTGGACTACAATTTCCGGCATCCCTACCCAACATAGCCAATATGAGGAATGTTGAGATTTGCAGTCCAACGACATTTGGAGGGCTGCAGGTTAAACAACACTGCCACCCAATTCGCAGACCTTGTGGAATGTCACAGTATTCTCAGAGACCAAGATCGTCTCCCAGGACATTTTTATACCACTTTACATTTTTAAAAAAAAAAAAAAAATCCCAATGCAATAAAAACAGATACAATAAAAACAGAAACTAGAATAAGAAAATAAGCAGAACAATAAACTCATTGAAAGCATGACGACAGACTGGATAATATAGCAGTAATTTACACCAATTTTCTTTTGCTGGGATTTTCTTCAGAGATAAGGGGAAAATATATTGGGGAAAATAATATTATTGAAGAGCAGCTGACCTTTTCTGCAGTCCACAGAGCAGTCGCTTGGGTGACCCACTCCCGAGCATGGATCCCAGCATCAATCCAGATTGCAGGCCGGTTCGTTCCTCCAGTGCTGAACTACAGAACAGAAGATCAGCTTTCAAAACAGCCATGTGTTCATTTATTAAATTCTTACTTTGCTCTGTCAACATTTACCCCATCTGGGAGAACTCAGTGAAGCTACTATAGAATGGGACTCACAGGGTTCCTATGTATTAATTTTTAAAATTTATTTATTCAATTTATAACCTGCTCCGCTCCTATCGGGGGACCCAAGGCAGCTTACAAGAATTAAAAACAGAAGTTAGCTAAGAAGTGATATTACAAAGGTGGAAAAAAAATTAAAACAATACTGTTAAAAGCAGCTAGTGAAAAATAGTTCAAAATGCATTAAAAATACATCCAAGATTTAAAAAAACATAGCAAACCATGTTCAACACTCTTCTATCGTATGGTTAAAAAAATCAATCAAAGATCTATTGAAATAAAAAGGTTTAGGCTGCCAGTAGAAAGAGATCAGGGAGGAGGCTAACTGGATCTCTGTTGGTAGGGAGTTCCACAGCGTGGGAGCAACCGTGGAGAAGGCCCTGTGTCCCGAGTCCTCACCAAACGTGCCTGTGATGGGACTGAAAGAAAGTCCTCCTCCAAGGATCTTAAAACTTGGGCTGGCTTATATATATTTTAAACAGTCTGGACCCACGTTATGTGAGGGTATAACCTGTCACGCCCAAAGTATAGCAGAGATTGCTCCCACAGCTTTGGAAGCATGCCCAGCAGCAGAGAATACCTTCGCGGCAATGCACTGTAGCCAGGAAAAACTCACCCAAGCCAATTGTTTTCTTCCATCAAGGAGGCAATTTATTCTTCAGTTACAATGTGTACATATTTACAAGAATCTCCAGAAGGCATTCCAGCATCCCTCTGCTTGCTCTTTCTGACAAAGCCTCCGGCAGACACGTCAGGCACCGTGTGCACTTGTTGGCTAAAATCCAGCTACCTTGATACTCACACTAGCTGATGCAATCCTGCCAACCTTTGCATTCTCCCCATACCTGATGCAACCTTCTCCCCGGTTGCTCATCAGTATGACTCAGTACGACTCAGCTGAAGTCACATGGCTCTCCACAGGTGCACTTAACAACACACATCACAAAGTATTTTCTGCAGGTTTGGTCCAACCTTTTCTGACATAACCAGCATTTTGAATTCTTCCTGGAAATGGACTAGTAGCCAGTGAAGCTGTTTCAACAAGAGAGCTGTATGATCTTTGTAACCAGAGCTGCCCAGCAGTGTTGGCTATACCATTTTGGACCTGCTGTAGTTTCTGAATCTTTTCCAAATCCAGATCAAGTGCATTACAATAATCCAAAGGGATAGCTGAACCCGAGTAATTCCTGTTTCCTTTTATACTGTCAGAAACAGGTAATTCAGTAGACATTCTATAGTTGGACTTTCGAAAGGATTCAGCAAATCTAACAGTCATGCAATAAGAGGAAGGGGCCTTTTATGCATCACAAATTATTATTTTTTAAATAGAAAGCAGAAAGTAGGAATGAACTAGTGGTTCCCAAACTTTGGTCCTCCAGGCATTTTGGACTTCAGCTCCCAGAATTTGTCACTGTGGACCAAGCTGGCTGAGGTCACTGGGGACTGAAGTCTAAAACATCTGGAGGGCTAGAGTTTGGGAACCCCTGGAATAAACACCAGAGACTTGTGGGTCCCATGTCAGTGAAGTAGTGACTCCACTCCAGGTTTCAATATGAATTGCAAAGAAAATTTTTTAAGCACAGGAGTCCACATCTTGGATAGCTTCTTGAAAGTTCAGACTAAAACCTGGAATGGATTGGTTACTAGAGAGATAGAAATGAGACTGGGCATTAGGATGGCCCTGTTTGTTTGACAGCATCAACTAATTTAATATAGTTAGAACAGAAATGGGTTGCATGCAGCTCCAAAAGGAACCCTCTGAACTGGGAGAAAGTGAGGTTCAATGGAAGGCAAACTATACCTTGAGGACATAGAGGGGCCGTTTTTCATAAGACTCTCCAATCTGCTGTTTGCTCACGAGCTGGGGGTATTCAGCCACAATATCATCCATAGCTTGATAAATCTAAAATTAAAACAGTTACAGATTTCACACTTTCTGGTAAATAAATGCAAGCTTTTTGGGGTGGTGGAGGAGGACAGAAAAGGAAAAGTATATGAGGATGAGAAGCTTGAAAACTCTTTTACAAGCAAGTGAAAACATACTCCAACACATCAAATTTGCTTTTCAACCTGTTGTTTCTAAGAGCATGTACAAAGAGGTATAGAGATATTTAAAAGCAGGGAGCATAGGTTGTATACGTAAGTTCAAATAACAGTGAGTTCCAAGGGCAGACGAGGCAGCAAACAACTGGAAGAGAGGAGATAATTGTTGGGCAGCTGGATGAACCAATGAGTTTGGAGGTACAGAAGGATGACTTATTGGTTGCATCACTGCAGGAGAGGAGCAGGCCTCAGAATCATAAAGTTGAAAGAGAACTTCCAGTCCAACGCCCTTCTGACACGCCCATCGTTCCTTCCTGCACCCTAACCAGAAGGTGTAACCTTTGACAACATGTTTGCAGGGTCTTTTGTTATCCCACTGGAAAACCCTGTCCCGGGGTCTACAATTTTGATCTTAAAATATGATTCAATGTGCCTGAGAGGTCACCCGGATGGGCACGTAGGAAGCAATGATCAAACGACTGAAAACCAGGTCAGACCAGTAAAATCCCCCATCACGTAGCCCCAGGAGACCTCAAGCTGTGCAAACACACGGAAGACAAAGAGTCCTCAGACCCTGAGAAGCCGACTTGAGGGGATTAGCGTGTTTGCCCCAAGTTGAGCACCGATAGCAATAAAATCCTATCAGTCAAGGACCATTTACATAAAGTCACACCACAGCCCAATGCAGCCAAAAATCCTGAGACTTTGGCAACATCTTGTAATCTCATCATGCAAAGGAAGTTACCACCGTGGAGCTTCTTTTCCGTTGCAACACCCATTGTTCTCCCCAGGAAAGGATTAGCCCTCCAGGTACTTTTCCCCCTACAAATAGTCCCAGTTTTTGAGCGGTTCTTTGGATCATTCCTGGGCATCTCAGCAGACCGTTTCTCAGTCTGTTGAGTAATCCCTTCAGCCCTTTCCGTACTGAGCCCCACTTCTCCGTTGTTTTTCCCAGACCACTTCAGGACAAGGTGCAGTATTACCCCTGCTACACTCCCTTCAATATTCCCCTATCCAGTTTCCTCTCTTTTGCTTCTTAATAGGTCGTGAGTGAGTGTGTGAGTGATTGCATTGCTGCATGAGACTTTCCTTCAATAAAATCATTTATTGGACATTTTTGTTTGGTTTTTGGCTTGGCCTGACCCCGTAAAAATTGGGTAAAAAGACCCCGCTAGGTTACCCTGCCTCTCGCATTGCTATCGCTCGTGCTCTGGCTAGTTTCCATTCCCCATCACGTGGAGCACATTGAGGTTTCCCCCAAGGGACCCCAGAAATCAAGGTAACACTTTCTTCAAAAATCCAAAATCTTCCAACTGACCTGCCTGGAAGTGAAAGATCAAAAGGGGGCACAGAAGGAGTGTCAATTCTTAATCCACTTACTTCTTCTAAGGGATGGTAAGCCCCATAGTTGAAACTGTTGCTGCCACGTTCCCTTCGCTGGTTGAGGTTCATCTCACGTCTTTCTTCATCCACCACAGCCTAAGAAGTAAATATCTCTTAATGGAGAAAATGTGGTGTTTTTCCTTCAGTTATTTGAGAAAAAGAAAGAAGCCACACTTACAGTCTCAAGCTCCACCCACAATTAAGAAAGAAAGGCTTTGTGTATTATTTAGAAGTGGTTTGGACTTTTCTGAATGAGGTTTTGGAAGAAAGGGGATCAAACTGACATTTTCGCCCAACAATTCCCATATATTCTGAGGAGACCACATTGTGGATAGTTGTAGCAGAATCCCAAGCGAGGTTGGCTTTGCAGCAGAATCCTAGAATCATAGGCCATTTCTGCACTAGACTGTTATAGCGCTATGATTCCACTTTCAACATCCTATGGAATCCTGGGGTTTGCAGTTTGGCCCCTCCCGAAACTGCAAACCCCAGGATTCCATAGGATGTTGCAAGTGGAATCATAGCGCTATAACAGTCTAGTGCGGAAATGGCCATAGAAGCCACCAACTGCCACTGGAAGGGAGGCATGAAGGACTGACTAGAACATAAATCGGAGAAGCCCACGCAGCAACATTACTTTTCAGACCCCAGTTTTAGTCATAAACCTTTAGTCCTATAATCAGATGAGATTGCCCGGGCTCAGATTTTAAAGAATCTGCAGTGGCTGAAAGGACCAAGGCATAGTGTTCAAATTCGGAGCCTCCAAGTTATTGCCACCATTAGAACTGGAATTTTCTGTTCCTCCTGATTACACCTGCACTATGTAAACTTGACATGTATGACCCTCCTTTTCACTCAGGACTGCTTGCTGGGTCTTTCCTGTGGATGAGGACCAGATTACTTTTCCGCCGTGTTGGCCTACCTGGACATCTTCAATCATGATGCGATACTCGATCTGATGGGACTCCAGGAAGACTTTGATGTCTTGGACGCAGGCAAAGGGCACTTGGACATCCACGGGCTCGTTTGGGTATGATGGGAATCTCCAAAAATCAAGCTGGCAAATGGAAAACCAAAATAAGTCCAGGAACCATGGAGGAGGGGAGCCCTGCTGTTCTCTAGAGATCAGATCCCAAGATGGCCGGACTCGTGTCCACACTTGGGAGAAACGCAAGCACCTGTAAATCGCAGAGGCTCAAGACAAAAGCGGGGGAACTGAACTTCCAGCCAATTCTAGTTTCATGGGAGAAGGGTGAGTGGCTACCAGAACCCAGTGGCAAATAAATGTGTCCCTGGACTAGATCCCTGAAGCTTGCTCACCCCTGAATCAAGGCTTAAAGTCGAATGCTCTGAATGGCTTGGGCCATTTCCGCTCTACGCTGTTATAGCGCTGTTATTCCACTTTCAGCATCGTATGGAAACCTGGGGTTTGTAGTTTAGGGAGAATTCTCAGCCAAAGAGCTCTTTCGCCTCAGTAAACGACAAACCCCAGATTTCCACAGGAGGTAGAAAGTGGAATCATAGCACTATAACAGCGTAGTACAGAAATGACTTTAGAATCTATCTCTCTAATTATAGAGTTAGCCAGAACCTGTATATACCTATACCTATACAGGGCTTCTGTACCTTTAATGGTTGTGCGGAACAGGGATGTTCAGCATGTGTTCCTTGTCACAAATACTCCAGTTGTTCTGATTTCACAGAGTCAGTTCCAATTAATCCCCCATAGTCTCAGGCCCTTTCCGCACCGGGCTATTAAAACGGTGCAGAGCGACCTCCAACGGAGGTCTTCTGCACCGTGGAGTGGACTGGGGCGGACTACTTTTTGTAGTTCCGCACCTCAGTCCGGTTCGGAGTGACCGGAACTGGTCGCGCAGTGTGTTTTTTTAAAACCTCTTTTTAGAGGTTTTTAAAAAGCACGGAGTGCGCGACTCCGTCTCGCTCCGTCGCCGCGCTCCAGTGCAGATTTGCAGGCGCGCGCAAGTGCATGCCCGCAGATCTGCCGGGGGTGGGCTTTAGGCTGGCGAGCTTCTCCGGTTGGTGGAGAGCCTCCACCAACCGGAAGCTGCCATTTTGGATGCCGGAGCAGTGCGGAGCAACGAGCTCGCACTGCTCCCCGTCCCGACGGACTCGCCCGGATGCTCAGGAAATCCGGTGAGTCCCGTTTTCGCCCAGTTATCTTCCCACATGCGGAAAGGGCCTCACTTATTCAACTGCTTTTAAAACGTCTCAGTTCTTTCCTCTTCCTGCTTCCTTCCTTTGTTCTGAACTCACTTCAGCTGCTGCAAACTGAGCTCAAAGTGCAAAAGTCATTTGCACTCGATTAACTCAACTGGGGGTAAAAGAGAGAAAGGGCAGAATCTTTGCCTTCCCAGTAGGGTCAGGCAAAAGCAAACTGCTGCAGCCTCTCCTAGCTTGTGCGTTTTTCCTCATTAATAGCTTTGGCCATAATCTGTTGTTGCTTGGCAATGTGTCCTGGTTTTTTCAACTCTGAAAAGTTGGAGGGTATGTCATCATAGAAGTAGCACCTGTTGAAATTTTGTCTTCTACACAACCTTTAAAGGAGCAGGAGCTTTGTCCTTTATGTCACCTTGCAACCCTACCGATAGATAGTCGTATTGGACTACATCCACACTACACAATTGTAGCAGTCTGATTCCACTTTAACTGCCATAGCTCCATACTATCAAATCCTAATCTCTGTAGTTTCATGAAGCATTTAGTTTTCACCATCAGAGACCTATAAAGCTGGAATTTAGAGGTGAGTCTAAGGAATTCAGACTACAAATAGTCAGACTACAAATCCTAGGATACCGTAGGAAGGAACCTTGGTAGTTGGAGTGAAACCAAAATGCTATAATTGTGTAGTGTGGATGCAACCTGATACGCTTTCACTGCCTTGGCTCTGTCCTATGGAATCCTGAGATTTGTAGTTAGGTGAGGCATCCTATTAGATTTCTTTGCCATAGAGCTTTGGGGCTTGACCACACTACGAATCGCAGGGTTCCACAGGGGATAGCCGTGACAGGTAAAGTCATACTGAAGTACTGTAATTGTCTAATGCAGTGGTTCCCAAATTGTGACCCTCCAGGTGTACTGGACTTCAGCTCCTAGGATTTCTGACTGCTGGCCAAGCTGGTTGTGCCTTCAGGGAGCTGACGTCCAAAACACCTGGACAACCAAAGGTTGGGAAGTACTGGTCTAGTGTGTGTCACCAAGTTCCCAGGGACCGGAAGAGAATTGCCAGGCACACAAGGCTATCTTCTGTTTAATTACAGCATACCTTTGCATGGAGCTAAATGGTAAAACAATTCACCTTTGGAAAGAACAATAAACCAACGCCCCCATATGAAATGACACACCTGCAGAGGTTCCAGGGCTTGGAGCTGCTTCAGTAGCTGGACCTGTTCTTCATTGCAGGGCTCTACCCGGAGAACCTGGTCGCTGCAATAGCAAGATTTTTTTTTTTTTTTTTTTTTTTGGTCATCATCATTATCAGTTTCGTCATCTTCATTATCATTATCCCCATCACCTCCTCCTCAGCGATCTCCTGCCTTTGGCTTTGAGATTTGCATTTGCCAAGGAAGTTGGATGTTTCAGAGCTGATTTATGGGGGGGCGCTTCCATACCACGTAATTGTAGCACAATGATCCCACTTTAACTTCATGGATCCATCCTGTGGAATTCTGGGAGCTGCAGTTGAGGGAGGGATGTTTAGAATCTGAGACCCAGGGTGGTATAGTGGATTGAGCATCGGACTATGACTCTGGAGACCGGAAGTTCAATTTCTGGGTTGGACACTGGATGATCTGGGTCAAACACTCTCTACCGCAGAAAACCCCATGATAGCTTTGCCTTAGGCTCATCATAACTCAGAAGCAATTTGAAGACCCACTACAACAACAATTTAGAGTCCACAACCACTCCCCAAAACTATATATCCTAGACTTCCACAGGATGTTGCCATGGCAGTTAAAGAGGAATTATAGGCCATTTCCGCACTAGAGTGTTATAGCGCTATTATTCCACTTTCAACATCCGGTGGAATTCTGGGGTTTGTAGTTTACTGGGGCCAAAGAGCTCTCCGGCTGAGAATTCTACATGCCTCTCCCTAAACTGCAGAGCCCAGGATTCCATAGGGTGTTGAAAGTGGAATAATAGCCCTATAACACTCTAGTGCGGAAACGGCCATAGTGCTATAATCATATAATGTGGGAGGGCCCCTGGGTCTGTTTCCTTTAGAAGGGAGATAATACTGCAGATATAAGTTGTTTCTTTAAGCACTATGTCACCAAAGGAAGGTGTTCTGAGTGCAAATCTATTAGCATCCAGGATGTGGGAGAAGAGTCGGAATGGGAAACTCAAGACCCCTTGTAGGATTTGTTTGTTTATGACAAGGAAAGGTGGTAAGGATTATTTTATTTTCACAGCATTGAAAGGCTAGAGTGAGGAGTATTCACATGGATACACTATGCATGTTCCTTTTTCAAAAAAACTGGCCTGCACAAAAATTGCACTTTGACGCTTATGCAATTCTGAATGTGTTCACATCTTAGAACAGCTAACATGTTTTCCTTCACTTTCTTTTGAGGATTTTAAATGCTGGTGGAGAAGTTTTCAATCAAGACATGAAGGATGGGAGAAATGAAAGGGGGGACCTTGGTCTGCTTATTTTGGAACTGCTGATGATTGTGCTAGAGAGTGTTAGTGCAGTGCAGGTTGCTCGAGTATTAGACTATCAACATTTCCACACAACACTCTTATAGCAGGATGATTCCACTTTCAACCTCCTATGGAATCCTGGGGTTTGCAGTTCCGGGAGGGGCCGGCCGGCCCCTCCCGGAACTGCAAACCCCAGGATTCCATAGGAGGTTGAAAGTGGAATCATCGCGCTATAAGAGTGTCATGCGGAAATGGCCTATGTCTCTGGAGATCAGGATTCAAGTCCCTGCTCGGCCACAGAAAGCCATCGTGTGACTTTGGGCAAGTCACACTCTCTCAGTCTCAGAGGAATGCCATGACAAACGCCTTCTGAACAAACATTGCAAAGTAAACTCTGTGATCGGTTTGTCTTAAGGTTGTCATAAGTGAGAAATTACTTGAAAGACACACAATAGCAGCGGAAGCAAAGTTTGTGGGGCTGCCAAACTTACCCAAATGAGTGATCTGAAGCAAAGAAGTGTTAACTTTCCTAGAACGCTGAAAACAATTTCCCGTGTTAAGGATTGGAATGCTCAGGTTTGTTCATACACGTGAGAACTCTTCAGGGTTTTTTTTTTAACATTTATATTCTGCTTTTTATTCAATGAGTTCAAAGCAGCCTATATGTCTGTCGTCCCTCCGCCACTTTATTCTTACAACAACCCTTTGAAGCAGGGTGGATCAGGCTGAGAGGCGTGAAAGGCATAAAGTGACTCAGTGAGTTTCAGGGTTATCAGGGATTAGAATTTAGCTTTCTGCACTAGACTGTTATAGTGCTATTATTCCACTTTCAACGTCCTCTGCAATCCTGGGGTTTGCAGTTTAGGAAGGGGCATTTAAACTTCTCAGGCAGAGAGCTCTGTAGCCTCAGGAAACCACAAACCCCAGAATTCCACAGGATGTTGAAAGTGGAATAAGAGCGCTATAACAGTCTAGTGTGGAAAGGCCCCATGACAGATTGGCTGCTAGTCCATGGCAGGTTTCCAGGAATGAAAGAAACAGTTACACCCAATGAGTGCAATATTCTTATTGTTATTATTTCTTACCTGCATCTGCCTATGGATTGAGACAGGGAACAACGACAGATTAAAGTACAACAGATTGGACACACAGGTTATAAGGGAGAAGGCGATCCCACAGTTAACCTGGACCCAAACCATGCAGGGCTGAGTTTGGTCCTGGTTCCTGCATATTTGGGGGAAATCTTACCGACCAAGCACACCATGTGGCATAAGCAGCACTGACCTATTCCACTATCAAATAACTTTTACCGTCTGAAAGTTTTTCCCAAAGTTCGGGTGGAATCTCTCATCATTTGAATCTGTCAGTTTGGGACTTCTCCTCTGGAGCAGCGGAAAACAAGCCCACTCCATCTTCCAGCTTGCAGCCCTTTAAATATTTAAATATTTAAAGATGGCCACAATATTACCTTCTTTTTTCCATGCCAGAGAAAGTTGTGGCGTTGGTGCCTCAAAGTGAAGCTTCGATGAAGAAAGCGTGCCAGAAAGACTAGAACTCACCCAGCAAATGTTTCCAGGCCCCAGGTTGCTCCGATGAGCGTTCCAAGAAGCAAAATCACCCTCATGGTAAAAAAAACTTGTCCAGAACTGGAAAAAAATAGGATCCAACAGGCAGTATTTATATGTTTGTGTGTGTGCCGTCAGCAGCCTCCTCTCGAGTTATTTTCCAGAGAGGCTCCATCTGTTTAAATTCACATGTACCAAAAGGTTCAAGGCACCTTGCTCAATAAGTGTGAGTATCTTATCCTTCAGAAGGTGTTGCTCACTGTGATGTGGTGATAATTAAAGGGCAGAGGAGTTTGATCAGCAAGGTTAATGAACGTGCAAAGCCAGGAGAGCAACAAACTCGACTGTATTTCCGTTTCGGCATGTTTCAGCAAAGTCTATTATCCCTTTGTCCGGGCGGGCTGATAAAACATTGGCCGTTTCCGCACGAGGAGAGGGAATCTCTCCGTGCCGTTACTTACGGGATCTTCTGGGCACTGACCAACGCGGACTGTCCCTTGAGCCCTTCCACAGGGCTCCTCCGTCTCGTCCAGGGTGAATTGGAGCAGTGCGAGGTCTTAGATCCGCACTGCTCCGGCTTCCAAAGTGGCGGCTTCCAGTTGTTCGTGGGTCCTGACCGACCGCTGAAGCTCGGCCACACCTAAAGCCCGTCCTCCGCGGATCGCGGGCTCGCCTTGGTGCGAGCCTGCGCATCTGTACAAGTGAGCAGGAACGCAATGGTGCGCTCCGAAAAATTAAAGAACGGTTTTCTCCTGTTCTTTAAAAAGCACGCCGGAGGACCGGTTGGGGGCGTTTCGGAGCGGACTAAGGTGCGGATCTCAGGTAAGTAGTCCAAACCTAGTCCGCTCCAAGGTGCAGACGACCTCCATGAGAGGACGCACTGGGCCATTTTAATTCCCTCGTTCGGAAATGGCCATTGATGCGCTCCAGAAACAACAGACAGGTTTTGGCTTTGTGGTCTGTGACTCTCAGACATTTGTGGTGCTCCTGATCTGCAACCTGGTCAGACACAAAGAAGCACCAAAGTCAAAGGTACACGGATGGACAGACAGCTGGGCCCGAGGCAGAATTACTCACTAGTTTCTCAGTTAATGGATGCAGCCCAGCCCATTCCAATGTCAGCCTACGCTTTCATTTGAGGCATTAAAACAGCACTAAAGACCAGTCTCTTCCGGCACACCTATCCAGATTACGTTTAAATTACGAGTTTTAAATTATGAATTACTTGTTTTAATATGTATGCTTTGTAAACAGAGGTTATATGCTGGTGTCATGTCCCCATCTGATGTTGTATTATAGGCCATTTCTGCACGGCACTGTTATAGTGCTATTATTCCACTTTCAACGTCCTGTGGATTCTTGGGGTTTGCAGTTTAGGGAGGAGCATTTAGAACTCTCAGCCAGAGAGCTCTTGGGACTCAGGGGGCTACAAACCCTTGAATTCCACAGGATGTTGAAAGTGGAATAATAGCACTAGAACAGTGTCGTGCCGAAATGGCCTTAGTCTGTTGTTCCCTGTCTTGATCCATAGAGAGGGATGGGTAAGAAATAATAATAATGGTGATGATGATGATGATGTGTAGTCATAATAAATGTGTAATAATAATAATAAAGCATAATGTGTAATAATCATAATAATATTAATATGACTAGTCTTCTTTCTGTCTGTACAATTAAAAGGGACTTCTCAAAGTGGCGGTTGGAAAAGTAAATCTTTTGGCATTGGGCCTCAAACTATGATCCTTCAGGTATGGAGGGTTTGACTTTCCAGGTTTCCTTGCCAGGTGACCACTTGCCCTGGTGGCTGGGGCTACTGGGAGCTGAAATCCAAAATATTTGGGGGAACACCAGTTGAGAGCCATTGGGCGACTGTACCTTTCAAGGTGGTTGAATTCAAAGGCCATTTCCGCACGACACTCTTATAGGGCGATGATTCCACTTTCAACCTCCTATGGAATCCTGGGGTTTGCGGTTCCGGGAGGGGCCAGCCGGCCCCTCCCGGAACCGCAAACCCCAGGATTCCATAGGAGGTTGAAAGTGGAATCATCATGCTATGAGAGTGTCATGTGGAAATGTTCAAAGACATGGCCATATTAGTCTGGATCAGTACGTGAAGGAATCTTGCAGCACCTTTGACACTCCCTGAGAGAAAGAAGTTGGTAGTATAAGTTTCCATAGACTTAATTCTACTCCTTCAGGTGCATGGAGTGAAGTGCCAAGGAACAGACCTTTACGAGCAGGCTGCAGGTGCGAATCGCAACAGAAAGCCAAAACTGGTGGCTGTGGTGATGAGGTGACGAGTTCTTTTTTAAGGATGCTGGTTGTTGGGGGACAAAGGCAGGAGGAAAGAGGTCGCCTAAAGACAAGGCAAGTAGATAACCAGATGGAACATGGAGGAAGCGATTGGGACGTAGGGCGATGCTGGCTGGGAACCAGAAAGGAGAGGGGATAAACTGGCCAAGAGAGCCCTCATGAGGCTGGGACGTCAACTAACGTTATAATACGTGTAGTGTGCCGGGAAAGCGTTGCTTCTTTTCAACCCACCGCCAACGGACTGGAGTTTGTGGATATATTCCAGTTCAGCTGTTTCTCTTTCCAAAATTCCTTCCTAGTGTTTCGGTTCAAAGACTACTGTTCTGAAGTCCGGGGTGGAACGTCAAGGAAGATTACTGTTCTGCAACTGGTTTTTGTGTGTATTCCCAGTCCTACTGTCTGATTTCGTATTCATCCGTCCTCTGACTCAGAAACCCCTTTGCATACCTTTCCCTGGTTTGATTAATTTACCTTTCTCCATTACTATGCTTCCCCTTCCCATTTTTTTTTTTTTGGCAAGGAACAGTCTGATTCAAAATTAAATGAGTCAACAGCAGCTCTCTGTGCTTAAATTTGGAAGCAAAATTTGGAAGAGGCCACTCACATTATACAATTATAGCACTAGGCTTCCACATTTACTCCCATGGCTGCATCTTAGGGAATCCTGGGATTTGCGGTTTGGGGAGGTATTGTTACTTATTTAGCATACTAGCTTATATACCCAGCGTTGCCCAGGATTTTATTTTCTCTTGGGTGATACTTGTTAGAAAGATTTGAGATCCTGTATCCTTAATTCCCCAAACTGTCTTGTCCAGTACCTGTTACTTCTCCCCATATTCCCCAATCCAATCTGTATTCAGAGTTATTAACATACAGAGGTTGGGTTCCCGAGGGAATACACAGCCCTCCTCCTTGCTGCTAGGCCTTATCACCATAGCACCAGGCCAGGCCCAAGAGCTCTCTGGCTGAGAATTCTAAAGGCCCCTCTCTAAACTGCAAACCCCAGGATTCCATAGAATCTTCTTAGGTAGCCAAGCATGTGAGGTCTTCTCGTCTGGCGCAGACAAACGAACTTTGACTTTTATATATTAGATTTATTCCCTGCCCTTCAACCAAAAAGGCTCTCAGCTCAAAAATCAAAAATAGTTAATTTGAGAATTCCTAACGCTCAGGTTTAACATCTAAATAAAATATGACACACAGGGAAAAGAGAACGGCAATTGGGGAAGGGATTAAGTCCAACAGGTGCTGGATGCTCTCGTCCCCCTCAGAGGTCAGAGCAAGTGCAGTTGGAGCGTGCGTGAAGGGCCTCTCATCAGCCGCTGGGACAAAGGTGTGGTGGAACACTAGACCTTTCTGTCTGAGAATTCTGAATATACCTCTCTATACTGCAAATCCCAGAATTCCAAAGGATTCAGTCATGGCATGGAATCGTAGAACCATGGAGTTGGAAGAGACCACCAGGGCCATTGAGTCCAGCCCTGGTCTGCCATGCAGGAACGTGCCATCAAAGCACTCCCAACAGATGGGCATCCAACCCCCTATTTGACAGCCTCTAAAGAAGGAGGCTCGAACACATTCCCAGGCAGCAGCGGATTCCACTGCCAAACAGCTCTTACCCTCAGGAAGTTCTTCCTTATGCTTAGGTAAAATCTCCTTTCCTGAAGTTTGAAGCCTTTGCTCTGTGTTCTAGTTTCTGGAGCACAGCTATCCGGTCACCTCTTAACCTTCTCTTCTCCAGGCAGTTCGAATAGAATCATAGCGCTCTAACTATGTAGTGTGACCAGTGATCTGATTTGGGGAAAAGGAGATTGTGGATGAAAACAAGACCTTCTCCTCTTGCTTTTCTTCCATTTTTCTGGGATGTTGTGATGCAGGCAGCAAGGTGAGCCTTTCCAAAGAAAGAATTTCAGGCAGCGTGTCACTGCTGAGGAGGTCCTCTTTCTTAGTCTGAACGTTCAGTGAGCTATCCAAGGTGCTAGACCCATTTGGGGACAGAGTTCAGCACCTCGGATAGCTCCTTGGAAGATCAGAGAGAAACCTAGGACTGTGGTAGCCACCTCCACTGGCATGGAAGTGCCACTGATTTGAGGATTTCTAAGCTCATCTTTGCATACAATGTGTTTGTTCTCCGCTAGCTGCCAACTCTACCCCCAAGTCTGGTAGTCAGTCACGTACCGTATAAAAGTCAGAGTTTGTGAGTTTGTCTGCGTCAGGCAGGCAAAGACCTCATATGATCGGCTGGGTGAGGCGAGGAGACCTCATGTGACTGGCTGCCTGTGAAGACTCTATGGAATCCTGGGATTGACAGTTTAGGGAGGGGCCTTTAGAATTCTCAGCCGGAGGGCTCTTAGGCCGGTTGCTGTGGAGACGAGGCCTAGCAGCAAGGAGGAGGTGTGCAGTGTATTCCCTCAGAAACCGAACCTCTGTCTGTTAACAACCCTGAATACAGATTGGATTGGGGAATATGGGGAAAAGTTACACATACTGGACAAGACAGGTTGGGGAAATTAGAGACACAGGATCTCAAATCTGTGTATTTCAACCACGTCTAATTCCTAAGGTAAGGTAAGGTAATTGCTAAGGTATTTCTAACAAGTGTTACCTATGAGAAAATAAAATCCTGGGCAATGCCAGGTAAATATGCTAGTTCCTTATACTTGGAAACTGAGTTGCCGCCACACACATCTTGCACAGTATTTGGAAAAGTTATTTTTTAAACGCAATCCTTTCCCATTATCTGTTAAAACGGAGTTCATTGGGGGGTTTCCCCCCTGTAGTACAGTACTTCTAACAGAATGAGAGCTAGTGGTTTGAGTGTTGGACTACCGCTCTGAAGGCCAGGGTTACCAAATCCCTGCTCGGTCATGGAAATCCACTGGGTCACCTGGGCAAGCCACATTCTCTCAGCCTCAGAGGAAGGCAAAGGCAAACCCCTTTGGCCAAATCTTGCCAAGAAAACCCCATGACAGGTTCACCTTTAAGGTCACCATAAGTTGGAAAAAACTTGAAAGCACACAATAACAACTTCTAAAATAATAAACTTATTGAATGCTTGTTTCACGTGGCCTCAATCTCTTTTTTGGAAGATTCTCCAATGTAAAAAAAAAGGTAAAACATAAAATGAATGTTAAAAAAAAAGGTCAAGTGATTATTTTTTTGCTCCCAAATGCACAAATCTACCCCCAAATGGGACAGTTTTTCTTAATTTTACCCCTACAGGCACCTGTCAACCTCAGGTCATCAATAATAGACCAAAAATGAAACCGGAAGAGATATCATAAGTTCCTGTTCAGCCAAGTGAGACGCCACACTGGCAAAAGTGAATACCTGGCACAGCAGGTTTACCCACATCGGGGAGTTTCACATTTGCGGATTTGATTATTCACCGATTATTTGCTGCCACCTCTGCTGCTGCCCCCGTGCCATTTTTAATAGGGAATGCAAGTGCCATGAGGCTGAGAGACGTGAATGGGCTTGTAAGCCCTTATTAAAAATAGTGTAGGGTGGTGGCAGTGGCATTGGCAAGCCCCCCGGCCTCCCACTTCCGCCTTGTGAGAGAACCCCGAGGCCTGAAAGGCATCCACGGTGGGCTAAATACACAGATCATACTTTTTATGTGTTAAATATGGCTTGGGTAGGAGCTAGAGTTGTTTTTTATTCTCGCAGGGGTCCTGCACCCTTAATCCCAGTGGATACGGAGGGACACTCGTACAAGGCAGCCTCTTATATTCCAACTACAAGACATCCACAAGGAGAACCATTTGAAACTGAACCACCCAGGTCCCCAGGGATGCCTGTGATGTGTTTGTGGAACATACACAGTCCTCCCTCCACATTTGTGGGTTTGAGTCTCACAAATTTGATTATTTGCATGGTGCCCCTGCCTCCTCTCTCCCACTCTCCTCCTCCCATTCCCTCGCGTTTTGCTGGAGGGGAGAAAGAAGGCAAGCGTGCAGAAACGAAAGGTAAAGCAACGAGCGGTTTAGGGCGGGAACGTACACACGTTTTTCCTCACCCCTCTGGAGCTCTTCCCTCCCATTTCATTGCCTCTTCCCCAGGGCTGAGAACTCATGTGGAAGCAAAAGGTGAGGCAATTGAGGGGGAGGTCACACTCTCCCTCTCTCTCCCCTCCGGAGCTCCCCGCATTCACTCCCTTGCCTCTGGCCCCAGCGTGGGCAAGGAAGGCTCCCGTGCCAGAGCACCGGAAGGGGATGCAAGGGGTTATTTGTGATTTTCCCACTTTTGTGAGGGTTCTGCGCCCTGAACCCTTGCGAATCTGGAGGGACCTAAACCTGCACATATTTATTTAGCTCTTAAGTCCCACGCAATTCCAAGAGGTTGACTTCCGTGTCAAAAGGCACAGGACTGCAGTCTATAGGTTCTTTTGTCTATATGTCTTCCTTCTTACTGTTATCAAGCCATGTTTTTAAAAAACCATGGGACGACAGGACTCTTTTGTGCTGAAAGACATGATATCCCAAAGTCCAGATTTTTATTTGAAACGTCGGCACCTTCACCACTCATGCATTTGCCACTCCAGCTTGTCTCAAACAGTCTGGTTACCTATGGGGCACCCCCATGCTTGATAAATTGGACTGAATTGTCACTAAGCAGAGCCAAACCCCCACACTGTTTGAGATCTCTTCCACACTACGCCGTTGTAGCACTTTAGTCCCACTTTAACCATCATGGCTCCTTCTTACAGAATCTTGGGATTTGTAGTTTGAGAGAGGTACTTAGAATTCTTGATTGCCTTGCCAAACTACAGATCCCAGGGTTCTGTAAGAAGGAGCCATGATGGTTAACGTAGGACCAAGGCGCTACAACGGTGTAGTGTGGAAGAGGCCTTAAAGTGGGGCTACATGTTGAAATTCCTCTCAGCCTTGGGTGGGTGGGTGGCAGGAGGACTAATCCTGATCAAAGAAATGCTGAGCAAGCCATTCCCTTGTCCTCTTGGCTTTGCAGCGGAGGCATAGCTGCTTCCTGAACCGGACCTCCCCTGTGTTCTTCAGCTTCTTCTCTCCCCAGCTGGAGATGCTCTCCCTGTCCACCATCTGGCTCATAGTCCCCTTCCAGGAGGACCCCTGTGAAATGAAGGTGTCTGAGTCGGAAGAGGCGCTGTCACAGAAGGTCTGCTGGTTGAGTTTGGAGAGACATTTCTTCAGCTTTTTCTTTATTGGCGAACAGATAGCAGGGTCTTCGGTATGGAGGCTCTCCTTTCCTCCAAACAGTTTCCTTAAGAGACCGCAGACGGTAAACTTGAAGTGACACTCACAGACACACCCCGGGCAACCTGGCATCAAGACAGGGGACAACAGGCTGGGTCTGAGTTTTTTTTAAAGTAGGGAAAGAGAGAGATTATTAAAACAATTTAAAGATACGAGGGAATCCTGTAGCACCTTTGAGACTAAAAGAGAATTTGACAGCTAATGAAATTTCTAGCACAAGCTTTCATGGACTTCACCAGGGTCAGATTCCCTTATATCTTTTTATGCCGAAACAGACTAATACAGCTATGCCTTGAAAATTATATTATTAGTAAGGGTGCACTGAAGGCATCAGATCCTATCTGGCGTTGGAAGCTAAGCAGGGTCAGCCCTGGTTAGTACTTGGAACACCAAGGAATACCAGGCGCTTCTGGCTACCAGGCGCTTCTGGCTATATTCTAGAGGAAGGCAAACGGAGCATTCCTTGCCTAAGAAAACACTATAAAATACATGGCGCTGCCATAAATTGACAAGTGACTTGAAAACATCTACTTTACTTATACATAAAAGCTGTAATCCGGTGCATTGGTGACGGCGGATAAGCCCAACTGAAACCAGTAGTACTTATTTCTGAGTAATCATGCATAGGATTTGTCTACACAAAGGCAAAGAAAGTCCTCTAAAGAATTAAAAAATAAAATACTATATTATCTGGCCATCGCACAGAGAAAAGAGATAAAGACCAGAAACAGAGCAACGAGATGAACATCTGAGAGTCAAATTAGAGGAGAGGGCGAATCATACACCCTCCCAATGTTGAAATGTAGCTCACAGCAGTATTTACTATTAGATATGCCAGCTGGGAGTGCTGGGACTTGCAGTCCAATGACACTTGGAGAGCTGCATGAGAGTACCTTTTACATACTTTAACACACTTTTTTTTTTTGGCAAAGTTTTCCCCTCTTCCAGATGGCAAAAGATGTCTTTTTGCCACAGCCTATGATTTTCCTCACTTAAAATATCCTGAATTAAGTAGGCTTGGTCTTCTCTTTTCTGTTTGGAATGCTTTGTTTTCTAGGATGTAAACACAAGTGTAATGTATACATCCAATGGTGGAACACTGAGGAAATCCCACTGTGAGAGGAAAAACAGGTTAATCACAGGGAATATGCATTGCCTTAACATCCAGCCTGAGCCTTAGAAAGTTTTCCTCATCATCTTTTGGTTTTGCTTTTGTTCTACGTAGCTATTTTTGTTTTAAATTGCAGATACACAGCTAGGATATATCCCATTGGATTTTATAGCTTACTATCCGAGTGTGACAGTCTGACTACCCTTTGTACTCATGAGTTACAGCAACACAGCTCTGATTGATCCTTGTGCAGAGCCTTGTGCCTGTCCTTCTCAATGACCAAGTAATTTGATCCACTTGGTTTCTGTGTAAGGGGAGAGGCAGAGTTCCTCTGATCAATACTCTGTGGCCATTTCCACACTACACAGTTATCGTGCTAATATTCCACTTTCAACATCCTATGGAATCCTGGGGTTTGCAGTTTAGGAGGGGCATTTAGAATTTCCAACCAGAGAACTCTTTGATCTCAGTAAACTACAAACCCCAGAATTCCACAAGATTTTGAAAGTTGAATAATAGCACTAGAATAGTGTAGGGCAGAGATGGCCTGTGTTCTAAGATGCAAAAGGGCTGTCCGGGCTTCTTTTCCACAAGGCAAGCTTGTGCATTTCGCACAAACAGAGAGGTTGGATGGCCATCGGTCAGGAATGCTTGGATGGTGTCTTCTTGCATGGCAAGAAGTTGGATTCAATGGCCCTTGGGTCTCTTCTAATTGTATAATTCTATGATTCTATGATCTGCTTCTTATTTAATGTGTCTCTCTTCCTCTCTGATAGACACACATATATACACAGACACACACACGCACCTCTCTACCTAATAGCAAAACAATGAAATTTTACCTTTTGAAATTTTCAGAGCCTTGCACGATATCATATTACAGTGTCTTTTCCTGCAGAACTATATCCAGAAAGTAAGAAAAACAATCCTTTAAGCTACACCATTTAGGTGAAATCCTCTCCTCAACATCAGTTACTAAGGCCATTTCCGCACGGGCTTAAAGAAACGGTACAGAGCGTCCTCCAGGGAGGACGTCCGCACCTGGGAGCGGACTGGGTCGGACCTACTTAGTGTAGTTCCGCACCTCAGCCCGCTCCGGAAGGACCCGAAGTGGTCATCCAGCGTGCTTCTGAAAGACTGCTTGAAACAGGTCTTTCAAAAGCACGGAGCGCGCCACTCCGTGCCCACGCTCTGGTGCAAATTTGCAGGCTCGCACCGATGCGAGCCTGCGATCTGCCGGGGTCGGGCTTTAGGCTAGCGAGCTTCAGCGGTTGGTGGAGAGCCTAGACCAACCGGAAGCCACCATTTTCGTCCCCGGAGCAGTGTGGAGCGGCGGCCACGCACTGCTCCGGATCAGCCTGGACCCAAGCGTGGAGCCAAGAAGTCCGGTAAGTACCAGCACAGGGCAATTCCCTCGCCCTGTGTGGAAATGGCCTAAGCTGACATTAAAATATAACATTACTGTTATTTACATTTACTACAACCTATCAGTTGCAGAATTCTATGATTTCCACATTATATCTCCAGTGGCTTGGAGATAAAGGCCAACGGAGCAAATTAACACACCAAAATCAAAAAGCACATCTTGATGACAGAGTAAAGCTCATTTTTCAGACCAGAAGTCTGACACCAAAAAAAGTTTGCTTCCTCCAAACATTGTCAGAAGGCACCAAGTAAGCTAATTGCATCAGTCACCATTATGATGAATTTGTAAGCCTGACTTCAATGTCATGACTAGAAAAATGGATGTCTGGGTTTTGTTTTATTTTGCAAAATCACAAACTACTCCAAGACTTCATTCAGAAAACGATCAGTGCTGGATGTCCTGCTTTTGTGGACCTCACACCTTCAGAAGCAAGTAGATGGCCAAGTACAAGAGAGGAGGGAGACCTTCAACTTTTCATAGCTGTATTAAAGAGGGAAGTTTAGCTTTAGAAAACAGGAAAGTTTTAAACTGAGATTTAAATAAATGAGGGCAGGAGCAGTCTGCACATGTTCAAGGAGTCATTTCTAAGACAGCAAATGAAAAAGGATGAAGTCAAGCCAAGGAAGAAGAAACCCTAGATTGAACGAGAAGCCTGGAGTTCTTGGAATGTAATGTCAACCCTTCACGTTTGTGGGTTTGCGTTTCACACAGAGTCTTCAACTCTTGCCACCCCACCTCAGGTGCCTCTTTTCCAGGGCAAATTTCCCTCTCGGGCAGCTCAGGCCAGGCAGCCCTTTCAAAACCTGCCTCTGGTGCTCTTCCTCCTCTTCCACCAGCTGCTGCCTAGCCAGCTAACAATGGGTTGCATTGCAGCCCAATTTCTCAGCACCACAAACACTCTCCTGGGTAAGAGAGAGGAAGTATAGGACCACCACCCTGATTTACCCCACCTTCCCTCTCCTTTCCCTGACCTGGTTTGGTTCCTGGGTGCCGGTTCTCTCCACCATGCCTTGTCCTTTTTCCCCAAAGACAGACACACGCATTTTGATATTTGTGATTTTTCCACTTTTGCAAGGGTCCGGAGCCCCTGACCTTAGCAAATGTGGAGGGCTAACTGTAGATCTCAAACAGACTGGTAAAAAGAAATAAGGGCTGAAAGATGCGGAGGAGCAAGGCCGTGTAGGTTCTTGCATCATCCTTTTGAACAGGACGGGAATATAATGAATAAGAGAATCTTACCCGGTCCATGCCATGATAGATTATCCTTAGAATGATAACAACCACACAGTAATAAAGTATGATTTCTCCCAAAGACCAGCAAATGTCATCCGCCTCTTCCTCGAAATCACAATCGAAGTCCTTTTGAGGGACTGTATCAGGGTCCCCAACGGGGACAGGGTCTGTGACATCTGTCTTTGAATGAGACCACCATGAATAGAGGAGAGGGAATGCCATGGATGTTGCTTGTTTTGGCAGATCAGAAAGGAGAGTGTAGATCTAGAAACGTTCAGTAGCAATGGTGCAGAGTTGGCACCTTGGCAACTGATTGTTGGCACTGGTTTTCCTGGAAGAACTAGAACCCCATGTCTCACACCATTCTCGGAACCATGGTAACTGAGGAAAAATGCCCCTTTTGTTACTAGGCCGTACACCTCCATGCTTTGATATGGTCTAATTGGCAAAGTATATTAATTGGCAGATGTGTTGGCATAAAATATAAATTATACTTATGGCCGGCAAGGCCATGTGGAAGAAAGGGACACTGGCTGAGAGTAGGTTGGAGATGACCCCAGCATGGCCAGGTCAAAAGTTCTCTGAAATTAGCCAAGAAAGCCTGACTTCATGGCTCTGAGCTAATCCTATCAACTGTCAACATCAGAAAACAAGAAGGTGCCCAAGTGCAGAGGCCAGGACCCCTACTGTGTGCATATCCTACCGAAGCATGGTCCAGAAACCCCTACTCAACCAAGACATTGAAACCAATCAGTCCATTCCAGACCCCATTGTCTGTATTGCAACTCCCATTGTTCACTAGGCCGGGAGAGCAATCAACTCACACCCCTTCAGGGAGGAAAAGAGAGTGTATAAACCCTTGGTTTTGAGAAGTCAGTGGCAGTCAGATGAAATGCAAAACTCCTCTATGTCGCTCTGGATCCTGATCTGTCTGCCCTTAGACAGAAGTCTCAGTCACATTTCAAGCTCTTCACTACTCCTCTAGAATGATAACTATATAACCCCCAAAACCCTCAGCCTCTCTATCCCTAATTTTTTCCCTTCCCTTTCTCCTTCAGTTAGCTCTTGTGTGAATGCTTGACTGTATGTATCTTGTGTGCATGCATGAGTGAATTCCCCCAGTAAAACCACATTTTTAGCTTACTTTTTAATCTTTGGCTGGTTTTTGCATAGTCTGACCCCGTAAAAATTGGGTTAAAGATCTTGCTGGGTTACCCTACCCTGCGTTCTGCTGTCACCTTCTACGCCCTTAAGAAGGACAGCTTCTTCTGAGAAACAGGCAAATGACCAGACGTTTCTTGGTTCAAAGGCTAGAGACCAGATTTATTGAGTACAAAAGTATAAAAGTATAAAATATATAAATCTGCTGCAGCAGGGTGCCGGAGGTTCGGGACAAAGGCCAGAGGCTTGGCAAGGTCTTTTTATCCAGGTAAACAGCATACACACCCACTGCGGCATTTTTCCACCAATTGCAGACCACCCACCCCATATTAGATAATGTCCAGAAACTTCCATCCATATAAGGAAATGTCCAGAGGGGCAGGTAATATGAGGTTTCCTCCAATTACAAACTACCTTCCAAATAAGGCAACGTCCAGGGAGAGATGCTACAGGTGAGGTAGAGTCATGAGTCCGCAGACGGGAGCGGCTAGAACTCCTGTGTATGTGACTACCTCCTAGCTTGTAATGGAGATTGTCTTTCCTCCACTCACACTGCCAAGGCCAGTGCTCCGCTAATTCCCCCAGTCTTTGCATTTTTGGAGCGAATCAAGGTGTCCCCCAGGGGACCCCCAGAAGTCAGGGTAACACTGCTGCCTCCCCTAGCTTTTCCTCATTAATAACCTTTGCCACCTTGCTCACACTGAGGTTGCTGGGGCACCTTCTAGGCAGTCTTGGGGTTTGAGGAGGGACTAGAGCTCTCTAGTTAAGAATGCTAAATGCCCTTCCCTCCACTGCAAATCCCACATGAGTGAGTTCTGCAAATAAAAACACATTTTTAGTTTACTTTTTAATCTTTGGCTGGTTTTTGTGTGGTCTGACCCCATAAAAATTGGATTGAAGGTCTCGCCAAGCAAGTTTTGCCACGCAAGTGCTCTGCTAATTCCCCCCAGTCTTTGCATTTTTGGAGCAAATCAAGGTGTCCCCCAGGGGGACCCTTAGAAGTCAGGGTAACACTTTAAACACATGGTACAACACAATACACCTCATCCAAAGTTGCTGAGACCGAGGTATACACAGCGGTTACAGGTTCTCACACAAATTCAGGTGTGCGAAGCTGTAATTTGGAGAGGATCATAAATCTAACATCATCCCACAACTTTAGACATTTTCTAGACTTGTAGTTGTTTACCTGTTTTTCCTCCTTGAGCCTGCAACATGTTTTCTGCCCCTTATCTTTGAACGCTTCAAGTTCTCACAACACCTTTAGGCACTTCTGTTTTCCCCTGCTCTGATCTTCTCCTCCTCTGTCAGATATATTGTAGCAGTGGGCAATAAAGCAATTAAACATTTAATATATTGTAATACACAAGCAAGCTTCAAACTGATACGTTATTGCAGTCAACAATTGGCATTTGATACTTTGTAGTGCTGATCTCTTAACTAATAAAATAATATAATTAAATCTATAACATTATCAAATCCTTGCCTAAATAGTTCTTACTTAACAATATTATGAATTGTTAGCTCTTCTCACATTAATCTTCTATTATATTTTCTGACTCTAAAATTAATTGAACATTATTTAATCATAATCACCTTAAAGAGATGAGATTTGTAGAAATTCCATAGCATTATTAAAGTGTTGAAGATATAAGAGTAATAACGTAGTACATGGATGAAATGTAATTTTTTAAAGGAAGGTTAATTTGAAGAGTTGCAAGTGAGCAATAAGCGCAGGACCTGATTCTTAGCTATGTGTATTTTTTGTATTCTTTTTGTGTTTGATTAACGATAGATTAGTATTGAGTAGTATTAATATGTATTGTTTTGTGCTTGGTGTTGGGTGTCAATGTGCATTTTTTGGTTTGATTTTTTTGTGTTAATTTGTAATTGTGTTAATTTGTAATGTTATTTTACTTAAAATTTTAAAAAGAAATTTAAAAAATACTTTGTAGCGTTTTATCTGACTCTAGCAATGCTTAAGCTGCCAACTGATCTATTCCAATACGCATCCAGCAGATACCTTATGACAAAAGCCACGCATCCTGACAGTTGGGAATCTACAGTTCCCAATTTCGGTGATCTTTCTGAGTGCGAAGCACGGGGGGATTGGGGGAGAGGGAGGCCCTGCTCCCCAGAAGGCGGAGGCTGAGAACATGTTTGCCGTCCTTTGCAGAGCAAAGGAGTGATATTTGAAAGACCGTGTCTTCCCGTACCGGCCTGCTAGAGCTCTAAGGTCTGCTGGGGAAGGCTTTCTCTTGGCCTCACCGCCGTCCCAGGCTTGTCCGGTGAGGACACAGGAGACAGGGGCCATTTCCACACTAGACTCTTATAGCGGTATTATTCCAGTTTCTTTCTTTTTTTTCATTCTTTATTTATAAATTCAGTTTCAAGCTCCTATGGAATCCTGGGGTTTGCAGTTTAGGGAGGGGCCTCAAAGGCCTTCGCTTCCTCCTCTCCTCAAAGGCCCCTCCCTAAACTGCAAACCCCAGGATTCCACAGGAGGTTGAAAGTGGAATAATAGCACTATAACAGTCCAGTGCAGAAATGAGGAAGAGGTAGATTACTGACTGTAAACATGAGATAGCAAAGCAAGTCAGCCACATCCACCTCTTAGGCAGAAACCACGTCATTTTCAGGCTAATAGCGTGGTCACTCTCGAAACAATTGCTTAAAAATAGCAAGCAAGGACTTTTTTTTAAAAAAAAACAACTTTGGTGTTAAGATCAGACTGCTCCTTCAAAGGCCTGCCTGGTCACCTCATAGCTTCCTCTCAGACCAAATCTGTTACTGTGCTGGTGGTGGTTTTCTGTTTATGTTTTTTGCTTTTTGACGGTCCATCTTATCCGCAGAGCTCTCCTCCAGTTTAAATGAGTTTTCTTCTTTTAGCTTTCTTCACTGTCCAGCTTTCGCAGCCATCCACAGAAACTGGAAATACTATGGCGTGAATGATTGTGACTTTAGTATTTGAATATCTTTATACTTGAGGAACTTGTTTAGATCCTTCATTATTGCCTTTGGATGTCTTTTCTTTCTTCCCTTTCACCTTACACAATTATAGTACTGTATTCGGCTTTAACCACCATGGTAACACCCTATGAAAACCTGGAATTTGTAGTTTAAGTACTTAGACGTCTCAGGCAGAGAGCACGAGTGTGCCACCAAACTACAAGCCCCAGGGGATATTGCCATGGCCATTAAAATGGGATCATGTAGTGTAAAAATGCCTCAGATTATCTTGAGAGGAGTCTCCATTTTGATTAACGACTGAAAGCTTTAACTATTTTGGTGTTCACCCCTTTCATGGAGACCCATAATTTCTCATGATATACACAATCCAATCCATAAACCACGGGTTGATTCAGTAACCATCAAAACCAGCAAGATTTCACCACAGGAACCCTGCAATCTCGCTTGACTGAGGAGAAACCAGACCCGCTCACTACGACAGAGCTGACTGACCCTCACAGGGGCAACCCCTCAGACCCCTTCCCGCCAAAATTTCAAAGGGACGGGCTTCACAGAAAAAGGGGCGGAGCTCCCTGAGACGGAGTGAGGGGAAAAGACGCGGCCCAATGGAAACCGAGCGCGAGAGCAGCAGCCAATCCTTCCGTCCTCCTTTGCCGCCCTGGCAACTAATCCCGCCCCCTCCACTCTCACGCCCACAAAGCGCGTCTTTCCTCTGGCGTTCAGGGTACCTTTTTTAAAGAAAGGAAGCGCCGCACTGCGCAGGCGCGGTTTGCCAAGGGAGCGGGAGGAAACGGTGAGCGAGAGGGAGACAGCCGGTCGTTTACCGGTTGGCTCTCCTTTGTGGGTCGGGATGCGCATGCGCACTTCCCTGCCCCATTCTGGAGAAGGGGCTTATACTGCTTTGATCTCCCCCTTTTAACATAGTGGAGGTGAGCGAAATAAAATTAACTAAGCCGGGGCGGCTGGGGTTGTGGCCGTCCATGCTGCTGTTGGACTCCAGTTCCCATCAGACCCAGGATGCCTGGCTAACTGTGGGGCATGATGGGAATTGTAGTTCAGAAGAATCTGGAAGGGTGAAGCCCCTCTCTCCCGCTCTGCGACCCCCTTCATGGTCAAAACAAAATGGTGAAGGGTTGGTATATGTATGTGTGTGTGTGTGTGTGTGTGTTGGCTGGCTGGCTGGCTGTGGATGATGGGACTTGTAGTCCTGCAATTTCTGGCCTACAAGTCCCATCACCCAAGGATACTAGGGCAGGGAACTCTGATCTTTTGGGAGGAAGGCAGCTTGAGGACCATGTTTTTGCATGTTGAAGGTCCCAAATTTTGTGGAAGACCGATTATGTTGCTGGTGGGAGTGCATGTTTTGCAAGGAAATGGTCTCAGATTCTCCATTTTCTGCTGGTGTCTTTGGCTGAGAGGGTCTCAGTACATGAGGCAGCCTTCTTACAGCGTGAGACCACTGGTTCTGCTATGCATGCTTTGGAGAAAGTCAACAGAGAGAAGTCTTTCCTCTTTTCATAATGCTAGAACAATTCAAATTGCAGTTCATCACAAGATGTAGTGATGTCCACCGATGTCTGTGGCAGGGCTGTCCAAGCGGTGTGCTGCGACACATTAGTGTGTCACCTGAAGCGTGTAGGTGTGTCGCCTGCAATCTTGGAAATGTATGTTGTTATTTATAAATCATATATTTTAAAAAAAAAATATGAAAGGATTTCATGAGACGTGTTGTGTCCCCATACATTTTGTTACTGCAATTTGTGTATCTCTTATAAGGGGTTAGTTAAACCTCCGGTTTGCTAGTAAAATGGAATTACTGCATCACAAAATGATGCATGTCTAAAAAAGTGTGTCACCAGCATGAAAAGTTTGGAAAGCTCTGGTCTGTGGCTTTAAAAGACGAGTAGGCATACTTAGAGAAGTCAGACCTACCCCTACCTCTCAGTCGTAGGGTTGTGCATTTCCTACAGTATCAAAATTTATTTCTCTGAATGTTGGTTAAAACACTTCTGGTGGCAATGTCTTAAAATGCTTACCTTGTAAGTTTAATTCTTTGTGAATTCTGCAATAAATTGTTACCCAAATACCCCAATCTGGTAGTATAAGGGCTAAAGATGTTCCTGTTTGGATTTGCTTTTGTGGGAGGTTTTTAATTATTATTTTCTCTATTTAAACGTCGAGGATTTGACTGGTTCCTAAGGTGGTGCTTTGAGTATTGTTTCTCTTTTCTCCTTTAGAAGTTAGGTTTTAAATTTAATAATCTATTATTATTAATATTAATATTAATAATAGGTTTTAATAATTACTGTTCATGAGTTTGTGTGGTAAGCCATTTTAAGATAATTTCCTCAAAAGCAGCGTAATACTGATACTAATAATATTGAGAACAGCTTTTAAATAACTTATATCCATGGAGTTTTAATAGGTACAAGAGATCAGATCTCTATCTCAAGTGGGACCATATACAGAGAAAGAAATAGAGGCAACTTAAACAAAGGATGAAGGCACATTTGCTTGTATAAAAAGTATAAAAAGGAAAGAGGATGATGGGAAGAAGGAATCGAATCTATTAGCACCTTTGGGACTAACTGGTTTATTTCAGCATGAGTTTTCATAGTTATTTCTCACGCTGAAATAAACTAGTCCCAAAGATGCTACTAGGTTCCTTCTTCCTGGTGCCCTCATTTTCCCTTCTGTGCTGTGATGGACTCACAGTATTATCTCTTTGGAAAGTACTGGAGGAATAGTTTCTGTGAATATCATATGTCTTGCTCTCTCCACAGCACATCTTTCCCGACAATGCAGCAGGAACAAAGTCCAGCGGTTTCCCTCATTGACAGAACAATCAAGATGAGGAAGGAAACTGCAGAGAGGAGAGTGGTCTTGGCATGGGGGCTTCTTAACCTGTCAATCGCCGGCATGATTTATACTGAAATGTAAGATGGATACCCCCCTCCCCAACTGCATGGCATTCTTTAGGAACTCGGTGGGATGTGGTGCTCAAGAGCATGAGCAGCAGTGAACTAGAAATCCCCTAATCTGCACCTCTTCCCATGAACTCATTAAGGCCCACAGTACAGGGATTTTCATCGAGTCACCGTGTCTTGAACTCAGCCCCACATCTGCCATATGAGAGAAAAATAACAACACTGCTTTGAAGGCATGCTGTAGATATTATGGAAAGGGTTGTCCATGAATCGCTTTTTTAAAACGTTCTTTAGAAATGACAAGATGATGTTACTGAATAAAGGCACCATTCTGGTGTGGTTAATGGGTGTTCAATGGAAGACTTTCTCTGACAGACCAGGTTTGGAGGAACAAACCTGGCAAATTACTATGAGGTCACGGACAAAGCCCAGATTCAAGTGAGCCATGAAACTCGTCTTGAGGAAACTATTATATGCCTGTTAAATAATTTGAACTGTATGTTGTGAATAACTGAGAAGTAGATGGCGTTTCCATCCTGTGAGGTGATGGATGACTATTGCTTCATTCTCTTTCTAGGTCTGGAAAACTAATAAGTTCATATTATAACATTTCTTGCTGGCCACTGTGGTATATCGGTAAGTAGTTTGATTTGGTTCTGCTTTGGAATCTTAAGACTGTAGAGACTGATTAAATCAGCTGACGATGTCCAAATTTTAAAATGCTTAAAGTGAGCAGGTGGCCTCTTACTTTATTTCCCTGAGTTTTAAGCCATCATGTTCTCTGCGTGTTCTTGCTATTCGTCAAACTACAGGAAGCCCTCTGCCTTTGACACCCCTTTATCTGACAAATCACTCTTTTGATGCTCCTGAATTAAGGACAAGTTCCATCAGTTCGACAGGGGTTCCGCTCTTTCGTCAATTCTTCTTGCCTGTGGAGGCTCTCTTGGAACCACTTGCACGTGCACACTGCTTGCAAAGTTAGCTGAGAGGAGCAAAAAGGGCACTAAGCTGGCTGAGAGGCTTTGCAAACTGTGTGTGTACAGTTGGTTCCAAGTGAGTCTCTGTTCAGTCCTTCACGTGCCCTACAGTACAGTCCATGGCTTCTCCTTTTCACTCAGTTCCATTTTCCGACAGTCCCCAACCTGTCAAAGAAGAGAGGGAATTTGTACACTTCATCCAGACTGGATGATATGGTTGGGTAGCGATGTAACATGGCTTCCTGCAAAGCTTGGTTTGCAAGTCAAAGATTAGCCTCAGGTACAAACTCTCTCCATTCCCTCCCAAACTCTCTGGTACAAATCTCCCCCTTCTTTCTCTTGTTTTTCTTTAAAATGTAATTTAACATTAACATATGCCTTGCCATCCACCATGACTAATGCTGACTGATTAGACTACTGGAAAAAAGTCTGTATACATTTTTTCCTGTACTCCTCTGTTTTATTCCAGAACTTGCATTTGCATCTTTGTTCAGCCTCAATGCCTTATTTGATTTCTGGAGGTATTTCAAATATACAGTGGCCCCAACCAGCTTAGTGATGAGTCCTGGACAACAGACTCTTCTAGGGTTGCAGAATGCAGGTAAGAGTCTTCTCTCAGTGACCTTTAAAATGTGTGCCATCCTAGGAACAAATAATTACAAAAGGTTTGAATTATCTACGCAAATACCAGTAGAGGCATCTGACACTCTGCTGATAAGAATTCTTATAGGTATTAATGAGGTAGGTAGGAGTAGTTTTCTTATTTGAAATTGGACTTCAGATGCAAGCAGTATCTTCTTGTTTCCTACCAGTTTTCTTTGCACCCAGAAAGGATAGAAAAGTATAGAAACAGTTGACCAGTTTCCTTAATAAAATGTGATTTTGCAGGATGTGCAGAAAGTTTCTCATAGACTGCATTTTGTCTGCACCTTTTGTCTGAAGATGTCCTCCAAGTTAAAAAAAACAAACTCTCTTTTCAGCGGTACAGACTACTCCACCACATGAGCTGACACCAAAGAAAACTCCCCCTTCCACCCCTTCTCCTCCTATCCAGGGGCAGAGTGTGCTGAGCTACAGCCCTTCCCGCTCACCCAGTACCAGCCCGAAATTTGCCACAAGCTGCATGTCCGGCTACAGTCCTCAGCTTCAAGGTCTGTCAGGCAGCAGCGGTTCTTATGGCACTGCTTTGACCTATTCCCCAGGAGGCGGCTATAGTAAGGTATGGAACTCTCCCACTAAGCTCTCTTCTTCAATGATAACTCATTAGCATTTAATTGTACATCCTTCAGAGCCTTATGTATGTGCTGAGGATTGAAATCTGCTGGAGGGGCCCGCCTTTACGTCCCTTCAGTGGGGCAAAGCATGATGTGTGGCCGTGGGAAAGGGCCCTCTGTGGTGTTACCCTGGTTATGGAATGCCTGTTAAGAGGCCCAATTGGCACAGATGTTGGCTTCATTTCAGTGCCAGGCTAAACCATGGCTTTTTTCCCCCTTAATTAAAACCCTTGGTGTTAATGCTTTTGTTCAGCTTGTACATTGTATGTGGTTTTCGCTATTTTAACTCATTTTGATTTGTGAGGTAGCTTGATATGTTTTAGGCTGCAAATTATTTTTCACTGCTCTATATTTTATCTGTTTTTAAGTTGTTTACGTTGCTATTATTCTACACCATCCTGAGATCCTTGGACATAGGGTGGGATGTGAGTATATTAAGGAATTAAATAGGTGAACAAAGAGAAAATTGTGTGGTATTGAAAACACACGTGGATTATCCCCATATTACAGATGGGGAGAAGGGCAACTGAGGCTTAAAAGCATCTAATCTGTTAGAGATTTGCTGCTCATCCTCTGAATTCCTGTTTTTTTCCAGCCCTGTCTTCCTGTCAGATGTCTTGGAGGACATGAACTAATTCTCTTGGGGAATTTTTCTTCTTTTTCACTTTATACTTTCCAGTCATCTGACTAGTACTGTGGGCATAAATCATTGCTAAAATGCTCAAAAGCCTGCAGTGCCACTGAAGATTACCACTAGTCACAATTAAACAGTAAAAATATAAATATTTGCTGTGCACCTTCAAGTCCTTTCTGACTTAATGGCGACCCTAAAGCATCCCTCTCATGGAATTTTCTTGGGAATATTTGTTCAGAGAGGGTTTGCCATTGCTTTCCTCTCATGCTAAAACAGTGTGACTTGTCTGAAGTCACCACCCAGTGGGTTTCCATAGCCAAGAAGGAGTTTAAATCTTGGTTTCCCAGTGTCTGTTTCAACACTCAGACCACTACACAGTGCTAGTGATCTTATCCTAGGGATTTCTTGGCAAGATTTCTTGAGAGGAAATTTGCCGCCTTTGCCTTCCTTTGAGGCTGAGGGAGTGCGACTTGTCCAAGGTCACCCAATTGGTTTCAGTGGCTAAGATGGTATTTGAACCTTGGTCTCCCAGTGTCCTAATGGTCCTAGTGCTCCAACCACTACACCATACTGGCTCTCAAATGTAGTAAAGGGGAGAAATAATTCAATCCCCTTTTTTATTCGGATTTTAAAAAATACGTCAGCATCCTAGTACAGGGCTTTCCAAACAGTGTGCCATGACATGTTAGCGTGTTGCCTACAATCTTGGAAACGTATGTTGTTATTTATAAATCATATATTTTTAAAAATATATGAAAAGTTTTTATGAGATATGTTGTGTCCCCATACCTTCATTATTATAATTTATGTATGTGTCTGTGTCTCTTATAAGAGGCTAGTTTAGCCTCTGGTTGCTAGTAAAACTGAATTACTGTGTCGCGAAAGGATGCATGTCTAAAAAGTGTGTCACTAACAGGAAAAGTTTGGAAAACTCTGTCCTAGTATGTGATGTTATTCATTCCCTTTTTTTCCCTCACATAGGCCCCAACTTTCAGCCCTTCGCCAGGCACTTCCCCCTACCCCACCAGCATTGGACCAATGGACACCAGCGGAACAAGGTCACGGTACCGCTCTTCACCAACTGTGTACAATTCCCCTACTGGCAAGGAAGACTATATGACAGACCTCAGGTCCCTTGACACCTTCCTCCGAAGTGAGGAAGAGAAACAGCATAGGGTTCAGTTGGGTAAGCAACTCTGCTCCTCATAAATCTTGTTGCTTTTTTTGCTGTTATCAGCCGCTTGCAACAAAAGGTGCTTGTGGAATCCCCCGTTACTGGAACTTCTCTGTTCTGAAGAGGCAGCATCCTTGTGATGCCAGATGGCCCTTTCTCAACAGAAGCTGTGGCTGGGCAGGAAGGATTCCCTTTTGTTGCACTTCACAGAAATGTTTACTTAAGATGCTTGTGGAAAATATGGTGTTGCGTTTGAAAATGATGGATGAGGGAGAGATGCAAACAAAAAGAGAGAAGAATTTGCATATACAGTCAGCCCTCCGTGTTTGTGGGTTTCACTTTCGTGGATTTGATTATTTGTGAGTTTCTCCAACTCACCCCATCACCACCTCAAGTGCTTCTTTTCCGGGGAAACGTTCCTTGTAGGCAATGGCTCCAATCAGTCCACGCAGTCCTTTAAAAACCCATCCCTGGTCTTCCTCCTCTTCCGCTAGCCACTGCCTGTCCTGTAAGGATGGACGACAGCCTGATTTCTCATCCCCACAAATCCTCACCCAGTGCACCCCACAGACACAAGGAAGGACATGAACGAGAGAGAAAGTATGGGGCCGCCGTGCCGACCCACCCCTTTTCTCTCTTCTTTCCGTGACCTGGTTTGGACCGTGGTGCTCGCTCTCCCCCCACGCCTCAGCTCGCTTCCTCCACATACATTTTGATGCTTGTGGTTTTTCCACTTTTGTGGGTGTCCTGTGCATCTTACCGTAGCGAATGTGGGGAGCCAACTGTACAAACAGGTAGGTTGCTTTGTATTGGCACACTTTGTAGCAAAATGTGTATTATCTCCTGCCCCAAAACTGCTCATGTGAGAAAAGAAATTAAGAAAGGGCGCTCTGTGAACAGAGTGGAGGAGAGCACCTGACACATGTAGGGTGGATTATGTTTGATTCGCATATCTCTACTTGTATTTGTTGAGCACTGCTGGCCTCATCTGGGTGTTTTCTGATTCGACAATTAACAGGGAGCTCGGACTCTAGCTCTCCATCCAGCAGTCCAACCTTTTGGAGCTACAGCCGCTCCATGGCCGACTGTGTGCAGATGCTCAGGAAGTTCCAGTACCAGCCTGCCTGCCGATCCCAAGCCCCTTCAGCCCACAAAGACGAAGCTGATCTGAGTTCGAAGCAGGCTGCAGAAGAGGTACACTGAATATTGGCAGGGTAGCAAGGGGTGGAAGGCAGCAATTTCCAGACCCTTTATATTCTAATATGGGTTGAGTATCCCTTACCCAAAATGCTTGGGACCAGAAATGTTTTGGATTTCAGAATATTTACATAATGGAGCTCTTGGAGATGGGACCCAAGTCAAAACATAGAACTTGTTTGTGTTTCATATATACCTTATACACATGGCCCAAATATATACCTTATATACGTAGCCTTTATATAATATTTTTAATCATTTTTAATAATTGTTATTAAATAAGTAATAATTTGTTGTGAAACAGTTTGTGTATATTGAACCATCAGAAAGCAAAAGTGCCACTATCTCAGCCACCTGTGTGGACAGTCTGGTTGTTTGGGATTTTGGAGCATTTTGGATTTTGAGATAAAGGATACCCAATCTGTACTGCATTCCAGCCTGAAGGAATCACGCAGCCCCTGAGATGTCATTAGAGAGCAATTCCCAGCATTCCTCACCATTGGCTGTGCTGGCCAGGGCTGCTGGGATTTCCACCCCTTTTATATGCATACATTTTGAGGTAAGCCCCTTTGAGACGGTGGGACCAGCCTTGGTGTAAACACATCCAGGCTCAGTCCTGCGTGTCATGCTCAGAGTCTGATGGCTTTTTTTATTTCAAAAATATATATATTTTTTAAAATTTCCTTTTACCTTCATACTTTGCATAGAGTTCCTATACTTAATCCATCTTTTTTTCTGGTCTAGGTTTGGGCACGAGTCTCCATGAGCAGGCAGCTGCTTGATCACATGGACTCTTGGACGGCGAAATTCCGCAACGTGAGTTCTCCCACTGGCTGGCCTTTGGAATGAAATATGTCACTTTATCTGGATGGGCTTTTGCTGCACGTTTGACTCTGGGAACATGGTCAGTCAAAGCTAAAGCAGGGGGACCCCTGAAGGCCTACAATACAGGCCTTGTTCCTACAGTCAAGTGCATGTTGATGCTGTCCTGTAAGCTTCCTGGTTAGGAAACTATGTGGGTGTCACTTTTATTCATTACTTCATTCATTTCTAACGAGATAACAATGGAATACAAACAAAAATCATTGTAACTATTTATTTATAGCATTCCACGTTTCCTGGTAAACAGTCTCAAGTGACTACAAACAGTGAACATTTATTAAGGCTCACCTTTGTGTGATGTCACCAGTAGGTCAGTGTCTACTCACTGATTTTTTTTTTCCCTGATTTATTATTAAAAGGACAGAGTACCTATATTGGCTTATGTGAAGCAGAAGGTAAAGGGTGGAATTTTTCCTGCAATTATAGCTTGATACAGTTTTCTTCAAGCAGGACAGAGTTCAAGCTGCAAAACCAGAACATGTCAAAGTTGCAGCTAAGGATTTCTAGAAGAGTCATTCCAATCTTACTGCAAAGTCTAGAACATGATCTTAAGTACAGTAGCATTTGCTCTTTAGTCAGTTTTTGTTTTTGTTTTTGTTTTTTTTTTACTCATTGCATCTTTACTCAGTTACAATTTTGATGAAAACGGTAGAGCAGTAGTGACTCCTTACTTCATAAAATTTCTTTAGTGACCTGTTAGCTGTTAACCGGGAAATTGTGAGTTGTTACTCACTTTTTTATTCATCATTCTGAAAGGCAGACTCTGGCTTTCTGATGCAAAGTAATACAGGTGAAATTTAAGCTAATCTTGAAGGTTAAGACCGTCAAGTCATTGGCAGGCTTTTGAGAACTGAAGGATTTTAAAGAAAGGACTTTTTTTTAAACACTTTTTTTATTATTTGTAAGTAATAAAATAAAATAAATATAATGATGGGGAAAAAAACTGGACAAAGAGGCTAAGTTATACAGATTGCCAGGATATTAGAGAAAATGTATACAAGATGTATCTAAGATGGTATTTGACTCCAGAGAAATGATCAAAAATTCACCAAAACTATTCAAATAAATGTTGGAAATGCAATTGTGAAATTGGTACTTTCTATCATCAATGGTAGACGTGTTAAAAAAATACAGAAATTCTGGAATGTTATACACACTCAGATTGAAAGAATTCTAGGTTTTCAGTATGAAATGACTCCTGAATTGCTATCCATTATGAATGACGATTTAGAGAAAAAAGCTGGAAAGTTAGTGTTGTCTATGACGGTAGCAGCCAGAATGGTACTAATGCAAATGTGGAAGCAAAAAACTCTCCCCTTATTAGAAGATTGGGAGATGAAACTATTTGATGTGATGCAGATGGACAGAATCACCTACACTTTAAGAGGGCTTAAATGTGAAAGCTTTATCAAAGATTGAGACAATGTTATTACATACTTCAAGAATCTCTGGGGGTATATCAAAATGGCAAATATAGATTTTTGAGACTAAGAAAGGGCTTCTTAGATGGTCCTTCTACTTGTTTTTTGAAACTGCTTTTTATTGTTGTATATTTACATAGTTTTTAAATGTTATTGATACTTTAATGTAAATGGTGATCTTTTATATATTTTTGACTACAGTGCATTTTAATTTTTAAGTCTTGAGTCCCAATTTTGGAGAGAAAATGATGTATAAATAAAGTTCTTTTCTTTATGTATTTATTTTATATGTGGCCTTTCATCCAGCATGGGACCTGTAGTGGCTTAAAACAAGATAAGCTAAATACCTGATAATAAATAAGCTAAAGCGCAGTTAAATAAATCATCACATTAAAGCACAATTTATGATTTTTTTAAAAGTATACAACCATTTAAAACACAGCTATAAATTAAAAAATACTTTGCTCACTCCCCATAAAAATGCTCGCTGTAATCTATTGATCATTTAATACCTGTTTGAATGGAAAGGTATTTGCCTGCTGGCAGAATGAGAGCAGAGAGGGGGCTAGCTTAGTCTCCCATGAAATGGAATTCCGAAGGATGGGAACAGCCACTAAGAATAGTCTCTCCCGTGCCCTCACCAAACTGGTCTGTGATGGTGATGACTGAGAGAAAGCCCTCCCTCAAGGATCTTCAGGCTTTTGTAAGCTTCATATTGGGTAATAAAAATATTTCAGATAGTCTGGACCCAAGCTGTGATGTTCTTCATCACCACCACCAGCTACTACCTGGGAAGACTAAATTTCTTCAAAGGCAGCCTGGCTCTGGCATGTCATTTGCTGGGAATCATGAAGCAGACAGTACATTTGTACTCAAGTCCTCCTTGGTGGGCTTTCCCTAGGGAACTGGCTGAGAACTGTGGGCATAGAGCATTGGATTGGAGGGATAAGGCATTTAGTATGAACAAACAGGACTCTTTTGAGTTTTTCCATCAACATTTTAACCATAGGTCTTGATTTGTGTCTTGTACTGTGTGCGTACAATCCAAAATCCGCACCTGTTCACTGTTCATGATACTCACTTGATAAGGTATTTTCCTGCTAGTACTAAACGTTCAGTGTTGTGTGCATAAAAGCAGTGACAAACATGGACATTGCATGGACCTTGTTCACTGTGTTTACAGTTGACACTGAATAAAGGTGTGGTTAAGAGGAATCGGATAACAATGAACAACTGGGTAAGATCTCTATCCTGTGGCTTTGTTTATCAGCACCTGCAAAAAGCCTGAATATCTCAGTCCTCCCTGAGATGGAAATCATGATAAAAAAAATTATTTCTCATTTAGACTAGTGATTATCTTAAAAAATACAAGCAGCTTTTCACAAATGAATCAGTGTTTAGTATCTTACATCTGTTCAAAACACCTGTGTGTTTTCTTTTTTCTTTTTCCCCCTTCTGTCTTTTAGTGGATTAATGAGACGATTTTAGTACCTCTTGTTCAAGAGATTGAATCTGTGAGCACTCAGCTGCGGAGGATGGGATGTCCTGAACTGCAGATTGGAGGTATGATCACAACACATAAGAAGTGTACTGGAATCTCTTGTTCAAGTGTAGACTTTCTCTGGGGCTCCTTTGGGGCCACAGAACTTCCATTGGCAGCTAGAGTCAGCCCTTCCTTGTTATCTTTCCATTTGAAGACAAAGTCTATCTTAGGCAATTGATCTGCTGCTAAGGAAAGGGTTTTTAATGTTTGGATGCTCCAGTTTCTTTATTGATGTGCTTTTAAAATAGCATCAAATTCAGTTGTATTCGTGCGCGCGCGTGTGTTTGTGTGTGTGTATAAAATTGTATTATTTGATTTGTGGGATATGACACCACTGAGATTCCAACATATACTGCAGGGTAGATAAATGCCACATGTTCAAAGAAATGTTTTATTTTGTTTGTATAAGAGAAGAATGCTACGTGTGGCTAGTGGCTGAAACTGGGGAAAACTTACAGCTTTTCAGGTGATAATACTGTAGAATGCCTGTTTGACTTTGGGTGGATTCTGTATCTGAACCTGTCTCTGGAAGACTAAAATGTCCCCTCTCAGTGCATAAGAATTAACTGTGAATAATTTTTATAACTTTTGTGTATTTTTTGCACTGTTTTAAAAAAAAAGGGGGGTTAATGACTATTGTGAACAGTCTTGGGCCCAGTTTTAGAAGAAAGGTGGGATCTAAATAAAATATGTGAGTGAATGTGATGTATATAAATGAAGTTTAACATGACTGTAGGAACTGGGGAAATGACCTATTGCTGTAATTACTTAGTAATTTCTGAGAACCGTCAGTACATTGAGAAAGGGAATCATACTGTAACAGCAATTGAAGGAACATTAAATCACATGGTAAAGGTAATGAAAAGAATGGCTTCACAAATGGACTGCCTTACCTGTTTTGTTGTACTGCACCTTCAAGTGGTTTCCAACCTATGGTGACCCTAAGCAAGCCTACCACGGGGTTTTCTCAGCTAGACTTGTTCAGAGGGGGCATGCCATTGTCTTCCTCTGAGGCTGAGAGAGTGTGACTTGCCCAAGAGTTGTAGGCCAAGGCTGAAACCAACACACCTTCCTGGCTTATAATTACTATTGCTAGTGACTTCATTGCCTATGATATCCCCTCTAACACAGTGGTTCTGCAATACAGACTTTTACTGTGTGCTAAATTGAGACCCAGTGTGGTACAGGTTGAACACCCCAATCCAGAGAAATCTGAAATCCAGAAATCTCCAAAAACTGAAACTTTTTGCCACCAGCCTCCCACTCCCGCCTTTGAGGCAGTGGCTGCAGCTAATGCGCTCATTCCTCTCTCAGTCACTTTCAAGCCTTGTGTCTCATACACAACGCTAGTAGTGAATGAACAAGATGCAAGGCTGGAGAGAGACATGAGGATTTCTGAATTGGCAGGAATCCAAGTCTAGCGCTTGATGCAATTCAATGTCTCCCAACATTTCACAGAGATTTGTGTCTCTTTCCAGCCCCCTTTTTCGTTCGTTCGATATTTGTATTCTGTATGTGACACAAGATTGAGGATATGAGACACTGAAGATATAAATGTATACCTGTATTTGAAATACAATACTGTGCAGGAAATCTCCAGGGAATCCACCAACCTGTTTCTGCCTTTGAGGCAGCGACTGTGGCACTCTTAGTTGTTCATTTGCGGTCTCCCTGGAGATCTTCTGTGTGGTATTGTATTTTATGTATATGCAGGTATTCCAAAATCCAAAAAAAAGAATCTGAAATGTGAAACACTTCTGGTCCAGACATTTTAGATAAGGGATACTCCACCTGTGTAATGGTTTGCGTGTTGGACTAAGACTGGGAGACCGAGCTTCAACACCTGCCCCCTGCCACAGGAACCCACTAACAGAAGTTGGGCAATTCACACTCCCTCTGCCAGTGAGGAAGGCAACAGGAAATGTCCTTGGGATAAATCTTGCCAGAAAAAACTAGGACAGGGTGCTGTGAGTTGGAGTCTACTTAAAGGTATGTAACAACAACACATTCTGATTCCACCTGAGATTCCACCTGAACCTCAGGAAGAACTTCCTGACAGTCAGAGCTGTCATGAAGCCATGAAGCCCTATGAGGAGAGGCTGAGGGAGCTGGGGATGTTTGCAGAAGAAAAGATTAAGAGGGGACATGATATCCATGTTTAAATCTTTGAAGGGATGTCATGTCGAGGAGGAAGCGGGCTTGTGTTCTGCTGCTCCAGAGACTAGGACAAGGAGCAATGGATTCAAGCTGCAGGAAAGGAGGTTCCACTTGAACCTCAGGAAGAACTTCCTGACGGTCAGAGCTGTCTGGCAGTGGAATCGGCTGCCTGGGAGTGTGGTGGAATCTCCTCCTTTGGAGATTTTTAAGCAGAGGCTGGAGGGCCATCTGTTGGGAGTGCTTTGATGTGTGTTCCTGCATAGCAGGGGGTTGGACTGGATGGCCCCTGGGGTCTCTTCCAACTCTAGGATTCTATGATTCTGTGCTAAATATTACTTAATTGCATGGTTTCAAGGGTGAATACACCCTTGGTGTCCACTTTTGCCAGTTTTCATGGGTAGAGGAAATGCTGGGAACCAGGTGGTGAAGATCTGATTAGATACTTTTGACACATTTGCCATTAGGGGTAGGGTGGGTGGGTAACAAAATGCAGCCTTGTAAGATGTTGTTGGGGTTTATTCCTCAACCTTTGGGATTGGCCTACTGAGAGGAATTATGGTCTCCTGTTTTTGCAGATGCCAGTATCAGCAGCCTGAAGCAAGCAGCCCTAGTAAAAGCCCCACTCATCCCTACTCTGAATACAATCGTACAGTACCTGGACCTTACGCCCAACCAGGAATATTTGGTTGAAAGGATCAAAGGTAAACACTTATCTCACAGGTGGAAGATGTTTTTGTCACATTTGCCTAGAGTAACCTGGTGTAACTAGGGACAGAAAAGAAATTGTTTGGGTAGGCATTTCCTTACAAAAATACTCAGTCTGCACCTTCCGTGACCGATGGAAGGATGACCCATATCTTGCCCTGAACATTTGCACATTCCCTAAACTTGCAGTGGATTTCACCAGAGGAAGAGATGTGTACCTATGGAAAATAGCCACAGCTAAAAATGTGTATTTTTGGAAAATGTGGACAAACAGACTTTAGTCAGTATGGGAAATGTGTACAAAATTGCATATACAGGCTGGATATCTCTTATCCAAAATGCTTGGGACCAGAAGTGTTTCGTGTTTCAGACTTTTTTTATTAATACCTGTATTTGCATATATATAAAATACAGTAATGTGCAGCAGATCTCCAGGGAAGCTGCAAACAAGTAAGCAGGAGTGCTGCAGCTGCCAATTTTTTTTTAGATACAGGTATCAGGTCTCTTATATCCTCAGTCTCTCATCTCAATCTCTCTCCAGCTTCTCATCTCATAAACAACACAAGTAGTGAGTAAATGATACACAAGGCTGAAGAAAGACACAAGGATTTGGGAAATGCCAGGAGGCATGGATTCACTATACTTGGGATTCTCATCATTTTACAGATCCTTGTGTCTGTCTCCAGCCTTGCATTTATTTACAGCCTTGCATCTTGTTTATTTGCTGCTTGTGTAGTATATAAGAGGCAAGGCTGGAAAGAGAGTGAGTATCTGAGAGATGAATAAACATGAGCACTGCAGCTGCTACCTCAATGGCAGAAGCAGGCAGCTGATGACAAAAAGTTTCAGTTTTGGAGGTTTTTGGATTTCTGGATTAGGGATACTCAACTTGTATGAGAGGAATATGGACAATATAGCACAGTAGTTTTCACACTTTGGTCCTCCAGGTGTTTTGGACTTTAGCTCCCAGATGGGACTTAGAGTAGCATAAAATAGTATAAAGGAATCAAGACCAGGCCTCTGCAGAGTTTCCCTCAGTACCCTTTGAGTTACTAGTGAGCTGCCCATTCTTGCTGTCACAGCCAGCTTGGCCAACAGTCAGGAAATGTTGGAGCTGAAGTCCAAAACATCTGGAGGACCAGTGTTTAGGAAACATTGGTATAGCACATTGTTAAAAGTTTTTTCCCCATATGTAGTTCCTAAAGGCTTCTTGAAACAAAAAAGGCTTCACTGGATGCTAGAAGAACCCCATGAAGGGACCCAGTGTAACCTCTGTGAAGATTGGTTGTTGTGGGTTTTCCGGGCTTTGAGGCCGTGTTCTATTAGTATTTGCTCCTGATGTATCGCCTGCATCTGTGGCTGGCATCTTGAGGGGATCTGAAGATGCCAGCCACAGATGCAGGCGAAACATCAGGAGCAAATACTAATAGAACACGGCCTCAAAGCCCGGAAAACCCACAACAACCTATGGATTCTGGCAGTGAAAGCCTTCAACTTTACATTGGTGAAGATTGTTACAAAGCCTGAGAGCAGCTACCAAAAAGGCCCTCTCTCCTGGACATATGGGACAGAGAGAAGGCCTTCCTCTGAAGATCTCAATACCGAGGGAGGTCTATAGGAGAGACTGAGATTCTTCAGATAACCAGAAATACAGTTACAGGACCTGTGATCCAGTTGCTTGCTTCATTTGCTGCCTTCCGCCAGCTCTGCCACAAAATAATCTTTGCAATTCTGCCAATCCACAGAGCTTTCTCAAGGAGGGTGCATGAGTTCATTCAGGTGGAATCGAGGCGGAGACTTCAAATTACGCAAATGGGATACTGATTTGCCAACAGACTCTGCAGTAAGGCTTGAATGTTGTCTGCTGTGAATGTACTCCATTAGGGCTCCATATTTCAGTAATAGCAATAGGAATAAGATTAATGTTTGAACAGCAATCCTAAGGAGCGGGTAGGGACTATAGACAGTGAGGTCAGAAGTTTTACAAAAGGTTGGTATTACTAATGGCATTGTCAATCTCAAAATGTTCTGCATTTAATTGATTATCTGGCCACATTTTGCAATTCCCCCGCCATGCGTATGGTGTATGTATGTATGTGTATATATATGTATATATACATCTGAAATTCTGGATAACTCTTCATGCATTTGATAGAGTGGGCCATAATCCATAAAGGATCATGCTGCAATAAATTTGTCACTTTTTAGGGTGCCATAAGACAGTTACTTTCGCAAAATATGAAAAATCAGAGAGAAAAGAGATTTTTCTGAAGTCTTTTCCCCCTGAAAAAAAACAGTAAAAAAAACCCCCAAACATTTTGTTTTAGAATGTTTTATGTCTGCTTTGCCCTCTGCAGGACTAGAGGAAGCAAAGGTTTTGTTTGTTTTACTACTGTTGATACTTTCTTGTGGGTTTTTTTTCTTTTTTGCCTGCTCCTCATAGACTGGCAAAAGCAAATATTATATTTTAGGTGTTCCTTTCAATTCAGAATCTTGTAGCTCCGTTTCTATCAATACAATTTTTAAAAAATAAATTCAGTTGGTTTTTATTTTCAGAATAAACTGTACCTTTAAAATACCAAACATGATATTTTTATGCCACACCAAATTATACATAATGCATTTTATGTTCCTAAAGTAACAAAGTGACTTTTAGTCTGTAAAGCCGCTACAACTGCATTTTTCTTTTTCATTTTTCAAAAAATTTTGTGCTCCATCATTTCTGGAAATTATACATCTTTGAGATGGGCAGAGAGTTTCTACATGCACCAAGGCACCCTGATTGGCCAGATACTGGGCAAAAGCCATCATGATGTCTTCTGTGTATCTCTTCATTGTACAGAGGGGGTTGTGTACGCTTTTGTATGGTCTTCGGCCACAGAATGGAGCTCTTTCTCTAACAGTTCTGTCTGAAAAGCCTGAGTCAGGCGGTGATCTGCATTTCTCTCTCTTTCCCTTCAGATCATTATGCATGTGTTCTGCACATACCTGGATGCCCGGCTGCCACCTCATCCAAAATATCCTGATGGCAAAACGTTCACCTCTCAGCATTTCATTCAGACACCTGATAAACCAGGTAATGGACATATTCAAACATTTTTATTAGATGGATGGTGGTAAGAGCTGGTTTGCTGTCCTGCTGTGCCTACACAGAAGCCATGGTGGCATTTTCTTCTCCCTTCCCCATGAAAACCTGCAGATACTTCCATCTTGTGCATGAATAGTGCTGATTTCTTCACTTGCATGTACCCATGTATGGATGTCTGAGCTTCATAAAGCTGTCAGTCCAGGCATTTATCTGTTGTTGGTTCTACTCCACACAGCAACATCATGCAAAGCCCTACATGACTGGGATCCAAGTTACCTGCAGGATTGCCTCCTCCCATACAGTCTGCCCCATGCACTCAGGTTATATGGAGGCCATTTACTTAAGCCAGCCAGGACTAGACTGGCAACGGCCACCCAAAGGACCTTCTTGTTGGCTGCCCCTAGGCAGTGGAACGACCTGCGGAAGAGATTTGATGGCGTAATATATTGTCTGAATTAAAAAAAATAGCAGACCTATCTCTTCCAGCAGTCTATTTTTAACTATGATGTATTTTAATAATGTGTTTTAACTGTAATATATTTGTATTTAAAATGGTCTCATCAATTTTTAGTATATTTTAACTTGGTGAGAGGCTGGTAACAAATAAAAATCTATTATTATTACTATCATCATCATCATCATCATCATCATCATCATTAATGGTACATTAAAAAGTGAGACAGGAGCACATGAATTTTACTAAAGTAAAATAATGGATTTGTCATTCACAGACGTTTCAAATGAGAACTTGTTTTGTATCTATCAGAGCAGCATCAACCCTCCCCATTATGAACTTGTTTACCAACGGCAAATCTACAATCTGCCCAAGGTAGGAATGTGATAACTTCTCACAGATTCCTCCCAGAACAGTGGAAAAACACAGAAAGGCTTAAAATGGTGTCAAAAGCTGTCAGGGAGGCGACCACTGAGTGGAAAGTTGGACTGTCCTTAGTAACTGGATATTTCCATGAAATCTACACTTCTTCTTTTAAGCTGTCATTTGCCTGAAGGAATTGCAAAGGTAAATTCCCTGACATCATGGGGGTGTTTCTGTTGTTTTGCTGGGGAGCAAATCACTGTTCTTCTCCAGTAACCAAGACTGCCAGATGTTTGGCCTTGTTAAGTGAGACCTGCAAGAAATTTGGGTGTGTGATACACTCCAAGATGCTAGCCATTCATGTCCTTTTTCAGAATACACTTGGCCCTCCACATTCAGTAGGGTTAGGGGCATAGGAACCCCCCCCCAAAAGTGGAAAAACTGCAAATATCAAAATGTGTGTGTGTGTCCATGGGAAGAGGACAAAGGCATAGTGGGGAGAATGGACACCTAGGACCCAAACCAGGTCAGAGAAAGGAGAGGGAAGGGGGCAGGGTCAGCCTGGTGATCCTATACTTCCTCTTTTTTGCCCATCTCCTCTCTTGGTATGTGAGGGGCCCTTGGAAAAAGTTTCTGGTGCTGAGAAATCAGGCTGTGAGCTGCCCTTAGCTGCCCAGGCAGAGACTGGTAGAAGAGGAAGAGGGCCAGAGGCGAGTTTTTAAAGGGCTGTGCTGCCTGATTTGAACCACCAGTAGGGAAAGTTCCTCTAGAAAAGAAGCCCTTGAGTTGGCGGGGGGGGCAGGGGTTGGAGAAACTCTCAAATGATCAAATCCATGAAAGTGAAATGCACAAATTTGGAGGGCCAGCTACGTCCATTCCCCCTTTCTGCATCTCCTAAATGCACTCCTGGAATAAGTTCATTGCCTCTAGGGTCCAGTGCAAGCTTCTTATTTTAACGTTCAAAGTCCTGCACAGCCTAGCTCCCCTGTGTCTTTCAGCCCTTATTTCTTTTTACCAGCCTGCTTGAGATCTGAGTTCTACGAACTCTAGGCTTCTCAACCAACCGAGGGTTTCCTCTTCCTTGACTCAGCTTTGTCCTTTTTCACTCACTGCTGCATACTCCCATGAACATTTGCTGACTGCTTCTTCCCTTGTTATTTTTAAATCTCAATTAAAACCTTTCTTGTTTTCCAAAGCTTTTGGAATTTTAGTTTAATACTATTTTATAATCTTGTATATTTTGATTACATGTATTTGCCAGTTTGCTTTACATTATATTGTATTTTTTCTATTTTCTCTGGATAATTTGTTTTACAACTGCCTTGCATAGTTTTATATTTTTATTATTCCTTCTTTTCCTCTCTGTATACAAATATATTTTAGACTGTATGCCTTTGGTAGGCTCCACTGTTCTTAGTTATTTTATTGTGAAGTGCTTTTCTCATTCATTCTTACTCCTTTCATTTCTGGATTTAGGGCAGAAACAACTTGTTCCACACCTTGCTTATGTTCCTGTACATCATAAAGACTAAAGAGTCTGGAATGTTGGGGTAGGTATAGTGTACTATAGATGCTTGTATTCAACACAAATTTGTTGACAAGGGACAAGAAGGATGGGCTACTGACATTTCTTGTTTCTGCAAACATTTGTAATGCCTAATGCTGTGCTTGAGAAAATTACTTTTTCGAATTACAGCTCTGAGAATCCCTTAATCACTCTGGGCGCTGGCTGGGGTATCCTGGGAGTTGTAGTCCAAAAAAGTAACTTTTCTACAATACCAATATCAAATATTTGTGTAGCTTCATACAGAGAAATACATTGCACCTACTTCTTAGTGCTGCCTTGCCTTTCAAAGACCTTGGAGTTTTAACTTATTTTTTGGTGAGAGGCATTGTTTTTATCAAATTTGCCCCATCAAAGCAAGCTTGCATCAGGAAAACTGAACAAAGAGGCTGTTCTTTCTTCAGCATTGCTCCCTTCCATCTCATACCCTGCTCTTAAAGTATGTGACCCACCCGTATGTTCTGAAGCATCTGGATTTAAGACCTCTGTTGCTGCTGAGCTAAACGGATGGACTTTTCTCATGCTATTTGTTACTCTTGTTTCTTGGGGGAAGCAAAGTCAGAATTCAGTCAAAGTGCCTTAAGAGGAGTTGGGCTTTTTTGTAAGACTGTCATAATGTTGTAACTATTAAAATAAACATATGCTGGCCTGTAGACATTTGAACGTCTTTTCCCACTTAGCCTTGATTTAGGATTGTTCATTTTGTAAGAAAGAAGAGGCCACAGTGGATCAGACCAAAGGCATATCTAGATGCTGAAAATTTTAGGAGGCCTTGAATTCAAATGAGGTTTTCCAAATCTAATGATAAATGCTATAACCAAATGTATACAAAATGTATGAACTTGTGTTTGCAGGCGTGTCAATCTTGGCCTATCTGGTGTGAATGTTCTATGGATTTTTGGTGATTAGCTACTTCGCCAGTCACAGCAGAAGAACTCCTGTTGGACAGAGGAGGAAAACATCTCCATTTGTTGAGGGAAGAGGAGTTGGCAACTTGCTGTAATCTGCTGTCTTTTAAGGGTATGAAGTAAGAGTTCTTCAAACACAGAACAAAAAAAATCAAGCACCGTATTTGAACGAATAGAAAATACCTTTTACAGTGAAGCCAAAGCTTCAGTGTACAACGTCACTTGAAGATCATAGGAGGAAAGTTCCATTGTTTCCGGATTAAGAAAATTACAGCTTTGGATACTATAACATCTGCTGGGCAGAATAGCTCCTTCTAGACAGAAGGGGAGAAAGATGTCTTGAACAGAAACTGATTTGCCACACTTGCATCTGTCTCCAAAGATGTGTGACTGAACATTACTGAACTGCATTCAGAGCATCTACATGTGGTGGGAACTCATTGTTTTACAACAGAAAAAGGGTCAGGAAAAAATGCACCTGAGTGCAAGGCCTTAAACTGTGAGGATACAATAAAGGCCAGGAATATGGCATATGGAACATGGCCAGGAATATGACATCCTTTTTCTCATGATCAGAAAGGTATGTGCCTTGCATCAAGAGCACATAAGCGACTTGGTGTGCTTTCTGTTTTTAAAGTGACAAATGTTATTTTCAAGGGAGGGTCAGTGGGAAGGAAGGGAATACCAACCACATAAATTACATAATAGGGCATGTTAAAAAAAACTACATAGAATTGTACCTGAGTATTTCTCAAGATTTTGTCCCAGTATTTTGGACCTGAATTTTAGGCAAGGGACTGGCTTCTAAATCTCTGGAGGAGACTTTCCCTTTTGTTGAAATGCATTGCAAACAAAAATTCCATTAGTCCATGAACTAAGCAGGTACCCCATTATGTGGTAACAAGAGACGAAGCTGTCTCATGAGTCAGACAGTCCAGGGATGGCAGCAGCCATTTCTTCCTTTTAGAAATAAGTATGGGTGATGGGAAAAGAAACTTTACTGGGTGGATGCCCATTCCTTCAGATAATGCAGGAGAGCTTTGTAATCAGCAGGAGAGATGTAGAACACCACGAATGTTTCCTGGCCAAGCCCTTTTGGTTTCTTCATGCCAGCAGGGCCTGGAGAGGTAACATTCCCAGTGAGTCTGAGGCATCTTAGAGGCAACTGTACAACTGTTCTCTTCTAGATCCTGTGTGATAAAGAAAAACATTGCTACCCACTGTGCCTGATCATAGAAAGGCAGCTGCTGTTGTCACATCTTTGTTAAAGCTGGTTTCCTGTGTGGGGAAAAAAACAAACAAACAGAAAGCTAGCATGTACATCTTAATATACAACCATTTGACAGACAAAACTATTTCAAACCTTCAGCAAAATTTGTTTTTAAAGCAGAGTAATTTTTAAAGCTATCTTTTTTCCTTTCATTAGGAAATGTAATTCTTTTAATAATTCTCACTTAGGAAGTCAAGGGAGTTGCAGACATGAACCTTTGAAGCCAGAAATACTATTCTATAGAAGACTGCCCCAAAATGTTTCTCGGTGGTTGTGGCAAGATCTGACTTAACAATACTTGTCAAGGCCACTGTGGAGATTTTGCTGTGTTCTGCACTGTATTTTGTACACACAGCTGGCTGGAGAGGTAACAGTGCCTGTCTGATGGTGCTTTTAGTATCTAATAGTCCTTTATGTCCCATTTATGTGACAGTGGCCTGGGACTGATGCTTTTCCACCTATACTGTGCTCTCCTCAGGGATATGAGACCTTACCTGGTAACTCAGTGCTGTCATTAAATGGATTAATTTTTGCTAACTTGTGTTTTGATTTGTATCAGTGTCCTTATGCTTGGATTTTGAGTCCTACACGTTTGAGCTAGGATCCATGTAGTTTATTCTACCAGAAATGTTTCCACCAGTGGTATTGGGGGGCGGGGGAGGGATATGTACATGATCCATTATGCGGCTGGTCTCTATACACCCTCACAACCTGCACTGGTGGGTTGGTTTTTTGGTTGGTGTGGTGGTTAGTGTGTTGTGTTCCTCCCTCCTCACACACTCTCAGCTTCAGAAGAGGGCCATGGCAGTGGTCCTCTGAACAAATCTTGCCCAAGAAACCCCAAGATAAGCTCACGATAAGTCAAAAATGACTTGAAAGCACAGAACAGTGATATTTTAAAACAGTAATTTAAATATCTTAAACACATATTAACCGAGTAATTGAAAAAGTTAAAAACAATCTAAATTAATGCAGGTATATGTATGTGGATGAAGTCATTGGGTCCTAAAAGATTTTATAAAAAGCCAGGTTTTAACTTGGTGCCAAAATGAAACCCACATCAGTGCCAGTGAGGCCTCCAGGGAGATGACAATCCACAACAAGGGTGCCATGGCTGAGAAGATGCTCTCCCCAGTCAGACCTGAAAGACCCCTACTGGAGACACAGACCAATATGGAAACAGGCCCTCCTTAAGTACTGGGGTCCCCAATCCCTTAGGACTTTAACTGTCATTACCAGCCCTATGAATTCAGACTGAAACATCTTGTCATCCAGTGCAGTTTGTTTTAAAACCAGTGCTTTGTGGTTTCTATAATGCTGCTTGCCTTAAATATGGCAAATCTAGAAGAAGAAAAAAGACTTGAAAATTTGTGTTCTGTGTTCCTACATAGAAATCTTTCAAAGGCTGACTTGAGCTTTGCTTAATTTTGGGGTAGCAGCTGCAGAGTGAAAACTCACAGTCAAACACACTGTAGTTTTCCAGGACTGGTCTTGGTAAAAATGAACTGGATTAGATGCATCTTCTGCTTGCAACAAGAGACACCAAGCTCTCCCATAGGCCTTTTATCTGAATACATTGCTTGTTCCTTTCTCAGACTGTTTATGTTTACCAAGCTTTCTCTACATAATGTTCTTGCAATCTTTTTAGAACTGGATCGGCTGGCTCTTCAACAGTTGCTGAGAAAATTCACTGTGCAATCTGACTGCCTCTTGTTATGGCTCCGAGTTCCTTTATCTGGCTCTTTTTGTGGACTGGTACAGACTTGTACAGGGCTGTCAGTAGAATAAGCAATTGAGAAGTTAGTCACTGACAGGCTTGGGGCCTCTCTGCAGATTCAGAAGAAGGCGTTGCTGTTGTGAGCATGCTCTTGATAAGCTGTTTTTAAGTACTGCATTTGAAATAAACTCATAGAAAGCTATAGAACAGGAGCAGACAAAGTATGGCTGCACCTCCTGGCCTTCTCCACGGTCCACTCTGGCTGGGAGTTGCAGCCCAATAGCATCTGGAGAATCCCATTCCTTTCATAGAACGTAATTCTGAAAAAGCTCCCATGGATCAGCAAAACGGAGCGTACTATTTGGAAGCTATTCAACGACATAGCAGTGTTAGTCTAGATCAGTGTGGAAAGGGTCTTGTGGCATCTCTGAGACTAACTGGTAGCATAAGCTTTCATAGATTTAAGTTGGTACCAAGTTCTTTCTCTCAGCTAGTCTCAAAGGTACTACAAGATCCTTTTGCATACTTGGAAGCTAGGCACAGAAGTGTATGTTTGGGCAAAAATGGAAAACAGAACTACAAAGCGACTTATAGTTGACATTTGTTTAAATGTCCCAACTTTCTCCCAATATGGTGGCTTACAGTATAAGGCTAAAAGTGCCATTAAAATAACATTTGGTACAACAGTGTAAAAACCATTAAATAGGCCATCATATTAAATTCTCAAAATACATATAAAACGTAAGATCAAGGTCCAGCACACCCTCATTACAGGACGCAAGGCCTATTGAAATACTAGTGAAAAGAGATCACAAGGGCAGGCCAACCTAACCTCCCATGGGAGCGACTTCCACTGTGTGGGAGCAGCCACCACGAAAGCCCTCCGAGGTCCTCACCAGCTGTGGAGGTGGGGAGACAGAAAGCCCTCCCCTGACAGTCTCAGGGTTCAGGCTGGCTCATATAAGGGAGATACGGTCTTTCAGATAGTCTGCACCCAAGCTATGTAGTGGGACTAAAAATAGGCACGAGATTTCTTGATGGTTATCAGGGGTTCGCTTAAGGAAAGCTTAGTCACGCTTCCAGAACTACCTTAATCTGAACCCATAGCCAAATAAGGCAAGTATGGAATGCTACCCCATACCGTACTGGCCAGCTGAGTGACTGCTATGCCAATATATCCGCACTCTTTTACTCCCACTTGTAGTAATGAGCAGCTGGCATTACTAAGGCCATTTCCACCCTACACTTTTAGAGTGCTAATATTCCACTTCCAACGTCCTGTGGAATTCTGGGGTTTGTAGTTTCCTGAGGCCAAAGAGCTCTCTGGCTGAGAATTCTAGGGGCCCCTCCCTAAACTGCAAACCCCAGGATTCCACAGGAAGTTGAAAGTGGAATAATAGCACTTTAACAGTCTAGTGTGGAAAAGACGTAACTCTCATTCTTCATGTGGGTATCCAATACCTTGTTGAGTTGTTGTTCGCCTTCAAGTCATTTTGGACTTATGGCAATCCTATCATGGGATTTTCTTGACATTTTCTTTGTTCAGGGAAGATTTGCCATGGCCTTCCTCTGAGGCTGAGAGAGTGTGACCTGCCCAAGGTCACCCAGTGGGTTTCCATGGCCAAGTGGGGATTCGAACGCTGGTCCCTTGGATGCCCAGTCTAACAGTCAAACCAGTACATCACACTGGCTCTCACCTAGTATCCTTTCATGCTGAATTTGCAACGTAAGGTAGGAACTGTGTGATTTCACATTGCAAAAGGAAGCCCTGAAGCCACTTAGATTGGAACCTCCTCCTTTCCCACAATCTGAGAGAGTGTTGTTAATTTATGGCTTGTTAATGCACGACTAGCTTTTGCCATTTTGCCATTTTCTTTGGTCCTAATGAAGTCTTACCTTACTGTGACTTTCACATTCCCACTGTGGAATGCATTTCTCAGATCAGTGAGATATACACAGATCTTTGGCCATCTCAGCAGTCATGATTTTGTTCAGACTTTTGAGTCGGGGAGCCAGAGTGGATTACAATACATACAATATCCTGATATTTTTTTAAAAATAAAAGTCCAGCTAATAACGAACCACAACCCTAAAACTTCCCAATGTAGAACTTTAGCTTTGCCTGTCCAGAGATAGGAAGAGTTTGCACTTGCTGACAGAGGCATTAGGAATGAGATTTACTGGAATATAAGATTTAGTAGATTATCACTCACTGTGTCAGATGAATGCCCTTTGGTGGGCAGTTATAGGTAGAGGAAAACAATCTAAGCCAGTGGTGTCAAACGGGCATTAGATACAAGAGGTTGAGGCTATAACGATTCTATATATAAAGGCGGATCAGTGTGATGACTTAACTTGGTCTTCCTTGCTTTGCTGAGCTGACATTAAACCCTTATGGGTAGAGAGGTCATCTTGCCCGAGTCCCCAGCAAATAAAATCGAACTTGCTGACAGATTTCCTGTGTTGACTTTCAAAGCATAGATTATAATTACAAATTACAAGGAAGCACTTCTTGCCGGTAAGCGTTTCAGACAGTGAGCACAATTGCCTTAGAGATGGACTCCTCCTTTTGATGCCTCTAAGCAGGGTTGGGTGGCTACCAGCCGGGCATGTTTTAGCCGTGGATTCCTGCATGGGGTTAGACTAAATGAGCCTTGGGGGCCCTTGCAACTCGGCGATTCTGTGACTTGCATTTTAACAGCAGAGTGTTAGAATAGAAATCATAGAGTTGGAAGAGGCCTTCGAGTCCAACCCCGTTCTGCCATGGAGGAATACACCACCAAAACATTCCTGACAGATGGCCATCCAGACTCTGTTTAAAAACTTCCAAAGAAGGAGACTCCACCACGGTCCGAGGCAGTGCGTTCCACTGTCAGACTGCTCTCATTGTCAAGGAGTTCTTCCTCATGTTTAGATGGAATCTTTTTTCTTGTAGTTTGAAGCCATTGCTCTGTGTCCAAGTCTCTGGAGCAGCAGAAAACAGACGTGCGCCGTCCTCCATATGATAAATATGGCTGCCATGTTACCTCGTAACCTTCTCTCCTCCAGGCTAAACATACCCATCTCCCTAAGCTTTCCTCATAGGGGCTTTATGATTTCCAGGCCTTCTAAACATTTTGGCCACCATCCGTGTGGTTGTTCCCCTTCTAACCATCAAAAATATTCCTGAGATAACCACTACTTATAACGAACAATGGAAAGATCTGGAGAAAGGGCTGTAGTCCACAAAAGCCTGTATTGAAATAAATTGTTTAGTCTTTTTCCACTTTTAAGTATTAGTAATTTTTGCTGATTTATTGCAGTTGATCACAAAGAGGCAGTTTCCTAAAAATAAACAGAATGCCTAAAGACATCTCTTAAAAGATGGAACATGTGTTGCAGCTGCCAATCTTGCTCAGCAAGGCTCCGTAAACCATTTGCCACCGACTGGACACGCAGCTCCAGCTCATTAGTTCAAACTCTTGCTGGAAATCCAGGCCTGACCCCAGTTCTTCAAAATAACTATGACAAGCTTGTGTTGGGATAAACCTATTACCACAATTAAGACAATAGATTACCAACAGAGCTGACATAATGAAAGCTGGTGAGCCAGCAACCTAAGTTTAGCTTCCCTAGTCAACACTGCAGGATGTTTTACACGGAAGCAGAGAACGTACTTGGAAATGAGGACAAATTCAAAGGCAGCCCCACATGTATTAAAGACCTCCCTGCTTTTGCTGCCTTCTTCACGGTGCAAAGCAAAAAGCTACTCATTCTTTAGTCACTCCCTAAAACTCAGGACATTTGTAAGCAACTGTTGATAACTCCTTGCAAAACGAGGTATGGACTGTTCCAGGACTGCTGAGAAAAACAAGGCAGGAAATAAATACTTTAAGACTGAGATCTGGCCGTTCCTCGAAATGGAAAATTTAAGCTCTACCCTACTGCCTGGATGGAGATTGCAGTTTGTTTCCCACTGCTATTAGCAGCAGGATCTTTGTTTATATTCCACTTTCCACCAAAAAAACTGGGACTCAAGGTGGCTTACAAAGCCAAGGTGGCTTACAAATTTAATTTGTAAGCTACCTTGAGTCCCAGTTTTTTTGGTGGAAAGTGGACTATAAATAAAGATCCTGCTGCTAATAGCAGTGGGAAACAAACTGGGACTCAAGGTGGCTTACAAAGCCAAGGTGGCTTACAAATTTAATTTGTAAGCCACCTTGAGTCCCAGTTCTTTTTGGTGGAAAGTGGAGTATAAATAAAGATCCTGCTGCTAATAGCAGTGGGAAACAAACTGGGACTCAAGGTGGCTTACAAAACCAAGGTGGCTTGCAAATTTAATTTGTAAGCCACCTTGAGTCCCAGGTTTTTTTTTTTGGTGGCTTACCAAGCCAAGGTGGCTTACAAATTTAATTTGTAAGCCACCTTGAGTCCCAGTTCTTTTTGGTGGAAAGTGGAGTATAAATAAAGATCCTGCTGCTAATAGCAGTGGGAAACAAACTGGGACTCAAGGTGGCTTACAAAGCCAAGGTGGCTTGCAAATTTAATTTGTAAGCCACCTTGAGTCCCAGTTTTTTTTTTGGTGGCTTACCAAGCCAAGGTGGCTTACAAATTTAATTTGTAAGCCACCTTGAGTCCCAGTTTTTTTTGTGGAAAGTGGAGTATAAATAAAGATCCTGCTGCTAATAGCAGTGGGAAACAAACTGCAATCTCCATCCAGGCAGTAGGGTAGAGCTTAAATTTTCCATTTCGAGGAACGGCCAGATCTCAGTCTTAAAGTATTTATTTCCTCCCTTGTTTTTCTCAGCAGTCCTGGAACAGTCCATGTAGCTAAAAATATTGTTACGGTGTGCCTTCAAGTCATTTCTGACTTACGGCAACGCCTAAGGCAACCCTCTCACGGGGTTTTCTTGGCAAGGTCTGTCCAGGGGGGTTTTGCTTTTGCCTTCCTCTGAGGCTGAGAGAATGGGACTTGCCCAACATCACCCAGTGGGTTTCCATGGCTGAGTGGGAATTTGAACTCAGGTCTCCAGCACTGGAGTCCAGTGCTCAAACCACTAAACCACGCTGGCTCGTAAATACAGCGGGCCCGTGGCATCTGCTGGGGCTCGGTTCCAGGATCCCCCAGGGATACCAGAATTCGTGGATGCTCAAGGCACACGATGTACGACGGTGTAGTAAACAGTCTCTCGTACATAAAATGGCAAAATCAAAAGTTTACATTTTGGAATGTTATTTTTTTTAAAATATTTTTCAAGTGTGGTTCGTTGAATCTCTGGATACAGAATCTGCAGATAAGGAGGACCAACTGTACGCACACCAACATCAACAGAAAATCAAAGTACATTTGAAAGCATACAATTAAAAACGCATCTTAAAAAACAAGATAATTTAACAGAATACAGAGCCTTCTTCAAAGCCCTTTCTTTAAAAAAAAGAAACACGCCCTTCCGTTCTTTTTTTTCTCCATTTCTATAGACAATTTTAATGAAATTAACCACACTGTATCAAAGCAAATTGAACAACGTGTGCTACGGAAGAACCAAAAAGGCTACTTTGCAGAAACTTAAAAGCCTGCTGGAATTAAAAGGGCTCTTTGCCTGTCAGTGCGAGGACAGCAAGAAGGAAGCCATTCGCTCCCCCTCGGAAGAAAGCTCCAGAGCGCAGGGGCGGCCGCTGGGAAGGACTCGTCCCCTCTCCCCACGGGCAGTGCCAGGAAGATGGTGGGAGTGAGAGGAGGGCCCCTCTCCAGGCCTTGGGGACTGGGAACCCACACAGGGGAGATGTGGTCTGTCCGATAACCTGGACCTAAGCCATTCAGGAGGGGCCTAAACATCCTAAAACCACCAGATTCCCGCTAATCTTGGAAGCTAAGCAGGGCCAGCCCTGGTTGGTACTTGGATGGGAGTCCACCAGCGCCTGCCGGGGGCGGCAGGCTGCATTTCAGAAGCAGGAACCGGCAAAACCGTCTGTGAGGGGTCCTTACTTAAGAAAACCCTGTGAAATTCATGGGATCGTGTTAAGTCCACACGCAACTTGAAAAGACAAGAGGCACGCAGATAACCTGGACACCGAGCCATTCGGGCCTCCAGGGCTATGCAGGGCTGTGGTTTGCTTTTCGGAATTCTATTTTATGTTTTAAAATATTTTTCAAGCCCTGGTTCGTGGAATCCGTGGACACAGAATCCGCAGATAGGGAGGACCAACTGTGCGTACGCCCATCATCGTTCATAGAAAACCAAACTACAATTTAAAAACTTGAATTTAAATCGAAGGCTTTTCCGCACCGAACTGTTATAGCGCTCTTATTCCGCTTTCAACCTCCTACGGAATCCTGGGGTTTGCAGTTTCGGGAGGGGCCTGCCGGCCCCTCCCGAAACTGCAAACCCCAGGATTCCGTAGGAGGTTGAAAGCGGAATAAGAGCGCTATAAGAGTGTAGTGCGGAAGAGGCTCCAGGATCGCAGCCTTTAAAGAAGGAAGGAGGGGACCGAAGAGGAAAGGTCACGTCTGAACGGAGCCGCCGGGGAGGAGAGAGGCGAGGGGGCCGCCCCGGCGAGCCCGCCCCCCCCGCTTCCCGCCCCATCCCCACGTCGCGACGCCCCTCTCCCCGGGCAGGGACGGCGCATGCTCCCGGCTCTTAACCCCCCCCCCGCCGCCGCCCCCGTGTCGGGCCCGGGCCGGCCCTCTGCACGTGCGCCCGGGCGGGGGCGGAGCCGCGGCGAGCCCGGCTGGCGCTCAGTCGCGCGGGAGCGGGCGAGGAGCCATGGCCGTGGACCCGGGTCGCGGCAACGGGGACGCGACCCCGGCCGCCGCCAGCGCCCCGCAGGCGGCCGTGTCGTGCGAGTCGGACCCCCTCCGGCGGCGGAGGCACACGCAGGACAACTACGGTGAGCCCCCCCCACACACACACACACACTCCTTGGCGGCAGGGAGCGCGTGTCCCCGTGCGGGGGAGCCCGTGGGAAACTGGACGCGGGTTCTGCGGGGCCTGTTCGGTGGGCCTTGTCCCCTTTCTCTAAATACCACCCCCCCCGGGTCCGCGTGCCTGTGGTCGGCATGAGCTCTTTTCGTCCCCTCTGCGCGCGTTCTGACGACGCCCCTCCAACAGACGCGTGTCTGCCCGGCGCTGTCGCTTGCCTTCCCTGTTCAGCTGGACGGGGTTCTTCCCCCCTCCCCTGCGTGTTGCAGACGCCTCCCTGGAAGCGGCAGCTTTCGAGCAGTTGCCTCCTCCTCCTCTTGCCAGCTGCGCCGGCGCCTCCCCAGCGCGTAACGTGTGAACGCGCGTTACGTTGCCTTTCCCTCCCGCGGTTGAGAAAACCGAGCAGTCGGAGTGGGAAAGAAGCCAACCGTCTCTGGATGGCCCCTTCTTTCTCGTCGGAAGAAGAAATTCCAGATCCCTCAATACTGGGCGGAGGGTAGAAAAGTTACTTACAAGTCCCAAAGCCAGCGTGGCCAGTAGACCCGCAAAAGTAACTGTCCTGGGCTCTGATAATCTATAGCGTGATCCGGCCACGTTGAAGCCCTTGCAGATTAATCGTGACCTACTTGGGGGTAAGCCTCCCTGAGATCCATGGGGACTGCCTATCTGGGGCGGTGATGCCAACCTGGGTGGTGGTTGTTTTCCTCCCATTGAAATCAAGGAGGCTCAGAAAAATTTTGCGCTTTAGCAGAAAGGAGGGTGTCGTCTTCTCTTGAGTAGCTTTCCAGGCTGGGATTGGAAAAGAGATCGATTGAGGATGGACCCCAGGTTTGCAAACCCTGCTATACTGCCCCTTCCCCAAGTTAGCGCTTTCTAGATTTTTTGGACCAACAACTCCCATCACTCCTGATGGTTGGTCATGCTGGGGCTGCTGGGAATTGAAGGCCAGCACATCTGGGCGATAGATCACCCCAGGATTTAACAACAGCAGCGACAGAATTACTCCTTCCTCCAGCCCTCATTTGTCCTGTCAGAATGAATTTGCAAAGAGGTGGCTGGGTTGTGTTGTCTCGACAACAGGAAATCTTGCAGCACCTGCAGGACGGTGAGATTTTGTGCTTGCAGAGGCTCACTGGGCTGCAATTTGGGAAGAAGGCTAACGCCGGATAAAACTTGTCGGTCTTTTTGAGTTGTTGCAAGACTGAATGCTCAAAGCTTGGGTGGCCCGGAGTAAATATTAGAGTGGAAGATGACTTCTGCTCAGTTCTGGTACCTTAAAAAAGGCTGGGATCCACATTCTTTAATTCTTCTGCGAATATCTAATATTTTTGCCCAAGACTTCAGCAGGCAGATCTTGGGAATTAGTACAATTTTTTAAAAAAAAAGCTTCGCGATGCCTGTTCGTTACCGTTCAAAGGAACAGAAAATGGATCGGTAAATCACTTTTTGTAAACTCGTTCCCTTAGAGTTCTTAACCTTTCTTTTATCTCGGACCCCCTTCTAAATACCTTTTGTTGCTGTGGTCCACCAAGACTATATTCGAGGCTTGGAACCCTGTAACGCCTCAAATATTTATTTAAAATTGCTCGTCAAGAGATAGCTAAGTAACACACTCCTAGTATCCTATTTTTGCTGGAGTGCTTCCGTACAAATTTGTCTTTCTTGCTTCCCTCCCTCCCTTCATTTGTTTGTTCTGTTTTGGTCACAAAAGCTGAAGGTCTTCAGGCCTTCGTGGACCCTCTGTGAAGGCGTTGTGGGCCCCCGAGGGGTGCACAGGCCCCGGGTTAAGAACCACTGCCTTACAGTATGGCTCAGTGCAAGCTTCTGAGTTATGCAGAACGCTTCGGACATCTGCAAGAATCTCGTATTTGGGAGGAGCGGAAGGCGTTCAAAAAGCTCTGCCAGGCAAATGCGTGAGCTCCGGCACTGAGGTCAGAGCAGTTAAAGCAGTAATACCTGGTTACCCTCAGTTTCCTTTCTCTTTCCATCCCTCCTGGCTGTGCTACTGCTGCCTCTTACGCTGAGCTGCTTCTTTGTTGTTGTGTGCTGTCAAGTCAGTTTTGACTTACGGTGGCCACACGAAAGAGGCCACGTTATCAACAACCTTGCTCAGAGCCTGTCAACTCAGGACAGCCGTGGTTCCCTTGACTGAGTCGATCCATCCATAACACAGTCTTATTTTCCTGCTGCATTCCATTTTTCCAGCATTATTGCCTTTTCATAGAATCATCATAGAGTTGGAGGAGACCCCAGGGGCCATCCAGTCCAACCCCCTGCCATGCGGGAACACCCATCCAAGCATTCCCGACAGATGGCCACCCAGCCTCTGCTTAAGAACCTCCAAGGAAGGAGGAGACTCCACCACACTCCATGGAGGCAGCGGCAGATTCCACTACCGGAGAGCTCTGACCACCAGGAAGTTCTTCCTGAGGTTCAGGTGGAATCTCCTTTCCTGCAGCTTGAATCCGTTGCTCCTTGTCCTGGTCTCTGGAGTGGCAGAGAACAAGTCCGCTCCCTCCTCGACATGACATCCCTTCAAATATTTAAACGTGGCTATCCTGTCCCCTCTTCACCTTCTCTTCTGCAGACTAAACCTCCCCAGCTCCCTCAGCTGTTCCTCATAGGGCTTCATGGCTTCCTGACCCTCCACCGTTTTGGTTGCCCTCCTCTGGACACTCTCCAGCTTGTCAACATCCTTCTTGAAATGAGGTGCCCAGAACTGGACACAGTATTATTCCAAATGAGGCCTAACCAATGCAGAATAGAGTGGTACCATTACCTCCCTCGATCTAGACACCATACTCCTATTGATGCAACCAAGAATCGCGTTGGCTTTCTTGGCTGCCACATCACACTGCTGACTCGTGTTTAGCTTGTGATCTACCAAGACTCCTAGATCTCTTTCACACACACTGCTATCCAGCCATGTGTCCCCCACCCTATATTTGTGCATTTTCTAAGGTGTCATGTTATTTCAGAGAGCCAGCGTGGTGTAGTGCAGAGCTTTCCAAACTTTTCATGTTGGTGACACACTTTTTAGACCTGCGTCATTTTGTGACACAGTAATTCAGTAAGTAATTTGGTCAGTGGGGGCAGCCCCTCCACCCGGATCTGGCCCGCCGCTGCCTTCGCCTTTCTCAGCCCAAGATGGCAGCAGCGGTGGCAGAGGCCGCCCCTTCACCCGGGCCTGGCCCACCACGGCAGCGGGAGAGCCAGCCCCTCCGTCCTTTACATTTGCGTGACACACCTACCCACTGCAGGCAACTCACGACGTGTTGCGACACACAGTGTGGAAAGCTCTGGTGTGGCGCTTTAAGCATTGCACCACCACTCTGGAGACCAGGGTTGGAATCCCTGCTTGACCGTGGAAACCCATTGGGAGACATTGGGGAGGTCACACTCTCTCAGCCTCAGAGGGTCACAAAAGCAAACCCTCTCTGAACAAAACCTGCCGAGAAAAACCTGCAATAGGTTCATCTTAGGGTTACCGTAAGTCCAAAATGACTTGAAGGCACACGGGAACGACCACGACGTGTTATCTCATGATAGTGGGCACGGCTCCATCGTGCCTAGGCCCGGAAGGAGACGGAAGGCCCTTCCTCCGTCTACCCTGTCCTCGGAGGGAGAGAGGAAGCGGCCGTTTCTGCTGGACTCAATCCCCTCCCGCACTGCCGTCTCCTTTCCTTGGGTGCCATGTCCTTAGTTTGTAAGCCTGAGGGAAGGGAGCTGTTTTTTTTGTTCTTTTTTTTGCAAAGCTCCATGTACAGTGATGGTGCTGCATAAATAAATCATAATAGTAATAATAACATTCAAAAGGTGCTAGCCTCAGTTGCGTCATTTTGGCTTTGGGGGAGGGCTGGGGCGCGATTTGCTCTTGGACTCGTTTGTTTGTCTTTTTGGTGGTCCAGAATTTTCCTCCAGCACCGCGTTTCAAATGAGTTTATTATTTTTTCCCCTGTCACTTTTCACCAGTCAGTGTCCAGCTGTCATGGCTGTTTCTTACCCAGCCTTTTCTTTCTTGTTCTCCGTGCCTTGCTAAACCACAAATCCTAATGGTGGGCGGGACTCTCAGTGTTTGTTACCCAGTGTGCCTAAATGGATCCCGAGCAAAGATGAGCAAGTCCCCAGGAGTGATTCCATCAAGAGCTCCCTATCCCCAATTTACTTGGGGTCACATCCTGTTTCTTTCTTGATCCTTCACCCACCAAAATAGCTGCTTTTTTCTTGGGAAAAAATACCCAGGCCACAGGAGTTTGATTCTTCTTTGAAACAGGGTGCATGCTCCCCGTGTGCCTTGTTTTCAAGAAGACGGGTGACTTTTTGGGTGGGAATGTCAGAGATGGCGGGGACCATTAAAACAGATCTCGGAAGGGGGCTCAGTGGGTTTCGTCTGAAACCTAAGAGTACTTTTTGGAACCAAATTTCATAGACCAATTTGTGTGAGACCCAGACAGAGAAACAGGCTGGGCGTGGGACTGATAGCGAACCAGAGCGATGGTTGTTCTTGGTTTGGGTAAAAGGACATCTTGGTGCTTTGGGCAGCCTTGAAGTAAGTATTTGAGTCATCTGTAATGCCATGCAGCGTGTTTTTGTGTGCATAGCAGTGAGATCAGACCTTTGAATGTTGAAATTCGAGGGCAAATTAGATGGAAAAGGGTTTGAAAGCCCAGCCCTGTAAGCAAGTTGGTTATCTTTGACTTGGAGAAGATTGAGAAGTGATATGATAGTCACCTTTAAATATCAGAAGGGATGGTATGTAGAAGTGGGAGCCAGCTTGTTTTTCTGCTGCTCCGGAGAATGGAACACGAACAAATGGATTCAAATTACAGGAAAAGAGATTTCACCTAAAAGTTAGGAATAACTTTATTGTCATAGCTGTTCAAGAGTGGAAGAAACTGCCTCCAGTGGTGGTAGATTCCTTTAGAAATCTTTAAAAAGAGGTTGGATGCCCAACTTTTGGAAGTGTTTTAGTTTTGTATTCTCTGTGGCAGGGGGTTGAACTAGATGGCCCTTCTGATTCTACAAAAAAGGCAGCCACCAAACAAATCTCCAAATATTTTTAATACCTGTTACAGGATAAAAGACTCCAATATTTGTTGTTCATCTGGTGTGGAACTGCATAAACATCATTTTCCCAATAAGTGACACCAGTGGGAATTCATTCTGAGTAAACATGTCCAGAATCTTAGTTCTAGTCACAATTTTGTTCTCCTTCCTACATGTCTAGCTTGAGCTTTTCTCATCTCCTGTGTTTTTCTGATTACCTTGGTTCATTTTGTGGCTTGGTCATTTTGGGAAATAAAACAAATTTAATTTGCTAGTCCTGAGAGCAAGCGTTTGATCCTCCATTGAAAACCTGTAGAGTCCCAAATTAAATCTTTGCCAGAAATGTAGAATTTGACGCTTGGGTTCAGTAGAGCTTCTGTACTCAGCTAAGTGTATGTAGAATTCTAGGTCTAATTTCTAGCTTGTCCTTCAGCATTAAACTACATGAGTGATGTAGAAATCAATCTTGAAGGAAATTGCAAAGCTATAGCTTTCATAAAAGAATTCAAACAAATCTGGATCATAAAATTAAACTTGATGAAGTGTGATTTAATGATTTGGCCATTTATCTGACCAATTTACTTGTGTCATTCGGTTATCTGGTTTTTTTTCCTCCATCAGCACAAGACTAACAAGCTTTTTTATGCCATTGTTGATTCATTGCTGGAAGATTGGGTTATCCTCTGTTGCAATGATGGTGGAAAAATCCCAGGCACTCTTGATACTGAGGCAGGTAAGATTTGATAGATAAGGCCACTGAGCTGATGACTCACCTGAGATCTGATGATGATCCATCAGATAAGATGGGCTGAAGTCCACAGAAGCTTGGGCCATAATACATTTGTTAACTCTTTGAGACTCTTAGTTGGATTTGAAACGTTGCTTCCAGGACAGCTAGTCACATAGCCGGATGGTCCAGGGGTAGCTCTGTATAGAATTGATATGGTAGCTTACCAAACGCCTACTAATTCTAAAGACAGCTTTTAATGCAGGTTTCTCCCACTTATCTGACAGGTTAGGGACCGAAGCACTCTCAGAAAGTGGAAATGGTCAAAAAGTGGAACCCATCTATTGCGGGGAACATGAAGGACTTACAGAGACTCATAGAATCATAGACTCACAGAGTTGGAAGAGACCCCAGGGGCCATCTAGTCCAACCCCCTGCTATGCAGGAACCCACATCAAAGCACTCCCTTGGACAGATGGCCATCCAGCCTCTGCTTAAGAACCTCCAAAAAAAGAAAGACTCCACCACACTCCATTGAGGCAGCAGATTCCACTGCTGGACAGCCCTGACCGTCAGGAAGTTCTTCCTGAGATTCAAGTGGAATCTCCTTTCCTTTAGCTTGAATCCGTTGCTCCTTGTCCTGGTCTCTGGAGCAGCAGAAAACAAGCCCACTCCCTCCTCTACATGGCATTCCTTCAGATATTCAAACATGGCTATCATGTCCCCTCTTAACCTTCTCTTCTGCAGGCTGAACGTGCCCGGCTCCCTATGCTGCTCCTCATAGGACTTCGTGGCTTCCAGACCTCACTTGGGATTGGCCATGTATCATTGCTTGCAAAGTCTCTTAGCTGGCTTGGCGCCTTTTCTTCCTCTGAGCTCGCTTTGCAAGCAGCTCGTGTGCGGTCCCAAGCAAGAACAACTGATGGAAGCTCGCTGTTTCGATGCTTGCAATACAGGCGAGTTCCTAGAATTTGACCGTGAAGTCCGCTTGTTCTGTAGGCAACACTTGAGACCACTTATGAGTGCAGGCCCCATGTTGAATTAATGGGACTTGTCCTTAATTTGGAAGTGTTAAAAGAGCTAATCATCAGATAACAGGGCATCAAAAGACGGAGGCTTCCTGTGTTCCATTGCAACAGGAAGCTAAACATCCAATTGCTATCATGTAAAAGCTGTCTTATCTTGAGACTGGCATTCAGTATAGGGGGCACATATTAAATCTGCCAGAGAAACTTTGGTAATGGGATAGGATGTGGATGGTAACCAGCGATGTAGCCGAGGGAGACAAAATGAGAGTGTTACCCCCCCATAAGAATTCTGCCCCCAATGAAATTTTAATTTCATCCAGAAATTTCTAGCATTGCAAAACCTTAAAACTTCAGTTGAGCGTTTGGAAAAACAGTAGGCCCTCCACTTTTGTGGGTTCAGCACTCGCAGATTTATTTATTTGTGGGTTATTTTACTTATTTCTTTTAAAAATTCTTGCTCTGCTTGCCCCTGCCATGAAAAAAATATGTTCTCTCCAGGAACCTCTAGGTCTTCCAGCGCGATGCTTTCTTGAGATTCCTAGAGAAGTATCTTTAGGTTAAAAAAAAATATGATTTTTATATTTATTTGCATTTTCCACTTTTTTTCTTGTGCCCCTAGCCCCGGCAAAAGTAGAGGGCTCACTGTACAGTTTAGGCTTCCAAAACAAAAGGCAGGCAGAGTTACCCAAGGAGGGCCAACAGAGTAAAATAGAAAAATTCAAGACGTGAACAGTTTTCAGTCCCTTGCTTCCTGCAATCTAGGACCCTGAGGACTGTAGGAAAATTTAATTAGGGGGGCCAGAATTCTTACTTAGGGAGGCCGTGCCTTCATTCTGCCACCCCACCCTGTAGCCACACTGCTGATGTTACCTCTGACTTATCTTGTGCTGACTCTTTTCAAGATGCTTCAGGATGGAGCTTTCGGGTGACTTCTAAATGAAGAAGGATCCGAAAGTGACATGCGCTTTGCAGTTCTTATTTGCAAATCATCGTCTTGTCTGGCAGCAGTGGAGCAGGGGAGAAATCGCATGTTGGGAGCACAGTAAGGACAGGATCTCTGGACGTGTTTTGCACTTCAGTCTTCTGCCTCTTCCTCTTTTTGGAAGCATCTTTGATTGAAACGATGAGCAATTATTGTGGGCAATTTGGTATTCTCAGCGCTAGAAGTATGGGCTCATGGCGTTTGCTGTGCTTCTGTTTAACCCATTTGTCCGAACCGTTATGTTGGGGAGCTAAGGTTCCTTCCAAAACAACATTGTCATCCTCCTGGGGTCCGGAAGATCCGGACGTGTGACTGCTGTTAAGGGATTTCCACTATAAGCCCGGCTTTATCTGGATGGCCTTTCTTCTCAAACACCCTAATCTAAACTGCGCTATTGTTTGTCTCCGTGCAAAGAATGTTAGGGAATACCAACGTGGTTGCTGTACGGTGAACCGAAGGGCCTTTGCGAATGACGTCATCTTTGTGTTCAGAGTGGTGCGAGTTTGCACGTTTTTCCTCTTCTCCGCTCAGTCCAAACAAACCCTCCCTTTTGCAATGTGGAGTCCCCTGCTTTTAGCTGCGGTTGCACTCTCTCACCCCTTCAGGTGCCTGGGGCTCAGGGAGCGTTGTTAGAGAATTAATGCAGCGTGCCAGAGCGTTCCGTACACATTCCTATTCCTTACAACAACTGTACAAGGTAGCTCAAAACCATTATTGTCTTGGTATTGCAAATAGGAAGAGCCAGCATGGTGTAGTGGAATACAATCCTGGAGACCAGAGTTCGAAACCCCGCTCAGCCGTGGAAACCCGCTGCGTGACCCAGGGCAGATCACATTCTCTCAGCCTCGGAGGAAAGCAAAGGCAAAGCCCCTCTGAGCAAATCTTGCCAAGAAAGCCTCATAATTAAGCTGCCTTATGGTCTCCATAAGTCTGTAACAACTTAAAGGCACACAACAACAACTGCAAATGGTGGGAAAGCTAGTAATGTGGTTTTCTTGAGGCCGCTTGGTGTCGTCTCATGCAACAGGGTGACATCTAAGGTTTATTTATTACTAGCGTATTACCCGGCATTGCCTGGGATTTTATTTTCTCATAGATTATACTTTTTAGAAAGATTTGGGATCCTGTGTCTCTAATTCCCCAAACTGTCTTGCTCAGTATCTGTAAGTTGTCCCCATATTCCACCATTCCAACCTGTATTCAGAGTTGTTAACATACAGAGGTCGGATTCCTGAGGGAATACACTGCCCTCCTCCTTACTGCTAGGCCTCGTCTCCATATTCAAGACATACGTAGTCGCCTGAGGCCCAAGAGCTCTCTGGCTGAGAATTCTAAAGGCCCCTCTCTAAACTGCAAAACCCAGGATTCCACAGAATCTTCTTAGGCAGCCAATCATATGAGGTCTTCACCTGACACAGCCAATCATATGAGGTGAAATCTTCATCTGACACAGACGAACTTTGACTTTTATATATTAGAAATGCTGCCTTTCTCCCAGAGTAGGATCCAAGGCATCCTCCAAAAAAGTTTAAAACATTAATAGAGCATTTAAAGCAATTAAAAATATTAGAAAAACATATAAAATGATAAAAGCCTACAAAAATGTTTAAAAAAAATCTTGATAAATTAAAAACCTGCCTGCTTGCGTATTAAAAGCCTGCTTAAATAAGAGTGTTTTTGCCTGCTGGCAAAAGGAGGGGGGGACAGCCTAGCTTCCCAAGGAAGGGAGTTCCAGAGGGTGGGAGCAGCCGCTGAGAAGGCACTGTCTCCCGTGCCCTAACCAGTCAAGCCCAGGACCATAGCTGAACTTAGGGAAAGCTTTCCCCTGCAGATTGTAGAGCTCTGGCAGGTTTGCATAGCTAGATGTGGTCTTGCAAATAGTCCAGACCTAAGCTGTACAGGGCTTTATAGCACCGGCGCTTTGGATTGTGCCCGGAAACAAACAGGTAGCCAGCGGAGCTGTTTTAAGAAGGGAGTTATGTGGTCCCTGTAATTGGCGGCAGTCAGCGTTCTGGCTGCTGCGTTTTGAACCCACTGAAATTTCTGAACAGCTTCCACATCTCAGGAATTGGCGCTGAGCCTCAAGTTTTCATGGGTCATCTCTGGGCAGGAGATGAGTGGGCAAATTCTCCAGTTTTGGTGGGCTTAGCTGCAGGGACGAAGAAAGGGCTGGGTGCAGCTTGGCTATTATAGCAGCACCTAATTACAATTTGCAGGGATTTATTAATTTGTTGCTGCAATTTGCAAAAGCTCCCCAGGGGATCTCTGTGTTTTGTTAGCTTCGTCTTTCCCTCCCAGGTGTTGTGGCATCGAGAGCTCATCCTTTCCTCTGCTCCGCGTACGTCTTCTGGCGAAAAGCAATTAGGCTAGAGTAAATGTTCCCTATCCTGTTTCTGTAAGTAAATGAGAATGAATAATCCCTTCATTTCACCTTGATCTGAGAATGCCTCTTTTAGTTAAGATTGCTTAATTTCCAAACAGGGAAGTGTACGGGTTGAGTGTCCCTCATCCAGAAACCGTAAAACCTCCAAAATTGGGAAGTTTCTGCTGCCGTCCACTTGCTTCCACCTTTGGGGCAGGGGCTGCAGCGCTCCTGCTCATTTGTCTCTCAGATCCTCCATCTCTCTCCGGCTTTGTGTCTCTACACAACGCAGGTAGCAAAACAAACGAGACACGAGGCTGGAGAGAGACATGAGGATCTGTGAAATGAGAGGAATCGAAGCGTCACGTCTGGCACAAAGTGGTGGCTGTAGTGCTCCTGCTCGTTCGGCCAAAATTCCAAATTAAATAAAATTTGCTAGTGTTAACGTGCGCAGACAGCATTTCTTTAATGTCGAAGGCGCTAGCAGTAACAGCAGTGTTTTCAAACTGTGAAATATCCTTGCCCTGCTGTTTCCTGTCTCCACCTCAGAAACAGATATTTGGAAGTAAACTGCCTCTATTCATCCAGATTCTGCTTAGCCTGTATTTCAAGCCCATAGATAGGTGTGGTTGCAATATCCATGACAAACTAAAGGAACTCATGCTCTACTCCTCCAGTTATTCCTTTATGAATATTTATAACCGGCTGGATCCAAAGATTCCAAAGAGCTATACAAAAATAATAAAAACGTTCAGGGTTGGCCCCCAGTTTGACCAAGCTCTGCCAATCAATTTGCTGAATAAATGAATCAGCACTTGCATAAATCACATTAATTCATTGGATCTGGTCTGATTGAAAGCCAGCCACTTAACAGGGAAGGCTTACAACAAAGGGGGTATTTTCGAAAGACGTCTAAACCAGAAAAAAAATTGCGGGGCATGTCAAATTTCAGAAGGAAGGGTTTTCGTAAACTGGGTTCCACACCCTGCAGAAGGAAGTTGCTTCTTCCAGTCCTATCTGAATTTCTGAACTGGTGTAGCCTTGATGGTGTAATTGATTATCTTGGTGTGCATCGTATGAGCCTCAGATTGGAAGGGTGTGTTCTCTTCGGCGTCTTAGGACAATTGTTCTGGCCCCATGGGGTGAAGGGGTGACTTGGCTTTTTAAGGGGTGGGTTCACATGATGTGGGTTTGGGAGGAAAGGAGAACTGGAAACCCGCTTCGTTCCACATGTTAGTATGGGTGCTGATCTGTCTGTGGGGGGCTCCTCCCAATGCTCTTTCTTAATAAGAGAATTTATATTTTATGCAACATTTTGGGGCCTCCCAGAAATAATACGGAAAGAATAAGGACAGGTTCCTGCACCACAAAAATGAAAAAAGTTTAACAGCAAACTTTTTATTAAGGAGCAACTATAAATAAAGTTTAGCTATGTAGCTATAACTTTATAACTTTATTTATAGCTCTAAGTAAAACTAATAATTCTATGCACACATGGAACCGAGGCATGTAAACCTGGCATATGTAAACCAAAAGCATTCTGGACCTTTGAGAGACCACTTGAAGGCATCTTCTGAAATGGATCCTAGGGTGTTTTTTTTCTTTCACTTGTCATTAACTGCTGTCAAGTCACTTTTGACCTACGGCAATCTTATGGATGAGAAACCTTCATGTCACTCTGTCATCAGCCGCCCTGCTCAGGTCTTGCAGATTCAGGGACGCGTCTTCCTTGGTTGAGTCTCTCCATCAGTAATTCAGTCTAGCGGGTGCCTCAGCGTTCTGTCCTGGGCCCAGGGCTGTTCAACATCTTCATCAATGATTTGGATGAAGGAGTAGAGGGCATGCTGATCAAATTTGCAGATGATACCAAGCTGAGAGGGGTTGCTAACACACCAGAGGACAGGGTTAAATTTCAATACGACCTTGACAGATTGGAGAGCTGGGCGAAGCTAACAAAATGAATTTCAACAGAGAGAAATGTAGGGTCCGGCACTTGGGCAGAAAAAATGAAAGTCACAAATATAGGATGGGGGACGTGTGGCTGGATAGCAGTACGTATGAAAAGGATCTAGGAGTCTTGGTAGATCAGAAGCTGAACATGAGTCAGCAGTGTGAAGCGGCAGCTAAGAAAGCCAACACGATTCTTGGTTGCATCAATAGGAGTATGGTGTCTAGATCGAGGGAGGTAATGGTGCCACTCTATTCTGCATTGGTTAGGCCTCATTTGGAATCCTTTGTCCAGTTCTGGGCACCTCAATTCAAGAAGGATGTCGACAAGCTGGAGCGCATCCAGAGGAGGGTGACCAAAATGGTGAAGGGTCGGGAAGCCACGAGGCCTGTCAATGTCAGGCGGCGGCTAAGCAGACGCAGAGGCAGGAGCTGAGTTTATGGCTTCAGTAATAAAGAAATCAAGAGGTTACGCCACCAAAACAAACATCCAGGTCCCAGGAGCAGCAAACTCAAACGGCAAGGTTTAGCCTGGAACAGAAAGCCCATGCCCCAGGACACAGATTCCCGGTTGGTAGATCAAATGTCCGTTGGCCCGGCTCACAGCTGGAGCCCCTCGAGACTTCAGGGCCGATTCGTCAGACGCTTCTCCCGCAGCCACTGAGACCTCCGAACCGCCCCCTTCTCCAGCCGCCTCTGGAGGAACATGGGGGGAGGGCCTGCTGCAAACTCTGGGCTGGAGTCAGAAACACCAGCCTCTGCCGCTGGAGCAGAAACATCTGCTGCAAGTACTGGCTCGGGATCCGTGCCTGGGACAGCTGTGGGGTCGCTGGCAGACTCCTCCCTAGATTCTGAAGGAGCCCCTTCTCCCGAAGGCCCCTCCGAGGGATCCTCCCCCGACTGGGAGTCCAAGTCTAAATCGGAGTCCAAGTCTGAATCGGCCGCACGCTCAGCCTGGCTCATGACAAGGCCCTATAAAGAGTGGCTTAGGGAGCTGGGGATGTTTAGTCTGCAGAAGAGAAGGTGAAGAGAGGACATGAGGGCCATGTTTAAATATTTGAAGGGGTGTCATGTTGAGGAGGGAGCGGCCTTGTTCTCTGCTGCTCCAGAGACTAGGACAAGGAGCAATGGATTCAAGCTACAGGAAAGGAGATTCCACCCGAACCTCAGGAAGAACTTCCTGATGGTCAAAGCTGTCCGGCAGTGGAATCTGCTGCCTCCATGGAGTGTGGTGGTGTCTTTCTTTTTTTGGAGGTTTTTAAGCAGAGGCTGGATGGCCATCTGTCCAAGGGAGTGCTTTGATGTGGGTTCCTGCATAGCAAGGGGTTGGACTGGATGGCCCCTGGGGTCTCTTCCAACTCTAGGATTCTATGATTCCACCTTTCCTACTGCCTTCTATCTTAGCAAACGTTATTCTTCTAGTGAGTCATGTCTTCTCATAATACGGCCAAAGTACAACAGCCTCCTTGTAGTCATCTTGGCTTCTAGGGAGAGTTCAGGCTTGGTTTGCTTGTTTGTCTTTTTAGCTGTCCAGGGTATCCGTAGAACTCTTCTTCAGCACCACATTTCAAAGGCATTGATTTTCTTCCTATCAGCTTATTTCACTGTTCAGCTTTCACAATCATGCATAGAAATTGGAAATACAATGCCCTGCACAATTCTAACTTCGGTATTCAATTCACTAGCCTCCACTTTTCTCATGATTTCTATTTTGGCAGCCAGACTTTAGATGTATGTGTTTTTTTGTTCTGTTTTAACTTGCTGGAGAGACAGCCTTATTTGCTCTACTTTCTGCACAGTTGCACGTGCTCAGTAAGGGATTTTGGCAGCAGCAGCGGCTATATTTACCTTGCCTATTATAAGCAGGCGCACACAGTTGCAGATGGATCGGCTAGAACAAAACCCAGCTCAAGCTTTATTGCATTGTTTATTGCACACGTGGGGTACAAGAAACTAGCACCAAAAGTCTGTGTTCCTCCAGTAGTCCTTCACTATCCTCCTGGAGCCAATGCTGCTAAGAAACTTCCAACTAGACAGAGGATGAAAGGGAAAAGGAGGGGGTTGGGCAGATGCAAACAGTCAGAAAGTTGTTGACTGAGGTTACCCCTGCAATGGAATCACGTGGAAGGGTCCGCAACCATCTGGAAATGCCCACAATGGCTGAATTCAGGATTTAAAATGCTCTGAGATGTTCCGTCCCCTTGTTCTGTACCAGGGGTTGTGGAGGCAACATCGACGCACCGTAGAAGTTCGAAGAGCCACTTACGTACACAGACTGTAGTCGGAATTATCAAACAAAAACATGACTTGAGGAGCAATTTTAGACACATTTTTGCCTCCCCCAACAATTTTTGTCCTAAAAGAGACCTTTTTAAATGAAAGTCAACTGATCCAGCTCAATTCCCGTTTGAAAGAGGTCTCTCCTGGGCCTAAAGCAAACTGGGGTGGCAAAAAGAGTTGTGGTAAAATTGCCTACCGTGCACTATAAGGGGTGCTTTGGGCCAGTTTTTTCCCAAAAAAGGGGGTGGTGGCTGAGGATCTCAAATTAAACCTGGGGGGGGGCCAGGGCCCAAGGGTCAACACCTCCCCATCCTTGCTGTCTACAGACTTGTCAGGATATAACTGGACCTAAGGGGTAACTTGTCAGTGCAAATATCATGTGCAAAGACTATGGAAATCTTTAAAGTCTGGTTCAAATGCAGTGTTGTCTTGTACTATTGGCTCCCCTCGTTGTGTCCCAAATTTATGAATTTCCAGCACCAGAAACACGAGGAAAAGTGTATAATCTGCTTATCAATTATTTTTGTATGACAACTGCATAAAAGTCTCTTGTGATGCCCTAAGGAACCCCAGTTTTCTGAGGCTCCCCATGTATGCGCAGTGCATAACCTGTCACAACGGGAGCAATAGCCGTGATGCGATTCCGTGGCTTGTTTCGGATGTGGTCCAAAGAATACCGTCTGCACAGCGGGACTGTGAGAGATTCCGCAGGTTGGCTGTCTCAAGTCTGTTAGCACAGTTCTGCAAATAAATCAATAAATAAATGGTCCTGGAGTCCTTTTGAGTCGGGCCTCTCTTGCCTTCCAGAGTTCCCCAGAGAGCTGGAGCACAAGGCCGAGCTTCACCGGAGGGGGTCCCTCTGCGACAGGCATTGCACGGCCATAAACAACACCCACGGAGACCTGGGGGACATGCACTCGGGGTCCCATCACTATGGCCATGGCTTCCTGACGCCCAGGATACTTCCAGGTAAAATAATGGAGCAAAAAAGCATGCTATCCTTTGGCACTTAGATTTCCCTGGTTGGATGGGTGGAAACGTTAGGGTTACCCCTGAACCCTAAAAGAAAAATGGGTCCAGACCGAAAGACTTGGTGTGTTATTCTTTGCTCCAGCCACTGGTGAATGATATCAGTGAGGTCGTATGCAGTCCATTCCAGATTATAGTCTGAACTTTAAAGGAGGTATCCAAGGGGCTCAGCCCAGTCCTCCGAATGATTTCAGGGCCTCGGATAGCTGCTTTTAAAGTTCACTAAAATCCAGAGCACATCCATCCCCACCAGCTCCAGCTCTTCCTCTCCTTTAGCCAACGGTGTGTTGTCTGTGTGATAAAGAGCCCATTCACATTCTACAGTTGTATATTCCACTTTAATTACCATGGCAACTTTCTGTGGAATTGTGGGATTTATAGTTTCATGAAGTGTTAGAATTCTCTGGCTAAGGATTCTAAATGCCTGTCCCTAAACTCCAAATCCCAGGATTCCACAGGATGCAGCCATGGCAGTTAAAGTGCAATTGTAGCGCTATAACTGTGTGGTGTAAAAGAGCCCCTTTATGGCCCTTGGCTCCTTCGAATTCCCTAGGCTACCTTTTTTCTGCCAAAAATGGTGAATTGCCTCTCTTGGAGACTTTCAGGAAAGGCAATTTGCTTTTTAAATAGGTTGTAGGACCTTTACTGTTTAACATTTTAAAAATAGCAATTTTTCAAAATCAGAACTGGATTTCTATCTACTTCTGGGGCGGTTTTTTTCCAATTTTTCCCCCCATTTTTGGGGTAGTCTGTGTAACTTCCGAAGAGTCATGAGGAAGCAGATTGGCCCTTGGACCCGCAAGAGTGGACCACCCCAAGTTAGACCCATATTTTGAGCAGTAGACCAGCTTAACTGCCAGAGTCCTGCCTGGATGAAAATGTATTTGCTTGTACCAGAAGGAGAACAGAAAGGGAGCAATGCTTGTTGTCTTTGGCAGGAATTTCCAGAGTTTGGGAGCAGCCACCGAGAAGGCCCTCTTGGAGCCCAAATTGTGCGCTCCCATCAGCGTCCGGTGTCAAGAGCAAGACAAAATATAACCAATTTAATTGGCGGAAAGGGCTGAGAGACTTAGTTTTTTACTGAATATTCACTTCCTAGATTCCGTGACCTACCCTTGCTGCGCTTGCAACCTCTCCAAGCCAGACAGGCTGGTGCAGCCTGAATTTTAGGGACCTCTCAGTTTTTCTCTTGACATGAGAAAGCCATGCTCTGCTGGTCAACTGTTTCTGGCAGGAATCCTGTTGTGACTTTACACTGATGTAAATGCTGTTATGCAAGTGATTGCAGTTTCTCAGAGGGTGTGCAATGTTGGTATCTTGTTTCAGGGCTACATGAGCCCTGTAATACCGGCGTAAAACTCTTGCACAAACACGAGAGTGTGGCCTAGGAGGTTCCGTAAGTGTACCCTTTAACAGCGCATGGGGAGCTGGATCAGTTTCTGTTCAAAGGAGAGTGCACGGCTGGGCTGCCTTTTGTGCAGTCAGTTCCACAGTGGTGAGATCCAATATGACATTGTTTCCCTGGTGTAAATTTATGCTATGCAGTCACTAAATAGGGTTTTAGCAACTGTTGGAGTTTCCTCCTCCTATCTGTGAAGTAAACAAGACCATGGGTGTTGCTTCTTTAAAAAATATTTATACCCTCTCTTTCCTACAAGCGTAAAGTTAAATAACTTGCCTTTTAAAAGAAGGTAGTTTGGTGACAACAGATACAGCCACTAGTGAAAAACCACAACAAAAAAGAAAAAATAGTTTGAACACTCCAAACAACCAAAAAAAAATATTGTGAAAGCCACTTTAGATCATTTATGGCCTAAAAGAAGGAGGGCTTTGGCCATCTTACGAAGTGCCGTTACAGTCTTCCCTCTAGGCCTTGGAAGAAGGAGAAACTTGGAGAAGCTCTCTTTTTTTGGAATACGTCTCCCAGAATCCTGCATTCACCATGACCATCCTGGCTGGGAAATTCTGGAACTCTTATTGCAAAATGAAAGAACTCTTCTAAGGTTCGACTGGTACCAGAGACCTTTTTGGACTAGAGGTGCCAGGATTTGAACCAGGGACCTTTGTCCTGCACAGCAGAGGCTGTGTGATTGTGCTGTCTCCCTTCCACCCGCATAGAGCTGCTGTTGCGTCCCTCTCCAGCGGTTCACAGCCTCCCGCTTTCTTCCTAGTGATCCCGAGTCAGTCCTGCTGCCCTCTTCACTCTGAGGAAGTACAGACCTGCGATGGGTGTCTGATGAAAACCACGATCACGGCGGAAAACGAAGTGGAAGCTCACAAGCTCTCCAACAATTACAAGGTTTGTATGTCTACCATACCTGGGGGAGTCCGGTAGGGGAATGTTGGACAGAGATGGGAGACTCTTGTGCGTTGAAGAGGAAGGATAGGCATTTGTCCCGTATCCTTGTCCTGAGCATTCCCATTTAGTGAGGGAAAGAACTGCTTGATTTCTCTACCAGACTATCTTTGGCTGATTTTGGTACACTTTGGTTATCCCTTATCTGAGATGCTTGGGACCAGAAGTGTTCCGTATTTTGGAATACCTGTATTTGCACGTACATAAAATACAGTACTGTACAGGAGGTCTCCGGGGAGCTTTTGACAAATGAGTAAGGCACCACCGCTGTCGCTTTGCACTGACCACCCCACTTGGATTTCCAACATTTCACAGATCCTCACCTCTCTCTCCAGCCTCCCATCTTGTTTGTTTGGTACTTGTGTTGCATCTTGTTTGTTTGGTACTTATGTTGTGAGAGACTGATGATCTAAGAGATGAATGAGAAAGGGTGCCACGGCCACCACCTCGAAGGTGAAGTGGGCAGCTGGTGGCAAAAGGTTTTGGTTTTGAGAAGATTTTGGATTTCTGGATAAGGAATACTAAACTGGTAATGTGCAGTGGTGCGGCAGTGACATTCGCTAATCAGTCCGTCTCAGTTCCAGTGTTGCTGCTGCTACTGCCCATCATAATTGTTATTGCACTTATTTTTATTTCCATCCTGGCTTTTTCTCAGCCCAGGACTCGAGATAGCTTACAATAGTTAAAATATATGCAGTCAGCCCTCCGCTTTCTGGGTAGAGGGGAGGAGTAGGGGCACAAGACCCCTGCAAAGTGGAAAAACCACAAATAAAAATAAAAATTGCAAATGCTTTTTTTTCCCTCTGAGAACACTCCTCTAGGACTCTAGATCCTCCAGAACAATTCTGTGGTCAATTTCCAGTGGGAGCGGGCCACGGAGTCCTGCCGGAGCACCTCGCAAAGCGTAGAGAAGCGTTCTGTCTAGGTCCTCCAGTCTGACTCCGACGGAAATGAACCTTAGAATCGTGCTGGAGGACCTAGAGATTCCTAGAGAGAACATATATTTTTCCCAGTAGCAAATACAGTAAGAATTTTTTAAAGATGAAATAGGTAAAATAAAATAACCTGCAAATAATCAAATCCATGAATGCTGAAACCGGAAAAGTGGACGGTTGACTGTACTGCTAAAAATTCACTAGAAGTAATAGCAGTTGAAAGCATGACTGTTAAAAGCAAATAAAATAGTATGGCACATTATGAAAGGTCCTATCGTCCTAAGCAATAACCCCCTCAGAAGCGTGCTGGAAACGAACTGTCTTCACCCTCCTCTGGAAGGATAGCAGGCAGGGTGCCATTTTAACCTTTCCGGGAAGGATTTCCAGAGCTAGGGGCCGGCCACTGAGAAGGCCCTGCCTCCCCTGTACCCACCAGAAGTACCTGTGAAGGCGGAGAGATGGAGAGAAGGGCCTCCCCGGAAAATCTTGAAACACAGGCAGTCTTATATGGGAAGATACATTTCTTCAGAGAACATATACCTTTGTCCTAGAGTTTGCAGGGCAAGGATCCTGAATGGCAAAACTGTAAATCTAGTTGTTGGCATGGGAAAACAATAGGAAGCAAGTACTTTGAAATCAATTTTAAAGATCGTTTGATTTATTGTGTTTTTTTATAGACAAGTTTGTATTCTATCTTTCCTCTTCCAAGCTAAAACATATTGCACCTGGCTCTTTTTCCTATTTTATCCTCACAACATTCCTCCAAAGGTAGGCTGGGTTGAAAGATAATGCTTGGCCCAAGATCACCCAGTGAGCTTCTCAGCTCTTTGGGGACTAGAACCCGGATTTCTTCCAAATGTTGGACCACAACACCCATTCACCCAGGCCAGGCTGGCTGAGGATGATGAGTGTTACAGTCTTCCAGATTGGTACAGAGAATACCAAATTGGAAAGCCTGCCATATTCTGTCACAGACAGAATTACAGTTCTCAGTGATGGGAATGATCATGCTATATATGTAAACTGGTTTTTAGCAGATGTCCATTCCGTGCTCCCTCTTACAGTTTGGCTTCAAGAAATGGAAGAGTCACGTGACGGAACGGCCCTGGGAAGATCGCTCGGAAATCGTGAAGGAGCTCTACTCAGACCTGAACATCATCAGAAGCCCTGCAGGTATTCCAAAACAGGCAGCATCCTGCGATCGCTCTGGTTAGAGCATGGAAAAATTATTTTTAGATACTGTGACTCCCAGAATTCTCCAGTGGCCAAGCTGGCTGGGGGAGTCTGGTAGCCTTAGTCCAGAGAGTAACTTTTCCAAGCTGTGTTCCTGTGTTTCTTCTAGCGTAACAACCACTTGGATGAAAATATATAAAGGAATCCTGTGGTATCTTTGAGACTAGTGGAGAAAAATATATTTCTAGCATGTGCTTTTGTGGACTCCAATTCACAGATACCATACATTAGATGTCATAAAACAGATCAGATTTATGCTAGAAATTCCTTTTTCTCCATTAATCTCAAACGTGCTACAGGGTTTCTTTATACCTTTTTAAGCTGAAACAGCCTAAAATGGCTGTGTCTTTGGACACGACCACCTGAAGGTTAACATTAGGTTGAATGGATCTTAGTGGCCTATCAATAAAATTGTATCAGTGCTGTCCGAAATTGAGTACTGATTGCTATAGGTCTGTTGCTTAAAGGTTCTGCCCAAGACATTTTGCTGCCTGAAGAGCAGGAGCAAACGTTGCCCCGTCCCAGTTTTAACCCAAGTCAGCATACCCAAATCAGGCAAATTATTGTGCAATCTGGGGAAGAAAATCGCACAAGCACCTTTTTCCCCCCTTGGCAGTAAAGATACTTAAAAATGAAGCAAAACTTAACAATTTGTTGCTCAGAATCTTTTGCCTGCAGGAGGTGTGTGTGTCTCACTCACTCTGTAGAATGGCTGAGTTGACGTTTGTTTCTCAGACTTTGTTTTGTTTTGTTTCTGTCCTGCCTTTTTCCAGCGGAGGACCCAAGGTGGTTTACAAGATGGTTAAAACAAGATGCAGCTAAAATCCTGAGGATACAAAAATTTTAAAAATTCAGCTTAGGTATGCTGTAAAAACACGCATAATTTAAAACAGTATAAACTCATTTAAAAGATATAACAAACATCTTGAGCAGCCTGGAATCCTATGTTGAGAAAATGGTGGGGTATTAGTTAATTAAATAGGTAGATATGCAACACTCACACTCCATTAAAAAAAAAAAGCCCTTCTACACAAACCATTAATTATCAGCTGTCTGTTTAAATAAAAAGATCTTTACCTGTCGACAAAAGGAGAGTAGAAAGGAGGCCAGCCTGGCTTCCTGTGGCAGAGGGTTCCACAGGCTGGGAACAGCTACCTAGCAGGGGCTGGTGACAATGCTGTGACTGTGAAAAAAAGCCAAAATGCAAGGCCAAGTGACTTGGCAGGCGAGGTGTTTTCACGCTGCAGCAGTAAGCTCTTATGTGGTGCCAAGTCCTACACGTAGGCAGAAAAAAAGGAATGCACAAATATAGGATGGGGGACGCGTGGCTGGATAATAGTACGTGTGAAAGGGATCTGGGAGTCTTGGTAGATCACAAGCTGTACATGAGTCAGCAGTGTGACAAGGCAGCCAAGAAAGCCAACGCGATTCTTGGTTGCATCAATAGGAGTACGGTGTCTAGATCGAGGGAGGTAATGGCACCACTCTGTTCTGCATTGGTTAGGCCTCATCTGGAATAATACTGTGTCCAGTTCTGGACACCTCAATTCAAGAAGGATATCGACAAGCTGGAGCGTGTCCGGAGGAAGGTGACCAAAATGGTGGAGGGTCTGGAAGCCATGAAGCCCTATGAGGAGCGGCTGGGGGAGCTGGGGATGTTTAGCCTGACAAAAAGGAGGTTAAGAGGGGACATGATAGCCATGTTTAAATATTTGAAGGGATGTCCTGTGGAGGAGGGAGCGGACTTGTTCTCTACCGCTCCAGAGACTAGGACGAGGAGCAATGGATTCAAGCTGCAGGAAAGGAGATTCCACCTGAACCTCAGGAAGAACTTCCTGACGGTCAGAGCTGTCCGGCAGAGGAATCTGCTGCCTCCATGGAGTGTGGTGGAGTCTTTCTTTTTTTGGAGGTTTTTAAGCAGAGGCTGGATGGCCGTCTGTCCAAGGGAGTGCTTTGATGTGGGTTCCTGCATAGCAAGGGGTTGGACTGGATGGCCCCTGGGGTCTCCTCCAACTCTGTGATTCTGTGATTCCTCCCCTTACATATATGTATAAGCATGCGTCTCTCTGGGGTGCGCTTGACGCCCTCCATGACTAGACCACCCAGGACCAAGAAGGCTTAACAGCTTTTGTGATTGCCATCCCCATCTAGGTTCGATGCTGACGTGCGGAAACATCTTTTACGTGCTGTTCTTTGGATGGTGGCTCTCCTTGCTCTACGTCCTGGTCTCTGGTGTGATGTTCCTCACAGTGGTGGGGGCACCCTATGGTGAGTAGGGCGACTTGAGGACTCTGGAGAGAAAAGGCCCGGCTGCAGGTTGGCTGTGTGTTGAGGGCTCTCTGTGGAGGAAATGGCTGTGCGCTGGCTGCCTTTTGAGGAATCTCCTGGGATGAAAGCAGTGGCTGTGTGTTGCTTGTACTCAGCGGAATCTCACGGGAGAAATCATGGCTGTGTATGGTTTGTATACTGGGGAGTCTCTGGAGGGACAAATCGTGGTTGTGTGTCCGCTATATGTTGAGGAATCTCTTGGGAGAAAAGTCATGGCCGTGTGTTTGCTGTATGGCGGAGAATCTCTTGCAGGAGAAGTCACAACTGTGTGTCAGATACGAATCCCCTGGGAGAAAAGTCAGGGTTGTTTCTTGAGGGATCGCTGAGAAACGCCACGGCTGTGTGTCAGCTGCTTAAAACAAAATGTCATGAGAATATCTACTTCATCTTTTAAATGAAACAGTAAGGACCAGTCCAGTTGAAAATATTTTCCTGACGGAAGCAAAGACCGAAATGGCCTCCTTTTCTCTCTCTTACTGGACACTGGCTGGACTCACGGTGGACGGAATCGTGTCTCCTCCACTATTGAGCCAGCAACCAGTTTAGGGATCCTCAGGACCAGTGATTTACTGCTCTGCCTTCCATCAGAGGGAAATATTTGGGGAGCTCGGGACGAAAAGCCCAGGGAAGTACCACTCCTGCTTGACAGAACCCACCACCCAAGAGGGTGCCCTCGCTCTGCCCTGTGGTGGGGCTGAGGCCGAGTAAGGGGGGGATAGATGTGGGAAAGGAAATGGAAAGAGCACAAGAAAAAGAAGCTATATTTACACTATGGAGTCAGGCCTGGATACTTGCGAGCAGGTGGCAGGCTTGGTCAACACATTCACAGCACAAGTGGCTTTTGAGAAAATACTTGAAGCGAGAGGCGGCTTCCTGCTTGTTCTTTACAAGTAAAGACATAGGAGTGGTGGTGGGGGGAAACCTTTCCCAGATGGCATTCCTGATACTGCGTCTGTGCTGCAAAGGGGGTATGGTTCCTTCTTCTGTGCGGTTTGGACTACAGCCCTTGGCATTTCTAGCCGTTAGTCCTCCTGGATGGGGGCGGTGAGAGTTGTAGACCCAAATTCCCGGAAGGCAGAGGTTGGGGAAAAATGATTCAGGCAGCAAGACAGGGAGATGGGCAAGGAGGGAGTTGCCCCTTAAGCTGTTTGACTTGGAATGTCTTTCTTTTTTTCCTCCTCATCCCTTCTACAACCCTGACACCTGCTGGCGTCCAGGAAAACTTTGTTGGAAACTTGCTGGGTACTTCCTTTGGCCTTTTGGCAAAGTGATTCAGAAGGTAAGTGTGTGAGAGAGCAGGGGGCACAGAGCAGGTTGGCAGCGTCTTGGGTGGGAGAAAGCACTTTGCGGCTGGGCTGATTCGTTTGCGTGGCTGCACCCTTTGGTACTCCGCAGTAACTCTTTGGCTGTTAAAGGAGATTAAGGGAGATGTTAGGATGTCAGCAGAGAGGAACTGCTACATCATATGTGGCTGTATTGCTCCCATATAAATGATTTTTGGGAACAGGTATTAAACATAATAGGTAAAGTCATATGCCGGTATATTAGTGATGACGACATAGCGTCATCATTATCCGTCTTCACAAATAATAATGAACATATCCATCATAACTGTTTTATTATCAGTGGCAGAAATGGTTATAGCTACTAGATGGAAAGGTGCTAGGGCACTGAATCTTCTTACATGATAGAGAATGCTGTGGAATCTGTCATTAAAGGAAAAATGCATAGCTAAGTGTAAATTCTTAGAAGGCAAACTAGGACAGACATCTTTACTGAAATGTGGCAGCTGCTTATTGCTTTTTTAAGAACAGCTAATGTTCTCAGCATGAATATTGGAAACGTTTGATACAGGATCCTTGATATTTTACATTTTGGAAAATGAAGATTCAAGATTATTCACTGGAAAAGAAGGAAAGTAGAATGTATTTACACTGTGCTGGAAAACAAACTGTTACAGCTCTGAGGTTTCTTTTGAATATAATCTTTTTTGTCATATGGTTGCGTATTTATGTTTATCATTTTGCCTTGGTATCAGATGCAAAGAGAGTGTCCCTCAGCCTGCTACACTCCCAGTGGGTTGGACTATAACTCCCACCATCCCTAGCCAGCTTTTTTGTAGTCTTGTCCATTGGGTGAAGGACCAAGCTAGATGCTGAGCACAGATGGGTTACCTATCTTTTTTCCAACTGGTTCATTGCTTTAGAAACAGTGTGCTGGATTTTTTTTCCCCTTTGAAGGTACAGGGGTATAGCAAAAGGCGGGCACTGACCCTCTAAAATAAGAATTTTTGCCCCGCAATGAAATTTCCCTTCAGTCAAAATTTCTAGCAAAGAGTGAGACATTGAATTTTTTTCATATCTAGGACTCTTATACAGTCTGGATATTCCTTATCCAAAATAATTGGTGTTTCAGATTTCTGATTTTTTCAGATTTTGGAATATTTGCATATACCTGTAATTATATACCTTTCTTTCATCAGTTCTTCTCCTCTTTCCTTCTTCCTGTAGACAACAGGAGGGAATTATGGAGACTCACTTGGGACTGTACCAGTCTGTTTTTTAAAAAAAAAAGTTTTGGATTTTGGAGCATTTTGGATTTCAGATTTTCGGATAAGGGACACTAAACCTATATTTGCTCTGTTCACATTCTCTTAGCGACTGTGCCTGCCTCTTTTCTTTGGGTGTCTAAAATGCATTTCTAAATGCTCACCTGAAGTTTTAAGCTCATGCAATGCTAGGAATTTGGAGATTGAAGGAGGATTTCATTTAGGGAGTATAGTTATTATTTGGGGGAACAATGCACTCATTTCGTTCCCTCTGTGGCTAAGGTTCTTTCGTCTTTAGTTTCGTGATCTGTTCTCCTTCCCTGGCTCCTGGGCGTGTTTCCTTCCATCTCTCCTGTCTTCTTGCAGATGAAGGCTTGCAATCACAACTGCAACGTGAAGTTCAGCAAATATGACATCATTGCCGAAGGGAACGAGGGGAAGGAGGCTACCCCGCTTCTTACCCGGCAGGAGGAGTTCCCCAACCCCGACCCCGACACACACTGGGTAAGGGATTGGGACCCGGTTGTAACGCCTCCCCAACCCGGAGTTTGTTCCATCCACTCCCATACGTGATGGATGAGACGACATTTAGCCGTAAGAGTCCTTCCAGAGGACGTTGGTACATCCACGTACACTGGGATGGGCAACTATTAGAATCACATTATCATCTCAGGAGGAGAATATCCCACTGCAGAACAAGAAAAAAAAGAATGTTCCAGTCATCCTCTTTGGGGCTCAGAGACATTTTCACCATATTTTTAGCCCAGGAAAATACCTTTTTTTTTTCTGGAAGGAATTGACCAGGAACTCGCTTCCTGTTTTTTAAAAAAGGGCCTCTCCTGGGCCTAAAATGGGCCATAGAGACCATGTAGGGGGGCAAAAAAGAGAGAGAGAGAAAATTCCAGCCCAATTTTTTAACCCCTGAGGGACCAGGAATCATGTCTGTGAGGACCTCGTGCATTCCATGGGATGCACTTTGCCCAGCCCTTGTGTGCCAAGAATATTCATGAACCCTCCCTTGCTGGTTTGTAGTTCCTGTATTACGCTGCTTGCTCCTCTTCTTCCCTTATCCACACCAAAATGTGATGAGTTTTTTTCAATTCGGAGACAGATGCCCAGTGTATTTCTTCCCTTGCTGACTGGGAAGCCAGAAAGTCTTTAGCTCAGGAGTACTCTGCTTTCCAGTCATATATACAGACAAGCAGTAAGTATATAATAAATAGAGATTACAGACTTCTGGTATCAAATTGTTTTGACAATATACAGTCTTCAGAATTTACAGTAAACATCAAGCTAATACATACAGTGAGTCTGAACTATTAATTAGCTGACATACTAAATCATGGAATACTCCCTGGAAAAATCTGCAATCATATCAGCGAGGCCAGCAAAATACATTCAGTGCTGTGAACTGTTACCGTGTGAAAATACAAACATTCAGGTCATTCCAGTTCAACTGAAATATGTGAAAAGGTTGCCTGCAAAATAGTAAAAATACAAAGCTTAAACCACATAAGGGGTATAAATATAAAATATTGTACTTAAGAAAAAAATATACTGTGGCATTCTAAACAATGTATGTCTCTAATTGTTAGAGACCAAGGATCCATCAGTATGTTAGCCATTTCAGGAAGGGGCTATAGAAGCGAGGAGTTAGAGCATAAATCCACAATGGAAATGCCCTGAGCAATTCTGAAAGTGAAACAGGCCATGAGGCAGAACAATATCAACTCTGTAAAAAGCCTGAATAGTTTGGAAATTTTCAAGATCTGCTCCTTGCTCACTGGAGTTTCCCCTTTCTCCCAGCACCGTCCCGGCACCTACGTCTGGCTCCTCTCCGGATTCCCTTTCCTCTCCCTCTTCCACATCCTGGTTTGCTTCATCTCCTGGCTCCTGGTCTTCAACATCCCCGTTGCCAAAATGAATGCCCGTACAGTCACCAAGGTCTTGCTTCTGCCCCCAGAGCGGGTCCATATACAGAGCCTCCGGAAGGTAAGGAAGCAGACAGAGGGTTGGCTACAGAGGAAGGCTTTTGGCATCCAAAGCTACCTAAGCCTTCTGCCTTGGATGATGATTTTTTTTCCCCCCACTGGTAGTTCAGTCTACGATAAGGTGGTTGGACCGTGAGGCTCAGGGTGTGAAAATGTTGGCTCATTAGATTGCAACACCCCAGACCTCTCAAAATTCTGAAAGTTGTGGTCCTTGATTGTGTAATCTCTTATCCGTATTAGTGGAAGAGGCTCACACACTGATAAGGCTCCAGAGCACCAGTGGATTAGTTTATTATTTGACACATAGGACAAACATCATCAGCAAGAGCATCCTGAGCAAAGTCTAGCCAGCACCAGGGACTTAACCCTTTAAATACTCCCCAGGTGTGCTACAAACAGATCAGCCTTAAAGAGACATTCTATCACATCTCCCTTTTATGGAGGAGGAGTAGAGATGCTGTTTTAACACCTTAGAATTGCTGCGTTATAAAAGAACCAGTGTGATCTCGTGCTTGTGTGTTGGACAAGGATTCCAGAAGACCGGGGTTTGAATCTCGGGGTAGCCATGGAAATCCACTGGGTGATCCTGAACAAGTCACACACTCTCAGCCTTAGATGAAGGCAATAGGGGGGAAAAATCCCCTGAATAAATTTTGGCCGAGAAAACCGTTGAATAGGGTTGCCATGAGTCTAAGTTGACTTAAAGGCACATAATAACAGAAGCCACAAGAGGATTCAAGCCACCGAGGATAGCTTATCCAAGCAGTAAGCCCTGCGTCTTTCAGCGGATTAAGATCTCATAGCCATTGAGTATATCTGATTATACGTTTACCTTGGCAGTGATCCTGATGCTTGTTGCATGGAACTTGAACAGCGAACATTGAATCCCAGTGCATTTCGAGTGAACACCGATAGAATTGAGGCCAAAGTTAGGCTACCGAAAAATGAGAGGAAAAAGTGGGAGAAATCTTGGGGGATTGGAGGGCCCATAAATTGGGACCTCAGGGGCCACATGCAGCCTGCAAGTTACACATTCCCTACCTCTATTTTAGATAACCCACTAAAATTTCAACTTCAGACCTGAGTGACCAGTGTCATTTGTCTATCTGTTCCTTCCTTCCTTGTCTGTCCAGACAGCTGTGCCTCTGGATGCCGAAGTTGTCCTTTGCTGCTACCGTGCTTGTAATGCTTACTATTACAAATACGCCGTGGACGGGATCAACGTTTTTGCCGTCAGTATCCTTTTTGGTGTTGGGTTCCAGGGATGTCAGTCTTTGCTTACTTTACTGTCATAGACAGGAGCGAAGGACTTCAGAAGTTTTCTCCCTGCTGGTCAAGACTGAGTGAAGTCTTGTACGTTTTATGATTTTTTTTTCTGCAGTTGCGTTGTGATACTTTTGGGAGGGCCAATAGTTTTTTTCTTTATCGTTTTGTTTTGTTTGTACAAAATACAGCAATTTAGGGACAAAAATAACTGTTTACAAATTTCAGCAGTTCATGTTTTTTTTTCCTTTTAGAGGACAAGAAAATCTGTAAATAATCTTTAAATCCCAACTAGTCTCTCATTTTCCAGAGGGCACAGTTGTGAAATATGATCTGTATATGTGGCCAGGTTCCTTTTGGTAGACGAGGAGAGAATTATATATGCAAGTAAGTACCCCTGATTCATTTATGAATCTGGCTTAAATCAAATTGGATTGAGTTTTATTTGTTAAAGTATATAAAAGAAGCTACATTATTTGATTTCCTTAGGGAAAGAAGGTTAAAGTATGGTGGACAATATGGTAAAGAATCAGGGAGTGATAATTGGAAAATGGTGATTGAGAAAATAAAAGGAAAATCAGGGTATGAAGAAGTGATAAATTTTATTAAGATTATATTCCATATCTCTGAAAATGCTTCTTGATGCAAAAGGTTTTGATCCTCTATCAGCCGTTTGGGAGTGGGAGGGTGGAAGGATGGATAGGTGGGAAAAGCAATTGTTAAAAAAAAAATTCCCCGTTGTAATAATATTGTAATATAGCATATATCAATGTACATTAAGTATGTGATTTATAATAAAGGGAAAAAGTATTATGAATCTGGCTTGTTTCCAAGCAAATTATCCTTCCAACTGGATTGAATATGCTGAACCCATTTTTTTATAAAATTGCCATTTGGATATTTTTTTCAACGTGTTTCCAAAGCCATGAAGAGAAACAAAGTGTATTGCATAAACCATGGATTGCATGGGAGGCGGAAGTCTCTCTGGTGGTTTTGGACTTTCGGTCTCAAGAAGCCCCAGCTAACATGGCCATTGGCAAGAAATTGTGGGACTTATAGTCTGATCGTAGCGCTACTGTCATCTGGACTTGTAAAAATAATGTCTGTATGCATTTTCCTGAACCATTTACAATTAGATCTGCTTCCTTTGGTTATAGTGACTCTAGTTCTGGGCTATGGAGATAAGCACAACTATTATACAAGCTCAGTAACCAAGTTTACTTTGGCTCTGCTCTCCATAATGCCCCTGTCGTACTACATAGGAATGGCAATTGCCAGGTAAGGCTAACAACAACAACAAAACAACAACAATAATAATGAGCTCTAGAAACATGAATGTAAAATTTGACACTGGCAGGGGTCTCAGAGGAACGATGAAAACATCCTGGGGGTTCCCCCAGCAGCCCCATGAAGGCAGGCAGAAAGGATCATAAAATTTGCGTGACATCTTAATAAAAACTGAATTGCCTCTGGATTCCAAGCTGTTTACAACTCTGCTTCTGAAAGGTAGACTGTTAACAGATGCCTGTGTGACCTCACGTAAACAGTTTTGTTCAGGAACGCACACACACACCCTCTGGCCTTAGCCAAATGGTTTCTGGAAAGATGGGACTCTCTGGTGCGCTCACATTCAGCTCCCTGTGGTTTGGATCGCTCTGTCTCAAAGTGACAAGGCAGTGGGGTGACAGGAGTTCTCGGAGGGCATCGGGTTGAAGAAGTATGGAATAAGAAGTGGTTGTAGGAAGCGTGGAATGCGAACCGGCAGGGGATTCTGGGAGTTGTGATCCAAAAAGGCTTCCCATCTCCCAAGCTCTGGAAACAACTTTAGTTATTTTTATTCTTTGCTTCGGTGTTCGTGTGGGGCATTCCTGGATCTCCCTTGGTAATCTGAAGCGCTGCTGCCGAGGTCTCTCTTGGTAACGTCGCTGAATGCACTGAAAAGCAGGGCACATCCTGTTGCCTAGTGCTGGTCATTCCCCCACCTTTTTATCCTCCTCGTCTTCCAAGGCATTCGTGGAAACTCTCCGTGCCTGGCAGAACTTTTCCACCACCTCCTCTCCCCTGTCTCTCACAGCATCTCTGCCCAGAGTAACTTTGCGGTCGGAGCGGTCGTGAACGCCACCTTCGGCTCCATCACGGAGCTGACCTTCTACATCACCGCCCTCATCAAGGGGGCCCGGGAGAAGAACAAGTGCTACGAGGAGATCGTCAAGTCTGCTCTGACGGGGACCCTCTTGGGCTGTGTCCTCTTCATCCCGGTAAGTCCACTCAAGTTTTGGCACTCCGCACTTTGCGCTTCACGGTACGGCATTTTCGTAAGGCTTTGAGGGCTTTTCCTGCCAGCCAAAAATGTTGCACCCTGAAATACCGTGCACTCTGCAGTGTGAATAAGTTAGGCAAATTGAACAAATGAATACTGGGAACTATATCTTTACCCTCATTCTCCCCCTTAATTTGTGGATCTCGCAACTGAGAGGCCTGAATCTCATTAAATCAGTGGAATTTTGCTGTGTGTTGACTTACCACTCCACAGCTGAGTGAGTAGGTCTACTCTAATTGGAACTAACCAGTCGGATACAGGACCCTTTGACCCTTGTTTTTGTTTTCTGTGATAATGCAGAAAGAAGAAATGCTCTGTTCAAAGTTTCATTAGATCCTTGTGGGAACCAGCTTAGTGGCATCTCCTCTTGTGCTGTGGCCACCCCAACATATTCTTATTCTGGTCCAGCTTCTCTCCCCCTTCCTGGTGGCTATGGATAATGGGAGTTGTAGTTCGACAACACCAGTGGCTACTCCAGATTGAGGAAAGCTTAGGCTAGCTTTTCCTACTTGCTGTGTGACTCGTCCAAGTCGACAATGGCCGGTAGAACCAGCGAGTAGGAAGGAGCCCTCGTGGCTGTCTGGTCCAACCTCCATAGTTAAAATATCCTGGAGAAATGGCCAACTGACCTCTGTTTAAAAAGTCTTCAGGAAGGGAGAATCCAGTGTCTTGGGAAGCAATCTACTGTCGAAGAGCTCTTACCATCAAGAAGTCCCTCCTAATGTTTAGGTAGAATTTCTTTTCTTCCCATTTGCATCCACTGGTTCGTGTTCTAGCCCTGGAGGAGTGGAAAAGAAGCTGGTTCCATCTTCTATGTGACATCCTGTCATATATTTAAAAACGGCTATATTGTCACCTCCCAATCTTCTCTTCTCCGAGCTAAACATATCCAGCTCCCTAAGTTGTTCCTCTGGGGCTTGGCTTCCAGGCTGTTGATCATCTTTGTCACCCTCCTTTGAACGTATGTCAGGAACAAAACAGTTGAACAGTCTCTCTCTTTCTCCTTCCAGGGGCTGTGTATGGTGATTGGCGGCATCCGGCACCAGGAGCAAAGATTCAATAGCCGGTCTGTTGGAGTCAGCTCTGCCCTCCTCTTCCTCTCTGTGGGAGGTAAGCTCTTGGGAGAGGGAAGAAACCCTGCTGATCCTTCCTTTGCCGTTTTTAGCAGCTGCCCTGCCCTTGCGTTGCAGCGCTTAGTATCTCGTTGCTGGGCCTTGAGATGTGTCTGACCTCTGTGTAAAAAATCTTCAGCGAGGGAGAATCCAGTGTCTTGGGAGGCAATCTGCTGTCAAAGAGCTCTTATTATCAAGAAGTTCCTCCTAATGTGTCTGTTACATCTAATAGCAGTGTGCTAAAGCGTGCCTGCCCTGGTTTCTACTCACCCTCTGAATGTGGTGCTTTGTCTTGAGGAGTGTGTTTTGGCTACAGCAGATGTGGATAACTTGGGCTGATCCAGGGGTTAGCTTAACCCACCCCTGGACTTCTCCAGCAGTTTTCAATGCACAGTGAGAAACGCCCAACTTCAGCTTTAAAGCAAGGTCCATGGGGAGGGACCACCTTATTTTAAAGAAGGAATGTGCTTCTAGGATATTCCTTGTGCATCTTGTTTTAAGGGCCCAGATATTCAAGAGTGTTCTGCTTCAAACATGTGTCAGGTTTTGGCGGGGGGGCAGGTGGAGATGAGCTGTCCAGCTTAGTCTTTAACTGCCTTTTTGGACACTCGGTGTAGTTCTTGACCCACTCTAATTGTCGTTCCAGTTTTCACTCGAGATACTAAAGAGTTTTGTCTCTGTACCATGGACGATTGCGACTGTGGTGGATGCAGGGGGCCCTTTTCTCCCCTGGAACCTCTGGGGGCCACACAGACTGCCAAAAATGCCATAGAAGTGTGGGGAAGGGGGAGCCAACATCGCTCACTTCTGCTTTTGAAAAATGAGTATTAGAAGTCCAATTTAAAATGTATGCCTTAAAAAGCAGTTAAAACAGGTAAAAACAGTACAGAGTAAAACAATACAGCAGGCTCTTAGAAGATCTTTCCTTAACAATCTTTGGTTCTAAAAGCCTGTCTGAACAGAAACATTTTTGGGCTCTGTCTCTTGTTCCAAGCGCTGAAGGCGGTGGAACTGACAGAAGGGCCTATCCTGACGATCCGAGGGCCTGAGCAGACTCACATGGGAAGGTACAGCCTGTCAGATGACCGTGACACCAGTTAAAAGACATGTAACGTCAGTTAGAAGAGCATGAAAAAACAATATGTAGGATTGTTAGTGTCGTATAAGTAGTCTAGAACTTCATAGTTCGTAACTAGTTCTTTGAAGCGTATTGGGGAGATTGGAGCTGGGTTTGCGTACATCAAGGGTGTACACTTTTAGTTGTGCCCAAAACAGACCATGCCACCGTTGGCTCTGCCCAGCCCTGAGATCATTTGATATAAGTCAGGATATTTAAAAAAAATACAATCAAATGCTATTATATATACAATATTTTATTGTATTCTCCAGAAAACTAGTGGTCTGAGGGAGCCTGAAGGGATCAAGGTCCTTAAAAACAGCCTTGCGGGACCACAAGTCCCCCAGGGGACGCTCTGTGCCCACCTTGGCACAGTGGTGATTGCCTTTCCCTTTCTACCAGGTGTATTTGCTCCCACTCTCTTCTCCAAAGTCTATGGGAGGCTGGTCTGTGGGGAATGCCAGAACATTACTGAGGAGCCCCCTGGGCATTACGTCTGTCAGAGCTGCCACTTTGACTTGGTGAGTAGAAGTTTCTGGGCCTCACTTCATCGTGGAGGTTGAACCAAACCTGGTCAGGGCCAGGTCAAAACACCATCTTCGCCGCCCCACATTGGAGCTCATGAGGGAAAACCTGAACTTGGGCACAGTTCATCTTGCTGGATTGTTTGCACGCCTTAAAGGATTTTGGTTGCCTTTGTTTGGAATGATTAGGGAATCATAGAGTTAGAAGAGACCACAGTGGCCATCGAGTCACCTTTAACTGTGGAGGGCCTGAAAATTACAGCAAAACTGCACTCAGATATAACCGTATGCCCCAACCCAAGCCCCCGGATCTCTTAAAAACTGGCCTCAAATCATTCAGAGTGGGAACTCAAAAGCTGTGTGACAACACTTTTATTGTTTATGTGCCAGCGTGGCCTGCTGGAGGGTAAGAGAAGGAAAAAGTTGTCTTGTGCTAACCATGAGCCTGCCGACCCCTCATTTAGAGCCCTGGGAAGGGGTGGGTAACAACAACAACAACAACAACAACAACAACTATTATTATTATTATTATTATTTCCATTAACAGCTATATCTGACCTTTAAATTATCTCTTGGCAGATGGAGAACAACGGTACATTGTATTACAGCCACGTTGAGTAAGTATCTCCTAGCCATTGGGTGTAGGGTTTGAGAAAGGCACTATTTGTAGGAACATAAGAAGGGCCACATTGGGTGAGGCCAGAGGTCTACATAATCTGGTGTCACGTTCATACAGTGGCCAGTGAGAGGCCTGGGGGAAGCCACAGACAGAACAAGACTGCAGTAGGAGCCTCCCGCTCCTGTTCATCGGCCACCGTTACTGAGATACCTGATTCTTCTGGTGTCTTGTTCTGTGCTTTCAAGTCAACTCCAACTATGACAGCCACCTCCTTTTCTTGCAACGTTTGTTCGAGGAGGGTTACCTTTGCCTTCCTCTGAGTCTGAGAGAGTATAACTTGCCCGTGGTCGTTCATGGGCTTCAGTGGCTGAACTGGGATTCAGTCCCTGGTCGCTTGGAGTCCTGGTTGGATGCTCAGATGGCAACATCACACTGACTTACCTCCTCTGGTACGAGAGGGAGTACGTATCCATAAAGACTCGTGGCTACTGCTTGCTGAAATGATGTCCCTGAAATTGCCTGATTCTTTTTTAAGGCTTTCCAAGTTTGCAGCCATCGCTACATCCTGTGGCAGAGTTCCACCGTTTTAGCTATGGACCACTGTTGTGAGAAATCCATCCTTCCCTTCATCCCAAATCTCCCACTGGTCATCTTTGTTGGATGACCCCGTTGAGTTCTAATTTATCTAATATCTAATTTTATATAAAAGGGAGAGGAACTTTCCACTTTCTTCACCCCAAAGATTGGAACCTTTTTTCCTTTGGGATTTTCTCCAGCTGCTTGATCCTGAGTCTGTTTTATGGGCCAGTCAAAGTAGCTGTGAACTTTCTCTGCCCGCCTGAGCCCAGGCCCAGAACCAGACTTTTAAGTGGGGTGAGGGGATCAGTTATGAAGAGTTTTCTTTTCTGTCTGTTCCCCTACTCCTGTTGGTCATGGGAACCTCTGATACATGGGCCTAATCATGTTCTACAAGGTCACACTCTTGTCACATGCAGGGCCATTGACAATGTGCAATTTTCTTCATGCTTTGTGAGGGTCGAAAATGGATTTTCTGCTTTTGTCCCATGATTGAGTCAGATGGCATTGAACACAACACGCCTGCCTCTTCAGCTGTACCAGGACCATTCCTAAGAGCACACACTCTGCAGACTGAAGATCCCAGATTCAGTTCTTGGAAATCCCCCATTTGTGTCAAATCCAAAAATGAATTCTGCCTGGAATCTTGCAGGGCTGCTGGCATAGAGGCCGGGTGTACCTGCGCTACGTATTTAAAGCACTTTGATATCACTTTAACTGTCATGACGCTGTCCTGTGAAATCCTAGGATTTGAAGTTTGGTGAGAGTTTTAAAATTGTTTGGTACAGTGTTTAGTACTTGTGTACATAAAATTCTACGTCCTTCGCCAAAACTACAAATCCAGGACACCACTGAAGTGGGATGAAACTGGTGTAGCAGAATTCTAGTTTCCTTGTTGTTGTGTGCCTTCAAGTCATTCTGATTTATGGCGATCCTAAGGTGAATTTATCACGGGATTTTCTGGGGCTGAAAATGTGTGACGTACCCAAGTGGGTTTCCATGGCCAAGCAGGGGAATTGAACCTTGATCTCTAGGTCGTGGTTGCGTGCTCAAACCACCACGCCACACTGGCTAGGTACCTCGCCAAACTACAAATTCCAGGACAACATTAGTGCAGTATGAAATTGATATAGCTGTGTGGAGTAGATACGCTCATTGGCATGAGCTAGCTTTGTGTGTTATTGTTCTGGCCTAACTGCCCTTTAAGTAGATTTGGGAACCCTGCTCATTGGATCTCACCAGATCCACAAGGATCGCCAGTCTGGCCTGGGGATGTTCCTCGGTAGCTCGACCCTCTCAGAAGAGAGATGGGACCGTAAGGAGACGGAGCACAGGACTTTGCCTTCCCCTCAAAGACTGGCCGAGTGTATCTGGGCTTTACTTCTCCTGTTGCCTGACCACTGTAGGGAAGGGAAGGGAGAAGCGAAGCCACCTCTTTGCCTGAAGTGCTAATTTCAAAACGTTAGTATTGTAAAAGCTCCAGGACTGGTTGGGAAAGCCAAGGAACAAGTGATGCTTGTAGGGTCAAGAAGTACGAATGCCCCCAGCCCAGTGCGGCCTCAGCAGCCGTCTTGTTCCTCGAGGCAGGGACTGTGGGTGGGACAGGAGATAGCAGGAGCCTTGCATTGGCTGGCAGCTCGGAGGCAGTGCCTCTCTTAGTCCAGTGCGGCTGTGCCCCCAAATTCCAGGGGCCATGCCCTCTGCGGTCACCTAGACTGCAGGGATGGGAGCCAGCCCACACCATCTGAAAACAGTTCCCACCTTAAGGTCTGGTTCTGGAACCTTATCTGAGGTGGTGAGCAGAGAAATGAGGGTCCTGGCAGCAGGTTTTTCGGAACACATGGAATGCTTTGCTCTTGGCAGGCCCCTGGTGTATACGGTGTCCCTGCTGCTTCCTGTGGCATACATCATCGGGCTCATCTTCACCCTGAAGACTCACTCGCACATCTACGACATTCACATCAGCGACTGCCACCGTAAGTCATCCTCAAATCTAATCCTTGGGAGATCAGAGGAAAGGCCTGGAAGATGGGTAATCTTTCAGCCAAGCTGCTCAGAGGGTCTATATAGCTTTGACTGATTTAAGTCTCATATGGGTTGGGAACTTTGGGACCCAAAGCAGCTTTTCCCAACCTGGGGGGATTTCCAGACATGCTGGACTACAATTCACACCGTCTCCTTTCAGCCGTGCTGGTTTGGAAGGACTGAGCTTGTCGTCCACCTTGTCCACAAAGTTTTGTGTGGCTTGGAGAAGCCTGACTTAGACCATGTGCTTATTTTCATATTTTTCTTCTCGCTGTGCCTGAAGAACATCACCAGAAGCTTTTCTCCAAGTGTGGTCTCCACAAGCTGAAATCTAGAGAGTGGATGTAAAAGCAGTGGACTCTCTGATGCTCTTATCTTCTCTTTCCACACCCTGGGTGCTCCCAAGTAACTACTTTCATTTTGACATCAAGATGCAATCATATTTTCTTCTCTTCTCCCTACAGTTCCTGGCCACCATCACTGTGCGGTGGTCCACTGGTCCCGTTGGAGGGCCGTGGTCATCCTCCTGGTGGCCACGGCTAGCATGTCTGCCTGCGCCGACCTGGCCACGGAGCACATCAGCCCTATCTTAAATAACTCGCCAGTGTCTCAGGTAGGTGGAGCCAGGCCCAGAGTTTGGAAAGCGGTTTGTTAGCATTCTGAGCACACACACCCCCACCAAAGTAGTCAGTTACCACTAAAGTTACACTCGCTTAAAGATGACCCTTTATTTTCTGTATTAGGTAGGGGAGGAATCCATACGTTTCACCCTGCAACTACCCAGAAACAGGCAAGGAAATCATGTGTCTTGTTCCTCTTACACATATGTTCACCCTACTACTTTTTTTCCAAATTTTTTTATTGTAAACTTATTAAAAAGAAGTTAAAAAACATATGAACAATAAAAAGAAAAAAACAATTGGAAAAAAGAACAAAGCGGAAAGTTAAAAAAGCATAGAATACCGGTAACAGTAATCACAGTCTCAAAAATCAAAGAACAGAAATTGCATCTAGATTAGCTAAACTAAAGATTATCAAACTAAAGTCTATAAACCATAAACAACAGAGAAAAAAGATATTAAAAAAAGCTTTTTCCTCACGCTACTCCTTTTTTTGTTTTGTCACAATTCCATTCTTGCTCAAACATCAGAGGAGTTAAGAACTAAAGTTTTAACTACCATCTGATGTTTAGTACTCACTTCCAAGCTTCACTGACCATTTGGGGATATTCATTCCAAGATTTCTTCATTCTTAACTGGGTTGATCATCTCAAACATTTCCTTCTCATAATTTACTGTGATCATCAGCTGCAAGGAGTGGATCAGAAGGTCTTTTGACGGCCATCTCCCACCCATATCTGAATCATGCACTGAATCAGTGCCTTGTTGTTTCTTCCCAAATTAGGCTTCCAAGCATTAATTGTGACTGTCATTATGGCTCTGATTCATATCTTTATAGATAGGTAATTTAGAGTGAAAATTTTTTGCTTAAATGGTAAAGTTGATTGAATTACTGGTGGGAAAGAGGTGAATAGACAACCACTTTCCAAGGCAGTGCATTCCACTATCGAACAACTTTCACAGTAAAAAAAACTTTGCTTTTCTAATTCTTTAGATAGAATTTCTTTTCTTGTAATTGGAGGAGAGATGGAGGGAAATAGGTTTTTTCATATACTGTGATGTGGGGCCCTTGGGAGAGGGTGGGAAATCAGCCCCCAGCTGTTCCACCCCCATGCAGTTTCTCACTCCTTTTCTATATTTTTTTCGGAGGGGCGGAAATAGTTATTGAAAAAAGTTGACGCTACAAAAGGAATTCTCACTACTTCTGTTAAAACATAGTTTAATTTATAGCTGCTGTTTGCTGCCACTTGTAAAAACTTAGTCCCTCTGCTCCACAGCTGCATGCTTTAGCCTGGTCCACCTGCTAGGATGTGGAATGAAGGGATGGTGGTAAAACAAAGTCTTCTCTTTCTTAGTATTTCATAGGTGTGACGGTGCTTGCAATGGTTCCAGAGCTCCCTGAAATAGTCAACGGGATCCAATTTGCCCTGCAGAACAATCTCAGCTTGAGGTGGGTCTTTTGTCTGAGTACGGCTTTGGAAAGGCTTCTTCATAAGACAGGTGGAGGAGCTGGAAAAATTTCCTTTTTGGACTCCAACTCTTCATTCAGCAGCCATGTTGGCTGGGGGATTTGGTGGGGGACATAGTCCAGAAAAGTCACTTTCTTCTTCGTGGTCTCTGTGCCTCACACACTAGGAGCTTTCGCACATGCGCGGTAGCATTCGGAAAATTCTAGAACTTAGTAGCTTGGCGGGAACCCCTCCCCCATGCGGGTACTGAGCATGCTCAGCCCGCCAAGCAACGGTCTCTCCTCAGTTCTTTCTCGTCCGCCGTCGCATACGGAAGGTTCTTTGCTTAGTAGCGCCCTTTGGCTTTTCGGATCATTTTCTCTCTGGTTTTTGACATGGATTTGACTATCGGACTTGGTTTTTTGGATTTCGGACTTGGTTTGGTGACTTTCGGATCTTTTCCACCCCTCCTTTAGCCCCCCCGTCTTCTGTCTTCTCTGACCTCGTCTTCTCCGCCATCTTCTCCATCACCCCTTGTGAGTCTTCCTTCCTTGGACTTCTGTGTCTTCTCTCTTTAAACCTTGCAACACTTGTGGTCGCAAGGTTGCACTGACAGACGGTCATAGTGACTGCCTCTTCTGCTTGGGAGAGACTCACAACGTTAAGGCTTGTCTTATCTGCCGCGACTTCACCGCCCAGACTCTGCGGAACCGCTTGGCCTGCTTGAAATCTCACTGCTGGGAAGAGTCTCTCCGAGCGAGGGATCAGCTGTCTGTTCAGCCCGCGATGTCTAAACCATCGACATCGAGCCGACCTGTGACCATTCCCTCGTCAGTTCCAGCGGCTGCCATCCCGACAACATCGACGGTACTGGGATCAGTACCATCATCTTGGCCCCCGATATCAGCCTTGCCGAAAATTCCGAAGATTTCTTTGGTGACGTCGACTTCAAGGGAGGCTTCTGCAGGCTCGCAGGCAGCTAAGTCACCTAGGCCGCTTACTGCTGCTCAGCGTAAGTGTCCTGCCCCTCAAGAAGCCGGGAAGAAGAAGGAGCAAAAGAAGAAAAGGAAGGAGAAGCGGCGCTCTCCTCCCAAGAGGCCTTCCCCTCCTACGCCTCCTCCGACCCAGCAACCTGAAGACCCAGGCGAAGACTCGGAACCCCAGGAAATTCTGGAGGTCTCCGATGAGGAGGTGACCGCTGGCTTGGCTGTGTCTTCCGGCCCGCCGCTACTTACTGCCACGGTGTCTTGGTCACCCTGAAGTGGTGGACCGCCCGGAGGATGTTCCGGTCTCGCCCCGCCGTCGAGAGTCTTCCGCCAGGAGCGAGTCATGTTCCCCTGAACGAAGGGTGAGACGTCGGTCCCTGCACTGTCAGGAGACCCATCCGGAACGGGCCCTCTCTCGGTCCCCATTTGATTCGCCGTATTCCTCCGCATCCCATATCACGAGGTACGGTCGAGAGCACTCCTGGTGGGAGTATCCAGGATCGTACTGATCCTATTCCCCAGCGTATAGGGACTGGTACCACCCTGATGTGAGACAGCGGTCGCCTTATCGCCGCTCGCGCTCTCCATCGCGCGCCACATTCCATCCACGATATCAGTGATCACCTTCTCGCTCCTTTTCGAGATCACCATGTCATCGGAGATCCCGTAAGTGCTTGCCCCGTTATCGGGCTGTCTTCCCCACCACCAAGGGTCACCTCGACAGTGTTGCACCCAACTTCGGAGTCTGCTCCTGTGCAACCTTCGGCTCCCACCACTACAGTCACCCAGGCGATCCAGTGCCCGCAGCCTACGGTGGTGCCGATTACTACGACCCCACAGGCAACGGTTGCTCCACCAACTATGATGACTGCACCCACGGTTACGCTGGTGCTGCCTTCTCAGCAGCTGTCGGGAGAGAGGTCTCCTGAGAAATCTCCTTCTGAGTCTTCCCAGACCTGCGAGTCCAACTCAGAATCCGACAAGTCGACACCCGCGTCCCACGAGTCGCCTCCCTTGGTTTTTGGAGATCCCGCACCAGAGTCAGCACCAGAGGATGTGAAGCAATTCTCTGATATCCTCCTCCGGATGGCGACGGCATTGGGATTAAAGATCACGGACCCGGCTCTGGCCGTGCAGGATCCAGTTTTCCATTATGTGGATACCCGTCCACCATCGACGGCACCGCTACCGTTCCTGCTGGCCTTGATGGAGGCCCTTAAACATCCATGGGCCCAGCCGGCGTCTGCCCAGCCAATTCCTCACCGGTTAGAACATCTATACCGGACTCAAAAGGAGGAGGCCGAGTTCTTGTTCGCACACCCGGTACCGAACTCTGTTGTTGAATCCGCCCAGACCAAGGGCGGTGGAGCGCACACCACCCCGCTGGACCGAGAGGGCCGCAGGCCGGACACCTTCGGCAGGAGATTTTACTCGGCTTCGTCTCTGTCCAACACCCAAGCCTGCCTCGCGGCCTACCTGAGGAACCTGCTGGACAGATTCTGTCCTCTCCTGTCCAACCTCCCCGAGGAGAATCGGGCAAGTGCTACGCAGTTCTTTAACAAGGCGGTAGCACTCACCAACCAGCAGATCATCTCATCCAGGCACTCCGTGGAGGTTGCGGCATGGGTGATGGTGGGCTCCGTAGCTTTACGCCGCTACACATGGTTGCGCTTGTTGGGTCTGCAGAAAGACACCAGAAGGAGAATCGAAGACCTCCCTTTCGACGGCCAGGGCTTGTTCAATGCGACGACCGATGAGGCAATGGACCACATTGTCAAAGCCTGCCTGACGGCTAAGAAGATGGGCATACACCAGCCATCACAGTCCCGCCGTAGCTTCGCTTCATGGTCCTCGTGGCGCAGGTCGTCACCGTCAACATTCCAACCGCGATCGCCGCGTCCCGCCCTTCGACCTCGTCCTCGGCACGGAGGCCTCTTCGGAGACGCCCGGCCTCCTCTTTGAAGAAGTCTTCGTCTGGGACGAAGTCTCGGTTTTGACTGCCTTCGCAGGACGCCACCACAGCCACTCTTCCACCTGCCAGCAGCCCTAGAAGACCATCCGAGCCTGGCCAGACATCTCGCCGAATGGCGCCACATCACCTCGGACTCTTGAGTTCTCTCCATCGTCCGTCTTGGTTACGCCATCGAGTTTGCAAGTATACCTCCGCGAGGCTTCTACTATTCCACCCCGGCCAGCTCGGCTTTGCTGGAAGAGATGCAGTCCCTGTTGGAAAAAGGAGCGATCGAAGAACTCCCGTCCTCGACCAGTACCACCAGCTTTTCCCGGTACTTCACGGTACTAAAATCGGACAGTACCCTGCGACCAGTCTTGGACCTCATAGGGGTGAACGAGTACATCCGCCCCAAAAGGTTCAAGATGGTAGCCTTGTCTTCGATCCTCCCCTTCCTTCGACGAGGGGACTGGTTCGCCTCCATCAATCTTCGGGATGCCTACTTCCACATCTTCATTCACCCGCAGCACAGATGGTACCTTCGATTCACGGTCAACGGCACCTGTTATCAATACAGGGTGCCGCCATTCGGACTCTCCACCGCTCCCAGGGTGTTTACCAAGTGCATGGCCCCTGTGGTATCCTACCTGCGGACGAAGGACGTCTCCATCTACCCTTACCTCGACACCTGGCTGTTGGTGGCTTCCTGCAGACAGAAACTCTACAAGGACATCCTCCAGACTCTTTCTCTTCTGACCCGTCTTGGCCTCCGCGTCAATCCGAAGAAGTCGCACCTCGAGCCAGCAAGAGTTCTCAACTTCATCGGAGCGACCCTGGACTTGGTCTCCGCGAGGGCATACATGCCCATGGAGCATGCACATACCCTTCGTCGGGCCGCATCCACCACTTTCGATGCCCCGACGGTATCAGCGAGGACGATTCAGCAGCTTCTCGGGTACATGGCCTCGACCACATCAGTCACCTACCTATCTCGACTCCGTGCGCGCCCGCTCCAGCACTAGTTCATCAGGGCCTTCAACCCGCTCCTAGACGACCAGAGGCTCCGCCTGCGGATTCCTCCACAGGTGCGTCGCTCTGCTTTGGTGGCTGTCTTACCATCACCTGCTGTCAGGGATGCCGTTCCGAGAGCCGACCCCCCGGCTCACGGTAACGACAGACACCTCCCTGTTCAGATGGGGAGTGCATTGCGGTGATCTCAGAGTCCGGGGACGCTGGATCGATGACAAGATTGGCCTTCACATCAACGCCCTCGAGCTGCTCGCCATCTGGAAGGCTCTGAGGGCATTTCGCAACCTGGTCGCCGGCGGCACAATTCTGATCTTAACAGACAACACGACGGCCGTCTGTTATGTCAACAGACAAGGGGGGACCCGTTCGACCACCCTTCTCACCATCACCCTTCAGCTGTGGGACTGGTGTGTGTCGCTTCGGGTCCACCCGATCGCCGTACACCTAGCGGGCCAAGAGAACACCACGGCAGACGCCCTCAGCAGGGACACCTCCTGCCACCACGAGTGGTCCCTTTCAAGGGCAGGGTTCCAGATGATACAAGACCGGTGGGGCGAGCCGACGACCAACCTTTTTGCCACCAGCCGGAACAGGAAGTGTCGCTGGTACTGCTCGAGAGCCGGCCGGGGCCAGGGCTCTCTCGGCGACGCTTTCCAGTTCGAGTGGAGTGACGGGTTCTTCTATGCGTTCCTGCCGTTCCCACTCCTGGGTCGAGTGGTCGCCAAGATCCTCGCGGACCGAGCCGACGTCATCCTCGTAGCCCCGTACTGGCTGAGGCAGCACTGGTTCGGGCCCCTGTTCGAGGCCGCTCATGGTCGACTCCTCAGGTTCCTGACAGCATCAGATCTCCTGTCGCACTCCGACGGTCTCGTTCTCCATCCGGACCTGCCCCTCCTGGCCCTCCACACGTGGAGGATAACACCTTAGAAGATCCGACCATCCAGGACGTCCTGACCGCAGCCAGGAAGGAGTCAACGCGCCGCAACTATCACTACAAGTGGCAGAAGTTTGTTGCCTTTGCTGAGGCGCGAGGCGAGCCGGTATCGCCTGTTGGTCTGCATACCGTGCTCCACTTCCTTCTCCACCTTCGGCAGCAAGGACTTGCATTCCCATCCCTGAAGGTCTACCTTGCCACTATTGTGGCCTACCAACCTCGAGGCTCTCCATCGGCAGCACTCTTCCGGGACGCTACCATGAAGCAGTTCATGAAGGGTTTACAACATCTCTACCCACCGGTATCACCGCCGGTACCGCCCTGGTCGCTGTCCCTGGTACTATCGCAGCTGACGCGACCGCCCTTCGAGCCCATGGCTACTGCGGATGATAGACTTCTGACCATCAAAACTGCTTTCCTGGTAGCTGTCACCTCAGCTAGGCGAGCGAGTGAGCTGACAGCGCTGCGGGCTGATGAGCTTTTCCTTGTCTTCCATAGGGACAAGGTAGTCTTTCGCCCTGATATTTCCTTCCTGCCCAAGGTGGTCTCACACTTCCACCTCAGTCAGGACATCGTTTTGCCGACCTTCCACCCTGACCCGACGACTCCTCTGGAGCGGTCTCTCCGCTCCCTCAATGTTCGTCGGGCCTTGGCTTTTTACACAAACCGGACTGCGTCTTTTCGCCAGACTCCGCACCTCTTCGTGTGTTACGGCCAGCGTCGGAGAGGCCACAAGGTGTCCACCAGAGGTTCTCCAAATGGGTGGCCCAGACCATCCTGCTGGCATATGAACTCACCAAGCAGCCTCCGCCAGCCTTGCTCCAGGCTCATTCCACCAGCAGCTCTCCTGCGAGGAGTGGACCTGCAAGAACTCTGCCGTGTGGCGACCTGGTCTCGACCATCGACCTTTGTGTGCCACTACAGACTGGACTGCCGGTTCCGTAGAGATGCCCGTTTCGGACGAGCGGTGTTGGCTTCTGTACTCTAGGACCTGACCCACCGTCCTACTGGTAAGCTACAAAATCTCCTAGTGTGTGAGGCACAGAGACCACGAAGAAGAAGAACTGGTTACTTACCTGTAACTGTGGTTCTTCGAGTGGTCATCTGTGCCCTCACACACACCCGCCCAGCCATCCCCTCTTTCTCAGGTCCCTTACCAGCGGACTCTAGAACCGAGGAGAGACCGTTGCTTGGCGGGCTGAGCATGCTCAGTACCGGCATGGGGGAGGGATTCCCGCCAAGCTCTAGAATTTTCCGAACGCTACCGCGCATGCGCACAAGCCCTCCTAGTGTGTGAGGGCACAGATGACCACTCGAAGAACCACAGTTACAGGTAAGTAACCAGTTCTTTTCAAAGCTCTGGTGCGTGTTCTTCATATTCTTCCACTGGCCTGAATCCTATCGATATATCCAAGTAGAGTTTATACTCGTCGAATCAGTGGTTTTTGGTAAATGTTGACTCACTATTGAGCTGTGGAGACAGTGGGTCTGCTCTGGTTGGGACTCGGTGTCTTCTGGCATGCTAGTCTGTTCGATCTCAGGGCGGTCAGCCGTGGATGTCTTGTGCTGCCCTGGCCTGAATCTTGATGAGAGAGAAAGAAATACTTTTACATAGTCTCTCGTAAGCTGTCCTAGATTTCCTCCCACTTCTCCCCTACTGTTTGTGAAGTGTGGGCGGCCACTGACTCACGGGTTGCCCCGCTAGGGCTACCCCAGGCTTTGAGGGCCAAAATTGGAGACCTGGGGTTGGCTCCCTGGGATACCGTGAGGCGGACCCAGCTGGTGTTGCAAGGGCAGCCCCGATGGTGTCACCGAGCATCAACCTCAGATGCAGAGAGCACATCCACAGACACCACATCTGAGAAGTGAGGAAAGTATATACAGCCGGGCCTCCATTTTCACAGGCGTTGGAGTGCGAGAGTCCTGCAGAAGTGCAAAACCCGCCAATATCTTCCTCCTGCCTGCCCGAGTGAGCAAGCGAGGGAGTGCGTGTGCATGTCCTTCCTCTTCCCTGTCCCATCCCCTTCCCTCCTGCCCACACGAGTGAGTGTGCGGGGGAACGCGTGGTCTCCCTCTTTGTGTCCCCGGTCCCATCCCCTTCCCTCGCCCGCCCAAGCGAGTGAGCGAGAGAATGCACCCACACCCTTCTTCCTCCCACTCCCCCATCCCATCCCCTTTCCCCCACCTGAGTGTGTGAGTGAGCAAGCGAGGGAATGGACGTCGTCCCTCACGCTCCCCCGCTCTTCCCCTTGCTACATGCGTGAAGGAAGACACAGGCACATTCCCCACCCGTGGGTGTGAGCGATGGCATGAGGGAAGCAGAGGCAGCAGCAAGGAATCCGTGGATTATCGAATTCGCAAAGGTCAAGCCTGCAAACGTAGGAGGAGGAATCTCTGGGCAAGACCATTGCCTTAAGGGTACGTGCGCGCGCGCACACGTTCGCCTTTTTAAGGCAATGCTTTCGCCCAGAGATTCCTCCCTTTTGCCCTGAGGACTAGAGGTGGTGGCCCAGGCCCTGAAATATGGGAACCCTGACTCTGACTTAAATAGAGAGCTGCCCTTAACCAAGTCCCGTTGCTGCTCCACTTAGCCTAGTATTGTAAGCTCTGACTAGCAGGAACTTTCTGGGTTTTCTGGCAAGATTTTTTCCTAACTCTGGCCGGATATCCCTTGATTAGCTTCGCATTAACCAGGCCTGACCCTGCTTAGCTGCCAAAATCAGACCAATTGGAGGGGCACTAAGAGTAGTAAAGGTGGACTTTTTTGGGTGGAAGTCTCTGTGTAAGGGCTATAATTTCTTAATTCCGTGTTTCAGTTACGCTTCTGTGTTCTTCTCTGTTGTAGCATTGAGATTGGGAACAGCATCGCCGTCCAGGTTTGCATGTTACAGATACCCATTGTGGTGCTTTTCACCGTCTTCTATGTAAGTAACGGGACCAGCAGCAGGGACAGAATCTTAGGCTTAGGTACTTTTGGAGAACTACAATTTCAGAATTCCCCCTGCCACCATGGCCAGTGTTGTTAAAAAAAAAAAAAGCAATTTTCAAAGCTCTGTTCAGAGTTCTTCCTCCTTTTAGCACCCCCACCTCCAAATTCCCGGTACTGTAATGAGCACAGGTGATTTACATAACTTTAAGGTAGACAATGAAGACACTGAAATAGTTGCAGATTTTCCATACTTCGGCTCCATTCGTTAATCCGAACAGAGACTCTAGTTGCAAACTCAGAAGACTAGGACTTGGAAGGGCAGCTAGGAAGGAACGAGACAAGATCTTGAAGCATAAAGATATATAATTGAATATTGAAGTTAGAATTGTATGTGCCATTGTATTTCCAATTTTTATGTCTGGTTGTGAAAGCTGGACAGTTAAGAAAGCTAGTAGGAAGGGAATCAAATCGTTTGAAATGTGGTGCCAGAGGAGATTTCTACGGATACCTAGATTGCTAAAAGACAAATAAATAGGTTCTAGAGCAAATCAAGACTACTCTCCTTAGAAGCCAGGATAACTGACTGAGGCTGTCGTACTTTGGACCTATCATGAGAAAATACAAGTCATTAGGAAAAACAACAATACTTGGCAGGATGGAAGGCCACACTGCAGATGGCTGGACCCAAAAGGTGGTTGGTAGTGGTAACCTGAAGCCACAGGTCTAAAGCCCTTCTGTCCCCACCCTGCCAGAAAAAGCCTCAGGATCAGGCCTGTTACACTACCCTGGAGCAGTTTAATTTGTCCTGGGTGGTTTAATTTATACCCTACTGGAACCTCCCATTCCCTGCCCCATTGCTCCCCCTCTCCTGGCTATGCTACCAGTCAGAAAGGACAGAAAAACCATCTAATCACTTGGAAGGTTAGAGCTTGAGAGTCAGTGCAGGCTGACATGGTGGGATGGCAGGCCATCAGGATGTCCAGACCGGTAGAGAAACATGCCCCTGCATGTTTCTGGCCCACTGCAGATTTTAACACAACCCAGGGGGATGTTTGCACAAGGAGGTTTTATAGACCTCCTTTTGCAAACCAGTCAGAAGTTCAATCGCTTGGCCAGTTACGCAGGCATGAGATGCCGGCAGGTTCTGATGCTGGCTCATTTGCTAATGCTCTGAAGTTTATCTGCCAAATTCTGTGTTAAGCTTCTAGAAATAAACAAATATATTCTGAAATATGGAGACTGGCTTGAAGAACCTGCCTACAGTCTTCCTAGGAAAGGGCAGTTTGTCAAGCACACGCCCTTTTCATCTGGAATTCTGAGGAGGGCCAGCAAGGTGGCACAGGTTGGATGTCTAAAATGACTGCTTTAATATCTTAATAATTAAACAGAGGGTGAGACAGGCCATTTCCGGATGACACTCTTATAGCGCGATGATTCCACGTTCAACCTCCTATGGAATCCTGGGGTTTGCCGTTCCAGGAGGGGCCGGCCAATCGTCGCGCTATAAGAGTGCTGTGTGGAAATGTTCACAGTGTCTTCCAGTGTCAGTTCTCTCCATTCCCATTCTGGGTGGCTGTCTGTCCATCTGTTCTGCTCATTCACCCATTCTTCCCCTCTGCAGCCGACAGAATTCATTTTGGTCTTCAGCGACCTCCATGTCTACGCCAGCATATTCAGTGTGGTCCTCATGAATTACATCTTCATGGATGGGAAGTGTGACTACTTCCAAGGTAATGGCTCCCCGATCTCTTCAGCTGGGTTCCAACACTAACATCTCCTAGGGTTGGTGTGTTTGTGCGCGCGCACACCATGGTTATTAACTTTATACATACCCTGCCTTTCCCCCAAACCTGGGACTCAATGTGGCAAAAATCATTTAAAATGAGTACAGTACAGTTAAAACATATGCCAAAGGTCAACATTAAAACAGAGTTAAACTATTAGCAATATTTATACCGTTTAAAATTTACACTTACAAAGAAGAAAAGGCAGTTTAAAGGAATTTTACGGTTAAAAAAAATTAAAGAGTACAGCACCCTCTTCTAAAAGCTGGTAGGAGTAGAAATGCCTTTGCCGACCAACTGAAAGGAGGTGTTGTGGTTGTTGGCCTTCAGGTCATTAATACCTTATGTCCACCCTAAGGCAAACCTATCAAGGGGTTTTCTTGGCAAGATTTGTTCAGAGGGAGTTTGCCGTTGCCTTCTTTTGAGACTGAGGGAATGTGGCTTGCCCAAAGTCGCCCAGTGGGTTTCCATGATAGACCTTGTTGTTGCTGCTACGTGCCTTCAAGTGCACTGGGACTCTGATTTATGATGACCTTGTTCTCAGATTTTCTTGGCAAGATTTACTCAGAGGAAGTTTCTCATTGCCTCCCACCAAGGCTGAGAGATTATGTAAGCTGAATTTAAAAAAAAAAAGGCAACACAATGAACCAGAAACCTGGGCCTCCACATTCAAGGCTTGAGTCCAGAAGTGTACACCCAAACTGTGATCCTGAGCCTTCAGGAGAAGCGTAGCCTCAAAACTGGCTGGTTTCATTTTCTCTTATTTAACCTTCAACATTCACCTGTGCTCTCTCTCTGTTCTCTCCTGCCCCAGGTACTGTGCTGGTGATGGTTTACTTCATCCTCATGGCAGTATACTACTTTGCTCCCTCTCCTGCTGGATGCTGAAGTTTTCACTGCGCTGGACTCCATCATCTTGCCTTTTTGGAAGGGCCTCCCCACAAGCCTTCCGTTCCAAGGACATCACTCTCAGGAACCTGGCTGGATATGGCTTTTTTAAATCGAGGGAGCCACCAGTGCTGTCAAGCTAAAGAGCTTCCTGTCAGCTCCTCCCAACCTAAAGTTCTTCCCCCGAACATTTAAGTGTTTTAAATGAACCGTTTGGAGCAGGAGTCACAAAGAGTGTGGGGTCCCTTGGAGTTCACCAAAAAGGAATCTTAGCAGGAAAAAAGGATGTCGTTTCCTAATGGCTGAGAAGACTCCAACAGGCCAGAGGACTCTTGTGACTTTTCAGAACTTCTGCTGGGATAGCGACGTGTCTGTTACATCCGTTCGTAATGGCTACCTCAGGTCCTTTTGCTGCCGGTGGACAGGAGCACCTCCCAAGTAAAGCTCTCACTTGGCTTTAGATGGAGCAGAATAAAAGAAGTATATTTTGAGATGGTTCTCTGCAGTTTGTCACTGAGAACAAGTTGGCTGAAATCTTGTTGGTGTCCTATATTTCTGTAAGTTCCCTTACCCATGCAGGTTTGCAACAGCCATGTTTGGGTAACTGTTTCACATGGCGTAAATCCTGCCGTTAGATCCACTGGATTGAGCCACATGTTGACTTGCCATTCAGCAATTAATTCAGTGGGTCTACTCTAGTTGGGACTAGCCAACCGGATCCCAGCCGTGCCGTTGTGCATTCTCAGATGGGGCATAACTCTTCAGCAGTACATTCAGTGTCCCGCTTAATTCACTGGGATTTCAGAAAGCAGCCACAATGCTGCTCCAGTTGAGTAACAGGCCAATGAGCAAATGCATTGGCAGAGGCACCAGAGAGGTTAGTATTCCGCAGAAGGGGAGTGCAGCGCAGCTACTGTGTCAATGTAGATTTACCGCAGAAGCACAGTGTATGATCATGACTGTATTTTGTTTAGACATCAGCACGTAGTTGTCTTCTGTGTGGGCTATGGGGTTGGCTGTGTCCCTTGGCTTCTTAACCAGGCTCCTGTGAGAGGCAAAATCTAGTTATAAATTTAACCCAAGTTCAGAGACTGTTGTAGCCTTTACCATACAAGGAAAACCGATCAGTGTTGTCTGGCTTGATGTTGATTTTTGGTTAGAACTTGAATGAATCCAAAATATGAGTGGTAGCAGAGGCAGTGCTTAAATTTTTTTTCCCCACACAAAAGTTCTATGCAGAATAGACCAAAACCAGAGAATTGCTCCAGTCAAAATTTGCCAGTCCTAAAATATTTTGAGAGGTCAGCCTGTGTCTAAACTTTAGCTTAGGTCAAAATTGATTCAAAAATGTATGTTCTAGAACAAAAAATATAGACATCTTATTCCCCAAAATTGTAATTTGGCCAGGAGGTCTTTGAGGAACTGGGTTCAAAACCTTTCCACATTTGCCCTTTTGATACCATTAGATAACAAAGCAAGTTTGGCAGCTCTCTGATGAAACTTGCGGATTGGTACAGACAAACACGTTAAAATGGAGATGCCTGAAGGACAAACTGGTTAGGGAGTATGCAGGCATCCCCCGCTTATCTGACTAGTTGGGGACCAAAGCACAGATAGAAAGTGAAATTGGCTGAAAAGTAGAGTCTGCTCGTTTGTCAGTTCTTCTCCTCTTGCCGCCTTCGCGAGCCTCCATAATTCTCTCATGTTCCCTCCAGGAAGAAGGCAAGAGGAGAAGAACTGATCCTGCATTGAACAAACTGTACACGTCTCCAATATACAACTGAAATAGTAGAATATCAAAAAAACGAGCCGCTAAAAATTGGGGTGATGCCTGCAGTTACATCCTCCATGTCATTCTTATTGGTAGTCACCCTTTAAAAACCTTTAATGCCATTTATTGCTCCCCACCCACTCCTCAGTTAAATTTTATCTTCTGCTCCAAGAGCCCTTCCCAAAAGCATGCAGTAATGCCATTTGGAAAAAAAAAATAGAAAACAAATCATAAGCAAGCTTTTGGCAGCAAGCAATTCCTGATGTGCTATTATTTATTCATTAAATTTCTAATCCCACCTTTCTCCTTTAAAAAAAAAAATAGCAGTCAAGGTTGCCAGCAAACACCATTAAAAGCAAACTTAATGATAAACATTAAAATCATCACAGTCATAACCATTACAATATTGCAAGAATCAATCAACGTAGTTTTAAAAACACCAATGTGATGAGATTGTACGGAAAGCACGGATTTTTTTCAGCCGGATGTCTTTCTGTGCTTCCCACTTCTGTTCTTTTGCATCCAAAAGCCTCCCTTTCTTGAAAGACAGACTACTGCCAGAATTCCGGTGCGCCTTAGGCTGATATGAATACTGTTACGTGAGTACTTGCCCGTTTTCTAAGAGATCGTGCAAGGGGGTCGTCCTAACCAGGACTGCACCAATGGCATAAACGTTGCCCAGCAGATGAGCAGGGGGCACTGGGGCCGGCCGTACAGAGGCACAAGCCAGTACAGCTCTGGCCTAGTTCACTGTTACATGCCGTCAACTCAGGTGATTTTGCCACAACCCTGCTGAGGTCTTGCAAACTTGGGTACCTGTGCTGCTTTGGTGGCAGTCCTTTCCCCTGTGCTGCAGTCTTTCCTATTTAATAGGATTATCATTTTTTCTAATAAGTCCTAATGTTTCCAAAGTATAACAGCCTCTGTTTAACTCATCTTGGCTTCTAGGGAGAGTTCAGGCTTGATTTCTCGGGCCTGCTTATCTTTTTGCTGGCCTAACTTCCTCGGGCATAAGGTTACGCTCCATTGTCACCAGGTAAGATTGCGGCCTAAGGTTTTATGTCTGTCATTTCGCTCTGATATGCCAAGTCCTGAGGTTCTAATAAAAGAGAGTAGTGACGGGTGAGAAAAGTGTCTGCTTGTTGTTGGTAAAAATTACTACCATTGGTAGTATGACTCCAACTAATTTCTGACTGAGGGGTACCCAACCACAACGGTTTCTTCAGAGGGGGGGTATGCCTCTGCCACCACCTGAGGCTGAGGGAGCGGGACTTGCCAAGGCCACACAACAGGGATTTGAAAGTATGGGAGACACAAAAAAAGAACGAGTGTGGCTGAGGGACAAAGAGGGACACTCCAGAGGCTAGGACAAGGAGCAACAGATTCAAGCTGCAGGAAAGGAGATTCCACTTGAACCTCAGGAAGAACTTCCTGACGGTCAGAGCTGTCCGGCAGAGGAATCTGCTGCCTTGGAGTGTGGTGGAGTCTCCTCCTTTGGAGGTTTTTAAGCAGAGGCTGGATGGCCATCTGTTGGGAATGCTTTGATGTGGGTTCCTGCATAGCAGGGGGTTGGACTGGATGGCCCCTGGGGTCTCTTCCAACTCTAGGATTCTATGGGTCAGCCCAGAAGGAGTTCCCTGAATGGCCTTCTTGGGGAGGGTGCTTTTGCCATCTGATACTCCAAGAGGCAGCAATTTGGCTCCCGGAACCCAGCACAGCTCCCCACTGTGACATGAGAGGCGGCATTTTGAGAGAGGCCCAGTTGCATCTCCTTTACACAGCACTTTACATGGCATTAGCCCTCAAACCAGGCAGGGGACACCTTGGATCACAGCCCACAAGGAAAAGTGTCATTTTTAAATGGCTGCCAACAGAAGTTTGGTTACTAGGGATCACTCCCAGTTGTAATAGAAAGGAAAGGAAAAAAGGAAATAATGGCTTAAAAGGAAAGTTGTTGCTGTTAATTTAAAATGAGAGCTCAGAGATCTGCAAGGGATGCAGAGGTGGGTAGGGGTGGGAACAAAGGGGAACCATGTGCAGAAGTCGGCACCACCTTCTTTAGCAGCATAATCCTTTTGAAGGTTGGCTAGCAATGAATGAATTAGGAGGTACAGAAGGTGAGAAAACTGTTCCTGAGACCTGGCAGGGTTTGGAAGGCTCAGACTATCATCTCCGCTGAAACCTCTTTCTCGTTGGCACTGCAGATTTCAAGCCGCACAGCTCCTCCTAAGGGTCTGTGTGGGCTACCTGTCCTCTCCCTAGAGCACAGGCGGCCAGTTTATACAGCTAGCACTCACTGATGAGAGCTATTGTTACCCAGACTACACCCCCTTTTTGGACAAGATAGGAGTTACCCCTCTAACCACACACAGAAAAAGCCATGCACTCTGAAAACCCGTATGGGAAAGAGCCACAGCTTGACTGTTCATTGATAAGGCAAACTGAATCAGCACTGGGAACTGCTGGACCACAGTCCACAAGTTGTGTGTGTGTGTGTGTGTGTGTGTGTGTGTGTGTGTGTGTGTGTGTCAAGGGCTGGATGTGTTAAAGGCCAAACCACGGCCTGACATTCCAAGTGAATACACTGTTTAAACAGCCTCCTCCCACCAAACCACCACCCATAATCTAAAGACAGCCCACTCATCTGAATTTTTTAAAAAAGAAAATGACAGGCAACAGCAACAAGGTTTCATGTACAATTTTAAACAAAAAAGAACAAAAAAAAAAGAGATCCAAAAGCCCAGCCTCTGGAGGCAGGCACAATGCTTGGTTTGATGGCTGTTTGGCATACATTCTACAGCACCGACTTCCACAGCCACTTGGAACACAACAGTTAAGACAGAAAGACACGGTTTCCCTTTCCAGCATTTCTGACGAAGAAACAAGGCAAATACTGTTTGCAGAAAAATGTCAGGCATCTTGCCCGCGCGCAAGAAAGGGAGGCGGTAGCGCCGATGTGGCATTTCCTGGGAATGAATAAATGGCCCGTTGGGTATGAAAGTTTTGGGAAGGCAGCGGCAGAGAGATCAAGTCCACTGAAATGGGGCTTTAAAACAAACCAACCCTCAGAGCAAAAGTGAAACTTCAGAAGCCAGTGGTGGTAAGTGCTATACCTACGGGGGAAAAAACAATGGTCTGATAGCATTACAGCACCTAAAATGGATTTCCAAGTTCTCACACAGATGCGCTTATGACAAGGCAGGAAAAAAAACCCAACAAGTTTTCACTTCTTCACGGTTTTCTTTTTCCTCGCTGATTTTTCTTGGGTGGCAAACATGAGTAAGAACAGGCTGCATCCCTCCATGCCACAACTGTGATACAGAGTAATACTGTAATTTACAGGCAGCCAGCTGTAAGTTAGCCTTCGACCGGGTGCTTCAATACGAAAAGGCTAGAAATGACAAGACATCAGAGGAAGCCACAATACGCTGTGCCAATCGCACCTGGCTGAAGCCTCTGTTGGGGAACAGCCTTCAGAAGACACAATTTGTAAAGAGGCTGAGACAGCGCTGTGGGCGAGAGCTAGGGTAGGACTCCAGAGCAAGCCAGCCTGGGCCCTCCAGAGAGGCGGCAGGAACTGCTGCAGCATGTTCTATGCACTTGAGCAGATCTTACAAAATAATATTGAGGAGACAGAAATCAGAAGGTGGAACGTGGCCCCCTCTGCTCACCCCTCTCCCTTCTGAGACTACCAGCATGCAGCAAAAAGCAGTACAAATCCTTTCAGTGACAGCATCTTTTTAGTTCATGATGTATTTATAGGTATCCATAAATTAAAAGAAGAAGAAGAAGAAGCTGACTTCCATAAATTTGAAAATAAAAATTCACAAGAAAGGCATCTGATGTATTTTGCCGAGTAAGGCTTTGGAGTAGAGCTTTCCATCTCCTTAGCAGCTTCCTCCGCAGTATTCATAAATAGAGGAGGGGGGAATGAGAGACGGGGGGGGGGAGAGAGAGAGAGAGAAGGGCAGGAGGAGTCACTTCTTAAGTTAGTGTTTCAAGAGCAGGAGATTTTCATTTCAAGCGCTCGATGAGTCCCTGTGTGAGTCCAAGGTGCAAAAGCTGTGATCTGGGGAGGTTTGCTAAATGAGGGAAATATCCCAGAAGCTTCTCCCAAGAGAGTTCAAGGAGGCTAGGCACAACCAGCCACATCTTAAAGAGAGAGCCAGTCCGTCTGTTCCTGTGGATGTCCACCACGCCTCCGTGGATGTACATGCAGCCAGCCTGCGTGGAAACAGAACAAATTCCTGAAGAGCTGCACAACACTCCCCAGATTGGTTTGCAACCTATATACAAGCTATGCTGGAAGCTACTTTTGCGCTCCTATTGCGAGAAAGCAGGACAGAAATTCAATCTAAGTAAATGAAACAGGCGCATTTCTGCAACTATCTGTGGACTGCCACCCTCACTAGAAGAGCATGCAGGGTAGCTGGCACTCTATGTGTTGAGAATGCACAATTCACAAGCTGATGATTTCAAAATTCAGTTACACAGAGTATCAACACATGCTGCAGCCTCATTCTGAAGACTGTGATTGCACAAGACTTTCTGTCCAAATAACATACTTTATCTGAATACTTGCAAAATGGCTGGTTTCTGTTTTCAGTCTTTCCCTACTTACCAGATGACAAAAACTAATATACAGTATAGAAAAGCTACATATAGTTGGTCCTCGGTATCTGCTAAAGTTTCATTCCAGGATCCCCCATGGAAATCAAAATTTGTGGATGCTCAAGCCCCATTATCTACAGTGTTGTAGTAAAATGGTGTCCCTTACATAAAATAGCAAAATCAAACTTTGCTTTTTGGATTTTTTTTTTTTTTTTTGGCAGGAGGTAGAGAGTATTTTGAAGCCATGGTTGGTTGAATCCATGGATACAGAATCCACAGATATGGAGGGCCAACTGTACTGAGGGAAGCATAGAGAACACTGTGTTGACTCTTCTTTAGTACAGGGTAGACTTCATTTTACTTGTTCAAAACTGAGGATGTTATATCAAAAAATTTCATAGACACAACTATTTGATGTCCACTAAATTGCAAATGAAGCTTTTTATGTTGCTAAAGCAAGCAAGTTTAGGCTTGATACGAAAATTAAATGTTCCCCATGTTTCAATCTCCCAAATTTCCCAAATCAGAAATTTCCCAAAATTTCTGTTCCCTTCCCCCCAAAACCTGTTATTCCCATGGCTCCAAAATTTCAGTACCTGTTGGGTTACTACTTCTGGCTCCTCACACAATGAGTGCACGAATGCCAGCACAGCAAGCAATACCAACTCGAGGGGCCCTTTTCACACTACGCAGTTATAGCATTATAATTCCATTTTAAGTGCCATGGTTCCACCCCATGGAATCCTGGGATTTGCAGTTTACAACACCTGGAAATGATACTTAGAATTCTCAGCCAGAGAACTCTACAGCCTCAGCAAAAGAGATGTGTTCCTTACCTGTGACACATTCCTTTCCAGCAGTGAAGGGGAAGACTGCTGGGAAACTACAAACCCTGGAATTCTGCAGAACGCTGCCATAGCAGTTAAAGAGGCCCCCGGGTGAGGCTTATTAATCCCCCCAAACTGTAAATGCACCTAACTCTACACCCAGAAGGCGGTCAACAAAGAGGAAATGGAGAACAGAGGAAGAGGAGGAAAGGGCCTTTATCCTGGCTCTTTATGATCTCAAACTGCTTTTGGGCAACTGCTTTTGAAGTGGACAAAGGCAAAACAGCCTGGCATGAGCCCAGGAGAGGCAAACATGAAAGAAATGGCTGTTCACAGCTCTCTTTCTTCTGTATATACAGCAGCCCTGGGGTTTATACAATGCCAACCTATGGAAATCCATTTCTCTATTTCAGGACTGCTTGCCCCCAGGTGGCCATTTTTGTGAGAAGTTACAGAGGCTTTGGGGGTCGGTGTGTGAAGTTTCACAGCCACTTACCGGAGTCACAGCTGCACAATGGAAATAGACGGGCTCAGGCATAACAGCTGGGAGTTTCACCCACTGGAAAGTTTGTAAATTCAGCTTCCAGACGTCTCCCAATATTACTTCTCCGTTGTATCCTCCGCAGACGAAGACATCTGAATTGACAGACCACACAGGGCCTTAAGACAAATTTCTTTTCCTCTCTCCTCAATGAACAGACTCTAGTAAACATGGCCCAGAATAGATTTGACCTGTTCCCAGTTTGAGAAATTTGTTTTTCAAGTTGGGTGGTTTCCTCTGAAGCAACAAAAAAAGCTTCAATTTCATCTGGGAGCTGGAACTTCTAGCACAGACACTGTTCTCATTCAACCCAGTACATGGTGGTCAGAACTGAGCCAAGAAAGTGCAGGCTCAAAATCTCCACTAGGGCAAGAAGCTCACATCTTCCCACCCTAACATACCTACAGATGACAAAATGAGAACTATGTACCCTGCCTGGAGGCCCTTAGAGAAAGGTAGAATCAATGAGCACAACCAACTCTAGAAGTATGGAGCAAGGGTAGGGGGGAGAAAGAATCTGAATTATTTCAAACACCTCACAGCTTGGAAAAGTTACTGTTTTGGACCACAACTCCCAGATCTCCCCGCAAACTCAGCCAGTGGCTATGACCATTTCCGCACTACACTCTTATAGCACGATTATTCCACTTTCAACATCCTATGGAATCCGGCCCCTCCCTAAACTGCAAACCCCAGGATTCCATAGGATGTTGAAAGTGGAATAATCGTGCTATAAGAGTGTAGTGTGGAAATGGCCTGTGTGTGTTCCGGGCCTTGTTAAAAAAAATGCAACACTGTAGACTTAGCATGAAAATTCTTTTTCAGCTGCAGATGAAAGGTGTTCTGGTCTGAGTGGAAGGAGTCAACCCAGGCTGGAGGTAACCCAGACTAAGTCACTCTCCTCCACTGCTGGAAAGTGTAATTCTTCCAAGCTTTGATCTGTCTCCTTCCTTCCCTTCACCAGACACACACATGCCTCCAAAGCCTAGCTGCGGCACACCACGTGTGTTGCTCCTAGGCCATGTGCGTGAAATCAACATTCAATCAGATTAGCTTTCTCTCAGCAGTTCCCCTGGTTTTTCCAGCACCGCATGTGGTGTAGTAGTTTGAGCACTGGCCTACAACCCTGGAAACCAGCGTTCGAATCCCCACTCAGCCACTGGAGGATCTTGTGTCACACACTCTCAGCCCCCAGAAAACCCCATGATAGGCCTTGTGGTCACAATAAGCTGGAAAACAACTTGAAGGCATACAACAACAGTCGTCTGTCCACATTCTCAGGGGTTAGGGGTGAAAGATCCTTGCAAAAGTAGAAAAACTGTGAATATCTCTAAATCCTCCAAATCATATTTAACAAACACACAAAAAGTATAATCCTCAGATTCTATCCCCTACAGATTCAACTGTGCAGTACACAACAAATTCAATCTGCAGTGTGGCGCATGCCCGCTGCCTGGTTCTGCCTTTGAGGGAATGAGGTTTCTTTCCAAGGCAGAAGCAGGCGGGTGGAGGGGCTTGCTGTTGCATACACTGCTGCCCTACACCACTTTTAACAGGGACTTGCTAACCTCACCTAGTGTTTGGATGCTTTCTCAGTCTCTTGAAGCTTGCAGAGAAACTGCAAATGTGAGACGAGACTTGTAAGTCTCTATTAAAAATTGCACAGGATAGCAGTGCATGTGGCAGCAAATAACCCACGAATAATCAAATCCACAAATGTTAAATGTGCAAATGTGGAAAGACAACTACAACTGAATTTTTTTCTCTCAGATATCAGAATGTTCATGAAGATTCCAAGACAGCCAAGCAATTCATGGGTGTATGCATGTTATACCGGTGGGCTCACAGACAAAAAAAAAAATTGTAAATCAGACAGGGTTTCACCCACCATAAAAAAGGAAACTCACATCCCATATGCCAGCAGTTCTTACCATTTTTTATCTGTACGCAACTGTGACATCTCCTTGCTGCTGGGAACTCTGTGGAACAAAAATTTGCCCGTGAGCAACTCAAACTGAAGAAAAAACTATTTGGTAAGACAGGTTTCTCACAGAAAGTGGCGAATCATTAAGAAAACCAGGACTTTCTCCTAACAGCCAGGGAAGCTTCTGGCTCCCCAGCCTACTTAAAGTCATTTAACACCAACTGCCCTTGACACCCTTCTTAGTGAGGAAGAGGTAAAAGGCAAGTTAGAGGAAGTTTTCCTCTTCTCTGAAGCATGCTTAAAAGAGAAGACAGTGTGTGTGCTGGCTCACTGTGGAACCCTATGAAAACTAATCTAAGACTTTGGAGTGTGCCAGCGAGATCTTAAGAGGGCACGAGAAGAATGAATGCTCTCCTATGCATCATTTTAGCCACTTGCCTTGAAACATATAAAGGAGAAATTCATCTTAAGTACAAGGTCACAGATCCAAACTACTGGATTGATTTATCATACTTTTAAACCACTATAAAAGGAAACTGGGGGGGGGCAGTACAATACATTATCAGAGGTCGCAGTAACTGAAACCAGGAGTTTTGGGCTCTAATATGAACACCCCACTTTCACAAAACATTTTTCAAAGAGATAGGTTTGTTAGTCTATTTCAGCATGAAATGGACAAGAAGGAATTGTTTAGCACTTTTGAGACTGATTTATTCTAGCAGGAGGTTTCATGGCTATTCATCCACTTCTTCAGATGTGCATCTGAAAATGTTCCCTGGAAGAAGTGGATTGATAGGATCAGGTAGTCTCAAAGCTGCTAATCAATTCCTTATTTTCCAATTGATACTAAAACTGTTTCAGTGGTGTTGCTTGATTTCTTCTCATCAGAAAAACACTGCCTCTGAAAAGCCAGATTTCTAAGACTCTGAATCCAAAATTCTGTAACAAAACTCATGTTAGCAACAAATGTGTGGCATGAAAAAAAAAAAGTTAAATCTGGGTGTTTCTTACATATCGGTCTATGAATGTCTGCGCAACAGATTGTTATATGTCCTGCGTTAACCTATGGAGATTTAAACAATTAAAGGGGGGGGAGGGAGAGAAGGAGCTGAAAGATGTTGTCAAATGTAGATTTAGGTTGTTGCGGGTTTTCCGGTCTTTGAGGCCGTGTTCTATTAGTATTTTTTCCTGATATTTCGCCTGCATCTGTGGCTGGCATCTTCAGAGGATCTGGTGGCATGGAAGTGAGACAGAGTACATATACTTGTGTAGTCCCCGGGTGAGAGGCCAACTGTAACACATGCAAATTGCTTCCTCCCACCTGGGGACTACGCAAGTATATATACTCTGTCTCACTTCCATGCCACCAGATCCTCTGAAGATGCCAGCCACAGATGCAGGCGAAACATCAGGAGAAACTACTAACAGAACACGGCCTCAAAGCCCGGAAAACCCGCAACAACCTATGGATTTCAGCTGTGAAAGCCTTTGACTTTACATAGATGTAGATTTCTTCAGAAGTTGTAAGTGTCTCACATACTTACACTTGCTTTCCAGCTAGAAAGAAACTCCCTATCCTAACCCTTCCCAACAAAAGCTATTTTAAAACACCTACCTTTTTTCTTATAAGGCTTTGTTGCAATTTCCTCCCAGGTGTTTGTTTCAAGATTGTAGGCATGAATCTGAAGCAGGCAGAAAGAACAAAGTTATAGCCAGAGGGTTACAATAATAAGAGAAAACAGAAGAAATCAACAATTAAACCGCTGGCTTCTAGCAGTAGGACTGTTCACAGGTACAGTCCGGCACTGCCTGCAGGAGGTCACCCAGTTCCAAAAAGACACGTGTCAACTTTGCCTTTCAGGGTCCAACTGCAAGAAGAAATGCCAGACTCTAGAGAGACTGGTCCTGAAGGAAGGAAGGACAACTGACCTGCCTGGCCCTGACTCTCTCAAAGGACTTTTTACTGTTTCATTTGCTTCTCTGTGGGTAGATATGCCAACAGTACTAGGCATGGGCACATCACCCTTGGCCGAAAGGAAGGCCCAGACTAGAGCCAAGCAACTTCAAAACATCAGGAGGGCAATTTTTGGCCTTGGAAATCTGCACATTCAGCCTCCCTCTACCAATTTTTAAAACAAATAATTTGAAACCCAAATGGCTTCTGAACCACTTTTAGCTTCAATTTTTCAATTTCTTGGGGTTTTGAGGACCTACCGGCCCTGAAAAATCGCATACACACACCTGAATTCACAATTCTTAGAGGACCTCCAGCAGTACAAAACACAGCTTTTTTGCATTATAAAATGGGAGCAGGGGGTGTCTGGGGCCTCCAGCGGAACTGGGGCCCACATAATTGGTCCTGTGTGTGGGACTTTGACTGCTCCTGCACGGGACTGTGGTACAAACCAAACGGCAAGGCACAGGAAATGAAAAGACAACATAGCTCGAAGCCCAAGATACCAGAAGACGGGCTTTGTATTCTCCAGCTTGTCCAGGGAAGCAAAAGCTCCAGTGGTGACAGATAAAATCTTCCTTCTGAGACTCACAAAAGTGTCTTCCTTACACAACACCGAATTGAACAACAGACTTTCCTCCTACAACAGGAGGTGATAGTCACCTTTAAAGAGGATTAATTGAATTCACAGAAGGTTATAAATGGCTACTAGTTCCACTGGCTATGGTCAGTGTCAAGTATGAGAAGCCAATGGTGGGAGAGGGCTATGTGCTCATGTGCTGCCTTTGGGCTTCCCACATGCATCTGGTTGATCATGAGGGCGGGGGCAGAAGAGGATGCCCAGCCATCGAGAGCTCTGTCAGACCCAGCTGAATGCTTCTTACTTTTTTTTTTCTTTTTGGTAAACCATAACAGCCTAAGAAGCAAAACAGGGAAGGGAAGGGAAGGGAAAGAGAAAACAGCTCTTGGGGTAGAATCCAGCATTGCATAAGCAGAACTCCTTGTGTATAATAGGACCTTTTCCTGCTCTTTTTCAGGCCCCTCCATGCTTACTCAGGAGTAGAAAATGCCTCCTCCCAGCTCCACCAACAGAAACACCTCTGTCAGCAGAAGCACCTCACTCTCAAAACAGAACTTGTCTCATCCAACATGTTCAGCAAGGAGCCATTCCTAAGACCACAATCGCAAATCTGTTCTTGAATCTGACAGAGACCAGGAAGACTTAAGGAAGAGGCAGGAATCCAGTGCCTCCTGATGCCACTAGACTACAGTTCCTAGTCAGCACAGCCAAGGAAGAGGACTGCTGGGAAGAAGAGTCCAACAACATATTGGGAGCTGCTTGATTTCCCACCCTTTTTATTAGACGCATGAAAAATTCATGCAGAGATGATCCTAGCATACAACACAAGGAGAGGCACTCCTCAACCAGGGAACATGACTGAATCAGAAGCCCTGCATACACAACAGCGCCGCATGATACTCCTTTTCCACAACTAGAAAATTACTTGCTTGGGAAGAAAATAATTATTCCAATTCTGACAACTGGGAATGGAGGCACACTGAGCACAAAGAATTTGCTCAACATTGCTGGTAATGCAGGTACCACTGATTGCGGGCAGACTCTGCGGAAGCCTCAGTGATGGAGAGAAGAACTACCATTCATTTCAGAGTGTGACTTGCCCAAGGTCACCCAGTGGGTCTCCATGGCCAAGCAGGGGTTTGAATCCTGCTCTCCAAAGTCAAAGCCCAACTCTCAAACCACTGTGCTGTGCTAGCTATCTCAAACACACGTGTATACATATAAAAATAAGTAACAGATCACAACTTCAACAATCTATCATCTGTTAACCTCCTTCCCCACCTCCCTCTCTTTATATCTTCTTAGCAGCTAGAAATCAAATTGCTAAGAGGCTCCTGCAATTTATCACTTTACCTTGTCCAAGGAATAGGCTGTCCAAGATGTTCCACCTCCCAAGATGTAAATTCTCTGTCCATCATGTGCAATTTCATGTCTATATCTGAAGAAACAAAGCCAGGTGTTTTACTTTCTAGCCTCACCTACCTGCTTACTATGTTATCGCTTTTTTTTTCCAAAACAACTAAACAAATTTTTAACTGTTAGGGTGCATTCAGCTGGGGCAGGGTACATTTCCTCAGTTTATGCTTTGATGGGATGTGTATTCCTGCATGGCAGGAGGTTGGACTTGATAGCTCCTGTGGTCTCTTCCAACTCTACAATGCAGATTATGTTTTTCCAGCAAGGGGTCATGCTAGCAGAATCATATCACATGTTTCTAAATTCAGGGGCAGCAGAAGTCAGTCCTACTGTGGTCAGCAGGGCTTGCTCCCAAATAAATTTGAGTAACACTTTCACGTTGCTCCTACAGAAATAGAGGCAGGGTGGACGAAGTCCGGGCCATGCCCTGCAAGGCTGTTTTTGCAGCTTCCATGGGCTGCTTGGGGTCAGAATCATAGAATCATAGAGTTGGAAGAGACCCCAAGGGCCGTCGAGTCCAACCCTCTGCTATGCAGGAACACCCATCAAAGCATTCCCAACAGATGGCCATCCAGCCTCTGCTTAAAAACCTCCAAAAAAAGAAAGACTCCACCACACTCCATGGAGGCAGCAGATTCCTCTGTCGGACAGCTCTGACCGTCAGGAACTTCTTCCTGAGGTTCAAGTGGAATCTCCTTTCCTGCAGCTTGAATCCATTGCTCCTTGTCCTAGTCTCTGGAGCGGCAGAGAACAAGCCCGCTCCCTCCTCAACATGACATCCCTTCAAATATTTTTTTTTTCCAAAACAGTCTTTTTTTCCAAAACAGTCTAAAAACAGTCTTTTTAATTTTTTTCCAAAAAGTGATCCCTTAAGAGTTCATTTGGGGCCAAAAGAAAATAAAAACTGCTGCTTCTTTCTTTTCCTGGGGACTGGTATGGTGGGGGTGTACCCTTCCAAGGCCCCCTCCAGGATTAAGCCCACCCCCCAGCCTCCAACATCTGTCCAACCCTGAATGAATGGATCTGAGATTTTCCTCCAGGAACGAACACAGATGAGATGCCCTTCTATTCTGTCGTCACTTCAACATCCCCTGCTACAGACATTCCAGTCCCCCATCTTCTTCATATGGTCAATGTAAGTCAACATCAACTTATCGGCGAATAACAACAACAAACCAACAAACAAGTTTTCTCAGTAGAGGTAAGAGTCAGAACTGGGTGGAAAAACTCTCATAGCTGAGGTTTATGTCTGGGTAGTGTGAGAAAAAGAAAGATGATTGTTAAGGAGTAGCAAGCCTCATCACACCATTTCCACAGGACTGTTTGCCTTATTGCAACATATGCATATAAAACAAATGGAGGAAGAGGAGGAAATTTACCAAAATATCAAGATAACCACAGGAGGGGGCACCTTTGAACCATTCAGAGGCAGCCAGCAGCACCGTTCAGGCAATAACTCATGTCCTGATCAAGCTCACCTTTCCTCTGGCATGTCACAGTGCATATTGTTTGGCTTCAGCTGGGTCCACTCTCGGGTATTCAAGTCCAGCTTGTGTAGGTCTGTGCTGTAAATGTAGCCAGTTGTTCCTCCAAATACATACAGGGATCCATTAATGATTGCCATTGCCTGGCAGGACAGAAAAAGGAGAACATCGGCTGGAAAATTTGAGTGTCACTATCTGAAGGTAGACCCACAGGCAGATTGGCTCAAACTGTCTTTAAATTTATTCTAAAAAGGACACGGTACAGCCACAGTTCATTGGGGAAGGGAGAGCAGAAATGACAAAGAGAAGACAAAATTCACTCATTTCATTCCCCTCAATAAACAGCTTTTTCTCCCCTGAGATGGAACTCAAGGCAGCCTGGTTTTCCATCTCACTTCCCTCACAGGTCCATCTGGTGGGAAGATGGAGAGGGCCTTTTCACAGCACCTGTTTCCAGATTCTGGAATTTACTTTCCAAAAAGGTCAGACTGGCACCCTCCTTACTTTCCTTCTATAGGCAGATTGAAGAGTTCTTTTGTTTCTTGAGACCACTCAGAACTGAGTGCTCAAGAGGGCTTTAACAAAGTGCTGTACTGTCTATATTTGTTTTCCTTCTTTAATGAGTGTCCTTTAAAATGCTTTCAGATCTATAGTGGGCCCTCAATATCCACTGGAGTTGTTTCTAAGACCAGCCGTGGATACCAAAATCCATGGATACTCAAGTTCTATTATATAAAATGGTGCAGCAAAAGGGCATCCCTTACATAAAATGGTGAACAACTCAAATTAGTGCCAGAAAGAGGCTGAGGATCTGTAAAATGGTGGAAGGCTACAGGAGGGTATGCCTACACATCAACATTGTGCTCAGCCCAAGGTAAAATCAAGGTTTCCTTTTTGGATCTTTTTTCCCCCCAAATATTATCGAGCTGTGGCTAGCTGATTCCATGGTTACAGTACCAATGGATCTTGGGGGGGAGGAGGCATGACTGTATTGATAGTTTAATTGCATTTTAACTCTTGTACATTGTGAATTTTTACCTGTCTCATGTCAACTCTTTTTAAGCCACCTTGTCTCCTAGGGCTCAAATAATAAGTACAATACAAATAAAAATAATAACAGTCAGAGCTTGGTGTGGCCCTAGGCAGTTGCGTAGCAAACATGGAGTCCTGCGTCCCCACATGCCCGCAGACCAAGCTTAATTGACTCTGCCAGTGCACAGCGATTTCTGCTCTGGCCCTATAGGTCACTGCCAATATCAGGCATTGATTGCTATGACCTACAGCTAAAGTAGCTCAGAAAGTCAAATGATCATGCAGAAGCCAAGAGAAAAAAATAACTGGCCCTCAGATATAAGGCACCAAAGTCAAAACCTTGGCTCCCAAGTCCCCTGCTAATTAAAGGTAGAGGAAGATGAGGAGATTTAATGTGTGTTCTGTGTCCCTTTGGTTTACTTACTGGTACCCTCTTGTGTCAGGACTATGAGGCAACTTAAGACTGAAGTTTACTTACCCAACTCATATGCTTACTTGATTTATTTTGTGTATTGGTGGACAATTTAAAGCTTTCCTGAGAATCAAATTAGAATGGATTTTTGAAGCTTAAAAAATTCTCCTACATCCAAAGTACTAGGAGGACTGTGGGCAGCCACATCAGCATCCTTCCCCCGCCCAAAACACATGGAGGATCACATCCTCCATCAACCACCCTCCCACTACCCAAATCTTTAAAAAAATTGCTCCCGTTAATTCCCAATGCTCCCTCCAGGGTTAAGGGATTGCAGTTTACTTCCAGTTTACTTCCGGTTTTAAAAAGACCTTCTCTTGGGTCTAAAATGGCTGGGAGCAGGGGGTGCCAAACATAGCAAAATTATTCTCAAGCTCCCTAAAATGGTATTTTGGAGACCAGGAGGAGGGGGGGGCTGCTCACAGCCACCCTTTGCCTACCTTGACCTACAGGAACAGAGACCTTTGAAAGTCTTGTTGGGTGAGGAGTCTTCAAGAACTCAAGCAAGAAGGGATAAAGATGTCTGCTGCCCAAAAAGCAGCAAGGACCAAGCCGCTGAGCAAACAGCTGAGGACTGCCTACCTTCAGAGCAAGTATTACCACTGCCAGGGAGCAGCACCTGCAGCACTCCAAGGGCTGGAAGCCATCTCAGTCAGGATAGCAGCAGCGGTGGCACAAATTCCCAGCAGGATGGGAAGAGTCCTCCAAAGAACATCCATACTACAAGCCCTCCCCACTTTCTACAATGCCCTTCAGGAAAACAGGGCCAAAAACCACAATGTCACTTACGTCACCATTCAGTGCAACACCATCCCATCCACTTGCCACTAAGCCTGTTTTTCATTACTATAAAGCACTCTGAGAACCATTGTAGTTGGTAAGTGGTATATAATTGCCAAAAAAAAAATCACAACTATATTTATTTGCCTATCTTAGGAATACAGAGACTAACTATAAATACAAAACAGTTTGTACATGCTTTAAGGTAGCATTTCTCAAGCTGGGTTCCCTGGAATCTGGGATTGTGCAAGAGGGTGCTGGGGTTCCACCAGAGATCATGACTGGGAAAAAATATATATATGAACTTTTTCTTTTTGAATTTTAGAATTTTTATGCAGGGGTTCCCTGAAACCCAAAAATTATTTCAAGAATTCCCTGAGGAAAAAAGGCTGAGAGAGGCTGCTTTAAGGTAACTTATTCTTTTGCTCCTTATACCTCAAGGGCAAACCTTAATGAACTGTAGCTCAAACCGATTTCCCAGATCTCCTTTAACTTTCACATAAGATATGAAGTGAATCCACTCTATCTGCATCAGACTCAGGACACCTAAGAAATATGATCACTACCCATTTTCAAGTAGGAGCATAAGCCTCTCAGCAAAACAGAACTAGTCCCTCAATTTAAAGGGAATTTCTCAGAATAGGGGTTAAGAACTGCTGCAGCCATGCTTCAGTACCTGTCCGTAGATGCGATTTGGTTTCTTCCCTCGGCAATTGAACAGAGCCCAGCGCTTGTACTTCACATTGCAGACATGAACGTCATTGCCATTGCTCTCACCAAATGGGATTCCAGTGCCACCAAAGACCAAGAGGTTATTCCCATGCAGCACAACTAGCAAGACAAAACAAAACACAAAACACACTGAAGCACTACTGTTGGCATGCATGGTTCCACCTCAGAAAAGCTCAGTGAGATTTTTTTTGGGGGGGGGGGTCTCTTCAACTGCCCCTCATAACCAAAAGCAACAATATGGTGGAAAGGGTGCAGAGAAGGGTCCTGTCTAAGGAGAGTTAACGGCTATGCTGTGGGAATGATTCATGTGGAAACTCAGCATGAAAGGAGCCCTGAGCAGCACAAATGTCACACATATGTCATAAGTGGACACACAAAACATACTACAACACACAGAAGTGTGCATGAACTTCCCTGATCATCAGTTATTTGAATCCCAGTTAACTGAGTCTCAAATCCCTTGACTTCCAATTCTGAGAGAAAGGCAAGATATTATAACAACAACTACTTATATAAAACTAATGGCAGCAAACAGAAATAATGCTACCACCCTTCCCTTCTGTCTCTGAATTTCATGAGCCTGAAACAAGTGGCACAAATCCACACCCAAAGAGGAAAGAGCTCCTCAGAATTCAAGAATAATACATCCAAATAGGGTTGTTTTTTTCCCCCTCAACAGTTATAGGATGACACATCTATCTTGGTCCAAGCTGTAACTGTTCCTAAGGGGGGAAAAAAAGCTGTTCCTCCAAAAATATAACTTCATGATAAATGACAGCAGCACACGCTTTATAATCTTTTAAGCCACACCTGGGGCATAAAAACATAAAATGGATCTTTCATAAGTGTGTCCATAGTGCACATTCGGCCCAGGGGAAAAATTAGGAGCCAACAACACTCTGAAGTGAGGTTGCTTTGGGGCCACTGAAATCTACAACTGGGCTTTAACACATCACACTAGACACAGGAGTTGGAACACAACATGGCTCAGGGCAGAGAGCGCCGGTCTTCGCTCTAGTTTAGCCATCACATGGGTGGGAAAGAGAGTCTCTGTTACATTTCTACGGAATTCTGTCCCAAAGCAGCATGCCTACTGAATTCAATACTGAAGCTGCACTCACGCGACATGGAAGCCAACTCTCGAGGCATGTAGCCTTCTGTGCCCATTTGATGCCAGATGCCAGTAGCAAAGTTGTATCGCCAGAGCTCTCTGAACAGTGGGTAGTCTTCATTCTCTGGCCCTCCAGATTCATCATAGTCAGGATTGTATCCTCCAAACACATACAAATTGGCATTGTCTGCTACACAGCGGTGGCCACTTCTGGCTGGGGGCACTCTGTGGCCTAGAGGAGAAAGACATCGGTTTGCTAAGAGACGAGAAAGGAGGCTGGCTGGTGTTATGAAAAAAGGCACTTTAGGAAATACAATGAGAGCAGTTCCAACTCCATGATGCCCAGGACAAATCTCTGAGTAACTTAAGTTCCACCAATTTTTTTTTAAAAAATCCTAGACTTCACAATTCAATGAGAGAGCAGCAAGGAATAGATCTTAACAAAACCTCAGAGACAAAGGCCTGCAGAACTCCTCATGGCTACCAGATGGACTTTTCAGCTACTTCTGGTTTTCAATCATGTTTTAGAAGGCTTTTATTAAAACCTTGGGGCCAATGTTTTTAATGTGTACGTATACTTGGTTTTGCAAGGGCCCTAAATGCTCCAAAGGCACCAGATCCCATCTGATTTTGGAGGATAAGCAGGGGCTGTGCTGGTTAGTACTTGGATGGGAGACTATCAACAAATATCAGGTGCTGTAGGCTATATTTCAAAGGAAGGGGCTAGTAAAACCACCTGTGAGTATCCCTTGCCTAAGAAAACCCTATGAAATTCATGGGATCTCCATAGGTCGACAGGTAACTTGAAGAAACTTACCCACACCAACAGGTTGGTGACCTGTTTAATATGCTTTTATCATATCTAAATAATTTTATTGTTTATCTGGAATTGTTTTAAATTCTTTATTTTTAACTGTATGCTGCTCTGAGATCACACAGAAGAGAGTGGGACAGAAATAGCTTAATAAATTAATCATGTTTCCCTACCAAAACATCCTGTTTTTCCTTGAGGCATGCCTGTGTGCCTTTCATTTTATTTTCACACTGAGTTCTAATCATGAGGTATAGTCCTCTCACTATTATTTACTACAAATACAAGCACAAGAAATAAAACAAGAGGCATAACTAGAAAAAAGAATTTAAAAACAAAAGGTAAGTTGATGTGAAGAATCTCTGGTGTCATATGAGATCCCTAATCTATGGTGGGGCACAGAACAATGACAGATCGCAATATTCACCTGGAACCATTTGGCTTCCTACATGGCATTCATCAATCTTATTTTTCTGAATTTACTGATTCCAACATACTGTTGTCACAAAAGATGACAGACGAAAAACTGACAATAAAAGCCACCACTGCTTTAAGAAACGCAATTAGAATTTTTTTCCCCAGAGTAGCCTAAACTAGACACTAGTTGCCTGGCTAAATAGAGAATGTATATCTTGCCACTGTTTAAAAAAAAAAAGGCACAAAGATGATTTCTACAGAGACAGGGTCCCAAACAAATGGTGCTACAAGAGAAGGGCAGGGCAGAGCTGGAGGAGAGGTGGAAACTGGGAATTTTATTTAATTAATGTATACCTCAGTTTTCTCTCAGCATGGGACTCAAGGCAGCTAATATCTCTCCGAAAGATCTTAAAGGACAGCAGAGCTCACCTAACTTGCTTCATTCACTGCAGCGCTCTGTAAAGTTCTGCCAAACTATTCCAAAAACAGGCAGTTCTGGGGTAGGGTCCACCAAAGACATCCAGTGCAATCCAATACATGTCCTCTCTGAAATGACCCCCTTTTAGTTCAGCAGGTCAAGTAACCTGGGAGTAAATTTCAATAAATTCAAGAAGATGAGGCTGACAACTGAGTGACAGGATCCAGATGAATTTAGTTAATTTTGAAGGGCCTGAGTGTGTAATATGTAAGACCAGACCTCCAAGCAGTTTCCAGCATTCACAGTGCAAGGTGTACAAGCTTGAAATGGAAATGGTTACTGGCTTGTGTCTACACCTTGTAGACCAGGGATATTTAAGAGATTTGATCAGCAAATGATCTGCAAAAACCTTATTAAGGAAAAGTGAAACATCAAGACGTTGATAGATATAGAAATTGGCAATGGGGCAAAAATATCAGAATCTGCTGCAAAACTGTGAGAGATAACCACTCAAAACACTCCAAAGATATAGGCAGGTCAGGAGAGGTCAAGATGCAAAACCAGATACTATAACAGCAGAGAGATATTCTGCAATGCATTAGTCTGACTTGTAATCAACAAGTTAAATTAAGATGATTCAGGACGCTATTAATGTCAAAATAACTCTAGCACAAAACTATACATGCTTATTTATACTTTCAAGGAAACCATTTTCATTTTTCCAAAGTCAAACAATATTACAATCCAGGTTCAATCACAAAAAACCACAGTAGCGTGCTAATCTACATGTTTAGTTTGGCTTCAGGTAAAACTTTGGAGTATTTTTTTTATACACACTCAAATTTGCTGGCTGACAAAGATGCCAAAATGATGTGCACTGAAGCATTCTGTGGACTGAGATACCAGCTCAAACAAGAGCAATGCTGAAAGCAAGTCTGCCAAAAATCAGATGTTACATATATTTTGACAGACTGCTTTCATATCATTTTGGTTTTGTTTCATGGGTGGATTGTTATTGGATTTTTATCTTGCTTATCAGAAGTCTGGTTATTTTGTCTTGGCATTTTGTTTGTTTATTCAACAAACTCACCCAACAGAAAATAGCATCATCACTTATAAAGCACAATCTCACACTGATGGCACAACCATGCTAGAAGCAGCTTCCTTCTGCAAACTGACATGATTAAATTATAAAATCTCCCAGAGGTCACTGTGCATTAAAGCTGCAAAAATCCCAGAAGCCCACTGCACAAAATTAAATCAGTTTGGTTTTCTTCAAAGTCTTTCACAAACCCAGTAGCTTCTTTTATAATGTAATTTACTAGCTGACCAATCAAACTCTTTACAAAATGCCTTGAAGTATTTTTTCTAGCTGGTGGTGGGTTGTACTTCCAGAATGCAAAACAAGGTAGGACACTTCTGTCAAATAAAACCTTGAGCAGAACCTAATTCTTTTGAAGTCTCTTCACTAAGGATGGAGAGAAATGTCATAAGGCTCAACAGTCTTGAAAAAAAGTCGCATTTTCACATTTCCCAAATCTTGCTGGAAGATGGGCAACTCGTCCTGCACCTATCTGCAAGACTTGCAAAGGGGGGGGGGGTTGGGTGGGGGGCAAACAAAGGAATGAAGACACTATAAGATACGGATGGCAAAAATGTGCATAAATGAAGAAATACAAACACTTCAACCAGGTAAACTGCCACAAATAAATGTGCACATTAGGAAAAAATGCATATAAAATGTGCACAAATTTCAGTGCTGGAAACACAATGTTTCACCACCCAATATATAACAAGGAGGTGAGTAAAATATATGAGGGATTGGAAGAAATCACTGAGATTGCTACTTAGAGAATTTTCACATCTCAACTCTTCATTAAAAAAAGACTGATGCTTCAGCAATGCTCTCTTGACCAGAGGACATACAGAGACAGAGTTTAACAGCAGGGCACGAATGTCAGAGCCAAGAGAAATGCCACACACACACAAACACACACACACACCCCGCCATAGGAGAGCTGAAGAGGGAAAGCCTGAAACTCAGTCAACAATCTATACCAACAATTTCTAAAGAAGTCTAAACTTGCCCCCGGGGTTCTCAGAATGTCTTCAGGTCAAAGGTGTGATAACTCATAAGTGACCAGGACCTGCGGCTTCTGTTTTAGGGCATGGGAATTACACAGCACTGGAAGCAAAAGAAAGGCATCTTCCACACTTGACCCAAGAAAGGAAAATGTCTATCAAGCTGTGACTGGGTCTTCTCTAATAAATGGGTGAGCCCGAGATCTCCTACTATGGAAGGAGACCCTTTGAAATGTTTCAGTCACTTCATCTGCAATAAGGAATGTCTGGAATGATGCTGCTGGCCAAGATCAAAATCCTCCACACTCCCCCAAGGCATCATGTTCCAGTATATTCTCCCAGCAGTTTTGTGAGCTGCAGTTTCGCATGGGAGTTATCTTGTGGGCAAGAGACACCTGAGCAAGTATGAACAACTCTAATTTAAATGCTCAAACAAGGAGGCCAGAGTTGAACCCATTTCAATGTTCCCAACCTTGGGACTGAAATGGCCTTGGTTCTTCCGGTAGTTAATCTACACTGGGAACCAGACCAGGGCTGGTGGGGGGAATCCTTCTCATTCATTCTTTCAGCCTTCTCAGTGGCCTTTGATACTGGAATACATCTAAATTGTCTGGCTGGGCTGAGGCTTTTTGCTATGGTTCAGTTCCTCCTAAGGAGTAGTCTTGAGAAGAGCATGCTCGGCTGCTTGGCCCATCATATTTCAATGCACTTCATTCTGCTGCTCATTTTTTAAAAACAATTATGAGAAACCGCTGGGAGAAGTTGCCTGAAAATGCAGAGTATACTATCATCAGTATTATTCTCTTCCTCCCCTTTTCACAGTGGAGTGGCACTGAAATTAAGCTCATTTCACTAGCTTGGTTCATTCTTTTATTAAATCTCTCCATTGTTGCTACGATTAAACAAATGGAAATCAAAAACTCACTATCCTTCTTCAAGTGACCCGAAAACATAGCAGCATACCAGTGGTGGCAATCAGGTGGTCCTCCAGATGTAACTGGACTACAACTCCCAGCAGCCCTAGATATCACAGGCAATGGTGAGGAATGCTAGGGGTTGTAGTTCAGCAGTATCTGGAAGGGCGCATGATTCCCACCCTGCAATAGAACTTAACCTTCAGCCCACTCTGCTTGAGATGTTCTCAGCTGTAGCCCCAGACAACAAGGGAGCTAGGAAAGTAACATTTAACCTGGAATAGACAGAGGACTCCATACCACTGGTCAATGAACCTGGAGGGGAGTGGTTCTCTGCTAGTCCCTATACCTAGAAAATGTCCAGGTACCCACTGGCCACATGCTATCAAAGCTGTCTCAAGCCAAAGTGGAACTTAAGTTCGTGCATTACCAGCGGTGGGTACCTCCTACTAGAGAATGCAGTTCCCCCTCCCTGCCACAGTGTATTCACAGAACAAGAGATGGCGCTGTCTTCTGAAAGCAGTTAGAGAAGCAGGTGAACGACACGATTCCTGATCCAGGGACAGAGATTTGGCCAATTTCAGACGGAGTGTGCTCCCATTAAGAAGTCATCTCTACAGTTTACGTGGCCTCTGAGGTGGCCAATGAAGGCAGCAGCCTCTGTGAAACATGTATTTACACAATTTAAGTTAGGACTTTACACGCCCCTTACCCTCGACAGAGCAGATCTGGCCAGTTACGCATCTGTTACTTTAAACTGAATTATTGCAACCAGCTTTAAGTGGGATCAGGACTACATTTTGTAGTATATTATTCCCCACTGCACCAATTACAATGGTTTCTGACCAGCTTCCAGGTCCAACTGAAAGTGATTTGCCACTTTCAAACCTTAATAATTAAAAGACAGTCTCCTCCAACATGAACCTGCCTGTCAATTCAGATAATCATGAGAGGCTCTTCAAATTCTGCCATTTGAGATTGTGCCAGTAGTGATTCTGGAAAGAGGATTCTCTATAAAAGTACATGTTATGCAACTGCCTGTCCTGGCAGATCCCTTCAGCAGCACGTATGCTGACAAGGGTGTCAAAGCTACCTGAAAACTGTTATTTCATCAAAACTGTGGATTTGACATTTGATCCAAATTTAGCTTCTTTTCCTCTCCTTTTCTGTATTTCCTTCCCTTAATTACTGCATTTGACTTTTTAACTATTTTAGCTATAAAGTGCTTTGGGTAGCTTCTGTGAGGTGGAAAAGCAGGGAAAAGACATTTACAATAAAAATGTAGCATGTCCAATAAAGAGGAAAGTAAGCTTGCATTCTTACTTTGATCTGCTTGGCAAAGAAGCCAAGCTATGAATTTGGAAATGCCCAGTCAAACTGTCATCTTTACAATGAGTTCAATAAAAGGTCTTGAGCAAGCCTCCACACTAGCAAATGCAATATGAATATAAACCTTACATGGCTGCTGTAAAAGATTGATGGGGGAACATGTAGAAGTTAATGAAAATATATAAGTTACATGGCACTCTCTGGGCATTTGGGGTCATGCTTTATACAAACACTTACTATGTGAGGGAAACCAAGAGATGGCAAATGTGTGACCTTCCAGATACAATCCCTATAGGGACTCTTAGTGGTTTGATTATTGTATTAGGACTTTGGAGACCAAGGTATGAATTTCTGCTCAGCCACAGAAACCCACTGTGTGACCCTGGGCAAGTCACACCCTCTCAGACTCACAGGCACAAAATGCAAAGCCTCTCCAAATAAATCTTGCAAAAAAACTCACAAAAAAACAGGAAACAGTCACCATAAGTTGGATTCTACCTAAAGGCACTCAACAACAATCCCCACTGAATAGGCAATGGCAAAGGATGGTGGGAGTTGCAGTGGAGAGTCAGCATTTCCCATCCTTAGCACACCAAGAAGCTCACTAAGCCCAGCATCCTGTTTGCCATTGCAAGGAGGAAGGAATACCCTAAGGGAGCCCAGAAGAAAAGAATGAAGGCACTCTACTTCTGCTCGTCTTTCTCAGGCTGATACTCAAAGGCACACTCCCCATAAACATGGAGAGGCACTTTAGCTATCATAACCATTCCCAGACACAATTCAAAGTGCTGGTTACAATTCAAAATACTCAAACTGCTTGAGTCCATAATAAATAAAATAATCTATTTCCCTCTATTAGCTCATCTGAGAGTTAGGATTTGGTGGGGGAAGCTTTCTCTTGGTCTTACCACCTCAAAAGGATATTGGGTGACGATCAGACAGACAGGGCCTTCTGGGTGGTTGACCCCCAGGCTATGGAACTCCCTCCTACCGGAGGCTGGATGGGTCCCCTCTCTACTTTTCTTTGAACTCCCTTTTTTTCCAGGGAGACCCCTGACAACTAAATAGTTGTAACAGAAGTGTTCCTCAACATATGTTTTCATATTTCTTTTCTGATTGATATGTTTTTAAATACTTCTAAACTCATGCTGTTATTAACAAGGTAACTAATTTTTTGAAATTATTGGGGAGGGGGTAGCTGAATTTTGTTTTACTCTAAGATATGAGTTGTCTTGGGCCCCATATTGAAAGAAAGATAAGAAATGCATTAAGCGCAGGAGGGATGCAGAGCCATACAATGAAGTGGGACTGAGAGATTTTCATACTCTCAGGCAGCTTTTTTTTTAATCCTCACTTGAGCTTTACCCTTTTCAAAGAAATAATCACGTTAATCTCCCACAGCATAAAAAAGAAAGGGGAGAAGAGTAACACCTTTCAAACTGGATGATTTATTTTAGCATGTACTTCTGTGGATATAAATCCACTTACTCAAATGCACTGACAGAAACACTCTGTTAGTGTATCTGAAGAACTGGATTGAAATCCTCAAAAGTTCATACCAAAGTAAATCAATCTTAGAAGTGCTGCTTGATTCCTCTTTCCCTCACTTCCCTTTTCCCTTGGTTTTACCCTATTTGTGAGAGTCTCCTGGGTCTTCACAGTGAACAACAACAAGCCTAGAAATAAATAAATAAACGGGCACACCTCAGTCAGCAAAACTTTAATAAAGAAGCTTCTTTTTATAAAATATTTTTAGTTTACTCAGCCACCTTTATCCTTTTCCTTCTCTATGTATCTGAAACTCTTTAGCAGCATTGGCACTGGTGGGATGGTGAGGGAGGGTCAGGAAAACACAGACTTTCAGCATCATGCTGTAGCAGCACATTTGCAGCAAAAAAGGTTATAACACTTGAACTGGGGAGGAATACAATTCTACTCTACTGTTCTACTGTAGCTGTATGTGTCTGCCTATTACAGGCCAGGTGAACAGCAGCTGCTGTTGACCTGGCCTGTAAAACAGACAGAAGAGGAGAAAGCAAAGAAACCTGCCTCACCAGTGATTCCAGTATGGTTTTTTTTAAAACAAAAAAAAGCACATGTATATAAGCTTGATCACCAAAATGGAAAAGTATTGATAAGCGGAAGAAAAAGTCATTCCTGAATGCATTTTGCAAGTGAGCACTAGAAAGCTCAGGTTTTTCTCCTGATAAAAGGCTTACCTAACCTGGTTGTTCCACTTTATCTATGAATATGCTTTAGTTATGGCAACCCTATGAATTTCATAAGGTTTTCTTAGGCAAGTAATATCTAAAGATGTTTTGCCATTGTTTTCCTCTAAAATATACCCTACTACAGCATGCTGTAGTGGTTTATCTATCGGACTACAATCCTGGAGACCAGAGTTCAATTCCCCACTCAGCCACGGAAACCCAGTGGTTGACCTTGGGCATGTCACACACTCAAAGCACCCAGAAAACCCAATGATAGGCTTGTTTTAAGTCAGAAACGACTTGAAGGCACAGAACAACAGCAGCGGCAACCAGAATTCTTTTCTGGCCTCCCACCCAAATATTAACCCTGCCCAGCTTCCAAAATCAGATGGGACTTGATGCCTTCAGGGTATTTAGGCCTCCTAGTTTTGAATTAAAAGTCCACTGAAACACACAGAATGAGCTCTTCTTTCTTGTGCTGTTGGAACTTATCCTTATTTTCTCCATGTTATTTCTGCCTATGGTGCCCTATTTTCTGTTCAAAACATCATGGCCAGAAACAGATTGACTTCATTAACCAAAGTATACATTCAGCCCTCCACATTCCCTAGAGTTAGGGGCACAGGAACACCTAGAAAGTGGAAAAACCACAAATATCAAAATGGGGAGGGAGGGGGCCATGAGAAGGTGGGGAGAATGGACACCTAGGTCAGAACCAAGTCAAGGAAAGGAGAGGAAAAGGACCGGGTTGGCATGGTGGCCCTATACTTCCTGTCTCTCGCCCATCTCCTTCTACAGGTGTTGGGGGGGCATCAGGAGAGGGTCTATGGTGCTGAGAAATTGGGCTGTTCAGGTTATCCTTCGCTGGCCAGGCAGTTTGCGGTGGTGGTGGCGGAGGACCAGAGGTGAGGTTTTTTAAAGGCTGCAGAGCCTGACTGGAGCTCCTGAGAGGGAAAATTCTCCCAGAAAAAAAGTGCCTGGGGGAGGGAGCCAGGTTTTGGAGAAACTTGCAAATACAGTCAATCCTCCACATTTGTAGGTCTAACTTTCACAGATTTGAATTTGTCTCACTCCTGTCCCCCCCATCTCAAGTGCTTCTTTTCCAGGGGAAGCCTCCCTCTCGGCCGCTCCAATCAGGCTGCACAGCCCTTTAGAAACCCTCCCCTGGCCCTCTTCTTTCTCCTCCAGCCATGGCCTGGCCAGCTAAGGATGGATTGCAGCCCAATTTCTCAGCACCACAAACCCTCTCCTGGTCCGCCCCCCCCGTACCCAAGGAAGGCAATGGGTGAAGGAGAGGAGGTATAGGGCCGACACGCCGACCCCCGCCTTCCCTCTCCTTTCCCTGACCTGGTTTGGACCCTGGGTTCCCACTCTCCCCACCATGCCTCGGCCCCCTTCCCACAGACACGCACGCACGCACGCATTTCGATCTCTGCGATTTTTTCACTTCTGCGAGGGTCCTGCGCCCCTAACCCCAGTGAACGTGGAGGGATGACTGTAACCACCTCCGCGAAAAAAACCCGCAGATGCGGAGGACTGTGAGGCGAAATACCGAGCCTCGGGGTCTCCCGTGAAATAAAAGAGCGGCCCCGTCTCCCCCTTATTCAGGTGCACCCTCCCTCCGAAGCCAGGCCGCTCCCCCACGTCCCGACGGGGCAAGAAAAGGGGTCAAGGGGGGTCCCCAACATGGCGGCCAACCCTCCCCCGCCCCCCCACTCCCCTCCCACTCACCGCCTCGTCCCGGGCCCGGCGGGAGCCTGACGAACCGGTTGAGGAGCCCCCCGTGCGGGGCTTGAGCCGCCGGCCCGTCGCCGCTGGCCCCTCCGCGCTGCCGGTTCCCCTCCCAGCCTTCTCCGTCCGCCGCCGACATCTTGGCGGCCGCCGCCACCGGGCCCTCTCCCCGTTCTCCTCCCTTCCTCCCTGCCTCCTCCCTTCCACCCTCGCAGCTTCCTCGCAGTGGCGACCGCAACCTCCAGCCGAGTCGCCTCAGCGGAGCAGGCGGAGAAGTCCGCGACGGCAGCGGGCGACCCTTCGCCGGCAGCCAATCAGAAGCGGGCTTGGGCAACGGCAGCCAATAGCCGGCGGGTTTGTTGGGGAGTGCGAGAAGGGAAAGCGGCGAGCGTAGAGAAGAGCGTCGCCAGCGAGAGGTAGGTGCAGCAAAGGCAGGCCGAGTAATCGATCGATGCCCTTCCTTTGATGCTTCCCCGAGGCGTCGTTTTTCAGTCAAGAGGGGACAAAGGGCAGAGCAATCGAAAAAAATCAGGTCCGTTGCAGGATCTATGATGTTCCCTTCCTGTTGGCTCACGAGATGAGGCCGGAAATTAAATACAGAAAGAACTGACAGTGCTTATGATTACACGTTGGACTAAATAATATTATTATATCATAATAATATAAATATGCTATAAATATAAATAATAAGTATAACAGAAATATAATCATATAATTATAAATAATCATATAACTATACATTATTAAATTATGGCATTATTATTATTAATATAATATAGTATAACATATAATTATATAATATCATAATATAATATAATAATGTTATACTGTTATATTAATATAATTTAATATGATATTAATATAATTTTGCTGTTCAGGTTAGTATAATGTTAATATAATATAATATTAATATAACATTAATATTATATATAATAATAATTATTATATTTTTTATTATTTCCTACTTCCTCCTTCCTATGGATTGAGGCAGGAAACAACAGATTGAAATACAACAGATATATATACCAGCTAAAAATAGAGAAAATCGGTTAAAACACATAAGCAGTTAAAAGATCATAATAAGGTCAGTTAAAACAGCATACATATTAAAACAATTGAGTCATAATTTAAAAACTCATAATTTAAAAAGCATCTGGAGGGGCCTGCCAGAAGAGATTAGTCTTGAGTGCTCTTTTAAACTCAAATATCTTCTGGCAGGTCATTCCACAATTTGGGGGCAGCTGAAGAAAAAGTCCTCCCAGTGACGGTTGTCAGCCTAGTCCTGGCTGACTGAAGGAAGCATTCCCCAGAGGACTGGAGTGCACGGGACAGATTATACAGGGCCATTTCCGCACGAGACTGTTACAGCGCTTTGATTCCACTTTCAACATCCTATGGAATCCTGGGGTTTGCAGTTTCGGGAGGGGGCCGGCCGGCCCCTCCCGAAACTGCAAACCCCAGGATTCCATAGGATGTTGAAAGTGGAATCAAAGTGCTGTAACAGTCTCGTGCGGAAATGGCCTGGGAGAAGGTGATTCCACAGATAACCTGGACCCAAACCATGTAGGGCTTTAAAGACAACAACCAACACTCTGCACTGTTGTTAAGCCAGAAGCTGTTGTACATTGGAAGAGTCATGAGATGACACGACTCATAGAAAAGATGCATACTGCTGGAAAAAGTGGGGGGCTGTAAGAAAAGAGGAAGACCCCCTTTGCAAATGGATTGATTCGGTCAAGGTACTGATGGCCTAAACCTGAAAGATCTTAGAAAGGCTGTTGAAGTTCTCACATTCATTGCTGTCGTGCGCCTTCAAGTTGTTTCTGACTTGTGGCAACCCTCGGGCTCCTATCACGGGGGTTTCTGGGGCTGTGTGATGTACCTAAGCTCACCCGGTGGGTTTCAACGGCCAAACAGGGAATCAAACCTGGTCTCCAGGGTGGTAGCCCAACACTCAAACTACTATGCCGTGCCGGCTCTCTTTTATAGGGTCACCACAAATCTAAGCTAACCTGAGGATAAATAATAACAAAATGCTACTTTGCTTTGGTGTTTTCAGCACCAATTTTGCAAACGGCCAGTATTAATAAGATCATTGCTGCTTTCAATGCTTTCTACAATTAATTTTCCTCTAATGTCCCTGGCTACAATCCCACCTGCCACTATGTCTACCACCTATACGAACCTGAACTTCTGGTTTTAATACTCCTGGGGTGTAATGAAGTAGATTAGAATCTATGGGCCTTTCTGCACTACCCTGTTATAGTGCTATTATTCCACTTTCAACCTCCTGTGGAATCAGTGATGGCGGTTTAGGGAGCGACATTTAGAATTCTCAGCCAGAGAGCTCTTTGGCCTCAGTAAACTACAAACTCCAGAATTCCCCAGGAAGGTGAAAGTGGAATAATAGCACTATAAACAGGATAGTGCGGAAAGGCCTTATGAAAGTCTTTGCTATATTCGTTATAAGAAGGAAAAGAGGGAAAGGAGTCTTAGTAGCATCTCTTTAAGAATAACTGGTTTATTTTAGCATGTGCTGTCATGGATTAGAATCCACTTACTCAGATGTGACATGGAACACAATATTCACGCATCTGGGGTATGCGCAGTTTGAGTAGGTTTTGGGATTGGAGAGAAGCGGGATGCTCAAGCTGGTTCATTCCGGCGTGTATAATGTAATCCATGGGTGTTTCAAGCTGTTAATTGTCTCTGACGTGTGAAAGCCGTACATGCTAACTTTCAGGAAAGTCAGTTCTGTAGGAGGAAGGACTCATCGTGCAGTCATCCCTCCATCCCTTGCTGAGGTTAGGGGCACAGGACCCCTGTGAAAGTGGGAAAACCGTGAATAACTCTAGGCCCTCCCAAACCATACTTAACATACAAAAAGGGTACGATCACCATATTCACCCCACTGTGGATTCCTTTGAGGCCTCAGGGTTCCTTCACAGGGCAGAAGCGGGGGGCTGGGGGGGCTTCCTGCCACCTCCCCTGCTGCCCCTCGCTGTTTTTAAGAGGGACTTACAAGCCCCGTTCGCACTTTCTCAGCCTCACGAGGCTTGCAGCCCCTATTAAAAACGGCAGAGGGAGCGGCAGAGGGGACAGCAAGTAATCCATGGATAATCAAGTCTGCAAAAGTGAAACCTGCAGATGTGGAGGGCTGACTGTATTGATCCATCCTGCTGAGTTTAGAAGGCCTTCCTTCCTTTTTCTAGAAGGCCGGCCGCAGTGGTTCTGTCTAAGGACTGGAGGAACAGGAGGGAAGGTTATGATAACTTCTCAGTCTTCCCACCAGAAACTCTAATTCCTAGCAGCCCTGCCAACTAAAAGACAAAACAACATATACGTAGCGAACGCAGGTATCTGACCATTTCTGCCCTACACTGTGATCCTGCTATTACTCCACTTTCAACCTCCTATGGAATCCTGGGACTTGCAGTTTAGGGAGGGGCCTTTAGAATTCCCACCCAGAGAGCAAATTGGTTTCAGTAAACTACAAATCCCAGCATTCCACAGGGCGTTGAGAGTAGAATAATAGCGCTATAACGGCGTTAGGGCGGAAATGGCCTCTGTCTCATCAGCTTCCAGAATCCCCCTCCCGAAAGGCCCCTACGTTCCCTCTTGACAGCCCAGGCTTTGGGAGCGGGGACGCCGGAACTGAGTTTTTGCGGACCGTGCGTTTCCGGCCTCGCCGGTGGAGGGCGCGGGGGTAGCTTTACAGTGAGGGACCAAGATGGCGGCGCCCAGGCCTGCGGCTGTGGCTACTGCCTCGGAGGCCGAGGATGGCCATTTGGGAGGCAAAGCCAAATCCCCCTCCATCACTCCGCAGAAGATTCGGGAGCTGATAGACGGGGGGATCGCCCCGGAGGAGGGCGGCCTGGAAGGGTGAGCCGGGACGGCGGGAGGGAGGGAGGGAGGGAGGGAGGGAGGCTGGAAGCTGCCGCCCGGTCCCAGCAGATCCCCGCTTTCAGCCTGCTTGGGCGCCTTTCTCCGCCGAGGGCGGTTGGCCCCGGTCCTCCCATCACCCGGCGGGACAACCGGGGCGCCGCTGAGGGGAACGATCAGAGAGCTGGAAGAGACCCCGAGGGCGGTCGAGTCCAGTTCCCGTCTATCATGCAGGAATCCAACGTTCTCGACAATGGCGTTCTCGACAAACGGCCATCCAGTTTCTCCTTATAAACCTTCAAAAAAAGGAAACTCTACCACACTCCTGGACAGCAGCGGCCAAACAGCGGCCACTACCAAACAGCTCTTACCGTCAGGAAGTTCTTCCTCATGTTTAGCTGGCATCTCTTTCCCTGCAGTTTGAAGCCATCGCTCCATGTCCTAATCTCTGGAACAGCAGAAAACAGGCTTGCTCCATCTTCCATATAACATCCCGTCAGATATTTAAACATAGTGTCACGTCACCTCTTAATCTTCTGTTCTTTGGGCTAAACCTTCCCTGCTCCCTAGGCCACTCTTCAGAGGGCATCATGCTTTCCAGGCCTTCTTCCATTTTGGTGGCCCTTCTCTGGACATGTTCCCGCTTGTCGATAGCCTTTTTGAACTGTGGTGCCCAGAACTGGACACAGAATGTCAGTTGGGGGCCAGACCAAAGCAGAATAGAGTGGTGCTCTTACTTTCCTTGACCTAGACACTATAATCCTATTGAGGCAGCCCAGAATCACATGGGCTTTCTTAGCTGTCATATCAGACTACTGATGTATGTTCAGCTTGTGATCTATTAAGACTCCTAGATCATTTTCACATGTAGTGTGAAAAGGAGAATTAGGGGTAATTAGCCCTGACGTGTTAGAATTAGAGGAGGGAAGAATCAAACTTGTGATGGAGAACATGATTAATTTTTTTCAACAAAGCCATCTGAGCATCCTTCTTGGATTGATGTAGCAAATAAAAATATAAAACAAGCCGGGCTGGTTTAGACTAAAGGCCTCTCCGGTCCAATATTGTGTTTTTATAGTGGCAGCCGGATGCTAAGAGGGGATAGCTACCAGCAGAGTATGCTCCCCATTGCTCATGCTGCCCACTTGTGTGTGTATATGTGCCTCCAGGTCACCTGCTGACTTCTGGGAATGCATGAATTTCATAGAGATTTCTTAGGCAAAGGATACTCAGAGGTAGTTCACCAATTCCTTTCTCTGAAATATAGCCTACAGCATCTGATATTTGTTGTGGTATTTTTACTACAATTACTAACTGGGGCTGACCCTGCTTAGCTTCTAAGATCAGAAGTAATCTGGTGCCTTCAGGATATTTAGGCCTTACTTACTTACTAAACAGAGGCTGGACAGCCATCTTTCAGGATTGCTTTGATCAGGTATTCTTATGTGGCAGGACACTGACCTGGATGGGCTTTGTGTTTTCTTCCAGCTCTATGATTTTATAATTCTACTGATACACAAAGAGGTATTTTGCCTCTTGTACCATGGGAACTATCCATTTTCTTAAAACTGACCTCTAGGTCTTCTGTATTATTTTAGTATGAGTAAGGTTGTACCATGTAAAGTTGAAGGCTTTCACAGCCAGAATCAAGAGGTTGTTGTGGGTTTTCTGGGCTTTGAGGCCGTGTTCTATTAGTATTTTCTCCTGATGTTTTGCCTGCATCTGAGGCTGGCATCTTCAGAGGATCAGATCCTCTGAAGATGCTAGCCTCAGATGCAGGCAAAACGTCAGGAGAAAATACTAATAGAACACGGCCTCAAAGCCCGGAAAACCCACAACAACCTGTGATCGTACCCTCAGGATGCTGACTTGCTCTAGGAGTTGAACTTAAGAGACTGGGCTGAAAATGTTGCTTAGTAAATAAATCATATTTAAAGTGTACATCTGTTCCCAAGAACAATTCATTTAGTATCACCACTTCATGCCACACTAGAAGTATTCAAAGGTCATTGTTGCTATGTGTTCTTTAGAGAAAACTGAAAGATTTTCTTAACAGTGACTTCCCAAAGCAATAGGTGTGTAAGCTATGTTTCAACATAAAATGGAAAAGGAGGAATCAAACAAGCCCTTTGAGACGATTTATTTTAGCATGAGCTTTTGTAGAAATCTATGCCTTTCAAATGCATTTTATGGATATTGCATCTGAAGAGAGGGCTGTTACCAACAAATCTGTCTCAAAGGTCTTTTTTTCTTCTTTTCCATTCTATGCTGAAAGAGCTTAACTAATTTGTTTTTGGCGTAAGCTTTCGTGGATATCAGTCAGTTCTTCAGGTGCATTTATTGATGAAATGCCTACAAAAGAAGCAGGTTTTTCACAAAAGCTCATGCCAAAATAAATCAGGTAAAGTCTTAAAAATATTGCTTGGCTTCTCCTTTTCCATCTTTCTAGTGACTGCAAACACTGAATGAATGAGAGATTTGGGCTTGTTTCAGCCAGTGGATGTTACTGTCATGGGTAAAGATACTGAGTTGGCAGGCCAGGATTGCTGGGCTTGAACTATTGTGGCCAGTTGCAAAGCTTTATAAATTTGAGGAGTGGGGGACAACAGAGGAGAGAAACTAGTTTTCATTACTGCCATGAGTAGAAAACTGTCATATTTTATGGTCTCTTTCTTGCATTTCAGGAAGGATTTATCTGCCTTATATGAAGTGGCAAATGGATCTCCCCAAACTGATGAGCTGCCTTTTGAAGCCACCAGCAAAGAAGCCTATTTCAGCAGAGTAGAAACATTTACCATATCCTTTTCTCCCTGTTAACTGAGAATGCTGTATTATTGATGTGATGGGACTGAGCTAAACTTGGGGGTGGGTAACTTCAAGGGATCTGGGGGCCATTTTTGTTTTCCTCTGGACCTCAGCAGGTCTCATCCCTTCCCATTTTTAATAAGCCTGACACTGCACATAACAATGGCCAGTTTCCCCTTCTGTGGAGCCTCCAAGGGACACATTGAATCACTTAAAAGTTATTTCTCTGTAGAATACAGATACAGAACATACAGTGTTCTGCAGAGCCTTTGATGTCTGAAATTTCTCTGTTTTAACTGTTTTAAAATTTTATTTTAGGATTGTTTTAAAAGTTTTAAAGAGTATTTTAATGTGTTTTTAAAATGTTTTTGTCTCTGTACTTTTTTTGTTTTTTTGTATTTTTACTCAAGAGCTCTTGTGGACTGGGAAGTAATACTGAAATATCTTAAATATTTTGGCTCCAGAATTGTTTAAGGCTCCAAATAGCTTTTCTTTTTTAGAAAACTGACTTTTTAAATTTCTGGGGCATAATTGGCCACTTTTAATCTAGTTTTTTTCCTGGGGTTATGGGGGCCCACATGGAGGGCCCTGGTGGCTGCACTTTGCCCTCCCTCTGAAGCAAATGAACTTCTGGAGGATAATCAGTAGCCCTGTAAACCTAGGGGTATTGTGCCTACTGTTTGGGGGTTATAAAGGCAGAAGATGGGAGGAATTGCTACCAAAGTCTTCACAACTTCATTTCCCTTCCATATATAAGTAGAATAAATTATCTCTCTCCTATTCTGCTCACCATGCTTATAACTCCTGCGTTAGAATCATAGGATAACAGAGTTGGAAGAGACCCCAGGGGCCATGCAGTCCAAACCCCTGCTATGGAGGAATCCATATCAAAGCACTCCGAACAGATGGCTATCCAGCCTCTGCTTAAAAACCTCCAAAGAAGGAGACTCCACCACACTCCGAGGCAGCATATTCCACTGCCAGACAGCAGTTTTGAAAAGTTTGTGCTGATTGCTAGTGAGATATTGAACCATGTTCAGAATGGGCTTATAAAACACAATGAATAATTCAGGACCAGATCTTGTCCCATGTAGATCATCCTGGGCCTTGAAATCTGAACTGGAGGCTCAGTTTACTGTAACGCAGCCTGGTGATGTTTATTTAGCTAAGTCATGGGTGGGGCTTCCCTGTTGTGGCTCTCTCCATATGGAATGGCCTCCCCATTGAAATCAGGCAGACTCCCAACATTGGATGATTCCATTGTCAACTGGCGCCCTAGCTGCTTACCCAGGCGTATTCCTGTTCATTTTCCTAATTTTTAGCTTCATCAGTTGTTGTTATGTGCCTTCAAGCCTTTTCCAACTTCCAGCTTTTCCAACCCTAAGATCACAGCATTTTCTTGCCAAGATTTGTTCAGAGAGTGTTTGCTTTTGCCTTCCTTTGAGACTGAGAGAATGTGGCTTGCTCACGGTCACATGGTAGGTTTTCTTGGCAGAACAGGGATTCAAACCCTGGTCTCTAGAGTCGTAATCCAATGTTCAGACAACTACACCATGCTGGATCTCTTTGTTGGTCAATTCCTTTCTAATGAATGGTTTTATAACTTTTCTTCGCTTAGCGTTTCTCATTTATCCTTTTAGCTAAAGTTTTACTATATCTGTCTTTATTCTGAAACAGCTTTGATTTTTCTTTAAATGAAAAGCAGTATATAAATTTTTAGATATAAAAACAATTGATAGGGTGGGTGAGTGCATCATAATTTTGGATGGAAGTTTCAGGGCAAACATGATTTGGCAACAGGTGGGCAAAGGAGGGTGGGAACCTTGGCTGAAGAAGGTGCAACAACTGGCAGTTGATACAGATAGAGGGGACTTTATTTGCCCCACCTGGAAAGCTGGTTGGAGCTTAGGAGGTTCTGTATCGTGTAAGCCCAGCATCCAGAACTTGTCCAGAGGAGGGTGAGCAAAATGGTAAAAGGCCTGGAAACCATGCCCTGTGAGAGCAGTTTCTGGGTGGGTGGGTGGGCGGGCGTATCACACTAAGACCCTAAGGTTTGAAGTAAGTAGGGAGATGCAGCAGGATTTGTCTGTGTAACTCTTATGCTGCACTTGGCAGTGTAGGATCTTAACCAGAGAGAGTGTGCACAGTGGGCATACAGAATGAACTGGGAAAACAAAACCTTGGTTCAGTTTATTTGTTTAAAATATTTCTGCCCTGCCCTCCTATGTCAGAAGATCTTAGGACAGTGTACAGTTCCCTTTAAACAACTTAGAATTAAGACAATAAAAGATAAACAGCCTTAAAACTTACTAAACAGTGTAAGTGGTTAAAACAGCTTACAAACGCCACCGGGGTATGTACACATTGAATAAAATCATCCTGTTTTGAACTGTACCAAGTACTTTTCCCTTAACTGCCAGCACTCCCTCAAGTGGGCAGGCAAACCCCACGAGTTGTCTCCCCTGATCTGTGCCAAGTATGGATGGACCAACGTCGAGTGTGACATGTTAAAGTGTGCCAGCTGCCAGGCCTACCTCTGTGCCAGTTTGCAACTAGCTTTTGACTTCAGCAAATGTAAGAACTTAGGAGAAGGCTTCACCATGACAATACCTGATGTGTTAAAATTGAGAGGCAAACCTAGGCTGTGTCTGTTCTTAACCTTTTCTTTACTAGGCACCCCCTGTAAATTTAATTTCTTGCTGGGGAATCTGAAGACTTAACTCAAGATTTAAATATTTAAATTTAGATTTAAATATTCCATTGTTTATTTATTAAAGGCTTCTGGAGATTGGAATTCAAATCCCCAGACACTGGGTGACCTTGGGCAAGTCACATTCTCTCAGACTCAGAGGAAGGCAAAGGAGAATCCCATTTGAACAGATCTGGCCAAAAAAAAACCTGTGATAAGTTCACTTTACAGTTGCCATAAGTCAGAAGTGACTTGAAGGCACACAACAACAAAGTGCCACTGACAGAGGGTGGTTTTTTCTAGCCATCATGTCTCTACCCTTTGAAAAGTGACTTATGGCAACACTAAGACGAACCCATCATGGGGTTTTCTTGGCAAGATTTGTTGCCTTTGCCTTTCTCTGAGGTTGAGAGAATGTGACTTACCTGAGGTCTCCCAGTGGGTTTCCCTGGCTGAGTGGAGATTCAAACTCTGGTCTTCAGAGTTATAGTCTGGGTGTGCGCACACACCTGCTGCCATATACCTTTCATCAGGGATGCAGCAGTGGGGGTACATGTGTGTGCCCAAACTGCTCCCTGATTTTCAAACGAGGAAGCAGTTTCAGCACCTGCAATCTATTGCCTTGCTGCCACATCCCTGTTGCTGCTTTTGGTGTCTATCAACAGGGCTTCACAGACCCACAGGCATCCCTAGACCCCAGCTTTAGAACCAGTCGTCTAGCCTGTTGAATGTACAAGACTGCTTCTCAGGATTTTTCCTCCTCTTGGGAAGAGCTATTATCCAGGATGTGTCTTTGTCTTCCAGACAAGGAGAGGTGTTTAGAGTTGAAGAAAGCTTTATCAACGGCTCATGAAAAGTTCTGCTTCTGGCCAGACAATCCCTGCCCAGGTAAGTGATGAGGCACTGAGGGAGAAACTACCCCAGTTTTGGGTTCAAAAAAGTGGGCATAATGAATCAAAGATGGCAGTTTATTTAAAAACACAATGTCAGCCCCGAGCCTATGCAATCTGGCAGCAAAACCAACATGCCCCTACTGTTTTTAGCAGTTCTGGGGAAATCTACCTAGAACAACAAAAAGCAAATAATAGGAGGATACTGGAGATATATTAGCCAATCATGAAACAACTAATAAGCCACAATGGAAAATTACCAAACAAGCACCAAGTAAAAACTAATTGTGTTGAATCTTTTCCTGACACTTCAGATTGTTGTTTTTATTAGTAGAAAGTACCAGTCAGTCAATGATAAGGTCACAGTATTCTCCTAATGTTGCAGAAGAGAAGGTTAAGCGTGGACATGATAGCCATGTTTAAATATTTGAAAGGATATCATATTGATGAGGGACTAGGGTTGTTTTCTACTGTTCCAGAGACTGGGACAAGGAGCAATGGATTTAAACTACAGGAAAAGAGATTCCACCTAAACCTCAGGAAGAGCTTCCTGACAGTCAGAGCTGTTCGGCAGTGGCATACGCTGCCTTGGAGCGTGGTGGAGTCTCCTCCTTTGGAGGTTTTTAAACAGAGGCTGGATAGCCATCCGTGGGAATAATTTGATTGTGTCTACCTGCATGGCAGAATGGGGTTGGAATAGATTACCCTTGGGTCTCTTCCAACTCCTGATTCTGTGATTCTGTCTGCTTTTCTCTGGGTTCCTAAGAGCTTAATAATGCTGTTATTTCTCACTTTTTCCTTGATTCAGAATAGTTTTCTTTTAGCATGATGCTATTCTGCTTTGGTCTTATGATCAACCTCTGGCCTTTCCCTTCTATACCCAAAGACACACTGTCCCCCCAAAAACGAGGCCTAGCCTGAAAAAGGTTTTTCCAGCTGTTGACAATCACCCACCTCCCCCTTTGGCAGAAGGAGATGCACTTTGAAGGTCAGGCCATGCTCTCCTGGCATACATAGATATGCACAAGGAGAGATGCCTGGACCACTCTTCATTGTTAAGGTTTCTCTGGTCACTTATCTTGTGATTAAGAGGCTGTAGAATTAGTGTCAGATCTTTTCCTCCAAGGAAGAAATTGCTTCTCCTAAAGTAAAACCACACCATCTTCTTATTTTTAAAGGATTTGTACAGGACCTGTTTTCATATGTTAGAAAAAGAGCATCCATTTGACCAAGGGGAAAAAATAATAAGCCCACCCTGCCTCCCCAAGGGCAGCTTCTTAAGGCTGTTCCTGAATCTGGGGTCTCTGATATCAAAGAGGGCTTCAGAGGCACCGAGAGTCCCTTCAGGATGTCTGGGAGCCACAGGAAAACCTCCCAAAGCCATTCTTCTTGCTCTCTTTATCTCCCATCAGGGCTCAGGAGCCAGGATGAACTGTGTCCAAAATGAAGGCTGCCAGAAGAAGTTGGCAAGGTCTACCATGTGTGAGACAGGATATAGTAAACTCTTTTATTCTGAATCAGACCAATGGTCCGTTTAGCTAATAGACCACTAGGCTAGCAGCTCTCCCAAGATCTCAGGCCCATAGGTCTTTATCAGCCCAACTGTCTGACATACCAAAGCTCTGAACCAGGCCCTTTTTGTTTACAAATCAGATACTTTATCCCTGAACTGTCTTTGACAGGTGGGATTTGAACCCAGGGCTCGATGTGCACAAGCTAAAAGCAATTACTAATTTTGCAGGGATGATTGAGGCACATTCTTCCATCCCTGCAGACCTGGGCCTCCTGTAAGAGTTATGGTTTAGGAAAAAACATTAATGGCATGAATAAGAACTTGAAAGGAAGCAGCAGGAAATCACGAAGGGGGATTTTCCCATGGCTTCCAAACATGGCAGTCTTTGGAATGGTCTTGACATGGATGAGAATGTTCACCTGAATAAATACAGAGTTGGTACCGATCACCTCTCTATGGATTGTTGCGCTTGCATCATCACCCATGAAATAATACAGTTTTATTTCTTGTTCTGCTTCGTTTCCTTTTGATCAGATCGCTTTTCAGTCTTGCTGGTGGATGAGCCCCTTGCACTTCTCAGTGACTTTTTGGAGCGCTTTCAAAGCCTGTCCCAGCTGGAGCTTCAGCTGCCCTCCCTGAAACCAGAAGATCTCAAAAGCATGGTATGTTTTTCTATGTCCTTCGTGATCCCCACACAGATGATGGAGGGGAGGGGGTCAGAATTAAAGAAGATTGTTTTTTTGGTAGCAGGCTTCAAATGCCCAGTTCAGGTAATGGTCTGATGCTGTAGAAAGAACATCAAGCTGGTAATTCCTGTGTGTGCAGAATTTTTCTGTTTACCTACAACACACTTTCTGTCTTGTGAATCTTCACCATTGCAAGAATGATTTCTTTGCAACTTCTGTAGCCAAATTATAGTATCTCATGCCTCCTTGTGTGGTATCCTAAACATTAAGACTTTGAAAGGGTCATTTACATCCTTCTCATCAGTCATTCAGTCCTACCATACCTGCTGTGTGTTTTTATATGTGTGATTTTCTGCACAAAGAAAAAAGTCACTACTTTTGCAGAGAGACACTTTCAGCACATTGCAGAAACTTTTATGGTGGGAAAGAACTTATTGTCTTGTTCTTCCACTGGAGGTAGGAAATCTCAGGAATTCACAAACTCAGAAATTCAGGAAGTCCATTTCGCTATGCCAAGACAGTTTCTTTTGATGGAAAAGAAGTAATTTAGTAAGATTTCTTCAGATTCCTGGTCATAATTAAATAAAATTTGAACCAATTAACTTGGTGGGGCAGGGTCTTGTTCTGGAACTGAGTGTAGTTCCAGGCCTTTGCAGGTGTTCTTTTGGTGCCAAATCCTGACACACTTTGTGTGTGTGTGTGCATGCATTCCTTCAACCCCCCCATTGACTTACAGCAACCCCCATAAATTTCATAGGGTTTTCTTAGGCAAGGAATCCTCAAAGGTGGTTTTGCCAGTTCCTTCCTCTGAAATATAGCCTATAACATAAGTGGGGAAGTGGCATCCTCCTATGGATGGTGCTGGATGACATCTTCCAATCTTCAGGAGAACCTCTGCTTCCGCTCTGCAGATGGTGCCAAGCTACAAAGCCCATCACCCTTGACCACACTGCCTGGTGTTGGAGTCCTACTACATCTGGAGTTCCATCGCTTGCTCATCCCTGTACCCTGCCTTAGTTTAAATGTCTCCCATGTATTATGGAAGACTGAAAAATGTCTTAAATCCAGATCAAATTATCTCTCCATCTCACCTAGCATCACCCACTCTGATAGTCAGAGGCACTCTAGGGATTCACAGCAAAGATCTGCTACCAGTTGTCCTTTAACACAGAGGTGGGAAAGCACACAGCCTAGAGTTACAGAGGGCCACCAGACACCACTTTTGTGGTCCTCCAATACTCGTTAATTTGGGGGACACAATTTTCAGATGATTTTCGTTCTCAAACTGTTCCAAAACCATCCCAGGAGCAGGAAAACACATGCCAACAATGACAAACGTACTATCCAAAGCTTCCAGAACATCCATATGGGCCTACTTTGCCCATGTTCCAATCAAAATTGCAGCTAGAAGCACCATAACATCACTTCTGGTAGCCATTTTTGTCACTTGTTTTTGATCATGGAAGTGGTTTATTTGGGTGCCGTCAGAGGAAGTGTAGCCCAGAGGGAGTAGGGGAAAGTTGGTTCCTGATCCTCACATGCAGTTGTCTTCTCCTGTTACAGTGAGAGATGTCAGAGCCTGAAGAAGTGTAAAATATTATCTACCATGGTCTGTCCCCATGGATACCTGTTGGTTTGTCTGAAACAAGAGGGGTTTGTGCTCCCCAATTCACTTTGAGAAATGTGGGAGCATTTCAGGAATTGATGTCTTGAGTTGTCAGTCTTACACAAATTTAGGCAGCCTCCCTTAATCAGAAATGCAAAATCTGAAAACTTCCATATGCTAAAACTGTCTGCCGCCAGCCACCCATTTCTGCCTTTGAGGCGGTGGCAGCAGCACTCCTCTTGGTTCATCTCTCGGATCCTCAGTCTCTTATCTTTTTACCAGCCACCTGCTTCCACCTTTGAGGCAGAGGCTGCAGTGCTCCTGTTTGTTTGTCTCTCAGGTCTGAAGAAGGCTGCAGCCACCACCTTGAAGGCAGAAGTGGGTGGCTGGTAGCAAAAAAGAGACCAAGGATCTGTGAAATGATTGGAAATCCCACCGATCACAGTGCTTGGATCCCTGCCATTACACAGATCCTCAGTCTCTCTCCAGCCTTGTGTCTCATGCACAACTCAAGTAGTGAACAAATGAGATGTGAGGCTATTCTGCAAAGGTACTGTATTCCAAAAAAAAATTTTTTTAAAAAAAAATCTGAATCAAAGGATCTTAGGGTTGGAAGAGACCCCAGGGGCCATTGAGTCCAACCTCCTGCTATGCAAGAACAAACACTCAAAGTACTCCCTTTGACAGATGGCCATCCAGCCTCTGCTTAAAAACCTCCAAAGAAGGAGGATACTCCACCACACTCCACTGAGGCAGTAGATTCCACTGCCGGACGGCTCTGACTGTCAGGAAGTTCTTCCTGAGGTTCAGGTGGAATCTCCTTTCCTGCAGCTTGAATCCATTGTCCTAGTCTCTGGAGCAGTGGAAAACAAGCCCACTCCCTCCTCGACATGACATCCCTTCAAACATTTAAACATGGCTCTCATGTCCCCTCTTGACCTTCTCTTCTGCAGACTTACACTTCTGGTCCCGAGCATTTCGGATAAGGGAAGCTCAGCCTGTAGCTGGAGAAAGGCAGTTCCCACTAGAGACAGTGTAAACTCACTGTAGTTTGCTATTGCTCAATTGGTTTTTCAGTGCTTGACAGAGGAGAAGATCAGCCAACTGCTACAGGTGATCGAGGAGGAAGCTGATTGCAAAACGGAGGGTGAGAAAACGCCAGCCAAGCGGGCTTCAGATCTCCTCCAAATCCACATCACTGCCTGCGTCTTGGCCCTCTGTGGCTGGACTAGTAGGTATGTAGGCAAGCCAAGTGGACAAAAGCCAAAGACATTCACAGACCTCCCCACATTCTAGTTGTGGCTCTGAGCTTGATCTTGTGGTCTGCTAACTGGGTTGTGCCATGGTCAGCCTTTGGAGCATATCTACCTCTAATTGTCTCTGTATTGCTAGTGTTCTTTCACCAAAAAGACTCCAACAATGATCCCATGAAGATCAGTAGGCAGGCAGTCCTTGTGCTGAAATATATAGTTTAAGAGGGGTGATGCACAAGGAAAGGGAACTGTAGAGGGATGAGGAAAAAAGGAAGCACTCTCAGCCACCAATTATTAAAATTACAGTTCTTGTCATATACAGCTGGGAGGAAAACCGTTGAAATGGCCTGGTGGAATTGGTGCTGTCTCTGATAGCCAAAGGAGACTAAAAGTATCTGGCTTCTGAGCAAAGGCGGGGAAATAGCCCTGCGTGTCTTCTCTGCCTCTGTAGGCCATATCTAGCAAGTAAAAGAGGACTCCGAGCCTCAGAGACCTTACAGTCTAACATTCTGTATGGTGAAGCAAGATGACAAAGGGAAGGAAGTGGATGCAGCCATGAATGAGGGAAGAAAGGCATTAATGTCATTTATTTGTTCAGAAATTTCTGTCCCGACCTGTTTAAGGTCTAGGCACTACTCTGCATGGTTTACGACTGTTCACTCACATTGTGGGCTATCAAACATTTTGTAAAATAAATACAGTTCCCTTCCAGGAACCCCACAAATAGCAGAATTTGCGAATGCTTACGTCCCATTATATTCAATAATGGTGACACGCATGCGGATGCTTCAGTGCAGACATGCACACCTTGCCACCACTTTAGGAATAAGAACACAAGTTTTTTTGTGAGCTGGAAACCGCACTGGCAGAGATCCTAGGTAAGGAGGGCCTGCTGTGTGCAACCAAAACAGAAATGGTGGATCTGTGTCTTACCAACACCAGGAACTTGATGAGGCAAAAGCCTACTAGACTAAAGACATTTTCAGCTGGCACAAGACATTCTGAGGGGAGTGCCACCTCTGCTTCACAGAGTAAGGCGTTGCACAGAATTGGTGAAGCTACTGAAGAGGCCCTGTCTCTTGTTACCATCTGCTGTGCCTCTGTCCTAAGGGGGGATGCAGAGAAGGGCTCCTCTCTCTGGTCTTAGGCACAGTTGGAGGATTCTGGCAGTTGCAGTCAAGAAAGTATCTCCTGGTGTGAGCCAGCCCGGGCTCTGGCAGACTGTATCTCCTTGTATGAGCAGACCCAGGCTCTGAGATCATTGGAAGAGACCCTTCTCTCAGTCCTACCGTCATCACAAGCACAATTGGTGAAAATGTAAGAGAAGACCTTCTCAGTGGCTGCCCCTAGACTCAGGAATTCCCTTCCCAGGGAAGTCATAATGGTCCCCTCCTCCTTGTTCTTCCAGCAGGAGGCCAACAGCTTTTTATTTACACATGATTTTTAAACAGAAAAAATTTAAAGAATGGGCTGGAGGGGCTGTATTGTTTTAATTGTTGTTTTCAAGAGCTTTTTATCTTTTTCAGTTGCATTTTTTCTTTACTGTTACTGTTTCGATACTAAATAGTTTAATAGCTTAATTATATTTTAATATTCATTTTTTTTGTATGTTCTTAATTGTATTGTTTTTGAATTGTGTGCTGCTGTGAGTCCCAATTTTGGTAAAGAAGCAGGATATAAATGTAAGAAGAAGAAGTAACTTTTCCAAGCTCTGCTTTTGAATTTAGCATTCCAGGTAGAATGCATAGCATCAGTCTAGTCCCCAGATAACAACAAAATTATGTATTAGCTTAAGTCTGATTATATATTAGCTTAAGTCTGATTTCTTTGGCACTGCACACATACAGTTATGCATATTCAAGATAAGTCTTGATGGGGGATTTAAAGGACTCAAGAGAGGGGAAGCTGGGTGTCCTAAAACCCAGAAAGCAGTAACTGTCTTTGAACATCCAGCATTAGGTGTTACTCTAGCATTTACTCATTGTGTGTGTGCATTTGCCTTCAGGTTGCCTGTCGACAGTGATTCCATGAATTTCATAGGATTTTCTTAGTTAAGGAACCCTCGCACATGAAATATTGCCTACAGCACCTGATATTCCTTGGCGGTCTCCCATCCAAGTACTAACCGGAGCTTACCCCACTTAGCTGCCAAGATCAGATAGCATGTGTTCTCTTCCGGGTATTTAGGCTTTTTAGACCTCGTTAGCCTACCCATTCTCCAAATATTAGTTTTATTAGCTAAAGCCCTCAGACTCAGTCATCAGCACAAGAACCAGAGCCAAATTCTTAGGCACCAAATGGAAATCCAATAGTATCTTGCTTAAAATGCTTTCAGCAGAGTGACCCCTGCAGATTGGGTGACAGAAGACTCTTAGTATTTGGCACACAACCCGGCACTGTGGAGCTCTCAGCTTTCAATTAGAATGTTTTAGAAAAGTGTTCTCTATGCTGCACAGTTCCTGGCTCAGCAGCAGAGTGTGTGCCTAACAGGAGGAAGATCCCTGGTTTATTCTTTGGCATCTGTAAGTTAAAACAGCAACTTGTGGCCCTCCAGATGGTTTTGCTGCTCTTTTTATTTTATTCCCCAGAATTGGAACTCAAGGTAGCTTAAAAATATTAAAATAGAGTTTAAAAAGTATTGGTAGAAACATGGCAGCAGTCATTGTCAAAAAAATAAACTGGCACTAAAGTCAAAAACATATTAGAGCATATCCATTAAAAAGGCAAGAAATAAAAACAGTACAATACACTACTAAAAACCAGGAAGGAAACAGTCTGATCGCCAAAGGAAGCAAGTTCCAGAACCTGGGAGCAGCCGCTAAGAAGGCTCCATCTTATATTTCTGTGGGGAGGGTAGGACCAAGAGGAGGGCCATCCCCTAGGTAGGTTCATATGGGATAAACTAGCCCTTCTGATAGCCTTTACCAAAACCATACACAGTTTTATAAGTTACAACCAGCATATTGAGTTGTGCCCAGAAACAGACTGGTAGCCGGTGGAAATGTCGTTGGACTACAGTTTCTATCAACCCAAGCCAGCACAGCCATAGGAAATCACAGTCCGATCAGTCTGCCTTCTCCTTTGAATTCAAAGGATCAGGCGACAGGTGATGGGCACAGCTTGCATATACAGGAATGAGGCTTAGAATGAGTGGCTTCCGTAAGGTTTGCTGAGAACTGGGAGGAATGAGGTAAGTTCATAGCTCAGGCCTTTAGTCACTGTGCTCCCATAGCTGTAGTGTGAAGCAGTACCACACTGGGCCTTCCAAAGTAGAATACCTATGAGGTCAAGTTAGAGCTTACCCCAAATTGGAACAAATTGTCTGGACCCCTATGCCACAGCTTCCCATTTTCATAAGCATGGGCTCTGTCACTGTGGTGTGGTCCTTCCGCCAAGCCTACTTGCATCCCTTGGTGGGAGGAAGGTTGGGTGTAAATTGAATAAACTGAACTGGAAGAAATTTAGTTTTCAACAAGGTGAATCCACAGGTACAGCATATAGCTATATGGTGAAGGTGGCTTTTTCTAACTTGGTGTTCTCCAGCTGTGTTACACTGTAATTCTCTAATGCTCATCATCTGCAAGCTGCTGTGGCCAACACAGCTGAAGAGCATCAGGTTGGAGGGGGCTGGGAAGAGGCATAGTTGGGTAGGTAAGCTCCGGGAGTCCCTTTCAGCCTTCCATCACTTCTGATTTTGAAGAAAGGTGGGGTTTTTTGTTTGTTTGAGTTACCTCTTGCTCTAGAAGAGACTTGCTACTCCTAGAGATTTCCAGAAAGAAGAATCCTAATATTTTTAACAAGATAAGAAATATGTTGGGTGGGTAGGTGGAGGTTAGAGAGCCAGCATGGTGTAGTGGTTGTTAGACTGTGACCCTAGAGACCAGAGTTTAGTTTCTCACTCAGCCATGGGTGGCCATGGGCATGGCACACACACTCAGCCCCAGAAAACCCTATGATAGAGTCGCCTTAGGAAATGACTTCAAGGCACACTCCACCAGCAACAACAACAAGGTGGATGTTTGGAGGTGTTCTGGAATGGCCCTGTAGTTGCAGAAATGGGCCATTTCTGCACTAGACTGTTATAGCGCTATCATTCCACTTTCAGCATCCTATGGAATCCTGGGGTTTGCAGTTCAGGGAGGGGCCAGCCGGCCTCTCCCTGAACTGCAAACCCCAGGATTCCATAGGATGTTGAAAGTGGAATGATAGCGCTATAACAGTCTAGTGCGGAAATGGCCATGGTCTTGGAGAATCATCTACCGCCTACATGTGTCCCACCCCTGATGTGTTGTAGGAGGTTGTTTTTGTTGTTAATTTGTCATCAAGTTGACTTCGACATCCGGCGATCCCATGAATGGGGGGACTCCAGGATCCCCACTCATCAACTGCCCTGCTCAGGTCTTAACAAAGTCAGGGATGTGGGTCTCTCAGTTGATCCAGCCAGTGCGATTCTAGGCTGCATCAAGAGGAGTATAGTACCTAGGTCGAAGGAAGTGATAGTACCACTCTATTCTGCTTTGTTGAAACCTCACCTGGAATCCTGTGTCCAGTTCTGGGCACCCCAATTCCAGAAGGATGTCGATAAGCTAGAACGTGTCCAGAAGAGGACAACCAAAACGGTAAAAGGCCTGGAAACTACAAAGCCCTGTGAGGAATAGCTTAGGGAGTTGGGGATGTTTAGCCCTGAGAAGTAAAAGTTAAGAAGTGACATGATAGCCATGTTTAAATATTTGAAAAGTTGGCATATGAAAGATGGGAGAAGCTTGTTTTCTGCTGCTCCAGAGACTAGGGCCATTTCTGTATTAGACTGTTGTAGTGCTATTATTCTACTTTGAACATCCTATGGAATCCTGGGGTTTGCAGTTACAACAGTCCGGTGCGGAAATGGCATAGGACACAGAGCAGTGGCTGCAAACTTCAAGAAAAGAGATTCCAACTAAACATTAGGAAGAACCTCCTGGTGCAGTTTGAGAGCAGAATACACTGCCTCTGAATGTGTTGGAGTCTCCTTTGGAAGTTTTTAAACAGAGGCTGGATGGCCATCTGCTGGGAGTGCTTTGATTGTGTCGTTCTGCATGGCAGAACGGGGATGGACTGGATGGCCATTGATTGAGGTCTCTTCCAGCTCTGTGGTTCTATGACTACAGACTGTTAAAATTATGGATAAGGTGTTGCTTTAGCTTCTGACTTCTCCATTGGGTTGGTGTGTGGTGTTCTCATCCTTGTTTTTTCCACTTAGCCCTTCTTCTGGATCCGTTCATCTCCCCTTAATCACCTGTTGCCGCTGCATGAGGAAGGCAGGGCTGTGGGGCTTCCACCAGATAGAATCTGCCCCATCCGACACAGAGCCATCTCCAGGCCTTACCGGCACCCCCAGCGCTACCCCAGATGGGCGCTCTGATAAAACTCTCACGGTGCCCACGTCCCCACGCCGGATGATGACCCGAAGCCAGGATACGAGCTTTCCTCTGGGATCTGAGCAGGTAGGCATTGTGTGTTTTGGTTTTCCTAATCTTGAAAAGGTAAAACATTGAATTGCAGTGACTGAAATCAGACAGAAGTGTTAAGATCCTTGCCATAACTGACTGAAGGCAACCCTATCCTAAGTTTCTCTGGGTGAGAACTATTTGGAGGAAGTTGGTTATTGCCTTTTGCTGAGGCTGAAGGAGTGTGGCTTACCCAAAAACACCCAGTTCCTTAGCTAAGTGGGGATTCAAACCCTGGCCTGCCAGAGTCCCAGTCGAACACCCAAATACTCATATTTGCCAGCGTATAAGATGCACCCATGTGTAAGACACACCCCACTTATACACTGGCAAATACTATTTGCTGGTATATAAGACACACTGGTGTATAAGACACACCCCATTTTCAAACAGCATTTTTGAGGAAACAAAGTGAGTCTTATGCAGCAGGAAATACAGTAAATTTAGTCTTTCAGGTGCCACCTTTTTAATAATAGGAGGAAAAGGGGATGCTTTACACCAGTCTTTTCTAGTTGGTGCCTTCCAAAAGTTTTGGATTACTTTTCTCAAAAATCCCCAGCCAGCATAGGTAGGGGAAAGTGGTTTACTTCCTGGTTGAAAAAAGGTCTTTTGGGGGCCTAACACACATGGGGAAAGGAAGAACAAAAGTGTCCGCCTCACCTCTCAGGAGGATTTTTACTTTAAAAAAAAATGTGTAAGGGCTGTGGGGATTCTTGGCATTCACATGACCTGCGGAAAAGATCTTGTCCACCCTGCTTTATAGCTCTCCATTGAGCTTCTTCCTTCTGTGTGTGTGTGTGTGTGTGTGTGTGTGTAGAGGAGTAAGTACACTGCCTCTCTTCCCTCAGGGAGCCTTTCTGAGTTCCACTCTTTACGTGGTCAGGGACACTACAGCCCCAGTGTACTTACGGCTCCTCCTTAACACAAACCTTTCCCCAGCAGGAAAAGAGCCCATCTCCTGTGATCAGCCGTATGCGGAGCTGGGACAGCTCAAGCTCTGGTGAACGCGTGGACTCAGAAGCCACCAGCCCCACCACCCGGAGCCGCCCCGTCACCCGCAGCATGGGCCAAGGCGACGTTGGCGGCCTAGGGGCAGAGGTGCCCTCCAGCCCTCTCAGGAAGGCCAAGCGGGCCCGCCTCTGCTCCTCCAGCAGCATGGTGAGCACTGGGCCAAAGATAGAGTAGAGAGTTGGGCCGCTGATACCAGACAGATGGGTTTTGGAGACCTGGTTAGCATCATGGCTGAAAGTTAACAGCTGCCCAGTATAGTGGAAGCCTTAATTTGTATTTTGTTGCCCTTGTGTGCCTTCAAGTCATTTCAAGTCTACTTTCACTAGAACTGCTACAGTTTTCTAAACGGCCTTAGCTAAAGCCTGTGCACAGTGGCGCAGTGGTTAAATGCCGGCAGTGCAGCCACAGGGTTGTGAGTCCAATCCTGCTGGGCTCCAGGTTGACTCAGGCTTCCATCCTTCCATCCTTCCGTGGGTCGGTAAAATGAGTACCCAGCTTGTGGGGGGCAATTAGCTAAGCACATTGTAAACTGCTTAGAGACCACTTAGCTGATAAGTGGTATAGAAATACACATGCTATTGCTATTGCTGTTATTATAAGGCATATCCAAAAGTCTGAAAATTTTACTGCCCCATGGCTTCGTTTTGTATATTTTAATTCTTACTAGTAAGCTCATCAGAATTAGAAAAGGTGTTGGCAATTCTATGATATGTTTTATATTTTAACTTTGTTATTTGATACTTGTGCAAACTGTTTTTTTCACATTGTGATGACCTATGGTTATAAGCTGTGATGTACAGGGTAGCTGCATGTTCAGAGAACAGGCTTAGAGGGTTTCAAAAGCTTTATTCAGAACACTGAAGAAAACAGCTGTGCACCTTGGCAATTGCCAAGGCTAAAGAACTGTTAGATTTGCAGAACCTTGTAAGTTGTAACATTTCAAATTAGCATGCACTAGCATTCTGTTTGACAGCTAATTAAAACAACTCTTTTCCCAGACTCTCATTCTGCCTACCAAGTGTGTGACCTTGCAGCTGTGTCTATACATTCTTAGCAAAGATTGTTACGATAACATTCCCTTGTTTCCCAGCACACCGTTTTTCATCCGATCCCATCATCCCCTTACAACACAATAAACATTTTCAAACATCAAGGCATGGCATGGCTGGGAAAGCAAAGGCAACCTGACATAAGCAATTAAAATTTGAAAACTGAACATTATCACCATTCATCTTTTCTTCTCCAAGTGAAGCATAGTGGCTCATTTGCCAGACTTTATACCGTCTTGGTTGCCTTCTCTGGATATGCTCCAGCTGGTCAATATCCTCCTTGAACTTCTGGGTGCCACAGCTCAAGAAGATATTGACAAGTTGGATTGTGTCCAGACGAAAGTGACTGAGATGGTATAGAGTTTGGAAATAAAGCTCTGAGTCAAGGGTGGGCATCTAAATGGGGCTGGAGAGTAGTTTTTCTCCCTTCTAAGCCCCTAGCCACAACAAACATGCTCCCAAATAGCTCTACTTTTGTTGGAGTCCTTCCCAAAATAGTGACAGAGATGACATGAGCTGTTGATCCTTCCTCTGTCTTCCCCTTTCTCCACAACGCAGACTAGTGAAATTGTTTGTGCTAGTAGAAATCAGGTATCTCCCGTCTGAAATGCTTGGGACCAGACGCGTGTTGTATTTTGAACTTTTTCAGATTTTGGACTACCCGTAGCAACAAAAAGAAGCATTCTAGGTGTGAATGGTTTTCAGTATCTAACTTTTGTTTGGGGAGGACTGCCTTCATTCTGTCCACTCGGTGGCTACTCTTCCAAACTGAAATGTGCGGGAAGCGTTCTCTGTCTCTGTCTGCTACTTCTGCTGTCTTTCCCCTCTGTGACTCTGAACGGCCGCCATCTCCCACTGAAACAGCTTTTCCTCCCTACCAGGATTCATGCGCCCGGAGCTTCTTTGACCCCATCTCCCAACACCGTGACTGGTGTCCTTGGATCAATGTGGTGAAAGAGAAGCCAGCCTTCGAAGACACGGGGGACCACGAGGAGGAGGGGAAAGCCGGTCTTGGCTGGCAAGTGGTCCTGAAGGACCTCTTGGCTACCAAGCAGTCAGAGAGGCCAGCAGATACGGAGTCTGAGGTGAGCACTTTGTCTTAGGGGAACAGCGGCGTGCCGGGTGCTGTATAGAACAGATTTGACCATAGTCTTTTCTCCATAGGGCACGGTGGGCAAAGCTCAGCCCTCTAGATGTTGGACAGCAGCTCTCAGAATTCCTCACTATTGGCTGCGCTTCTGAGAGTTGAAATGCGCGTGAGGGCTGCCCTTTGCCACCCCTGAGGTAGATCCTGCATTGCCCGGCATGATGTAAGAGTTCAACTGGTGGAACTCTGCTAGAGTTCACCACCCCCAATTTTGCTGTGATAAGCCCCCTGTGTGGCTATTTTGTGGCTGTCGGAGAGCAGAGACGGATTGGGGAGATGTCTGTCTGGCTTTGCCCTGCTGCCAAAAGCAGACAGATAACACTCGCTATGATCCACACAGCAGAGGATGTCCTCAGTCTGCATGTAAGCTATAGGGCATAGTCAGATTCTTCTTCAGTCCCCTGTGCTTTCTGTCAGCCACAAAATGGCTCTCCAGAAGGACCATCACAAGCAAAACTCTCAGTGCTGGTGGGAAGGGCAGCTTTGGTTGTTCCAGAGGGTGGAAGAGAATACCAGTCTCCACTTTTGGCTGCCATTTTGGCCAGGATATGGTCAAAACCAAAGGTATTTTTCCACTCTGTCAAGCAGGTATGGCCTACATCGAATCAAGAAACTTGCACACGCATACCCAGTTGGTTCTTTGCCCCCCCCCCATCTACAGGTGAGGATCTAGAATTCTAGAAGAATTCTCTTGTGTCCCTTCTCTGTTTTCTCCAAGCTAAAGAAGCCCAGTTCTTCCAACCTTTCCTGAAAAGACGAGCATATCTTGGTTGCTCTCTTGTGGACCTGTTTCAGTTTGCTAACACCCTTCTGATACCTTTTGGGTCCAGAACTCTTAAGAGAGCTGACTGATGCAGAACAAAATAGGAGACTATGAACCTCTGATCTCTTGAAAAAAACAGTTCTGTGAATCATGTTTGTCTTTTTTGCCGCTGTACCACACTGCCGCACCCAGAGGTAAGAAAAACAGTTTACCTTTTCTTCTGTTGGCTTTACGGTCTGCCTCTCTTTTTCCCACGGTGCAGAATCTCTCAGCGAAGTCCCGCAAGGTGTTCCGGATTTTCCGTCAGTGGGAAGCCGCCTGTTCTCCTTGAGGAGTTGAGCCTTTGACCGCCTTGGGAACTGTTCAGCATGACTGATGGCTCGTCTCTCTTTCTGTTGATGTGATAGAAGGAGAGCAATCGACCATTATTTGCATTGGAGCCAAGGCTGTCCTGGAAATCCTGCCTGCCCTCTAACCTTGCGGACAGGAACAAAGGTAGCGGGCAGTGCCAACAGCATGAAGAAGATGGGCAAACTGTACAGCCATTGCTAGCCATTTCGGTTTTTCTTTGGCTTGGCCTGTCAAAGAGAAGAAAGGTACCTTCTCGTCTTTCCCACGTGGATAAGTCTTGGCTACAGAAGTAAATGAGTTTCACTCTTGCAGCTCATTCCCTGTTGCCCTGGCACAAAGGATTCTGGGAACTGTAGAACTGCAAAAGTGCCTACAGGTATCAGACACCTGCACAAACTGCAGTTCCCAGAGTTCCTTTGGGCAGGGGGGAGCCACGGCATGGGAATGAATTTAAAGCCGGTGTAAGTTTGTAATGTGGGTCTGGCCCCTGTGTTGAATTTTAAAGCCGGGCTCAGACCTGTCCTGTTGAAACCACCTTTGGGAGCCTGTGCTGTTAAGCTGTTAATAAAACATTTTGCTGTTTGTTTTTATTCTTATAAAAAAATAAATAAATGAACCTGATTTATTAATATAAGCCAAAAAAGAATGAGCAACTTTAAAAGGTTGCCAGGGACCCTGGTATTCTCTGCTGAGAAACTTTACATCCCTTAAGAAATCAGCTTCAGTTTGGCAGTTTGTAGTCCCAATTTGTAGCGTACTTTTGCCCGGGTACATTTGGGAAGAGTGAGGGCTTTTGTTCACTAGAACAAGAGCCCGTGTGGCCTTAGGCTAGGACCTTGGGAGAGCAGTCCCTGCTCAGCCCTGGAAAGCTGCTGGGGGGAACCTTGGGCAAGTCACACTCTCTCAGCCTCAGAGGAAGGCCATGGCCACCTCTTCTGAAGAAATCTGGCCAGGAAAACACTAGGAGAGGGTTCCCATAAATCAGAGATGACTGGAAGGCACATAACAAGCAAGCCAGCGTGGCATAGCAGCTTGAGTGTTGAACTGGGACTCTGGGAAACCGCAGTTCAAATTCCTGTTCTGCAGAAACCCCAATGGGTGACTTTGGGGAAGTCACCCTTTCTCAGCCTCAGAGGAAGACAATGCAAACCCCCTCCAAACAAATCTTGCCTAGAAAACCCAGGCCTTAGGGTCACCTTATGTTGGAAATATCTTGAAGACATGCAACAAAGGGTTTTTTTCCCGCCCTCCGTTGAAACCAGAAGTAGACAAGCTCTCAAGGCCCAGGGGACAATTTTTATCCCCTATGCTTCGCTATGGACTTCACCAGCCCCTCCCTGAACCCTGAAGAATCAAAAACAGAGGTGGTTGGGTGTCCATTTTTGGCTTTAAAAAAATTCTTGGTCAGGTGGATGTTTCCTGGATGCTTCCAGACAGGGAAACGCAGATTGTCGGTCACAAAATTCGAATCCTTGACTTAAACTCAGGCTTTTCTCAAGGATGTCTGAGTTACTTTTTTAATATTTGCAAAAATTGTGAAGTTATACAAAAGAAGGAGGTGTATCTGCAAACTTGCTACTTAGGTACATAGGCACACAAAGCCTGTCAAGAGAATTCAGATTTCTTTTTACAATGATAGTAAGTATGGTTAGATTCCATGCTAAGAATGATTAGAAAATGAACTGGCAATTAAATTGAGTGGTGCTATAATTATCTCTGATACATTTAAATGTTTGAAGAGAGGTCATCTGGAAGATGGAGCAAGCCTGTTTTCTGCTGCTCCAGAGACTAGGACATGGAGCAAAGGCTTCAAACTTCAGGAAAAGAGATTCCATCTAAACATTAGAAAGAACTTCCTGATGGTAAGAGCAGTTCAACAGTGGAATCTGCTGCTGCTCCAATGGAGTGTTGCGGAGTCTCCTTTGGATATTTTTAAAGAGAAGCTGGATGGCGATCTGTCAAGAGAGCTTTTAATTGTGTCTTCCTGCCTGGGAGGAGGTTGGACTCGATGGCCCTTGTGGTGTCTTCCAGCTCTAGGATTCTATGATTTATAAAACAACTCAGAAGGCACACAATTCTCAATGCAACCTCTTAAAACAACAACAAGAATTTGGGGCCTTTGGGGTGGCTGAAGAAAAGTGCCGGTTGAGTATCCTCTATCCAAAATTCTTGGGAGCAGATGTGTTTCAGATTTTGGAATATCTGTATACCACTGCTCGTTCAATTCTTCTCTTGCTTTCTTCCTGTAGGGAACTTGGAATTACCGAGACTCGCTTGGGACTGTGCCTGCTGTTTGCAAAGCCCCTCAGCAAGCTTAGTGCACATGCGCTGCTTGCAAAGTCTCTCAATCAGCTTGGCACCTTTTTTCCCCTTCTTAGCTTGCTTTGGACCACCTTGCACATGGTCCAAAGCAAGCCGAGAAGGAGGAAAAAAGACTCCAAGCTGACTGGGAGACTTTGCTAGCAGTGTGCGCCGTTCCAAGCTAGCCTTGTTCCCCCAGCAAGAAGATTAGATTCTGCTTTTCAAACATTTTGGATTTTTGGAGCATTTCGGATTTTCTGCTGGACTGTGGAATTTGATTTATGGGCGCCTCTGCGTTTGCACAAGGTCTGTATGTCTTTCTGTGGTTTGGCTTCCGGAGGATATGGTGTGATGTTTTGCTTGACCTCTCTCAGAAATGGATATTGTAGAGCTGGACAGGGTTTATGAGAAACCAGCTGAAATGATCGCAAGGGCTTGGAGTGCTTCGCCGAGAACGAAGGTGGGCAAAGTGTGGGTGTCTAGGTTTTGTACCCTTGTCGATTTTTTGAAAATGTGGAGCTGAACCAATTTTTAGCAATGCTTCTCTTGGGCTTAAAATGGCTCATTTGGAATTTCTTTGTGGGAGATGCAGCCCTCCAAGGTCTCCTAAAATCCAACAGGTGCCTGCCCCTATCGTAACTGATGTGGTCCCAGCAGATTCCACCCCAGCAGATGCCACCCTTTTTTGCCCTTTTATATAAGGAACATCATTTTACTACACCACTGTATATTGTGGGACTTGAGCATCCACGCGTTTTGGTATCCATGGGGGGCCCTGGAACCAACCCTAGCAGATACTGAGGGCCCACTGTACTATGATATCATCGCCCCACCTCTGGTTCAGGACCGCGGCCGAGGAGAGCGTGCTTGATCTGTGCTTCAGTGTCTCCTTGTGGCTTGAATCAGCTGATTCCTCGGCTGGGGCAGCAGACACGCCGGTGGAGGAAGGGAGAGTCCTTCCTGTTTGCTCGTGCCACGCTGTGAGAGCGGCCCAAGGTGGGTGGCGACCCGGTCGAAGCCTGGTATCTCGGCCGTCCATGCCTCAGCTGAATTTCCTGTTCTTGGCGCGATAGACGGTTGGGAGGGTTCTTGCAGAACACACACTATTGTCGAGCAAAACAGCTGTTCTCTTTGCAAGCCCCCGGCGATTTCCTTAGGCATGGCTTGATGTCACAAGGAGGTTTATCGGTGCTTTCAAACATCTGCTAGGAAACTCGCCCGTCACTGGGTTTTTGTTCGTTTTAAATTCCCTTGGAAGCGTCAGGATGCTCAGGTCTCAAATCTTCGCAAAGTGCAGTTTGGAGAAGCAGGAAAGAGCAGGGGATATCCCAGAGTCTGGAAATGTCCCTTGTTTGGACTGCAACCCACAGAATCCCCTGGCCAG